>OX421262.1:5095000-10095000 GCA_949125355.1 Agriopis leucophaearia
GATTTATTCAATTAAAATAATTGAGAATAAACATGCACCTAAAATTAAAAAAAAAATTAGAATATACAGATATTTCTCAGGAGATTTATGAAAACTGGATACAAATCTCCGAAGACGAAAATTGCATGCATATCAGCATTAAGTTCTTAAGGTGAAACGTTTCACCTTAACGCACATGGCGCCAATCGATTTAAAATGTAATAAAAATGTTTTTTATTCTTTCCTCTTGAGAGGATTTTGGCGTCCCACGTCTTGTGCATTTGCCAGCACAACGTCAAGTATTAAAATATTTTAAAGTTTTATTGAATATAATCAAACAACAGTCACAGTCAGAGTCAAGCAAAGTAAGTCACGGCCAAGTCAAATTCATGCCCTAGTAAAGTGATGGAGTCTTTACAAGAGGCTTCTAATGCTTCTATGGAGTATAGTACTATTGGAAACCACACGAAACGACATGATTCGCCTATGCCCCCTTATATCACTTGTCTACACTCGAGCACGTTTACTATTACGAACACATAATAAATAATAATCCACCATTATTGCACATAAAAACATGAAAATATATAAGTATAAAATATAATAGGAATATCTGTAGGAAATAACTCATTGAAATTAATGCACTGAGGCGACCGACATGTTTTTCTTTACGTTGACGGCAAAAACTCAATGTCAAATTCAAAAAGAATTGGCGGGAATTGCGGACCTACTCTTTCGTTTCTAAATTCGGTTGTTCACAACACAACTCAGAAAAAGGACTAGGCTATTCACATCCTTTCTCCGTCGTGCAATGCAAGTAATGCTGATCTTCTAAACTTTTATTCTGGGAAGTAGAGACTTCAGAGAAGAGCTATCTCATTAGGTTTCTTGTGAAATAACTCGTTTCATGATATCATGGTAAGTACCTGCCTACATTGGCTAGCAATAATGCTTTAGTATGTGTACCTACATCTACCTACTCATAGTTACATGCGGTCTCAGTCCAAAATAGTGGTTATCATTCTTATAAATACAGAATCACCTTATGAACCTAGTTTATCCGAGGTTGTTCAAGAAAAAAGCTCAGAATAAATAATTATCTTTGATCTGAGGAAATAAGTGTATTGATAATATTTCCTAGGCAAGCATGCTACATCTTCGACCACATCATCGCTTCCCACCAAGTGAGATTGTGGCAAATTTTTTATATCGTCATTGTGGCAAACGCATGCCTAGTCCGTTGTAAAAACCTAGTTTACTGCGTTATTTAGGTACTTAAGAACAATTATTTTTATTTTGTTCCGTGCCACATTAAATTATGACCAATTCTTTTGGATGGAACATTTGTTCCTCTGAATCTTCTTTGAATTCTTTTCTTCCTTGCCTTTTAGATGAGTCATTGCCATTTCAAATCATTTCTTACTAAGTATCTAGACTTACCAGCTGCTGCATCTATTGCAAAGCAGCTACTGCGTGACTTGACGACAGCTGTTGAAGGTCCATCAGGCCACTCCATGCGCTCTTCCATCGCCCTGGAGGCACTCCTTTTGAATTGCTCCAAGAAACTGTCTATTTGTGTTTCTATGCTAGTAGGGGAGTTAGCCATCATCACATTCGTTACCACCGAAACACCGAAAACAAACACTTTATACCATTTTCGTAAATGTTCTCTCCGTATTTTAATACAGTTTATGAACTACACCTATCGATAAATATTTATTATTGCATAATATATGCCACATATTTTCGGCAGATTCCTTCATCGGCCCGAATTTATGTCGAAATAATATCAAAGGAGACCGCAGCCCGAATAATGCGAGACTATTGAATAGCGAAGTAATTTTACTACAGATACCGCTATGTATACGGATATGGTGAGCAACGAAAATAAAGCGACCGCCACCGACATCTATCGATCGCTATGAGAACAGCTGATTGAATGAAGTTGCCAGTATATGTTACCTACATTAAAAACAAGTTTATTGATTGCATGTGTTTTGTTTCTAATAACAGCTTATTTTTTGCTTCATAGCTTAATTAAAAAAGTCATACCTATGTGTAGATTGTGTCGCTTATGGCTAGCTTTAAAAAATATTGCTAGTGCTTTGATTTAGCCTTTACTGCGCATGCGCACTGATAGCTTGATTATGTGTGTGCGTGCTTGCCATGTACGTACGCTGTTTTCCAGTGACGATCTACGACAGTGTGAGTGTCGGTGCGAGGGGGTCGCGGTTGCCGGTCGCGCACGTTGCGTGCATTTGCTAGTGCTGCGCGAAGAGCGCGTGTGGTTCGTGACTTTATAGGTGACTGGAGCTGTCACGCACGAGACTACACCCGGCTTCATAATGTCAAGTAAGTTCGATGATATACAGCATACTTTTTCGTAGTGCTTATTCTTCGTTAAAATAAAACTCACCGCTGCTGTCATTTGAAGCCTAATCAATTTTCTTGTCCTGTGAGAGATTCTTGAATGCCGTTGAAAAACGTGTCGTATTTATTAAAAAGAAGGGTAGATTTTCAACTCTTGCATAACTCAACTGACTTTAAAGTACCTACCTACTACATTATAAATTTTTGAGGCTAATTAATTACTATGATACATAACATGTAATTTCGTTTGCTTTAAGTACCTACCTAAATGAAAATTTTCAACGAAGTATTTTGTAATATTCGTAGTTACAAGAGCCTGCAAGTTAATTTAAAATGTACCTGTGTTGGTATTTTCATCCATCAGATCCACTGTCTACTACTACTTTATCTTCTTATACTTCTCTTTATCCTATGGTTTTCTAGCATTCTAGAAGAATTATTTTTTAATATTACTATTTGTTTTACCTACTACCTAAACGTAATAATTTTTATTTTACCATAGTTTCAATATCTATCTAGGTATGTTCAGTTCATAGTTTCTTTTCTATAATTTTATAACCATTTTAAAAATAAACCAAAACCATCTATTCTTATTAATTCCCACTAATATTGAAAATCTAGACTAGACTGTCTTGGTATTTTTTTCTCGTTTGTCCAGTTTTAGATCATGTGTACTTTGCATGTCATTATCTAATAACTACCTATCTATTTATTTAGCGGGTATAAAAGCTTTAAACATTATTAGTAAAATATTACAGCGTTCTATTGTAGTTTTCATATTATCTGGTACGAAATCGTAAACAGACATCTTATCTGTAAATACATTCATAAACATTACGCCTATCATATCAACAGCAGCCTCTATCAAGGAGTGCAGTAACACACTCTTGACCGTGACATTCTTTATAATGAAATAATTTATATTTTAGTTAATTCAAAATAGCAACCTAACTACCTAATTTACTACACAAAAATTGTTGGAATACCCATAGAGGAATTTAAGATAGACAGGAAAGTCTAGCTATAGAGATCAAATCCAAAACCTCAAGCCCACTCCCAGTTCCTAGCGTACCCAGAATGCTGGCGACATTGCCACGCTGAATGGCTATGCTAAACGTTGGGTGGGCCAGATAAACACCAGCATGCATAAAGGTCAAGTTTCGCGTCGTTAAGGCTCTCAGATATTTTTTTAAAGCAAGATGAACTTCCGGCCCTCTCGGACCCAATGTCTCAACTCTCAACCCTCCAAATTGACCACTCCAATCTGTAAACACTGCCTAGGTGGCATATTTGGGCCGTTTTTGCTGTTTTGACCTTTTTTTTGTATTTGAACCTTTATCAGTATTATTACATTAAATACGCCAATTTCCTATTTATTTATATAACCATAAGATTACTAGTAATGCATCTGTGACAATGACAATATAATATATATTTTTTAGATTATCGTGACTTGTGGTTTGATGTATGAAATTCAATACTAACCACAAAGGTTCATTCGATCTGATTGCGGCTTAACTGGTGCCACAGTCATACGATCATCAATATTGCACTGGATACCTACTTAATCGAAGACTGTATAAATAACGAACAAATTGTAATGCGCATTATTCAATTTACATAATAATATCTCATTACTCAGATTCGAGAAATTAAGTTCTCTAACTGGGACTGAAGATTCGTTAAAATTCTTTTAGCAAATCGTTTTCCAGGATGTTATGTTCAACACTCAACTTCGAAGTTTTAAACAAACGTAAATATTAAACGACAATCTAAAATCGTGGTGTGAGGACTCCAGGATATTTATTACCGCGTGAATCTCGTCAGTTCCTTCACACCAGACGAGAATAAAACTAGGAAGTTGTCGCTTGACGTCCACATGTGGGTGTGGACACTGCCATTTGTTTCAAAGCAATGAACCGGCATTGCGTCTCCAATTTTACTGCATAAGTGTTTACTACAGGTGTGAGTATAATCATTATCGATTCATGAGCTTTGAGTTTTAATCTATGTAGATGTGCAGGGGCCTTACCCCTAGCTCGAAAAGTTGACTCGCATAGGTGTTATTTGTCTAAACGGTACCATCAACTACGAAAAGCGGTAGTTATTTGATAGCCGCCAAGCTATGCTATTTTCGCGCACACACGCTTAGTAAAACGGATTTACATTCATTCAAGTTAGACGCTTTTAAACGATGCAGCTTAAATGAGTTGGTTAATTTTAGGTACCTACTAAAAGTTGGCTCGCAAAAGTGAAGCTAGGGGTAAGGCCCCTGGACTGAATAATTTTTAACTTAGCTATTTGCTATCTCTCGATAGACGATAGTCAACAATTTCCCTACACTAAACATACATTCTGCAAAGAAAATTAAATATTAGCGCAGAGATGTTGTCTTAACGTGTACATGACTTTATCTAGAAAGTGTACACTGTGGATGCATCTTGCTTCGTTGATTACTAAGTGATGTTTTTTTTAAATTGAGTTGAATAGTTAAACAAGTCACCGTTGCATTCCTTTATTCCGCTAAACGGTCGACTGCCCGCGTGGTTCCATCCCGCCGGACCGGCCGCACCTAAATAGAAACTACAGGGACATTGCTCCCGCATCGTGTTTGATCCTGCATCTCTCCTCTCGAGTGCCTTATTCGGTGCCTTTTGGCACTACAAATATTTTCCCCGTCTAAATACGAGCAACGCTTGAAGCATTCGGGCACATAAATCACAGTTATAGGTTCCTATATTGGTTTGTCAGACTTTAAAATATTTTATGATGTTATATGCATGTTGTTGTATAATAAACAAATATACAGTGGTCGCTGATTCAGCCACTAAACAGATATGACCTCAGTGATTGACGGCATTTCCTGAGACAGTTTTAGATTAGATTTGATGAAAGCGAATGTTTGCTTTTCTGATAAAAAATAATAGTTAACATAATGATATAGTGCACCTATTTGGGACCCGGGTATGTCCTAAAACTGCGACCAGAACCACCGGAGGATGGGCAGCAGCATCCTAATAGTACACGGTGAACGTACTGCGATCCCCAAGCCGCCTGCCAAGCGTGGGTATTATGGCAACACTCCTCTCTATGAGGGAGGCTTTGTCCAACAGTGGACGTTAATTGGCTGATGATGTGATGTGTGCACCTATTTATTTACAAGACAAATTATGCATAGTTAATTGGAATAATAAGGTACTAAAATTATAAATGTAAAGACACTTTTTATAAAAAATTAAATAAAATAAAAAACTCTTTTATCACTTATTTTTTTAATATAATATTAATTCTAAATCCGTTTAGGTTTTAATTTTAGTTCTTTATTACTGTGGTGTATTAGCTTGTGAATGAAACTTTCGATATTTCGACTAAGAAAGAAGGTAGCCCATGTTTTAAATCTTTATCGGGACTTATCGAGCAAAAAAAAAGTTGACCGTACCAAACTTGAAACTTTTAAACGAAAAAAAATCTCTTCAGTGTTTTTGCGTACCACCCGCATTATTTAGTCTTCTTATCCATTATGTCACGTCCATACAAAACCTAATCACGGTAAATATCATGTTAATAATCATAATTGTAATGAACAACACACAATATTATCAAGTTATTATAATATGCATTAATTAACTAAAAGTAAATCTAGCAAATAAAACAGACTTACTATAACAAGAACTCCGGTATTTTTCTGTTACTATTTGTCAGATTCAGATTCTTTATTAACCAGTACCTATGACATGTACGTCATATGAGGCAAGTCAGTTTACATAAGTGCTTATTTCTAGTGTTATTAGTGTAAGAAAATATAACAATTTTGTCTTATAAATTACTGTTACAATTCACACGCATCGTTTTTAGGTCAAATAATTAATAAAAACATACATCCACGTCAATAAAAATAACAAAAAAAATATAGCCAACGGTACATAATAATTATACATTAATGTTTTCATATTCAGTATGTCAATAATTCAAATGAAGCCATAGATATCCGAAAAATTTAATCATAAGTAGGTATCTGAAATGTCTTCGACATATCCAGTTGTTTGCTATGTGTCACCAACCAAACGACTATAATTATCTGCCGCACACTGCAGCTAAACCTGAAAAGTATCGCTAAGAAAGACTGATTACAAATTTAATCGTGAACGTGGAATACAGGCGTCGTCGACTGGCTAGCCAGTCTTCCCGCCGAATATCTGCCGCTATTCAGTAGTTTTATTTTGAATTTTATTTGTGTCGCGCTATTTTGGAACAGAACGTGCGGCACTTTGTCTATTACAGCATGGCGGTATGTGGCCCACGCTTTAGGATGCCTGGAGCTTTACATACAACATAGTTTTAGATTTCACATAGGCACAGAATAGATACTAGTATTAAATATATAGATGTCTACGTGAGAGAGAAAAGGAAGAGTGATGTGGTGACAAGTGGCAACGAAGATTGGGAGGAGCTGACATTTAATTCGACGGACAATAAATACATGTTACTATTTTGTTGTGCCCACATCCACAATGAGTCGCTAATGCTTACATGTGTTGTTATTACCTATATTGACAGGGAGAGATAAATAATTCGCAAAGACAAGACAAGAAGAACGGCGCAGGCGCCAGCACTTATTAAACACGTGCCAATAAAATCATCTTCAACATCGTATTTTTCTTGAAACGAACTACGGATTAATAACAACTTTTTATGACTACATCACCAACGGAACACTGAAAATACTGAAATATAGATCTACGTAATATCCCATAGCCGAGATTTCCAGTTATTTTGGATATTACGTCTTTGGCACCACATACAAGCTGTGAAGTGATTAGATTCACATACACCAAATTAAACATGATTTAAATTCATCATTGCGAATGTCTCGTTTTTATAATATTTTAAACTTATTCATGCAGACTCGTATATTTTGTTTGCATTCTTATTCTTACAATATGCTGTCTTCTAGATATAGTAACATCAGATATATGTCAATCGTTGTACCTACTTATCTTTACAAGTAGGTATTGGGTTTTTATTACCTGCCCAAATGTGCTATACGTACTTATTTCTTCGACAAGTGTTTTGCTTTCACCTCGTTACCAAATATCTTCAGGAAATCTTGACACATCAAATATTGAAAGAACACTCGTAAAATCTAGCGAACTTAACTTTTTTTCTTGGCACATTTTCTATTTCCTGTGTAAAAAAATAATTAGTCACAACATATAGACCTCGTTGATTTCAGTCAAAATATTCTTATCCTCAGATCGAGCATGGGTGACGTTAGCCACAAACGACTCGTATGGCCTGGGTGCGCTGGTGTTGGCGCATTCCTTGCGCCGAGCCAGCTCGGCCTTCCCAGCCGTGGTGCTCATCACACCTTCCGTCACTGAGGCTATGAGGTAAACAGGGGTGATATTGCATCAATCTACTGATTTTGTTCGGGAAGACAGAAACATAATGCTGAGAACGGGGCAGTGGGGACTCTTGAAGTCCTAGCTCTTACGTTCTTTTATACCGCAGTGTTGATGTAGGTACTCGTACTGTGAACTGAACATGAGCATTATTTTTTGCTTGCATCTCATAATCGGTAAAAAATTATTCATGTTATCATATACGAAGATATCTCATACGAAGTTTCTTCATGGAAATAAATAGGTAGGTAATTCAATCCTTGAATATGATGAAGAACGAAATGTATTTTGTTCCTTTCGGCTATTGAGATCGTCAGTCAATCTTGATTTATGTGCCAACACCCCTTGAGCTATGCTCGAAGTTTCTTTGCGCGATAAAATTAATGCAGAACGAGGATATTTGCCAAAGAACCAGAGTCACCTACATTGTTATTCAAATTTGCAAGTTTATGTGGAAATGGGCAGGCCACATTGCTCGAAGAACCGATAACCGATGGCGAAAAAAGCGGAAGAAACCGGAAGACGCAGCGTAGGTATATATACCTCCCTCTAGATGGACCGACGACAACGTGAGAGTCGCGGGCATCCAGTGGATGCTGATGGCAGGGTGTCGTTCAGTGTGGAGTTCTAAGGGGGAGGTCTATGTTCAGCAGAATTCTTCTGGCTAATGATAATGATGATCCTTTGAGGGCTTATAATGAGTAAACAATCGTCGTAGTAATAAAATGAGGGAAATTAGTGAGAACACTATGCCAAAATTCGTACAAAAATAACCAGTGCATGTTGTTTCAGAGACCGCCTTCGCGCAGTGTTTGATGAGGTCATAACTGTGGACGTTCTGGACTCGGGAGATGCAGCCCATTTGGCGCTGCTGCAGCGGCCTGAACTTGGCATCACATTCACTAAGATCCACTGTTGGAGCCTCACTCAGTATGAGAAATGCGTCTTCCTTGATGCTGATACTTTGGTAAGGGTTTTTTGCATATTGTTGTATTTTGTGCCAAAACTGCTACTGTCTTTGAGTAGGGTTACCATCCCTCCAGATTTGTCCGAATTTTCGTCCTTACGTACGGACTTTCTGCGTTTTTTTTATTTGTCTCTGTAAAATGCGCGCTGGGAATTATTATATAATTATTGAGTATACAATACCCGGCCTTTTTTTTAAGTCTGACTTTTTATCAAGCCTTTTAAAATGTTCAAATCGTAGGTAAACCGCTTGAGGATTCCTCCACTGAATATGCAATAGGAAATAGAGTTGCGTGGTTTTGCTTGGAATATCTCGTAAATGATTGAGTCAGCTGCTACTGTAGATGACAGAAATAGGATGGTAAGCCTATAATTTACTAACGTTATTACCTATGAAATTAGCTGGCTATGCGTCAAGCTGTAGAATTTACAATCCTGCGTGGCAATGCACCGTACTTGTCACTCTGAGATAAACAATTCTTATCATGAATTTCATTGGAAAGGAAACGTTGCCCTTTCATCTATAGTACAGTAGGTAGGTAGGTAATGGTTCTGCGGAACAATTGTATATAGTGCCAGACATAATACCTACATGAGCTGCTGTGAAGGACGGAAATAGGATAATATCTTATGATTTACTGACGTCATTCATAACTCATGGTAGATTTAGTTTTGTATGTACTTAAATTGTAGGAAAATACTTGCATACTTATTCAATTTAATTTGACGTGCATTGCGATCATCAAAACAATTTCCTAAAGGTAAACAATTTTGCGAGTATAAAAAATAACTGAAAGAAATCGAGATAACGCCGCTGGTTAAAGTTAAGCGGAGATAGTTTTAATTAATAAAATAAGTTTGTTTGAAAGTTCGACTCTGCATTCGTACCGGTAAATTGTTTGATCGAATGAGTTATTGAATTGGACTTACAAAAGCGTTCTCGCAATTGTTAAATTGTCAAGTCAATATAGCAGTTTTATGTCACCCAGCAACGTCTCCGATCAAATATTTTCTAGATCCTACCATCCTGAAATAGACATGACGAGACTGTCTGCCTATGTTTGACTTGCTTACTTCCGATTCGATTTATGTGAAACGCATCAAATCTATTTCGACATAATTGTTTACGCGATAAGAAAGTCAATGTTACCGGACGTGAACGACGGCACAGTAACACGAGATGACGAGGAACCGTGGCCCAAATATTTTCTTCCCGACAATTTTTGGCCCAGATCCAGATACTTTCATTCTGAAATGTTCTTTCGAAGGCATATGAGTCGTGACGAAAGCGAATGGAAATTGTAAGACATTTTATTGGTAACTTTCCCTTTTCAAGTCATAGATCTTCTTGCCTGTGTCATTTCTATTTCTATTCGTTGGATTAAATATTCTTAATCAGTAAGGATCTTCTTTTCCTACATATTTTCAGAATTATATAATTGTTTGTTGAAACTCATTATTTAACAACAAGATAGTGTCTCGCGAGGATCCATTGACTTATATTCGTATTTTTATCGCAGGTTATTGAGTCAACTGTAGTTTTATCCACGGGGTGATAAGAGCTCGATAAATACTTGGATTCAAGCGATGTGCTCACGTGGGATACATCACTTTGTACACGAATAGCAATGACTTAGATATCTGTTAGTGCTAAAAATGAACTGGCGATTTCTGACTCCAAAATATATAGCGCTGATATTTTTTTCCTAGTCTTCTTGGGGTTGGAATTTCTCAATTTGATCGGGTTTTAATGTATGTACATCGATTACACATTCGTGAACCGATTTACGTGTTTATTTAATTCATCTTTAAACATAGTACGAACAGCTAGCTGGCTGTAGGTATCCAATTGATTTTCATTAGTAAAATGTTGTCTTAGTGGTCATTATATTTAATTTAATTACCTGATTATTATATAGTTTGTCCATACGTACTATCTGTACTCTTTTTGTAAGTTTATATAGGTAATTTTATTTCTTATGAAACTGTAAGTAAATTAAAGTTTTACTAACAATATTTCATCATCATCTTCATGCTTATCCACTGCTGGACATAACCCTTTTCCCAAGTCACGCCACTCAGCCCGATCCGATCTTCGGCTGTTCTCTTCCAGCCACTGCCAGCTGCCTTACGTATATCGTCACTCCGACGAATTTCAGAGCGTCCGCCTATGCTACTTTTGCCGATTCGTGGTCTGCACTCTAGAACACGTCTACACTAACGGTTATCGGTTCTGCGACAGGCAGAGATATGACCGGCCCTATACCTATTGATATTGAATGTTCTATAATTAGCTGAAATGTGACGAGGAAAAAATGAATAGCAGTTAATCTGTACGATTTTGCTAAATAAATGGCTGCTACCACCATTATCAAAGCATCATTGCTATCAAGAATATTTCACATTAGGTATTATTTTGGGACCTGAACGACCTTAATCCTAAACGTGTGTCCTGCCTGTATCGTTTCAAACTACAGCAGAACGCTAATGAAAAACGGCACTTGGTCAGTGTTAAATAAACGAGTATGACGAAATAAAGACCCTTTCGCAAAATGTCCCGTGCTACCAAACCCGTTACAAAAACGTCCCTTTATCAAAACAGTTACGCACGACTTGAATTCGATAACTGTCACTAAAATGCATTTGGCGATGGCGATGTCATATAACCGTCCAACTTTTTTTCTAATTGCTTATTTATTCTTTCTTTCCAAGGTGGTCCAGAACAGCGACGAGTTGTTCGAGCGAGAGGAGCTCTCTGCCGCTCCAGATGTCGGCTGGCCCGACTGCTTCAATTCCGGCGTATTTGTGTTCACACCTTCAGCTGAGATATTCAGCAAGCTGATCGCCTTCGCGCAGGAGCGAGGCAGTTTTGACGGTAAATTAATTTACCTAATAACATTTGAGATTAGGTTGTTACCGATCTCTCTGGCTGTTCTCTGCCCCATGAAATAAAAAAAATACCTCCGATCGGCAACTAGATTTTCCGTAAGTGAAAAAAGTTTTCATTAATCTCAATAATAACAATATATGTTTTGTTTAAACAGGTGGTGACCAGGGGCTTTTAAATTCCTTCTTCTCCGACTGGGCACGCGGAGATATCAACAAGCATCTGCCTTTCTTATATAACGTCACATCAGCTGCCTTCTACTCCTACCTACCCGCATTAAAACAGTAAGTTTCTTATTTGTAGAAACAAATACAGAAATTAAATTTGATTGAACTTAATATAATATAATAAAAAGGGAGCACATACTTAGTACAAATTAATAATAGACAGAGAATATGAAAAATCCAAAAGATTTTTTCGGTGGGCCACCAGAATAGGCTAAGCCTGCATATTGGGTTATATTATATACTACATGATACTCGTATGATGCTTGAAAATTTATTCGATGCTTTTAGAACTCGTTTGATTTGGAAAACAGCCTTCTGGAGACGATGTCTCTTGAATTTAAGTTCGTGTTTTATTTCCTACACTCTCAAACTCCCAATAAAGTAAAATGTATACAGTTTTTTTAATATTTTTTATTATATGTGAAAATTTAAGTGACAATTAGCTGTTAGGTGAAGTTGAATGTTTTTTTTGGTAACCACCCGCATTCTTTAGACAACCCGTGCATGGTGATGGTGCATGGAACTTAGTCGAAATATCGGGATCTTCACCAACAACCTAATCACGGCAAATATCTCTTTGATTATTGTATAACTGTAGTGAACAACCATGATAGTTAAAACAGTGTTTTAAGGAAATAGTTTTTCGCTCTACATTACCTACATCCACTCTAAATTCAGTCTCCAAGTTTTCATAATGGAGTTCCTTTTTTCATAGAACGCTTTATCTCTCCATAACATACATTCACCATCTCACAGCGTAATTTTCGTAGCAAAGATGCTGATATGGCGTCATTGATTCCACATTCCACCTTATCAGAACTGATCGTAATTCAATCAATTTCTTAAATGTAGTATGGCTAGGAATTACTGCTTGCTATTAGATTGAGGCGGCTTGCCAAGTTTACGCTTTGCAAAAATAGACAATCCAGGGATTATTTCGTTCATATGTGATTTGCTCTAAGTCTGACAAAATAAATTTGATAATCACTCTTCCCCTGAAAATTGCACTTGATAACGATGAACTGTTTGTATTTCTAGCTACGGGCAAGATTTGAAGATTATTCACTTTATCGGTGCGGCTAAGCCATGGTTGCAACATTTCAACTTTGAATCTCGTACTGTCGATGCGCCAAATCACATTCGCGGATTACTCCAGCTCTGGTGGGACATCTTCGTAAGCCAAGTCCATGTACAGCTCGACACTTCAATGGTGAGTCTGAAAAAATGATGATATCATTATTATTACAGCAAACTATAACAACCATACCGATAATGTTGAAAATAATTATCTCGTATTAGGTTAGAAAATAAAATAAAACCGCAAGACGCCACCTAAACTATCTTATTTTGATATATATTCAGGTTAGTCACTTGATATCTGGATGGTGGAAATCTTACCCTTCTCTTGCGGTTTTTTGTCTTGACCGCAGTCTATTCCTTATACATACTATCGTACAGTAAATCGATCCATTATTATATCAGCTTCTGAACTGAACACTACAACATGTTTTCCAAGCATCCAAAATGGGAACCTAAAGTTACAGAGGTGAGAAATATTGCTATACTCTTATTAGATCAAAGTATCTATTTAGGCTTTTTTCCGTGCTGCCTGTTAAAAAGGCTTCATATACTTTTTTTTTTTTTTGTATTGATATTGCGTGTGTATCCCTGCACTGAGTGACTAAAATCAGAAACGCTTGCAGTATAAAGCTTGTGCACTGTATCTAGCGCTGTTATCTGCACATGTCTTGAAGAATTTTGATGCTCGTTTAAATTGTGTTTCTCCAAAATACTAACATGTTCTAACTTTTTCGTTTGGCTGACAGTCGCTTCAAATCAAGGTTTGGTAAAATTTTAATTTAGGAGTATTTAGATGGTGTTGGTATTTTGGTGAAACCTCACCGCAATAGCTTCATAAACATACATTATGTGTAATTAATCATTATCTCAGCTGAAATATAGATTCCATTTTAAAGTAGTATGTAGAAAACTTTTGTATGTTTATAATGTTATCGTTTTTTTAAATACTAATATTCGCTTGGACAAAGCTCTTTGCACTGTGTTGTAAATATCGTGCGTGCAGCTTAGTTCAAGTGTTTGTTTGCATGCATTGCCACTGAGTTGTTTCACTTCAACGATAGGTTGAGGTGGAGGACGAACCGGAGCCCCCATTGGAGGAACCTCCCCACGACGTCAGCCAACATCATCACTATCAACCAGAATTGGATCCAGAATCGGAATTCCCCTGGCATCGACCAGATGCTCAAATTGTTGAGGAATTACCCGCAAGGAAAATTTACATGACAGATATCCACGATCCTTGGGATATTTATAGAGGGAATATCCCTCCTATTTCTGACGAACAAAGTGTTCAACACTCGCATGTCTCAGAAGAGAATCTAGAAGAAATACGGAAATATGCTTGGGATTACCAACACCAAGAATATTCACCTTCGCAAGAAGTTCACGAACAATACCGAAGTCAAGAACAAAATTGGCCTCCGCAAAGTACACACCACCATGAACACTACAGTCATCACGATACTTACAAACACAATAAAGAGCCACTGCAACAAGACTACAGCCAAAATTACCAACAATCAGAACAAAAGTGGTCAAATGCTCCACAACATGACTACAGTCACAGCCAACCAAGATACAGTCACCACGATAAATCAAACGATCACCAAGAACACTGGCATAGCGAAGCTCAAGATGATTCTCAACAAAATCATCATCATCATCACCAAGAAGATCATCATCAGCAAAATCATTACCATCAACAATCTAGTCATTCATATGATCATCATGCTAAAGAACATCATTCATATCCTAGTAATCATAATCAGCATGAACCGCAGTATCGCCGTGATGATGAATCCAACAAACATCACGACCATGGTCACACTCCACAGGTACAGCAGACACATATATATTATCAACATTCAGACACCCACACACAAACACACGAGATGGCGGTTCATCACGTCCACGTGGCACCGGAAAGGAAACGTAATCGTCGCCCTCGTAGACTGCGGATAGACGTTGTTTCCAGCAAGACAAACGGTTTGATGAATGGAGATATTTCGGAAAGTGAGAGCGATCAAGAGGAAATAATACCTAGGCACCCGTACGATGGATTCTATTTACGGCATAGGGCAATGGTGGATGCACGTGGACGTAAAATCTGCTCACATGAGATACCCCCCACTCTTTCCCCTACGCTGTCACCACCCGATTCTCCAATGCCCCAGGATTACGAAACGGCCGAGGAAAACGAATCAAGTGACAACGAAAACCAAGTAAGTCTCCGTTTTGAGATTCTGAAGCAGTTTTCAAAGGTAATTTTTCTCTCTATTCGCTCCAATGCCTGAAGTGATTGTCAGCCG
This sequence comes from Agriopis leucophaearia, assembly GCA_949125355.1. Classification (NCBI taxonomy): domain Eukaryota; kingdom Metazoa; phylum Arthropoda; class Insecta; order Lepidoptera; family Geometridae; genus Agriopis; species Agriopis leucophaearia. The sequence goes on from OX421262.1 coordinate 5,110,221, forward strand.
AATGTAAATGTAAATTTACGATATTTAGAGTGGCTTAATTTGCTTGCATGTCTGTATACCAACGCCCTGAAAATGTGCCTGCACGCACCTACCTAATTAATCCTTAACTCCATTGTAAAATGATCCAAACTAGGTACCCACTTAAACCAAACGAAGACAGATAATTAAATAAAGTACATCGAGTACATGGGATATCACCTGCAATGAAAAACAAAAGTTTAAAAATGAAGAATAAAATTGTTTTGATGTGTGTTTCAGAGCGGTGTCGCTGGTAACTTGGCACGAGTTATCCCCGGTGAGACCTCGTACGAAGCCCTGGACGATCTTACCCGCCGTCAAGGATGGGAGGCTGGCAACATCGACTACATGGGTGCTGACTCTTTCGATAAAATCTGGGCCAAGATCTCTCAGACCCTGAGCACTTCTCGCGTTTCCCCGCCCAAGGAACTTTCACCACCTAAAGAGCCCAGTCCACCACCTCCTGAAGAGATCAAAGTTCAGGAAGCTGCAGTTGTAAAAGAGCCTGTGAGCGAACCAGTTGAGGTCGCTAAAGAAGCCATTCCCGCGGAAGCTCCAATACCAGCGTCGCCAACCGTAACTCCTGCTACACCAGTGGTAGAAGAACCCGTTGTTCTCATAGCGGCTCCTGCCGAAGCGGCCCCAATTCCAGCTCCCACACCCGCAATCCCTGTGGCCCCCGCTGTAGTCCCGGTGACAGTTGAAGTGCCTGCGACTGTGGAGGCCCCAGTAGCTGAGGCTCCTCCCGCGCCAGTATCTGTAAAGGCCCCTGCACCAACTCCTGTAGAAATCCCTGTGCCAACCACTGTAGAAGCTCCTGCAACTGAGTCCGCACCAGTCCCTGTAGCCGATCCGACTGAAGTTCCTGTCACAGTAGCGGCATCTAAATCTGCACCCGCAGTGGAGCCGAAACAAAAGACTGAAGCTGCTCCAAAGCCAAAAGAGGCTAAAGCACAGGAGGCACCTACGACTCCCACTAAGGAAACTCCGGCTAAGGCGGAGGTCCCGGCCACAGATAGTCCCCCACTAGCCAACACCCCGTCCAAGGAAGAAGCGCCCGCGGTGCCCGCTGCCAAATGTGAGTATACCGCAAAAACTTCAACCTAACAGCTTTGCACTCAGTTCTCACCGATTTCATTTTTGCAGTTTTGTTTAACTAATTCGTTATAGTACAGCCGCATCCGTTTTACGTCCTCAAGAACGGTCGTAGAATTCGATGTTTTCTTTTGTGCCGTTTTGTGATGTTTGGTTTTTATCTTTATTTACTGAGCATACGTTTCAAAACTCGTTGTTATTTCACCCAGCTACCGAGGAGGCAGCGCAAGAGACGCGGCTTTGATAGAACAGGTAAACCTACCTCACTTGGGCCCAACGCAATCTTATTATTTTCGGGTAAATATGGGGCAGTAAATATGGTGGCGGGTTCCGTCTATTTCTGTTTCGATGTCTGTGAAGTCCGCTCACTCAGTGCAAGCTGTCACGTGTTTATTTAAAACAAAGTTCAGTGTAATTTTATCGTTTTCTAAAATAGTGGAATATGTCGTGGTAGTTGGGTTGCGTCCAAGTGGATGCAGTGTGTAGGGCCGTCGGTCGACCACTCGTTGAGCTATTCTTGACTTTGATTACGATTTCCCCCAAATAGTCCATATTACCAATATAATCAGCAAAATGAGTGAAGACCACGCTAAATGTCCCGAAATGACCTGCGAATACTGCTGCGTCATTTTCGGTCCTTCCTTCCTTCTGAGATTGTTTCAGTTTCCTGAAGAAACTGCAAAAATATTCAGTTTGTTGTGTTTTGTTTGCTTTACACATTTGTTTCACACATTGCAAGGAACATTATTCAAGCTTACCTTTACACAGTAGTCACTTCACTCGCAAGCACTAGATCTCGAACGAAATCCATAAAACCTATATATTATATAATATTTTTAGTCTTGCATCCAGTTTAATGTCGACCCTATTAGTCAAATCATTTGGTGCTCAAAAAGAGTTACCTGGGTGTTCTTCTGGGAGTTTTGAGAGATTTTTATTGTTTCAACGTGTTCTTCTCGAATATAGGAAATTTGGAGGTACAAGGTGCAGTCCAGCAATGTACCAAGATAATTATGATGAAGCACGAGAAGTCCTATTTCAAAGGGCTAGCGTTTTTCAGACTTAGCAGTGTTCAAAGCCCTAATTATCAATCAATTTATCAATATTAACTCGAACAAAAATGATGGCAGTAGCAAAGTGAAAAGCACGTCGAAATCTTTGAAAAATCTTTATAGTACATAGGTAAAAAATTTAGAGTCAAACTCTCGGATAACTTTCTAGGTAAAATTACCAAATGGTTGGACCACATCGCTAGTACAGACCCAAACTTAGTTATAAAATAATTCTCCTTGTAATGAACGCTTCGGAATTTCCGCTAGACTGACAATCTAACTATTGCCTGCACCGTTTTTATAACCGTGTACAAATGCTTCGTTTTCCCTCAACTTTGTTCCAGGCCCTAACCGAGCTTGCTCTATAATGTGACCGCAATACTAACCGCCACGCGTAACCGAGCGAGAGAGTAAGGGCGGTGTGTGTTGTAGCGGAGGAGCGGCGCAAGCCGGCCGGCAAGCTGACCCTGGCGCCGCCGACGGTCAAGGACCCGCTTCCGACGCCCGACAGTGAGGCAGAGGACGCAGCGGTTCTTGCGCAAGCCATCATCGCCAGCGAGCTCACGCCAGTCGAGTCGCCCGCTTCACCTCCCGTACCCGCTTCAGCCCCCCTACACAAGGGCCTCGCAGTGCAGCAGCCCGAGGTGCCGACGCCGCCTGTTGGCGCTGTCTCACTCGCGCAGATCGGCGTCAAGCCTAAAGAGACGATCGCTGCCAGGATAGAATCGTCCGTCGCCGCGGCCGCTTCAGAATCGCCACCAGCGGACCCACCAAAGAAGAAGCTCGTCAAAAAGGTGGTTAAGAAAGACAAGGATGCCGCCGCTGGCGCCGAGGCGCCCGTGCCGCCGCCCCGCAAGAAGGAAAAGAAGCCCAAAGAGAAATGAGCGCTCGCGCCTCCTAAGTTCCTCTGTGCCATAATCGTGCCTCCCCGTGTCGTTTATTATATTTTCGTATGCTTTTATGTACCGCGTAACCTTTATGTTATGCGTGTTGCAGACCATGCGAAGTACAAGTAGGAAAAACAAGTAGCAAGTGCCTATTACGCATCGTCTGCAACGTTTTGCTTAGTGCAAGTGGCAGTTGAAGTGCTTATTACTACGCATCATGCGTTGCAGGTACTTGCTACTTGTACTTCGCATGGTCTGCAACGGGCATTAGATTTAACTTTTGTCGTCGATCACATGGCCATTACTATTGTTTAATCTAAAGTTTTATATTCTTTTATACTTTTTTCATAAGTGTAGGTACTACTTATTTATGTTTTTAACAATCTGATTTCATGATCTGTGTTTAAAATCATTTTTATTACCAAAGGTTGAGACGTATTTATTAAATTGATCCAAGTTTTTTTAAAATGTAATTTTGTATTAAAAGTCTATTATGAGAAATTGCATCTCACTGATTATTTGCATTTTTAATTCCTGAGGCCTGAGTAGGTACCGAGGTAGTTTTAAGTTATAAAGTGGCTAACTGTAAATTGCTGTAAATAATATTTTATGCAAAGATTTTTTTTATGCATTCTTCTGGAATCGGGACTTTACAAAAAGTTCAATAAACGGGATTCATAATTAACTTAGGATTTATCCCCTGCTTAGCCACCATGGTGGAATATTTCTTCAAAAAATGGGATCATCATTACAATCCTTTGTTATAAATGTTATAAAAAAATTGGTATTTTAGCCTATTTCTGGGCAAGCTAAAGCTAGGCCATACCGCCATACTGGTCTTATGTATTTTACTATCGTAAGTATACCCCAAAAGTAGTGAAGACATTACTAGATGTTTCTATGGAGTTTTGGAAACTACATGAAAATACAGGTTCTATCTACCCTATATCGCTTTACCCATGCTTTACCACACTAGAGGACATTCAACACATTATTACACATGACATAAACAGTCAAAAATACACAAAATTATTAAGTAGGTACTTATTAGAAGGAGGCGACATGTTTTTTTCACGTTGGCGCCTAAAACCCGGAACACTAGAAAGGTTGGTAGGTATGGAATGTTTAACAAGTATAAATAGATTTTTTATACCCACCCGATATAAGAGCTGATAATCTCCAAACGGCTGAACATATGCAGACACACTTTACACACACCTTTTTGCGTCGAGGGATCTATAGATAAAATTTGTGGTGACGCTAAAGACCTACTATCAACAGTGCCATCTATTCGTACAGTTTGAAACTAACTGAGCAAATGGTTGGCAAATCGCATATTTGTGATACTTTTTGCTTATAATATTATACGCATTGCATGTATCATGTTTGTAAGTTTCAAGTTGGTGAGTTTTGTACCATTTATTGTAGGAATATTTTACCTCCTTAACCTATGGAATCAATTAATTATAGATGGATGGCTGCGTTTCAACCGTTTTTTATTTTTTTATAAGCAACACCTGTGAAAACATTTAGGAACTATTTTAATCGCATTTTGTCAGTCTGGTACAGAAAAATACCACAGATTACAAACAAAAAGCTATTTAGTGTTGCCAAGTGAGTGTTTAATAAATTGAACGGGCTTCCAATATTACACAGTTTTGAGTACGGTTTTTGGACATATCATGACAGTTTTGAGTCAAGGTTCATTTGATCTGAAAAACATTATATTTATTTACAGAATAACCATGATCATGACCAATAACCATGTCTTTAAACTCGAGCTAAGACCGAAAAAAAGTTTGCCAAAAACTGTAGGGGGCTAGGAAAACACGTATTGCACTCACTGACATATTCTTACTAGTTCTACAAACGCACACTTCAATTTTGTAAGTGCTAAAGGAGAAACAGTAGGATTAAAAAAATTATAAATGGAAGCATTTATATTTTTTTTCTGAGTTTACGGGTTATGATATTACCTGGCAATATTGAATGATATAGATCTGGGATGCGTTTACGGCACTTATCCAGACTAAAACTTATACTAGATGAACGATAAAACACCCGTTTTGGGACTCTACGAGGTGAAAAATTATACCGGCGAAAATTTAAACTGCCCGTTTACGGGCGTCCGCTGGTATAAGTTTTCGCCTGACTAGAATAAATTTTATCTACCTTTTGAGGTCGCTAAATTTTCGCCTGCTGTCAGATTGACAGCTGTTGAGGAGGTTAAGCTATAATTATAATTATAATATATAATTTTTCACCTCGTGGAGTCCCAAAACGGGTGTTTTATCGTTCATCTAGTATAAGTTTTAGTCTGGATAAGTGCCGTAAACGCATCCCTGAACATTTAGAACTAAAGAACGAAACAAACGACCGAACAGGACGCAACAGACAATAAATTTAAAATAAAAATAACCAGTTTGACAGTGACCACGATACGTGGAGGTTGTGTCGCTTTGTTACTTGAATTAACGTTTACAATAACATTGTTTATAAACAGTTTTCGTTAACTATTGAGATGTATAAGTTTCATTTGTGAATAAAATTAAACGTTTTTGCGTGTACGTGTTGTAGATCGTGTTAATTTCATGTAATTTGTTGTGGATTTGTAAGTTTTATGCTACTGTAATCTTCTATCATCGAGGACTCTGCACCGTTGAATTTGTCGGACGGTGGATGAAAATGTGAAACAAATGTGTGATGTTAGTGAACTTTGCTTGCTGAGCACTGCTGACAAGTATCCGACGGTATAGTGAAGACGAGACTAGAACTATGAGGTGGTTAGCGTTCATCCTCCTGTTGCCAGCATGCTTAGCTCACCTGAATGTATACCTGAGCAGTGCAGAAGTTTGGAGGCTGCTGGGTAAGTCGTCATAATATTAATTCTTCCAACTCTTAGTAGTTATTGAATTGCCGGTAAAGTTTGTACTGTTGTGTTGATAAGAGATGACAGGTAACAGGTGTCACTTGCCTGATTATTGTGGCCAAATTTAAACATCAGAGGTAAACAAGAATTTTATTGCTCTATGTAACATTGTAACCTTGCACTGGAAACAGAAAACCTAAATACACACACACTGACAACACTGACTTCTATGAGTTGTGTATCGCAGAGCAGATACACACCTCTGCGCAAACAGTAAAAAAAACAAAATAAAAAAACTTTTGTATATCTCAACTTTTTAGTAATAAGTAAGTAGGTAATCAATAATTGTAAACATACCCTTGGAAGACACTGCCTTTTGCAACACAGTTTTTAACTAATGCAAAAGGCAAAGCCACAATGTTATATTGTATACTCATTTGTGTTTACAAGAAATAAATTATGAATTATGAATCTCATACATAGTGTTAGAAGTTAGAATAGATGAAGACGTTAATTATCACTAGCTGCGCCTCGCGGTGTCACCTACAGAATGTCATGGAGCTTTATGGGTTGAAAATGGTCATAATATTATAGAAGTATTTTGTTATTCAAGATAGGATTGCGTTTGTTCACATCATGTCCTCATTATGCACACTTGCCTGGAAGAAACTCTTGTTTAAAAGGCACCCGTATTGTACTTTTCGGAAAACCGACTGGGAGAGTGCTTTTGTGCATATAAAAAATGACAAATCAAAGACCTTTGTGTGTATAAGGAGATTTCCACTATTTAGAGACATAGTCTCAAATCATTCAAACAAGTGAGATTTGCCTTAGTACTATTATTGTTTGCGTTCAAGTGTATTTGTGTTCCATTATATTTTTTAACTAAACCTCTTAACGCCAAAACTGTAGGTACGGCTCACTTACAAATTTTTCACGCACACTAAGAAACCTGCAGCAACACCAATGAACTAACTAATTGTCCACATGCAAAAAAAAGCAGCAAGATTATCTGTGGAGTGAGTTGGAGTAAAGGCATTCAAGCCTGATTTAAGCCAGATGCGTTCGCGTTATGATTTGAGGATGGAGCATTGGTAGCGTTTGTCTAAGCGGGTAAAATCAGCTTGTAAGTGCAGTTCCAAGGCACACTCTCCCAATTGTATCCATTAGAAAACCGATAAGTATGCAAACTTTTGCTGGTCAATAAATTAATATCTGGGACATTATTGTACACGTCATGGTCATCTGACCCCAAACTAAGCAATGTATCTAGGCAGTTGGTATATCATAAGAGCAGATTAAAAGGGGACCTTTGGGCTTATAGGTGGTCAGATTTGGGGATCCGACCTGCCATTCAAACGAGTGCAGTGCAAAGAATGAAAGCATTTCAGAGCATATACCAAGAGTTGTTACCTGTGTCGTTGCCTCGGGCAACTTGTTCGGAAGCAGGGGGGACCAGTGTGTTCTCACGTTGATTCCGGTGCCCTCCGTTAGGATGGCCTGAAACAAAGTTTTAGTAGGTGTGCAATCCTTGATAACCTAGCTGTACCTCAATCAATATCTTTGATCATATAAGGTATACTATATAGTTTGGATTTGCCTTAAACGTGAGCAAGTACCTAAAAAAAAGTGTGCTAAAAACTGAAAGGGCCGAGGTAAACACGTATTGCACACACTGACATATTCTTACTAGTTCTACAATGCACACTTCAATATTGAGCAGCACACAAATGCAAACGAGATGATGAAGGGGAAACTGTGGATATAACACTTCCTTTTTTTTTTATAAGCTTAATGAAGCTGGTTATTAAGAGTTAGATTCAAGAATAATTATGTATTATCATAATTTATCATGCTATGATTAAATTGTTCTTAGTAAGATTATGTGGTTAGTGAAAACCAGAATAATAATATTTCTCTGTAAATAAATGCATCAGGATTTTGTAAAATAGACCTAAAATGTAAATCACAAGTAATTCTTTGGTGTCAAATTGACAATACTACTATGTATAACAGACGAGCCCCCCCCCCCCCCGGCTTCGCACGCGTGTTAGCTCGGCCTTCGGCCCTGCTACTATGACCCGCTCCAGGAACACAAAATTTCATCCAAATCGGTCCAGCCATTTTTAAAGTAGCCTATGTGCTATTCCAGACTATAATCTATCTCCAAATTTCTGTGCCAAATTTCATCCAGATCCGTTTAGCCGTTCTGGCGTGATTGAATAACACACATCCATCCAGCCAAACTTTCAATTGTTTTTTATTTTTAATTCAGAAATAAGCTTGCGTTTGACCGCCAACTCGCCTGATGTTAAGCGAGATGCGGTCTACGATGGAACACGCTTGCCCAGAAGAAACCGATTCACTCGAGATTTGAAGACACCCAGATTGTAACCATTGGGGAACACCCATTCCGGCAGCGCATTCCACAGACTAGCAGTTCGCACAATAAAAGTGGAATCAAAGCCCTTTTTACGGGACGATTTATAATATTAGTGGGATTATAAAGCTAGTCCCTATCTTTATAAAGCTGGCTAAGACTTTCGAAGAAATGCAGAACTCCATCAAAAAAAAATTAAGTGTCTACCTGCGTATGTTCCTAGTACAAAAGATTTTAAATTAGATATTGCTTAGGTTTATTTATTAAGTTTCGATATGTTGTCACCTAAAATCTAAGTTTAGCCCCTGTGCGAAACAGTGCCAAAAATATGCGATCTACGCCTGCAGGAAGACATACTCACGAGTCGGCGCCCGTCTCGGAACTAAATGACGGAAGCGACAATTCTGCTTAATACTCCAAATTACTCAAGAACTATTAAAATTTTAAAACGATTTTACATGAAAAATTACATCATATAAATGATCATTAGAATAAAAAAAAACAATTGTCAAGAACGTCTAGACTTGGAGAAGATACTAAAAACGTAACGCCAATTTATTCTAATGAGAAAAGTTTCACCAATCATGTTTCTCAAATTACATTAAACATATTTATTTATTTAATACTTTATTGCACACTTACAAATGAAGTACAATGTACAAATGGAGGACTTAATTCTAAACATTTTCTACCTGTCATCCACCAGGTTGGAACAAATGGTATGTAGGCGTGCATGAAAAAAAACTTCAGACCAAAGATAATAAACTAAAGAACAAAACTTTAACAAGAAATAGATAATCAGATATATCAAAAATTTTATATAAATTTATACAGTCAACTAAGATCCATTCACGTAGAACCAGAAGAACCAATAGTGGACACCCATATTACCCTAATAATAGTCTACTATTGGAATGAGTAAAGTTAGAGGAAGTAAATTGAAACAGTACTTTATTTATAGGCTAAAATGACGAAAACTGCATAAAGAATAGCTGGAAAATTTAACTTGGTGTGACACCAATGCGTGACACGGGTGTCGACTCTTAGATATTCGTTTATTTTCGGTACTAATGGTAGACGCATTAAAAATTTCTAGAAAACCTAACAGTAGGGAGAAAATAATATTCCTGGAATGCAACTAAATCTATTATTTTCCATATTCAAAACCAATAGAAGGCAAAAATGTAAAACAAAACCATACCTGCGAAAATTTGGCCTCCTTAACAAAAATGCTTAGAATCACAGAGCACGCTGTCACCTTGGTTACTGTGAACTGATGCCATTTTGAAAATTGATTAGGAAAGTGGGTGTGAGTTTTTGGGCACGCATCGTAGATGAAGCTAGGTGTATCTTTCAAGAATAATAAAGTAATTCCAATGATTAGTTTTCATAATAATTAACGATTTTTTCAAATGTGTCGTCTATTAGTTCACTGTCGGGCATTAGTGTTTTTACCTTATTTATAACCAAAATATGAATTTGATACTATTTATTGCCATAAACGCGTTAATTGTTGTAACGCAACCCAAGTTGACGACTTAATATAAACGCTAAGAGAGTAGTATCGTAATAACAGGCATATTATGTACTGCTGTTGATATACATTTTGCTCTTTATTGGCTAAACACATTTTTAAATTAAAAGTAAGTGGTTGTTTTACGTAGTAAGTTTAGATGTATGTGTATATGTGTTGCCTATGAGCAAGGATGGATGGGAACCTGCAAAGTATTTATGGTTTTAGAAAAGGCATCAAAAACGTAAGGAATGTCAGAGAAATGACATAAGCGCAATTTAGGTAGACTACAGTACAATTAAAATAAAATCTAATATTTATTTATTTACTAATAATAACTTACGTGCATATATTCCAACAGCAGTATATTCTATTTTTTTATTGTTGATCAATTTATTTTTTCAATTTGTTATTATCATGTTTCGTATTGGTATCGTTGTTCTGTTTAAATATCTTTCGTTGTTATTATGCTTATTTTATATAGTTGTTTCTGTTTGTATGTACGCGCACACTTATCGAGCGTGACGTCACTTGCCGGGCACAACAGAATACCAGCGCTGGTTGTGTACAACCAGCAACATGCTGAGTTGGGTTGGGGGTCGGTTTTTGTGACAATGTACCTGTTTACTTCTATTTTAATAAGTACTTCTTGTGTTATTGTTTTTATTTCATTGTCACAAAATAAACTTTTCTGATTTCTGATGTATAATATATATTCATAGAATTAACACATTAGCTTTTTTATCCCGTTTTTTTACTATTCCTGTATTCAGGTAAAACCGCGAGACATTGCTAGACCATCATATTAATGTACTTTCATACTTTCTGAGTATTCTTCGAACCAATTAAAACACATTTTTTCACGTTTCTTGAAACATAATCCCAAGGCTTTAATTAGACAGATGTCACAACTCATACCTAGCCACTTGTCATTCGTAATTCGAGGGTAAGTCGAAGTGACAGATTTAAACCGCCCGTGCCTGATAACTACACACTAATCTGTGACTGCGCCGGCGCAGGTAGGTGTGCTAATGGGCTTAGCGACGCCACAGAATAAATAATAGCCGCTATGTGACACTCCTTACAATAAGTGCATTTTTTGTCCCATCCCATTCTCGAGAGCAGAAGCCATTGAGTACAATCCATCATTGTCAACGAAAAAACATCTGCTCTTTGTTCTTGCTTAAAAATTAGAATTTCAATAAACAATGCAAGGACCAAACGGGACTTCGACGTATTCAAATCCTGATTATTAAACGGACGTATCTTCAAGGACGAAAGCCCGAAGCCTAAAAACGGAGAAGTTGAAAAAAATCTAAAAAGAGATAAGGATAAATAAACAAACTGTCCCACAACTGTCAAGCTTCAACTTTGATAAACAGAGACACGAGTTTTTTTTCCAAACTTAAGTATTATCTTCCATAGCAGCCAGTAAAAATTTATAATTTATCGACAATCGAAAACGACATAAAAATTATCGCCCAGCAAACGATGTCTCTGCCCTATCAGTTAAAGTTTCTAAACAGACAAGCCCAATAATCTATACGGCCGATCAGCGCAGCGGGTACCTGCGTTATGTGTAATTTATTATAGATGACATTTATGGTGATTCTATGGAGGAGAGCCAGTAAACTTAACGCCTAAACGTGTATTCTGGCACGCCTAACTCGAGTTTTATTCTCGATTCGATTAGAAACCTTACGATCGCGAATACTTTCAAATTCGTTATCGTATTCGGTAATGCATACGAGTAGGTGCTTCTTCACGGTACTTCACGCCAATCAGTTTGATTTATTACTTGAGGAACTAAGCACTGTAGAATTATTAAGATGTGATAACGATAGCGAATTACTTAATAGTAAATATTCGTTATTTAAGTAAGTATTACTCCAACGGAAGAGTAGTCTGTCTGTTTTCATGTTCATAAGGTTTCTAAATATGTAATTACCAAAAAATTTATTCAAATTGATCAGGGTAGAAAGATGTAAAAAGAGTAACGTAGTGTAAGTTTTACCCGATCACAAAAAAGGCAGGCTTATTTAGTTCCCCGAATACTAAGATGAGGTTATCCAAAGTAGTTTTTACATCCTCGTAGGAAACTGAAAACTGTATGTGCATACCACAGAATGCTCACTATTGCTTTGGTGCAAACCATAATCCAGATAAGAGCGAAAACTCCATAATTCTAAGCCATAAATCTGCTCCAATCGCCTTAATATTTCATAAATCCTGGGTGCTGATAACGAGGTGCAGGGCTACTTACTTGTTCTTGTGTTGCCAGTGAAGCAGTATCGGACGACAGCTTGCTTTATGGTTACCTGATATCTTGGATCGCGCTACCGCAGCCCAAGAAAACAAAGCAAGCGGGCACGGGCCAGCTTGCAAAAGATCTACTCATTGTCACCTTTCCCTTTGTTTTGCGATATCTCGTGACTCAATTGTTGTCCTACCCTAGTCCAAGATATTGCCAATTTAGCATTATTGAGCCAAAAAGGTAGAAACATGCTGTAAGACGCTCGCTTTTCAAGACTAGGACCATTGTTCAATTACAGAAGAAAAGGCGTGAGATGCCATTGTTCCATGACCGCGAGCAGCTTGCACGAAAAGGAACGCAGGCACATTTCCTTGATTCAAACACCGAGATTATTAGTTTAATGTTGGTTATGAACGCTTGTTCGTTTACGAGTTAGCAACTCGCAATTTGCAGTAGCGAAAACCGCAGCATGAGATCATACGACTGATTACGGTTGCTTAAATTCCTGAGATCTCAGATTAGTCACGTGCAGGTCATATCATTTTTTGCTACGAGAATGAAATTAGCTGGATGCTTTCGGTAATAGAACCGAAATATTCCACTCAACTATTAAGTTACAGCATCCGTCATCGGTAAAAAGATCTTCCCGAGTCTTCGGTTACGTGCCTTGGTCTGCGGTGGGTGAGAAAAGCAACAAAAAACTTTACGTAACCCGATATTTTGATTGTCGTGTAGGGTTTCGTTCGTCTAGACATCATTACCCACATAGTTACCAACTTGCGACTGCATTAACATTTTGAAAACCTACGTATAAAAGTCCCTGTCTACGTAATCATTTAGATGCCAAGTTTCCTTTATTGATATTTTAGGACTTTGTGCGTTTGTATTTGCTCTCGTCTTCAAATAATCTTGTTTGTTTCACGTTTCTCGGGCTCGTCACGTTTCCGGCACGTTATCTGGCCTGACATTATCAGAAGGGCGATCTTGACGTTTTTTCCCCGACCTATGCCAACATTATCTGTTCCACGTACCTCGCTCACCTACGTGTAAATTGTCCTGGACCGAGGCTTATCCGCTGCATCCGGGCTGCATCGCCAATAACTTTTTATTTTCATCAGGTAAGTACAGCACCAAGAATGGAATAATAAAAACACTCCAGAATAGACACATTGTTATTTTAATAAATACTATTAATGGTGCATTCAGTGGACGCCGTTCGGGACTCGTCCCCCTAAACGGAGACGTCGTTTGGACAGAATTAACAATGAAATATTTCAATAAACAGCCAACGACGGCGCTATATAAATATGGGCTCGCGTCCTTCTCGAAACTATTCTTTATGTAAATACCGTTGACACGCGGGATGATGCCAAGAGGGCCCTAAATAAATTTAATTTCACGGGTGACTGGAGAAAAGCTGAGTTTTTAATCCGCGGGGTGTGATATGTCATCCGCAGGCAGGTGGCTTAGGCAAAACATGATCCATGAGTTTTAATTAAAATTTCTGCTCATGCAACATTAATGAATTGTCATGTCAAGCCGTGTCTTTAATTTTCTTTGTTCAATTGTGCGCACGTGGGTAGAGTTAACTAATAATGTTGTTTAGTTTGTTCTTAACTTTGCTTTTTTTAAAGCTTTATTTACAACCTATTTTTTTTTTCTTTATTTGAAAAGGTGATGTTCAATTTGAAATCAATGGGTGCCTATTTACATGTCTTCTACGCTTCGGTCAACTTGGCTACGATGTTCTGATATTTTTTGAAAAGCTTTAATAGAAACAAACAATCAAAGTTTGTGTTTATAGCCGCGACATCTTGAAAATGTATTCAGGTCAGCATGCAGCTGAACAAATAGATCTTTTATAAATAACTGCAACCGTCCACAGAGTCAGAGACAAGAAAGCCAATTTGTTTATACAAAGCGCGAGCTTCATTTCGTAAAGCGACATGGGAAACTTCCGAGGCCGAACAGTATGTAAATTTCTGTTTCAGACAGTGAGAAATTTGGAAGTACGACGCGGGCGTCGAACGCTGGCATTCTTTATGAGTTGTAAGACTTCCAATTTGTCTAGTATGTAAGCCATGTATCAAGTGCGGTCACGAGACGAAAAGATGAAGTCTTTTTTAGGATTTCCGTGATTGATAGTGAGGTATATTCAAAATAATGGTTATGGGTTTGAAGGGTCTGCACTCGATCACACCTTGACGCGGGTTGCCCGGTGACGGCAATTTGCCGGGGATGGATGGAGACGTCAGCGCGACAAAAACCTTCGATCGATCAATGGCGCAAGCGCATGTGGCACTGCGCTTTGTGACAGTCGAATTTTAGTTATTTGTTATGTTACTTAAGTACTACAATTTACGATTTATGAAGATGATTTTCTATAATTTCTCCTGTTGAAGCTATTTAGTTGTAGGTACTTGGACTACTTGGTATTGATACGCCATGATAAGAGGTGAGATTGTGTTATTGAATTGCACAGCGCAATAGTCTTTTGGGAGTCGTAAAATGGTATTCTAAGCCGAAATTCAATCAAGGATCAGTTCCTCAATCCAATAATTCCAATATCCAAGAGTGTCACGGACGTAATCACTTCAGAGAGTTCTGAGAGCGACTGCGGCCCGGGAGTATTCTCGCGGGACCGGGCCTCGCAAGCTGGTGCGGGACAATGGGGGCTTCGAGGAAAAACGCGCTTTTTCAAGCCGAAGTGCAACGCCCGGTGCCTCGTTCAAAGGTTCTACAAAAAAGGAATTCCTTAATTTGAAACGACAAATTGATAGCTCGTTCGACACGGTCTGGCGCTCAAAACTTTGGTCAAGTGGTTGGGATCTGATTGAATGAGAGATTTCTAAGGCCTATTTCAATCGGAGCCTGTTGCGTTTTTACAGCAATCGGTTTTCGTGCGACGCAAACATTTTAACATTTGACAGAGGGCAAATGGTCATTTGCTACACCCTCGTCCGGCAGACTGACGCGTGATGGGCCGACACGAGGCGTCCGTCAGCTGCCACCGATGACGCGCTTTTGGAGCCCAGTTTAAGCTCAGTTTAAAACCTGACAGCTCCCCGACCGTGATAGATGATATGTGTAAAAGAGGAATGTGCCCAAACTGAAATAGCAGCCGCCGCGACGTCGCGGACTCGTTAACATTAACCGCTAATGGCATTACAACAGCTCGTTTTGTTTAGAGATCTATTAAAGTTGCTGTATTTGTTTTGGAGGGACTGCTCATAGATCTGGCTGACAAGCCAGCGTAATCCCACGTCACCCGTTAACTATCATTTTAATCGTCCACAGAGGAAATATCTCGCCACGTGACGCATACCGCGACGCGAATATTATTAGAACTCCTGTGGCTATGCCACACGACCAGTATTTTATTCTCCTCCATGTTTATTCAGAGCTCAAAAATGTCCTATTAGGGATAACGCCGTGACAATTGTGTTTGGTATACGCCGTAATTGAATAGGCGGATGGGAACCGCGGCACGCGACCTCTCTATGCTTCCACAGAAAATGTGCGAATAAATGCGTGTAATAAACTATAGTGGCTCTACGCATTATTACACGAATCGAAGCGGTTATTCTCGCGCGAGACATGATCTCTCCGCAAGCCCAGTAATGTTCTAAACGTGCGAAACATTCGCGCTTCTGTGCTATTATCTAAATTGTTAAATGCACTTACGATACACTCTGTGGAAACATTAAGATCGCAAAGTTTCACACATCGTTTCTCTTTCGAGATGACAGTCGCTCTGTTGCCACTCGACAGGGAAAGGGTTTAACGATCGACATTTCTGATGTGAGTGGTGCGAGTTCTAAAATTATTCTGAGTGCGAGTTTTATTATTTTGTTTATTTATCGAAAACATAAAATAAGGTGGGTATTGGAAACATAAAACGTATGTAGGCTGGGACCACACAAGCTTCGGTAGCCCTCCCTACGCAAACAAGGCGGGCGTCCGCGCGGCCATACCTGCCTCTCCGGACTCTGTATGTACACACCCGCTTAGCTTCCACGCAGTGTTAATCAGCTCTAACCACACCACCACTATCATTATGAAACACCATTCTTTCCTTCGTTAACGACTCGATAACTTGATGTTAAAGTACTCCTTCGGATCAAAGCACTCATTATGTTTGTTCAACCAATCTCGCGTGCTGGTTTTGTCTTAAGTACCCATGTGAGAAAAGTGGCCGTATTGTCCATGCTAAGATTATTCCGAAAAGAATAGCTTTAAAAAAATGCAAGATTTGTTGGCAAAACATATCTACTGAAAACATGCTGCAATTGAGAACCGTGAAATATGGTTCCACTCAATTATGTCAAAGCTTTGTAACAATACTGTATTTACGGAGAAGGACCAAAAAATAAACAAACATCGCGGACAATCGGTCGAATAAATATATGGTGGCACAATGCAGGGCAGCACGTCATAATAAGGCAGTGGCTTTTGTGCCCTGGGCTGTAAATCATATCGTGCTTTGAAGAGAATGGCACGTCATAAATAATGTCCCGAATTTCGAATGCGATGCTATCCACCGGGACGTTTTGGTGCCCGTGAAGAGAATTCTAATGGCGAAACAAATTAATCAATAGACCCGTGACAATACTCCACTTTTTTTGCCACGAGATCTTTTGTCATAAATGTTTATGATCGACTATATTACGTTTTATGTCTCGACTCTTAAATAGGGTGAACCAATTTAAGCCCTTGCCTATAATATCGGCTCTAAAGTATGGTAATGCTATAACCGTGACGAATTTTATCGCGTCGGTAATTGTTCCAATTTCAATATTGTTACGCATTTAGATCGAGAGAGCAGTAAATATTGGAGCAGCACAGCCACTTTCGATTTTTATAGCTTCGTAAGAAAGCAATTAAGTTGAGCATTATGATAGTATTGAAAAATTTAACGTGGTCGAGGCGACTGCGTTTTAATGGTTCACTGCACCCCTGAATAAACAAGGCTATTCGGAGTTAAATTTGCTTGCACCGGATATGGCTGCCACTCGAACACATCCATCATGCCTTTCAATGAAGACTGGTCATCTATAACCGTTCCATCCACTCGAAACTAAGATTACCTTCGGCTAAAGGCAAGCTTATCCTCGAGGTACGGCTGCGGTCACTTCGAGTTGTTTTATGAACAGTAAATCTTCCCGGTTATGAGCTCCTAAATAATAACATTTTATTGGTGGCCGTCGCGTCGCCTCGGTTTGATGAATGCATACTTACGGTTTATAGGTGACTGTCATTACTGCCAACCGATGTGTCCCAGGATTTATGTGGTCCCATGCAGTTTATTGCTATGGGGTTGATTTGAATTTAATTTATACGTACGTAGACTGGGAAAATATTTCTTGAGAGCTATTTATTGCTCTTGTCCAGACGGTGATTGTTTTTTAGATGTTTTTTTGAAGAGAAATTCGTTCACCTGTTGGTAAGCATCTCGCTTGCATGACATGACATGACAGTTCAGTGTCAGAATTTAGAACTATCTGTTCAGAACTCACTAATGCGCAGTAATGCACTGCGAGCATCACCCTGCAGGTCTAACAAGTGCCGGGTACACTGTCTTTTCATAGTTTTTATCCGCGCGTAGATTTGACCAAACTAGAATATGGATATGTTTGTCTTTCTATAGCTGAATAAAAATGGTGGAAAAATAGTTTGTCCACGGCCCGTGTTAGGCCTGTTGAGATCTCTTTTTACAAGCTTTTATTTAACTTGCCCTGTTAGTGTGTTCGTATGTGTGGGAAAAATCTTGCAACTGAATTTTAGACCAGTTGTCCTCAACCGATTGAGCTGAAATTTGGCATACTTATGTAAGTTGGGTGATAATGCAATGTTACCATCGAGCTGGTCTGATGGAGACAGAAGGTGGCTATAGAAACTCCAAAACTAAATAACGTAACCTAGTCGAGTTTGGGTTCGTTGGATTTATCTTCCCAAGCACTTTGGCCCTAGATGATAAATTCAATATGGCGGACGCCCCAAGATGGCGGACAAAATGTTGTTAGCTACCATCATGATATGGGTATCAAATGAAAGGGTTTGCTGAGAAGAATACGAAAAAGCTTGGATTTCAAAAGTGTTTTTGAAATTAATAATTTTATTGTCCACTTGGCATGATGTCTGGAATTTCGGTTAACATCTTCTATAACTGACTTTAACCGCAGAATAGCTTTATCTTGACTATTTTCAAATACATTATCATAAACTGTTTTAAGCTCTTAATGAAAAAATCATCCTTATCAATGGTCAGACCACCAGGGACGGCGTCGTAAATCCCAGCGGGGCTCAACAGATAGCAATAATTCCAGCTAAAATGCTATCTGCGTCCGAGTGTCGCCCCACGTCGCCCACAACGTGTGGGCTTTGTTTGCAGTGCAGCCCCCGCTTGTTTAGCAACAATCAGCTTTTTATAAATAGCTCGGAGATGACGCGGATTGATTTGGGATCCGAGCCTGTAAATGTCTGGAAGTGAAATCTTATGTTTCGCAGCATGGCGTAGGGACGGAGTCATGATGTTCGGGCTCCTTCGACCTCCTGCGGCGCGCGGCCCGCTGCGAGGGCCCCTATACCCCGAAATTTACATTCTGATCCCGAACAAGGGTTGCAGCCGACTGGATACTGTCTAGTCACTTCCAAATCAATAAAATAAACAGGAATTTGTCAATGTGATCCCCGGGGACACGGCCCATCTCATTGTGTTCTGTAAGTTTGTTTACATAAGCGTATAAATTACGTTGCGTAGGGTGCCAGAACTGGTTTTTTTCTATTTATATGTTTTACATTTTAAATTGAAATCCTTTTTATTGAAAACTAGCTGCGACCCGTGGTTTCACCCGTGTGGACATTTCCTCAGGAACCGTACATTTTTCCGAGATAGAAAGTACCTATTTTATGACACTTTTGGGCCTTCTAACTATTAATGTGAAATTGCGCGAGCGAGAGAACTGCGGACGAAGCCGTCTTCAAATATCTTTATATAATTGATAGTGGTACTTACTCGAGCGTTTACCCAGATTTTACCTCTTCAGTTTTACTATGTACATAATTTCTGGCTACCACAAAGAAAGCTGTCATTTCCCGTACATCTTCAGAGTTGTCTGGGCAAACATCGCGACAAGCCAGCGGGCGTTGAACGGTGGAACTTGTTGAATAAGAAAATACACTCTGGGAAGCAGTCGTACAATACAAATATTGGTTGAATCCGCTCTGAGGTGCGCGTGAACCAATATTTGGAATTCGGAGGTCGTTATTACATGCTGTGTTGGACTCGGACGTAGTAAGGGGTGAATTGATAGTACATCAGATAATTATTTATTAGGTTAGGTTCTTTTTTAGGGTTCCGTACCCAAAGGGTAAAACGGGACCCTATTACCCGTTACCGTTTTACCCTTTGGGTAAAACAAGAAACTCCGCTGTCCGTCCGTCTGTCACCGGGCTGAATCTCATGAACCGTGATAGTTAGTTGAAATTTTCGCAGATGATGTATTTCTGTTGCCGCTATAACAACAAATACTAAAAAACATAATAAAATAAATATGTAAGGGGTCTCCCATACAACAAACGCGTTTTTTTTGGTAGAGGTAACAGGTAGAGGCTTCAAATATTCACAGAATATTGAGTTATATTATTCACTCAAAAAATAAATAACTAAACTAAAATAAAATTATTTTTTAAGGGGGACTCCCATACAACAAACATGATTTCTTGGGCGATTTTATAGATAATGGTACGGAACCCTTCGTGAGCGAGTCCGACTCGCACTTGGCCAGTTTTTTTCAATTTTATTTTCATATTAAAAAACACATCGCGCGAAAGTGTAAGGAGTCTCATGTAAGTTAGAGAATAAGAGACCCACGTAGGCGTTAATTCTGATTAAACCTATCAATGCCTTCGAGAAACGATTAAAGTCTGCTCTCGCCACCATCGAACGGCTCAGAGGCGTCAGATATTTGAATACGTGAGTCATTTCCTCAAATCGTAATGTCATTACGATTACGTTCTCATTTGGGTTCGATTCGCAGACTTTTATCAGATAGACTCCGCGATATACTTTTATAGATAGGCTCATACTACTTTGCATGTTTGTGGCCTGTCTAAAGTTGGATCAATGCTGCAACTAGCGTGGTGCATAATTCAGTTTTATCTCCGTCGTCGTGGCAGTAGCACGACAGACGCTGGGTTTTCCTACAATAGGGTATTGGATTGTAATAAAAATAATGATTCATGCTATTGTAATACTAGTTTTTTTTTATTATTATTTAATTACTGAAACTGAAAATCTAAAAATATTTCACGTGACTTGAATGCGTACACTCTATTTTGGTCGAATGTCTTTATGACGTCACAGGCAAGTAATAGCAGCAATTGTATGGCGAGTAAGAACTTGTTTACTTGCTTGTGACGTTTCTGAAGTCACGTAGCCCCATAAATGTCAAAGGGACCGTTTTCGCGAAAGTAAGTATAATAATTAGAATTTTGATTTGATGTCCATTTATGATAAAAATACTGAAAATGATACTAGGATTAAATCACAAGTTTATTTTATTGATCTTGATCCTAGCTGACCCAAGAGATATTGTCCTGTTCAAATTTAAATAAATTTGAGTTGTGGGCTTAAGTTACAAAAAAAAAAACACAGAAAAAGCACTTTAAAAAAAACCATTTTTTCCAATTTTTCGGGCATTTTTTATTTTTTTTTACCTTAAAACCTTATTACGAACATAAAAATTTCCATATCGGTCCAGTCGTTCTCAAGTTATGCACTTACCAATGAACAACTCAAAAAAAAATTACATGTAGATTATAGACATTTTGAGATGGTTTCGTAGAATAATAAAATTAATGAATTTCTCATCAATGGGGTGGAGCCTGTTGACGTAAGTGCCATAAGAGCAGTCGAATACCCTATTTGGGTGCTCGCGGTGTCTATATTCTTATAACGGTCTGTGGTTGGATTTTATTTCTGGCTGGTACGAGTCTGTAGTAATGGAGGCTGCGTTTATTTTACCGCTCGTTATTGAAGTTAACTGGACGCATTACGACCGCATGTGGATTTATAAGATAACTGACTCTCACACGTATCTTACACCGCAGCGCGTCGCCTCTCCGACTACGAGTCGTTAATCAATTATGATGGATTGTGTTGACTTCAAAATCTATTAGGTATTATCGCGATGGAAGTCGGAATAGAAGAGTTTCTGTTCATGGTTAAGATCTCAGATCGGACAAACAAGGGAGATATGGCAAGGTGGCGTGGCGGGTGCAAACGCATCTAGCCTAAATTAGGCTTGGCGTCTTTAGTCGAACTCACCCTGCAGACGATCTTGGCCCTGATTTCATAACTACAAACAGTATAAACACGCTCGCAATGCGGCGCGTTAAGTTAACGTCAAAAAGTTGGCCTTTATTTCCTAAGGAATACAGGGTAATTTTTTTGAGGTTAACTTAACACTTCGTGTTACGTGCGTGTTTTAGTTATGGAATCAAGGACTTGGTGGCCTTTTTGGCATTACGTGTACAATTTTTTCATTGGTGTCTTTCTTAGCGAGCCTAATAAATTAGTAGGTGTCGGCGCTCAAAAATTTCTAAAATAGTTTTAAACATCAAAGTTCAAACATAGTTTCTCACACAATTATAAAAAAATATATGATAATACATTTAAACATTTGTAAATCGATAACCAGCTAAGTTGGATAGTGTATAATGTAAGTTAGATAGTGTATACCATAAATATACTATTATCTATGGTGTATACCTACTTATTCGTAGCCGACAACAAAATAATGAACAACAAATTCACTAGCAAGACCGGAATTTGCAACGGCATAACCAAATGTTTCTAAATCTTCAGTCAATTTGCAAACAACCGGCATTTCTAACGTCTACTCGTCTATCGTCGGTCGGCAGATCTGACTAACGAACGTACCAAGCAGGGTTGTTAGGTTAATTGTGTAACCGAGCGGGCGGTATCGCAGGATCTGCCGTGCCTACATTACCATACGAGAGTGTCCTACCGCCAGATCGCATCGGAGCAGGGTCGTGATCGAAAGAAACTTCGTGTGCTCTATGGTCACGTTTCTGCTTGGACCAGCGCAAAACCCATGCAAATAACGCTATAAAAGTCAATAAGATTTAACGTTGCAGCTGCAACCTCGATTTATTCCATAAAATAAAATTTCAAGCTTTTTTAAAAAACTGCACAAACGACGCCTTCTGGAGACGTGCAGGTAATAAAGAGAAACGCAAGTATGCGCGGTACTGCGAGCGAGGTGTGGGCGCAGCGCTCAGCACACCTCTCGCAAATGCAAATTCAATTTCAACTCGGAAATCTTTACGAGAATATGCTGAATGGAAATGTTTACTTTACGGCCTTATATTTTTATTTGCCGCTTTCCTGTTACTAGCAAGCGTTCCGAGCCCGTGCGAAAGATTAATATTGACCGTATGGTAATTCCTCTCGCCACTTATTCATGTCTGAGGGTCGGGGAGGTTAAAACTAAATGAGCTGAAATGTGCGGTTTCGCTCGCAGTATTTAAAAGTGGCATTTTCCCCATTCAAGACTATCAGATAATTCATTAGAATACATCCTACATGTGGCCGTCCTTTAACGAGTGAGCCCGAGTTCTGGACCTTCTATTTTTCTTTTTAATTTAAATCCGCTGTACTTTTACGTTTTGCTAGAGTCGCGGTCGTTCGAAAATCATTCGACTTTGTTTTCGCCTCTTTCATGGCGTTTATTTGCTGAAGCTACCGTTTTAACTGATTGTAGTTTGGACCGCTTCGTGCGTGTGCTGGCTCTTTTTTTTTGTCTGCCGTGACTTGGGCTAGAAAACAAAGGCCAAAAGATAATTTGTATGTCGTGCTTTTATGACTAAGGAGCCGGTAGCGTTTTATAAAAGTGGTTCGTCTAATTGTGATAGTTGCCAGGTGGAATAACCCTCGGATCTCGCCTGCGGGCCCCTAAAAAGCGATGGGCGTGTCCGAGGCCCTGTTTGTTTTTCGACTCGACTTTAATCGACGCCGAAAGCCGAATCTCTTCTGGTTAGATCCTTAATTCTGATTTATAGACACTGCGCAGCGTTATTATAAAATTATGGTTATATCTCCCGCGCCGGGTGGATTCCCCTTGACGTTCCCAGCCCATAATATCAATTAACTCATTCATATTTCTTACTTAAAATTAAAACTGTTAATTAAAACACAGACGTATGCACACTCCACTTGCATCCTTTGAAGTTATTGAAATGCTAAAGGAGTTACACAAAATTCATGGAAGTCTGTCAAGTTCATAATCTCGTTGGAGACAATTTTGTCTTGTATCCCTTTACCATCTAATTTTTGGTACATTTGTTCTTCAAGAGTAAATCACCTGCCATCACGATGAATCCTCAAGATGCGCAGAGGTATGTATGTATGTTTGCTTAAGAGCATCATTTCGAGGAACGAATGAATCTTGTTAGTTATTCCTTCGGGGAATATAGAAATGGTCGGAAATGGCGTACGAGACGAGGCCGAAGTGACTTGGACAGATTGTAGGCAATTGAAACCCGGTCGGCTATCTGTGCTTGTTGTGATAATGCGAGCGATCCATCCCGACCGCGCTCGATGATGGATCTCTGATGGGGATCACGACTTGTTTCTTTGTTGTTTTGTCTTGTTGATAAACGCGCTGCGCCGCTTTTCTTATGATTACAACCTTGTTACATTTGAATAGCCCATTTACAGGATTAATTGGTTCGAGTCTTACGTTGATAGTTTGAAAAGTGGCTTCAGATTTATCTTGCCCGTCGAGCCATACAGGCTTACGTGACCTCGGTAATGAAACCGATTTCACAAGAAGTATTTACATATTCTGTAAACTTATTTGAATGTAGATGGTTATCGTTGTTGTTAATGAAAATCAATACATCGGATTCCGGAGTTCTAATATGAGCAAGAGTAGATGCAACAGCGTGCGTAGGCTTGAAATGCTTTCGAGAGATAACATCATCTCGTATGTCGTATTACGGGGTGTCTTGTGGAGCTTTCACCGGCCGTCAGCGGGGCCGGCCATTGGACGCGTGTTGTGACAGCCTCCCACGATAGCTCCGTGTTTATGCGCGCACGCCGCCCGCCATGTTTGTTTTATCTCGGCCCAATGCGTCCGTGTTAATAAATGTCTTGTATCGATGAATAAACCTTATCTCCTTTTTTGTTCAGTATTTTTATGTCCTTATTTTTATTTAGACATCGGTTATTAATAATAATGGATCCTCCGAAGTCGTTAGATCAAATTTTAAGATCTACGTGTAGGTAGTTTTTATTATATATTGTTTTTTGTCGGCTGACAGTTGTGTGGGTCTCATTTTTATTGGGGTTTGAACAAGGCGCTGCGGGTACGTGTTGGTGTATTTTATATTCAAAACAGATGTTATCCTGGGACGTTGGCTGGGAAAATAAAATTAATTGAATGTTTGTTATTCGATTCGAATCACACGCATATTTAACCGTTCTCACATTTGAATTTGTATACTTAGTTTTATTAGGGCGATATGTAAGACACGTAGGCCTACGGGTGTCGGTATTCAAGTGCATGCCTGCTATAAATTGACTCGATAAACGGTGTTGTGAGAGTTGAATGGTGTCGGTTGTACTTACATGTCGTTTATAGCCAAAGCTTATTACAGATCTCGTTATGGTTTATGAGCATTTACGCCCAGAGCCGGTACAATGAGAACTGGATACCTCTGGCTGCCTACGGTCCCGGCCCGACTAACCAAAGGGCCATTGTCCTGGGTTTCGGAAATTGGTCCCGTGGCGGAAGCCATGGAAAACCGTGTAATTAGATCGCTAAACAGGCTCGTCTGTTCCACTCGACGGTTTAGATTTAATCGCGATTGTTACGGTTGTCCATGATGCCACTGTCAGGGAAAGCCTGTAACAACGAATGGAGTTTAAAATGGGCTTAACTTTATTTCGGAAATTGCATCAAACAGCAAGTTGTACGGCATTTTAGAAATTATATATTTAGCTCCGATAATAGTGTTTTGGTCGATGAATATTATAACTTTTAGAATCGATAAGATTTTGCCGATTAATAATAAAAGTACTGCCACTGCAGATTGTCGAGTAAAAATGCACAAATAAAATATTTGAGAAAAAGCTTAATTTTACTCCGCGCCTGCAGTAAAACTCTACCACAATTTACAACGTGGCAGCGCGGATTCTTTTGATATTCAAAATTTTATTTTATAAGAGCTGGAAAATAACACGAGTGCACTGCGGGGCACCGGAGGGCACAGCTCTCCCGACCGTTTATAATTTTGCTCTTTTTGCCCATTGTTTACTTAACGGCGATGTTTAAAATTTTATGATTTCCACTATGAGTGACGGGCAGCGTAAATTATGTTCTGAATGGTTGCCAACTTTGAGACCGGCTCGCGATATTTTTTGATCGATTTCAGTTTACACGTCGGAGAGTTTGATTTCCAATTTCGATTGTGGTCGAGTCTCGATAACTGGATATTATTATTTTTACATTTTTTACCGTCGCTTGTGAAGGGTCATTATATACGAAGGTGTTCTGCGTTGTAAACAACGTGGGTCGAGCTTGGCTGGCGTCGACGCTCGTTTCAAGTGTTCTTCTGTAGTGCTCTCTGCAAACTGCTCTTTTCAAGCCTTTCGCTCAACTTTTTTTTTAAACTCCCCGTCTCCCGGTATTGTTATACTTTTGTTTCTTGTCCAAATAACGCCAGGGACTGTCAAAGTAGAATAACAGTTGTCGCTCGCGTCAGTTGGCGTTATTATTCGGGATACAATATTTCTTTTCCTTCTCGGTTGGTTGGAGCTTTACACATCGTCCTAAGTTCCAAAGTAAACACCGTCCTGTCGTGCTTCTGTCCTCTGCTCGTTATGTTAGTACAAATCCACGACATAATACAGTGTGGCGGTTGGATAATATTTGGTGAACGTTATTTGACGAGTGTTCGTATGTTTTGTTATTGGACACCTCCACTCCGCACACAGTTTCTGTTTGAATTGCTGACACAAAGCGATGGGAGTTTCAGCACTAGGTGGCCCTGTAGCAGCGCCAGTCTGTTTGTACATCTGACTGAGCGAGCCATTTTCCCAAATAAAACTAAAATACGGTAGCAGCAACGATTAACTACGTGTTTCTTATCGAATACAGATAAGCGTCAGTATATTACCGATCGGAATGACACGCACGATAAGGAATCCATTTTTTACGAAAAGAGCTTCCGAACGAGCGATGGATTTTACTAATCTTACTGATAAGTTGGAGAAATGTTAGTTGTGTTTGGGTGCACGTGGTCTGACTCAGTAAATAGGAATTTAAACGATACAAGACCCGGTCGACGTTGAGACAGGGCTGTTTGTAATCTCGCAACATTTAGAAGCGCGTCACGAGTTCGTTCGTGCTGCATTTTTTCTAGTTTACGTGATGCCGTCGAGCCGTTTGTCAACAGGCGAAGGCTCGAGCTGCCGACTGAAATGGGTGCTGTTTTTGTGTCAAGTCTCATGTTACGTACTCTGTTTGCTGAGCCCCCAGGGACAGGCAATTTTGTCGTTCAACGCGGCCATTACGCAGTTTCCTGGAGCCGCTGCGATCTAACTCCGACCTGTGGTTTTTGCGGTCCGCAGGCGGACACGAACATTGTTGCTTGCGTACATTGCCATTATCTACACGACTTTCTAGACCGTATACAATATTTAAAACTAGCTGCACCCCGCGGTTACACTCATAGTTATCCTTAGAAACCGTAAACTTTTTCGGGGTAAAAAGTATTACAATGTATTTCTGGTTCTCATAGTATGAGTATATATACTTATATGCAAAAAAAGGACAAACAAACAAACAGACAGACCGACAAACTCACATCTATAATACCAGTAAAATAGTTCCTTAAATCCCCCATTGCTTATAAACGTCACAAAAAAAATCTATCAGATATAATAAGTAATTCCGAAAAATAGAACAAAGCCTTCTATGTACTTGATAGACGGTTTTTTCCATCTTCTATGTTACTTCACTTCGAGCACAAACGGTTTATTTTGATTGCCTCGCACTATAAATGGGCGTTATAACTTTAACGTTACTAACGCTATTGTTTACGTTTTCGCAATATAATCTAACGACAGGTGGATGCTGTTTACTACAAACAGAAACACTTTAGGGAGTATAAATCCATCGTCACAGCGCAGCGCTTGCGCCGATCGCAACCGGGCCATGTTTGTTTTATTACACTCTATTAATTGTGCCGTTAACATATGCCGGCCGATAATAGCGAACAACGACGAATTAACTAGCGTTTATTTGGATCATTCTCGCCTTTGTAAATATACAACGCGTCGCGCGACTAATGAGCTAGATTTATAAACGAACTTCGAATGAATCACTGCTGTATCCGCCCCGCTACACCTAATTAACGGTAGCACTCCGAAATCCTAATAAACATGTGGTATTGTTGACGCAAAAAATCGGGAAAAGATCCCGACTGTCAATCTAATTCCCGGGGCTTAGCTCCGAACGGCACGCGGGCAAAAACTGGCATCAATCAACGCGCCGATGGACTAGCGGGGTATTTATACATTTTGCTCTCCTAAACGACTCTATCCAACCAATCTCATACATTGCTCGTAATAGTCGCAAACATTTACCGCATGTGTGTTAAAACGGCAATGGTAAAAACCAATTCAAGACACGATCGAGAGAACCCGTTTTACGAGTAAAATAAGAGTATAGAGACACTCGACTAATTTGGCTGATAGGGGCGATCACATTTATCGGTTATACCTCAATTAAGTTACCTCTTTAATTTCAATTAATTAATTACAAATGAGCTTTTAGTATCTCAACCGATTATCTGATCATCAAACTTGTAATAAACTTGAAGTAAGTACTTAGTTTATGTCTGTAATAAAAATTGCGTACGAAAAATGCTATCTTGCTAAATATTTTAGAAAATGTTAATGCTAATGAAAAATTAAGTATGTACTTAGATACAAAGTTTAGGGTTTTTTTAATTAAAGATATTTTTTTTATTAGGAAACTTCCGTAATCTACGTAAAACTCTTTTTAACCCCGGACGCAAAAAGAGGGGTGTTATTATGTTTGACGTGTGTATATATGCATCTATCTGTGTATCTGTCTGTGGCGTCGTAACTCCCAAACGGATGAATCGTTTTCATACCTATTCTTAAATTGTTACTCACACCCTGTTCTCAAGGATGCTCAAAGGACGCGTAAGGTGGTAGAATTCTAATTAATTCAACAAATTCATTTAATTAATGCTAATGTTGCTCCATTATTGTGTAATTAAATATACAGACGGAGGGAGGTTGGGGTAAAATGGTGTGTGTAACACGGCGGTGGTGAAAGATGGCCGTGATTATTACACGCATTACTTTCGCCCTACCTTCCCCTCGTGCCCTCAGGCAGATCCTTGCGATGCTTACACCTTGATTTTATTATGTGCATTTTCTGGAAGAACGGGAAATGGAAAGGAAAGCTTGATTTACCGCAGCCGTATTGTACGTATTGAGCTGTAAACAATGGCAGACCGTAAATAATGTGAGACGATGCAAATCTGTCTAGCTTACATATATTTATTTTGCAAAATCATAATAAGTTTATTTTTGAAGTGAAAACTTCTTTGGGCACGTTGAGTACTTTTTGGGTGAACAAAAATCATGGAACTTGCGTCATCGTCACGCTGTACCGTGTATTTTAAAACAGCGCCATCTCTTTTTCAACAGCAGCCGTTTTCACTTTTGGACGTGCACGTGATTCTTTTTTTTTTTACAAAAAAAACAGGTGATATGTTTGTATTGAAAAAAGGTAGGTTACTCGACTCCTAGTTACACTTTTTTTAAACCCCTTTTTAACATTTTCTTATTACTTATACTTATTCTTTTTATATTTTATTAAGATTATTATCTTAACAGTTAAGATTATGTGTTTATTGGCAAACTAAAATAATGTCTCTCTGTCAGGTTTTTGTTTCATAATACACCTTTTCGAAGCATGCACCTAAAAACCAAATCATAAGTACCTAATTCATTGGTGACAAAATTACAATACTGTCATAACAGTACACCCCTATCTTATGAAGCTGGCTACGTCTTTCAAAGAAACGCAGATCTCCATCAAAATAAGATTAGGTGCCTACCGGCGTTTGTTCCTAGTTCCTACAAGATACAAAAGATTTTTAACCGAGAGGTTTTAATATATATTATTTACCTACTTGATTATATTAAGAATTATGTTATTTCGATTAAATTATACCTCACATGAGGGAGTCAAAAATTGTTTTTTTCATCTCTAACTCAACTTAATCTCCATAGAAGCTCCTAGAAGTAACCATCCCTGAACCTATGGGTTTAAGTTATTTAACAACACCACATTTATCAAAATCGGTTTAGGCGTTCAGGCTGTAGGCAGGCATGACGCATACGCTTTGTTCCCAATAAAGCTGGCTGGTTGGCTATGCGTTGTCGGTAAAAAAACAAGCTTTTAAGATTACAAAAGGGTATTAAAAATTATGTGTTGGTCGTCTTATTTTTTGGGGCTTTGTTTTGAGCGTATTATTTAAAGAATGTTTGAGACTAAATCTTGATAATAAAACTCGCATTTACGCCTCACAATCTGCGCTTTATCTTCTAACCAAAAAGAGTTAAAAAGACAAATATGAAAAGCTTTTCGCACCTCCGTATTCCTTTTAAAGACTTCAATTTCACAGGCCTTTGTGTCGCAGATCAGCTTTGATCGGGTATTGTTGAAGGCAAATCTTGTTAAGAACACGTGGACAAAGCCACATGTACTTACAAACGGACAGACGAACCTCGGGATCGTGTTACCCTGCTCATTTCCGGAACACTAACTTTGAAAAACCTCAAACTTTTACACCTAACTGAACTTGTATAGTTTTTTTTAGTAATGCTGTTAACCAATTTTGAAATAGGTAAGCTTGTTGATAAAAAACTTTTCATACCGTTGGTTATGGTAAATAAATATCACCGAATCAGCAATCATTTTGATAGTAAAATTGCATAAGGAAAGAAATTTAGTTTACTCACTCTTCTGGAATGTGTTTTCACAGGCCTTGTGACATTCCTCGTTATATTAACTGGGTAATAAAACTGATCATAAATTTAACTATTAAACGATGGACATTTCCGTATTTTACACATTTAACTGTCCACAAAATGGTATTGATGAGTATTACTTTTAGTAGTGCTTTAACGAGCAATTAGAACTATCTTTAGCACCCTAAACATCTTGTTTTATGCGTGTTTACAATTATCGCGACAAATTCGGCCCAGGCGTTTCTTCAGGAAATGGTTAAATCAGTGTAACTTCTGCTTAAATCAGTCGTTTCATCAAATGTAGAGATCTGACCTATTTCAATTACTTGCTCTGTGTGGTACTGACTTTTAAGTTCATAATATGCCTCTTTGCTATAAAATCCACTTTACATCTTTTTACTTATTTATCTCCAAGGAAAGACATATTTCTTATTTCCTGAGAACCACTATCGATGCGTCTTCAAGGCCATAAAGAGTGTTTTTTTTTCTAGATCGACATACTCTATCCCTGGCCACACCATGCTCCAGACCAAGAAGTTTCTTAGCCGCTAACTTCTCATCACCTATAAATCGAACATCACTATCGATTCAAGAGCATTGAGATGGTGTTTGACTGAACCGTCTCAAAGATGGCAGCAGTATACCACACACGACCGGACTTGAGCTTGATGTAGAGTAAGGGGCCAAACATAGACATATCTCTCCGATAAAAATCAATACAGGGGTTTTCTTTTCTGTTGTATTTTGTAAATAAGTATAATCATGTGCTAAAATAACTTCGTCTCATTCGTTTCGTCAAATCGGCCGTCTGTACCAGTTTTACTTCTATTCAATTCATTGCTGCTTTTAATATTTTTCTTTGTGTATTCTATCTTGTAAGCGGCATCTCGGCCCTATCGCTAATAGTATTACAATTCAAAACAGATTACTTGTAAAAGTATTCTGCACTAACCCTACCCTACAGTTAGAGTTTTATTCCTCACCAGTTTTAAAAGTAGTTGCTAACTACGCCGCTGGTTCGCTTCTAACATTACGACTATGTTTTCCGGTAGCCGCCAATAAAACTGTCACCATTGCAACATGCATTGCCTGGATACTGACATTCCGGGACTTTACTACGGCTATTCTTAACACATTGTAACTTTTATGATAATACATTATCACACCGTGTTATAGGATGTGGCTTAAGCGTAAAGTTCATAACAATTTATTTACTTAGCGGTTTTCCGGTTATCGGTACGTTTAAGTTTTAATATTATGCAAGTGAGTTGGGAAAATACAGAAGATTTTTATCCTTCGCTTGGTCTGACAAAGATCAAGACTCACTCGATCATACACTAGCGACCCGCCCCGGCTTCGCACGGGTGTAAGTTATATTACATATATATAACACTTCCGTGAAAAATTATCTAACTGATGATGAAAACCGCATCTGAATCCGTTGCGTGGTTTGGAAGGAGCTAGCGGATATACAGGCAGACTGACAGACACGCGGAAAGCGACTTTATTTTATACTATGTAGAGAAGCTTTTATTTAACTTGCCTTGTTATAGTTTGGGTCAAATCTAGGCACTGAATTTTAAAATAGTTATCCCAAATTGATTGACTTGAAATTTTGCATACACGTTTAGTTTGGATAACAAATGCATGGTTAGCTGAGTGACGCCATTCTAAATCCAATATGGTGGACTCCCAAAGCTGGCAGATTAGTTATTTTTTATGCACCCCCATGATGGGTATCAAATGAAAAGGTTTTCTGAGAAAAATACGAAAAATAAAATAACGTCACACTAAATACAATATGGCGGACGCCTAAAAGCTTGTTTTCAAAAAATTATGCCGCTGTGATATTTTTCCCGCGGAACTAAAGATTTGTGATTTATAATTCTAGAGTTTGCTGGCTGCCGTTGAGATGTTCTATGAATATGGCCATTATCGTCCGAATATCCGACTGCCGTACAACTCCGTACATTCCGTACAAGTACACTCCATACAGCAACACCTGCACTTTGTTTTATTTTCTTACACGTCTCCGCATAATTCCACAACCACCGCTTCGCTCCTCAACTCGCGAGGGGAAATTTCTATACGAATTATCAGCTTCTATTGTGCCCCTTCCTATTTATCCTCACAAATGGGGTTAGGTGAATGTAATGAAGGCTTTATTCTGCTTTATTTGGAGGTGCGAATGTTGAATTCAGCAGACACGCGATTTGAGCGACGCTTACTTGGAATTCGATTTATTAAATTTCTTTTCTATGCGTATTGTCAAATGGGGGTCTTAAACGATATGAGAAGGCAATGTGCTGAGGTGGTGATAAGTAAAAACGTAGGGATAAAATAATCTGTAATTGCGAGATAACAAAAAAAAAAACACACAGGTCGTCTTAAAATAAGCAGCTGAACATGATAGGACAGTTTTTAGAATTTTTGTCTGTTTGTTTGTTTGTTTGTTTGTTTGTTTGTTTGTTTGTTTGTCCGCGCACATCTCCTAAACCACTGGACGGATTTAAATGCGGTTTTCACGAATATGCTTAGAAATTACCAGATTAAAACATAGGCTATCTTATATCATTTATTTTAATTCTTTATTTTTACATAAACGAAAATAAAAATCAATAATTTATTTCTTCGTTACCCGAAACGTAATATGAGGATCGTCACATAGCCTCAAGCAAGGAGATCCATAGTAAAGAGAATGTTATTGACATAGCCATTAAAATTTTGAAACTGTCAACTGTCACTGTGTTCGGTTAGTCAGTTTAAATTTAAAGAAGGTTCCTTAACCTTCTTAGATGAATGAACGTGTAGATCAAGCATGTTATAGGCCTTACAACCTCTTTGGTGATTCATTCCAGTGCATGGAGTAGGAGTATTACATTCTCTTGGTTTTATTCTATGTTAGCATTTAAAACACAAAATATACCGCATCCTATTTTAATTCAGTCCCGCGAATAGAAATATTCAAAAAAGGCCCTTTGTACATGAAAATAAACCTATACAACAAAATTCCGGACGCAATAAAGAAAGAAAGAAATAATAAAAAAAATCCAGAACCAACTTCGTAAGTTTCTAACCCAAAAATGTTATTATGAGATAAAAGATTTATTCGACGATAAATTTTAGAAAATTATAATTAGAAAATAAATATCGATATATAAATAGTAAAGAAAGTAGCGTCATAAGTTTTGTATCATCTCATATATAATTAAGTAACCTATCACACTATGTTTTTTTTTGTTTTGTAAAATTACTTCACCCTAGGTTAAGTTTGAATAGTATATATAATATTTATGTAATAGATTTAACTATACTTAAATTTATATGTTTATGTCTGTGGTCTGGTTTTGTGAACAGCCACTAACTACATAAGTCATTGCTGCACCCTTTATGCAGGGTATATAAACTTAGCTTTTAGAAGAATACAGTGTATATTTGCAATAAGAATATAGAAATAATTTTATTTTACTGTGATATTTTAACAGATAAATAGAGTAGTTCCATTTCATGGCTTTTTAATCAAGGTATACATACAAATGCACGCGAAATAAGAAATAACTAGCCAAGAGCGTGTTAAGACAAGCATTATGTCAGGGTTCCGTGACCAGCGAAACTGGACAGCCAAATTTCAGAGATGTATATCATACCGACATGACATGATATACTTTTAATGGTTTAGACAAAAAGAAAATTTCAAAACATGCTCTGCACTGTGGTCACATTATCTTTTTGATTTGAAAACTGTTGACGGTGTTATTTATTACTTTTATGCTTCTATCAATACTTCAGACAGGGCGACTTAAAATAAGCAGCTGAACATGTTAAGGCAGTTTTTAGAATTTTTGTTTGTTTGTTCACGCACATCTCCTACACCCCGGGAAGAAAATGCGGACGGATTTAAATGCGGTTTTCACGAATATGCTTAGCTATGACCAGATTGAAGTATAGGCTATGTTATTTTGCGCAAGGCCAGATTAAGGGAAGAAAAAAGGATTGAAGGTGAATATGAAAATCTACGCGTACGAAGTCGCGGGCAAAAAAGCTAGTAATAAATAAAAACCTAAAGATAAAAAATCTGTGCTTGCGAGATATCAAAAACATGTCTTAAAATAAGCAGCTGAACACGTTAAGTTTTTAGAATTTTTGTCTGTTTGTCCACGCATATCTCCTAAACCACTGGACGGATTTAAATGTTGTTTTCACGAATATGCTAAACTATGACCAGATTGAAGTACATAATATGCTGTGTTATTTTGCGCAAGGGCCGGATTAAGGGTTGAAAGTTTATACAATAATCTACGCGTATAGCGTAGATTTTCGTATATTCCCTTTTTCCTAGTCGCGGGCAACAGCACTAGTAAATCAATAAATTTATGGAACACATCAACCTGCGAGTGTATGAGGTTCGTCACTGGCACCGCAGGATTCATTTAGATTGGGCAGGCCACATCGCTCGAAGAACTGATGACTGACCGGAAGACGCAGCGTAGGTAGGCCTCCCACTAGATGGACCGACGATATTATGAAAGTCGCGGATATCCAATGGATGCAGATGGCAGGATGTCGTTCAGTGTGGAGGTTAAAGAGGGAGGCCTATTGTCAGCAGTGGACGCCTTCTGGCTGATGATGACTCAATTAGTCATGAGGCCCTTGCAAAGTAGTTGTGTTTTATCTCTACTATCACTAATCTCACCATTTCTCCGCGGTATTAAAACAAAGCACCCGATCTGCGATAAACCATAACAACACCGCTGCCTCAAGGAATTAGTTAGAATAAGCAGAAAAAGTGGGCGCCTGAAGAGGCGGGTGCGAGTTATCTCTAGTTATTTGTCGTATCAAGTGCTTCTCTTCCCTTTTGGTCCGCCGCCGTTTCAAAGGAACCGCCGACGGTAGCAGTAATGTATTCCAGCACTTATGTGGGAAATTTTGGCGGCTTGTGGTGTGTGGTAGGAATGGTATTAGCATATCGCCTTGTAAAACTCAGTGTGGCAACACTCGAGGCAACGACCCTTCTACCAAACCACCATGAGCGCTACTTAACCTTAATAACTATAATAGTTAAAAAAATAAAAATATTATCTATTTAAAAAGAAACCGACTTCAAAATTACGAAGTAAATACGCAATTTCTTTTACTTGGATGACATATTTTTTTCCAGTAATTTTGATTTAAAAACCAAACTAAGTACTTACCGATATGATATTTCGATAAGCCAAAACTAAAGAATATCCTTTCGAATAAAAATAATGTTCCATAATTATCAGTTCAGTTTTTCATGTTTATAAATGACGGAGTTCTGAGGTAACAAATATAAAAAATACAACCGAATTTAGAACCCCCTCCTTTTTTGAAATCGGTAAAAAACACGCTTATTTGCAATCACATTGAAACAAACTAAAAGAGCCCTAATTCGAGGGATTTACTAGTAACTATTGAAGAGTCCCGGCTCCATCATCAGACCTTTTTTACCAAGTATAATGGAGGTATATGGGCTACTGGTAGCTTTTGGAGAGTTCCATTATCTACCTTACCGACACAGCTATCTACGTGGGCATAGCCAAACCGGTGTTTGGTCACCGACATACCTACAAAAATTTGCAAGTCATATCCCACGAAGAACCGATAACCGATGGGGAAGAAAGAAAACGCTGGATGCAAGCCGCTTCAAACAGGCCTTAATTTTAATTCAAAGTGGAGGTGATAAGACCTGCACTGACATCCGTCTTAGGGTGTATTGTGAATTTGCCCGTGTCAGCCAACACAAACCAGCCGATCTCCTGAAGATAACGGAGCACAGCTTTGGGTTGCTGCCTAAACTGTTCTACCTCTATTTCGCCAGGTGTTGTGGTATTGGAGACTTGTTGTTTTGGCCCAACATACCCTTTTGGAAATCCATGGGGTAGGCCTATGTCCAGCTCGTATTCTGTGAAAATTTCAACTGGGAATATCTGTTACGATTCGAAAGATACAGTCGTTAAAAGGTAGAACGGACAGACAACGTAGGCTCAGTAATAGGGCCCCGTTTTTACCCTTCGGGTTCGGAACCCTAAAAATTAGATGACATGAAATTCAGATGCTAGTCAATTCGTAACGTGAAAACTACAATCCAACTCCTATACGAGCACTCGGTTCGAGCGCACTCGTTTCGTCCAAACTCGGCTTTTTTTAGTAAGCTTCTGTTTTCTAATTTGAAATTCTGAGCTTTTCCGGGAACCAATTGAGAGATCCCTCCGATAACCCGTGATTAAACTGACAAGATGTCGCTTCTACGATAACATGCCGGTTAACTCTATGTGGTAAAAGCTGGGAACGTTAATTTTATTAATTATTTTGATGGCACCCGATATTTTTATTACACGATTTAAATATTTCAAAATATATCCGACGCATCTGTTTAACTAGATGTCGTTAAGATATCCGATTAAGTTTTTTTAAATGACGAGCCCGTTTTAGATTATGTATCTGTTCAATTATACGATGTATGAAGCGAGGTAGTTTAAAATAGATACAAAAGATTTCACAGTCGTAAAACGAAATAGAAATAAACTTAGCAATAAACATAAATATCAGTGCCGAAGTCGCCAGCGTGGCGCAACTGTCGGCAGATTCGTCGCCCGTGCCTGTTTCTGTCCCAAATGTGACTCGTGCATTATGTAAATGAAATCTTGGTTTATTACCTCGTTATCCCTTATCGTTATACCATTGAACAAATACCCATTTAGGGCGTTAAAATTGTTAATTAAATCAACAGTGTTACAGGGCTCATTTCCATATGCGTTGTACTAAAACGTGTTTACATAGGATTGTAATATTCACCGATAATATCTCGCGTTAATAATAGCGTCGTTAGCGCCCAGTGTCCTGTTACTTTACATATTTATAACGAGCTGGTCATATTTAGCAAAAACTTGTTTTGTAACAAAAATTATCAAATTTGCAGAGCAGATACTTCAATGAAACGTTTCGTAATTTTACGTGTCTCGTTTTGTTTTTACGACCACGACAACGGAACTGAGAAGCAATACATAATTATATGCCATTGGCGTAAAAGGCTGTGTGTGTATGTTACCATTTTTCTCCAAACCGGCTAGACCGATTTGAATGTGTTTTTTAATGTGATAGCAGGTTTCATTGCCTCTGTTCTTTGCTATGATTGATCAAAATATGTCCAGCGGTTTAAAAGTTATGAGTTCTTCTACAAATTGGTTGTGGGTTTTAAATTTCAATGTAAGGTTGGTGGCTTGGTGGGTTGGTTGTCCAAAAACCACATAAGTTCAAAGACATGACATGCACTGTGCCAGCATGATGGATTAGGCCCCATCCTCTCGCTCTCTGAGAGAAGGCCAGACTCCCAGCAGTGGGAAAATGATAAGCTGATGATGATGAATGTAAACATGGTTAATTAATATTTCATTCGTGTCAATCGCGAATGCCACACCTTGTCCGACGCCCGATCGCTCGCTCCGCCCATAATGTTTGCATTGCAAAAACGCATACATTTAACGCAACTATTTTGCATATTGTTATGGGCGTACCTACTACTTGAGCCTTGGACAAATCGTATCAAGGCATTGGATACCAAATATGAAACGTTTGTAACCGTTAAGTTAATTATGTAAGTTGGTAGTGCTTAGTCCTTAACGAGCTACGTGAATAATCTCAGTTTCCAAGAAACCGTTTCAAGATTCCTCAAGTAGTTTATATTAGGAGATCTTCTCGTGCAAATGACTTAGACTTGTTTTTGTTGCGATTTTCTCAGATAAACCTGGCTTGAGTTTTATATTCGCTTAGATTAGAATTTATTTTTACTGCCATATCAAAAGATTGCAAAGAACTCGCTCAGTCCATATATATTTTCCGTAAACCGGTCCAACGGTTTTTTTTCTCTAAATCAGTTCCCATGATTTGTGGACAGGTGGCGCGGGAGTCGTATTGCGGCACCTTTGTGCGCCGCCTTTTGATCTTGCCGACATTGTGCGCGTGCGCATTGAACTTTTTGCACGGGAGTTTGGCTATTGACGGTGTTCCAATGGCAATAGATTTCAGTATGATTGACGCGAATATCACAATATCTTACGAACGATTGTCTTGTGATGAATGGGAGACGTGTAGGCGTCGATTTCCACGATTCTTGTAAAAATAACGGCAGTCTCCGTGAAAATGTATGTTTTAAAAGATGATTATATTATCTTAGATCACTGCAATTTCGGTTTAAAACCAATTTCAATCAAAACATGTTATTTCACCGAGATTTATTAACCGACTTCCAAAAAACAGGAGGTTATCAATTCGAAAAATCGATCTTAAACATAACGATCTGAGATCTTAAAATAATTATCAATATTAAAAACCGACTTCATAAAAACGCCAGAACTGGACCAAATTGATATGGGACCACACGGGAAGCACCAGCTTTCAAATAAAAAAAGAATCATAAAAATCGGTTCACCCAGGCGAAAGTTCTGAGGTACTTAACATTTAAAAAAAAACTTTTTGAAGTCGATTAAAAATACGTATCCATGTATTACAGAAATGTATTTTCGATAGATCTTTCTATTTGATAGAATCAGAACGCCAAAAACACCAGTTTTCTCTGCTTTTTTCGTTAAAAAAAAAACATCAGTCATAGGACTGCACGTCAGAAGTGAGACTCAAGTAGTAATTCACCTGCGCTGTTTTAAAATACACGGTACTGTGTATTATGTGACAGCGTGATGATGTCGCGAGTTCCATGATTTTTGTTCACCCGAAAAGTGCTCAAACGAGCCTAAAGAAGTTTTCACTTCGAAAATTAGAGGGCTCTTGAGTCTCTCGAGTTAAAGTTCAAGTTGTAACGTTCTATTTGACATTGTTGACAGGTTTGACAGCAGAGTTATTCTACGTACGAGAGGGTCAGATCAATCACTACGCGCTCAACTTCGTGGTCCCCGTGCCAGCTACCATTGGAGAACTGCACTTTACGTGGCAGAGTCTTACTAGGAAACCGGTGAGTTTAATAATAATAAACCGGCCAAATGCGAGTCGGGCTCGCGTACTGAGGGTTCCGTACCACCACAAATGACAAAAATCACGTTTTATTGTTGGGAGCCCCCCTTAAATGTTTGTTTTATTTTTATTTCATTATTTATTTTCTAAGTGAATATATAACTAAATATTCTGTGAATATTTCAAGCGTCTCCCTGTTGCCATTTTCAATATCGAGCAAAAACAAGCAAAAAATCAAGGTTGTTGTATGGGAGCCCCTTTAAATATTTATTTTATTTTGTTTTTTAGTATTTGTTATTATATCGGCAACAGAAATACATCATTTGTGAAAATTTCAACTGTCTAACTATCACGGTTCATGAGATACAGCCTGGTGACAGACGGACAGCGGAGTCTTAGTAATAGGGTCCCGTTTTGCCCTTTGGGTACGGAACCCTAGTAAAAAATAAGTAAAAAAGCCGCGAAAGGCGGCTGGCTGGTGGCAAGTATATGTTGCCAGGCGTCTACTCCAGAAAAGCGCTAGATTAGAATGCTTTCTGGAAAGAGCGCTAAATTATAGAACATAATTTGATAATGATCTATGCTATAAAGGCCTTACTTAAAAACGTTACTCAAGTTGATCTATTCTTTAAATGGTCTCTCAACTTCTCGCTGACGGCAATCGTCACACGCGAAAACGAGACGGAGCATTTTTAAGCGTGTCAACTTGAGTAACGTTTTTAAGTAAGGCCCTAGAGGTTCTGGATGCTTATTATCTTGCAATAAAATTTTATTACACATGTTTTTTTTTTATTAAGGATTGAAAAAAATGGGGTTAGTCACGTAGTAAAAGTTCTTTATACTGCTGAATACACTGGCCTTTTGGTTTAGTACGACCGTTCCGTGTTACCCATTATAGGTGGGTACTCGCCATTAGCGTGACTCCTAATATCATACCATACTAAAGAAAAACGCTTTCGAGAAATCAGCATCATATGAATACCATTATAGCAAAAATGCGGCTTTAGTGATTCAGTTTCAAGAATTCATTTGGTATCCAAGCAAAAGAGAATGCCACTGCATATTTTTAGGGTCCCTTACTTCAAAACAAAAAAGGAACCCTGTAGGATAGAACCCTATAGTGATCGTATAGGGTCACTTCGTTGTCCGTCTGTCTGTCAAAACCCTCAAGGAATGCGTGGAGGTATCAAGTTGAAATTAATATCAAATACTTAGATCTGCAATCCCTTGTAACTGGATAAAATCTAACTTTTGAGTCAACGCAATCAAGAGATACGGCCGTTACGGCCGATGCCGCATATTTTGACACTCGCAAGGGAATCAAAACCTGGTACCTGTTGACCTAGAATCATAAAATTAGGCAAAATGCAAGGTCACACAGCACATAAATAAAGAAAAACCTGTTAATATGAAATGACTTAAAAAAAAAACTTACATTTTATCGTTGGTATGTATGCGAGCAACTGTTTGTCAACTACAAAGTAAGTCTGTCCTTCAATATTTCAATCTTTCTAACCTTTTTTCTTCGAGGCTCGAT
Organism: Agriopis leucophaearia; assembly: GCA_949125355.1. Classification (NCBI taxonomy): domain Eukaryota; kingdom Metazoa; phylum Arthropoda; class Insecta; order Lepidoptera; family Geometridae; genus Agriopis; species Agriopis leucophaearia. The sequence goes on from OX421262.1 coordinate 5,150,914, forward strand.
TCCCGGGATAGATGAACTATCTACATAGTAGGAAGTACCTACTAGGTACATACCTACATATTTATTAAGTTTGTACGGAACCCTCAGGATACGAGTTCTACTCACACTTGTTCGGTTTTTTTAACGATTTCCCGTAGCTCCTTATAGATCATAAAATAAGCGCATAAAAAGCAGCGACTTCATACTTGTAACATGCTGTCTCATATTAGGGTTCATTGCCGGGAATTCTCGAGCCGAGAATTCCCGGGAAATCGTTGGGCTTTGTTCCCGGGAAATCAAGCTCGAGAAAAGTCGAGAACTCGAGAAATCGTGTACCTATATAGAAATTTATTTTATTTTTTCTAATTTTTTTTAACCTGAATTTATTTTCGTTTTCTTTCGTGTTATTTTTTTTTTGTTTTATAGAAGCTATTTTTGTTAACAAGTTTTAAGTGGTTTTTTTTTTTTCAAAATAACCAGCCAAAAATGGTGCTGTGATTGTAATTTAATTATAAGTTAAGATATTAACGTTTTTTTTATGTTGATTTTTTGTTTAGTTTAATAGAAGCTACTTTTGTTTATAATTTCTAAATAACCAGCCCTGAATAATATTATTTATGTATAAAAAAAAAAAAAACATTAGCTTATTCATAAGATTAATGTTTTTGAATATTATCAACAAAAGTTTTATAATTAATTTGATACTCTTATTTAAGAGGAAAACCACTGAATTTGTTGACGTTATTGGAACCAAATAATATGAGAACACGTACGTAAATGTAAATTTCTCGGCAACCCGAGAAGCCTCGAGAAATTAGCCTCGAGAATTCTCGAGACCCGAGAAATTGAAAAGCTCGAGAAATCATGAACCCTATCTATATAAAACCATTAAATAAAAAACCCTACAATAGCTCATGAGTTCCCAACAATTACTTATCATTCTCACATACATAATTTATTTTGAGATGGTTTTATTAAAGTGGCTAAAAGACCGCTAATGAATATAGAAGGATGCAGGATCTAAGAGAGAGCTTGATATTATTTCGATCACTGTCTCTCCTATTAGACATGTCATAGGAGTGAATGAGACAATCTTGTGCGGAGGACAATAAGAACAGGAGCCCGGATGCTTTGTCGAACAATCGATCCATGAAGAACGTCGCACCAATATGGTAATGTCTTCATGAGCTGAATGCGAAATCATCAAAGCAATCATTGGCTTGGATTTCGCGTCGCCACTCTACAACTCTGTATATATTTATTCAGAGTTAACGACTTGTTTTTCTCTTCATCTGAGCGGCTATTTTTTTTAATGTTATTCAAAGCGTAGCTTCGGGAAGTCGCGTAATTAACTCTGAAAGTTTCCAGCTGCAAAGACCAGACAGCGGGAAAAGATGTCCCTTCTTTCCACGCGCCGGCAAACTGGCCATTCTTATGGTAATTCGCCACCCGCCCAAAAATTTCGTATGTAGGAACTAGTTTTGATAAAAATATCTTTATCTCGTATCGGCAGTTGTACACATTTTGATTGATCTTCGCCGGCTTATTACAATATTATATATTCGGAATTTTGATTTAACCTCGTCTGTATCTAATTCAAGCGAGTGCCGCCTCTCATGCAAATCCAGCGTTGTCTGCTCACGAGGCAGTTCGCCTTCGCTATTTATTTAGCTACATTGCATCCTGTGCCTTGCATCACTAACCAAATATTATGTGCATTTATTTATTTTATCCGCAGCCGTCTGCAAACGGACGGCCGCTCGACGCCGTCAATCGTCTGATTTTGATCCGAAAAGCCTCAACGTTCACTTTTACATATTCAGCTCCCGAACAAAAGTATCATGAGAAGAATCCATCCTGCAAACGTGTTCAGTTCAATGAACCTGCCAGTGGGACTACTTATTTAGGCCGCTATTTGCAAGTGATAAAGGATGTGCAAGATATTTGTTGTTCGTATGCGATGTTTGGATTCATGTATATGTATATTGTCGGCTTTTAGAAACGAGAAAGCTTGGCCCCGTATTTAAAAAGCAAATGTGGGATATGCTTCGGTCGCGATCGGTCGGTCGGCGGTCCTTATCACCATCTCGGCAGCTTTGTGCGGCCTCTATCAGATCGCACGGGCCCCTCCGCCGCCCTACACTCTCTCCCTTATTTGCTTTAGCGGCGCCTTTGACTAGGTAACTAAATATTTGGTAACCAGTTAACTAGCGCCGATGAGCGGTGGCGTTGCCATTGTCTGTGCGCACCGACTGCGGTGATAATATTTAATTAGCGGCTCCGGTGTCGCACTTACGCTTTACGAGCATCCCGTTTCTACGCCCGAGTCCGGTCAAAGGGCCCGCGCGCGCCTAACGTTTGTTTTACCATTCATGTAACGCCGCTACATGATTAGTTGAATAATGAGCACATCATGATCATAATATTATCACTATCAAAACAAAACTTCATCAAGCAGACAGTTGTACGAACCATCTGCTGCAATACTTCGCACCGTGTGACAATATGTCCACGTCAGCCCCATAAAAGAAACAAAGCACGTGAACTATCCGACCACGCCGTACGTATTATGCAAATACACGTGTCGATGTCCATCCAGGCAGGTAACGATGCGTGTAGTTTATGTGACCTATAAGGAGAGATGTTCGTGCATGTTTGTCTCTCGGATCTCGCCGGGTCACATTTCGACATTTGATCCGCTGACTCGGTCACGGATTCAGATGGGCCGTTTAGGGTCATCGCGTGCTGCGGCGCGTCAATCGCGCTTTCTGTTACAGTTAGGTAAATCGCGATGAAACCGTACCGTTACAACTCTGAATGCGTCGCTTCGATTGCAAGAAAGCACTGTTACATTTGGTCATGGAGTGTTTGTTTTGTTACAGTTGCCTTACACACTGAACGTGAAGTTGGGGAACAACTCAGAGGCGATGTACGCACCCACATTCAACATATCGAGTGAAGGCTTCGTGCCTACGGAGCCGCAAACCTGGCGAGTCGACTTGCCTTGTAAGCACACTGTCGCCGAAGAAGTGGACGTCACCATTTCTCTAAACGTCTCGACCGGTTCCTCGTCGACTACTTTGCACTTCCGTCGGAAAAAAATATGTCTTAAAGAGGCAGCTCGTCCTGCGGTGAGAGTGGACAGCGTCCCGCACGCTCCCACGTCTGCGGATATTTTCTACGCGGGTGCAGGGTGCGCCGGCGGCGTGCTGCTGATCGCCGCCGTGGCCGCGGCAGCTTGTCGTGCCCGTGCGAGGAAGCTTCGCCGAGCACGCAGCGACGAACAAGACGCTCACGCGTTCCTACCCGACTCCTCATGCAAGTCTGCCGCCAGTTACACCAGCTACCGCCGCCCGACCTCTATACCGGCCGCAGGAGCAGAAGAAAGAGCCAGAGACCTGCAACAGAGAATCGCCGAATTGACCATACAGAGATGTCGCGTCCGGCTACGATCAGTGGCCATGGAAGGGACGTTCGGTCGAGTTTACAAAGGCACGTACGCAGACGAAGATGCCAGAGAGCAAGAAGTGCTTGTCAAGACTGTTGCTGAACACGCTTCTCAAGTTCAGGTAAAAATCTATTGCTTGCTCTTATCTTGAAAATGTCAAATTTGTTGTTTGGACAGATTTATTAATACTATTTTCCTTTGTAGGTGTCGCTGCTACTCCAAGAAGGCTGTATGCTCTACGGGATCCACCACGAGCGCGTCCTATCAGTTCTAGGAGTCAGTATCGAAGACCAGACCGCTCCTTTCCTGCTTTACCCTTGGAGTGGGACCTGGAGGAACCTGAAGCAGTTCTTGTTAGCTTGTCGAGGAGTAACCGTGGGAGGAGCGACCGGGGCAGCGCCACCACCGCCTCTGACGACACAACTAGTGGTCCGGATGGCGCTACATGCTTTGGATGGCTTAGCGTATCTGCACTCCCAACATGTCTTACACAAAGACGTGGCTGCTAGAAATTGCATGTAAGTTTAATATATGATTGATCTTAGTAATAGTTATATACTGTCACGTTCTTTTTAAACTTTTTCACACAAGGAAACTTAAAACTAACTTATGGTCCGTTTTTCTTCAACAGAGTGGACGAAAACCTGCGAGTGATGATAGCCGATAATGCTCTATCACGGGATCTATTCCCCGCCGACTATCACTGTTTAGGGGACAACGAGAATCGGCCAATCAAGTGGCTGGCTCTAGAAGCGTTGTCTAAGAGACAGTTCAGTCCAGCGGCAGATGTCTGGGCGTTGGGAGTGCTGCTGTGGGAGCTGACGACGTTGGCGCATCAGCCGTACGCGGAGGTCGATCCGTTCGAAGTAGCGGCCTACTTGAGGGATGGTTACCGGTTGCAACAGCCAGCGAACTGTCCTGATGAATTGTAAGTAAATATTTTCATTGATTACTCTTTTTTCTAATTAGTTCTTATTAGTAACTACTGGAATGTACGGGACTAATACTATTTATTTTATCATTATATAATAAGCTTGTGTTTGACCGCCACGTCGCCTACTGTTAAGCTATGATGCAGTCTACATTGCTTGTCTAGAAGAAACCGATTCACTCGCGATTTGATGACTGAAAATTTGACAGTTCCAGGGGCCTTGTTAAAAATCGCGTTGAGATCGACATCTTAATGTTATTCTAACTTTAGGTAGCGAGGGCATTAATATCCTATGCTAATACTATGCAAAAACTTTATTGTATTTTTCTTGCTCCCAGGTTCGCAGTGATGGCGTATTGTTGGGCGATGTCGCCCGATGATCGGCCCACATTGCAGCAGCTGCAAATATTCCTTAGAGATTTCCACACGCAACTTACCAGATTCGTGTAAACCATTCCTTAACCCAAAGAAGACACTGTACACAAGTGACAAGTGAAATTAGTGACTAAAAATTACACACTTTTAGAACAAATAAATTGCCTAAACTAAAATTAATAAACTCTAGTACTACGAGGCCTTACTGTAAAATGTAAGTGCGCTTTTAGTGCATAATTAAAGTGATTATGTTAAAAGAGACTGATTTTTTTCTAAGTGATTAATATTAATTGTATGTTTTTAAGTTTATTGTTGTCACACGGTAACTTACTGAAGCCTTGATTCCATAACTAAAACACACACGTAACACGGCGTGTTACGGTAACTTCTAAAATGTTGGCCTCTATTCCTTAGGAAATAAAGACCAACTTTTTGAGGTTAACTAACGCGCCGCGTTACGAGCGTGTTTGCAGTTATGGAATCATGGCCCTGTACAGTTAGTTATTTAACAAAACCTATGCATACTTATTAGTACTTAAATTTAATTTTCTTTCTTTTTACGTTTTTTTATATGCTTAGGCAGTAATATCATGACGATATTTGTAAGTAACCAGGGTTACCATATCAACATTTTTAAAGTCTTGACCTATAGCCGGATATTTTAGTATGTTGATTAATTTTTTACAGAAGAGTTGTGTATTATTTTTGGTTAATCGTTCATCAATGTTTACTCGTAAATCGCCCAAGCTAAAACAGCCGGACAAAGCCGTAAAAGTCCGGATATCTCCCGAAAATGGTAACCCAGTTAACGTGACTTATCTTTCACTCGTCGCCAGCTATAACGTCCCCAAGTTCGCAGATACATCCATAAACCTTGTATGTACCTAGTAAGCAATGATCTCTGACAGAAGAATTTATGACACCATATGACTGTAATTAAATTGTCGATCTGGCGACCAAATGGAGCGTAGTGTCATAAAATAAGTCATTATGTCAATTAACGCAGAAAATTAACGAATTGTAACTAGAGCACTTTTTTACCCGACTGCCCGAAAGGAGGGTAATGTTTATCGGGTGTATGTATGTTTGTTTCTATATTACCTCATGTTACCAAGAATGAAACTGCCTGCCGTGCTCCTTGTTTCCTGAGAACTACAATCTGAGCATCTTCAAGGCTAGAGTGAACAGTTTTCTTCTAGATCAACGTGTTCCATCCTTGACCACACCGTCGCTTACCATCCGGCGAATTAATGGCCAAACTCAGATCTATTATTGAAAAAAAAATACCTAAGTCCCGTTACACATTTTAAAGTGCGAGGTATCATTAACTTGATCATGACCAGAATATCATATAAAAATACCTGCGGGTTTTTAAAAATATATCTTTAATTGCTCCATCGTAGACCACATCGCGCTTAACATCAAGCGAGTTGGCGGTCAAACGCAAGCCTATTACTGAATAAAAAATTAAAAATTAATGGTATCTATGCAAAGAATGTTTGTCTTATTTTCCGATTGTAATTTAAGAGGGCGTTTTGTCTTTCATTGCCATCTGAGGAGACAAAGGGCGATCTTAATTTAAATCTGTGTCTGGTATCAGTTTGGATTATACAAAGGCGGTAATTTAAAGGTATAGAACAATCAAATAACATTAAAGGCTAGACCTAATCTCATTATAATGACAAAAGCAAAAAAGCATAGTATTTGTGACATTTTCAACAAGTTCTTGTTATCCAACCCCTCGATATACGATGCCATTAACTGACCACTTGCCTTATAACTGCCTTTGTGTAAACAGACCATTAGTGAGTGACACTGCATACTTTGGCGTAAATACCTAAATTTTATGTATTACGGTACATTTTTACCCCTTTTAAAAAAAAATACTGTGTGACAACTTAAAAGTACATGTAATTTTTTATTATTATTTTTAAAACCTCAATACTGCCATAATAATGTAAGATCAAAATGTAAATAAACAAAAAACATTTATAACTGTAATATACGTATATTGAATGTGCCTCAGATTTTATGAAAGTTTTAGATGTTTATAGGTGTTTTAATTAATTAGAAAAGTTAAAATATAAATTAAGACTGGATATTTAGCATCGACATAGCTCTATTAAAATTGGTATTTTATAGCTAATTTCATTATTTTTTTCAATATGCCCTGTAGATGACGTTCCTGTGACGTAGGTGCTATACGCGCGCTGCGTCTCCATTGCAGTGGCCGAAGTACGAATATTGGAGTAAAACACGTACTATCCAATTTCTTACAAATTTCAAGTTACAAAATTCAAAATTTATATGAAATTCGATAGTAATTTACGTATTTTACGCGAATATTCGTTCTTCGGCCGCTGTTGTGTCCATAAACAGAGCCGATCAGTTTATCGCTCGCAACCAAAGATAATATAACCACTTGATTGCGCATGAGTTATAATTTGCTCAGATCTCGATGCACTCGATCAAAAGGTAATTTATTCAATTGGCGCCTAGGATTGGCCCGCTCAAAAAAGATCCAGCTGAAAATTCAGTTACTTATCATCAGTTCAGTTTGTAGGACTCTTTTGCAGGGGTTCTCTTGGGGAAGTACCACACCTTTGCCAGTTATTCAACCGCCAAGCAGTAGTGTGCAAACACTGCTGTGTTCCGGATTGAAGGGCAATGTTTCCACTGAAATTACAGGGCACACAGAGATTTGACATCTTATATCTCGGGGTGACGAGCGCTGGCATTGCCTCCTTGAACTGTTGAAGTTCAAAATTCTGAGTGGCGTTGAGCTGTTATGGGCAAACGTGAGGAGCCATCAGGCGAGCGGAATCGCTCGTCTCGTTCTCTGTATCATTAAAAAAAAACGGGGGGGGGGGGTAAAAGATGAGCTGTCAAGTGGTTATATCGTCATTGGCAACTTACCGACATTCTGCGAGTACTGGCGCAAGCGAGCGAACCCCACATTCGTGTGTTCGCTTACGCTGATACACCATTCGCTCGCGTGCGCTCGTTAGGTCTGTACACGGCGTAATATGTTAAAAAAAATGTGCCAAAAACTAACCAAGGGTCTTCGCAACTCTTTGTATAACATTTTGTATGTAATTTTTCTATGTACAGTTTGTATTATCTACTATTGTTCATTACAAGGTATACTTTGAAATATAATACGAAAGCTCTTAGTATGGATTTACGGTCAACTTTGACTACGATTCATCATAAATTTCATCTCCAAATACGTATATCTGGAGCTCGATTTTTATAACGCAAGCCTTTATAATTTTATTCAAATTCACTGACTACCTAACGAAATCCCAAAAAGTAGGTAGCATTTTTAAAATAATCCCATCTTTCGCTTACGCAACGAGTCAAAGTCAAATCATTTATTGCACATTATGTTATGCTAAGTATATAATTAACACTTGACCACACACAATGACCCAATTTCTGTATGACAATTTAGGAGCGGCCCGATCTGTTTATAATGTTTTGTCGTTTAGATAATTTTCTACTGAATAATAGCACTTTTCAATTAATAAGTTTTTCAAATTCTTTGCAAAACTTCGTTCGTTTTCGAGTGGTTTTGATCATTTGATTTTCTCATCGATAGAAATACTGAAATACTTTTAATAATTTTACTATTAAATTTTAAATTTGGCGGTAAAATACGCAGAAAAACTTTAAAAAAAAAATGATCAGTTTGTTTTCTATAAATATTTGTCTGTTTTATTTTTCTTTAATGTTTCTTTCGAAGTTGCGAAAGTTTTACCGTTTGATGGGTAAAATATAAATTTTAAATGTGTTGTAAGAAAAATGGTATAAGTAATTCGAATGATTTTATAATACGCCAAATCAGGAAAGATCACTCGCATTTGATTTGACGAGTGATAAACATTCTTAATTAACAAAAGAAAATGATACCTATTAGGAATCATAACGAACCACAGACTAGGTATAGTTATAGAAAGTCTTTGTAACGAACTAACAAAAAAAAAGTCATAGGATTGCACGTCAGAAGTGAAAACTTAAGTAGTAATGCACCATTTCTACAAGAGATGACGCTGTTTTAAAATTCACGGTACAGCGTGACGATGACACAAGTTCCATGATTTTTGTTCACCCAAAAAGTGCTCACTACTAAAGAAGTTTTTACTTGACAAATGTGTTTGTTTTTGAATGCGTAAAAAAAACATACTTACCGAAGGGATTAAGAAATCGAACTCCTTGCAGACTCCTGACTCCTTTTCCTGACTAAATGTAGATGTGGACGGAGAATGAAGGTCTCGTATCGAAACTTTCCGATTGTGTTCAGATAAAGCAGGTGAACAGCACTATAGTGCAGCCGCTGAAAGAATGCGTCTGACAGTTGATATAACATTTAAAAAAACCGAACGAAAACACTTACAAGAGCTTTTTGAACGTAAGATTGTAGATATGTAGCTGCGTAGCCATTATACTACAGTAAAATATCAAAATAAAATTTGTCGCTACAAATATTTACAATGTTATTGCGGCTGTCATACGCGTTCTCTCAGTGACCGGACTGTAGGTAATTGACAATTTAACATAATTTAATTCATCGTATTATGTAAAAAACCAGTAAGCACATACCTTTTTTCCTGTTTTCTTTCAATTTTTTACGAATTTTTGGAACTTATTCGTTTTTACTACTTTTTCATGTAACTGTTATACTACCTGCTCGATTTTTGCATTTCCTTGCAACTTGATGCGATGAACAGTTGATGCGATATATTTGTTTGTACATTTGTGTAAATAATGTAAGACGAGGAAAATATGAATAAACGAGTGAATATTCAAAACTGGCCTTTCTATTTCTTTCCAAATCACCAATACCTTACCATATAAAACGTTATAGGAACACTAAATACCTACTTTAGACTGCCAAACTTTTTTTTTTTTATATTGTTAGAAATAGGCTCGTGTTTGACCGCCAACTCGTGTGATGCAGTGGAGTATGATTTTTTAAACATTCTAGTAATAAATATAGCCTATGTTACTCAAGGATAATGTAGCATTCTAATGGTGAATTTTAAATATTGGTCCAGTAGTTTACGACAGTAGTTTGAGTTAATTCGTTACAAATATCCAAAAATACAAATCTTTCCTCTTTATAATTATTAGTGTTGATATATAAATCTCGTGTCACGGTGTTTGTGGTCGCACTCCTCCGAAACTGCTCGACCGATTTTATGTTTTTTTTTTTAATGTAAGTATATAAGTCGAAAAGTATAGTTCATACCAAAAATTTAAATAATTTATATGGTAGAACAAAGTTTGCCGGGTCAGCTAGTATATATATAGTAATAGGCTTGCGTTTGACCGCCAACTCGTTATGTGATGATGCGGTCTACGATGAAGCACGCTTGCCTAGAAGGAACCGATTCACTCTTGATTAGAAGACATCCAGAGTTACTACTACACTTTCACTGTCAGAGAAAATTTAGGTATTCAAATTTTTCGTTACAAAGTGACGAATTTTTAAAGGTTCGGCGAAATTAAATAGTGATCTATTCTGGAGTTTTTAAATACAAAATACGTTCGTTCAGTGTTGATGAACGTTACCCAAATTCAGTATGTGTACTGATGTTTTTTTTAAACGCGGCAAGTGCCTTTATTAACTAAACAAAATACTAGCTAAAACTAAATAAACATTTAGACTGTCCATAGACCGTTGAACGTCTAAAGACAATCCATGATGATGTTGATTTTGTGCATAGCACCAACAAAAAGATGTAACTGGCAGGCCCCGACGAGATTCGAACTCGTGATCTCCTGTTTACTAGACAGGCGCTTTAACCAACTAAGCCACGGCGCCTCACGAGGGGCCTTGCGAAATTATCATATAGAACTAGTTGCTAATAATATGACACAATGGTAAATCGATCATAATAAAAAATTTACACGAATAGAGCATAATTATTTGTCTCATCCGATCTTATCAAGAATTAATTTATTACTCGATAAAATGATAGTCTGTAGATAATTTAATTATGTTAATACATGTCCGTCTACTTATTTTTTTCGATCCTAGATAAATATAGCACTTCGCAAAACACAAAAAAGAAAACGCCAAATTTTGTGTGTGTTAGTAAGTTTATTCCCAGTATTCCCACTTACTATATCAGCGTAAATATAACCTTGATATAACGGATTTGGACGTTATTTGGTATGAAGGTAGCTTATACCCTATATTAACATGTAGGCTATATTATTTATTTAATAGGCTTGCATTTGACCGCCAACTCTAATATAAATAAATAATAAATAAATATGTGGGACATTATTGCACACATGGTCATCTGACCCCAAACTAAGCAGAGCTTGTAATATGGCTGCCAGAGACTGAGTAAAAGTAAAAGATTATTACTTTAAATTACCATATTTTCCTTAATCTTTTCCGGAAAAATGTGCGGTTACTGTAGGATAGCGGGTAAAACCGTGGGGCGTTGCTACTGTTGCTAGTGTCTTATAAGTGACGCTGATAAGCATTAATTATGAAATTTCTTAGAGAAATGGTAGCACACAGACAAAATTTGAACACAGGCGTAGAGCTGTTGTCGCTTGCAGACTGTTTTTGTAGTATTCGCTAGTATTTTTAACCGACTTCAAAAAAAGAGGAGGTTCTATCTTCCACTGTATATTTTGTTTAATTAACAAAGGCGCTTGCCAGTTTAAAAAAAACACTGATTCACTATTACCAAATAGAGACAAACCCTATGTTGCTGTATATCATAACATTAATACAAACAAAGAAATCTCCAATTTAATACATGTATGTGTATTTTCATTTGACTGAGTAAAATGTTGAATTTTTTGCTTGTGCATCAAATTAAATGTAGGTATGTCGATATAAAAAAAATTGTTTGTAATGTTATGATAGTCAGCAAAACTTGTTTTAGTCACTTTTTGCAAATTCACACCCAGTGATTTTATTAACCGACTCCAAAAAAGGAGGACGGTTCTATGTTCCATTGTAAGTATATTTCATTTTTATTGACTTCCAAAAAAGAGGAGTTCTATGTTCGTCTGTATGGTTTTTTTTTATGTATAATATTTATCGATTTCTCCGCCAACAGTTGACCGATTTAAAAAAAAAATCTTTCATTCGGTAGGGTATACTTCTAATTTGGTCCTATTGTCACCAAGTCAGGATCTGAAGATGGGATTCCAGGGAAATCGAGGGCAACCCTCAAATTTTATAGGCACTTATTACGTTTTTCATATATTTTTGATGTCGGTTTTAATGTAATCCACTTGTATCTTTAATAATGTGAGAATGGGCGAGCGAGAGAACAGGGGCCTTACCCCTAGCTCGAAAAGTTGACCCGCATAGGTGTTATTTGTCTAAACGGTACCATCAACTACGATAAGCGGTAGTTATTTGATAGCCGCCGAGCTTTGCTACTTTCACGCACACGCGCATAGTAAAACGGATTTTCGTTCATTCAAGTTAGACGCTTTTAAACGATGCAGTTTAAATGAGTTGGTTAATTTTAGGTACCTATCAGGTACCTACTAAAAGTTGGCTCGCAAAAGTGAAGCTAGGGGTAAGGCCCCAGGGTAGATGACTGATGATTATATCGTTAAAACCAATAGCTTTGATGAAGAATTGAAGTAAAAATAATAATGTTTATTGAAAAAATTATTTGAATCGGTTATTAATGTACTGATATATAAGCGTTTAAAGTTTTTGGTAGAGAAAACTGAGTCCCTTTCCCACAAAACAAAAAATGACGTCACGCCTCAGTGCGCCATACTTGTCAGAATAGAATTTATATGGTGTACAGAGAAGTGACGTCATAATTTGTTGTTTCGCGCTCTCTGTCTAGCATGATATTAAAATGCTTATAAATTGTTTATTTCTAATCAGATTTTCATTCTGTTTTACTTAATCAGCTATATTTATGGGCTACATAAATAAAAAAACAGTCATCTAGCTTACTGCGGACGGGAAGAGACTTGGCAAGACGGTGGCGGCAGGCGATTATCACTGTTGCTGCCGTGGACAGTGATGCAATTGCGATAGTAGATATCGCGGTGGTTCGTGCGGACTTTTCGAGTTATTTCTCTATTTGGATTTTGTGTGAAAGTTGTTTTCAACTTCGTCCTCGCAGCAGTCGTGGCCGAGCGGTTAAGGCGTCTGACTAGAAATCAGATTCCCTCTGGGAGCGTAGGTTCGAATCCTACCGACTGCGAACTTTTTGCATAACCAACTTTAGAAGCTTATAAAATAGAACAGGCACTTTGTAGGCAATGGCGATTGCACTCATATCATTTGGCCATTTATTTTTATCAGACACTCGTTATTAGTCTCTCAACCAATTCACAACCGAAATGAGTATTTTTATTGCTAACAGCGCATGGGTAGTAATAATTTGAGTGCATTTCGAGTATATTAGAGTCGTACACCTCGGTTATCATTCCCATAAAGTATAGAAGCGAAGGGTGAGCTGACACTTTTCAACGGTTTCTGGCAAGGGCGAGGCAGGATTTTTCGGCAGGTGGGGGTAAATGCAACGTTGCTTAAAATTATTTACTCATCCGTCAGTCTGAACGAGCGCTTATCCACATGGTTCTGAGGAGGGATGATGGGGAGGGGGTTGTTCCCTGCCCTGTACCTGACTATGCCCTAGTTTTCTGGTACGCGACGCAGCGTTATGGCGTAGAAAAATCTAGAGGGTAAACTCGGTTACTCGATGCTACTTTAAATTAATTAAGGTTGAATTACCAGGCCTACGCCATGCGTCGAGCTATTTAAATAAAATTAGAGATGGGACATCCGATCATTTTGCTCTTGCTGGTTTCCCTATACAGGGCATTACTGGGCTACTGGTAATCAGTAAGCATTATCTTAAAGGAAGGGCGGCCTTAGTACATCAAAACGAGTAACTTCTTACGATTTATGTTCTATAATTTTTCGAAATTCACGAGAGAAAAACATATTCCATACAAAAAAAAATTATAAAACACTCCCGACAAAATATATAAATATTATATACATTTTGTAGGGTGTGTTTGTCGTAACTGATTACCAGTAACGTTGTATAATTAGAAACTCTTTGTCTTATAAGCTTATTATGAATTCTTCCCACAAGTGGTGGCCTTATCGCTAATAGCGAACTCTTCCAGGCAAACATTGGATGAAAAAAACGTACCAATATAAATAGCGGGAAATGAATAAGATTTGACTAGGTAATGTTATTAATACAACGGGAAAAGTATTAATTTTTCTTCATAAAAAGTACATGCTAATAGTTACCATTAGAACCACCAGAGGATGGGAAGCAGCGTCCTATTAGTATACGGTGAACGATCCCCAAGCCGCCTGACAAGCGTCGGGAATATAGCAACATCCCTCTATAAGAGGGAGGCCTTTGTTCAGCAGTGGACGCTTACTGGCTGATGATGTAAGTCTAATTTTACTTATGCCTATCATTTTTCGCCACTGATCCCTAATTCCTTATCTAATAACTTTAAACGAGCAATTCTTTTATATACATACATTTAAATCGCGTTTCTCGGCGTCGGCTCTCATGTGCATGAAATTTTGTATATAGATAAAATTTTGCCTATTATTTTTTACCTATAATTAGCTTTTTTGTAATTATAGTTGTATTTCCTGTAAAAACCGAGCGAAGCGCGGTATCCCAAGTAGGTAGGTACTTATACTTTATACGATGAAGCGAATACGTACACTAGAGATAATTATGTGCTTATTTGTCTAAGAAACAGTTTTGTTTAGAATAGTTTAGTTTTGCCGGATAAAATCTCGCCTCCGTCCAAACCAAAGATGACAAAACTCTAAAAAAGTAATGTTTTGTTTGTGTAATGGCCGGATGCAGTGCGGATATTCCCTGTAATTAATCTGCGGATGCTGAGCTCTGCAATAAAATCGGGAACGAGCATTATTTTACGTTTGAGCAGATATTGATCCGAAAGGGAAGGTTTTACGTAGATATGGAGATATGTAAATCGTGTACGTAATACCAGGGCTCCTATACGACGATTAATTGTTTACTCATAGGTACTCATTTATCCGTACGTGTGGTACTACTGAGAGGTATGTACGTACGTACTCATCATTATGATAAACTTTTAGTACGGCACCAACCCTGAAATCGCGAAAAAAAATATTACATTTCCATAGTAAACGGCCAGTCTCACTCGACAAAGTGTGGAACTGGTGATATTTTTTTCGCGATTTTAGGGTTGGTTTGAAAGTAAAATTTGTTCATAGTTATGAGTATAATGAATCCCTTTTTGACTTTGTATATGTACTTTTTCTACGTTACCCAGTATAGATAAATTCGTCGCCAAAACTAGATACATCAGTGGCGTACTGGCGTCAAACATAGTGGTCTTGGCGCGGGATCATTTTACCGGAGGAGCCTGTGCTTGTGGCAAGCAAAGCTCTTTCCGAGACGAACTGCAAACTGCAGCTGCAAGCTGCAAGTGACACATAAATTTGTATGAAAATTATTCCGAGCAGGGCGACATTGCAGCGTCTGGCGCGCACGCGCAGCGTCGGCGGACCGCAGCACCAGTAGTAACGCGGACGGCAGAGCGCTCACACGTATCACGAACGACCTGCAGCCTATAGAGCACATAATGTATACGGGTACTGCAGCCGCGGTTTTCCGGCATGTGCAATCTGCTGTCCATCTTGGAATAGAAATGACCGCAACTGCAGGCAATAATGCGGTCGACTGCAACTACAAACCGCAATGCCTGCTGCGGCTGTATTCTGCAGCTCGTCTCAGACTCGGTGCGCTACTGCGATTTATCTGCGTAACGTTTCACCGAACGCTGTATTATGTGACACATGTGACTTCAGATTTTTTTCACATTTATAGCTACTCGTAAAATTACTAACATAGAAACTTGCTAAACTCGACTAGGTATTTATAGTTGCGTATCATGTATAATATATCGTATACTCTTCATTACTTCGAGGTTTCTTCCGTTAGACAGACCACGTTATAGACCTATTCTGTCCCTCTGAGATTAGTCGGATACTATCAACTTGATGGTTTTCAAAATAGCTTGTTTAATGGAAAATCGGGGAAACCTCGAACTCCCTAGAGATCCCGCTATCACCCCTAACTTTAGTAATAGCAGAGAATAAACAACTGTAGGTACCTACCTATATAGTTAATACTCGTACTTACTTGCTTTCAAGGGCTATATCAGGCAATCTGTAATTAAAATAGTAGAGAATCTTGCGGTTACGTTTTTGAACAGATAAAGGATCACATGGGATATAATCATTTCTGTCCGAGTATCTGGGGACCTAAAACTAGAAATGTAGGTACATTGCACTGAGTTCACGCTGTGATTAGCTCTCACAGCTGTAGTACATTGGTTAAAGTGCCTAAAAGTCTGCTCTAGCCCTAATGCATACAAAATTTTTACTCATTAAAATTGTTCAAAAATGTTCAGTTTCTAAGATAAGTTGTATGCCTGGGTCTTTATTAAGCAGGGTATCAATTAAAAACTCAGACTAATACACTTATTTTGTCAAATAAAAATAGGACATTGTTCAAATTTCAGTTTTAATTTTAACTAAAGCGATATCACTGTTTCAGTTCCTTCCAGTTAAAGTAAAAAGCTGAGTGTTTTCGGCTAAAATTTGTTATACTCGTATTATGCACTCGTTGTACGTACAATCTACTATTTGTAGCTCACGTAAATTTCCAAGCCTCTATTACCTTATCCACACATGTTAATTATTACCCTGGGAACGCTTAGGGCAGTATAAATACTGAGTTGCGTGCGAGAGACATTTATTAAATTGTGGTTAATGATAATTAAGTTATTTGGTTTCCCATGTTTAAAAAATTATTAGGTTATTGCTGCACGACACATCTGCGACGTTTGGTTAATATTATTAAGTGATTTAATTAAAATAGGAAAAGGGAGAGTAGGCGGTAATATTAACATACCTACTTTGTTTACTTCTCCCAACGATATTTACCTATACCATAGACGAAAAAACAAGTTTTGTCTATGCCTATACCTGGAGTAGCTTTTCACCGATTTTTCCATACCTTTATTTAACACTTTACGAATATTTCAAAATATATTCAACATTAGTCACCCATTTCAGTAAAAGCTGTGCATAGCAAGCTCATCAAGCAAGAAACGCTTGTTTGTAAACTCAAGCTGCCTGTAGCCATTGAGTCTGTCCAAGTCCATGATTGATGTGATAGCTGCTGCGATATCAGGTGCGCAAAGATAATCAATCATCGCCGTTTTTCATCGGTTTCCGCGGCCATCGCTAAATTGCTCGTCAGATTTACTTTGGGTAAGTAGCCATTAGCTACGGACTCAGCGGAATTTAATATATCCCTTACGATTAAATATCTGTTTCTCTACATAGTATAAAATAAAGTCGTTTTCCGCGTCTATCAGTCTGTAAATCCGCTAACTCCTAAACCACGCAACGGATTTTGATGCGATTTTCATCATCAGTTAGACAATTTTTCACGGTAGGTTTATATATATATGTATAGTAAAACGTACATCCGTGTGAAGCCGGGGCGGATCCCTAGTAAATACTTACTAATTGGGTTATAAGTAACAGGTACGTCGCGTCAGTGATTATTATATATATCTACTGTGTACCATCTTTAGCAGTCATTTTTAGTACTTAGTAGGTACTTAGTATTTTTCAAGAGTATAAAAAGTTCTGTACCAACAAAATGCTTCGCACCAAATCAGCATCGAATAGGGTAGAGTTACTTACAAATAGGTACCCATTTTCTACTATAAACGTTACAACACCATAAAATATCAGGTTACATTTTCATTTTTTCCGAGACGAAGCTTTGGTAAAGTGACACTGCAAAATCACGGCCTTTCAGCTCAATAACCTGTACATCGCAACATCCTTTCAGGTTAACCCCGCAATACACTACCTGTGTTTACAGACGCCCTTCACAGGTAGTGTGAACCCTCCTTACTTTGCATAATGAAGCCTTGGATGCCGCAGCTTCAGAATATTCGTTAACATCGCCACAAACTAAGAAGGGACAGAAGGACGAGAAACGAGTAAATAGATATACAACTCTTTCTTGTTCACACCAAAAATTACATAGGTACATAATATGATAAAAACAACTTAAAACTAGTGAATCAATTGGCGGCCTTATCGCTATAAGCGATCTCATCCAGGCAACTATAGTATGGAGAGGACATACAGAAGAGGTAAAGTACGGGGTGTGATGTAATAATGGAATAACTGGTATATAAAGCATAGACATATTAGACATTATTATAATAATACACTAATAATGAAACAATAAGAAAAAATATATATACAAAACTAAGAAAAAAAGATTAAATAAGAGAATAGCTTCACAGAGTTTTCTAGGAATCTTCAAGCTAAAGTGAATAGATTTCTTCTAGGTCGACGTGCTCCAACCTCGGCCACATTGTCACTTATCAGACGAATTGATAACTAAATGTAGGTAGATATATATATATATATATATATCGACGTATTTATACAATAAAAAATAACACGAAACTTTTAACATATGAAAATCTATGGCAATATTGTGATAAAAACATTACATGTGGTAGTATGCGCCATCTAATGTTGCCTCTCTGACTCTACTTATTCCACAACATTGCTGTAAGATATTGGTGGTGGCTTTAGCTGATGGCAGAAGACAAATCGATGCTATTGTCTGGGAGTAATTTTGTGATAGTTTGGTTTTGAGTTTTTAATCCCGATAATGACGTGTCGGGTGACTATTATTGTTTCCCGAAGCGGAAAAATAGAGTGGGTGTACCACAGACATTAAATGTATGTGGGGTGTACAGAGTAAAAACATAAAATTACTTTGAAGTTTTTTATTCTATGGAGGGTAGACTATGGTGGTTTGTAGTGTTTTTTATACAAGAAGGCATTAATTTATAAAACTGAAAAAATATCCAAATTAAGCTGCAAAAATAGTTAAGAGAAGCCAGTTATGTATTGAAAAAGGTGGTTAAGTAGGTAAGTACCTCAATGGGTAGGCACTGGAGTATTTGTTCAGCAACGCTGCAAAGTTGTTTTTTGGTGCGAGTACTTGTATTGAATTCTGAGCGTATCGAGGGTTTCAAATGGTTTCAAACGTACGAGACGCAGGATAACTTTGCTGCCGAGCGAAACACACAACTTTTCACCTCACTACAGCGAGGAAAATGCTAGGTGCAAGAAAAACAGCTCAAATAATAAAATTAGTATTTATTTATATTAACAATTAAAAGTAAGTAATATTACTGTAATTGGTAATATTGAAAGTTAGTTTTTTTTTACTGCTTGTTATTTACTTATGCTTAAATATATGTCGTGCTTTTAACATAGAGTCAGGGACAGGAGCATTTAAGAAATAAAGTCAATAATATGTATTAAAAAAAAAATATTAAACAAGCTTGTAGCTTTTACAACAAGGTGACATTTGAGACAAATAAAATCGTTTTGCACGTTCTAACGCGAGCAATGGAGCGTGTGTCACGGGCACGGGCAAAGCGTTCCACAAAATTTTTCTAGCTAGCGCCACTATGTTACGTATTACGTACTTGCCCAACCCCATTAGGGTCTAAATATGTAAATATCTTTGGAGATCTCGGTCCAGTTTGACTTATATGTCTGCGATAGTCAGAGACCAAATAATACATCTTAGAAACAGTAGCCGCAACGCCGCATGCTCCAATTTAAAAAAAGAGAACAACAAAAAAACAGAAATGGAACAAATATTCAAGTTGGCGCCGTGTTCGGGTATTTAGCCAGATGAGCTGTCGACGGAGTCTCTCCGTCGCAAGCTCCAAATGTGGACCAAAACGAACGTGGTGACAGTTGCCTTACTTCTGGTATTAAAGAGGCGGTAAAATACAGATCCAAGATTTTACGACGTGTATTTCAAAGATTTTACAGATTAATATGTAAAATGATACGGGGTCAATAGCGTTATTTTGTGTTAATTTAACAATGTGTAACGTAATGCTAATGACATACTAACAGGGTCATATGTACTAGTACTGTTAGTTAAGATCTGCATGCATACATATTATGTCGCAATAAATGTATTAAGTATGCATTTGTTAGGTTTTCGTGATTACACATTGAAATTAAACACTGAACAGTTTTTTTGCGTGTATTTTAAGGTATTTTAATTCCTGACGTTTTGAACACTTTGCAGTGTCTTTTTATCCCGGGAAGATGTTTGGTTCTTCGAAAAAGTTCCTAAGGAAATGTTCACGCGGGTAAAACCATAATAAAACCGCGGGGCGCTGCTAATTACGTAAGTGTAGACATAGACGAATCTCGAAATCGGTGCGACATGATCTGCGTTCCTATAATACAAGATGTGCTCGTATTAGGGACGCAATTGAGCGGAACCAGGGCTCAAAAGTGTTCGCGAAGAATTCGTCTATTGGGAAAAGCCAAATGACGAAGCTGAAGATTGAGGATGGCAGTATCATTTCATCAAAGCCGAAGATTCTGAGAGAGCTCGAGAGGTTTTACGGACAGTTGTACACCTCAACACGACAGCCTATTGTCAGCGCAGCTCAGGACAAGAGAGCTAATCTGACCCGACACTACCGATTAGTCAAAAATATAATTAAATGTTACGTTTACGTCGTCTACACATTTTTATCATATGTACACAAAGTTTATAAGGCTAAGCACCCTGCGCTTCCCTACTAATCAAGCAAAAGTTTCCAACACATTAGGCTGCGCTTCAGGGTGGTTCAGTCGCTGCACCATGTAACCTAATCCTTAGTTCACTAACTTTGTTGAGAAAATGAGGCTGTGATGTAAACTTAGACGAGCTTGTTGGAATAATGAGGTGTTGTGTGAGTTTAGTTTTAGTTGTAATGCCCATGTCAGATTTCCGTAACAGAAATAGACAGATAGATAGATATAAACTCTTTATTGTGTACACCAGAAATAAGAATTACAAACAGATAGATAGAATTATTTCTTTACAATCTTTAAATATTCTCCATTCCGCTTTCTTTTTAACCGACTTCCAAAAAGGAAAAGGTTCACAATTCGACTGTTTTTTATTATTTTATTTTACGTCAGATCTTTCGACTGGTTGAACCAATTTTGATGATTCTTGTTTCATTTGAAAGCTGGTGCTTCCCGTGTAGTCCCGTTTCAAGTTGTCATTTTTATGAAGTCGGTTTTTTATATTGATTATTATTATCACTTAACTGGTTTTTTGTTCTCTATGTTTTTTTATTTTTTTATTTAATGTTTTGTTCTGTTCAGTAGCTCATAGACCTACTTTGCAATATTTTCTTTGAAGCACACAGTAAAGCAATACCGTAATTTTCCATTCGATACCCATAAAGGAAATTCCCTCCATTCCCAATTTCGATAGGTCTACATCCCCGGATCGACTTTTATACGCTTTCAAAGGTTTCCGTAAGCCGACACTTCATTTGCTTCAGCCCTTTTACAAGAAATGTTCCATCATGTTCATATTATACGATACTCGGAAATAAATTACGTAAATATATCTTTAGTAAGTATAGATGAATAAAATATCGTCTTAATGCATTCTTTATAGCTTTTGCAGATGAAAATGAAAAATGTGGAGATGGTTCATAGTATTTTATTGGTACCAGACACATGAGACGTCAAATATCCATAATTTAAAATTAACAGAATACCATTATTTCTTAATTTAAATTTTTGACACCTAAACATTTATGGGATCCGGGTATGTCCTAAAACTGCGACCAGAACCACCGGAGGATGGGCAGCAGCGTCCTATAAGTACACGGTGAACGTACTGCGATCCCCAAGCCGCCTGCCAAGCGTGGGGATTATGGCAACACTCCTCTGAGAGGGAGGCCTTTGTTCAGCAGTGGACATTGATGGCTGATAATGTAAACATTTATGTGTATAGGTATTGATTTTCTTTAGGTCTTTAATAATTAAATTTATTAATAAAATAAAATAATGTGATAAATTTTAGTAAAATTATATACTTATATGTATAAGCAAAATAGTAGTTATCTACTTATTTTTATTGTTTTAACTTATCAATTCTCTACGTAATAAAAAACAAATAATTACTCATAATTTATTTATTAGGTAGGTAATAATTGTTATTATTTTTTTTATTTTCGGATCCAGCCCAGATACTTATTTGAGCGTTATTGGAAGCTGACCACCAAGAGACCCTGTTAAATACAGGGTTACGCATATACCCTGTACTAAGCCGAAAGGAGGTCATCGTACTCATCATTATGAACAACTTTTACTATGGGACCAACCCTGAAATCACGAAAAAAATATTTAGCTATTCCCTAAAATATTGTTCCATAGAAAACAGTCATTGACACTCGACAAAAACTATGAACCAATAGATTTTTTCTGCTTCTTTTCAGGGTTGGTTCCTTATTAAAAGTTGTTAATAATTATGAGTAGGTATAATGACCTCCTTTCGGCTTAGTACAAGGCATATGCGTAACCCTGTATAAGATACATTATTGAAAGTGTTTAGAAGAGAATATAATACCGTATCTAGAGTATTATATTCTCTTCTAAACACAGTATTTAGAGTATATTATATGTATATTATATGAGTATATTATATGTATTACAATTACAGTAGTATTATATTCCATTCTATTAGTTTATTTGTTTATTAATTGGATTAAAAAATTCTGGGCTGTTGTGTTGAGTTATTGATGGTGTTATGGTATGATGAACTGCACCCGCTAATTATGACTCATGTCAAAATATTGTATTGGTGATGACTTGCCACTTACTAAATAGGCCCCACATAAAGGCTGCCCTATATTGGTGCCTGAGGGGCAACACGGCTCAGGGTGTCGAGAGGTGTGCTGTACTTTCACAAACGCTGCTCGCGGCTTTAACACTTCTTGCTGTTTCCACCCCCAAACCGGTTAAGGACCAGAATACCGTGTGCAGTGATCTCTCTCCCGTACTTGATATTTTTTAAAGATATAAAATGACAGTGTCAACTTTGGGAAAATGTGCTTCGGTCATTTTGCATGGTAAATATTTCAAAATATTTTAAACTAGCCGCCTGCCCCGGCTTCGCACGGGTGTAAGCTCGGCCTTCGGCCTCGCTACAATATATAATGTAGCCTATGTCACCCGGGGATAGTGTAGCTTCCCAACAGTGAAATAATTTTTAAAATCGGTTCAGTCGTTTTTAAGTTATTTCGTTACAAACATCCAAAAATCCAAATCTTTTCTCTTTATAATTATTAGTATAAATTAAATTTATTTGAACATTTTACTACATTTTAAACAACCCGGTGGCTCAGTTGGTAGTGAACCTACTTTCTGCGCTTGGGGGCGTGGGTTCGATTCCCATCTAGGAAAAACATTTGTGTGATGAACATTTGTGTTTGTTCTATGTCTGGGTGTTAATATCTATTTAAGTATGTATTTAAAAATATATATGTACGTATATCAGTTTCTGGCAGCCATATTACAAGCTTAGCTTAGTTTGGGGTCAGATGACCATGTGTCCAATAATGTCCCAGATATTTATTAATAATTAATAGGGTTCGTGAATACCTTGAGTTCATGAAAGATATCGAAAAACGAATCGAACATCCAAAAAACAGTTATTCCATTATTGTATTCGTTACACATTACACATTTCGTTTATTGTATTCGTTACACATTACACATTTCGTTTATTGTATTCGTTACACATTACACATTTCGTTTATTGTATTCGTTACACATTACACATTTCGTTTATTGTATTCGTTACACATTACACATTTCGTTTATTGTATTCGTTACACATTACACATTTCGTTTATTGTATTCGTTACACATTACACATTTCGTTTATTGTATTCGTTACACATTACACATTTCGTTTATTGTATTCGTTACACATTACACATTTCGTTGTATTGAAAGTGTGTATTGAACAGGTGGTTATTTTTCGTGATTTCGGGGTTTCTATAATGAAACTTGTTCATAATGATGAAATGACATCCTTTTGGCGTAATACCATCGTTCCGTGAACCATGTACGGGAACAACATCAGTAAATTATGCAGGGATGAATAAAATGAAACGCAAGTAAAGCTACTCCAAGCGTTTCCATCTTAAATCTGAGGTCAAGCGACTCAAGCGCCCGAATTTCAGTCGTAACTTAAAATTACTTTCGCATAATTTTATGGACTTCTTTATATTACTTTTTCTCCCATTTCACCCTCAAGCTCATTATCCCCGCTTCGCTTGATGTAGGGGCCATTGGACCGTTTTTATAGTGTAAACAGAATAAATAGATCTCTCATAGCAAAGAAGGTACATACATGGGTGCGGGTTCGATTGAAACTGGGGGACTAATTTTGGTGCGTTAAAAAATGTTTTACACATTTAAAAAACTGAGTGGTTTTTTTATGACTAGTTATTTTTTATATGCGAAAATGTTAAAAATGTGCGAAATAAATAGCTCTGGCCGAGAATGGGCTCTTAGCAATAATGCAATGACATATATAGAAAGTGACGTTTGCGTCAAGACCCTTGTTTATAGGGTCCCGTACCCAAAGGGTGTAAACGGGACCATATTACTAAGCCTACGCTCTCTGTCTGTCCTACCTTTTAACGGCGGCGGTATCTCGGTGCGAGCTCGACTTTGCCGGTTTATTTACAACTAGCCGCTCGCCCCGGCTTCGCACGGGTATAAGCTCGGCCTTCGGCCTCGCTTCAAAATATTATATAGCCTATGTCAAATTGGAAGAATGTAGCATTCTATTGGTGAAAGAATTTTTTAAATCGGCCCAGTACTTTTTGAGCCTATTCATTACAAACATACAAACATACAAAAATAGGTACAAATCTTTCCTCTTTATAATATTAGTGTAGATAGTGTAGATAAGCTTTGATCATTGATGTAAGAAACAAGTTACGAACTCTTTGTAGACTATATAAAGAAGGCGTAAGACTTATAAAAAACATCAAGGTACTTAATTCTCCTTTCCACCCTCAAGCCCGTCATCAGGCCGACCATTGCAGCGTTTTTAATGTAAACAAAGTAAATATAATTAATCAAAGTCTTGCCAGTATTGTCTGAGAGCACGCTCAATTAGTTTTCTTCTGGTAAAATAAACACTTTGAGTACGGCGACGAAATTAACGGAGGTAAAGAACGGGACACACTTCGCTTGAGTGTTTATTCACCTCCTTGCCTTTTGATGGGTAAAATAAACGGTTCTGTGGAAATCAGAAGTGTTTTTCAACTTTTGAATTACCTGATGATGGATGAGGAATAGATATTGATATATATAAAAACATGCATATGGCGAGCAATGACATCGTTAAACAATTTAGGCGTATTTTGTATCTAATTATTGAAACCATCTACGAATTTTGCACTTTTTATATATCAGTATACTTAGAGATATTGGTATCACGCTGGTCATGTGGAGCCCTAATATTAGTAATAAATATTCCATCAGGTATTTGAAGGCAGTTCTTTCATGTGAACAAAATTTCCTATCAAGATCGCCTACCTTAGGGCTGCCACTGCCATCCGTCCATGTTTCCCCGGATTTGTCTTAGTTTGAAAGCGTCCGGGATTCTTAATAAGTGTCCGGGGGAAAACCGAACTGCTCCGGATACCACACGCTCGTTGCAGTTTCTTTCGTTTTCTATTCCAGCAAACACTCATAATATGACTTGGGTATCTCAACATTCCTCCCGCAAAAAAATAAAATATTTAAGGACGCCAACAAGAAAAAAAACTACTGATGTCCGAACTTTTTTCGGTTCCGGCAATTAGGATGATGGTAGAGGGTAGTCATAACTAAAAAAATACTAAAAGAGGTATGTTTACGCTAAGAAAATAGATTTATCGATTTAATTAAAATATCTCCCTTAATCTTATATTTATTTACACTATTAGACGTAGAAAACACAATAAATAAAAAATAATTTATTAATATTATTATTAATTATAATTTTTTTCTTTCAAATATATGTATTTTAAAAATTATGAATTACTAGGAAAAAATGGAGGTGGGTGATAAACTTTCAATAAAGCAAGTGAGTGCCAACCTTTACAGAAAACTCCTGAAAACTCCGGGGGTTGAAATTAGATGAAAATTCACGAAAATTAAACTCACCCCGATATCAGCGAGATTAGAAGTTAAAAGTAATCTGCGGTCGTCGACAACTTGCCTTTTGCATTAAACGAATGAAGCTCTGGTGTAAAGTTGCGAAAGTTGTAAACTTTTCGGCGGTTGAATCCCACGAGGGCTCAACCGCCGAATAGCATGAGTTGTACGAGTGATTTTGGGTTACGAATTTGATTGGGTGGTGATTAAAATGAATGGGAAAGGCAGTAATTGTTTTATGACGTCATATTTTGGAGTATCGGGGTCTGTTTTTGAGGAAAAGCAGTTGCTGTTTAAACGAACATAAAATTGAATTTGGTACACCACTAGGGACTTGCGAAATTTGTAAACTCTTCGGCGGTTGAATCCCAACCGGATTGTTTATTAGTTGTGTGATTTTGGTAACGTACTTAAATTGGGTTGTGTTTAAATTGATGAAAAAGGCATAAATATTGTTTTAAGAGGGCAGATTTTTTAACCGACTTTAACAAAAGGAGTTTTATCTAACTTCCCAATTAGATTGTATTTTTTTTGTTTGTTACTTCAGCACTGCGTCATTAACCGTTTACTTTTTCTATTTGAATGCATATACATATACTTGCCACATAAATTGGTCCCATAGAAATTTGTTCAAAATCGGTTCAGTGGTATGGTTTTAAATCGAAATATATCGGAATCACTCTTGTATCCGATATGATTTTAACTCTTGTACCTATGTGATAAATGCTTACTCGAGATTTATTTCTCGAGTAAACAGAAAAATCACGAACAGTCGCAGTCGCATTTAGTGTTTATATCTCTACGAATTAAATTTCTATAGGCACTGGGTTATACGCTTGGGTTGTACTAAGCCGAAAGCAGGTAATCATCATTATGACAACTTTTATTATGGTACGAACCCTCAAACTCTCAAATAAATATCATTTGTGGGATACATTTAATTGAAAGTTACGCGTTATTACATTTTTCTATGAAGCTTATATTTTTTCGTGACTTCAGGCTTGGTCCCATAGTAAAAAACATTCATAATGATGAGTAAAATGACCTCCTTTTGGCTTAGTGCGCCCCAAGTTTATAACCAAAGTATGTATATAGAAATACAAGGTACTCTACAAGTTTACATTTCTCAACAATTTTAACTCGATTCGTATTCAACATAATATCTGCCAAGAAATAATCGGACTATATGCAGTCGGAGGCTGATAAGGAAGGAAGAGGGCTTATCTGGCTGTAGGTCGGTCGATACTGAGCACGAGAGTCGCATACGAAATCATATCGAAGCGGGATCCATTGAGGGGGGCTACCATCAACGATAAGCTTTGGAGCATTATTATTTTCAGTAGACTAGTGAATACAAATAAACCGGCCAAGTGTGAGTCAGACCAGCACACTGAGGGTTCCGTACCATCACAATACACTATTATTATATTTAATTGATAATTAACTAATTATCAATTAAAAAACCCGTTAAAACGGCTTACTTAGGACTGCAGAAGTTCTAAGGCCCATCGGCCGTATAAGGTATAGAAAGAAATATTTATTTTGTAACAACAACTTAACATAAGCAACAGATATAATATGTTTTAAACTATCACGGTTGTTCACTAAAGTTAAATGATTATTTACGGGATATTTACCGTGGTAAGGTTGTGGAAGGAGCTCCCGATATTTCGGCGCAGTTACATGCACCATGTTCACGGGAAGACTGAAGAATGCGGGTGGTTGGTGAAAAAGTTCAAAGTTAGGTACAGCCAAAACGATCTACCCTCTTTCTTAGTCTTTTGCTACGGTTATCACTGGAACTCGAACTCGAACCTAAGTCTCGACAAAACACACTCACTGTATCACTGCGTATAGTATTTTGAACACATTTTGAACGCGGACTTTTATTTTTAAGGCAACCTAATACTGGATTCCACGCACTAGCGAGTTGAAAACCATCACCTCGATTGAAATTCTGGCATTTCGAGATTTCAATAGTTTCCTTTACCAGCCTTGGTATGTAGTGACGCTCGGTGGACAGGATTTCGGGATTATGAAATTCAATCCAGTGGTTAGGACCCGCGTCCAGCAGATGCTCAGCTATGGCAGATTTATGTCTCTCATTATTTTTGACTGCCTTAATGTGTTCATTGATGCGGCATGAGACAGTTCGCTTCGTTTGTCCTATGTACGAACTTCCGCAGCTGCAGTTGATTTTGTACACCCCGGGATGCTGAAATGGAATCTTGTCCTTGGGGGAACGCAGACATTGCGCAATTCTCTTATAAGGAGTAAATATGGTCTTTATAGCATATTTGTCAAGTATACGACCTATTTTATCTGTGACTCCTTTTAAATATGGCAAAAAAGTCGGCTGTCGTTCCACTTTTGGTTTCATCTGTTTCTTTTTCGGTTTGGTCTTACCGATCTGAGCCTTGTAACCGTTCCTGCGTAGCACGAGTTGTACGTGGGATAGTTCCTCGTCAAGGTGTTCAGCATCACACAGATCATAGGCCCGATTTGTTAGTGAACTGACCACCGAATGAAGATGCCGGGGATGATGGTGAGAGGTAGCATGCAAGTAAAGGTCTGTGTGCGTCGGTTTTCTATATACTGTGTGGCTCAGAGACCCATCTTCTCTCGCTGTTATTCGAACATCCAGGAACTGCAACACTCGATCTTTCTCAACTTCTGCTGTAAACCGCATAGCATGATGAACACTGTTTAAATGTTCCAGGCATTTGCTAACTTCTGTTTCACCGCCCTTAAGTATGCAGAAGACATCATCTACGTATCTCTTCCAGCACTTGATTTCTACGGGACAGATGGTGGACTACCCATTGCTACTCCATCTATCTGCAGGTAAAACTGGCCTTTGTATAAGAAGTAACTGGCGGATAAACAGTGTTCCAGCAGTTTGGCGTGTTCCATCGAAATGTTGTTGTCAGACAGTTTCTTTTTTATTACTTCTAAGCATTCCAGTACCGGTACCTTCGTAAATAGAGATTCGACGTCAAAACTGACCATAATCTCATCACTTTCTACCCTAGTCTGCTTCAAAAGACTCACTAGATGTCTAGAATCTTTCACAAAAGATGACGTCTGACCTGTCAGTCCTTGAAGTACGCGTGAGACTTGTCGCGCCAGGTCACAAGTAGGAGAATCAATTTGGCTGACTATTGGCCGCAGCGGCACATCTCTTTTGTGGATTTCCAGTGATAACCGTAGCAAAAGACTAAGAAAGAGGGTAGATCGTTTTGGCTGTACCTAACTTTGAACTTTTTCACCAACCACCCGCATTCTTCAGTCTTCCCGTGAACATGGTGCATGTAACTGCGCCGAAATATCGGGAGCTCCTTCCACAACCTTACCACGGTAAATATCCCGTAAATAATCATTTAACTTTAGATATAATATGGTTCTTAGGTAGTGAAGTTGTGTCACAAAAATGGCCTCAACTCAGCATAATGCATGCTGTTTACCAAACAGCGCTGATCTTCCGTTAAAGCCACTCAGTGAAGTCACGAAAGGCATGAAAAAACAGTGCAACGTAAAAATAAAAACAGTACGACTAATTTTATATAGAACAACACATGTGACATTGACATACGTGACATAGGGATCACGTGCATTAAATTTATTATAAAAAATATCAATGTTATATAATAAATAATAATAATAATAAATAAATATCTGGGACATTTTTGCACACACGGTCATCTGACCCCAAACTAAGCAAAGCTTGTAATATGGCTGCCAGAAACTGATATACGTACATATATATTTTTTAAATATATATGTTTTATATTTCTATTAATAGAATAGAAGGAAAGGTGAAGTGAACAAAATTATTCGTAAGTATACTAGCTTACCTGACAGACGTTGTTCTGTCTAACTTTAAATAAATTTATTTGAGTTATATAGTCTTGAATTCACACAAAAATTCCATAAAAAAGCACTTTAATTTTTATTCCCGAAATTTCCAATTTTCCGGATAACTTTCCCATTATTTTTTTTTTATGATACTGAGTGACGAGACGAGCGAAGTCGCTCGCCTGATGGCTCGCTTTCTCCTCAAACTTTATTCGGACTTGTTTAAAAAAAATACCATACCGGTTCAGTCGTTCTCAAGTGATGCGCTTACCAATGAACGGAGTAATTTTTTATTTATTTTAATTGATTGATTAGTTTCACCATGACGGAGTAATCGGTGTACATAGGAAAATAAAAATAAATTAAGTCTTTCCAAAATGTTTTGTTACAATGTTATTGTTCTCTCGCTTTATTAGACAGCGAATAATATTTGAGGCAAGACTGTAAGAATGCTTGGTAGGCCCCTGAATGTAGGGACGGACGGAGAAAAATTGGCGTGTTTATGTGTAAATTGGTGACCCTTTTTTGGGTTTCTTTGTACAATAAGGTTTAGTTACGGATCCTGTTTTGATGCTTTCAGAGTTCTGTTCACGGAACGTTCTGTTTGTATGGTAAGGTCAGAAGGTGAGGAACTTTCAGTAAAACAAAACATCGTACAAATCTGTCAGACTTTTAACTTCTAAAAAAGGAGGTTATCAATTCGTTTTTTTGAAATGTTTTTTACCTCAGAACTTTTGACTGGGTGAACCAATTTTGATGATTATTTTTTTATTTAAAAGCTGGTGCTTCCGATTTGGTCTCATTACAATTTGGTCCAGTTCTGATGCAGTCGGTTTTTTATATTGATAATTCTTTACGTTTCGCTTTGCTTTGTATATTTTATCTCGCGTCTTTTTTTTCGCTTTGTGAAAACCACGTCAGTTTTCATTTCAAGTAAGCTCCCACTTGTAAATGTACCTTGCGGTCACCCATTCGAAGACTGACCGAATCGTAGGGACATCTAGGCGAGCTACACAAGCGCTACTGAATTACACTAAGTGCGTAACTGAGTATGTACATAATATATTTTAGGTAAGTATTTAATATTTATACAGCCAGTTCGCTTTGTTTGCTCACTCGATTAGCAAGAAGAATGGAAGGGAAAGGTTTTAGCACAAAAGCTTTTTGCGCTTCAATTAGATAGAAAGGAGCATGATGTATGCTTTCGCGTTTATAAAATTCAGACTAGAAAGGTACAAAATCGGATTAGTAATTTTGATATCTTTTGATAATGATATCTATTGTATAATAGGCGTCCTAAATGCCTAGTACAAGTTTTTAACCCCCAAAAGGGGTGTTTATATGTTTAACGTGTGTATCTGTGTATTTGTGCGTCTGTGTGTCTGTCTGTGGCATCGTAGCTCCCAAACGGCTAAACTATTATTAACCGACTTCCAAAAAAGAGGAGGTTCTCAATTCGACTATTTTTTAAAATATATATTTGTTACCTCAGAACCTTCGGCTGGGTGAACCGGTTTTAATGATTCTTTTTTTTATTTGAAAGCTGGTGCTTCTCGCGTGGTCCCATTTCAAATTGGTATAGTTATAACATTTTTATGAAGTTGGTTTTTTATATTGATAATATCTATTTATGTACTTAGTGTTTTTTGTTTAAAAGGTGACTTGATCGAGAAAAATCCGTTTAGCTGTTTGAAGGTTATCAGTACCCTTAGTAGGTATCTACCCTACAAGATTAGATAGTTTTCGAAAACTTTTTCGTTGTTCCATACATTGCTGGGCTGAAAGCTATTCGAAACCTTTTTTCGTATTTGAGTTAAGCAACCTATACTGCCGATTACTACCGATTTTAGTTTCTCCGCGTTTCCACTCGAGGCGCTTTACTAAAATGTATGGAACAATACGAAAACGAAAAAACTTTTCTAAACCTGGCAAATCTTGTATTAAGAGTACAGCTCTAAATATAATTGGGAATTAAAAAAAAACTTGTTCCAATTTCGTAAGGGCAGTGCTATTTAGATAGCGCTAGATGGCGCTGCTCTATAATTTCATCCAAATCGTAGTTAACGTTATCTAGTAAATAAACGCAGTAGGAAAAACTTACACAAGATACTAACCCCCATATTTATGCATGTAAATAAAGGACCTCGAATCCTCACGTCACCTGCATGTGGTATTTTTGTCAAAGTTATACATATGTCTATAAATATGGAGTACGATAGGTTTCAGCACCAAACTAACGAACCTTTTATTTGATGTAACGTTGGTTTAACCTCAGATCACCCAAACAATCCTTGTTTGGATGA
Source organism: Agriopis leucophaearia (assembly GCA_949125355.1). Taxonomy (NCBI): domain Eukaryota; kingdom Metazoa; phylum Arthropoda; class Insecta; order Lepidoptera; family Geometridae; genus Agriopis; species Agriopis leucophaearia. The sequence goes on from OX421262.1 coordinate 5,182,935, forward strand.
TCTAAGATTTATAGGGTTCCGTACCCAAAGGTAAAACGGGACCCTATTACTAAGACTCCGCTGTCCGTCCGTCTGTCTGTCTGTCCGTCCGTCCGTCCGTCCGTCCGTCAGTCTATCTGTCTGCCTGCCTGTCTGTCTGTCTGTCTGAATAATTAAAATAAAGGGCTCCCATACAACAAACGTGTTTTTTTATTCCCGTTTATGTAGATAATGATATGAAACCCTTCGTGCGCGAGTCCGACTCGCACTTGGCCGGTTATTAACTATTTCTGATTATTGTATCGATTTGAAACTTTGCGAATATTATATAATTTGCTACTATCAAAAGATCTGATGATGGAGCTTTAGAGGTGGAGTAGAACTCTTCAATGGCTACTAGTAAACCTCTCAAGTTTGGACTCATTTGGTTTGTAATAACGAGTCCCAAACCACTATCACTTGATGACGATATGATGATGACTGATGATGGAGCCGGGAGGTGATAACGGATATAGTGAATAAGGGCGATAATCCATCGAAACTCTGTAGCAACTTGGATGAATTCTCGCCCTTATTTCCGTGGATGAATCATTACAGATATATGAAAATAATGAATGAACATTTCTCAAGTGAAGACAGTGCGTTAAGTAAAGCTCGTAGTGAGTATTAAGAATAGTTAATGTATGGAGTGTAACAAAGCCACGGACTGGGACAAATGGCGCTCTTTCATAGGTGGAACAATGGCCAGCGGGTTAGTTGTGGGCGGCGGTGAAACGGCGGCACAGTAGGAGAACTAGAACGAAACCTTTATTCGTACCTACTCCGTGTTCATTTTGTTTTTATTCTTTCCTCTGTGAAGATTTTGGCGTCACACTCTTGTGCATTTGCCAGTGCCAAGTAATAATTTATAACAAGTGTGATGAAATATAGTTACAAGCTAGACACAGTCGGAGTTAAACAAAGTAAGTCATGCGGTCAGTCAAGTCAAAGTTATGCCCTAGTAACTTACTTAGAGAAAGACTTTACAAAAGGCTTCTTTGGAGCTTTGGAAAAAAGACGAAACTACATGTTTCACCGCGTTATATCACTTGGCCACAAGTCCACGAACACTAAGTAAAAAATAATTCACCATTATTACGTATTAACACTCGAAAATACACAAGTTTTGAGACGATTACGTTCTTTTCACGTCGTGCCAAAACTCCAGTTACATTTCCCAACATGGTGACAATAAAAGGGACCACACTTGACCTCAGTCCCTATTGAAGTTTTTAATAATAACGGTTTAAGTGAAATGTAGATAAATTATGAATTTTGACAGGTTTGGTATGGTAAAGAGGTCAAAAACCGTCATGACGAAATTTCAGAATAAGTGCCCCTGTTTTCAGTTGGGTGGCTTAATTTTTTTTGATCAAAACTTTTTTTTTTAATGCATAAATAGGCTTGCGTTTGACTGCCAAGTCGCATGATGTTAAGCGATGAAGTCTACGGTGGAGCACGCTTGTCTAGAAGAAGCCGATTCACTCGTGATTTAAAGACACCCAGATTGTAACTATCGGGGAACTATGTTCAGGCAGGTCATTCCACAGACCAGCAGTACGCATAATAAAAGTGGAATCAAAGCACTTCGTACGGGTTAAGCTTCTGGTAAGTTCGTGTTAGAATTGCTTGCGTTGCGCGTTAAATAAAACTACCTAGCTTATCTAAGCAGCAACACAGACGCCTGAGGTAATTAAACTAATGGCCTACCATTTCTCAGCCTCATTGAGGACCATCACCATAGATAAAATCATAGTCCCTGGTTACGTGTCAGGGTCAGCGACCCCGCAACGTGGTCATTATCTACTTAAACTGTAATTACCTATTTAAAGTAACGGTTATTGGTAGACGAGGCTAGAAAAGATAAGATTCGTTTTTCATCCAAACGGCAGGGATTTCGTTTTTCCACCTTGAAGAATCGTATATTTTTGTTAAGAAAATTAAGGTTTTTGAACGAACACTAAAGGCCACGTAGGAAGTTTGGCCACCTTGTACGACATGACAAACTAATGAAAACCATCATAGAAGGAAAGGTAGAAGGAAAGAGAGGACCGGGAAGACCAAGAAGAGTATTAGTAGACCAAATAAAAGAGAAGGCAAATGTCATGTCGTACAGGGAGGTGAAAGCGCTGGCAGAAGACCGTCAAGCCTGGAAATTACTCCACCGACAAGAGCTACGCTCTTAAATGTTGAATGAAAAGGAAGCTTAAAAAAACAATTTATAATTGTTAAAATGTTATTGCATAGAGATATCTCGGTACTTGGAGGGATGGAGAGTGTCATAGAATACTTTGTTTTCAAGAAAAATGTTTCTGAAGAAATGTTTACGTGGGTAAAGTAGCGGGGCACAGCTAGTAAGCATTATATTGATTACGTATCAAAATTTTGCATGTATGTATTCGCACAGATCAGAATTCAAATTACACCGTAGTCAGATATTCAGTAGGCCGTATCGAATGCCAATACAATCCTCCGATACCACTTATTATGCTCACATCGCTCATTTGTATTCAAATTGGATAGCGAGCCGAGACGAATGCGATTACAATTTAACCGAGACATTAACTGAAGTATTGTACTAGCATTTGCCCGCGGTTTTACTCGCGTGGACTTTCCCTAGGAACCGTAAATTTTTTCGGCGTAGGTTATAAGTATTCTAATGTAAAAATTCATGTCGACCCATTGCTCTGTTGCTGCGTGAATAGAAGTAAGGAATAAGAATGCACCTAGTAACTTAACCACTTAGAACCGCTCAATACGCGCAGAGACGTTGGGTCTTTTTGTCTTTTATCGCATTTACAACGGGAAATGTTCTGAAGAACTGTTCGATCTGATGCCAGCATCACGATTTTATCATCATACTAGCCGCCACCGCCTGAAAGTTCATCCACATATCATAAGATCGGTGGAAATAGCACAATGTGCGTACGTTTTACGCGATTTATTTCCCTCGCACCTGCAATTTGTGGAATGAGTTATCCTGCGGCATTTCTGAGTAACTATAATATGGGGTTCTTCAAAAGGGCTGTTAATAGAGTCTTTAAGGTTCGGCAACGTATCTGTGATGCCCCTGGTGTTGCAGGTATCGACGACGGTGATCGCTTATCATCCGGCGACCCGTCGAGCGAGCGAGCGTGTTTGCCACCTATAGCATAAAAAAAGTAAAATTAAAGGTGACATTTTCGTTCCTTCTTTGTGACTAGAATGCACTTAGTATATCTACAGGTGACAGTTTCGTTCCTTCTTTGTGACTAGAATGCAGTTAGAAAATCTACAGGTGCATTTTAGTCACAAAAAAAGAACGAAACTGTCCTTTTTTTGTGACAAAAAATGCATGCTCTAAGTAAAACTACGGGCGAGAGTTTCTTTCCTTTTTGACAAATAAAACTTTGAATGCACTTCCATAAACCAGAAATAGTTTAACTGGCGTGCAGTTCACCCCCGCAAGTGTTTCCGAATTGAATATGTACTTCGAATCGCAATTCGCAATGGACAATAAAATGAAGTAAACTAGCGGGGCGGGACGGAGCTAGGACAAGCTTCGTAGGGGTCGGAAAAGCAAAACTGTTATTTTTATATTTTGTGTAAATACCATGACTAACCGACGAATAATGACGGAATATGCAAGCATATTTAAAGAAAGAAAATTACCTATATTACAGAATTCACCCCACAGGTGAAATAAAATAAACACAACACAAACACACAAAACAAAAAAACACACACACGACAAGACACAAACAACAGGACAACACAAAAACACACATAGGATAGGATAGGATACATAGAGTATTAAAAATTAACAGCCCCCCGGCCAAAGCTTACAAATTAATTTAAAATTAAGTAAATTTATTTATACTCTGCAGTAAAACTTTCTAACTGACTATTGAAAATATCTAAATCATGCTATCAATGGAATAAATCCAATCTTGTTCTTTAACTGAGGATTGAAAAATCGGCCCTAAGTCTCGTAACTCTGCTGCAGCGCTACGAAGTATAACTTTGTGGTGCAACTCCCCCTCTTGTTACCCTACCTTCGTCCACAGTAACAGTTTCCTCTCTTTGCCATGGGCGATAACAACGGCTATTGTTGGTGACCGTAAATCTGTAATACACGGCAAGTGTAACGAGGTCCATTGTTGGGACGCAACAGTAGAAGTTTTCAAGGTAAATCGGGCACAGGGGCGCAGTGTCATAAACTGTTGTTCTTTTGTGGCTCTTCCAGACACATTTCATACTGGCAGGCATCCTATCTATAAATGCTTAGATACCTACTTGTACAGGGTAATGCGGTGACTTTTATAGGCTTACCCTTTTGGTTGTGTCTATAGAGGTTATGAGCTTTATTTGAAGTGATACACATACACAACATATGAAAATTAGAAAATTTCCCCTTTTGACCTATGATTTCTAAAAATGCAAATTTAGTAAACTTAGTTTTTATTTTCACTTTTGTTAAATGAATAGCACCTTACTTACACATATGACCTTAGTATGTCTAATACGAGTATAGAGTAAAAGTAATCCTGAAGAAAAAAAATAAATAATGTAGATCCTAACCATTAAAATTTTTTTTCTTGAAAAGTAGGCGAGGTTATTTTTCTGTTAATCATATGAAAAGTATATCTGATACAGTGGCATTCTAATTAATAATGCATTCGTTATTAATTTTGGTAGAGATAAATCCGATGAATAAGATTTTTTAAAGGTCGCACCGCAACCGTTTCTAGGATTTTGTCGCAATTTACCGTGTCTATCTTTCTATCCATCCACAGATGGACAGAGGGTCAATTAACGTGATAAACATGTCACGGTAATTTTATTCAGAGCAATATTTTGTAACGATGGATTACTTAGATCAGTCTTAGAAGTCGTCAGTCAATGGAAACTAACCAAAGATTGTTTCAGTCGTGTAACCAAGATAAGGAGAAGGTGCGTGCTAGTCCTGCGATACTTCGAATTGTTTACGCTCTATTGATAATTTATTTATATGTATTTGTTTTACCTTCAGATCAAACAATGAAGGGAGATATGGTAAGGTAGCGTGGTGCGTATGAACTCATCAGGCCTAAATCAGGCTTGATGCCTTTTCCTGCAGACGACCTTGCTGCTGCTGGCAAATCACACTTCACACTATCATATCACATCACACTAATATTATAAATGCGAAAGTAACTCTGCCTGTTTGCTACATAATCACAGCTAAACGGCTAAACCGATCTCGATAAAATTTTGGGAGGTAATTAGTATGTATCATGAGGACGGACATAGGCTATTTATTCTGAAGAAATCACGGACGAACTTGCGGGTACAGCTAGTATCATATATGTGAAAGTTTGGATGGATGGATGTTTGTTACTCAATCACGCAGAAATGGCTGGATGGATTTGGATGAAATTTGCTTATGTCCTGGATTTACACATAGGCTACTTTGCATCATCATCATGATCACCGATTTTCATCACCACGCGGGTGAAACCGCGGGGCGCAGCTAGTTGCTAATAAATAAATTTGCTAATTTATTAGTCTGCTTAAAAATGTGTAAGTGTGCCGAAGTTGCAGTTTTTGCTTTAAGCTGTTTACTATCATAATGAAAATATAAATGGGTGGGACACGGAGACATTTGAACACGAACGATATGTTATTGTTGTAAATAGATAATTATATAATGCCACACTCAATTGAGCAAAATAAGAAAAAAAGATGATGCACGTACAGTAGACAGCAAAGATAATATTGGTGTGCACACACTAAAATCAATTGCGCGGACTCATACAGTCGAAATCATCTTGTCCAAAAATCAGGCGAGTAATAACCATTTCATCCACATAATCATAGATCAGTGAAAATCGCACACCGTTTGATTCACGCGATCTTACTTGCCTCATACCTGCAAAATGTGGAATGAGCTACCTTCTGCGGTGTTTCCGAGAAGTTAGTAAACATGGGGTTCTTCAAAGGAGTTAATTGATTCTTAAAGGGTCGGCAGCGTATTTGTGATGTTGTGTTACAAGTATCCATAGGTGACAGTGACTGCTAACCATCAGGCAGCCCAACTGCTTGTTTGCCATCTATGGCACAAAAAACAGTTTGGCTACGTAACTACGTTTTTTCTGCGTAGACAAAAAAAAAACAGTTCGCCCTAAAATGTCATTTTTCAAGTTATTGCCCAGAGCTTATAACTTTTAAATTCGCAAATCGATCTGGCTGCACGCAGCACGCAGCGGTAGCCTGTAAACCTGTAACAAGAGACTCGTAATTCACTCTCAACTCGATAAACTTATCTGTAACTCAATTTGCTGGAAATAATTGCATAAGCTGTCTTTGTTTGTATTCGCTGTAATGTGGTTCGCGCTCATCCAACGGCGAATCATTTGAACTCGGTTCGAGCAGAGATGGACTGAACTGCGATACTATAGTTGGAACAAAATACTACTTATCTGATACTAGATACTTATCTGTAGTTTCTTCTTATTAGTTGTTTCGCTTTTGGCAGAGCGATCGTGGTCATCATGTAGCCATAGTATTGGATAGTATTGCACGGGGAAAGTAAAATGCCCTTCAAGCTATCTTGCCATCTTTCTCTGCTGGAGGTCTTCTTGCTGCACTCGTTTAAGCGACTACCAACTGGCACTGCAGACTTGTTCTGGTCGGTCCATCACATGGGTGACGCGGTCTAGTGTTTTTTTTTTTGCCATAGGTGTCAAATAAACAGACGGGCCGCCTGAAGGTAAGCAGTCACCGTCGCCTATGGATACTTGTAACATCAGAGGCATCACAAATACGTTGCCGACCCTTCAAGACTCTATTAACTCGCCTTTTGAAGAACTCCATGTTGTAGCTTCTCGGAAACACCGCAGAAGGAAGTCCAAGTTTCCACCTTTCCTTGGACGGTGAAGGTTTTTATGGACTGGTACGGACTGGTACTGGTATAGACTGGTGGTGATGGCGGCTCTATAGTTGCTTACCTATCGCCATAACTTGACAAGTGTATGTATGAATTTTTTTGTTATCCTACTTATTTTACCTACATAAGAATATGCTGGACATATAGAGCTCTCGCAAAGCATGCTACTAAGCCCGATTTTCGGCTTTTTGCTCCCAGCCACTACCGGCTCCCTCTTAATATATCACTTCATCGAGTCTCAGGGCGTCCTACGCTACGTTTGCCGATTCGTGATGTCAACTCAAAAAAAACGTCTACTACAACGGTTTTGAAACAGGTATGACCAGCTGACTGCCACTACAGCTTGCTAATATGCTAAGCTATGTCGGTGACTTTGGTTCGGGATACGATCTCTCAGTGAAAAACCGAACATAGCTCCTTCCATAGGTCGCTTTGCGAACATGAACTTATAGATCGCTTATAGAACTACATTACTTGTGTTGTGACCGCTTATAGAACTACAAACGTCCACGTTTCAGCACCGTTAGACTTGACAAGTAGAACGCATTGATTAAAAACTTTTGTCAGGATTTATTTTATTTATTATAAACTCTCAAAAAAATATCGTTATTTATTAGTAAGTACTAGATACTTATTATTGGCACATGCAGAAGTTCTAAAATAGGTTCTTCTGTACCGACCATGCCAATCCCTATTCATAGCGATTTTAATGTACAAGTAATGATTTTGGAGCACGCTCTGCATTGTTCACGCCCCCTCCGATTTCTGCAATTGTACTCAAGTGTATTATTATAATTGTTGAGTAATTTATTGCTACGCGGCGGGAGATCGCATGAAACTTGTTAAAAATATCAGACTGCATTAAAATGTATAGGAATTATTTATTCAAACGAGGAATTCGAATATAGTTAAGAGCCTAGGCTTCGGATGTCTTCTGCCTCGCTCGGGCATTTCTACATTCAACAAACCTAATACTGATTAATGTACTAGACTAGAGTTTGTGTTTAACCCCAGACGCAAACAGAGAGGAGTTATAAGTTTAACATGCAATCAGTTTATATCTTAAAAAATAAAACAATGAACGAAAGGAAATGTTGAACGAGAGAGCAAAATACAGTACTCAAGAATCATTGGCATTAATGGATAGTCTGTAGTATATAATGATACGATTCCTTCAAGAAAGCAAAAATTTGGCACGGATTTTCTTCTAGATTTTCTCCCTAATGAAATCGTTGGCTATCCGCCAGAATTCACCAGATTTTATCGACTAGAATTGCTTGGGACTCTGAATGTTACGAGCGAAGATAGTTTTTTTCACCGGGTTCGTCAAACTGAACCGAAATGTAGAAAAAACTATACTTACCAGCGAATTTGCTTAATTTCGCTGATACATACCAATAATTATAAATACTAATCAAATTAATTGTTAAAATTATAAAGAGGTTCTAAGGAAAATTGGTTGTGATGTGTCTATTGACTGAGATTTTGTGGGTGCATAAGAAGGTGCACAAACATCATAAATAAAATAGTTAAAATATCCTATAGCAGTGCCTCGTGGTTTTACTCATTATCATACAGGAACAGTTTAATTTGTTAGTATAGAAGTAGCCTGGTGTAAGTTAACCCTTTTCGAGAGTGTGTTTGTTTGTTTATTTCTTGTTATTCGTAATAGTTATACAATGTTAATAATTATGTGCTATCTCTACATAAAGTCGCTTTCCGCGTCTGTATGCCTATCTGTTTGTATATTTGCTATCTCCTCCTGAACCATGCAACGGATTTTGATGCAGTTTTCACCATCAGTTAGATAATTTTTCACGGAAGGTTTACATAATAAAACTTACACCCGTGCGAAGGCGGGGTGGGTCGTTAGTTTAAATCTAAATAAAACGTCATTGGGATGCGGTCTGCTGATGTGAATTGGCCGGGGTGTCTCGTACAGTTGTATTGTCTTCCGAGGATGTTCCATAGTGCTGGCTCCATAGTGCTGGCTTCATAGTGCTGGCTCCGTAGCAGTCTTTCACGCAGTAAAAGCTTAACAAAACATCGCTAAACATAGGCCTCCTTCTTTAACCTCCACACTGAACGACATCCTGCCATCTGCATCCACTGGATGCCCGCGACTCTCACAATGTCGTCGGTCCATCTAGTGGGAAGCCTACCTACGCTGCGTCTTCCGGTTCGGTTTTCGGTTCCGGTTCGAGGCCATTGTACTCATCATTATTAACAATTTTTACTATGGGACCAAACCTGAAATCGCGAAAAAAAACATCTGTTCCATAGAAAACGATTATTGTCACTCCGTAAAATGTATGGAACAGCTAGCTAGCTTATACGAGATTTCAGGGTTATAAAATTTCACTTTTATAATTTCTCTGCCAAAAGCTAATATAGTTTGGTGAATTATTTTCCTATTCGACCGGTCCTGACGTGAGTACGTGTCGTGTTTCAATTAGTAACAAATGGATTTCGCATTACAATTACACATGGCAGGACTGGCAACATGCTGGATGCAGTCAGATTCGATTGTTATACTTACCCGAATATTATTATGTTCACACACTGGAAGCTAAGCGAAGCGATACATTATGTCATTTTAGATGAAAAATACTGGTGACTGATATTATAATTGTAATTCGATTCGATTGGATTCATCTAAATTTGATTCACAAAGTAGTTTATCTGAAATAAAAGTTAAATGATGTTCGTTGGTAAGCGGATTCACTCAAGCGTTCTCAAGTGTGCTTGACCTGATGCTCGTAAATGCTCTGCTTGCTTGATGTTTGTAACTGTCTTGTTGATGCTTGTCTTTTGTTAAAAAAGTGGAAGTTGAAAATTCTGAAAAAAAAAATCGTGTGCATTTTTTCAATGGGATTTTTTGTATGGACTCAAGAACATAACAAATTACAAATCATTACAATTTAATTTAAATTTGGATAGGGTAACGTATGTCGGGTGTCAGCTAGGAAAAAATATAGTCGTAGTGTTTTTGTAAATAGATAAAAATAGTTACTTGTAAAAAGATAAGTTAGGTTCAATACCAGCGCTGGTTGGTAACAAACGATATCATGCAGACCTGGGGCCGGTTTGTGGCAAAAAACCATATAAAAATGTGTTTAGTGGATTATTGTGACATTTAAAATATTTTCTATTATCGAGATTGTTATTATTTCTGTACAATTCATAAAAACAGTATTATGAAGTTTTTATGTTAGTTCATATTTATTTATTGTTATTACTTACTAATTTCTTTCAGGTAAAAATGAAATAAATTTACGTAAAACAAATATCTGGATACATTTTAATGAATAATGTATAACTTTAATAAAATGAAGACCATTAATTAATAGAAGTGATAAAATCCAGAAGAGAGTTTACATGTAAACGTTTCAACGCAAACTCCGATGGCATTTTATAATAATTACATCAAAACCTTTTACTTCAATTAATGTGATAGCTAGAAAATATTAAGTTAGATAATTGTGTTTAATCGTGTAGAATGAACACAGCTCTACGTATTTAAATTAAATTCCAATTATTTGACTCTGCACTAAGTAGGACCTCTATGTTTTTCTTTAATTTCTATAATTTAACTAATGTAATTGGTTATAACCGTTTTAGTTAATAAATAAATAATAAATACCTCTATGTTTAACCCTACCATATGACCTTACTTCAAAGCTGTCAAACTTCATTCCTCAGCATAGCCAAAGCTATGAAGTGAGCGCAATCCTAGTCATGTTTAATCCACAGCTTTGTGAAGCCGCCCTTCCACACCATATGGCGTCTTACAAAAGCTTTTTGTCGCCAAAGATTTGTCACACAATACCGAGTTTGGCATTCGATGACGTTTTCGATTTCACAGGGAATCACGATTTCTATATATACAATTGGTGTGAAATCAGCACAAAAGTTGTAAGCGATTATTGAACATACGAGAAACTATTGATGAATGGTGTAGAATTAATGTTGATTGTATAGGGCCGATGGTTTTATTATGATTAGGTTTTAGTCTTGGATAATACAGGGTTAGACAGAATGATGGTATTATGCCGAAAGGAAGTCATTGTACTCAATAAAGTATGTGTAGATATGTATTCAGGTCTTCTTCTTCTTTCGAGTCGATGTTTCGCCACTTATTTTAATTTTAAATTAAGTTTTTGGACCAAAATTCCGCCACCTCAATGGCACTCTCCGTGGCTTCATTCAGGTCGTCCAGTGTGCAGGCTGCAGGGCACGCTGCACACTCCATCAAGTGTGACATTGTCTGAGGGTTTACACCACAAAGACATTCGGTATCAGAGGTGATTCCCATGTAACTATGAACTTATATATTTTACGTTATGAAAAACTTTTACCATGGGACCGACGCAGAAATTTGCTGGTCCATAAAAAAATTAGTTAGTCAACGAAATGCATGCATGAAATAACTGTTTTTTCCCCGCAATTTTAGGTTGGGTCCCATTATATAAGTTATTCAGAATAATTCATACAATTACCTACTTTCCCAGTAATTAGGATACAGAACTAAACATAGAAGACAAAGGTTGATAAATTACAATAAAATAAATTATTTGATAGATAATCTTCAGATCTACACAATTTTCATCATCATCATCATTTCAGCCATAGGACGTCCACTGCTGGACATAGGCCTCCCCAACCGATTTCCAAAGAACCGGTTGGAAGCGGCCTGCATCAAGCGTTTTCCTGCGGTCTCTTTTAGGTCGTCTGTCCATCTTGTGAGTGGACGTCCTACGCTGCGCTTACCGGTCCGCGGTCTCCACTCAAGAATATTTCGGCCCCATCGGCCATCCGTTCTGCATGCTATGTGCCCTGATGCCCACTGCCACTTCAACTTGCTAATCCGGTGGGCTATGTCGGTGACTTTAGTTCGTCTACGGATCTCCACACCATATCTATCTCGGATACATAATTTTACTTTAGTAAATCTGAAATATCAAATAATTAAAGTTTTTTTTCAAGCGTCTTCATTCTATGTATTATGTTTTTTTAGCATATTTTCTAAATATTTAAAAAAATAAAACATAAGTGGACATACACTAAATATCCTCTTTACCGGGAGTTTCCTCATAAACACGTGCATTATTAAAATTCCCGGTACAACCTACCCGCGTTACCTTGTCTGAAATGCGCTGAAACGCGCTGAATTCGCCCATTGTCGTGCAAATCGTCCCCTAGTGGCAACACCTTCGCTCCGAAATAAGATTTTACTTGAATAAGGACACGTACAGGGCACCCAGTTTCTCTGTAAAGTTGAGCGGTAGAGCCACTATCGAAGATTCTGAACAAAACTTACAGCCTTCCGTGGACATTTTTAGTTCATTAATTTGGCTAACTTAGCAGAAGCTGTTGGTCGAGTTGTAGCTATGTGAGCTATGTCTAGAAGGTGAATTGAATTTTAAAGAGTTTCAAAATTATTATTGAAGTGGTTTTCTAGCTAGATTTATTATTTGGTGACAGATTTTTTGTATGAGATATTCACTCCAATATCTTTTTGTACAACAGTAAAAATACAGGTAGCAAATATGAAACGGGGTCATTATACTCATCATTTTGTGGGTAAAACTTTTATTATGGAACCTTAATAACATATACTGATTTTCTTGCGCGGTTGCTGGATTGGACCCATTGTAAAAACTGCTCATAATTAACGACCTATTTCCGGGTCTGCACCCGAGAATCAGCCTGTATAAGTAGTACCTGTGTACACTATTTACTCTAATCTATACTGGTATTATGATGAGGTAAAGTTTGGTATTCTCTAACTGATGACGATGAATCACTGGACCTACTGAACCGATCCTAAAAATTCTTTCTCTAATATAAAGCTAAGCTAATAAAATACACGCACTTAAATTTCAAACATAAGAGCGATGATGGCCGAGCGGTAGCATGCGCGCTTTACAATCTGAATGCAACCGGTTCGATCCCCGGCCCTGCACTTAATAACTTATTTATAAATTACTAGCGACTCGCCCCGGCTTCGCACGGGTATATGTTTTATTATATATATAAACCTTTCGTGAAAAATTATCTAACTGATAGTGAAAACCGCATCAAAATCCATACAAAAATGTTTTAAAGATCTAAGCATATATAGGGACGGACAGACAGAGGAAAGCGACTTTGTTTTATACTATGTAGTGATGTGCTGATTCGATACCAAGTCTCAAAAAACGGTGAAGCAAACATCGCGAGGAAACCAGTATGACCAAGAACCTCGAAAGTTCAAAAACATAATTATGACATTCACTAACATGCACTGGGCCAGCATGGTGGATGGGAGGGCCTTCCTCTCTTTCTGAGAGAAGACCTGTGTCAGCGGTGGATGATGATGACCTTAAATTCCGGGATAAAAAAGTATATTACTTCTCTCTCCGGTTGAAAGCTTTAATTAAAATGCAAAGGGGTTTGACAATTTTTGTTTGGTGGCTGGCATAGTCGCAATCCGCTATATTGTTTTTTTATTGAAATCTCTTTACAATTAAACTTGTATATTTGAATTGGGAACATCCCCAGCTATGCGAACATGATAAGCTGATAATGAATACAATTTTACACAAAACAGGAGGTAACACTAACTCATATCACGTTGCGTATTATAATGCTGAATTCACAAATGACTCTACGCTCCGTACATAAATAGGAGCTCAGAACAGAATTTGCATGAAATTCATGAAGTTGGCACTAACCTAGCACTATTCGCAGCGCTTTTGCATACAAAATGTGCACAAATAGTTTACGCATTCATAAGATTTATTATGGGTTTAATTTATTGTGGAATGTTGACGTGATGTGCGGGGGAGTGGTTTGAAGTCGAAACGACTATTTCGACTGTTCGAGATGGCATGCCAAAAATATCTCATCATCATCATCAGCCAGAAGACGTCCACTGCTGAACATAGGCCTCCCCCTTTAACCTCCACACTGAACGACATCCTGCCATCTGCATCCACTGGATGCCCGCGACTCTCATAATGTCGTCGGTCCATCTAGTGGGAGGCCTACCTACGCTGCGTCTTCCGGTTCGTGGTCTCCACTCAAGAACCTTTCTTCCCTATCGGTTATCGGTTCTTCGACCGATGTGGCCTTCCCATTGCCACTTCAACTTGCAGATTTTAATAGCTATGTCGGTGACTCTGGTTCTTTGGTGAAAATATCTACTAAGGGCCTTATTTAAAAACGTTACTCAAGTTGACATACGCTTAAATATGCTCCGTCTTGTTTTCACGTGTGACGATTGCCGTCAGCGAGAAGTTGAGAAAGCATTTTAAAACATAGATCAACTTGAGTAACGTTTTTAAGTAAGGCCATTAGTAAAAATCTTAAATTATAGAAGGTTTAGATCTCAGACTAGACAAACAAGACAGATATGCCTTAGGACAATTATTATTCGTGTTCAAATGTCTCCATTGTAACCCCCGAAGCTAAACAAAGTGTGTGTATCCGTGTGTCTGTCTGTATCATCATAGCTCCTAAATGGCTGAACCGATTTTGATTTACTTTATTAGTGTTTGAAAGGTGACTTGCTCGAGAGTGTTCTTAAGTATGATTCATGAGAATCTGTTCAGCCGTTTGAAGATTATCAGCTCTTTTATAGGGGGTTAACATTGATGTAAGGAAATAGTGGGAAGATACGGGACGAACTTCTAGACGTGGACCGCACAAATTAGGCCCACGGGCCTAATCGACTTCAGTCACAATCGAACTGGCGTTTGAGATAGCACGTGAAGTACATGTCTAAAATTTGTTTGAACCGAGCCACATTTAATGGGTACAATGCTTGAATGTCACGCGTCTGCCCCTTTTTTGAAACAGTCATTGGGAGTATAAAAAATTATGTATGCATTGTATACATGTTTTCATAAATTATGTGGACTATTAGTTAGTTCATTAGTGTCGCTACAAGTTTCTTAGTGTGCGTGAAAAATGAGAACGTGAGTCGTACTTACAGCGGCTCTCCGGTACTTAACTTAGGTATAGTGAAAGAAAAGTTTGAAACACGAAGACATTTGAACTTGAATGATGATTGTCCTAAGGCTTATCTCCCTTGTTTGTTTGATCTGACGTGCTCACTTAACTTTTTCATGCTTTATTCACAGAATTGTAAATTTCTTATACTCGGCGAATACAGCGAAGGACGAATGCGTGCAGTAATTCACATTTATTGGGCAGAGGTCTCACCCTTATCACGAAGGCGCACTAAAGGACGTATTACTCGAATAAATTTCACTCAGACTATCTCGCACACGCAGCTTCCGTTCCTAATTTCGGGATATATCTGACCCGCACTAGACATATAACTGGCCTGTGTTGCCAGGAGATTGGTGTTATTTGACAAGAAATATTATCAAAATAAACAAAAACTCGACTGCAAAATATAGCCTACTAGCTGCGCCCCGCGGTTTCACCCGCGTGGTGAAAAAAATCGGTGATGATGATGTTGATGAAAAGTAGCCTGTGTTAATCCAGGACATAAGCAAAGTATATTCCAAATGTCATCCAAATCTATCCAATCATCCATCAATAAACAAATTAGAATTTTCAAATTCAAATTTGTTTATTGCCGATTTCTTAGTAGGTACTTCGAAAGGATTTTATACCGGAATTTGATAATCTACTTGCATCTAGGTAGGCTTAAAACTGGTGAACAAATAATTATTCATTCAAATAAAAATACTGGGTAAAATACTATCCTGATCATACTGAGAGAAGTGAAGACGGGACCCTCTGAGGCCATAAATAACATTTATTCGAGCCTGAAATTCACACGGCAACGGCCCTTTCGTTTTTAATTTCACCCGTGTAATAAGAACCCGTCAAAAGATAAAATTGGGTGAAAAGGGGCAGACTCTTCACGAAAGTGTATACAGGGTTATTTTTGAAATATCACAAACCTCATAAGACATTTATATCGCATACCTTACAAATTTATTTCCGTGACTTTCGTCATGTTTTCTTTTTCAGACTAAACCAAAAACATTTATATTAGGGCTCTAAATGGTAATTACTTATGCGGTCTCAAATGTAGAAAGGTCTTACAAAATTCAAAGCCAAAAAAATATATACAAAACTTAACATTGTTATTGGTTATTCAGTTTTGTTGAAGTTGGTCAGTTTGATATAGAAGAGCTGCCTGCAAGACATTTTTTGGAATATAAAATACCTAACACTGTATCTTAGACTGTAGAGAAAGTTCACATCACCATAAAAAATGCACGGAGAAAATGTGGATCAAACTCTTGGCAATCAAACACGGTTAAGGATTTTCTATGTTTTTTTTTGATAATAAAATAGATTTTATGAACGGCCTATAATATAACTAGGACCTAAAATGATATAAGACTATAACGATGATTTTGTAAATTACTGCTGTTTAATATACTATTAACAGCTATCTTAAATGCGAAAGTGTGTTTATTTAACAGCCAAACCATCATAACAATTTGTTTATGCAGATAGACGTGATTTTTTGCTTAGATATAGTTGAAGGGCTGGAAAAAAGGTATGGTTCCTGAGGGGATATCCGCAGCCAGTAGAAAATAATTTAAACTCACCAATATATACACATATAAAAAAATAACTTTGAAACTTTCGAGATTGAACACATGTTTTAAATGTTAAATCAAATAATTTAATTGTCAGAACATGGTAGGTACACTTACATATAAAGTAGCGTACATGGTCATACAAATTACTATGTATATCGGTACTTATCGCCCACCCTGCGACTTTTCAAGATCAAGTGAGGAAAGAAGGCAAGAGCGGACTCGCGCAATTTTCAGTCAGTTTGTGACCATGGCACGGCCATTGTAACATGATCGAAACGTCGAGTGAAAGGTACCCATTTTTACCTTAATAAAATATTGCGCTATGAGTTCCGATAAACATCTAAAAATGTATAGAAGAGTGAGTTATTCCTTGAAAACGATGCATCCATACGGAAGTCCGGAAGTTAACAGCGACCCGCACTACATCTTGTCAATTGCCAATAATATGTCAGCGTTTTGCGGGAAGGGCCAAGGGTCTCCCATAATGTTGAGCATAAAATATGATAAACTATGAATTGATTTGGAAATTGCTTTCGTATATCTCAGACTATTTTGCTGTGACTCCAGTTTTTTTTATTCAGGTCAAATCTTGAAAACTGAATTCCATGGACAATACATTTTTAACCTGAATTGACGTCCAGGATTAGCTCAAGATGAAGTAACTCTTCAACGGTAAACAGGACAGTCGCGAAACTTGCATACATATTTTATTATGATAGCCGATTTTATCCATGACATGGTTGCTGCACTCAGGGTTGGGTCTTGACTAAGGAACTCCTCAATCGCTATAAACATAGACATGAAATATTATATACGCATTCAATTATTATAACCTTAGAATAAGGATTAGCATATTATCGTCCCCAACGCTGAGATTGGTCGCACCCGTTGGTCATAGCGCTTGGGACGTAAACATCCGGGTTTACGGGCACAGGTTCGAATCCTGCAGGTTGTCTAATTTTTTAAATGTCTATAACATTTAAATAGTAAATCCTAAAGTGTGAAACAACACTTCAAAATAAAACTACTTTCAAGTTTATAACATAAATATTTTTTTACGGGCAAGTGCCTTTATTAACTAAACAAAATACAAGCTAACACTAACACTACATAACCAGTTGAACTGAGTGAGTGAGTGAGTACTGCCCATAGACCGTTGAAGGTCTAAATACAATCCAAATGCTCAAGCCCACTATCAGTTGGTCACGCGTCGCGTTAACCAGGTGCTCTGAAAGATTTTTGAAAATAAGGTGAGCTCTCGGTCTCCGTAAGTGTAATTAATGTGAAGGATGATAATAACAACGTTCTTAGAGACAGCTTGTATACTTCAAGCCTCAACGAGCTTATTAAACAGCTGCTGCTTATTAAAGAGAGCGTGTGACATAGGAGCTGGTAGAGCATATTGCAGTCCATTCTGGCACGTCCTAGTCCGGCGATTATTCTCGCATGATTTACAGGAGAGCCGTGAGGCACGCGCGCGCACTCTCCTCGGTGGAATTAGAACACCCTGGGCCTTAACACTTGTTTCTTACCTTTTAACCTAGATCAGTATATTCAGTTCATTGTGTTCAGTTTGTTCATTGTATTCAGGGTTACGGATAATAATTATAGACTGCTGATATACTGATATCTGTTTTAGGAACTATGATAATGGGTGTTATAAAAAGTTTTGAAGTGAAAACTTCTTTTTGCGCGTTGAGCACTTTTTTGGTGAACAAAAATCATAGAATTCGCGACATCGTCACGCTGTACCGTGTATTTAAAAACAGCGCCATCTCTTGTACAATAGGTTAATTACTACTTAAGTTTTCACTTCTGACGTGCAGTCCTATTACCATAGATTTCGTAGCATTTTTTTTAGGTCTGTGCCTATGACTTATGTGTTTTTTTTACTTGTTATACAGGGCTACGCATATTATAAACTGTACGTACTTAGTCGAAAGGAGGTCATTGTAATCATCATTACGATTTTTTTACTCTATAAGACCAATTACGGATATCGCGAAAAAGTGCTGTTCCATACATTTTGTAGAGTCACCGAGTCATAGAGTTAGGGCATCAGTCGTAAAAACGACTACAAGTTGCATAAAAAAATTTTTTGTACTTAATACTACGTAAGGGGCTATCGCAGTACCTGATTTTCACTCAACTTAAACCTGCCAAAACTATATAGTACATTACAACTTATAGTATATTTATGTTGTTTTTATTAGGAGATGCGATGCTATCAGAAATAGAAAAATTCGCATAAATATTTCGGAAATTTAATTAATGCTCTGTTTTGTGAATTCATTAAGTAAAACTAGTATCTTAGTGTGAGAAAGTTATCCCCTTAATACATTAAAGATTAGATAGGTAAATTCATTAGAAAATTTCCATTTCATAATTGTTACGACTCGTTTTTAAATTACGATAAACAACTTCCTCCCAAAACTCATAACACGAGTTTCGCATCATCATTTATGAGTGTTCCTCTTTGAACAGGCCGAATCCAATGTTGTAAGCTCCCTAATTTCATTATTTATGTCCCGGAGAGGCGCAAAAATGTCCGGTTCCAGAGGAAGCCCACTAAATCATAAACAGCTTCGTTAATTATGAAAAATAATACCGCTTTCTAAATGGACTTTAAATGACTTAAATTTCGTCCGTGAGAAGAATTGGTGCGCGTAAATTTGGCGTAATATTTTTGTTTTGATTTGTTAATACAGATTTATTTGACAGTATTTGCATTGGTAATGAAGATATTTTGTTTTTGAGAAGTTTATTGGGGGTAGTCAAACTTCGTAAGACTGATTATATTATCTAAGCATAGAGCCCGCGCCCGAAGGTAATGACTTGTTGTTTTGTTAAGTTTACGTACTTGCTTGTGGCAGAAGTAAATAGGCACCTACTTACCTATACTTACGTACCTACCTACTAATTTCTACAATTAAATTATCAAGTAGTATATATTCATATAGATATATCTCTATGCTGCAGATACAATAGGCAGTCCATAGAAGCGAAAACATATATAGAAACGAGAGCATTGAATATTGATCGAAGATTGAATATGAATTATACCCTACTAAAGAAGATGACTATTATATGGAGTTACGTTAGGACATAAGGAAAGGATATATGGGAGGAATGTCATCCCCATTTCACATGTAATTCAAAAATATATTTATTATACTTTTAAAATGAGATCTATAAACAGACGGTTGGAAAGCCAGATAACATGCGAGGACGGACAGAACGAACTTGTAAGGGTTTCTACGGAACCCCAAACACCTTTTTACGTTCCGTCGCGGATAAGATTAACATAAAACCGAATAACTTATTATTTAACAAACAAAAGTAAAGAGTTATCATTTGTTACTCAACGCCAGCGCATACCAATATCTCGGTTAATTTATCATCTCTGGTAAGAACAAGAAATTGATATATGCCCGCGGAGAACTGACAGCGTCTACATAAATTCTGGTCTTGTTACATGTTCTTAACCTTGAGATTATGAAGTCGGAAACCACCCGAATTTCAACCCTATCTCGTAATGCGATAGAGTAAGTTTGTAGAGTGAAATGCCATGATACGTGTAATATAAGAAAGCCCTGTATGATGCCAAACTCCTGCCGCGAGGTAACTCTTTATTTACATACGTGTTTGTTTTCTGGTTACAAATCATACGGTATGTGTAAAGATCTTATAAGCAAGGATAAGCTCATCCCAACATTCAGGTTTTAGATTGTTTTTTTTTATTTACAATATCAACCAACGAACTTAAAAATTAGGAAGCGCTTGAATTAAATGATTCGCATTATTAGAGCTGGTTCAGAAACGACTGGTCCAAAGTTAATATAAAAATTATGGGACCACCTCAAAGTTCGCAAATGTCGGAGTAATTAATTTACAAATATACGGAGGGAATTGATAACCTTTTAGAAGTCGTTTATTTAGCGCCATTTGTCAAAATAACTTCTAACTACGTCGCATCGCTCTCACATACGATGGCCGCTCACTAACGAAGTCGGCGTGCGGAGTTCACACTGAGTGCCAAGTGCGAGTTTTTTCTATTGAGTTTACTTTTTACTACGATTTGTATGAAATAAGTATTAGTGCCATCTATCTAGCGCATGTAGATGGAACTACTTTTATTTTATACAAATCTTAGTTGACTTTGACGCGATCGAGTAGGTAAGCGCAATTAAAAAAACTCGCACTAGGCACGCTGTAAGGAATATAAGTAGATACTTGTGTGCTTATCTCTGAATCAGTCAGTACCATCGAAAAAGTTTCATTGGCCCTATTGGCCCGGTCCTTGAAAAGTATTATTAAAGTCAATACATAAGTTTATTCGTGAGTTGTGTGCTTGTCATAGTATATTGACGCCTTGGTGGTTATGATAATACATAGAAAATATTGTGGGATTTTCCATGTTTGTTATTTTCACTTTTGGACAGGGTAGAATTTTGTATAAATCTTTGCTCTTCGAAAGTAAACACTAGTTCACTTTCCGAAGTGTAAATTATCATCAGATGACATATTATTATGCCGATATGACACCATTTTTATAGTTTTAAGCTAACCATGAAAGTAGACGAGCTTTACCTAGAATGACAAAAATTGCTAAAAGTCATAAAAGAGGGCGTAAAAGTCGTAAATGAAGTATCGAGCAATTTGCAGTGTCCGTGGTCACAGACAGTGGGAGACAAACTTGCACTACCACTTGCTTAAAACTTGATTATTCTGAGATGCACTTTGGAACAGCCATGTCTTGTCTCGCTGGGACCAGCAGCCTCAGAAAAAATACAAATTGAAGGGTTTACTTATACCTATAGTTTCCTCTTTAGCACTTATACCATTACCCTTACATTAATTACCCTTTAGTAGTCTATTAGATAAAATTTTGAGCATATCGTTTGCAGTTGTGTGCCGCTCAATATTGAAGTGTGCGTTTGTAGAACTAGTAAGAATATGGCCGGCCGGCCTTGTACGTGACGACGGTAAAAGACCGGACGGGATGACTCTGATTCCGTGGAAGATGGGGCGGCCCTTAGTGTGGGACGCGACTTGTGTTGACACCTTTGCGCCGTCACATCTTCCCAGAACGCTGAGTAGGGCTGGCGCGGCAGCTGATTTCGCAGAAGACCTCAAAAGGCGCAAATATAGTACCTTGGAAAGTGGGTACATTTCTCTACTTTGCTCAAAGAGTGAGCATTGCCATACAACGTGGTAATGGGGCCAGCATTTTGGGGACGATTCCCACTGGTAGCGGTTTAATAGATTAGTTTAGTAGTTCGGTATTAACATATCGTTTTTTTTTTTTAATTTTTTATTATTGGAATGTTTAAGTTATTGTAATAAATTCCACTGACATACTCAAAAAAAAAAAGTAAGAATATGTCAGTGTGTGCAATACCTACGTGTTTACCTCACCCTCTTCAGGTTTTGCCAGAATTTTTCGGTACTAGCTCGAGTTTAAGACAAATCCAAACTATATAATTATATAGGTTTTATGATCAAAGCCAGCAGCGCTCGGCACTGCGGTTTTACTCCAGATAATTTATGAGATTATCAACGCTTCTAGTCTATACTCTAGTCTAGTTGGTGTACCAGTCTAGAGATAGGATGATTAATTAGGACAGTGAAATATTGTAGCCAGTAATGGAGCCTGCGAAGTATCTACGCCTCGCTCGAGGATATTTCGTAATTTAAATCGTGCCAAGAGAAATTGGGTTGTTCGTAAAACTACTTAGATTTTTTGCCCGTTACCAGCCACAGACATCTCGGTAACACATCAGATCAATAATTAGCAAGTACAAATTATCGTTCGTGTCCAAATGTTTTGGTTTTCACCCACATTTATCACCGCTAAACCGCTTGACTTAAAAATTTGGTTACATCCCGTTTGGTAAGTACAGCACACTACTCATTTTTCACGCACACTAAGATACTTTAGCAACACCAATAAACTAAACTATAGTCCACATGTTAAAAGAGCGGCAAAGTTTGGCAGGATAAGTTCGCTATCCATCCTCGGCAACCTCGCTTTTCCATTTCTCACTGTGTCTTTACAATGTTTGCCAATTTCGTCAATTATGACCAGGCGTTTCCCTAGCCTATAATCAGCGGCTTTATTACGTTACTTATCTGATACGGGCATTCGCTTTCAAGAAAGACAGAATGGGCTTCATAAAGGTTATCTGGGCTTCATGAAATCCAGTCTAGATTCCTTAAAGCCCAGTTTAGATTTCTTGAAGGCGAAGGACATTACCAGAATGTTACGTACCTAATATGGGTGCAATTTTCTGAAGTCTTGGCGAGCTAAAACACACATTTTCACATTTCTAAGTATCGATACATACATCTTAGTTTTTCGATAGTTATTGTCCAAACTATTATGTATAATTATGAAATAAATAAAAATAAGAAAATATTGTCGACTCTGTTCACTAATATGAACGCAGTAAAATTATTTTTTTTTGTTTTTTTTTCCAAAATAATAATAATAATAAATCTTTTGTTAAATATAATACTCTCTCTAAAGTTTATATACATATTAAATTTAAGCTGTAAAAATTATTTTGTAATAAGTACTTGTATTTCTGAAAATATTATCCATTAAGTATTAAGTTTTGTATATTTTGTTTTGTTTTGTCAACGCTTTTTTTTATTCTTTTTTTTTGGGACTTTTATAGTTAAGCTACATGGCAGTCCCATTGTATAAACTAATCTAGGACACTCAAATTAATACAAAATATAGACAGTAAACCCACAGAGTCAAAGGTCACTTGAGGTGACTCACATATCCGAACAGATCCCTGGCTGCGTCTGAGTTGTGTTCAGACAGTAGCCTGTTAAACCGACTCACATCTAGTCTGTTCAGATTGTAATTCACCTCAAGCCTCCTTCTCTCATGCTGGAGGCGGACACATTCAACCAGTAGATGGTACACATCTTCCACCACTCCACATGTATCACAATTTGTTAACGCTTGCAAAACAAAATCATTAGACGACATTGTACATCTAGGAATAAAATTTACACTAGAAATTGTGCAAATGTAATTATGACTAAGTATGTAATAAAGATATTTTGAAATTAAATTAATTAAATAAGTAAAATTGTTTATAATCTTTTTAACCGACTTCCAAAAAGAAGAAAGGTTATCAATTCGACTGTTTTTTTTAAATGTTTGTTACCTCAGAACTTTCGATTGGGTGAACCGATTTTAATCACATTTCAATATGGGTGAGTATGGAACCATTTTTAGAGCAATCTTTAGTTTAGAAAATAGTATAGTAAAACTGACATCATGACTATGTTTACCAGCAGTAAGTACTTTATCCAGCGAGGGCTGCTGTCACCAAGTCTATACCTTGAACTTGCGCGTGTGTTTACCACATCACTACCCCATCTGTCCGTCACCGACGCACTACACCGCGCGCTGAAGATATCTGTTTCCATCTACAGTCAGCTGCGTTATTTTTAACATCAGAAAAATAAAAGTTATATGATTATTTACGGGATATTTACCGTGGTAAGGTTGTGGAAGGAGCTCCCGATATTTCGGCGCAGTTACATGCACCATGTTCACGGGAAGACTTATACAGTTATATGATTATTTACAGGATATTTACCGTGGTATGATTGTGGAAGGAGCACAACCTTACCACGGTAAATATCCCGTAAATAATCATATAGCCGAGTTAGGTCTTTAAATTCTGATGTTGACTATACTTAGAAGAGTTCGTCCTCCCGTCGACCTCTAAATATGTCTGCAGTGCCGTTACTGTTTCCGATCATCTCCATACAGCTAATCCTCTATTTGTATCAGGAAACCGTGTGTTCTCCCATTCTAACTTTATTTGGTGAACGTTCTACATTGATGATAGGTTAACTGGATGATCAAGACATTTCTGAAAATAAATGACGTGATTTTCGTTAGAATTAGGTTGTTTTATGTCGGTGTTTGATGTCTGTCTGATTTGAGATGAAATGCGGTCTAAAAATATCAATTGATTAATATTTGGCAAGAAAAATAACCTCGAAGGAGTGAGTATCTAACTGGGGATCTAAATAGTACCTATTCTGGTCTCAAAAAGAACTAGCACCATAAATATTCCAAGATTCTAGGATCGAGTACAACCACCTCTTTATTCAAAGTGGGCTCTCAAACTAGGCTGATCTATTATCGTACGCATAGCTTGGAGGGGAGTGGAGGTGTCAACTTCAATCTTGGCGATAAAATAATACTTAGGTTTCTTCTGGGCAAACGTTTTCCATCTTCTCCGAGGCGGAGCTAAACGCAAACCCAACTAAAGTAAAAAAATTACAAACAAAAAAATGCTGGCCCCATGTATAAAGGGTTACGCATATAGTGTAATAAGCCGAAAGGAGGTCATTTTACTCATCATTATGAAAAACTTTTACAATGGGATCAAACCTAAAACCGCGAAAAAACTGCTGTTCCATAGAAAAGCGGTCATTGACACGCTATAAAATGAATGGAACTACTGATCCTATAGTAAAAATTGTTCTTAATTATGAGTACAATAACCTTTCGGCTTAGTACAGTCTATATGCGTAACCCTGGACACATTATGACGCAAGAAATAGCGCAGTTATATTGTTTTTTTTAAGTTCATTAGGATTCCAAATACAAAAGAAATTGAACCGGTAGAATTTGTTTAAAAGCCTATATTGAATATTCGCGTATTATTACTATCCCATCAAAAGAGAAAATACAATCATTGTAATTTTTCCTTCACTTAGAGATTCTCCCAAGAACGAGGGCCTTTCGTATGCCACTCTCCATTACCACAGTTGATTTCATTACTCGTCGAACAATGTTCCGTCTGATTTCGTTATTGTTCGCTCAAATGGAACCCCTGTTTCCCTGAAAGACCCTAAAAGCAGGAAGAAGGACCGAATAACTGGAAGAAATAGTACTTGTGGCTGAATTTTGATGTCATACAAATAAATGGTACCGCTTTATTACCCACTAGCTGCGCCCCGCGGTATCACCCGCGTAGTGATGAAAATCGATGATGATGATGATGATAAAAAATAGCCTATGTGTTAATCCAAGACATAAACAATCTATATTCCAAATTTCATCCAAATCCATCCAGCCGTTTCTGCGTGATTGAGTAACAAACATCCATCCATACATACATCCATCCATCCACCCAAACTTTCACATATATGATATTAGTGTGATGTGATTTATACCTATCACTACCATACTTAAATAAGTCATTTGGAACTGATTAAATTTTACCCACACACGTAAAGCATTAGCTGAGGTGAAGTTTTGACAGATACAAGCTTCGATTATGTATTTTCTGACTGTTTATTACAAATGACGTATAGTTTTTTGTCCTTATTTATTAGCTCAAAATTATTAACTTTCTCTCATAAGTTACCTAGTGACAAAGACCAAGTCTTTCAAATTGCTTTACTAGTTATTTAACCAGTAAAATGCACATTCTCTAATTCTTTTGGGTATAATATGGAAGTTAAGATACACAAAATAATTTATAAACAATCACCAGATTTTATTTCATACCGATAAATACCGTATGTGGCTACTGATATTTTATATCGTAAATTCTCTACCGATATCATTCCCGAGAGTCCCGAAAACTCGAAAGTAGGTCACCGAGTCATCGCAACCATAATGTTATCTCTCGAATCGAATGGGGTTTATGAACAATTCGGCAAAGTTACGTCGTTCAAGACGGGGAACTAGCCGTAACTCATCCGCTGTAAAAATGTATTTTACCATCGAATTCGTATCTTCGCATGTTTAGAATTTATGGCACGCAATAATCGTAATAGAGATAGGTTGTGCCATTCAATGCTGACTATGAATTGTAATAAATTGTTGCATGTTTATTTAACGGATAAATTTCAATACCGACCATGAATGGATTTTTCAGGTATTTCTTTATTCAGTGACTAGATTTCATCTTCAGTTTTGCCTGTTGCCATTATCACATTTCACACGGTCACAGTAACGCAACAGTACTTGTTACTCTGTACGTCTTTGTCTTCAAGATACCTTTGTCTGTCCATCTGTCTTTTAAATCGACGCTGCAAATCCAAAGGGCTGGGATTGTAGTTGACCTGTATGTTTGTTTGTATGTTCACTCTTACAGCCAAAGGGCAGCCTATGTTCAGCAGTAGACGTCTTCTGTCTGATGATGATGATGAAGTTTAGGGTTGACGACAATGCTCTGCCTTATGTGACATATCATCGTATAGGACGTTTAAAATGAAATTTAGGTTTGATACATAATTTTATTATTAGTTTCACACCAAGTTTCATGAATATGATCTGATAATATTATTGTTGTCGGATTTTCTTTTTGTTAAAGAAATAAACTTGTTGGCTAATTAATTTTGGATGTAACAAGCATTGCGAGGACGAATATAGAATATGTATTATCCCAAAAAATGCGGGTAGACATGAAATAACGGACAAGCACAGTTTGGTCACGCATATACTTAATTTTTAATTTGATTAAACGTTTTTAAAGACACAGTGTAGACATTTTATAACGTGAGATACTTTATTTTAAAAAGGTAAGGCATATCCTGGCCGAAAATCGAAAATATCCCAAAATCCACTGGCTGTTATACTTCGGTGGGCCCATTGTCTTAGCCATCTTATCCTGTAACTTCGTATTATTGGCTTCCCTTATCAAACGGGGCAGCTTTCTGTAAAATATAGCCTGTTGTTGTTTGTTTTTAGCTAATAAATGTTTCGAATTCGTTGCTGAACTTCGTACTAACTTAATTTCAATCTTTGTTCTTTGTACATTTTCGTTCCAAACAAAAGTTCTTTGTCTAAATTATAGGCTGTTTAAATATCGCAACAACGATTTTTAAACAATTCAGTGGCGTCACTCAGTAAAGCGCCTGCCCATGACAATTGTCCACATATATGAGTTCTGTTCTGACCATAGACCAAAAATTTTTTTGCTACGGTTCTGACAGAGAAAGACAACTTGGGTTACCATTATCTCAAAAACAGTCTTATAATATAACCTTACATTAAATTTTGTCTCTCTCTCTCTCTCGGCTGATGAGATTTTTTTTTGATTATAAGAACGTTTTTGAGATTATGGTAACCCACCTGAGTATTGACGAGACACTTTTACGCTATCTCACTCGCTAGAATACAGTAGCGTATCATTCCATCCTTGTTTTGTTGTTGTGATGTATTGTTCATGTGTCTGAAACTGTCTAAGGTTGGCATCCAGAATTTTGAACCTAAAAATTGTGCGCGCAGATCGTTTCACTGATTAATGTTCCGTGCTTTATGTATTACTAACTCACCAATGGAGGATATGGCGGGAAAGAGACTAATAATATAACGTACAATAACAGCTATCGTGACAATATTCATTGTTAAAAACTACAAAAAAACCGGTTTCGATGCTATATGTCAATGTCAAATTTGTCAATCGATATCATACTGATAAAATACTGTACTTGCTCTGATAAAATAAGGTAGCATTGTATCGAGCAAAGCTATCGCAATTATTTGAGACAATATATACACAACTTATTGCTTACCCAACCCATTACCCGACACTTTTATAAACAAACAAACACATAAATCTTCAGAAGCGTCCGTTTCCGCTTCCGGATCGGAATCGGAAGCCCGTCCGTTTTGACGCTATTGTAATCGCTTTCATATCTTACTTGTTATCACTGATCATCCTTGATCATCGTGAGAATGTGCCTACATCACACCGATCTGGGTTAAACTATGAAATATGACCATTGGCTGTCGCATTCAGAATTGGACGGGTAGAGAGAGATGGAATGAGCTATAGGGCAATCACAGAGTCACAATAATATTTTGGATACGATATCTATTAAAATTACATACGTCGTATAAAAGGGCAGCAAGATAATAACAATCATAATCGGTAATATCATAATACGTTGCTAAGTGGCAATAGGTGGCGGAGGACCGAGATTTATGGAAGGAAATGGGGGAGAACTTTGCACAACAGTGGGACAGTATAGGTAAAAAAAAACAGTCATTTCTTAATACGTTGCTAAGTAGAGTTTCAATTTTAGAATAAGTATTTTTACGGGATGCTTACGCTGAGAAAATTATCTATTGTCTAAAAAATAACCGGCTAAGTGCGAGTTGGACTCACGCACGAAGGGTTCCGTATTATCTATAAAAACAGCAAAAAATCACGTTTGTTGTATGGGAGCTCCCCTTAAATATTTTTTTTATTTTAATTTAATTATTAATGTTAAAAGTGAATATACTTATAACTAAATATTCTGTTAATAATTCAAGCGTTTAACTGTTGCCGTTATCAATATTGAGCAAAAACGAGCAAAAAAGTCACGTTTGTTGTATGGGAGCCCCCTTAACTTTTAATTGTTTTTTTTTTCTTCGTTTTTTTTTGTTATAGCAGCAACAGAAATACATGATCTGTGAAAATTTCTACTGTCTAACTATCACGGTTCATGAGATACAGCCTGGTGACAGACGGACAGACGGACAGTGGAGCATTAGTGATAGGGTCCCGTTTTACCCTTTGGGTACGGAACCCTAAAAAACGAAGTACTTTTCAGGGTAACGGACATACCGCATCTGAATCTTTTAGTTCATCATTGTTCACACCAAGTTTTATTTATGGACGGTCAGATAAGATGATTAACGTCAATAAGTCGTCAGCGAGTATTCAGTAACCACTCTTGAAACGGTTAAATAGTTAACCGGCCCTAATTGCTTTATTGAGCAAGATGACACGCGCCTTTTTAAGTGATGATGATTTTGGCTGGAGTAGTGACTTGAATCGGAAACTATTTTACGAGGGGATTTCTGTGGCGGTGTTATGAAAACAATTTAATTGAAAGTATAATAACAAAACCGGTACGGTAGATCGTCTGATTTTAGAATTGTCTATAACATTTAAATAGTGTCATATTTGTAAAATGAATAAAACCGTCATCAATAGTTTTTAGGGTTCCGTACCCTAAGGGTAAAACGGGACCCTATTACTAAGACTCCGCTGTCCGTCCGTCCGTCCAGACAGACAGACAGACGTCTGTCTGTCTGTCTGTCTGTCCGTCTGTCACCAGGCTGTTTCTCATGAACCGTGATAGTTAGACATTAGAAATTTTCACAGATGATTTATTTCTGTTGCCGCTATAACAAAAATGAAATACTTAAAAAATTGAATAAAATAAATATTGAAGGGGGCTCCCATACAACAAACGTGTTTTTTTGCTCGATATTGATAACGGCAACCGTTAGACGCTTGAATTTTACAATTAATTATTTAATTAAAATAAAACATATTTAAGGGAAGCTCCCATACGAAAAACGTATTTTTTTTTGCCGATTTTATAGATAATGGTACGGACCCTTCGTGCGCGAGTCCAACTCGCGCTTGGCCCGTTTAATTTTTACTCTTTCTGTGCCATAAAGATGTAAATATACAAAAAAATATGTTAAAAAATGTAAAGATACTTTTTGGATCGCAATGTAGCAATTATAATGTTGACGAATGACTCTATAAGTTAATATAATAAATTGACCACCAAATTATACACAATTCAAAACTATTATACAGTTTAAGCTGTAATTAAGTTGACTAGCGGGGAACTTCCCCCATGAGCAACGCGTGCAGGTGACGTTAAAATATTTGATCATAACTTTAATCGTTTCAACGCTTTTAAATAGAGTTTAATCACCAGCTTGTCAGCTGTCTGGTCGTATAAATTAAGGGTTTTGTTGATGGAATCAAATAACAGTACTAAGTAAGTAAGATACTAAGTATTATTTCTGAAATAACGAAATCTCATTCGAAAATGTCAAGAGTAGGAAGTTGTTAACAAATGTAAGTTTTAGGGACAGGTGTCATTGTCTATTGTCACGTTGACATCCGTCAAATTGACATCTGCCGCATGATTTGATCAAATACTAATCTTATAGCGGGTTCGTATAAGAAATATGCAAATTTATTAGGTTTGCGAAATATATATATAGATACAGATAGAAAATAAATAGGTACCTATGAATATAATTACACAACACAGTACACACGTACCAAGTAGGTACTGTGCTTTTTAACCCGCAACACAAAAAGGTGACTTAGTTTAGTACCTACTAGAAAAAGTTATATTGGCCCTGTCCTTACTATGTTATAATATTATATGTCAATGAGAAAAACCGAATAAGACAGACAAATACACGTAAAAATAACGTTTGTTGTTTGGGGACCCCTCTTTAGTTTTTGCCTTTTGACTCTATTATTATTAATTTGTTAATCCGCCGTAACATTACATATTCTGTGAAATTTTCAACTAGCTATCTGTTACGGTTTGTGAGATACAGCCCTTTAAAGATAGGACAGACAAACAGACGGGCGGACAGACAGACAGCGTAGGCTGTCTACAATCATTAGGCACGGAATCCTAAAAAAATATTTCAAAAATTGATAAAAGGCATTCGAAGCAATTTAATCTCTAAATAAGGAAGAAAAAAAAACAATCTGTCACTTTACCATCTGGACCCGACTTGGCCCTGCTAAATGTATCGAAAGCAAGATTAGAAAGATCTCGAAAGGGCAGGGTCATAAACGTTGCCCTTAAATTTAAAGTTAGATCAAAGGCAATGTGTCGCGGATAAACAGCACGTTCGCACTTATTGTAGACATTTTAATCCTGCACTTGAAATATTGCCGGGTCGGGATTCGAACCGGGGACCAACGGGTCGTTCAATTCACTGGCAACATCTAGCAGATTAACGCTGGATGTCGGCGTGTTTTTTATGGGATCGGAATCAGAATGAGATGGGAAGTTTATAGAGTTGTTTTGTGGAAGTAATTTACTGATCACATTTAGGCAACGGACGATCTGCTCAATGTGTGGATGGGTGACCGTGAGTGGCGTTTCCAAAATTAAATGCTACCTTGACACAGACGACAAATTAAACAAACTAAATCCTGAAACAAACTTACTCTAAACCACAGAAACAAATATTGTTTAAATTAGAATGGCTGTCAAAGCATTTTTGTAAGAAATTTGGTGTAGCTATTTCAGCGAATTTATTTATCTGAAATGAAATATAAATAACAAAAATACCATTGAACCATGGTAAATTCTTTCCTTCTTATATTTCCTAAAAATATTTTCGGTATACATACATTTTAATTAGAAATCTCCCAAGACGAAGTGGTATTTACAACTCTAGATAAATCCATGAAAATAGAAAAGTCTAAGTCCTCTTGGGGCAGGGTTACGAAAATTAGACCCTGGGGAGCTAACTGCATCTGACCTGCATATGTGCATACTACTCTGAATAGCGGTGTGCTGGATGTAACCATTCTTGAATTACAAGGTTTAAATAAATAACAATATAAAAAACCGACTTCATAAAAATGACAGAACTGGACCAAATTGAAATGGGATCACACGGGAAGCACTAGCTTTCAAATAAATAAATAAACCATCAAAATCGGTTCATCCAGTCGAAAGTTCTGAAGTAACAAACAATATTTTTTTATGCAGTCTTATTGAGAGCCTCTTCCTTTTTGGAAGTCGGTTAAAATGTTCCATAGGGCCTAGTTCTTAGACCTTATAATTTTACTATAAGCATCACATAATCTAACCACAGCCAAAGCCCTGTCTATTCTTTCATTGTCATTTACGACCTAAATGTTGGTACATTTCAAAAATATTTGGGACCGACAGGACTCGAATCTGCGAGCATACGATCCGGGTTTACGCCCCCGTTGCTTTTCCAATTAAGCTATAGTATACCTGTGAGTCACCTACTGTCGCCAACTAAGCGTTGGTACCACAACTCCACAGTATGAACCACAAACTAGATTCCATTTACAAAACCCATTGATTCGCTCTACTTTACCGAGTACGCTAGACATTCGTGTTCACTCGAATACATCACAACTTTACCAGCCGGGCAGATTTGTTGCGTCAGTGCGAATATTCGCCGAACCCCGATAGTGTAGTCATAGCCACTATTCACGGGCCTAGAATAGCCTAGTTTTTTGATCCGAACCTACTAAAGGCTACAAACTGCAAATCATGCTTCATTCAGTGGAACGCCGTCCGCGCGGCACTCTCGATTCGCAATGAAGTTATCAAGACCGGGGCGCACAGTGGGGATCTGCACCTTTGTACGGGAAAAAAAACGGTACATGTTGCTAGGGAGACAATACATTTGAGGAAATAGAGACAAAATCTTAGTATGCAGAATTTTCTGGAAATAAGACATTCAGATAAGCACATTTGAACCGTCTGAATTGACAGCTTGACATGGGGCGTGTCCACGGAGCTATGATCATGGCGGTTATGACATTTTTTTAGCTTCAGGTTATACCTACTGCCATAATTAGATTTTCTTTATATTTTTGAGTCAAAGAGTGCTTGAAACAGTACTATAACAGGCCTGATTCTAGATTAAATGACAGTTTCTGTCTCCATCGCACCCAATGTGAAGTACCAAGACTGACAGTTATGACACAAATAATAATATACCTACCTATTGCCTGAGAATTTAGCTGGTATAAAACAAAATGCCTCAAGAAAATGTTAAGCATGGTGTCTCTACTCAAACGAATTGTAGAATACAATTGTCAAGGGGAGCTGTGCAAATAGTAAATAATGCATAATACAGTTAAAAGTTTAAACTCCCTCCATTGACTGAACAATTCCAGGGTGTGATGATAAATGACCGTTCTGAGACAGACTGTTGCTTTAGAATGATGTGAGTATCGAAGAATAAGGACTAAATTTGGATGAAACGCTTTTCTTTTCTTGTGCATAAAAAGAGTAGGTATCTGTATATGATAATGATGTCAATATAAAAATTTTGTTACTTAGATATGACTTCATTACATATAAATTGGTTATTATTAATCAAGCGAATAAAAAAAACTTAAAGTTAGAGTATTTAATACTACTTGGGCAGTATTTAATTATATATGTAGCAGTTGGTATATTAAAAAAGTAATTTACGTAAAAATATATAAAATACAGAAGTTTAATCGGCGTAGTCGAAATCGGCTAAAATTGTAGCATCACTCAATGGTGATCACCAATGGTGACACTACAATTAGTGTCCACCTAGATTCTGCTAGATCTAAAGTTACCTATTTTAAAACGTGAACATTTTTGAGGAATCACTTATATTTGCCTCTCCTGTAACATTATAATATAAATTATTTTATACATGAAAATGCACCATTCATACATTTGAACTCTCCAGGGCATTACGACAAAACTTCAGAGGGGAGTATGACAAAACTTATTCTTATTCAGCCCCAGTTTCGGTGCTTATAACTTCTAAGTAATGTTACGTACGCTTCATGTCTCTCTTGAGTTACCAGTTGTATAAAAACTATTTCAAAAACAAGCTTTCATTGATATATGAACAAAGATAATATGTATTTTCATTCATATATAATTAACTTCCCCATCAAGATTTCAGAGAGACAATAAGACTATTCGCAATTATCTTTCAAAGAAAGGATAAGTAATAAGTATGACGTTTCATAGAAGATTAAATTTTCAATCGCGGGTAGACGAAGAAAAAGTTTCACGCTTGGAACAAAGCGTACCGCGCTTGAGGCGATAGACTAGATAGAACGTTTGCACTCGGTTTTAATCAATGAAGTTGCGACGCGACGGGAATCGGTCACAAAGGGAATTATCGACTCAGAAAATAGCAGAGTATGGATGCCGAGGGTGCAAAATGAGGTGCACAGCGAATTATATTCTGTACTGATTTTTTTTAGAAACTAATATTTGGTTCAAAAATAAGATTTTGCGTGATGCAAAAACCCATGTTCAAAGAGCACGACAAAGTAATTTTATGCCATAACAACGTATCTTATAAATAATGGAACTTACAAACTTTATAGAAACGTTTTCCAGCCCCGGCTGTAAAAGTAGCACGTACATAGTTGGAAATATGCTAACGACAAAGAAAACTCTGTTCATAGTTGAGCATGATAACACACATCATCCTTTATCATTGACATGCGCAAACACATTCGATTTTATCAATTAAATTGTGATCGATCAATTTTAATCGATTAAAGCTATCGCCGATGACTTGTCCATCCGGCAGCTGCGCTTGGTTGCAGTTATTAAGTTGTGGCGCTGGTTGTGGCGTATAGTCCAGACACTGTTTGAGAGAAATATTGCTTTCTATACAATGATATCGACGGCTGATAATGTCGTGATACTGTGAACCATTGGTCGGAAGTCCGCAATTGGCAATATTTTTTGTTTGAGAACATTTTATTGGAGACATTGGAACTTGCTTCGTATTTAATAAATATTTTTCAGTATAGATACCGCGTGCCCGTTATGTTCTATGAAAACCTTTGCAATGTAGTTATAATTTAACTCCATTTGTATGGTTTCGAAGTGTATTTAATTTATTTTTCGTGGTTGGGCCTTTTTTGAATTGACGTTTGACATGCTACTGCCAAGATGATGGAAATTGAACTATATAATACAGCGTGCTAGTTGGAGCATTGATCCAACTTTCTTCTAGGCAAGCGTGCTCCATCGTAGACCACATCATCGCTTAACATCAGGCGAGTAGGCAGTCAACCGCAAACCTATTATTAAATAAATAAAAAATTTAAGACAGGCCCCAAACATTCAAAGGTTAACTCACGGGATCCATCTTGAGAAAGGTCTGTGGTCTATAAAGTAGGTACACAGTACGAAAACATTTTATGCGTTTTCACAGAGAAAAATCAAATGATTTTGCTGTATAAATATGATTTGCGATTTGGTTCTGTCTATATGAATTCGAACATGATTCGCGATTGGATGAAAAAATTGTGTTTGTTTACATTGCGTTTTTCAATTTGTGATGCTTTATTGAAACAAAAAAGATTCAAAAAATATTGTATTAAAGCCATTTCAATGAATAGGTAGTTACGTACTTTTAAATGGCTACGGATATTTTCTTCCTTGACCTGATACAAAAGCAAATCTTTATGTAAACTTTCGAGGTATCAAGAAATACCAAGAATACTTACAAGAGAAATATTAATCTTCTCTGTCTCAGAAAATAACGAAAACTTCGAATACTCAATAAAACACGAGATCTACTTTCGTGTTCTGAAGTAATTTCAGCGGTGGAAACTTGGATTACATTTCGCAATCATAGCTCGCGATATTTTTCTTCAAACCACTTTATTTCCCTCAAAAAGTTTTACTTTGCAATCTACGTTGAGTGCGATACGGCTCTTGTGAAGAAACACGTGCTAAATAAGTTTTAGGAACCGTATCTATAACCGTATATATAAACCGTATCCGACTTTTATAGGTAGGTACGGTTCAGATCCTGCGTTTGGCATCACAGCCACAGCGAGTTTGGTAGCAATCGGATCATCAGATATTTTTATTTGTGTTTTAATATTTTCCCTTCAAAAAATAAGAACAAAAATTGAATTGAAGTCTATCACTTAAGTGCCATTTTTTTCTTGGAGTCTATACATTGACATACATTGCGACATTGCGATAAAATCCGGAACGTAGATATTCGCCAAACAACCAGAGTCACCGACATAGCTATTAAGATCTGCAAGTTGAAGTGTCAATGGGCGGGCCACATCGCTCGAAGAACTGATAACTGATGGGGAAGAAAGGTTCTTGAGTGGAGACCGCGAACTGGAAGACGCGTAGATAGGCCTCCCACTAGATGGACCGACGACATTGTGAGAGTCGCGGGCATCCAGTGGATGCAGATGGCAGGATGTCGTTCAGTGTGGAGATTAAAGAAAGTTAGTTAAGGTTATGTTCAGCAGTGGACGTCTTCTGGCTGATGATGACGATACATTGACATATTACATCATAGAAATAAAAGAAAGTCATTTAAGACAAATGAAGTTGCTGTTTGTTGTTGTCAGTTGAAATGTTTTCCGTAGCGTGAGAAACCGCGTGGCTCTGCTAGTTATACTTAACATGAGGCATATCTAGATTATCTAGGTATGTTAATGTAACAGTTATGTTCACTAAAAACGATATAATTCTCGAGTGTGAGCACATTATCATCGTATCAACGCATTACCAAAGCAAATATCGGGGTGGCTGTAATAATCCCTCGGCTCCCGTTTGGGGGGCATTGGGACCGTCGCGTCGAGGGCATAAGAGGGCATCGGGAATGCATCGTCACGTACCTACTCGGTATGAAAATAACCGTGCCTGAATGGGGAGCTAAGACGTTGCATGACGGTACAAAAGAGAAATTGCTAGAATTTTTCGCAAGCAAGCTTTAGACTTTATTATTCTTTAGTCTTGTCCATCCAAAGGTTGCTTGGAAGAAATCGCGTTAGGCGATAAGGCCGCCCATTACATTGCCATTTTTTTATTTTAGTTTAAGTTTCATTTGTAATTTTCGGTGTGTAATAAATATATGTATATTGTATTGTAATAGCTCTTATTACACTTACTTGGAAAAGCCGAGGGAGGGCTCATTCTACAAGTTGCAGATGTGAGGCAAAAAAGATCGTGTAAAACGCACGAATTGCGATTTCCACAGATCTATAATGATATGTGGATGATCTTTCAGGCGGTAGCAGTTAGTGCGATGATAATACGGCGACGGCCGGCATCAGATCAATTAGTTTTTCAGAGATTTTTAATAATCAGATTAAATACGAATAAAAAAAATCACGTCTTTAAATTGTTATAGATTCTTAATTTTTTAATTTTGATTACAAAAAGTTTTCAATCATGCACTAGAATAGGCAAGTTAACTGATTATTTTTATTGCCTCATGAAAAATGTGACTACCTACTTATAAATAAAGACAAAACTAATTTGGATAAAAAAATCTAATTTTTTTTTGCATTTTAATTCCATGCTATATAGACTGGGAAGCACACTATACCTATACCAAGACTTACATTAAAAGTGAATATTTGCCGTAGTCGGGTAAAAACGACCATTTTAAATAACATTAAAACTCCAAGTGGCAGCATTTTAGCTACCATGTCCATATTGTCCATACACAGGGGGCAGTAAGCACAGAGGCGGATTAAAGCCCCTGACCCAATGACTCAGAACGTCTCAATCAGGCCCTGGTTACGTCCACCCTGTCTACAGAAGCCAACTAATACTACAGTGCGTCAATTTTATTACAACTTGTAAGCTTTATGGTCTCTGCGTCATGTTCGCAATTTTCGTTTATAGCTAAGACTTTTCCACCTGTGCATAGTGGTATTAAATTCTTAATTATTTCACTGGTCATTATTCGGCGGATCGGAAAATCTGTGGGCTAGAACCACGATCGAATGGCTCCTTCAACTCATATACGACCACCTTGCAGGCATAGACGAAGGTGGGACGAAATTGACACCTACGTAAAGGATACAGAGAAGTGGAAGAAAGGATAAGAGGCTTTTGTCCAATTAGTAATATTTTGCTTATTGGGCAAAGGTCTCTTTTTGCGATAACTCTCGTGTAGACAAGAACCAAGTTTTCTTGTAGAGATGCTATTTCCCGGCTTTCAAACTATAGGTATCTATGCAGAAATCATATCGGCACTATTAGTGCAGCTTGGTAGTTCCGTGGAGGATAAATGTTATGTACATCGTCACTCTCTCAAGTCCTTATTTATGGATAGCTCTACGTGGCTTTACCCGTATCTTTAACAGCTCTATTCATGTTAAATTTAATATCAGCTATCATATTACGTAGTATAAATCAAGTTATAAATTTATCTGTGGTTTTTTACTATTCTAAACATTGATTTTCAATCAGTTTAAAAAATCTTTGATTATAAACTAATAAAGAGACAAGTCGGTATAGAAAGCAATTTGGTCAGTGACTGCCTACAGATTATGTCACTATAATATATTTTCTCTCTTGACAGACGATAATGAGGAGGGGAGGGCGATGATTGTGGTCACTGGGGAAGGCATTGCTTTGTACGGTTGCAACAGGAGGTCAAATGGAATGTAATAAGAGAGTTTGGAGGGCGCGGGTCAATTTGCAGTAGCAAAATGCACACATAGTTTGGGGGACAACCGGTTTTTTTTTTGGAAATAAATGCTCGTGTTTTTTTACACAGACCGTCTGCTTGTTTACCTTTGACATAAAAAAAAACACTGATCCCTGATAACCATAAGGACCACTAATAATAGAAAAACAATCAGAAATTAATTGAGTGACTGGGTCTGTATTAGGAGGACTGCTATTCGATAATAGGTATAATTCCTCCTGCAATTTTATTTTGTGCTTGTGTTATTTAAATAGAAGTACAATCATATATACATTATTGATTATGTACTAGTGTGTATTTTGACTTCGATTTTACTGGTTGCAGGTTGCAGGTGCAGAATTCATAGTGCTTTCCGTTGTGCAATAAAGTAAGTAATCTCACGTTGTTACCAACGAAATGTTATGAAATAATTTTGTACGAAAAAGTGCAGTTGACTACAATTGTCGACGTGTCGTATATAAGTATATCGTTGAGAGAAGATTATCTTCGTTAATACATACCTAGTCAGATTCCAGACCATGCCGAAAGGATGTATACTTAATCATTGTAATTGATTCGAGTATTTATTTACTCAAGAAAGTCATACAAAACATAACTAATATATAATTTCAAATTAACTAAAACTAAAACCTAATTGTAAAACATAAAAAAACAGTCAAATTTTGAACTAACTTCCGCGCGTCTCGACCTGTTTTGTGAACTCAGCTGAAACGTGGTACTAGTGAATTTATGAGTTATTTTCATAATAAAAGGGCCACCATTGACATTAGTAACACGTGATACTACATTAGTGATTTGGTTCAAATTCGCCACGAACGCCACTGCTTGATTGCAATCGCTGCAGCTGTTTGATTTAGAACAAGCTGATTGCAATCAGTGTTGTTTGTTTGAGTCAACGAGAAGGATCTAAGCTGAGTAGATTCAAGTTAAATATATACTAGTAGTTACTTTAACAACTTGCAGATAAAAACTTACTAAGTAGATCTTAAGCAAACGTAGTGTAGGTCACTCTGCGGCCAGGTGGAGTGACATCTGCGTAAAACTGCGGGTAAAAACTGGATGCAAAAAACTGCCGACTGCATTGGGAGAGGCCTATGTCCAGCAGTGGACGGATGCAGGCTGATAATGATGATGAAGTAGATCTTAGTAAGACAAGAGTTGGTGAATCATGTTTCTGCTACTCCCAGGTCAAAACTCAGGCAAACCGCAAACAAGGTGGAAAAAAATCTAGAGTTAAAAAAGACGAGTAAGCGTCATTAGTAACAATTGTGTTTGACGATGACGATGAGCAGTTGAGCAGTCAGAGTGAAATGAAGGCGCAAGACAAGAAAGGCGGCGCGTGTGGCCAAAATGCTGTCGTTGATCTGGCTCAAAATATTTAAGCTTTGCTATAATATTCAGCGTAGTCATGCTGCATGCATGAAATAGCATGCTGGGTACGCTGCCAATTAGTAGTAGGATTAATCATTTGAATTAAACCTTCAACTGTCTGTGGACAATTCAACTGTTTTTTGTAAAATAGGCTAAATAGTTTAGGAATTGAGTGTAAGCTTATATTTTGTTTAGTTTTTAAAGGTTCTTGTCTATTAAAATAAAGAAGGTTGCTATACAGGGTATAAGAAAAGGATATCCTTTCCTTAAAGGGGTAATATTTCTTTTGCGATTTCAGGGTTCATCATCATTAGCCAGAAGACGTCCACTGCCAAACATAGGCCTCCCCCTGATTTCAGGGTTAGTCCTACAGTAAAAAAAAAACACAATGATGAGTGAAATGAACCCCTTTCGGCTTATCATACATTTTTAGTGATACTGAGTGACGAGACGAGTGAAGTCGCTCGCCTGATGGCTCTTCACGCTTGCCCATAACAGCTCAACGCCACTCAGAATTTTGAACTTCAACAGTTCAAAACCCTGGATGGAAATGCACCGCGCTCGTCACCCCGAGATATAAAATGTCAAATCTCTGTGTGCCCTGTAATTTCGCTGGAAACATTGCCCTTCAATCCGGAACACAGTAGTGTTTGCATACTACTGCTTGGCGGTTGAATAACTGGCAAAGGTGTAGTACTTCCCCAGGCGGACTCTGCAAAAGAGTCCTACCACTACAAAATTTTCTTATGGGTAACCTGTATACCTTTAGCAGATATTAAGAAAGAGAGTTATTCTAGAACATTTTAGCCTAGCTCGATGTGTGTCGATAAAATATTTTGGGAACTGAAGTAGTACCTACATATCAATTTGCAACATTGTCAAAGATATGTAGATACTTTGTTGTTGTCAACGCAATAATTAAGTTCAAGTCTCACTACTTAAAAGCTTTCTTTTGTCTTTGCATTCCTGCTTCGGAACTAACGACCCAGCCAATTACACGCACTGGTCGGTAATTAATCAGTATCACGCAACTTCGGAAATAACTTCAGCGTAGATAGCTCTGGTAAATACAGTAAGGGTAACCTTAAATCAAGAGGCCGCACCGCTGCACATAGCACATGAGCAATGAAAAATATCTAATACTATCTTATATATATTATACGTCATGAATAAACCTTCAGAGACCTTTGCAGAGCACATAAAAACGATATAATATGCTCACCGGCCAGCATCTCTTTAGCACAAGTTTAACATTTTTCGAGATAAAAACTGATTTGGCATTATCTTTAGAACAATATGCATATTATTATACTTAAAGCTATTTAGTGTTGATATTTAATAGGGTGGTGGTGGAGATAGAAAAAAAAGACTCGCAAATAGTTTTTTTGACTTCTTCCGTCGAAATAAATATTAAGATAAAAATTACTTTGAACGACTACAATTTAACTTTTTTTTAATGCCCAATCCTTTTTCAATTCGTATTTAGCAAACATTTGTCGTTTAATATGTAAGTTCACTTCAAAAAGTTGGCCTCTATTGCTTAGGAAATAAGTTGGAGATTAACTAAACGTGCCACAATAGAGCGCGTTTGGCCCGTGCAGAATAAAGGCCCAGTACGAAGTCTGTGGAATTCGCATCCTGAACGAGTGTTCCCCGTAAGTTACAATCTGGGATCTTCAAATCACGAGTGAATCGGGTTCTTAATTCTAGGCAAGCGTGCTCCATCGTTGACCGCATAATCGCTTAACATCAGGCGAGTAGACGGTCAAACGCAAACCTATTCTAAAAATAAAATAAAAATATTTCGAAAAGAAAATGTTTTCATTCAGATTTTGAATAATGATGATAATTGCAGTTGTTAGACACATTCTCTCATCGGCCAGACTTTAAGAATTTAATATTTTGCAAAAAAAGGTTCCACAGAAAAGAGGTTTTTTTTTCGATAGGGGTAATCCACAATTCATTGTAGATTATGAATGAAAAAATAGACCAAGACATAGGGTC
This sequence comes from Agriopis leucophaearia, assembly GCA_949125355.1. Taxonomy (NCBI): domain Eukaryota; kingdom Metazoa; phylum Arthropoda; class Insecta; order Lepidoptera; family Geometridae; genus Agriopis; species Agriopis leucophaearia. The sequence continues at coordinate 5,224,828 of OX421262.1, forward strand.
TTGGTTCATTCTTCTTACCCACAGCAAAATCTGAACAGCGCCAAAATTACTTACCGCTACCACCACATGAGTAAATACCGTTCAACGTTTTATTTTAAAACATAATAATGAACAACTGTAGCCCTAGTACGAGCACTTGCGTAAAGGTATTCGTTCCGTAAACGATAGCAAAATATATGAAAAATTGAACAGCGTCTCTATCGGACGTAAAAAGAACGTTTTTCATACATTTGCTATCGTTTACGTATAAATAACTTTGTCGCAAATTCTCGTACTAACCCCACTGAACACCCACAACATTGGCAACTGTGTTGCTAAGATTTATTGGACGCTTACAACAATATATGCGTATTCTGAGATATCAATAAAAAAATAAAATAAAATGGTGTGCGGAGTACTGCGGAGTAAAGCTACAAACGAAGTAGGTACATACCTTATTTCGTTGATAATATAAATATCAATATAAAAAACTGACTACATAAAAAATTCAGAACTGAACCAAATTAAAATGAAACCACACGGAGAACACTAGCTTTCAAATAAAAAAAATATCATTAAAATCGGTTCACACAGTCGAAAGTTTTGAGGTAACAAACATAAAAAAAATCAAATACAGTCAAATTGAGAACCTCATCCTTTTTGGAAGTCAAAATTAACTAGCAACCTCTTGCAGACATCTTCCCAATAGCAAATTGTAAACTTTTGTGTCTAATAAAACTTCGCTTTGAACCAAAAAGAACAATTTTGTACGTCGATTTTTGATTTTGTATGAAACTTTTTTTGTTGTGTATTTTGTTATGGTAGAGCCGGCTCTCTACGAAGCTTCGCCAGTTTCCACGTTTTTCACATTTGATTGGAAGAAAAAATATATGTTATTTTAGCCTTTAGTTTCAGCGTTTTATTAATAAGGCAAAAGTAATAAAGAAATCATCAGTAGGTATAAGTAGGAAAAGTCGTTGTTCCTGAAGTGATTATTTTGCTATATCAAGATACTGGCTAATATCATGTACTGCGATCTGTGACTGAAAGTAACCAAACTATTTTGTTTACAAACTACTTAATTAAGAGTGTCTGACGCCGGCGAACTGTTTTGTACAGATTAACATGCACGCGGCGATAATAAATACTCGGGCTTACTCGAATTAATGAGAACTGATAGTAAAACAATTGTTCGTTGACAACATTGTTGAAATACCGGTTCCACTCATGTGGACAATCCCTTAGGAATTTTACATTTTTCGGGATAAAAAGTCTCATAGTCCGGCCTTCCAGCCTCAAATTTTACTGAGAGATGTAACGCCTGTAAAGTGTCGAACAACACTTCAACTATAAAACCTTTCTTTTATTAATTACGGAGTTACGCGGAAAGGGTATACTAACCCGAAAGGGGTCCATAGTACCCATCATTGTTTTTTTCAACTATGGGCCCGACCCGGAATCGCGAAAAAAAAGGTGTTCGTACATTTTGCCGAGTGTGAATGACCTTTTTCTATGGAACATTTGATATTTTTTTCGCGATTTCCGAGTTGCTCCCATAGTAAAAAAATACATAATGATAGGCACTACAGACCCTTTCGGTTTAGTAAACCATTTCCGCGTTACCCAGTATAAGTACGTAACACAATACGATAGGATAGAACAAACAAGCATCCATAATGCCCAAGAAATCGACAGAATCACTTAGTATGTGAAATTAAGCAAAATGTATCAAAAAACAAATTTATTTTAAGGCCCTCTTTTCCGACTTTTAGCAATTTTGGTTTTTCTGGTTTTAGTTGGTTTACTTGAATGGTTAGCTTAAAACTATAAAAATGTTATATCAAAATTGTATGTTTTATCTAGGAAACCGTAAAGACCGAAACAAGATTAAGGACATTGCGCTCGATAGAAAAAAAATGGCGCTTCTCTTCCTGTTTTATGGATTTATTCAAATATCTACTAACTAAATGGGGTCTACGATATTTTAATATACAGATTTCATAATTAAAGAGCGAAATGTAAAGATACATTACACATTACAGCCTTTTCGAAAAATATGAGAGAAACCTCAAAAACTGTAGCGAAACGCACGACTGTATGTAAGCGCCACGATTTTGCTCCACTAAATGCGACTTCAACACAATATATTAAGTCTCATGGTCATCTGTAGTAACAAGCTTTGCTTAAAAGTGTGGAAACCTCGCCTTAATTTTCAGTGAGACGTCTGTGCCGTGCTTTCAAACAATATATTCATGTTCACAATTACTCATCTCATTGCTTGCTTCGCGATCGATTGGCAAATACATAAATCTTTTAGGCGTTTACGTTATTTATGTTTCTCGGTGCGAAATAAGGCACTGTGGAAATTGGAGCTGATAATACGGGTAATACAGATCAATATGTACTTCCAAATTGCCAACAGCGTCATTTCAGTCATCTTTCATGTCATGTCGTTTCATGTCTTTCATTATGTGAAATTAGTCATCATAATCATCTGCCAGAAGACGTCCACTGCTGAACCGAGCATGGCTCTCTCCATTGCCCGCTGTGACTCGTTTTTCCAAAAATGAAATTAGTTAATTAGTTAAATTAGAAGGACAAAACAAAACAAGCATATATACTTATCAGGTCTTGACGGGTCAAAGTTGCGTGAATATTAGACGCTATCTTAAGACCGCGCTCACCGACCAGAGCTCTCTTTCGCGTATTTTCATACTGTGAGAGCTGCTTAAAAAATGACAAAGCCAATATTGAAGAATTTTTTGTAGAACCTCCTCGAGAACTTCTTCTAAGTAATAAATACATAAAATACCTACATAATAAATAAAGATCCATGTAAGTTGGCAAAAATCGGAGTAATCGGTTTATACATATGTACTTTAAAAAAACGATCCGCTGAAGTCAGATAAAGGCCTCGTCCGTTTCCACAATAAATAAAACATAAACAGAATGACAGAAATTGCCACAAAAATACAATCGTGGAATTAGATATCATTCGTCTCTAGCAGTTCTATGTTTATCTGAATGAGTAATTTTATAGTCGCTCGAGACATTATAAATTATTTAGCTCACAATGACACGGAGAAACAACTGCGATGTCTGTGTAAACTCGCGGGAGGGACGTGTAAATCAACTCTTTGCCTTCGGTGCGCTCGCGCAGCGAAATTATTCTCGTAGTTTACAATGTCTGCATGTACTCGTATATGAGTATACAGCGTGGAGCAAAACGTTTTTCTCGATTTTTATAAGTTTCTTAGGAAGGGAAGGAAACGCTCCCGAAGCCGAAACACTATTATTAATTATTATACTATCTAAACACAATGGAACACCAATAACAACTTGTAACATTTTGGTGTAATGTATCGAGTTTTTGTAACTCAAACCAAAGACTGATTTGTAACGTTAGTTTGCAATGTATTATTCGCGGAAAGTCTGTCGGTTTTTCCGCGAAGTGTTACAAGTCAGTGGAGGCCGCGTCATCGCGAGAGCAAGACTAAAACGCAATCCATCTCGTTAAAAAAAAAACTGTCGATGACATTATACAAAATTACAGTAAACTCTTGGTTTCTAAGAAAATTCATTAAATTCGTACCACCATTTTCGTTTCTTCTTTGATACAAATTGGATATCCAATATCGTTTTGTTCTTTCCTTCTTTTTCAAATAACAATAAGTTAGTAAAATTAATGAAGCACACACAACCACAAACAAATATAACAAATATTTTTCTGTGTTAGTTATATTACATTTTTATAATTTTTTTGACATTATGATTTGTGAAGATAATTTTATGTTTATTTTAAATGTTTGTGTGCTCATTGAATGTTTCTAATTTTTAAGAATTTTGATTGACTTAATTTACATAATATTGAATTGACATGATTGTATAATAGTAATTTTTTAATGTATGACTCGTTACATGCCTTGGCGTAGCTGTAAGTGTGACGAGTATTTGTCTATAAATAAATAAATAAACGTCTGCCATTTTGAGTAAAAATGGAGTACGAAGTCAAGACCTCGAATTATACATTACAAACATACGCTACAAGTCAGTCTGTGTCGCCGTATCGAAACAAGATCGCATCAAATTATATACAAAATGGTACAAGTCAGTCTCCAGCCTTCGACCAAAATAAAAGAATGGACGGGCCCTAACCATTGAACTTGATCAGTAAAAACGAGTCAAAACCGTCGGACATATACTTCAACACCTAATTATAAAAATGTACAGTATATATGTTACAAAAAATAGATATCGGTTTTATTTGTGTATTTACACTTCGGTAAAGCATACGAATTCATAATTTTGTCAGATGTTTCATTATCGCGTAACAATAGACTCGTGTTTCACTTCCTACGGCTAGAGACCGACTGAAACGAAATGAGAGCTGGCGCTCATTTTGTAATCTTCAAAAATGCTCTTCTACTGGGCCCGTCCATTCATTTTATTTTGGTCGAAGTCTCCAGCTTTATACTCGTTGTTTAAGTGTTATAAAACCTATCTTTGTGTTCTGAGCGATAGTATCTACATGATTAAATATGTAATTAATTTTCAACTGACTTCAAAAAAGGAGGTTATCAATTTGACTGTTTGTACCGATTTTAATGGTGTGTTTGGAACTGCAAGTTTCTAACATCCTGTACACTGTCATTCCGTCGCGGGTGCGCGTGCGCCGGTGTCGTTAGCGACTCGGACGCCCCTGTGCGGCGCCGGCGCAAGACTGTCATCTCGTAATTTACACCTACGCGCCGCGACTCATTGTAAAAACGATTTTGTGGTGTGGCGAAGTCTGGATATGTCATTTAATCAGTATTCCTTCTTCAGTTATAACATAGAATTTGTTTTTTGTTTGGCTAGGTTTTTGACCCCTGCACATCTGATTATAATAGGCAGTGTCTCTGAAATGGGATCTTCACACCCAATTTTTTTTACGGGCAATTGCCTGTACCTATTACACTAAATAAAAGCTAAATTCCACTGGACAAATCCAGTCTCCTTCCTTGCGATGGATTTTAATGGCGATATCTTCTATAATCCCACATCGTCCCCATTAATGTTATCAGTGGAGACGTAATTTGATTATCCCCCCCTCCCACTAACATATGAGAATACATGTCATAAGCGCGTTGATATTAGAATTCCAAACCAGGTCAGTAGTGTTGGGAATAAAACGTAGACTGATGGGAAGTTCTGTGGGGACGCTGGGAAGTCACTCTTCATTTTATATTACAGTTGAAGTAAACCCCTTCGGACGTTCATTAATCACAAAAGGTGCATACATTCACCGTCGCTATTATAAGCACTATTAAATGAATTGCCCAAGACTTTATGTCGCCATAAATTATGAACATTCACTGGCCGTTAACCAGTGTAAACGTAGCTTTATTTCACTTTTTGTCGTTTAATTTTGCCCGTGTGAGGTTTTGAGTGTTTCGGACGTAAGATTGAGCTTTATTGTGTGAAAGTAATTGGAAAATTGAATTGGTTTGGAACACAGACCGTTCGGAAGGTTAAATAAATATTATTTCTCCAATATAGTGAATTTGAAGAATGGTCTACTTATTGCATTTACACACGGAACGAGCTTCGATCAAACGGACAGAGGTTTTTACCTTCATTTCTTCTTTTTCTTAGTCACAAAATCATACCTCGTACTTATAATGATGAATGCAAAAATGTGTTTGTTTGTTCGTCCTCATTTACGCAGCAACAGAGCAATGGATCAAAGAGATTTTCGCATATAGATATAATTATACTTTCTTTTTTTTTATCGCGAGTAGGTCCACCTTTGACCACCAACTCGCCTGTTAGTAAGCGACGATGCTGTCGAAGATGAAGCACGCAGACTTAGAAGACACCCATGCACTCAGAAAAACAACCAGACAGAAAAACCTACTACCTACTTTCAGAAAATGCATGGTTCCTAAAAAATTACCACGCGGTTGAAATCGCAGGGCGCAGTGAGCTTGTCGCAACGAAAAGTAAAGCATTATCTCTTGAGGGATATAAAGTTGTATGAAACTCCGTAGGGAATAAAGTTATTTGAACTTGGAACGTTAAATTCGTATTGGAAACTCGTGGAAAACTCTATTAAAAAAAATGGCCATATGGTATTGTAAAGAGGTTTGTTCCAAAATCGATCTGGCCACCATAAGCAGAACTAAAAAAAAGAAGTGCGTTTACAAAGAATGTGAAACAAAAGACGGTGTTTGGCGCTGTGATTTTCAGTGAATTTTGATGTAATATTCATGTTGATAAAAAAATTCAAGCGATAATGATTCTACTCCAATTAGACGCTTTAGAGATTATTTATATTATAATCTACTAGCGGAAAAATCAAAACACATACACGAAAATAATTTATGGAGCCCTGGCTTATTATTGTTTCGCAGAAAGTGTGAAAAGTAGAGTATGCTAGAATAAAGCCTGTCTTCCCCTCGCTTCACTCAGGACTCGTATATAACTCCCTCGTTACGCTCAGGGTTCAATATGCCATCCGCAACGTAAGACACTGCTTTATTCCCTTAGTGCATAATCTACTATTTCGTCTGTGTGTTTGGCAGTTTCCACTGTTGGGAAACTGTTCTTTTAGCAGTGAGCTTTTTGATCTCATTCCTGCGTCAGCGTTCCACTCCGTAAAATAGCTCATCCCACACATCTTGAAAAGCTGGAACTTTTGCACCGTCCGATTTTTCCGCTCCTTTATTCCGCAGACCTGCAAGGTGTGGAATGTGCTCCCCCCGAAGGTCTTCCTGCCGAGCTTCAAAAAGGGTGTCTACAACTATCTCTTCGGGCTGACAAAGCACCGTCAACACCACTAGTGTTGCAGGTGTCCATTGGCGGCGGCTTCTGCTTACCATCAGGCGGACCGCATGCTTGTATGCCGCTCTATTTATAATAAAAGAACTTGTACAAAATGACTCTTCACGGTTGATATTTCCGTACGGCTCTACTTTTATTGTTCGTAAGCAAGCTTTCTCCATCGTAGACCGCATCATCGCTTAATATCAGGCGAGGTGGCGGTCAAAAGCAAGTCCGTTAAAAAAAAACTACAAGCTGTAGAATAAACTATGATTAGTTTGAATAACCTGTTTAATATTGAACAAGCGTGGGGGAGATGCATTGTATGTAGAGTAGCACAACTACACGTGAGCTTGATTGCAAGACAAATAGAAAACGAACAACTCGAGCTATGAGAATAAAGCTGGAAATTCATGCACTTCTGCAAATGTTCCAGTTGTCTTACTGCGGGACTTACAACGGGAGCGCAAACATAGGCATTATGTAGATATACGTTCGCGCTTCCGGAGTACTCCAAGGTAAGCTCTCAACGCGGTGGCAACTTTTGAGTCAATATCACAATGCACATTAGACAGTCTTCGCAACAGCACAATGCGTTCCATAGCAGGCGTGGTTGACGTTGCAGATTAAAATGGGATTGGACGGACATGGTGATGTTTGTGCATTTGTGCATCCTGATGCTAGTGGGGTAATTGGGTGCCTGATGGACGACGCATTCCAGGAAGAAGAATTCCATTCCAAGAAACACTGGCGTGACAATCTTGACTGATTCCAGAGGGGTTGGCGGGGGACCGGGATTTATGGAAGGAAATGGGGAGACTTTTGTCAAGGAGTAGGATAAGTTTTAAAAAGCACACGCATTGTGCTTGTAGCGATGCGCTTGCCGTATCCATTGGAGCGCGGCGTTCAGACGTAGCGTGAAATTAGTGGACACCCAGCTTTAGGTTATAGTTATAACCTAATTTATAAATATGAACTAGCTGCATCTAGAGGAACTCTGCATGCAAAATTAATTCTCGTCTATACATTCAGAACTGTCGTAAAATCATTGGCTAAGTGCGAGTCACATTCGTGCATCTAGAATTCCGTAATAAGTAGTGCGATTTAAAAAAAAAAATTAATTACTTACTTCTTTTTTCGTTGGTCCAATTCACGATATTAGGTAGTTAATTTCAAGTTAACTTATTAATATTTTAAGTCTAAGTAATTTAATGTAAATTTCTTAGGCATATCGATCATAAATCAGGTATGAAAAATGTATCATGTATAATATAATATTTGTAATATTATAAAATTGATCAAATACGTATACATATCACTAAATCACTATCACTACATAGTATAAAACAAAGTCGCTTTCCTGTCTGTCTGTCCCTATATATGCTTAGATCTTTAAAACTACGCAACGGATTTTGATGCGGTTTTCACTATCAGTTAGATAATTTTTCACGAAAGGTTTATATATATAGTAAAATATATACCCGTGTGAAGCCGGGGCGGGTCGCTAGTTTATGATATAATAATATAATAATAATATAATATTTATTTCAAGTAAATTAACTCATAGTTCACAATTTAATTTATTAGTCACATTACAAATAATTACAATTACTTAGTTTCAATTTAAATACTAACACTACTTTTAATTCATTAAAATATCAAAATAATAATCATTATAAATAAAAACTAATCAATTTTAAAATATATTTACATAAAATGACAAACATGTACTTAATTTAGTAATTAAAATGGCACCCTATAAGATCTATGTGTAACGTGCAATCCGCAGCAGTGAGCAATGTAAGGGCAGTCAAGCCTGCCCGCGAGCGCGGCCAGCATGCTGTTAGTACTCCCCCGCACCAGCCGCACCAGCGAGCCGCATCTCTTTCGCATTGTTGCGTAGAAGCAGTCAAATATCCGGTATAAAGGACAGATACCGGAGACTTGAGTCGTAGCAGCTATTATAACATAGATTTCACCTAGACAGCTTGTAAGCTTTTTGTATTTCGTTTATACCCACAATATAATATGTTTGTGTTTACAGAGCCGCATGTTCACGATAAATCAATCAAAATCACGTCGTAAAGCTTATCATACATCTGCGCCCCAATTTCCAATAATGGACTCGCCATTAGAGCCATCTCTCATAAATCCTTATCAGGAGTTTACTGTCCTTTCTGTCCATTACATTACAATTATACAGGGTTACTTATATACCCTGTACTAAGCCGAAAGGAGGTCATTGTACTCATCATTATGAACAACTTTTATTACGGGACCAACCCTGAAATAGCGGGGAAAAAGTCAGCTTTTCTATATATTTTGTTGAGGGTCAATGACCGTTTTAGGGTTCCGTAGTTTAAAAATTACCACGGTCATTGTAACACAGTCAAAACATCGAGAGATAGGTACCTAATTTTACCTGACTTTATACGCAAGAAGAAGAGTTATTAAAGTTAATGTTTAGTAAAAGTTCCTACGATTAGCATACCTCAGTTTCCTGACTTAAGTTCCATTGTCTATTATTGCCATTTGACTTTGACTTTCCATCGCAAAAGTACCCTCACGCACTTATGTTCACCTCGCGTGGGCAGCAAGCGTCAAACATGCGTCAATCGTAGGCGAAACGGAAACGTCTCATGAATAATGCAACTTTGCCAGGATAATCGGGTTCAATACTGTTTGCTAGTCAAATAAGCTATTGTCAGCATTCACATTTGATATTAGAAGGGGTAGGCCTCGTCGTGTCGCTTCGAAAGTGAAGAGAAGCGGAAGAGCGCTGAGCGGTTGTTTGTCAGCTTTGTAGTCGGGCTTGGATGTTTCACTTTCACGGCTGGAACCTTTAGAAATAACTAAATGCCAGTCACATAACTCAGAATTCACCGTGACAGTATAGAGGTGCCGGGCAAGACGACAAAGTCGACAAAGGGGTCGCGCAGAGAGCGATTTGTCCCGTTTGTCTTCCCCACAGTCCTTGTAGCGTCGCGGGCGAATCTGAAGTTATTTGGCCGGCCTTTTCTATCAAAATATAACAGAGGATATTGCACGCCGTACATGCACTGTGGAAATAGTGACATAATTGCCAATACATACTAGCTATTCATTTGACTATGGGACGTCATGTTAACTCATCGCCTAGTAACGAGAAAATGAATGCAAACTGCTGCACCAGCGCCTTTTGGCGGAGTTTTAGGAATGCTGCGTCCGGGCAGTTGGTGCAATATCCTCTGTTTATTTACCCCCGACGCAAAAAGAGCGGTGTTATAAGTTTAACGCGTGTACCTGTCAGTGGCCACGTAGCCGTTTGAAGATTAACTGCCATTTAATCGGGAGTATTAAAAAAATAATTTATACTTGATCACAGGCTACATAGATCATTTCAAACATAAATAACTAAAACGCATCCAACGAGTCCTTTTCGTTTTTATCTTTAGCTATTTCTCAACTGACTCGTAAGCACCTATCAAGTAGGTAAAGTATTCTCGCTCATCGTCAACTCTGCTCACGTAGCACATTCAATCAAACTACATCGCTTGTTTACATACGATTGCTGGGAAGAATATTAAATATTTCTAATGGGAGTTTATTCATTCATGTTTCAGTGAATAACAACACAAGAATGTGAATAGCAGAAACTGTGAGCATTTCATTCTCGTACACAGAACTAAGAAGCATACAGGAACAGACGGCCTTTTAAGTCTCTACGAAATTCCCGGAGGTTGGATGCCTAATTATATGACTTCCCAGCTTCAACTCCACTTAAATAATTTAAATGAGAGGTCTACCGGAATCCATTACTACCCCTTCGCACGGCTTTCCACAGCAATAAACTGGACACTAACTACTAACTGCCCTCATCCGTACTTAACTAAAGAAAACTGGTAATTTATACCTAACGCATTACCCCAATTGCCTACTCTACCTTACACATTAATTTAGAAACTCTAATCTCGACTGTACATTTAGGTTATTAGAGTTGGAAATTGCGTAGCTTAGTTTGTTATTTTAATTCCTACCGGCCTGTGTCCTTTCGGTCCGATGAACATCGGGTCTGGGTGCTTAATTACGTGATAGGAGTCCGTTTTACTGGCAACCCTACTAAGTGTTTCGCACGTGTGCGATTTTAGAATTGCCACAGACTGGACATTATTATATTTCAGATTCTTCTGTTCGATGATTTCAGAGTGTTAAATAATAGGGCGTGGATTAGTCTGTGCGGTTCATGTAGTTTACAAAGTCAGTTCAACTAACGACCATGTGTTGGTTTGACAATACAATTTAAGGGAATGGAGGGTGTCTTAGATTTGGGGATATCTTCCTTTTGATTAATTCGGTCCTAATGGACTTGCAATGGAATTTGGGAGTTCGGAGTAATTTTCTGTGTCGGATTAAGTAAACTACTGCCGGGAAAGCCACAGGAAGTTTGAATGTCATTTGTCTTGCGCGACATGTGGTATTTTGCCTACGATTAGTTGGAAGTGTTCTTTAAAATAAGGACATCACATAGATACACATAAGTGCATTGAATTAGAAACACACTACTTATGGCATAGACTTTGCTTAGGTTATGCCTACCTTTAATTATATTTAGTTTTACCTAATAATAAATAAAGTTTTACAGTTACATACCTCCACATAGACACAAAAAGACAAAGAAACTGACAACATTGAATATCAACTGCCACACATTACCATAACAGAAAGATTACCTATTTATATTCATGAATCGAACCTTTTTGCCCGGTCGGAATTCGAAGACAGACATGCTACCATTGAGCTATACGGGTCGCCTTAGCTCAGCTGTGGTTATAGTTGGTGGGTAACATACAGAAAAAGCACCAATGAAGGAATTAAAAACAAAAATAATTTATTTTAGGTAGCATATATCGTAAATTATAAAGCAAGACCTACAAATAAGTATACACTAGAAATCACGTCGCGTAGAAAATTATGCAGCAGTTGCATTTATAAACATAGCTGTATGCAATTTATAGCAAAACAAAACTATTTTACCAAAACCAACCGTACTTTCATACATTTACGGCTCAGTTCTCTGATGCCTGTTCGATTTGCACAACATCGTTAAAACTCGTGAACCGTCGTTGAGCAAGCGAGACGGAAATTATGTCTGAATAGCAAGTGGGAACTTATCTCCCGAGAGAAAGATACAATTTTCTCTTTCTCACCCGTTGGTCAGATGGTGGTTCGTCAGCCAAGTAGACGTATCTGTCACGGCTCTTACGGTGTGTTACGGCTTGTGCAACTATCGCGTGACTGTGGATCCAATCTGGCTGCGTATTGAGTCCAGACATATTGAGTATTGCCGCGATTAGCGCGACATTGTGGTATCTTTGTATTTTTTTAATCGATGAGCAAGACAGTCATCATCATCTTAGGTCAGCGTCAGAGTTCGAGTAGGTAGCTTTTGCGTTGGTGACTCAAGTATGAGACCAGGGGCCTTACGCCCAACTCTAAACCCGGGCCCGAATGGGTGCAGTTTTCGAAATCACGCGAACGCGAACATTAAAGCGCCGAGATACGCTTTGCGGTCGCGTGATTTTTCTAATTGCACATATTCGGGCCCGCGTTTAGAGTTAGGCGTAAGGCCCCAGTTAAATAACTAATAATCAAATTAATATTAAAAATGCAAAAGTATAATTCAAAACTGTTTCTTTGACGAATCTCGATTGTTGCATTAAGTACAATAGGTTTAATCAACCAGGTAAAACAATAACAGGTTAAATCAGGTTTGTCCAAACTAGTATCTACACACATAAAAAAAAAACATAATTAATATTTAAAAAAAACAGGTTAGGATTAAATAATGTGCGATAAGTCTCGACAAACATTTAAAACATAAGTTTAAATTAGTATTAATAAAATAGTTAATTAAATTACAGTTTTTTTTTTGACTAATCTATAGTGTATTTCCGCTATAACATCGCAAAGTTTTTCATTATTTTTTGTCTCAGAATTTATTTACGTATACACCAGGTTAGGTTAAATTAGATCTATGACTAAATTCTGTAGAGTAAAACAAAAATAATGTATCCCAAATTCCTTATAGTACTTAAACAACTAAATCGGAAGATATATATTCACACTACACTAGATATATATTCGCCAAAGAAACGGTTTTGAAGATAAATTTCCGCTAAGTAACGCTTGATTCAATCAACGTAAAATATGATTGTTTGTTTCCAGCTAGTAAGCAATTAAGTCACAAATAAAAAGTTAAAAAAATACGTTATGGAATGATTAATTAAAAATAAGTAGATAACCAGAAAAACAAAATAATCGGCTGCAAAATGTAGGCTACGAGTAAGACACTTGCGGCATGAAGCGAATCTAACGACACCTCACGTATATAGAAACATTAAAAATACAAACATACGCCCGAAAAACTCTCCCCCTCATGGCCAGTCGGGAAATGTAGTTAATTTCCTTACGCATCATCGCTTTCCGGAGATGAATATCGGTAAAAAACTTCGCGACATTCTTGCTGCTTCTCAATAAAACTCGAAATATACTGTAGACATGTACCTAATATATGTTTCGAAATAATTTTCTAAAGTTAAATTATGACGCGGATGTTCAGCCTATAAATTATAACATTTTACTCATTTCGTAATGATATACGACCGTTTGAAGCGATTTGCAGAAATAAGTCGGTAAACTAAACATTTTAGTTGCGTGAATGCGTTATAGGTTGCCATTTGAAATAGAATGGTTGAATAGCTTATTGAATGCTAAAACAAGACTGATTTATGATAAAATAAAAGGTTATACGAGATGATTGTTTTAAAATAAAATGGATTGCTTAAAAGCATCTATTGCGTTGCTCGCTATTTGTATAGTTGCATTACCGCAGCGGCCGCCAACAGAAGCGGACGATCGTTAAAATGTGAGCCGAGGATTACCAAGGTCAGTATACGTTAGTCCCCCGAAAAATATTACGCTCCTCCTTGGGCAGTCGTGTAAAATGTGAAAAACTATAAATGTGTAAAAAGAAAAGCAAAGGTAATAAATAATCAACTAATAGAATTGCTACTTAAGCAATATTTTTATAGTATTAAGGAATTTGTCGAATTTTTAATATAACATAATTTAATAATATAATTAATAATAATACCTAATTTAATATAATCTACCTAATACTGATACCTCTTAAAATATATATATCTAATTACTGATACCTCTTAAAATATATAATTTATCTAGTTTAAGAATATTTGCACGTCTACTTGCAGACTGAATACTGTGAAACCAAACATAATTTTAAGACCTCATTATTGTAATGTATTCTAGCAAATAAATGATTTGATTTGATTAGAAAATCAAATAAAATCTAAGAAATTATCAAATCACTACATAGTATAAAACAAAGTCGCTTTCCTGTCTGTCCGTCCCTATATATGCTTAGATCTTTAAAACTACGCAACGGATTTTGATGCGGTTTTCACTATCAGTTAGATAATTTTTCACGAAAGGTTTATATATATATAATAAAACATATACCTGTGCAAAGCAGGTGCGGGTCGCTAGTTAAATATAAGAAGGACATTCAGCCAAATCTATTTTTCGATACAGCTAATCATATGTTTTAATTAAACTATCACGGTTGTTCACAATACAGTTATATAATCCATAATAATAGGTCGGGGAAAAAGTCTTTTCGTATTTTGTATGTATAAAGTTGTAGTAAAATCTCATCGGTTGTACAGTTTGTATCTGGCTGGTTCTGATACCATTAAAAATATGACATTTTAAAAAAGGAATACATAAAGTAAAAAGCAATTTCCCGCCATTTTTCAATTGTTTTTTTGTTCGATAAAATGAGTGAATCTAACGAAGAAATTCGATATATTGTGAAATTTTATTACAAAAAAGGGAAAAATGCGACACAAGCCGCGAATAAAATTTGTGACGTTTATGAACCTAATGCAGTGTCATCAAGAGTAGCACAATGTTGGTTCAAGCGTTTTCAGTCCAGGAATTTTGATGTCAAAGATGCAGCTCGCTCTGGTCGCCCTGTTAAGGATAAAGTCGATGCCATTTCTGAAAAAGTGGACCTACATCGGCATATTAGTAGTTACAACGTAGCTGAAGAACTGGGGATTGACCACAAAACAGTTTTGACCCATTTGAAAAAAACTGGGTATACAAAAAAACTCGATATTTGGGTGCCACACGAGCTCACTGAAAGAAACCAAATGAATCGTGTACTCATTTGCGATTCTCTATTGAAACGTAACGAAACCGAACCGTTTTTGAAAAGATTGATCACTGGTGATGAAAAACGGATCACCTACAACAAGAATGTGCGCAAACGATCATGGTCAAAGGGCCGTGAAGCACCACAGACTGTAGCGAAACCCGGATTAACACGTAATAAGGTGATGCTGTGTGTATGGTGAGATTGGCAGGGCATCGTTCATTATGAGCTTTTACCGCCGGGCAAAACCATCGATTCGGATCTCTACTGCCAACAGCAGATGAGACTCTAACAAGAAATTGAGAAAAAACGGCCGGAATTGATCAACAGAAAGAGTGTGGTCTTTCATCATGATAACGCCAGACTGCACACATCTTTGGCCACTCAGCAAAAATTTTGAGAGCTTGGTTGGGAAATGTTAATGCATCCACCATATAGCCCTGACCTTGCACCCTCAGATTTTCACCTGTTTCGATCTCTTCAGAATTCTTTGGGTAGTGTTAGATTAACATCAAGAGAGGACTGTCAAAACTACTTGTTGCATTTTTTTGATCAGAAGTCCCAAAATTTCTACAGCAACGGGATCATGTCACTACCTACAAGATGGCAACAAGTTATCGAACAAAATGGCACATATATATTATAATTAAATGTAATTAAACTTGAAAAAAATATGTCTTGAATTTGTTTATAAAATACGAAGAAACTTTTTCCCCGACCTTATATGTCCAGTTCTGTTATCGGGAGTTCCATCCACAACCTTATCACGGTAAATATCCCGTTAATAATCATATAACTGTATACATTATATACGTAGGAACCTCAGATCGGACCAACAAGGAATGTATGCCTCAGTACAAATAAATGTTATATTTCATGTTTAAATGTCTCCTAGTTTCTCCTTTTTAAACCGATTTTCAAAAAGAAGGAGGTTATCAATTCGACAGTTTATTATTTATTTTTTATGTTTGTTACCTCCGAACTTTCGAGTGGGTGCATTGATTTTGATGATTATTTTTTATTTGGAAGCTGGTGCTTCTCGTGTGGTCCCATTCAATTTGCTCCAATTCTGTAATTTTTTATTAAGTCGGTTTTTTTATATTGATAAATATTTTGCTATATCTAAACCGCTTAAGGCAAAAACTGTAAGGTTTACGGCATAGGTACTTACTTTAGGTACAAAGTTTTCACACACATTAAGGAATTTGCAGCTACACCAATGAACTAACTAATAGTCCACATGCAAAGAAAGGTCTGTAAGGTTGTCTGCAGGGCGAGTTCCACTAAAGGCATCAAGCCTGATTTAGGCCACATCCGTTATCGTTCGTCACGCCACCTTACCATATCTCCCTGGTTTACCTAATCTGAAGTAGGAATGTAATAATAATGTGAAGACAGATGCTACCCTTACAGGTATATGTATTTTGAAAAAACAATATCAAAAAGTTATCATCGTTTGGTTGTTTAGGCCTCGCTTGCCACAACGCCGCCGCCGCATGAAGTTGAAGTTGCTTGATGTACATCAGGGTTAAATCTAAAATCTAAATTTAATAGAAGGTATACTTTTCGGAACAACTTATTCTTTGTAAAGGAACCTTCTAAAAAGAAAATACACGATTCTATTCAACAGTGAAAAAGGTTTTGAAATGGAATGCCACCGCAGAAAGTACTTGGGTATCGCAACCGGACCCTAATCCTATTTTGCTCAAACCAGTGGTTCAACTCGAGTTGACCGCCATGTGACCTCTTGTCGTCGACTGATTTTCTCCTTTGTCGGCTTGATTACAAAAGGAGGAGAGGGAAAGGGAGGGTCTTTTGAAACTGGTCAGAAAGGCGTGAAGGGGATGAGTGAGTGACATTTGCGTAAGCGTCTGCACGCCCTAGAGATTAGCTCCGATCATTCCTTTCGCTAAGAATTATGAACAGGGAATGAGTAGAGTAGAGGACAAGATGTAGAGGCTATAATTATTAATTAAAAAGACCGATTGTTTTATATTGCCATCAATTGATATTGCCAAATCAACACACGCTAGAACAAGTTATTCGTATTATTGAAGCTGCTTAAAAATCACTTTACTGAGCTCAATTTTTTTTAAGGTGCCACATCGAAAGCTTCCTCTACATAATAAAAAAAAACAATTACGTCAATCGGTTCACAAATGGGGGAGTAAAATGAAATAATGCATAAAAAAAAATTACTTCTCTCGTGAAATTTTTAACGAATCACCCTATTATACAAGGGCAAAAGAAACTTAGCGTCTTTATTCTTCTCTTTGTCTCAGTTTTATCATTTACAACTAAATTGCTAAAATCGAGACCCAATATAACATGATAACAAGGTCTGATATTCCGGAACTGATACAAGCCAACGTCACTGAATAGTTACCATTGCAACAAATACAGAAATTAGGAAACAAATCTGTTAATAATCTATGAAATAAAATGCAAAAAAGCTCCTAACTTCAATAGTAATTTTGTTTGTCCGCTCAAGTGAACAATTTGAGTTAAACACGAATCTAATATATTAAACAGCGATGACGTAGGCATGTGTCACCTTTGTAACGTGACTTCCAGTCTCGGAATATCATACCTGGTGGAGTATATATTATGTAGTTATATTATACCATGGCTAAATTAGCTTGACGAAATTTAATAACGTGCTACTACTGAGCCAAACCGGTCGTCAGAACTAGATGTTAATGCAATATTTACTTTTTTTTTTAACTTTTATAATAATAGCTATATAAAAATACCTCTCTATAGTTTTCGTTGTCAGCTGCGATAGGAGTTGAAATTGTATCGACCGTAGTACTGTGTTGTTGGCCACAATCAGCAACTTGGTGCAAAATTGGAATAATCTATAGCTGCGGTAACTACTAACTAACTAACTTTCTAAATTATCTACCATGTGTCTATTTTATAAAATACTAGCCGTCCGCCCCGGCTTCGCACGAGTGTAAGCTCGGCCTTCGGCCTCGCTACAAAATATAATATAGCCTATCTCACCCGGGGATAGTGTAGCTTTCCAACAATGAAAGAATTTTTCAAATCGTTTCAGTAGTTTCGGAGCCTATTCATTACAAACATACAAAAATAGGTACAAATCTTTCCTCTTTATAATATTAGTGTAGACTAGTGCTGTTGCACGCGACTTCGTAGGCGTAGATTTTCACATAAACTTTCAACCCTTTTTTCCTCCCTTAATCCGGCCCTTGCGCAAAATACCATGGCCTATACTTCAATCTGATCATAGCTAAGCATATTCGTCAAAACCACATTTAAATCCGTCTAGTCGTTTAGGAGAGGTGCGTAGACAAACAAACAAGCAGACAAAAATTCTAAAAACTGTCTTAACGTTTTCAGCTGCTTATTTTAAGACGCCCTGTGTTTATATTTTTTTTATATCTCAAGCACAGGATAGAACTTTTTTAACAGTCACAGATCTGTGAACATTTCGGCTACATTTTGTTATAAAAAATTGGTTGCTCGTCGATTCGTGATTTCAAAATGATGAAACTTACAGCAGGTCGTTTGTAAATGATTGTCGCGAACTGCGGAGGGTCCAATTGCCGAACTTCTCGGCTTGACTATTTATTTGGCAATTTGTTATGAAACGAAACATTTTCGATTTACTGGGGGGCTCGTTTCACAAAGTTTTATCTGAGTAAAATGAAATCATGTATCAAATATTTAATTTTTGTGTGGTTTATTCAATTGAATTGAATCTCTGTGGTATTTAGTAGAAATGACTTCATACCAATATCAAATTCAGATAACTAAGTATTTTATTTGTTTTGGGAAAAGATTTTTAATCGACTACAGGACAAATCTTTTTTGTAAATCGCATAAAAAATAGAAGTAAAAGTAGCATGTGTGAAAACTATGTGCTATAATTATAACGGTGTAGTTGAGGGTAGTAAACACACCCAGCATAGAACTACAAATATACAATACTTAAAATAAGTATCGAATTCCATACAAACAATTTCGAAATTAAAAAATTGTATAAAATACATGTTTTTAACGGAAATTGTAGGTACTTCGCCCAATAAACTTGTAACTTCGAGATACCAGCCTCTCGGTTTACACAAGCGTTGTATAAGACGCAAACTTTGCTCGTTAAAGTTTATTTCCTATTTATTCAGATTCCAACATAACAATTAGCTAGTAAACGCTGAACGAGAGAATAAACCTCGTTCAAAGTTGTTTCAGTTACAGTCAGTTTGGTTACATTATTTTCATTTGAGTTTAAACTTGTTTTTGTTTGTTGGATAAGCGATTCCGTTATTTGCTGTTTATTTAGTTAAATACTTGAGAAATGTAAAGTTATATCAACACAACAATGGAGCTGTTCTGTGTATATTCTCTGGTAGCACCTTATTTGGTGATTGGAGGGTAATAGGGTTTAATAAAGACAAGTAGAGCCCTGACAGAAAGGTTACTGATAGCTAACAATCATTTCATCGGCAGACAACCAGCCTGATGGTAAACGGACTAAGCTTCTTGGTTATGAGCATTTTAAGCTTTTTATCGGATACATTTCGGAGAGTGTGCATCGGATCTGCATGATCTTATTCCCTCCAGTCCATTTTTCTATCGGACTGCCAGAGTATGGGCATCAAAAGGTGACATCACTTCATGTTTGATATTCCGAAAACCCAAGCGCTTTGATTCCACTTTTATAGTGCGATCCGTTAGTCTGTGGAATTAGCTACCTGAATGGTTGTTTCCCGATAGTTACAATCTAGGTATCATCAAGTCTCGGGTGAATCGGTTTCTTTAAGGCAAGCGTGCTCCATCGTAGACAGGATTTGGCGGTCAAGCGCAGGCATACAGGTGATGACGATGTACATTATTTTTTGTCTTCATATTCCTTATTGATATTCAATATTCACGGGAAGTGAGTTTCCATTGTATGTAAACAACTATTGTTGATAAATATGTCCGTTGGTTTCGAATCATTTTAATAGTTCAAGAGACATTGCTGGGCGTCTGACGCGGGTTCGTAATTTCCGTTTACTTCCGGACCAACGGGATACTTGAATCCCGGGAAATTTGGATCCCGAGATCCTAAATGGAGTTTATCCACTAATCCCGTTTATACCACAGGGATGTCGTGGAAAATAACCAAGTCTCAAGTTTGGGCCGCCAGTTTAGAATTAGATTAACTTGAATCGATGTTTATTGGTGCTTCTTGATTGTTCTGCCGTCTTTATTGCCAGAATCTTGATAACTTAGTCCCTTATTATTGTGGTCTATGGATGACTAACTTTAAAAGTCTACATGATTACATGGAACGGTGGTCCTAACCCAACAATAAGTCATCGTTTTGAACTACTTTTACTATGGGACCAACGCTGCAATCGGAAAAATATAAGCTTTTATAAACTTTTGTTAGTTAAGTTTGAATGGCATGTTTCTAAGAAACAACAGAATTTTCTTATGTAATTACAGAGTTGGTCCGATATTAAAATTTGTTCTAGATTCTGAGTATAATGATCTCCTGTAGGCATAGTAACTCTGGTCTGCGTAACCCTGTCTATGTAAGTTTTAATTAAAACGCTATTATTTCAAGTACCTACCTATAAAGATTTATCACCATCTTCAACTTCACAATCGCTAGGTGAGATGTGATCAAAATCGTAGCCAGTCAAAAGATTTAAAAAACTGGAAAACCCTATAATTATACAGTCTGGATTTCTGAACACTTATTCACCGAGGCAAAATCGTTTAAAATAATATTATTGATTGAGGGTAGATTCGCAAGAATTTCTTCGCCAACCAATAGAAATAAACAAAATTGTAGGTTGTTATATCCCATTGAACCCCATACAATGATGTATTGCACAACCACCGAGAACGTCACCGCCGTCCACATAAAAGGAGCCCACGAGTACCCCGCGTCGCCTTTCGTCTCTTAACTTCAGATCGTTAGGACATCCCTTTCTATTAATTAGCAATTAAGAAGTTTATGTAACTATTAATAATAAATAGTAATTATAAATCGTGGTTTTTTTTAAATCCACCGTGGCCGCCTCTCGTAATTGGCGCAGTCGGTAGGATAGTAGAGTCAGTGCGTGCGTAGACTTTCACCGTGAACACAAATCTGAACATTCATGTGAACAGACTTCTACTAGTGCGTGCTGATAACGTCTCAACGTTTTATCTACTATCCGGAAAGAAGAACCTGAGAGCAGCCACTGGGAAGCAGCGAAGGTCACACGACATCCAACAATTGATGAATCATCGTGCATCGCCACCGCAATGATACTGTGAGTTGCACAATTCTAAGGATTAAGTAGCTACTTCATTCCTTTCCCGTAACTCACACTTCCCAACATTTTCCAACCACGATTTACTAGGGGAATCGTTCCCCAAAGAACGTCCTCCCGCATAGCGCAGAGGGACGCTTTTCGTAACTTAAATTTAATAGAAGAAGAAATAGATTTCAACATGAATACAACCGATAAGAAAATTGATAGTATAATAAGAACGCTTAAGTTAGTACCCGAGTTTGACGGCACTCCTAATGCCTTAATTAGGTTCTTGTCATTATGCGACAAGTTAGTTATAGAGTATATTAACCCTGAGCCAGGAAACGAGCTGACCAACTTAGCTCTAATAAACGGCATTCTAAATAAAATCACCGGTCCTGCCGCAAGGACCTTGACCACGAATGGGGTCCCATCAGACTGGCATAGCATCCGAACGACCTTAATAAATTCTTTTTCGGACCATAGGGACGAGACCGCCCTTTACACTGATCTCTCACATCTAACCCAAGGTTCAGACACGCCTCACATATTTTATGAGAAGGTTCAAAATTTGCTCAGTTACATAATGACGTACGTTGAACTTCATGACACTATTCTTACCACAGTGCAATCGAAAAGAATTTTATATCAAAATCTAGCTTTAAAAACCTTCCTCAAAGGTCTAGATGAGCCTCTAGGCTCACGCATTAGGTGTATGCGACCACCTACCCTAGAAACAGCACTGATATATGTACAGGAAGAAATGAACGTCCTGTACCTACAAAATAACTTACAGAAAAAGCCCATGCCCTCCAGCTTCGCAGGAACACCCGTAAAACCTTTCAGCTTTGATAAGTCTTTTGTACCTCAAACGTTCCGACCTCGTTTTGGAATGCCACAAATAGAAATGAATAAACCCAGACCAATTTTTCAAGGTCCAACTAGAACCCAACAAATGTTCCGAGCATTGCCCCGATCCAACATGTCGACTGGTTTTAGAATTACCCCACGACAACCGAATTTTCAACAATTTCATAACCGGCCGCAAGTCCCACAGCCTATGTCTGGCGTAAGCCACCCAGTAGCAAGACCTTTACCTCCGTCTCGACAGGTACATGACTGGAGAATTCATGGTAACCCACCACCAAATAATTACTTCAAAACTCGCGAAGTGAATACAAATGAGTTCTACGAACCTTACCAAGACTATGAATACGACTATGACTATTACTATGACCCCAACCAACCTGACTACGAGTATTACAACTATGACCCCGTACCAAGTGAAGAAACTTCCGCAGTTGTCTGCGAAGAGACCGATCACGAGCAAAATTTTCCCAAGGGTCAGACGGACACTGCCCCCGAATAGAAATACACGTTCAGAATAAGAGACGCCTGCCCTATATAACATTCCAAATTCATCCTGATTGTCCGCCTTTAAAGTTTCTGATTGACACAGGAGCAAATCAGTCGTTCCTGAGTCCCGAAGCAGTAGATCTATATTTCCCAGACTATGCTTTAAATTACGACCCATTCATTGTGACAAATGTACATGCCACTACTAAGAACAATTACTCCATAACCATACCTTGTTTCAGAGAAATCAAAGCATCCGAACCAATTAAATTATATGTGTACCGATTTCACGAATACTTTGACGGCTTAATAGGGTGCGACCTTTTACAACATTGGTTGGTTAAAATCGATCTAGAAACAAAAACCCTTCAGACTAGATCAGCATCTATACCTATACGTATGTATACGTCCGATAACGTCAACTTATATGAAGACGTTATTCAAGCGAGATCGTCGAAATTATTAAGACTTCCAACAAACGTGCCTGAAGGTGAAATCTGTATTGAAGACCAAACTATTAGTGGATGTCATGTAAACGAGTGTCTATCCATCGCTAGACATAACCGTGCTTTCTTAGAGGTATCTAACCCCACGGACTATGACATTATCTTTTCATTAAGTGAACCAATCCGCGCACATATATTTAGCGAACAGACTTTACCCATACCGACATTTGACACCGCCACCTGTCCTCGGACTCGCGATGTCTTATCACGGTTGCGCACAGATCATTTAAATGTAGAAGAGACAGCTAATTTAAAAGCGTTATGCGCTAAATATGCAGACGTGTTTTATCTAGAAGACGAGCCCCTGACCTTCACCAATCAAATTAAACATTCAATTAATACTACTGATGAAGAGCCTGTGCATAGTAAGACTTACCGATATCCCTACATACATAGAGAAGAGGTCCAAACGCAAATTCAAAAAATGTTAGACCAAGGTATTATACGACCTTCCACATCTGCGTGGAATGCCCCTATTTGGGTAGTCCCTAAGAAAATTGACGCATCTGGTAAAACCAAATGGCGAATAGTCATTGACTTTCGGAAATTAAACGACAAGACCATCGATGATAAATACCCAATACCCAACGTGACCGACATACTAGACAAACTAGGCAAATGTCAGTATTTCTGTACCCTAGATTTGGCATCTGGTTTCTATCAAGTGGAAATGAATCCTAGAGATATTCACAAAACAGCCTTCAGCGTTGAACATGGTCATTGGGAATTTTTGAGAATGCCCATGGGATTAAAAAACAGTCCATCTACATTCCAACGAGTAATGGACAATGTGCTCCGAGGCCTACTAAATAGGATCTGTGTAGTCTATTTGGACGACATTTTGGTCTTCGGATCCTCACTTCAGGAAGTAATAACTAACCTCAGTACAATTTTCGAACGCCTTAGGCAATCAAGTCTAAAAATACAAATGGACAAGTCCGAGTTTCTCAAGCGCGAAACTCCATATCTAGGTCATGTAATCACTCTTGACGGTGTGAAACCTAATCCCGATAAAATCAAGGCCATCTGGAACTATCCTATTCCGAAAACTACTAAACAGATAAAAGGATTCTTAGGACTTCTAGGATACTATCGACGCTTCATACCCAACTTTGCTCGCGTAACCAAACCTCTGACCGCCTGTTTAAAAAAAGGTGCACTAATTTCCTTGACCCCTGATTATGTGAACTGCTTTGAGCACTGCAAAACGTTGCTGACAAATGACCCCATTTTGCAGTACCCTGACTTCTCCAAGGACTTTATCCTGACAACTGATGCATCAAATTTCGCTTTGGGCGGTATCTTATCCCAAGGTACAATAGGCTCTGACAGACCAATTGCCTATGCATCTAGGACCCTTAACGAAAGCGAGACCAACTACTCAACGATTGAAAAGGAACTCCTTGCAATCGTATGGGCAACTAAGCACTTTAGGCCCTATTTATTCGGACGTAAATTTAAAATAATTACTGACCATAAGCCCTTACAGTGGCTCATGAACATAAAAGAACCCGGTTCGCGTTTGACTAGATGGAGATTAAAATTAGCCGAGTTTGATTACACCGTTATACATAAGAAAGGCAAATTCAATACCAACGCTGACGCTCTAAGTCGTATAGAAATATACAATGAAGAGACCGATTCGTTACAAGTGAATACGTCACAAGCACCGCGTCATGACGATACGTCATCAACTGTGTCAGCGACAAGTACGTTATCTACACTCACGGCCTCGGACAACCCAGTACACAGCGGATCGTCTACCGAAACAGCTCACACTAGCGCAGAACAACCTATCTTAGATATTCCTATCAGCGATGATCCCCTTAACAAGTTCCGGAAACAAATCATCATAAATATAGTCAGCCGCCTAGCCCGAACAAAACCGATAGTCACGAAACCCTTTGACAATTACCTTCGAGTTTCAACCGAAGCCTCTGAGGAAAACCTCGAGCGAGATATCATAGACGTAATTAAAAAACATGTAGACCCAAAATTACGAACTGCGATCTTAGTCCAGACCATAGGTAAAATGCTCAGCATCGTCCCTATCATTCAAAAAACATTCCGAAGTTCATCTATGAATCTAGTGCTAGTAAAAAAGAACATAGAAAATGTATCCGACTATCTAACTCAACAAGACATAATACGCAAGTACCACGACGGGAAAACGAATCACCGTGGTATCAATGAAACATATAACTCACTATCACAGAGGTACTTTTGGCCTAAAATGAAATCTGATATTACTAAATTCATAAATATATGTGTAGTGTGCGGTTGTGCTAAGTACGATCGTAATCCCATACGACAAGAATTTAGAATAGTTCCGCCTCCGCATAAACCGTTCGAGATTGTGCACGCTGACGTATTAACCATAGAACAGGATAAGTACTTAACTATCATAGATTCATTCTCCAAATACGCACAAGCTTATTTGATGACTGACTGCACAGCTCCTAAAATCATAAAAGCCCTTCTTAACTTTTGCACACACCACTGCTTTCCACTTACCATCACGACTGACCAAGGAACGGAATTTACGAATCAAGTAGTTGCCGAATTCCTTCGATTACATAAAATCCAACATCATACAACTGCTGCAAATACACCAAACGAAAACGGAATGATAGAGCGTTTCCACAGTACTCTTCTAGAGCACCTGCGTATACTGAAACTGAAACATATGAATGAGCCTGCTATAAACTTGGTACCTTATGCCCTCATAGCTTACAACAGCTCCGTGCATAGCTTGACAAAATGTAGACCGTACGACTTAATCACAGGACACTTTGACCCACGAGACCCGACCGACTTAAATATCACGGACCGATTATTGCAAAAGTACATACAAGACCACCATAGTAGAATGGAAACAGTCTACGAACTTATACATGACTCATCGTTAGCTGAACGTGAAGCTTTAACGACACAAAGAAATAGTGACAGAGACCCTATTATAGACTATTCGACTGACGAAGAGATATTCATACGGAACCCAGCAGCAGACCGACAAAAGTTAGCATCGCGTTTCACCCATGACAAAGTAGTTACTAATCTACCTATTCACATTTACACTTCCAGAAAACGCGGACCCGTTGCTAAGCGCCGACTAAAACGACAACGTAAGACTGATAAGACTAGAGACTCTAATTTGTTACAGATACCTACTGATACTGACGCACCTGGCCCAAGCTCAAGAAATCCGACTCGAAAGCCTTGATAATGGACCTGGGATCTTACCTTTCAAACTGGGACCTACTAAAATAGTTTCCCACTATCATACATTTCTGCAAGATATCGATTTGGCTATTATGAATAAGCATTTATTATACTCACGCAACCGACTGACAGAATCAATTCAGCAATTAACTAATACGAGCTATCCCCTATTCAAATCTCAGATAAAGTATCTTTCATATAAACTAGATAAAATACAATTGCAACTAAGCACATTCGAACCATCCATTAGAAATAAAAGAGGCCTTATTAATCCTCTCGGTACATTAATCAAGTCCATATCCGGTAATTTAGACAATAATGACGCCTTAAGGTTCGAAACTGTTTTACATACCTTAAGATCGAACGGATTAGCTATTGCAGATAAGATGAATGAACACATAACTTTGTATAAAAAGTATTCCGTTCAACAAACGCAGCTTTTAAATAATCTTACTCATAACCAGCATAAGTTAGAGAACGCGTTATCTTACGTCATTAATATGACGTCATCTGATAGCGAACGCGCACTTAGATTATCTTATATCGCGCAACTTTTCGTTGTCTTAAATGACAATGTAAGAGAGTTGTCCGACGAAATGATTAGAATAGAAAATATATTAGCTTTTAGTCGCACGATGTCTTTGCACCACTCTATTTTATCTATTGAAGATTTAAAATTAATGCTAGGTAAGTTACGTGAATTGTATAACACGGATGAAATTTTGAATTTAGATTATAGGTATTACTATGATATAATTAGTTTAGGTTCTTATTATTCGGGTAGGAAAATCGTGGTAGTCCTTAAGTTTCCTATCACTCTTATACTAACCTTTTCCTTATTCAGATTGTGTCCCGTTCCAAATAAAAATCACGAAGTTATTCTCCCTCCTTATCCTTATGTAGCTACTACGTCTAAAGAATTCGTGTACATGGAGGCTGAATGCCCGAAGGTTGACTGCGTACGCATCTGCAAACAACATCTCGGACACCAACTTCGAACTAAGCCTGACTGCATAGAAAAACTCATTAATTCACAGGAGATAGATGAAACGTGTAAAATCACGCCTATCTCCCTGTCTAAGGAAGCTCTAATAGAGCTAGACAGTCAGCACTACGTCGTCTCGTTCCCGAAACCTACGAGAGTTCAGTTATCCTGCGGACCAGATAAGCACCACATACTTCAAGGCAGTTACCTCGCAATGATACCTAAATCATGCAAGCTGCAAGCGCCGGAATTTACATTGACCAACCTCGACGATAAAGTCAACGGAATTACTGTCGAAATCATCGCACCACCAATGAATCATCTTCCCAGAGTTGGAGCAACCTACCGCCTGACTTCCGTGAATCTCAGCTCATTGCACAACATTCAGAAGCAGATTGAAACTGAGACACCTGTTCGACTTATTGCAAATACCTCTGACGAAGTACTTTATCACACGACAATACCCCTTTACACAATTATAACTGGAATAATTGTTGCAAGCTTAATTGTTGCATTATATCTACATCGACGTATGACTCAGAAGATGCAGACTGGACAATGTATAGAAGAGAACATTGAGCTATCAGAACGCCGTAAGCGAGACGCAATATTTGCACTAAACGTTAGCAAATAGTTGCTCATCTAAGGGGTGAGGTGTTATATCCCATTGAACCCCATACAATGATGTATTGCACAACCACCGAGAACGTCACCGCCGTCCACATAAAAGGAGCCCACGAGTACCCCGCGTCGCCTTTCGTCTCTTAACTTCAGATCGTTAGGACATCCCTTTCTATTAATTAGCAATTAAGAAGTTTATGTAACTATTAATAATAAATAGTAATTATAAATCGTGGTTTTTTTTAAATCCACCGTGGCCGCCTCTCGTAATTAGGTCATAAATAAGACGCAGAAAACCCTAATAACAATAATGACGAACATCATCGCCGCGCTCCCAGCATTATTGAATCCGACATGCCGCAACAAAATAAATACACAAAATAAATTATCCGATTCCAATAAAACAGCATCTCTACTACTCTGTGGAACCACACACATGAAGATACAAATCTAAACCTACACAGCGACTGAATTAAGCTCAATGTTCTGCAACGTGAATCAACTGGGAATAGGGATGGCACGCGCCGAGATCGGGCGTCGACTATTTTTCAAAAACCCATCCTTTGCGCCTAATCGAGCGTCCGTAAACATACCATTTTTCGCGTCTCGCGGAATATAAAATATCGAATGCATTGTCGATCGGAGCGCTCCCACGTACAAAATATGTCGAAGGAATATGGTCTCGATCATTAATCTTGCATTGAGAGGCACAATAGAGTGGCTGCTAGCTAATGGAGTGCGTTTTGTCGCTATAGGTACTCGTTTCTAAAAGCATTGCGTTGGTGGAATAACGAATGCTGGGTATTGTCTTCGGGGAAGTAATCAGTCATGTTTTCAGTCTGGTAATGACTACTGTAGGATTTCTGAAACATCTGCCCTAAAACAAATGCTAAATAGCGATGGATAATGATGAATGAAGTGAGAAAATTAAAAAAATTAAAATTTAGCCCTGTTGGGTTGGGTTTTACAAACACAAACACAAAGACGTTGCAGTTATATGATTAACGGAATATTTACCGTGATAAGGTTGTGGATGGAGCTCCCGATATTCTGGAGCAGTTACATGCACTATGTTCACGGGAAAACTGTATAATGAGGGTAGCTGGTCGAACAGTTCAAAGATAGGTGCAGACGAAACAATCTACCCTCTTTCTTAGTCGTTTGCTACGGAATACATACAGTTAAGTCCCGTAAAAACAATACTATTTTGAACACATTTTTAACGCGTATTTTTAAAACCATCAATTGTGGCATTTTCCTTAACCAGCCTTGCTATGTCTGGCACTCGGAGGACAGGACTTTTTGGATTATGACATTCAATTCAGTAGTGGTTAGAGCCAGAGTGCTGAAGATGCTCAGCTATAGCAGATTTATGTCTTTCGTTGTTTTTACTAACAAAACTGTAATATGTAGTTTAATACAGTGTTTTACAGGGACGCTGAGTACAATTATCACATAAAAGTATCCTGATTCCGAGTTCTATATAAATTTAGATACTTCTTAGAAATAGGTACCTATCGATGAACAAATATAAATCCTGTGTTGTTAAAAGAATGCACAATTCAATCAATCTTATTTAGATTGCAACAAATGCAGACTAATTGAACAGAGGTTTACTATTTCTTCAAATCTCGGGTGTATCGGTTTCTTCTGGGCAAGCGTGCTCCATCGTAGACCGCAACGCGCTTAACATCAGGTGAGTTGGCGGTCAAACGCAAGCCTATTACCGAATAAAAAATAAAAAAAAGGTTTACCCTTCTTTTCGTTAGGATATTTCTGAGCTCTGAGCCAATTTCTATAATTTTTTATATCTTTGCGGGTCACTGATAAACGCGCAAGTGTTTTTATGTCTAACAACTTTTTGAGTGATGTTGGCCGAGTAGCATGTGCGCTTTACAATCTGATGGCACCCAGTTTGATCCTCTGCCGTGCACCAATGACTTATTTAGTACTTAAATAAATTATGCGCAATTTTGATGCCATTGGTCAAAAATAGTGAAGGTAAACTTTCTGAGGAAACCAGCATGTCCAAGAGCCTTAAAATTTCTAAGACCACCAACATACTGGGCCAGCGTGGTGGATTAGGGCCAATCCTTTTTCTCTCACTGAGAGGCCTATTTCCTAGCAGTGGAACATGATAGATTGATAATTATGATGATTAGCAACTAAAAAATATCTTGTTGTTCTACCCCCGAAGAAACCTGAGTTACAATTTCTTTCACAATCGATTTTTATAGCTAAGAACTAAGTATACACAGATGTCCCGTTTAATCAACTGTTATCAGCAAACTTCTACCTTACTTAGGAAAATGATACGCAGGAATATTTGACAACGGAACTTGTATTAAAAATTAAACATAGCTTGTTAACTTACCGATCAAAAACTAAAAACTTAAGTAGTAATTTCGTTAGTCGCAGTTTGGATCTTGGAGCTTCAGTAATAAAGTAAAAAGTTGAATACGGTGCTGTTGTGATAAAGACTAGTTTGTATATAGTAGAGAGTGATTAAAAATGGTCTGAAGCTATCAATCAAGCGACAAGTCGTCTGCGATACGCAGCGTTTCTTATTTGAATAACGCCCTCTGGACAGAGGAGAAGTAGAGCCGATAAATGTTATGAAAATACCGTATAAACTGTTAAGTAATAAAATTTTAACGTAGGAATCTTCTGCGTAAAGTTAAGGAGAGTATTATATGGTATTATGCTATTGAATTGTATTAATATGTTCTTATACCTGGGAATTAGTTTTTGTGAGGGGTAGCAGATAGAAAACTATTTTACTCGCAAGCATTAATTAATTACGCACGAGAAAAATATGTGATTCTCGTTTAATATTGTGTTTAAAGAATAAAATAAACTTGTTCTCATAGACTTGTTAACAACATTTTAAATTATAGATGAATGAGAGCTTTGTTTTTTGGCTTACCGAATTTTATTGAAGTAAAATCTGACCGGACCGGATTAGCAAGTTGAAGTGGCAATGAGCAGGGCACATAGCACGCAGAACAGATGGCCGATGTGGCCGAAAGGTTCTCGAATGGAGACCACGGACCGGTAAGCGCAGCGTAGGACGTCCACCCACAAGATGGACAGATGACCTAAAAGAGACTGCAGGAAAACGCTGGATGCAGGCCGCTTCCAACCGGCCCTTTTGAAAATCGATGGGGGAGGCCTATGTCCAGCAGTAGACGTCCTATGGCAGAAATGATGATGATGAAAATCTGCAAACAAACTATTTATCCGAACGCCGCCGTCTCTACAGCTTTAGGCTTAGTACAAATATGGTGTTTTCAATCCGGAAGATTGATCGTTCCGGTATCGGCACGACACAAATTGCCGCTCATTTTAATATTAGATCCGGATAGAGCTAGTATGTAAAGCTAGTTGTAATACGCTTGCGGTAATAGACGTTCTAAAGTAGTATTTTATTAACTGTAACGTTATTACGAGCCTATAATCTCCTGGAGCAATTCAAACATAATGTTTATGTGGATTAGGTACTTCAATAGTAAATTTATTGACAGCAAGTGTAATTGCAAAACGCAATGCACTGATATTGCCTGTACTAAACAGTATTCTTTACAGTAAAAATGTGAGGTTTTGCTACAATTTGAGAACTGTATCAAATGAGCTAAATAAAAACTGCATCGTAAAATTGGGCGCTTTAATTTACTTTTTTTAATCAACGTAAAACAATCGCTCGTTAACCTATATAGTAAATATAAATTGAGTTTTAATCGCTACCGTGATGGATCGTTGGATAATGCGCATCGTCCGTAATCCGGTGTTTGTTTACGTTTCCGTATCACCCCGTATCGCGCCGGACAGTGTACTCACCGCCTTATTGATCACCCTATGAATATGGGATAAAATAAACAGTGCAGTTCGGTTTATTGAACATAATTTTATGTCCTTGTTTGATTTTGAGTGGTCTTCGTGGTATTTATTTTAAAAGTTTTTTCATATCTGATTTTAAACGAGTTTAATTGAAATAAGTACTAATGAATCTAGCGGATGCTTATCAAATTTTTTACTTTATTGTATTTATATATTTTATTTTGTAGAACTGTGCTACGAGGCCTACGTACCACGCTACGCGGCTACAGAATGCAAACTGTTACTAAATTAACTCTATATGACTTCGAATCAAAACAATTTTGTCGTGTCGAAAGAAAATCAATTACTTATTTCCTTGTCGAGAGAAGACATCGCAGCTCACATGTCCATGTCTGCGCGTGTTTGTTTGTTTTGGGATCGCTTTATTTGTCCAGTTGCCGGCGTCTGCCAGCTTACTGATTTAAAATAAAACATCTGAAACGTGTTTAATTAATGTAAAATAGGATGTGTACGAAACGGGTTGGTTTGAAAATGTACCTTACTCAATAATGTAGCTGGGTAACTGCAATTTTTTATTGAATGAGGCTTTATTTTAACTACCATCACACTTGATGCGATAAGCGATAGCGCTTGTCCGCTAGGGCATCGTAGCACTGGCATTGCGCGGCGTTGTAGTCGGATCGCGGTTGACCTACAACTAACCAAAAAGTCGGTGCAATGCGTAGCGTGCGCCGAGTTTTAGTTTGGTATTTTTTTGACACGATTGTGACTCTATAGGTATTTTATCTCGATGCATCTATCCCACTGGTCAGTTAAACCTTCACAATATGTTTGCAAAGATACAATAAGGGTCTTCCAGTTGTCAAATACATTAATGTCAAGTTCAGGGTTAGCAGCGAAGAGTGTATTGAGGTAGGTTTCAAGATTGAGGTAATTAAAAAAATCCTGAGACATGCCTTTTTATTTATTTTTGATGAGTTTTTGATTTCACAAACCGAAGTTATTAGCGTAGCATGAACTTTTTATAACATAAAAAATGTGTTGCATTTGACCCTCTTGCAGGCGTTTGAGGTGGAATTTAGCAAAACCCGTTCTCAGATTATTTGACGAGTGTTGGGTTAAAATTTTACCACATCACCATTAGCAGTTTAGTCTATACTTATATTAGTAGAATACGCTTACACTTATAATATATACATGTACATTGTACAGTGTAAACTCTATATGACATCACTTAAGTTACTGCGCATTTTATGGTGTTGTTGAGAGTTGTCGTTAAATAGAGAGAAGAAAAATCAATATTATTTTACTGTTATAATATATATCTACTAGTAAAGTACAAAATTTAAAAAAAAAAAACACTGATATTGATTCAAATAACAACACTCATTATATAAAGTCTGTTATCTTCGTCTGACGTTTTTGGTTGCTCTAGTATTTTAATTGCGAGGTGTTAGAAAGTACTGTTTATTGTTTATTAATGATTTATTGTTGTCGTTATTTAGAGTGGGTGTGATGATAGAGTGTATCATTGTATGGAAAACAAGGTAAACTAACCAAAGTCAAGTAATTTCGACGTTTTAGGGAGTTTGTCGATAAATCGATTGTCGCTATATAGAGTTTATACTATATAATTATATTTGCTATACATATATAGCGCTATATATGATATATATCATACTAGCTGTGCCCGCGACTTCGTCCGCAAATTCTTCAGAAAAAATAACCTCTGTCCGTCCTCACGATACATACTATTACCTTCCAAAATTTTATCGAGCTCGGTTAAGCCGTTTAGCTGTGATTATGTGGCAAACAGACAGACAGACAGACTTACTTTCGCATTTATAATATTAGTGTGGGTGTAACAATATATCATATACATAATCAATCAAATTAACTATAATTATTTATACATAAATAAACAATCAAAGATGATCTCGTTTATGAGTTTTTAATATAAAATAGTATGCGGCTTTTTTACAAATAATTAAGGTCTCCTATCCTTAGGGGCGGCGCAAGACTCAGTCCCTAAACTTTAAAAATTAATTACCCTTAATTTACAAATAGCTTCCCCACTTCTAATCACTAAGAGGGGACGTGTAACACGTGTTTAATTTTACAATTTTCACGCACGAACACTTACAGCTTCGCTATCTACATCACGGACACAGAAAATGATCACTGACAGTAAGAATACTTACCTACTATAACCAAACATACAAAATAAAAAAAAAACAATTATATTTTAAATTCAATTCAATAATTGTTTATTTCACGCAGCAACTGAGTAACAGATCGACGTGATTTTTTGCATATAAATAGTTAGAGGACCGAAAAGTGACTTTGAAAGTGAATAATTTTTAAATGTGTAATTTATATCAGGGAAAATGTACGATGTCTGGGGTAATTAAACAGTGGGGTGCAGCTAGTATAATTATAAAATGACATGACATTAGGCTGAATTGGTGCCGTACCATAGACCAACTCAACGCCATCAAGAACACACCAGAATTTTAAATCCCAAACTATGTATACGATAGTTTTATATATTCTTGGTGTTGGTTACGCCAAAACCTCTCCAATGTCGCCGAGCTAGACCCGTGAATCAATTAAAATAATTATTAAAGCAGGTAGGATACTCACATAATTATAAAGGGTTACATGGTACGGTGGTAACAAGCCGAAAAGATATCAACTATGACCAAAGTTACCTACGGTACGAAACTACTGCGGGAGAAATACAATATGTATAATACCTACATATCGCATTCCATACAAATTTTGAACTTCGAAATTTATTGAGTATGGAATGAGATAGGTATGTGTTTTACGTATCCGTAAATTTTCGTATTTCGCCTACTGTTTTACTGCAAGTTGTACTACTATTTTTATTCTATGCAGCAGGTACATGTCATCATGATCTGAAACTAGGGTATTTTTTTTTGCTGACAAAAACTGTCATGTCACGGGTGACAGGCGGGGTATTTTGTTAGATATGGCTTTTTAAAGGATTTGTGTACAAATGCTTCGTCATCGGTAGAGGCAGGATGGGTGGGTAATGTCGCTTTCAAGCTATTAGTATGTTGTAGATGATGTAGGTACCTATCCATGTGTATGGATTGACTGATTTTATGCAATAAGTACGATGACAAGTCAGTTTTATGAAAACGAGATGAGTTTTTTACTGCTTGACTGCAAACAAGTTACGTTAGTCCTAAATGGTAAACTTTACACATATAGGTAAAGTCTGGTGGACCAGGGATCGGAATCCAAATTATGTTTTCATGTTTGAAAATGTTACTAAAGACCGTAATCCACCAAACCTTTTATGGAGCCAGCTTAGCTAGGCTAGGTTGAAATGTGTTATTTTTTCAAAGAAATTAAGTTATTGGCATTTCAATTGGTATTTTGAAATTGTTAGAGTAAACTCTAGAATTGTTTGTAGAAGTACGTTCAAATAGTATCCTTATGGGTACATTTAGTTTGAAAAGTAATAATAAAAAGTATCATTTAGGTAGCTACTATTGTCCTATCCTCCTTTATATGAACGAATGTCAAAATAAAACACGGGTATCTATTGTGTTGTATCCTTTTCTAAACTAAATTTGAAAACTCTAAAATTGTTGCTACTTCTCTTAGCTTCTCTCACACATTGAAATGAAAAGAGTCGCAGATAATTTTATTCCTGTCAGATTGGTTTAGTTTAGAGAGTGGTATGACAGAATCGACGCCATTGTTTTAGTTTTGATTATTGAAACCCGTGGAATGTAAGTTTTTTTTTTTTTTTTTAATGTAACTTGGCTGCCGACTCGCCTGATGTTAAGCGATGATGCGGCCTACGATGGATTACGCTTGCCTAGAAGAATGCCTCCTGATTGTTAGATTTTCGTTTCCTATTCGTTTTTAAGTCCTGTGTGTATAATATATTTTGAAATTGAAATTTAATACCTCGTTTTTTATTGATTTAGCTAATTTGTTTTAAAAGCTACATCTTCTCGTGACGGTCGACTGTCAATTAGTCGTGGTAATTGACAGACACCATTGACAGAAATGATATTCCCACGGCACGCGCTTCATCCCATCCCAACCGGTTTTATTTTTTATTTAGGCCAATATTTATTTTATTTATCGTTATTATTTTAGGGTTGATTTTGACGCCGCGTCTGCAGTTTCGTTCACCCCTGGGGTGACACGCGACCCAAAATGAGTCATTATTTTGAAGGTGCTTTTACTGGTGAAGTTGGTATCAATATTTCCGGGAAAAGGATCTAAATCCACCGAGAGAAGTAAAATATTAAGTTTGCAAAACTGAGAGAAAAATGAAAGTGTTTTTTTAAGGTGTACACAACGCCTGATTTGCAAAAGACTTTGGAATACCATAAACTCGAATCTCAATACTTATACCTTTTTTTCATTTTTATTGAGTTGGAGCTGGCTTGTGACAAAAAATATAATAAGCTTCATCTTAATCTTTAGTTCAGCTTTTTTTCCCTTTTAGAGAGAGAATATTGAGTCTTTGTGTTATGAAGTTATCAAAAAAATGCCGCCAACACGGATTAGGAAATGGGCTTCCCTATTTCGTGACCGCTAACTTGAATTATATTTAAAATTTTGGGATATTTTTAAGTTGTTGGAATATTTTTAGGCGAAGTTAATTAAATATGTGTGTGAAACTATTAGGACGACAAAATTAATAAATAGCCGCCCGCCCCGGCTTTGCACGGGTGTAAGCTCGGCCTTCGGCCTCGCTACAAAATATATTATAGCCTATGTCACCCGGGGATAGTGTAGCTTCCCAACAGTGAAAGAATTTTTATAATCGGTTCAGTAGTTTTTGAGTTATTTCGTTACAAACATACAAAAATAGGTACAAATCATTCCTGTTTATAATATTAGTGTAGATAAGTATAATATAGGTTGTGGGAAATTTAAGTCCTGTTTTGCTAACTTAAGAAGAACATTTTCAAGAAATTTAACTTTATCTGTATATGTGTTGAATTATCTCTATTAATTTTGTTTTGATATTTTCGTATCCAAGTATTTGATAATACTTAAATACTCACTATAGAAATTGTCTGAGAGTTCGTAGTAGGTTCGTAGAGTTCGTAGTAGGTATGTGGATTAAGAGTGTTTTTTGCTCTAGTAAAAATCCTCAAAAATAACTGTAAAACCGTAATTGGCTAAATTAAAATAGGTACAAATACAAATCTTGACTTACTTTTTCAGGAAATGGTATAAACAGCCTTCGACCAAAATAAAATGAATGGACGGGCCCTAACCATTGAATTTGATCAGTAAAAACGAGTCAAAACCGTCGAACATATACTTCAACACCTAATTATAAAAATGTACAGTATATTTGTAAAAAAAAATAGATATCGGTTTTATTTGTGTATTTACACTTCGGTAAAGCGTACGAATTCATAATTTTGTCAGGTGTTTCGTTATCGCGTAACAATAGACTCGTGTTTCACTTCCTACGGCTAGAGACCGACTGAAACGAAGTGAGCGCCGGCGCTCATTTTGTAATCTTCAAAAATGCGCTTCTACTGGGCCCGTCCATTCATTTTATTTTGGTCGAAGTAAACAGCGGTATTTTTCGACATCTCAAAATACTATTATCAAACTACACGCGCAATGTTCGAATATGCAACATATATTTATTCTTAATTTACAAACATGAAAATAAATACAAGACGTGGAAGAGATTGGTTCGTAAATGTAAAATTATCGTAATTATAGACAGCGCCTGACAAGCCAGATAATCAATAAGTGAGCTCCACGGAAATATATTAAGGTAGAATGAACATTACGTTTGTTAAAATACTTCTCTACAAAACGAGAGACTTAAAATTTTGAACTGAACGTAAGGTAAAATTGGGTGATAACTGAGCACCTAATTCAACTTTTTTTAGGGTTCCGTGCCCAAAGGGTAAAACGGTCTGTCCGTCTGTCACCAGGCTGTATCTCAAGAACCGTGACAGTTAGACAGTTAACATTTTCACAGATGATGTATTCCCGTTGCCGCTATAACAACAAATACAAAAAAATAGAATAAAATAAATATTTAAGGGGGCTACCATACAACAAACATGTTTTTTTTTTAGTTTTTGCTCCATATTGATAACGGCAACGGGTAGACGCTTGAAATATTCACAGATTATTAAGTTATATATTCACTGTAAAAATAAATAATTAAATTAAAATAAAATTAATATTTAAGGTGGGCTCTCATACAAAAAACGTTTTTATAGAAAATGGTACAAACCCTTCGTGCGCGAGTCCGACTCGCACTTGGCCAGTTATTACTTTATCAGGAACCTACTTATATGCTTCATAATCATTCGTCAATGGAGGCCTCCCCCTTTAACCTCCACACTGAACGACAGCCTGCCATCTGCATCCACTGGATGCCCACGACTCTCACGATGTTGTCGGTCCATCTAGTAGGACGCCTACCTAAGCTGCGTCTTCAGGTTCGTGGTCTCCTCTCAATCTCTATTTCTTCTCCATCGGTTGTCGGTTTTTCGAGCGATGTGGCCTACCCATTGCCACTTGAACCTACAAATTTTAATTTAGTAGAATTAAATTTAGTTTTGTGTATAGCATAAGTAAATTCGTATAACAAGAGTCATAGACCCTGGTGTCCGTGGAGTTTCATATAAAAAAACACTTTTATTATTAATAATATGATGATATTATACCAGCGGCTATTCTATCTTGTTATACCTTCGTAACTCTAAAGCACGGTGTGTAATTTCTTAAACACACGTGCCGGTACATCGACGGTAAAACAAACATGAAATGTTCAAGATAATCATAATAAGTACCCGAAGATCGTTGTTCAGGATACAATTTACAATTACATGTAATAACCAACTCGTTTGTGTAATTCTGTCGTGAATGATTGGCCACACGTAGGTATAATCATGATTATTAAAATAAATAATAATAATCAATTAAAAACTGACTTTAAAATGTGTGGGTACGTACCTACGCAATTTCGTTTACTTGGATGACATATTTTTTCCAGTTATTTTGATATAAAACAACTTTTATAAAAATGTAAAAATTTACTTATTTGAATACCTAATGCTATCGAACTACATATATAAAATGGATTGGTAGATACATGGTGTGTTAGATCCAAATTTTATTTTCTTAATATGTGTGTAGCTTTAAGTGTGTGTGGATTTTTTCTATAAATAAAATATTGTCTATTGTCTATCAAATGTGGTGCTAGAAAAATCTGTATATCGGATGCCATAACGTCTTCCCGCTGTACAGACTGCTGAATTACAAAAATAATAAATCGGTCTCACTTGCAGTGTGCAGAAATGTAAATAAAAAAAAACTACTGAACCTATTTTGATGAAATTTCTATGGGATACTTAGAAAATATCCTCTCAAATAGTTAGAAATAATTTTCCAAATCGGTTTATAAAATAACGGAGTGATAGAGTCAGTCGAACGCATTTGGCATTTTACTTTATACGATCTTAGTAGGTACTTCATGATAAATAATTTAATGCTTCACAAAAAGCCTTAATCGACAACGGTTCAGAGTGACTATTTAAGGTACGAGATAGTATTACATGTGTAGCCAACTCCTAATAAATGCGACGGGCACCAGATGTCTGTCAGTCACTAATCCATTGTTTAAGACCATAATCCTATAACCTTCGTGGTTGCATCAACCACCGTCTTTCGAAGCTCGTCTTTATTAGCAAGCTTAATCATGTATTACATTAACTTAGAGCTACAGGAAAACAGTTCTTATTTCTCTAAAATCAAGGTCTTCAACATTTCAGCTGGATGGTAAATGCGGCAGATCAAGTTGGCAGTGGTTTCAGATGCATTTGGCGCAGGTGGCACTTCTCCCTTCGGACTTAGCTTACAGGGGCTAAATAAATGGAGGTTCGCTTTGCAACTTATTTATTTATACGTCAGACTTCAGCTGCTATTTGAAAATTGTTGCAAGTGATTAACAAACACTTACACCTCTATCCACATTAAAAGACACTGACTTGACACAGATTATCAAGTCTTTGCTACTACCCTTTCAGTGAAGATAAGTATATTTATTTACCTTTTTATATAATGACTACAGCTGTTACCCGCGACTTCGTACGCGTAGATTTTCACATAAACTTTCAAGTTTTTTTTTTTATATTTCAATCTGGTCATAACTAAGCCTATTCGTGAAAACCGCATTTAAATCCGTCCAGTGGCTTAGGAGATGTGCGTGGACAAACAAACAAACAGATAATTATTAAAAACTGTCTTAACGTGTGAAGGGCGGTTATTCTGCACGGCCAAACGCGCCCTAACGTGCAGTGGCGGATTTACCAGTAGGCTGAATAGGCTGAAGCTTAGGGCGGCAGGTTTTAGGAGCGGCAAATTAGGGGTCAAAGCATACCCTACCCGCCTTATTGGTGATATGGTTGAGCTTTTGTTAGCTCTGAATTATACCCAAAAACTATTTCATGTGCAAACTAAATCATTGGGTTGTAAAAATAATCTAGGAGAAACACCCCCTAGTTCAAAATCATATCTACTAATAACGGGAAAAGCTAGTGTATTTAAGATGATAGCGCATAAATCATGCAGTAACAATTATAATGTTTTTTTTTATTAATATGAATATGAATTAGTTAGGGTATGGAATTGTAGAGGTCGGTAGGGTCGGCAAAACTTGAAGCCTCCTGGCGGCAAATGTGTAAATCCGCCGCTGCTAACGTGGCCGAATTAAATTATGATCAAAAAGTTTTACTTATTCCTTAGGAAATAAAGGTCAACTTTACGAGGTTAATTTATTGCGCCGCGTTACGAGCGTGTTTGCCCGTGCGGAATAAGGACCCTGCTGCTTATTTTAAGACACCCTGTGAGTTATTTTTTTCTTGATATTTCGCAATTACAGATTTTTCATCTCCATGTTTTTATTATATGTATAGAAGATATTGTATAGATAGATAGATAGGCGAGCAGCATGCTGGTATGCTTATATCATATATATCCCATTGAGTTGAAACACTGTGTCTATGGCTGGTGAGCGCGGCCTTAACAGTCGGTTGAAATTTTATTCTCTCAGCATTTCAAACATAGTCTACTCTTCACTTTTGACATGAAGTGATTACGCGCCGTGTTTATTTGTTATTATTGTTTTTTTATCTAAACACGATCGTTATTATCGAGTCGAGTGCTTTTGACGTCCGCCTGTCCGTTTCTTTTTATTTCTTTCTTTTTAATTTTTAGTTTCTTTTGACTGCATCCACTTAAGATTGCAGTGACCTTTCGCTGCGGCTCTGTTATATTTTAATTGAAATTATTTTTGATTGATTAGTATATTTTGAATTGAATTTTGCTTGCTTGAAAAATTTGTTTGGTTTGAACAGAGTCTCGTGGATAATTATATTTTAAATAAAACCGGTCAAGTGCGCGTCGGACTTGCGCACGAAGGGTTCCGTACCATTATCTCTAAAAACGGCAAAAAAAATCACTTATATTGTGAATATTTCAAGCGTCTACCCGTTGCCGTTATCAATACCGAGAAATAGCAAGCAAAAAAAACACGTTTGTTGTATGGGAGCCCCCCTAAATATTATCACATCCAAATTGGTTTGGGCATTCAGGAATTAGGTCGAATTAAGAAATCCTCATGTATACATAATATAAATAAATAAAAATAAATAAATATCTGGGACATTATTGCACACATGGTCATCTGACCCCAATCTAAGCAAAGCTTGTAATATGGCTGCCAGAGACTGATATACGAGTACATACATACTTATATGAACCTTCAAAACAACACTCCTTTTTTTGTGCAGTCGTGTAAAAAAAACAACAGGTCAGTTCAGTGACGAGGAAAAATAAGAAAATAACAAGACATACAATTCCATTTTCTACGTGACATTTCGTGATATTGAAATTGGATCAAATTCACAACCGCATGGAAATGAATAAAAGCTTTATTTTTAAGGAGTGGGATTCGGTTGTATATTATTTATGTCTATATTACTACTAAATTAATATTATATATTTATAATATTACTACGTAAATTTGTTATGTCTATGATGTATTATTTTTATGTTTGTTACCTCATAAACAGTTTGTAACTATGTCATTTATAAACCAATTTGGAATATTCTTCGTTATTTTATTCCCATTTTTGTGGTCATAATAAAAAATATTAAAACAAAAATATGTACTCAATATTTTGAAATATTAATTACGCAAAATGACCGATGCGCATTTTACAAAAGTAGACTGAACTTTTTATTTTTATTTATAATTATTTAATTTATACTATTTTTTTATTTAAAAAAACATCAAATGTGTGAGTGAGATAGCAGCCCAGAATGCGAATCTTGTTCAAGGTTACTATGTACGTTTACATTCAATTCAATTTATTGAGCTCGTGCGCATATATAGGTTACAAAGTTGTTATTTGTGAAAAAAGTTCTCCAGGTCCTGCTTTGTCAACATACAGGCATACATTAGCACTTCCAGCAGATATATAAAGTTTAATTATGATGAAGGTACCTTAATCTAACTACTAAAGAAACCTTGCACATCTTTCCAGGGCGGCATTTCTTTGAAACCCAGATGTTTATTAGCCACGAATTGAATTTGCATTGTATATCGCCAATCTTTTTTACCCCAACAATCGTGACCGCCCACTTCTATCAGATCTAAGTCCTACAACTAGTATTTTTATATGCAATAAATTTTCTGACACTTTGGCATGCTTTGATATGAGCCGGCGTTTTTTGTGACACCTCTTTAACAAGTTTGAATAATGGTATGTGATTATAATGTCGGCACATAACAAGAATCAATTTATTGTTCTTTTGCTAGTATTTTGACTATGATAATATCTGCGCCCCCTGGTTTTACTTGCTTGGACATTCCCTTAGGAACCGTACATTTTCCGGGATAAAAAGTATCCAATGTCAGTCACCGGACCTCCAACTCTTTGCAATAAATCACGTCGAACAAGCGTAGGCGCGTACAAATTTAGAATGAAAGATCTCTATTTCACTAGTAATATCAATACAAAACAACTTTGTTCCTATTTCGCGCCGCACCAGATCAACGGGTCGACGTGATACTGTAGGTACCTATGATTGATTCAGAATCAGGAGATTCCTACATAAAACCTCCATGCTTGGTTGTAGTATAGGTTTGATTCTTTTTAGCTTTGACAGCTGCAATGATTGAATTTCTAGTATCGAAGGCTGCAATAAATTATGGAAAGCCGAATGAAAACCGTAAATTCTGATCACTCGTTCCTCATGATCTGACCTCATGTCACACCGGTGTACCGACGAGGAAGACCATGTTCCTACGTAGTGACACCACGGTAGAGATCGACTGTCGATTATCGATAAAACAAGGTGGTGTTACGACGAGGAAGACGCTTTTCTACGCGACGACGTAGAAAAGCGTCTTCCTCGTCGCGACGACTGACGCTCTAAAAGAATGTTCCAATAAGGTGTCCCACGACACCTCTCGGACTCTTTTCACGAACACTGAGAGACTTGCAGCTACACCAATAAACTTAATAAGTAACATGGAAAAAGAGCCGCAAGTTCGTCTGATGAGCGAGTTTGACTAAACTTATCAAGCCTGATAGTTTAAGCCAGATGCGTTCTCAATTTCTCATCAATCATGCCCACAGAAAAGAGAATTCTCACTTCAGTGATCATGCCCACAGAAAAGAGAAGAAAAAATTCTCACTTCAGTGATCATGCCTTACCATTATGTCCCTTGTTTGTCTTATTTGATACCTCTACGCAAATTAGATTTAAATATTTTATTTATATTACCCGGGAATTACTCACGTAAGATTAGCCTGGTTACTCCGACTATAGTTTCAACCGCATTCGGAGGTCTTTATAAAGGTGAATGCGCAATGCGAGACGCATTCACCTTGATAAAGACCGCCGAATGCGGCTGAAACTAAAGTCAAAATCACAAAGCGAGACGCAGCCGCGCGCGGGCGTTCTCCTTGATAAAGACCGCCGAATGCGGTTGAAACTATAGTCGGAGTAACCGGCCTAATCTTACGTGAGTAATTCCCGTGTAATATCAAGGATGGATGGTACTAATATAAATAAAATGTGTGAAAACAACATCAGTTTCTATA
This sequence comes from Agriopis leucophaearia, assembly GCA_949125355.1. Classification (NCBI taxonomy): domain Eukaryota; kingdom Metazoa; phylum Arthropoda; class Insecta; order Lepidoptera; family Geometridae; genus Agriopis; species Agriopis leucophaearia. The sequence continues at coordinate 5,268,756 of OX421262.1, forward strand.
AGAGATTTAAATAGTTATAATTTCACAGTAGTCTGCTTAGTTTCAAATCTTCGTTGATTGCGCCTTGCGGCAGCTCACTCTGCATTGGGTTGCTGCACTCTCTTGATTGCGAGTGCTTCCATTTGCATCCCAGCACTAGAAGAACCTATACTTATACCTATTCGCACATATGGTAATATATGCCCCGTTTTTGCAATACATAATGCTTTGTTTTCTTTTACCTAACCAAGCCTAGTTTACCTGATACGTACTTATATAATTATGGACTATAGTTATTGTAAGACTGTTAGATACAAGATACGGTTTCATATACCAGCAGCGTTTTGCGGTTTTACCTAACCAACAGGGGCTTTATTTTTGAATCGTTCGTATGATGTTTCTAAAATATCATGCGAAATGACTAACTTTCAATCGAAACCCCAAACAAAAGTCGTATTTTTTAAATAACAAGTCGCTAACGTACCGAGTGGTTTATAAACCTTTCGAATTTACTTCCTATCAACAGAAAATCTTTTATTTCGCATATTTTTGTGCGAAATCATACGAGCGATTCGAAAATAGAGCCCGGAAACTTTATTTTTGCGGGGTAAAAATTATGTGAGGTAGCTTATGCGTAACAAGCCCATAAAAAGCTAAGTAAGTATTCTTTCTTTCTTTTATTGTAAGTATTGATTACGCATTTTCGTGCTTCAACGATAACATTATGAAACGAAGCAAATCTTTGAGAACTATATTTTCTACAGCTCAAGTAGGCAAGCCTGGATCCGTTCCTGTGTCAGTGGTTATTCTCAAATAATCCTTGGGACGTTTGCCCGTATCCCCGCAGGATCGCTTTGAAACTCTTTGATATCGCCACAGATCCAGCACCGCAATATGCGCGTGTAAACACCGCCTTATCTCCGCGCGGAGTTACCGCCTTTGTGTTTGTGGCTTTGGCGCACGGAAACGGAATAAATCTTGAGTTCAAATAGCTATTTATGTACATACTTAGTCGTACGGGTACAATGAGCTTGGTCGGTGAGCTTTTATTTAAAAAAAATAAGTGGGTCAACGCAAACAAGGCCGGGATTAATATTATATCAACGTAGGTATATTAATAATGAATGTTGTGCGCTGAGATGAACGTGATAACGTACTTTGATTTTGTTAGTTATTTACCTGAGTTGTTTGAACTCAGTAATGGGCGAGTAAAACTTTATTTGTTAACTAACAAGACGTTGAATATATTTGATAATTTCAAACTGTCAGCAACTGCCCGGCTAGCTCAGTCGGTAGAGCATGAGACTCTTAATCTCAGGGTCGTGGGTTCGAGCCCCACGTTGGGCGCATGCTTTTTTTAAATCATCTTGGTGGAAATAGCGTCATCTAGCAGTGAGCTAATGAATTATTTTGGTAAGGCTGCTTGCCTTAAAATGTGACTACAGGTGAGTATTAAACTTGATTATATTTTAGTGTAGCAGTTGCCATAGTAGTTTTAGAGAAGTTGCATAGATGGCAGCATGTGTAGTTTCAATCGTTTTCATAAAGTCACATTAGTCAGCAGCACATGTAGGAAAACCTTAAATAACAAAAAAAAAAAAAACACTGCAAAGGTAGCTCAAGCATTCGTAAACTCCAGGATATTACATATTATATTAATTGTATAATATTTCTGGTCCCATTATTGGGCGTTGGAGCTTACCCCTAGTTCACTACTAGACTAAATAGTCTTTATCATTATATTAAAGGTGGGTGCCTACACATAGTTCAACGATACCGATAACCATCTCATTGTTTCAAGATCTCCGAGGCGTCTTACGTTTTATAAAATCACGTAAGGTAATTGCTATACTTCCTTTGCGACATCATTTAAAGTAATTTTGTGTAGTTTATATAAACCGGTGAACACGCAAGCTGTGGCTTAAAGTCGGTAACATCTTGATGTTGTGATGACGAGGTTTCTGTCTGTCTGCCTGACGATATGCGGTGAGAATTATTTATATCATAAACAAATCTTTTAATTATTAACGAAATTGGCATTTAAAATGAGACTCAGATGTTTAGCCATGGGGGTCATTCAAGTATTACGTAAGCAGATTTTCAGTCCCCCCTGTCTGCAAAAGTATGCAAAGCTCTTACTCCCCTCCCACTATGCTGACATAAACATTGTTTATTTTTATATGTTCAGGTTTCATGAGTCTGGAAATAAGGAATTAAAATGCCCGTTTAATATTTATTCAAGCAAATTTTGCAGAAAATCAAAATAAGTTAATAAATATTGCCTACGTAATAATTACCATCCAGCCCCCCCTCGTCGTCCCCATGTCATCAAAAATAAGCAAAGCAAAGACCCCCTCCACCCCCTTTGGTTATTAAAGTTCTTACGTAGGTATAATACTTGAATAGTCCCAAGCCAGATTGGTTTAGTTTATCTGGAAATAAGGAATTAAAATGCCCGTTTAATATTTATTCAAGCAAATTTTGCAGAAAATCAAAATAAGTTAATAAATATTGCCTACGTAATAATTACCATCCAGCCCCCCCTCGTCGTCCCCATGTCATCAAAAATAAGCAAAGCAAAGACCCCCTCCACCCCCTTTGGTTATTAAAGTTCTTACGTAGGTATAATACTTGAATAGTCCCAAGCCAGATTGGTTTAGTTTAGGACTAAGTAGGTATAAGGTAGTAAAGAATCAACATCAACGTCTAATTTAGATTGCACCAAAATGCAGTCTCACTAGGATGGCTTGAGCCTCAGATCAGATAAACAAGGGAGATATTATGGCGGCGGGTACGAAAGTATCAGGCATAGGTTTGATGCCTTCATTCGAACTAAGATTCGAACACACCTGTAGACGACTTCCCGCCCTTTTTTGCTAGTTGGTTATTTATTAGTCAGTTCATTAGTTTTGCTGCAAGTTTCTTAGTGTTCGTGAAAAATCAATATGTTTGCCGTAGTAGTAAAAAAATTTATGAAACATGGAGACATTTGAACGAACAATAAATTTATTAAGGCATAACTCCTTTGTTTGCCAAACACCTCCTTCCAAACTCCTCCTTTGGTCAGATCTGAGGTTTTAGTCAATATTTGATTCTGTTCTGATATAATATTATTATTGAGCACAGACCCGATACCCACAATTTTTTTTCTGATTATCTTGTGTAGATAACTAATTAGTATGTCGTAGAAAATATTCCCCTGCTAACATTAACCTATTAAACAATGTCTCTTACTCCTTATCGCCCATTAGCATTCATGCTACCATGGTCACTAACATAAGAAATAGATAATACACACTAAAATAACATAATTCTTTTGTATTGTAGCGGTCCTCAATTCGGGTCAAGGCGTTTCCACGAAGGTAGACTTCGATGATGAGACTACTGTGACAAATTCTAGTAAAATAGAAGATGATGATGTAGAAGTGAAACATACTATAGTTGTGTCGACTAAATTGAAGAACAATAATGGTAACAGAAGAGGATTGCATAGCAACGATGGTGAATATACAAATCAGCATGAAAGTGCGTCATCAGAATTTTACTTGATTAAACTGATTCAGTGTCCAAACAAGTTTAATAAACTTTTGTTGATTTCAACGGGAATTAAAAGTTAATGATGATTGTAAAAGTTTACGCCCACATGATAATAAAATTGATTACAAAGAAAGACTCACAAAAAACTAGAAATGTTTCCACGGTAGATTATATTCGATAGTTTAAATTCTAGACTTTCTAAAAAATGAAAAATGCGATACATTTTGTTGACGAGATAAATTTGTTATCAATGTTTTTTTTTATTAATACGGATTAATAAAAAAAACATTGATAACAAATTTATCTCGTCAACAAAATGTATCGCATTTTTTAGAAACAAACCTCAAACCTATTTTAGTAACTATATAAATTAATTGGTACGTTACACAGTATACAGTTGTCTCTAGCCGTGTCACTCAAATAAAATAACACTAGTTAGTTTTTTTTAATAAACTTTTCGATAAATGGTTACTAAAATTTTCTAGCCTGTGTATTTAGATTTCATCACAATTGCACGTTTATAACTTCATCATTATCATAATCATTTCAGCCATAAGAACTGTTTGGCATAGGCCTCCCTCCTCGATCGTTTATAACCTCTCTAGTGTGAAATGTCATAGACACATAATTTAACTTTTAGAGATTTTTAATTATTTTGATTAAGTTAAACAGAATAATGGTTTTAAAACAATGTTGAAACTCTAACTTTTATGAGCTAAAAGTTCAGTGCTAACTTTAAAATTTACCCTGTTTTAGGAGACACAGGATTACTTTCATACAACATTGGCCGAAAAGAAAGTACGATCAAAGATGACGACGACGTTCCTATTGTACTAGGCTACAAAGGTGTAGAAACTACAGAAATCAGAACTCCAGACTCCAGGTTCAAGCCACCAGCACCAACATACCCCGAATCAGTCTTCATAAGCAGAAACATTCGCGATGATTACGACATTTACCCCAATCTGGCTACAAACCCTATGCAGTGGAAGCCTTCAAGTTTCTTCAACAATATTAACTATTGGAACCAGGATCACGGAAGAGATGCCAGTTTCATGAGACGAATTGATAGACCTTACCAAAACCCTGGAAAGATTCATAGGAAAGTATCAGACGATGGTGTAAAAGAATTTTACTGCAGGAAATGTAGAGAGATGAGTGGTAATAGAGGATGTGGTCAGTCTACGTATCCACGTTCGTGGATGGAAACCACAACGGCAAAGATGAAAATAGATGGTAAATTGGCGAAATTAAACTAATGTGCTCGTTCTATTGTTTTTGCTCATCCTGCCTCCGTAATGAGGGACATAAAAAACGTTGATGTTGTTCTAACCTTGGGTATAGAGACGAGTAATGAGATGATCACGTTTTCGTGAATTCTTTGCTTTTTGTGCACTTAATTGTAATCATAACATTTTGCTTTTATTTTTATGCTGTCGAACTGATATAATTTTAACGTAGGTAGTGATTTGTACCTTCGATATTTGATTTGATCTTTTTAGATATGGTAATACTGTACCTACTACATTTTACCATGTAGATAAAGTATCCAACAAATAATACCATTTCAAATCAAATTTGTTCAAATATCTTAATGTGCTAACTATACCCATTCGAGATGGAGAACAATAAAATTTTACCAAAGTGACTTTAAAACAATTTATTTAATACAAAAATATCACACATTTTGTCAATTCTAAATTATAACAAAAAAGATAAGAAGATAGTACAAACAATGAAAATAAGTATGGTTTTAACTTTATAAATGTAAATTGTTGACACATAAAATCTTCAACAGCCATATTATGTAGTAAAATTAAATAAGATTCTATAATAATATCTCAAATAATTACTGTAGTAACATAATCATACAAGAATCTATTATTATAACAGTAGATAAAAAACCAATCAAGACAAGAGTGAATTAGAACTCACTGACACGCAAGTTAAACATTTTAAAAACAAAGAGGTGCAGAGACCAAAACATAAAGTAAAATCACTAAAAGATCGCCAAGTGTCGTAGGGAAAGTATGACCAGGTCCAGAGAAGTTTAGCTGTGTACATTATACTTGGTGATAACACCGTTATCATTGATGGTGGTTTCCGCTGTCCTGGACTCTATCTTGCGGCCATTGTTATTCGATGAGGAATACGCGGAGTGACTGGTCACACTCTTAAAGCCACCTGATGGGCTCCCGTTGTTAGAATACTTGTTTACGTTCGGATTGTTCTGAAAAAAATATATACATTTTTTACCAGTTAGGTACGTAATAAAGACGCGTTTGGGTTGTATATTGTGTTTTTGTTTGTTCGTAACCATTTGTCTGACCATTTTGCCAAAGCGGCTAGACCGATTTGAATGCGACGTGAAGGTTTCATCGCTGTGTTTTTTACGATGTTAGATCAAAAATCTGCCCAATTAAAAGTATTGAGAGTGTATGATTAAAAAAAGACAATTAAAAATATGAAATTCGAATTCTGCCGCGTGTGCTTTGCTAGTCGTAAAATTTTTGATTTGTTATTTCAATACTAAATTCTAAAGTGTGGAACTACACTTCAAGAAAAAATATAGTTCTAATATTTTTTGCATTTCATTTATAGCAAACTAGCGTCCCGCTCCGGCTTCGCACGGGTGTAAGCTCGGCCTTCGACCTCGCTACTATGACCCGCTCCAGGTACACAAAATTTTATCCAAATCGGTCCAGCCGTTTTTAAATGTAATGTACCTTCTACGAAGTATTAGAAACAAACATTGAAAAAAAGATGTATGAAATCGGTAAAAACTGTTCTCAAGTTATAGCGTGACCAGGAGAAATAGGGGTGCATTTTTAGATTTAAAGATAGTGTGTCACTTTTGGCAACATATTTCTGTAACTGCTTTTTTCTATAATATAGGGTTTGCACACTTTTAACAAAATCGCAAATGATTACTTGAAATGAGAGATGATTTCAAATGTTAATTGAGTTAAGGTTATCTGAAGCCAAGCGTTTTATTGTCTCTTTGTTTAGTTTTTACGATGGCAAGCTCTGCATTGCAAACGTCTTTTGGATGTTGGATTTTAATGTCCACGGCAATTTAAATAAAAAATAAATCAGCTGAGGATCACAATCAATATAATTGGAATAACGTGCATGCTCGTAGCATGCAGCAACATTGCGATCGTATCAGACAGTTTAGTCACGATCATTAAGGACTGGTAGTTGCAGACGTCATCGCACATGTATGTAAATATTGATGCAACATTGTGTCATCTTTATATACAGACTCTAATAAAATTTAAGGTTTGCCGATTGTGTTGCTTTTATAATAAAAATACATATACCCCGGGTATGTCCTAAAACTGCGACCAGAACCACCTAAGAATGGGCAGCAGCGTCCTAATAGTACACGGTGAACTTACTGCGATCCCCAAGCCGCCTGCCAAGCGTGGGGATTATGGCAACACACCTCTCTATGGGGGAGGCCTTTGTCCAACAGTGGACGTTAATTGGCTGATGATGTGATGTGATACATTGCAAAAACACATTGTAATTAAGCACTTCTAATTGGACAATCAGTTAAAAGTGTTTAATTTAAATGTGTAATGATAGCGAAAACATAAGACATCAATAATGTATATTATGCCTTTTTATCTCAAATAAACCGGTCAAGTGCGAGTCGGGCTCAGGCACTGTGGGTTCCGCATCACCACTAAATACAAAGAGTAGTGCAAAAAACGTCACGCACAGGAAGTCAAGTCACACATCCAAGTACCGAGCGCGCCCGTGGTGAACAGTAATTTGTCACCGACTTGCATTTGACCATTATTCATTATTTGGCGTTTTACTTTCGAGTGTGTACAATAATCATGCCAAGTTTGACGCTTGTACGTAATACTGATTTTAAATTGGAGCAAATATTTAAAAAAAAGTTTATTTTATGAGGTTACCCTTTAGTTTTTACCTTTTGACTTCATTATTATTTCTTAGTTAATCCTCCATAACATTACATGTTCTGTGATTTTTTTACTGGCTTTGTATTACGGTTCGAAGATACAGCCGTTAAAAGATAGGACAGACAGACAGCGTTGGCTTAGTTATAGAGTCCCGTTTACACCATTTGGGTACGAAACCCTAACAATAAATTATAATTACCGGATTGGCAGGATTAATATCCGCAACCTGATGCGTGTAGCCTGGTCCTATAGCAGCGCCTGCAAATGCACTATTCTGGGTGTTTCTGAAGTTCGACATGTCAAGTCCTGGATATCCTTGTCCCTGGAAACCCTGTCCTTGACTCTGGTAACCTTGTCCTCCCGGGAATCCTTCAAATCCTGGGAAATTAGCGTTGAATGGGAACCTATAGGGAGCGAAATATTGATTGGAAGCAGCCCGATTCGTAGTCAAATCAAAGGCTTTTGTTGCTGCCGCGTACGCTAGCCTTTGGTTTTCTACACTATCGAATGTCCTGAAATCACACAAAACAGCTCTTAGAAATAGAACTTAAGGGCAGAAGCTTTTTAAATGTTGCTTTTGCAAGCAGAAGTATTAATATGAAAGTGAGTGGAGGACACTTTAACAGATTAGAGTTAGACACTTGGTTAGTTCACTAGAAGTTAGGATGCAGTTTTCAATGTTACCTCTGGAAGAATGGTTTTGAAAACGATCTGCGGAATGGTGAGAATCGAATGAATGGCGGTGGTCTAATGAATGGACTTGCTGGTCTTATAAATGGACTTGCTCTGAAAAAATAATCGATTTAATCCAATGAATACATAAATTTCTGAGATAACAATAGATCTTTTGACAGTTCAGCCGGTCTATTCTATAAGTTACGTGACCGCGCAAGTGAAGTAATAGTATAATTTAAGTGAACGTCTAAATAATTAATGTAAAAATATTGAGTGATCTCCCTCCACTATAATCTCTTACCCTTACAATTCCATATTTTGTCATTTATTTGCATAGGCAAGAAAAATTTACGTTAACCTTTATCACTTCACTTGTGCATTCACATAGCTTGCAGAATGGACCGACTGGTATACTAGCCACATGAAAGCGTACTACGTCAGCGAAAGTAAATAATTACTTTTCTATGTACATATTCAAACAAAAGCATAAGTACTTATAGGTACGTTGTACACTTCAAATATGTGTGGCGATTAAAAAAATGGTGCAGACTGCAATCTAGATAAATAAATAAATAAATATTCAACGCCACCAATATTTTATATTATATTATCATAGAATAGGTAGATAAATTCAGTTGTAAATAGAAATATGCTATTATGAACCAGATTTCAAGAAAAGTTAGAAAAAGAAGTAAGAAATTAGACTCTAGTCAAACTTATTCACCACCACATGTAGAGTTACCATAGTAGCCTCTAAGTCCTCCACCGGAAGCTCGAAGCTTCACTAAAACCAATCTTACTCTTGTAGCAGATTCTCATAGTTGCTAAAGTACTCTGGAAAGAAATCGTCTAGGTCCGGGAAGGAGGGTGGCGAGAAGTTCGGGGGAAAGTTGCCTTGCTGGTCCACCACTTGGCCGTTCCTCAAGCCGTAGGTTCCGCCGTACCTGCCTGATGGGCCGTTGTATGCGAATGCGCCTACACCGTCAGTATCATCTGGAAAAATTGAATTATTTCATTATATAGGAAAGAATAAACTCCAAATCGGCAATTTATCATTTGTACAGACAGAGACTGGAAACTTAAAGCTGATAAAGCTATTGACGTGCCTTGGGAGAGGCTTACGTCCAGCGTTTTTAGTTATATTGTGTTTTGGCGTGTTGGTATTTTTTCTCGTTTAGTTGTTTTGTGTTTTTCTCCCTTCTAAGTTTGCCTGAAAGAGATCGCTCTTATTGTTAAGGCCGCCGATTGTTGCACTAGTTTTTACCTGTTTTTTCATGTGTATGTAATTTGTGGTGTAAACAATTAAAAGTTTATCTTTATGTGACATAAGTACTTAGTAGAAATTTTAGAGTGTGGCGCAAATTTTCCAAATCCTAAACATAGGTAGTACTAGAACGGAAAATGTTTGAATGAGCATTTCCTTCCTTCTGATAGGTTTAAACAATGCGTTTATAACATTTCCGTTTATACAAAAATTTCAATTGAATACAGGCTTCGCTCATACAAACATTTTTTTTAAAATTTTAGTCTAGTAAGTACTCTTTACCATAACCATGTTAATCATAGCCTTTTAAATGTCAATGATCCCTTCGTTACCATTGTTTAACAGAGCTAATTATTCTATTAGTCATTACTTTAATGTGTAATGCGTATTTACTAGGGATGTTATGGAGGTTCGATTCAGATTCCGAAATGTCAGAACTTCCGATCGAGTCTTACTCGTGGTACTACTGGTAGTATCACGGGTTATTACACTTCCGATTCAGACCTTCAGCTCCGATATTTGTCGTAATATTATTTCCCACTACTTTTTAAATTTTAATCGAGCCATCTTTCCACCGGTCTGCCTCAGGTTCTCTTGCCGACAGGTCCCTTCCGTGATGTTATCTTACTGGACTCGACTGCTGGACATAGGCCTCTCCTAAGGCACGCCTCTCAGCCGGATCTTCGGCTTTTCTATTCCAGCCACTGCCAGCCGTCTTACGAATATCGTCAGTTCAACGAGTCTCAGGGCGTCCAACTCTACGTTTGCCGATTCCTGGTCTCCACTATAGATGTCTTCCCCAACGGTTATCGTTTCTACGACAGATAATATATGACGTTACATGAATCGGGTTAATTTTATTTTTAACGCTTTAGTATGTAGGTGTATTTTTTTCAACTGAAATTAATGAGGCTGAATAATATTCTGTTTTGTTTAATTTTATCTTCTGCCTCCGCCTCTGACTTCGACTTCGACTCCGACTCCGACAAGTCAAATTTGAAAACTCTTACTCCAACTTCGGGCCGATAAAATCGCCTTCGTAACATCCCTAATGCGTACCTACCTAAAATACATTTTCGACACCTGTATTTAGAAGTAACACCCCATAATTATACCTGAATAGTGGAATGGCTTGATAAAAACGCTAAATATACGACCAGACACAACGCAGCTATTAATTAAAAAGAAGCCCGCGTCAAACTGATTAAGTACTCAACACATCAATTAAGATATGTTGGTACTTACGCAGTTGATAAACAACCTAATGCACATCAGAAGATTCTGAGGTCATAATTAATTGTAGGGAAAACCCAGCCAGTAGGCTATTAGGTATGTTTCAACAATCCTAATCCTAACTAATATTATAAAAGTGAATGTAACTCTGTCTCTCTGTCTGGCTGTTTGTCGCGCTATCATGCCTAAATGACTGAACGGATCAGGAAGATAGTGTGCATCATAAGGTACTTTTGCCTCCAGAAATGAGGAGAAACTGGAAAATTGCGAATGACACATTCAAATATTGCCGTATTACCGTGGGAGCAAACAATACAATATTGTGGATTCTTTTGAAATGTCTTAAAAATAAACACAGTCTCATCGATCAGAAGACTTCATAATATTTCAGAGCAAACAATGTAGGTATACAAATGATTATGTTAATAACCTTTTTTAACGGCTAAATATTTAAGTAATTGAACACAGTCCTGAGTTTACCTATGGCGTTAATTTAATGTACTATTAGGTGTTTTTTAAATAATTAGAATTAAATGACTCGATTTTTTAAATATGTCACTTCCAGGTGGTTAGCGGTAGAGCGTAGAGTTTAAAACATATTACGAACTGAACCTCTTTGAACAATTCTACAGAGGTTTAGTTAACTTTTATGCAATAGTGCACAAAAGTATTTTATGCACTAGAGCATAAAAATATATTTTAGTCCGCTTAAACTGGGCATAAACACGAACTTTACGAGCATAAGAAGTGAAAAAGTAATTATATAAGAATATACAATCCTTACCGGGCACTTAATTTTCCCGCTGACTAAGCTCACACTGAAATTGGTAGGTATTCAGAATACAGAATAGATCAACACAAGTGAAACCTTGGATGACTCAACACCTACGTTGTTAATTTTTCATGTTTTAAATGATGTCATTACTAAAACTAAGAGCATTGACAATCCTTTCATTGTTCCAAGAAACTTGAGGCACCGTACCTACCCTATATCTTCGTTTTCTTCACCTGCATTATTCGTATTCTAAACTCTTTTCTGTTTACCGTTTTTTCTGGAGTTTTAAACACTTTTGACTTGTTTTTTTTTACCTAGATACTTTCTCTCTACTATTCAAATCATAGAGCAATGAAATATACCGGTTCAAATCCAACGTAATTTTCTCGATTTGAGCCCCGTTTATTATATTATATTTATCACATCCATTATATAATCATTAGTTTGTTTTGCCTGAGGAACCATTTCTGGAGAGCATTTTGTAACGGCTAACTTCGCCTACTAACAAAGCATAACGTTTTAACATGAAGCCTTCACAGGATGTCTGCACATTCTGTCTGTATAATATGTCTGTATGTAAACAAATAAGTATTCCAATTTAGGAATACAAACAAGGTCTAGTCAAACGAGTTAATTATTATTCTGAGCTTGTGAGTTAGTTTTGTGAGAAAATTACCTAGTTCAGTAGAATAGTCCTAGAGTAAGTATCTAAATTGAAACAAATTCTTGGACTAAGAGATTTTGTAAAACAAAAATTTTTACAGGGAGAGTTAGTTGTAAAGGTGGACTGAAATGATATAATTATTATTCTGAGCTTGTGAGTTCGTTTTGTGAGAAAATTACCTAGTTCAGTAGAATAGTCCTAGAGTAGGTATCTAAATTGAAACAAATTCTTGGACTAAGAGATTTTGTAAAACAAAAAATTGTAAAGGGAGAGTAAGTTGTAAAGGTGGACTGAAATGATATGTGAGGTCTCGAAATGTTAACGCAGTGAATTACGCTCAAGTATTTACCGCACGCAGCGTTTTTTGATTCCTCAGTCGTTCCCGTGCGTCATTAGAGTTAGTTATAACTAGAGTCGTATCTATCAGTGACACAAAATAAAATTTGGACTTAAATAGTGGTTTCACACTTAAAATCTCATTCCCTGTAGACACACGAAACATAAGTATTTCCTTCTAGATCAATGTTGCCTAATACGAGTTACTGACTATATAACCCTAAACAAGAGATAATTTATGAAGCGTTTAAGAGATAATATCGGGATTCAGAAGCCACCGATGTGGCTATTTTTTGCCACGAACTCTACATTGCTTGGGGCGCAATTGGTAAGCCCAGAACCTGTAGCATCCGACCTCACATGGAGTATTGCGCCTATCTTTGGAACGGAGCACCCAAGTATCAGCTTGAGCCTTTTGATGCATTACAGCTTAGAGCTGTCAGAATTTAATGGAACGGGGAGGTTTTTTTATCCCATAGGTGGCAAACAAGCAGAAGGGCCGCCTGATGGTAAGCAATCACCATTGCCTATGGATACATGTAACACCAGAGGTATCACAAAAACGTTGCTGACCCTATAGAACTCTATTAACTCTCCTTTTGAAAAACCCCATGTTGCAGAAACACCGCGGAAGGTAGCTCATTCCACATTTTGCAGGAAGAGTGTTCTGAAGAACTGTTCAATCTAAGGCCGGCGTCGCGGTTTTATCCTCGCCGCCACCTACCTATATGCCGCCACCGACAGAAAGCTCATCATATCATATACCTACATTATCATAGATATTTAAAATATTTATGGAGGTTTCTATGATCGTTTTCATCACGTCCAGTGTTTTAAATATTTGCGTACAAAGAGCCCATTTTCCATTTTATTTTGGTGAAGACAAACAAATGTTTTAGAAAACTGAAAAATCAATTTTGCACGCTAAGAACGCGGCCTGGGACGATTGTTACTTAATTTATTTCAAACGTAACTACGGGCTTCATGACATGAGCGTTTCGCGACACGTAATTTTGAAATGATGAGATTTGACAAAAAAAGTGCTTCAAAAAACGGACATTGGATACTTATAAAACACACTTAAATTCACGAGAAATAAACAGCAGGGCACATCTAGTAAAATACTAAGAATTAATTAATGATAATAATATATTTATAATATACATATCTTGAATAAAATAAAGTCACCAAGTCACAGAAGCAATTTATAGTTTACCGTTTCAAATTCATCTTCACGCATTTCAAAGAAAAATATTAAACAAGCCTTAATACAATTCTTTCTATAGTAGAAATGCAAACCTAGCATAACCAGCTCAACCTTAGAAGCTAATATTTATTTGATAGGACAGTTTCAATAGTGTAATATGGATACATACGTACGCATTTGCGAAGAACGTTGTTAGGACGTATTCTTTTGCGTTTTTTTTTGAGTGGGTCTCAATGCGAAAACTCATCTTAGCGAAAACCAAAGAATCGACAGACGCTAGTTCGAACCACGAAAGTGCGAAATTTTCGGCGATGAAAATAGCGAGACGCGGCTCGTAAAATATACATAGTTATAGGTTATAGTAGACATCGAAAGTTAGAAGAACCCTGCGAAATAATCTTGTAAATAAACAGTATATCAGCATCATGTTGGCAATGACATGCTGATCTATGATAATTCAACCTAATTTGTGATATTCCACAACGATATGGCACAATTATAAATGTGTTACATAACTACTATTAGTTCTAAAATTATTCGATTGTACTCATATCTAACCCCGAATGAAAATTACTGTGCTAGAGTATTTATTTATAAGTACTACATAATATTCGGTCCAAGTTAATTTTGCTCTGAGAACTGCGATAGGTGTAGCAGATGCTTTATGAACGAGTGAAAATGACACTAACTCGACGGTACAAACGCGTAACTAAATCTAAACACGTCGATTGCACAAGTGAGAAAACCCTCAAAATAATCAAAAGTGAAGAAAAAAGTATTACCCATTTCGTAGTGTAAATACCGTTTTCTATGGAATAGCTGCTTATTTTTCGCAATTTCAAGGTTGGTCCCATAGTAAAAGTTGTTCATATTTTGTACTACGGACTCCTTTCGGCTTAGTACACCTTTTTCGAGTAACCCAGTATAAATAGTTTTGAATATCTTTAGTTCAACCAATATTTTGTTTAACATTTTCTCAGTTTTAATACCTTTATTTACTCTTGGTTTTGATTTAAAAACCTTGATACTAGCCGCGGTCTTAGCAAAAACTTGCTCTGTCTCGTTTTCACGCCTAACAATATCCATCTGAGAGAAAGAGAAGTTTATAGAGTAGTTGAGAGACAGAGAAGTTGATAGAACAGTTTTATTTTATATGAAACTAGCCGTCCGCCCCGGCTTCGCACGAGTGTAAGCTCGGCCTTCGGCCTCGCTACAAAATATAATATAGCCTATGTCACCCGGAGATAGTGTAGCTTCCCAACAGTGAAAGAATTTTTCAAATCGGTTCAGTAGTTTCGGAGCCTATTCATTACAAACATACAAAAATAGGTACAAATTTTTCCTCTTTATAATATTAGTGTAGATGGGCTAGTGTAGTAGTGTCTGACCTCAATTCACCTGATGGAAAGTGATGATGTGGTCTAAAAGGGAGCACGCTTGCCCATGAGGTATCTACGAGATACACTCTTATCTTGAAGATGTCACTCAGGTTGCACTTTATAGACAACACCGAGGAAGGGAGCGCATTCCATTCCATTGCAGTTCGTATTAGGTTTTTAAACACGGATCAGATTAGCAGACATTTCAAAGGACGTAGGTTGTTTATCGTTTGTTTGGTACAACGAGAAAAATGTGTGCTTTCATGGAAACTGAGGTTTAAATACTTGTGTAAACAACCATTTTTTGATAGAGCAAAACTTGGGAAACCCATGCCGTCATAATTATTATTGTTCCTTGCATTGAAATGTCGCAGTTATCTAGATATGTTAGGTACCCTATTATGTCTTAGTTTTTTCGGTATTACATATGGAAATTAAAGACTTTTCAAAGAATTTTATCGCGCAAATTTAAAATTACTTTAATTCTTGACGTTTCGAACACTTAGCAGTGTCCGTGGGCACAGGTAACCATGTTAAAAATGTTATAGAAATGTTTATCTAGCTAGATGAACATTTCTATAGACAATCGTTATCAGGTCTAACTGTAATCATGGGCACTGCAAAGTGTTCGAGACATCAGGAATTAAAATAATGACAAAAAAAAATGTTATAATTCTGTGCGGTGTACTATGGTGCCTGTGACATTGACATTAGCCGAACGGCCCCATTATGTAACTTTCAACTCGCGATTTAGTCGCAAATTTGACAGTTTCACTATGAGAGAACTGTCAAATTTTGCGACTAAATCGTGAGTTGCAAGTTGTATAATCAGGGTTCGGTTAATGTCACAGGCACAATGCTACACCACACAGGCTATAACAGTGTTTAATTATAATTTTCAATGTTATTTATCTTTATTAAAAAAAACGGACCGAATTGAGAACCTTCCTCCTTTTTTGAAGTCGGTTTTTTATAATATAGAAACTAAGCATCCTATTTTTTAAACCACGACGCGAAAGAGGAATCTTTAAGTTTTTGTTTGTGTGTTTGTATGTGACATTGTATCTCTAAAACCACTCGTTTGAGAGCTACAATTACTACCTAATTTGATTATTTTTTTAGAATGATAAGTACAATGTAAGTAAGTACCTCCTTTCGGCTTAGTACAGTGTATATTCGTAACCCTGTATAATCTAAATATCTCTATTTTAGGGTTAAAATGTTATCGTACGAGCCAGCAGTTTTGAGAGACGAAAAGGTAGTTGTCTGTGTATGAAATTTTATTCATTATTGCTTATCTTTTTCATATAATCGGCAAATATAAGTACACAGTTATGGTCCTGGGTCCAACCACAATAAGCAATCGGCTAACGCGATGATGTCAGGGTACTTGTATTGAATTGATTTGTATGACATATAATTGACAACTTTTTAACGAAGTGTTAAACGGTACTTATGCTCTCAGAACATAAAATAAACATAGTTATTCTGTACGATAGAAAATGGAGGTTAAGTATTGTGTACCTTCAGATAGAGTTGATTATCAAGAACATTCCTGTTCTTAGTTCTTTCTTAGAGTTAGATTTGTAAATTTAATTATCAGCTGACGTCAAGGTATCTTATTCATATGTTGGGTTGTTTTATATAGCATATAGGTGCAAATAACATTTAAAAAACGGTGACTACTATCAGAACATAAAGTTAACATATTCATTCTCTATGTGTACCTGATAATTACAATTGGTTATTAAGCACACAGGCAGAGCAGGGTACATATCACGCAAAACATACGGCCGATGGGGCCGAAAGGTTCTCGAATGCAGATCACGGACCAGTAAGCGCAGCGTAAGACGTCCACCCACAAGATGGACAGACGACCTAAAAGAGACCGCAAGAAAACGCTGGATGCAGGCCGCTTCCTATCAGCACTTTTGGAAATCGATGGAGGAGGAGCAGTGGACGTGCTGTGGTTTAAATGATGTTGATGATGATCAAGCACATTCCTGTTTTTAGTTTTTTTTTTAAGCAATCATACATTAGAACGAACCAACAAAAAAAATCGGTCAAGTAATTTTTGACTTTTAGTAAGACTAACGAACAGCAATTGATTTATATATATGCATATACTATATAGACGTCAATTTGATTTGCAAATAAATATAACAATATTGGGTATTGCATATTGTATTGTCATCAGAACTAAAATATGCAAATTACAGCAAAATAGGTTGGGAAGATCTGTGGGGTTAGTACGAGAATTTGCGAAAAAGTTATCGTTACGTAAACGATAGCAAATGTATGAAAAATTCAGTTTTCTTTCACGTCAATTTTTCATACATTTTGCTATCGTTTACGTAACGATAACTTTTTCGCAAGTGCTCGTACTAAGACCACAGGTTGTAATGGGAAGTTTTCTGACAGCTGGAGGAACATAGTTCTGCATCTATAGATGGCGCTGAGGAGACATGGTTCTCATTTTATTTTAATATAACTCACCTAATTACTTTCAGTAATTCTTATTTGTGGATCAGAAGATATTGGTTGTTATTTTAGGTAAGGGTATTTATGACCTACATGTAAGTTGTTGTTATATTATCATTATTTTCACTAACACTAATGAGACGGACAGACATTTACAACTGTAGATACAAAAATATAACCATGTGGCATTATTTATTATGAGGGTAGATCGTTTTGTCTGTACCTAACTTTTAACTTTTTCACCAACCACCCGCATTCTTTAGTATTTTTTAACATGGTGCATGTAATTGCGCCGAAATATCGGGAGCTCCTTCCACAACCTTACCACGGTAAATATCCCGTAAATAATCATATAACTTTATTATACTCGCTTATAAACTAAGTAGCTAATAGATTTACGCAGTGCGTCAGCTAATTTGTTTCCCCATTACACTGTACCGGTTATATGAGAAACCTCATTTACTAATAGTTTTTCCGTAAAATAATCTACAATTATGTGTCTCATGAATCGTCGAAATGTTTGTACGCGCATAACTTCCGAACAACTGCATTAACTTGTTTTTTTTTTCCTATTTTCAGGACAAGGTTTGTGTATTTAAAAAATCGTTGGACTATACTACACGAGCGAAGCCGCGGGCAACAGCTAGTTCTCAATAAAAACATGAAAATAATTGGTACCGAAATAAGCAGAGTAACTTTTTTTAAGAGTCCATAAATGTTTATCAAGCAGTGTTTTGTTTAAATTAATTAAATGTATGTAGGTAGGTATATAATATATTATATTTTTTGTATTATAAGAGTCCGGCCACAGAAAAGATAAGAGTACGAGTAATTTTGATGTTGATCTATAATAGTACTAATAACTGGCCAAGAGTGTGTCAAGACACGCAAAAAGGTAATATGGTAAGTTTCCGTAGCCAAAGCCTTGTAATTGTGGTAACATTTAAGTTCATAAATTTGTGTGGTTATAAAAATGTTTAAACGAACGAAGTTACTAAAACTTATACCCATGCGAAACTGGGGCGGGTCGCTAGTTATATATATATATAAACCTTCCGTGGAAAATTATCTAATTGATGGTGAAAACTGCATTACAATCCGTTGCATAGTTTAGGAGGAGTTAGCGGATATATAGAAAGACAGACACGTAAAACTACTTTATGTATACTATGTAGAGATAAAACTTACAACCGTGCGGAACCGGGGCGGGTCGCTAGTATCTTAATAACTATAAGTTAGAAGGTTCTAAAGAATAAAGACCATCCGTCTGTCCGGACTGTCTGTCCAGCCGGACAACTATAAGTTAGAAGGTTCTAAAGAATAAAGACCATCCGTCTGTCCGTCTGGACAGACAGATGGACAGACAGAACGAACTTATAATTTAGGGGTTCCTTATAGTACTACGGAACCCAAATAAAAGACAAATAAGATCACATCATCAGCCCGTAAAAGTTCACTGCTGAACAAAGGCCTTCCTCTTAGAGAGGGGTGTTGCCATAATCCCCACGCTTGGCAGGCGGCTTGGAGATCCCAGTACGTTCACCGTATACTTATAACACGCTGCTGCGCATCCTCCGGTGGTTCTGGTTACATTGTCAGATAGCGCTGTTGACGCAGTAGTGCCTTCTAAGGTTGGGGGCATGGGTTCGATTCTCACCTAGGGCGCACCTTCATGTGATGAACATTTTGTGTTTGTTCTATATCTAGATGTACATATCTATTTAAGTATGTATTTAAAAAAAAAGTATATCAGTCTGGCAGCCATACTTTGCTTAGTTTGGGGTCAAATGACCATGTGTGCAAAAATGTTCCCAAATATATATTTATTTATTTATTTTATTTCTTTTATGACATACCCGGGTTCGGTAAAATAATATCACTTACATTCAACTTTAGAAAATAAACAAAACACTTACCTGCTCCATAAATCTTGCCAAAATGCAGGCATACTGCACACACTAAGATAATGGTCTTCATTTTGAAAACACTTCCACCACCGTAGTCTAGAACTAGCTTAATTAAGGCTGACTATCAAACCTGTTAGTGACTAATAAACTTATCAGTATTGAAGGCACGAGTATACTCTACGAATGGTTAGCCTATTGTGTTGCTTTAGGATCCTCGACGAGTATTAAATGTAATTCCCTCGATGCTTATCACAACATTCTTTACTGTTTTATTCCTTTGAGTTAAGGTTCAAATTGTTTGTGGTTTTTGTTAATGGAAATTGTGGTTTAGCAGTTTTCTGAATGAAAATGCAAAGGACAAACATCCGGGAGCAACGCCTTTGATAATTGTTTAAGGATCTCGTTGTAGGGTTTAGTTTCTTTTGATAGGTTCATGCTTCAGTACGAGTTAATGCTTACCATAATAATTGTGAAGACCTAAGACTTATTCTTTACCTGCGTACAGGTTTTTAACAACTATTCTTTTCCTTATTATTATGATATCCGAGCCGTATTACAAGATGCATGGTTATTTTTTTGCGAAAAATAAAGCCGTAATTGTCAAAACAAATATAAAACAAGTAAACTAAGACCAACATTGTTTATTTTATGTCAGTAATTTAATTATATCCACACTCAACCATGCGTTCCTGCCTTTCGTGAGTTTTACGAAAAACTACTTTTGTAAATTGGATAATTAAATAATATAATTATTCTTTTCAAATTTTGAAAAGGTGTTTTCAATAATTAAATACAGATCTATATATTACAGGAATTGAATTTTCTATGGATCTTCTATTTGATAAAATCAGAACACCAAAAATCCAGTTTCAGTTTTTTTTTTTTCGAAAAATGTGAGAGGGTGTGTGAGGGTGTTATTAAGAAATAATAGGAAATTTTCAGGTAAACAAAAGTAAAGTTTTCAGGTAAAGTAGTGAAACAACTTGCCTATAAAAAAGTTACTACCAGCCATTGTCTATTAAAATGTATAAAGAAATCCAAATGTTAAACAGTTCTGCTAATAAGTATTATTAAAAATAAAAACCGTCTGTAAAATGTAGCCCATTACACTCCTTGTATAAAAAGGAATCCAACGATACCTCACTCATCAAAATCGGAATAGCCATGGTGGCTTATTGTGTATAATGTGGTGTATATTTAAATATACAAATATATATTATATATATATATGTATTTGTATATTTATATATATATAATATTTTATATTTTATTTCAATATATTTTCCTACTTGTTCTATTGGTAGAACAAACAGTAGAACAGGTGGGAAGCGACACTAACGACCCCTCTATGCTGGTACCCCACGGGTGTGGTGAGTCACAAAACACTTCTTCATGATTTTCGAGTGACATGTTTTAAATGTACCTAATATACAAATATATATTGGGTTGCGAAGAAAGGGTGTACTAAGTCGAAAGGGATTCATCATCATGAACCAACTCAACTCTGAAATCGCGTAAAAATATATCAGCTGTACCGGTCATTCACACTTGACAATACGTAGGGCGCAGCTGATATTTTTTGGCGATTACAGGATTTGTACCATAGTAAAAGTAGTTCATAATGAATGGACCCCGGCTTAATACACCCTTTCCGCTTTACTCTACACACGTCCGAAAAACATTACCACCCTTCTTGGGCAGTCGGGTAAAAAAACTATTGTTTATGCATGTATGAAATATTTCTGAATCCGTTTTTTTCTGGCCCATCAAAATGTTTTTTATGATATATTCGGCATTACTATTTGATTTGTGGGGATTTACTTCAAATGTGTGTGGATGTGTGTGGTTTACGAATATCTGAATGAAATGAGATCGTCTCTACCACCAACTGCATTTTCATTAAAATTCCCACTTTTTTGCTCTAGCAAAAGTTTAGTTTGTTTGGGAACAATCAAGATGTAAGATTAAAAAGGTTATGACCGGTCAAGAAGTTTCAATAAAAACCGCAAATACTATGTTAACAACCAATTAAAAATTAAATTGGCTCAATCAACGAGTAGGTAAAACAAGAACTTAGGTAAAATAACATAAGGTTTACTTTAGGTATTTTAGTAAAATAAAGATTGTCAAATAACATTAAACCCTTTCACCAAAACCAATAAAGTCTACAACAGTTTCGAAAGATCTTAATGAAATGGTACATAATAAGCATGTAGATTTTATCTGCAAAATGCATGATGTAAACAGTAGGTACCTACCGTCGTCGGTTAAGGTTAAGGCGAAGGCCGTTGATAAAAAATCGATAGATGGTTATTACTAACTCGGTTTGTTTGAAAATAAGAATAAATACTTTTATGTACCTACAAAATTATCAATGTAGTATACAGAAGGTAAGCAATAATCGTAACAAGTTTTGTATTTGAAAATATCTTTTTCAAACCAAGCTTTTATGAAATTTGTGATCGGAACGGTGTGCTGATTAAAATGAACCCAAACATAGTCTACTATTATCCATCGAGCGCCATTGTCCTCCGTCGCCACCAATCAGCTTGCTGTCATTAAAATATTGTATTGTCATCTAGAAACAATTATCAAAACTAAAACTATACTAAAATTATAAAGAGGAAAGATTTGGATTTTTGGATGTTTGTAACGAAATAACTCAAAAACTACTGAACCGAGTTTAAAAATTCTTTCACTGTTGGGAAGCTGCACTATCCCCGGGTGACATAGGCTAATATTATATTTTGTAGCGAGGCCGAAGGCCGAGATTACACCCGTGCGAAGCCAGGGCGGGCGGCTAGTATAATATATTAGTCAATAATATAATAATGTACATAATTTTCCTGCCATGATTTAGTAGACGATCGATGGTTCTTTTTTTGCAAGGTAGTAGGTTAAGTCATGTCTTTTCTGCGTAGGACGTTTTTTGTTTAAACCATGATGCCTTTAAAACATTAAATGGATTGTTCGTGTACAGGCAACTAATTTTCCATAGTAATTATAGTATCGTCGTGAGCAGTAAGTTCATCTGCGTTTTCATGCAGATACATGTAGATATACCTACAATACATCAACACTTTATTGACACCACAGAAAGGACATTACAAGAAGAGTACATTAAATAGAGGCCCACCAGGCGGTCTTAGCGCTAAAACACACATACACACACAGGGTTACTTTTAATTCACCAGCCTTCTGTACATAATAACCAAATTATTTTGTTTCTGGGACATTTGGGAATTCGCAAAAATGCTATTTAATTAAAAGTAGCCTCGTATATTCGTTTTCGTAAGAGTCCACCCTTTCACATTTTTGTTGAAAAAAGCAACAAAAACTTGAGATTTGGCTATCTCCATTCTGTCAATTGTAAAGGTCTATAGAAAATTCATTTATTATAATAAATAGAATTGTATTTTTTGTTGAATATAACGGCTTCCGATTTTTGTATAACTTAACATATCAACTTATACCTGTAATTTACTAAAGTAGTTTTTCGTAAAGCTCTGGGAGGGAAATTTGAGAATGGATTTTGTTAAATTACTGACAGAAAAAAGTTATGGTTTACTTGTTTTATATTCGTATTGACAATTACGGCTTTATTTTTTCGTTTTAGGTCGAAAATCCATTTACAAAAAATTACGATTTGCATTTTTTAATGCGGCTCTTAACGTAAGGGCGAAAATGCTGATGTTGAAAGGTGTTACACCTAGCCTAGCTTAAGGACAAGTGTAGCTCCGGAGCCTCCGGAAGACCTGTCCAACGTTTGCGTAATTAATTTTTGCGGAAATAGGTATCTAGGTACATGGTCGAGAGTAGCGGTAAACGGAAATTAACAAGAGAGGAAGGATTATGACTTGCAGTGGGCTGAATGAGTTGTTTGATTATAATAATATAAAGCTTGGTAAAGTACCTACAAATTCACAACAGTTTCGCAATGCGATTGTAAATTCATTAAAAGTTTGTGAATTTGATATTTTTTCCCGCCTGCTCAAGGAGGGTATGTTTTAGCGATTTAGGTATGTACGGTGTACCTATCTTTTGTGATTTCTTGTTGCCTAAACGGGTTCACTGATTTTGATTAAGTTATAGCTTAATTTTATTAAATTAAATATAAAAAGGAAACAAAAAAAACTAATTCTTTTCACAGATAACTCCCTAATTAACTTCCTTTCTAATTAACTTTTGTTTCAGGTTAGGTTAAATTAGCATGATTGACAAATTTTTGTGAAACAAAAAAATTTACCCCGAATTCCCTCAGATCAAATAAAAAAATACAGGTGGAATGCCAAAGTGAATCAACATCGCTTTCACAAGTACGTGAATTTCATACTGAAAACATCAAACGATTACGCACACTCAGGTTTCAAAAAGTTGCTTCGTGTTCGCAGTAATCCTATTTTTATTTGATCTGAGTATTGTACTTACATTATAGATTCGTCGAAGAAAAAGTTCCCTTGAACGTTGAATTGAATGGTGAAGTTGAATTTCTGCAAAGTAACGCCTGATTTAATCATCTACCTAATTTTCTTGTGTTTATTAATTCAATACAAAATATACAGTGACAAATTATCTTTAAACGCATCATAGACTAAGAAGTTAATTTTATGCCACTTTAAATAAATATATTATTTAAAGTGGCATAAACTTAAACCGCATTTTCCGCCTAAGTTACGCATATAATTTAAAAGCGACGAAATGAATTTTTTCATCGAATCTTAAAAGCATCTCTGAGGTTAGATGCCGCGAGTTAACCTGCTTTGTGTATAGTGCTTGGATCAATGGTCCAACTTAATGGGAGGTTTTACGAAAGGCATTAAAAAAAATAGTTGTCATAAATGCTATAGATGGCGTTGAATGGATCTGAAGATTTCTCAAAACCACAGACAAAGTAAGGCCAATAAAAAACTTGATTATTCTCATAGACAGACAATATATACTATCTTTCTGTCATCTTGCTTGCTTTTGTGTTATTTTATTTAGTAGTATTTTGTGGTTATTGTTTGATAACAAACAGTATTTGTTTTTACACAACACAACAAATTAGTAGCATAGATAAATGTAAGTGCTATCTTCTTAGTTAGTAGGCACATAAGTGTGCGTTGCCTAACCTTGTTATAAAATGTCTCCCCTACCTTGAAATAATTATCAATATCAAAAACAGACTTCATCAGAAATGGACCAAATTGAAATGGAACCAAATATGAAGCACCAGCTTTCAAATAAAAAAAAATCACTAAAATCGGTTCACCCAGTCAAAAGTTCTGAGGTAACAAACATAAAAAAAAACAGTTGAATTGATAACCTCTTCCTTTTTGGAAGTCGGTTAAAAATGAAAACCATGTCACGTCAGAGCCATCTATCGATGTTTGTATTTAGAACTATATTTTTTCAGCTGTCAGAAAACATTACATTAGGGTCGTGTTGACAGAATTACGTCAGGCGTCAATACAAAAATGACAATAATTATGTGCCATAGTAAAATGTAAAAACTCTTCGGGAGCAGTTGGTCGCGCAAATGGAGTTAATTTACCACTAAATTACAAAAATGCGATACGCTGGGTTATTACAGCAATTGACGTACTTACGGCTTTTATAAATGATAAAGATTAGTGGTTCTTAAGAATAATCCTGGATTGCTCATAATAAACGATTGGAAAAAAGATTTTAAAAATTTCAGCAATGTTTATCGTTGAAATAAAAATAGGTAAACATACATGTTTACCTATTTTTATATCAACCAAATTCATATATTTTTGGTTTATATAAATTCATCATCATCATCATCAGCCAGAAGACGTCCACTGCTGAACATAGGCCTCCTAGAACATAGACATCCTGCCATCTGCATCCACTGGATGCCCGCGACTCTCACAATGTCGTCGGTCCATCTAGTAGGAGGCCTACCTACGCTGCGTCTTCCGGTTCGCGGTCTTCACTCAAGAACCTTTCTTCCCCATCGGTTAACAGTTCTTCGAGCGATGTGGCCTGCCCATTGCCACTTCAACTTGCAGACATAGACATAGACATAGACATAGACATAGACATAGACATAGACATAGACATAGACATAGACATAGACATAGACATATATTTATTGATAATAATAGGTATTACAAGTCAGGTACATAATATATTAAATGTTAGAAATTGCTATACAATAATATTACGCGCTATCTTAATATTGAAAAAGTCAGTGTATTCATAAAAAGCTTGCGTAATTAGCCACATTTTTAATTTGATTTTGAAAGATGCAAAGCTCGGAGCATCAATGACTGTCTGAGGAAGTCTGTTATAAATATCAGGTCCCATTACGTGGAGCATTTGAGACGATTTAACCAACGACCGTTTTACGGTAACTAACTTATTCTGGTACCTGCTATGACGTGGTAGCCCTTCTCCTCGTTTAGGGAACAAGTGCAGATTTTCCCGTGTGTATGTAGCTGCTTGCATGATAAGGAGACAGGGCAATGTCAATATCCCCAGCTCAATAAAGAACGGTCTTGCGGACTCATCTTGCTTGATATGCACCATCGCTCTAACAGCTCTTTTTTGCAATCTAAATACGCGCTTCCATTCAGCAGCACGGCCCCAAAACTCGAGCCCGTACTGAAGCACAGATTGTATGCTAGCAAAGTAGCAAGACCGCACAGCTTCTTTTGGCAGGGTCGACGCGATCCTACTGAGGGCGAAACAAGCTGCTCCTAGTTTTCCACACAGTTTGTCTATATGGAATTCCCATGATAGTACAGTATCCATGTAAAACCCTAGAAATGGGGCAGATTGAACTTGTTCTATGGCTTCTTTTTCAAGGTCAACCACTAAGCGACGTCGTTTGCGACCTGAGAGATCAAACACCATGAACTGTGTCTTTGTTAAATTTAGCTTCAGGCCGTTATACTTGAACCACAACAAGAGATCGGAGGCCACTGTGTTCAAACGTCGTTCGAGATGGTCCAGAGATGAGGCTGTTACAACAGCTGCGACGTCATCTGCATACATGGACACTTCTCCCTCTGTTGTGGCTTTTGGCAAATCGTTCAGGAGGAGTGAGAAAGCCAAGTTAGATAATGAGGATCCTTGGGGTACCCCAATTTCCGATGTCATGCCTTCTGATTTGGCTTTACCGTTATCTCCGATGACATATTGAGTCCTGTCACTCATGAAACTTATGACTGTATCGAGAGCCGGACCGGATATACCATAATAACTGAGTTTCTTTGATAGTGTCCTGTGATCCGCGACGTCAAAAGCTTTAGACAAATCACAGAAGAGCACAGCAACTTCAGTCCTGTGCTCTCGAGCTTCTAAAATACGGCGCACTACTTCTCGCGCTAACAGTGTTGTGGATCGTCCTTCGCGATATGCAAATTGACGATCTGATAGCGTGTTTGTGGATTTCAGAAACTCAGAGATACGCTTCGATAGACCATACTCAAATATTTTTGCCACAGCAGGAATTATAGCTATCGGTCTGTATGAATTCGGATCATCTTTCTTTCCTTTGCCCTTGTAAAGAGGACATATTCGCACTTCTTTTAAAGTTTTTGGATAAGTGCCTTCTTGTAGACATTGATTAAATAGGATAGCAAGAGGATCCGCTATAGAAACAGATACAATTCGTATTAATTCAATTGAGATGTCATACATGTCCTTTGTGGGCTTATTTGCCACGCCACTAGTTATTATCTTTTGTATTTCACTTGGAGTGAAATGAGTCATTCTAAGCGAACGATCACACTGTTCATATGCTCTGTGCAGTGAAGCGCAGACCATGTCAGCATTCGCCATTGGCGCACCACACAGCTGCGCTGCGGAAATAAATTGTTTATTGAGTAGATCTACTATATTCTGTTTTGATTGCGGCCCATTACTGGTCTTAATTATATCTGTGTAGTCTACTCTAGAAGTTTTTGATTTTCCTGTTTCAGTATTTACTATACGACAGATTTTAATAGCTATGTCGGTGACTCTGGTTCTTTGGCGAATATCTACGTTTCGGATTTTATCGCGCAAAGAAACTCCGAGCATAGCTCTCTCCATTGCCCGTTGTGTGACTCTGAGTTTTTCCAAAAGGTCAACAGTTAAGGACCACGTCTCAGTACCATATGTCATCACTGGCCACGCACACTGATCAAATACCTTTGTCTTTAGGCACTGTGGTATCTTGGACGAGAAGATGTCACGCAATTTCCCGAACGCTGCCCATCCGAGTTGGATTCTTCGGGCGACCTCTTTGCCTAAGTTGGACTTACCTAACTGAAAAATCTGTCCGAAATAGGTGTAATGGTCAACAACTTCGAGAGTATCGTTCCCAACGATTACCGGTACGGGTACAACATGGACATTGGACATGACTTTTGTCTTGTCCATGTTCATTTTAAGACCCACCTGTTGGGAAAGGCTACTGAGGTCGCTGAGCATTGTATTAAGGTTCTCCAGTGACTCTGCCATGATGACAATATCGTCGGCAAAACAAAGGTGAGTGTTGTTTTCGCCATTGATGTTGATGCCGAATCCGTTCCAGTCCAAGAGCTTGAAAACGTCCTCCAATGCGTTAGTGAACAGTTTCGGAGAGATAACATCTCCCTGTCTCACGCCTTTATGCAATTGGATTGGTTCCGTGCTCTCGTCCTGTAATCGGATTGACATGGTGGCGTTTCTATACAAACACTTCAGCACTTCGATATACCTATAGTCGATATGACAACGCTAGAGGGACTGCAACAGTGCCCAGGTCTCGATTGAATCGAAGGCTTTTTCATAGTCCACAAACGCTAGACATAATGGCCGATTATACTCCTCAGTCTTTTGTATAATCTGGCGGAGCGTGTGTATGTAGTCTATGGTGCTCCAGCCTTTACGGAAACCGGCTTGTTTGGGAGGCTGGAAGTCATCAAACCTGCTTTCGAGACGGTTCGTAACGACTCTGGAGAACAACTTGTACACATGGCTCAGGAGTGAGATGGGCCTATAATTCTTCAACGAGGTGTTATCACCTTTTTTGAAGAAGAACACCACCACACTCCTATTTCATGCTTCAGGCGTAGTACCTTCGAGTATGATGGAATTAAATAACATCTGCAGGACCAAAAGTACCGGTTTTCCACCCGCTCTTAGAAGTTCTGTCGTGATTCCGTCATCACCCGGCACCTTGTTGTTCTTAAGCTGTTTCAGAGCCATTCTAATCTCGTACAAGCTGATGTCTGGGATGTCTTCAGTGTAGTGTCGGGTCAGTTTAGCTCTCATGTCCTGAGCTGCGCTGACAATAGGCTGTCGTGTTGAGGTGTACAACCGTCCGTAAAACCTCTCGAGCTCTCTCAGAATCTCCGGCTTTGATGAAATGATACTGCCATCCTCGATCTTTAGCTTCGTCATTTGGCCTTTCCCAATAAACGAATTCTTCGCGAACACTTTTGAGCCCTGGTTACGCTCAATTGCGTCCCTAATACATCTTGTATTATAGGAACGCAGATCATGTCGCACCGATTTCGAGATTCGTCTATTAAGTTTGCCATATTCCGACATATCAGCTGAAGATTGCAGTCTCATCTCAGCCCGGTCTTCCATTAACTTAATGGTTTCGTCTGAGAGCTTTTGAGGTCTTTTTCGGCGTGGGGTCTTAAAGAACTTGGACCCCACTGCTTGGACAGTTTCCACCAGCCCATTGTTCAATTCGTCCACAGTTCCGCATTCGGCTAGGCCCTGGAAGCGATTATGCAGTTCGATTTGGAAGTCTTTGGGGTTTTGGATTTGAGCAAAAAATAACTGATGGCATTCGGTTCTTTGTATGTTTTGTATAAATTAGGAAAAATTTAATTTGTTTTCGTAGATACTCTATACTATAGGGTAGATACTATAGGGCCTATAGCATCGTCTTAGAAATCATCGTCATCGTCGTCATCATCATCATTATGGTGTTACAAAGGTTTTTAATAAAATAAAAGAATTTTGATATCTTATGCATAATATGCAGTTTATGCACTCGGGATAAAAACAAACAACGCTGCGGAGTGAAAACTAAACTAGACAATATTTAGCTTAAATTCAAGTACTAATTAATTTACTTTTTAACTAATTACAACATAACTATCCTATAACAATAATCACAGTAGTTCGTTCCGAACTTAGTATTTACCAATTCGATGAAATTTTGAGCCCACGAAAGTATTGAAACCTGTTTCATTATACTGCTAAGTACTTTAACATTTAATACAACGCTATCAATTATACAGAGTTATTTTTTAATATACCAGAGGCATTTTGTAAGCACCCTTTTCAAGCTTAATTAAAAACTTTTAACGCATGACTCAGCCATTCCTTTATTTTTTTCTTGCATAAAGAAATAAATAATTAACAATTAAAATTAGTGAAAAAAGATATTTCGGTTCTTTTGATGACATAATGTTGTCATGAAAGTAACAATATTTTCCAGTTATTTTGATTTAAAAGCCAAACTACTGAGGATTTACTTTCACATTGATCCATTTCCTCCAAATGGGATCAATGTGAAAGTATATCCTTATTTTTTTATCGGTTCATTAATGATCGAGTTCTGAGGTAACAAATATTAAAATTAATAAAAAAATATTACAACGAAAATTGAGAACTCCCTCTTTTTTTTAAATGTCATTAACCTTATGACGTCGCAAAAGAAATGGAACGTTGACAGCCCCGGCGAAGCCGACTTGCATCTACTATAAAGACGAAAAAAAAAAACTACTACATGTAACTTTGTAACTGAATAAGTTTTTTAAAGCATCAAACTCTTTTTTTGTAGATATGATGTAAAGAAGCTTGCGAGAGGTTCCCGATATATTTAAAATAACCCTGTATAAATATTAAACAAATTAAAAATGTATAGATACGTATACCTACTATAATTAATAATTTTCATACTAATATGATGTCTCTATATAGCGTTTAATTTATCTTTACAATTTCGTCATAATCGTTTTTCGCTTTGCAGCTGGTAAAACAAAATGTACCTACACAAACCTAAATAGGTAAGTTTTCTTTTGCTTCTGCTCATGTCATTAAAATAGTGATTTTATTTCCTACTTATATGGAAGCAAGATGTAACGAATAATTGCCCAATTTTTTATCTTTCCCTCTCTCCCTAAAATCAGCTCTACACAATCAGTTAAAACTGTCAGTTTTACAGTTAATACTATAAGTACTTAGGCAACATGAAAGCCATCAGTTATTTTTACACGAAAGACGTCAGTTCTAACTGATTGTCTGAGGTTAAGCTGTAGTTAATGAGCTAACTCTGTCCAAAAGGTTTGAAACCAAACTTTTTGAAAAACTCTTCAGGTCGCGTGGTAGGTTTAAAGTCAAACTCTGCCACTTTTCCGTCTTCGTTGATGATTTTGTGTCCACCGCTCTTCTCAGACGTTTGGCCGCCGATTTCTGCCAGTGAATGGAAAGTGTACTCAGATTCTCCGTACACATGACCTCCTTGAGGAGGTTTGAGGTCTTTTACAGTGCCCAAATCCTGGAAAAGGGGTAAAGAGATTTCAGTAACAGCTGGCAGTTTTTTTTTTCATATTTTTTCAGAATGAAAGTATCCCACGTTTTCTTGTGGTTTCATCATCATCTATATCACCACAACAGCTTGAATGCTTCTTACTGTCATCTACACTCCTATCTGAGCCATAGATAAGTATTGGAATGTTTAAAAATAAATTTAAAACTGTATTAGCACAAAAATGCTACTATGAAATTTCAGAATTTCTAAGTGATAAAAATGTTCTGAGATGTAATGTAAACGAAATAATTGACATAAGATCGATACTTGGTACTTAGAAAAATTGAATTAGTAATAACTAATATAGGTAGTAAGTAATTAATATGTTTCTTTTAGTAATTAAGACAAAAAATACTACTAAACTAAAATATAATTTTGTCAATATTCTAACTTAGACATATTTCATTTTTAAATGAATTAAAAATAAATTACATTTGTACGCCGTACTTAGCAAGGACATGAGATACGTTTCCATTCTTACGACCCTGTATGTTACTTTATACTCGTATGTATGTGTACCTACCATGTTCTGACAAATAATTTGATTTGATTAGAAGCATCTATGCAAACACCCTGGAGCCTCACTTCCTTCTTTCTACCTAGCTGGATTATCTCGGGTAAATGCTTGGGGATATGCACAATATACTCCAAACGGGACTTTAGTGCAGGTCTTGTAATGTACGTAAAAGGGTCGGGGCAGTAAGAGAGTATATAAATATATGGGACATGGTCTGCGCTTCTGCTCCACAGTTGCACTGTGCCCTCTCACTTTATGTCCACCTAAGGTTGCCTCTGCTGCGGCTCATTTAATACATTAAAAAAAAAAACTAATAATAGGCCTACTTTTGACCACCATCTCACTTAAGATGCGCTTTATGATAGAACACGCTACCCTACGCACATCTAGAAGAACCGATTCACTCGGGATTTAAGGACACCCAGATTGTTATTATCACTTCGTACGGGTTTTCAGAAAATGAACTATGAACAGTATCGCCTTTTAGTGCCCACTCTGGCAGTCCGATAGAAAAAAATCGCTACCTTACGTTCAAAAACCCAGCAAAAGTGATCATATTCAGCTTTTGATGCGATGCATCTCTTAGAGCTAAAAACTTGGACAGAGTGTAATACTCACTTTCCAGTCATTCTTTGCGAAGTTCTTGGCAATCCTGTAAATATTAGAAAAACAATTATTTAGTACGCGTGAAAAGTAACTCATAAGTTATCATCAGTCTAAAATGTGTCGAATAATAATTGAAGACTTTTCTTGTAAAGCTTATTTTAATACTTTACATGGGCTAAACGAACAGATTATTAACGAAGGTGACATTTAGATGGTGACAACTGGCAATCGACCCGAGTTTCAAATCTGTAGTTTCCCCCAAGTGTCTTCAGATATTTTTCTAGTAAGTTCTTTCATTTCGATAAAGCTTGCGTATGGCCACCTAGTTTCTTGTGAGTATAGTAATGTTATTATTAAAAGGATGGTGAAATACTTAAAATTCAAACCGTAATATCTTTCATCCCGCTAAATCATGTGCTGGATAATGTAAAGCTTTGTTCTGACTTTTGAAAGATTTAATTCACCTATTTCCGAGCGAGCACAGTATAAAATGGTTTTCTCTGTTTTTATAAAAAAAACTTTACTATGAGTATGTCATACTATTATATATACCCTACACCTCATTAATGACACTCAACAAAATAATTCAAACCCGCCACAGTTAAGAAATGTATGTAACCGATGAGAAAAAATTGTTTGTTCTACATTAAAATTTGACGTCATTCATCAAAAGTTCATTTCATTTACTAGTACCACCAATGGTGGTACTGAACTACAAAACGATAAATGATTGCGCGTGACAGGTAGATTACTCGTACATATCGCTGCTAATTGATGATTGATGATTTTAAATGATATTAACGTCCACTGTGGGACAAGGCCTCCCTCATAGAGAGGGGTGTTGCCATAATCCCCACGCTTGGCAGGCGGCTTGCTTGGCAGGCGGCTTGCCCCATATACCCCATATACATAGCTGGAATTATATTTTATGCATCTGACAGGGTTACCAGCGTAGCACGGGCAGTTCTGGTTAACAGTTAAAGTTATGACGTCAGATGGACCATGCATGGTGCAACCCACACAATATGCGTATTTCAGGTGTCAAATAAAAAGTAATAACTTAATATATCCTAGTTTTACTCTTTCTTCATAAGTCATCAAGTCGTGATTCTTGATGGCACGTCTTGGCTAAATTTTTTTTTATAGAAAATGGCACGCTCATCAGTAAAGGTTAGCCATCCCTGCCCTACACAAATACATGTTTAATCATTGTGATTATCAACTATCCAACGCATCGAAACGTTATTTATAGATTCACCTTGAATTAGCTCTACAATAAGGGTTTGGCACCACTGACACCATTAATATCCAAACCGGAAGTCTGTATTATTATGCGGGTAAATGATAAATCGTTGCTGTATTTTATAAGGGAAATAAGCTTGGTCCAAGCATTAATTTGATCTGACAGCTGCAATGACATTGTAAAATACTGAAAAATAAAACATTTTGTTTTAATAATTTTATGAATTATATCGGGTCTTACGTTCAAAAATCTATAGCGAAAGTGATCAGAATTCCTGGTTTTCATTCAGGTTTTTTTATAATGTTGTTTGCAGGTGTCAATGCAAATAGTTGCACTGCAAATTGATGATGAATCCTGCTTGGAGCGAGCTTAGGGTTGATTCTAAAAAGTAAACCTTGCTATTAGTGTGTTCGCTATCGGACGATCCCAACAAAAATGATAATTAACGTAAAATCAAAATCCTGTTTTTACTTGCATTGTTATTTTTTTATAGCCATAAGCTTGTAATAGTTATTTAACCGACTTCAAAAAGGAGGGGATATCTTAATTCGTTTTGTTGTTTCTTACGTTATGTTTGTTACGTCAGTACTCCGTAAAATTATTTTTTGATATACTTTCAAATTGGTCCCTTAGAAATTTCATCAAAGTCGGTTCAGTAGTTTGGTTTTTTATTTAAAATAACTAGAAAAATATTAATTGATAATTATGTTGTATTTCTCGTCACATCATCAGCCAGTAAGCGTCCACTGCTGAACAAAGGCCTGCCTCTTAGAGACAGGGTGTTGCCATAATCCCCACGCTTGGCAGGTGGCTTGGGGATCGCAGTACGTTCACCGTATACTAATAGGTCGCTGCCCATCCTCCGGTGGTTCTGGTCGCAGTTTTAGGACATACCCGGGCCACCCAGATGTAGTATTTATGTTTAGTTACAAAAGATACTTGCCAGAAAAAAAAGTATTAGAAAGAAAAAATACTTACAGGCCCTGAACTGTATCCCATTGCCCAGCTGCTGCAGCTTCCGCGATGTCTTCATACAGAGCACTCTCCGTA
Organism: Agriopis leucophaearia; assembly: GCA_949125355.1. Lineage (NCBI taxonomy): Eukaryota > Metazoa > Arthropoda > Insecta > Lepidoptera > Geometridae > Agriopis > Agriopis leucophaearia. The sequence continues at coordinate 5,303,074 of OX421262.1, forward strand.
GGCGCTCCTGAAAATGAGAAAACATTCGCTATTTAGTACTAACGGTAAATTACTTTTGAAAACTCACCTTCAATTTTGGTACAATGTAAAATAACTGGCCAAGTGCGAGTCTATAAAAACGGCAATAAAATCAAGTTTATTGTATGAGAGCCCCCCTTAAATATAAATTTTATTTTAATTATTTATTTAAAAAGTGAATAATATAACTCAATATTCTGAGAATATTTCAGCGTCTACCTGTTGCCGTTATCAACATGGAGAAAAAACGAGCAATAAAATCACGTTTGTTGTATGGGAGCCCCCCTTAAATATTTGTTTTATTTTAATTTAATTATTTATTTTTAAAGTGAAGATATAACTAAATATTCCGTGAATATTTCAAATGTCCACATGTTGCCGTTATCAATATCGAGCAAAAACGAGCAAAAAATCACGGTTGTTGTATGGGATCCCCTTAAATAATTATTTTATTCTGTTTCTTAGTAGGCAGGCGTGTTTCAGGCTCAACGCATACCCAATAATTACGCCATTCAAGGTGGTAATTTTCGCTAGCATGCTGAGTACGCTGCCAACTGGTAGTGGGCTTGAGCATTTGGATTGACATATTCAATTAATTCAGTCTTTTAGCGTAATCCAAATACCTAAGGCCTGTTTAGTCGATAAATTCTTCATACTTATGAGTAGGAGTGATAAGTCCACCCACGCTTTTACTTATTAGTTTACATAACGGTTTAAATCAAGGTTGTTTATGAGTACATACTTTGTTACAAGTGCAAAAATGTACGGCTAATTGCCTCTTTATTAATGGGAATCAGTTTCTGCCGTGTTTTGCTGTAATGGCTCGAGAAATTTCCGAAATCTTTGATTGGAATGTTAAGGTTTTTAAGTCTTGACGTTATAGCAAAATAAGGAAAAGAAAATATAATTAAATAGTTACTTATACCTTTTTGGAGTTTATTTTTACCCGACTGCGCAAGAAGGAGGATTATAATTTTCGTGTGTGTGTATGTATGTGTATGTATGTATGATGGTTTCTTTGGCATGCCCTACAAACGGCTTAATGGGAGTGACATAGAGCTCTTTCATACCACTTTATCTCGTAAACTACTGAATATTAAAATTTGGTGTAGATACTGTGTTAGGACGCTAGTGAGATTAATTAATTTTCCATCGATAAACAGTCATGTAAAGATGGACCCGGGTATGTCCTAAAACTGTGACCAGAACCACCGAAGGATAGGCAGCAGCGTCCTATTAGTACACGGTGAACGTACTGCTGCTGTACGTGAAGGAAGTGGACGTGGCAAAGCCCCGGTGGACGGACAAAGAACGAGATAGACTTCATCATTACTGACAAAAAGCGTATATTCAGAGATGTCTCAGTGCTCACCAGGTTTAATGCCGGAAGTGACCACAGACTTGTACGGGGTACTCTGAATATCGATATCAAGCTTGAAAGAGTCAGATTGATGAAGTCAACACTCCGTCCAAACCTGCTCCAAACCGTGGTTGGATCTGAAACGTTCCAGTTAAAGCTGGAGAACCGATTTTCTGTTTTGGAAACCACAAATGACGTGGATCAGAGACTCGGTCAAGTGGTAGACGTCATGCGAGATGAGGGCACGAAATTTTGCGAGGCAAGGCGTAAAGGCAGGAAGTCAAAGCTTTCGAGGGAAACTCTGCAGCTAATGGAAGAACGACGTGATAATCCCATGTTAACTTCGTTAGAACAGGCGACACTAAGTAAACAAATTACCAAACTTGTACGACGCGACCTCCGATCATATAACACGCTCTTGATTGAAAAATCAATTGAGCAAAATCGGGGGTCGAAGGTATTCGTCCAGCCACTGGGTAGAAGCCACCTGACGAAGTTAACCACCTCGACGGGGAGACTCGTTACTTCCAAGCCGGAGATCCTTTCGGAAGTGGAGAACTTCTACGGCCAACTCTACGCATCGCATGCCCCGCATCTCCCACCTGACACTGAAGACGATAGAGCCACTTTAACCCGCCACTACACGGAAGAACTGCCAGATATCAGCCCGGATGAGATCGTGCTAGCTCTAAAACAGCTTAAAAATGGAAAAGCCGCGGGTGAGGACGGGATTACAACAGAGCTCTTAAAAGCCGGTGGAACTCCGATACTTAATGAGCTCCAAGAATTGTTTAATACCGTCCTCTTTACCGGGAGAACTCCGCAGGCATGGCACAGAAGCGTGGTGGTATTGTTTTTCAAAAAGGGCGATAAAACCCTTTTGAAAAACTATCGACCCATCTCGCTTCTGAGCCATGTCTATAAGCTGTTTTCAAGGGTTATCACGAACCGTCTTGCGCGAAGGCTCGACGAGTTTCAACCCCCGGAGCAGGCCGGGTTTCGAAGCGGATACAGCACCATAGACCACATTCACACAGTGCGGCAGATTGTACAGAAGACGAAAGAGTACAATCGGCCCCTTTGCTTGGCGTTTGTGGACTATGAGAAGGCTTTTGATTCGGTCGAAACATGGGCTGTTCTGGAGTCCTTACAGCGATGCCAAGTTGACTGGCGATACATAGAAGTGATGAGATGTCTGTATGACGCCGCAACAATGACCGTCCAAGTCCAGAACCAGCAAACAAATCAAATCCATCTGCGTCGAGGTGTGAGACAAGGGGATGTTATCTCCCCGAAATTGTTCTCAAACGCAATGGAGGATTTGTTTAAGACTCTGGACTGGACAGAAAAAGGCATTAATATTAATGGCGAGTACATCTCTCACTTGCGTTTTGCAGACGACATCGTCATAATGGCTGAATCGCTGGAGGACCTACAAAGGATGCTTGACGGCCTAGCCAATTCTTCCCAACGCATCGGTCTCCGGATGAACTTGGATAAAACCAAGGTCATGTTCAACGAACACGTTGCTCCGGGACCGGTTGCCATAAGTGGCTTCACTCTGGAGATTGTTCAACAATATGTTTACCTAGGGCAGACGCTCGAACTAGGTAAAAACAATTTTGAGAGTGAGGCCAAGAGAAGAATACAGTTGGGCTGGGCAGCGTTCGGGAAATTACGTAGAGTCTTCTCGTCACCTATCCCGCAAAGTCTTAAGACGAAAGTTTATAACCAGTGCGTTCTACCTGTCATGACTTACGGTGCCGAAACGTGGACACTTACAGTTGGAGCGGTCCACAAGTTCAAGGTCGCTCAGCGAGCTATGGAGAGAGCCATGCTTGGGGTTTCTCTGAGGGATCGTATCCGGAACGAAGTAATTCGCCAGAGAACCAAAGTCACCGACATAGCTCAGCGTATTAGCAAGCTGAAGTGGCAGTGGGCCGGTCATATCTGTCGCAGAACCGATAACCGCTGGGGTAGACGTGTTCTAGAGTGGAGACCGCGAATCGGCAAACGTAGCGTAGGACGCCCTGAGACTCGGTGGAGTGACGATATACGTAAGACGGCTGGCAGTGGCTGGAAGATAAAAGCCGAAGATCGGGCTGAGTGGCGTGCCTTGGGAGAGGCCTATGTCCAGCAGTGGACTAGTATAGGCTGATTATGATGATGATGATGATGATGAACGTACTGCGGTCCCCAAGCCACATACCAAGTGTGGGGATTATGGCACGTCATATGTGGGGATATGATATAACAATAACACCCCTCTTTACCTCTTTATGAGGGAGGTGTTAACTGGCTGATGTTGTGAAAGAGTCATGTACAAAGCCTAATGTTGTTAAAAGCGCTGCTCGAGAAATGATACTAATAGTGATTGCCGCGTCTGGGGAACTTATTTCATGAAAAGCACTACAAGTTTTTCCATAAAACATACGCAATTAAGTAGTCATGAAAAATACTTTAATAAAGGTAGGTGACAATATTTTCATGTTTTGTGTACTTATAATAAAGTACATTGCAACGTTTTCTTGCCGTGATAAATCGATTCCTAATAATGGAATTTTGTCTCAAATCAAAATAAAAGATTAGAATTACGATAATTTTGCTCGCTTTGTATTGGAAACCGATAATAAAATTTTGAATGTTAATAGGTATCGGACTATAGTGCGATAAAACTCACATTAAGATTGCAAAGTTACATCAAAGCCATTAAACCAGAAAATAAAATTTATATTATCCAGATCAAAATCGTTTTAGATAAATTCTTTTTTTCCTGTGAATTAACATATTTTATTTTTGTTTATTTTAAAATATATCTTTATAGGTATATTGGCTTATTACAAAGCTCAGTAATATGATTGTTTAGTTAGCGGTTTCTCTTTTATATTTTCAGTTGAAAATATTGAGCACCTTAAATTTTTACGGGATAAAAAGTATTAGGTATTACACAAACACACACCCAAATTAAACATTAATAATTTAATAGCTTATGCTCGCGACTTAGTATTCAAAGACTTTTATTAAAACGTCTAACATCCTTTTTGTTTAATTGTCGTCAAATTTAGCAGATGTCTACACCATAAGGAAATTAAGATTTACCTGCTAAATTTCAGCTTCGTAGGGGTTACTGTTGGTGAGTTATTAGCTATTATTTATTTACTTCCTCACAGTGCCCGTTTCGTTTTCATCCGCTCTAATACACTAACTGTTATTTTTTCGAGATAAAAAGTAGCCTATGTGTTATTAAGCCCGTTGCAGACGATACGACGCAAGTATCACTCGCGTCAGTTTACTGCGCATCGTCTGCGACGATCAGGCTTTAATCCAGGGTATCAGCTATCCATACCAAAATTCAAATCCGCTTAGCCGTTAGGTGTTAAGTACAAAAACACACACACACACACATTCGCACACACAACACACATTTATTGCATAATGTATAAAATAATACTAGCTATGCTATGCCACGTTCAGTTTCACCCCTGCAGCCTTTTATAACCCGTATTTTTTTTTTTGGTTAAAAAGTGTTTGGGATGAAAATTATATGTTACTCTAAGTCTTTCCAGCTATCTCTTTTAAAAAAATCACGCCAATCTGTTACTTTGTTGTAACGTAAAACAAGGATAAACAAACCAACGAACATCCTTTCACGTTTGTAATATTAATGTGGTATATCTAATCTGTTATGTTTTTAATTAATTATGGTTAACTTATTGGTTAAGGTTCATTAGTCTCTTACTCGTACCTGCACATTCGTATTTTTGTCACTTCTTGTGTACATAAATCATGCTAATGTTATCAAACTCGGAGAGGTCACCGTTCCCTCACTGACCATGAATCTGCTTGTTTTGTGCAATGTTTGTTGTATTCTCAAAAAATTGTGAATTTGTGTATTTAGGTACGTTTTTGTGTCTACGAGACGTTAAATTATTAGATACTTGCGTATTGCAGTTGGAAATTTTCCTTTCTAAATATTTAATTGGCAGGTAATTACACAACGCGGTTTATTTGGGGTGAGGCTGGGGTGTGTTTTTTTTATCCGTCTTATTGGCTGACCTATGCTGTAAAATTATCTGTCAACTTCCCGTCAACGAGAAATATCACGCGTGAAAGCGAGATAATGGGACAACTGGACCGGTTGTGTTGTGCCTGGTATCCATCACAGAAAAGCAATATTTTTTTGTTTAAATTAGAACGGCTGTCCAGGCATTTTTGTAAGAAATTTGTTGTAGCCACTTGCACCCATATAAACCCATAGCAACTGTGACGTGGAGTTCCACGCGTTATAGGAATGTTCATTCTTATTTATGTCACAATACCTGGCGACAGATTTTCCTTCTAATTTCCGTTCTATTTACTTCTCTTTTCCGTGGGTATTCATAGGCGGATCCGCCTAATGACACCTACGAGTACAGTACGGGCAGCATTGGGGCGTTTACTGTATTTTAGGACTGTGTATCCTTCGCTTGAAGTTCTTTTCTTACAATTAAATAAAACGTGTATAGGTAAATAAATAAACTGCTGTTCATACTGAAATGGGCAAACGCAGGACAAGGTGTGCAATTGTTTCAATCAGTAAAAAAAAAAATGATTGCAGTTTTAGAGAAACTTATTGAGAATTTTTATATCTGCGATTTAGGTAAACTAGTTTGCTCGGTAATAATATTATATATGTAAAATACAAAAACAAATTTTATGCGAATATACAGGTTTTTCAAATACCATCAGCTGCGTGATATAAACTACATTAATTCAGTATCTAATCACTGCTGTGATATTATGGTATTTAGTGACGTCATTTAATACGCAGTATGCGATGGTTTTAGTATGGTAACGTAAATATGCATAAGGACGAATTTAATGTTCATAAACTCATTCTATTCTTTTACTTTTGTCTAATCTTGCAAAATCACGCGAACGCGAACCTTAACGCCTCGACATACGGTTTGCGGTCGTGTGATTTTTGCAAACTGCACCTATTCGGGCACGCATTTAGAGTAGGGCGTAAGGCCCCTTGTACAGGGACAATGTAATGAATCCACAAATTTTAGAGCTGTTGGGTTTTTGTGCTATATTTGAGGAAATAAGTAGTTTTGACCCAGTTAGACGAATTGTGTATGTATAGGAATGTCATCGCAAGTGCAATTACCAATACCAAATGGTAAAGAGTCGGGAGTATCCGCAATTAATAAAGAAAATCTATGCTGACGATGCGTTTTATATAATGCTATAAGAGATTAGTCGATGCCTTCCAGGAAAGAAAACAATAAAAGCAATTTATTTAAATATGTATGATTCTATGGTTTCCACGAAACGGGGATTCCAGAGGCGAAACAAGAGTTTGAAACATTATTTAAATAATAATTAAGGGATGTATGTGTATTGTGTTACTTTTGAATTGTACATAAAAGAGTACATACTTACTCGCAAACCTACTATTAGACAAAAGTCACCAAACTTACCTTGAACAGCTACGGAGATGGCCAGGGTCACAAATATCAAAAGTGATTTTGACATATCGCTTTTTTGCACACAAAATTTAGCAACAGTTAAATTTGGTTAAATTCCCGTGCGATAGGAGCGAGTTATCGCGTTCTAATGCTGTCGAAGTTGTTCAATCAAGGCTTTTATCGTTCTCGATTTTACCTAGAATCGTAAACACTGATATTCAAGAATTTATGGGATAAAAAGTATATTGTCAGGTAAACGTTGGCTGCTCAGTAGTTGTTTGTTGAATTTATTTGGAACATTTTGTCACATTAGGTGTTTTATGTGCACAATGTTTTGTTTATGTCATTTTGGTTGAATGAACATTTAAGAGGATAACCTGATGGATGGTTATAAATAAGTAAATACCTTTATGCCTAAGGTTATAAAGAAATACAGGTAACTCTACATAACTTAGCTTTAAAATTTTCATTTTTTTCTTTTTCTTTGTGCATTTTATGTTTTGTCATTGTAAGTAAGTTAAAAAAAAACTATAAATTAGTCCTTTTTACAAACGGTTGCCTGAAAGAGACCAATTTAATTTAGCGATAAGATCTCCACTTGTAACTAGATCGTGAGTTTTACTGTTTGCATTTAATTTTATTTCTGGTGTACACAATATATATAGAATTCTTATCTATCTTTTTAGGATTCCGTTTTGAGAGGGTTTCAATTGCACCATTTTTCTAAACCTACGGTGTCAGTTCATTTACCAGTTCTACCTGCATACCTAAAGGTTCTATCTATAGTACATTTTGAACTGTAATAGATATTTTGTTTGAAATTTTCACAGAATATAATGTGTAGTTTAACTGAGGGTATTATACATACATACGATACAACGAAACATATTTTTTTGTTTATCGCCATCGAAAAACGGTAATACATCATCAGCCAGAAGACGTCCACTGCTGAACATAGGCCTCCCCCTTTAACCTCCACACTGAACGACATCCAGACATCTGCATCCACTGGATGCCCGACTAGATGGACTGGATGGTTTGTAATACATACAAACGACAAACTTGTGATTACAGTACAAACTCTAAAGAAAAATAACAAATAATATAAAACAGCCAAGTGTCAGTCGAGCTTTGAAATCAAAAGTGTACCAATCAGAATGTAGCCGATCTAAAGATCCCGAAGAGTTTTTTTGTTTGTTAATATTTATAGCATAACACAAAAATATATTGTGTGGTAGTACGGAACCCTCGGTGCACAAGATTGACGTGAGTCAATCTTGTGCACCGAGGGTTCCGCGCACCGCACACCGAGGGAAGTGTGAACTTAGCCGGTTATTTTCTTTCATGTGGGTTGCTTGAGTGCTAATCTTAGAGACAACTGTAAGTCTGACTAAAAAAATAATTATCAAAAGTTTCAATTCAACCTTAGAGAGGGGCTCCTTGAAATTGCTTTAGCTGTGACAGAAATAGAACAGCCAGATATAGAAAATAATGGAAGAAGCTGGAAGAGGCCTATGTCAAATTAGGACAAACGGATTTAGGTACCGTGCCGAAGTGTGAAATCAATTGTTTATTAAATGAAAAAAGTTTGGAGTCCGAATAAAACGAAAACACGTCATCATAATCATCATCATTTCAGCCATAGGACGTCCACTGTTGGACCTAAGCCTCCCCATCATTTTCCAAAAAGGTCGTTATCCAGCGATTCCCTGCGGTCTCTTTTAGGTCGTCTGTCCATCTTGTGGGTGGACTTGCTATGCTGCGCTTACCAGTCCGTGGTCTCCATTCGAGAACCTTTCGTTCCCATCGACCATCTGTTTGCGTGCTATGTGCCCTGGCCCACTGCCCCTGCATTTAGCTTCGCTTGTAACCAACTGACTAGCTGACTGACTAATGTTAACAAATCATTGAATTTGATTTTATCCTATTTCTAATAAAACTGTCGTATCGGTTATCGGTTTGAAACTTTGCAAGGATTTGTAACTCAGATAGCAATACAATAATTTGGTACCACTGAACTGATCTGACGATGAAGCTAGAAGGTTGATAGTAGAACTCTTCAATGGCTACTAGTACTAGTAATGGTAGCCCTCAAGTTTGGCCCAACTTGGGTTTGACAAGCCTCGTTCCTAGAATTCCAATATCCACCTCTCGGCTCCATCATTACAACCTCGTCATCAAGTGCAATGACCTCGCAAATATGGACCCCTTGTTTGGTTTTAATGAGCCACCATAGTCTGTGCGGTGTTGCATTGTGCCTGTGACATTAGCCGAACCTTGATTATGAAACTTGCAACTCGCGATTTAGTCGCAAATTTGACAGTTCGGTCCAAGTTAAACTGTCAAATTTACGACTAAATCGCGAGTTGCATCAGGGCTAATGTCACATGCAGGTACCATGCTAAACCACACAGACTATAAAGCGGTTTTTTCAACAATGATAATTTCTAGAAATACTTTCCGTCAAGAGTTTGGGATTGGGAGATTTGGGAGACATTGGAATCCGTGGGGATAAGGAGCAATTTTTTTTACGGTATTTACTGTAAAATACTTATGTTTGAACGCCATCTCGTCCGATGTTAAGCGATGATGCGATATACGATAGAGCACGTTTGCCTTGCCCTTAACATATTAAATTAACATTCCTTGAATGTTGTTGGTATTTTTTAGGCAATTTAAGCAGATCACGTACAGCCTTAAATATAATTTTGTATTTATTTTTAAGCCAATAATCGAACGGCCATCGACATTAAAATTTTGTTTTTATTTTCGTATTATTTGCAAATTAATAGGCGACCGCTGATTTAGCAAGGTAACTATATTTTTAGGTGTAAATCAAATTTTAATTGTTTAATTATCTGGTTTCGCATACTGATTTATATTGAAGTAATAAAATTATAAAAATGGTTATACGGGATAAGTCACTCATCACTCCAATATGTATATTGGATATGATGGCTGAGTGGTGGCATGTGTGCTTTGTAATCTGGCAGTACTCGGTTCGATCCTCGTCCCTGCACCAATGAAATAAATTATGTGCAATATCGCTATCATCGCTGAAAAGCTATTAACATCGTGAGGAAACCGATATGTCCAAGAGCCTCAAAAATTCTTAGAAATATGACATTCACCAACCAGCACTAGGCCAGCATGGTGGCAAGCTAGCTTACACTAAACTGCCTTTAAAAACGACTCATCCATCGTAGGCCGAATCATCGCTTAACATCAGGCGAGTTGGCGGCCAAGCGCAAGCCTATTTTACAATAAAAAAAAGACTTCCCATGGACCGTTGACGGTCTAAAGACATTCAAATGCTCAAGCCCACACCACCAGTTGGGAGCGTACCCAGCTACCCAGCATGCTAGTGGCATTACTACGTTGAATGGCAATGCTTATGCGTTGAGACAAAAAAAAAACGCAAGCATTTTGGTCAAGCGTCGCATTAACGAGGCGCACTGAAAGATTTTTGATAATAAGGCCTCTTGCCCTCTTCTTGCTAGTAATTACACGAGTACATCATAATCATAATCAGCTTGTTCTTCTTCAACTGAATATAGGTTTCTCCCAGCACGCCACTCAGCCCGATTTTCGGCTTTTCGCTTTTAGCCTCTGCCTTACAATTATCTTCACTCCACTAAATCTCAGGGTTTCCTATGTTACGTTTGACGATTCTCCGTCTTTACAGCATGTCTAATCTAACGGTTCATCATCATCAGCCATGAGACGTCCACTGCTGAACATAGGCCTCCCCCTTTAACCTCCACACTGAATGACAACACAACAAACGAATCTAACGGTTCATTCATTCAACATTTAAGAACGTAGCTCTTGTTGGTGGAGAAATTCCCAGGCTTAACGGTCTTCTGCCAGCGCTTTCACCTCCCTGTACGACAGGACATTTGCCTTCTCTTTTATTTGGTCTACGAATAACCTTCTTGGTTTTTCCGGTCTTCTCTTTCCTTCTACCTTTCCCTCTATGATGGTTTTCATTAATTTGTCATGTCGTACAAGGTGGCCAAATCTTCCGGTTATGCGTTCAATATTATTTTATTCATGCCTAAAGTTCTCGCCTTTGTTTTAGTCATTTCCTTCATCGTATGCCATTTTGTCTCCCTTGCAAGTAGTTTATTTTAATAGTTCTGTATAAACTGTTTTTATGCCGTAGGTGGCAAACAAGCAAAATTTGGCTATAGTATAAGGTATTTTGTGCTAGTTTGATTCTATTTTGTTTACTTAAAAGGCATATTCAAAATGGAAACAAGTGAGCAATATTAACAGACTCTACCGTTTAACTAAAACAGTACTACATAATTAAGTCGTATAAAAGTAGACGAGTTTGTTTCATTTTTGCTCAAGTCTGTTACTGACTATTCAAACATAATCTAACAATAGGAAATAAATTACTGACTCATAGCGAGACACTTGATTTTAACAAAGCAGACAACTGGTTAGTTGATTAAAACATATAATTTTACAATATGATGTTTTGCATTCTCGCCATATTAATTTTAGAGGACAAATAAGATTAGAAAAAAAGTTATTTTAAGATATTTTATTACGTTTTTATTATTACCACTTTATAGAGTACTAGCTTAGTCCCGCGGTGTTACTCACTATATTTATAGTTTTTCCGCATTTCTCGGGGAAAAGTACCCTATGTTCGTCCTCATGATGTACACTATCTTCCTGCCAAATTTCGTTACGATCGGCCTAGCTCTTTAGTCGTAAAAAGCAAGCAAACAGATAGATAGACAGGCAGAGAGAGTAACTTTCACTTTTATATTATTAGTTAAGATTAGCTGTTGCCCGCGACTTCGTCGGCGTAGACTTCCATTTACACTTTAAACCTTATTTTGATCCCTTTAATTCATCCCTGTCGTAAAATTCTTTACAAACATTGGCACTACCAAACATGACATTTTAAATACACACCTCAAAAAGAATATAATAGCCAAAAATTCCAGCTTCGTCGTCCAAGTAGTTTATGGCGATTTCGTGATCAGTCGGTCAGGTAATCGCTTTTGTCCTAATTATGCAAATTTATTTATATTTCAGTTTTTATGACATTTTTAAGGAATTAAATTGGCTAAGAACACTCACGTGGTAAATGAGCTAAAATAAAACAAACATAATGCATCTAAAATGTATGAAATATTTTAATTATAAAAAATATCTAAACATACGTGGTTATACATTTTAAGATTGCAATCTAGCGTACCTTTAACTTTTTTTAACAACAAAAAGAGAGTTATACGTTTTTATTGTTAAAAAAAGCATTGGAAGCAATTGAACTGTACATTAGTAAAAATCGTATTTTTTCTTATTTAAAATTGAATTTCTTTTGTGTACTTCTCTCCGTTATCATTTCCGTACATTTGGACTTCAGTTTTGTTACCATTTGTTTGCGTATTCATAACGAAGAATTTGTGGTCGGTCAAGCCACCCGAGCCGCCAACTGACGTTGAAATAAAGCTAGTGCCTCCGGAGCTCAGGCCTCCGCCAGATCCAAAGGAACCACTGGTCCCAGATATCGCCGTTCCACCTCCAGTTTGAGAGACAATATACTGAAAAATAAAACTCATCAGGCTATACATACATGCGCTTTAATTTCACTTTTATTGTGCGAACTGCTAGTCTGTAAAATGCGCGCCTTTAAATGGGTGTTACCTGATAGTAACAATCTGTCTACAAATCGCGAGTGAATCAGTTTCTTCTAGGCAAGCGTGCTCCATCGTAGAGCGCCTCATCGCTTAACATCAGGCGAGTTGGCGGTCAAAGGTAAGTCTATTACTTAATACTTAATAATAATACCAAAAAACTGGACTGCTCAGTAAAATATTATGCGTGGTCACATAAAACGCGTCGATTAGAGAACCTCCTGCTTTTTTCGTCGGTTAAATATATATCTATCCTGGGTCTAGGTGTTAGTTGCGTGTATACCATTCCATGTTATGGCTTCACCAACAGAGGGAAACCTAGTGAAAAGATATGAACGTCATAGGTTATTTATAATATACAGTACAAGGGTACTACGGCTACCTGTTTAAGCGATTCTGTTTAGGTGATGCGAAAAGTTGTGCGACCGCAAACCGTATCTCGGCACGTTAAGGTTCACGTTCGCGTGATTTTCCGCACTGCGCTGTTTCGAGCCCGCGTTAAGAGGTAGCCGTAAGGCCTTATTATTATTTTTCGATATCAGGGTTGATCCCGTATTAAAAGTTGTTCATATAGGCGAGTACAACCTGAAAGTTGCCTGAAAGAGATATCTTATAGCGACAAAGCCGCCAATTGTTTCACTAGTTTTAAGTTGTTTTTGTCTTATGTAGGTATGTCATTTCTAGTGTAAACAATAAAGAGTTATCTATCTATCTATGACCTCCTCTCGGCTAATTATCACCATTCTGTGTAACTTTGAACTTTGGTTTCATTGCGGTGGTTCTTAGCTATAATTCATCAGAATATGTTCAGCCGTTAAATGTTATGAGCTCTTTTCGGAATTGCCCGAGGATTTAAAATAGGTAGTTATTTGTGTTACAAGGGTATTTTAAAAAAGTATTTTTTTATTATGGAAACTGTTTCGTGGTTAAGTAAAATTTCGTCAAGGGCGTTATTTTGAATACAGAACGTAGCGAAGAGATCTAAAGTAGAATCCTAAGCGTAGCGAGGAATTCAACATACCTACGCTGCCCAAAAACAAAATATTTTGGCCCCGAGTGATACAAACCATTTTTCATCAATAACTATGAGAATATAATGAATTTATCACCATAGAGAGTATGGTCAGTTGTGGTTTTTTTTTATATTCAAATTCCACGCGACCGGCTCCAATACACCACCAACCTAACTACGCTAAACTATCAGAAGCACGAACGCGGACCAATCAGTACCCTTAGTACAAGATTTGATAGTTTTCGAAAACTTTTTTCGTTTTCGTTTTGTTCCATACATTGCTGGGCTGAAAGCTATTCGAAACCTTTTTTCGTATTTGAGTGAAGCAACCTATACTGCCGATTACTACCGATTTTAGTTCATCCGCGTTTCCGCTAGAGGCGCTTTGCTAAAATGTATAGAACAATACGAAAACTAAAAAAGTTTTCGAAAACTATCAAATCTTGTACTAAGGGTACAGAAGAGAGAAAAGTCTAACTCCCTTAGGAACAAACTTGAATTTGGTTCCCACTGTCCTCTAAAGCTAATAATTGTCATTTTCAAATAAGTGTGTTACAAAAATATTTATACTTGCTTGTGGCGTATAAAGTGACTTACATCGTAATTATTTATGTTTGGGAGTGATGGCATAAACGGATTATGTAGGGGATTTCCAAAATTTGCGAAATTATGATTATATAGGGGATTTCCAATATTTGCGAGATTAGCGAAATTTGGATTATGTTGGGGACCAAAATTTGGGAAATTTCCGAAATTTCCGTATTGTCCAAAATGTCTGGGTCTGCAATAAAAATAAACATTTCTATAGTAACATGATTTACACACTTTTTTTACTACTTACATACGTGTAAAAAGATATATTTATATGATTTTATTAACCTATTTTTACTTACCCAAAGAAATTGAACTGAGGCACTGGAATGCCTGTAACAGAGCACAAATTAAGATATCAGTCGTCGAAATAAGTAAGAAATAATTTTATTGTTATTATGACTTCGTAGAAAAGAGAACAAAATCGATAGCTGACTTCAAAGATTATTTATGCATCCTTTACTCGTTATTATTAATAATTTTTATAATTATTAATCCTTTATGTTATTACTACGTTTTATTAACTCGTCTTGTCTGTTCGGTACAAAATAAATTTTTAACTACCTTCCCAATGAGCTAAAGACTTGACACTTTTACAAGTTTTTTATTGAAAAATATATTTCTAAACCAAGCTTTTATGAAATTAGTGATCAGAATGGTGTGCTGATCAAAATGAGTCCAAACACTGCCAGTGTACTATTATCCATCGAAAAGTGCCGTTGTCCACCGACACCATCATCATATCAACTTGCTGTCATCATTATATTGTACTGTTATCGAAACTTGTCATGTATGTCAAATTTCAGCTCAATGAAACCCCGGGAACTACCCTACTACACTAGATGGACCGACAACATTGTGAGAGTCGCGGACATCCAGTGGATGCAGATGGCAGGATGTCGTCCAGTGTGCAGGTTAAAGGGGGAGGCCTATGTTCAGCAGTGGACGTCTTCTGGCTGATGATGATGGATGATGAAACACCGGGAAGTGGGTCAAAATTTTACTTGGAAGATTTGATTACAGACACACAGATAAGGGTGAAACTAAATAAAAGCTTATAATAATTATTATAGTTAAAGCACTGGAAAAGAATGCAATGTTTACATTCTTCATAATCAATGTCTACTAATATTATAAAGGCAAAAGTTTGTTCTTTCACGCAGCTACATATTAATGGATCAACAGCAATACTTTTTAAGGACTGGAGAGTGCCATAGAGCACATTTTGTCCCGAAAAATATATGGTCCTTGAGGGTTTTTTTTATGATACTGAGTGACGAGACGAGCGAAGTCGCTTGCCTAATGGCTATTCACGCTTGCCCATAACAGCTCAACGCCACTCAGAATTTTGAACTTCAACAGTTCAAACCCCGGATGGCAATGCACATATATATATGCACGAGGACGAAACCGAGTCGCATGTTCACTATTACTACTAATTCAAAACGTGGAATATAAAACAAGTACACACCCTGAGCACAAAACACCATCACAATGACCACCAATAAAACAGATTTAGACATAATGTGAGAATTAAAAATAATTTTCAGACAAAAAAAAACAAGTAAACGCGTGAAACAATTTGAAATACAGTGAGACACTGGAACTGAAAAAGCAACAGGTGCTATATATTGACTGAAAGAAAGATGTGACCTTGTTTCCGTCACTGCTTGTTTTCTGAAAACATTTTAGTATTCATGATAGTATAGATATACTAACAAGCTTTGCTTAGTTTGGGGTCAGATGACCATGTGTGCAATAATGTCCCAGATATTTATTATTTTTTATATAAATAAGGAGCTTGGGGTAAATGTATCACTTAGTTTAGAGTATATTTATTTAAGTTTTAATGCATTAAACTTATTCATAACCAAAATATTATGAATTGATACTGTTTACCATAACCGAGTAAATTGATGCAACGCAACTCAAGTTGACGACATAATATAACGGACGGACGGACGGACAGACAGACAGACAGACAGATAGACAGACAGACAGGCAGGCTGAAAAGGTAAGTGAATGGGTATTAAAACAAAAGTTATATATTGAGACTATTACCGTTACTTTATTGTGATTTCTATTGTATTAAAAAATTCTCATATGCAATACGTTTTTGTAAATAAAAATTATTGTTTTTAGATATTTCATGTTATAATTTTATTGAGGTAAACCATTTAAGAACGGATACCTATTACGCATACCTAATAAAATTTACTGTGGTGGTATTGTATAGGAATATTGAGAAATATCTCCATTTTTGTTCACAACTTCATGGTACTCGGCCGGTTGACCCGCAAGTTTTTTGCTGATCACGGCGACGCTTTCATAAAAGCTTCCTGAATCACCGCTGGCGCTGTTTGATGTATGTAAGATGCTCTGGCCGTCGTCGCTTGTATAGGTTCTCACATTACCACCATTACTTGGAAAGCCGAAACCCTGAAGAAAAATAAAGCACAGGTTTAAAACAATTGTAGGTGATGGTACTCTTTTGCATTACTTGCTGCTAACCTTCAGGGCCTAAATTTTAGTCGACTTTGATGCCAAAACTTTTTATTTCGTTATATTATTGTTTCAAATAATCAAGGTCTATCATTCCTCCTTCACTGTCCTTAACTGTTGGCCTTATGGAAAAACTCAAGAGTCAAACAACGAGCAAAGGAGAGAGCTATCTCGGGAGAGCTCGGAGTTTCTTTGCGCGATATAATCCGGAACGTGGATATCGCCAATGACCCAAAGCCACCGACTTAGCCGTTAAAATTTGCTAGTTGAAGTGGCAATGAGCAGACCACATCGCTCGAAGAACCTATAACACATGGGGAAGAAATGTTCTTGAGCGGAGACCACGAACCGGAAGACGCAGCGTAGGTAGGCCTCCTACTAGATAGACCGACGACATTTTGAGAGTCGCGGGCATCCAGTGGATGCAGATGGCAGGATGTTGTTCAGTGTGAAGGTTAAAGGGGGAGGCCTGTGTTTAGCATTGGACGACTACTGGCTGATGAAGATAATGATGATGATGATGATAATCAAGGTGTTTTCTTGCCAACAAAAAATTAATTTAAAATATTACATTTCAGTCGGCATTTGCAGCATAGCAGCCATAGTCGACGACTGGCGAGGGATGTAGTGAGATAAGTACCCAGAGACGTATTGAGTATTATGTATTCTGTGTTATGGCTGAGTTATTAGTTCTGCCGCTCGTAATACTCCTCACCTAGCCCAGATTTCCTTATTTTTATCCCCCGACGCAAAAAGAGCGGTGTTATTAGTTTACCGTGTGAATCTGTGTGACTGTGTATTAATGTTATCTAACAAAACTTGTGAAACAGAAAATTAATGAAAACTTAAAATATTAACTATATAAAAACTTAAACTAAAATACCATTAGTCTGTGTATATCTGTGTGTCTGTGGCATCATAGCTCCAAAACAACTGAATCGATTTTGATATAGTTTTTTTAAAAGGTGAAAGGTGTGATAGCTCGACCTATATGATTGAAGAAAATATGTTCAACCGCTTGAAGATGATCAGTTCTTTTATCGAAGGTTGAAAAAAAATTCTTTGTGTCGGTTTTTGCGCGCGTAATAGGACCGGCAAAATAAGAGCAACGCCGATGATGAATAGCACCAGGATATGCGCGAAAAGAGCAGGGTGCATCAGCGTATATTGCCGGCAATGCGAGGAACACAATTTACTTAGCTTTGCGTGGCTGCCCGTGTAAGCATGTATACGATTTGCATGCTATGAGATATATACATACATAATTTTGACAGCATTTCTACACAAAAGTTGTCATATTATCTGTTTAGCTGACAAAAATTGTGAATAAAGCCCAGGCTCTCAAAATGATTATTTAGCCTGGGCCTCACAGACGCATACAGTTTTTTATCTATCGTATATCTGCTTTTGCTCTGACCATTTTAGATTCACGATGTCACTTTTGCACTCGTTATGTGGCTCGCCACATAACGAGTGAGCCTACTCGGTAGGCTCATTGAAACAAGTCTGCTAAATTGCTAATACTTGATTTTCACAAAGATAAAACACTGAAGTATTACTTGTTTTACAACTATTATGAAGACTTTGCTAAGGAAGTATTTATAGTTACCTGGAAAAACTGTTTATTCTGGAACCTGTAACATAATTAAAATATCGATGATTTTTTCTGGCAAGAAATGTTTTATTTTTTAATTCAAGTATCATCTCTTTAGACATTTTTTGGGATATAAAAATACATTATTAAACAAGTGTCAGTCGACATCTTTTTAGCCGTTTTGGCGTGATTTAGTTGAAATCATAATAAGTAATAATAAGGTTCTATTGGATATGAACAGAATATAATAATAGTAAATATTGTGTAGCGTGTATAAATATTGTGTACTTACGGAAATCCATTGAATTGGGGTAATGGCCCAGCTGTAAACAAAAACAAGTTAACTAATAAAATACGTTTTTTTAAACTCTATTATCAACATCTTCATGGTCAGTCTGTATCGGCTCACTGGATATAGGCCTCCTCTCCCTTGTGCCATTGATCCTATCTTGGGCCAATCTCATCCACATATGACCTGCGACGGATCTGATGTTGTCGGCCCATCGGGCTGGTTGTCTGCCGACGAACGCTTGTCTGCTATCTTACCGATAGGATGGATGGACTGGAATGGGTGGTATGAACGAGAGAAGCTTATGCTAAACGGTATGTCAGACAGGCTGATTAGGTGGATACCTATCTAATGCTGTCATGCTATCAATACCTCCCGCAGGCAGGTTCCACATATTATACCTAACAACTTTACGCTGTTTGAATAATAAGACAAATATGCTAACCTCAGCAGAGGTTGCATAATTTGAGCCGTTTGGGGTCAAGACGTTGGACCCTTGCGATCTATTTCACAGGTCATCAAGAGACTGGCCTAGCCGAGTTTGAGGACCACTGTTAAATCAATTATAACTAATGACACAGTTCAAGATATCACAAAACAAAAAAAAACTTGGTATAACAATTATGAAGAAGTTTACTTACCATTGGCACAAAGTACCATCGCAACGACAACTACTAAAATTGATACTTTAGACATGATACAGAAATGTAATGAAACTATTTCAAAATTGCAATGTTAAACTTCGAATTTCAGCAAGATACTGAATCTGAAATCGCAGGAAGTGGTATATATTGCCCCAGAAAATGTCACCTTGGAACTGAACCTACATGACTTTGGTACATGCTCATTGAAGGCTCATTGATAGAAAAAGTAGGTTGGGGTAAAATTGGATCTCAAAATAGATGGTTTATTTTTCTAAAAAAAATCGATGACTGTACATAGCCTGTTCCGAAAATTTATAACCACAGAAGATTTTTTTTATTTGTTTTTTTTTTTAATATCTTTTTTCTTAAAACTATTTTGGATTGACAGGTGATTTCAATACCAATCTCTTTGGTGAAAATCATTGGCCACCTATGTGTAGTTCTTTTAAAAAAATACTTTTAATTATCTGTCACTCTTCTTTTGTTTGCAATGAAGGACGTTACGCGGGAAGCTTTCCTGCTATGATTTTTATGCTTATAAACTAGGGGTTAGCCTTGCCCTACGGATTAAAGAAGTTCAAGAGTGTACGTCTTCGACCACGTCATTTATTGCGACATCTAGTGAAGAATCGCGGATCTCGTTCTTGTTTGAGTTTGGAATGAAAAACGTCACAACTACTTCGTACATACGTAACAATAAAATGAAGTCTATTATTTAATAGTTAGGGCATCTTTTAAAATAAGCGGCGGATAACTCATAGGCTTCTATCAACTCAATAATAAAAACCCAATGACACCAAGAATTTCTTTGTGTGCTAAATATGAGTAAATTCTTATTTGTATGCGTTTGGCGACAAATGGTTCCACCACTTCCCTAGCTATTCCATTGAATAGGTTTTGTTGAATAAAAATAAATAAAATAAATATCTGGGACATTATTGCACACATGGTCATCTGACCCCAAACTAAGCAAAGCTTGCAAATAACACACAGCACACACGTCAGCTCTATTATTGAATGCAAAAAAAAAAAAAAAACAATTTAAACTTATCTAAATTCTAGTTCTAGTAAAATCTAATTCCAAAATATATACAGAATTTTTGGCATCAACCTGAAATAAATAGTTATAACCACCGGCCAAATGGGGGCCGTAATCCTCTCAGAAAGAAAAGTTAACACATTTTGCATGTTTTTTGTTCGTTTTGTATATTTTAACCGACTTCCAAAAAGGAGCAGGTTCTCAAATCGATTGTAATTTTTTTTGTTGCCTCAGAACTTTTGACTGGGTGAGTTCACCCAGTCGAAATCAGTTAGTTAATCAGTTGAAATCAGTTGATTTTGATGATTCTTTTTTTATTTGAAAGCTGGTGTTTCCCGTGAGGTCCCATTTGAATTTGGTCCAGTTCTGACATTTTATGAAATCCGTTTTTTTATTGATAATTATGTTGTTTGTTGTTATTGCTAAAGAATAAGTTATAGTGCTTAAGATTGTATCGTCTTGACTATCGGAACATTTTTTTTAATAAACTTGGGTTTATTTATTTATTTTGTTAGTGTGGTCAGTTTTACCCCAATGATAAACCTTACTCGTCTGCCAATTCCAAGCGACAGCTTCCGAAAAATCTTTTCATCTATTAGAAACGGTCCTTCAAATGTCTTTCTACTGTTTGTCAAAATTGTAAACGAATGGTTTTCTTTTGTTTGTTTCATGGAATTTTACAGAAACACGTGAACTTGCCGACGAAAACAACGTGGAAACGACAACTGCAATGACGTATGCATACGTTTCTTTTGTTTTGAGTCTGACAAATAAATACGTTTCTAACTCTCATACAATGACTAAGAAAACTTATACTCAGTGCTATCATAGCATAATTATATAACCGTCTTTATCACGATAGATAGACACCGCGAGTATAAACCTACTTTGCATGTTTGTGACCCACCCTAAGTTTGATCAATTCTCCAATTACGTCGCATACTTGGCTTTTGAATAGGTGTTTGGTTTATTAAAAACTAGCCGCCCGCCCCGGCTTTGCACGGGTGTAAGCTCGGCCTTCGGCCTCGCTACAAAATATATTATAGCCTATGTCACCCGGGGATAGTGTAGCTTCCCAACAGTGAAAGAATTTTTATAATCGGTTCAGTAGTTTTTGAGTTATTTCGTTACAAACATACAAACATACAAAAATAGGTACAAATCTTTCCTCTTTATAATATTAGTGTAGATGTAGATAACAGGTTTAGTGAAAAATAATAATATTGAAATGTAATAGCCAAGATTAAAATAAATCATATACTGTACAATAGTTTCATTTTCCATTTTATATACATTCCATAGTTTTAGTTTGAATGTGGAAGAGATGCTCTGTCCCTTTTACGCAAAGTTTTAGTATTTAGTTTGTACGTACTTACTGGTGACATCATTCGTAAGTATAGTGCGCTATCTCTCTAGCAATACATTAAAATGCTTACTTCCTTAATTTAGAAAACATTACAATTTTATTTTCGATGTCGGCTCTATTTATGGAAAGCTTTTTTACAAGACAATAAAAAATCATTTTTCCTGGGCCCGATTCTACTAAACCAATTAATTTTCAATTGTTTATGAATTGCTTAATTTTTTTTAACTTTTGACACTTTATCTATACAAAAAGTGTCAAAAGGGTAATTTTTGAGAAAATTAATTATCAATTTGAAAACAATTGGTTTAGTTGAATCGGAGCCCTGGGGCCTTACCCCTAGCTTCACTTTTGCGAGCCAACTTTTAGTAGGTACCTGATAGGTACCTAAAATTAACCAACTCTATTAAGCTGCATCGTTTAAAAGCGTCTAACTTGAATGAACGAAAATCCGTTTTACTATGCGAGTGTGCGTGAAAATAACAAAGCTTGGCGGCTATCAAATAACTACCGCTTATCGTAGTTGATGGTACCGTTTAGACAAATAACACCTATGCGGGTCAACTTTTCGAGCTAGGGGTAAGGCCCCTGTAGTCTATTCAGTTCGATGTCCATGGTAGTAGTAATCTGCGAAAGTAGTACGCCTGATGTCAGTACATAAATTTTAAATTACGCCACGTAAACTGTTAAAACTCTTCGAAAGCAGTTGGGCGTGCGAAATCTCTTGTGACGTCGTAGAAGGAAAAAAAGGGTTACCATAATTATAACTTGACGCGGTCGCGGGATCTATCTTTGTAAAAGTCTGTAATATATGAGTAACTATGAAATTTAAAAAAACTTGTTTCATATTTGAAACTTTTAAATAAGCCATCAATTAGACAACAATTAGGTATTTATTCCAAATCATTATTACAATCATTATTATGTGTATGTATTCTTAGTTATATGTTTTAACCGACTTCAAAGAAGGACGAAGGTTCTCAATTTGGTCCGTATTTTTGAAGTGAATACTTCTTTAGGCGCATTGTGCACTTTTTGGGTGAACAAAAATCATGGAACTCGCGACATCGTCACACTGTAACGTGTATTTTAAAAAAGCGCCATCTCTTGTAGAATAGGTGAATTACTACTTAAGTTTTCACTTCTGGCGTGCAGTCTATGACTGATGTGTTTTTTTTTAACTGAAATACCTGTCTGGCAGCAATGAGTCGATAAGACGTGGCTATGAAAAGTCTTACGCAACACCATAATCTCATAACGTCACACGCTGATTTTATATAAGTCGCAGGTTTATATTAAAAAATGGTTATTTAAATTAGGTTTCTATAAAAAACCTAGGCTTTTGATCAAGTAATGGAAGAATAAAAGTAGAGGTGGCTTAATGAGGGAACTAAAACTGTTCGTTGACTAGCTGTCACTTTTATTCTGACAATACGATAGTGGCTCTACAAATTAACTCTATTCATAAGTTGGTCGCACTTTACCGAATACAAATATAGGTACTCAAACATTTAAGCACGTAATCGTATTTTTATTAGAAATCGAATATATCCCGTATTTTATTGATATATGAAATATATTACTGAATTTTAATATTGAATTCTAATCAAAAAAACGTGACTCCTTTAACAATTATTATCGCAACACACTTTCAAACTCGTACCTACCACCTTAGCAGTAGTCTTGGAATAATAAGGCCGTGTTTTGTCTTTTTCTCTCTTTAAAATTTTGAACTCGATCGAAAAAGACAAAAGACGGAGTAACTATTCTAAGGCTATTTCTATGTTTAGTAATAGAACCAGTGTAACACTGTTTTCTGCCCCCAGCTCCGGAAAATCTAAACCAGAACATTGCCCAGCTCAACGAGTGTCCCATCCAGACCTGCAGAATGTTTAGTTTCTAACTCTCCTTGCGGGCTGTTGCTCTCCAGGATGTCCATCCAGCGGCCATCAGGTTGCGCAGAGCATTGAAATGTTCCACGCTCACATCAATCAACACTGGCATCAATTCTGTCGTACCATTATCTAAACTAATCTGACAGGACTAAAATTATCGGCGTCTTTTTTTATTTCTGTACGCTAGAAAAGGATGGCAACCATTTTAGAGCTGTCAAATTTAGTTTAGTTTAGAGAATGGTACATCAGAATCGACGTCATTATCACTCCAACCAATCGCACTGACTTTCCTATTTTTGTATCTATTTTTATATTTTTGATGTGACACAGCTATTGGCGGGCCTTAGCAGTAAAACCGACTTGTATGCCGTGACGGCAAACATTGTTAGGCTCTCGTACGCCGTCATGTTTCGCATCTGTTGGGCGTCCCTTGTCGGCCATTTTTTTTATATAATAGGCCAAGTAGTATCAATATCTTGTAATCAATTTAAAAGTAGTGGGAACCCAATATCGTTAGCTCCTTTCAATGAAATCATAGCAAGAAGCAAAATTTTCCTAAAATCTGAGTAAAGCAAACTTCAATTCACTCTGAACATTGTTTAGGGGTAGGCGTACCTACCTGACGATGTTATATAATAGCGACTGTTTGTAAATTGATTTTCTAAAAAATATACGCACTACGAATATGTAATGAAACGAGTGCATGAGGTTCGAGCCTGTTGCTGATGACACCGGGGAATGAGGATATAAATGAAAACTATACATATCTACTTATTTCAGAGTCCAAAATGAATTTCTTAACACTGATATTTTAGAGTTGTTCCACTTTCCCTAGTGAAGCATAGTCATCATCATCAGCCTGAAGACGTCCACGGCTGGAGATAGGCCTTTCCCTTAGACCTCCACACTGAATGACAGCCTGCCATCTGTCCGCGACTCTCACGATATCGTCGGTCCACCTAATGGGAGGCCTATCAACGCTGCGTCTTCCGGTTCGTGGTCTCCACTCAAGAACCTTTCTTCCCCTGCTGTTATCAGATCTTCGAGTGATGTGGCCTGCCCACTGCCACTTCTACTTGCAAATTTTAATAGCTATGTCGTCGTAGTGGAATGGCGACGTTACCTGGGGCAAATTACACTCGTACAACATTTTGGTAGACTCTACCCCACTAAATTACGCGTAAATTATTCGCGTACGTATTTATTCAGCCTGCTAAATAACAGATATGGATTTTCAAACTTACCGGCCGCTGCTTGCCTGTAAATTTTACCAGCACAACAATTTCGATGTATTTCAAAAATATATTGTCAAAATAGTTATTAGTTTACGATGAAAATATTTTACGCCACTAAGGTACCGTAGACAGACAGTATTACATATTAATTTCAACTTGATAAGTGTATACGCGTTTCTGAGAAAAAAGGCCTTGACACGTGGACAGACCAAAAGACAGACATACAACCAGACAAACAGACAGACTAAAAAGTATCAAAAAATAAAAATACTTAGTATTTATGGATATACTATAATGTTTACTGTTTGAAGGCATTACAAAATATTAATCATTGTCACAGTTTGAAAATGAATTCGAATTTTATAGTGCTTTTACTGTAGAACATAAAATATTGAGATATTGAAATTTATATTAGGTACATACAAGTACAAGAATCGAGCCATCAACTAAAATGAACAACATGATTGATGTTACATCACAAAGACAGCCAATCAACATAACCAACGTCAACAGCCTTCCACAGACCAAAAGCAGCGCTAGCGCAGCTTGAACGCAGACCCGCGCATCTGTAGTACAAGGACTACCACTACACACCAAAAACCTCGGCAGCACCTAAACAGCACAACCGCGGAGCAGCTCGTGTAGTGTACACAGATTCGTACAAGTTTTTTGTATTACAAAACGCCAGTGCTTGCGTTCAACCCGTGCTCCTGCAAACAAGAGTTTGATCTGCAAAAGACTTTAAATTATTATTGCTTTGCAAAGCAATATTATTATTATATTTATAGTATTAATTAACAAAAGATTTTCACGACAAAAATTTAAATAAAAGTTTTTTTATCCCAAAAAATACGACGCTAACTTAACCACACATAAATATAAGTGAAATTCGTGTAAATATATAGACAACAAACAAGTGAAGAAAGCATTAACATCTATTGAGAAATTTATCACTACAAGAGCATGCTAAAATATGTCTGACAGCTGCAGTGTGTAACTTTGAAAAGTTTAATGAAAACATTTACTTTGTATGTTTCACTGTAGTAGATATATTAGCCATCATCTACAATCTGACGATCAAAACACTCTTAAATCAGAGTTTACGTTTTTTTCACGCTTCAAGGCATCACACTTAATAACATAATGTAATAAAATCTTGGAATTCGATTAACCTAATTTTTGTCATATCGTTTTGAAACGTTGCAAGTAAGTTATATGTAATTCGGATGACAATACAATAATTTGGTACCATTGAGTAAAAATATTTGGTACCATTGAACTGATCTGATGTGGATCAGAAGGTGGAAAGGGGAACTCATCAATGGCAGCGCGGCGCATTTGGCGTCTTTGCGCTATGGCTCTGTCACATGTTTTGTTATTTAACTAATTACTTTTAGCGTTTTTTTTATTATAATATTTACTGCCGTCAGTCGTCTTAGCGTTGCTCGAATAGTTGATTTCAGTTGGCGTATTTAAATACTTTTTCATCAATTTTTCCATTGTCGTTCTTAACCTTGAACACTTGAGAGACAATTTTCGGTTCTTTTCCATTTTTGCTACTCATGTGGAAAAAGCTGCCCACAGATTCTGCTTGAAAATTCTTGAACATTGACGGCTTAGCATTCATTTTGATTGGCGGGATCTTGTTGCTCTAAAAAAGAAAACGATATAATTTAATACGTTTTTTATTTGACACTGACTAAATGCATAAGTCGGGGAGTAAATATTAAAAAGGGTATATAGGTTTTTTGGCGATAGATTACTGCCATAATTATTGATAATACTTAAACCTATTTATAATAATCTATAATAGTCGTTTTTATTTTTGCTTACTTGTACTTTCAACACTTAATGCGTATGTAGTACTTATTTAATCATACAACAATACGTATAAAGATGTGCACAAATTATCGGACGTGCCTGTAAGCTGTGTTGATATTTGCAACCTAGCTAATATCATAGACAAATACTAATACCTATATACATACTAAATTGTGCATGCGCACTTTCAGTCATAATTTGCGGACGTGATCTTAGGCGACCTTAAGTTATCGGACGTCTGACTGAAGATGATCTGGGCCTCTAGATTTGAATTGCTTGTAGGACTTTTTTCATACGATGTGATTTAATTGCGAACGAAATCCCAAAAGTCGAGTTGTTTATATAATTCGAAGTTGCTTTCCATCGATAGAAAGTCTGACAGAACTACGGCAACCCAGAACTCGAGCGATTCAAAAATACCAAAAAATAGGATTACTCGCATTTGAAATCACTGGTGATTATTTGCGTATGCGAATAGTAAGTCATACGAGCGATTCAAAAATAGAGCCTCAGGGCGCGCTGCATGGATACTTTTACCAGCCCCGTATGAACAAGTGCACATAGTCTGTATATCCATAAATTGCGGCTTGCGGACACGTCCGATAGTATGTTTATAGCTTAACTCTATCTATATCTCTTTCTCATAAATAAGTAGTCGGTATAAGTATACTTTATTAACAAGATGCTAACATAAATTATGACTCCTATACTCGATCCAAGTTTTTAGCTTTACCAGCTGCATTATCTTTGTAACATTTGTAACACAATGTTTTTTTATATATATATTTCACTGCATTATATCAACTTACTAGGTAAACACTTACATTGAATTTATTTTCAAAAGTAATCGGAATTTACGGATTGAAATTAAACACTTTAACGGATTTTCACGCGTGTATTTGACATATTTTTATTATTATTGCTCTTTACTATCTACTCGAACATCACAAGCTGTCAAAACTAAAAAAACTTGGACTGAGTATGTTTATGAGACGTAAAGATGATGAAATTAAATTGGCTGTTATAAATATATGTACAAGGTCTCGACATATTTTTTCTGGTAAATAAATAATGCGGGAAAGATATTATGATAAATATAAATGATATGCAAAACGTCAACAAAACACATAATAAAATATAAACCAGTGTTATTTTGTCCTCATCAGAAACATTTTTTAATGAAAAGTCTTACTTATCTTGATGATCAGAAGATATACTCGATAGCTCGCGGTCCAAACTGCGGGTGAAAAGCTAGTTTAACGAAAATCTTATGAGCGAAAATAAATAATAATGAAAAAGAGGGTCACAAATGCTGAATATTAAATATATTGAAATCCATACATTTTCCTTAGATTCAATCTATAATTTTTTTCCTATAATTTCCATTCGATATTCGATCTTATAATGAATTTCAATGTAACTCATTTTTAGGGTTCTGTACCCAAAGGGTAAAAACGGGACCCTATCACTCTGTCTGTCTGTCTGTCCATCCGTCTGAACTTTAAACGGCTGTATCTTTGGAGATGTAATAGAAAGCCAGTTGAAATTTTTACAGAATATGTAATGTTACGACGGATTAAATGAGAAATAATAAAAAAGTAAAAACAAATGGGGGGTGGGATACAACAAACGAGTTTTTATAACGTATTTTTGTAATTGCTCTAATGTAAAAACGGTAATACGCACAAGCGTCAAACTTGGCATGATTATAGTAACAACAAATAATTAATAATGTCCAAGTGTGAGTCAGTGGCAAATTCTGTTCATTACCAAGTTATAACTGGTCATTTCATTACTTGGACGACCTTATCATTTCTTTCACGGAATCGAAATGCCACATTTTAATAATTTTGAAGTCGGATTATTTAATTGATAATTATTTTTTGTGTTTTGTGGTAGTATGGAACCCTCAGTGCATGAGACCGACACGCACTTAGCCGGTTTATTTAAATAACTTTGAGGTAAAAATTTATATCTGCGTAGTTTTTTATGGTTCAAAAAAATGTTCAGGTTACATGGTGAAATAATTATGCTCTTATATGAAATATATTTTATGTTACCCTTAAATAAAAGATCATAGAAGAAATGCAAGAAGTATTATATATAAGAAAAATGTAGAAAAGCAATAGATACCTGTGACCATTTAACTCCAGGTTTGTTTTTATGAGGCATTAGAGAAACTTGCTGCAATAAATTAGTTTACTTAAATAATTTGATATGTATATATGCGTTAGGCGCTCAACAAATGAAAACTGGTTAGTAACACTTTGAGTCGCGTGTTTGTGAAGAACACGAAATGCATGGGGGACAGGAATGGCATCATCATTGGAGGGCATTACAGGTATTACTATAATATAACACATTGTTTTAAACACTGTTTTTCTATTACTACAATATGGCTAAAATGAGGGTTCGATTCCCATAGTCGCTAGGGAAGGTGATGAACTGTTTTTTGAACTATTAATTTTGTTAACAAGGGCTATCATAATAGTTACAAGACTCATTACAGCCGGTCTATTCTGCAAGCTAAGTGAACGAGCAAGTGAAGTGATAAGCTAAGTGTACGTGTATTTTTCTTGTGGATTACTATAGAGAAATGTCAAAATGTCGCGTGATCACCCTTGACTGTAGTCCCTTACCCTTATAATTCGATGTTTTGGCATATATCTGCAGAAATACGCAAGAAAAATTACATTCTCTTAGCTTATCACTTCACTTTCGCGTTCACTTAGCTTACAGAATAGACATGCTGCTAAAAACTGCCATTTTTAGATAATCTGAGTTTTATAACCTATGCAATACGTTGTGTTGCTGGAAGTAGTACTCCAAAGACGCTGCATTGCATTCTCGACCAACTATCGGAGGCAAAATTTTATTGCTTATCTTATACCTAGTATGCCTGTTTTGACATTTTAGATGACGGCTCCACTCCTGCGTTCTCTTCACCTTAAATAATGTACGTAGCTAATTATATATTTACCCGTATGTAATAATGCCCTAAAATAATAAAAATGAAGTTAATATAATATTTAAGGTATAATATTTAATATATAAATATTTTAATTTTATAAGTAATTACTATAAAGGTTAAAATAATATAAAAAATATAAAAATATATCTAGTAATTATTGGAATAAATTTACCCTCATCAGTTTATTTGTCACCTGGAAATATAAACTAATAGAAAAGTATATATTAAAATTTAAAATTATTATAATTTTACAAATTAAATTATATCATGTTATAAAAGATAAATAAGTACATATAACTGAAATAAAATTATATTTATACTATATGGTAGGAATTTATCTCAAAAAAATGAGCCATACCCTAGAACGCAATAATTAATGTCTTATAATTACATATAGTTATTTCTTTACAATAACAGAAAAGTATATGAAAAAGTAGAGAGAAAAATAAGTAAAATCCTAATCACTAAAAAAGCTATAAACGTAGTAAATATTTTAGAGACAGCATATTAGGACAATTACTCGTACCACTGTTAGCGGGTTACTAGTTTTTTTATATATCTTAACACTTTTTTTGTTATTGTACATAAATTAGTTTTTTCATTATTACTTCAAATGTTCAAGTTATTATAATAAAGTGTTTCAGCTGTAACTAGTTCGTCTTTGCATTTTAATAACACCGTGTTTCCCGCAAGTACGCTTTCATCGAAATAATTCAGATATTTATTTATTTATATACATAGTGTATCTCTAAACGACGGATATATTCAAGGATATAATTCTCATCATTATAAACAACGTTTACTTTGGAACTAAAACTGAAGATATCGCGGGGACAAAAAAACAGTTGTTAACTTCAACGATGTTTATGGAACAGCCGTTTTTTGCGATATTGGGGTTGTTTCCATAGTAAAGGTTGTTTTAATGATGATCACAATGATATACTTGAATATGTCCATCTTCTAGAGATACATCCAGTATATATATAATTATATTATATACGAATATTTTGTTCGACGTTTTATGAAAGGTTTTTTACTTTTTGCATTTCTTCTTTTATCTAACTAGAGTGCTTCCTCCTAATAAGATGTCAAAAGATTTGTGGCTATAATTATGTGGTGTGTTGTAATCCATTACACGTTGCTTACCGTGTCCGGAGCGCTTTGTGACGGTGATAATCTGAAATGTAATAATGACAAAAAATGATGTATACTCTTTTATATCACAAATTTCCTTATAATTTTTAGTAATAGATTAAAAATGTTAACTGATAATAAAATTCAGCCTGCCTCTTCTAAATTACCGTGGCTATTTATTTCCTTGAGCTTTATCTTTTAATCCCTGAATTCATTTATTGATTACGGAGTTGCCATGTGTGGTACCATGTGCATGTAATTTTGTGGTGTGAACAATAAAGAGTTAATCTATTTATCAATCATACTCGACCCCAGCAGCCTACGCGTAGTGGTCGGTTTGCGTTACTGTGCGAGCCTCACCGCCACCAGCGCAGCCGTCGCCTCGGATGACACGAGCTCTCATGCGTGAAGTGTGCCGGCCGCTCATTTTGTCATTGGACCATCAATGATTTAGTCAGGCGGGCACTCTCCACAGCATCTGTGCCCTCGACGCTAGTGCCCACTGGAATGGTAAGCCTCTGGCTGTGCTATTCGTTGTCACGGAGAGAACTTGACTGTGACAAAAGAGTGCTTGGATCTCTAATAGTCTTGTGTTGCGTGAGTGTGCCTGGCCTTTAACGTTATCAAGTTTAGGTAGGGTAGCTTAGATCGCCTGGATGTCACGCGCCCTTGACTAACTCTGGGACATCGCTGAATCACTGCGGACCGACTGAATATCACGTCGGAGACCAGTAAATCTCCCCTGAAATTTACTAGTAAAGTTGTGTGGAACTTTTCTTGGACTCGAGTTCAGACGTTCATTTTGGGTGGTGCAGTTTGGATCAAACCGTACCATGAACTATCCCTGCAGCTCTTATTTTGGTACTGCACAATATAATCATATATAATTCATATTGCAAACTTAAATATACTTACTAAGTTTAACCAAAATCGGACGACTAGTTTCCGTAAAATTAGACAAGTACTTTTGTACAAAAAGTGTTAAAATGATAACCGCGGGTCATCGTTAGTACATAGGTTCAAAATGTTCTATACTTTCCATTATTTTGATACAGCATAAAGAAATTTTACAGATATGTACTTTTTATTTATCAAGTTTTTAATGTTTTGTGCACATACCTATAGAATTGACCGTCTCCGAAAGGTGGACTTATATCTGAAACGAATTAAAGAAGCATGTATAAAAGTTTATGTTAACACTTATAGAGGTGCTGTCTTACGCAAAGAGCGAAAAACCCAAACTCAATTGTAAAAGGTTCCTTACATTATAAACTATTTTGGAAATACTGTACCGACAAGCTTTTGTTACTAAAACTAACATGACTATAAACAAGAAACTATACTCACATGTCGCCCTGTCACCGTTGGTTTCTGACATGATTATCGTCACTCCTCCCTGGCCAGTGCTTGTCGAAGACATGCTCAGCCCGCTGACACCTCCTCGCCTAAAGTCACTTGGTTCGGATATTTGCCCTATATTTAATGGTTCGAAGAATCTGCCTGGACGAGGTCTAGATTCAATTAAAGGTACGGGGATAAGTTTGGGTACTTCAGCATCAGGGTCAGGGAAATCAAATCCAAATACCGGTAATAGAGGAGGTTGGGGAAGCGGGGGTGGTTGGAAACGACCAGGCAGACGCGGAGGCTGAGGAACGGGTAGAGGTCTCATGAACGACATCTGAAAAGCAAAAGGTGAGCCTATTCACAAAGACGAACTAATTACATGCCTGTTTTTAATGTATTGTGTGTGTGTGTACTAATTACCCGTGGCGGGAATCTGGAACAAAAATAAATTATTTCTCAGTTTTTTATACAATAAATCAGTTAATTCTCAAAGAACTCTAGAGAAGATTCAGAACTGCTCTACTGTCAGAATAAAATATTAGAATCAATAATAATAATAAAACTTTTTGATTTGTTTAGTTATTATTTATCAATAGTTGTTATTATGTTAATTTAAGGTTTTATTCTGGAAGTGAATACTTTATATTGTGTACTTTGAATACTAAACATATGGTTTACCTAATATGACAAGTTTTTTTTAACGAAAAACAAGATTTTTGAAATAACACTCACCCTCCAAAGGCGTAATTGGGAAATCCATTGAAGTGACCTGCAAAATTCATATTCAATTCAATTATAAATTAATTATAAGTTTTATTGGAATGGGCCATCACATAAAAAATGCAAGCTATGCAATTTGCAAAAAATTTTTTTTTTTGTTTTGTTTTATTCACGACAAAGACATTTGATAGTTAAACGAATTTACCAAGTGAATTTTACTTACTGAGCAAAATCTACAAGTAGCTTCACAAAATGTTATGATACCCAGCAAAAACACAATAGGGTAGATGCCTGGGGCCAATTGTTTTCGAATTGTTAATGAATTTTCTAAAAAATTGCCTTTTTGACATAGATAAAGTGTAAAAAGTAAAAAAATTGAGGCAATTCATTAACAATTGAAAAACAATTGATTTAGTAGAATCGGGGCCCAGATGTTTACATCGTTGAAACCTTCTGCCGTCATACGCCCAAGAGCGGTATCTCATCTCAACCTACGTGTATGTCGAGAAAATCGAGTTATTGTGAATATTGATTTTTTGTTACCTTAATGACATATAATTTAATTTATTTTCAGTTATGTGTCTATGTGAGGACCAATATATTTCTTAAATATATGTTAACTCCAATATTATTGTTTTTTGTGTTTTATGAGATACCGTCATTTCGTTTAGAATTAAAAGTTTTTAAACATGAGTTTTAAAAGAAAAAAATCTTTTTAAGTGTTTTATTTCATATGGTTATTTTGCGGTGCGAAATTTTTTAAGCTATCAGATGCTCGAAAAAACAGAGATTCAATTTTTGTTGAGTTACCGCTCTTGGGCTTATGAGGGCAGAATAGCTCTGATGAAGAATTTAAGTAAAAATAATATATGTTTATTGAAAAAATTATTTAAATTGGTTATTAATGTTCTGATATACATATAAGCGTTTAAAGTTTTTGGTAGAGAAAACTCTGTCCCTTTCCGACAAAACAAAAAATAATTTCTCTGTGCGCCATATATGTCAGAATAGAATTTGTATGGCCTGCACAGAAGTGACGTCATAATTTACTGTTTCGTGCTCTCGATCAGATTTCCATTTTGTTTTCATTATTCAGCTATATTTTTGAGCTACATTTTAATAGAACAATTAGAAAAAAAAACAGTTATCTACCATATTATGTTAAAAATTTGGCAAATGATAGGCACATAATAGGTTAGGTACATAAAAGCCTTGAGATCTAACTGGATGCCACATTCTGTAGCAATTTCTTAAATAGCTTCAATAATAATAACGTTCATATATTCATTACACTTAAGGAAACATGCGTGACTTGGTAAGTTTTCACAGATGTAGGTACATTTCAAAATACATTTGACAAAATACGAACGTGGTATACAATAACGGTTTTCCCACATGACAGCAGTATCATTCAGCAAGAAGTTGAGAATGTCTACGTTTCTGAGTAAGGCCGTAAATATCTACGCAAGGAACTTGATAACAACCGCGTAGTGGTCTTTATTATTTATCTACAGACTCACAGTATTTAAACAAGTGTTCAAAGTACGCGCTAAAAAAAAATTACATTAGTTTCAGGAAGCATTAGTTATGTAATAAAAAAGTATTGTAACATTTGTAAATTAATAATTTAAAAAACGATCAATTTGACAAAATGCTTATAAGGTTGCCTGGAAGAGATCGCTTATAGCGATAAGGCCGCCAATTGTTTCACTAGTTTTTTAAGTTGTTTTTATGTACGTGTATAATTTTTGGTGTGAACAATAAAGAGTTTTCTATCTCTATCTATCTATCTTATACATTTTAAAACTATAATACAACCCGACAGCAAGATAGGGAACTACTGAGCACTATACACTAAAACAACACAAAATTGTAATGTTGTGTTTCTTACTATAAAATAAGTCTTGACGCAAATTTCAAATGCGCTTGCCAGAGTTGTTCTTACGACGCTGTTTAAACCCCGTTCGGCGGTAAATTCAACAAATTTTAGGGAGCCGGGGATTGAAATACTCCCACATAAATCCACACTATATATAATAAATTAAAATAAATAAAAGATAAAATTTTGCAATGTATTAGTATGTATCATGAGGACGGATATAACCTATTTTTTTTAAAGAAATCGAGGACTAAGTAGAGGGTATAGCTAGTAATTTATAAGTTGAATTACCTTCTGTGACAGCCGCGAGCAAGCAAACTGCTATAAGGGTAGTTGTGAACGCCATTTTTGACGATGTTCCTGGCACAGTTACAATTTCAGGAGTTGATAAGCGTTAACCAACAGTCCGAGCTAAACTGGGACTCTTGCATTAAAATATTCAGTTAAGTATTATTCGTATAATATTGTGTTAAAGCACTTCAAGCTGAACAAACTTGTGTGACGAATTCACACAATCGCCAACTAGCTCGCAGACCTGAATGAAATATAGCCTCAAAAATAATAAACTAGTTCAGTTTAATTCATCTTTGATCTGCTTTTAAAAATAAGTAAAGTTTTCTTAGACGTAAATTTTAAATTGTTTTTCATTATACTGTCATGATAATCACATTTATTGCCCAGTAAGACAAAACATATTTAGGATTCGTACGCTTTAAGACTTTTAACCTTAACGTTTAAGGTTTTTTAAACGTTATCGATAATGGACGTACAGACATACCCTCTGAAATTTATTGATTTATAAGTTGGCAAGAATTAAAACGGATACCAATGTAAACAAAAATGCACAATAGGATTGTACCACGTGGAACAAAAAAGATTTTGTTCCATAAACAGATGTATCAACAGAATATTCGTAAATAAAATTATAGTTGTTCCTATTTACATGCGATCTATTTTATTATATATATCTGGTAAATCGTTGAATGGAACAACGAGCGATAAATAATTTTAATAGGAATTAAAGTGACAGTGGAAGCAGGTAAAAGAGGAAATTAAATATTTGTATTATTATTTTACTTATGGTGGAAACTGTAATAAGGACAGTAAGGGAGCATTCAAGTATTACGTAACGAATTTGGGGGGAGGGGCGGTCTTGTAAAACGTTACGATGCGTTACAGGGGCGGGAGGGGGTGTTTGAACTACGCGTTACGTAACATTGTTTTTTTTATCCTTTCCTATTTTCCGATACTTGACGCCGCATAATTGTGACTTTTAGGTAAAAATGGTCAATTGGTGGTTACGTAGCGTTTAACTAGGGGGGGAGGGGGCACAATTACGGCGCGTTACATTTCCAAAATCTCCAAAAATTGCATTACGTAATACTTGAACGCTCCCTAAGGGGAACTACAATGACAGAGTTATGTTATAACTATGAAAGTGTCTTAGAAAATGTTCAATAAATTTTGGTGATTTTTATTAAGATGAATAGATATTGAAAAATTTATGTTTTTTTTGTAGTACATATACAGTAAATGTGTAGATCTTATGCTGTTGTACATAACTTCTACCTAAATAGAAATTTTACCTGATATTCCACTTGCAAAAATGTTGATGCGTGATGTGGTAAAGTTCCCTAAATACCTTTGTGTGTGTTGCCAGTAATGACAGTTGAGACAGCTATGCTCGGAGTTTCTTTGCGCGCTGAAATCTGGAACGTAAATATTCGCCAAAAGAACCAGAGTCACCGACATAGTTATTAAAATCTGCAAGTTGAAGTGGCAATGGGCAGGCCACATCGCTCGAAGAACCGATACCAATTGGGGGAGAAAGTTTCTTGAGTGGAGACCACGAACCGGAAGACGCAGCGTAGGTAGGCCTCCCACTAGATGGGCCGACGACATTGTGAGAGTCGCGGGCATCCAGTGGATGCAGATGGCAGGATGTCGTTCAGTGTGGAGGTTAAAGGGGGAGGCCTATGTTCAGAAGTGGACTTCTTCTGGCTGATGATGATGATGAATTTTGTGACTCCCGTGAGACGATAATTATTTACATGTACAATAAATTATAATGATAGTTTAAATAGCTATCCTTACTGACCCTTCCTCCTTGTATTTTGTACAATTCAATATATACTTAGTACAGTAGTTATATACTTACTTTGCCGTTTCCTCCGTCGTCCTGTAAAATATCAATACGAAAAGTAGCTTTACACTATTTTCAGTTTTATTCTAAAGACTAGTTTTTTTGCCCGCGACTTCGTACGCGTAGATTTTCATATAAACCTTCAATCCTTTTTTCTTCCCTTAATCCGGCCCTTGCGCAAAATAACATAGCCTATACTTCAATCTGGTCATAGCTATGCATATTCGTGAAAACAGCATTTAAATCCGTCCAGTGGTTTAGGAGATGTAAGCGGACAAACAAACAAACAAACAGTCAAAAATTCTAAAAACTGCCCTATCGTGTTCAGCTGCTTATTTTAAGACGCCCTGTGTGTTTTTTTTTGTTATCTCGCAAGTACAGATTTTTTATGTGTACGTTTTTATTATATGTATAGATAATAATGCCTAATATTAAATTCTCACTCAATAACTCTGCGAAATTTCAAACAAAAGCTGATTGTTTTCATCTCCGCGACGTCATTCGCTGTGATTGGCGTTTAACTTACCATTGCTTGGCTTGCGGCTTGTTGTTAAGGTGCAACGTTTCACGTTTGGCGGGAACTTCAAATTTCAAACAGTTTTTTTGTTCTTGTAGCTAGGCCGGGTAAATATTGTAAACGATCATGATATTTGCGAAAATTTATTATTATTCTTTACAAAATCACGTTAAGCTATTTATCTCTAATGCACATAATTACATACATTTGTCAATAAACAAATTTGAGCTGTTTCAAACAGTTTATTGACAAATGTAAGTAATATGGTGGGTTACTGATTAATAGCTGTACATGAAAATGTAAAGAACAACCAACAATTTTCGCAAACACTGTGTTATTTCACAATTATTACCTGGCCTAGCTACAAGGACAAAAAACTGTTTGAAATTTGAATTTCCCGCCAAACATGAAACGTATCACCTTAATATTTTTTATTTTATCAAAAACCGATTATTCTTGCTTTTAAAATAAATACAGCTTTTTGAATTTTTCAAACCTATTCGATTATTTGTAATCTTTCATCGTACCTAGTATGGTCATCATCATCAGCTGGAATCCGCCCGCAGCACAGCATAGACTCAGTCATGATCATTATCAGTCGTTCAAGATCACTGCTGGGATAAAAACCTTCAGCTCAGAGAGAGAGCATCCTGGCCCAGTGCATGTTGGACATATTGGTGAATGTCATATAATGAGTTGTCTGACCTTTCACACGTATAATGAAATTTATAGTGACTCCATTATGTATTATTTTATTATTATTGATATAGAGTTCATTGACATTTTGAATACCTAACTGAATATTCTAATTTAGGCTAAAAATTCCGCAGAGTTCCGCTAATTTTGCGTCGTTTTTAAGTTATTTATTCCAAAAGACGCTATTATAAAAATGCGACACCTGTGTAACCATTCTACGTAGTATCTACCTACCTACTAAATACATAATTATAATTAATGCGGAAGATTAACTTAAGAGCTCGCTTCCCACCCGAGCTGTCTTGTTTTCGCACTGTTGCATAAGAAATGCTATTATAAAAATTGATGATTGTTTTAAATTACAAATTGTAATTGATGTAATTTATTATTCTATTTAATATGTTTGACTCTGACATTAAGTATTTTTATTTTCAACTTGTATCATATTTTTTTTTATTATCTGTATCACAATGTTATTATAGTTATGATTCAAAATTATATTACGGTCAAATTTTTGTACAAGCATAGTGCCATCTCTTACATTTGTACGCCTAACCAGCACAACGTGATTTAGGACTTTTGATATTTTAACATCTTTTGTGCATAACAATGCACAAAATATTTCATGTTGTATGCAAATAAACGATCTTTATCGCATACATTCAACGTTTTTGAAAATGAAAAATCATTAGTCAGTCATCAGTCATCAGTGGACAGTTAAATAAAATTATTAATGCGAGATTTTCCCCACTTTTAAGCAATACTTATTACTACAGATGACAATATGGCTTAAAATACTGTATTAAAGTCGCATTTAGTGTAGCAAAACCATGTACACACAGTTGTGCGTTTCGCTACGTCTATTTTTGAGGTTTTTCTAATAATAAATTTTCCAAACCGATTGGTCCTCTCAGATTAGTCCCATATAAATGTCATCGAAATCGCTTCAGCAGTTTGGTTTATAAATGAAAATAACTGGATAATATGTCTTCCACGTAAACGAAATTGCGTATTTACTAATTATGGAGTCGATTTTTTAAACATAGATATGTAAGACGGCGGAATAAATAAAACAAAATAATTATCAATACAAAAACCGACCTTCTTACAGGTTTAGGGAGGAGTCACAGAAAGATGTGGGAGTACCTATCATCACAGTAAAAAAGGAAAAAGCTCACTGCCACTACTTCTAGCAGGTAAAACATGGGGCGCCACAAGTTACTAATAAGTCAATAGGTACCTACCTACGTGAGAATTCCTTATGCAAGTATGTGGAGAAATAAGCCGGACGTATAAATTTGAGGTCATATAAAAAACACACGCACATTGCTTTAGTTAATTGCGTAAAAATGCCTTAACTTGCACTTCTCTTTCCTCTCTACATGGTAATGCAGAATCACGTGTTTGGTGCGTTCTCGAATAATGAAACACTTATGACGACAAAATCCATGTCAAGTTTTTTTTCATTATTGCATCGTCATCATAATCATCAGCCTGTATCGACCCACTGCAAGATATAAGTCTCTCCTCTGCCTTGTACCATAGATCTCTGCGTTGTGATAATTTCATCATAGGTCTGTGTCAATCACGCATGACTTGCGATGGTATTCATGAATGCGATATAAATATATGATTTTCAATAATACGGTTTCCAAACACGGTCTACCTGACACCTAGCCTGCAACCATTAAAAACTTAACCAAGTATTCAAATATTCGTAAAATATAGCGACAAGTACACGTGTCTTGCCAACCTGATTTATTCTTTATTCTTTATTCTTTATTTATTGCAAATATGTACACTTTCTTCTAAAAACTAAGTTTTAGAGTACATTGTGTAATATACCCTGCATAAAGGGTGCAGCAATGCTTTATGTAATGGCTGGTCACAAAACCAGACCATAGATATAAATTTATACATTTATAATTAGATCTATTACATATAATTATATCTACTATTTAAACTTTACTTAGGATGACGTTATTAACAAAAACAAAAAATAAACATTATAGCTTAGTGTGATATGGTTGGTTAACAATATATGAGATCATACAAAACTTATGATGCTACTTTCTTAACTTAAGAGATCACTATTTATTTTCTAATTAAATTTTTATCGTTGAAAAAGTCTTTTAAATCGTAGTAGCATTTTTGGGTTAGAAACTTACGGAGTTGGTTCTGAAAAGTATTATTATTTGTTTCTTTCTTTATTGTGTCCGGTATTTTGTTATATATGTTTATTGTCATGTATAAAGGGCCTTTTTTGAATATTTCTATTCGCGGGACTGGTAATTTGAGTTTATATTGTCTGCGGGGGTTAGAATCGGGTGTGTATAGGTGAAGATGCTTTCTGACAAAATTAGCCGCTTCATAAATATAGATACATGGTAGTGTTAGCATTTTTTGTTGTTTGAAGTAGGGTTTACAACTTGTGCGTTGGTGAATGTTGACGATTATGCGCATGCATTTCTTCTGCATTTTGAAAAGTTGATCAGCGTCAGTACTGTTTCCCCACAATATTATACCGTAGCGAAGCCAAACTGTACATTGCATTTCGATTTTTCGGCGTCTGCTCCGTTGTGGATAATTCTGCCTGTTTTGTGGCTTAAAAGTTGTCAGTCCATGGAAAAACAAATAACATGTGGTTCTTTAAAATGTATCTTTACGGAATGTAGGTAATTGGATTTACATAAATTGACGTACCCATTTACATGAGAGTTGTTCTAGGTAGATACACAGCGGTTATATATATATGGCTTTTTTACGGCGCATTTAATTTTATTTTAGTCCCGATGCAAACGCGATACAGTCTCGATGCAAACAACATACAGTCTCGATGCAAACAAGATGCAGTCGCGATGCAAACAAGATACATTCGCGATACACAAAATAAAACACGCTCGTTTGCTTTGCTACTTAAAAACGCTTTTACTTCTTTTATTATAGTCACATGTCACATCATCATAATTTAATCACAAAAACAAGTTTTTAGATGATAAAATCCTTATAGATTATTTATAAAAACTGGTTTACTAGAATATTTCTACACTACGATAAGACCTAATCATTACGTATTCGTTCCTGGTATTGCGAATCAGGCAATGTTCAATGTCATTGCTGTCGTGATAATTTCATAATGGACCGTGTTAAAGGCTTCTACAGACCAAAAGCAGTAACAGTAGAAACACACAATGAACTGTATGAAACGCTACACACCAAATTATGGCGGCAGCATGTGAGCAGCGCAACCACAGATCATATCTTGAAGTGTGTTCGGAACCGCGTCCTGCTAAACTGCTGCCGATTGCTGACACGCTTTTGTGTGAATAAATAAATAAATAATAAATAAATATCTGGGACATTTTGCACACATGGTCATCTGACCCCAAACTAAGCAAAGCTTGTAATATGGCTGCCAGAGACTGATATACGTACATATATATTTTTAAACACATACTTAAATAGATATTAACACCCAGACATAGAACAAACACAAATGTTCATCACACAAAATGTTTGTCCTAGATGGGAATCGAACCCACGCCCCCAAGCACAGAAGTTAGGTTCACTACCAACTGCGCCACCGGGGCAGTCATATATATCAATATCATTAATAGAAGGCTTTACTTATAGATTTTAGAACCTTAACACGTAAGTCATCTTTTACCTAACAAGTTACAGGTAAATTATAATGTATCTATATCTATACATATAATAAAAACGTGGAGATAAAAAAATCTGTAATTGCGAGGTATAAATAAAAACACAGGGCATCTTAAAATAAGCAGCTGAACATTTTAAAAAATTTGTCTGTTTGTTTGTTTGTCCACGCACATCTCCTAAACTACTAGACGGATTTAAATGCTGTTTTCACGAATATGCTATGACGAGATTGAAGTATAGGGCCTATATTTGAATCTGGCCTATTATACTAGTTATTTTGCGCAAAGGCCGGATTACGGGAAGAAAAAAGGGTTGAAAGTTATTATGAAAATCTACGCGTACGAAGTCGCGGGCAACACCAGTTTAATAATAAATATGTAATTTTATAAAGTTTCTTGCTTATTTTTTTAAATCTGTAACAAAATGTTGTCCTAGTAGGGTCAATATATTATATGTAGATCACATTTGACATCTGACAGTCTTTTGTTTATTAGTAAAAAAAAATGCCTTCTTTTGTCATTATTATACAATAATCAATGTGTTTTTAACTGAGAAAAGTTGAGCATCAATTAATTGCGCAGATCTAACTTTGAAAAACTAATATAATATCGTTACAAGGTTATGTTGTAGAATTTTGCTGAAGTGTCAAATATTATCTATTAAATTGGTATTCTATAGTATTGTAGAGTTCGCGCAAAACTTTATGAGCCCTCTGAAGTTAGGCCCTAGTGGCCGCGCAGTACGCATTATAGGTATCCGAGGGACGGGACAGGGCGTCGGGGAGGCCTCGGGCTTAACTTCAGAGGGCTCATAAAGTTTTGCGCGAACTCTACTTAAATTTAGACTCTATTTAAAGGAAGCCTATATAATATAATCAATCAATATACGGATGTTTAATTATAGTTACCTAGTTTGATGGTTAGCGCTGCGGGTTTTTGTTAAGTAGGAACCTACTGTTTTCAGAAATACCTAAATTATTTGATTTTGATACTTTTTCGTACGAAATTTAATTGCTTTTTGGTTATAACCACTCTACAGAATCTTTAATTAAATTAAATATTACGTAACATAGGTAGGTTATTTCCAAGAGACTATGTGAATCCTTGCTAATAACATAAATGTGGACGTTTGTATGTTTTTTTTTTATATGTAAATAGGCTTGCGTTTGACCGCCAACACGCCTGATGTTAAGCGATGATGTGGTCTACGATGGAGCACGCTTGCCTAGAAGAAGCCGATTCACTCGTGATTTGAAGACACCTAGATTGTAACTATCAGGGAACACCCATTCAGGCAACGCATTCCACAGACCAGCAGTACGTTGTTACCTCATTCAGTCATAACGGAGAAACGAAATTTTGCGCAGATAGGTAGGTATAGTTTGAAAGGGACAAAGGCTACCATTTTACTACTACAGAACGGAAACTACTGCTATGGAAATATACGTATCAGAAAACTGCGTAGACAAGGTCTATATGAGCTTAAGATGGGATCAAGATGAGACCGAGGCAGAACGGGGCTGAGATGAGATCGAGGTGGAATCAAGGTTATTCAGGATATCGAGGTCTGTGCCAACCTGTGTGAACTACCTATTTATACGTATTTTATTATACTGGCGTGGTTTTCACATATT
The DNA here is from genome assembly GCA_949125355.1 of Agriopis leucophaearia. NCBI lineage: Eukaryota > Metazoa > Arthropoda > Insecta > Lepidoptera > Geometridae > Agriopis > Agriopis leucophaearia. The sequence continues at coordinate 5,346,244 of OX421262.1, forward strand.
TTGGTAGTATTTTAAAATATAACCGGCTTAATATTACGTAAGGAATTCCCTTATAATATAAGCGAAATACTTATAGGTAATTATTTATCTATATAAGGTTCGCGGAATGCTGGCACTAAGACGAAATGAAGGCCATTTTAATTAACAACTTTTACAAAGGGACCAACCCTGAAAACTCAAATAAATAAGTCGTGACATGTGTTTCATGTTGCTCAATCTGGTATCAGTAAATAGCGATATTGTTATCTGTGGCCTGGCAGTTAACATAAACTGCTCACAAAGTTTGCGAAAATTTTAATGATGAAAATAAAGATCATACATATTTTTTGTTTATAGTTATATAAAATAGACTATATTTGTTTCAGTAGCATCGCCATAGTCAGTTATAAGTGTTTTTTTAATAATGATAAAATAAAATAAGTAGGTATATAGTTTTAATATTTGTTTTCGTCATTTCAGAAATTCTGGGTTCGTCCCATAGTCATTTTAATGATGATTACAATCCATTCGCCTTAGCGGTGCGGTGATATCACCGCATTTTGTAACGCTCTGTAAGGTTAACAAAATATGTCCCAATGATATGTTTCTATCATTAACTATTTCACATTTAAAAATAATTTTCTGTCTACTGTTCAACAGTGCCGTAAACAGGGCTGTGCCAGCGGTGCCCAGGCACAGGGCACAGACTGGAGGGACGCAGAAATGACCACACCAGGACGTCCAGGACCAAGTTTTGTTTTCAAGGGCGCAGTTATAGAAGCTCGCGCCGGGCGCATAAAAGACTAGTTACGGCACTGCTGTTCAACCATTTTAACCATGTATCTACAAGAATACTCGTAGGTAGGTATAAATCAGACATAGCGGTTTTCTTTTACCAATAAAGCTGTAAACTGTATAAACAAGTTTTATGGATGAAATAAAACATTTTTAACGGATTTCATCGCATGTATCTTACAATATTTTAATTCCTGAAGTTTCGAATACTTTGAAATGTCCGTGGTCTTACTTGTTACTTGTGTAGCGGATGTTTTCCGTAATTAGGCCATTCATTGGTCCATTTTGCGTCACCCGGCTGCAGCTAGTTCAGCCAACCGGTCTCCTCCAGGAAGGCTAGCAGCTCGCTGATGCCTGTGCAGGCTTCCCGGAGCGTCCTTGGTGACCCGAGGAGTGTTTCCGTGGTCACAGGTGGACTCTGATCTCCTGTGTCTTGACCTGATCTCCTGTGTCTAGCTAGACGGACACTATTCAAATTTATCCAAATTATTTATTGACATAAAAACGAACATGCATTTACATTTATGTCACAAGATTAAGTTTAATAAAAATTAATATAGCGCTATTTATGCAATGTCAAATATTCAAGTCACAGTAACATAAATTATTCAAAATATTTATTGAAATAAAATTAGGAAATAAAAATAAAATAAAAACTAACATGCATTTACATATATGTCACAAGATTAAATACAATTAAAAATTGTTACAGCACTATTTATACTATGTTCGAATTATTCTAAGCATTCAGGTTTAAAATGTCCCTTACCCAAAATGTCCCTGCCAGGAATAAAACTATACGAGTATGAATTGCAGATTACAAAAAAACTCTTAAGGACCTGATTATTCTTAAATAGCCGAACAAATTTTGTAGAACCATAACTAAGAAAGCTCTCGATCAAGTCACCTTTCTAACAAAACAAAAAAACTAAATCACAATCGATTCAGGCGTTTCGGACCTACGATGACACAGACAGACACAGCACACATACACACTTTGAACTTATACATCGGGCTGGTTAGTTAAAATACACGCGATAAAATCCGTTAAAAAAGTTTAATTTCAATTAATTATAATCGTGGAAACAATACAAAACAATTTGTTTTATTGTGCTATAACTTCCATAGCAAAAAAGTTCGATGCAAGTCGACAATAAAAATACGACTCTCGATTAGTGGGATTTTAAGGCGATAAATTAATCTGCATCCGCATTGCATCGCTATAGGATGTAATCTGAATTCCAGGACAAGATGCATGAGCTCATCACAAATTGCAGCCAGTTTTTTACTGATTTATAAAAAAGAGATTCTCAATTTGACTGTTTGCTTATAGGCTTGCCTTTGTCCACTGCCTCGGCCTGATGTTAAGCTATGATGCGGTCTACGGTGGAGCACGCTTGCCTAAAAGAAACCGATTCAACCGCTATTTGATAACACCAAGATTGTACTGTGCATTTTTCTTCAAAAAAAATTCACGCATTATGTGGCGATGTAAATAAATAAATAAACTGTCGGGTAACACCCATTCAGGCAGCGCATTCCACAGACTGGAGTTCACACAGTAAAAGTGGAATCAAAGCGCTTCGTACGGGTTTTTGGAATATCAACCGTGAAGTGGTGTCACCTTTTCGTGCTCACTCTGGCAGTCCGATCTAAAAATGAGCGGGCCGCAGGAGGGAATTAGATCAAGTAGATCCAAGGCACCCTCCCCGAAATGTATCCGATAAAAATACGATGTTACGCTATATCTTGGCCGATTGTGAACCTATAAAATATATGGAAAATGGAGACACTTTAACACAAACGATAACTGTGCCTTTATTAACTAAACAAAATACAAGCTAAAACTAACACTAAATAAACAGTTAGACTGTCCATAGACCGTTGAAGGTCTAAAGACAATCGAAATGCTCAAGCCGACTATCAGCTGGCAGCGTATCCAGCATGCTGGCGGCATTACCACGTTGAATGGCAATGCTTATACGTTGAGCTAGATACACGCAAGCATTTTGGTTACGCGTCACGTTAACCAGACGCTCTGAAAGATTTTTGAAAATGAGGTGAGCTCCCGGTCCCCAAGGTCCCAATGTCTCGACCCAAAATGCCTCAAATATAAAGATAACTGTACCAAGGCATATCTCCCTTTTTTGTCTGATCTGAAGAATACACACTGTACACAAACATTGTGTTGCTCCATAAGAGTAATGTCACTTGCACATTGGCTCATCACATCAGACCGCACGCTCATCGACTGCAGATGAAATGGGGATTTTATGTGCGCGTGCGGCGAGTCAATGACGCATTGACCGTGACACGAACGTGCAACCTCGGGGAATCAAGAGAACATTAGGACTGCTATGGATTCTCATTATTGGAAACGAAGTTTTCTTGGCCTTGTAAAGTAAAAATTTAAATAAAATAAAACGTTAAAATTAAAATAATCGATGTATTTGTATGAGGTTTTATCTGAGTAATTATAATGTGGCTGTTAATTCCTTTTTCTTGTAATATTATGTCTCTATGTTAAAGACTTCAAATGTTTGTTTTCCGAATACTATTTATCTAAGTTGATGTTGCATCGACGTTTGTATTAGTGAAAACTTCTTTTTGGTTATTGTGTTATCATTTATTTCATAATACAGTGTTGGTTCGCAGCTTTTTGTTTTACAAGTAAATAAATAAAACAAAAAATAAAACACGTATAATTTTGTAACATTTTCTTTGAGATAAACCTGAAATTGAAACAATGTATATATTGATTGCATATCAGTCTCTGGCAGCCATATAACAGGCTTTGCTTAGTTTGGGGTCAGAAGACCGTGTGACCTTAAAATAAATGGCTTAAAATTAAACTTCAAGTTATTTTTTTTTTGTAACTTTTTTTTTATGAGAAGATATTCAGTAACTATGTTCAATTTTTATGACTTTAGAAAGCATACTACCTTTCCTATACAAAAACTCTCTATGAACTAATTAGTTAGGTACACTGTTCTATTGAAGTCGAAGTGGCAGTGGACAGGGCACATAGCACGCAGAACGGATGGCCGATGTGGCCTAAAGGTTATGGAATGGAGACCACGGACCGGTAAGCGCAGTGTAGGACGTCCACCCACAAGATGGACAGACGACCTGAAAGAGACCGCAGGAAAACGCTGGATGCAGGTCGCTTCCAACCGGCCCTTTTGAAAATCGATGGGGGAGGCCTATGTCCAGCAGTGGACGTCCTATGGCTGAAATGATGATGATGACTAATCTATTAAAAATTCTTCTCGCATTTACGCGTGACTCTTATACTTTGGATTAACATATAGGCTAATTACAAAAACATTGGCGGTCTCTACAGGATAGCGAGAGTAACCGCGAGGAGTACCAGTAAGTTAAGTACGTAAACGAAAGTTGTTGTGACGTGAGTTGTATAGAATCTCACGAACTGAAAGAACACAAATTGAATTGAATTGAAGGAACACAAATAAAGAATAGAGTTGGGGCTGAATTGGATTACAAGTAATTTTTATGGCTTGAAGATGAAGAGCCGTACAAGAAGTGGGAATAGCTGGCTGGCATTGACCGTAACATGGTCGGTTGACGTGAACTGAATTTGTGATTGATTAATTGTGCATTTTGTGTGGCTCTATTAAAACTATAGCCTTTGTTTTTCGTTTCTAAATACGAACGGAGTGAGTTTTGCGGATAGATAGCGAAAATATCTTCGTTAAACTCGGACCAAGCATTTACTTGCTATGACGGCTGCAATAAAATTGTAAAAAGATGAATAAAAACATTTTCTTTTAATATTTTGCTCAAGTAAATCGGGTACCTGCTATCATATATTTTCTCTGACAGTTACAATAAATTTGTAAAAAGATGAATGAAAACCACGAATTCTAATCACATTCGCTAGGTTTTTGATCGTATAAGACTGTATACTGTCTTACGTTCAAAAACCCACTTTCTGAATCTGACTGTGAGTTGTTTGACGATATTTAACAAACGATATTTAAGAAAAAATCTCAATACTTGAGACTGGCAAATGCACAAGACTACAACGCCAAAATCATCTCAATAAAAAAAAAGTCAAGAAAGGACAGTCCTGCTTGGAAAAATTGGTATCGTAACGACCACTTGATGACTGTCTACGTAGCTTTTAAGTACTTCCTACCTGTTATTACGGGTACTGAGAAGTGCGAGTGTCCCGAATGGCAAGAGCAAAATGCAGAGTGAACCGTGACCTTTCCAGCACTTACCGGCAGTGGAACTACAAACTGATATTACAAATTAAGAGCCCGGTCTTCGCTTACACATCATTGAAGATAAAAAAAACATTGTTGGAATTTAAAAAAACCAATACGTCATTTTATAAAAAAATAACATTGCGATTAATTAATATATGCGATTTACATGTTGTTTTTTTTTTTAAATAAATTTAGGTCCAAAATACTTTTTTTTTCGAGTTTTTCTCGATCGTCTCCGCCACACTATAAAATATCAACGTAGAAATTGATTTAAAACATTTGCAATATAAAAATTCCTACCGAAGATATTTTATCTTGAAAATTCTGATGATATACAAGAGAGACAACTCCGGTTGAGTGGGGTCTTAAACGATTACACTGACATTTAATCTTCAAGCAAGTTTTCTGAATACATTGACTAAAATAACCCAATATCGTACTCAATGTTCGAGTTTGACTCATTGACTTACTCAATAGTCCGGTTTGATTACAAAACTCTGAAACTTTAGCCCTTCTGCTTCCGCGACTATGTTAACGTGTTTAGATTCCACAACGGCTCTCATGAGCTCTAAGTGGGACGTCTGGGTTTCCCAACACTTCGCTACTTAATTTCCCGTTGCCACCAAACTCGTCGGACAATAACGTCATTAGATCAAAAAGGATAGTGTTTATGGACGAGATTCGGGTGGGGGGATCTGTGGCTGGCAGGATGTTGTCTCGGGCGCAGCGCAGTGGGTTTTCTGAAGGCTGTGTCGCGAGCCGCATGCCAACACCGCGGATGACCTCGCACGGCCCTATTAAAACAAGATACATACTCGAACGAGCATAGTGTCACCAATAATCCCAAGCATGAAGTTCATCAGCGCGTGTTTGTGCCTGGCGGCGGTGGTGAAGGTGGCCGTGCCCGCGCCGGCGAGTGGATTCGTGTTTCCGGAAGAACGGAGAGAGAGGAAAATAGAGCCGGTGATAACACCACCGGTTCTCCCTATTCTGGAGCATTTGGAACGCGATCCGAGCACGTTGCTTCCTCATGAAAGGCGCGCCACCGGTCCAGCCAAACCACGCCATTTCGGTGGTGGCTTCAACTTGGCTCCTTCTGGGAATGGAGGGCTGACTGCGAGTGTCAGCAGCAGCGGGAGCGGTGCCGGCCTCAGTCAATCAGCGTCTCAGTCGTTCTCATTCGGGTTCAATGAAGGATTCAGCGCATCTCACTCCGCCAGTCAATCATCGTCGTTCAACGGCTTCGGAAGGTCAGTGACATTGCACGTTGTCAAGTATACCTACATATTTATTATGTGTTGCGGGTCAAGTTTTGACGCCTACATGCGATGCTTTGTCGGTCAGGCTGGTAGCAAGAGATCCTTATAGGTAGATTGTGATAATCGCATGATGTAATTTATTTAATGGAATGAATACATCCGCGTCATTTATGGCAACCTTATTAAGAAACCACAAAAACTTTTGTGCTTGTATTACATACTGACTACCAGGGTATTAAATTAGGTCATAGCTACATTGGAGAATTTAACTTATGAATACCAAACACAAAACTTAAAAAACGAACTATTAAATTAAAGATCGTTTATAATATCTAGTTAGCAATGAAGGCGTATATATAGATAGTTCAAACGATCTCTAATTTCAGGCAAAGTGCCCAAAATGTCGCTGATATTCAATTTGAGTCATACCCTAAATATGAACGAGAAACAAACAAAACTATTTTTTTTTTATTTATTCTTCATTATCGCGCATCATTCGGTACCTAAATGTAGGTACTAGGTACATGTATAAATCTACATATAGGTACATCTTTTTCAAATTCTTAGTAGTCCTTGTTTCACAACGTTTTGTCGATTTCACTTCTTATTCATTTGCAAAGTTAACCGTCGGGTCAAGACTATTCAAACAATCTCATTGAAAATTTGAAAGACAAACCCACATGCTGATGTATATGTAGAAATAACTTTAAAACAATACATGTACATGATACATGTAAAAATAACTTTTAATCAATTTTTATATGATGTAGCCATAACTACTCAGTCATGCGCGGCTTAGATGCCACATCAAAGTCTCGTGTCATGTTAATGATGGAGTGTGTCCGGAAATAGGCTGAAAGGTTATATTTCTACCAGTATACCAACCTTAACTTAAAAGATGTTGGGTAGTGTAACAGTGTGCTGATCTCTTATCGGAGGAGTGCAATGCGGGATGGTTAGGCTTTATATTAAGATAATTCCATTCCGTTCCATTCTGTTCCATTCTGTTCCATTCTGTTCCATTCTGTTCCATTCTGTTCCATTCTGTTCCATTCTGTTCCATTCTGTTCCATTCTGTTCCATTCTGTTCCATTCTGTTCCATTCTGTTCCATTCTGTTCCATTCTGTTCCATTATGTTCCCTTCTGTTCCATTATGTTCCATTCTGTTCCATTATGTTCCCTTCTGTTCCATTATGTTCCATTCTGTTCCATTATGTTCCATTCTGTTCCAATTTGTTCCAATTTGTTCCAGTCTGTTCCATTCTATTCCATTCTGTTCCATTCTGTTCCATTCTGTTCCATTCTGTTCCATTCTGTTCCATTATGTTCCATTATGTTCCATTCTGTTCCATTATGTTCCATTCTGTTCCATTCTGTTCCATTCTGTTTCATTCTGTTCCATTCTGTTTCATTCTGATCCATTCCATTCTATTCCGTTCTGTTTCGTTTCATTGTGTTCCGTTCCGTTCTATTCTATTCAATTCTACAAATAAAAATTAAATGCGTTGGTAAGCGTACCACTTGAGATCAGCTGGAACTATTTGGCTTTTATAATATTTATTTTAAAATGCTCGTAATAGTACATTTCAGATTATATTCAAAGGGTTTATAAGAGAAGGCAAATCGGAAAAGCTTCCCGGACTTTTTTTCAAATTCGGAAACTGAACCGTTTTTTTTTTTTCTATGGGATTTTTGTATGAACCACAACTTAAACTTTGTTGAAATTTGGTCAGGACAACGTCTGTCGGGCTGGGTCAGCTAGTTCTAAATATAAAAAACCAACTTAAAAACTAGTAAGAACTCGAACAAAATTTTTACTAACTAGCCGCCAGCCCCGGCTTCGCACGGGTATAAGCTCGGCCTTCGGCCTCGCTACATAATAATAGGTCGGGGAAAAAGTCTTTTCGTATTTTGTATGTATAAAGATGTAGTAAAATCTCATCGGTTGTACTGTTTGTATCTGGCTGGTTTTGATATCATTAAAAATATGACATTTTGAAAAAGGAATACATAAAGTAATAAGCAATTTCCCGCCATATTTCAATTGTTTTTTTGTTTGATAAAATGAGTGAATCTGACGAAGAAATTCGATATATTTTTAAGTTTTATTACAAAAAAGGGAAAAATGCGACACAAGCCGCGAATAAAATTTGTGACGTTTATGGACCTAATGCAGTGTCATCAAGAGTAGCACAATGTTGGTTCAAGCATTTTCAGTCCGGGAATTTTGATGTCAAAGATGCAGCTCGCTCTGGTCGCCCTGTTACGGATAAAGTCGATGCCATTTCTGAAAAAGTGGAGCAAGATCAGCATATTAGTAGTTACGACGTAGCTGAAGAACTGGGGATCGACCACAAAAAAGTTTTGACCCATTTGAAAAAGTCTGGGTATAAAAAAATACTCGATATTTGGGTGCCACACGAGCTCACTGAAAGAAACCAAATGAATCGTGTGCTCATTTGCGGTTCTCTGTTAAAACGTAACGAAACCGAACCGTTTTTGAAAAGATTGATCACTGGTGATGAAAAATGGATCACCTACGACAAGAATGTGCGCAAACGATCATGGTCAAAGGACTGTGAAGCACCACAGACTGTAGCGAAACCCGGATTAACACGTAATAAGGTGATGCTGTGTGTATGGTGGGATTGGCAGGGCATCGTTCATTATGAGCTTTTACCGCCGGGCAAAACCATCGATTCGGATCTCTACTGCCAACAGCAGATGAGACTCAAACAAGAAATTGAGAAAAAACGGCCGGAATTGATCAACAGAAAGAGTGTGGTCTTTCATCATGATAACGCCAGACCGCACACATCTTTGGCCACTCAGCAAAAATTTAGAGAGCTTGGTTGGGAAGTGTTAATGCATCCACCATATAGCCCAGACCTTGCACCCTCAGATTTCCACCTGTTTCGATCTCTTCAGAATTCTTTGGGTATAGTGTTAGATTAACATCAAGAGAGGACTGTCAAAACTACTTGTTGCATTTTTTTGATCAGAAGTCCCAAAAATTCTACAGCAACGGGATCATGTCACTACCTACAAGATGGCAACAAGTTATCGAACAAAATGGCACATATATATTATAATTAAATGTAATCAAACTTGAAAAAAATATGTCTTGAATTTGTTTATAAAATACGAAGAAACTTTTTCCCCGACCTTATATAATATAGCCTGTGTCACCCGGGGATAATGTAGCTTCCCAACAGTGAAAGAATTTTTCAAATCGGTTCTGTAGTTTCGGAGCCTATTCAATGCAAACAAACAAACAAACTATCAAATGTTTCCTCTTTATTACATTGGTATCGATATAGATGGCAAATCAACAGGCGCTCTAACAATATACCTGTTGCAATATTACTCGTATTTGATTAATAATGACCAATTAAATTCAGCGGATCTTTTTATCTTTAAAATGTTGAAAATGTACGAAAATTATAGCTGTGGCCCACCATAGTTCTAAAATATTAAAGCCTCTTACCACCATGTATTTACTACAAAACAGATGAATCTTTCGGTGTCACATTCTTCTTGACATACATTGCCGCTTCGTAAAAAGATTCATATTTTAATCAATAAAAGGTCACGCCTTGCACGTGTTAAAACTAATCTAGTTTTGCGTAACTATAAGTAATATAATAATAATGTGTACCATCCATCCTTGGTAGTAAGCGGAATTATATTATACTCGTATATAAAGCAAGTGTGGTTTTATTTGTAAAAAAAATCAAACCAGCTATGCAATCTTCACCGGGGTTTATTTGGGTATTCATATTGTGACCAATTCTGTCCAGGCGTGGATCCAGTCATCAAAAAAGATTGTGGTCACAGCCACCCGAAAATCGGGCAAGTGCGAGTCAGCGTATGAACCTTGCTCGTGCATGATCGATATAGTGCATTCCTACAAAGGAAATGTTTATAATTTTTTTTTACGACGGCCTGACCAATATTTTGTACATTGTATCGTAGTTTCACGCGCGTGTTTCATAGCTGTGGGGCGTCACAAGTCACGTATTAGGGTTGTAGGCATGCCCATCGTGCCCACAACGGTGGATCCGCGCCTGATTCTGCCTATCTTCACGCCAGCGTATATGACACATTTTAAAGTGAACTTGTAGATAAGTTTGACAGTATTGTTATGAATCAATATAGGCGTCGACTTAAGAATCTCCTCCTTCTGTCGTCAGTTTAAAATACAAATATTTTCTCTTCAGCGAAAATTTTTGTTCCAAACTTACACTCTCATTTTTAACCTCATTCATATGTTTTTCCAATGTTCATATTTCATACTCATAAAGTTTATGCTCATTATCATTTCTCTACCTTGTTATTTACTATCCTAATGTTAAATTCCAGTGGCTTCAGCGGCAGTCAAGCCAGCAGCCAAGCAGCTGCCTTCGCTGGTGCTGGCAGTTCGTTCTCAGGCGCAGCATCCTCGGCTTCCAGTCTTGGCGGAAGTAGCTTCGGCGGCAGCCAGAGTGCCTCTCAGGCTTTTGGCTTCAACACTCTGAATGGATTCCAACCGCCTGATGTAAGTTTAAAGTTAAATATGACTATAGTTTAAAATGATTGCGTGGTCTAGAGTTACGAGTATATATAGTGTAGCTCGCCAAGTGTATATTCACACCGTGGTGCGAACTACATGCGGTGTGAAACGTTGCAATACTCGCAAAGTTGCATGTATTTTTTTGGCAGTTGAGTAAATAAATTAGTTTTTTGTTTACTTTATTATAAGCCAGAAGACGTCTACTGCTAAACATAAGCTTCCCCCTTAGAACTCGATGCTGAAAGACAGCCAGCAATCTGAATCCACTAGATGCGACTCTCATTGCTTACTTTATTATTTACTTAACTTTAGTTAAAAAAATCTAAGGGAGACCTATGGTAAAGTTATAATTACGTATCCACTTCCTATATTGTATCTTATTTTTGTGTTTACGAGTAAAACAACCTTACTTATATCCTGCCGTAAAATATAGTATTTCTCTGTAGATTTGGCTCTTACTTAATAAACGCTTTTTTCGCAAAGAAACAACTTTCAAATGAATGTTGACTCACTCGAAGTTGTCGAGGACATTTTGGTAATGTACCTACCTACATAGACACAGTACTTAATATAAAGAAATGAAAGCAAAATACCACTTACTGACTGGCTGACACATCATGAAATCTCAAAAACTGCAAGCTACAATTATGCGGGTAGACTCCTTATGTAGAAAATCTTGCGATTTTGCGAAATGGTCGAGAAGGACAAATAGAGGTTGAAAGATCCGCGGACGAAGTCGCGGGCAATAGCTAGTCAATATTGTATTTTGTAGTGGTACGGAACCCTAAGTGCGCGAGCCCGACTCGCACTTGGCTGGTTTTATTTTTGTATGTGGATTGTGGACTATTAGTTAGTTCATTGTGTCTTAGTGTGCGTGACAAATGAGTATGCCGTACTTCATTTTTGCGTAAACCGGATGAGCGGTATGGTGAAAAAAGTGGATGAAAACCGGACACATTTGAACATGAAAGATAACTGTACTTAGGCATATCTCCCTTGTTTGTCATATCTGAGATCCACACCAACCCGTTCGTCCGCCAACGTTCGCCAGGGTCTGCACACTTCATAAGTAGCACTAAAAATACCGTACGATGATTCCTGTTCCTAATGACACCGGTTTAATATGGTCTTGGTCTTCCCATTAAGAACCGTTATCTTGTACTCTACATAGCCATCTTCATGGACGATTCTGATACGGTAAACTAAATAGGTATATGTAATGTGTATTGACTCCTAAGTCATATCAAATTAAGAAGAATACATCGCGGAAAAGTTTTATAGTTTGGTCGAGTCTCTTCACCATAATCAGGCCAACTTAGTCCATTAGAAATGCAGGGGAGACCAACTTTTTGCTAATTTGGCGGACCGTATTATTTCAGAAAATATACACATGATCAAAAAATTATGTATGAAACTTTAACTTTATTTTAAAAGACTTATTTAACGATACCCTTCACGAGGGAGTGGAGCGAAAAATAAATTTTCATTCGGGCAAAATCATTTTTACACTTTTAATTTAAATATATACTAAAACTAATTGTGCAAAGTTTCATGAACTTGCCTTAATAACTATAATAGAAGTTAGAAGGTTCTAAAAAATTAGGACGGACGGACAGACGGGCAGACACCCAGACAGATGGATAGACAGAACGAACTTATAAGGGTTCCTTGTCCTACGGAACCCTAAAAGGAACCCTTATAGGATCACTTCGTAGTCCGTCTGTCAAGACCCTTTTTCTCAGGAACGCGTATAGGTATCAAGTTGATATTTTAATCAAATAATTTCGTCTACGATCTCTTTCAGCAGTAAATAACTAAGTAACTCTGTAAGTCAACGCGATCAAAAGATGATCGTTTATGTCGCATTATTTGGAATTTCACAAGGGAATCTAATCCTAGCTATCCTACTTCCCGTTGACCTAGAATAATGAAATTTGGCAAGAAGCAATGTGTTATCGAAAGTTGTTAATTTGAAGTTACATCACATTAAAAAATGATTTTGCTATCACAAACTTACATTTTGTAGTTGGTATGTAAGGGAACACATGTTTGTCAACTACGAGGTTATGTTTGTCTTAATAAATTTAAACCTTTTTTCGTCGAGACTCGATTCCCAGGAAGGATGGACATACATATTTATTATGTTTGTACGGAACCCTCGCGGTGCGAGTCCTACTCACACTTGACGTTTTTTTTTTGTAATTCTACAATATTATATTAAAAAGTTAATATGACATTCACCAACATGCACTGGGCCAGCATGGTGGACTAGGGTCCATCCACTCTCTCTCTCTCTCTGAGAGACGCCCTGTGTCCCAGGGCGTCATGACATGATGGGCGGGACATGATAGGATGATAATGATGATGAAATTATTAATTAAAGATTACATTTCAATATTATAACAATTCAAAAAAAATACCTAAAGTGTGGAACAACACTTTACCTTGAAAAAAAAAACTTTTTTATATTACAAATTTTTGTTTTGATAAATCTTTACCTTCTCATTTCAGGCTACCTTTGGCGAAGGGTTGCTCGACATCAGGCATCGAGGAGTCCCCAACTTCCCCTTCCCAGATCTCCTAGGGAGAAATGGCAGGAGCAAGGGCATCGGCGCTGCCTCCTTCAGGAGGGGCAACTTGAAACCAACCAGTCGAGACAGTATAGTCACTTTTGTTGTATCCGATTAGTATTAGGTAAAGGTATTTTTACTTCCTGTAAAGATTAAACTTCGACAGTACAAAAGCAGCAAAAACGGCAACGCAGCTTGGACGCGGGCCCGCCATTTTAATACGCGAGCAGCACAGCCGCGAAGCATTTCGTGCGGTGTGTAGTGATTGATACAGTAACTCTTCGATCAAAAAATGTATAGTTTTTCGAAGCAGTAACTTGTATACAAAACAAGCGGGCCTCGTATTCAAGCTGCTGCTGACACGCTTTTGGTCTGTGGTAGGCGTAGGGCTGCGCCCACCGGCTAGAGCGCTCTCTTGTATAGGCTCTCTTACGCAAGTTTTTAACATTTTAAAAGATTCGCTAAGCAGAAATAAAAATAAAAGACAGGGAATATTAGATTATCTATAACAACGCAAACGTTTTAAAGGATCAAATGTTGATATGTTTTATTTTGGTGGAAGAGATCGAAACAATTGTTTTTTTTTCGATCTCTTTCGCCATCCTATAAACATATTAGCACAATAATGGCTTTATAACATTTGCAATGTTAATCTGAAGATTATGGCCAATTATTTCTTATACTTAGTGGTTTTTTTTTTATCAACACTGCTGAAAATGTGCGAAATAAATAGCTCTGGCTGGTGATTGTGGCCTCATTTAAGTCATTTCCAAAGCGGTAGGTAATTTAATTTAAATGGGTAGTCAAGTTTTGTTTCCAAACCAATATTATTAAAAAGTTTGTGATTATTCACTTCTCTTAGGAATGGGTATCTGCATGTCTATTCTGCAAGCTAAGTGAACGCGCAAGTGAAGTGATAAGCTAAATGAATGTGATTTTTTCGTGCCTATTTCTGAAGATAAATGTCAAAACAACGAATTATAAGGGTTAAGGATGATCACTCGGCATTTTGACATTTCTCTATAGTAATCAACAAGAAAAATACACGGTCACTTAGCTTATCACCTCACTTGCGTTCACTTAGCTTGCAGAATAGACCGGCAGTATATGTTGACACAAAATGTAAAAATAAAAAAATATTTTTTTGGAATAAAATAAAATAAAATAAATAAATATCTGGGACATTATTGCACACATGGTCATCTGGCCCCAAACTAAGCAAAGCTTGTAATATGGCTCTAATAATATGGCTCTAATCTAAATATGAGCGTTAATTTAAAAAATATATATATAACACATTATTTATTTGTCTTGGTGCCGAATACGCTACATCCCGCTCATTTTTCCAATTTTGAAATGGCTGTTGTAAGTTAATTAACTTAGTAATTCCACAAGATATTCAAATAATATTTTCACCAAATATAATATATTTTTATTACTTTAGAATGTATGCGGAAATATTTTTTAGTTCATTTGAACATTTTTTTTTTGTGAAATATATACAAAACAATATCACTTTGTTATAAAACCAAACGAAATACAAAGTACGTAACTTAAAATACTTGTCTTTATTCATATTAACAAGACAACATACCTATAACTTCCGCGATACTTTCGCAAAGCCTTGGTAATTGGACATGTCGTTGTCAAAAATGACACTGAGTAAATGTTAAATGTATCATGTAGGTACACTTTCAAAATTAAACCTTCATGCAAACGCAGATAAATTAGTACGTAAGTCTACTGGCCCCTAAGCCCGATATCAACATATGTGACGTAACAGTACAATATATTTAACTTTTCTATTTCATACAATGAATTTGAGAAAAAAAAAACAAATCCTTGTGGCAAATCTCATGCTATAACATGTCGCATAGATGGACATCATACCTACATTAGAATTATTAGCAACGTCGAGATACAAAGATTAGCAAATATAAATCGTCACCAAGGTAAATAATTTTGTAAAATACAGGGTATTTTTTTTTGGAGGATTCTTATTACGCAATCAATATCGTTATTGGAACATAATTCACATTTTTTGTTATAAATCCGGTCACAGAATATATAATAGTAAAAAACCCGGTAGAGGAGGGTGGGAAAGAGAGGCCTTACAGGTGAAGTTATTTTGACATTTTGTTCTAAAAAGGGTGAACAAAAAAATACGGGCCTTTTCATTTTCAATGATCTTGACGTATGTAAAATTTTTGCACTTTAAAAAGGTAACCCTGTATTATGGTTAGATCAAAAAAAACATCAGTCATAGGACTGCACG
The DNA here is from genome assembly GCA_949125355.1 of Agriopis leucophaearia. Taxonomy (NCBI): domain Eukaryota; kingdom Metazoa; phylum Arthropoda; class Insecta; order Lepidoptera; family Geometridae; genus Agriopis; species Agriopis leucophaearia. The sequence continues at coordinate 5,361,907 of OX421262.1, forward strand.
TCAGAAGTGAAAACTTAAGTAGTAATTTACCTATTCTACAAGAGATGGCACTGTTATAAAATACACGGTACAGCGTTCGGTGACGATGGCGCGAGTTCCATGATTTTTGTTCACCCAAAATGTACTCAACGCGTCTAAAGAAGTTTTCACTCCAAAAACTATGATTACAACAATCACTATCGATTGTGGTTACTGACTACGTTATTCGATATTCTAAAATAGCGACATGTCCATTGAATGTGATTATTTTAAACTTTTAATTATAGTTTGACTGCAATATTACCTTAGTAGGTTTATTTATTAATTTATGTTAGTATTTAGTTACGAGTATAAGATAAGAAATATTAAACGAGTTCGAAGTTTTATTCTAAATTTTCTTTTGTCTTATAGTAGACTAGCTGCGCCCGCGGTTTCACCCGCGTGGTGATGAAAATCGGTGATGATGACGATGATGAAAAGTAACCTATGTGTTAATCCAGGATATGAGCAATGTATATTCCAATTACCATCCAAATCCATCCAGCCGTTTCTGCGTGATTGACAACTAACATCCATCCATCCATCCATCCATACATCCAAACTTTCACATTTATGATATTAGTGTGATTTTAATAAATTTTAAGCTTTTAATAAGTCCTTGTACCTAGAGAAAAATTATATCCAACTCTCTTGTCTGTACCTATATTTTGTTTGTTCATCTTGGCCTCTTAATGATTATGGACCAAATTTGTAAGTTTTTTGATCCCCGATGCAAACAGAGAGATGTTATAAATTTACCGTGTGTGGCATGAGACATCGTTATTAAGAAACGGCTGAACCAATTTTGATTTAGTTTTTTTTTAAGATGTTCGAAACTGTTTTTTGCTATGATTCAAGAAAACCTGTTCAGTAATTTGAAGATTATTAGGTCTTTAATAGGGGGTTTAAAAAATATCAATTAATATTTGTAAGGCTACAGTTTAGCTGTAATTAGTTGGAGTGACTGTAAGCTATGTCTTCATATATACACTTACCTATATGCTTAAATACACATACACCCGAAAAAAAATTAACATCCTTTTTAGTCGGGCGAAAATAGTGAAAATTGACAGGTTTTTACACAGAAAAGATATCTAAACGAAAAAAAATCTTACTTCAGTGGGTTTTTACCCCTAATAGCCAGGGGCTCTATTTTTGAATCACTCGTAGGACTTTTTCTATTCGCACACGCAAATAATCACCAGTGATTTCAAATACCAGTGGCTTGGTATTTTTGAATCGCTCGAATACTGTGTTGCCGTAGTTCTGTCAGACTTTCTATCGATCACTCGTAGAGTTACGAGTGATATGACTTCTTAAAAAATACGACATTTGGGATTTCGTTCGCAAGTACATCGCATGAAAAAAGTCCTACGAGCGATTCAAAAATAGTGCCCCAGGCGATATCAGAATATAACGCCTGATCATAAAATGAAAATCACGTAAAATATTAAGAACCTCATTTTGCGCAAAATTGTTTAAATTACATTTTGCATTTTTAAATACAGTTTATTTACATTAAATACTTAAGTGTGCGTTTCTTCTACAATAATATTAACTACCTAAATTTTACAAAAATACTTTTGAATAAGTACGTTTTCCGCACACTTGCGCCAATACACCTAATTGAAAACCGTAGACGTCTTTTTATGGATACAGATGCTACCAGCATATTATTTATTGCATTGGAAGAATAAAATATTTACAAAAAACTTCTTACAAAGCATTGTATATAATGCTATACAATTATTGTTTTAATACTTGCCGTCAATGGTTGTTATTTATTCTAAGAATTTTGATACAAAGCTTCCAGCTGCGCATACACATTATTTCTGGTAAAATTAAGAAAATAGGCGACCCAGCAGTGAACTGATGTAAGGGGGCTGAAAATGATGATAATGCCACTTATACCTAGTTATTGACACCTGTCACACTGACTGTCAGAAACAGTCATAAAAAAATGACTATTTTAACTCCTGACGTTTTCCTGCTATTTCGTTTTTGATGTTGTGTCGTTTTGCTACCAGAACATTCTACAAAATATTCCGTAAATAGTTTTTTGGAATCTTGGAATCATACAGGCAAAGACTATGCACCTCTAAAATTTATTTTCGTATACTATTTGAAATACACATATTTGGGAGTCAAACTTAGAAGGACTGGAAACTAAAATGAATAAGCAACAATGTCACGAATTCTCTCTCTTTCTCACTCAATTTCAATCTGTTAATGACGCAAGCTGAAGTAGCAATGAGCTGGCCATATCTGTAGATGAACTGACAACCATTGGAGACTTGGAGTAGACGTTGACGACACTGTAGGGTGCTTTACGGACAGGTGGAGCGACGACCTGTTGAAAGCGGCTAGTAGAATTTAGTAAGGTAAAGCTAAACATTGTGGCATTTAGATAAAGCTTTCACTAGGGTAGGAGACTACGTCCAACTGTGAATAAACATTAATGTTGAACATGCAGCGCATTCTAGCGCCTGCTACTATAATCAGAGTAGATGATTTTTATCAGTAAAGCTGCGCCTGCAACTAGTCTCTTTTATCGTCATAGAGACGTGAATTATAATAAAAATCAAGATAGGCACTGCCGTAATAAAGTGACGTGAAGCATTACAAATAGTAATTATGCGACCCAAAGATATCTAGTAGTTTTATGTGTGTAGTGATTATATCGCCATATTCGCCATAGATGCTATCTTTTAATTATTATTATAAAGCTCCTGATATTGCGGCGCAGTTACATGCACCATGTTCACGGGAAGACTTGTCAAACTTTCTGGAGCTCCTTCCACAACCTTACCACGGTAAATATTCCGTAATTAATCATATAACTTTAGTGAACAACCGTGATAGTTTAAAACAGTGTTTTACAATATTCCAAGTTAATAATTATGCAATTAAATATTCATAATCATCAGCTTACTCGTACGTTAGTTCGCTGCTGGACAAGGCCTCTCCGCTAGCTTGGTCTTTACCTTTCTTTGCCAGTCACTGTCTTCCATACACAGGATGTTTCGATAGACTTCAGCCGTATTCAAGAATAAGATAATGAATGAACGATGGTGAAAACGTAGGAAAAATAGTCACCCAAAGTTTTGTTTGTGACATAGTAATCGAAATAACAACAATATTTTCGTAATAAATAGCAAAATAGCTAGCAGCTAGTAGCTGAATAGTAAGTCAGCTCGAGCCCGCAATACGACCACGTTTATTAATAGCTAGAATACTATAACGTGCTTAAAACTAGCTAAGATCCATTAATCCGGTTTTGAGACAGGTTTTTAGGATATAATTACACCATGTTTACCTTTTTAGGGTTCCTTAGCACTACCCTACCCTACTACAAACTGTACTCGTCTATCAGTCTGTCCTAAGTTTATAGAAACTTCTATAGGTATGTAGGTTAATAAATTAAAAGTCGATGACCTTTTAATAAAATGATATTAACAAATAACATTTCCCATGTAGTTTTCTCTTTGGTTAAACCATAAAAAGTATTATGTTATGTTGGAATGATACATATCTGAAATTTGGCTAAATCCGCCAAGCTTCGTTCATTCGAATTTTGCTATAACCGTTTTTTTTACTATGGATGTGACCACAATTATTTAGTTTTGGCTACGGAACCTTACCATATATTTCTTGCGTTTCTTATCACACTCTTGGCTTATATTTCTAGGTCAACTTGAAAAACTGCGCACAAATATACGAGACTGGCAATGTTTCGAAGCTGCCAATGTTATTCATAACCAATCAGATAACTATACCTAGCTCTATCATGGCTATTTCATGGGGTCTGACTATCCCCTTAACGAGAAACCCTCGAGGCAAACACCTCAAACAAAACAAACTGAAGATAAACAAATCAATAACATACAATTTTATTCCACGGGTGTTCTTTCTCGTTGATTTAATGTAGAACACTGTTTTAAACTATCACGGTTGTTCACTAAAGTTATGGGATATTTACCGTTGTAAGGTTGTGGAAGGAGCTCCCGATATTTTGGCGCAGTTATATGCACCATGTTCACCATACCGGGAGCTCCTTCCACAACCTTACCACGATGAAATACCCGTAAATAATCATATAACTTTTATTTAATTTAGGTTGATATTTTGTAGTGAGCCATACAGGATGTAGACAAAGCAATGGAACAATGGCCAATAATTGTCATGCAAATTGAACAAAAATGACGTTAATCGTATTACTTTACATTTTGGTTACATTCGTAACAAGTTCACGTTTCGTAACCACAACACCCTTTACCATAATTTGTAACCAGCTTGAATACAAGAGCATTATTATGAGTCACTGGTTTATCCTGCAATCGATTTTCAGCAAACGCTTTTGCACTGTATGCCTTTAAGAATATTTCGAACGGTGTATAGAATAGTAATGCAAGTACACAAAATTTACTGTGACAAGATACGTCAATTGAAGACCAAAGCGAGGTTAAAGCATCTAGCTTTATTGCCTGAATAATCATAAAACTTGCTCATAGCATTATAATGAAGGTGAGGGTAGGACAAAAATGCTAAAAATTATAAAGTTAAATAATTATATTTTTAATTTCTGTATGTATAGTTATGCATGTATGGTTAGTCTGTATATAATTATAATATATATACCTATCACTTTTTATAGATTAAACGATTTGACAGATTTTAGAGTGCTAGAGGCCATTGGATCGACTGTGTCATAGGTTTGGTAAGTATGTATCTATGTAACGGAATCTTTGAACGTGATTTTCACCCCTTTCAAAACGACGGATTGATTTGAAACTTTGCACACTTATCAAGGACCGATGACAATGCAATAAGTTAATTTAAATAGTTTGTCCCATTAACCTTACCAGGATCTTCAGGATTAGCAATTTAAAGCGTATTTTTTAGGTTTTTAAACTTAGAGAATTATTTATATTTAAAGTGTCGTTCACAAAGACTTTGATTGACATTGGTTGCAAAAACAACTCAAGAATTTTAAGATTGACAGAAAAGCGATCGTCGCTTAGCGGTCAGAGCGTTAGGGGCGTAAACCCAGATGGTGCAGGTTCCAATCCTGCCGGTTGTATATTTTTTTTTGTATTGGCCATAACATTTATATGTGCTTTCACCTGCAACCTTTTTCATCTACAGTTCATCATTGTTCGTTGAACCTGGTAAGTATGACTGCCAATGAAACAAAAGCTCAGCTCAAACTTTTTTAAGCAGTCAGTCATAAGCTTTTTTAATAATTCCTTGGTATTTTGTCTAAACTCAACCATGTACAAGGTGAGTTAATAGAGACAAAGGGTCGGCAACGTAGTTGTGATGCATCTGGTGTATCAAGTGTCCATAGGCGACGGTGACTGCTTACCATCAGGCAGCCCGTTTGCTACCTATGGCATAAAAATATACAAGATAAACTTCACTTTGGTGATACTCATACACACTATTTTAAAAACTTTTAACATAATATTTATTCGTAATTAAGAAAATTATGCAAAAAAAATATTATTGTTTTCATATATAAGAAAAAAACATTTAGTAAAAAATAAGTAAAGTTAGAAAGTAAAATAAAAAGTATAAAAAGGAGGGGTATCTAAATAAGTTTTTTTTGTTACTTCATAACTCCGTCATTTATAAACCGATTTGGATTTTTCTTTTTTATTTGAATGATATAATCGTTTCAGATTGGTCCCATAGAAATTTCAAAATTCGAATAAGTAGTTCGGCTTTTAATTCAAAATAACTTGAAAATTCGTTTACTTGGATGACAATATTATGTCATCCAAGTACCTAGCCGAGTTTGAAGTCAGTTTTTTAAATTGATAATTATAGTGTAATAACTCAAAATACTTACCGTCTGTCTATCCATGACTCGTGAACTGAATAGCATAATCTTGCGCTCCCTTATAACATACTTAAAAGTGTGCTACTATTTTTCTCGTCAAACAAAATGAAGCTGTAAAACTTAAGCAATAGAAGAAAATTTATAGATGCAATCAATCAATAAAAATGTTAACCGCCAAACCAGTCTATGGTGATAATATTACCCAAGCTTCTAAAATCACGGATCTTCCTTCAGGGTGAACTGGTATGGTATTATGGCACATGATTTATGTAAATGTCTATTGGCACAGTGTCACAAATTGTTTCCAAATGAGGTTTTCATTCGGTATTGATCACTCGAATAGAATTCTCGTTTAAAATGAAGAGTTCTATTTGCTTATTAATTTTGTCAGCAACATGCTGCGTCAGAAGTTTTACAATATTTCCCGTGATTAGTAGAACACCTATTATTGTCAGTGACAATGTCGAAGTATCGTCTAATGGAAGTGATAACATAAACTCTAACGTTCAACCTGATATTTTCATAACCGCTAGGGCTCCAAGTTGGTCAGAAATAACTACCAAACCAGATGAAACTTCGACGGAAAATGGAGAAGTTACAACAAATTCCATTGATACAAATCCAAGTGAAAATTCAACTAGCAAAAGTGAAACTTCAATAGACTCGACTGAAACAAGTGAAGTTACAACAGAAACAAGTGAAAATTCAATGGAAACAACTGAAAATCTAACAGAATCCACTGAAAATCCAACAGAAACGACTATAAATCCAACGGAAACCATTAAAAACTCAACAGAAACCAGTGAAAATCTAACTGAAGCCAGTGAAATTCTTACAGAAACAAATGAAAAATCACCAGAAATAAGCGAAACCACACCAATTTCAAGTGAAATCTCAACAAAATCAGATGAAGTATTTACGAACCCACCTCAAAACTTATCGATTTTATCTGAATCTTCAACCAATACTGCTGAAAGCCCGACAACAACGACAGAGACGATTACTGTGGCTTTCACTGAGGCATCTACTGAGGCATCTACGGATGCATATACTAAAGTAAACTCTTCAGAAAGCGTGGTTACTACGACAACTACTTTATCTCCACTAACTGAATCAGTTCCAGAGTTTAGCTTATCAATAGACTTGCTGCCACCTAAGGTACGTAACACAATCGACGAAGCCGCATTGGCTTCACTTGCTGAGCGCCTAGACCCTAGCTAGCTACCTGGTCAATCATGGAACATAATATTCTAATGAAACATTCACAACAAGCTATTTGACGAGTCATTTTACTAATCTAAGCCATTATTGACGTTGTAAACAGATATAATCCATAGCCAGCTGTAATATATTGACTACGGCATTGAGCTAGCTCAGTGGCTTGGCTTAATAAAATGGCTCGCCAATTTGCCAAGTAAATGGTCAATGTATGTAGTATGGTAAATTAACCATTTGCACCCAGAGACTGTTTTTTTTAGTCACCTGTCATTGCTGTGCATATTACAGCATAAAAAGTACTTTGTGTAGTCTTTCCTCTCCTCATGACACATACTAGTTTCTAGCAAAATTTCATCAAGATCGGTTCAGCCACTTTGTCGTGTCGAGCTACGGTAACAAACACACAAAAAAATACCATGTGTTGTATTAATGCGATAGAAAATTGAGACAATTAGCAGTCAATGATTTCTTTAGTCTTTTAAATAATCTTGTTTTTTTTTTTCAGACCGAATACCGGAAATTTGATTTCGACCCGAGATATGATGATTGGAACAAAATTCCTACTGATATCGAAAAATTTCTTATTCCTGAATAATGACTATTGAATACTTATAAATGGTCGTTTCATATCTAATAAAGACCAATCGCTTGCTACCAAACTTAACCTTAGTTAGTTAAATAAGCTGTAACATAATCATTTTTATTTTATTGTACATAGACATCCATTATCAAAAGCCTTGAGTGTATAACTTATTATTCTTGTTTTCTTTATATCCTAGTTACATATTTTTTATAATGAATTATTGGAAACTCTGATTTCGTCGAACGACGCTATTTTGATGTATCAACGTTCAAATTTACGCACGAGTATAAGCGAGCGTAGCCGAAATTCTACTAAATAAAAAACATGAAGGGCAATGTTTCCAGCGAAATTACAGGGCACACAGAGATTTGACATCTTATATCTCGGGGTGACGAGCGCATTGCCATCCAGGGTTTTTGAACTGTTGAAGTTCAAAATTCTGAGTGGCGTTGAGCTGTTATGGGCAAGCGTGAAGAGCCATCAGGCGAGCGACTTCGTTCGCCTCGTCACTATCAGTATCAAAAAAAAAAAGAATTCATATATTCGCTGACATACATCCTTCGATCCAAAAAAAACGAAGCATACAACAGAAAGAAAAGAAATATATAGTTTTATTTTGTATCATCAACGACATTAATTAATATAGACAGGCGAGCAATATACACATCCTAAGCCACTGCTATTAGAAGCATGAAGTTTTGCACAAATGTTTGCTAAAATTACAATAATTAGACATTTGTTCAGACAATGTCCATACGTTATTATTCTTATAATAAAACAGAAATAATAACGAAGGCAACACTTAGGCCCGAAGCTCCCCGCCTTCTGTGGCCGTCAGGCCTTTGGGAGTAGGTGAAGGTAGTCCTTATAACGAAGGTGAGATAAGGAACGATTTTCAATAATTCATCCCAGAAAAGGGGATAAAAATTAGTATGGATGTTCGTCAGTTATACACGTGGAAGTTGGTACTTAGGCTTTAGTTTATAGGTAAAAGTTAGTTAGATCATCGTTTTTTAGAACCTCATCCCCTAAGAGGTATTAATAGGGAATGAAAGTAAATATGAAAATCATTTAGAAACGTGAAAATTGGCCTTTACATTTTTTATATTCAACAGAAGTCAGTTTAATCATCCTTTTTGAAACATCATTCCCGGAGCGGGTTAAATGGGGGTTGAAAGTTGACAAACTTTTGCATAAGGGCCAATACAGAGTTTGAGAAAAGCGGCAAAAGAAGGTTGAAAGTTTATATGAAGATACCCTTACGAAATCGCGGGCAGAAAGATATTTATTTCGAAATCTTAGTAGATAGTGTAGGTACCTGGTAAGGTAAGGTTGCCTGGAAGAGATATCTTATAACGATATGGCCGCCAATCGTTTCATTAGTTTTAAGTTGTTTTTGTCTTAAGTATGTCGTCTGGTGTGAACAATAAAGAGTAATACTCCAATAAAATCAATATCTTTATGAGGTTTATACATCGTATCAATAAATCAAGTCTCATTGTCAGCCATAAATCATATTAATTTTTTCCAACAACATAACAGACAGGTTCACAACATCATCAACATGGAAAATCCCTTTTTTCTAACAAATGACGCAATCATACTTAATTCAATAACATTTAATGAAACATTAAAGTTTTTGCTCACATCATACTATTGACGGTTATTAACAGATTTAATTTTAAAGAGATACGAAGTAAATTATAGTACACACAAAATTTAACTATCTACTAAGTAGAAATACCTATATCTTGAAATTACATACATCGTAACCATTGTACAATTTGTTTGAAAACCCATGTTTTTGTACCATATCATACTAAGGTTCTTGGTATTTTACTTCATAACTTACTATAAATTACAAAATTGTTAAAATGACAAAGTTCTAAAGTTGTCTTACGCTTGTGTGTTATTACACGGTTAATAAAGGCATGTGGTTCGGCGAACTTGTTTTGCATGATTGTGGAGATTCCCCCGCTGGCAAACTTGCTTGACTACTCAGCATGCGCGCCAAGGTAACAAAATGTACTTTATAAAACAGATAAGCTAATCTAATAACTATATATGGTCTTGGCTGCAAAAACCCGGAAAATAGAGTTGGCTATGTTTAACAACATTACAATACAGAGGTAAACACATACCTACATTTCGTTGAGAGTTACGCTTTTTTACTAATAATAATCATCGGTTTTTTTGCATTTTCAGTGTTTGTCCAATAATAAAGGTTCCTTAAACGGTAATAATAAAAAACTTACTATGGAACCCTGATGAGTCTCTTCCACTTTTTAACCGACTTCCAAAAAGGAGGAGCTTCTCATTTCGACTGTTCTTTTTATGTTTGTTATCTCAGAATTTTCGACTGGGTGAACCGATTTTTAATGGTTCTTTTTTATTTGATAGCTGGTGCTTCTCGCGTGGTCCCATTTCAATTTGGTCCAGTTCTGTCATTTTTATGAAATTGGTTTTTTATATTGATAATTATAGACCACATGATGATCCCAACTGAGTAGGTATACGGCACCGAGAGTGTCTTATTTAGAGTCGATTTAAAACAAAATAAATATACCAAGATCATTTTGCTTTTATATCATGGGTGCCTACTTCGGGCTAGAACGGGTTACAGTCTTTAATAGGTGCACTAATAAAGCTTATAAGAAGCTGGTGGCTGTATAAAAAAAACATTCGACGTTGAATTTTCCTCCTACTTCGGCGCTTTGTCACCTTTTCAAGTATCTTATCTAGAACCCTGCATGATGAAGTGCTTAATTGTAGTGATGATTGCGATTTTAATAGTCGCAAGTTCGTGTAAAGAAAAAACTGTTTACAAAGTCGAAGGGCTAAAGCTGATTGATTTAATCAGAAGAAAGAATCCTGAGAAGCCTTTGGAGGTCCATAAATTTGAAGGTGACAAGACGGATCTGCCAGATGGAGTATATTTGGTGCCGGAGGATGATTTGGCAGAGATTCAAGCCAGGGGGAAACCAAGCTCCTGATGCAAGTGAGTACGTCACGTACGTAAAAGTTTTGACGTCGAAAACTACCTGATCATAAACAAGTATAAATTGTTTTTTTAAGGTGATAATCTTTTCCGTTGTCCAGTCACACTTTTCAGGTTTTATTATGTGAACTCAAATATTAAAATAGCATCTTAAGGACCTCTTTACCCGCTTTTATCAATTTTGGTCATTCTAGTTTTAAGTTCCCATGGTTAGCTTAAAATTATAAAAATGCTGCCATATCATAGTTGAATGTTTTATCTAGGAAAACATGATTATGGACATTTCGCTCGATACAAAAAAAAGTATCATTTACTCTTTACTCCCTATTTTTTTTAATTCGTTCAAATACCTACTGACTAAATGATGTCTACGACAACCTAATATACAGACTTCATAATAAAAATATGGAGGGAACCGTAAAGGTAATTTTACATTACAGCTATACTTTTCGAAATATATGAGTAAAACCTCAAAAATAGAAGTAACGAAACGCACGACTGTGTGTAAGCGCCATGGCTTTGCTCTACTAATTGCGACTTTAATTCAATATGTTAAGCCTAATGGTCATCTGTAGTAACAAGCGTTGCTTAGGAGTAGGAAAACTTCGCCTTAATATTTGATGAAGCAGATCCGCTGACAGATCTGCGAGCAAATAAACTAATAGAAACCGCCAGTTGACAGTTGTAACAAGTCAGTGACCTAACTCGCTTTGACCGTCAAATTGCGCGCGCGCATTGTACCTACTATGTCACGCTACAAAACTTTGATGAGGTTACAATTTCAGGTAAGTATGTCAGATACGTATATATTGTTTGTTGCATATTATCGTAAATAGGTACAAAAATAGGTACACGGGTTAATAGTTAAAGTAATAGTTTCCTTCACCAGCCTTGGCAGTAGTGTATCCCATAAATACTTAATCATATAACTGTAATGAACAACTGTGATAGTTTAAAACATTGTTTTAGCAATAGGTATATACCCGGTATAGGTATGTCTTCCCGTGAACATGGTGCATGTAACTGCGCCGAAATATCGGGAGCTCCTTCCACAACCTTACCACGGTAAATATCCCGTAAATAATCATATAACTTTAGGTATATATATGTACAGTAACTTAGTAAATTCAAAGTATTGAAAAAGCTTTTTGTTCCAGTTTGGCTGCCACGGAGAAGATGCAACCTTGCGATTTTGCCAACAATATATTCAGTATACGTTAAACAATAAAAAATAAAAAATGTTCTTTATGGATAATTTAATTTAACCCAAAAAACGTGTACGATTCGAAAGGGCAAACGGGTCACCTTTTAAACATTGATGTATAAATTATAATTGGGTAAATTAAAAACATTTTAATCCAAGAAAATACAGGGTTACGCGGAAAGTAAGAATACCGAATGGGGTGAACTCCTTTTACTATAAGACCAACCCTGAAATAACGAAAAAATATTAGCTATTCCACACCTTTTGGTGAGTGCAAATGACCGTCTATCTATAGGGTACAACTGATATTTTTCCGCGATTTCAGGGTTGCTCCCAGTAAAAGTTATTCATAATGACTGATAGTATGGATTCTTTTGGCTTAGTACACTTTCTCCGCGTAACCTAGTATAGTTTTTTGCAGAGTTATGTTATATAAGACGAGGTAACAAACTTTTTATTACATTTATTCTTCGACTATTGGCATTATCCGGTATTTTATAGGAGGTATAGATTTTAAGTCAATTTCAGGTGGATTAATAATCTTTTTCTTCTCCTTCTTCTTTATGAAAGTCGATGTGTGTATCATATGTATGTATGTTCTTGATATACGTAACCTTCCTCTACACAATTTTATCCAAAATAGACATTACGGAGTCCAACACACTCAAAGCAAAAACAAAGGCGGGGTAACATTAATGAATGTTGTCTAAGCTATAATTTGAAGTAAAAAAAGAATCCCAACCAAGATTCTTTGCGAATTCAAACTAGCTTGTACTGACACCTGGCAAATTTGTAACATGCATATAATATTAGTAGAGAGTTATTATATTCTGACTTAAACTTAACTGTGATGTGACTTACTTTGCTTGACTCTGACTGTAACTTGTTTTGTCAGAATATAATTAAACTAGCTGTACCAGTGACTTCATATGCGATTTCTTCAGAACAAAATAGCTTATGTCCGTCCTCATGATACATAACATTACCTCGCAAAATTTTATCGAGATCGGTTAAGCCGGACAGAGTTACTTTCGCATTTATAATATTAGTGTGGAATTGTGGATTATACAAAAACTTGTAAATAATGACAATAATGCTTGACATTGGCAAATGCTTAAGACTTACGACGTTATTATACTATCAGGACGAAAACAAAAAAAAACATTTACAAATCATGAAATGAACGCATCATTGCACTTTATCAGCGTGACTGCATGTCTGTCCATCATTTTTAGAATCGTGATTTTACAATGAACAAGGTTTGTATAAATAAAGCTCCCTAAATACTTCCTACGTCATTCATTAGCCAACACGATGAGTAGTACTAGTAAGCCTGTAGTATTGATTTTGATAGCTGTAAGCATTTTTGTTGATAGCAAAGAAATAACAAGGACCTATACAGCTAATGGTGTAGACACTAAAATAGTAGATAAAGTAGTAATAACAATGCCAGTGCTGGCTCCTCCGAGAAATTTTAGAGCAAATGTGATAGAGACTGCTAATGACTTTCCATCTCTGATGGTCCTTGCGACTGATAATATGATAAATAAAAATACTGACAAAGAAGCTGAGTTGAAAGACAAAGAAAACAACGATAATATTGAACTGCACCCGATATACTATGTCAAAGTAAGTTTTATTATATATACTTTTTCACAAGCTATTTTAACAAAAGTGGTGGAATTAAATATTCGAAGTAGTCATCCTTTGTTGAGCATATTGAAATTTCAAAATCAATGTCAATAATGTAGGAACATTACTGACATTGATTTTTAAATTCTCTCTGTCAGTACTTTTTTACTCCTTCCTATTTTAATGATAAGCAAGGACGTTATAAATAGGTTTTATAACGTCCTCGATGATAAGTCACCATTTGTTTTTTTTTTACATCTGATGTCTAAATAGAATGTAGTAAATTAGAATGTTTCCCTTTGTGTATGTTACGTGGTATCTTAGCCGATTGTGAACCAATTTGTATGAATCTGATTTTTTTTTATAGGCTTTATCAAGAAGATCATATGTAGGATATATTTAAATTAGAAGAAAATGATCTACATCTAGGGGTGTAAATTTAGGTGAAGTCGGTTGTTATTTTTTATTTAAATGTTAAAGGCAAAAATTTGACGATTGGTTAGATTCGAACCTGCGCTATCGGGTATACACCCTGAGCGGTCTTTCCGCTAAGCTACGGTTGGTTACCAGTCAGCCTCCAAACTTTTACTATGGGGCAAAAGCTGAAATCGAAAAAAAATACTGCTGTTCTATTGAAAACGGTCATTCACACTCGTCAAAATGTAAGGAACAGCTGATATTTTTTCGCGATTTCAGAGTTGGTCCCATATTAAACGTTATTCTTAATGTAATAGTGAGTACTATGGACCCCTTCCTGCTTAGTAAACCCTTTCCGCGTAACTTACCATACATAAACCAGTTGGCAATTGTAATTAACTATGTACCTGATTGTATATATGTTGTTATAATATATTATATCTTTCAGAAGTTGGATGAGAAAATCCTGCATAGAAGACGTCGCAGGCGAACTCCAACGCTACTGGCTGACCTTGTATGATAGATGATACTTATAATAAAGACAATAATTTATCGATGACCTAATACATGTTCACTTTAAATGTCAAAGTACAATCATAACGGAAATATCAATTTATGTTACGATTTATAAATATTAAAGTTAATGCAAATTTTCTAATTATGTAAGAACGGACTGAAGAATAAAGTATAGAACATTATTACTGTGGTAAATATGTTACGGGCGTAAAGATTTCCAATCTGGAAAATTAGACGATAATTTTATAAATTATTTTAATAGCGACTGGCCATGGAAATGATAACATCTTAGTTACGAGTATCTTCTCTATAAGTGGCATTGTGAAGTGTATAAAAGGGCATGTGTCACTTTTAGCCGTCGCCAGGAAGAAGTGCGAATTAATTTCTTCTCATTTCTAAAGCGTAACAGCATATTTTGCCTTGTCAATTAAATACAGAATACCTAATCCAAAAATTTGAGTTGTTTTAATCTTGTGAGACGCTTAGAGCTTAAGGTATTTCTGGAAAAAAATATGTCTAAATATGACTCGACTGTAACGTTCCTAGCTGTATTATCAATTCAATCAAGTTGTTTCTCGTTATATCTTAATCGTGATGCAGTTCTCGAAATACAGGTATTTAATTTAATATTACTAGTATTAGTAATATTTCCTTGTTTTTGTGGTGTTATCTATGATGATATATAATATATCGTTATGATTGATACCTACTTACAGGCCGACGCAGCGAATGATTTTGATCCAAGCAATGCGAGGGTCAGTCGGCAGACGTTTGGTATGTCTAATTTGTATATTTGTATAAGTATTGCTGTAACCTACACTGGCATAGATGTTCTTGCAGATAATATATTTAACTAGAAGCGCCCTGTTGTTTCAGTTGTTAACACCAGGGCTACCTCCATACCAATTTCATTTAATGTTACGGAAGAAATACGCACGTTCAAACTTCCGCGTTTATAATATTAGTGTGATGAGAAAGTAAATCATCATCATAGTCAGCCTGTATGAACACACTGCAGGGTACAGACAGGCCTCCTCTCCCTTGTACCATTGTTCTATGTCTCGGGCTAAACTCATCCAGGCATGACCCACGAAGAGTTTAATGCCGTCGACCTCTCGTGCTGGATGTCTGCCGATGAAACGCTTATCTGCTATTAGTGACCAACCTCAGGACTCTACTTCTGTTGCCATCACCTAGCTAAGTGTCCTGCGCAACACCACTCTTGATTTGGTTTCCAATGTCCGTGACTTTTGCTCTTCGGAAATGAATATTATCAAAAATTAGGGTATTGTTTAGTCAAAGATGTAAGAAAGCAAATTTTAGTTTTGATGTAGGACAATAGTATAGGGTTATAAGCTTGGGGTCTACTGAGTCAAAAGGAAGTCATTGTACTCATCATTATGAATAATTTTTACTGTGGGACCAAAACGAAAATCACGAAAACAATCAGCTGTTCCGGTCTGCAGGCTTCGAACACAATTCCGATCGATCGGTATTGGAATTGTGACATTTCGTACTCTTGAACACTCTTGAATGCCAACCCAGCGCCAAATTAATTCAATATTGTGCGGATATTGAATGAACTAATTGGAATTGGCATTGAAATTGTTTTCGAAGATAACAGTGATTTGTCTATTGAAATTTATATTGGATACAAATTAATATTGGTTTTGAGAGTAAGCCCCCTCCCTGTTCCAAACATTTTGTTGAGTGTGAAATTTCATGACATTTTTAAGGAAGAAGGGTGTTATAAGTTTAACGTGTGTATCTGAGTGTGTGTCTGGTCGTAGCTCCCAAACGGCTGAAATAATTTTGATTTAGTTTGTTTTTGTTTGAAATGTGACTTGATCGAGTGTTGTTAGCTATGATTCAAGAAAATCAGTTCAGCTGTTTGAAGATTATCAGTTTTTTAAAGCCATAACATATGTGACAAACAAGCTAACGGACCGCCTGCTGGTAAAAGATCACCATCGCTTATGGATACCTGTAACACGAGGGGCATCACAGATACGTTACTGACCCTTAAAGACTATGAGTAGCCGTTTTGAAGAACCCTATGGTCTGTGGAATGCGCTGCCTGAGTGGGTGTTCCCCGATAGTTAAAATCTAGGTGTCTTCATATCACGAGTGAATCGGCTACTTCTAGGCAAGCGTGCTCCATCGTAGACCGCATCATCGCTTAACATCAGGCGAGTTGGCGGTCTAACGCAAGCCTACTTATGCAAAAAAAAACCTTTTATTAGGGGTTTTATAAATCCATTTTTATTTATTCTATGGAACAGCTGTTTTTTTACGATTTCAGGATTAGTGACATTGACATTGACACAATGACCTCCTTTCGGTTAAGTACACCTCAAGCTTAGTACCCTGTATATTATTAGTATTACCATAATAATCACGTACTTCATAGGAACATACATAGGAGGACATAGAAAAATCAATTTGAAATAATGTTGTTGAGTTAGGAATAGGTTCCTTTGAAGTTTACCTATGTTAGTTGAAGTCGGTGCTTTGAGTTGGAGCCTTGGAGGAAAGTCATGTTCAGGTTGAGATTTTTACCTACTATAAGGCATCAATTTATAAGTAACGTTATAAGATTGATGATTACCCCTGTTTTATAGGTTACTCGCCACCACTCCAGTCTCGAGACCAGACCATCATCCTTTTGCCTAGCTCTGGTAGGTATATCACTATACTTATAATACAAGTGCGAAAGTGTGTATATTCGGGTGAACGAGGGGGTCCTCGTGTGGTATCGTGGGGTATCGTTGAATAGGTATTTTTATATGAAATGCATCCTTTTCGAAATATGGCCCGCCAAAGATGCAAAAAGTCCCGTCACCCCACGCTTTACATATTCCCAAAACTATTAGACATAGAAACTTGTAACTTGCTATGCTAATAGATCATATTAGTTTATTTTTTTGTTATAGTTAGGATTACCATGTGTCCGGGTTTCCCCGGATTTGTCCTAGTTTAGAAGGCATCCGGGAAGCGTCCGGGTGAGGCTTCATTTGTAGTTCGGGTTTGAAAAATTAAAGTCTTGGGCCGCCCTTGACATATATGCACTGTGCCCGCAAGACGCGATTTTTACACTATGTTAAAAAAAACCTGTTGACATGTCCGGGTTCTGGGCTCTAAAATCCGGGGTTTTCGCGCGTCGAAATTTCTGCGTCGATCTCTGAAATTTATCCACGAGCCTCGTTCTTTCGAATTTTTCTATAACCTCCAATTTGTGAACCACGAAGGTAACCACAGTTTTATGACTTTGGCTACGGAACCCTACCATATGCGTGATTTGAAACGCTCTTGGCCAGTTACTTAGTAGTCACCTATTACAAATTTAAAAAACATAATATTATACGCAATACGTAGATGAAAACGCGGATTTTCCGTACAATGTATTTGTTACAGAAGAGTAATGGCTTGCAAGGCCATTTCCTAGTATTCATAATCGATAGATTCCAGTATAATGATAAGTACTAGCTCACTTAGTTGCTATCAGATACCTTCCATTGAGGATAAAATGAGAAATCTCAAGATGATCACACTTTTAATGACTAGGCATAATGTTTTATTAAATTAACTAATTAATTCATATTAATTTTATACAAATATCGCAAAAATTTAAAATTATTTGTACTATTTTGTTTATTTGTAAAAAATATACCATAATTTTTTTTCACATTCGGATTTTCAGTTTTTATTATGTCTTGTCTTGTACACAACTGTGACCTGCTAGAACTTGAAAGATATACCTTATTTTGTTTTATCTAATCAAAGAAATGCAGTAAAATGAAAATAAAATAATCCACAATTACTATTTTTACTATTAATTTAGATGCACATATTTTATTATAACGATGCGAAATGAGTTCCAAAATGCTTTTATTTGAGTTGGAAAAACTATATCCAAGAATTGAATTTTGAAAAAAAAAAACGATAATAACTAAGATTATTTACGAAGTATAAGTATAAAATCTTTGGGTTATAAGTTAAATTGTTTTTGCTTATTTACACAAGGCTTGATTGGCTACATAGTAATACGAGGCATCAGATTGTTTAAAATATTAACTTCGAGACTTTTCGATCGGTTTTTACTAGCGTTTTTTGTTTAACTCATATAAAGAAGCAATCATTAAATAAATATTTATGTGTCAGAATATTTTGGAATCTAATCGACTTAATAGGTTTTCTGAGTAGTTTTCAATCGATATCAAAAAGAAGGATTGCGACTATATTGTGGCGATATGCGACATTTTTTTAGTATGTTCCGCTATATTTTTGTCGATTGTAAAGCGTTTTTTTATATATAGAATGGGCTACGTGTGTTTGGTTGGTTTTTAATTTAATTGCTGTACATAGATTGCAAAATGACAAAGGCCTCGCAAAGATCTACCCGGATCCTCGTAATGGCTAAGGTCACCCTTGTCCACTCAGGAAACTTTCTTCCCCATCGGTAATCGGTTCTTTGATTGATGTGGCCCATTGCCACATCAACTTGCAAATCTGAGCAGCTATGTCAGTGACAGTGGTTCTTTGGCAAATATCTACGTTTCGGATTATCAGTAAATCCTCGTTCTGGATTTTGTCGCGCAAAGAGCATTTAGCTCTCTCTATTGTCCGCTGGGCGACTCTGAGTTTTACCAAAAGGCCAACACCACCACGTCTAGTACCAAATGTCATCACTGGCAACACACTTGTTAAAAATCCTTGTCTTTAGGCACTGTGTTGTGGCCACAACCTATGTTAAGCAAGGACGTTATAAAACCTAAAAACGTTCTTGAGGTAAAGCTACGACGTGCTGTGGTATTTTTGACGAAAAGATGTCACGCAATTTTATATTAAAATTATATATAAATTTTATATTACTTTAATTTATAGAAAATATGGATGAATCCTATTTATTGAACTTTTTTTTAAATATTTTTATATAAACATTTTAACAGCATTTGTTTCTAACATTTATAGGTGCTATTTTTATTTTTATTATTTTTTAAGTTAGTCTACTTTGGTCTTAATATTTGTATTTTTACTAATTTCAGGATCCAATTCACCGTACCAAGGGTCACCTACCACGTACAATAGCAACAAGAATCCAACTGTCATCGTCAATATACCTAGAAACCTAAGAGGTATTGAATTGACTAAATTTTCTTCTCCTATTATATAATTGAATAATCTAATGATGATTACGGCACAAGTAGTCCAAATCCAAAGATAAATTTAAGGGTAAGGTTTTTGACTCTAATCTCCTTATCCATACAATAACGTGGGGTTCTTTAAAGTTAGCATGTATGTGTGATGCCTCTGGTGTTACAGTTTTCCATAGTCGACGGTAAATACTTACCATCAGGTGGCCCGTTAGCTTGTTTGCCATTTTAAAAAACGTCTAATCTTAACGTTTCTAATCCGCACAGCCAAGAAATGAAAGAACCTAACTTTTCAGGGGTATAATCTTTGTCGTAAGTAGGATCTTTGCTCAGGTTCCAATCCCACCGGTTTTTTAATTTTTGAATTATCTATAACAGTCAAATGATCTAGGTCTTTTCGAGGTCAGAGTCAACAAGTATCTTCCAAGTGTGCGCGCTTCATCTTCGACCACATCGTCGCTTACCTACACTTGTAGGTAGTGAGCGAGGTAAACGCGGAATACTATGCGATTTAAAAAACGTTGTTTATCTTTATAGTTATACTTCTTATTTAATTGAGATAAAAAAAAATACAAGATATAATACAACAAAACACGGAATAACTACCCGAACCCGAACTAACTACTACCAAATATACCTGCCACGTGATTCTTAATAATAATCTCCAAAGATATGGTTCTATCGTCATTAGAAACTCTTTGTGTACACCAGGAATAAAATTACAGACAGAAAATACTTACGAGCTAGTGCCACTAGTGAACTTATCGCTAAAAGCGATCTCGTCCAGGCAACCGTTGGATGGAAAGAATTGTCACCATATATTTGGGGTTGAGGGGAGAGGGGGAGGCCCATGTTCAGCAGTGGACGTTTTCTGGCTGATGATGATGACTTTTTGGGGTAGAACTTCAGAATTGTTTCTCAATCAACAGATACAGTCGGATGTTGCCTAAATGAGGGCGAATGTAAAAATTTGAAGACTTCCTATATTATAAAAAAAACTTACATTCTTCATTACATACCACATTCTTTGTTTTTAAAATATCATTCGAGTACTTAGAAGTTTAAGTTAGAATTAAATTACTTATTAGCTTAAAATTTGGATAGATTGTAATTAAATTAAGGGGCGCTAATTACTTGTTGTTAGATGGAGCGATGGTGGCCACCAACAAACAAACAAACAATCGATCAAATTAATGTCGATGATGTTAACAAACATAATATGACGTAAACATTAAAAAGTAATACGTAGTCTATTCAAAGCTGAAATCTTCACAAACAATAGAGGTTATAGCATACAAACTTGTATTTTTTTAGCTTTAAAACCTTCTCATCGCAAATATTAATAAAGGGGAATTACCTGGCGTTCATCAACTGTTTTTTGTCGTAAGTAATAATTATAAACTAGCCATTTCGCGTCTTTGTATAATTTAATCACAAAATACTCAGGTAAAATAAAACTTCTTAATATTCTTAACTAGCGACCCGCCCCGGCTTCGCACAGGTATATATTATATTATATAATAAATAAATATCTGGGACATTATTGCACACATGGTTATCTGACCCCAAACTAAGCAAAGCTTGTAATATGGCTGCCAGAGACTGATATACATACATATATATTTTTAAATACATACTTAAATAGATATTAACACCCATGCATAGAACAAACACAAATGTTCATCACACAAATGTTTGTCCTAGATGGGAATCGAACCCACGCCTCCAAGCGCAGAAAGTAGGTTCACTACCAACTGAGCCACCAGTCGTATAAACCTTCCGCGAAAAATTATCTAACTGATAGTGGAAACCGCATCAAAATCCGTTACGTATTTTTAAAGATCTAAGCATTTTTTTTAATGATATTGAGCGACAAGACGAGCGAAGTCGCTCGCCTGATGGCTTATCACGCTTGCCCATAACAGCTCAACGCCACTCAGAATTTTGAACTTCAACAGTTCAAAACCCTGGATGGCAATGCACTGCGCTCGTCACCCCGAGATATAAGATGTCAAATCTCTGTGTGCCCTGTAATTTCGCTGGAAACATTGCTCTTCAATCCGGAACACAGTAGTGTTTGCACACTACTGCTTGGCGGTTGAATAACTGGCAAAGGTGTGGTACTTCCCCAGGTGGACCCCTGCAAGAGTCCTACCACTACAAGCATATATAAGAACAGACAGAGGGAAGCGACTTTGTTTTATACAAGGAATTTATATAGTCGTATATATATTCCTTGGTTTTATACTATCGTATGTAGTGATGTAAATACCAGGCGTCACATAAGTTAATCGTTTAGGCTACAAATTTTATATCTTGAAGTTGATGATTTTACCAACGCATTACACTCCATGTGACTTCCCAGGAGATCTTTTTACTAACCCCCGTCGTAAAAAAGAGGGGTGTTATAATTATAACGTATGTATTTATGTATCAGTGTGTCTGTCTGTGGCGTGGTAGCTCCCAAACGGCTGAACCGATTTTGATTTAGTTTTTTCTTGTTTGAAAGGTGACTTGATCGAGACTATGGAGAGTGTTCTTAGCTATGATTCAAGAAAATCAGTTAAACTGTTCGTCCCAGACCTTTTTATATTTTACTAGCTGCGCCCCGTGGTTTGGCCCGCGTGCATTACTCATTATATCATCAGCTATCGGCTAGTGAAAGTCCCGTCAAAATCGATCCAGCAATTTTGTATATTCATAGTGAAAATACATACATCGCCTTTTATATATATATATAACAAGATTTACAGAAATCATAATTCCATAATTATTTGCAGTCTAAATCCAGAAGCAACATTTTAAACAATACAATACAACAAAATCCGACTTCAAAATTAGTAAAATACTTAATTTCCAGTTATTTTTTCTCCAAACTGAAAGTATATCCTTTCAAATAACATAAAATAACAGCAAAGACGGATAATAAAAAAAACAGAACCGAATTGACTCTTTCCTATTTTGATGTCGGTTAAAAATGACCGCCAAAATAAAAATAATAAAATTTAAATAAAATTTCAAAGCATAATTTAAATAAAAGAATGTGTTTTTTTTTATAAAAGCCTGTTTAGATATCATAACTGATTTCTACAGTACTTTATTTTGGTTTGTTTCAGATGATAATTACTACCCCGCCGGTGTAGGTCGGCGATACATCGGGAACGCAAACATTTTAACGTTTAAACTACTCCGTATTTAGCTTCCGTGTACCTATATCTTATCTTATTTGTAGTCAAGCTGTGGCTTGCTATAAAATATGTCGTCATTATGTGATGTCATCAATCAAAACACAGTTTTATTTGACCACCAACGAAGAGTATATTATTATTAATATCTATACATATAATAAAAACGTAGAGATAAAAAAATCTGTAATTGCGAGATAACAACAAAAAAACACACAGGGCGTCTTAAAATAAGCAGCTGAACACGATAGGACAGTTTTTAGAATTTTTGTCTGTTTGTTTGTTTGTTTGTCCGCGCACATCTCCTAAACCACTGGACGGATTTAAATGCGGTTTTCACGAATATGCTTAGAAATTACCAGATTAACACATAGGCTATCTTATATCATTTATTTTAATTCTTTATTTTTACATAAACGAAAATAAAAATCAATTATTTATTTCTTCGTTACCCGAAACGTAATATGAGGATCGTCACATAGCCTCAAGCAAGGAGATCCAAAGTAAAGAGAATGTTATTGACATAGCCATTAAAATTTTGAAACTGTCAACTGTCATTCGGTTAATCAGTTTAAATTTAAAGAAGGTTCCTTAACCTTCTTAGATGAATGAACGTGTAGATCAAGCATGTTATAGGCCTTACAACCTCTTTGGTGATTCATTCCAGTGCATGGAGTAGGAGTATTACATTCTCTTGGTTTTATTCTATGTTAGCATTTATAACACAAAATATACCGCATCCTATTTTAATTCAGTCCCGCGAATAGAAATATTCAAAAAAGGCCCTTTGTACATGACAATAAACCTATACAACAAAATTCCGGACGCAATAAAGAAAGAAATAAATAATAACACTTTTCCAGAACCAACTTCGTAAGTTTCTAACCCAAAAATGTTATTACGAGATAAAAGATTTTTACGACGATAAAATTTAGAAAGTTATACTAATTAGAAAATAAATATCGATATATAAATAGTTAAGAAAGTAGCGTCATAAGTTTTGTTTCACACTAAGTATGTTTTTTTTTGTTTTGTAAAATTACTTCACCCTAGGTTAAGTTTGAATAGTAAGTATATATAATATTTATGTAATAGATTTAACTATACTTAAATTTATATGTTTATGTCTGTGGTCTGGTTTTGTGAACAGCCACTACATAAGTCATTGCTGCACCCTTTATGCAGGGTATATAAACTTAGCTTTTAGAAAAATACAGTGTATATTTGCAATAAGAATAATAATATAGAAATAATTTTATTTTACTGTGATATTTTAACAGATAAATAGAGTAGTTCCATTTCAGGGCTTTTTTAACAAGGTATACATACAAATGCACGCGAAATAAGAAATAACTAGCCAAGAGCGTGTTAGGACAAGCATTATGGCAGGGTTCCGTGGCCAGCGAAACTGGACAGTCAAATTTCAGAGATGTATATCATCCCGATATGACATGATATACTTTTTATGGTTTAGACAAAAAGAAAATTTCAAAACATGCTCTGTACTGTGGTCACATTATCTTTTTGATTTGAAAACTGTTGACGGTGTTATTTATTACTTATATGCTTCTATCAATACTTCACACAGGGCGACTTAAAATAAGCAGCTGAACATGTTAAGGCAGTTTTTAGAATTTTTGTTTGTTTTTCACGCACATCTACACCCCTGGAAGAAAATGCGGACGGATTTAAATGCGGTTTTCACGAGTATGCTTAGCTATGACCAGATTGAAGTATAGGCTATGTTATTTTGCGCAAGGCCGGATTAAGGGAAGAAAAAAGGATTGAAGGTTTATATGAAAATCTACGCGTACGAAGTCGCGGGCAAAAATACTAGTTCAATAATATTTTCGTAAATTAGATACATAGTTTTCATTGATGATTTAGTTTTGAAAGAAATCGTGAAAAAAGTGTTGTTTTCTTATTAGATTTTTTCGCAAGTAATGGATAGTGGCGGAGCGGTAGTTTGTGCGCTTTACTATCTGGCGGCACCCAGTTCGATCCCCAGCCAGCACATAAGACTTTTTAGTAGGTACTTAGAAAAATTATGTGCAGTTTCGTGCCATCGCTCAACAATGATGAAGGAAAAAATCGTGAGGAAACCGACCTCAAAAGTTTAATGACTTTTATACATAATATATAGTAATAGGCTAGCGTTTGACCGCCAACTTGTCTAATGCTAAGCGATGACGCGGACTACGATGGAGCACACTTGCCTATAAGACCGATTCACTCGTTATTTGAAGACACCCCCAGAGCGTAACTATCGGAGAACGCCCATTCAGGCAGTGCATTCCACAGACTAGCAGTTTGCACAATAAAAGTGGAATCAAAGCGTCTCGTACGGGTATTCGCAATATCAACCATAAAACTGTGTCGATTTTTCGTGCCCGCTCTGGCAGTCAGATAGAAAAATGGGCAAGAGGGAAATAGACAAAGATATATGACATTCACCAACATCCACCGGGCCAGCATGATGGATTAGGACCTATGCTCTCTCTCTCTCTGAGAGAAGGCCCGTGTCCCAGCAGTGGGAATATGAAAGGCTGATAATGATGAATGATGATACCCTGCAAAATATTTCAACGCCCAGAAATTGAGATAAAACTAAATAGATATCGCGAAAAAAACGTATTGTTTTCTTATTCTCTGCAAATATTTCAACGTCCAGAGGTTGAAATCACACTAATATTATAAATGCGAAAGTAACTCTGTCTGTCTGTCTGTTTGCTATATAATCACGGCTAAACGGCTTAACCGAAAAATATTCTCGTTAATATTTTGCGAGGCAATGGTATGTCATGAGTATATATCAAGAGGGCGGACATAGGCTATTTTTTCTGAAGAAATCGTGGACGAAGTCGCGGGTACAGCTATAGTAACTTTTATAAACACTGGCGTGGAACAAAAATATTTATCTATTGACTATTATATATTTGTATTATTCATTAAAAAAGCGACCAAATCTAGGTTTTTGGTCACTATGAGAGTATCTACACTAATATTATAAAGAGGAAAGATTTGTACCTATTTTTGTATGTTTGTAATGAATAGGCTCCGAAACTACTGAACCGATTTGAAAAATTCTTTCACTGTTGGGAAGCTACACTATCCCCGGGTGACATAGGCTATATTATATTTTGTAGCGAGGCCGAAGGCCGAGCTTACACTCGTGCGAAGCCGGGGCGGACGGCTAGTAGGATAGTATTTCTATTTTGCATAACTTACCTAACTGACAAAGGCATAGATCTACGTCTGGGTAAATCACCTTTTCCATGATATCTTCATACAAATCATCGCTAATTGTAGACAACAAACAAGATTATAGAGTCGATGGTATAATAAATTATGTATTACAAGAATGTTATTTCATGAGTGTACCATTATTTCTTTGATCTTAGTTACATTGCGTGTATCTGCAATTAATATTTTCTTTGTAATAAACCTGATTTATACAATAAATCATAATACAATAGCATGATAGATAATGATTGCAAGACTAACTTATGGTCATCAATAGCTTAAAAAAACTTGCACTGCTCTATGTATTCTGCATACACAGGACTGCATAGTCAGGAGGTAAGCACCTCCTGCACTAGCAAAATATTCAAACAACAATTGTTAACAATACACAAACAATAGAGGCTTTTAGGGTTTGTAGCAATTCGTAAACCGGTTTGAAAAAAAACCACCTCGTCCATTTTATTTACAAAATTAAAACTATCTTCTTAATCTCGCACAAAAAGCCCATATAACAATACAAGTACCTCAAAGTTCCAGCCAGTAGGCAAGATCCGGTTTATGGGAATAACCAGGTTTATACGTGACTCGACTCCGCAAACCAACAGGCGTGCGTGCAATATTATTCAATAATTCGAATTCGAATTTAAAAACATTGAATCTATGATCAAAGCAAATCAAAAATAATTTTACCATTCAAACAATAATAACATTTAATTGATAACGTCATTGGAATAGGCTTTTCTGCGAAGATGTCCTGAGCGTCACATTGTCGGTGACGTCAGGAAAATCGTATCGTATAAATAGGTACGTAAGCCAAGTCCTGCCGCAGTGACCAGTGACTACGATGGGAGTTAAAGTGGTGTTAGTGCTAGCGCTGGGAGCGCTGGCTTCAGCTTCGATAGGAGATAATACATTAGGAGAAAAGGAACGGAGAGTGTACGTAGAGCCAGTTTTAGCTCCACCCCGAGACTCAAGGACTCACCCCACGGATAGATCGCGACAGTTCCCTATTCTGGTGTTGCTGTCGCAATACCCTTCCAGTTATGTGCGATCAGAGCCTTCGGCCAAGTCCCTGGAGGGAAGCCCTATCTATGTCAAGGTGATTTTCTTAGCCGTGTTATTTTGTAAGTGTGTGAAATGTGTTTGTGACTTACACTTTTTCAAGTTTTTACTAAGTTAAAAACTAGGCTATTACGGTAGGTATAATTAAGAAAACATATTTTGAGTCAGGTACTTCAGAAGCTGATGATTGCGAATGGATTGTAGTAGCATCTTAGTTTTTTACAACAAACCTGTTTTACTTGTACAAGAAAGAGTTTATATGAATATTTTTAGAACGCAGACAGCCATGTCGAGCTAACTCGATTTATTCTTGTAAAAACTAGCTAATCGTCGCGGTAATCTGCATTAATAATTGTATGCTCACTAACATTTAATTATCTATTTGGTTACATAAAGTATACAATTAAAATTCGTACACGCTATACAAAAAGATCGTGTTGGACGAAACGCAATAATTTGTTTTGGTTGATATTACTTGAGTTCCAAAATAACTTGCAATATTTGTATGTTTAGGACAAATCTCGCAAGCTAAATTAGAACAACTTCCTTTTGCCCTACGGAGTAGAATTTTTATATGTTGGTTCAGTTCCGATGACGATTCATTATTATGGTAAGCATGATCTAAATCAACATCCAGGATCAGCTCCAGATAAAGGAACTCTTCAAGACTAAATTTTGTGTACGCTCTTTATTATGTTAGCTGGTTTTAAGTTTTACCATGAGCACTCAGGGTTGCGTCTCAGGACCCAAGAGAACTCAATGGTTACACCACAGACACGAAATGTTGTAAACCTTTCAATTATGATAACCCATTCTATATGATAAGTGTCAGTTTAGAGCATTTAAATTAAAGCTTGTTGTTAAAAATGTTTTTTTACAAAAAAATTATGTTATATATTGTTAATTTAATGTAAATTCATTTTCAGACCCTTGATGACCAAGCGAAGGAGCAAGGGCGATCAAACAGGCAGAAGCGCCATTTGCTTAGGAAGAAGATAGGTCTGTCGTTCGGTGGCGGATACAGCGGCGACAGCGGCTTCGGCGGCGGCAGCGGTTACGGTGGTGGCGGCGGTTACGGCGGTGGGGGTGGTTACGGCGGGGGCGGCGGGGGTGGTTACGGCGGCGGCGGTGGATACGGTGGCGGCTTAGGCGGCGGCCATGGTGGTAGCTACGAACAGCCGACTAAAGTAATCGTAGTCAAAATTGAGAAAGAACACGGTGAGTACGATACCGTAACATTAATAAGTAACGAATAATTTTGGTACACCTGCCTACCTAGACCTGCAATACCTAGCTATATATCTATTAGTACAGGGGGTTTTACGGCTACCTCCAAAGCAGCGCTGAAACAGCGCAGTGTCGAAAATCACACGGATACGGTTTGCGATCTCGCAACTTTTCGCATTACCTAAACATAATCGCTTAACACAGGTAGGTCACAGGTTTTTGGTATAGGACTCTTTGCAGGAGTCCGCCTGGGGAAGTACCACACCTTTGCCAGTTATTCAACCGCCAAGCAGTAGTGTACAAACACCACTGTGTTCCGGATTGAGGGGCAATGTTTCCAGCGAAATTACAGGGCACACAGAGATTTGACATCTTATATCTCGGGGTGACGAGCGCAGTGCATTGCCATCTAGGGTTTTGAACAGTTGAATTTCAAAATTCTGAGTGGTGTTGAGCTGTTATGGGCAAGCGTGAAGAGCCATCAGGCGAACGACTTCGCTCGTCTCGTCACTCAGATTCATAAAAAAAAAGTCGTATGGCCCCTGAAGTGTTATCATCGAGGTGTCATCTTTATATAGATGTTTTGAGGGCAGGAAGCGAAACTTCTTGCTATTACGTATTGCATAACTTATGACGCTATTAGCTTAGTTCATATTATTTGGAAGTTATTTTTTATGGCTAAGGGCTTAAGTTTTGGCACACCTTAGTCACTTTGCTTAAGTTTTGGCAAGTCACTTTGATACATAATAAGACTTATTTGGAAATGTGGATAGTTATGGTAAATAATAAAAAAAATGGCAACCGACAAGTTTAACCTGCAACGATCCAGAGATAAAGTACTAGAGGTGGATTTACTAACTAATTCAAATGTTTAATCTCTTACAGGTCATCACCACGGTGGCGGTGGGAACTATGGTGGTGGAAATTACGGCGGTGGCTATCCCAGCAATGGTGGATACGGCGGTGGCCAAGGAGGAGGTGGTGGTGGCGGCGGCGGCGGCTACGGCGGTGGCTACGGCGGCGGTGGTGGTGGCGGCGGGGGCGGTGGAGGCGGGGGCAATGGATACGGTAGCGGCGGCCATCAAGGAGGCTACGGTGGAAACCAAGGAGGCTACGGTGGAAACCAAGGAGGATACCATAACCCTGGAGGCTGCGGCGGTGGATGCGGTGGCAACAACGGTGGTGGCGGGCAATCTTACGCTACGGCAACGGCTACCGCGACGGCTACGGCTACTGCGGGCGGGTAAGCAACCAACCTCTTACCATCGATCAATTTATAGAGAGATGTTCTGACTTTATGATTGTTTTTATTGTTTAATGATGACACACATAACTTATGTGTGTTTTTGAGTATATCTTAGCATGAAATCCTAATCGACACAAAGTATGTCTGTATCAGTTTTATAATACCGTACTTCTACATTGTAATTTAGATCACTTGCATTTAGTGTTGGTAGAGTTAAAAAGATACCTACTACTTACTTACTTACTTGAAACTTACGATAATTGTACTAAAGCATATCTCCCTTGTTTGTTTAAGCTGAGATACTGAAATGAAATGAAATTTATTCACAAAAAAATTGGGTTTTGGGTATTTTATATTTAGTTCTTCTGTTTTACCGTTAACTCGGCATGTGAATTTAGTCATAATAATAAATGTATGGTATAAAAAAAAGGAAAAGTATACAATTCAATGTTCAATGCGTGGTCAAAATTTATATTAGAAAAAAAACGAAATCCAATCAAAACGTTCGCTCGATCAAAACGCACGTTTTCGTGAAAAATTGTTGTTTTTTTTATAGCCACCTTCAAGTTGGTTGGTCTCTATGAAGAGTGAGGTGGAAGAGTATACAATTTTTTTGTTATAAAAGGTAACCAATAACTTATTTGTTGTTTTTTGTTTCAGATACGGCAAAAAGTAAACTCCAAATTAACTACTTAAGCAACTGTGATTTATGAACTGTGGCCACACTACCGCCACAAACCAAATAGTTTTTAATAACTAGTTTTTTGAATATTTCACAAAACATTAATTTATTAAGAAAATAAAGATATCTTTAATAGATAGTACAGACACAGACTAGCAAAGTTTTGGATACCTAAGTACATGTACCAGAATTATTTTTCTCTCGAATCAATCTAGAGTTCAAATATAGTTCAAGTATACAAGGTTACGTGGAAAGGTTGTATTAAGCCGAAAGGGGCTTACAATAACCGATCATGAACAGCTTTTACTATGGGAGCAATCCTCAAATCGCGATAAAAATATCAGCTGATCCATAGGAAACGGTCATTCCCACTCTACAAAATGTTTGATGAATATAACAGATCCCTTTCGGCGTAACCACGTATAAAGTGTGTCTTATCTTGATCTTTACAACTTCAATCGCTTGTTCGTTTTGGAAATATTCAGAAAGCTTATGGAGCCATGTAATAAAATCTATAAAGTAAGTTTTTATGTCTAAGTAAAAAATAAAAAAACTTTTACTATTTTTTCATATATTTTTTTTTTCTTGTTCCCAAATGCGAATTGGAATTTTTAGGAGTGCATTGATAAGCATTTTGTTTCTCAATTTTATTTTGGAAATCAAACTAATCAGGAAGGTATTGAGGTGTGGATATTGAATGTTTGCGACGGCGATTTAGGGTCAGTAAAAAAACTCTTTTTTTTATTGTGAAATATTCCGCGTTTAGCCAGCAACTCGCTTGTTGGTAGGCGACGATGTGGTCGAAGATGAAACATGCAGACTTAGAAAATGCCTATTCACTCTGGCCTTAAAATGCCCAGATTATATCTCTCAGCAAACAAGGAAGCCGGCAGGTTATTCCAATCCTTGGCCGTACGGATTAGAAATGTAGCATCAAAACGTTTGGTACGTATCCAAAGAAAATCCTCAGTGTATGGGTGGTAGTGAACCGACTTCCTATATACTAGTCCTGTAGTAGAAAGAGATAGTAGAATAAGGTCATGTCGCTCCGATGCACATTCGCCGAAATGAATCCTGTAGAAAATTGACAGATTTGCTACTTTACGGCGGTGTCCAGACTGAGAAGTTTCTTAGCTACCAACTTCTCATCGCCTATTAGTCATAAAATAGGATTCAAGTCTAAATAAATATAGATTTTAAAAACTAGCCTAAACTTTGCGGTGACCAAAATAGTTGAAGATAGAATACCTACTGTCAACCATGTATGGACGCTTAAACCTTCCCTACCCAACTCCACTCAAACTCTCCATAATCTCATCATACCTACCTCCTCCCTCTATAAACTCAAACCCCCTACCTTTATTAAACTCCAAAACTTAAGTAGTGAGGGTGAGAAGTATAACATTAGTTAGTATTTATTACGCATATGCCATTAGCATCGAGCCCTCACAATACTTAAACCTAAAATATTACAGTACAAAAAAAAAATGTATGGATGTTTTGGCCCAGCACCGTTAGATGTAGTACTCGTAGTAACTGTTCATTTGTTTTTGTGAACTTTATTCGCTGGGCCTGAAATAAACTGTGTATTCTTTGTTGATTGCTGATATTTTGCTCTTTAAGGCAATAGTATAAGAAGTCCGTTGCAATATGTTCTCCACAGCGATTTGCTACGAGTAATACAACAGTAAATTAAAGCTTATTCTCGGATGCTCTCGGTAACTTAAACTTCGTCAAAGTATTAATTAGCTCTAACAGCTGCAAAAACGTCGCAAAAATCTCATTGAAAACCATGAATTCTGATCACTTTCGCTAGGTTTTTGAATATAAAATTTAGCAGGTATATGCATGATATACCTACTTCAGTGAAATATTAAAAGAAAATGCTTAATTAATTCACAATTAATTCGGAGAAGAACTCATAACTCTCAGATCATTCAGACAAGGGGGATATGGTAAGGTTGCGTGGCGGGTGCGAACGCATCCAGTCTAAATGAGTCTGGATGCTTTTAGTTAAACTTTGAACCTTGCCGCTCTTTTTAACCAACTTCCAAAAAGAAGGAGGTTATCAATTCGACTGTACTTTTTTTATTTGTTACCGCATAACTTTTGACTGGGTAAACCGATTTGATGATTCTTTTTTTTTATTTTTAAAGCTAGTGCTCACCATTTGGTCCCATTTCAATTTGTCAAACCTTCTCGTTTTTGGAAGTCGGTTAAAAATTATAGATATTATGATGCGTACCACCCGTGGTTGGTTCAAAGTCAAAATTGCAAATCACTAGGTTTTCAGAAGGTTAAAACTGATTATTTTTAAAGTAATTTAAATATTGAATATTTTAGGTTATACGTTGGTTACTTTATACCTATCGCATACATAAATATTTACTGAAAAAAAAATTTCAACGTACATTTTGTCCCTCTTGTCTTTATAGGTACCATAGACTGTAACCCGTCTCCGTCAAATTTAATTCCGTTAAGACACTTAAGACTTCAGACAAGGGTCTTTGACCAGTGTGTGTTGCCAGTGATGACATATATTATGATAAAGAGACGTGGTCCTTAACTGTTGGCCTTTTGGAAAAACTCAGAGTCACACAACGGGCAATGGAGAGAGCTATGCTTGGAGTTTCTTTGCGCGATAAAATCCGAAACGTGGAGATTCGCCATAGAACCAGAGTCACCGACATTGCTATTAAAATTTGCAGGTTGAAGTGGCAATGGGCAGGCCACATCGGTCGAAGAACCGATAACCGATGGGGAAGAAAGGTTCTTGAGTGGAGACCACGAACCGGAAGACGCAGCGTAGGTAGGCCTCCCACTAGATGGACCGACGGCATTGTGAGAGTCGCGGGCATTCATTGGATACAGATGGCAGGATGTCGTTCAGTGTGGAGGTTAAAGGGGGAGACCTATGTTTAGCAGTGGACATCTTCTGGCCGATGATAATGATGATGACTTAATAATAATAATGATGATGACCTAAGATTTATGAAGGAGTTACGTAAGGTTATGGAAATGCTTTACCAAAATCTGCGTTGAATACATGCTGTCTTCGGCGGAGCATAAGCATAATGGGGCTACAAGCGGTCTTTAAATTTTAAATCTCAATTTGTTCAGTTTCATTTTCTCTCGATGTGAATAGATGCAAATGGCTCATAGGTTTGCAAAAAATCAAAAAATAAAATACCACAAAACTCAATGTGGTTTTTTGGAAAGTATTTTTAAAATTCGAACCATTATATTCAATTATTTTCTATATATACTGCCAGTCTACTGAAAATGCATTAATCCTTTTTTATGTCAGTGACGCCAACCTCATTTTTAGAATAATCGCTCTGGCCAGAACGACGTGAACGTCAAAAAAAAAAACTTCAAAAAAATTTCTTCGCATTATTCAATTCACGTTTCATTATTATTTTTTTTTTTTTTATAAAATCGTAAGTAATCATAAAATTTTAATGAGTATGAGACAAAGACGAAAATATACATTTAACACCAGCGGAGTTAGTGCAAGAGGTACTTACTGCACCTAGCATTTTTGTCACTGTAGTGAAGTGGAAAGTTGTGTTTCGCTCGGCATCAAAGTTATTCTGCGTCTCGTACATTTGAAACCCTCGCTAACATGCGCACCGCGACAGGGTTTTGTCGACTCTTTTAGTCGTGCCAAAGCGAGACAGGCGTATATAAAACCGTAGGCACCTTGTCGCGTTCTCGCTCGACAGGGCGACGACAGGATTATGTCGCGGTGTGCATGTTAGACATGCAGGATTCTATATTTGAACCACTCGCAATCCTAGAATGCTTCGATTGCAAATTGCTTCGAAATTTATTATATAATTTAATTTATAATTAATTTACAAACAATTATATATTTAAAAAAAAAAACGACCTGTAGCTTTGCTATAAATAAATATTTCATTTTATTTCATTTTCATTTCTTGCTCAGGTTTCAATACAAGTAGGTAGGTATTCGCACCAAAAACCAACTTTGCAGCCTTTTATAAGAAACTAGTCGTCCGCCCCGGCTTCGCACGAGTGTAAGCTCGGCCTTCGGCCTCGCTACAAAATATAATATAGCCTATGTCACCCGGGGATAGTGTAGCTTCCCAACAGTGAAAGAATTTTTCAAATCGGTTCAGTAGTTTCGGAGCCTATTCATTACAAACAAACAAACATACAAAAATAGGTACAAATCTTTCCTCTTTATAATATTAGTGTAGATAACTATACAGTGTTCTGTATATGATCAGCAGTTACTGATTACTTGGTTCACTGCATCTTATTCAAAAGGCCGATGCGTTATAGAGCGATCGTTACCGATCTGTAGCATGTGCGCTTTACAATCTGACGGCACCCAGTTCGATCCTCTGCCTTGCACCAGTGACACTTTTATTTTTAGTAATTTACTCAAATAAATTATGTGCAGTTTCGATACCATCACTCAAAAACGGTGAAGGAATGAATCGTGGGAAAACCGGTATGTCCAAGAACCTGAAAATTACAGAGACATAGGATATTCATCAACATGCACTGAAACAGCATGATGGATTGGGGCTCATCTCTCTCTCTCTGTGTCTTTTTGACAGAAGGCCTGTGTCCCAGGCAGTAGGTTTTTTTTATACCATAGGTGGCAAACAAGCAGACGGGCCGCCTGATGGTAAGCGATCACCATCGCCTATGGATAACTGCAACACCAGGGCCATCACAGATACGTTGCCGACCCTTAAAGACTCTATTAACAGCCCTTTTGTAGAACCCCATAGGATATGCCGTAGGAGGACTCATTCCGCATGTTGCAGCTGTAAGGCAAAAAGGAACGCGTAAAACGCACAGTGTGTGATTTCCTGTACATGAAAGATTGATAATGATTCTAGCATGGACTTAATACACCTAAAGGGCTATATTACGTCAATGGATTCAAGAGACTAAAAGCCTTATAGCCCGAGTAATGACACAAACAATACACAAAAGAAGAGAAAGCCATAGAAGATTCCATGGCTTGCACCCAAAGACTAGGTAGGTAACCTGACCTGTAATACCTATTATTATCAATAAATATATGTCTATGTCTATGTCTATAGCTACTCTTGCTGCATTTTGCAATCTAATTTAAATTGAAACAACAAATGGACTATATTAAAAACCGACTTCAAAAATATATGAAAAACGTAATAAGTGCCTATAAAATAAGAGGGTTGCCCTCGATTTCCCTCGGATCCCATCATCAGATCCTGACTTCATAACAATGGGACCAAATTGGAAGATCTAACAAAAGACTTTTTTTTAAATCAGTCAAATCAAGTTAGCGGAGAAATCGGTAAACAATGTTTACTAAACATACCTTAAAAAAAACAGTGGAACATAGAAACGGTTAAAAATAGAGAAACAACATGTTCATTTATTTGAAAAATGAATACTATCCATAAAAACATTTATAATAACCAAACCAAACAAACCAAATTAGTACCTAAACCTATTAAGCAAATTAGCAGGTTCTGGTTCTATGGGAATAACCGAACCAACCGACAAATCGAAAGGCGCGCAAGATTTTATTTTATAATTAAAATTTGAACTAGCAAACACTAAATCTATGACCGAAGCAAATCAAAAATAATTATACCTATCTAACAATACAAGATTTAATTGATACGTTGTTGTAAATAACCTTTTCTGTGAAGATGTCCAGAGAATCACATAATGTCGGTGACGTCAAGAAAACCACATCGTATAAATAGGTCTGTGCGTCTAGTCCAGCCGCAGTGACCCAGTGATGATGGGAGTTACAGTGGTGTTAGTGCTAGCGCTGGGAGCACTGGCTTCAGCTTCCATAAGAGATAACACATTAGGAGAAAAGGATCGGAAAGTGTACGTGGAACCAGTTTTAGATCCACCCCAGGATTTAAGGACTCAGCCCGCGGATAGATCGCGACTGTTCCCTATCCTGACGCTGCTGTCAAGATACGCTCCCAGCTATGTGCAACCAGATCCTGAGGTAAAGTCCCTGAAGGGAAGCCTCTATTATGTTAAGGTAATTTTATTTGACGGGTTTAATGTTGATGGAAACTTTTCCAAGTTTTGACTGAGTAAAAATATCGTCGCATTTTTGTAGAAAAAGGATGTAAAGTTTGGGGTTTCGCAGAGGACGAGAATGAAGCTAGGACAACTGGTCATAAAAAAAACTATAACAGAGCGTAGCGAGCGCGAGAATTTTAAGCTTCTTTTATTTTTTAACGCATAAAAATGTACCTACTAGGCCGAAAGAAACCACTAATAAATGCGCGATTGCAGCGAACATGAGAATTTTAAGCTATTTCTAGTAAATTTATCACGAATTGCTATGAGACTGCTTATGTACAAACTAAATTACAATAATGATACACGTTCGCAGCGAGCGCGTTTTTTTTTGTTTCTAATAGAATAGTGTGATATTCTCAGATCAGACTTACAAGGGAGATATGCCTAAACACTAATATCGTTCGAGTTCAAATGTTTCCATGTTTCATCCTTTTTCAACCGACTTCCAAGAACGAGGAGGTTAACAATTCGACTGTTAATTTTGATTTTTATGTTTGTTACCTCAGCAGGCCTAGCATGGGCCGTGGAAAAATTGTCTTTCCACCGTTTTTATCCGCGCGTAGACGCGACAAAGCTAGAATATGGATACGTGTGTCTCTTTCTAGCGGGATGAAAACAGTGGAAAGACAATCTGTCCACGGCCCGTGCTAGGCCTGCAGAACTTTTGACTCGGTGATCCGATTTTGATGATTCTACCCATTTGGTCCCATTTCAATTTGGTCCAGTTCGGATGAAGTCGGTTTTTAAATTGATAATTATTTACTATACCGCTAAACCACAAAAACTGTAACTGCGGCACACTTATTTCATTTTTCTCACTAACAAACTTCCAGCGACACTAGTGAACTGACTGATAATTATTTATTATTACAGTCCATAATTATGCAAAAAAAGGCGACAAGGTCGTCTAGAGGGTGAGTTCGACTAAAGGCATCAAGTCTGATTTATGACAGATGCGTTTGCACCCGCCACGCTACCTTACCACATCTCCTTTGTTTTTCTGATATAATATCATTTTAATCCTATTAGATTCTGTCAAACCAAGAATCAGGTATGACCCGGGTATGTCCTAAAACTGCGACCAGAATCACCGGAGGATGGGCAGCAGCGTCCTAATAGTACACGGTGAACGTACTGCGATCCCCAAGCCGCCTGCCAAGCGTGGGGATTATGGCAACACCCCTCTCTATGAGGGAGGCCTTGTCCAACAGTGGACGTTAATTGGCTGATGATGTGTATGTGTAAAGCAAGAATATTGAGGCGCAATTTTTTTTTATTTTTTTTAAAAAGATCGGCAAGCAAGCTTGCGGTCCGCCTGATGGTAAGCAGAAACCGCCGCCTATAGACACCTGCAATGGTTAGATGCGCTAATGCTAATAGGTACGTATTCTTTATTACGTTTTTTTCTTCGAAATAAGTTACCAAAATTGCGTTTATAGATTTCTAATTCTAATAAAATAGAAAGATACAAAAAATTTAATTCAATTTCCGTAATAAATACATAGATCTGTGTTTTTTACTGGAAATAACCACGGAAAAGAGAAGTAAATAGAGCGGAAATGAGAAGGAAAATCTGTCGCCAGGTATTGTGACATAAATAAGAATGTTCATTCTTATTTATATCAACACATCATCATTCATATGTCACAGTTGCTATGGGTTTATATGGGTGCAAGTGGCTACACCAAATTTCTAACAAAAATGCCTTGACAGCTGTTCTAATTAAAAAATACAAGTATATATATTTTCTGTGAAAATATAAGGGCTTCAAATTTTGGAAAAACTAAATACCTATATACATTTTATTTATAACCTCTTATTTACAAAAAATAAAAAGTTTTTCGTAAAACTCTCGGAGGCAAGTTTGAGAGTGGGTTTCATTAAATTACTGACATAAAATAAGCAATTTTAATGAGATGGATTACATACTTGTTTTATATTCGTCTTGACCATAAGGCTTATTTTTTTCGTTTTATGCCCGAAATTCCTGGTACCTAAATTGAACGATTGCATTTATAATACTGTTCTTAATACCGAGATATAGTCATCATCACGTCCACTGCTGAACATAGGCCACCCCCTTTAACCTCCACATTGAACGACAACCTGCCATCTGCATCCACTGGATGCCCGCGACTATCACGATGTCGTCGGTCCATCTAGTGAGAGGCCTACCTACGCTGCGTCTTCCGGTTCGTGGTCTCCGCTCAAGAACCTTAAGATATAGTATAAAAATCTTATTGTAAGGTCTTACCTACCTGCAGAAGTCATGCTGATTGATGGTTTCGAGTAGGTACATTATGGCGTCTTTGTTTTTTATCAACAAACCTGTTTAACGTATACCAGCCACGGATCTACTATTTTTCCGAGCAGAGGCAAAAATTTGACATTAACGCCCCTCACCTCTAGTTTCAGAAATTAATGATTTCAAAAACTCACAAAACAAAATTATATAAGTATACGTACCTACTACCTAACTATACTTGGTAGTGTTTTTTTTTTTTGAGTGGGATAAAAATACTTAAATAAACCATCTAAACTACTACTACTATTTATCTTTATTTTTAACCGACTTCCAAAAAAGGAGGAGGTTCTCAATTCAACAGGTTTTTTTAAAAATGTTTGTTACCTCAGAACTTTTGACTGGGTGAACCGATTTTGATGATTCTTTTTTTATTTGATAGCTCGTGCTTTCCGTGTGGTCCAATTTTAGTCCAGTTTTGATATTTTATGAGGTAGGCTTTTATATTGATAATTAATAAATGAACAATCGATGTCTACTCCTATATACTCACACAACTAGTCACGATGTCCACTCTAATTACCATTATCATCATCAGCCTATCATCTCCCCACTGTTTGGATTTAGGCCTTCTCTCAGAGAGTGTGTGAGAGAGAGAGAGAGAGAAAGAAAGGATGGGCCCCAATCCACCATGCTGGCCCGGTGTCTTTTCTAATTGCCATGCCAAAAAAAAACCTGACTATTCTCTTACTTTCGCAATTTTTCCTGACGCAAGTGTTCAAAATTCTTGAATTGTTCATGATAAGCCATGCTAGCGACTTGTACGTAGAACATAAATTTGCGCATATATAAAATAAATGTAATTTTAATTTTCAGACCCCTGAAGACCAACCAATAGAGCAAGGCCGGTTGAATAGACAGAAACGCACATTGTTCAAGAAGAAAGGTAGGTATAGTTTGACAGCTATTATGGAGGTGATGGCAGATTTCGCAGTGGCGGCGGTCACGGCACAGCTCGTTGTGCGACTTTGAGCTTGCTAATGAGGTGAGGTGCCATAGTGAGAGACTACGTTTCAGTGTCGTTCTCTGTTCTCTGGTTATGTGAAACTGCGCCCCTCGTGGGGTTTGTCGTTGAATAGGTAA
Source organism: Agriopis leucophaearia (assembly GCA_949125355.1). NCBI lineage: Eukaryota > Metazoa > Arthropoda > Insecta > Lepidoptera > Geometridae > Agriopis > Agriopis leucophaearia. Next base: position 5,401,596 of record OX421262.1, read on the forward strand.
TTGAAAAGAAGATAAAAATGTATTAATCACGTTTTTGTAAAGTTTATCCTTTGCGAAATATCATTAACGAATTAATAGTATTAAAAACTAATTGTGTCATATATTTCTAAAATTGAAATCTTGACGATGCTGAATTTTTCAAATTAGCAGTTTTTATGAGTCCTAGGGAGTATTCCCTAATAGTATATATAGCTATACGGTCGTTTTACTACTACGAAATAAAATAATACAAAAACAAGCATGACCGAGAGTGTCAGACAGACAGATAGATTATTGTCTGTCTATGTGAATAAGCTATTTTTTTATTGCCCTTTCTTCTATGGTTTTGCAAAATTTTCCTACCCATGGTTAACTTAACGTGCGTTACGAGCGTGTTTGTAGTTAGTGAATCAGGGCCCATATCTCGTCAGCCCATCTATCGCATTTTTATTTTTATTGCCTTTAGGAAAACCTTAAATTGAATAGCTTAACTATTTGCTATTTTAGGTTACGTTGAGTTATTTTTTTTACAGGTTACGGCGGCGGTGGTAACAGTGGAGGTTGCGGCTGTGGCGGCAGCCACAGTGGGGGCGGCGGCTATGGCGGCGGCGGGGGCGGGGGCGGTGGCGGCGGATATGGCGGCGGCGGTGGCGGTGGCGGTGGCGGCGGTGGAGGGTAAGCGAATCTCGAGATCCCGGTGCCCTCCACACAGACTATTTCGTTCACACATTTACAAACATTTTGAGTACTTGGCCAGGCGATGCCAGCGATATGTAGAGGCGTTGGGTGTCCAGAATGCTGGCTTTTATTTCGCACAGAAATTGAGCATTACCATTCAACGTGGCAATGCCACCAGTATTCTGGGGACCTTTCTCTCATCTAATGGTCTTTTAGTTTATGTTTTAGTTAGTTTTATGTTTTTTAAGCTGAGCAATAAAAAACAAACATTTTCAAAAATAATAATGAAAACGGACGTGGTTTTCACACATTTTATTTATGACACGAGAATTACTTACTCTATAGAATTACTTACTGACTATAGTTTCAACCGCATTTGGCGGTTGGGCAGCGACGAGGACAGCGAGGAGCCTTTATGTACCATCAACGCAAACGCGTGGAGTTATCAAATTAATACTCAGGTCTGCAATCCTATGAAGTAGTGAAAAAAACAAAAGTCAACACAATCAAAAGCCGTCCATCTACGGCCGTTTATGCTTCATATTTTGATACTAGTAAGGGAATCAAACCTTAAGGTACTTCCCGTTAAGCTAGAATCATGAAATTTGGTAAGAAGCAGTATAAAGGGGAAAATCCGAAAACCGTAAAATTGTAGTTACATCACATAAATATATATTTTTGCGATTATAAAGTTATTTACAAACTTATTTGCAGTTGGTAAACTGACCATGACCAATCGCACCTTTAATAATAAACTGAATTAACTCAAAAAATGGGGTTGAGGAGATTTTATCGTAAAACGAATTAATTACGTGAAAAGAACAGGAACATTCCAACAGGCGTTCCATTCGGAGCCATACAAGCGAGATAGAGTACCGTCCGACTCTTTTTGATTAACCCGTCGGTCCAATCAAAATTCACTAAACGAGACGAATCAGTGTTACGCCGGTAGTGATCAGAGTGAGACGAGTGTTCGCTTATAGAAATAGAATTAAACCTAAATGCATAACATGCAATGATTCTTTCTTAATAATAAACTGCACTATCTCTGATAGTCTTAATATTTTGATACATATTTTTTTGTAATAAACTGCATTAAATCTGAAAATAAAAAATAAAACAGATTTTTTTCAATAATAAACTGTATTAATAGGTTTTGTGTCGTGTAGTAGTTTTAGTTTATTAAGAATAGGTGTAAGTCGGTAATGTTTTTTAAACATTTGTATTTTAAAAAGGTTAAGTAATATTATTTATTTATAAATGTTTTATGAAAGGATATTCTACTGAAAATACTCTAAATACATTTACATTTCTGTAGAGTGCCCACATTTTTTAATTTTTACCAAAACATAGGTGGCACCAAAACTTGTAAAAGTTTGAATGCAATTTCCCAAAAATCGTGATTTTTGAGTTAATTCGGTTTATTAAAGGTGCGCAATGTCGATATATGGGGACAACAGTTTTCCAACGGCAAAGTTTAATTTGTTCCTCAATCCAGTTTATATTTTCCTTAGAGCAATGTTCCGCGGCGCTTTTATAGTAATTTTATCTATACACATACCTACAAGTTTGTACAGAACCCCCGGTGCGCGAGTCCGACTCGTACTTGGCCTGTTTTTTATGTACTAAATTGCTAAATTCTAATTAATTTGTTTTATTTTTGTTTCAGATACGGCAAAAAGTAAACACCTTATTAACTAGGTAAGAAACTGTGGCAGCACTAGCGCTACGATCCAGTCTTCATAAGTAGCTATTCTGAATAATTCACAAAAGCTCCTAAAGGAAATTAAAGATATATCAGCGCGCTAGAAAGTAAAGCTTGGCTCGGTAGTCTCGGTACAAAACAAAAACTGTTTTCTCTAGAGCCATTCTAAAACACAGTATGTTAAGCAGTTCTTTTCTGTCGATAAATTTGACAGTAGAATTCAAGAAATTCGATAAGATCATAGCGAGTACGAATCAAATAGCATTTTTATCGAAAAATTTCAACTGTCAAATTTATCGATCAATAAGAAAGATCGGTACTTGCACTGATGTTTTTTGCCACTGGCAAGGTTAAGTACGAAGGTATTAGAATCAGTAATACTCGCTATTATTGTTAACAAAATATGTACCTATAAGTAATGTCATGGTACAAAAATTGTAAAGTTATTTGGTAAATAAATAAAGAATTGAAATTGTCTAGCGATAAAATAAAAACCTTTTATTATTTTTATAACTTGTTTTATTTGTTCGCGACACATTGATTTATATTTATTAATTGATTGTTTATTTTAGCGGTTCTCGGATCCTCATAGGTAAATTAATGTTCAATGAGATTACAGATTTATAAATTTATTAGTGTTGTTGCCCACGACTTCGTACGCGTAGATTTTCATATAAACTTTCAACCCTTTTTTTCCTTCCTTAATTCGGCCCTAGCGCAAAATAACATATCCTATACTTTAATCTGGGCATATTTGTGAAAACCGCATTTAAATACGTCCAGTGGTTTAGGAAATGTTTATGGACAAACAAACAAACAGACAAAAATTCTAAAAACTGTCTTAACTTGTTCAGCTGCTTATTTTGAGACGCCTTGTGTTTTTTTATATCTCGCAATTACAGTTTATTATCTCTACGTTTTTATTATATGTATAGATATAGAGTATAGATTACCAAAACTACCGGTCATAAGCCGAGGTCTTCTTCTTTTTGCCGTTTTTCCAAAGCACCAGAGTCTAACCCTCTGGTCGTTTACTGTCGGATCTACTAAGACCAGTCTCCAGTACACACGGAATGTTAGCAGAAATAAGTTCACTACGGACTACGTCGTTGAAAGCATGCTCATCATGCAGCAGCATGATCAGCACGTGATGACCATCAACCTCCACCTTGCAGCCGCAGTTGCATCTATTTGCTTCATACACCTTTACGCCTAGGTGAAAAACCACAGCAACGTGTAGGGGCTTTAAGGCGAGCTCGAGCGGAAAATCACGCGAACATAAATCTTAACCCGCCGAGGTACGGTTAAGATTCGCGCAACTTTTCGCAATCACCTAGACAGAATCGCTTAATACAGGTAGCCGCAAGGCCATAGTCATCGTCTATTATTCTATAGTCATCATTTATTATTAGTCAGATTAATTCATCAGATGCTTAACGTCTTTTTATAGTTTTTGTCGTCTGCAAAACAATAAGCCTTCTGTACACCAATAGCACATCATTCAACATTGCCGACACATTTTATTCAGGCAATATAAATTTATCATTACTATCTTCTATCTATATCTATACATATAATAAAAACGTAGAGATAAAAAAATCTGTGATTGCGAGATATCAAAAAAAACCACAGGGCATCTTAAAATAAACAAAAAAAAATTGCGAGATATAAAAAAAACACACACACGTCTTAAAATAAGCAGCTGAACACGTTAAGACAGTTTTTAGAATTTTTATCTGTTTGTTTGTTTGTCCACGCACATCTCCTAAACCACTGGATGGATTGGTATGCAGTATTCACGAATATGCTTAGCTGTGACCATATTGAAGTATATGCTATGTTATTTTGTGCAAAGACCGGAAAACAAGGGTTGAAAGTTTATATGAAAATCTACGCGTACGCAGGCGCGAGCAGCGGTTAGTACATAATAATTATGGACTTGCTGATTAAATCACCACATTTTGCTATTTCATGATATCTATACTTTTCTTAAGTTTTGTAGGTATAGGTTAAAAACTAACATGAACTCAGATCCTAAGTCTAGTTCGTCATGTAACTCAACATGTTTTAAATCGTGATGTACCTACCTATCTATCTATCGAAGATTTGCTCATTCATATTATACCTATACCTAGATTTAAAAACAACATAAGCATGTAAGTAAATTATTTTGTTCTCAAGTTTATCTATTCTACTGTATGATTCATGGTTATTGTGTAAATATTATTCACTAACTTCATATTTTTTGTATCACGCGATATTATGCCCAAGTATTGGGGTTTCCCAATACTTGGGAATTTTCCTGTTACTTACCCATCCCACCTTTGTGAACAAGTATCTTTAAGTGATCTTATTCACTACGGTTCGGCCGGAAGAGAGAATGCGACTGAAAGCTACAACGACATTATAAGAATCTGAATTAAAACATTTTCTTATAACATTTTACTGTATAGGCTCCAGCTACTATCTTACTTTCAATAGTTATCAATATAAAAAACCGACTTCATAAAATTGTCAGCACTGGACCAAATTTAAATGGGACCCCACGGGAAGCACCAGCTTTCAAAAAAAATAAAAAAAGAATCATCAAAATCGGTTCACCCAGTCGAAAGTTCTGTCAACTGAAAGTTGACAAACATAAAAATAGAAAAAAAATACAGTCGAGTTGAGAACCTTCCCCTTTTTGGAAGTCGGTTAAAAAGCTATTAAAATTATTAGCATTTACTGTTTCCATTCAGTTATTTACAATGTTATGGCAACTGTAAGACGCATTCTCTCTTCGGCCTAACCGTAGTGAATACTGTGAATATGATCACTTATAGACATAATATGATAAGTATATGATATGATAGAGGCCGCACTTACTTATCCTAACTAATATTATAAAAGTAAAAGTAACTGTATCACTTTGTCTGTTTGTTTGCTTTTCATGACTAAACGGCTAGGCCGATTTTAACAAAGTTTGGCAGGATACTAGTGGGCATCATGGGACGACGGACGACGGACGGATAGAGTACTTACCACAGAAAATTTGGGAAAACTAGAAAATCGCTGGTAACACCGCAGGATTAAGCTAGTATTATAATAATTGCGTAAGTGTGTGTAAGTGTATGTTTGTTTCCTCTTTCCACAGTACTACTAGTAATGCAGTTTGATAGTGTAAATAATAATATCATAAATACATAGGTACTTTTCCCCTCAGAGAGTTCGGGAAGACTGGAAAATCGCTGGTATTACCGCAGGGTTTAGCTAGTATTACTATAATTGCAAAAGTGTGTTTATTTCCACTTTCCCACAGCACTACTAGTCACGCAACTTGGTCCTAGGTAGTGTCGTAAGGAATAAACTAATAAATACCTATTTAATATAGAAGACTAAACGGTGCGGTCGTCGCACTTCGTAATAACTACCCCAGGTCGTCGCTCCTGCAGCCGGCCTTGGTGACCTTGGGCTGGTCTGACGCAACCCTTGTCAGCCACTGGTCATCTTCCTCTATAGCTAGTTTATCAGCGATAGCATATTGACCTTCTTACTATTTGCGTAGGTATTATTCCCGTTGCAGACAATACGCAGTAAGCTGACGCGCGTAAGAATTACGCAAGTACTTCGTATCGTCTGCAACGGGTACTAAACAACTTAGATTGCCACTGGCACTGAGCAAAAAGTGTTGTAGCCCGTTACAGACGATGCGCAGAACTCACTCGAGTATACCTACTGCACCACGTCTGTAACGGGCTTTAGAACATGCGATGAGGCTAGTATTTATACACCTGTATAAGGTACACGGAACAGTAGAACCAACGATAGTGGTTATAATTATAATTTTTGGGTAGAACTAACCCAAAATGAGGTCATTGTACTCATCATTATGAAAAAGTTTACTATGGGACCTCTGCATTTTTTATCGTTTATTTTTCGTGGAATGCTCTGAAGAGGTTTTTGATCTTATTTCTGAGTCGGACTTCAACTACCGCACGTTACCGGCACCGTGAAAAAGCTCACCCTCACATCTTGCAAACGGAAACCCCACACCGTTCGATTTTTCCGCTCCTTTATTCCGTGGACCTGCAAGGTGTGAAATATCCTCCCCAAAGGTCTTTCCGCCGAGCTTCTACATGAAGCGTTTCAAAAAGGGTGTTTAAATCTAAGCATCAGAAAAGCATCGTCAACACAGCTAGTATTGCAAGTGTCCATAGGCGGCGGTTTGCTTGCTTGTTTGCCGCTCTTTTAAAAATATATATGAAAAAATACCCCTGAAATCAATAAAAAATACCAGCTGTTCCATATATTTCCTTGAGTGTGAATGTTATTTTTCAATGAAACTCCTGATTTTGGTTTGTTTGGTCGGCTATTAAGAATTTTCTATAGTAGTGGATAGGACACAATCGTCGCTGGTCCTTGCAGTACCATCTTCTTCGGCGTGGTAAGATTTAGCCCTGGACCCTCCTTGCTACTGGGCGCCAGAGGCCATTGCCTCTCGGGGGCCCCAAAGGGGGAGGGGGGGGGGGGTGTCTAGTGGCACTTCCTGTGCAGGCGGCCTCTCAGTGGGATTTAGATTTCTGCTATCGGGACACGAAATATTGACACTGCTCTATGGTTGATATTCCCAAAACCCGTACGAAGCGCTTTGAAAATCTCGACGTCTGCAAATCACGAGTTAATCTGTTTCTTCTATAAGCAAGCGTGCTCTATCGTAGACCGCATCATCGGTTATTAGCCCTGTATACAGTTTGCGCATATAGACTGTACTAAGCCGAAAGTATTGTACTCATCATTATAAACAACTTTTACTACGGGGCCAACCCAAAAACCGCGAAAAAACCCAGCTGTTTCATAGAAGACGGTCATTCAAAATCTATGGAACAGCAATTTTTTCGCGATTTCAGGGTTGGTCCCATATGGGACCAACTACTACTTTTCACTATTTAAAGTTGTTCATAATGATGAGTACTATGATCTCCTTTCGACTGAGTACAGTCTATATGCGTAACAATTATGATAAAAAAATCTCTACATAGATTTCCTTGCTTGTATATAGATAAATTAACTAGATAAAGACCCTTTAGAATCGAAGTACATGAATTAACATTCCAATCCAGCTATTTTGACCATAAACGTATTGCAAAACTACTTAGTAGCTATACAGTTGTCCCGTCACTATCTGAACAAAACTCATTGAGTTATTATGTACTAGAGAGGACAGAGTCAATCAGTGAGTGAGTGAGTGGGCGAGTGGTATTTCGCTATTATATATTATACTTACATACATATTATATTATAATGTACTAGCGGACCCGGCAGACGTCGTCCTGCCCGACCGGGTCCAATTGTGTTTTCAAACCATCCAGGAACCCATTGAAATAAACCATACAAAATTTCATCCAAATCGCGCCAGCCGTTTAGGAGTTAGATGACAAACACACGAACAGAAGAATTATACATATTAAGATAAGATATTTAAAGTAAATAATAACGCAATATAAATCCTACACTTAATTGTATTTTAGTTGTAAGTATTTTTATTTATTGAAAATTTATGCGCGTTATTAAACTAAAATAATTATTAATATAATCGACAAAATTCGTTATAAAAGTAATAAACACGCTATTAATTATACATTGAAACTAAAATTATGATTACACAAATGATTAAGTTTTTATTTTATTAAGGTTATGCAAAAACGTGATAGAATCCGTTAAGCGTTTAATTTCTATGTAATAAATAAATAAAACTAGCTACTGATTTACTTTACTGTTTTCAAAATGTTTTAATGTTTATCGGGACTTATCGCGCAATATTATTTATAGGTAAAAATATATATCTTTTGCTCGACGTTTCAACCATGTTACAATAGCCGAGGTCACGAGTACAAAAAAATGTGTTCAAATCGCGAAAGTAAAAAAATTACTATTCCTTTCAAAATATTTGCCTACGCTATCTATATAGCGAGTGATCAAAACTGCTCATTAAATAGGACAGGGCGTCTTGAAGTGCGGTGTGGTGCAGTGTCTCTTCTAGTACGTGGTACAATATATCTCAATGGCTAAACTAATAAATGCTTCTATTATAATAATACTCTACAGATACTATGTTGGTCGTTCACTACGAGTGAAAACCTTTCTATAACTTCTCGTATTTAGTTATTTACTGTCGTTATGTTCATATTGAAAAGGTAATATTTTATGTCAGGAAAGTTGCTTTCTGCTTGTGTGGTACTTTCACATAGCTTTCAGGTCTGCCTTGTGAATATTTATGAAAATAACGTTCGCTCGACATCTTTGATGTAGGCTATTATTTGTTCAGGATTTGTTGTTTAATACAGGGCTTTTTAATGTGCCAAAATCTCTCACGCAGGAGGCCAGCGAAGTTGGATAACAGAAGGCTTCTCTATTCACTCTTTTTCATATTTTTTTATGAGGTCTGGATCTTTAGCGCGCGCCCGACTCGCTTGATTGATGTTTATTATACTTGTTTTACTTTTTTTAAAGTGTGTTCTATATAATTTAGTCTTATGCCAAGTTTGATGCTTGTACGTATTACCGTTTTTACGTTACCTTTTTTACACGAAAGGTGTAAACGGGATCCTATTACTGAGCCTACATTAAATAAATAATAATAAATAAATATCTGGGACATTATTGCACACATGGTCATCTGACCCCAAACTAAGCACAGCTTGTAATATGGCTGCCAGAGACTGATATACATACATATATATTTTTAAATACATACTTAAATAGATATTAACACCCAGACATAGAACAAACACAATAGTTCATCACACAAATGTTTGTCCTAGATGGGAATCGAACCCACGCCCCCAAGCGCAGAAAGTAGGTTCACTACCAACTGAGCCACCGGGGCAGTCAAACATTGTCTATCTATCCGTGTGTCTGTCCGTCAGTCCTTCCTTTTAACGGCTGGTACTTTAGACCTATAATAAGTATGTACTTTACTTTTACCATTAGTTTTTACTTTTTGATTTCAATATTATTTCTTAGTTAACCCGCCGTAGCATTACATACACATTCTGTGAAAATTTCAACTGGCTCAAAACTACGGCACTGCTACGTTAAAAAAAACGATAAAAAATAAGATAGACACAGGCAGCGTAGGTTTAGTAATAGGGTTCCGTTGACATCTTTTGGGCACGGAACCCTAAAAGTAACCAAATATAAACATGGACACGCGCAAAAGGTGTTCTAAGTAAAAAGGAGTCCGAGTATAAACTCATCATTATATATACAACTACTATTATATATAATACTAGCCGTCCGCCCCGGCTTCGCACGAGTGTAAGCTCGGCTTTCGGCCTCGCTACAAAATATAATATAGCCTATGTCACCCGGGGATAGTGTAGCTTCCCAACAGTGAAAGAATTTTTCAAATCGGTTCAGTAGTTTCGGAGCCTATTCATTACAAACATACAAAAATAGGTATAAATCTTTCCTCTTTATAATATTAGTGTAGACTAGTGCTGTTGCCCGCAACTTCGTACATGTAGATTTTCATATAAACTTTCAACACTTTTTTCCTTGCGCAAAATAACATAGCATTATACTTCAATGTGGTCATAGCTAAGCATATTCGTGATAACCGCTTTTAAATCCGTCCAGTGGTTTAGATGTGCGTGATAAACAAACAAACAAACAGACAAAAATGTGTCTTAACGTGTTCAGCTGCTTATTTTAAGACGTCCGGTAAGTTTTTTTTTTTTGTTGATGTCTCGCAACTACAGATTTTTTTATCTCTACGTTTTTATTATAACTACAGGTATAGTATAGATAAAAGCAAAATCTACTCACGCACTGACTCATCACAAAACTCTTTCTCGAAAACTACTTGGCCTACGAAGCTTGAAATTTGATAGTTAAATTCCTTATGGGGTGTTTATAGATTCGCTAAGATAGGACATTGCTAAAGGGCAGAATTAAGGGATTAAAGTTTACATGAAAGTATACGCGTACGAAGTTGCGGGCAACAGCTAGTACTCATTATAATTACTGTTCATTCGATTAACATTTAACGTTGTAATTATACAGTAAGATTATATTATACAGTTTTTTTTTTGTTGATTTATGACGGTCATTGTTATTGTTAATTTATCGGATTCTTAGGTACCTACTTTTACATCTGGCGGAAACTTCTAAGAAAACGTTAAGAATACCTAATTAATCGATAGCACTATCACTCGCAACGCAAAACAAAAGTGGAATTTACGCACAAATGTAAGGGTTCAATGCGCAAGCGCATCACTGGGAACGGTAACGCTTTTAATCCGGTTATATGTGCGGAGAGCATCACTTGCAAGCTCGCAGCCGACGCTGAAACCCGTGCTTCATTGGCTCTACACTCTAAACTTAAAAAAAAACTTAAAATTAAAAGTTAAAATGCTGAAGTCAATTGTTCTGTTATGTGTTGTTTTTGCAGTGGTGATTGGTGAGTATTTTAACATATTAAACTTTTTTTTTCTAAGCTTTTAAATTACGTAAGTAATTTGTGACAACTTTTTTATCAATACTAGAGTAGTTTTCGAGCTTATTTCTAAAGTAGGAATGTGCCTACATTTAAAGAAATATCGACAGTCACCTATTTGAACCTGCAACGAACTTTATCAAAATTAGAAATATCGGATACGATCACGCTCCATTAACAATTGAACATTATATATACCGTAATATTCCGTAATCGAAATCAAAACTACCTTTATTTTTTACAGCCACACAAAATCGTGAGCAACATACCCATTACATGTTGTACTATCTCATTTACAGACAAAAAAGCTCCAACATAAAAACAAAGTGCTAAAACAAAAACAACCTGACGAGCTAATTAATGTTTAAAACATTGTTTAAGACTTTAATCGGTAGGTTATAGTTATAAGTCACGGGCGAGAGCAAATCGTGACACTGATCCTTTCCGTGGTCGTGGCCGATCCATCTTTTTGCGTAAAATGATGAATCAATTAACATGTATTCATCGGTTAACTATAGATTTAATCCTGATTATAAATCATTGATGCTTCAATCAAGTGTTACAAAGCTCGCCTTGTCGCGTGTTTAGGCTATTGCAAAACAGACTTTTAATTAAATATAAGTTTTTTATTATAAAGAAGCTAATCATAGAAGCGTTTCTTGTTGTTAGAAGCGAAGAGAACACATTACTTTAAAATAACGGATTTTCGGCAGGATACAAAACATGTTTTTTCTATTAATCAAAACACGTTAAAAAGTAGGTTATTTTGATAAAGGAGATACCTGATAGAAACTAATTTTTATTCTACGCTAATAGCAATTCATATTAGCATTAAACATTATTAAGTAACCATTTTAAAAAGTTTAGATCGACAATGGAATTTTAATCAACGGTTAAACATTCGGTGGTTAATCCTTGATAGAGCCAACCAATACCTGTCAAAAGCTTCTTCATCCATTATTTTATTAGTCATCGCATACTTAGGTATTTTTTATCAATAATACAATGATATCATCATTATACTGAGAAAAGTTCAAAACAGTTTCAAAAGAAACTCAACTTAAACTACCTACTTAAAAGATACATCCGCAAGACAACGTTGAACTGTAAATTCGACTGAAAATACTTTACGAAAACGGTGTTTATTAAGTAAAGTGAGAAAACAATGGAGGCTTCCATTGCTTTTTGGCTAACCAAAATTATCTCTCCGGCTGAAAACGACGTCAATTTTGTATTAGAAAGTATCTCTCGGCAAGTCTATAAAAAATTTGCTAGATGTTAAATAAATCAGCAATGGTTATCGTGCTATCCGATGTAATGGTTCCTGTCTAAAGTGCAGGTGGAATTTTATAATAATGCAAAAACAAACAAGACCTGTTGCGCTCGCGCCGGACATACACCAGTGGACAGGACAATGACACTCCCATTAATGCCCTTGTATTAACAGCCATGGAGATAACTTTTAACCAGAACTAAGTTTTGTGGTAGTATTACGAAAAAGAATCGATAAACACAGACTGTCAAAAAAAACACCGACATTTTTTATTTTCATAATTTCAATAATTGGCACCTTTTCATTTTACTAAATTTACATGTTACCTGCCTATTTTTAATCGAATTATTAAATAAATCAGCAAATAATCAAAAACATAACAAATTTTAGTTAAATAAAATTAGGTTGAGCAGCATAAGAACTTGAAAATATATAAATATATTTATAGACCTAACACATAATGCATTAATGAAAGTAAACGTACAGATTTTTAACAAGGGTGTCATTTGCGGCCTTAAAAAAATATTTGATCGAAGTTTGCCGCACGAACTTAGCGTAGGCCTAATCCACCAGAACTTAAAATCTGTAGTGTTCCCCCATGTGATGGAAAGTACTTTTGATCATACAAGTAAATTACAGAATTTTCACAATTATAATATGATTACTAACGGGAAATTTACCGCGTAATATCGGGAGCTCCATCCACAGCCTTATCACTGGTAAATACCCAATTAACAATCATATATCTGTAGTGAACAACCGTGATAGTTTAAAATGGAAATGTCGGATGGATGCGGACTTTTCACATTTCATTTATAATGGTTCCGAACATTCGTAAAAAAATCAGCTCCATGCGTTATCCTTACCCCTTTTTTGGACTAACTTGACCGGACTACTACAAGAAGCTTAATAAGGTGCATACCCAACTCCGCAATGGGCAGACGTTATGTTTGTTATATTACGTTATGTTTATTTTCATTAAAATAAAGATCTGTTGCTACATTTCATGTGTGTATACTAAGCTATGTGATGGCAATTTATTATAGTCTTAAAAAATAGTAAACATGCTTAAAAACACCTAAGCAAATCAAAGTTTCGATCGTAACAAATTATTGAATTATCATCCGGATTTGGTACATATAAATGAACTTGCAAAATTTCTAAATCTAAACGACAATCATTAGAACTAGGTTAAGACGATTTCCAAGATTTGTTTACATTGTATAAAAAGTTATACAGGTGAAACTTCACACACAAAAAACACGCTATTATTAACTAATAATAGCATATTTTTTTAATAAATGAATTTAAAACCTGTAGTTTCCTACGTGTTGCTACGCTCTACTATCGTTTAACTCTACTCCGAACCATTAAAATTTTCTAGAACATCGATAACATCAGTTAGGTATTGGAGTTGTTTAGACTTATTTAGATAAGAAACACCCGACTTGACATCGCGTTGACCCACTTTCATGGTCGAGAGGATGCATTTCACTCGGCAAACGATGAAATTATTTCATACACTAGTATTTTGTGGTACCTATCAACTCATCAAGTCTGATATGATGATGAACTTTTCTGATAGGCATTTATTGAAAGTAGGTCTGTTTTCTGTTAGACATTTCAATAATTGATAGGGAAATATAAAGATTTGAACAACGTGCTTACATAAGTCTTAAAGTTCATAACAAAACTTAAAGATATTTGCAGCTCACCCTTCGGTAGATAGGAAATAAGGAAAAAGTTATCTTTGTTGAAAAATTACGAGAGAACTTAAATATATTACGTGCTAATTATCAAGTACGAAGTAGCTCGAAGTATTATCAAGCTTAGAGTCTATTTTAATTATCTAGTAAAATAAAATTGCACGAAAACGAGGAACTTCAGAAATGCTCTACTTATAATACACTGTTTTAAACTATCACGGTTGTTCACTACATGCAGTTATATGATTATTTACGGGATATTTACCGTGGTATTCTGTACCTTCCACAACCTTACCACGGTAAATATCCCGTAAATAATCATATAACTGCATGTAGTAAATATCCCGTAAATAATCATATAACTTTAGTGAACAACCGTGATAGTTTAGAACAGTGTTTAGGGCCAATGAGTTCCAACAGTGGGAACATGATAGGCTGAAATGGAGACGATGATGACTTATTAAACAGATAGTTAAGAAGTAACAAACTGTTTTTCAAACTATTTATGTAACCAAAGGACCCCAAATTAGCGTTTTATTGGTATTCAAGAGTTACCTATATTATATGGCACATTCGGATTATTTTCGGAAAACGTTTTTTATAAACATTAGTATAACATCCTAACACTAAGCACCTAAGTAATATACATATTGGACAGTTATTTTGCAACAAAGTTAACTTTATTAAATAATAAAAATAAAAAAAAAACACAAATAGGCACGCAAAAACAAAAAATAAATTAATGTAAACACTGTTTTAAACTATCACGGTTGTTCACTAAAGTTATATTATTATTTACGGGATATTTACCACGGTAAGGTTGTGGAAGGAACATGGTGCATGTAACTGTGCCGAAATATCGGGAGCTCCTTCCACAACCTTACCACGGTAAATATCCCGTAAATAATCATATAACTTTAATAAATTAATGTAATTATTATAAGCGCCACTCATCTGTTTGAAATATTTGAATTCAATAAAAAAAAAACTATTTCGGTGCCAGCCAAGCCAAGTAGGTAGTAGATCTCCTACTGGAAGTCGGTAAAAAGGTAAAACCTATCTAGGTACTAACATAAAATTCAGAATCATTGTATTCCCTCTAAATTAGCTAATGAAAATTAACCTACATCGGATACTTTAATGCTGATTGTATTGCCTGCAGCAATATCTCATAAACTGGGCCGAAAGCACGAATAACTCTGATAAAATTGGACAAAACTTCACCAAAGCATGAAAATACACGTTGCACACTTCAATTTAAAGATCAAAATTGTGTCCATATCAAAAGTAATTTATGTGAAGTGTACTCCAAAAATGAAATGGGTACAGTTAGTAGTTTGACAAGCAAAAAAACAACCTTGAGTTAGCGGAGACCGTTAGATGAAAGCCGGCATACATTCACAGACTACTGCGTTTATGGGAACCGTATATAATGTTATTGGTGATTAAACAGACTTGGATAGGCTACTTTCCGAATAGTCGAGACATGGTATACGTAGATAAGTGGTTATAACAGTTTCCGCCAGCGAACCTGGGTAAACCGCTCCGATAACCTGAGTGCATCGGAACGGACGCAACGGTCAGTCTGGTTATCAACAAAAAGAAACAAAATTACTTATAAGTCTGAGTCACAAGTGCTAATTATAATAATTCTTAATAAAAAAACAACTTCATCAGAACTGAACCAAATTGAAATGGGACCAAATGGGAAGCACCAGCTTTCAAATAAAAAAAGCGAACATCAAAATTTGTTCACCCAGTCAAAAGTTCTGTATTCTCAAAAGAATAATAATACAACACTGTTTTAAACTATCACGGTTGTTCACTAAAGTTATATGATTATTTACGGGATATTTACCGTGGTAAAGAAGAAGAGGGAACACACGAACAAAAAAAACAAAACACTTTCACATTTACAACACATATTAGTATTTTCACCTATGCATAAATACTCGATAAGCTAATCACCAAGACCACAAACCGGAAGACGCAGCGTAGGTAGGCCTCCCACTAGATCATTGATTTTCAAAGTGGGGGGCGCGCCCCACTAGGGAGGCGTGAAGACATGTACAGGGGGGCGCGCGCGGGGGCGGCGGCGATCCTTTTCACGTCGACATAGACATGCTGCCAGATACATTACAAGAGCAAGCTCTGGAAATAAAAAATGATTGTTCTACCCAGTATGATTTTGAGAAGATGGTTAAGGCACAATTTTGGGTTAAATATCTCAAAGTTTATCCCAGCACAGCAGAGCAAGCACTCAAATTGTTTTTACCTTTTTCAAGCCCTTATTTGTGCGAAAAAGCATTTCCAGCAGTTGTAGCAATAAAAACAAGGTACAGAAGCAAACTAGATATTGCTAGTGATCTACGTTGTGCACTTTCTTCTATTGAACCCAGAATTGGAAATCTTGTCAAAAACATGCAAGCTCATCCGTCACATTAACTCTTGTTATAAAAAGTGTGTAAAAGTAATATTTTTATAATAAAAAATATTTTTTTGGACTTTATTAACTTTATTTTATTTTATAATTGCTTGGCGAGCCCACTTGCTGCTACTTGCTGGGCCCTTACCGAGGGGAGGCGTGGGCCGAGGGGAGGGCATATTCATTTTAAGCAGTAGGGAGGCGTGATACTTTTAAGTTTGGGAACCCCTGCACTAGATGATGGACCGACTACAGTGAGAGTCGCGGGCATCCAGTGGATGCAGATAACAGGATGTCGTTCAGTATGGAGGTTAAAGTAGGAGGCCTATGTTCAGCAGTGGACATCTTCTGGGTGATGATGATGATGATGATGAAGCTAATCTGTTCTATGAAAAAAAAAACTTATCGGCGACAACTTGATGGGCCTAGCCGTCCTAGACAAGTGGAATACGTTTTATCACGAATGATAATTGTATTAAGACATATCTATCTCCCTTCCGGTTCGTGGTCTCCACTCAAAAACCTTTCTTCCCCATCGGTCGTCAGTTCTTCGAGCGATGTAGCCTGCCCATTGCCACTTCAACTTGCAGATTTTAATAGCTATGTCGGTGACTCTGGTTCTTTGTGCGAATATCTACGTTCCGGATTTTATCGCGCAAAGAAACTCCGAACATAGCTCTCTCCATTGCCCGTTGTGTGACTCTGATTTTTTCCAAAAGGCCAACAGCATCAGCGTAGGTAGACTTCCCACTAGATGGACCGACGACATTGTGAGTCGCGGGTATCCAGTGGATGCAGATGGCAGGATATCGTTCAGTGTGGGTGGAGGTTAAAGGGGGAGGCCTGTGTTCAGCAGTGGACGTCTTCTGGCTGATGATGATGATGATATCTCCCTTATTTGTCTGATCTGAGGTAAGTACCCATCTAAGTAACGGTTTAGTGCCGTATATTATGTGTTATGTTACCTACGAGTGTTTGAAGAAATTAAAAAATATAGCGCCTAAATTTTACACAACTTACCTTTTACTTGGAGTACCTATATTCCGTGAAAAGAATTACTTTTTAACCGATTCCAAAAAGGAGGAGATTCCTTATCAATTTGAATTTTTTATTATTTTTTATTATTACTTCAGGACTTTCGACTGGGTGAACCGATTCTGATGATTCTTTTTTTATTTATTTATATCAAGCGGTCGGTTTATTATATTGATAATTATTTAAAGGTTTTAACCATCTGGTTTTACATACTTAATCGAGGGTATGCCGCCAACTAAAACGAAATAAAAATAAAACAAAACCATGCAAATTTTTTGAAGATATAATACTAAAATCAATAAATAAGTGCAAAGTATCTAGCAAAGATTTTCTTTTTAGTAATGAGTCATTGATCAAACTTGTAGTTAACAAGACAGGCTGACCTTCCGCGTGTCTAGCCAAATCAAAATGATGTATTAAACAAATATAAAGACGTCGAATACTAACAAGGCAATTTTACGCATCATAAAATGCATCTTGATTAAGCATAAGTACATTTAAAAATACCAGTGTTAAATAATATTCTGATTAATCGCTAACGCGAATATTATAGGCTATGGGACTGTTTTTTTTTTCTTTTAAATAAGCTGACCATAGAGCCGAACATCGATAACAAAATTGAAATGTGTTCAAAATTAAGGAAGATATAAGCATATTAACGTCTTGCTAGACAGAGAGAGCACTATACTTACAAATGACGTCAAATGTCAGTACCACAAAATAAATAGACGTATTTGTGTAAGTACGCCTCAAGTACCTACGCCATACAAAGTCCATACTGACACTGCGAGAAAGGGACAGAGCATCCCTTCCAAATCCAAACAAAAACTTTAAGCTATTATATCTCAGAAATTTATTAGTCAATTTAAATAGTTGCTTCAGTACTCAGAAAAAAAATAGAAGCATTATACTTAGTTTCCCCTTTAGCACTTACACCCTCCTCGGTAGTCTATTCGTATACATTTTAAATCACATCGTTTGCAGTTAGGTATGTGCGCTCAATATTGAAGTGTACGTTTGTAGAACTAGTAAGAATATGTCAGTGTGTGCAATACGTATTTACCTCGCCCCTTGTTTTTGGCAAACTTTTTTCGGTACTAGCTCGAGTTTAAAGGCAGATCCAAACTACATATATATTATCAAAGCTCCAGTAAGTGTAAGTTATTTATATTTTTCACTAAGCCTGTTATTTTTAACTAGTCACCCGTCCCAGCTTCGCACGGGTGTAAGCTCGGCCTTCGGCCTCGCTATAAAATATAATATAGCCTATGTCACCCGGGGATAGTGTAGCTTCCCAACAGTGAAAGAATTTTTCAAATCGGTTCAGTAGTTTCGGAGCCTAATCAATGCAAACAAACAAACAATCAAATGTTTCCTCTTTATATATTGGTATAGAAGACAAATCAAATACCAGTCCAACAGCCTATTCGAAGTTTAACGTGAACACACGTTCGCATACTTAGTCATCAGGAAGGTTGTTGCTGCAGTGATGTCTGACTAAAAGGTAACATCAACATCGTGTTACTTTGTTGTAAACTTGTTAGACGGTTCATAATTTTATTACTTTTACACTATCAGATCAAACGGTTACAATTGCCTTGTCTAATCGCCTCAACGGTTTTCAAAAATGAAGATGAGAATTTGTGTAGGTTCAGGGATGGTCGCTAGTTAGGTGACGTCATCCTAAATTCAAGATGGCGACATGTAAAATGAGGATTCCAAAAATAAATTTGAGTGTAGGTACTTATAGATAGATAGATAGGAACTCTTTATTGTGTACACCAGAAACTACTAACTTGTGTACTTTATGTTACGTATTAATGAATAGGTCTTTAAAAAAAGTGAGATTTGGTCATCGAGATACAAAACCTATAGAGTCACAATTTCTACAAGTGAAAATAGACAAAAAACATCGGAGCTTCGTTGTAAATACCTAGTTATCAATTATATAGTTCACAATGCCACATTTACTTCAATTTAGCCATTATGTCACTTACATAGTGTTCAACGTCGCTTGTCCGCTGGGGTATCATAGCACTGGCATCGCGAGGAGTTGTAGTCGGTTCGTGGTTGCCTTACAACTAACCAAAAAGTCGGTGCAATCTGTAGAGTGCGCAGAGTTTGTGTCCTGGACATATTTTTGGCACGGTTATGACTCTATGGTTATTGTATCTCGTTGGATTTGGTACAAAATTTTTGCCGTTTGTAAAATATGATGCGCCAAATATATCGTAATCAGATTTTATACTTTTTTGAGGAAAGAAACATGAATGTATATTATCAATCTTCGTAGCGCGTATTTTTATAAAATTTTAATGATTCCGTGTTTGAAATATGTATACTTTATTACTCAGTGGCTGGTTCTACGAAACAAAGAAACAAAAAAAAAAGGTTCTATAAAATTAGGACGGACAGACCAGACAAACAGTCAGACGGACGGACAGAACGAACTATTATACGGATTTCTTGTAGGACTACGGAACCCTAAAAACCAATAGAAAAAACATAAAGCGCTAAAGAATTACACCACATTCAGTCACTACTAGCACCTGCAACATTTATGCCTTATTCTGCAACATTTCATACAATTTAAGAACTAGCTAGTACACTTGAACCCAGACGGGAAATGCAACAGAAAGAGCAATAGACAGCAATGTGATAATTGAATAACGGTACTGAAATAGTTTCATTGCCAGCGTCCCGGTCTTTCATCGTAGTGAGAATATAGATAATGAAATGAAAGGTCACGTCTTCTATCTGTTATAACCGACGTTAAAATGGCGATTGATTGGTTTATATGGCTGCCCCGGTGGCTCAGTTGGTAGTGAACCTAACTTCTGTGCTTGGGGGCGTGGGTTCGATTCCCATCTAGGACAAACATTTGTGTGATGAACATTTGTGTTTGTTCTATGTCTGGGTGTCAATATCTATTTAAGTATGTATTTAAAATTATATGTACGTATATCAGTCTCTGACAGCCATTACAAGCATTTACAAGTATTACAAGCTTTGCTTAGTTTGGGGTCAGATGACCGTGTGTGCAAAAATGTCCCAGTTTTTTTTTTTTTTTTTTATGGTCGCGATCTACGGTCAACTAACTAATTACGAGTATATGCCAATGTGTGATTATATTTTTGTTAGACAAGTTAATCCTCAAGGGTGGTCCCATGTTAGCAATGTCTGAATATTCTGATTTCTCCCGGTTTTAGGGTTCCGTACTCAAAGGGTAAAAACGGGACCCCATTACTGAGCCTACGCTGTCCGTCCGTCTGTCCGTATGTCACCAGACTGTATCTCATGAACCGTGATAGTTAGACAGTTGAAATTTTCACAGATGATGTATTTCTGTTGCCGCTATAACAACAAATACAAAAAAACAGAATACAGTAAATATTTAAGGGGGCTACCATACATTAAACGTGATTTTTTGCTCGATATTGACAACGGCAACAGGTAGACGCCTGAAATATTCACAGAATATTTAGTTATATATTCACTTTAAAAATAAATTATTAAACTAACATAAAACAAATTTTTAAGGTCCCATACAACAAACTAGATTTTTTGCCGTTTTTATATATAGGTAATACGGAACCCTTCGTGCGCGAGTGTGACTCGCACTTGGCCTGTTTTTTTCTGGGATAAATACTATCCTGTCACTCTCCAACTCTTGAATTATTTATAAACCATTCCAGTGGATCTGTTACAAAAAAAATATGTTCGGGCAACATTAAACACTCTTTATTTCGTCTTGTTAACGGCGCTTTTCCAATTTCAAAATGGTAATTACTCGCAGCCTAGCGGTACAAAAATCCTATAATAACACGCTGCGTACTGGATTAAAATTAAGATGAGATGGTTTCTCGAATTGCCTAACAAGCTCCAAAATATTGAGGTTTTTAAAATAGTTCTTATTGTTTCGAAACAAAAAATACGTATGGTATTCTTATAAGTATTTTATCAAGTGAAATTTATATACCCTACATATGTAGATAACTTCAGTACCCATGTCAATAACATCGTGCAAAAAACCTACGTCTCATTTATTTTGTTTTTGATATGGTTTGAATCTTTAGTACTGCCGTTATGTCTGGCCTATTCAGATACAGAGTCTATTTTTATACGAAATAAATAAACGCACGAAAAGATAGATAAGATGTTAATATTATGTATTGGTTATTTTTTATTCCTGACTAGCTGAACAATAAACGTCCTGTCCAACTCCATAGAAAAAAATAACTTTCAGTTTTTCCAGATTTTTTCAATTTTCCGGGAAAATTGGCGGTCAAGCTGTTTTTGAGTTTTAGCGAGACTAAAAAACAGCAATGGATTTTTATATATGTTATTCTCAGATATATATATTTAAATATATAAATCATCAGAATTTACTGTTTTGATCAGCGTTTTACAATGTTATTCTAGCTTTCTGACGCATTCTCTCAGCGGCTTTAAGTATTTCATATTTTGCAAAGGTTAATCAACTATTCATTGAAGATTATGAATGAATAGTGAAAGGCCAAGACCCCGTTTCATTCACCTTCGCCTACAGCATATTTTGAACAGCGCCAAAACTACTTACCGCCACCGCCATACAAGTAAATAACGTTGAACGTTTTAATGGAAAACATAATCATCATCATCCTTTCAGCCATACGACATCCACTGCTGGGCATAGGCTCCCCCTTCGACCTCCAAAAGGGCCGGTTGGAAGCGGCCTGCATCCAGCGTTTTCCTGCGGTCTCATTTATAGGTCGTCCGTCCATCTTGTGGGTTAACGTCCTACGCTGCGCTTACTGAGCCGTGGTCTCGATTCGAGAACCTTTCGGCCCCATCGGCCGTCTGTTCTTCACGCAGAACAGACGGCCGATATATACCCTGCCCACCTTCAACTTGGTGGATTTATAATAATTAACAGCTAAACATCAATTGTGTTGCTAAGATATATTGATCACTTTGGATGCTTACAACAATATATGCGCATTATGACTGCGTGTTAAATTAACTATCAACACCCCGCGGTTTCACCCGCATTTCTACATATTTTCCGGGATATAAAGCCTATGTGTTCAAAGACTTTTTGTAACTAGACATTTAATGCAGTACCCTTAGTACAAGATTTGATAGTTTTCGAAAACTTTTTTCGTTTTCGTATTGTTTCCATACATTTTAGCAAAGCGCCTCTAGCGGAAACGCGGAGGAACTAAAATCGGTAGTAATCGGCAGTATAGGTTGCTTCACTCAGATACGAAAAAAGGTTTCGAATAGCTTTCAGCCCAGCAATGTATGGAACAAAACGAAAACAAAAAAAGTTTTCGAAAACTATCAAATCTTGTACTAAGGGTAGAACATGTTCAGACACTTCATCAGTTGACATCACTAGTGATTTAAAAAAAACACGTCCACTGATTCCACTAAACCTCACGTAATTTCCAACCAATACCGTAGGTACGCTATCACTATGCTTTGTTTACATTTTGAACTGGCGTTGAATGGGCCAATTAGCATTTAGTAACCCCTCACCCCGCCCCTCAGGTATTTGACTGAATTGTTTCCATTGAAAATAATCGTAACTACAAGTCTGGGCTACGTAGTAGCTATACCTAGTCTGCGCTATGTGATAATCCAGGACAGAGAATAGGTAAGTATCTATAGAATATGGGATTACGTGTCCACATGAAACAGAAAACCATATATATCACCTCGGCTTTTACAGCTTATTATACAGCAATTTACCATCACTAAACACTAAATACACTTCTAGGGAATATCAACAAAGTCACAAATGATAGAAATCTAAGGGTTTCTTTGTCTTTGATCCAGGGTATAAACTACCTTCATACCGAATTTCATTCGTATTATCCGTTCAGCCGTTACCTATGGAGTTGAGTGCGGACTAACATAGACACAAACTTTCGCATATATGTTATGTGTGTGATTTATGACTTTTCGATACTTTTGACCGCACTAATTGAACAAAAATATTTAACAAGATATAACTAAATATTTTACTACACTCAACGCTAAAATAAATTGAATTTACCTACAATGTCTGAGATCAGTTGAACGACCTCCAATAACAAGGAAAGCGAGTAGCTGCCACACTAGGCATTATCTAGGCAACGTATTAGCGAATCTGCGAAGCACGGATGCGCCCGGGAGTGCGCGAGCGCAGCATCCGCGCATTATGCCGTAATAGCTCCATCCAATGGAACGAGGTATTGGACCACCCAGAATGTTTATTTGGTCACGCAAGTCATCTTAATTGTTCCTAATTTAACAGAAACATAAATACAAGTATAGAAGTAAACATTCTCGTATATAGGTATAATGGTGAAAGAAGGGTGAGAATGTTTTACTTTCTTTCGGATCAAGCAGAGCAATTGATTGATAAAAACCTTTTGCACAGATGTAGTTGAAGAGCCGGAGATATTTTTTATCCGAAAACTGTAGTTATATGTAGTTCATAAGATTTACGAGACTAACCTTCGAATTTGATATTTGCTTCCCGCTTCCCCTACGTTATTACATCTATGGTTACGTGCAAGAAACATGGCTCGGGTGTTAAATTCTAAGCGTATTCTGTTCTGAATATTTCAGAAATATGACTGAAATATTCAAAACACACCCATAGGAACTGCTAGTACCCATAGGTACCACAGATGCCACTGTTGGAAGCAGTGAGAAAAAAATGGTTGATGGTTTCAGAAAAGTGTAGGCGGCATCGCTAAGGACTTTTTGAAAAGTGTTGTGGCAACGAATGTGTCCGCTTCCCGGCCAGGGGCCGTTCTGACCTGTTTTAAGCGATTCAGTTTACGTGATTGCGGAAAATCACGTACGTGAACCTTAACGCGCCGACATACGGTTTGCAACTTTTCTCAATCATCTAAACAGAATCGCTTATAATAGGTGACGGTACGGCCCCAGAGCTGTTTCTATGGCGGGCAGCGGGCTCTATATGTCGTCAGTTTATATTTATAATTTTTATATTTTTTTGCATTTTTTTTTATTGAGGTTATAAACAACGCAACGGCGGTGACTGCGTCCGCTTACAGCCAGATTGAAGCGGTAGTGCTCTATCATCGTAACAATGTAGGAATCCCGTGACCATTATCACGTCTCGTGACCAGTGAAACGAGTTGCGTTCAATTTCGGACACTTTCTTGCAATGTGAGAGTTTGGCTGATTGATTATACAAGACTGTCGAATAATAGCTAGCATGGGCATGAATAGAATATGGAAAAATAATTGAACGCAATAAAAAAATTATGCTGTATAACTTAACTAACGTGTGTAAATTAAATGTTTTAGACAATCAAAATCACGGTAGTTCGAAAGATACAGCCGTTAAAAGGCAGGACAGACGGACAGACAGACAGACAGTTCGTTCAGTTTTACCCGGGGCCACGACTTTCCCAGGATAGATGTAGCATATGTAATAAGGGTGTTAATCCAGGGTATAAGCTACTTCTCTTCTAAATTTAATTCAAATCCGTTCAGAAGTTTCAACTTCGTAACAGCTGAACGGATTTGAATTTGAATAAGGACAAACGTAGTACATTCAAACTTTAGCATATTAGGGTGATGTGAAGTTTGATGTAAAGTATGTTTGATGAAAGCCTGATGTGCAGCGATGATGTGGTCTAAGACGGAGCACGCTTGCCTAGAAGAAACCGTTTCACTAAAAATTTAAAGACACCAAGATTGCAACAGTCAGGGAACACCCATTCAGGCAGCGCATTCCATAGAATAGCATTTCGCACAATAAGTTTTTTATGCCATAGGTGGCAAGCAAGCTAACTAGCTGATGGTAAGTGATCACCGTCGCCTACAGATACCTGTAACACCAGGGGCATCACAATTACGTTGCCGAACTTTGTATAACAGCTTTTTTAAAGAACCCCAATCAAAGCAAAACAAAAAAAAAACATACAGACGAACATAGAACCTCCTCCTTTTTGGAAGGCGGTTAAAAAGTGGAATTGAAATCAAAGCCCTTCGTACGAGTTTTCGCTTATTTTTTACAAATACACCCTTTCCTTGTTTCCAGAAGCGCGTCCGAAATGGCAGTTCCTGCCAGCCGTCCCGGGCTACGTTCCGGTCTACATCCGTTCCGGCGACACTCCCCTGGAAGAGATCAACCCCGACCTAGCGGAGGCTTTCCACGCCCTCCCCGCCGGCCGAAGCGCCAACAAGCAAATAGACGCCTCGCCTGAACAACCTGAACTACCGCAATCTGACCAGCCGAGAGACGACATTTCCGTTATACCTGACGAAATACCTGAAACTTCAGTAGACCGCCGTCCGTACGAAAAAAAGAAGACTCAGAAGAAGGCTACTGAGATCACAAAGCCAGTTGAGCGTAGATAGTTCAGATAGGTAGTAATTAAGGCTATTAAAGTTAGTGTACTAGTTTTACTACAGTTTTCTTTAGTAAAGCATCGCCGGATTTATTTCTAAAGTGTAGGAAATGATTTTGTGCCGCCCATCACTTTGCGAGTGTCATCGTAGGTTTATGAATGCAGATGCCGCTCTCCACTGCCTTTTGCCGCCCCTATACTACAAATATTTACACTATTCCCATTAGTTTATTTGCTCTGACAGCTGCAATAAAATTGTAAAAAGCTGGTTATAAACATTTTCTTCTGAAGTATTTCGGGTTGGCTACATATTTATGTTCAAAAACCTAGCGAAAGAATCAGAATGTGTGGATTTCGTTCGCTTTTTTTACGTTATTGTAGCTGTCAGTGCAAATAAATACTTGGACAGAGTTTGCATTTGGAGTTTGCCGATTTCTGTTTTTTTATATATTTTTTGTTGGACAGGTGTCAGTTCTCACTCATGCACGAGTATGTATGTATGTACTTTCCCTCCCATAACAAGTCTAATCAGAAAGACAGTGGACATATATACGTTGTAAAAGAAACGCATAGTTCGAAGTGCAAGCCCAGAGTGATAAAATCTAGAGTCGGTTCTTAAAATAGTAATAAGTTTAATTAATCTTGCCATTCCGCTTTATTTATTAAAGCTATTTATTGATTACGAACGAGAATACGAAGCAAGTTGTTCATAGGAATAAAAAAAAAAGTTTTATATTGTTTTTCATTTACTGACCTTGAACTATAAAATTGTCCAGTAATATGAAAATGAATAAATACGCAATCTCGTGTACTTGGATGACATACTTTTTTCAGTTATTTTGATTTAAGACCAAACTACTAAACCGATTTTAATGAAATTTATATGGGACCACATCTGGAGTATGGCCTACCAAACAAAAAAGGAATCATCTAAAAAGTAAAAAAAAATACAGGGGAACATAGAACCTACGCTTTTTTGAAGTCGGTTAAAAAGTAAACTACTTAGTACCTATATTTTATAACTGTGCTGAAATATAAGGTCGGGGAAAAAGTTTCTTCGTATTTTATAAACAAATTCAAGACATTTTTTTTTCAAGTTTAATTACATTTAATTATAATATATATGTGTCATTTTGTTCGATAACTTGTTGCCATCTTGTAGGTAGTGACATGATCCCGTTGCTGTAGAAATTTTGGGAGTTCTGATCAATAAAAATGCAACAAGTAGTTTTGACAGTCCTCTCTTGATGTTAATCTAACACTACCCAAAGAATTCTGAAGATATCGAAACAGGTGGAAATCTGAGGGTGCAAGGTCAGGGCTATATGGTGGATGCATAAACACTTCCCAACCAAGCTCTCTAAATTTTTGCTGAGTGGCCAAAGATGTGTGCGGTCTGGCGTTATCATGAAGAAAGACCACACTCTTTCTGTTGATCAATTCCGGCCGTTTTTTCTCAATTTCTTGTTTGAGTCTCATCTGCTGTTGGCAGTAGAGATCCGAATCGATGGTTTTGCCCGGCGGTAAAAGCTCATAATGAACGATGCCCTGCCAATCCCACCATACACACAGCATCACCTTATTACGTGTTAATCCGGGTTTCGCTACAGTCTGTGGTGCTTCACTGCCCTTTGACCATGATCGTTTGCGCACATTCTTGTCGTAGGTGATCCGTTTTTCATCACCAGTGATCAATCTTTTCAAAAACGGTTCGGTTTCGTTAAGT
This sequence comes from Agriopis leucophaearia, assembly GCA_949125355.1. NCBI lineage: Eukaryota > Metazoa > Arthropoda > Insecta > Lepidoptera > Geometridae > Agriopis > Agriopis leucophaearia. Next base: position 5,428,956 of record OX421262.1, read on the forward strand.
TTCAATAGAGAATCGCAAATGAGTACACGATTCATTTGGTTTCTTTCAGTGAGCTCGTGTGGCACCCAAATATCGAGTTTTTTTGTATATCCAGTTTTTTTCAAATGGGTCAAAACTGTTTTGTGGTCAATCCCCAGTTCTTCAGCTACGTTGTAACTACTAATATGCCGATCTTGGTCCACTTTTTCAGAAATGGCATCGACTTTATCCGTAACAGGGCGACCAGAGCGAGCTGCATCTTTGACATCAAAATTCCCGAACTGAAAACGCTTGAACCAACATTGTGCTACTCTTGATGACACTGCATTAGGTCCATAAACGTCACAAATTTTATTCGCGGCTTGTGTCGCATTTTTTCCTTTTTTGTAATAAAAATTCACAATATATCGAATTTCTTCGTTAGATTCACTCATTTTATCGAACAAGAAAACAATTGAAAAATGGCGGGAAATTGCTTTTTACTTTTTGTATTCCTTTTTTAAAATGTCATATTTTTAATGATATCAAAACCAGCCAGATACAAACAGTACAACCGATGAGATTTTTACTACAACTTTATACATACAAAATACGAAAAGACTTTTTCCCCGACCTATTAGTACATTGTTATCCTAGGGGTGAAAGTAACTTATTTAGTGCCGAGACGGGATTTGGCTAATAGTTCGAGGGACTAAATAAGTCTTTAACCCCGAGGTAAACACTGTGCTTTTCATTACGAATACAAGGAAACTAAAAATAAAAACATGAACTGAAACTGGCAAATGCACGTGAAGTGCGGGACCATAATCCTCTGAGGAGAAAAAAAACTGGAACATGGTTCAATACAACTGTGAAAATAGAACATTTTTTTTTAATAATTTAAGTGTCTGTTACTGTTAGTTGAAAGTGATTCTCCCTAGGGCTGAAATGCATTACTTTCAACCCGCTCCTCCGGCAACTTCAGACCTACTTTCCGAGTATGAGTAATGAAAAGTACATTACAATAGCCATGTGTACATATTATTTTTATTACCTCATAAAAAATCTGATCATAAATAGAGGCTCATCATTGAAAACAAAATTAAAATTTACGTACGAAATTAAATAATTACTTTTTTTTAAATAAAAGGCATCAGGCACAGCGAAGATCAGGCGAGTTGACGCAAGTCAACTCGCCTGATCTTAAGCAATGATGCTGTCTACGATGGAGTACGATTGCCTGGAAGAAACAGATTCACTCGTGATTTGAAGACACCCAGATTGTAACTACTGGGGAACACCCATTAAGGCAGCGCATTCCATTGACTCTCAGTTCAAAGCGCTTCGTATGGGTTATCGGAATATCAGCCATAAAGCATAAGTATTTAGATTTCATGCTAGGCAGAGAGCGCACCATAGCAAGATATGACGTCAAGCCGCACGCGAGCCATACAAATGCAATACTATGTGGATGCATGCCTGGAAGCATGATGGACATACGTCCTAAAAGAGACCGCAGGGAAACGCTGGATGCAGGCCGCTTCCAAACGGTCCTTTTAGAAATCGATGGGGAACGCCTCTGTCCAGAAGTGGACGTCCTATTGCTAAAATGATGATGATGATGTGTATATTATAATATAAATGAAACACCAGTCAACTAGCCTGATCGAAGCGAAGTTCTCAAATTCTACGGTAACAGACCTGCGTTAGTATGAATGTTTGCGAGTTTCTATATTTGTTTGACGATACCTTATGTACTGTTAATTCAATCTTATGTAGTCAAGTAGTTCATTCTAATATAATGTTTAAGTTCAAACATGCATGTTTGTATACTCATGAGTAAAATCAGTTCAGAGATAGCGAAGAAATAGGGGTCTTGTAGCCCCGAAACTACTCTCCAAGAAAGGTCGACACAAGGTCTCGACCTAAAAAAAGGAGCTCTAATGGTTCCGTAACTCGCCTCGACCTATAAACATATCGTGAGTGTAACCCGATTTGTAAAAGTTTATAATGAATCAATCCGCGAGTTTTGATGAATTGATGGTAGATAATGTGTCAATTATTTGAAGAACACACTTTAAGGTTATACTTTTAACCTTAAAGTAATTGCCGTTCTATTTTCATCTCCGATATCTTGAACGTCAATGTGCAAAGAGGTTTGATTGCGTGTTCCCACTAAAAGAGGCAAATGCACAAAGGTCTATCTACAGACACAGGCAATAAACATGGCCGTCCATTTCTGCACTAAGATTTATGAATCGATATAAATGTTATCGCTTAGTGATTTGACCTCAATATTATACGCAAATTGCAGACCACACATCTTGCCGTTATCTAGCTAGTCTAGACCGGTTGTTTTTTTTACCTAAACGGATTTTTTATACTCATTTTTTTATGTATTTATTATTTTTAATCTATCTATAAGTGCATATAATAAAAACGAATCAAGAGAGAAAATAAATTTAATTGCGAGATATCTTAAAAAAAACACACATGGAGTCTTAAAATAAGAATTTTTATAAGGGCCTTGATTCCATGATTAAAACACGCACGTCACACGGCGTGTTAAGTTAACAGCTAAAAATTTGTCCTCTATTCCTTAGGAAATAAAGGCCTACTTTTTGAGATTAACATAACGCGGCGCGTTACGGCGGGCGTGTTTGTAGTTATGGAATCAGGGCCGGCTTGTTTGTTTGTACACGCACATCTCCTAAGCCACTGAACTGATTTAAATGTGATTTTCACGAATTTGCTTAGCTATGACCAGATATGGCAGGCTATGTTATACATATATTTTTTTTAATTGTAGAATAGGCTTGCGCTTGGCCGCCAACTAGCCTGATGTTAAGCGATGATGCGGCCTACGATGGATCACGCTAGAATAAACCGATTCACTCTTGACTTGAAGACACCCATATTGTAATTATCGGGGAACACCCATTCAGGCAGTGCATTCCACAAACTAGCAGTTCGCACAATAAAAGTGGAATCAAATCGCTTCGTACGGGTTTTCGGAATGTCAACCATAAAGCGGTGTCGATTTTTCGTGCCCGCTCTGGCAGTCCGATAGAAAAAAGGGCAAGAGGGAATTAAATCATGCAGATCTGATGCACACTCTCCAAAATGTATCCGATAAAAATCCGATAGACTAGCAACTTTACGCCGATGCTCAAGACTAAGAAGCTTAGTCTGAACTAGGGCTTCGTTGCTGATTAGCCTCTTGGAACGCTTCTCAATTGACTCCAAGGCCCCGAGCTGGTATTTAGCTGATCCATCCCAAAGGTGAGAGCAGTACTCCATGCACGACCTAACTTGCGCTTGGTATATAATTCTAGAATAATATAATAAAACTTGCACCTGTCCGAAGCCAGGAATCACTAGTAACTGAATAAATACAAGCTAGCACTAACACGACAAAAACTGTTAGACTGCCCGTAGACCGTTGAAGATCTAATAATATGCCATGTCAAACAACTATGTCATAGACGTCTACTCCCTAGCTTTCCTCAATACAAGGAACCCTGATAAGTTCGTTCTGTCCATCCGCCTATTATATCAGTCTATCCGTTCGTCCAAATTCTTTACCTTCTATAGTTGTAAATTTATATACTTTGCTATTCTCTGGTATTAATAACCGTAACAGACGCACGAACCGCCGTCCGAAATGAAATTTTTTCTTTTCCAAACTCTTTCCTTCCTGTTGGTCAGATGGCGGTTCGTGCGTCTGTTCCGGCTTTAAGCGATGTTGCAGTCTACGATGGAGCACGCTTGTGTAGAAGAAACCGATTCACTTTCGCCTTGAAAACTCGTAGTTTGTAACTATAGGGGAACACCCATTCAGGCAGCGCATTCATTAAACTAGGAGTTCGCACAAATCGAAAATCCAAACTATACCTGAGCTGGAATGTGCAAATGAAATCGATTTTCTTACCGTCGAACAGGTAGCGCTGTCTCTTTCTTTAAGAAAATAGCATTCATCATCATCAGCCAGAAGACGTTCACTGCTGAACATAGGCTTCTCCCTTAGAACCTCACTCTGAACGACCGCCTGCTATCTTCATCCCCTGGATGCCCGCGACTCTCACGATGTCGTCAGTCCATCTAGTGGGAGGCCTACCTATCTAGATAGCTTAAAAATATGACTGCTTGCAAACTATTAAGACTTTTATTTATTAACTAGTGCAGTTGCCCACGACTCCATACGCGTAGATTTTCATATAAACTTTCACAAACAAAAGAAAAGTTTTTGAAATCGATCATCAGTTGGCGGAGAAATTGGTGAACATACATTAAAAATATACTGTGGAACATAAAACCGTCCCCTTTTTTCGTCGATTAAAAAAAACATTTTTATGTTAAATTCTTCAATGGCCAGGATCGTCACACAGTGGGTGCCTGATGGACGACGCAGTCAATGAAGGCCTAGGAAACGCTGGCGTGACGATCTTGACTCATTCCGGAGAGGTTGGCAAGAGGTGGCGAAGGACAGAGATTTATGGAAACAAAATGGGGGAGACCTTTGCCCAACAGTGGGACAGTATAGGTTAAGAAAAAAAACTTCAATATCTAATTCCTTAATGATACTTATTTATACACAAAAACTATTATTAATAGCTTATAAATAGTAACTAATTGTAATTCGCACTCACTAAGATCTTCTCATAGTTAACATCACATTTATCTCCCAAATAATAGTCCTCAAGTTCGTGATCACTTCCTTTAGCTGTTTATTTTTTAACACCACCTGTGGACAAAACAGTCATTTTAAAACAGTCGTTTCTACTAAAGATATTGAAATAAAACCGGCCAAGTAGAGTCGGGCTCGCGCACTGAGGGTTCCTTACCACCACAAAATACAATAATTATCAGTAAAAAAACCAACTTCAAAATTAGTAAAATGTGGCATACGAATTCGGTGAAAGAAATGATAAATAAGGTCGTCCAAGTAACGAAATTGCCAGTTATACTTGGTAATTAACAGATATTTGCCACCGACTCACACCTGGCCATTATTTATTACATAATATAGTATTTTTCAACTCAGAGCAACACAACGGGCAAAGGAGAGAGCTGTGCTCGGAGTATCTTTTCACGATAAAATCCGGAATATAGGTATTAAAAGAACCAGAGTCACCGACAGTACTATTAAAATTTGCAAGAAGTGGCAATGGGCAGGCCACTTCGCTCGAAGAACTGATGACCGATGGGGAAGAAAGGTTCTTGAGTGGAGACCACGAACCGGAAGACGCAGCGTAGGTATGCCTCCCACTACATGGACCGACGACATCGTGAGAGTCGCGGGCATCCAGTGGTGCAGATGGCATGATGACGTTCAGAGGAGGAGGCCTATGTTCAACAGTGGATGTCTTCTGGCTGATGATGATGATGAAGGTATTTTTCTCGAGCACATCTAGAATATTCAAGACAATACCACGACAAAAAAAACGAATAATCGAGCATGTTTGAGAAAATATGACAAACCTGTTCCGTGAGGTCCCTATTTTCATCAAGTGCCATCCTGTAAGCCTCCGTGTTCCTTCTCTCGTCTAGCGCCTTGTTCTCTGCCTCGTCCTTCAAAGGAATCAGACTCTCCATATGAGTGTATTCCATGCCCTGGAATCAAAGATAATACGAGTATAAACACAACGTACTACGAATACTTAATACGAGTACTTGATCGCGCATCACACTAATCACACTAATATCATATGTAAATGTGAAAGTTTGGATGGTTGGATGGATGGATGTTTTGTTACTCGATCACGCAGAAACGACTGGATGGATTTGGATTAAATTTGGAACATACATTGCTTGTGTCCTGGATTAACACATAGGCTACTTTATATCATCATCACCGATTTTCATCACCACGCGGGTGAAACCGCGGGGCACAGCTAGTGAGACATAATTGGCTTGTATGCTTTGTAAGCCACAACAGTAGCGGGGGGGAGGGTATCGTATGACGCTTGTGATTGGAGAAGACAAGACATTAATTCAATTCGCGCCTAGGATAGACCCGCTCGAAAAAGATCCTGCTGAAATGGAAGTGTTTTTCTTTTAATTTAACTGTTTTTCTTTTAAGCTTGCGCTGTGGCATTGTAAAGCAAAAGAAGAAACTAGAACAGCTAGTGGGTTGCATGAGGCATAATTGCTTTTTAACTGACTTAAAAAAATGTGAGTTTTCAATTCAGTTTTATTTCAATGTTGGCTAGTTATTTTTTTTATTGAAAGGAAATACTTTCAGATTGGTCCCATAGAAATTTCATCAAAATCGGTTCAGTAGTTTAGCCTTTAAATCAAAATAACTGAATTTTTTTGTTGGATGACAATATGATCATCCCATTACCGAATTTGCCCAGTTTATATAAATTTTGTGACGGTTTTTAGGGTTCCGTACCCAGAGGGTTAAAACGGGACCCTATTACTGAGCCTACGCTGTATGTCTATCTGTCTGTCCGTCCGTCCATCCTACCTATAAACGGCTGTATCTTTGGAACCGTAGTAGATAGTTGCAATTTTCACAGAATATTTAATGTTACGGTGGATTAACTACACACACATACACACATCGGACAAATTTCTGTTCGTTACGAAGTTATAACTGGTAATTCCGTTACTTGGACGACCTCATCATTCTTTCACCGAACCCCAAATGACACATTTTACTAATTTTGAAGGCAGTTTTTTTAATTGTTAATTATTTATTGTATTTTATGGTGGTACGGAACCCTCAGTGCGCGAGCCCGCCTCGCACTTGGCCAGTTTATTTTAATTCATATTTATAAAAGATGTGTTAATCCAGGATATAGCTATCACCATACAAACTTTAAATAAGATTTTGTATGGAAGTAGAAAAAACACCCAACAGATTTGAATGAAATTGTGTGTGGAGTATCCATACCATACAAAGTTTCATTCAAATTTGTTCGGTTGTTACAGAGTTGATTGCGGATTAACACACGTGCACACAAACTTTCGCATTTATAATAATAGTTTGTTTTTTATATATTGAAAATAGGGTAGCGCTTGATCGTCAACCGCCTACTTGCTATGATATTAAGCGATGATGGTGTGACATCGTCATTATGCACAATTCCATCTACGCCACTGGATCAACTGTGCCAGCGCCCCAGAGCCTCACTCCGATATTTCAAGGAGTTGGATTGGCTCGGGTAACTGCTGGTAGGGGGAAATGCACAATACACTCCAAGTGGGACGTCAGTGCAGGATTTATCGCCCCCATCTCGAATAAGATGGTGTGTTCTAAGTTTAATTGGTACCTGGCAAGTCTCGTTGCATTTCTCATAAATGAGTCGGAGCCTCTTGAAGAGGAGTCGTATTGTGCGCAGTTGTTCTTGCATTTTAGCCTTCTTGTCATTGCTGGCGCTTTCGCCGTGCTGCGTGCCGTTTGGAGGCTGAAAAATTATAGAATACAGGATAGAACTTTATTCGAGAAACTAAATTTCTAATTATACAGCTGTAAGTTGGGTGCCAATGCAATGTTATGGTACCATCAAGCTGGTCTGCTGATGGATACTGATGGTGGTCATAGGAACACCTAAACGAAACGACGTAATCCCAATCGACAGCCCTGTTAGCTTAGTTGGTAGTGAACTTGCCTTCTGCGCTTGGGAGCGTGGGTTCGATTCTCATCTAGGACAAACATTTGTGTGATGAACATTTGTGTTTGTTCTATGTCTGGGTGTTAATATTTAAGTATGTATTCAAATATATATTTATGTATGTATATCAGTCTTTAGCAGCCATATTACAAGCTTTGCTTAGTTTGGGGTCAGATGACTATGTGTGCCAATAATGCCCCAGATATTTATTTATTATTATTTATTTATTTATTTGTCTTCCCATGCATATTGCAAATTCAATTCAATATGGTGGACGCCTCACTGACGACGCCGCCTGGAAAATGTTCTAACTATCATATGGGTGGGTATCAAATGAAATGTTTGTTGAGAATACAAAAAAGCTTGTTTTTAGAAAAGATTTTTTGTTAATAATTTAATTCTTTATTTCTTCCTTTCAGGCGATGGTGAGCTCTCAGATAAGATTTTTATAAAACTTACTTGAATAGCTTTTAGCGTCTGGAAGACATCTTGTGTCCTGCTTACTATGTCTTGCACTGTCTCTTGGCCAAATCTGCAAATTAATACATACCATTCACATCACTATAGTATTAGGGAAGGCTAGAGCTGTCAAGCCTTGACTTCTCGTGAGAATGGGATAAACAGATCAAATGTTAACATCTAGATCTTTAAAAACTATTGTCATAACTGTTACAGGCAAGCGTGAGGCTTAAAATATTTTTTTTTTAATAAAAATCATTTATTTCAGGTACTTTTTAGGCCCATACTACAAACAAACTAAGAATACAAATAAAAACAAAATCTAGCTGTATAGAGGCGCTCGTCTAAAACTCAGTGTATATCTAAAAATCTAAAACTAAGCACGATTATAAAAAGCACAATAGTGCTGGGTAATTTTGTGCTCTGTTTCGTTTTCGCGTGTGACGGTTACCGTCTGTGAGAAGTTGAGAGAGCACTTTTAAGCATAGATCAACTTGAGTAACCGTACGTATAGTATCTACTGGTAACCAGCTAGTACTGTTGTATCAGTTATACCTACTTTATACTAATCTACACTAATATTATAAAGAGGAAAGATTTGTACCTATTTTTGTATGTTTGTATGTTTGTAATGAATAGGCTCCGAAACTACTGAACCGATTTGAAAAATTCTTTCACTGTTGGGAAGCTACACTATCCCCGGGTAACATGGCTATATTATATTTTGTAGCGAGGCCGAAGGCCAAACTTACACTCGTGCGAAGCCGGGGCGGACGGCTAGTCTATATATGTAAAAAATCAATTGCTGTTCGTTAGTCTCGCTAAAACTCGAGAACGGCTGGGCCGATTTAGCTGATTTTGAAATGTTTGTCGTAGTCCAGGCAAGGTTTAAACGGTGAGTAAACGGCTGGACCGATTTTAATGAAATGTTGTGTTCCTGGAACGGGTCATAGTAGCGAGGTCGAAGGCCGAGCTTACACCCGTGCGAAGCCGGAGGGCGTCGCTAGTCTATATATATATATAAAAATGAACCCCTATTTCTCCTGGTCACGCTATAACTCGTGAATGGCTGGACCGATTTGGCTAATTTTGATCTTGAAATATTTGTGGAAGTTCAGGGTTCAGGGTTCATTATGTTTAAATGGTGAGTAAAGTTGTTCTACCTATCCAGGCGTAGTAGGTAGTCAAGAAACAACAAGAAGGTTGCTTGAGAGCTCAGAGGTCGCGCGCGGTTAGCGGCGTCAGGTGATTCACGCCAAGCGCTAGACGGCCGCTCATTGGCTTAGACGCGCGACTGGGTGCGTTTACGCAAAAGGTGCTTGTAGTATGTAGCATAAATTCCTTGTTATTTAATTATATAAGTAACAAACCGTTACAGTGGGTCATAGTAGCGAGGCCAAACGCCGAGCTCTACGTGTAGGAAGTAGCAGGTATCAACTAACAATATAATATATGGTAATTACTTGCAGAGTGAGGCGGTGTTGAACTCCTTGTTTTGGTGTTGCTGAACAGCCGCAGGCGGCGGGGGCTGCGGCGCCACCGGTGTCACCACCGAACCACCTGCCTGCATGCCACCTGGAAACAAGTATTCGTCATCATCTTAACTATCAGTCTTTCTTGTTTGCTGGGACACAGGTCTTCTCTCAGAGAGGATGAGCCCTTATCTACTATGGTGGACCAGTGCATCATGTCTTTGAAGTTTTGAGGTTTTTAGACATACCAGTTTTCTAACGATGTTAACGTTCACCATCTTTGAGTGATGGCATCGAAATAGCACATAGTTTATTTAAGTACTAAATAAGTCATTATGATTTAATTCCCTACTGCCCATTTTTCTATCGGACTGCCAGAGCAGGAGAAATCAAGCAATCAATCAGGAGCAGCAAAATCGACATTTTATGGTTGATATTCCCAAATACCGGTTGAAGCGCTTATATATTACTTTTATGGCGGCTCCACATTAGTGCCGTGAAGCTCCGAGAACAAGCGTGAACGTGAATGTGGAGGGTTTTCGCGGGGTTCACGCGCGTTCACGCCTGTTCCCCGATCAGAGTCGGTATTTTGTCCCGCGACAAAGAGTTCGCGGCCCCTTCGCGCGGCGTTCACGCGTACACATCCACATTCACGGCCCCGCGCCAGTTTACTTCTTGTTTACTCCGGTCTATAAAGGCGTACGGACGTCATCTACCATCTTCTTTTTTTCCAATGCTTTTTAATAACTTTCTTGTTTTGGACGTCTAAATAGTAATATGTTGCCACAGCAAACAAAGTTATTGCAGCAGCAGATTCTACGTCCATTTCGCGGCGGGTTTCACGAACGACTGTGAGCATCCCGTGAATGTGGAGGGCACGACTTGTGCCGAGAATTCACGCCGTGAATTCGCGCGTGAATTCACGGCACTAATGTGGAGCCGCCATTATTGTGCTAACTGCTATTTGTGAAATAAACTGTCAGAATAGGTGTACCTCGTAGTTACATAATGGGTGTCTTTAAATCACGAATAAATCAGTTTCTTCTAGGCAAGCATGCTACATTACTATTACTATCGTACACCGCATCATCTCTTACCATCAGGCGAGTTGGCGGTCAAATGCAAGACTATTACTAAATAAATAAATAGGGTCTGCAGTATTCCATACCTGGTTGTTGGACTTGCTGTGGCACCATCCCACCTGCCTGAGTACCACCTACACCACCCACTCCCATTCCCTGAAATCAATTTAATAGAACATAATGCATCTTAATCTAGACCTTGATAATCCAGCAAGTCAAGTAACAGGTTAGTTAGTGGTTAAACACGGACTAATACGCTGTAATGTTAATAGCATGTTAGCAAACTAAAACATAAAATTTTTTTTTATTCTATTTCAGCTTTTTACATTTATGAGCATTTTGGACTTATATCTGCGAAGGGGCGCGCCATAATAACTACATAAATGGTATGGCTTCACTTTTAGACATTGCCACAGCTAAAACAATAAGTTCATTATAGGAATGAGCTTCGATCAAATTTTCGAAGCGACTGAGTCAGTAACGAGTACCTGAGAGGCCAGCCCTGGCGTCAGTATTTCAACTGCTTTAGGCCTTTGATATGGCAGATCAATTGTTGTTATAGGACAATGTTAATATCTTTTTGTGGTCATAACTTAAAAACATTACAAAATTTTACCCTCGCTTTTATAGCGTCTGCACCTATAATAATGGTGATTTTTAGTCGAATTATTATGCTTTGTCTCCGTTATGTAATGCAATGACATACATCAAGTTGTATTCATTAAATAAATAAAAAATAAGCAATATGGAATGCTCTTTAGTGAAAATCTCAAATTCATGCACTGACAAAGCCCAGCCTAATTCGCTGGGTCCAGAAGCATGAAATTTTGCACAAGTGTTCCTTATACCGGATGTACTAGGCATTCTATGGGAGTCATTTCTTAGATTCCTTATTTGTAACCAATAGTTTTTTTTGCCTTAGATACCATTTTCATAGTTTATAGTTGTACAGTGTGACAGTCTACCTGTGGGCCCATTCCCATAGTGCCCATCTGGTTCTGCATGGCTGCCCCGTACGGAGGCACCATCGGAGTCCCCATGCTGACCATGCCACCAGCACCCGCCATTGGGTGAATTACTCCTGAAAAAATGTAACACTTAAGTTTTCTACAACACTAGTTTACTATATCTCAGGTTGCAAGTATGTGTGAAACTTATGGCACAGTTTGCATGCTAGAGCGATATGTATGCTTGCAGCTTGGGCTGACAGGCGAGCCTAGAGGTTTATCTACAGTAGACTAAGCGAGCTAATTATGATAATGATTTTAGATTTCACTTTAGTAAGTTTGACTGCTAAGCAACGTTGATATGAAAACTGGGTTTGGCAGTTTGACCACAGATCAGATCACTTGATGTTAAAGTAATGGTGTGTCTTAAGGAGGTTACCGGTACACTGCTCGGTTACAGAGTCCAAGCTCGATTTTAAAGATTTATTGATAGTTAAAAAATTAACCTGAAAGCTGACTTGACATGGGCTGCATTTGGCTGCCCATTGGCCCGCCACCGAAGCCCGATCGCATTCCAGCTGCGTTAGCCTGGAAGTTCCCTGGAAACTGGTGCCCTTGCCCTGCCATTTCTTCTGGGCTTGGACAAATTTCATTAACGGTTTAGCTTGTAAGCGCAAAGAGAACTATGAGGATGTAAATCGTTTATCAGGGTCTGTTTTACTCATGGAATAAAGTACCGACAAAGAGAATACAAATTAATACAATAGAAAACCGAGTTTTGGTACCGAGAGGTTTTATTTTACGTTTTACTCTTGTTTTGTATTCATCTATTCATGTATTGTATATTTTTTTTTTTTTTTGTAATTTGTACAAGTACTACAATTCAAGTCGCTTCTTATTGTCATTGTCACACACATTCACATCATATTACTTTTTCGCATATTGCTGCGCTGGCTAACGCTATTAAGCCTCGTGTTCCTTACTTATTTTACTTTCATACAAAAAAAAATATCTTGTGATATTTCGATAATGTGTAATAATAGTGGATTATTGTTTTTGAATGTTCTTGAACGTCCTTGAGTGTAGGCAAGTAATTTATTGAGGTGAAACATAAAAGCCGTAACATTATAGATCTATGCGAACCGCCCGCCGTCTGACCAACGGGAGAGAAAGAGTGAGAACATTATTTCCCTCTCTTTTTCTCTCGTAGGTTGAGGTGGTTGACGTCAGCCATGCTGGCCCGTCTGTTGCGGCCATAAATATTTTCAGGATGTTTTCAAAACTCCACAGATGTCTCAATTTTTTTTATTTGATTAATTCAATACTTGACACTGGTAAATGCACAGGACGTGCTACGACAAAATCCTCTACTCATGAGGAAAGAAAAAAACAGGGTGATTACATTCAAAATTCAAATTGTGTTGTTACAAATTTACTTTTTTTACTATTAAAATTTTTTTTCGGTACCTTTCTGGGACGACGTCACAATTTTACTTTGTGAAAAAAGTAAGAACTGCCTACTCAATGTCCGCTTATTTAAAACTTATCCATAGTTCTCTTTCTAGCATGCGCACCGAGACAAAATCTTGTCGTCGCCCAGTCGAGCGAGAACGCGACCATACGTCGCTTCATATTCGGCTGTCTTGCTTTGGCACCATAAAAAGAATCGACAAAAAACCTGTCGCTATGCGCATGCTAGCCACGCTGCTAGCCATATCTGCTAGCAGCACAAATCTACCACCCAAAGCTTTCATACTTATACTTCGTAATGTCTTCTTCTGACTGAGTTCTGATACGCTGTTCAATGAAAGCGCGGCGTTCATTTACGACGCCAATCTTTGTTCCAGTTACGTCATCGATACCAGTAATACCAGTGCATAGAGATTACCGCAAAAAAAAATATGAAAAAAATTAACGGGGTAAATGAAGTTACAAAATACAGATCTATTTTTATGATACTGAGTGACGAGACGAGCGAAGTCGCTCGCTGATAACTCTTCACGCTTGCCCATAACAGCTCAACGACATACAGAATGTTGAACTTCAACAGTTCAAAACCCTGGATGGCAATGCACTGCGCTCGTCACCCCGAGATATGACAAATCTCTGTGAGCCCTGTAATTTCACTGGACACATTGCCCTTTAATCCGGAACACAGTAGTATTTGCACACTACTGCTTGGCGGTTGAATAAATGGCAAAGGTGTGGGACTTCCCCAGGCGGACCCCTGCAAAAGAGTCTACCACTACAAAAATATCTAAAGTATATTTTGCTAGTAGTATACCGTAAACATATAACGTATCCCGTAGGATAGCGCAAATAACAACGGCTCAATGGTCATGAATCAAATTTGGTAGAGAGATAAAGCAACGAGCCATATTACAACACACAATACTTTTTACCCCGTAACAAAAAATAACCATCAAATTCCGCAACTACTCAAAAAATTTGGCTTTAGATGGATAATCTAAATTAAAACACAATACTCTTTTATCCCGGAAAATTAATTAGTACCTTATGGATTGCTCTAGGTATTAAAAAAAATTACATACAGAAAAACTATACCTAACTAGGTCACTGATTTTTTGGCGCCAAAACCCTTCGACCATAATAAAATGAATGGACGGGCCCAGTAGAAGAGCATTTTTGAAGATTACAAAATGAGCGCCAGCGCTCACTTCGTTTCAGTCGGTCTCTAGCCGTAGGAAGTGAAACACGAGTCTATTGTTACGCGATAACGAAACATCTGACAAAATTATGAATTCGTATGCTTTACCGAAGTGTAAATACACAAATAAAACCGATATTTAATTTTTTAACATATATACTGTACATTTTTATAATTAGGTGTTGAAGTATATGTCCGTCGGTTTTGACTCGTTTTTACTGATCAAGTTCAATGGTTAGGGCCCGTCCATTCTTTTATTTTGGTCGAAGCCAAAACCGACATAATGGTCGGTTTTATTCTAAACGAAAAAAAAACTTTTCTGTGGTTTTATTGATTAACGTTTTAATATTTTTTCTTTTTTCGTGATTTTTCATAGACGTAGACATTTTTTCCCCCGAATTTTTGTCTATATGGCCAGTGTCGTGTTTCAAACATTTTAAAACTTTACAATCATTTACTAACAAGTGACACATTAAAAACCGATTTCAAAAATATATGAAAAACGTAATAAGTGCCTATAAAATTAGGGGGTTGCCCTCGATTTCCTTGGGATCCGATCATCAGATCCTGACTTCGTGCCAATGGGGCCAAATTGGAAGTATACCCTAACAAGATTTTTTTTTCTAAATCTGTCAACAGTTGGCGGATATTTCGGTGAACATACATTAAAAAAAACAGTGGAACATAGAACCGTTCTCCTTTTTTGAAGTCGGTTAAAAATAATATTAGAGTAATGATACCCGTTAGGCCGGTACACAAGTAGGTACTTACCGGTTACCCGTACCGTACTTAGTATTAAATACTTAGTTCCGACAACGACCATTTTAAGCAATCTAAATGCCTACATACATACTCGTTTTATATACACTGTAAACCTTTAATATTCATGTTAGCATGAGGTACATAGGAATAAAAGAAAACACATTTTGTATCTTAGAATTTTATTTTCCATTTTACAGTAATCTTAATTAAGTACATTAAAGTATAATTTAATATTATTTATAACAATTATTATGAATCAATGCTATAAATATGTAATTATATTGTACATAAATAAGTTGTGCTTAAAAATACTTTGAAATGCACTAATATGGACTGTCCAAGCGAGTGATCGCTCTGTTACTTTGAATTAATACTTACTATGGACAACTATTTGACTCTTGATATGTGGTTTGCATTTTTTCCTGATATTTTTTATATTCTATTACAATCTATTATTTTTAAATACATATATGTATATCTACTTAAATGGCAAGATGTCCACTTTTATGGCTGTGCAGCCGTAGAACGAAGTTTCTCCATTTTGGTATTCATCTTAAAAATAACTATAAGTACTTAGGTACTAAATTGTGTATATTTCAATACCTATGTTATACCGAACCATAGGATATTCTTGCGACGTCCAATTGCAGACATTACAACTGGTTTCGGTGTAGTAAAATATATTTAACATTTTGTATTTCTTTTTTCCACATAAGTATAATAAATATTTTTCAACATGTAGATTTACAAATATCAACAAAATAAATTACGAATAACAGAATATTACATTAACTAAATGACATAATTAGCCTTAACATATTCAAAAGATACTAAGTACATATTTCTCGTGACACGTACTTGGCCTAAAGTCCCTAAATTGTACTATGTCGCCAGTAAATCCCATGCTTTGATCCCAATAAAGTAAGGGTGGTATTAAGAAAGCGAGTACACAGACTATACATACAGGGTAGGTACCTATAAAGTAGGTATTAATGTAAATACTATATGTATACGATTACTAGATACCTACTTTTATAATTATATTAGTGTTATTTCTGAGACTGGAACAGTTTCTCATAACCACAGATGTACAGATTCATTTAGTCTTATTAACATGGGACTAAAAATAATCATTGTTTATACTTGGATACATCTATTAGTTACCCATTGGCTCTGTGAAAATAAGGTTGATAGAAACTTGGGATTTTAAGACAACCGACGAACGTCTACGATCATTAAATTAAAATTATATGGACTAGTAATTGAATAATTATCCTAACTAGCAGGTAAGTAAGTAACTATACCGCTTTGGAGAACAAAATTATTATAATAAAAAGTAGCATTCTAGGGCGCTACTAAAGTAATGTTTCCATTGAGAATAATAAATTCAACAGAGAAAATTAATTATTAGTAGCCCTATATTGCTTTCCCTCAATCTTAAGCTAAACATTGAGCAACCCTGGCTTATAAAAACGCTGCCATATTCTCCTTGTAGGTATTTGTCTTTAGATATGAATACTAGTTTCAAATACTAGGTATTTTCGATGGATCTTACAAGTATCACTGGGTATAAAAAGTTTACTAGATACTGCATCACTAAAGTAACCTATGTGAAACTGGATTAAATTTATTATAACATAAGGTTGGGTTAACTTTGGTAATCCATTCCGGCAAAGCGTTATTAAAATGGGGGTAGATTGTGATTTAGCTGATAGATATGACCTAGCTTATTTATAAGATCTACTCAAAATGGAAACACATGAAGGAAGAATACATTCGACCTTAATTTTACTAAAGTTTGCGTTATCCATGAACTAAAGGTAGTTTAAGGTAGAAAATAAATATTCTACATTGTATGCAATGTACACCAAGCATTTTAACCAATGTGACAAGTTAATCTGTCGAATTTACATAAGTAAAAACAGTGCGACGAACTTACGCACGTACACGACTACAAAAAAATTAGTCGCACTTGTTTCACGTGGTTAAGCACTAGCAACGAATCTTACGTGCGTTTGTATTGATGCAGACGCGCGTATGCGTATGCTGTCAACTTAGGACTGCTCTATAAAATAATACTTTGCATGACGACGCAAACTGTATCGCGTTTCCATCGTGACATCGTGACTATATCGCGTTTACACCGTAACTATATCGCGTTCGCATCGCCACTATAAAGTTTACATCGCGACTATGTCACGTTTACATCACGACTATGTCACATTTACATCACGTTTGCTTCGACGCTGTATCGCGTGTGCGTCGCAACTGTATCGCTACAAACGCGCTCTAGAAGTTACCGTGTTTAACCGCTTTTAGATGTAGTAGTTAGGTACTACTAGTTAGTAGTTAGGTAGCTTTACAGTGACGAAAAGTTTCTATAGCAGTCAGTAATTAAATGATAGACAAAATGACTTGCAATTTTAATAGAAACAACTATTAGTATTTCTTCATTATAAGGCATATGTCTAGATTTGGTTATAACATTTTAATAGGTAATTTACGTTCTCTGAAATAACAATAATTAGTTTAACTAATTATTATGTATTCTATCGACGCTTTTCTGGCTCGAAATACATAATTATTGTCATTTAACAGCTGTTTTAATTAGATCGGTAGAGTAGAGGATATAATCTTTACTACATTGAGAAATAACTAAATTTAGTACACTAGGTATTTATAAAAATATGTTTGTTTATGATAGTAATACGGCAAGTTTTTTGTTTGGTACAATTAAAACGTGAAATAATCTACTTAGACTTACAATATAGGTAAGTATTTGAATATTGGTACCAACCGTCCATCACCTGTGTTACTATACCCGGTAGACCCAGGCGCCTTACTTCTAAAAGCTCATAGCTTTGGTCACTCCATTAAGATTTTATATTGGTAAATATATTTGGCTTCTCATATCTCGCGGTAATTTGGTTGAATGCTGCTGAAGCAGTGCAATGCGTACAATCGGCCACGAGAAACCAAGAAGGGTAGAGAATCGTATCCGCCTATATATAGATTGGTATATATTTCTGTCACTTGAGCGAATTTTGTGATGTACCTAAGTACCCAACATAAACCGGTGCAATCAACTTTGATTAGAGTTGAAGTACTTATTATCGTGTTTACGGAACTACACTGAAATACTCGGAAAATGTACAACCAATTTTAAAAAGAAATTTCTTATTTCGGCTGTTTTTGCGATAACTTTGCTGATTGCGAACAGATTTCAATGTTTTTATTTATTTAATGGGCTATATATATTCCGAGGGTAGTCTTTAATTTTTGAAGAAAATAATCTGAATCCTGTTTATTGAACTTTTGAGAATTCGTTATTTTTTTTGGTAAAAATGTGATTTTTGTAAGTCCTTAATTTTGCAGATAAGTCAGTCGCAATGTTTACAACTACATTTACAACCTAACAACCGTTGTACGCAAAACACTGTTTCAGTCCTTAACTGCTTGGCATTGTTACCGCATTAGCTAGGTGGTCGCGCGACTGACACACGTCCAGTCCATCAGATCTCGTAGCATCATTGTCATGGTTCACCAGAGGGCAGCCGCGAGAACGGGTTCTATTGCATCCTTGCTTCTTGCAGTTGCGGGGGGTACGTCAGGGGGGGCAGTAGGGGTGCTTGGACGCCGCCCCCCTGCAGCGTGTAGTAGGGGGACATGTAACCAGCACCGCTCGCTGCTGCCGCCGCCGCTGGAAACAACATAACATTGTATTAGAATAACTTGAAGTGTTGGTGTTATTGAGGGCTTAACTCGAGGTTTAATTTTCACACGACTTTGACCCCGTCAGAACAAGAAAAGTTTTTTATATCTCATCTATTCGAAAAGAGCTAGTATATTCTTCGTAAACAAGGAATAAAATAGCCCTTAAATCCCTAGGGAATAAAAGTGATTTGAATTTAGAATGTGGATATTGTTAGTAAAAGTTCCAATCACCAAAGAGATCAATCACAAACATTGTAGGTATGCATAAGTTAGAGGCTGTATCAGGGCTGTATGTATGCTGAAAGAAGGCAATCAACACGAGCCAAATAAAATAAAAAGTTTGTGAAAAAACGCGGGAAATGCATTCCGTCTTTGTTCGTACCACACACACAATCACATCACATATATACGAAGTTTACTTTGTTTTATAAAAAATAAGTGTGTGTTTCAAAGTGAAAATGAAATAAACGTACTATTCTTATTCATAAGTTGCATTTTCTCATGGAGGGTGATAAAAAGTAGAGTGTTTTTTTTACTTCTCTTTTCTGTGGGTCAAACGCAAGCCTATTTACGCATTAATAAAAAAGGCGAAGATATGAATGGTATGTACCTGCAGCGGTGGCATATGGATCAAATCCAGCGGCGTACTGCTGCTGGTAAGCCGCAGCACCCTGCGCAGCCGCCGCCTGGTACTCGTACAGGTGGTTGGCTGCAGCGACGGCAGCCGCGTGCTGCAGTTGTGGGAGCTGCACCAGCCCGCCCGCGCCCGACCCCACCCCCGCTCCGACCCCGCTCATCGCGTTCATGTAGCTCGGCGTCCCGTACACGTATCCAGGCGATAACCTGCCGATGCGACAAACAACCATTCATAACACGCCTCTCGATGATTCTCGGTTACCTCTGTACACTCTTGCCGAAACAACCCGAGAGCGGGAGACTGTATTATACATACAATGTCGCCCATCGGCAAGTGGCCGCCCGAAAAAATCTGAATATTCATTGAAAATTGTCGGTCGAGAAACGAATGATTGTCATAGAATCAGCGCGCACTATACATGTCCACGTTAAGTACTACTCCAGGCTCAGGTTTCTACCTGGATGACCTTTTTTGTTAGATAAGGAACACATTTTTGACCAGCTGTTATAAAAAAATTATAAGAGATAGATATTGACAATGTCTTGCAAATGTGTAACAGTTATGCTGTAGATTATTAAAAATGAGTAAAAACCCATGTTAACGTATTTAATTTATTTAAGTGTTTTTTTTTTATATAATTTTTTTGCTCAGAAAAAATGACGTTATGTACGTTTTTTTAATGAATCGCCCAATTTTAACTAAAAACTGCACATAACGCAACAAAATCATTTATTATCCTGAAGTAATAAGAAAACAGAATCGAAATCGGGCTTATAACATTGGAGTTAGGGCAAAAAGTGTAGAACAAGGTCACCAACATCACTAAAAAAACAATAACTTAAAAAGTATTTAACATAGACGCCCTCTTTTTAGGTTTTTTACCGATAATTTTCAATGAATATTCAGAATTTTTCGGGCGGTCTCTTGCCGATGGGCGACATTGTATTATAGACGCTTTACCTCGCCCCGCGCAGTTTCTACATTCTGTGCTAGAGTCAAGAGACTCGTCTCTCTTTATAGTTTACTCCGGGACGTTTCGCCGAGAGTGTACAGCAAGGGTCACGTCAGACCCGATCCGTGAAAGATTATCCGATCACACTCTACCTAGCCCCACTGCAGACGAGCATCTAGTCTTGTTATGTTAGTAGACATCGATAAACGGTTATGTAATGTAAGTATGCGTCTGATCTCAGCCTGCGTTGTCGCCGGGACCCGCCGCCGTGCGTCATTGCCCCGAAACTTTCAGTAAAAATATTGCCGGCCGGTCCTCTCCTCGACGGAAATATCCGAATCTCCGCTATTTATCTACTTATCGCAACATCGCGCGAGGAAACGTCGTCGAAATTAAGATTTAGGTGACGGCTCATTTCGGTTACGAAACGGGATTAATGTGTGTCTACCGGAATATTTCTGGCTCGTTAATGCAGGTTGTACGAGAATTGTAAAACGCTGACCGCTCGATTTATTGTTCGGTTAGATTACAGCATTAATTAAAATGCTATTTTCAGCTTTGCTCATCTAATTATTTGAAGACATTTGAAGCTCGCCGATCCCCGACGTCGTTCGTGTTCTAATTTGGAACTACAAGCCATAACGGTAGAGTAGAGAACGGTTTGGTAACAGTGAATGTGTCGACTTCGCTTAATTCCTGGAGGAAGGCGGTCAAGTTGTTTCGAGAGGTTTGCTCCATCCATCGAGTCTTAGCGCGTCATCATTTTAGTAGAGCCATCGCGAGCCGAGCAGCCTTGTAGTTGTTAGCCTTCTGTCTTTTTCTACCCTAATAGAGGTGGACAGAGATAGATCGATTGTCGTTTGTAATTGAAAGTGGTGTTGATTAGTTGACAGAGAAGATATTCAGCAGCGCGCATGCGTGTGCACGCCCGCTGCCTGACTCCGCCTGCAAACACGCCCACCTGTGGTAGGTTACTGGTTTTTCTCGCCAAAATATTGTAGGTATTTTTCTAATTTCCTAATCACGAATCAATATATCATTTTTAATAATTTTTTCTAGATTTATAATTTTATCCTAAGTAGGTAACTAGGTACTCAATCAAGCCGGTAAAAATAGCGAAATAATTAATTTGGGTAGTATTACAATTACAATAAAGGTTCTATAGAAGATAAACAAGCCAAAACATTGCAACTGACACACCACACGCTCGTCGGAATAATCTGCTAAGTAATTTAATAAAATAAATGTCTAAATACAAATCAAAACGAAAGCAAGTGAGCGAAAATAGAAAGATAATGGATGGAAAAGTAAAGACAAAACACCAGGATTATGTAAATAAGTACTCTAAGTTCTCATTAAAATGTTCTACGGTTACATGAACTTCTATTTCTAAACCAATTTCTAGCCTCGATAAGGCAGCTCTTTACGTAGTCGAAGTCTATGTAAACTAGGTATTTCGATGACCTAGTTTAATTTTATTAATACGCAGTGTAAAAGTAATAAACCGAGCTAAGGACATTAGGGCGCGATCGCCTTATGACATTGCACGTAGAGTCTATTCATTGGGATTAACAGCATGTTTAATTGAATGGAGCTTGAGGCTTGATTATTTATCCATTAAAATAAAAGTGTCGGGAATAATAAATGAGAATCGCCCGGTGGCGTGTCGCGGCAGGCCGAGGGCCGCGGCTGAGCATCGATCGGGGCTGCGACCATTCGGTAAGGGCACACACAGATTGCAGACAACACGTGTGGCGGTGGCTCATGTCACGTATGTAAGAAGGATGGTAGTTGGGCAGACAGCACGGCGGCGGTGGCGGCCGCGGAGGCGCGGGCGCAGGCCGAGGGCGCGCGCACACCTACTCACACACTGCGCGCCCTCGGCCCACGGCCTCACTGCGACCTCCGCGCAACTTCATTATAACAATACTTAGTCAGTGTATTAACGAAATCCACCACCAACAAAACTCAATTCAAATCAACAAAATCTTACACGAACACGGCATAAAAACATAAAAATTAAGGAAAACATAGAAGTGTCGCGTACGATGCAAATTGTGTCGGATGGGCGGCGCGAGCGTCGAGTCCGCCGCCGGCGCCGCCCATGCTTCCATAGCTTTGTAAAACGTAAACATTAAAAAACCCAATCGACTAATTCACACCCAAAACGAAAAAAATCCACTCTCACGCTCACGCTTGCCATAGATACCTATGTGAACATGTTTGATAATATAGTCTAGGTGAGGTCCGCCGGCCGCCGCGCCGCTGGCAGTCGGGGACGCCGCTCGCCTCATCTACCGAGACAAAACTCAGCTCAGCACTGCACCCTATGCCCTTCCCTTCTCTGCTCTATGCTCGCTGTCTGTGTGACCATAGCTTGTACCTATCGGTCAGTGGACTCTTCTAGCTCTACACGGCACTGGCTTTATTGACTAGGATTGCGAAATCCTCATTTTGATAACATTCTAAGCTTTTCAAAATTCTTGAAAGATTTAAAACTCAATTTAATAAATGTAAAAGGAAATGTCGCCTAAAAAAGAAACCTAACTAAGTATAACCTAGCCTACCATGCCGCGGTTACGGGGCGCTACTTTAATTCTCTGATTTTTGTCTCGTGAGATGTCAACTGGGCGCATGCGGCACCGCAAGTGCTGGCAAATATCGAAGTGTTGAACCATTTAACATTGATACATCATACAGAGGCTTTCGATGCAGTTCAGGTTTCCACTTACCCATACGGAGATTGCAGGACCGTGGGGTAGCCAGCCCGCACGCCAGCCGCCGCGGCCGCCGCCAGACCAAACCCTGAAACAAGCACATGCAACTATTAATAGCCGATCCCAGACATCCTACAAAATGAGGTGACAACGAAATGGGGACACTGAATTCCATCGAAAAAAATATCTAACCATTACTCTCTCGGCGTCCGACACCTCTTAAAAGTTTTTATTTCAGTTCTCACTTAACGGAAGTGTCTCTACTGTTTCTAGCCACATTTAAAATATGTCGCGGGGGTTTGGACAGGTTCCAAATGACACGCGAGTCAACTTAGCGCAGGCAGCATCAATGTTAATTTCTTTTTATTGCATTGTTAAGTCGCGCGAGGCGGTGCTATTTCCGTCGCTGGCCGCCGCCGCCCGGGCAGCGGCATCCAGGGACATGCCTCTTGACAAGACGACAAATACTTGCTATAAATGGCTTACAGATTTTGGCACAGGCCGTCAATTACTGAAATGCCTAAGCATATTACACCTTGATTGGCACGCTTACGTCGCCACGAATCTCTACACGGAGGCTGCCGCATCCCATGAATTCATCGGTTATTTTTAAGTTATAGTTGGCTGAGCATCATGATCAGAGCCGAGTCATTATTTCAAGCCAAGTTACGCGTATTTAGGAAATGTGCAATCACGATAATATCATGGTATCACTCAATGGCAAATCCCTGATTAATGGCCAATGATCAGAAGAGCGTGTCCTCTACCAGTCAAAAAACATATTTTCCATTGTGTATGGTGAAATTTCACCGGTGATTACAGCGGATCACATCCGCAGCTGCCCCGGATGGTGTCGCACTTTATTGTTGCTACAATAACAATATGGCCATGGTGACCTTCCATGTTCATAGCATAACTGACATACCTATAATTATATGTCCGTTTATTGGCTCACTATAACTTTTTTATTTTTTCGATCGATGTTTTTGGTCACTCAAAGACACTTCATCCCTAAAGCTAATTGTCGCATGGCTCCTGAAATCAAGGCTCTAAACTAGTGGCGTGCAATCGGGAGCGTGCCTACATTCAATCGATGCCAGGTCATTTGACGGCCGAGGTCGTAGTACTGTCCATCATAAAGCTTATCTTGATTCATTAAAAATTTCCTTTTATGCCTATTGTCACACGACCTAAAAGAGAACGAGTCTTTTGTTAGTCACTTAGTCGATATACGTGACCCACATAGATTTTATATTCGTGTGTAATCGATTGAAACAACATTCGACGGTAGACAAACATTTAGGTAAATCTATTTATGCATTAACGTCAGAACGTCATGAATATGACGCTCTCAAACGGGTGCACCTAAGCATCGCAGATAAAATCTAAATCAATCAATCTGGACAACTGAAGTCGGAAAGTATTTTTTATTAGCTGCTCTGACAAACGTTCATCATCATCATTGCAGCCTATTATGTGCCCACTTCCCACTACTGGGACTCAGGCCTTCTCTCTAAGCGAGAGGATAGGCCTTAATCCCCTGGCTGACCCAGTGCATGTCTGAGAATGTTATTATTTCTAAGAACTTTTTAGGTTCTTGGACTTGCCGGTTTCCTCACGATGTTTTTCCTTCGCCGTTTTTGAACGATGCCATCGAAACTGCATATAATTTATTCAGTTACCAAATAAGACGGTGCAGGACCGAGGATCGAACCAGAAAATAGTGTTCGTTGGTAAGCGCATCATTTAAGAACGGCAGAATCGATTTGGGTATTTTTTGGTTTAAAATGTTTCTAATAGTCCAAATTATGTCTTTATGGAAAGATTGAAAAAGTTTTCCGGAAAGTTTTCAATAAGCTATTCTATGCTCTAAAATTATCTTTCTACTCGCTGATGACGCGTCAAAGCGAACCTAGAGTTGACACAGACGTTTTGTATAAGGTATACCTTTACCTTTCCGCGCTGGGCAAAAATATCAAAAGCGGACAATGTCTTATTAAGATTTCTGAAAGTCACGAGTCCTTTTCTTAGTATAGAGTAAGTGTTCAAGTGGGCAACACCTATAAAGTTTTGTTTTGCAGCTTTTTTCAGAACGTCTTCTGGACTTCAGGTCGTCGAACTGCAAAGCCGACAAGTGCTTAACGACGCTTGTAAGGATTCTACGGAAATACGATTTTAGACTCGTGCCGACCGAGCGGGACAGAAAGCGGAGTATTATTATATTTCAGTAGAATACGTTCCTCCAATGCCACTGCCTCTAGTTCATAGCATACAATACAGCTGTCGTAAAATGCATATTTTACGATAAACAGTTGAACTTCAAACAATTGAAGCATCCCAAAGTGTGGTCGTATAGTATACTAGCTGTAAGCGCGACTTCGTCCGCGATTTCTTCAGAAAAAAATAGTTTATGTCCGTCCTCATGATACATACCATTGCCTTGCAATTTTTTATCGAGATTGGTTATCGAGGCCGTTTAGCCGTGATTATGTAGCAAATAGACAGACAGAGCTACTTTCGCATTTATAATATTAGTGTGATGAGCATCAGATTTACGCAAATGTGATTTGAAATCTAAAGTAAAAGCTTATGAATATTTTGTTGAACATACTGATTGTTCAGTAAATACATTGTTGAATTAATAAATGTTTATGGAGAATTTGTTCGGTCAAGAATAGATGCAGACATGTCATGCATAGCCTAGTTTTGTAAACCCAAAGTGAACACGGCCGTGACAGATGTCTGTGTGCCCAGTCCGGTGGCCTTCTCTTTGATCGGGACCTGAGTATCGTCTTCGAATAATTTTATCAATCTAACGCGCCGGTGAATTTATGACTTTTCACGCTTCACTCGTAACTATTAATGTAACTATTGGAAATCGATTTTAACGTGCTTCTAATTTGTGGTATCGATTTTAAACTTTGCAAGTATATACGCATAAACCCTGTACTTTGCCGAAAGGAAGTCATTGTGCTCATCATTATGAACAACTTACTATGGAAGCAAACCTGAAATCGCGAAAAAAATAGCACAATAGAAACTGGAAAATGTATGGAACAGCTTTTTTGTTGTTTCCGTAAAAGTTGTTTATAATGATGAGTACAATGACCTCCTTTCGGCTTAGTACGTCTATGTATGTAATTAGAATGACAATATAATAATTTGATACCATCGAACTGACTGGCAGAGCCACCTATCGGGAAAGACGTTCAATATCAAGCGCAGCGCGGCCCATGATGAGGCGCATTTCCGTTAGATAACCCTGACATTTATTTCGCTATTAAACGAAGTCCATAAAGTATATTTTTTTACTATTTATCTCGCAGTTCTCCGATTGGTTAATTACAGGCACGGTGGAGACGTGACCTGGGCGTCAGTTCTCGGGACAATTATTTTTGGATAAACCACGTGCGCCGCATGAGGCATTAGCTGCCCCAATTTTTATGGTTGCCACGATACAAAAGCAAACGATTTGCTAAGGTTTCCGAATTAGCGAATTTGTTTGATATACGGTTCCCTTTATACCAACTCATAAATCTACGGACTGGGTCATTATTTATAGTGAATCTGTAGAAGTTTAGATAGAAGAGTGTAGTGTACAAGTGTTTGTTCGCTATGTGGGTCCTACAAAAGATAAGACAGTGAGAAAAGATGAGAGGTCTGGCGTGGTGCCAGCGCTTGTGTCGCGGCAGAGGCGGCCGCCGCGACGACGTTCCCAAAACTGCGTATATTTAGACAAAATAAAGAGCGCGCCGAAGACAAAACGAGACGCAACTCTGTTTTATAAATAACTGCGTCGTTCGCCGGACGGAGTCAGCCTCGCTCGACCAACCTCTGCTCGCCAGCTGTTATACATAAATAATAATTAAGACACGAAGAAAGCTCTACACGTCCGACTTTCGGATCAAAACTTCACGAAATCTCGGTCTCTGAACCCCTAGAAATCATAGAATACGTGTTTTCGGTTTGGATTTTTAAGTATAGGCTAGCAGCAGTATGTAATCTACGCCGTCTGAGGATTATCGGAGGATCGAAAGGCTTCGTGCGGAAGTCGCGGCCGGGGATCGGGTTACGAACGGTGCGACAAAGGGAGCGGAACTACTACAGTCGAGTGTTCCTGAGCGCGGTCGTTGGCCGATATTGTTCTAGCTCCTAGCTTGATACAGTTTATGAACCGACGTCACCGTCGGTTTATAAGTTGGCTGTAATTAAAGATTTAATGTCGCCGACACGGTCCATCCAGCTGTCATATCTGCGGAGATACTCGGGCTGCGTGCCATACATCAGCATGATACGGAAGACAGTATTTACTTGGACCACGTTCAAAATCTCGTGTTTATTAGTGCGGCGACATGTCATTTACATTGCATACTTTTAAACAGTCGATTGCGTTACATTCGTTTGCCTGTGAATTTCCACTTAGTTCTCCTGCGTAGAGATTTGGCCTCAATTCCAGTCCGAAATAATACAGATTAGTTGTGACTATTTTAGTTGGAAAATCACGTGAAACGAACGGTCGGTGGTGGCGGTAATTACACGTTTCCGTGGCGGACAATAAAGCAGAGATACAAGCCGATAGCATCATGCAGTGCGCGACTGAAATCGCCCGCCTGACCATTATGGCTTCGCTTCATACAATTATAAATGGAGCACAGTACAATCGATTTCTCGCTCTTTCACGACCCTGACAACTGCAATCGAAATTTATACGAACATATTTAGTCGCCTACTACTAGATTTACGTAGGTAAAATGACTAATATCTTTCTAGAGTAATGTTTTTAGGAAAATTTCTGAATTGGCCAAGTATATTAGGATAATGACCCATCGTCACCTCTTCAGTAAATAAGGACTTATACACTACTCTGGCGCTCGTCCAAACTCAATGACGTCCAAAATGGTTTATCAAGTCCCTCAAACGCAGTGAACCAAGAAGCGTATCAATCGTTATATACCCACGTACAGTGCGACCAAGTCATGTGTAGAGTTAGCTAAATGGGGGAACTAAAATGTTCTACAGATTCCTGTTAGAAAATACAATGGTGGCTCCCCTATCAACTCTATAGTTAAGTTTTTCTTGCTTTACTGTGTGAGTGAATGGCGCGTGCGGACTCACTGGTGCATCGCCCAAATCCCAGAGCCTAAATAAAAATAGCGGCAGGGGTGTCCTCGGGGGTTCGTATGGCACACATGAGTCATTCCGTGCAAATTTGCACCTATGCAAAAACCATTGTCACAACACTTTTGAAATTATTACTACTAATTTACTGATCCGATATTTTATAGACTTATTTTTAGCTAAAATATTGGTTAATTAACATTAAAAACAAATGTATAAATAAGCAATTACAAAACGATTTAATTAATTATAAATAAAAGTAAGCGAAAAAAAAGATAATTTTAGTATGTCACACGTAGTATATGAATTTTAAGAAACGAAATTTCCACGGTGGATTTAATTTCAGCTCTTTGTTTTGGTGTATTTTCAAAGCTTGTAATGTCTATTTTAATTTAAACTTTAAATATGTATCATAATTATATAAATATATAATAAAATTCTAGTAAATATCGTTAACCAACATTTAGGTACACATGGACATTACACTTTAGTCACGGCCCTTACACTGCTTCCAAAGTTTGAAACTACCAAAACATTTTGTATTTTTACATCTTGGCAACATTACCAGTCGAAAACGGCCATTTTGTTTCATCTGTCTGCCGTTAGTTGTGTAAAATCTGTGACGACGAAACACGTTTCTTCAGGAGAAAAATAAGAAATCCACTTTAGTTGCGAGTTTTACGTGAAATTGGTAAGTAACTTTATGAATATTGTATTTTTATTAACAGTTAAATATATTTGAATGTACAATAAAGCAATGTGATAATCTTTTTATGTGCAAATAATGTTTTTGTTTAGCAAAATTTTAGGACAAAGCACGATTCGTCACGTCCATTTAGTTACGTGACATATTAGTGGAACAATTTTAGTGACGAAATGGACACATAAGGCGTAGTTCATAACGTAATTTACCCAACTTCGATAAAGAGGTTTATGTTGGTGAATAAAATGTTTTGACAAATGTGAAGAGTATAATTGTATTTTTTTTAAAGGGATATTGTAAAAAACATATAAATATTATCCTATTATATTAAACAAGTAATTTTTGTTTGTTGTATATTTATGTGTTCAGACGTTCTCTAAAACGGCTCTAACGATATTGATGAAACTTTAAGAATAAGTAATTTCGGGCTAAAGAATAAGGTCACGGAGGGTGTGATTTTCAAGAAAATTCGATTTAATGACGATTTTAGGATTATTAAATTGCTTTAAAGCCAGTTTTTGATCAGAACTAGCTAAAATTTGACATACGTGTATAAATCTAATTAATTACTTATATAATGAGATTGAAGACCTGACCTTATGACGGAGCCAAAAGATTACCAGGAGTTCTCCGTTTCTAGTTCACGTAAACCCATCATGTATGGGCTTTTTGATTTGTCTCAATGAGCACTTTCATGACAAATTATTTTTAGGGTCTGATGTTGGTTCTCCAATACTGGTTTACATAGACCCATCGAATTTGGGCTCGTTATAAAATTTTACTTCTTTCATTGTGTTAAGAGGTACATTTTGTGTGTGATAGGTTGTGCTTCCCGCCATGTGGTTGACTGTACCATGGAGCTTCATATATCAGATTACTTATTTTTACTGTTATTTTTCTTTCAGTGATGGCCCTAACACCGGCTGAGCGTGCTAAACGCTATAGGGATAAATTGAAACTAAATGCAGAAAAATATGAAGAACAAAGAAAAAAACAAATTGCAAGAGTGAAAAAAGCACAAAAGAAAATAAGAGAATTAAGCGAACCCGAAAAAGCTGAAACAAGAAAAATCTGGCGTGAGCAGAAAAAGAAGCAAAGAGAAGCCAAGAAACAAGCTGAACGAGAAGAATTGGCTGCAACACCTCCAAAAGCTACTTCTAGACACGTTGACTACAAAAAAAAATATATAAACCTAATAAAAAACTATAATTCAGCAATAAAACAATTAAACAAAGCAAGAAAAACAAATCAGTGTCTACGTAAAACTTTGAGTCGAACAAAAAAAACACAAGAAAAAAAAAACATAGAAAAAGAACAAGAAATTAACAAGTTAAAAGCCCGGCACGAAGTTCTGGAAATAGCTTTAGCTCAAAAATATAAAGACTGTGAAACAAATGAACAAAAAAAAGTATTGCGTTCTATTGGCAAATCTAATAATATTGCATTATCAAAAAAAGGGGTGAAAAAAATAATATCAGACGGTTTAGGTCTAAAAAGTTGCATAAGACTTAGCCAAACAAAGAGATTCCTAAGCAAAAACATAAAAGAAATATTAGAGGCATTTTACAGCCGAGACGAAATAAGCAGAGCGACGGCCGGCAAGCGTGAGACTAGAACAAAACAGAAGAAAAAGATGCAAATAAGGTATCTTACTGATACTTTACACAACCTTTACCAAATATATAAAGAAGAAGGAGGAATATACAGTTTTTCTACATTTTGCAAATATAGACCGTTTTATGTCCTGTCGCCGACTAATGCCTGTCGTGATACATGCCTCTGTGTGAAACATAGTAATTTTGATTTTGTGGTATCAGCTATTAAAAAGCACACTATTTCCGAACTACAAAACAAATCTGGAAAAGATCTTTTAAAACTAGTGTCATGTGACATAAATTCACAAAGTTGTATGTACAACGATTGCGATATATGCCGGAATAAAACTATTAATTTTACAGCTGACAAAAATACTGTTGTTGAATGGTGCCAGTGGGAACGCTCAAAAAAATCATACAAGAAAAATGACAAGGATATGACAGCCAATATAACAAAAAAAGAAATAAAAGTTGGAACAATTCAAGAACTAATAGATGAGTTTGAAAAACAATTGCCTTTATATAAAAAGCACTTCTACAACATCCAGGAGCAACAACGTCAATACAGAATGTGCATTGAAAATTTAAAGCCCAATGAATGTGCAATATTGGTAGACTTTTCGGAGAACTACGACTGCAAGTTAGCACAAGAAATTCAATCACTTCATTTCGGCGGGTCTAAAAATTCGATCACGCTGCATACTGGCATGATTTTCTTAGAAACACAGTGTCAATCATTTGTAAGTTTATCAGATAGCAACTGCCATGAACCTCATGCTATTTGGGCACACCTTATTCCAATTATCAAGTTAGCGAAGCAAATGTGCCCAAATTTATCCGTGATTCACTTTTTCTCGGATGGCCCAAGCAGCCAATATAGGCAAAAAAAAAATTTTTTCCTACTAAACTTGTTTACAGAAAAACTCAAACTCTCCATGATAACATGGTCATTTTCAGAAAGTGGCCACGGGAAAGGTGTAGCAGATGGTATTGGGGGTGCCACAAAGAGAGCATTAGATCGGCGTGTTTGTTATGGACATGATATTTCAAATGCTACTGATGCATTTAATAATTTAAAAATGGGCATGACTGCCACAAAGCCCTTTCTTATACCTAATTCTGATATTGAAAATATTAAAAAACTAATACCAAACAATCTAAAAGCCGTTGCTGGCACAATGCAAATACATCAAATAATATCTACAACAAAAAATGAAATTCTCCATAGGCAATTAAGTTGTTTTTGTGAGAGAGGACAGTGTATTTGCTTAAGCCCAACCAGGCATTATTTTTTCAAAGATCTTGGTTCTGATTCCAAAGTAGAAGTTTGTGATTCCAAAGTAGAAGTTTGTGATTCATTCGAATGTCTAAATTGACCGGACTATACAATTATTATTGTTAAGCTCAATCTCTGTAACATGCAACAAAATAAAACGAATAAAGACTTGATTAAATTTTCATAATATACATTGTTTTATATCCCTATGGAGACAACCCTGAAATATTCCCTATAATGTTCATAAACTACTTTATATAAACTACTATACTTTGCCAATTTCTAAAAAAAAAAAAAAGTTTTAGACTAAGTATATGACTTATATAAGTTTGTATAGAACTAACTACAACAATAAAGGTGCACAATCTGTTTATTTGGAAACATATTTTAACTGCGGTATTCATACCCAGCGATATTCAAGATTTATATCATTACCGTGCATTGTTATGAACACTGCCTAAATGTCTATATAGTCACGATAGTATTTCCTATTTAGTCACGGTCACAATTTTTTGTCCTACTATCGTCATCGATTATGACTGAATATATTGTTATACTGTAGTATAATTTCATAAAATAATTATATTGCTAAGCATGTCTAATCCAATGCAAGTTTGGTTTCATTAAAAAGTTTTTGAAGTAACTAAAAATGAAATAAGTGGTCCTTTTGATTCAAAACGTTACTATATGGTTTTAACATATGAATTTAACAAAATTAACGTTGCAAAAGGTAAGTATATTATTTTTGTATAGGTAGAATAACATATAATTCACACGTGAAGCTTTAAATTAAATTAATAAAGCTTGTACTTCGAGTAAAAAAAATAAAATGATATTGTTACTAAATGGACAAAGTTTAGTCATGGACCCTAATAAAAATTGCAATATCTAGTAAAGAAAACATTTTCCAAAGTAAAATACACATTTTTCCAGAACTTTAAGAAACATTGCGCCGAATTATAATATAATCCAAAAAAATAATTTTAAAAATTGTCCGCTTTGTCCACATAGTCACGGTGCAAGTTTTCACGGAATGACTCACATGCATAAGTAATGCACAAGCGAAGGGCGGCCGAGTGCGCACGCGATGCAACCCCTTGTCTTGCGGCTTACGGCACAAAATGCCGCACAGGGCTCGTTTCTAGCCATTTTCCATTAATCAGTAATGACTCCGCGCCTAACAAGGCCGTCTTTAGTATTAGGACGGTCGTTATTTCATTTCTAGTGATAGTTGAACAGACAGTTGCACATTAAAGTTTCATGAAGTGTGCAATCCAAATATACCTAGTAACATTCTTCTTTCTAGAGTAATAATATTATTTAGGTCATGAAACTGGAAATATTATGACTTGCGAGGCTGAAGCATGTGCGTCTATTACATTTTCCCCAGATTCTCCTAATCTGCTATTTTATTTATAAATGTTTTTTTTTTATCCAGTCTGTCTTCTACAAAAATACAGCAACGCTATTTAGTCTCGAATAATTAAACACAAGACAAGTACATCACCTAGAACAAGTACATAGGTAAATTACCATACGCGGCGGCTGATAATTACAGGCGGCAATTAAAATACTAGTAGGTACCTATTTAAAATTAAGTTAAAGAACGAGTAAGCATTGATAATGGGTGGCTCGGAAAGTCGGTGGGAATATTGTTTGCGTCGCTCGTAGACAGGTGTAAATCGATTAATGTGGTGGTCGCTTTGCTCAATAATTCATCGCGCAGCATGTTTGTACAAGTGCCCCACCGGCCTTCATCAACACTCCCATAGTATAAAACTTTAATAATGTTTTCACAATCGACGCCTTCCACCTGTGACTGGTCACCTCACCACCTACGTCTGCTATAACATACCTTCTGATCGTCCCACCTTTATGGGCGACTAAAACTAGGCTATACAAATTTCATATCGCGGTTGATTTACTGCATCATGAAAGTTAGCCAACGCTGGTGCGGTATATGAAGGAAAAATACCATCTTGCAGCCTTTTATACAAAATAAAACACCTAATCAAACAAAGCTATCACAATAGCGGTTCATGTGTTAATGTCAATATGGCTCCGCGTATGAATCAGGCTCCTGAAATTCCACAATCCGAGCATCTTTCAACGGCGCTTTTTGAATAGATAGTGGTATAGCCGAAAGCTTTTGATAGACCAAATTCATTACTTTCAATGCTTCTCGTACGAGGAAACTTGCTTATTTATTTTGGCGCGAGCGTCGATGCGCGGGCGCCGAAGACAGACACGCAGTAACTCCTCCATCAAACTGACTCAATGGATTTTCATAAAAAAATGTTTAATCAATATTGATCTCGATAAGTCTGGGTTGGCGTTTATCTCATTTGCAATCATTATGCGCGTCTTTTGTTAGCGTTTTTACATGAATGACTTCGCAGGTAGGATCTCTTCGAGGGGTGTCTGTTGCCGGCTGCGCATGCGTCTAATTCAAAGCAAAATCGCAACCCTCCACGAAAATAACGGTAACTAACAGAACGTTGCATACATTCAGTGTTGAACAAAACGAGCGAACCGGCCTAGTAACGGTCATTTTGGATGAAAGCGCGTAACCGATACTGTACTGAGTTTAGCTTACACTAAGTAGATCCAGAAAAACAAGTAAATCCTGTACTGTTCTGGAGAGAAATACCTTTACATTTGAGTTTACCTTAAGTGAGGAGGGCGCGGTAAACAATGGCACTGTAAGCAATTACACGAGATATAATGTACGCAAACTAAACAAGGGCAGCAAGTTCAATGCGCTTCAATAATAATGCCGCGTTTACGTTCAAAGAATAGCTGAGATACGTTAAACAAGTTCTGATGCCGACTTATTAATTTAGGCCGAAATGATCTAGATGTGGATGAAAGGAAAAGTGGATAATGGACTGAATTATCATCTTAAAATATTCAGTTGTAAACATCGACGTGAATTATAACGACCGGCCCCCATGGAACTTTTTATTGTTCCGTATTCAAACGGTAAAACGGGACCCTATTACTAAGGCTCCGCTGTCCGCCTGTCACCAGGCTGTATCTCATGAACCGTGATAGACAGTTGAAATTTTTACAGATGATGTATTTCTGTTGCCGCTATAACAAGAAATACTGAAAAACATAATAAAATAAAATATATAAGGGGGCTCCCATACAACAAACGTGATATTTTGCTCGTTTTTGCTCGATATTGATAACGGCAACAGGTAGACGATTGAATTATTCACAGAAAATTTAGTTATACATATATTCAGTTTAAAAATAAATAATTAAATTAAAATAAAATTAATATTTAAGAGGGGCTCCGATACAACAAACGTGATTTTTGCCGTTTTTATAGATAATGGTACGGAACCCTTCGTGCGCGAGTCCGACTCGCACTTGGCCGGTTATTCAATGGTACCAAGTCGTATGACATAATTATGACGACAGTCAGCACTGCCCAGTTGCACGTCGGCTTCCTTAGTACTTGAAAAAGATGCGACGAAGTTACTATTTACTATTGTTAGTATATAACATTGTGTCTTATAGTCAGTAGATAATTTGACAGATAGCGTCTCAGGTAAGACAAACATGGAAGATGTGGTATATGGCGTGGCGAATGCGATAACATCAGGCCTAAATCAAGCTTGATCATCATCATCAGCCAGAAGACGTCCACTGCTGAACATAGGCCTCCTCCTTTAACCTCCACACTGAACGACATCCTGCCATCTGCATCCACTGGATGCCCGCGACTCTCAGAATGTCGTCGGTGGGGGGCCTACCTACGCTGCGTCATCCAATTCGTGGTTTCCACTCAAGAACCTTTCTTCCCCATCGGTCATCAGTTCTTCGAGGCAGCAAGCTTGATACATTTGGTCAAACTCACCCTTTAGACGACCTTGTCGCCCTATTTGCACGTGGACTATTAATTCATTGGTGACATTGCAAGGTTATTAATATGTGTGAAAAATTAGTAAGAGTGCCGTACTAACAGGTGGTTTACGTGTGGTATAAGTGAAAAAGTAGGTGTAACATTTGAACATGAACGATAATTTTACTGTAGTAAGGCATATTTCCCTTGCTTGCTTTCTGATCTGAGGGCTATTCAGGTGGGTATATCTTAATATCTACATCTATGATTGTAGACAACACGTTTCAAATCGTTCAGGGTGGACAAAGTTTCCAAGATTTGCGTAATATAATGCGGTTGATCTTTATCAGCATTACAAATGGCGTGACGAATGGCGGTAAGGCATTGGAAACACCTTGGAGACGATATCACATGAATCGTGGCGGTGAGAAACTGTATGAATGATATTATGTTTTGATATAAACCTGCTTCTAGCAGACTTATTATCTCGTTCGCGAATTTCAACATTTTTCAACTCAAAAAAGTCTCTGAAAGCAAATATAATAATTTATCTATATAAAAAACTGACTTCATAAAAATGACAGAACTAGACTAAATTGAAATGGGACCACACGGAAGCACCAGCTTACAAACAAAAAAAGAATCATCATAATCGGTTCACCCAGTCGAAAGTTCTGATAACAAAAATTTTTTTTATACAATCGAATTGAGAACCTCATCCTATTTGGAAGTCTGTTAAAAACAGGCATTAGTAAAAACAACTAAATTCAATAAATGGCGGTCAGTCGGACAGTCTAACTGTTTATTTAGTGTTAGTTTTAGCTAGTATTTTGTTTATTTAATAAAGGCACTTGCCATTTAAAAAAAAAAAAATGGCGGTTGAGCGCCAACTCGCCTGATGTTAAGCTGTGATGCGGTCTACGATGGAGCTTGCCTAGAAGAAACGCGGTGTTTCCCAGAAGCTACAACATGGGGTTCTTCAAACGGCGACTTAATTAGATTCTTAAAGGGTCGGCAACGTAGTTGTGATGCCTCTGGTGTTACAAGTATCCATAGACGACGGTAACTGTTTATCATCACGCAGCCCGTCTGCTTGTTTGCCACCTATGGCATAAAAAATATATTCACTCGTGATTTGACGGACACCCAGATCGTAACTATCGGGGAACAACCAAAAATTTATGTAGAGCAATGCTTATAATATTTTTACCATAATTTCGACAATTATCGCATTTATTTAGTATCGGTTAAAAACTCGAGAATAATAAAAAAAAACTCCTTCGCCAAATTAGACAATATGAGACATGAAAACTGCTTTTAATGACAATGAAATTGTATTTTAAAGGTTGTGCATTTAACATTTAGTTAATAATCGTTTTTTTATATATTTTTTATCGCTAATAAGTCCGCGTTTGACCACCAACTCGCCTGTTGGTAAGCGACAATGTGGTCGAAGATGAAGCACGCAGACTTAGAAGACTGTTTTTCCTTAATTGATTAACGCTCAAATATTTTTTGTTCTTCAAAAATGTTTGAAAAGTGTGAAAGAGATAGCTTGTGCCGGGAGCACGGCCTCTAAAGTTAAGGTGGAGTGCGCCAATGGATTATTACGGACTAGATTCTTCATAGCCTAGACTAGATTCTTAAGATCTAGTGCCAAACCGGCTCGTATGAAGGTTGCATGCCAATTTCAAGTGTTAATTTTATGACTTCATTTAACACGTGATTTACTCACATTATCTTTTCGGAAATTTTAACTTCCGCAAAAGCGACATAAAAAACTGCGCGTAACAAATTAGTAGGTAACTGTCACGTTTTTTACGGAAACTGCAAGGGAAATAGGGTTGCTACGGATTGTGGATCGCTGGAGGCATATGGTGGGGCCGGTATAGCTCGGCGGGCCAGGTGGCCGTCATGCGCAGGCGCACCCATTGTATGGGCCGCCCCCCGCGACCCGCGACACATGGAACAATGCTGCGACCTCCACAATGGAGGATGCGAACTGAGAACGTGTATGTGACGCGAGTGTAACTTGGAAACGATCAGCTGCTCGACTCATTCAGTCAGTTTAGTACTTCCTGAACCTGATATGATCGGACACGATTTTGTTAAAATGTACCTAGATTTTTTATCGATTAACAATCAAATTTAAAAGCCAGTAAGGCATAAAAAAGTGGGAGAAATGTTTGCCCATGTACACATGCATATTGCACACATTATAGCCAATCATGCGGACTCGCGCGGTCGAAATCCCTTCGTATTCATTAATCCACAAATGAGACCTAAAAACTGCTACTGCGCAGTCAAGGTCATTTGCCCTGATATTTTTTTACTGTACCATTAAGTACATTAACGTTACCGTAATTTCACTTTTAAATACAATATAACTAGCTAAGATAGCATTAAACATAAGTACATAATGCAACAAAATCGCAGTAAAACCAGAATTTCATTGATTGTTTCCGAGTTGGGTCTAATACAAAATGTACGAAAAAACAATTATAAAACACTAGTCGCCCGCCCCGGCTTCGCACGAGTGTAAGCTCGGCCTTCGGCCTCGCTACAAAATATGATATAGCCTATGTCACCCGGGATAGTGTAGTTTTTTTCTAATCGGTTCAGTAGTTTCGGAGCCTATTCAATGCAAACAAACAAACAATCAAATGTTTCCTCTTTATATATTGGTATAGATTAAATTAAACTGATCATTAATCGTCGAAGATATCGCGTAACTTACATAAATAAAACAGTCGATTAGGGAACCTAATTGTTAACCGACTATAAAAAAAGGAGGTCATTTTCAATTCGATTGTTTTTGTTCAATGTTTTTTACCTCACAACTCCGTTATTTATAAACCGACTTCGAAAATTATTTTTATATGAAAGGGTATACTTTCGGGTTGGTCCCATAAAAATTTGACAAAAAAATCGGTTCAGTAGTTTAGTTTTAAAATCAAAATATGTAATTGACAAAAATATGTTATCGACGTAAACAAAATTGCGTATTTACTAATTACAAAGTCGTTTTTTTTCATTGATAATTATTTCAAGTCTTTTGAAAACATTGTCATTTCGTCCTTCATTTCTATTGATTTGACGTACACAGAAAGCGATTTATCTTATTCATGTCGCCCGTAACGTTTGGAATTACCGGTTACCTGCCATTTGTAAGTCTGTTATCAGCGCATCTATCTAACTATTGTTGTTGATGCGTGGATGTACGGAAGTGGCTTGCTGTGTCATGTCTGCCGTATCATTAGGGCATTATATCTGACTACATAAAATTTAGCTTTGTATTATTTTGCTATCATATTTCTAGACTAGAAGTAGGTGAGAATAGTAGCGGTTTTGGAATAACACCAACAACGATTTTGGGCATTTTCTGAAAATTC
Organism: Agriopis leucophaearia; assembly: GCA_949125355.1. Lineage (NCBI taxonomy): Eukaryota > Metazoa > Arthropoda > Insecta > Lepidoptera > Geometridae > Agriopis > Agriopis leucophaearia. The sequence continues at coordinate 5,467,883 of OX421262.1, forward strand.
TAATTTATACATTTCATTATCGTTATCAGCATATCATTATGCACTGCTAGGACACAGGCCTTCTTCCAGAGATAGGATAGGATGGGCTCAGGGCCGTCTTTAACCTATTGGAGGCCCTGGGCACATTAGAATAATGGACCCCTATGACCTTGACAGAGCACTATTTTGTAGAATAGATAAAGTAAGTAGATAATCTGGTTTTCGGGCGGTAGAGTAGCTTTTCGCATGCAAAAGCTAATAAGCAAGCAGGTATTGTAGTCCGTTATCTTTTTTTTCGTTTTTTTTTTTTTGTAAATACAGGTTTTCGTTTGGTGATCTGGCAGGAACTAGGGAACTCCATCGATCGCGGGGCCCTGGGCAAGTGCCCAGTGGGAAAGAGGGGCCTGGATGGGCTTTAATCCACGTTATGCCAGTGCATGTTGGTGAATGACTTATGTTGTGTTTCTTGGTTACATACCGCCGGTTTCCTCACGATGTTTTCTTCTTTCACCGTTTATGAGCCGATGGCATCGAAACTGCACACATTTATATTATATTTGTGTAAAAAAATTATGAACGAAATAGATTTAGTTACGCAAAAAAGTCGCCATAAAATTATGGTCATTAAGGACCATGGTCATGGTGGTTTGGGTTTTTGGTTATTAAGGTTGCCTGGAAGATATCGCTTATAGCGATAAGGCCGACAATTGTTTCACTAGTTTTTTTAAGTTGTTTTTTATGTACGTTTGTAATTTTTGGTGTGAACAATAAAGAGTTTTCTATCTATCTATCTATGGTCATGTCTTTTTACTCGACGACGGAAAGAAAAAGTGTATATTCACGTACGTTCTAAAAACCGACTTCAAATTTAGTAAAACACGCAATTTCGTTGATTTTTTGATTGATTTTCGTTGACATATTATTGTCATCTAAGTAAAAAAAAAAAAAAAAAAACCACTGAGCTGATTTTGATGAAACTTGTATGTGACCAATCTAAAAGTAGGTACAACATTTCAAATAAAGAAAACGGTATATGACGGAGTTATGAGGTAGGTTTTTCCTCCTTTTTGTAGTAGGTTAAAATCACTACTAATTTTATATGACGTATTATTTAATAGGTATTTTAAATTGTAAAATGTTCACTAGTCATTTTCCATGGTATGTTTTATTTATTTTTCTTAAGGTGCGCTTATAAAAGGCGCCCTTAATTTAATTACAATCTAGTCTAATGTTAAGCTAATAAGTAATTTAATTCTGACCTTATCTTTTTCGTATGTAATTAAGAAAAGTAAATGTGTCCAAAAACAAGTTTCTTATCGTGTCTATGAAGGGCAAGACACGAGTTCACGAGTTCTTTAGACTTTACAGGAGGCATGATAAAATCATCGCCATGTCGGCGGTGGAAAAGATTTGCCTTCTAAGTTGGATCAAGTATACGAAATAAGGTTTTAGAATGTAGATAATATTTAAAAAACTTTTACAGGTATTGCGCGAACAAATATGTAATAGTAATTTTTAAACTTTCGCGATTTGATGAAAAAAAAATCACTTTTTTTCAAGTTTTTTTTTATATGAAAGGTATCTATTTTTACATATATTTAATATTACGCGATAAGTCTCGATAAATATTAAAATATGTAATGTAGGCAAAATATGGGTTATTCCTAATGTCGTACCTTTGCTTCGCCCGCCGACTACGCCGAGTCGCTTTACACGGGCTGTAAAGAAATAACGTTCACGTACAGCCAACAATTAGTGCTTTTATAAAACGATAGTTTCGTTATTTTATAAGTTAGTACTTTATAATAAAACTAGCTCTTGCCCGCGACTTATTAACTTTCAACCTCCTTTTTTATACAGAAAATAAACGGTTTAAAACCGTTAATGATAGCGTTTTTTTACACACACAAGCATTAAAAGCTTTCAAAAATAGAAAAAGAATAAAATCCAATAGGCAGGCAATAAATTAATTACTGTGATAGTCACAACTAACTAAACTAATACAGTTTAACCAAAAGTTTTAAGTAAAAATTGAAGGTTATATGACAATATGGAAACGAAGAGCCATATCAATCAATGGGAAAATGAAAAATAAGTCAGACTATTGTGAGTAATCACTAAAAAAAAATAACATATTTACAAGTCTTTTTTTTTACATAATATAGAAGTTTTGTCCTAATTCGGTTCTTTCATAAAATCTTTCATTTGCTGACACTACAATCTACAGCCCATGCATTAGGGATCTATTAAACAGCGCACCCAGCGAGCTGGTGGCTTTACCACGCTGGATAGTAATAATTCAAAAGATACTAGGGTGGATATTGAGTGTTATCAATTCTGCAAAGTTAAGAGGGGAAAAAAGAAGGAACGAAAGGGTAAAAGGAATCGTCGGATTATCGACCTTAATAAAAAGTCGTAATTTGAATCTATTTCTTTTGAAAAATTTCGCTGTCTATTATTACGAACTTGCATAATTATGGCAAGCAAATAAAAAAAAATGACTTTGACATATAAAAGCGAAATACACTCTTTCATTGACTGACTCATCATGAAATCTCAAAAACAACTTGACTTAGTATTAAATTTAACACACAAAATTAGTATAAAATGGCTAAATTCGGTTACTTGAATCATCACACTGTCATCCAGGTAAAATTTACCAGTTAATTTGATTAAAAAGCCAAACTATTGAACCAGTTTTGATGATATTTCTATGGGATCAATCTGAAAGTATATCCTTTCAATTATAAAAATAATTTTCCAAATCGGTTCATAATGGACAGAGTTCTGAGGTAACAAACATTCAAAAAAAGAACCCCCTTATTTTTTGAAGTCGGTAAAAAATTGGCGCGTATTCCTTATGGATGTAGATAGTAGGGTGTGTCGTCTAGAGACTTAGCGAAAGAGCCAAATTAAGGGGAGCAAAAGAGAGTTGAAAGTTTATATGAAACACGCGTACGAAGTCGCAGGCAATAAATAAATAGTAATGTACAATTGTATAGATGTTGATATTTTCCAATTCATTTATTTTATTACTAGTTACGTTTCTACAACCGATATGTCACCTGCAAGGGTTGCCAGTACCATTGCGTGACCGATACAACGAACATAGGGAGCAATCAATTAGTGGTTGCCATACGAACACTTCCGTTACGGGACTTCCGAGCGTTTAGGGTACTTCCGGCGGGGCGGTACGACCGCATCCTATAAATACAAGCTTACGACCGATTCTGCACCTTTTCATCTTAATCTTAAGGTAGTTTGTATTTGGTTGTCTTTATTCTAAAGATTTCATTGTAACAAGCTCGGAAGCAACACTGATTGTTGAATGTAAGTGTTGGGACGTCACATTTAATTTTATTGCTAGGGGTTATTTGCTCTTTTTCCTTCGACGGTTTATTCAACTACTATGATAAATATCGACTACAGTGTTGAAGGTTTAACCTCGTTTACGTATTGATGAATTTTAATTGGTCTGACGTCTACATGGAATGATTTCCAGGTTCATAGGAGCAAGTTTAGCTGAAGGTAAGCGGAAAAATACGTAGTGTTATATGAGGTTGGATATATATAGGTTTTTTAAACTATCACGGTTGTTCACTACATTTATATGATTTTTTACCGTGGTAAGGTTGTGGAAAGAGCTCCCGATATTATGGCGCAGTCACATGCACCATGTGCACGTGTTCCTTCCACAACCTTACCACGGTAAATATCCTGTAAATAATCCTATTACTGTAGGTTTTTTTAATTCTGGAAACAAAGAAAATCACGCTGATCGAGTAAAATTACATACATAAGAGTCGATATGTACGTCGTCAGCTCAAATCCAAGTTTTGTCCCTGTGCAAAATTGAAAAATCTACGCGATCTACATACGCCTGCGGAAAGAGATACTCACGAGTCGACGTCCGCCTCAGAACTAAATTACATAAGCGACAAATGATTAAACTCCATATTAATCAAGAACTATTTTAATTTTAAATAAAACAAATTAACATTAAATTACAAAATACAATTACCTATTTTTACGCGTAAAAAAGAATTGACAACAACTTTAGATTACAGGGAAACACAAAAAAAAACATGTTCTAAAAGGCCTGTTTTTGCCGAATAATTTTATCGAGAAAATCCAATCATGTTTCTAAAATTACAAAAACTGAAGAGGTGGAATCTCACTAATAAGTTTTTTTTTTTATGGAGAATAGGCTTGCGCTTGGCCGGCAACTCGCCTGATGTTAAGCGATGATGCGGCCTACGGTGGATCACGCTTGCCTAGAAGAAACCGATTCACTCTTGACTTGAAGACACCCAGATTGTAACTATCGGGGAACACCCATTCAGGCAGTGCATTCCACATACTAGCAGTTCGCACAATAAAAGTGGAATCAAAGCGCTTCGTTCGTATATAAGTATTATGAATTAGAAAGTTTGTGCGTTTTTTAATTAATAAAAGGCTTGCGTTTGACCACCAGCTCGCCTGATGTTAAGCGATAATGCGGTCTACGATGGAGCAAGCTTGCCTAGAAGAAACCAGCCCAGATGAGCCAGCCTAGATGTTTACGGATCGACGTGATTTTATTACATAGAAGGCTCGAAAGTAACTTTTAATCCAGATCCAAATGTTCCTGATAATGTTTACGCAGTTGAAACTGCGCAGCATAGCTATTCAGACATAACAGTTATTACTTTTTATTTGAAACCTTCATAAATTCATAATTTTTTTAAACTCCATACAAGGCTCTAGTAAAATCATCACAACAATACTAGGGCATGACTTGGACTTAACCGTGACTTTGCTGGACTCTGACTGTGACTATGACTTGTTTGACGATATTTTATAAAACTTTATTTTGGATACTAGCAAATAACCAAGACGTACGACGCCAAAATCGTCTCAAGAGGAATGAAGAAAAGAACACCATAAATAAATACTATTTTAAAATCAAAAGATAGTTTCATGGAGATAGGACATAGAGATAGTTCATTGGTGATCAATAGTCAATCTATTAATAATTCTAATTACCTACCACTCGAGATAACACTCTGGGGCTGTAGGTACTTGAATAAAAATTTATCAAAGCCGCGGAACCAACCGTTATCAGTTCCTAATCAAACTGTGTACCTACCTACCTCGTCACACATACTTTTAGCGACCTACTTTATTGTAATTATATCGATTTTTATGAGCATTTTGAATTTAAAATGTTTTTTTGCTCTATTTTTCTTTGTATACAATAACGTTCATTAAGGCAGCGCTCATAGCCCAGCTATCTCTTTCGCAAGTAAATAAAAATTGAATAAAACATCAAATGTCTGAGAGTTTAAAATAATCTGATTGGGCATTATCTTTAGAATATTATTGCAAATAGAATTTTTGTGTATAAATTTTATAGGCAGGCGAAGGATATATAAATAAAGCTCGAAAAAATATATGTTTTTTCCGTCTGTACCGTGCCGTAGCCCTTTTACGTTTTCTGACGAAAATAGCAACAAAAACTTGATTTTTGACGTTCAAAAGGTCATTTTCTGCCTTGTTATTTCTCTACTGTATTTTTATAAAAAATACAGATATTTTTATTGCTATCCGGGCACGAAAAGGCGACACCGCTTCATGGTTATAATATTCCGAAAACCCGTACGGAATTGCTTTAATTTCACTTTTATTGTGCGAACTGCTAGTCTGTGGAACGTGCAGCCTGAATGGGTGTTTCCCGATAGTTACAATCTGGATATCTTCAAATTGCGAGTGATTCGGTTTCTTCTATGCTAGCGTGCTCCATCGTAGACCACATCATCATATTACACCAGGCAAGATGGCGGGACTGGCGGTCAAGCGCAAGCCAATAAAAAAAAAAAAAAAAAGAAAGTTATATCATTATTTGCGGGATATTTACCGTGGTAAGGTTGTGGAAGGAGCTCCTGATACTTAAAATCTACTGAAGAGAAGATAATTAATACATTTATCAGTTACTGAGGCTACACCCGCGTTTTTTCCTGGACAAAAAGTTATTTGTTAATCCGGGGTATAAGCTATCTCCATACCAAATTTCATCCAAATCCCTGCAGTTCTTAACGGATTTGACTAAGGATAAACATACACACTTCCACACAAACTTTGGTAATATTTGAGTTCTTTCATCACAAAGAAATGTACAATATACAGGTATATTGTACACTTCTACAGGTACAGGTATATTGTATTGTACAATTCTAGGTCTAGAATAGTAAAAACAAAAGTACTTTTAAGTAATTGAACACGTTGTTTTAACTATTTTGAAACTATTATACACAATAACAAGAACTTTTGTATGGCATTGTATATTTTGCTCTAAATTTAACAAAGACTTAATGGAAAAACTTAGGTGCCGTTGACGAGGTGAAAATAACAAGGAACACACATTTAAAAAAGCAGAAACAGGTGCAATTTTATTTTTTTATTAATTTAATAAGTTATGATTTTACAAATTATAAGTACATTTTGATCCTATGTGGATCAATCATTATATATTGTTGATTAGCATAGTACTCCGTTATAGGAGGTGCTTAGCGACTTATTTTATATAAAACCCCAATCTATACAGGATTATGCTGAAAGAGTCTACAACAAGTAGATAGCGTGAAGTATTTTGGTATGTGGATTGACAAAAATCTAAGGTGGGGCACGCATATTAGTGAACTACAAGACAAAACGTTAAGGTTCTTGAATTTATTCAGAGTTTTAGCAGGATCCAGCTGGGGTATGCACCCGAAACATCTTCGTCGACTGTACATATCAATCATAAGAAGTAGATTGGATTATGGCTGTTTTCTGTACGATGTAAGTGCTAAATGCCATCTTTACAAACTGGAAAAGGTACAAAATCAGTGCATGAGGGTTATAGGGGGCTTTATAAAAAGTACACCGACACACGCCATGGAATCGGAACTGTGCCTTCCACCACTACATATTCGCAGACTATATCTTGCTGGTAAATTTTGGTTAGGATCACGAACACTTCAGGGGAACGTTACCATACGTGTGATAGAGGAGTTGTGTGACCTTTGTCTGAGCAGGGCTTACTGGAGAAGAAAAAAAACCCCATTGTTGGTAGAGATTCATGCAAAATGGAAAGATCAAAATATACAGTCTTGGTCTAAGCTAAATATTTACTCTCTTGATATGTGGATAAGCAATTTTGACCTGTCTCGGAATATTGCAAGTAATATTGAAGGAATTAATTATTCCAAAAAGGTGTATGGTACAACAGAGTTGCGGGACATTTGTTCTGCATATCTGGGTATGAGATATGATTTATTTTATTCTGTCTTTACAGATGGGTCTAAAGTTGGGTCCACATCTGGAGCAGCATTCTTTGATCCCCAAATGGGCTTACGCGCAAAATTTAAAATTGACGCAAATATTTCCACCATGCACAGTGAGCTAATTGCAATTTCAGAGTCATTATTATATCTATTAGACATAAATGCCAGCCAGTTTGTAGTATTGACGGATTCTAAGAGTGCACTCCAGCATTTGGCTCGGCTAACTTTGAATTTCAAGGATATCCGATAGCCTATTCTATATTGAGCAGCATTTATAAGCTTAGAGCCGCAGATAAGGTGGTCATTATACAGTGGGTGCCCTCTCATATCGGTATCATGGGCAACGAGGAAGCGGATCGAGCGGCAAAAGAAGCAGTTAGCGACGGTATTCCATATACTTGCCTCCGCTTCATAGCGAGTTTCTTAGAAATGTAAAAGGCTTTGTTGTTAAAACTGGCAGGAATACTTCAATGAGCGGTCTCGAGCTATAGGCATCTGGTACAGAACGGTGCAGAGTGAACTTCCTCGCTACCCATGGTTCGATACAATGGACATGAAGAGACAAGATGTGGTAGCCTTGCTCAGACTCCGTACCGGGCACATTCCTGGCAACAAATTCAAGTACCTAATGAAAAAAATAGAATCACCGCTCTGCTGTTTTTGCGGGTCGGTGGAGGATGTACATCATGTGTTGTCGGAATGTGCGCGGTACGAGGTCCAGCGGAGAGCATTGTCGCACTATGGTAGCAATGTAGGTTATTGCAACAGTGTCTTGGCTTCACCTGGCTCCAGGGAAGCCAAGATGCTGATGCAAATGTATCATTTATTTGTAGATTATAAGTGCCCGTGTGGAAGTTGTTAGAGTTTGTGTGATAAATGTGTTTACTGTAGCTTTACGGGGTGGCATAGTCATTTTATGACAAAACCCCATTTTTTTTAATAATAAAGATTTAAAAAAAAAAGGAGTCTACTAAGCCAGAGGGGTCCATTATTAAGTATTATCATTATGAACCACATCCACTGAGTGACCAACCCTAAAACCGGGAAAAAAATATCAGCTGTTCCGTACATTTTGCAGAGTGTAAATTAAATGACTAATTTTATTCCATCATCATCAGCCAGAAGACGTCCACTGCTGAACATAGGCCTCCCCCTTTAACCTCCACACTGAACGACATTCTGCCATCTGCATCCACTGGATGCCCGCGACTCTCACAATGTCGTCGGTCCATCTAGTGGGAGGCCTACCTACGCTGCGTCTTCCGGTTCGCGGTCTCCACTCAAGAACCTTTCTTCCCCATCGGTTAACAGTTCTTCGAGCGATGTGGCCTGCCCATTGCCACTTCAACTTGCAGATTTTAATAGCTATGTCGGTGACTCTGGTTCTTTGGCGAATATCTACGTTTCGGATTTAATCGCGCAAAGAAACTCCGAGCATAGCTCTCTCCAATTATTTTATTCAAATTTTGCGAAATTCCTCCTCTAAGTGGGTGAAATGAAGCCATAAAGTTTGTATAGAAACAAATAATATTCATGCTACGCTGATGAAACTATTTGTGTATCTATATTTATATGTACCTATATCAAAAAGGCGATTTGTGTATAATTGATCCGGGTATGTCCTAATACTGCAACTAGAACCACCGGAGAATGGGCAGCAGTTTCTTATTAGGACACGGTGAACGTAGTGCGATCCCCAAGCTGCCTGCCAAGCGTGAGGATTATGGCAACACCCCTCTCTAAGAGGAAGGCTATTGTTCAGCAGTGGACGTTTACTGGTTGATGATGTGTGTATAAATAAATATAAATAATGTATGTATCTATGTATGTGGCCTATGGTCTCCGAAACCGCTGGTTCATTATAAAAATAAATAAAATGTGTTTCAGGATTTTTCGAAAATCTACACCCCTAATAAGTAAGGGTTAAGTGGGTAAGTAAGGTTTTAATGAAGTAACATTTTATAAATGTTGCGTCACAGAATAATAGTATATGGTTGTGATGACAAAACATTGTACATAATGAAAATAATCTCACACGTATATTAAATTTTTCTGAAAATCAAGGAAATAACAGTTACTAGTAGGATAGCAGGTAAAATCGCGTGGCGCTGCTCGTAAATCTATATTTTGGTACACACGTAGTACCTACCTAAACATGGTTAGGTTTATAAGTGCTTTTATACGCATAGTAATGTAGTTGTCGGATATTGTATGTAATGATAAAGCGTGTACCAATTTAATCTGCCTATAATATTTTAAATAATAATCAATTACGATATGGAGTTGTTCTTAGAAATTATCGTTTATTGTGTCTTTGATGCCTCCTAAACGTTGTATTTGTATGAAATAATATAATTATAACTTTAATTCAATATTGTCGAATGCATTGATAGTACGTAGCAAAAAAATTTTTAGGTCTATGGATAGTACAGTGATTATTGTACTAGTTTTTAAGCTGTTTTATCGTAATTTATACCATTTCCCCTCTAAAAATCTTATTTTCATTACTCCTACTCGGAAAGTAGGTTTGAAGTTACCTGAGGAGCGGGTTGAAAGTAATACATTTCAGCCCTAGTGATTCTCCCTAGGAGAATCACTTTGAACTGACAGACACTCAAATAATAAAAAAAAAATGTTCTATTTTCACATTTGTATTGAACCATGGTCCAACTTTTTTTTTCTTCTCAGAAGATTATGGTCCCGCACTTCTCGTGCATTTTCCACTGTCAGTTCATGTTTTTATTTTTAGTTTCCTTGTATTCGCAATGAAAAGCACAGCCCGTCTCGGGACTAAATAAGTTACTTTCACCCCTATATAGGATAACAATGTACTATTTATTCACTGAAAACAGTGAATAAGCACTATTTTGGTGTTTTAATTTGGAACACACCAATATATTCGACCTCCATCTCAATGCTATACAACCTCCTTGCGCAAAAAACACTCGATACAAACTCCTTGTGCAAAGAATACATGACATATAAACTCCTTGTACAAATAACTCCTCGAGATTTGATTGGTCGACATTTTCGACAGGGAGTTTAGCATTAGAATAAAAACTGTTTTGTGTTCTTTGCTGTCGTAAGAAAGTTGGCACTATTTTGAATACTGTAAGTTGTAAGAACACGAAGTTTAGTGTTACTTAAAAATAAATCAATAATTTAACCATTCTTTTTTCTTCATTAAATGTCTATTTTCGCTTAAATCTTTCTTTTGCAACTCATGGTATAAAGTATAGTTTGCAACTCTTGAATAAAACTGATTTATATTGAGGGCCATGAATCAGTCGCGTCCCTCAGGATTCTAACACTAGAATCATCATGAATCACTCCCTACGGTCGTGATTCAGTCGTTAGAATTCTTCACTTGCTCGTGATTCATCTATGGCCCTCGCTTTCAAAATGTCCTTTATTCATTATACTATTGTAGTGTGAACAATAAAGAGTTTATCTATCTATCTAAATCATTTTAATTTCAATCAAATCATTTTCAATAAAAAACAATTACTTTAATATGTAAGTTAATTTACTTCGTTGATAGAAATAAACTTAAAAATCAACGTCTGATTTACTCTTAATCAAATGTATTAAAGTCATTATAATATTATTATACAAAAACCTTGTTTTTTCGTTGCCTAATCAATACAAAATACAACAAATGAAAAGTCGTTTGAACGAATGCAAGATCGTTACTGCATGGCAAAGTTTACAAAACACCGCGTGGCGGTTCCCTTTTTTACGATAGCAAAGGGCGCGTTCCGTTTTACGCAAAATTTTAGCGAAGCTATAAGATATAAAACGAAAAAATTATAAAGTCATGATTAATTGAGATTTATTTTGAAAGGCATGATTAATTAGGTTTTATTTTGAAACGCCTTATTGGTTTTTTCTTAAGAAAAAAAAAACTAGAATTTTTCCAACCCTGCTTATAATCAGTTGGTCCCGGGTTTGATAGAATTTAAATATCTGCTCTAGGTCTCGGTGATGGTTGCTCTTTGTCTTTGTGTGTGTTTCATGGCCTCTCCCAGACACTGAATCCCAGTCGGAACTATGAGTGCGAAGCTTTTATTTATTTATTTTTATTTATTATAATATTTTTTAAACAACTACTGTAATACAATTCCTACATCTAATTTATTAATAGCTGCTGCTGAACCAGCATGTTAAAAATCAAAAGTTCTATTCAAAAAGCACTCTCATGGTAGCACGTTTAAATGAGTACTCACGGGATATTTGAGAAGCGAATCTGCCAAAGCCTACGGAACAAGTCAGCGTTTGGATGTATGTTTGTTGTTTGACTGTTTGTATGTTTGATCGACGATAACGCGTCTCATTGATTTAAATTTTGTAAGCAAATATACCTAGTTCATGCACATATAATATATAACTTTTGAGTTTAAGACGGTAAGGGTTTTTGAGTTCACAGTTCAGGCGAACTACCAGATAGTTTAATTTAAAAAGAATAAGCCCAGATACCAAAGGAACCACGTTAAGCACAGATGTAAGCCTTATTGACCCCCGCCGAGCAGCGTCACACACGAGGGCAAATCTCACGATTTTTTGTCGGTCGACGACACTACAGAAAAAACTACTCATGTGAATGCGGCGCAAAAAATACTCCTATAACAAACAGCTGAGCGATGATAAGCTCCGCTCGAGGTCATGTGGAACCATTGAACGTAGCCCTTCACTCAGATATCAACCAGATAGAAGAATCTTGGAAGAATTTTGAAGTTATAAACTTACGGATAGATGAATAGGAATTTGAAAAAAAATACTTGATAACTTCGATCAATTTTTGAAGCTGGCTTATGAAAAAGTTTACGAGTTTTGACCATAATGCTTGAGGCACTAAGCATACAAAGAATGTATGCTGTATGGATTTTCTTTTGCGTCAATTTGAAATCAGGGCCCGCTATATAGGGCACCTTTTTCACATAATCCATCCTCGACCACACAGTAGCTTACCATCGGGCGAGTTGGTGATCAAATATCTATTTGACATAAAAATATATATAAAAAAAACAGTTTGGATCAGATGCAGTATGTTGTTATAAAAGATATTGGGTAGGTATACTAAAGATTTATTTTAAGTATGAAATGAATGTGTCTCAAATCCAAGACACAAAATACCATCAGCTAAATCAGACCAACTTGAATTATTGACGATCTGCTTAAATCCATTGTCTCGTAGTTTTTCATCACCATTGTGTATTCCATATGTATAAACTTCTTTTATATATGTTCGAACGCAACGCTTAAACTTTACCAAAATATTTTTTACGTTTAAAAATAAGGGACCATTTGTCTTTTTTTTATTATACTGAATTTGAAACGAGCTACTACACATTTTTAGTTTGCACATCACCCTTTATCTAATAAAGATATCACTCTATGAAATATCTGATTGTCGGGGAGCCAGAAAGGAAACAAACCACGCGCACTCGTGACAACATAACTTTTTGCATATCCCAAGGTCTTAGTATTGCGGTTCTCCGATTTCACATACGTGGAACCATTGTGCTCTTCTAGGAAAGGCTGTGAGGATTTGAGGAATGTATTGTTGCACTAACCTGGCGCTAGATTCCCTCGGGGCTTGGCTCCTAGTATCGCGAGGTTGACGTTTGCTTTCCTTCCATCGATGATGGGGTTGGGGTCTTTACATGCTCGCTCTGCTGCTGCTCGGTCGCCCATTATTACCTGGAAAGACATATTTTTATAAGAGACGAAGCAGATTTGTGAAAGACACAAAAATATATAACGCAATCTCATTCCTACATAACTTAAAGTACCATAACATAAAATTGTTCCTATTATTTTATTATCTTATTAGTTTCACAAAATCAAAGACTTAAAACTTGACACTTTGGACTACCATATTTCGCAAAGGATATATGTACTTGAGAAAAAGGTGATGTATGAAACTTTACCCTCATTTTGAAAGATCTATTCAATTCAACGATACCCCACACGAGGGGATGCATCGAAAAGAAATTCAAAATATCAATATTTTTATGTACTTTTAAAATTGAGATCTATACTCATACTGTGATTATGAAAAGCTTCCTGCACTAAAAAATTAGGAATTAATGATAATGATGATAAAACAATTAGAAAGGACGGACAGAACGAACTTGTAAGGGTTCCTTGTAGTACTATACAGACTCCTAAAAATTTAGGTACAAAATTTGGCGTTGTTTAGCCACCCGGCTGAAGTACATATAGCAGATCAGTCAATAAACATTTTATGGTTCTGTAGTAATACAAGGAACCCTTATACATTCATTCTGTCCGTCCGTCTGTCTGTTCGTCTGCCCGTCCGTCCTATCCTATGTCCGGAGGTAGGTACTATTGATAGGGTTTATGATGCAGCTCAATTAGGTCGTGAATTACAACGGACGATCCAGACAGTTTTAGGATGGGTGCCCGATATATACTCTGATCTATGGATGTGTGACAGCGAGTTGCATTTATTTACAACTGAACGCTATCGTATTTTAAATTGCGTGTCAAACTGTAGATACCATTCGTTTGTCTTAGAATAACATGGAGGATTTATCTGATTCTACACTATGCTATTTAAGCGAATTAATTAGTTTACCTACTAACTGAATATGTATGCTTATGCAACACCAAATAGTGCCCTCAGTACACATCAGTCAACACTGAAGTGAGAATTTTTTCCCTTCTCTTTTCTGTGCTTAAGACGCATCATTTAGTGTTGTGATTAGCCAGGCCCAAAGCCTAAACGAACTTATTTCTAGTATTTTAGTTTTAGTCGCAAACCTTCAAGGTTCCATTAAGCAAGCAAATAGGACTCAGGTTCATTGTGTAATTTAGTATTAAATCGATAGGTAAGTAAAGAATTGATCGTCGATATGACGCAGTCGCGGCATTACCTATTGTAATGCATGCGTGTACCTCGGGTCGCCGCGACAATGTAGGGGCCAGTCTTACCTGACCTTCTATGTCATTTAGACCCTCAGCGTTCAAAGCTCCGATTATACTGGGACTACTATTTAAACGAGCGATGCGATGGAAGTAAAGCAAAATGTCTGATGACCTCCAGATACAAAAGGTCTGGAATAATTGAAAATAAATTCTAATGTAAATTTTTTCTACGAACCTCGTCGAACGTTGTCGGGTTCGGTTTTTATTGCACAACAAAAACTATTTAGTTTTTGTCAATCTATGGATTATATAAATATTTTATTATGGGTTCTTCCCTTTACAAAACAATAAAAACGATTTGATAGTTGTGTTAAAAGTTAATAAATTCACTTGATTGTATAAGTAATGAGAGTCAGAATATAAACCACCTTTATTGTTTTAAGCGTACCCCAACTATTTAACAAAATTAATCGAAAGCATTTGCCTCGGGTAGGGGCAGTGGTCTAAGGATTATAAGAGTTGGACCCCCATGCCATACCGGCCTATGATCCAACTTTGTTATTTAAGTTTTGCAGAACTCAACAATCTGTAATGTTCAGGGTTGACAAAATATAATGATTTGTATCAGATACAATCCATTTTTTAGAATCATATCATGTCCCGCTGCTAGGACATAGGCTTTCTCTCAGAGAGAGAGAGAGAGAGAGAGAGAGGATGGACCCTTATCCGCCATGCGGGCCCAGTGCATGTTGGTCATTGTAATGTCTTTTTTATGCTATCATCATCAGCCAGAAGACGACCACTGCTGAACATAGGCCTTCCCCATCGATCTCCAAAAGAGCCGGTTGGAAGCGGCCTGCATCCATCGTTTCCCTGCGATCTCTTGAGGTCGTCTTTCCATCTTGTGGGTGGACGTCCTACGCTGCTCTTACCGGTCCGTGGTCTCCATTCGAGAACCTTTCGACCCATCGATCATCTGATCTGCGTGCCCTGCCCACTGCCACTTAAACTTGCTAATCCGGTGTGCTATGTCGGTAACTTTCGTTCGTCTACGGATTTCCTCATTTCTGATTCAATCTCGTATAGAGAAACTCCGAGTATAGCCCTCTCCATAGCTCGTTGTGCGAGTTTAAACTTGTTTATGAGGCCCATAGGAAGAGATCACGTTTCAGTGCCGTATGTCATCACTGGCAACACACACTGGGCGAAATTTTGGATGAGAAGATGTTGCGAAGTTTACCGAACGCTGCCCAGCCAAGTTGGCCTCTTTCTTGAAGTTGAACGTGCCTTGGTGGACTTTTTGTCCTAGGTAGACGTACGCATCAACAACTTCTAGAACTGAGTTTCCAACTGATACTGCGGTGGGCACAACAAACAAATTTATAACAATAATAATTATGTAACAAATTATATAACAATAATAATTATGTTCTGCCCTCGAAAGAAAATTAAAACACTCAAATAAATTGAACTGCATAAATAAGCAAACATGTTCACGTTAAATTGACTCCTTGCAAGTTATTTGTATGCAAATATAGTAGATTTGAGTGTAAATGTAAAAATGAAACATTCGGAGTGGTTCAATAAACTTCAATCGAGTTTATATCGGAGCTTGTTTGTACGAATTGAAGTAAGGCACGGCGATAACGAAAACTATCGGGCAGGCGGGCTGCGCACACGCCGCCGCCGCTAGGTTTATTTGCCTAGTTTGAATTTGAAATGGGGTTTGCTGGTAAAAAAATATACAGATGGCGCTTGCATGTAGTATGAAAAAAACCTTATAAAAATAAGTATTTTTGTGTTATTTAGGTCTGTCTACTGTTTTTAGATAGATAGATAGACATAGTAAAGCTTTAACGTTTCGTTTGTCTTTCTCTTTGTTGTTTTTCATATAAAAAGAGCGGCAAACAAGCAGGTGGACCGCCTGATGGTATGCAGAATCCTATGGATACTTGCATCCCTTGCGGTGTTGTCGATGCTTTGCCAGCCCGGAGAGGTAGCTATAGACATTTTTAGAAACGTTCCATTTCAAAGCTTGGCAAGAAGACATTTGAAAGAAAAAGAAAAAAAAATGATTCGGAAGAGGTGACTTATATTCGCACTTTAGATTTGTGTTAAGGCTCTCTTTTCACACTTTTAGCAATTTTGGTCTGTCTAGTTTTAATCTGTCTACTTCTACGTCTACATTATTTTTATAATGTTAAGCTAAGTATGGAAACTTAGCTTAACATTATAAAAATAATGTCATATGAAAATTGAATGTTTTGTCTATATATAGGAAACCGTAAAGACCGAAACAAGGAAATTTCACGCGATAGTAAAAATATATAAAAGTAACACTGAATTGCGTTTTTCCTATTATTATTTTTTTGTTTAATATTAATTCAAATACCTTTATTTACTAAATATTGTCTACAATATCCTAATATACAGATTTTCAAATTATGGAGGGAACCATAAGGGTAAATTTTACATTACAGATACTCTTCGAAAATTATGAGAAAAACCTCAGAAATAGAAGTAGCGAAACGTACGACTGTTTTAAGCCGTATGGTAACGTGCGTCGAGTAAAGAAAACCTCGCCTTAAAAAAAACATAATTTATTTTTATTTATATCAGCTTTCTCTTTCATATACCTGATACTGGCAAATTCGATTGGTAATTTATTTGTAACACCTTTTTATTTTAGTCAAGTCCTAATTTGCAGTTGGGAGGTAAGCGTTTCATTGTCAATATTATTAACAACCAACCAACGGCCATTTTACAAGTCACCAAAATGTTATATTATTATAGTAATAATAATTTTACCCGTTTGTAATTAGTGAAAATATTATAACAATTATGTAAAAAAAAACTTTTGTGGGGCGTACCTAGTAAGAATACACATTTACATGCGTCATATGTGTTTCCAATGAAAATTGTGATATTTTTATCAATATAATAACTAATACATTTCGTTTATTTTTAAAATCCTTATTAAAACCATTACAATTAATACAAAAAATCAAAACAATAATATGAAAAACCGTAGAGGCCCCGAGCGAATCAGAGAGCGCCGGCTACGGCGTAGCACGGTCGTAGCGGTCATGCGATACGCCCAATTCAACGCCACGCCACGCACGCCCATCGTGTTTTACTATTGTAACTTTTTTTTAAATTACTGTTTGTCAAGAAACACGGGTAATATTAAGTGAAAGCCCTTCACACTAATATTAGAGCATAACCTAGCTTCTAATTTTCACACATCTTTGATCAGTGAAAACTTGTAAATTATACCCCATACCCGCCCCGGCTTCGCATGGGCGTAAGTTTTATTTTATATGTATATAATACATATGTTTTATCGTTTTAATTTCTATTGTACATTTTTTTTGCCACAAATAAATTATGTCTATATCCACATATATATGTATATATAAACATTCAGAGAAAAAAATATCTAACTGATGGTGAAAACCGCATAAAAATCCGTTGCGTAGGTTGGGAGGAGTTAGGGAATATACAGACAGAAGAGTAAAGTAGAGAAAAAACTATGTAGAGATAGAGAAGAGATCGCACTATGAGTTTCATACAATCAATTCATTTCGCCAACCGAAAACTACTGTTTTATTCAGAAAACTTATCAATTAGTCTCTCTAGTTCTAGTTGGTTCTAGTTTACAAAGTAAATACTCTAAATTGATAAAGAAAAAGCATTTCATTCGACTCAGCGGTATTAGATAACTATTTAATTTCGTACCAGTTATCAGCTTTATTGAATAAAAATGCTATTATCAAAGTGTGAAGCTATTAGATAATATTGTGTGCGCCGCCAACGATTGCGATTGATAACTGCTATTAACGCCTATTTGTTAACTTTAAAGGACAATATTTTGCAACGTTTTATACGTATGAAAAAAAAAGCGAAGGAAAATACAAAGAACAGAAACTCGCATTACCGATTTACCATATCATTATACCCATAGGTACCTACATCTTGTAAGTTAAAATGTTTATTTGGCTACGCTTTTTATGCAACTTGCCTTGCAATCACTTGCCTGATGGTAAACATCACGTTTGCCCATAACAGATAAGTGCTAATCAGAATTAAGAATATCAGCATTTTTAACATCATCTATCCGCGCCAATGCACTACTCTAGTCACCCTGAGATATTAAATCTCTTTTTGTGTTATTTCACTGGAAACATTTGTTCATCTGGAGTAACTAAGTCTGAATAGCACCTAACTGGGTAGGTAGCTGTCTATAGAACAGGTCGCTCCGCGCCGAGGGTAGCATGGCCTGTATCAGATGACGGTCCTTTGTATCCTGTCGCCACTTTAGCACGATCCTCTGAGACTGGCCCCACCAATGAGCATTTGGTACAAGCCACCGGCGAAGGTTTGTCCTTACATTGTACATTTCTTAAGGCCGCGCTCACCGAGCTATGTCGTATCTTTTTCAACATTTTAAAAGAAAAAAAATCGATCCGAACGATTGAGCATTCTGGAGATGGGTTATATGATATTTGCTTAGAAAAGAAATTACAAAAAAAAATGAAAAAAAACAGCCAAATCCATCCAGTCGTTTCTGCGTGATTGAGTAACAAACATCCATCCATCCAAACTTTCACATAAGTATATGATATTAGTGTGATACAGTATCCCAGGAATACTATAGGATAAATTTATGATTATTTTATACACTCTGAGTAGGTAGTATCTATAGATAACTTATTGATTCTTAGGATTGAATAAAATAACTATTATATGCACCTAAATACTTTTACCGACTTCCAAAAAGGAGGGGGTTCTCAATTCAATTGTTTTTTTAATTTTTTTATGTTTGTTACCTCAGAACTTTCGACTGGGTAAACCGATTTTGATGATTCTTTTTTTATTTGAATGCTGGTGCTTGCTGTGTGGTCTCTTTTCAATTTGGTCCAATTCTGCCATTTTTATGAAGTCGGTTTTTTATATTGATATTTTTTTACTATTATTTATTCTGTAACCAGTGAGTGCGATGGGTGACCTCGAGTCAAAGCGCTACCGTAGCTGTAAGTCAGATAACGCGTTAAATTGGAGGTCTCAGTTGTTTGTTTTACCACCACCTAGCCATGTCCTCGGGAGCCTTCAGGTGGCCTAAAAACTCTGAAATTAGGGTCAGCCACTCAGCCTGTACGAGCTCGCTAATTCTATCGACACAAAAATTTCAGTAGGTGGTTAATAAAATGGCGTCATCGAAGGTTAATGAAATAAATGTTATGCGACGTTCGCTGCTGTTTGGTTTCATTTATAAAATTGTACCTATATTTGTTTGCTGCGTCACAAAGTGTTGGCAACGATGAATTGCGATTATTACAGCTATTCCGATGTCACAAGGGTGCAACAGGGCGCTTCCCTCCCGAGCCACCCTAGCAAGAATTGAAAATGGGGTTGTGATTCATTTCCCACGAGCCCTACGCCGTGCAACGAACTAAACGCTCCAAACTTCATTGCGTTCAAGGCCTACACTGTTCAATCACTTTATCAGCTAGCTATTGCAAACTGCATCACCTAGAAAAAGTTTGCTTATAAAAAGTCAATGTACAAGTAAAAGCAAGTGCAGGTAATGAAAAGCCGCGCATCTAATCCATTCTCCTCGCAGCCGATTGTCGCTATCAAAGAGTATAAGTAGGTAGGTAATATATGAAGAAGTCGCTACAATGAATTACCCACTAGACGAAATCTTCATACCTACCTACACTGTGAAAATTGGAGTCATTCTGCCGAATTTAGTTCTAGATACGCAAATCTTATACCGTTTTCAAGGGCAAACACATCACTCAACTCAAATAATGCTTATTATTTACGTCGGCACCGATTCCCGAAACAATTTATATGGTCGTTAGTTTTAGGCACACAAGGTACACATTGTACACCTGTGAGGAATAACCACTTCCGTGTTAGATGTAATTTTGCGATAGAATCGTACCTATGTGGCCACCAGGCTAGGCAATGGCGCACGGGCGGTAGGTAACCAGTAGGTAGGTAGGTAGCAATAAGGTGCGATAACGCGCGCTAACCGTGCGATACGCCTGCTGTTTCAGAGCCACGACTCAACTGCGCACGGGCATGCATACAAAGGTTTACGTGTCAATACAATTTTACACAATGCTTTCAGTGAAACACGTCAGAAGAGAAACTCACAAAGCCATATCCTCTACTCTTGCTGGTCTGTCTGTCCGTGATGACGACTGCCTCTTCTATATCTCCGTATACCGCGAAGTGTTCTCGTAAGCTCTTGTCCGTCGTGTGGTAAGGGAGTCCTCCGACGAACAGTTTTGTCCATGTGGTATCTTTCTGTCCAGGGAGAGCTCCGAGAGCCAGGAGGCCCTCGGAATCGGCCGGCAGAGCGCCTGCCATCAACATGCCTTGAACCGCCTCCGTTGCGCCGACCACTTTTACACTGAAGGAACACTGTCACTGCCGCTGTCGCGGTCTTCTAGTCCGAGTTTGAGTCCGCGGCGTGCACGAGTGTGTCGGTGTGTAAACAGTGGGGTTGGCTATACGACCGTTCAGTGTGGTGCTTGGACGCGGACTGATGCTCGTTCGCGGCGCACGTGGCGCTCCGGTACTAATTTTAGCCCCCGCCGCGCCCCCCTCGTCACCAGATGCGTCGGCACCCGTCTGCCCGACCACATGCGATGCGTGCCCTACCATGCCCTACTAGCTGCTACCCTCCACTCACGCTTTAATGATATGCCTCGTTATCACACTTTTGTACCTCCAGCTACAATACGGATCAAGACTCAAAATATCGTTTGCAAAATTAATCATGCAAATTGAATGCAACTGTCATAAATGTTCATTTAAATGCAACTGTCAAGTTAACTTCGAGATTTTTTTTTGTTATACCTACTACTTTTCGTGAGTTAATCTTTCGTAATGAAACCTATAATTTATTCAAACGGGCTTTATCGTTGGTAACCCAGTTGCGAGAAAGAAGGTACATGTAAGTGAATGTTTGGAATGAACGTTTTAGATAAGATTACCAAAGTGAAGAATTTAGATTTTTTTGAAATCGTGACTTATGTAGGTTTATACATATACATATTATCGCACAATAGGACAATAAAATTCCTATCGATTGGTAAGCATTAGCAAAAATATTGACTGAGTCCAGTCCGGACATCTGTAGTTTGAAAGATGTCGTGAAAGGCAAGGAAAGCACAAGGCTGGCACAGGATCAAAACTTCACATCAGACAAACAAAAGAGATATGGTAAGATGGTGTGACGGGTGCGAACGCATCTGGCCTTTGCCGCCCTATTTTTGCATGTAGATAGTGTAGTAGATATTAGTCTATTAGTTATTGGTGTCGCTGCAAGTTTCTTAGTGTGCGTGAAAAATGAGTCAGTGTGCCATAGTTAAGTACAGTTTTTGCATTAAGCGCTTTAGCGGTATAGTGAAATAATTATCAATATAAAAAACAGACTTCATAAAAAATTAACAAACATAAAAATATAAAATACAGTCGAGTTGATAACCTCCTCCTTTTTGGAAGTCGGTTAGTAAAACCGGCCAAGTGCAAGTCGGGCTCGCGCAAATAGTCATAGTAAAGTAGTATTTTATTGATAGTAAATTACAGTTAAACGTCACTGAGGGTTCCGTACCACCACATGACTTGTTAGTTAGTTACTAAAGTACAAAAAAATAGTGCTTAAAGACAACATCCCATCAACGCCCAGGCGGTCACCCATCCAAGTACCGACCGCGCCGGACGTTGCTTAACTTCGGAGAACTGGTGGTGAACATACATTTGTCATCGACTCGCACTTGGCCATTATATATTATTATACGTCTTTAGAGCGTGTACTATAATCATGCCAAGTTTGACGCTTGTATGCAGTATATACGTATATAGTCGTGTGCTTGGGAGCCCCTTTAGTTTTTACTTATATCTTTATTATTATTTCTTAGGTAATCCGCTGCAACATTACATATGAAAATTTCAACTGGTTATCTATAACGGTTCGAAAGATACAGCTGTTAAAAGGTATGACGGACAGACGGATGGACAGACAGATAGAAAGTCAGATAGACAGACAAACATACAGTATGTTTAGTAATAGGGTCCTATTTACACCCTTTGGGTACGGAACCTAAAATTTGATGAAACGCAAAAACATTTTAACACGATGTACTAAGCACTAAGGCATATGTCGTTTATTTGTCTGATCTGAGACCAAAACGGACAGAGCGCACAAGAGAAGATCGATGATGATTTCGACAGTTCTAATTTAGATCGAAACTAGATGATCCACTTATTCCTCTTTGAATAAAACAGATATTCACTGTTTGCTATCCGTATGTATGTAGGGAGTTGAAGCATTTCCGGTAATGCACCTCTTTATCAGGAAATAGTGGCAATTAAAGGAAACAATATTCTGTCAACAGTTTACGGCGCGGACGCAGGAAGCGCTCGGTGAACACTGGAACAATGGTTCCCACAGCCGGCTGGGTCAGGTTTCCTGCGACGATATCCGAGATTATGCGTGAATTAGTTAAATACTACGCCGTTGATTACTACCGATAATAAGAAGTGTCATGCTACAACAGCAGTTCCATGAGAAGACACATGAGACATCGATGATATAATCGACGATATTAGACGCTATTTTTCTTTGGGGTTTCATTTCAGTAATTACTGGCCGCGCTCACCGGACAGTGCTATTTCTTTAGCAACATTACTGAAGTTAAAAAATCACTGGAGGAGAATTTAATTCCTGGTCAACGATGCTGGTACGAGTATCACAACTAGCTAAATTTTTATTTACTTCTTTAGTTTTATATTTTGTTGAATACTGTGGCCTTAGTACGAGCACTTGCGAAAAATTTATCGTTACCTGCGTAAACGATAGCAAAATGTATGAAAAATTAAACAGCACCTCTATCGGACGTGAAAGGAAACGGAGTTTTTCATAACGTTTGCTATCGTTTACGTATCGATAACCTTTTCGCAAGTTCTCGTACTAAAGCCACTGTTTGTTGATCCTTAAATAATTTGAAAAAAAAAAGAACAACTGGGCATTTCCTTTGAATAGCATTGCAAATGGTATATATTTTTTGTATTGAATATTTAAAATGAGTATTTGTAGAATGGCATATGAGGCTTTTTTCGATCTCATGAAACTTCCTTGAAAACGTTTGCAAAGTTATTCTAAAAAGAATTACCGATATTTTTTTATATAAATAGGTCTACGTTTGGCCACCTGATGGAAAGCTATTTTTCCTACTGAGGCTGCTCTAGGCGGTGAGCGCAGCAGTAATTAGTGCTTGTGCTTATAAATAAATAAGTAATTTATTAGTACGGAAACAACTACTGACTCATTTGCTAGTGCGTTTATAGTGCACACTTGCACTCTAGTAAGCGATCAAGTGGGATGGGGTAAGAGGAAGAGCCTAATATTTTTTTTCAATGGATTTTATGGAAAACGGGTGAAATTCAATAAAAGGGATTCAATCCCTAATTCTCCAACATAAGAGGAAAATTTTTGTTCAGACAATTTTACGAAAAGAGCTAGAACGTCTTGAATTTATTACAGTTTTATCGCAATAACTCAAAAAGTTATAAACAATAAAAACTTTATAATTTTGAATGAAAGTTTTTAATATGACCTATCAGCATGATAAGTTACAAGTTTCATACACGAAGGGGTGCAGTGAAAAAACTAATTTCATCCTTATTTCACATGTGCGAGAGCCACCAAAAAAAAAACGCAAAATAATATTCTTTTTATACATATAAAATTGCGATCTATACTTAAACTGTAATTGTGCAAAGTTTCATGCACTTACCTTAATAACTATAAAATATAGGTTCTTAAAAATTAGGACGGACGGACGGACGAACGGACGGACAGACACACGCAGCCAGACAGACAGGCGCATGGACAGAACGAACTTATAAGGGTTCCTTGTCGGGCTACGGAACCCTAAAAAATACACTAGAATTGAGAACCCCCCACTTATTTGAAGTTGGTTAAAAAAGCGAAAAAAAGTACCTAATAATTATAGAAATCTGCGTTTTCGCAAGTATATTTAGTCCTATTAAGCTAGCATCCTATTAACGTCGGCCCTTAATAGGATGCTAACTAATTACCAGTCCTGTATACCTTTTTTTTACTTTTTTTTTTTTTATAGTAAATCCGCCGCATTACACATCATAGATCAGAGTATACCTATATCGGGGAACACATTTTGTGAAAATGTCAACTGGCTATCTGTTACGGTTTAAAAGATACGGTTGTTAAAAAGTTGAACAGACAGCGTAGACTAATAGAATCCTATTGACATCCTTTGGGTACGGAACAATAAAAACTAACTCTTTCTAAAAGAAAAAAAATATCCGAATTGTTTTTTTTGTTGTCACTTTTATTTCTACCAATAGAATCTTTACAGTGTAACAATGAACACTCTGAGCAAACATCATTACGGTGTCCACAATAGAGTCCCAAAATATCGGTCCCTATTCCCAACGGCTGAGGTAAGGCACACCTGGCCGTATAGCTTCCTGAGACGATCAGCTGTGGCTGAAAGGATCAGCTGTTCTTACGATTTATTGTCGTCTTTGGACTAGAAGTTGAGCAAAATCAGCTGTTTCTAAGAAGGATTTTGCTTGGATATTGAACCGAAGATTCCTCTTGTTTTTATAATAGTCTTGCGTTTGTCCGATAACTCGCGATGATGCGGTCTACAATAGAGCACGGTTGCTTAGAAGAAACTGATTCACACGACTTGAAGACAGTAACTATCTTGGTATAGAATACATAGTAACTCTCGTATCAAGGAAAACACCCATTCAGACAGCGCATTCCACAGACTAGCGCTTTTCGCACTATAAATAAATCAAAGTACTTTTTACGGTGCGATTTGAACTTACTGTATTGAATCCACTACTACTACTTAATAGGCTACGGGCTACCACACAGTTTTTTTATATTACAAAGATGCTGACCATAAATGCAATTGTAATTGCATGATATGAAATTAGACATTGTCGAGCAGGTGGTGTGAATAAATTTTAAACGCTTATTTATAAGTATAGGAACTTTTTTTACCCGGTTTATATAATTTCTTCAGTAAACAGTAAATATATCATTTTAATTCATTTTTGTTGTTAAATTAGTTGGTATTGTAAAACCCGCCGTCGCCTAATGCTCACCTACCATCTTTTTTTTTCTGAGCAAAGGGGTATGCTGAAAACCAGCCCTGCGTGACCTTTCGGGACCTCGCAGTACGGCGCTGAGCATACCCCTATTGCCAAACATTGTTTTTACTTTATGTACCTATTCATTGTTTTTGGCAATACAATACAT
Organism: Agriopis leucophaearia; assembly: GCA_949125355.1. Lineage (NCBI taxonomy): Eukaryota > Metazoa > Arthropoda > Insecta > Lepidoptera > Geometridae > Agriopis > Agriopis leucophaearia. The sequence goes on from OX421262.1 coordinate 5,493,392, forward strand.
CTTATTCTTATATTTAATTTTATATTTTTAACAATTGAAACACCTGTCCGGTAGACAACTATAGCGACACAAATGTTAGTCGAATGAAAGCCCAAAAAAAAGATTCAAACTTATTGCGAGGTAAAACGGTAAAGTCCTCTAGGGCAAAAGCGGGGGTCGTGGGTTCAATGCTCGCGTCTATTGTGAAACGCGTGCGCTGACAGCTGTCAGCCCTTCAGCCCTTAGTATAGGGAGGGCAGATGGTTCGGACTATGTGGTTTTTTCTTTATTTTATATTGAACAATACCAAACTAAGCGGTAAATCTAGGACGCAGCGATTCAGTGTTTTTTTTTTAGCAGTGGTTCTCGATTTCGCCCACTATAATATCCTACAACAGCGAGCTATGGAGCTATGCTTGGGGTTTCTTTGTAGGACAGAATCAGAAATAAGAAAATCCAACAGAAACCGAAATCATCAAAGGATTAGCAAGCTGAAGTGGCAATGGGCTGGCCATATATGTAAAAGAACTGACAACCGTTGGGGTAGACGGGTTCTAGAGTGGAGACCGCGTATTGGCAAACGTTAGAGTAGAATGCCCTGCAGCCACGGTGAGTGACGACCTGCAAAAGGCTGCTGGTGGCAAAATCGTGCCTTATGGCGTTCTTTTGGAGAGGCCTACGGGGTTGATGATGATGAATATTCTACAGGATTTGTTGAATTTTCGGGATTATAAGTGTTAATCCAGTAGGCTATGTGATAATCCAGGTATACGGTTACTTCCATACCAAATTTCAAGTGCGGACAAACACACACTTTTATATTTACCAAAAATAAAGCTAAAATACACGGTTACTCGGAAAGGGGGGAAAATCAATAGTCTATCAGCTACCCCTTTCGGCTTATTACACCCTTTTCGCGTAACCCAGTATACGATTTAAAACATACAAAAATGGTATAAATAAAATTAGGGAAAACGATCCCTTGACAACGGGAGTTGTAGGTTCCGGCCCGGGGTGCGTGCGCGCACCCCCGTCTTTCATCACCAGCGAGTACACGAGTGGAACCAGTTCTATACTCTGTCGACTATTGATTTTTCTTACTCGTATATTTAATATCAACATCATAATAGAAAGATTACAGTTATTTAGGCTGGTTTTCCAACAGCGATGTGCTATGCATAGCTGTGAACGAGTAAACCTAAGCTTCCAAACTATGTGACCGTTTTTAAGCTAGCAGAGATGTGCTATAAAGATGTGCTAACTACGAGTACGTCGTGTACTCTGCTGTATACATAACTACACCACTTGCGCATCCCTAGCTCACGTCCGCAGCCCCCATATCCGTAACTCCCATCTTTAGCACGCATCCTTCTACTCGTATATAAGTTATATAATAAATTTATACATATGTATCTATCTATACATGTAATAAAAACGTAGAGATAAAAAAAATCTGTAATAGACAGATATCTAAAAAAAAAACATAGGGCGTCTTAAAATAAGCAGCTGAACACGATAAGATAGTATTTTAGAATTTTTGTCTGTTTGTTTGTCCATGCACATCTCCTAAACCACTGGACGGATTTAAATGCGGGTTTTACGAATTTGCTTAGCTAGGATCAGATTGAAATATAGGCTATGTTATTTTGTGCAAGGGCCGGAAAGAGGAAAAAGGGTTGAAAGTTTATATGAAAATCTACGCGGAAGTCGCGGGCAACCAGTAATTTAAAAAAAACAAGCTTTTCGTTTTCTTCTTAGCAAACCCTTTCATTTGATACCCAGAAAGTAGATATATAGTAGACAGGACCCTGTTCACTGTGCGGACCAAAGTGCTTGGGAAGACAAATCCAACGAACCCAAACTCGACGGGATTACGTCGTTTCGTTTAGGAGTTCCTATGGCCGCCTTCTGTCACCATCAGGTTAGCTCAATGGTACCTAATACACGCAATACATTGCATGTACAAATTTACATGTATTAGTATGCCAAATTTCAGCTCAATCGGTTGAGAATAACTGGTCTGAAATTCAGTTGCAAGATTTGTCCCTTACATACGTATACGTACGCACTAACAGAGCAAGTTAAATAAAAGATTGTAAAAAAACATAGCTTCGTTGAACGTGTTTCCACAAGTGCTAAGCTTAGCTCCGCTATGAAAATAAAGGTTCCTTATTGGTGGATGTCAAACACATCCGTAGTTACACAGCGAAGCACATCTCTGGTGGACAAGCATGATGGAGAAGTCATAACTCAAATGTCTTTTTGCACAAATGTTAAGGTCACGCGTTTAAGTCTTTTATATAGATATCTGAACAAAAGACTTCAACGCGCTTTAGTTTTTTATAATGGTCTCTAACGTAAGTAATATGTAGCTTCGGTAGGTTAATAGTAATACAGTAAAGTCTTACTAATCCGACACTATTAAATACTAGGAGGTGCCGGATTATTGGAATATTCGGATTACTGGATTATATAGGGAAATTAAAGGTAAATAAAATAATGCATTGCATAATTATGTAGATAGTATATATATACAGATTACAAATTTCTTTATACCAACTATCTTATTTTAGTAATCTGAGCAAGAAAAAGCGCAAGTGGTAGTAGGTACCGGCTGAGGCAAGGGGAAGGTGTGGGCGGTGAAAGCGGGTGCTGTAGGCGTAGAGTGCCGGACTTCTGGACGTGCCGATGTACTGAAGTGCCGGATTAGTGAAACCCTACTGTATCTGCTTCTTGTTTGTTTGCTCAAAGTCAAACCATACCTCAAATCCTAGCTTAGCTGTCTATTTTGTATATTTTTTCTAGTGTAAAAACGGTAATACGTGCAAGCGTCAAACTTGGCATGATTATAGTACACACTCTAAAGTAAAACAGCAAATAAATACTGGCCAAATGCGAGTCAGTGATCAATTTCTGTTTGCCGAAGTTAAGCGACCTGGGCGTGATGTTGTCTTTTTACACAACTTTTTTGTACTGTAGTAATTAACAATTATTATTTACTAGATTTTTTGCCCGCGAATTCGTACGCGTAGATTTTCATATTAACCTTAAATCCTTTTTTCTTCCCTTAATCCGACCTTTGCGCAAAATAACATAGCCTATTGTCTATACTTCAATCTGGTCATAGCTAAGCATATTCGTGAAAACAGCATTTAAATCCGTCTGCATTTTCTTCCAGGGGTTTGGAGATGTGCGTGAAAAAACAAACGAAAATTCTAAAAACTGCCTTAACATGTTTAGCTGCTTATTTTATGTCGCCCTGTGTGAAGTATTGATAGAAGCATAAAAGTAAAAACACCGTCAACAGTTTTCAAATCAAAAAGGTAATGTGACCACAGTGCAGAGCATGTTTTGAAGTATTCTTTTTGTCTAGTAATTTTTAAACTTTCGCGATTCGAACACATGTTTTCATATTTATCTTTTTGTCTACACCATAAAAAGTATATCATGTCATGTCGGGATGATACATCCCTGAAATTTGACTGTCCAGCTTCGCTCTTTCGAATTTTCCTATGACCATCCAATTTCTGAACTATGAATACGACCATAAGTATATGGCTTTGGCCACGGAACCCTGACATATGCTTGCCTTGACACGCTCTTGGCTAGTTATTTCTTATTTCGCGTGCATTTGTATGTATACCTTGATTAAAAAGCCATGAAATGGAACTACTCTATTTATCTGTTAAAATATCACAGAAAAATTCATTCTTTATTCTTATTGCAAATATACATTTTCTTCTTCTAGAAGCTAAGTTTATATACCCTGCATAAAGGGTGCAGCAATGACTTATGTAGTGGCTGGTCACAAAACCACACCACAGACAGAAGTAATTTTCCCAAAACAAACATACTTAGTGTGATAGGTTACTTAATTATATATGAGATCATACAAAAGTTATGGCGCTACTCTCTTAACTATTTATAGATCGATATTTATTTTCTGATTATAATTTTCTAAATTTTATCGTCGAAAAAATCTTTTATCTCGTAATAACATTTTTGGGTTAGAAACTTACGAGATTGGTTCTGGAAAAGTGCTATTATTTCTTAATTGCGTCCGGAATTTTGTTGTATAGGCTTATTGTCATACAAATGGCCTTTTTCAAATATTTCTATTCGCGGGACTGAATTAAAATAGGATGCGGTATATTTTGTGTTTAAATGCTAACATAGAATAAAATCTCCGTATGAGTATTATAATTGAATCGCCAAATAGGTTGTAAGGCCTATGTTTTTATAACATCCTTGATCTACACGTTCATTCATATATGAAGGTTCCTTAATTTATTTTAAAAGTTTTAATCAGGCTTATTCTCTGAATGACAGTTGACAGTTTCAACTTCTTAATGGCTATGTCAATAACATTATCTTTACTTTGGACCTCCTTGCTTGAGGCTATGTGACGATCCTCATATTACGTTTCGGGTAACAAAGAAAATAATCATCGATTTTTTTATTTCTTTTATGTAATAATAAAGAATTAAAATAAATTATATAACATAGCCTATGTTTTAATCTGGTAATTTCTAAGCATATTCGTGAAAACCGCATGTAAATCCGTCCAGTAGTTTAGGAGATGTGCACGGACAAACAAACAAACAAACAGACAAAAATTCTAAAAACTGTCCTATCGTGTTCAGCTGCTTATTTTAAGACGCCTTGTGTGTTTTTTTTTTGTTATCTCGCAATTACAGATTTTTTTATCTCTACGTTTTTATTATATGTATAGATGTATAGATATAGATAGATAGATGTGGTGTACAGAACCCACAGCGAGAGCCCGACTCGTACCTACTTTGCCGGTTTTATTTTGTTTGTTTTTGGCATGAAGACGTGTGGTCACGCGTTGATGTCTTTTACTATACGATTGTTTTTTAAAGCTTGTTAACGAAATTCATCATAATATTAATTATATTGAACCTTGGCAAATTAAAAGCAGTGCATATATAAGCTTTCTTACTCTTTTTTTTAGATCCATTGAATTATTCGTGAAAACCGAACAAAAATCGGTTGTCTTTTTCTGTTTTTAAGGAACCGGCTTAGCGGTGCATATAACCTCCTTACTGTTTTTTTTTGTTGTTTGTAGTTTCATTAAATTATTCGTAAAAATCGAATGAAAATCGGTTGGCTTTTCTGTTTACAAGGAACCGGCTAAAATAATAATAATGGTGCCATCTATTCATTTTACATTGAAGCTCTATCATATATTGCGAGATAAGTAGTGCGCGAAGAATCAGCGTTCGTGGTCTCATTGTTGTTGAAGTACTACCACGTGAATACCTAGATGGCGCCACCAGTAGAAAAGGTGGAATTAACGGAGGTTACTTTCGAAAATAAAACAAGGTGCTAGTAAAAAAATAGGTCTGTGGCTACTACGTGGTGTACTATTTTAAAACTTAGCACAGAATCTTCACAGAATAGTCATTTTTCTGGGTTATTTATTTTACTCATTTGTCAGGTAGGTAGACGTAGTCGCTAACCCTAGTCTGTGGGTAGACCACATACGTAGCTTACGCAAGAACTAGCTAACGCGTAGCCTGTTTGAGTTAGATAATAAAAAATTACAGACAGATAAAAAACACTGACGAGCTAGTGCTACAAGAGTTCAGGGGCCTTACCCCTAGCTCTATTTTTGCGAGCCAACTTTTGGTAGGTACCTGATAGGTACCTAAAATTAACCAACTCATTTAAACTGCATCGTTTAAAAGCGTCTAACTTGAATGAACGAAAATCCGTTTTACTATGCGTGTGTGCGTGAAAGTAGCAAAGCTTGGCGGCTATCAAATAACTACCGCTTATCGTAGTATGAACAATAGAATGAACGATAATCACTCGTTCATTCAAGTTAGACGCTTTTAAACGATGCAGCTTAAATAAGTTGGTTAATTTTAGGTACCTATCAGGTACCTACCAAAAGTTGGCTCGCAAAAATAGAGCTAGGGGTAAGGCCCACGTGATACGTGTACCAAAAAGGTATCTACAAAATAGGAAGCTAGAATCTGAATGCCTTATTAAAATAAATACTAATGTGTAACTCAACGTTGACTAAGATAATGACGAGATGTCTTAAAATAGATCTTAAATAATAATCGTCACCAACAAAACCGCCACGACACTTTCGTGAAGTTGCCAATATGGGGTCGTCAGATCTGACGTCATTTATTGATATACTTAGCTGTGAGCTTACGATACATTGGTCATAAAGTTGAACCTAACGTCTACTTTTATTAGTAATCCATCCTTTACAAATGATGTCATTTTCAAGGGAAGGCAAACATCGTACGACTCAGACAAGGTAAGTTCAGTTTGATCATGCAATCGGGTGCGAATGAAAACATAAATTTAGTTATTGATATCAAGGAATGCATGATCCGTTGGGAAAGGTTGAACTGAATTAAACCTCATAGGAAGATACGCGCGAGTTCCGTTGCAGACGATGCGCAGTAGGTACTCACGCGAGTTTTCTGCGCATCATCTGCAACGAGCTGCAACACTTTTAGCTTAGTATCAGTGGATGTTGCTAAGTATCCGTTGCAGACAATGCGCAGTATTTGTATATATTGCAATTTTTTGCTGTAACAAACACAAATTTTGTAGTTGTAATACCGACAGTAATGTGACTGATGTATGCCAGAAAATGTATTCCAATGCAAAGTTAAATATGTCCTTCAATATTCCAAGTTTGTTTTTGGGTACGACATATTTATTGAGTTTTTATGGAATCCTCAGTGCACGAGCCCGACTCGCACATGGCCGCTTTTTAATAAAAATAACGGCAAACAAGCAGATGGCTGCCTGATGGTGATCAAACCGTGGCCGATGGACACAATAATATAATGGTGATGATTAGAATGTGTTGCCTTTAGCATCCTTTAGTACAGCAGTAAAATTCTGTATGTGCCTGGAAGGTCAAGTCAACGAAGGTGAACACATGAATATCCCTACATAGTCGACATGCCATCGGCTCAAACTTTAGCCGGTTTGCCTCTAACCGCTAGAGACTGGAAAACCTTGCCACCGGCCTTGTTTCCTGAAAACTGTAACCTGAGGTTTTTTTAATGCTATAGGTGGCAAACAATCAGACGGGCCGCTTGATGGTAAGCAGTCACCGTCGCCTATGGATACTTGTAACACCAGAGGCATCACAAATACGTTGCCGACCCTTTAAGACTATTAACTCGCCTTTTGAAGAACCCCATGTTGTAGCTTCTCGGAAACACCGCGGAAGGTAGCTCATTCCACATTTTGCATGTGTGAGGTAAGAAAGATTGTGCGAATCGCACAGTACGCGGTTTCCACTGATCTATGATATGTGGATGCACTTTCAAAGGGTGGTGGCTAGTGCGATGATAAAACCGCTACGCCGGCATTAGATCAAACAGTTCTTCAGAACACTCCCCATTGTAATGCGATAAAAGATACAAAGAGAACCAACCTCGCTGCGCATGTTGAGCGGCTCTAGGTGTTCAGTGAGCTGAGGTATCTTCAAGGCCAAAGTGAATAAGTACCTTCTAAGTATACGTTCTCCATCTTCAGCCACAACGTCGTTCTCTGTCAGGTGAATTGATGGCCAAAAGTAGATATATTCAAAAAAGAAGGTTCTGTCGTTTTAGTAGATATTCAATAGTCAAGCAGTAGTCTGCAAACATAGATAAAAGTAAACACTGTTTTAAACTATCACGGTTGTTTACTAAAGTTATATGATTATTTACGGGATATTTACGGTGGTAAGGTTGTGGAAGGAGCTCCCGATATTTCGGCGCAGTTACATGCGTCAGTCTTCCCGTGAACATGGTGCATATAACTGCGCCGAAATATCGGGAGCTCCTTCCACAACCTTACCACGGTAAATATCCCGTAAATAATCATATAGGTAATAGTGTTCAGGATGTAAGGGCAATGTTTTCAGTGAAATTACTAGGCATAAAGAGATTAAACGTCCAGCGATAAGGCAGCCAGTTGGTACACTATGTTTGTGTTGTTTTTGTACCTACTCGTGTGTCATATTTAGTCTAAACAATAAGTCAACTTGAGTTACGTTTTTAAGTAAGGCCCTAAAGCTTTATCTTTCAATCTATCTATTTCACGACGAGGGCAGTTTCATTACCGCGTATGGTTTGAACTGTTGAATAGGTACAAAAACTTCAAAATTATAGTTAGGCAGCGACCAACTTCTCTGTTGTTAGGTACGTTTCTTATTTTGTTATCCTACTAGTTCACATAAGCAAGGAAATACCACCAACTAAAAATTCATTAAAACGGTAAATAATAATTAACAAAATAAAACTGTTGGCAACACGATTTTGTAAAACTAAGGTTATCAATATAAAACAAAATAAGTAGATAGGTTCAAAGTATTTATAAGTATTCCATAATTGTGTGAAAAATTTACGCTGTTTGCCATCTTATCTAAACTTTTTTGACTCAGCGCTTCGAACATAATTATATCGAAGGCAGTGACTTAAAATGTGTCTTGACATTGTCCCATGCTAAATACGCTTTTCACCTTTCTAGATCGGGGGCAATTTTATTGCCTGGGGCGTTAACTCCGCTAGGAGTAATATTAAACAGAATCTCTGACGTAAGGCCCGAGTCAAGCAAATAAGGTCACTAAGACCTCTGGCTTCGTCACTGATGACTCATTAATAGGTCAATTGTGTACGAGCATTATCTACTCGCTGTATCGTGTCTTACAGAATCTGCTAGAAGCAAGCTAGAAGCTTAAATATTACATACGAAATTAGTGCTTACTAGTGTTTTTTGTTAAATTGACTACAATGCACGAATAGGGTGTGTCGTGGAATACATAATAGTCTGGCCTTGACCAAAGCAAGGACTTGTAGAGGTCGCCATACGGCTGAATGGAATGCATTGGCTGAATGTACCTATCTTGGTGAAGCCATCATTATTATAGAAGTAAACGGAATGCTTCCCAGATGTAACACACTGTATCACACCTAAGAATCCAAGTTTCTATAGGTTTAAAAGCCTGTAATTTCAACCTTTTTTCAAACGATATGGCTTGCTTGTTGTTGTTAAATGTCACGTATATTACAAAGCGTCGTATGTGCATTATAGAAGAAGTAAATTAAGAATCGGTCTTAAAACTAGAGCAGCTAAGCTTTGTTTCCAGAGTTCATGGGTATGACATCATCGCGTACGTCGCGTCGGCGTCGAGGTCGCAAGATGTGGTCGTGGGTACTCCGCCTAGACGGTCCCAGTATTGAAATAGCACTCGGCGAGCACCAACGTTGTTATTCTTTACTCGGTGAAAAAGTTAATTTATATTATTCATCATGGCCAACGTCATGGGTAAGTGATCACCATTTGTTTTTTGAACGTATTATTCACAGCTAAGCTAGTGTGCATAATTGTACGAATTATTTAAAAATTGTTTTTTCAATGACAAAATTGGTTGGTAGCTATTCAGTGTGCCCTGGAACCAGTGAAATTCCTAAGCATTTTTAGACCTAGGAGATTGAAAAATAGATTGTTTTCAAAAAAACCGGCGACGCCGTCGGCGTTTTCTTGGCATTTTGCCAAATATCGGGTGTGGCGCTTGCCGCATATAAAAATACTTAGATCGATAGATGGTTCTAAGAAATTTAGTGATTTATATACTCCTCTGTTCGCACATACATTCCTAGACTATTACGAAAATACCAAAATCTAGTAAGCAAAACCAATGTACGTAACTAGCCATATCACAGGTATTCGGATTGACAAAAAACTCTAGCAAAGGTCTGACCACTTAGCCTATACGAACTTACTTAGTAAACTATTTACACTTACGTGAGATAACACTAATTACCTACGAAAACGTCGCGACATGTCGGTATCTTACCTTCGCAAACAGGTTTTCACGTATATTTTTATTTACCCTAGCTGACATTGTTTGATCGTAAAGTATGAGATCATCCATATTTCTGTCCCCATTGAAGGTTGCCCTTAGTCCTGCGGCCCGATGCCCTCGACGTCACTATATTCAAACGATTCAAGCCTTAGAAAAACTAGAAGATTCAAGCGATCCAACAATGTAATCTTGCTATCTATTACGAAGATACCTACGTGCAAGTGTATTATAGTTAAATGATCAACATCCTCATAGCTGGGAATCTCTGTGCATTCAATTGTCCAACATACGTATCGTTGGTTAGCAAATCGATTCAATTTAGCACAGTCACACGGTTACTGAAGTCTAATGGAAACTTTATACTTTTTATCATCTCAAATTAACAGGTCGCACTTTCGGTTTCGTTTTCATGTATTGATTAACAGATCTGCAAAATTCTAGACATAATTATTTCTTTTGAGTCAGGTAGTATATTGCCTTTAATTGAACTAATGGATGACTAATGTTTACCATGTACCCACATTGTTAGCTTAAATTGTCGTTATCATTATGCTCAAGGTTAGTTAATTTTTCTGATTTGATTAACTGTAAGATGCATCGATTATGGAACATGGAGTCGTATTCAATCAGGCGAGTTGGTGATATGGATTAATAAAAAACATATGGATGGAGTGACAATCATCATCAGCCTGCATCCGTCCACTGCTGGACATGGAGTGACAATACCTAACACTAACACGTATGACAGTTGGCAGTGGCTGGAAGCGAAAACCCGGAAATGGGGCTGAGTGGCATCAGGCTAAGCCTATGTCCAGCAGTGGACTAAGAAGGGCTAATTATGATAATGATAATGAATCAGTTTGTTATGCGTTTAGGTATCAGGCACATGCAGGTAGGCTTTCCAATTTCCCGGCCTTTTTCTTTCCCGGAAGACGGGATATTTTATTTTTAATCTTGGCATAGACAAACTACTTTTGTCTATGACCTCGGGAATACCTCGGAACCGGAATTTCCAAAATCTATGTATTATATAAATCAATTGATGTTGCTTGTCTCGCTAAAACACGAGAATGGCTAGACCACAGAAAAGTGAGACCATAGTCTCACTTCAGTGGGCTGGACCGATTTGGATGAAACTTTGTGTACCCGGAGCGGGTCATAGTAGCGAGGCCGAAGGCCGAGCTCTAAGCGTACGAAGTAGCTGGTATCAGCCAGTAGGTAAAACAGGTAGGACAGTTATTAAGTTTGTCCTGTTTTCCTAAATTGGCATAGTAGATTAACCGAGGTCGAACGTGGAATTTTTAAAAACACAATTAAATATTAACATGTCTATGTGGAAAACATGACAGAAATAAAGGTTTTCACGTTGTTTATCTCGCCTAACAAGTTATGCGACTAGAGAGGTCGTTGGAGCATTGATTTTATTGGATGACATCATTCGGAACGGGGCGTATTATTTGCGCTATTATGTATATCTACCTAGGTATTTTGAGGACCACCACCAATATATGTAAAGTACTTTTCTCAAAGATTGCGTGGATAGTCTCGTAATATTTTGGGGAAAATTTTCTTTACCATGCTGCATAAGTAACCAGCCTTCGGAAAAAAAATCGAGATGAACATGGTAATGAGAGCCATCAATCACGAGATACCAAAGAGTAGTATAATATACGGCTAGATACCATTGGGATATGTCAACTATTTTGGTTTTTAAATTCTTACAAAACCTCTGTGATTCTGTTGTAGTATAAAAAATATATGGTCAAACCTCTTTTCACATTGAAATATTGTACGCATGAACAAGATAATCAGATGAAACAAATCTTGGCCACCAACTACTTAAACAAAGGTCGGGGCCTTAAAGTCCAATTTTGGAAGAAGCGTAGGTTCGGTATTCTTCAATAAAAGAGATATTAATTTTGTGATAATCTATATAACTTTTAAAGTTAGATTTGAGCGAAGCCGAGTGCTATGGATGTATGTTGGTATTCATTGAATGTTCCTCGCATACCAATCGAGCAAGCTATATTTAGAGGCAACTGTAAGTTACGAGGCACGCCCGGTATGGCAGTCGATCGAGCTATGTTACCTACTGGTGTATTCTGTGCCTACACTACCATACCTACGTAGGTACCTTATACTAAATAGGACTGCGGAAAGTAGCCTGCGTGTAGAATGTTAAAACTCGCACCGCAGCGGTCACTGACTCAATCACTATGCGGTAATTTTAGATCAGTCATGCGACACTTTATATTTTTGCTTTTCAGATGTGGCGACGGAGGACAATCTCCAGTACCAGTTCTATCCGGTCTCATCCGGCTCGGTGCAGTTCAAAGTGCGCGCCCCTAATGATGCCCATATCGCCCTCACTATGAGCCCACAGGAAAATGACCCCATGATCGAGGTAAGAATATAATTATCAAGATAAAAAACCGACGTCATAAAATTGACAGAACTGGACCAAATTAAAATACAACACATAAAGCACCAGCTTTCAAATAAAAAAAGAATCATCAAAATTGGTTCACCCAGTCGAAAGTTCTAAGGTAACAAACATTTAAAAAAAACGTTCGAATTGAGAACATCCTCCTTTTTGGAAGTCGGTTAAAAACCAACCAAATGCGACTAGGAATCGCGCACTGAGGGTTCCATTTCACAAAAAATATTTTTGTGTAATTACTCGTATCTATTAACGAAATAAACATTGTTAGAAGATTTAAGGGAACACAATTATGCATTATTTTTATTAAAGAGCTGATAACCTCCAAACGTTTGAACAAATTTTCCTGAATCATAGCTATTAGAACACTCTCGATCAAATTACAAAAAAAAAAAACTAAATCATAATCGGTTCAGCCGATTGGGAGCTACGATGCTACAGACAAACACGCGATCGACTTATAACAACCCCTCTTTTTTCGGGGGTTTAAAACCGTTCGAGGTATTGTAGTGCTACCTCTAAAGAACACGTGAACACTCCAAGAATCATGTTATCTGACACATTCTTAGTTTTTATAATTACATATACGCAGAAATTTCAGTTACAATTAAATTACTTACTAGCCTATTAACATAAGGCTATTAAGGATTGTAATTAAATTAAGAGGAGACTTCTACAAAAGCACCTTAATAAAAGATAAAATAAAATGTATTTAGGTAATAAAAAGTTTACAATAGGACGGACGGACGAAGTAGGCTTAATAATAAGGGGCCTTACCCCTAGCTTCACTTTTGCGAGCCAACTTTTAGTAGGTACCTGATAGGTACCTAAAATTAACCAACTCATTTAAGCTGCATCGTTTAAAAGCGTCTAACTTGAATGAACGAAAATCCGTTTTACTATGCGTGTGTGCGTGAAAATAGCAAATCTTGGCGGCTATCAAACAACTACCGCTTATCGTAGTTGATGGTACCGTTTAGACAAATAACACCTATGCGGGTCAACTTTTCGAGCTAGGGGTAAGGCCCAAGGTCGCGGTGGCACCCTTTAGGTACGGAACCCTAAGAAATAAGAGTAATAAAAAAGTAACAGGTAAGTATTTTTTTAGTATGTCACGTATGCAACCTAAGATCAAACAAACAAGGAAGTGGTAGGTAAGGGACGTAAGGGCGCATGCGAACGGATCAAGCCGAAATCAGGCTTGGCCTTTAGTCGAAATCACCCCGCAGACGACCTCTCCGCCCTTTTTCTTGTATGTGGACCATTTGGTGTCGCTACAAGTTTCTTAGTGTGCGTGAAAAATTAGTACCTAAGTGTGCCGACCTTGCAGTTGTTGTAAAAAGCGGTATCGAGAAAAAGTGGGGAAAAAACATGGAGATAATTGAAACACGAACGATAATAGTTGTACTAAGGCATGTTTATCTGATCTGAGTTTGCAAAGGTGTGTACGATAAGTATTGCAACATTGAAACTGACGATATGTTACTTCGCCCTTTCAGATCTTCATTGGCGGTTGGGGCAACTCAAAGAGTGTCATCAGAAGAAACAGAACTAAACCAGAGAAAGTTGAGCTCGATACTCCCGGAATTTTGAACGGAGGTGAATTCCGTGGATTCTGGGTACGATGGGACAGCGGCATCATCTCCTGCGGTCACGAAGGCGAAGCCATCCCTTTCCTCTCGTGGTCTGACCCTGAGCCCTTCCCCATCGGTCACGTTGGTGTGTGCACCGGCTGGGGTGCCACTGGCACATGGAAGATCGAAGGTAAGTGACCCACTTATAAAGCACAAACCGGAACCTCAAAATGTACCCAACGACTCAAAATTGACCCTTTGTGGTGCAGATGGCGCCGAATTCAATACTCCGGACAAGCTAGAGTATGTTTTCGGACCCGCTGCCTCCGGCTCCCTGGATTTCGAATTCCGCGGTCCGCATAACTGCCACGTTTGTCTGACCACCGCACCCGCCGAGGTACAGCCCATCTACGAGATTATGCTCGGAGGCTGGGAAAACACACAGTCCGTAATTAGGTGCAACAAGGAGAAACCTGACAAGGTAGCGTAGACGTCGTTATCGCCGTTGTGGCTCGCGTTATCGTCGTATGAAGTAACGAATGTCGGTCGGTTCCATAGGTGACGGTGCCCACGCCCGGGCTGATGAACCCTAACGAGTTTAAGAAGTTCTTGTTGGAGTGGCGGTGCGGCAGGGTCATGGTTCGCGACCGTCTCTCCGGCGCCGTCATCCTGGAGTGGAACGACCCCTCGCCCTTCCCGATTACGCACTTTGGCGTGCGAACAGGATGGGGCGCGCGCGGCCAGTGGCGCATCAAGCACTTCCCGGCCGCTGGCTCCGGCATCCAGCAGCCTCGTTGAGTGTCCCTACCAATTGGAATGCATGGGTGTTTACTGTTACACTCCAAATCTCATTCAAAATTTTGTCTGACTGTTTTAGCTACTGACCTCGATTAACACTGATTAATTAGATAACTAGTCAATATGGAATTAATAACAAAATAAAACCACCGTATACAATTAAGATAAACTACTTATTTTGGAAATGACTTGTCAAAAGCGTGAACCTGGATGACCAAATAGGTTACGTGGTATGTTTGTTGGGTACATTTTGTGACTTGCTTGCTTTTCTGACTTTTCCATTATTTTCCTTGATTTGATATATTTCTTTTAATAGCATGTGCATGCCCTTCATTATTGGGTTCTTCTCTATGATTTTATCTTATTATTATTTTTCGTAAGGCCCGGTGTCCCTCCAAGTAATATGACACGTGATCAGATTTAAATTATCAAGCGCGTAATTTTCCACTCGTCTCAACATACAAAGCATTTATGACGTATGGAGCAGAAAATCTTGTAGTGTCATGTTAATTTAGGATTGGCATCGCGTCTAATACTGTTTTTCACCTTCGAATTTCACTTCTTAATATTTCTTATAATTAGATATATATGCATTTTTACGTGCACTACACTAAAGGCTATCCATAACCAACACAGTCTAAAAAGTAAAGCCATCGCCTATTCTTCTGCACAAGCTGTTTACTCAAGCTAATAAACCGACCATCTTATCTGTAGTATTTATTGCCTAAATGATGGAACGACATTTTTTGCATGTTCTATCAGTTTTGTAAGGAATAAATTTTTTTTACGATAGTTTCCCTCCTATTTAACTCTACATATACAAATAAGTTGGTCGTAGGTACTGCATCTTACTTATTATCACACTTTTACTCTATCTTTTATAAAATACGGATTATTTTACAATGGCATGTATGGTTGCAGTGCCGCCGTCAGCGCCTGTAGCCGCGGCTATGTACGCGGCGCCACCCGGCTACCCGGGAGCAGCACCTGCCCCCGGCGGCGGTTCCGTGTGGGTTGACGCATCTGGCGGACAGGTATGCAATACTATTACATTTTTAAAGTTGCAAGGTTAGTTTGACCGCAGTAGACCCAGTTGTAGATGTGAACAAGCCTAGCTTAGAATTTGTACCTACTAATAGGTACCCATTGCAACGGATGCCGACGCTTGCGCTGGTAGCGCCAGGCTGTAGTATCCTGTGGGTGGCTCATTTCAAACACGTATCTACCTACCCATTACTCGTATACACACTGACATATTCTTAATAGTTCTACAAACGCACACTTTAATATTGAGCGACACACAACTGCAAACGATATGATCAAACGGACGACCAAGGGTGTAAGAGCAAATTTGGAGGTATAACACTTACATTTATTTTTTCTGATGAGGTACACACACACACACAATTTGACTTATAAAAATAACATTGCTATCAATATTTTGTGTTTGTTGTGTGTGTAGGTACCGCCCGGCGCGGTGGTGGGCGGACAGGACTGCAGCGGCGAGCCACTATACGTGGCGCGCGCCCAGCACGATGGCGCCATGCTGCCAGGAAAACTGTGCGCTTCACATGGCTGCGCGTACGTCCCCTGGGGTGGACAAGAGCACGGCAAGCCGCAATACCAGGTGGGTAGCCATTACAACAGCAGTCACAGACATAGCTCCGCGTATTATCAAGCTGAATTTATAGTAGACCAGTCATATCTGTCCACCCTTGACAAACCCTATTTACACGTTGACGTGGGACTGAGCCGGCACGTCTGAGCTGTAAGCAAGAACCACGACCAAATTTAATGACTCCCGATAATGTCAACCAACCATTTGGCTGCCCTGAAAATGGTGAGGCAAGGAGACAAGTCTGATTCCTACACAGTAATGAACCCAGGGCTGGGTAGGGGCTAAGGTTCTCCACCCCCCCCCTCTCACCACTATTATTCTGTCATCAATCCACTAAATAATAAAGTATTCAGTTCATATGTGACCTATGTAATTGCAGGTGCTAGTCGGCGGCCCCAACAACTGGATCCCAACCAACGGTTCCAACGTACCCCCCGGAGCTTTCCCCGGAGGAGAAACAGAAGAAGGCGAGCCCTTGTTCATTGGCAGAGTACGCCACGAAGGCAGCGTCACCACCGGCAAGGTGCAGCAGTCGCATGGCGTCTGCTACATCTCATTTGGAGGACAAGAACTCGGATTCCCCGACTATGAAGTCCTCATGCCTTAAGAGCTTGTCATGAGACAACTGTGAATCTCACGTAACTTAGATGCTTAAGAACAGCTTTAGGCGCTGCTATGATATGTGTGCCTAAAATTATTTTAATCTGTCTGATGCACTGCATAATACTATCGTCCGTATAGTTACACTTATTTTTGTTAAATTATTATTAAAGTTTACAAACATTATATAGTTGTATTATTATAAAATCTGTATGATACTATGCGAAGTTACCTAAACATTTTTTTTTTTCGTAAAATGAAAACGAATTATCATTTTTTTTTCTCGATAGCTGTGAAGTGTTCTAAATGAGTTCTTCTTCCTCTTCACACGTCTCGTGCATTTGCCAAAATAAATAAGTATTATTTAGTTTTTTTTTTTTACTAGATATTGTATATTCAAGGGCGTTATAAAACGCCATTAGGCTTTATTGTAATATTTGTAATGTACGATAGGTAATATTGAAAATTACTAAAAAAGTCTTTCCTCATAAAATAAGGATTTTGGCGACCCACGTCTTGTGCATTTGCCATCAGGTGTTAAGGCGTATTGAAAGGTTTTCAAGTACTAAGATCTTCTAAGTCTGCGTGCTTTATCTTCGACCACATCGTTGATTACCAACAGGCGAGTTGGTGGTCAAACGCGGACTTATACGCGTTAAAAAAAAAACTATTGAATACCGTCAAACAAGGAAGTCCAGAGCCAAGAAAAGTAAGTCACGGTCAATTTCAAGTCGTGTACTAAAGTTGTGGAGACTTTACTAGAGGCTTCTTCAGAGTTATGGAAACACGAAACGAACTCATTTGCAAGTGATAACAACACTTTCCTCCATCACATTCTCAATTACACTTACACCGGGACCCGGGTGTACTTATCTCTAAACGACGGACATATAGAAAATCATTGTGCTACTGTGTACAACTTTAACTTTGGAAACAATCGTGATCCTAAAAAATATAGTTTATTATGCAATTTGTGAATAAAGGACGGATTTAAAGCGAGGTCCATAGATGAATCACTCGCGTCGCTCAGGATTCTAACGACTGAATCACGAGCATAGCGAGTGATTCGAGTGTTAGAATCCTGAGCGACGCGAGTAATTCATGGCCCTCGATATAAATTCGTTTTATTCAAAAGTTGCATACTATACATTTATACCATGACTACGAGAAAAAAAAAGATTTGTTGTTATTTATTGAAATATTTGTCCATTCAACCACAATCCAAGTGAACAGACTCTACACTAGATACTCTGGTGTCATCATCATCAGCCAAAAGACGTCCACTGCTGAACATAGGCTTCCCCCTTTAACCTCCACACTGAACGACATCCTGCAACCTGCATCCACTGGATGCCCGCGACTCTCACTATGTCGTCGGTCCATCTAGTGGGAGGCCTACCTACGCTGCGTCTTCCGGTTCGTGGTCTCCACTCAAGAACCTTTTCAACTCTGGTGTACCTATCATCAATAGTAATATTTTAAAAAAGGTTTTCATGCGGCTTTTGATAATAATATTGCACCTGTCTTCGGCATTCTTATTTTAATTAGAGTAATAAGCTTATTCTATCTTATTGGTAAGTATATAAAAATAAACTTTTAATTGTGCACACCATAACTAATAAACACCGGCAAAGCGCGAGTCGGACTCGCGCACCATAGGTTCCGCTCCCAAAAAGATACATTTTCTCACAATGCGCGTCTGACTCGCTCTTGGCAGGTGTTTGTTACTTTAGTGTGTACTATAAACACTTTGATTATGTATAAATATATATATGCTAGATTTGGCGCTTGTAAGTATTACCGTTTTTACATTAGAGTAAAGACGTAAAAACATCTATTTGGGATTTTTTACCCCTTATTTTATACTCTTTTTTTTCAGTTATTCAGCCGTAACAACATATTCTGTGAAATCTATTACGGTTCAAAAGATACAGTTTAGTTATATATAGGGTCTCGTTGACACTTTCCCCTATATTAATAAACGTGGAATAGTCTTGGATAGCTACGAAGTGTTTGTCTTTTTCTCTCTTTCAGATTTTGAACTAGATCGAAAGACATAAAACTGAGTAACTATTCCTAACCTACTCTATGTTCAATAAAAAAATATTTATTATTATTATTAATAGTTTCTATATTATTTATATAAACAGTATAGTCTTATATTATTAGAGTAAAAAACCCTATGAATTACATTGATAGGTTAACTCTAAATAGTACTAGCTGTACAGACGAGTTCGTACGCGATTTCTTCAGCAAAAAAATAGCCTATGTCCGTCCTCATGATACTTACAATTACCTCACAAAATTTTATCGAGATCGGTTAAGCAGTTCAGCCGTGATTATGTAGCAAACAGAAAGATGGACAAAGTTACCTTCGCATTTGTAATATTAGTGTGGATAATTCAATTCAATTCTTTATTTATCGAGCAAATAACTTAACAGTTTTTTACCATGACGTTATTTACTAAATCTACCAATTTATACACTAATTAATTAACAAATATTTACAATAAGAAAAAAAACAATGGCATGAAAATTTAAATTAAATAATTACGCTTACCTTGGCCAAAGAATAAGTTTGGCCATTCAACGTGGTAATGTCGCTAGCTTTTTAGGTACCCTACCCGAAGACAGTGACCTTAATGCAGTTTTTTACCTGTATTTTATAGTTTTGGATAGGTATTCAGTTTAATTTTGGTATTTATTTAGCTACTTTATTATTTTAAGTTTAAGTTTTCAGTTAATATTTAAGTTTATGTTGATTTTCTGTTTTTTAAGTTACCTTTGTTTCAATAAACAAACTTCAATTAAATAAACTATTTTAAAAATAGAATACGCCTCACTGTACATCATTGAATTAATAAATAACGACCATTTATCTGAGAATATGTCGACTATGACACAAGGGCGTTGAGGTGGCGTTGCGGTCGGCAGATAGGGGATTGTTCGCGTGCCTTGGTGCGGCGGCACGGGGGAGAATAAAGGCACGCATCCCATACGGAACCATGCAAGATTATCAGGCACAGACAAGCGGCTTGCCTCAGACAGTAGTGTGGGGCAGTCTAGGATACCATGGAGAATACGGTACAGTCAAAAGTAGACCATGTGTACGGCGTGTTTCAAGGGAATTAATGCCAGTATCCCCCAGTATGTACTTTGATGGATATAAAAAGGGATAGTATCCATACAAGTTTTTGTATAAAAACCGTAGGAATCTTCTCTTTTGACTAACTTCCTCTCCCTGTATTGTGTAATGTAAATTCGTTAAAGTTAACAAAATAGTAGTAAATTATAACAAAAGTCACGGACCCCGGTGTCTGTGGAGTGATATTTTTATTATAAAAAAAAAAAAAAAAAAACCTCTTTTCTAATAAACTAACGAATGCGCTGTTGAGGAATTTGATCAGGTGTGACTAGGATCTCGTACTCATATACCTCTTTCTCAGCTTCCCCGTAAGGTATGTAACACGTTTTATAGTGTCGATGCACTTTACCAGGTATAAGGTTTGTTTTGCCAATCACTGCCCTGCCTATGTACAGGTCTTCGTTGTAGGTTTCAATGGCAGTACCGCCTTGGAAGGCGTGTGGGGGAAGTATATCCCCCCTCGTTTTCACCCACTTTAAGTTGTATCCGCAGAGGATCTGAAAACAAATAATGCATTAGTTGTTACTCAAGATTCCAAACTGCAACATTGAAATAGACATTAATCAATGATACTTTTTTATCAGTATTTTTTCGGCGTTAGATCACCAACTCGCTCGCCTATATATGTATTTTAAAATAATTAAAAGTTACTTGATTAGATATAAAATGTGTAAAATTGTGTTCTCACCTCAAATCTTTCTTTTTTGTGCGCTCTGTGACCCCAAGCCACAAATGCATGTTTCGAAGATGGGACATACTTTCCAGGACATAAAGACCGGTTATGCATAGCCCTGGCTACATACAACATTTCTCCCTTCTCGAAGCCCCCTACGACGGCATCAGAGGGTTTCTCGTCGGTGCTCGTCATAGGAACCCAGTGGAGCTCTCCACCTACAAGTGGCTTTAGGGCGAACGGCTTTAACGTTACTGGCGACACTGTAAACATTTTCATCTTTTAATAACAATTTTAAAAATTAGAATGGTTAGCTGGAATATACTTTCAAATCAATGACTGTTTTAAAAAGGGAGAAGACTCGTGACATCCAAACATCGTACCCATTTTTTATGCCGTGAAATTAGTTTTTTGTCTTGGAACTGTTTGTGCACCTTGTGAAAACGCAGGAAGACATTTTTGCTGCTTTATTTACACTCACATTTGTTTGTTGTTTATTTTTTTACATTTTGACAAATAGTTCACGTGCTACAAGCGCCAGTTGGATTGTGACTGAAGTCGATAAGGCCCGTGAGCCTAATTTGCGCTGTCTACGTCAAGGAGTTTCGTCCCGTATCTTCCCCCTATTTACTTACATCATTGTTTCAAATGAACTTATTTTCACACAACTGCTTGTGGCCACAATTGGAAAAAAATACTACCGTAATATTACTCACCTACCCTTAACTTTCCACTGGTCAGTGGAGTGATAGCAGTAGTAGGTACCTAATACAGAAATAATTGTTTCATGTTAAAAAACGGAAATAAATATTATTTAAATCTTTATTAACAAATTGATAATGTATAATAATGGTATTAATAACACCTTCCATTATAAACGAGGTACTCTTAACATTAAATATCTACATTTACAGCGGAACCTGGAAATTTTGACTGACTAGTTGCACTAGTACTGTGTATGTGTTACAGGCAATCTGTATAATTCAGGTATTCTATACAATACCTAGGCAATGTATAGAATACCTAAAACGGACAGATTGCCGGTAACATGTTGTGACATCATCGATGGATATTATTTGTCTTAGGTCCTTGCGATTCAAACGCGATGCACCTTGAATGGTCATACTTGTGACGCTGACCTTATCTGCACCTAGATCGTGAAACAGCTCCTTGTGTGTTGCCTAGCATCCAGCATCCCTCCAGGAAGCTCAGCAGCTTGCTGACGCCAATGCAAGGCCTGACGTAATCTCAGTGACACGAGGACCGTCATGTGTTGGCGTGCCATGCTGCTGAACTCTTGCAGCATCTGCGCGGCCATTTTGTCTGCCTCCATGCATCCTCTGCATAGAAGACTGGTTGTAACCCCAATAGTAGAAATGTGTTAGTTTAGAGAGCAATGGTGACTACTCCGATGACCCGCCGAAGTTTGTCATGTTTAATACTCAGTTGTCGGGAGTACCTCAGATTTAATTCCTTGAAGGCCTCCGTTGACTGCCTGCAGTTCTCGATACTT
Organism: Agriopis leucophaearia; assembly: GCA_949125355.1. Lineage (NCBI taxonomy): Eukaryota > Metazoa > Arthropoda > Insecta > Lepidoptera > Geometridae > Agriopis > Agriopis leucophaearia. Next base: position 5,515,588 of record OX421262.1, read on the forward strand.
ATGGCTTCACTCATTTGATGATAACTCGGGGTTCGCACTCCAGACACTCCACATCATGTGTTGCACGTGACTAGATGCTTTAAACGCAGGCGCCACGGGCCATTAAGTCTCCTTGTTATATTCAATCTTCATAATCTGAATCTCTCCTTCGTCGCCTTGGCGCATGCCATATGAGCTGTTCGGGCATTTTCTCCGGTATTACCAGCACCTCAAAGGTTTGTGCTTCCTTTTCAGTCTCTGGACTGCCGTAAGGCATGTAGCATGTTTTATAGTGCAGGTGAATTTTACCAGGGATTAAGTTGTTTTCTATAAATGCCCTGCCAATGTACAAATCTTCGTTGTTTCTTTCAGTGGCAGTGCCGCCCGGGAAGGCGTGCGGCGGCAGTGCGTCTCCTTTCATTGTCACCCACATGAAGTTGTAGCCACACAGTATCTGAAAACAAATGCAGTAGTCGTTTTAGCACTTTTGTTGGTCTTTACTTTTTATTTTAAGTTGTCATGCTAACAAAGGTCCTTGCACTTCATTGTGCTAAAGTCTTATGTACTCACACTAGCAAAATATTTGTGCGTGTGTCACAAATATTATCTAGGAATCTAGGTGTATCTAAGAATTGGATTTGCTGGTTGGAACCTGGATAAGAAAAGCAACTTGAGAGTAGCTTTTGCACTTGCTGCACACTCGAGATTATGACGTGACATGGCCAAAATACGCATTATACATACCTCAGTAAAGCGCTAGTGCAGCAAACGCGTTTTTTTCTTTTTCTTTTAATCAATGTGGAACAACATTCGTAAATAATATGTTAGCAACGCTCGAACGCAGCGAGCGCGGTAATTTGTAAGCTTTTGTTTTATTACTGTAGGTCAGTGCACAAAGCACAGACATCAGTAAGACATAAGTACAGAGAGTGCGCACTTAGGCTCACTTAATCAAAACAGAACAGATTATTACTTAATGGGACGATACAAGTGCATGGTGACCATGCATTTACATAACTAACACGTGAAGTATCAGCACACATGAACAGCACCAAGAGTATAAAGTATATGCTCACCTCAAACCTATCTTTCTTGTGAACTCTATGACCCCAGCACAAAAAGGCGTGTTTCAAAGAGGGAACATACTTTCCCGGTCGCATGGAGTGGTTATGCATAGCCCTGGCTACATACAACACTTCTCCCTTCTCGAAACCTCCCACGACGGCTCCAAGGGGTATCTTGTCATTGTTCGTCATGGGAACCCAATGGAGCTCCCCACTTAGTGGCTTTGGGGTGCGCGGTTTGAATATTACCGGCGACACTGGAAACATGTTTGACTTTTACCATGACAGGACAAGCCGAAAGTCATTCCTGGCCGAAACTATGTTTAAGTATAACTTGAGCCCTCTAGAACTGCAAAACCTCATTATCCCTGGTGCCATACTGACAAGATAATACTTAAAGCGGTATTAAATTTTCCTTAATTCAGAGCCTAAATGTAGCAGAGAAGATAATACTTAAATGGCTATAAAATTTTCCTTGATTCAGAGCCTATATGAAGCAAGGCACAAAAAAAAGGAAAGTTTAATAAGAGTTGGACATTTTATTTATATTACACGGGAATTACTCACGTAAGAATAGGCCGGATACAACCCCAAAGCGAAAAAGCAAAGCAAAGCGAGACTCGGCCGCGCGCGCGCTTTCACCTTGATAAAGACCGCCGCATGCGGTTGAAACTATAGTCGGAGTATCCGGCGTATTCTTACGTAAGTAATTCCCGTGTAATATAAATAAAATGTGTGAAAACCACGTCAGTTTCCATAATAGTTAGGACAGTTAAGATCCTAAATAATGGTTTCCTTACTTTCTCTCTTAATTCCTATATTAAGCGACCAGTACGATGGCGCATCCCAGTATTTTTCGCGAGTTGCCAGGACAACCTTTTGTGAGTGGCTAACTACTTCTTCATTACTTGCTCCTTTTAACTACTTCTTCCTTTCTTCTTTAACTACTTTTTCATAACTCGGCTCCTAATAACTGTACTCGGCCAAGGGTGCATCATGCCTTGATTCCTTTACCCATCATGTCTAGTTACCCAATGCAGCATAACAGTGCATAGCAGAATCTTACAGCAGTGAAGCAACTATTCCGGCCCATTTTCCCTAACAGCGTCACCGGACATCATGCTAGAAAATGGCTAAGCCACTTGGCAGCATGGGTTTGTCTAGTATGTAGTCACTAGCCACGGCCGAAGCCTAACACCAGTATGTTGTCACCTGATCGGCACCATTATGGAACCATGTGTGGGGTTTCGGAAGTAAGGGTGTCCTTCCCATGGTCAAGAGTGACTCGGTCCCCAAATCTCTCCTCCTATCATCGCTCAGTCAATAAAATATATTATAATAGAAGAATGAGAATAGTATATCCATGATTATTATATCTATAGGATTAAGCTACACATCGCTTTGTGGCCACAAGTAGTTGAATAAACCAGTAGATAGGTATATAAAAATAGTCAAAAATTATGGAAATCAAATGAATATTATTCTTTCCAAAGATCAATTTAAAGAACTTTAACTTGGATTTATTGAGTAAGAATTGAGTGGTTACTTACCTTCAATTTTCCATGAGCCAGTCGAGCCCCAACCGGTCCTCACAGCGGCGTGATCAATAGGATGTGGAGATGGATCGTGGTATGACATGAACGGGGTATCGGATCCCTCCAAGCCTGCAGCTATATAACCATTATACCAGCGTATCCACATCCCCACATACTCATTTCTGTTTAGTATTCTGGGTGTTTCCATCTTGACTTTGTCGGGCTCTCTTCGGTTTCGTCGCACAATTGACTTTGTATTGTCCCATCCTCCTATGTGTAGCTGAAAATTGTCATCTCATTATGGCATATATAAGATCTTAAGCTCTCTGACAAATCATATTGTACTTGATTGGATTATTTTTTCTGTTTTGCTGGCTATTTATACCAGATAGCCCGATCTGTTGTCCACCCTATAAATTTTGCTATACATAATTAAAACTACATATTTAGCTTTTCTATTTTGTACATTTATACATTTGCATACTATTAGTATCTACCTAGAGATAAGTTTGAATTTCACCAGATAAGATACGCCATACACCAGGCAATTAAAGCATCATCAATGTGACATTTTATAATGAAATATCAAACCTATATGGTTTTTTGGATATAGTATAGAAAACTGATCTCGGTAGGTGTTAAAAAAATAGATATTCACAAACTTGCAGAGCTCATTCGTTGAGGTGGGTAGGTACTATAATGTTGCGTGCTTACTGCTTACCTCTGTCATGGGGTCATTCTCGAAATGTCCATTAGTAAGAGCAATGTGAGCATCATTCACGGCTTTAACTTTGAACCTAAGTGCGCTTGATGACACAGGGAAAAATACATACTGCAGATTATTTTGTGTTTCCACTTCTGAAAAGAAAACATTCAAATGGCCTGCTAATGAGATCACACTAAAATTAATCGGACAGAGTTATAGGTATATTTTTTTAGAATTTCCTACCTAATATTTTGGGCAACTTTGATAAATCACATAGTAGGTATCTAATCATCACCCAAATTGACAGCAAATTATTGTACCATATTTTTTTTAAATATTCAGCATAATTATGACTGCGTATGAGTCATTGGTTATTCATTTTTCTTGTAATAACCAGGAATAACCAATGACTCATACGCTGAATATATAAAAAATGGTGCAATAATTTGCTGTCAATTTGGGTGATGATTACTGATTTGATATATCAGTTGCCCAAATTATTAGTTAGGAAATTCTAAAAAATATACCTATTGGGAGATCACCCGCTCGCTTAAAATAATGGTTTAATAGCAACGTAACGTAATAATGAGTATGTACAAAGTAAAAGCCTGTAGTCGGGATACGTACCAATTACATTACACATTGTTGCAAAAAGTACACTTTTTATGCTTTCGCTAAAGAAGTTCTCCGATATATACTCTAATCTATGGGAGTCCTTAATATTAATTTCAAATCTAAAACTTAAAATTGCAACAGCCAACGCAAAACAAAACAAAAATCTTCTATTGCACTCTTTGCTACAAAAATATTCTCTCTGATAAATAATGGGGGCAGGGGGATGTCAATGTCAACATGATATTTGCTGACACGATATTGTACGGCATGATAATTGGTTGGAATTGGCTGTAAATTATTATGCTGTTTTTTATCATGTCATGCAATACGGGCCATGCTTTATCAAAACGTGCCGATAATGTACGACCGATAATGTACGACCGATAATGTACAACATGATAAAAGGTGGCATCTCCCGTATTAGCTAATATTTCTGAAATGTCTCTGCTCTTTTTGGCTGTTGCGTCGTTTGAACTGATCTGTCACTCATTTTGAACCTAACCAACTCAAGTCTGACTGCAGAAGCTCTTACGGTCGCCCCTGAGTGTCGCTTCGCCACACTCAGGACCTCCCTTGAGCTTCTGGTTCCCGCGCTTTTTAGGGTTCCGTACCCAAAGGGTAAAACGGGACCTTATTACTAAGGCTCCGCTGACAGACGGACTGTCCGTCTGTCACCAGGCTGTATTTCATGAACCGTGATAGTAAGACGGTTGAAATGTGAAATTTGCACAGATGATGTATTTCTGTTGCCGCTATAGCAACAAATACAAAAAAAAAACAATAAAATAAACATTTGAGGGAGGTCCCATACAACAAACGTGATTTTTTTGCTCGTTTTTGCTCGATATTGATAACGGCAACAGGTAGATGCTTGAAATATTCACAGAATATTTAGTTATATATTCACTTTAAAAATAAATAATTAAAATAAAATTTATATATAAGGGGGGGCTCCCATACAACAAACATGTTTTTTTGCCGTTTTTATAGATAATTGTACGGAACCCTTCGTGCGCGAGTCCGACTCACACTTTGTCGGTTTTTATATACACTCTAGCTAGGGATAGTGACAACAAGACTAGGTAGAGTCGGGGTGCTCTGTGTCGGTTCTGTGATCCATTTCGAACCTAACCTACTCAAGTCAGGGTGCTCTGTCTGTCAGATCTGTCACTCATTTTGAGCTAAGAAGCTTCAGTTTAGACTTTTCCATGGTCATCAATTATCATGCTGTACATAATCGGGGTGTGCATTATTGAACTGAGTCAATAATGTACGGCATAAAATTGTAGGACACAATATTGCCTGTTCGTGTACTAGTACATCAAATATCAGTCTGTACATTATCCCTTATGCATTATTGGGCCGAGCTGATAATGTACGGCATGATATTGCACGGCAGGATATTGCACAGCATGATATTTGATGTATATGTACACCAATTATCATGCTGTATATTATTATGCCGTACAATATCATGCCGTACATTATCTGTGTCGTACATTATTGCCTCCCATCGGTGCTCCTGTCGTTGTTTTGTTTTTGTTTTGTATTTTCATGTTTTTTTTCTCCGCCTTGCTGTTTTGAAAGAAAATAATCACTAGTTTTGTGTGATCTCATAACAAAGAGTACCTTGAATAATACGGATCCTTAACATCTTAGAACATGGGAGATCTAATTGGTATGTATGAATCATTGATATTTATGTACCTACCTACTTTGTTGTTCTAATTCATTAATATGAATAATTTTTACAATAACACTAGCAATCCGCCCCGGTTTCGCACGGGTGTAAGTTTTATAAGGTTTTATCATATACGCAAGTGTACGCAGTGTAAAGCGCATCAAAATCCGTTGCGTGGTTTAGGAGGAGTTAGCGGATAATTATACAGGCAGACAGACGCGGAAAGCGATTTTATACTATGTAGTATAGATTATCCTGAGTCACCTAGATTTATTTTGCAGAAATAACGACGAGAGCCCGATATCCGACATCATTTTACAGGGTGTCTTCTGGAGCCATCAGTTTTGAAGTGAAAGCTTTCAATGCTGCTATGGTGGGATTGGCTAAAGAACCTGGAATTAAATGCGATTACTGGGTAAGCAATTATAACTACAGTTGTGCAGTTTGAATATAAAAAAAATTACTTATTATGCTGTTATCAACAAAAGGTCACAATTTTGTAATGCATCAGTGTTACTATTTTAATTTTTCAGTTTATTGTGCTTTGTTACATACTGTATTCCTTTACACCAGAGAGTGAATCGTTATATTACAATAAAATGTTGCAGTTTGGCTTTGGTGGTGGTATTGGTGCAAGAGCTGCTGTTGGCAAGTTATGGATCAAAGGACCAGGAGGGCTGAAGACTAAACAGGGAGGAGCCTATGCTCTTTCACAAAATCAATTCAAGAGGTTTTGGATAGCCTGGCACTGTGGTAGATTAAGAATAGGTCAAGGGCATGATATGTCCTGTGTTCTCTCATATGAAGCCAGTACTCTTGATTTGAATTATCTCAATTTCACCTCGAGTGATCCAACACATGGTGCGGTCTGGAGAATAGAATGTAAGTGGATTTTATTTTAATAGGCACAGAACTGATTCTTTTGTAATGTCTTATCAAAAAGCTGATCATACACCACAACACCTGGCGAAATAGGGGTAGTGCAGTTTAGACAGTGACCCCAAAACCGCGCTCCGTTATATTAGGGAGTTCGGCTGGTTTGTGTAGGCTGTCAGGGGCTAATGCACAATACACCTCAAGTGGGATGTCAGTGCAGGTCTTATCACCTCCACTTTGAATTAGAATTCGAAGTTGACCTTAAGTAGAGTTGATCGCTGAATACAAAATTAAGGAAGATACAAATATTGTCTTGCTAGACAAAGAACTCACTATATTATACTTACTAATGACGTCACTGGCATGTATCCAATATAAATTCCATACTGTCACCTGCTTTGCAATAAACAACAACAGAGCATCCCTATCTGATGAAAAACTTTAAAGGCATATACCAGGACTTTATTGGGTGATTTTAATATATTTTTCAGCGTAAAACTCAATTACAGTTTCACTAAGCCTAATATTTACAACAAAATCAAACACCTGTGTTATTCCTTTTTCATCATTCAACCTATAGCATATCAACGATTACAAAAAATATCAAAGAAGCACTCCACTCCATTTCCTGATGTTCTATGATGATGCAGTGTTCTTGCTCAGGGTTGCAATCTTTGAAAAAATAAGTCCGGTCAACCGGTCGGTCATTGTTGATGAGGGGGGTCAAAATGGCCAAAATTGTCCTCACATAATTAAGCATCATTGTGCTGTGGGTCTGAAAAAATTAAGCGATCATTGCATTTTATAAAAAATCAGGACAAAATTATAGATTATCAGGACGTGGGACAATATCATCAAAATCAGGTCTGACCCAGCAGAATCGAGACATGGTGGCAACCCTGGTTCTGCTAGTAATTACCCATATTGTATATGTGTACATAGGTGGTACTACATAATACAGGAGCAGAAAACTTGCAGAAGACATGCCATCGTAGAGTTGAACAATAAGATTTATCCATTCTCATTACAGTACCACCAGCATCTCTGATCAGTATCGTCAACAAGGTTCCATACAAGAAAGTGAAAGGAGGAGAGTTAAGATGGGTGGTCGCTGAAAATGCTCTGCCGGATGACGCCGTGATCGGAGGCTTCCAAGACGAGTGCCTGTACATAATTCGGGCACCGCATGCTAATTCCTTGACGCCTGGACATTTTGTGCCTTCCGAAGGATTAGCGTATGTGTCCTGGGGAGGCACATCCAATGTCGCTGCTCATTTTGAGGTGTGTATGTAGTTGATGGCTACCAGGCTGACAGAATGAAGAGTATTTTTAACCGACTTCCAAAAAAGAGGAGGTTATCAATTCGACTGTTTTTTTTTAATGCAACTGCAAGCAAATCGACCACCTAATGGTAAGCGCCACGTTTGCCCATAACAGTTCAGTGCCACTAGTAATTTAGATCTTCAATAGTTTAAAACTCTACATGGCAATGCACTGAGCTACCAAAGCCTATTTGCTATCTATATATATATATATATATATATAAATTAAAGTCCATACAAGTATAGAGATCAACCACAGAAACTATTTTTTTTTTTGTTTTACTTCTCTTTTCTGTGAGATCAACGCACAGCCTAAACTACAGAAGACAGAAAAATAAAATTTAAAATTATTATTTTTTTATTTAGGCAGACTTATGCGAGGATAAGAAGGGAATTTGCGATATTCAACCCCTAAGGGTGTGAAATGGAGTCGTAATGTTTGTGTGTGTTTTTTTTTTTGATGATTTATGTAATCAGACTTTGTCATAAACTATTAATTTATTAACCTGTTTTTAAACTATTAGTTTACTAACCTGTTTTTAAACTATTTATTAGTTTACTAACCTGTTCTTAAATTATGGTTTTACTATTCATAATTTATTATGCACAACTTAAAAAACAGAAAATTAAAGAAAACTTAAAATACTAACTAAAAACTAAAACTTAAAATAAATATAATATGTTATTTTACATGTAAAATTATAAATATATCTACTAATTAATTCTAATTTAAAACAAATAAATAAAAACTAGCCTAATCAAACAGCCCGCCCCGGACCGTGCCTGGTGCAAAAGTGCCCATAACGCTGGCAGCATTCCCACGCTGAATTGCAATGGCCAATCTTTGCACCAGGAACGAGCCAGAGCGGGAGTCGCCACCGTTATCTCGTATCCTGCGGCCAAGTTCTGAGATCAAGCTCTTGGCCGCAGTACCCCAACTGCCCATAGTTTCCACAGCAAAGGGACACAAAATAATACTGTGGCTCCATTGCCGCGTACTTCCGCCGCTTTCTACAGGTGGCATCCTCTGCTGCTGCTGCCTGTGTATGGACGGTTCGTCTCAGGTGGGTGGCTGCGACAGTGCTGACTCAAGTAGCGTCCCACACTAAGCACTTGCCGTTTTTCCAAGGCACCAGGGTCAAACCGTCTGGACGTTTACCATCGGATCTACTAAGACCCGGTGGCTCCAGGACACACGGAACGTTGGCAGAAATGAAGGCCCTTCGAACTAAGTCGTTGAGGGCATGGTGTCGCGGAAACCTACCCATGCAGCGACGACAACTCAGGGCGTGGTCACCATCAGCCTCCACCATGGAACCGCAGGTGCATCTATGTGGTTCACACACCTTGCAGCCCAGACGGAGAACTACAGCAACACGCAGGGAGTCATCGTCCAATAAGGTGCCCAGGTGAGGTGAAGGAAGCGCGTGTAACCATGCCCCAGATTCTGACTGCGACACAGCCTTGAGCCTCGCCAAATCAGCTCCTGTGACATTCTCCGACATCTGCATGAGGATACTTTTAGCCCCGACGTCATCCCAAGCCCGCTGGATATGTTGGGTCACTGGATTCGGCACATCCACGTTAAGGGTAGACCAAGCCGACGCCGCGTCAGCCAAGTAGGGTATGCTCGCCCTGTCGCCATTGGTGGAAAGAATTATAGCAACAAGGTCCGCAACCCTATGAGCTGACGCCAAGAAAGCCGGCAAGGCAACATCGCATACACGCCGCACCCCAAGACCCCCGTGTCGTATCGGTAGAGCCGCTTGACTCCACTGTGACTCGTTGAGGGAGATGTTAAGGATTGATTCAACAGTGACCTTTAGTGCTCCGTCGAATGAAGAAATCTCTTCCGGACAAAGCCAGGTTGGAGTAGTCCGCAATAAGTATGTGACTTTGGGAGCAGCAAACACATACGCAACAACAACATCGCAACGTGAGCAGAAAGATTTTTAAGACGTTCCTGGGTGGCAAGAAGAAGTTGTTGACGTGAAATAATAGCCTCAGGAACTGCATCAAGGAAAATGGGAGAACCTAATAGGCTAAAGGTGATAGATGTTAGTTCTCTGAGGCCAGGAAAGAGCGCGCTAAAGTGGTCATAGTGTGTACGAGCTTCGTCGCTGCAGGGGAAAAACTCGCATATGGCAGGATTCATCTCCAAACCCAGCTCCTTGAGACGTGGGACCAAAACACGAAGATCTTGGTCAACAACCTCAGGACTTCCGCCAATAGTACCATCGTCTAGGTACCACAAGTTCAGAGGTGACTTCAATTCCGAGATGATTTTGTGAATAGCCAAACTAAAAACGAGCGGCCCGAGTAGATCCCCGTGCTGAGCTCCCACTTGTGAAAGAATTAGATCATCATTGAAAAAGAGATTTGATGGGGATTGGTAGACTTGGTGAAGAAAAGGATAGAGAGAAGGAATTTGTCCTTAACCTCACCCAACAGTACGTCCCTTTCTAAAGTGTTGAAAGCGTTGCAAATATCGAGTTTCAGGATTACGCAATTTGAGCTGGCTGATTCCATTGCGTACGTACGCGTGGCGTGGATAGCCGCTTCGCAACCCCGGCGCGTACCGAAACCTAGTTGATGTGGTTGCAAGTACTCTGACATCTCCTCCTTCACAGCGCGACAAGCCAACCTGGCAGTCAACCGATGGAAAGTACTAACGACAGCAATAGGTCTCACTCCGCCATCTTTCTTTGTCAATGCACAAAGACTGGCTCCGTATAGGTAAGGACACACATCTGGATTAAGTTGGCCGCTTAGTAAAAAATTTGAGAGTTTGGCTAGGCACTCCATCAAACGACGTCCGTTCTCGCCAGCCGCAGCAGATGTTAGCTCTTTTAAATGCCCCGGGCGGATACCATCCAAGCCCGCTGCCGAACCACTATAGAAAAAACCAAGCGCCAACGCCACATTCTCTACTGTAACGGATACGGTAGTATATGACGCATCCGGCGCTGACGGGGAGCTAAGCGGGCGCGAGGGACCAGGATGTTTGAGCTTCAAGGCTGCTAGCGTATAAGGACCACGCCGGGCAAATGTATCGTTTGACATCAACAGGCGGACGGCCCCCCTCAGGTCACCCTCGTACACTTTTGATTCTATTGTTTTCCGAACCGATCGTGATCTAAAATAAATATATAAAATATTAAACTAAAAGCAATGATTGAATGATTTTACTAACCTGTTCTTAAATAATTTTTTACCTGTTCTTAAACTATTCATTTATTAAACTGTTCTTTTTATTATCAGGTGCTGTGCGGGTACAATTTTACGTGGGAGACCACCAGCGATGATAAAATACCGGTGAATGCGTTTGAGGCTGGCTATTCTGAAGTGGACCGCGAAAAGCTATACATCGGACGCGTGAGGCACAACAACGGTGTTGTACCAGGAAAAGTACAGCCAACACATAAAGTTTGCTACGTCCCTTATGAAAACAAGGAGGTTGCTTTCAAGAACTACGAAATCCTAACAGTCCCTGAGTCTAATCCGTACACTGCCAGTGCTTATTTTGAAACTACCTCTGTTGGGAGAGCTATGATTGTCAACGAAAACGCTTTTTTTATGAATTTAGAGGATCATATGGAGGATGATGATGATTCAAATTATGACGATGAAGAACAACATGTAGTAGCTTTTTAGGAAAAAAAAATTGTGACTTTCCAATCTATCTTACTGGCAGTGTGGTTGAATAGGCAGGTTATCGTAAGGTTTATTTCGTACTCGTTAAATAATGGGCTACGAGGGTAGATTGAAATATAGTACATTACTACACAGAGACAGCATTTATGAAGAAATGTGAAAAGTGTGAATTCATAAACGCTCAGTAGCCGCCAACTGTGGTATAGTACTTTTCTGAAACATTGCATTATATTCATGTAAAAATTTGCATAAATATATTGAGGTAACTTTTCACTAAATCATTGCCTAGCAACCAAACTACGAAAAAACATAATGATTATAGCTTTTACTATGAGCTTAATATATGTTTTAATAATTCTGTATTATGTAAATGTGGTATTAACACAGTCAATAAATCCATACAATCGTCAGGGCCAATTCAGGGCTGACGTGTGTTCTTTTTGTGCACACACCAAAATAGCGGGTACAACATGTGTGTTATGCGAGATTACAAGTCGTCTTACAAAGGTAGAGATGCGATTTCATCAATTTCCAAGCACTGTATAAAAGTGGAAACTCGATAGGAGAGAAAAACCCGTAATCCAAAGTAAAAAAAAATTTTTTTTTACATACTCATTTAATAACGTCACTTAAGAAATGCCTAAAATGTGAGGTTTAAAAAAAACATTTAATTGCGACAGACAATATCTGTCTGTCATGTTTTTTTTTTTATTTATTTTATTTCGTAGTAAGTATAGTATTTTGTGGTTATTGTTATTGGTATTAGCTAAGAAAGTACTTGTTTTTCCACAACACAATACAAATTAGTAGGTACGTAAGTGTGCCTTGTCTAGCCCCGTTATAAAATGTCTTCACTTGTATTATAGGTTTCAACAAATGCGAAAAAACATTAAACCATGTCGCGTAAGCGCCATCTATCGATGATTGCAGAACTATGCTTTTTTGGCTGTCAGAAAACCAATATCTGTCAGTGAGTAGTTGAGAGACCTTTTTTTAATCTTTGTTTAACTAAAGTATCGGCTTTATGTAAGGCCATTAATGTTTAAGCGTAAAAATAATAGGCAAGAAAGAATAATATGCCATATCAGTTTATGCCTGTTTACTTTTATGCTGCAAATCTAGTATTATATACCAAAGTAGTTTTAGGATTACCTAGAGCTAATATGTAAAAAAAAAGGTTATAGCAATGTGTTTACATTTTGTTATAATTATTGTGGTTATACATGTTTAATTTTTTAATACGTCTATATTCGACAAAGAACCAGAGTCATCGACATAGCTATTAAAATTTGCAAGTTGAAGTGGCAATGGGCAGGCCACATCGCTCGAAGAACTGATAACCGATGGGGAAGAAAGGTTCTTCAGTGGAGACCACGTACCGGAAGACGCAGCGTAGGTAGGCCTTCCACTAGATGGACCGACGACATCGTGAGAGTCGCGGGCATCCAGCGGATGCAGTTGGCAGGTTGTCGTTCAGTGTGGAGGTTAAAGGGGGAGGCCTATGTTCAGCAGTGGACGTCTTATGGCTAATAATGATGATGGTGATGTTTAATTTTTAGTTCATGGCAAGATTGGTTATACCGAAAATGATTATTGTCTGTTTAAATGTAAATACCGGCTAATTATTTTAAATTATTTTTATAAGTATCTCGGAAAAATTTGGCTAGGGAAAAGCCAAAAAATTCTTACGGCAACTCTAAGCGCGGGCCCAGAGGATGGGCCCTAATCCACCATGCTGGCCAATTTAATTAGGGTATGAATCCCGTTTACCATGAACTATAATGAAGTCGGTTTTTCATTGTATGTAAAAATGTATTAATTATTAATAAAATATAATATATAGCATTATTAAAATAAAGGGGAACTTATCAAAGCAGAAGGTAACTTTTAATTTATAAATTATTGTACCTTGAGTTTAGGCAAGTCAAACTGAAAATCTACGACGATCTTTTCTGAGAAGACGATATCTACAACATATGAAACTATATCAACCTTCTTGCTGTACTTAGATACTTCTTAGCACCAATGAAATCGTAACTGGCAGGTAAAAATCTGTCTCAACAAAAGAAGAACAAAAACAATTCTAAATGTCATTCTTTAAAATGCAAGCACAATGAAAGCATCGTTTACTATAAATCCCATCAATTAACAACAAAAAGGGACTGATTCTACTCTTATTTCACACGATATATCATAATGGCTGAACCTTCGTCTCCGCCCCCGGAGGTCGTGGGCTCAGAAAATGTTGCACCAGAAGAAGGTAAGTCGTCATTATTGTAATCATTCTACACGATACTTATGGTCCGGTAAAATCTCAATTGCAACAAGTTTGTAAAAGATCATGGTTAATAATAGTTAATTTCGTACAGGTTTCCGAAAACCCGTATGAAGAGCTTTGATTTCACTTATATTGTGCGAACTACTAGCCTGTGGTATGCGCCCAAGAGAATGTAATACTCCTACGGGTATGCGCTGCCTGAAACGCGATTTTCTTAACAGTTACAATCTGGGTGACTTCTAATCGCGAATGAATCGGTTTTTTCTAAGCAAGTGTGCTCCACCGTAGATCGCATCATCGCAAGGTGGCGGTCAAACGCAAGCATTTAATAATAATAAAAAGGTCAAACCTCACTCTCGCCGGCGCCTTGCACTGATTTGAATGAGGCAACTCTAATTTTGATGGGTAGTGGGTAGAATACCAATAGTGTGTAAGAATTGCATGTGTGATGCTTTATGTGCATCCTATTCTCACCGAACTTGGTCTTCTAATAACTTTGATAATATACCTATAGTTTGGATCTGCCTTTAAACTCGAGCTAGTACCGAAAAAAGTCTGCCAAAAACTGAAGGGGGCGAGGTAACACTTATTGCACACACTGACATATTCTTACTAGTTCTACAAACGCACACTTCAATATTGAGCGCACACAACTGAAAATGATGTTATCAAATGGACGACCAAGGGGGGGTTGTAAATGCCAGAGGGGAAACAGTAGATATAACGCTTCCATTTATTTATTTTTTCTGTGTCCAATAACCACGTGTGAGCGCATTGTTTCAACCGCTACCATCAAGCACGGCGAATGCTGCGCTCTGTTACAAATGAAGCCGGCTGGCCGGGTTTTATTGTTTTGAATTTTCTGTCGTGTTTCAACGGCAGTAAGATTTCTATGAATTTAGGTAATATCTTGACCATAAGACTCAGTCAGGAGACGAACTCCTGGTGTTTAGGTTTTTAAGTTATAAATTATACAAGTTTAAATTTTGCCGAGAAACACATTTTGGGCGACAATTTCCGCGCAGCCAACGGCGCGCGCGCAATTTTGACTCGCAGACTAGTGGATAATAAATAAAGTAGGTATTAAATGGTATTATTATCTATACCTATATAGTTGAGAGATAATCCCCGTTACACACTACTTTATCCGTTCCAGTGCCGTCTTCACCAGAGCTACCGAGCTTCCCGCCGTACCCGCCGTACGCCGTGGAGCCGGCGCCACCAACCTTGGCGGACACTATCATGGCGGGCCGAGACATCCGCGTCTTCCACAAGGCCGGGTTGCCTAGGAAGCCGGTGCGCCCAGCGCCCAGACCCGCTAGACCTAGGTAACACTTTGTTTTAATTAGGGTTCCGAATCTTAGTGTTACTAACGAGTCTATTGTAAAGACTATCGTAGTCTTTCCATTCGCCTCTCCGAACTTTGTAGGGCTGTATCTTATGAATTATAGGTAGTAGCCGACCCAAATTTTCAAATTAATGTGTTATTATGGAAAAATGCGGATATCCTAAGAAATATTTTTTTCCTTTACATTATACAAGCGTTTGGTCGCGGGTTCGCCTACTTGTGGACGAATCAAGCGAAGGTGGGGATGTGTGGGATCATAATCGGTTTCGTAGTTCCTGGGATTAACTAAACATAGTCACAATCTTTAAAGAAGAACCCCATGTTGAGCTTCTCGGTAATACCTCAGAATGAAGGTCAGAGTCTACGATGACATTCCAGCAGTATATATATGGGTCGTTCGGGTCAGCAACCAGTTAATCTGATGCAACACTTTGGTATATACCTACCTATTAAATTTATGCTGGTTGTAAATTTTGAAATATCGGTAGAGTCCCTAACGCAGTGGCGTAGCTATCGGAGGGCTAGGCGGTGCCGTGCACCGGGCCCTCAAACTCAGGTGGCCCTCGGACCCTGATAAGTATCTAACCCTCAAACTGAATTGCGAAAAAAATCCCACCTTCAGAATACCCCAAGAATAATCATACTAAAAACTCAGGCACATAAATGTAGTAACTTTGAGCTTCTTTAAAGAGCTGATGATAAAGTAGCTTTGTATCTTTAAAGTATTTATAGATATTTTTACTTGATAAAACCTAATCTGTTCAGATAGGGCCCCAATACTTTTTTTGCACCAGGGGCTTTGGTTACCTAGCTACGCCACTGCCCTAACGACGAGCATCGCGTGATGCGAGACGAAAAATGAATGCGAGCTTTTATAAATGCTTTAGCGAGAATACATCTGGGGGTTATATTTAATGTCATGTTGCAGGGGTCCGAAAGCGACCGACGTGAAGTTGACGAAGCGTGCGACTCGCGCGCACGCCCGCTGCCTACGGCGCCATAACGCCGTGCTCACCGACCGCCTCGAGCACATGTCCAAGCCGCACAAACGGAAGATCATCTGCCTGTGGCGAGAGCATGGCGATATGCTGCCGGCTGACACGGTGCGTTATAAACTACCTACAGAGTGATCAATTTATCTGGAAGAGCGCAGACCTATTTAATTTAACATATTCCTGAACAAAAGCTATAAAATCTCCAATAGAACACTCTACCTTATCTTTTGGCCAAGTGAAGGTATCACTTAACAGCCAGATAAGGTTGGTCGCTTTATACTCATGACACTATTTTTGACAAGCAAAACGATATGATCCACTGGAGAGCAAAACCGCGGGTAATGGTACGCTAACGCTAGCCAAAGGTAAGCTTTAGGTAAACCACCTGTGGCCTTAGTACGAGCACTTGCGAAAAAGTTATCGTTACGTAAACGATAGCAAAATGTATGAAAAATTTAACAGCGCCTCTATCGGATGTGAAAGGAAACTGAATTTTTCATAGTATACATTTGCTATCGTTTACGAAACGATAACTTTTTCGCAAGTTCTCGTTACTAAGGCCACAGTGGACCACCCACTAGGTATATACCTAATTATTTATAATTATATAACTACCTATTATTGATTTTCAGTTTTGTTTAGAAAATACGAAGATTGATCCCGAAAATTATGTGGGGGACCCTTAATAAATGCTTCCGCCGCACCGCGAACTAAATTCGCTCGCTGGCTCTTTGCATGCTTGAAATCCTATCCGTGGTATAACACAATCACAATACACTTGGGACTTCTAATTCTTGCGTATATGCGTTGATATCTCACTTAACAATTCAGTCCCACCCATTGAGTTTTAACAAAAAAATAAAACAGTTCATAACGGCGTGGCACTGCAATGCGCTCGTCATACCGATATTAAGTGGGTACGTATGTGTTAAATCTCTGTATTCCATCGGTAACATTGCCCCTCAATACGGGCATGGTGACGCATGCGTCAGCATGAGCATGTTTAAAAACCGCTGATTGGCGGTTCAATAACTGGCAAAGGTGTGTCATTTCCCCAGAACTGCCTAGCATGCACGCAGCGACAAAATCTTGTCAGTTTTTGTCGAGCGAGAACGTGACAAAGCTACGGTTATACGCCAATCTCGTTTTTGCATGATTAAAGGAGTTGACGAATTATGTTGCAGCGCGCTTGCTAGGCCTACAGCTCTCATTAAATTGAATTTTAGTTAAGGCCACTTTATTGCTGTAATTCCTTTCCGTGGATCGTTGCCTGGAAGAGATCGCTTTAAGCGATAAGGCCGCCTATTAAAAAACCTAGATAATATTTTCATTGTAATGTATGTTTTCCTTGTTTGTGTGGTCTTTTAATAAAGAGTTATCTTATTAAATAAATGAAAAGCCCATGCTCTAATATGGAGCTTTTCTCGATTTCTCTTCTATTATTATTTATTCAATTTTTAAATAATTTTTGTGAACTTTCAGATCGCTCGTTTGCGGACCATGCTCGACGCCGACGAGCCCTTCAAGCCGGATCAGGCTTACGAATATTTTATCAACTTGAAGAAGACGAAGAGGATGACTCAAACGTAAGTCACTTTAAAAATAATAATTTATAGCACTGCCTGTACAGCTTTTATCAATAATGATTTCATCATCATCATCATCATTTCAGCCATAAGACGTCCACTGCTGAACATAAGCCTCCCCATCGATTTCCAAAAGGACCGGTTGGAAGCAGCCTGCATCCAGCGTTTTCTTGCGGTCTCTTTTAGGTCGTATGTTCATCTTGTGGGTAGACGTCTTACGCTGCGCTTACCGGTCTGTGGTCTCTACTCGAGAACCTTTCGGCCCCATCAGCCATTGGTTCTGCGTGCTATGTGCCCTGTCCCCTGCTACTTCAACTTGCTAATTCGGTGGGTTATGTCGGTAACTTTCGTTCGTCTACGGATCTCCTCATTTCTGATTCGATCTCGTAGAGAAACCCCGAGCATAGCCCTCTCCATAGCTCGTTGAATAATGATTTATATATAGGCAAATATTAACTAAATCGCTTGGCCATAGTAATATTACTCTTAATTGACATACGGAAAGTATTATATGCGGGGTCTACAGTGACCATACAACTTCTTCCACAAAAATTGTTGACAACTCTGTGTGTAATTCTGTAAACAAATTATAAATATGTAACGCAGAGATGGGTCCCGCATCAACCAACATCCATGGGATTTCTGATGATCATTAGAAAATTTAAGATGTCAGATCTCAGATGGGGTACAATACATATCGCGCCTGGCTAACGCGACCCGTGACCAAAATGCTAGCGTGTATCTGGATCAACGTATAAGCATTGCCATCCAACGTGGTAATGCCGCCAGCATGCTGGGTACGCTGCCAACTGATAGTGGGCTTGAGCATTTGGATTGTCTTTAGACCTTCAACGGTCTATGGACAGTCTAACTGTTTATTTAGTGTTAGTTTTAGCTTGTATTTTGTTTATTTAATAAAGGCACATACCTACATATTTATTAATAGCCTGCGGGTAGGGTTTCGAGGTGCTTATTTCTAAGACCCAAATATACATATTTATATTCAGTCATACTAAAAGATGGCCGCCATACAAACAAAATCAACATGCATGGGGTTTTTCATAATCATGAGAAAATTTAAGATGGCGTATCTAAGATGGGTGACAATTCAATAATAGCCCGCGGGTAGGTTTTGGAGGGCTACTTTCTAGGGCCCAAATAAACATTTTTATACAGTCAGCCATTCTACAAGATGGCTGCCATACGAACTACTTTCTCAAACAGGTACAACAGGGCCGTTGCGAGGTCGCAATGGGAAAATGAAGAATATGAAGACTTTGATGAACCGTGTTGCTCCAAAAAACTTTAAGAGCGTAATGCTATAATCAAGTATAGTTTCACCATTCGTACCTACAGATAAAGTTAAAGTTATATGATTATTTACGGGATATTTACCGTCTTCCCGTGAACATGGTGCATGTAAGTGCGCCGAAATATCGGGAGCTCCTTCCACAACCTTACCACGGTAAATATCTCGTAAATAACTTTAGTAAACAACCGTGATAGCTTACAACAGATAAAGTTGTTTGCACGGCAACTATAAAAAAATCGACAATACGGAGACGAGCGAATAGATCTTTTCGGTTATTATAGAGCATGACTGAATTCCTGTTGCCGTGAATAGTTTTAATGGCATGGACGATAATATCAATTTTAGCTGCGAAAGTTTGGGACAGTTGCTCAATATGAGGACAGCATTTAAGTTTTTTTTCCAACAAGTACCTTCATAATGCCACTTAAAAATAATCACATATCCCTTAGGATGCGCATAAATGAGATCAAGAAGGACGTAGTTGCGATGTGCGCAGACAAGCGGTTTGTTTGGGCGCGAAATGCGACCGTGGCGTTTGCGCGCGGCATTCAACAACGCCTCTCGCGTCCCGGCCGGTACGCGCTCGCTGACGGGTAAGTAACTCATTATTTTACCGTCAACTGGCTAGGCGTTTGTACACAGCTCATCTGTTTTTTTTTTTAATGTAAGTAGTAGGAGACTAACAAGCGACGGGCCACCTGTTGGTAAGTAGTCACCGCCGTCTATGGATAGGTAGGTACCTACAATATCTGGAATATTAGTGCGGTGCCTACAAACTCAATTCATCAACCACCACCAAAAGTAGTTTTTCGTTAAACCATAGGAAGGAAAGTTTAAGAGTGGATTTCGTTATATTACTAACATAAAATAAACAATATTAATGTTATGGTTTAGATACTTGTTTTATATTCGACTTGACAATATTATGGCTTTGTTTTTTCGTTTTAAAAGATGCCTGTATTCTATTGCCTTGACAATAAGAGTCAGTAAACTTATAGGCCTACCGGTACATAATACTGGCTCGATTTGCAGGATGTTGCGGCTCTCTAATATAATCCTGAACGAAATTTGCGGGTACATGCACATGAGGCCGCCCTCGCGACGCTGCACTCATCCCAAAGCGAAATTTATGATGGAAATGGCAGACAAGGTGACTATTCTTTCTATATTATTGCACTGGAAATTATTTTTTTGTCTCCCCTTGTGGCTTAGTTGGTAGTGAACCTACCTTCTACGCTTGGGGGCGTGGGTTCGATTCCCACCTAGGACAAACATTCATGTGATGAACATTTGTGTTTGTATGTCTGGGTGTTAAATTAAAAATATATATGTACGTATATCAGTCTCTGGCAGCCATATTACAAGCTTTGCTTAGTTTGGGGTCAGATGACCGTGTGTGCAATAAATGTCCCAGATATTTATTTATATAATTTATCTTCTACGTTTCAGTTCCTACGTATGTCCTTCCGCTTATTGTTTACTGAATATAGTAGGTACCTATTTCGTTCAACAGGTCGCAATATGGATCGACGAAATCCTCTCTGAATCGGACGACAGGATGCTCATGATGGACTTCGATGAAGACGAAGGTGAGTTCTGTTCGTTGTACAATATCGACCGTTTTCTATAACAACCCTATAGAATTTGGCCTGTTTTCGAGCAATTGTCACCGATACATATCTACGAACGCGAGGTAAGTGCCGCGATGTTTGAAATTGTGACAATTGTTCATGAACACCAAATATTTTTCATATCCGTGTGCCTCTCCAGAAGGCCGGGCTTCGTGAACAATTGTCGACAAGTTCGAACGGAAGCCCGGTTCTCTTGAAAGTCACCGCAGTAAGAATAATGGCGCTTGTAAATGAAAATAGCAGTCGGGGAGATACTTGCACAGGTTAATTCTAATTAAGGGGTGATAATAACTGCATTGGCGGTCGTGTTTATAGTGCATTTCCGCCTGCCAGCAGCGGAAACTATATCATCAGCCAGAAGACATCCACTGCTGAACATAAGCCTCCCCCATTAACCTCCACACTGAACGAAATCCTGTCATCTGCATCTACTGGATGCCCGCGTCTCTCAGAATGTAGTCGGTCCATCCAGTGGGAGGCCTACCTACGCTGCGTCTTCCGGTTCGTGGACTCCACTCAAGAACCCACCATCGGTCATCAGTTCTTCGAGCGATGTGGCCTACCCTTTGCACTTCAACTTAAATTAATAGCAATGTCGCAAATTTTAATAGCAATGTCGGTGACTCTGGTTCTTTGGCGAATATCTACGTTCCGGATTTTTATCGCGCAAAGATACTCCGAGCATAGCTCTCTCCATTGCCCGTTGTGTGACTCGTGAGTTTTTCCAAAAGGCCAACAGTTAAGGACCACGTCTCAGTACCATATATCATCACTGGCAGCTACTTGCATCTTCTAAATTATAGTGTACGGAAGTGCGCGCGTTCAATCCGATGCTTGTCTACCGCACAACCCCGTCTAGCCTGCGCAAGTGCTTCGTTACCCGTTTTTTTGTGCATAAGCCCCATTAAGCTTAGCATCCTCTTGACGGGCCGGGTCAACTTGTTGTAATTACTGGGTCGAGTAGAGTGGCGGGAGGAGAGGCGCACCGTTGAGGCCCGGCCCGTCTTAAGAGACCATCTAGCACGGTGAGTGTGGTGGGTTTTGTAGAAGTGGAGCAGAGTTACGCGGACGACGAGCGGCCGCCGATGCCTCCGGAAGTCTACGAGGTGACTCCAACGAGCGGCCCGTCGAGCGCATCGTTCACGGCCTCCGAGCCAGGCACGCCTGTGCCTGGAACGCCCACACATGAAACGCCTGCTCCTGGAAGCCCCGCAGCCGCCACGCCTGCGCCTGGCACGCCCGCGCCTGGCACGCCCGCCGGCTCCAAGATCAATCTGCCGAAGTAGAAGTAAGTTGATCTTTACTGCAGTCAGATTGTAGGTTGAATTTTAATGGCGTCAGAGTGACCGAGATAAGCCTATAACCTATTGCTGACGGTTCTTCAACGTCAAGAAGAAAGAATCTTATCGCCTTTGTGGATTAGGTGTTCATTTTTAAGGCTTGCAGAAACTACAGCATAATGAAATCAGTGCGCCTCGTTAAACTTACTTTCCAAAATCTGAATAATGCCTGTTTTCACTGACCCTAGGCGTCGCCGTAATCACACCTAAATATTTAGCTGTTCCCTAAGGCAAAAAACGTTTCACCAAACTTTAGGTGATAACTAAGTGACGTTAGGCGTCACCTAAAGTTACGACACAGATTCAGGGGTAGGGGTGCCTACCTACCTAATGATAGGCAACTCTTGAACTGACAGACTGCGCCGCGCTCGCTCATTCACATCACCGCGTTCGCTCACTCATATCAAAACCATAGATAACTGTCAAAACCTTTTTACCTGACTGTCACTTAAGACCAGTTATCTATAGACGGTGATTTGTCTGCAGATGTGTTGAACGCTGACGAGTATGGCGATGCCGAGGGGTTTGCTGATGACTTCCTTGATATGATGGGCGGGGCGGTAAGTTTGATTTACATACGAGCTTACCTTCTATGGTACTATAAACCAATGACGATATAACCACTTGACATTTCATCCTTTACCCCGCCGTGATGAAAAGGTACTGAATTTTCAGCAGGATCTTTTTCGAGCGGATTACTTTTGCTTTCTCCAATAACAAACGCTATACAATAACGACGTGGCTTACAAAAAACACGAGCAAATTATGACTCAGCGTGATGAAGTAGTTATATTATCTTCGCTACCTACCTATTTACCTTATATTATTTATTTTAATTACCTACCTATTTCGTTTTGTACCTATATCTAACTAATTCTTCTTGTAAAACACTGTTTTAACGGTTGTTCAATACAGTTATATGCTCCTTTCACTACCTTACCGCGGTAAATATCCCGTAAATAATCATATAACTAAAATCCTTTTTGTAATGTTCTTTTTGTGGTGTACCTAATATAATAGTTTTATTTTACTTTTGTATTGTACACCACGGATTATTTCCGGCTGCCCGCACGAACAATCCCCACGTAAGAAAAATGGGGGCACATGATAATACATAATTACTGTGTCTGCCACATACGCTCAGTGCCGACCGGTGGCAGACGGTACCAACTGTGGCTACCGGCCTCCGCGGTGATCTGGTGGGTTTAGCTGGTGGGTGCACAGAATCTGCCCCCAGCATCAACTTAAGTGATGACACAAGGAGACTCTCTTCTGGTGGAAATTCCATTCAGACGCACTAAATGTTTCCAATCCACTTTATTGAACAGCACAACAGTGGGCAAAGTAAGAGTATTCGCTACGTAAAATACGTGTCGAATTTAATACGAATATTGAATTTCGAAATTTAAGTTTGTATGAAATTTAATACGTATTTAACTTAGCGAAAATTCGTACTTTACTGCTTACCTGCGTCTATCTAAGATGATGAAAAACTCTTCAGACACAGGACAGCTGAACAATCCAGTTTAAGATTAAATTAACTGTTATTTCTTTGTATAATCTCACATTGGCTCTGTCTTAATATTGCCGGTCTGACTTAACGATTTCATATGTTAATAGGGTGACACAGCCATCAACGAGCCAGGAATCAGTCCCACACAGAAGAACTTAGAATCAGTGTCAAAAATAATTGAAAAACCTAAACCTGTACCCACAGCACCTACTTGATTAAATATGTTTAATTTTAATTAATGAACCTACAAAAAACATTTAAGCTTAGCATAGAAGGTAATTGCCAGTCTGTTGGCAAAACATACCGACTAGTTTATATATGTTGAAAAAATAAAAAAATTAGTAAAACTGTAACAAATAATTTACCTTTGCGTTTCGTTTTTCATCCTCCATTCCTTGCAAATGAACACCGAGTTGAAAGGTAAATTTTCAAAATTATTTTTGGGTCATTCTTCATTTTCCAAAGGCGATCGCGTACCGAAGTATTAATCTTTACATGTTATACCCGTGACAGACGGTCAGCATGGTTGACGTCAACCACTTAAACCAAGAGAAAAAGAGAGGGAAATAATGTTCTCATTCTCTCTCCCGTTGGTCAGACGGCGGTTCGCCAGCCAAGTTCGATACGTCTGTTACGGCTATTATACAACGTAACATAAAGGTGTAATAATACAAACTTCATGGTATTGATCTACCCATCAAAGCGAACAACTTGTAGAACACAAGTTTGCTAAATTTGAGAAAAAAAATATGTGCTATCCATACAAAATGGGTTACTTATTACGTGATCGGTCATATTGTATGACAATTTTTTTTTCTAGAATTTAGCAAACTTAAACGCAACACTACTGTGTTCCGGATTGAAGGGCAATGTTTCCAGCGAAACTACAGGGCACACAGAAATTTGACATCTTATATATCGGGGTGACGAGCGCAGTGCATTGCCATCCAGGGTTTTGAACTGTTGAAGTTCAAAATTCTGAGTGGCGTTGTGCTGTTATGGGCAAGCGTGAAGAGCCAACAGGCGAGCGACTTCGCTCGTCTCGACACCCAGTATAAAAAAAAAAAAAAACTACAAGTTTTATGTAGATATATATAGCCTTAAATTAGTATCACATGCACCTTTCTGTTACATCTTGTATACTATTTTAATGAATATTGAAATGTTCTCACATGTTCATTTGTACGGGATTGGAGAATGAAGGATGATTACCAAGTTTACCTAATTATTTGAATTCGTCTTATAATTAATCTATAATTAATAATCAATATTTGTGTTTCAGGGTGGACATGGTCGCGCTAGACAACGTAAGTAAAGATAAATACTTATTCTATTTACTAACTGCGCCCCGCGGTTTCACCTGCGTGGACATACCCAGAAGAACCATACATTTGTCTAGGAAAAAGTTCAATGTCACGTCCCGGCCTATCTATGCAAAAAATCACGTCGATCCGTTGCTCCATCCCTGAGCGAAAGAGGAACAAACAAACACACTTTTTAACCGACTTCCAAATAGGAGGAGGTTCTCAATTCGACTGCATTGTTTTTTTAATGTTTGTCACCTCAGAACTTTCGACTGGTTGAACCGATTTTGGTGATTCTTTTTTTATTTGAAAGCTGGTGATACCCGTGTGGTCCCATTTCAGTTTGATCCAGTTCTGATATTTTTACGAAGTCGGTTTTTTATTAATAGTTATGTATTTATAATATTAATATTAGTATGAAGTATGATTTTAATTTGTCCAAGAACCGCAAAAGTTTAACAGACATGGTGGATTAAGGCCCATTCTTTCTCTCTGAGAGGAGGCGTATGTCCCAGCAGTGGATAGGTACATGAAAAGTTGATAACAAATAACACGATTTTAATTCGATTTGGATGGGATGAGTCCAGGGTTTTTTTGTAGTGGTAGGTCTCTTTTGTAGGGGTCCGCCTGGGGAAACACCACACCTTTGCCAGTTATTCAACCGCCAAGCAGTAGTGTGCAAACACTACTGTGTTTCGGATTGAAGAGCAATGTTTCCAGCGAAATTACAGGGCACACAGAAATTTGACATCTTATGTTATATCTCGGGGTGACGAGCGCAGTGCATAGCCATCCAAGGTTTTGAACTGTTGAAGTTCAAAATTCTGAGTGGCGTTGTGCTGTTATGGGTAAGCGTGAAGAGCCATCAGGCGAGCGATTTCGCTCGTCTCGTCACCCAGTATCATAAAAAAGGGTCCTGCCACAACTTCAAAACATTCTTATTACAAGCTTTTATGTGTGGTTCAAATTTTGCAACTACATTTTAAACCTGCTATCCCCAACCGATTGAGCTGAAATTTTACATAATCCAATGTTCGTGAACCATTATTTTTTTCGTAAATATCTGTACTCTCCTTCTGTAGTTTTGGCCATTTTGATTTACCTAATTTGTAACTATGTCTTTGTTTTAGCCCCAGCGAGGCCAGCGAGTGACAAGTTTACAGGTATTATTTTGTAAATCCTTACATTCAAAAACTTTAATTGATCTATTGAATCAACAAGTCAAAATTGGAGGGTTTGTTCTATGGAACAAATGTATATTTTCCCCTTATAAGTAATTTATTATCAAATTTTAAATAATTCCAGGCGAAATGGCTGTAGCGTTTAAAACATTAACCGACGAAATGTATAAGAAAGGAAACACTCCGTTAATTAATCACGGAAAATTCAAACAAACATACAGGGAGGCGGCAGACGAGTAAGAACAAAAGCAATCGTCCATTAGACCCACTTAAAACCAACTCATAACATAAAGTAATGCATCTAAATATTAACCATATATTGCATAACGTACAGTACATTTTGAAGTACCTACGCAGTACGCATTGACGACGTTTAGGCCCAACGCTTGCCATCTGGATAATCTAGGCGACGACGCGACATTGCGACGTACAAGCAGTGGTAGAAAAGGCAACCTTTTCCGATTTTCTTGAAAACTTTATGTATATTATTGTATTTTTAGAAGTCGCTGCCTTTACAACAAAGTGTTTTCACTAAAGCAAAAAGAAGATAAAAACACACATAAATAATTGTTGTGGGTAAATGTACAGCAAAACAAAACCGGCGGTTGAGATATTACTCACAAACAAGAATTATAGATGGCGTTCCCAACGCTTAGATTGGTTGCAATGATAGCTCATGAAAATTACCGTAGCTTAATGACAATAGATAGAGCAATCAGGGCGTATACCCGATGGCGCAGGTTTGCATACTGCTGGCGTAAATTTTTATATTGTCTATAACATTTAAAAAGTAAACCCTAAAGCGTGGAACAACTCTACATAAATATATTTTTTTTATTAATGAATATAAGGTTTGCGCTTGACCACCATCTCGTCTGATGTGCGATGATACAGTCTACGATAAAGCACGCTTGCTTTGAAAACGAAACCTAAATGAGGTCTTAGCGTGAGTCGAAATCGAAAAGCTCGTTGCAGGCGCGGCGGAGTTCTGACGCGGTGAGAAAGCGCGGCGAAGCTGTACAATTTAAAGGCTACGGTAAATCGGAATGAGTTGACTTTTCCACAGACGCCTGTATGCTGCGACTCTGCCTCCACTCTCCAGTGGGCGTTAGGCCTTAGAATACGCTCATTTTCACTTAAAAATTCACTGTGCGTCACAATAGGACTCACATTTCAACGATATAGTGGAGGGTCGAATGGGCGAAAGCCTAATTAGAATAGAATAGAAAACTCTTTATTGTTCACACCAAAAATTACATACGTACATAGTAGGTAACATAAAAAACAACTTAAAAACTAGTGAAACAATTGGCGGCCTTATCGCGATAAGCGATCTCTTCCAGGCAACCTTAGCCTACCTAATTTAGTAGCCTAGTTCTGTAAAGTGGAAAATAAATAATCAATTTTACAAGCATTTGATAACGTTATCGTTAACTGAACCTTCATTTTCGCTGTGCGGCTGTACGTATACCTTAAAGCTGCAGACAACCTTAATTTTACCTAGATTGACTCGCCAAATCTATGGAAAGGTTTTGGCGAGGCAATTAGTCGGTAACGTTCAGCACCCGCATAAGTATATTAAATAAAATCGAAGTAAAATCCAGTGGGGTTATTTTCCAGATTAAAAAAAGCTGAAGACTTTAACTTGATCGCAACGAACCAAGCTCTAGCTCAGCAGTTGAACAAGGATTTGACGAATACCGTCATTTCTGTCACGCCGCCGAAACTTGCGCCTACTATGCAAAGTACGTATTGACTTCAGTCGTGGCGATAAATAAGCTTAACTGTCGCTTCTCCACTTGCTTTAAGAGGGGGTCGATGTCTCGAACACCTCTGATTCCATGCCACATTACATAATTTTTTATCATTTCATTATTTTTGCTGCATTATGTACTGATGCAGGGGTGTCTTCCGGTGCATAGTGTTACAGGTATCCGTAGGTGACGGTGATCGCTTACCATCAGGCGGCCCGTTAGCTTGTTTGCCATGTATGGCATAAAAAAAAGATTATAACTAATCCCACGTAAACGTCATTTACATAATAAGTTCTCTCTTCTCTATAACAAAAACTATCACAAGGCAAAACGCAATTTAGCCAACAGAAGCCTATTCGGAAATTCCTAAATAAAACTTAGTGTATGATTCAAGTTAAAACTAAAATTTCAAGACTGCTATTTAAATAGCAATGCTGACTAATGATATATAGGTTTAAACGCTTATACCTATATACGTTTGGGTAATAATATGGTTCAAGCGTTGCTTTTGTTTCCAGAAATGTTGGAGATGGGTTCGAATTATCTGGCCCAACAAGCTGAATTCAACAGTAAGTGACATGCGCCATCAATAATTTGTGATTTACTTGATCTAATGTCATGTTTACACTCGTTCTTCCAGACGAGCAACAGTGTGTATACTAGACGCTCTCGTTGGTCTTTGCATACTTCACGACGTCTCGGGTATAACATTTACTAAATAAAAATTTGTTCGCAGAGGATAAAGGGGCTGCATTCAATTTGCTAGTTAAACAAATGAAAGCTAAAGGAAATGAACCATTATATCAAAAAGATAAGACGAAGCGGACATACGAGCAGGCTGCTAGAGAGTACGTAACTAATAATATCCTTTATAATTGACCTCCAAAAAGGAAGGGGTTCTCATTTGTTTTTTTTTTCTATCGATTTGGGAAATTCTATTTTAAATTGAAAGGATAATACTTTCAGGTTAGTCCCAAAGAAATCTAATCAAAATTGGTTCAGTGGTTTGGCTTTTAAATCAATATAACTGGAACCCTGATCGCTGAACATGCTTGACTAATTTTCCCTAGTTCAAAGTTATCAGGACTTTCTGAATCGTTTGGGAAAAAAACGGAGTAAGTATATATACCTAC
Source organism: Agriopis leucophaearia (assembly GCA_949125355.1). Lineage (NCBI taxonomy): Eukaryota > Metazoa > Arthropoda > Insecta > Lepidoptera > Geometridae > Agriopis > Agriopis leucophaearia. Next base: position 5,544,395 of record OX421262.1, read on the forward strand.
GACTAAAAACCATGAACTCTGAGACTAGCATATTTATGGTACCCGTCGGGAATGTGTAATATAGGCGCAGGTTAAAATTCAGCTTAAACAGCTCTTGTGCACATTCTCCAAAATGAAGGCGATAAAAAATTGACAGACATGTTACCCTCCGCCTATGCCGTAGACTGGAGGTGATACAAAGGCATTCAAATTTCAAATTCAAATTTCCCGTTTACAGATTGGAGGGGGCTAAAAACGGGCTAGAGACAACTCACGACGACCCGAATTTGTCTCAAGAGATCTGCGCGAAACTCGCTCAAACGGTAGACAAAGTAACGTCACCCGATATGAAAGCCGAAATGAAAGGTCAGTCAAACGGCCCAGTTATATGAAGCTAATCTATACCTAAGCTTGTTCTCTGCCTTGAGTGCCAAGTGCGGGTTTCCCAAATTGCGTTTATTTGCGTTTGCTTAACATCAGGCAAGATGGCGGTCAAACGCAATCGTAATATTGAATATTAAAAAAATTCATATAGGTATACTCGATCGCGTTTAACTACGTTTTTTATTTATAAATAAGCTTGCGTTTGACCGCCAACTCGCCTGATGTTAAGCGATCATGCGGTCTCCGATGGAGCAGGTTTTGTCTAGAAGAAACCGATTCACTCGTGATTTGAAGACCTAGATTGTAATGTAATCTAATTTGTATGAAGTATGAGCAACGACATAGATGGAAATGCTCTTCATCATCATCAGCCATAAGACGTCCACTGCTGAACATAGGCCTCCCCCTTTAACCTCCACACTGAACGACAACCTCCCAACTGCATCCACTGGATGCCCGCGACTCTCACGATGTCATCGGTCCATCTAGTGGGAGGCCTACCTACGCTGCGTATTCCGGTTCGTAGTCTCCACTCAAGAACCTTTCTTCCCCATCGGTTATCGGTTCTTCGAGCGATGTGGCCTGCCCATTGCCACTTCAACTTGCAAATTTTAATAGCTATGTCGATGACTCTGGTTCTTTGTCGAATATCCACGTTTTGGATTCTATCGCGCAAAGAAACTCCGAGCATAGCTCTCTCCATTGCCCGTTGTGTGACTCTGAGTTTCTCCAAAAGGCCAACAGTTAAGGACCACGTCTCAGTACCATATGACCAGTGATGACATATGGAAATGCTCTTACTTTATTCAAATTGTAGTTAAGGTTAACACATCGAATAGATAAACGGAAATGAAACAAATATAAATTGTAAATAAAATAAAACCGATAACAGAGCTGACAATCATTAAACGGCAAATCCAATTTGATTGCACTTGGAAGCATCGCATTAACTTTATAACTTGTTGATTTCGTTTTCTAAAACTGAAATTAGTTATGTAGGTATACATTAGCAATTACCAATCAAAGCTGCAAACCTTGCGGTACCCCAGATGAAATTTAGTCACGATCTTTTACAACCTGCGAGCTTTTCTAAAGATTCGATTCGCACCAACTCGGTAACGAAACACAATATTATACTTATACCCGAATGTGAGCTGCTATATGAGCAAGCAACTTGTGATCCATTACATCAAATTCTTTGGAAAAAAATCTCTAAGCGTAAATATTTTTTATTTTTAAGCGTAGATATTTCATGAAACGGGGTTCTGGCTATTAAAACTGAAACTTAAGAATGAAAAGATACTAATTAAATTAAATTTTTGCAGAAGCGGTGGATCTCTCCTCGAAGTTCCTTTCAGAGAGTGCAGTTAACGAAGGTAAATATGACTAGACCTCAAATCAGACAAACAAGGGAGTTTGGTAAGGTGGCGTGAGGAACACATCTGGCCTAAATCAGGGTGTCGACAAGAACTACTTTCTGTTAGCATTCACGCCTGCGGAAAGATAAAATTGTATGAAAATGACATTAGCAGTCACGTATGACATCTCTCAAGCTAATGTAATTTTCATACAATTTTATCTTTGCGCAGGCGTTAACGCTAACAGAAAGTGGTTCTTGTGTAGACCCCCAGGACTGATGCCTTTAGTTAAACTCGCTCTAAAGACGATCTATCCGCCCTTTATTTGCATGGGGATAGTTAGTTTATTGGTGTGGCTGCTAGTTTCTTAGAGTGCGTGAAAAAATTTGTAAGTGTCCCGTACTTATAGTTTTTGCGTTAAGTGGTTTAGCGGTAAGCGGAAAGAGTGGGAAAAACATGGAGAAATTTGAACACGAACGAACAATATTATTGTACTAAGGCTTAATATGTCCCCCTTGTTTATCTGATCTTAAAATAAGAATAAGACTCATCATTAAAAGACACTCTCACTTTTTATGTTGCGACTCATAGAGCCACATGTGATTGAAAAATTCCCGCGTTGAACGTGCCTATAACACTAGTATAACCTGGCGAACAGTATAACCTGGGGTAGAACAGTTTAGGCAGCGACCAAAAGCCGTGCTGCGTTATATTAGGGAGCTCGGCTGGTTTGTGTAGGCTGGCAGGGGCAAATGCACAATCAAGGACTTTCTATAACTAGACATTTAATGCAGGGCGAACATGTTCAGACACTTCATCAGTTGACCACTACTGATATAAAAAACACGCCCACTGATTCTCACTTCATTTCCGACCAATTAGTAGGTACGCCATCACTATGCTTTGTTTACATTTTGAACTGACGTTGAATGGGCCAATTAGCATTTAGTAACCCCTCACCCCGCCCCTCAGGTATTTGACTGAATTGTTTCCATTGAAAATAATCGTAACTACAAGTCTGGGCTACGTAGTAGTCTGTGTGCACAATACACCCCAAGCGGGATGTCAGTGCAGGTCTTATAACCCCCACTTCAAATTAGAATTAGTATCCGCCCGCCTAAGTATGCTCACATAAAAAAAAACGGGAATTCATTGCACATTAACACAATTTATATTTTAACAATATTTTCTATTCATAATTTTTTTCTTTATTCCCCCATAAATATTTATTAACAAATCTTTACATAACCGATACAACTGTATTACTCAGATAAAATGATGTGCTAATTTTATTTTATATTATTAAAATACGTTTTTACAGGTATTCGGGCTGCGGGCGGCGTAGTCACTGATGAAGGCTTCTACATAGATGAACATGGTGTTAAAAGGAAGATAAATCCTGAAGACGCTGCAGATGACTTTTATGTAGATGAAAATGGAATTAGACGGAAGAAAAAACCTGGAGAAGAGACTTACGTAGACGCGCAAGGAATTAGAAGAAAGGGTAAATCTCCTGGACCTGGAGGCATGGCCGCGCCAGTCACTGAAGAAGGGTTCTACGTAGATGAAAATGGTGTTAAAAGGAAGATTAATCCTGAAGACGCCGCTGATGACTTTTACATCGATGAACATGGAATTAGAAGGAAGAAAAAACCTGGTGAAGAGACCTACGTAGACGCACAAGGAGTTAGAAGAAAGGGTAAATCTCATGGACCTGGAGGCATGGCCGCGCCAGTCACTGAAGAAGGATTCTACGTAGATGAAAATGGTGTTAAAAGGAAGATAAATCCTGAAGACGCCGCTGATGACTTTTATGTAGATGAAAATGGAATTAGAAGGAAGAAAAAACCCGGAGAAGAGACCTACGTAGATGCACAAGGAATTAGAAGAAAGGGTAAACCCCCTGGAACAGGAGGCATGGCCGCGCCAGTCACCGAAGAAGGGTTCTACGTAGATGAAAATGGAGTTAAAAAGAAAATAAATCCTGGAGAGGCTGCCGAGGACTTTTACATTGATGAAAATGGCATCAGAAGAAAGAAAAAACCTGGAGAAGAGACGTACATAGACGCACAAGGAATTAGAAGGAAGGGAAAACCTCCTGGATCCGCGGCCGCTGGAGGTGCTGTATTCCCTGGAGCTATGGGCGCTTCAGTGACTGAAGAAGGGTATTATGTAGATGAACAAGGAGTTAAAAGAAAGATTGGTCCTGGCGAGGCAGGTGACGATTTTTACGTAGATGAAAATGGAATCAGAAGGAAGAAAAAACCTGGAGAAGAAACCTACGTAGACGCACAAGGAGTAAGAAGGAAAGGAAAACCCCCCGGAGCTGCCGCTGCTGGAGGTGTTGGAGCAGGAGCCCCGGCTGCTGGAGGTGTTGGAGCAGGAGCCCCGGCTGGTGGAGGTGTGGGAGCGGGAGCCCCGGCTACTGGAGGTGTTGGAGCAGGAGCACCAGCTGGTGGAGGTGTTGGAGCAGGAGCCCCAGCTGCTGGAGGTGTTGGAGCAGGAGCCCCGGCTGGTGGAGGTATTGGAGCAGAAGTTCCGCCTGGTGGAGGTGTTGGAGCAGGAGCTCCCGCTGCTGGAGGTGTTGGAGCAGGAGCTCCGCCTGGTGGAGGTGTTGGAGCTGGAGCACCGGCTGCTGGAGGTATTGGAGCAGGAGCCCCGGCTGGTGGAGGTGTTGGAGAAGGAGCCCCTGCTGGTGGAGGTGTTGGAGCAGGAGCCCCGGCTGTTGGAGGTGTTGGAGCAGGAGCCCCGGCTGCTGGAAGTGTTGCAGCAGGAGCCCCGGCTGCTGGAAGTGTTGCAGCAGGAGCCCCGGCTGCTGGAAGTGTTGCAGCGGGAGCCCCGGCAGCTGGAGGTGTTGGACGTGGAGGACCGGGCGCTAGGGTTGGTGGGGTTGCTGGACCTGCAGCCAAGGACAGGCCCATTGAAGAGGGATATTATATAGATGAAAATGGAAATAAAAAAAAGATAAAACCTGGAGACAATCCCGATGACTATTACATAGATGCACAAGGAAATAGAAGAAAGAAAATAACTGGAGCCGGTGACAAGGAGTATACAGATGAACATGGAGTTAAAAGAAAGACAAAAGGAGGGACACGGAAAGGTAATTTGTTTATCTAGATCTCATTATAAAAATGGCGATTACTACGCACAGGAAAAAAATTGCTAATATTAAAATTCTCAACATATTATTCTAAATTTACGTTATTCCAGGGTTTTGATGTTGATTTGAGAACATATTTTGTAATGTTCAAATAAATACACAAGATGAAACAAACCATTTAGTTTCCGATTTACGTGAAGTAATGATTTCTAGTCATTAGGCTGCCTGCGTGTTCTGTCTGCCTTTTTGTAATCAAATCCAGGTTTTCTATTTTATGGGGAGCGTTTCGCTATAATTGTTATGTATAGGTACATGTAAATTCTTCTTGTGTGCGTAAACTTTAAATCTGACCCCGCGTCGACCGCCAACTACTTAGTGTAATAGGAAATACACGATAATAGATAAACACGTCGGCGCAAGAATGAACTAAAACGATCTAGGGGCCACTCAAAAAACATAAATAGAACTGTTATACCAGTTTTCCCTTTAGCTCTTCGAATTGATCGTCCGTTTAATCATCTCGTTTTAGTTGTGTGCCGCTCAGTAAAGAAGTGTGCGCTTGTTTGTAGAACTACTAAGAATATGTCAGTGTGTGCAACGTGTTTACGTCGCCCCCTTCAGTTCATGGCAAACTCTTTTCGGTATACTGGCTCGAGTTTAAGGCAAATCCAAAACTATATGATCAAAGAGCAGGTGGCCAATACGACCTATGTGTAGACGATCATCCGTGATACAGGGATATAAGCTCGGGGCGTACTAAGCCGAAATGAAATTATTGTACTCCAGCTGTTCCATAGAAACTTTTCATTCAAACAAAATGTGCAACAGCAGATATTTTTTCGCGACTTCATGGTTGGGTCCATAGAAAAGTGTTCGTAATGACTACAATGACATCATTTAAGCTTAGTACACCTCAAGTTTAGAACCTTTATAAGTATCACAGCCAGCCATCATCAGCCAGTAAACGTCCACTGCTAAACAAAAGCCTCCCTCACAGAAAGGCGTTGCCATAGCCCCCATGTGGCTTGGGGATCGAAGTACGTTCACCGTGTACTAAATAGGACGCTGCTGCCCATCCTCCCGTGGTTCTAGTCACTGTTTTAGGACATACCTGGGTGCATAAGGGATTATAATTGTATTGATACTAATTTATGTGGTTTCAGATGTGGATGGGTCAAGTGGTGACGGTAAGTTGATAAACATTTGTACATTTCGGTTTGTTTTCTATTAAGGGACTGTTGACCTGATACAAATTATAGGTACCTATTCGTGCTACTTTTGGAGTTTTTTTTGATTGGTGAGTTTATCATCATCAGCCATAAGACGTCCACTGCTGCACATAGGCCTCCCCCTTTAACCTCCACACTGAACGACAACCTGCCATCTGCATCCACTGGATGCCCGCGGCTCTCACGATGTCGTCGGTCATCTAGTCATCTAGTGGGCGGTCTACCTACGCTGCGTATTCCGGTTCGTGGCCTCCACTCAAGAACCTTTCTTCCTCATCGGTTATCGGTTCTTCGAGCGATGTGGCCTGCCCATTGCCAACATGCAAATTTTAATACCTAAGTCGATGACTCTGGTTCTTTATCAAATATCCACGTTTCGGTTTCGTCGAATATCCACGTTTCGGCGAGTTTATAATTCAAATTAATTTAATTATGAACTTTTATCGACAATTTCTACCGAAATAGAATACGCTTCACGCATCGTACTTTACGCGTATTTTATCCCCTCATTCTTCACCTGAGTACGACGCGTGGACCACGCGTTGTCCATTCATCCGTTACTTAAAATTTTACTATATGTGACACGATATAAAGCTCATGGATTACAACTATCAAAATCAAGTCGATATGAGCTAATTAGAGCCAGCGCATACGATGAAAATTTTAATTGGCGGAAAGTCGTGGAGATTTTCCCTCCCCTTCCTCACTCCTGCAAAGCAGGTCGCATACGCCGTCGTTTTTACGGCGGTGTGCGAAAGTTGTATGTATAGATCGTTACAGAAATGGAGACAGACCCGGACCGCGCGGCTGCCCTCGACGTACTGCACAATGAACTCCGAAAGAAAGGAGACGCCATGCTGTACAAGCAACCACACACGGAACTGTCGTATTCACAGGCTTCCAAATGGTGAGCAAGATAACCGAGATTTAGATAAGTACCCATGGTTTCGTAGGTAAAGTAAAAAAAAAACAGAATAATGTTAGAGTATTCGTAAGATGACAATGCAATGTAAAAGAACCACGTCAGATTTCAATACAAAAGAAGCTTTTTGACCAATGACAGCTCTGAATTTCCTTGGTAGTGATTTATCATTGGTTTGCATGTTTACATAGTTGGTCAATTTTTTCGGGGTTTATCTCTAGACAACTGAAATGGATGTTCCTCGATAGCTACTGTCTGGGTGTCTTCAAATCGCGAATATGTCGTTTTCTTCTAGGCAAGCGTTCTCCGTAGTAGACCGCATCATCGCTTAACATCAGGCGAGGTGGCGGTCAAACGCAAGCCTATTAAAGAATATATAAAAAAAAAAACAGTAGGCTATCGTACTCATATCATTATGGACAACCTCAACCTTGAAATCGTGAAAAAAACAGCTGTTCCGTGCATTTCATTGTGTGAATTAAAAAAATATATATTTTCGTGTTTTCGGAGTTGGTCCTTTCGTAAAAGTTGTTTATAATTATGAGTACAATGATATCTGGACACTAGTCATTAAGAGACACTGGACATTGTGGGACTGGACGTGATAGGACACTTTTTAGCATATGAGACATTCTAGGACACTAGACATTATCAGCCTGAACGCCACGAAAATATCCGCCGTATCGTATTGTGACCAGCCGTCGTGTTTTAGCCTATAAACATGCTAATTATAATTCTTTTGGCTAGGCTTAAACAGAAACCGCGAATGAAGGTAGACAAGACTGTCAAGGAGTCAGCAGACACGGCGCGCCTTCACAAGAAGTTCGAGAGGAAACTTAACGACTTGATTTCCAAGAAAGTACCTACTAACTTACAAGACGCAATGCAAGGCAAGAAACCCCCCTTATAATGTCATAAAATCTGGTTTACAGCGATTTCGGAACGTTTGCTTTCACTATGATGAAGAGTAAGTTTTTCCCCAATGTTTGATGGGAACTCTTTCGTGAATGGTTTAAACAGAGTCGTTCGCTTTCGATTGTTCTACCTTTTGGTTCATTCCACGAGATTGGTGACCACAGATGATACAAAATACCTAAAACTATTTGTATTCCTGGTATATCCTCAGAAAAAATAAATAAATGGAATCGTTATACCTACAGTTTCTCCTTTAGCAGTTACAGCCCCCCCTTGGTCGTCCATTCGATTACATTTTGCCATTTTGTCCAGTACATCGTTTGCAGTTGTGTGCCGCTCAAAATTGAAGTGTGCGTTTGTAGAACTTTTAAGAATATATATATAAGTGTGTGCAATACCAAGAATGATTGAGTACTTGAGTGTTGATTTTTTTATGGCAATACGTATTTACCTCGTCCCCTTCAATTTATGTCTGACTTTTTTCAGTAGCAAACCCAAACTATGTATGATCAATGTGTCCTTATATCAATTCAATATTTCGAGCACTGCAAACTATCTGCTCGACTATACATTATAATCATACTTTATGTGTACCTACTTGATTAATATCAATATTTTTTATTTATTTCAGATGTCATCATCGAAAGCTCTAGGATTCTATCGGAATATTTCGTTGCTAAGAGTAAGTGATTTTTTTGTTCTGTAAAAAAAAAAGTTTTCTTTTGAACCGTAACATAAATAAAACTATTTAAAAAAATATGTTTTATTTGTTTAGTAATTAATTTGTTATCATATTAGATTACAAAGCGCTCGTAACTGACGCTCTTATATCGGAGATGCAGAAGAAGGGCAATGAGATCCTCGTGGAGGTTGGCGATGATTCGGAGACATTCTTCTTTGCTGCTCAGCGGTATGCAAACTCTTTAGTACAAACTTATTTGACATAAGAGTGTTGTACAAAGTAAATTTGAACCTATTGGTGTGCTATATTCGGTCTTCTGTACTATTGGCCCTGTACTAGTTTTGACGCCCAGAACAATTAAGCCTTCCGCAGACCAAATGCCTGTAATCTTCAGCATAGCTTAAACGCGGGTCGCTCGTTTTGTAATATGAGGTAAGTATGAACCATCACCGTACCGGGCCCGTGCTGAGACCAAGCTGCGTTTCTGGTCTGTAGAAACACAGAGTACGGTATGCGAAGTACAAAATATTGACATGCGTCTATATTTTCATCTTTTTAGGGTTCCGTAGTCTGACAAGGAACCCTTATAAATTCATTCTGTCCCTCCGTCTGTCTGTCTGTCCGTTCGTCCGAATTTTTTAGAGCCTTCTAACTTCTATAATTATTTTCATGTGTCATATATTAAATTCCATACAATTTCAAAATTCAAAATTTGTATGGAATTCGATTTGTTACATAAGCGCGCTTAATTATGTTGTTTTTAATATTATTTTAAATGATTTAAGGTTGAAGAAGGCCAAAAGTTTGGAAGCTAACGAACCTTGCGACAGGATCTCGTACTTTTTGGCAAAACAACTGGATGACATGATACGGTCTCGGTCAATGGCACGAAAAGTAGTCACTACTATGAAAGGTAACTATTTCAATAGTTTAAAACTATATATAAGTAGGTACCTACAGGGCTACAGTCAAGGTTAATCGTTCTGAGATGTCAGGCCGTTTGGCCTTCAGGGGCCTTACGTCCAACTCTAAACGCGGGCCCGAATAGGTGCAGTTTGCAATATCACGCGACCGCAAACCGTATCTCGGCGAGTTAAGGTTCGCGTTCGCGTAATTTGCAAACTGCACCTATTCTGGCCCGCGTTTATAGTTGGACATAAGGCCCATGGACTTTATCCAGATATTTGATTTACTTAGATGGAAAATAGGTCGGCGAGTTGGCGGCCAAGCGCAAGCCTATTATTTATTAAATGAAAAAACCTGTAAAGAGGGCGCTGTACAGCGCATTGAAATGTAATTTTTTTTTTAAATTAAAATCTATGGACTTTTTTAATGTTTTGCTCAGGCAAGAATAATGTAACCCGTCATTAGGCTCAGGTTTAGTAATTTTTTTGAAATGGCAACTCTACCTAAACTATTGTACATATATATCTACAGCCTCAAAAACATTCTCATATCACACATTGAGCTTCGTCTCGCTCTCTCGGCTACTGAGAGGAAGACAAAATTCTATGTATGAGTAAAATAAGAATGTTATTGACGAAGTGACTACATTTTTCCATTAACTAAGTACCTAACGTGATTTATTTTATACTTCTGTTTTTCTTCCGTAATAGATAGCTTTGTTCTCACTTTCCGAAGAAAAAAAATATCCTATTTCCGAGGGATGTGTGAAAGACTTTTTTTGCATTGCAGAACACATAAAAGATGCAGCTGAGTATTTGTCGGAACACGTTACCAAACCCGGTGAGAAGGCACTATAAATATAAAATAAAAAAAACATCAAACTGGCTGGCAGCGCCGACCCGGGGGTAGAGCGAGAGGAGATAGCAAGCCACCAAAATGCGAAAAGCGAAAAAAAAAAAATGAAAGATAAAATGTTAATGGCGCTCTGAGCCTCGAGGGACGCGGCGGGGCACACTTGTTTTGTTTGAAGACAGCATTTTTTTAATGCCATAGTTGGCAAATAAGCAGACGGGCTGCCTGATGGTAAGCGATCACCGTGCCCTATGGATACTTGAAATACATACGTTGCCCATCCTGAAAGACTCTATAAACAGTCCATTTTGAAGAACCCCATGTACAATTTTGCTTGGAAATAAGGATTAGCACATGGAATACTTTAGTGATGTACGATTGTTTTCAGAAATGAAACGCGGCGAACGACAATCTTGCTCTACCCTGCTCAAAGGCTAGGGCAGGCAGGGCCCAAAACATGCTAAAAGTTGCCCGATTATTTTTCAACAGAATGTGCTAATTCCAATAGCTAACTTGGTCAAAGCTGTTAGCCAAACTTGGTCAAACGATAGCTAGTATAGTTGATCTATACAGCAAAAACATGCGATTGGTCACCGTCACCGCTGATGGGCGGTAGTTTAGTCGCTTTACCTTTTTTCTATTGGTTGCTCTCCGTTTCAATGTGGCCAAAAATGTTGCAGATGAACAAATCGAGGCTTATGTGGCGTTACTGGGCGAAATGGAGTCTACGGGGGACGCGTTACTCATCGAAGGAAATATACCGAAGTCCTATAAAAGCTGTGCCGCTTAGTATGGATTTAAATACTTACCTATCTATATATCTGGGACTTTTTGCACACACAGTCATCTGAGACCAAACTAAGCAAAGCTTGTAATATGGCTGCCAGAGACTGATATACGTACATATATATTTTTAAATACATACTTAACTAGATATTAACACACAGACATAGAACAAACACAAATGTTCATGAATAGTTTGTCCTAGGTGGGAATCGAACCCACGCCCCCAAGTGCAGAAGGTAGGTTCACTATACCAACTGAGCCATCTTTTCATAGTGTTTTAGAATATGCTTTAGGTACCTAAAAACCAAGATTACACCAAGAGTGCCAACGACGACGCCAACAGCGCACGAAGAAAATGTCTTCGTGCGCTGTTGGTTATTATTATCGATGGTAGCGTCGTTAGGACGTCGTCGGAATGCACTCATGGCTGCAAACAAAATATCGGACACATCCGGAAGTTGCGGCTGACGCGATCTTTTTTATGTAATAGGTACATTCACACTACACCGCTCATACTATCGGACATAAGTCGCGGACGTGACTTATTTATAATGCATTTTTAGGGAAACTTGCAGCCTAATAATATGTAAGTAAAAATTTATCAGGTGACTGGGCCAACTGGGGCCAGACTGGGCAGCAGTTCGGTTGGACATGTTTCCGCCAATAGCCGCCAGTCTATAAGCCAAACTTCAGTGATCGCTGGCTTATAGATCGTGGCGTCTGATAATGCGGTCTGGCGCGCTGGATGTTTTTGCCAGACGTAGACGCGTCCTAACAAATGTGCTCATCATCAGCCAACAGACGTCCACTGCTGAACTTAGGCCTCCCCCTTTAACCTCCACACTGAACGACATCCTGCCATCTGCATCCACTGGATGCCCGCGACTCTCACAATGTCGTCGGTCCATCTAGTGGGAGACCTACCTACGCTGCGTCTTCCGGTTCGCGGTCTCCACTCAAGAACCTTTCTTCCCCATCGGTTATCAGTTCTTCGAGCGATGTGGTCTGCCCATTGCCACTCAACTTGCAGATTTTAATAGCTATGTCGGTGACCCTGGTTCTTTGGCGAATATCTATGTTCCGAATTTTATCGCCTAAAGAAACTCCGAGCATATAGCTCTCTCCATTGTCCGTTGTGTGGTTTTGAGTTTTTCCAAAAGACCAACAGTTAATGACCACGTCTCAGTACCATATGTCATCACTGGCAACACACCCTGGTCAAAGACCTTTGTCTTTAGGCACTGTGGTATCTTGGACGAGAAGATTTCACGCAATTTCCCGAACGTTGCCCATCCGAGTTGGATTCTTCGGGCGACCTGTTTGCCTAAGTTAGACTTACCTAACTGAACAATCTGTCCAAGATAGGTGTAATAATCAACAACTTCGAGAGTATCGTTCCCAACATTGACCGGCACGGGTACAACATGGACATTGTACATGATTTTTGTCTTATCCATGTTCATTTTAAGACCCACCTGTTGGGAAAGGCTACTGAGGTCGCTGAGCATTATATTGAGGTCCTCCAGCGACTCTGCCATGATAACTATATCATCGACAAAACGAAGGTGAGTGATGTATTCGCCATTAATGTTGATGCCCAATCCGTTCCAGTCCAAAAGCTTGAAAACGTCCTCCAATGCGTTCGTGAACAGTTTTGGAGAGATAACATCTCCCTGTCTCATGCACGCCTTTCTGCAATTGGATTAGCTCCGTGCTCTCGTCCTGTAATCGGATCGACATGGTGGCGTTTCTATACAAACACTTCAGCACTTCGATATACCTATAGTCGATATGACAACGCTGGAGGGACTGCAATACTGCCCAGGTCTCGACTGAATCGAAGGCTTTTTCATAGTCCACAAACGCTAGACAAACAAATGTGCTCATTAAATATCAATTATTCGAGTCCATCAGCCGTCAACCGTTTACGGATTTGCAGCTTTATTACGTCACTTCGTGCAATTTATTGGACGAAGCGCGCATAGGTTTTTAATTAATCACGTAGTTATAATCTCGTTATTGTTCTTATATACGTAGAGTGAAGTGTAAGAGACATCGTTTAGCCAAAAATATATGAATATAAATTGTTGAATCTAACTATTGTATTAATTTTTACAGTTTACGCAATTTGACCTCGTACGAAGATCAAATAAATCGTCCAAATGCGTCGTTGAAATCTTCCACGGAATCCAAATTGAGTTCAATCATGGCAAATGTTGTGCCACACGGCTATACCCCTTCAGTATTAAAAAGTGAGCTTAGTAAGCTACTATACTCAGTCCAAGATTGTTTGCTCTGATAGCTGCAGTAGATTATACCTACATACTGCGGTGTAGGTACATACTAAGTTATCTGTCGATACAGTCAATGCTGTTGTGTTTCTTATTGTCAACTCTGTATCTTTAGTGGAAGAACACAACACTCACACTCTTTAGCGAAAGGATATATGAATGCGCGATAAGCCCTTATAAGCAAATAAAAACATATTGTTACATAAATGAAAACCGTAAATTCTGATCACTTTTGAGTGTTACACTCGTAAGTGTTTTTGTCAGGCAAGTGACTACAGTAAAATATCTCAACAAAAAAATATTTTACAAGGTTATTGCAGCTGTCAAGATCTTTAAAAACTTAGATTGAGTAAAAGTGAACTTTTACTGCACTCATAATCTTTGCTAAAAACTGATTAATCTGACTGTTTTAGATGTGATAAGTCAATCGGCAGGACTTCTCGTTTCATACATCATGTTACAAGGTAAACTACGTTATTTGTATATTGTAAACAAATACCTATGGCTTCGTCAATAGGTATCTGATCACACCTGTGGTCAGATATTGACGAAGCGAAATGAAATGAGAAATGAGAAATAAATACATTTATAGTGTAGTCAACTGAGCACACGAAGATTTTTGCGTGTCTCAGATGAAATAAAAAATACATAGATTTATTACGGCGTACCTACTGCTAAAGAGAAGTCAAAATTGCTTCCAAAACTACGTGAATTTCATACTGAAAATTTACGCACACGTGTTTCAAAAAGTGGCTTCATTTTTCGTGTTCGCCGTAATCCATCGCTATTTTGATTACATTTGCGGGCCTAGCACGGGCTGTGGATAGATTGTCTTTCCGCCGTTTTTATCCTGCTAGAAAGAGACAAACGTATCCATATTATAGCTCTGTCGCGTCTACGCGCGAATAAAAACGGTGGAAAGACAATTCTTCCACGGCCCAAGCTAGGCCTGCTGAGGCGTGTGTTCAGATATATAACTGATCATAAGATGAAACCTACCTACATTTCTTTGGAAAAATACGTAGTAGAAAACCAAACGGGGCAGGTACAATTCTATTCGCGATCAAAAGGTACATGAACAATATTAGCTACCAATGACAACCGCAAAGTGGAAATTTTGTCGCTATATAAACTGGAAAAATTATTTCGCGGCGTACCGCGTTTTATTTCCAATACTTGTGTTTTCTTGTTTATTTTTATAATTGTAGGTACTTGACACTGCCTAAATTGACAAGAAAAGTCTAGGCCTAGGCCTGCGACTCACATTGTCCGCGTCTGTTTTCTAGCTAATCTATACTCATAAAGATAAAAATATAAAGCAGGGACTTTAAATCAACCACCATAAAACAATTTCAGGTGAAAAGACCGAAGCACTCAAGATTTTGATAGATAAATTGACAGCGGCGGGACCGGTCGTGTTATTGCGACATGGTACCATTAGGAAAACATACACTGATGGTGCGGATATGTAAGTAAAATTTGTTTTTAGTGGATGGCTTGCCTCAAAAATTATATACAGGGTACTAAGCCGAATATACCCTATACCCTGTACCAAAGACTTTCTATAACTAGACATTTAATGTAGGGCGAACATGTTCAGACACTTCATCAGTTGACCACTACTGATATAAAAAACACGCCCACTGATTTCACTGGTTCAGTGGACACTGTCACGTCATTTCCAACCAATACCGTAGGTACGCCATCACTATGCTTTGTTTACATTTTGAACTGACGTTGAATAGGCCAATCAGCATTCAGTAACCCCTCACCCCGCCCCTCAGGTATTTGACTGAATTGTTTCCATTGAAAATAATCGTAACTACAAGTCTGGGCTACGTAGTAGCTATACCTAGTATGTGCTCTGTACTATACCCTGCCATATACCTACTCTACTAAGCCGAAAGGAGGTCATTGTACTCATCATTATGAACAACTTTTACTATAGATAGATACATAATAGCTGTTATCAAAATAATGAACAAGTGCGGTTCTCTACTTTATTTTACCACCATGTGGCCCTTGCCTGCCAAAATGTTGCCGACCGCTGGTGTAGATTCATTATTTTTATTTGGGAATATGGATGGGTATGGGTAGATGGGATATTTTTAATCAAAGTTTATTTAGTCTATTTTAACCGACTTCCAAAAAGGAGGAGGTTATCAATTCGACTATTTTTTTAATGTTTGTTACCTCAGAACTTTCGAATGGGTGAACCCGATTTTGATGATTCTTTTTTATTTTAAAGCTGATGCTTCCCGTGTGGTCCCATTTTAATTTGGTCCAGTCCTGACATTTTTATGATGTCGGTTTTTAATATTGATAATTATTTTGTGATGTGTTAGGTTGCGTGGAAAAAATGCGGACCAGCTAAGTGTGAGCAGTGCAGACCCTGTGGTAGCAAGGAAGATACAACTCAAACTGATCAGTTTGATGCGTGACCGTGCCCCGGACAAACACGATGCCCTCATGAATGGTAACACGGTCTGGGGCCTTACGCCTACCTGTTATAAGCGATTCAGTTTAGATGATTGCAAATAGTTGCGCGACCGTAAACCGTATCTCGGCGCGTTAAGGTTCTCGTTCGCGTGATTTTGCAAACTGCGCTCATTCGAGCCTGCGGTTAGAGTTAGCCGTAAGGCACCTGATAATAACAGTCATTTTATATTTAGAATTAATACTATTGCTTCAAATATGTGTATCTGGCAGTTTAATGACTATTTATCTATAAATACTTAAACAATTGCGGATATAAAAATTCAGTTTAGGTCGCAGAATTGGAAAATTTCTCTAAAAACCCAATTCTTAAATTGTAAAAATACAAATGACTAGTTTTCAAAATGGCTGTTACAAACTAAGATTTTATTTTTTATATACACAGATATTATTTTTAGTCCGAATCATTCATAAGAATGTTGTCAGTTATGCGTTTTCTTGGTTTTAGACGTCATCGAAGATGCCACGATGTATTTGGCGAACTACTTGTTGCAACCGAGTAAGTACCTATAAGCCGACCAAGCAGGGAATCACATTTTTAATTCACAAAATAATAACATTAGTATTATCGTCGCTTCGGAGATACTCGTTTTTATTAGGTATTATTTTTACACTACTAGCCACATCGTAAAAATATGGAACCATATTCGTAGTCCGCTTCAAACCCAGGCGACTCGACTGCAACTTCATGGTTGAGGAATTACAAGCTAGCGCAAAATTATCCCCTAAATTATTATAATATTTACGAATCATCGTTTTGTTTGTAAATAAGAATAGTGATGAGGCAGCGGCAGGCAATGATAAGCATTTATGGACAAACGTTATAAGCATTTATGGGAAACGAAATTGTGGGCCGAGACCACAAACCTAAGTCCATAAATGCTCATTTGCTGTCAAAGCTTAAATTGCGTTGAAATAGACGACACATAATATATTTCAAGGTAACTTTGATATTTCATTAAAATGCAATCTAGCAACCAAACTCCAAAAAAATTAAAATATATCGATATGGCCACGACTTGTAATAAATATGAGCCAATCCCAGGATACCTTATCTGTAATATATCATAACATACCTAATGTCTTTTTTTTCTGGTGCATAATCACATCATCTTTGCTCATAGAAATGTTGTACCTACTTAGGTACGCACGTACAAGGTAATCAAAGGAGACAAAAATTGGGCACCAATTTAGCAAAAGTCGTGCCCTTAAAATCAAATTTTGGTACACTTCTACCAATAAATATAAACATGAAACACTCTGTTTGAGAAAAGTACCTACCAATGTGTTGCAGGAATGATCAAAGTGTGCAAGTGCATGAAGAACGTGTTCGTGCAGTGCGAGCTGTGGTGCGACGAGATCCTGCGGCGCGTGGCGCGGCCGTGCTGCACGTGCTCGCGCCACGTGTCGGCGCAGGCGCTGGCCGAGCTGGCGCCGGGCAGCGCGCTGCACTTCGCGCCCGGCTCTACGCGAGCCTTCGCGCCCGGGCTCGAGGTCGAGGTGACGGAGTGTCCGTCGGGGTCACGCACCGCGGGCCGCGCGCGGGCGCGCTGCCCCGCGCCGCACCCCACGCCCGGCTGCAACACCGCCTCCTACATGGTGTACTCGGCGTCGTGCCAGCGCCGCTACACGCACCCCTCGAGTCCCACGCGACTCGACTCACTCGCTGGTTCGCTGCGCGCGCCGCCCACGCTGGCCGCCTCGCCCGACCCGATGACCTACGTGGCGATGTACTCAACCTCGTTCGAGCGGCGGCGCATCGTGAGGACGCCGACGTGGCTCGGCAGCTCACCCTCGGACTCAGCCACGCCCGCGTCCTCGACCGAGCGGTGTCACTCGCCGCAGCGTAAGCGCACGCCGCCGGACTGCGAGGCGGACGCGGCGGCCGTGGTGCTGCGCGCCGACACCGACTCCATCTCGGACGCGGTGCGCTCGTCCAACGGGACAGCCGGGTGCGAGGAGCTGTACTGGCACATGCCGCCCTCCATGTTCGGGGACGCATCCTACTCCCGCAGTCCGAGCTCCCGCACGTTCCCTGTGAGCTCCTCGTTCCCCCGCAGCTCCTCCCTCCCACACAGCCCCTCATATCCCCGCAGCCCCTCGCTTCCCTCCAGCCCTTCGATATTTCGTCGTTCGACGTTTGAGTGCAGCCCTTCTACCGGTACGACAACGAGAAGGCACAGTCCGCCAAGAAGCGAGTACGGTGCACGTGAGTCGTTTTGATACACCAACCTAGTTGAAAGCTATTCGCGATTAATATCAATCTATGAAACTTGTGCAATTTTAATGGTATACTTCCATATTTTTTGTAGACGCTGTCCCGACAATTTCGACCGACCAGATGTCGGACTGGCACGCCATGATGGTGAGCCTGATGTGGAACGTGCAAGCGTGGCGCGACTGGATCCAAGAAAACATAGACCGCGCGCTTGCCTACCAACCCGACCCTAGCGAAACCAGAGGTGATTTGTATTAGTTTCGAGTCATATTTAATAGCAGGTGTTTACTAAAAATACGTCCATAGACAGACGAAAGTTACCGACAGCCCACCGGGTTAACAAGTTGAAGTAGCAGTGGGCAGGGTACATAGCACGCAGAACAGAATGCCGATGGGGCCGAAAGGTTCTCGAATGGAGACCACGGACCGGTAAGCGCAGCGTAGGACGTCCACCCACAAGTCAGACGACCTTAAAGAGACCGCAGGGAAACACTGGATGCAGGCCGCTTCCAACTGGCCTTTTTGGAGATCGATGGGGGAGGCATAATGTCCAGCAGTGGACGTCCTATGGCTGAAATGATGATGATGACGACAAAAAAACAACTTAAAATAACTTCGCAGATGAATCAGATGAGAACTGGGCGAACTTCCAGCGGAGAGTGTCGACGGAGGCCTTACAGTGGCGGCAGTACAATCTATTCAGCCAACAGCTCACATTACGACTCGCTTCACGCTACAGAGATAAACATGTAAATAATTATAAAACTATCGTTTTTCTACATTTAGGCCGGAAACGTTGCTTTTATCGCTCGCTGTGCATGCGATATTATTTCAGTCCCCGTCACACATAACTTCGAACTGTATTCGATACAAACAAATCGACAACATTGCCTGGACATTTGCGTAAAGTCGAGTACCTATATATACCTACCTATATAACGTCTTTCAGATATATTTATATATATTTTTTGAAGTTAATTATAGCTGGAGTTCTCAACAGTTAGATATCGACAAAATGCTTGACTTATGATTGGTTCGTCGTTTTTCAGTTCGGTAGAAAATTTAAACAGCGAATGTTTAGTCGGCGAAGTACGAGTATTTGCTACGTAAAAACGTATCGACTACTATACAAATTTGAATTTTTGAAATACATAATTTGTATGAAGTTCGATACGTATTTTACGTAGCGAATACTCGTACTTCACCCACAGTGTTTGATACTCAGGTCTATCTACAACTACATTATAAGACAACGCAATTTTGCCAGTAAACTAACATCAGGCGAGTTGGAGTCCTAGCGCAAGCCTATTTTGCAATAAAAAAATTTTTTGTTTATGTCTGCAGATAGTGTCCCCGACAAGAGCTACGAACAGAACCGAAACGTATATGGAATGTCAGCAGGAAATGTTGGAAATTATTGAAATGTTCAACAGATGGACACAGTGGCTTTCTGTTGTTGTAAGTATACTCTGCATCCTTTGATTTGGTCAAAATTATGGGAGCTGATGTACCTACCTACTACCTACGCATAGAACAGAGTAGGGTTTTATTTAATCTCTTTACCTTTTAAACTCTTCCCGTCTGCAGTTCACTCGCACGCACATTATCACATCTTTGGAGACGACTTTCATACGACAGTGTGAATTATCAAAAAGTGGCAAAACATGTTTGACTGTAGGTATATCAGATCATATCAA
Source organism: Agriopis leucophaearia (assembly GCA_949125355.1). NCBI lineage: Eukaryota > Metazoa > Arthropoda > Insecta > Lepidoptera > Geometridae > Agriopis > Agriopis leucophaearia. The sequence continues at coordinate 5,564,213 of OX421262.1, forward strand.
ATAAAGAATTTTTTGTTTTTAAATCTTTTAAGTTGACGGAGTAAAACGGTGACAACCAAAATTTTGCTTGTTAATATTTGACTCCATGTCGGCTACTCGTTGATGCTTACATGCGTTTAGTATGTAAACATATTTAGGACAAATCCACAAACAATAGTTATATCTAGAGAGATCAGTGCTATTAATGTCGGTGTTTTTTTTTTAAACAATGCATTTGTTATTACAGGCTGTTCCCTGTTATCAGATAACATTAGCCAATTTTTCATGAAATTAATGTCATAGGTCTTTTACTCTACTAAAATTTGTGTATAATTTACAGGTAAAAGAAACAAATTCATTATCCGAGTCAGAAACTGAAGTACCCTTACACGAGTTGTGCGTTTCATTTACTTTTATTTTTCCCTTTTATGTAATAATCTTTATACATATATACCAACTAAATTTGATCATAATTTAGGCGTTGGCAGAATTTCAAGATGAAGGTGCAAGAATATTCAGAAGATTGGGACAAGTACAACTTGCATTTGAAAGTTTGTTGGGAGCAAAAATACAGGACACTCATTGCAGGTAGTTTTCACTAATTATTAATATTAATATAATATATCGCCATAATATTAATATGTCTTCACTTTGTCTCGCGAGAACGCAACAAGGTGCCTACGATTTCATATACGCCTGTCTCGCTTTGGCACGACAAAAAGAGTCGACAAAATTCGCGGTGCGCATGCTAGCCCGGCAGGATTAACACATGAACTAATTACTTTTTATCCCAAAATACTTAACGGTTTCTATAGATGAGCGAGCGAAAACGACTCGGGCCTTACCTACAAGTGAATTATGGATTTAGTTACTTTTGAACTGTGCATCAATAGTCAACAGACAATTTGAATTTTTTTCCCTGAATTGTTGTTGAATTTTGGAGGTTTTTTTTCATCCTTTTTGAGATTTTTGTCTTGTGTAGAGTGGCTGCCGGCGTGGAATAAGCCGGGGCCAGTGTGGGTGGTGAGCGCGTGCGGCGCCGTGCCAAGCGGCGCCGTGGCCGCCGGCCTCTACGACTCCGAGGTGGTGTGGGTGGCGCGCACAACACACAGGTATGCAGGGGCGTATTTACCCTAGGGCCAAAAGGGCCATGGCCCGGGGTGGCAGGCTGTGAGGGGCGGCGTAAGCCGCACCGCACGCTCAGCTTTTTGCGTCTTACTTTTTGACTTTATTATGCTTGAAATTGCTTTCATTATCATCTCAGCTCACGCCAACACACTACTGGCATAAAGCTATTTGATTTTATTTTATACATATATAAAAGTTTTTACTTTTTTCTGTTAATTTATGGGGCGGCGAACCTAACAGGCCCACTGCAGGTACGTTGTGTACAGTGGCTGCCGCCGTGGAAGCAGCAGTTTTCTACCACCGCCGCCAGTAGGTATATACTCGTAGCTTGTCGTGGAACAATCAATGTCAAATTTGAGATTTTCTTATTTTTTTGTCGGGGACGATCGCAAAAAGCGAAAAACTTAATAGCCAAGCAGTAGGCCTATTACGGGTGGTAGACAAAATACCCAGGGAGAGAATAAAAATATGTGCCCGTTGTCATTTTCGTCTACATTCAGAGCACGGACACGCTGGTGGTGGGTAGTTTATTCCCCTTTATGTCAGAAGTAGGGGGAAAGGCGGTGGGAGTAGCGTTTCCGACGTCATTGTAAAATGTATCAGCATTCTATATTCCTGAGTACCCTAAATACGCAATAAGCGAAATATGAATAGGCGAAATATTTTTTTTATGGATAATCTGTCAATCCATCATAATCAAATCCATCATTTCAAAGGGTCTCATTTTATGGCTACCGCTTCCTAGACTAATACTTCACTAGTTATTAAAAACAGATTTGAAGATGAACTGACAGTGTGTGCCCAAAGTACATATTTTGGTCTTACATCATTACCAACATCTCTTTTCGCACAGGTGTAATGTGCTACCAGCTGCGTTACATCCTTCGAAACATTGCTGTATTGTGTACGCCGATGGAGCGGTCCATCATTATACTAAATATCAGGTGAGCGTTTTGTTTTTAGGATTATCGTTCGAAGCGAAGAGCGCTGACGTCCGAGCAGTAGCATGTGCGCTTTAAAATCCGATGGTTTGGTGTATCTGACGGTATGACTGTTAGATCCTAGGCCTTTTACCAATGATTTATTTAGTATTAAATTAAATTATGCGTGTAATAAATACTGTCAATTTCGTGGGAGCATAATTTATTAATTTTTTCCTGGAGAATCGATTTGAGATAATGCGTCGCGTGGTGCGGTATGTTCAGGTGATGTGTAACGCGGAAGCGGTGTGGCTGCCGTGGCGAGCGGGCGCGGTCGGGGCGCGTGCGGTGCGCGTGGCGCCGGGCGTGTACGCCGGCCGCGTGCTGTACCGCGGCGCGCACCTGCTGGGCGCCGTGCACGCGCCGCACTACAGGTCACTATAAACGCCAATCCAAAGGCCCCATTCTGACGTGCTCAAGATCTATCAGTTTCTGTCATGAGCATAGACCTAAAAATTTTTTTGCTACGCCATAGACCAACAAAGCGTGGGAAAGGGATATCGCGATCCACATGAAAACTCCACAAGAGAGAAAGAGATCGACAACAAATAAAGTATAAATCGCTTTTTGTTATGTCAATAATGACAAATCGCTACCATGCGCTATGGGGTTGCATTGTGATAATAATATTTTTCAAAATAATTTTAAAATACTGAAAAAGGGGGGCAATAGTGCTCAAGTGCAGTTATGGTATCCTGTTTATTTAGCAATTGTGACGTAAACACAAGAAATAATCAGCAGAATTTTAAGTTTCACCGGTAAATATATGATCTTTCCATTGACATGATTTCATCTAAATTTTGACCAAATAATAACATAAATTGATTGCAAAATCTGATTTTACAACGGTATATTTAAATCTTTTCTTCATAACGTGTGTATTTCATAGGTAGAATTAAATTGATGATACAATTAAGCAAAAAATATTTGATTTGTTTACGCTCTGTTATCACTAGAGATGGATAAAATGGTGAAGTCATTATTATCGATATCGAGTCGATATTTTTTAGCAAATATCATTAGGCAACGCGTGCATATTGTTAAACATTTACATAAAATGTTGTTATTATTACATTTATTGCGATTAGAACTCACGCACGACGCCGACGGTTAAATTATTTTATATTTTAAAGCACGCTCACTAATATTATAAATGCAAAATGTTAATATGAATCTAATACTAGCAGTGCCCACGACTTCACTCGCTACCCCATTGCTAGTACTTACATAATTTTATTTCGTAGATAAAACATAATCGAATAAAAAAATTGGTACGTTTAACAACACTAATTTACTCACGCATGCGCAAATGTTTTTTTGTTATGTTATCAAATTGTCATAGGCTATCTTTGACATCACAAATCTATGGTCATGAGAGTGAAAGATATGATCTCGAGCGCGGTTTCGCTCCACGAATGTTAGTGAAACACAAAGTCTGACCCCCTCATTAATAAAGGTGGAGTAGGTACTCTTGGAATAGTTACACCAAATATTGTCTTTTTCTTTCTTTCATATGTTGAACTGGATCGAAAAAGATAGAAGACGGAGTAACTAAAGGCTCCAATGCTACTCTACGTTTATGAATAGGGGGTATGAGAGACGCCATTCGCCTTGTTCTGTGCCGTCTCTTGCCACGGGATGCTCGGGGTAGGTGCTCCACCAGCTGAGGTGTGATCGTGTCATCGAACAAAATTCTCGAGTCACTAACACGCTCGCTTGGCCCATACACAGAAGCTCTATATTAAAATGCTCGTCTTGAGTATTTAATTCGCAATGACCGACAATCGTACTAAATCCAAGTCACATTTTTTTAATAATCACATAATTTGCGAACACAACTAGTGGTTTCAACCATTCGATTATATCTTCTATCAATAGAAATCTTACAATAAGCCACAAACTCCAAATTTGATCGCACTGTAGATCAGTTTTCAGAATGATGCAATTTGCAGATGTCATGTTGTGATCTTCGGGCGGCCGTTCGCCTTCAACTGTTACGAGCTGTTGGTGTTACCGGATGATGAGTAGAACTGCTTTAGATCCCACGGGAGAAATTCATCGTGCCTAAATCAATAGGAATTGATTAAATTATATGCGAAAAAACTGTCCAGATGGGCTTGTCAATTTGCGGCTTTGCGAGTGTTGTTTTCGCCTTGGTATTTAATATCCCAAAGATTTATTTCCTGTCAATTAAAATATAATATATTAATTATTGATAGAGTTAAATTGTGTTGTGATATTGTTTTTTTTTTTGCTTATTTTGTATTATTTTACGACTATTGTCTCTGTTGTATAAAAACTTCATTTTTAAACAATTTTTTTTATTCTCGCCATCACCAATCATAATAAAATACTGAACGTCACTTTTTATAATAACAAATATCACAAATTATCTCATAGTCTTGTCGTTCTGTCAGTTTTGTTCAGAGTTCTCTTGAAGTGTGACTCTTTCTAAGGTGCCTTTAGTGCCGGAGAGTCGAACATAGTCTCCGGTCTTGAAAATGTCTGTAGCGTTGGTGGCGCCCACTATGCACGGGAGACCGTATTCTCGAGCTATCACTGCACCTGAAACGTAAAAACAAAGTATTTTTAACCGACTTCCAAAAAGGAGGAGGTTCTCAATTCTAATTGTTATATTTTTATTTGTTACCTCAGAACTTTCGACGGGTGAACCGATTTTGATGACTCTTTTTTTATTTGAAAGCTGGTGCTTCCCGTTCGGTCCCATTTCCCAGTTTCATCGATATATACATCAGTCATCTACGCTATTGTAGACGCCCGCAAAATAAAATGTGTGTCATCTTTACAGGCTGTTAAGAGCCGTATTACAAAATGCAATCACAAATATTTTAGGTATCTGAACTTTTGGGCATCACACTTCACACTAATATCATATATGTGAAAGTTTGGATGGATGGATGGATGGATGGATGGATGTTTGTTACTCAATCACGCAGAAACGACTGGATGGATTTGGATGAAATTTGGAATATACATTACTTATGTCCTGGATTAACATATAGGCTACTTTTCATCATTATCATCACCGATTTTCATCACCACGCGGGTAGGTGCAGCTAGTAGTTAATATGTTGTACCGTGTGAGATGAGTCCGCCGAGCTCGGTGGCGATACCGGCGAGCAGCGGGAAGTACGGCGACCAGCCGATGTCGGTCGCGTGCGTCACCAACACGTCTCCCTGCTGCAGCTGACCAATCTGGAAATAAATCAACAAATCAGCATTACATGATCTTATCACCTAATCTTCTTATATACAGCGTTACTGGTAATCAGTGGCCTTAGTACGAGCACTTGCGAAAAAGTTATCGTTACGTAAACGATAGGCAAAATGTATGAAAAGTTGAATAGCGCCTCTATCGGACGTGAAAGGATACTGAATTTTTCATACATTTGCTATCGTTTACGTAACGATAACTTTTTCGCAAGTTCTCGTACTATAACCCCACAGTTACAAAGACAGTGACGTCGATTCTGATGTACCATTCTCTAAACTAAACAAAATTTGACAGCTCTAAAATCGTTGCCGTACTTTTCTTGACGTAATTTTCTTATGTGTTTTGTAAACCAAGTCGGTCAGGGGGGGGGGGGTATCGTGTGGCGCCAGATCCTGCTGAAAATTCAGTACTTATCTTTTCACAACGGCGGGGTAAAGGATGGAGCTGTTAAGTGGTTATATCTTCATTGATAGCATCCCCTTAACTGTTGGCCTTTTGGAAAAACTCAGGAGTCACACAACGGGCAATGGAGAGAGCTATGCTCGGAGTTTCTTTGCGCGATAAAATTCGGAACGTAGATATTCGCCAAAGAACCTGAGTCACCGACATAGCTGTTAAAATCTGTAAGTTGAAGTGGCAATGGGCAGACCACATCGCTCGAAGAACTGATGGGGAAGAAAGGTTCTTGAGTGGAGACCGCGAACCGGAAAACGCAGCGTAGGTAGGCCTCCCACTAGATGGACCGACGACATTGTGAGAGTCGCGGGCATCCAGTGGATGCAGATGGCGGGATGTCGTTCGGTGTGGAGGTTAAAGGAGGAGGGTTATGTTCAGCAGTGGACGTCTTCTGGCTGATGATGATGATGATCCCCTTAAGGGCGGCTTCAATACGTCAAAACAAACAACTTTTGTTCCACGACTTAATTAAATTCGCGAAAAATTACTGAGGAGTTCGGCATTGTCATCCTTGCCTGAAATATTACTGAGGAGTTCACCTTTGTCGACCTTTGCATTGAAATAGGCAAAATAATAATTCTTGCAGTTTATAAAACTAAAAAATACGCTTTAAAATCGCTAATCCTGAAGATCCTGGTAAGGATAATGGGACAAACTATTTCAATTATTGCATTGTGATCGGTCCTTGATAAATGTGCAAAATGTCAATTTAATTCGACGTTTTGAAGCTTAGTTGAAAATCAAGTTCAAAGATTCCCTTACATATAAACATACATAACAAGCTAATAAAAGCGTGTAAATAAGAGTGACTGCCCCGGTGGCTCAGTTGGTAGAGAACCTACCTTCTGCGCTTGGGGGCGTGGGTTCGATTCCCACTTAGGACATACATTTATGTAATGAACATTTGTGTTTGTTCTACGTCTGGGTGTTAATATCTGTTTAAGTATGTATTTAAAAATATATATGTACGTATATCAGTCTCTGGCAACCATATTATAAGCTTTGCTTAGTTTGGGGTCAGATGACCGTGTGTGCAAAAATGTCCCAAATATTTATTTATTATTTATATATATATATAGTTCATCATCAGTAATCTTACCTCAGAAAGGTCTTTAACGACGCACGCCCTGGCGACCACCTCCCCTCCACACACGGAAGCGGCTTCCACCTTCACGTCTCCCCCCGTGACCGCAGGCCCGCGCGCTTCGAGCGGTCTCGGCCAGCCTTTGTTCAGCTCGGCGAACTTCAACTTGCACCAGCCAGGGTAATACTGGTACCTTTGAGTAGCTCTGACAAGGAAATTATGAGATTAAGTGTGTTTACGCCAACCGCAGCTTTCTCACTCGCACGTGTCAACATTTTAATCGATAACTAATTATCTATATAAAAAACCGACTTCATAAAAAGGTCAGATCTGGACTAAATTGAAATTGGACCACACGGGAAGCACCAGCTTTCAATTTATAATAAAAAACATCAAAAATCAGTTAACGCAGTCGAAAGTTCTGAGGTAACAAACATAAAAAAAAAAACAAGGACCTCTGAAGTATGGCCTACCAAACAAAAAAATAATCATCAAAATCAATTCATAATTGACGGAGAATCGGTGAAACATACAAACATACATAAAAAAACAGAGGAACATAGAATGTCCGCCTTTTTTGAAGTCGGTTAAAAATATATACTTCTCGAGATTCACCGGGTAAAAAATGTGTGAAAAATATATGATGAGTTGCCACATTAAAAGATTAAAACTTGTACAAAACTCACTTCCTTAACAAGGCTGGATCTCTCGTTTCAATGTACGTCTTCAACTCTTGGTATCTGAAGAAGAACACCAAGTCCTGATGCGGCAGGTACCACTGCTTGACCATCAGCTTGCCGAGCCGAAGGAAAGCAAGCCTTATCTTGTGGACAGCAAGGATCAGATGCGCCTTCGTACCTTCGCGGTGTCGCACCGTCCGCCGGCAGAGAGGCATCACCCAGCGGAGAACTTTCCTAAAAGATAGGAGCAATAATTATCAATACAAAAAAAACGACTTGAATGACAGAAAATGACAGAAAAATGACAGAACTGGACCAAATTGAAATGGGACCACACGGGAAGCACCAGCTTTCAAATAAAAAAAGAATCATCATAATCTGTTCTGAGGTAACAAACATTAAAAAAACAGTCGAATTGAGAACCTTCTCCTTTTTGGAAGTCGATAAAAAATTAGGGGATGAGTCACGTTTATTGATCTTTTTGCGAAGTCGGTAGTTTTTTTTATATATAAATATAATACTGGGTTACGCAGAAAGGGTGTACTAAGCCTAAATTGGTTCATAAATAACGTTTACTAAAAGAGCAACTTTAAAATCGCAAAAAAATATTCAGCTTTTCCATAGAAAATGGTCAATCAAACTCGATAAAAATTATTAAACAGTTGATATTTTGTTCGCGATGTCAGGGTTGGTCATGTCATGTTATTATACCTGGTACTTGATTTCTGCGGAGTCTTTAAAGAATCAATGATTACGTTATCCGCTTTAGCTTGCGTCGTGTTTTCCGGAGATGCCCGTAGATTTTGCAGAACTTTCATCATATCTTCTGGTACTAGCACCCACGGTTTGGTGGATAAATCAAACTGCAACAAAGTATTTGTTTTAACTATTATTAATGGACTTGTCAAAAGAGCATTTATTTATGCATTGCTAGGTTCGTTCCCACGATTTTACCCGCGTGGATTTCATCAGGTTTTTTTTTTTTCAGGATCAAAAGTATTCTATGTCATTGTATGGCTCTCCCACTACATCTTTATAAAAAAATACATCTATTACTTCTTGCGTGAATGAAAAGTAAACCAACTTATATTACAAGTTATAATAGGCATGTATCCTAATTTTTATTTAATCTCTCATAAAAAAGCTGATCGTAAATAGAGCCCGTCAACGAAAACTAAATTAAAAGTTGTTGAAATATAAATAAGTTATAAGTATTTCAATTTCATGCTAGATAGAGAGCGCACTAACACGTGATGACGTCAAGCCGTGCACGCGTCATACAAATATACTAATACACGATGTACAAGAAAGGGACAGAGCATCTGCTCTGTATCCCCACCAAAAACTTTAAACGCTCACCTCACCTCACCTCAGAGATTTATCAGACAATTTTTGTTTTTAAACTATGTTTAATGTATTTCGTTATATTTTTGGCTAATCCAATTATTGGCCAGGCAGCGCTTCAGCCACATTATGGCTTCCTTGAGGTTTTGGGCCCGGAATTGCTGAAAGTGTCCTGAAGCTTTCAGCATACGAGTGAGCCATATGAGAGACTTGGGCCATTCAGCCACTAGAACGTCTCCGAAACTGGGTGAATCTGAAAGTACTACGTAAAAGAATACCTACCTCCATGATGGCTCTATGACCATGTCGCTCCAAGAAGTTACACACTTCTAAATAGACATGTGGCAGGCATCGCTTCAGCCACATCATGGCTTCCTTGGGATCCTGAGCCCGGAATTGTTCGATGTGTCCCGAAGCCTCTAACATGCGAGCGAGCCGAGCGAGAGAGGTGGGCACTTCAGCTGATAGGACGTCACCAGAACTGAGTAGAGCGCCAATCTCATTGCAGGTTTCGTTGGAGAAATCTGTACACAGGATTTTTGGGTTATAATTAAAATTACAGCAATGATTACAGACTAGGCTCGTTTGTGTGTTTTTTTTATTTTTATGATACAGTGTGACGAGACGAGCGAAGCCGCTCGCCTGATGGCTCTTCACGCTTGCCCATAACAGCTCAACGCCACTCAGAATTTTGAACTTCAACAGTTCAGAACCCTGGATGGCAATGCACTGCGTTCGTCACCCCGAGATATAAGATGTCAAATATATGTGTGCCCTGTAAACATTGCCCTTCAATTCGGACCACAGCAGTGTTTGCACACTACTGCTTGGCGGTTGAATAACTGGCAAAGGTGTGGTACTTCCCCAGGCGGACTCTGCTAAAGAGTCTTACCACTACTAAAATAATTGTTTGTTCCCAGTTGTCATCACTGGTGACTAATGGTAAAAAAAAACCTATATCGGCGATAATAGGAAGTTCTCGAACATTGGTGATAAATAGGAAGAAGTTCCCGATCGTTATCAGTGGCGACAGCTGGGAATATACGGACTCATTCAGCCTTTTTGACAAGCACATGGGTTATTCCAGGATCTGCGACAATCGTTTCGCCACCGTCATTCTCATTCTGATCGACGAAAGTGCGACAGAGACAGAAACAATATCGCTTGCACAATAGCCGGCCAGGCCAAGGCAAAAGTAGTGTTAGTGGGGTTAGCCGGTAGAAACTTTTTACAGACGGCGCTAGGTACCTTTTCTATAAGAGCTTTTTGGTATTCGAAAAATATCATATAGTCAAACGTGGAGCGATGGTGGCTGAGCGGTAGCAACTGCACTCTAAAATCTGACGGCACCCGGTTCGATTTTCGGCCCTGCACCAAGGTATATGGCACCTAAATAAACTATGTGCAGTTGTGATACTCAAAAAACAGTGATGGTAAACATCGTGAGGACACCACAGTATGTCCAAGAACCTCTTTTTTTTAAGACATTACTTTCACCAACATGAATTCTGCTCAGGGATTTGTCTTTGATTACCTCTACAATTGTAGTGAGCAAATAGAACCGACATTATTACCATCGCATGTTGCGTTAGATTTGAAGATGATGACGACACTATCAGAATGGGGTTGACAACTGTCAAAGTGGCGCTAGCATGGCTAGTTCAAAGTTTAACTCACCAGATCGTCCCTCCAAGAGAACATTCATAGCTATGAACTGGGTGAACGAGCTTGCCGTGGTAGTAACGCTGTGGTAGTAAGTGAAGCGGACCATTGTCTCCTCGGCGGCAGCGATGGCTTGCAGGATAGCTGGGGCCGAGTCTGCGGCCTCGAGTGACATTGCGTTCGCGTCACGGACGATATTCTTCATGTAGCGGTTGGATAGCAGAAGAGACTGGAAAAGGTGACTTTAGGTGACAAAGCAGCAGTGGCGTAACTGCAGAGTCCCATGGGAAATTCATCGGATGGCGACCACTCAATGTAAAAAAGCTTAACCAACGTTGTAGTTTCTTTTCAACCTATTAAAAATTGTTTTTTGACGTGATAACGTCTTATAAATCGATGAACGCCGGCTGCACGCACGAAAAAGCATGACTCATTGTCACGTTCCGCCTGAGCCGTACGTGCAAAAAAAACAAAAAAAATAGATAACCTTTTTTTTTAACAAGGTCATCTTCATGTATATTTTTAAATACATACTTAAATAGATATTAACACCCAGACATAGAACAAACACAAATGTTCGTCACATAAATGTTTGCCCTAGGTGGGAATCGAACCCACGCCCCCAAGCGCAGAAGGTAGGTTCACCACTAACTGAGCCACCGGGGCAGTCCGGCATTTTAGTAGGTATCTAACAAACTAATTAAGTTAATTTTTTTACTATGTTTTGTAATAATAATAATGTTAATAGACACATCACATCACATAATCAAGGGCATGTCGACCACTGTCGACTGCCCCGGTGGCTCAGTTGGTAGTGAACCTACTTTCTGCACTTGGAGGCGTGGGTTCGATTCCCATCTAGGACAAACATTTGTGTGATGAACATTTGTGTTTGTTCTATGTCTGGGTATTAATATCTATTTAAGTATGTATTTAAAAATATATATTTATGTATATCAGTCTCTGGCTGCCATATTACAAGCTTTACTTAGTTTGGGGTCAGATGACCATGTGTGCAATAATGTCCCAGATATTTATTTATTTATTTACTGAAAATAATAAAACAACAATTTTGATATTGTTTAATCAATTTTAGTTGCCGACAACATAATTGTTATTTTAATTATTTGTTTGGATACCAGCCACTAAGTGTGAATTACCGTTTTCTATGGAAAGAGCTGATAGTTTCTAGTGTATTCATTGCGATTTGACCACCATCTCACCTGATGTTGAGCGATGATGCGGTCTACGATGGTTAATGCGACTGATTTGATTTGATACGTTTGTTCAAAAGAGACTTGTTCTTACTCACCTTCATCATCAGAAAGATCATCTGCGCCCTGGAATACCAGTGCGGGCGGTTCCTGTGCAGCGCCGTAGCCAAGATGTGGTCGTCTGCCACCTTGTGTCCGTGCACCGCGAACTCTATCATACGGATATTCATGTCTATTTCCGTCGGTACTTGTCTGTACACTGACTGAAAACAACATAAAATGATTGTTTAGTAATATTTTTTTTACGTATATGTGATAGTTAAACACTGTTTTCAACTATCACGATTGTTCACTAAAGTTATATGATTATTTACGGGATATTTACCGTGGTAAGGTTGTGGAAGGAGCTTCTTTCACAACCTTACCACGGTAAATAATCATATAACTTTGTTAAAGCGTTGTAGAGGTGTCGATGTCGTAAGTTGTAGCACACAAATAATGTTTGTGTTGTAACTAGGACGTAGTTGAGCATTGGGTCATGCGTAGCCATTTATCGTAACCCCAAATAAGACCAACAAGGGACAGGCCCGTCTTTAAAACGGGGCACTCTGAGCACTTGCCTAGGGCCCCGTGATCAATGGGGCCCCCAATTTCATGCCAGATCAAACGATAACCTATATTTATTACAGAAATACATATTTTTTCGAAAAATCTAAGGATAATGACTGACGCGCGTGCCTTTGCATGCGCGAAGCTACTCCACTTTCGCCCGAAAATCAGCTTATCTACTTTCTTTGTCTATTCTAACAAAATAGTACTCTGTCAAGGTCATAAGGGCCCCATTATCCTATTGTGCCCAGGGCTTCCAATAGGTAGGCCGTTAAGTATATTTAATACCGCTAGGTGATTAGGGTGTCCCACTTTTCCTCTTCATCATCACAATTTTTTATCACCACACGGGTGACACCGCAGGGCGCAGCTAATAATATTATAGATAACTAGCCGTCCGCCCCGGCTTCGCACGGGTGTAAGCTCGGCCTTCGGCCTCGCTACAAAATATAATATAGCGTATGTCACCCGGGGATAGTGTAGCTTCCCAACAGTGAAAGAATTTTTCAAATCGTTTCAGTTGTTTCTGAGCCTATTCAATGCAAACAAACAATCAAATGTTTCCTCTTTATATATTGGTATAGATTAAAGATGGTTTCGTAAAAACGATTCGTAAGGATTGTCCGACTGTAAACTCACATTGTAAAGTGCAAGAGCGCTTCTGTGGTGTGTGGAGACAACACTGTGGTCGAAACAACCGCGTGTCTTACCGACGACGCCGTCGATACCTTCAGACAGCGGCCCGTTCACTAAGTCGTTGGTCATAGGAGACAGCGGACGGGGCATAACCTGGAAATAATACAATAAATAAATAGATAAATATCTGGGTCATTTTTTGCACACACGGGCATCTGACCCCAGTTTAAGCAAAGCTTGTAATATGGCTGCCAGAGATTGATATGACCCCCCCCCCCCCCCCCCTCTTTAGTTTTTACTTTCTGGCTTTATTATTATTTTAATCTGTACAAACTTTAATCTGTGTAAACATTACATATTCTGTGAACATTTCAACTGGTTATCTATTACGGTTCGAAAGCTACAGTCGTTAAAAGGTGGAACGGACAGACAGACAGACAGCGTAGGCTCAGTAATAGAGTCACATTTTTACCCTTTGGGTACGAAACCCTAAAAAGAACTATTACTATAGTATTTGATATTAATTAATAAATATAAATAAATAAAAAATCAAAAACGGGAAATTTTTCCCCACACGGTCGTCTGACCCCAAACTAAGCAAAGCTTGTAATATGGCTGCCAGAGACTGATAAACGTAAATACTATAAATATTTTTAAATACATACTTAAATAGATATTAACACCCAGACATAGAAAAAACACAAATGTTCATCACATACATGTTTGCTCAAGGTGGGAATCGAACCCACGCCCCTAAGCACAGAAGCTAGGTTCACTACCAACTGAGCCACCGAGGCTGTCAGATTGACTCCAAAGTACAGACCTCTCCAGTATTGGCGAAGGTGATGAGTTCATCATCAGACATGATGGGGCAGTCCAGCTCATGTAACAGCTCCTCTTCAGTCCAGCGCTCGAGCGACGTGATCGGACGCGCTTGCAGTAAAAATATATCCTCCTGAAATATGTACAAAGTTGCTGTTTATTTCTTTTTAACCGACTTCCAAAAAAGAGGAGATTCTCAATTCGACTGTTTTTGTTTTTATGTTTGTTACGCCAGAACTTTTGACTAGGTGAAGCGATTTTGATGTTTTTTTTTATATTTTCCCTTTTGATCCCATTTCAATTTGGTCCAGTTCTGGCATTTTTATAAAGGTTTGTTTTTTATATTGATGTTTTTTCTAATAGGATTGAGGTCCAGTTCTGGCATTTTTATAAAGGTTTGTTTTTTATATTGATGTTTTTTCTAATAGGATTGCGTTTGACCGCCAACTCGCCTAATGTAAAGCGATGATGCGGTCTACGATGGAGCACGCTTAGTTGGTTTTATTCTGAGTTTTACAGCATTCGTCCCATAACGTAATTTTTCATATATCAAAAAAACCCATTAAATGTGCAAAAAGCAGATAACCGATGGTTAGAAAGGTTCTTGAGTGGAAACCACGAACCGGAAGACGCAGCGTAGGTAGGCCTCCCACTAGATGGACCGACGACATAGTGAGAGTCGCAGGCATCAAGTGAATGCAGATGACAGGATGTCGTTCAGTGTGGAGTTCTAAGAAGGCATAGGCCAGCAGTGGAAGTCTTCTGGCTGATTACTCTTTAATTGAGAGGGCTATGCTCGGGGTTTCTCTACGAGATCGAATCAGAAATTAGGAGATCCGTAGACGAACGAAAGTTACCGACATAACCCACCGAATTAGCAAGTTGAAGTGGCAGTGGGCAGGGCACATAGCACGCAGAACAGATGGCCGATGGGGCCGAAAGGTTCTCGAATGGAGACCACGGACCGGTAAGCGCAGCGTAGGACGTCCTATGTTCAGCAGTGGACGTCCTATGGCTGAATTGATGATGACTCTCTAATATAACTTGTATTATAAAGTTTTTACCCCAGCGAGAGCCCACTCGATGTCTCGTGGCGCTCCCCACAGCTCCTCCTGGACCACGCCAACCCTCGCCAGCTTCAAAACCTCACTCTCTGAGAGACACGCCTGCTTCCTCTCAGCTTCCGACACCTCCACCATGTCCACCCCCTCCCCCACTACTGTCACTCTCTGTTTCTTCTCGCCGAGGATAGTTTGTGATATCTTGAGGTCGGTGGAGCCGTGGCTGCGTGTGATTATGAAAGTATCAGGTTCTACTGCACCGGACACTACACTCTGAAATCAACGAGTAAACTACTGAAAAAAAATATATATTTTAAATTACGATTTTCATGAATCATAGCTAAGATCCGATCAAATCACCTTTCAAACAAAAATTTGTTCTCGTAGTCACTAATCATATCTCTCGGTATCACCTCAGTATCTCGGTAATCACCAGTCTTCGTTTTCGGGTGAGTTTCCCTCACACCCGGTACAAATGAATTTATGCCTTGCTTTTGCTATTATTTTGACTATCCTGGGCGCTATAATCAATGACGTTATAACTACTTGACAGCGCATCCTTTACTCCGCTGCGATAAAAAGGGTACTAAATTTTCAGCGTGACCTTTTTCGAGCGGGCCAATCCTAGGCGCGAATTGAATGAATGACTTTTGTTTTCTCCAACACAAGCACCATGCGATACGTCCCCCGAAAAGGCGCGACCGTCGTTAAATTATGACTCATTCATCAGGTTTTTTTTAAATATAAAACGAGCGGCAAACAAGGATGCGGTCCGCCTGATGGTAAGCAAAACTGCCACCTATGGACACCTGCAACACTAGCGGTGTTGACGGTGCTTTGCCAGCCCGGAGAGGTAGTTGTAGACACCCTTTTTGAAATGCTTCATGTCGAAGCTCGGCGGGAAGACTTGGGGGGAGGATATTCCAAACCTTGCAGGTTATATTATCTTTGGCTATAATCAATGTATTGTTGAGTGTACCTCTCCCAGTCCGTAGTTGGCGGTGATCAAGAGCCGGCGCGCGTCCCCCGCAGCTGGGTGACGGGAGAACAGCACGCCCGCCGCACGCGCAGCCACCAACACTTGCACCGCTACACCGCCGCCGCACAAGCATGCTGCGCCGTTCTGTCTGCATGAACACATATGTTTTTTTTAAATTAATTATTTAATAGGCTTGCGTTTGATAGTTACCCATACTCATACTCTTTATTCGTAACACAAGTTACATGTCATGAAGTTGTTAGCTAATTGCAATAACAATTATACAAAATAATAATGAGCACATACTGTCAATAGTAAATAATTCCAAAAACATAAAATTATTAATAATTACCAATTAATTATGGTCAACTAACCTCGCCTGATGTTAAGCGATGATGCGATCTACGAAAAAGCACGCTTGCCTAGAAGAAACCGATTCACTCGCGAAGACACCCAGATTGTAACTACTGGAGAACACACATTCAGGCAGCGCATTCAAATGACTAACAGTTCACATAAAAGTACCTAGAATCTTTCGATTCGTACGGGTTTTCGGAATATCAACCATGAAACGGTGTCACCCATTCCTGCCCACTCTGGCAGTCTGATAAAAAACTAGCATTTGATTATTGTGCTACCTCGAAAGAACATGTGTAAAAAGATATTTCCCTTAATAGAGACAATAAAAAACGTGTTAATTGGACACATTCTTAGTTTTTAAAATAATATACGTAGAAGTTTAAATTAGGTTTAAATTATTTATCAAGGATTAAATTACTATATAATTAATAAGGATTAAATTACTATATAATTAATTATACTATTATTTACTACTAGGCCTATAAGTAATATAATCGTAGATTGTAAATAAATTAAGCGGCGCATTTTACAAGCGCACCCTAAAAAGATAAAACCTATGTAACATATGTCGATTTTCAATGTGCAATAACTTACCTCCTATAATAAGCGCTGGTGAAGGCAAACATGGATCCCCAGCACTTCTGCACCCCTTTGAGCACATCTTCATCAGTGGTACATCCGAGTATAGTCTCGTTTTGTCCAGCCGCCGATAGCACCTCACTGTCTTCCCCCACCGCTAGACAACAAACGATACGTTATTATCATCATCATTTCATCCATAGGACGTCCACTGCTGGACATAGGCCTCCCCCATCAATCTCCAAAAGGTCCGGTTGGAAGCGGCTTGTAAACCTTAAGAAATTTTCAAATAAGTACCTGAAGATCTAACCGCAAAGCGCAGTTCAGATCCCAAATTTTCTTCTACAGCTTTCTTCCTTAGATCCGCCATACTCGCCAATATTTCTTGTTTCACGTCGCCACTAATTTCCGTGGTAGCGAATAGAGAAGATGCACTGAAATTTTAAAAAGTTTCAAAACATGGTTGGTAATGTGTCTATTATTCATGGACAGTAAATTTTTCATGGCTGCGTCGAGATTTGGCTGCTCACGCATGCTGGCTTGGCTACGCTTCACTTTCGATCCGTTTTTACGTTTATCTATAAATGCGTCTTGTCTGCCGTTGCAATAATGTACTAATTTTGACTTCATTGGCGTCGATTCGATAATTAAGCGCGTTTAATTTTGTCGTACATTACAAATGCTTTTTAAAATTAATTTCTCATGACCTAAAGAAGATAAAGACTTCTTCAGTCGGAATAATAATAATTATCAATATAATAACCGACTTGTATATCAGTCTCTGGCAACCATATTACAAGCTTTGCTTAGTTTGGGGTCAGATGACCATGTGTGCAATAATGTCCCAGATATTTATTTATTTATTTATTACTTCATAAAAATTTTAGAACTGAACCAAATTATTATGGGACTACACGAGAAGCACCAGCTTTCAAATAAAAAAAGAATCATCAAAATCGGTTCACCCAGTCGAAAGATCTGAGGTAACAATATAAAATTTATTTTTTTTAAAGTGGCAAACAAGTCATAATCACAGTCAAAGTCAAGCAAAGTTAGTCACGGTCAAGTCCAATTCATGCCCTAGTTAAGTGTTGGAGATTTACTAGAGGCTTCTGTGGAGTTTTGGAATCATCACGAAAAAACTGTAGTGGTAGGACTCTTTTGCAGGGGTCCGCCTGGGGAAGTACCACACCTTTGCCAGTTATTCAACCGCCAAGCAGTAGTGTGCAAATACTACTGTGTTCCGGATTGAAGGGCAATGTTTCCAACGAAATTACAGGGCACACAGAGATTTGACATCTTATATCTCGGGGTGACGAGCGCAGTGCATTGCCATCCAGGGTTTTGAACTGTTGAAGTTCAAAATTCTGAGTGGCGTTGTGCTGTTATGGGCAAGCGTGAAGAGTCATCAGGCGAGCGGCTTCGCTCGTCTCGTCACCCAGTATCATAAAAAAAAAACATGTTTCAGCTCACTATATCAGTTGTCTACACTCGATCACATTCAAGAACACTTTATAAACAATAAGCCATGATTATTACTCGTTAACATTTGAAATTTAGGACAATAATACGAGGCGACATTCATTTTCCCGTTGGCGCCAAACTCTCTTACAAATGCCAAATATTTTTATTGTTACTAGTACCTAACAATAATGCCACTTACTTGTCGCATTTGGCTTTGAAGTTGTTTTCTTCGTAATTTTCGTTTGCAGCCTCTATTTCCTTGATGGCAGCTCTCAGTTCGGGATTTTGTTCCAAGTGCTTCTCCATTGCTAGCACTGTAAGGCAGAACCCTGGTGGTACTCTGTAGCCCTGGAAATGTAGTAAATCTAGCTTTTATATAAAATGTGGATAATCTGATTCCTGGAGCTTTGTTCGTCCAGCTGCAAGGTGGGTCGACAATATTGTCACCAGGATCTTCAGGGTTAGCGATTTTAAGGTGAAACACGTTTCACTTTGGCGAGAAAATCAAATTTCAAACAGTTTTTTGTCCTTGTAGCTAGGCCGGGTAATTATTATTGTGAAATGGCATAGTGTTCGCGAAAATTGTTGGTCGTTCTTTACATTATCATGTACAGCTATTAATCAGTTACTCACCATATTACTTATATTTGGCAATAAACAGCATAAATTTGTTTATTGACAAATGTATGTAATAATGTGCATTGGAGATAAATAACTTTACGCGAGTTTGTAAAGAATAATAATAAATTTTCGCGAACATCATTATCGTTTACAATAATTACTCGGCCTAGCTACAAGAACAAAAAAACTGTTTGAAATTTGAATTTCCCGCCAAAGTGAAACGTTTCACCTTAATGCGTGTTTTTTAGTTTTTTTAAACTACGATAATTATTGTATCTGACGTCACGAAGCAATTTAATGGTATTATAACTCCATTCCCACGGTCAACTGCTTTCGAAGGGTTTTTACTGTGTCGTAATTTTACAATTTGGTATTTACTTCTGTACGCTTAGTACAAGTTTTGCAAGTTTTCGAAAACCTTTTTTCGTATTTGTATTGTTCCATACATTTTAGTGAAGCGCCTCCAGCGGAAACGCGGAGGAACTACAATCGGTAGTAATCGGCAGTATAGGTTGCTTTACTCAAATACGAAAAAAAGGTTTCGTATAGCTTTCAGCCCAGCAATGTATGGAACAAAACGAAAACGAAAAAAGTTTTCGAAACTTATCAAAACTTTTACTAAGGGTACTGACGTGCTACTGCCAAGACGACTGAGATCGACCTTCATTGTACGGCGTGCAAGTTGGGAGCATTGAGCCAACTTGAGACAGGCCATAGACATGCAAAGTAGATGAAAACCAACAACTTATTTAAAGAACTTACCTCCCCTTTCTGCACAGAGGCAAGTAGAGCGAGCGAGGCGCATTTCCCGCCGACGTGGTCGGGGCAGGCGGCCGCGCTCTCCTCAAACGAGGCGCAGTATCGCCCCGAGCCCGCGCCCGCGCCCACCCACTTGAGAAGCCGAGGGCGAGATATTATCGATGGATCTCTTGTTACTGAGAATAAACATTAATGTTAATACGAACTTTTACGTTGGTGGTAAAACGGGACTTCCAGTCAGTGTTAAAACATGTCTTCCTAAACGGGCCTTCCAGTTAGTGTTAAAACAGGTCTTCCTAAAACGGGCCTTCCAGTTAGTGTTAAAACATGTCTTCCTAAACGGGCCTTCCAGTTAGTGTTAAAACATGTCTTCCTAAAACGGGCCTTCCAGTTAGTGTTAAAACGGCTCTTCCTAAAACGGGCCTTCCGGTTAGTGGTAAAACGGACCCTCCGTTTAGTATTAAAACGGACCATCCGATTGTTAAAACGGTCCTTTTCAGAGAAAACAACCGGCCAAGTGCAATTCGGACTCGTGACGATGGGTTCCG
The DNA here is from genome assembly GCA_949125355.1 of Agriopis leucophaearia. Lineage (NCBI taxonomy): Eukaryota > Metazoa > Arthropoda > Insecta > Lepidoptera > Geometridae > Agriopis > Agriopis leucophaearia. Next base: position 5,584,413 of record OX421262.1, read on the forward strand.
TACCATTATCTATAAAAACGGTAAAAAAACAGGTTTGTTGTATGGGAGCCTCTTAAATATTTATTTTATTCTGTTTTTTAGTATTTGTTGTTATAGCGGCAACAGAAATACATCATCTATGAAAACTTCAACTGTCTAACTATCACGGTTCATGATACTGCCTGGTGACAGACGGACAGATGGACAGCGGAGTCTCAATAATAGAGTCCCGTTTTACCTTTTGGGTATGGAACTAAAAAAAACGAAAGTTGACAAAATCCATTACAACGATAGATACGATTAGATTGCTTCAAAATGTGTTACTTACCCGAAGACTCGTATCCCAGCACCAACATCCCCGAGCCACTATATCCATCGATGTTGACGACTACGGTTTTATAAATAATTTCATGTTGGAACGGAACGCCGCTGAAGTACTTTCCTCCGTCCGCGTTTATCCTCAGGATCACTTTCAAGTTTCTGGTCGACGCTAAAATGAAGAGTAAACGTTAGTCTATTGACAAAAGTTTCATTTTACAAAAAATATGATTGGTAATAATGAAAAAGAAGGATGCCGCTCCCAGAAAACATAAACTGAGACAATCATAAGTAAAACTCCTGCATAGTCTGACATCAATCACAATATGGTAGTAAGCAAATCATTTTCCAATATGTGACAGTCCGTGCACCTTTGAGTTTTTCAAAAGGAGCATTTAATTTGCGCGACTAGAAAAGGATGCACGTATAAATAAATATCTGAGACATTTTTGCACACACGGTCACCTGACTCCAAACTAAGCAAAGCTCGTAATATGGCTGCCAGAGACTGATATACATACATATATATTTTTAAATACATACTTAAATAGATATTAACACCCAGACATAGAATAAACACAAATGTTCATCACACAAATGTTTGCCCTAGGTGGGAATCGAACCCACACCCCCAAGCACAGAAGGCAGGTACACTACCAACTGAGCCAACGGGGCAGTCAGAACAGGCAGTCAGTATAATAAGATACGTACATTCTTCTATCGCACACGCACCTATACGCTGCTGCCGTTTCCGTGCCTAAATTTGTATTTAAGCAAAGCTTTAATTTCTACTTTCATGTTGGTAATGTTGACTATTTTTGAGTGACAACTTACTGCTCACATTTATAGTGTAGGCCTTCGGTATCTGTTCGGGGCGCTCGCAGAAATCTGACATCGTCAGATCTGTACCGGTGATGGTTTCTACTGAGAAGTTGGGGAATCTCACGGATCCTGATATAACCCTGTAAAAGAAATAGATATATTTACCCCTTTTCTCAAGAGAAAACGAGGGAGATGGAAGACACAATCCAAGATATACATCAATATGAAAAAACTACTTCATTAAAATTTCAGAACTGGTCCAAATTGTAATGGAACCACACGGGAAGCACCAGCTTTCAAATAAAAAAATAATCATCAAAATAGGTTCACCCAGTCGAAAATGCTGAGGTTGCAAAATTTTTTTTTAAACAGTCGAAATGAGAACCTTCTTTTTGGAAGTCGGTTAAAAAGTCAACTTACTCAGTAAGCACGTCCTTATATGAAAGACACTTCAACTGCACAACGGTGCCGTCCGAAGTAGCAACTTCAATCTCCACCGCTCTTCTGAGCGCCTGGTACCCGTGCGGTGCCCAAGCCCGCGCTCTCACGCCGCGTGTTTGAAGATACTCGCTGTGATCTATGCTGCCCTGGTCATCGTAGGTGATGAAACGACCCTGCATCGAGCCGAACTGGACCCAGCCTCCATCGTTCCATTTGCCTCTGGAATTAGTAGTTTTGCATATAGAAATATGACAATTCGCATCAAAATTTACTTTCTCATTCGCGGAATAAAAAAAAATAGTAGAAAAATGAAATAGTATAAATAGTGACTAAACTATTGAACATTACAGTTTCGAATTATTTTATGCTCCTTACAGAAGCCTTTAATTTTCTATGTGGATGAGGTCTGACGTTATGTAATTATAATGATGGGAAACAATATAATTACAGAACGTCGGACCTCCCGGTAATGTTTGAGACTCAGATCGCGACGCCCAATAAGATGGACGGTCCAAGTGTCAATAACAATAGACTTGGCATGAAAATCAATCGGACAATATACAGGGCGGGAACCACAGAAGGTCGAACCATCAGAGATAAAGCTGACTTATCGCCATCTTACACAGGATCGGGAGCATCACGACGCTCAGCAGCGAGCGTCATAAGATATGACTTAAGATGGATTTCATTTAAATTTAATTATAAACTGTGTAAATTTTTTGTCTCGATAAATAAAACTTTGTTTAATTTAATTTTTTATACCCTCCTTCCATCGTCGTCGGGTAAAAATGAGAATACAAACTTGTGCCACAAATACGATCACCACAACCCTAATGTAATGGGAGTGTATGAAACATGCGTGATCTTACAGCATGTGAGACCAGTTGGTGTCGCGCCACGGTTCGAACGCCAGCGCTTGCGCAGCCAGCTTGTTGCTCCAGTCTTCAGGGTAGCGCACCGCTGCCGAAGCACACACCCAACTGTAATTAACATATACGATTTTTCTGCAATTGCAACTATTTAACTTTGAAATGCTGGTACAACTTAGCTGACCAGCATTCTGATTATATTGACTGTTACTCTCAAATCCCATTTTTCTATCGGACTGCCAGAGCAGGCACGAAAAATCGACACCGCTATATGGTTGATATTCCGAAAACTTCCACTTTTATTGTGCGAACTGCTCGTCTGTGGAATGCGCTGCCGGAATGGGTGTTCCCCGATAGTTACAATCTGGGTGTCTTCAAATCTCGAGTGAATCGGTTTCTTCTGGGCAAGCGTGCTCCGTCGTAGACCGCGTCGTCGTTTAACATCAGGCGAGTTGGCGGTCAAACGCAAGCCTATTACAGAGTAAAAAAAAATAAAAAAATCTTACCGTTCTTACTTGTGCCATTAACCCACGCAATGTTCAAGAGTGAGATGGCAAGATTACGAGTGACAGCGACATGGAATAAAGGTTGTCGCTGGTTAAGTCATACTTGACCGTGAGATCCGTTACTGTTCAGTTATTTTATATTGAGGTGTTCCTTAGGATTTAACAGTTATAGACAAATCAAAAATTCTACGACCAGCAGGATTCAAATCTGTGCAGCAATCCAGGTAAACGCCCCCATTGCTCTCAGCCACTGAGCTCCGTTCGCTTTGGGAATCAATCTAAGCGAGTAGCGCTTTATAAAACGAAATGCATATACGTACGCGCGATCGATGTCCGCGACCAACATCACCGTAGAAGCAAACTAAGCTTTAGAAGACTAGCGACAAAGAAAGATCAGGCTTGCTATTTTTGTGCATGCAATATTGTTTCTGCCATCTTCGCCCGTATGTCAATCTGAATAAGATCTGATGATGATCTGTTCTGTGTTTGTGTTTTGTCAGTCGAAGTTTGTCAGTGACAAAACTAACATCGCAGGTCCTGGAGTTATCAACGTGGACATATTATTGATCCTAATAAGGATTTGATAGAGCATTTTTTTCTTGTCTCCTACAGGTAAACACCCACCACCAAAACAAACATTTTAAATGGCCTTTTAAAAGCTTCTTGCTTCATTTAAAAGTCGACAACTTGGTTCTTTTTAGGGTTCCGTACCAAAAGGGTAAAACGGGACCCTATTACTAAGGCTCCGCTGTCCGTCTGTCCGTCCGTCATATATAGTCAACAGGCTGTATCTCATGAAGCGTGATAGTTAGACAGTTGAAATTTTCACAGATGATGTATTTCTGTTGCCGCTATAACAACAAATACAAAAAAAACAGAATAAAATAAAAATTTACAACATATAATACACATGTGGGCAGGCCACATCGCTTGAAGAACTGTTAACCGATGGGGAAGAAAGGTTCTTGAGTGGAGACCGCGAACCGGAAAACGCAGCGTAGGTAGGCCTCCCACTAGATGGACCGACGACATTGTGAGAATCGCGGGCATCCAGTGGATGCAGATGGCAGGATGTCGTTCAGTGTGGAGGTTAAAGGGGGAGGCCTATGTTCAGCAGTGGACGTCTTCTGGCTGATGATGATGATGAATACACAACAATCGTGCTTTTTTGCCGTTTTTATAGATAATGGTACGGAAACCTTCGTGCGCGAGTCCGACTCGCACTTGGCCAGTTATTTTCTTAACTTTGACTTACATAAGATTAAGAGTGACATGCTGTACATCGTTATCCCGCTCCCTAGTCAGGAGGCCATTGTAGAGGATCCTCATACGAAGACCCGGCTCCAGCACTTGCATTTTAAGCCCGTTGGCACTCCAGCCGCCAGGAGTGCTCTCCCAAGCACCGACCGCAGCTTCTGGACTTTCTGGAACAAAAACTACTGATACGATTTTCTTCGTAATCATTATCACCTCGCTTGATTAGAGAAGACAAAAACAGTCACAGAATACTGGAAGCAGAAGCTACCAGATCACATTGGATAATCAGAGGTAAAGCCTCATTCACCAACCAATGCCTAATGGCTTGATGAACCGATATTAACACCTGAGTTTGTGACATCGAATACCACTGCAGTGTCATTGGGTGCAATGAATCGTACAATAGAGTCCCAACCTAATCACTGATTAGGACTCTTCTTGAGGCAATGCTACATGGCGCGTTACCGTTTTTTTAAAATATATATGCAACTTTTTTTATACATATATTTTATAGAATAGGTCTACGTTTGGCCACCAGCTCGCTTGATGTAAAGCGACGTTGTGGCCGAAGATGGAGCACGCAGACCTAGAAGGCACTTATCCTTTCTGGTTGCAGACCGTGAAACTTACGAACAAAAGCCACGTGGCGTTGCCATGTGACATTGTTCAGACTATGCTAAGGAAACAATACTTACGAGGCAGCACATAAGTGGTTCCATCGCTTAGTTTAACGAACACGGTTGTTTCCGTGAGTGGCTGCCTCGAATTCAGCTTCTTGATGCCGAGCAGTACCGCCGTGCCGTCGGTTGCTGTGGCCCTCACAGTCACGGAGTCCCACCCCTCGCGCTGGTCGCTGCGGGGCTCCTCGGACACTGCGCTGGGACGCAACTGAGCCTTCCAACTCCGGACTGCGTACCGGGCGAAGAGGAATTTCAGCGGGTAGTTCCAACCTGAAATGTTTTTTTATAGTGGATTACGTAAAGTACTTTCGTGATACTAAAAGAGCTAATAGCTCCGAAGCCGAAACAGGAGCTCATCCCAATAAATATATACGTCGGTGTAAGCTGTGCGTCGGTCGTCGTCGGTCGGTGTGTCGGTCTTGTCTGTTTGTCATAGTTAATAGTGAGTATAAATACCTAATGTCTAAGATGTTCTTTAAATCCGTTTGAGTTATCCATACATGCGTTTAGTACGCCATCTATGATGACGTCATTTAATACACACGTCATCATAGATACGCATACTAAACGCATACTTATGACGAAAAATAAGTAAATTTGCTTAAGGTGATACGTTTCACGCATGGCGGGAAATTCAAATTTCAAACAGTTTTTTTGTTCTTGTAGCTAGGCCGGGTAATTATTGTAAAATGACACAGTGTTTGCGAAAATTGTTGGTCGTTCTTTACATTATCATGTACAGCTATTAATCAGTAACTCACCATATTACTTACATTTGGCAATAAACCGTTTGGAACAGCAAAAATTTGTTTATTGACAAATGTATGTAATTGTGCATTGGAGAACTTTACGCGAGTTTGTAAAGAATAATAATACATTTTCGCAAACATCATGATCGTTTACAATAATTACCCGGCCTAGCTACAAGAACAAAAACCTGTTTGAAATTTGAATTTCCCGCCAAACGTGAAACGTATCACCTTAAACCGAATAAAAAATTTAAATTGGGCAAACTGTGATACTATAATTATTTCACCGTATGCACCAGTTAACTATAAAATCTTTTCTGATCCCGATTCCGAGGAAAGTTAATTAACCGGTAGCGCAAGTGGCGAGTTAAATATCAAGGATCAAAAAGTATAGGTACAATGTACTATTTCTAGAACGGGGCCAAAATAGTACAGTCTTTATAGATCCAAAAAGACATTTTGTCTTATACCTACGGTTCACCGAAACTTTAAGAATAGCTGAACAAAAAAAAACTATCTAAAACCATTAAAATAAAATCCGTAACTTTGTAACTACATACCTACTTCTGGTTTAAAGTCGAGGCAAGTCGACGTAGTTGAGTAACTTAGTGACCATTTGTGGCTACTTTATACATTAAAATTATAACATGTTTTTACGATTAAATACCAATTTTAAAGCTTAATAGCTTCACGCCAGTATTCAAATGTACAATACTATTCAAGCTAAAGCTTCTTGTTCCGGACAGCTGCACCGAACATTGCGTCATCACCAAAATAAAGAACAATATCTCAGCGTGATAAAAGGTGTAGTGCTGTGTGTCCGTGAACATTATACGTCGATTGTATATATATATAAAGAATGTAGTATATAAGGAACAATGTAAAAACTTACAAAATAGCTTAAGAAAAACTGTACTACATAAATGTAAAATTCCGTAATAAAACTTGGGCCGCTGACATCTTTCACTACCCCTAGAGCTTGCTTGCTATAAACAGAACATTATATAATAATAGGAACACTCCAAAACGGAGAAAAATAGGAAAAATCAGGAAAATTAGGAAATTGAGGTTCGTTCCATAAGAGTGAGGCGTACATCGCTGTCTATCTCACCTCACATTTATTCCCGTCTCGCTCGCGCCTAGCCCGTCCTGCTCGCACGGCCGCCGCCGGCGATTGGTCCAACGACTCAGACGGGCGCGACATGCCCCGTAGGACCACAAGGCTCGGCGCGAGTGGATAAATATACGGCGGTGTGCGCCGATGAGTCACTCTTTCGGAAGCACTCGAGCGGAACGGATCTCAAGAAAAGAAGACAAGAAGAACAAGCAAGCTCTAGGAAGAAAGAAAGCGCCGTTTAGCCGTACATCGAGTTTCACTGTCTCGGCTCTCAATCCCAGCTCACGTGCATATAGGGACGTGGTAATACGACATACACACGGGCGCAGGGTTTATCCCGGGTTGGCTCTCTCCGCATCGTGTCTACAGTCCACTACGAAGAATATCGTCAAGGGCTGACTCGGGCCGACCTCTACCTTGCGCCTGTCCCGCACATTTGGTCCTTCGAGCCGGATCTTGAGCTGAGCAGTGAAAACTCGGAAAAGAATGGTGCTAACAAGGTCCACGAGTGGTCGTACCGCGCCTCGCCGGAGTCCGGAAGACTCTGTCGCAGGGGCCGGTACCACGAACACCACCACTCGTGCTGCAACTACGATGTCAACAAGATCCGTTCCGCCCATCCGAAGGAGTCAACACACGTCGAGCCTGGATACCACGGGCGCCGCGACGGGTGCGAGGGCCGCGCTCAGTGCCGCAGCGCCGCCCACCGACATCGCCCCGTCCCTCGTGGAAACCACGACGCTTCACTCCGGGGCCGCCATGCCGCCGCCGCCGGAACACCGCGTCGGGGCCGCACTCACTGCCGCAGTGCCGCCGCCGGAACGCGCTTCACACGGGGCCGCGTCCACGCATCGGACGCCGCCCTCCGCCACGCATCAGACCGATGCGCTCGCACCTAGGCCACGAGCCTGGGTGATTCACCTGTCGCCGCCGAGATCGCCGTCGACAGTGGCCGCCGCGACCAGAGGACCGCCGCCCGCTCCGCTCCAAGACGAGCAAGCGCCGCGGCCGCCAACGCCGGCCAGAACAAGAACAACTGCATCAAGGCGCAGCATCGGGAGCGAGAGTCGACTCAACAGGGCGCGTGCACGCTACGAGTTGGCCGCCGCCCGCATCGAGTTGCTGGACGCCGAAGCAGAGATGCAGAATGAAGAAGAAGAGGACGCGCGCACCGTCGTGTCCGACGACCAACGGTCGCAGCGCGTCACGACATGGCTCTCCGAGCAGCAGACACACCTCGCCATCGCCACTGAACAGGTCGCTGGGGTAGCGCCGCCACCCGCGCCGCTACTGCCGCCGGCGCCTGACCCGGTCGAGGAGCTGCCACACCGGAGGAGCCAATACTGCGAACGCCCGCCGCCGCAGCGCGCCATCTACGCGCCGCCGCCGCCGCCGCCGTTCCAGCCAGGGCCGCAGCCAGCAGCAGAACAGACTGTGGCCAATCCGACCTTGCCGGGCGCCGTCGCACTACAGACCGCGCCGAGGACGGACATCTCCGAACTAGCTGCCGCCATCGCGCTTGCGTCGCGACATACGAAGCTGCCTAGTAAGTACTTTATCGACCTACCGATTTTCGCAGGATCACACCAAGAATGGTTACCCTTCCGCGCCGCATACAACGAGACGGCGGGAAACTTCTCCGATGTGGAAAACACTGCGCGACTACGTCGAGCACTCAAGGGAAGAGCAAAGGAAGCAGTCGAGAACATCCTTCTGCACTACACCGACCCGAACGAGATCATGCGCACGCTGGAAGCGCGCTTTGGTCGCCCGGAGGCGATCGCCGCGACGGAATTGGAGAGATTACGTCGCCTACCAAAGCTCGGCGACAGCCCGCGTGACCTCATAGTTTTCGCAAATAAAGTTGCGAATGTGGTCGCCGCGCTGAAGGCGCTCGACCGCGTACATTACCTCTACAACCCGGACATCACCACAGCCACATCGGACAAGCTACCACCAGCAACCAGGTCACGTTGGTTCGACTACTCCTACACGCAGCCAGCCAACGAGCCCGACCTGATCAAGCTGTCACACTTCCTTCAAGGCGAGGCGGACAGGTGCGCGCCCTACGCGCAGCCAGAGCCCGCTCCAGCGACTACGGAAGGCGGCCGGGAACCCAGAAAGGTAAACCAACGTGTACATACCACCCAACAGCGCTCATGCCTTACCTGTGAAACTGCCGGTCATGAAGTACCAGACTGCCCGAAATTCAAGAATGGTGACGTCAACACGAGATGGGACGCTGCGAAACGCGCCCGCCTCTGTTTCAGGTGTCTACGTCTACGTAACAAGAAACATTTTTGCAAGTCGAAGAAATGCGAGATCGACGGGTGCACCCACTTTCATCATCGCCTGCTCCACCATCGAAAACATCAAGAGCCGAAGAGCGAAGACACCCCGCCCAGCGACGTCAACGAGACCGTGACCACCGCGCGGGCCGGGGCGGCCTACTTGAAAATCGCGCCGGTGACTGTTTCCGGACCGGCGGGAGAGCTAGCGACGTGGGCGCTCCTGGACGACGGCTCCACCGTCAGCCTCATTGACGCCGGCATCGCTGATCGAGTCGGCGCCGCGGGACCTGTCGACCCTCTACGTATCAACACAGTCGGCAGTGAGAAGATAGACGCATCGAGATCACGCCGGGTCTCAATATCACTGACCGGGGAGGTCGGTGACCCGCAGCGCCTACAACTACGAACCATCGATCGGCTGCATCTAGCACCACAACGCGTGCGTCAAGAGGACCTGGACGAGTGCTCCCATCTTCGACAAATTTCACACTTGTTATGTACAGCTGGCGGAGCACCTACAATATTGATCGGGCAGGACAACTGGCATCTGCTTACAACGACAGCGATGAGAAAAGGAAGACGCGACCAACCGGTCGCCTCGCTCACCCCGCTAGGATGGGTGCTTCACGGCGCGTCAAGACACGGGGACAATGGAGTCAATTTCGTCGCGCATCTGACACACCGGGACGGAGACATCGAGGAGCAACTCCGAGAACACTTTGCCATCGAAAGTCTCACGGTGACACCGAAGGCGCCACGAAGCGACCCCGACCGACGCGCCGAGGAGATGCTACGAGAGCACTCCACTCAACGTCCAGACGGACACTACCAGACGACCCTGCTCTGGAAGAACGAAGATACGAACATGCCAGACAACCGGGACGCGGCCTTAAGACGTCTCGTCTCAACAGAGAAGAAGTTACAGAAGGAGCCGGCACTCGCGGTCAAGTATGAACAACAGATGACCGCCCTCATCTCCAAGGGGTACGCCGAGCCCGCTCCACCGACGAAGACACCCGGCCGCACCTGGTATCTGCCACACTTCGCGGTGCGAAATGCACTCAAGCCCGACAAGCTTCGCATCGTACACGATGCCGCCGCGAAGACTCAAGGAAAAAGTCTGAACGATTTTCTGCTCACCGGCCCGGACCTGCTACAGTCGCTACCCGGGGTCTTGATGAGGTTTCGACAGCACGCCATCGCCGTGACCGCCGACATACGAGAGATGTTCATGCAAGTGAAGATTAGACCCGAAGACAGAGACGCGCTCCGGTACTTGTGGAGGGCGCGCCCAGACGACCCGCCTTCGGAATATCGAATGACATCACTCATCTTCGGCGCGACAAGCTCACCGGCGACAGCGATCTTCATCAAGAATCTCAACGCAGCGAAACATTCCGAGGCATACCCAGAGGCGAGCGCTGCCGTACTTCGGTCCCACTACATGGACGACTACCTGGGAAGCTACGAGACCGAAGACGCCGCCACGACAGTCGCCCGCCAGGTGAGAGATATACAGGCAGAAGCCCGTTTTGAACTAACTAAGTGGACTTCAAACTCGACAGAAGTACTACGGAGCCTCACGGAGGAACGAGCCACGGAGGAGGTCACCATCACGGGAGGGCCGAGCACCGAACGAGTCCTTGGCCTGGTGTGGCGTCCCGACGCCGACAAGCTGACCTTCAACCTGGACTTGGCGCGGATTTCGCCCGAAATCCTACAAACCGACACGCCAACCAAGAGAGAAGCGCTCAAGATCGTCATGTCATTGTACGATCCGTTGGGCCACGCATCGCTCGTCACCGTCCAGGGAAAGAAGATCCTACAAGAATTATGGCGCCGGGGAACACCATGGGACACCGCCATCGACGCCGACCTCTCCACACAGTGGGTCGAGTGGATGAGCCACCTTCGCACCCTTCGTGACGTCACCGTGCCGCGCTGCTACCCCGGCTACACCAACGCAGCGACACTACAGCTTCATGCCTTCGCGGACGCGAGCGAGACCGCCTACGCCGCCGCGCTCTACTGGCGCGCGGTCATGCCGGACGGCCGCATCCACACATCGCTCGTCCTCGCGAAGGCCCGCGTCGCACCGGTGAAGCTGACGTCCATCCCGCGCCTCGAACTTCAAGCCGCGGTCATGGCAAGCCGCATGGCAGCGGCGGTGACCGAAGAACACGACAGGAAGCCCGACTCCAAGTACTACTGGACCGACAGCAAGACCGTACTAACCTGGCTGAAAACCGGATCACGATCGTATCGACCGTTCGTCGCGCACCGCATCGCAGCGATCGAGGACGGTAGCAAGCTCTCCGAATGGCGCTGGGTGCCAACAAAGATGAACGTCGCCGACGACGCCACTCGCGACGTCCCACGGGACTTCGCATCCGATCACCGGTGGTTCGTCGGCCCCGAGTTTCTGCACCTGCCGGAGGAGGGATGGCCCTCCGACCAACCTCCACCCGCCGAGACACCGACCGGAGAGGAGCGATGCGCCGCCGCTACGACACGCGACACGACGATACAAGACACGATCCCGCCTGCAGAGCGTTTCAGTCGATGGGAGAGGTACCTGAGGTCAACGGCCCGCGTTTTACAGTTCATTGAACTATGCCGAAAAACGCGAGCCCGCGTGCACTACAAGAGGACGCGTAGAAACAAGGAAAACGACCCGACTTGGAATTCGACAACAAGCAAGAAGTCGATGACGTATATAAAACGGGACACGAAACAGTCGCCACGCTTCGTAGAAATACCTGCGGACATGCTACGACGTGCCGAACATTTAATTTGGCAGTACAGCCAACATGAAGCATTTTATGAAGAAATGAAAGAACTTGAACGCGGTCAACCGGTCGCGCGTCACAGCCGCCTCCACCGTCTCGCCGTGACCTTCCAAGATGGCCTGCTCCGACTGAAGAGTAGGATCAGCAACGTCACAGGAGTCGACGTCGCCCGCCTGTCGCCGCCTATCCTAGACGCCGACAGACATGAGGTGAAGCTCCTGCTGGACTACCTTCACCGACGCCTTCATCACGCCGGAGCAGAGACCACCATCAACGAGTGCAGACAGCACTACTGGGTACTGCGGCTGCGACCCGTCACCAAGACCGTCATCCACAGATGTATCCCGTGCCGCATAAGAAAGGGAACGCCGCCACAACCATCGACCGGAGACCTGCCACCGTGCCGACTTGGACACCACCAGCCCGGTTTCACCTTCACCGGGGTGGACTACTTCGGCCCGCTGAACACCGTGACGGGACGCAACGTGAACAAACGATGGGTGGCGATATTCACCTGTTTGAGCAGCCGCGCGATACACCTGGAACCAGCATGGACCCTCTCCACAAGCTCAGCGGTAATGGCTCTTCGACGCATGATAGCGCGCCGTGGGACCCCGACGGAGATCTGGTCAGACAACGGCACCAATCTCCGAGGCGCCGACCGAGAACTACGAGAAGCGATCGACCGAGCCACAGAACAAGAAGCTGCGCAGAGGACCATCAGGTGGCGCTACATACCACCAGGGGCACCGTTCATGGGCGGGGCATGGGAACGACTCGTCCGCTCAGTGAAGACAGCACTCGCCGCCATCGAACAACCTCGTCACCCGACGGACGAGGTGCTCGCGACGCTCCTGGCGGAGGTCGAGTACACCGTGAATTCCAGACCGCTCACCCACGTATCGGTGAGCCCCGACGATCCTGAGGCGCTGACACCGAACCACCTTCTCCTTGGTGGTTCCGCTCGCGTACCATCCCTGGGCACGTTTGATGACAAGGACCTCTTCGACCGCGCCAGCTGGCGCGCCTCCCAGCGACTCGCCGACCTCTTCTGGGCCAGGTGGCTCAGGGAGTACCTGCCGGAGCTCCAACACCGGCGGGAGCCCCACAGCCGTGGGCCCGCCGTGACCATCGGGGACGTGGTGATCATCGCCGACAACAACCTGCCGCGGAACACTTGGCCGCGCGGCAGGGTCATCGCGACCTACCCCGGAGCCGACAACATCGTGCGCGCAGTTGACGTGCGCACCCAAGGTGGAGTCCTGCGGAGACCAGTCAAGAAGCTGGTCGTCATCCCGACACAGAAGACCGACTAGATGGCTGCCCTTCACCCAATCATCTGCAGCGACCCGGCGGACGCTGCACGGCGGGAGAATGTTCCGGACAGCTGCACCGAACATTGCGTCATCACCAAAATAAAGAACAATATCTCAGCGTGATAAAAGGTGTAGTGCTGTGTGTCCGTGAACATTATACGTCGATTGTATATATATATAAAGAATGTAGTATATAAGGAACAATGTAAAAACTTACAAAATAGCTTAAGAAAAACTGTACTACATAAATGTAAAATTCCGTAATAAAACTTGGGCCGCTGACATCTTTCACTACCCCTAGAGCTTGCTTGCTATAAACAGAACATTATATAATAATAGGAACACTCCAAAACGGAGAAAAATAGGAAAAATCAGGAAAATTAGGAAATTGAGGTTCGTTCCATAAGAGTGAGGCGTACATCGCTGTCTATCTCACCTCACATTTATTCCCGTCTCGCTCGCGCCTAGCCCGTCCTGCTCGCACGGCCGCCGCCGGCGATTGGTCCAACGACTCAGACGGGCGCGACATGCCCCGTAGGACCACAAGGCTCGGCGCGAGTGGATAAATATACGGCGGTGTGCGCCGATGAGTCACTGACTTCGCTTCGCGCCACCGTACCGTACGGACGTGCCCGACCGCCGCTCGCTGCCCCCCGCCTCAATCCGCCGGAGGCCCTGCCCCCGCGCGGGTCGCATCCCGCTGTGCCGCGCGCGCGTGTTCGTGTGTGTGTGTTTTGTGCTCGTAGTGTCCGCCGCCGCTGCCGTTTCTAGCGTGCGTGCTAGTTCATTGTTTAGTTCGCTCCAGCCGTTGCCGTTTTCGTGGATACCAGGTACTCACCTCACGTTATCACTCACTTGTTTTTTCGTGTACTCATCTCACATTGTTGTTACTCACTCACCCGGTACTCATCTCCCTGCCCCGGTAGGGAGACTACATTCACCTTAGCCTGTTGGGGGGACCCTTCCCCCCAACCCAATATTGACTTTGTTTTGACTCTGTTTTTAACTTTGTTTAATTAAGCCTTCCGCTAATATGGCGACCAGGAAGGATCTCGAGACCGCCCTCGAAGCGTTCGCAGGCCCCTTCCTGGCTCAGCTTATTGCCAATCCGGCAGACGCGAAAAACTTTCTCCGCTCCCCAGCGACGTTCGCGGCCACCCTTTTTACCGGGAAAGCTTCCAAAGCCTCCCCCTCCCCGTCCTCCTCCCTTACCCGTAAGGCTCCACCCAAGCCCAAGCCTGGGCATGACCGCACCGCGGCGGCCAAGCTGACGCCTTCCTTTAAAGGCCCAGCCTCTGCTCCCAAGTCCCGGGCTCCCTCAACGAGCCGCTCTCGCTCGCGCTCTCCCAGGTGCATCCGCTCTCGCTCTCGCAGAGGTCGCTCACGATCCGTGGCACCCCAGGCGAAACTCGACCTCAGGAGCACCTCGCGTGCCTCCCTGAAGGTCAATCATCAATATGGCCCGCTAGACAGCCCTCTCTCTCCCGACCCCATCCACTCGCAGGAGGAGATGGACACCGACGGTTTCACCGTCGTAGGTAAGGGCAAGAAGCGCCCCGCTCCTTTGGCCTCCCCCCCTCCTCCGTCCAAGGCCCAGTGCCCATCTTCTGGAGCTATGCCTCCCACCGATGCTGCCGCCGCTCCTCCAGCGCCCGCGACAACATCCTCCAAACCCCCCCCTCCTCTTGTTTTACGACGAAGAGAAGACTGGGAGCGCGTCTCTCAGATTATGTCCGACAATGACATAAAGTTCGTCGCAAAATCCGTCAGTGATGGAATTAGCATCAGGGTTACCACCTCTGACAACTACCGTCTCCTGACCAGAGTCCTCCGGGAAGAGAGCCTAGCCTTCCACAACCACCCGCTTGAGGAAGAAAAGGTCCTTCGCGTCGTCATACGCGGCCTTCCCAAAGAGATCCCCGTGGATTCGATCCGCGAAGATCTCAAGGACCAGGGTTTCCCCGCCCGAGAGGTTCACCGCATGTACCGCGGTAGGGCCAAAACCCCTCTTGACCTCGTGTTGGTCATCTTAGACAAAACACCAGAGGGGAAAACCATCTTCAATCTGAAGGCGGTACTTAGCCTCTCCGGCCTCAAGGTCGAGACCCCGCACCGCAAAGGTGTTCCCGGGCAGTGCCACCGCTGCCAGCTCTACGGGCATGCTGCCCGCTTCTGTCATGCTGCTCCTCGCTGCGTCAAGTGCGCTGGCGAGCACAGCACTTCCGAATGCTCGCGGGAAAAGGGCGACCAAACCCCGCCCAGTTGTGTGCTCTGCGGGACCACGGGACACACCGCGAATTATCGTGGTTGCCCCAAAGCCCCGAGGGCCGCAAGGGGGCAGGGCAAAACCCCTCGTCCCCACCAGCTTTCTCACTCCAAAGGAGCCGGCTCTAAGTCGAAACTCCCCGTCACGCAGGCTCCCAAATACGTGGACGCCCCTGCACCGTCAACCAATGCATGGACCAAGCCCCTGCATGCCCCTCAGGCCTCCCAGCCGCCCATTGCAACTCCGGCCACCACATCTGCTCGCGTCCAGAACAAAGTCCGTCCCTCTCTCGCGCCCCATTCAGCCCCTCCCTCTTCAGGCCATTCTGGTCTAAAGTCGGACCTCGCCTTCCTGGTAGAAATTGCCACGACCCTCGACTGTGAGGAAGTACGGCTGGTAGCCCGCAAAATTCGGAATGCTGACATCACCGACGTCTTCGACGTCCTGGCAGAGCACTCCACTCTTCTTGATTCAATCAAGCGTCTGTCCCCTCGTCTTAATTCTGGTAACTATCATGGATAGTACACCAAAAAGACTGAGACCTCGTTCCTTATCGTTGGCATGGTTCAATGCCAACGGCCTCTCCACTGAATCAAGGGACCAACGCCCCCTGATTCACCAATTCCTCTCGACCCATCAGGTCGATGTTATGCTTGTGAACGAGACTTTTCTAAAACCAAGCAAGAGGGATCCTAGGATCGCAAACTACTTGCTGGTACGTAATGATAGGACTACCGCCATGAAAGGCGGGACTCTTATCTATTACAAAAGGTCTCTTCACTGCATTCCTATCCCTACTCCTCCCCTCATAGCTATGGAAGCGTCCTGTTGCCGTCTCTCGATGACCGGCCACCAGTCCATCACACTTGTATCTTGTTACCTCTCCGGTAACAAGACCCTCCACAGGAGCGACCTCGAGGCCCTCCTGTCTCTAGGAAGCGCCGTCATTCTGGCTGGCGATTTCAACAGCAAGCACCTCATGTGGGGATGCAACGTGTCCAATGTGAAGGGTAACCTCCTGAACTCCCTCTCTGACGAACTCAACTTTGATATCCTCCCTCCCAGCACCCCGACAATCTTTCCCTCCAACCTGGACCTAAGACCTGATGTACTCGACATAGCGCTTCTTAAAGGCGTAACACTTCGTTTACGCTCGCTAGAGGTGCTACACGAACTTGAATCTGACCACCGACCCGTCCTTATGCGACTAGGCCCCGACCCGACTGACAGACCTCCTGAAACCAAGACCGTGGTGAATTGGAAGCAATTAGGCGAAGCCCTAAAGGCGATCAATTCTCCAGACTTGGACAGAATCCCCGACGACATCGTGACCCCTGACGACGTCACCACCTCAATCGACGCTCTCACTAGCCATCTTCGCACCGCTACAGGTACATCCTCCAAGCAGGTCCCAGCCGAGGAAGACCAACGCTGGGTCCTGCCGGAGGACGTGAAGGAGCTTCTGAGAGCGAAACACGCTGCCGCTAGGGCCTTTGACTGGTATCGCACCGAAGATAACAGAGCTGCTCTGCGGTATTACGAGCGTGCCGTAAAAAACCGCATCAGTGAGCTCCGTAATCAGAGGTGGGATGACCTACTTTCAGGGATTCAGCCAACCCACCAGGCATACTGGCGGTTGGCTAGATCTCTGAAATCTGACACCGTGACTGCCATGCCCCCCCTCACCCGACCTGATCTCCCCCCCGCTTTCGAAGACGAGGAAAAGGCCGAATGTCTGGCCGAAAGTCTCGAGCAGCAATGCTGCCCCTCTTTAGCTCAGGTCGACCCTGCCCACCGCGAAGCGGTGGACAGCGAAGTCGAACACAAATCCTCCACCCCGCCCGTTGATACCCTCGAGCCAGTCACGGCTTCTGAGGTCGAGTCGATCATCAAGGGCCTCCAAGTCAGGAAAGCCCCTGGTGCCGATGGCATCTCAAACAAAGTGCTCAAGCACTTCTCAGTCTCGCTTGTGTATCTTCTAGTCAGCATCTTCAATGCGGCCATCAACAATTCTATCTTTCCCGATGCCTGGAAGTCTGCCGACGTAATCGGCATTCACAAACCAGGTAAAAAGGCCTCTGAGCCCTCCAGCTACCGTCCCATTAGTCTCCTCAGTACTCTGGGGAAGATTTATGAGCGCATCCTTCTGAAGCGCATCTGGTCCCACATCAGGGACAACAACCTCCTCCCCGACGAGCAGTTTGGCTTTAGAGCCAAACACTCCTGCGTCCAACAAGTGCACCGCATCACGGAGTACATCCTTGAAGGTTTCAATAAGAAACCATCCCACGGCTTCACCCACAAGCCCATCTATCAGGGCACAGTTGCGGTCTTCCTCGACGTCGCAAAAGCGTTCGACAAAGTCTGGCATAACGGGCTGATATACAAGCTATATCAATTCGGAATGCCAGACCGTCTTGTACTCATCATACAAGACTACCTCACGGCTCGAAGCTTTCGCTATCGCGTCGAGGGAGTTCGCTCCTCACCTCACTCCATTGGTGGCGGTGTCCCTCAAGGCTCCGTCATGGCACCTGTTCTCTTCACGATTTTCACAAGCGATATTCCCCGATCTCCCAACGTGAACATAGCTCTCTTCGCTGACGACACCGCCCTCTACACCAGAGGGTGGAACAAGATCATCCAGCGGGCCCACCTTCAACGAGCCCTCACTCACCTAGGTGACTGGTTCAAGAAGTGGGCCATCACGGTCAATCCTGACAAAAGTGCAATAATGTACTTCCACCCATCCAAAAATCCCCCCGCTAAACCCATCACGCTTCACGGGAAGCCCATCCCTTGGACACACTCCACCAAATATCTCGGCGTGACCCTCGATCGTCGCCTCACTTTCTCAAAACATATCCAGATAGTCCGCAACCGAGCGGCTTTCTTCCTAGGCCGTCTCAGCCCCATCCTTGGCGAGCGTAGTAAATTGTCACTTAGGAATAAGCTGACAATTTACAAAACTTGCATTCGTCCCGTCATGACTTATGCCTCCGTGGTGTTCGCCCACGCATCCCGCATTGACCTGGACAAGCTTCAGGTCATCCAAAACCGTTTCATACGCAGAGCGGTCGGCGCTAGCTGGTACATGCGAAACGCCGATTTGCACTGCGATCTCGAACTCCCGTCCATTCTTCAGTATATGAAGCACACTTCCCGCCGCTACTTTGACGCGGCGCCCCACCATCCCAACCCTCTCGTAGTCCAGGCCTAGAACTACTCGACAGACACGACAAACACTCCACCCCTCCGTAGACGCCCCAGAAATATCTTAGGCGACCCGGACGACCCCATCGCCGTCGTCACCTCGGCGGCGTTGGGCTCGTCCGATCCGACTGCTCCTGGCAACAGGAAATATTCAGTTTTTGGTATAGGCGTCGGTTACCACAGGCACACACACACACAACGATCCCGCCGGCGGGATCGGAGACCCCCAGGATCTGTTAGAAGATCGGTTAGATTCTCTCCAAATAATCATTCAGTTCAACAACCTACTAGGGCCCCAGGGCACACCCCTTCTGGGGTGCCAGGGCAAGTCTAATCCCCCACTCCCGGCGACGGTCCAAGCCGAGGCTCGTACCTCCGAGGTGCCCTTGCGCTTGTCGCCCAAAATCTAAA
Source organism: Agriopis leucophaearia (assembly GCA_949125355.1). NCBI lineage: Eukaryota > Metazoa > Arthropoda > Insecta > Lepidoptera > Geometridae > Agriopis > Agriopis leucophaearia. The sequence continues at coordinate 5,603,437 of OX421262.1, forward strand.
CCATGTTGGCCCAACGCCCTCTGCGTTCACCAACTAGTCCGGTCAAGCTGTAGAGGCCGCAAGGCCAACAGCAATAAGTCACATTAGAAAAAAAAAAAAAACCGATGAGTCACTCTTTCGGAAGCACTCGAGCGGAACGGATCTCAAGAAAAGAAGACAAGAAGAACAAGCAAGCTCTAGGAAGAAAGAAAGCGCCGTTTAGCCGTACATCGAGTTTCACTGTCTCGGCTCTCAATCCCAGCTCACGTGCATATAGGGACGTGGTAATACGACATACACACGGGCGCAGGGTTTATCCCGGGTTGGCTCTCTCCGCATCGTGTCTACAGTCCACTACGAAGAATATCGTCAAGGGCTGACTCGGGCCGACCTCTACCTTGCGCCTGTCCCGCACACTTCTAGTTCCAGAAATGTAGTAGGTACGTAAACAGTAGCTAGGTAACCAAAGGCCCTGGCGCAAAAAATGGGGCCCTACCTAATTAATCTACTTTTAGCTGCAACAAAGTACTTACCACCTAAGTAACACATTACAGAATCTATTTTATCATGTAAATTTTACTAAAAATTTATTTTTAAGGGGGATGTAGATGTAGGGCCTGTGAGTCCCACTACATCACAGATTGTTATTATTATAATATAAACAAATTAATGAAGCGCACCGACATTCAACAGTCATTCGCTGGCGCTCAAATAAAGCGCACGTACTCAATTCATCATCCGAAATTCCAATCACATCACGTCGGAGTTTTCACATTCAACACAAACCTAATCCTAAATTGGTGACTCCGACGAACAAATACAATCAATAAACTATTGAGTACGTTTCAAACATCCGCGATGACCACACCAATCACCAACGTCGAGGAACAACACGGACTGCTCATGGACCAAAGCGCACCAGGCGCACCACCACCGCAGCAGCCCAGCACCAGCCGCATCACAGCAGAACTCGCAGCAAACGCCGTCACCATTCAGACGCGCATCAGCGACTTCTGGGCCACACGACCTCGACGCTGGTTCCACCAGTTTCATCATACGATCATCACGCCACAAAAAGCAACAGACTTATCACAGCAACACAGAGAACAAAGCACAAAAGACGCCGCCAGTCATAACAAGATCGGGTCGCGCGGTGAAGAAAACGGTTCGTTTTGATATTTGAACCGGGCCGCCGCCGGCGCCGCCGCACTTATCTGCACCACTCGACCGCAGACCACTTCACTACTCACAAAGCATCATCTATATATTTTCAACTTTACTGCAATTTCATCTACTTCGACGCTGCACTCTACGTCACATCAACATGGATCACCCTGAGAGCAAGCCCACAACATAGAACGCCGCAGGTGCTGCGCCCCAAACAGCGCAGGTCGACCACATCCAGGACACACAATATATTTCACTGGTCACCGTCATGATCGTCAGCGTTGTAATTTCCACTGGCATCCTGTACGTCATGTGGAGTTACTGTTAAAAGCGGATCGAGGCTTCAGTGGACAAGCGCGTCACCATAGTCATAGCGCTACGTGTGTCGTCGATTCAAACCACACCTCCGCGTTTCCGGCAACCTCCCAGAAAAGCACGTTTATCTTATAAACAAATATAAAAAAGGGTAGTGCAGTGAAGTGAAATAAAAAACAAAACAAACGTATAAGTTAAAGTGCGCGTAACTAACAACTAACAAGTATTATTAAATAAGACAATTTTATTGAAGTTATTGTTTTTACGGAAAAATATTCTATGTGAAATAAAAAGTAGCAAGTTATTTTTTCTTTTATAAGACAAACTGTAAACAAACAATGCACTATGTTAAATCAAAACTGTAAACATATTAATTTTTAATTCACTACATTTTACACACTTATTTTTCATTGTTCAATTTTTATACAATTTACACCCTTAATGTTATCAAATTTTAAGTCATGTTGTCAACTTTAATGTATGTTTAATCTACTTTTAGCTGCAACAAAGTACTTACCACCTAAGTAACACATTACAGAATCTATTTTATCATGTAAATTTTACTAAAAATTTATTTTTAAGGGGGATGTAGATGTAGGGCCTGTGAGTCCCACTACATCACAGATTGTTATTATTATAATATAAACAAATTAATGAAGCGCACCGACATTCAACAGTCATTCGCTGGCGCTCGAATAAAGCGCACGTACTCAATCCATCTACCGGAGTTTCAATTACCCATTCACCCATTCATATTATTTAGGATAACCTTCTGTATCAAATCCAAGAGTCAGATACAACTACAATACAGCACATCACGTCGGGGTCACCAATTTAGGATTATTTTGTTTGGGGTTATGTGACTTTTGAATTGATTGCAGATTTGTGTGGTTGGTGATGTATTTATCTGACTCCTTGGATTTGATACAGAAGGTTATCCTAAATAATATGAATGGGTAATTGAAACTCCGGTAGATGGATTGAGTACGTGCGCTTTATTTGAGCGCCAGCGAATGACTGTTGAATGTCGGTGCGCTTCATTAATTTGTTTATATTATAATAATAACAATTCTGTGATGTAGTGGGACTCAAAGGCCCTACATCTACATCCCCCTTAAAAAAATTTTTTGGTAAAATTTACATGATAAGATAGATTCTGTAATGTACTGCTGAGGTGGTAAGTACTTTGTAGCAGCTAAAAGTAGATTAAACATACATTAAAGTTGACAACATGACTTAAAAGTATGATAACATTAAGGGTGTAAATTGTATAAAAATTGAACAATGAAAAATAAGTGTGTAAAATGTAGTGAATTAAAAATTAATATGTTTACAGTTTTGATTTAACATAGTGCATTGTTTGTTTACAGTTTGTCTTATAAAAGAAAAAATAATCTGCTACTTTTTATTTCACATAGAATATTTTTCCGTAAAAACAATAACTACAATAAAATTGTCTTCTGATATAATAATACTTGTTAGGTGTTAATTACGCGCACTTTAACTTATAAGTTTGTTTTGTTTTTTATTTCACTTCACTGCACTGCCCTTTTTTATATTTGTTTATACGATAAACGTGCTTTTCTGAGAGGTTGCCGGAAACGCGGAGGTGTGGTTTGAATCGACGACACACGTAGCGCTATGACTATGGTGACGCGCTTGTCCACTGAAGCCTTGCTTGATCCGCTTTTTATATCTCCACGTGACGTACAGGATGCCAGTGGAGATTACGGCGCTGACGATCATGACGGTGACCAGTGACTTATAGTGTGTGTCCTGGATGTGGTCGACCTGCGCTGTTTGGGGCGCAGCACCTGCGGCGTTCTATGTTGTGGGCTTGCTCTCAGGGCTATCCATGTTGATGTGACGTAGAGTGCAGCGTCGAAGTAGGTGAAATTGCAGTAAAGTTGAAAATATATAGATGATGCTTTGTGAGTAGTGAAGTGGTCTGCGGTCGAGTGGTGCATATAAGTGCGGCGGCGCCGGCGGCGGCCCGGTTCAAATATCAAAACGAACCGTTTTCTTCACCGCGCGACCCGATCTTGTTATGACTGGCGGCGTCTTTTGTGCTTTGTTCTCTGTGTTGCTGTGATAAGTCTGTTGCTTTTTGTGGCGTGATGATCGTATGATGAAACTGGTGGAACCAGCGTCGAGGTCGTGTGGCCCAGAAGTCGCTGATGCGCGTCTGAATGGTGACGGCGTTTGCTGCGAGTTCTGCTGTGATGCGGCTGGTGCTGGGCTGCTGCGGTGGTGGTGCGCCTGGTGCGCTTTGGTCCATGAGCAGTCCGTGTTGTTCCTCGACGTTGGTGATTGGTGTGGTCATCGCGGATGTTTGAAACGTACTCAATAGTTTATTGATTGTATTTGTTCGTCGGGGTCACCAGTTTTGTATTTATCGCGCCCTAAATTGGTGAATGGGTTATTGTTTCTCCGGTAGATGGATTGAGTACGTGCGCTTTATTTGAGCGCCAGCGAATGACTGTTGAATGTCGGTGCGCTTCATTAATTTGTTTATATTATAATAATAACAATTCTGTGATGTAGTGGGACTCAAAGGCCCTACACTGGGTTAGAATTTATCAAGTAAAAATATAAATAATTTACAGGTACAAAGCTACTTTATCATCAGCTTTTTATTGTACTCAAAGCTAACTACATGTATGTGTATGAAGGGCAAAAAAAAAACAAGTTCAGTTTGAGGTTTGCTGGTCAAGGCCCAAGGGGGGAGCTTGGGGGCCCCGGTGCACGCCACCGCCTAGCCCTCCGATAGCTACGCCACTGTACGTAGGTACACAAATTAAATAGTACGTAACTTTATATCAATATCTTTATAATGTTAAAATAACGATTTTTATCACGGTAGGTAGGTATTTTATGGTGGCGCGTTAGTGAGTTTTCACCAATTTGATAAGTAGGTACAATGACTTACTCCCCACTAGAGCAAAAAAATTATTTTGCTATTTCTATGCTTGTACCAAACTGTATGGCATCTTCTTATTTTTTAGCAATACCTAATATAATTTATAATCGGAGGATCGTTGGGCCAAAACCGCAACACAGTGGCTTCTACAGGAAGGCAAACTTCATAAAGACGGCCCAGACGGAGATGGAGGGATGAACTGGACTCCTACTTGAAAGACTGGACCCAAATTGCCCAAAACAGGGACGAATTGAAGGAGGGAAGGGAGACCTTTGCCCTGCTGTGGGACAATAGAGGCTAATATAATTAAATCTAGATATGTACGAACAATAAATAAAGCTGTGAAATAAGTAGGTAAACATTTGATAGCAGTGACCATAGATCTTGTTTAGGTTAGATGCCACAAGTTCTCCTACTTTACGTCTCTGTGGCCTGTCCTAAGTTGGATCAGCGATGCAACTTATTCAGTTCGACGTCCGTCGTCTTCGCAGACGTTGACGTTAATACAAAAACGTCAAATTGCGCAAGAGTAAAAAAAAGTTAAAAATTTTCGTAAATTTGCCGTGGGAATAGATTTAAACTATTGTATCGCTAAATTAATTACTCTCGCAGCGTAAAATTTTTTATAGCACGCAGAATTTTCATACTATTTGCCAAACTCGCGTCTTCTAGCAAGATAACGATCTGTAGCAGTGTCCCAGTTAGGTACTACCACAAACTGCTATATTCATAAATCAATCTGATACAATTTTATTATATTTTAGAAAACACAAGTAGGTATTCATCCAAACAAAAATACTTACATCAACATAACCACGTATTGTGACAAGGTCAAACTAATTCCTAAGCATTTAATGGCATAGATAAGCATAGATATTTAGCATTCACGATAGCGATATCCATTGATACTAAGTCTCAAACTCACCGGCTTGCTTGTAGTTACCATGTTTAGGCACTGTTCTTCTGAGCAACAAATACACGACCACGCCAAAGGTTATCAGGCCAGATTGAAGCAGGACATCGAACAAGTCCATTATATTGTGTAGAAAATATCTATCACGAACTCTGTACCGACCGCCGAGCGGTGAAGATCCCGGATCCTATAGACACAACTGTGCAGCCGGAGCGCTCACAGCTTAATGATTGATTAAACAAGATAATTTAATCGATTAATATCTAATAATTAGGGTACCTATGTGTAGAATTGTAACAATTATATATTATCTTGTAGCTACAGACGCTGCGCTGATAAGCACAATATATCACCTGCCCCTATGTACCTACCTGCTGATTATAATACCTATATGTAACCAGTACAAAACCAATGCTATTAATATTATAAATTAATTAAATTACTTGCCCTCCCAATCTAAAACGTTCGATATCTCACACATAATAAAACGGAACGTAGAAGCCAAAAGAAGTTTATTATTATAAAACATACTGGAATAACAGAGAAATCAGCTGTTCCATAAAATAATTATCAATATAAAAAACCGACTTCATAAAAATGACAGAACTGGACCAAATCGAAATGGGATCACACGGGAAGCACCAGAGGGTCTAGACAAGAACCACTTTCTGTTAGCGTTAACGCCTGCGGAAAGATAAAATTGTATGAATAGAATAGAATATAATTTATTGATAAGCCGTCTTGAGTAACGTTTTTAAGTAAGGCCCTAAGAGCTGGCCATCACACCAATCTCGTCATTTCACATATTATGATATGACATTAGCTTGAGAGATGTCACGTAACTGCTAATGTCATTTTCGTACAATTTCATCATTCCGCAGGCGGTAACGCTAACAGAAAGCTGTTCTTGTCTAGACCCCTTGGTGCTTCCCGTAAAAAAAAGAATCTTTGTGTCACATAGGACACCGGTGACCTCTTGCCATTTGGCCCAAGCGGCTCTGACTCGGGCGTTGACGTCGCAGCCGATACACTAATTTATGTAGCAATTTTGTACGCTTAGTAAAAGCAGACGTCAATATTGAGAGCGCCTATAGCAACTTGTAGAGCAAACATTCAACGTAATTTGAATCAACACAAGCTTCGTGGAGCTAAATATAGATAAATAGATCCAGCATTCAAACAAAATGCCAAAAAGTAATAACAAAATACACAATGTCATCTGGTGATGACGACATCCGGCCTCGATCCTCGGAGGACAAGGTCATATCACTCACTGCGTAATCAGTAACGTAGAGTAGCCAACTAACCAAAGGCCCTAGTGCAAAAATGGGGGCCCTATTTATACTGGTTAGGTTTTATCAAGTAAAAATATAAAAACTTTAAAGGTACAAAACTACTTTATCGTCACCTCTTTATTGTGCTCAAAACAACTTGCTATATATGTGCAGGCCCCTCTTTCCCACTGGGCAATCTGGGCACTTGCCCAGGGCCCCGTGATCGATGGGGCCCCCTAGTTCCTGCCAGATCACGAAACAATAACCGATATTTACTACCGAAAAACATATTTCGTAAAATCTATAGATAACGGACGCGCGTGCCTTAGCATGCGCGAAGCTACTCAACTTTCGTCCGAAAATCAGCTTATCTACTTTGTCTATTCTAACAAAATAGTGCTTTGTCAAGGCCCCATTATTCTAATGTGCCCAGGGCCTCCAATGAGTTAAAGACGGCCATGTATGTGTGTTATGTATATACAAGTAGTAAATGCCCCAAGAATACCACAATGTGTGATTATTAAGGTATTAATTAATATTAATAAGGTAATCTGAAGGTGGGAATTTTTTTCGCAATTCAGTTTCGAGGTTCACTGGATAAGGGCCCCGGTGCAAGGCACCGCCTATCCCTCCGATAGCTACGCCACTGTGCGTAATAATCATGACCATGACACAATGATGCTGCATTCATCATTGGGGCTAGTATTGCAGACAGACTATCGATATGCAAATAAATAAGTAATGTATGTATGTATATTGAGCGATTATGCATAGAAAGGTTAAGTATAGGCATGTTTCGACCAACCAATCCCACTATATATATCTATACATATAACAAAAACGTAGAGAAAAAAAAACTGTAATTAAGAGGCATCAAAAAAACACACACACGTCGTCTTAAAATAAGCAGCTGAACACGTTAAGACAGTTTTTAGAATTTTTGTCTGTTTGTTTGTTTGTCCATACACATCTCCTAAACCACTGGACGGATTTAAATGCGGTTCACGAATATGCTTAGCTATGACTAGATTGAAGTATATGCTATGTTATTTTGCGCAAGGGCCGGATTAAGGGAGGAAAAAAGCGTTGAAAGTTTATATGAAAATCTACGCGTACGAAGTCGCGGTAACAGCACTAGTATATTCTATAGGATGTATGTTTGTTATTCAATCACGCCAGAACGGCTGAACGGATCTGGAAGAAATTTGGCACAGAGATAGATTATACTCTGGAATAGCAGATAGGCACTTTAAAAACGGTTGTACTGATTTGGATGAAATTTTGTGTTCCTGGAGCGGGTCATAGTAGCGAGGCCGAACGCCGAGCTAACACCCGTGCGAAGCCGGGGCGGGTCGCTAGTATAAAATAATTTTTAAAGCAAATTTTGCGGTAAAACGTCTTTAATTATTCGTTTCCATCTCTAAGGCAGGCCTGCTGCAGGCCTAGCACGGGCCGTGGACAGATTGTCTTTCCACCGTTTTTATCCCGCTAGTTTTTATCTACAAACGTATCCATATTCCAGCTCTGTCGAGTCTACGCGTGGATAAAAACGATGGAAAGATAATCTTTTCACGGCCCGTGCTAGGCCTGCAGTGGCTTTAAAAGTAAATGCGAATTTCCCGTGCACCCACCCACTAGTGGATAAAACCGGTGGGTGGACAGTCTGCCCTACTAATTCCACTTGCAGTAATCGTCATTTTTGGGTCACTTGTTTTTCAGAAATAGTATCCCAAGGGGATAATCTAAACTAAAATAATTTTGATCTTGTTCTTTAGATACACTTAAAAAGTTATAAAACATAGACATATGTTTAATATACCCAAAAATACGTTTCCCGCGTTTTTCTCGATACCGCCATTTTGCAAGTACTGCATTTGTTATAAGGAGGGAAGCAGTGCATGCCCCGTAAAAAGCAACGTACCTTGAAAATATACAATTTCTGAACTCGAGAATGTCAGTCATGTTTTATTTTACAGCATCTTTTTTCCCATTTAGCATTTTGTTTGTTCATGTTAACGACGCAGTAGTTTTTTGTGGAGCTAAGTTTTGCATGACGAAAGATAACTTTCATATAATTTACTTAATTAAAAACTTCATATTTTATAACTTTTCTCCACAATAATAATAATAAAAACATTTTCACAAATAGTTATCAATAAAAAAAAACGATTTCAAATTTAGTAAATATGCAATTTAGTATTTTCATATTTTTTTTACTTTGAAAGACTTTTTTTTTACTTATTTTGATTTATTAACCAAACTACTGAACAGATAAGCCATCAGGCGAGCGACTTCGCTCTTCTCGTCACCCAGTATCATATAATTAAAAAAAAAAATGATAAAAGTATACTTTTTCAAATAAAAAAAAACTTAATCGGTTTATAACTGACGAAGTCCTGAGGTAACAACATAAAAAATAAAAACACCCGAGTTGACAAACCCCCTCCTTTTTTGGAAGTTAGTTAAAAAATATCCGACTATTACGTAAAATTCAATATACGGGATTAATTCCCTAATTTTCCACCCCTTGAGCAGGAACATTTTCTTTGAGTTGTTTATAAGTCAAAATTTCGATAACATGCCAAGTTTACCTTTATTGGGGTCACATACGTCTCCAAAGCACATATGTCATATTTCAAGCAATAATGTATCACCCTGTAGGTGAATCAAAACATAAACAAAAAAAAAGTTCACAAACAGCTAATTTATCGTGTAACTTTCAACAAATACAGTCGAATTTAGAACCTCCTTTTTTAAGTCGCTTGAAAAGTAAGTGCTGTGTAAATGCTTCATTATACATAACAACAATTAACATAACAAACACATTTCACATATAAACATTCCATCAAAATATACAGTATACATTTTGAGCATATAAAACATAAAAAGTAATGTTTTGCCATAGAGATAAAATACCTAGAGTCACAATCTCTAAATGAAAACAGTCAAAAAACGTCCGAGCGTCGATGTACATACCTATCGTAGACATCAATTATCTAGTTCACAATGCCACATTTACTTCAATTTAGACGTTATAACGTTTGCATAGTGTTCAACGTCGCTTGTTCGCTATGTCATCGTAAGACTGACATCGCGCGGCGTTGTAGTCGGATCGCGGTTGCCCTACAACTAACCAAAAAGTCTGCGCAATGAGTAGCGTGCCTGGAAGAGATCGCTTTAAGCGATAAGGCCGCCTGTTAAAAGCCTAGATAATTACTGTAATGTATAATGTTATCCTTGTTTTTGTGTTTTTTAAGAATATGTTATTGTAGCGTTCGCCGAGTTTTGGTTCGGACATTTTTTGGCAGAATTGAGACTCTATTGGTATTGTATCTCGATGCGTTTTGCTAACTAATATCAGCCCTACTTAAAATATTCCTTAAGATAAACAATGCTTAAAAATTGCTGTCAATTACTCACTATCGGAAATTATATACGCGAAATGAGACAGCTTTTTAAGCATGGATTAACTTAAGTAACGTTTTAAGTAAAGACAAATGTATAAAATAAATACATTAAATTTTACAGTAGTGGGCATACTTAGAAAAACAAGTATATACAATTCTAATAAACCTGAAATAACATTGTAACAATGCAAAAGCTAACATTGTAAAAAGCTATAATAATAACTAATAAATAAATATAATTTCGTTATTTTTTTATTTTTTTTATTATACATATTTTGTATGAAATAAATATTTTATGTGCGCCCGCTGAAAGAATGCGGCTGACAGTTGCCATAACATTGTAAAATGGTGAAAGATAACAGTAAATTCTGATCACTTACTAGTTTTTGAACCGACGATTCAAAGCAACAGGTTCTCTAGTCCAGTGTAATACAAAAATAAAATATTTTGTCGTAATGTTTTTGTAGCTGTCTGATGCATTCTTTTAGCGGCCGAACTGTAGTAGAACATATACACAGAATAATTAATTAATCGTCAACTAATAAATAGAGCTCATATTTTTCTAGCATTCTAATGTGTTGCATGTATCTAGTACAAATAGACTTGTGTCCTAATTTTTATTTAATATAAATAAAAATAAATCGCCGAAATGTATGTACGCGCATAACTTCCGAACGACTGCACGAAACTGTAATTTTTTTGTGTTGGTTATTGTCAGGACAAGGTTTGTACAAAAGAAAATAAAATAAAAAACTGATTTTTTAACTACGCGAGCGAAGCCGCGAGAAACAGCTCAAATCAATATGCATGCATACATATGTCACAATAAACAAATCGAGTATTGAGAGTAGTAGAGAATCAACGAAAACAAAATAAAATTAATTCAAAAATATATAAGTCTTGAGTATTTTAATTTCACGCTAGACAGAGAGCGCACTATAGCACGTGATGACGTCAAGCCGTGCGCACGCCATACAAATGCTATACTTGCTTTGCAAGAAAAAGACAAAGCAAACGCTCTCAATCCCCACCAAAAACTTTAAACGCTCTTAGAGATTTATTAGCCAATGAATTTTTTCAGTATATGTAGTGCATTTAGATATATCCTTCGCTAAGCCTGTTATTTGTAATAAATTAAACATTAAGACACATGCCTATTATAAAAATCCATCTTGACAACACAATATCTAATAAATCGATGTCTTTCCTCTGTACAAAAAATCGCATCACTAAACTATCGCTTCTAATTTAGCCTCAGTATTAGTTCGTATAAAACGCCAATCTTTGCTGTTCATAAATAATATTAACACATCAGTCTGTATTGTATTAATAAATAAGAGTTATTTTACTCTGCTTTCGGTTTGAGGGGTTCCACCTCTGATGGGTTTTCGTCCATGCTCGTGGCGTTGTCAGTGCGAGATTTATCCACTGGATACAACCTGGAAACAGAACATGATAGTATAGAGTTTTTACATAGCTAACTTTGAGATTATTTATATCGCTAAGTATATTTTTAATGCCATATGTGGCAAACAAGCAGACATGCTGATGGTAAGCAGTCACCATCTTCTAAGGATACTTGTAACACCAGAGGCATCGCAAATACGTTGACCCTTTAAGAAGTTGCCTTTTGAAGTACCCCATGTAGTAGCTTCTCCCTAGTAAAAATTTATACAAATCCAACAAAAATAAACAACCAACTTTACGGGAATCAATCAATAAAGACATTCATGCCTTAATTTCTAAATTAAAATCGGACCACCATTGAAATAAAACCTATTTAATAAACAAAGAAGTATTAAAATTAAAATCGATTCACTATAGACAAAGAAAATTTTGTCCGCCATCTTGTGGCGTTCGCCATATTTAATTTAGTGTGACGTCATTTTATTTTTCGTATTCTACTCAGCAAACCCTGTCATTTGATACCCATATCTTAGGGGTGCATAAAAAATAACTGGTCTGCAATACTTGGGAGTCTGCCATGTTTGATTTAGAATGACGTCATTTAGCTAACCACGCATTGTCATCCAAACAAAACGTGTATGAAAAGTTTCAGCTCATTCGGTTAGGGATAACTGTTAAAATTTAATTGCAAGATTTAACTAGCAAGGCAAGTGAAATAAAAGCTCATAAAAATATTGACAAATTGAGAAATAAGGTTTTGATTTTTTCGATTTGATCGACAAAAATTTTTTTGTTTATCTTTCCAACCTCATCATATCAGATTTAGTCATAATATGTAGCAAGTTAATTGCAGGTCATTTCAATTGAAATGAAACGAGACGCAGCGATTTCGCGTTCACGGCATAAAACAATATTGAATTCATTCATATCGCAAATAATTCAGACACTTAGCTAATATAAGGTGCACTCCTGCTCACCAATTAACGTTCAGTACGTCATAGGTACTGAATGTTGATTGGTACTCTCCAGATGACGACATTGGTTCTGGCCGGTCATTGGTGGACAAAGACGCCTCATTAGCGGACTAGTAGTATTCTTAATGTTTCTCATACCAGGTTTCTACGATAGGAAGATGTTTGTAGAAAGACTCACCATCTCTGATACAAGTACACCAGAAAAACAAGATCATCCCTGAAGCAAGCCACACGATGCGCCGTGGGCATGGTTATTATGAACGCGAAGATATCGTCAATGAATGTGTTGAACGCTTTATACATGAACGCTCGCCAGGGGAGGGCAGCCACTGAACGCAACCGATAGTTGACGAATAGTTGCGGAAGCATAAACAGGAAACCGAATGCGTATACTCCGTTCACGATGCTGTGCAGTCCCCATGAGTACCAACTGAAAGGGAAAAAAGGCTGTTACAAATTCAAGGTTTGGCCCACATAAAATCGAAGCATTACTCTGTCGGGAGACGCGCCATTCGACTCATTAATAACGGGGCGCTGGTTAAAAAGATTTCGCACAGCCTATGGCATAAGCTGAAGCTAGCTTGTCTGTACATTTCTTATCGCCTTCATTTTGGAGTATGTGTATCTCGTCAACAAATTTCCGCCATAGGTTATCGAGGTCATTCCATCCTTATATCGTGACTTTGGTAAAGTCCGTACGCAGCATTTCCAAAATGCCTTCTTAATACGAACTGTGACCCAGCACTGAGAACATAATAATAGGCTGATAATTATTTGATGCTGATGGTGTTACATGATTTACCTCTTATGAGGCTCGTAGACAAGCGAGTATACAGCGCCGCCGAGACATAGCGGGTAGAGCAACATGGAGAGATATTTCATAGCCTCAGCGTCGGCCTGCGCCGTAGAGCGCTCGCCTGCGTCTGCGCTAGCATCGCGCCACACGCGCAATCGCCAGCCTTTGAACGATATGCGCAGGTGCAGGACTTTCGTGACTTTCCATAGCTGAAAAAGCAGTTTAATAATTATGAATATAACAAACCCATTCTATAAAAATGTCAGAACAGACCAAATTAAATGGGACAACACGGGAAGCACCAGCTTTCAAATAAAAAAAGAATCATCAAAATCGCTTCACCCAGTCGAAAGTTTTGAGGTAACAATCATTTTTAAAAAAACATTCGAATTGAGAACCTCCTCCTTTTGGGAGTCGGTTAAAAATGGACAGAGCGGTAACAAAACAAGTGCTCCAGGAAAAATCAAGGGCAGATCTAACCCTATGATGTCCATTAAAATCATGTTTGTCAGCTTTGAGTCCCAACAAGAGTCAACTCGCTCTCCGCCCTATCTCAGTCTTTCGACGAGTGTTAAGGGGCCAGGGCGATAACCTAAACTGAATTACATTCTCTGTACTACTATGTTTTTGCCTTCATCTCATAAATTAAACTGAGGACATTGATTTTGATTAATAAATATGTGCTAGACACAAATACTGTTACCAGTGATTATTTTTACCTCAATCAAAGAGCTGATTCCTGCAGGTACCAATACCAACATGGAGGTTTGCTCATCCAGAAGGTAGAAGAATATGACGAGCTGAGAGAAAGCGCGCCAGAGCACCGTGCGTGCTGAGAGACCTGCCAGGGACCGCTTGCGTCGCCAGAACGATACATCGTTCTTAAATGCTAGGAAGTCGAACAGCAGCTGCAAACACCGTTGACAAGTTATGAAGTGACATACCTAGCAATAAAGTGTTGCAATTACAGATACATAGTCATCTGTGCCGAGGCTGTCTAGAGCACAGAAAAAGAAGTAAATAGAATGGAAATGAGAAGGAAAATCTGTCGCCAGGCATTATGACAGAAACTTGATTGAACGTTGTTATTTAGATCAACGCGTCGAACTCCGCGTCATAGTTGCTAATTGATTTCGAATGACTTACGTTTCGTTTATATGGGTGCAACTTGGCTACAACAAATTTCTTACAAATTGCCTTGACAGCCATTCTAATTTAAACAAAATACTTTTTTTTTCTGTGGTCTAGAGGAATATGATACCGTGGAGCATGTACTATTGCACTGCGAGGCCACAGAAGACATACTATTAAGGTCCGTATGCCCTAAGATGGCAGACAAAATTTTCTTATCTACCATCATGTTATGGGTATCAAATGAAAGAGTTAGGACTGGACCAAATTGAAACGGGACCACACGGGAAGCACCAGCATTCAAATAAAAAAAGAATCATTAAAATAGGTTCATCTAAGGTAATAAATATTTAAAAAAATACAGTCGAATTGAGAACCTCGTCCTTTTTGGTTGTTAAAAAGTCTGTTAAAAAAGGTCTCTACTTTCCAAGTTTTAGTAATTCCAAAGTTGTGTGAAAATTAGGCATTGTATTATACTCTTAACTACTTATATTATTGACCAAGCAAAGAAGTCTTAAAATCTACTATTAAAATCTACTATATAGAGTATGAAGCAATTTTTATCACTTACATGACAACTGGCAATCAAAACTGTAGCAGAGAGGAGATAAAGGTTGGTATCAGCGAATATTCCTTTGACATCATCTACATCCTTCTGACTGAATCCCAAGCTATTCAGTTGGTCCAACGCCAGCCGGAGATGTAGGGCCAGTCTCATTGAGCCATATGATGTGGGAGCAATGTCCACAGTTATGTTAACACTCGTGGTGCTGCTGTTCAGGAGCTGCAGTTGTGAGATTCGGGATTTGAGAACATTGTGCTGGATGATAGGCAGAAACTTACTGTTTCTAATTCTGAAATAACAATAAAAATTCAATAGAAGAGCTATGCTTGGAGTTTCTTTGCACGATAAAATCTAGAGTGAGGATATTCGCCAAAGAACTACAGTCACCGACGCGCCTCATTGCTCGTAGAACCGATAACTGATGGGGAAGAAAGGTTTTGAGTGGAGAGCACAAACAGGAAGATGCAGCTTAGATAGGCTTCTCAAAAGGTGGATAAAACATTCGGATGGACAGACAGACAGACAGACAGACGGACGGACAGAACGAATTTATAAGGGTTCCTTGTCGGGCTACTGAACCCAAAAACCAGTTACGTCAATTTTATTAACTAATTTTCTAAAAGTTTTTGCATCGACTGGTCATGTTAGCTAAATTACCAACCAATGAAAACATCATATATACAAAAAGATATAATAAGCATGTTGCCCTGTTAGTAATGTAATATGACCTAATAGCAAATGGTCCAATATAAAAAGGACATTCTTTTAAAATGTATTTACAGATACATATAATTTTAGTACTATCAGATTGGTTTAGTTGAGAGGTACATTTCTCTTACCTCATATAAGGATATAATTCACCAGGTATTTTGCTAGCAGGGAGATTCAAGGTATCTGTGAGAATGGACAGCGGTGCAACTGTAGATATGTGAGCATGTGGTCGTACACCCTTCTTCAAAGGTTTCTCTTTTGTCTTAGCCTGCAAGTTAATAATAAAAAATTTATAGATATATAACTGTTGCCCGCGATTTCGTACGCGTAGATTCGTAGATTTTCATATAAACTCTCAACCCTTATTTCCTCCCCTAATCTGGCCCTTTTGCAAAATAACATAGCCTATACTTAAATCTGGTCATAGCTAAGCATAATGGTGAAAACCGCATTTAAATAAACATAAACATAATTTTCTTGATAAACACTTAGGTACAAAAAACGAGTGGTTCTGCCTTTGCTTTAGTGAAAACACTGTGTTGCAAAGGCAGCATCTTCCAAAGGTACAATTATATAGTTTACAAAAGTGTTGAAATCCTCCTAGTAATTTAGGAGATGTGCGTGGACAAACAAACAGACAAAAATTCTAAATACTGTCTTAATGTGTTCAGCTGCTTATTTTAAGACAACCTGTGTTTTTTTTTATATATTGCAATTACTGTTTTTTTTTTTTCTCTACGTTAATATATATGTATAGACTAGTATATGAGACTTATTAAGAGACCGGTGTACAACTGTACAAGGTGTATAACTGAAATGTAACAAGAGGTATGGTTTGGATGTAGGCAATTTTAGGTTTTTGTAGGATTTTTGTTACACATTTTGTTTACAATAGGCTAGTTGATCAATGTTTCATTTAGGTATTACTAATAACAGGCTTAGCGATGAAAGTCTTTGACTAATGTGTGTTGCCAGTGATGGCATAAGGCACTGAAATGTGGTCTCTCAATATAGGCTTCATAAGCAAGCTCAAAGTCGCACAACAAGCTATGGAGAGGGCTATGCTCGGGTTTTCTCTATGAGATTTAATGAAAAATAAGGAGATCCAAGAAGAATAGACGAACGAAAGTTACCGACCTAGCCCACCGGATTAGCAAGTTGAAGTGGCAGTTGGCAGAGCACATAGCACGCAGAACAGGTGTCCGATGGAGCCAAAAGGCTCTAGAATAGAGATCACGGACCGGTAAGCGTAGAGTAGGACATCCACCCGCAAGATAGGCAGATGACCTAAATGAGACCACAGAAAAACGCTGGATGCAGACCGCTTCCAACCTTTTGGAGATCGATGGGGGAGGCCTATGACCAGCAGTGGACATCCTATGGCTGAAAAGATTATGATGATGAGAAAGCAAATTCAATAGGATTTAGATTAGTAATAGGAAACTACTAGTAATGTAGTAATTAAGATCAGGGAAGAACATCTATTGTTATTTATTTATTATGCTAGTGCTATCTGTAAAAAGATTTTGTCTGTCAATCCCATTTAAATGTGTGAAAGCTAAAAAAGATGAAATTGAAACCTTGATACTTACATTTTGTTGCAGTAAATTAAATGTTTCGGCTTGTGGTTCAGTATATGTCACTAACGGGATGGTATGAATCGATTCTGAGCGATAAATATCTTCAAATTCTTTATAAAGACGCCCTTCGTCTAATAATGCTGCATGCATAAATAATGTTCCGTTATTTCTTGTTTTGCGAGGAATTCTCAGGGTAATGTCACTGCAGATAGAGCAAAACATTTGGAATGAGGTAGAATCATTAAATATACTAGAATCCTCGCGTAACTATGTATTCTGAAATTTATAGAGTCACTCACAAGGTAGCGGGATTCCGGTAGTCAAATTTCATTGCTGTATGGACTTTGGTAATTGCTTCGCTCGATGAACCACCGAAGGAAGGTTGTTGCCTAACAGAAGTAAAAAGAACCAGATGCTGTATTGGATCTGATGATAGATACGAGGTATAACATCTTTCGCCACGACTGCAGACTGGCGGTATAAATATTTCAGCTAAAGTCCATATTGTATTCACTATATACACCGCAAAAATTAAAGAAAGAACCGAACTAACTGATATATATTTCATATCGATCAAATTTCAGTTCTTAAAACTACTTTTAGACCTTTTCAGATTTGCAAAAATTTAAAAACAGAGTCGTGGACCTCTGTTTCATTCGGCGTTTTTTTTTAAATTCTTATTTCTTTCCGCTATGAGGAGTTTGGCCTCGCACTCCTGTGCATTTGGCAGTGTCAAGAAATAAAGTATTTGTAAGTCAGCATAGAGATGGCACAGAGTCTATATACCGGGAACAAGTCAGTCACAGTCAGAGTCAAGCAAAGAATTAGTCACAGTCAAGTCACACCCTAGTAAAATGGTGAAGACTACAAAAAGCTTATAAGGAGCTTTGGAAACAACACGAAAATACATGTTTCACCGCGTTATATCACTATTCTACACTCGAGCACGTCCATAAACACAATATATAATAATCCATCATTATTAGACATTAACACTCGAAAATACTAAGCCGTGCCCGTGGTCCACCTTCTCAGTTCACCTGGGTGAACCACGGGAACTTTTTCTTGCAGGTTTAGGAATATAATAGGTACATCGAAAGAAACCACATGTCTTTTTCAAGTTGGCGCCAAAACTCTCTTCGCCAATCCCATCGCTGTTTTCCCGTCATGTTTGACAGTTTGGGTTGCCATTGCAAATAAATACTACGTATTTTGGGTAAATATATAGTTCAAAAATTATTATTTTGGCGTCACGTAATAGCCGTAACATACTTACGTACCACGTACCGCCGTCTGACCAACAGAAGGGAAAAAGATTTTTTTCTCTTTCCCTCCTGTTGGTCAGATAGCGGTCCTTGGTACGTGGTCCGTACGTCTGTGACGGCTTTAACATTACAAATTATCTTCCACGCTCACCCACCTATTGTAAGTTATTTAGAACTAACCGCCCGTCCTGGCTTTGCACGGCTGGAGTTTTTTTTAAACAGTCTAGTAATAAATATAACTTATATCTCGAGTAGATAATGTAGCCATCTAATGGTGAAAGATTTTTTAAAATCGGTCCAGTAGTTTTTGAGTTAATTCATTACATACATAAAAAAATAAACAAAAATACAAATCTTACCTGTTTCTAAAATTAGCGTATATGTAGATGAATAATTATTATTCCGAGAAGTGGCTCTAGGGACTGGATAGCTGTCAGAAAAAATAAATAAAGATAGTTACTATTAACATTGACATAAGTTCAAATGATCTCATGATTCAAATAAAAATACAACAAAAAAAGGTGGTAGTCACGGGAAGCCCAGCAGATGTGAACCATGACGGCATAAGAGAGCATAATAATATTTGCTATCACGGCACATGAGTCGGTTTTACTGCCAAGGTGTGCCAATAAATTTTTCACATGAAAAACTAAAAAATTATGGCACATAAAGTGCCTTGCCTTAACGGTCGTACCTAACGCGTCCTGATACACATAAGTACCTACCCTGTCAATATATGTGAAAAACCCAGATAACTATCATAGGGCGAACACCACATAAAATTCTAAGCGAAAAAAAAAACTTTTCTGTGATGATTGTCGCATAATACCCGTAACATACGTACTGACCACGTACCTCGCACCGCTGCCGTCTGACCAACAGAAAGGAGAACAGGAGGGAAACAGAAAATTTTCTTTTTTCCTCCTGTTGGTCAGACGGCGGTCAGTGGTACGTGGTACGTACGTCTGTTCGTATGTATTCCTGTCTATTCTCCGAGTAAAATGCTGAGTCATTAATTCGATACTACAGTTTCTCTATAGGCATGTTTAAAAACTATAACATCATCGTCTTGCGCATAGCAAGATCAATAAAAACTTCAAGTATCAAGATTACTCTATCGTACTACAATAGTAATACCAGATACGAATGTGTAAAGCTACCTTATCGATGTAAACGTTTACTGTGGTAGGTGTCAGTAGTATATTTCACAAAGCCATTTATGGCAACATTTCCATCCAATGGACGACTGTACGGAGATGTGATAAATCGGTGTTTCCTTGGAAATAATATTGATGTTTTGCAAAATTTCAGGATTCGTAAGGTAATTGTTGGTGTTTGGCTCCAATAGTTTACCTAATTCACATTGTTCAAGGAATTTTAATGAAGCTTATGTGGCAGTGTTTTGACAGTTGACATTGTACCTCTAATATTTTGTTTATATTTCAGCATGTATCTTGTTTGGACTTCGGGACTGCACTCATAAATGATCTACGAAAAATGACAACAATAAAGTCGAATATGTGTCCGCCATTCGTTGATAATGGATGTTAAAGATTTGAGGACGGAGCCTGCTCTGAGCGAACGCAACAACGATGGCAGTAAGTACACTCAGGGTGGCGTTGCCACACTCCAATGCAACAGAAATAAATCGTATCAAGATATCGGATCTAATCCATTGGCTAAAGCGGAAGGGGCTCCGGTGCGGCCTTGCGCCGTCATCGGCCCCGACCGTGTGGTGCCCCCGCCAGCTACCAGCGACGCATTTCTGAAAAAAGGATCAGTCGAGCCATGGCCGAGCCCCGACAATGGATACCGTCGTCCACCAGACTATTCCCACAGACTCCATCAAAATCCTGCAAGAAACATATCACCAAGACAAACATTCCAAGAGAACATGCAGCGAATCAATGTGCCACCCAATTACAATGCCGTTAGACATAGTGATAGTGCAAATTTTAATCATATACAAGACAGAAGTGTCGCTATATCAAAACATGCTAAACCAAACATGGCCCCAGAGGCCAAGTACTGTGATGTGCCTTATGCTATAAATGCTTTAGCAAACGAACCTAAGAATGTTAGGGACTCTGAAATGTATGTGTCTAGTGTGAACTCACAATTGGCAAGGAGTGCTCCACATGGTTGGCCTCCGAACAGTGTAAATGTGAATGCTCCGAGGACATACAGTGCTAATGAACCATACCAATACCCGCAGTACCCAAGCTGTGCAGGTCAGAGGCCTCCAGTCATCCCGATGACTAGACCTCATAGAACTATGCAGGAAGATCCAGCATATATATATCCAGATCATTATTATCGAGATGCAATTGGACGGATCAAACCCTATCCATCAATGAAAGAGAGGTGTCCACAGCAGAGATATGAATATGTTGGTAACTATGCGGGGCAATTTCATCCCCCGCCTCCCATACAACCTATCAAATATGACATTCCAAAACCAGGCCAGACTCATCCATATCCTGTGTATCCACATTTTAAATATTTAGATAACAGAGTTCCTGACCCTACTCTGGAGGGCTACCAAAGATCGACAAGTCATCAACCTCACTATAACCTTCCATTTCGTACTCAAGTTATCCATCCTACCTATGCTCAGGTCCCTGGTAATGCCCCACAAAAGATGCAACCTTATCCACCGGATGGATCTGTTAAAGCCATTCCTTCAAACAAGTTACATTATGACAACAATAACAAAATGTATATTGATTATGAAAATGCTAGAAACAAACCGTATCCGATAGCAGATAATTACTATGTCAATGAAATAAACCGGTTTCACCCACTTAAAAATCAAATGGTTATGCCAAATTATTCACCACTTGGCATGCGTGCAATGCCCTCTCAACAATATTATGTTAAAGATAATACACAGATGAAACCATTTGAATATATGCCAACCTTTAGGAACTACGAACCTCACTTGACTGGCAATCCAATGCTGCGGCATGCCCCTCAATTTTCTCCTAACACATTGGCAATATCCCCAACTGACTCGAGCACTAGTAATGACACTTCCCAAACACATGGAACTTCTCAAGACGATTGTGGTTATGTAAGTCAATCATCTACCACAAGTGTGAGAAGTATTGATTCTGGTATTTACAGACTGCCTCATGAATATTACAAAAGGCATGATTTTAGATATGGTTCTATTGTTGGAAGTTCACACGCATTGCCTAAAACTGATTTAAACTCCAAAGACAGCAAACAAAAGCAAATCGATGTTAGGCAATTTTTACAAATGTGGAACGAAGAGGAAGAGGAGGATTCTAAAAATAATAATTCAAAAGATATTATTATTCAAACAAGCTCTAGTAACATGGCTAATTTTTCAAAACATGCCAACACTGAGGATCAACTTTATGTACTTGGACTAGTAAATGTACCAAGTGAAGAACTTAGTAAATATGAACACATTGAGAAGATTTCAAAACTTCCTGAAAACATTAAAGGCTATAACAACTTAGAATTGTTTAGTCAGTTTGAAGAAGCGATGGAATCCTGTAACACTACAGCTTTTAAAGCAATTCCAAAAGAATACCACAATGCTTTAAAAGACAACTCAACTAAACTAGTAGGTGAAGCTTTACCAAGACCTGTGTCTCCACTAGATGTGGAAGCAAAAATAAGTCAATCTGTTATTCATAAAGAGGTTGGATGTAACTTTGAAATAAAGCCATGCAGTCCAAAAATGTTAAATGTTGAAATAGCTGCACCAGCACAAAATATTTTAGGCGAAAGGGTAATAGAGAAAGTTTCAAATCCTCTTTCTAAAATAATCAAATCACCATTACCTATCAAATCAGATGAAAATTCCAATTGTCACACTGTCATTAGGCAAGACAATGCTTTTGTAATTTCTGATAATCCAAGTTGTAAAATGATTCGAAGTCCCTTTTCATCAAATAATATGGATTCAGTCAAAGCAAATTATACATTACAAGACCTAGAAATCAACTCTGGTGTATGTTTGGAATCTTTACCCCCTCTAGACAATGAGATTGAGTTGAATTTCCCTGAAGTAAACCAGCAATTCATCAATGCGAATAAAAAAGACAGATTTTCTACAGCAAACACCTGTCATCAAAGCAACTTGCATGAAGACTCAAGTTTCCCAGACAATAAGGAAGACAAAACAAAATCCGAAAAAAGTAAAATAATGTTAACTGAATGTGATAAAACATTTACCAAATTGAGTAAATATAGAAAATCAAAAACAAATGTGACTAATAGTTCTGAAAATAAAAGTAAGGCTGTAAGAACAGACAGTGTTATCATAAAAAATCCTGAAAATATAGAAAATAAAATGTTAGAAAACAGCCTAAATATACCGATGAATTTATCTTCACAATCAGCTCAGTGGTATGATTCACCACATGAATCTAACGACAATAAAGATAATGATATGGCTTTGGATTTTAGTCTGAATAAGTCTGGCAATGATCTTCCCATCATTGAAACTGAAAAAGATGCTCTGATTAAACAATTTGAAATAAATTATTCACATTTGTCACATGATAATGTTTTGCCTACCGATGCTAATTCGACTTGTCATGAAAGTTCATATATAAACGATATTCATATAATAGCGCATTCGAAATCTACTGTTGAATCTATAAAAACAAGTCCCAATAACGTTTCTTGCGATCAAAGTTATAAAGATTTATCATGTAAAAATGTCTTTCCTGCAGATCGATCTTATAAGGAAAGTGCTTATATAAACGATGATTTAGTGAATTTAAAAGAAGACATTGACGAATGTATTCAAACTGATCCGAAAACTGCTTCTAAGGTACAAAATAATCAAGCAGTAGAAAATAAACCTGATGTTAACTCCTACGAGGTTATTAAATCAGCTTTTGTGAAGAAAGACCAGTCAGACAAGAGTACACCAGTCATAGACAGTACGAGTTCTAAATGTATGCTATTTGAAAATACAGAACTTGAAAATAAAGATCATGACACCGATCAACGTGCACATACTGATGATGATAAAAAAGACTTGCCCAAAATTCATGAGATATCTGAAGACATAGTGTCTGAAGAGTTACAAGCATCAGTTAAAACATATAATACTGACGAAAACACTGTAATATCAAATGATAATATTGACAATGACAAACATAATTTGGCAACGGATACGGATTTAGAAAACTGTGAGAATATTACAATAACATGTACAAAAACACTGCTAAATAAAGAAAGTGAACATATGAAGAACAAAAATTGTCCAGAAGAATATAGCGAGGTTAATAAAAACGAACTACTTATTACTTCCCAAAATGAAAATAATTTTGAACATGATGAAATTTCTGCAAGCTTAGAAAAACTTTTTCGAGAAAGTGATGAGGAAGTGATTTCATTACCTTCAAGAAATGTTAAATGTTCATCAAGCGTATTAAATTCAAAGTCTATAAAAATAAAAAAAAATCATCAAAGCAAAGAACTTCATTCGCCTTGGATTCAAAAACTTCTAACGCATAGGGAAGGTTCATGTTCAAATACTGAACTGTCTCAAAAAGGGTTAGTTAAATCTATTTTTGACCCTGATGAAATCATTAACGAACATGCTCAATCCGATATGAAAGTAAAACTAGCGAATGATATGGAAATTGACCATGAAACAATAGCTTCGACAATCCCCATTCAACAAAGCAAGTCCATAATTATGAATACAACAAAAGACTTAACATCGGATACTAGACCGTCCAAATCTAATGCACTAATTCAATTGCCTGAAAATGACACAGATTCTATAAAAACAATGAATACATTATTTGATAAAATTGAATATAAACCGAAAGAAACAAAGGAAACTCTAATTGAAGAGCGTGATATTATGGATGTATTTAAGGTTTGCATAAAAAAAACACCACATCAAATTACAAATGGTAAAAAACGTAATTCTGAAGTTGGTGTGAACGCAAGTAAAATTAAAAAACGTAAATTGCGTACCTTAAAGTTATCAAAAGACTTTTTAAATTGTGACGGTATATATTCAACCAATGTAAGTGAAAACAGTAAAATAAATAATGAAAATTGTCAAAATAATGTAACGGAAAAAAAATCTGAAACAATTGTTTGTCCAAAAAGTATCTATGTTCTCGAAAGTATAAACAAAAAAAACTTGGCTGCTGCTAGTTCAAAAAACGTGTCAGACATTGTATCTGATGATAAAGAAGAACAAAAAACAGAAAACGGAGGCAAAAAAGTATGGATTGAAAATATAACGACGAACTATAATAGCAATACAGATGAAGCATCTGAAATGCTTAATAGCAGCAATACAGATTTTAAACTTGATGCCATGGCTCAACATGATTTAAATGAGCCTAGCGTCGAAAATGTATCAACCGATGTCTCTTATAGTTTTGCTTTACCTGCACAGCAAATAGGTGAAAACTCAAGTAAAGAAAATACTATTGAAAGTATCTTTGTGAATTGTAACAAGGATATAGATAAATTGTGCACAGATGACCATATTGTTCTTGAAAAACAAAGTAATCTTAAATCCGATAGCTTGCCCAATGATGTTTTTGGTATTTGTAACGAACACCAAGAAGAGAATCAATTTGGACAAGGTATGATTACCAAAGTGGCTATGAATAACGATGTCGAAATGGGTGATACAATAGAAACTAGTAACAGCTGTAATATTGTTCAAGATGACCAAAACTTTAATAGTAAATTACACAATAATGTTTTTGATAACTGTACGGATTACGAAACCGATGAATTAAAAAGCCTAGAATATTTAGATGAAGATTATGTGAAAAAACATTGCTCTAAGGACGCAGATGTAACATCTGGCTTATTAAACAATACCATACCAGTTTTAAAATATGTTGAAGTAATGAATGATTCTAAAAGGCTGTTTGACAGTTTATCTACTGATACATCAATAGTCAATCAATCTGAAGAAGAGTTGTCAGAAAAACTTGAGAGCGGAGAGAAAACTAAAGAAGAATTAGACAAGTCCAAATGTTCAAATACTATTTGTAAACCAGATGCTGTGAGTAAAAATAATCAGAATAGTTGTGGTTCTGAAAGCAGTGTTTCGAATAAAATAAAAGAAAATGAAAATATATGCAATTCTATAGAAAATTTTGGTAAAACACCAGATAGTGATATAAATCAAATGCCAAAAACTTCAGATAGCATGGAAGTTTGTACAGATAAAGATATAATTAAAAAAGATCCGAATACACGTTCTGATTGTGATTCAGACAATTTAACTGAAAACCTAACTGGAAACGATTTAACTGAAATTACGTTTCAAAATCTTGAAAAGTGTAAAGATCGTGTTATATCTGAGACATTAGGTAATGCCAATATTATTTGCAAAGAAGATGATATATTTCAGGAAGATCAGCATAATACTTCTTCTGAAGGTTCGTCTAGCAGCAGTTCGGACAATTCAATTGTATACAAAATACAGGAAACCCAGAGTAGAGAAAATACTGCTGAAAACATTAATAAAAGCATTGCGGAGGCTGAAAGTAATTGTTTTACCGAACAATCTGATACCACAAATATTCAAGTTGATAATATAGACCAAATAAGTCAAAATAATGTATGCAATTTGGCCAAAAATACTACTAATTATGTCAAACGTGAACCAGAGAAAAACAAAATTCAAGAATGCTCAGTAACAAATTGTGTAATCGAAAGCGGAGAAACTTTAGAAGTATGTAGTACTAAAAACGTTGAGTTTGATCATGTAGCCAATGAAAAGTATAGTACTAGTCTGAAAAGTCATTCCATAAATGTTGAAGATAATTATTTAAAACCTGATTCAGAAAATGAAATAGAAGAAAAAAAATGCACGGAAAATAAAAACATACAAGAGAATAGCAATGTTCATACAGCCATATCATCAGAAGAAACTGATTGTAAGAATAACAGTGAGCCCGATAGTCAAACTCAAGAAAACAAAAATGATAACACATTTACAAATAATTCTGACTCTGTGTCTGATCATTGGATAGAGGATTACAACGATCAAACATTATTATTCAACAAAGATAATATAAATGCAACAGATGATGATTATGTGCGTTGTGAAGATAATAAAGACAGCTTATGTGATCCAGTCGTTGAGAACAATCTGGTAGAGTTAGAAAATCACTTGTCTAACATACATAACTCGGAAACTTCTATTCAAGATTCTCTGACAAAACGGAGGCCAACTCTTAAAAGGTCTTTGTCTGACTCCGCATTAAATAGCTTCAAAAATAAAGACACTCCTGACAAACAATTAATAGACAACACACCTATGTGGCCACCTAAACGTCAAAAACTGTATGAGTTTGATAATTCTGAACAGCAAACGATAGACGAAAATTTATGCAACTTTATACAGAATCGCAGGAATTCCATTTCGTCGTACTACAATGCAGAGAATGTCTCTTTTTGTATTCTGATTGACAACGATTGTATTTTAACTGAAGAAAATGAAGTAGACAAAATCTGTTTTGCTGAAGTATCGGAAGACTGTATAACCGAAGTGAATACTACAGATGTAGAAGATAATGTAAGCGAAGTTATTTGTGATCCTGATGAGAATGAGTTAGATTTTTCAGACCCTGTAATGTTGGGTTATGGTGATGAAAAATCTATTCAAGAATCATGGCTCGACGATGTTGCCTGTGTAGAAACTGTGGTTAGTGATGATATTGTAGAAAATGCCGATAATGATGTGCCTGACTATTCCAGAGATGTAGAAACAAACTATGACGAATCTGGGATTTTCAACAGTGATATGAGCGAAATTACACATGGAGTCAACTTTGCCGTTGAAGAATCTGTTGCTGAACTCGACAATACCTACAGATCCTTTCACAATGATGATAAAATAATGTTATGCGATAACCAGAACGAAGAACCACAGTATACAGATCGTTACGACGCTTTTTATAGTGGTCAATGTTTGGAAAAGATACTTTCGAAATCTTACCGTAGGAGAAGTTCGCCTTCGCCGACATCAGATTATTCGGAATCAATATTGTTACCAGACCTTGCCACAGACACAGACCAAAAATTGCCAGAAGACAAAGAAAACATATTTGGAAAGACCATACAGTTGAATATTTTTGAAAACAATTTTGATCATAACAGCTCCATAGGTGAAAATATTAATCAAAATGGTACTTCTTGCAGTATACAACAAGATAATTCTATGCATTTCCCTAAATCTAATGTGGATAATGTTTTTTGTTTAAAAAAAGAGGACGATGTTAGATACGCAACATCCAGTAGCTCACCAGAAGTGTCTTCAACAACATTTGAAGAAAAAAGTTCGAGTATATTACTAAAAATAACTAATTATAATGGGTCCAGAGTTTCTGAAATTAACGAAGTCAACCGTAACAGACCACGTTGCAAATTTACTGAATCTAAAGATTACTCAAATTCGCAAGGCAGTTTTCCAAAAAGACCACTGATAACTAAAGCCGCCCAAAAATACATTCCACCTTTAAAAGAATCCATTCGTGATCTCAAAGTGAAATTGCCTTTACCACAACAAAGACTACATAAGTTAAAACAATTAAAACTGTCTAAAAGCGAACCAAAGGTAGTTAAGCAAAACATTTTAACGATTCCTAAGAAACAAAAACCAAAGCCAAATTTCGAAGATGTTCTTAAAAATATCGATAAAGTCCAAATTAAGATGCACAAACAAAATAGTAAAAAAATTAAAAATATTGTACCCAAAGTAGTCATTAAGAAAAATTTAAATGGTTCCCATTACACGAGTTCATCTAGTAAAGACATATTTAATCCAGACTTAACAGGAAGGAAATGGCAACCGTGGGTGTTCCTTGAAAGGGACCGTTTCATTGACAATATGGCTATGACAAATAAAACAAAAGCTGTTTTTAGTTATAGAAAAAATATGTATGTTTTAGCTGAGAAATTCAAAAAGTATAAATCTGTAAGTAACGGTAGCGCGAAGTTTATTATTTCGCAGCCAAAAACAGGGGAATTGTCTAAAGGACAACTCAAGTATACAATAAGATTAAAACATTCATAATGATGTAACTTTTTTGAAGTCTCTTTGGATTTAAGAGACAAGCAAGACAGATAATATACTTAGCTGAAATTATCCCACCCAAACTACAAGGTCTCCTTTCATTCCTTTCCTATGTTATTATAAACCTAATTATATTCCTGTTAAGTTTTTACTAAGTTACCCGAATGAGTTCGCTATATAGTTTGTAAAGAAAAAGCCAAATTCTATACCTAAGTGTGATATAAAAGAAACAAAGACAAAGAGTAAAGGCATTGTAAAACTTGCAATTTGATCTGATTTTGTTATGGTGTTTCAAAGTTTATTCGAATTGTATAACTATTCATTCCATTTTAGTTTTATATATAATTATTATGTGTAAATGCACAGAATGTTAAATATTTATTGGTTATTATGTTTAGTGATTTAGGAAAATAATTCACTCCTAAATATTATTGTATCATATTAATCAGTGTAAGAAGCGTGTCCATGTGTATTATATTAGTGTAATAAGTATTTATTGGGTACTTTATCAATGTTTCGTTTGTTTGGTGCTCAAGGTTTGTGAAAGTTGGAAACATTCATCATTTAATTGATTACTTATTTACAGTAGTCATAATATTTTGTCGTTATTGAGATAAACATGAGTTTGGTTTGGATTTCTTGTGATCAATGTATTTCTTACTTTCAAAACAGTTATTATAAAATTGTGTTGTGTAATGAAACAGGTAGATAGGATGATTATTGATTAATCTATAGGTGGTTTGTAAAATCAACTAGTATTTGATAAGTAAATAATTAGTTATTACGTAGTACTAATATTACAGTTTGCTCATGTTATATTACAATATCCTTAGCACTTTTAAATTGTGTAAATATATTATGGACTGATAATGATGAATGAGCTGAAGTACAAAATATAATCATTATGTAGCTTGATGTTTTCAAAAACAAGACATTCTTCGATATATAGACGAATATAGAAATAACACGGTATAGGTAGGTAATAAAATTATACCGTGAAATAACCAAAGCCAATACTCATAAAATATCAAGTTATAGAATGAAAAAGTATCATATCCTGCAAAAAGACCATTCAAGTATCCGAAACATTACGAAGATGATAATATTATAATATAATATTTATATTATAATATTATCTATAGTATAATATTTATAACTATTGCGAAAATCAAAATAATAATATATAGTAATTTTTATTACTCTTTGTTGCATAAAATAATATTCC
Source organism: Agriopis leucophaearia (assembly GCA_949125355.1). Taxonomy (NCBI): domain Eukaryota; kingdom Metazoa; phylum Arthropoda; class Insecta; order Lepidoptera; family Geometridae; genus Agriopis; species Agriopis leucophaearia. Next base: position 5,633,120 of record OX421262.1, read on the forward strand.
TACACCATTATTTTTGCCAAGTTTGAAAATGTCTTATGTAATTCAGATACACCGGATCACTAACATAATTTTAATGTAAGTGGTGTAAATTTCTGAGGTACACGTTTTCCGTCGCCATACCACGGAGAATATTCATTAGGTACCATATAAATTTATATCATAACCACTCGAAAATATCCGTGCAGTTTAAGCGCGCATTGTGCCTTTATATTTATGCTGATGATATTACACTACACCAAATATATTGGAATATTCTAGATTTTACTTGTTATTTTTATAAATTTTTGGGCATTTTGAGAGTATATATATAATGATCTCATTACCAGGCGCTCACCGTTTCGTATCTGCCTGTCGTGCCTATTAAAGTTTAAATACTTACACTATTTTTATATTATGTACAGGGTGTTCATAAAATATACCAAATATGTGCTTTTATGTCCTGCAAGCAGGTACTAATGTATTCGCAAGTGTTGCCTTTGTAGTTCGTAAATACTGTATAAATCTAAATTAGCGCAAATTGATTTTTGATTTAGCTACTTTTGTTTAAAAGTTAGAAGTCTTTTCATTAATAGGACCTTTTTAATTTATTCATATTTAGATGTAAGTATTTTCAAAAAGTGGTAATATTAATAAGTGTGGTTATAATATTATGAATATTTTTTTTATGCATGTATTGAATGTACAAAAATTGAATCATAGTCCAGTGAATTGGACCATTATCTATTAAAAATAAAACACTAAGTGAGACGTATATAGATATATTTTATACAGCGTATATTTGTCTCTAGAGCACTGCAGTTCATTCCACGATAAAATTACACATGAAGGTAGTATAGTGAATTGCTGTAGGTACCTACTAGATTTTATCGCGATACAAATAAAACCTGATGACTGATATCAATTTATGATAATGATAATTATTTATAATTCGTTTTTTTCTTTATAATTTTACGTACTTGTATGTTTGTTACGCACTATCGAGTGGGTTGTTATTTTGTTTCTTGCACGGTGGCCATTATTGTAAGTTTTAAGTGAATTGGTATATTTACTGTGGTTAAAATATTTTGTAAGGGTTATGGAAATTTTATGTAAGTATCATAGTAATTATGTAGTTAGGCAATAAGTGGCGAGTTTTAACGTTGTAGCATAACTATCCTTTGCCAGAAATAAGCGTGATCATGTTTGGCGATAGAGTTTTAAGTAAATGTTACAAATTATAAACTGACTGTTGAAGTGTGCAGTGTGGGCCACACCTAATTGTTAATGGGAAGTGTACTGTTTTTGAGTGGATTTTAGTTTTTAAAACTGTTTTAAAGTTGACCAAATAAATGTGTTCTGAATAAAATTAAAGATTGTTTTATTTAAATGCTTTTATTTCAGGCAGTTATGTTCACTTTAACAGCTTCTTGGCGAATAGCACTAATCAGCTCTTGGTTAACCAGGAACAGGAATCGTAGACCCGCAATCTGTAACAAAGAACAATTTTGTTTATTAATTACTGGTTTAATGGACTAGATACTAATTTTGTCGATCGTAGAGGCGACATTGGACGTTACGTACGCGCGGTAAAAAATCACCTATGGGCAAGCGTGGCGCACTCCGCTCTTTGGGTATGAAGCTAAAAATATTCGGACTTGCCGTGCCTGCTGCCGCGCGATAGACAGAGATAACGCGAGAAGAGTTACGCGATAGACAGCGAGGCAGCTTCTATGTTAATATAGCTGTAGGTAGTTAGCGCTCGCACGTTCTGAATTGCACTTTATTGTGTAGGAGCGAGAGTCGCTACTTATTTAAATGATTTTGCAGAGTGAATCTTCTGTAGGTACTTATTTATGTATTCTGTGCTACTATAGGTAAGTATTAAATTATTTAGGGCCAATTTACAACTGAAATATCAGCAACCGCTAATCGGCTCGTAGAGACCGATTAGCGGTTGCTAATCCTATCATCTATTACCTAGATAAAGTTTAGAATGCTGTTTGGGTACTTTTTTGGCGTGAAACTGGTCGCTACCATCTTGGCGTTAATTGGCTAAATGATATTAATACCTGTATAACTATTATTTTTCTGACAGGTCACCTAGCCTGCTTTAAGGTGGCGACTGTATCATTTCAACGTATCATAAGACGTTACGATGCGAGCATTCATTATAGTAAGTACAGCGAGCCGAACCGTTTGCCGCTGAGATCTATCAGTCGCCCTGTAATGTAACGTAAACGGTCGCCGCGAATGTTACGTTACGATGATCACCGTGCGCCGCCTTTCCGTTCGTCAGCGAATTTAAAAAACGCGTAGCTATATAAGTTAAGCAGGTCTGTTTTCTGACAATTATTAGCTTGGCTTTCCATACACAAGTGCCTAATGTGAGTATCAGACAAACAAGCGAGTCATTCGCACTGGGTTTTTACATTTTTTTATTAAAAAATCACAATTAACCAAGCATAACACTATGATCAAACAAACAGATAAAAATATAACTACCTACCTCCGTCAAGTGTCTAATAAAAATGCCCGTTCCCGGCCAGAAGTATTATCAGAATAAATAGGGAAAACTATTTATTTATCCTATTTTTGCGGTCATAAAAAAATTAAACAATATTTGTTTTGAATATTTTGAAATATTAACTTCGCAAAATGACCGAAGCACATTGTTCAAAGGTGGACAGTCATATTAAGTATATCTTTTAAAAAAATGCGCGAGAGAGATAGCGGCGTGCCATATAGATATAACTGTCCAACGACGCGACAATAACATTGGCTGAGATTGATTTGATTTACGTTTAAAATGACGGTTTTGATCAACTGGATATGAGTGTGGATAATGGGTATTATGTCTATTCACCTCGATCACGCTGTTGTGGTTGAGTTTGACTTTGTTCCCCTGGAGGATCGGTCGGCCGTCGACGAATATAGGCCGTTTGCCTTCCGAGGTCATGAAGAAGTCCCCAGTGTTGCGGAGGCGGATAGTGGCTTGCTTGCGGGATACCTTCGCTGCAGGACCCTCAAGGCTCAGGTCCACGTCGATGGCGGAGTCGCGGGTGCTTCTGCCCACGGCGATCTGTGGGAAACGGAAACTGATATCACTTTTGGTCCAGACATCGCACAGGCACAAAATACATATAAGTACAAGTACAGAAGATTCACTCTGCAAAATCATTTAAATAAGTAGCGACTCTTGCTACTACACAATAAAGTGCAATTCAGGACGTGCGAGCGCTAATTACCTACAGCTATATTAACCTAGAAGTTTCCTCTCTGTCTATCGCGTAACTTTTGTCGCTTTATCTCTGTCTATCGCGCGGCAGCAGGCACGGCAAGTCCGACTACTTGTAGCTTCATACTTAAACTGCGGAGTGCGCCAGGCCTGGTTAAGGTGGTAGACGAGGAACTTTTAGTCCATACAAACGTATTCCCCTGTTTCCTCCCAGGAATACCATTTGATCTACAAATTCAATCTACAAAATCTTGTTTTTTTTTTTTTTATAAAATATATTCCTTCTATTGTCATTGCTCCTATTTTTTTCCCTCATACATTAACTACTTTTGTGTGATAATTCTTATCGTCTGCGTTATCCTGGTGTTTGTATGTCGTGAAGGCTAAATTGTTAGCCCTACTATTGAGAGTTATTTTATTAGCTTGATAGATACATAGATAACTCTTTATTATTCTCACCAGAAATGAAATACATTGGACATAAACAACTTAAAACTAGTATAACAACTAGTGGCCTTAACGGCATAAGCGATCAAGCAACCTTATTACAAAAATATTATAAACTAGCTGTTGGCCGCGGCTTCGTTCGCGTAGTATAGAAATCCACTTTACTTCCGTCCCACCCTTTAATTTTCAGTCCGTCCGTCCGTTCTGCAATCTACTCTACACCCGTTCCGCTAATTCCATCCCAGACCCAAATCCGTCCCGTCTACTCTTTTTGTATCCCGCTTTTACCACGCCAGCCCCGCACCCCTTCTATGTAATCCACTATACTTCGGTTCCACCCTATCCGATCTAGTCCAGCATCCATCCACTCCACTCTTCTTCCATAGGTACTGTAATCTACTCTACTTTCATATCGCCTTTTCCGCTAAAGTCCCGCATCTTTCCCGTAATTCAGCCTACTTTAGTCCCGCCCTTTCCACCTTTTCTCTACGGTTTTATTTTTACGCTTTTATCTCTGTCTTCTGTCTTATTCACTCACTTTTCATATTATGAGATTTAAATTTTTTTTTTTTTTTTTACATTTTCTTTCATACAAACCTTGTCCTGACAATAACGAACACAAAAAAAAGAATGATCTAATTTGGTGCAGTCGTTCGGAAGTTATGCGCATTTCGGGGACATTTCGGCGATATATAGATTTTATTTATATAGATGGGAAAGTTTGTGTGTGAGTTTATTTCTTACTTCTTCACGCTGAAACGGCTAAACGGATTTGGATAAAATTTGGGATAGAGACAGCTTATTATATTATATTTATATCTTATACCCTGGACTAACATAAACTTTTTACCCCGAAACGTTGACGGTTTTTGAGGGATAGCAGGTGCAATGCAACTCAATATATATAAATACTCCCCCCCAAAATAAATCTAAGCCCCCTTATTAATAAATGTGGAGTAGTTTTGGAATAGCTACGCCGTGAGTTGTCTCATTCTCTCTTTCAAATTTTGAATTCGATTGAAAAAGACATAAGAAGGAGTAACTATTCCAGGGGTAACCTACGTTTATTAATACGGGTAAAGAAGCATGTAGGTAGGTATGCATATTATGTGGTTCTAAGAAACAAATTTGTAAAGCCACAAAATGAACATAATTATTATATTCTTAAAGGAAAATTCAACATTATTTTACATCTAGATTCATCATCATACGCAATTCTTTACTAATTAAATATTTGTCGCACAATTTGTGTGCACAGCTGAGCCGTTACTCGTCGAGGTTAATTTAAATCAAAAAGAATGAATACTGCGTAAGTAGTAAGTAATCTTTCGGGCTTAAATTATCACTAAAAACTAGTAATCTAGTTTTTTTAGTAGAATAGTGATGTGGTAATCCACATCACTAGTCCGGCCGGCTGAGATAATGTGTTTGACAGATGTAATAACATCGTAAAAATATGAATGAAAACATTTACTTTTAATATTTTGACTATAGTATATTCGTGGACTCAGCGACCTCACTAGATGGACTGACGACATCGCCAGAGTCGCGGGCGTCCAGTGGATACAGATGTCAGGCTGTCGTTCAGTGTTGGAGATCAAAGGAGGCCTATGTTCAGCAGTGGACGTCTTCTGGCCGATAATGGAGATGAGTAAATTGGTTAACAACTACAATCAACTAGTAATTAGAATTTACTGTTTTTGTTCAGCTTTTTACAATGTTATGGCAACTGTCAGACACATTCATAGAGCGGCCGTACTTTAGAAGAAGTACGCCGCAAGTACGTAATTTTATCAAACAACAAATTTGACATTTTTATGGGCTCGAACGTGAGAAAACCATGTGGTTTCATAGTATTAATTTTTATCCTAAATTTATATATTTTCGAGTGTTAATGGGTAAATGGCGAACTATTATTTATGTAGGGAAGTGGTTGAAACGAGTCTACGTGTTGTTTCTTAAACTCCATAGAAGCCACTCTAGTAAACACTTCTTTACTGGAACATGACTTGACCGTGACTTAGCTTGATTTTGACTGTGACTACGACTTGTTTAACAATATTTACTACAGTTTTTTTTTTATTCATGACACTGGCAGATGCAGAACACGTGAGGAGTCAAAATCCTTCACAAAAAGAAACTAAGACATAACTGACATTTTGTCGATGAAACTATCAAATTTATCGTAGAAGCCTCTTGTTAAGTCTCTCCACTACTTTACTAGGGCATGACTTTGACTTGACCTTGACTTACTTTGTTTGACTCTGACACATAAGAGTTAATAATACAACTCTGACTGTGACTATGACTTGTTTGACGACATTTCATCAAACTTGATAATATTTTACTGGTAAATGCATAAGAAGTGCGACGCCACAATCCTCACAGAGGAAATACAATAAAAAAAAACCTTACTTTCACTGATGAGAAAAGCGCCGCTTTCACACAGATAAGGGAAATTATCGTCAATCAAAAGAAAAAACACGATTTTCACATAAATGTAACAGCAACGCAAATGCAACCGCGTATCGTAGTACTTCGTTAATTAAGTTTGTTACAGCGCAGTCGACGTCAGAGCTGAAACTCCACTAACCAGCCCAGCACCGGAAAGTATACCGAGTCTGCTTAACTTAAACGTTAAATTAACCAAGCACGCACGTCATAAATTAATCGAATACAACAGGCGGGCTTTATAAATAAAATTTGGTAGCAATTTAATGTCGCGAGTTGTGTATGTATATACCTACCTACTGATGAAATGGACTGGTAGTGTTTGCAATCACACTACTGGTTATTTTTAAAATTATTTCAAACCCGCTCAGTAAAATATACTTTAGCCCGCGGTTTCACCTTCTATCCAAGAGGAACCGTAAATTTTTGGGATCATATCATATTCTTTATTTTCATTGATACAAAAGCCACTAAATTTAATACTTAAAAATACTATGCTAGGGATACTTATTATTTTCATTAGACGAGTAGTAGACAAAAATATTCGGCTTAAGGTAACAAATAGGTTGGTCCACAGAACCTACACTAAGCTAAGCTTGTGTTGTAATTAACTGGATAAAGGACTTTCCTGCATTATTTTTTGTAGTGGTAGGACTCTTTTGCAGGGGTCCGCCTGGGGAAGTACCACACCTTTGCCAGTTATTTAACCGCTAAGCAGTAGTGTGCAAACGCTACCGTATTCCGGATTGAAGGGCAATGTTTTCAGCGAAATTGCAGGGCACACAGAGATTTGACATCTTATATCTCGGGGTGACGAGCGCAATGCATTGCCATCTAGGGTTTTGAACTGTTGAAGTTCAAAATTCTGAGTGGCGTTGAGCTGTTATGGGCAAGCGTGAAGTGAAGAGCCACCAGCCGAGCGATGTAGCTTGTCTCGTCACTCAAAACCATAAAAAAAAAAATTGTTGCTTTTAGCGATAAGGCCGTCACTTGTGGCACTGCCTCTTTAGTTTCCTTCATTTCTGGTGCACACAAGTTTCTATTTATCTATCTCTCTATCATACCAAATTTCACGTCACGGAGTCGAGTAGGAACAAACATGCAACTATACCTTTACACATACTTTACAAACTTTCGCATTTATTTATGTACTATTAGTGGGTTTTCGCCCCCAGTTTGAACCCCATTATTACTTCATTCATATGTAAACATTTACGTGAAAAATAACGTGTATTATAATTAGTACCAACCTTTCCGACCGTTTCCAACAAATATTACATTTAAATTAGTGCCACGATAGGTATAAAACTAAAACAGAATCATTGAAAGTACTTGTTTAATCAGTCTGTATGTACGATCATATGTATGATATTGCTAGCAACAATACCAGATAATGTTGTTGACACATTAATTGAACAGATAAGGTTATCAGCTGTACCTACTTTGGTGGGTAATACGAGGAACACAATTGCCAGTGTATCGCTAGCAGCTCGTATTGATACATTCTATTTAACCTTAACCAATATCTAATCTAGTAGTTTTTCCTGGTTTAATTAATCGTTTGTTAATCGCGTATTCTTTTTAATGCTTATCAATCTTCAATCGATAAAGAAGTCACCGATAAAAATGTTGGTAATTAACAGGTGTCATTGTTACATACAGTAGGTGTTCTCGATAGTGGCCGAATTCAGCACTTGCTTATCTACAAAATGATGATTAAATCTTGTGTTTCGAAGGATGATTGCCTGTCTAGTGTGTAGTGTGTCCTGTTACGTAAATTCTTTCTATCCAATGGTTGCCTGGAAGAGATCGCTTTTAGCGATAAGGCCGCCACTTGTGGCACTAGCTCATAAGTGTTTTCTGTTTGTAATTTTTATTTCTGGTGTACACAATAAAGAGTTTCTATCTACCTACTATCTGTAACCAACAATCTGCAAGAGCCTTACTAAGTGCAGTTCAAATAAGTTGCAATCGCGCGCGGTTGTTGCCAGAGCCACTAATAAAAAAAACGTATATTTTTACCGACGAAAAAGAAGGACGGTTCTATGTTCCACTGTATTTTCGCCAATTTCTCCGCCAATTGTAGACCAATTTAAAAAAAAAAAAACGTTTGTTCAGTAGGGTATACTTCCAATTTGGTCCCATTGTCACCAAGTCAGCATCTGATCATGGGATCCCAGGGAAATCGAGGGCAACTCTCGAATGTTATACCCAATTATTAAGTTTTGGATATATTATTGAAGGCAGTTTTTGATGTGATTCACATGTTTATTGCAAGCTCATCGACTTTAGCACAAATCTGTTTTATAGAATCTCTTATTTAACTTGCAATTTTTGTTAGTTTGTTGTTTATTCGCGATTTGAACACATGTTGTAAAGGTTTATCGGGACTCTCAAAACCTTTACCCAATCAGTTTAATATTTTCGCCGCCAAAATAAAAACTAAAATCATTTGCAAAAACTTTTTTGTTTAATTTTTATTCCTAATACATAAACTTGTTATGCGAAAATGAGGCCGGCGTCATATTCCGTTTTACCAACCTTTGTCAGGTTGGTAAAACGGAATATGAAAAGAAATCTGCTGCACATTTTAATTTTAAAATGTGTGGAAATGATATTCGGCATCAATCTTTGTCTCACGACTTTATAGCAAAATAAAAAAGCAACCTGATGACATTGACCAAAAAAAAACACCGAACAAGAAAACCCAGTTTGCTGGCTTTATTTGTAAACAAGTCTAAAATTACCTGTCTTTTGATGGCAACAATTGTAACCATACGCACAGGAGTACATGAAGGACGCATTCTATAAGTTCGATGACATGCAAAAGCTAAAAGTCAATTGCATTGAATATTTATATAAAAAAAGGTTATTATTATTCTGTTTTGTTTTTATTTTAATGTAATGTAATTTTATATTAATCTAAAATTGCTACTGCAATGATTGTACTAATTGTATTGTGACGAATTTATATTTTTATCGATGACATGTACCTGCAATTTGTTATGAATAAAATACATGAACATAGCCTGTGCGGTGTAACATGGTGCATGGTGTAGCTGCCTGTGACATTAGCCGAGCGGCCCCCTCATTATGTAACTTGCAAATCGCAATTTAGTCGCAAATTTGGCAGTTTCACTATGACCGAACTGTCAAATTAGCGACTAAATCGCGAGTTGCAAGTTACATAATCAGGGTTCGGCTAATGTCACAGGCACCCTGCTACACCACACAGACTATATTATGAACTATGGTCGTATTATTGCAACAAGCTCTGCATCCAGCTATGGGAGACATAAGTAATGAAACTGTTTATTTAAACCCTGTCAAAGCAAAGGTGACATTATTGCCCAATGCTCGACTCTGATAATAAAATCTGATAAGAAGGAAAGATTACTACTTCGTCAGCCACGTCGGGCTTGCAGAGATAAACTCTCGACAAGGGGCGGTTACGGAATAAGATAAGAGTTATTGTCAACTAGCTGCACCCTGCAGCTTTGCCCACATTAACTACTTACATAGATTGAACATTCGTCTTTCTTACCTCCTAGTAAACAAGATATCCTTTTCCATCTTTAATCGTTAAATGTTAACTGTCTTTACTGTCTGACATATTGTGCCTATTCAGAAAGAACTAAAGTTACTAGCGGAACTCCTATGAGATTAGATTCTTATCAGTGAAATTTTAAATAGGTATAAATACCAATCAACAAAAAACTCTTCAAATGGATAATTGAGCTTGTATTTCAGTTTGAGGCCAATACCAACGAGGCACAGATTTCAGATATAATTACAGGTTACAATGTTATCCACACGCAACGGAAGTGGTAGCCAGTCAATCGGTCGATACTATGAATTTATGGATAGCCAGAGGTGGTGAAACTAGGATTTGATCAAGTCAGGAATTTGCTGTGATTTTTCTCATACGTTCATTTCTTTCAAATTTTCTTATTCATGATTTTTTTCTAATTTAAGGACCTTTCCAGTATTACGTAAGCACTATAGGGCGAGGGGGTCTATGCTTTGCTTATTTTGATGACATGGGGGGGTCTAGATGGTGATTACGTCAGCAGTAAATATTTACTTTTATTACACATTATGGCACTGCTGCTCAAGAATCAATAAAAAAAATGCATATACCTACCAATATTTACGTAAGCATGGGAGGTGGGAGTAAGAGCTTTGCTTACTTTTACTGACAACTAGGTGTAAATAATTGTAATAAATCTGCTTACGTAATACTTGAACGGCTCCTTACCAAATTAAGGTAAGCATGAAAGTCATCGTTATCAGCGTATCATGTTCCCACTGCTGGGACACAGGCCTTCTCTCAGAGAGAGAGAGAGAGAGAGAGAGAGAATGAGCTCTAATCCACCATGCTGGCCCAGTGCATGTTGGTGAATGTCATACGTCATTAAACTTTCTTGGGCATACCGGTTTCCTCACGATGGCATCGAAACTGCAGATAATTTTGTTTAGATAAAAAAATAAGTCATTGGGCAGGGCCGATGATCAAACCGGGAGCCGTCAGATTGTAAAGCGCACATGCTACCGCCTGGCCACCATCGCTCTTAGCATGAAATTATCGAACGATAATCCTGCACAATCAGATTATTATTTATATGGAACACTCGTTTTTGCCCACGGATCCGCACATGCGATTGGGACAGAAACAGTTGTTTTTACACATTTCCACTAATTTAAATATACCACATTCATGTACAATAACTCTGTACCGATAGCATAGAACTAAAGAGGCCAAAAGTTGGCATAGTCCGATGTTTAAAAAAATACACCATTTTTAGATTTCCCCTCGATATAAAAAGTGAGTATTTTGAGGTGGGGAAAAAAGAAAAAAAAACTCAATACAATACACAAGAGTTTTCTTAGTTCACCGTACAAGTAGTTTTCTTGTTTTAACGGAAACATTCGCAAAGTAAAACAAGCAGCTTAAATAGCACAGACTCGACCTTCGTTGATAAATAACGATATAAAATACGTTATCGATTAGTAATAATTATCACCACAATCAGAATCGTGACTGATTAACATAAAATAACGATAAATGTTACAGTAAAACTATGATAATTGTCACGAGTGCCATCTTTACGATGTACAAGTTGCGATGTAGCCACTTCCGATTATACTTTTCTTCTTCGATATCAAGCATTCAAGTCGCTGATCCATTTTTTTGCCTTAGGGTTATATGTTTCACCTGTAGCTGGAAATTCAAATTTGAAACAGTTTTTTTGTTCTTGTAGGTAGGCTGGGTAATTATTGTAAACAATCATAATATTTGCGCAAATTGATTATTATTCTTTACAAAATCATGTAAAGCTATTGATCTCTAATGCACATTATTACTCACTTTTGTCAATAAACACATTTTTGCTGTTTCAAACGGTTTATTGACAAATGTAAGTAATATGTCGCGTTACTGATAAATAGCTGCACATGATAATGTAAAGAACAACCAACGATTTGCGCAAACACTGTCATTTTACAATAATTACCCAGCCTAGCTACAAGAACAAAAAAACTAAAGTTAAATGATTATTTACGGGATATTTACCGTGGTAAGGTTGTAATTTTAGTGAACAACCGTGATAGTTTAAAACAGTGTTTAACAAAAAAACTGTTTGAAATTTGAATTTCCTGCCATACGTGAAACATACCACCCTTATTAACTAAACACGAGAATAAATTGATACACCGTCAAAAAAACTGATGATCTTCAAGGTCTGATCATATTTTGTTGAGAACAATATCGAACAATGAAGTCCTTTCAAACTAAAAAAAATAATTGGTTCATCCGTTTGATGGTTTTTGTTCATAATGATGGATGCTATGGACCCCTTTCAGCTTAGTACACCCTTTACGTGTAACCCAGTATAAAAACTCACAAACGTACATTATGTACAAACGCCAATTTGTTTCCGTAGAGTCTGAGACTTTCGCTCTAGAGGCGTTAATCTTATAAGAAAGCACTACACATCTACGTAGCTTAAGAATTTATTTGCTCCGATAGCTGTAATGACATTCCTTTAATTATTAATTATTGAAAACTTGAACATCCAAGCAAGCAAGGTTCACAAAAATAGTGCAAGTAATTTGGAAAAAAAATTTTTTTTGTAGATATAACCTCTTTATTGTGTACACCAGAAATAAAAATTATATACAGATAGAAAAAACTTACGAGCTAGTGCCACAAGTGGCGGTCTTATCGCTAAAAGCGATCTCTTCCAGGCAACCATTGTATGAAAGCGGTCAAACTAAAGGAGCGGCGATATATTTTAATACGTTGGTTGACGTAGATTTTCTACTCAGTCCAACAAATTATTGTCTAACTTTTAACAGACTTCCAAAAAGGAGGAGATTCTCAATTCGACATTTTTTTTTAATTATTATTGTTACCTCAGAACTTACAACTGGGTGAACCGATTTTAATGATTCTTTTTTTATTTGAAAGCTGGTGATTCCCGTGTGGTCCAATTTCAATTTGGTCCAGTTCAAGTCGGTTTTTTGCTTTAATAATTATACAATATCAAGGAAAAAACATACAGCAAGTGTAATTAAAATTAAAAACAACGATCGTCACAGTTACAATGTTAGTATAATGCAAATATTGTACCTCATTTCCTTCCAATATGCGATAGCATTTATGTTAAGCGAACTATGCGGAATTACAACCAGTTGATTGAATTTTGTAATTGAGATATAATTTACAATTTAATATAATTTATTTTAATATTAATGTATCGCGTGGGCAAGCAGGATGTCAACACGCTGCAAGATAAAAACGAATAGTAATTTAAAAAATACTGAACTTTAATGGAAGTGACTGAAATTCAATAAACGGGATTGATACCCAAACTTTCTATACCATCCATACACAAAAAATATAGTCGAAAGGAACCTCTCTTTTGAAGTCGGTTAAAAAAGTGCTTAGTTGCGTGGGGCCGTTTCGTGATAAGTTCAAAACTTTTATAATATACAAAGATTTTTTATTTTTTTAAAGGGAATTCTTCATCTTCAAATTATATTGTCTGTCATCTTCTATAGCTAACCTATAAGTTCTATGACATTATCCATATCATAAATGCAATGATATTGAAATAGCTTTGAAACGGCTAAGAAACAAAGAAACTATAAGTCCATGTACTTACTGGGCTCCCTGTATAATTAAATTATTTTTGTTAATTTACATTTCAGTACCAAAAACTAGTTCGACTATCAGGGCCCCGATTCTACTACACCAATTGTTTTTAAATTGTTAATGAATTGCCTCAAAAATTGCCTTTTTGTTATAGATAAAGTGTCAAAAGTGAAAAGCCAATTGTTTTTAAATTGTTAATGAATTGCCTCAAAAATTACCCGTTTGACACTTTTGGTATAGATAAAGTGTCAAGAGTGAAAAACCAATTGTTTTTATATTGTTAATGAATTGCCTCAAAAATTGCCCTTATGACACTTTTGGTATTCTTAGATAAAGTGTCAAACAAAAAAAAATTGAGGCAATTCATTAACAAAAAACAATTGGTTTAGTAGAATCGAGGCTCAGTAATGAAATCACAATCACTCTTACACCATACACCATAGACTTACACTATGGTTTTGTTTCTACTATGCTTACACTGTGAAGCGGGCGTTGGATGGAAAGTCTTCTTCTTTTGAGTCGATGTTTCCTTTTTTTTGTTTATGTATAAATTAAGTTATTGGACCAAAATTTGGCCACCCCAATGGCATTATTCGTTGCTTAATTCACGAAATTGAAGTCTTAAAAACTACTACAAAGTCATGCAATGAACGGTATGTTCTTTATTCTAGAAAATGCCGCTTCTTCTTTTCGCTTCTTAAGCCTTCATATAATTTGTATCAATTGCCACCAGTCTATATCCACCCATTACGGGAAATTAGTCTTTTTAATTATGCTAATCTTCGCAGGCTTGAGTCAGTTTTAAACCAACCTTATGTTCTCTACCTAAAACCTGACCTTTCAACTGTCTTTTCTGTAACCTTTCTATAAAATTTTATAAAAATGTATGTAAACTCATTATCAACTCATATCAACCTGTTGCACCCATTTTACGTCTGTCATAGGCCGATTCAGTCTTGGCAAGGTCTTTTCATATTTATTGCAGCCAACTATTTTGGCCCCAACTTTGTTTAGTACGTCAATTATTGACATAGGATGTTTGCCGCCAACATCAGTTCCATCGTTATCAATTATTTGAGCACATTCAACGTGTTGCATATTATCAAATGAATGTGCTTAACACTCTCTGTAACAATGTTTGTTTACACATTATGGAGAGCACTAAGCGCATAAAGATAGCGTTGACTCGTTCGTACAAACATTCTCTCCTATTTATACGTAATTATATTGTGGAGGGAACAGATATAGAGATCAATGTTTGCAACAGCGCTACATGTATAGTACTTAGATATCGTAGAGCTCTAAGAGCTTGGATCCTAAATTGAGAACAAGGCTCAATTGGCTGCCAAAAAGCTAGGTAAGGTGCGATGGTACATCACGTCAGAATGGTTGCTTTCAAAGAACCAAGCACAAGTTCGGTCGTGCATGGAGTACTGCTCGCACCTTTAGGATGGATAAGCTAAGTTAAAGCTAATAAGATGGATATTCCGAAACGTGCCAAGAAGCAGATCAGCAACGAATGCCTAGTTTATTATAATTATGCTTTTAATATTAATCAAAATATTTTATTTTAGCGGCCATTTTGTAAATATTACAATCTTGGGTATTGCTTAATGTATTGTCATTAGAACTAAACGTGTATGCAAAATTTCAGCTTAATCGGTTAGAAGGAACTGTTTGTATATCATCTTGAAAAATTTGACCTCAAGAAACTAACAAACATACATACAATCACGCCTCTTTCCAATTAGGGTAGGCAAATACCACATTTCTCCAGTTGCTACGATGCTTAATGCTCACACACATTTTTCGTTTCTTCTACTTTCATGAGTGTGATACAAGCTCGTTGGTTACGGGTACTTTTGACAAGACCTTTTCTCAAACATTGCAAGTTAACTAAAAGCTTGTAAAAAAACAAGGCCCATCGCAACGCCGACTGTATGGTCGAGCGACGTCGCGGCGTACAAGCGGTTGTGGCGAGGTCAACTCTTTTTGGATTACGTTAGGTTCAAAATTCACTAGTTTTAACCAGTCGAGGCAAGGTAGAAGGGCTGAGGGATTGAACGCATAATAAACCGGTAAAAGATGACTGCCTCAACTAATATGGGAGAGTGTGCATTGGGCCTAAGGTTATGCAAAAATTACGTGTTTTTACCCGTTTATAATATGTTTTAATGTTAATATGCAGTTTATACATGTTTGTGATCTCAGTTACGGTTGGTTGAAGTTGCATAAATTTAAAATGAATGACGTTTTATTACGCGTTAGTGTTTTGTGGTAGTGAAGGCTAGTATTATTATACGCAGAGGTAAGGCGTAAGACACATTCATAAGCCGGAGTGTGGACACGGCCTTCCTTAAAAGCAATTTAACCTTACTCTGATATTTGAGTAGGAGTAGTAATATCAGTATATCCTTGAACACCGAAGTGCAGGTGCATTACACACAGAATTTAAATCGATTTCCAGTACTTTTGTGGCGTGGCTATAAAATCGATAAGGCTTTAGGTATTGTGTCGTACTAACTAGGCACCTAGCTAGGCCATGCGCAATACTCTAAAATGGATGTTAAATTTTGATTGATTTTGCAACGAGCAAGGTAACCGCGAGATAAATTCGCGGTCACAAATAGCTACTTGTCATAAAATCTCACTGGAATTTTCTAGTTTCAAGACATAAACCGCATAATTGCGTATTGCGTAGAATAGAGTTTTAATTGAATTCCAATTCAAGGGTGAAATTTTACGAAAGAAAATACAATTTCTTGAGTTAATAGGCTTATTTTGAGTAAGAATGACTGGACTTGAACTTATGAGCTGGTTTTTCCAACATACGATATAAATTGTTTTACTAATGATAACTACATAATGATTAAACTTAAAGCCTTTCTAGGTATTTTCATATATGACTTCCATGTATAATAAATAGTTACGAGTTCCTAGCTCGACCAGTTTTTTTTAATGCCATAGGTGGCAAACAAGCAGACGGGCCGCCTGATGGTAAGCGATCACCGTCGCCTATGGATCGCCTGCAACACCAGGGGTATCACAGATACGTTGCCAACCCTTAAAGACTCTATTAACAGCCCTTTTGAAGAACCCCATATTAAAGCTACTCGGAAATGCCGCAGGAGGGAGCTCATTCTACAAATTGCAGGTGTGAGGCAAAAAGGAACGCGTAAAACGCACAGTCTGCGATTTCCAGCGATCTATATGTGGATGAACTTTCAGGCAGTGGCGGCTGGTGCGATGATAAAACCATGGTATTAGATCGAACAGTTCTTCAGAACATTCCCCGTTGTAAATGCGATAAAAGACACAAAGAGACCCAACGTCTCTGCGCATGCTGAGCGGCTCTAGGTGGTCAGTATCATTGCTTTTCAAGTCATATGCAAATTGCAGAATAACTGTAATCTCATATGACTAGCACAGGTATACACTCACCCATCAAACATTTGACAATGAAATCTAGAGCTGAATGGTCAACAAGAAGCCAGGGGAAAATTTAGGTAAAGTATATAAAGCTAACTAAATTAACACCTTGTTGTTGAACTCCCGTTTTGCAGGACGACCGCCAAACTTGGCAGCGATGGTTTGGCAACGAAGCACTAGAGCTGACTGATGGTTCTCTTTGAATTATTAATTGTACAGGAAAAAAATTGTTCCAATTTTATTGTATTGACAAACTGAAAAGAGAGTTTTCCTACGGCTGCGGTTATTAGTTTTAAATACTAGTCATTACGTTGAATACGTCACGCTAAAAATGATAAAATGCTATGGAGTGTTTAGACAATTGACACTACTTGGACGCAGATCTACTTGCAGTACAATACAACTTAGTGTTCTTTTTTATTTACTTCAAAAAAGGAGGGTAGGTGACTGATGGTTATATCGTTTAAACCAATAGCTTTGATGAAGAATTTAAGTAAATATAATATGTTTATTGAAAAAATATACTAAATACCTTATTAATGTTCTAATATAGAAGCGTTAAAAGTTTTTGGTAGAGAAAACTCTGACAAACAAAACAAAAAATGACGTCACGCCTCTGTGCGCCATACTTGTCAGAATATAATTTATATGGCGTACATAGAAGTGACATCATAATTTGCTGTCTAGCATGATATTAAAATGATTATAAATTGCTTATTTTTGATCATATTTTCATATTTTGACTGCCCCGGTGGCTCAGTTGGTAGTGAACCTACTTTCTGTGCTTGGGGGCGTGGGTTCGATTCCCATCTAGGACAAACATTTGTGTGATGAACATTTGTGTTTGTTCTATGTCTGGGTGTTAATATCTATTTAAGTATGTATTTAAAAATATATATGTATGTATATCAGTCTCTGGCAGCCATATTACAAGCTTTGCTTAGTTTGGGGTCAGATGACCATGTGTGCAATAATGTCCCAGATATTTATTATTATTTATTATTTATTTTGTTTGTTTCTTTAATCAACTATATTTATGGGCTACATATTAATAGGTCAATAAAAAAAACAGCCATCTAGCTTCTATTCAACTATTCTTTGTTGGTGTAACACATCTATTGGTGCCTCTTGGGGGTAAGAACGACTCCTATACCGGGACGGAAATCGGCATGATGCTCTGACATCTCCACCTATTGTTTTTTTTCCGCCGCCTTCTTTCCGCCTTTTTGTTTGGTACTTGTTTTACATTTGCCGGGTGTCCCGTGACGGCTTACTTCCTTTTAAACACGCTTTTATTAGCTAGGTATGTATACATACATACCTAGCTAATAAAAGCGTGTTTTAAAAACGGAATCTTTTAACTTGATTTTCAACTACATACTTCAAAACGTCGAATTAAATTGAAACTTTTTTTATTAAATAGGCTTTACCTCGAGGTTGGTGTGGTCCTTTACATGGAAGATAATATTCCTCCTATAAAGGTGGAAAATTAGGACTTACTTATGGAATGAAATTATCAGAGACATTTGCCTAGCAGTAGGACAGTAAAGTTAAGGGGGGGGGGGGGATAATATAGGGTTTAAACCCGTCTATTGAATTTTACCCACTTCCCGTAAAGTTTCTTTATGGAACTAATAGCTGAATCTCACGATGTTACCCGAGATTTTCCAGTCTATCCGCATTTCTAGGGGGAAAAGTACCCTGTGTTCTCATCCTCATGATGCACTATCATTTTGCCAAATTTCGTCTAAATCGCCATAATAGCCATAATAGCCGTTTAGTCGTATAACGCGAACAAACAAAGAGTTATATTCACTTTTATAATATTAGTTAGGAAACATTGAACTTTCGCACGCTCACAATAGAGACAGCGAGGGAATTGTAATCCGAGAATGATTTAAAAGGATATGGTTAACCGCTGAAATCATCGCTGACCAGCTAAAGCGGTCAATCAGTAACAGCGGATTCTGGACCAAGTAACCGGTGCAAGAATGATCTCTCTGTCAACTAATTGTGCTAAATGCTCTAATTGAAGCAGCCGGTACCGTGACACTGACAGCGTTGCCACTGTAGCAAATGGTAGCAATTATTTATTCAGGGCCCGATGTAAACCACAAAGCACACGTGGGCGACGGGGTTAACAACACCAGACCAATAACGACGCAGACACTGTTAAATCAATAGGCCTATGCCATCATCGATTTGTATAGAATAAGGAAGGAAGGGCTATACTTACAATTATAGTCATGTAGTGGAATTTGTGGTCACGAAACCAGACATTTTCCTGTTGTTCACTTTATTTAGAATAATATTATGTATTATGAGAACGAGACAATTAATCCTGCATTTTTTTGCATAGCGTTAGGTACATTCAATGTCGCAAATCAGAAAAGGCATAATATATATCCAGTAGTGGACACAAACAAAGTTCGATGATATTTTTGCATCACGTTAATACTACGTCCATATACATAAATTATAACTATCAAGTATATAGAGAGATAATCTTATAATTTTTAGTAATAACAATAAATTTAACTAAAATTCCGTCTCCGATTTTTTATCTTTATTTATATAACGCGCTATCATTGTAGTGCTTTTTGTAATCATAATTACACGTAGTTCATTTTTATCATCACATTATGTTAATTTTAGGTATAAGTACTTAGATAAATAGGTAATGAATAGCAACATAAATGTATCTGTAAGTAAAATAATTACCTTGGCCTTTAGTAAATTATAAGCTATCAAATCTTGTGAACAATTGTTATCTAATTTTAGGTTATTAAAAAGTTTATTTTTGTGTCGATGGTTGGTGCGGCGGCTGAATCTGCAGACCTCAAGAGGCGCAAATATAGTAGGGCCTAGACAGTGGATCCATGTTTTTTTTAATTATAAAATAGGCTTGCGCTTGGCCGCCAACTCGCCAACATGTTTGAGCCTTTTGGGGTCGAAACTTTACGACCGTGGGGGCCAAGCCCAAAAATATTTTTAAAGAATTATTTAAGCGTCTGTTCGAATCTCTATTCTTTTCTTTTGTTTTTATAGACCCTATGCAGTGCCCTATTGGGTGTAAATAAATAAAACATCCCTTGACCAAAATGCTGGTCGGTATCTTGCGCATCGGGTCAGTAGGTATATAGCAATCCAACGCGGCAATGCGGGCAGCATTTTGGGAACGATGCCTACGGGCAACGGTTTATTAGACAAGTGCAGTATACATTTATTTAATTTCGGTAAGTTTGATATGATTCTAAATATGAAAAAGGATATATTTATTTGCAACTAGCTGAAACCCGCTACTTCGTGCGCGTAAAGCTCGGCCTACGGCGTCGCTACTATGACGCGCTCCAGGAACACAAAATTTCATCTAAATCGGTCCAGCCGTTTACACGCCGTTTCTTTCCCTGATCTTTCACAAATATTTCAAGATCAAAATTAGCCAAATCGGACAAGCCATTCTCGAGTTTTAGCGAGACAACCAACATCAATAGATTAATATATACATAGATTAAATATATATAGATTAAAATAAAATTACCAAAATATACTGAAATTTCCGGTTTTTGTTTTACTCTACGGACCAACAATTGTCGAGCCACGGCAGATGCCTACAGTCGGTATATTCTCTGATAGTAGAGTTGGCCTCTCCGCCACTATAAACTTACTGGAATCTATACTAGTTAATCGCCCCGAACTGTGAAGCTTGCGATCCCAATATCTTCACAAACCCGTAACAGACTTTGTTCTTGTTCGAACACGTAGATACTTGATACCACATCGTTAACGTCGTTTATTCGTTGCCCCTGAGACAGTGACAAACCTATGCAATCTATTGCAGGAAGAGATGCGTACGAGTCGGCGGCGCCCGCCTCAGAACAAAATAACTAGGGGCCAACGTAGATCTGGATTACTTCCCCTCGTAGCCATGTGTTGCAAGGTAATGATAAATCAGCGATGATGACGATGTCTCCTCGTTGGGGATCTTGTGATGTTTTTACCGATGATCCTCCGTGGCATGAGAGTTTGTGAATCTCACTCAACGACCTCCGCCAAGTTTTTTTTATGCCTTAGATGGCAAATAAGCTGACAGGCCGCCTGATGGTAAGCAGTCACCATCGCCTATACGCCGGATACTTGTAACACCAGAGGCATCACAACTACGTTGCCGACCCTTTAAGACTGTATTAACTCTCCTTTTGAAGCCTTCTCGGTAACACCGCGCCAATTTCAATTGATTAATCAATTGACATTGGCTATACACCGAGTTTAATCCGCTAACATAACACAAGCACTGAAACACCGTTGAACGATTGTCGACGTAAATCAGAAAAGACTTAGGTAGCTACATTAAATACAAAATAAGTCTATGTTACCTACACATTATAAGAATAACTAATAACGGAAACACAAAGTTTCAAGGACAGTATAGGCACATTAGTTTATTATTTCATAGCTGACCTGACATAATGTATACCTAGCTATAAAGGTTATACAAATTCACCGATGCTATCGTTGCCCGTTCACGATATGTCATCAGATAACAAACGCTGACGACGCGGGGCATAATTCGTAATGCGCTTCAGCACCGACCTCAAATAAAATCATGCCATATTGACAGCGAAATAGTAATTTTTAGTTGTATATTTATTTTGTTTTAGTTATTATTTAGTTGTATCGCTCGAAAAACCGATAACCGATGGAGAAGAAAGGTTCTTGAGTGGAGACCACGAACCGGAAGACGCAGTGTAGGTAGGCCTCTCACTAGATGGACCGACGACATAGTGAGAGTCGCGTCACAAAAATCACGTTTGTTGTATGGGATTAAAGAGGGGAGAGCCCCCGTAATTATTAATTTTATTCGCGCTTGCAGTGTGTTACCAGATTCTAAAAGCTTTTTATTTTTAATGATAATCTGAAACCATGAAACAATTTTACTTTCAAATATATTTTTCCGCAGAGAGACTCTCACACCTGTGTACGTTCTGTAGGCATACTCATTTTATAATTTTGTTTGAATGGGGAAAATCATCATGCTCCTCGCGGGTCGGACAAGAGTTTTACAACATGCTGTAACATATATGTTTAGATCAATAATTATTAGCTGCGACCTGAGGTTTCACTCGATGATATGCGAGAGTAAAAAAAAACTCTATATTATGTTCGTCCTCATTATGCACACTAGTTCATACGAGTGCACACTAGAGTACCTTGCCAAATCAGTTCAGTAGTTTAACGTGCATGACGTAACAAACAGACATTGGGAGAGTATCCTTTGCAATCGAACCCAAAACTTAGACGGCAAGGTTAAAAAAATATACGGAACCATTGAGCATCGTCTATAAATGAACGTGTTAGAGATGTGAATAAAGCTAAAGAAGTTAAAGAAGATTTTTTTTTTTGTAAATAGTTTTGCGTTTGATACCGCGCCTGATGTTAAGCAATGATGTGATATACGATGGAGCACGCTTGGCTTGATGAAACCGATTCACAAGCGACTTGAAGACACCCATATCATCTATCGGGGAACACCCATTCAGGCAGCGCATTTCAAAGAAAGTATTAGTTAAAGAAGATTAAGTAAATCGACTAATGTATTAAATTAAAAAGAAGTTATAATACCGTGTGCGTGCAGCGAAACAAAACGGCGCGCGGATTCACCGGACATTGATAAATTTCTCAAACATCAATTCCGTCATGTATTTATGAATAATTGCTAATAATATTTGAATATCAGCCCCTGTGGCGAGCCAAACAATGCCGTGTTGTAAGAGAGTGTTTTGTAAACACCTTCCTTTGCCACTTCTTCGAACAATAACACAATGAGATCTTTACATGAGCAAATCAGTTCGGCTCGGAATGAGGTAAAATAAAATTAATTTTGTATGGCCTTAGTTTGTCGCGTTAACACTTGACAATTATATTATTTTCGCTAAGTAACGGTATTAAAACTGGTTGAAACATTCACCTGTAAGCATATTTTGAATCATGTATTGATTTTAGAGGTACAAAAACAAAAAAAAACCATTTACATGAATCTTTATATAAGCATAACGTAAATGTAAGTTGTTATTTAAACGTAAATGTATGTTATTCAGAGTGCTTGTGGACCCTAGGTGAGACCTGAATTACATGGGCCATGCCAGATTCTATTACTACATAGTACGTATCCATTATTCGACATTTAAATGTGGCCAGATGTTACGAACCACCCATTCCCCCCCCCCCCCCCCCCATTGTTATACCTAACTAATGCACTATCCATTTATAGTGTTTTTTTACCATGAAGGACAATCTGTCGCCAGGTATTGTGACAGAACCTTGATTGAACATTCTTATTTAGAACTCCGGGTCACAGTTGCTAACTGATTTCGAATGACTGACGTTTCGTTTATATGGGTGCAACTGGCTACAACAATTTTCTTACAAAAATGTCTTGACAGCCTTGGTTTTAACAATCGATATTGCTTATGTCCCTATCATGCAATCCTAATAAGAGTGAATAGTGGCAGGATTCATATCTATTGCCGTAGAATTAGCATCCAGCAGACACAAGTTACATCTACCAAATCGTCATTTCAAGAATTATTTCATGGTTAGCCTCTTTTAAGTTTTATATAGACTAAAAACGTAGCTTGTAAATATGCATATTTTAGTGTAATTTGATTATTTTTTACTCACATTACCCTTCACACGATGAACTCGTTATTTGAAGAAAAATAAGTTTCGGGTCTTCAAATAATAATTTACGTGTTCAGTGAATATTTTAATTTTGATTATTAGAAAAAAATACAAAAGGAACGATCGCTGGCGAAGATTCGCACCTCTGTGATAAGAACCCATTGTATGCAAATATTTTTAAATTAATTCAGGGTTAATAAATTTACCGAATATAGTTGCGAATAAAAAGTACAATTGTTACGATTTACGTCGTGTTCATGTATGAGGGCCCCTTTTAAATATTTATAGTTATTATTGTGCGTATTACACAAGGGTTAACGGGGTTAGATAGGTACCATAGGGTTAATTAATCAACTAATTAATGAGGTTGCTATAACATTGTATTTTTTTTTCAGGCATGTTGTATTCTCTATATAAAGTGCGCATGCGTTCGGATGTAATAAACAAAGGATTTAAAGTGATAAGATAAATATTTGTGAGATATAAAATAGCTGGCCCATATGGCACATTAGCGAGGCAATTTAAAGAGGGCAATCAATAGTGAAATGAATGGATTATAATGATCCGTGGTGAAATGGAAGGGCGGTCAATCGACATGCTCCCATTAGGGGTGGCACATGCAGGGGGGGGGGGGAAAGCTGCCCTTGAGGACGCGCCACAGCTTGCTTAACAGCTACTGCACCACGGCCTGACCTGCCACCCCTGGCATGGATACCTACATTCAGAGCTTTCAGTTTCATTGGTTACTATCGAGGCGACCATAAATATATGTGAACTTATGGATTGGTTTTAATCGTAGATTGATGTACTTCGACTTACTTGGACGACATGGTTTCAATTAATTAGAGTAGGGAGAGAAGTAGAGTGAAATTTACTTTTGTTGTTAACCCTCGATGCGAAAGAGGGGTGTTATTAGTTTAAAGTGTGTATCTGTGTGTCTGTCTCTGGCATCGTAGCTCCCAAACGGCTGAATCGATTTTGATTTAGTTTTTTTGTTGTTTAAAGAATGACTTGATTAAGTATTGTCTTAGCTAATTTTCTTCATAGCTAAGAACACTTTTGATCAAGTCACCCTTCATACACGATGCAGGAAAACGTAAGAAGCAGGCCGCTTCAAACCGGCCCTTTTGGAAATCTATGGGGAGCAGTGGACGTCCTATGGCTGAAATGATGTTGATCCTTTATACAAAAAAGATAATCAAAATCTGTTCAGCTGTTTGGGAGCTACACTGCTACAGATAGACACAAATAAACACATTAAACTTATAACCGGCCGGTGGCAAACAGAGGGTCTCTGTTTGCCACCGGCCCCGCGCACCAACGCTTTCTGACCGTAAAATAGTATCTATTTATATCGAAGCGTGTTTTTTTACATCAAGTACAATACTTACAACGAAAGAGTATCAATATGTTCAACTATCATTAAAAAATTTAGTACATTTCTAAAAATGAGTGCTGGTCACACCACAAATTATGTTTTGCACCGCACTGCACGCCAGTTGGCAGTACTGAAAAACTAACAGGGAATTCCCAAATATTATTACCATAAACTTGATAACCTGAAGCAATCCAAGGGCCCCTTGATAGAATTTGCTACAGGCCCCGTGCTGACTTAATCCGCCACTGGTAATACTTATACTTTTTACGTTTTGGTACTCCATAAGTTGTAATGAAAATAAA
Organism: Agriopis leucophaearia; assembly: GCA_949125355.1. Taxonomy (NCBI): domain Eukaryota; kingdom Metazoa; phylum Arthropoda; class Insecta; order Lepidoptera; family Geometridae; genus Agriopis; species Agriopis leucophaearia. The sequence goes on from OX421262.1 coordinate 5,658,178, forward strand.
GCGTTGCGTTACCACCGTACCACACACACATCGAACGTGTGACAGATCCATCATAATATTGTTCTAGTTGACTCAACAACTGTCACTCTATCGAATATTGTCCACACAGAGTTAATATCACCATGGCAATTTGACATACAACAAATTGTACACAATAGCCACAATAGCAAAACTTATATGTACAGTCAGCGCCAATAGCGTTCAGGCTTTAAAAAAAAAGTCTGTTTTTATTTTCTTGCCAAAACACGCTAATAACTCGCTGCAAACGTGTTAACACTGTTACCATGATCAATAACAACACGGTAACCATGGTTACATAATTGAAATGCGTCAAACGGTCAAATTTATGATTATAGAAAAATTCGAACGAAAGAAACTGTCCCATCCCAACATAACATGGGTACACTTTTTATGGTTTAGTCAAACAGAAAACTACTAGGGAAACATTCTTTGTTAAGATCTTTTTTTTACGAAAAGGTCAATGACCTTTGAGCTAGAAAGTCTTGAATTTATTACAGTTTTATCGCTATAATTAAAAAAAAAAAATCACAAAATGTTCGAAATAAGTTGAATAATTAGGCTTTTAACACCAGCATGCTTAATCACAAGTTTCCATGTCTAATGCTTTTCCTCCATGGAGGATGACATGAAGGCATCTAAAGCATTTGGCATCCCTGGCAGGACGCTTTTTGCCACTAAAGCCATAATTACGCATAGGATAAACTTGATAAAAAAAGTGATGTAAAAAACTTTACCTTTATTTTAAAAGACATATTCAACGAAACAACATATTTAATCCTCATTTCACATGACATGTAACAGTGCCACCTCATTTTTTTTTAATACGTTTAAAGATTTTTTTAAACTGGTTCTAAAGAATTAGGATGGACGGACTGAACGAACTTATAAGGTACTACTTTCTTGTATTGCAATGGTTCCTTAAAAATGCGTTTGACCATAGATACTGTTGGAGGGCTATTGCATAGATTCCGCCGAACGTTTTAATGAACGCCTTGACATCTTGCATAATTTTGGCAACTGTGTTGCTAAAGATATATTGACCACTTTGGATGCTTGCACAATATATGCGTATTCTGACTGCGTGCATATAAATTAATTGATCGTTCTTTCGACTAGGTACCCTAAACGCTTAAATCAATTTGTCGCTGATTGTACTAGTGTCCCCGTTCATATTGACTGCATGTCACCTACTCTATTATTATATAGTGAAAGTGTTTGTTTGTTTGTAGCTCAATCACGCTGCAATGGATAAAGTGATATAAAGACCTTTGGCTCTAATTATTTTGTGGTTTGACATAGATATTGTATGGGATTTATTTTACTCGTAGATCGAAATTTGCACGTTTTTACTTAGACTACTTTTGGCATAGGAAATTAGTTACCTCCACAGACAGACTTATTAATATAGACGTCGTCAAGCACGTCACTTGAGCACTTCAAACTGTATCAAAACCCAGTGCCGCATTTTTGTATCTACTATGTCGTCACGAGAGGAACTTAATGATAGTTTGATTCATTTTTTTTCATATAAGTACCAAAAACAAAAATGTTCAAATTGTAGGTCCCGTATGTTTGTTGTAGGACCTAGAACTTGCATTCTTATAGCCATAACAGACACGTCAGCATGGCTGACGTCAACCACTTCAACCAACGAGTGAAAAGAGAGGGGAATTATATTCTCAATCTTTCTCTCCCGTTGGTCTGACGGCGGTTCGTCAGCCAAGTTTGATACGTCTGTTACGGGTCTTACCTTGTAGGGCTGTAGGATTCGTGCAACCCTAAAGGTCTACGGACCACAAAGCGCCACTTGATTGTCGACGAAAAGGTTCTAGTATAACAATGATAAACCATCCCAGTGGCCTTCGGGAAGTCTTTTTTTATTGGACGAAAACCTTGCGCTCGACTACCGCCTGGCCTGATGGTAAGCGATGATACGGTGTACGATGGAGCATGCTTGCCTAAAAGAAACCGATTCACTCGTGATTTGAAGACATCCAGATTGTAAATCAGGTAACCCCTTTTCAGGCAGCGCATTTCACAGTCTAGCAGTTTTGACAAAGCAATCAAGCTTTGTCTTTGTCAATCAACGGGAAAAAACGCGTTTGTTGTATGGGAGCCCCCTGAAATATTTATTTTATTCTGTTTTTTAGTATTTGTTTTTATAGCGGAAACAGAACTACATCATCTGTGAAAATTTCAACTGTCTGTCACGGTTCATGAGATACAGCCTGGTGACAGAAGGACAGACAGACAGACAGACGGACGGACAGCGGAGTCTTAGTAATAGGGTCCCGTTTTACCCTTTGGGTACGGAACCCTAAAAATACGTTTAAAAATGCGTTTGCTGTATGTACACCCCCCTTTAATTTTTTATTTTTTTTACTTTTTTATTATTAGCGATATCTAGCCTGTTTTTTTCTTGAATAGTGAGGCTTGCGCTTGGCCGCCAACCCGCCTGATGTTAAGCGATGATGCGGCCTATGATGAATCACGTTTGCCTAGAAGAAACCGATTCACTTTTGACTTGAAAACACCCAGATTGTAACTATCGGGAACACCCATTCAGACAGTGCATTCCACATACTAGCAGTTACTAAATACAAACCAATAAATAATGACATGCAGACATCAATCATTATAACTGATGTATGTATCAACAGGACATGACGACGGAGTTTCTACAAAATATACTATCGGTTTTTTCCGTAATGAGGTGCCTTATTGAAGTGTCTTACCCAATCAACGTGTCGTGTCGACCTTAGCCTGAAAACGTAATCCAGGTCATATGTCTTCATCAAAAGTCGAACAAACCTACGACCACGACGTAGCTCGTTTTTAGGGTTCCGTACCCAAAGGGAAAACGGGACCTTATTACTGAGCGCTACGCTGTCCGTCCGTGCGTCCGTACTATCTTTTAACGGTTGTATCTTTCGAACCGTGATAGACAGCCAGTTGAAATTTACACAGAATATGTAATGATACTGCGGATTTACTAAGAAATAATAAAGTAAAAACTACCAACAAACGGTATTTTAAACGTATTTTTGTATTTGCTCTTGTCTCTTATGTAAAAACGGTAATACGTACAAGCGTCAAACTTGGCATGATTATAGTACAACCTAGTAAAACAACAAATAATAAATACTGTACCCTTAGTACAAGATTTGATAGTTTTCGAAAACTTTTTTCGTTTTCGTTTTGATGCATACATTGCTGGGCTGAAAGCTATTCGAAACTATTTTTCGTATTTGAGTGAAGCAACCTATACTGCCGATTACTACCGATTTTAGTTCATCCGCGTTTCCGCTAGAGGCGCTTTACTAAAATGTATGGGACAATACGGAAACGAAAAAAGTTTTCGAAAACTGTCAAATCTTGTACTAAGGGTACTGTACGAACGTGTTCTCGTACGATCACCGAAGTTAAGCAACGTCGGGCGCGGTCGGTACTTGGATGGGTGACCGCCTAGGCATGATGTCTTTTTGCACTACTTTTTTGTGCTTTAGTAGTTAACAATTTATGTGGTGGTACGGAACCCCTTAGTGCGCGAGCCCGACTCGCACTTGGCTTTTATCACAGTTTACTAGAGCGCAACTTGGCATTTTTATATTGCATCTGACGTGCTACAGCTGAGACGTCGGAAATCGAACTGAATTAAGTTGGAGCACTGATCCAACTTACGGCAGACACGCAAAGCAGGTAAACTTGCGGCATCCAACCTGACAAAGAACTGTGTTTGTGACCCAGGGACCTTCGTTACTTCTCTAGGTAATAAGACCAATATTCTGTGGTGTAACCAAAACCATTATGACCCTTACCTAACAAAAGTTAAGGGTCAATTATATAAAGATTATTATTATTAATGGAAATTATAATCATATCTCAAACACTTCTATTAGGGATATCAGCAGGCCTGGCGCACTTGACACTTTAGGTATGAAACTACAAGTACGTGGCGGGACCCGTCTAGACGAACCTGCCGCGCGATAGACAGAGATAACGCGACAAGAGTTACGCGATAGACAGAGAGGCAACTTCTAGGTTAATATAGCTGCAGGTAGTTAGCACGCACGTCCTGAATTGCACTTTATTGTGTAGTTGCAAGAGTTACTACTTATTTAAATGATTTTGCGGAGTTAATCATCTGTACTGCACTATTATGTCTTCTGTGATATGGGTGAGCTCGGAACATTTCTGCTCCTTCCCTGTACAACGGTGTGGGGCACCTTGTTCCGTTGACATCCCTGGGATAGCTTGAATGGAAGGTCAGATCTCTAAATCTGACCACCCACGGGCTTAAGGAGCCCCTTTTGGTCTTACGACAGGGACGGGGATACCGAATAAAGAATGCAATCTTGCAGTAAAATCTTCTTTTTTTTAAATATAGAATAGATTTACGTTTGGCCACCAACTCGCATGATGGTAAGCGACGGTGTGGCCGAGGATGGAATACGTTGATCTAGAAAAAATATATTCACGCTATAGCCTTGAACAAAATTCAATTCAATTTGGTTTTTGCAAAATTCGCGAGACCTAATCTTGTAAGATCTCTAGATTTTGCGAGATCTCGCAGATTTGAGAATATCTTAGAAAAATATGAATTATTCAAGATTATTTCCATTACAACATGATAAAGTTCAGTCAGTAAGTTGTCGTCAGTGCGAAATAATGAATTACTACTTATATTCATTCATTTAAAACAGCCACAGATATATTATTCACACTTTTTCAAACTTTTTGAAGTTAATAAAAAATAACAATATATTTTTTTTTATCCAATTGAGGATTATTTTTTGAATAACATAACTATAACAGCAAATCATCATCATCATGATTTCAGCCATAGGACGGCCACTGCTGGACATAGGCCTCCCCCATCGATTTCCAAAAGTGCCGGTTGGAAGCGGCCTGCATCCAGCGGTTTCCTATGGTCTCTTTTAGGTCATCTGTCCATCTTGTGGTTGGACCGTGGACGTCCTACGCTGCGCTTACCGGTCCGCGGTCTCCATTCGAGAACCTTTCGGCCCCATCGGCCATCTGTTCTGCGTACTACGTGCCCTGCCCACTTCCACTTCAACTTGCTAATCCGGTGGGCTATGTCGGTGACTTTAGTTCGTCTACGGATCTCCTCATTTCTGATTCGATCTCGTAGAGAAACTCAGAGCATAGCCTTCTCTATAGCTTGCTCATTCCCTAGTACCGAAGCTGTATTCTAAGTCCCCGGCTCCAGGGATAACGCAAATCACGGGGTACCTATAGGTACGAAATGAGGCATCCTCTCATTGATGCCAGGTGGTTTATTCCAGAGCTTGCGACATAGTTCTATCACAGTCACTCTAATTCGGATTGACATAAATGTGACGGGGACAGAAATAATATCTTATGCACAAAATAGTTGGCCTGCTTGTTTGTATCGAACTTTATATGCATATAATTTGCCGTTTATAAGGATATTATCGATACTGACTGCGTGAACTAGCTATACAGGGCTATTAGGAAAGGGTATGCTATGCCGAAAGGGTTTCGTTATACTCATCATTATAAACAACTTTTACTATGGGCCTTACCCTGAAATCACAAAAAAAAACAGCTGGTCAATATATAACGGTTTTCTATGGAACGGCTGATATTTTTTGTGATTTCAGGGTAAGGCCCATAGTAAAATTTGTTCATAATTATGAGTATAACGAACCCCTTTCGGCTTAGCATACCATTTCCTTATAACCCTGGATTAGTGTAACTAGCTCATAGATAGGGGGTTATCTTATCTCTATCTGTTTCTCTCTCTAACTTAAGCACGAAGCGGCTGCGCAGTATTGGCAGCGTATTACTATCAAGCTCCACGTTGCCACGGAATGCAGCAACACTTGACAGCAAGTCAAAGAATTTTGTAAAATGATGTCAATGTCCATCTTACCTCACGGGATCTCATGAGGTATCTCACGAGGCGGCCGCGGAGAACAGCCAGCGTGTTCTTGTCGAGTTCTACATTGCCACCCGCCACAGACTGCACCAACACTTGCCACCGAGTCAAAGAGTTTTCTAGAATGCGTATGTCTTTCTTCTCTATTCTGTGAACGAAAAGACAATGATGCATCAATTAAACGATGAAAGCATAGAGATACAATACCTATAGAGTTACAATCTGTAAGTGAAAACAGTCAATAGACGTCCGAACGTCTTTGTACATACATAGACATCAATTATATAGTTCACAATGCCACATTTACTTCAATATAGACGTTAAGTCACTTGCAGTGTTCAACATCGCTTGTACGTTATGTCATCGTAGGACTGGCATCGCGCGGCGTTGTAGTCGGATCGCGGTTGACCTACAACTAACCAAAAAGTCGGCGTAAGTCGGACATTCTTTTGGCACGATTGTGACTATTGGTATTGTATCTCGTTGGATGAAAGATATATTATTCAGTGTTTTGGTGTGTGTAATTAATTATATTACCTGTCCGATAATTGCATCTCAATATCAACACCATCTTCTTTATAATCGGGCAATTCGGAGTCATTCATTGTTTCTTCGGCATCGGAAAATGTTACAATCTTGTCATTTTGACCTGAAAAAGATCATTATATATATCAATTTAAAACTTTTCGTATTGCTAGTGGTGTAGCTCATTCTGTCATTAAAAGTCGATACTCTGTACCATGTTGTCAGATCAGAATTATCAATATAAAAAACATAAAAACCAAATTGACCACACGGGAAGCACCAGATTTCAAATAAAAAAAGAATCATCAAAATCGGTTCACCCAGTCAAAAGTACTGAGGCAACAAATATTTTAAAAAAACATTCGAATTGATAACCTACTCCTTTTTGTAAGTCGGTTAAAAAAGATACGCAAGTGTCGGCATCCGTGTCAAAAAAAAAATGTAAGCGAAAAAATTACTCAAAAACCATTTTAATTTTATAAGAATTGAATTCACATAAAACATAAATGGCCTTTCGAACATGAAAAAACTACATTTCAACAAAAACTTTTAAATTCCGAGGAAAACTTAGAGCGTAGGTATTTTAGGAAGCTTGTTTTCACTGCGAATTCTTCTATCGCGTGAAGTTTCACCAATCATATTTCTAAAATTAATTTCAAAAATCGTAAGGAACATAATGTAGAATTACTGCATAATTATATTAGATAGATTGAGATATATTTAGAGTTTCATAGCATCAGTTAACTTTGGCACTAACATTCGATCGGTAGCACAGAATACCTATAGTACAAGTACAGAAGATTCACTCCGCAAGAGCATTTAAATAAGTACCGACTCTTACTACCACATAATAAAGTCCAATTCAGGATGTGCGAGCGCTAACTACCTACCGCTATATTAACCTACAAGTTGCCTCTTTGTCTATCTCGTAACTCTTGTCGTGTTATCTCTGTCTATCGCACGGCAGCGGGTACGGCAAGTCCGCCAAAACGACTACTTGTAGCTAGATACCTAAAGTGCGGAGTGAGCCAGGCCTGGTTACGGACTCATGGGTGCTTACTTTTAGGCAGAGGTAGCACCGTCTGATCAGGCAACAGCTGATACTGCTTCAGCATCTGCCAGTGGTTCATGAGAGACTTGGGTGTGCGGGACTGGTAGAACACATGCGGGTTGGCTTCCAGGAGCTCTTGGAACTTCTCTATTGTTGGATGAGAGTTCTGGAAATAGAATAATTAATATGCTACGAGTGTAATATGCATAATTATCAATATAAAAACCGACTTCATAAAAATGACAGATCTGGATCAAATTGAAACGGGACCACATGGGAAGCAACAACTATCAAATAAAAAAAGAATCAACAAAATCGGTTCACCTAGTCGCAAGTTCTGAGGTAACAAATAAGTTTTTTAAAAAAACAGTCGAATTGAGAACCTCTTTCTTTTTAGAAGTCGGTTAAAAAGATCACTGAAATTAAGCAATGGCCGATCCAATCAGTCTTTGGATGGGTGATAGGCGATTGGCATTTACAACTAAGTACTACCAACCAGCAGACATGTTAAATTCTAGGTCCCAGTTGCATTTCTTAACAGAGTTTCCTGTGCCAAAAATTAAATAAAACATGTTTAGAATAACATTGATAACGAACATTGCGGTCTCCTGCGACTTTTTCAACAAAATATTAGCAAGTTTATGTTAGATCTTTTTATTATGGAAACTGACGTGGTTTTCACACAAACGCGCGCGCGCGGCTGCGTCTCGGACTGCACTCAAAGCGAGACGCAGCCGCGCGCGCGCATTCACCTTGATAAAGACCGCCGTATGCGGTTGAAACTATAGTCGGAGTATCCGGCCTAATCTTACGTGAGTAATTCCCGTGTAATATAAATAAAATGTTAGATCCTTTTGTTAAATAAACTCGGACAAGTAAAACAGACTTAATGTTCTTGAAGTAATTTTTTAATACAATGCAAAAACAATTTTTTGTTTCAATACTAAGATAGCAGGAGACCTGATTTCCCGTATCTAAACCCTAGATACTCCCGGAGACTCCTAAATCTCAAACATTACAGCTCCGGCAAATTGTCGGTATCATCACAAGATACTGACGTCAATTCTGATGTACCATTCTCTAAACTAAATTTCATACCTCTAAAATTGTTGCTATCCTTTTCTGACGTATTTAAATGAAAGAAGACGCCGACATTTTTAGTGTTGTCAAATTAGTTTAGTTTAGAGAATGGTGCAACAGAATTGACGCCATTGTCTTTTAAACAAACACTTCAAAATTGGATTTACAGACAGTACTATATGTGGAGGTGGAACAACGAAATAACATCCTCGGGACATCGAGGACGCTCCGGGAAGCCTGCACCGACGTCAGTGATCTGCTGGCCTTCCCTGGAGGAGACCAGGTGGTTGAACTAGCTGCATTCGGTTCATGCAAAAAGGGTCTATGGATGACCTGCATGCGTAAAATGCCCGAATCACAACGTAATGAGACCGGCTTTATAAAAACAACTGCTAGCCAAGTTAGAAGCTTTCAAGCGGCTAAAAAACTATCATCAAGGCTGGCTTCATTCATCCTTTCTGAACTTACTTATGCTAAAGGTGTTAATAAGGTACATACAGCACGAAGCCACATGCCACATCCACTGCATTGCATGCGTTGAGAATATAAGACAAGTAAGCCAGTGTAGACAAGCTTATTTACTTAGTACTAAATGGGTGTCTTCAAATCTAGAGGAAACAGGTTTATAGGTGAGCAAGTTCCATCCGTCAAAGGAAACCTATTAGTTTTTTTTAAAGCTCTAGAAAATGTCGAAAGTACGGGGCGGACGGTCAACGTCCTGTAGCGAGAGATGACAATGACAGCTAGACACCGATTTTGTGGTTTATATATTATATCAATTATCTGGGACATATTTGCACACACGGTCATCTGACCTCAAACTAAGCAAAGCTTGTAATATCGCTGCCAGAGACTGATATACGTACATGTCGTAAGAACATAATATATTTTTAAATACATACTTAAATAGATTTAAAAGGCGATGTTTGTATATATGTTATGTATGTCTCCATAGGGATATGGACTGTGTTATGGTTGGACCTATTTTGACGGGACTTTCACTGGCAGATGTCCGCGAGTAAAACTGCTGGGTGCAGCTAATAAGATAAAAGATAACAGTTGTATGAACATTTAGGATTACACAGAACGGAGGTACTAAGCCGAAAGGACATCATTGTCTTCAATCACAACAAAAAGTTTTTTTATTTTATTTCATTTTTACTGTGCGAACCGCTAATCTGTGGAATACGCTATCTGAATGGGTGTCCCCGCTGGATCTGGGTGTCTTCAAGTAGAGAGTGAATCGTTTTTTTCTAGGCAAGTTTGCTTCATCATAGTCTGCACCATCGCTTAACGTCGGGCGAGGTGGTAGTCAAACGCAAACCAGGAGTTTTACAGCTACCTCTTAATGCAGGCTCGAAACAGTGCAGTGTGTAAATCACGCGAACATGAACCTTAAGGCGTTGATATACAGTTTGCGGTTGCACAACGTTTCGCAATCATCTACACAACTGTCAAATAAGTCGATAAAGAACTGTACTTGCACTGCAGAATTGCTTATTATACATTAAAAATAAAAGAGTTTACTCCTTAAATAGGAACAAAAACCAGTTGTTCTACAGAAAAATTACATTCACACTTCACACTCAACAAAGTGGAGCATTACAAACCTTACAAACCTATAACTTTGCTCAAGTGCTTTTACCAACACAAACAATAAGTACTTACACTTTTCAAAGTTCCAAGCAACTCTTCCTCTGCGGTTGAATACAATGCCTGCTGTTGAACAGCCGCTACCAGATCAGGGTGTAAGTTGCTCATGGCTGCCACAGCAATTCTCGACACTTCAGCATTGTACAGTAAGGCATACCAGCGAGATTGCAACTCACTCACAGTGAAGCGACAAGAGAATTTAATGCCTCGGTGGACCATACGCAAGTCATTCGTCTGGAATTTAAAAATACAACATTGTTATTTTAAATGCATATACATTGGACTGCCACATTGGCATGTATATTGACCTGCTCGAAAGTGTTCAAAGAAGAGCCACCAAAATACCATATGCCCTTCGTCGCAAGCTCTACGAAGAAAGATTAAAAGCCCTGCGGCTTACTACTCTGGAAGAAAGACGGTTGCGCGGTGACTTGATTGAAACCTTTAAAATTCTTAATGGGTTCTACAACTTCCTGACATACACAACATCTACTCACTAAAAGATTACACAAGAGAAAGCAAACGTCACAAATCCCTACTGTGGCCTGCGCCGTCACAGACCAACACTGCACACCACATCCTCAACAACAGAGTCGTTTTCAATTGGAACAGGTTGCCCGAGGATGTAATCGCATCGAAATCCATAAATGCGTTTAAAAACAAACTGGACAGATGGATAAGAATGAAGAAGATCTTAACAGATAAATACTAAATTCTGACACTGTGTGATATAGGCACATCAGCTTATGCTACTCGCCTATAATCAATAAATAAATAAATAAATGCATTTACTGTATAAGATATGGGTTATGGATTACAAGAGAAGAGAACTGACAGAGACCGAGTCACTCTTGTCTGTTCGTAGGCACCTTTATTCCGAAATTTCCCTGAGTGATGCCAATCACGTGATAACCTGCTGGTGGTAGGCCCAGGCTGCGCCAGGGCAAAGTTACTCCACTAAGCAACTCGTGTTCCGTTGTGTTATCCGTTGGCACCTCTGACAAGTTTACATCATGCCGCAAATCAACGATCTGGTGAATTCTGGTACTTTTGGGTATCCAGACACCAGCACAGTTGTATTGAAAACTGCATTTGCAAATCCAATGCATGAGTTAGTAGGTCACAGATCCAGTCACTTACTAGAGATTATGGTCTAACACTTGAACTTAACTTTCGAGTCAATTGGGGAGATTTCAATCTGGTCAAGTTCAGTGCCACCAAGAACCCAAGTGTATTTTTTCCTGCTATAAGTGACCTCTTAATTTTGGCTCATAATATATTAAGTCAACAGCTCAATTACCCATAAAAAAGCTCTCTGTGAGAGGGTGTACCTCACATCAGAACAGCTGCTCATGTAAATAAAAGAGACACTGAAGTCGAAAAGCGTTCCGAGAGGCTGATAGGCAATGGCACTTTGGTCAAGTCTTGTCTGCCAAGCCTTGAACAATAACATGTTTATCAGTTTTCTATTGGATACATATCTGAGTGCCCTGGAATTGCACAACTTGATTCCACCCTTTTCTTTAACCAGACACCCAGACAAACACAATCAATGCGCCATCAATATATAATAGAAATTCCCACGTTTGCATACAGCACTTCGATTTCAATTACCATATGCATAGTGACAGTATGGAACTCTGCTGGAGTGTGTTCTCCAAAAAATACAATTTGAGTGACTTCAAATGAAATGTAAACAGGTTTCTTCTACTTAAGCATGCTCCACAGTTAGGGTTACCAAATACCACACGCCTGGATTTGTCTGGACTTTTAGATCTTTGTCCGGCTTTTTTAACTTGGACAATGTAATAAGAGTAAATAGTGATTAATTTCTGCGTAAACATAAAACTAAAATCGTCTTTTAAAAATTAACCAAGATACTAAAATGTCCTAGCTGTTCTATCCTAAATATTGAGAGATGGTGGCCAGGCGGTAGCATGTGCGCTTTACAATCTGACGGCACCCAGATGTGCAGTTTCGATGCGATCGTTTAACAACGGTGAAGGAAAACTGTGAGGAAATCTGTAAGTCCAAGAACTTCAAAATTTCAAAAACATGACATTCACCAACATGGACTGGGCCAGCATGATGGATTAGGGTCCATCCTCTCTCTCTGAGAGAAGGCCTGTGTCCTAGCAGTGGGAACATGATAGGCTTATGATGATGACTAAAATGTCTGGCTATATATCAGGACTTTTCAAATTTTAATATGATAATTACCGATATTTAGCTCCAGGCATGATCTAGACAAACAGAAGCCAATCATGAATTAAATAAATGGCCTATGCCTTTTTACTTATATTATACACGGGAATTACTCACGTAAGATTAGGCCGGACCTCCTATACCTATACCAACCAAACACAATGGAAAGTCTTATAGTTTTTTTTTGGAATCTATAGAAAAACTAACCTGTTGTACACCAAGTATCAATGCAAGGTCATCAGTGGGTTTCCAACGCCCTAAATCCTTTGTAGACAACTGACTAAGCTGGCCTTTGCGACGAGCTTTACGACCCATGCTACCTCCGATAGAGGGAACTCTGCTAGCGACCCTTCGGCGTTCAGGAGTGGGGTTGGATGGCGTCGGGGGAGCGCTGCTAGTGATCGGAAACTCTGGCAATTGGCTTGTGTAAGATTGTGTACGCATTCTCTTGTCTCCCTTGCCAAGGGACGCCCCTGGTTGCAAACTGTATTCCACCAACTCATCGTCAAAACGCCTCCGTTTTATGGATCTCGACGAACTGAAATTTTACATGCAGTACAATTTACTAATTAGAATACAGGATTACAAGTTCGAATAGAAGGAAATTGGTACTCTGAAATACCTGCGTCGTTTGTTGTCGTCTCTGGAACTGAGATATGGAGAGGGCGAAGCCCCAGTATATTCGTTGGTTTCAGATGGATGTGACGGAGTTGCGGGGAAATCCATCGTGTAACAACCTGTAATTCTCAATTGTGAAAATATTTACGAAAAGAAAAATCTTAAAACATTTCTTTTCAATGTTTGTTTTATTAATAAAAAAAAAATATACTTGAGTTGGGTTTTGTTTTGTTTGTTTGGTTCAATTGCAAGCTTGGTTGCAAGCAAAGAGAATACAATAGAAGAGTTGCAAGCATCGACAAAAGGTTGCAAGCAATTGGTTGGATAGAATAGGGATATTGACGAAATTTTACAAAGGCCTTAAAATTAAAGAATATGGTCCATATTTACTAGAAAATGTTTTTTTATCTTCATTAGTGTACGTAGTAAATAATTATAAGCTGTTTTAATTTCAAATTTTAAATGATGCGCCAAAACGCCGATCGCCATTTTGTGACGTCAATAATCAGTACTATGACAGAACAGAAGTCAAGTACTGTATTACGTTCAAGAGATACATCTGGGTGCGCCTAGAGTGCGACTTGGCCATTCATAACGTCATCATCCGTGTGAAGAACAACCGTAACACAACTTGGCTGTTCCCAACATTTGAGTGTACCTACACCTACACCTCGGTTTTATCTAAACCGTCGAAATCGATGGTTAAAAACACTCGTGTTTCTGTCTTAATTTTAACACTTGTTATTAAGGTGCAATCTGGTTGCGCTCGGACGTAACTTCTGAACGTAACTTACCTGTATACATCTGTCACCGTCAGCCAGCCCAGCCGGCGCATTAGGCATGTCGATCTTTAATCGATTAATCGGAAAATCGATTTTTTGAGGTCAGAAAATAGATTTTTTAGATCGATCTGACAGAGTGGATCGATTCACTAGATCGATTCTCGAACCCTGAGAATCGGACCGATTCACGATGTTGATATTAAGGTGCTAATATAGATAGTAGAAATGCGGTGCATTCCACCTAGAATCGATAATATTTCACGGGATTATCTATGGAATCGGTTTTCTAGATCGTTAAAGTAAAAGCTCAAAGTAAAGCCTCTATGCTGTAAAAGTTTAATTATCGAACAATAGTCTAGCAGTCTGTGCGAACTATAGTATGCGCAAATTGCGCGGCTTATTACGGTAGTTATGTTAGAAGTAACGGCATTATCATCCCTATGCGCGCGAACAGGTTAACAACTGTCACAATCAGAATAGCGAATAAAAATCCTTAATAACCTAGTATATTCTATTATATACTTTGTTGTAGTGACAGTTTTGGGGCCAACGCGAAGAAAACATGTTGGTATTATTTTCATTTGTGTATTTTGACTGTTAATGTGAAATAATAATGGTGGATTTTATTCGAAGTATTTGTGAACGTGTATTTCCATGTTGTTTCCAAAACTCCATAGATGCCCCTAGTAAAGTTTCCACCATTTTATTGGGGCAGAATGACTAAAATACACAAAAAATAGAAGGGAATCTAACCTATAAAAATCCCACTTCTGTGCTAAAATACGTAAGACGAGGCAGTATGGCCTCAATGGCTTTAGCATACCAAGTTGTAAGCCCAAAAACAAAAATGTATCCGGAATAAATAATAATTTTATTTTACTTTATGGTGTTCTAAGAACAGTGCACATTTAATTTGTTTTGTGATCTATTTGCTCTGTATTTATAAGTAAAAAAGTGAGCTAAAGCATGTTTCCAGCAGGTGACCATTTAATTATTAACTTCTTTATCATTAAATCGTAATATCATTTTTAAACCGACTTCCAAAAAGGAGGAGGTATGTAATATGTATATATATATTTTTTTTGTATGTTGATCGATATTTTTGTTTCACCGAAAACTAGTAATTGTTCTTGCAATGAATACTTATTCAATTTAAAAATCGTTTTCTATATCGATTCGATCTATTCTGCTGCAAATAAAAATAAAAATCTTTTTATATTGAATAGTAGGCACACATTTGTCCTCGAGAATCTAAACAAATAGAAGATCCAATCGGTTTAAAAAAAAAAAAAATTGGAAAATCAAATCGATTAATCGAAGATCGATCTTCCAGAGGCAGATTAATCGAGAATCGATTCAGTGGACTTCGATTCGAATCGATTCGAAAATCGATTTTTTTCAGGAAGAATCGACATGCCTACGGCGCATCATCCAGAAATGCCTTGTTTTTGATAAATATTTGTAATTATTTCGTTGAAATACTTGAAATGGATCGTAAAAGTTATTGTTGGTGTGTAGTGCCTCAGTGTACCAATACGTCGAAAACTACACCTGAGAAATTGTTTATAATTGTACCGCCTAAAGCTGAAATACGAAGAAATTGGTTGCGGCTTGCAGGAAGATACGATGCAACTCAAATATCATATTGGGCAAATTTGCACTATCAGCTTTTGCGTACCCTCCTTCCATGGTTGCAAAGGAAATAAATATTTAGTAGATAGAAAGAAATAGGTCTTCGTTCAAATAATTTCAAGATTATTAAGTATTTCAACTATTTTTAGCTGTTTCTGTTTGCTTTGTTTTGTTTTGGTTGTGCTGTCATCACCATATTGACGTCACGCACTGTCATTGGATTTTCAAGTCACGTGACAAATAGATTAAAAATCGTGATTTTTTAATCTAAATAATTAAATTTAGGGGTTATTATTAATATGAAAAAAATACTTAAAATATCTCTTAAAATAAAACCTTTCAATATATCTAAGTTTCATATTTTATTTCCACCAGTGTCAAATACCCTATTTTAGAATAGAAGAAAAAATAAAAACTTCTACTTTGGTAATATTTTACTGAGGGCAAAGAGTACTATAATATACGGACTGAGACTGAGGGTAATTGTTTTTTTTCTATTTTTTTTTTTCTACAGACGCCTTCTGTCGTAATATTACTTACGATTACATAGTATTCAAATCATCGTTTAAATTAAAAGAATGATCATTAAATGATAAAATAGTTAACTGTTGATATTTTTGCGCCAAGGTGAAAAAAACATGCCATCTCACACAGACAGCAGACTTTTAATACAGAAGTATATGGCTGTGTCATTTCATGTATTATTTTGCTAAACTTGTGTTGTGTTCCTATTTTAGCAAATAATTTCTTTGACCAAGTTTGTCTCCACAACTTGTTCTTAGTGCCAGTGAGTTAAATACGTAAAACAAGGCGGTATGGCCGTAATAGCTTTAGTCCGCCAAGTAAAATGCAAAAACAAAGAAATTTGACGTAACAATGTTTGGCAATGGCAATTTGTCAGAAATGTCGATTGTCAGAATCGATCGAATATTTTACAGCTTTAGTTTTATTTTAGGTTATTCTGATTAGAAATAACTTTAAAATAGTAAGTAGTACTTGCAGAAGAATGGCTAGCATTGCCCGTGTTATAGGCTTTCAGCCTAAATCAATTATCGCCAGATGTTATAATAAAATTGTCATCACCAACGACGGCTCCACAATAGTTGCTCTACATCAAGATCAAGGCTTCCCATACGAGCATTCCAGACCCCTTCCAGAAGAACGAGCAGAGAGCAGTAGTATTCTACGGATGGATAATATTAAAGAGGTCCAAAGAGTATTCAAAGACACAAAGCCAGAGATTGCAAGAAAACAATTAGCCGCCATCACATTGACCACGGAACACCGTTGGTTCCCAAGAGCTAGAGACAAGAAAGCTAAAAAGACAGAGATGAATAGACCTTTTTTGTAGATAAAATTATGTGCAGAGAAGACTAAAGAAACTTCCACAGTATGCTATATTCTGTTGTAACCATTACATTGACATTTACAGCACAGCATGCCTGCAAGTAGGGCTGCAATTACCGAAATTGTAAATTGAAAAATATTACCGGCTTTGTTAGCCGGTAATATTTTTTTTAAACAACCGAAATTTGTGTGAAATTTAGATGTTTTCGCGGATAACCCTTGAATGGTCATCGTCGATTGTACACTTTTTGAAAAACCGAATAGCCTCTAAACTAGGACAAATCCGGAGAATCCTGGATGGATGGCAGGTCTACCTACGAGTGCATATGTTCAATAATAATTGTGTACGCAAAATGTGTGGGAGTGCCTGTTTTCTATCTGATACTATTTTGATAAATACATTTATGTCTCAATGCTAGTATTTTAGGAACTAGTTAGTAGAAATAAAAAAAAATGGTTTTTAAAAATAGTTTAATTCCAGTAGATAAGTAGGTTTAAGTGTCTCATAATTTGATTATAACAATAACTAATTCATATTAAAAATAATGTATGACATTAATTTTATAATACAGTCAAAATCTGTTATAGCGACATCGAAGGGACTGCTCATATTGTATCGTGCAAGTACAAACAAATCGATAGGTTATTATAACCGGGATGTTGTTCTAAACTATGTCACAGTAAAAGGTTTTGACTGTATATTTAACAGTCACAATTAAATAAACTAAATTCATAATCACAATATGTAATGTTGCCTCATTTAGTTGCAAACAGTATGCGCGTGCGTTTGATTCGGCCCGCCGCCAGGTCTGCACCAGTTAAAGATCCACTGGAATGGACTAAGTTACTTAACGAGGACAGGTTGTGGATGGAGGTCCCAATTTTTTCGGCGTAACTACATGCACTATACACAGATACAGTGTGTTTTGTCGGGACTTTGGTTCGAGTTAGAGTTCATGTGATAACCGTACAGCATAAGACTAAGAAAGAGAGTAGATCATTATGTCTGCACTGACTTTGAACTGTTCGGAAATATTGTTCATTGCCCGTGGTTCTACCTCTAAAATGTACCTCTATATTAGTCAAATCAAGACATTTTTCTTATGGATTTTACACTAGACTGTTATTCTAGTCTACTAGTACACATGGAGTAGAAATAACAAATAAGAAAAGAATAAAACAAAATAAGAAATCAATGATAATAATTTAGTTTTAATAAAATTCGAAAACTAATTCATACATATTGCATAGGTTTAATCAAGTCAGAAACATGGTAATTACTTCTTAATAATTCTCGCAGTTTAAAAACTAAAATAACACGCTTTAATATCGCTTCTACAAACTATTTAAATTATTGCATTGTCATCGATCTCTAATAAGTGTACAAAATTTCAATTTACTTCGACATTTCGAAGTAGTTGAAAATCAAGTTCAAAGATTCCATTACATACATACTAAGCTAATAAAAGCGTGTTAAAAGTTCCTTTTCAGTAGGTATCAGTGTGCTAGTTTTACTAGTGAATATACTAAACAAATTAATTTTACTGAAACAGGCTTATGCAGGCTAATAAATTATGGTGAATAACCAAACTTACCCTAGCAAACCTAGATTTTACTCAACTCTAAAGATACAGTTAAATTCACTTATAATTATTTATTACTCTACCAACTATCAAGAATTTGTTCCACGGTTATATTATTCATTCCATTATTAAAGTGCGTTTAACTGCATCAAGTAGAAAGTGCAGAAACTTCAACAAATAACAAACTACAATAACCTTTATCAGAAAAATATACTTAATTTCCTCTCCACATACAATTATCACAATATTTACTTCCTTTGGTGCCGTTTACATTTAATATTGCACTTATCAACTGAATAGTATCAGCCACAAGTCATTGCATATCAAAATATCCTCCTCACAACATAATAAAATTATTAAAAAATAGTACTTAAAACTCTATTTAAATATTTATAATTGTTGTTCTGAATTTAAGTCCTATGTAACATGTTTATAGTGACACAGATGTGCAGCCAAATGTTGCGTAGGTTGGCAACCAGTGCAAGTCGCCAACAATGCGTGCTCATAGTCTGTGACTCTCAAGAGTCCCAAGGCCCAGGCATTGACACACAAGCTACCTAAATAAAACTACAAGTATGCCATCCTTCAGGTGCCACGACTGCCAGTCTTGAAGAATAAAACTTAACTATTAAAATAATACATCCAGGAATATATCGTCATCACATGACTGTAAGGCTAGAGTTGTACTATAGTCAAAGATATATTATATTACTCACTAGAAAGAAGCTTTAACATTTTTTTTTATAACTGGGCTTTACAAATTTTCTTACACTAATGCTAATTTATATTGTTAAAAAAATAAATAAATGATTCTTAACCAGTACATATAATGGCACATGAGAACATAGATTGAAATCACACTGTATAATTTTATTATTTCAGTTTTGGATTGGCACCCACTAAGCTAAAAGAAACCCTAACGCATAGATATAAGGTTGTCTTTACACTTGTAAGTTTTGTGTAATATTTCTTTCTTAAGACTTACATAAATAACTGAGGACTGCATTTACACATGAAATAAACTTACAGTAGATAATACAAAATGTGAAACTGTAAAAAAGAGTGTTAACATAAGAGCCATATTGCAAAAGGCAATCGTTCAATTTAATACCATAACAAAATAAGTATATCGAAATTCTCTGGCATAAACCGAAAAAATAAAGCCGTAATTATGAAGACGAATATAAAACATACCTACATAAAACATTTCATTTTTTTTGTAATTTAATGAAAAAAAATCCCTACATGGCTTGCTTGCGCACCGCGACAAAAAAAAACGATTCTTTTTTCGTGCCAAAGCAAGTAAGGTCGCGTTGTCGCTCGACAAAGTGACGACAAGATTACATAGGTACTTGGTAGCAAAGTTTGATTTGCTTTGGAGTAAATGCCAAATTTATATTATAGTGACTTTACTGTTTTTAAAGGTACGCGCACATTATTTGCCGGGCCACAACGAGCCGGTTCGCATAGCAAGAATCGCTTTCATGTATTTTATATGGAAATCCGACCCACTGCGCCCTAGCATAATGCGATACTACATATAAAATTTATGAAAGCGATTTTTGCCGTTCGACCCGACCCGCTATAATCACATCATCAGCCAATTAACGTCCACTGTTGGACAAGGCCTCCTCATAGAGAGGGGTATTGCCATAATCCCCACGCTTGGCAGGCGGCTTGGTGATCGCAGTACGTTCACCGTGTACTATTAGGACGCTGCTGCCCGTCCTCCGGTGGTTCTGGTTGCAGTTTTAGGACATACCCGGGTCCACCGGGGTACCCGCTATAATGTGCGCTTACATTTATTCAGCTTAGTGGGGCAACCCATGCGAGTAGGTATAATTTTTATTACAAAAATATTTACTACCGTAATTTCAAATTAATAAAATGAACAGGTACATTGAATTAAAATAGGTAATTATCATGTTAAAAGAAGTAATTATAAAAATATTATTGTTTTTTAAATCACAATTCCATGAGTGTAAAATGATAATTATTTGATGAGAATTAACTATGTAGTTAAGTTCTAGTAAATAAGTTAATCTGCATTATTGGCTATTTTTTTAGCAAATATATTTTCAATAGCACTTGGTGATCAATTTTGAATACTAATAATGCTATCTCTGAGTAGATATATTTAATACTAACTCTGAGATAACATATTTTTTCTTCTCACACCATTCCTTCATTAACAGTTAGTTATTTGATGATACATCATTATTAATTTCATAATGTTTTATCTCCAAAATGCAATCAATGGCAAATAGTTAAAACTACCTACGTTTTATTAGTTATCGCACTCACATTATCTGTGATTGCATGCGATAATGCTCTTCGGTTTGTTTTCACGCATCACAATATTGGTTAGCTATATTTGAATCTTAGCATATAATACGGCACAACCTGAGAGATCACATTAAACTTAAAACTTTTCTTTAAAACTGCGACATAATAACCTATTTTGACAAACTTTGTAACACACCTCTTTTTATTTTTTAGCTTGGTCAGCAATGTAACTGCTGCTTCAAGCTACAACTGCAGAACATGCAATTGCTTTCAAGTTGTGATGTATTATCTGCCAGTGTAGCCCTAAACTGATTAATAATACCGGTGGCTGAGCGTCCTATCGAGACTGCGGACGCGCCGGGGCTCGGTATCGATGCGCGAACCGAAGAGCGAGAAGGGGGTGAAGGGTCAGCGGATGCGAGACACTCTCAGCTCGCGGTCCAGGACCTGCAGCTGCCGCAGGAAGCCCTCGTTGGGGTGGATGTCGCGGCGAGAACGAACCACAGCCAAAGCCTCTGTCAGCGACATTCCGCGCTTGATCATCAGAAAGGCGAGAGCGCACGTGGCAGACCGAGACACGCCCATAAAGCAATGGACGAGCACGCGACCTGCAAATGTTGTTTTTTAACTTGGTAACATCAAAATATATTAGCCTTTTGCGGTAGTGCATCTGAAGGTAAAAAATTACAGGGCACACAGAGATTTGACATCTTATATCTCGGGGTAACGAGCGCAGTGCATTGTCATCTAGGGTTGAAGGGTTGAAGTTCAAAATTCTGAGTGGCGTTGAGCTGTTATGGGCAAGCGTGAAGAGCCATCATGTGAGCGGCTTCGCTCGTCTCGTCACTCTGTATCATAAAAAAATGGTTATCCAATGCAGTTGCATATTATAAAAAGATGACTGAGGTTTATATCGTTGAAACCAATAAACCAATAAACAATTAACCTTCGATAAAGAATTTAAGTTTAAGTTAAAATTCTAAATATAATATGTTTATTGAAAAAAATATTTATATCGATTAATCGGGTAATATTCTGATATAAGCGTTTAAAGTTTTTAGCAGAGAAAACTCTGTCCCCACAAAACAAAAAATAACGTCACGCGTCTATGCGCCATACTTGTCAGAATAAAATTTATGTCGTACAGAGAAGTGACGTCATAATTTGCTGTTTCGCACTATCTGTCTAGCATGATATTAAAATGCTCATAAGTTGCTTATTTTTGATCAGATTTTCATTTTGTTTTCATAAAACAGTTATATTTATGTGCTGAATTTTAATACGACAATAAAAAAACAGTAATCTAGCCTATTCTATTACGAAGTGAAGAACAGGAATGTAGTACTCTCTACCGAGAGGAATTGATTAATAATTTTCTAGTTTTGGGGGGCGCTTTCCTGATCAAATTTTACTAAGATCGGTACATCTATTTTGTCATGAATTTAACAGGCACAGGCAGGGAGTGCTACTTAGGCCCAATGAACAGAAGACAAGGTGGCGGCGGTGACGTCGCGGTATACCAGCGACTATGGGAAGGTCAACTCTTCCTTTCTCTTTACCAAAAGACTACCTTACTCTTTTTTTCATTGTATTCTTCTAGGCAAGCGTGGTCCATCGTAGACCGCATCATTGCTTAACATCAGGCGAGTTGGCGGTCAAACGCAAGGTAAATTTAAATTGAATCCCAGACGCATCTAAAGAAAAACAGCTACGTTGCGGTCTACTACGGAACATGCTTGACTAGGAGAAACAGATTCACTTGTGACATCCAGATTGTAACTATCAGGGAACACTCATTCAAACAGTGCATTCCACAGTCAAGCGGTTTGCACAGGCTTTCCCGCGACTGCTTGCATGCCGGCCACCTCTCTAGTAAGGGTTTAGCCTCACTATTTCATTTGTGTAATTAGAAAGTATAATGCGATCGGTATGTATTTAATAGATTGTTGGGTGTTACATACCTCCTCTCGATACTCCCTCATCAATGAAGTTGGCTGCACTATGGAAGTACTTGGATATGTCAGTGCTCGGCATGTCCATCATCTGGAAGCCCTTGTACCGCAGCCCCGGAACATCACGGTAGTACAGGTGGTCTGTATCCACTTGCGTGTACCGCTTGCCTTCAGCTGTGTTCAGCACATAGTTGATGCGCATGCGCCTCAGGTATTGCTTATCTTTTGCTGCAACACTACGGTTAAAAATGTCATTGTCAGTTGAAATATTTTTTATGTAAGCAAAATACCAAAATTAATATTGATACATACGAGTCCCCAACATACAATCCAGGGTAGACTTCACTCATATCAGGCGCAGGGCTGTACGACACTTCAGCTAACGGTCGAGAGCGCAATGAAGACAGCGAACTAAGCACTGACGACGGTGACGACCCAAAACTCTGTACAGTAAACATATTTGAAAAACAACTAGACAAGACCGCACCCATTTAAAAAAAATATATTTTACATAGGTATTATTATTAGGCACACACCACACAGCACACATCCGTGCACAATCTGTTAGTTGGAATAACTAATTGCATTTCTCAAATGTTCGGATCGTAAACCGTTTTTATCAATATAGCATGACATGTTGCAAGTGATAAGAAAGTAAACATTTATATCATTATAGTAAATTGGTTTGTAAAGTTTAAATGTCAATGGTCGGCTCTGAGACATGAAAATTGTTGATGTATTCAAAGATAAATAATGACTCATCCTTTTATTATAATTACCAAAAATGGGAAAAAAATATGGGGAGTCGTATTTTTTTTCAAGAGGAACTTATATCCTCCGTAGTTTGCCAGCGAAATAATCTGAATAGGTTCAGGCATTCCTTCTAATCTCTCAAAGTATAAATGAAAAATACAACAGAGTTACAACACTGCATTTTGCAAAAATGATGATGATGTATGATCATGGGCCATTGGGGCAGGTAAAGGTAGGTTTGGTTAGTGTCAGGTGAACAAAAAATAAATAGGATTCTTTCTTGTATAATATGCTACATTACCATATCATATGTTATTATGGTTGAAAGCAGAAACTGTTAACGGGTCACACAAAAACTTTCTTAGTTTGGACACGCTGTATTGAGAGGCGTGGCGCGGGCGTGGAAATAACTCCTAAGAATAACTGGGTCAACCCCATATATCAGGGTTTCTTAAAGTGGGGTCCATGGACCCCTTTGCGGTCCATGACGCGAGTGCCAGGGGTCAACAGTCCCAAGGTTATTTATTAGAATTCGTTTGAAGTATGCAGTTAATTCAATAAACAAAACAAAAAATATAATTTTTCTAAAATTCTCTTTGCAAAATACCCATAGTATTGCTGAAGGTTTGAATGTGGTCCGTGACTACAAAAAGTTTAAGAATCATGTTACATATATAGTATATAATTAATTATGTAACATACTACATAAAGCCAAATTTCCCGATGCAAAAAACAAATCCAGAATGCGTCGAAGGAGATAATTATGGCAAAGCTATGGGAATTTGAAGTTTTCCATTTGAAATTCTGCTGTACGTAACTTGATTACAGGGTTTATATTTCGAGAATGTTTTGTCACTTCCACTACTCCGCCACACCTCTGGATTATTAGCAGAGCTCTGTATAAATACCATTAGGGTCCTCAAGTAAGATCCTACTCGCTGCTCAGTAGCTGCGCAGTATGAATTAGATCGTGGAAATAATGAGTACTGTTGATAAACAATCTTCATGAGGTTAAAAGCAGCAGACATGCACAAACCTAATCATAAGCTAGAATAATAATTACTGATAAACAGGTTTGCTTAAAAATGTTATTTGCATCACACATTGCTTTATGTTGCTGACAACTTCTTGCTGGCGGATATTATCATGCAAGAAAACAACACAGCCATTTTAAGCATTGTTTTAACCTAAAGTTTCTAAGTACATACGAAAACGTAAATTAAAATGAGGCAGGTGAAACTTTTATTATCAGCAGTAATTCCTAAGTTGATATGACATGAATGAGTTTTGCTTAAATATTATTAAAATTCGTCAAAATTTTTATATAAAATAATAATATTTTTCTAAACCATTGATTGCCCTTGTTCAGAAAATTATTATATAACTATTATTATGTATGCAAACACAATTTTCAGTCATGGGTAATGGGATCATGGGCACTTTTTCTTGTCTGTGGTCCACCCTACTGATAAATAACAGGAATTCAAAGATATCTATTGTCCGTGGTTCACCTATACCAATTTTTGGTCAGAGGATAGGAAACGGGTCAATGACCTTGTGCATTCGAACCATTTTTTTTATTTATATTCATGGGTGATTAAAAGATACCGAAATAATAACTTGAATGGAGTTGCCTATGGTCAAGGTGATTATATTAACGGGTGATCAAAGGACACTAAAGAGTTGCACATGATGATCAAAGTGAAAAAAAAAAACATTTAAAAAAAGAATGTGAGATAAACCATTTTAAATCAGGCTTAAATGAATTTGTTGATATCTGATACCAGGTACCAGGATAACAATAATGATGGAGAGGTATTTGACTTTATAGATTCACAAAAAGTTTGATCATGGGTCGCGAAGGGGAAAACCTCTTCATGATTTATGCATTCCTGGTATGTACTTGTGCTTAGTGAAAAAACTATTCTTAATTAGGTATATTGCACATTCTAATACTTATTTTATTATTAATCAATTTCATTTGTTAGTCCATTAAAAGTAAACAAATAGTTTGTACATATCCATAGTAGGTGTACCATGGGAAGAAAAAAATACCCCTGGTACAGCCAAGTGAACTTAGGTGAACCACGGAATGAAATAAAAACTCCTGGTACAGCCAGGTAAACTTTGAAGGTGGACTACGGGCAGGCCAGCACACACTATTGTATTGGTGTTTGTGAACCATGTATCCCACACTAATAGAACTCTTGTGTCGTAGGATCCAGTGCCTTTCACAATTTAACAACTAAGAGAAGGTAAACTAGACTTTTAACTTAGGCCACTGTTGTGTGAGAGTAAAGGTGATAGCTCAGAATTCTGATTATTATATTTAATCAAAAATTTGAGACGCAAAACTTTTACGCCAAATTTTTTTTCAACGAGATTTAACCCATGTCCTTTTGCAAAAAAGATAAGAGTGCATTACATGGATGGACATAGGGCACTTTTCCCATAGAATACTGAAAATTCGCGGGTGGAACCACGAAGCAGCTAGTAAGACAAAAACATAGCTACACTGTGAGTACAAATTACAAACAAAAACAATTAGTACAGGAAACCCACAAAACAACTACTGTTAACTTTAGTACATACATCATAATAGGATACATGACGGCGGGAACACCGAGGGTACAAATACTGTGGAAAAAGGATTTTATTTGGAATTTTTATGTAATCAAGCATTGTTTGGACTACATGTACTAAGGTATAAATACTACGTTAATATTTAATTTAATGTTATTGCGCCTGAAACATCTCGTGTACAGACATTACATTAAAAATAGCATAACAATCGGAAAAATGATATCCCTCAACTCCCCTTTGGCCTTGAATCCCTGACTTGTGTTCCCAGAATAGAACAGGTGAATAGGGAAATTAAAGAGATTCTGTGGATATTATTTATGCAGCTAGGTAGGTACTCAGTATCAGAATAATTTAGTAAAGTAATCTTTTGCAGTAGGCGAGTTCTTTTATAAAAAATAAATAAGATACTTACCGAATCTCTGTAGCTCATCGTTGCGGTTTCTTTGGTATTTTAACTACCCCTAAAATATATTGCGATGATTACTACTAAACTAATCTTACAAAATCAAATGATTGCTCAATCTCCGCATTCATAGAAGGAAATATAACAAAATCGAAATTTCTTATAGAAAACTGCGGCTCTCCGTTTGCTCTTTGGTTTGGCTGGCTGGATTTTTAATTTAATTTATAGTGTAACTGTACAGTGTTGCCAAGTTACGTTCGTGATGGTGATCACAGATACGGAGATGGTGACTTATCTACTATTTATTTATTTATTTGCGATCAAATGCTTGCTGCGCTTGCAGCGAAGCCAACGCGCACAGCAAGCCAAAATTATATAAGTAAATATTATTTTCCGTTACGCAGAACAGATAAGACGCCAAGTATTTGTGGTATGCTCACCAAAATAAATGGAAGCTACTGTTACTGTTTCTCCTCTGGCATTTACACCTCCCCCCCCCCCCCCCCTCGGTCGTCCATTTGATCACATCATTTGCAGTTGTGTGCGCTCAATATTGAAGTATGCGTTTGTAGAACTAATAAGAATATGTCAGTGTGTGCAATACGTGTTACCTCGCCCCCTTCAGTTTTTGGCAGACTTTTTTTCAGTACTAGCTCAAGTTTAAAGGCAGATCCAAACAATATCAAATCAAAGTGCAAAATAATAAATTTTCGATTGAAATCCCAAACGTGAGATGAATCACATCTTTAAAATAATCAAATCACTCGCTAACGCAAAGAGTGGTTTCAACCTTCCGAATATGCTTTTTCAATAGAAAATATATCATTCCGTATGATATTATCATGCGAAAACATACGAGCGATGCAAAAATTGAGCACATGGTCCAACCAAAGGCCTCTGTGTCCTCGTAGCCCCATCCCTAAATAATAATAAAAAAAAACACAGTTTACGTCACGTGATTTATGTCACTCGTGTGTCACTCACTGAGTTGCGTATGTTGTAGTTGTCTTGTTTTTATTAAATTTGTCATAGTTTTATATAAAAATACGAACAATGGTAAAGAAATTATAGCAAAAAAGTGTGTAGCGGTTAATTGTAGCAAATCTAGGCAAAATGGACGAAAAAGAAGAGTTACATCTAACCTCTCAAGAATTGCAAGTTTTGTCCGAACTTGACAGGTAATTTTTATCTTCGCTACTGAAAACAAGCTTGATTTCTCGATTATTACAAGTTTTATGCACCTAATACGTACTACAAGAGTTACACAAAGGCGTTACCATCGATATACTATCAAAGTTTAGTTCATACCTGTTGTATAAAGTAGGTGGTATCATATACTACACCAATGCATATAATGAAGTAGAGGTAGTAGAGGTACTCATGATCCAGTAAAAAAGGTCTGCTATTCCGGGACACAAGCCTACGTCACAGTCCAGTTGCCACTTCTTTGCAACAAATTGTACAGAAATTGGGAAACAAATTTGTTAATAATCTTTTAAATAAAATAGAAATAGCCTTTCAATTGTCATTTTGTCTGTCCGCTCAAGTGAAGCAATTAAAGTTAAATATGAATTAATGTATAAAACATAATATTTAAATTAAAACCACATAGTTTTATCGAATTCCCACAGGTAATACACAGAGAATGAGGAGTTATGGTTACAGGAGTACATAACTTTAATAGATTTTAGCATTGCACTGTAGAGCGGGCCCATATTGTGTATGTTTATTTATTAATTTAATTAACATGTAAAATTATAAATTCAGTTATTTTATTTTACAAATACTTAACCAACTAATCTATGTAAGTATTCATATATATGTATATATATATATTATTATATTTTTTTTGATTTGATTGTTTATTTGCATTGAATAGGCTCCGAAACTACTGAACCGATTTGAAAAATTCTTTCACTGTTGGGAATCTACACTATCCCCGGGTGACATAAGCCATATTATATTTTGCACCCGTGCAAAGCCGGGGTGGATGGCTAGTAAAACTATAAAAGCAAAATACTCACTGATTCACTGACTTTTTACGAAATCTTAGATACCCTACAAAGCTAAAATTTGGCGAGATTCCTGGGGCATCTCATTCCTGAGGCATGCTAAGAAAAATATTTTGCAAAATATTAAGATTATGGGGAGCAAATGGAGGTCGAAAGTTGTATGAAGTGCAACAGCTGGTTTTCATATAAAATTAATTAAAAATAAAAATGCTTCATCACATTTCAGTCGGCAATTTGGTTTCCTGAAGCTCCGTGGTACAGAACATGGCCGAACAAGAGCTCTTGTCCTCAAAGCAGTCAAGTACCTGGAGGGAATGCTGGTGCAAGTCAAGGTGAATTTGTTTTTTCATATACTAGATCTCCTCGCGGTTATACCCGCAAATTGTCAGTTTCCCAAAAAACTAAAATTTTACTTAAGACATTATTCTGTAATGGATACTTTTTTTTGTATTGGTATTTTGAATAAACTCGGGTATGTCCTAAATGTCCCAGGTATGTGCTACGGTTTGTACATGGCGGCGCACCGCAACTGCAAGCGGCTGTGCCGCTGTGCTTGGAATCGGTTCTATTTTAATATACCTAAGTAAGACTGTATTGTAAAGTTATCTTGTAATGTTATTATTATTACTAAACTTGAAATAATAGAAACTAGTAGTATTGCTGCGGTCAACTTCTGCCACTGGCTGCAATGCCACCTTTGGACGGTATGTGGTCGCTCTCAGAGTGAACCTTTACTTTCGTATTCAATGTTTTGATAATTGCTAGCTTGTCTGTAGACTTGGCTTGCTTTGGTGTAAGAGGTCTTGGGCTGCCTAATAGCAACTGACTTAGCTAAAAGATCATTGTTTTAGAATTTTTTACCGGGATGTTCAGCTTTACATAGAAGGCAAATGCATTTCATTAACCGGGTCCAGACCGAGTACAACCCGATTAGGCTTGCGTCCATGGTCGTTGCCTCGACCAGTCGTTGCCTTGACCGAGCATTTTTCTTATGCCATATGTGGCAAAAAAAGCAGATGGGCTGCCTGATGGTAAACAATCATTGTCACCTGTAACACCAATGGCATACATAAACTACCTACTACTTGATACTTTGCCCACCTTTAAATACTTTTAACAGCCAATTTGAAGAACCACATCATGTTAGTGATATTGAGAATGAAATAATTATCAATATAAAAAGCAGACTTCATAAAAATGACAGAACTGAACGAAATTAAAATGGGACCACACGGGAAACACCAGCTTTCAAATAAAAAGAATCATCAAAATCGGTTCACCCAGTCAAACTCAAAGAATTCCCCCTTTTTGGAAGTCGGTGAACAAGGGCAACTGTTTCATACATTCTTCTATGAAACAGTTGCTTTTTACACGCTTTTATTTAACTTGCAATGTTTGTTTATGTCAAATCTTGCAAGCTGATTTCAAACCAGTTCTTCCGAACCAATTTTGCTTGAAATTTAGCATACACCTTTAGTTCTGGTGACAATACAATACTGGTTTTCAGAATATCAAATATGAAGCGATATAGTCTTTTCGTGTCTGCTCTGGCTGTCCGATAGAAAAATGAGGAGTTAGGAGTTAGATCATCCAGATCCGACGCACACTCACCGAAATGTGTCCCACAAAAAAAATTATAGACTAGCAACTTGCGCGGATGCTCAGGACTAAGAAGCTTAGTCTGAACTAGGGACTCGTTGTTGATGAGCTTCTAGGCACGTTTCTCAACAGACTCCAACGCACTGACCTGCCAAATTCATTCCAAAGTAATTAATAATCTTTTAATTTCAAATCTTTTCCAGGAAGAAGAGCGTTCCTGTTCACCAGTCGTCAGAAGAGACATCTGCATTGATCCCAAGACTTACTGCAAGTTGGGACACTTCCATCTTCTGCTCGAAGACTATGCCAAAGGTGAGAGGTTGATACCTTCATCATCTATACTAATTACCTTTGTATACTGGGTTAGGCGGAAAGGGTGTATTAAGTTAAAAGGGGTCCGTAGTGCTCATCATTATGAACAACTTTTTTTGCGACTCGGAAATCACAAAAAAATATCAGTTGTTCCTTAGAAAATGGTCATTACATTACATTGGTTACATCTACCTAACATTCATAATATAAAACATAAAAGTGATACTTAAATATTTAGTACTGGCCCAAGCTAACAGAACTTTTACAAAATAATCTTATTTGGCATGATTTCTGTTACCCCACTATTTAACACGATTCGGTTATTTATTCATCAAACACTGCACAGATTATTCAGATAGTTTATTGAAATTACAATGACAATGTTAAGTTCACGCCATTTCAATTTCTGATATTATGTTTTGTAAATATTTAGTCGGGTCTTTGGGTCTGTATCTATTATTGTATTTACAAAGGGCAGTGTACTGAAGAATGTTCGATCTGATGCCGGCGTCGCGGTCTTTGCATCGCATTAACCGCCGTCTTATGAAGTAAGTTAATCGAAGTTTTACGTATTTTTTTTTTGCTTCACACCTGAAATATGTGGAACCTGCACATGGCGTTCTTTGAAATCGCCGTTCACGGAGTCTCTAAAGGTCGGCAACGTGTCTATGATGCCCCAGTGTTATAGGTCTATACAGCGATTGCTTACCATCAGGCGGCTATTTAGCTTTGTTTGCCACCTATGCCATAAAAAAAATATGTCATCATGGTTATCTCCATGACTCCTGTCCTTTTACAGAAAACAATTATTTATCAGTGGCAAAAAGTTTGCCTGCTTAGTTAGATCCAGTATCAAATACAAAGTGTATATTTTGTTTTAGCAATGTCGGCCTACCAGAAGTTCTATGCCCTGGAGAAGGAAAATTGGAAGGACCCGCTCTTCCTATATGGACTGGGGCTGTGCTATTACCACTACAATGCTTTTGAATGGTGAGAACTTAAACCAATATTTTATTGACAACACTTGACGGCCACCTCGCCTAATTTTAAGCGATGACGAGGTCTACAGTGGAGCACGCTTGTCTAGAAGCATCCGATTCACTCGTGACTTTTAGTCCTCCAGGTTGTAACTATCGGGAACATCATTCAGGAGGTGCATTCTACAAGTCTAGCGGTTCGCAAAGTGGAAACAAAGCGCTTCATTTGTGTTTTCCGAATACCAACCATGAACCGATGTCATCATTTACAAAAGCCATAAAACCCGAAAAGAGTCTCCCTTTCCTCAGGTCACCGAAAGCACGATTGTTTAGCGCGAACGCGACTTTTGTTAAAAGTGACTTTTGTTAGTAGAAAGTTAAAAAAAGCGAACTGATTTCTCAAGAGCAAGCGTGTTCCATCATATATTATATTTTGAATTTGCTTACCTCTAGGCATCAGAAAGTTTTACAGGTTTCATAGTTGTCACCCCTCACAACTTATGTAAAAAAGAGTGTGGGCTACTTTAAACAAGTAAGCCAGAAAGCGCAAAAAAAAGCGTGATAAAAACCCATTTATAACTAAAAACTATATATAATGCCGTTATGTCGCCATAAATCAAAACTCCGTCGAAATGCGAAACAACTGAAACTTACCCTAGATTTATTTGATATTAAACCAACAGAATAGCGCTGAAAATATTTTTTATTACTGTGAGGCTTAGCTCAGCTCATATCACTGTTTGTTAAACTTATTGCAACTACTACCAACTTTGAGAATAAAACACCAAGATATCCTAGCATGCGGGCCAGGATAAAATTGTATCCACCCGTTTTATCCGTGCGTAAACGTGTCAAAGCTAGATATTATTTTTGGGCAAACAAGTTATCGGGCCGCCTTATGGTAAGTGATCATCGTCACCTATGGATACGTGTAACACCCGAGGCATCACAGATACGTTGCCGACCTTAAAAGGCTCTACTAACAGATCTTTTGAAAAACCCCATGTCATGTTATAGTTACTCGGAAATATCGCAGGATGGGTGCTTATTGCACAAATTAAAGGTTTGAGGCAAAAAAACGCGTAAAACGCACAGTGTTTGTTTTCCACTGATCTATTATGTAGATGAACTTTCAGGCTAGTGCGATAATAAAAACGCGAAACTGGCATCATGTCGAACAGCTCTTTAGAACATTTCCCATTGTAAATTAAACATTTTTGTATAAACTAAAAGTAACTTTTATACATAATACGATAATAGATACATAGAGACCCAAGCTTAGGATCGTCGTCAATTTTGACAGCTCTACGCTGTAATGCATCAATTGGCTCAAGCTGATACTTAATATTCAATTATCAAGCACAGGGGTCTCCAAACTTTGAAGCCTTGGGGCCATAATACTTTTTTCTGTATGTTGCAAGGGCCGTAACAATTTTAATTTTCTGCCCACCTGAGCAAACATAGGCTTTTATTGCATTTCTATTACTATTGATTGTGTATTGTGACACGTAACTACATCTAGTGTCGAGTAGTGATACTATGTACGGTTCTAGGTACTATCTATTTCAGCTACAGTCTTCAGTCCTTGTGCGGGAAATGTTTGGAATTGTCTGAATTTCTAAGACCAGTCAAATCAGTTGTTAATTTTATCAGATCCACAGGGCTGAATCACCGACTATTCCGCGAGTTTCAATTCCTGTCGCGGGCCGGATTGATGGCAGTGGCTGGCCGGATTTGGCCCGCGGGCCGTAGTTTGGAGACCCCTGATCAAGCATATTCCTAAGACAAAAAAAAATACTTGATTTCTCCGTTGCAAAGATGGAAGCAGTGCTCCGTGTGAGGTCGGACTTGCGCTTTGTAAAGAAAATTCTTTGTCTCGACATGAAGTACCGCCGAGTCTGTTACAGCAATTCTTCTCATAATAACTACTTCTCTAATCTAATCATGGGCGACTCTAACACATGTCTTCTGAAATGTGATTAAGGACGTGCCAGGAAATTAAAATATGTAGTTAAGTCCTGCAATGCAACATGTATATTATCCCCCTTAGCTACTCATAATTTTCCTAACTCAGTACCATCTTCTTCTCGATCTTACGATGGTTTCTTCCCCACGACATGTAGCCAAGCACGGGCAGCTTTCAACAATAGTTTCATATTCCTTTTTGTACCAATTCCATAATTGCATGTATTTTATATTCAACAGGGCCTCTTGGTGTTGGTTTCGGCTCCAACAATGTCTACTAAATGTCCGGGCTAGACCCGATAATTTTATGAAATAAAGTGATACATCACATCATCAGCCAATTAACGTCCACTGTTGGACAAAGGCCTCCCTCATAGAGAGGGGTGTTGCCATAATTCCCACGCTTGGCAGGCGGCTTGGGGATCGCAGTACGTTCACCGTGTACTATTATGACGCTGCTGCCCATCCTTCGGTGGTTCTGGTCGCAGTTTTAGGACATACCCGGGTCCAAAGTGATACATACTGAAACTTAAATTACTCACAATAACGTAGTGTCGTTAGGTCATTTCATGCCATATCTTTGACTTCGTCCATCATGCTCGGACTTTTAATAAATAAATAATAAATATCTGGGACATTGTTGCACACATACAATAATAAACGATCACAGACTCCTGCAAAAAAGACAGCATAGACAGCAAAGATAAAGATAATTTATTTGCACAAAACACGAGTAAATTATACGCACATTTAAAAACACATGCACAATTAGGTGTTGAAACCATAGACCTAAAATTTGTTGACATCCTAAATCTATGGTTGAAACAATATTAATCACTTAGGGGATGACAATATTAAGAGTTTTATAGGTCTTCAACTTGGCTTGCGTTGCATCAATTTACGCGGTTATGGCAAACACTACCATATTCATATTTTGGTTATAAATAGTTGAGTATATAAATAATCTCGAATGTAATTTTGCAAACACGATTTGTGAATCTTTTAACGATAGAATAATTCGGCGAAAACAGGTCTTCTAAATCACATTTTTAGTTTTTTCTCCGAATCTAGAAGTTCTTGAGAATTATTTTTTCATATTCTAATGGACATTTTTGTATAATGTAGTTTATAATAAATTAGTTTTTTTTTTCTATACTATATAATATAATAATATTATAAAGAGGAAATATTTGATTGTTTGCTTTGTTTGTTTGTTTGCATCGAATAGGCTCCGAAACTACTGAACCGATTTGAAAAATTCTTTCACTGTTGGGAAGCTACACTATCCCCGGGTGACAAAAGCTATATTATATTTTGTAGCGAGGCCGAAGGCCGAGCTTACACCCGTGCGAAGCAGGGGCGGGCGACTAGTAATTAATGTAGTTCTTAGTAATCTGGAGTTTTTTTAAATAATTTGTTGCTTCCGTTATTTGGTTCTGAGTCGGGCGCCGACGACTAGTGCGTATCCCTTTCTGCAGGCGTAGATAGCATATGTCACTGTTTCGCACAGGGGCAGAACTTGGATTTGACGACATATCGCCTCTTACTGGAAACCTTTAACCCCTGGAAACCTTTAACGTCTTTTTAACCCGTAGTCAACGATGCTGGTATCACAACTATTTTTTTTCTTACTCTCTAGTTTTATATTTTGTTGTATACTGTTTATTGATCATTAAATAAATTGAAAAAAAACCTAATTGTTGAAGTCTGTTAATAATTCTGAATATATATATGCTTGTGCACAATGCACATATTAAAAGAAGTGGTGCATGCGAAAAAAACACGTGTGGTAGAATCACTTGCAAAATGTGGAATGAGCTACCTTTCGCGGTGTTTCTGAGAAGCTATAACATGGGGTTCTTCAAAAGGCGAGTTAATAGAGTCTTAAAGGGTCGGCAACGTATTTGTGATGCCTCTGGTGTTACAAGTATCCATAGGCGACGGTGACTGATTACCATCCAGCCCGTCTGCTTGTTTGTCACCTATGGCATAAAAAACATTGGTTTATGGCATTGAGTAGCATTGAATTTTAAATATCGGGCCCGTTCTATCTCCTCGCAAATAAAACATCTGCAGCAAAAGGTTCGCTCCATAAATCAACCATGAAAAAAAAACAGTCACAGATGCCAACACTGTGGAACAAGGAACCAAACGACCTACTTTTTAATCATGATTCATTTCCGGAACAGAGTTGAATGGGCGACTTGCTGAATTACTTAATTAGGGCAAGGCCGATAGTCTACATCTACACAATTGTTACGTTAACACTGTTAGACGTTACCTACATCGTAAGCAGTGGAATAAAGTAATAGGTTAGGTATATAAGGAGGTATAACTGCGCTTACCAGCCGTTTTTATTCCGGTAATTTTTATTTTCAGCCAGTATCTTTTTGATCTAATGCATACATTTTATATAAAACTTAATGGGATACATTAAACCTCTGTGGTAAATTTATATCTTAATAAAAAACAGCACATTAATGAAAAACTGTGCAACCATGACATTTCATGTAACATTTCTGCACTGTTTTGGTTCTGAGCAAAAAAACGTCCTTTGTGATTGGTTTTGTAGTGATAACATTACTACGTATTTGAAATAAAAAGATATTGGTCAAATAAAACCGACAATATATAGTAAAAAGTCATAAAAAGACTTATCTTCAAGATTTTTTTCGACTCCGAGCAGTATACCGAACAATATAATATTTTTTTGTAATTGAAATCCGAGACATAGTATTAGTATATGTTTCCAACTCACAGAAAAATATTTTGACACATTTTTGTTCACCACCAAGTTAAGCAACGTAGTGCGTGATCGGTACTTGGATCGGTGACCGCCTAGGCGTAATGTTGTGTTTTTGCTCTCCTTTTTGTGTTTTGTGATGGTACGGAACCCTCCGTGTGCGAGCTCGACTCGCACTTGGCCGGTTTATTTTGTTACTTTTTGTTAGCATATATAAATTATATAACTACATTCACCTTCTATCTATCTTCTTCTTCTACACTAATAAAGAGGTAAAGTTTGTATAAGTTTATTTGTAGGAGGTTCTCTCCGAAGCTACTGATCCGATAAAAAAAAATCTTTCATCTAATAGAGGTCTATACTATTCCTGAGCGCAATAGGCTATGTTCTATAATGATAGAAGTTAATTTTCTATAATAAATAACCGTACTAATAAAACATGTCGGAAAAAATAAGCCGATTGGCTTCTTTTTTGGCGTACGCTGACCTAACGGTTGGAGATAAGTAAATAAAATAGTTGGACAAAAATGTAGTTCTTAAATAGTTCTACAAAAAAGTCCCCGGTAGCATATATCTAACTTTTATAAGAAAGCCAGAAAAACGAATATAAACTGTTATTGTGTTTAAAATTAAAATTATAAGGTCGTATTTAGATGCTTTTTTATGATCTAATTTAAAAAAAAATGAAATTCAAAATGAATTCGTTATCAGGAGTACTTCTTGTAAGTAGATAAAGTTTCCCGTTTACAGTGTGTTGTTCAGTCGCACATTTCATTAGATAATGTAACATAAAATTTCGCGACCATAATCATTCGGGCAGCGCCACAATAAGTATGTAGGTAATACAATAAAATAACTCTTGATTGACACCATAAAAAGATATCACAAGAAGAATACATTAAATATGGACATGAAATATAAACTGTCTTATCGATAAGAGCGACCTCTTCCAGAGGGAGAGACACCTTACCTATTTTAGATACCATAAGATAATAAATCATAATTATCAATATAAAAAACAGACTTCATAAAATGTCAGAACTGGACAAAAATTGGGACCACACGGGAAGCACCAGCTTTCAAATAAAAAAATAATCATCAAAATCGGTTCACCCAGTCGAAAGTTCTGAGGTAACAAACATTAAACAAAAAAAAACTTCGAATTGAGAACCTCCCCCTTTTTGGGAGTCGGTTAAAAACCGTCCATAAACACTTGTTAAATGGACACTAAAATTCGTGAACGTTCGCTACGTCATACCTACGAGCTAGCTAGATAGGTTATGTATTTCTAAATTGGCTTCGGATATCCACAATTCTTCGAAATTGATTGTTATGCTGGCAGAATAGGAATGGGTGTAATATTATGTTCAAAGATCTGGGAAACAGACAAAGTCGACACAGACCCATAATAATATGTATTTTTGGGTATGCCCGGGGAATCAAAGGCGGCCCCAAACTAGCTATGAAATCCAACCATAAGTGAAGATTAAGCTTTAACTGTACGTTTTACTCGTACCTATATGATACATCGATCGTCGACAACTAAGTCAATTGAAGTCCTTTACGCTGTTACTTTTTTTATTTTATGTAACAAAACCCTTAACCACTAAAATACGAATTTAATCTTATTTATTTTATTTAGGTACAATGTGTTTTGTTTAATACAAAACATACAAAAGGAAATTCTAATTAAAGTTAATTCTATTTCCAAAATGATTGGGGGCTGAGAGTTTATGTGCGTCAGTACAATATTTCACTCAGTCTTGAATTATTGTGCCGTGTAAATAGACGTGTTAACGAGCTTTTCTTACGCTTTGAAACGACAAACATCGAACGTCTCGCTTCTAGTTTAGTAAAATTTTGGAAGATTCGTCGGAAAAAGCTCCCAATGTGTTCGTCGCACACTCCATCCGTGTTCGTGTCGACATCGTGATTCACCGGACGTAGGACGAGCGCGGCACGCGGGGAGGTGGCAGTAGGGCTCGTGCGCGGGGCGGGCGGGAAGGGCCCGCGGTAGCAGCGCGGGGCGCGGGGTGGTGCACGCTGCAGCGCGAGGTCGTCGCTCGCTCGCGGCGCGTACTGCCAGTCGGGAGCGGGATGCGGTGACGTAAACTGCATCGGCGCGAGCCGCTAACGTAGTGTAGGACGGGACGTGTCGTGTTTATATGTGCCGTGTGTGACTTGAGCCATTCTGTTGAACGTTTGCTTGTGCTAGTCTCCTTGAAGACGTCTCCGCTCTTCACTACGCGGGCCGCTGCGGCCGCACACCTGTCAGCCCCGGATCAGAATATCCCCAAAATGGTGAGTGCGGTCGAAGCTCCCGATTTGTTTACGTCGGCCCTAGTGCCGACTCTCTCTCTCTCTACCTGCCGCCCCTATCATTGCATCGCGTTCGCACGCGACTCTTTCTATTGTGTTTTGTTTCCAAAATCCAGACACATACGTCGACGGCTCTGAAGCTGGTCCCGTCGAGGTCGTGTTTTTGTTCCCTTGCATTATTTTGTGCGTGTTTTTTTAGCATTTTCGCAGGTAGCAGCCAGTCGAGGCAGTTCTACCTTCTTATTTATCCATTCATCCGATCGACCCACATGAGAAGTCCGCAAAATATTTCCAGGCTCTGGGTAACGCAAACGTAAGGGTGCCAGCCCAGTGCGTGAGCGGTTAAGCTAGTAAATAATGAGTTAGCCGTCGCATAAAATGTAGGTCGGTGGAGTGTGGTTATAACCACGGTCGCTGCACGCGATGCTATGCTACTTTACCTTACTGCCATACCGAGCCTCTGATGCATTTTATGCACCGCTATTGCATTCTTTGATTGTTCTATCAAGGCACGTACGTATTTACTGTTACTCGCAAACGGTAAACTTGCATCAGACAAGGATATTCTCGGCTTTTCCTCTGTTTCATGCACCTGAATTTTCCAAAATAATATAACACCACCTGCCATTCCAGGTCCGGAAACACTTGAGTCACCTGATGATTAATGATTCTAGCACTAAAGAGAAATTTTAATACGATTGGCTTTGTCGCCTTACAGGAAACTGAACCTATGTGAGTCATGAACTCGATAGCCATATCAGGTTGAATTCGCGCACTTTTGTCTTACGTCATTGGTCACCAAACCGGTAGTACCTACCAAATGAGGTGTTCAGAAAATTGATGAGTTAAATTAAACGAAGCAGTATTAAAGGTTCTTAATTCTTCTAATTTTTTTTCAATACCCTAAGAAAAAAAGTCTGAATAAGGTGATGACATTTGAATAGGAAGTCCACCAACGCTACTAAAAATTCTATACAGTACGTTGTTATCAGGGCGGTTTCGTAATGTCTATGTTTAATAGTCAGAGATTTGATTATGACACCGAGTTGCTAGGGTTCGTAATCAATATTATCTAGTTTTCGTACCTACACAAGTCGCAACTGCTATCAATCGTCATGCATCATAATATTGGCTATCTGTCGTGGTGGGCCGGTCCCAGGTTTATCTACGCAACGCCGCCGCTAACCGCTTCGAGTAACGGTACCACTCTCTGGAGCCCTCCAGTTACTAGTTAGACCCGCTCGGCCCGTTTCGCAAACTTGTTTATCAATATGCTAGCCGTGTCCTTTCTCGTTGAACTAAGCCGGAAATGGTATTTCCATTGGCAATTACATTACTTACGCTTGACAATAATATATAATACAGTGTTATAACCCGTATTCTGACCACAATAGATTCCAGATACGTTTCTATGAATTTCTTGCTTAAATCAGTTTTTTGGTGTAGACATATTTTATCAGCATTCATTTATTCATGTTGTTATACAGAATTGTAATCGAAATCCAAAGGTTTCTCGGTACACATAAATAATGTATTGTTTTTCATCGAATAATCTACAGTAATGTACAACGTGGAATTTTCTTGTATTTTCTTACGTTTGTTTTTAAGCAGCATTTGAATTATGCAATTGCTATTGACATTTGAAAGTCAGCTGCTGCTTTAGCCGTGTGTAGATTGTGTAGGGTAATGCCAAGTTGTTGGGATCGATTCTTTTATGGATGTGAGTAATGAATGCTATTTAATTGCTAGAGCAGCTTGCGGTGGCGCGTGCCGTAGGCAGGTGTATGCCGGCTGCTATCACACCTGTCCGCCACGACATCAGCTGCTCCTGGGTTACCTAGTCGTAAGACTATGCATATCGTGAAGAAGTCATCGATATACACGAATCGGCCAACAATAAACACGCAAGTTATAAATATGTTATTTGGCTCAT
The DNA here is from genome assembly GCA_949125355.1 of Agriopis leucophaearia. Lineage (NCBI taxonomy): Eukaryota > Metazoa > Arthropoda > Insecta > Lepidoptera > Geometridae > Agriopis > Agriopis leucophaearia. The sequence goes on from OX421262.1 coordinate 5,698,435, forward strand.
TACGCCCGGTGGTCAGGTAATGAGCAGTAGTGATGGTCAGTCGTCGGTAGTAATTTGTATTTTTTACAGATATCAAAATTTGTATAGACTTTTTCAACTAGGTACCTTACCTACTCCAACATGGTAATAACCGTCACCTAAATCCAATTGGTTTGGAACAAATTACAAACATATTCCGAAAAAATTATAGATCCTAAAAACTTCCTCGAAAATTTGAACTAAGATTTGTACTTTCTGGAAAGAAAAACATAAAAGGCATGAAAAGAAAACCGCCCTTTATCGGCCCATTGTTGAGTTTTACTACGTTACCGTAGTAAATAAACGAACGCACCGCGTAGAAAGCGATAAAATTTCCCGACGTGTTTGCTTACTCGCTAGCGCTACTTTACAGTGTAATTGCATTTCGTAGGTAATTTCTCCACCAACGGCAATCTTTACCGGCGGTCTAAGCATTAGAAGCTGTTCGATCACAGTACAGATTTCTCTTCATGTGGCAGTTATTGTTATAATATTTTAAAATCTTTTTTGGATTATTTATAATTTGTGTGTGACATGTCTCATTCATAAATATTATGCAATATATTAGAGTAATTGATGTCATGTATTTTCATGTATTCCTGCTTCTGTAATACCGGGCTTATACTTGGTTTCTTTTACATATTTATTGGTAAGGTTTATCAAATTGCCTACTTTATTTTATATCAGAGTAGAATTCTGCTTAGTAGTTTTATCATTTCGTAATTCATAATTTCAATCGAAATATTTTAACTTTTTTTGTACGGGTTTTTTAATTATGTCTCCTTATCATTTTGATAAAAGTTGATGGTTAATATTCGAAATATCTTTACCATTTACGTATGAATAGCAACATATTACATTACGTCACAGTAACTATGTTATTTATAACATGCGAGAATAGGTTTGCGAACTAACACCGCATGGTAACAGAATAGCGGAGAAACCGGAATTTGTAAATGCTTCGCTTGTCTAGCTAGTCACGTTGGATACATGAAACTACGGCGTTAGAAGCGGTACTAGAAGTTGATAGCTTGTATGTAAATTAGCTAGAGATGAAAACTAAATAGCCTAGTAGCGACGCGTTCTGCGGTCTCCGACCTTAGTTTGAAGAGCGCATCCGAGCAGCGGTGAAGATGTGCGGGCGGGGCTCGACCTTCTTGCCCTTCGTCCCGCACCGTGAGCTACGTCACGTACGCACGGGCCCTTTCACGCACACGGGGACGCGCCGCGCTGCCGAGGACCCGCGCGCGCATCCAAAATTCGGCCTGTCCCTATCGAGTCTGAAGGGCGTTTGCATTATTAGCATCCCCCTTCGCCCTTCCCTCCCCGTCTCGAGCCTATTTAAGCTTTGCAGGGGCTTGGAGCTCTCGACCCACTGCTCCCACACCCCTACGGCGACCGGGTGCGGCTTTTCGATTTTAGACTCGCTGGCAACCCGTGACATTATCGATGTTTTTTTTTAATTGATCTGGGTCACGGCTCCGAGAGTCGAGAGCAGGGTGAGCGCGATGGTGATGACGACGTTCGGCCGTCGACACTAACGGATCGCTATTTATACCTGCCGTAGTGCACCGGAACTCGCTCGATGCATTCGCTGCATCCACCCGTCTCCGCCCTGTCAATGACCTACCGCCTCACCACTCGACGGTTTATTTCCTTATCCCAGAAAGCAAATCACCAGATAGAATTATTTAGGATTAGATACGATACTGACTACAACATAGCTGTTACAATAGCCAAAGGGCGAGCGTTGCGAAATGCTATGGCAAGCGGTCGCCCTTCGGCTTTGTTTAAGTTACGTAACTGAACCCACCTACATCCGTAGGGCTGCCAGTCCGCCACCCACGTAGGTAACACGGGCATGAATAGTGTCAAGCAGCTTGTCCCACATTTCACACTAACTAGACGAGTTTTTCACGTGCAAAGGAAAAGCCGTCTCTTTTATTTATGCCTCCGCACTCCCCAGCATTCAGTCGCCAAAACGAGCGCTCGCTTTGTGTTTCGAAGTTTTCCCCTTTAACCTAGATATTCCCACTGGAGCAGTCAATGAGCAGTCTTCCGCAACTACCCTCTTCACAAAATCAAAATGACTTAATATATCAGGGAATGTTAGTTTGTGGTGATTTCAAATGTAACTTGTATCATTATTTCATCTCGGGCAATACCTAATTGTTCTATTTTTCTATAATAAAATTAGTCGTTTAAAGCAACGAACTATTCTTAGTTTCTTTAAATTGCCTATTGGCTCAAAAGAACTGGATTCTCATTGCGCATTAAAAACAAGTAGAAGTTGAGAGGTGACCTGTCGAGCTCTGCAGACAGTATTCGCGCTCCGCGATCGTCGTCCGCATTGGAATTTGCGCGAAAAAAGCTATACGTCACGAGACGTCACACAAGCGCGGTGCGGGCGCCGGGCGCAGAGTATCGTCACACTCGCAAGGCCGCTTGTGAGTAAGCAACTAGCAAAAGGTACTTGTTTACAATACGGACAAGAATGATTAATGAAAGGGATGACTGCAAACAGTGAATCACTACAAAAGTCTTGGTTAATTCTTGATACACTACACCTTTCTTTATATATTTTTATTGTATACTAGGCTTGCGTTTGACCGCCACCTCTCCTTTTGTTAAGCAATGATGCGGTCTACGATGGAGCAAACTTGCCTAGAAGAAATCTATTCACTCGCGACTTCAAGACACCCAGATTGTATCTATCGAGAAACACCCATTCTGGCAGCGTATTCCACAGTCTAGCGGTTCGTATAATAAAACTGGAATCAACAAAGGCAAAGATAAGGGTTTTGTAATTCTTAGCTTATCGGAGGATTTGGCGGGCATACAACCCTATCAAACAGACTCGGATTAACTTTACATTCTTGTCAAATAATACATATGCCTTATCAATATATTCCTGGAAATTTACAAACGTCTACAGCACGGCATTTCCAAGTAATTCAAAGGCATTGTCGCCCGTTAATACTTACCCGACACTACACATGGGAATCACGTCTGTTACGCGCACTAATACGCAAATTACATAAATTTGTACGTCAAGTAATTCACACATAGCATGTGTGCTCGGTGATAAGAGTGCGAATTGATATGAATAACGTCAGCAGGCCAATATACCTATGTATTACATATAGCGATAAGGCCATTTGTATAAGCCATATGTCGAGAATTGATAAACCTCATTAAAACAATTTACCCTCTCAGTGCCCTTATTATAATAAACAGTAAATACTGTCACAAATACGCTATGCTCGAATGGCTTTTGTTATTTAGACACGAGAATTCCTCGAGATTTTTATGGGCCGCTCTAAAACTTTGTCCGTACGGTCCGGTGTGTTGGCCACATATGCGAGCATACGTAATTAGCGGGCAGCGGAGCGGTTCTCACGGATGACGATCCATACTTACAATCACGTCTCTTTGTACGCACAATGGGCATTAGAAAGCGGCCGGCGACCGCAAAAAGGGAGCAGTGGAAAGGGCTCCGTTCTGTATTTGTGGCTCTGTGCTTGCGAGATGATGTTGCGTCACTATTGAGCGATAACCGCTCCCCTTCCCCGCCGTCCCTTCCGAAGGCCTCTGACCCAGGGAACAACACACGATGTGCGTGTCGCAGCCATTCTAACTTGCACGTATGCGCTACTGCCCTCGCTTTGTCTATGACGTCGACGTATAGCCTCGAAAATTTAGTTCTCAAAGGGTTCAACCCTTCTAAATCGTATCGAGGGATGGGGCTGTTTTTTTAATTCTGCATGTAAATAAGTATTGGACTAGCTAGTTCATACACTTGTGTGCATAAATCGTATAGGGTGTATCAAGGGCACTCCACCGTTTGTAATGTAATAATAGTGCAGAATGTCTGTCCTTTCAATCATTTATTGGGGGAGAGCTCGACGTGCATGTTTTATGCGTGTTTAAAATGTGAAGTTTTATTGCTATCTTCATTTTTTTTATACTTCATTTCCTTCTTCATTTTCTACTTCATTTCCTTTATTTGTTTGATTGTAATCTTCCTGGATGATAATCGACATTTCGAGATATTTCAAAATTTCCTGCTTCATAGTACTCGTAAATGACTTACCGCTGCTTATATTGTGGTAATGATAATGGTTTACGAAGGCTTGTGAGTGTAACTCGCGAACCTGTTCAGTAATGGATTCGCATAATGTAGCAGTGACATCAGGTTCACGTCAGGTTATATCGACGTGCCGCGTATGTAATGCGGTGCGGTATGTCGTCGGCATTGCTCCGTCCATCTGCTGTCGCTAGCGGCGCTTCCGGGTTCTGGCGACGCTTTTATCTCATGATTGGCTCTCGTTACAAGTTAAACTGTTTGCAATTGTATGAGTTTGCTTTTCATCTTCTGTGACGTGTATTCCCAGTTCCCACACATCTTTATCAAAACACGGCGAGTTCACCAACTTTTTAACAAAAACCGACTTCCAAAAAGGAGGTTTTTATTTTATTTCTTTTTTATGTTTCTTGCCTCAAAACTTTCGACTGGGTGAACTGATTTTGATGATTCTTTTTTATTTGAAAGCTGGTGCTTCCCGTGTGGTCCCATTTCAATTTGGTCCCGTTCTGTCTTTTTTATGAAGTCGGTGTTTTGTATTGATAATTATGCTTTAACACGCAGCATAATTTAGTATGATCTCTATATGATTTACGTTATTTTTTATTATATAATAGGCTTGCGCTTGGCTGCCAACTCGCCTGGTGTTAAGCGATGATGCGGCCTACGATTATGTCGCATTGGCAGTAGAGTAGCACGTGACAGTGACAGCGCGTCTGACAACATACAAAAAAATATTGGTCGTCACAGGATGCCCGGCAGATGTGAAAACAAGTATTTTTTTTTATCAGACAACAGTTGGCGGACAAATCGGTGAATATAGGTACATTAAAAAAAACAGTGGAACATAGAACGGTCCTCTTTTTATGAAGATGGTTAATAAAAATGCATACCTACCTAAGGTCTCTGCTTCTAGTAAATACACTAAGTTGGTTACTGTTTACCTTTAAAGCCTTTATCTACATGCTCACATTGCTCACAGATAATGCAGTTTAGTAAATATTTTCTTACTCTCTTACTCATACAAGGACCTTAACAATACCGTTATTGTTCTTTATGGCGTGTTGTTTGTAACTTTGCAAGTCACTTCTCCACTACACATTTCTTTCTAGCATGTCGATTTAATTACCACCTAAATACAAAGACATTTAAAACTGTGGACATCATAGGTCAACGCTCAAAAATGTCCGAACCAAAAGTAGACTTAAAAGTCAAAAGAAACATTAAACAACATATTTGTTGCTTAATGTTTCTCAAAAATTCAAAATTCGTTATTGAAGTGAAAACTTCTTTAGGCGCGTTGAGCAATTTGTGTGAACAAAAATCATGGAACTCGCGTCATCGTCACCGAACGCTGTACCGTGTATTTTAAAACCCCATCTCTTGTAGAATAGTTAAATTACTACTAAAGTTTTCACTTCTGACGTGCAATCCTATGACTGATGTGTTTTTGTCTGTTTTTTTTTTGCAAGGGTTTGGTATCTCCTGTTAAGTTTTGACAACCTGTGTTAGGAGAAACCGCTCTTTCGTTGTTACATCGTATTTGCATATATGTATGTATAAACAGTTTATATGTAGTTAGTTCTAAATTTAAAGTGTAATTATAAAGTAAAAATTCTCTTATTTCCTGTATATATATTTATAAAGGTGTAGGCACTTTTTCCCACAACTTCATACCAACATCCATGGGTTTTTTAATCGATGGGTGCTGCTTCATTTCCACTCCCGTATCGCATAAAATATTGTAATGTTCTACGAAAGATACAGAACTACTACAACTAATGTAATTCGTGTGGAAAACAGTTTCATGAAATAATCATGATCATGCAAAATACATGCGGACAATTGGACAATAGGTACTGGACCTGGCCTTGGTGTGACATCACTATGAATATTTCTGGTACGCTCTGACATACTTCAATTGAGTATTTTCAATTAACATCACACTATCACACTACTATTGAAAATGCTAGTTTATGTGTGTGTAAGCATGTTTGTTCAAACACACACTATGAACTGGGGATCTTATCGCTAGAAGATACCTATATGTTCCAGGCAACCGTTAAAATTGCCTGCCGTATTGAGACAGGCATGTTTTATTATGTGCTCCATTGAAAACAGAATAACCTAGAATCTAGATTTAGACAAGTGGATCACATTAAAAACCGACTTAAAAAAATATGAAAAACATAATAAGTGCCTGTAAATTTTTTGAGTTGCCCTCGATTTCCCTGGGATCCCATTGTCAGATCCTGACTTGGTGACAATGGGACCAAATTGGAAGTATACCCTACCGGACAAAAGTACAAAAGTATTTTTTTTATCGGATAATCGTTAGCGGATAAATCGGTGAACATACATTTAAAAAAAAATACAGTGGAACATAGAACCGTCCTACGTTTTTAAAGTCGGTCAAAAATAAAAAGCTCTTTAAAATAAACACAGACGACCTAAATCCCGAATACCTAGTGGCCTTAGAGCGAAATAGAATTCGAAATGAATTCCTATTTTATGAGCACTTTATTCTAAATTCAGTTAGCAAATTACTGTGAAAATGGCTTCTCAGCTGAAATTTTGCGTTCATGAGATCATATCATGTAGGTTACTCTATAAGTGGTATCGAAGAGGACGCAACTAGGTCAACGAGCGTGACGCCAGCGATAATAGAGCCCTTGCTCGTTCATTATCAATTTCGTATCACTGATCGCAGAGGCACTTCCTATACAGGGTTACGCATTTAGCCTGTACTAAGCCGGAAGGAGGTCATTGTACTCTTCATTATGAACTTTTTTTATTAAAGGACCAACCATGAAATCGCGAAAACAGAATTTTTTCGAGTGTAATTTTTGTCAATCCCATCATTTTTAATATTGTCATCAAAATAAAAAAATCCGCCTTGACCTTCGGAACTAGACCTAATTAAAATCTAAACACACGGGAAGCACCAGCTTTCAAATAAAAAAGAATCATCAAAATCGGTTCACCTAGTCCAAAGTTAGTCCAGGTAAAAAACATTTTTAAAAAAACTGTCGAAATGAGATCCTCCTTTTTGGAATTCGGCTAAAAATTACTTTCGTGAAAACTTATGTGCACTTGAATCAGTGTTTATTTTGTCACCATTTCCGTATTAGAAATTACATGGTTTATGATTTTCCGCAATAAAATCTAGTGTAACAGTCATGTAGTGCATAGAATTGCAGTTAGCATTGCATACAGTAACCTCGGTACCAAGGCCGTGAAGCAATATAGGTACCTAGGTAAAGGTTTTATGCATCGCTTGATTGCGTCACCTGGTCACGAGCAATATTCCACAGAGTTTTAATAGTGTAATACTCAAATGCATTTAATGTACGTGTTAGCAAGTTTTGCAATTGATTTAAAACATGTCAATCAAGGATCCCCGGTGCTAATACAGAAATGGGTTATTAAGTTACTCGATTTTTCCTTTCACTCGATTTCTTGGGAAAATCTCAGGTAACGCTATGAATCGGTCACATGTAGCGAATACCTAGGTAGGTACTTCAGTTATGTAAAATTTGTGCTATAGCGACCGACGAATGAACTCTATGAATAGCGGTCGATCCGTCCTTGAGCCGCCGCGTCTAAAGAACTAGGTCACGTCGAGGTGCCTCATGCCATGCCCCCCTACACCAGCCACCATGGCTCTTCAACATGCACCGCTTTGTACTACGCACTACGCAGCGGTAAACTTTTCTATCGGCATTCCGTAACATTCCTAGATTATTTTCGAACTGTTTCATGGACGCCGTCGACGTAACGAGCTAAACTAGAATACGATAGCGATTACTTCCACCGTGCGCGTAAGAAAGAGTCCATCGAAACATCGTTTCTTAAAATTTGAACACTGGTTAAAGGAATATTTGGGCACATAAAAACAGCAATTATCCAAAGTAAAGTAAGAAGTCGTATAAATAAATCATGGCACAGAACTCATCGAGCAACCAGGTGGCTCATTCATTCAGTACCTGTACAATAAGCAATAGCGAAACGAGAATTTTCTTTGTATAATTCAGTCCGTCTGTTCACGTAATTCCCTTACCTGAGAACTGATAATGCTCAAGGTTGGGTTCTCGCAGGTAGCGAACCGGATTATAATCGATCCCTGTGTAGGTATAGGTACGGGGCGGGATGCGTTGTTATTTATTCAAACATTCGTGTATCCATTTTAGTATTCAAATAAGGGGTTTGTTGTAGCGTAGGGATAAGATTATCTCCACCTTTAGCTAAAGTTTTATCTCACAGGAAGATATTATTCAAGAGAAATCTGAGCTTGTTTTGCTGCCAGCGTTATTTTAAAGTTACTACGTGTATTTATTAAATGCAATACTATATTCGCTATCGAAATACTGGTATTTACGGGTATCTGTTATCAGCAGGCGTGGGTGTGATGTGTGAGCCATCGCTAACCTTGCTGATACTATCAGTCTAAAGGCGCTGTTCGCTGTTATTAATTATATACAAAAAGGGCGATTTCTCGTACTCAAATTTATTTTGTGTTTATGATATTTGAGTTTAATTTGAAGTGAATTATTCACGCATGCAAATATCTACATAATATATGTATTTGGAATTTGGATCTGGCTGAAAATTCACTTCAATTTAAGTATATTTACGTCCCCACAATTTAATGTTGCGGAGGTGTGTTCGTTTCCTGGAATCTGAGTTTTTCGAATTTGAAAACCTCAGTGCATTTTGGTAGTGTCCGTTATGTAAACTTCGGTTTCCACCTTCGGAAGTATCGCTAGTAAACCATATGCTGGTTGGAATTTGCGTTGCGTGACGCCCGGCAATCATGACTTGTTCCGCGGAACAATGAATGTGAATAAGAAATAATGTGGTTACCGGGTACCTATAATATTATGTCGAGCATTGCTGCGGGCGACGCGGCCGGTGAAAGCTCTCTTCAGGTCGTCGGACGCTCGTGTGTGTGTGTAATTCTCATTTATTTTTGTCGCGGTATTGTGGTGAACATCGGACGGCACCTGTCTCCTTTGTTTCGGCTTGCAAATGTCAGTAGAGGTCATCTAAATAAGGTGTATAGGCGTCGGTTTGGGAGTGCGATCGCTGTCTAGACGTTATGTTGCATCGTCCGATCGATGGTATATACGAATGAGCTACAGACGGTCGTCGACCCCTCGGGCGCATCGGTGACGTTACGCTCCGCTGATGCGCTCTTCAACAACCTTACTGACGAAGCGGACGTTGTCGTTCTACTCTACCGTTAAACTTTTCAAACCACATAATTTATCTCAATGGTTTTTCAGATCATAGAAATGTTTCGTATTCGTAGAACCACTTTTAGATTTGATAAATCAAATTCTATAGATCTCACGTTGAATCCACATGTAATGCAATCTGCGTTTACATCTTCACAAAAGAGGACCGGTTTTTATTTTGGAAGTTTCAAATCGTAAAAAAAGCTTCGCTTTAATTCTCCATTGTTGTGAGGTCCGTCCGGCTGCTCGAACATTCTAAAGCTTTCTTATGATCCCTTGCACAAAAAGTACAGATATTCGAAGTTTTATTATCGTCTACTATTTCAAAGCTCTGTTTTATGTACCTACGACTGCGAACATTCAACGTTTTATTGAAAGTACTCCCTTCATAAATCACGATTTACAATTCTACTGACCTTGTCGGCCCGTCAAGTTCAGGCCACACCGGGACATTGTTTTCTAGTTTGTTGACAGAAAACACTATACATTTTATGCGATATTTCAGACTCGAACCGATCGAGTTTTGAGATCTTTTGTTTCGCAATCGACGGGGTTTCGCTAAACAATAGACGGCAATAAAATGGTAAATTTACTTGGGTGTCGTATGGGTCGACTGCAGGGCAACGAAGGCGCTGCAAATGGCGCTGTACGTGTCGCCTGGATTTTCGCGTGCGTCGGACGCGCACCTGCGGCTGGCGCTGCTGTTCAAGGCGCGCCGGCACTGGTCCGCGGCTGCCGCGCACTTCCGGCGCGCGCGCCTCGCGCCGCACCAGGACGCTACCTTCACCCGGCTAGAGCTTAGCTTCCACGCCGCGCACCTGCTCGAGGCAAGGGGCCTGCGGAAGGCCGCCAGAGATGCGTACGAGAGGCTCCTAAAGGAGCCGCAACTCTCCTCCACGCTCAAAGCCGACGTCTGTCGACAGTTAGGTGAGTTCGTTGCGTCTTTTACGTAGAGTGCACGTCATACCCATTACATAAACCAAACCATTGTTCTGCGTTTGGGTTACTTTTAAACTGAAATCTCCAACTTTGTCACTGAAACTTTTTCGACCCTTCCGTCTAGAAATACATAGGTTGTGAAACATGAACTTGGACGGAATGTAATGTTTTCCTTGTCGAGTTTTACTTTCGTCTGTCATTGCCGAATTCTATCTTTGTCAAGAGTACTGCGGGTAGTCGAATTGAAAATAAGCATACAATTGGCAAGTAGCCAATTACAATGTTTTTTATCTTAAGTGAAAAAATTGCCTTAAAATGTCGTTATTCAGTATAGATTAGTAGGATCTGAAGAGTGTGTTCTGGCACCAGGTTGGCTATTCCACCGATGTGTGTCGTTGGGCGAGCCAGCGGGACGCGCGCGCGCTGCCATCTGGTGCCTGCAACGCGCCGTCTCAGCCGAGCCCGAATCTGGGGCAGGTCTCTACCTACTCGGCCGGTGCTTCGCCGCCCAGGGCAAAGTTCACGATGCCTTCATCGTGTACAGAAATTCCGTCGAGAAATCTGAAGGAAACGCCGACACTTGGTGTTCTATCGGGTATGTATCTCGCGAATCAAATTATTTTTTGATTCATTTGATGTTTTGTTATGGTCAGCTTTCCTTTGCAGCGTGTTATATCAGCAGCAAAACCAGCCGATGGATGCGTTGCAAGCTTACATCTGCGCGGTGCAGCTGGACAAGGGCCACTCAGCCGCGTGGACGAACCTGGGCAGTTTGTACGAGAGCTGTCAAATGCCGCGAGATGCGTTCGCTTGCTATAACAATGGCGGCACTGCCGCGACGGCGTCCAATAACGCGCTGCGACAAAGGCTGGCCTTCTTGAAAGCGCACTTGGCTCATGCGCCTATGCCTTCCGTTACTGGAAAGTAAGTTGGTTTTACATACATCAAATGCGAAAGTTTGTGTGTGCAAGTGTGTATGTTTGTCCGCATTCAACTCTGTCATAGCTGAACGGTTTTGAATTAAATTTGGTATGGTGATTGGAGGTAGCTAATAAAAACCTGGATTAACACGGGCTATCCTGGCATTTATATCCAGGAAAAAAACCATGGTAGGTATAACTTTACCATAATAACTTCGCTATTTTGTTTACAAAATATATCGCGTGTTAGTTGCAGAACAAAGACGTACAGAACGCATCCGCATACATAAACTCGCACGCATTTTAATTACCAGGATTTTCGTTCAAACTATTTTAAAAATCACCTTGAGCATTGTGTCACGATCGTGTTTATTTCTTGCTGTTCCGATCTTTGCATATTTAAATCGGTAATGGCTAACGATGGATAACCAACTGGTATGGCTGCGGTGTTAGGATCATGTCTTGCGTCAAAGAGAATAAAGACTGTCGTGCACTCCACCGGACCACCGACATCACAGTTCTGAACACAAGTGCCTGTAGTGTTGGACTGTACGTAGACCGTGTATGCTACTAAATCATTGACGTAAAGCACACCAGTTTTGCACGTCGTCTAGTGAGCGGTCGTCGTACGTGTGGGCGATGCAAAGTAGTTAGTAGAGATTTCGACAGTTAGTGATATTTTTAATCGACTTCAAAAAAGGTTGAGGTTCTATGTTCCACTGTATTTAAAAAAAATATGTTCACTGATTTCTCCGCCAATTATGAATTGATTTTGATGATTCCTTTTTTGTTTGGTAGGCGATACTTTAGAGGTGGTCCCATTAAATTTCATTAAAATCGGTTTAGTAGTTTGGATTTTATATCAAAATAACTGGGGAAAAATGTCAACCAAGTAAACGAAATTGCGTATTTACTAATTTTGAAGTCGGTTTTTTTTAATTGATAATTATTCAAACACTAGACATCTGGGTCGCAATAGTTCGTATGGGCATGTCGTATTATACTATGACCATATACATCTATGAACTAATCAGACTAAATATCAAACGTATATAGAAGTCAGAAGCAGTTCCATACTCCAGCAAAAAGTTTGGTCGCAGCGTAAATTGAGTTCATTTCGTGACAAAAACATTAAGAAGCATTTATTATAATGAAATTCCGAGTAAGAAAGTAGAGCTAGACCATAGTGCTCTGCTCTTGGCCTAGGCCTAGATAGTGCATGACCACCCTAAGCAACGATCGCGCTTGCTAGGTATGAATAATAAAGTCGCGGCTCGAATGATATAATAAGTATTAGTTTCGCCGAATTCGGGTGTCAATATCGGTCGATGCCATTAGCAGCCAACGATTGCTTTAAAAGTTGTCCCCTTTATGCTGATTGATTTATGGTCCGATGTGCGTCCATTGTTGGGAGCTTGGACTCAAATACGATCGATACTGACCAGCTCTGGTGATCTGCTGTGTGTCTTTGTTTCATTACCTAGTTAATTTTGAGCAAATCAATATGGAAATATGCAGGGATTATACTAATATTAGAAATGCGAAAGTATGTTTGTTAGTTTGTCTATAATTTTTTCACGCAAGAACAGAGCAATGGATTGACATGACGTTTAGGATTATGGCATATAGTTCGAGGGTCGGAAAGTAAAAAAGGAAATTACTACTCGGGGATGATAAACAGTTTCTGCAGGCCTAGCACGAGCTGCGGACAAAATGTCTTTTCACCGTTATTATCCCGCGAGAAAAAGACAAACCTATCCATATTCTAGCTTTGTTGCGTCTACGCGCGGATAAAAACCATTTGTACCGGATGAAACCGCGAGGTGTAGCTAATAAGGCATATTCATCCGTACACACTTTCATCCGTATGTCCAGTCCAGTCTTCTATAATATAAAAGCAGTATTTTGACTTTCTCAAATTATCTTTAAATTGGTTTTTGTATTGAATTTTTTATGTCATTAACTTTTTTTTTCATTAATTATAAAAATTACTTGCTCTTGGCCGCCAACTCGCCTGATGTTAAGCGATGATGCGGCCTACGATGGATCACGCTTGCCTAGAAGAAACCGATTCACTCTTGACTTAAAGACACCCATATTGTTACAAATATATCGGGGAACACCCATTCAGGCAGCGCATTCCACAGAATAGCAATTCGCACAATAAAAATGGAATCAAAGCTCTTCGTAGGGGTTATTTCAAAACGTGTTTCGTTCTCAGGCGTCGTCAGCTACCGTCAATCGAGGAGGCATGGAACCTGCCTATATCAGCTGAGATGTCATCGCGCGCGCCCAAGTCCGCGCCGCCACCTTACCCAGGGAAGAGACCAGAAGACCCGCCTCCGCTGACGCCCCACCAGCTCCAAACACTCCAATACCTTCAGAAGAACTCTCACAATCTTTCGCCACAACAACAAGTACTGCCGGATGATATTACTTAGCCGGTACATTACCGCGTACTCTCCGATTTAAGGGCTTAACTCAGCGTGTAAATTTCACACGTTTTTTGACCGACAAAACTTGAAAAGTGTATTTTTTTTAGTTACTGTTCTTATTTTCGTGAAATAGTAGCAGTTCGCAAAATTACAAACAAACCGTTTACAGAAAAAAAAACTGTAGCAGCAGTGGCGTGGCTAGGTAACCAAAGGCCCTGGCGCAAAAAATGGGGCCCTACCTAAACTGGGTTAGGATTTATCAAGTATAAATATAAATAATTTAAAGGTACAAAGCTACTTTATCATCAGCTCTTTATTGTGCTCAAAGCTACTTACTACATGTATGTGTATGAAGGGCAAAAATATTGCAAGTTCAGTTTGAGGTTTGCTGATCAGGGCCCAAGGGCCCCCTGAGCTTGGGGGCCCCGGTACACGGCACCGCCAGCCCTCCGATAGCTACGCCACTTTGTAGCAGGTTTAGGATATAGACTTCATTGAAATACTCAAAGGAATGTTTTTATTCTGTTTTTTACAATGTTACTGCGGCTGTCACAGCAAATAAATGCTTAGACCGAGTTTACTATGATAACAATTAAAAAAAGATAAAGTAAATAAAGTACAAAACCCGACTTCAAGACTATACGTGCATAAACAACCACACACCCACACCACCCTACACCTACATGTATACAAACTTGAAACTAGAAGAGTTTATTGTTTTTGTTGTTTATTTCGAAAACAGCTGAATTAATTTCGTCAAAAAATATATGGGATCACCTCTGAAGTATGATCTACCAAAGAAAAAGAAAAAAGAATCATCAAAATCAATTTATAATTGGCGGAGTAATCGCGTAACAAACAAATTAAAAAAAAACACAGAACCTCCTAAAAATAAGCTTTTAAAGTATTTTCAGGTCAAAATGTGTGAAAATTAGGCATTGAATTGCCACCTTAACAGCACAGACCACGCTCGTTTCCCTGCATTCGAGATTTTTGGTGTTCAAAACGGAAATAACGACGTAATGTACAGGTTGATAAAGTTTTCCTTTTTAATTCATTGACAATAACGTAGGCTGGATTTTCCTTATTCAACAATTTAATTGTAATATTTTGTAAGATCTCGCTTGTATGAAAATAGCTGTTATCCAACTCTTGTAAAAATAAACAGCATTATTTTTAACACATTGATAGAAAGATGGATAACTCTTTATCGTTCGCACCATAAATTACATACACGCGGCAGAACAGCTTATAAAAGTAGCGTAAAAATCGGCGACCTTATCTTAGCGATAAGGTCGCCGATTTTTACTAGTAGCTAACAGACGTGTAGATTAGGTCGACAGAACGCCGTCCAACCAACGGGAAAGAGAGTGACGATAACATATTTCCCTCTCTTTCTCTCCCGATGCTCAAACGGCGATTGAGGTGAACCAAATCCAAAAGTCTGTTAGCACTTTCAGAGCGATCCAACTTTTCTCATCACCTAAACAGAATCGCAGCAGGTATCCCAGCTTTTTTATGACGCAATCACATTAATAGGTATTATAAATGCGAAACTAACTCTGTCTGTCTGTCTGTTTGCTACGTAATCACGGCAAAACGGCTTAACCGATCTCGAAAAAAAAATGCGAGGCTATATATTCATCATCATCACCGACTTTTCATCACCACGCGGGTGAAACCGCGGGGCGCAGCTAGTAAAAAATAATTAGTTAACATGCCTTCTATGATAGTGTACTAATATATTGGTAATTGTTTCTTTGCAGGCGGTAATGCAACAGCTGCTGACTCAGTACCGTCTATCGCAAGCTGCGAGGGCACGATCGGTTCGTAAACTTTGGATTCCTAATCACGGCGGCAGGTTGTAGGCTCCCACTATGAATGATGATAGGCACTGTTGGTCGATTCCTAGTACTGAATTGTTGTGAATATTGCAGGTGACGAAAAGCGAAGGCACCGCGACCAGCGACCAAGAGTCGATCGCCGAAGATTTACTCAAACGATTCTCGGACACGAAGCCAGAGATCAAGAAGGAGCCGGTTTATAGTAAGTATATTTTATATCCTAGAAGATCCTGTACTGTAGTTTTCAATTACTACAGTACATCCACAAGATGGACAGATGACCTAAAAGAGACCGCAGGGAAACCATGCAGACCGATTCACTCGCAACTTGAAGACACCTAGACTGTAATTACTATCGGGGAACACCCATTCAGGCAGCGCGTTCCACAGACTAGCAGTTCGCACAATAAAAGTGGAATCAAAGCGCTTTGGACGGGTTTTCGGAATATCAACCATAAAGCGCCCACTCTGGCAGTCCGATAGAAAAATGGGCAGGAGGTAATTAGATCATGCAGATCTGATGCACACTCTCCGACACCTAGCAAAAGTGATCAGAATTTAGGGAATTACTGATAAAAAAATTAAGTCATGGACTTAAAAATATGGCTTATCGGAATGTAAGAGCAATGTTCTTTCGAATACAGTCAAGGGTCAAAATTAATAATGTACATAATTATTATGAAGGATGATGTATTTTGTTATCGCAAGTCTGGAGTGGCGTCAGTACGTTAGGGTAGGTCTTATAGGTCAATTAGCCTGCTAACAAAGATAAGGCAATATATTTTCTAGCACTCAAAGATTTAGGTCAAGTGTATTAAAAACACAAAAACACTTCATTTATACAAAAAGTACAATTTTATCCCAGAAGGTATTTTAATTTCATTCATTCTAATGACACAAATATATTAACTTTGTAGATCAACCAGTAACCTTTTTAGATTATGAAATAATAGTCATTGTCAATGTCACAAGATTTTATGAATTTGATAGCTTTGATATCAAATTTTAATTCAAATGCTTTGCTTTCCCAATATCAAAATATACTGAATAATAGAGAAAGAAAAACGAAGAATAACAAGTAAGCTACGATTAAGCGCACTTCCATTAATTACATTACTCTTTTTATTTAATAAACAAGTTGTCAAAAGTAGGCCTCGTCAAAATCCCGTAACCGACGAGCTTGTATAAAAACCTCAGAAAAAGGACTAAAGCATAGAAGTAGTGGTAATTTAGCATAAACGAATTAAACATGTTACATTCTTTACTCATATGCCAAAATTGTTGTTACCAGAACAAAACAGATATATTTTTGACAGGACGGCAAATTTCAGGGTTGTACACTATTCTAATGTATTAGGGACCTGTAAAAGGCTCCAAAGGCTATTTCACAGACGGCCTTGTACGCTTTGTAAATCACGTGACTATGCTGTTTATTATTCTGTGAGAAAAACACTCATGAAAGTAGAAGAATCGAAAGATCTTTGCCAGGATCGTACCAAGTGGAGATATGTAGTCTCTGCCTACCCTACTAGGATAAAGGCATGACTGTATGTATGTATGCATGTAAGTTGTACGTCTGAAACGGTAATTTCTCTGAATATAGTGATTTTGAGCATAAAAATTACAGCGATTAAGAAAAAATGTGATGTACTCAAATAAAATAATTGAAAAGAAATAACTGGCAACTGCCTATACACAAAATACAAACTAACACTACGAAAACAGTTAGATGCCCATAAACCGTTTAAGGTCTAAAGAAAATCGAAATGCTCAAGCCCACTATCAATTGGCAGCGTACCCACCATGCTGGCGGCATTACCACGCTTAATGGCAATTAAGTCAGAGCGTTGGTAATGCTTCGTTTTGCCGACGATATAGTCATCATGGCAGAGTCGCTGGAGGACCTTAATACAATGCTCAGCGACCTCAGTAGCCTTTCCCAACAGGTGGGTCTTAAAATGAACATGGACAAGACAAAAGTCATGTCCAATGTCCATGTTGTACCCGTACCGGTAATCGTGGGGAACGATACTCTCGAAGTTGTTGACCATTACACTTATCTTGGACAGATTGTTCAGTTAGGTAAGTCCAACTTAGGCAAAGAGGTCGCCCGAAGAAACCAACTCGGATGGGCAGCGTTCGGGAAATTGCGTGACATCTTCTCGTCCAAGATACCACAGTGCCTGAAGACGAAGGTATTTGATCAGTGTGTGTTGCCAGTGATGACATATGGTACTGAGACGTGGTCCTTAACTGTTGGCCTTTTGGAAAAACTCAGAGTCACACAACGGGCAATGGAGAGAGCTATGCTCGGAGTTTCTTTGCGCGATAAAATCCGAAACGTAGATATTCGCCAAAGAACCAGAGTCACCGACATAGCTATTAAAATCTGCAAGTTGAAGTGGCTATTATAGTGGTTATTATTTACTGCATACTTGAAATTAAAATTTGAACTGAAGAAAATACATATTATAAATCAAAAAATTATTTTTATAAACAAGCTTTTTCTTATTCTCACAGCAAACCCTTTCATTTGATACCCATATCATGATAGTAGATAAGAACACTTTTCTGTCATCTTGGGGCGTCCGTCATATTGATTGTATCATCTAGGACCAGCGCTTGGGAAGACAAATCCAACGAACCCAAAATCGACAGGATTAGGTACGTTGTTTCGTTTAGGAATTCCTATGGCCACTTTCTACATCATCAACATAACAGTACCATAACATTGCATTGTCATCAAACTTACATAAGTATGACAAATTTCAGCTCCTTGTAAAAAAGAAGCGGTTCTCGTATTTTTTTTTAACGAAGGTCGTAACAACTACATGCATGTTATGGAAAAACACTGGTTTGTTCCAGTAGACAGACACCTCTGTCAGTCAGTTATAATCAAGTGTAGTAGTTACCATGACTTACGTAGTGGTGTCATTGTCAGCAGAGAGCGGCGGCGGCGCGTCGATGACCAACGAGGCGGTGCTGGGTCGCCAGCCGGTGGTCAAGCTCGAGCCGCTCAAAACGGAGCCTCTCAAACCCGTCGAGTTCAACATCGGTATGAGCGCCAAACAGATACTCGACGCCTGCAAGTGAGTATACCTATCAAATCACGGCGTGTTTCGATTTTATTTAGTTTGTTTTTAGTTTATTAAGATTTGTCGCGTGGTTGCTAATGGTGCGTGTGTGGTTGCAGAGAGAACGCGGGTCCGCCGAGCGCCTGGTCGGTGCTAGGCGACGGGCTCGGGCCGCCGGAGCCGCCGCCGGTGCCGCCGCCGCGCCTCACCGCCGAGCAGCTGGCGCCGCCTGCACCCTTCGTCTACGTAGAGGCGAAGCGCGACGCGTTCTCCCCGCAGCTGCAGGACTTCTGCCTGAAGCACCCGATAGCAGTGGTGCGGGGCCTCACCGCCGCGCTCAAACTCGACCTCGGCCTCTTCTCCACCAAGACTCTGGTGGAGGCGTGGCCCGAGCACGCGGTGGAGGTGCGCACGCAGCTGATGCAGTCCGCCGACGAAAACTGGGACGCGAGCGGCCGCCGCCGCGTGTGGGCGTGCGCCTCGCACCGCTCGCACACCACCGTGCGTAAGTACGCGCAGTACCAGGCAGGCTCGTTCCAGGAGTCGCTGCGGGAGGAGCGCGAGCGCGGCGGGACGGGCGCGGGGGGCGCGGTGGGGGTAGGCGCGCCGCCGCACTCGGACTCGGACGGCTCCGGGCCGGCCAAGCGCCGGCGACAGGCGCGTATGCTGCGCTTCGGCACCAACGTGGACCTGTCGGACGAGCGCAAGTGGCGGCCGCAGCTGGCCGAGCTGCAGAAACTGCCTGCGTTCGCGCGCGTCGCGTCCGCCGCCAACATGCTGTCGCACGTGGGTCACGTGATCCTCGGCATGAACACGGTGCAGCTGTACATGAAGGTGCCCGGCAGCCGCACGCCCGGACACCAAGAGAACAACAACTTCTGTTCGATCAACATCAATATCGGCCCCGGGGACTGCGAGTGGTTCGGCGTGCCGGACGCGTACTGGGGCGGCGTGCGCGAGCTGTGCGAGCGGCACGGGCTCTCGTACCTGCACGGCTCGTGGTGGCCGGAGCCGGCGGAGCTGCGCGCGCACGGCGTGCCCGTGTACCGGTTTACGCAGCGGCCCGGCGACCTGGTGTGGGTGAACGCGGGCTGCGTGCACTGGGTGCAGGCCACCGGCTGGTGCAACAACATCGCGTGGAACGTGGGCCCGCTGACAGCGCGCCAGTACGCGCTCGCGCTCGACCGTTACGAGTGGAACAAGGTACAGAACTTCAAGTCGATCGTGCCGATGGTGCACCTCACGTGGAACCTGGCGCGCAACATTCGCGTGTCGGACCCGCGACTGCACCGTGCCATGCGCACCTGCCTGGCGCAGACGCTGCGCGGCGCGTGCGGCACGCTGGCGGCAGTGCGCGCGCGTGGTGTGCCCGTGCGGTTCCACGGCCGCGCGCGCGGCGAGGCCTCCCACTACTGCGGCACGTGCGAGCGCGAGGTGTGGCACGCGCTGCTGGTGCGCGAGCACGAGCGCCGGCACGTGGTGCACTGCCTGGCGTGCGCGCGCCGTGTCGAGCCTTCGCTGCAGGGCTTCCTCTGCCTCGAGGAGCACCACCTGGACGAGCTAGCGCAGGTGTATGATGCGTTCACGCTGCACCGGCCTGCGCCCGCGCCGCACCACGCGCACCTGCCGCCCGCCCTGCCCGCCCTGCCAGCGCACCCGCTCGTGCCTGTGCCCACGCCTGACTGAGCGCGTCCACACCACGCCCTTTTTATGTATTCGTGTGAGAGTGTATCGAATGGTGAAGATTTTGTTTCGTTCAAGCGACGGGCGAACAGAGCGAGCACGAGGAATCCCCCTTGACTCGGATCGTTCAGTTCGTCCGCGCCACATTTCATTATAATACAGTATTAGTCGCTAGTTTCAAAACGTAATTTGTACACTTTTTGACCGTAAATCACGTCGCGAGTAGAGATCGACGTCTATTTTTACTAAACACCGCGTGTATATAAATGTTGTCCGAGGGTAAAAGTATTTTGGTGATAAAATTGTAATTTTGTACGAAGAAAACTTTTACGGTTTTACGAGCTCCTCGATCACTTTTGTAATTGTGAGAGATATCTATATAGTGAGTCAATTGGATAATGTATGTTATGTCGTGTATTGTAAGGTAAGGAGAGGGCGGCGGCCGCGGTTCGGTAGCGTACGAGACGGTAGATAAATGTACTAGAGTAGAATGCAGGCATGGAGGGCCGTCGCCGGGGTCTCAACTGCTCACGTGTTCACCATTTAAAAACATGTTATTTTTGTATAGAGGCGTATTATTTATTTTTGACGTACGGGAGTTTAGTTTCATTTATATAAGTGATCTTTTCTAGAAAATAATAGTGTTTTAAGTATATATTGCACGGATTGGGGCCTTGCGTTTTAGTAGGGTCCGGTGACTAGTGCTGCGATGTCCCAAAGAATGTTATGTGTAGGCGAGGTTCAGCCGGGTGGTGTCTGGATTGTCTTTGATTCTGATGTTTCTGTGCCTGGCGACTACCGCCGATGCTTTCCGACAACTAACATTGAACTAAAGGCTAGCGCAGGTTAAGAGTGGACTGCTACTAAAAAAAAAGTTATAGAACCCTGTGCTCGTATTAGGAGCCCTCTCACATTTTTGACGAAAAAAGCAAAGAGGATTTTTGGCATTCTGATTCTATCAAATATCGTAGAAAGATTTATAGACAATTCAATTTACGAAATAAATAGATCTGTATTTTATATAAAAGCTTCAATATTTGGAAAAACTCAACATAACAACTTACCAATTTACATAAATAGTTTTATGTAAAACTCTCGGAGCAAAAATTTGAGAGTGGATTTTGTTAAATTACTGACATGAAATATTTTAAATGTTATGATTTACTTGTTACATGGTCGTTTTGAAATTTCAACTTTTTTTGTTATTATGCCAAAAAATCCAAACACTTAAAATTAAACGATGCATTTTGTAATAGGCTCTTAAAGAAAGTGGTTTCAGAAATATTTGCGATAGAAACTGTGCGGTCAGCCAGTAATATGCACTAGCCTTAGGTGTTCCATCGGTAAGAGTATAAATAATATCAAATGTTTTCGACCCTACGTTCTAATTCGGAAGGAAGATACCCGTATGTTTATAATTTGGGATCTGAAATGTATTTAAAATGAATTTAAAATGTAAATTGACTGTTAAAGATCACTTAATTTGGACTGTAATGAAATTGAGTAGAATTGTTTTTGGCTCGATGTAGTTAGAATGTGTAGTTGGTAAGCTCAGCGCTGGCAGTAGCCCGGCTCGCTCTCGACACTCTGTAGTTAGAATGTGTAGTTGGTAAGCTCAGCGCTGGCAGTAGCCCGGCTCGCTCTCGACACTCGTTTGTTGTTTATATTTGGAGTTTTATTGATGTGTTGTGAGATTTCAATGTTGAATGTATTAATTTGTATTGTCGAGAGCAGTCGTGGTGAGGAATGAAGAGGAAGTGGTAAGTCGGTTTTTGTGTATCGAATGCCGATATTTTATAAGTAATAATAAACATCACTGCCATTTATGACCTTACGAGTTTGTACTATCTATAATAATAAATTTTTAATAAAGAAAATTACAATGGTAATATATTTGTTTAATTTTATTTCATTTGGATTGTTAGGATTACTTTGGAAATTATATGCAAAAATTTTTGTGTTACTAAAATATAAATAAAGATAATTTATTTGCACAAAACACTTATAAATCGTCTCACAAGATGGACATGTTGGTTTTATCTCGGGGTGACGAGCGCAGTGCATTGCCATCCAGGGTTTTGGACTGTTGAAGTTCAAAATTCAGAGTGGCGTTGAGCTGTTATGGACAAGCGTGAAGAGCCATCGGGCGAGCGACTTTGTCTCGTCACCCAGTATCATAAAAAAATGTTTATTGCAAAACAAAATGATACTACACTCGTTGGTTGGTGATGGTTTGGGGGTAGTGTTGTAATAGACTAGTGTTTTCGCAAGATTCGAGATTAATTTGTCTCGCGATTCTTTTGTCAAACTGACTCATGAGTTTTATACCTGATGTACGTTATCAAAGTTCATGGTCAGTTGTCACAATAACATCTTAAATAAATAATTAATTACAAAATAACTTCTACCTTCTACCTTTTTATTTTCACCTTCATACACTTATAACTTCATCTAGGCAAAGAGTCCTCAAAACTGGAGTTCTATACAATCTATACAATTCTATACAATCTATAAAAAAATTGGGGCCGAGTTCTCTTGACTCTATATAGAGTCAAGAGAACTCGGCCCCAATTTTTTCTTTAAAACTTTTCTCGACTTCTTTTAGAGAAGACTAGAATTACTCTAGTCTTCAAAGAAAACTCGAGTCTTATATATATAAAAAAAATCAGGTGACTTACACAAATTACCTACTAATAATTAGTCGGTTCAAGTCTACTTTTGCATTATTTTAAAGGCTGACCCGATATGAACATCGTTTAAAATATCTTTGGATGATAAGGCGATAGGGATATGGTAAAAGGGCAAGTGAATGATGCTTATGATAATATAATCAAACAATCAGAAATATTTCAATTTTTATTGAATCACAATAATTAAAATGTCAGGTTTACATGTATTTCACTGATAACGGTATTGCATAAACTACACGATCATATCTTTTAACGTAGTTTTTCAAATATAATTGCTACATCGCATGTCTCCAATAAAAGTATGAACAGTGCAAGATTTTGTAAACAGTGATGAAATCGGTTGAGATTAAAACAATACAAGTTTTCTAGATAAGTTCGAAGAAACTTGTTTCACTCAATGATGAAGAAATAAATAAATAACTATCTGGGACATTATTGCACACATGGTCATCTGACCCCAAACTAAGCAAAGCTTGTAATATGGCTGCCAGAGGCTGATATACATACATATATATTTTTAAATACATACTTAAATAGATATTAACACCCAGACATAGAACAAACACAAATCCTTCCACAACCTTACCACGGTAAATATCCCGTAAATAATCATATAACTTTAGTGAACCGTGATAGTTTAAAACAGTGTCAAACACAAATGTTCGTCACACAAATGTTTGTCCCAGGTGGGAATCGAACCCACGCCCCCAGGCGCAGAAGGCAGGTTCACTACCAACTAAGCTAACGGGGCTGCAAATGGAATGGATGAGCCCGGAATGTTTCTAAAACTCCAAGTAAATGCGACGTAACTAGGTTATATGACTGACACGGTCTGAGACAAACTGCAGATTTTAATTTGTTGTCCATAGTCCTACCCAAAGATAATATAACCATTTGTTTGATCATGAGTCATAATTGCTTGTGAGTTTTGTAAGCCGCGTCGGTCGCGAAAGAGGGGGGGGGGGAAGAGTTTGGATCATATGGCGCTTGTGATTGGAGAAAACGAGTCATTCATTCAATTCGAGCCTATGACTGGCCCGTTCGACAGATTCTGCTGAAAATTCAGTACCTTTTCATCACGGCGGGGTAAAGGATGAGCTGGGTATATAATAAGTGTTATTATTGGTCCTACCTCTAGGTTCTATTAAGGGCTGTAGTGGTAAGATAAGCTAGTAACAAACCGTCAGATAAAAGATAAAGAGTGCACTCTTGTATCATTATACTGATTGCCCAACCTTCCCACACTACCTTCGTAACCGTAGCTTCCGACTCTGCCAGGATAGTCGGGGTCGTGGGTAGTCAGATTCGAGGTCTGACCACCAAAATAATAATAATAGTCTTTATTCAACAATCTTAAAAAATATAGATATCAAAAGTATGCTGTTAAGTAACAACTTATTAAACTTTAATATATATGTTAATTTTTTTTTTTTTTTTAATAATTGGTTCACTAAACTGGCCGTAACATCTTCAGATACATTTTCATTATTTGACATCGGTATTAAGATTGTCTTGCAATCCTGCAAATGCCTCCCCCAGAGCTTGCCACATCTTTCGATTATGGGTCATCCTCTTCCAAGTAACTATCTTCTGAGTATCAACTTCCCATCTAAGACGCTGTCTCCCTTTCTCTCTTTTATTTTGACCACCCATACTCACCGTTTAAAAACAAAAAAAACACGCTTTAAAATCGATAATCCTGAAGATCCTGGTAAGGATAATGTGAAAAAATATTTAAATTATTGCATTGTCATCGGTCCTTGATAAGTGTGCAAAGTTTCAAATCAATGCATTCGAGATGGGGACGATAAGACCTGCACTGTTTTGAAAGAGGTGAAAATCACGTTCAAAGATTCCGTTACATAGATACATACCAAGCTAATAAAAGCGTTTAAAAGATCACGCTTTTATGTTCATTCTTATCTAGAAAAATGTATTATTTTAATTCTCAGCCGACAGACAACTAGATCCAATATATCGATTATTTCAGCATACCTTTCCAATACCTACTATAACAGTCTTAAAATAAAATTAATATTTTGTGATTTTGGCTATATACAAGACATATTTCATTCATTAGCTATATAATTATTTCCTTACATCTTAAATT
Source organism: Agriopis leucophaearia (assembly GCA_949125355.1). Classification (NCBI taxonomy): domain Eukaryota; kingdom Metazoa; phylum Arthropoda; class Insecta; order Lepidoptera; family Geometridae; genus Agriopis; species Agriopis leucophaearia. The sequence continues at coordinate 5,723,469 of OX421262.1, forward strand.
AAGTAAGCCGATAATAGCACCTATATGTCACCAGGTCAGGTGGTAAAAATATAATTAAAATAGATATCGGAGAGAGCTTTGAGATTATTTAAAGGGTAGTATTTAAACGAGCGAGAATACATTCAAATTGAAGGTGTCAAAATACTGAAAACGACGCTAAAGACTGGGCAAATACAAATATTGTAAATGGCTCGCATTATATAACATCTATATATAAAAAATCATTGATGTTGTTTGTCTCGCTAAAACTCGAGAATGGCTGGACCGATTTGGCTAATTTTGATCTTGAAATATTTGTGGAAGTTCAGGGAAGGCTTAATCGATGAGTAAATGGCCGGACCGATTTGGGTGAAATTTTGTGTCCCTGGAGCGGGTCATAGTAGCGAGACCGAAGGCCGAGCTCTACGCGTACGAAGTAGCGGGTATCAGCTAGTTTTAAATATATGTATTTTATTTCATGAAATCTTGGTTATATCCTAGTCAGAATTTAAATCTGCCCTGATAGGGGTATTGAAGGAAGTTTTTATATTTAATAATCTATTAAATATAAATAGCAATATTAAAAAAACCGACTTGATACAACGTCAGAACTGTACCAAATTGGGATTGGAAATGGGACCACACGGGAAGCACCAGCTTTTAAATAAAAAAGATTCATCAAAATCGGTTCACCCAGTCGAAAGTTCTGAAATAACAAACATTAAAAAAAACAGTCGAATTGATAAACTCCTCCTTTTTGGAAGTCGGTTAAAAAGAACATTAAGCTATGGCTGCGCTTCACTGCCGCTTTAGCCTTCTAATCTATCTGACAGAATTTAGATCTGCCCTGATATTCAATACTCAAATGATATTAGTCGCCCACTCAGTTATTCCTTTAGGCCACTTAGATTTTTAATATGCATCATTGGTAAGTTTTAGTAACTCATTTTCCTTTTTTTGTTACTAATTAATATCAGTCGAAAACTTTTTGGATAAATAAGTCAATGCCGCCCAAGTAGAACACATTCGCCAAGTAATTTTTTATTCGCTCGATTAATAAAAACCCTTACTTAAATACAAAGAGATTGTAAAAATAAATCAGTTCGTGTATAGCAAATATATGTCTTAGTAGAAAATTAACATGATACAAGTTTGGCATTGTCAATTGCACAGCAATTCATAAGCTTAAACATAACTTATTTTTAATTAAAAGTTAAAATATTAATAAGTTTTATCGACTTTCATTACACAGTTCAAAGATAAATATCAGAAACTTCTCTACTGTGTTAATGTGTTTGCCTTTGGTAAATAATTTAAAATTACAGTCAAAAAACTTATAAAAGTTTGGAATAACTCGATTAAATGCCTAATATAATTTTATTGGAATCGATCATTTAATTAATAACTATTTTATTTCAGCTTACATCTAATTGTGCTATAAATATTGTAGTGACTCCTACAAGAGTTTCTCGATATATTTAACTAAAATTGAAAATATAAGTCACAGAAATCACAAAGGTATTGGGGTCATCACATATTGCGTCTCACACAATGTCAAGCTATTCTTGTGCAAGCTATATTGTTTCTGTCACCGTCGCACTAATGGCGATCCCAATGAGGGAGACGGAGAGATAACAAATATCGCAGGTCCTGGAATAACCAATCAAGTTTAGGGATTTAACTCACAACTTTTATAGTCTCTCCATTATGTTAATTTATTTTTGACAGCTCATACAAAGTTGACGAAATAACTTTGTAAAGCGTCTAGCTAATTATATCGCATACAAATAAATACGTTTTGTCTAGCATTACCTCTTTAGAAGGTTACGTTAACTTGAACGCAATGGGCGGTTTTCTGACAGCTGAAGAAACATAGTTCTGCAACTATTAATAGATGGCGCTGCAATACAAGGAAGAGGAGATATTTTATAACACAGCTAGGCAAGGCAAACTTATGTACTTACTAATTTGTGTTGTGGAAAAACAAGTACTTTGTTGGCAAACAATAACCACAAGAAATAAAATAAAACAAGCATGACAGACAGTGTCAGACAGATTTTAATTGACCTTTCTTCGTCAGAGGGTTTGCAAAATCTTCAAAACCATGTCTCATCAACGCCATCTATCGTCTTTTTTAATGCCTTTTGGAATACCCCTTGAGTTGACTTTCAAGTTGACATAACCTTGTAAAGAGGTAATGTTAGATCAAACATATTTATTTGTATGGGATATAACTTGCTAGACGCTTTACAAAGTTATGTCGTCAACTATGTATGAAATGTCAAAAAGCGACTAACATAATGGACATAGTATCCCTAGTACTATTACAGCGTTTGCGTTGGTTCAGTGATAAGATACAAACCAGAAACTATACATAGACATAGTACCTAGCTAAACAAAGCAAGTGTTCTTTTTTATTCTCCTCAAGCGGTCACAGTTTTGGTTGAATCTCGTAGTGCTAAATAGTAGAAAACTAAATAACCAGACTACACAGTTTTTTTATATGTATTTTCATTCCACAAAAGTTTAGAATAGTGCTGCCATCTCAGTATGAATTGGGTACGTTTAATCCGTATCGGTTACTTATACATGGAATTAGATTATTTATACAGGGTTATTTTTAATTCGTAGTGGTAGGACTCTTTTGCAGAGTCCGCCTGGGGAAGTACCACACCTTTGCCAGTTATTCAACCGCCAAGCAGTAGTGTGCGAACACTACTGTGTTCCGGATTGAAGGGCAATGTTTCCAGCGAAATTACAGGGCACACCAGAGATTTGACATCTTATATCTCGGGGTGATGAGCGCAGTGCATTGCCATCCAGGGTTTTGAACTGTTGAAGTTCAAAATTCTGAGTGGCGTTGAGCTGTTATGGGCAAGCGTGAAGAGCCATCAGGCGAGCGACTTCGCTCGTCTCGTCAACCAGTATCATAAAAAAAAAAGAAAACCTCTCACAACCCTAACAACTTTTGTTCCATGACTTCTTTCATGTATTTAAAAATATATATGTACGTATATCAGTCTCTGGCAGCCATATTACAAGCTTTGCTTAGTTTGGGGTCAGATGACCGAGTGTGCAAAAATGTCCCAGATATTTATTTATTTATTTTTTTGCGAAAAGAAAAACAACAAAAAAATTATTTGTACCTATAAATGACACGAGGTCGCAATTAAGAATGAATGCGCCAGAACAAAAATTAAGAGCCACAAGGTGCATCAAAAAATACAAGACAAAAAACTCATACAGTTTTTTTGGGGAACTTATTTTATTTTGTGAAAAGTCTCGGAACAATAACTGTGTCTACTAATGTGGGGCCTACATTATACCTGACAACTATTGTAGGAAAGCTATACACGAAAGTCGTGAATTAAACATAACCCTGTATAAATACCCAATAACTCCAAAGACAAAATAAAAATTCTTCAAGAAATTATACTATACAACATGGATACTAAGAAAATGTAAATTTTTAAGCCAAACTAAAGATACTGAAGTATCCAACATGCATATTATGAGTGATAATGACCATACATTTTTAAGGTGCGTACATTGTGTTCAATTCCTATTAGTTGGGAAGCGCTGGCTTCCTCTGTGGATCTCAGGAGGCGGACCGGAGGACTGGCTTGCGGAGCAGCAGGGCGGAGTCTGCAGAGACGATGGGAAGCTCGTTGGTGCAGTGGTATTTGATGAGGTGTGGAACGCTCTCAAACACTCTGTCTTTTGTTCGGACCTGAAAATAGTAAAGCAGGTTAAATGTATTTGTTTCCTTCTGAGAGTCATCATCATTTTAGTCATAGAACGTCCAATACTGGACATAGGTCTCCCCCATCAATCCCTAAAAGGCCCGGTTGGAAGCGGCCTGTATTCAGCATTTCCCTTCTGATAGTAATACTAGTGATTCATGTTACTGGCTGGTCACTAAGCCATCTAATTAAAATTCGAAGTAGGGGTGCTAAGACATGCACTGACATCTAGCTTGGGGTGTATTGTGCATTTGCCCCTGCCAGCCTACACAAACCAGCCCACCTGATTACAAGTAGACCACTTTAAAAACCGACTTCAAGAATATATGAAAAACGTAAGAAGTGCCTATAAAATATGAGTGTTGCCTTCGATTTCCCTGGGATCCCCCATCATCAGATCCTGACTTGGTCAAATTGGAAGTATACCCTGCCGAACTTTTTTTTTAAATCGGTAACAGTTGGAGGAGAAATTGGTGAACATACATAAAAAAAATAGTGGAACAGAGAACCATCCTCCTTTTTTGCAGTCGGTTAAGAGCACAGCGCCCAATTTGGCCTAGTTTGTGCACTTCGGGTTAAAAACATAAGGCTGGCTAGTTAAGAAAGACCCAAAGCTATGACAATTTTCATGAAATTAATATCATACTTACATCTGTTTTTTTTTTATTTTTTTTATTTTTAGCCATAGTGTTTTATTTTATTTATTAACTAGCCGTCCGCCCCGGCTTCGCACGAGTGTAAGCTCGGCCTTCGGCCTCGCTACAAAATATTATATAGCCTATGTCACCCGGGGATAGCGTAGCTTTCCAACAGTGAAAGAATTTTTCAAATCGGTTCAGTAGTTTCGGAGCTTATTCATTACAAACATACAAAAATAGGTACAAATCTTTCCTCTTTATAATATTAGTGTAGATAGGCTTGCGTTTGACCGCCAACTCGCCTGATGTTAAGCGATGATGCGGTCTACGATGGAGCACATTTGCCTAGAAGACACCGATTCACTTGTGATTTGAAAACACCTAGATTGTAACTATCGGGGAACACCCAATCAGGCAGCGCAAGGTATAAATTTTATGATTTTAAGCCGAATTGTACAATGAAATACCTTATTACCCCTACTAATAGTTCATGTTGTCAAAGTATGTGCTGGCCAAGTGCGTGCACTGTATTCCTGATATGCATAGTCAGCTTATACTAGTTGACATCTGGACATAGGCTTGTCCAATAGAACGCCACTCAGTCATTTCTTCGGCTTTTCTCTTCCAACTATTGCCAGCTGTCTTACGTATATCGTCACTGCAACGAGACTCAAGGGGTCTAGACAAGAACTACTTTCTGTTAGCGTTAACGGCTGCGGAAAGATAAAATTGTATGAAAATGACATTAGCTTGAGAGATGTCACGTGACTGGAAATGTCATTTTCATACAATTTTATCTTTCCGCAGCCGTTAACGCTAACAGAAAGTGGTTCTTCTCTAAACCCCCTGGGAGTCCTACGCTACGTTTACCGTTGGTTCTGAATAGGGTAGGGTCATGTAGTGCATCCTTGTACTATCCCGAGTGTCATAGGTTCTAACTATACCACTCAGATCAAAATACGGCCAACAATCGGGCAATTGTGTAGGAGTTAAGAAACCCACATACATGAACCCTAGAAACATCACCCGTTTTTTCGTGTAATCATGAAAAGAGATTAGAACTGACCACTCCGTTGGGGTCGACGAGCAATAAATGTTTGTGCGCGCCGCGCCGCGCGCCCGTCAGCACGAACTGGCCCGGACACGCCGCACTCTCGCGCACTAGGAACTCGCCTTCCTCCACCACCAGCTGAAAAAATACAACATAAATTATCAAGTTGAAATCATTCAATCATTCATCTTCACAACTGTTTTTTTGACGAATCTCTAGTGTGTTTCCGATTCAACGTCGCATACAATAAGGATGTGATATTTCCGAGCAGCAATATGGGGTTCTTCAAAAGGGCTTAAAGTGAATCTCAGTAGGTGTGGAATTTGTATGGCGTACTTATAAGTGACATCATTAGTAAGTTCATATAGTGCTAGAGTGCACTATATGAACTTACTAATGATGTCACTACAAGACATTAAAGATTCTCTTGAAAAATTCTTATATCTTCCTTAATTTTGTACAACTCTTTGTGAGAGCCACATTTATTAAGCTATGAGGTAATAGTTTGGCCACCTTGTACGACATGAAAAATAATGAAAACCATCATAGAGGGAAAGGTAGAAGGAAAGAGAGGACCGGGAAGACCAAGAACAGTATTCTTAGACCAAATGAAAGAGCAGGCAAATGTCATGTCGTACAGGGAGGTGAAAATGATGGCAAAAGACCGTCAAGCCTGGAAGATACTCCGCCGACAAGAGCTATTATGCTCTTAAATCTTAAATGAATAGTAGGTAGTAAATGATGTCAATGTAGACAACAACTCTAAAAATCTATCTAGCCGTCCTCCTCGAGCAGTATTCTATTATATTATCTGAGATGACTGAGTGGTGGCGTAAGACTGACCCAAGCAAAGTATGGAAATGTAATCTACTGATTTTATTGCCATCAACTTTATCTGTAAGCAAAAGGCTTTAACTCATTACTTTATGTTGTCACTGCAGTGTTACCTTCTCAGCTGTGCTCCTGGATATAGGACCGTGGAACCAGGGCTCCCGAGCGAGAAGCGCGGCCTGCGCCCGAGCTGATAGCGGCTCGGGCTCCACTGCGGGTGATGACGCGCTAGTAGATGAGGTGGAGGCAGCCGACGATGACGTCACCGGCGCTGCTGTGAACGGCTCTGGAATAAAAGCGCGAAGGTACAAGTGATCATAGATTATTTAAATGCGAAACTGGGGCGAACATCCATTCAGGCAGGGAACAATCAACCAAACTGTTGGAAACAATAAAAGCGGCCAAGTGCGAGTCGGTCTCGCGCACTGAGGGTTTCGTACCACCACATAAATCCCAAAAACTAAACTAAATTACAAAAAGTAGTGCAAAAAGACATCATGCCTAGGCGGTCACCCTTCCAAGTACCAACCGCACCCGACGTTGTTTAACTTCAGTGATCGTATAAGAACCGGTGGTAAATAGAAATTTTACATTGATTCGCACTTAACCAGTATTTGTTGTTTTACTTTAGAGGTACTATAATCATGCCAAGTTTGATGCTTGTATGTATTACCGTTTCTACACTAGAGCAAATACGTTTAAAAAAAGGTTTATTGTATGGAGACTCCTTTAGTTTATACTTTTTGTCTTTATTATTATATCTTCATTACTCCGCCGTAACATTACATATTCTGTGAGCATTTCAGCTGGCTGTCTAATACGGTTCTAAAGATACAGCCGTTAAAAAGTAGGATAGACAGATAGACGGACATACAGACAGCGTAGGCTTAGTAATAGGGTCCTGTTTACACCCTTAGGGGTACGGAATTCTAGAAATGTGGTACATCTTACGCATATCGAATATGTCCGTGTGGTGGTTAGGCAGCAGTGCAGTGGGCGGTGTCCGCGGGGGCGGCGTCTGGTTCACGTAGTGCCGTACACTTTCCTCACACCTGGACAATAGAGACCAACCATCATCACACTAATATTATAAATTGACTGCCCCGGTGGCTCAGTTGGTAGTGAACATACCTTCTGCACTTGGGGGCGTGGGTTCGATTCCCATCTAGGGCAAACATTTATGTGATGAAAATTTGTGTTCATTGTATGTAGATCATAATTTATGTATTTATGTTAATATCTATTTAAGAATGTATTTAAAAATATATATGTACGTATATCAGTCCCTGGCAGCCATATTACAAGCTTTGCTTAGTTTGGGATCAGAAGACCGCGTGTGCAAAAGAAATTTCAAAAGTTTGTGTGCTTACACACCACTGTGAGAATATGTTTGTTACTTCTTCACTTTCAAACTGCAGAACGTATTTGGATGAAATTAGGAATAGGTATAATATAGGTAAGAGGTAGCTTAATCCTAGATTAACTCATAGGCTACTTATTATCCCAAAAAATTTGCAGGATTCTTGTAGGATAGTGGGTGAAACCGCAGAGCGCAGTTAGTATTCTATCTTTTACTCACAATCCACATTGAAGAAATCTGGTAATCTATAGTTATTATAGTTTTCTTTTTTTTAATTGGAAACATTCAAGATCAGCGTTTGCCTACAGTCTCTTTTAGGTCGTCTGTCCATCTTTGTCATCATGAGTTTAGCATGTATTGATTAAACTAATTTTTTTTATTCAAAAGTTGACTGTTGGGGATTGCGACAAACAGGAAATTGACATAGTATTGCATGGTATGTGTTTGTATGGGAACAGAAGCAAAATTTCCTGGACTGAAGAAAACAGGAACTATGACATCAGGTAAACAATAGTGGGCAATTTTGTATCCAAGAGATATCCGCCACTATTAAGACATGCCAAATGAAAGGGTATAATGTAGTCTTTAAGTAAGCAGATGGACATCAAAATCAGTCCGAGTGATTTCAAGTACTAGTATTCAGTTCTCAGTCATCATTTTTATATCAGTCATATCAGTTTCAAAAACAACCTCCTTATCTAGAAAACCTTACATAATTAGAAGAATTTGGATGAAACTATGTGTACAGTAGGGTGGATCACTCAAAGTATGAAAAAAATTTTTTTTGCTTCAATCCTTTTTGGCAACTATGTAAAAGTTGTTACACCTACCTAACATTCATTATATAAAATATGAAAGATATACATTAATGTTTAGTACTGCCCCAAGCTAACGGAAATTTTGCAAAATATTCTTATTTGGCATGATTTCTGTTACCCCACTATCTAATACGATTCGGTTATTTATTCATCGAATGATAATTAATCGTTCAATTTTACTGTGGTGCATCACTACAAACCTCTCCCCCCACCTACGCGGGGTTGCGTTGAGCCATTAGTTGCGCCACAACTATTGTTCTGAGTGGTTGATTATTGCAAAAATTATGTCCTTGTTACGAAGTGACGCAGTGTGTCCTGTGTTTGGGGCTGCTCGGGATTTGCCTACAAATACATTGCCAACGTACGAAGATGTTATGTTGTGTTATTTGTGGATTAGTCGGAACAAACAAAAAAAAGGCCAATATAAGAACTTAGTTAGTGACACTTGTTTGGAAGTTTCTGTGAAAGTTACGAGGCAATGGGAGCTAGCTTCGATACCTACTATTGACGATCGATCCGTAGTTCGCAAGATTAAGGACTATCATGATAAGTATCGAAACCTTTTAAAACCTTATTCATCGAGGAAAAATGTCGAATCTTATAAAGAACGCATGAAAATATTCAAACAAGAAGCGCAAGGTTTATTTGACATAGCAACATGCAAATGTAAATGTTTTGATTCCTGTAAGTGCGACAAAGCCTTAAAAGTACCCATTCGAGAACGAAAGTTTTTGCAAGACCAGCGAACTAATCGAAAAATGGGCATCGGCAGTATTGATACAAAGGTAACCAAACAAACTGAGAAAAGTCTCGGTAGAAAAAGAAAACTGGAGGTTTGGTGTCAAACTAAACGCCAGCAAGTATTTGTTTCAGAGTCTGAGCCCACACTGTCCACAAGCAAATGCTCTATGATCGAGTCTACTGCTTACAAAGGTACTGCTTTTGAACTACCCTCTAAACATAAAGACACAAGTACTTCCATTGAACTAACCACTGATCAAAAAGATTCACAGTCTTCACGGAGTTCGATAAAAAGCGTTCATATACTACAGGACTCCTCCGCCATTGCCAAGACTTTAGACCGTTTTGGTGTGTCAGATCGGGCTGGTGCAGCGATAGTATCGGCAACACTGCAAGATATTGGGATTGTTTCCGCAGAAAATATGTCAAATGTTGTGGATAGAAATAGAATTAGACGCGCACGTGACAAAGAGAGAAACAAATTGATTGATGTATCCTTTACGTTTGAGCATAACGAATTCGGCTTATATTTTGATGGACGCAAAGACAAAACATTAGTATATGAAGACTCAAGAAGGAAGGTTGTGTTAGAGGAACACATAAGTTTGATTAAAGAACCCGGTTCAGAGTACATGGGTCACCTGGCTTTGCAAAGCGGAAAAGCTCTACACGTGAGCAAGAAACTGCATGAGTTCTTGGCCCAGAAAGAAATTGACTGCGGTAAGCTTGTTGTAATTGGTTGTGATGGGACTGCAGTAAACACAGGACACAAGGGTGGTATTGTAAGATGTCTGGAGTTAAAACTGGGAAGGCCGTTGCAATGGTTTATTTGCCAACTACACGCAAATGAGCTCAATTTGCGTCATTTATTTGAGGCCCTTGATGGCACAACGACTGGACCTCGAAGCTTTTCAGGAGATATAGGAAAAGCGTTGAAAGATTGTGAGACACTTCCGCTGAAGCCCTTTCAGGCAATCAAGTGCACTTTGCCTGTAATTACAAATAAAAATGATTTGAGCACGGATCAACTTTATTTGTTTGACATTTGCGAAGCTATCAGTTTGGGATCTTGTAATGAAAGTCTAGCTAAGAAAAACCCGGGCAAGATAGTACACTCAAGATGGCTTACAACAGGAAACCGGATTCTGCGGTTGTATATTTCTACGCCTGCACCGACAGACAATTTGCTCTTATTAGTAAATTTTGTGGTTAAAGTATATGCCCCTATGTGGTTTTCTATTAAAACTGAACCACTTTGCATTCACGGAGCCAAACATTTACACAAGACTATGATGCTATCGCGATACCTTCCCCAGCAGATGAGTGTCATTGTGGACCGAGTTATCCAACGAAATGGCTATTTTGGGCACCCAGAAAACATTTTATTGGCCATGTTAGCTGATGAAAGAGAGCAAGTGAGAATTGCAGCTTTACAACATATTACAAAAGCACGAGATTCGGCCACAACATCTACCCGAGTTTTTGTGCTGCCAAAATTTAATTTTGAAGCTGAAAACTACACCGAAATGATAAATTGGAAACAAGTTACTTTAACAGAACCACCATTAACCAAAAATATAAGCTATGATTTGATTCTTGAATGCATTCAAAACCCACAGTTAGTAGAAACTAAAATTATGCCTCGTATCAAAAACTATCCTTGCCACACTCAAGCCACAGAAAGGTGCGTCAAAATAGTCACCGAGGCAGCTGCAGCAGTATGTGGCCCAATCAGAAGGGATGGATTCATCAAAACGAGGTTGGAATCTCGAAAAATTATGCCAGTTTTCAACTCCAAAAAAGATTTTAAAATACAGTGAAAACCTATTTTTAAGGTATTTTATGAGTGTATTATTTTTTTACAGACTTATTAAGTTTGTGATTTTTTTTAATTTCATATAGTTTTTATAATCCTTAACAACGATTAAAGCTTAATAAATAGTAATTTCCTGCTTTTTATTTACCCACAAGTTCAGTTTACCAGTGGCGGTTTTTAGATTTTTTTAGTAAACTTTGACAGCCTTGGGGCAGTATAAAACATTTGAATAAATATTTTTTTTTTACTCATCTGATATTATGTTAGTAGGTAACAAGTTTCTCGAGGTAGCCAAAAACAAAAATCAAAAAAAAAAATTTTTGATCCACCCTAGTGTACAGTGACCATTAATCTAAGTAATAATATATAATTATATTATGTGGAAGTCACTCTGCCTTTCTGTTTATCAAATGTCAAACGGCTGAACTGGATGAAATTTCGAGCGGAGGTAGTGGAGAATCATAGGATATATTTAAACTTAGAAAATGCAGGAAAATTCTAAAATCATGAAGCACAGATAATATAATAAAGAAGTAGTTACGAAGAGATAGGTGCGAGTGAGGCGAGCGAGGCGAGCGGAGGTGGCGGCGGATGGCGGTGCGTGTGCGTCGGTTCTGGTGGCATTTTGTCTGGCATATCATTGTAGTAATCTCTGTCTTCTAACAACGCTGCGCTCGAGACATCGCATAGCGCTCGGGTCCCGTTTAGATTCAACCTGAAAACATGAACAGATCATTGGCTTACAAGAGATGATTTCAGTAGCATCCAAAATAAATCTGTGCTCGTGGCTAAATAAGCCTATTCGGGAGTCACATTTTCTATTCAGCAGAGCTGAACTAGCCTCTCTACGGATACTACAGACAATGTTAGTGCTGGTAGTGTAGCCTTTGTCTACTTGGCTTCCGATTTTATCAGGAAGTCATGTGGATCAAAAGATCCACGTGGCTCCAGGGTCCATCTGAAAACCGGTGCTGAGTCTTGGACTTTCAGCATTAATGCCGAGATGGACCCATTCGACAATAATGTTTTTCAGTTATAAGGTTTTTTTATGTATGTCGAATAAATTGATTTTCTTTCTTTCAGTGAGAGATGGAATTTGTTGTCTATGTTTTAATTTTTTCATTTTATATTTTCATGGCCCATACAATCATTTTTATCTACATTTCTAAATTAGTTGACATTTTTAACTTACATTAGCATTTTTACTAGTTGCACTTCTCATGCTTTAGAATTTAGCCCCGGGTAACAGAAATCCGTGCTAAACCACCATAATACTACATAGATTTTGATTCCCTTTTTGGATGTTAGTGTAAATTGTTTTGCTTATATCATATGCCTACAGAAACCATATCTATGCACACTATCTGCATTGCATATGTAGCTCTATCATTTATATGACTCATACCTATATCATAATTGGTAAAAATAATGACTGTTCATTTTGCAGTATTGATGTGTTAATAAATTGATGACTTCATTATGTTTGAGGAAAAAGTGTGAATTTTGATAAACCATAACATAAGTGTGAATTTTGGTCTTAATTCAACCATTTTTGGTCTTGGTTTGCTGTAAGAGAGATGAGAGAGCAAGAGAATATACAAAGTGAATAAAAAAGTTTACTTACGATGAAGGTTTAGTTAAAAACTCTTTGAACCTCAGTTCAAATGCTTGCCCAACAGTTGCGATAACGTCTTGTGCCAATCTCCCTCCACACTCTAATACATAACAAGCCCTCCATTCTGCTGGGGGCACAGACTTCGCCACATACGCTACAAAGTCTAAGGAGTCTGCATCTCCGCCTGATGCAAAAGACACTCTCGGCATGTCATGTTTGGCCACAGTTTCTCCTCCTTCTAGTGCTGCGAGTGTTATTGCCTTAGAAGATATTGTGAGGGCTACGTTGGAGCATGAGTGAGCCATGCGAGGCCGGGCCGCGAGAGCGCGTGCGGCTGCTTGGCACACTCGTCGCTTTTTGTCAGCTGTGCGTAGACCAGCTGCAGCACATACTCTAGCAATGCATTCCCTAAAAATATAATTGATCAAACATAGTCCATAATATGGGAGCCTAACAATGGGGGGAACATGAAAAGCTGATAATTATTCTAGAACACGTCTATCCACAGGTTATTGGTTCTGTAACAGATAACAGTCTCCAGGGTTCCTTTGACGACTGACTGCCTCGGTGGCTCAGTTGGTAGTGATCCTACTTTCTGTGCTTGGGGGCGTGGGTTCGATTCCCATCTAGGACAAACATTTGTGTGATGAACATTTGTGTTTGTTCTATGTCTGGGTGTTAATATCTATTTAAGTATGTATTTAAAAATATATATGTATGTATATCAGTCTCTGGCAGCCATATTACAAGCTCTGCTTAGTTTGGGGTCAGATGACCATGTGTGCAATAATGTCCCACATATTTATTTGTCCCACATATTTATATTCTCTCCAGCATTTTAAACATAATTATAGAAAATAGACAACACACCATATTTTATTTGTAAACAAAAATCCACACACACACGCTACACACATATTTAAAAGATAGAAAACTTTGGTATATCCTCCAGAGCATTTAATAACAATAGTTATTTTTACTGTCTACTGCTGGATGTAAGACTCTCTTAATACAGTTCTCTGTATTCAGTTTTTGCCTATTGTTTATGGAGGGCTATGAAATGAGGTTTCATACGATACATAACTAAGTATAGTGTGTTTAACAACTTACTTTGCCACTTGAGATCTCGTTTCAAAATCTAACTTCTTCATTGAAGTGAGGACTTCCATGCAGCCTATGTACTGTAATTAAATAACATAAAAATAATTTATTTCAAGCACTTGTTTAACACATAAATTACAAATTAAATGTCAAAACATATATGATACAACACATCCTAACTTTTTAAGTTTTTGTATTAGTCTATTGTTTGTTGTATGGTAGGTAAGCATATAGCATAAAAACAATTGCTAAATATGCCTCATAATATGATCTAATAACGCTTTGTTTAGAGATAGATATTCAAGGTCTCAGTTTTTAGATTCCTATCACTACTAGACCTCTGAAAATGTTAATTACTGTTTGATACAGGTAAGCCTACATACGTACTTCTATCAAAAATATATCGGCCGATCACAAATGCTTACCCTGACCGCGTAGGTGACTCCTTCACTGGCCAGGACGGAGTCAGGATGAAGCCATCCCCTGGGTGGCTTCGATACGAACGATCCGCTGCTGCCGTCAGCCATCGCACGAAAAATTTGTATCACTAAGATGTAGTACCACGCACTGTTTTTTACACTTCACCTACTTCCAGCTATTTTAAATACGCTTTCATTATGATTCAAGTGATTGGCTTGCGGACGTTGATGTCGGAACTTGACTCAGGAGAACGTTGCATCTGCCGCGCCGCGCTACAAAGTAATTTCAAGTTCTCAGGTACAGGTAACTAATCTAATGAAAAGTGTGGGATAAAGTAGTTATGTAGAGATAGAATGGAAGACAATAATATTAAATAAAATATCGCAAAAAAGCAAAATTCCAACGAAGAAGAAAGCGAAAATTCAACTTTATTGACAGATGTAGATGCCAGATCTGCCAATGTCATATATTTTTTTCAACCTACTGGGCTGGCTAATGTCATAAAATGAAACATAAGTACGAGTACAAGACAATTACTATTCAAAATTATTCTATATTATTATTTAATTAAAATTATTCTAAATTATTATCTAATCTAAATGAATGAACAAGACTAGAAATTTTCCATCTCTTTCTCTACATAGTATGAAATAAAGTCGCTTTCCGCGTCTGTCTGTTTGTATATCCGCTAAGCTCAGAAAAAATAAATAAACTATATATTATTATCAAAGCCGCTAACTCCTATACCATGCAACGAATATCAATGCGGTTATCACCATCAGTTAGATAATTTTTCACGGAAGGTTTATATATATTATATAATAAAACTTACACCCATGCGAAGCAGGGGCGGGTCACTAGTAGATACTCGTAATAAAATAAAAAAACCGGACGTGACTTTTAGAACAGTGACATCTATTGAAATATTCATAAACCACGCCGTGGTACCTACCTTCGCTGGTAGGTAGAATGGAACAGAACAGCACAGAATGGATGGAGGAGCGATTGAGATTTGAGCCTCAGTGCTCGCAGCACAGACCACTTAGAAGTTAAGTACATACCTACCTACTATAACGTATGGTCGCAGAACCAGTAGCGGCACGTTTTCAAATAATCGGTTAGACCTAGCCTAGCCATTCATAAAAATCTCGGGAGAAGTTTGTTATAACAATAACTAGCATATTTTAGGGCTTAATTAAGATGCTATTATGTACGCTTCCCCTCATATATATAGGTATCCCCTTTTCATATATTTTTGCCTAGCATGCTATAGGAACATAACATTGGCGTGTTTAATAAATTAATCCAATTATAATATTTAAAGATTTGTTTACATTGTTCACATTAACTTCCTTTATAATTTATTTATGTAGGTATCTACTTACCTAGATGTAATATTACCGAAAATGTAAAATAAGGTAATTTCATTATGAAATTGTAAACAAAATTCCTCTGAAACGCTGCGTAATTTATTGCTTTCAAGTCAAGTTAACTTAAGTTGAAAAGGTCGACGCTGACGCAGGAATCTGTTGTGTTTAATAACATTACACGAATAACAAAGTTATGTCGTTTAGGAGTTTTGTCCCGCGGTGGTGGCGGGCAAATGTTTATTTTTATTGTTCAAACGTACCCCCGGACATTAACGTAATAGGCGCTGCGAGAATTTGAGCTACGGCCTACAAGGGGTTTTTCACACCATAACGTAACAGCGAATAGTCTTAATGGCAAAATTGTCTCTCACTGTTAATGGCAAAATTGCCCCAACAAACGGGGTAGCAGTACCCAAGTAAAAAAAAAAGTGGACCACATAACTAATATTTAATTTTAGAACGAAAGCACAAGGAAATCCTCAGAGGATATCAGATCCAGGATCTTTCGTATATAAATAGGTGCTATCGAAATAACCCAAAACCTAAAAATAGTTTATTAACAAACAGACCAAAAGAGCGATAATTAAAAACGTGACAATGGCAGCCGTCAACATGTTAGCCAGGCTCGCGCACTGAGGGTTCCGTACTACCACAAAATACAATAATTATTATTTTAAAAAACTATTTGGTCCGACTTAACGCCTACCAACAAAGCCAAGCAATTGCTACGCCGTCATATAGTTAATATTTTGCAAGTGACGCTCGGTATAACTTTTAATGAACAGAAATTTGTTACCGACTAGCACTTGGCCATTATCTATTATTTCTTGTTATACTTTAGAGTGTGTACTATAATCATGCCACGTTTGACGCTTTTAAGTATTACAGTTTTTAAATTAGAGCTAGTACAATAATATGATTAAAAAACACGTTAATTTAATTATTTTATTCTGATTTTTAGTACTTGCTGTTATAGCGGCAACAGAAATACATTAAATTCTGTGAAAATTTCAACTGTCTAACTATCACGGTTCATGAGATACAGCCTGGTGACAGACGGACAGACAGACGGACGGACGGACAGCGGAGTCTTAGTAATAGGGTCCTGTTTTACCCTTTAGGTACGGAACCCTAAAAATCACAAATATCAGTCACAATCCTTAACGAAACCTATTTTATTTTTATTTTATCGTACTAAGTAGGTAGGTATATATCTACCTAATAAATAATGCAATGGAGAGAGCTATGCTCGGAGTTTCTTTGTGCGATAACATCCGGAACGAAGATATTCGCCAAAGAACCAGAGTCACCGACATAGCTATTAAACTCTGCAAGTTGAAGTGGCAATGGGCAGGCCACATCGCTCGAAGAACTGATAACCGATGGGGAAGAAAAGTTTTTGAGTGGAGACAACGAACCGGAAAACGCAGCGTAGGTAGGCCTCCCACTAGATAGACCGACGACATTGTGAGAGTCGCGGGCATCCAGTGGATGCAGATGGCAGGATGTCGTTCAGTGTGAAAAAAAAGGGTAAAAAAGGGTAAAGGCTCCAGTTAAAAGGGGAGGCCTATGTTCAGCAGTGGACGTCTTCTGGTTGATGATGATGATGATGATGACATCTACCCACTACATTTCAAAATCACATCCATTCCACATTCTAGCGGTTCGCGCAATGAAAGTATCCACCTTACTAGAGTATACATACATACACACATATAGGTGCCTACAATGAGAGCTTTTGAGGCCTTGGTCAAGTTTGGCTAAGTACCTAATGCAAAAAGGCAAACAAATAGAATTGACCGATATAGTTTGAATCGGCTTTTAACATTGAAAATGGAAAAGATCAAATTAAAATTACATTTGTATTGTTTCGGTGTAAACGCGTTCGCCGTAGCATCGTAGCGCGTAGCGGCGTGAGGGCGGGCGCGCGTGCGTGCGGCAGTCGGCGCCCGCCCTGCCTCGCCGCATGTCATGCGTGCCCGAGCCGCCCAAAACAACCGGACTGCATAAACCACCGCGCGCCCCTGTAAGTACTACAACATACTATAATATAAACCCAAAAACAAAAAATAAACGTTTTTATTGCATCTTTAATTACTGTTAAACAAATACTCATAAAGCGGAAATGGTGATTTCCGCACGTGGAAACAGTAGAATCGCGACGCACCAACAACGCTCGATAGCCCAGTGCCCCTGTCAGCCTCCAAGAGCTATTCTTGAAGGGTTGCACTGACTGAACATTAATAGGTTAAATAATGTTCCAAGAATTGTGTCGTGGTGTTTGTTTATTTACATAAAATTCCGGTGTTTTCTTATTGTTTTTATATCTTGGCATTTTAATCTAGCAAGTGATGTTGTTATTAATTTGAATTTTGTATTGTCTTCTGTTTCGCGTAATTCGTAAAGTTTTGTTAGGACGCGTCCCTAGAGACCGCTTTATGTTTGTACGCATAAATTTCGCCCGAGCACAGGTATTCTCATAATTGTTTGTCGACATTAAAGTGGCCTATACTTTATATGTAAGCCTGTCTCACCATACTAACTGTAAAGATCTCAGATAAAGACAAAACGTTTCCTTCCCTTTAGACACGAACTTATTTATCTATTACCTACCATTATAGATAATGTTTGTCAAAATATCGTGTTGCTTATAATTGTGCAGATCCAGTAGAAGTTTCATTAAAATGACACAATAGGTAAACTTAAACATGAAAATGCCAACATTACTTTAAAAATTAAAGAAGATCTTCTGGTTACTTAAGTACTTATCATTATTAAGGCGGCAAAGCAGCACTTACAAATATGTTAAAAATTATAAAATTTTGGGTTAATTTTGTCTTTTTACAACAATCAATGTAAAATCGGAAACCCGTTTTTTCCGTTTTTTTTATTACGGCATTTTTTATAATTGAACCTATTATTCTAACAAAATAAAACAAAAAAGGTATATATAGGTACTTTGTAAGTTCTGGTTGGTTCTATGAAACTTAGAAAAAGTATCACCGTAAGTAGCTACCTGCTAAAATGAGCGGTTCCTCAAAAGTGCAGTCGTCTGGTCGAGACAGTACCGCCGGCTAAAGGCCGTCCTTTCAGACCTACGAATACGAGTAAAGTTCCGGAAGACGTCTGTAACGAAACGGCTCGCTATTTACTCCGAGCACGTCTCGCTCGTGTGCTTTCAGCTTCATAGTGCAATGCTCAGTTGGATTTAAACACGTAGAGATACTATAGAAAACTTTTTGATAATCATACATAATCATACTAACTAAATATTGTAAATGCGAAAGTTTGTATGTATGTCATTTGTCATCACTCAACTCCGTAGCAGCTAACCAAATTTGAATGGTCTTTGGTATAGAGGTGTGGCTTAATGATTTATACTTTACCGACTATAGATAGATTAACAAATGTGTTTATGTTCCCCAAAAAATAATAATTAACAGATTTCATAAAAATGACAGAACTGGAGCAGATTATAATGGAAGCACACGGGAAGCACCAGCTTTCAATAAAAAAAAAGAATCATCAAAATCGGTTCACCCAATAGAAAGTTCCGAGGTAACAAACATAAAAATTAAAATAAAATAAAACATTCCAATTAATAACCTCCTTCTTTTTAGAAGTCGGTAAAAAGAGCCACAGATCCTTTAGGATAGCTGATATAAAAGTATGTTATGTAGTTTATGTCGAATAATGATCTTTATATGATCAGAGTTTGGGTAATAGTTACTTAGAAAATTCTGGCTTAATTTTGAGCACGTTAAAGCTATGATTCTTTCCACAATGTATAATAATTGGTTGGATAATATTCTGAAAACTCCACTTTTATTAAGCGAATTGGAATGCGCTGCTGAATGTGTGTTCCTTGATAGTTACAATGTCGGTGTCTTCAAATCGCGAGTAAATCGATTTGTTCTATATGCAATCGTGCTTCTTCGTGACCCACACAACAGACGAGGTGGCGATCAAACGCAAGCCTATTATACAATAAAAAAACGTATATTTAAAGTATGTTCTAATTTATAAATATTTGATTACTTGTAAATAAAATTAGTATTGTATGTATACTAATCTTTACGGTTCTATGTTTAGTATTGAATTTTTAAACCACCATTATTTTTATCTCCAAATAATAAAATATTAGACTATGAACAATAACTAAGAACATTGCGTCAACGGCAAATGTTAAAATAAATTTAATTGAAAACGGTAGAGTTTAGAGTGTAGATAATACCTACACATATATAACTAACTAGCCGTCCGCCCCGGCTTCGCACGAGTGTAAGCTCGGCCTTCGGCCTCGCTACAAAATATAATATAGCCTATGTCACCCGGGGATAGTGTAGCTTCCCAACAGTGAAAGAATTTTTCAAATCGGTTCAGTAGTTTCGGAGCCTATTCATTACAAACATACAAAAATAGGTACAAATCTTTCCTCTTTATAATATTAGTGTAGATATATACAATACAATATCTCTTTATTACAAACCGAAAAATACAAATTAAACTAACATCAAACATAAATATACGGCAGTATGTACGGTGGTATATCACTATCTGTTACAGCTAGGAATCAATTCCTAACGTGTGAATAAAAACTATATTCCGAACAAACTCTTGCAGCGAAAATTCCAAATAAACAGCGCGTTGGCTGCCAGCCTCGAACAATCGCCAGTTGTCTGGCGCGGAGTCTAGGCATTTCAATGCCGGTGGCTGCTACGAGACTTGGCTTGAAAGCGTCCGCAATTAGCCCGAGCCTGTCTGTATGTTCCTTTTTAAAATACAGAGAGGTTTTAAACGCTGCTGATACTGATAAAGTATATATATATATATATATATATATATTATACGAACTGTACAAATACCAGAAAAGACGCTTATGTAAATCGTTAAACCCAACCAAAGATCTTCAAACTCGAGGGGTTTACAAGCTAACTCAGATCAGACAAAGGACAAACATAGGACATTATCTATTACGGAGATGGGGTTAGGTTAGCGATGCGATGGGATGCGAACCTGGCCTAAAAAAGGCTTGATGTCTTTAGTCGAACTCACCCAGCAGACGACCTTGTCGTTTTTTTGCATGTGGACTATTAGTTAATTCATCGGTGTCACTACAAGTTTCTTAGTGTGCGTGAAAATTTGTAAGTGTACAGGGGCCTTACCCCTAGCTCGAAAAGTTGACCCGCATAGGTGTTATTTGTCTAAACGGTACGTCAATACATCAACTACGATAAGCGGTAGTTATTTGATAGCCGCCAAGCTTTGTTATTTTCACGCACACACGCATAGTAAAACGGATTTTCGTTCATTCAAGTTAGACGCTTTGAAACGATGCAGCTTAAATGAGTTGGTTAATTTTAGGTACCTATCAGGTACCTACTAAAAGTTGGCTCGCAAAAGTGAAGCTAGGGGTAAGGCCCCTGTACTTAGTTACTCAAAGAAGAAGAATAACTGGCCAAGTGTGAGTCGGACTCGCGCACGAAGGGTTCCGTACCATTAGATATAAAAAAACGGCAAAAAATATCACGTATGTTGTATGGGAGAGCCCCTCTTGAATATTTGTTTAATTTTTTTTTTTTAAAGTGAAGTTATAATTAAATATTCTGTGAATATTTCAAGTGTCTACCTATTGCCGTTATCAATATCGAGCAAAAGCAAGCAATAAAAATCACGTGTTGTATGGGAGCATCCTTAAATATTTATTTTATTATATTTTTTAGTATTTGTTGTTATAGCGGCAATAGAAATATATCATCTGTGAAAATTTCAACTGTCTAACTATCACGATTCATAAGATACAGCCTGGTGACAGACGGACAGACAGACAGGGGAGCCTTAGTAATAGGGTCCCGTTTTACCCTTTGATCCGCAACCCTAAAAATGAAGACAGGATTTCAAACGATAATTGCACTAAGGTATAACATTAATAAGGCATAAATAAGAGAATTTGTCTGATCTCATGGTGCTACGATGAGAATATTTTGCTCAATTAGTTAATTTATTTTGATAAATCCTTGCAAATTCAGTTTCTAGCCAGGAGTCTGTTTTCTCTAACATTGTTAGGACTCGTAAAATTCTCTACATTATGGCAGAGCCAACAAGTTTAGTACAGGAATTCCCTGAAGGGATTTTCTTAAGGTTAGTTTGTCCTTTCCGTAAACTAGGTGTAATGCCCTTAATGGGTCATTCACACAACCCCGATCTGGACAGAGCCTGTTAAGCACCCGCCTAAGCTTTTTAATATTTAATGCTTCAGGTGTGATTCCAGAACTTGGGTAGCTTTAGCTTTTCAAATATGATAAAGAGTTTTAAATAGCCATAGATTAATACACATTTTATTATCTGTGTTTGTAACTCAATACAATATAGGTACAAAAAATATTTGAAACTATGTATTTCTGAGCAACGCTTCAAAATGTTGTACTTCAAATCTCCAGTGAATGGGTTTCTTCTAGGCAAGCGTGCTCCATCGTAGACCGCATCATCACTTAACATCAGGCGAGTTGGCGTCAAACGCAAGCCTATCATAAAGCTACTTTACATATCAATTTATTAAAAAAACATACATAAATGAAATATGAATAATAATAAGTACATACATACTGACTACCAACCTTCGGGTAAAAATTGAGTAGAGAAGACAATAGAGTTATTAAAAAAAAAACACCGCCCTTGATTATCTGACCTAACTTTATCTCTACTAAAATAACTTCAAGATCTTTTTCTCTGCAAAGAACCTTATATTATCTTGTTTTAAATATTTGTAGGGCATTATCGCGAATTGTTTTATTTAGGTAAAATTAAGGAAACCGCGAAAGTTTAAAAGTTTCTTTTAATTTTATCTTTATCAAGATTAATATTCAAAAAGCGCAAAATAAGGTCAATCCTAATTTTCTCTCCTTATTTCCCAAGGCAATTCAGTAGGCGTTATTAGATTTTAGTCACGTTTTATTTTTTTACGCTCTTCTCCAAAACTCCTACGAAGGTCCCAAAGTGCTTGTAATATAAGTTTTTGAACGCGTCGCGGGACCATCGATCTTTTATCACGTGCCAACAATTTTGTAACACCATAAAAGCTTCGAAACCTTTCGCGATCAACGTTCGTGCTTCAATCAATGTAAGTGCTTGACGGAAACGGAAGATAGGGCGGTTTTTGACGTGTTGTCAAATACCTGTTTGGTCTATCTATATCTATCTATCTATACATATAATAAAAACGTAGAGATAAAAAATCTGTAATTGCGAGATATAAAAATACACACACAGGGCGTCTTAAAATTACGTAGCTAAACACGTTAAGACAGTTTTTAAATTTTTTATCTGTTTGTTTGTTTGTCCACACACATCTCCTAAACCACTGGACGGATTTAAATGCGGTTTTCATGAATATGCTTAGCTAAGCACCAGATTGAAGTATATGCTATGTTATTTTGCGCAAGGGCCGGATTAAGGGAGGAAAAAGGGTTGAAAGTTTATATGAAAATCTACGCGTACAAAGTCGCGGGCAACAGCACTAATATGATAATATTTTTTTATGGACGTGTTTATCACACAAATATTATAAATGCGAAAGTTTCTTTGTGTGTATATTTTTTAACGGCTACACATCTCTCTCTGAGAGAAAACCTGTGTCCCAGCAGTGAGAACAACATAGGCTGATGATGAAACCATCATTATTATTAAACATTAATACTCGAAAATACACAAGTTTAGGAAAAAAATACAATGATGCGACATGTTTTCAACACGCTGTTATTAGCTTCGTATGTATCTATGAATCTA
Organism: Agriopis leucophaearia; assembly: GCA_949125355.1. NCBI lineage: Eukaryota > Metazoa > Arthropoda > Insecta > Lepidoptera > Geometridae > Agriopis > Agriopis leucophaearia. The sequence continues at coordinate 5,746,737 of OX421262.1, forward strand.
GGTATCTATGTATCTATGTAACGGAATCTTTGAACGAGATTTTCAGCCCTTTCAAAAGGTCGGATTGATTTGAAACTTTGCACACTTATCAAGGACCGCGATGATAAAATGCAATAATCTAAATAATTTGTCCCATTATCCTTACCAGAATCTTCAGGATTAGCGATTTTAAAGCGTGTTTTTTAGTTTTTAACACTGCAAGAATTACGTTTTACAGTTGTTTTCAGGAAACCTTGACGGAACGTTTTTTTTCTGTAAGTCTTTTTACAGCCCCGTTAGCTCAGTTGGTAGTGAACCTGCCTTCTGCGCTTGGGGCTTGGGTTCGATTCCCACCTAGGACCTATCACCTTTGTGTGATGAACATTTGTGTTTGTTCTATGTCTGGGTGTTAATATCTATTTAAGTATATATTTAAAAATATATATGTGTGTATATCAGTCTCTGGCAGCCATATTACAAGGTGTGCTTAGTTTGGGGTCGGATGACCGTGAGTGCAATAATGTCCCAGATATTTATTTATTATTTTATTTTGGCATCGCACTTCTTATGCATTTGCCAGTGTCAAGTATTAAAATATTATCAAGTTTGATGAAATGTCGTCAAACAAGTCATAGTCACAGTCTGAATCAAATGAAGTGACTGTCAAGGCAAGGTCATATGCCCTAGTAAAAAGTGGTGGAGACTACAAGAGGCTTCTATGGAGCTTTGGAAATAACACGACAATAGATAAGTACATGACTTCACCGCGTTATATCACTTTCTCACACTCTAACATGTTCATGAACAGCCATGATCCATCTTTATTACGTATAAGGTCGGGGAAAAAGTTTCTTCGTATTTTATAAACAAATTCAAGACATATTTTTTTCAAGTTTAATTACATTTAATTATAATATATATGTGCCATTTCGTTCGATAACTTGTTGCCATCTTGTAGGTAGTGACATGATCCCGTTGCTGTAGAAATTTTGGGACTTCTGATAAAAAAAATGCAACAAGTAGTTTTGACAGTCCTCTCTTGATGTTAATCTAACACTACCCAAAGAATTCTGAAGAGACCAAAACAGGTAAAAATCTGAGGCTGCAAGGCCAGGGCTATATGGTGGATGCATTAACACTTCCCAACCAAGCTCTCTAAATTTTTGCTGAGTGGCCAAAGATGTGTGCGGTCTGGCGTTATCATGATGAAAGACCACACCCTTTCTGTTGATCAATTCCGGCCGTTTTTTCTCAATTTCTTGTTTGAGTCTCATCGTCTGTTAGCTGTAGAGATCCGAATCGATGGTTTTGCCCGGCGGTAAAAGCTCATAATGAACGATGTCCTGCCAATCCCACCATACACACAGCATCACCTTATAACGTGTTAATTCGGGTTTTGCTACAGTCTGTGGTGCTTCACTGCCCTTTGACCATGATCGTTTGCACACATTCTTGTCGTAGGTGATCCATTTTTCATCACCAGTGATCAATCTTTTCAAAAACGGTTTGTTTTCGTTACGTTTCAATAGAGAATCGCAAATGAGTACACGAGTCATTTGGTTTCTTTCAGTCAGCTCGTGTGGTACCCAAATATCGAGTTTTTTTGTATACCCAGTTTTTTTCTAATGGGTCAAAACCGTTTTGTGGTCGATCCCCAGTTCTTCAGCTACGTCGTAACTACTAATATGCCGATCTTGGTCCACTTTTTCAGAAATGGCATCGACTTTATCCGTAACAGGGCAACCAGAGCGAGCAGCATCTTTGACATCAAAATTCCCGGACTGAAAACGCTTGAACCAACATTGTGCTACTCTTGATGACACTGCATTAGGTCCATAAACGTCACAAATTTTATTCGCGGCTTGTGTCGCATTTTTCACTTTTTTGTAATAAAATTTCACAATATATCGAATTTCTTCGTTAGATTCACTCATTTTATCTAACAAAAAACAATTGAAAAATGGCGGTAAATTGCTTTTTATTTTTTGTATTCCTTTTTTAAAATGTCATATTTTTAATGGTATCAAAACCAGCCAGATACAAACAGTACAACCAATGAGATTTTACTACAACTTTATACATACAAAATACGAAAAGACTTTTTCCCCGACCTATTATGAATACTCGAAAATACACAAGTTTAGGAAAATAATACAATGAGACGACATGTTTTTTAGGGTTCCGTACCCAAAGGGTAAAACGGGACCCTATTACTAAGGCTCCGCTGTTCGTCTGTCTGTATATCTGTCTGTCTGTCCGTCTGTTATCAGGCTGTATCTCATGAACCGTGATAGTTACTTAAAATTTTCACAGATGATGTATTTCTGTTGCCGCTATAACAACAAATACAAAAAAACAATAAAATAAATATTTAAGGAGGCTCCCATACAACGCCGTTTTTAGATAATGGTAGGGAACCCTCCGTGCGCTAGTCCGACTCGCACTTGGCCGATTTTATTTTTCATATTGGTGCCAAAACTACCGACGGAAAGGTTAATAGTATAACCAACTTCAATTATTTTTTTCTAGTATGTTAGGAGAGTCAGCTTTTATTTCTTTTTCGTAATTTTCTCCCTCAGTGTGAGTAAAACTCACAGGTCAGGGATTTTTATGCCAATAAAACGTTTGCCAAACGATTCAGCTGATTTAAAAAAGCAAAATGTGTTTATCAATATCTGCAACGCGAGTCACTCCCCTCGCATTACCAGGACGTCCTGAATAAATGAATATTTGATTTATTAATTCAACCTTTGTCAGATGTGCCTTTGCACCTTTGTTTTCAATGCCTTTCCCCAGTTTCTCATTAGCTAGTAGTTGCTGTGTGTGGATTGAATATTGAAGAGGGAGGCTCATTATGAAGGCAGGTGGAGCTAAGCGCAATTTGATTATATATCTCTAGCGTTGTGTTTAATTCATAGTTTGGAACTTTGAGTTTAATGTCTTGCGTTCTTCTTGTGTTCTCTTCTTTGTATTGTTAGGTACGATTAGCAAAATTGTAAATGTTGAATGGCAACTCAGCGTCAAATTTTCACATATATTTTAACCCACCAAAGCTTGAAAGGAGATCAAGGATAAGGAGGTAACTAAAACAAACAAAAAAAAAACCCAATACATTTTTGGTTTTTGGTTTCAATACTTAAGGTGAAAAGTTTCACTTTGGCGGGAAAATCAAATTTCAAACAGTTTTTTTGTCCTTGTAGCTAGGCCGGGTAATTATTGTGAAATGGCATAGTGTTTGCGAAAATTGTTGGTTGTTCTTTACATTATCATGTACAGCTATTAATCAGTTACTCACCATATTACTTACATTTGGCAATAAACCGTTTGAAACAGCATAAATTTGTTTATTGAAAAATGTATGTAATAATGTGCATTGGAGATAAATAACTTTACGCGAGTTTGTAAAGAATAATAATCAATTTTCGCGAACATCATGATCGTTTACAATAATTACCCGGCCTAGCTACAAGAACAAAAAAACCTGTTTGAAATTTGAATTTCCCGCCAAAGTGAAACGATTCACCTTAATTTGTTTTTCTCTTGTACTTACATACTCTTATTATGTTATAGTAAATAAAATTATGTGGGTAAAAATAAGTTAACAACATTTCTTTATTAAATTATGTCCTTAGTCGTATTTCGGTCTTTAAGGTTTCCTAGGTAAAACATTCAATATTGATATACATAACACCATTTGTATAATTTTAAGATAACCATGGAAGAAGACAAATTAAACTAGAATGACCAAAATTGCTAAAAGTGGGAAAAGAAAGCCTTAATGTGAACTTCATTTAGCTGAGAAGAATTCCCTAGTTTTCCGTTCAGTACGGTTAGGTAGCAATAATATAGGTGTATTGACATCAAATATTCTTCTCGTATATCCGTTCCATTAATGCTATTGTACACGGACAATACGCGTTGATACGTTTTCGATTCCCATCAGATTCGGATGGACACATAATACATTCGATTCTAAATATTGCAGAGGCCATATTGGCGCGTGAATAAATCACCAGTTTTCGCGTTTCCCGCTAAAATCAACAGCTGTAGTTTTTGTTTCGAAAGAGCTTTGTTCAAGAACAGACGTTCAGATTTTTATATTTTCCTTGTGTGTAATGTGTATTATTATTTATTGAGTGTTCGTGAATGTTCTCGACTCTGGGAAAGTGATACATATAACGCGTATTGAAACATGTATTTTTCTAAAGCTCTACATATTTGATTTCATTATATATATCTTCATAATCAATGACCGCTTGAGCTGATCAATTTAATATTAAATTAGTCCTTACATATAATTATGACATTGGCATTTTGTCAAACTGGCCACTTTGGCAGATTCTTTGCCAAATATCTGCGTTTGATTAGGAATCTCAAATTCAAATTTAAGCTCGTGTATTTGTTTTAAATTTAGTGATTAGTTTGCTTTATATTTTACATTAAATTTTTCTCTGACCAGTTTTTTTTTCTTTATCTTTTTTTTTCTTCCATTTTTTGTCTGTGTCTTTGACATCGTTCTGTTAACAATAAGTATGGAAAACTTAAAATATCGTGTTATTTATGAGTACGAGTTCAACCGTGGCATTACCAGTGGACGGAGCTCCGACGAACGAAATAGGTAGGTATTCTATTACTCCTAGCGGAGCTGCAACGTCATTCAAACAGAGGTGTGGTGACACTTTTATTGACTACAATTTTCTTTTACGTCGTTGCTACATTTGTATGTGTCGATGTCCCGACGCAAACCCTTAGCAAAACGACCGAGTTCGACACTTCAGCGACCACAATTTATTAGTTTGTTTTCGATTCATTACTCACCCGGAGTTCCCGTAAAAGGTCTTATTGTGAAGGATCGCTGTGATTTTATTGTCGTTTTTATTGAGGCGGTTCAGATAGCTGTTACACGCTGTGCGTTTGTTTAGTAATTTACTTTGTGGTTTGACTGGAAATGCTTTACTTTCCTTTGTTGTTTCAATTTAAGGCGGGAAGATTTTGTACATTTTCTATCGAAGCGTATAGGCGCTCGCGTTTTCAGCCGCTATCCTAAACCCTACGTAACCCTAATAAGTAACCCCTATTAGGGATTTTTGTATGATAGCGCATATGTTAATCCAGCTACCTCCATACCAAATTTCATCCAAATCAGTTCATCCACGTTATGAAATTGACTGCCGACAATTATACACACACAATGTACGCATACAAACTTTCACAATTATAATATTAATGATTGGTATTTTGAACATTTTGGACCCGTATTGTGTAGCTATATACCAAAATGTTCTAAATACTCGTACTGTTTACCCGTATCTATTTATGTTCAAGGAATAACTTATTAATTAGATTCCACACACTGGCGGGTTATAAATCATCACTTCGATTGAAAATCTGGCATTTCGAAACCGCAATAGTCAAAATAATCATGGTAAATATTTAGATAATAGGTAAATGGTACACAGTTTGTTCAATTTTAAATATATGGATTTACAAGCATACCTAAAATCAGCATAAAACTAAAAAATTAAGCCGTAATTGTCAAGATGAATATATAAAACCATCGATGATTAAACCATAAAGTAATTTGTTTTTGCAATGTCAGTAATAATTATCGAAATATCTCAAGATTTCCCTCCGAAAGTTTCATGAAAAACTACTTATTGTAAATTGAGGCAATAAATTGATTAATTGTTTTTCAAAATTGGAAGCCGTTATTTTCAATAAATAAAAATCAGAGATTAAATATACTTTTAGTTCTTTCTATTTGATAGAATTAATAGAACGCCAAAAACCTAGTTTTTGTTTTAATTTACTTATATTTGTACTAACTTAAATTATGGATCTTTTGTGTCTGAAAATAAAATGATTTTGACTTGATTTGTTGCCTTTTTCATCCAAAAATTTGAGAGGGTTTCACGTCGTCTCTAAGGGCGAGTATTAATGCTACCAATCCATGCCAAAATCTTCAAATATATACTTCATTCGTAGTCAGCCCAGATACAGTCGGATACAGTTCAACATTACAAATTCAACAGGCCTAGCTTGTGTAACTACGGCTTGTGATAATGGATTGCCAATATTAGCTTAATCTAGTAAGTTTCGCCCCTCGAAGATGTGCCAGAAGCCCACATTTTAGCAATGCGAGCGCACAACTTGTATTTTAGCTGTATGTAAAATGGTATGAACTTAAAAAAATACGGCTCTAGATTCTAGAGTCTATGCAACATTTTCTAGAGTCTAGAAAATGTTGCATAGACTCTAGAATCTAGAGCCGTATTTTTTTCCAAAACGGTTAGCAGGCAAAAATGAGCATTTAAGCGGATTAACTAAGAAATAATAATAACGACAAAAAGTAAAAACTAGAGGGTACGTTTATTGTAAGGTCCCCATACAACAAAAGTATTTTTTTAACGTAATTCTGTATTTGCTCTAATGTTAAAATTGAAACGGGAATACGTCAAACTTGGCATGACTACTTTACCTTTTTATGTTATAATTTAGAATGCGCACTAACGCATTCTAAAGTGCGAGTCGGTGACAAATTTCTGTTCACCACCAATTTAAGCAACGTGGGTATTTGGATGGGTGACCGCCTGGGCGTGAATTTGAATTTGCATAAATAGGCTTTTGACCGCCAACTCGGTGATGATGCGATCTACGATGGGCACGCTTGCCTAGAAGAAGCCGATTCACTCGTGATTTGAAGACACCTAGATTGTAGCTATCGGGAAACACCCATTCAGGCAGCGCATTCCACAGACCAGCAGTACGCACAATAAAAGTGGAATCAAGGTTCTTCGTACGGGTTTTCGGAATATCAACCATAAAGCGGTGTAGATTTTTCTCTGGCAGTCCGATATAAAAATGGGCAGGAGGGAATTAGATCATGCAGATCCGATGCACACTCACCGAAATGTATCCGATAAAAAACCGATAGACCAGCAACTTTGCGCCGATGCTCAAGACTAAGGAGCTTAGTCTGAACCAGGGACTTTGTGGTGGTACGGAACCCTCAGCGTGCGAGCTCGACTCGCACTTAGCTGGTTTATTTTAAACAATATAATTGTTGAATTAGATTACCATGGGAGTAAATTGCGGCTCGAATAAGATTGACATAGGACCAGAATGAGTGGCGTACAAGAAGATAGACCAATGCTCAACAGTTGGCGATCACGGTTTGAAAATTATAATATAATTGAGGTACTATGCAATGATGATGATGATGAAATGATTATTATGTTTTTACCCATATAAGTACCTACATTTCACTTTTTCACAGATCCTCAGCTACTTTCAATAAATTTATCTAGGCCTTGAATTAAAATCAAATTACATATTTAAAAAAATAATGTTCTAATGAAAGTAACCTAGGTAGGCACTTTTAAAACAGAATTGGCCTTACTTATAGCCCTCAAAGATAATCGGAATTTACTTATATCCCGCGCAGCCGCGAACTACCGCTCAGTAATGGATTGCTAATATTGGCTAAATGCTAAATCTCGTAAGTTTTACACCCCACACCCCTATTGGGGTAAGTCGACACCATTCGTCTTTTCTGCAGCTATTCGTTTCCCACTGGATTAAGTGGCAAGGGGTGTCTATGTATTTGTCAAGTTAGATTTTAGTTAGAGACAGTTTGATTGAAGGGCTTTGAAGGGTGCATGGTTTAATAGATTTCCTATCGAAGTTTCCTTGGTCAATGATGCATTATTGCAAATTGCAATGAACAGCACGGCTTTAGGAAAAAAAGATCTGTAGACACCAACTTGTTGGAAACAGTTGATTTTATCTCAGCCAGCTTGGATCGGGGTAGCCAGGTTGACGTTCTTTACTTCGATTTTCGCAAGGCGTTTGACCGCGTTAACAACGACCACCTGCTCAAAAAGTTGAGCGCTCTGGGTTTTGCTCCAGGATTGCTTAGATTAATTGCTGACCTTCTCAGGGATCGACAGCAATTCGTTAGACTGGGCATGTATGATTCAAAGTGTTATCATACACGGTCTGGAGTTAGTCAGGGGTCTATTTTTGGACCTCTTCTTTTTATACTCATGATTAACGATCTCCCCACCGTTATCAAGCACTGTAAGTGCCTACTGTATGCAGATGACCTAAAATTAGTCATGGAGATAAACTCTGTAGAGGACTGCCTGAACCTCCAGCGAGATATTGACGCCATATACGAATGGAGTGTGGCAAACAGAATGGATTTCAACCCATCTAAATGTCAAGTTATGACTTTCACTCGGAGGAGGCAACCCATTCAGTTTTGTTACAAGTTGGACGATCATGAAATTGTCAGATCCACTTCTGTGAAGGACTTGGGTGTTACCTTCGATGCAAAATTGACATTTAATGACCACATTGCAAACGTAACCAGGGAATCATACAGAAGGTTGGGATTTGTTATCAGGAATTCCAAGGATTTTAAAGAGACCGGTGTTATTAGGTTAATCTTTGAGACTCTTGTGCGCAGCAAACTCGAAGCCAGCGCATGTGTCTGGAATCCGCATGAAGGTGCCTACGTACTCCTCCTTGAAAAGGTCCAGAAGGCTTTCCTTCGCTTTCTGTATAAACGTTTGTTTGGCTACTATCCCTACTTGTACCCAACCAGTTTTCTTCTAGGTTGTCTGGGTTACAATTCCCTGGAGGTCCGGCGTGACAAAAACCAAATGATGGTTATGTGCAAGATACTCCGTGGCAACATTGACGCACCAAACCTCTTCAATGAGTTAGCGCGGCTGGTGGTACCGGACCCCAGTAACTGTCCCCGTCGCAAGAACCATCGTCTGTTTGCTGTTCCTCCCTGTCGTACCATCGCACGTGGTGCTTCTCCGATCCCGCACGTTCTCATTGCGCTCAACCGTCTCCTGTCCATGACACCTGATTGTGATCTGTTTGCGGATGAATGGAAGGATGTCTGGTCTGAATGTTTGAGGTTCTGTGAGAAGAAGGTGTACAAGGTTTATGATGATGATGATGAATTTAGCTAATGGACATAATTTTACATTTGTATAATTGATATATTATTATTTTTTGATTATTTTTTGATTATTTTAGTTTTATATCGACTAATTTTTATTGACTTATTTGAATTATGTAATAATTCTAATCAACTAATGTAATTGGCTTTTGTAGCCGTTTTAGTTAAGAACAATAAATAAATAAATAAATAAATTATTCCTGAATAAATATTTTTTAATTTAAATGGTTTGAAAAGTGTCCTTATTTATTTCCTACAACGCAACGTAACGTTAACTGAAAACAAGTGGATCACATTAAAAACTGACTTGAAAAATATATGAAAAATGTAATGTTTCTATAAAATTTTAGGGTTGCCATCGATTTCTCTGGGATCTCATCATCAGATATATAAAAAAAAAAAAAAACAGATCCTGACTTTGTGACAATGGGTACCAAATTGGAAGTATATTACCGAGCAAAACTTTTTTTTTATATCGGTCAACAGTTGGCGGAGAAATCGGTGTAAGTATACATAAAAAAAAATACAGTCCTCCTTTTTTGAAGTTTTTTGGTTAATAAACAAATTTGTTAATTTTTTTGTTAAAATTTAGTGCACGATTTATTTTTTCTGTTAACGGCATCTTTAAATTATTTAAAACTAGTAGAGCACAAAATAAAACAATTATTTTCATGTTTCGGTGTGTTATAAACAATGGTGCGTGAAAATTAGGCGTGTGTTAGGCCATAAAGTATTCTTATCTCTGTTTTACTTTGATGTTCCTCTCGATTTCTATACTCTAGAGCGAGAGAGTGTGATAATATTGAAACACTGAAATAAGAAAGTTCTGGGGTTCTGGTAAGCTCATGTTCGTCATTGAAAACAATAATAACTATTAGATATTGGTAATACGAAGGGAGGTATATTTTCCCCAAGTCTCAGATCGAATAATAATAGCCAGATAGATGGATTACGGCGAACACGAATAGTGAAGCCACTTTTTGAAACATATTGTATGCGTAGTTCTTTGGCGTTTTCAGTATGAAATTCACGTAGTTTTGAATGGGTAAGTGTGCGTGAGTCCGTGTACTGTACACTACCGTGATACTGGGAATTCACGTAGTTTCGGAAGCGATTTTGACTTCACTTTGGCAGTAGGTATGCCATAATCCATCTGTATTTTTTATTTGAACTGTGACCGTAGTATTGACTAAGCTCTGCTACCATTGTTTCTTAAGTAGGTATAGCGTTCCCAAAATTTCCATCCTCATAATCGTTGCATGTTTCGTTTACATTCACCAACAACACTCATCTCAGATAAGAGTCACTCCACCGTTGTTTCTTTTTTTTTTTATAAGGCGCCATTGATGAGAACAGGGGGTGCTGACTTCGCCCTTTTTTACGGCCAGCCTGTAGGTAGGTACTACAAAGCTGAAATATAACACAGGGGGGCTCAGACACTGCATTGTGGTTCGACGGAGACGCTCGTCTATTCCCCGCAATGAAATGACGACGCGATAAAACATTTTATGTCGCTTTTGTTTACTTCAAAGCATCTACAAAATTCAGAGCGCTGGAAAACAATTATCGTTCCCTTTTAGAGTAGATTTGTTGTATAAACACTATTCCGTCCCATCCTAACAGGTTGTTTGGAAATCCAAGGCGTTCCCCACTAGGTGTGAATTTCATGAAGCCTTTTATGCGAAGGTGTTCGATGCGAGCTTGAATTTTTCATGACGGTAACCTTTTGCGATTTACATTCATGCTTTCAGTTTACGACAATGCTGAGATTCAGCAGCCTATTTACGGAGCTTTAAGAGCCACGGCCTTGTTTACGTGTTCTAAAATGCTATGATGGAAGTTCTTGACATACATTGCCCGCATAGTAATGTTTACAAACCGCTCTTTGAGTAGCACCATCGTTTTAGCGCAGTTGTGTTTGACCTTTTCTCTTAGATTCACCAACTCGTGGTTGACGAATAAAAATAGTGACCTGAGTTTATTTTCTTGAGTTTTTTTAGATATATTACATCGTAGAAATACCGATTACTGAAATAGTTAGTATGGTTTTAATCTCTGACTGATGGTAAGTGACGGTATGGTTGAGCACGTCGATCTTCGTTGACCTTAAAAGAGTACTTACCCGACATAATTATGTACTTTTAAATATCTATGCTTTTCTCGTCATTTATATAAAAAAAGGTTTATGCGCACATACAGATACAATTTTGAGTACGCTAGTTTTATATACCTGCACGGCTGTGTAGATGAAATGTATTAAGCCAAAACAAAAGTTTTTTTTATCAACAGTTTACCTACTTACTCGTAATGAAAACGATGAGTTTTCAAAACTAAATTAGATACGATTTTTGTTTCTAACCGACTTCAAAAAAACGGAGAAGATTCTCAATCCTGTAAAAAGTATGTTTCAGTGAAGTAGATGGGTAGACCATAAGTTTTTAGACTTTTCTGTCTCCACTCGGCATACGTGGACTCCCACGGAAAGTTAATAGGTGTACTATATTTTTAACCGACTTCCAAAAAGGAGGTTCTCGATTCGACTTTTTTATGTTCGTTACCTCAGAACTTTCGACTGGGTGAACCGATTTTAATGATTATTTTTTATTTGAATGCTGGTGCTTCCCGTGTGGTCCAGTCAATTTGGTCCAGTTCTGTCATTTTTATGAAGTCGGTTTTTTATATTCATAATTTTTGATGTTGTCAGGTGCCGCCGTAGGCATGCTGGGCGCGCGGCTCAAGTCATGGATGGAAGCACAGCTGGGCCGGGCCAAGAAGCGCAAGCAGAAGCAGACACGGCCGAGCACCGGCACCACAGCCGCGCCAGGCCCGGTGCCGCCACCTCACCTCTCTTCTCCGGAGAGCGCGTACAGCACAGGGTACTCCACTGATGGGACCTCGCCGGGCGCTGCGCCCGCCACCCTCGCGGCGCCGCTCGTTGCGCCGCCGCCGCCGCCAGCGCCGCCCACGACGCACCTCTACCACGAACCTGCCAAAGTAAGAATTAAATCATTGCATATAATTTTTAAATCGTCTGTCCATCTTGTCGGTGGACGTCCTATGCTGCTCTTACCGGTCCGTGGCCTCCACTCGAGAATCTTCCGGCCCCATCGGCCATCTGTTCTGCGTGCTATGTGCCCTGCCCACTGCCACTGCAGGAAAACGCTGGATACAGACCGCTTCCATCCGGTCCTTTTGGAAATCGATGGGAGAGGCCTATGTCCAGCAGTGGACGTCCTATGGCTGAAATGATGATATAATTTTTAGCAATTTAACCACAATGATTCTTTAAAAGAAGGTAACTCCTCGGTAATTATTTTTTATTTGTAGGTACAAAGAGTGCGACGAAATTGTTGACCTACATTTCTTTAACAGCGTTCTCCGAGCATTTTCAATTTAATAAACGCAATTAGGTACATGAAGTGCTTCATCATCGCTTTCAACCGCAGCCAGGAAATGGATTACAATGGGAAAGCGCGCATTCGGCGAAAATCAAACAAAGAGAACATTTCCTACTGCTAAAACCGTCAGTACACCGTTATAATACTCTCTACGTAGATTTATAGGGTTATTTTGAGTAGATATTATGGATTTTCTTTGAATAAGTACTAAACGTTTTGATTCTACGTTCTTAACCCGTACAACCTAGAATTTGAGCAACCTGCCGGTTTCCTCTATTGCTGAGAGATACATATTAATATCAAACCTCATTGTATCTACGTTGAAATATTATATGCACATACAAGATAATCCACAGAAAATAGAAGGGTTATTTTTTCTTTTCTGTGAGATAATCAGAGAATACAAATTGCTTAAGAAACGGTTTCGAAAAAGAGGGTTTGTCAAATTTTGAACACATTAAGTATTATAATAATGAACAGTTACCATGTTACAGAAAATTTAAATTACTTTATTAATCTCAAAATAAGAACAAACGCGACAAAAACAGGCGAAGCTTTGGCAGCACTCAAACCTACGAAATACCTACGAAGTGAAACAATTATATTTTTTTTATTGATTGTTTCGGTAAGTATTTTTGTTTGTAATTGAATTGTGCAAAAAATGTGTAGGTATAAAATAAGTTCTTAATAACTAGAGGAGTGGCACCAACGTGCCAAAAAAAAAACATGTCGGCTCGTTTTATTAATTTCCTAAGTAGAAATAAAATAAAAATATAGTAGGTACGTACCTACCTACCTAGTACAGTAGAACCTCTATAAGTCGAACATCAAGGGAGAGGCAAAAAAAATCGAGTTGTAGAGTTTTCGACTTATAGAGAATTTCGATTCAGGCGGATTTTGATTCGACATAAAGAGGTTGAGATTCATTCTTATAAGTTTTAATTTAAACACATATTTTTATTTGTTATAAATTAACATCATTTCAAAACATTCCTAAAATAAAAAATATGGCATTAAAAACAATAAAATGGCACTTGCTTCGCTAAAGTTCAAATGAAATCAAAAATAATAAAATTAAACACCTGACACCAAGCAAGCTAACACGTGTTAACGGGAGTCATAAATTCGTGGTAATTCTATTTTCATTGTATACTCCTAAATTGCTTTCTTAGAAACAATGGAATACTTAGACTGTCGGCGTATTCTTAAAGGTCTTAAAAGTCTCAAACAATCGAGTTGTAATGTAAAATAAAACATTGCTATGTTCGAGATACAGGGGTAAAATTTAATTTTTCGAGTTATGGAGGGAAAATATGTACTAAATTGGCTTAGAGCAATGGTTCTTAAACTTTTTGTAGCCACGGACCACTTTCAATGTTTCAGTAACACTACGGACCCCTAGCGAAGAGAATTTAAAAATAAGAAAACAGTGTTTCTTGACAATTACTAGATTTTTGGTTTTGTTTATTTAAATAACCCTGTACTTTAAGAACTTTAAGAAACCCTGGCTTAGAGGGACTCATCCTGATTATTTCGACTAATAGAGGGTTGAGATTTCAAGTAATGGAGGTTTTGGTGTTTGAAGGGAACAAAACATGTTTTTGAGATTTGGAGGTTTTCAACTTAACGAGGTTCTACTGTATATACATAATTATATCAAATTCAACACCTTACCCATTGCGGGCGTGCAATTATTGGGTCATTTTATGTATACCTTATATCTAAAATAATATTTGCACATAAGGCTTGACAAGGAGGTATTTACGTCAACGCGTTATCAAATTGAATAATATTAATAAGTCATAGATCAAGAATTATCACTACATATTATAAAACAAAGTCGCTTTCCTCTGTCTGTCCGTCCTTATATATGCTTAGATTAGATCTTTAAAACTTTTAAAATTTTGATGCGGTTTTCACAATCAGTTAGATAATTTTTCACGGAAGGTTAACATCTAATCTATCTATATCTATCTATCTATCTTCTATCTATACATATAATAAAAACGTAGGGATAAAAAAATCTGTAATTGCGAGATAACAAAAAAAAAATCACACAGGTCGTCTTAAAATAAGCAGCTGAACAAGATAGGACAGTTTTTAGAATTTTTGTCTGTTTGTTTGTTTGTTTGTTTGTTTGTTTGTCCGCGCACATCTCCTAAACCACTGGACAGATTTAAATGCGGTTTTCACGAATATGCTTAGAAATTACCAGATTAAAACATAGGCTATCTTATATCATTTATTTTAATTCTTTATTTTTACATAAACGAAAACAAAAATCAATAATTTATTTCTTCGTTACCCGAAACGTAATATGAGGATCGTCACATAGCCTCAAGCAAGGAGATCCAAAGTAAAGAGAATGTTATTGACATAGCCATTAAAATTTTGAAACTGTCAACTGTCACTGTGTTCGGTTAGTCAGTTTAAATTTAAAGAAGGTTCCTTAACCTTCTTAGACGAATGAACGTGTAGATCAAGCATGTTATAGGCCTTACAACCTCTTTGGTGATTCATTCCAGTGCATGGAGTAGGAGTATTACATTCTCTTGGTTTTATTCTATGTTAGCATTTAAAACACAAAATATACCGCATACTATTTTAATTCAGTCCCGCGAATAGAAATATTCAAAAAAGGCACTTTGTACATGAAAATAAACCTATACAACAAAATTCCGGACGCAATAAAGAAAGAAAGAAATAATAAAAAAAATACAGAACCAACTTCGTAAGTTTCTAACCCAAAAATGTTATTACGAGATAAAAGATTTATTCGACGATAAATTTTAGAAAATTATAATTAGAAAATAAATATCGATATATAAATAGTTAAGAAAGTAGCGTCATAAGTTTTGTATCATCTCATATATAATTAAGTAACCCATCACACTAAGTATGTTTTTTTTTTGTTTTGTAAAATTACTTCACCCTAGGTTAAGTTTGAATAGTATATATAATATTTATGTAATAGATTTAACTATACTTAAATTTATATGTTTATGTCTGTGGTCTGGTTTTGTGAACAGTCACTACATAAATCATTGCTGCACCCTTTATGCAGGGTATATAAACTTAGCTTTTAGAAGAATACAGTGTATATTTGCAATAAGAATAAGAATATAGAAATAATTTTATTTTACTGTGATATTTTAACAGATAAATAGAGTAGTTCCATTTCATGGCTTTTTAATCAAGGTATACATACAAATGCACGCGAAATAAGAAATAACTAGCCAAGAGCGTGTTAAGACAAGCATTATGTCAGGGTTCCGTGGCCAGCGAAACTGGACAGCCAAATTTCAGAGATGTATATCATACCGACAATATGGTATGAATATGGTATATGGATAATATAATGGTTTAGACAAAAATAAAATTTCAAAACATGCTCTGCACTGTGGTCACATTATCTTTTTGATTTGAAAACTGTTGACGGTGTTATTTATTACTTTTATGCTTCTATCAATACTTCACACAGGGCGACTTAAAATAAGCAGCTGAACATGTTAAGGCAGTTTTTAGAATTTTTGTTTGTTTGTTCACGCACATCTCCTACACCCCTGGAAGAAAATGCGGACGGATTTAAATGCGGTTTTCACGAATATGCTTAGCTATGACCAGATTGAAGTATAGGCTATGTTATTTTGCGCAAGGCCAGATTAAGGGAAGAAACAAGGATTGAAGGTTTATATGAAAATCTACGCGTACGAAGTCGCGGGCAAAAAAGCTAGTACATAATAAAACATATACCCGTGCGAAGCCAGGGCGGTTCGCTAGTGTATGATAAAGAAAAGCGGCCTGCTAGAGTATTTTGGTATAAGTATTAAAATAACTCTGTGAGCGCCTACCTATTCTATTTTCATTATTTTACTTGTAAACAGAGGCATCGACCTGCTCCAAGCTTTACTTTATTAATTAACTAGACCGGATAAATTGACGAGGGGCAACCTTTTATCCTACATACTTTTCTATAATAGCGGCCGACGTTCATTGTAGGTCCATTATCGCCCATGATTGTACGAATTGTGTTTATTTTACCATGATCCAGAGTTAACTATGTAACTATGTATGAGATATCTACATGAAGAAATATAAACAGCGGCCCGTTGACTGTCCTGTATTCTCGACTTTTTCAAAAGGAAAATTTCGGATATTTTTTAACAGACTTCCAAAAGGAGGAGGTTATCAATTCGACTGTATTTGAAATTGGAAAACTATAGAGCCAAAACTTAAGAAAAAACTATTATTACACATTACAACTTCATAATTACAGCAAGGAAACTAATAAAATGAGGTGACATAATTTTTCATATTGGCCTTCCGTTCAAATGTCAAAAAGTTGTCTTATCTTTCGTGTTCACAATGTTTGTGTAAACACCAAACAAACGATGTAAGCAAAGCCTTAAAGGCTAGGTAAATGATTTTGTCAAGGAACAGCTGCTTGTAGCATCGCCAAATAATTTTAACTTTATTATAATCTCCTTTTACAGTATCCCAATAAATATCGTGTTTTCAAAGCAAAGCTTTGAATTAATGAAAGCTTTCAGCGATTTGTTGCCTCTAATCCCTCATTTGGTACAAGTGCCTCGCTGTTCATTTAATGAGGGAATTAGTTTAACGATTTAGGGACACGCTTTTATGTCCGCTTCAAAAAATGTTAATCGTTTGGAAGCTGAATGATAATGTTTGTAAGAGAAACTTCGGGAGAACATCATGAGAGAATATCCTTAAAAACATTATAATGTCCTTGTTCATGCTTGGAACCTTTGATCATATTCTGAGCTTGGAACGAAAGTGACTGAAGTTTTAAGTGAAAAACTTTCAATACGGGAGCAAATCTGAAATCAAGAAAAATAAATAGGTATATCAGCTGTTCCATAGAAAACGGTAATTCACACTCGACAAAATCTGTGGAACAGCGCTTTTTTATATTATAATTTTTTATAACTTTTATAACCGATGGGGAAGAAAGGTTCATGAGTGGAGACCGCGAACCGGAAGACGCAGCGTAGGTAGGCCTCCCACTAGATGGACCGACGACATTGTGAGAGTCGCGGGCATCCAGTGATGCAGATGGCAGGATGTCGTTCAATGTGGTGGTTAAAGGGGGAGGCCTATTTTCAGCAGTGGACCTCTTCTGGCTGATGATGATGATACCTAGAGTTAAGCTTTGGTCAAGCTGGTATTATCTAGGCTGGGCCTTCTGGCTGATGATGAAAAATTATCAATATAAAAAACCGACTTCATAAACTTGTCAGAACAGGATAAAATTAAAATGAAGCACCACCTTCAAATAAAAAAAATCATCAAAATCGATTCATCTAGTGGAAAGTTCTGAGCTAACAAACATTAAAAAAAACTGTTGAATTGAGGACCTCCACCTTTTTGGAAGTCTGTTAACAAACAACTGTGAGTAAGGTGACCCAAGTTTCAGCGCCTGACCCTAGATGGCGCAAGCGTCGCTATAAAAATCCCTACATCGCACAAGCGGTTCGTTCGTTTCGCGTTGTGATAACACCGCGCGCGTTTCGACGCGACAACTTCCTTGTCTCGGGGAGCATAGTGCACAGTGATCGTAAAGTGAGGGCACTTATGCTGACACCCGCAAGTTTACTTGTAACCCGCGCCCGGCTGCCGCAAGGGAGTCTGAGCGCAATTTTTGTCTTGCCTTCTTACTTTACAGAAGGCATTTTTTTTTTCATGATAGGTTACATTGACTTGTATGAATGAACACATATTCCAGCTTTTTATTTGTCTAGCTAGGGAAACGGCCCCGGGGCGGACATGGTTACGAGTATGTGGGACTCACAGTCAGGAGGGCGGCCCTAAAAACCCTAGAGTGTTCCAACATCCACCTCGGCGCTAAGTGTCGAGGCAACGGGCCAGCGACAGCTATCTATACCTTCTGGGCTCCACCTCGGAGATTTTGTAACAATAATAAGCACTGTGCTGTAGGTACATTATTGTAGTGTGCTTATTTTTGTAACCAACTAAGCATTACTACTGCCGCTGCCGGCCGGGCGGTCATGCCAGCCGTTTTATATTTTTCCTATAAAATCAAATTATGCTCTTTCTAAAAATTATATAATCTTTAAGAACGGAAGTTATAGTAGGTCCTTAGAAACGGGCGTATCTTTATAATTTAGCGATACCAGAGTTAATTTTTAAATCATTTCGTTACAGCGTCGGTCAAGCACAGCAGTCAGGCGCTGCACTCCAGACCCAGTAGTAGTGGTGTGCGCTACTCCATCACCGCGGCCCCGCTGCCGGATCCGCACGAACCCGTGGCTTGGAGGGTCTCCGAGCAAGCGGAGGCCTCCAACCTTACTGCACCAGCAGTCACTGCAGTGTCCGCACTCGAACCCGGCTCCGCTGCATCACGCGCCGTTCTCACTTGACTCGCATCCGGCCAAATTCTGCAGGTTGGTGGTTTAATTTTAAATAGGTTGTAACTCTATGACTAGAAACCCAAATGAGATAAAAAAAAAAAATAAGTAGGTAAGTAGTATTGTATAGTATAATATTACTTTTTAAACAAGTTCTCAATTCGCCTGTTTTTTTTTAAGTTAGAACTTTCGACTGGGTTAACTGTTGAAGTTCAAAATTCTGAGTGGCGTTGAGCTGTTATGGGCAAGCGTGAAGAGCCATCAGGCGAGCGACTTCGCTCGTCTCGTACACTCAGTACCATAAAAAAAAAACATTTTAATGATTATTTTTTTATTTGAAAGCTGGTGCTTCCCGTGTGGTCCTATTTCCTAATTTGGTCTAGTTCTGACATTATTATGAAGTCGTTTTTTATATTGATAATTATTTTTATTTAATTTAAGGTTGACTGGTAAGATACCATTCCACCTGTAATTTTTTATTTTGATCTATCTGTAGAAAGGTATAAGCGTTTTTGTGACGCGTGTACGAACGCAAGATAAGCGCTGCTGCCGCGATTCGCGGCTCGTGACGGTAGCAAACGCGAATCGCGAAAGATATAATAAGCTTTACGATAAATATACGGTTGAGTGGAGAAGCATGCAATTTTGCCATAGATAACGTAGATGAGCATATAGGTACATCTTGACTAGATCTATTGGAAGGCGAGCCCTACGCTTACAAAGTCGCGGGTATTTACCTAGTAAATACCTACCTACATACTTACTAAAACTGAAACACGCCATTGTTGGTATTCAGTAAAACTTATTTTCAGTTCAGTGGCCTTAGTACGAGCACTTGCGAAAAAGTTATCGTCACGTAAACGATAGCAAAATGTACGAAAAATTTAACAGCGCCTCTATCGGACGTGAAAGGAAACTGAATTTTTCATACATTTGCTATCGTTTACGTAACGATAACTTTTCCGCAAGTACTCGTTCTAATCCCACTGTTGTTAGATTCTTATACTGAGTGCCGAGTTTGAGCGGCTCATGCATAGCATGGGTCACTGGAGCGCAAAATAATGAGATGTAAATCCAATTAAGTTAATGCGGCTTATTAGTAAGCAAACAAGTTGTTCGTAGCAAACGCGAATTGTATAAAGATGCGACCCATCTGTACCTACTTACCTAACTAAGTATAATACAACGCTCAATGCTGCGAAATAACATGGAAACATTCATGAGTAAAAGTTTAAAATGCAAAAGTTTGTATGGAAGTGTGTATGTTTGTCCGTACTCAACTCCGTAACAGTTCAATGGATTTAAATTACATTTTGTCTAGAGATACTTTATATACTTTCCTACATTCTGGATTGATACAATTTTTATTCCAAAAAGATTAACATATCCTGCAGGATAGCGAGTGAACGCTAGTATTTCGTAAATAATTATCAATACAAAAAAAACTTCATAAAAATATCAGAACTTGGCCAAATTGAAATGAGACCACACGGGAAGCACCAACTTTCAAATAAAAAAAGAATCGCTAAAATCGGTTCACCCAGTCAAAAGTTCTGAGGTAACAAATATTAAAAATAAATAAAAAATTCACAGTTGAATTGATAACCTCCTCCTTTTTGGAAGTCGGTTAAAAAGAAGCTGCTGCTGCTTTTTGATCCAATGCCATACTACACAAAGATTGAAGCATAGTCATAGCATTAAAACAATTTAATTCAGGTTTGTGCTCCTATTTGGTGTTTTAAGCAAAATCGCAGGCATGTGTTTTATGGCCATCTTGCTAAATATTTTCATCTCTTTAATATGCCCCTATGTAATTTTTTCAGATCGCCTCACCTATCGCCCCATCATTCTCCCGAACTGAGCCGGTCTCCTTACCGACGCAGTGGAGCGTCCAGCGACGAAGAGTGCCGAGGTCTCAGGCCCCGCGGCCGCGAGACTGCCATCCTGTCAGACGCTGACATAGACTCGGATGGAGACACAGGACTGGACGGCGGAGACGAGGACGAGCCTGACGACTTCGCCTCTCCGAGCAGGAGAAGAGCTAGGAGACGGAGGCCGCCGCGACGTCCACCGAGATCTGCAGGTCTTTAAGAAACCTAGTCAATCTCTCTCTGCCTCTATGCCTCAACCTCCGGTCGCACAGATAAGGAATATACTAAGGTGGCTTACGTGTCAGGTGCGAATGCATCGGGCCTAAATTCACCCTTAATTCTAGTCAAATTCACCCAGCAGACGACCTTGCAGTTTTTTTTGCATGTGGATTATTAGTTAGTTGAGCACGCAGGTGTGAAGCTAATTTATACAAGTACTTCGTTAAATAAATGTAGACAGTGACACATGACAGCAAAACGTATACAGAGAGCTCCTGCCAGAAATTAAAACTACGTTACTTTGCTAACGTGATGAAATATTCAATGCAGCATAAAATTTCTATACTCTAATCTAGTTAGTACTCCAAATTTCTACGCCTTTACTTGCCGATGCCGGAGAGTCGAATGCCGGTCGGTCATGCACAATCAAAATCTAAAAAAAAATAACAAAATATATTTAAAAAATCTGTTGTTCCACTGTTTTTTTTGGAACAGCTGATTTTGTTTTCGCGATATGAGGGTTGGTCCCAAAGTAAAAGTTGTTCATAATGATAATTAGGTACGATATCCTTGAATATGTTCGTCGTCTAGGGAAGTTACATATTTTTCAAATTATTGTCACAAAAGTATGGAAATTAGAAGCAGAGCTACCCCCTTAAAGCCTTTAAAAATAAGAACAGATGGGTTATTGTAGGATTTGCAATATTATAGTTTTGTCATCGGATTGACATGACATGTGTGTGGGTGGACAATAACAATATCACAAGCAGGAAAATATTGTATTATACCTCTCTAACGAGTAAGTAGGTACAAAAAAAGTATTTTTCAAATTTAATCATAAAATGTTTGAAAACATACTTATTTTCTCTTAGCACACTGTAATATTTTTTATCATTTTCGAATGTGTTGTAGGAATCACCACACTCAACATTGAAATCTTACAACAAGGAATATTCCGTTCTATTCTATGCATAAGTCGGAACCAAGTATTTTCGAAACTTTTTTTGAAAACTATTTAATATTATAATAAAGCAAAACAAAGTATGCTACTTTATTTTAAAGTATAGTAGGCAACCCTACATGCAGTACGTAAAGCCAGGCTTCATGACTTTAATTCAGCATGATGCCCCATTAATACACAATGACTGGTTATAACTTTAAGTTATTGGTAAATTATTCTAGGTGCAACGCCACCCAGGATGCGTCGTCGCAACCACGCCCCCTCAGCTCCCCCCGTGAGAGAACGTGACCCTCTTCTCGAAGCTGACCGAGAAGCCGAGAGGAAATACCGAGAGCTTATCCGAGAGGCTGAGAAACTCCTAGTGACAGTCTCTAGGGCACCGCTGGAGCCCCCTCACAACCCGAGGGTCAGGGAACTTCGGGCAACAGAGGTGATACTTTATAAATACGTAACTATACACCAACTTTTTTAATTTACCTTTATATGGGGATTGTAATCGTGGTGGGCACTCGAGGCTGGCACCCTGCGCTTCTTCACTGGTTTTGAGGGAATTGCAAGGGTGCTGGCTTTGCGCGCTCCTTTGTAACTGCGAGCATTAGCGTATTCCTCATAATATATGTACCTACTTGTTTACAATCTTTAAAAAAAACAATCTGCGCTCCGCAAAGAACTTATCTAGTTGAGTTTTACTCTTCATCCTGGCATGTTTACGAGTATGTCTATATATCACTATTGCACAAAATGAAGTGGCATCATTTAACATTCAAGGTGGAAGTCCCCCGAAGAAGTCCAGAGCGCACCCACATCACGAACTTCATGCGTGCTAACTCCCCCGAACCACCTCGAAGACTGTCTCCTATTGCTAAGAGGTCCCCGCTTGCTGCCCCCCCACCTCCACCTGTCGCCAGGATTCACCCCCCATCTCCGACTGACAGGCCACATTCGGAACCTCCTAAGCGGAAAGCGTATGCACGTGATGAGGTAAGACTTTAATTTTAGATCTTGTTGTCCTCTTCACCTCCAGCTCACAAAGATTTACCTCCCATTGCCGACTGATAGACCGCGTTCGGGACCTCTTAAACGGAAAGCGTATCTTTGAGATGCAGATTGCATGCTGGCTCGGTCCAAGCATGTATTTGTTCTGTAAGCTAGCTGCAAGAAGGTTGTAAAAAGCTGAATTAAAGTTATGATCGACGTTCAGTATGGGGTTCTAAGGGTAAGGGGGTCTATGTATTTATAGCAAGGCGATTTCTGGCTGATTGACCAAGCATAAGTTATATGAATAACCTCCATATAACTTTATTGTTCCAGGTGTTGCAAACCTTAGAGGGACTGCGCAAGAGTCTTCAGCAGCAGTCGGCACTGCTCGCTGTCCAGCGGACTAGACTCGATTCGCTATAGTCACAAAATACGAATAAGATGGCTCTCTTTGTACTGGTGTCTAAATATTTGGCGGGCCCTACTTGAAACGACAGCTAAAATAACTGCAAGTATGCTGGACGCCAGTGCGAAAAGACGTTATAATATTGTGTCATAGCAATGCTATCCTTTCCCGTCCCAGCCAAACCCTTGTAGTTTTCCTTGGTAGTTAAATAGGCCGTTTCGCTTGCTATTTATATTTTTATATATTATCTTACTTTTACTAAGATCTGTAAGGAAGGACATCATAATATTTTCAAACACAGTGATAACTTCTGACGATGCGAATCGCCTAATAATAGCCTTATCAGATTTCTATAGGTACAAATTGATCAGCGAAACTAGGCCACCTCAGAGAGGGTTGTTTAATATTTATTTAGTGACAGTTTGATGGGTCGTATATGGGGACTGAGGTAACATACTATGCCCCTAACGTATCGTTCTGCCAACGATTACCTGAGTAGTAAATTTAACAAATTTTTTGACAAACTTTACTAACGGTGCGGTAGTTTAGTTCCAATTTGCTGTTGCGATGAATACAATACGTCTTATAGCCCTATATAGTTTCGTTTTCATTTTTAACCAGCGAAGAAAAGGAGGATTATCTCTAGTCGATGCGTATGTTTTTTATGTTGAACAAGCATAACATCTTGTTGAAAAATAAAAATAAAACCATTCGGTGAATATAAAAAAAAAATCAGGCATTGTTAGGCATATAAAATCAATCACGTCAATGCATCGTTGTATTTTTTTATTGACATTGCATTATGTTAATCCTGTTTTCATGTAGATATTTTCTATTTTGGCGAAAACTAAGGATTTCCCTCTTCGCCAAAAAATAAAATATCACTTAATTTCACAATGTGTTTTTTTTTATGTGTCCTTACGAAACGCGGGATAACCTTATTTTATTTTATAGGAATGCTTTTTTTATTTTATTCTCTGTTGATGCAAGTATCGAAGCGGCCAGTAGATCTTCCATTTTGTACTTTTCTAGTCCCTCCAATGTTTTAAGTTTTAGTCTAGTCACAATTTCTAGGTTAATAGTTGCTAGTTACCTTATGTCTTACTGTTTAGGGTCTTATTAGCGTTGTAGTGTCCTGTTATCATTTAGGCGAGGCCAGTTTAATCTCTTCCAGTAATTCTTGTAGACGTTTATAGTGTATTCCGTAGTTATAGTCTATGGGAGGTGGGTACCAGTGGGGAAATCTGAGGCTTCATTGTTTAAACTTTTCATTTTAGACGCTTAATTCTGCCGATCTAATAAAAAGTGCAGGGTTCTTACGCCTAACTAACCGCGGGCTCAAATACGCGGAGTTTGCAAAATCACGCGAACGCGAACCGCGCCGAGATACAGTTGTATGACTGGTTACTGATGAAGTTTGTTTAAAATCAAATATAATAGGTAGGTAAGTATTGAAATAAAATCATGGCATTACTTGTTTCTCTATATTTTCCTACATTTTATGAGCATGCGAGAACGCGAAGGTACATAATAAACAGTAAATAATGTTATGAGTTTAATTACCTTTGTTGTTAATAAAATTGTACCTACTAGGTACCTAATCCTACTCTACTCATAATAATTTCGTTCCGTATTTCAACTAATTAATACAAAAAAAATGGCAAGAATTACTTTTAATATAACTTCACTTAGTGTCGTATGACGAATTTATCCCATTAGGCTTCACTGGTACCCAGCCAAATAAATACTCTAGATACAGGTTAAACATGTCAGTTAGGACAATGTACTCGAGTAGCGCCGTAGAGTAGCACTAGTCAATGGAGCGGTCTCAATAGGGTAAAGGGTGTACGGCGTACTAAGACTGCGTTATATCATAATTTATACGATGTTTACTCGTTGTAATTTATATTCATATTTAAGAGCCTTATCCCCGACACGGCTATCACTTTTGCACATATTCAACATTAAAAAAACTGAAAATTTGAAAAAAATCGATCCATATTTTAATAACATTGCACATTATTTCATGTCGATATTTTATGTCATGAACGAGACAGAAAGAAACTCTAAATAATAACAGTTCGTTTTCGATTTCCTCCGCCGAAACTCTGGGGAACCATGTAAATCATAGCAACATGAAAATGTCTTTTAAAAAGAATGTCATTCTAAAGATGGCGATCACGAGTGAATCGGTTTCTTCTAGGCAAGCGTGCTCCATCATAGACCGCATCATCGCTTAATATCATTAATATCAAGCTAATTGGCAGCCAAACGAAAGCAAAAAAAAATCGAGTGTTTTTTTAAGTAATTTTTTTTTGAAACTGTGCGAGTGATAGCCTTTTCTGGGATAGGGCTCCTAATAAAACAATACATAAAATACCTGAAATCTGTGGCTTTGCGGATAAATAATAACTGCGTGTTTTGCAAGACAACATTTTATTATAATTCAACTCTACACACGAACATGTTCAATGCGTAGAAAACGTATCAAAGTTCATACAAATTTTATTTTTCGAAATTGATATTTCTTTGGAATTCGATGTGTATTTTACGTATCGAATACTCGTCCTTCGCCCGCTGAAGTAAAATGGACGTCCGTAAAATAGGGTAGATGGCTGATGATTATATCGTTGAAACTATAGCTTTGATGAAGAGATTCAGTAAATATAATGTTTATTGAAAAAAAAATTATAAATCGGTTATTAATGTTCTGATATATAAGCCTTTAAAGTTTTTGGTAGAGAAAACTCTGTCCCTTTCCCACAAAACAATTACGTCACGCCTCTGTGCGCCATACTTGTCATAATAAAATATATATGGCGTACAGAGAAGTGACGTCATAATTTGCTGTTTCGCGCTCTCTGTCTAGCATGATATTAAAATGCTTATAAGTTGCTTAGTTTTGATCAGATTTTCACCAGCTATTTTTATGGGCTACATTTTAATAGGACAAAAAAAACCAGTCATCTAGCCTATTGAAAATCATATTGAGAACATAGAAATATTAATTATGTATTGCAGGATTGTTACGGTCTGGTAAATTGTACTTATAAAAGATTGATGATCTATAATAATATTTTCCTTCATAGGTACATTTCGTGTGAAATTTTGTAAATCGTAAATCACAGATTTCAGGTTATTAAGATAACTTCATGAGGCACTCGGCTGATTTAGGTAATATTTTTACAGTGTGTTACCTACTACCTACTCTGAAGACACTATTTTCAGTCTTCAATGTGTGAAAATAGAAGAGATTTAGATCGGTGGATATTTTCAGATGTCGTTTACGGAAGCATATTTTTCTCTTGTGAAATACTTTTCACTCTTGATACTCACTAAAACTTTACTCCTGCTAAATTTTTGATACCTAACTAAATTTTGGTATATTCCCTTACTCTTAGTATATAGAAGTTTAATTTTTAAAGGCAACTTTTTCAGTCGAGTGTTAAGATGGTGTTATGTATTTTTGTTAGTGCAATTTTGGAGTGTATTAGGTATGCATATTGCACTCCTGCTATATGTAAATATTTAACACGTGTACCTTGTTTACTAATTGTATGTAAGTATAAATAAGATTTATACATACGTTTAGTTGAATTTTCATTAAAATATTGATACGGTGCAGTGGTGTTTTACTTTTACTTTTAAACGTTTTATTCTAGGCAAGGTCCTCCATCGTAGACCGCACATCAGGCGATTTGGCGCAAGCCTAATTAATAATTAATCAAGAAAAAAAAATTGCAACTAACTAATGCTGATTTGGTTACATCTTCCTTAGCATATAGACTAGCTTTGCTTGCAGAAGCCTTGCGTCCAACTCCAAACGCGAGCGAGTGTTAGCAATTTCTACTCCCGCGTTCCTCAACGTGATTGTGATACCTTCAATAAATGAAGCTATTGAAAAAATCTTTACCAGTAGCAAAACGCCTCTAGCGGAAACGCGGAAGAACTAAAATCGGTAGTAATCGGCAGTATAGGTCGCTTCACTCGTATACGAAAGAAGGTTTCGAATAGCTTTTAGCCCAGCAATGTATGGAACAAAACGAAAACGAAAAAAGTTTTCGAAAACTATCAAATCTTGTACTAAGGGTACTGGGTACGCCTATGATGGGCATAATATGATATTGTACAAAATATATTTTTAGGGTAAGAACAAAAATCAGTTTTAGGTTAGAGCCGTAGGTACAATAATTATTTTTAACGTACATTTTAATATTTTAGTTAAACAAGCTTGAAACAAAGGTAACTTAAAAACAGAAACAACATAAAATTAAAATTAACAAAAACAGAAAATTAACATAAACTTAAATATTAACTAAAAACTAAAACTTAAAATAATAAAGTAGCTAAATAAATACCTAAATTAAATCTAAATTAAACTGAATACCTATCCAAAACTATAAACTACAGGTAAAAAACTGCATTAAGGTCACTGTCACTGTCATTTTTAACTATTATATTTTATTTTATTTATATTTGTTGCCTCAGATTCCTCAGAACGTCATTTATAAACTGATTTAGAAAATTATTTTAATTTAAAAAGATCTACCTATTCTTCGATTGGTCACATAGAAATATCATCTAAATCGGATCAGTTTGGTTCTTAAATCAAAATAACTGGAAAAAATATGTCATCCAATTAACGAAATTGCGCATTTACTATTTCTGCAGTTGGTTTTTTCCCTCCGGTCTAGTTTGTCCAGTTTAGGTAGGTACAACATAATATAAAAACTAAAGAATTTGCTGTGGTGTAGTTCTTTTTTTTTTACAATTGGTTTCTAGAGAAGAATATAGAGGGCGCTATACGCAAGCTTTTAGGTACAGGTTACTGAACCCAAAATAATTATCAATGCGAAAAACCTTCAAAATTAGTAAGCGCTCATTACTAATATTATTGCTATTGGCAAATCTATAGGCGCTCGAACCAAATTAAATTCATACTACTATTGGAGCTGGTAAAAACAGTACTCAGCCCACAGACCGAAAATTTTTTTTTGTGACATTCTAAATGTATGAAAGAAAGAAAAATATTTATTAATGACAGAAACAAAAGATACATAATACATATATAAGATGTTTAAAACAGGAAATAAATAGTCAGCCAATGTTAATGTCATTTTTGTGACACTACCATGAGAGCTTTATATGCATAATAAAAGAACCACGTTAATTGGTACAAAATGTCGGCGTAATCAGCTTACACAAAAAATACAAACTGAATTAAGAACCTCTCTCTGAATTTAGTTAAAAAAGTTAAATGAGAAAGTATGTTCAGTAAAATGTAATATCACTAACAGTCGATGCAAAAATATCCAATTTGGAGATGCTGGGATTTGAACCCAGGACTTTCAGCATGCGAAGCAGACACTCTACCACTGAGTTACATCCCCGATGATGGAACGGCTCGAAAATAACTATTACAAGGAAGTACTTAAGTACTCGATATAATAACGTCAGAGACCTTACAGACTGCTGTTTTAAACGATTCTGTTTAGGTGATGAGAATATTTGCGCGACCGCAAACCGTATATCGGCGCGTTAAGGTGCACGTTCGTGTGATTTTTCGAACTGCGCTATTTTAGCGCTAATTCGAGTTAAGAGATAGCCGTAAGGCCTCTGATAAAAATATTTGCACCT
The DNA here is from genome assembly GCA_949125355.1 of Agriopis leucophaearia. Taxonomy (NCBI): domain Eukaryota; kingdom Metazoa; phylum Arthropoda; class Insecta; order Lepidoptera; family Geometridae; genus Agriopis; species Agriopis leucophaearia. The sequence goes on from OX421262.1 coordinate 5,775,552, forward strand.
CATAACAGGGAAATAGTTATTATTTCGCTGCCCCATAGTAACTATAGTGGCATTGACCTCGCTATATTATAGGTAGGTGAGTCGTACTCTCATCATAATATAACAGTTTCAAGTATTTATTTCCCTATTTTATCTTTTAATTACGTGTATAACATACATTATAATCTTAATTGTGTTGTATCTAACATTTCTAACTGAACTGTGGCCTTAGTACGAGCACTTGCAAAAAAATTATCTTTTCGTAAACGATAGCAAAATGTATGAAAAATGAACAGCGCCTCTATCGGACGTGAACGGAAACTGAATTTATAATACATTTGCTGTCGTTTAAGCTCGGCCTTCGGCCTCGCTACAAAATATAATATATTTCTATGTCACCCGGGGATAGTGTAGCTTCCCAACCGTGAAAGAATTTTTCAAATCGGTTCAGTAGTTTCGGAGCCTATTCAATACAAACAAACAAACAATCAAATCTTTCCTCCTTATAATATTATATATATGTGTAGTATAGATATAGATGACTAACACTCAGGCTGGTGAAGGGATCAAAAATCCAATATGGCGGATTCAAGATGGCCGTCACATTTTAAAGTGAACCCGCAGGGGTCATTATTTGCATGCGGGGATTTTTAGTTCAATGATGAAAAATGTTACAATTTCTATTATAAATAAATATTTTGCTCACGCCGCAAATCTATTTACTGTATTCGTACATACAAAACTTAAATTTATCTACATCGTTAACCTTCAGTAAAAATACCGTAAAAAGTTTAAGCTGCTCTAAAAACTCACATCGAAGTTTCTAGACTCAGAACTAGTTAGGTCTGTTTTAATAACTGGCCAAGTGCGAGTCGGACTCGCGCACGAAGGTTTCCGTACCATTATCTATAAAAACGGCAAAAAATTAAAGTTTTTTGTATGGTAGCCCCCTTAAATATTTATTTTATTATATTTTTTAGTTTTTGTTGTTATAGTGGCAACGGAAATACATCATCTGTGAAAATTTCAACTGTCTTACTGTCACGGTTCATGAGATACAGCCTGGTGACAGACGGACGGACAGCGGAGCCTTAGTAATAGATAGGGACCCGTTTTACCCTTTGGGTACGGAACCCTAAAAATGAGGCAGGTACGATAATTATATGTAAATGTATTCTACTGTTATATACCTAGTGATTTAAATGATTATCAATACAAAAAACGGCCAAGTGCAATTAGGATCCACGCACCGAGGGTTACGTACCAAACCAACCAACCCAGAATTTTTTTATTCGGTTCGGGGTCTTCAACTGAAGTCCGAAATTCAAGGAGTTCTAGCTCAAAGAAGCTTTTTGTAAAATGATCTTAACAAAGAACGTTACACAATCAGTTTTATCTATGGTTAAACCATAAAAAGTATATGCTATGTCGGGATGATACCTCTCTGAAATTTGACTAAGACCACAGAGTTTCGTTCTTTCGAATTTTATTCTATAACTATCAATTTCTGAACTGTGACAACAATTATATAGATTTGTTTACGGAACCCTACCATACATATGCGTGTCTTGACACGCTCTTGGCCAGTTATTTTGTTTGGTTCCCTTCAGCAAAAGTTTTGAAGAGGACTTTCAATCTCTGTTTTAACGCATCACAGAAACATTCGACCAATTAGTTTTTTTTTATATTTAGTTATAATTTGTAGGTATAGTCTAGAAGTAGTTTTTTTTCTTCAAAAAAATTAACATTATGTTACTTTAATTTGTCCTTCAATATTCGGTGTTGGGCCAATATTTTACACATTGTAACAAAATGTAAGGCCTGAGGTACTTGAAAATGCAAAGTCTACTTACTACTACTTGAAAGTCAATGATGCAGCATGACTATTCTGACATTTGGACTAACTACCATGTACCAGTCTACTATTATAAACATTAAAATATTTTTTCTCTACGGTACCCTGGATTCATAAAGTCCTTGATGATACTAATCTAGACACCTAGTTTCAGGTGGACAACTTTTAAAATAATACCAGCGAAGTCGGTCACTGAACTGAATTCAGACCGCGGTACCGGGCATCACCCTCCAATTTCCCTTAATAACTACAAAGAAGTTGATAACTTCAGTTATATGATTATTTCGGGATATTTACCGTGGTAAGGTTGTGAAAGGAGCTCCTGATATTGAACATGGTTCATGTAACTGAGCCGAAATATCGGGAGCTCCTTCCACAACGTTACCACGGTATATATCCCGTAAATAGTCATATAACTGTAGTGAACAACCGTGGTAGTTTAAAACAGTGTTATAAAGAAGTTGATAAATTTGTATCATGTTGTTATGAATTTTTATTAGGGAATATTGAACGCAATGTTGAAAATGTGTTGTTGAAACCTACCTATGAATTATACCTGCATGGGATATCATTTATGGCCAGGGTATTTAACCCTGGCCATAAATGATATCACAGTAATCTGCGTACTCTGGCAATTTTGTTTGCTTTTGAGAAAACTTTAGTGCCATTTAAATAGATTCGAGAATATAATATCTAAACTATGAGCGGTTTTTACGTAGAACCACAGGTAGAACGCATTAAAGTGTGTCTGTAATGTGAAGGATGTGTTAAAATCTCCTCAAATCCAACCTTTTTTCAACGGCGGATTAGTTTGGATTGCAATGAAAAAACTCCTTTTTTAGAACTTTGTATACAATTTTTATTTCTATTTCAAAATCCAGGAAATAAGTCTTGGAAGTAGTTAGGTATGAGGCTATAAGGGCATTAAATTTATTTGGACGACCCTATTCAAAGCTAATTCTGGCCTTATTGCCCCTTCTTTGTTGAATATGCAAATACATTTGTTTTGCAACTAATAGAGCAGCTGCCTTTGGACTTTGTACGACTCAAGTATGTACTTATTGTCTTTTTAATAATGTATAAGTAAGAATTTGAATAATATACGCATCAAAACAAATTACCTATACATTGTTTGCTAGGTAACATAGTTTTTGAAAAATGCACGATGAATAAATTATTGAACTTATAATTATCAATATAAAAAAACAACTTCATAAAAATGTCAGAACTGGTCCAAATTAAAATGGGACCATACGGGAATTACCAGCTTTTAAATAAAAAAAGAATAATCAAAATCGGTTCACCCAGTCGAAAGTTCAGAGATAACAAACATTTAAAAAAACAGTCGAATTGATAACCTCCTCCTTTTTGGAAGTCAGTTAAAAAATATGACTGATCAACCTCTTACATCTAAATGATTGCGCCGATATTTCCCTAAGGATGGCCGCGTATTCAGGATTCGCTCGCGACTCTATATGTTTTTTTTTTGTGATCATGGATACAAACACAGAAAAAAAAGACATTTTTTTATACAAAGTACTTCAGTCGTAATCAAGTTTACATAGTATAAAAAAGCGTCAAACAAGTCATAGTCAAGCAAGGTAAGTCACGGTCAAGTCAAACTCATACCCCAGTAAAGTAGTGAAGGCTTTACAACAGGCTTCTATGGAGCTTTGGAAACAACACGAAAATACACGTTTCGCCTCTTTATAATCACTTGGCCACACTCCAGCACATTTAAATAATAATCCACCATTATTACCACAGAAAGAGAAGGGTAAATCTAAACGAAAAAATTCTCACTTCAGTGATTATTACACATTAACACTCGAAAATACACAACTTTAAGAAAATAATACAACGAGTCGACATGTTTTTTTTTCGTAAGGGACGAAATTCTCTACAAGGGGGGTAGTAATACCACATCAAAATTTGAAAAGTCCTAACATAAAGCCGGTAATTTCAATAAAAGTATGGACATTTTAGTAGTTATATTCGTTAATATTTAACTGATTTTGTTTTATGTTTAGCGAAATTTTTGTGCCTTGAGCAATATGGGTTGTAAAACCCATGGCTAAAACATAAATTTACCAATGGCTAAAATTATACAGAAATACCGTCCTCCTTGTTTCCTGCGAACTACAATCTGAGCATCTTCAAGGCTAGAGTGAATAGATTTCTTCTGGATCAACGTGTTCCATCCTCGGTCACACCGTCGCTTACTATCAGGTGAGTTGGTGGACAAACGTAGATCTATTATATATAAAAAATAGTGTGTGTTTATGCCACTATGTTAAGTAGTAAGTACCTACCTTTATTTCATAGTAAAATAAAGCTAGTTTCACATAGCTAGTCTTAATTTCTCAGCTATATTGTCTTAATTTATTTACAGTTACTTATCCGGTAAAAAATTCCGTGGGACTAAAATAGAAGCTGGAAAATTTTATGGTATCTAAATGAGTACCCCTACCTAAATGTTAGAGTTACAAACCAGTTATGATTCACTTTATACTAGAACCACTTTTTGTGCGTTTTGTTAGAACCTAATTTAAATAGGGTTACACGGAACGGCGGCTCTAAGCCGATAGAATTTCAATGGAATTATTATTATGAACAACTTTTACTATGAGCCAAACATGAAGCCCAGAAAAAATAAATGAGTTTCAATACATTTGGGCATGAATGAGAAAAACGTTTTCTATGATTTTTCCGGGTTTTATTTATCACATTTTTAGTGTCGGTCCCTCAATAGAAGTTGATAAAAATTATGAGTGGAATGGCCTCCTTTGGACTTAGTACCACCTAACCTTTCCGTAACCTTGTATAGTAGCCAAATTGCGTAGGTTAGTTATAAATAAATTCTAACCTGGTTATATTTAAACTGGTTTTTCGAGGGTTGGACAATTATTTAGTTACGTTATAAAACGATCCTAAAATACTTTAGACTATTATGTGATACGTAATACTATAATTATCAATTTAAAAAAACCGACTTCAAAATTTGTAAGTAAATACAAAATTTCATTTACTTGGATGACATATTTTATCCAGTAATTTCGAATTAAAAACCAAAATACTGAAACAATTTTAATGAAATTTCTGTGGCACCACTCTGAAAGTATATAATATGTACTTTCAAATATATATTTAAAAAAATGGTTTATATATATGACGGAGTACTGAGGTACCAACATAAACAAAACATACAAGTGAATTGAGAACCTCCTCCTTTTGTGAAGTCGGTTAAAAACACGTGGATCCACGTTTCGCGCTGTTGAAAAGTGTTCGGTGTTGCCTGTAGAAAGCTTTTATTGTTATATGTAGGTATCGAGTTTATAGTTACCAAAACAATTAACTATTGTTTTAGACCACATCCGGCATAAACTAGCGCTGATAAAAACGAGCTTAATTTGATGAGCAATTACCTTCACTCACACATTCACACCTGTGTTCTTCGCATTACGTTTACATAACTGTGTATAAAAATACTATGTAGCAAACGTATGACAAAATAAGGAGATAAATGTAAGCCGTATATGACGTTCAGTTAATAGCAAATAGGTAAAAACAGAGTAGTGATATCATTAGGTTGTCATCACCTCAAAATATAAATGATCTGCCTGAAAACGGAAAGCGGATCATTGCCTAAAATTATAAAAAATTTAACCATCTTCAATAAAGGAGGGGGTTGTCAATTCAGATGCGTTTTTTGAAATGTTTGCTACCTCAGAACTCCGTACTTTATAAACTATTTCTTTTTAAAGTAGGTAGGTATTCCTACAGTTTCAGATTGTTCCATCATGCATCTCCACATGTAAATTGGTCACACTGTACGATCGGAATTTCCGATCACCGTCTAAGATTACTTAGCAGTTATTAATATCACACTACCACAGAATAAAACATAGTATTTCACAGGACTAGGCGGATCTTAATAATTTGCGGGTTTCTGTTAATTTTCAGACAAAACACTATTCATTGACATGTCTTGGGTAGGTATTTACTAAGATATTTCTTCGTGACATTTTGTTAACTACATGCTCATATTTTTCCACAGTTTACCTTTGCTATTTGATAACATTACAATAGGAACAAATTATAATAGTGCTTATATTGTGTTCCGAATCATTGTTATAGGGCCAATGACGCCAAACAAGACGGTGGTGTGGCGGCGGCGCGGTGGCAACGTGGGCCTGCTAGATAGCTAGCTAGAAAAAAAATTGGTTCCGTGTTGGTTCTCATTAGCGCTGTTGGCGTTGACGTAGACAACCGCTTACCTACTCTTTAGAAAGGCTTTCTTGTCTCAAGGTTTGGCATGTCGCAAGATGCCAAAAACGTCACTCCTTATTCAACGTACAGACATCTAACAGGCGTCTCAAAAGCCACTGATCGATCCTTTTTAAACCATACAATAGCTTTGGAAAGCCACCCCCAAAAGGCTTGATTTGCCGTGTGGTAAAAACTGCACAGTCCACATCCCAATTACATTGACCCTGCCGAAGAGCTCCCCCCAGGCCATAAGGATCCACTTGAAGGCCCACTTGGAAACCCCTGAACTGACTTTGGCCCCCTAGAAACCGAAGTCGGTTCAGGGTCGACGTCGACTCGAAATAAGAAGAAAAACGCGAAATTCCATTCTACCAGACACCACGCATAACAACTTCAATAGGCATAAATAACACCAAACGTGCATTTTTCAAATGCCTACACTACATCAAATGGAGTGATCGATTTGATTTAAATATACATTAAAAATTAAAGAATACCCAACTATATGAAGAGGTCTATAAAGCTTGAGTAAGTACACGCTTATCAGTTTAAGAACAGAAAATGTACACAATATTTTAAAGACAGACTAATATTATCTGATCTAGACTTGTTTTGTCGGTATAAATGACAGCATTAATATCCTAGAACGGCGTCGCATGCACGTGTTCCAAATAACAATAAGTAAGTTTACTTTCAAACCGCTACCGCCTTGTATTTATATATTATACACATATGCCGCTACAAAACAATAAAATGAACACCTGCCAAGTGCAAGAAAAAAATAACTTTCATATACCTAGTTCAAGATATTTGTCGTGCGCCTAACTCGCATTTCATACTTTTTATTTTACTTTAATGTACCTACTTATGCAGTGTTTACAATAATCGTGTCAAGTGTAACTCTTGTACGTTTTAACACTAGATAAAAAAATACATAAAAATGCGTTTGCTGTATTATTTCTTTAATTGTTGATTTTATATTATTTCTTAGTTAATCTATTGTAACATTATCGTATTCTGTGAAAATGTCAACTGGCTATCTATTACCATTTAAAATATACAGTCGTTAACATCCTTACTTAGTAGATAGTAGTTTTCGGAATAATTTACTAATACTGAAAGATACACACACATCACACATCATCAGCCAATTAACGTCCACTGTTGGACAAAGGCCTCCCTCATAGAGAGGGGTGTTGCCATAATCCCCACGCTTGGCAGGCGGCTTGGGGATTGCAGTACGTTCACCGTGTACTATTAGGACGCTGCTGCCCATCCTTCGGTGGTTCTGGTCGCAGTTTTAGGACATACCCGGGTATACTGAAAGATAAGGGCTCTCTAATTATTTTTTCCCTTTGTTTTCATACGCTATTCTACAGGAAAGAACTGTTCTTTATCAGATTAAATATTGCTACTGTATTAATCCAGGTCGTAGTAGGTACTTCCTCGTGGAATTTTATCCATTTTTTTTATTATATTATAATCATAGGTACCTAATTACACAAACTTTCACAGTGTAATCCAAAAATATGTCAGGTCTTAGGGAAGGCAAGAAATAGAGAAGATCAAAAGGACACACACACAAACACGTAGGTACGAACTACACAACATTATTGACAAACAAGTATAGTCTAATCAACTATGCTATAATTCCATTTACGGAAAATTTGTAAGATTTGTTTGCAAATATCTCGCGAGATTATTGACGCAATCAGAAAATTACAAAATGGCACGTTTGCGTCTTGCGTCATTAGGGTCTTTATTTTGTTTTGGTGGAGCTATAATAAATATTTTGCTTAAATCGATGTTTGTAATTTAGAATCATCATCATCAGCCACAAGACGCTCACTGCTGAACATAGGTCTTCCCCTTTAACCTCCACACTGAACGACAACCTGCCATCTGCATCCACTGGATGCCTGCGGGCCGCGACACTCACGATGTCGGTCCATCTAGTGGGAGGCCTACATACATAACTACCTACGCTGTATTTTCCATCTCGTAATCTAGATTACTTAGATTATAACAAAATTGTACTCATTCACTGACTGCCTGATTGACTGACTGACTAACCACGAAATCTCGAAAACTACTAGACTTACGAGGCTGAAATTTGGCAGGTCAGTTCCTTGTGGAGTGTAAAAGAAGTCTGCTAAAAATTACCTATTCAACTAAACTTAATCGCGTTTAAGAACTCTCGGTACGGCCCCAGATCAACTCAATGGTACAATTTACCTATCTATTGTCAGTAAAACCAAACATACCTGCATAATTTGATCTTAATCGGTTTGGTCAACTGGTTTAATATTCATTTGCAAAATTTTACCCAACAATCGTAAAAAACTTGTCGTCATAGTACCTGTCGGACATACGAATTCTTGGCTTTTGTCAAAATCAGTCTAATTATTATAATAATCGAAACTAGGTATCAAGATTTCAGATTTTACCAATATAGCAACTGGGACTGATTGTGTGAGTCTATTCCTTATTTATATTATTCGTGAGCGTATTTGCATGCACAATGTTACAGGAAGCCTCTACCGCAGATCAGTTAACAGTTACATACCCACATCGCAGACATCGGATGATCCTATTCAGTCTACATGACCTAGTTTAGTCTAGTCTGTCATTCGTCTGCCTGCTAGTGTTGTAATATTTGATGTATCGATACCTCTGAGTATCGAGTATTGATCCTGAGGGCGTATTTGTATCCCAAACAAAGTTTTTAGAATTTTTGTCTGTTTAATTGTTTGTTCTCGCACATCTCCTAAACCACTGGACGGATTTATATGCAGTTTTCACGAATATGCTTAGCTATGACCAGATTGAAGTATAAGCTATGTTATTTTGCGCTAGGGCGCAATTAAGGGAGGAAAAAAGAGTTGAAAGTTTATATGAAAATCTACGCGTACGAAATCGCGGACAACAGCACTAGTCCTAAAAAAAGAGAATATAAGGTAAGTATATAAAAAGTACTATACAACCACCAGTCTTAATATATTACGTATATTTAAATTTATGAAAGCTCAATGTATCCGTACGAGTATATATATATTAGGTAACTAATACCAAGGATGATTTTATGATCGTTCTTGCTAATACCTATCAAATATCGGATCATCATGCCTCGTTAGTATTTCTATAGCCTCGTTACTGAGCGGTTTGTATTGTACTCTCTAAAAGGGGTTTTACATACAACTGTTTTTTTGCGATATCAGGGTTGGTCCCTTAGCTAAAGTTGTTCATAATGATGAGTACAATCACCTCCTTTCGGCTTAGTACAGTCTATATGCGTGACCCCGTATTACTATTAAATCCGTACTATGATGTCTTCTGTGATACTAACGAATATGAAAGCAGAAAAAAACCTCATTTTGGAGAGTGTGCATCAGATCTGCATGATTTAATTCCGTCCTGCTCTTTTTTTTATCGGACTGCCAGAGCGGGCAGGAAAAATCGACACCGCTTTATGGTTGTCATTCCGAAAACCCGTAAGAAGCGCTTTATTTCCATTTTTATTGTGCGAACTGGTAGTTTGTGGAATGCACTGCCTGAATGGGTGTTCCCCGATAGTTGCAATCTGGATGTCTTCAAGTCAAGAGTGAATCGGTTTCTTCTAGGCAAGCGTGATCCACCGTAGGCCGCAATCAGGCGAGTTGGCGGCCATGCGCAAGCCTATTTAATAAATAAAAAAACCTCAAACGTCGTATATTTTTGGACACAGCCTATTTGATATTCACATAAAGATACCTTGTTTGTGAAGGTAAGCACGACGCCGCCGGAACGTCTGGCGTGTTTGTTACAATAAGGTTACATAAGAGCACATTACATATGCGGATGTGGCCTGATACAAAATAGATATTTCAAATCATACTACCGAATTACTTGATATGAATGATAATAGCTATCATTCATATTAAGTAATTCGGTAGTAATGAAAAACCAAGGTTAAACGCAAGTTCATGTAATCCACAAGGTTTTATAAAATTAATTAGGGTCCTTATTCTCTATGAAGCTACATTACAAGCCGTGACGTGCAATAACACGGTAACCATGTTTACAAATAACACGGTTATCATTGTTACTAAATTCAAACGCGTCAAACAAATCAAACGCGTCTTCCGATTGGAAAATTATTTCTCTTGACCAGTGTTTTTCAAACTGTGGGTCGCGACGCGATCCCCTGCGGGGTCGCCATGCCTCTATAAGGAAGCTGCGTGGGTCGCGAAGTCTCGGTAAAAGAAAAAATAAACAAAGTAAAAATTATATTTTTACGAAGAAACATTAATTAATGAGTAAATTATAAAAATAAAACAAGGTTGTACGTATTTGATTTTGTAATATAATAAAATACAGATTATAAACTGTGGAAGGTAGGGAGTCCCGATTTTTTTTTCTTACTAAGGTGAAAAAGCTTGAAAAACACCGCTCTTGAACGCGCTAGCTAGCTCTACGTTATTTTGACCGTTCAAAGCAAGCGCGTTACAAACCTCATTGCATTAGCGAACTTGACATTGCCAATTCCATGCAGGGGGTCTAGACAAGAGCCACTTTCTGTTAGCGTTAACGCCTGCGGAAAGGAAAAAATGTATGAAACTGACATTAGCTTGAGAGATGTCACGTGACTGCTGCAAGATTGGTAGACAAATGCCCATCAAAATTAGCGTGCGGAAAAGTTAGCGTTTCCTCACGTGCGACTTCTCATAGAAATGGTAGACAAATGCCATGTTTGACAGGAGTAAACGCTATTTTTTCTTTTCCACAACACTCTTTATTAGCGTGACCCAACTCCCTGTCGCTTGTCGTTGCGGGTTTTGATTTATCAAATGTTTGAGGCGGTTTTTTTTATTTTTTGCGGAGTTTTCTTACATTTGTGCTAAAATGCAAGCTTTAAGATTGCTGTGGGCTGCAAGAGGAAACGAGAGAAAGACGCCGAGCAAGAGGAAGAAATCGCTATAGCTTGGAAACGATCGAAGAGATGCCGAGATGACTCTGAGTTTATTCGTCGATTTCGGCTTAACTAGCAGTGTTTCCGGATGCTTTGCAGCGATCTTCGACATTATACAAACCTTAAAGGCACCCGGGAAATAAGTTTTGAGATTAAGGTAAGTTAGACCTAACCAAAGTGTTAGTAGGTGCATACACCAAGTATTTAAGGCATAAACCATAACCATAGTAGGTAGTTAACCATCCCAACATTATGAATAAATGGATTGTTTCCGAGGTCGCAACAAGAACGAGCCCAAATAAGGATGGAGCAAGTTTTACAAAAAAAAACTTAAATTTATGGGATACAGATGTTCTAAGAACACTTTTCCAATAAGTAGGTGAACAATATTATACCTACTTTAGGTTAGGTTAGGTTCTGTAACATTACTTATGTAAAAAGCAGTTTTTTTTTGTAAGCATTTTGGTCAAAACTATTTCCCTACCACTCTGATGAAAAGCCTATAATTTCACTGGCACCGTTCTTCCATCTGTCCCTTCAAACTGGAACTGCAATGCATGGGTAGAATTTGATTTGTAAAAATACTTTTAATACAGGTTTCAGAGAAGATGACCCCTATACTGAACGCAGCAGCTGGCTCCCATGAAGAAATGTATACTCTGAGACACGTGCAGGCAAGAAACCGAATTGAGCGCTGTTTTGGACTACTAAAATCCCGTTGGCGCTGCTTACTAAAGCACAGAACATTACATTACCATCCCATTGTAGCTGGGAAAATGGTGCTTGCTTGCTGTGTATTACACAACATGGCATTGGACGCCAATATACCGGCTCAATCTTTGGTCGAAGAAGATGAACCTGCTCTATCTTTGATCGAAGAAGATCTACCACAAGATAATGTTCCTGTTTTTGCAGGTAGTCAAAACGAACTACTTCAAGGCAGAGCTGTTCTAAATAGTCTTTTGTCAAGATTGTAATCCCCCTGCCCGATCTCAGCGCTAGGGGCACTCAGCAGGTGTGGCAGTACAGCGGATTAGGATAAGTTGCAATTTTGTTTTGCATATTCTCCTTGGGAGTCAGTGTACTTTTCTTCTGATGATCCTTCATGAATTTATGTGATAAGAAGAATGCGTTTAACAATACTGCTAAGACCTGCTAAATGGTTTTACAGAAGGCTTCGCTTTGACACCATCTGTAGAATAGGTAACACACTGGTTTCATACCCTGCTGGTAGTAAAAGCTTTGGTTCCTAGCGAAATCAGTTAAAGTGACTTTGTGCCTCCCCCCTCACTACCTTCACTGCTATAAACTGATGGGACGTCGGCTCAAACCGGTTAAGTAAAGTTAAACTTGCGTTAAACTCATCTCGCAAATACCGAGATTGATAGATATATAGATAGATAAACTCTTTATTGTTCACACCACAAATAACATATTACACGATAAAATAGCTTTAAACAAAACAAACTAGTGTAACAATCGGCGGCCTTATCGCTAAGAGCGATCTCTTCCAGGCAACCTTAGGATGGAGAGGATTCATACAGAAGGTAGAAGGCGGGGCGTGAAATAGTGAAAAATATGATACTTACAGATTGATGATTTAGCTGCTAAGATTTGTTATTTATTTTGCATTTATAGAAATGTCTATCTGGTAATTAACATAACATGATCTTGTAACTATTGATATTTGAGAAAAAAATTATTGTAAACTAAATTTAAGTTATGGCTTATTTCCAAAGGATATTACAAGATGAAGTAATATTTTGATGACTAATTACAATTTTATTGTTAACTAGCTAATGCCCGCGACTTCGTACGCGTAGCGCAAAGTAATTAGTGGGTGGACGATTAGACTGACATATCCAAATATAAATGTTACACTAACGAACACGAACGGAACTTTAAATAGGCACAAATCCATCGGATTATTTATACTGAATATTTTATAGATAATAAATAAATAAATAAATAAATAAATATCTGGGACATTATTGCACACATGGTCATCTGACCCCAAACTAAGCAAAGCTTGTAATATGGCTGCCAGAGACTGATATACATACATATATATTTTTAAATACATACTTAAATAGATATTAACACCCAGACATAGAACAAACACAAATGTTCATCACACAAATGTTTGTCCTAGATGGGAATCGAACCCACGCCCCCAAGCACAGAAAGTACACCTACAAATAATACCTACACATATGACATTATTGTAGATTTATTGCTCTCCATTTTAATGCGGATTGTCATACTATCGTCATAGTATGATTTTAGTCTAGTTTTAATCTGACTCGATACAGGTATCCCAACATGTCCATAGTTTCAAATATATTTCAAGCAAATAATATATTACTTTCACTGGTTAAATACGTTGGAAGTGTGGAGCCATGTAGCCAATAAGGAAAAAAAATTGGTATAAGTCAAGCGAAATGTCATGCATGACAAACGTTATTATTGAATTATTAGTAAATAGTAAGTAGGAAGCATGGAGCGGTATCTATAATTAATCGCTGTTATTTAACATTACTCCGCGTAAAGACTTTTGCCCGCCTTCTGCGCCTCGACCCTTCCAACAACTAAACCGCTTTCGTTCACCACCATAACATCCAAAATAGCTGCTAATCATAGATCAGTAACAGATTAGATGCCGCGAGTTCACCTACTTTGCGTGTCTGTTATTGGTGTTAAGTTTGATCCTGGCAAAAAAATGTATTCATTTTAATCTCCGTCGACTTGGTATATTAGCACGTCAGAAGTCAATACAAAAATAAACGTACTTTAAATTACGCCATAATAAACTGTAAAACCTCTTCAAAAGCAGTTGGCTGTCCTGAAAATAACAAACACAAAAAAAACTATTTGGTGCAGTCTATCGGAAGTTATGCGGGTACATACATTTCGGCTATTCGTTTTTATTTCATCATCATCATCAGCCAGAAGACGTCCACTGCTGAACATAGGCCTCCCCCTTTAACCTCCACACTGAACGACATCCTGCCATCTGCATCCACTGGATGCCCGCGACTCTCACAATGTCGTCGGTCCATCTAGTGGGAGGCCTACCTACGCTGCGTCTTCCGGTTCGCGGTCTCCACTCAAGAACCTTACCTACTTCCCCATCGGTTAACAGTTCTTCGAGCGATGTGGCCTGCCCATTGCCACTTCAACTTATATAGCTATGTCGGTGACTCTGGTTCTTTGGCGAATATCTATATTTTTATTTACATATAGATTATATGGCAACAGCCGCTTCAGTCTTCCTACCTACCATGTCTGCGAGTAGAAGTCTGTCATTACGACAACATTACTATAAAATAAGCTAGATGGCGTTACAAATAATTATTAAAAAAAAATTTTTTTACTATTTATTATCATAAATTAATATAGCCTATATTTCAATCAGATATTTTATAAGCATATTCATGGAAACTGCTTTGAAATCCTTCTAGTAGTTTAAAAGATGTGCGCGGACAAACAAACAAACTGACAGCCGTCAGATTTGTAGTTCCATAGTTTGAAAATAGATTGCGTACTAAAACGATGTTTTGCGAAAAAATTGTAAATTTGCTTAAACTTTACGAATAATATTATTAAAAACGTAATAAGATATTCAATAATTCCTAAAATAATGAGTGTAAATGGATCGTAGTTTCACAAATATGAAAAGTGCGTCTATTATAGGTAAATACGACACTTTACCTGAATCACGCAAACGGGATTTTGTTTGCAAGTTAAACCGATATCTGGTATTGCTTCTACTTAGTTAGAAGTCATGTGTGAAGGTATTTGATCTACACATTTATAATATGGTAGGGATAATAATAATAACTGTTAAAGGGCATAACGCCGCGTGTAGCTCTTAGTGAAAGTGCAGCACACCTCTCTACACCCTAAGCTACCCACGTCAATGTTGCCCTTCCGGTGCCAAGATACGGCAGCCTTTATGGGGGGCCCATTCAGTGGGTGGCAAGTCATCACCTGCCATATTTTGAGATGAGACAGGATAAGTGCCGTTTCTCATTCTATAGATCTGTTATTCCATCCACAAGTTGTTCACCTCAACAGCCCAGACTTTTTTAATCCTATACCGTACAATAGTTTCATATTCCTTTTTATGCATATTTCATAGTTGCATGTATTTTATATTCAAAAGGGCCTCTTTGTGTTGGCTTCGGCTCCACCAATGCCAACCAAATGTCCGGGCTAGACCCGAGAATTTAGTGAAATAAAGAGAAATAATAACTGTTATTTATAAGTTAGCATAATACTAACCATATGTTACTGTACGCTCATAAAGGGCAGACTGTTGATACTACCATACTTTTTGTTCACAGTTTTTACAATAAATCTTTCTAGATTTTAAGATTTATTTACTCTTGCTTTGTGCAAATAAATTATCTCTATCTTGGCATTTGTAAATAAGTGTTTGAAGATAAAAAAAAACAAATAAAAAATGTTTTTTTATTTCAGTAACATATTTAATCTGTTAATTACTTAATTCCTTTTCCCTTTTTCACAAAATATGCCAAAGGCACAGAGATATTTATACATACATTGTGAATTTTCCTTGGATATGAACAATTTTGATTCTACATTTCTAATCCACGGCTCGGCTAAGGGTTCTAATTCAAAGTGGGAGTGATATCCTGCTTGGGGTGTATTGTGCATTTGCTCGCCAGCCTACAAAAACTAGCCGAGCTCCTTAAAACAACAAATAACAGAGCACGGCTTTGGGTCACTGACTAAACTGTTCTATCCGTTTTTCAGGAGTTCCAACCTTAATCTTATGTCTTCTGGTTATGTGGCCTTGCAGTGCAGTAGGACATGCTCCACGGTCTCGTTTTCATGTAGTTCAGCCACAGGCCTATCGTAGCTCCAATTTTGTTCAAGTGATTGTTTCGCTCGCAGTGAGCTGTGATGGTACCTATCATTAGACGGAGGTCTGACCTAGCTAAGTAGTTTGTTAGTTAGGTACTCATATATGATTGAAAATAGAAATGAAAAATAACATTTTCTCTTCGAATAGATGAATTTTTAGCATCACGACAGATGAATGACATTTCAATTGACAACTGCAACACGTTGTTCCATAGAGAATATAGATTTACTAACGCTACTAGCGTTAGTCGCTGCGGAATGTGCGTTAGGCGTTTTGAGTGTAACTTGTCTACCGTTTTGGTCACGCTAACGCAGTGGCGTTAACGCTAAGCGAAAGGAAAGGAAAAAGTAGCGTGTGGCTCTTGTCTAGGCCCCCAGATAACATAATGAGACTGCGTTACTAGTTTGTGTGGTCATAGGAGTATAGGCACATACTCATTTTTAGGGTTCGGTACCCAAAGGGTAAAACGGGGCCCTATTACTACCCTACAATGGCCTACGATGTCTATCTGTCTGCCCGTCCATCTGTCCGACGGGTGTATCTTTCGAACCGTAATAGATAACCAGTAGAAATTTTCACAGAATATGTAATGTTACGGCGGATTAACTAAGACATGGAGGTTCTCTAGTTGACGCGTATTTTTTTTTTCTTAGACAATGTGCGACATTCATAGCTCTGGCCGATGAGCAATAACGCCGTACTCAACGATTAGCCACTTTGTCCAAAGTACTGCTAAACATTTTTTTTTCTTAACCTATACTGTCCCACTGTTGAGCAAAGGTCTCCCCCATTTCCTTCCATAAATATCGGTCTTCCGCCACCTCTTGCCAACCTCTCCGGAATGAGTCAAGATCGTCACGCGTTTCCTATAGGCCTTCCTTGACTGCGTCGTCTATCAGGCACCCACTGTGTGACGATCCTGGCCCATCGGTCGGTATACAAACAGTTAAACAAACAGCTATCTTTTATCTAAAGTAGAATTTATAATACTCCTGGGTCTCCTCATTGTGTTGGAATGTCAAGCTGCGTGCGACCTTCCCGCTAGGACGATGCGCCTGCTAATGTAGCATTGCGCCATTCGACCCTCGCATCTAGAGGTCCTATTGCGATATCACACCTTACTATACATATCCACAGGTAAGCTTAGGGTGTACTGAGCCTAAAGAAAATAGCATAACTAGCTATGAGACTATTAGTTAGTTCATTTGTGTCAACAAGTCTCTTAGTGTACGTGAAAAAATTATTAGTGAGCCGTATATAGAGTTTTTACGTTTTATCGTGTTTCAGTCATTGCGGTTTCACACTTTATACGGAACACACATAAACTAGAATGACCAAAATTGCTAAAAGTCGAAAAAGAGGGCCTTAATAAGAACGATAACAATTGTACAAAGACATATCTCTCTTGTTTGACTGATCTGAAGTACCACCGTTCTAATTTACCCTATACATTTGTTACTGAATTACACACTGCTTAGTAGTTACTAGGTATAAACCTTTTTTTTAATGATACTGAGTGACGAGACGAGCGAAGTCGCTCGCCTTATGGCTCTTCACGCTTGCCCATAACAGCACAACGCCACTAAGAATTTTGAACTTCAACAGTCCAAAACCCTGGATGGCAATTTGGCAATGCACTGCGCCCGTCATCCCGGGATATAAGATGTCAAATCTCTGTGTGCCCTGTAATTTCGCTGGAATCACTGGAAGCTTGGCGGTTGAATAACTGGCAAAGGTGTGGTACTTCCCCAGGCGGACCCCTGCAAAAGAGTCTTACCACTACAAAAACCTCTATTAGATTCTCTGCCGCTCTCCTCAGAGTCATGATCATGAAAATGTTTATATCCGTTTCCTACTGTCTTTCTGTTGGAGTTGAACCACCGACTAGGTAAAGCTATACCTACGTAGCCGTCTTTGCGTTGGACATATTCGTGCTGGATTCCGTCGACTATTTCTAGAAATGTATATACACTTGCATACATTTGTACAGACCAGTACTATTTTGCACAAACAGTAGTAAATAAAATATCCAGGTAATTAAAAAGGTAATTGTGGTGAGATTAACATCGAAAAATAATTTATCCAAACAATATTCACTTGTTTGCTCTTGCTCGGTGTTTCGGGTGACGTCAACCTGCCTTCGCTTTACATTCTAGAACTTACAGAAACCGCAAAAAACACAAGCTACGATTATAACCGCAAATATGTATTCTTAATGATGATTAAGATAAATATATAATTTTAGTTTATCTTTGGCCTGTAATATAAAGAGAAAGTTTTTTCCGCATGAGCATTATAGCTTTTTTTCTGCAAAGAGGAAAAGAAAACAATAATAATTGAATCGTTCATACAATCTGCTCACCGCACAGTGGTCCGTCCGGAAAAGGGTGGACATAGGAACAAAAGTTCAAATTCGGTCGGTATCATCATCGTCAGCCAGAAGACGTCCACTGCTGAACATAGGCCATCCCTTTTTACCTCTACACTGAACGACATCCTGCCATTCTGCATCCACTGGATGACCGCGACTCACACTTAGATTTTATGTGATTTAATTATTACAAGCTTTTTTTTCCACCTGTTTCGGTGTCTGTCTGTCTGTAATTAAATGTTGCAAGTACAATTTGACCCACTTCACGGTGTTCGACTGAGCACAAAATTGGCATACTTTTCAAGTTCCGATGACAATACAATATTATGGTGACTAAAGCTGATTTGATGATGGTGTCGGTGGAAAACGGCACTCCTCGATGGATAAATAGTAGACTGACAGTGTTGGCACTCATTTACCAAAATGAGTGCGTTATCAGCATACCGTTTCGATCACTAATTTCATAAAAAGTTGGTTTGAAAAAGATATTTTTCAATAAAAAAAACTTGTTTTTAGGATAGCTGACTATCTCCCTAACAATTCTGATACAAATTTTCGTAGGATAACGGTAGGTAGGTTCGTAGGTAGGTTATAGTTACCGAGTAAATTACCACTTATTTCTACGACAAAAAAACTTATTTTTCGTATGTTATGTTAGGTAAATATGGCTGTTGTTTGGCTTATAATATCTGATACCCTGGTGATACCTATACATTATTTTGTAGCCAGAAACTTTCGAATGAAAGCCGTTTCGTAAATCGGTGCGCCGTTTTGGTTCCAACTCCCATTGGAGCAAAGTAAGTCGTAGTCATGCAAGTGACCATTTATTTATTTATTTTTATGCAAACAAGCAGACAGGCCGCGGGTGTGCATCAGCACACCCGCTCAGTTTTCTGACGGATTTGACAGTTGTGGCCGCGCTAAGTGCGGGCCTACCTTCGATATATTTTAATACATTTTTAACTTAAAAATATTTTTATCTACCTACACTACTGAGCGCGTCGCTAACATACCCCACCCTAGTGCTGGAACAGCACTACACCTCGACGGGAATACGAGCGACGCGGGCTGCCGATCGTTTCCAGACGCCAGTCCTTGTCTTCAATGCGATACCTGCAACACCAGGGGCATCACAGATACATTGCCGACCTTTAAAGACTCTACTAACAGCCCTTTTGAAGAACCCCATATTAAAGCTACTCGGAAATTACGCAGGATAGCTCATCATAAAGAATTCTTTAGACTTGGAAAATATAGTTGTACTTGACATTGGCTAAATAGACTAGTCGTCACGAGTATACACGTAGACAGCGTCTTTTTTCAGGTGAAATCAAATTTTCGGATGAAATAAGAAAGAGAGAGAAGCAAAAATATGGCATATATTATTTGGTTTGTTTCTTTCGTTCTCTTTTTTTCCCTTATCGACTGTTTTAACTAAAATAACACTCCTTGAAATTTCTAAAAACATATTACGATATTTAATGAGGAAACGCAGCACTTATGACGACAGCATGTCGGTAGGGCTATTAGGGAAATAAACTCAAAGGTTACCTAATAAAGAGGTCACGGAAAACACTTACGTTTACCCACTACGCTAACTACGTCTGTATATTGACGTTTTCTGAGAATATTCGAAATATTATGACGAAGGAATAACATTATTATTGTTAACAGGCTAAGTAAGAATAATTTTATTTTGATACTCTTTACGTAGGTAATCATTTCTTTGCCAATAAAAAGATATTACCTATTATAGATGGTTGAGTCCATAAATAAGCTTTCCTTACTAATCAATCTAGGAAACGTTACCAAGAACCGATCATTATTTTGTAAGTGCCAAATTTATCAGTTTGGTGTCATTTTGAGTTAGATAGATAAACTTTTTTTGTTCATACCCATGGACGTTATAAACCATTAGGTTTTATAACGGTTTAGGTTTTGTTTTAACCATTATGTTTTATAACGTCATTGCTCATACCACAAATCATATTCACACGATAAAACAGCTTAAAAAAGTAGTGCAACAATCGGCGGCCTTACCGCTAAGAGCCATCTCTTCCAAAGCCACATTAGGACGGAGAGTATTCATACAGGAGGTAGAAGGCGAGGCGTGCAATAGCGAATAATGTGATACTTATATAAACCGTACATGGCATACATTCTAATAATATACTAAAATATATAAAAATACTAGCGACCCGTTGTTTACCTTCCTTGTAAAACATATCTAACTGATGGTGAAAACCGCGTCAAAATTCGTTGCGTGGCGTAAGTTATTTATCGGATATACAGTCAGATGCGGAAAGCGACTTTATTTTTTACTAATAAACCGAAATAAACATATTTGATACTCTACATTTTCTCAGAGGAATAATAACATAGGAAGGTATTTAATTTAAATTCATAATTTAAACAAAACTGATATATATATATATTTGTTATTTGCGCTTTCCGTTATTGTGTTGATGCTAGGTATCTATTATTATAATTACGACGCCTTTAAAATTGATTGTATACGCAAGTGACTCCTCGTAAGTTCTAGACGGCTCTGACTGAGCACGGCAGTCCAAACAAGCTTTAGTTTATACTTATTTGTACTTACTCAACAAATCGTCGTAAAACTAGATAAATATGTTAGATAAATATAAAATCTGTGTGCGAAGTTTAGTTCCGGTCATGTCAGTCAACAGGGTACATAAACGTGTGAACAAAAGGACATAATAAGTGTTTCGTGGAAAAAAATATGAGTGGAATGTTTTATAATAAGTCTTTCTCTGGTCCACCATCATAACTAATATTATATTATAATTATCAATATAAAAAACAGACTTCATAAAAATGTCTGAACTGGACCAAATTGAAATGGGACCACACGGGAAGCACCAGCTTTCAAATAAAAAAATTGTGGATAGGAGAACAAACCTATTGGATGAGGAACGGCACCTGCCTTATTCTGTCTCATCGCAAAATACATTTAGGCAGGTGATGACTTGTCACCCATGCACTAAATGGGCCCCCCATAGAGGCTGCCGTATACTAGCGCCGGAGGGGCAACATTGGCGTGGGTGGCTTAGGGTGTCGAGGTGTGCTGCTTTTTCACTAAGAGCTACTCGCAGCGTTATGCCCTTTAACACTTCCACCCTGGAGCTTAGGTTCTTGGCTCTTGCGGTTTCCACCCCTGGACGGCCGGTTAAGGCAAGCTACGGGTCGGAGTCTGGGGTTTCAGCCCCCTGGAATCGGGGTACGCGGTGTCGCCACTCACCAACGGCTCGCCATAAAGCCGCCCCTGCGTTATTATTTTTAACAGACTTCCAAAAAGGAGAAGGTTATCAATTCGACAGTTTTTTTAAATGTTTGTTACCTCAGAACTTTTGACTGGGTGAAACGATTTTGATGATTCATTTTTTTTTTTTTTTTTTTTTTAGTTTGGTCCAGTTCTGATGAAGTCGGTTTTTGATATACAACAAGCAGGTCCTAATATATACGATCGCGTCTAATACGACGTTAGACGTTATTACATCCATTTGAGCATACTAATTAGGTAATTATATATTTAAAATAAAATATCTATGAACAAGACTCACATATAAATGGCTCTTAATGAAATGATTACATTTTTGCGCATTGCCTTCTGGCTACCTTAGCTGAATTATACAAATAATATTAGTCATTATGAAATCTAACGACCACATATGACATACGAAGATTTGTTTAGGACGAGGAAGTCATTTAAACAAGTTAGTAAGTAGGTACCTACTAAGTACTCCTCATCTACGCAGTTGAACTAAGGTCAGATAATATTTGAATAGAGCAGCGTTCTTGAGGTCTAATGTACTCGTGGACACCTGTCACACAGAGAAAGTGCAGTATTCTAAGAAACGCACTGAGGCCGTATCGTATAGATAATATTGTATGGAAACATACAGCGTGGTGCTTTAATGGCAACACTAATTTAACTCACAGATAGGGCTAGTTCTCAGTAATCATAAAAATAATAATAAAATAAAACAATTCGTATATTGAATAATTAAATATAAAAAGTTATATACATTCAAATCACACTAATCCTACTTATATAATATAATACTATAAATGTGAATGTAAGTTTGTTTGTTACGCTTTCACGCGAATACTACCGATTATCATGAAACTTTGTACACATATTCTTGGAGGTATTAGAAGTAACATAGGATACTTCAAAGGCTACTTCAAGGGCTGGACCGATTAGGTTGTATATACTTATGACGTCAACAGTAAAATTGTATGGCGAGTAAGAACTTATTTGCTTGCTTGTGAGGTCACTGAAGTCACGTGGACCCATAAAAATATCAAATCCGGGGCTTTTAGGCGGTAGTGTTATAAATTGAATTTTAATTGTCCATTTAAAATACAAATACTGAAAATTTATTAGTTTATAATGATGGTTAAATCTCAAGATTGCTTTATTATGGGCAATATTCAAATACTCTATTATTTTTTTCATTGCTTCTGAGTGACGAGACAAGTAAGTCGCTGGCCTGATTCTATGTAACAGAGAATTTTCCACATTAACCGTACCATCCGTTACATTAAAAGATAGTCGTAATTTAATTCCAATTTAATTGAGATATTGGTGACCTAATGATTACCCATATTGTAATTATTGGTTTTGTCTGCGGTAAAATTCTAACGATTTGTGGACAACATTTCTGTGGTTTATCACGCAGTACAATCATGTAGGGCTTAGTGCTAGTTTTTTTGTGGCGTTTACTACGATTTGTATGAGAAAAGAGCAGTATATGACATGCGCTAGATAGTGCTGTTTTTATTTCATACAAATTGTAGTTAACGTTGACGCGATCGAGTAAGTAAATGCAATTGGAAAAACTCGCACTAGGCACTTCTAGAGTCGAGCACTCAACCAAATTTGGAGGTGGGCTGTGTAATTTCGCTTCTAGGTTGCGGGCCAACACCATATGTGTAATTATGCCAATACTAGCCAATAGCTATCATAAATAATTTTTAACCTCTGACGCAAAAAGTTGGTTGTTATAAGTTTAACGTGTGTATCCTGTATGGGTCTGTTTGTGCGCATCGTAGTTCCCAAGCGGCTGAACCAATTTTAATTCAGTTTTTCTTTGTTTGAAAGGTGACTTGATTGAGAGTGTTCTTAGCTATGATGCAAGACAATCTGTTCCGATGTTTAAAGATTATCAGATCTTTTATCGGGTTTTTATATATTTCCCGACTTTTTTATTCTCGACGACGCTAAGCAAAAATGATTGTGTTTAATTTATACCTATGTTACCCTTTTAGGGTTTCGTAGTACTACAAGGAACCCTTATAAGTTCAATAAGTTCATTCTGTCCGTTCGTCCTAATTCTTTAGAACCTTCTATCTTCTGTATTTCTAATTTCTATGCAACCTCTTTTTGATGCAAGCGGGCCTGGGGTCGTGGACGTGTTTACAACTTCTATATCTCATAATTTCCGCCAAAAGTTTCTTTACTTGATGATTGCGGTCAAGATTGAAATATTACTTACGACAAATGTTTCAGGATCACTAAGTATTCATGGAAATGTGGTACTAAGCTGAATGGAGGTCATTTTACTGATCATTATAAACAACTTTAACCGTAGAACATAATCCTAAAATCTAAATAAAAAAGAATAAAAAAACGGAATAAAACTTTTCTCTGTAAACGTAGTAAGTCATATGGTAAAAGTAGTTCATTATGATGAGTAGAATGACCTCCTTTCAGTTTAGTTCCATCATTCCGTGTAACCGCGATACTTTTATTTGGGTCAGTGTTTTGCTACTGGATATAATTATAATATGTCTTATATCTAGTTCAAAATATAAAATATTATCAATTAAATAGTTAATAACCATGTTGTTAAAACAAAGATCTCATTATCATTATATACGCATCTATATCACGCGTAGGTTCGAGAACTATACGTTGAATTAGCACGATAAAAAGTAACTAATTTAAGTATCAGTGAATATTCCGCTATAAAGTAATTTTACGAGTATGAGCATCTGCTATAAACATACATCTGAGATCTTACTTACGTAATAACTTTGTGTCTACGCTCTGTTTGTCAAACGATATCCATCACAAAAAGCAGCATTACAGCACCAAAAACTTCATCCCCATTTCACATGTAGGTACCAGAAAAAACCAGAAACGCAAAATTGTACTAATAATATTGAGATCTAGGTTCACTAAAACTGTAATTGTGCAAAGTTTATATGCACTTATATTACGTGTAATAACTATAGAATTTAGAAAGTTCTTAAAAATTAGAATGGACGGACAGAACTAACTTATAATGAAGCCCTAAATATGCAGCAACACCTGGTGGTTTATTGTGTTATGGAGATGGTGTTCGCTAGCTATCACGCGTTCTCCATTGTTACCAGAATTTAGTTTAGTTTCGGACGAGTTGGAAGCCAAACGTAGATCTATTCTATCTCAAAAAAACTTCCATAATGCTCGGGATTAATGCACAGCATAACATGATGATGATGAACCAGATATAATTAGGTCAAATTGTCAACGGTTGAGTAATCACTAATTATGATACATACAGACATAAAGGACAGGTAAATTAAATTCTTAATTTTGTAAAAAGGTTACAAACGTTTTAGGGGCATAGAGGTCATAATCAAAGATAATTTTGTTATATAGTCATTGCCGAATATGTATTTTTTTTTTAAATCAGCAATAAGCTTGAGTTTGAACGCCAAATCGCCTGAAATA
Organism: Agriopis leucophaearia; assembly: GCA_949125355.1. NCBI lineage: Eukaryota > Metazoa > Arthropoda > Insecta > Lepidoptera > Geometridae > Agriopis > Agriopis leucophaearia. Next base: position 5,800,610 of record OX421262.1, read on the forward strand.
GACTTAAGTAAGTGGTAAACTCAGTTTATCCGCGAAATAAAATTATCCATAAGTTATCCACGTGACTTTGATGTAGCGATTACCTTTTTCTAAGAAACAAATTCAATTTTGTACGTATTTTAAAAAGCGATATATATAAGAAGGAAGATGGACGAGTCAAGTGGATACATTGTCCCCGTTGATCTTTAGATTGTTGGGACATTGTAACCAAGTAGGTATATCGTCACTGATTTTGACAGATAAAAGCTCAATTTAGATTCACGCTAGCATGCGTCTTTTGCAATACCTAAGGTGTTATTATACCTACTCCGTTAGAGATTTAACTTGGTCTGACAGCTGAAACAACCTTTATTTACTGCGACTTTGTACGACTTTGTACTATTTTCATATAATCTTACAACCTTTTTTCCTCCCTTAATCCGGCCCTTGCGAAAAATAACATAGCCTATACTTCGATCTGGTCATAGCTAAGCATATTCGTGAAAACCGCATTTAAATCTGTACAGTGGTTTAGGAGATGTGCGTGGCCAAACAAATAGAAAAAAGTTCTAATAACTGTCTTAACGTGTTCAGCTGATTATTTTAAGACGCCCTGTGTGTTTTTTTTGATATCTCGTAATTACAGTTTTTTTTATCTCTACCTTTTTATTACATGTAAAGATATAGATAAATAGATGTACCTATGTATTACAGATTTTTTTGTAACCCATCAACATACAATACATATTAGTAACAATACATCTGAGTCACAATCGTGCCAAAAAAAGTGTCCGAACGCACGCTACGCATTGCGCTGACTTTTTGGTTAGTTGTAAGGCAACCGCTGATCGACTACAACGGTGCGATGCCAGTGCTACAAAGCCTTATCGGACAAGCGACGTTGCACAATATGCAAGCGACATAACGTGTAGGTAAATCAGTCCTGGATTTGTCAATAGGCCAGAAAGGCCGCAGCCTAGGGGCGGCAGGGTCCTAGGGGCGGCAGATTTTAGAGGAAGCTCTAAAAATATTATTATAGAAAGGTACATTGGGCGGCGGAAATAAAGTGGCCTACACTCGTAAAAGATATAAATCCGTCACTGAAATTGAAGTAAATGTGGCATTGTGAACTATATAATTGATGTCTAGGTATGGGAGCGTTCAAGAATTACGTAACGCAATTTTTAGAGAATTTGGAGACCCCCTCCCCCCATGTAACGTGCCGTAACGTTTTTCTGTAATCGCCCCTAGTAAAACGTTACGTAACCACCAAGTGACCATTTTTACCTAAAAGTCACAATTATGCGTCAGGTACCGAAAAGTCGCTAAAATACCTTTGTTATATAAGAAATGCGCAAGAGAATCTCTTTATACGCGACCGTTCTGAAGGGTAAATAAAAAAAAGCAATGTTACGTAACGCGTAGTTCAAACACCCCCTCCCGCCCCTGTAACGCATCGTAACGTTTTACAAGACCCCCTAATTCGTTACATAGTACTTGAACGCTCCCTATGTACAACGACGCTGGGACGTTTTTTGACAGTTTTCACTTAGAGATTGTGACTCTATAGATATTGTATCTCGATGCTACAACCTTTATATTCCAGACTACCGTAATGTTCAAAGTCCATGTTGACTTGTTATTTGTGATTTTTGCGCAGTATTTCTCAGTTGAACTTTGGACATTCAATTTTGTTCACCTTGATTTTTAAATTTTGGACATTCTTGCGTTTTCCTTTCGGCCAACATAATTGACAGGTGGGAGTCACTGGGTATTTATTTCTTAAATGGCACTAGTTGATAATAAATATTATATCAGGATTAATAATGCGGAAGATTCTAGATATTTATGGATATCTAGATGTAGGTGTAACAAGGTTGCATTGATGACACCTGTGACTCGATCATTCTTAACCTATTCTATTATAATTTTATGTCCTGGCCTTTTTGGTTTTTCCTTGTTGTATTGATATTTCATCTTTTAAACAAGGTAACAAGTAAGTAGCTTCGAAAAACTATTAATAGTATATTGGTGATCTATCTTTTTTTTCTTTTTTTTTTCATTTCTAATAATGGAGTTCTATTTGATATTATCTTTGATTTAGGTAATAAATGAAAATATATTTTTTACACAAATTATATACTAAAGTAACTAAAAAGATACTTAAGTGAATAAAATTTTAGTTAAAATGACTACCCATTTAAAACTATAAATAAAAAAACTGCATTAAGGTCAATTAGGGTTTCCAGGTAAGGTGCCCCAAAAACAAGCGATGTTACCACGTTGAATGATCATACTTCATCTCAAAATCTGTTCTGCGTGCTATGTGCCCTGCCACTTCAAATTGCTAATCCGGTGGGCTATCTCGGTAATTTTCGTTCGCCTAAAGATCTCCTCATTTCTGATTCCAGCTCTCATTTATTATCTCCAAAGCCATTTCATCCAAGAAGTTGATACCTACTCGCACAACATTGCGTCAGAATTAATTGAATAAAGTCTGTCTAGTCATGGTGAGACTGAAATTTTAGCCAAAAAAACGTAGGAAAATTTGTTAGTTCATGTATAGAACGAGCTCGAAAGACGTCAACATTTAAAAAAAAGTTTCCTAATGTACCTTTTCAACCTACCTACTCAAAAGTTGTTAGCAAAAAGCTCTGGCTCAGTGTTTTTAAAATTGTGGGTCGCGACCCCCTGAGGGGTCACCATGCCTCTATAGGGGGTCCCGGGGTTTTCATTTTTTCAAATATTTTGAATCAGAAAAATTTATTAATGAGTAATTATAAAAATAAAAACGTTGTACATATTTGATATTTGTAATATAAAAAAATACAGATTATAAACTGTGGGAAAGTAGGGGGTTCCGATTTTTTTTTCATACAAAGGGATCGCGTCGTGAAAAAGTTTGAAAAACACTGCTCTAGCTGAAATTAGTTATTTACCCAGAATTTGAGTGCCTATCTATTTTTCTTTGTTTAGGTACCTATTCTGTAAATATTAAGCCTTATTTTTACGTCTAGGTCTTAAAAATAAGTAATTATATCGTAACCTAATAATATTTCTACTTATCTTTAAAAACTAATTTAAACTAAATTGCAAGAAAATCTGTTTTTTGCAGTTCTTGTTTCTTGCTGTTGCAAAACCAGGAATAAAAAGAAATAGATTTCACTATCCGAGAGTACAAACTGTTTCTCGCGATATTCTCTACCTAGGATTTAAAGATAGCTATCTATTCTCAATAAGAAACAATCTGAAGCCACATAATGATGCTTTGATAGTTAACAAGTATAGATAGCGTGCAAAAAACAATTTACGGGTACAGAGAATCCTAACAAATAGTTTATTAGCTAGAAGCCTGAGAAAGCGAATGAATTGACCTATTCCTGTGTTGTTTTTGCTGTTAATTTTAAAACGTTTACTATAATATCTATCGTATCTAATTTAGTAGCACTGTTAATAGAGACTTTATAATAAGAATCTATGCGTCAGTGTTTGAGATAAAACGTTGATTATTGAAAAATACTAAATAATTATAGGTTTACCATTAATGAGAATTTACATAGCAAAATACCTACATAGATAAGCGAAGTACAAATTTTCGTATCAAATTTCATACACATTTCAATTTCAACATTCTAAATTTGAACGAAATTTGATACGTTTACGTGTTTTACGTAGCGAATATTCGTACCTACTTCGCCCACTATATCTACCGAGGAAGATGAAATTTAGCTGACCAGGGGCCTTACCCCTAGCTTCACTTTTGCAAGCCAACTTTTAGTAGGTACCTGATAGGTACCTAAAATTAACCAACTCATTTAAGCTGCATCGTTTAAAAGCGTCTAACTTGAATGAACGAAAATCCGTTTTACTATGCGTGTGTGCGTGGAAATAGCAAAGCTTGGCGGCTATCAAATAACTACCGCTTATCGTAGTTGATGGTACCGTTTAGACAAATAACACTTATGCGGGTCAACTTTTCGAGCTAGGGGTAAGGCCCCTGGCAAGACCTGACAGACGGTGTCACGTCCAAATTTAAATAAACTTGTTTGAGTTATGGTCTTCGGTTCTTAAAAAAATACCTACCATAACACCTTTTTTTCTAAATTTCTAATTATACTTAGTTTTATTCGGGCAACCTTTCCAAACTTTAATCTTCTTTTTAATTGTAACTTTTTTTTTCGGACAATTACGAACATTATATAAAAAGGTAAATCGGTCGAGTCATTATCAGTGATGTGCTTACGAGTTAACTGACAGTTATCATATATTTTTAACACGCTTTTATTAGTTTGGTATGTATGTATGTAACGGAATCGTTGAACTTGATTTTAAACTACTTCAGAACGTCGAATTATAAATTGATGTTTTGCACGCTTAGCAAGGATTGATGGCAACCCAATAATTTAAATAGTTTTCACACCACCTGTTCGACAATGTCCAATTAACATATATTATCATGCAACCTCAACGTCAAGTAAACCATTATCTCTTAAGGGATATAAAGTTGTATGAAATTCCCTAGGGAATAAAGTGATTTGAATTTGGAACGTCAAATTCATGTGGAAACTTGTGGAAAACTCTAAGTAAAATAATGCCCATATGACAATGTAAAGAGGTTTGTTCGAAAATCGAACTGCCACCATAAGCAGAAAAAAAATAATGAAAAAGGTGCGTTTACAAAGAATGTGAAATAAAAGACGGTCATTTTGGTGCTGTGATTTTCAGTGAATTTTATTGCAATATTCATGTTATTAAAAATGTCGTATACTGATAGTGATTCTACTGCAGAGTTTATCAAAACAGACGCTTTAGAGATTATTAATAATCTACTACCAGAAAAAAAAAACACAACACATAAATACGATAATAATTAATGGAGCTCTGGCTTTTTATTGACTCGCAGAAGGTATGAAAAGTAGAGTATGCACCTCTGGAATAAAGCCTGTCTTCGTCTTGGGCGGCTTGAACCCCTCGCTTCACTCGTGACTCTATAACTCTAGAGTCCTCGTTACGCTCAGGGTTCAATATGCCACCCGCGTCGTAAGACACTGCTTTATTCCCTTAGTGCATAATCTACTATTGTCCCATTATCCTTACGTATAGTAATTTTTAAACTTTCGCGATTTGAACACATGCAAAAGAGCGAAAGGTATCTATTCAAAAAATGTCCCAGATATTTATTTATTTATTTTATTTTTACCTATATTTAATATTGCGCGATAAGTCCCGATAAATATAAAAACATCCTTACGTATCTTCAGGATTAGCGATTTTAAAGCGCGTTTTTCAGTTTTTTTAACTTCGAGAATTATTTATATAGATATATTAAAAATTAACCTCGTGATGGCAAACTTTACATGTGCTATTTTTAAATTTTTACTTACGTTCTTTGGCACGAAAGGTTAAAATATTGCAAGAAAGCAAAGTACATCGGTGAATAGACCACATGTTCTCTGTGTGTTTGTACCTATGTTATTGTAATAACTTTGTTCCATTCAGCAAAAAAAGAAACGCGCTGGTGTAAAAGAAACATGCGTGTACTTAGTATGGGCATAAATGTAACGAACCTTGTTAATTTGCATAAAACCTGCATTCTCTAGAACTCTACAATCATAATGACAAAGAACTACTTTATAAAAGTTTCCTCTAACAATGTTTATTGTGACCAATATCTGCAGAGGTGGCCAAAAAGAAACTAAAAAACTCACGGCAATCTGGGTCGGAAAATACGTTTATGGCTCCCCCACTCAACTAAACAGACAAGTTGCTATTTGCTACGTCGCTCCTTTTTAGATCATATCATAGTAACATTGCTTAGTTAATTATTTCATAATTGGTGCTGTAATTAACATTATCGCGCCGCCAGTAACGCATACCCAGACTTGTTAGCAAATTTAGATTTTGTGGTTTACGAACTTTGTTCAGAAAAACAATATCATTAGAATATAACTGACGTCATTGATCTAATTATTACCATAGTGTAAGCAAAAACATGGTACACATTACCATAGACTTAGCATTTTTTAATTTAAATTGCGATAAAACTCATTTGTTTTTGGCTCGCATTTTGTTTATGTGACGGCAATAGGTAATCACGTCATAATCACGGTAGAGTTTGCTGACTATCGTTTTACGTATTTTTGGCTGTGATGTGTTGGATTGACGTCATGACAAGTGAACTTTCAACTTTTCTTTCAAAATAATTGTCTTTAGAAATACATTTAGGTATCTCACATAAACTTTACAAAAAAATCTCTAACTTTTTCTTGGATATATGAAACAAAAGAAAACTCTTGATATGAAGAACCTGAAATGAAAGACAAAAGTCATGTGTTTTGAAAACACTACTTCCCCAAGTCTATGAAAACTAGACCGGGCCTGAAACCGTTGGACGGATTGATTCACAAATATATTTTTAGTTGCGTATATTTGAGAATTTAATCCGGTCCCACTGTTTAGTCTTGGAGAGTACCTACTTACCTAAAGTATTTCTTAACTTAACTTTCTAACTTATTTTTTTTCTCAACTTAGCACGGGATATACATATTGTGTTTTTTAAAGAATTTATACCACGTAATTCACGTATATCCTTGACCACATCTTGACCTCTAGGCGACTTACCTTCTAATAGGTGTGGTCACCAATACATAATAGCTACTTTCGTCATTCTAAAGGTTAAAGATTTTCGAGATAGTGGAAAATTGTAACCTTGAAAATTTAATAGTCAAGGTAAAATGGGTCAAAGACATCGAGACGACAAAAACAAATAATGAAATGTTGATAAGACGAAGATTTGGGGAAAAATTAAAGAAAAGTGTGCTGTTTTTTGAATTACACCTAACTAGCAACCCGCCCGGCTTCGCATGGGTGTAAGTTTTGTTATACATATATGTATAAACCTTTCGTGAAAAAATATCTAACTGATAGTGAAAACAACATCAAAATCAATCTGTTGCGTGTTTTTTTTATGATACTGACGAGACTATATATACGAGACGAGCGAAGTCGCTCGCCTGATGGCTCTTCACGCTTGCCCATAACAGCTCAACGCCACTCAGAATTTTGAACTTCAACAGTTCAAAACCCTGGATGGCAATGCACTGCGCTCGTTACCCCGAGATATAAGATGTGAAATCTCTACGTCCGATAAAAAAATAGAGGAAAAATTATTGCTTTCGGTTAACTACTATTCATAAAATGCAATCGCGTTTTATATTTTTATAATTTAATTTATCTTGTAGTAAACATGATCAATAAAAACTCGAGGAAAAAATGCATTTGCATTGCATGTATTATGCTGTTAATTTAAAATTCGAGTAACCTGTATTACCAGTTTTCCAGCATTTAAGTTTTGGAGTGAACCGAATAAGTTAATGATCATAATTGTTTCTTTACGAACAATAACACAAAAGACTCACAAAAGGTCAAAAGCTAAGTACCTTTTTTTTCAGACACAAAAACCATACGTAAAACAATTTCGCAAAAACATTTTAACACGCTTTTATTAGCTTGGTATGTATCTATGTAACGGAATCTTTGAACGTGATTTTCACCCCTTTCAAAACGACGGATTGATTCGAAACTTTGCACATTTATCAATACAAGGACCGAAGAAAATGCAAAAATTTAAAAAGTTTGTCCCATTATCCTTACCAGGATCTTGAGCGTGTGTTTTAGTTTTTAAACTAAGAGAATTATTTTCTAATAATTACAAATCACACTTCAGCTAAATTGTATTTACGATAAGGTCTACCTACGCTGTCTTCCGGTTCGTGGTCTCCAGTCAAGAATCTTTCTCTTCCATCAGTTATCGGTTCTTCGAGCAATGTGGACTGCCCATTGCCACTTTAATTTGCAAATTTATTTGTAATAGCTACGTATGTCTTTTTTTAAGCATTAGTGTTTTTAATTATGTGCGATGTTTACAATCGCATTCATCATCATTGACAGCTCATTCAGTCCACCGCAGGGCATAGGCCTCCGCCCTCATTCGCCAATTTTCCTTACCGCTTCTCTCGTTCCGTAATGTACAAAGTTTAAAACACTTGTGTAACCAACATCATATTACATAGGCTACTATAATAGCATGTTACTAACTATATTTTATTGTTAAAATTTTATTTTAGATCAGATAAAATGGGAGAATATTATATATTGCTTCGACCAAAATAAAATGAATGGACGGGCCCCAACCATTGAACTTGATCATTAAAAACGAGTCAAAACCGTCCGACATATACTTCAACACCTAATTATAAAAATGTACAGTATATTTGTTACAAAAAATAGATATCGGTTTTATTTGTGTATTTACACTTCGGTAAAGCATACGAATTCATAATTTTGTCAGATGTTTCGTTATCGCGTAACAATAGACTCGTGTTTCACTTCCTATACGGCCTACGCTAGAGACCGACTGAAACGAAGTGAGTGCTGGCGCTCATTTTGTAATCTTCAAAAATGCGCTTCTACTGGGCCCGTCCATTCATTTTATTTTGGTCGAAGATATATTGCTCATGTTCAAATGTTTCTGTGTTTCTCCTGATTTTTAGGGTTCCGTACCCAAAGGCTGAACATGGGACCTAATTACTAAGCCTACGCTGTCTGTGTGACTGTCTGTTCCACCTTTTAATGGCTGTATCTTGCGAACCGTAACACCCACTTCAAATTTTCACAGAATATGTATAATTTTACGGCGGATTAACTAAGAAATAATAATAAGTGCTTTATGGTTGATATTCCGAAAAACCGTACGAAGCGCTTTGATTCTACTTTTATTGTGCAAACTGCTAGTCTGTGGAATGTGCTGCCTGAATGGGTGTTCCCCGATAATTACAATCTAGGTGTCTTCAAATCACTAGTGAATCAGTTTCTTCTAGACAAGCGTGCTCCATCGTAGACCGCATCATCGCTTAACATCAGGTGAGTTGGCGGTCAAACGCAAGCCTATTATTACATTTAAAAAAACTATTGGAACGAATGGATCAACCCTGATTTAGGCCATATGCATGCGAATGCATATGGCCTAAGTTCTTTAGTCAAACTCATCCTGCAGGCGGCCTTTCCACCCTGTTTTTTACTGCGCTTGGCTGAGTCAGTCCACATGCAAAAAAAACAATTTATTGTCTCTTAGTGTGCCTGAAAAAATGATTAAGTGTGCCGTACAAAAAAATAATATTATTATATGGTTATGATTATATATATACATATATATAGTTGCGAATTTCGAAACCGCCACGCATCATACGATATCTCCCTTGTTTCTTTGATCTGAGAATTAAGAACTTACGTCACAGAATGATTTAGTAACTAGATATATCTACTTTACTGAACAAAGTTGAAAGAACCAAGGAATTTATGTTCTTGACTATTGAATTCAAAGGTGACCAGAGAAGAGAAGTCAATATTAGAGCAGATGTTTTGCGTTTGCAGTAAATCATATAAGCAAGAAAGTACCTACAATTATAGGTACTTATTACGGTGCTTATTAATTGAATCAATAAAATGAATCTTTGTTCAAAGTCAAGGAAAAAGGAAATTGGTAGCCATAAGTATAGGTACCTACCTACTTACAAAAAAATAAGAACTTGCAACCAGCAACACATAAAAAAATATTACCTACAGTCAGTTCATCGCGTTTTTAACAAGTAAATGTGACCAAATAAAAATATATGCGTCTAGTTTATAAAATAGTAGGGCTCATACCTGTTAAAGGGCTGAACTGATTTGATTAAACATAATAGAGGTCCACCGCGAGAAATCAGCTTTTAAATTAAAAAACCGCAAGCATCGGTATAGACTTTTTTATAACCTCTAACATTATAACCTCCTTCCCCAAATACTTATCTTACCTACATAATTATATGTATTATGTATCTAACTACCTACTTACCTTCTCCGTTTCCTCGTGGGTAAAAATAGCACAGGGCCTTACGGCGCTTGAGTTTAGGTAAAGAGAAAAGTTGCGCGTCCGCAAACCATCGTTCATGATTTTCCTAACAGCACTGTTTCAGCGCTAATTCGAGCCTAAGCCTAAGTGCAAAGTACACTAAGATTCTTGGTCTATGATATACACCGATAATTACACTGCGAATATTATTCGTAAATGGCATATAAATGTGTAGGTAGACAATAAGGAATATATGCGGAATGAGCTAGGAAGGTCATAGGTACATAATTATCAAAAGACCAATTATTGTTCCTTTAGATCTACGTAATATTAGTAATTAACTAGATCTTGACACTTTTGATGCGGGGTTATTATCATTGTACGTCGGTAATAACTACTTATAAAAAATGTATAAATTTAATTACGCAAAACTTCTTGAAGTCCTCAAAGATACAGTTTATGATATTAAACTAGTTTTTTTTACCTTCATACCACACTAGGTACTAAACTAAAAACGTTTAGTGTGGCTCTAAAAATTAAGAAATGATAGAGACACCGATAATTTTAGTCCTGTCAAATTAGCTTAGAGAATTTTACAACAGAATTGACGCCAGTATGTACAACATTTTATTTCACCAAAGATACATTTTAGAATATTTAAAAGATTTGGCGAAGGCCTCGTCTATATAAGCTAGATATAAGCTCGTATTTTGAGGTAACAAAAGATATAATAAAATTAGCTTCAATATTACTATCGATACTGCAGACATAAAAATGGCTAAGAGCGTGTTGGGACACGCATATAATAGAGTTCCGTTATTATTTTTCTGCTTACTATTCTACTGCGTTGTTCAGATATTAGTTTATAGAATTAGAGTATGTAAGACGTTGCAATAACAGCGTTTCGGACGAAGCTCTGTGAACTTAACCAAATTTCAGAGATGTATCATCGTCATAACATTATATACTTTTTATGATTTAGCCAAAGACAAAATTACTATATTACTAGTTAGGTATTAAAATTAGAATATTATTAGTCAAGATTGTTTTAAGAAAAGGTCAATGACCTTTGATAGAATGTCTTGCATTCATTACAGTTTTATCGCTTATAAAAAAGTTGTGATTAAAAAATATTTAAATAATTTTGAATTAAGATTTTTCAAATAACTTATACCTACACTATATAAAAATGTATACAACTAACCTACATTTTAAAAGACTTATTCAACGATACCCGTCTCAAAGGGGTGCAGCGAATAAAATAAAAACATCCCCATTTCACACGTACCAGAGCCACCCTATTTTTTTAATAGATACTTTTAGACTTGCGATCTATACCAAAACTATAATGCACAGTTCATTCAGGCAGTCTACTTTTATGACTAAAGAAGTTAGAAAGTTCTAAATAATTATATAGGACGAACGGACAGAAGGAAGGGTACTTACTGTAAGTAGGTACTACGGAACCCTAAAAAGCGGCAAATAAGCATACCGTCCGCCTGATAGTGATCATACTACTGCAGAAGATATATTACTTTTAGATAACTTTTCATTATTTTTTTAAACAGCGACCAAGCATGCGTGTTTGCCGCGCGGTTTGAAGCGAATTACTCGAGTCGAGGCCGATTGCCTAAACAGCTTCCATTGCTCAATGCATCTGAGTCGCGGTCAATTTTAATTATATAATTTCGCTGCTAGTACCCATTATTTCCCTGATAGCATCACAAAAATATAGGAATGTCAATCCGGTGGTGTCAATCTGGTAACCGTCCTAAGCTCATCACTAATTATCCGGGATATCTTCATTTCTGCCGAATATTTAGAGATTTTTTTGTCGTATTTTTCGACTTCACAGACCCAATATCAAGAATGGTTTTTGCTTTTTCGTAGAAACACTGGATATTTAGCTTCGGCGTAGAATTACTGTCTATCATAGGTTTGATCAACCCATTTCGCCAAATCCTAATTTCGAAACACCCTAATGGTTTGGAGTTTGATGACGTCTTGTCCTTTCTACGTCCTCTTGACCAGAGGATTGCCTAGCCAAACCTAGAAGTGCCGGAGCAACGATATTTGACTAGATATAGATATAGATCGAAGATAGGTAAATCTACAATATTTAATCTACGTAGTACAGTACCGTCAGTAACTGAAGAGAAGTAGTTTAGTTACTCGTACTAAATAAGTATAACCTGTTACATAGTCTAGACTCTAGATTATTCTATGACGTTGACTTCACGTCACAAAGTAAGCCTTCGAAGTACATTATACTTTCGATTACCTAGGAATTGCTTTGTTTATATAATGCTTATCTGCCTTATACCTGTTTGATAGCTGGAAAATTACTAACACTCGTCGGACCCTTGGAGCGTTGCGCAAAGATACCTAGTGACCTACTACTACTGAGTCAACTGAGTTGTAAGTTTCCTTTACTACAGTGTTATCGGTGCTCTTTATGTACGTACAGTCACAATGAAAACATTTGTATAGGTTTTTATAAGTATCATAACCCCCAACCACGAGTCAATCATCAAGTAACTTTAACCTAGACTTTGTCTTTGTTTTTCTTTTTTTAATGCTACTGAGTAACAAGTGGAGCATGTCACTTGCTTGATAGTGAACGCCCCCTTGCATTATATAACCTCAGAAAAAGGACTAGTATTATTCAGAGATTATAAGAGTTCATTGGTGTTTTTTCAGGCGGAAATCTTAAAGATACCCAGCAGCATTGGGGTGCAGCCAGGTTATGTGACATAAAACCAACTAACCAGGGGGGGTTAGTGGGTTTAATCTTCCTTACCCAAAGGTCATTGACCTTTTCGTAAAATGATCCTAACAAGGAATGATACCCAATAATTAGGAAACATTACGTGTGAGCTCTGGCTGATGATGATGACTTGTGAACTATGATGGTTTTGGTTACGGAATTCTACCATATGCAAGTCTCGACACGCTCTTGGCAAGTTATTTGTTGTTGTCATACTTAGGTCAAGTGTTTGTTCTCTTCTATTTCCTTTGTGTCAAAGAGCAATATCGGGGTGCGCCTTTTTACTATTTATTATCATCTTTTTTTATTGCCTACTACTTATGCCAGTTGTCTTCACCAGTACTATAAGTCACGCGTGTCCACCGTTCACTGAGACAGACATCAAGACATTGTTTACGTTTTTTATCACAACAATCCGGTCCAAAGTTCATTGAGTCGAATTGGCCGGAATTGGGGAAGCGTGATCGTCACGCGCACTGCAGCAGCATGGAAACATTTAAACATCACGTAAGTACAAATTTAATTTATGTTAACCCCCGACGCAAAAAAGAGGGGTGTTATGAGTTTAACGTATGTATCTGTGTGTCTGTGTATCTGCCTGTGGCCAGGCCTGGCAGCCCTGGCGCACATTATGCACTTTAGGTATGAAGTTACAAGTACGTGGCGGGACCCGACTTGTTGAACCTGCCGCGCGATAGACAGACATTACGCGACAAGAGTTACGCGATAGACAGAGAGGCAACTTCTATGTTAATCTGTAGGTAGGTAGCGCGCGCACGTCCAGGGGCCTTACCCCTAGCTTCACTTTTGCGAGCCAACTTTTAGTAGATACCTGATAGGTACCTAAAATTAACCAACTCATTTAAGGTGCATCGTTTAAAAGCGTCTAAAGCGTGTGAATGAACGAAAATCCGTTTTACTATGCGTGTGTGCGTGAAAATAGCAAAGCTTGGCGGCTATCAAACAACTACCCCTAACTACCGCTTATCGTAGTTGATGGTACCGTTAGACAAATAACACCTATGCGGGTCAACTTTTCGAGCTAGGGGTAAGGCCCCTGAATTGCACTTTATTGTGTAGTAGCAATAGTCGCTAATTATTTAAATGATTTTGTGGACCGAATCTTCTGTACGTATACTATTATGGCTGTGCATCGTAGCTCCCAAATGGCTGAATCTATATTGATTCACTTTTTTGTTTAGAACGTGACATGATTTTATTTGTCTTGTAGCGATTGTGCTAGCGGATTTTCAAAAGTCGTAGGAATAAAGATGTTTTTATGATGTACATAAACTGCCTCTAAGAAGTTGTCAGCTAACTACCAGTGACCCTGTATATCTATACAAATAACTACAAAACTATAGATATAGTAGTAAATCTACCCACTTAATTAATGCAGTTCCATATTTACCTTTTAATTATTTGAGTGCAAATTAAATAAGTCCTTGGGCTTATTCCGATTTGCTTCCGATCAGCTTCTGGTTTACTTCAAATAAGATGTATATAATTATATAGCCTTTTTATTTCTTTTTCCGGAAAAACCATTTCCGTATTGTGATAAAATTAGGTATTTAGCTCGTGCTACTTGATGCGCGGATACTTGACACAATTTTAAACTAGCTTTTAGTTTTAGGGTTTGTTTGGCCGGTTCACAAATAGATGGCACTGACATAGGTAACCTTTTTATAAGGGTTTTTAGATCTGTGGTTTTTTGTATTATAAATAGGTCAAAGTCATAAATATTCTGCCAAAGTTTATTTAAAAAAGATTTTGGCGTTGCACGTCTTGTACATTTGCCAGTGAGGATTGAAATAATATCAAGTTTTAATCGACATCGTCAAACAAATTAGAGCCACAGTGAGAGTCAAGTAAAAAATTGGTTATGAAAAAATATAGGCCCCTGGAGCGAATATGTGAATCGGATACATACTTACCCAATTAATCATCGAATGATAAGGTCATTCAATATAATATAGTATAGCAGTGGCGGAAATTTAGACTAAGACCTCAATATGCCTTGTCTATACTTTTGCATCAATGAGCATTCTTACAAAAACGACGCAAAAAAGTTGTTCCGTTAAAATTGATCGCGGGCGTTTGACAAGAGTAGTATTGAGGTCAAACCGTTTGTGAATTCGCAACATCCAGATCATACGATGTTGAATGATTGGTATAGTCAGTAACAAAAGTTCACGATTTTATAGTGCCAACTAATCAGTAGGTACAGTCTAATAAAAAACAACAATGGCGGAATGAAATAATCTATACTTCTATACTATATATAATATAATAATACTTATTATAAAGAGGAAAGATTTGATTGTTTGTTTGTTTGTTTGCATTGAATAGGCTCCGAAACTACTGAACGGATTTGAAAAATTCTTTCACTGTTGGGAAGCTACACTATCTCCGGGTGAAGCTGAAGCCGGGGCGGACGACTAGTTCATTTATAAAAGGGAAGGACTAATTCCTAAGATACGCAACCACCGCGGAATCGATTTTACCGCGGAATCGATTCCTGTATGATAGTTTTTAGAAATGAAACGCGCCGAAAGACAGTCTTGCTCTACCCTGATCAAAAGATAGGGCCGGCGCTGTCTATTAAGTAAGACATTATTTAATTTTCACTAAAACAACAACTAGGTAAACTTTAATATTTTTAATGTAAAAAAATATAGATCTGTCTTATGCAAACGTAATTTTATGTGGAATTGAAAAAAAATGTTGTTTCAAACATTTCCCTGTGTGAATGTCGTTTTTTCCGTCGAATCGTTGGAGGAAATTGTCTAGTGGACACGTATATCTATCTATACTAATATTAAAAGGAGGAAAGTTTTGTATTTTTGGAAATCCAAACTAACTCAATAAAACGAAATCACTCAAAAACTACTAAACCGATTATAAAAATTCTTTCACTGTTGGGAAGCTACACTATCCCCGGGTGACACATGCTATATTATATTTTGTAGCGAGGCCGAAGGCCGAGCTTACACCCGTGCGTAGCCGGGGCGAGCGGCTAGTATATTATATGTAACTATAGCGACCCGCCCCTACCTTTATTTCCTTCCTTATTCCGGCCCTTTCGCAAAATAACATAGCTTATACTTCAATCTGGTCATAGCAAAGCATATTCGTGAAAACAGCATTTAAATCCATCCAGTGGCTTAGAAGATGTGCGTGGACAAACAAACAAACAGGCAAAATTCTAAAAACTGTCTTAACGTGTTCTCCTGCACAATTTTAAGACGCCCTGTGTGATATTTTTTTTGATATCTCCCAAGTACAGATTTTTATTTTCTCTACGTTTTTTTTATTTGTATAGATAGATATTAACATAACATGAAAAAATATCTAATTGATGGTGAAACCGCATCAAAATCTGTAGCGTGCTATAAGTACTTTGAGGAGTTAGCATTATTTATTAGCAATTATACAGACATAAAGACGTGGAAAGCGACTTTATTTTATACTATGTAGAGATAATCAATTATATATATTATTCTAAACATTAGTTTATTTTATTCGAGGGTTCAGGGTTAGTAAAAGTGGTTTATAATGATGAATAGGTACAACGACCTCCTTTCAGCTTAGTTCCTTAGACCATTCCATGAAAGCCTGAGTCAATATCACACAATGTATTCGTTACGATATATCTGTGGAAGATCTATTACCAAACCGCAATGCCAACTCATTGAGTGTCAGACTACAGTGCGACCAACTTCTCTAGAATGGGATCCCGAGCGCCTTCATCGCATTCTCTAAACAAATCTGACAGCCTCCCGTCAATTTTTTTAGTTTCCCCATTTGCCCACCGAATAAGTTGGTCGCCATACGGTAACAGTTGTACCACGTGATCACATCACGCCATGTTGCGGGCCATTCGGCAAGCCAACCATTGGCCATTGCAAATCAGATGACTCGTTCATAACCGGCTTGTGAATTTCGCTTGGGAACGGTCTGGAATACGCATTGATTAAAAATACCTTTATTATTTTTATATGGGAGGTAATTTACTTCAAAACTATACTTATCTGTACAAAAAGGGGATATTTTACTGATCAATAACAATTTTTTATGTAAAAAACATGAGATGTGGAACCTTGCGGTGCGGTTTATACAATTTATTTTATATTTTTTTATATTGATGTATTGATGTTGCAATAGTAAATGCAACATCAATATTATTATCACCCTAAATGTTGAAAGACATGAACCATTGCTCCATGGTCCATGCTCTGACTAACAAACAAAATATGATAAAAATGTAGTTGATTTTTTTTTGTAAGATCATTTGTATGATCCTAATGACCGAAATAAATAAATTTTCTACTCTAACATCATTATAATTATAATCACGGTCTTATTTCACTGCTGGAATTAGACCTTCCCCAAGGCATGTGTCTGCCCGCGAACTTCGACTTTTCGCTTCCACTGCCTCATAGTCGCGCGAGACGTCCTTCACTACGTTTGACGAATCGCGGTCTAGACACTAGAATACGTCTATTTAGAAGAAAAAAACTACGTCTATATAGGTCTTCACCAACGGTTATCGGGTCTGAGACAGATAGTATGAACAGCCCACTGCCAATACTTTATGTCTTGAACAGATTTTCCGCTAAGTACAAACTTTGCAGGATATCTTTGACTTTTCATAACCATATAACATACAAGCCACAATGTGAGCAGGTTAAAAAGTTTACAAAAATAACTAAATAATAGCCTTGCGTTTGACCGCCAACTCGCCTGATGGCGGCTTACGATGGAGCACGCTTGCCTAGAATAAAACGATTCACTCGCGATTTAAAGACACCCCAGATTGTTGTTGAAAAGTGTCCAAATAAAAAATATGTAAATAAAGAACCAATAAAATACAGGGTTACTTATCATTATGAACGACTTTTACTATAGGACCAACCCTGATAAATCGCGAAAACGTATCATTTGAAATGTTGAAACATTTTGTTGAGTGGAAATGACGATTCACGATTTCATGGTTGATCAGACAAGCAAGGGAGATATGCCTTAGTACATATAATTATCGTTCGGGTTCAAATGTCTCCGTTATGCATTAAAAAGTAGTATACCGCTAAACTGCTGGTAAGTAGAGTTAGCTTTCGTTGTAACTTTCTCATTTTTCACGCAAACTAAGAAACTTGTAACAACACTTATGAACTAACTAATAGTCAACATGCAATATAAAAAAGAATCAGTCATAGGACTGCACGTCAGAGGTGAAAACTTAAGTAGTAATTCACCTATTTTACAAGAGATGGCGCTGTTTTAAAATACACAGTACAGCGTTCAGTGACGATGACGCGTTTCCATGATTATATTGTTCACTCAAAAAGGGCTCAACGCGCCTAAAGAAGTTTTACTTTATAAACTACTAGCCGTCCGCCCCGGCTTCGCACGAGTGTAAGCTCGGCCTTCGGCCTCGCTACAAAATATAATATAGCCTATGTCACCCGGGGATAGTGTAGCTTCCCAACAGTGAAAGAATTTTTCAAATCGGTTCAATAGTTTCGGAGCCTATTCATTACAAACATACAAACATACAAAAATAGGTACAAATCTTTCCTCTTTATAATATTAGTGTAGATAGTGTAGACAAGGTCGTCTGCCGGATGAGTTTGAGTAAAGGCATCAAGCCGGGATTAGGCCTCATGCTTTCGTACCCGCCACACCACCTTACCATATCTCCCTTGTTTGATTGTGTTGTATTTTAGAAAGTTATAGTAAAAACACGTTAATTTGTTGGAGTTTTATTTTTGAGTACTTACAGAACACTATTTTAAAATAATGTTTATTCACAATATTTAACAAAACAAAGAGGTTTAATTAAACCATGAAAAATAGTTTAAACTGTTATAACAGAATGATCTGAGGTAGGTCCCGTCCCTTAGTTAGAAAAGTTGATAATAATGGTGAGTAATAGAATGACATCTTTTTAGGGTTACAAACCCAGAGGGTGAAAAAGGGACCCTACTTATTACTTACTGTCTGTCTATTCGTCCGTCCGTCTGTCTGTACTACCAGTTAACGGCTGTATTTTTCGACCCGCAATAGATAGCCAGTTGAAATTTTGATAGAATATGTAGTGTTACGGTGGATTAACTAATAAATAATAATAACGTTAAAAAGTTTTACTTTTTGACTTTTTTTTGACTAAAAGTTTTTTTAAACGTATTTTGTTTAGCTTTAATGTAAAAACGGTAATACGTACAAGCGTCAAACTTGACATGATTATAGTACACACTCTAAAGTAAAACAACAAATAATAAATACTGGCCAAAGGCGAGTCGGCCAATTTCTGTTCACCGAAGTTAAGCGACGTCGGGACCGCCTGGGCTTGATATTGTCTTTTTGCACTACTTTTTTTTAACTGTAATAATTAACAATTTGTGTGGCGGTATGGAACCCTCAGTGCGCGAGCCCGATTCTCACTTTGCCAGGTTATTGTATATTCTAATCTATCATTCACAAAACGAATGATTCTGTAAAATTATCTAAGAAAGCTATAAATATAAATCTTTACTCGATCACGCAATCTGCTACTGATCGCAGCCCGCAGCCACGCGCCTTTTTGTGACTCAATCAGTGCCTTTTGGTATCACAGCATTTTTATAAATATTCCACTGTCATATCTAATTGACTCCAATTGGTATCAAAAATCACCTTTCATACGCGAGGGCATGAGAATGATGAAAATATTGTTTTATTTTGCTGCATACATTTAGAATAAGTAATATTATTGCATCATTCCTAGAGATATCGGATTCAGGATTATGCAATTAACCTATAAAAAGGAGTTTAGAACTTAAAAACCAACTTCAAAATTAGTAAATACGCAATTTTGGATGGCATATTTTTATGAGTTATTTTGATTTAAAAACCAAACTACTGAATTGATTTGGATGAAATTTCTATGGAATCAATCTGAAAGTATATCCTTTCAAATATAAATACCCAAATTGTTTTATACATGATAGAGTTATAAGGTAACAACCATTAAAAAAAACTTACTACCGAATTGAGAAACCCCCTCCTTTTTTGAAGTAAAACTAAACATTTAAGTTTTTGATGTTTTATAAACTATGTGTTCGTCTATGTTAAAAGTTTATCTTTTCAAAATTTTGAGTTTACTGGAAAAAGACAAAAGCAACCCGTGTTTCGTTTTTTCCAGTGAGTCTACTGTGTGATTTTTTCTGCCTTTCCTGCTGAGTGTTGGAAGAAGGCATCGAGTTTGGAAGGTCAGTTCGAATCGAGTTTTTTCCAAATTTAGGAAGGAAATGTCACCTTGCCTTCCGAAACCGATTCATTCTTCCAAGACTATGACAATTGTATGATATGCGAGAGCCAGAAAATGCCGTCGACAATTTTTATAGTATACTCAACGGTATTATTTGTGATTATGTACCGAAAAAGCGGCTAGCTAAATAACCTGAAAGGTATAGTTATCCAGAATGGTAACCCTGGAAATCATTCAAGCGAAACTTTATAAAAGGAACAAATCTAGTAATACGGTAATGAACTGTGCGACTTTCGCGGAATGTAGGTCTGACCATAGAGCATAGCATAATTATATTTGTGTATTGTTTGTGTAAAATACATGTATTTTTCTAAAAAGGTGAATTGCGATGTAGATGAATTGCATTCCTTTTTTTAACACGCTTTTATTAGCTTGGTATGAATCTATGTAACGGAATCTTTGAACGTGATTTTCACCTCTTTTCAAAACGTCGGATTAATTTGAAACTTTGCACACTTTGATGACTATAAATAAATCTTTTAAGATAACATCTAAAACAAAATCTAAATCGATGTAGACAATTTCAATGGCATTTTATATCCGTTGCTTTTACTATTATTTATTCTGTGGCCGTAGTTTAATACTGGTATTCAAAGTATAGATGATTTTAATGGCATACATAGCTGTTGCTTTTCCTATTATTTATTCTGTGGCCATAGCTTAATACTGGTATCCTAGTCACTGCTGGTATCCCATAATGTAATCGCACGTGGTGGTGACGTCAGAACTCACGTTTCCAAGGCGTGGAGTCCACATTACCATGACTTGAAATTCAACATGGGAATCCAAAACGTATAAATTTTAAATTTTATAAATTCTATATCATTGAATTTGTAAATGTTAAATAAAAGTAATAAAATACTAGTTATGCAAATATTAGATGTATTTATTGATTTTGTTAATTAGACCTACAGGTTAAAGTTACCAGCATTTCGGAATCAATTGATTGTTTAATGATATCATATTCTAAGGTGGAACCTTTCAACTATGCTGTTTCAACGATGACGGGAAATTCTTTTTTTTTAATTTATTTTTTAAGTTTTTTTTATTCGGAAAACTTACAGCGATACATAATTAATTTACAAATAATTTGGATATCTTAGCACTTATCCTTGTAGCTAGGCCGGGTAATTATTGTAAATGATCGCAGTGTTTTCAAAAATCGATGATTATTCTTTACATTATCATGTAAAGCTATTTATCAGTAACAAAGCCTATTTTTCTCCAACGCACATTTCTCCATAGATATTTTATAATTTTGAAATAATCACACTAAAATAATAAACGCGCAAGTTTGTGCAAATGTCTGTGAGTGTGTGTGTGTCTTTGTCTACCTACTTATGTTTGTCCCCACTCAACTCCGCAACGGCAGAAAGAATTTAGATGAATTTATGTATGGAGGTAGTTTCAACTCTAGATTAGGTTACCCTACACATGGCAACTTACTTTTAATCCTCGGGGAAAAGTATTTCAAAAACGAATGTACAAGTTTTATAATTTTTGGAACCTGTAGTGATACCAGGATATCAATACTCATGGAGTAGAATGAAACTTAATTTACCTATAATAAAAAAATATGTGAAGTAGTTTGAGAAAATTTCTAGGAGTACTTTGGGAACAAACCGTAAAAAGTCATGAGAATTTAGCTACATAAGTAATTTTTTTTTAAATTTATGTGGACACATAATCTTTTTCAGATTTATTAGAAGAAATTTGTATGGAAATTTGGCGATGTGCCATCCCTGGTAACCCAAAAGATGGTTTGATGGAAGGTGATCCGGCTAAACCGGATCACCTTCCATCAAATCTCATTAAGTAGGTACTAAAAAACCCATAGGATTTTCATATCGAGAACTGATCCGGTTTTCATGATAGCGTAGCCTCATGAGATACCAATTATCTTTTTATCAAGTTCTGTTAAAATGAATTTAACTCCGGTAATAAATCAAATGATAAGAGCTATCAGTGTCGCTGTAGAATGTAAAGAATAACTGTAATATTTGTTGATATAAATTGGAATTCGGAACATAACAAATAAAGCGAATGAAATATTTAGAAAATTTTGAACAATTTAAATAATTACAATAGCTAGAAAAAAATATGCAAAGGTACTAAACTAGTAAATTAAGAAAAAAATAACCAAACACGAAAGCAATGCTCTAACTAAACTTTCAGTAAAAATTCTTCCAAAATAGATCAACGACCATTTTTATGCCGTGATAACTCGGCTTCCTTCTGTATACTTACTGATTAAATATGAATTTAATTTTGCTCTACCAACTCGTACCAAACCGGGCCATAGAGGCATCGATGCAGCCAGAATCTTTGCTTTGTTCTCATGTTGATGCCAAATATCTAAAACCTTATGATGTGGCAATTTGGTCATTATGACATTTGTCTATGACATTAGAAATTATTCAAGTACAATATTTTTTTTATTAAAAGGTTCTAAATAACTTTGAAATTACATCGCCCCACAGATATACACCTGTGCATCACCCCCTTTTGTAAAAAAGTTTTACCAACTAGTCAACTAGTGCTTTTGATTTGTAACTATGGAGTTTTTAATAAAGTATTGTATTGCATAATAAGACGTGGCTATAATAGAATTCACTAGGACACCAAAATCCCTCAAGAGGAAAAAAAGAGATCTCATACAAGGAAGGTTGACACTGAGGGTCGACAGGTTTTGTCCAGAAATTATAATCCAATGACGAAATAACAGCAGGTGCTCTTTGATTCTATAGACTCGGTGGCAAAAGCGTCAGAAGTATAATGCTAGTTTCTCAACCATAGATTTTAGCTAAAAAATGTGAGGTCTGTGTTCTCAACATACTAATTTGTGACGCTGTTCACGCGATCGAAGGCCCAGCCCAGATAATACCAGGTTGACCAAAGCTTACCTCTATGTATCATCATCATCATCAGCCAGAAGACGTCCACTGCTGAACATAGGCCTCCCCCTTACCTCCACACTGAACGACATCCTGCCATCTGCATCCACTGGATGCCCGCGACTCTCACAATGTCGTTGGTCCATCTAGTGGGAGGCCTACATACTACGCTGCGTCTTCCAATTCGTGATCTCCACTCAAGAACCTTTCTTCCCCATCGGACATCAGTTCTTCAAGCGATGTGGCCTGCCCATTGCCACTTCAAATTGCAAATTTTTATAGCAATGTCTGTGACTCTGATCCTTTGGCGAATATCTACGTTCCGGATTTTATCGCGCAAAGAAACTCCGAGCATAGCTCTCTCCATTGCTCGTTGTGTTGTAACTCTATTTATAACAGATATGAATCCTTTATCATCCGGCTAGAAGTAGGTACGTAGCACGATGTCTATAATGAGGAGTTTTTATTGCATTCACAATGTAGTGTACTTATAGAACAAATGTAGTGCGAACTGCGAAGATTAACACTTGAGTTGAACCGAGGAAGTCACAGGCCAAGGTTGAGAACGCACCATTGTTATAAATTTATTTTTAAACAAAGGACTCGTACTCAGATGCAAATAAGAAAAGAGCTGATTATTTATAACCTTATATGTATATAGGTAACATGCAAATGGTGCGGCAAAAAATACTTTGGAATTTGAACATAGAGTCATAGAGAGTCGTTTCGTACATCATTTCAAATGACTAACATCGACACATAGAACAAAGTACCGGGTTAGAAGTCTTTCCTATTGATTTTTTTTTGCCGCTCCTTTTAGCTTGTTGCCAGGCTTGGGTAATGCTGGTACTATTACGTATTCTGTGGTAACGCCTCGGATCAGGCAAACAAGAGAGATATGCCTTAGTACAATTTATGCTGGTGTTTAATATCTCCATGTTTCATGCACTTTTTTCGTTATATCATATTGTATGTTTGTGAGATAGCCTTAAGTCGGAAAATTATTTAATATTATTATGTACATAAATTTAAAAGTGCTAATGGATTTTTACGAGAAGCCCGTCTGCTTTTTGATTTACCTATTTAAGAGCAACTTGAAGGATCTGGAAAATCCATACCTACTGGTATATTTAAATGAAAACCATGTGTGCGGCTGCGGTTGGGCTGCGGTCATTGAAGATGACGTCTTTGATGGCTAATTAACGGCTCATTCGGCAAAATTGTCTGAACCCAGGAAGGATAATATCGCTAAATTTAGTTTCAGAATTTCCAGCATTCGATTTAGCCTTAATAATTTTATTATCGCCATAATATAAAACTAAGTGAAGTTCAAGGTTGTGTATCGTGGCTACACCCAACAAACCTTTAATAACTAAACAAAATAAAAACTCACTATTCAAACTTAACTATAGAGTTGACTAAATCGTCGAACTTAAACCTTTAATAATGAGTCTATCAGTTTCGTACAGAAAATACGGTAGTGGGTCCCTCACTTACTTCTACATATAAATCTGTTGGGCTCTCTATAATATTTGTTAAAAATATTTAATTTTATGTCTTTACATTTCACATGTACAGAATAAACGAATATAATGTTCGTCAAAACGAGCAGTAACAACAAAGATAGCTTGTGAATCAATGAGTGACAATAACATATTTACGTTGTATTAGTAATGTTTTCGGAAAATACTTGATAAAGATCTGCTTATGAGCAACATCGAGTCTACACGCGCGGGCGGGTTATCAATAAACCATCCGATGCTTCAATCTTCAATGACTCACGGTTAGCCGAAATTGTGACTTATTGTTAATTTGACAGGGTTGCTAGGTATCTGTTTTTTTATTCTTTCCTCTGGGAGGATTTGGCATCGCACTTCTTGTGCATTTTGTCAAGTATTAAAATATTATTAAATTTAATGAAATATCGTCAAAAAAGTCATAGTTACAATCAGAGTCAAGTAAAGTATCTAAGTCATGGTCAAGTCAAAGTCATAACCTCGTAAACTGGTGGAGACTTTACAAGAGGAGGCTTCTATGGAGCTTTGGACACTGCACGGAAATACATGTCTACACTAATATTATAAAGAGGAAAGATTTGTACCTATTTTTGTATGTTTGTAATGAATAGGCTCCGAAACTACTGAACCGATTTGAAAAATTCTTTCACTGTTGGGAAGCTACACTATCCCCGGGTGACATAGGCTATATTATATTTTGTAGCGAGGCCGAAGGCCGAGCTTACACTCATGCGAAGCCGGGGCGGACGGCTAGTTTCATATAAATCACTTCGACTCCCACACTCGACCAATTCCACGAACACTTAATAAATAATAATCCACCATTATTACCTATTAACACTCGAAAATACACAAGTCCAGAAAATAATACAAAGAGATGCCAAACCTCTTTTGCTATTTGTCTTATTTTTAGGATTCTGTAAAAATCAAGGCACCTTTATAGTTTTGCCGTGTTCATCCGTAATTTTATTCAGTCTAATATGAGTCTAATCAAACATGTAATATCGAAAAAAAAAAAAACAAGAACGACTGTAGTAAGTATACTATTTTTGACAGTGATATAACTGAAGTAGCTACCGAATCATATTATGCCTGTTAGGTACGGTACGACACACTTATATTTTTTTCAGTTTTCCTGCAATTAAAAAAATATTTAAAATGTGTATAACTAGAATACACTGAAATATCTATTCCTAATAAATACACATAAAATATTTTCTGTGTATTTATGTAATTATTGTATATTTTTTTTAACAAAAACCTTTATACAGAAAGAGTGACAACCCTGTGTATTGTAAAATATTGCTGCAAATAACATACAGATAATGTCTTTTTGATTGACAATTTCAGTCCTCACCGGAACCGCAATTTTCCTTCTGGTTAGTGCAACGTTCAATTGAGTTGCAAGGTAAGAGCACCTTTGGTCATCCAGCCGCATAGATCTACTTTTGGCCACCAACTCGCCTGATGGTAAGCGACGGTGTGGTCTAGGATGGAAAACGTGATCTAGAAGAAATCTATTCACTCTAGCCTTGAAGATGTCTAGATAGTTCTCAGGAAACGAGGGGAACGGCAGGGAGTTCTATTTTTGGGCAATACTTATCATAAATGACGACACAAAACGTTGAGTACGAATCTTTGGAATTTTTACAAGGAAGGGGTAGTAGTGTGCAGTCCTTGTACTTGTCCTATAGTAAAAGGCAATAAGGTCATGAAGCTCTTGCGCACATGCGCCGAAATGCATCCGATAGAAAACAAACAGACAAGCTACTTTACGGCGGTACTCGAGGCTTTGCAATATTTTGGCGACTAGTTTGCTGTCATCAGGCAGCCTCATAGCACGCCGGTCTATCGAATCAAAGCAGCTGGTACTTGGCTGCTCCGTCGAATAGGTGATAGCAGTACTCAGCACACGATCGGACTTGTGCTTGATACAAGTGAAGCAACGGTGAGAAGTACCGCTGACCTTGTTGACGATATTGTCAAAATCTGGATTAGCACAGGACTGAGACAGATGGCATAGGAAGAGCCCTATCTATACCTAGCAGTGGGATGAGGGAAACTGTAGAGGATCATGACGGAATTGAGTTGCCAACCCTAGAAGAGTGATAAATAATACGCGTGCCAGGATGTGGAACGCGAATTAGCGTAATGGAATTACACAACTGGACGCCACCCGCAATGACAACAGCCGGTTATCTTTTACATCATAGCATCTAATGCCTTATACATATATGTTTATAACAATAAAAACCAGCTGTATAATTGTATACCGACTTAGAAATTAACTTCATATATTTATGTAATGATTAGATGTTGCCGTGATTTTACACTTTCAACGTCAACTCCTAATTTAGAATCCAATCAATCCTCGTAATTCTCCACAAAAATAATGTTAGTTAATGTTGAATGTTAATTCTTACATAATAATTATTATGTATAGATAAGGTAAAGGGTACGCTGCCAACTGATAGTGGGCTTGAGCATTTGGATTCTCTTTTGACCTTCAACGGTCTATGGACAGTATAACTATTTATGTAGTGTTAGTGTTAGCTTGTATTTTATTTAGTTAATAAAGGCACTTGCCCGAAAAAAAATAACAAGGGAGATATAATAAGGTAGCGTGGCGAGTGCAAACGCATCTGAAACAGACGTAAACTTTAAGGCGCGTGAGCAAGAGTAGGAACTTAAAATTAGCATGTTACAGTTTCCTATTTCTTATATTTACATGGAAAACATTATAATATACAAGAAAAAGGTATATTATTACGATAATTTTATCGTAACGACTTGCCATTGAGTCTCCTAAGGTGCCTCTAAATAATTAAAATAACTTTATTTTTATGTATGCAATTTCCTGGAATATAATTTTGTAGAACTGAGAAAAAGTATCAAAAACATAATTACATAATACATAAACACACACATTACATAATTACATACATTAATGTCAATAAATTGGAGTACCTAAGCAGAATCATTATAATAAATGTAAGAACATACAATATACATAATTCTATAAATATATCATAATCCATAATCACATATTACAAGATTGATGTAAGCATATTATATTTATAATTATTATATAAATAACTTTATTTTAAGTATATACGCTTTAAGTACCTACATATCATAATTAATATAACTAAAATTGATATTAATTATATTGGTGCTATCACTTTTGACACGCGCTATCGTTATTATTATAGCTAAGTGCTTCTTATCAAGCTTACAAAATGATCCGTTGTGCTAAATTTATATACCTATTGTATATAATAATAATCCACAGATTATTATAGTATAAAGCATTACATACGTCATGTTATCTGTGCCTACTCAAAATAAACAATCCGCTATTTATCAATTGTAGCTGTAGATATTTTTTTTAATAAAATTGACAAGGTTTTATGAAAAAATATTGAACTTGAACCTTAGTTATAATAATCAACATCACAACAACATTAGGAAGCACATCATTTCATAATCAATCAGATATTTTGACATGTACCTAAGTTATTGTGTTCCATTCCAAACATATCTACTATTATCGTGTAGTAGGTAATGGAAATACATAAACATATCTGTGATATCAAGTACAGTTTTTTTTGTTTCGCTCATTACTGGTAGGCTAATGCCATTAATGCCATACCTCTTCGTCTTCCGTATTTTACTATCATAAGTATGCCCCAGTAAAGCATCAAAGACTTTATTAGAGCCTTCTAAGGAGTTTTGGAATCAACATACAGAAAATACACGTTTTACCTCATTATATCACTTATCCACACTCGAGCACATTCAAGAACTTTAATAAATAATTAATACAATAAGGTGACACGATTTCTTCACGTTGGGCCAAAAAGCTCGGCATAGTAGCTTGACAGCAGTTACCTACTGTCAAGCTACTAGTAGGTGTCAACTTCGTTCATCTACCGACGATATACCATATCATCATCATCATCAGCCAGAAGACGTCCACTGCTGATTATAGGCCTCCCTCTTTAATCTCCATACTGATCGACATCTTGCCATCTGCATCCATCCACTGGATGCCCGCGACTAACACAATGTCGTCGGTCCATCTACTGGGAGGCTTACCTATGCGTCTTCCGGTTCGCGGTCTCCACTCAAGAACCTTTCTTCCCCATCGGTTATCAGTTATTCGAGCGATGTGGCCTGCCCTGCTACAGCGTGACCCTGTAGAACTATTCGTTCTTTTCGTTTACTTTCTTTATTTTTTCTTACAGTACCTACACTTTAATTTTAATCTTAATATAATACTGTTTTTAACCGACTTCAAAGAAGGATATAATTATGTAACTACAAAAAACAAAATTAATATTTTATACATTTTTTCATAATGATCAGTACAATGACCTCCGTTCGGCTTAGTACAGGGTAGGTATATGCGTAACCCCGTATACCTAATTTAATTGATCACATCCTAAGGTTAATAACAATACATTGTTGATTTGATTTATTTAGCCATTTCGTATCTAATCGTACCTTGGAAAAAACGAGTGGAAATATTCAAGGTGTGGAAATTCCCACAATCGAGCTTTTCATTACAATGTCTGTTATGATATGACGGAGTAACGCACTACGAACATTATGGACAATCTGCTTTGTTCGGATTCTTCTGTAATTTATACACCCATGTTGATAGACCGTATAATTCACACAGTAAGTGGTATTATTGAATGCAAAATGAACTCTTTGTCTTTATCAACACGCGCTATTGTCGTGGTTTCTAACAGTGTTTGTAACAGGCGTTGCGTCATCTCGGCACGAGATTCCGACGTGGTTTTTACTTCTTTTTGCGAGATTAACAACAATGTGACGTTACGTTTTTAGGGTTCCGTAGTAAAAGAAAAGGAATCTCTATAAAACGTTCTAACCGTCCGTCTATCCATTCGTCCCAGCACGTAGTCATGGGGTGGTATGGTAGCCATTATTGACTAGCAGTGTTTTGCGGTTTCATCTGAGTGAAACATCTCTCAGGAATTGTACATTTTCCAGGATAGAAGTATCCTCCTGAACTATAACTATGTAAAACGTCGTTCTGTTGATCTGTGCCTGCGTGAAAAAGGAACTAACTAACAAACAGACACACTTTCGGGTTCCGCCCCGTTCACATTACAGACAGGTTGATGCGTTATACTCGCTGAGTTTATTTTATTCTAGTCCTTGTTTCAATCGCCCTTACGATCACATTTGTTTAACCGTAAACAGTTTTGTCTCTCTCTCACGTAGCGTATTTTTAGTGTACTGTACATACTTTGGAAATTTTGTTTGCTTTCATGAAAAGTTTAGTGCTATTGAAATATAGTCGAGTCGAGAATAGAATGAAGTGGTTTTTGAGTAGAACGTATGCGAGTGAGTCTGCTTGAAAAGTATAAATAAATAAATATCTCATATATTTTTTCACACATGGTCATCTGACCCCAAACTAAGCTAACTAAGTATACTATAAACTTCACTCAATAATCCTGGTGAAATCTACGGAACTCTACATTACGCGTGTCCACGACACGCGCTCAGCTACTTATTTATTTAAATCAAATTAATGTCATTATATTAGGTATTCTTGTTAAAATATTCTCAATTAATATTTTTCCTTGCAATTTTTCCCTGTAGGTACATACTTTTCTGCGAGTTGGATACGTCTTATTATACCGATATCCGACCCAAAGCATCCAAGACCTTTCTTGTTTCTTTTAGTTCTCTACAAAGGTAGGAAGGTACCTTATGAAGGTACCTTTTGAAATTATTACCTAACCTTTTTTTTTGATTAATCTTAATTTTCATTTTTATTTCTAATGTGTATTATAATTTTCGTATTTTAATAAGCTATGGATGCAAATCTTGACAATAATTTCATATTAGGTATATTATTGTAATATTATACAGGGTTGGAGGGAACAGAAGTCCTAAGCCGATTTTAAGCTGTTTTAACGTGTCTTGTGTATGTAATTTGTAGTATGTACAATAAATAATGTATCTATCTATCTGTTTCATAATATGATTTCGTTGTGTGCGATTGTCATTTTTCTAAGGAACAACTTTTTTATTTTTATATTCCGATAAGTATTTCTTAATACAAGGGAGTACAAAGACCTCCTTTTGGCTTATTATACTTGTACTGTATGTATTCTGTGCCATTACCACCGTTCCATGTAAACCTGAGTGGCCTTTCACATTCGCTGGCGATAATCACGAACTAATGGTGTTTTAAACTTTTAGTATATATGGAAATGATCACAAAAGCGATTCGGTATCGG
Source organism: Agriopis leucophaearia (assembly GCA_949125355.1). Taxonomy (NCBI): domain Eukaryota; kingdom Metazoa; phylum Arthropoda; class Insecta; order Lepidoptera; family Geometridae; genus Agriopis; species Agriopis leucophaearia. The sequence goes on from OX421262.1 coordinate 5,831,246, forward strand.
TACGTAGATATCTGTGATGCCCCTGGTGTTGCAGGTATCCATAGGCGACGGTGATCGCTTACCAACAGACGGCCCGTCTGCTTGTTTGCCACCTATGGCATAAAAATAAAATAAAAACGTAAAAGTAACGAGATGGAAAAGATTGTAAGTATGCAACATGTACCTATGCACTCAATTTAATTCAATAATTTAAGTTAAATAAATTGTAATTTAATTTTGCGGGCATCCATGTGTTTTTATTGTTATCATTTATGTTGATATTTGACGGTACCGCGTGAAGAGAAACAGATAAGTATGGATATGACCCATGCCCATAAAATGTATGATTGAAATACAAGGCAATCGAGTCATTTGTTAATAATCGTAAGAATTTTACCCGCCTCTCACTTTTTTTCTTTGCATGTTTCAATATTGCTCTTATGGGTTTTAATTTAAAGTTTTAATAATAGATTGCAAATTATGAGTGAGTTTCGACATCGTGAAAGTCACGGGCATCCGTGGATGCCATGGCAGGCTGTCGTTCAGTGTGAAAGTCAAAGGGAGATGCCTATGTTCAGCAGTGGACGTCTTCTGGCTGGTGATGACTCAATTTAAAAGAAATATTTTTCCAATTTGTTATTATTTGGGCTGTAAACTATTAATGCAATATTTTTCGAAATAAAATAATTTGTATTTTTATATTCCACCTCTAAGTAAAGGAGATGAATTCTATTTATTGAGCTTAAATATGAAATCGGTTGTTAGTTTTTTTGGTAAAACTTTATTATTTACCTACTAGCGGCCCCGGCAGACGTCGTCCTACCCGCACTGGGTCCAATTGTGTTTTCAAACCATCCAGAAACCCATTGCAATATACACACAAAATTTCATCTTAAACGGCAGGGCCGGTTTTAGGTGACAAACACACGTACAGTAGAATTATATATATTAAGAAGATAATATATTATTGCATGTAAATGTAGTGCCAAATATAAATTTTTAAGTAGGTAGGTAGATAGATACATTATACTAATGCGTAGATTTAACAAGGTTACTTACCACAAAACTATTTAAACCTGTTTAACTGGTTAAAACTTAATTATGCAATTATAAATCTGTACATAATTATGCATGTGCATAATTATTTTTTCACACCACCTGTTTGACAATGTCCAATTATTACATATCATGCAATCTCAACGTAAAGTAAATCATTTATCTCTTAAGGGATACAAAGTGAATGGTGTTCCGTTAATGGAATGACTATCAACACATCAAAATGTTTCCACATAAAGTTTATAAGAAAAAGGAACACAACCCCTGCTAACTACTATATTAACAACTCTCTGATTAGTGAAGTCACTAGCATGCGTGACTTGGGCGTGATAGTGGATACTAAGCTTGACTTTCGTGATCACATAGATGCCATAAGCAGGAAGGGATCTAGACTGGCTGGTTTCGTGATTAGACAGACGAAATTTTTTAGGGACCCAGAAATTCCAATCTTGTTATTTAATTGATACGTAAGATCACTCTTAGAATATTCCAGTCCAATCTGGAGCCCATCATACGCAGTGCATATTAACCGTTTAGAGAGACTCCAAAAACAATTTCTCTACCACCTTTCATTTGCGAACAATCTCTGCCGAAAACTACCATCTTACAAGTCTAGACTAGCCCATTTTAACATGTCTCCTCTTGAGCACAGACGGAACATAGCTGATATCGTGTTTCTGCACAAAATAATAACCGGAAAAATAGATAGTCCTGATTTACTCGCAAAATGTAATTTGCAAGTTCCACGCTCTAGCAGTCGCCTTGTCAATAGAAAAACATTCAGCCTCTCATCCTGTCGAACAAATTACTACCAACATTCACCAATGTATCGAATGTCTTCCTCTTATAATAACATTTGTAAAAATTTAGATATTTTCAATACTACATCAAGTAAAATCAAAAAACATTATAATTCCTATCTTTAATTTAAGTTTAGTGTATTATAGGTATTATTAGTATTATATTCATTCTCGTGCATGCAGTGTTCACTTCTAGGAGGTCGTGCATTGCCATATTTAAATGTACCTACTTAAGAAAATGTATCTGAAGATGTTACGGCCAGTTTAGTGAACCAATTATATAAAAAAAAAAAGTTGTATGAAACTCCCTAGGGAATAAAGTGATTTGAATTTGGAACGTCGAATTCGTGTGGAAACACGTGGAAAACTCTGAGTAAAAAAAATGCCTATATGGCATTGAAAAAGAAGTTTGTTGGCCACCATAAGCAGACCTCAAAAAAGAATGTGAAACAAAAGACGGTGTTTGGTGCTGTGATTTTCAGTGAATATTATTGCAATAGGTATTCATGTTTATAAAAAAAATTATTCATGTTTATAAAAAATATCGAGCAATAGTGATTCTACTCCAGAGTTTATCAAAACAGAAGGTTTAGAGATTATTTATAATCTATACTACCGAAAAAATCAAAGCACATATAGGTATGAAAATAATTTATGGAGCCCTGGCTTTTTATTGTCTCGCAGAAGGTGTGAAAAGTAGAGTATGCTCCTCTGGAATAAAGCCTGTCTTCGTCTTGGGCAGCTTGAACCCCTCGCTTCACTCAGGACTCTACATAACTCTAGAGTACCTCGTTACGCTCAGGGTTCAATATGCCGCCCGCGACACAAGACACTGCTTTATTCTCTTAGTGCATAATCTACTATTACATGAGCATGAGAATACGTTTTATATACTTGCTAAAATGAAGAAAACAAAACAACCGAAATTCTTTGAACTGAAAAAAATTACGTAATGAAAAAAAAAGATCTAAAGCTAAAAATTACATTATTTTCATTGTTACCGTGGGAGAATTCTTGAACACAGAAATAATTTTGCTCACAAAAGAACCCGCATAGAGGCCGTGAATTTTCAACAAACCACCCTTACTGATCGAGGGCCATGGTTATTGTTGATCTTATTATTGTTTTAGTCACAAGAACAACAGGGGGTTGAAATATAATTATATAAACAAGAAAATCTACACGTACGAAGTCGCGGGCTGAAGATGCTGATACAAATGTATCTTTTATTTGTAGATTACAAGTGCCCGCGTGGGAGTTGTTAGAGTTTGTGTAAATGTGTTTACTATAGCTTTACGGGGTGGCACAGTAATTTTATGACAAAACCCCATTTTTTTTAATACGAAGATTAAAAAATAAAAGTCAATAGTTATTTAATAGGTAGTTGACTCTGGCAAATACATAAGACTTGGGACGCCAAAATCTATTCAGCAAGAAAAGAAGAAGGCTTGCGTTTGACAATTTCTTTGACGATTTCTTATTATGTTATGTTGCGAAAAATTTCACCGACGAAATATATTTGGTCGACCTCGTCTTCGTTATTGAATGTATTATGTAGTAGATATCATGACATTCAATGTTATCTTAATTACAGTCTCGCTCCGCTACAATAAAAGATAGGATATGCACTAGATAATATTTCAAAGATGTTCGGCAATTTTTGCGATGACGCAAATCTATCGGAATAATGATCCGAATAAATACTTACCTAAAGAATGTGAACAAGCCAAAATTTTGCATACCTACTGGATTTTTTATTGTCAAACGAATGGAAACTAGTAATTCAATAAACCTTCTCAATTTGTCTAAACAAATTTCCTTATCACGGATACAGGGCTTGCTTTTTCGAAATAACCCAGACTACACAAAAAAGCCGACATTAATGCTTTTTAAGCATTATTTTTGTTTGGGGCTTTAGTCAGTATGCGATTATGCCAGCCCCGTTTTACATAGCAACTTCAACAATCAGTAGGAACCAGTGTTTCAACGCTGAACTGATACGACCGAGACCAGCATACAAGGCCCTTGCCGACTGACACGTGCCCGCGGCCAGGATATCTTAAAACATGCCAATATCTCGAGATGTCTCAAGGGGTTACGCCGTACCTAGTCATGCAACAATTATGTTCTCATAAACTCGCTCCGTCCGCAGTCGACAGTGGCGTAGCTAGGTAACCAAAGGCCCTGGCGCAAAAAATGGGGCCCTACCTAAAGTGGGTTAGGATTTATCAAGTTTATTCAAAATATAAATAATTTAAAGGTACAAAGCTACTTTATCATCAGCTCTTTATTGTGCTCAAAGTACTTACTACATGTATGTGTATGAAGGGCAAACATTTTGATCTGTTTGAGGTTTGCTGATCAGGGGCCTTACCCCTAGCTTCACTTTTGCGAGCCAACTTTTAGTAGGTACCTGATAGGTACCTAAAATTAACCAACTCATTTAAGCTGCATCGTTTAAAAGCGTCTAACTAGAATGAACGAAAATCCGTTTTACTATGCGTGTGTGCGTGAAAATAGCAAAGCTTGGTGGCTATCAAATAACTACCGCTTATCGTAGTTGATGGTACCGTTTAGACAAATAACACCTATGCGGGTCAACTTTTCGAGCTAGGGGTAAGGCCCCTGGGCCCAAGAGCCCCCTGAGCTTGGGGGCCCCGGTGCACGGCACCGCCTAGCCCTCCGATAGCTACGCCACTGGCAGTCGCCCAAACATCTTCTAGTAAAAACTTTGAGGATCTGATGGGCAGGGCCGAATATCTCGCCTGATCACTCTGCGACACTCTAGAGTGCCTACTCTAGTGGTACTTATATTATAATGTTTTCATAGACTCGACAATAAGGAATCTCTCTCAAGTAGCTGTTAACGAAGCATGTTTTTTGAGGAAGTTCAGGCTGCAAGGTAATGCTGGGCGAGGTTTATACAGCCAGACTTACTTGTCCCGTGTCCGAGCTATTGCACGAAGAATGGCGACTACAGCGTTGCGCAGTAAAGGGGTCGCCAAGGCGCATGCCCATGAAGTTCGCTCCACGCGTCGTCACTGACGTCAGGTTACGTCATATCGGACCACTAACCGCCTACACACCGACAAAGCATCATACACTCGCTCTCTATAAGTAGGTACCTACCTACCGGTACTAGGTACATACTGGCGTCAGAATAGCACTTGATCCACATCGCAATAAACCAACGACCTTTTCTAGAAAATGGTTGGAGCTTTGTGGCCACGATTGTAGAGACACGACTTTTGACTAAACGTCAAACCAGTTCGACCGGCTTATGGTCCGGTGCGTATTTTAAGGCTAAGGCCAGTAGTTTTTTTCTGTTTTTCGGTCGCTTTCGGTCATACTCATTATACATTGTTAATAGTTAAATATAAATAAGGAAATTAAAGTGTGTTAAGAGCCCCTTCTCCGGCCGGAGACATTTTGAAGGTAAAAAAATCATTGAGCGGGATTTCAGACAAACCGATTGGGCATTAATAACTTTAGAAAAGTCTTGAATGTTTTATACATATTTTGGTGGAGGAAAGCGAAAACATACGAAAAAAGTTTATTTTTTGATGCGTCAAAATAAAAACTATAGATATGAAAATTTATTTGAGACATTTGCAATGTAATTATAAAGATTGTACCCGCCCCCTTATTATGTAACTTGCAACTCGCGATTTAGTCGCTAATTTGACAGTTCGTTGTCAGTGATTTTTTTTGTCTTTAAATATGTTATAAATGTGCGATTGAAATAGCTGTGGCGGGAGCGGGCTATAAAGTAGGTGAAGCGAGACAGATAGAGAGGTTAGAGGACGGAGACTCGTCTAGCATGCAACGGCATTGCGCAAACGAATAGTACGAAGGCCGGCTACGCTATACGGAAACTGAGCGAATTGCAAAGTGCCGCTAATTTCGTATATCACATTCCTCACCTATTACAATTCTATTAAACCAACCTACATGCGTGGTCAGTTTCCCAACAAAACAATAATGTAGTAGTATTGTGCGGTTTTCCTCGTACACTTGACATTGGGCTCGTCTCGTGGCCCGCGGGTCGCAAGGACAATTTCGTAACTTCACAATAGCCGCATGCTGGATACAAATTTTAATAAACGAACAATGTGTTATTGTTTAAGTTATATTGAGCTTAAGCTACATACATAAGAATATACCTACCTACTACATAATTGATACGACAACCTCCGCTCGCACAAGAATGCTTTTTCTGTCCGTGACAATTCGGCCTTAGAATTATGATCACATTATAAATTTGGCACTGATAATCCATAATGCAGCTTTTTAGGTTTCCGTGATTTAATTAGACGTAATAGTACGCTACGTATTAAAATTTACTTTATTAATGAAGCTTTATGTTTTCCATTAAAATACTATCGTAGGTAACAACTCTTACGTAAGAAGATCATTTATTGCGCAATATGCAGGGTTATGCAACCTAGATTACACTACACTACTTTTTTTGCACTACGTGTCATACACACTCTAAAGTATAACAACAACTAATAAAAGATGGCCAAATGCGAGTCGGTGACAAATTTATTTTCACCACAGGTTCTCGTACGATCACGTTGGGCGTGGCCGGTACTTTGATGGGTGACCGCCAGAATGATGTCTGTTTGCACTTTAGTAGCTGACAAGTTATGTGGTGGTAAGGAGCCCTCAGTGCGCGAGCCCGACTCGCACTTGGCCGATTTTATTTAAAGTTCAATAAAGCCACACACGTTTCAAGCAAGTTTATCTTTATAATTATTTGTATTCACTACACTACAAAGAATTTCAATTCGTTTGGTTTACACTTAAAAAATTCAAAGATTTGAATGGTTTATCAGACAAATCATTAAACGACCTTACCTCAACATATATTAACTTAAAATCACCTACAAACTTGTCTATCGCTTGTACCTATGTGTCTTTGAACTCAGGGCTATATCCGAGAAGCGTTGTTTACATTCCATGTATATCTACTTAGTTGACGTGAATGTCCATTTTGTAGAACTAGCGAGATTTGCATCAGCGGACTTGCATCATCAATGTGTCAACATAGCAATACAATGACATCTTGACAGGCCTCCGTACCTAGTAATAAAGTACGGCCGCTAACATAATGCGTCTGACAGTGGAAAGTGCATAACATTTTAATAATCTGAATTAAAACATTTTCTTTTCAAATTTTATTGTAGTTCTAGTTTTTTTGCCCGCGGCTACGTACGCGTAGATTTTCATATCAACTTTGAATCCTTTTTTCCTCCCTTAATCCGGCTCTTACACAAAATAATATAGCCTATACGTACTTCAATCTGGTCATAACAAAGCATATTCGTGAAAACCGCATTGAAATCCTTCCAGTCATTTAGAAGATGTGTGTGGTGTGGACAAACAAACAGACAAAAATTCTAAAAACTGTCCTATCGTGTTCAGCTGCTTATTTTAAAACGCCTTGTATGTTTTTTTGATATTCGCAATTACAGATTTTGTTATCTCTACGAATTTATTATTTGTATAGAGTAGATATTATAGATTTGTTTGATAATAGATATAGGTTTAGCTACCAGCTACAATCTTATCAAAAACTTTTTACAGTGCTAAATGTCAGACTCATTAATTCAGCGTCTGTTCAGCGCAGCGTCACTTTAAATATATATTTATATGAATATAGTACTATCGGTTCACACGACCTTTTACTTCATCAATACTCTGCCAATTAGTAGTTGCTTTTAGCGCAATCCTATGCGCAGCATTCATGTCTGTGTAACTCTAATCTCGGTCTATGACCGATATCATATCGTTAAGAGATTATGCTTTATGATCTATGTATCTTAATCGAGCTTTGTTAAAATTTTATTGTGCTCTATCATTGTCATTGTTATATCATTGCGGTCATTGCAATAACAGATATCTGAGAGATAGTATATCGAGAACTTATCAGTATTTTTTACTGTAATACCTAACTCGTTGTCAGAGGTTGAAATCCACTGAAATTATTTGAGTTTCAATGGCGTATTTATAAACACTCATTCATATTCCTATAACCTCCATTAGTCTTTCTTAATCTTGTCGAAATAATCATGAAAAACTGTAGAAATAACTTGTTTGGATCTGATTTTCCTATACTATTCTTGAATCTTACGACATCAGATAGTCTTTGTTATTGCCAGTTGGATGTATGTAGCTTTAGCTAAGGAGCAATCTGTTATCGAGATGTAGGATGTTATTAAAGTGCAATGGGTGTTGTATTTTCCCCATAGCAAGTAGGTTGACTTTCTAATTTTACAAAGCTAAATATAACACGGCACCACGTCACTGCACTGGGACCGATTGAGCACGATACATACTTATCTTTTCCTTTATCTCTACATAAGATAATGTGATTCTTGTTTGATTATGTAACCGACAGTTCATTATCAACGAGCTGTAGAGACAAGTTAACATTCCATAAAAAAAACGATGTTTAAAATATTTTCTTAGGCCTAACAATTAAATCGAGGTATGTGCATGACTCGAGAACATCTGTTAATGCAATTGCAAGGTAGTAGGCAATGGACTAACATCCTAGAACCATTAAAGCAATTTAAAGAAATCAGCTTGATTTCAGTCTTGTATTGGAAACATGTGGGCTTCAAATGGCTATAAAGGCGCATCCGAGACAATAGTCAGACCAAGGTCAGTTCAATTTAATGGAACACTGTTGTCAAGTTAGACCATCTACTGAAATAGTTGATATTATTAAATTTGATACAGTTATGTGCTACATTTCGGGAAAGGGGCATTTTGGGAAAGAGACATTTTGGGGAAGGGACATTTCGGGATAGAGACATTTTGAACCTAAACGACGAATAAGAGTATATTCTGGTTTATTTAAAAACTAGTCAGTGCTTTTTAGTCGTCTGTACAAATCAAAAGTAAATAGTTCTCGTAATAAGAATAGTAGTTCTCTTCATACAATGTAGATACTAAGATATTGTGTCTGTCAAGCACCTGTGCATAGCATAGCATCGGGCTTCAAAAGTTAAGTAGGTATTCCGCTCAGGGTTGGTTATAAAACTTTGTAGATTGATATTGCTCTGGGTCAAGTTTTAGTACTGCACTGAAATGTCTGCAGTAGTTAAACCGTGAATAAATCTTGGGTGATGTTTCTTGAAGCGATACGATCGACCTTGTCAGACCAAGTAACTGTAGCTTCATGGACCTATCGTGCAGAATTTTGTGCGAAAATTAGTTTACTTGAGGGATTTCTACTCTTGCCTTCACCTTTACAAGCTCCATAAAGTCCATGTAGGTATTATGTTTCAACAACCGACGAGTACATAACCTTGGGATTTTACTTGTTTTATGCGTTCCTAGCACGAATTCATAATGAGCTATCGATGCTATAACCGCCATTTGCAACTTCGCTAATGTGGCGATAAACATTTCACAATTACCTACTTTATGTTACGTTATTATATTTCGAGTAGGTATCCATTCATAATGTCGTAATAAAAGAAATGTTGCAGCTATATCTATATATGTGGTAATTTTCCTATTGCCTACGAAGGATCTTACTGGAAAGGAAACCAAGAAATAGCAAAGAAAAATTAATTTATTAAATAACCGCATAACTTACTGAGAATCCCATACACGTTCAGCCCTTTAACCTATATTTACAGTTCGGGCTGCTATGGCTATATTTACACCGCGCTGGGGTCAGGCTTCGATCACAGACAATAAAGGATTTTGTTCTAAACGGGCGCTCCTACTTCTTCTTGGTAAGAACTAGTGAGGTGTTTGGCGGCGGCGGTGAGCGTGCGGAGTGAGCGGCGCAGACCACGCAGGTGGCGGCGGCAGGCGGCGGCGGCACGCGCGGCTGACTCCCGCTCGTCCTCGCCGTCGATACCGGAGTCCCCGGCTGCGCTGGACGCATCGCTTTCCGTATCACTCATATCAGACACCCTCCGTCCTCTATCAACATGCTCCTCCGCATCCCCAGACCACAGCAGTTCATTTTTCAGATCGTTGAGCATAGCAAACATGCTGAATGGGTCATCATCACCATCTTGTTCGATGTTCATCAGGCGGCTGGGAATGAGCACGGTCTGGTCCATGGTGTTGACCGTTTTGACGAAACGCTCCATGTCGTTGAGGATGCTCTGCTTTGAGAAGTCTGTACCGTCATTTCTGGCGATTTTGCGCAGAGTGTTCCTGTAACAATGGAAACAATGATATTAGTATTCAGTTCCGAGCATTTGTAAAGAGGCAAGTTCAAGCTAATTAGTAACATCACTCATTACTCAAAACTTCCATAAACCTACGGTAAGACACAAGACAAAGCATACAGCTTCTATTAGAGGTGCCAAAATACATTTACAATTACGAGAATCATTAAAATGCAGATTACGTGCATGTATAAAGTACTAACTTAAGCTATACAATAAATAATTAAAGTACTTAGTACAAATGCTTCAGTCTACAATGAAATGTTCGCAGACGATGCAAAAATAGTAATATAAGTACCTATTTGTTTTGGAATTCGAATTGTTTCTGCAGTAAAAATTGAATTATATTAAAAGAAAAATAGTGCTAGAGAAAGACAATGAAATCTGTTACGAGAAACTGCATCAAAGAACAAAATGACTTTGTTTGAACCGATTCTTTGTAAGAATTCAAAATGGAACATTGCCAAATCGTATGTGTAATATGGATCAAATTTAAATAACAAGAAATTACAAAGAACTGATTTAAAGTTAAAAATAGTTGATAAAGTCCTATTTGTTGACATGAGTCATTCTAATCTTATGATCAGGATTTGATAAGGGGTTTCTAATGATAAATACAAAGGCATTGATCTGATTCATTCAGGTGTATCTGACATAGCGAATGGTGATAAGATATTGGGTACCTATATGTAATAAAATCAACATCAGCTAATTACTAGCCAATCCTTTGTACCTATTAGAAATATCATGATCCTAATTTGACACAATCCAATTGATAACTAAATTAACTAGACGTAAAGGTTTTTCCTTGAAGTTAAAGTAGAAGTTTTTAATATATTGTATCCTTAAAAAGTACATGTTTATCTATCTATAAATAGATTATACTGCCTGTAAGTGGTAAGGTTTTTTGAAACCAGTAAGTTCATGGCAGTACGTATAACAATCAGTGATTAACACTTTCAAAATTTTGAGGATATATTTCTGAAAAAATATTGTCTTTCATACAATGATCTATGATTGATCTTCATGATCTATTGCGTCCAGTATGAAATCGGAGATTGATTTTTTGTAAACAAGACCCCAGTCTTTGTGGAGTTCCATGTAGGTATGTAAGTGCCTATTTCATTCATATTCTTAATTTCTGAAATAAATATTAACAAGAATAGTATAGCAAAATTTTCGAGTAATAAGTAAGATCCTTGATCAATACAAGAGATGTGACCATTATTATCCTCAAAACATAATAAACTTCAATAACGAAATATGTAAGAGGATATGCATCTTTATGTTTGAAAATTCTAAGCACATTGATATTAGTTTTTTTTTACATTGTAGCAGTTTAATGCAATTGAGTTAGTTAGTTAGGTAATTACGATTTGTACCTCTAAGAAAAGGATGATTTTTTAATATAACATCAATTACATAACTACCAACTTTTGATCATTTTGACTAAGCTGCACCTGTCTTTTCTAGGTCATTACCATTCCAAATTCCACACGAAAAGATACCGCAGTTATCTAATCGGCATCCTACTGCTATAGCATTCTCGGTTAATCAAAAGTAAGTTTTAACTTGGTTGCAATAAAGGCGATCCATCTGTGCATTCTCATCTGCAGGTAAAAACTTACTGAAACTCGTAGTCACGCATTTAATACATGCACATCAATTGAGAATTATAGTGGTATGATGGGCGTAGAACATGTTATATACTACATATTCTCAATAGCTAAAATTTACGGTATTTTTATGAGTCACCATGTTGTAGACACGCTCGCACTGCGCACGCCCAAAAACCGGGATAACCTCATCGATGAACCCCGACATCATGCCACCTTTCCCAGAAACACTTATGTCGACATTATTCGCTGTTGCTCTTTCGTCACACTGCAGACACTTTCGTTGAAACACTCGATTCCAATGTGAAAGGAAACGACCGCGCCATCGCTTAGGTCACCGCAATGGCCACTCCGAAAACCTTAGACCGTAGACTCGTTCACGCATTCCATACACCCAAATTATCACATTCAAATGCATCACGCCACACAAGCCCGGTAAGGACACACAGGGACCAACACACAGGGTAGGCTAGCTTGCAAGCCGACGCATTCCGTACCTGCTGTTCTCCATATTCGTCGAAATATCGGTGTTGAAAGACATCTTCTTGTGTTATTTAACTGTATAAATATCACTGAACGATCACACACGCCTAATTTTATTCGATGACACTAAAAAGCGAAGTGACGTTTGGTTGCAAGTTCGGCTTGCGAAACAGCGCGATTGACACGACCTCGGACAGCGAGCGCACGACACGGAGTGATTTGACGTTTTGCCCGGAGGTGGGGAGAATACTCGTATTTATATGACTCGATCGTACGATGCGGGGAAGGCAAACTATGAATTAAATAGTTTTGTTGTCGTTTGATGAGTTGATAAAAACAATGAACTGTTGATATTAACAAAAGTTAACCTCTGCTTCTTTTTAGTTTAATCTAACTGATGTGTTTATGTCAGAAAACTGTTTTTCTCGGGTTTTATCAGATGACGGCCGGGCGCGTCCCACCAGAGTCACACCATATACAAGTCTTTTCCATTGGTGGATTCAAACACAAAGCGTTCTCGATTGGACAGAAAAAAGAATGACAAACGCGGCATTTTTAAACTTGCATTCATAGTATTCAGACTGTGGCCACCTGTAGTATCTTCTATTATAATCTGTGACTACGGTTTTATCGAGAGCGATTAAGGGAGTTTATTCGCGCACGTTTGCACAATATAAATAATATAAAAAAGTGCAATTAATGTTTGTTGTTGAAATAGAACTATAGTGCAAGTAGATATTATCTATAAATGCCTACTATGGAGTTTACACGTAGGTAGAAACATTATATTAGTAGGTACCTACTGTTTTTACCGACTTCCAAAAAGGAGGTACTATGTTCGTCTATATGTATTTTTTTTATTCGTCCCAGTATTTCCAAATAAAATACATATTATACAATAATTCTATGGAAGTATAGGTACTTATAATGGATATGGTATGGTCATACTGTATTTTCATATATCTACTCCTTCATATGGAGGCACTTACTACTACATTACTACGTACTATATTTATATTACTTTATTTATATTTATAATTTAAATCAATAGGTAGTAAGGGGGCATTATTGTCAAAGTCAATGTCAAATAATTTATTGCGCATTATGCTAAATAAGTGATATTTTTGGGTCTCTTTGTTGGGTAACTTGAGCTAATAATCATCTATATACCTACCAAAATAATTACCTAAGTTTGTTTTTTGCTCTTTGTTTTTGTTCATTACACTTATGCTAAGTAGGAGCCATGATTAATACATAATACATACTTAATCACCTATTTTCTTTCATCAAAATAAGGTTAGAGATCACCTGAATAAGTCCACTTATTTACACGACTCTATTGTATGTAAAATAATTTAACTGATTTACTTTTACTTGCGTCTGTTTAATAATTAATTACAGAATCTTAAACAGGTTTTGTTACTACCTAACTAGGAAGGTAGGTAGATACTAGGTACTAGGTATGTACTATTCAAAGTATGCAACGTTGTTGCTAAGTGATGCCCCGTGTGGAAATGCTCTTTATAGGTATGTACTCGTACATGGTTTTAAATTGTGAACAAAAACTCATGTCAATATGGTATTAAAAACATGGTGATAGCATATGGTAATAGGAAGACTATAGGGTAGTATTACATGTTTTATAATAAGTGTATAATTTCCGCGCTGAAGATGCTGCGACGCCAGTGACGCTGGTATCATGATATCACAGTAGCACACCTCCGCCCCGAAACCGTAGCCATGTCACAGGCCATATTCTGTGCCGTAGCAGCGAAACCGCTACTCGTTGAAACATGAACCTTATACAATGTTCCTTATAGCATAGTATTAAATAATGGGAAACGTGGGAGAAACGCCAAACGTGACGAGCTGTTCCTCCGTTCCAAGATTGCTGTTTAAATTACTGCTGAATGTCATACGCTTCGATCAAAAAAATACATAGATGCCACAATGACGCGCTAGTCGCGGCAATACTCAATCTATCTGGACTCAATATGCAGCCAGATTGGATCCACAGTCACGCGATAGTTGCACAAGCCGTAACACACCGTAAGAGCCGTAACAGACACGTCAACATGGCTGACGAACCACCATCTGACCAACGGGAGAGAAAGATCAAATTGTCTCTTTCTTTCGGGAGAGAAGTTCCCACTTGCGATTCAAACATAATCGCCGTATCGCTTGCTAAACGACGGTTCACGAGTTTTGACGATGTTGTGCAAATCGAACAGACATTAGAGAACTGAGCCGTAAATGTATATATATATACTTATACGGTTGGTTTTGGTAAAATAGTTTTTTTTTTCGATAGAAATTGTATACAGCTGTTTATATATGAAACTGCGGACGTTTATTGACTACAATTTTCTACGCGTTGTGACTTCTATGTATAATTTTTCGAAGGTCGTACGATATAAGGTTTACATTTAAACTAGCATCGGTTTCGTGGCGGAGGTGTGCTACCGGCGTCAATGATGTACCTGCATACGCTTTGCGCTCATCCGCTATCTAGGTAAATAGCTGTGAATATGGCGAAATAGCCACTCTCGACCGCTGTCAAGTAAAAAAAAAACAATGACAACAGTCGCTCCAGTCTTTCAACCTACCATGAAAAAAAAAGCCGGTGATTGTTTCAAAAGGTCGGGAATAAAAAGTATTCAAGCTTTGAGATTATTAGAAATGGGGTTCGTTCATGGATATAATAAGGTAAGTATTTATTATGTCCATGTAATACGCAGGTTCAATATTTAAGCAACTGGCTTTACGTAGAGTTCGCATTTTAAAACAAATATTTATTTTGTATTATTACAGAGGTTTAAATTTAGCAGTAATTGTTTGGTATAATTTAGTTGTTATCTGTAAGTTAAAAATACTTTTATTTTAATTTCGTTCATAAATACTTATTTTATTGTATAAAAATACAGTACATAAATAGGAGAAATAAGCCATTGGCTCCCGTCACACAGTCTCTGACTAGTTCAGGAACCTCTGTGATCAATACTATAGGTTACTATAAATTATATAAACCCTAACATTATCTGTCAAGTTCTCCCTGATGAGCAGTGCCACGCGTGAGAGCTTTTTTTATGAAGAGGGTCTCATGGGCGCAGGAAGGACGAAAAAGAGCAGGTTGAAGAAACAGTGGCGCGATGTCTTTGATGCGTTCCAGGCAGACTGGTCGAACGTGGCAGATGATCGCAAGATTTTTTATGATGCACTTGCAACTTAAAGACACCTGGATTGATACCATCGGGAACACTAATTCCAGCAGTGTATTCCACAGGTTCACACGCACGGTTTTGCAGAACTTGAGAGAAAGGTGGGGAAGAGCTTTGCCCAGAAGTGGAAAGCAATAGCTTTAAAAAGAACCCTCCAAATGTACTACAAGTAATTAAAAGTACTTACATAGTAATAAAGTTTAATCGTTCACGAATTAGAAATTGCCTGTTAGAAATAATGTTTATAGTGATTTAATCTTTATTATTGAATAATTGGTTGTCAAGTCAACATGTTATTAGTAATGAAGTCAGCAGTTAACAATATTTTCCGCTGGGGGTAAGGTTATCATTTTCACCTCCGTATCATCTCCATATAATAGATACTTCATGATCATGTCACGCACAGAGCACGTGAATTGACACACCCTTTACGCAATGACTAGGCTTGCTAATCAGTGCCTTAACGCGAGTAGAAATGAAGACGTCATTTTGGACGCGTTGTTTGCAATGAATCTACGTCAAATGGTGTTTATTTTGAACGAAGATGCTAAAAGCTACTTATAGATTGAGTACGTATCTGGCTTAGATCACGTCACTAGAAAAAAGAAGACTCATGAGTAATTCAGTTTTCATTAAATTTGCCCGGATTCCCAGTTCAGTTTCTATAATTATCTATTAATATGATACTTATAGGGTTAAGAATGATAAGATTACCTAAATCAGAGTGCTAATTTTAGCAATCGTAATATCAGAAATAATGATATTTTGAAACAATTTTAGTGTCAGATTTTGTATTGCTAAAGCAATAATTTGACAATATAGGTAACTATAACTAGTCGACCGTCCCGGCTTCGCATGGGTGTAAGCTCGGCCTTCGGCCTTGCTACAAAATATAATATAGTCTATGTCACCCGGGGATAGCGTAGCTTCCTAATAGTGAAAGAATTTTTCAAATCGGTTCAGTAGTTTCGGAGCCTATTCAATGCAAACAAACAAACAAACAATCAAATTTTCCTCTTGATAATATTAGTATAGATAATCGGTAAGAAGGAATATCAATTAGGGTACGCATATGTAGGTACTTTTTTAAGTAAATATATAAAAGACACATAAATGTATATTTTGTTTAATTTTGGAAATATAATTTTTAATATGGGCCAACTGCGAATTGGGCTTTAAACGCGAATTGGACCAACCTTGAATTGGATTAAACGCGAATCGGACTAACTGCGAATTGGACGAAACGCGAAATGGACCAACAGCGAATTAGACAAAACGCGAAATGGACCAACGGCGAATTGGACGAAACGCGAAATGAACTAATCGCGAATAAGGACAATTCGACTAACCGCGAATTGGACACAATCGCGCCTAAACGATACCGATACTAAGCTGTAGTCATCGAGCAACTAAGCTGTAGCTATGGAGACTGGCTTTCATAAAAAAAACTTAGGGAGGAGTTCGTGAACTGGGGAGTGGGGGCAAATATAATTGAACCACCACACCATTGACTGGCATTGAACCGGGCATCGAGCAACTGACCCCGTTACTCGAAGCTAGCAGGGGCCACCAGGTCACCACAACCTCAAAAACATTCTTATTTTAATCTAACATTGAATTTGGTCTCATTCTCTCAATAACCAAGTGAGCGAGGTAAATCTTAATGTAAGATTAATATAGGAAAACTTTGAGACCGTGGTAGGTTAGGTACCTACCGTTACGCCCCTGATGGCAAAAAGGCGCAGCGTAAATGTTCTAGGACAGCTGTTAGAAATCAATTAAGTACAACATGTACTATTTTTTATTTTTTGTTATAACTCTACAATAATAAACACGTCATACTCGCAATGATCGATAAATACAATTTCATCGATTTTGACGATTTTTTGTCGATCGATAAAGAACGGTACTTGCACTGCTGATATTATAAAGAGGTTTTTATGACTTTGTAGCTATCTACCGGGTGTATCTCTAGACGATGGACATATTCAAGGATATCATTGTAGGTACTCATCATTATAATAAAAATTTACTTTGGGACCAACCCGGATATCAAAAAATCAGTTGTTCCGTAGACAAAAGTCATGAACACTCAACGAAGTCTATGGAACAGCTGCTTGTTTTTTCGGGATTTCAGGGTTGGTCCCAAAGTAATAGTACATTGTTATCCTAGGGGTGAAAGTAACTTATTTAGTCCCGAGACGGCGTTTGGACTACTTTCCGAGTATGAGTAATGAAAAAGTTATTTATAAGGGTATCCTCGCGTATGTCCGTAGTCTAACATAACACCACGTATTTTTGTAATAGCTGCGCCCTGCGGTTTCACCCGCTTAGATTACTCCTTATATCAGCCAGCCATATAAATGTACAAATGTGCGCGTACAAATGTGAGGAAAAAACGATTTAGTGCATAATGTTAGCCACACCGAAGGCTCGTGCTTATATCTTCTATCTGCCAGTGTAAGTCCCGTCAAAATCGGTCCAGCCATTTTGGAGTCCATAGCACATACTAAACTTAATCTCAAAAATATACTGAAGCAATTTTAAAAATTCTGTTACTGATATAAAATAACATACTCGTACCTAGGCTACGTTTTGTTCGTTGAACGTGGGTGAAGCCACGGGTAAAAACTAGTAATATATAATGCTGGAATCCTGTTATCAAATCGAGAAGAGAAATCAATTTATGTAGATTTATTATTTTCCGTTTGGATGAGCTCAGAAAACTTGTTATTTGCATCACTTCGCAGGAGATAAAACGATATCATAAACTTATTATGATTAAATTCTTCCTAACGAGTTTAATAACCAGTAACTGTTTTAAAATTTAGTTGCTAGATTTGACCTAAACTAATAGAAGCTCGTAAAAAAACAGTCGAATTGATAACCTCCTCCCTTTTGGAAGTCGGTTAAAAATGTGACCGCGTATGTGGCTCCTGAATTGTCTATTTCGGCGAATAGCCAAAAGCACGCTTTTTCGTATTTCGTTTACTTGAAACATTAGAAAAAGGTAAAAAATTATGATAGGTTACGTAGCTTATTATCATAGTCCACGCGTCCCTACCAGCTGAAGCATCTTATATTTTTTTATTATTATTCAGAAATAGGCTTGCGTTTGACCGCCAACTCGCCTAATGTTAAGCGCGATGCGGTCAACGATGGAGCACGCCTACAAGAAACCGATTCACTCGAGATTTGAAGAGACCCAGATCTTACCCTAATGCTTAGATGATTTGGCTGAAAACCTAAAAAGACTAGGGGCCTTACCCTAGCTTCACTTTTGCGAGCCAACTTTTAGTAGGTACCTGATAGGTACCTAAAATTAACCAACTCATTTAAGCTGCATCGTTTAAAAGCGTCTAACTTGAATGAACGAAAATCCGTTTTACTAAGCGTGCGTGCGTGAAAATAACAAAGCTTGGCGGCTATCAAATAACTACCGCTTATCGTAGTTGATGGTACCGTTTAGACAAATAACACCTATGAGGGTCAACTTTTCGAGCTAGATTCGAACGGATTTTCCAGCTAGGGGTAAGGCCCCTGGGGCCTTACCCCTAGCTGGAAAATCCGTTTTACTATGCGTGTGATTGTGATTATCGTTCATTCAAGTTAGACGCTTTTAAACGATGCAGCTTAAATAAGTTGGTTAATTTTAGGTACCTATCAGGTACCTACTAAAAGTTGGCTCGCAAAAGTGAAGCTAGGGGTAAGGCCCCTGTAGGCAGACTACTAGCCAGATAGATGAATGTGCTGTCAGGGTCCAGTGCCAAAATAAAGAACTGAAACAGAAGTGCCCGACAAGGATGTGATCGCTGTAGGATCTTCATGTTCATCGGGTTGATAAGAGATGAAATTATGGTTTTGGAGGTGTAGTCCAACTTTTTGCATAGGGAGTTAGACCACAGACTTCGTGTAAAGATTCTAACGAATCAAATCATTGTCATAAGAAGGTAGGTACTTAATTATACATAAAAAGTAGCAAACAGGGTCATACAAATTGAAATGGTGTATCTCATGTCCTCGCCAGGTGCGCGTACAAATGTGAGGAAAAAACTATTTATTGCATAATGTTAGCCATACCGAAGGCTCGTGGTTATTTTTTTAAATGATACTACCAAGAAGGTAGTTTCATATGGTATCGTATAGTAAGGTAATAAGTAAGAAACTTACTAAAGTATTACAGTACGAATGAGATACGACCTTAAAGTGCATTAATTAAACTCGTGTTTTATCATCAGGTCAAAGTTGACAAATAAAATAACCAGTAACATCAAAATTACTTTAATCAACAGTTTTGCTTAGTCACCGGATTTAACCGGCCGTTGGTTGAACTCTAGGTTAATTATTAACCAAAACAAGAACCGGTATTTTGCGGTTAAGTGCGGGTTTTTGTTTGAACTTTCTTGTGGTCAGATCTTTTAAATATAGCTTCTATCTATCACGTCAATACACGATGTTTGGAACTTTTCCTACGTTTTTTGTATACTGGCCTAAATAGCTAGTGAATTTAAATGATAGGACATTAATCACAACTTTTTGTGCTAGAAATGCCTACGTATCAAGATCAAATTAAGTTTTTTGTGTTACGGTTTTTGCTTTGCATACGTAAGACCGCATCTATGCTTCTAGAGTTAAAAACAATTCTCGTAGTTTAATGAACTAAAAACACGTTTTAAAATCGCTAATCCTGAAGATCCTGGTAAGGATAATGTGACAAAATATTTAAATTATTGCATTTTCATCGGTCCTTAATGAGTGTGCAAAGTTTTAAATAAATCCAACGTTTTGAAAGGGGTGAGAATCACGTTCAAAGATTCCGTTACATAGATACATACCAAGCTAATAAAAGCGTGTTAATAAGTATCGTATAAGTTTGCCCCAATATCTGCCCTATCTATTTTTTGTTAACTTTAGCACTTTTATTTAGTCCGCTGACGTGGCGACCCGAGGTGGGTTTTGCCTTCAACGGCTTCAACATAAGAGATCGCCATCTGTCGCCTAGTCTCACGCTGTCCCACGCTAAATACTTTTTTTAACACGTTTTATTAGCTTGGTACAATCTATGAAACGGAATCTTTGAATGTGATTTTCACCCCTTTAAGAGCGTCAGATTAATTTGAAACTTTGCATACTTATCAAGGACCGATGACAATGATGATGTTTTTATTAGTATTCTAAACTGCGAGAATTATTTCTTCTGTGGTCTAACACTCTTGGAGCTCGCGGATGTCCTATACAGGGTTACGCATATACGCAGTACTTAGCCGAAAGGAGGACATTGTACTCATCATTATGAACAACTTTTACTATGTGAACAACCCTGAAATCGCGAAAAAAAGCAGCAGTTCCATAGAAAACTGTCATTGACACTCGAAAAAATGTATAGAACAGCAGATTTTTTTCGCGATTTCAGCGGGTTCCCAGAGTAAAATTTGTTCATAATGAATGAGTACAGTGACCTTCTTTCGGCTTAATACAGTCTATATGCGTAACCCAATAGATAATTTTCAAATATTCTTGTTAGTTTTAACGTGTAGGAAACCGTGCTTCAAACAAGAACCATCTTAATGAAGTGTTAAGTGATAATACGGATATACAGACTGTTTATACCTACTTAGTTATGGATATTTTTGTCTTTGTGAAAAAATAATTCCATGAAATGGTGATATAGGTACTTTTAGATAGATATTGATAAACCCTGATAGGATAAGGATAGGTAGGATAATAGGCCTAGGGCATTTTTTTCGAGGGGGAAATCTTCCAAAGATACCCGGATGCATTGGAGTGCGGTTATGTGGAATTATACCCACTTAAACCCCCCCCCCCCCCCCCATCCCCTGGTCACCAGCCTTAGTGCTTGACAAGAGGGCTTCGGTATCTCCAGAAGAACGCTCCAGAGTCTTCAGCACTGCGCTACGCGGCTCCTCCACCGGCTGCCCTACCTTAAATTCAACTCCAGCCCTGTCAGGTTCACGTTCATATAATTTCCAAGAGTCACCTAAACGAACTCACGATACGGCCCCAAGAGCCTTACGGCTACCTGTTATAAGCGATTCAGTTTAGGTGATTGCGAAAGGTTGCGCGACCGCAAACGTAGATCGCGTTCGCGTAATTTTGGAAACTGCGTGTATTCGAGCCTGCGGTTAGAGATGTCTCTCTTGGAGTCTTATGATAGTGTTCATTTATATCTCAGCATTATTATACTAGCTATACTACAAAATGTTGGTGCAATGAATTAATTATATAATATTCAAAACATCGAGTTTAGTGGTAACCCAAGTATTTAATTAAGTGTAAAAAAAGAACTAGTACGTAGTCTACGAATCCTTGCAAAAACTTACAAGACTAAAAAACAAACGTCCTTGTAATCCAGGTATAAACATAATATTTTTATAATATTATGTTTTGTAATAGATGCCAAACAAACTAAATTTAGCTAATCTAAAAATAATAAGTAAATAGTAATTATGTAAGATTTACTACTAACTCCATCTATTGCGATGAGTAGAAAACTCTATATAGAACCTGCTCTTTACCAAGGACACTAACTATCATCCTTGTCTTTACGAAACCTGAACTCACCACAACAGTTAAGGTTTGTATCTTTGTATTTAGTGTAATGGGTAGTAAATAGATGGCGCCGTGTACAGCGTAGCCATGTCTTGAAGTAAGATAAGCCCACGGGTTGTAGAGTAGAAGCTTACAATTTATACAACCATCCAGTGATATTAACTATAAAACTTTACGATAGATGTCGCTATTAGTCTGCGAACGCTGACCTCGCGACCCCTACCTATATCTTCACAACCCCTAGACCTATTTTATTATTTATAATCGTACTTGAAAATTGAATTTGGGCAACACCCTGACAATGCCCAGGGTATTGTAGGTGTCTAATAGGCTTTGGTGACAAGTATTGGTAACAAATGACCATCAGGGACCTTACGCCCAACTGTAAGCGTGGGCCCGGATAGGTGCAGTTTGCAAAATCACGCGACCGCAAACCGCGTTCGCGTGATTTTGCAAACTGCACCTATTCGGGCCCGCGTTTAGAGTTGGGTGTAAGGCCCCAGGAGATGGCCTGTCGCTTGTTTACTACATATTCTATTTTAAAAAACTATACAAAGTACAAACTCCGATTCTGAGCCCTTCGCTTCGATCGGTCAATTATCAGTTATCACATCACACTAATAATATTATTATAAATGCGAAAGTTTGTGTGTATGTTTATTACTTACGCTGAAACAGCTGAACGGAGTTATTCCCTAGGGGCAGAAATCCCCCAGAGCCCAACTACAGCCAGTAAAGTCCTAATTTTTGAAGCTGATTTCCACTTCTCCCAACTAGATTCCTTAAAATCATGACTGTAATGTTAATTAAATAGTCTTTTTTTTACTAATCGTAGCCTGGCCAGTTTTTTTTTTGATAACCCACTTGCGATATATTATTATTTAACATACTTAATTTGTTAAAAAAAGTTTTCATCGACTAAAGAGATCGATGAATTTAGTTTTTAATCGGATCTTAGACTATTAGATCTTCAGCTAACTTCATACATAGATGACTTCATAGACACAAAAAATAACATTTGTATTTTTGTTATAAGTAGGTAATAATTAATTAGTTAGCCTGGATCTGGACTAACTATATAACTAGATATATTTTGTTTGTTTTCGTGAAAGTGGGCCTTAGTGACCCTTTCAATGGCAGGTAATGTGGCTTAAATTCCGTGTGTAAATATAGAAGTAGTAAGTAGGTATACGTTCTGTCGCCAAAGTTTGCTGTCCACGATGAGGGCACTCTGCGGCTTGCGGCCGCTAATCAAATTAAGCTGGGATACTATCGCTCGGTAAAGATGGAGATGGCTTTTTTTTAAAGAAAATGTACGGTTTAATTAACGCGCTACAATCACATCACACTCCACACTAATCCACACTATATTTGGCCGATGGGGCTGAAAGCACATGGAAAGGTTCTTGAATAGAGACCACGGACCGGGAAGCGCAGCGTGGGACGTACACACAACCTTCAAGATGAACAGGACAGAAGACCTAAAAGAGACCGCAAGAAAGCGGCCGCTTCAAACCGACCCTTTTAGGGATCGATGGGGGAGACCTACGTCCAGCAGTTGACATCCTATAGCTTAAATGATGATGAAACTGCTTGAATTAAAAATAAAATAATTTTCTCAATGTCGATCGATTTGCCCATATTTCTTGAATTTAGATTTTGTATTTTTCACTAACTATCGATAATTTTTATTCTAAGTCTTTTAGATCGTTATTTCACACAACAAAATGTAAACATACATCATGTATGATATTAGTTTGTTTCTAAAAATGGGCAATCAACGCAATCCAAATGCACCGGGCACGTGGGAAAATGTCTGCACGGGATGCCACCAAACAGTCGATCCCCGGGTCGCCCCTGGACCTGATAGCACGACAAGCTCGATAGGTTTAATAAAGACTATTTTAGACGGTGCTATATAGCTCAGAAGGCAAGTGGAAAGAATTGAGGGAGAACTTTGCAGTGGGAAATTTCACAAAAGCCTTCTCCACGCTACCATTAGCCCTGGATATTCTGACGGGATATCAACGAGTGTGCAAACAAGGACCCAGCCCGCTTTGATTCGTCACGAGTGCTCAGCATACGTAAAAATTTCAATATGTCGTAATTGAAACATTTATTGTACATACAGAACGTAAAACGTAACTTTTCACTGAATTTCATGATCTTATAATTTATGTACATTATTGTTACTTCGTTTTCAACAGAAACCAGGGTATAAAGAAGAAAGAAGGGTATTGTGTTTAACTCAGACCATACAAACAAGGATATGCTGCCTGATATGCCTGAGTACAATTATAGCTAGTTTTCAAATTGCTCCATGTTTCACTCAATTATTTACTATACCGCTAAGCCCCTTAACGCAAAAAATGTGTACGGAACACTTATTAATTTTTCACGCACACTAAGAAACTTGCAGAAAAAAAAACATAAATCAAGTTAACCAAAGCTAAGTACTTAACCTTATTAAATCTTAAGATATTGCTACAACAAAGCGTTATCTGAATAAGAAAGACGTATAATAATAGAGAAAATTAATTATTCCACCCACTGGCATCGAGGGCAGCAATATCGCCGCTCTCTAAGACCAGCCTTAAATTTCCTAAACCCAGCTAAAATGAAATCGCTTCTCCAAGAAAAAGGGGTTTGTTTTAATGCCCATCACAAAATAAATGGTCGGAGACAATAATGTGGGATTCGCTCTTAGATATAAATTCAGTATAAAAATAAACTTTGTACTGTTTCAGACGGGGAGGTGCTTAGAGTTGCAATCGGAGTACTCGATGTTTTTGTTTTAAGTATAACCGCTTGAACAAGTTGACCTTATGTCGACCTAGTAACCTAAGCCAATGAAAGCTTTTACATAATATGTACCTATTTAATTTAAGACTGGCTTATTCACATCACATCATCAGCCAATTATCGTCCACTGTTGGACAAGGCCTCCCTCATAGAAAGGGTGTTGCCATAATCCCCATGCTTGGCAGGCGGCTTGGGGATCGCAGTACGTTCACTGTGTACTATTAGGACGCTGCTGCCCATTCCTCCGGTGGTTCTGGTCACAGTTTTAGGACATACCCGGATCCATAAGACTGGCTTAATATTTCAGTGATATTACATCACTCAAATAACGACTCAACAAATAGCAATAACTCAAAAATTGCAAGAATAATAATATGACACTTAGTCATCATCATCAGGAAAAAGACGTCCACTGCTGAAATAGTCTTCCCTCTTAGAACTCCTAATTTTTATCGATATATTTTTTCATCTCTAGTCGCTTAAGGCTGCCCGTGAAAGAGTTGCCACTCTAGGTATAAACGTAAAGGCAGGATGTACAAATAAATGAACCGATCGATCGACCGCTACCTCCACCGTTTAATTCCCTTCTTATAATAATAGGTGCTCCAATGATAATATTATCTAGTACTTTTATTCCTTCTGTTTTCTTTAACAAGTCGAGATAATTGTGTTTCTCTTGTGTTAAATGAAGAGAGATTATAGATACTTGAGGAAGTTGATTATGTTTTAGTTTGTATAAACTACGTACCTATTTAAAATTATGTTTACATAATATGTTTTTTTAGATTAAGTTTGTTAGCCGCGCCACTGCATTACCATGACTAATTCAATGGAGGACGTGCACATAGGTAGTAGATAATATAGTTATGTACTACGTACAATATTATTTAGATAAAAAAGCATGCTAAAATTGTCTGGCTAATTGGCCATACTCGTATCTGCTGAAGAACTCGCGGATTCTAGACTGGTACCGGGTATTGGCAAAATGTAGAGTAGGACGCCTGAAGCAAGGTGGAGCGATGTGCTGTGGCTGGTGGCAAGTGGATGTGTAAAGCAGAAGATGGTCCATGAGGTCCCTCTAGAACTTGCCTAAATGATGAAATTAAGAATAGTATATGTAGTTGGCGTAGTTTCTGCTTTCGTTATAAAAAAGATATGAACAACTTTACTAGATAAACAGTCATAACCAAAAACTTCAATGCTTATCAATTTCTTTCAAGTCTTAGTAAAGAAATATGACGTTATAAAGTCTTCCCTGTTTTATACCAACCTAAGTTGATATAAGGTAGCACTTAAGCTCATAGATCTTCCAGACAGTACTTTTTGTTTGTTTTTTACTCCGATACAGAATGTTCAAGCTCATTGAAATGGAAAAAACTCCCCTCAAATACTGAAAACGTTGTTGACACAGCTAAGTAGCCTCCCGCGACGCCTCGCTTCATTTGCATTTCTCTTAATCTTAGTTATGAATAAAGAAAAATTCCTGGCGACATTTTTAAGCGTTTCTGAGGCTTTAGCGAGGCGCGCCTAATGAAGAAAGGCGGTGGGATTAGGCGGCCGCGCTTTCGCGACATTACACTTTTAATTTGAACGAATCTTATTATTTTCTTTTGTTGATTTAAGCCCTCGAGTCGGGAGACGGTTCGAGACGTGACCTGCAGTGGAAAAATGCGATTGCCATCTAAAGCCAACCGTTTAAATGAACGAGATTGGAGCTTAAAAAGTATAATGGACGAGGGGGTGGAGACGCGCGGGTGGCGATCTGGGGGCGCAAGATGGCCGATTTGCGATTGAGATGAGATGCCCCCCCGCACACCTCCCTCCCCGCAAAGATCAAGCAATATAATTAAGTCGTTCGTTACATAAGTACCTATCTATCCACGTACCGATGTTAAGCTTTTACCAATTTGTAGGTTTCCTGTGATCTACTTATCTCCCCTACTTATAATGTCTCAGATAGCCAACATTTACAGTAATTTTTTCAAAGTTAAATATTTTAAATGCATAAATAAACTCGTATTGTTTTTAGGCTAAGACTGTAAAAAATATATGTTTTCGTTTATAGTTTTGTAAAAATTTAATAAAAAGGTTTAGTGACTGCTACGAAATCTCTACAAAATTCCACCAAAAATCTAACTTGTAGCTCCGTAGCAAATCTCGTAGCTTGTAGACGAAAAGGAAACAAAGACGCAAGTGTTTAAAATTAAGACTTTGTTTTGTACCTAGACATGGATTTATCCAACGCTTAAGTATTCATAGTAACAGTCCAAGTCTTCCAGGCACCACTCTTCATCTAGAGAGAAGCTTTACTAAAACGTTCCTCACTCTTCGAGACTTAATATCTCCTTTACCTTGCATTGTAAAATATGCTCTCTGATCGAAGAAAGACGAGCTTATTTTCTCTGTATGCTCTGATTACTTGTGATGACATTTTCCGAGAACTGGCTAAAGGCTATAGGTACGGCAGCGGGAGATTGCCGTCGCTTCAGATGACAAAGTTGATCTAGTCACGTAATGAAAAATGACAAAACTGCAGTCGGGGCCGCGCTGGGCGCTCGGATCGGCGAATGAGAGCCTTTTTGAAATACTTACTATCTATAGGTAAGTTTTTGACTTTCAGGTGTAAAGTTGTAGGTACAGATTTTAGATTTTTTTCTTTTACTAAGGCACTTGCCTTTTATTATCTAAACAAAATACAAGGTAACACTACAAAAAAAGTTAGACTGCCTATATATACCCGTTACTCTTATTAATAGACCGTTGAAGGTCTAAATACAATCCAAATGCTCTAGCCCACTATTGGCAGTGTACCCAACATGCTGGCGGCGTTACCATGCTGAATGGCAATGCTTATGCGTTGAACCAGAAACACGCCAGCATTTTGGTCACGCGTCGCATTAACCAGGTGCTCTAAAAGATTTACCCAACCAATGTCTCAATATTATTTGCCGAGTAGACTGCCCCGGTGGCTCAGTTGGTAGTGAACCTAACTTCTGTGCTTGGGGGCGTGGGTTCTCGATTCCCATCTAGGACAAACATTTGTGTGATGAACATTTGTGATTGTTCTATGTCTGGGTGTTAATATCTATTTGTGTAAGTATGTATTTAAAAATATATGTGTATGTATATCAGAGTCTGGCTGCCATATTACAAGCTTTGCTTAGTTTGGGGTCAGATGACCATGTGTGCAAAAATGACCCAGATATTAATTTATTATTATTTATTTATATTTCTTTCTTTTTTGGATTCAGTCGTAACTACCAATGCTAATACTCCCACACTACTTACACATGCACTCACTTATAATTGCTCACTTTACTGCTTATATTTGGCAGCTTTTTGATAATTAAATATAGTTGATTGAATCAGGTGTTACTTTGCGGAAGTTCTTTGTAACAGAATCAGATTTTTGTTTCAGTATTAATTCATTTTTGTTTCAGGTTAGATTAAATTGGTATCATTAACAAAGTTCATTAATTTACAGGTTTTTTTTTTCTTTATTTTAGGTACCTATTATGAATTTTTTATCAAGTTAGGTTAAATTAACAAAGCGGAAATACACCAGAAGTTCGTCAAAGAAACAGTTTTATTAAATATTAAGTAATATATAATGTAAATAATATAAATTCTAGCTGGTTAATTGTTTTTTTATGAGTACCTATGGATTATTACTAAAGTGAAAGTTACTTGACTTTTCCAGTTGGGAAGACCACAGTTGATCCATAAAAAGATGAACTACAACCGTCTATCGGTTGAGAAAACAAAATATGGTAATGCCCTTTGAAGAGCTCTAGAATAAGGAAAAGTTGAGAAGTATCCGAGGGAGGCAACCGCAACCCCACCTGGCGACCCAAAAAATATGGTATAAATGAGTCGAACTCCCCAAGGCAGCCGCGAAATTTCAGCCATACTTCCAAACCTATAATCCCTCATAATCACCTTTACAAAGCAAAGATTAAAAACGATTCTCGCGCCCTCTCTCGTCCCGTCGCTTTTATATGCGAGACGGCGAAAAGTAAGATTAAATCATTATTTTTCTTAAGCTCCTCTCGGTTTTTCTCCGCTCTAGCGAAACTTTTTTGCTTGGACTTTTGATGCGGACGATCAAAGACTTGTGTTCAAATTTACATAACATCCTTAAATAAATTGCGGAGCGGTGAGGGAGGCGCGCGATGGCCACCCATCCCGTGCTGTATCAACTTATTAATGCGAATTCCCGGATTGATCCTTAATGTAGTATTAATTTATTCCTCGGATTAGTGAAGTGCCTTCGCATAATTTACGCGACAATATGCCTCGGTGGGTAAATCTGTTTGTTAGGTACATAATCTGTAGTATTCAATGATGTTCCTATCGGTAAATAATACAGTAATATTCTACACAGTAGCAGTACCTGATGCGTACTTATAATGAGTATTAATTCAAATTAGACAAACAAGGGAGATATGGCAAAGTGGCGTGGTGTGGCAAACGTATATTAAGCCTAAATCAGCCTTATTGCCTTTAGTTGAACTCACCCTGTAGGTATACGACCTTGGTGCCCTTTTTTCGCATGTGACTTATTAATTCGTTCATTAGTGTCACTAGCTTCTTGGTGTGCCTGAAAAATGAGCCAAGCAATGAGCAAAGAGTAAGTGAGCCGTACTTCAGTTTTTTGAAGAAAATAAAATGAATAAGGTATGAGAAACACATTTGAACACGAACGTAATCGTACTACACACCTAGTATCTACTGTACATTACTATTACATGTGCTTGTCTGATCTGAGGGACCCTGGAACGGAGATATGTGTTTTGGGTATAAGATTGTGTGTATGTTTGTATGTCTGCTACCATTTATCCAGCGGTTTAAAAGTTGTAAGCGCTTTTCCAAATAGGCCGTAAGTTTTGAAAATTCAAATTATATAAATTGTTATTCAATATTTGCGTGAAACCTAACCCGCCATAGGTAATTTTATTATGAGCAAAGCTATCTGTGAATTGGTATTACGTACACATTAAATTTAATAAGACACAAATAAATTTAACATGTACTTACTCATTTTCAAAAATCTTTCAGAGCGTCTGATTAACGCGACGCGTGACCAAAATGCTGGCGTGTATCTGGCTCAACGTATAAGCATTGCCATTCAACGTGGTAATGCCGCCAGCATGCTGGGTACGCTGCCGACTGATAGTGGGTTTGAGCATTTGGATTGTCTTTAGATCTTCAACGGTCTATGGACAGTCTAACTGTTTATTTAGTGTTAGTTTTAGCTAGTATTTTGTTTATTTAATAAAGGCACTTGCCCTTAATAAATATATACAAAGAACTTTTCGAAGATCATGTTTTAAATTATTTTAATACGCAAAGCAGACTAAGAATCTCTTTGTACTAACAAATACCTCGATAATTAGGGAGTCTCTAATTAGTGAATTCTCTTTCTGTTAATACTTTGATGTTATTTTTCCATTTTGTATATAATTCCTCGTTTGAGCATGATATATATAATAAATGGTGTTAATACTCATAGTTTCAGTATCAAAGACCCGCGTAACCGAAATTTTTTGTTTGTAAAATTATCTTAGGTTGTTATATTGTATATCAAAGTAAAAATCTTACAAGCTTTTATAACATTTTTTGTTTATGGCTTAATATATTTTATTGCAAATTAGATTCTCAAACAGCAGATCTGACCCTTCATGCAAATAAAAAAAAAAACGATAAAATTTCTTATACTCTTACGACACTTACGACCTTAGAATAAGTACCTAAATCTAAGCATACGACATTGGAGTGGAAATTCACTAAATATGCTAGCTGTAGCCCGCGACTTGGTAAGCGTACTTTAAAACCGACTTTAAACTTTCATTTGCCCTCCTTAATTTGACTCTTTCGCAAAATCCATCAAAATTATCCTGGAATCTCTACTTTGTAGGTCTGTAGCTTTGTTTTTAGTTTTTTCGTAATTTAGTTATGAGTGTCAGTCGTTCAGAGAATGAGTGAGAGGTATTTCGCTTT
The DNA here is from genome assembly GCA_949125355.1 of Agriopis leucophaearia. Classification (NCBI taxonomy): domain Eukaryota; kingdom Metazoa; phylum Arthropoda; class Insecta; order Lepidoptera; family Geometridae; genus Agriopis; species Agriopis leucophaearia. The sequence goes on from OX421262.1 coordinate 5,861,971, forward strand.
TATATATTACTAGCGACCCGCTTCGGCTTCGCACGGGGTTTTATTACATATGTAAACCTTCCGTGAAAAAATCATCTAACTGATGGTGAAAACCGCATCAAATCCGTTGCGTGGTTTGAGAGGAGTTAGCCGATATACAGACAGACAGACGCTGGAGGCAGGCCGCTTCCAACCGGACCTTTGGAGATCCATGGAGGGTTAGGCCTATGTCCAGCAGTAGACGTCATATGGCTGAAATGGTGATGATGATCTTACACGCTCTGCTTAGTTTGAGTCAGATGACCGTATGCGCAGAAATAAATAACCCAAATGAATGTTTATAGATCGATAAATCCATACGTAGCTTGGATCTAACTCCACTTATTTGCGTACGAACCTATCCTCGTAACTTATCTTACTTAAGCCGAAGTTAGTATTTAGTTAACGCTAAGCGGCGCGGCGCTAAGTTGTAGTTGTTTGCACGAAGTGGCTGTTTGATTGTTTTAGGCGCAGGTAGTGTGAGCCCCCGTGAAATATGTGGCTACTTAATGTTGGTAAGCCAAGTTGACTTAGCGCCAGCTTAAGTTTTACAACTTGAGACACGTTATGTGAGCTTGTAGAGTGTGGTCGGAAAGTCCGAAAGGAATTCAAATTATACTTTGAACTTTTTTTTACATCGGCTAACGTTTGACTACAATCTCACCTTTAATTGAGTAATTTCAAATCAAATTATTTATTTGCTAGAATATAGGTACATGATAGGTTTTAAGAGAAAAAAGGTGCTCTATATATATCCCACCTTTAAGGCGTGCAAATTACAATAGGTATATAAATTTAAGATAATTATCTAAGTATCACTGGTCTGGGCCGTGAAAACTGATCTGCGTGATTTCCAGCTGCACGATTGGCATGTAGTCTCTCGGAGGCAAAGTTCCACTTTGGCGTGATCGCGCCACCTCAATAAATAGTAGTTGCCTTTTTTGTGTTTTCTTGTGGTCGCTAATTTTGCTTATAAGTAGTAAAAGTAATTGTTTGTTGTGTGTTTTTTTTATATAGAAAAGGTCTACATTTGGCCACCAACTCATCTGATGGAAAGCGATATTGTGGCCGAAGACGGAGCACCGGAGTTACCTAGTCTAGGTAACCGTGTTAGATGCCTGATGGGAAATGTCATGATGTTACTACAGCTATCTATAGGTTTAGAGTAGTGCTTAATAGATTTTGTTTTTATCCAGTTTATAAAAAAAAAACTAAGACCAGTTTTAAGGTCACTTTATTTATGACGCAGACGGTTTGTGTTCTGTGATACTTTTCCACAGTTTAGGAAATAGTTTGTTATTTACTCATTGCTCGTTGAGAAGGCCTCAGAAGAAGGTTTTATTATTCTGTGGAGAAGGCACTGTTTTTTCTCCTCTCATGACGTCAGCAAAGGGTAATCAAAATAAGGTACGATTCACTGGCACGGTACAAACTTTACAAAGGTATATAGACCTATATAGGTACATTAGTCGCTGCAGAGTTTTAATTTACAAAGTTACCGGTGACGTCGATACTCCGATAGCCAATAAGTAAACACGGAACGCAAAGTCGGAGTATTTAACTTAATTTTTGTGCTTCCAGTCTGGCTAATTGAAGAGGCGCAGGGAAATGTCGTCACAAAAGAAGCACTTAGATGAATGAAAGGCACTCGACCGGTTTAAAATAAACTTATCTCTGGCGGGCAAGGGTTAAAATGATTTGAGAGGTATAGTAATAATAATTGGCAGGTAGGTGCGTGGGGCTGACGGCGGTTGATTCAATAACGCGCCTGTGTTCTTCCAATAATGCGGCTGATTGAGTTTTTGAACCTTGCCGGAAGTTGCGCTATGTTTTCATGAATGTTGCACGACAATTTTCTATTAAGTTTTATGACAAAAATTTAAGTTTTGTCTAAATCACTTTTTAACCTTACTTACTCTGGTGTTTGATCAAGTTCTCATTATTTTGTTTACCTGACTGTAATTTCACGTGATGAAAAGTAAAGAAGACTCCGCGTGTTGTTAGATTTGAAATAAAACGGAAAAACGCTAATGAGCTTATAAATTTCTTGAGTCTACTCAGAAAAGCAGAATAGGCTTCTATTGGGTAGCAAAGTCGCAGACTGAGATGAAGCACGCAAACCTAGAAAGAATAAGGTACTTTATATTTAAAGACACCCATTTTGGAATTATTAAACATTCACGATATGAACACATATTTTAAAAATTTACTCGGTAGAACTGTTAAATTTTAAAATACAACTGTTTGGAAAAATACGCTCGTTTGACGTTTCAACCATGGTGACGACACTCACATTGTAATTTTCGGACACAAACTTGAGCAAGTTTCTATGTGAAAAAAGTGTGAATTGAAACTGGCTTGTCCATAGCTTTAAATCATGGTTGAGTTTTATGCTTGGACCACATCGGAGAGCTACGGCACATTAGCCAAGCTATCTAAAATCTACTTTCCAATTTAGCCTAACAGTATAACTATGTCACTCTAGTCATTTAATGTCTCAGTATTGTCAGCAAGTCTAGTCTGGTCTGTACAAGACAAAACCTGTCACTAGATATTATCGACATCACTATTGTGAGCAGTTGGTCGGTGTAGATATTGTTCTGAAGGAGCTGCAAATGGTTCAAAAGCCTTGAGATTTTTCCGAATCCGCAAATGTGGATGACTCGAAGCAGTGATGACAATAATTATCAATATAAAAACACCGACTTCATTTAATGTCAGAACTGGAGCAAATTGAAATGGAACCACAAGGGAAGCACCAGCTTTCAAATATAAAAATAATCATCAAAATCGGTTCACCCAGGCGAAAGTTCTGAGGAAACAAACATTAAAAAAACAGGCGAATTGAGAACTTCCTCTATTTTGGAAGTGGGTAAAAATGTGAGATAGTTGGTATGTGACGAGCCTTGAACTCAGAATCGGACTGAGTTGAGACAAGCTATATGTTTAGTAAGGAGTCGACTAATAAATATGATGATTTTTTTACTTGTTAGCACTAATTTTATTTAGTATATGTTAAAGTATGCCTGGAGCTATATGTTAGTGTATTTACACAGGTGAATTTTGCTTATTATTATCTAGATGGATAAATATTGCTAATTTATACAAGTGACTATCGCTAAATGATCTATAATAACATTTTGTTGTTAGTTGCCAAAAATAATTTATTCAACAAGACTCTAAGATAGATATGTACTTAACAGTCAGCACCAAAACTGATGAAATCTATCGTTTCTTTGAATAATAAGTATGTATGTATGACATGTAATATGTGACCAGCCTACCTACAGCCTCAAATGATTGTGATAAATGAGGTGAAGTGAACCTACATAAAAGATTAGCATAGGTTCAGGTATGATCAAGCGACCTGGGTCGGCGACCCAATCAGTACCTATAAGAACAAGATGGCGACTTGTAAATTAGAGATGAAGAATATTCGAGTCATTTCCGAGTAGCTTTAATATGGGGTTCTTCAACAGGTCTGTTAATAGAGTCTTTATGGGTCGGCAAAGTATCTGTGATGCCCCTGGTGTTGAAGGTATCCATAGGCGACGGTGATCGCTTACCATCAGGCGGCCATCAGGCGGCGCTTGTCTGCCACCTATGGCATAAGAAAGTGAAGTCAGTATTTGTTCAGATTTATGCCGTTTGCAAAATAGTTTGGCCCGCCGAAAAACCGTTGGCGGGATTTTAATGATTATTTATGAAATATATTTGTTACGAACTCTATTCGTTCTTTGATTTCTGTCATTAACTTAAGAACCTCCATAAGTAGCTCTATTGACGATTTTACAAGAAAGAGCCGAATTAACATAATAAATCTGCGTGGTCCCATCAATCAAGGCGCAGGTGACTTCTTTCAAAGGACTTCTTAAGCTCTCACTTTCATCTGGCATTTTCCGCGGGACAATGATAATTATAAGCATCTCTGGTTATTGTAAGAAAGGCAATGTAATTAAACTTTTTTGTGGTTAATGGTTTTTTGTTTATCTCTGTGCCGCCGATTGTAGCTGTTATATCATGTGTATGTAATTTATGGACTGAACAATAAAGCTTTAATCTGTCTATGTTTCCAATCAACTGTACCCATTTTAAAATAAATTACATTATCGTAGCTTTTACCTCTCAAACTTACTTTGGAACAAAAGATAGTTTGCGGCTAATCACGGAATTTAATTTATCTGGATAAAAAAAAAATAGAAAAAGGATTTTATACAGCTTTTTGCTATTTACTCTAGGTGTGAGCAATCTAAAAGCGAACAAACTAGTAATAATGTGGCGCAATTCGATGCGTACAAATGGATGCCTCAAGATACTTTTGAGTCGCAATAGCACGAATATAAGTGGCACGATATGGCAGCAAAGGCTTCACACTTTCACCGACGTTGTATCGAAGCTAGCATTTAATCTGTGACGCGATTACCTCATTAGTTCCGTACATTGATTCGACCAGTCGTTTGTATGTATCAAACAACGTATGCGGCTCGTTGGTCTAGGGGTATGATTCTCGCTTTGGGTGCGAGAGGTCCCGGGTTCAAATCCCGGACGAGCCCTGTTTTGGTTTGTTTTACCCAAACTTTGTCTGGTTTTGCAACAGAAATAATTGAAGCGATTTTAAAAGGGAATTATGTCTGTAGATGTTGTTCGGCGGAGTCAGTTGAGAATTTCTTCAGTAATGGCGTCTCATTTATGTAGTTTTAATTCCGCCATTCCTTAGCTTGGAGCCGGGATCTTATTTCATTAGCCGGCCGCGAGGAGCGAGCGCCAGCCATTTAGCTCGCAAGCTACGGAGCCTTCTGGTGAGGGCTTGGTGAGGACACGAGGCGGAACATCTCAAAAAACTTTTTCTTTACTTACGAGCTTATCCCAATAGATATTTTTACCTGTCACTTTTCGATATGAATGCGGGAGCAACTTTCTCATAGTACCAGAATAATTGCTCTACAATCAGGCCGTACGTAGGTTTAAAAACAGGAAGCTATATTTCAAACAAATTATTTGGTTACCTAATAGCTGTTACCAATAGATCAAAGATAATTTTGAAGGGTACCTAATTTACCTATGGAAAAATAACAAAAATTCTTTCAATAGTTTATAGTACTTTTTACAAGTTATTATTTAAATTGCCTTGTTTGTAATAAGTTGGGGATAACTTAAAAAAAACCGTCGCAAGGTTTGACCAATAATTGAGCTGAAATTTTGCATACACGTTTAGTTTGGATGACAATGCATGGTAACTAAGTGACGTCATTCTAAATACAATATGGTGGACTCCTAAAGATGGCGGACCAGTTATTTTGTATGCACCCCCATGATATGGATATCAAATGAAAGGGTTTGCTGAGAAAAATACGAAAAATTAATTGACGTCACACTAAATTCAATATGGCGGACGCCTAAAAGCTTGATTTAAAAAGTTAAAAAAAAAAAATATATATAAATATCTGACAAGGCATTCGTTTGTCCACAATCTCACCTGACGCAAAGCGATCCTGTGATCAAAGAAGTGGCTTGCTTAGGAAATACCCATTAACTTTTTTCTTAATAACTTCGGATAATATTGATAATAATATAATAATATAATTAGAATTAATTATTAAATATTAAATATTTAAGTCTATATAATATAATTATTTAAGTCTAAAAGACTTGCGTGACATATATGCTTATGAAACATCCCAAATGCGACAGAATTTGCACACCCACGCCATGTGATGAAACGAAATCCAAACGGGAGATGTGAGATCGAAATAGACCTTGAACACAAAACGATTTCAGATATGAGGCACATATGAACTCCTCTTGACCTGACCTCCTGAGGTTTTAATACCGTATTTTCTTGGAATTTCTGTAACGGTAGATATGTACTCACGTCGAGAAGTAAGTTGAGAGCTAAAGTGTGCAAGACGTTAGCTAGGTAGCTCTTTGAAATTTTGAACTTAGATCAATCTTAGACGAGATACTCGGGCAAGAGACGCGATAGTGTACAGCCGGCGTAAGAGAATCACCTTTCTCTACCCGCTTCTCTCAGTCCTTACCCTGAAGTAACTCGTGCTGTAAATACAAATTAAATTGTATACGGCTCATGGTAGATACTTGATCTGTTTATGTTTAACTTGCCTTCTGTTTCGCCTTTTAATAACATTGGAACTGGCGAAATTCACTTTGTTGCTCTGTGGGGTACTTATCGATATTAAAATTAAATTATATGAAGTCTGCACTTCATACAAAAATACGGACCGAATTGAGAAACTTCCTCTTTTTTGAAGTCAGTTAAATAACAAATATTTACAACAACAAAAAAATTGTAGCTATTGTTACATGTGATTTATTAAATTCGATTTAAATGTAAAACGTTTTACAAAGGATTTGCCAAAATAAGCAATGAAATGTTTTTTTTTTTGCTGATTTTTTTATTTATCTCGTGACTCAGAGGTTGTACCGCATATTAGTGTTGTATATATACTGAAAATAGACGTAGAGTACGTTAACTGTTAGTGCACTTAAGCCGTCGTGCGCCTACGTCATACGGGGTTGAAAAAAAGCCTCAAAATTCACTTTGGTTAAGCAAGGAATATCTGGGACATCTGGAAGATTTTTTTTTGACACGGTCATCTGACCCCAAACTAAGCAAAGCTTGTTTGTTGTTGGGATACACGAGTTATTTTTACATCGTCATTTGGTTTAGATGCTATAAAAGGTTACTTAAGCAGATAAAAAAATTGTAGAGTGAAAAATTGTGCCATGCCCATCTACGAGATATATTTTTACATAGAAAAATAACGGTAGTATACTGACTACCCTACCCACCCAATTTTGATAAATGCCGTATGCAGGTGGCAAGGTGCTGTTTTCGAACGAATTATTATACAGTAGCGACCCGCCCCGGCATCGCACGGGTGTAATATAGAAAAAAAAAGATGTGAACGTAAGCCAAGTAAATTTACTTTTCAGCGACTTGTTTGCAAAACCATGTTTTATAACTTAATTTGGTTATATAATATAATATATACAAACCTTCAGTATCTAAATAAAAATTATCTTACTGATGGTGAAAACCGCATCAAAATCCGTTGTGTGCATGGTTTAGTCGGCTTAGTAGTACGTCTTCATTTTTATTATAATCTGCCGGCTTCCTTCTTTCTGGAAAGATATAATCTGTGCCTTTTCAAAGCAAAAGTGAATAGGTATCTTCTAAGTCTGCGTGTTTCATCTTCGACCACATCGTCGCTTACCAACAGCGAGTTGGTGGTCAAATGCGGAAACATTCGTAATAAAAAAAAACGTTTAGCAATATAAAGATATAGAAAACAAGTAGCCATCATTAATTTTCTGAAATTTTAAGAGCTTATTCCGATATGGAAATACTTCAGTGCTTTCCTTACGTCGTTGAAAGCATTTTCAATCAATTTTTACGTCTATATAAGCCACAAAATTAATGGAGCTTAGAAACCATTGTGACTGTATTCCGGCTGACAGTCTCTGATTGATGCCATTTTTAATTATATTTTTTATTGTCAACAACCCATAAATCTTACAGCTAACAAAAGTAATGAAACTCATTATACGTAAGGTTTTTCATAAGAAAGAGCTTTTGCAAAATATACTTTGAAGCATCGAATTGAAAAATACAACAAATACGCAGAATTAAAAGACAATTAATCCACCTTTTGAAGCAGTTTATGAAGGAATCGAGTTTATTTTAAAGCTAATGAAAGGCAGAAGACTCAAAGTGGTTATAAAAGAGACTGCCCTCCGATTCGCGAAGGCTCAGCACTCAAAATTTACGATTGTAAATAGGACATCCAGTTTGTTTACTTATGACCGAGTAATTCGTAAAATCCGTATAATTACCGGCATTAAGATGATTCTGTCCCTCGAAACGAAGAACCGCGACCGACGAACGGAGCGCCCCAAAGTAATGCTAAAACATTCAAATGTCCGCGAGACTTCTAAAGTTGTGGTTATAAATTCTCGAAGGAGATTACAATTGTGGAAAGTAAATAGATTGTGGCTTTAAAAAGTTAAAACAAGGCTCGTCCGGGATTTTAACTCGAGACCAGTTGCATGCAAAACAGAGAATCACACCCTTCAGAAAGATGTTCATCGACAATTAGTGGCTACAAAAAAGATTTATTTTATTTGATATATCTTAATTATATATCTACATATCTACATCTGACAACCAACTGTCCTGATGGTAAGCGCCAAACCACGACGATAGAAATTACAGTGACCCATAATAATAATAATTATGTTACGTGTATCAGAAATTCAGATACGCAAAACAAACGACAATATTATTATGACAAATGTCAAATAGGTTATTATTTAAAATATTTGTTGCACGTAACATTTTTTTAACGTCGTTCTACTCACTGAGTTTATTTTATTCTTGGCTTTATTTCAATCACTCTTAAGTTTTTATTTGTTTAATCTTTCAATCAAAAGGGTGTTGGTTCAAATTCTAACAATAAACTTCAGTTGCCGCTGAAGAAAAACATCGTGAAAAAACTATAGCATCGTGGTAGGCTACTATCTAATGCCGGGCTGGCTAGCTACCATCCACATGTTGAAAATCTGTTGCCAAGCACCTAACCGTGTGTTTCGGGAGCATCATTTGTAAGCCAGTTCCCATTCCAAGTTTGGCATGTTTATCTGCTTCGAACACAAGAATAGAAAATTAAAAAATTAAAAAATTATATCTATGGTGCAAGGCAAGAATTTCACGCTTTGTTCAACAATCTTGTTCAGTTTTTTCCGCTAAATTCAATTATAAATTAACTAGCCGTCCGCCCCGGCTTCGCACGAGTGTAAGCTCGGCCTTCGGCCTCGCTACAAAATATAATATAGCCTATGTCACCCGGGGATAGTGTAGCTTCCCAACAGTGAAAGAATTTTTCAAATCGGTTCAGTAGTTTCGGAGCCTATTCATTACAAACATACAAACATACAAAAATAGGTACAAATCTTTCCTCTTTATAATATTAGTGTAGATATGATATCAATTATCATTATCAGCATTTCACATTCCCATTGCTGGGATACAAGCATTCTCTCAGAGACGATGGGCCCTAACGCACCATGCTGCACAGTGCATGTTTCTGAATATCATTTGTCTTTTGAGGTTCTTGGACATATCGGTTTCCTCGGATGTTTCAATTCACTGTTTTTAGAGTGATGGTAATGAAACTGCTCATAGTTTATCTAAGCAGTAAATAAGTCGTTGGATCAGCCGATGATCGAACCGGGTGCCGTCAGATTGTAAAGAGACCATACTGCCACTTGGCCACAATCACTCAATACTATATCAATACTCTTATGTTTTTTTTTTAATGGTACTGAGTGACGAGACGAGCGAAGTCGTTCGCCTGATGGCTCTTCACGCTTGCCCATAACAGCACAACGCCACTCAGAATTTTGAATTTTAACAGTTCAAAACCCTAGATGGCAATGTACTGCGCTCGTCACCCCGAGATATAAGATGTCAAATCTCTGTGTGCCCTGTAATTTCGCTGGAGACATTGCCCTTCAATCCGGAACACAGTAGTGTTTGCACACTACTGCTTGGCGGTTGAATAACTAGCAAAGGTGTGGTACTTCCCCAGGCAGACCCCTGCAAAGAGTCCTCACCACTACAAAAAACCATCACCACTACCACCACTACCACTATGGCTATTATGAAGTAGTTTTATCGTTTCAGAAATGTGTATCAAATGAAAATTCGTAATGGTAGAATTTCCACTACTTATCGGTGAATTGATACTTATTCCAATAAGTGTTTAAAACGCGTGACTTTTGCGGAAACGTATTTCAAATATAAGGCTGTGTTCTTTATCTTTAATAAGTAGGTAAGTGTATAGTTACAAAAAGATATCATTGAAAAAATTGTTTTATTTTTTTTTATGAATTCTGTTATCGAATCGATTAAGTATTGAATCGGAACATCGAAACCATAATCTATGCTATATTTTATAGAAATGTTCTGATTTTCTTGTTACGTAGTATTTAAATGGGGACTAATATGCTGCTTACAACAACTTATAAGTTAATAACTACATTTATAATATTTACCAGTTTACTTTTGATATTTAAAAAAAAAAAAACTGGGACATTTTTGCACACATGGTCATCTGACCCCAAACTAAGCAAAGCTTGTAATATGGCTGCCAGAGACTGATATACGTACATATATTTTTAAACACATACTTAAATAGATGTTAACACCCATAGAACAAACACAAATGTTCATCACACAAATGTTTGTCCTAGATGGGAATTGAACCCACGCCCCCAAGCACAGAAGTTTAATTTAATTTGTTTATTAATTTGTTTTTGACCTATTATTTTTTTGCATTTCTTTTGTTTTCTTACTTCCATTTGATTTTTAGTTAGTAAAACGTGAAAAAATATATTTTATTATTATATCTATTGAGCACATGAGGAATTTTGCGTGTAGTATTTTTTTGTTTTCACCAACTGGACACCTCTTCCTCTTCTCTTCTTTTTCTCGTATTTTTTTCTTGACTGAAAAAGTACAGTGGTCAACAATGATTATACTACTTTCGTTATATAAACACGCATAAAAAAACAGCGAATACGTACTTATCGTTTCTGTACGATAAGTAAAAAAAAACACTATACATGAATTAGCTAATAACTAATTACTTTTTTCGATGCCTAAGAAAGAAAGCGCCATTTTCTCCTATGAATGTTTGCACTCGATTGATAGGAAACGTGGCGGCCAATCTTCAGAGAGAAGCGGCTAATGATTTGCTAACGACCGAGTACATGTTAAAGATTATTTCCTTTGAGGGGCTCTAACGCGATTCTTACGATGCTTTTAAATAAGAAAATAAGATTTTTTTCAAGGACGCTTGGTTTTATTGTTATGGCTCATAATTAAACCAAAATGGCTGAATTGATGTTCGTTGGGAAACTTTGTCGTGTTGATGGCAGGTGAAGTAGAAAAAGCAAGCGTGATCCACCGTAGCCCGCATCATCGCTTAACATCATTTTGCAATAAAAATAAAAATAAATGGTATAATTGTTATTATAGGTACTAGTGGAGGTAAATTAGAAGCATTGAGTGGTGGTTCAGTTGACTTGACAAGAGAGCTAAATTGACCCGACACTACACTGAGGACATCCCAGACATCAGCTTGTACGTAATTGGAATGGCTCTGAAACAGCTTAAGAACAACAAGGCGCCGGGTGATGAAGGAATCACGACAGAACTTCTGAGAGCGGGTGGAAAACCGGTACTTTTGGTCCTCCAGAAGTTATTTAATTCCGTCATACTCGAAGGTACTACACCTGAAGCATGGAATAAGAGTGTGGTGGTGCTCTTCTTCAAAAAAGGTGATAACACCTCGGTGAAGAATGATAGGCCCATCTCACTCCTGAGCCATGTGTACAAGTTGTTCTCCAGAGTCATTACGAACCGTCTCGAAAGCAGGTTTGATGACTTCCAGCCTCCCGAACAAGCCGGTTTCCGTAAAGGCTGGAGTACCATAGACCACATACACACGCTCCGCCAGATTATACAGAAGACTGAGGAGTATAATCGGCCATTATGTCTAGCGTTTGTGGACTATGAAAAAGCCTTCGATTCAATCGAGACCTGGGCAGTGTTGCAGTCCCTCCAGCGTTGTCATATCGAGTATAGGTATATCGAAGTGCTAAAGTGTTTGTATAGAAACGCCACCATGTCGATCCGATTACAGGACGAGAGCACGGAACTAATCCAATTGCACAAAGGCGTGAGACAGGGAGATGTTATCTCTCCGAAACTGTTCACTAGCGCTTTGGAGGACGTTTTCAAGCTCTTGGACTGGAACGGATTCGGCATCAACATCAATGGCGAATACATCACTCACCTTCGTTTTGCTGACGATATAGTCATCATGGCAAAGTCGCTGGAGGACCTTAATACAATGCTCAGCGACACAGTAGCCTTTCCCAACAGGTGGGTCTTAAAATGAACATGGATAAGACAAAAGTCATGTCCAATGTCCATGTTGTACCCGTACCGGTAATCGTTGGGAACGATACTCTCGTAGTTGTTGATCATTACACTTATCTTGGACAGATTGTTCAGTTAGGTAAGTCCAACTTAGGCAAAGAGGTCGCCCGAAGAATCCAACTCGGATGGGCAGCGTTCGGGAAATTGCGTGACATCTTCTCGTCCAAGATACCACAGTGCCTGAAGACAAAGGTATTTAATCAGTGTGTGTTGCCAGTGATGACATATGGTACTGAGACGTGGTCCTTAACTGTTGGCCTTTTGGAAAAACTCAGAGCCACACAACGGGCAATGGAGAGGGCTATGCTCGGAGTTTCTTTGCGCGATAAAATCCGAAACGTAGATATTCGCCAAAGAACCAGAGTCACCGACATAGCTATTAAAATCTGCAAGTTGAAGTAGCAATGGGCAGGCCACATCGCTCGAAGAACTGTTAACCGATGGGGAAGAAAGGTTCTTGAGTGGAGACCGCGAACCGGAGGACGCAGCGTAGGTAGGCCTCCCACTAGATGGACCGACGACATTGTGAGAGTCGCGGGCATCCAGTGGATGCAGATGGCAGGATGTCGTTCAGTATGGAGGTTAAAGGGGGAGGCCTATGTTCAGCAGTGGACGTCTTCTGGCTGATGATGATGAGTGGTGGTTGAAAGCAATGGTGACCGTGCGGTAGCGTGTGCGCTTCACAATCTGACGGCACCCGGTTTGAACCTCGGTCAGTGAAAATTATGTGCAGTTTCGATGCAATCGCTAAACAACAGCGAAGGAAAAAATCGTGAGGAAGCCGGTATGTCCAAGGACCTCTAAAATTCAAAGACATTGAGCAACATGCACTGGTAATGCAAGTATTTTCTCCTTATTCAATACCAGAGACGAAGAAGGCAGTGTTTCGTCCCAATTGACTTATCAGAGCAACATTGCGATCTTTTGGCATCGACTTACTTTGTCATAGTAAACATTTCCTTTAGTAAAAGTACACAAAATTGTATGTTTTCATATTAATCGGGACTTATCGCGCACTCAAAAAAAAAACCGCACAAAATTGTATACAAAATTTTCATAGACCTTTATTTTATTGAATATTTTTGAAGTTAAAACTTCTTTAGGCACTTCTTGGGTGAACAAAATCATGGAACTCGCGTCATCGTGACCGAACGCTGTACCGTGTATTGTAAAATAGCGCCATCTCTTGTATAATAGTTGAATTACTACTTAAGTTTTCACTTCTGACGTGCAATCCTATGACTGTTTTTTATTATTATATACCGACATTGGTAATACCAGTGGAGGTAAATTAGGATCATTGAGTACCGCGCTTACCGCCAGAAGGCTCTTCTGATGGTAAGCGGTCACTGTTGCCTGCAGACAACTAAAACACCAGAATCGTTGCCGTATTGGGTTGAGTTAGATTTCCCGGGACGTTCGCAGCATGTAAGTAATGTTAGTCTAAGCAGGTATCCATAAAAACAAGACCAGCATAAAAGTAACGCAAAACGAAAATCTTATGAATGCTAAGTAAACGAGTTCACGTACAGATATTTACTACGTATGCACCTGTGTGGAAGAAAAGAACCTATTAGATTCATTCGCATTTAAAACATCGGAAACGCTTTACATCACACGACACGACTTTGTGGCTTTCACCGGAGTTTGCTTATGATTTCAGTTTGAATTGATAAGTAATGAATGAAATCATTGATACGTTGTGATGAAACCTTAATAAACCGAATGAGACTAAAATGTATATTATATTTAAAGCACAGATATTTAAAACCAAAATCTATTACTCATAAATCATATATTTCTGAAATAAAATAAGCAAAAAATACTGCAGTGGGTCTCAAACTCAGGCTATGCCTCGTACTACTTAATTATTACAATATATGATGTACATACCTATATACAAATACACATTATGTTAGATTTTGGTACGGCACTTCTAATTATTGCTTGCTAGCTTATTTTTTTTTTTTTCAAATCGAAATTCAAGATTTCGTCTTGTCGTTAAGTTTGTAAATGTTTAAAATTCAAAACTATTTGTGGTTTTAGCACGTTTAATAAATTGTCGACGGGCTACTAACACGGCTCAACCAGTCTTGGGGTCGATTAAATATGTTTTATAAGGCCTAGCACAGCCTTTTCCCCCGCGCGATAAAGACAAAGGTACGAGTATCTATTATTCTGGTTTTGTCGCGTCTACGCGCGGATTATAACGGTGGAATGAAAACTGTCCACGGTCCGTGCAAGGCCTGCTGGAAAGAGAGAGAGAGAGAGAGCTAGAAAGAAAGCCGGACTGAATTTTTACGGAGCTCAGGCTCTCTCGTAATCTTTGACCACAATATCGATTAATTAACACTATAGTTTATTCTCATGTAACACATTTTTAACTTCTGTCACCTGTCTCTCTCCTTGGGATAAACATAAGAATAGCGAGGACAGAAACAACGTCAAAGTTATAGAATCTCAAGTACAAAGGCAAGTCACCGAGAGAAGTGTATTACCAAAAAAAAGGTACCATTACTATTTCTTCGACATCCAAGACGGAGGAGGTTATAAATAAGACTCTCTCTCTCTTTCTCTCGTTGATTGAGGTGGTTGTCTTCAGCCATGCTGACCCGTCTGTTACGAGCACAGACTAGGTATAGCTACTATGTAGCTCAGACTTGTAGTTACGATTATTTTCAATGGAAACAATTCAGTCAAATACCTAAGGTTACTAAATGATAATTGGCCCATTCAACGTCAGTTCAAAATGTAAACAAAGCATAGTGATGGCGTACCTACGGTATTGGTTGGAAATGACGTGAGGTTCAGTGGAATCAGTGGGCGTGTTTTTTATATCAGTAGTAATGTCAACTGATGAAGTGTCTGAACATGTTCGCCCTGCATTAAATGTCTAGTTATAGAAAGTTTTTGGTTACGGTTACCCTAGACGACCGAAGGTTGAGCTTTATCTCACTGCATGTTTCCATACATTATGAAAAATTTTAACACTGAAAAGGAGAAACTGAAGTAAAATAAGCAGCATAAGTCACAAAAGGTTCTTTGTGAAATATGTTTTTATTTTATTTTAGGACTCTTTTTATTATGTAAAATACTCTGCTTGTGGAACAGAAGTGGTTGTAATTAAGTATGGATTATTTTCTGTAAATCGTTATATGTAAACAGGTTCCCGCCGCGCGCCGTCCCTGCACCATCTCTCTCCGAGTAAGTAAAACACGCCTGTATTCTGTTTTGTATCGGTTCATATTATTTGTATCGTCAAATTATTCGCGCAGCATCTGCGCCCGTTCCGCTTTCCCAATAATAAAGTTCCTTTTAAGCGCAATTCGTATGTGAGATACGACGAATGAAGCGCAATAAAGTGTATTAGGAACGTATTGCAAATAGAAAATGTTTGAACACGTTAGAGGCAGAAATTATGGTCGAAAGAAAATATGTCTCGGTGAATATTCGTCATAGCAAGCGTAAGGGGGAGGCCTATGTTCAGCAGTGGACGTCTTCTGGCTGATGATGATGATAAATATTCGTCATTTCAAATTCATTTATTTCAGGTTCATAACCACACGTTAAATATAATAAGACAACAGTAAAAAAAGATTACATGTCAGAATTAAAATTAAACACATTACAACTAAAATTAAAGTCACGCTTATACTCGTATACTGTTCATAGCTTCTGTACTGTTTTTATGGAAAATAGATCCATATGTGCCCAACTAGCCTTCTTATGTAAGTAGAAAAGTACAATGTTTTAAACTATCACGGTTGTTCACTAAAGTTATATGATCATGGGTCTTCCCGTGAACATGGTGCATGTAACTGCGCCGAAATATCGGGAGCTCCTTCCACAACCTTACCACGGTAAATATCCCGTAAATAATCATATAACTTTAGAAAAGTACAACATTTTACAACCAAGTCGCCGAAAAATAAATTAACATGGCTTACGTTCACATTTTAGTTAACCAAATTTTTTTATTACACCATTTGTATGTATGTAATTTGTACCATGTATGTTAACCCTAGATGGGCAAACGCTCGTTAGTGAGAATATGTTGACTAAGGCTAAAATACAATTGGATATACCTATGTAGTGGTATTCGTTTACCAGCCGTAAATCAATTATTGTATTACGGGCAGTTGTTTGAATTTTAAACAATGGTTAATAAAACACATGTTCAAACGGTTGAAGAAATAAAGAAGCAACATAATATGAGACATTTAAATGATTTTTTTTCTTCATAATTGTTGTGGCAATGACAAGTAATATTAAAAGGTTTTGTCAAGCGGCTCGTTGGTCTAGGGGTATGATTCTCGCTTTGGGTGCGAGAGGTCCCGGGTTCAAATCCCGGACGAGCCCTGTTTTTGTCATTTGAGACGTTTAAAAGACCATCAAATTAGGCAAAAGACATTGTTTTTGTCATACATGAGTTGTCCTGGAGCGGCGGATAGATACAGTGTCGTTTGCTCTACACTAGATTAATTAACGTGTTACCTTTAGCTAGAGCAATGTTAGTAAACTAAAATTACGATTAATGTAAGTATGTAATTATTGTCCACAAATAAAACCAAGACCTTAACGAAATGGGGGGTCTATAGACCCCAATGTAGCTTTGAGCGCCACTCCTGCGCCTTTCATCCAGCCAACATTACAACTATAGCAGACATGTCTATTGCTATGTTGTACGTTGTTATCATCATAATCAGCCCACCTTAGTTAGTCTCCTGTCTCCTGGACATAGGTGTCTCTCAAGGCACGTCACTCAGCCCCGCTAGTTCACTGCCTGCCTGTGGCCAAAGAAGTATCCGTAAGGCGTTTGTTATTTTAAAGTCTATTAACACCCCAACTGATTGCTTTGTAACACAATTCTCAGATATCGTAATCTGAAATCAAAATTGGAGGTCCACATTAATTTAACAATATTCGCATGTTCGAGCGTATTTGTTTAAGGATAGGCAGGGTCAACAATAATGCAGCGGTCGCGGTGGACAAATAGCAAGTCATATTGGAGCAAACTTACAAATGCATAGATCTGGCAGGCGTTAAATTGTTGTTAACTTAGTTTTTGGTAAGTTATGTTATAAGTAGAGTCATTATCATCAGCCGGAGGACGTCTACTGTTGAACATAGGCATCCCCCTAAAACCTTCACACTAAAAGACAGCTTGCCATATGCATCCACTGGATGCCCGCGAGTCCCACAATATCCTCGGTCCATTTAGTAGAAGGGTAGAGTAAAGTGTGTAAATGTAGAGTTAGTCAAGATTGCAATCATGGAACACGCTGTCACTAATTAAGGGTGAAACTATAACATCATAATCACGGGCTTCATAAGCATCATCATCATCGGCAGCTTATTCGTCCTGCTACATGACTTAAGCCTCCTCCCTCTTCCGCGATCTTTTCCTTCCAAAATGTTGGATTTCCTTTCTAAATTTAGGAAACTAAATTTTAGTGTTTATAAATTTTAAGCCCATTTTGTGCAAGATTTTCATAAAACACGGAAGATTTGCGGAAGAGGGAGGAGGCTTAAGCCATGTAGCAGAATGAATAAACTGCCGATGAAGATGATGCTTATGAAGAAATTTTATATTTTGTAGTTTTAAAAGATATTACCTTAGTGACAGGGTGTTCCATGATTGCAATCATGACTGAAAGCTAAAATGAAGACTCTAAAGCACCCTTAACCTCTATATTTACACACTTTACCCTTCTATCGATGGACCGACGATATTGTGGGAGTCGCATCCTGTGGATGCATATGGCATTTTCTGTGTATACTTTAGTATTAAACAGTATAATAGGAAAAGGTACACATTTTTTAAGTTCTGGAGTACGAGTATTGGTCTAAACAAGAACTAGTAGCTACTTATTCTTATGCCCTTATTCTTATATCCCAACATCGATAGGTATAGATGTGATGTCAGGGCTCAGTGACCTTATAGTCTCCTGTTAATACCAACATTATGGTGAAGCTTTGTACCAGTATAAAGTTATTTATATTCAACAGAAAATATTTTGTTATCAATGCTAACTTAATTGTTACGTTACTTCAGCCATGTCTAAACCTTTTTAATCATAACAATCTTACCTGTAAGGCAGGTATTCACGCGGGGCGAATTTCCCGGAATCCAGCGATGATCCGGCGCATTCGAAATGATCCCAGCATCTCCATCAAATCCTTACATTTAAACACTAACCTTAAATCACACATCATACAATTCAAAATTGTTTGAATACCAGCTAGATTAGTTAAGTCATTTTGCAATTAAAGTACGTCATAGTTACCTCGATAAGATTGATCGAGTGGGGTAAGGAGACCAGATAATCTGGGATCGGATAAAAAACCGGTGACTTGTCAAATTCGTCGCATTCTCGAAGCAACTGCTCGGAGGATCGGCCTTTAGATCCGTCATGGTTTTTAATGTCCTATCGATTTTTGACGAATTTGTGTAAAGAACATGTGAATAGTCAGAAGTAGTACTGTTAGTAGTGAGTATAGTTTTTACAAATATATAATATCCTACCCTTTACATAAGAACGATTACTTACTTGAATTATAAAGTTTGGACTTTCTTGTTAAATTAAATGTAGCTAATATGAAAATTCTTTACGTCTCTGCATAGGCTGCTTCCACAGAAAATTATGCGTTCTCATGGTATAAATATCTACAGAAATACAGAAGCAAATATTTTGCTACAACGATAGTTACCTGAAAATCATATAAATATTGTATGAAAAATCATGAGTAGATATAAAAACCAGCCCTCAGTATCTGCTCATCATCCGCTGGGATAGTTTGGTAAAGTTACCATGGAACAGAACAATTATGCTCCATATAAAAACCTCAAATAACCAGTGTGAAGAATCGGTGCTTGTAAATTCACACAATCCTATTCTGCAGGATAAAAATGCTGTTTTAACCGACTTCAAAAAAGGAGGAGGTTCCCAATTCAACAGATTCTTTTTTTTTAAAGCTGTTGCTTCCCATGTGGTTCCATTTCAATTTGGTCCAGTTCTGAAATTTTTATGAAGTCTCTTTTTATATTAATATGTTTTAAGTATGAAAATGAAATTTGTGTTTGTACAAACATTTTCTTTTCAACCTCCGACGCAAACAGAGGTGTTATAAGTTAAACAAGTATATCTGTGTGTCTTTGTATCTGTATATCTGTGTGTCTGTCTGTGGTATCGTAGCTCCAAAATGGCTGAACCGATTTAGTTTTAGTTTTTTGTCTTTTAAAAAGACTCTTGATCAAGTCAAGGTGACTTGATCAAGAGTCTTCTTAACTATGATATAAGAAAATCAGTTCAGCCGTTTGAAGATATCAGTTCTTTTATTGGAGTAAAAAAAAACAATGTATAGATAGGTCTAGGTACTTGTTGTTGTTTGCGAAATGTGTACAAAGTAGCTGAAGGTACTGAAGGTAAGATACTGACTATAGTACTTCCAAAATATCCGTTTTATTTCGCAGAACCCGCAGGTAGGTAGAAAGTCGAGAATATCGTGACATTTCATTAATTATAATCCTAAAATCTGTATTTTTTCTATCCCGGTCTCATCTTCGATTCGCAGCGGGTGCAACTGTCAAAGAAAACATTATAATGAACTCTAGTTCTTTAGGAAAAGGTTGAAATTCCTAACGTAAATAATGTTTATGAATATGTTTCTATTGTCATGAAATCCATATATCTGTATGTTTTTTTGTGTGACTTAAGGATTATTGATGATTATGCGATTACTTGGCGATAAAAGTGCGATTGGTTTGATCTTTGTTACAAACTACCATCAACACCATCATCAGCTAGAAGACGTCCACTGCTGAACATAGGCATAGGCCTCCCCTTTTAACCTCCATACTGAACGACGTCTTGCATCTACTGGATGCCCGCGACTCTCACAATGTCGTCGGTCATCTAGTGGGAGGTCCACCTACGCTGCGTCTTCCGGTTCGTGGTCTCCACTCATTAATAGCTATGTCGGTGTCGGTTCTTTGGCGAATATCCATGTTCCGAATTCTATCGTGCAAAGAAATTCCAAGCCTCTCTCCATTGCCCGTTGTGCGACTCTAAGTTTTTCTAAAAGGCCAACAGTTAAGGACCACGTCTCAGTACCATATGTCATCACTGGCAACAACACAAACAGTTAGTTACAAACTAAAAATACACAAAATGTTAGATGTGATAGAAGGCAACGTCTTCGCTTAACGCTTGTTACTACATAGGATCATAAGGCTTATTTTTATTACATCAAAGTCGCATTTAGACCATCATCAGCAAAATCATGGCGCTTACATCATACTCATTACGCTACATAGATACATAGTCGTGCGTTTTGCTACTTCTATTATTGAGGTTTTTCTCATATTTTCTAAAAGTACCTATAGCTGTAATGTAAAATGTACCTACGGTTCCATCCATAATTAAAAAATCTGTTATATTAAGATATCGTAGACATCATTTAGCAGATAGGTACCTATTTAAATGAATTAAAAAAAAAAACAGAGAGAAAGCGCAAATCAGTGTTAGCTCATATTTTGTTTAACTAATAAAAGCACTTGGCCCAGTGAAATAAATCTATTTCATCAATAAAACATCTGCCTGGCCGGGAATCAAACCAGTGACCTTCTGCCCAGACGCACCACCATTGAACCATACCATTCGTTTAAAATCATACGCCTGAATTTGAAACCTCATTACTTAAAACGGAAAAAGAAACGTCATTGTTCATAGAAAATGCTGAAATCTTACATAGATAACCATAGATATCTAAAACTAAAATCAATGTTGGAAACCGTTATTTTAAGAAAAAATCATTGAATGTGTAATCGACTGGACTTTACACTGTTTCTACGGAACCCCAAAAAGATTCTGTACGGAGTATTTTACAAAACATTGTCTAATTCGTATCTTTACTTAAGAAAGTAACGCACTGACCGGACGGTCTAAGTATTTATATACTAGCTAATGCCCGCGACTTCGTACGCGTAGCGCAAAGTAATTAGTGGGTGGACGATTAGACTGACATATCCAAATATAAATGTTACACTAACGAACACGAACGGAACTTTAAATAGGCACAAATCCATCGGATTATTTATACTGAATATTTTATAGATAATACCTACACATATGACATGATTGTAGATTTATTGCTCTCCATTTTAATGCGGATAGTCATACTATCGTCATAGTATGATTTTAGTCTAGTTTTAATCTGACTCGATACAGGTATCCCGACATGTCCATAGTTTCAAATATATTTCAAGCAAATAATATATTACTTTCACTGGTTAAATACGTTGGAAGTGTGGAGCCATGGAGCCAATAAGGAAAAAAAATTGGTATAAGTCAAGCGAAATGTCATGCATGACAAACGTTATTATTGAATTATTAGTAAATAGTAAGTAGGAAGCATGGAGCGGTATCTATAATTAATCGCTGTTATTTAACATTACTCCGCGTAAAGATTGCCAATCAATGATGACTAAATAATTTTTGCCCGCCTTCTGCGCCCCTACCCTTCCAACAACTAAACCGCTTTCGTTCACCACCATAACATCCAAAATAGCTGCTAATCATAGATCAGTAACAGATTAGATGCCGCGAGTTCACCTACTTTGCGTGTCTGTTATTGGTCTTAAGTTTGATCCTGGCAAGAAAAAATATTCATTTTAATCTCCGTCGACTTGGTATATTAGCACGTCAGAAGTCAATACAAAAATGAACGTACTTTAAATTACGCCATAATAAACTGTAAAACCTCTTCAAAAGCAGTTGGCTGTCCTGAAAATAACAAAAACAAAAAAACTATTTAGTGCAGTCTATCGGAAGTTATGCGGGTACATACATTTCGGCGATTCGTTTTTATTTCATCATCATCATCAGCCAGAAGACGTCCACTGCTGAACATAGACCTCTCCCTTTAACCTCCACACTGAACGACATCCTGCCATCTGCATCCACTGGATGCCCGCGACTCTCACAATGTCGTCGGTTCATCTAGTGGGAGGCCTACCTACGCTGCGTCTTCCGGTTCGTGGTCTCCACTCAGGAACCTTTCTTCCCCATCGGTTATCAGTTCTTCGAGTGATGTGTCCTGCCCATTGCCACTTCAACTTGCAGATTTTAATAGCTATGTCGGTGACTCTGGTTCTTGGCGAATATCTATATTTTTATTTACATATAGATTATATGGCAACAGCCGCTCCAGTCTTCCTACCTACCATGTCTGCGAGTAGAAGTCTGTCATTACGACAACATTACTATAAAATAAGCTAGATGGCGTTATAAATAATTATGAAAAAAATTTTTTTTTACTATTTATTATCATAAATTAATATAGCCTATGTTTCAATCAGGTATTTTATAAGCATATTCATGGAAACTGCTTTGAAATCTTTCTAGTAGTTTAAAAGATGTGCGCGGACAAACAAACAAACTGACAGCCGTCAGATTTGTAGTTCCATAGTTTGAAAATAGATTGCGTACTAAAACGATGTTTTGCGAAAAAATTGAAAATTTGCTTAAACTTTACGAATAATATTATTAAAAACGTAATAAGGTATTCAATAATTCCTGAAATAATGAGTGTAAATGGATCGTAGTTTCACAAATATGAAAAGTGCGTCTATTATAGGTAAATACGACACTTTACCTGAATCACGCAAACGGTATTTTTTTGCAAGTTAAACCGATATCAGGTATTGCTTCTACTTAGTTAGAAGTCATGTGTGAAGGTATTTGATCTACACATTTATAATATGGTAGGGATTGTGTGAAATTATCTTAATAGTGTTTCGGTCTTTACGATTTTCTCGATAAAACATTAAATTTTGATATGACACCATTAAACAAACTAAAAGAATTGCCAAAATAGCTAAAAGTCGGAAAAGAGGGCCTTAAAGCTTACAAGTCAGAACATAAAACAATATCTTCTTACTATAGGTTCCGCTTCCGGTTCCAACAAAACCATTGCATATCAGCCAAAGTCGTGAGCGAGATTCTCTGTCAGAGGAATTAATCTTCCATAGCCTCAGTGCCGAGATAACAAATTTGCAGTGACACAGAGGGGGGGAATATCCCGCCACCCACCTCCTACTTCCCGTTACCTCACATTGTCTCACGGGTAAGACGTAAGACTAGCTCGTGTTATAGGAGCGTATTTATTTACCTAGACTAATATAGGTACAGAAGGATTTACTAGGATGTGATGTTATACCTAACTAGCCGCCCGCCCCGGCTTTGCACGGGTGTAAGCTCGGCCTTCGGCATCGCTACAAAATATATTATAGCCTATGTCACCCGGGGATAGTGTAGCTTCCCAACAGTGAAAGAATTTTTATAATCGGTTCAGTAGTTTTTGAGTTATTTCGTTACAAACATACAAAAATAGGTACAAATCTTTCCTCTTTATAATATTAGTGTAGATAGAGATGTTATAGGCGAACAAAATTAAACGGCTTTAAAAACCAACTACGGCTCGCCGCCGGTCGTGGTGATTGGCTGAATTCGGCTTTGTTCGGCTTCGGTCGTCGATTATGCTGCGAACTCTTTCACTCTCTCAATCAAGACGAACTACACATTTCGCTCATCCATGGTTTTTCGTATTGTTTCTAAAATTCCATAGAAGCTTCTAGTAAAGCCTCCATCGCTTTACTAGGGCATTACTTTGAATTGACCGTGACTTACTTTGCCTGACTTTGAATTGTTTGACGATATCTAATAAAACCCTCTCAAGAGGAGAAAAAACAAACCCATAAGTATAAAAATACATTATTTGTACATACATATTACATACATACTCGTTTACTATACAATATTTTGGTTTCAGCTTTGAAATGTAAGTAGAAAATTAATTTAGGATTACCCTAATTATTATTATTAGGATTAGGATTTAGGGTTTTTATTGTGTACCTGTAGGGAATGTCATCGAACACTCAAGACACGATCTCACATATTCACCCAGACCCAGAGTAGATATTAAATTTCATGGTGACATGGATGTATGGGACGCGAATTGTGTCCATACTTTGGCGCCGTCACATCTTTCTGAGACAAAAGGTAGAGCTGTGGCCTTAGTACGAGCACATGCGAAAAAGTTATCGTTACGTAAACGATTGCAAAATGTATGAGAAATTGAACAGCGCCTCTATCGGACGTGAAAGAAAACTGAATTTTTCATACATTTTGCTATCGTTTACGTAACGATAACTTTCTTGGATCACTCCAATACTTCATAGAGTAGTCTTCTTACGCGGGCATCCAGTGGATGCAGATGGCAGGATGTCGTTCAGTGTGGAGGTTAAAGGGGGAGGCCTATGTTCAGCAGTGGACGTCTTCTGGCTGATGATGATGAACTTTCTTGCAAGTGCTCGTACTAAGGCTGCCACTGCCAACTGCCACTAGTGTGGCTGCCAATTCGGCAGACAAGAGGTGCAAATAATATGCTAACCTCGGCAGTGGTTACATATCTGAGCCGTTTGGGTTCGAGACGCTAGTCCTGCGGAGACCAGGACCTCATCTAATTTTCAAAAATGCTGAAGTGTTTCTGATTCAACAAATAAGCATTGCCATTCAGCGTCGTAATTCCGCCAGGATGCTGGGTACGCCGACAACTTATAGTGGTATTGAACATTTTGATTTTCTTTAGGAATAGTTTTGACCTTCAACGTTCTGTAAGTCTTTTTGTAGTGTTAGTGTTAGCTCATATTTTGTTTAGCTAATAAAAGCACTTGGCCCAGTGAAATAAATCTATTTCATCAATAAAACATCTGCCTGGCCGGGAATCAAACCAGGGACCTTCTGCCCAGACGCACCACCATTGAACCATACCATTCGTTTAAAATCATACGCCTGAATTTGAAACCTCATTACTTAAAACGGAAAAAGAAAGGTCATTCATTGTTCATAGAAAATGCTAAAATCTTACATAGATAACCAAAGATATCTAAAACTAAAATCAATGTTGGAAACCGTTATTTTAAGAAAAAATAATTGAATGTGTAATCGACTGGACTTTACACTGTTTCTACGGAACCCCAAAAAGATTCTGTACGGAGTATTTTACAAAACATTGTCTAATTCGTATCTTTACTTAAGAAAGTAACGCACTGACCGGACGGTCTAAGTACGTACACTATTTAGAAAGGTAACTATAAATAGACACTTTGTACTGTAGACTTACGGCTACCTCTTAACGCGGGCTCGAAACAGCGCTGAATCTGCAGCGCAGTGCGGAAAATCACGCAAACGTGAACCTTAACGCGCCGGGACACGGTTTGCAGTAGTGCAACTTTTCGCAATCACCTAAAATCTCTTGAAACAGGTAGGTAGTAAGTCATGTAATGGTATGTGGAATGTTTTAAGAAGTATTTAAAGGTTTCTCTATTTACGATAGATTAAGTTAAGGTGAGGTACTTAATGTAGGTAGTAAAGTGCTATTGTGAATGGAGGCGATTGAAAAAGAACCCAGTTAAATAAATAACCAGAGACATATGCCCAGAAGTGGGTTACCAAAATCCGAAGATGATGAGAGCTCTAGTTGTTAAGTGAGAGGTTGTTAGCTTTTTTCCCTTATGAGATGGTTTGGCGTCCTACGTCTTACGCATTTGCCATTGTCAAATAATAAAATATATTTACGTTTTATGAGATATCGTCAAACAAGTCATAGTCAAGCAAAGTAAGTCACGGTCAAGTCTAAGTTGTGCTCTAAATTGGAAGAGGCTTCTATTAAGTTTTGGAAGGAAAGGTCTAATAAGGATTCAATAGTGCTTGATTCTATGGAGTTTTGAAACCAAAGCGTGTCATCGAACAAGCAAAGACCAACAAAAACTTGACGTTTCTTAAAACAAATTGACATTGACAATCAATATGACTAGCTGTCAGTTAAAAAAAAAAAAGATGTCACGGGCAGGCTAATGCTAATAAGCGCGGGAATTCAAATTTAGCGGCAGGTCTCGAATATGCGCCTTAAAAAATGACTCACCTACTTACTGACCACAGGTTTCCTTTGCAGGTTTCCTGTTTCCCTATGGCAAGCCAATAAACATGTAGATCGCAAGTCGTCCTATTGTTTTCTTCGCGGAACCATATTAGGGAAGTCTACTGCGCACAGCTTCCTTGTTAGATTTTCGGCATACATTATTATGCTAGCACTGAACTAAAGGACCAGGTTCCCTTAGTACTCTATGACTATATATATGATTTCTAATGGGATTTACCGTGATAAGGTTGTGGATGGTTGCAATTTCGGTGGTGATGGTTTTCAACTCGCCAGTGCGTGGAATTAGGTTGCCTCAAAAATAGAAATAGTCGTCCAAAATGTGTTCATTTCACAAATTATGTACGGTAATACATCTACAATAATTTAGATAAACAAGTGGATCACCGACTTCAAAACTATATGAAAAACATACGTTTTTATAAGTGCCTATAAAATTTGAGGGTGCCCTCGATTTTCCTGGGATCCCATCATAAGATCCTGACTTGCGTGACAAATAGTGACAATGGTAGATACCAAATTGGAACTATACCCTACCGAACAAAAGAAAAGTTTCTGAAATCGGTCAACAGTTGGCGGAGAAATCGATGCACATAATTTTTTTTTAAACCAGTGGAACATAGAACCATCCTTTCTTGAAGTCGGTTAATACAGTACTAGCGCAGTTGTATCCATTAACTTTCGAGTTAGTAAAAATGCCTCATCTCTCAGCCAGTTTTGGGGCTTGTTGAGGTCCTAGCTTCATAGTTAAGTTACTTGTAGTTAGCAAGAATTATAGATGGCGGCACTAACTCTAAAACAACGTTGGATGCAAAGACAGCTCAAGAATTTGTAGAGTGACAGGAAAGGAACCGTAGCTTAGCGGATAAAGCGTTCGAGACGTAAACTCGATGGCGCAGGTTCGAACCAGGCAGTCGTCAAAATTGTTTTTAGTTTTGGTCCAATAGTAATAGTTGTTAAAGATGATTGCAATGACTTCCTTTCGGCTTAGTACCACAGATCTGTGTAACCATGTAAACTTTTTGAATTACAAACTTTTTTGACAGTAGAAATGGTCAAATTCTAAATGCTATTAGCCTACTTTTATTCTCATTTTCTGTGGGTCGACACTCGAGATCTATCTATCCCGCGTAAGGAGGTGGGTGGCAATGGCAAGGGTCGTGACGTCACGAAACCAGTCTTTCAAGTACACTGATGTTCAACACGATCTTGAATCTATTTTCCAGAAGCTACGTTAGCTCAGCTTCGTTTAGCGTGATGGTGGCAAGTGATTTAAAAATAGCGGTTTTAATTGTGTGGAACACGCTGCCTGTGGATTGTAGAGTAGCGAGTTGGTGACGTCACCGTGTTACCGGCGAGCGCCGGATGAGCGTGCTCCGTCTCGGATAGATAACGGAACAATGAGCGTGGCGCTCGCATCGACCGGTGGGCGTGGCCAGTCCCCGCCCCGCGACAGAGTGAGAGCGCCTAATCTCGGATAAAGGATCAGCCTAACCCCAGCATTGGAGGAGGCTAAGCGAACGTCGACGCCTAGTGAACGCCATTGGGCCTTGGATATACGTGGATTAGGATATGTAAGGAAAACTCGGTATATAGAGCCTTCGCCAGATTTCAGTAGCTTTCAGTTCGGCGTTACGTAACTGGGGGATGGGTTAATGCAGCGCTTGAAGCTGCGACATTCGCTGTATTACTCATTATATAGACAGAGAGAAGAAAGAAAGAATATACATTTATTTGACACAATTACAAATACTTATAATCTAAAGGATGGTGTCATACAGCTAATTTTATTTTATTTTACTCTATTAGAAACCCAATCAGCTGAAAATTACAAAATATGGTAGGTGGACACAAGCCATACAAAGTTTTCACTTATAAAAACAATATGTTTATATTTCAGATCTGACAGAAATGTAATACCTAAATAATAACTAAATAGTAATACTAACCTAACCTTATCAGCCCAATAGGTATGATGATAAAAACTTAAAGGTTTCTCTTTACTTTTTGAGTCAGATGACCATTGACCATGTGTGCAATAATGTCCCAGATATTTATTATTATTATACCACAACCTACCACATATAAATAGACAGAGTTTTTTTATAGATTAGAATCTGTACAAACAAAGATGAGGTGAAAACGAAAGCCACAGTCTAATCAATTTTCAAACAAAATGTTTACGTAATTTTCATTAATAATTACGAGAGTTTTAAGATTTCCTGACACCAGTCTGTATAAACATGCTACGATATTCATATCTAGTTTCAGGTTGTTTGTTCCGGATTTTGTTCGCACTGTTCACTAGCTGTGTTCCCATGGCTTCGCATGCTAATTTTAGATTAACAATTTTTTTTCTCCAAAATTAAAAATTACGAAATAACATCCAATTTCGTGCAGCTTTTTGGCGCGATAAAATTAAAATCCTATTTGCATCAAACCTTGTGAAGGATTTAATTGTGAAACATCGTAAAATTCAACAACAGCATTCAACACCTCTTTTGACAGGTTCTTGAGTGGATACCACGAACCGGAAGACGCACGAAGGTAGACCTCCCACTAGATGGATCGACGACATTGTGTGTCGCGGGCATCCAGTGGATGCAAATGGCAGGATGTCGTTCAGTGTGGAGGTTAAAAGGGAAGGCCTATGTTCAGCAGTGAGCGTCTTCTGGCTGATGATGATGATGATTCAACACCTACCTATACATATAAAAACAAAACTTAAATAATTATCAATATAAAAACCTGACTTCATAAAAATGACAGAACTGGACTAAAGTGGCAAAGAACCACAGGGGAAGCACCAGCTTTCAAATAAAAAAAGAATCATCAAAATCGGTTCACCCAGTCGAAAGTTCTGAAGTAACAAACATTAAAAAAAAACTGTTGAATTGAGAACCTTCTCATTTTTGGAAGTTGATTAAAAGTACTAAAAAAAGATCGTTTATACTATCTATATCCTTCCTTGCCTTACTGATGTTCAATATAATACAAATGTGCCCAAAATGCTGGCCGCGTTGCCTCGGTGGATTTTGAGGTTAAGTTTCTGACCAAAATATAGGCCAGCATTTTAGTCACGTAAAGAATCCTTCAGTCTCCCCGACAATCCTTAAAATTTTCGAAAGCAATAGGTACGAATAGATATTTCTGTGAGTTTAAACCGACTTCAAAAAAGGAGGATGGTTCTATGTTCCACTATATTTTTTTTTATGTATGTTCACCGATTTCTCCGTCAACTGATGACGGATTAAAAAAAAAACGGTAAGGTATTCTTCCAATTTGGTCCCATTGTCACCAAGTCAGGATCTGATGATGGGATCCTAGGGAAATCGTGGGCAACCCGCAAATTTTATACGTACTTATTACGTTTTTCACACACTTTTGAATTCGTATTTTTTTGTGATTCACTTGTATTTTACAGTTTTCTTCTTTGGAATCCTAGGCCTGCAATTCTAGCTTTCTTGGCGTAATTTCTCTCTCCGTAACAAATTCAAAGATACAAAAATAAAGAATCTAATTAATTATCAAGTAAAGCGGGTTTTATTTTCTTCGATCTCTGCCAGCGTTTTCGTTTCATCATTGCTAGGAGAAGTCATAATTGTCGACGATCCCAAGCTCACTGAACACCTAGAGCAGCTCAGCATGCGCAGAGACGTTGGGTCTTTTTGTGTCTTTTATCGCATTTACAACGGGGAATGTTCTGAAGAACTGTTCGATCTGATGCCGGCATCGCACCAGCCGCCACCGCCTGAAAATTCATCCACATATCATAGATATGTGGAAATCGCACGCTGTGCGTTTCACGCGTTCTTTTTTGCCTCACACCTGCAATTTGTGATTCCCTCCCATCCTGCGGCATTTCCGTGTAGCTATAATATGGGGTTCCTCAAAAGGGCTGTTAATAGAGTCTTTAAGAGTTGGTAACGTTATTGTGATGCCTCTGGTGTTGCAGGTATCGATAGGAGACGGTGATCCATCAGGCGGCCAGTCTGATTGTTTCCCAAATATGGCATTGAAAAAAAAGAACACTTTTTTCATGTAGGTATAACAGCTATTATAATATTGCATAACTTTTCAAACAGTAAGTATGCGAAAGTCAAAAACAAACGAATAAAATATTCATGCAAAGTATACACACCGCTTATTAAGAGTAGTGAATGTAAACATAGACTTAACTTTAGCATCCGCGACAAATAAACAAACATTTTATCTTATTTAAAAATCATCGAAATTGGTCTCAGTTACGTGATAAAATACACAACTGAGAATACACAAAACGTTTAAAGATTAAAATGCGATACTAGTATTGTTTTAACGTGTTATTCAAATAAAGTAATGTAGTCTCGAAGGTAAGTATTAAGGCAAGGCTCACACGAGTGAATTTTGCCATCGTGACAAATGTTGAAATAAAGATGTAAAGAGGTACACGCATAAATTTATATTATTTTACTAAATATTTTTTATGGGACTTTGCCACAAAATGCAACCCCATAAAACTAAAGCATAGCAATAAACTTACAAACACCAACAATTCCCATATACGGACACTTAAGTAAATTCTTCGTTTGAAATATCTATATGTCTTCATTGCCTGTAGGGACTGATATAAACGATCTTCAATTTGTTTAGTTGTAAAGTTTTATTTTTCATAGTATTTGTCATGGTATGTATGTTGTTGTTGTTAATTAAAACATAGGTTTTAACATAAATCTAAGAAACTATTTTCTTTACCATAAGGTAAATTAGTATCACTAGCTTGGCTTCTCAGGAACCAGGTACTAACCGAGATAATGACGTAGATTCTGTTTTATAGAACTGTCAAATTTAGTTTAGATTAGACA
The DNA here is from genome assembly GCA_949125355.1 of Agriopis leucophaearia. NCBI lineage: Eukaryota > Metazoa > Arthropoda > Insecta > Lepidoptera > Geometridae > Agriopis > Agriopis leucophaearia. The sequence goes on from OX421262.1 coordinate 5,892,859, forward strand.
TTTATTTGTGTATATCACTATTGTAATTGTACAGCGCGACAACGCCGTTTATGCATATTGAAAGACGACAACGTGCATTGGTTTATACCAGAGTGACGAAACAGTCACGCTGACAAAAGTCACCAGTGAGCGCCAGCCCTAATTCTGAAGGGTAGGAGAGCCAAAATTGCCATCACCTGATTTTAGCATGATTGTCGATATTTAATTCGTAATGATTTCTTATAACGTAGTAGATAGATAGATATAAACTCTGCAGTTTTCTTACGTCAAACTTAACAAGGCTAGTTCCTTGACATTTAGAAAGATTCAAGTTTTTATCATATTTTTAGGCTGTCTCTGGAGGCTAACTGTTATATTAGGTCCAAGTTTTTTATAAGCTATAAAATATGATTGTAAAAAGTTGAATGAACATTGTATCTTTTCATATATATAATTTTTTTCAATTTGTTCAGACGGAACAAAAAAAAAAAGGCACTAGTTAATCAGAATTGGTCATGGTGCTGTAGATGATGATAATGATGAAAAGTAACCTAAGTTACTCCTTATAAAATCAGTTATCTGCCAGTGAAAGTCCCGTCATAATCGGTCCTGCCGGAATATAATTACATACATACTTACATACATAGGTACACACATCGATTTACAAATATATAGATTATATTTATACAATGGAGTGACGTACTAAACGTAAAACGACGAGTAAAAACTGGATGTAGAGAACTGCCGACAGAGCTCAGTGGCTTGCATTAGAGGTCTATGTCCAGCAGTTGACAATAAAAGACTAATGATGATATTTTATACAGGTTTATTTATATGTGCTGGAGACTCTCTCAGGTAGCTTTATATTTAACAAACTTTGTTTCATGAATTTTGACAAACCTTAATATATTTATCCGGGGTCCCAAAATAGTTATGTATATCTTAGTTTTCTTTAGTCTTGATTAAATTTTCTTTGTATTCTTACTGAATAGTCTTACTAGTAAGGCTATTGAGAAATCGCTTTCTGATAGAATTACCGGTAGTAAGACCCGGCTTTTTTTTCTTATTGGACATACATATTCGTTCAATGCTATTTTTTTTTTCATCGCGAATAATTCCGCGTTTTACCACCAACTCACCTGTTGGTAAGCGGTGATGTGGTCGTCGCTTATCAACAGGCGTTTTTCGTCAAAAAATGTGAAAGGCTAATTGACAAATCTATCGGTTAGTTTGCCGTACATCTGTTCTAAAACTGAGGAACAGAACTCGCTAAATAGATAAGAGAATTTAGTAAAGTGACGATTGAAGAGGTTATTGTCATATTTGTGTTGTGTACGTTGTCTGTGGACTCAAACAATTTGAGCCTCTTGTTTCGTGAGGCAATGTCATCTAGACTTATTAAGCAAATGGAAGCTGTGCGGTTAGAAACGTGAGATTTGGAAACGAATTTGAAATCTATTTTTTTACTAATTCCATCGAAAAAATACTGGTAGGTGCTTTAATAGTTTAGGTATCTATGCTAATACTGACAAAAAGTCTAGATGTGATTGATGATGAATACGTCTAAAATAGAAGGGATTTTTTTAAATATCTAGGACATATTTGCACACAGTCATCTGACCCCAAACCAAGCAAAGCTAATAATATGGCTGCCAGAACTTGATATACGTACATATATTATATATTTAAATACATATACTAAAATAGATATTAACATCCAGACATAAGAACAATTACAAATGATCATCCCATGAATTTTGCCTATTGATGCCATTGCCTTATTGATGGGAATTGAACTCACGCCCCCCAAACGCAGAAGGTAGGTTCACTACCAACTAAGCCACCATCCGGGCAGGCTTGACTTTCAAGACAAGCGATCTGCGTGATCTGATTCCCTCCTGCCCATTTTTCTAATAGACGGCCAGGGCGGGCACGAAAAGGCGACATCGTTTTTTGGATGATATTCCGAAAACCCGTACAAAGCGCATTGATTCCACCTTTATTGTACGAACCCCTACACTGTAGAACGCGCTGCCTGAATGGGTGTATAGTTACAATCTGGTGTGATAGAGACGCGCGTGAATCGGTTTCTTCTAGCATTTGGGCAAGCGAGCTATCGTGGACTGCATCATCGCATCAAAACTTAAAGCTATGGGAGCCTTTTTGGTGCCCTTAATTTTGAAATACTGAATACTGAAATATTTGAAAAACCAGTGCTAGCTGGTCTGCGAGGTATAAAAATGGCAATAAAGGCAATAGAAGAAAAAAAGAGTAGATTTCTTGATTAAAATGGATAACCTCTATAAAACTAGCTATAAGCACTTTAACACTTGAACTGTATATAAGTTACTAGCTGCGCCCCGTGGTTTCACCTGCGTGTATACCCTCGATAATAGTAGCCTAAGTTACTCCTTATAACATCAGCTCTTGTCAGTGAAAGTCTCGTCAAAATCGGTGCAGCAGTTTTGGAGACTTATGGGAACATACGCACATAATTTTTTATTTATAGGTTAGAGATTAACGAGTACTTTAACACTTGAGCATAAATACGTATTGAATTCCATTCAAATTTTTAATTTCGAAATTGAAATTACATATTTTGCAAATATTCGTACTTCATCCACTTATGTATTTAGAAAATAAACAATTGAATGTCGGTCGATAAGCCAACTAAGCGTCTTCACCCTAATTGATTACATTCTGTCAATTTAAATATTCTGTATTCTAATAGAAAAATACTAAAAGCGCTGGCGTACCCGAGATCAATAGTATCGAGACAAGTGTTTTTATTATTTCAATATGCAAAGGCGAGTTAATAGAGTCTTAAAGGGTCGGCAACGTATTTGTGATGCCTCTGGTGTTACAAGTATCCATAGGCGTTGGTGACTGCTTACCATCAGGCGGCCCGTCTGCTTGTGGCACAAAAAACTACTATTATCTATTGTAAATTCTAAAGAAAACAAGGAATATCGGCTAGAACGAAGCCTGTCTGAATTCTAGTGTTGTAGATATCAGTGGTCTGGTTTTTGACAGATACGGTGGATACGGCGGTAGAATGCGTGGAACACGGTATGGATGAGGGTGCTGATGAGGAGCTGCTGCCATGTTTGTCTCTATGTCATACTTAAGAGGACTTACTTCACTGCTTTTTTTTCGAAAAAATAATAATCATAAGAGCGATGGTGTCCGGGCGGTAGAATGCGTGCTTTACAAATGATAGCACCCGGTTCGACCCTCGGCCCTGCACCAATGATTATTTAATACTCTCGTAAATTATGTGCATTTTCGATGCCATCGCTCAAAAATGGTATAGGAAAATATCGTGAGGAGACCGGTATGTCCAAGAACCTCAAAAATTGAAAGAAGTATGACATTCACCAACATGGTGGATTAGGGTCCATGCTGTTTCTCTGAGAGAAGGCCACACACATACACACACACACGCACGTAGGAACATGATAGGCTGATAAGTATAATAATGATGACTCATGGACAAAGCTGCGTGCGCGCACTTGCAAAAGACCGCCTAATGCCGTTGAAACTACGAGTATTATAGTCTGACTAACCAGCTTAATAACTCGGTTTTTACTTATCTATCAATATATATTTAAAAGGCGATGTGTGTATGTATGTATGTTCCTTATGGATTCCGAAACAGCTGTACCGAATTTGATGAAATTTTCTGGCAATCATCAGATTAACCCAGCGAGTGATCCTGTGAAGTTTGGTAGCAATCAGATCGATTCTTAAGTGTTTTAATATTTTCCCTAAAGCAAGAACAAAGATTGAAGTCTTTACATTGACATATTAAATCATAGGTCTAGCGTAGCGTTTATTCTTTTTGATCATAGGGGGAAAAATGTCATCTAAGTCAAAGGAGGTTCCTGCCACTACCAAGGAGGTTGCTTCAAGGAATACAACAAAATCCAAATTTTTAAATTTTATATTTTTAATATGTGTGTAGCTTTAAGTGTGTGTGGATTTTTGCTATAAATAAAATATTGTCTTGTCTTGTCTTGTCAAAAAAAATATGCGTGAAAAGAAAAGTAACGTCAGTTTTCATAACTAAACTTGTAGCAGACAAATGCATTATTGAACACTAAAATCAAATAGTTACGCGAATTACTAGCAAATATTTAGCACCTAGTCAAATAATTCACGACGTCCTTGCGTCCTTACAATTTAAAAACCCGCTGAGTTACTCCCGTTTGAAAAGCCCCAGAAATTAAGAAAAATTAACCTTCCTGTAGGTAATAACGGTTAAACGGTCTATAAAGGCACGTACAAAATTATGGCAAGCCGTGACAATTTTTTTACCCACATCCCGGGAAACCAGGAGCCGGGATGATTTATTTAATGAATAAAAATGCTTCCCCGGAGCTTCAATAGCCATTTTACATGGATATTGCAATTAGTTTGGTTGATAGCTCATGAAAGGAAATTAAGATTCTAGTGAGACGGTTTTTTTAACAGGCAGTTAAATAAGTTATGGTAATGGGCAGGTTGCAGCTTACCACTAAGGCTTTTTTTGGTAGAAACATAATTTTCAGTGAAAATCATCACACTAATATTATAATTGCAAAAGTTTGTGAATGTGTGTTTATTTTTATTCCCACTTAACTCCGGAACAGCCAAAAGTATTCAGATTAAAGTTGCTAAAGGTAAAGGATAGCTTATACACATAGGCTAGTTTTTAAATAAAATAAAACTGGTTCTGTAACCGTAAAGAAAAGGCAGGTAAAGACAAATAATTATGTTATTATAATATATATTTTTCGGGCAAGTGCCTTTATTAACCAAACAAAATACAAGCTACCACTAACACTACATAAACAGTTAGACTGTCCATAGACCGTTGAAGGTCTAAATTATGCGAATGATTTCGTTAATTGAATAACGAAAAAGTTTAGAAATAAGCAGTGTCACTCAGAAACTGTCAACTACGATAACGCGTTAACGCTTACACGTGTAAATTTGTAAATCAATATTATCAGCCCTTAATATCAAATCATGGGCAGTAAGTAACGCAGTACAAAGATACTAATCGAGCGCTACTTACATCGATACTAAATACATCTGAATCTATTCTATTAATCGGCCCATCTACAGCAAATTAAGCGTTACACAGAATTACAAGTGTAAATAATCCAGAGGACGCCCAGCCGACGTGGGCTGGGCTTGAGTGCAAAAAAAAACTCGTTAAAATAGCGGCTTAAAAAAGAAAAGCGTTGAAACGGGAAGGCTCGGGTGGTATCGGTTTTTCTTCTTGCGGGCGGTGCGCTGGGCGGGGCCCCGTTAGTAGCGCGCCGCCGGCCGGCCAACGCGGACGTGTGCACTCCGTGTCGAAGCGATCACACTGTGCACATGTTGAGTGAATTTTCGGCATGTTTATGTCGTCGTGATTAGTAACAAGATGGACTTTCAGAGTGCGATGGAGACATTTGCAGAGGCGTGGGCTGCGGCCAACACTGTCAAGTCGGAGGCGCCGAGCGATCTCTCACAGGTGAGATTTTATTTACGTTGAACATGTAAAATCAAAATTTCATTATCAAATTGATTTGATTGTGCATTGTAAAACTGTCGATAATTTTATTAAGCGTTTACTTTACCTTTTTCTATTTTCTTACCTTATATAGATTTTTATAATTTTTGTTATGATCGATAACAATAGGATCGCCAGAATTATAAGATATACGACACAATTTACTGAATCAAAATTGAATTCAATAATACAGATACTATAAAACAACATAATAATTTTGGTAATTACTGCAATGTATGCACATGACAATAACAATTAATTGCTAATGAGTCACATAAAATTAAAAGAGTGTCAAATGAAATTAGCATAACAAATAATAAATAGGTTGGTTGTTATATTAAACTTGGAATCTATCTACACTAATATTATAAAGAGGAAAGATTTGTACCTATTTTTGTATGTTTGTAATGAATAGGCTCCGAAACTACTGAACCGATTTGAAAAATTCTTTCACTGTTGGGAAGCTACACTATCGCCGGGTGACATAGGCTATATTATATTTTGTAGCGAGGCCGAAGGCCGAGCTTACACTCGTGCGAAGCCGGGGCGGACGGCTAGTGTTTTATAAAGTGATTATTAGAATATGATGAAGACGATTACTTACATACCTAATAAGTAAAAATTTGTTAATTTTTTTATTGGTATGAATCTCAACATTTAACATTGACAGGAATATTCAATCCTCCTTATAAATTTAATTATTATATCATGCTTAGTGAATGATAACGTGTTATTTAGGATATTACCATTATAGATTTTTTAGTTAAATTTATGGTTCAATTAACGTTTTTGTTTGATAAGGATTATAACTGCAATAATTTTTAATGGAACTAGGATTATATTGATTTTATCAGGCCAGTATAATGTACCTACGGTTCTTTATTTCTTACTGTTTAAGTATTCGTCATTGGAATTTAACGTTTCAAGTTCATCTGATAACGGTATGATTTGCATTGAAATAATAACTCTGCGTGGACACGTTTCGTTTGACAATCGATGTCTAACAAGCAGCCTATATTTCAGCGAGGTCACGTAATGTGATTCACGTATTAAAATAAATATTGATTATTATGAAATAGCTAGCTGCGCCCCGCTGTTTTACCCGCGTTTGCAATACCACTGGAGCAACACATTTTTTGTGAAAAAATATATCTGATGTCACTTGTTGGTTCTCTATCGTAGGGAACGTTTAAATAGTTTAAAATACGTGACAGTCATGATAGATATATACTTAATATATCTATGGTGACAGCCAATGATAATTAAATTGGTACTAACTTGGGGAATACCCTTCTTAGAGAAGGATTTATCTAACTAGCTTTTGGGTTTTTTCATGATTATCTATTAGTATATTAATTTCTGAGATTTGAAACAGTAACGACGTAAGCTAATCTAGTTAGTTTAGGTACTTGGTATTACATATCCTATGACACAAACACTCATTATAAAACACAGTAAAAATTTACCCGATTAAAATGAACATTCAGTGCAAATTTAAATTACAAGCTAATACCTATACTAATTGGATCCAGATTTGATAAGATAATATTTTGTGATTAGCATCAGATATTGTATTTCTTAATCAATTTCAAAAAATATTGTGTACCTATGTAGCCAGTAAAGTTCTAGATTTATTTAGGTCAGATGGGCTAAGAGAAAAGGAACTAGAAATCATAGTCACTAGGCATTATAATAATTATAAACGCACAGTAGTCTGGGAATAGCTACGCAGTGTTTTGACTTTTCGCTTTTTCAAAATAACACGAATGAAAAATACAAATGATTAAGTAACTACTACAAGGCTACTCCAAGTTATTTAAGGGGGTTAGAATTTAACACTATGTATTGTAAATCTGCAAGTTGAAGTGGCAGGTCACATCGCTCGAAGAACTGATAACCGATGGGGAAAAAAGGTTCTTGAGTGGAGACCGCGAACCGGAAGATGCAGCGTAGGTAGGCCTCCCACTAGATGGACCGACGACATTGTGGGAGTCGCGGGCATCCATGTCGTTCGGTGTGGAGGTTAAAGGGGGAGACCTATGTTCAGCAGTGGACGTCTTCTGCGGCTGATGATGATGATGATTGTATTGTATGGTCACTAATAAGCTGTTTAAAGTAATTCCAATTTGCTTGTTTTATCAACTCGGGTGACTACAACTCCATAGTTTGTTGACTATGGTTTTCCAATTCATTTTCCTCCGTCGTTTCTATTACCCCACCTACCTTAGGTATAAGAACTCTATTTGGGATAGCTTGCGTTTATAAGTGGTCTGAATTCAGAAGATAATCAATGAATCACCTTAGTTTCACAGGAATCAGCTTGTATTATACTGATTGTATAATATCTAGTCATTCAAAACTAGTTTATCAATTCCATTTTTGATGAATTTTTTTACGTATTAGCTAATTAGATTAGTTACTAGTAATCAAACCAGTTTATGTTGACACAGGGCATTTCAGTATAATGGAGAAACTTTTGTTAGTGATCAATATCTAACAACTGAACGAACGTCAAATATTTTGATGCCTACACTCAGTGTTGTTATCTAAGCAAGATTTATTTTTCGCGTTTCCTTGTGACCAATAAGCTGATTTAATAATAATCGTTTATAGGTGTTTAAACAAATGGATAATCTTATTTTGAAAACGATAATGAGTCTGTTTACTAAAAATTAAGGCTAATGATTAAGTAGCAAAGCGTCTTTATTATGAAGTCTTAGATGTCCTGTCTTTACAATAATATCTATGATTTGAATGCGAAGGTCCATAAATTGATTTTAATTGTTTGGAATGATAACGTAATTATGAGTTAACAATGACATTTGTTCATCTTTGTACCGTTATTGCCATCAATTATTTACATTCCATAAGAATGGATACATTATGTAAGGTTCTAGCAAATGGCTACCTACCATAAGCTGCGATACACTGATGATCAATAACATGCTACCAATTGATACGTAAATTTAATATATGTATAGCCAAAAGGTGCTATTATTACGCCTCATTTAGATATCATGTCACGATACTGAACAATGCTGCATTGGTCTGCATTCATTTCAGTAATTTTCTTTACTGTAGTTACATGCAAAAATATTGATATGTACAAAGAAAAAAAACTTACACATACTTTCTTTACTTAGGTAAGGCACTATTCTAGAACTACCTAGTTCTAGGTAATTCTGTTGTATTTTTTGCATGTGTGGATGTAACGCAATATCTCTAACGATTTTAAAGTTTTATTATTTTGTTTAATGTTTTTATTTTATTTATAGAGTAGAACTACGTTTGATCTATCTTTGTTTGATCTACGTTTGTTTAATATCCCAGGTCCCATTTAAATTAAAAGAAAATATTTCACCTTTAAAGAAGACAAATTAGGGGATCAACCCTGTCTGTTGAATTTTCCATGTAGTCGTTTTTTATTTTTTGTTAAAGAGCTATAAATATTAGTTTTCAAGAATTAAGTGCATAAAGAACTTTAACATTAAACTAGATATTGAAGTAAATGCCACATTTTATGATTAAAATAAGATGTTTTTAATTTAATAATTCTTATTTTATGATGCTTTAATTTTATTTGTTTCTGATGACATTTTATCAATGCCGGCTTTTGCATATAAATTTTGCAAATGCCAAGTAATTAATTAGTATATTATCTGGCCATCTAAACAGAATTCTTTCTCATCAGACATGTTGGAAAACCAATGATAGTTTTTATATTGGGTTGGGGACAGGTTTTTCTGTGATTTTATTATGAACATAAATTAATTTTGTTTTTATGAATCCACGCTTCAATGTTATTCTTCGTTGAATGAGGAACTGTTTGGCTGATTAACATTTACTACAATTTTATTGTTATTTAAAGTGAATTTTATAGATTTTATGAGCCAAAAGTAGTTGTTTTTGTTGAATAAATAACTTATGTAATTCTTAAATACGTACATGAATGACTGCTTAACGTGAAACAATTGAAACTTAAAAACTGTCTAGAGTTACCTTATTTTAACAAAATGTATCGTCAAAAATTTGTTTGTAGGTATAACTATAATCTCATAGCAAATGTATCTACGTGCCTGAGCATAGCTTAGTGCAATATGACAAATTAACGGAATTGAAAATGAATATCATATAAACATGCTTTTGTTCGCATTTAAGAACAATAAAAAGCGTTAAGAAAAGAAATGAGTTTAAACTCGACGGGTCTACTGTTTGCCATAAAAAGTTCTAGTGGCCTCTTTCAGGATTTAGCATCATTATCGACTCTTGATAATTGATGTGTATTAAAAAGTACTCTGTAAGGCAAAAGTGAATAGGTATTTTCTAAATCCGCGTTCTTCACTTTGAACACATCTTCACTTATCAACAGGCGAGTTAGTGGTAAAACAAATGCATAATTATACGCGAATAAAAGTTGACGCCACAATCCCAAATGAATCCAAAGTTGACCAATCATTAGCCATTAAGAAGCTCCAGTACCTTTGTTCGGGATCCAGCAACACATCAGCTAAAAAACTATAATCATCTGTAAAATTAAAGCTCGATCGGAAACTTTGTAGCGGTTGAATATAATTTTACAAGATTGGAATAGGAAGAACAACATATATATATATTCATATACATATACGCAAAAAGTGCAACTTATATTAAAGGCTGTAAAATGAAGATAAGCAAACCAAAAAGGACTCTATACAGACTAGATAAAGGACTTCTACTTTATCTGATATCCAAACGACATGTCTCAAAAATACACTACACCAACATGCACTGGGCCAGCATGGTGATTAGGGCCCATGCTTTCTCTGAGAGAAAGCTTTCGTCCCAGCGGTGGGAACATGCTAAGCTGATAATTATGATGTCTCATAAAAAAAAAGTGTTTTGTAGGTGAAAACGCAGACAGAAGAGCGATAAAACTCGAAAATACTCCACGAACAACAATAAAAGCCACATGTACCTATTTTTGAACATTATAATTTATGAATGCTTTAATTAATGTACAAAATGACATAAACATACATTATCACTCAGTACTGCGACCAGCTAAATAAACCGTGTCCAAATAATCGATCGATACTGGAAATCGAGTCGTTATAATCGATAGCGGTGTTTATAAATATTCAGAGAGTAAGCTAATCCGTTATCGCGGATTATTGTGAGGCGCGATAACAAATATTACCTTTACATACCTAGTCTGATTAGTGACGCACGTGTTTCGATACATCAAGTATCGATATTCAATTTCTTTAAGTTTTGTATTAAGACCGTGATAAGCATATTTCAGCATGGCAGCTTATCGGTGTCTCTATTCAACTTTTCCGTAATTTTGGCAGCTCTATTATACCAAAGTTGTCTAGTTGTATACATGTGTAATGAAGAGCTCAGCAATACAAATTCAAACAAAATAACGAAACTGGCATGCGAAACATGCAATTGTAATTGGTATTTTATCATTTATCGTCCTATACAAGTAACTAATTATATTCAAACAAGCATTAAACTCAAATTTAGAAAGAATGCATCGAATTAATGTGTTAATTCGGTGCATTCTTTCTAAATTTGAACATATCTATGTTTAATTTTTATTCCACTATCAATATATTTTATCGATAGCTCCAAATTGTCCCATCTCTAGTTGTGCCAGCACTGATTGCCGTTATCGTGGTATTGTGGCTTAGCTGCGTGGCTAACGATAAGAAGGGCGTGATTGATTCCTTTAATCCGGTATTTGAGTTTGATTTTTGTAGATACCTCGAATAATACCGTTGCATTTTGCCGCTAATTACAGATTTGTTATTTTTGGAAGGACAATGAGTTTCTTTAATCACCTCTAAGCTAATTAGTTGTTGGAAAATTGCGTCACATGTTTTATATTATTTAATAGGTATATCGTTGGGATAACTAATTTGTTTATCTGAAATTTTAGGTTTCGTACAAAGCGCTTTGATTCCATTTTGATTGTGCGAACCGCTAGACTGGAATGTGCTGCCTGAATGGGTAGGTGGGAATAGCCCGCGATAGTTACAATCTGGGTATCTTCACGTCGCGAGTGAATCGGTTTCTCCTAGGCAAGCGTGTTCCATTGTGAACCGCATCATCGCTTAACATCAGGCGATGTGAGGTAAAACGCAAGCCTAATTATATTAAAAAGAAACAAGTTCTTAAAATATTGTTAAAATGCGATTGTGGTGGACTAACTTCAAGTAAAACACTGTTTTAAACTACCACAGTTGTTCACTATGTACATTTATGTCCCGAAAACAACATGTTAATACCATATAACTGCAACTTCAAATAGTGAAGATAGTCATAATAAAACAAAGTGTTTTTAATATGAATACGCTATTTAGTGAACTTAGCAACAAAGCTCATCCCTAATAGTAATGAACATACCTATTTAAGACAGTAGTGGAAACGAGCGCATTCACCGTTACTGATTCCCGACGATGACTTAGGTGTTTCGAAACCGATAAAAAAGGGTATAAGCACAATTACGTCTCGAGATAGCCGCATAGAAAGTGGGCGCGTGCCACAGTCGAGTTACGACAAAAACCGACCGGCTTTAGTACACAAATAATCCGTGCAATTAGACACGTACAGGTGAAATATTCCGTGGTTCAATTTACACTACAGACCGACACAATGATTAGATATAGAACCTAATTATTATCTCTGCAGTGAGCCACGCGCTACCGTTCTCTTTTTTAGACCGCGTCTATTGTCGCATAGATCTGCTACTTTCGATACAAGCCCTTCCTTGACAATTATTATAATGATTTCTTTTTTAGTGATGTCCATCACCGACTACATTAAATTGCATGAAATGAATCTACAATAGGCATGCGTCCGAACGAGTTGCGTTCTTCGTATAATATTGGAAATTATTGTTTTTTTTTTAAACCTGGCAGATAGTTAATGGTATAAACTGCCGGCACGCGCCACTATTACGCCTTATGTCGATAATAGGCTCCACCTCGCGGATAAAGCGGCGACACCGTTACCTTTCTCAAATCACGTACACTATTGTAATATCCAATCGCTCAGAAATGAGATTGCGGCTAACAAGTTATTTACATTGACGTTTTAATATCGACACCGTCTGAAAAAACTATTTAAAAAGGTAATTATAACGCGGTGTCCGTAATAGCCGCCGTACGCGCCGGCACGCCGCCTTTGTGCCGCAGCTAAGCTCCGAGATTAATTTTGCCCGCACAATGAACCAGTTTAAAGTCAATAATACACGTCTTAATAAGTATCAGTTGCGATATTTGTTTGTCAATTCTAAAGTTTCGAAAGCGAGCGCTCGTTCGACGGTCAGCTCCCGGGGCCGCTCGATAGGATCTTTATTACGTTCGTTTTTTGGGAGAAAAAAATGATTAATATAAGGGATCGGCGCGGACGGATAAGTAGTCGAGATTGACGGAATGGCGCGGGGTCTGTGACCGGCGGACGAGCCGCGAGCCGCGAAAAGCCGCGAGGCTGCATTGCGCCGGCGCGGCGCAGCCAAAAACTAACCATAAATTACCAGCTACTTGTTCGACCGCTGACGACACGCGCGGACTTTTTCCTCGCCTCCAATCCTGTTACGAGGCAAACTTCTCACGGACATCAGATCATTATAAAGCATATCTTTGAGAAATTGCTTCGAGTAATGACGTTAAAGAATTATGAGCCACTGTTTCTTAAGATTTCATGGGAAAATTCGCATTAAGACATTGTCATCATAATCGCATCGATCGCGTCCTGATCGGGTTTCTACGCAGATAAGATAAAGAGGACATGCCTATATTCGAAAATATTCGAGAGTATTGTAATGACCACCTTTGGAGAGATAATGGAAACGAATCTTAAAGGTTCAAATACTTGAGCTCGGATGCGGAATTTCGGTAGCCCACGGCTTTACAGGGCCGGACTCGCTCGTCGGCATTATTTTGAGTTTTTGTTCTTTGCCCGTCATTACTATAATTAAGCAATTACGTAATTTTTCAAATGAGGCAAATGAATTGCCAACTGACAAAAGTGTTTTAACTATTTCGTCAAAAAAGTAAACTGTCTTCTTAACTTGTGATTTCTTTTTCTCAAAACGGTGAAATCACAAATACAACAATCACAAATAAAAAAAAAATTGAATAAAAGGAATTGAGCTTGTGCGTTTTTTTTACGAGACGAGCGAAGGCGCTCGACTGATGGCTCTTCACGCTTGTCTATAACAGCTCAACGCCACTCAGAATTCTGAAATTCAACTGTTCAAAACCCTGGATGGAAATGCACTGCCCTCGTAACCCCGAGATATATGATGTCAAATCTCTGTGCCCTGTAATTTCGCTGGAAACATTGCCCTTCAATCCGGAACACAGTAGTGTTTGCACACTACTGCTTGGCGGTTGAATAACTGGCAAAGGTGTAGTACTTCCCCAGGCGGACTCTGCAAAAGAGTTCTACCACTACAATACGTTTATTAAAGAGTGCGTGCGCGTGCAAACTCTACTGAAACTACAATGTATATTTTTAACGTGAGACTCATCCGCTACGCTGTAGGCGATCGTGATGCCGACTTACTTAAATAATAATACTCAAGTAGCCACCGCTAATGGTAGCCAGACTTGGATATCTTCAAAAACGATGCCACGCTTTGACAAGGAATAATCGCCAATAATCGTCTGGAATTTTCATAATAACACAAAAATAAAGACCAGTGAGGGTGCTTGAGCGCTCCTTAAATATTCATCATATCAGTACACACGTACATCAGGCAAAAAGTGCCCGCCTTTCTCCAAGGGAAGGCGACGTTCACTCTAGCGATTACGTTATTTTTTTGCCCCCCTCATTATGCAGATTCTGGCGAAAAAGGAATAAATTTAATAACACGCGTTCGTGCGCATGCGTTATCGAACGCACTTGTTTCTGATAATCTGCTCGCGCGCAGCTCCGCGCAATTATACGTCGGCAAAGTACGCGCAGACACGACACGACGCTCACAACCATTCTTAATTTTCAATTTTGTATTTCCCAACATTCTATTAAAAAGTTACCTAATCCATCGAAAATGAAAGGTGTATTGCAGTACCAAACGGTTTATTTACTTACAATAATTGTAATGACATGCTTGTTCCCACAACAATGGGTGTGGACGGATTCTATTTATCTGGTTGCGTGATTAACCGAAGAAATGAGGTTATACATTATTAATTTACTTTTAGCCAATATCAGACTAGACGACGATTGGTTACGCAAAATTGTTGTTCATTTTTTGAGCTGTCAGGAAGTAGAGATCGTATCATATCGGAAGTTGTAATACGAAACGTCATTAGATAAAACATTCTAGCTACTTGATAAATCTAAACGTAAAGTGAGCTACTGAACTAAGTGCAGCTAGCTTGGGCCGAATATGACTGGAAAGTCGAGATGGCATCGGCATCGTGATGACCTGATGACGTACAAGTGACCGTGGCAAAGTAAACTATTTTCAGTTTGTGCTTGTTTATAATTGTACTTTACTTGAATTTAGAACATCTTCGGTAAACTGGGAAGAACTGACTTTTCCACGGCAACTTATACGGCACGACGACTCCGCCCTAACTTTACGGTAGGCATTGGGCCTTATAATTTTTGTTTTTTTTAAATATTATAGTACATCAGACAGTCACAAAACTTCAGATAATCATCATCATTAGCCTTGACTTACCCACTGCTGGGTATAGCCACTCTCCCCGATCAAGAGCCAGTCGCATCCACTCGTTTCCAATAGTTCTTTTAATGTCGTCAGCCCACCTCATCCTCAATCGCTCCAGATTCCGCTGACCTAGTCTCAGACACCACGTGGTTACTGCTGTACACCACCTCCCATCAACTCGAATGGCCATGTATGCTGCCCAGATCCACTTGAGTTCCAGCACCCTTTTTACGATGTCTGCAGCCTTGGTGCGACGTCGTATTTCAGTGTTTCGGATACGGTCATGAAATTTGGTGCCGAGCATGGCTCTCTCCGTGGCTCTCTGTGTAACGACATCTCACAGACTAGGTAAAGCTACTATAGAAAGTCTTTAACATCTTGTGCACAGTTTTATCCGTGAGAAGAAGTTACCTAAAAGTCATCTAATTTTACAGAACTCCAGATTCTTGAGTATCTTAAGGCACGTTCATGCCATGCCACAAACGGTTTACTGAAACAAAAAAATATTCTAAGACGTATCGCATAAGGTATCGTCAGTTAAGACGATTCGAGTTAGGGCCGGAAACGCATAGCTGTGCTTGCGGTCGCCTAATAAGGATAATCTGCGCACCTGAGGAGAGTAATTAATAATGGATGGAAGCTCGCGGGATCCGTGTAAACACTACTTAAGATTATAGTGTGGGGAATTCGGTGATCACTCAAATGGTAAGGGTTAGTTTTAGTAGCAGGATATGTGCGATTTTATGGTATTATAAGTACGACACTGGAATTTACTTAGAAGCTTAAGATTGATGTTATTCTTAGTACGTGATGAAAAACTATACTTACCTAGGATAGGTCTAGGTATATTAAAATCCTTCATGGCTGACGGGTAGCTTTAATTGAGGATATAAATAGATAGAGACACTATAGAAGCAAAAGTACTGAAAACAATTGATTTATTCAAAGATAGATTATAAATGAACACCAAAGATGGATATCGGGTCAGTGCTCAAAAGTGACCTAACCAAATTAGACTAAACCCATAAGTAACTATTAAAATTGTGTTGTGGCCCTCATTTCCGACTTTTAGCGATCGTGGTCTTTTTAGTTTAAGTGTATCTACTTCCATGGTTAGCTTAAAATTATATAAGTGGTGTCATATCAAAATTTAATATTTTATCTTGGAAACCGCAAAGACCGAAATACGATTAAGGACATCTTGCTCGATAGAAAATAATAATTAATGCTAATACAGATTTGGGTTATCTCCCTGTTTTTTTTTTTGGGTTAATTTAACTCAAAAAAAAAAAAACTACCTATTTATTGAATGATGTCTACGATATCTTAATAATTATATAGATTTCATAATTATGGAGGATACCGCAAAGGTACATTTTACATTACAGCTATAATTTTCGAAAAATATGAGAAAACCAAAAATAGAAGTAGCGAAACGCACGACTGTGTGTATAAGCGTCATGGTTTTGCTTCACTAAATGCTACTTTAAACAACAATATATTAAGCCTTATGGTCATCTGTGGTAATAGCGTTACTTAAAAGTGGGAAAATCTTGCTTTAATTTATATGGCATGTATCAATGTTAGTACTACCAAGGATGATATGATCGTCCTTGGTACTGCTTAAGTTTGTTAAATAAAATTTAAGGCTTAAATGGAAATAAATAAAAAACTTAAATTTGTCGCTATTTCTAAAAATGAGTCTAAATTAATAATATATATATATATTATACATAGGCAAACTCATGATACTTCCGTGAATGTTGTACTAGATCCAACAATAATCTATGTCTTTGTACATTATAATGATGTACGTCTTCATATTTATAGGTATTAGGTACTAATACATTATTAGGACAGAAATGTTCTATGCCAGTAGCAGAAAAATAAAACACATCGGCTCACCTCATAAATATAACTCCAAATATCTCGTTATCGCCACAGGAATTAGGGTCGAAGAATTCTGAGACAAGAGTGGTGGATCAAGTCGGAAACAGCCAAAAACTGGCCCCGGTTTAGCCTTGAATGGCTGAGCCCCGGGACTCAAGCAAATAGCTGACGTGGCCAGAGGCGCACCGCGGCTTGCATACGCAATGCGCTTGCAAAGCCACAGGTGCGGTGGAGTCGTCTTGTTTTTCCCGGATTGTATAATTGAAGACCACCCGGGAAAAATGTCGGGATTTTGCCGTGATCAGAATTAAGGTTTGCTATCGATTGTTTATGTTCATAGCAGTATTTAATAAGTCACTAATTTTTATGACTTCAAAGAAAGGTTTTTAAGACCTCACATGACGTCAAAAGGATCTGCTCTTATGTTTTTAAGACACGTTACGTTTTTAGGGGCGTTATAAGCTTTATAAGTATATTCATAATCATCATGAATCCACATTGCAGTCCTCTGTTGGATAAGGTTTTAAGGCATCCCGCTTCTCTGCTTATCTTTTTTATTCTTCAATCACTGCCGGTCTATTCTGCAAGCTAAGTGAACGCGCAAGTGAAATGATAAGCTAAGTGAACGTGTATTTTTCTTGTCGATTATTATAAAGAAATGTCAAAATGTCGAGTGACCACCCTTGACTGAAGTCCCTTACCCTTATAATTCGATGTTTTGACATTTATCTGCAGAAATAGGCAAGAAAAAATCACATTCACTTCACTTGCACGTTCACTTATATTGCAGAATAAACATGCAGCCTTCCGTTTATTGTTAGTGTAGCGATGCTTTATGACTGTATATTTCTGTATAAATTAGTTTACTTCGTAAGTAAACTAATTTTACCTAGCATTTTAAGCAACTATTACTGAAATTTTTATCGTTCACTACACACATCGAGTGTAATC
Source organism: Agriopis leucophaearia (assembly GCA_949125355.1). Taxonomy (NCBI): domain Eukaryota; kingdom Metazoa; phylum Arthropoda; class Insecta; order Lepidoptera; family Geometridae; genus Agriopis; species Agriopis leucophaearia. The sequence goes on from OX421262.1 coordinate 5,910,891, forward strand.
TCCGAACCGATACAAACAACAAAAGTCGTCTCCATGCCTTTCATATTCCGGCCGTAATGGAGTATTTCTTATTTGCTTCATTTTTATTTTTTTGCCAGTTCGATTACTCGAACGCGATCCATCGTGCTCGGCGAAATTCGGGAGCGTCTCAGCCGTCGAACCGCTGATATTAATTATTGATTGACGATAAAGCATGCGTGAATATAGCTTCAGATACAACACGAGTATTTTCACAGACTCGATTCGAATACTGACTCGGATACTCAGGAGAATCGCGTGTTAAAAACATCTAATTTTTATTGTCAATCTTATTCGTGACGAGCATGAGTTGTTGAAATGATTGAAACAGTTGTATTCTTCGGACATCGATGTAAATTAATGATCATGGATAAAAATGGTTGGTTTGGTGGTAGGCATGGTTTTAGATTTTTCATTATTATATTTGATTTGTTCTAAGAATTTAATTAATTGTATGGGTTATTTTGTTGCCTGAAATAAATGAATTTGATTTGATTTGAAGCGATGGTGCTGTCTAAATAAGTCATGTCTAATGTCCATGTTGTACCCGTGCCGGTAATCGTTGGGAACGATACTCTCGAAGTTGTTGACCCATTACACCTATCTTGGACAAATTGTTCAGTTAGGAAAGTCCAACTTAGGCAAAGAGGTCGCCCGAAGAATCCACTCGGATGGGCAGCGTTCGGGAAATTGCGTGACATTTTCTCGTCCAAGTTACCACAGTGCCTAAAGACAAAGGTCTTTGACCAGTGTGTCTGAGACGTGGTCCTTAACTGTTGGCCTTTTGGAAAAACTCAGAGTCACACAGCGGGCAATGGTCGAGAGAGCTATGCTCGGAGTTTCTTTGCGCGATAAAATTCGGTACGTGGATATTCGCCAAAGAACCAGAGTCACCCACATAGCTATTAAAATCTGCAAGATGAAGTGGCAATGGGCAGGCCACATCGCTCGAAGAACTGATAACCGATGGGGAAGAAAGGTTCTTGAGTGGAGACCGCGAACCGGAAGACGCAACGTAGGCAGGCCTCCCACTAGATGGACCGACGACATTGTGAGAGTCGCGGGCATCCAGTGGATGCAAATGGCAGGTTGTCGTTCAGTGTGGAGGTTAAAGAGGGAGGCCTATGTTCAGCATTAGACGTTTTCTGGCTGATGATGATGATGATGATGGTGCTGTCTACGATAGAGCACGCTTGCCTAGAAGAAACCGATTCACATGCGACATGAAAACACCAAGATTTTTACTATCGGGGAGCATCTATTCAGACAGTCTAATCCACAGCCTAGCAGTTCGCACAACCGCACATGTATACATGAAAGGCGATACAGCAGACATAGAGACAATTTTTGCAATTTCAATTTCCTTTTTTAATAAATTTTAAATATGTGCCAGTTGATAATAAAAATATGCTAAAAATATGCACTCAAAACAAAAACATTGTCGATACCAATCTCTCATGTTTAGTAGACAATAGACCAGTAATTACTGGAGTCCTCAACGCGTCAGCTGTCGTTACGCGTTGCGCTGGCGCAGAATATGACTCTACGTATCATACGTATGGCGCTGGTGGCGTTTTATGTCAAACAAAAAATATTTTCCTCTATAAAAAACGTTTAGTTCCAATTTTGACCACGCGCAGAGAAAGTTCTCTGTATGTATTGTGCACCCCACTTTAATCCACGCTTAGCGTCGTGTGTACTGCAGCTACTGTGGACTTAATTGACTTGATAGAGTCGATGTTATGACGTAATGAGTATTGATAGTATGTTGATAAAATTTATTTTGTTGTTCTTGTTAGTTTTTGAACAGGGAACTGTTTTTATACCTACTATATCAATACCAATTTAAACTGAAAACTTACAAAAGATAATTATTTTGAGATGAAACGGATATCCAGTAACTATCCGGTATCCGGCCAATCCGGTGGTCTAAATACATTCCGGCCGAATACCGGATAACTAGCGCCTATCTGGCCAGAAAAAATTGTTTAGGTAATTAATTGCTTTATTTAGTTAGTATCACTTAAGAAATACAATCAGTAATCATCCTTTATTCCCATAAAGGCCATTTTTTCTTCACCGATGTAATTTCTCGTCGTTAAATCTTTTTAGAATCATAAAAATACTTCAGATAACAAGAGCACAAATGCACGTGTCTGCAGTGTCTGCACTGCAATCAATACAATAAGTCAATGGAGGAAACGATTGTTAACTTTGCTTATCAACGAAAAGACCTGGATTGAATCGAGTGCACCCGATCGTTAGCTCGCCGCCTACTAGCGTGCTTCTTACTATTTGCGATGCACTAAACGGCAACGTTCCGCCAGATATAACTGCTATCCATTTCATCTCTAATAAAAATACAACCTTAAAATTAGTAGGTAAGCTCTTGACAAAAAAATTTGATATTTTCAAATCAACAGGCACTCGTACAAAATTATACGTGTTATTAAAGCTGGTTAAAAACTACTGTGCAACAGTCAATGAAATTTTTGTGAGACTGCTTCGAGAGCTTCGTCTAGCTAGATATTAAAAAATAATTACGTAAAATAAAGTGTAAGTTACGTAAGTAAAGTGTACATTCATAAAAAAGTAAAGGCATAAAAGTTATAAGAACCGAATCCAGAACCTCCCTTCTGAAGTCCTTGAGTCAGTTAAAAATTTAACTTGGTTGATGCGTTAGTAGATATACTCTGCGCGGAACTTGTAAAGTTATTTGTTTGTTTTTTTCAACTGCCACAAATTGCAACAATTTTAATTTAAAAAGAGCAGCGAAATAGAAGCACTATTCGTTTATTGTCCGTGTTACTGCCAGAATTACTACGGGAGAAAAAATCTTGTAGAACTACCAAGCGATCCGGTAGTACCACGGGAAGTTTTTTTTTACCCGTGTTACACTCTTAGTCGACATTTCATGGTTTGACATCTATCACTTTGACACCTACCTTTAACACTTGTCACTTTGACTTCTTTCTATTTAGATATTTTCCTACCTTAACACTGGTGTGATGGTTCAGTTCTCCTTATCATAAACGTTTAAAAAAATGATCTCTTTTATAAAGTGATCTGTCAAGACTACTCGCATTTTTTTTCAAGACCAATAGAATAGGCATGGGAAGTAATTTTGAGTACTCATTGGCAGCTCAAGCAACCATTTTTTTTAAGTTTTGGCTCTTGACGTCTTGTCATTTAGCCAAGGGTTTAGAAACTGATTTTTTTAATAGTCTAACCGACAACAAAATACACACAGCTAAGACAAATTTCAGCAGGTTTTAGAAAAATTATTACCTACCACAAATCCACGTTGATAACTAGTCTAGTGTCAAAATTCATCCAATTAAAACAGTTGTTTAACTTTTAGACAGTGTCTGGCTAAAGCAATGTTGAACCTTGATAAGTCCTTGTGGTGAGTGGCCGTTAGCGTTTTACGGTTTAGCTATAGGTGCTAGAAAGCCAAATTTACCACAAGTATTCTAATAAACAGTTTGGCCATCAGGCTAACTAGACGCTTTACCTCAAAAGCATTTAACGTAGTATTTACCAAGTGGGAAATTCCTCTAAACTACTCAATTATCCGATCGTTATTTTGCAATTAACATTTTGCTTATTTTCCATGAACTGCATTAGCAGGTTTATAATTTACAACATTTTGGTTTACGTTAATTAAAGCGATTAGATAAACAATGCGTTTACAAAAACAAAACTATCCAAACCGACGGTAGAAATTAAGTGTGGAACGGTGGACGAAGGAAAAATTTAATTTAGTTTTTTTTTTATCTTACAACAAATTTGGACGATATAAATTTAATATAATACGTACCTAGACCTACTATGTAGTTACATTTCCGACAGATTTCGAAACTGGGTAAGTATATTTAGATTGAAAATATAAATGTACCTAATTAGTAAGTTTGTGCAAAAAGTGTACAAATATCTCCGGTTGATGCATTTCATATTTCCACCACCGATAATTTGTCAATTTTTTTTGTCGTCTGCTAGTGCAGTGTAGAGCTAGGCTAGGTTGAAATGTGTCACTTTAATGAATTTTTTTTAAGAAACTAGGTACTTAATGTGTTTCATCATTTCAGCCATAGGACGTCCATAACACGCCACGACGGACGCCATGGATGGAAGGCTTATGTTCAGCATGGACGTCCGTCCATGCTGAACATAAGCCTTCCCCATCGATTTCCAAAGGGACCGGTTGGAAGCGGCCTGCATCCAGCGTTTTCCTGCGGTCTCTTTTAGGTCGTCTGTCCATCTCGTCGGTGGACGTCCTACGCTGCGCTTACCGGTCCGCGGTCTCCACTCGAGAACCTTGCGGCCCCATCGGCCATCTGTTCTGCGTGCTATGTGCCCTGCCCACTGCCACTTCAACTTGCTAATCCGGTTGTTTTACTTTACTAGCCGTTTTCCCGATGGCAATCGACATCTTCTCAGGAGCCAACTTTATAAGATTTTCATAGTCATTATCCATATATCCATATTAAGAATAGAATATTACTAACGGGTATTTTATATAAAAACGCACTAAAAACCTGTATCCTTTGTGTGAATGCATAACTTCTACGTTTCGAAACTTTAAAACTGACGAACTTTCATGGAAATTTTCATCCCTTTTTTTGCCAGGGATGTTTTCTAAATATTTTCTGTTATCTTATCTATGTTACTTATGGGACACTTTTGCTAAATTTCATGCTTCTCATGTTCTAGACCCGGCGGTTAATACTGCTATGTCTGTCAATGAATGAATACATTTCAAATATTTATGAAATATATGATTTTCTTTGAAAAAGTTCAATTTAAGTCAATCCAGCGTATCTCAAAAAAATATATCAGCAGATGCATAGAGCATAATTTATAATAGTAGCTATAAGCTCTACCTCTATTCGTATAACCATGTTCGTAGTACCGGTGGCTCTCTGAGTACGTATTGTGCCTAAAACAAAGGCTATGTAGCACCACTCGAGCTTAATTTTCGAGTGCGAGTTAGTTTTTGAATTGGTTATAATCGTGGGATAAACAATAAGGGTGCATTCGAGCGGTGCGACACGCCTGGCGCATGTGTGTGTCTACTCAACTAACTTGAATTATTCTGTGGTTCCACTTTATGCGGACGTCCATGGGTGGTTGAATTAATAGTGCACAGAATTTATTTTCAATTGGATTTTTATTGACAAAGGCTTTTTGTATTAAGTTGCAATTTTTGACGGAGTTTTCAGCTGATTCCTTGATTTTAGTGATTTAAAAAGTATGTACTTGATAATTTTTGTCATCATCGTCAACAACCGCCATCTTCATACTGAAGTTTGGAGGCCCAGGTAGGCAAAACATTGTTGGTGACTTTTGTGAATGAGAGTAAATTGGTGGTATAAGGTGATTTTTAACAGATTTTTTCGAATGTATATAGTACATTATGTTAAAAACGTTCCGAACACAGTTTGTAGTCTACCATGTGACTGTGAGTGATTGAAACGTCAGTGTTGTGTGAGTGTGTGTGTGTAAATTATGTATAACTTCAATTCCTTGGGGCCTTACTTAAAAACGTTACTCAAGTTGACATACGCTTAAATATGCTCCGTCTCGTTTTCGCGTGTGACGATTGCCGTCAGCGAGAAGTTGAGAGGGCATTTTAAAGCATATATCAACTTGAGTAACGTTTTTAAGTAAGGCCCTTAAAGATTAGGCGGATTTTAAACTAAAATTATAGTGAGACATTTCTTCTAAAGCTTATCGACTGACCTGACAGGTGTTCATATTATCTATTTAAACAAAAAGGAAGTTTTAAAATCCGAATCTTTACCACAAATTGCCGAAACAATTAAGAGTACTTATAGAAAAACGAATAAAATTGCACAACTTTTTAATTAGTTATTAATGAACTACATATACTTTTAAAGTCGCAGTTCAATGATAAACCTCATAAAATGTGGTAAACAAAGGCAGGTTTGTATTAAATTGCATTAATCATTACTTAGTAGGTAATCAGTACTTGATAAGTTTATCAGCAACTAAATAGGTATTAATCATTTGTAGAACTACTGTACAAATAAGCTTAGGGCTTATTGCAACAAAGTTATTGTATACCTACCTAGATAGTTATGATCTTTTTATTATAGCCTGTATTGTCCCAATGCTGGGCAAAGATCACCACTATCTCCTTCCTATCCCTCAACAGTTACGGTCGTAAGAAGAAAATCAAGTTTATTTTTAATATTTATCGGACTTACTCTGCATTATTTTATTTACGGAAAAATAGGTACATACGTTTTGCTCGACGTTTCACCCATGTTACAACAGAGGTGGTCACGAGCTGACTTAAATACTGCGGATGAGTCCACTGAGAAGAGCAGGTGTTTTGTTCTTTTACCCAAACTTGATCTTGAAAGTCGCAGGGTTGTCACTACACACAACACTGGCTGTATCGGTAAATGTCCTAGTGACTAGTACCTACCTACACCGCGGTTTTTACACCACCGACCGGTTTGTGACAGAAAATCAAGTTTTTTTCTTTCTTTTCTTGAAGTTTTTTTTTCTTAATTAAACAACTGATTTGTTTCTATGAAACTGCGCAACAAATCCGCGCACATCAATAGTCTATGACTTGTCATTGTGATGCGGATTTTTAGTAATCATTTAAAGAATTATCTGCTAATCACTGTCCAAGCTGTTTTTATATATATAGAATAGATCTACGTTTGGCCACCAACTCGCCAAATTTTTTCTTCTTTTACAGTAACACGTTTAATATTAAGCAAAATCCTCAACGTTTTTAATTTTCTGAGAGGATTTTAGCGTCGCACGTCATTTGCATTTACCAGTGTCGAGTATTTTAAACAATGGTTAAAAATTGAAACCTTAACGATGGTCGCTCTATATATAGACTTAAACATCTTTATTGCATTAAAAAAATATTGGCAATCTTTTCTTATGTATTTTTTTTATTCTACAGATACAAATCAACATTCGTTCACCATCTCATCTTATGGTAAGTGACAAAATTGTAATTGAAAACTTAGTTTACTTATCTAAAAATAAACCGTTTACCTGTAAATACTGAAAAAGCACATCTCGACCTTTTTAACTTTAGGGACGAGCTACATATGTACTGCACTACCAACATCGAATTATAACTTCTAGAAGTAGATTATGTATTTGGAATGTAGGTATATAAGTACATTAAATTAAACTGTACGGATTATTATTATTGCTAATCTAATTCAAAGAAAAAACCAAAACAATAATTTAAAAAATACGCCTAGAAACGTATTTTTTTTCTTTTTCATCCAAAGATATTTTAAATTATGGATATCGGGTTATCTCTAAAATGTTCGAAACAAAAAACTAAAACCGTACTAATGTTTAAGGTTATATGCACTTTTTTGTTCCAAGTTCAAAATAGACATTTATTATAATACAATGACAATATAAGTCTTATGTCGTCTTACTGGTAATTGTAAAATGTATTTAAATGTACCTAGATAGACCCTTTTTTGTCTATTTTATATTAGATCCATGTGTTTGGCAATCAATGCTTTTCTGCTTAATTTCAATATGTATGTAAAGTACAATACAATAACTCTTTATTAAAAACCACAAAAACAAGGATAACATTATAAATTACAGTAATTATCTAGGCTTTTAACAGGCGGCCTTATCGCTTAAAGCGATCTCTTCCAGGCAACCGTGAAAGTAGTTATGGTTATAATGGGACAGAGTTTAATAATAAGGTTATGGTTATACAATGTAGTAAGGGGGAAAAGTTACTAATAAGCTCTTTTTATTGCTATAGCTAAGTCAATCTCGCGAAGTTAATGTAAAGAAGCTTCCAGTCGAATCAACGGCAGCTACTTATTCGGAAACAACTACCCGTAAACTATTAGATTATCGATAGACTGTCACAAAAAACATTACTGCATAACAAATAGTATGTAAATAGTATGTGAACGGGCAGATGTGGGGTGGGGGCGAGTGATGCGAAACGCGTGAGCAATCATCGCGAGCGACGACTCCTGCGCAGGGAAATGACGGAAACGCACACATTCATACCTAACACACAGTGAAAGCAGTGTTCAAATCACAAAATAAATAGGTACAGAAGGCAAGCTTCGGTTGACCTTGATTTTAATAACCTACGTGCAACCGTAGCGTGAATGTATAAGTGATTATATATAAGTTTCAATAAACAACAATTTGTAAGGTATATGGTACTTTAAAACATTTTTATTTCTAATCGAAAAGAGTAACCAAACAAAAACCTATAAATTGGTTACTGAAAAGTTCTTTCGTTGATTACTGTACGTACGAAAGGCACCATTATTATATTTTAAAGTTTATAATAAAGCCTCATTATTAAATAAAGTTTTTTTTGCAATATGACAATTGAAAATTATCGTTATAAATTATGACAATTGTCACACAATACGATTATTACATTCACCGCCAAAGCGCGGGCACTTATGCGTCTGGCGTTCAACCGAATTGATCTTTGATGTACGCACAGGTCTTTATGTGCATGTGCCCGTTAATCCTCGTTGTATGAAGCCAGCCTTCTGTACCTATTTATTTTGTGGTTCTAATCCTACATGCAACGAGTAATAGGGTTATCGCTTAGTGACAGGTGGATACAAATGTTTTTGTTTTAGCAAGGGGTGTAACATGTACTATGTAGGACGTAGGTATGCAGATGTATCGACACCTGAGATCAGACACACAGAGGAGATAATATGTTTTGGTACAATTATTATCGTTCGTATACAAATGTCTCTGTTTCATTAAAAAAAAAAAAATTATATCGCTAAACATCTTAATGCAAAACTGTAAGTACGGCTCACTGACTAATTTTTCACTAAGAAAATTGTAGCGACAACAATGAACTAAAAGTCCACATACAAAAAAAATACTGGAGTACTGCTAAGTTAATTTCTTTGACAACCCTAAAGTTAATCAGTAAATCTATTGTCTATGCAAATAAATATTAATAAATAAATTCGTTATTCATGCAACTACGTTTTACAAAACTTTTTATCGTATTCTGCTTTAACTATAAGCTCCATAATCTGCATTTTTATTTCGAAGAACTGCATAAAGTCGTTAATAGTTTATCGTTAGTATAGATATGTCAGGGTAATGAATTAAAAAATAACGCTCTTGATAACATCTGTTACCGAAACAAAGAAACATGCGTGCGCGCAGTGTACCAGCCAAAAACGCGTGTACGGACTACACGCTTACTGTCGCTTACACACACATAAAACATTTTTTCCAATGTAAAAATATAATTGTTTTGGTAAAGGAAGTTGCGGATTCAAACGGAATGTAATGACGAAGTCTCTGACCGCACGCAACGCTATTTTTTGTATATTTAAAATAACTTATTATTAGGTCGAAATATTCAACTGTTCGCTTCAGTCGCCACAGTTGCTTCATGCGAAAGTGTAAATAACGTTACGATGCATGAGCACGAGCGATAAGCTTTCAAAAATATTATCTTGAATGTGCCTAAACGGAAAAAATGCAATTACTGCCATTGCGTTAGAAATTGCATACGTTTACTCACGCATCGGAATTAAGTAATTAATTCACTGGTGTAATATCAGCCGACGATCTGCGTACGCTCTCATCGAATGTACAACAATCAAAGCTATATGAAAACAGTAGCACCGCGATTACAATAATTTGCGGGTAGTTGGGAAACTCGTCACAGTCGCGCGACTTGTTTATCGATTTATCGGCGGATGCGTCTGCGATTACCATCGACCTGACCATTACACGGCATAAGTTTTTCGCGAGAAAAAATAACTACAATTATAATAATGATCGTCCTAGTATGGAATAGCCAGCACTTGTATATGCAAATGAATTTACTAATTAAGAGGGAAAATATTTTCAATGTTGTTTGCATGCGGTCGAGATGTAGAAAAAACTACTTATGTGAGTACTTGAAGGGTATTTAGGTACATCGCATACACGGTCATTGTCAATGGCATATATAATTACCTCTAGAGTTGATTGATCTACTGGTAGAGCGAGTCAAGATTATTTCTACTGACGATTGGAATATTAAATATTTTTTCGATACAAAACTTAATGGAGTAGACAATAGATGTTTATCGATTTATATCGAGTCGTGAGCCCTTCGACCCCTAATCTAAATTGGTGCATTTTCTTGGGAACAATTCTTAGTCGGTTACGCATTATAAGTCCCTTGTTTGTCGAACTCTACTGGTTTTTAAAGCGGCTTAAACCTGAATGGGGGCCGGGAAGTGAAGTAAAGGGTTCTTATAGAATGCCGGTTATCGCAAGTTTAATCTTAGCGAGCAAATTAGGATAAATTAAACTTTTTCCTTTTAATTCTGAGAGCTTTTGTATTATTGCGTAATTCGTTCAGCGTGTCACTCGAGGAAGTTTACAGAGTGGTATATGACCGAAATAAATTACAAAAATTATAACATTTATTTTGATTTCTTTACAAGTTAAAATAGAAATATGCAATATAATGTTATGTAGTTACATTATAAGACTTGGTTTGATTTGTAACTGATTATTTTAATATATAAGGTCGGGGAAAAAGTTTCTTCGTATTTTATAAACAAATTCAAGACATATTTTTTTCAAGTTTAATTACATTTAATTATAATATATATGTACCATTTTGTTCGATAACTTGTTGCCATCTTTTAGGTAGTGACATGACCCCGTTGCTGTAGAAATTTTGGGAATTCTGATCAATAAAATGCAACAAGTAGTTTTGACAGTCCTCTCTTGATGTTAATCTAACACTACCCAAAGAATTCTGAAGAGATCGAAACAGGTGGAAATCTGAGGGTGCAAGGTCAGGGCTATGTGGTGGATGCATTAACACTTCCTAACCAAGCTCTCTAAATTTTTGCTGAGTGGCCAAAGATGTGTGCGGTCTGGCGTTATCATGATGAAAGACCACACTCTTTATGTTGATCAATTCCGGCCGTTTTTTCTCAATTTCTTGTTTGAGTTTCATCTGCTGTTGGCAGTAGAGATCCGAATCGATGGTTTTGCCCGGCGGTAAATGCTCATAATGAACGATGCCCTTCCAATCCCATCATACACACAGCATCACCTTATTACGTGTTAATCTGGGTTTCGCTACAGTCTGTGGTGCTTCACTGCCCTTTGACCATGATCGTTTGCGCACATTCTTGTCGTAGGTGATCCATTTTGCATCACCAGTGATCAATCTTTTCAAAAACGGTTCGGTTTCTTTACGTTTCAATAGAGAATCGCAAATGAGTACACGATTCATTTGGTTTCTTTCAGTGAGCTGGTGTGGCACCCAAATATCGAGTTTTTTTGTATACCCAGTTATTTTCAAATGGGTCAAAACTGTTTTGTGGTCAATCCCCAGGTCTTCAGCTACGTCGTAACTACTAATATGCCGATCTTGGTCCACTTTTTCAGAAATGGCATCGACTTTATCCGTAACAGGGCGACCAGAGCGAGTTGCATCTTTGACATCAAAATTCCTGGACTGAAAATGCTTGAACCAACATTGTGCTACTCTTGATGACACTGCATTAGGTCCATAAATGTCACAAATTTTATTCGCGGCTTGTGTCGCATTTTTCAGTTTTTTGTAATAAAATTTCACAATATATCGAATTTCTTCGTTAGATTCACTCATTTTATCGAACAAAAAAACAATTGAAAAATGGCGGGAAATTGCTTTTTACTTTTTGTATTCCTCTTTTCAAATGTCATATTTTTAATGGTATCAAAACCATCCAGATACAAACAGTACAACGGATAAGATTTTTACTACAACTTCATACATACAAAATACGAAAAGACTTTTTCCCCGACCTATTATGTTCAAGTACTTATATGCACTCGAAAGCGTCTATAATCACATGATTAGATTATGGTAGAGCTGGCGTCGCTAAGATATTTTGCTACTTGTTTAACCTTATTCTATTTAATTAAATTACGATTTATTCTATACATGTGCAATGGTAAATTAATTATGTATAACATTATAAATAAATAAACATTCGGGTCATTTTTGCACACACGGTCATCTGACCCCAAACTAAGCAAAGCTTGTAATATGGCTGCCAGAGACTGATATACGTACATATATATTTTTAAATACATACTTAAATAGATATTAACACGCAGACATAGGACAAACACAAATGTTCGTCACATAAATGTTTGCCCTAGGTGGGAATCAAAAATCCATTTTATAAATAAAATTCGATTATTTAAAGATTTTTGCCGCCGTTCATATTACATGCATTCTACTCACTGAGTTTGTATTATTGTCGCCTTTTTTTTAACAATCGACCTTAAGATCTCATTTGTTTAATCGTGAAAATGTTCTATCTCTCTCGTACGTTGCATATTTTGGCAGAGTTGTTATTTATTGACTGCCTCGGTGGCTCAGTTGGTAGTGAACCTAACTTCTGTGCTTGGGGGCGTGGGTTCGATTCCTATCTAGGACAAACATTTGTGTTTGTCCTATGTCTGGGTGTTAATATCTATTTAAGTATGTATTTAAAAATATATATGTACGTATATTACGCTGTCTCTGGCAGCCATATTACAAGCTTTGCTTAGTTTGGGGTCAGATGACCGTGTGTGCAAAAATGTCCCAGATATTTATTTATTTATTTGAGAATGTTGCGTTTGCTTTTACGAAAACTTTAGTGTTTTTGACATAAAGTCGACAGCGACTTAGACCAGAGTATTTTTGCATAGAATGCATGAAATTGCGTCTGTCATGTCCTAATACGTTAGATACTAGCCATGTAACAAAAAGAATTAAAAAAAATGAGGAAAGTCTTTGATTTTGCTACAAATTATTACCATCAATTCTGGTAATCGCTTGTCATGTGACAACATTCATAGAAATATACAACCTTTTCAAATCTTGAACGCAAAAAAAGTTGAAGCCTTGGTTTTTTATGTTTTTTTACTCAATTCGCTAAGTATTTTGATCCTCATCTTATCGGACGGAACAGACGTGATGAATTCAGATGTGGCATTAATCTACACTAATATTATAAAGAGGAAAGATTTGTACCTATTTTTGTATGTTTGTAATGAATAGGCTCCGAAACCACTGAACCGATTTGAAAAATTCTTTCACTGTTGGGAAGCTACACTATCCCCGGGTGACATAGGCTATATTATATTTTGTAGCGAGGCCGAAGGCCGAGCTTACACTCGTGCGAAGCCGGGGCGGACGGCTAGTGACCAATAAGAAGATACATTACAAGACCCGAGTATGTCCTAAAACTGCGACCAGAACCACCGGAGGATGGGAAGCAGCGTCCTAATAGTACACGGTGAACGTACTGCGATCCCCAAGCCGCCTGCCAAGCGTGGGAATTATGGCAACACTCCTCTCTATGAGGGAGGCCTTTGTCCAACAGTGGACGTTAATTGGCTAATGATGTGATGTGATGAAGAAGATACATTTAATTATTGTTAATTACTCAGTAGTTACAAGCACGAGCGAATCTTTTTTACACATCAGCCACCTTTTCTTCCTATCGCTAGAATTTCACGGATAGTTAGCAGTGGCTCTTTATGAAAAATTGGTTATAGCAGCTCTGTTTGATTCCACTAAGCAAGAGTGCGTTTAGCTGAATTAAGGGGTGAGGGTTAGACTAGGTATCTATAACCCGTCGTCGGTTACAGGCTCTCAGGTGTGACGCAGCGGAAGCCCACTATCATTAGCCTACCCACATGTGCGTGTGTACGTTATACATGCCTGTATAAGTGTGTGCATCTAAATGTGTGGGTGTACGCACCCTCACACGCCTGTTTACGTAGAAGGGGACGGATTAGGAGTTGAGCTTTTTTATTGTGACTCTGATGGTGTGGTGACGGTTTGTTGTTGTTTCCACGCTTTAGATAAGAGCTTGTTGTAATTAAAAGCTTTTTTGTCTTGTTCGATGTAAAAATTTAAGGTTTTTTTTTTGTATATGCACCAGCTGTACGAGGTGAAAAAGTTATGGTACCGCCCTCAGATAAGGCAAACAAAGTAAGATATGGTAAAGTAGCGTAGCGGGTGCGAGCACATCTGGCCTAAATCAGCCATGATGTCTTTAGTGGAATTAATCCAGTATTTGTCGCCCTTTTTTGCAAGTGGACTATAAGTTAGTTCATTGGCATCGCTACAAGTTTATTAGTGTGCGTAAAAAAGAATTAAGTGTGCTGTACTTATAGTTTTTGCATTAAGTGGTTAAGCGGTATAATAAAAAAAATATATGAAAAATTGAGATATTTCAACACGAACCAGCCGCCACCGCCTGAAAGTTCATCCACTTATATAGATCGGTGGAAATCGCAAACTGTGTTTTACGCGTTCTTTTTTGCGTCACACCTGCAATTTGTGATATGAGCTCTCCCGGGGCTCTTCAACAGGGCTGTTAACAGAATCTTTAAGGGTCAGCAACGTATCTGTGATGCCACAGGTGTTGAAGGTATTCATAGGCGACGGTGATCGTTTACCATCAGGCGGCCCGTTAGCTAGTATGCCACCTATGGCATAAAAAACGAACGATAATTACCCATATCTTACTTTCAAAAGTGATCAGATTTTTTTTCAGCTTTTTCTGTTGTTCTAATGTACTGAAACGCCACGCTTACGCCATGTTACCGCACCGCTTGCAGTGTGACATCTCTCATACATTTCAGTACGTTATAACTTATAACTCGAAACGCCCCATCCCACGGTGTGACCGTCTGGCCATACTTCTAAAGCTTCACCAGTGTTCTAGAATTTACAGGTAAAGATAAAAAAAACAAGTTTGGATCTGTCTACTAGTCCCTTTACTGGTTAAACTCAAAACTCCCCATCCCGCGGTGTGACCGTCTGGCCATACTTCTAAAGCTTCACCAGTGTTCTAGAATTTACAGGTAAAGATAAAAAAAAGTTTGAATCTGTCTACTAATCTTTTTACTGTTAAATCTGTTACGTCTCCAATCCGTTTGATATTTTTGTAAAATAAAATGGAATAAGGTTTGGTTCTGTGTCAATTCAATTATTTATTTCTACCTCTTGACATTGTCGCAATGTTCTTAGGTACGTCAATTAAATACATTAGGATATTATGTAAGTTATGCAGCTATACAACGGCTTTGTAAGTATACAGTACAAAATGAATAATAACTAAAATATTTTTATAAATAATCAGGTAAGTTGCAGCTGTATAGGGGCTTTGTCAGAGATTATAACTAAGAGTATACTAGGCTAGATAACGTGAACAGAATGAGCAGAGTTAAATTATAGACAGGCTTTATTATTATTTTTAGCTTTTTAAAGAAAAAGCTAATACAAAGTGCTTATTCAAAAGATTAGTAACGACAAATATTTTGAATTGATGCTCGTTTAGGTCTGACATATCTTTTAGAATTTTATATTGAATAGTATAGGTTTAAAATTGTACTTGTATTAGTATAAAATATATATTCAATAGACTTTAAAAAATGAGGCTTTTAATTGTGAAACGATTGTAAAGATTTTTATTTTTATTGAATAGGTCATATGTTGGGAGTCATCATCATCAATCAGACGATGTCCACTGCTGAACATGGCCTCCCCCTTTGAACTCCACACGGAACGACAGCCTTCCATCTGCATCCACTGGATGCCCGCGACTTCCACGATGTCGTGGTTTCATCTAGTGGGAGGCCAAACTTACGCTGCGTTATCCGGTTCGTGGTCTCCGCTCAAGAACCTTTCTTTCCCAATGGTTATAGACTCTTCGAGCGATGTGGCCTGCCCATGGCCACTTCAACTTGCAAATTTAATTAGCTATGTCGGTGACCGATTCTTCTGCGAATATCGCGTTCCAAACCCTATCGCGCAAAGAAACTCCAAGCATAGCTCTCTATTGCCCGCTGTGTGAATCTGAGTGTTTCCAAAAGGACAGCAGTTGAGGAGTTCGAGTAGGAAGGTGAACAATCAGGGGATGAATATCGTGTATTGATCTTCCAGAGACGACACTTGTTATTTTTGTCGTAAAATTTATGTAAGTCCGTCCCTGTGGCTGGCGACACACGTGGTTTGAGCCGGTGGACAATAAATGCGAAATAAATAAAATAACACATTATAATATCCCAACCGTTCCAATTCACTTTAATGACAAACGGCGTTTTTACAACGTCATTGTATTATAGACGTTGTCCTGCATTGGATTGGAATGTCTTCCGCCCTCATTCCTAGTCAGCCTTGTTTCTAAAATAGCGCGACAAAAAGCTGCATGTTGATGAAAAGTTACAATACAATATGCACAAAGAACCGCTGCTTAATCAAACTGTTGAATAACTCGATGCATTATAATAAACATTTTTAGTGCAAATTGTACTATTAGATATACTGTGGTGTAACTGTCAGTCGATACTGAAGTTGCACCACAGTATATAATATACTAGCCGTCCACCCCGGCTTCGCACGGGTGTAAGCTCGGCCTTCGGACTCGCTACAAAATACAATATAGCCTATCATCATCATCGTCATCCGGGGATAGTGTAGCTTCCCAACAATGAAAGAATTTTTCAAATCGGTTCAGTAGTTTCTGAGCCTATTCAATGCAAACAAACAAACAATAAAATATTTCCTCTTTATAACATTATTATAGATTACACATACACTAACATTGTAAAGAGGTAAAGTGAGTAGCTTTATAAGTACAAATTAAATAAGTTGTACCTTTTTAACTAGGTATATAATTTTTAAGAAAGTTCCGTTGTAAACTAAGATACCCGATTATAATCACCATGTCTTTTAGTTATGTCATGTAAAATGTAGTCTCTGACACATTGGGCACTAAGATGAATTTAGCGACACCTCACACATCAAAATCGGTCAAGCCGTTTAGGCTATAAGGAGTATAATATGGAAATAAAAAAACATACATTCATCATTCTTTAGTACTGTCCATCCAAAGGTTGCCTAGAAGAAATCGCTCTAGGCGATATGGCCGCCCATTATACTGCCGTTTATTTATTTTTGATGTTAGTTAAAGTTTTTTTTTTTTTTTTTATGTGTGTAGATAATAAAGAGATATTGTATTGTATTGTATACATACGAACGCCCGAAAAGTATTACCCTATTTGGGCGGTAGGGTAAAAATCTGCCGCTAAACTACCTCGGGTGTGTTCCGGCAGTCCAACACTTTGATGATCAGCTTTGCGAAGCTATAGGAATTTTCACTATGCCGTGAAGTTGTGGTCGAACGTTTAGCCTGGGAACCTTATTACAGAACAATGATGAATTATCTTTTTTTTATGGTACTGAGTGACGAGACGAGCGAAGTCGCTCGCCTGATGGTTTTTCACGCTTGCCCATAACAGCTCAAGGCCACTCAGAACAGTTCAAAATCCTGGATGGCAATGCACTGCACTCGTCACTCCGAGATATAAGATGTCAAATCTCTGCGTGCCTGTAATTTCGCTGGAAACATCGCCCTTCAATCCGGAACACAGTAGTGTTTGCACACTACTGCATGGTGGTTGAATAACTGGCAAAGGTGTGGTACTTCCCCAGGCAGACCCTGCAAAAGAGTCCTACCACTACAGAACAATGACGAATTATCTTTGCTACAGAATAAACATTAGTACAAAACCTTACAAGAAAACTATAAACAATTTAATTTACTATAAAAATATGTCACTAATTACTTTAATGGGCCCGTAGTGAACTCCGTCCCGCATCGTTACGCCTTTAAGGTGTCCGTAATTGCGCATTGATATCGTATTGCAATATCAGTTTAATTACAACCTAATTTTCACTTATACGCGAATTACGCGTCTTGTTTATAATACACGATTTTTAACGAGACGTTTCGAGCTAGTCACACCTTACCTCCGCGGATATTGTAGGGCGGTTGAAATTTGGTAATTGGCTCGATTATAACTTAGTTACAATTATTTTATTTATACTTTTTTTAACACCATAAATTTGCCAGCTTTTCGATTGATTTTGGATTAAATTTTAAGAGTCAATCAATGTTTTGTGCCTCTCATAATTATTGTACTGTTTTTTTTATGTTTTAACTTGAAATTGATCAGGAAAATTAAAATGTTACTGACCCATTTATGTAACGTAATAATATTTATTCTTTCTTTCAGTTTAAATTTTTACATATGAACATTCAATAATTTTATATGTTCAAAAATGTTGAAATGTGCCAGTGAGTTAGAGATAGTACGAATCATAACATATTTTGTGTAGGGTATCTTACACTTATTTGGAAATATTTTATTGAAATTGACAAAGGAAAAGTCTGATAAATTGGAAGATATAGTTTTTTTAATTATTTGTAATAATTATTTTTTGTTATTGAATAAATAGGCTTGCGTTTTATCGCCACCGCGCCTGATATAAAATAATGATGCGGTCTATGATAGACCACGCTACAAGAATCCAATTATCCCGCGACTTGAAGACACCCAGATGCGAGCTAGAATCTACACTTTTATATTTACATCTACACTAATAAAGAGGAAAGATTTATATTTTTGTATGTTTGTTACGAATTAACTCAAAAACTACTGAACTAATTTAAAAAAATCTTTCACCTATGCAAAATCATCCCTGAGTAACATAATAGGCTATATTTATTACTGGAATGCTAAAAATACTACCCGTACGAAGCTGGGGGGATAGTAAGAAATAAAAAAGGTAAGGTAAGTAGGTAAGTTCTTAAATAAAGAAAAATTATGTACCAAAAACATCTTGGGCGCCAAATAAATATATAAAAATGACTAGTAAAGATAATATCCGCCCATAAAAATAAACTACTAATCGGCGCTTTAGATAAAACAATTCCATTACAAATATTCCGCTATAAAATGGACTACACAAATAAAAATACACCTAAACCCATATTTGAATATAAAATACAGCTTATTTTATTAATATTGTCATTGAATATTATAGCAATTCTTTCAAGCTATTGAATATTCATATTTATTCGAATAATTTATTCATATATCAAATAAATAAAGTTAAAGAGGTACAATAAAAGAGTTTTATCGTGGTTTTACACCTGTTTTAAAAGTTGTAGGTAATCATAACAAGATTAGAGTCAGCTGGACATTGTAGAGCTATTAAAATTTTAGTGTTATTTATCATCTGGATAACGAAAGTAGGTATTAGAGTTTAATTAGTTAAGGTGAAATATTTATGTTATGGTATTGTATCTTTTGTTTGTACCTATAGCGTGTGAAAATAAATAAATAAAATAATATATCATCATCATCATTTCAGCCATAAGACGTCTACTGCTGGACATAGGCCTCCCCCATCATTTTCCAAAAGGGCCGGTTGGAAGCGGCCTGCATCCAGCGTTTTCCTGCGGTCTCTTTTAGGTCGTCTGTCCACCTTGTGGACGTCCTACGCTGCGCATACAGGTCACCATTCGAGAACCAAAAATAAAAATAATATATAGACTTGATATATTCTTCTTTTATCAAATTTCATTCAAGTTAAGATTGTTTTGAATTTCCTTGGATTTCCAAAGAAATTCAAACGAACTAATGTTAAACGAATTACCTATTCTTTGTTAAATAAGGCTTGACGGGTTATTCACAAATTTTTTCATGACGATTTTTTACAGCTTTATCATAGCAAATCTGTCAAAATTTGATATTTGTGAATGACTGTCTAAATTTGTCTCCGGGTTGAAATGTTTAAATTTTCATAGACATTCAACCAAGTCCATCTTTTTACAGCTCCAGTGGATTCTTGCCCTTAAACTGTATAGATTTACGACAATTAAACCTTTAACCCTAGTTAATCTAGCCCACTAACCGTCTCTACTATTAAAGTCTGTGACTATAATGCTGACATCAGCAAGCTATAGCATAAGTCACTATATTTAGAATCAGTGCCACTGATTAATGAACGTTAGTTTAGTGGGACAATCTAGAGGTGGCACTACACAACGCGTATTACCGTATCGTCTGGGACACGCCCCTTATCGCGTATTGTATGATACGTTGGACATATAAAATAGCCATTTGAAGTCTGCATAGTTTTTTTATTATGTCGTAATTGGACAAAGTTTTTTTTAAATCAGAGCCATTTTTGTTGGATTTGGACAAGTGCTTTATGCGTATCGCCGTATTGTCTAGGACACAACTCTTGTCGCGTATCTTATTATACGTTGGATTTTTATGCTGTCGAGTCGTCATAATGCTGATGTCAGCGTTATAATTTTTGCTGGGTGACATCAACAGGTCAAAGTTGTACCATAAGTCAAAGAGAATACAAACGCTACGCTAGAACATAAGTATAAGATATAACTGAGATTATTTATTTTCTATGGTAATCAGTGCTATTTAATTTTGGTTATCGACTAGTGTTCTGTGTTATAGGTACTATGTTAGCTCAATAGATCATAATGTGATTTCAAGTGTCTTTCGCGATTCTTAACAAAAATGTACGTTTCTTAACAAAAATGTACGTTTCTTAACAAAAATGTTAGGAAAGTACACTCAACAAACACTATAGTGAAATTAGATAGGCATCAATTTAGCCATTAAGATTAAAACCGAAAAAAAACAAGTTACTGTAATTTCATTTCAGTGTAGTTAGATGTAATAAATACGTGATAAGTACGTATTCTTGCGTCATTTGAGTTCAGTGTGTTCTATACTTTACAAGTCAGCTAAATCGCCTCACTTCAATTGACACCATAACCCTGGGCTTTGAAACTATCTTTCATCAACGAACTGATGAAGTTTGGCATTGGAACCATTATATTTGAAGATTTTGATTGAACTTGCCATATTTTAATGTCTTTTGTATCATCAACTTTTTTTAATGGGCAAGCGCCTTTAAAAACAGTTACGACCGTTGAAAGTCTAAGGAAAATCCAAATTCTCAAGCCCACTACCAGTTGTACCAGCTTACCCAGCATGATTGCGGCCTTATCATAAATTTGTACGACATTTCAAATTAATGAAAATTATTATATAGGGAAAGTTAGAAGGAAAGAGAAGACCATCGACTCCCGATCAAGGAGAGCTTTCTTAGACCAAATGAAAAAGAAGGCAAATGTCATGTCGTACAAAGAAGTGAAAACGCAGGCAAAAGATAATCAAGCCATGAAATTACTCCACTGACAAAAACATGATTAATGAGATAAGTAGTATTAACGAAAAAGTTCAATACAAAGACTTAAGTTAATTTATATTATATTTTTGAACTTGAAATTGCATATTTCGATGACTTCTCTCACGACAATAGCTTTCAATACTTAATGAAAGACTTACAATGTATCTTCGTAATAAAATTATTAACGGATATGAAACAAAGTTTATGATTATTAATGGCAATGATGAACAAGGAATATAAAAGCTTCCATATTTTATGTTGACTTTATACATAGTAAAAAAATTGTAAGCGTACTATTTTCAAATAGTTTGTGGCTCTTTAAATTATAAGCTATAGAAGTCTGAATCATATCAGCATTTTCAATAGGACATATTATGTTTTTGACTTCATATTTTACAGGTGCTATGAATTTTTTAAGACAAAACAAAAAATGTGCTATTTAAACTTTTCTACAGTTACATGATTATTAATGGTATATTTACCGTGATTAAGTTATATATGGAGCTCCCGATAGTTTAAAATACTATAAATCTTTTCTGTCACTTTTTATTTCACTATTCCTGAAATCTAACGCTCAGTGATTTTCTCAGAATATAGGCGGATTCTAGGGCAATCAAAGAGGTTCACCAAGGATTCCTCTTTAAAAAAGGAGAAGTTTCTCTATTCGAAGCTCATATTTTTTATTCATTTTATTACATTCCTTTAAACAACATACCGTAAATTGAAAAAAAAAAAACTTTTTTCCGTTTTCCTTTCAATAAATCGCTTAAATCGCATGTATTGTACCAATTCCCATTACCTGGCATTACTTCACATTAGTATGTACTACGTTAGGGTATTTAAACACACGGGTTCAGCTTATGAGACGATTCTGTCACATTTACAAATTAAATAAATGAATTAGCAGAGTGCTAAGAAACACCATACTTATGTTTTCGCATAGCGCTTTGTTTATGCAATAGAGCGACACGAAAAAGTTCCTTTAAATACCATCAAGAATACATCACAATAGCCCCGATTTTTGTAAACTCCTATACTGGACAATAGTTTCATAATTCCCATTCGCACTCATCCCGTAATTGTATTTTATAGTCAACAGGGCTTCTTGGTGTTGGCTTTGGCCACACTAATGCCTCTCAAATGTCGGGGCTAGACCAGTGAGTTAATTTAAATAAAGAGTTATAATAATAATACTAAAACTTTAACTACTTTCATACAAATTACTATCACAAGTATCAAACATATATTCACTTTAATGATTTCTTAGGTTTTCGCTATTATTACACATTACAATTAAACATTTTTTATTTTCTTGCCTCACACCTAAAAAATGTGGAATGAGGTACCTTCCGCGTTGTTTCCGAGAAGCTACAACCCTGTAACTTTGAATAGATTGTTTAAAGGATCTGCAGCGTATTTATGATGCCTCGGTGTTTCAGGTCCATATATTAGGTATATAGGCGACGATGACTGCTTACCATCAGACAGCCCATCTGCTTGTTTGCCACTTATGGCATGAAAAAATCCTTGTAATCGCATGACTTAGCATGGCGTTGCGTATTAAAATACAATCGACGTACATGCATACTCCATAACATGTTCTTCGAATCGATATCTGAACTTCGCAGAGACTAGTGATGTCAATACGAGTACTGTTGCGTGCCGATTATCCTACATGACATACATAGGAATGGCAGTGAAAATATACAGTCAGTTCAAAAAGTTGCGTATCTTTTATATGACTTTAAACCTAACTACGTTAGAATAAAGGTGTTGATATGGTAAAATGCTCGCAATGCGTTGCTGTTTGTAATCGCGTCTGGGAAAAGTCTCGACACGGGTCTCGCCACTAGATTACTAATGTTGCCATTTGACGTGTTGTCTCAAGTATTAGGTTAATCAAAAGTACTGATTACAATGCAAGTGCCTAACGGTCGGTAGCAACCCATTCAAAACGTCAGGGTTGTTTATCTACACTAATATTATAAACAGGAAAGATTTGTATGTTTGTAACGAATTAACTCAAAAACTACTGCATCGATTTTAAAAATTCATTCATCATTAGAATGGTACATTATTCTTCAGTAATATAGGCTATATTAATTACTAGAATGTTTTAAAAATAAATCTCCACCCGTGCGAAGTCGGGACAAGCGGCTAGTAATATTATAATGAGGAAACATTTGTATTTTTTATGTTTATAACGAATTAAAAAAATTATTAGTAGCATTATAATGCTACATTCTCCCTGAGTGCGCGGAACACTCGGTGCACGAGCTCAACTCGCACTTAGCCGGTTTATTTGTACTTTAGTAGTTTTTTTTGTGGTTTGGCCATGATTGTGGTTTCACTTGGCTGGTTTATATAGTTTTTTAAACTAAATTTATTATTTAAATAGAGGTCCCTTTAGGACATAATACATAACCTAACCGTCTGTACTACCTACCGTCCATAAGGCCGTTTCTACAAACCTGCGGTTAGCAATAGATTACCAACGTCGTTCGACAATCGCCTGTTATCACTAGCTAGCGGAAGCGATAGCGGTAATAGTGGTCACTATCTGCCAGATGGATTCGCCGGCTATCGGCCCTACATGAGAATTTATGTCCGCATGTACGACGAAAACACTGTACATGTGTTTCAGAATATCCGTGCCTACTTGATAAGGAAAGGAAGGATATTTTTTATTTGTAGTTTGTAGAAATGGGTAATGAGCAAAGAGGATGATTAGCCAGGCGTCATAGTGCTTGAAGCTATACAAGGTTATTTATTTTATTTTGTACTCCATAGTGTGTACGACTTCGTACGCGTAGATTTTCATGTAATTTTTTTACCCATTTTTCCTCCCTTAATCCGGCCCTTGCGCAAAATAACATAGCCTATACTTATACTTCAACCTGGTCATAGCTAAGCATATTCGTGAAAACTGCATTTATATCCTTCCAGTAGTTTAGGAGATGTGCGTAGACAAACAACAGACAAAAATTCTGAATACCTATAACGTGTTCAGCTGCTTATTTTAAGACGCCCTGTGTTTTTTTGTACTTATCTCGCGATTACAGATTTTTTCATCTCAACGTTTTTATTATATGTATAGATTTGTAGGGAAACTTCAAGTTAATCTTACATTGGGCCCTTGGGGACCGAGAGCTCACCTCATTTTCAAAAACCTTTCAGAGCGTCTGGTTAACGCGTCGCGTGACCAAAATGCTGGCGTGTATCTGGCTCAACGTATAAGCATTGCCATTCAACGTGGTAATGCCGCCAACATGCTGGGTACGCTGCCAACTGATAGTGGGGTTGAGCATTTGGATTGTCTTTAGACCTTCAACGGTCTATGGACAGTCTAACTGTTTATTTAGTGTTAGTTTTAGTTTTTACTTTGTATTTTGTAAGATTCAGCTCCTACTCATAAGCTTCTCACGCCACCAAGTTTCTTCTTATTTGAGATAGGGTAAAATTTTATGTTAGACAGCAATAATTTCAATCATCTTTTTTTCTACTATACAAAAGTATGGCAGTAAAATTACCCATCCACCAAACCGAATCCGCAGTCTGATAGTTCATCCACATATCATAGATCTGTAGAAATCGCACACTGTGCGTTTAAAGCGTTCTTTTTTTCTTCACACCCGCAATTTGTGGAATGAGCCCATCCCGTGGCATTTCAGAGTAACTATAAAATGGGGTTCTTCAAAAGGGCTGTTAATAGTATCTTTAAAGGTCGGCAACGTATCTGTAATGCTTTTGGTGTTACAGGTATTCATAGGCGACGGTGATCGCTTACCATCAGACGCCCCTAAAGCTTGTTTGCTTTCGAATTTTAATTTTTATATTTTAGTATTGAAACTGACGGTGCTTTGCACCCATTTTGTTTACACGTAGGTATGTACTCGTATTACACGGAAATTACTCACATAAGATAAAACCACCGAATGTGCTTCAAACTTGTAGTAAAATATAAAAATACTAGCGACCCGCCTAAGCTTCGCACGGGTGTAAAGTTATATATTTAAACCTTTCGTCAAAAATTATCTGATGGTACAAACCGCATCAAAATCCGTTGTGCGGCTTAGGAGAAGTGAACGGATATAGAGACAGACGCGGAAAGCGACTTGATTTTATACTATGTAGAGATGAATTTATAAAAAGACGAAATAAAAATTATTGAGTACGATTTACGGAAGCTGCCTGCAGAAGATTTTTGGTATTTTATAAATAACCCTGTATTTAAAATTTCGCTTCAAGTATTTTGGAGAAAATAACTTAAATAAATAGGTAGGTAGGTTATACAGGGTTACACGGAAAAGGAGTACCAAGCCAAAAGGGGTCCATAGTACTCATACTTACGAACATATTTTACTATGCGAGTAACTCTGAAATAGCGAAAAATATCACCTGTTCCATATATCCGTACACGGCGTGAATAACTTGACAAGTCGACTTGTATCAAATTTTAAAATACAGATAACATTATAAATTACAGTAATTATCTAGGCTTTTAACAGGCGGCCTTATCGCTTAAAGTGATCTCTTCCAGGCAACCATGGATAGCTAGCTTTAGTAGTGGATAGGATAGCTTTAGTAATCGTCGATAGAATAGCTTTAGTTTTGCCATTATCTCCTTTTAATCAATCAAATCACGCCATTTTTAGGGTTCCGTACCCAAAGGGTAAAACGGGAGCCTTTTACTAAGACTCTGCTGTCCATCCGTCTGTCTTAGTCAGTCTGTCTGTCTGACCGTCTGTCTCATGAACCTTTATAGACAGTTGAAATTCACAGATGATGTATTTCTACTGCCGCTATAACAACAATAGAAAAAATACTCAAAAATAGAATAAAATTAATATTTAAGAAGGCTCCCATACAACGAACATGTTGTTTTTTTTGCTTGGTTTTGCTTGATATTGATAACGGAAACAGGTAGATGCTTCAAATAGTCACAGAATATTTAGTTATACATTCACTTTAAAAATAAATAATTAAATTAAAATAAAACAAATATTTAAGGGGGCTCCCATACAAAAAACGTGTTTTTTTTGCTCGATATTGATAACGGCAACAAGTAGACGCTTGAAATATTCACAGAATATTGAGTTATATAGATAACTTTAATTTATATCTATATAAAGCTATTACATCTTCATGTCAAATTATAATACAATATAATAGTCGAATCAATAATTAATACTTAATTTTACTTTTTTACTTTTTTTATTTTACTTTAAAAATAAATAATTTGATTAAAATAAAACAAATATTTAAGGGGGCTCCCATACAACAAACATTATTTTTTTGCTTGTTTTCGCTTGATATTGTTATATTGATAACGGAAACAGGTAGACGCTTGAAATATTTACAGAATATTGAGTTATATTATTCACTTTAAGATATATAATAAAAATAAAATAAAATTATAGAATAATAATTTCAGAAGTAGAATAATTTCAGTTTATTTTAATTAATAAAAAAAGTTTCTTGTTTTAGTTTGACATTGATCAATTCAAATAATTATGATAGAACTGGCTATTATTTATGTAATATTTAATTTTATATATTTCTTATGTTCATAATCTTAATACTTATCTCGAATTTCAATTAATTGCATAGGTGAATAAATTGACAAGTCGACGGTGAACAACTTGATATGTAATTTTTTTGGTGATTTAAACGTAAATTTATTATTATACTTATATTATCTGAAAATTCCGATTAAATTACATAGATACATATAAAAATTATGTAAATGGATAAAAAAAAATGGATTTACCAAAAATGTTTAAACTTTAAAATGGCTGTCCTGAAAAGTATGCATTTTCGACATGTCAATGTATTCACGCCGTGTACGGATATTATGTCGTGTGTAAATAGCCGTTTTCTATGAAAGAGCTGTTTTTTCCGCGATTTCACATAAGTAAATCGATCGGCGATTTCAAGTAAGTCACATAGTAAAATATGTTCGTAATTTTGGATACTATGGACCCCTTTCGGCTCCGCACACCTTTTCCGCTTAACCTTTAGCCACAGAATTCATAAGGCAGCATAAGTTATGATACCTACATAGTTTATAATACTCACTGGTCTTCTAGTTATAAAATATCGTATAAATGAGATGCTTATAATTCTTACTGAGGTATTAATAAAGATCTTTGAACCTAAGCTTTAGAGCACATCAATGCGAAGGAATCAAAGTCAATAAACACGAGATCGATGAATGACGACCAATACATCACGTCTAAATCACGATACAGTAGGCAGTGTCCTTATCAAAGCTATGCATATCAAAGCTCGTAGTAAAGTTCAACGCACAAAGTGCATAATCACAGTAATCGTCCGGAGCCAAATGTCATCGACCCAGTTATCTCATCCGCCATCCCTTTTACAATTACAACAACAAATGAGTAAGAGCTGCATCGATATGTGCATCGATACTATGAGGAATAAAATCCTGTGTGAACGAACTCTAATCTCTGTTTTGTGGCAGCTTCCAGACTGTAGATGTAAACGTGTTCACGCACTGATAGATTGTGGACGCTATTAAACTATAGAAATGTTGTGAATAGATAACATGAGTGTTGACATGGCCGAGAGGGCACACGGCTCTAGGAAGTTTGGAACTTTCCTTTGGACTACTCATATTTCTGTCTTATTGTGTTTTTTTTTATTGTTGTATTTTTTTTTATTGTAGGCTTGCGCTTTGGCCGCCAACTCGCCTGATGTTAAGCGATGATGCGGCCTACGATGGATCACGCTTGCCTAGAAGTAACCGATTCACTTTTGACTTGAAAAAACCCAGATTGTAACTATCGGGGAACACCCATTCAGGCAGCGCATTCCACATACTTGCAGTTTGCACAATAAAAGTGGAATCAAAGCGCTTCGTACGGGTTTTCGGAATGTCAACCATAAAGCAGTGTCGATTTTTCGTGCCCGCTCTGGCAGTCCGATAGAAAAATGGGCAGGAGGGAATGATGATGGTGAGGGTGATGCAACTGCTTTAATTTCATCACATTTCATCAATTAATTAAATAGGGAACTCCAAGAACATTATTGGTCACTTGTGGCACCAACTTGTAGGTTTATCTGTTTGTAATTTATATTTCTGGTGTGCACAAGCGTTTCTATCTATTATTTTAAACCGTTCGAGTTTGAAATCTCAGCTCGTCCATAAATCGTTTGTAAAAGATGTCTCTGTACATCGATACCCCAAAAAATCTTTTGTGTTGCCATGTTTTCGTTCCCAAATCCTGGCATTAAGAGTTTTTTTTTGTATAGACAACTCCGACAGGTAGATAGAGCCTTTAGAAATCGCGTCCTTGGCATATTACCGTTAAACTGATGATCTTGTTTGTAGCAATAATATAATACATCTTTACAACGCCTTAGCTGATGTAATGGGATAAACAATGGTCTCTGAAGGCAGATTTCTTAAGGATTGTTCAGATGCCATAAAACACAGGTAAACGCTACCTCACTTAGAAGAAAGATCCATTTAATTGTTCGACTTAACAAGTTACAATCTGTCTTAGGGTTTTTTTCCCACACCTTTGATTTTTAACGTCAATATTTTTGTATACCTGTCAATAAATCTAAAAGCTTATATTCATTTTGTTCAAGCATCAACAAAATAAAATAAAATAAAATCTGTCAATGAATTTAATGAAGTTAAATATCAATGGCTAATATATAAAATTATTAGCATACATATTTGTTGGGCCGTTTTTTGGACAGATGTCCATGTTTGGCTCGTTCCGTGCTGTTTTATTTCCTAATTATTTCGATATTATTCAAGTCATCAAAGGGCAGACGGACACGTCATATCAACAAGTTATTCCATCCGTATGCACTTTACTTAGAAACTGAACTGTCGAATAATAAGTGCATTGTGTGACCGTATACGTATCTGCAGGATTAGTGAGGGGAATACAAAATGTCGATAATTTGCACATCGACAAAAATTGAGTCAATTAATTATTTGTCCTGATGTCTGGTCTTCAATATTGCAGGACCATAAAAATAATTTAGATTAAATCGAGGTATCGTACACAAATATAATTTGGCGGCAAAAATATGTTACAAAGCGTGTTCTCCAGAATCTTAATCATAGCTATTAACGGTCTATCTGATGTCCATTATCGGAGTCCTGATCGAGGTCGTCGACTCCGTGCGGGCCTATCGACACATCGGGCAGCGCGCGCCACGCACTTCCGACGCGACGGATTTGCCGGAATCGGCGCGGGCGCATCAAACGCTCTGCAAAATTCGGATGGAGACGCGCGCGCGTGAATCAATTTGAATATTTTTTCGGTGCCGACATGGGAATGGCTACCGCCCGTCATGGGCATCGTTGCACACAACCATAACAAACGCACCACACACGCGAAATCAACAATTTCAACACAAAACCTTCACAATTTTTATAGCGCATAATCTCTACATGTTGAGGCTTTATGCGAGGACTTGAGATATTTCTTCGACATTAACCTCCCATGTTAAATTCAGATGAAAATTAAAACGCGTATTAATTATTATTTTCCCCATACAAGAGTACTGTAAAAAGCAACATTTTAATTACGTTACAATGTCGTCGCAACATTATATTTTTTGGGTGGATTCAGAGTGTTTTGGTTTCGTCGAGTCGCAGGCCCACACGGAGTTTCTTGCTACCTACATCTCACGTTTTTGAGCAGCCGTAATATTTAAATTGCTAACATAGCTCCCGAGGGCATACCTCGCATGGGAATGTGCGCCGGCGGCCGTCCAAACCAGCTCCTACCGAATGCATTATGCGTTGACCAAACGCATCAGAGCTAACGTGTATCTTTGTCTAACTCAGGAGTCATGTCCGCCGACTGACGAAGAGCCAATGAAAGTATAGCTACTGGACACTGGTTACGAAACGCATCCCGCCTAAAATTTTGCATGGATGCGTCGCGCATGCGAAAATGAGCGACAGTCACACGGCGGCGGCGCAGGGGCACGTACTCAGCATTACCTGTCGATGCATATTAATGAAGAAGGAAGTTTTGTTAACAATATCTAATGTGCTACGCGAATTGTACGCGGCTCCATTGATAGCTTTTTTGTTTCTCATCCGAAGTTCTGTAGGAACTAGACGGCGCCTTATTGGTAGTTGCAACGTTGCATAATGCATGACACGACATCTAAATAATACGAAAACAATCGTCGTGATTGTTTGCGAGTATCGGCGCTCGATATCTCTATGTGTCGGCGAGTGGTTTAACTAGGTTATTCGATTTAAACCGTTTGCTACTTGAGTATTAATTAGCGATAATCATTACGGCAAATAATCTTCGCTTCGATTACTGACAGGTTTATTCGAGTGGTATTATCTCGAGTATTTAATAATGTTTCCTTGATAAATATTTTAAAAACCAACGTAATGTTAGTGAAGCAGAACACCAATAGATACGAAACTCGATGTTTTTCTTCGTTTTATTAACTAATTGAAATAGTTTTTTTTATTTTATAATACACCTATTTTCGAAGTAGAATATAATTAGTTTTGGATTTAGGCTTTTCTAGCGATGGGAACACAATATTTCGGCATATACATTATACATATTTATATATGTATTACAAAAATAACGGAAAAATGAATGAATTACTCAGAACGGGATCCATCCCCTAATTTGCCACTCTTAGAAGTGGATTATTTTATCACAATTTTAAAGTGATATATAGCCTATTCAATAAAAAATAATTACTTAAATCTGTTCGCAATCATTGTAAATATTGCGTAATATATCTACACAAAAAAGCAGTAGTAAAAGTAGCTAGAAAAATAAATATGTCTTAAAATTCGTGGGTCCTTATCTACACTATATATGTATGTAGGTACTATAATATTATAAGGAGGAAAGATTTTTATTATTGGACGTTTGTAACGAAATAACTCAAAAACTACTAAACTGATTTTAAAATTCTTTCACTGTTGGGAAGCTACACTATCCCCAGGTGACATAGGCTACATTATATTTTGTAGCGGGGCCGAAGGCCGACCTTACACCCGTGCGAAGTCGGAGCGGGTGGCTAGTCTTTGATATAATCAAAGGACCTTATTTGCATATTTCGCCTTTTTTTGACAGTTTTGCGATCTCAATTTTGTCAAAATTCGTTACTAACTCGTTTACTACTTTCTTGCTGATAAAAAAAACACTGAGAAAGAATGAAAAAAAAAAATCTTTCATCTATATTTATGTAAATGACGATGTGGGTATGTATGTCTATGTATGTTCTCTATGGACTCTGAAACGGTTGGACCGATTTTCAAGGGATTTTCACAGGCAGAAAACATATTTTATAAGGTGTAATCCCCGCGGGTAAAACTGCAGGGCGCAGCTTGTTAATTTTTTTTTTATATTTCAAATATTAGAAACCAATTTTTGTGTTGATATTTTATAGTATAGCGGAAGAGATAGAAAAATCTCTAAAAAAATATTGTTAGACAGCCACGCTCGCTCGAAAAATCAACAACCGATGGGGAAGAAAGGTTCTTGAGTGGAGATCACGAACCGGAAGACGCAGGGTAGGTAGGCCTCCCACTAGATGGACCGACGACATTGTGAGAGTCGCGGGCATCCAGTGGATGCAGATGGCAGGATGTCGTTCAGTTTGGAGTTTAAAAGGGGAGGCCTGTGTTCAGCAGTGGACGTCTTCTGGCTGATGATTATGATGATGATGATGAGCTACGCGCATAGCAAACAAAACGCTTCTTATTTACTGTATGGTAGGTATTTAACATAACAATTAAGTTATATTGATCACCACGTATATTCAATCAAGAAATTCACATAACTCACACTCGTTTAATTTCTCCGAACATTCCGGCCACGCGTGACGTCCGCGGACCGATAACGCACGTTTACGGATTATCCGCGCGCTGATACTCGTATCTATGGATAGTTACGGATATGATAGTGCCGCATTTACGTGCATTATCCGATTATCTAGATAACACAGATTACGGCACAGATTTATTGTTTTATCGCGATTAGTCGGAATGCTTTGTAGATAAACTCTTGCGATTACTTGTTATTGAAGCATTGCAATTTATTTTTATTTAATTATAGGTCGCCAACTCGCCTGATATTAAGCGATGATGCGGTCTATGATGAAGCACGCTAGCCTAGAAGCAGTGCCGTAAATAAGGCTGTGCCAGCGGTGCCCAGGCACAGGGCGCAGACTCTGGAGGGGCGCAGAAATGACCACACCAGAACCAAGTTTTGTTTTCAAGGGTGCAGTTATAGAAGCTCGCACAGGGCGCAAAAAAGGCTGGTTACGGCACTGCCTAGAAGAAACCCATTCACTCACGATTTGAAGAAGCCCTGATTGTAACTATCGGGAAACACCCATTCAGGCAGCATTCCAGAGACTAGCAGTTCGCACAATAAAATTAGAATTAAAGCGGTTCGTACAGGTTTTCGGAATATCAACCATAAACGGGTGTTAATTTTTCGTTCACACTCTGTCAGGCCGATAGAAAAAATTGGTAGTAGGAAATTAAATCATGCACATCCGATGCACACTCTCCCAAATGAATGCGATAAAAAACCAGTAGACTAGCAACTTTGCGCCTATGCTCAAGACTAAGAAGCTTAGTCTGAACAAGAGATTCTTGCTGATGAGCCTCTTGGCATGTTTCTCAATAGATTCCAATGCCCCAAGCTGGTTTTTAGGTGATTCACTCGAAAGGTGCTGTTCTGCTCACCTTTGGGATGGACTCCATGCACGACGGAACTTGTGCTTGATTTCGCTCGTGAGGAATCTATGTTGAATATTTTGCAGAGATCAAGTAATAAAATTGATAACGGTATTTATAGAGTTACACATTTTATTTGTGATTTTAACTGTTTATAATATGTCAAGGGTCTGATTTTTATCTAACGCGTGTTTCATAATAAATCAGTGTTTAACGTGAAATATGTTATTGTGTTTGTCTCTCTGTGTTGATTCATCTTAAGAAGGATATTCATTTAGTGTTTTTTGTTGGTAAAAATACTTAACGAAAACAGGCAGCTAATTAAGAACGTGTAGAGATTACGCGCTCTCTCGTCCAGAATCAACGTAAAGTACCGACGCACCTTCGATAGGATATCAAGCTTTTTGGCAGCCAATTGAGCCTTGTTTTCAATATAGGAGCCAAAGTTGAGGGTAGGAGACAGAATCGCCCAAAAGCTTAAGCTGGTCAGATATCGGAACGGACAAATCCCGGAAAGTAGAAGCCAGTTGGAATTTTATATCATTTTAATATTTTAATTTCATCATCTTCACCATAATACCATCCGAAGCCCGATCTTCGGATTTCCTACTTTAATGGTCCTATTGCTGATGGTAAGCAATCACCGTCGCCTATGGATACCTGCAACACCAGGAGCATCACAAATACGTTGCTGACCCTTAAAGACTCTATTAACAGCCCTTTTGATGAACCCCATATAGATGCTTGTTCTTGTTTTTTGTAGGGAAAATATTAAAACAAAACAAAAAGCTGTTGATATGATCTCTACCAAAATTCACAGGATCTGAACATTGCCTGAATGTTTCATCAAAATCGGTCTCACCTTATTGGAGTCCATAAGTAACATACACACACAGCCTATTATATTATTTAGTATACCTAATTATTGTAGTAAGATTCTATCTTGCTCAATGCACCATACCGAAACGTGTCTAACGGTAACACAATGAACCATATCACAAGTCTAAAAACAAAGAACGATCCAGCACTGATTGCTCACACGTTAGCGAAAGCCGAACAAATTAACTTAGCACCTAAAACTATTTGTTTCCAATTTGTGGGCCGCTCGTCAATGTGCCCTGCTGTGTTTATCCCGTCCAAAAATAGTGCAAATGACACTAATTACGCTATTGTAGCAGGGCCGTGTTAATGGATTGCTCATACCCGCTCTGATTTCGACTAAACCGCGTGGAACATTTCTTTGAATTCGGATAATTACGGTGTAGAACCAAACGCGAGATTGTTTAAGTCCATAGCATATTTGAGTATATTGTGCTTAGCAAATAAAAACCGTAACTACTTGTAATTGTCAGTTTCGTTGGCAGCTTTAGTAGCCAATTAATGCTCTAGGGCTTCAAAATTTGTGTGACTTTATCACGGAATCTCATTTGTGCAGATGAAATTAAATTACATGATTTAAGAAAGTCGAAAATGCTGTCGTCAAAAATGTTTCTATACTAATACCAAAACATGTTAACGCTGCATATTTGTATAATCTAATAATTCTAATTTTTGTAATCCTTATC
This sequence comes from Agriopis leucophaearia, assembly GCA_949125355.1. Classification (NCBI taxonomy): domain Eukaryota; kingdom Metazoa; phylum Arthropoda; class Insecta; order Lepidoptera; family Geometridae; genus Agriopis; species Agriopis leucophaearia. Next base: position 5,945,308 of record OX421262.1, read on the forward strand.
CGTCATTACAGTTTATTAGATTATTATGATGATTGCTTGCTTTATATGCTTAGCCCAGATTAAAATGCTGCGTAAATAAGTTAAATATCTCAGATTAGAATAATTAGGGTACAGTAACTTGTAAGTATTCTGTGGCATCGGTATGTTGTTTGGAAAAAGAGGGTTACGATGATAAATCTAACTAAAAAGTATTTTCCTCCCGTCATAACACTGTCACCAAGAACATTATAAAGCCACGTCTTCACTAGGGCTATGCGGCTCCTCCTTTGTTACAGTATACAGTTGTATACAGTTACTTATTAACTAACATTTTACTACATAAACCAAAGTTAAACCACCGCCTGTAAGCCACAAAGTCCACATATCATAATCTGTGGAAATTGCACACTGTGCATTTTACTAGATCTTTTTTGCCTCACACCTGCAATTTAAGTGGAATGAGCTATGGGTTTCAAAGGGCTGTTAATAGAGTCTTCATAAGTCGGCAACGCATCAGTGATGCATCATCGTCCAAGCAGTAGTGTGCACTGTGCACATATTACTGTGTTTTATATTGTAACGTTTCCAGTAAATCACTGGACATAAAGCTATTTAACATCTAGTATCTTAGGCAGTGGATTACCGCGCAGAGTTTTGATGTTTTGGATTTCTAAATTCTGTGTGGCACTATACCGTTACGGACCAGCGTGATGCTTACGATCAGGTGAGCAACTTGCTCGTCTCATCACTCAATTGCATAAAAATACAACTAATAACTAAACTATTCTACATTCACAATGAATTGATTACATATCAATAGGTAATTAAATTAATCGAACCGTTTGATAACCACTTCCTCTGTTGATTTTTATTATGTGGGAATGTGGAATGTGGGAATAAGGAAGTTGAGCCTATCTATGAACAAATTATTGGTACCTAATAACTATTGATGTTAGACGAAATGTTTAGTAAGTTAGTCACTTGAACGCCCGACCCTAACGACGACATCTACTCAGATATATAGCTGCTCAGATATGCAAGTTGCAGTGGCAATGGGCAGGTCAGCATGCATATCACATCGCTCGAAAAACTGATAACCGATGAGGAAGAAATGTTCTTGAGTGAAGACCATAAACCGGCAGACGCAGCGTAGATAGGCCTCTCGCTAGGTGGGAAGAAGACATCGTCGCGTGCATCCAGTGGATGCAGATGGCAGGCTGTCAGTATGTGTGGAGCTCTAAGGGGAAAGCCTAAATTCAGCTGTGGGCGTCTTCTGGCTGATGATGATGATAATAAAGAACATCGTACAACAGTTTTTGAAAATAAGTAATGTAAAATACTTCAATGACATAATTCATGACGAATTGAAGCGCTTTCACGTCTCTCGATGTGTTTACTCGTAATAACAATTTTAGCGCAATTGAAATATAATTGAAAATATAAAATAAACTCTATGGTTTTCACGTAGAACGAGTCATTTCATCTTTAATGAAAGGATACGCAATCCTTTCATTATCACGCTTGACTTACGTATTAAATTTCGAAGCGCTGATTAACTCTGTTACTGTTACATCATCATCATTTCAGGCATAGGACGTCCACTGCTAGACATAGGCCATCCCCCATCGACCTCCAAAAGGACCGATTGGAAGCGCCCTGCATCCAGCGTTTCCTTGCGGTCTCTTTTAGGACGTCTGTCCATCTCATAGGTGGACGTCCTACGCTGCGGTTACAAGTCCGTGGTCTCTATTCAGGAACTATTCCTCCCCATCAGCCATCTGTTCTGCGTGCTATGTGGCCTGCCCACTGCCACTTCGACTTGCTAATCCGGTGGGGTATATCAGTAACTTTCGTTCGTCTACGGATCTTCTCATTTCTGATTCGATCTCGTAAAGAAACCCCGAGCATAGCCCTTTCGAGCTATGGCTCGTTACTGTTATTCCGTGCTAATTATAAACAAATCCAATGTTCAATTACTGAAAACTACAGCGAACGGACACGTGAGAGAGAGCAAGGAAAAACCGTGACAGCTCTATTATCATTTGAAGTGTATTTCACAAGGTTGAATTAGGCCTGCTCTGACATAGTTACAGTTTCACATATAATCAAAATAATTGTCTATGCCTAGCAAGGACCATACAAGGATGATAAAATTGAGAATAATAATATTAAACTTAAAATAAAAAAAACAATTCGCGTTCTAAAACAATTTACAAAATCCTCAAGCATATTTTTTAGTAAGTTAAGCATAACTTAACATATTATTATTAACTAGCATAATATTCTTTTCTTTCTCGGTCTATATTTTTTGACTATTATTATTATTTATCTATGTACGCTGCAATTTCAGAACTGATTTACGTGGTTCTGTTTTATGTAGATGAAATTTTCGAAATGGTCCTACCTAGTTTTCATTGAGGTTAGCGGTTTTTATCCAGCTCTAATAATACGTATAATTTTGTTAGAGTGTCTGTTGAATTGTCAATATCAATAATTTGGTCGAAGTCTTTCAAAATTTGATTTTGTTTTTTATATTGAAAATTATTAATTGATATGTACCGAAAATACTAGGATGATACACTGAAAATCAACTTTGCAATGCAATTTTTCAATTCAATCAATGATCAAGATTTGTATAGTATCAAACAGGTGTAGACACCGACAAAGACTGCAATCGGTATTCCTAAACAAACTGAGGCTAGCGTTCCTGTATGGATTAACGTGCTTAAGCCCGGCTCCCGGCGCGGTAGTCAGTGTAAACATGGCCTTAGGGCGGTTGCTTGTATGTGAAACTGAGACTGATTATTTGGGAAATAAGGCGTTACAGTGGTCCTTTGTAAATACTTTTTTACCTCGACTAAGATTAAATAAAATCAACAACAATATTTCGACCAAAAGAAGCTGAAGCGAGTGTGACATCTTGCCTTACTTTCCATTTCTCTACAAAAATTACAAAATGGACTAGTGACGCCCTATTATTTACCAAACGTACCGAAAATCACAGTGTATGGGAAAAATCGGAGTTTGTGTGTGTGTGTTCGTACGAAGATAACTTGCGCATCGTTGATCTAATCTTCATGAAATATTATACGCAAGTATTTTATGAAAATATTATTTTTAAGTTCGAATAAAACATTTTTTTATTATAAAATAGGCTTGCGTTTGGCCGCCAACTCGCCTGATGTTAAGCAATGATGCGGCCTATGATAGATCACGCTTGCCTAGAAGAAACCGATTCACTCTTGACTTGAAGACACCCAGATTGTAACTATCGGAGAACACCCATTCAGGCAGCGCATTCCACTAGCAGTTCACACAATAAAAGTGGAATCACGCGATTCGTACGGGTTTTCGGAATTTTAACCATAAAGCGGTTTCGATTTTTCGCGTCTCTGGCAGTCCGATAGAAAAATGGGCAGGAGAGAATTAAATCATGCAGATCTGATGCACATTCTCTAAAATGTATCCGATAAAAAACCGATAGACTAGCAATTTTGCGCCAAAATCTCTCTTCGAAATCTTAAATTTTTAATCGATTGAAGGGATTGTGAAGATATGGAGATATACCTAGAGGGTCGCAAGGCCACAGTTCGAGCATAACAATGAGAAACATCACAAACATTACGTTGGGCGACTATGTCGTTCCGTATTATAACGCATAACGGGCTCAACCAATTTTGATAATTATTTTTAAAGGTAGTTTAGTTATATGATATAGTTTAGTCTCACCTTGAATTTACGTAAACTAGTATGTAATTATTTCTTAATAATAATGCAATAAAATTATATTTTTGGAACATTTACGACCGCCTTAATCGACAATTTTAATTGAACTGTGATAATAATTAAACAAACACAAATGCACAAATATTTGTAGTAGTGTGGGAATTAGTACAAATTGATATCAAAGTAGCACGCAATTGAATGAACACATGGGACTTGTCAATAAAGTTTATCAAATTAATTTTATGAATTGAAATATGTAGGTAAGTTAAATGTCTATCGGGATTCGTAGGGAATTATTTTTATGTAGGTAAACCTTCCTCTCGAAGTTTCGACCGTCAAACCTAACTGGAAAAGTGGAAACTGCGGGTGAGGCAGGCGAGCGAGACGACCAGGAGTTGTATTCTACCCTTATACTTGATCTTGAAAAATCTTAGTTATCATAACCATGTTAAAATTTAAATTTCCAGATTAATTGTTAAATACTTAATTACATTAATTCTTATCATTATGTTTTTTCTTTTTAATTTTTTACAATATATTAAATGTAATATAGACTATAAGTCATAGTTTTAGGTACAAACTTAAATTTCACATTGTGAGAATCCTCTGGCTTCTCAAACACAGTTTCTTTTTATCTTTTTCATTTAAAAACATAGATTCAATTATTAGTTTGTAAACTTCCATAAGCCAAAATAAAGTTTTTGTACCTTTTGAAAAAGAATTGATAGTAGTCACCTTCAAGAACAACAGTGCCTATTTTATTTAATAATACTTAACCTATTCTTAGCATAAGTATTTCTTTTAATCATGAAACAGCTTTCCACGTACGAGTGTTGTAAACTAGATCCCTTTATCTCGTTTAATACGGAGGCAGTACGTAACAAGGCACAAACATGCACCAAAACTCCGCGATAGCTTCATTTGCTATGGAATTACTCTTGTTGTCTATCAAACTCAACCCTGATTTATTTATGCCCCACTTATTTGACTTAGATAACGTTTAGAAACGTCTTATATTTGTATATCAAGTGAGCTTATCTTTTAATTCTTGAGCTGTCAACGGGGCGCAAAGTCGCGCTGGTTTTTCCGAATGCTGACAAAAATAATAACAACGTAAACGTTCGTTTCTAAGTAGTTGTAGCAGAGAGACAGCTTAATCTTAATACAATTAAATAATTTTGTAGCATTATTGTTTATGAGTAATATTACGTATTCTCCCAGCAAACGAGAGGATTGACAATTAAAACTCAGGGGATTTGTCTCTGTAGGTAGTTGGTAAACGTTGTGAAAACTGGAGTTACTTATTAATTATGTTGTTGTTTTTTTAGGTACCTTTTTTATTATTTTCTGTGCTTTTATACTACCAAAACATGTAGCTAAATATACTACTCGCATCACAAAATCTTGAAATCTGCTTAATGTATTAAACTGAAATGTGCTTGAATGAAAATGTAGGTTTATTATGGTCTGTAAATCTAACCATACACTAAGAAAGGTTTTAATGACAGGAAAAAATTAAGGGAATGGAAAGGGGGTAGAAAGTTTATAAAAGTATACGTGTATGGAATCGCGGGAACAGCTTGTTATATTTTTTTACTAATAATACATATAACTGCGAAAGTATGTTTGTTTTATTTTCACGCAGCAACAGAACTACGATTCGTCTATTTTTTGCATAGAGATATGTTTGGGGGGGGGGGGGAGGCTGGGGAGTCTGAGGGGCTTGACCCAGCCGAGGATAGGCTATGTAGGATAATATTTAATAGGTTTAATTTAAGATTTGTCAGCGGTGGACCCAGATACTTTCTCCTCAAGCCCCTTAGCCTCTCTAGATCCGCTACTATTCCTGAGGGAATGTGAAACCGTGAGGCGCATCTAGTATTACATATTTTAACAACACATGCCATGATCACACCGATATTTGTGATTCGTCCTATCATAATGATGATTATCACTTCCCAGACTGTTCGTCACGTAAGTTCGACAAACTCGCTTATCGTGTGTCACGTTACTCGTGTTCAAATTGACTACATACCGGGATTTGTATTTTCAGATTATTATAGTTTACGTAAGCCAGTTATCTCGTTTTAAGCCAATTTCGTCACATGTTCGGGTGCTTCGGACGCGCCCTCTGACCCTGTGTTTGTCACTCGTAAAGTCGTAACCATAGCAGATCATTGCTTCTATAGATTAGCCTATACAGAGGTCTTAACTTTAGGCAGATTCCATTTGAAATCATGATGACATTCGGCTGCCATTAAAAAAAGTATCAACAAGGACGTCACGAATCAGAAGCTGTGTTTTTATGGTACATTAATGTTGATATTTAATGCAGAGAAACAGATAAGTGTATGGACAAGACCATAAAATGTGTGATCGGAATACAAGGCAATCGAGTCATTTGTTAATAATATGTATTATGCCCAGCTCTCATTTTTTTCTCTGTGTTTCAATATTGCTTTTATCGATTTTAATAGACTGCAAATTATAAGCGTGTTTCGACATCGTGAAAGTCACGGCCATCCAGTGGATGCAGATGGCAAGGCTGTCATTCTGTGTGGTGCTCTAAGGTAGGCCTATGTTCAGCAGTGGACGTCTTCTGGTTGACGTCTATTCATAAATTTATCATTTATGAGTAGACTTAATACAAAAGATACTATGTCAATATCTAGAACGCTTTGTTTATGATAAAAAGATGGATGGTTCTCTTGTTTCCTGCGTCTGTCTTTACGAATAGGCACAATCCGGGGCTGTTCAAGAAAAAAGTGAATAGGTATTTCCTAGGCGAGCGTCCAGCGTGCATCACCTTCGACCACATCTTCGCTTCCCATCTAGTAAGATCGTGGTTAAAAGCATGCCCAGTCCGTTGGAAAATAATTATTATAGTACAGTCTTGGTTATAGGTAGATCTGAAACACCGAACGTCCAAAACAGCGAAATATCCCTGTTAGGCGTTGTAATTGTGCGTGCCGTGATTGCAGCCAGAGTTAACACATAATACATTACAGTTTGTGTCACAACACAATCAGGCTGGAGAGGACGAATCAGGCGCCGAGGAGCGTAATCTGGGTTAACAGGGGTCAAACGGCATCACAAATTCCAATACGATATTAGACGTATCTGTGGCGCGAATCGACCTGCTGGAGGCACGGCTCCGTGCAGTTGTTATTGGCCTGAAGGTTGGATGGAAAGATTTCGTGATCAGCTTTGTCAGAACTTTTTAAACCAAAAGTTATTATTGATCATCCAAACCAAGGACTATATGATTATTTTTGTTGCACCAGCAAAAAATCAAATACAGTTTTAGGAAACAAATTTTTAAAACGAAAAAAACTTAGCTTCAATAATTTTGATATTTTCAAAATCGGAACAGGTTTCACAGTCCTAGAAAACAAACTACCCAACTAATTCCAAGATTTGGTATAACGGTTAGTTGGACTTTAGTTTCTACGTATATGGGGTCTATTGCTCACGTTTAAATGCTAGACTGTTCCAAATTGAAACATGACGTAGTTGCATTGTAAATTATTAGTGGCGTCGCAAAAGAGGCACGGCTCATTGAAGATATACCAGATTGTCACTGGATTTGAACTATTGTATAGCAGTATGACAAAAACTTTAATTCTCAATTCTATCATATCAATAAACTTGGTGTTAGGTGAAATCTTAAAAGTCTACAGGCTTAGCCATAAGATATTTAAGTTCCATGTTCACGAAAATGTTTTAAACATTGATCAACTGGTTAACCCAATTTATGAAAACTACAAAACCAATAGTTTTAATATGTACTTGTCTCTAGATATCTGATGTTCAGTTGCTATCAAACGTAATATGATACAAGATGCAAATCAATTATCAGTTAGAAAGGAGGCAGGTCTTATGATGTGTTTTGTTTCTAGCAATGATTCGTGTAAGGTATTCTGTGATGACCAGTAGTGCTGTGATAAATATATATCCTTTGTATCTACATGCTCTACAGGGGCTCGGCTAGTTTTAAGTGCTTCTAATAATTAATGTAAATCTTAGCATTGTTTGTGCCAATGAAGTCGCTTATTGCGAACACACTACATAATTTGGCGTCTATTTATATGACTTTAGATAAACAAAACAGTATAGAAAAAAAGTATTATTGTAATGTGACCAAACATGATCCCTAATTTGTGAAATAAGACATAGAAAGATAACATTTTCTTAAATAGTAAATGATGACCGTAGGCCATGTATGAAATTTGGGAAAGAGCGCTCAGGGCGTAAATCCGGATGACGCAGATTCGAATCCTGCTTCGTCGTCGGTCGTCAAATTTTTGAATTGTCTATAACATTTACATAGTGCATCCAAAAGTTTAGATCAGCACTTCAAAATGAATAAAAAATACTTTTCAGTTAGTAAATGATGATTTGATAGAGTTGATCAAATAACACTCATGTTTAAACACTAATTAAATGTACATCAGATTTAAATTGAAGGATGCTGTCACCAGACAGTTTTTCTCCACCATCAACTTTAGCCCGTGCCATCGTAAGACATGTCTTGTTTGCATCATTAACCCTATTAAAACACCATAATTTTGCCCAGATTCGCTATTATGTGGTCAGCGTGTTCAGTAACAAAGCTCAATGAATGTAATCAGTGGACATCAGCGATGTTCATGAGCGCTATGAGCGTATGATATCGACTGACGCAATGGAGCAAGTGTCCAATTTGAATCTCGACTTGCCTTAAGTGGTTCGACTTTTCTTAGATTAGAATTCATGCGGATAGTTTGGTTTGTTCTTTGATTTGTTTAACTCTTGCTATCTTGTGATCGTTCATTTTTGTATTGGTTAGTGACTGGTATCTTTGAGCTGATACTTCAGAAGCTGATAACAACACCTCTGTTTATTTCTATTTTATTAAATAAAAAATAATGTCGTTATCTGTCATTATTTTTCTCTCAAACTACATCGTCGATGATCCGATATTATTATTACAATGTATACGTGAATCATCCAATGTCTATGTTGTACACGTGCCGGTAGTCGTTGGGAACGATATCCTTGAAGTTGTTGATCATTACACCTATATTAGACAGATTGTTCAGTTAGGTAAGTCCAACGCATTTAGGCAAAGAGGTCGCCCGAAGAATCCAATTCGGATGGGCAGCGTTCGGGAAATTGGGTGACATCTTCTCGTTCAAGATACACAGTTTTTATTTTTTATGATACTGAGTGACGAGTCGAGCGAAGTCGTTCGCCTAATGGCTCTTCACGCTTGCCCATAACATCAACATCAACACCATTCAGAATTTTGAGTTTCAACAGTTCAAAACCCTGGCTGGCAATGCACTGCGCTCGTCACCCCGAGATATAAGATGTCAAATCTCTGTGTGCCTTGTAATTTCGCTGGAAACATTGCCCTTCAATCCGGAACACAATAGTGTTTGTACACTACTGCTTGGCGGTTAAATAACCGGAAAAGGTGTGGTACTTCCCCAGGCGGACCCCTGCAAAGAGTCCTACCACTACAAAAAAGAGTCCTACCACTACAAAAACACAGTGCCTAAAGACAAGGGTCTTTGGCTAGTGTGTGTTGCCAGTGATGACATATATTATGGTACTGAGATGTGGTCATTAACTGTTGGCCTTTTGTAAAAACTCTGAGTCGCACAGTGGGCAATGGAGAGATTTATGCTAGGAGTTACTTTGCGCTATATAATTCTTAATGATGATATTCGCCAAAGAACCAGAGTAACCGACATATTTATTAAAATTTGCAAGTTGAAGTGGCAATGGGCACGTCTGATCGCTCGAAGAACCGATAACCGATGGGGAAGAAAGTTTCCTAAGTGAAGACCACGAACCGGAAGACTCAGCGTAGGTAGGCCTCCCACTATACTATACTAGGACTGACGACATCGTGAGAGACGTGGGCATCCAGTTTATGCAGATGGCAGGCTGTCGTTTAGTGGAGAGTTCTAAGGGAGAGGCCTATGTTCAGCAGTGGACGTCTTCTGGCTGATGATGATGTATATGAAGTGATATATATTAATGTAATTTTTTACTTTCGAACTTAGCGAAGTACATGACATGTAGTCCGATTTCTCCACGTTCTTTACCGTGGAATATGTACACGTATTGTTAGGAAAACACGTCGTGTCCATTGATGGTCACAAAAGTGGTCGTTAAATTGTCACCTCCAGCATGACGACACTCTTATCTCATTAGAACGATGTTAGCAAAGGTAAAAATAGGCTCTCCATGCCTATTTCAAGATTTTAAAGTAAATCGTACAAATTGGCTCTAATCAAACGAGAATGACCAAAATTGTAATCCACATTGTCAACGATACTCGTGACGTTTTGAATTATCATATTTGATTCTATTAAAGGAGCGATATTGGAAGATTTCTCTATTTTTGTATCGAAATCAACTCTATATCATTCATTGTTTTGAAATTATTAATCATTTTTTACAGCAAGCATTGCCAAAACTGTATTCGCTGAATTCACGACTAGAATTATCAATTATATCACCATTATCGTTTTCAAACTGTTTAGTTTCCATTTTAAAACTTACAGCTACGGTTACATAGTACAATTTAAATCAGTGCAACGGTGCCTCCCCTTTTATGCAGTTATTCACATGTCTTGCACGTCTTCACTACTGCACAGCTTGCATACACGTCGAAATAAATGCAACTGTAACAGAACAAATCGTAGAATTATTCATTACAGAGCTTTTATTGAAGGTCTGCGTGAGAGCAGACAATGGTTGATTAGTTTAGAAGGAAGTCTATGTCGCTAAATATATACCTTGCTATTTAGAACCTAAACAATGTTCCGTAGAAATAACGCAAAACCGGAAAACATTTTGTTATATGTAAGGGGGTTTTATTTAATATAATTTACGTAATGCTCGTATCTAAAACTCAAGTAAGTATTGTAAATTTCTAACAAATACCTTTGAAGACAATGGAGCAAAAATCAGACAAAAATGAAAAAATGAGACAACCGCAACCGTCAACACCATTTCTTAGAGGAAATGAAAACAAATTACTATCTTTACTATCTAGTCTTTAAGATTTACTGCGATGGTTAATAATACTAGTTGAGAGTAACAACTGGCTTCTTCAAATCTAAATGTAACTTATGGAGTTTCTATAAAATTATTGTTATGTTTTATTCTGACTTTATTGTGATAATTCACTTTTTTACTCACTCGAGTTATTTACGTGTTTAATTTGACATTTTCTAACAGCATCTGTTATTTTCTTCTTGACAGAATCTGGCATCAGAACTGCGTCGCAGTAAGACTCCACCTCGGAGGTCTCCGGAGGAGAGGGCTGTTCCTCGTCCACCTTCAGCACCCGTGCATCATGAGCGCATCCAACACACCCCTCACCTGTCTCCGAAGAAGGAAGCCTTCAACAACCTGCTTAATAAAGGTATTGCTGGTAAGTTTACCAATTGTAAAGAAACTACGGGTGTCAAGTCAAACATTTTATGAACCGGACTTTCAGAATTTTAGACGTTTTTCACTTTACGATACAAAATATTATTTTTATTCGGGTATAACGCGACTTACTGACTCCCGATCTAGTCAAAGAGTCGGTGAGAGCCAAAGTGGCTTCTGATTCAAGCTGTTTTTATGTATATGGAGATGCGTTGACCGCTCTATATTGGTAATATACAAGCAGGGTAATCGCCCTGCATTCGGTTAGTCACGCACCACTCAATGTAGCGGCTGGACGTTTCTAGTGTACAGAACGAGTACGCTGTTGCTTCGTGCAATGTTGACGTATGATGCGGCTATAAATAATATCTTAGTACTGCAATTCCGGTCACCAGTCGCCTCCATCAAATGTATGGCCAGGTCACTATACAAATCGAGAGCAGCTGATCTCAATGGTCCTAAAGTCTCGACTCAAACAATACAAACGTCTACCCTGTATGAAAATAAATAAAAAACGATGGCAATACAGTTTTCGATTGAAATATAATTTATAAAAAACAAGCAGTCAACATTGTCATATTTAAAATGTCATAATTTCAAATTAAAGTTTAAAATGTCAGAAATAAAAGTTATTTAAGTGACTAAAATTATACATGAAAACAATTGCATCCATAGAGATGCAATTGTTTGTTACATATAGATGTGACGCATTATTGAATAGGTCTTATAAAATGAAAGTGAGATTTGGTACATCAGTTTTCGTTCAGGTGTATTGTTTGCGAAATATAATTCCCCAAAAATATCGTTTACAACCTGTTAAGAATTATTTTTTCGTCATTGTTTTTCACTGGAACATATTTTTTATTTTTCCATTATTTATTATCTTCTATACACTGATCTTGATAAACAGATTTGGTTAAGGAATAAAACCATAATGCTACTAATTAGCGTGCGATCGGAGCGATTATATGAACAGTCAACATAAGCAGGAAAGCTTAAGAAAAGCTTTGCTTTCTACACTGGGGAGCTCGGATGTTTTTCTCTCAATTCTTGCTGTCTTGAAAAGCATTTTGAGCACAATATTTTTAGTGTGTAAACTAGACGAACAAGAGCATTTACGTGAGCATTCTAGATACATTTTTTTAATTGGTAATGGATGCCTTGCTCATCGGCCAGAACTATCTCTAACGCACATTTTCTTAGAAAAAATATAATTGAGTGAGCATAAAAAAAAAATGACATGTGATGACATATGGTACTGAGACGTGGTCCTTAACTATTGGCCTTTTGAAAAAACTTAGAGTCACACAGCGGGATATGGAGAGAGCTATGTTCGGAGTTTCTTTGCGCGATAAAATCCAAAACGTAGAAATTCGCCAAAGAACCAGATTTACCGACATAGCTATTAAAATTTGCAAGTTGAAATGGCAATGGGCAGACCACATCGCTCGAAGAACCAATAACCGATAGGGAAGAAAGGGTCTCAAGTGAAGACCACGAACCGGAAGACGCAGAGTAGGTAAGCCTCCCACTAGATGGACTGACGACATCGTGAGAGTCGCGGGCATCCAGTGTATGCGGATGGCAGGTTGTCGTTCAGTGTGGAGGTTAAAGGGGGCGGCCTATATACAGCAGTAGACGTCTTCTGGCTGATGATGGTGATAAGAATAAAAAAAAAACCAATGCGTTATCTTTAGAATAACATTGCAAACGGTATAAAGTAATGTTCGTATTGATATTTTGTATATTGGCAGAGCAGATCAAAATAACCAGCCAAGTGTGAGTCGAACTCTCACACAAAGGGTTGCGTACCATTATCTATAAAAACGGCAAAAGTCACGTTTGTTGTATAGGAGCCCACCTTAAATATTAATTAATTTACCTATATTTACAGTGAATAATATAACTCAATATTCAGTGAATATTTCAAGCGTCTGCCTGTTGCCGTTATCAATATCAAGCAAAAAAGAGCAAAATAATTACGACAGGTTCTGTAGCCTGGATTCCATCTTAATAAACAAGTCGTAGCTCCGTGCCTATATTATTCAGAGACACGCGCCGTCCTATCCCGGCCTTTGTCCGGCCCTCGCAGCTCATCTGACCGTTAATCTGATGCCATAATTGATTTATCTCCTACATGACCGGCCTTTTACGTCTTCTAAAGTGTCTACATCCAAGAACCGCGATTGATTTCATGTTGTTTAATTTCAATTTGATGACGCCGTAAAAGCTGCAGCGATAAACGCATAGAAATCTGTATATAGCCAATAAACTTAATATCACTGCTAGAATTTTTTCCTGACAAGTACTCATAATATGAGTTCAAAAGCGCTTTAAAACATGATAGGTTGTTCTTATTTTATGACGGATAACGTTTAATTTAAATAAACATATATTACTTAACGAATATTTACTTGTCATTCAAAATAACATAATAACAGTGTCATAGGATATCTCCATAATAAATTAACAGATCTCCGCTGTAAATCCTATCATAAATCAATAATGGCAATACATAATCCTATCATAATACAATTATCAGCACCTTAAGTATTTTAATATTAGATTTTTGGCAAAAAGAAAACAAAATGCTAGCTAAATACGTTAACTACTTACCCTATTAAAAACAGAATTGTAAGTTAAAATTATTTTATAACCAAGTATATCTATGCTAAATAGGAAGACTAAATCCAGTTATCAGTATCCAGTATGCTATACAATTACCAAAATGTATGCTTATTCTGAGAAGGTGGTCTAAGGTGGTAAAGGTGAGTTTAGATTTGAGTTACCTATTTCAATTACGTTTTTATACGCACATCTAGAGTGTGGAACAACTTGGAACTCTCTACCGGAGTCTGTGTTCCTTCGAAGAGTACAAAATGGGTTTCTACAAATACTTTTTCTAATGTGAGTAAACGGGTTCTTTCTTTTCTTCGTTTCTGTACTTCGTCTTCTATTTGGACTGGACCCAGAATATTGCGCATAATTTTCCTCTCCGCCACTAAGAGTTTTTCTTCCTCTTTGAGGGTCAGCGTCCAAGCCTCACTTCCGTACATTCCACTGATGTGGACACACGTAAGCTTATCTATCATTATACTAATAAGTAGTATGGTTGTTTCTTCTTTTTGTTTTTTGTGAGTTTTTGCATAGAGATAGTTGGAGGCTCGGAGTGTGTGTCATAAGAATTTTTTTCCCGGAAAATGTACGGTTTCCGAGGCTATTTATGTTAAATGTCTGCTCGGGTAAAGCCTCTGGCAAACTATAGTTTTAACTTAAAAAGCTAGCTAAGAAATAAGTACCCATTCAATTCCAAATATTTAACTCGATTTATTTGACTCAGTACTGCTACAGCGAACGAAATCCAAAGCGCGAATTTATCGGCTTCTCATACAGCGTCGCATAATACCCATTTATCCCCTACGTAATAATCTTCCATTCAGCCAGCTCTTTATGATTCATAATCTCTAAATCTCCAAGGGTCGTCGGTCCTTGTCTGGTGAGTGTAGGTTAGTCTTGCCGTCTCTTTTTAGTTCTTTTACCCCTTAAATCTAATCCGGGACATCCGTCGGTAAGATTTGAATCGAAAGCCGGCGTGCACACGCAATCCAATGTGCAACTTAAATGTATGGCTGAGACTGTAGAGAGCACATTATTTGATCTTTGTACGGACATCCATATACACTGTATATTTTATACTGGGTTACGCGGAAAGAGTGTACTAAGGCGAAAGGGGTCCATATCCATAGTTCCCATCATTATGAACAACTTTGACTATGAGAGCAGTATTTTCATATTTATCGGGGCTTATCGCGCACTATTAAATATAGGTAAAAATAGATACCTTAGCTTATGAGAGCAGTTCTGAAAATTACAGTATAAAGTCAATCCAGAGAATAAGCTAACTCCATACCAAATTTTTATTCAAATCCATTCACTGTTACGGATTTGAATGGAAAAATACATACATACTTTACAATTACAACTTTCACTTTTATACATAAGTATGATTTGATAATCCAGCTTAATTCCCAGATTACCTCTTCAAACAAACAACACAAGCTGTGAGTATTAATTTTAATACCAACTTTATGACGCGGAATTCAATTTTGCCTGCTATGTGAACGCCTTTCTACAAAATAATAATAGCAAAAATCACGCAGCTTTACGCTGTTTCCACGTACATTGCAGTTTTCGAATTGTAGGGTTTGAAATACAGATAATATCACGTGGTATCTATTGATCAAATCTGTGACACTCACAAAGGCTCATTTGAACTAATATCAACATACGGAAACGCGTAATTGATTGGTAAACATAACTTTAATAATCTGTACTAGGTTTTACTATTGGTTTTACTATTATCCGCGAACCGGAAGACGCAGCGTAGGTAGGCCTTCCACTAGATGGATCGACATTCTGAGAGCCGCGGGCATCCAGTGTATGCAGATGGCAGGATGTCGTTCAGTGTGGAGGTTAAAGGGGGAGGCCTATGTTCAGCAGTGGACGTCTTCTGGCTGATGATGATGCTGACTAAGTTTTACTATTGGCGCAAATTACAAGCGAGTTCTCTTTCCTATTCTACTCAAGCCCCGGTGGCACTAATACCTAACCTTGCTGTAATCGTCTGTATAAATCATTATTAATTTTGAATCGTCGATCTGTGCCGATTAGCAATTGCACAATGCCGCCGCTGCTCGGATCGGATTATAGCCGACGTCTGTAGATATATCTTTTTGTCAAATCGTACATGTGTAGCGTTGGAACATTAATTCGAGTGATAATATAAATTATCCATGAGCATTCGTGCACCTAACGTACTCAACAAAAAAAAACATAATTAAGATATTAAAAAGTATAAATAAAATTAAAAATTCGATATAAGAGCTGACAATTTTCAAACGGTCAAACAGATTTTCTTAATCAAAGCTAAGAATAAGCTCGAATAAGTCATCTTCCAAAATAAAAAACATTGAATCAAAATCGGTTGAGCCGTTTTTGTAAATTATGTAAATTAGGGCCAAGATAAGATAAAAACTTTCAGCTAGTGCTAAGCTGAAAGTTTTTATTATCTATTAAATATAAAATTTAATTACTCGCGTAAAGAAACAAGTACTTAAAATTGAAAAAGAAATTGCCATGCGTAATAAGGCTTTATAATATTTATAGCACATAATGCTGTTATTTAGAAACATCAGTTAATAAATTTGAGGGTTTTTTTTATTGTAAATTTTAGAACAAAATACAATATATTTTTGTGATCACTGTTTTAAACATAATAAAATAATATGAATTAAAAATCTCGTATCTCGTTTCCCATACCATAATATTATATACAAATGATCTGAGAAGCGATTTGGTGCGAAATGAGAATTAACATAATTAAAAAAAGACAACATTCGAAGCTTTTTATTTTGCAGACGCTACTTTATACGAATAAGCTGGTTTTATACAGATAAGCCGATTTATATTTTTTATAGTGCTGTATTATCTTTTATTTTTTACAAAAGACATAACGTGTATAGTTAAGCATGATTTTATTGCTAAAATCAACGGGACCTTACAAAGATTGAATGTAAATTAATCTATAATTTTTAAGTTTATAGCAGACTATGGACTTTTAAATAATAATATTTGACTAATCTATAGATCCATCTTGTTTGAAAATTCAACAACATGGGGTTTATTATTTTTTATTATCTAAAAGAGTGCGATTGACTAAGATGATAATAGTTTTATGGAAGTTGAATTTAAATAGCTCGCATGTAGGTCCACATAAAATAATACCAGATTTTGTGTAAGTTATAATACGACGGCATTAATTGATCATTTAGTAATAACTATAGCACATTTCTTTTTCTAAAATGAATATGTTATTTATATATTTTATTGTATAAGTATGTATTTACAATCAGCGCGGTAATACCACCAGAATGCTGGGTACGCTGACAACTGGTAGTGAGGCTTAACTCTAGATTTGTATACTTAACAGGCTAACCAGTTCAGGTATTCAGTGTAAGTTAGCTTGTATTTTGTTGTAAAAATACTTGCAAATTTTTTTCATTTCCCATTTACTGTGTAACACACAATTATGTATATATTATACCTTCTTATGCATAAACGATTGATGTAGTTGATTTCTGAAATTATCTATTATTTTAATATAAATATACAATAAAACCGACTCCGAAATAAGTAAGCTCTCAAATAAAATTATTGATTTTGCCAAATCAAGAGGCGCTCGAAAAAATATATAGATTGGAGTTGGGTTAAAAAACCCTGAACCTAAGTAAATAACATTTTTGTGGGACTACCTCGATAACTGTGTATGGTATAAATAAAATAATTAAGTCTTAAATCCTTTCCATTTTAAGGTTGCATGAAGAGTTCGCTTTTAGCGATAACGCCGCCAGTTGTTACATTATTTTTTAAGTATTTTACTTTATTTCTTTCCTTTTAAAAAAATTGGTAATAAAGAGTTAAAAATCAATCAATCAATAAGATCTTCTACACAAAAAAACCCGCATAATATGGTTCAAAAAATTTCGGAGTAAGCAACATACATACATATTAAATATATATAAAAATGGATCTGTTTAAGATTTTTCTGAAATCGATTAAAAATAACCTTACATTTATCTTGCTGATGGTGATGAGACGTGAACGTGAAACAATTTTAAATTGCTTCAAAAAAGGAGGAAAGTCGTCAATTGATATTCCATATTTTTTCTATAGAACTAATCGAACCTTAGCTGACTTAAGAGATTTTCCTGTAATATTTTTATGAGTTTACCAAGTCCAATAACAGTTGGGCAGCCCATAATCTGAATTTTTTTTTTACTACGAGCCCAATCCATCCAATAGCCAGTTCTTCAAACATCTACATCTTTTGAACGTCTCATTTCCCCAACATCTGTAGATGGTTGGGAAAATGGAACACTTGTGAACGTTCAGTTGAATGATCTTGCCGAAACATAACGAAAACGTTAAAAAAATTGGGTACATCCCGTTTGCACAGCATTCTATTGAAGTGAGAAACTTTTCAACCTGAATTTTGCAGTTCACACCAGATAAACACACAGTATAACAACAAACAGTATCCCTACTACGGGAAACGAAGCTTCTACCTAGAGCAATAATTTGCAGCAATATTTTATGTTCCTTTCATAACATATATTAATATATTTTTTTATTTTACCATAAACAACTTTGTCAAAAATTGTGAAAACGAATCTTCATTCTTAGCAATGTTTACCAGTGTATGATATGTTAACTTTAAGATTAATTTAAACTGTGTGCATTTAGCTGCCAAATTGAATTTGCAAGTGAAGTGATATCCTAACCTTCTTATATCTAAACGACTGGTAAGCTATCCTAACCTATAAAATAATCTATTTGTAAAATAACTTCCCGCTAACCTCACTATAGAATTGCACAATTGTTCGTACTGTCGATCTCTAGTGGCGGTGACCGTGTAGGAGGGTTGCACACGCGCTTTATCTCCGGCAGACAGTAGCTGATCCAAACGCGGCTGATCCGGATCATCCCGGGATCTCCCCGCGCTGGTGTGTGTATGTGTTGATATCCACGAGCTACGGAAAAAGGTTTAAATATTTAATAAGTATTATCCTTTCAGTGTTCTGCTTCAAATCTGCTCGTTGTTTTTAAATTTTATTTATTTTTAAATACATGTTTTATAACATTCAAATAATGCACGATGAATACGTTTTTATGATTTACAATGGCAATAAATTTTCTTATAAACATACCTGAAAAACTTTAGCACAATTATATTTCAAACTAATGCACAAACATTTTGATAAATCTATCAATATTTAAATTTACTTCAAATCTTTAAAAAAATATGTATAAAAGAGCGAGGACTTATCGTAACAGCAACGCATACATTTACCTTTTTCAACAGCTTTTGAACATTTTTCATTCGTAAATCCATAATATCCCGACCTCTCCGGTGCCTGCCTACAATCCAGATCCGCCGGTCGCGTAATCCGGCTTAAGCCTCATCCGCGTGTGTGTGCACACCCCACATATCAGTATTGTCGCGACCTTGCGTGTGGTGACTGCTGAATATTTTGAATAAGGATCTCGTAGTGGAATTAAAATTGGCTATAGCTAAAGTTTCTAAAAAGTTTTTGTTAAGATCAACAAAGTAACTTATCTATGCTAAGCCTAATATTTCTTGTGATGCATGTATGAAATTGCTTGTATATAATGAAATGTATGTAAATTTTAATCATACGTATTTATCATGGGTACCTTTTCTTCATATTTGACAACCCTGACCCAACAAACAACCCGCAACAGCTAATGGAGAGAACCGTTACTTATGTTGCTTCCAAACAATTAATTAATAGCTATGGCAATGTATAGCAATAGGAGTCACATTTACTTGTACGTTGGTTATGCGGTATGACCCCTTTTATTCTTAAAGTATAAGGTGATAAAGCAGGTACCTACTTTATTTGTTGTCAACAAAAACAACCAATATTTGACCTTTATAATTCGTTATCAAAATATTCTATTTAATTTTAACAATACCCACGTAACCTTAACAACATCAACTTAAAGGGCCACCTCCTCTATAAATCCATAGAAATATATTCAGCAAAATCCGGATCTCAGTAATCCGGTCTGAGATACCCGGACGGTGGGCAGCCGTTTCCATCTAATCTCAGCTCATCCGGATGAAGTTCGACTTAGTACTACGTGTGTGCTCTGCCTTAGCTCTGCGACATAATATAACAAACACACAGTAAAAGAGTTTCTAACAAATATCTTGCAAATATCAAGGAGGATAGCACTACCAAATATCTAAGGACGTAAACGTATTAAAACAATCCAAGCAAAGTGGTGATGGTTTATGTTTCGTTAAATATTTTAGTGTGCGTGACGATTTCAATCGTGTCCGGATTTCAAAACTCTCAAAGCATTTCCCTTGTACTTTACTTTGTATGTACGATAACTTTTTCTGTGTTTTACCCGACAATCTAGACACACGGCAGTGAAGAAACAGGTTGATGCACCAGTGTGTTTTTCTTTTAATTATAAAAACCATTTCACGCCACTTTTGACACCCCATAACTCAAAATCTAGTTATGCTGTAATCTGAAATTGTATGTGTCTGGTAAAATTCCAAATATCACCAAATTTGATATTCCAAATATCAAATTTTTGATATTTGGTATTCCAAATATCAAATTTTATATCTAAAACTTTAATGGTTCCTGAGATATTCACGTCTCAACAAATTTTCTAGTCATATTTTGATGTTAAATTATAATGTGAAAATTTGCCAAGTCATTTAGTAGCAAAAAACAGGAAATTTTCATTCACATCATTTTAAGTTTTATGATTTAATTAATTTAAAAAAAAAAATAACCGACGTTTTTATTATTGGGACTATAATTGAAGTACTTGATATATAGGCTTAGAGTTAGATCTTTGTTAAGACTTTTATCGGTGAAACTAGCCATTTCCCATAATCATGTATCGGTCATTTGGCCCATTTTTCTCATGACTATTTTACTGGGATTAAATGGGTTGAAACTAAGCAAAAATATAAAGAGTTTCAAGACAAACATGGGGAAAGATTTCAATATATTTTATAAACTCAAAAAGACATTATAAGTCTGTCGTCTGTGACGACAGACTGTATCTCTTCCTCTATCTCACACATAATTTTTTTGTCTCATTCTGGCTCTCTTACTTCGTGAACCCGGTGAATAAAATTCAGTCGTAATCCTTACTGACAGTATTGCGTCGTTTCTCAGTTCTTTGTTCGGATACTTCCAAGTCTTATTTGGACGGATTTCGTTATTTCCGATAATGCAAAATGAAGGATTTTGCCACCGTTACTGTGGCTAGCACTGATTGAGTAATGGTAATGACTGTGGATAAAACAGTTCTTTAGTAATGTGTTCACCACTTAAAGCCATTTGACAACAATTGTCGCGCAACCCATGACGCTCGACAAGTTAGCGACTTAGCAAAAGTTCCACTTTTGGCAAATATGAAGAAAGTTCTGCACTTTGTACATAGCAGTCTGATAACTTGAATTGAGATTCGATATCAAAATAATCAAAGAAAAAAGTCTTCATCCAATCATACCAAAGTACCATCGCTCAAGGGCTTATCTGTCGGTTCCGCACCGAAGTAGGGGCTCTTCCATCAATCATCTCGAGATAATCTCCTGCACTTCAGCCCAATTTGAGACATGCATTCAGCTTAACGCACACAAACTCACTCGCTTCAACATTCATCGACGCTCTAAAATCAAAACGAATTATTGCACGTGTGTGCGTATCATAACGCAAATCCTTCACGATTATTCTTTTGTGTGTGACTTTATAATTTCGTTAATGCCGCGTCTACACGAGCGGCTGTGTGCGTGGAGTAATCCGTCGGCAACAACAGAGAGGCGCAATCAGCTGAGCCGGTGATCAATCGATAAAAAATCGTGGCGGTCGAGTTGTGTGGACAAATACGTGGACGGCAGCGTGGTTACGGATGATCCCGGCCATTTGTCAAGATTAAGCTTACGGGGGCGAGCGGAGATCGGCCTAGCTGCAAACTCGCTCCCGTCGTCCCTTGCCCGTGTCTTGTACGGGCGAGATGAAACTGGTTTTAATCGATTAAGATTTATCTCTGCTTGAATTCGCTTTGCTGTATATTAAGGCACGTGATGCTGCTGTGATAGCTTTGACATGACATGTGTTATTTTTTTACTAATTTAAGCCTGTGATATACTTAGCACGGTATTATTTATTCAGTTCTACACAGTCCACAGTATAGTAATTGTTGTAATTATACTCAGTTATTAGCTATCACTTACAGCAAATTTTAGCTCAGGGCGACTTTTTTTTTTTTTTTTTTTTTAACCTATGCTGTCCCACTCCTGGGCAAAGGTCTCCCCCATCTCTTTCCAGACAGTGCGATCACCCGTTAAATTTGGCCACTGTGTTTGGAACGCGTCGAGATCATCGCGCCATCGTTTTTTCGGCCTGCCTTGGCTCCTTCGTCCGTTTTCAGGCACCCACTGTGTGATCCTCAGGGTGACTATTAGCCCTAAAAAGCTAAAATAATATATATATTATTTGCTATTCACTGTATTATAATTGGCCGACAAACTAAAATGTTTTGTTCAAAATCCTAGAAATGTGATGAGATTTTACGGTTTTTATTCTGTTTACATTTCACGATCTTCTGCAGCTAGAGCTATCATTCTAGGCTAAGCGTATTGACCATCTTTGACACTTATCATCAGGTGAGCAGTGGTCAAACGCCTACTAGCCTTTCAACCATAAAAAATCCTGACCGGGTATAGCTGACTCAGTATATAAGATTTTTTTCTTTTTAACACTTGACGCCAAAAGTGGGGTGTTATAAGTTTTAAGTGTGTACCTGGTGTGTCGATCTGGCTGAAGCGATTTTTATATAAACTTTGACTTTTTAAATTTGACTGCCTCGGTGGCTCAGTTGGTAGTGATCCTAGTTTCTGTGCTTGGGGGCGTGGGTTCGATTCCCATCTGGGACAAACATTTGTGTGATGAACATTTGTGTTTGTTCTATGTCTGGGTGTTAATATCTATTTAAGTATGTATTTAAAAATATATATGTATGTATATCAGTCTCGGGCTGCCATATTACAAGCTTTGCTTAGTTTGGGGTCAGATGACCATGTGTGCAATAATGTCCCAGAAATATTATATTATATTATTATATTATAAAAAAAAAATATTTGAATGATGACTTGATCGAGAGTGTTCTTAGCTATGATTCTAGAAAATCTGTGCAGCCATTTGAAGATTATCAGCTCTTTTATCGGGAGTTTTTTATTGGCTTTTCTTATTATTTATCTTATTTGACATTCCTAAACAAACAAATCGCCGCAACAAAAGTAACAAATTACTTTAGTGTATAACAATTTGACAGTTAAACTCTCTATTTACAGAGTCATCTAAATTATTTTACAAAGATATTCCTCATTGTTTAAGGCATCGTAAAAACCATAGAAGTGAGCGGCAAAGGGCCGGACCCTCTAATCGGGACCCCGTCTGGCTGGGCTTAGGAACCACGCCCTTAACAAAATCTTAATCCCTACAAAGGGTTAGTAATATTATCTTATTACACTGGCAAGAAATAAAGCCTTAATTCAAGGCTCTTCCTTTAAATTATGACTATGAGGTGTTTTATGAGAGAGGGAATTGATTTATAGTACTACAGCTGGAAATGCTTTTACTTTACGTATAATAATTGCGAAATCATAGGAAATACTCTATTTTTACCTGCAGTGGGATTTATTAAAGGCACTAGATATTTTCCTATCAGAAAGAAAGATGAAGGAAAAGAGAAACTATCGTACGGCGGAAATTCCATTCAGACGCACTACGCGCAATCCACTTTTTTGAACCGAACAGCAGAAGTGTGTCTGTTTTTCTGAACAGATACAATCCAGGGCTGTTCAAACAACGACCACATCATCGTTTTCCATCGTCAGATTGTGGCCCAAAAGCTTGCCTGGTCCGTTGTAAAAAAAAAAAAAACATTTATTCGACATTACTAGGTACAAATATTTGTGTCTAAATAATCGAATTGGAGACTGATGGTGGAGGTGTGAAGAAAGTCTTGATATTTTTTTTCTTTTATTACAGGTTACATTAGATCTAAGTCCTAGCATCTATTTTAGAAAATCCTTGCTCGAGATCTGATACTCAAAGACAGATCAAAACAGCTGCATGCTCGACGCGTTGTCATGTCGGGTCGCAGAATCATAAATTTAGTTCCAATCGCACATTAGGACGATAATCGCGCTCGGTGTGCACACGCCTTAAGTGCTTGTTTGCGGCTTACGGGTGCATTAAGAACTTTATAATATTGATAATATATGCTATTATGAAGTTATTTTGGATAAAATAATAGTTTTGATTTATTTGGATGGACGAAATAGAACTTGATTAATATATATATATATAAAGTAAAAGTCATTATAGCCGAGTTTTTTTGTTTGTTTTATGTATAGGTTAATGGGTAGGTAACATTTTCAACGACAAATTTTCATACTCAGCAAAACATGAAAAATATGCCCTTTTTACTAATTTTTTTTTACATATTCGTTTCACATAACGTCGTCACGGCCTTTTTTGAAGTTGTTTGTTTTTTTTTTAATTAATTTTTAAATAATAGCATTTCCAATTGCAGGGGCATGCCTTATATTAATTTAAAACAAATAACAATTTATATAATTAGCTATTAATTATGTTTTTGTAATCATAGTCATCATGATGTCTGTATTCCATTTCTAGGTAGAAGCTAGATCACACACATCTGTTTTGACACCTATGTACCATATAATTTCTTAGTTTCACAGACCAATAAAGTATTTGTACCATTGTATCATAATTATGTGAAAGTGTGCTAGCAAAATAAAATAATAAAGAAAAACGAGTTTTCAACCGACTTAGGTTCAGTTTAGTTTAGGTTCACCATTCAGTCCGTTTTTTTAAATATATATATATATAGTGGTCTCACAAACATTTCATTAATTTAGTGTAGTTTTTTTACTAGCATTATAATAGTATGAATAATTATAATTGAGCGCCTGTTGATTTGGCAATAGCAATTAAGTTCAAGCGTTAACTAATTTTAAAGTCGGTTTTTTGTATTGATTTGATCGGATCAGATTATGCGCGAAAATTAGACACTGGCATCAATTCTGTCGTACCATTATCTAAACTAAACTAATCTGACAGGACTAAAATTATCGGCGTCTTTTTTCATATCAGTACGGCAGAAAAGGATGGCAACCATTTTAGAGCTGTCAAATTTAGTTTAGAGAATGGTACATCAGAATCGACGTCATTGGTTTAAGTTTATAAATGGAAAACATTTTCTCAACTAACATCTAAAACTAAGACAAACGGAGCATACACAAGGGAAGTATATCCCTCATTTTTTACCGACAACCCTAAAGGATAAAGCTTCAACCACACGCGCGGACTTAGACCACTACCGTTGTATCTCCAGAGATCTGATAAGATTCAAATAAGGGATTAGAGAAGGACGCAACGAGGATTTGCGCTCGCCACCTGAGAGTGCGGGCGGGATAGACAATGGGATTATCTCCGGACGGACCGAGCCAAGTAGGTACGCTATACGGATGTGTGGTTATTGTAAGTACCTTAGTAGTTGTAAAGTTGGATTTGGATATTGCGGTTGTATTTGCGGTATTTGAAAAATATTTGCGTGTTAATCATACTTTGTCAAAAAAGTAGAGAATTTGAAATTGAAAAATCAATTCGAGTACAAAGACGAACTTTTTAAGAAACCGTATCTTTTTGTCACGCGCCTCTTTGTATTGTACCATCAATATAGGTTTATTGCCAATATGAAGAACATTTTATTTAATTTTTGTATTCATTGCTAATTTTATAGTAAAAATAAAGTTGGTCAGACATAACTTTTACCAAATAAAATTGTTAAGTCTGAATGCGTTACGTGTCACGGTGAAGAATCACTAAGCGTGTATCAAACAAATTGCTATGGATTAAAGACCGACGTCGAAGCTGGTCGTCGACGGTCATCACGTAAGTAGAGACACAGTCTAAAGCTTGATTCACATTGCATTGACTCTAAAATGCAATAATAAAATGACATTTTGTTTGTTTTACACGAGAATTGCTCAGGTATGATTAAACCGCTGAAAACGATTGAAACTATAGTCGGAATAAGTGGCTCAATCATACGTAAATAATTAATATATAGAAAATGTGTGAAAACCACGTCAGAAACTATTAGTTTTGTAAATTTAGAGCGTTATTACGTTTTATTCATAGTTTTCGCTACATGGTTTAAAAATATGTTCACTATCCTATGTCTTTTCACAATAGGCCGAGTTTTAAATGACACACCACGTCATATGGTCTGTGTAAAATAAACGACAAATTCGACGTGTAATCAAGGTTTGTCGATCAGAATTCTGCTGTGCAGGACACGAAATAAGCCTCAAGTTTAAATAGCAGATCAGGGTCGGACCTTACCAGAGGCTCTATTTTTGAATCGCTCGTAGGACTTTTTCTATTCGCATACGCAAATAATCACTGGTGATATCAAATGCGAGTGATCCTATTTTTTGGTATTTTTGAATCGCTCGAATTCTGGGTTGTCGTAGTTCTGTCAGACTTTCTATCGATAGAAAGCAAATTCGAATGATATAAACCACTAGTAGAGTAACGAGTGATATGACAATACGACTTTTCGGATTTCGTTCGCAAGTAAATCACATCGCATGAAAAAAGTCCTACGAGTGATTCAAAAATGGAGCCCCTGGTGTAATATGAATCGTCCTGTATTTGTCAAAATATCGTCACTCGTCCTCAAGTACATTCAACCTCCTTCCTTTGTAGTATCTATAGAAACTATAGGTTATATTTGCGTAAATTTCGGTAGTAGGATTAAGGTGAGCCGGGATAGGGTACAACAATCCTTGTATCCGGGATTTGCACGTGTCGCCTCCGTGAAGGATTTCCAAGCTTTAGTCCCTTTATACGCTTTTTATATTTTTTCGTTTTAACCGTGTTATTTGTTGGTAAAAAATATGGCATCTATGTTCATTGGGAAAAATAAGGCACTTAAATAGATAAATGGAAACTCTTTATTGTGTAAGTACACGAGAAGCAAAAAAATGCAGACAAAATAGACACTTACAAGCTTTTGTAATTAGGCTGGAAACTACATAAAAATTGTGAAATATGAGGGATTGTTTCACATTGCTTATTTTAATTTTATTAAAACCTGCAGAAGCTTTCTGTATTTACTTAGGAATTATATCAATCAATAGGTATTACACTAATAACACCAACATTATAAACGTGAGAGTGTGTGTGTAAGTGTGTATCCCACTCGATTTAGAACAGCTGATTGGATTTGATTGAAAAATATATGAAGGCAGCTGGTACCTTGGATTAACACATAAAATAAAACTACATTTTATCCCAGAAAAACCATGGCACCTTATTGGATAGTGCTACTAATATTCAATAACTCATATCCTTTAATCTAAAACCGCTTTAGCAACGCATGATGTGTACTTATTTTTATTAGGGTTGTTACGCTCCCTAATTTTGTATATCAAAAAAGAATGAAACTCAATCAGAGCTGAAGTTCAAACTTTTTATTCTTTTTTCGTTCCGCCGAACTAATCCACCGGCTTATCTTGAGCTTACAGTAGAAAGCTAGAGCAATACGTTTTAGATAAAAATAGTTTGTATTTACTTGCTCTTAAGGTAGAAGTTTCTATGTAAGTGTTTGCAAGGGGTTTGCTGTGTTAGTCAATGAACCTTACGGGTAAAACCGCGACCTACCGTAGGGGTTGCTCAGTTGTAGAATGGTTAGTGGCTAAAATATTGCTATAACTCTGGAATATATTAAATTTCAGTGTAATAATGACCAAAAAAGTTAAACCCTTTAAGACTAACCCATTTTTGAAAATACCCGTTGTCAAATTGCATAGGTTTTTTTTTTATGATACTGAGTGACGAGACGAGCGAAGTCGCTCGCCTGATGGCTCTTCACGCTTGCCCATAACAGCTCAACGCCACTCAGAATTTTGAACTTCAACAGTTCAAAAACCTGGATGGCAATGCACTGCGCTCCTCACCCCGAGATATAAGATGTCAAATCTCTGTGTGCCCTGTAATTTCGCTGGAAACATTGCCCTTCAATCCGGAACACACTAGTGTTTGCACACTACTGCTTGGCGGTTGAATAACTGGTTACATATTAAAATGAAAAATGCCATTTTTAAGTACAAAATTTATATTTTTTCGCAACTTTCAATAATGTTTCAACATTACTCTAACTCGTCGTATGTTTGTCCGACGGTTCGCTCGTTACGTGCGATATAAATATTTTATTTCGAGATAAAGCCGCTCCGGGTATAATCCCGCGTGGACGACTATAAAAAGAGATAAGCTTCTAGTACGATTAAGTGTTCAGTTTTTATACGATTTTGGTCATTGTATGAATTTATTTTATGTGTAGCGTAGCAAAAGTATGACTACTTAGTCGTACAAGTACGGCGAGTACTTACTACTTCACATAAAAATTATTCACACACACATCACACATCATCAGCCAATTAACGTCCACTGTTGGACAAGGCCTCCCTCATACAGAGGGGTGTTGCCATAATCCCCATGCTGGGCAGGTGGCTTGGGGATCGCAGTACGTTCACCGTGTACTGTTCTGGTCGCAGTTTTAGGACATACCCGGGTCCAAAAATTATACAACATGTGTCTATTTTTATATCTTTTTATGCCATAGGTATATAGGTTGGTGGCAAACAATCTAACGGGCTGGCTCTAACGGGTAAGCAATCTCCGTCGCCTAAGAATACCTGTAACACCAGAGGCATCACAGATACGTTGCCGACCTTTAAAGACACTATTAACAGCCCTTTTGAATAACCCCGTCCATATTATAGTTACTTAGAAATGCCGCAATTTTCAATTTCGAAATCGGTCCAGCCGTTTTGGAGTCTATAGGAAACATAGATACACACTTCGCCTTTTATATATATCTATAAATAAACATCTTCTTGAGCACCTTCTTTACCCATTTACTTATTAGCCTGATTGCATACTATCTGAATAACGTTGATACATGCCTATCCATTGCTCACATTGCGTATTGACATTCCCTCTTCAAAGGAAGACATAATAAAATATCGCCGTAATTACGTGTACCTTTTCATCTAAATGTTTGTGTTTTGTTTACCACAGAGTCGACACGTTTGATGTACGTTTCGACTTATCCAATAATATTAATGCTTGGGAAAACATCTAACATTATACACTTATAATAAAGCGTATTGGCAAGATCTACCTACGAGTACGTATCGGGAAAATACAGGAAGCACAGCGTCGGGAATCTTCTGTCATTGGGAATGTGGCGTGTGGAGGGTTAAAAGTGCCGATAGTAGGTACATATCATTGTTAAGACGTACAATTTTAAAATAATTATTGATGTTATTAATTGTAACAAAATTACAGGGAAATTTTGAATAAAAATCTTACCAATTATTTTTTTACACGCTTTAATTAGCTTGGTATGTATTTACGTATCGTATGTAACGGAATCTTTGAACTTGATTTTCAACTACTTTAATAAAACGACTTAAGGGGCCTCTATTCGTCTGCAGCTTTCTCGCTCGCACATTTTTACATTATTCACGATATAAAATTACTGCTTGTGAATTTACAAAAAGTGACACACTCAAGTTTTGCTGACTATCATAAAATTATAAACAAAAAATGTTTCGTTTCAATATCTTTTAATTTGACGTAGTGAAATGGTAACAAGTGATTTTTTGTTGATAACATGTTACTTGAAATTTTGCACACTTATCAAGGACCGATGACAATGCAATATTTTAAATAGTTTGACCCTCTTCAAGAATAGCAATTTTAAAGTGTGTTTTTTAGTTTTTTTTACTGAGAGAATTATTTGGTTTAATTTTCTTTATATTTATTTTTAAGTACCTAGGTAGTTGTAAGATTCAATTTTAGTTCATATTCAATGTTTATTTTAGTAAATAACTTGATCTGTAATTATCAAAACTAATTATGATAATATTTTTAGTCGAAACCAAAAATTTACCTCTAATAGATAAAAACTATATTTTCAACCGAATACAAGAGGGATTCGCAATTACATCTGTATTTTTATTATATATGTACCTAAATCGAGTACTATGCTATTTGTAAATTGATTTACGTGATTTTTTTATTATATCGAAGTGGCTTTTAAGGCGGTTCCACAAAAATTTAATTGCCTTCTAGATAATAAAAAAACCACGTAAATTAGTTAAGAAATTTCGGAGTAAATGGTGTACATGAGTACATTTAAAAAAAACAGACTGAATTGGAAACTTCTTTCCTGGCGGTATAAAATCGAAATTCTTCGATTTTATAATGATGCTTATTTTACAAACACGCGCGTCAATTTCGCATACACGGCCGCTATCCCAGCCGCTCGCGCCCGCTTATTCGAGATTTCAATAGAGTATAATCTCGCCCTAATGAATCTCCAATCCGGATTACCAAGGGGCCCCTATAATGGCTGAACGACGGCCGTTGCAAACGAGCGGGATTAGTTTGGAAAAACTTTGATTAGTCGAGTGCATCAATGTTCAAACTATAATAATAAAATAACTATTAGTATACCCAATTTTGTTGAAAAAACTGTATAATTATACATGAGTTTTATAGAAAGTACTGCATAATTAGTGTGACTTTTAAATTTATTTGTTGATGAACATGGAAAGTCTTCAGTTATATTATGATTATTAACGCGATATTTACCATGATAAAGCTATCGTACTAAAATCACAACGAGTATTTAGGTATCCGATGTTGTTGAAAAAACTGTTTAATTATACATGGGTTCTCGAAAGAACTGCATATATTGTGTTTATTAAAATTTGTTTGTACACAAAACTAACAAACCAACAAACAAACTATAATAATAAAATCACTATTATTATACCCAATGTTGTTGAAAAAACTGTTTAATTATACATGGGTTTAATAGAAAGTACTGCATAATTAGTGTGACTTTTGAATTTATTTGTTGATGAACAAGGAAAGTCTGTAGTTATATTATGATTATTAACGCGATGTTCATGTCACTGCACCGAAATATCGGGACTTTCACCATATTATCACGATAAATATCCCGTTAATAATAATTTAACTGTAGAGAGCAGTCGTGATAGTTTGAAACTGAATATAGGTAGACATTTGATTCCCTGTAATAAATTTCCAAGGTCCAGGACACTAGGCTAATCCCATTGGCGGGCATTAGAGCGGCTTTGTGCGGACAGATCGCGCTCGCACCGAAATTACCTAGCAATTGGTAGCCGCGCCGAATTGCCTGTGGGCTCAGGCTAAATCGGCTGCAGACACTTTTATTGGCCCGGCGACGCGCTCAAATCCCGCTGACCCGCGCTCGAGCCGATCCCGGCCTTCGTTTTATCCCGGTCCCGCTTAATCCGGGATTTGACGTCGCTTAATCCGGACCCGTGTTGGATATCGCGTCGACACAGCCCTCGCCCGCACTCTTGTTTCTACACTCGCCTATATTGATTTCGGATTTTGCGCCACACCTTCATTAGAGCGCACGTAAACACTGAAATCGGATCTTTTGCGGATTATTTCTCGATTGACATTATAACAAATTAATATTTATTAACCTACGATGAATTAATTCATTCGGCTCGGGACAAAAGGAATCCATAGCTATCGACGACGTGACGCGGGATTACGCATCGTGAAATGCATCGCGTTCGGATATTTGAGCTCAATGATATAAAATTGTATGCAAAAAATGAGGAGATTAATTTGTGTTTTCATTGGATGGTGCGTTATGCGAAAAATTGAGCGGCCGGGAAGCAAATGAAAATGATCGCCTCATATACATTTATTCTCGTAGGATCGTCGTTCCGCCAATGAACTACTTACTAGGTATTGGGAATATTCGAGTGTTTATTGGAAATGTTTGTTTCGGAAAGCTTTGCTTCAGCCCGCCGCCTGATTGCTAACGGTACGCTTAGGTATTATCTACCTTTGCACAAAACATCACTCTAATGCAGCACTGCAGCAGACCGGTAAAAAGATGGCGTTATTAAATGTAAATTTTCACGTTGATAGCGCAATGGATTTGGCAAAATACATAATTATGTTTCAGTTCCGCGTTTAGAAGCCAAAATTATATTTGATGGCAAAGTGAATAGTCGCCTATTTCCCATTTTAACGGGGATTATAGTTTCTGGTGCATTTAGAGCACTTCGCGCGGTAAAATTAATTACTAAATCTAGTCTGTCTGTGTTCTCTAAATACGATTCATTTCAAGCCCAGTGCAATTTTGGGAGGATTTCTACTACCTCTATTTAACCATATTGGTCTTTAGAAAGTACATATTGTAGAATTATTACAATGAACGATGTTTGTAGATTGTGTGATAGGTTTTTTATTATTATTTTATGTATTCATTGAATTTGTGGCTGAAATTCACATTACACCATATTAAGTCATGGAAAAATAAAGTCAGACTTTGCAAGTATGGTGTCTAAATATTGGAAAATATTTTTTTTGGTCAAAAATAAATAAAAAAATTGACAAATAATTCTACAAACTCTAGAATTTAGACTGAAACCGATCCATTCTCAATTTGTTTCCAAAATCGCTAATGTAATGACACACGCCCACTACTAAACATTAGTAAAATTTAGGCGATAATGCCTCTAATTCCCCGTCCACACTAGCGGCATTACCACCCAACGTTAATTAGTCGCGGGCGTGTACACAGCCTAACAGCGGGCTTTTAACTTTTCAAATGCGTTCATTAACTGCCCACCGATTATTTGAACGCCATTCTGACCAGCATTGATTGAGAATAGTGCGGTTTTGCCGACTGCATTGCCGTTAATGCGGTATTAGCTGTTTCATTAATTAAATGGTACGGTTTTGG
Source organism: Agriopis leucophaearia (assembly GCA_949125355.1). Taxonomy (NCBI): domain Eukaryota; kingdom Metazoa; phylum Arthropoda; class Insecta; order Lepidoptera; family Geometridae; genus Agriopis; species Agriopis leucophaearia. The sequence continues at coordinate 5,977,987 of OX421262.1, forward strand.
CGATATCTAGCGATAATCTGCGCTGAAATATAACAGTTTAGTAATGTGCGCGATTATTTGAATATATTAAATGGCTTTTTAGTGCAAGGGCAACCTTTACTAATTTAACAAAATAAAAGCTAACTATAACTTAATTAAATATTTAAATTACGTATGCCATTATACTATACAAAAACAGTTGAATTGCCCATAGACTGTTGAAGGTCTAGAGACAATCCAAATTCTTAAGACCGCTACTATAGTTGGCAGCGTACCCAGCATGCTTACATGCATTGTAATATAAAATTTAAGCTGATCGAATAAAGGAAATAACTCCATAACAGTTCAATTAAAATTTCATGTAAACTAAAACAAATTTTCATGCTTAGAAAACAATTTTAGCACATTTTTTTTTTCATAGAAGTCAAAATCGGACTAAATGGAGCCTGTATTGGAAGAGGCCTAAGTAAGAGCAGTGGACTAATGAGGGATAACAATGACGATAAAGACGTTAATGATGTAGTTAGACCTCCCACTAGATGGAACGACGACATCGTGAGAGTTGCGAGTGAGAGTGGGTGCAGATGGCAGGATGACGTTCAGTGTGGAGGTTAAAGGGGGAGGCCTATGTTCAGCAGTGGACATCTTCTGGCGGATGATGAAGATGAATGACGATAATGCTTTGATTCTACTGTCAATACGTGAACTGCTCGACTGTGGAATGTGGCGCCTGAATAGATGTTCCTCGATAGTTACAATCTGAATGTTTTCAAGTTGCGAGTGAATCAGTTTCTTCTAGGTAAGCGTGCTCCATCGTAGACAGCATCATCAGATCGTGGTCAACAGCAAGCTTATTTTCAGATTAAAAACAAAATGTATGTGAATTAAAATAGCCCTACTTAGGACTAGTTAAATTTGTAGAATATGTATAATTAATTTTGTCTCCAAACTTTTTAACCTAGTTAAACGTAACCAATTTATTTAAATTATTCGAGTACGAATTTGTTTAAAATTTTGCATTTTTTTTTGTGAATATTTGACAAAAAAAAACGTATACTACAAACCCATATTTGAAAACTATAGGTATGCTGAATTCTGCAGAAAGCTTACTTAACTTGTATATGCTGTTTATTGGGAATAATGAAGTTTGAATTTAATGTAATCAAGGATTTAAATTATGAACTGAACTAACGCCATGTCGATTTACTTACAATTTTAATCATTATCGATTTTAGTTTTTTATTTTATATAGTAACATGCTTGTTTTTGACAGCCGTCTCGACGATGCGTTCTAACTACAAATAAAAGTACTCTGGATCAAAAATAAATTCACTCGCGACGAAATATTAAGTCACTTTTATATGATCAACTATCGGGGAACACTCTCCCAGGCAAGACATTTTACAATAGTATAACAAATGCACTCCGCAATAAAAGTAAGAAACTAGCTATAAACGACGAACGAACGAAATGAACGTATATAATGAAATGAGGATACCACTTAGAGATATTTTGTCTTTTTTCCGAGAAAAAAAGGTAATTACATGCTATTGTTGTCCTATGCACGCATATTTTAATAGTTTATAGCTTCGGAAGCCCCACTAGCGAGCAACAAGCGTCTTGCGGCGGTAGATCGGCTCGGATTAGGGCAGCTTTACCCGCTCGAGACAGGCCAACTATATAATACATATATCTATATATAATACATATTCTATATGTAATATGAGATTTAGTATAGCTATACCACACTGTCTAGATTATACCTACCCACATCCAAAGAAAATAAATCAGTTTATAATGCAGAACTATTTTTGTAGACCGTCTACGCTCGTAGACTAATTGTAGATGCCTACGCACTGTTCATAATGTAAATTTTTAGAATTTTTCCTAATTATTTGTACTGTACTACAGTTACTAGTTTTATCACTTATTAAAAACCATAGAAATACATAGAACATAGAAGAGTTGCAGTCCCTAATCCCTCCGTAGTGGTTTTACCATTGAATCAGTCGCTATCGCCTGAGAAGCCTAAACACATTATAGATGCGTGGAAGTCTGGCCCTGTTCGATTTGATCGATTGTTTCTGCCACGTACCTATAAGTTGTAGAATGGTTTACTAACTTCGGTTTTTCCTCCGAATTATGATCTCAAATTATTCAATCCTCAATTATTGTAGCTATTTATCCTATAATAATATAATATAGATAAAAAACTTGGATTGAGTGTAACAATAAACGAACAAGTGCATCACATTAAAAACCGACTTCAAAAACAGATGAAAAACGCAATAAGTGCCCAGAAGGTTACCCTTGATATCCCAGGGTTCCCATCTTTAGATCCTGACTTGATGACAATGGGACCAAATTGGATACCATACCGAACAAAACTTTTTTTTAAACCAGGCAATAGTTGGCGGAGAAATTGGTGAACATACATGAAAAAAAAAAGTCAGTGGAATATAGAACCGTCAAGGAGGACGGTTCTTAACCGTCCTTCTTTTTCGTCGGTTAAAAATAATTAACAACAAGTAACTCACCGAGAAACAATCTCAGATATCTTAAACAGACGGTTACTTAGACCACGACGGGATTTAGCAAACCGTCGGACGCACATCGCTGTAGATTAATTATTTATGGACGGCCACTGCCCTGGGGAAGGTTTAGCTCCCAGACGCTCTCCGATTCCTCTTTCATGCAAACTACTCGTCTTAGCGCAAAACTGACACACCTTCATATCAACAAACAACCCGTACCCCCCAAACAATAAAGTTGAATTTGCAGCAGCTGAATAATTTATGTCTCCTTTGTCTTCATTGTCCGGCGTAAAGATCTGGGGGTTTGCGATGACCACCTTGTCATGGCGAGCTTTGCTCTAAATCTACGCTGCATCTTTGCCGTGCCGTAATCGCTTAAGTCTGGCTTAGGGTCTGCTGAATTAATACCAATAAATTGTTTCTACAGTGCTTTATATACTTACGAATACCTATAAGTAACGTTGCTGATTGAACAGAAAATGTCTATTTCTCTTAACCGATTTCAAAAAGGCGGTTCTACTGTTTTTTTATGTTTGTTCACCGATATCTCCGCCAATTATTGACCGATTTAAAAAAAAACTTTTCGGAAACAATTCTATACCGTACTTCTAATTTGGTTCCATTTTCACGCAAGTCAGTATCTGATGATGGGTTCTCAGGGTAATCGAGGGCTACCCTCAAATTTTATAGGCACTTATTATATACGTTTTTCATATACATATTTTATAAAGCTGTTCAAGTACTCGTATTTGTGTCTGATTATCATCATCTCATATTGATGAGCTGATGATGAAGGGTACAACTCCTCAACGGTTAGGAGTTGAAAGAAAATTCTTTAAAATTATACGTTCACATGGACCGATAGTTGTATTCTTTCAGGCTATTAGAACCGACTTAAAAAAAAGCGGAGGTTCTATGTTAATTCGATTTTTTATGTGATCCACTTGTTTATAATTTTACCTGTATCAAAGTATTTCTTTAAAAAAATGTTAAGGCAAATTTTCAATATGCCAGTAGCCAGTCTAATAATTCACTTCGTCGCCTGTCTATATACCATCGAAAAACTAGCGCCGGTTACTAAAACGGAATCATGCTGAGCTGAGGCTGGTTTGTGGAAATAATCCAACTTCTTTAACTTTATATCGTGTAGCTGTGAGTGTATTTACATATATTGTCCATTATCATCATCATTTCAGCCATAGGACGTCCACTGCTGGTCATAAGCCTCCTCATCGATTTCCAAAAGGTCCGGTTGGAAACGGCCTGCATCCAGCGTATTCCTGCGGTGTCTTTTAGGTCGTCTCTCCATCTTGTGGGTGGACGTTCTACGCTGCGCTTACCGCGGTCTGCGGTCCCAAAAAAATATACACAAAATATCCCCGCATTACATATATTTTTGGATTTTACTCTGAAATTTAAAACTTTTAATAAGTATTCCGTTTCATGACCTTTTTGCCAAGGATAAATATTTATTTATGACAGCTAATTACAGAATCACTTTCAAACATTACTTAAAGCAAAATCAATATGACAAAGGAACTCGTTCCCCCAGTAATGCGTGCGTCTTTCTAATCCTTAAGGCGAAGCAAAGCACGTAATATGTAGAAACCTTCTTAACCTAACAGGATTATCGTGTGGAGCAGGCATTTCACGGACGGATCACGGCTAAGACACAGATTTTATTACACAAATGAGATTAATGTTAAACCCGCGTGGCACGGTACCAGGTGTTTACGTACACACGTTTACCTACCTTTGTATTATTCAGCTATGTGTATAACTAGCTGCGCCCTGTGGTTACACCTGCATGCACATTCTTTCCAGAACAGTACATTTTCCTGGATAAAAAGTGCCCTAAGTCACTCTCCAGTCTTCCAACTATCTCTACGCAAAAAAATACGTTGATCTGTTGCTCTGTCATTGCGTGAAAGAAGAACAAACAAACACATTTTTGCATTTATAATATTAGTAAATATAGCTCAAATTTTAGGCTGTTTCATATACTTTGTCGAGGGTTAATGATATTTTTATATGGAACAACTGTTTTTTTCGCGATATCTGGGGTTGGTCTCGGAAGAAAAGTTGTTTATAATGATGAGAAAATTTCACCTGCCTAAATTTATTTTTAAATGAGACAGGACAAGGCAGGTGCCGTTTCTCATCCTATATATCTGTTCTCCTATCACAAGTTGTTCACCTCAATGGCCCAGATTTTTTAAATCCTATACTGTACAATAGTTTCATATTCCATTTTATACACCCTCCATAATACAATAACTCTTTTTTTTAAAACCACAAAAACAAGGATAACATTATAAATTATAGTAATTATCTAGGCTTTTAACAGGCAGCCTTATCGCTTAAAGCGATCTCTTCCAGGCAACCGTGAAAATAACTGTATTTTTGTATTCAACAGGGCCTCTTGGTGTTGGCTTGGGCTCACCAATGCATATCAAAAGTCCGGGCTAGACCCGAGAATGTTGCAAAATATTAATAATATTCCTAATATTCTTCAATATGTCTGTCATCTAGAGATAAACCCGGTATAAAGATAAATTGCTAATTAATAAAGGAGCAGCCATCATTATCTTCCAGCATCAACATAACAATATCGTATCTACCCTTTTGTGCGTCGCCGTCAATCGCTAACACATTTACCCACTTACAGCTCCGTGAAAACTTGCAAAACCATTGTTAAATGCCCTACACACGCCGCAACTGTCACAGCGACACGCTTATCGACGCGCGTCAAAGAAGTTCAAAAGCTCGGTTTAGACTTTAGACGTCGCTATCTCCTCTCGTTAGTCAGTTTGCCGGGAGGTGCGATTGTCTCAAACAAATGGCCTTTTTGAGCTTTTGAGGGCACAGTTTAATTGACATCGCGAATGAATAATGTTTCTTCTGGTATTGAATACGGTTTCTTACGCGACACAGCTGCGTGACGTCATTGTTCTTCGCAAGTGACATTTTCGAGGACATCTTTGAAGTCTTCATACGCTTTTGAAATAAACAGTGCCTAATAATTCAGGTTATAATAATTAATATCTTTCTTAATGATTTCGTGGTAATCAAGTGCGACTGTAATTTTATTTTAATAGCAAGGTATCTCGTATCTACAAATATGATGATGACTGTTCAACTACGAATAAGGAATACTTTTCAAGGTCTGGTCGAACATGGTATTGAGATTGAGCGCAGGGTTAATTAAGAACACACACGTAAATGGTATTCAATAAATAAAATAAAAAATCTCTGGCTAATAGGCTAGTAAAAAAAACCTCTCCTTTTCCTAATTATTAAATTAAAACTAAGATATTTTAACCTGGTCACCATAGAAAAATGTCAATAAGACAGCATTAAAAAAAAACGTAAAAGCTAAATGCTAACGCAACTTAGACAGTTGCCACACGCAGTACCACTGAAGTAGTAATACGTTTAACTTGCCCGATTTGATAACATGTTTTAAATAATGAGCGATAAATCCCGATAAAAATTTAAAACAGAATAATCACTGTTTGTCAGTCCCTATAAAATTAGCTCAGAAAATAGATAAAGCTTCGTAAATTCATAACGAGAACGTTTCCAACTAGGCCAACCATCAGAAGGGATGAACCGAGTTTCTTAATTAAAACCCCAACACGCCCTTTGACAGATGTAACGCCTTCACAATTATTGTTCGCCTTATCTTGTATCTCATTGTGTACCTCGCTTTCTGGTGCGAATGTGTAGAACACAATGGTGCAGGAAATTAAACTTTATTACAATGATCTAAGAAATACCTAAATTGATTAGATCTTTGTGAGTAGATTTACTTAGCTTGTTATAGAAGTTGGAGATGTCGTTAGTTGATTTTGAAATAAGTATATGATCAGTTACGCCACCATGTCGGTCCGAGTACAGGAGCAGAGTTCGAAGGTAATTCCATTAATAAGAGGCGTGAGACAGGGAGACGTTATCACTCCAAAATTGTTCACTGTCGCATTGGATGACGCCTTCAAGCTCCTGGAATGGCAAGGACTAGGCATCAACATCAACGGCGAATACATCACTCACCTTCAGTTTGCCGAAGATATTGTGGTCATGGCATAATCGATGGAAGATCTCAGCATGATGCTAGAAGGCCTCAATCGTGTTACGAAACCTAATCGATAGCTAGTTGCAATTTATGCCAATATTATACATAATTATTAAAATATTGTACTTACTAAACAATATTTTACCCTTACCTTTACCTACCCTTAGTACAAGTTTTGACAGTTTTCCAAAACTTTTTTCGTCTTCGTATTGATCCATACATTGAGTTGAAAGCTATTAAAAAAAAAACTCATTTGAGTGGAGCAACCTATACTGCAGATTACTACCGATATTAGTTCCTCCGCATTTCCTCTGGAGGCGCTTTACTTAAATGTATGGAACAATACGATAACGAAAAAAGTTTTTGAAAACTTTTAAAATTGTACTCTAAGTACAGAGCTGAATGGCATTAGTTACATAGAACAATATATTTTTCTAACCCACAGCTTTACTCCACCTTCTATTTAAGACTAAAGTTTGTTGAACCGGGAAGTTATTGTAAAGTTAAAAGCCGAGTATTAAAGTAGAGTATAATAAAGGCAACGAGGCTTAAGCACGTAAGCCTTGGCGCGTTTAAAGTCCTAGCCTAGGAGTCATGTTACCTTCCTAGACAAGACGGCTAGGTGATCCTAGTGACGTCACATTTAGCTTAATGCACTGATGTTATATGAAAACAGCATTAAGTGGGCTAAATATAACAAAGATCTTATCTAAATTATGGAAGCGATTAGCGAAAGTATGTTTGGTTGTTTATTGTTTTACACGCAATAAACGAACGATGCGATGGTGATGGGCGCTTTACAATCTGACGGCACTCGGTTCAATCCTAGGCCCTGCATCATTGACTAAATAAATTATTAGTACTTAAATAAATTATCTGAAGTTTCAATGCCATAGCTCAAAAACGGTAAAGGAAAATCTCGTGAAGAAACCAGTATGTCCAAGAACCTCAAAAGTTCAAAGACATACGACATTCACCAACATGTGCTGGGCCAACATGGTGGATTTGGGCCCATCTGCTCTCTCGAAAAGACCTGTGTCCCAGCAGTAGGAACTTGATAAGCTGATGATGAAATAACTAACGGATCAACTTGATTTACACAGAGATAGATGGAGGGCTGGAGAGTGCCATAGGCTACTTTTTATTCGGAAAAATGTAGTTGCTGAGGTGGAACACGGGTGGAACTGCGGGATACAGATAGTACGGAGTCCAACATAAATCTATGAAAAACAAGTTTTCTAGCACTGCACTAAAACACGTATTTAGGTATCTTACAGGTTCATAATGTAAGAAGTAACCGAAAAACAAAAAAGTCATGGACTGTATTTTTTTAATTCTCTTGACACAGAAAAGTTAGTACAGACTAGACTTTCTCAAGCCAATATTTACTGAAGAGGACAGCTGGTATTTGCCTAACAATAGTATAGAATTACATTCTGCGTGGTCAGGTGAAAGTTTCGGGGTCCGGCGTAAAGGGATTACCTCCTGGGTAGGCTTTAGCTACATCCCCAGTTAGATATTAGAAGGAGTAACTTTGTCTTAGCTTTTGAATAGGTTTACAACAAAGCAAATTATCCCTGGAGTGCCTACATTACAATCTTCTACAAATATATAAGCGAAATTCTGACCTGACACTGACTGACTGATTGGCTAGCTTGCTGGCCGTACGGCCGACCAATCGACCGACTGACCGACCGACTGACGGACTGCCTGACTCATCACGAAAAACTACTTGACCTAAGCTAAGCTGAAGCTGAAGTTTGACAGGTGAATTCCATACGGGATATAGAAAATCACTGAGGTTTTTTTCGGTTTTTTTAAGGGGCTCAAAAATAGGTTGAAAGTTTATATAAAAGTCTAAGTACGATGTCCGGGAAACAGCTATAGCTTTCGCAATATCTTTTCTTAGCGGATCTTGACACCCCGTACGGAGTTTACATGCCAGGTTTCCTATATTGCCTATATAGTTAGTAGGCATCTCCCGAGGCACGCCACTCCGATATTCTCTGATATCACTCCATCGAGTCTTACGTCCTTCTAGAGACCTACCATCCTTGGGTATACCTATACCTTCACTTAATTTCAATAAATTAATTAATTGGCAAAGGAGGCTAATTTACTAAGTTTTTTTTTTATAAATAAAGTTAATTTATAGAAAAAAAAAAAAAAAAATATGTGTCCACCTATGAAGTATGTTATGTATGATTAGCTAGCAAACAAAAAAAGAATAATCAAAATCAATTCATAATTGGCGAAGTAATCGTGTAACAAACATATAAAAAAACATAGTCTAATTGAGAACCTTTATACTCCTTTTTGAAGTCGGTTAAAAAAAGTAACGGTTTCATCGCCATTTCCACCGCACTATGCCAACAATGATCTATTCAATAACTTCTATGTTTTCAAACAGGATGCGGGTGGCATGTTGTATTTGCTAGGTTTCAGCATCCGTCACGCCACGACTTAGTCAATCTATGTAGATCATCGCTCACGAACGGGCCGATACACGCAAATCCAATAGTATTCAATGCTAAACAAACATAAAACGATTTGAATATTACTGTACTCCATTATAAACATATACTTATGACAGAATATTTCCACGTATAAGTTTTTATTTGTAGCAATACCACTTGTGATATCGTTATGAGATTCAATATCTTTTATGAGAATTGGCATTGACGTATAAAGACCGGCCCAAAGGAACGTTTTTAATAGTACTACCGAATCAGTGGTGCGCCCAAGCGTGAAGATCATCAGTGTAACTGCAAGCTGACTTCGTTGGTGAGCGTTCGTAGTACTTGAGGGCACCGCGATGTATGTAGTTATTAGAAAAAACATTATACGCAGTTAGTATAGATTCCGACATAATATGGCGGTATTATTTCAAGTACTAGACATGTTGAACGCAAATGTTCTGACGGGCATATCTTGATACCTATACATCTATGTCTACACTAGTAAGTCTTAAGTTTGAACTCACTTCACTGTTTAAACTGTAGGCAAGGTTTCAGAGGCAATACTCTCGCACATTGTAGTGGTAGGACTCTTTTGCAGGAAGTATCACACCTTTGCCAGTTATTCAACCACCAAGCAGTAGTGTGCAAACACTACTGTGTTCCGGATTGAAGGGCAATGTTTCCAGCGAAATTACAGGGCACACAGAGATTGGACATCTTATATCTTGGGGTGACGAGCGCAGTGCATTGCCATCCAGGGTTTTGAACTGTTGAAGTTCAAAATTCTGAGTGGCGTTGTGCTGTTATAGGCAAGCGTGAAGAGCCATCAGGCGAGTGACTTCGCTCGTCTCGTCAGTATCATAAAAAAAACATATTGTAAAGATTTGGTCTATATTTTTTTATCCAAAATTACCGTTCATCATAATCATCATCATCGTTAACATTTCTGCCATAGGACATCCACTGCTGGACATAGGGCTCCCCCATAGATTTCCAAAAGGACAGGTTGGAAGCGATATTACCGTTACTGCTTTTTATTGACGTGTATAACGTGGTCTCTCTAGGTTGAAGTATATCGTTAAGGTATTAGAATTTTCGGATTATAATACTTATTCAACAAATTAAAAAAACACAATTTTTCCTGATTAGACCAGGGTCGAAGCCTTCAAAAATGGTAAAAAGTGAAAAAAATTAGTAGTAGGATGAAACCCATTAGAAAAGGAGGGGAATATGATAAAAATGAAAAGAAAAATAAATTACGGGCAAAGTGAGTTCGGGAAGTGGGAGAGGGGGGGGTTTAAGGGTAAAAAATGGTTTATCTTGATTTCCGGTAAAACTACAAGTCCTATGAAATAAAGTTTAATTGCAAAGTTGTAGGTAATAAAAAGATCTACAACTTTTATATTTACAATTTTTTTACATAACCTCAGACTCAGATCGCCCGTAATTTATTTTTCCTTTCATTTTTATCATATTCCCCTCCTTTTCTAATGGGTTTCATCCTACTACTATTTTTTTTGGTTTCATAAATTATCGACCCTGGTCTAGATATACCGCACAATAAGAAAAACCAACACAATATTTGATAAACTCCTTCGATTGAAATTTAGAAATCAGATATAAAAGATTTGGTACATGCATGTTTACTAAACCAAGATAAACTAGATGAAGCATCTTTGCGTTTCCTCATAGAGGAGCTTAGGATGAGTCTTTTAGGAATACTTATGCTAACTCTGCGTTAAGTAACACGTCGTTCACAGTGCGCTGTTAATTCTAGAAGGGTTATGTAGAGTTTCTGGAAACGACATAATTTCTTACCTGTACTTTCTGTTTGGTGGAATAATTATGTTACTAGATACCTATTTACATTGGTCCTTGAGTAGTATTGTCGGTAATTCTCTTCATCATTATCAGTCTATCATGTTCCCACTGCTAATACACAGGCCTTCTCGGAAAGAGAGGGAAGATAGATCTATGCACAAAAATACCTCTTGATCTAATGCTATTGGTGTCTATTTTGTTGTACGATTATTTAAACTAAACTAAATTTGACAGCTCTAAAATTATTGGCATCCATCTCACATGTTGAAATGAAAAAAGACGCAGATCATTTTAGTCCCGTCAGATATTCAGTTTAGTGTAGACAGTGGGGCAACAGAAATGACACCATTGTTTTAATTCATGTGACTATATCACTTTTGTAGATTGGTACATGCATACATGTGTACCTATAATACCGATATCCATTAAAATAAAATATGCCATAGGTGGCACACAAGTAGACGGGCCGCCTGATGGTAAGCAGTCACCGTCGCCTATGGATACTTGTAACACCAGAGGCATCACAAATACATTGCCGACCCTTTAAGACTATTAACTCGCCATTTGAAGAACCCCACGTTTATAAACATTTTGGTATATATGAGTTTTATCTTCATCATCATCATAATCATCATCATCAGCCTATATTAGTCCTCTGCTGGATATAGGCCTTTACCAAGGCACGTCACTCAGCCTGCATCGTCTTCCTCTTTTTGCCCCCCAGCCACTGCCTGCTGCCATAATATGTATAATAAAGTTTTATCTTTTCTTAGTGCGTTGACTAGTATCGCTTCCACAATCTCTATATCCCAGTAAACAGTACAGGGGCGGTAGGGTAAGAGCTCGGCGAAAAGCGGCGAATTTGATTCCGAACATATCTGTTTAAACCCCCACATCCGGTCTGACGTGAGCTTTGTTAACTTAAAAGTGCTTGATGAGATTTTAACTTTGCTTTAAGGCCGCGTTAAAAGGCTATCTTTTTCGTACGTACATTATCAACATTTTTGTAGATAAAAAATCACTAAATGAGAATAAAATTAAATAGAATGGACGTTATATTAAGAATAACATTACAAATGGTAGAAAGCAATTTTCTTATTGATATTTTATAGGATGGCGGAGGAGATAAAACACAATTACTCAACATAATTTCTTTAATATAATGTTTTTCTGAAATGAATTCCTAATCTTTTTTTATTCCTGTTAAGGGGGCTCTTCTCGTCTAGGGGGCGAAATTTTCACATTATTGAAGGTATAAAATCAATGAGTGTGAATTTCCAAAAGGTGACAAAAGAATCTCCTGCCAAAATAAAGTCTTGGAAGTCTTCTCTCTTTCAAATGTTAAACTCGATCGATAAAGACAAAAAACGGAGTAAATATTCCAAGACTACTCTACGTTTATTAATAGGGGGTTGGCGTCTATCGTAACATTAAAAACAAAGAAATCGTCAATTTGATATATTTAAATTAGACGGAGTAATATGGTAACAAGTGGGTTTTTTTGCTAGTCGCTGTTAGTACCAAGATTTAATTCGCTGTTCTAACATGACTTACCCTCTTTTGGTGAGATGTTTTCAAGAGCATTCAGTCTACAAGTAAGCCCATGCTTAAAGCTTCGGTAAGAATGCACTTGGGTGCGCTTAATGTCTGGTTGCTTTTGTGTTCATCTAATGACTAGAGAGATACTTCCTGAGCCAAAGATTAAGTTTTTCTTGTTGCTATATTGGTAAAAAAGATCAGAACTAAAAAATAGTGTTACTTTAGAAAATAATCGACACTCCACACAAATAAAAGTAGATACATTTATGTAGATATGTCAATAAACCCTCAAATATGCAATCAAGACAGAAATTTCAAAAGCACTAGAATTGATTTCAAGTATGTTTTTAGACAAGTTAGAAGTCCTGAAGAGGTGACAAGGCGTAGACGTATCGTTTGAAAAAAAATTTAATTTTTGGATTGTTATTATTTCGCACAGTGAGCGTTGCCATTTCACGTGGCAATGCCACCAGCTTTCTGGAGACCTTTCTCTCGACTATTGGTATTTACGATTAAGTTTTCAGTTTTATATATACAAATACAGTTTTAGTAAATGTAACTGTGTAATTCGTTTTTGTCTCAATAAATAATAATGTATAAAATACTAGCTGCGCCCCGCGGTTTCACCCGCGTGGTGATGAAAATCGGTGAAGACCCCTTCACCGATTTTCATCATGGAAAATAGATAGTAGCCGATTCTCAAACCTACTGAATACGCATATAAAATTTGGTAAAAATCGGTAAAGCCGTTTCGGAGGAGTACTGTAACTAACATTGTGACATGGAAATTTTATATATATAGTGATGATGATGATGATATATATTTTATATTAAAGTTTATTTTTTTTTGTTTATATTTAAGTTTTCATTCGTTTCTTTGTTTTTTATTATTAGAGCTATGCTTGGAGTTTCTCTGAGGGATCACGTCTGCAATAAAGTCATTTGCCAGTAAACCAAAATCAACTGGCATAGATCGGTGTATCAGCAAGCTGAAGTGGCAGTAGGCAGGTCACATCTGTTGCAGAACCGATAACCGTTATGGTAGACGTCTTCTAAAGACTATGAATCTGCAAATGTAGTATTGGCCTCCCAGAGATTCAATAGAGTGACGTAAGCCAGAAGCTGGAATTAAAAACGATGCGTTCCTCGACAGAAGCCTATGTCCAGCAGATGCCTGGCTGGTTATGATGATGATTGTCACTATCACAGTTGGTTACTGTAAACGATGATAAAATTAATAATATAACTCTAAATCACATTTAATTAATATTGGAGTCCACTATAGTTTCATAACAAAAGGATTAGTTGACCAAAAGACCGTCCCGTCCGGCGGTGCCAGGACTAAACCTGAAGTAATCCAAGCTTTACATTAAACCATAGGTGCTAACCGAAAACTACCTTCGGGATCCCACAATTCTCAAACAAAATAACAGCTATAGCGAAAACTATTGAACGCTACTTATGCGATTAACTGTTATAACGAAAACAATTAAAAGTTACTTTACTAGATCAACTATTTTAACTAAACTATTGCAAGTTACTTTGCGTGATTACTGCTCTAGAAATACGGGTTATTTTAAAGTTATGACACAACTTACCTGTGGAGAATTAAGAGATTTTCAAAATTCACAATATTACTATGGTAAGGTAAGGTATTGTTTCAAATTCCGGGATAACGTTATGTAAATTCAATAACATTGCCGCTTTAGGCGTATATTGATTTCGATAGCAGATGTTTTAATTTGAGTTAGTTCTGACTAAAATAAATTATTTTTGGGACACAGAAAAAAAAATGTATTACTGTACTGGATTTTAGAGATGCATTTTTGAAAGTGGCAGTAGCATAAAATAGTGAGTAATTTTAAAGTTATCTTAAAAATCATTGTCAAAGAGTTTTTACACTTCGCTACAGCTTTCAAGGAGTTCAATAAAGCCTCAGAGCACTTTTAAACGTTTCGCTGTAAAAAACGCATTGAAGCAGCAAAAACTATTTAATATCGCAACACAAAGCGCTGCAGCGCTGCCCGGCAGCCGCGAGACGCAAGGATTAATTATTATTTTAACATTTCACTCGGTTTTTTGCCGTGAGCAAGTCAAAGCATTGCGTTTCCGCCTGAAAAGTTGTTAAATAATTAAGTGCTTCTTAACGACAGTGCTTCTACGTCAAAGTAGATGAAAATCTGGAAAGTCTGACAATAAATTTTTATCTCTTCTCTTTTTGCTATATTAGTACCTAGTCAGGACCTATTAATAAAAAAAAATCAATAACCTTTTGAAATATTTTGATGGGTGTAGGACTAGATGTTTGAGACAATTTTGACATACCCTTCTGCATAGTTACTTTTCTTCAGGTGATTTGTAATTAAAAGCCATTCCATTTGCTCCTAAAGAGAAGATACTAGGGGCCTTACGCCCAACTCTGAACGGGGGCCCGAATAGGTGCAGTTTGCAAAATCATGCGAACGCGAACTTACGCGCCAAGATACTGTTTGCGGTCGCGTGATTTTGCAAACTGCACCTATTCGGGCCCGCGTTTAGAGTTGGGCGTAAGGCCCCTTTGAGAACAAATAATGGTTACGTAATAAAAATTGTTATTTTAAAAATATACCCGCCTGATGCTATTATTAAGTATATTTTTTTTTAAACACGCAAATGGGTACACAAATCAATGTCGGAGTAATTGGTGTACAAACATTATATATATACATATAAAATGTCCATGTCACAATGTTAGTTACCGTACTCCTCCGAAACGGCTTTATCGATTTTTACCAAATTTTATATGCGTATTCAGTAGTTCTGAGAATCGGCTACTATCTATTTTCCATACCCCTTCACCGATTTTCATCACCACGCGGGTGAAACCGCGGGGCGCAGCTAGTATATATATATATATAGAAAATTGAGGAGTCGGCTAAAAGTACAAACTAAATACTTAAACTATTTAGCCTATTTATCAAAAAACTATTGAATTACGCATACCGTTGAAGGTACCGTTGATTTAGCCAGTATTTAGGTCACGCGTGGCATTAACCAGGCACTCTGAAAGAATAAAATGATCTCCCTGTCCCTTTAGGTTAACTGAACTTATAGTATTTACAAACTATTATTTCTTTCCCAGGTAAAACCCTGCCAGTCCACTGCGTAGTAGAGGCTGTGTCATCTCTCGAAGAAGGCGCGTGGCGTCGCCGGGCGATCGTTGAGACTGACAGCTACGTCATAATCCCGGCTGCGACCGCGTTCCACGAGCTGGTGCCTGCAGCCATGATGAGGCTGGGGTACCCGCACGAGCTGGCTGCTTCTGCGAAAGGTAACTTACTTTTCAGCCTAATTATAATAAAGCCTCGCCAGCGAGGATGGGACTAAGATTAAAATTAAATTTCATTCAAATCCAATTGCGAGGCTAACTTTTTGACCAAAATACAGGACAGCATTTTGGTCACGCAAAGAAACTTTCAGTCTCTCTATTCTGATTTAGAAACCATGAAAAAATGATCACCAACCTCATGTGCTATTTTAATAAGGCTGTTGTGATGTATGAGTTTAGTTCTTTGCTCTGTATAAAAAAATCTTTGCAATAACGTTCTCTATATTATCTTTTACTTAATCTCAATAACGAGCACAGCATAACTACTATGAAAGTTTTGAACTGTAACAAAATTTTTGGTGGTACAGAAAGCGTAGAGCTTCTTATCAGGCGAAATACTTACTCATGTAAGGTTTTAGTCATTTAGATAGATAGATAGGAACTCTTTATTGTGTACACCAGAAATAAAAATTACAAACAGATAGAAAAAGTAGTAGAAGTAGTAGTAGTAGTTGTATAAAAAAGTGGTCAACTTTTTTATACAACTACTACGTCACGTTGTCGCCCGGCAGATGTGAAACATTACGGCATAAGAGAGTGTCATGTCCTTTACCGTCATGACATACGAGTTAGTTTTACTGCCAAAGCGCATCAATAGATGTTTCAAATAAAAAAATCTTTTTTGTCACTAGGCTCGGTAGTAATCAACAACTGGAAGCCTCTCCCTTTCGAGCGTATTTCGGACGGCCCCCTCGCCACGGTGGGTGAAGTCCTCGGTGAGCTGACGACGGTGGCGACTCTTCGGATCCAGCTGTTGAGACCAAGGCCTACGCCGCTCCAAGACATCAAAGACAAGCTGCTGAGGCTACTGCTGGTTCAGAGCAGGCCGTTGCTGATGTCCACTGGATGCCCTTTAGATGAGGTTATTATTTTAGTTGATAATTGTTATTCACTGTTATTTTAAATGTTTTATGTTTTTACAAATGGAGCCAAATGCAATTCAAGTTTAAATGCAATGCAACCCTTTAAATCTACACTAATATTATAAAGAGGAAAGATTTGTACCTATTTTTGTATGTTTGTATGTTTGTAATGAATAGGCTCCGAAACTACTGAACCGATTTGAAAAATTCTTTCACTGTTGGGAAGCTACACTATCCCTGGGTGACATAGGCTATATTATATTTTGTAGCGAGGCCGAAGGCCGAGCTTACACTCGTGCGAAGCCGGGGCGGACGGCTAGTCTTCTATATAATTATATACAATACGATGTGTGTATGTTCCTTATGGACTCCAAAACGGCTAGACTGATTTTGACGGGACTTTCACTGACAGATAACTCATGTTACAAGGAGTAACTTAGGTTACTTTATCGAGAGTACTCACGCGGGTGACCGCGAGGCGCAGCTACTTTTGAATGTTTTTTTTTTTGTTATATTTCAAAATTGAGATTCAAGTAATTTTTTCATGCAGAACTATGTTATGTAGAGGCAAAGGCTTCAAATGCTACAATCTTGTTATTATAATATGTTTGAAAATTCTATTTTGAGAAAGTGCCTAATTAAATGGACAAGCGCCTCTAAGCTTAAGTATATTCAAATAATCCCGTGCTACCTTTATCTATACAACTGAGAATAAATAGGTATGAGACGATGAACAAATACAAAAGTTTACAAAACACATACACCCATAAAAACACTCGTAGGTAAATTGCTGTAGCGGTAGGTACATTGTCTGATCTATTATATCCACTGTGCAAAAACTCCAGATCAATTCGAAAAACACTGTATAACTTTAAACGGCTAGACAGATTTTAATTTTGTTAAGCTATTCGAATCCGTTTTGAAAACGGTTCTTCATTACAGTGATATGGTTATTTACGGGGTATTTACCGTGGTAAGGTTGTGGAAGTAGCTCTCCGTTTATATCCCGTAAATAATCATATAATTGTAGATATTATATCTACTAATTAATTCTAATTTAAAATAAATAAATAATTTATAAAAAAAAAAAAAAATAATAATAATTAATTTATTATTGTAGATTAAAATGTTATATTTTAAAATATTTGAAACTTGTTTTTTTCCGCTGTCATATGATAGTTTGTTCGAAGCATTTGGTTTGTCTTTGGACCTTCAACGGTCTACGGGCAGTCTAACTGTTTTTGTAGTGTTAGTGTTAGCTTGTATCTTTTTAGTTAATAAAGTTGAACGAATCGTCGCTTACCAACAGGCGAGTTGGTGATCAAAAGCGGACTTATTAACGAAAAAAAAAGGAGAGGTTAGTATATTTAAAATACTAATAAAAACATCCAAATCGGTCCAGTCGTTTTGGAGAAAATGGTAACATTAAAAATGCTTTTACTCAAAACGTATAAACGTTCTCCGCGTTAAAATAAAAACTGAAATCGTATTATTTACGCGGACAGTACAAAATACAACTCGGACACGTTTAATTCACACCTCCATACATAAATCCATAAGCTCTCTAAACATCTGTCAGTGTCAAAGTTCGTATCATAATCAGTTGATACACAAAGCGGCCACGGTACACTGGGCTGAACCAAACGCGCCTGTGTTCTTTAATGCGGATTGTTGTAACCCCGGGTTGCTCGACAATACCAACATTGTTCAGACAACCAACATTTAGATATTTATAGGTACCTAATATTGTTTAACGATACCATTTACCCCCCCATTTTAGCCCTTATTAACGTGGAAAGTCTTTGTTTTCCATATTTTAAGTCGGCTATTGAATACGGATTGATAAAATATCGTATTGTTTTGAAAACATGATGGGTTTAATTGGGGCTGGAGATGTTGTTTAAATAAGTCTTAGTACGAATGTACCTCGAGTACTTCGAGCGATTGTATCTAATCGCGAGTGAGTCGGTTTCTTCTAGGCAAGCGTGCTCCAACGTAGACCGCATCACTGCGCTTGTGCTTGACTGCCACCTACTGTACCACATACACAACACACAAACGGGCTATATATTTATAATGATGAAAACTATAATATATATTTATAAGATAAAATAAAATAACCCGTCCGATCAGACTCAACCTCTTTGTTGAGTCTGCCTGCTCCAAACATATAGATACATAGCATACTCGTGTAGAATATGCACACCTGCGACACTTGTAGTCAGTGTGCGGTCTACCCGTTCCTGTAGTTCATCATTACACATGTATAAGTTAAGCACTAACCTCATCCATGTCTTCTCATTTTGTTTTTAAGTTTACACATATTTCTGCATTACAATCCAGGTCTGAACCTATTTTTTTAAGATATTGTTTTGTATGATTGTAATTTGTTTTGTGTATATAATAAATAAATAAATAAGAATTAAAGGAACAAGTAGGTACTTAAAAATAATAACTACCTAAGTAAATACAATTAAATAAACTAACCTAAATTAAAATAAAGAAACAGACTTAATTATTAAAAAATAAATTAAATATATTAAACTACACTAACCTTAAAAACCGCTGCCTGTAGGCAACGTGCCCAAAATGCTGGCCGCATTGCCGCGTTGGATTGCAATACTAACACGTTGCACAAGATACCGGCCAGCATTTTGGTCACGAGATGCTTCGACCAGGCGTTTGGATAAATCTTTAAAAATAATTTTGGCACCCGACCCCCACGGACCTAAAATTTCGACCCCTAATGACGATGAATCCAATAAAGAATAAATAAATATCTGGGATATTTTTGCTCACACGGTCATCTGAACTAAGCAAAGCTTGTGATGTGGCTGCCAGAGACTGATATACATAGGTACATATATATTTTTAAATACATACTTAACTAGATATTAACACCCAGATATAGAACAAACATAAATTTTCATCACATCAATGTTTGTCCTAGATGGGAATCAAACCCACGCCACCAAGAACAAGTTAGGTTCACTGCCAATTGAGCCACCGGGGCAGACAAAAGAAGAAGCAGAACAGAAGTATGGTCTACTAACATACTTGCACTAATTATGTAGAGAATATTATATGGATCTCAAAACACAATTAAAATCCTGAAGCTTTCATCTTCCGAGGAAGCTATAATCTTTATCTTGACACAATTCCACAACAACGTACTTTAGCATCCATCTGTACAATACGGAGTTCGTTATAATTTGCGAGGTTACTCCTAAGTCCCTGCTAATAGGGATCATCACTCGGGAGAAGAATTAAAGCAACATTTGTTTTGATGTTCACGGGAGCTTAGCGTCTTGACGGATGATTATATAAATTCTCTTGTTTTCCAGTTTTGTGTTTTGAAAATGTGTATAGCGAAGTGTAGTTCCTATATTACACAGAAAAGAGAAGTAAATAGAACGGAAATGAAAAGGAAACTCTTTCACCAGGTATTGTGACAGATATGTGATTGAACATTCTTATTTATATCAACGCGTCGAACTCCGCGTCACAGTTGCTAACACAGTAGCTGTGGGTTTATATGGGTGCAAGTGGCACAACAAATTTCTTACAAAAATGCCTTAACAGCCATTCTAATTAGAAAAAAAATATTTTCTGTGCTAATTACCATTATTTTGTTATCATTTTGTTTCTGATTATTATATGTCCTTGACAGATAACAATTGTACCATGACTTGTTTTTAAGGTTCCGTACCTTATATGGTTTCAACGGGACCTTATTACTCAGCCTGCTCCGTATATCATGTCTGTCGTACCCTTTAACGGCTGTATCTTTTGCACCGTAACCGGTCATCTAAGCCGATTGAAATTTCCACCGAAAATTTAATGTTACAGCGGATTTACTAAGAAATAATAAAATAAAAAAAAGGGTACAGACAACAAATTTTTTTTTTATGTATGTTGTCTTTGCTCTACTGCTTAAACGATAGTACGTACTTACAAGCGTCAAAATTGGCATGATTATGATTAGAGCATACACTCTAAAGTTCAGTGTTTTTCAATCTTTTTTATGTCACGACCCCCTAGTATGGAAAAAAAATATTCGCGACCCCCTACCCTCCACTTTTTATAATCTATATTTTATTAAGTATATTTAAATATCAAAAATGTACAACGTTTTTATTATTTTTGTTAATTAATTACATATTTAAGCACCTATAATTGACACCTATAACTTTTTTTCTGAGGCTTCGCGACTTTTCGCGCCACTGTACATGGGTTTCTCTCGAGGGTCGCGACCCACACTTTGAAAAACACTGCTCTAAAGTAAAACAATAACATAAACACCATCAAGTCCCGAACTGAATGAAAGAAAACACATTTTTTGGGTGCAGAATCATCGGCGCGTGACTCTGCCTCGTACCTACTTGGCCGGTGTGTATTTTAATTTAGAAAATATCATTAATATTTAAGTTAAACTGTTTTTATAAAACCAACTTATTTTTTTGTGTCTGGTATTACGGACATGAAGACTATGGCACTTCTAAATCTTGCAACTCTTTTAAGCTACAGAAGGTCATAGGTGCAGAAACAGACATACATAGCTATATAAATACTGTACCTAATCGAAAAACTTTTCTGGGCAGTCAAATAAAAAATAAATATTTTCCCTGAAAAAGTACAACCCATAATTTAACTAAAGCTGTATTTTAATTTAGTCAGCATTACTTATATTTATTTACTAACACGTATCGTTATAAGGCAATCTCGTAAAATACCTGGCGGAGGGAGGTTTAAATCTCCCAAGACGCAAGTAGATACAGCAATTTGTCGACGCGATGAGCACCTGCCTCACACGCCAGATCTCCATACATAATAAATTTAATTGAATCTCAGTCTCATCCTCGTTCGCGAGGCCTTATTATATTTTCTAAATATCCGCCAGCCGCCTTGTAGAGAACGGGTTACAACGGCGGGAGATGCGACCCCCTTCGTCTTACCAACTCCGGCCCGCGAAAGAGGGTTAAAAGGAGTTTTAGATGTACGAACGCTTTTGATCTTATTAATACCATAAAATAATGCTTTATAATCTTATTAAACGCGAGGTTAGCGCTCGATGCGTTCCCTTCTCGAGGCTTAACCCGATTCGGGGCAAACTGATTTCAATTTGGCATTTTCAGTTAAGTGGCGGGCTAATTTCGCTTTCGATTCGAATGTTGAAGTTTAAAAGATAGATACGGAAGGCGAAGTTCGAGCAAATGAAGCAAAGGAACTTGGAATGAGATAATCAAACAAAGTTGGCAGCTAAACGCCAGATGAACTCGGCTACATGATATTATGGTAATTTATTACTCGGCAATTTGTGCCACTTCGATTCCACGTCGGGAAAAACTTTTGTACGATTGGAGAAATATCG
The DNA here is from genome assembly GCA_949125355.1 of Agriopis leucophaearia. NCBI lineage: Eukaryota > Metazoa > Arthropoda > Insecta > Lepidoptera > Geometridae > Agriopis > Agriopis leucophaearia. The sequence goes on from OX421262.1 coordinate 5,999,995, forward strand.
TCCGTCTGTGACGTCATAAATTTAATTTGCTGATCTTCTTAAGGTGGCAACTTAATGCCATATTTTCACATAATTGAAACCACAGACTGCCAGAGTGGGCACGAAAAATCGACACAACTTTATGGTTGATATTTCAGAAACCCGTACGAAGCTTTTTGATTTCGCTTTTATTATGCGTACTGCTAAACTTTGGAATGGTCTGCCTGAATCAGTATTTTCCGATAGCTGCAATCTGGCTGTCTTGAAATTGCGAGTGATTCGGTTTCTTCTATGCAAACGTGCTCCATCGTAGACCGCATCATTGCTTAACATCAGGCGAGGCTGTGGCGGTCAAATTTGAATTTGACCGCCAACTCGCCTGATGTTTATTTATTAAATAACGTCATACCAAATTGACTTAATCAATGACATCTGTGACAAATGACAATAATTATAGTTACAATAGAGTACAATTTAATCACATTTTCTACCGCGTAAGTGGCGTATGTACATACGACAAAATAATATGAGATAAGACTAAGCCTATTGTGTTCAAAGTTGTCCTCCAAAAGTACAAGTAAATCAAGCAATGTTCGCAATCACACCGAATTACGTACTTAGGCGGATTACACATGACGCGCTATCACTCGCAGGCGCCAGCTCTTGTAAATCTTCCACGAAGCTGAAACAGACGATATCTGAAAGCAAATATGGCCTCACTATTTAAAAATATAAAACAAAGAAGCGGATTAACGTATCACTCTAGCTCGCTAATGCCTCTGACATAATTTATAGGCGCAATCTTAATGTAACGCTATGATTTAGCAACAGTTGTAGAGCAAACGGCTCGACTGACAAGTCGCTTGACGACGTAATCGCAGGCATTGTTCTCTGTAATCTAGCGATACGCACAGATCTCACTTGCATAACTGTCAAGCTGGGTAAACTCCGTGATGGAGCTATAATCTGACAAGTTCTTTAGGATTGACTACTTGCTCCGCGATTAATACTCATGCAAATATGCAAGCATTCGTGTTATCGCACTAAATAAATAATTGTGAAATTTAAACAAGGCATTGGAATTATTTTGAAGTCACACGGTCTATTTGTCGGTTAAATAGAAGAGCGAGATCGTTTGGGCGTTCGAATGAGTTTTTTGGATGTACTTACCGCTGAAGCGTTTTAAGCACTTAGTGAGCAGCGGCACCGCGCTGTGTCGACGGCGCCTGTTGAGGGCGAAGTGGGTGTACGCTAATTGTTGAGACGCCCTTCCCGCTCATTGTTTTAGAGCAGACCATGATTGAAGTAGTGCGGCTCGCGGAGTGCGGAGTGATGCGTACTAACCACCAAGCAAACACTCCCGCGTCAGACCCCGCCGCGGCCCGACCGTTCGCGCATGACACATGCATTAACAGCCGACCTAATATTTTCATAATCTAATGGCGATGTTCTGTGAAACAATGCTCGGTGTTTATTCAAACAATTATCTCTATATCTGTTGCTGGTTAGACTGACCTCGTTAAAACCATCTAAAATTGTTTGCGGTATCTTTTTCCTTTATTTATATTTGGAGCTACTTGTGACGACTAAGACGTGGGATGTTTCTCTTGTTGCAGGTTACGCTCGCCCAGATATGTCGAGGGCAGGATAGGACTCCGGGGCCGCATAACTTTCACGAACCCTCGGAAGAGATGCGCAGAAAGTTCGACTCGTGGTGGAGTGCGCAGGTGTCGCCGAGGCCGCCACCGTTTAGTCCTCGACGATACCCATCACCTGGACCAAAGAACCGGTCTCCTACTCTCAATACAATGCCAGAACATCTGCACCCAGCGCTACAAACTGTTCAAAGTCAATACCCAACACAGAAAACTAGAATGCGGACAAGTTTCGACCCAGAGTTGGAGCTGCCAAAGTTGCAACGCTGGTTTTCAGAGAACCAGCACCCGAGCCGGCAACAAATACAGCAATATGTTCGAGAACTTAATAATCTTGAATCTCGACGGGGAAGGAAGCCGCTCGACGTTAACAATGTCGTTTACTGGTTCAAGAACGCGCGGGCTGCGCAGAAACGTGCCGAGCTCCGTAATATTGGAGGTCTGGGTTGTCATCTTGGTGTTAATGGCTTCAATAGTCGAAGTCACAGCCCGAGCAATGGTTCAATGATGGGAAACGATGGTTACGTATCTCAAGATCACAACTCAATGAAAAGCCCCTTGCAACTTTCTGGTAGTCCTGGTCGATATCCAATGTCAGTTATGTCAGAAGACAATTTGTCCAATGGAGGATCTGATTTGGAAGATGATGGAGGAGATATAAACCCAGATGATAGACCTGACAGCCCAGACGCACCACTGTCTCTGATTACTACTAAGAAAAATAACAACGATTCAGAGGATATTCCACAAGAATCTCCAAAACCACCAGACATAATAAAGGTAATTTTTAAAGTGCCTAAAATAACGCCTAAATAAGCAGCTAAATATTCAGATGCTATTTTAAAGTAGTTGTAACCAAAGATATTAAATTATCTAACTATAACTTTTTGTCATAGGTTCACGACATCAAACAGGAGCCAAGGGACCTCAGCAAACCTGATACCCAAGCCAACTCTCCGCAACGATCTCCAGCCAAGAACAGTGACAGTTCTCATAACAACAATAGCAGCAATAACAATAACAACGAGGACGAAAACGGGACCGTTGATGATCATGAAGTTTCCGATGACGAAGTCATGCATGAACGGCATTACAGACCGACGTCTCCGCATCTAGAGCGTCTGCCGTTTCCAATGGTTCCTAACCATCCTATGTTTGGACATGGGATTATGTACATGAGTCAATACATGAGTGGTTTCCCAGGAGTAGGCCCTGTTCCTGGCGATGGTACCAGCGGTCTGAACCTAGCTCTTGCAGGAGCGTCTGATGAGCGTCGCAAGCGCAATCGCACTTTCATAGACCCAGTGTCTGAAGTTCCTGTCCTCGAGCAATGGTTTTCGATGAACACCCATCCCTCACACAACCTGATACTCAAATACACAGAAGAATTAAACAGAATGCCTTACAGGCAAAAGTTTCCTAGACTGGAGTCGAAGAACGTGCAATTTTGGTTCAAGAACAGGCGGGCAAAGTGTAAGAGATTGAAGATGTCTCTGTACGAACCATCCTCGCCTAGCCATTATCCTCACCCAGGGCATCCGCATGCCATTGCTGAAAGAAAACTGGTCTGAATTTGTCAAATTATAACTCTAGGAAGAGTTTGGAGCTAGTGATTTTGTGTTTGTGACGTCCTGTCGGCATATACACGAAAGACTGATCGAATTGGTATGGTGTGCAGTGCCATTTTAGTATTAAAACGGGTTGCGTCATCCCAATTTTAACTGCTCGTATTATTCAGACGACTTTACTATTGACTCTTGTAGTATTTAGTAGTTTTGCTTAAGATATGCAATCTTTGTAAACATAGAAGTACCTAGGATATCTATGTATCTTAATTTAGAGCGATCACATCGTATTGTGTACATATATGTACAAATAATTAGCTATCAGAGAACACGACACAACTGTTTGTTTTTGAATCTCATGGACTTTATAGTTTTATATGTATATAGACACAAATTCTCGGTTTATTTATTAAATTCTACAGTAGTTGTATAAAATATTATCGCTTGAACGCTAAGATAGGAATCTTTCAATAATGTTCCACTATTATAAAATTAAATCCCGTTATTTATAAGCGCGGAGAAGCCTTGGAGTTGTTTTTAATTTTTTTGTCTTTTTCAATCGAGCTCAAAATTTGAAAGAGCAAGAAAAGGCAAAACACGTCATAACTATTCCAAGACTACCACGCGTTTATTATGGGGCTAGTATATAAATTTTGACGTTTAGAATGGTATTCAATGTTATTCTAATTGTATATTGTTTTATATTAATAAATAAATGCGATATCGTCTATAGCACACTAGTAAAAAAAAATAACTACATCGATTTCGCTAATAAGTAGAATACGCACATTCCATAATAGTTTAGTAATGCTTCTTCAGTCCAAAGATTGGTAAAGTATTTTGAGTGAATATAAATCAACGCTTATAAAAATGTGGGTTACAGAATGTTGTTTTTTTTCTACCAATAGTTTGAGATTTGTTACTCAATATTGTATTACATTGGTCTATAAAAGACATTATTATACTTAAGAGATTTTAGGTAATTACAAATATTAATGGCATCGCGTAAGTCAGACTTCTAGACTATTGTACAAGTATGTTCAGTATTTACGCATTTATAGATTGAGGCTGTTTACCACATTTCCATAGATTGAAATTGTTTTATAGTTTTAAACACATCCCTAGTTTTAAATTAAAACGGATTGTTTTTATTGTTCCAATGTTATGCTTGTTTTTGTGAAGCTGTGATGAAATTTCCAAATAATTTGTAAATATTTTTATCTAATGTTAAACTAAGGTTTTTAACGTGAAACTACGTCACTAGGCTCACACGAACAATTAAGCATTTACTGCTTAAATTATAAAGATATTGGCTAAATGTTTATTCGATTCAATTACATAAACGAAAATTTAATTGAATATAATATGAAAAGATTATGCTTTTATTTTATTTCAACTCAAATGTGTTGTAGATTTTCTTTAGGTACGTACGTTTTGATTCTACGTTCTAATCCGTACAGCTAAGCAATGGAAAAACCTGCCGGCTTCCTTGTTTCCTCAGAGATATACTATACAAAAAAGGTGTGGTAATACTGAAGGGTATGTATGTAGTCATCATTATAAACAACTTTTACAATGGGACCAATCGCGAAAAAAAAAATTGCTGTTACATACATTTTGTTGAGTCCAATGACCGTTTTCTATGGAACATTTTTTTTTTCGCGATTTCAGGTTTGGTCTCATAGTAAAGGTTGTTCATAATGATGAGTACAGTGACCTCCTTTAACTCATAGTATAGGGTATATGCGTAACCCTGTATTAAAAAACTATGTGTCTATATTACCTATGGACTCCTAAATGGCCGAAACGATTTTGATGGGACTTTCACTGGCAGATAGATGATGTTAGGAGGAACTTACGCTACTTTTATTGAGGGTGTCCACGTGGGTGAAATGGGACGCAGCTAGTATTGTATGAAATAATATATTTTTTCTCTCGAATTTATCAAACTTGTTTTCCACAAGTTGTTCAATTTGATGGGTAGATCAACACCCTTAAGACGTTCTTTTCCGACTTTTAGCAATTATGGTCATTCCAAATTAAGTGTGCATACCTCCATGGTTAGCTTAAAATTATAAAAATGGTGTCATAGAAAAAATTTAATGTTTTATCTAGGAAACCCATGATTCCGAAACACGATTAAGCACATTTCGCTCGATGGAAAAAATATATCAAAGTAGCAATGATTTGCGCTCTTATCTCTGTTTTTTTTTTTGGATTCATTCAATTACCTCTTTATTAAATTTTGTCTGCGATATCTTGATATATAGATTTCATAATTATTAAGGAAACCGGTGAGGTACATTTTACATTACAGCTATAATTTTCGAAAAATATGAGTAAAATCCCAAAAATGGAAATAGCGAAACGCACGACTGTGTGTAAGAGCCATGATTTTGCTCCGCTAAATGCAACTTTAATACAATAAACCAAGGATTATGGTCATCTATAGTAATAAGCGTTGCTTAAAAGTGGGAATACCTCGCCTTAAGTATTATTAGATACATCCTACATACATACATACATTTCTGTTATACCCAGTATTATAATAGTTATCGGTATGTCCTTCATAATCATCAGCCAGAAGACGTCCACTGCTGAACATAGGCCTTCCGCTTTAACCTCCACACTGAACGACATCCTGCCATCTGCATCCACTGGATGCCCGCGACTCTCACAATGTCTTCGGTCCATCTAGTGGGTATGTCCTTAATTATGTGAAAGTAGTAAGATAACATAATGAAGTAAAAAAAACATTTTTTAACAAGCTTTTAGCTTTAGCAAAGAAAATGTTAACCACCATCTTGGAACGGCGGCCATATTGAATTTAGTGTGATGTCACTGTATCGTTTCCTACTCTTCAAGCTCTTTCATTTTGATACCCATATTAATATTAACAATATATATAGACAAAAAATATACATCACCCGCCATCTTGTGGCAGCAATTTTGAAAATATTTCAATAATGGGTATTGCATATTGTATTATCAACAGAACTAAAACTGTATGCAAATTTCAGCAAAATCGGTTAGGAGGATGTGGTTTTAATTCATCTTGTAAGATTTGACCTAAATAAACAAAGTATTAACATACAAATATTGCAAGTTATATGGGTAAGTATATTATATTTATAAAAAAAACGACCACAAAATTCCTAAATATGCAATTTCGATTCCGGGCCTTATAATGTCATGAAATTCACAAAATTTTGAAGTTATTTTGTTTTAAAAGGCAAACTGCTGTACCGATTTTAATTTAATAAAAATTGGACCAACCAGTGGCCTTAGTACGAGTACTTGCGAAAAACTTATCGTTACGTAAACGATAGCAAAATGTATGAAAAATTCATTTTCGTTTCACGTCCGATAGAGGCGCTGTTAAATTTTTCATTATTTTTGCTATCGTTTACGTAACGATAAGTTTTTCGCAAGTACTCGTACTAAGGCCACTGAAAGTATATAAAAAACGGTTTCTAACAAACATAAAAAAAATTACTTAACCTTTTTTAAGTCTGTTAAAAAGCGTGTAAAAAGGCGTTCTTCAAGTCTATACGGGTAAATATTTTGTGGAAGTAAAAACACTGAGTTAAGCCCTTAAATACTAATTTAAAGGTTTCGACGTCGTTGCAAACACGTTTTATTATCCACATCCAAATCTACACATCGGTATCTCGGGAAATATTATTTTAACTATAACAGACTGGACAATACACATGTCAATAGATATCTATAAGGCCTTCGGTATAGACGGAACGGGCGGAAGCGACTGGCGGGAGGACCCAAATCATCTCTCAAACTAAACTTAAAGTCTTGGTATGATCGGCTACCTATCTACAGGCGTCTTTGTCGTGTTCTCGATCTTATGGAGAATGGCTGTTTCGGGAGTTTGGCTTGATTGCGGATCTAGAATCAGTATAAGGAGCCGAAACTTGGGAATTGGTAAGATAGAAATGTAAGCACATATCACTGTACTTTATTATAATAATTGTATCGATGTACTATTTCTTTGTCTTGTACCAACCAACTTAGGTCATTATGTATATTTTTTTCGTAATAAAAAAAAATGTCTACTGTCTAATCTATCTATCTTTATATCTCTATCTATATCTATACATATAATAAAAACGTAGAGATAAAAAAATCTGTACTTGCGATATATAAAAAAACACACGTCTTAAAATAAGCAGCTGAACACGTTTTTAGAATTTTTGTCTCTTTGTTTGTTTGTCCACGCACATCTCCTAAACCACTAGACCAGACACTAGATTTAAATACGGTTTTCACGAATATTCTCTGCTATGACCAGATTGAATTATCGGGTTATTTTGAAAATGGGTTGACAATTTATATGAAAATCTACGCGTACAAAATCGCGGGCAAAAGACAGTATATATAAAAATGACCCCCTATTTCTCCTGGTCACGATATAACTTGAGAACGGCTTACCGATTTCATTCATCTTTTTTTTATGTTTTCTAATACTTCGTAGTGGGTTCTTACATTTAAAAACGGCTGGACCGATTTGGATGAAATTGTGTGCTCCTGAAACAGGTCATAGTAGCGAGGCCGAAGGCCGAACTTACACCCATGCGAAGCCGGGGCGGGTCGCCAGTAGTAGATAAAAATTCAAAGGTTTGTATGTAATTGTGCATGTTTACACCGCACTCAACATGATAACAGCTGAACGGATATGAATGAAAATTGGTATGGAGAAAGCTTATACCCTAGATTAACACATAATGCTACTGTAGGTTAACAGTTGAAACAACAAGGCACTGCTATTAATACATCACTTATATACATTATTTTTTTATGAATATTCATAAGTTGCTTTTTACTTAATTAATTGGACTATAAATTGGACCTAGATTGTTATTAATAGTTTCAGTGTTGTATCGACATAAACTCAAAATGTATTTTAGTAGTATCACTACGACCAATCTCAGAATGACTATGTAGCAAAATATTATGGTATCATCATGGGCAAGGAATCATAGAGACTTCTGAAAATTTCGACCACTAAAAAAATTTAGTGGACTTGAGGAGTAAGGTAAATCGTAGCTAAAATTTCCTCTTGAAAATGTTCATTAAAATTTCTTGCCTTGTACTAATATATATTCTGTGGTTATGTGAAGAAAACATGCCTTCTTATCCCTCAAAGTACGCCAGTGATAGAAACGATCCAATGAAATGCTACGGATTATGCCAATTAGAGAGCTTTAAACTGGAAGAAATGATTCTTCAATCGCTCTTACACCGACATTCGTAGGCAGATCTTAGCCTTTGCCTTTTGCTTCTTGAGTAGGTAATCTTTTTTTATTGTAAAAGATTAATTATTATTGAAAAACTTTAAAGTGAATATTAACTTATAGTGCCAACTGACAGTGCAGGTGCAACTGATAGTGGGCTTTGAACATTTGATCTTGAACGGTCTATGGAAAGTCTGTTTTTGTAGTGTTAGTGTTAGCTTTTATTTTGTTTATATAACAAAGGCAATGGCCCTAATAAGCTTATTGATTTTACAATAACGCAGTAAAAACAATATTGCAACTACGATACATAACAATACAACTACAAAACAAAAATTCCGTTTATATTGGCAGAACACTGACAGAATTTTAACCCCTAGATGTATCGTAAAACTCAACTTATGTGATAACTAAGTACCTAAAGGCCAGCTCTAAGGATTCCCAAGATCTGACCTTGTCGAAATATCCTTGCAATTATTTAGTGTCGGACGACTACGAGCCCAGCATCTCCACAATCAGAGCAACAAACTGATAATGTACGCTGAGTTATGAATACTTTATTGTTTGTTTAGTAAGGCATATTAAAGAATATATGAGAAAACTATTAAATTATGATTAGCATTTCATAATTAATCAATCTTCTTTTCTAGGTGCCGTTATAATTTTCGTCCACGCGTTTTGTGTGAAAAGTTGGTATGTAATTCTAATTGCTAACTATCATCTCGTCTTTTGCCTCAAACTTTAAAGCAGGCGCTTTAAAACTGAAGAGCATAGACCTACCAATTATTTAATAATTTTTATATATCAGATAAATCAAATCTTAGACTTTATAAAAGTTAGTTAAGAATTAACGCTTACAATTGCCCCGTTTTTGCCCGCCCGTGAAAATTGCAGTTTACGAATTGACAGATCAATTATAAGTAACGTTTCTTAGTAGGTTAGGTAAAGCTGCAAGTTATAATCTAAAAAAACTGCCGTACTATAAAAAAATTGCAGAATTAATGTTAGTCTAGGATTATAACGGCTGCATTGAAGCAATATGTTACAAGAAGCAAAGATGCTGGAAGATGCTTGTTTTTTTTGTTGTTGTAAATAAATATCTAGTAGAGAACTATGGAGACGGCTATGCTCGGGGTTTCTCTACGAGATTGAATCAGATATGAGGAGATCTGTAGACGAACGAAAGTTACCGACACAGCCCGCCGGATTAGCAAGTTGAAGTGGCAGTGGGCAGGGCACATAGCACGCAGAATAGATGGGGCCGGAAGGTTCTCGAATAGAGACCACGGACTGGTAGGACGTCCACTAACAAGTTGGACAGACGACCTAAAAGAGACCGCAGGGAAACGCTGGGTGCAGAACGCTTCCAACTGGCCCTTTTGGAAATCGATGGGGGAGGCCTATGTGCAACAGTAGACGTCCCACGGCTGAAATGATGATGATAATGATGGGGTACATAGTACGTTCGACCTACTTTTTTTTGGTGAAAATTCTATTAAATTCGAGTATGAGATATGAAATGGGAATTATACTCACTATCACTCTGACCACTACCTAACTAACTTTGTCATATTTATGTGCCTGTTACACCCAGATTTTTCCGTTCCGGAAGAAAAAACACCTTTTATGAAGTAATACTTTAATTTTTAATGAGAAAGTATTGTGTGTTATTACTACAAACCTTTGTACGCCTTATGGGTCGGGATGACATTTGTTACGGAGAGAAATTATATATATCCTGGTAGCAGTGGGATACTTTTTATTCCGGAAATTAAACGTTCCTGTAACATAGCAGGTGAAACCATAGAGTGCTGCTAGTCAAATATATTTAGAAGAAATTAACCATCCGTAACTGAAGAAACCCCCAATCTTTCATGTCCCGACAACATCGAGGGCAAAAAACGTCATGTCAATTAATTAAATCTACCGTAAGCTTGGCTTAGCTTTCCTCCTTGTTATATCATAACTAAAGTCTGGTGGAGCAATACTGTTTACTGATTCAGTACATAAGCTCTGACCTTAAAGTACTTAATGAAAATCCTTGGACAATACGTAAAAACATAGCTAGATATTTCTTGTATCAATTTCTTGTAAAAAAAAACTTTTTTATTCCGTTGGTTGATTGACTTACGTTGTCATGCACATACCATTCTCTAAATCATCATAATTCTCAAAAAATGGAATATTATGTATTTTCTACTTAAAAAATTGGGATAATATTCTATAATTGTGCAAAGTTACCTGCACTTATTTAATAACTATACAAGTTAGAAGGTTTTAAAAGTTAGGATAGACAGAATGAAATTATATATTCCTTTAAGTACTACGGAACCCTAAAACATTGCAGAAAATAAAAATAATCATTACAATCAGTTCACAATCAAAGATGTTGCGTAACATTTACACATAAAATGCAGTCAAATTGTGAACCTCCTTTTTTGAAGTAGGTTTAAAATTATTACTATAGATATGGCAGTGAAGTACGTTGCAATTTCCATTTATGAAAGCGTCAGTTACCAATAAACCTAAACCAATAAAGAAAATATTTTAACGAAAGTCGAGTAATTAGGCTATGGAAACTTTTTACAGATGGGGTTAGCTTAGCTTCTACGTTATTTCTAAGGTTTTTTAATGTATTTTGAAAATGTCTAATGTCATGTAATTATTTAGACAAATGTCAAATGTCTTGACAAAAATCCCTTACAAGATAAGTTTTGGCGCCAAATCGATAGATAACCAGTGGTGAAATCTATTCGTAGTTTCCCCTACTGGTACCGGGGCATAACTTGTACTTGATCATGCCTTAGTTGACTTGACTTAAACTTTGAATACAAATTCTTTGTCTACTAAAACGAAGTTATTGACTATTTCATAACTTGTCAGTCTTGTCACTTGCTAAATAGACAGGATGATAGGAGCCAAAACGTGAAATAAAAAAGTACAAGCTATGCTAGCGCCACTAATGGTGGAAAGCTCAATATTATAATGGTTGGCACCAAGTTGGCACTCATTGAGCAATGGAAACAAATGAATAAATGAATAAAGAGCTTTAAATCGTGTAGTAGGTTACATTTTCGCGTTTCTTGTTCGGTCTATTTTCTCGCCCATTTCGCTTATTTGCCGACCGCTAAGGCGGTGTACAGACAACGATAATATTGCTGTATTAAGTTGTGGAGTAAATCTTCCGACGGAGATGGGGCTTAAGAGTTTTATTGTCGTACAGAGATTGCGGAGATGTCGCCTGCGCCGTGGCTTAGTTAATAATAAACTTAAACGGAACATGGACGCTTTATTTTAAACTACTTTTGTCGGCTTGAGTAGGATTAATAATTAAATTTTCATCACTAGCGCTCGGTAAGTGGGTCATTATGACTCAAAATATTGGCGGTAAATATCACTTTGCCTCCTTAAGGTTAGAAATTAAATTAATTTAAATAACGAACTGCGTCCAGAACCACCGGAGGATGGGTAGATGCATCCTAATAGTACACGGTGAACGTACTGCGATCCCCAAGCCACCTGACAAGCGTGGGGATTATGGCAACACCCCTCTCTATGAGGGAAGCCTTGTCCAACAGTGGACGTTAATTGGCTGATGATGATGATGATGATGAAATAACGAACTAGTGCCATGTCCAAAAATACCATTGAGCTTAGTTTTTAGGGTTCCGTAGCCTGACGAGGAACCCTTATATATAAATATATATATATATAAATTCGTTTTATCCGTCTGTCTGTCAGTCCGTCAGTCTGATATTTTCTTTTCTGTGACCATGTAGGTCCGTACCATATCAGAAACTTTTTACTCTGTGAAATGCAGGTAACTACTATGTAAAACCTCTGTGGTGTAAACCTGGTGATTTCCTTATTTTGGCGGGTTATTTAAAATTCAACTTTTTAAAATACTTTCTGATTGAGAAGTGGGGAAATATAACTAATTAATTTAAAAAAATACAACTTACCATCATTGAAAGTCATAAAATAACTTTAACCGATGAGGAAGCAATGGATTTGATAAAGTTGGTAAAATTAGAGGCATAACTGAAGAACTTTAAACTTTTTTTTATTATCTCTAGGTAAAGAAATATATCTAAGAGCATAATCATAAAGAATGTGCCGATCATCAAGTGCCGGAGTGAAAATAAAGAGAAATCCGTGTCAGAAAGTGTATTAATTGAGTATTTCAATGATTAATGGAAAAAGCTGAAGCCTGCTTTGTTGTGGTCCATTTATTCAATGCAAAAATTATATACTCTTTCAAAGTGTTCAAAATATATTGAAAAATCAGTTTATGAACAGATGAACTGGTTTCTCTCAGGTTTTTTGTCTTACTTTACACTAGTGATGAAAAGTAGATTATTTACAATAAGTACCAAATCACTTCATTTTAAATTTTACAAAATTAAACCCCCTTTTAAGATTAATGTTAATGCTGAAACTTGTGATATTATGATAGGTGAGAAAACCATCGTTTTCTTTCAAGGAGACCACTAGACTAGCCTTGATGATCAAATCCTCCGCATGACTCTTTCTTCTATCATCTCATCCTGCCCATTTTTCTATCACACAATCGAGGTGGGCACAAAATTGCGACAACGTTTCATGATTGACATTCCAAAAACCTGAGCGCTTTCATTTCACTTTTGTTTTGCGATCCGCTAGATATTCGCTAGAGTGTGGAATGCGCTACCTGAATGGGTGTTCCCTGATAATTAAAATCAGGGTGTTTTCACTCACGTGTGATCGGGAATTTTAGGTAAGCGTGCTCCATCGTGGACTGCATCATCGCTTAACATCAGGCGAGACGGCGGTCACGCGCAAACCTATTTCTCAGTAAATAAATAAAAACACAGTTAATTTCGCCAAAAACGTAGATCTTCTTTAATAACTACCCCCGTCTTCAGGGCTCATAACTCAGAGTTGATCCTTGCGTTGACTTAAGAAGATGAACCACCCTCGGATAATATGTAGCTTTCATTTTGTGCAACGAGCTCTCTCTCTCTGCGTATTTTTGTTTTGGAAATCGAATGTGTATGAACACACAGAAATATTTTTGTAAGCAGATTTTTTGTGCGTTGCATTTCTACTACGAACGGTATGTGTCTGCATGTGTATACTTCATGAATTACCATTGTACTCGTAAGTCATTGAAAACTTACAGCAGGCCTAGCACGGCTCGTGGACAAAAAGATTTCATAAGAAAAGATTCCACTGTTTTGATCCACGAGAAAAAGACAAACGTATTCATATTATATCACGTTCTCACTGCTAGAATACAGGCCTGTTCTCAGAGGATAGAGCGAGAGAGAGAGAGAGGGGAGAGAGAGAGAGGAACTGCACCAGCATTTTATTACATATTAGCCTAAATCCGAAAGAGATAAAACTGTAGGTAATAACGAAGCAGTTGAAAGCTCAAATGTATCATGATAAAAAGTCACAATATTAAAAACAGCCAGTTTTCCTCAATCCCACTAACAAGGTGTCCTTCCCCGAACGCGCAGCATTTTTCTCTCTCGTCGCAGTCGGCGTAATCTCAAATCTCCCGCCGCCAATTTATTTTCATTAGCGATCATCCGCGGTTAATTTTATTCCCTACTTACCCCCGAATCGGAGACATGCTGGAGATTGTGGAGATGGCTTATACCGAAAAATATTTCGGAGAGCTAACATCGAATCTACACGATCAGCCCTTTTTACTATCGAACGGCCACAGCGGCCACGAAAAAGCGATTTCGTTTCATGGTTGATAATTCAAAAACCTTCATGCGAACTTATGCTCTTTTATTCATTTTGTGCGAACCACTAGACTGGAATGCGCTGCCTGATTGGGTATTTTCTATAGTTGGATTCTATTTGTATTCAAGTCACGAGTAAATCGGTTTCTTCTGGACAAGCGTGCTCCATCGTAGGCCGTATCATCTAAACATCAAGCGAGCTGTCTTGGAAAGGCACGCTTTAAAAAAAAAACAATCATGGTTTTTACATTTAACATTTCAAATTAAATAATTTATTGGGGCATAACTTATGGTAGGTAGTATTGATAGTATATTGATAGTATTGATAGTATTGACAGTAATTGATAGTATTGATAGTATAGTATTGATCCCAGAGGCTGCCAAACTAGCTAGATACTGTGTGACGGGTGCCAATGGCTTCTCCTATTTATGTATCAACGAATTATACCAAAACAGAAATATAGCATATTAAATTAGGTAAAAAAAACATGTCATATCGATTTGTACAAAATTATATAATTTTCATCCAATCGAACTGTTTGTACCGATTGGATTTTCTTTGTTTTTGCTGTAAGACGAATTCTTTGCTCATAGCTAAAAAGTAATGCAAAATTTCGTGTTATTATAACTTTTTCCAAATTTAATGAAGCTTGGCTTTTTTAACGCTTAGTTTGTAATATATGTTTATTTATATAGTAAGTGATTTTCTACGATATTGGTACCGTTAGTATAGACCTGTTAATGGCTGTTTTTTTAAATAAGTAAATTATATTAGTTTTTATACGAGTATTTTTTTGCTGTTGTTTTAAATAAATAAAATATATTTACATTTTACACTTAGCCTGTTATTTTTTAACTAATCAAACAGTTGCCTATTGTTTTCACTTTACCTATGTTTAGTGGTCGTTAAGATAAAGTCGTGAAGGATTAGTTGAGATTTAAACAGAGCCCTCTCCACACAATCCACTCGGCTTCACCTCGTATCCCAACTCACAGTATCTGCGAGTTCTTAATTCATTTCCAGAGGATAATATTATTTTTTTACTCCCTCCCGTTTTTTTGAGCCATGGCTTATTTTTTATTCATTGCGATGGATATTCATCTCAATTCGTCCGTTGTTGAGTCAGATTGAGGTGTAATCGAGTTGACAGTCGCTTTTTAAGTTCATTCCGTTGATGATTAGATTAATTTTTTCAATTGAATTTGTTTATTTATAGTCTAAAAGATTGCGTTTGAATAAGTTGAGTATAAATGCATTAAGAAATTAAATTAAATCAGAGGGAAATCAAATACAATTTAATTAACTAAAATGATACAGACTAGCACTACGCGCTACGAGACTACGAACTGCTACGAGACTCGACACGTGATAGTGGTAGGCGGGTAGCGTAGAGGAAGCTACAACTATTATTTTTATCTCGCTTTATGGACACGCAACTAATCGGTATATTATCTGGCTTATATTAAAGATTAGGTTCATTTTCTTTATTATAAGCTGGTATAAGGGCCCTAATACTCAACCACGAAGATGATTGCACGTACGTACCCTAATATTGGCGTGTAATTTACAACCGTGAAAAATTGAGACCGTGGTAAAGCCACACATAACTTTACTTACTTAATTTCTTACTGACATTACTGCTGGGCAAAAAAATAGAAGAGTAAAGAAAAGCGATTATCGCAAAGGCGATAAAAGATGCGTGCCAGTTTTTTATTACGATTATGTTTACTACCGTCGGTTGCTAGTGGTTCTATCTAGTATCTATGTCAAATCTTCATTTGTATTTTGCTACCAATTTCGATTTATAAATAAAATTCATGTAGTAGAAATTGCAACCAGCAGCAGTTAGCGAACACAATAGCAATGAAAATTTTCTAGCGCCACCAGTGACCAGCGGCAGTAATCGTAAACAAAAATACCGGATATGTTTGATAAAATTCTGTTTCTTATACATGGAAAATAATAGAAGCGAATCTCACTCGCATCTAAATCTGTGCTCGAATTAATTTGTCGCGTCTCAACAAAATTAACGCATGAGTTACGTCGCACGTCTGACATCTCGCTAAATCGCACTTGCATGCAACACTCTATTGTACCTCTATAGAGATGTTTGCACACCTATATTTGAGTTAAACTTAAACTAATAGCCCGCTCCCCAGCCAGCCTCTACGAGTATATCCTTCGGAAATTTTCAAAAATTTTGAAGAAATAAAATTGATCTGGGAAATATAATACAACAATTTCTTAAGAGCAATATTGCGAATGGTTTAAAACATTTTTCATGTTGATATTTTATATATTTGACTGCCCCGGTGGCTCAGTTGGTAGTGAACCTAACTTCTATGCTTGGGGGCGTGGGTTCGATTCCCATCTAGGACAAACATTAGTGTGATGAACATTGGTGTTTGTTCTATGTCTGGGTGTTAATATCTATTTAAGTATGTATTTAAAAATATATATGTATGTATATCAGTCTCTGGCAGCCATATTACAAGCTTTGCTTAGTTTGGGGTCAGATGACAGTGTGTGCAATAATGTCCCAGATATTTATTTATTTATTTATTTATAGGTCGGCAAAGGAGATCAAAAAAAGTCGATAAAATAACCTACCTATTACTTACACAAAAACTTAAAGCACGGCACACTGACAACTATTTCACTAGCACTAAGAATCTTGCAGTGACACCAATGAAAGGCGACAAGGTTGCCTGGAAGAGATCGCTTATAGCGATAAGGCCGCCAATTGTTACACTAGTTTTTAAGTTGTTTTTTATGTTACCTACTATGTACGTTTGTAATTTTTGGTGTGAACAATAAAGAATTTTCTATTCTATTCTGAAGCATCCAATTAAATGATCAATATTCCATCAAAACTTTGAACTTTCGCGATTTCAACACTAGTTTTAAATTTTTTCAGTCAGTTTGTGACCACCCTCCGTTGTAATTAAATAAGTCGAAACGTATACCGTAAGGTACCTATTTTTATCTAAAAAACTATAAATTCATATATTTTATACCCCCATAAAAGAGCTGATAATCTTTAAACTGATAAACGGATTTTTTTCATCATAACTAAGAACACTCTCGATCAAGTCACCTTACAAAAAAAAAACTAAATCAAAATCGGTTCGGTCCTTTGGGAGCTACGATGCCACAGACAAACAGATACACAAATTCATACGTTAAACTTAAAACACCACTCTTTTTGCGTCGGAGGTTAACAAAATAATGCGTGATAAGTTTCGATAGACATTTAAACCATGAATCAATTAAATATGATTTATCAGCTCTATACAAATAGTCCACACATCCCCACCGCGTTGTTTACCGCGGCCTCAGGTGAAAAGATCCCACGCTCGCCCATCGTGTGCCGTAGCTTAACTGTCTGTCCTCGCCCCAACACAACTCAAAACCTACTACAATTATTATTTCATGCCATTTGTTTGTTATAATTTTAGAAATTGTTTATTTACTCTAATAGTAGTAGTCTAGTACTGTAGTTCGCTCGAAGAACCGATAACCGACGGGGAAGAAAGGTCCTTGAGTGGAGACCACGAACCGGAAGACGCAGCGTAGGTAGGCCTCCCACTAGATGGACCGACGATATTGTGAGAGTGGCGGGCATCTAGTGGATGCAGATGTCGTTCAGTATGGAGGTTAAAGCGGGGGACGCATATGTTGAGTAGTGGTCGTCTTCTGGCTGACGATGATGACTCTAATACAATGCACTACGCCAATTAATTTTGCTTGAAACTGACGTAGCACTTGCTAGCTTTGTCAAGCTGGCAGGCATAATGGTCTCTCATCGTCGTGATAGCCACTACTGGAAAAAGGCTTTTTTCCTAAGACACGAAACAAACTTTTCCGTGAAAATTTTACTTGTTTTAGGCCCGCTTTTCTACAATAGATAATAAATAAAACTACAAATTTCTATTACCTACCTCCAAAGTATTTTTGTTAATAGAGAAGTTGTTGTAGAAAATTGTAGTGATGTTAATATCGTGTGGAGTCGTTATACTTTATTAGTTAAATTTACTTTATTACTGTTAATCACGTCTCAGAATGTCGTATTTACACAACGAGTAACAAAACGGTGTGGTAATACTGGAAGTTATGTATGTACTCATCATTATGAAAATTTTTACTATGGGATCAAACATGACCCAAAACATGTACTATGTTTGATCCTATGGGATCAAACATGTCCCAAAACATGTACTATGGTAAAATTTGTTCATAATGATGAGTACATACATAACTTCCAGTATTACCACACCTTTTTGTTACACGTTGTATAGTTTACCCGAGGCGATGGTGGCCAAACAGTAGCATGTGCGCTTTACAATCTGACGGCACCCGGTTAGGTCCTCGGCTCTGTACCTATGACTTATTTAGTTAAACAATAATGTGCAGTTTCGATGCTATTGCTTACGGTGAAGGAAAAACAACGTAAGAAATTCGTTATGTCCAAGAACCTTACAAGTTCAAAGAGTTTTTTTTTATGATACTGAGTGACGAGACGAGCGAAGTTACTCGCCTGATGGCTCTTCACGCTTGCCCATAACAGCTCAACGCCACTCAGAATTTTGAACTTCAACGTTCAAAACCCTGGCTGGCAATGCACTGCGCTTGTCACCCCGCGATATAAGATGTCAAATCTCTGTGTGCCCTGTAGTTTCGCTGGAAACATTGCCCTTCAATCCGGAACACAGTAGTGTTTGCACGCTACTGCTTGGCGGTTGAATAACTGGCAAAGGTGTGGTACTTCCCCAGGCGGACCCCTGCAAGAAGAGTCCTACCACTACAGGCACACCAACAACACTGATATACCAACATGCACTGGGCCAGTATGGTGGATTAGAGCTCATTCTCTTTCTCAGAGAGAAGGCTTGTGTCCCAGCAGTGGGAACATGAAAGGCTGATAATGATATAGTTTACCCAAACTATAGATTAATAACAAAAATGTTTTGAACTCATCCCCCTTAACATTTTTCACGAACATTAAACTGCCGCCAACATTCTTCATTCAAACGCAAGCTTAACACAAGATTCATATCAGGTATAAGGCGAATGACACACCATCACCATCAACCGTCTAATAGCGCATTTAAGCGGAAACAGAATGAATAAAATATACGCGCAAAGGCGGAAATGTGCAGCGTTCGCTAACGCGCGGTTTATGCGCTAGATAACACGAACGCAAATGTATTCCAATGCACAATCTTTATATTACACGATATATTAGATAAGTCGAGTTTACATTGTTTTGGATACTATTTTGTACCCAAAAGTCTAAGCTGGAAGAGCGAATATGGATAGGGGTTAAGTTTTTTTTTATAATCACATAACATCAGTTAAACTGTTATTAAAAACCACAAAACTACAAAAGTTATTATTTAAAATAACTAGCCAAAAGTATGTCTTGACACGCATATGGTAGGGTTCCGTAACCAAAGCCATATAATTGTAGTCATAGTTCATAAATTTATAGTTATAGAAAAATTCGAACGAACGAAGCTCTGTGGACTTCCAAATTTCAGAGATGTATCATCCTGACATAGCATATACTTTTTATGGTTTAATCATAGAGAAAACTGTTTGAAAAACATTATTTAAGATAATTTTACAAAAAGGTCAATGAGCTATGAGCTAGAACGCCTTGAATTTATTACAGTTTTATCGCTGTTACTAAAAAAGTCATACTCAGATAATGTTCGAAATAGTTTTAGCTTGTAAATCTTTCCTTATATAAGTGAAAAAAAATACATCCCCATTTCACATGTACGACAGCCATCCGTAAAATGCAATATTATATATTTTAATTCTTTTAAAATTTAGGTCTATATTACAACTGTAACTGTGCAAAGTTTTATGCATTTATCTTAATAATTATAGAAGTTAGAAGTTTCTAAAAAATTCGGACGGACGGATGGACCAATAGACAGACGGACAGAACAAATTTATAAGGGTTCCTTGTCGGGCTACGGAACCCTAAAAAACAGTAATAACTCCTTTTCCCAAATATCATACACAAATAAACTTCATTGTTTTGTTTTTATAAAAAAAAAGTTGGTATTATTTTTATTGAGCCTGCTGAAACGAAATTAACGACTTCATAAAACCACCAACGAAAATGTATATCTACAAAAATATTCAGCGGAAATGTGTTTCTTTATTAAAATGAACTGAATTTTTTATTTCAATTATTATCTGCGAAGTTAAAAAATACGTTGAAATTATCTGTGCAATTGTTTTAAGAGTCGGCGAAGTAACAGATTCTTGAATGAGCTGCAATGGTGATGGGGAGGCGTACTGTTAAGAATAGGGTGGTTTATTAGAGATCCCTACAAAGCATCGAATCCAGAAAAAAAAACTGGAAGAAAGAAAAACATGATAAAATCAATTGAAAGAATAAACATTGATTATTCATCTTTTATTTAATGAATGTTAATCTCATGAAAGTCTACGTACATCGCACTATTTGTACCGGTAACTATTTCTTTTTCATTAGAAAATAAGACTTTACATCACATCACACACACATCATCAGCCAGTTAACGTCCACTACTGAACAAAGGCCACCCTCTTAGAGAGGGGTGTTGCCATAATCCCCACGCTTGGCAGGCGGCTTGGAAATCGCAGTATGTTCACCGTGTACTAATAGGACGCTGCTACCCATCCTCCGATGGTTCTGGTCGCAGTTTTAGGACATACCCGGGTCCTGGGAAACTATATATAAATAAGCGGTAATAAGCGGTATAAGTAAGCGGTTAAAAACAAACGGTCAGATTATTTGCAGTAAGTAAAAACTAGTTAGTAAATAATCTATTCAATTATCATATTTTCTACGGAACATTCAAGTTTCATTTTAACATCGCCATTTTTGAAGAGCTAATTTCCTGAATCATCCCTACCTAACGGCCACTTTATCGCCAGAGTTACGGTTTTCTTTAAACGGTTGATTAGTCCTATCCCCGAGGACGTAGTTAAACGATTTGACGAGCGCTCGTTAAAAATTAACTTGTTTTGTTTAAGAACCTCCTTTGGACTGTTACGTTTATTGTAAACGGTGGTTTATTAATTATTTGCTTGCTTAATTATGCTTGATTCATTTGTAATTATATAATTTTGCTGTATAGCAGTGAACACGACCTTGATGTGATTTTTATATTATTTTTAAAATTTTATTTATATTTAAAAGTGTTTAGAATTAAGTCCCATTACATTTTGTAAACTGTGTATTATGAAATCTTATTTTTACGTGTTTATGCATTACAAGAGATTTTGACTTTGATACTGACTTTGAATCCTGGTAATTTTCTGAATAATGACGCCATAATTTACAAATCGAATAAACAATTGCCTTGTATCTTTATGAAGCTTTCATGGCGTAACTTGTAAAATGCGACGTCTAACAGAAAAAATTCAATAAAAAGCTAAAAGCCAATCTTATCTCGGCAAGAGGAAATTAAGAAACAGCGGCGGGCATCTGACACGGTGGCTCTTTACAGATCTGTCCGTAGTGAGGGGACGTTCTTAAAATAACGATAAAAGATTAAATGAGACAAGATACTTTTAATTCACTAAGAAATTAACCATTCATTTACAGTTTTTAATAATATATTATATGGTAATCAAAAATTAATTTAATTTGCGTCATAAAAAAGTATAAAAACCAAGTCAGTTTCCATAATGAAAATCAAACGAGTAATGAGCAATTAATAAAAAAAATATGTGAGAGAACCTAATCAGTAACGAATCTTTAGTTCATACTACGTTTTTTAGCATTAAACATTGGCGCAAAGTGACTAGCACGCTTCCATCTACTCGTACGCCACTGGAGCAAATGTGCATGCGCCCCAGAGCCTCACTCCGATATTTCAAGGAGTTGGACTTACTCAGGTATATAGATGCTGGTAAGGGTAATGCACAGAACACCTCAAGTGGGACGTCAGTGCAGGACGTATCGACCCTGGTGAGGAGGAAAATCCACTGACCTGTGAGGATACGAAGGTGGCACTCGGGTCTGCAGTTACGCTCGTTTTCAGGTTTTTCTTTGTATGGTCTCTCTGCCATCTTCGTATGGTATGTAGGCTCTGCTCTGGTCATCTGGTCGGGATGCACACACGTGAAGTGAAGACGTAACATATAGCACGCGCGACGGTCAATCTCCAACTGCTCGAGCTCGGTTTCCGAAGGTTGGAGTACCAACACAACGAAAACGCACGGCGCGTAGCAATTCTACCATCACCATAATACTCGGAAACTAATGTTTCTCTATGCGTGGTCACGTGAAAAGACAGTAGATATTCATTGAATGCGCAAATCTCAAAATTTGAATGAAAAAAGGAGGAAAATATAGAATAGATATCCCATATCGAATTAGAATAATAACACGTGTATTTAACTATTTCTTAAAATCGTTGCCAACAAATTGTACTAAACGTAAACATCGATACATTTTCATGTCTCCTTTCCCAACCATAGACATTTTTAAAGATAGAGTGTTGAATACGACAGCGCTCGACATCGGGTTTTCTCGTCGAACCGCTGAAATAATTCCAGTGTCACACCGACGAGGGGCCCGCCGGAAACGCAGCCTTATCTCACCATACCCGCGCTTGTTCCATTTTTAAACAACTCACTTCTTTATTTGTATTTATTCCGTCCCCCGCTTCACCCACAACCCCCTTCCGCGCCCGTGATACCACATGAATAGAGACGTCTACTTAATGGGACTTTCAGTTCCTAAGTCATCATGTTTTTAACAATATGAAGATAAGTAAGGAGGTCGACGCGCGGATAATAAACGGTAGAAATATGCGCGCTCGCTTCGGGGAAATTTGAAAGAAAATCTTGATGGCTGCCGTAAATAAGCTCGCGAAGTTTGTATATTGTTTTTATTTTTTCTTGTTTTGGATATTGGAGTAAATTGAAAAGTAAATATCTGGAATAATGTTAGGTGTATTGTTGAGTTAATATCGGAAAGGATATTACGATGATTTCTTGTAACAAAAACAATATTTCCACCTCCACAAAATGTTAAGTAGGTATTTGAAATTTCAAAAGTAAAATTTAATTTAGTAGATTTCTAGTAGAATAAAAACCGGGAGGATGGATTTAAGTTAGCGGCGTCGTGGAATCCCATAGTAAGCAAATGTACAAACCGCGGTGTAGGTACTAGGACTTTTACCGATACAGTCAGTGTTGTGTGTCGTAGTGACAACCCTGCAATTTTTCAAGATCAAGATCAAGTGAGGGTAGGAGAACAAAATATCCGCTCTTCTCGCCGGACTCACCCGCAGTTTTCAGTCAGCTCGTGACCACGGCCATTGTAACATGGTCGAAACGTCGAGCGAAAGGTATCTATTTTTTACCTATATTTAATAGTGCGCGATAAGTCCCGATAAATATGAAAACATGTGTTCGAATCGCGAAAGTTTAAAAATTACTAAGCCATATAACATTCGTGTTTTTTCTATATTTGGGTGTTAATATTTAAGTATTAAAAAATAATATTAATATTATGGTATATCAGTCTCTGGCAGCCATAGTACAAGCTTTGCTTAGTCGATGGGATGACCGTGTATGTAAAAATATCCTGAATATTTATTTATTTATATCAATTTTTAACTGACGAAAAAGAAGGACGGTTCTATGTTACACTGTTTTTTTAATGTATATTCATCAATTTCTCCGCCAACTGTGGACCGATTAAAAAAAAAACTTGGTAGGGTATACTTCCAATTTGGTCCCATTGTCACCAAGTCTGATGATGGGATGACAGAGAAATCGAGGGCAATCCACAAATTTTACAGGCACTTATTTTTCATATATTTTTGAAGTCGGTTTTTAATGTGATCCATTTGTTTATCTTAATTTGTCTAGACAATCTGTTAATGACATGTAAGAATGGTACCCTAAACTATTTATGTATATTTTTACCTTATTCGTTGCTACTAGGATCCTGCACACAATCCTGCAATAGCATCTCAAACGCCTTAGATAAGACGTCGTAAGTCAAACAGTGCTATTCTTCTGGGTACAGTTTATCCGTTATCTCGGTACAATGCGTTACCTCGGTATCATTACAGGAGCTATTCAACATTTTTATTATTGCCTTACTATTGTCTTACGGCGCGACTCTGGCTGATAGCGGAAGGGACACAAAGATTAAAAGGTTTGCAAGCTTACAAGAACATCAGTGAGGTCACACTAGTTTAAAATAGCACAATTATTATACAAAACTCAAACCAAGAATACTTGCACACATTTATTGTATGTGCATAAGTGCATACAAATACAAGACACACGTTGACGGTTAACTATGGTTAATTGGTTGTTCGCCCCAAGCTGAGAGTTCGCAACCCCTATATCTTTGCGACCCCTCCACAGATTTTGCCCATATTCAAATAATAATAAAAATATTGATATGAACTACTTGCTTTCAAAATTTCATGACGATGGTATCAACGACATGCAATATAAGTTATCGTTATCGATCTTTACCATCAAACAAATGAGACATAGAAATACCGACTTGTACCATTAGAATCTGAGACCTCTCATTGGTCAAAAGTTCAAAGGAATCGCTACGCTGGTTGCCGCCGGACTTGCTTGCTATTTTCTTCGCCTGTGTGTCACACAAATAACTCTCTTCGAGATAGGTTGCAGATTTATGTGTATAATGTTTGTTGTTTCACCTTCCGCGAATAATGCCCGCGCAGATTTATGAATAAGCTCGCGGTGGGGCGATCGCCGATAAAGAGGTTTGACTAATTTCAGTACTCCTTCATTTTCTTGCTTTTGTGCCCCAGTTTTACGTGAGTGGGTGTAGTATTCTTGCTGTTTTCTCACCTAGTTCTCATCATGTTTATAATAACAGAAAGAAGATTGTATAATGAAAAACATATTAAATTCTTACTTCAAAAAAAAAATTTATCTATTAAATCGCTATACCTGTGAGAATTGTTCCCAAAATGCTGACCCCATTACCACGTTGTACAGCAATGCTGACCATTTGAGCAAAGTAGATGCCAGTATTTTGGTCACGTGTTGTATTGACCAGACGTGACCTTGTAGCTCTCACGTCAGTGGCCTATGGTTTCGACCCTATAAAAGGTTGACGTCTGTTGAGGTCTTCTGCGAAATTTGTCACCGCAGCAGCCTCACCTTACCTTGCCTTGCCTTACTCTGCGTTCTGAAAAGTGGCGGTAATAAGTCGCCTGTGAAGATAAATTCTTGTATATACCTCAAAACAAAATGCATTAAATATTTGTGACACAAATCACGATAAAAATTAGTATCTTAGGGCCCTTCTTTTGGTAAGCTTCACTAGATGGCGGTATTTTTTATTTGTATAATCACTAGCCATCGAAATATACACACGTTAGAATATCGCCAAACCGGAAACAGGTTTCCTAGATTTAGATCAGCGCACTGGCGCCATTTCCTTCGCTAATTGCGAAGAAAGTAGGTTTTAAAGACTTATTTTATTTAATAATAAGCTTGCGTTTGACTGCCAACTGTCTGATGTTAAGAGATGATGCGATTCAAGTTTCCCACAAGCGTCGAAACCTAAACTAATCCGACGGGTTATAATTGTTCTAAATAGTTGTCGTTATATTGTCCTCCTTGTTTCCTGAGAACTATAATCTAGGCATGTTCAAGGCTAGTGAATAGATTTCTTCTAGATCACCGTGTACCATCCTAGGCCACACCGTCGCTTACCATCAGGCGTGTTGGTGGCCAAACGTAGATCTATTATATATATAAAAAACAACGCCATCTACCCAGTCAGCTAGAACTGTTATTTTTATATTTTTATGCTTCATAATACTTTCACTTGTAACTAACTAATTAACAATGTAATCAAATTTTATTATTATAAAATATAAGTCGATTTTAAACTACTTTATCATATTGTCATATTGATTTGACACTGCAAGTATATGTACATAATTCGAAAGCAAATCGATAATTTGGTACCATCGAACTGATCTAATGATGGAGTCAGGAGGTGGATTTTAGAACTCTACAATGGCGTATCACACTGACAGAGCCATCTAGCGGGAGATGCTAACCATCATGCCGTATGAGGGTATCGATCGACACACCTATCCCGTCTCTTTTCACGCCCCTTTGTGCGCGCGCGTGGATATCGTTACGCTGTTTAACGAGTCACAAAAGCGTGTTTTTAGTTTTTTACTGTAAGTAATATTATTATTTAAATTTTATAGAAAATTCAATTTTTACGCCTGGCAAGTTTCGATCCTGCACCATCGAGTATACACCTCGAGTGATCTATCTACTGAGCTATGATACGGGTATTACTTCCATCGAACTAACATAAATGAGTTCTTTATTTGTTCAATGCGATCTAGAAGGATTTTTAGTTGGTTTCTACTCAAAAATACTGGTGGGAAACAATTCCACGCGTACGCAATACTAAATATTGTATTTTGTAATGCACATATTTTTACAATAATTAAATTCTGCCAGGCTTGCGGTCCCAAGCTCAAACTATCAAACTACCATACAAACTAAATCCAATAAAACAATACAACCGCAAATATTCACCGCAGAATCTCAAATTATGCAAATACCCTCCCCGAGCTTCCTGCTTACCGTAGATACCATTAATCATTATCTAAATTAATTTCGAACCTTTAAGAAAATCTCCTCTTAGTTTCTTAAAGTCACAATAAAGAGGATCGCAGCGAGGGCCATAACTCATCCGCACCTAAGATTACTGATCTTTAATCCCCCCTCCTGGCTTCGCTTAAAGTTAAGATTTACGACCAGGAATTATTATAACGTCCCGCAAAATAAGCTGGGACATGAGTCTATGGAAAAACTTGACACTGCGTGGTTGAGGTGCGACTTTTCAGTAGCGGAAATTGAGTTAGAACTTCACGGAAAAATCAAGAAAGGAAACCAATTGTCTTGTCTAAGACTGTGATGTATTACTATAATTCCCTAACTACGATGACCAAATTGTGGTGTTAAGCAGTGAACAAATAATCGGATGCGTCTGTAAGCCAAACCTAACGGACGCGACTCGTGGGTATGCACAGATTCGATCGAGGAAAACGTCCAGGAGCTTTACGGCTACCTGTTATAAGCGATTCAGTTTAGGTGATCGCGAAAAGTTGTACGACCGCAAACCGTATCTCGGCGCGTTAAGGTTCGCGTTCGCGTGACTTTGCAAACTGCGCTAATTCAAGCCCGCGGTTAGAGTTAGCCGAAGGGCCCCAGCACGCCAGATCGGCTTTCGGACATCCGACCGCTTAAAGTCAGGTTAAGGATAAATCAGCGACTTATGACAAATAGTATGTACTTACAATACACTACCTATGTGTTAGCTAGATCCTAGATCGCATCCGTCAGCCACGTTTGTCAGAGGCATCTGATAGTTTGCAGCTTTTATTTTATTTTATAATAGACTTGCGTTTGGCCGCCACTTCGGCTGTTGTTATGTTAAGTGCTCCACGCTTGCCTAAAAGAAACCAATTCACGTTGTCCAAAAATGTCAATAAATTTAACTGGGTACAGGATAGGGTTGCAATTCCTGATGGGCAGTTTTCTGGTGTTATCTAGTTGCGTTCTTAACTTCAGCTCAACAAAAATGGTTATAGAACTGCCGCACATAATATTGAATTTTATTTAATTACCTACCTTTTCTCATCCTACGTTTTACCATAAATCTATTTACCTCATAAGCCGAATGAAGATCTAGAGCCTTTTTACCTGTCTCGGAGTTAGCGAAGGAATATTTATAGGGCCAACTTTATTTAATATCGGTGTTCATCCACACCCCTTGGTAAACTTTTAAGCTGCAACGTCAAATTTTATATTTGTTATAATATCTAGAAGAAATTAAACAAGAGTTAACAATTTGATGGAAAAAGCACATCAGTCTATATATTAGATACTTAGTCTTTTAGGTATTTAAAGGATACTTTAAGACGTACCGCGTACCAACCTATGGAAGAAAACAAGATTTTAATTTATTTAAATTTTCTGTCATATCATCTACTTAATAGGTATATATAATAATCTATGTGTGTGGGTATATTCCCTATGGGCTCCAAAAAAGCTTAACCGAGTTTGACGGGACTCTCACTGGCAGATAGCTGTTGTTAGAAGCAGTAACTTACTTGAAATAGGCCTTCCCCATCGATCTTCAAAAGTGCCGGTTGGAAGCGACCTGCATCCAGCGTTTTCCTGTGGTCTCTTTTATATGTTGTCCGTCCAAAGGAGTAACATAGGATACTTTTATCGAGGGTATCTACGCGAGTGAAACCATGCGGAGTTAGAGTATTATAAACTAGCACAAATAGCGTAGACTTTCATATAAACTTTCAACTCCCTTTTACTTCCTTAATTAGTACGTGTCGTTAAATCCTTTTATGGCGGATTCACAACCTACACGAAAAAATTCTCTCTTCAGTGGTCACAACCTATAAGAAATAGATCTGACAAATTTTAGCTTGCGTTTGTCAAGTAAACAAAAACCAATCGCTCACTCGAGACATCCGTAATCAGTGAGTAATAGAGTAGGTTTTAACCTAAAAATATATTTAGACAGGCTCTAGTGTATTACATAACAAAGTAATCAAAATCCGTTACGACAAAAATATAAATAGAGGTCCAGGCTTTTCAAATTCTAAGATAATACCGTGTTTTATTGTTCTTATAAATAACAACCCAACAAAAGTAACGACCCAGGGTGATCGTATTCCTAATATAGTATCTCAAACTTACTACGAATTTTCCAAGTTTTCCAGCAAAACTTCCAAACATTGCTGTAATTGAAAGATCGGAAATTCCCAACCAAGCACATATTTCAAAACCTCTTCTTGCTCGGATAATATAAGGAGATAGAGGACAGAGTCGGATATAAAATATGGCGTCCTTTCATGAATCTTATTAAGATATCCTCCGAAAACCGAGAGGGACAAGACCATCTTAAAATTTACACGAAGGAAGAAGAGGCAAATAGTCGGTTTACGTTAAAATAATACAGTTAAAGAGGTGTGCGAGTTGGAGAATTTATCGTCTCTATGAATATGATATTCTTTAAGTAGTGGATATAGCTCCCTTAAGGGGTGTTTAATGTCACAACCTTGATGCCTCGAGGGTGTGATTATTATTATGCACTTATACTTTAACCGATAGATTTTTAGTTTAAGTTATTACACATAGGAAAACATCCTTATTACGCAAATACAATACAAAAAAATCTGGACAATATGATCCATAACTTAGAACTATAAAACTTAAAATTGCATAATATGAAAAATCTCTCTTATAATAAGATTTGTTATTTAAACATTTTTTGCAGACAACTTCAAACTCCTTCGTTATCTCCTGGTTGATCCATAGACCAAATTTTTTTTTTTTGCTACGCAATAAATCTATTGGTTGAACACTTTCTGCACAAAATGCCCAAATATAGGCGAAATAAGGTTCTCTGTTGATATGTGAATAACTATTATTTAGATATACAGAATTAAAAGTAACTACAAATTCTTTTCGGTTGACGCATTTTACAAGTAACAATCGAGGCGGAACCACTGCCAGACAATTTTGAACTTTCGGAAAACCAGGAAGAGTTCACATTTCCACAACAACTTGTACACCGCTACAGCGTGCGGGTTTTGACTCTTTCATCAGGAGTTGGACCTACGTACCTACGTACGTAATGAAATTAAACTTATTTTTTTCTTTCTTGCTTGTGCATTTACTAACTAAACAAAATAAAAGCTTACTAAATAGGTAGCTAGAAAAATATGGTGGCTAGGTTAGGTTAAATTAGTATCATTAACAAAGTTCACAAATTAAAGGTTAACATTTTTCTTGTTTCCTGTTAATACATTTTTGTTTCAGGGCAGGTTAAATTAGCGTCTCTGACAAATTTCTGTCGAGAAAAACATAACTAAGTGATTCTTAATTCCTTATTATGTCTAATATGACGTTAAAGCGGAATTACCCAAGAGATTCGTTAGAGAAACAGTTTTCAAGCTAGCACTACAAAAACGACATTGCTAAATGGCAATGCATATGCGTTGAGCCAGAAAAACACGCTAGCATTTTGCAACCTCTCCCTTTAACCTCCACACTGAACGACACCCTTTCTGAACATTTTTCGATTAAAGATTTTCTGGTCTATCTAATAATCATTTAATTTAAATAATTTAAAAAAATCTAATCAGAACACCAGCACAGTAAAATCAATAAGTGTTTCACTTAATCTTTGTTCCTTCGGAGTATGTAATATAGGGTAAACGCCTCTGATATGTCCCATAACTCATAACTTTCTTTCGAAAGTGCAACATTTGCGCCATATCGCGGCTAACATGCAAAATAAGTTTGGGATACGTCGGTACCGGGTATCTATATCGTACGGATAGGTTGGCACCAAGTATATTGGTTAGCGGAAACCGATAATAAAGTTTGAACGCCCGGTGTCGAATATTGGCACAGGTACTTTTGCGATAGAATATAACCTTTTAGATGTTTTAAAATAAATAAGACATAATATGGGTATTATGGGTCAGTGAGTTTCATTTTTGTTGTCGTTAAGGCCGAGATCAAATCGCGCGCCCTTCTTGCTCGCGCCTTTAACATTTTTGAAGATAAAAATCACTGATTATAGGATTATTATTTTTTCAAATACCTAGCTCCAAAGCGGTGTCCTATTAATAAAAAAAACTAGGTCAATTGACATTAGTGGAGTAGTTACCTCACCTACACCAACTCACCCACTGGGGTGAAAATACCATTCCAAAAATCCGACAGTAGAGTCAACTCACCCATGGGTGGAATTCTTGATGAATGAGCCGCCACTTAACCCTATAAATAAACTCAGAAATAGTAGTAATGTAGTGTTTAGTCTTATTCGCTTATACATTTTGAACTTGTTTAAAAAGACAAAGATTGACACTAACTACTCTACTTCTCTACTCTTTCAAAGTACATATATACCTTTTATACTTAACGAGCTGCGCCCCGCGGTTTCATCCGCGTGGTGATGAAAATCGGTGGTGATGATGATGGAAAGTAACCTATATGTTAATCCAGGACATAAGCAATGTATCTTCCAAATTTCATCCAAATCCATCCAGCCGTTTCCGCGTTATTGAGTAACTAACATCCATCCATCCATCCATCTAAACTTTCACATACGAGTATATGAATTTAGTGAGATTATTAATTTGCATGCTTGATTAAAGATTGTTTTGACTGTACAATCCTAATATAGGAGCAATGTGACCCTTACACTATATAGCAAATTAAGAATTGAATTTAATTCTAAAGCTAACATTAATAAAAGCGCTAATATCTACTAAGTAGCTGAACATACTATCTACTTGTTTGACAGTATAAGAACAAATAAAATCTTCTCCCTCTCAGAATAAAGATATCCCTAAATCTCGCCCGTTATCATTCAATTTCAATATTATGGGGGTGTTATGCAAAAACTGGCAGTTTCTTGTAGCCCTACATAAATAACATTAGCAGGGAGATAGCGTGTATTGTAATTACCATATAAATAATAATTTCGAGACGAAGATTACGGCGTAAGGAAGACGGAGAGACTTTACCCTCGCTCTTGTGAGAGCATGTGAGATTCAGTTTCAGGTAGCTATTTCAGTTTTTAGCCTGCAATCACAAAAGGGGCAGATTTTCTTTTTGTGTGTATGTTTCTTAAATATATCGGGTGCTTTTTTAGCCAAACGGAAAAAATTGGGTGAGACATGGAATAAGTCTATATATTTTTGTAACCATTTTTTACTGACCTCAAAAAGGAGCCCAATGAATTGCCTTTCTCAATTTAGTTGCTTTTTTAATTGTTTGTTTGACCTTATTCGTCAGAACTCCATCATTTTTATAAATATTTTTTTAAGAATTTCCGTAAATAATATTTATTTATTTTTAATCGCGGATATGTCCGCGTTTGACCACCAACTCGCCTGTTGGTAAGCGATGATGTGGTCAAAGATGAAGCACGCAGACTAAGAAGATACCTATTCACTCTTGCCTTGAAAAGGCCCAGATTATATCTCTCAAGAAACAAGGAAGCCGGCAGGTTGTTCCAATCCTTTGCCGTACGGATTAGAACATGATGCACTTTCCCCGAAATGTATCCTATAGAAAATTGACAGACTCGTTACTTTACGGCGGTGTTCAAGACTGAGAAGTTTCTTAGCCACTAACTTCTCATCGCCTATAAGTCGAGCAGCACGCCGATCTACCGATTCAAGAGCTTCGAGCTGGTATTTGGCTGAACCGTCCCATAGATGACAGCAGTATTACATACACGATCGGACTTGGGCTTGGTATAGCGTAAGCAACTGTCCCGGTGTGAAATAATTAATATATATGATATTTTATGCCATCAGGCTTGATGCAATCCTAGATGCGTACACACCCGCCACGCCACCTCATCATATCTCCCTTGTTCGTCTGATCTGAGGTAGAAAAAGATAAATTTAAATTTTAGTTTTGGGCTGCGTTCTCTTTCAAATTATTCACAGCTAGATAATATTATTAAATTACACATCTCTCATCCACAAAAATGATTATGCGCTATAACCCCGCCAAAGTAAATATATCAAATGCATGTCGACAAAGTCTTCTGTATGACACCCATATTTCATCCCATCTCTATACCACTGATTATTTCGAACAATCTGTTTCCATGCTTTTGTTTGTATGCTAGGCCACTTGGCCTATTTATTATAAAAACCAATCTTTAACTCTATAATAATGTGATATATTCGTTTAATTTGTTGTATTATTAAAGGTTCCGTACCCAAAGGATGTAAATGGGACCCTATTACTAAGCCTACGCTGTCCAGTCTGCCCATCAGTGCGTCTTTTGTATATTTCCTATCGGCGACAACACATCGGCTCCAAACAGTAGTAAAATCACGCAATTTGAAAAATCACGCGCACGCGAACCTTAACTTAACGCGCCGATCTATAAGGTTTGCGGTCGCGCAACTATTCGCATCACCTAAACTGAATCGTATATAACAGGTAGGCGTAAGGTAAAGTAAAAGTACTGTATTTCGGGAACCATAATAACCTCTCCCATAAATATTAATATTTAAAGAAAAGTGTTATTTTCTTATTAATATTACGACATGACACAATGGAAACAAGCACTTAGGTGATAAAGCAAAATTCTGCTTCGTACGCCACCTTTGGCTTATAATATTTCGCTTCCTGATGATATGAAGATAATTTTATACAGAAATTTAAAAAAAGTTTATTTGAATAGTATCTAAAGCTTGGTTGTAATCAGAATAAAAAACAGGAGAATGAAGAATAAACTGCATATAATTTCTGGTGTATAATGTTTTTTAGCCAGAAATTATACGTAAAGTTTAAATTAGTGTAATAATTTTATTGCTAAGAGTATTACCTTTAGCATATACATGGTGATAAGATAATATAGTGGATTCTTGACTAATGTTTGAATATATTAATTATGTGATATGTGTTAGTGATATGCAATCTATTAACATTTGCAAGCATTTACTTATTAATTTCTTTCAGATTTTTTATTTAAACTACCACTACACCGCTTTATACAAGTTCCATATGTACTAGTGAATGCCAAATCACAGCACTACAAGTATCACAAACTTCCGCTGCATTTTTATTACAAACAAATTGACTATTATAATAGCACCTCCACACTTCCACAGCCTTAAAGCCATAGCCATAAAGCATGGTTCACATTAATCACGATTTAATACTGGCAATAATTAAAAATCTCATAGGTGCCGCGCGGCTGCAACTCACTTAATCGTTACCCCATTTGATAGATGGCTCTACCACCACACTGGTGATAGAACCTTACCACAATACACGCACTCAAAACATTAAAGCATTTTCCAAGAAGAACCGAGCTGTCTTCATCATGGAAAGGTTCCAAGACGGGAGCGTATTTAGAAGTATTAGGAAGCGTTTACACGGGCGGCACGTAGCGTAATAAATAATATAGTAATCAGTGCGATTCCTTACATCCCATCTCTTATTAGTCGAGAACCTACATTCAACATTCGCTAATACCTTGGCTTACTAACACATGTGGGACGGAAAGATTCTCCCAGAATTTATTGTACTTTGGCTTATGAATCATAAATAAGGAGGGCTAATTAGAATTGCCTTTCGACTACCGAATAGACGCTTAGGTTTTCTTAACGACGCGACGCGGCGTTGGATTTTAATGAAACAACGCGTTATCTTTGAAGATTTATTTCAACATCTAATGAAATCTATGGATACTAATATCATTTTAAATATACTTATCAAAATACCTGTTAAATTTTCTTGTTGTTTCTTTTTGGAATCGTCTCTTGTCAATGGAGTAGCCTCTAGTTTATCTATAATTTTAAGCCGAAGTTATGACCTTTTTCGACTACACTTTCTCTATTATTTTGACTTACCTCTGGTTATCTCTATGATAATAAAAATAATTTGGCCTCTGTTTTCTCTTCGGTCTTTTTTCCTTCTCTTTTTTTTATTGTGCCTTGTTTGATTTTTATATATATTAACCTGGCGCCCTTAGCCAGGCTCGTGGGCTTACCCTATCATGATCAGGGGTCAGGAGGCTTGGATTTAAATAGTACATTGTAAACATTAGCTGAAAACGGACGAAGGAGCCAAGACAGGTCGAAAAAACGCTGATGACCTCGGCTCGTTCCAAGCAGGGTTGAACCTAGATCATCGCACTGTTTGGAAAAAGATGGGAAAGAACTTTGCCCAGGAGCGGATAAGGTAAAAAAAACAGCAGTCATAGGACTGCACGTCAGAAGTGAAAACTTAAGTAGTAATACACCTAGTCTACAAGAGATGGCGCTGTTTTAAAATACATGGTACAGCGTGACGATGCGCGAGTTCCATGATTTTTGTTTACCTAAAAAGTGCTCAACACTCCTAAAGAAGTTTTCACTGCTGGGTCTAGCTAGAATAACATTAGATTATGTCCCCTAAACTCGCGTGTCATCTCAAATAGTAAAAGGTGACAGTAAATAAATACCTTAACATTAAACTCATAAGTATTTGAATGATATAATACTCTAAATTAATTTTCAAGTTACAAAGTAAGCGTGCATGCGGCATACATGCCGATAATACGGGCGAATGATGAAGTTTTAACAAGTTCGCGAAATAATAAATCTCCTACGCGCGGTTATCGCAATGCGTAGGTTGTGGTATGTGGAGTTGCCAGTTTAGCTTGCTTACATTTATATGGAAAAAAGTAATAAGAGGCGTAATTAATTTAAGAACCTATTACATATGAATATTCATATGTAATAGGTTCTTAAATTAATTAGTTAGTTAGTTTATATTAACAAAATATTAAACGTTAAAAACGGCAAAATTATGCAAGCCAAGAAGCGTAATTAAAATCAATGCGGCGCCACGGTCATCTAGTCATTTTCACACTTTTCATAGACAGTTATTTTTTCGGAGATTACTTGTTCGATTTTGATTGGGCTTGGTATAATATATTGGAAATACAACGTTCTAATATGGTTTACATTTAAAAAAGTTTTTACCAGTTTTTCTATACTAAATTTTAACATAATATTACACATTTTATTGCCAGTTTAGATATGTCTAACCTAACCTAACCTAACAAGTTTCATCAAAATCTTCCGAGTAGTTTCCGGAAAAAATAATTACCTAAATTTGTATGAAAAGTGTGAAAATTACAAGATTAGTGTAATCAACAAATTAAAAAAACTTGCACTTATAATTTAGGAGCTATAAATTGATTATTAGGTATTACAATAAGAGTTTATTATCTGTGGAGGCGGTATTACAAAAAAAAAGTTTTTCGGACGAGTATCTCTTGGTTGTCTTTATAATGCCACTTTTTCCACTTTTCACCAAAGTTTTGCCGTTTTATCTAAAGTATGTGCTATTTTTTCTACTCTAGCAACACCATCACGCTTATAAGTGGTAAAGTAAAGAATGGAAAGTAAAGTTGGCGCAATAAATTAATTGGCGACTAAGTTATCGTAAAGTAAGGCTTCGAACCTGCGCGTAAGACGAGCGTGCGGGATCCCAAGTTTAGACTATTAATTTGGGTATTAAAGGACGAGGCGGCAAATAACCGGGTATACGTGGGCGTGTGTTTGATTGTTATTAATTTTGATAAAATATTGGTGCTGGAGATTTGGCTTTACATGACTGAATGGGAGTGTGGATATTGCCACAAAACTTGGCGTTTGTTTTGGAAATAAATACATTAAGATTTAAGAACTGACACCCTATACTTATACTTATAACTTATATAGATAAATAAACGTGGAATAATTTACTCGGTATTTTAACTAATCTGATACAGTTCAAAATTTTAAACAGAGAAAATGAAACAGCAACAAAATAAAGAGAACATTCATATCATGACTACTACGTGTGTTAGATAACATAAAACTACTAGCTGCGCCCCTCGGTTTCACCCGCGTGGTGATGAAAAATACTTTACGACCTATATCAAATATAAATGTAAAATTTCATAAAAATTGTTCGAGCCGTTTCGGTGGAGTGCGACCACAAACACCGTGACACGAGATTTTTATATATAAGATTGAGATTGTATTCTTGGACATATATTATGTATTCTAATGGATATGATATTAAACATTACTTAGAATTTCGCGACTATTACACATTGAAATATAAAAAAAATATAAAAAAAAAACAGTCTATGTGACCATGGACATACGTATAAATTTAAATTGAAATGAAAATATTGGATAGAAAAAATTACGAATGCAACAGAGCTAATTATGGTTTTACCACAAAAAAAGATAATCAGGATTGCTTTAGCTAGACCAAGTGATTTATTTATATAAAATTGACACAAGAAAAAATTATAAACGGGAATATGTGGTATGTAATGTGGTAGTATGTAAAAGCCATAGGTCCCATAACGAATTATTATGATATTATAAGAAAATAAACCAGCCAAATGCGAGTCGGGCTCACGCACTGCGAGTTCGGTACCATCAAAAAAACTCAAAAAATTGTGCAAAAAGACCTAAGTATTTCTAGACAACAATTTAATAGTGTTCAAGCCTGACACATCCACATAAATGTCAGTCATCATGTAGGATTTAACAGTTATTACACACCTAAGTTACTATATGTTTTTTACAAATCAAGCAATATTAATGCAAAAGGATAGTGATATTATAATATCATTGTTTTTTCTTTAGTACTTACCTATATTTCTTAACAGACTCATAAAAATTGCGACTTAAAAACGCCCGCCAGTGATTACCATAAATAAACTCGGCATCATACTTACTTACACCCATTTTCATCCCTCGCGTATTGGAACAGCCATTCCGAACTGATTGATTCGACTATAATGACAACTCTGACAAACTTTTGTACCCTAGTCTCCACTTTGGGGCACAAAACGACTGCTTTCGTCAATTTTATGCATTAACTACCCAAATGTCCTAATAAATTTCGCTCTGGTGATTATTTTGGCTCACAATTTAACAATATTAAAACAGTTCTAGATTTATTTTATGTGTTTTCAGCGTGGACGAAACGCCCCTTTATGTAATGGATGTAATTTTAGCTGTAGGTAAATAACAATGAAAATGCTGACTTCATAGATGTAACTTTTATCATTAAACTAGCGACGCGCCCCGGCTTCGCACGGGCGTAAGCTCGGCCTTCGGTCTCGCTACTATGACCCGTTCCAGGAACACAAAATTTCATCAAAATCGGTCCAACCGTTTACTCACCGTTTAAACCTTCCCTGGACTACGACAAACATTTCAAAACCAAAATCAGCTAAATCGGCTCAGCCGTTCTCGAGTTTTAGCGAGACTAACGAACAGCAATTGATTTTTATATATATGGATTATAATATTTGTGCTGATTGCGCTAAATTTACTGCGTCTATATTATAACAAAAAAACATTTTAAAAAATCACACCACATACATCTATGGCAAAAAAAAACAGGTTGCCTGGAAGAGATCGCTTTTAGCGATAAGGCCACCACTTGTGGCATTAGCTCATAAGTGTTTTCTATCTGTTTATAATTTTTAATTCTGGTGTACACAATAAAGAGTAATAATTCTATATAAATAAATAAATATAAATAATAAAAATTTATTGAGACAAAATAATACAATTCAGCAGTTATTGTAATGCGTCGTACTCCGGACAGGGACAGGGGGACTCATATATATATCTATACATATACACACCATCACACACACATCGTAAATACATAATGTATCTGGTAAGTGGTTGATGTTAAGAGACCTTTGAGCGACCTAAAAACTCTCACATTAGGGGTGGCCATTCGGCTTATACGAACTTACTGACTTACTTTATGAGGTAGATACGACAAGTGCCTTTATTAACCAAATAAAATACTTAGTTATATAATTTAAACTGACACCAAATTACCTACATCGCATTTTCATTTATCTTTGGAACGCCTATAGACGGTAAGAGTCCTAAATATACCTAATACTTAAGCATAATCAGTTTTTTTAATAGTCCACTGCTAGAATTAGGACTACCTCAAAAGGGCGGTAAAATATAGCTAATAGTGTATGTATATTTTTACCATATGTGTAAAAATAACACACACACGTTACACATAAATGTTCAAATCAGCGCCATGTATAGCAAAAACATATGTGTAATATAACATATTATGTTATATTCATATGTGTAATATAACATATTATGTTATATTACACCTATGTTTTTGCTATACATGGCGCTGATTTGAACAGAAATATAGCAAATGTTCAAATCAGCGCCATGTATAGCAAAAACATATGTGTAATATAACATATTATGTTATATTCATATGTGTAATATAACATATTATGTTATATTACACATATGTTTTTGCTATACATGGCGCTGATTTGAACATTTGCTATATTTCTGGGGGTACTTACTACTCTACTGATGCTAAACCATATTTAGTAGTTAGTAAATAAATATAATATTCGTCCAAAAAAAAGAAGAAAAACTGCACCAAGTGTGCATCCCCCTGTAACCAATTAGCGAAGCGTGCGAGATAATTACGGTTACAAAACAAGTCATAGTTGACTAGCACAGTGACGTCAAAGTCGTTGACCCATTGACATACATTTAAAAAACCAGCTGACGCGGCATTATTTCGCTTGGATGGTTTTAGTAATTCAGCAATGTGATAAAATTTCGATTTGTAAAAGATTGTCCCTAATTAACTGTGGGCGTAAAAACTACTGTTATGCTTCTATAATAATATTTTCTAGTTAGGTGTTTTATGAATTGAAGCCTGACGAAATTAATACATTAATAAAGGCAAATAAAATCTAACACCAATGACATAGAATTAAATTACACCCCTAACTATTACAGAAAAGATTAAAGTGAACGCGATTAGCGCAAAAAAATATTTAATTTAATTTTTATTTTTAAGACAAAAGTGAATCGGTTTCTTCTAGGCAAGTGATTATGCCGTCCATCCATCGTAGGCCGCATCATCGCTTAACATCAGGCGAGTTGGCGGCCAAGCGCAAGCCTACAATAAAATAAAAAATTACTTACTTGAATCAGGCGTTACTTGGCGGTATCTACAAAACTGTCTCCTAGACGAAACTCTAGTTTATTTCTGCTTCAATGACAATTTCTGTAAAGTGAAACAGGTTTTTTTTTTTTATAATTGCACACATGGTCATCTGACCCCAAACTAAGCAAAGCTTGTAATATGGCTGCCAGAGACTGATATACAAACATACTCGTATATATATTTTATACATACTTAAATAGATATTAACACTCAGATATAGAACAAACACAAATGTTCATCACTCAAATGTTGTCCTAGGTGGGAATCGAACCCACGCCCCCAAGCGCAGAAGGCAGGTAAACTACCAACTGTGCTAACGGGGCAGTACCAATTACAGTAACAAGCAACAATTGATTCTTTATTGTACTTGACACAACATTAAAGCAGAAATACACATGAGATTTGTCTAAGAAACAGTCTAAATAAATTACTTGTACTGATACTGCATGTTTATTTGATGTAAACAAAAGTGTTTGAATTTTGATCTAAAAAAAAGTCACGTGGCAGTGGGCGGATCTCAAACGGCTCATCCCCCACCTGTTGCTGATCCGGCTGATCCGCCCTCGCCGGATATACGTGGATATAAAGCCGCCCGCCCGAGGGATATCCGGCTCTCGCCACGCCTTGCGCCCTCCGCCGCCCAGCTGTCACACGGAGAATATGAGAAATGTTAGGAAACTATTCCGTTTTAGTATTGATTTTCTCGTAGACACGATGTACCACATCTTTAGAGATAGAATATAAATATCGTTTCAAAGTATTATAAGCTCTAGCTCAGTCAAACATTTGAACTTTTATTTTATAAGCCATAGGTGGCAAACAAGCAGACGAGTTTACTGATAGTAAGCAGATACCTACTTCTTCACAAATACAGATATGAGGCATTACTAATATGTCATAAATAAACACTGTTTTAAACTATCACGGTTGTTCATTAAAGTTATATGATTATTTACGGGAAGACTTCCCGTGAACATGGTGCATGTAACTGCGCCGAAATATAGGGAGCTCCTTCCACAACCTTACCACGGTAAATATCCGGTAAATAATCATATAAGGTCGGGGAAAAAGTTTCTTCGTATTTTATAAACAAATTCAAGACATATTTTTTTTAAGTTTAATTACATTTAATTATAATATATATGTACCATTTTGTTCGATAACTTGTTGCCATCTTTTAGGTAGTGACATGACCCCGTTGCTGTAGAAATTTTGGGAATTCTGATCAATAAAATGCAACAAGTAGTTTTGACAGTCCTCTCTTGATGTTAATCTAACACTACCCAAAGAATTCTGAAGAGATCGAAACAGGTGGAAATCTGAGGGTGCAAGGTCAGGGCTATGTGGTGGATGCATTAACACTTCCTAACCAAGCTCTCTAAATTTTTGCTGAGTGGCCAAAGATGTGTGCGGTCTGGCGTTATCATGATGAAAGACCACACTCTTTATGTTGATCAATTCCGGCCGTTTTTTCTCAATTTCTTGTTTGAGTCTCATCTGCTGTTGGCAGTAGAGATCCGAATCGATGGTTTTGCCCGGCGGTAAATGCTCATAATGAACGATGCCCTTCCAATCCCATCATACACACAGCATCACCTTATTACGTGTTAATCTGGGTTTCGCTACAGTCTGTGGTGCTTCACTGCCCTTTGACCATGATCGTTTGCGCACATTCTTGTCGTAGGTGATCCATTTTGCATCACCAGTGATCAATCTTTTCAAAAACGGTTCGGTTTCTTTACGTTTCAATAGAGAATCGCAAATGAGTACACGATTCATTTGGTTTCTTTCAGTGAGCTGGTGTGGCACCCAAATATCGAGTTTTTTTATATACCCAGTTATTTTCAAATGGGTCAAAACTGTTTTGTGGTCAATCCCCAGGTCTTCAGCTACGTCGTAACTACTAATATGCCGATCTTGGTCCACTTTTTCAGAAATGGCATCGACTTTATCCGTAACAGGGCGACCAGAGCGAGCTGCATCTTTGACATCAAAATTCCTGGACTGAAAATGCTTGAACCAACATTGTGCTACTCTTGATGACACTGCATTAGGTCCATAAATGTCACAAATTTTATTCGCGGCTTGTGTCGCATTTTTCAGTTTTTTGTAATAAAATTTCACAATATATCGAATTTCTTCGTTAGATTCACTCATTTTATCAAACAAAAAAACAATTGAAAAATGGCGGGAAATTGCTTTTTACTTTTTGTATTCCTTTTTTAAAATGTCATATTTTTAATGGTATCAAAACCAGCCAGATATAAACAGTACAACCGATGAGATTTTTACTACAACTTTATACATACAAAATACGAAAAGACTTTTTCCCCGACCTATTATAACTTTATTGACATAAATATTATTTATTTATTGCAAAATATGGACGGTTTAGTACTAAAAACCATGAAAACGGTGTCTTAAGATCTTTTAGCTGTAATTATACCTACACATTTTAGAAATACCGACTACCTAATTAGCTTTCGGCAAATGTAGACTATATGAACAAGTTTTTTCCCTTTTATTAACTAAACAATATACTATCTAACACTAAATTCAAGTTTTTTTTTTTTTTTTTTTTTTAATGGTACTGAGTGATGAGACGAGCCAAGTCGCTCGCCTGATGGCTCTTCACGCTTGCCCATAACAGCTCAACGCTACTCAGAATTTTGAACTTCAACAGTTCAAAACCCTGGATGGCAATGCACTGAACTCGTCACCCCGAGATATAAGATGTCAAATCTCTGTGTGCCCCGTAATTTCGCTGGAAACATTGCCCTTCAATCCGGAACACAGTAGTGTTTGCACACTACAGATTGGCGGTTGCATAACTGGCAAAGGTTTGGTACTTCCCCAGGCGGACCCCTGCAAAAGAGTCCTACCACTACAAAACCTTACTTGACCTATTATAAAAAAAAATGGTTTGGCCATAGACCGTTGAAGGTCTAGAGACAATCCAAATATCGTTAATAAGGAGTCTCTTTTAAGAAAGTTTAT
This sequence comes from Agriopis leucophaearia, assembly GCA_949125355.1. NCBI lineage: Eukaryota > Metazoa > Arthropoda > Insecta > Lepidoptera > Geometridae > Agriopis > Agriopis leucophaearia. The sequence continues at coordinate 6,042,808 of OX421262.1, forward strand.
TTTTTTATTTTTCCGCCAATTGTTTTTTCGCAAAGCACCAGATTCTCACAACAGAGGTTTTACATAGTTGTTTACTTCATTTCACAGAGTAAAAAGTTTCTTACATGTTACGGACACACATAGTCGAAGAAAAAGATGTTTACTGTATATTGAGTCATCAATGATCCACTTACCGAGTGCTAGTGACGAAAAATAATTAAGCATTCTCAGTTGCAGTAACAAAAGTACAGATCAGTATAAACCATTTTCACCTCAGCAATAATTGTCCAGAACTCCTAACACTTTTAACCAGCAATCTATAGTTAACTACAATCAACCAAATAACTATCCCCTAATTGTCACATATCGTCTCGCAAAAGGGATCCGTCTCCACTAAACCGTTAAATGGATCCGTGACTGCTAAGTGCAGGATCGGTGTTCGATTCCCCGTTTTGTAACTCAATTCTCCCAATTAGGAGTTTAGTAGTCGTCGAACTACGTCTTAAAGGTAAGACGAACTTAATGTTACTCAGTCGTGCCGTCCATTTGGCCCTTTATACGATTTTGGGTACTACTATCCTTGAGGGGATCCTCGATACATGAATTGTAATTACAGGGCCAAAATAATGTAAATATGATAAAACCTTATGACATGACAAAGTGTATCAAAGACAATTGCCTACTATTATTTTGGGGGACGTCTATGAATAAATGGGGGTTAGTTGGCAACTGTCACAGTCGTGTTAGCATAGCTTGTATCTTTGTTAAGGGCCCTTATCGTCTTCAGTTATCTTGCTCGCACAATAACACATTATTGAACATATAAATTTGGAGATCTAACTACATACTTTTTTTTTATTCAGTAATATGCTTGCGATTGACCGCCAACTCGCCTGATGTTAAGCGTGATGCAGTCTACGATGGAGCACGCTTGCCTAGAAGAAACCGATTCACTCGAGATTTGAAAACACCCAGATTGTAACCATCGGGGAACACCCATTCCGGCAACGCATACATATTTATTTCGTTTGTACGGAACCCTCAGGGTGCGAGTCCTACTCACACTTGTCCGGTTTTTATGTCTAACTGTGATGTAACCACTGACGCTGCAAAGTGTTCGAAACGCCAAGTATTAAAATAATATAAAATACACGCGATAAAATCCATTACAAGTGCTTAATTTTATTGTAACTCTACCAAACTTAGAAAGTAATCAGCCTATATTTATATTCAAGAATACGTACTACATCCTTCAGTTCAACAGATCATGATATTCCAGAATCGAATTGTGGTGAAGTGGTGGGTGACCCAAAATAACTAGTTAGGTACCAAGTTCGATGGTCACTGCCGCAAGACGCTCGAGCACTTTGCTGGCCGATAGTTCTAAATTAGCAAGGCCCGGTTACACTAACGGTAGGGAGCTCAAGATTACAAAATAGAATAATTAAAAATTCTAGATGATTTGTAACTAGACCATGTTAACAGGTCTATGTCAGGTAATGTGATGAATAAACCCATTAGCGTTAGTCTTTACCTTTCACTCATCAATCGATATATTCGTTACTCACCAAATAACAAATCAGTATGGCTGGCATGCACACCACGACAAAATCTTATCGTCACTTTGTGGAGCAAGAAAGCGACAAGGTGCCTACGGTTTCATATACGCCTGTCTTGCTTTGGCACGATAAGAAGACTCGACAAAATTTTGTCGCGGTGCGCAGCTAGCCCGGCTGATGTATTTTTAACTATTTTGTTAAATTAAATTAATTAATTATTAAATTAATTTATAGCAAGATTATAATAATATTTTGTCGAGTAATACGTGATACAGATTATACTAATATAGTTAACACGCAAAAAAAATTTTTTCTTTGTTCCTCTTACATGCCGCAATACATCGAGGTGAATTTTGCATAGAGATAAAAGCCAGGGCAAAAATACTTTTTATCATAAAAAAAAAAAACGGTTCCTGAAAGAATATCCACGCGGGTGTAACCACCAGGCGCAGCTAGTTATATTAGAGAAATGAATTTGCTTATATGAATACAAAAATTGTGATAATATGATAGTTTCAGTACGTTTACTTAATATCGCGTGGTTCAAAGATTTGTTAACTAAATGTTTAACGTTAAACAACGGTTAACTAACTTTTGTGAAAGCAGCCTACCTCTGGTCATCGGCAACCGACCGTCTTTAGAAGCATTACGGGGAAATGCACTAATGCTTCTCCGATACTGTGGAAAACTGTTAAGGGGCTGGTTAGAGGCTTTCTGAGATACTGATATAATTAGTGCATTGTGCCTCTAACGTCCTACACTACGCTTCTCTATTTGCACTTAAATCATCAAACTGCGTTTCGAAATTGAACTTTATGCATTGAGAAATACGGTTGCCAATATGATTTTCTAGTGGTAGTTCAAATTTGGCTAAGGCAAATACAAGTTTGTCTAAGTTACTAGCCATGCAAGGGGTCATTATCATCCAGAAAGTGGCCTGGAAGCTTTTGAATATAGAACGTTGTAGGCTTAATAATTCAATATGTTGGCATCGTCTTGTGCATTAGAGCAACTTGGTTTCTGATCGATGTGGTTTTAGACCAACGTCCTTGTAGCTATAGAAATAATGGATACATTTAAAGTTTTTGACTAGAAATAAGGTACGTTTAGCCACAAACTTGCCTAATGGCAAGCTATTATTTGTACTTGGTTGCAGATGGAAACAAAGTTTCTTTCAAAGACCGCTATTTTTTATGACTATCTAATAGGGACAATTATCTAGAAACATTACTATGGCAACTCATTCCAGTTGTTGGGCGATGACATTAAACAGGTGGAAGCAAACCGCTTTAAGCTTACTACTTAGACTAATTTTCGACTTGTTTTATTGTCAAAAGAGAAAGTGGGATTAAGTTGTTTAGCTCGACTATAATAGTCTGATTAAATGCTAGTTTGGTTTTGGTAATAAATAAGGAAGTGTAGTTACTTATCGTCATTGGCCTATATAATAATAAGAAAAAAAAAACGACTTGAAGACTATCCTATGGACGTTATAAAACCTAATAATTTTATAACGTTTTTGACCTACAATGAAACATGACGGTTAAAACAGAGTTTTAAAGTCATCTTCAAAACGTTTTCTGAAAGGACCACAAACTAAAACGTCATCTGTGTATATTTTTTGTCAATTTCGATAAAATTTATAAGGGACCACCTCTGAAATATGACCTACCAAACACAAAAAAGTCATCAAAATCAATTTATCATGGGCGGAGTAATCACGTAACAAACAAACAAAAACAACATACAGTCGAATTGAGAAACTCCTCCTTTCTTGGAAGTCGGTTAGAAACAGCAAAGTATCGTAATACAAAACTCATTGCGTAATCAGAGTAATCAGAGCACTGCAAGGCACATTTAGAAGCGAAGTGGCGAAGCTTGGCGAATAAATATGGATCTTTTAAAACGCGCCCGCCTCCTAATTGCCTGCAGATGGACTCGAGCCAATTACGGACGACGTTGGGCCACGTTGGGCCAACATTTAGCATGACTTCAACTGTGCCGATAAATGGCGCTGATACTCTAGATGGTCCGGCTTGGGTGACTAATGATCGTCATAAGCTTCGGGTGTTTCGGAGTTGTATATTGAAAAAGGTTTTATGAAGATTTTTTCAGTGTTCAGTTTAAGTTTAATTTATATAATATATGATTTTTAAATTATAGTTTTATTATAAGATTGATCAGTTTTATTTATTTCAAAGAATTTATTGCTTTTATACGCTACCTTACTTTCAAAATATAGTTCTATATTTTTAATAATAACTCAGTCAGAACTTCAGATCTGTATTAGTTACTATTTATCTCCACTCACTTATTATGCCATCTAGTACAATATAATATTATACTGATAGTAATTAGGCAAAAATACTTTGACAAATCCTTTATTCCTCACGTTTAATATTCTGCATATAATAATTATTGTTCTGGTACCTAAAACGCTCAAACGCAGAAACTAAACTGAAATATTTAATACTTAGCAGTAAAAGAGCAATGAAATTTGTAAGCTCGATCAAGGAACGTTAGCCAAATGATAGTGCGGTCCTGATGGGGCTGAATGAAACACACTGTCGAATAGAATAGACAACATTATTTTTATTATTTATTTTTCTATGAAAAGCCAAAAAAATACTGAACAATGTTTTTACTGTTATTAAATATTTGTATCGCGTTTGACCGCCACCTTGCCCGATGTTAAACGATGACGCGGTCTACGATGCAGCACACTTGCCAAGAAGAGATCGATTCACTCGCGATTTGAAGACACCTAGATTGTAATTATTGGGAAACCCATTTATGTTATAGAAATCTTAACCGTAGCAATGCCGTAGCACTTCAATGTTATGTAGTTTTTTAACGACCAAAGTACCTATTTATTAACTTAAAAAAATGCAAGCTAACTTAATACTTAATATGTACCTAAATTGCTCAGCCAAAAAACAGTTAAATTGCTGACAGACCGAAAGTCTAGCTGCTAAAAGTCTAGAGCGTTTTAACTGTAACATTTATTTGTTGAGCCAGGTAAAGGTCGGTCACACATCGCTTTAAATGTTGTTTATTATGCGAAGATTTGAACTGGATAGGAATCTGATCAAATCAGGCGCGATTGTAGCCAGATTATACATATAAATTAGTAAAGTTATAATGTGGCCTTAATGCTGAATGAGAAAAAAACTAAAGTGTGGCAGTAAAGGTAGGCCGTAGCTGCGTAGCACTCTCGTAGCACATTCGTGTGGAAAATATTTGCATCAACCTAAAAGATCAAAAGTGGTAGTTGATTGAATCAGGCGTTTGTTTGCGGAAGTCAATCTTCAAAACTGATTTTTTGTAAAAAAAAACATTAAATCCTCATTCATCAATCATCACAATATTTTTTTTCATTATATTTTATTTCAGGTTAGGCTAAATTAGCATCATTAACAAATACCCATCTATCGAGTAAAATTTATCCCAAAATCCTTATTGTACTTGAAGCGAAGTAGAAACGGAATTTCACTGGATATTTTTCAAAAACATCGTTATTTTCAAAAGTGGGTTTTCAAGTTATTTGTGGCTCTACTACCCATTAATTTTTATTTCATTTTAGGTTATTTTTTTCTTTTATGTAATTAATATTTTATTTCAGGTTAGGCTAAATTAGCATCATTAACAAATACCCATCTATCGAGTAAAATTTATCCCAAAATCCTTATTGTACTTGAAGCGAAGTAGAAGCGGAATTTCACTAGAGATTTTTCAAAAACAGTTATTTTCAAAAGTGGGTTTTCAAGTTATTTGTGGCTCTACTACCTAATGAGTGAATGAATGGCTTTTTTGTCCTGATTGGTTTGAATGTCAACGACGCGATACCTGCACTACAAGTACGTAACTTTTTCATACAAGTTGCCAGCTAATTTTACGGTCTTTTTCATACAAGTTGCCAGCTAATTTTACGGTCTTTTTCATACAAGTTGCCAGCTAATTTTACGGTCTTTTTCATATAATTTATTGAAGCACTTAGACGGTTAAGCATTTAAGAATTTTCCAAACTTTTCTACTCTGAGTAATGCGCCAGTAATGTGCAGGGTAGTTTATGTCTGGTGAGATAGTCGCGGCAGAGGTTATTCGTTCCGCTAATGTGCATTGCGTCGTTTGCATCTCGCAATTTTGGACGGGCTCGCTGTTGCCTTCAGACTGATTTTTATGTAATATTTGAGGGTCACTTTTTTTTTAATGTAAACTTTCTTAAATGAAAACTGATATATGAAAAAAACTGTTTTTCTGATGAATTTCTAGTGTAATTCCGCTTCTACGTCGCTTCAAGTACAATAAGGAATTTGGGATAAGTTTTCCCTGTAGGTATTTGTTGATATATGAAAGTTTGAATTACGAAAGTAATCATCCAAATATCAGTTATAATAAATTTGCAGTTTAAAAATGTCAATATAATAAATCTACCCTTATTATGTTTTAAGTATTTTAAAAACAATACGAATAAGATGCCAAAAACAAACAAAAAATGGGAAAACCAATGTTTGGCAATAATGACATTAGAAATGCGAAAAAAGTGTTTCAGTTCGTTTTATGTAGGTGTGTAAATGTATTAGTTTGTCCGCACTTAACTCCGTAACGGTAGTATAAATAAAATTTTACCCTAGATGTTTTTGTTTTTATGGTTTCTTGCAGGTAAAACAGCAGGGCACAGCTAGTATTTAATACTAATAAAATATGTGCCGATGACGCGTCGAGATACAATACTTATAGAGTCACAATCTCTAAGTAAAAACAGTCAAAAAACGTCCGAGCGTCGACGTACATACCTAGATATCAATTATATAGCTCATAATGCCACATTTACTCCAATTTAGTCGTTATGTCGCTTGCATAGTGTTCAACGGTGCTTGTCCGCTATGGCATCGTAGCACTGGCATCGCACGGCGTTGTAGTCGGATCGCGATTGCCTAACAACTACCCAAAAAGTCGGCGTAGCGTGCGCCGAGTTTTGGTTCGGACATTTTTTTGCACGAGTGTGACTCTATTGTATTGTATCTCTATGCGATGATAAAACTGGCGTTAAGGTAATAACGTATGGCGGAAAATTTAAATTTCAAACAGTTTTTTTGTTCTTGTAGCTAGGCCGGGTAATTATTGTAAACGATCATGATGTTTGCGAAAATTGATTATTATTCTTTACAAACTCACGTAAAGCTATTTATCTCTAATGCACATTATAACATACATTTGTCAATAAACTAATTTTTGCTGTTTCAAACAATTTATTGACAAATGTGAGTAATATGGTGAGTTACTGATTAATATCTGTACATGATAATGTAAAGAACGACGAATTTTCGCAACCACACAAATGTCATTTCACAATAATTACCTGGCCTAGCTACAAGGACAGAAAAACTCTTTGAAATTTAAATTTCCCGTCATACGTGAAACGTATCACTTTAAACAGAAAACATTCGTAAAAAGGAAGTAGGCTTATATCCCGCAGGGGGCTAAATGAGCTGTCGATGATGATGTAAACGTAATATTCTAAATAATTATCACTATATAACTTGTCCCTTGAAGAGCAATAGTTATAGCGACACAGGGAATCCTGGGATTCCTACAGCGATAACTAGCGACTGTAAGTTGTAATAATGACATGCTAATTTTAATCATACTTCAATAAGTTTTGTAACCCTAATTTATAACTAAAATATTTATAATTATAATATTGTACATGTTATGTTTATTAGTATGAAAAAGGTGTAAGGTTTGTTCACACATTTAGTTACAAGTAATGTTCATAAAAGCGTTAAAAATGTATAAAAAATTGAGCCAGTTTTTTTTACAGTTTCTTGAATGATCCACAAAAACAAGATCCGGCATTCCGGGAATAGACACCTATCTCATCACTGTCCAGTTGCCACTTTATTGCAACAAACACTGAAATTGGAAAACATTTTTTTATGATCTATTAAACAAAATATAAAAGCATTTCCTTCCGCTCATGCCAAGTAAAATTAATATAATATTAAAGTTTTATCGGATTTCCACAGGTAATACACGGAGATTGCGGAGTTATGATTTCATGGTACTGGTAACACAGCGACGATGACGCAGGTGGGTCTCAGAATGTCATATCTGGCAAAGTATATTATTATACCATGTTTACTTGTAGGTAGGTACTTACATAAAGTTTTTGAATGTAGTTATTTTATGTAACAAAATATAAAAAATCTGTAGGCAACTAATTTAGTCAGTTACAACTCTCAAACGCAACTCGAAACTTACCAAACAAATAGGGCACGAGAACCGACGCGACGGTGCGGTGGGTGGCACCCCTCACACTATACCAGTTCCGTGTACTGCCACATTTAATTTTGTTGAAATTCCAACGTAGCTTTGCAAAAATGTCAACTTTATTCCGCCTCAGCCGCGTCTACGTTTCACCCCGATGCTTTGCTTCTTCATTTTCCGGAATGTACTGCAGTTTCGCGACGGGCTTTGAGAAACTATAACTTTATGGAAACTTATACAGCAGCTCTGAACTAAGACGTGGCTTCTGGCAAAAATTTATCAAAGCGTATTTAATTTTCGTTATGACTTCTCCGTTGGCTTCCTGTGGACAACTTCCAGGGCGCCGTACTTCCTTACACATTTACTAATTATGTTTTGTTTGTAGTACACATCAGTCGAATTTTGATGTAAAACATCTATTGGCACGACTTGGCAGTAAAACTGACTAACATGCCGTGATGGCAAAGGACATGACGCTCTCTTATGCCGTCTTGTTTCACATATCCCGTGACAGCCATCATTTTTTAGGGTTCCATACCCAAATCGTGTAAATGGTGTCATGATGTCTTTTGCACTACATTTTTGTACTTCAGTAGTTAACAGTTTATGTGGCGGTACGAAACCCTCAGTGCGCGAGCCAGAGTAGCACTTTTTTTTTATTAAAGTGGCTCTTTCTACTAGAAATTTGTATTCTAGAAGTCTTAACATCCTTCATTTTCTACATTTAACTAGTTGTTAGACCCGACCCCGTGGATACCCCTATATCTTCCCACCTCATCGATCAAATTTGCTCATAATAAAACTTAAACATTGTATTGTAATTATATTTTTTCTTACAAAATTTCATGAAGATCGAATCAACGATATACAAGTTATCGTCAAACAAATATACGCTGACTTGTCCCATCAGTTAGAATATCTGACCTCTCTTCGCTTGAAGCATCACTCGGTCAAAAAAAGGTTAATTTTAGATCCCTGTAATTTATCCTGTGACAAAAGCGGCTTGAAAACTCTCGACATTTGGGCTGCCAACTTACCCTACTTACTTATACTCGTACTTACTTACTTTTGAAAATAATAGTCGCTTACAATCAGGCGAGTTGATGGTCAAACGCGGACCTATTTTACCCATTTTTATGGTTATACGATAAGTATCTATAATACATTGATAAAAAAAATCTATTAGAACTTTACATCTTTATTTTGAATTATTATATTTATTTTCCCATCTTATTAATTTCAGGTAATCATAGTAGTAGAATCAATAAGGAAAACATATCCACGAATTCAAAGACAAAACATTCATCAAGAATACTACAACTTTCAATAAAGTCACTCATGACTAACAATATAGAAACAACTCAATACACCGATACATCAAAACGTCGAATCGGAAAGCCATTTATCAAAATACGTTTTCGAAACACAGAGCTTACCAATCTTATAACCCATCTGAAATTCATATTGGAAGTCGATCGTATAAAGCCGCGTACACACTGTAAAAGGCTGAGCTCCCGGGAGACGAGCGCTAAAAGGCCACGAACATGGGCGTATCAAGGGAGCACCTTGGGGGTAACACATTATGCTCTTAAAATTTCTTTGGAAAGGTTGGTTTTCTTGACATTAATATACGATTGAAGACGTACTCGGGTAAGATTTCGTAACCAATGCGAGAGTATTTACCCCTTCCACCCCCTAGATACGCTTCTGGCCCTGAGCGATAGCACTCATCGAAGGAATAAGCCTGTTTTCCGACGGCGAGGTTTAGGGATGCGACATCGACTCAATGCTGTTTCATTCTGCTGCCATCAATACTTAAAACGTTTGTGTCGAAAAAGTCGAGATGTACTTGAGTATCGATAGTTTTGTCATACCTATAAAAATATTTCTAGTATTCTGTTAACTCGATTTTAGTTTTCATGAAACATAATTGCATAATTGATATTAAAGTCAATTTTGCGATAACATTTTTTAAACTATACTAAATTTGACAGCTCTTGAACTAGTGCCTCCTTTTTTCACAAATTGAAATAAAATGAGGCCGATAATATTAGTACTGTCAAATTGGTTTAGTTTCGGGAGAGCTATACATCAAAATCGATGCTATTGACGGATAATTTCCTAATTGCTTTACTATTTAACTGATATCAAAAAAAGGAAGAAAGGTTTTATGTTCCACTGTATTATTTTTTTGTATGTTCACAGATTGTTCACGAACTGTGGGCCGACAAAAAAAAATCTTTTGTTCGGTATGGTATATGTTCAATTTGGTCCCATTGTCAGCAATTCAGGATCTGACGATGGCTTCCCAGGAAAATCGACGGCAACCCTAAAATTTTAAAAGCATATATTACGTTTTTCATATATTTTTTTAGTCGGTTTTTAATATCATCCACCTGTTTATATAACAGTTGTGCCTTTAATTTATGAAATATTTATCATGATTTGTTTTATAGATACAATAATGAGTTTCTGATATTTCGGCATAGTTAGTTTTTTTTATGCCGTCGCCTGTGGATACTTGTAACACCAGAGGCATCACAAATACGTTGCCGACCCTTTAAGACTCTATTAACTCGCCTTTTGAAGAACCCCATGTTGTAGCTTCTCGGAAACACCATGGAAGGTAGCTCAAAGGTAGAGAGATAGTTCACGGTGTCATTTAAACTCACACACCACCAACCTTGCTACCATTCTTCTTTCCTGAAACTTTTTGTAACCCGAGTGTATCTTATAGTATCTTCAAGGCCACTGTAAATAAAAACCTTCTAGCTTACGTGCTCCATGTTCGCCCACAACGTCCCTTCCCATCAATAGAGTTTTAGGCTAAATTCAGACATTGTATAAAATATGTTTATAAAACATATTCCGCGAGTAGAAACTAATACTAACATGAATATCTTATTATTGTTTTAAGGTTTTTAATAAGGTACTTATCGGTTTCCAATGGCTTCTAAAACAGTTATAATATACCCTAAATTAATGGATGATATGCAAAAAATATACACTATCGATAGAAATTATCGATAGAACTTCCACCCTAATGTAAAAGGATTGACATTCGAAGCTGAGGACGACTGGAGCAGCGGATTCAAAGACAAAGTAGGAATACGTACCTACTTGATAATGGCAAACATTCAGCAGATGTTCAAATATCAAGCTTTTGCGTTTAGGACCAATTTCTGGGAGCTTATTAGTCGAAATGCTAATCAAAGGAAAATCGCGAAAGATTCAAAATGTTACATTTGATTTAAGGAATAACATTGATACTTCTTGTGATTTCAGTTTCAAGTCTATTCTTACTATAATTTACTGTACAGCATGGACGACGATCACTGGAGAGTAAAGGCTGCGTTGCGGAGTACCTACAAGCGGTCGTGGTAAAGACAACTTTTCTTCGTTTACTGTAGGTTTAAAATTACTCCGCACCGTTTCCACGCCGCGCTCCTAATAAATTCTGTAAACAAAATATATATTTTTTATTTAAAACAATCTTTTAGGCGTTTGCCGTATTGAATTCAGTGTGACGTCATTTGTTGTATTGTTCTCAGGAAAGAAAACCCTTTAATTTGACACCCATATCAAACCATATCCGCCATCTTGAGGAGTACACCATATTGAATTTAGAATGACGTCACTCAATTAATCATGCATCGTCATTCAAACTAAACGTATATGCAAAATTTCAGCTCAATTTGTTGGGGATAACTGGTTGCAAGTTTTGACATATACTAATAAGGCAAGTTATATAAAAGCTAGTAAAAAGGGTTGAATTTTTCACGTTCACTTGTACTGTACGCCGTAATACTTTGCTAAAATTAACAACCTCGTAAAATAACAAATAATACTCTTAGTTAAAAAAACACAATATCCCAAAACACAGTCGTCCAATACAGGATAAAAACAATGAATTACAAATGTCCGATATCTGACCCTACCCATATTAGGGATCAGCGAAATATGATTCGTAAGAAGCTTCGCATTATTTGTGTCTAGTAAGGATACCCCTTCGTATGTTAAGCCGTTTGACCCACGAATAGGGTTGTCAATAAATAAATGTTGATTTACTTATATTTTTTAATTAATATGGAGAGAGCTATGCTCGGAGTTTCTTTCCGCGAAAAAATCCGAAACGTAGATATTCGCCAAAGAACCAGAGTCACCGACTATTAAAATCTGCAAGTTGAAGTGGCAATGGGCAGGCCACATCGCTCGAAGAACTGTTAACCGATGGGGAAAACTGCGAGTGGAGACCGCGAACCGGAAGACGCAGCGTAGGTAGGCCTCCCACTAGATGGACCGACGACATTGTGAGAGTCGCGGGCATCCAGTGGATGCAGATGGCAGGATGTCGTTCAGTGTGGAGGTTAAAGGGGGAGACCTATGTTCAGCAGTGGACGTCTTCTGGCTGATGATGATGATGTTGTTAAATATTTATCGGAACTTATCGCGCATAATTTTATTAAGAAAATGGGTACCTTTCGCTCGACGTTTCGACCATGTACTGGTGACCTTAGTCACGAGCTGACTGTAAACTACGGGTGAGTCCGGCGAGAAGAGCGGATGTTGTATTCTTCTACCCTCACCACTTGATCTTAAAAAATTGCAGGGTTGTCACTACTCACGACTGTATCGGTAAAACTCCTATAGTATCTACACCGCCGTTTGTGAACTTGCTTACTATGGGATTCCACGACGCCGCTGACTTTCTATCTGAAGTCCCGATTGAAATTGCGATGTTTTAATTTAAACAACTTCACGAACCGTTTTGAAAAATAATGTCGTTCAGTTCAGGTGGTGAGGACTTTCGGATCGTTGAGCTCGATCCAGTGACCGGATACCGCCTCAAGCAAACGTTCTGCAATAGCCGACTTTTGTGTCTGGCGATTTTTGACATGTTTTTGATCCTTTCTACTATGGTACACTTTGTTTGACCTATGTAAGAACTGGGTACCGCAGCTAAAATCAACCTTGTATACACCAGGAGTCTAGAAAGATATAACATCTTTCAGTATCCTCAATAAAATAATGCGCATTAAGTCCCAATAAACATTTAAAACGTGTTCAAAACGCGAAAGTTTTAAAATTTCAATCATCTAGGTCAATCTGCAAAAAAAAATCTTCAGAAATATGTAGCGGGATGAGGTGAAACCGGGTATACAGACAAATATTTCACAATCATTTGCTGTGTTGTACGTTTTTGTAATTAAAGGCTTTTTTGGCTTAATTTCTCATTTACATTTAATCTTATTTAAAAAAACATACCGCCTGGTTAGTCCAACGCTTGACCTAAATGTGGGCGGTTTTCTGGCTGACGCATAAACATTGCCAATCAGCGTGGTAACGCCACCAGTATGCTGAGTACAGTTCAACTGGTAAAATGGGCGTGATGTGGATTATCTGTAGACCTTCAACGGTTTATGGGCAGTCTCAACTACTTTTAAAGCTAATAAACTGCTAATGAAGGCACTTGCCAAAAATATATATTACCTATACGAGACAAGAAGGCGAAATGTCCCAACCCTACTTAAGAAATGGGATGACCGCAATTTGTACTGGCTTCGTGATCTGCAGATAGTTTTCGGCAATAAGGTATCAATCTCTCTTTATTGACTGTTGATAGCAAAATATATAATACTATATCTATACAATGTATATTCTAATAGCTACAACTTATTTTATATGAAAATCTATTATAAGCTGATTCTTGGAATTCTTCTAATTATCAGCCAATCATTTTCTCATTCCTGGGACACAGGCATTCTTTCAGAGAAGAAGATGAACCCTAATCTACCATGCTGGCCCAGTGCATGGTGGTAAATGTCATATATTTTGAAACTTTTAGGGTTCTTGGAATACCACTTATTTAATTACTAAATTGTCAAATTTTAGATTTAAATTGTAAAATTAAAATTTGCAAGTTGAAGTGGCAATGGGCAGGCCACATCTCTCGAATAACTGATGGCCGATGGGGAAGAAAGTTTCTTGAGTGGAGACCACGAACCGGAAGACACAGCGTAGGTAGGCCTCCCTCTAGATGGACCGTCGACATTGTGAGAGTCGCGGGTATTCAGTGGATGCAGATGGCAGGATGTCGTTCAGTGTGGAGGTTAAAGGGGGAGGCCTAGGTTCAGCAGTGGACGTCTTCTGGCTAATGATGATGATGAATTACTGAATTAGTCATTGGTGCATGGTAGAAGATACGAATGCAATCAGATTGTAAAGCGCACATGCTACCAGCCACTATCGCTCTACTATGTTCTACCCAGTATCCATTCCTAAACCTACTCAAATCTATCGACATCGCATTTATCAAAAACTGTTTAAGATATACGTGGGAACTATACAAGCTCAAGACTGTACATAGCACGTGGACTGCAACTTTAATACAAAGAGAGTAGGCGGAAAACGCCTTTTTCAAAAATAAAAAATACTTTTATTGCTTTGCGTTGTCGTCGGGTAAAAATGTCCGTCTGGCATCTCAAATTTTCCAGCTCACTGTTGTACATCAAAACGGACACGGCAATCCCAAATCTTTAACAAAATAGCGCTACGGAACACTTTAAGTCTAAGTAAGTGGCGTTCGGCGTCGGAAGATTTGCTGGACCGTCTCTAATGGTTCTTATCCTTATTTATTGTACTCTCGGAAGTTACTCAATACAGTTTGGCTTTAAAAGTTCTCTCGTTTCGTGGAAACCTATAACGAAACGTTCGTAGCTGAGGTGGCAACTGAAAATTCTATTCGTTGTCCTTGTAATTGTATGATGTTTATACAGAGTTCGTGTTTTCATAAAAATTTAAACAAAACGATTTGGTTCGTCATTTATGATACGTGCTTACTATACGTGGATATTATACGTGTGATTGAGTGATGGTGGCTGAGCAGTAGAATGTGAGCTTTAAAATCTGACGGCACCCTTCGATCCTCTACCTTGCACCAATGACTTATTTAGTAATAAAAAATTAGTAGTATTTCCAAGAACCTTAAAAGTGCAAAGACATATGACATTCACCAACATACACTGAGCCAGCATGGTGGGTTACAGCCCATCCTCTCTCCCTGAGAGAAGACCTGTGTTACATACAGCACTGGGAACATGATAGGCTGAAATGACTGACTGACTTATGATACGTTTCGTACTGCCCAAGAATGGAACTCCCTGCCGTCCTCCTTGTTTCCTGAGAACTACAATCTAAGCATCTTCATGGTTAGAGTTTTCAGTCTGTAATTTTATTTATGGTGTACAAAATAAAGAGTTACATATACCCGAAACACATTACTCTCCTTCTAGGGCAATCGGCTACAAAAAAAAGTTTTCTTTCTTAATTTTTCGATTGAGTTATTGCAGCTGTAAGAAACCATCATTTATCGAACAGATTTTAGGAGTAAATAAAGTTACTTCTTTAAAGAAATGTTTTTCTATCTTAATAAATGACAGCTCAGTAATAACGGTAGGTACTTACTCGTACACCCACGGCTCAATTTTGGTTTAAGAGAACCCTAAATTGCCTCGAGTGCGGGCTCTTCATGAAATCAAGCATTAGATCCACAGTCAGGGTTGTAAACAGGTCACAAACGAGCTCAGACAGGTGTGAAGAGCGTGACATATTCCGTAAGAACCTAATCTCGAGACGCTCGAGTTCTTGGAAATGTAGAGAGTGTAGGAAAGTTATCGATAAGCTGATGATTCAAGTATGAACATCCTTTTTTCGAGGCTAAAATTGCGATAACGTATTGCGATAAGGTACTTTACGTTTTTTTTATCATGAATTTAAATAACCATTTTAATTATAATTAAATACTTATGTTTTCCGAGCCCTTAACTAGGGGAGCGGAGAAGACGAGGCGTAATTAACATACTGTTAAAAAAAACATAATACACACCACATTGTATATTTTTATTTACGCTGTATTTAAATATGTGCGTGTTTTAAGAGTTGTGCGTTTTTAATAGCGGTTTTATGACCAGAATTTGCTTTTGTTTAGTTTTCGATAATAAATACAGATGTATCTATTTATTACGTATTTGAATTTCTATTTGATAGAATCAGAACTCTATAAATACAGTTTTCGTTGGTTTTTTTGGCAAAAAATGTGCCTTTAAAGAAAATGTATTGGCAAGAATTAATTACGATTATGCACTTATTTAATATGCACACCTTTAACTTAAAGTTAGCTATTGCAATAAATTCGGAGTTAGTTGGCAATGGCACCGAATTCAGAAAAGAAAAAAAGACTTTGTCAGGAAAGAGCACCAATTTAAAATTATGCATATTTTTGACGTCACATAAAAGTTGATCTAACCTTACTAAAAGCTATCACGCAAACTGAGTTTAACTCCCATTGCTTTCAGTATAACAGTATTTTGTGTTAACACGTTTCAAGACTTGAACTGAAAACACCTCAAATCAATATGGCTTACCTCCATTGATTGTAAACGCGATCAGACAGGCGTGGAAGGCGTGTCGCAAATTCAAACCACCTGGTAATCTTGAGTGCCGCAGGATTTGACGAGACACCCACACAGCTGGGAAAACGTTAGGGAAAACATTCAGGCGTCAACTAAATTAGAAAATACAGTTTTAATATCAGCTAAAAAGTAGAAAAAAGTTTTTTTTTATGCCATAGATGGCAAACAAGCAGACGGGTCGCTTGATGGTAAGCGATCACCGTTGCCTATGGATACCTGCAACACCAGGGGCATCACAGATACGTTGCCGACCCTTAAAGACTCTATTAACAGCCCTTTTGAAGAACCCCATATTAAAGCTACTCGGAAATGCCGTAGGAGAGAGCTCATTCCACACATTGCAGGTGTAAGGCAAAAAGGAACGCGTAACAAGCACAGTGTGCTATTTCCACCGAGGTCGGTGGAAATAGCTATAATATGATATGTGGATGAACATTCAGGCGGTGGCGGCTGGTGCTATGATAAAACCGCGATGCCGGCATCAGATCGAACAGTTCTTCAGAACATTCCCCGTTGTAAATGCGATAAAAGACACAAAGAGACCCAACGTCTCTGCGCATTCTGAGCGGCTCTAGGTGTTCAGTGAACTTGGGATCGTCAACAATTCTTACAGCTCTACGCTGTAATGCATCAAGTATAGTAGACTTCAATAAGAGAACGAGATCGTTGGGGTCAAAAAGCTGAATTATAAGGCCCATCATCTCTTTCTGCGAGAAGGCCTGTGTACCAGAAGTAGGAACATAGGTAATAGGCTGATAATGATGATGACGATGATGAATAACTAGAAAAAAGCGTAGGAGCACATGTTTTGGTTATCTTATCTTATTTATGGTGTTATAGATAGTAAAGATTTAGCTCATGTAACAAAATTTTACCCTAACAATGAGTATTAGGAATAAGTACATTATTATGTTGTTTTTTTTTTAATGTTGACGAAGTGTTTTTAGAAAAATAATGGTCGTTTTATATGTTCATTTAAGGTACGTAGATACGCGTAAGACAGAAAAGTTGGAAATACTCGTATGTCCAAGTACCTAGTGTTGAGTATGGTGTATATGATTCACTTTTTCGAGGCGTTACTATTTCTTTAGCCAACGATAAGTCTCGATACCTAATCAGAGATAAGACAACGTCGATAACAGAATAAAACAAAGGATGTTTTAAATTGTAAAGGATAGATAACGTTTTGGTTAAATTTATGAGTGTCTCAAAATGCAAATCCCGCAAACGCCTTATTCAATATTTTTGTCATAATTGATTTTAATAACTTTGGTATGGCAAAGTTGGCAAAATTCGTTGATAAAAAGATCGTGACAAAAATTTTAATAAAACTCTATTGATTATTAAAAAAAAAAAGAAATGAGAATGTTCTACGCATAGATAAAAATGGGTTGTTATTAATCGAGTGAATAAAAAATTACTTATGGTGACCTAAATATGTAGAAGAAAGAAATGAATATGGTAATAACTAGTTGGGTGGTATTTAAATATTTTAGCAAAAAAAAATTGTTTATTTATATTATTATTTAACTAGTATAACAGAAAAAATATATACTTATTAATTTTTATCCGGTCAAAGCGTTATTATGATAATTATCAATATAAAAAACCGACTTCATAAAAATTTCAGAACTGGACCAAAACCTGAAATGTAAGCACACGGGAAGCACCAGCTTACAAATAAAAAAAGAATCATCAAAATCGGTTCACCCAGTCGAAAGTTCTGAGGTAACAAACATTAAAAAAAAAATATATAAAACCAGTCGAATTGAGAACCTCCTCTTTTTTGGAAGTCGGTTAAAAAATAGGCGCTCAGTTGCCATCATAAGTGACGACTGACTGTATTTATTCAACTAGTAAGTATCTCCCAGTGGAGCGATGGTGGCCAACAGGTAGCATATGCGCTTTACTATCTGACGGCACCCGGTTCGATCCTAGGCCCTGCACCAATGACTTGTTTAGTACCTAAATAAATTATGTGCAAACATCGTGAGGAAACTAGTATGTCCAGGAACCTCAAAGTTTCAAAGACATGACATTCACCAAAATGCACTTGGCCAGCATGCATTAGGGCCCATCCTCTCTCTCTCTGATAGAAGGCCTGAGTCCTGTGGGAACATGATAGGCTGAAATGATGATGAAGTATCTCCCTATACTAGTTGTGTGGTAGTAGGTATACCACCAGCACACTGATTTGATAATTTTCCAATCTCCAATTTTATCAGATACCTAGATAAGTTGTTGACGTCCACATGGAGAATTGAATTGTTTCTCAGACATCCTGTATATGAGCACTCGCCACTTGGAGCGAGGAACATACCTCCTAGTATTTGTTAACACTATCTCTCATTGCCAAACGCGCCTGTGAAAATTATTTGAATTAAGAAAAGCAACATTTCAAATGCCATGTTTTTTGTTTAATGTTAAACTGTTAGAGAATAAGTGTGGTTTTTGTGTACTTAGAGATGGTTCGTGGAATATGTGAATCTAATTTAATAAATTTATAACATGTGATAAAGCGTTTCTAATGGGATCGGGTACGTATATTTTTAGTACTTTTTTTGAGTGCAGGTATTTGTTTCGTCCGATGGTGAGGGGTCAGCCGCCGCCTATGGACCATATTGATGTATTAACTAAATTAGTAGCTGCTTACATTGATTTTCTTTTCAAATAGTACCTGAGGGTGTTAGAAACATTACCAAAATCCTTAGATTAAATGACTCGAAAAAAAAAAACGTGGAATTGTACATTGTCTATTTAACCGACTTCAACAAAGGAGGAAGGTTATATTATGTTCCTCTGTGTTTTTATTTTATTTTCTATGTATGTTCACCGATTTATCCGCCAACTTCGGACAGAATAAAAAAATAATATTTTGTTTGGTAGGGTATACGTCCAATTTGGTCCCATTGTCACCAAGTCAGGGCCTGATATTGGGATCCCGAAAAATCAAGGGGAACCCTCAAATTTTATAGGTACTACGTTTTTCATATTTTGAAGTCGGTTTTTAATGTGATCCACTTGTAATATATTGTTGTTTGGGTTTTCTATGAAAATAAGTATGTAATATAATATAGCTGCGTCCTCAGATCAAACATACAAGGGAGATATGGCTCAGTATGATTATCGTTCGTATTCAAATGGCTCAATTTTCCCACTTTTCTCATTTCACTATGACCCCAATGACCTAAATAGTCCACACACAAAAAGGGACGGCAAGGTCGTCTGCTGGATGAGTTCGACTAAAGGCATCACGCCTGATTTAGGCCAGATTCTTTCGCACCCACCACGCTACGTTGCCACATCCCTTGTTTATCTGATCTGACGGCGCTTCTGTAACTATATTATTTTGCTAACATATTTTGATAATTAGATGCGATGAATAAATATGGATATGGATCACATAGCGTGACGTCACACACATCCATCGTAGACCGCATCATCGCTTAATATCAGGCGAACTGGCGGCCAAGAGCAAGCATTTCATTAAAAAAAACTGCTTAGTGTCAGAAAGCAGTTTATAGAAATAGCGGTTCTAAACAAGCCGATCTATTCGTATTTTTATGCCTTCTAACAGCCTGAAAAGTTCAAAACTGTTTCTTTAACGAATCTCTGTATGGTGTATATCCGTTTTTCTTTTTGTTAAAGCGGAAATACACTAGAAATTCGTCATAAAAACAGTTTCGAAGATGATTTCCGCAAAGTAACACCTGATTCAATCAACCAGCCTGAAAAGTTGTCATGTTGCCATGAACAGGAGCGGAATACGAAGAAGATGTTTGTGAAGCCTTCATTTTGTACCTTGAGTTCTTGCCTCATCTATACAGAAATTCCTAGAAATCATTATTTTGAAGAGACTCTATTTTTGTTTAAGTTGCGTTTAGTTCAACATTGAAATCACCATTTATGTATTAGGAAAAACCTGCTTGTTTCAGAACGATAACAATTGTTTTTTGTACTTGTATTTTTACCAATTTGTCTTTATCAACGGTTTTTATGTAATTAGGCTAAGTAGATAAGGTGTTAGTGGGATTTCATTTTATGTTGAATTAGTTATTAATGATTCGGTTAGTATTAAATCCTCCATTTGTGGAAAGCCAGAAAATCCGCCAGAAGACGTCCACTACTGAACTTTGGCCTCCCCATTAAATTTCCACACTGAACGACACCTGCCATCTGCAATATCTGCATCCGGGATGCCCGTGACTCTCACGATGTCGTCGGTTCATCTAGTGGGAGGCCTATCTACGCTGCGTCCTGTTTTTATACATTTGTAAGTGTGCAATAAAGT
This sequence comes from Agriopis leucophaearia, assembly GCA_949125355.1. NCBI lineage: Eukaryota > Metazoa > Arthropoda > Insecta > Lepidoptera > Geometridae > Agriopis > Agriopis leucophaearia. The sequence continues at coordinate 6,063,378 of OX421262.1, forward strand.
ATTAAATAAATAAAGGCAGTTTATAATGACAGCGTTACTTATTCCTAATTTCAGATGCACTAAAACGAGCGCTGTGGTTATGGCTGCTGCCAGCGATGGCTGCTGCTGGTGTTATCCGGCAATTTGAAGATGACCTCGATGATCCTCTCTGCCGGACTTACACCCTGGGTGGTCTGCTTCACCTGGACTGCACTGATCGGGGGCTCACGTCTCTTCCTGACGGATTAGATTATTCTGTAAGGGGAAATACCATTTTTACTTTTAAAGATAATAACTCATCCACAGATTAAGAATCTTGTCATATTTGACTATTTTCATGTTATATAGACTTTTAAACATCTTAATTTTTGATATAAAACATCTATTGTTGCGCCTTAGCAGTAAAACCTACACGTATCCCGTGACGGACATGAGGTCATAATAGTTAAGCTTCATGTTCCACATCTGCCACGGGTCCCGTGATGGCCAATTCTTTAATTTTATATTTTTTTTATGATAACTTCCATAGTTTGTGTGTATGTAGTATATGTAATATTGTGTAAATGTGTATCTTTGTCCCCAGTTTACTCCATAACTATACGGAACAAATTTAAATAAAATTTGCAATAGAGGTACTTTATATCCTGGAATGTCTTGAATATTTTAGATTTATTCATAATGGATATCATCATCAGCAATAAGACGTCCACTGCTGAACATAGGCCTCCCCATTAAATTTCCACACTGAACGACAACCTGCCATCTGCATCCACTGGATGCTCGCAACTCTCACGATGTCGTCGGTCCATCTAGTGGGAGGCCTACCTACGCTGCGTCTTCCGGTTCGTGGTCTCCGCTCAAGAACCTTTCTTCCCCATCGGTTATCGGTTCTTCGAGCGATGTGGCCTACCCATTGCCACTCCAACTTGCAAATTTTAATAGCTATGTCGATGACTCTGGTTCTTTGTTGAATATCCACGTTATAATGGATATATCACACTAATATTATAAATGCGAAAGTTTGTGAAAATATGTTTGTTCTCATTGAACTCGGTAACTACTGAACGGATTTGGATAACATTAATAATATGGAGGTACTTAGCTAAAGGCTGGCAATTTTGGTTAAGCGAATGCTAAATAGTCCGTGAAATAATTAAGACTATAGGTTCAAAATTCCCATTCATAAATGAAACAATTATCTATTCAACTTGATCACTAAAACATTCAATACATTATATACTTTAAGAAATAATCAATGTTAAGCTCCTCCTGAAACCTTACCGATTATTTGTTGGAATAATAAAGTTTCCATCTTTCACAGTCTTCTGTCATAGTTTTATCTCCCACGACAATGCAATGTGTAGGAATGATGAGTAACGATGAATTGCAGCTTATGCATGATAAAGAGACGGATGAATTAGAATAACAAAAGAGTGCGAATTCATTTTCGAAGCTTAGAAACACAGAAAACAGAAAAAGAACTAATTTCTTTTCTGTGGTTAGAAAAGAGTCGCAGATCTATTTAAATAAAAAAGTGTTAAAAATCCATTTTGATTTAGACGCTTCTTTCTATCCAACTCCCGCATAACTGACCCTAAATAAATAAATGAATAAAAGGCAAAAAACTACAAATAAATTATTTTAATTACAGGCGCAAGTGTTGCAGCTGTCCAATAACAACTTCATGACTTTCCCCGCGCAGTTGGAAAACTTCTCTCAAGTAGAAATGCTAGACTTATCTGGTAATCATATAAACAGTCCGTTACCCACCTACTTCGAAAATTTACACAGTCTAAACACACTCAACTTATCAAACAATAACTACGAGACGTGGACAAGCACTGCCCATTACAACATAAAAACCCTGGACTTATCCAAGAACAAAATATCTGGTGTAGACCACGACGCCTTCAACAGGATGCCAAAATTGCACTTCTTAGATTTATCTGAAAACAGAATCCACGATTTGCTGCCAACTATATTTGCTGAAGCGAAAAGTTTGGACAGCCTCATTCTGTCCAGAAATTACTTCCTAGAATTCCCAAAATTTCAATCTCATTCTTTACGCAGCGTTCGCTTGAGCAACTGTCAAATTTTAAAACTTGATTTGGATTCGTTTAGAGGAATGAATTCGCTGTTGGAAATGGACCTATCCATAAATCAGATTGAAGAAATTCCCGACCAGTTGGGTTCTAATACCCTTCAAGATTTAGATTTAAGTTACAACGAAATAAGAATGCTGACGGAAAACTCCTTCTCATCTCTACCGCACCTCGCGGTATTGGATCTGAGAGGCAACGAGTTCAAGGAGGTATGGTCGACCTCACACTTTGCCTCGAACCCGTTTTTGAGGGAAGTCTATGTGAAGGGGAACCGATGGAGCTGTGAAGGGTTCAGCGTGAATCTTTTGTTGACTTACGAGTATTTAACAAAAGAACCGCCGAAGATAGCTGATCCAGCTTCACTGATATGCTACACTCCTTCGAATGTGACACAGATGAGCTGGCAACAGGCGTACATAGAGACATGGCATGCGGATGATTCGACCACTGATTCGTATGTTGCGATAGCTGTAATGATAGGAATCATAATAGGCATTGTAATAACTTCCATGGTCTGTCGTGGTCTTATGTCTCTAAACAAGCCAGAGCCACCGAGACCAACTGCAAGGGATACAGCAGTCGTAAACTTGAACGGTACAACGCAGCCTAGAACAGAGTCTGTGGTGATGAGGGTTCCCTTGCACGACGAAGACCTGCCTCCTAGTTATGATGAGGCGCTCTTGATGCCTCGACTGAATTCTTCATTTCACTCGTTACCTGATTTTATAGATGAAGATGAGAGCCCACGACGTAATCGGAGGTCGAGATCCATTGGAGACCTTACTGAGTACCGACCGAGAGCAGATAGGAGGTCTGTGAGACGCACAGTCGAAATTCATATTACGTGATCATGAAGTTTTTTTACCTCATACTACTTACCTCTACACGTACATTTGACGTACTTTTTAAGTACTTATAGTACGTGTCAAATGTTAATTTGAAAATAAATTACCTATATGTTTGATATAAGAATAAGCTTTTGTTTTTAAGACATGATTATTAAGTAAATAATAAAATTATTTAGGTAACTAATAACGTACCTAACTCCTTAATTACCTATGTAGATATACTTATGTTTATACTTTGAAGCTCTGTAAATATCTAGGTAAGAATTATTCCTGTTTAATTTTGTTTTCATAAGTAGGTAGGTTTAATTGAGTTCTATGTCTAAGTAATACATTATTATGCTAAATGACGCCATTAAAAACAACCTCAGAAAATTGTGTTTCATGTTCGGGTTTATATGTATTTTTATTTTCTTGATGAATGTCAAGTTTATTAGTACTACTAGTGACATCTACTGGTATGGTGGTAAACGACAAAATAGAAATGCTGCTGCTGTGCGAGTCATTGCAGCACCTACAACTTTAATTAAATTTATGTAGGTGGCGCTAATCTTATTCTTAATTGTAAATAATTATGTACATCGTTTAAAACTTTTTTCATAGTGCAGCATGATTAGTGGGAAATTACTATAACCAAGCCAAAATATCAAAATTATCATGTAATTATTTTTTTGTCGTCTAAAAACTTATATTTTATCGGTTTGTCACCATATCTTCTTAGGTTAATGACCTAACTTCATAGTTCGTGTAATCATGACTGTAATGAGCTAATGAGTCATTAAAATATCAATGTAGATAGTATCTACTTCCTTATTATTATTTATCCTGCTTCTAAACATTATAATATGCATCCGGTTATTGCATACTTCTACGCATAACCTCGTACTATTTATCTTTGCTATGGCACGATCAAAAATTTACTATCATCATCGGTTCATATCCCTTCATTCATGTTTGCCACATTTGGCATTTAAAAAAACGCCCACAGACCCTAAACGATGTCAACAATCGAAACTACAACAATAAAGATTATTTTTCCGTATCGTGCTGTATATTTTTTTTTTAATTTATTTAATACCAAAAATTTACAATATTTTAACATCATAAGTTGTCTTTGACTAGACAAATACAAATCTCGCCATTAACAAATGTATATAGTCTAATTCAGTGTTTTTCAAACATTTTCACGACGCGACCCCCTTAGCATGAAAAATAAAAAACGGGACCCCTACCTCCCACAGTTTATAATCTGTATTTTATTATATTACAAATATCAAATACGTACAACCTTTTTTATTTTTATAATTACTCATTAATTAATTTTTCTAAGTAAAAATATTTATGAACTTAACTTAGTTCTCATTAGCTTAGTCGGCATCGCTAGCGCTGTTGGTGTAATTTGGAACGCACACGAAGAAACATTATCCCGACATTAATACAGACAATGTATACAAATAATCAAATAATTTACTAATTAAATATGGTTAGTAACCTCTCTAATTATAGCTCTACATATACTCAGAACCGCCTATATACATATACGACTAGGCTTTACCTAGCACTTACGATTATGCCATTCTTATCATTTTATCAATGATAACGCGTCATTTATTTGACTCACACAATGTAATCACCTGGCAGAGACTGCACGTTAAAAAAATGTATCTGAAACAATAAGTGATTATAAAATTAATAAAATCGTGGAAGCTATCTCAAGTGCAATATATTATCAGTGTGTTTCAAAGATAGAGTGACATTACGCAAAATATATTGTGGATGTAAATATAACAGGTACGTTAATATCGATAGATATATCAATGTTATTTTGGATAGGTAAATTAATTAGTAAAACGTGAAGAGAGTATATACTCGTATTTATACTTGAGTTACGTAAAATAATATACATAATATAAATAGTACTCGTAGATAACTGCAAAATAGGAAGCATTTGAACTTAGCTCCTAACTAGGAGTGGCATTCTGCTAAATCCACAGAATAATAAAGAGAATAGAATCCGTCACGTGATCTACAAAGTGTACACGGCCATCTGTCAAATATCATGTAGCCTTTGGAGCCTTTTACAGGTCCCATTAAAAATATTGTACAATCTTGCAATTGGCCGTCCTGTCAAAAATCTATCTGTTTTGTTCTGGTAACAACAATTTTAACATTATGAGTAAAGAATGTAACATGTTTAATTCGTTTATGCTAAATTAACACTACTTCTATGCTTTTGTCCTTTTTAAGGACTTTTTAAGGCTAAATCCAAACAGTTTTTTGTACCTTTATTTGCCTACTAGGTAGGCTTAAGCATGTATGGCCATGATACCACCCCACCTTTCATAAAACTTATAATTTACAATCTTGCATTTTTTTATGATAACATGAATGACAGAAAGTTTATTATCGTATCATTGATAATTTTCTAAATTTCATCATCATCATCAGCCATAAGACGTCCACTGCTGAACATAGGCCTCCCCTTTTAACCTCCACACTAAACGACAACCTGCCATCTGCATCCACTGGATGCCCGCGACTCTCACGATGTCGTCGGTTCCTAAATGTATATAAACACAATCCCTCTTTATTAGACATAAAAAAAACCGGTACTAATTTCATTGGTATTAATGATTTGAATCTGGTACATTTCAGAATATACGTGGATAAGAGTCCAACAAAGCATGATAGTATCTAGTAGATGTGCAGAGACTAGACCACGATTTTGCAACAGGTAATGTACAAACGTAGACGACCCAAATTCGAGCGCCCTACACCCAGCAGTTTTATCAATAGCTGATAACGAAGATAAAATTGCTGTATGTTGACTTACTGGAGTTAGTAGAATAAGCGTCATTCTAGCCAAAAAGAACCCGTGCTTGCTAAAGTCTTGTATTTTCAATATTGACTTACCAACTATCGAAAACTAATCCTTTTTAGGATTCCGTAGTAGGTACTACAAGGAACCCTTATACATTTGTTCCATCCGTCCGACTGTCCATCTTAATTCTCTAGTACTTTCTTACTAAGTTCTGTCATGTGTGATAAAAAAAAGATTAGTTTTATGTTAAATAAAAAGGATTGCAAATGGTATATTTGCAATGAAAATGTTTGTATGGGAAAGATCCCTATAAAATCATAACAAAGAAATTATGTTACTTAAAACGTTGCCTGGATATGAATCAGTCCAGAACCATCGGACCTCTGGAGTACAAGGGTCCTCTTGTGGGAGTTAAATGAGTTTACTGAACGTATCTTGTGCTAAGGGGGTGTGGAAAACAAATTAATGCAAAAGTTTGAGGTTACAATGCATTTACTTTCTAAAATTGCCTAATTCAAATTGTTATAAAGTAACTGAAATCCAGAGAGGGTTCATGGCGGTTAGTTAAGGGAAAGCTGGCACACTACTGCGCGTCAGCATCAAAATTGGAAAAATACTAAGTGAAAAAATATGTGAAAATAAAAAAGTGGTTATCTGTTGAAATCCTACGTGCGACGTGGCTTCACAGGATCATCTCAAGTTGAAACTGGAACACTTGTTGGAGCTCTGAGTTTCCGATGCGTGATGAAGTATTCATTTCCAAAAATTAACAAATTTTGTTCGAGCGCGTGGCGTCCCGAACGTGTTCTTCAAAAATCAATAAAATGTTGTTCTCATCTTGGTTTCGAGGCGAAAATCTGATTCCAACGTTCCCACGAGGGAAACTGCGGTATTTTTTCAAGTCATCTTCTTAAAATTTGAAGGAAATTAAAAAATTTTGATTCTCACCGAACCAGCGCGTTCCGTGGCTTCTGTGAGAATAAATCCATTTCAAAATGGTGTCCTGCATCTCCTTTCTCTTTCTTGTTTACGGAAGTATTCCTTGAGTGCGAACGAGTCGGCACATATGATGATGCGGCGTTCAACAGATAACAAATATTATATTGTATTTAGATATTCGATTAATTCTAAATTCTAATGTTGATTTTAATATTTGTTTACAATTCCTAAATCGTTTTGTTTATAAAGCTGAAAATAGTGACATTCTACCATTTTAAAATGGTTCCTAGCCTTTCTGTTAGAGCAATGTCGTAAGACATCCCCAGCGCCAATTTGCTGCCAGGAATAAAATATATGTTATATGACAGTTCATAAAACTTTGCACAAAAACTGTTTTAATATTATATCATAATGTTAAAAGTATTAAAATTTATGATTTTGTATTTTAGGGGTGGCTCTGGTACTTGAAAAATGGACCAACAACTATTTTCATTGCACCTCCTTGTGTAGGGATTGTGTTGAATAGGTATTTTAAATGAAGGTAAGGTTTCATACAACACTTTTTTTCTAAAGTGTATCCTCTGTGAAATAATGACCAACGAAAGTGACAAAAGTTGATCCCCCTCTGTATTATTAAACTATTAGACATAGAAACTTGTAAATTCCCATACTGTTAGGTCATATTAAAAACCTTTAAGAGCGCTGTTACATTTTGACGCCGCGCAAAGTTAGGTATTTTCGGAGGTCAACTACTATTATCTATTCTGTGTAGTGGCGAGACACGCGCAGTCTGCAGTGATACAGCTCGGCTAATGACGTGGGTTCACTAAATGGTCTTGATCCTTATAGTATAGTTTTTGGAGGAACTTTGATTAATCTAAATTAAGGTTTTTGTAAACGTACGTGACGTTATACTTGCATGGATGATCTACGATATTTGCGCTAAACCCCACATTCATTTAGGGTTTAAAAATTCAAAGGTAACAAATACGCGTTTAAATAATACCTACATCATTTAAATATTAGGTCATTAACGTGCTTACTCCTCAACTGTTTTACAACCATTATTTAGGTAAGTAGATTTCTGTTGGCTGAGCTTACACTACATAAAGTTATCGGACAATAAAATTAACGTTCATTGTTCAAACTAAAATATATGACTCCAGGTGTAGGTTTTAGCGGTATAATATTAAGTTTAAAGTCGAAAGTTAAAAGATTGTCAGATGTGGTACCTACAGGAATAAGTTTTTTTGAAAAAGCAAAGTTATTTTTTATTGATTATACACGCAAATGACACAAAGAAAGGTTAATGTTTGGTTGTGTATGTTTCTTGTCTCTCTATCGTTAAAAGTCTTAAATAAATAATATTTCGAACAAAATTATTTCGAACATCTTATGAATATAATTTGTTGAGTTATAGCGATAGGTAGGTTCAACAGTAAAAACTCATATCAAGACTTTCCATAATTTTATACCTACACGTATTAATCTTTCCTTAAAACGTACCTACTTAACAAAAAACGTTTCCCGGGTCTCTTCTTTTTTTTATCTTTTATTTGAATCTCTTCAAATAAAAGATATATTTGAAGAGATATAGATAGAAATTTCATGCGTAGGTTAAGTTAGCGGCTTATATAGTGCATGGTCAGTCAGCGAATTGATTTTAGGGTTTTAAACTTCGACCAAAATAAAATGAATGGACGGACCCTAACCATTGAACTTGATCAGTAAAAACGAGTCAAAACCGTCGGACATATACTTCAACACCTAATTATAAAAATGTACAGTATATTTGTTACAAAAAATAGATATCGGTTTTATTTGTGTATTTACACTTCGGTAAAGCATACGAATTCATAATTTTGTCAGATGTTTCGTTATCGCGTAACAATAGGCTCGTGTTTCACTTCCTACGGCTAGAGACCGACTGAAACGAAGTGAGCGCTGGCGCTCATTTTGTAATCTTCAAAAATGCGCTTCTACTGGGCCCGTCCATTCATTTTATTTTGGTCGAAGGTTTTAAAATCAATTCGCATCATTCACAAATATGACTAGTATCAGTGAATGTAAGTATTTTAATTAATTACACGACAAAAATAAATCAATCCAACCAATCTAAAGCTTGAAAGATATTAGTATGCCAGCACCCACTTATATTCTTTTGGGTGTGAAAAAGTACGTGAGATGAAAAATATGACCGATAATTACGCAGGTGTTCAATCCAATTGTGTTACATGACCCATTTTTGGGACACACTTTTTAATAATTTGAAAGCATGTTTCATTGTGGTAGCTCATATCATGTTTGATCAAAATCTATCCAGAAACCTTTTTTATTATTTTTTTATTCAGCAATAGGCTTGCGTTTGACCGCCCACGCGATGATGCGGTCTACGATGGAGCAGTCTTACCTAGAAGAAATTGATTCACTCGAGATTTGAAGGCATCCAGATTGTTACTATCGGGGAACACCCATTCAGGCAGCGCATTCCGCTTCGTACAGGTTTTCGGAATACCAACCATAAAACGGTGTGGATTTTACGTGCTCGCTCTGGCAGTCCAATAGAAAAACGGGCAGGAAGGAATTTGATCATGCAGATCTGATGCCACTCACCGACTATGTATTCGATAAAAAACTGATAGACTAGCAACTTAGCACCGATGGGATTATAGCAACACCCCTCTCTAAGAGGGAGGCCTTTGTTCAGCAGTGGACGTTTACTGGTTGAAGATGTGATGTGTTTTTTTTTTTTTTTAGTTTCATCATCATCATCATTTTAGCCATAGGACGTCCACTGCTCGACATAGGCCTCTCCCATCCATTTTTTTATTAGTATCAAGTAAATTAATGTGTACTTATTTATTTTGTTCTTATTGCAGATAGTGATGAAACCCAGACGTGATGCTTCATCCATATATATTATACATCCTTCAGTTACTATTGTGCATTTTTACGGCCAATGGAGAGTTTGCAGATTTCAATGACAAGGGGATAGACATTTGCTACCTGTGCTCATGTAGCCAGGAATTCACTAACATTGATTGCTCTAGAAGAGGTCTTACTGAACTTCCAGATGGATTGGGTCAACAAGTAAGTAGTTTGTAAATACTGTTTTTTTTTAAAGTTCGACTCACAGTCATTCCGTCCGTCTAATGGTAAGCAGACACCGCTGCATATGACAGCTGCAACACTAGCAGTGTCGTCAATGCTTTGCCAACTCGGAAATGTGATTGTAGACACCCTTTTTGAAATGGTATATGTTGAAACTCGGCGGGAAAACCTTTGAGAGAAGGACATTCCACACCTTTCAGGTCCACGTAAGGAAGGAGCGGAAAACCCGGAAGGTGTGGAATTTCCAGCTTTGCAAGATGTTGTGATGAGATTTTTGACGGTGTCAAATTACAAAGCAGATTAGACTAGCCAGCTCAGTTTTTCCTTAAAACTTTAACTGATATTTTCTTAATTCCAGGTTAAAGTACTAAATATTTCAAATAACGAAATATCAGTATTCCCTACAGATTTGGACAGATTTTATAACCTAGTTACCTTAGATGCCAGTGGGAATCGACTCAGTGAAATCCCGGAAAATGCACTCCAAAACCTGACGGCATTGGAAGCGCTAAACTTCTCACGAAATTATTTCGAATCGTGGCTAAACATCAATCCGAATGAAGTGCTTCAACCAGCGACAAGCCTCAAAATATTGGATTTGTCCCATAACAAATTTAAAACTATGGGAAATTTAGCAAATCAGGAACTTTTGATAAGTCATTCGCTAGAAACACTAATTTTAGATAACTGTGAGATTGACTCTATTCACGGAAGATCTCCATTGAGTGGGCTTATAAATATAAGAGTGCTCAAATTAAATTTCAATCCTCTAATACGCATACAGAATCTTATCTCGCCAACACTGAAAAGCCTTTACGTGAGTAACTGTCAGTTGAGTATCATCAATCACAACGAACTGATGTACTTACCATCTCTGAATTATTTAAAAATGTCACATAATAATCGATTGGAGTTATCTCCAACGGCATATAATTTGTTTTCCGATTCTTTAAAATTTTTAGACATTTCTTATTGTAATGTAGCACAGCCTAATCTTCAAGGTTTTCCTAATTTAAGAAGAGTATTACTCAATCACAACATGATAAGGTATCTAAGAAGTAACGAATTTATTAACAACACAAAGTTAGAGTATCTTGATTTGTCTTACAACAACATTGGATCATTGAAAAGTGACACATTTCGTGGATTGAGTACGTTGAAAAATTTGGATTTGTCATGGAATGAGATTGCAAACATACCTGAAGATTCTTTACTGGAGATGCCAACTTTAACTCAATTAAAGTTGGCTAGAAATTATCTTACACATGTTGGACATCTCAAATCTACATCAGTGTCTGTGCTGGACATCAGTTCTTGTGAAATAAGCGTGATAGGAAAAGATTCTTTAGAAGGATTGCAGTCTTTAATTGACCTAGATTTGTCCAGAAACCTTTTATCACACATTCCGGATAGCATCTCCTCCAACACTTTAAAATATTTGAACTTAAACTACAACAGAATTAGCTTCATCAATAACTTCACATTCTTCATGCTGCCTCGTCTAACTGGGCTGAGTGTTATTGGCAACAGATTCACTACTATTTGGAGAAAATCTTATTTCGAGTCTAATCTTTACTTAGAGAGACTCGACCTTAGCGACAATATGTGGCGTTGTGACTGTAGTGACAGCAATATGTATGACTTTTATGAATATGTCACATTAGAACCTAATAAAAAAGAAGAATCCTTTAACCTCGTTTGTAATAGTCCTATGAACGTTATTGGCCAAAGTTGGTTGGAAGCCTGCTACTTTATTTGGAACCCTAATCAACAAGTAGCCAACGCTGATAGTTTTATTTGGTTTATTATTGTCATGATGGTTGGCTTATGTTTAACTTTCGTATTAGTACAAGCTATACGAAGGGCCATGAAACGCCGCTTAGAGGCAATACAGGCTGAAAGAGAGAGGCAAGTTGAGGATGCCAGAGATAGACTCAGACAGCTCAGAATACGAGCGGAACAAGAAGCTTTAGTCAACACTCCCGACCCCCGAGATTTGATTGCTCCGCCTTCCTATGATGAAGCCCTTTCTATGCCAAAACTAAATACTTCAAGCTACTCATTAAATGAAACTGGATCAGGAAAAACGCGTCGTAAACGAGGGAGAAGGAAAACTAAGTCAAGTGGAGATCTTTTAGAAGATACAGAAAGGAATGGTGAAGCTCCCGTTATGGAAGATTATGAATTGGAAGAAATACAAGATGATCATCGTCGAAGAAGGCGACGAAGAACCAAAACATTTGGAAGCCATGAAATCGCGGAACTTGATAATTCGCCAGGGGTTCGAAGGAGACGGATGTCGGAATATGGTGTTGATACCGGCGAGACGATAGTTGTGGAAATTCAAGCTGATCTGGAAGAGCCTCTAAACCCAAGAGATAATGACAACAATCCACGAGAGAGTAATTTTTAAAGTCCCTCCGTGCGTAGATATAGTTATTATAGGATAAATAAATACATTTTATTTAACGTTGTGCTTAAGTTAGTTCAATTAATATTGTAATAATGCGTGTAAATAATGACTGCAGTGTAACAACACGTTACATAATTATATAAAAAAACTGTCATTAAACACTGCTCTTACATTTATTTATAAATATTTTAGGTAATGACTCTCATTTCAATTGAGTAATTTTAATGAATTATCAATACCTAATCTTGAAATCGTCAATGAATTTTTCATTATCACTACGGAAAAAAAATACAAGTGAACTTTTTTTTCAGTGGTTTTACACTAGATAATCTCCGTTAGTGGCTCCATCTCCATCTGAGCTATTTATTAACCGTTTTGTTGACTTCACCGCCATCTCACCAAAAAAGCACGAACTACTTTGGTAGGTATCTGTTAAAATCACACAATGGCCCCGTACATACCGGCCAACTTATCTGTGCAGTTGGCCAAATGAGAGAACTAAAGTTACCTAAAGTACGCTATTACAATAAGTGCATTTATTACACAGATATATGATTATAAACTATTTAGCCGATACAAAAACAGTTGAGTTCATAATTCTCAAAAACTACTCCTACTTATAAAGACAATCCATATGCTTATTAAGAGCAGTGGCCAGTATTGCCAACTAGCTAGCAACAACATAGGTAACTAGCATGCTGGCGGTTATTGTTTTGAAAGTACGATAGTGGGGGCATCCACTAAGCTTTACAGAAAAGTTGGTTGCAACTGTATATTTATTTACCAACCGAACGTGACACGCCATCTATATTTTGTTTATGGAATCGGTAAGTTTTTACACTTTTGTGATAGATGGCGCTGCTACATAATAAATAAAACTATTTCCATAAAAATGTGCTTGTCCAAAGAGTTAAAAAACGCTAATGGTTAGTTATATCGATAAAAGAATAATTCACCTTGATTTACTGCAGTGCACGAAAGTGTGTTGGACATGGTTTATCCGTGGTTTGTAAAGTACTATTATAGTCTCCTATCAAAAAATTCATTTTTTCGAAGTGAATAGCATAATCTAAGTCGGCAATTGGGCCAATCTAATATTTTTATTAAATTAGTAAAATTAATAGTATAAATTACGTATCGAGATATTCCAGAGCCTAAATTAAGACCATAAAAATCTTAAAATTTAGTATTTTTAGGGTTCCTACTTCCTAGGGTTCCGTAGTACTAAAAGAAAGCCTTATAAGTTCGTTCTGTCCGTCCCAATTTTTGTTCATACCTCCGCACCTTTAAGTAGGCAATGAGGCCTTCAATTGCCTAATTTCTGACATTAGGGCTGACCACACATAGTATGAGAACTAATATACTTACTATCTTTACCATAAAGTGCCTATTTTTAATTAAACTTAATAATGGGATTTCATGGAAAATCATAAAAAACTTGAATTAACCATTTATATTTGTATTTCTCGAAATAAAATTACATTATTCGTTTATAAAATCTTCTTATTGAACTATTTATTGTTCTGTTTTGATCACTTTTATAAAATTCAAATTGTATAGTAGACAGGCATTCATAATATTATTTTTCGTATAGAAAAATTAAACTAAGTATGGTATATGTCAACGCAAGCATAATCGTCATTAACGATTAACTAAATTAAATTAAATAATTTCAAAAAGATCTAAATTTCACACACGGTAGATGGTCCAACGTTAGGTTGTCAAGAGATGGCGTTAAAGTGATGGCGTTATTTTTAGAAACATATTTTCATGCAGAAAATTTTGCAATCCAATTTGAACCAAACATTAAATCGCGATCATACACTTATACAATGATTATAAATAACCCATGTTTGTCCAAAGAACACATTAGGGATACTCGTTTTTTATTTTTATTTATTTATGGTGTAAAAATATCTATATTCCTGCAAACTAAATAACTCAACCTAGCAATGGACCATCAACCTAACAATTGGAAATTAAATAACTGTACATACACGCAATCAAGAATCAAAAGGTATTACTTACATTAAATTAATGGTATCACATCCTTATGTTCTAAATTCAATAAAATATTTTAGAGGAACTTACACTTAGCCAGACCATGGAAAAAAAGATGAATCTTGATGCGTAAAATGAAAAAAATAATAAAAAAATACCATAGCCAGGTTATGATGGCAAATGAGTGTTATCAAATTGTTCGGTTTCTACAGATTTTGATAAGTAAGTACACAACCATTGAAAAAATTCTAAGAAACATTGCATGTACGGTAGATAAGAATACATAGGTACAGAAAATACACGACAGAACGAATTAAAAAGCAATCAAATAAACGTAAAACTGGTGTTCATAAATTGAACTCAATAATAAATTCTAACAAGAATTTAACAGCTATGTATCGTGAACATGGCAACACTTTTTACACATATAAAAATATTTTTTCACTTATTGCGCAATATATTTCCATAAATATATTAATTATACCACTAAATACAAGGCACTGTCGACTACAAACACACTTTGGCAGCAAAAAGTTCTTGAGATATACAGTCTTTTCCAAACATATTCAATCCCACATTCTCATACAAATTATCTTACTTCTAGCACTCATCAATCACAGGATTTCGCCAAATGTGAAGTGTTTGTTCATTGACACTGTTTAAAACCTACACAAAACGTTTATTGACCATTTATTTGAGACCAAATTTCAAGTGGTTGATTTACGCGCATTTCCATCTCCTGAAGGTGTAATAATGATGTCTCCAGCATTCGACCTACTTCTGGTGACTAGTATCGGTGTTTTAGGTTTTGGAGTCTCTGTCAATTTAATGCGGACTCTTCCCATATCAGGGGAGTAAACTGGAACATATTCTCGTGATGGTGACAAGAAGTCAGAATTTTGATCTCCATTAAGAAGAGGCTGAGAAATATCAGTACCATTCAATTTTGAGTCATCATCATTAATAGGCACAAATATTTCTTCACTAGCCAATGAGTTCGAGTCTTTTCTTAAATCAGGCGAAGCAGCAGATTCAAATGACGTTTCTTGTTGGGGTGTTATTTCATTTTCCGCCAAATTATTATCTTTGGAACTACTCTTATTCTGGTTGGAATCTCGAGGACTACCAGTTCTCGTGGTATTTGGTTGGCTATGACTTATTCCATTTGCAGCATCGCCATTTTCACTTTTTTTCGGGTGGACTTCGTGCGTTGGGACCAGTTCGTATTTTCCATTTACTTTTTTTTCTATTGGTTCTTCTAAAGGTGCTGGTTTTCCTAGTAGAGATTTGTTCATGTCCACCATTTCCTTTGATGCCTTCTCGACATCTCGCTTTTGTTGACGAAGAAGTCTCCGGTCTCTCCTCTTTCTCATTTGGCCTTTGATAATAGCAAATCCAATAAGACCAACTAATAATACGACAATGATTGCAATACAAACGTATGTTCCGGTTTTATGGGGAGTAGCATTTTCATTTGTCGCTGGTGCTTGGTGTACTTCAGAAGCTTGTGTCACTCTGATTTGCTCAGATACTGTAGTGTCTCTTGGGGTTGTTGAAGTTACTGGTTTTTCAGAACTTCCTGGAACACTTTCTCTATTCCAATTACTGCCTCCTTTGAAAATAGATATAACCTCAGGCGAAGGAAATTCTGTTTTTGTTTCGCCTGTGTCATCATCAATTAATCTGACCACAGGTCCTGGGTTTATTGGTACATATACTTCAGTTGTGCTTTCTTCTGTGGTATCATGTCCGAATTCATAATCGCTTGAAGCTCCAAATCCAGATCCTTCTCCGGATCCTTCTAAAGGATCATCGGTGGTCTGTATCTCATCAGCAGGTAAAATTTCGTCTTTCGCCATTAAATTTGCATTGAGTTTTGGCTCTATTCTTGGTTCCATATAAATGTCTAAAATTGTTGTGCTCTCATATTCTCCGGACCCTTCAATATTACTTGGACTTGGAGATGGGGTAGATTTACTAACTTTTAGAAATAATTGACTATCGTCGTCTTCAACATCTCTGTTTGCTCCATTTATCACATTGCCATCTTCAAGATCGCTACTTGCTATCAGCGGCATAGATTTTAAAGCACTGGTGTCTTCTCCAACTTGTTTAGCATCAAATGGCTGGTCGCCCATCATCATATCTAGAAAGTTGATTTGTTCTTTGGGAGCTTTGCATATTTCGATAGTTTTGAGGTCTAACCAGGACTTTCCATTGTATTTCGCTGGAGAGGCACATGCAACGTCATCAATGAATACTTTAGCAGTAAGCAGATGATCTCGCGCCATAAGATTTTCACATGAACAATCAAGAGGATTTCCTTCCATCTCTAAATGTTCTAAACTGGCTAAATGCGTGAGATCAGAAGGCACATTTTTTAACAAATTGTTAGTTAAATCTAAGGAGCTGACACTTTTTGGTAGATATGCCATAGATAGCTCTTGTATCCTGTTATTTGATAAATTCAAATGAACCAGTTTTTTAGCGTTATGTAGGAACTTTTTTAGATATTGTATGCCATTGGTCGACATGTCTAAAGAGACGACTTCAGTAAGCCGGTCGAGCTCATGACTTAATTTCGTGATGTTGTTGTGTGAAAGATCGAGGATGTTAATATTGTGGTGTTTTTGACGGAGAGTAAACTTGAATAACTCGGCGAGATTGCTGCAAGTAGCCCGGTGAAGGCCATCGCGAGTGGTTGCACAAACGCATCCGTCGGGGCAAACGGCAGCTAGAGCCGGTGCCAGCAGTACAGATACTGCCAAGAAGCAGGCAAATACTTGCAGCTTCATCATGTTTACTGGAACTTTGCACCTGAAATAGAAGAAAAATATTCATTATAATATATTATGACCATCATAAATCAGTCAGGGTCGTATTAACTGACGTTTTCATGACTCAAGGTAAATCACGTCCAAGTGCATTCAACGCTAATCTATCGCGTCAAGTTTCGAATTTCAGCCGCAATACACTGTAATTGACACGTGTTTTATAAACACTTATTATTCAGGAAACGATCGAGTTATGACAACACAAGAATTTTATGAAATACTCATGGAAAATGTGGTGCCTTAAACATGATAGCAATCATAGTATCTAGACGGCCAGTTATCGCAAGCACTTAGATAAATCACAACATCCCTGCCTGCAAACTATCATCTAAATATAGGACAGAATAAGTTATGGGCGAACGGTCCCCTGAGGTCTATTACCAACTCAACCTCTCCAATTATTACGGCTGCAGTTAGCCTGCAATTTGAATCTACAAGCTTCCTTTCATTCGAAACGGCATCTTGACCGTGGCTAAACGACTAATAACTCAATCTGTTGAGCACATTGAAGATATCTGTGTCAATTTAGAATATTACTCGATGACGCTAAGCAAAAATGAGGATCATGTGATGTTTTTTTTTCCACCTGCAGCTTCAATGTTTCAATTAATTTTTAGAAATCAGTTGTCGAATTCGATAAGCATCATCCACTAATCTAAAATCCACATCTAAAAATCCACTCATTCGCCAATCATTTTTTTCAATATGTAACTAGGCATGGAACTAAACTAGGAAGATAATACTTGTCTATGAACAAAAGTTGTTTAATATGATGTAGGAAAGCTACCTAGGAGATGTTGTTCGTCTACGTATCGATCATCATCATCATCGTCATAATCAGTCTATATTAGTCCTCTGCTGGACATAGGCATTTCTCAATGCAATCTATTCACCCGAACATTACGTATTAGTAATAATAACGAGGCAAAGTTATATTTTATGTTTTTCCGTTCAGACCCCCCTACAATTCTTCGTAGTCAACAAGCGTCCTCAACTTTTCCGGGTCCATTTATATCAATAACTTCCTACTTCTCCTACCGTGATGTAATATGAATTTGGGTCTATTTCTGTACACATAACAACATCCTCGGTGCACTTGGCCGGCCAAGAAGTGGTTCAATGTTAACAGGACCGGAAGAAGGCAGTTTACCATTTGTGCGAATGTGACGATTTAGTCACACCTAACGACCACTATGTGAGACCGCGCAGGCGTTGTTCGCCCAGTCACTTTTACAGGGTTATGCAAAAAGGTTGTACTAAGCCGATAGAGGAAAATATCCATCAACAACTTTTACTATGAGACCAAACCAACCTTGAAATCACGAATACATATCAACTGTTCTATAAAAAACGGTCATTCATACTCTGTTCACATTCAACAAAATGTATGGAGTAGCTGATATTTTTTAACGGCTTCAGGGTTGGTCCCATATTAAAAGTTGTTCATAATGATGAGTATAACGGACCCTTTTCGGCTTATAATACTCTTTGCGCGTGTGTGTCTGTCAAATTTATTCAGATTGAACAGACAAACATACAATCGAGTTAATTAAAACGTGGTAAAATAGAAATAATATGAGTCACTTTAAAGAAAGGATGTTTTTATGAAGAATCAGTAAATTAATGCCCGCAGTTTACATTCATAGATTCCTCATTATTTCACCAATCGTAGAAACAACAATACAGCATACTTGTCATAGATATGTTATGGATGTTCTACTGAATGACAAATGGAATATAAACATACCATCACTACGAGGATGTTGACCTTGGCGTCATTTCACCAATTTTAATAAACAACATGAATTTAAAAGCTTTTTTAACAGAAAAATTACAGGAAATAGCGACATTTATCACTGTTTCCAAAAACGAAAACAAGTTAGACCTTGTTTTAAGGACAGCTTATGAAGGTGGTGATAATGAACTTAAAAAATCAGGTGCAATTAATAAATATGTGAAATTAAAAACAATGATTGAGCGAAGAATATATTAAATTGGTAGAAATCAAGATGGACCTCGAGCAAAGACCCTATTTCTTTCAGAAGGACGACAAAGAAAGTACAAAAAAATTACATTGATCAAACATAGCTTGGAATTGTACTTAGCAGGGTCAAAGTTGGCTAACTTTGACAAGGAAAAAGCGATACCAATAAATATTAAAGATTACATAAACATGGAAATCAAAAGAAAACTCAGTGTGATTCTTGCAAACATTGAAAAAAAAATGCTAATCATCTTATCGAATGAACCAGAACATTAATATGAATCACTGAGCGGCAGATTCAACAAACAAGACCATAAACAGTCGTCAATGCCAGATAAAGTAACTTATAACATAGGTTATATGATATTTAATGAAGTAAATCTGAATATAATGAAAGAGTATCACGGTAATGGCAAAACTGTGACTCAGAAGAGCGAGGCTGAACTCTTAAATGGGACAGTTCACTTGTTGGCCATGGACTCTAAAATGGCAAACAGATTTATTTTTTAAGACATTTATGCACCGGTAACATATATTAATGAAATTTACTTAAAATATGAATTTGTTATGTAAAATAAGATGAATTTACCACAGGGTAATAACTCAGAGTCGCGGGCATACAGTGGATGCAGATGGCAGGTTGTCGTTCAGTGTGGAGGTTAAAGGGGTAGGCCTATGTTCAGCAGTGGACGTCTTGTGGCTGACGATGATGAATAACTCAGATCTGTCGCGGACATAACATGTATTGTTTATTCTCTATAATAAGTACCTGTCTATACGCGAATACAGTTTTGGACAGAATGATTATTATTTGGCGTCTCTTTGAATAGCCTTTCTGATATAAAATTTTAATGCAACGCTTTCTTATTTCCATTTAAACCTTACTGGTGTAATCAAATACATTGGCGGTGTTTTAAATTGTGTCTCAGTATGAAAATTTGTTAGTCTTAATCTTTTTAATGCAAATTAAAACATTTTCACTCAATATCTTTCAACAATAAGTCAACAATTTGCTTAAAATTGTTAAAACAGTAGACGCAATATGAAATTTTCCATGATAATAAACAAAGTTGTTGATAATTAACTAACAACTTATCTCTACCATACCTAAATCTTTAGTTCAATGACTTTTGATATTTTGTCTTTTGTTTCTTTCATGCAAATATTACATATTCAAATATTTAATTAGGGCTTTGAATGCCAAGACTAGGTGTTTTCAAATGAGAAGGAAAGCAGGGGCCCGGGCAAAACTAAGGAGATACAGATTACAAAACTAAATAAAACCGGTCAAGTGCGAGTCGGGCTCACGCACTGAGGTTTCCGTACCATCACAAAACAGTTATGTGGTATGGCCTTCGAAAATGTATTTTTTGAGCGAATCATTCGACGAACGGGTCTTCATTTTGAGGGTAAGCCGTTTTGAGAATAGGTCTAATGTTGATTAAACCATAATTATCAATAACCCTATGTATATATCGCCCTCATAACGTTGTGTGTCATGTAAATCCAAAGATTCAATTTAGATGGTTGCGGAAAATCACGCAAACGTAATCCTTACGACGCCGAGATACGGTATGCGGTCGCGCATACCACCTTAATTGAATCGCTTAAAACAGGTGACGGTACGGCCCCTGATGGATGAAATGGCCTGCTTTCATGCGCTTGCGCTTGCTACAACGCATGTTTCACAGCAATTCATACACTCAGCCTTGTTACAGTTATTGCAATACCTACTTGGACAAAATAAGCTGAGCTCTGTGAATTATAGAGGTAATTATTTATGATCGCAGCGTTTCCAAAATTTCTTCTTAATACGAACTGCAAAGGAGTGGAATGCGCTCCCTGCCTCGGTGTTTCCCTATAAAGTACAACCTGGGTCTCTTCAATACAAGAGTGAATAGGCACCTCATGGACAAGCGTGCCCCTGCTTAGACCGCATCGTCGCTTACCATCAGGTGAGTTGTAGTCAAAAGCTCGCTCATTTCATCATTAAACATGATCTAATTAATATTCTGAGATGTTTGAATTTAGTTAACATATTTTTACACGCTTTTATTAGCTTCACTTGAAACTACGTGAATAAACCTTAGAAGTCAATTTTAAACTTCTAATTGGCGTATTAATTTAAAACTTTTCAAGTAGGTCGGTTTTCAAGTACATATAATCCGGATGACGATTCAATAATTTGGTACCATCAAACTGAACTGTTGATGGAGCCAGGAGGTGGATTCGATGGTAAGCCTCCTCGAGTTTGGATTCCTTTAATTTGATTTAACGAGTCACAAAAGCGTGTTTTTAGGGTATGAAACGATAATAATTCATTAAAAGCCGTATTACAACATAATATCAAAATATAAGAGAAAATTATCCCGTTTTACGAAATTCGTGTTAATTTGGTTTTTATGTCAAGTAAATTAAACCGTTACCTGGAAACTATAAGATTGCTTTTCGTAATATTATGACATGTTATACAAGACGCCATCAGAGTGGTTACCACAGCTTTATAACTGGCTTTTCCTTTGATATGCATGTTGATGTTTTCCTTTAAGACGAAAATAATGTCTTGCTTCGCTTTCAAGTGGTCAGAACTTCCATTTTGTATTTGCCGAGTTTTAGAAATCTATGTATATTATTATACACTAACTGCGCCCTGTGATTTTACCCACATCACATTTCATAAGGAACCGTAAAATTTCCGGGATAAGAAAATATCCTATGTTACATATCGCTTTTCATTCGTTGATTTGTTGCTGCGTGGAAGAGGACTAAACAAACAAACTGACATACTTTTGTATTTATAATATTATTATGATGTTACTTTTCTACGTACTACACAGGGTTCCGCAGAAAGGGTGTATTAAGTCTTTATACGTTCGTTACACTCATAAATATGAACATTTTTTACTATGGCACACAAGCCATAACGCTGGTAGCACATCTCCGCCGCGAAACCGTAGCAGCGAAACCGCTACTCATTGAATATGAACTTTATACAATGTACCATACAGTGTAGTATTAAATACACGTGGGAGAAACGCAAAACGTGACGAGGGGTGCCTCCGTTTGCTGTTTAAATTACTGCTGTATGTTATAAGATATTACATCCGTTTCGCTGCTACGGTTTCGCGGCGTAGGTGTGCTACCGGCGTAATAGTACACCTATGGGACCAACCCTGAAATCGCGAAACAGCTGTTCCGTAAAAAATGGTTATTAACAAACGGCAAAATTATGGAAATTATTTATTTCCTTCGCTATATCAGGGTTGGGCTCATAATAAAATTTGTTCATAGTGATGAGAATAACGGATCATTTTCGGTTTAGACTTATTGCGTTATCATGTATTAGTGCAGTTTACATTTCATTAACTAGTTCGACTAATTTAACATGCGTCCTCCTTCTGTTGCATTATAATAATCGCATTTTCAACAATGAAATACAGTGACTAGAGGATCATAATAGTAGAAGAGACGTGGAAGATCGACTTTCACCGATCTGATAACCAGATGAGACGTATTTTTTATCAAATATAATTTATTAACAAATATTCCTATGATAGCTTGTCTATCAAAAAGTTTTCAGATCGGTGAAGGTCGATCTTCTTCTTCTTTATAATCGTTCACGGGTCGTAACACGTTCATCATCATCAGCCAATTTAACGTCCACTGTTGGACAAGGCCTCCCTCATAGAGAGGGGTGTTGCCATAATCGTCACGCTTGGCAGGCAGCTTGGGGATCGCAGTACGTTTCCGTGTACTATAAGGACGTTGTTGCCCATCCTCCGGTGGTTCTGGTCGCAGTTTTAGGACATACCCGGGTCCACGTAACACGTTACTCAGGAATAAATTACAGAGATGTAATCAGCAGTTATCCTTGATGCTTTCCCACGACCCAGACAAATCTCTACTATACGTACGTTTTGCGCAACCAAATGGTCAATATTGAAACGATGTTAATTTAAAATTACGTGTGTACTTTAAAAAGAATTAAAAAAGACATGTCATAATTAAATGAAATTAAGTATCTAACACATCCTAAATGACATTGCTTTAATTTAAAAATAAATATGCAAATTTTTATATTTATTAGAAACCCTGTAGGTATAAGAACAAGGTGGTAAAGGTTAGTTTTTCCTTCTATGTACGTATATTTAATAGGTGAATAAAATCAGCGCTGTTCATTGGTCGGGAACCGAACCTGATACTGTGAGCTGATCACTCAACCGTAATGGAAAACTGGATCTAGGTTATACCCACTAAGAACTTTACCTATACTCAAGGTGGATCAAAGAGGTGACAAGTGCTTGAAGGTGGATCAAAAAGGTGACCTCGTTTGCCATATAAAACAGTACAAACTTTTTTAAGCCATAACTTTTTACTGACAGTAGACTATTTTGCTGTCACATTGAAAGTTGCACAGTACTTAGTGGACTGTGTGTTTAAGGCAATCTCGTTAGCGGTGGAAAACTGGACCGCGTACATCCATTCTCCTTTCGAAATTATTCTGCGGTGAGATGTCGTTTTCATCAATATTGTATTTCTATAAGCTAGGCCTTAAAAAGTATTATCTTAGTTTATCTTTCGATCTCGGAGATGGAACCTCTTTACTGTCTCTACTATGCTATTGATTATTACAACATCTGCACAAAATCAACGCGTAACGGTTCAAAATCTATGTGCGCGTCATTTCTCCTGTGCGCGTACGCAAATCATTGTTATCTAACATCTGTTTGGAACATCTACGCACTAGGGTTATCTTAAACGAGTTACAAGTTAAAAATGTCATAGTAACAAAGTTTGTTTGTAGCATTTAGTTATTAATAAAATTCTATTAGCGATACCTTAACTTTGTAAAAGTAGAAACAATATAATTTGATTCAATCGTAGTGCCAAAATACTCTGCTTATTGATCTTCCAAGCTAAATCTACGCGCCAGTCCACTACCTACGATATTTAAAACACCTAATGCAATGGAATAATGTAATTGGTGTTTTGGTATTCACATGCTATGCACAGGTGCGCGGTTTTAGTTTCTAAGCTACAAAAAATTGACCTTTACTTCGCTATAGTTCATTGTCCCAATGTCTTAGAAGACCTTTACTTCGCTAGGTCATTGTCCTAAGAAAAATCTTTGACTGATAACCCTACCCATATCATTTCATTCTCATAATGTTAGCTGGGAAATAGTTTCGCACGCCATCTGCGGTATATTTATCTACCAATTTATTACGCGGGCAACCCACGTCTTGATAGATTGGGTCGGTATTGCGGTTAGTCAGGTTCAAGTAGGAATTATGTACTTCATTGATCAAACAAGGAAACGCCTTGAACTATGATCAATAAACAAGATGATCACTAAAACGGATAATTCATCATCATCAGCCCGAAGACGTCCACTGCTTAACATAGACCCCCCCCCCCCCCCCCCCAGAACTCCACACTGAACGACAACCTGCCATCCCATATACTTTTTTTGTTTATATGTAGCTATAGACAGAGGAAAAAAGACGAAGAGAAAGTAGCAATTTGTCAGCGGAAGATGGAGAGAAGCATGCTGAGTGTAAAGCTTTCTGACAGAATAAGTAACCAAGTTATAAGGCAAGAAACAATTTATTGTAAAAAATATTTAATGTAAAAGAAAGAACGCGACGATTAAAATGGAACTGGGCAGGACACATCTGCAGACTTGAAAACGCGCGGTGGACAAAAAGAGTCACGGAATGGATTCCACGTGAAGGAAAAAGAAAACGTGGCGGACAAAGGAAAAGGTGGAGAGACATTTTCACAAATAGAGCAGGATCTGACTGGATGACAAAAGCAAGAGATAGAGAGGAATGGAGAAGGCTAGGGGAGGCCTATGCCGAAGAGGCAACTTCTACAGATTTAGTTTAAGTAATATTTATAAAATAGTTTAAGAACAAAGTATATAGCATTATCTCTACATTATATTATTTAGGTTAGGTTAAGTTAAGTTTAATAATTGTAGTATCTGTAGTAGAATTAAAAGGCTTTTTTATTTTATTTTATTACAGACAGATTAGCTTTTCGAGCTCCGACCCGACTGCTCCTGGCAACAGGATTGGGTATACGAAGGATACTTCTTATCCCGAATCGATCTGTGTTGATCATTTTTTATCTTAATCCGGAATCTCTACCTCCATGCCAAATTTCATCTAAATCCGTTAAGCCGTTACCTTAGAGTAGAATAGGAAAAATATTTAAAGTTAAAATGCATCGTCTGTCTTCTGTACACTTGTATGTTCAGGACACTACTGTGGGTATGGCAGGTACTAGTATAAATAAAAATAAATCCTAAGAATTCCATAAGTTTCTCGAATCATAATTTTAGCCTATCATGTTTTCACTGCTGTTACAAAGTCCTTCTTATGAGAGAGAGAGGAAAGACCCTAATACACCATGCTGGCCTGCTGCATGCTAGCAGTGTATGTTGGTGAATGTAATATGTCTTTGAACATTTAAGGTTCTTAGACATACCGGTTTCCTCACGAAGTTTTCCTTCGCCGTTTTTGAGCGAAGGCATCGTAACTACGTATAATTTACTTAAGTGCTGAATAAGTCATTGGTGTAGGGCAGAGGATCGAACCGGGTCAGATTGTAAAGCCCTCATGCTACCACTCGGCCACCATCGCTCTTACTGAACTTGTAAGTAAAGTATATTAAATGCTCCTTAAAGAATTACAGAGTTTCTCAATCAATACATCGCGTCTACTTGTTGCTGATCATAACATTTCGCGGCTAACACTGGCACCATGAAAAGAAAAAAAACATGCCAACATTTTCATTCATGCAACGGGTTTGTAAACACGACGCCTTTGCAACAATGCTGTTTTTAATCTTCGGGGAAACGCGGTGGGACTAGTTTGTATTTTAAATTAAAACAGTCCGTACTTAGAAAACCGCCAGTGAAATTACAACAATACCTTCTACTTAACTAACTTTGACTTAAGAGTACTAGTACGACTGTTCAATGGATAAACGATGTACGGAGCTTAGTGATTGAAGTGAGGACTTTTACAGGGACCATTAAAAATAGTTTAGACAGGCTCAACCAAGAACGTTTTAAAACCTAATGGCAAACGTCCTTGGGCTCAACAGATAGCGCTCAGCATCAAGTTTGGTGTCAAAAAGTTTACTGTTGGCAATGTCACTGTCAAAGTTAGTTTCTATATTCACGTTTTGGTTCCACAAGTCTTATGTATTCAGTCAATATCGAGTACAATCATTATTTAATTTTAGTTGATATAGTGCTAATCAATTTCCAGTCATATCTATCGGCAAATGATATAAAATCTCGATGAAAGTGATAATGCCTTAGAAATATTTACTTAACTTTTTAAAATATGTTTTAAAGATTTGATGTAACCCGGTTCTGAAAGCGCAATTTTTAAATGAGCTGTATGTGAAAAAAACATATGTTACGCGATATTTTCGTCTTACTTTCGATTGAGATTCGATTTTAATTTTTATTTTTCTATTGAATACGAGAGTCCCATATAAATTTGAAGAAATTTTTCTCGAAGAGTGGAAAATTAAGGTAAGAATCTCATTTAACGAGCTTCCAAAAAAGTTTATTTTTTTGTAAAAACTGTTATAATTTTCCACTACGGCTTAATAGAAGTGTATTACTGTACACTTTTAATTAGTTTAGTTCCGACATTGAAATCCTTTTGAATCGACAATAAATCAGAGTTTAATTTGTAATCGTCCTACGTAATAAAAAAATATTTTCAGCATAATAGCCGTCTGTCTGGCAAACTATCGAAAAAACAAGTGTACATTACAATTACAATACGAACATTTAGTGAATTAACGCCAGGTTAGCCTTGAGACTGCAATCTCAGTGTTTGTACTTATAGGTAGGTACAATCAAGAACTGAAATCACAACATTCAATGCAAAATCTTTGATTGAAGGTTATGACTTACCTAACCTAAAACATTAAAAACCCTAACCTAACCTAACCTAACTTTAGAACTACTCGTACATAAAAATGTGCGTAGTGTATGTAAAATCAGAGTGAATTTACTCTCAATATTTTTTATTTAATACTGAAGGCATCATTTTACAGCCTTATTTAAGTTTGTTTTAGAGTGTGCGCAAGATAGATCTTGATAATAGATCTTAAATGCCAAAATTTTAAACATGATTTGTATTTTGTAAAAAAAAAAGGTAAATATTTATGTTATCCACGTCAAAGAGTTTGGAAAAGGAAAGAGTTTTTATCAGAATTTAGTCCATTGCATAATGGAAAAAAAAAAACAGTTACTCAGTTAGTTTTATATTATACTAGTTGAATCGACAGGCCCTGTCCAATTTAAATAAATTTGTTTAAGTTAAGGTCTTGAGTTTATACAGAAACCCCTAGAAAAAAAGCACTTCATTTATTCCCGAATATTCCATTACTAACAAAAAAATAAACGGTCCAGCCGTTCTCAAGTGATCCGCTTCCGCCAACAAACAGCATTAATTTTTATGTGTTATACATTAGTACCCAGTAGGTGACAAAAAATATATAAGTAGCCCAAGAGCACGGACATGAACTCCGTGGAGCTGCCCTATAAAAAAAATATAGAGCCAAAGTGTATCGACTCGCAGGGCTCAAATATGTAATTAAGCTAATTTTTTAATAGATACTGTTAAATTTTTCATTTCCTTTATTTTGTGTCAAAATAAAAAAGGTACATTATACTTTTCAAGATCTGGCAGGTCAAATTAAAAAAATAAGGCCTTGATTTGCCCCTTTCTTTGACTAACTTTCAGCTATTTACAAAAGGTTTCGTGTAGAAATCAAAGAGACATGAAAGCCAGTTTTTTCCAACCCACGACTTTCATCGGTGTCTGTATCATCCGCACTTGTACTATTTATTCTGTGCCTCAAGTGCAATAGTCTCTATTTCTCCGAAGCTATAAAAACACCTTCCACTTTCGCACGTTTTAATGTTGCCAGTTTATTCGCCGACGCACTTCGTCGTAAAATCTTCCAGACTTGCTCTCACGGTTTCCTAACGAAAATGTACTTAGATGGACGAACATTTTACCATAACATTAACTAATACATTAGTATTTACATTCTATTTGACATAAACATTTGAATTTGACCATAGCTTGTTCAAAGTTATTAGTTTAATGATGGCAGCACATAATGCTTCGGATTTATTGAATTTGATTAATAGATTCTTTTGTGAATTCGAAATATCCAGATATAAATGCCTCAATGATGCAAATTAAAAATAAAAACAAATTCATAAAAAAAATTGTTTTGCAACTCAGTAAATTGTTTCCGTTCATAAATCCCAAGTTGTCCAATGTGACATTGTATGCAGAAGCGCAGACGCATGCCCACGCCTTTCTTGTTACATTCACGTATGCCGATTTCGTCACCTCGTAAGATTCTAAACTGAGCTATGTGTAGGACGAAAAATTACATTGCGTCTTTTTTAATGTTTCAGTTTTTTGTGTATTTAGTGTGTCACTGATATAGAACGTTAGAACTCGCTATACAAAATTAGGTTATTGGGTATATTTCAAAGCCAATTTTCTACAACTCTAGCTAGGTACATTTTTTTTTTTTTTTTTTTGGGGGGGATTGTTATTTTGTTTCGTAATATTTTGCAAGTTGATGCAATATTATGGCTAAAATCACAAACAAATACAAAACAACAACAAGCCACTAACTCGTAAAAACCAAGCAGGTATCTACTGGAAATAATAACTATCCAGGCAAGATAGCGGTTAAAGGTAAGCCTACATAAAAAATAAACTTTTGGAATTAATTATGAACAAACACTTAAGAGATTTAGCGTTAAAAAAATCCAAAATTTATGTCGCCCAGTTAAAATAATTTAATATAAACAAGTGTATTTTTAAAACTGTTTCTTTGACGAACATCTGAGATTAATTAAAAACCCTACTGCATTTTGTTAATGATGCTAATTTTACCTAACCCGTTTCTTTACATCACTTTGTCGACACGTGTTTCGCCTCTTCACGAGGCATCCTCAGGACGTTTTGACTCTTCGAGCGCTTGGCCGAGAATGAGTCAAGTCAATAGTATTGTATTTTAGTCAGCTGTTGTGTATTTTTATTGTAATAATGGTGGATATTAATAAGTTCGCTATCGCGCTTGAGTGTAAGCAAGTAACAATGTGTCGTGGACTATGTCTTGTTTGACGATCACATTAATATTTATTAAAACTTGAAAACAAAAAAATACTTGTCGCTGGCAAATGCAGAAGACGTTCGACGCCAAACGAGGAGAGGAATAATAACACATGTGTTTATAATATTAGTGAAGTTTTTCTTTACATGTGACACACATACATGCGTTGTGACAGCAAATGACGTAAAATGTAACCAATTCGTGAGTTAGTCATTAACGCATGGACGAGTCTCATTAAAGGCATGAATACTACTGAATGCATGCATTTATGTAGAGTTTACGCGTAACTGGTCAGACCTACTTACATACTGAAACGGTGGAGGCAGAATTAAATATAAATAATATTTCGATGATAGAAAAAATACAGGGTTAATACGGTACTAAATTCATGGTTGGTTTCATGGTTAAAGATGTAACCTTTTAATGTCATTGTTTTATGTAACCCTGTATAAAATAATTAAAAACTTATTTTATTTACTTCCTCTGTGAGGATTTTGGCGTCGCACTTTTGTAGGTACATTTGCCAGTGTCAAGTATTAAGTTATTATCAAGTTTGATAATTATGTAGTCAAACACGATGAAGCTTTATTAGTTATCAAGAACTTAAGGTCGCGCTAACTGGCCACTGCCAGAGCTAATTAAAAGAAAACACTGAGTGAGAATTAAAAGAAACCGATCTTTAGTATAACATTGCAAATGAGATAAAGCCATTTAAGTGTTGATATTTCATAGGATGGCAGATCGAAGAAAAACTCGAAAAAAGAATTTTTCAATCTCCTCCACCAAAATAAGACAAATGAATATAAAAATTACTTTAAAGCGTTTTCAATATAATTCTAAAAATTATGCCTAATAGTTTTAATACTGAATTTTAACATTTAAAATGATGAAAATGAGCGAAAGTGATAGTTCTATGCTATTTGTTATTGTAAAGACAGTTTTCAAACAGTAAGGAATTACGATGAAGGTTAAACTGGATTTCTCACCCAGATGTCAATACCAGGAGCAAGCAAATTAAACATAATTTATAGGTACAGAAATACTATGACAGGGACCAGCCCACGTTTTATCTCTTAGTCAGATTTTTGGGTTGTTATAACTGCTGTTTAAGCAGCTACGTTTTCTGGTTTATAACTTTAAATAAAAAAGTAAATGAGATAGTGTTATCAAAGTATTCAGTATTTAAAAAACCAGATGCACTGCTGTATTTATTTAGCTGTAACAGTCACAGTGACGATAATTATAAATTACAAATAAAGTAGTCGTGAACGTCTAAAATACAGAAGTCATTATTTACTGAAGATTTTACGTTCAGGTGGCCAATTTATGTAACATTTTTAATTTGCCAGATAAATATGTCTATGAGTGTAAGCACAGGAAAGTTTTTTTTGTTTAAATTAGAACGACTATCAAGACATTTTTGTAAGAAATTTGTTGCAGCCACTTGCACCCATAATTACCCATAGCTACTGTGTTAGCAACTGTGACGCGGAAATCGACGCGTTGACATAAATATATATATATAAATATAAATAGAATGTTCAATCAAGGTTCTGTCTCAATACTGGCGACTGATTTTCCACCTCGTTTCCGTTCTATTTACTTCTCTTTTCTGTGAGTGTCCGACTAAAGTTTATGCAAATCCATGGTATATGACATCCTAGGCTGAAGAGAAACATGACGTTTCAGAATAAGAAAGTTCACACATTAGTTCGCGGTGCGCTTTTCACACTGAACCGCGTCGATAATAATTAAGAAAGACACACTGTGACGTAACTCTGGTAACAAACGCCGTATCGTAAACCAAAGACAACATAGCACACACTGTCACAACACAAACATGCATGTTTAAACAATACGGCTATTTCAAACAATCTCGCGTTTCACTTGTGCGTTCGAAACCCGAGAATTCACTGAACAATACGTTCGCAGTTTGACTTCATTTCCTTGTGATTTTTACTGCGAAACACTGAAAATTCTATGTGAAAACTATACCTATACAAGGTTACGCATATAGACAATTAATCCGAAAGGAGGTCACTGTACTTATCATTATGTACAACTTATACTAGGGGACCAACCCTGAAATATCGAAAAAATATATCTGCTGTTCCATAGAAAACTCTCGCAAGTCAACACTCGACAAAATGTATCTTCTTCTTCTTCAAGTGTCTCTCCACTACAGGAACTTCTCTCTATCCTGTGCTAAGCGGAATAATTGTTCGACGCTAGCTTTGCTGGTCCACTCCCGGTCCACAAAATGTATGGAACAGCTGATTATTTTTTCGCGATTTCATGGTTGGT
The DNA here is from genome assembly GCA_949125355.1 of Agriopis leucophaearia. Taxonomy (NCBI): domain Eukaryota; kingdom Metazoa; phylum Arthropoda; class Insecta; order Lepidoptera; family Geometridae; genus Agriopis; species Agriopis leucophaearia. The sequence goes on from OX421262.1 coordinate 6,094,887, forward strand.
CCCATAGTAAAAGATGCCATAGTGATGAGTACAATGACCGGTTTTCAGCTTAGTACAATTTATATGCGTAACCCTGTATACAAAAGCGAAATACCACTCAATCATTCATCGCAAAATCTAGAAAACTAATACTTGACGTGCAAAGCTTCAATTTGGCAAGTAGATTCCTTATACGGTAAAGAGGTTCATTCAAAAAGGATTTTGAGAAAATAGCCAATATTTTTGAAGTATTATAAACTTCTTTAGCGGAATGGCGGGAACCCATAAGGGGCAAAACTTATGGGTTCCCGTCACCCACATGCTAAGTGTGACGTAAAGTTTTCACTTCTGCCGCCAGTCGCCATGTCTGCCCTTTTTTTAAATATTTTTTTACTCATTCGAAATAACAGGCAACAGTTAGTAGATACGTAAAAAAGTTCAAGATTTCAAAAGTATAAAATAAAAGTGTGGTCTAGAATTTATTTACGGTGGCTACCCAAGGTTAAATGATGGAAGTGCGGCCTATTGGACTTCTGCCAATATCGGAAGAGAGAATTCAAAAATTGTAGCTAGAGTTAATTGTTATCTGTGCTCGAGCGACAGCTGACCCACCGTGTAATCACCCCTTAACCTAGATACCTAATTTACGTATTGCGGCAATTCGGCAAGCTAATTTCCCGATTAGTTATCTATATGACTAAGCTTCACGAGTACTAGCTGCGCCCGCGGTTTTACTCGCGTGAACGTTTCAGGAACCGTAAATTTTTTGGGGAGAAATTTATATAATTTTAATGATTAGCTGCGCCTCGCGGTTTCACCCGCGTGAATTACTTCTTATAACACTAGCTATCTGCTTGTGAAAGTCCGGAACCGGACTAGAGAAGAGATATAGCCTTTTGAATAAGATAATGAACAACATGAAAAAACCTCGTCCTTTTTGTCGGTTAAAATTTACATCTTCTTTTCCTCTACGACCAGTATTGTGTACTGTTATTTCAACCTTGTTCTTACACTTTGAATCCAGATCACAGAACTTACATCTATTATCCATAGATAGAGGCAAACCACTAAAAGGCACATTAATATTCACGACAAAAGATTTATACGACTCCATTAAAATGGACAAACTTTAATGTACCATATCTAAAGCATGACAGTTAGGTCACAGACTACGAAATAGTCGGTATTCTAGCTCAGATCATTGGCCTGACTTTGCTTTCGGTCGAGGTCACATTTAAAATTTAAATTTTCTAGATTTCAATTTTAATTTTTTAGACGGAAAAGTTATCTAGCTCCATGTCAGATGTATTTGTGTGTGAATAAAAATAAAGAAATTTTAAACAATATATCCGATAGGTTATATTACGAATTTCAAATTAAACGTTCTAGAGCAAGGGTTTTTAATAGTTGACTGGCTTTTGCTCGAGATTTACGCGTAGATTTTCATAATTATAAACTTTCAACCATTTTTTTATTTATAAATAGAGGAACAGCTTACATGTAAAACAATTTATTTAGGTAAACTTATCTTATAGCCAATAAAAAGCCTAATCCTATTAATTCGTTCATGTACAAAAAGTTTTTCATAAATGACAATCTTCTTTACATAAATAAAAACATGTTTAATCCTAAGTTATACTGAAATTATAAATAATACAAACGGTAAAGCAGTGCAAGCATAACCTTTGCCCAATTTAACCCCTTGCGAAATGTATTTGCCAAATTTCAGCGATGCAGTTTTCGAGATTTGTGATGAATCAGTCAGTCAATCATCTTCATTATCATTTCAGCCATTGGACTTCCACTTCTGGACATAGGCCTCTCCATCGATCTCCAAAAAGGCCTGTTGCAAGCGGCCTGCATCCAGCGTTTTCCTGCGGTCTCTTTTAGGTCGTCTGTCCATCATGTGGGTAGACGTCCTACGCTGCGCTTACCGGTCCGTGGTCGGAGTCAGTCAATCAATGGGATTTCGCTTTTACATTTGCAGATTCCATCGTGACTGGTTCCACTTAGAATGAAGCATATGAATGACATATGGAAGTTTTTTCATAAGCTTTTAAAAAATATGGTTTTCTGACGTGGTAGGAATGTGGACTTTTTGAAATAAGTATACATACTTATTTGAAAAATTCCTTACTTGATATTCAGATAGGTAGGTAGCATTATCCTATCTTGCTGAATATCAAGACTTAATGTACGTCATAGCACTTTTTTGCAAGCCAAAGTGCCTTTTTTTGAAAACAACATCAATTCTGTGATCGCGGTGTGAACAAGCTATTTATCTGTTACGATAGTTCGTGAAAGAAAAATATTTTGTTGGCGCCTTTTGGTCTGTTATTTTTACCGTACGAAAACAGAGTTGTATCATAATAATGTCAGTATCCGAGTAAAGAAAATTTTGTCGAAGAAATAAGTTTTTTTATGTTTTGGCTCCAACAATCATGTCTATTGCCAGTGATTCGTATTTTTTAAACACTCAAACGTGTTTTGTTAGTAATAAGATCTGACACAATATTATTACAGGAGGTAGAACTAAACCAGAATGGGCAAGCATTACAATGGGAAGGCGACATCGCGTCTCGAATCTACAGTTTGGCTCACAGCCAAATCCTAACAAATTTGGATTTCTAATGATTTAATAAAATATATTTAGACGAGTAATAGTACACGTTAGTATTCTAGATAAAACCCGGGCAATTACGATTTTAAATATACCTTTAGCCAGATGTAGTTCATAAAGTGGTTTGAGGTGGATTGGGATATGTACCTAAAAAGTGTCAATAAATGAATACGTAAAATAAACGTTAGCGTATTTTCCGCTAGATGGTTCTGTCAATGTGATTCACCATTGTAGAGATACACTATCGATCCCCTGGAATCGCAAAGTTTCAAATCGATACAAAAAATAATTATATAAAGTATGTAATATTATAAACCAGTATATTTAAAATCAGAACTACAAGTACATTAAATACCGTTAAGCCATTGATCTTAATATCACCCTTGTTAAAAAACACGTTTATTTCGTTTCGAAATATTACAGGTTATGTTTCATGGTAACACAAAACTAATTTGAGATAATAACTAGATTCATGAAATGACGTCTTGTAATAATAATTTTATAGGCAATTTTATTTTTTGCCAAACATTTAGCAATTATAATAATAGTTCAAAACACGTATTATGGGTAGTTTCGTATCTTAAAAGATGAATAAATTCGTGTAGCTAGTTAGTGTAATAATTGTACAAAAAAAATCTAATAGAATTATCATAAAATTTGTAACCATCATAATAACAAAACAAAGCAGATAGGTACGTCAGTATAAAAACCGTTGACGTTGGTGACAATAATATACCTACGTTAAACGAGAATATCTTGTAATGTCGTCACTAGTTTAGCATTATTTTTAATATCTTCTGATATACTATGATTGAGCAAAAACGAACTCAATCAAACGAATATTATGGTCTTCTTCTTCCTACATTTTGTTTTATTTTATTACTAAATCTGAATAAAAAAAACGTCTATCTCGAGATACCTTATGTAAAATGTATTTATTTTATAGCAAACAATCCAAGGTCACCACCTATAAATTCTTAGAAGTTGCAAAAACATTATTTTGATTGTACACAATTATGTCTACATCATTTATCTGTGGAATACCAAAATATGTTGCCATGCGATAAAACTTCTTCCATAATATTTTGTAGACAAACTTTTCTATCATAATTTTGTTTAACATATATGGAAGTCTCTGGTTTTGAATTTTCATCAAAAGATTGATTAATAAGTTACAAAGTACCTTCAGTTTTCAAACTGTTAGGTATGTATATGTTATTATAGTTATAGTTATTGGTACTGTAGATATAAAAATCCCTGACTGACGTAACGTCACTGACGTAAAGTGTAACTTATAATATACCTTGAGAATTATCCTTATTAACGACGAAAACTTTGTTTGCAAAATAGACTGTCACTAGATATTTTAAGAAAACAGCTTAAAAAGCTGCATAGAATAATAATGTATAGGTATACGATTAGTTATGAATAGAAATACTATGTTTAGAAAGGAAGTCATTGTACTAATCATTCTAAACAACTTTTAATATGGAATATGAAATAACTGAGATACTCACCCAACGAAATATATAAAACATCCGTTTTTTACCGATTTGAATGCGGTTTTTAATGAAAAGCAAGTTTCAGTTCTCCATGATCAATATTATATATACATTTATATTTCCCACGGTGTTAAAGATAAGATTATTTCCGAACTGGTCGTGTTTTATTTATTTAAATTTTTGTGCTTGTATCTCATACGCTGCTATTCCTATAACTTTATTAAGGTTCGTAAATAACTAACTACAATGTATTGTTTGAGATGGTAACAACTTTAACTGAAGTAGAGACTACGTTAGCACAGGCCATATAACTTTAATTGCTTTTTTACGTATAATAAAACAAGTTATTGATGTATGTTACGAGTACATACGTTCTCAAGTTGAGTTCGATGACGCGAAAAGATCTTGATGAATGGCAATGACGATAGACGTAATTTGTTGTTAAAATGTTATTTTGAAATTTGTTGTTTGACGTTAAAAATTATGTTTTTAGCAGTTTTGTGTTTCGTCAATGGTATACCTATGGTTATATTTTTTTATTTGTAACTTACCTTTGGTGGAGGATAGGGATAAGATGAAGGAAATGGAGGCCTTTGGCCAGCAGTGGGACGAGGCAGGCTGAGCAAAAAAACTTGACTTAATTTTTTAATCGAATGAATTTTGGTTTTGGTAAGGTTTTGGTAACCGGCAGTTGGTTTCTTCAATAGTAATTACGATATGTACTTGAATAACGTTTAACGTTTCGATTCTACATTTCTAATCCGTAAGGATTGGAACAACCTGCCGGGGTCCTTATTTCCTGAGATATATAAGCTGGGCCTTTTCAAGGCAAGAGTGAATAAGTATCTTCTAAGTCTGCGTGCTTCATCTTCGACCACATCGTCGCTTACCAACAGCGAGTTGGTGATCAAACGCGGACTTATTCGCGGTAAATAAAAATTAATTCAGTCCCTAGCATTAATGTACGTGGCAAAAAAATGTTACTAAAATTTAGCGTAGGTACCTAAACAACAATTATTTTGATGAGAGCGTATATTTTGTATTAAATCATAGGTTACAAATCACACAGTTTAAAACTGCCTTCAGAATACTGCAAAGTCATTTTGTTACGAACTTTGAACTCCTCTTCAACCAAATAATTGTTTTTTACGTTTAAAATCATTTTGTTGAATTTGTAGGTGATAATCAAGCTAACTGGCCGCCTGATGGTAAGCGATCATCGTCGTTATGGATACCTGTAATACCAGAAGCATCACAGATACGTTGCCTACCTTTAAAGAGTCATTTAACAGCCCTTTTGAAGAACCCAATTTTATCACCATCATCATCATTATCAGCCAGAAGACGTCCACTGCTTAACATAGGCCTTCCCTTTAATATCGAGCGGGTGGCGTACAAATGGCCCAGGAAAAATCAACTCTCTTCACTCTTCAGCTTACTCGTTTACTAGAGCTGCGTTGGGCCTAATGAAACGCGTAACACTACATTATCAGAAAAACTACTTGCTCGCCTCGTTACTCAGATCTATAAAAAACTCAATAGACCTGATTAAAAGCTTATCTCTAGGTAATATATATATGACTTCTATAAGACAGTAGGTAAATATTATTATCATTCACATAGAAGCTTATCATCGGCCAATTGAACTCTGTGAACCTCGTTATACTGATAAGTTATTATTAATAAATTGCCTCTAAACGTAATAAAACATTTAACAAAAATCATAGCTGCAATTACTATACATAATTAAAGACACTGATAGTATATTAAGTTGCAACATGGCGAATCCAGCCCTTGGTGGCTAATATAATTAAGGCTAAGGTAGCAGCACGACCAGGCTCATGCTGGTTCCTTTTTTAAGGCTATCGAACTACTACTAGACTAGACTATCGAATTATTATTTCGATATATGATACGAATACAATATAAGCCTAGTGATCAAATGCATGTAACAGATATGCTGCCGACTGCAACACCGAACCCAATTTCCTATAGTAATCTTGACATGTTTTAAAAGATAAAAATCATGTTTTGTGATGTAACCTTTCATCTAGTGTCATAATGAAAACTATTAACAACACACATTTAAAATATTTTTAGTATTCTTTGATATTTTTATAGTAACAATCCTCTAATTCTAAATTTATGTTCTAAAAACTTCAAAAGTCCTACAACCTAGCCCTGATAACAATAATCTAGTTCTTCTATCCAATTGACATGCCTCCATATCAGTTTCATTACGAACGGTGTAGTAACCGTCTCGACGTTGAAAGGAAGTTTCAGTTTAGACCAGTTTGCTCGTTTCCTCGCTCGTGCTAAAGAACCATTTCCTATAGAGACTACTGACCCAAAAATATATAAGCGTCGACAAAAACTCAATTCACTTTTCAGCATAAAATTTGCACAGCGCTTGACACACATTTTTACTTACAAACTTATCGAGGTTCGCAAAAACTTCACTAGTTACATTTTTTGTCGCTAAAGAATATGCGAACATTAATAGATCATCGAGTTTTTGTGTAAATTCCGAGTAAAAATTTGATGTCAACAGTTACCAACTATTTTGCCGTTATCTTCCTAGATAAGATTCGTTTAAGCTCTATGACGTCATATAAATGGTTTGCATATCCTGCTGGATGGGTGAGATAAAAAAATTCTAAAGGACATTGTTTTTTTTAATGACTCATTTTGTGGTCCATTGTCCATTGACTTTCATAATGTTCTCTGATTATCTGTTTTTGTAACAAAATTTACAAAAGTTGCGTCGTACTCGCTTGCACCGGATAGACAAATACTTATTAGTATTAATTATTGTTATGTTAAAGTCTAATTAAGTATGCATTATGAAATATTTATATTTTAAATTATCACGAACACGGCGTTAATTTGTAATCTAGTACCAATGCATATTATACTATTATAATTTTCATTCTCTTGTAATGTATACAAATAAATAATATTTTATCAAATAATATTTTTTAAACCATAGTTTAAACATTAAATAAATAAGCTTATGAATTCTCCGATTCGGAAAGTATTGATTTATTATTTTGTTAAGTAGTAATTTAGTCAAACTAAAATTTGAAAATAGTGTTTTGTAATTATTGTGTTTTTTTTTTTATATTGAATTAAATTCTAGAATTTCAGACTGAAATAATAGACAAAATAAATTTAAAATTAGTTAGAGATCATTAATCTAACAGTGTCAAGCTAGCGGTTCCATCAAACAAAGAGCAGCATAGATTTCTAGAAAATAATCAATCAAACTCTAACTAAAGAGCTGATATTATACGTATAGGTAAGCAAGCACTACTAAATTGCTAGTATTACCGACATGACAATATGAAGAATTTGCTTTGTAGGTACCAAACACAAAGACCCACTAACCTCAATAAAAATCTCTAAATACTAACATGTAAATACTTGTTTTCATATTTATCGGGACTTATCGCGCACTATTAAATATAGGTAAAAATAGATACCTTTCGCTCGACGTTTCGACCATGTTACAATGGCCGTGGTCACGAGCTGACTGAAAACTGCGGGTGAGTCCGGCGAGAAGAGCGGATATTTTGTTCTCCTACCCTCACTTGATCTTGATCTTGAAAAATTGCAGGGTTGTCACTACGACACACAACACTGACTGTATCGGTAAAAGTCCTAGTACCTACACCGCGGTTTGTACATTTGCTTACTATGGGATTCCACGACGCCGCTAACTTAAATCCATCCTCCCGGTTGAAATTGCGATGTTTTCTGATTTCAACCGCTTCACGAACCATTCTTGAAAAATAATGCCGCTCAGTGGAGAGGACCTTCGGGTCGTGGAGCTCGATCCAGTGACCGGACCCCGAATCAAGCAAATGTTCTGCTATAGCCGACTTCTGTGTCTGGCGATTTTTGACGGCTGCGATATGTTCTTTGATCCTTTCTGCTATGGTACGCTTTGTTTGACCTATGTAGGAACTACCGCAGCTACAATCAACCTTGTACACACCAGGGGTCTGAAAAGGAATAACGTCTTTCGGCGACCTCACGTGTCTCGCCAACTTTGATAAGGGGGTATACACTGTTTTGATGGAGTACTCTTTCAGCAAGCTCCCTACCTTATCCGTTACTCCTTTAACGTAAGGCATGAAAGCCGGTTGCCGCTCGACGTCAGTCCTTCTCTTGTGGCATTTGCGTCTTGCCCGACCGCGTTTAGTCACACCATAGCCATTTCTTTTAAGTACCTCCTGAACATGCCTTTTTTCAGCCCCTACATGTTCAGGGTCACAGAGGGCGTCCGCTCTGTCCAACAGAGACCTGGCCACCGACTGCAGATGGCGAGGGTGATGGTGTGACGTAGCGTGTAGGTATCTGTCCGTGTGCGTAGGTTTTCTATAAACCGAGTGAGCTAACGAGCCATCGGACCTCACCATCACTTTGACATCCAGGAACGGCAAAGTTCTTTCCACCTCCAGTTCATACGTAAACTTAATGTTGGCGTGAATCGAGTTGAGATGATCCACGAACTGGTCTACTGCCTGTCTATCTCCCTTCATTACGCAGAAAACGTCGTCTACATACCTTTTCCACATTTTTATTGTAGGCGACTGTAGATTTAAAGACTTCTCAATATGTTCCATCCAAATGTTAGCCAGCACCGGTGCCACTGGACTTCCCATCGCGACACCATCAATCTGGAGGTAGTATTGTCCGCCGTAAAGAAAGAAGTTCCCTTCTAGACAATTCCTTAATAAAACCATTAAGTTCTCTGGTAGGTGGTTCTCTTTCAACAAATCCCTGACAACCTCGAGACACTCCTTCACTGGAACATTGGTGAAAAGTGATTCCACGTCAAAACTCACCATGATGTCATCTGGTTCCAGACTAAGGTTCCCAACGATCTCAACAAAGTGATGAGAATTCTTCACAAAAGACGGGGTGCTACCCACCAGTGGCTGCAGCCTCGACGCTACATATTTCGCCAAGCAATAGGTGGGCGAGTCTATTTGACTCACGAGCTCCACTGGATCGAGCTCCACGACCCGAAGGTCCTCTCCACTGAGCGGCATTATTTTTCAAGAATGGTTCGTGAAGCGGTTGAAATCAGAAAACATCGCAATTTCAACCGGGAGGATGGATTTAAGTTAGCGGCGTCGTGGAATCCCATAGTAAGCAAATGTACAAACCGCGGTGTAGGTACTAGGACTTTTACCGATACAGTCAGTGTTGTGTGTCGTAGTGACAACCCTGCAATTTTTCAAGATCAAGATCAAGTGAGGGTAGGAGAACAAAATATCCGCTCTTCTCGCCGGACTCACCCGCAGTTTTCAGTCAGCTCGTGACCACGGCCATTGTAACATGGTCGAAACGTCGAGCGAAAGGTATCTATTTTTACCTATATTTAATAGTGCGCGATAAGTCCCGATAAATATGAAAACATGTGTTCGAATCGCGAAAGTTTAAAAATTACTATGTAAATACTTGCCATAAATGATATTATATTAATAAAAACTCAACTTACCGTTAATAAGACGTCATCAGATGAATTGAGACATCCCACTTCTTGCACTTCTGTAACAAATGAAAATTAAATCAATGTACAGAAACTAAGTGCATTCCGAGCCTAAACCCAATATATTAACTGTGAAGCAGCTGTAGATTGAAAATAAGTATTTTCATTAGTAAAAAAAATACTGCCTCAAAAGAACCGAATCGACATACAAGCATGTTCATTCAATATATTAAAAGCCCGAACAGCTGTCGCAAGACACGAGGCCGGGTATTATTATGGAGCAGGTAAAATATCATGCGATCACATCTTTCTTTCTAGTTAGGGCGCAACGGTTTCTCGGATCAACTAAAGCAAAAACTACTGCTTGCGAGTTTAAAAATATAAATGCACATAATCTTAATATCGGGTCTATCGTAATCGAAAAATCAGTTATAATTTCTTATATGTACTTATGCTTCGACCTTGATAGCATTTAAAAAATATATTTGTATAATAGATATATAAAAGTTGCAATCCTAGGTAATATAAGCCATTTGGCCTTAAGCCCAACTCTAAACGTGGGCCCGCATAGATGCAGTTTACAAAATCACGCGACCACAAACTTTCGCATGATTTTGCTAACTGCACCTATTCGGACCCGCGTTTAGAGTTGGGCGTAAGGCTCCAGGTCTTGGTTCAAAGGTTATCGTACAGATTGCAAATAGTTATAAGCTGTTTATTGCCTTCTAGAACATAACTGCGGCGCGATGTGTCACAAAGAGCGCCGATGTGTTCCATATTGTAAAACATAATATTTCATAGAAATATATCCTTACATTTGAAATATTATCGACATCCTGGTTAATAATAGAGCTTTGTTTCGATAAGACAAATAAAATACAATAGTATCAAAAAGAGCCTATCTTTTTGAGTTAGCTAATTAGTGAGCTTTTGTTCATTTGCGTTTACGATTCAAAAATTCTAGTGTGATTTATTCGTATGACTCACTAACTTGACTATGACAAAATAATGCCCTTGAATGTGATGTAAGTCAGAATAAAGTTGCAGTATTTCCCAAAACCGATAGGTACCATTAAGAATAAACAGAAAAAAGCAAGACCAAGAATCGACTGACGTGATTGTCGTCAAACCTACGTCATAAACATAAGACCTTTTTAATGCGGCAAGGTTATATATTATATGAATATCTGCAGTAGGTCATTATTACGTGTTTCTTGATAAGATTTGACTTGATAAACAGATATCGCAACATTTTTTTATTTTTTTTATATTAATATTATCCTTACTGTATGCAATTTTATGTGAATAACAACAATCAATGTATATATTTGATATGAATGGCGAGACATTGAGATTTTTAGTTCAAAACATCATGTGCGTTCTACTATCTCCGAAAACATACCATATACACGACAGGACACAACAAAACACAATAGAATGCACTGCAACGCAACGCAACTCAATGCAATGTAATACAATACATAACAATACAAGATCACTATATTATACAACGAAATATTACAAAGTAACTTAAAATTAATACTGGCAAAGTTATAGGCGGCCTTATCGCCTTAAGCGACTTCTTTCTCTCCTTCCTGAACTTTGCAATAAAATCAAGACAAGTTCCACCCACTTCCATAGCCTTTGTCAATCAGCAACGGCAGACCGCTCTGCATTAAGCATCTGATTAAGCATCTTATAATAGCTCAATTTATTTAGTAGTGCTTAACTGCTGATTTTACTTGTCTTGTGTCTTACTCAAAGCCATTCAACAGACACCTTGTAGTAAAATAGCTTACTAGAAACTGAATACTAACATACCTGACACCATACGCGTTTTAACGCTGGAGCCAAATGAGCAGATTATGAGCGTCGTGGATAAACTAAATATCATAAAGCTCAATGAAAATATGGCACGGCATATTACAAACTGTTGGTAGTTAAAATAACGGTGAACAAACCGCTGCAAATACCGTATGCGATACAAAACAAATGGTTCTCGCAGTTTAAAAACTAAAAATTGGTAAGGATAATGGGGAAAACTACACAAATTATTGCATTGTCATCAGTCCTTGATAAGTTTGTTCGTTTAGAATGTAGTGAAAATCACGTTCAAAGATTCCGTTACATGGATACATAAATACATACTCCATACAACAAACTCTTTATCTCATTATGTCTTTATTAATTATAATTAGTTGATTCACCGTAATATTACATTTCATTTGACCGTGTGTGCAAAAATGTCCCATTTATTATTATTTATTATATTATCTGTGAAAATTTCAACTGGCTATCTATTACAGTTCGAAAGATACAGCCGTTAAAAGGTAGGACGGATGGACAGACGAACAGACAGTGTAAGCATAGTAATATGGTCCCGTTTACACACTTTGGGTACGGAATCCTAAAAGCTTCAAATATAAATTTAATTCGAATCTGTATTTCTTAATGCTGTGGAAGGTTGTAGACGCTTTACATTTAGGTTCGATATAACGATGTGTCTGAGCAAGTTTTACACGCTTATTCATTTTGTTGACAACGTAGTTAGAACATCTGCGTCCTTATTTCCTAGATTCTATATTGATGTGCCTATACTACAAATACGGCGTGCCTTTTGAATGATTCCTAAACATATGCACGGCCGTGTCAAATTCGTGATAACACCAAAATGACAATTTACAAAAATGGCATCTTCCGTTTCGTGACCACTAGCCACTAGTATTTCCCGTTTTACATTACCGTTATAATGCAAGGCTGTAACAAATTGTTTAACTAGCGTTTGTAGTGTATAAATATAAAGTAATACGACTATGATATGACGTATAACCACAACGAAAACGGTAAAAATACCTGAAGTATAAAATTCACAGATATTGAAAATGTCAATGTGTAAAGTGTGTCAAGGATAGTGCCGATTAGGCCCATAAATATAAGAAAATAAAAGAATTATAAAATAAAAACCACGCTTTACTTTCCGCCTTTCCATTCCAACACTCATTGCCGTCTACCATACGAATTATTTACTAATAATGTTTTTTTTTCCGACATATAAATTTACATTGAACGGATATTACTATTTAATCATAATAAATAAAATAATGACATAATTTATGCCTAGCACAGTTCAACTGAATAATTAATTGAACTGGTCAATAGCGTGCACGGAGGTGAAGAGAAAGTTACGTTTGCAAATAATGGGACCGTGGGTGTTATTTGCAAAACGGATCATACAGATGTCAATCAGAACTAACTAATGCAGGCACTTAGTGATTAATGGTTTAAGATTTCTCTGTAGACAAAAAATTATCTTAATATATTTAAATAGTTTAGTTAACAATGAATATACTATACATATATTATACACGCACACCTATGCTTACATATGACTCGCGAAATCAATCATGTCCAACTCTATACAACACGAAGCCCTTATTCATATCTAGAAACTAGACGATTACTAGACAATCCAAAATACCATCACAGAAATTGGTGTCGTATACCTTGCTTTATTATTTAGAACAAATACATAAAATGCCATTGGTATGCTTTTTTACGCTACGACAATGAAAAGTTAGGTAATAAACTATAATAAAAATGGTGGAACAATCGACTATAAAACATAAAAACCTAGCTAAATATAAAAAAACAAACTGTAATTAATTATTATTATTATTCCAGCACCATAGGGTTTCAGTTAACGCGATTTAAGATAATATTCATTTAGAAAACAATAAAAGTGAGATTCATACAATAAAAATAATTGCAACGAAGACAGTAAAAACGGACGTCGCAGAAAATCATAATTATGACGCCGTGTATGAGTTATTGCATAAAACTTGTTATTCCAGAAGATTACTTATTACTCATTTACAGGAGTTGTCGATTTGCGAAATCGGACACATTTGCGGTTGCTCGAAGTAACACATTGGAGCATAAATTGCCTGCACATTCCGAACTATAATCTCATTTGACTTATTAGCGTGCAACTTAGCTGCAGTTTCATGGGAACTCTACTAAGTAACATCATGTGTTGAAAGCAAAGCATCTATTTTGAAACGGTCCATTAGATTCAAGACCAAAAAGCTTTATTTTTTGTTCGAAGGATCACGTTGAGCTGTCAAGAGGTGATGCTCTTAATTTGGCTTAAGAAATATTTAAAGATAGACTTTTCGTCTTTCTGTTTACGTGAAGAGTCTGTAAATGACTACAAATAGATATAATTTACTTAACAAAATCTTATAATGACGTCGTAAAGGTAAAATAAACAGCTTTGTTTATTTGCCATGAAGATCTTAACGACGCAACAATAAGTTAAGACGAGAAAAGGTAGACGTAGAATTGAAAGTTGTTACGATGACTTAAATTATTATTATCACTTACTTCAAAGCTAATATTGCCATAGGTAGGACAGATAAGGTCCAAGGGGCTATCAGAGCAAATTCCAACAAACTACAAAGATAAGGAATGTTTGACCAGTCAAGGTCAGCAATGACAAAAAATACATACAGAAAATTATTGAGGATGTGAGCTTAATGATTGAATTTAATATTAATATGAAAGTGTAAACATAAAATCACGCTGAGCGATGATAACCAAATATTTAAACATCTTGCTGTTGCTAGCGGCAAAATATGTTTTTCTTGTCTGTTACAGTAGAATGTCACATTGCTATGACATTAAATAACTGTCCAAGAGCGTGACGAGACACGAATATAGTAGAGATCCGAAACCAAAGCTATAAATTGTGGTCACATAGTTCAGGAATTGGTGGTTGGTGGTGGTAGAAAAAAAAAACTAAGAACGAAGCTGGGTGGACTTGATCATTTTACGAATAGGTCAATGACCTTTGAACTAGGACGTCTTGAATATATTACAGTTTCCATATCACTATAACTAAAAAGTTATTACTTATCTGAAAATGTTCTAAATAATTCTGAATTAAGCTTAGCAAGTTAGGTAGGTACTTAACTTAAAAACTATAAAAATTAAAAGGTTCTAAAAAACTAGGACGGACAGAACGAACTTATAAGGGTTCTTTGTACAGTACTACGGAACCCTAAAATCTAAAAAAATATGTTTACAATAACATTGCATTGTTTATTTTATAATAATAACTAAAATTAAAAAACCTTTTCAATATTATATTTTGCGATCTGCCACTTCAGTATATTATAGGTACTCTAGACACGGGTTTTTCTACATAAATATCAGCCCCTAAAATGTGTTCATAAGTCATTGTTCACAGAAATTGTTGTATCAACTTTGGGGGCGTTTTGGTAGGTGTATGTTGAATCATTGAATTCTGTCCTCAGCTAAAATCACTTATACTTCAGGCACGGTTCCAAATGCCTGTGACGTTTCGTGTATCGAATATCACGCATTACAATTCCTTATACCCCTGACTGTGCAAGAAAGAAGGTTATGTTTTTAGAGTGTATGTAATATATATGTATGTTTGTATGTATGTATGTATGATAGTTTTTTTAGCACCCCCACGGGCTAAATGGCTTAATGAATTTCAACATATGAGGTGTCATTTGAATAGTTTTAATAGTGGGAGTGACATATTAAGGTACTAGAGTTCAAGATTGCGTCCGCGAAAAAATTTATAAAGAGAAAAATAGCAAGTAAACTTTGCTAAATAGGTCAATATTACCATTGTTATGTATAGCTAACTCAACAAACTTCATAAATATACAACACTACTAAGAAATACTCAGTAATTTACGAGATAAAGCAGAATTAAAGAGCTCTGTATCTACTACGAGTATAGGTATAGATAGATAGAGTACGCAGCGCGCCGCTGTTACTTTTCAGTTAATAATTAATTATAATAATTAGAGCCTTTATTCAGACAAATATACGAATAATATACGAAATAATAATATAATTATTAATAATAATATAATATACGAAAAATTTACATGCACAATTATTATTTCATTTGATTAATTATTTCTTAAGTTTAACAATAGTATTAATTTAATTTCCCTTACAATATTTCCCTTCATATATATATATATATATATATATATATTCTTTTTTTTTCTTTTTTTTTTAGTTAAATTGATCATCATTTTTGTCTGTTTGTCTATTATAGACATAGGCCTCCTCCATCTGCCTCCATAGACTCCTGTTTTCAGCAGTTCAATAGGTAATTACTTTTCAGTTAATTACCTATTATTTATGCATTCCAGTCGGGTTATAATTTAGGTTACTTTTTCATAATATTCTGAATTTGTTTAGACGATCACCAAATCTTAATATACCTGGAAAATAGTATGATGTAAAAAGATTTATGATAAAATTACTTACCGGACTAACCCACAATGATATCATCCATGTAAATGAGATAGTCACGCAGCCAATGACGCGTATCACTTTCAATTATGTAATAAGTCAAAGACTACGTCAATGACATTCAAATTTAAAGACACTATGAAAACAGTCGATTTATATTTTTAACTCCACGACTATTAGATATAAACTACTCTTGAACTCATGCACTTTAATCAATATTGATAAAATCTAAAATTTACTTCTATACAGATCAATTTTAGAAGAAATAACCTAAATAAAGGGGAATATTTAATATCTAATTAATGAAATATTAGCAACAATGGCCGCTAATTTTTAACTGGAACTTCAAAACACGTTAGACAACTGATGACTAAAGTTAAAGTGTAATAACAGAAACCCAGTGCAGAAACCTAATTATTTTTTTATGGAGATAGTAAATTAATAAAAACAAAAACAATTTAAATGAGTTAATCATGAAAAACGAAGATAATGGGGGTCAATCTGGGTGTCTACAATTCACGAGTGAATCGGTTTCTTCTAGGCATGCGTGCTCCATCGTAGACAGCATCATCGCTTAACATCAGGTGAGTTGACGGTCAAACGCAAGCCTATTAATCAAAAAATTTATTAAAATTAAACACTTAACGGATTTTATTGCATGTATTTAACATTATTTTGATTCCTGAAATTTAAACACCTTGCAGTGTCCTTGGTTACACAAAAAATTGCGAAAACCCAATAATTATTTAAAAATGCCGTAAAAAATAAAATTAACTACGAGTAAGCACATATAAAGAGCAAAAAGAAAAAATAATACATTTTACGTCTTAACAATCGATGTCGATGTTTTTAGAAGCTTTGCAATCTATTATCCACAAACATGCGGACAAAAAAAGTACCCTAAAGTAGGTAAGAGCCATCAAAGGGCAAACTCAAAGGACCTCAGTGTCGGAGGTCTTGTAAACAAAATGTAAAGGAAACGGTTTTTTCATTATGAAACCAGTTTTTTACATCCAAATGGTTTTTGTCGCGTTAGACCCAGGTAGGAACAAATTTCTCCACATTTTGCTGTTCGCTCCGACATTATCTTTGTTACTTACGAGTATAAACTTTGCTATCTGTGTTTGCACTAATATGGATGGCCTCGCCACATACGCGACTGCGTTACATGTAACATTAGTAAGAAAATATATTCGTTTTTGTTCTTAGGAATCAGTGGTGCCGACTACTTTATTGGATCCATATTCGTCTTATTCCGGTACATGGTCTATCCATTTACAGTCGGAATGTTGAAGTATACCGTATCTTATTGCTGGAATTACCAGCTACAAGCCAATGACTAAGTTTTATCTTAGCGAGGTCGTATGATTTGCAATCATATTAAAAACACGTAATGAAGCCTTCTTTCATAATTTTCTACAAAAATGTTTATTCAATATCTGGACCTACACTTCTTAAGAAGGAAACCAGTTTGCATATTTGGTCACAGTTTAAACATATTTTTGAGTAGCATCCATGCCGGATGTATGACAAACTTCTTACCACATCTTTTTACAGCCAGTTTTGTTAGTGGTCGTCCTTGGCATGAGGTCACAGTAGATAAAAACATTAAAACCCATCCCTACACAACACTCCGACTCTTTAATTTATGAATATTGTGTACCCTCTGTCTGTGGACCTTGAATATGTTGAGAGCCGAGCAGGTCAACTGTATTCATGTGCACACCCACTTAAATATTTAATGATGTAAATATGGAGAGTAAGGAAAAAGTTTCAAAAAAAGAGCTTTTAAAACCAACTTTAACGATAGCTAACACTTAAATAAAAGCGTAATTCGGTTAAAGTAATTTCGAGAGTAAAGAGTATAAAAAATATTATTAACAGCTCATTCCATGTGGTAAAAGCCTCGATAAAGGATTTCTTCATGTCGATGAATCATGTAGGTAAATCTAGACTATTTGGGTGCCGCTTACATCAATATGGTAAAGTTAATCATCATTTGGCCCTCTGCGTCGTCATACAATCAGATGAAGCCATATTGTATTGGAACAATTGAGTCCCTATCAGCCAGCAATTATGCCAATCACGTACCAATACGCTTATGCATTTCAATGCAAAGCAATAAAACATATTTTAATAAATAATAATAATATAATAATGATTTTTTTATTCATTTCCACAAGGTATGTTGCTTATAAACTAAACTAGAATTAAACCAAGTACTTATCTACACATAATTATCTAAATAAATAAAGTTATACCTACATGGCTTTTAAAGTACTTTGTGTCCAAAATTTTAAGTAAATTTAGTTCTACTTGTAACCCTGGCCCCTACACTAGGATTCCCTGTTTTGCAGAGACCAATGTACTAGCATATTTTTTTATTTATTTAATTCTGCCGCAATCAGTTATTATACTTCGGCACTGGTTAGATATTCGGGCTGTTTAGCGTTGACACTGAGTCTACAAGGATCAAGGGCTCATTCTTATATTCAAAATCTATCAGAGCGTCTGCGACGCGTAATCAAAATGCACACATTTATCTGCCTTACTCAACGTATAAGAATTTACCATTTAGCGTGGTAATACAGCCAACAACCTGGATATGCTGCCAACTGGTAGTGGGCTTGAGTATTTGGATTATCTTTAGATCTTCATCGGTATATGTGTAATCCAATTGTTTTTGTATGTAACCAGGTAGATGACAGTAAATTAAGTAATTAATGTTCGCATGATTTTATTTTGTTTAGTTTAGACACAGGTTTAGAGTAATAAGGGTATTCATAAAATACTTCTTAATTTTCTTAATAGGCTTCAAGGCTCAATACAAAGTTCTATGGATTATCCTACACGGTTAGATTTCACTGTGATTCAATTACTGAACGGTATACTATAATAGACGGGAGCAATAATGAGTAATGATTGCCAAAATCACGGGTGAACATGGGAGGAATATATTAGCAACTTTTTGCAATCTATCGATGGGCTATTGACATAGTGAATCACTACGTAGAGGACGTAAAGTATTATGCAAATTTTAGTGAATTTAGGCCACGGCATTGACGTGTGAATTTTTATTTTTAAGCTGAGTAAATCTCAGATGTAGCTCAATAAAACACGGAAGATATAAAAAAAATATTCCAACAAAATACCAATCTGTTATAAAACATTTATAGACATCTAATATCTGTAATTATTGATCAATGCTCAGCATAGACTAGACTATGACCACATGCCATTGTTTCTTAATTTAATTACCCATTAATATATACATATATATATATACATATATATATATATACATATATATATATATATACATATATATATATATATATATGACCACATGCCATTGTTTCTTAATTTAATTACCCATTAATATATACATATATATATATACATATATATATATATACATATATATATATATATATGTATATATAGTGTTCCGTGACTTTATGGACATGTTTCAAATGCCAAGCTGACATCAATTTTATCAAGCTTCTACACACAATTTTTGTATTTACATTGGACGATTTTTCTAGGAACGTGTTTTTATAAAACTAACACTATAATTAATTTTGTTAAACATCTACTAAAATGAGTTCCCTCCCTGCGCAACTGACTTGTCCCTGCTGCCCTGGTTCTGCACGTGTTTTTAGCGCACATGGACTTAAGGTACATTTAGGCCGGATGCACAAAAGTGTCCGTGGCCCAGCTGCTGCTTCACAGTTCACACCACCGGGCTCGGATCTCACTTCACCAAGCCAGACATCAGCGGCTCACCCGTGTATTCTCGACAAGCTTGCTGGCATGAAGGACAAAACGCCGGTTCTTAGACATATCCCTAAGGGCGCGCGAAATCAGGCTGCTGGTAAGCTATGTGAAATAATAGATAGGTGCATAAGCTATAATGGCTTAGAGGATTGGTGTGCGCTTCTCACCTTTGCGTATAGTGCATTAAGAGTTCCATCAAGGGATGCACCTGGAAATATGACTACAAAGGTGAAGGCGAACATCGAGTCCCCTGCGTCTGATCAGCATATTGACGTTTTGAGTAATTCTAAATTTAATTCTAGGTCTCGGGCAATCGTCAAAAGTATCGAATCGAAAGTTTTCGAAGGTGATTTACGGGGAGCTGTTCGACTCCTAGTGTCAGACGACGCTTTCGCAGAGCATGACCCTGCCACGCTGGCTGCCCTAGAGCTCAAGCACCCCAGTCCTTCTCGTCCGCTCAGTTTCCCACCGGCGCCAGACGCGTCTTATTCGCCAGTAACGGTTTCGGTGGAGGATGTCTCGCGGGCGTTGAGTTCTTTTTATAGCGGTTCTGCAGCGGGCTTAGATGGGATTCGCCCAGGACATCTAAAAGAACTCACGTCTAGTTCAGCGGGTGAAAATGGTCAGTGCTTGTTAGGATGTTTGACGAAACTTGCCAACTTCCTGATGAGTGGCCAGCTAAATCTGCAAGTGTGCCCATATCTATTTGGAGCATCTCTTTGTGCTCTCAGAAAGAAGGATGGAGGGGTGAGGCCTATTGCAATTGGCAGCGTTTTTCGTCGGCTGACGGCGAAGTTGGCCTGCTGGTCTGTGAGAGAGGCAATGTCCGAGTACCTACAACCACACCAGCTAGGGTTTGGGACGCGTCGGGGGTGTGAGGCCGCTATTCATGCAACGCGAGCCTTCGTAATGGACCCAACTAACGTAAATTGTGTATTGCTGAAACTTGACGTTCGTAACGCTTTCAACACCATCGAAAGAGACGTACTCCTGAGTGAAGTTAAGGATAAAATTCCCAGCCTTTACCCTTTTCTTTATCAGGTATATTATTCACCATCCCATCTCTTTTTTAACAACTCTGTTATCTCTTCTCAAGTAGGAGCGCAACAAGGGGATCCGCTGGGGCCGCTAGTTTTTAGTCTAGCTATCCACAGGGCTATTTCAGATCTTAAATCTGCACTGAATGTGTGGTATCTGGATGATGGCACTATTGGTGGATCTCTCGAAGATGTATACCATGACCTGGCGGATCTTATCCCTCGCCTGAAAGAGCTAGGTCTGGAGATAAATTCCTCTAAATGCGAATATTTTCCCTGTGGCGCAGGAGCTCGCATACACTTTTCGCGCTTTAGTGCATTACTACCAGGCCTCAAGGAACTTACTCCTAATACTTTCACCCTTCTAGGGTCTCCTATTTTCCTCGATGGATTGCCTGCTGCACTAACTTCCCATAAAGAGTTTCTCCTTAACGCTCATGAGCGCCTCAGAGGCCTTTCAGCACATGTTGCGATTGTGTTGCTGCGCACGTGCTTTGCCCTTCCCAAAATAACTTATCTTTTGCGAACCGCCCCTACCTGGATCTGTCCTGATGAGATTGCTTGCTTTGATGAAGCCTTAAAGTCAACGGTCGAGACTGTTTTAAATGTCTCCCTTGACGAATCGCAGTGGATTCAGGCGTCTCTCCCAATCCGGTATGGGGGTCTTGGGTTGAGGTGCGCACGTGATATAGGCCTTCCGGCTTTCTTGGCATCGGCTCATGGAGTAGCAGATCTCGTCACTGTAATACTACATTCTAATGGTGTCGGGGCGAGCATTCCATTTGTTTCAGATGCTGTGTCAGCCTGGTTGGCCCTTAACACAGGCGCATCTAGCCCGGTTGCGGCATTGCATGTTCAGCGTGCGTGGGACGACGTCGGGGCAAAGCGGATCCAAAAGCAGTTGTTGGAGAGTGCCACAGGGGCTGACTTGGCTAGACTCAGAGCTGTGTCACAGTCTGAATCCGGGGCATGGTTATACGCGCTGCCCTCACCTCACTTGGGCACATTAATGGACGATGACTCACTGCGCGTGGCTGTTGCCTTCCGCCTGGGCTGCAAGGTGTGTGAACCACACTTATGCATCTGCGGTTCCATGGTGGAAGCTAATGGCCATCATGCTTTGAGTTGTCGTCGCTGCTCAGGTAGGTTTCCTCGTCACCATGCCCTTAATGACATAGTTCGGAGAGCCCTTGTTTCAGCTAACATACCTTGTATGCTCGAACCACCTGGTCTTTGCAGATCGGACGGCAAGAGACCGGACGGCCTGACACTGGTGCCGTGGAAAAACGGCAAGTGCTTGGTGTGGGACGCTACTTGCGTCAGCACGGTAGCTGCCACCCACCTAGGCCGTACGGTTCACTCCCCAGCAGCTGCAGCAGAGAATGCCGCTTGCATGAAGCGGCTGAAGTATGCAGCTATGGTGCCACGGTACATTTTTGTACCCATTGCCGTGGAGACCATGGGCAGTTGGGCCACTGAAGCCAGAAGCTTCATTGGTGAGTTGGGGCGCAGGTTGAGGGAGAAAAATAATGACCCTCGCTCCGGCTCGTACCTTGTGCAAAGGTTGGCCATAGCCATTCAGCGTGGCAATGCTGCTAGTGTTATGGGCACCTTCGCACAGGGTACAGTTAGGGGCGGGTTATTCGATTAAAAATATTTTATTTTTGTTTGTAATTTAAATTTTTGTTAGAATATTGTCAAAATAATTAGGTTTAGTTGTATTTTATAGCATTTACTTAAGTATATTGATATGTAATAAATCATTACTATACATATATATATATATACATATATGTATGTACTACGTGGATTCATTGAAATCACCGGATGCATTTCGTCAAGTTTTTTTTTTTTAGGATATTGTAAAATTTAATGTTAGTTTCAGTTACACCCGTATTGAGAAAACTTAATACCTAGTCGGCTTTACGAAATAAAGACAATAGAATTCTTTGTTAATTGATTACAATCGCGGAACACATTTGTGCCAGTTTCCTAAAATCTAGAACCACATAACTGACCAATTCTTGACATGAAATTAGTTTGTGATAATTCGACCTAGTATGCTTAGTATTAATTGTTTTAACCTGGTTGTTACACGTTACTTCGTCATAGCCTGACAGATCTAGACTATACAAACTTCCGACCGTTCTTTTGGTAAGAAGATGCAAACATACCTACACGTCGTTGAATACCAAAAAACAATAAAACTTCTCTTGATTAGAGAAACTTTATGCTACTGTACAAGTCACTTTCTACACAACAGTTTCTTGAATATTACAACAGTCGGCACCTTTGAAAACATTCATACAACATAAACATACATAAAAAGTATATAGATAGGATCTAAAGTAGCAAAAGTGCCAGCCGTTGCTTCTCCAACCAGTCAATCCATCCATCAATAAAACATAATTCCACCGGACGAGCAATCTAAGTAAGGTAATAACAATTTATGGTCCCTGCAAGCCATAACCTGAAGGGAGCCTATAATGAGGTCTCTACGGCAAAACTATACAAAAGCAAAGTGCTGAATCAATCTACGTCTCGCGGCGTCTTTAAACTCCTAATTAGTAAAAATTGCAAATATTTCTCGAAACTTTTTGGGGACAACTTGCGGTGAGGTATGTCCTCTAAATTACAAGTTAACCACAAACCTTTAAAACTCTATTCCAACTGCATAAATATTAAAATAGATTGGCAGAGTAATAAACGGAAAGCTGTGACTGTGACCACCAAAGGTCGTCTGCTTGTCCAAGTTGTGTTATTTTCATCAACTTCTTGATGTGACGTAAAACTCTGTCAGTTTCACTAGCACCTGACTACTGAAAATTTGCATAATCATTTTGAAGTATGAGGTTACGTATATATAATTAAATATTAAATTACATAATTAATCTCACGCATTATCAATTAGCTCTTTTAAAATATATGTTTATGGTAAAGTAGTCTCTTTGGAGACATGAATAAATTGTTAAACTTAAGATGGGCTTGTACTGCGATGCGAGTATGCGTTAGGGCTATACCGTATCGTACACGATTGTCGAAAAATTATATGCTCGAATTACAAAATCAAAAATATGTGAGTTACGCAAAGTAGCGCGCAAGTTCACATCTCAGATTTTTTAATATTTGTCGAAGAGGAACGAAACCCAATTCTATCCCTATAATATTTTAGATAATTAAGCCTTGTTGCCAAAACTTTTACATGGTTTTATTATGAAATCTCTTAGCAATAGGCATATTTATAATTGTTTATTGTCATCTTTGATTATAATAAAAAGTTATTAATACCATAATTCTAATCGCATTTGTATACTTCCAAATGTATTGAATATAACGTATTTTTATTTTATTCAGACGTTCAAAAAACTTTGAGATTCGAGAAATCTCGTTATAAAAAACTCGGCTTATGCGGAAAAAAGTGCGGAGCTCGTTAGATACAACTATTAGCCTTAATGATTTGTCGCTGTCGTCACGAAATGAGTACCTATCTATAGACAACATTCAATGAACCTTGAAGTCAATTAAAATTAGAAAATTGACGTAACGATATTAAGTAACAGATAACCGATCATCCGGACCAATGAACTGCAATAAAAACTCTACTAGTATCTGTCTATTTGGTCCATGTTGTATTCAATCGATTGTGCTTTCATCGTGAACTGATATATCGATTATTCACGCAGCATTCGCATAAAAATCACACCATTACTCAACCGCTAAACTTCTGTTTATCGAATAACGATTCGATTCGATAATCGATTTGGTGTTTATCGCTGTCCGATTCCTGTTTATTGGAAAGTTAGAATAGCAAATGGTAGAGAGTTGTGGACGTGGGCGAGGACCTGTATTGTTGGACCTGAAGTTCTAGGGCTCAGAATGGGAGGTGCGATGACCCTTAGTAAAGTTAATATTCACAGCTCCGGGAGGAGCTGTGCTGAAGTCGACCGACTATTTTCATACAGACGTAAAAAAAGGTGTATAAATATAAAAAAGACTCATCAAAATCGTAATACTTTGTAAAAAGTTATGCTTGGTCATACAGAAAAAAAAACGCATCGACTTGAGAACCTCCTTCTTTTTTTCGTAGGTTTAAAAAAAATGAGAATACAAATTAATTACATAGAGTACAAATTAATTACTATAAAATCTTCTATGTTACCGCAATATGCAATAGTGCGTATAGTTAATCAGAAGAAGCGTCATAAATTTTAACCGACGTAAAATGAGGACGGTTCTATGTTCCACTGTATTTCAAAAAAAAAAACACCGATTTCTCCATCAACTGTTTACCGATTTCTTTTGTTCGGTATACTTCCAAATTGGTCCCACTGTCATTAAGTCAGGATCTGATGATGGGATCACAGGGAAATCGAGGGCAACGCTCAAATTTTAAAGGCTCTTATTACGTTTTTCATATAATTTTGAAGTCGGTTTTGAAAGTGATCCACTTGAAGCTTGGAATATTACACTATATTAAAAAAAAAAAAAATAAGCTTATACTAGTTCGCATCTTTTGTATTATAAACCGACTTCATATAAATATTTTTTGAGTAATAGGGTCCCGTTTTTACCTTTTAGGTACGGAACCATAAAAATGAATTTCAATAGATCAAAACCCTGCAAGATAACTTGCACTCTTCTCCATGAGATATTAGATACTAAATCTCTTTATGCCTCTTTATGCCGACTGCCCCGGTGGCTCAGTTGGTAGTGAACCTACTTTTTGTGCTTGGGGGCGTGGGTTCGATTCCCATCTAGGACAAACATTTGTGTGATGAACATTTGTGTTTGTTCTATGTCTGGGTGTTAATATCTATTTAAGTATGTATTTAAAAATATATATGTATGTATATCAATCTCTGGCTGCCATATTACAAGCTTTGCTTAGTTTGGGGTCAGATGACCATGTGTGCTATAATGTCCCAGATATTTAGTATTTTCACAGGAAACAGGATGATGTAGTGAAACGCGAATCTATCCTAAATTAAAAGCTGTTAAAATTAACCAGTATATTACATATACCACGAAATAAATAAGTAGATAGTAGGACTCCATTTACTTATGCGTCTGTGCAGTTTGCCCACACCTTTGTGGGTGTTATTGCACTCCGTACAGCCCTAGCGGAAGACATATCTCATTATTTGCGAGACTTATACGGCTTTTAACATCGGGGGTTTACTAGACTTAGGAGTTATAAAATAACTGTTAAAAGGTTATACTACGGATGTCACTGCCAACTATGCTTCGAAATCTTAATCTTTGATTACAGGTTTTAATTAAATAAATTGGTGGTTAAATTCTTATAATAAACACCGAGCTGTAAAAGAAGGGGGGTAATGTTTACGGGTGTGTGTATGTTTATCTTTTTCTATATTACCTCTTGTTGTCAGAATTATTGTTCGTGACAGAATTTGATGTTGATGGCGTTAGATTCTTATTTTTTTTTTCTCCGAAGTCATCATTTTGTAATCGTCTCCTTGTTAACAGATGAAATAATTCTCGCAGTTAAAAAACTAAAAAAAACTTTCTAAAATCGCTAATCCTGAAGATCCTGGAAAGGATGGGACAAACTATTTATATGATTGAATAATCATCGGTCCTCGATAAGTGTGAAAAATTTCTATTTAATTCGACGTTTTGAAGTAGTTGTAAATCAAATTCAACGATTCCAAACAGACATACAAACCAAGCTAATAAAAATGTGTTTAAAAATCACGCAATTTTCATCAACTTCCTAAAGCTTTTCCCTGAACGAAAGGTATAAAATCTTCGCTTAACAAATATTGGCGTGCTAAAAACAACCTTGTAACTTTTTATAATAATTTATCGTTAAATTGGTTATCTGCGTACATTGGTAATGCTAAATAAGTACACCTTGACCTTCTAAACAAATTCAACCGCGGTTAAGATCCGTTACGTAAGATAAAGACGATAAAGTAAATTCTACAAAAATAAACGCACGATTCTATTTATAATCAAATAAATTTAGAGGCATAACATAAACACAGTTACTTTCATCGCCGTTATAATAAAGGTGCGTAGTGCGTACCTATACTACGTAGCGTGGAACATACTTTACGATAAACTGAATTGCAGAAAAACATGTATTATTATATGGAAACTATGCGAACAAAATTACAAAAATGTACAAAGATACTAAACACAATTCACAGACAATTAAATTAATGCCAATAAAGATCTCTTTTAAATTTTTAAGAAACTGATCGCGTTGTATAAGTTGTGTCTTTTGGGTCATTAGACCCAGATTACCCAGGTAGATTACTACCTAGTTTAAATAACTGTATTGGAAATGTCATTAGAGGACAGTGACACTCTCTGTGCTTTGGTAGACTAATATTATGAAAATCATCAAAAACGTTTTCGGCAGGTACTACAGAAATAGATAAAAACCACTTAACGTTACACAATTTAAATGCTATTGTTGTGGTTTTTTGAACTAACTCAAATTTAATGTTGCATAAAAATAACACAAGCGTATTTCGTTTAACCGTGGTAATTGTCCTGATGTGAGCTCATTCTGGTCTGTCAACGTGCTTGTCCCCCCAAAAGCACAGCTGATTCTGTCTGACTACCAAATGAAGTAATTTTCTTTTTTACATTGAATAGATTTTCTAAATTGATTCATCCTTTTGGAATTTCGTTGTACTCACTGTAGTTATATATTAAATTTAGGCATGTGCTGAATTTGTTATTAAACAGGCAAGGTCAAGATGATTAACCAATACTAGGAAGGGATATTATATTTTCTGTAAACTATTGGTTTGTTTACTTATTAGAACACGAGTAAAATTGGCATGCGTTTGGTTAGAACAAACCTTGACTGCTAACATAATAAGCAGTCAAGGTTTTTAAAATAATATTGGTACTTAACATTTTAAATGCTGAAAGTCATTGTTGGTTCTAATATAGTTTAGGTACCTAACAGGCGCATATTAAAGACCCACGTTTGAAATAAATTTTACCTACCAAACAATTAAAGGTAATCACAATTTCAGTGCTAATAGGAATTTAGTCCTAAAATACACTTTAACTAAACTAAACTAACTCTAACCTAACCTAACCTAACAGGCGCATATTAAAGACCCACGTTTGAAATAAATTTTACCTACCAAACAATTAAAGGTAATCACCATTTCAGTGCTAATAGGAATTTAGTCCTAAAATACACTTTTACTAAACTAAACTAACTCTAACCTAACCTAACCTAACAGGCGCATATTAAAGACCCACGTTTGAAATAAATTTTACCTACCAAACAATTAAAGGTAATCACCATTTCAGTGCTAATAGGAATTTAGTCCTAAAATACACTTTAACTAAACTAAACTAACTCTAACCTAACCTAACCTAACAGGCGCATATTAAAGACCCACGTTTGAAATAAATTTTACCTACCAAACAATTAAAGGTAATCACCATTTCAGTGCTAATAGGAATTTAGTCCTAAAATACACTTTAACTAAACTAAACTAACTCTAACCTAACCTAACAGGCGCATATTAAAGACCCACGTTTGAAATAAATTTTACCTACCAAACAATTAAAGGTAATCACCATTTCAGTTCTAATAGGAATTTAGTCCTAAAATACACTTTCCATTTTCATAGATAAAATGTAGACAACGCTCTAAACGGGGGTAAGAAAACTGTATTTTTCCACAACGGCTTCTAATATAAATGCAGCATCTATTTAATTATTAATATACATAAAATTCAGTCGTTGTCCTCGTCTTGGAATGGAATAAAATCCCACTTTATGGCTGTATACATTACTTATTTAGCGAATATATAAAATAGTAACGGTCCCAGTTTCATGTAAGAACGAACAGTAAAAAAAACCTTGGTCTTGACAATATTAAGTACTAGCCGCCCGCCCCGGCTTCGCACGAGTGTAAGCTCGGCCTTCGGCCTCGCTACAAAATATAATATAGCCTATGTCACCCGGGGATAGTGTAGCTTCCCAACAGTGAAAGAATTTTTCAAATCGGTTCAGTAGTTTCGGAGCCTATTCATTACAAACATACAAAAATAGGTACAAATCTTTCCTCTTTATAATATTAGTGTAGATTGATTCAGAATAATTTAGAGTTACATAAGTGCCTAGTAGATGTTTGAGCTCCAATTGACAACTTAAATTTATATGGTTTATTCTCCAGGTTTTGCACTTTAGACGCTTTAGCAAGATTCCGGAATTCTTGCTGGTGAAAACTACAATTTATATTCTCTACCTATAATAATCTATATACAAATAGACAAAACTCTAACACTGTCTTATTTTACAGCAATGTTGTAATATCCCTAGGGAAAGGACCAATTTAGACAACCCTTCTTGGTATCCCATTGAATTGTAAGCGTCTTCTAACCCCATGTAAACATTGTTAGCCATTATTCAAAGGCAATATATCATATTTGTTTTTATGTATTCTTATTCATCGAATTATTGAAAACATTTAAGGAATTGTAACTTAGAAATCCAAAAAGTCCAATTTTTTACTTTCAAATCGTTGTCTTCTAAAATTTCAAAGCCACTATTTGCAAGTCAAAGCGGATAACTCAGAATCTCCGTTTAGCATGGCATAGCATCAGTCTATATGAGGTACATTTTACTGCGCTCACTGTTAGTTTCGCCAGAGGGCCTACCTAACCATTCAAGACGTCTAGTTTACTCGTACTATAGCTATAAGTAACGAGAACATATTAAAAGGGTCTACAGCCCCCATAAGGGCAGAAACAAGTCTGTCTTCCGTGTTCAAGATTCGCTCTACCTGGACTGGTTAGGAGCCAGAAAAAGTGGCATTTGAATAATGCCAAGAATCTAGTAATAGATAGATTGTTAGTGAAGAATAACTGGTCACCAGAAAGCTTTTAAGTTCTCTAGTGTTAATACGAGACATCTACTCGATGGGAGAAATAATAAAAATTCTGTGACATGCAGTGGCAACACAAAGATGTGTGAATATTTTGTTTTATATAATTTTTTATTTAATTCAAGTGTACTTGTGCTAGCATATTTAGATGTTTAAGTTTTTTGAACTTTATTACTTTACTTTAGGGTCCTAATTATATTTTTCGTTATGACGTAAAACTTATTTCAACAGGTTTGCTTGTGATCTAAATTCGTTATGACATAAATAAAGTAAACCCCTAAGTACTCGACAAGGTAAACATAAATATTATTTCTTAGTTGTTATTTTAAGGTCCTAACGACGAGATAATGATCACTGAAATAAACAATAAGACACCTGTGATTGACTGAAGTTAGTACTTTTTGTGCATTAACATTAGATGCAAAACATGATTCAAACACTGTGAAGCAATTACACAAAGATTTTGATCGGGGAACCTTGTTTGTAAAGCAAAAAGCTGATAAACAAGTCCCAGTGGCACTTGCGAAGCGAACTAAGTATCCACTAATTAGCTTAAATTGTTTTGCTAACACTATATAACTAGATTCACAAATATAAATTGTTTTATTTGAGCCCCGATATTGATATTGATAATATAATCTTTAAATAGCTGAACAGATTTGAATCATAACTAAGAACACTCTTGGTCAAGTCACCTTTCAAACAATCAAA
This sequence comes from Agriopis leucophaearia, assembly GCA_949125355.1. Taxonomy (NCBI): domain Eukaryota; kingdom Metazoa; phylum Arthropoda; class Insecta; order Lepidoptera; family Geometridae; genus Agriopis; species Agriopis leucophaearia. Next base: position 6,125,203 of record OX421262.1, read on the forward strand.
AACAAACTCAAAATCAGTTCAGCCGTTTAAACGATCCCACAGATACATAAATACACACGTTAAACTTACAATACCCGTCTGTTTTCGTCGGGGGTTAAAAATTTGTATTTTGCTTATATCGTAAAAAATCTAATACTTACTCCTTTTTTTGCATGATAAATAGGTCGCCACATTTCCAAGTCTTAATAAAGAATTGATCAACTTGCTAAAGGTTGCCTAACGTAAGTGCATAACGCATAGGCTGAGGCATAGGCCAGACATTTAATTGACATGTGAGTTGATGAAAACAACTCACAAACACGTGCACAAATCGACTTTGGTCTCACTTATCTATGATGTTGATGTGCAGTAATGTTATTATTTTATTCCGTAAATGGGAACTATTCACTATACTAAATCGAGTTGCGAATAACAGTAAATCGTCCTGTCAAGTTAGGTGTCAAAAAGCTTTGGCAAAAGAAACGAAGAAAGCAGATCGGTAGTGACGGTAATAATTTACATCTATACATGTTCAATGAAATTAAGAATTAGATTCGAAGGTACAGTATGTATTTTCTCACATTAATTAGGTCATGAGTTGTACAGATTAGTGTCCAGTTTATGTGTACTCCTTATTTGTAAGTTCAAAGAGTTCATTGTGGAGAGCATGAGAAAGTTTACGAAACAGATAAGAACTGTGAACAAGCAGTCTTTTGGTTTAATCGATACCTCATGCTCTGGACTTCTTGTGATTTATCGGAATCGAGGTTTCTCGATTCTCAGTAGGCATACTGCGCTAGTGTCGTGGTTATCGATTTATAGATAATGGTAATCAGCTTTATCTATGGAACTCGCATGGAGTATCAAATTATTTCAGACTTTTTATTGATGCTAGAAGGTTGATACACGCGACATATTTTATTGTTTTTCTCATCATTAGGGGGTTTTGAATTAATTGATGAAAATATTTTGTAAGCCTAGCTAAGAATGTTTGTTTTACATATTTTTTTATAATTGTTATCCAAGCAGAAGTATTCGTATCTGTGTTTTAAATATATACATTACACACATTATAGGTACTTACAATAGCTTCAAAAAGTCCTTTGTTTTAAAATAGAAGAGAGAGATTTAATTGTGTTTTTTTTTTTCCTCTAAGTATATAAATATTATAATACTGACTTATGCAAGTAAAGTTTCATCTAAAAATACGATTTAGACGCGTGTGCTTACATATAATGTTATAACCGTTAATATATGGTAATATGGTACATTGTCCCATGCACAATAGAGTGCGACAGTCGCATGACAATGGCTTCTATGACGTCCCAATCAAGCCATAATGGCCTGTGTCTATGGTCCAACGTGTAGACACTCCTTTACCCACTAGAGATGCCCTATTTACGCGAACTGATGAATAACATTATAGAGACTCAGTCATGTGTTACCGGTACATATAGTGTTGTATTTTGTGTGATATAGCAACGCCCCAAGTTTCTAGCCACTATTCTAGATTAAGCATATACTAAAGGATAAAAAGCATAATCTTAAACCACTTCACTCTAAATTTCATCCAAATTCGTTAACCTGGTTAAAGATTTCATTGGGACCAAACATGCTCACGTACACAATTTACACATACTGTAATTTTCTTTATTATAAGTGTAAAATACTGATATAATGTTTCACTTATTGTATACGTGTTCGATAAAACCTACTTAGGTATCTATCTACTCTGTCGATACAGAAATCTAGAGTAGTTACAGAAGACAGAATGACACATGACATGACACAATATGTTACTGAAAGTCTTTGTTTTAAATGTTATTTAACCAATTAGTTCAAAAACTAATAGAAATAATAGTTAGTTTTTTTTTTGAAATATCTGCAGGCGTATTCGCTGATGTTTTTATCCCAAGCATTGTTGATATATCTCTCAGCTGGCAACCCTATAACGCACAGTTCAGTGAACATTACATTGTTACTTTAATTACTAGTACTACATAAAATATTACCTAATAGTTTGGTAATTAAGGGCTTAATAACTTGGCCAAAAGTTAGGCAAGTTTAAGCAAGTCTTGATCCAGATTCATATTAACTAAGGGGCCAGATGGTGTTTATGTTATATAAACTTTTAAGAACGTTGTATATTATTCAAAATTGTTTAATTAAACAAAAAAATTCTCATACTCAATAATGATGACTTTTCCCAAACACGAGAATTCTTAATGTCATGAATATATCCGTGACGATACTGGCCACCTAGATTTAAAATGCTTACAAGTAATTTATGCATGCGCAGTGCATGCATACATATTGTTAAATTACAATATTTAAAAGTATTGATGTCATCAGAACTAACAATCAGACGAAACTTAAAACAATAGACTCAGGCGCAGAAGATATAATAGTACAAGAAACGCAAGTGAATATAATTCACTGTAGTAAGTAATACTCAAACTGTATATTGTAGCTGCATTAATATTACGCAGACCTAGACAATAAATGTGTTTAATGACAATATTGCAAACGTTATTATAATTTTAATATACCTACTCTTGGTCTACTTACATTGTAATGTAGGTATGACTGTTAGTAAAATATACCTACTAATAAATACTAGGTAAATAAAACTTTCTTATAATTCTGTTGAAGAAGTAAAAATTCAAATACTGCTAAGCATAGTGCAATATAATATGCATTGTTTATTGTGACAATCTTTATTTTATAAAACAATGTAGATGTAGATTAAAGCAAAACTGAACCATTTTACTAGTACGTAATATTCTGCCATTAATTATGATAAAAGCGTTTAAATTTGACAACTTTCGGTTTTATGATTAATTTATATGATCAAAGCCAATATTTTTACGCACATAGTTCTAATAACGTATAAAGCTATTAATTACGACCAAAAAAACATTTAAACCATGCAATTTTCAGTCATTTAATTATATTTTATAATTTTATGGTAACTATCAAATAATTATATTATTTAGATGAAAGCATGCATCGAATACTTAAATTATGGAGTTTGTAGAAAATTATTTTTCTATTCGTGTCAAAATACATGCTTAATTTTTATAAAATCAGGTAATTAATGAAACTTCTACTCGTTAACATAACCATGTTATGTTCAAATATATTTTCAACAAATTTAACCTTCGTAAAAAAATTATAATTTGAATTTAAAAATTCAATAATGTATCAGCGTCACATTTTTTTTTTTATTAAAAGAGCGGCAAGGAATCATGCGGTCCGCCAAAAGATAAGCAAAACCACCGCCTATTTGCAATTTTGCCGCAATTTTGCGACAAGTAACAAAGAAGAGAGAAAAGAGAAGAGAGGCGGTCATTCCATCCTTACATCGTGAACTTTGGTAAAGTCCGTACGCAGCGTTTTCAAAATTCCTTCTTAATTCGAACTGCACAGGAATGGAATGCGCTCCCTACCTCGGTGTTCCCTATAAATTACAACCTGGGTCTCTTCAAGACAAGAGTGAATAGGCACCTCATGGGCAAGCGTGCCCCATCTTAGACCGCATCGTCGCTTACCATCAGGTGAGTTGTGGTCAAAGGCTAGCCCATTTCATCATAAAAAAAAAAATTACTAGAATTAAGTACAATGGCATCAAAATATCAAATTTCCGAGCCAGATAGGGAACACCTATAAATTACAACCTGGGTCTCTTCAAGACAGGAGAAAATAGGCACCTCATGGGCAAGCGTGCCCCATCTTAGACCGCATCGTCGCTTACCATCAGGTGAGTTGTGGTCAAAGGCTAGCCCATTTCATCATAAAAAAAAAATATAACTAGAATTAAGTACAATGGCATCAAAATATCAAATTTCCGAGCCAGATAGCTGATATTGAACAACCTAATAACTACATTGATAATGCACAAGTAAATCGCAACCACTGAGGCTTTCTTGCGACCACAAAACTAGGAATTCAGTAGTAACTATGCCACCAGATAATGTTATCTGAGAAAATAAGGAGAATAGAGTTTACAGTTGTTTCGAAACCACAGCGGTGGATGTTTCTGTTATTGTTACAGATATTGGTAATAAATACTGTAAGTAGAGTCAAAATAACTAAGATAACCTTATTTTCACTTTTTTGGAACTAAAATATAATGCTTAGATATATATCGGGTATTAATATTACAAATTCTGCAGAATTGCATATCCTACAAGTCTAACATTGAATGATTTATAACTTACATATATTATATTAAAATGGTCCTTTTTTTCGAAAATACACAGATAAACCGCTAAGTTTAACATATCTATATATACAAAAAAGTGTGTAAATACAGAATTATTTTTTATTCGCAGTGCGCTTTAAAAATGGTCACAATTTATTTTTGCTAGCTTATTTTTATTTGTTACTTTTCATATACCATTTTTTGTAAGTTCATTGACTTCATCTTTCACAACACATCTTTGTTTAATTTACTACAAAAAAACTATAGTTTTGTCCTAGAGCAACACTAAGCTGGCTAATATAAAGCCCAGCATCTTCACTCATCGGCTAAAGACCTATTAACCCCATTTTTTGCCGGCTCATACACAAGTGTTGATACAAATTCGCAGACTAAATCATTTTGAGCTGAGGGGGGTGAAAGTAGGTGGGCTTTCACTGCATTCAAAAGCTACTTATAGACTCATGAAACTCATGACATTTTGGCTGCAATCTCACAGAGATTAATAACTGATAGCACGGTAAACTCATGCTTGAGGCAATTACCAAAAACGGTTACGTGCCGTACTTGTTTTGCATATTTCCTTGGCAGCCCAGTTGTCAACCGAGTCTATAGATGTAACCTGTTACTTATATTCCTGAGACACAGGGTAGGGCTGGTGCAGCTGCCAATTCGGCAGAGCAGCACAAGCGGCGCAAATATGCTAACCTCGGCAGTGGTTACATATTTGAGGCATTTGGTGTCGAGACATTGGGCCCTTGGGGACCGGGAGCTCACCTCATTTTCAAAAATCTTTCAGAGCGTCTGATTAACGCGACGCGTGACCAAAATGCTGGCGTGTATCTGGCTCAACGTATAAGCATTGCCATTCAACGTGGTAATGCCGCCAGCATGCTGGGTACGCTGCCAACTGATAGTGGGTTTGAGCATTTGGATTGTCTTTAGATCTTCAACGGTCTGTGGACAGTCTAACTGTTTATTTAGTGTTAGTTTTAGCTAGTATTTTGTTTATTTATCAAACCTTATATTCTTTATTATAACGCTGGAATACCTACTAGCAAAATAATATATTATATATACATAATTATATCCTATTAATTATGATCAAAATATATTATTGCTTAACACTGTTTTAAACTATCACGGTTGTTCACTACAGTTATATGATTATTTACGGGATATTTACCGTAAATAAATTCCGGGGGGTTTTCCTTCCACAACCTTACCAAGGTAAATATCCCGTAAATAATCATAAAACTATACTATTGTTTGTTACAGTTTGCAGAGTTTATTTCTAGTTTGTTTTCTAGTATTTATAATCTGCAGGGCTATTATGGATCTATGATCGGGATCGCGAGTGTCAGAATTTTGACACTTGAAAGGGGTTATGACGCAAAAAAAGTATTGTATTAAAAAAAAAGTAAAAAAAAAAAAAAGTAAAGTAGTTAAGTATTTAAAAAAAAAACATACTACGAAATTGGAAATAGACAACGCTTTTTTTTGCCAAAATTTTGACAACTCGCGATCCCGATCAAAGATCCACAACAGCCCTGCATATTTTGATTTAATATAACTAAATAGATAACTTTCTTGGTTGAAATATCCATATAAACGAAAAATTGGACACACTCGTGATCGTGACCGTTAAAGCCATCGATCACGTTCAAACCACGTCAGTGAAATAACAACAATAGTTTATCAGATTTTCAAATATTAAAATCAAATAATATCAAGAATGTCTTTCAAGGACACGATATTCTGGTTATTCAAATACAACTCTTACAATCCGAATAAGAGAGAATAAAATTGGATATCATTTTAGTTCATTAGGAATCGCATGCTAAATTATTACACCGACTGCGAAGTTACGACTTCCGTGAAAGAGTATTTCGAGCTCATTGAGACTCGAAAGAATATCTTCTGACAGTTCTAAATAGACAAAATAAAACTATACTTCGTTTTTATAATCATAATCAATTTATTGATAACAGTTGGTACAGGTCAAGGGGTACAAAATTAAAAATTATTACAAATTTAAATATTATTACAAATTTAAATATTACAAAAAGAGTAAAAAATTAAAATTATTACAAATTTAAATTCAATTGAGTACCTTTGTTGTACTATAATAATAATATGCCACATGTCAAACACTATCTAATAAAAATACATATGTGAAAAAAGTGTATCCACAGAAGTTTTAGATCTTTTTATTACCTACAACTTTGCCATTAGACTTTTTTCCATATGACTTTTAGTTTTTCCGGAAATCGAGAAAAACCGTTTTTTACCCTTAAAAACTCACCCCCATCCCCTTCCTGACCTCAGATCGCCCGTAAATTATGTTTCCTTTCATTTTTATAATATTCCCCTCCTTTTCTAAGGGGTTTCATCCTACTATTATTTTTTTTGGTTTTAAAAATTATCGACCCTGGTCTAACAAACACAAGTCAAAAAATAAATCAATCAACAAGAATCACAAAAGATCATATAAACAATCTCACTAACAAATGTAGGTAACAAAATATAATAAACATACTTCATTATTAACCTTAAAATATTATGCAAACAGAAAACTACCATTTAAAGTACTCGTATCTTACAAATAAAACCAATTACGATTAAAAGTAATATACGCTGCGTTTTAATTCAAAAAAAAATATAAGTGCCGCAAGTATAAAAAATTCACTTATATTCATAAATGAACTAACGTTTGTTAAATCTCATCTTACAATGAGTACTTATATTCATAAATGAATATACATGAACTAACGTTTGTTAAATCTCATCTTACAATGAGTACTTATTATCAACATGAGCATAACTCTACACATTTTGTACCTAGACAAGTGGTTCAAAAAATTGACCTTACCACAAAATGACATCACCAAAAATGTGGGATCTTATCTAAGGATTAATTTTTAATCAGTGTGCTATCACGTCTTTATCTTGACATTGAATTAAAACCCTACATGTTAATTGCGTGTACGAGAAAATTAGACATACTTGTACAAACGACCTGTTGTACCACTTTTCTGATTAGGACATAATTGTCCCTACACAATCAGTGTGGTTTGAGCATAATAGGCATGTGTCCTAATTATTTTTATTACCTCATAAAAGAGCTGATCATAAATAGAGCACATCCATGGAAAAAATATGATCAAAAATAAATAAGTTTAAGTTTTATTATTATTTTATATGACAGGATAATATTATTTAATTTCTAATTTAAATAATATGAATACAAGTGTCTAACTATAGAAAGTATAAAATCAGCCAATTGAATTCACCACCAACTCACACACAAAAAATAGCTCAACGGAATGTATCTGCTGTAAGAACATCCGATTGGTAATCGCAATACGATTTTTTTATTTTATTACCCATAATTGGACTTTCCGTTCCGTTTCGCTGCTCAAACAATATTTTCTGACCAGCCAAATGGTTTTGTTTGACTGTAAAATCTAGTGTTGAAAATTAATAAAAATTATTTGCAATACATCAAAAACATGCGAGCATCTTTACACAGATGGTATTTTTATGAAGTAAGAGTCTTTTGTTTTCGGAGTGAGATTGTTGGCATAAATATGTGTTTCACGATTATACTAGGTAGATACGGAAATTGATGGAAATATAATATTGCATACATGAATCGTGGGAACAATACCTACATCATAAGGATAAAGAAATAGCTCGTTTTAAAATGTCTAAGTGCATTTTTTTCATAAGTTTAACACCTTGTCTCAAATTATTTTACGGTTGAAACCCCTTCATAAGCTGAAAAATGTTAATGTAATGACATGAGTATAAATATGACATTTAACCTAAAGCTTGATTACTGAAATTACAGACGATTAAATAAAACTAATGGATTCAAGTAAACCTGGGTGGTAAGTATCTAGGTATCTCGTGTGAATCTGTTTCTTCTAGGCAAGCGTGCTCCATCGTAGACCGCATCATCACTTAACATCAGGCGAGTTGGCGGTCAAACGCAAACCTATTACTGAATAAAAACAAAAAAAAAACAACCACCTAGTAATAATAAGTTGTATGTACCTAGGTTAAGAATGGAAGTAATTAAAGTGAAATAGAGTAGAGATAAGAAACCCTCGTTAGTAAACCCTATGTAATTGTGACAGAGAATCAAACTACATAATATATCTAATTAAAATATTAAAAAAGCTTTTAAAATGCGAATGTCCAAATAATAACTCAATAATTTTCTTCGCGCCGCCACTCTAATGGCTATTTCTAGTAAGTAAACTAAGTACTTTACTTTGATAGTATTATTATAAATTTTCATAATTTTCTCGACAAGGTTTTGTATAAATTTGGCCAAAAATTGATACTAACCTAGTACTCTCGGGATAATGCAAGAATTATATCGATACTACTCACATCAAAATCGGTCCAGGCCTGCACGAGTTACCTATACTATAATTTAAAAAACCACATACGTACAATTACATTGTCTAACGCTAACTGTATAAAATTACATTGAATATAAAAATTACATTTACTTAACCTAATAGTTATGTAAAAGTTAAAAAATATTACTGAATTTATATGATTATTTACGGGACATTTACCGTGGTCAGGTTGTGGAAGGAGCTCCCGATATTTCGGCGCAGTTATGGCCGAAATATCGGGAGCTCCTAAATATCCCGTAAATAATCATATAATTGTAGTGAACAACCGTGATAGTTTAAAACAGTGTTTTAAGATTACTTAAATTATAATTAGGTAATTAAAATTTACAAATCCTTAAGTACACTCCTTTTTGGGAAATTTTGTAAAAATTGGTGGGTGACAGCTTCGACCAAAATAAAATGAATGGACGGGCCCAGTAGAAGCGCATTTTTGAAGATTACAAAATGAGCGCCAGCTCTCATTTCGTTTCAGTCGGTCTCTAGCCGTAGGAAGTGAAACACGAGTCTATTGATACGCGATAACGAAACATCTGACAAAATTATGAATTCGTATGCTTTACCGAAGTGTAAATACACAAATAAAACCGATATCTATTTTTTGTAACAAATATACTGTACATTTTTATAATTAGGTGTTGAAGTATATGTCCGACGATTTTGACTCGTTTTTACTGATCAAGTTCAATGGTTAGGGCCCGTCCATTCATTTTATTTTGGTCGAAGGGTGACAGTATGAAGTCCTTGTTAAAGACGAAAAGAACCGTAGCTCATGTTAATAACATGGTTCTAAGTTCCAGAGAGCGTGTAAGAGAATACAAGTCGTGAAGTCATTTAATGCCAGTAGTTAGAACGAGGAAATGAGAATAGGGTTGCCCCGTGCTGGCCGCGAGGTTAATAGAGAACCGAGACTTATCACACGACTATTACTCTAATAGCGGGATGGCAACCTGTGCCGCAGCCTCAGACTGGTCTGGGGTCCAGCAAATTGCAGCAACTGAATCACACAGAGTTGAACCGAATAATTTAGGTACGCTCATTTCGATGGATGTTGCTTTACTATCCTTGCCTCGTCCCGGGGCATCGACACGCCTGTCCTGCACAACCGTATGTGAGATCTGTATATACTCGATAATTATATCCGGCCTACAGTTATCCCATTTATGACGGGGATTTTTCTGAAGAAATGTATAATCTGATGCCGACTTCGCGGTTTTACCATCGCACTAGCTGCCACCGGCTGAAAGTCCATCCAAATAATCATATATGAATTGAAATCGCACAATATTGTGCGATTTATGCAATCTTTATTGTCTCACACTTGCAAAATCTGGAATGAGCTACCTTCCGCGGTGTTTCCGAGAAGCTACAACATGGGGTTCTTCAAAAGGAGAGTTAATAGATTCAACGTAGTTGTGATGCCACTGATGTTACAAGTATCCATAGGCGACGGTGACTGCTTACCATCAGGTAGCCCGTCTGCTTGTTTGCCATCTACGGCATGGAAAAAAGTTCTTTTCCACTGGCTTTACTCGTACTAAGTCTCGAGACTAAAGTCTGATGTGCCGCAACATTCGTGGTTCCAACGCATTCCTTAAAAAATCAATTGAATAATTTACTACACCGGAACCAAGTAACTTCAGAGCTGACAGCTGCAATATCATCACGCAAGTGGATCATATTAAAAAAAATACTTCAAAAGTATATTAAAAACGTAATAAGTATCTATAAAATTTGAGGGTTGCCCTCGATTTCCCTGGGATCCCATCATCAGACCTTACTTGGTGACAATGGGACAAAATTGAAGTATACTCTACCGAACAAAAGAAAAAATAAATAAATTGGTCATTAGTCGGTGAAATCGGTGAACATACATAAAAAAATACAGTGGAACATAAAACCATCCTCCATTTTTGAAGTCGGTTAAAAAACGAATAAAAAATTTTCTTTTAAAATTTGATTTTAGGTAGGTGGTGTTTCAAATAGCAGCTATTTCATACGTTAAAAACCCAAGCAAACCTGATGAGAATTCACGGTTTTCATTCAGTTCTAAAAGTTCTTCGCAGCAAACAAGAAACTATAAATTGAAAATTGTTAGGAACCCCAGATAAATGCTGATAAAATCTTCAACGGAACAGATTCTCTTGAATCATAGCGAAGAACATCTCGATCAAGTCAGCTTTCAAACAACAAAAAAACTAAATCAAAATGAAGCAGACACAATACCTATACACATGTTAATCTCATAACACCCATATTTTTGCGTCGGTGGTAAAAAATAAGTGGGTATTCAAACGTCACATTCACGCTTTAAATGTCAAAAAAAATTGTATCCTATTATTTTATATCTACTGTACCTGATCCATGTCAAGTTGTCAACGCAATGCACAATATGCACATTCTATGTATAAATATTTATTTATATATCCACCTAAACATAATTTAGTTTGAAGTCTAATTAAATTGATTCATAATGAATGGTATCCAACCTCCAATAATTTTACAATAAGAAATAAGAACCCACTAATAATTGCACTGAGTAATTAAATGCAGTGCAGTAGTTTCCCAACGTACGGCAAACAGATGGTGAAATAATAACTTACGTAAAAAATACTTGGGCATAATTAACTTCCCGGGTTAAGCCGGTAATTATGTGCATTTCCAATTATTATTTTTCTGAATTAACATTCCTTCTCAACGAGTCTTGAATTAAGAACTTATCGTTATAATTTCGAGTTAATGCCACGTTTAATGCCATCGATATATATGTATCTACTACGTACTTTAATGTAAAAGAAATAAGTGTTCTAAATTTGGATTTGACAGCTGGCAATATTGTCGTGTGAAAATTTTACAAAGAGCTGTCAATCAATTAAGACATGCGGGTAGATTTCGTCGAAACAAAAACGGTTTCCATTGATTGTTAGCAGAACAAGTGGATCACATTAAAAACAGACTTCAAAAATTTATGAAAAACTTTAAACGTACCTATAAAAATTGAGGGTTGCCCTCGATTTCCCTGGGATCCCATCATCAGATCCAGACTTGGTGACAATGGGATCAAATTGGAAGTATACCGAGCAAAGGAAAAAAAAACGATAATCGGTCGACAGTTGGCGGAGAAATCGGTGAACATACATAAAAAAATACAGTGGAACATAGAACCGTTCTCTTCTTTCGTCGGTTAAAAATACTTCCAATAGGTACCTATATGATCGTTGACAAAAGCATTAAAAAGAGGGTAGTTAAATTATTTTTCAATTGAAGTTTTTCTTTGTTATTGGCAAACAAGCGACGGTTCGTTGAAGGTATGTAAAAATAATAATATAATAAGTATATTATTATAATATGATGAAGTTACACTAGGAATAATACGTATTGTCAAAGACACATCAGTTCTTAACATAAATATTTTTCCCACATTTTTAATAGAACTCGTTTTTCTAGATTCACGCAACCACCATAAAAAAGTAAAACATACGATATTAAACCTTGGAAACCTGTTTTGTCATGTCATCTGATAATACTAGACAAAATTCGTCAGTATATAATTACGTCAACCGCACATTTAACGTGCAACAAAAAATAAGCAAAAACAAATTACTACCTTACAAAAGTTGAATAGTTGCTAATTTCCTATACCATCAATGCTTAACTGATAATTCACAATTTGCAATTTAATATCTATACCTACTTACTTCGAGGTTAAAAATTCAAACTTGCACGTGAACATTACCGATTAGAACTAAAATATTAGTCTGTGATCTAGGTGGGCCCTACAAAGTAATCGAAAAAGTACAAATATGCAAACAAATTAATCGTTAGAAAATCTTTTCGTTTAGTATTTACAGAAATTCACGAATTGCTATATTACATCTACCTACTTAATACCCTCCAAGGTTAAAAATTCAAATTTCCAGGCGTACATTACCGATTACAACTAAAATGAAATAATCGAAAAAATATTCACCGTATAAAATATGCAAACAGATTAATCGTTATAAAATCGTTTCGTCTCGTATTTACAGAAATTCACGAATTGCTATTTTACATCTACCTACACTCCAAGGTTAAAAATTCAAATTGGCAGGTGAACATTTACCGATTACAACTAAAATAAAGTAATCGAAAAAGTACTCACCGTATAAAATATGCAATTAGATTAATCGTCAAAAAATCGTTTCGTCTCGTATTTGCAGTGTCTGTCAAATTCCGAATCACACAATTCCGTTCACTGTCGCACTGTCACTTTTCGCACGACCGGCTTAAAAGTTATCTCGGGTTGTGTGGTGGTGATGCGTGAGTTCGAGTCGATAGGCCGAGGCGGACTGACTGGCTGGCTCGCTGGCGCACGCCACCGGCTTGCCTGATGCCGACAATGCGATTGTCGGAGTGTCAGACTAGACAGTAGACACAGAACGCGGCCTGAGAGGGCGTACAGCTGCCAACGAAGTGCATGCACACATTACACACTCGCCCGCAGCTGGTTGATAGGTAACTTAAGGTTCTTTCAACAGACTTCAAAAAATTAGGGGGATCTTAATTCGTTTTTTATGTTTGTTACCTCATAACGTTGTCATTCATAAACAAATATGAAAATAATTTATTTAAAAGGATAAACTTTTAGATAGGTCTTATAGAAACTTGATCAAAATCGGTTCTGTAGTGTGGATTTTAAATCAAAATAACTGGAAAAAATATGTCATCCAAGTAAATTAATTGTTAAAATGAACATGAATTGTGAAGTAGGATTTTTAAATTAATAATTATGATGCGAACTTTCTTGGAAATACTAAGAAAGCAAAAGGAAGTTTGCATTTTGGCATCGAAGTCTTAGCAATTCACAACGATACAAATAACACATTAAATCCAACAGGTGAAACTCACGCCATTACCAGTGAAATAAAAAGAATGAAAACAGGTGTAGGTTACTGAGCTAATAAAGGTACAAACATAAATAAAACGCTTAACACAAATTCGGGAGCCAATTTCAATTTAAAAGAAAGTGTGAATGTTCGTACAGAACAAATATGACCTTCAAAATGTTATATAAAGACGTTAACCTATTAATAGTTACCACTGAAAGTTTTGTACACTGATAACACAAGCGACTTCACCGGTGCTCGGTAACATTACACTGTGTCGTGTTGGAAAACGTTTCGTGTCGGGTTCAAGATCGTACGACTATCGCACCACCTCGACTATTCCACCTCTCTTCAACCGCTTCTCGTTTTTTTACTTTTTTACATGCAATGTTTACGACTTTACGTGCTCTCCGATTGTTATAACTTCAACAATCGTGTTATTATATCCAATCGTATGACTGTCTGTTTTGATATACAAAATTGTGTAATTGAAATCATTATCTTTTCGAGTTATTTTATGTTTAATTTAAGTGCCTGTTGTTTGAGCTGCAAAAAAATGTTTTTTACAGATAGTGTTATTTACTTCGTATAGACTATAACTTAAAGTCTTAAACAATTTATTTTGTTACAATTTTGATACATTTTTAGATGTTTAACTGTGCATTCTTCAGTATTTTTTTACAATAAGCATGGGAGAAATTTAATACTGTATGCGTTACCACTCTCAGATAGGATGGAATGTTAGGTTAATAAAATTAATTTAACAAAATAATAATGTATTGCATTACAACCTGTTCTGACAACTGCAATAGATTCTAAAATTTAAATGATATCCTTCAATTCCTATAACTTTTCCTAAGTTTTAGGAACACATAAAATAGCTGGTAGCACAACAAAAGAAAATATTTTTATTCAGTTTTTTTTAATTTATAGCAACTGTCCGAAGCAAAAAAATCTTAGACTCGTACCTCCTTATAGCTTTCACGAACAACGAATTAATAACTATTCACGAAGCATTTTGACTTCAGATCTGGGGCTCGATTATACGAAATCCCAAACTAAAGTCGCATTTTTTTATAATCATATATCACTCGCTAACGCAACGATTATTTTGAACCATTCGAATTAGCTCTCTATCAATAGAAAATATTTCATTTCGTATTTATTGTGCCAAATCAAACGAGCGATTAAAAAATCGAGACCCAGACAATCTGATATGAGATTTTGACCATCTGCTAAACCTGTTAAATGGATGAATAGATAAGCACTATTTATTATAAAGCTTTATATTTTTCAAAACTGAACGAGACGTTTATTTTCCTCATTATAACCGAGATTTGTATTTTGTTTCTTGTTTTTAATTTAGGTGGGAGTTGAAATTTATGTTGAAATCATGAATGATGCGTGATATTTTACTTAGAATAAGTAAGTTATACCATGTCACAAATTAAAATAGTTACCACATAAGTGTTTCTAGGCAAGAATACTTACCTAGTTTTATTTTTTGCTGAAAATGTCATATAGAAATGCAATAGACTAATTTGATTGCAAAGCAAAATATTTTTTGCGTATTGTGTAGATACGCACTACTAGTCAAACAAAATAAAAGAATTTTGCGATGAAATACTACAGTAAACTATGTAATCTATATTTATCAAATTGAAATCCCACCACTGCACCATTCGCTGTCCGACTGACTGCGTGACTCATCACGAAATTTCGAAAACAACTTTACCAATGAAGCTGAAATTTTCTTGAGGTGTAGAGTTCCGCATATATTAAGCGAAAGGGCCGAATCAAGATTTAAGATGGTATATGAACATTGAAAATGTATATAACGCGAACAAAATTACGGGCAACAGTTAGTTTCTTTTATGAATCAAAACGTCCATATTTATTTTAGTATTAATATTTACGAACAGTAAGGGTTATAAACTCAAATCATTCAAACAAGGAATATAAATGCTATAATATACTTATTGTTCGTGTTCAAAATAAATGTCTCCATTTTTCATTTAAAAATATCACTATACCACTAAACCACGCAAAAACTATTAATACGGCTCACTTACGCATTTTTCACGCAGACTAAGAGACTTGCAGTGACACTAAAGGACTAACGAAGAGTCCACATGAATAAAAAATAAAGCCAGCCAAGTGAGAGTCGAACTCGCGCACGAAGGGTTCCGTACCATTATCTATAAAAACGGCAAAAAAATCATGTCTGTTGCCCTCTTAGGGGGGGCTCCCATACAACATTTGTTACAACATACAATACAATATTTGTTTTATTTTAATTTAATTATGTATTTTTAAAATATATAACTAAATATTTTGTTAATATTTCAAGCGTCTACCTGTTGCCGTTATCAATATCGAGCAAAAACGAGCAAAAAAAAATCACGTGGGATGGGAGCCCCCTTAAATATTTATTTTATTGTTTTTTTGTGTCTTTTTTGATATAGCAGCGACAGAAATACATCATCTGTGAAAATTTTAACTGTCTAACTATCACGGTTCATGAGATACAGCCTAGTGATAGACGGACAGCGGGAGTTTTAGTATTAGGGTCCCGTTTTACCCTTTGGGTACAGAACTCTAAATAGGGGCGTCAACGTCGTCTGCTGGGTGAGTTCCGCTAAAGGCATCAAGCCTGATTTCGACCAGATGTGTGCACTCTCGCCACGCCACCTTACCATATCTGCCTTGTTTGTCTGATCTATGATTATAAACGGTAATGACTGCCAAAACCAGTAAGAAAGCAGTTTAGCAAAATATTCAAACCATTTCGCCAGGCCATTGTCCAAATAATTACCCACCTTGATTACTCCTTACTAATACGTCCTCGTCCTGCTACAATATTACGTAAAAAATTGACGTATATGTGACGTATATGACATTCAATAATAATATTATATCAAACATGACATTAATGTCACGGGAAATATGCGATACAGTATTTATAAAAGATGCGACGAAAATTATACGTAGATATTGTAATATGATTACAATACCTTGGTATTCGTAATCATATTAGACAAGCAGTAGTATAAAACAAACAAAATAACTGGCCAAGAGCGTGTCGAGACTAGCATATGGGAGGGTTCCGTAACCTAAGCTATATAATTGTAGTCATAGTTCAGATATTGATAGTTATAGAAAATATTGAACGAACGAATCTCTGTGGATTTAGCCTAATTTCAGAGATGTATCATCCCGACATAGCATATACATTTTATGGTTTAATCATAGAGAAAACTGATTGGGGAACATTCTTTGTTAAGATCATTTTACAAAAAGGTCAGATATCTTCGAGCTAGAACCTCTTGAATTTATTGCTGTTACATAAAAAGTCATAATGCTCGAAATAATTTGTGAAGGTTTTAAATATGACCTATCAAAATTTTGGGGCCAACTTTTTGTCACTTTGGCGGGCCATATTTCGGAGGGACGGACGGACAGACGGACAGACGGACGGACATACAGACAGACAGACAGACGGACAGAACAAACTTATAAGGATTCCTTGTAGGACTACGGATTCCTAAAAATGGGGTGTGTCGTGGACACGGCCTTGTGTTTTACGTGAATAGGATGTAGATGTAGATGATAGATATGTAGCTGCAGCGTCAAACTGTATCCTCCTATTTTGTTATCATCAGGCGATGGTCGATGAAACTTATAAATCAGTAAGTATTAACGTAAAAACTCGTTATCTAACTAGTCATCGTAGATAGAAATTGGACACAATATTAAAACTGAGCAACTAATTCAGACTGCGTTAACTTTTCCCGTACACCAACTTATAAAAAACTACCTTCAATTTTTGTAACCAATTAACACTGTTATGAAACATCCGCTCACCTACGATCGTGCTGCCGCCGGCGTGGGTCGTGTCAACGCACGATAACACACAATTGTCGCAGATGATAGTGACAATCTACCTCAATGCACTGCCCTAGTTTCAGTTAATTGATGACACTGCGACATTTATTCAAAAGTGCCAGCTATACTCGGAGCAGCAAAAACAGTGCAAATATGTATGCGAACCTCTCCAGTGGTTACATATTTGAATCGTTTTGAGTTGAGACTTTTTATCCATTCTCTTCCACCTATCCTGTCATTAATAATGACTTTTTTACAAGCTTTTATTTAACTTTTTGTGGTAAATCTTGCAACTGAATTTTTAAACAGTTTTCCACAATAATAGAGCTGACCATACATGTTTAGTTTGATAGACAATGACAATAATGACAATGACAATGCATAGTTAGCTAAGTGACGTCATTCTGAAACCAATATGGCGGACCAGTAATTTTTTATGCACCCCCATGATATGGATATCAAATCAAAAGGGTTTGCTAAAAAGAATGCCGCCATCATTCTGGGTACTCTGCCAGTTGGTAGTGGGCTTCAGTATTTGGATTGTCTTTAGACCTACAGCGGTCTATGGGCAGTCTAACTGTTTTATGTATGATATGCTAAGTACATATTTAGTGTTAACACGATAAACGCCGATTGAAATTTAGTGGTTATTCCGTTTGGGCCGTGGGGCTCACCGGTGAGCGACAGCAATACTACCCGTTTAGGCTGTGGGGCTCACCGGTGACCGCGCGACGGGCTTGTGTTTAGACTCAATTTTCTCGCTGGAGGACACAGTGCTGATATAAAACTATATTGAGCGTGCCCGGCGCGGCCCTGTAGGCCTAACATGCGCACCACGACAAAATTTTGCCGTCGCGTTATCTCGTCGAAAGTAGCAACAACGCGCCTTGTCCACGAGCGCTAACATGGCGATGCAATCTTTTACATTCGTTGTGTCAAATTACGACAAATGAATACGGTTTCATTATCTGTGGCACTTTTGTCGACTAACGCTAACATGCGCAACCATTTTTTGGCTAATTTTGACATTTGAGCGCTAGTATCTTCTCCAATCTTCTCGTCGAACTTTTTGAGGACGAGAAAAACGCCAAACCTATCATAAGTAAATAGTGAGTGCGACTAAAGTGGATTTCTGTAACGTAACTACAATTTTCGCGAAATGGCAGTGCCATATTACAATTATTACTTAACGATCTATGAAGATCGCGAACGGCGTAAAATTGAAAGAAAAGGGACGTGTGTGATCCCTTCGATATATCCGAAAAAGAGTTTCAGCGACTTTGGAGAGTCATAAAGCCGATGACTTTCTATAGTAGAAAAGCTAAGACTCGACTTGGAGCCTCAAAATGCGGGCTTACCAGCGCATCTGAAGGTGAGTATTTTTCCTACATAATTCAATTCTATCTTGGTAATTCAAATACCACATGGATGCATCATACAATATATAATATCAGCATACAATAGTATAAGGTTAGGTTCTCTTTCTCTCTGACTTTGACCATAATCTGTTACGTCAATTTAATGCCTAGTTATAAAATATCTTGTTCTAGGTCCTGTGCTCAATTCAATTTCTGGATAATGGTGGGTACCAGCGGCAACTCGGGCAAGACCATACGTTGTGCCAGGGTCAAACAACAGTAGGCAGCTTCCTCGGCCAGTTTACCGATTCCATTTATAGTAGGTAGTTATCTAGTTAGTATTTTGTTCTAAGAGTTTATAGTTTATTATTATTAACTAGTTAGTACAAGGAGTTTAATAAAATTTGCAGGCTCTTCAATGAATGGGTACACTTCCCTGGGACAGTGGCTGCCCGAAGAAGTGTGGCTTCAGCCTTGGAGCTAAGTCCAATGTGTCAGATATATTGGGGCTTGTGGACTGCACACATATCAAAATATTCCCGCCGTCTGGGCCCCAAGGGGCTCAATACGAAAACAAAAGGAAGAATGCACATACCATCAACGTTCAGCTGGTAAATAGTACTATATAGGGTTACGTGGAATGTGTGTACTAAGCGAAAAGGGGTCCGTTATACTCATCATTATTAATAACTTTTACTATGAGACCATTACTGAAAAAAACAGCTGTTCCATGTTTTGTCGAGTGTGAATGATCGTTTTCTATGGAATAGCTGATATTTATTTCGCTTTCAGTGTTGGTCTCATAGTAGACATTGTTCACAATGATGGGTATTAGGGATCCCTTTTGGCTTAGTACAACCTTTCTGTAGTACAACCTAATAGAGTAAAACTGATATCTTAATTTCTTCTTTCTATATGCTTACAATGTCAAAGATTCATACAATAACTATTCTATTGTATTATTTTATAACTATTTTATACTGTTATTGTACAACTATTGTAATATAAAGACTGTATGGAAAAACTTATTGTTAGCATATGTACTTTGTTACGTAGGTACTAAATTTCATATACTTTTTTCATAGGTGGCAGATTTCGAATGCCGGATTTTAAGCATCAACGCCAGATATCCTGGAAGGGTGCATGATGCCTTCATATGGCGTCATTCTATGATTCGTGAAGAGATGAATAGACTTACCGAGAGGAGATTAGGGAACTAGGGAATCTTCTAGGTATGTGAAGATCGTTCAATATGTATTAATTACTTGACTGTTCCGGTGGCTGTTGGTAGTGAATCTACCATCTGCATTTGGGGGTGTGGGTTCGATTCCCACCTAGGCCAAACATACATGTAATGAACATTTGTGTTTGTTCTCTGTCTGAATGTTAATATCTATTTAAGTATGTGTAAAAAAAAAAGAATTTATATCAGAATATGGCAGCCATTGTACAAGCTTTGCTTAGTTTGGGGTCAGATGACCGTGTGTGCAAAATAGTCTTAGATATTTATTATTATTGATGTTACAAGTTTACTGAAAACATTTCTAAGTGACTTGATCATTGAACAGCGCTACACCGACTGGCATTGCCAAGTCAGGAATGGCATTGAGCGCACCAATGGCTACTTAAAGGGAAGCCTGAGATGCCTAAGTATGGACAGATTCCTCCACTATACACCGGAGAAGGCTATGCAGATCATCTACGCCTGCTGCATTATATATAATCTAATGAAACATTTTAAGTAAGCATTCTATAAATCAAAGTATTCATCATTAGCCAGAAGACGTCCACTGCTGAACATAGGCCTCCCCCTTTAACCTCCACACTGAACGACATCCTGCCATCTGCATCCACTGGATGCCCGCGACTCTCACAATGTCGTCGGTCGATCAAAGTATTAATTTAGACAAATACGATTATGTATTTATTAAACACATGATGTGGAAAATTTGGAACTATCGTTGACACCATTTTAGAATACTTATACTGTTCAGTATTCATAATTATTTAAATATTACAGGGTGTTGATGGAGGAAGTCAGGGAAGAGCAGCAGGATGGAGAAGTAGGCGATGCGATCAACCAGACACCTGTGGGTCTTCTTCGTCAAGCCCAAGCCAGAAGAGCAGAACTTCTCCAAAATTTATATTTCTTTCAGTAAAATAATATATGTTATGCTAGGAACATCAAGTTGTGTACACAAAATGTATAATATTATAATTTATAGTATCTTAGGTTCTGTGCTGTTTTACTAATGTAGTTATAATTATCTAGTACAAGTATGTAAATATGTTATTTTATTTAAAATTTAATAAATAAATGTGATGGTGGTGAAATTTCTTGCTCTTTTTCTCCAGCATCCTAGGGATTTACGAATGTGGCGGTAAATTATCATTGGCATGGAGTACTTTCTCAGGGTCCATGCAGAAATAAAAAAACATGACTTGATTTCTAATGTTTTTATTTGATAATTTAAATACCTATGTTAGTTTGCAAATTAGAAACTTGGAAGATTGTATACCTAATAAATTCAGTTACTCCTGTCTGTCCTCTCATTCTGTCCCTGAATTTAAATCTAGGGACAAAGAAAAGTTTTTTTTTCCTTAAGTCTAAATAAAATTAAAATAAAATATCAAAATCAACAATTGTTAAGTTTTGTACCAACTTGGCAATCACAATCAATCAATACTGCCATTAAGGCAATTAAAACTTAATACTACTTAATCAGTCTTAATACATTGTTAAATGTCCTACATAATTTTTCTTCCTTTTTCTTCAATCAGTCTTGACTTAAATATAAAAAAAAAATGTTTTTATTAATCGTTTAACAGGCAAAATAAACTACTAAAACTACCGCCATTTGGGCAATCACAACACAGCATCATCAAAAAGGTTATTCCGTCTCAGGTCCCGTTATGGTCTGCGCCTGAAGTAAAAAAGGAAATATCAAATTTAGCATGTTATCTTAAATAATATTAATGTGGAAATGTAAAGGTTTGTGTGAAAACGGCAGTCACTCACTGGGAGCATTCGCTTATTTAACGATGTAAGATTGAACTTAAAGTATTCACATTACAATACTGCGCTAGCTCTACTCACTGAGGAGCATTTGATGTTTTAACCTCTTGCACTGTGAACGTTAGAAATTGTAGCTCTGTGTGTGAGGATTCGAAAGTATCATCAAATCTCTTGTTTTAACATTCACTGAGCCTGCGCCTTGAGACAGTCATGTTATATGTGTATATTTATGTTAAAAATTGTATCTCACATGTGCATACGGTAATGCTCAGTTCTCCACACTCACTATTATCGCATTACAAGTTGCGCACTGTAATGCTTGGTTTGCCCCACTCACTGATGTAAAGCACAAATCTGAATTTATACATTACAAGCGAATGCTACCAGAGAGTGACCACTTTAATGTGTACTCATGTGTTTACTCTTCTTAAACACTCAGCAACAGTTCTTAACAGAACTGTTGAACAATGAACATAAATAATAATGCTGTGTTGTACTTACAAAACAGCAGCATCCTAATAGTACACGGTGAACGTACTGCGATCCCCAAGCCGCCTGCCAAGCGTGGGGATTATGGCAACACCTCTCTCTATGAGGGAGGCCTTGTCCAACAGTAGACTTAAATTGGCTGATGATGTGATGTGTACTTACAAAAGGTTAAGGTATTCCTCCATGACGGCGTTACTCCTGCGCGCTTCGGTGAGTGAGTAATTCCTCCTTGAGTACATTGCTCCTGCCCAATTCGGTAATTCTTTTTTCATTTAATTTGTTTCTCCGGGCTGCTTAGGTGATTACTTCCTAAAATTTCATTTTATGTTGTAGTGTTAATAATACAAAAAAGGATTTTGGTACTTGACCGATCTCGGATATTTAATGTAAACATTTACTCACATTTTTTTGCCTTGGGCTCTGCATTTTATAATTCAATTCAATTAAATACTTTGCTGAATAATTCAAAGATACACTTTCGCCGATTATTATTCTGTGATTAAATAAATATTTTTATTAGCGAAACTGTTGAAATTTGACTGAACTTGTCAACGTCAACGTCAAATTCACTAAAATGTCATTTAATGGCCGCGCCACACTATCAAATTGAATAAAAATGAAGCAATCAAGCCAAATTGAATGAACTAAACTACAGTGGTTTGGCTATACGAGAAGACGACGAGATAATAGTCTCGCGCGTGTGCCATGTTAGCGTTATGGACTAAACTGCCTACAACGACAAATTTTGGCGGTGCGCGCGCGCGCTATCTCACGGTCGGCATGTTAGGCCTACTGGAGAGCAGTTTACGCATACGAGCTTGTTTCGACAACAAGTATTAAAAACGACATAAACGATTTTTTGGCTAAGGATACAAGATGTGGTGTTAAAATAAAAGAAGGTTTATTAAACGTATGTTTTATTACAAAATATTGGAAAAAGTTATATTATACGTCAAGCTATCACTTATTTTTGCACTAACTAAAAAAAATACTAAAAATACTGCAAAAAAACCTTTAATAACTCGAAAAATTACCATAAATTTCAACTTTTTTCTCTAATATTTGGCGCATAATTGAAACAACAAATTAATAAAACAAATAGGTCAACGAAGGAAGAGCGCGGGGGTTGATCCGGCACCGTGACCCCCGCGGCCCCGCGGGGAGAAAATGCAGATTTCCAACGGCATGCGCCGTGGTGGTCAGCGGTGAGCGACAGCAATTATTTTGTTATCTTTTTGATAATAATAAAAAATAATTATTTAGATCGGGGTTTTTGACTATTTTGAATCGTATGAGCCAATAAAATGTAATGTGTAAAATTTGCCGAAATCGCGTATCGACGTCGGCTCTTAAGGAAAGTATAGTAGTGGTCACCGGTGACCACCATGGCGTTCAATGTGTTAATTAGCTTGAAATTTGTTTACTACAGTTATATGATTATTTACGGGATATTTACCGTGGTAAGGTTACGGAAGGAGCTCCCGATATTTCGGCGCAGTTACATGCACCATGTTCACGGGAAGACACAGTGTGTCACAGACCTTCCACAACCTTATCACGGTAAATATCCCGTAAATAATCATATAACTAGTGAACAACCGTGATAGTCTAAAACAGTGTATTTTGTTTACTTATTAAAAGCATTCGGAATGACTTATTTAGTGCCTTAATAAAATATGTGCAGCTTCGCTCCGATGCCATCGCGAGGAAACCGGTATGCCGAAGAACCTCAAAAATTCAAAGACACGACACTCACCAACATGCACTTGGCCAGCATCGTGGATTAAGGCATATTCTTCTGTCTGACAGAAGGCTGCAGTGGGAACATGATAGGCAGATATTGTTTGTATATATGAATCAAAAGAAAAACTGTGGTATCCGAAACGATGCCGTCGCGCGCCGAAACGTTTTGTTTGATCTACCGTTGTGATATATTTACATAAAATCGAGATAGTTTATGGTTAAAAATAGTAAGGTTTCTGATATTTATAACGGTTATTGGAAATACTTTGATTACTGAGTTACTTTAACTACAAGTTGCGTTAATGTTGGAGCAATAAAGCCCTAAAGAAGTCAAGACTTTCGACCATAAAATCGGAAAAGTCGTTTAGTAAAAGAGCCTTGTATCTTACCACTCTACTGACTGTTTCCTAATCTCTGACACCAACAGCAATGGTTTTCGAAAGCCGAGTTATAAAATAAACATCAGGTGATGGATAGGAGTAAAACTAAATTTGACAATAAAATTTGACTCGGAAATAATGCGCTTAAGTTTAAAAGTTATTGTAGAAAGACTAGATATCTAATTGTGTTAAACATTACAGGGTTATTTTTTATACATAACGACAACTTCTTGTAAATATCTACGTAACTTGTAACTAAATAACCAGAAATAACCATATTTAAAAAAATACTGTATTCTAAAGTTATATGATTATTTACGGGATATTTACCATGGTAAGGTTGTTGGTGGTAAGGTGTAATGGTAAGGTTGTAAAATATGGGGAGCTCCTTCCACAACCTTACCACGGTAAATATCCCGTAAATAATCATATAACTTTAGTGAACAACCGTGATAGTTTAAAACATATATGTAAATGCATGTTAGTTTTTATTTTCTAATTTTATTTCAATAAATATTTTGAATAATTTATGTTACTGTGACTTAAATATTTGACATTGTATAAATAGCACTGTATTAATTTTAATTTTAATTAATCTTGTGACATAAATGTAAATGCATGTTCGTTTTTATGTCAATAAATAATTTGAATTTGAAAACAATACTGTATTCTGTTTAAGGATTCTTTGAAAGAAATACTGTTATTCTGTTTAAGGATTCTTTTAAAATTTATAGATATCTACTTAATGTAACAAATCATTATAAAAGTCAAACAAACTCAGATCAGCCTTGTTTGTTTGATCTGAGAGGATGTCACATGAAATAAAAATAATAAAAATCCCATTTTACCCTTGTAAAAATTTTATGCTATTCGTTGGTAAGCGCGTCATTTTAGAGTGGGTGGACTGATTTGGCTATTTTTAACCAACTTCCAAAAAGTAGTAGGTTCACAATTCGACTGTTTAAAAAAATATTGCATCAGAACATTCGACTGGGTGAACCGATTTTGATGATTCTTTTTATATTTTAAAGCTGGTACTTCCCGTGTGGTCCCATTTCGTCCAGTCCTGACATTTCTATGAAATTTGTTTTTATTATTGTTTAATACTTTTAATATTCCGAATAAGGTTTTAAGGGCAAGAGAAGAAAACCGAAGTTATCCGGAGAATTTTAAAATTCTGGAAAAATTAAAGTGATGTTTTGTCTATGGGTTTTTGTAAGAATTCAAGGACATAACTCAATCAAATTTAGTAAAATTCGGACATGACAATATCAGTCGGGTCAAACAGTATCAAATAAAAACTGATCGCATTATCGAAAGTTCGCAAACCTTCCATAAAATCGACGAGATATCATCAATTTGGCTTCTGGCTCAATGTCAAATGTCATCGTCCTGTACATAGGTGCTAAATGAAAATTGTCCAGAGGGGACCGGAGAAAGAATAGCAGGATAACGGGGCAGTACCCTCTCGCACTACCGGAAGGAGGTGATGGCTAGCATGGAGGTTAGTTTTAATAAAACAAAAAAATATGTTACGCATAAGCTAGAACATTCAATTAGAAGAAAGCCTGTCAATAGACAGGTGTCTATAACTTTGCGCGGCAGAAGTCTGGCGATTAAAATGAAGATAAAATATTTTCGAGAGAATATTACTATACAGTTTTATTTATAACTCCATAATTACAAGTCAAACGTGATAATCAATCAAGTAGGTTCATTTCACAAAAAGATTCTTTCATCTTTTTTTAAATTTTCGTAATATAGTAATAACTAGTCTTATAGTAGGTACATATTTTAAAATAAAACAACAAATAATAAATAATAGCCAAATGCGAGTCAGTGACAATTTTCTGTTTACCACCAAGTTAAGTAATGTCAGGTGCGGTCGGTAATTGGATGGGTGAGCACCTAGGCGTGATGTTGTCTATTTGCACTACTTTTAGTATTTTGTGGTGGTTTGGAACCCTGGGTGTGTGCGAGCCTGACTCACATTTGGCCGGTTTTTTCTGACTTCAGTAGAAATAGGTAGGCAATCCACATAGACATACTCCCGTACCGTATGCACCATTCACTTTCAATAAAACAAATTTACTTTTGGATACAATTTATACCCATGGCAATACATCTTATTGCGTGAACTGACACCATGGGGTGCTAAACACCCACAAGACTACATCACAGTCAATATCCCCCTTCTATCAAATATTTCGTCCCTTTATTGTCCGGACAAATTAATGAAATGGTGGTTAACATGACCAATAAATTAGGTGTCCCCTAAAATGCCTCCAAGCAAGACTCATTCGTATACGGAAAAAGGCTAATAAAATAATTGGTAACCAATTAGTAAGTTAACTTTATAGTAGGACTAGGTACGGCATGCTATTTTGTGGTTATAAATATCATCATCATCATCAGCCAGAAGACGTCCACTGCTGAACATAGGCCTCCCCCTTTAACCTCCACACTGAACGACATCCTGCCATCTGCATCCACTGGATGCCCGCAACTCTCACAATGTTGTCGGTCCATCTAGTTGGGAGGCCTACCTACGCTGCGTCTTCCGGTTCGGTTATAAATATGTAATATATAAATTATAAGTATTATAATACATAAATTATCTATCGCCCATGGTTTTTCCATTTTCGAAAATAAGTAGGTAAGTAGCTAAATACCTTTATCCTCGCGTTAAAACTTCATCACAGGAAAATATAACAACCTAATGATTAACACTAATTAACATGTAATTAACACGTGCAGTATATAACAGTATATTTCAATTTCTGGTGTAGACAAATGTTTCTATCTATTTATCTATACTAATATTATAAAGAGGAAAGATTTGATGGTTTGTTTGTTTGTTTGCATCGAATAGGCTCCGAAACTACTGAACCGATTTGAATAATTCTTTCACTGTTGGGAAGCTACACTATCCCCGGGTGACATAGGCTATATTATATTTTGTAGAGAGGCCGAAGGCCGAGCTTACACCCGTGCGCAGCCGGTGCGGTCGACTAGTCTATTTATATATATAACAACAGCAACCGTACATTTCTATTAATCATTTTTTTTGCTATGCCTTTATGCCAGCCCCATTTTACAAAGTAACTTACACAATCAAAAAGGACCAAAGTCCCCACGCTGATCTAATACGACCGAGACCATGGCATACAAGGACCTCGCCGCATCGCACGGCAACCGTACTTTGTGAGTAGGTTCCTGATATATAACTTTAGTACTAGAGCAATCAACAGAGGCATTCATGGACGGACGTGAACGTTTCAAATGGTCAAACCCAAACCTATCTTTCATATAAAAAAAACAGCGGGTGCAGCTAGTATTACATAAATCAATCCATGTTTCCTGGCACATCAGGAAACATAGCTCCTACTAGCACGTCGTTATCACATCCATGTCTCTTATCTAATGCTTTTTACTGTATTTACTACATCTGTGCTTAACTTAAGTGTCTGTGTATAATGTGCCACTTACACGATACATACAGGTTTGTTGATAATAATTAGCTAACAAAACTTTCGCGATTTGAACACATGTTTTAATATTTATCGGGACTTACCTATATTTAATATTGCGCGATAAGTCCCGATAAATATTAAAACAATATAAAAAACAACGTGAAATTTCAAACAGAAAAAGGTTACATTAAAAAAATGCTATATTTACTTGCCACGCCAAGAGTCACTTTGCATAATGAATTTGCATGTTTGCTTGGCACTGACTCAAAAGTAGTCGAGGATCAAACCGGATGCCGTAAGATTGTAAAGCGCTGCTTACTTACATCTCAATTAAACACAAATAGTTAAAAATTCTCAAACAACTTTTCACAGCTAGCTGTGTGCGTTGACACACACAGGCGTAGATGAAGTTCAATTTACAATTAATTCTATTGTACATAAATGCACGGTTTATTTTTATTGAAATCCAAACATTTGGTAGGTTTTTTACTCAGTAGCTCACCCTAATATTTGTTAGTAAAATAGCACTTTTTACAATAAGAAGCCCTGGTCGTGTGGATTTTTAGAAAAATATATACTAATTATAAATGAGAAAAGTGTTTATTTGTTCGTTCCTCATTCACGCAACAACAGAGCAACGAATTGACGCGAGTTTTTTGCCTGGAGATAATTGGAAGCCCGAAGGGTAGCACAACAACATAGATACTTTTAACCCCGGAAATTTTTACGGTTCCTAAATGAATATTCAAGCGAGTGAAAAACGCGGGCCCAGCTAGACATTGATAATTATCTTTATATAAGTATATGAGTTTACTGTTCGTGTGTTTGTCATGAGACCCTCCTAAACGGCTAGATACATTTTTTTGTTTCTGTTTAACAAAATGGTTTAGGTTTATAAATGGACTCAGTAGGTGGCGCTGGTGTCTGGCGCGGGTGAAACTGCGGGGCACAGCTAGTTCAACTAATACTTTAATTGCGATGGTGGCAGAGCGGTAGCATTTTCGCTTTATAATCTGAAGGCACCTGGTTTGATCCCTGGCCCTGTACCAATGATTTATGTGGTACTTAAATAAACAATTTGCTGTAAGTAGATATATTTGATGCCATCGCTAAAAAACGGTGAAAGAAAACAGTATGTCCAAGAAACTCAAAAGTTCAAAGACATGACATTCCCCAACATACACTGGGCCAGAATGGTGGATTAGGGCCCATCCTGACTGTCGGAGAGAAGGCCTGTGTCCCAGCAGTGGGAACATGATAGGCTGATAATGATGAATAATTTAGTAACATTTATGTTGGTTACTTTAACTGCACTGCACATGCAGCGTTTCCAGTAGTTGAATTAAAGTGAAAGTCACAACATATTCGTTCCACCTTAACGATTAATGGATTTATTTATTAATTAATAAAGTTAACTATGTAGCAAGCTGTGGCGGTCGTTCAGTGAGATTGATCTCTCGCCTCAGTACCTACCTTCATTACGAGAAATAATCATTGGACATAGTCTACGTATAGCAAAACTTACTTTCTATTTCTTTCGCACGTAACTTTGCTAACAAAAACTAGGTAAAAACCCATATGAACCGCTTTGATTCCATTTTATTTTGCAAACTGCTAGTCTGTGAAATACGTTGCTTGAATGGGTGTTCCTTGATAGTTACAGCCTGGATTTCTTCCAATCACGAGTAAATCGGTTTCTTCTAGGCAAACGTGACCCTCTTCTTAGATCGCATCATCGCTTGGCGGTCAAACGCAAGCGAATTATAAAGAAAAAACATGTAATACTTACTCTGCTTGCGCCTAAGATATTTTTACCTGTAGATAGGTTGGGTTGTATTCTTCTCAGCAAATTTATTGATTCATTTGATACTCATCATGATAGTAGATAATAAAATGTTGTCCGTTGCCGTTATCTTGAAGTATACGCCATATTAAATTTAGTGTGACCTCATCTTATTTTTCGTACTCTTCTCAGATTTGATACCCATATCATGGGGATGCATAAAAAAATAACTGGTCCGCCATCTTTGAGAGACCGCCATATTAATTGAATTTAGAATGACATCATTTAGCTATAATATAAACGTGTATGCAAAATTAACCTCAATCGGTGGGGGAAACAGTTTTAAAAATCAGGTCCGAAATTTCACCCATGTACTAACAACGGAACGTGGATATTCGCCTCTTCCAGAGTCACCAACAGAGCTATTAAAATTTGCAAGTTGAAGTGGCAATGGGCAGGCCACATCGCTCGAAGATCCGATAACGGATGGGGAAGAAAGGTTCTTGAGTGGAGACCATGAACCGGAAGGTAGATCTCTCTCTAGATGCACCGACGACATTGTGAGAGCCGCGGGCGTCCATTGGATGCAGATTGCAGGATATTGTTCAGTGTGGAGGTTAAAGGGGAAGGCCTATATTCAGCAGTGAACGTCTTCTGGCTGATGATGACCTACTAACAAGGCAAGTAAATGAAAGCTTGTAAGAGCAGTACCTGTAGAACATATAGCTGATGAAACCGTAAGACGCACTGAAAGGTTAGTTGCCTTTGTCTGGGTATTCGAAGGCATCCCCGAAACGAAATCCAAGTCCAGTATATGAGTGTAAACCGTTAGAACATGCAATTTTATCATCATCATCATCATCATCAGCCAGAAGACGTCCACTGCTGAACATAGGCCTCCTCCTTTAATGCATTTTTATAGCTTGTTACAAATCCAAAGCCTTCCTTCCACGCATTTATATCCTCTGCCAAATTGGGCCAGTTGGGCATTCATAAATTTATTTTTAAAAACCTGGTGTAATAAAAGCTTTTAAGTTTGCATATTATCGTCAAATTCCACTTTCCCATGCCAGTAAAGCTGCCTTTAATTAAAGTTTAGTACATGAATGCTCAACTTTCTACGCTTATTATAGAGAAAATTTAACAAGGCTAAAGACACGACCATGCTACCAAACTGGGATGAATAAATGATGCTGTACACTAGTTTCAATGGGAACCGGGCTTAGTTGCAATGGCTATGTGCATAGTTCTTACTAGCCAAGAAAAGCAGTTGAAGAAAGCAGTTGAATCTGTAGTTTTAAATATGTTTGGTATTGTGCTATTGGACTAGATAACCGATTAAAAATATTTTAATTTTTAATCGGTTAAATAAAATAATGAAATCTCAACTATGAGAAGATAACATTTCGAATGAATCTTTTTTATTATCTTTTACTAAGCAAAGTGAACAAAGCGTTAAATCGTCTAGCTTTAAGATGGATTGGCCATATTTTCGCTAATGTGAGTTGAACCTGCTACCTAGACTGGGCTTCATGAGGCCCGTATCAGTAGTGTTAGAAATCATGACAGCGAAAGGACTGCGAGGAAAGTTACACGAAAGTACCGCTGGTGAGTAATATTACACAGCAAGAAACTTAATGGAAGCTTAACCCAAAAGTAAGCCAGTCATAAAGAATGCTCTGGCTGATCACTTACGATGATTTGATTATTCATCAAGCATCAAAAAGCTACTTAAATAAAAGTGGGAATATGAAAATGCAATAGTACTAACCTGTATTGTTTCAATACATACCAGTAATTAAAAGTAACGATTTCAGAATGCATTCATTTATCTCGTATTATTTCTTTATCGCCTTGTCCTAAATTGTTATTTTACCAAAGTGAATTACGTTTTTAGATAGCTTCTACACCGCAAGCCTTGATTTTCTATTGTGTCGAAAAAAGGTTACTGTACAACATCAATAAACACTTACAGTTTATCTAATCGTAAACGAGCTTGACTTCTCCTAAGTATTACTCAAATATTAGCGCACTTTACTAGACACGGTGTTACAAGGTGAATATTGAGTTTTAATGACTCTAGTTCTAGAGAGATTTATAGACAAAAGTGGAATAAAAATGTTAACTCATTCATTACTCGTAAAATTATTATCAAGTCCGTAGATCGTAATCAGGCCAAATGAAATTCTGACA
Source organism: Agriopis leucophaearia (assembly GCA_949125355.1). Classification (NCBI taxonomy): domain Eukaryota; kingdom Metazoa; phylum Arthropoda; class Insecta; order Lepidoptera; family Geometridae; genus Agriopis; species Agriopis leucophaearia. The sequence goes on from OX421262.1 coordinate 6,156,998, forward strand.
TTACAATTACAGTATTTTGCAGTATTTCATAAACCAACTTGTGTAGGCTGTCTAGAAGAAATATTTTAGCTATAAAATCTTTTTCATCTTGGAAAGAGTATTTTTGCTCTTCGATATCTGAGTGCAAAAGCCGTTTTTTCCGCTAGAGGATAAAGTAAATTGAATTTAGAACATCGTGTGCACTAAGTTTGTGAATTCAAAACATCATTAAATCTATTAACTTCCACCTCCGTGGTGGCAAATTTGTCATACAACCTTTTTTAATATGTTAAAAACTCAGACTCAGAACCTTCTTGGTGTACTTTTTTTTTATTTGCTTTGGGCGTGCCATTTTCTTTTTTGCATTTTGTCATTTCCTCGCTGAGGTGGGATGAAAGATAAGTGCAAAGATTTTTCACCTCGTGCTCTTTTGATTCCTTCACTAACGCTCAGGATTCTAATTTTTGAATCGCTACGCTCGTGATTCAATTTTAGAATCCATCGCTTGCTCGGTCATCAAAATTGAGCACGCCGTTAAAAAGCAACTTTGCACTCTTGTATAACAAATAACTATTATATGTCCTATATTAAACGAATTCTTTTTGTAATGTCTTTTTGCAATATTTTATTTAAATTGCCTTGTTAGTATATATGGGGTAAAATCTTGCAACTGAATTTTTTTGAGAAAATTTGGCAAAAATATTGTTACAAAAAAGTTTTTTTAATTAATAAGTTGTTTGTGGTAGAGTCTGTGCGGAAAGAGAACCGTCGTGGCGAAAAATGGAACTACAAAACAATATGATTTTGATTATTATATGGCAGCCCAGCCCAGCCATCTGTCAAATGTCAAACTATACTTCGTGGTATTTACGTGACGGATACAGCTTTGTTTTGTGTTGTTTTTAAGTGAATTTTGCATAAAATTATGTCTAAAAGGGGAAAATCGTTACGCAGTTCCACAAGGGCAATAATATTTAATATTATACAGTTTTGTCAACGAGAAAAAGTGGCAAAACACACTATTGTTGACCTCAGTAAAGTAACGGAGCGTGTGGCAGCAATGTCCGGTAAATAACAGTTTTATATTATTACTTATGTCCTTCCTAGATAACCTCCGGTTCCTGATATCTCCAAATGTATTTAACTAAAAGGATTTCATATAAACATGTGACAATATTTGTATGTTTTGATTCAACCAATGTTCTTGATAGTAGGCTTAAAGTGTGTTGATGCTTTTATTTTTTTTAATAGGTCGGGGAAAAAGTCTTTTCGTATTTTGTATGTATAAGGTTGTAGTAAAAATCTCATCCGTTGTAGTGTTTGTATCTGGCTGGTTTTGATACCATTAAAAATATGACATTTTAAAAAAGGAATACAAAAAGTAAAAAGCAATTTCCCGCCATTTTTCAATTGTTTTTTTGTTTGATAAAATGAGTGAATCTAACGAAGAAATTCGATATATTGTGAAATTTTATTACAAAAAAGGGAAAACTGCGACACAAGCCGCGAAAAAAATTTGTGACGTTTATGGACCTAATGCAGTGTCATCAAGAGTAGCACAATGTTGGTTCAAGCGTTTTCAGTCCGGGAATTTTGATGTCAAAGATGCAGCTCGCTCTGGTCGCCCTGTTACGGATAAAGTAGATGCCATTTCTGAAAAAGTGGACCAAGATCGGCATATTAATAGTTACGACGTAGCTGAAGAACTGGGGATTGACCACAAAACAGTTTTGACCCATTTGAAAAAAACTGGGTATACAAAAAAACTCGATATTTGGGTGCCACACAAGCTCACTGAAAGAAACCAAATGAATCGTGTACTCATTTGCGACTCTCTATTGAAACGTGACGAAACCGAACCGTTTTTGAAAAGATTGATCACTGGTGATGAAAAATGGATCACCTACGACAAGAATGTGCGCAAACGATCATGGTCAAAGGGCAGTGAAGCACCACAGACTGTAGCGAAACCCGGATTAACACGTAATAAGGTGATGCTGTGTGTATGGTGGGATTGGCAGGGCATCGTTCATTATGAGCTTTTACCGCCGGGCAAAACCATCGATTCGGATCTCTACTGCCAACAGCAGATGAGACTCAAACAAGAAATTGAGAAAAAACGGCCGGAATTGATCAACAGAAAGAGTGTGGTCTTTCATCATGATAACGCCAGACCGCACACATCTTTGGCCACTCAGCAAAAATTTAGAGAGCTTGGTTGGGAAGTGTTAATGCTTCCACCATATAGCCCTGACCTTCCACCCTCAGATTTCCACCTGTTTCGATCTCTTCAGAATTCTTTGGGTAGTGTTAGATTAACATCAAGAGAGGACTGTCAAAACTACTTGTTGCATTTTTTTGATCAGAAGTCCCAAAATTTCTACAGCAACGGGATCATGTCACTACCTACAAGATGGCAACAAGTTATCGAACAAAATGGCACATATATATTATAATTAAATGTAATTAAACTTGAAAAAAATATGTCTTGAATTTGTTTAAAAAATACGAAGAAACTTTTTCCCCGACCTTATACTAACTTATGTTTTTTTTTTTCAGGTTTAAGTAGAGATACAGTATCTAAAATAAAAAAAGAAGGTTCTACAAATGACGGCGTATGGTGCACACCGGGGAAAATACGTAAAGGAAGACCAAAAAAAGTCATTCTTGATAAAGACCATTTATTAGACAACATGCAAGAGTTTATTATAAATGTTACTGATTCGAGTACATCAAGTTCAGAAGACGATACTTATAATTTGTATCTCTCTGGTAGCTCCAAAGATGGATCAGTCATGTCTGGTATTGAATGTTTGGAATCAGACTTTGACTATGGTTCTGATTAGTGACTCAATAAATAAATATATATAAATAAAATCTTTTATTTACTAGCTGCGTCCCATGGTGTAACTAGGGATAAAAAATAGCTTATACTGTGTTAACTCAGAGTAAACCCTGGCTTATTATTATTACCCATTACCTATTTGCAATTATTTTTACAACTTTTTCAATAATAGGTTGTATTATTTAGACAGAATTTTGTATCAATTTATTTGACAAAGTGTAGAAATATCAAGAATCATAGTCGCGCTATAATGACGTAACAGTGTTGTCACCATAGCAAATACGTTAAAAAAACACAGTGGCGCCCTCAAATTTTATGACGGTTCTCTTTCCGCACAGACTATATCATTAAAATGTTATTTATTGTATTGTTGTTGTTGCTCCGGACATGAAAACAAATCTAACGACACCTCGTAATTTAAAATCTGTCCAGCATTTTAGGCTATAGAACGTAATATAGAAACATACATATTTTATAATATACATTTGAAAAACATTACGCTCCTTCTGGGCAGTTTTTTTTACATCCAACTAAGCTTACGTTTGACCGCAATCTCTTCTGAAGGAAAGTAATTATGCGGTCGAAGATGGAGAACGTTTGCCTAGTTATAACATATTAACTCTAGACTTGAACACTCCTAAATTGTAAAGCTGCGGAAACGCAGATAAAGACAAGGCATTCAATTAAGCAAAACACTTGTTGCAAATGAATGGTATTTTGACCATGTAATAATGGTGACGCTTACCCGTTTGACTAAAAGTCCGATAATGAAATTGTGATGGGGACAAGTTAGTTAAATTACATTGCACAGTGCACACTCTTCATAAAAAATATTGAAAAAGGCTTGTGACTTCATGGCGGCGTCAAGACGGTTTTTAGAATTTTTGTTTGTTTGTTTGTCCACGCTCTTCTCCTAAACCACTGGACTGATTCAAATGATGTTTTCACAAATATGCTTAGCTATGACCAGATTGAAGTATAGGCTATATTATCTAACGAAAGGGCCGGATTAAAGGAGAAGAAAAGGCTTGAAATTTTATATGAAAATCTACGCGTACGAAGTTGCGGGCAAAAGAACTAGTCAACAATAAAAACCTTAATCCCAAACAATCGCTTCGAACGTACGTGTGTAGATAAACAGCTAGAAGGAACAAAACCGTAAACTCTCCACTTAGATATTCCAAACTGAGCGCTAAAAGGAAATAGTTGATGTTAAAGTAACGACTGTAAATCAGCGGATGTCGGCGACAACAAATGCTGATTATACCGTAAGGTGGGTGTAAGCCTTGGCACGACGAACCTGATCCCTGATGCAGGCTTTTACTCACTGTGCACGATTTGAACACAACATTATAATTGAAGTGAAAACTTCTTTAGGCGCGTTAAGCAGTTTTTGATCAACAAAAATCATGGAACTCGCGTCATCTTCACCTTGCACTGTGTATTTTAAACCAGCGCCATCTCTTGTAGAATAAGTGAATTACTACTTAAACACTGTTTTAGACTATCACGGTTGTTCACTAAAGTTAAATGATTATTTACGGGATATTTACCGTGGTAAGGTTGTACTACTTAAGTTTTCACTTCTGACGTGTATATAATCCTATGACTGATTCTTGGGAATCTGTATTTCAGCTGGTAATCAAACGTATACTTACTTACAAAATGCCGTAAGATAGGCACGACGAATCTAATCGCAAGGAGATTTTACTTACTGCGGGCGATGTCATTCATTCATTTATTTATGTATCATCAGAAAACTGATTAACTGGTGTTTGAATAATTTTTAGTTTTAGTAGTCATGATGTTTATCACTGTATGTTAATGTTTTCCGAATAAAAATATATATTAGCATTCGAAGTAGTTATTATTCTTACGTACTTTTACGGGCCATTAGGCTAGTTATATCGCGAGTGTGTTACTGTGAGCTAATTAGTACGATGAACCAATGATGTTATATATATAAACTACTGATTGCAATGAACCTGATTCCTGGAAACTTTACTCACAGCGAACGATTACATCGCAAGTAGCATCGCAAGTATCGCAACCCTTTTTTGTTCATTCTATGTGACTTTTATGCCGATTCTGGATTATGAAATACTTGACTTTTACAAGTGGATCACATTAAAAACCGACTTCAAAATATATGAAAAACGTAAAAGTGCCTATAAAATTTTAGGGGTGCCCTCAATATCCCTGGGATCCCATGATCAGATCCTGACTTGGTAACAATGGGACCATATTGGAAGAATATTACTGAACATAAGATTATTTTTGTAATTGGTCAACAGTTAGCGGAAAAATCGGTGAACATACTTAAAAAATATTAATTACAGTAGACATAGAACCGTCCTTTTTAAGTCTGTTAAAAATATAGCATATCTTATTGCTAAAAAACGCATAATAGGTCTTGGTCGAGCAATGAAAAAATATACGAAAATAGAAAAATAATATATTTAAATCAAAATGTTCCTAAAGATCTCTGAATCTGATCTAGTTTTTTTTTAGATACTTATACCAAAAATATTAGGTGCCTTTTTGTATCTATAAACAATATAAATATACACATTCGATTAACTTTTTTTTCAATTGAAATATTGTTATAATTTGAAACTAAACAGTGTTTGTTGCCTTTAACGCAAAAATATTTGCAATCTATCAATGTTAGAGAACCGCAGTCCGTGATTGTGGGTCTAGGGTCCACAACACTCCTGTACAACATCTCAGACTGGCACGGGCAATAATAAATTGCAATCGAGGCGGATGCTGTGGGCGAAATAGCACAAGGTGCAGGATTCGAAACCAATTTGTCTTCTCGAACGTTGACTGCATTGTGTTACGTCTACGATTCTCGTTTTTTTATGAGCTGTCAAAAATTAAGTTCATTGACTGAGAACGCCTCAGATTTTACGGAAACGACCCGCGTTTTTATGTATGTTTGGGAGTTTGAATGTTTTTATATTTATTTAACGATAATAACTTCATCATTATCAGCGAATCACTTTTCCACTGCTGGGACACAGGCCTTTTCTTAGAGAGAGAGAGGATGGGCCCTAATCTACCATACTGGCCTAGTGCACGCTGGATAATGTCATATATCTTAGAACTTTTTGAGGTTCTTGGACATACTGGTTTCCTCACGATGCTTTCCTCACCGTCGTTGATGGCATCGAAACTGCACATATGTATTTTAGTACTAAATAAATAATTGGTGCACGGCCGAGGATCGAACCGGATGCCGTCAGATAGTAAAGCGCACATGCGTCCGCCCTGGTACTATCGCTCTCAATGATGATAACTTAGTAGATAAGCATTTCTTTTATTTAATGTCATATATGGCAAGCAAGTAGACAGGCTGCCTAATGGTAAGTAGTCACCGTCGCCTATGAATACTGGTAACACCAGAGGCATCACAAATACGTTGCTGACCCTTTGAGAATCTATTAACTCGCTTTTGAAGAACCCATGTTGTAGCTTCTCAGAAACACAGCGGAAGGTAGCTCGTTCTACATTTTGCAGATGCGAGGCAAGAAAGATCGCGTGAATCGAAAGGTGTACGATTTCCACTAATCTATTATAAGTGGATGAACTTTCAGGTTGTGGCAGCTAGTGCGATGGTAAAACCGCGATGCTAGCATCAGATCAAACAGTTCTTCAGAACACTTTACGTTGAAAATGCGATAAAAGATACAGAGAGATCCAACGTCTCTACGCATATTGAGCTGCTCTAGCTGATCGGTGAGTTAGTGATCGTCGACAATCGAACAGTTCTTCCGAATACAATTTTTAAGTTCAAATTTGAGGAAAACCTGTTGAAGCGCTGTGAAGATATTGGGGTCATAAGGTCGCAGATCGGTGCACAACTAGTTTAACCAACATCAGCAGCGTTTAAAATCTTTGAATGATTGTAAGGGAGAATTCTGTATAGACAAGTATCCTCCATCAAGCTACATAATAGGTCGGGGAAAAAGTCTTTTCGTATTTTGTATGTATAAAGTTGTAGTAAAATCTCATCGGTTGTACTGTTTGTATCTGGCTGGTTTTGATATTATTAAAAATATGACATTTTAAAAAAGGAATACAAAAAGTAAAAAGCAATTTCCCGCCATTTTTCAATTGTTTTTTTGTTCGATAAAATGAGTGAATCTAACGAAGAAATTCGATATATTTTGAAGTTTTATTACAAAAAAGGGAAAAATGCGACACAAGCCGCGAATAAAATATGTGACGTTTATGGACCTAATGCAGTGTCATCAAGAGTAGCACAATGTTGGTTCAAGCGTTTTCAGTCCGGGAATTTTGATGTCAAAGATGCAGCTCGCTCTGGTCGCCCTGTTACGGATAAAGTCGATGCCATTTCTGAAAAAGTGGAGCAAGATCGGCATATTAGTAGTTACGACGTAGCTGAAGAACTGGGGATCGACCACAAAACAGTTTTGACCCATTTGAAAAAGTCTGGGTATAAAAAAAAACTCGATATTTGGGTGCCACACGAGCTCACTGAAAGAAACCAAATGAATCGTGTGCTCATTTGCGATTCTCTGTTAAAACGTAACGAAACCGAACCGTTTTTGAAAAGATTGATCACTGGTGATGAAAAATGGATCACCTACGACATGAATGTGCGCAAACGATCATGGTCAAAGGGCAGTGAAGCACCACAGACTGTAGCGAAACCCGGATTAACACGTAATAAGGTGATGCTGTGTGTATGGTGGGATTGGAAGGGCATCGTTCATTATGAGCTTTTACCGCCGGGCAAAACCATCGATTCGGATCTCTACTGCCAACAGCTGATGAGACTCAAACAAGAAATTGAGAAAAAACGGCCGGAATTGATCAACAGAAAGGGCGTGGTCTTTGACGATAACGCCAGCCCGCACACATCTTTGGCCACTCAGTAACAATTGAGAGAGCTTGGTTGGGAAGTGTTAATGCATCCACCATATAGCCCTGACCTTGCACCCTCAGATTTCCACCTGTTTCGGTCTCTTCAGAATTCTTTGGGTAGTGTTAGATTAACATCCAGAGAGGACTGTCAAAACTACTTGTTGCATTTTTTTTATCAGAAGTCCCAAAATTTCTACAGCAATGGGATCATGTCACTACCTACAAGATGGCAACAAGTTATCGAACAAAATGGCACATATATATTATAATTAAATGTAATTAAACTTGAAAAAAATATGTCTTGAATTTGTTTATAAAATACGAAGAAACTTTTTCCCCGACCTATTATAATAATCGAGAAAGACAAATCCCCTAACAATAACAAAATACAACCAATAAACAACCTAAACCTTTAAAAATTTCGCCTGACTCATTGAATACCTATGCAGCTAATAAACAAAGTTTGATTCATATAGGTATTCTGTAGGAAAGTAATTGGATAATGTACCTAAACCCATTGTACCATTAAACAAAACAATACCAACAGCATTTAAAGTTTATTTTTGGTTTTACCAAACAAAATACGACATATTAGTAACTATAGTTTCTATAGTAACAAGTATAGTATAGTTAGTATAGTAACAAGTATAGTATAGTTACTATAGTTACTAATATGTCGTATTTTGTTTGGTAAAACCAAAAATAAACTTTAAATGCTGTTGGTATTGTTTTGTTTAATGGTACAATGGATTTAGGTACATTATTCAATTACTTTCCTACAGAATACCTATATGAATCAAACTTTGTTTATTAGCTGCATAGGTATTCAATGAGTCAGGCGAAATTTTTAAAGGTTTAGGTTGTTTATTGGTTGTATTTTGTTATTGTTAGGGGATTTGTCTTTCTCGATTATTATATGTAGCTTGATGGAATAGTATACTATTCCACTTAGCTTTCTACAAAAAAGGCTTGTGTTACCTATATACCGTTTACCTTATAAATAGGGATTTTCCTTACGCCCCAACGCCCACAGGCCTTCAAAACGGCAACTCGTTTTGTTTTACGCTGGGTTCAAAATTATACCCCATATGCAATAAAAAACGGACCCGGGTATGTCCTAAAACTGCGACCAGAACCACCGAAGGATGGGCAGCAGCGTCCTAATAGTACACGGTGAACGTACTGCGATCCCCAAGCCGCCTGACAAGCGTGGGGATTATGGCAACACCCCTATGAGGGAGGCCTTTGTCCAACAGTGGACGTTAATTGGCTGATGATATACAATAAAAAACAAACCACAAACAACAACAAAAAAAAAAAACAAAAAAACACAAAACAAAAAAAAAAACCATACTAAACAACAAAATTTCTATAGATAGTTGGCAGATTAGAGAAGATAGTTGGCAAGTAACTACCACCTGCTTGGGATCCAGTCATAAAATTTATAAAATCTTAGGCTCTGCACAGAACTGCTAGACTTCTGGAAACCGTGAGTGACTAATGCGTACATAGGGAACGTTTTGACTAAAAATCATTGGCGGCACTTGTAAAGAATTTCATAACATTTCTATAGACATCCGTCGTCTAGTCTACCTGCGACCGCGGACAATGACAGAAACGTCAAGAATTAAAATAATGTAAAATACACCCGCAGGGTTTTGAACTGTTGATTTTCTAAATACTAGGTGGCACTAAACTGTTTCGGGCAAGCGTGACGCTTCCCATCATGCGAAAGATTTGCTAACTATTCGTCAGCCGCTTGTACTCTATGACGAAGGGCATCACTTTGATTTTTCGGTGTGCGAAGAGCCTTACTATATATACCTAATTCTGATCTACCAAGCCAGTAGTAGGCTATAGAAAAATTCCTGTCTAGTAATTAAGCGATAACCTCGTTCCTCTTGTATCTTTAAAAGCACAAATACATCAACTTGTTTCCATTCCATAAAGTGCCATTGCACACGGTTTTACGGCAAGGTTAAAGTACCTAGTGGCACCCGATATAAACTACCTACCTTATTACCTTACTGCCATTACCAAAAGTGCTTGTTAGATAGAAATAAACTTTACTTTACTTAGATACTGAACATTTGCAATCTCATTAGGGTAAACAAGTTCATTAGTTCCCCTTCTCTTCTCTCAAGTATTAATTAACTTTAACGTTACTCCAAAAGTTCGCAACGAGTACTATTTAAAACCGAAAACTTTCTATCTGCGCGTGTATAAAAATAATACTTCCTTCTATAACCCAGTAGTTAGGATGTGTCGCCAATACAATGAAACCGTCAAAAATCATTATAGCTCTATAGACATTTTTGATCAATGTCTGCCCAGATTCAAGAGGAATATAAAGAAGATTGCATTCACGGCTCATGTGAATGTAGCTAACTAAAAGTAAAATCTATAGTTAATAACCTAATTTTAATTATTATAATTTGTAATATCATACTGCTTATATAATAACCATCATAAGTACGCATGTTTTGGGATATGGTTTAGTTCACAATTGTCAACACTCTTAATTTAGATTTATTTGACTATATTCTGTTTTGTGTACCTCAATAAATAAATAAATAAAATAAAAACAAATCATCACTAATGACACTGATAATTGCTTTCTGACATTTAAAACTTTCTCAAAAAAAAGGAAGCTGATATTTCTTAATAATTAAACAGTTTTAATTACAAAAAAGGCGTCAACTAATTAGCTACTAGACTCATCAGGCCTTCGTCTATAAACTTCCTTTATGGTCAATAAATCAAGATGTTGCGGGGTAAAAGGAGTCGTAAAAGTGTTTTTATCAGCTTGCTGTTTGCAAAAAGAATGCTATTTAATCGCTTACCAAATAAATGGTACAGCGGCAGTCAAAAGAAGCATTTGTGAATGAATGCGACAATATACAGCATACGAGAGTCCATTTTAAGTACTCGTACTCTGTTGCCGCCAAGGCGTTTCTCAAATATTACGTGGATATTCATGTGAAATTACTCATACATATTATATTTGAGGGTAATTTTTACGTTTTATTCAAAAGTTGTCTGGCCACCAATCTTCTAAAATAAAAAACATTTTCAGATGACAATGGCTAGTAATACTATTAACCAAGGAGGCCAGCTATAAATAGTCAAATAGGAATGTCAATCATAATATGTTAGTATGTTAATAATAGTTATGTTCTGTAAATAACATTATGTTATTATCTTAGGAGCGTACAGCTACCTCTTTAAAATGTAAAACGTAATAGGCTTTAAACGTTTAGGGTTCCGTAGTTCTACAAGAAACTTTAATAACTTCGCTATCAGGAAACGTCAATTACTTTTTATCTGTAAATTTTAAAATAACCTCTGTGCATATGCCTCCTTTTTGAAGAGGAAACAATTACCCTCTTTACCCTTTGAAATATTGTTCACACATACAAGTTATTAGAGGAGACAAATTTGTCTTCAAATTTCTTTAGGAGAGGTCGAGACCGTTAAGTAAAATTTTCGTCTAAATGTAGCCTTCATATTATGCTCAAATTATTGGTCAAATATTTTACATGCTATATATGTCAAAACAAAAATACTTATCAAACATTAAAAGAAAATGTCAATGGCTGAAGTATCAAATAAAAATTCTTACTTAACGACTAACGTCTAGAAAGCTCTGTTTCGCTTGGATCCCACCTATGCACTTACCTTACTTACCTACTTCCTATCTGATTTTGGGCAATCGATAAAAATATTTTGACGCGCATTCCGCTTTATCTGATGTGCAGTTCATTATATTATTATCCTGTTCAAAGTATTATCACCGACAACTAAGTTTAGCACATAATATAGGTATTATTGCATCATTTAATTTATGATTGTAGGCATGTATTAGAAAATCACCGCGTTCTGACTATAGTTCCAACCACATACTAAGAAAATTTTCAATGACACCTAATACGCTGAAACTACACGAACTGACTAGTATAAGTACTACCATGTACTACTATACTACGTACTACTATATATTTTAGGTAGGTACTCAAAATCTACTTATAATACGGATCAAAACCACATCAGTTTGCATAATTAAATTATACTAAGCTAAGGTTATACTTAACTCCAAGATACGTTTTTACGAGTCGTCAAAAAAGGAATTTGGGCTGGCCATGACATGTAGGAAAGTCGTCAATCGACAAGACACATCCTTGGGTAGAGACCCAAAAATGTCTCTACCGTGGGCAAACTCGAAGACACGCAGATCACTGGATGGCCAAGGCATAAGATCGCAGGTCGTGAAATAAATTCAGATTGAGACCCATGTTCAGAGATACACGAAGAAAGCATAAGAAAGGCTAAAGAAGATATTATATTTTTAACCTTTCACCCGTAAAAAATGCTTTACTAAAAAAACATGCATAAAATAAGTAAGTATAAGGAGTATTTCTTATACTTACCTAGCCTAATTTCTCATCCTGCAAAGTTTCAATAACAGGCGAATCAATGCTAAGTAAATGTCTAGTTTTACTGGACCGTTTCCCACCATTTAGCCATTACGTTGACACCAATAAACATAGGTAAGAGTGAATAAAACGTGACCACCGTTCCTGTCTACTTATAAGGACGTCCTGGGGAGCAGTGCACCGCCTCAGACTGTGTGTTGACAAGCAGACCCAGGGTGGCTGCAATCAATCTTCATACGGAGCTAAACTGGGCTTGTAATAACTGCAGAAAAGATGTCTGCGGGGACTTTCGAAGGGCAAAGTTTCCAGTGAATGTGTCACTTCTCTCACTCTCACGCCTTTCCAGCACTCTAACATTATTTTAGGATGAAGAGCAGAGTACCCTCAGTGCCGCGCCGAGTTTTGAAGTGTAAATTGCCGATTGACACTGTACTGTTATTGGAAAGCGTGGCGCTTACCATCAGGAGAGAGATTGGTTTCTCTCGTGAAAGCCCCAAAGATATTAGAAATATAGGAGTAACTTAAAAAGACATGTAAAAAAAATAGGGAATACAAAAAGTGTTATGTATTTTCATCCTTCTATCAATAAAACAGAATCCAAAGTTGAATAATACGGGAAATAACCCTAGGTACCTACATCGTAAAACTTAATTATAAGCTGCAGCTAGAATAAGCTTCAGATTTTAGTAAACGCCGTTGTCAAAGTATTCGTTAATTTACAGTTGTTCATTCTACGAGTCCATTATCTTTCCACTTTTTTCCTGTTACTCTTCACAACCTCATTTCGTAAGTTGAATAGGTATTGAGCTCATTTGTTCGTAGTACTGAAATGAAGCAACCAGATCAAAACATTTCTTGGAAAATGAAAGAAGCAAGCTAAAACGAGGGTATTGCAGTCAGCGTGTATGTTTCCACCTACAACCTAAACGCCTCATTCTATTTTGGTAAATGAGGTGTCATATATGCATTCAAGGTCCAGGGATGGTCACTGGGTAGGTGATGTCATCACAATTAAAAGGTGACAACATGTAAAGTAAGACTCTAACTCAGATGGGCAGTCTTCGGAAAATTACTTTCTATTTTCTCGTCAATAAATACCACAGTGCCTAAAGACAAAGGTCTTTAACCAGTGTGTTTCCAGTGATGTCATAATTATGGTACTGAGACGTTGTCCCTTAACTGCTGGCATTTTGGAAAAACTCAGAGTCATACAGCGGGCAATGGAGAGAGCTATTCTCGGAGTTCCTTTGCAAGATAACATTCGGAACGAAGATTTTCGCCAAAAAACCACAGTCATCGACAAAGGTGCTAATATTTACAATTTGAAGTGGCAATGGGCAGGCCATATTACTCAAAGAACCGATAACTGATGAGCAAGAAAGGTTCTTGAGTGGTGACCACAAATCTGAAGACGCAGCTTAGATAGGCCTCCCACAAGATGGACCGACAACATTGTAAGAGTTGTCAAAGTGGGAGTGTGTGTGTGACGTTCTAAGGGGGAGGCTTATGTTCAGCATCGTACGTCTTCTGATTGATGATGATGATGAACATGTAAAGTGAGTATAGAAAAATTAATTGCATCCTCTCATGTGACGTATTATTTGACTATATGATTGATTTGACTGTCCCGGTGGCTCAGTTGGTAGTGAACCTACCCCTTCTGCGCTTGGGGACGTGGGTGCGATTCAAACATTCATGTGATAAACATTTATGCTTGTTCTATGTCTGGGTGTTAATATCTATTTGAAAATATATATGAACGTATATCGGTCTCTGGCAGCCATATTACAAGCTTTGCTTAGTTTGGTGTCAGATGATCGTGAGTGCAAAAATGTTCCAGATATTTATTGAAAAGGAATAGGAAGAAATATAGAAAAAATAAGTTTGATACATCATGTCTCGTTCAGGTGTAGCGTTCGCGAAATATGATTCGCCAAAAGTGCCGTTGTCGGGTTTTTACTTTTTAAAGAACTTTAAAGAAACCATTGTGACTGAACCTGTTCTGCTGTCTGTCCAGCGAGCCCGCATTTCAACGGCAATCTTCGCATTGATATAGTTAGCGGTCGAGGCGACCTTGGAGCCAGGACACAATTAGTAGTTCCGCCACTCGTTGCAAGGAAGGCGCGCGTCCTCAGCAGTACACACGTCCTTGGGTTGTTACCTAATAAAATAAGAAGGAAACGTTGACAAATCTAAGTGAAATGTAAGGAAAAGAAATCTGCTCATTCACCTACGAGATTGGAAATTGTTCATTGGCAATATTATCTGTCCCATTCAAGATTGAGTTGTAAATTTTGGTGCGAGTTTAATTTTTACCCGACAATGGCAAAGCCAAAAAGAGGATAATTATTTTAGTTGACATAAATGCATGTATGTACCTATCTATATGGCCTAAATGTTCTAACCGATTTTGATTAATGAGGTGTTGATGGATTTTATATTTTAGTAATGATGACGACGTGTGAATTTGAAAAATTAAATGAATTTGACTGTCTGTGACAGATACGTCTTTTAAAATGAAAGTGAAGTTTGATACATCATCTTTTGTTCCGAATTACCGATTGCGAAAGCTGCGTTATAGAAATATTGTTGTCGAAAATATTTTTGATAAACATAGTGATTCTTTTATGAGCAACGTTTTTTGCGTCAAGGTTACGAAATTATATTCACAAATCCCGAATGAGTACAAAAAATACTAACCGGGAGGTACGAGGGTTGTTAATAAGGACGGAGTATCGCACAGCTAGAGGAAGCTCGAAACTATTTTGGCATTAAGGAAGGAATTATTCATCATAAAGATTTGCTGGATGAGATTATTTTTAATGATTCAAAACGACCTTTGTATGGCTAGGCGTTTGACTACAATATACCTGTGGGTTCTAAGATGGTAAACAGACCTAGCCTAGACAGAACTTATTTACTTAAAACCTTCGACCAAAATAAAATGAATGGACGGGCCCAGTAGAAGCGCATTTTTGAAGATTACAAAATGAGCGCCAGCTCTCATTTCGTTTCAGTCGGTCTCTAGCCGTAGGAAGTGAAACACGAGTCTATTGATACGCGATAACGAAACATCTGACAAAATTATGAATTCGTATGCTTTACCGAAGTGTAAATACACAAATAAAACCGATATAAATTTTTTGTAACAAATATACTGTACATTTTTATAATTAGGTGTTGAAGTATATGTCCGACGGTTTTGACTCGTTTTTACTGATCAAGTTCAATGGTTAGGGCCCGTCCATTCATTTTATTTTGGTCGAAGCTTAAAACAATACAAAGAAACCATCACAATATAATAGGTATAACAGCTACTGTAAGCTAACTAAAATAGCTTTTTTGTTTTCTAAACTTATAGAACACGGGTTTTCATTTTCGTGGGCATGAAAAATAATGCATTTTCCTGTAGCAAATTACTTGAAAAGAGTTTTTTATTGAAAGATACGCGTTACGTGAATACGTGATATTGCTTAGTACGTCCATCCATAAAATGATCTAAAATAGACCGTAGAGAAACGCTGAATGCAGGGCGCTTCCAACCGGCCCTTTTGGAGATCGATGGGGGAGGCATATGTCAAGCAGTGGACGTCTTACGGCTGAAATGATGATGATTGAAAAATATAATATGATGATGATGGGTGAAACTGCGAGGCGTAACTAGTATAACCTCTACATAGTATTAAATAAAGTCGCTTTACGCGTCTGTCTTTCTGTATATCCGCTAACTTCTCCCAAACCACGCAACGGATTCTGATGCAGTTTTCACCATCAATTAACTTACTATCTGCTTGTTGGATTACTTTTCACAGAAGCTTTATATATATTATAATAAAACCCCGTGTGAAGCTGAGGAGGTTCGCTACTATATATTAATAATTATAGAGAGAAGATGTAGATTATATTAAACGAACTATACACAATAATCTAATCTAAACAAAGCAGTCCCTCCCCTGAAGAAAGTACGATGCGCCTAGAGCCTATTAAAACAGTAACTTAACATGCTCTACTTTTTAAGATGCGAATTCAGGTCGTTTTTTACGCATGAAACTTTAATCAAGAAACTGTAATGAATCTAAAATAACAGAGTAAGGTGCTCAAAGTCAGGCTCGTCAAGCATCAAGCAAGTAGCATTAAGCTAGAGGCGTTAAAAGGAAATTGCGTTTCTAACATAAATGATAATTACAGTTATGAAGTAAATAATGACTAACCCGATTTCTATATCTTCAGAATGTTACCCCAATAAAAACTAGTTTGGAAGTTTAGCATTAGCCATCTTGTAGATGAGATCTAGCTTGGGTCGACGTTCTCGGAAGTAGGCGAATTCCTGAGATCACTATCAGTTTTTTTCTGTATTAGTACTATGTAACAACGTAGACTAATGTAAGTAAAATTAACTGTGCTAAGAGTTTGCCTGAAGCGGTGGTAAAATTAAAACAGGCACAGCAAATAATTTAAAAGTTCTTAATTATACTAATATAGATAATTATTAATTTACAGACACATTATGGATGCTGGATCTAGTACAAAATTCACTAATTCCTGTTTGTCGAAGACCGATAAGGAAGACGGCCCAAAAAATTAAAAAAAATTGTATTGTAAAAAAAATATCCCCATCTACCATGCGTGGGGGCCGGCAGCCATATATAGTTATCGTCTGCTACCGTTTATGCTCATGCTGGGGGCAGATTCTGATCACTACTGGACTGACAGCCCCGTGGGGGCTGAAAGCCATAGTTGTTACCGTCTGCTACTGCGCTGGAGGAAGTTCGTGGAGGCAGGCCAGGGGCTGATCCAGGGAGAATCAAGGGGGTCATGATCCCTCCCAATCCAAACCTACTTTTTACTTGTATATATGATTATATAAAAATTACATTATAACTTATTGTAACTTGACCACGACTATGAGACCCCCCCCCCTGGCACCAAAGCTGGATCCGCTCTTGAGGCAGACGGCAATAACCCAATTAAAATGGTCAACAAAAGGTTATAAACCATGCATGAAATAGAACTTCAATGCAGTGTAGACAACAAATAATCAGGTTCTATATCACTCCGGCATTATGTAACCTTCAATTTATACAATTAGTTTTAGAATCAGTAATTTCAGATTCCAGAAAGTACCTCTTACAGACCTTACATCTTTATAATATTGTAAGTGTAGATGTACTGCAGTTACTTTTAAAAAGATCTTAAACAATTGCTTAGTAATATTTCATCTCAACACATACAAGACCACACCCGAACAAATGATAGCAATTCCTCAAAAACATAATTATATTCTTCAGGGCAATTGGTCCATACAATAATTGAAGTGGCCAAGCCTCCAACAATCGTTTTGTCCAGTTATTGTAACGGATACAAAAAACACAAGACGTGATTTCGTCTGGGAAAGTAGGCCTGCCGTTGACTAGACTGCCACTAGACGGTTTGCTCGCCACGTTACTATTTGTATCATGAAACTATGTTATCTAACAGTAACTTGTACATTGCTGTTACTCTTTGTGGTTGTACGTTGAGTTTGCTTAAAAACAGCCTTGGTGGTAATGTAATGCGATAAAATCGTGGAGTGTAGTTGAACTTTTACCACTGCAAAAAATAATAAAAGGTTAATAGAGATACGTATTATTGTTGTAATTATATTTAGAACATTATTATGAGACTATAAAAATAAATAAGGGCAATAAGAAGCATTCTATTAATATGAACATACTCATACTCAGTGGTCATACTTATTACTACTCAATAAAAAAATGGTAATTGAATTAAAATATATTATTTGTATGTGGATTAACTGTTGGCCTTTTGGAAAAACTCAGAGTCACGCAGAGGGCACTGAAGAGAGCTATGGTTGGAGTTTCTTTGCGCAATACAATCCGGAACGTGATATTCGCCAAAGTACCAGAGTCACCGCCATAGCTATAAAAAATTTGAAGTTGGAGTAGCAATGGGCAGGCCACATAACCGATGGGGAAGAAAGGTTCTTGAGTGGAGACCACGAACCGAAAGACGCAACTTAGGTCGGCCTCCCACTAGATGGACCGACGACACCGTGAAAGTCACGGGCATCCAGTGGATGCAGATGGCAGGCTGTCGTTCAGTGTGGACGTATTCTGGCGGATGATGATGAAAATTCACTTCAGACATCATTATTTTAATAGGAAGACGATCAATCGTACTTTCGATTTAAAAGTTCATCGGTCGTAACTAATGATATCAATTCAGACTTTATTAATGGCGTTGTGATTAGAAAAGAAAATGTAATAGCATAATATTTCAAAACCGATTAATGGATTACTTTCACGATGATGTATTTTTGATAAATAGTTTCGTTAAAACTAAAACACTTTTTACGTTTAAGTTAATTTATTACATCCATTTTATATTATACAATAAGTATGCATATAATAATACTAGCCGTCCGCCCCGGCTTCGCACGAGTGTAAGCTCGGCCTTCGGCCTCGCTACAAAATATAATATAGCCTATGTCACCCGGGGATAGTGTAGCTTCCCAACAGTGAAAGAATTTTTCAAATCAATTCAGAAGTTTCGGAGCCTATTCATTACAAACATACAAACATACAAAAATAGGTACAAATCTTTCCTCTTTATAATATTAGTGTAGATTTGTACTATGTCTTACTAAATTATTATGGACTAGCCGTCCGCCCCGGCTTCGCACGAGTGTAAGCTCGGCCTTCGGCCTCGCTACAAAATATAATATAGCCTATGTCACCCGGGGATAGTGTAGCTTCCCAACAGTGAAAGAATTTTTCAAATCGGTTCAGTAGTTTCGGAGCCTATTCATTACAAACATACAAACATACAAAAATAGGTACAAATCTTTCCTCTTTATAATATTAGTGTAGATATCAAAAATTTATATTAGAGGTTTTTTATATCACTTTCAATCACTGTACATTTTTAGGTTTTTATTTCGGAAGGGTGAAGTAATATTATTTATTTATGAGTTTACGGTTTACACACGCACATGATGTACAAGCACCCCACACAGGAACATACACGCATTTTTTTCAGTTCCTTTGTCAATTAAGAGGCGTAATGACCAAAATTGGGTGGCGAGAATGTGAAAAAATATATTTCTGTCCTTTTCTAACTCCTAAGAACTTCTGTACCCTTAGTACAAGATTTGACAGTTTTCGAAAACTTTTTTCGTTTCCGTATTGTCCCATACATTTTAGTAAAGCGCCTCTAGCGGAAACGCGGATGAACTAAAATCGGTAGTAATCGGCAGTAATCGTATTTTGAGTGAAGCAACTTATGCTTCACTCAAATACGAAAAATAGTTTCGAATAGCTTTCAGCTCAGCAATGTATGCATCAAAACGAAAACGAAAAAAGTTTTCGAAAACTATCAAATCTTGTACTAAGGGTACTTGTAAACATGTGCCAAAATATGTAAAACTGTTATTATCGATCTGGAGTGTTCTAGAAAATTCTTAAAATTTCTAAAACGATCTATAAAGTTCCAAAATGAGTGCAAACTGTTATTATCGATTTAGAATGTTTGAGAAAGATCTAGAAATTTCTGGAATGATCTAGAAAATTCTAAAATAAGTGCAAACTATTATAATAAATTTAGAATGTTCGAGAAAGTTCTTTTATACTTGAAATATGTAAAAGATTTTTTATACCATTAAACATGCGATGTATTTTTACCCGAGCAACGTGGGGTTTCGCTGCTAGTAAGTTAATAAACAAATAGGAAGCTACTGGCTCCCGAACCCGATATATCCGAAAAACGACGGCAACTGGAAATCGTACCAACTGATAAGCTGGTATTCCTCCAGGTATTCTGAGAACTAGGTATTTATCACTTGCTCCTTCACCTTTCGGAGTAGAGGTAGGCTACAGCGATCTTGTTTTTTTTTTTTACTACGGGTGGACCATGATTGTCCTCCACTATTGCGGCTTCCGCTCCCACTATTGGACCCGGGTATGTCCTAAAACTGCGACCTGAACCACCGGAGGATGGGCAGCAGCGTCCTAATAGTACACGGTGAACGTACTGCGATCCCCAAGCCGCCTGCCAAGCGTGGGGATTAAGGCAACACCCCTCTCTATGAGGGAGGCCTTGTCCAACAGTGGACGTTAATTGGCTGATGATGTATTGCAGCTCACCTCCGGTTGAATATTCAAAATTTGGAAATGATGTCGACTAATACTCGTCTTTACGTAGAACCGTGGTCTGACTTCTGCCTCTGCGATCAGATGCTTTACAAATACTATTGACACCCGAATAAATAATTAATATATATTTTTAACCGACTTCCAAAAAGGAGAAGGTTCTCAATTCGACCGTTTTTTTGTATTTTTATTTTTTGTTTGTTACTTTAGAACTTTCGACTGGGTGAACCGATTCTGATGATTATTTTTTTATTTGAAAGCTGGTGCTTCACGTGTGGTTCAATTTGGTCCTGTTCTGACGTTGTTATGAAGTCGGTTTTGTTATATTGATGATTATTGTATCCGCATATCCTACAGCGTATCTTTCTATAATGAGTAAGAAATATCTAGCTACTCATTCTTTAGTCGTAAGGTTCAGTTTAGAACTAATAAATCGTTCTACGGCTTACGGGCTTACTATAAATTGCTCAAGTGACAAATGAGTCCAGTGTCCATGCGGGTGGCCCACCATGCTTTGATAGCGCAATTTATCAAACAATTTCACTTGATATCGACGTCGCTTTTATAAATGCAACTAGAACACAGCCATTGGCATTTTAGTACCCTGTCTTAATAGAAAGTCAATCAGGTATAAAATGCAAGCAAAGCAGTGATGTTACCTAAAAAGTGTACTAGAGTGGCGCAGGCGAGGTGATCCCAAAATGGAAATTGGCCCCTGATAATAAGATACCACTTTATCACTTGTCTTCTTATACCACTGTTACGCAGATCCCACTTAATTAACCGATCTCAAAATAGGAGTGTTTCTAAAATCAATTGTTTTTAGGGTTCCGTACCCAAAGGGTAAAACGGGACCCTATAGACCCTAAGGCTCTGCTGTCCGTCCGTCTGTCCGTCCATCTGTCACCAGGCTGTATCTCATGACCCGTGACAGTTAGACAGTTGAAATTTTCACAGATGATGTATTTTCGTTGCCGCTATAACAACAAATAAATAGAATAAAATAAATATTTAAGGGGGCTACCATATAACAAACGTGATTTTTTTGCTCGATATTCATAACGGCAACAGGTAGACGCTTGAAATATTCACAGAATATTTAGTTATACATTGAATTTAAAACTAAATGATAAAATTAAATTAATATTTAAGGGGGGGCTCCCATACAAAAAACGTGTTTTTTTGTCGTTTTTATAGATAATGGTACCGAAACCGTGCGCGAGTCCGACTCGCACTTGGCCGGTTTTTATTTATATATAGTTTTTTATAAATACAATAACTGGAAAAAATATCTCATCCAACTACCTAAACGAAATCCCATCTGATCAAATTTGTTCACTTCCGAAATTGTCCATTTCAAAAGATGGGTTACTTAATTTTGAAGTCGGTTTTTTTTTTTAATTGATAATTATTGATCTAGAAAATGTAGCGTTAAGACACTGTACCAAAGTTTTGATACAGTTATTCATAAGATAGCGTACCTACTTACTTACCAACCTATACGTATCTTTCTAATTCGTGACTTAGCTATACTATATATAGGAATATGTTAAGTATATGAGGTTGGCCGAAAGTTGAAGGTCTGTGCATAATGCATATCCACCTTTCTCTTAGGATTTTCAGAATAACATCATGAAATGTCATGAGAGGAACACCTTTTAGCTTTCGCAGTCACGAGTTCAACATTAGATAAGGTTTACGAAGTACAGATATTTTAGGAACATTATTTCGCTGTATTACCAAAATTACTTCAAACACAAATTATGTCAAGATTTTTTTTTGTGAAAGTGAAAATTTCCAGAGCACTGCTAACAGTATCACTACCACATTACACAAAATGCAGTGCAGCTAAAGTTAATGGATTTTCTAGAAACATTGTGGATCAAACGATGCATTTAGAGAAATTGGTGATGGGTTTTGTGAGGCGATTTCTTGAAATAAAGCAGTCTTCATTTTACTCTAGAATCAAGTAGTATCTCGTAAGTATGCATTTTTACTACAAATATCTCTATTTGTACTTACTACGTACACGTATACGTACTTACATATACCTAACTACCTTAGATTAGACAAATAAGAGAGATGGTGAACGTGGCGTGGCGGATGCTAACGCATCAGACCTGATTGGAGAGGTATCTGCCTTTAGTCAAATTTGCCGCCTTTGTTTGTTAATTTATTGCTTGGTTTATTTGAAGTCATTTGAACAAGAATAATAGGTAATTGTACTAAGGCATATCTCCCTTGTTTATCTCATCTGAGATACCCACGGATTTCTTTTTATTAAAGTTTATTAGTTCAACATAACTTACTGACTAAATACATACATCGAGTTAACAAAGGATGCTGAAGTAGGTAACAAAATTAACCCTTTCTAATAGTGTTTTCTCGGTGTGCACTGAAACCCACACTAGGGTGACCTGTGTTGTGGGCTTCAGGCTCCTCCTTTGACAAGGTACATAAAAAGAAAATCGAGTAGAAAATAAAAATTTAATACATTGTTAAAATTACCAACTAGGACTACTAACTAATTAGATACTACTTACATACTAAAATAATTGTGGATTAGAGCCCAATTTTGTGGCACGGTGACGCAAGTAGTAATACTTTGTAAAATTGTAACAGAGAAGGCCTTAGATAAACTTTTGCGATAAGGACCTCATCAAAACAAATCAATGCCAGGCAGATAATTCTGGCGGATCGCCAAAAATCTCACACCCATTAACAACAGCCTTGTTTACAACCACTGAACCTTTTCTCTTCTCTTTATCACCTTGATGTTAAGGCTGAATTTCGTCTATCAATTCTACCTATCACTTAATAGTCAGTGGGTAACCTGATGATGGTGCGGGCAACCGGATCGAATGCCGTTCCAGTCCAGCGCCGTCTGCCCCGCGACCTGAACCGAACGGAACTTAGCTCCTATTTAGTAACTTGAATCTAGTAATATGCACTAACCTCATTATTCAAACTATTCACAAAACGTAGCCGAATCTTATAGACATTTTTTTTGCTCTTTCCTCTTGAGAGGAATTTGGCATCACACATCTTGTGCATTTGTTAGCGTCTAGTATTGTATTTTTTTTTTCGTTTTGACGGAATAAATAGTTTTTTTTTTTTTGTTTTTTTTTTTTTTCCAAACTGTTTTGCTTGCCTACTTGTCTTTAAAATATGAACACTAAAATTGATCTATTCCATTTGCGATTTTAGTCTGAATATAATGTCCAATCGATGTTTTTAAATCCTCACTCACTGATTTTTATATTCAAATAATTACATATGTATGTAGAAAATGCGAAAAAGAGATTGTTCTGGCCGGTGAGCGCCTCCTTAACCCAAGACAAACCCGAATACAACTCCGTAGGTACTTGTACCTAAGTTTTTTTTTTTTTTTTTTGCACACACGGTCATCTGACCCAGTTAGTCAGTTTAAAATGTGAATTCCTATACAAGCACGAAACCAAGTAGTGTTACATATTCTGTGGTAGCAGGTGCAGAAGGCGAGTCCTACCGGATGCTAGTTATTGTTAAAAAGAAAACCATTGCTGGATTAACTTGTTCAAGCTGTTTGTAAACCAGTTGTACTGTCCACTGTTCTCGGATATATCTTAAAGTTTTAAATCTCTGAGCACGTGTCAAATGCGATTATAACATGTATAACCTTGCGATTGTAAATCTCTGTCTCAACGTTAATATGTTTAAATTCAATTTTTATGTAAGTAGGATAAGTAAAACTTTATAAATAAATAAAAAGGTAAGTTACGGATTAAGGGACAATCTAACTTTGCAGTGTATTAGAGAAATGTACCAACATTCCAAATTATAATGAAAAATAATACATTCCTCGTCTCTGGTTACGAAGTTGAAGTCAAGATGGCTGGTTTAGTACACAGTCTTCGCTCGTAACTAGTATCGAAAAACATAAATTAGGTTCGACAGTAACTAGTTACGAAACTATGGTTACGTAAGCGGCCGAAGCGTACTGTTTGGAACAACCTATAAACAAGGTACGATGTGTACATTAGTGCATTTTGTTCAAAATGTTACTCAGAGCATTATGCGGCATTACAAATTAATTAATTAATAATAATGGTACAAAATTATAAACTCCAAAAGCCGCGGCAGTGATGGAAGCCCTGGGCCGGGAGGAGGCGATTGAAATGTAAAAAAGAGGTTAGAAATAAGAAGTGTGTGTATGCCTCGAGCAATCATGCACGCCCCGCCTTCTACCTCCTTTATGAATCCTCTCCATCCTAAGGTGGCCTGGAAGAGATCGCTCTTAGCGATAAGGCCGCCGATTGTTCCACTAGTTTTTAAGCTGTTTTATCGTGTCTTGTGTATGTAAATTGTAGTGTGAACAATAAAGAGTTTATCTATTTCATCATCGAAGGCACCTTCTTGCTGTGGCGTCGTGTGTCGGCTCGCTCTCTTTTCCCTCAAATATGATTGAGAAGGGCGATGCGATGGCTGGCACACGAGTCGTGATCGGTTGCTGCTTGCGGGTCGCTGGTCTGCTCGCGGTATACACACAAACTAGTAATAACATAATAACAGTTTTAACCTTAGATTAAGATATAACTAATAACTAATATATAACTTTCCTCTTCTTGTATTGTGTTATTATTAGCTAAAGTAAATTCGTTTAAGTTAACAAAATTGTAGTCACATAAATATAACAAAAGTTAGGGCACCCGATATCCGTGTAGTTACATTTTAACTAAATCATGAGCCGATCTGTTCCCGTTTAGTAAACATTTCGCTTCGTCATTTTTTTTTTTAATGTGTATGAAAGAGGGCACGTCATCTGTCTGCGGGTTCGAGTGGATACACAATTGTACAGTTTTTGTAATAAATTTATTTCGCATTTACATTGTTGCTAACGAGTAACGATTATCGTGAAACGATAAGTAAGCAAGAAAACAACAAGGTCATTCACCACACATTAGCAGCATTTGCCAACGATGCATTTTATTTTTATTATGCACATGTGTTCGATTTTAGTGAATATAATAGGGTTGGCCGGTAAAAACTTTTTACAGTATCTCTAATTTTTTTAAATATTTTTTTATGATACTGGGTGACGAGACGAACGAAGTCGCTCGCCTGATGGCTCTTCACGCTTGCCCATAACAGCAAAACGCCACTCAGAATTTTGAACTTCAACAGTTCAAAACCCTGGATGGCAATGCACTGCGCTCGTCACCCCGAGATATAAGATGTCAAATCTCTGTGTGCCCTGTAATTCCGCTGGAAACATTGCCCTTCAATCCGGAATGTAGTAGTGTTTGCGCACTACTGCTTGGTGGTTGAATAACTGGCAAAGGTGTATTACTTCCCCAGGCGGACCCCTGGAAAAGAGTCCTACCTATGTACGTTCCTATGTATTAGTTATGACGTCATCATAACTAATAAAGAATGGCGGAAAAGATACAAATAACCTTTTTTTTAAATCAATGACATTCAATAAAATATCGACACGAAAATTGATTTATATGCTACTAGTGAACTGCTCCGGCTTTGCACATGTATAGGTTTTATATATAAACCTTTAATGAAAAATTATCTCACTGATGGTGAAAACCACTGAAGTGATCTTTTCTGTTGTGAAAACCGCAACAAAATCCGTTGCGTGGCTTAGGAGGAGTTAGAGGATATACAGTCAGACAGGAGCAGTTTGTTTTGTAATATGTATAGATAAAGAAATTTTACAATATTATTGTAAAGATAATGCACAATGGTTCTCACTCTCTGATTTTTTACTCCCAACACAATAAGATGGGTGTTATAAAGTGTAACGTGTGTACTTATCTATGTGTTTGTGTATGTGTCTGTCTGTGGCATCGCAGCTCTTGAACGGGTGAACCGATTTTTTTTTTGTTTGCTTGTAAGGGGATTTGATGTTCTTAGCTATTATTCAAAAAATCTGTTCAGCTCTTTGAAGATCATCAGCTCTATTGTCAGGTTTTTTTTTTTACTTATCTTCAGAAATGTGATAATTATCAATATAAAAATCGACTTCATCAGAACTGAACCAAATTGAAATGGGAAGCACCAACTGGAAAGCACCAGCTTTCAAATAAGAAAAGAATCATCAAAATCGGTTCACCCAGTCAAAAGTTCTGAGGTAACAAACATAACCTCCTCCTGTTTGGAAGTCGGTTAAAAATGTATAAAAGAGATAGCTCTAGGCGGTGAGCGCAGTCTTAGCTTAGCATACTTGCCCATACTTGCACAGCTTGACTTAGCCCTGAGGTAATAACTTAGTCCCGTGCTAACTTCAAAAATCTCGGGATTCGTCTTGCACTGACACAAAACCGAGGTTCAACGATTGAAATTTTAGTAATAATAATTAATTAGTTAGTCCAGATTCATAAATCCACGGTAACTAGATACTTTGTTTTTTGTTCAAGGGGGGCTTAAGGCGGTCTTACAGTCAAAAAGGCTTCACAGAACATTTTTTTAAGATAATGTATTCATTTTGAAGCAGTAAAAAAATTATGTGTTAATCTTGATCATATTTCTGAGTGGACCATTGTATCCAAAACACGATTGCGATAAATTTTCTCGATAGAAAAAAATCATGAAATAACCTCTAAGCTTGAAATTTGCCTAAACGCATACAATTTTATCTCGATAATTTATAAACAAATCTTGACAAAATTTACAAGAATGATGGTAAATATTGTGACAAATAGCATCATTGTTTTTGTTTATCGATAAAAATTCGATTTTTTTAACTATTATTTAATTTAATCATAACTTGGCTCGAACGCGTCGAACGAAACGTCGTGCCACCGCAGCGTCTTTTCACTTCTCTTTTATTTTTACGCGATGTGACAGAGACCGCTGAGGCGCGCTGCTAGACGGACGTGTGTCGCTTTGTTCCGCTGACCGCTCAAAAATATAATCTCAACTTTATGACACAAAAACACCTTGATGGAAGTTGTAAAGTAAGTAACTACCTTATCTGCAACGTTTTCTTGGATTATAAGTAATAAAAAGGCAGGTGAATGAAAATTACATTTTGTTACGATTTGTTTGTATCTATTATTTTATGAAGCATAATTTCACCACAATCGTCATAGTCCAGTTGGCCGAACGGTTCGACGTATTGGATAAGTTCTTTGTGACTGAGTAAGCGCCGGGTTCAAATCTCACGTTTACTATTTTCTTTTTGTTATTTTTCTAATGTTTTTGAAATAATTCGTGTAATGTTCTTTATAACTCGAAAACCGCAGGACTTATTTTGATGGGATTTTCACTTTCAGATAGCTGATGTTATGACGAGTTTTTTTTTGGCAACTTTTCATCATCATCACATTTTTTTCATTACTACGCAGGTGAACGCGCGGGGCACATTAGTCTACTATAGAGGTTAGGAAGTTCTAAATAGCTTGGGATGGACAGACAGACAGACGGATAGACGAACGAACTTATATGGGTCCCGGTTTAACCCTTTGGGTACGGAACCCTAAAAAATAGGTACAGTTCGCGCAAAACTTTATGAGCTCTCGGAACACGCACGCTAGTGGCTGCGCAGTACGCATATTATAGGTATCTGAGGGACGGGACAGGGCGTCGGGGAGGGCACCGGCCCCCGCGCCCCGCGCCGTATCACCGTGCGCCGTGCCTTAGTGTGAGTGCTATGTTCGTACACAACACTTGCGCGCGTTGTAGACGAAAGTACAGTCGAGTGCAACAATTCATTTTCATTGCTATTGTAAATTTTTGTTACTGTTATTTGTTTTCGTTATTTTTATTTGTTTCTGTTATTGTTGTTGTTAAGTTTTGTCACCGTTATATTGTATTTGTTATTTGTTTGTTCTATTACTGTGGTTTCTTACTGTTATCGAACTTTTTGGTTTAATTAAATATGCCTCGCGGACGCTTTAATGTGCTACGTCGCCAAACCCGTAAAATGGTGTTTGATGTTTTCAACTTTATGAAAAAGGAAGCTGAAGACGGTCTACAGTATGACCTGAAAATGGTGCAAAAGCGAACTGCGGCAGCTACAGGTGTCTCTTTAAGTACAATAAAGAGAATTTTAGCGGCTGCAAGAGACCCAAACATGCCAAGTGTCAGTATGGCACCAGTTTTTTGTACGCCAGGCAAGAAAAGATCAGGGCAAAGGAAAATCACCGGGATCGATAGCTTTGACCTCAGTGTTATAAAAAGGTGCGTACACAACTTTCATAAAACTGAGAAAGAATTGCCAACAGTAAAATTACTTTTAAATAAACTAAGACAGGATATAAATTTCAAAGGCTCCGCCTCAAGTTTAAGAAGTATTTTGAAAGGACTTAGTTTTAAATGGAAAAGGACCGAAAATAACAGAAAACTTTTATGATAGAGCACACAAACATAAGATTAAAAAGAATTGAATATTTGAGAAAACTTTCAAAATATCGTGAAGAAGGACGACGAGTGACGGTACCACAGAGGGTCTGAAAAGAAATATATCAAAAGGCCAACGCATCGTTATTGTGCACGCCGGTTCAGAAACCGGTTTTGTGCCAAATGCTCTTTTATTATTTAAAGCAGGCACTAAAACGGGTGATTTTCATAATAATATGAATTTCGAAAATTATTTAAAATGGGTTGATACTAAATTGATACCCAATCTCCCGCAAAAGTCAGTTGTGGTAGTCGACAATGCGTCCTACCATAATAAACTCGATGACGCAGCACCGACATCCAGTTATCGGAAGTCAGAAATGGAGGCTTGGCTGCGAGATAAGAATATAACTTTTAGCCCCTCAATGCTGAAACCTGAGCTATATAAATTAATTTGTGCAAATAAAGAAAACCACAAAAAGTATGTTGTTGACAACATATTACGCGCCCACAATCATACTGTATTACGGCTGCCACCCTATCACCCCGACCTGAACCCTATCGAAATGGCTTGGGCGGCAATTAAAGGATACGTAGCACAGAAAAATGTTACGTGGAACATTAATAATATAATGAAATTAGTTGAAGAAAAAGTGAACGCGATGGGTGAGCCGGAATGGAGCGCACTATGTATTAAAGTTAGAGGTATAGAAGAAGAATATAAAAAAAGTGACGTAGTCATCGACCAGATGACCGAACAGTTTGTGATTCACGTCAGTGAAAAGGAATCTGACAGTTCAGAGACAGGGACTGAAGATTCCGATTTAGATGAGAGCTATGATAACGCTTCTTCAGATGAAGATATCCTTTCTACTAGCCGGGAAGAAATGTATATGGATTATGGAAGGTGTAGCTCCGTTATAAATAAATAAATGCACAAGTTTTATATTAAAGTTTTTAATTTACTTAAATAAATACCTACCTGTTTGTTCTAATACTGCACGTAAAAAATACCTAAAATCTAAATACTTTTTGATAGGCATAAATGTACTATGTTTTTTTTTAAATCTTACAATAATGATTGTGCGCTCAACTGTACCACGCGCGGTTACGTACTCGGGCCTAACTTCAGAGGGCTCATAAAGTTTTGCGCGAACTGTACTTTTCATCATTATCTTCGTCCTCACCATTTTTCATCACTACGTGGGTGAAAGTTCAAATAAATCAATAAATTGGGACGGACAGACAGACAGACGGATATACAGAACGAATTTATATGGGTTCTTTTTATTTCTACGGAACCATAAAAAAGTGTTACAGTCTCTAAAAGGAGATTCGTGTGTGTGTGTGTGTGTGTGTGTAAAAGGTGATGATTGTGTGTATGTTTGTACGAATGAAACCTACGGAAAAAAAACGGTATTATCGCAAAATGACAAAGCCGGACCAGGGTTAAACGCAAAATGACAAATAAATAACCGGAGTCATTTTTATAAGTGATCATTTTAAGAAATAGTACTTTTTGCTCCACAAATAGAGGGATAAACTGAAAAGATACATATTTTTTTAGACTAGTAAACTAGCTAATCTTTTCAAAGTTATATAAGCAAAACAAGAAGTATAATTATCTGTCTACTTTATTATCTGTCTGCTATAAAAATTAGAATCCAAAAATATCTACACCCGATCAGATTTGAACCGTAGGCCCACGGCTCGCTAGCGCAGTGTTGAACCGCTGGGCCAACAGAGCTTTGCACTAAGGTGACGAAATTACATGTGTATAAGTAAAAAACGTCGCGCATCTGCCAGATTCACGCGGTGCGTCCCGCAGTAGGTGGGACTAGTCGGCCGCCACTTCATCTGCTTCACCCCCTCAAAAGCATAAAAGTCAGCCAGTCACAGCGTCTTAATGTCATATGCACGTTATGGCCCAATGTTGCATTACGATTCGAGTATCACCATACTAAAAATTTAATAATCACCAATACAACTATAAAACATGCATAGATAAATGCTATTTAATTAAATACCCCTGCGTTTAATTATTTACCACCTACTGTGAGGTGAATTAACTGAATTTATGATCAAAACATTATATGGAGAATTAGAATGATAATAATCTTAACACGGCAAAGTTGCATCACTAAACGTTGACTACGTTATTAGTAGATATACTGTTGCCAGATTATGGATTCTAATAGACTTTGGTAAATTTTGTAAGATCATAGGCTGAGTAACCAGCCCTAGTGTCAAACTTCTAGGCGACTTGCAAGATATCTCAAAGGAATGGATGTCAATCTTTAGGTACAAGTAATACATGCAGGGTTACGCGGAAAAGGTACTATACTAAACTCAAAAGGCCCTATAGTACCCACCCATCATAATGGAAAAGTTTTACAATGAGGCCAAACCTGAAATCGCGAGAAAAAACAACTGCCGTTCTATACAATTTGTCGAGTGTGAATGACCGTTGACCAGCTGATATTTTTTTCGCAATTTTAGGGTTGGACTCGTTGCCAGGGCCGGATTTAGGGAGGGCAACGGGGCTACAGACTAGCCCCGGGGCGTCCACAAAATGGCCCCTACAATAGAGACTTGAGGAAAATATATCCAAATTCAGACTAGTAAACCAGGGCCTTTGTTGCCCCAAGGCCTCCAGACATCTAAATCCGGCATTGCATTGCTCCTTAAAAGTCGTCCATAATGATGGGTAGTATGGACCACTTTCGGTACCTTTTTCGCGTAACCTTGTAAAACAATGCTAAAGAAAAACCGCTTCGGAACATATAATTATATAGTGAGTACGCAAGCTTAAGTTAAAGCAAGCAAAAAAACTAAAAAACAAATGTAATACACCACCATTTTTTATATATATACCAAGTTTTAATGATAAAATGTAAATTATTGCATTGTCAATATTTGAAGTTTCTAGTTCATTGGGAATCTAAAAATGTAGGGACCGAACAACAACCAGAAGAAATAGCAAGTTGATAAAAACGTAGTAGAATTTTGAAGCTTGTATAAAGAGCCTCAAACTAGAGTGGTTCCACGTGAATATTTTCCCTGATATAAGATCCCTCTTCGTTTATAATCCTCTCCTAATTTATAAAACATCTAATCCTATAAGATGACATATACAAGCACATGCCGGCAGTCCTCTTCACACTACCTTTGGAATTTTAATGGGACATTTATCTAACCCTTAAATGAAAGTACATTCTGAGATTTTGACCGGACAAATTAATTTTAATTTATTTGTGTTGGTTTATTTCTTATTTTTAACTTCAAAAATATTTTACATCTCATTATTGTTTAAATTGGTTTCATCTAGTATCTAGACTTACTTGTACTAGTATCTAAAGTATCTAAACTTACTTGGCGATTTGTACACAAATTATAATGATTCAAAATTTAAAATAAAAAAAACACCACCGACGGAAACAGAGATGTCTAAATGAAATATGCCAAAATATTAATTTTAAATCCCTATTTGTCGCAAAAACTTAAAAATAGCGTAACAGAAAATTGGGGAAAACTGAAAGTGCCTTTTTTCTATGGGATTTTGTATGTACCATAACTCTTTGGACAGGGTGTTTGTCGGGTCAGCTATAATTAGTTCACAATAAAACATTGTTAGATAAAGGATACATTTTACAGGAATATAACCACGAATATTCATATTCTTTAAAATAATATGAACTATATTTGTAGGAAAAATCTTTCAGCACTAACATAACCGCCGCCACCGCCTGAAAGTTCATCCACAGATCATCGATGGATGGAAATCGCATACAGTGCGTTTCAAGCGATCTTTTTTGCCTCACACCTGCAATTTGTGGAATGAACTGATCTTGCGGCATTTCCGAGTAACGGGGGGGGGGGTTATATACGGGGTTATTCTAAAGGGCTGTTTATAGAGTATTTAGGGGCGGCAACGGATCTGTGATGCCCATGGTGTTTGCAGGTATCCATCCAATATGCTATTCAGCGTGGTAATGCCGCCAGCATACCTAGCATGCTGGCGGCATTATTTTGGTCACGCGCCTACCAACCAGGTTTTGTCAACCAGACAGATTTTTTTAATGATTTTACCCTATTACTATCGTAATATTTTTTTGTTTTAGTAACAAGAAAATATTTGGCGAAAATGAAACCTCATTCTGTAAATGGAC
Source organism: Agriopis leucophaearia (assembly GCA_949125355.1). Classification (NCBI taxonomy): domain Eukaryota; kingdom Metazoa; phylum Arthropoda; class Insecta; order Lepidoptera; family Geometridae; genus Agriopis; species Agriopis leucophaearia. The sequence continues at coordinate 6,189,795 of OX421262.1, forward strand.
AAATATTTGGAGTGGCAGTAAATATTTGTATTGAATCAGGGTAAAGTGTTGTCAAGGTCCGTACCTTCTACGAAAATGAAATACGTCACGATGGACGTACCGAAATACAAGACAAAACATGCTTCTAGAATTTTGTTTTTAGCCGAAATAATCTCAGCGCCTTACTTTCGCTCAACTTTGATCTGCCAAAACTTGATAAATATATATTTTGCATTATTATTATAGATACTAGTTTCATTTTTTTTGTCAAAATAGGCTCACCTTCTCGTCGTGATTATGATGGACATACCTAATCAAGGACAACCATTGTGTTATAAAAAAATAGTTTTATATTTTTCGCTTTTTAGGGTTCCATATCCCGAGCTTCGGCTTAGAACTAGGGCTTCGTTGCTGATGTGCTTCTTGGCATGCTTCTCAATAGACTCAACGCTCTGAGCTCCAAGCTAATTCTCGCTTTCGATTATCTATCAACCTGAACTTAATTCCAAGGTGTACGGTACAATTTCCACCATAACACACTTCGTAATTACGCCACTGAGCGATCAGGTGGTCTTCAAAGTAGGTATCCAGTGTAATCCAACCCAGTGGTTCCGCATACAAACTGTTATCACCGTGTTGTGGCTAGCCCCGCCAAGTGGCTATTAGGGATGATTAAGTCGTCTAATGCAACATGTGGACGAGGTGCAGACATTAAAAATTGTGTGGTGTGTGTTATGAAAGAACGGTTCATTTTTCAAAAGCTAAACTTGAGAAACAAGTAGGTATAGTGTTATCATCCCAGACGACGGCCACTGCTAAACAAAGCCCCCCCCCCCCCTCTTTTAACCTCCACACTGAGCGACATCATGCCATCTGCATCCACTGGATACCCGCGACTCTTACAATGTCGTTGGTCCATCTAGCAGCTAGCTAGTGGGAGGACTACTCGTACCTAGTACATACGCTGCGCTTTCCGGTTCGTGGTCTCCACTCAAGAAAGTTTCTTCCCCATCGGTTGTCAGTTCTTCGAGGTATAGTGTAGGTAAATTGTTTTTTTTTTAATCCTGGGTAAAATCAAATCAAAGAAGATTTTAAACAAAAAATAATAATAAACGGTTTAGCCGTTTGGGAGCTATACAGACGCCCAGTTACACAAATACACACGTTAAACCCTTCTTTATGCGTCGAGGGTTACAAGTAACGCTTTACCAGCTTTACACTCATAGCTCCCCACTAGGATTCCCTGCATCGGGAATGCCATGAAAAAGTACATAAATATTTTACTCGAATCAACAGTTCGTCTCTTGTTCCAAACGCCCTCTTCGTGGGAGTCAGCTGGCAGTGGCCATACAGTTATAATAGTCTATACCATACCGCGACAATTACCAACTTGCTATTAAAGCATTCACCATTCGATTACAGTAAAAGTGACAAGAATTGGCTTTTGGATTCTTTTGGGCCACTTTCATTTAAAAATTGCTTTAGAGCTGATCTACACTCCTCAATTAAATATAAGCGTGGTGGAAACTGTACGCCGGATTTTATAACCACAAAATTCATAATAATATAAAAACTACATACCTATTTGATATTTTATCAACGGTAACTACTGCGAGAAAACAGGTATCGCTGTATGTAATTTTTTTACTTGTCGAAGTGCATAAAGGTTATCTTTGAAGAATATTTTAACATGATATCTGAAATCCTTTTTTTATACGCTTCACTTGTAATTAACTAACTTATTAACTAATAAGGTAATCAAACATTGGATGTCGATTTTAACCTACTTCTAATGGTCGTATCGTTTTGAAACATCGGAAGTAATATATGTACTTAATTCGGATGACAATACAATAATTTTTACCATCAAACTAATTTGATGACGGTCAGGAGTTGGTAAGTGGATCTCTTCAACGTGAATGATAAGACAGAGCCATCTAGCGGAAAGTCGGCCAACATCGTGCGTCGCACATGATGTTGGATATCTTTCCGCTTGATCTTTATTTCGAGTTATATAACCGTGTTTTTTTAAACTATATTTAACCAATATTTGTGAGCGAATGTGCGTGTGTGCGCGTGTTTGTGTTAATTTGTTTGTTCCCACTAAACTCTGTAAGGCCTGAATGGACTTGGATGACGAAAGTTTATACCGAAGATTAAACACACAAGCTTTTTTTTATCACAGAAACATATACGGTTCTCAGGATAGCGACTAGTACTGCGAGGCGCTCCTTGTAATAAACTGACTGCCCCGGTGGTTCATTTGGTAGTTAACCTACCCTCTGCGCTTGAGGGCGTGGGTTCGATTCCTTCCTAGAGCAAACATTCATGTGATAAAAATTTGTATTTGTTCTATGTCTGGCTGTTAATATCTATTTAAGTAGGTAATTAAAAATATATTATGTACGTATATCAGTCTCTGGCAGCCATATTACAAGCTTTGCTTAGTTTAGGGTCAGATGACAGTTTGTGCAAAAATGTCCCAGATAATATAGAAAACAAATATTCAAATCATATACCAATTGCGTTAAACCCTATAGAGACCGTATGTACAGAGAACATTGCAACCAGAGAGTCAATGAATAGCGTGTCGAGTGCCTTACATGATAGTACAAGACTTATACTTTCAACAAAGCACTCGAATATCCCATCACTAATTATTTAGTGATATTTATTTTGTATGGGACGCGACTGTGTCGATACTTTGGCACCGTCACATCTTCCTGAGACACAGGGTAGGGCTGGTGCAGCTGCCAATTCAGCAGAGCAGCACAAGCGGCGCAAATATGCTAACCTCGGCAATGGTTACATATTTGAGACGTTTGGGGTCGAGACATTGGGCCCTTGGGGACCGGGAGCTCACCTCATTTTCAAAAATCTTTCAGAGCGCCTGGTTAACGCGACGCGTGACCAAAATGCTGGCGTGTATCTGGCTCAACGTATAAGCATTGCCATTCAACGTGGTAATGCCGCCAGCATGATGGGTACGCAGCCAACCGATAGTGGGCTTGAGCATTTGGATTGTCTTTAGACCTTCAACGGTCTGTGGACAGCCTAACTGTTTATTTAGTGTTGTTTTAGCTAGTATTTTGTAAAGTTAATAAAGGCACTTGCCCCGTTAAGAAAAAAATAAAAAATAAAATATTTAGTACTTACTCGAGAATACCGCGTACGTATAACTACAATATGGGGAAACAATGAAAAGACAATTCAAGCGAATCGAAATAATTAATTGACTTGATATAAGTATTTTACTGATCACTTCGTTTATCATCATCATCAGCCAGAAGACGTCCACCGCTGAACATAGGCCTCCCTCTTTAACCTCCACACTGAACAACCCTGCCATCTTATCCACTGGATACCCGCTACTCTCACCGCGACTTTGATTATATAACTGCGTAATTTGTAATTTAAAAGGAAAACAATTATTTTTTCTAAATTATATTAATATTATTATAATTAGGTAGTTTCATAAAAAAAAAATGGGGCAAGTGCCTTATTTAACTACACAAAATACAAGCTAACACTAACACTACAACAACAGTTAGATTGCTCATAGATCGTTGAAGGTCTAAAGACAATCCAAACGCTCAAGTTTACTATATATACCTATATTTACATGGTTTTTATGCTCTCAAAAACACATAATATAACGACTCATGACCTTTACCAAGTTTTTTTCGTTAATAATTTAGTAGCGGTCGCTATAGGCACCAACATACCAAAAGCGAAAAAAAAATCTAACGAATAATTATTCGTTAGATTTTTATGAAGTCGGTTTTTTATATTGATAATTATCAATATAAAAAACCGACTTCATAAAAATTTCAGAACTGAACCAAATTAAAAAAGGCCCACACGGGAAGCACCAGCTTTCAAATAAAAGAATCAACAAAATCGGTTCCCCCAGTCGAAAGTTCTGAGGTAACAAACATAAAAAAACAGACAAATTGAGAACCTTATTTTTGGAAGTTGGTTAAAAAAGACGCTGTTTGCACGAATGTTTGGCCCACCGCGGACAGATTGTACCTAGCGTTTTTATTTGGACTTATTCCCTAGGCCTGAAATGTATACAGTAAGTACTGATTTATAAACGCAGCTGAAAGATAAAAAAATAGATTGTTATGCAGATTTAGATTACCTTTTTACTGTAGGCGATTTATACAAAGTTCCAATTCGTTTGAAAAAAAACCACACTTGTCGATGGTACAAAACTATGGACGTAATCAGCTTTTGTAACGTCCTTACTTGTACAAAACATCCTATTTTAAGTATTTTTCGATCTTCTATAATTTTTCTCTAATATGGCACCATAGAGGAAGTTATGTTGCCAGTCAAGCTATCTACCTATAGCGGAGCTCTTCATAACTGTGACAGCCGGGCCCCGACCACTTTGCATTTCACTCGTTTATTCTTTCCTGATTTTACTCTATAATCATCATCATAATTTCAGCCATAGGACGTCCACTGCTAGATATAGGCCTCCCCCATTGATTTCCAAAATGACCGGTTTGAAGCGGCCTCCATCCAGCGTTTACTCTTACGATTCTACTCTACTCGATTCCGGTTTTACTCTATGAACGACTGCAATAAGAATAATAGGTATTCCAAAAATGAATAAAGTTTTACCGAGCTACAATTTAAAGCCGTGAGACTGCCTCCGAAACGTTCTAACTCTGGGCAGGCGTGATGTTTTCATTAACATCAACTATAGGATCGCCTCTATTGATCTTTCTTACATAGTTGCCTCGGTCTGAGACGCAGAGGTGTGTCCATATTACAACTCACAACTTGCTGAACAACTGACACGTAACTAGTTACGAGACAGCCTGGCGACGACAGCTCAACGATTCAGCCAGTTGTCGTATCAAGGAATTAATTATCAACAACTAATCATTTGCAAACTTGATTGCTTTACCATAATATAATAAAGTCCAAAATCGATTGAGAAGTTTTGTGACCTATGTAGATTGTAAAGCTTGTGGAGCGGTGTTGCGCAAAATCAAATTTTGTAATGCAAAAACTTACGTACGTAATCAAAGATCACAATACTTCCCAGTCATTGCAGTTTCGAAATACTGATTTTGACTTGGAGCAATTCTGTGATGGTAAAGTCTGTGTCATAAGTTAGTGTATACGTGACAATAAATTCGTTGCCACGAACTAAAATAACTTTTAAAGTATTCTCAGTAATAAAACCAATAACAATGATCTTAATGTAAGCTCACTGAATAATACATATACCTATTCTGCCATCGTCGGTTTTAGACCAAAGAATGAAGTCATTAAATATGAGATCTAAATCATTACTTCTCAAAGTTAAGGTGATACGTTTCACGTATGGCGGGAAATTCAAATTTCAAACAGTTTTTTTGTTCTTGTAACTAGGCCGGGTAATTATTGTAACCAATCTGAATCCAGTGACTGCCTCGGTGGCTCAGTTGGTAGTGATCCTACTTTCTGTGCTTGGGGGCGTGGGTTCGATTCCCATCTAGGACAAACATTTGTGTGATGAACATTTGTGTTTGTTCTATGTCTGGGTGTTAATATCTATTTAAGTATGTATTTAAAAATATATATGTATGTATATCAGTCTCTGGCAGCCATATTACAAGCTTTGCTTAGTTTGGGGTCAGATGACCATGTGTGCAATAATGTCCCAGATATTTATTATTATTTATTATAATCATTTGTTTGCGAAAATTGATTATTATTCTTTACAAACTCGCGTAAAGTTATTTATCTCTAATGCACATTATTACATACATTTGTCAATAAACAAATGTTTGCTGTTTCAAACGGTTTATTGACTTATGTAAGTAATATGGTGAGTTACTGATTAATAGCTGTACATGATAATGTAAAAAAGAACCAACAATTTTCGCAAACACTGAGTCATTTCACAATAATTACCTGGCATAGCTACAAGAACAAAAAAAAACTGTTTGAAATTTGAATTTCCCGCCAAACATGAAACTTATCACCTTAACATTAGCTCGTAATGATGAAAACGTACACCACAAACGTCAAGCTGCCTATTATAACATTATCTTTAAGGATAATAATTCGGGATGTAGAAAACCAGCAACTGAAATACAGGCATAGGTATAACCCACAAAGCATAGAGCCCTACCGTGGCTCTTATCTTTAAGAAGAAAAAAATATCTCATGAAATATTTTAATAAACAATACAGGGTTATTGAAAAATTAGCTAAAAACCTCTCGCAGTTAGCTAAGTCACCTTACAACTTTAGTTTCATGACTTTCAATATTAGTCTTTTTTTCTTTCATTTAAAATCAATAAGAATTAAATTAGGGCTATAAATTTGTCTTCCCAATGAGTTTTTTTTGGATTTTAATTGTTACCAGGTATTAAATTTCCTTGATATAGGCGTGCCTAGTGAGTAAACCAATAGACAAGTGTTGTAAAACAATAGTTGTTTCAAGCAAAATTACTTTAGGCCTCATAGAATATTCACTTACCTATTTTTGGGTCTGTTTTTTTTTTTGGTGCAGTGATAATGTTTTCCATGATTTTTTGTATGGCAATAACTTAACGCTGCTTCCAATGAGTAAGTAGTAAGGAGGGCCCCGGGCGAACCCAAGAAATCGACTCCTGCATTTTTTAAATACAAAACTTAAAAAAATCCAAACAACCTTTAAAAAAATTGTTAAAAAAAACACATCAGTCATAGGACTGCACGTCAGAAGTGAAAACTTAAGTAGTAATTCACCTATTCTACAAGAGATGGCACTGTTTTAAAATACGCGGTACAGCGTGACGTTGACGCGAGGTCCATGATTTTTGTTCATCCAAAAAGGCTCAACGCGCCTGAAGAAGTTTTCACTTTAAAAATCATACAAAAGTTGTTAATAATAATGTAGGGAAGCTAGTTCTCAAGTAGTTCTCAGCTAAATGTCAATAACCCTGTATATTTAAAAACATAGTCAAAGATTTGAAAAAGGCATTCAGTCACTAAAACAGGACAAACAAAAAAGGTCAGAACTGTTGGAAACGAGTCGAAAGAACAATGAACTTGTAGTACGCATATCACTGGGTGTAGGAGACCGGACATTCGTCAGAGCGATAATATACTATCACGGTTTCCTTTGCTTCCGCATGCGGTGTGCTATCAGTGCTATCGATATCCATACAGTCAACAAAAACACAAGAAGTCATTTTTTTTTTTTACAATGGAACAAACCTTGATTCCAAACTTATAAAACAGAAAATTAACGAAAACTTAAAATACTAACTATCAACTAAAACTTAAAATAACTATATAAAAACTTTAACTAAAAGACCATTAGTGGAGGGAAAGGTCCCCAGAATGCTGCTTCTATTTCGGACAGAAATTGAGAATTGCCATTCAACGTGGCAATGCCACCAGCATTCAGAAGTTAAAATTAATAAATTATCGAAACATAGGTAAGCATGCACCGAACAAAAAATAAGCAACATTATACCTACTTAGCCAAAGACTCAGTAAGTGCTTCTTATCGTGGAAGAATTTATTATCCTTGGAAATATCTGTAAAAGCGAAATCCTTTACATTCACTTACTGACTCATCGTGAAATCGCCTACGCAGCTAAAGTTTGGTAGGTAGACTAGGTAGATAGACACCTAATACTTATGGAGTGTAGAGGAACGCTAAGAAAAGATTTTGTATTATTGGTACAAGTAACTTTTTAATGTTTTGAAATATGTTATGTATAATCCTTGATAATATATAGTTTGGATCTGCCCTTAAACTCGAGATAGTACCAAAAAAAGTCTGCCAAAAACGGAAGGGGGCGAGGTAGACACGTATTGCACACACTGACATATTCTTACTAGTTCTACAAACGCACACTTCAATATTGAGCGCACACAACTGCAAATGATGTGATCAAATGGACGACCAAGGAGGGGTATAAATACCAGAGGGGAAACAGTAGGTACGAGTATAACGCTTCCATTTATTTATTTGTTCTGAGTGTATAATAATAAAAAAGAAAGGGAACAAATACTCTTTAAAAAACTCAAACAACCAATGAGACTCAAGACGTTGAACTTCCTATTATGTGATGTTTATTTTATAAATATACTTTAAATTTGTCAAGAAAATTAAGGACTCGACAGGATGCCGATGACAAAGGAAGGTTGTAAGACTTGTGAGTGAATAATAAATCCGTCGGAAGTGTTTCTCATTGTTCAATTTTCGACACACATTTGGTTGACATTGTTTTGTTTACTTATCATGATCATTTTTTATGGTCTCGAGGATATTATGTTCCTGTGTGAAGGTTTTGGGTAATGAGTGTGCCAAAAAATTAATGATTTTTTTTATGAATGATTAAACAAAAAAATATATTTTGTTCGGTAGGGTATACTTCCAATTTGGTCCCTTTGTCTTCAAGTCAGGATCTGATTATGGGATCCCAGGGAAATCGAGAGCAACCCTCAAATTTTATAGGCACTTATTACGTTTTTCATACATTTTTGAAGTCGGTTTTTAATGTGATTGTTAATTAACGTATTTACAGCAATTATGACTTTTCACGACGCCGCCAAAAGAGGGTTGTTATGAGTTTAACGTGTGTATCTGTGTCTCTGCGTGTCTGTCTGTGGCATTGTAGTACCGATTTCGAGCTGAACCGACTTTTTAAATTTTATTTTATTTGTTTAAAATGTGATTTGATTTATCGGTGTTCATAGCTATGATCGACACCGCTTTATGGTTGATATTCCGAAAACCCGTACGAAGCGTTTTGATTCCATTTTTATTGTGCGAACTGCTAGTCCGTGGAATGCGCTGCTAGAATACGTGTTCCCCGGTAGTTACAATCTGGGTGTCTTCAAATCAAGAGTGAAATGGTTTCTTCTAGGTAAGCGTGCTCCATCGTTGACCGACATCATCGCTTAATATCGGGCGAGTCAGTGGCCAAATGCAAGCCTATTAATAATAAAAAAATAAATAAAATAAAAAACATTATTCAAGAAAATTATCTCAAAACTAAACAAAAATAACTTAAGTATATATATGTAAATATATTAATACGCGACTCTCGTAATTACCCAACAAAATCTAGGCCTAAAGGAGGGGGTTGTAGTTTGTGCGTATAATATATTGTATGTTTGCTTGTGTATGTTCCCACCTATAGCAAAAATGTTTTAACTAATTTTGAATACGCTTTTGTTAACTTCACATGTAATTTAACAAACAATATAAGCATATCTTTGAATTCAATTTTAACCTACTTTTAACGTGTCATATCGATTTAAAAGTACAGTGTAAACTCTATATAGCGACACTTAAGGGACTGCGCATTTTATGGCGTTATTGGGAGTTGTCGTTAAATGGAGAGAAGAAAAAACAATATTATTTTAATATTATAATATGTATTTACTAGTAAATTACAAAATTTACAAACAACAAACATTAATATTGATACAATTAACAACGCTAACTGCATATGGTCTGTTATTTTCGTCTGACGTTTTTTTTTGCTACTCCACTATTTTAATTTAAATAGGAGTTGTTAGAGAGTACTGTTTACTGCTTAATAATGACATATTGTTGTTGTTATCAAAGTGGGTGGATGATGCTAACTTACGTAGAGTGTATCATTTTATGGACAACAAGTTAAACCAACCAAAGTAAGGTAATTTCAACGTTTTTGGAAGTTTGTCGTTAAATTGAGTGTCGCTATATAGAATTTTACACTGTATTATGTTATTTGGATAACTTCACTAATTTGGTGCCACAGAACTGACCTGATGATGAAGGCTGGAGGTGGATTGTGTAACTCGTCAATGGCTATTAGTAAGCTTGTATTTTGGCAAATCAATAAAGAAAAACCCCTCATTTGGTATATTTTAACAAATCACAAAAGCGTTTTGTGTTAGTTTTTTCAAACTTAATAATGATACACTTACCTATATTATTACTAACGGAATATTTGCCGTGATAAGGTTTGAATGGAGCCCCCGACATTGTCCCGATAAATATCCTGTTAATAATCATATAACTGTAGTGAACAACAGCAGTGTTTAAAATAATGATTTTTTGCAATGAAAAACTTGATTTGTGTCTTTTCCCACTCCTTTCTAAAAACATAATAACATTACGTTTCCTGAAGAATTGGGTATTAACTTCCTCATTTGACACAGCATTGTGGTCAAGAATGTGAGCATGTAATCTGATCGGACGATTTCCCGTGAACCGACAAGCATAGCTTTCTGTTGAACCACGTAGGTAATGTTTTCTTAAAAACAATATAGCGTCGCGTGCTCAATTATTTTGAGTCGTGGAATGCATGACAATGGTCTATAGTCTATGCTATACATATACAACATTCATTAAAAACGTCTGTACACTCAACGATCCACTAATATTAGGAGGAAAACTTGGAAATTGCAGAAACTATACTTCGGCCTTACCTACGCTAACTGGAAAACCGCGGTTGCGTCACGGCGGTTTGCAAAAGGCCGTGGAAAAGTCACCTCTTCTAACCCCCGACCTCAGATCAAATTAAAATAGCCAGATGGATTACGGCGAACATGAAAAGTGAAGCCACTTATTGAAACATGCGTAGTCGTTTCATTATAGAATCGATGTTTTCAGTGTGACGTTCTGCCCCGTTCTGACGGGAAATTTACGTAGTTTTGATTGCGTAGGTATATTATGTGTATATACGTGAGTCGTGGCGTTCAAGTAGCAATTCACGTAGTTTTGGAAGCGATTTTGATTTCTCCTTGGTAGTAGGTACGCCGTAAATGCAAGGTGAGGCATCGTAGCTCTCAAACGAGTGAACCGATTTTGACTTATTTGTTTTGTTTGTTGGAAAGATAACTTAATCTTGAGTGTTCATAGCTATGGGTCAAGAAAATCTCTTCAGCCGCTTGAAGATTATCAAGCTTGTGTCAGGGTTTAAAAATAAAATCAGATAAGTGCGAGTCGAACTCGCGCACGAAGGGTTCCGTACCATTATCAATAAAAACGGCAAAAAAATCACGTTTGTTGTATGTATGAGAGCCCCCCTTAAATATTAATTTTATTTTAACTATTTATTTTTAAAGTAAATAATATAACTCAATATTCTGTGAATATTTCAAGCGTCTACCTGTTGTCTACCTCGTTTTCTCTCCATGTTAATAACGTGGAGAAAAAACGAGCAAAAAAATCACGTTTGTTGTATGGGAGCCACCTTTAAATATTTGTTTTATTTTAAATTATTTATTTATTTTTAAAGTGTAAGTGTTAAAGAACTCAATATTCTGTGAATATTTCAAGCTGCTTCCTGTTGCCGTTATCAATATCGATTAAAAACGAGCAATAATCACTTTTGTTGTATGGGAGCCCCTTAAATATTAATTTTATTCTCTTTTTAAGTATTCGTTGTTATAGCGGCAACAGAAATACATCATCTGTTAAAATTTCAACTGTCTATCACGGTTCATGAGATACAGCTTGGTGACAGACGGACGGACAGACAGACAGATAGACGAACAGCGGAGTCTTAGTGATAGGGTTTTACCCTTTGTGTACGGAACCCTAAAAAACTATTTAGTTTGCAAGCTTGCAGAAATCTGCCGTGACCTGCAGTGTTTTGCCACGAATTGGAATTAAGATAAAAAAATGTTTTTGTAAATACATAGATACAAATTCCTGCCAAAATACGTATATATTATTCGGAAATACATAGGTAGAAGAAGCGTAATAACTTTAAAAAAATATATATATATAAACCAATATAAAGTTCTGTGTGTTCGCTACTGGGCAATTGAATCTAATCTTAATCATAAGTTCAAAAATAAAACTTATCTCCTAACGTCAAATACAAATTAAACTGCCTGTCCCATACAAACAAAGGGACTCCTAATCTATACCATTCGGGTGGTCCACCATTATATGACAGAAGTGACAACCATTTTTATAACCTCCTAGTAATCTGATTAACAATAAATACAAAATTACTTCATAACAATGGAGAACGAGTATTGTATGGGAGCATGTGCGCGCATTCGTCTTGTTTATCGTATTTTACGAGAGAGCGAAGCAATGTTTGTGACAAGGATGACACTGGAGCATAGAAAATGGAAAAGTATACTTTGTGTAATAAGAAGGTACTTTGACACTAAGATATGCCAAACTTTTTGAAAAGATTTATGGAGAAATCATAGAGTAAATCTTCTTCTTCTCTTATATATTATAAAAAGTGATGTATAAAAAGTGTACGTATGTATATTCCCTATGGACATTAAAACGCCTGGACCGATTAAGACAGGACTTTCACTGGCAGATAGCTGATGATATAAGGAGTAATCCACGCGGGTGAAACAGCGGGGCGCAGCTGGTAACCCTGAAAATTATGATAAATTAATTATATTGTATTGGGATGGGACGCAGCGACCCAAAATGGCCTTCTACAAGATCAGAACTTACGGAATTTTGAGTGTGTAAAATGTACCTATGTGAAAATTAGAGAATAGCACTCACTGTATTAACGTTATCTTGATATAGACTTTACACTGAGAGCAGTAACAACTTGTTGCGAATTTTGCACTTGCGTTAACTCAATAAGCAAACAGGTGGTAGAAAGTAGGGTTTGCCAATATGGTGTGGCACTGAATGCGCACATTTATCAGACCAAATAGACAAGCAGGTATGTTTACATCCACGCAGACTTAAAACGCAGCAGTGTCACCAATTAACACCGTGTACAGACTAGCAAATTTTTCCAATTGCATTAAACCTACTCGAACTACGATTTGTATTAAGTTAAGACCAGTGCCATTGACATAGCGCTAGATGGCGCGGCTTTTATTTTATACAAAAAGTAGTTAACTTGAATAGGTTAATTGGAAAAACTCGCACTAGGCACACATATCATAGCGGACGTACGCAAACGAACGCTACTGAACCTGAACGAGTTGTTGTGGGACGTATCAGCGATAGCGAGCGCATCTGGAGCGCATGCGAACAATCGCGAACGAGAACGCAGTGTCTCCCGTGCGCCGCATGCGCATACGTTTGCATACGTTTGTATGTATTTGATTCGGACCCGGGTAGGTATGTCCTAAAACTGCGACCAGAAACACGAGAGGATGGGCAGCGGCACCCTCCTACTGCATGGTGAACTCTCTGTGATCTCTGCGGTCTACGATGGAGCACGCTTGCCCAGAAGAAACCGATTCACTCGAGATTTGTAGACACCCAGATTGTTATATAAACAAAATGTGTTATCATCATCATCATTATTATCAGCCTATCATGTTTCCCATGCTGGGACACAAGCCTTCTCTCAGAGAAACAGAGGATGGGCCATAATCCACCATGCTGGCCCAGTGCATGTTAGTTATGTCCAAATTATTTAATTTTGTATTTTCTTATAAATTAATACAACATTTTGTTCCATTTTATACATGTATTATATTATAAGTACATGAGGCGAGGTGGCAGTTAAACGGAAACTTATTAATTAATGTTTAAAAAAACTTAGTTAAAACAATGTGTTTACTGAAATGATAAAATATTATATTTTTCTTACTTTATGGTATTTTATTTATGAATTGTGAACGGAAGTATTACGTAGGTAGATAAGCCATAGAATACTTCCGATACATGTTAATTAGAAATGAACACAAAATAGCGGTACTAAACCCGTCAATGAGCAATGAGCGAACTGCAATAAATTGCAATGTAAACTATAGGAGAGCAGTTCACTGTGCATCACACGTGGATGATGGAGGTACAGTCAGCGACGCCAGTATGTGATCACGCCCCTTTTTTATTAACCGACTTCCAAAAAAGAGGAGGTTATCAATTCGACAGTTTTTTTCCCTTAATGTTCGTTAACTTAACTTTTGACTGGGTTAACCGATTTAGATGGTTCTTTTTTTTTATTTGCACACTGGAGCTTCCCATTTGCTCCCATTTCAATTTGGTCTAGTTCTGATGAAGTCGTTTTTTTTATATTGATAGTTATATTATTCACTAATCGCGCCCCGCGGTTTCACCAATGTGGACATTTCCTCACTCGATCCACCACTGTTGCTGCGCGAAAAAGGAACAATCAAACAAACACAAACGCACATTCGCATTTTTAATATTGTATGATTCTAGCGCGCAGAAATTAAACACAAGCTGAGTTAAACAAATGGATAATTCAACTTGTTTAACTCAGTTTCCTTTTATAATTGGGCATGAAATTTATTTTCATAATCCGTTCTACGATGTTCTTACTCATCTACTATTTCCACATTCCCAATTCGGTCCGTTTTTTTATTACATTGATTACTCCTATCAGTTCCCGCAATTCTTTTTTTATTATGTAAAGGAACTTCTCGAAATGTCCCATAAAAAAATACTAAGTACTTTAACTCAGTAGTTTTTGAAACAGCTCTATTATAACGAATAATTTTGATCTGTCCCTTACAAATTTTGAAGTAAATTTTTCTTGTTTAAAATTATTTAATCTAGCACGTTTAAATGTCATACAACGAACGGACTTTAATTTTATGAATCGTGAAGAGTGACAGCGATGATGATGACGTCATCTTAATAGTTAAGCGTCATGAGGTAGTATCAACCACAGAAAAGAGAAATAAATAGAACGGAAATGAGAAGATAAATCTGTCGCTAGGTATTGTGACATAAATAAGAATGAACATTTTTATTTACTCCGCGTCACAGTTCCTAACACAGTTGCTATGGGTTTATATTGGTGCAAGTGGCTACAACAAATTTCTTACAAAAATGCCTTGACAGCAGTTCTAATTAAAAAAAATACTTTTCTGTGGTATCTACGATGTTCCTAGTCAGCGTAGACGTTATCTGAAAACTCCTGTACCGTGTCCCGTGTAATGTGTAAGTCATTATTATCCTTATTATACCCTTTTCTCGTTTCTGTTGGATCGTTCGCCTCTTTTTCACGCAATCCATCCATACATTCTATATACGATCTCTACCCTGGAAGGTAGAGATCCCTACCTTCCAGGGTTGAGATTCATCTGCCTAGGCTCATCATTCTCCTTGCGAAATATTTTTTTCTTCTCTTCATGATGCTTCTATCTACATATTTCACCAGGCTGATATTTGAATAATACTTTTTTTTACATATCTTTTAATATTAAAAAAATATTACTATATACTGTCATCGCTGACTGTACAGCTGCAGGTCATGGAGTTCAAACGATATTTACCAAACACTGTATGTCGACAGGATGCGCGTGTGCCGGCGGACTGGTGCGCTCAACTACTTTTTTACAAAAAAATATATATGATATAAAATAAATATAAAAATCACGTACTGAAGTACAGTTTTTTAATATTTATTCATTCATTACATATTCTATGAAAATTTCGACAGGCTATTTATTACGGTTCGAAAGATACAGCCGTTTAAAGGTAAGACGGATGGAGGACGGACAGACAGACAGACGAACAGACAGATACACAGTCAGACAAATAGACAGACAGTGTAGGCTCAGTGATAGGGTCCCGTTTTTACCCTACGGAACCCTAAAAAGCATATCAGCTTGGCTCATAATAGCCCACAAGCCTGGGATATTACTTTCGTACACTATGATTATTTTACCTTATTAATACGTATTTTTTCACTGACTGTACGAGTCCATTCATTGCATTACTGATTAACATTCTATTCCACCGTTGTTAAAATGTAGGTACGTCTGAATCGTGAATATAAAATCAAATAAAACACTCTGTCTGTAGTTAGAAACAATCGAACGAATACGTAATTTTACGTTGGGGAGCGTTCAACTATTACGTAATGCAATTTTTTGAGATTTGGGACACCCCCTCCCCCCATGTAACGCGCCGTAACGTTTTTCTGTACCCCCCCCCCCAGTGACCATTTTTACCTAAAAGTCACAATTATGCGGCGTCAAGTACCGGAAAGTCGCTAAAATACCTTTGTTATATAAAAAATGCGCGAGAGAATCTCTTTACGCGATCGTTCTGAAGGGTTAAAAAAAACAATGATACGTAACGCGTAGTTCAAACACCCCCTCTCGCCACTGTAACGCATCGTAACATTTTACAAGACCCCCTCCGCCCCTCCCACAAATTCGTTACGTAATACTTGAACTCTCCCTCGCCTATAATAACATATTATCCATGTCCAACTATTTACGTACATGTCCAAATATTTTTGGTAATAAATATATTATTATCTTTTTTTAGAGAGGTGTCTACTGTCTACCTTTCACCTTTTTGCTGATAACCCCTTGCCACCTTCATCGACGTTGAACGATGGTAGCCGAGCGGTAGCATGACGTGTGCTTTACAATCTGACGGCAACTAATTCGGGAAACTGTAGGTGGCTTCTATTTTTTCTTTCTGTACCCTACTCTGATTCCCCAGGAAACTATAGGTATAAGGCTTCTATTTATTAGATATTATTTTCTGTACCCTACTGCGATTCCACGGGAAACTGTAGGTATAAGGCATCTAATTTTTTTTCTGTACCCTACTATGATTCTCCGGGAAACTGTAGGTAGTATAACGCTTCTTTTTTTTCTGAACCCTACACCAATGTGTAGTACTTAAATAAATAATGTGCAGTTTCGATGCCGTATCTCAACAACGATGAAGGAAACCGGTTTCACCAAGAACCTCAAAAGTTCAAAGAGAAGTAATTCACCAACATGCACTGGGCCAGTATGATGGATCAAGGCCTCCAACTATATGCAAAAATTCGTCAATGGTATGTTTCTGCGTGAAAGCGAAACAAAGAAGACATTATTACCATTGCATCCAGCACACCTATTATATTTTATATCCTAGTAAAGATTTCGACACGAAATGGTTAACGAATAAATCTTTTCCAGGAAAATCTAGGTTCTCACGATATACCATTATGTCAGACCATGAAAACGTTCACGATCTGAAAATCAATTCCAAGGCGGTAAAAACCAGACAAGTCTGGGACGGTGAGTAAATCTAGGATGATTTAACGAAGCGGTTCGTTAAGCGTAAAACATTAATTTAGAGTAAATACTAGATTCTATATATATATATACATTCGATCGTTTACGTTAATAAACGTTTTGATCGACGTTTTTGTGAGAAATGATGAAGCGGTTAATATGTTTTGTGAAGCTTGAATTTTAGTGAAGGATAAAATTAAGAGCATGATGATAGAGCATTATCTTAGAGCTCTCTTGGCTGGCTCAAGAGCGATGTAGCGCTTTTTTTATTTATAAAAAGTTAACCGTCACGTGACGCCCTGCACACTGTTTCACGTTTGCAGGGCATAAGAGAGCGTCATATTGTTAGCCATCACGGCAGACGAGTCAGTTTTACTGCCAAGGTGTGCCAATGGATGTTTCACAACAAAAAAACAGGCATGCGGTCCACCTGAAGGTAAGCTGTAATCGCTTTATAGGGACTCCTGAATTAGTATCGGTGTTGTTGATGCTTTGTCAATCCCCAGAAAGGTATTATTAAGCTTGGTAGGAAGGACATTCCACTCATTGCAGGCCCGCGGGAAAAAAAGCGAAAGAACCGGGCAGAAGATTGCTTCGGCAACAAACCTCAATAATCTCATAGATAATAGAGTAATTTGATCACTTAATAATGGAAACACGGACCACCTCTTAGATCACCTACATACCTATTACTCTCATCCAATGTTACCATAAACATAACGGCATATCGCATACATTATCGCATAAATGCCTTGGTTACTGCAAACTGAAGAGTGAAGTCCATATACAGGGTTACGCATATAGACTGTACTAATATGAAAAGAGGTCTTGTACATATCATTATGAGCAACTTTTAGTATGGGACCAACGCTAAAATCACGTAATAAAATATGCACCTACATACATTTTGTCGAGTGGCAATGATCTTTTTCTATGGAACAGTAGATTTTTCATTACTTAGATTTTAAAATTAACCCTGTATGTGCGTATTCCTGTATAATAGCAGATTACCACTTACTACTTTAATTAATAAGCGATCATAAATCTAGGCTAATCACCTCTAACTGGCTGATAACTATCTGTAATAATATATCAAAATAATTTATAACAGTTTTTGCCAGTATTTGATGGTTCGGAGATCACTTTCGAAAATCGACTGAGAGTTAGGTACCTACGCCTACGTTTGATTGAAGATCAACATTAAACTAGAGGTACTTATTGTAAATAGGTACCTACATATTTTTTATAAAAGTAAAAGTATCATGACTATATTGAATTCATTTTGACATAAGATAAATAAAATAGACACACTGTAGGTATTCCTAATCTATATATGTAGATATATAAAACAAAGTCAGGTAAGTAACGCCATTTAGGTATAACTCAAGAAAGGCTGGACCGGTTTTAATGATATTTTTTTACTTATGCCATTTTAATTTTTCTTATTGTAAATATTTGTTAAATTAGTGTATAAATTCGTAGATTAAGTAAATAACGTAATGGTACAAAACTGTAAAGTTATTTGCTAGTTAAATAAAGGATTGAATTGAATAATCTTTAAATTGTTGGATTTCAGATTCAGCAGAAGTATCAAAGTACCAAAAAACTCACAAAAAAATATGAAGAAAATTCCCATACATTCTGTATGGAACCGCAAGAATTGTTACATCATAGGGAAAAAAATCATTGTCATCTATGTTGAAAGAAGAAGGTTGCTACAAGGAGATATATAATGCGGGTGAAACCGGAAGGTGCAGCTAGTAATAAAATATAATAATGTTTACGCCAATGTTGCCTCTCCCGCGCTAATATAAGGCAAGCAATACGTTTAAAAAAATGTATTTTGTATGGGACCCTTTAGTTTTTACTTTTTGACTTCATTATTAAATCTTAGTTAATCCGCCGTAGTATTACATATTCTGTGAAAATTTCAACTAGCTGTCTATTACGGTTCGAAACAACGGACGGACAGACAGCGTAGGCTTAGTAATGGCTTTATTAACCCTTTGGGTACCGAACCCTAAAAATAGAAGTGATGTTAGAACACCTCCTAAGGGTAGCCTAAAACCTGACAGCGTATCACCAAGGGAGAGTATAGGGGTAAAAAAGTGGACAAAAACCTCGCGTGATTAAAGGACAACCCCATAACACTCCCCAAATCAAGCTACTTCTATTTCACACATCATTTCAATCTAGTAGCATAATAATTGCTCTTCGTAGATGATCGTTTACTTTAATCGTTTCTCGGGTGCTCGTGACAGGCGAGCTAAGGTGATTGAAATAATAAGCACTGTCAATGGCGGTGAAAGCACGCGGCACGCTTTGAGGGTTAGCAGTTCAGATGTAGGAATATAAGAGGAGGCAATGAAACTAAAGGTCTGTTTAAAGAAAGCAGTAATCACCACAAAATTAAATGACCTAATGAAATATGGAAATACTACGTAGCAAGCAATCGGCTACAATAAGGCCTACTACCCACTACTAAAATGTTAATCTCCTACTATGCAAAAAAGCTTGATGAGCTTATAAATCTATCCCATATATTTCAATTTTATTTTTATTTTATAAAGGGTTGCCATCCATCTGGATTCGCCCGGATATGTGCGGACTTTTAGAAAATTGACAGGACTTTATCCGGCTTTGTTATTTGACCGTTTTTTTAGCTTGGGCGATGTAATACACTTAAATCTAGATTAGCGTCTTCCAAAAAATACAAAAATATGTCCGGCTTTATGTCAGGGCTAAATTTTGATATAGTAACCCTAATTCTATAATCTACACTGTCAAATGTCACGCGTAAAAATGAGACAAAAATAAAACAGATCTATCTATCGAGTGTTGTAAGGAGGCGAAGAGTGTAGTGAAGGAAATGACGATATAACAGTCTCAACCTTTATTGCAGGAAATATGGTATCGCAGAGTTTTGTAGTTTCAACAATACTTAGACTTTCCTATCGTTCCCTAACCAGGCGTCAGAGTGGACTGCAAGTGGCTATCGCACTCTTAGCCTATACGATGGTGAGCTAAGCTAATTACCTAGCTGAGGCGCGGGGAGAGGACTGCAGGTGGCTATCGCACTCCCGTTGCCTAACTCGGCCGATACTAGAGGACTGCAGTGGCTATCGCTCTAGCACGGTCGCTAGCTAACTGAAGGCTCCGCTGCTGCGTGGCTGCTTATATACCGTCGTAGAGGTAGCTCGGCGCTTGATCGCGTGTCTTCGTTGGATTGGATGAAACAGGTGGTCGGTGTGCGAGTGAGAAAGTATTCGAGTCTGCAGTGTTGTTGGGTTTCCGTGTTACAATCTCCCCCTCTGGTACTCGCTAACGTCCCGTAAGAGTACCAGGAATCAGGAGAGCTGGTTTTTTCTTGGCCGCCCTCGTTGTCGGATTGGTAGAACTGGGGCTGGTACTACATCATCTCGTTTCTCAAATTTCATTATTGCTGATGTATGATATTTTCCCATAGATTTTTGAGGGTCATCTATGTTTGCAACCTCGTATATTGCACTTCCATGCTTTTTAATAACAACATATGGACCATCACGACGAGGAGCTAATTTTGCAGAAAACTTTTTGTCTTGATTGCTTATTGGATGAGTTTGTACTAACACTAGGTCTCCAGTAGCATAACCTGGGTCTGGACGTCGTTTCTGGTTTGCCCTTAATCTGTTGTTATCTTGCATTTCTTCAATATTAGTTTTTGCTATGTCTAGATCTCTTGCTAGATTTTCCAGATGTGGAGTAATCTCTGGGATAAAGTTTTCATTTCGTACAATCTCGCTGAAGTTGTGTGATATTTCGTACGGAGTTCTCATTTCTCTTCCGAATGTTAGATATGCTGCTGAGAATCCAGTACTTTGGTTGTGAGCGGAATTCATTGAGAATCTAATGGCAGGTAAGGTTTCTGGCCATCGATGATGTTCGTTTTGAACCATTATTGCAATTCGACTCTTCATATCCCTGTTTTTTCGTTCCAAAATATTAGGTTCTGGGTGGTAGACAGGGCTTAAAAATTGTTGTATATTCAAGCAAAATGTTAATTTTTGCATTACTGCCGATATAAACTGTACGCCATTGTCACTTGTAATTCGGCGTGGCAGTCCATATCGTAATATTACTTTGTTAAGTAATGTCAGAGCGCATTGTTGAGCTGTTGCTTCTTTGAGTGCAAATAATTCTACCCAACGTGATGCTGTATCTTCTACAATGAAAATCCATTTTTCGTTATTTGGTCCTTTTGGTAATGGACCAAACAAATCTATAGATAAAACTTCAAATCTCTGATAGTTGGCGGTTGATTGATATAATCCTGATGGCTTTTGGTTTGATGGTTTATATCTTTGGCATTCAATACAGGTTTTAACATGGTTTATTACGTCTTTACGTAGATTTTTCCAAAAAAAATTGCTGCTTATCCGTTTGACTGTATTTTCTATCCCAAGGTGTCCAGCTGTAGGTGCATCATGAAATGATTTTAGGATGGTTTGTACTTCGATTTTTGGAACGACTAGTTTAGCGTTATCATCTTCTTGATCTGGTGTGAGTCTATAAAGTACCCCTTTGTGGATAAAGTAACCTCTTTTTGACCATTGTATGAAATCTTCACTTCCTGGTTCACTTTCTAATGCTTTTATGATGAGATTTAGATCTTCATCACTTTTTTGCTTATTTCTTGTATTAGTTTCATTTTCTTTTGGAAAATCTAATTCGATTTCACAAATTTCACATGTTTCAGTATGATTATCACATGGTGGCCGAGAAAGACTGTCAGCTAGAATATTTGTCTTTCCAGGAGTGTATTTTATCTCAAGATTGTAGGGCTGTAGTTGTAATGCCCATCGTGCAAGTCGGCCTGTAGGTGACTTCAAATTCAGTAACCATTTCAGTGGTTGGTGGTCTGTGACAGAGACGAACTTTGAGCCTTCTATGTAACCTCTAAAGCGTGATACTCCCCAGACAATTGCTAATGCTTCTTTTTCTGTTACCGTATAGTTACGTTCAGCTGAAGTGAGTTGTCTGCTGGCATATTCGATAGGATGTTCATTTGGTCCCTCCCCCTGCACTAAAGCTGCTCCAATGGCGTAATTACTTGCATCCGTTTTTATAATAAAAGGTGATTCGAAATCTGCTTGTTTCAAGATTGGTGCTGTAGTTAGTGCAGTTTTTAGAGTTTCTCTGTTAGTTTGGCCAATCTCTTGCGGCAGTCGTCGATTAAGTGGCCTTTTCTGCTGCAGAACAGGCATCTTTTATATTTGTAGCTCCCTGGTTCTGTCGATGCTCTTGTAATCTGCGGTTTAGAGGGCCCAGATTTCTCCTCCAAAGACTCAAGGTGTCGAGCACGTTCAAGTAAACTGGCAAAAGTTTTTATGTCAGACCGAGCCACTTTTTTCTTCAAACTTAGTTTTAGAAGACCGTAGATGAGGTCTAACTGTTCATCTTCCTTGTGTCGCTTTAGGGGTAACATTCCCAATAAGGCGCGCTTGCGGCAGATGAAGCTGTCTGTGGGCTCATCCTCTCTTTGTGATGATGCGAATAGCTCCAAATAAATTTCGTATGGTTGACGCTCGGGGGCAAAGGCAGCTCGCAGGGATTTTATCGCTTGCGGCCATGTTTTTGTTTCACCCTTTACTCCTTGCCACCACGTACTTGCTTGATTTTTCAGCAACAATGGTATTCCTGCCAGTGCATCGTCGTCAGAAATGTCTTCAATTTTTTTATAGATCTCTACTGCTGTAATGAATTCGTCTACTTTGCTGTAGTCTCGTTCTCCGTTGAATTTCAGTGAGCAGCGGGTAAAATTTTATTTGATGTTTGAGGCGCTGGCTGTCGTTTAAGTAGTTCAGCGAACTGTTTACTTGACAGCATTATGGGCTTCGACGTTAATGTCACCTCTTCTTCGTTTTCTACTTCTTCTTCCTCTTCCCAGTCTTCGTCTTTTGTCTTCGGCATAGCGAGTTTTTATTGTTGGACGTCAGATGTAAAGAGGCGAAGAGTTTTCTACCTCTTCTTCTTCTTCTTCCCAGTTTTCGTCTATTGCGTTCGGCCAGTGAGTTATTTCCGTTGGGCGCCAGATGTAAAGAGGCGAAGAGTTTTCTACCTCTTCTTCTTCTTCTTCCCAGTTTTCGTCTATTGCGTTCGGCCAGTGAGTTATTTCCGTTGGGCGCCAGATGTAAGGAGGCGAAGAGTGTAGTGAAGGAAATGACGATATAACAGTCTCAACCTTTATTGCAGGAAATATGGTATCGCAGAGTTTTGTAGTTTCAACAATACTTAGACTTTCCTATCGTTCCCTAACCAGGCGTCAGAGTGGACTGCAAGTGGCTATCGCACTCTTAGCCTATACGATGGTGAGCTAAGCTAATTACCTAGCTGAGGCGCGGGGAGAGGACTGCAGGTGGCTATCGCACTCCCGTTGCCTAACTCGGCCGATACTAGAGGACTGCAGTGGCTATCGCTCTAGCACGGTCGCTAGCTAACTGAAGGCTCCGCTTTTTTTTTTTTTTCTAATGTGACTTATTGCTGTTGGCCTTGCGGCCTCTACAGCTTGACCGGACTAGTTGGTGAACGCAGAGGGCGTTGGGCCAACATGGTTTAGATTTTGGGCGACAAGCGCAAGGGCACCTCGGAGGTACGAGCCTCGGCTTGGACCGTCGCCGGGAGTGGGAGATTAGACTTGCCCTGGCACCCCAGAAGGGGTGTGCCCTGTGGCCCTAGTAGGTTGTTGAACTGAATGATTATTTGGAGAGAATCTAACCGATCTTCTAACAGATCCTGGGGGTCTCCGATCCCGCCGGCGGGATCGTTGTGTGTGTGTGTGCCTGTGGTAACCGGCGCCTATACCAAAAACTGAATATTTCCTGTTGCCAGGAGTAGTCGGATCGGACGAGCCCAACGCCGCCGAGGTGACGACGGCGATGGGGTCGTCCGGGTCGCCTAAGATATTTCTGGGGCGTCTACGGAGGGGTGGAGTGTTTGTCGTGTCTGTCGAGTAGTTCGAGGCCTGGACTACGAGAGGGTTGGGATGGTGGGGCGCCGCTTCAAAGTAGCGGCGGGAAGTGTGCTTCATATATTGAAGAATGGACGGGAGTTCGAGATCGCAGTGCAAATCGGCGTTTCGCATGTACCAGCTAGCGCCGACCGCTCTGCGTATGAAACGGTTTTGGATGACCTGAAGCTTGTCCAGGTCAACGCGGGATGCGTGGGCGAACGCCACGGAGGCATAAGTCATGACGGGACGGATGCAAGTTTTGTAAATTGTCAGCTTATTCCTAAGTGACAATTTACTACGCTCGCCAAGGATGGGGCTGAGACGGCCTAGGAAGAAAGCCGCTCGGTTGCGGACTATCTGGATATGTTTTGAGAAAGTGAGGCGACGATCGAGGGTCACGCCGAGATATTTGGTGGAGTGTGTCCAAGGGATGGGCTTCCCGTGAAGCGTGATGGGTTTAGCGGGGGGATTTTTGGATGGGTGGAAGTACATTGCTGCACTTTTGTCAGGATTGACCGTGATGGCCCACTTCTTGAACCAGTCACCTAGGTGAGTGAGGGCTCGTTGAAGGTGGGCCCGCTGGATGATCTTGTTCCACCCTCTGGTGTAGAGGGCGGTGTCGTCAGCGAAGAGAGCTATGTTCACGTTGGGAGATCGGGGAATATCGCTTGTGAAAATCGTGAAGAGAACAGGTGCCATGACGGAGCCTTGAGGGACACCGCCACCAATGGAGTGAGGTGAGGAGCGAACTCCCTCGACGCGATAGCGAAAGCTTCGAGCCGTGAGGTAGTCTTGTATGATGAGTACAAGACGGTCTGGCATTCCGAATTGATATAGCTTGTATATCAACCCGTTATGCCAGACTTTGTCGAACGCTTTTGCGACGTCGAGGAAGACCGCAACTGTGCCCTGATAGATGGGCTTGTGGGTGAAGCCGTGGGATGGTTTCTTATTGAAACCTTCAAGGATGTACTCCGTGATGCGGTGCACTTGTTGGACGCAGGAGTGTTTGGCTCTAAAGCCAAACTGCTCGTCGGGGAGGAGGTTGTTGTCCCTGATGTGGGACCAGATGCGCTTCAGAAGGATGCGCTCATAAATCTTCCCCAGAGTACTGAGGAGACTAATGGGACGGTAGCTGGAGGGCTCAGAAGCCTTTTTACCTGGTTTGTGAATGCCGATTACGTCGGCAGACTTCCAGGCATCGGGAAAGATAGAATTGTTGATGGCCGCATTGAAGATGCTGACTAGAAGGTACACAAGCGAGACTGAGAAGTGCTTGAGCACTTTATTTGAGATGCCATCGGCACCAGGGGCTTTCCTGACTTGGAGGCCCTTGATGATCGACTCGACCTCAGAAGCCGTGACTGGCTCGAGGGTATCAACGGGCGGGGTGGAGGATTTGTGTTCGACTTCGCTGTCCACCGCTTCGCGGTGGGCAGGGTCGACCTGAGCTAAAGAGGGGCAGCATTGCTGCTCGAGGCTTTCGGCCAGACATTCGGCCTTTTCCTCGTCTTCGAAAGCGGGGGGGAGATCAGGTCGGGTGAGGGGGGGCATGGCAGTCACGGTGTCAGATTTCAGAGATCTAGCCAACCGCCAGTATGCCTGGTGGGTTGGCTGAATCCCTGAAAGTAGGTCATCCCACCTCTGATTACGGAGCTCACTGATGCGGTTTTTTACGGCACGCTCGTAATACCGCAGAGCGGCTCTGTTATCTTCGGTGCGATACCAGTCAAAGGCCCTAGCGGCAGCGTGTTTCGCTCTCAGAAGCTCCTTCACGTCCTCCGGCAGGACCCAGCGTTGGTCTTCCTCGGCTGGGACCTGCTTGGAGGATGTACCTATAGCGGTGCGAAGATGGCTAGTGAGAGCGTCGATTGAGGTGGTGACGTCGTCAGGGGTCACGATGTCATCGGGGATTTTGTCCAAGTCTGGAGAATTGATCGCCTTTAGGGCTTCGCCTAATTGCTTCCAATTCACCACGGTCTTGGTTTCAGGAGGTCTGTCAGTCGGGTCGGGGCCTAGTCGCATAAGGACGGGTCGGTGGTCAGATTCGAGTTCGTGTAGCACCTCTAACGAGCGTAAACGAAGTGTTACGCCTTTAAGAAGTGCTATGTCGAGTACATCAGGTCTTAGGTCCAGGTTGGAGGGAAAGATTGTCGGGGTGCTGGGAGGGAGGATATCAAAGTTGAGTTCGTCAGAGAGGGAGTTCAGGAGGTTACCCTTCACATTGGATACGTTGCATCCCCACATGAGGTGCTTGCTGTTGAAATCGCCAGCCAGAATGACGGCGCTTCCTAGAGACAGGAGGGCCTCGAGGTCGCTCCTGTGGAGGGTCTTGTTACCGGAGAGGTAACAAGATACAAGTGTGATGGACTGATGACCGGTCATCGAGAGACGGCAACAGGACGCTTCCATAGCTATGAGGGGAGGAGTAGGGATAGGAATGCAGTGAAGAGACCTTTTGTAATAGATAAGAGTCCCGCCTTTCATGGCGGTAGTCCTATCATTACGTACCAGCAAGTAGTTTGCGATCCTAGGATCCCTCTTGCTTGGTTTTAGAAAAGTCTCGTTCACAAGCATAACATCGACCTGATGGGTCGAGAGGAATTGGTGAATCAGGGGGCGTTGGTCCCTTGATTCTGTGGAGAGGCCGTTGGCATTGAACCATGCCAACGATAAAGAACGAGGTCTCAGTCTTTTAGGTGTACTATCCATGATAGTTACCAGAATTAAGACGAGGGGACAGACGCTTGATTGAATCAAGAAGAGTGGAGTGCTCTGCCAGGACGTCGAAGACGTCGGTGATGTCAGCATTCCGAATTTTGCGGGCTACCAGCCGTACTTCCTCACAGTCTAGGGTCGTGGCAATTTCTACCAGGAAGGCGAGGTCCGACTTTAGACCAGAATGGCCTGAAGAGGGAGGGGCCGAATGGGGCGCGAGAGAGGGACGGACTTTGTTCTGGACGCGAGCAGATGTGGTGGCCGGAGTTGCAGTGGGCGGCTGGGAGGCCTGAGGGGCATGCAGGGGCTTGGTCCATGCATTGGTTGACGGTGCAGGGGCGTCCACGTATTTGGGAGCCTGCGTGACGGGGAGTTTCGACTTAGAGCCGGCTCCTTTGGAGTGAGAAAGCTGGTGGGGACGAGGGGTTTTGCCCTGCCCCTTTGCGGCCTTCGGGGCCTTGGGGCAACCACGATAGTTCGCGGTGTGTCCCGTGGTCCCGCAGAGCACACAACTGGGCGGGGTTTGGTCGCCCTTTTCCCGCGAGCATTCGGAAGTGCTGTGCTCGCCGGCGCACTTGACGCAGCGAGGAGCAGCATGACAGAAGCGGGCAGCATGCCCGTAGAGCTGGCAGCGGTGGCACTGCCCGGGAACACCTTTGCGGTGCGGGGTCTCGACCTTGAGGCCGGAGAGGCTAAGAACCGCCTTCAGATTGAAGATGGTTTTCCCCTCTGGTGTTTTGTCTAAGATGACCAACACGAGGTCAAGAGGGGTTTTGGCCCTACCGCGGTACATGCGGTGGACCTCTCGGGCGGGGAAACCCTGGTCCTTGAGATCTTCGCGGATCGAATCCACGGGGATCTCTTTGGGAAGGCCGCGTATGACGACGCGGAGGACCTTTTCTTCCTCAAGCGGGTGATTGTGGAAGGCTAGGCTCTCTTCCCGGAGGACTCTGGTCAGGAGACGGTAGTTGTCAGAGGTGGTAACCCTGATGCTAATTCCGTCACTGACGGATTTTGCGACGAACTTTATGTCATTGTCGGACATAATCTGGGAGACGCGCTCCCAGTCTTCTCTTCGTCGTAAGACAAGAGGAGGGGGGGGTTTGGAGGATGTTGTCGCGGGCGTTGGAGGAGCGGCGGCAGCATCGGTGGGAGGCATAGCTCCAGAAGATGGGCACTGGGCCTTGGACGGAGGAGGGGGGGATGCAGAAGAAGCAGGGCGCTTCTTGCCCTTGCCAACGACTGTGAAGCCGTCGTTGCAAGCGGTGTCCATCTCCTCTTGCGGAGGGATGGGATCGAGAGAGGCCGTGACCTTGAGTGAGGCGCGCGAGTGGCTCCTCTGGTAGGATTTCTCCCGAGGGGCTACAGAGCGCGAGCGCGACCGAATGCGCCTGGGAGAGCGCGAGCGAGAGCGGCTCGTTGAGGGAGCCCGGGACTTGGGAGCAGAGGCTGGGCCTTTAAAGGAAGGCGTCAGCTTGGCCGCCGCGGTGCGGTCATGCCCAGGCTTGGGCTTGGGTGGAGCCTTACGGGTAAGGGAGGAGGACGGGGAGGGGGAGGCTTTGGAAGCTTTCCCGGTAAAAAAGGAGGCCGCGAACGTCGCTGGGGAGCGGAGAAAGTTCTCCGCGTCTGCCGGATTGGCAATAAGCTGAGCCAGGAAGGGGCCTGAGAACGCTTCGAGGGCGGTCTCGAGATCCTTCCTGGTCGCCATATTAGCGGAAGGCTTAATTAAACAAAGTTAAAAAACAGAGTCAAAACAAAGTCAATATTGGGTTGGGGGGAAGGGTCCCCCCAACAGGCTAAGGTGAATGTAGTCTCCCTACCGGGGCAGGGAGATGAGTACCGGGTGAGTGAGTAACAACAATGTGAGATGAGTACACGAAAAAAACAAGTGAGTGATAACGTGAGGTGAGTACCTGGTATCCACGAAAAAGGCAACGGCTGGAGCGAACTAAACAATGAACTAGCACGCACGCTAGAAACGGCAGCGGCGGCGGACACTACGAGCACAAAACACACACACACGAACACGCGCGCGCGGCACAGCGGGATGCGACCCGCGCGGGGGCTGGGCCTCCGGCGGATTGAGGCGGGGGGCAGCGAGCGGCGGTCGGGCACGTCCGTACGGTACGGTGGCGCGAAGCGAAGTGTGGCGCGAAGCGAAGTGAGAAGGCTCCGCTGCTGCGTGGCTGCTTATATACCGTCGTAGAGGTAGCTCGGCGCTTGATCGCGTGTCTTCGTTGGATTGGATGAAACAGGTGGTCGGTGTGCGAGTGAGAAAGTATTCGAGTCTGCAGTGTTGTTGGGTTTCCGTGTTACAGTGTTTATTAAATATATTAACAACCTTAGAATAGAAGTATAATATGGGGTTAACTGATAAAGGCAGCATAAGGTGTTTACTAATGCTTAAAACTGTTTGTTTTTTGTGTAACTGAGTGTGAGCAAGTGTGTAATTTTTTTGGGCAACCGAGTGATGAGCTAGAAACCTAAAACAAGTATGCCAATGTCAAATAATATTCGTAAGAAGGTGATTACTGCAGTTCTAGCTTGTAGATGCCAACTCTCCCGTATTATGCCTCCGCGTCTTATAGCAGAATTTCAATAATTCACCAGCTACTTGAGTAAAGCTACGTAAAGTACCTACTGGTCGTGATGTATGGCTTCGCGATTTTCATTTATTACCTTCTAAGTGTACTTATAATAGCTACTAGTTGGAAAGTAGTCTCCTCAACTCTACTGAACACACTCTAAACATAATTAATTCATTCACATTCACAGAGTGCTGATAGGTACTCAGTTCATGGCAGATGAAAGCTTTCACTCTAAGCTTTAAACATATGAGCATAATATGTAAGTAAAACGTACTTAATTCTCTATGAAACCATATAACACGTCATAATCGAGTTTTAACCAGTGAAATTTAAGGCTTAATTTGGGCAGCGTTTAGTCCATACAAACTTATTCTCCTGTTTCCTCCCTGGATAATACCGCTAGAGCCATATTTTTTTTTTATAAAATTTATCTCCTTTATGGCCAGGCTTGTGTCATTTATTTTTTCTCGTAAGTTAAGTACTATAAGAAATATGAGCCTTTAAAAATCCCAAAAAATATCAAATTTTTACCTCCGTGTTCAGACGTCTCTCAAACAAAATTTATGAGTTTGTAAAACAAAAATAAATGACAGAAGCCGAGAGCAAACCTTTTTAAACAATTAATTGAAAAAAATAATGAAATCGGCCTATTTTTGAATGAGGAAACAGAAGAATCCGAGACGATAATTTTGTCTACTTTTCGTAGGTATAAATCGATCCGAGCTGCAGTTGTCCTTATTGCGCTCTGCGGGCAGAGGCTCGAGGTCAGGGGAGGGTCGGTCTAATACGTATACAGTTAGAGAAGAGACATGTAGTCGATAATTGTATCGACACATTAGTGCTGTCCATCGATATCGATATGTAACGGTTCTCGTCTTTAGTTAGTGTTTTGTGCGTGAAGTGAATTTAGCACATTACTGCAACGGTCGGCAAGTTAGGATTTGGACAAAATTGTTGACGCACAACATGATTTATTTTTACTATGGAAACTGACGTGGTTTTCGCACATAACACATTTAAGTACGAAAAGAAAGAATTTAAAAAAATATTGTAACTTGTGTATCAGGAATATCAGGATCGTAACAAGTGGAAAAATTTATAAATAAATAATTCTCTTAATATTAGTTAATTTTGTTGAACTATTTTTTCAAAATTTTATTCAAATACATTAGGTTATTACGTTGCTAAGTGATTAGATTATAGCTTATCATCATCAGCCAGAAGACGTCCACTGCTGAACATGGGCCTCCCCCTTTAACCTCTATACTGATAGTGATCGACATCCTGTCATCTGCATCCACTGGATGCCCGCGACTCTCACAATGCGTCGGTCCATCTAGTGGGAGGCCTACCTACGCTGCGTCTTCCGGTTCGTGGTCTCCACTCAAGGACCTTTCTTCCCCATCGGTTATCGGTACTTCGAGCGATGTGGCCTGCCCAATTGCCACTTCAACTTGCAAATTTGAATATCTATGTCGATGACTCTGGCTCTTTGGCGGATATTCACGTTTCGGATTTTATCGCGCAAAGAAACTCCGAGCATAGCTCTCTCCATTGCCCATTGTGTGACTCTGAGTATTTCCAAAAGGCCAACAGTTAAGGACCACGTCTCAGTACCATATGTTATCACTGGCAAAACACACTGGTCAAAGACCCTTGTCTTTAAGCACTGTAGTATCTTGGACGAGATGTCACGCAATTTCCCAAACGCTGCCCATCCGAGTTGGATTCTTCGGGCGACCTCTTTGCCCAAGTTGGACCAAGAATGATGGTACTGATCGTTTTTGGTTGGACTGACCTAAATGAACAATCTGTCCAAGAGAGGTGTAATGGTCAACAACTTCAAGAGTATCGTTCCCAACGATTACCGGCACGGGTACAACATGGACATTGGACATGATTTTTGTCTTGTCTATGTTTATTTTAAGACCCACATGTTGAGAAAGGCTACTGAGATCGCTGAGCATCGCATTGAGGTCCTCCAGCGACTCTGCCATGATGACTATATCATCGGCAAAACAAAAATGAGTGATTTATTCACCATTGATGTTGATGCCGAATCCGTTCCAGTCCAAGAGCTTGAAAACGTCCTTCACTGCGTTCGTGAACAGTTTCGGAGAAATAACATCTCTCTGTCTCACGGCTTTCTGCAATAGGATTGGTTCCGTGCTCTCGTCCTGTAATCGGATCGACATGTGTGTAATCGTTTCTATACAAACTCTTCAGCACTTCGATATACTTATAGTCGATATGACAACGCTGGAGGGACTGCAATACTGCCCAGGTCTCGATTGAATCCAAGGCTTTTTCATAGTCTACAAACGCTAGACATAATGGCCGATTATACTCCGCAGTCTTCTGTATAATCTGGTGGAGCGTGTGTATGTGGTCTGTGGTGCTCCTGCCTTTACAGAAACTGGCTTGTTCGGGAGGCTGGAAGTAATCAAACCTGCTTTCGAGACGGTTCGTAATGACTCTGGAGAACAACTTGTACACATGGCTCAGGAGTGAGATGGGTTTATAATTATTCAATAAGGTGTTATCACCTTTTTTGAAGGAGAGCACTACCACCCTACTAGTCCATGCTTCATGCGTAGTACCTTCGAGTATGACGGAATTAAATAACTTCTGGAGGACTAAAAGTACCGGTTTTCCATCCGCTCTCAGTAGTTCTGTCGTTATTCTGTCATCACCCGGCGATCTTGTTGTTCTTAAGCTTTTCAGAGCCATTCTTATCTCGTACAAGCTGATGTCTAGGATGTCCTCAGTGTAGTGTTGGGTCAGTTTAGCTCTCTTGTCCAGAGCTGTACCGATAATTAGGCTGTCGCGTCAATGTGTACAACTGTCCGTAAAACCTCTCGAGTTCTCTCAGAATCTTCGGCTTTGATGAAATGATACTACCATCCTCGATCTTCAGCTTCATCACTTGGCTCTTCCCAATAGACGAATTCTTTGCGAACACTATCCAGCCCTGGTTCCACTCGATTGCGTCCCTAATACATCTTTTATTATAGGAACGCAGATCGTGTCGTACCGATTTTGAGATTCGTCTGTTAAGTTGGCCATATTGCGACATATCAGCTGATGTTTGCAGTCTCATCTCAGTCAGGTCTTTCATTAGCTTAATGGTTTCATCTGAGAGCTTCTGAGGTATTTTCCGGCGTGGGGTCTTAAAGAACTTGGACCACACTGCTTGGACAGTTTCCACCAGCCCATTGTTTAGTACGAACAGTTCCGCTTTCGGCTCTGGAAGCGATTATGCAATTCGAGTTGGAAGTCTTTGGAGTTTTGGATTTGAGTATGACCAGAATGGAGCGTGGACTTCACCAGACGTGACCTCTCAAGCTTGTTGATATTCAATGTGCCTCTGACAAAACGGTGATCGCTACCGGTTTTCACCTTGCTAATCACGGAGACATTGAATATTCGCTTCTTGGTCGTCATGATGAAGTTGATCTCATTTTTGGTCGAACCATCGGGGCTCATCCACGTCTACTTCCTGCATGGTCACTTCTGAAAGAAGGAGTTCATCAAATAGAGTTCCTCCTCCATGAAGTCAACCAGCCACTGGCCCCTCGAATTCCGCTGTCCATACCCATATGACCCGACTCTTAACTCATCAACATTCCGCGTTCCATCTTTGCGTTGAAGTCACCCATAACAACGGTGAAGTATGTTACGGAGGTATCTATGGTCTCGGATATCTCCTCAAGTCCTCATACAACACCTCTACTTTACTTTAGATTATTAGATTATAGTTAAAGTTATCACAGGAATTGTACATGGTAATCCTTTCCGTAACTATCATCACATTATAGACCAGCACCCTCACAGGAAGTTTTCAAGCGTCGTGTGAAACTGTACTATTTCTTGGAGTAGCTACTGTATCGTTATTATCTCGCTTTAAGTTTATAAGTATGTATGAATTTAATATTTTTATTTATGTATGTATATTATTTTAACTAAAAACTTGGTTATTTGAATTTTTCACATAAATTTTGAGGTTATGTGAAAAAATTATTGGGACCAAAGTTGTAGATATTTTTATTACCTACAACTTTGCCATTAAACTTTTCAAAAACTATATTGCAAAACTATAAATCCATAGGATTTATAGTTATGCTGGAAATCGAGTTGAACCATTTTTTACCCTTAAACCCACCAACTTCCCGAACTCAGATCGCCCGTAATTTATTTTTCCTTTCATTTTTATCATAATAATGGGTTTCATACTACTGTGATTTTTTTTGGTTTCAAAAATTATCGACCCTGGTCTATTTGGCGTAGTCGGTTAGTAAAATATGAGCAGATCGCAAAATAACAAAAATCACTCGACATTCGGCAAACGCCGATATCAACTAGCCGAGTAGACTGCGAGGCGAAATGAATTTGTAGGCAACTAGGCATTCAGTGCGGGAGCACGGGCGGGCACGCACACACGCACAGTCTGTTCGTCACGCACACGTATATAGCTCGCTCGTCAGGGCGCAGCGAGACAGCAATAGAGTTGCTAAATACCTATTCATCAAATTTCTTGGCCATGGTATATCGGCTTAATAAAGGTAAAAATGTCTTAGAACACGGTAAATGGTTTAAAAATTCCAGCGCGATTGGATACTATATAACATACCTACTCTTGACAAATGCGCACGAATCTTGCTAGCTTGCATGCGGTATTTTGACAGTTCAAAATGACCTAACGCTCCGGTCGTGGTCACGTTATGAGTTTATGTGGTCATAGAAATTAAGGGCACAGAGTCAGTTTTTACCGACTTCCAAAAAGGAGGAGGTACTATGTTTTGTTTTGTATGTTTCTATAACATTTTCATTTGATATGACGTCACCTGGATGGCAAGGAATTTCAGTTGAGATAGAGAATAAAATCGCATTGTTTAGGTGCTTGGTTAAACTAACAAACGTCACCCTGACTCACTTTTATAGATCTTAGCAACAGGGTGAGAGATTTGGAGGTACCTAGGTGGGTCATCCCCCGGCATGAGGAGTACGTCAAGGAGATGCCAAGAGTAAACAATAGGAATTAACACAGAAGAAAAAAGAGTTGGTGCAATTAAATCAGAAAAAAGTATGCACGGAAGCATGCATGAAAGCACGGATGGATAAGGGGAAAGGGTCATGGAGAGTGAGATAAGCAAAAGGAAATCTATGGCCAGTTACCCAGCAACCTGAGATGATGATGAAGAAAAAAACTAATATAGTTGAGGGTAGGTTAGGTTTATTACTTCGTATCTATCGCATCTGGTAATAAATTTAATGGAAGCAATTAGTTTTTTTTTTTTTTTTTAATGTATGTTTGTATTTATTTGTTCGACGATATCTTACGTATAGTTGATTCGATCTTCTTGAATTTTTGTAGGCAAGTATATGGGCAAAATCGTTTGAGAGTTAACCAAGTTATGGTCTTAGTTAGGGGCGAATAACTAGTATAGAAATAACCAATTGCACATATGGCAGGCAATAGAGAAACATTTATGGATGAACGTGCAGCATAGCCGAAGCCAGCATAAGTGAGCCCATAAATGCTCAGTGGTCACAAAGGCTTTTATAGTACTTTTCTGAAAAATGGCGTTAACTAACGTAAAAATATGCATAAATATTTTTGGAGTAATGTTCATTGTCATGTTCATGTCATTAAAACGATGGTTGTCAACCAAAGTAAACTTTTCGTAATAGAGGTTTCTTTAAATTGTGAACATATCATTTTTCCATATAATTTATTTCTGTAACATAGTTACAAATTAAATTAGTTACAGTTAAAAATTATATGTTTAAAAAAACACAACTAAATAAAGACCAGCGCCATCTTACTTTTTATGTGCCAACTACGTAGAATGGCAGGTTGCGGCGAAAAAATATTGTAACAACGTGTAAAAATGTTTCAACCTACTTGGTATCATAGTATGGTTGTAAACCAATAGATGGCAATAGTGTTAAAAAATTGAGGTTTTCAATGAATGAATAATGAGTAATTACAGCTAATTAATTATTCGTAGTCTTCGAGATTGGTGATTAGAATTTACGTACTATGTAGAGATTATCGAGTATAACCATCTAATATGTGTTTCCGAAGTCCAAAACATTTAGGTAAGTAGAGTCAATTTGTTGTGAAAACGAAAACCTATATAAGTTAAGTACTTACAAAGAAGATTAGTTTTTATGGTTTTTAGACAGACGGATCTTAATAGGATATCTTTTTAGGATGTTCTTTTCATTGAATGAGGTAGGTAGTTACTAGTTATCAACCTATCTGTAGGGAAACACTATAGATAAATTCACTGTATCTAATCATTTCCTGGGTTTTGGCGTCTATTCTTACGAACAATATTCTTGCCCTTGCTAAACTTGTTTTGCCTATAAGTACCTAACATACCTAGGCAAGATAATCGAAGACTTGGTCTAAGCTGCGACTGTCGTCTGATACACCTCATTCAGGCTTAGCAACTACATAAAGTCACGCAAATGGAAACAACATTTGAGGTCACAAGATCTCAAATGTTGTTTTGATTTGCGTGACACAGGTAATTTGTGACGTTTTTAACATGAACCCAAATACACAGACTTTTTGCATACATTTTTGAGACGATATAACGAAATATGAGACTTGACATTGTTCAATTTATTCGACGCACCGTTGATGTAGGTTGCTGCACCAAAGAAAAGGTTGGTGCGGATAGATTTAGTGCCGTCTCTTTTCATCGAGTGCCGATTCACGTAGCGAAGAAAAGGCTAGTAGATTAGGGCTCACGTCACCGAGCAAACAAGGCTTGCCTGCCTAGTCTGCGAGAGACGACCAACGAACGAACCGGCGGCGCCATTACTCTCTACGTATCCGTACGAACGTGACTGTGCCAGGATTTTGCTAGTTTCCCATCGATCGTGTTAGAACATCATTACTGCGCAGTGAAGGTAAGAAAGTTTGTTTTAAGTTTCGGAAGCAGTGCATCGAAGTTTCGTGAAGTGATCGTGGTGGTTATTGTGAGAAGCTTTCTCGGTTATTTATGCAAAGAATTTAACCGAGGGCGGTGTGTGCTTACGAGCGAGGAGGCTTGGTGGCGGCAGCGAGGCGCGGCGAGCGGTGCTACCTCCGCCGCCTGCGCACTTCTCCAAATACATTAAATGTGACAATTTAATTTAATCACGTGTTACTTCTCAGTGTTACCGTAATGCGCTCTTTGTTTGTGTCGCGTGGAGATTTTTTCGTGTCCCGACTGTGGTTGGCGACCGTTTAGACACAATAAGGCTACAGTTTCTTTGTGTTGTGAAACTTGTGAGCGCTCTTCGATTCTATAGCAATGACGTGAATACTGACAATGACAGCTCGGGCTCGGATAATCCAAAAAGATTCTGTGTTATCAGCATCATGATTGAAAATATGAGAAGTTTTGTCACCTAGGCAGTACGTGAAGATGATAATGTCGACATGTATAGAGATTATGCTAAATATAGTAACATCTAACATCAGCAGATAAAATAATACCTACATGGTTAAATGAAAATAAGGCTCTACCTATACGACATGCCACCCACCGCTTAAAAACACATATACGATATAACACTAATAGGTAAGTAGCTACCTTACTACAAACTGTACTATGTATCCTGTGATTTCCAGCCACAAACAAAAATACTATGAAACGGTTCTTCATTGAAAATACAAAATGACTCAAAGGCACAAACAGATAAGCCCAATCTACAGCAATTAGCCCTAATAGGTATCAAACTACAAACAAAAATACCAATCGCGATAATCAAGACACGCTACATGGCGCCCAACAAAATGATAAAACATGTTTCTGTGACATTGCAACAGTTAGATTTACACAAAATATTGTTATCAGAGCTACCAACAGTATTGTATAGGTACAACTGCTGGAAATAATGAAAACCAGTAAACGCACGTTCACAACTTGCACAATGTAGAAATTGCAGAAGCTTTCTCTAGAGAAAAGAAAACAAAAACATTTCCTTATCATATAAAATTTACTGAAGTAATTGAAAAGATTATAAGGATGATCTTAGAATAGTATTGAAAGTTAAGTTAGTTGATGTTATTGCAAGAAACATCAGTAAATTTGATGTGACAACAAACAACACCACTTTTAAAGCAAAGGAAACGTAATTTCAAGAAATAATCTAACAACAGAGTGTATGCTATTGAACGTAAAATTGAAGAGGCTGTTGCTTAATCTATGACCTTTAGATGCAACAGCGGAACAACGGTAATGTGACGATTTGTTTGTTGAGAGATCAAAACGTCAGACATTCATCCGATCTGAGCAAGTTATGATGTTTTTGTTTCTATGTTATTGAAGGATCGACTCTTTCAATTATTTTGACTATTTTCTAAGACCATTCAGGCTGAAAATGCAGGTCTTTTCAAAGCATCAACGTTCTAGTCTCCAAAGCATAATTAGTGAGGGCAGTTTTAGCTAGGAAGATCTCTAAATAAATTATCATTTATGAGACGGAAGTCCGCAATGTGAATTACCTCGACATTTAGCTTTGCTGTTTTTGTTAGTCTCATTGAATTTCTACTGTTTTTCAAGAACCATTGTTTCGATATTTTTCTTTCAGTTACTACGTGAATGGTATTTACATAGAACATAAATGTAGCTTATAGATATTTTGTGTTATTATACGTATTTCAATTCATTGACCTCAGCAGTCTTGGTGATATAATAGCGATTTTACTTCAATGTTCTTACAGTACCCAAAGCTAGCTTCGAATTACGGCTCCATTTTGCTCTTCGTCGAATTGAATTATCTCCATTCAATGGCATATCTCCATCTCGCTCTACCATAAAATCTTAACCATTCAACTGCTTCCTGTAATTGGAGC
The DNA here is from genome assembly GCA_949125355.1 of Agriopis leucophaearia. Taxonomy (NCBI): domain Eukaryota; kingdom Metazoa; phylum Arthropoda; class Insecta; order Lepidoptera; family Geometridae; genus Agriopis; species Agriopis leucophaearia. Next base: position 6,227,865 of record OX421262.1, read on the forward strand.
CCACCTACTCATGCTCGCAAGGATCTAAAAAACTGACTATTGTAAATCACCAATGTTTTTCACTTTTTGTTGGAAAATGAAACTTCCCAGGATGTTTTTACGAACTAAAACAACAATGATGATATTACAGATAAGACAAACAAATAATTACAAAAAGATGGCGACCTGAGCGAAACTAAAAGCTATTTTTAGCATGCATTCAAAATACTGGCTCACCATAAAGTTCTAATTGACGTAATTACCCTATAAAAGCTCCACAAAAGAAACAAGACGATATTAGGCAGTGACACAGCTTGGGGACAATCAATCGAGCAATTGGTAGAGTGACCGGTTGTTTAAACAAGGTTGACTTGGCCCCAGACGTTTAGCAAAAACCACCAAACGGAACAAACTCAGTCATGTGATCTTTTGTTGCAAACCAGTCGATAGCTTACACCGACACGAATGATACTCGAGACAAATTATGGACGAAACCGTTATGAAGAATGTGTATCTTTGGTCACAAAGTTTCTTCTGAATAAGACTTATCCGTTACAAAGCTATTAGTAAAAACAATAACTCACAGGTTTTGTTTGCGACTCCATACATTTGTTGGCTTTGAATATGTTGTTCATTCTCATGAAGTGTTATTCATAACGCATACAAACTCTCGTGCTTTACAAAAATAAATTCCATAATGTAAACACTTTCGGAATAATAAATTAACTCTGAATTCTAGTGATATACGATTTCTCAACAACAAATACGTGAATTGAGATGTACCTATGCAAGATGCATAGGTAAGACAAACATCGAACCACATTCGTACTAGTTTTCGAAACGTTAAACATGGCCTACTTGGAAATGGTATTGTTTTCGTTCAAACACTAAATTCTGGCGCGAAATTCTAGACTTCTTAAATAAGCGCAGTATTTACAGGCACAAAGAAAATATTATTCTTATCGTTCTCAATTCGTTTCACGTTGTTATTAAAGTTAATATGCTGCGTGTTCTGTGAGTCATGTACACTAGTATTTTAGACAAAACAGAAGCAAAATCTAGATGTCAGAAGTGCCAGACATTTTCTGAGTGGAGCGAATGTTGTATTGAGTTGTTATTCGCAAAAGGTACATAGGTACATGTTTCAGTTATGCGTTTTAAGATAGCGTTCACTCGAACTCAAAGTATGAAAATATATTTATATTCATCCTCATCGATTTCGATGATGGCGACCCTTAATTATTATTTCCTAATAAAGTTTTCCTATCATGAGCCCTAATGTGGCTCGCTAGGCCAAACTTAGTCTTAAAGACCCGATCGCAAGCTGTGCAGTAGAGTTGGCCAGAAGAATTATAGGCATAGTTATAGGAGGGCTTGGATCTTTCTTTTAGAATTTTGCGTTATGGTCTAGATTTTCGAGACGGAAAATAGAATAAAAATAACCATGCAATGCAGTGGAATAGAATAACTTATAATTGGCACCACAGAAAGTAAATAAGAAGAATACTGAAAAAATTGGCACAAAAGATGGCCGTATCACTAAGAGTGATCTCTTTCAATCAACCTTTGGATAAATTGGTAGAGATTCTTTGAAGAGTATGGACGCTGGAGAATAATCATCTAACTAATAGATCAAACACGCTAAAACTACATATAAATAACTGTTGAACTATCCTTATAAGATTTATCTTGAACAATAAAAGAAAATACCAGAAGAGTAGAAGTTTTCCAAACACATTTTTGGTGAAACTTACTATATATTAGTTATCTACTTGAAGTAGTAAAGTTTTTTAGGCAAAAATATTTTGTCCCATAGAATTCTAATAATAAATCTGACCTGAGGCCTTACGCCCAACTCTAAACGCGGGCCCGATTATGTGCAGTTTGCAAAATCACGCGACCGCTAACCGTGTCTCGACGCGTTAAGGTTCGCGTTCGCGTGATTTTGCAAACTGCACCTATTCGGGCCCGCGTTTAGATTTGGCGTAAGGCCCCTGAGTGATCAAGTCAATGGTCATAAGACCTCGGGCAAAGATGGAAATGAACCTTGTCCAAACGCATTGTGACAAAGATTTCAATCTGGCATGTTTGATAACTACATATAAGTATATGTATATTTACTCTAGAGATGTAAGATAACTAGAAACTCGATACCTCGACGCTGATGAGTGGTTTTAATACTTCAGTTGATAAGTTATAATAGTATTTTATGTCATCATCATCAGCCATAAGACGTCCACTGCTGAACATAGGCCTCCCCCTTTAACCTCCACACTGAACGACAACCTGCCATCTGCATCCACTGGATGCCCGCGACTCTCACAATGTCGTCGGTCCATCTAGTGGGAGGCCTACCTACGCTGCGTCTTCCGGTTCGTGGTCTCCACTCAAGAACCTTTGTACCCCATCGGTTATCGCTTCTTCGAGCGATGTGGCCTGCCCATTGCCACTTCAACTTACAAATTTTAATAGCTATGTCGATGACTCTGGTTCTTTGCCGAATATCCACGTTTCGGATTTTATGTCATGTCGTTTCATAAATAACACTATTCTGCATACGTTGTCTGCTATTAACTTTCACATGCGATGCATTTGTTATTAAATATCATAGAGTTAAATATGAGTGCTTCAAACAATATGTCCCAATAAATTAATTACTTGAAAATCTGTGTTATATGTCAAAATCGGATCGTAGCCTGCCTACACGAGTTTCTATACCTATAAAAATAATGCAGCTATGTTAGCTCTCAACGTCATCTTGAGACCTTTGATTAACGCACAACGGCCATATATATATATATACTAACAAAGTCGGCAAGTGACAGACTTCACACTGGTGCGCAGTTTACTAGCACCACTGAGTTGGTGCCATTGGAAAGTTCATTCGCCCCGTCCTTGCTATATAAGTCAATGTAAAATATTCTGTCTCAGCTTGTTTCAAAAGAAAAGAAAGATAATCTTTCGTTATTCAAGCTTCGCATGATCTCATGTTATCGTTTTTCGAACCGAAGACGGGAATTAGATATCAAAGAAATCAGCGAGCGGTATCGTATAAAGGCTTTGTAAAAAACTAATGGAGCAAATTGTACTGCCTAAGGGCAGGAATGAGGGGCCAGCCGTGTTCTCAGAAGAGCAACTTGCATTCCGATCATTCTGCAAAGTGAACAAGTAATCGAATAAGCGCTAACCTGAGCCCTATCAGAAAGGACTAAAGTCCTAAATTGAGACTTAGAACAGAGCATATTTAGAAATGTTGGTAGTCTTTTGTGCACGCATCGCGCTTCGGAATAGTTTTCTTTGCGTTATAAGGAAGTCATTTTAAGCTGCGGGTGGTTAAGAAACAGCATGTGGTGTGTTGTGATAGAGATAAGACGGTTCCAGAATGACAAATTGAAATGTAGTAAAAAACTGTTGTCAATAGGTTTGTTATTCACACAACTTTTAGTAATAAATACATTGCTAAAGTAAATATTACTCTACTAAAATATACAGAGTTATTGATGTGAAACATCTATTGTCCCGCCTTATTAGCAGTAAAGCAAGTGACTTGTATGCCGTGACGGACATGACGTCATGTTTCACATTTGCAGGACGTCCCGTAATGGCCAACTTTTTTTAAAATAATCTCTTGCAGGCAATGTCCCAATTTTATACCTACTTAACAAATTTAGTTCCATAACAAAATTTAAAAGATTCACCAAAAAATCTTTTTTCACACCACCTGCTCGACAATGTCCAATTGCATAAAATGCAATCTCAACATAAAGTAAAGCATTATCTCTCAAGGAATATAAAGGTGTATGAAACTCCCTAGGGAATAAAATTATTTGAATTTGGAACGTCAAATTCGTGTAGAAACTTTTAAAAAACCCTAACTAAAAAAATGCCCATATGGTATTGTAAAGAGGTTTGTTCGAAAATCGAACTGGCCACCATAAGCAGATCTCAAAAATAGAAAAACGTGCGTTTACAAAGAATGTGAAACAAAAGACGGTGTTTGGTGCTGTGATTTTCAGTGAATTTTATTGAAATATTTTTATTGTCTCGCAGAAGGTGTGAAAAGTATAGTATGCTCCTCTGGAATAAAGCCTGTCTTCGTTTTAGGCAGCTTGAACCCCTCGCTTCACTCAGGACTCTACATAACTCTAGAGTCTAGAGTACCTCGTTACGCTCACGGTTCAATATGCCGCCCGCGACGTAAGACACTGCTTTATTCCCATAGTGCATAATCTACTATTAAAAGTAAAATAGCGAGACTCCTTTAGTGGTACCTACATCATAAAGACGTTAGACCTTGTTCGTTAAACGATGTAGGCAGACACCTAACACCAGACTTTATAGCTTGGGGTATTGAAGCATGACGTAAGCTTGTTCATTTGAAGCCTTCGGACGCGTAACAAAAGTTGGTGAGCGAGACGAATTGTGTCATTTGGTCAATGTTGACGTCAACACTTGGTCATTTGACAACAAAAAGTAAACAACTTTTACTATGAGACCAACACTGAATCCGCGAAAAAAATACTGCTGTTCCATACATTTTGACCGTTTTCTTGTAATTTGAAATAATTTAGTAGAAGTCATTATCATCATCAGCCAGAAGACGTCCACTGCTGAACATAGGCCTCCCCCTTTAACCTCCACATTAAACGACATCCTGCCATCTGCATCCACTAGATGCCCGCGACTCTCACAATGTCGTCGGTCAATCTAGTGGAAGGCCTATACCTACGCTGAGTCTTCCGGTTCATGGACTCCACTCAAGAACCGTTCTTCCCCATTGTTCATCAGTTCTTCGAGCGATGTGGCCTGCCCATTGCCACTTCAACTTGCAAATCTTAATAGCAATGTCGGTGACTCTGGTTCTTTAGCGAATATCTACGTTCCGGATTTTATCGCGCAAAAAACCTAGAACTACTAGACTAGTAGAAGTTAAACTATTTTTGCTTACTCGATGTGTGTAATTTATTCATAAAGAAATCAGCCAGGATGACTAGCTAGGTCACATTCACAGACAGGCACGTAAAAATACCTAAGCTACTAAGAGGTAGGCACCTACTTGGCTTAACGTGGTTCTAGACCTAAAGCAAAAGACCGCGGTTTAGGGGTGTAGTTAAAAACATTTATGAAACACGGAGTCATTTGAACACGAAAGATAATTGTAATAAGACATATCTCCCTTGTTTGTCTGATCTCAGGTAGTGATGGTCGCAGTCCATGACCCTAGACAATTAATAGTGTCGAGCTAGCAAGTTGCATGATTAGATTTATTGTTTGTTGTGGTAGTTCTTAGCCTTTACCAGTGTGCAAAAATAGCTGTGTTCCGGATAGAAGGAATGATGTTTTCAGGGAAATTAATAAAGAAATTTGCCTTTACGAATACAAGGAAACTAAAAAGAAAAACATGAACAGACTAAAGAAAATATGTGGCAAATGCACGAGAAGTGCGGGACCATAATCCTCTGAGGAGAAAAAATAAATAAAGTTGGAACATGGTTCAAAACAAATGTGAAAATAGAACTAGTTGTCTTTTTATAATTTTTGTGTCTGTCAGTTGAAAGTGACTCTCCCTAGGGCTGAAATGTGTTACTTTCAACCCGATCCTCAGGCAACTTCAGACCTAACATACTTTCCGAGTATGAGTAATGAAAATTATATTCTTTACCAAAGAGGCAAGTTAATTAGTAATCGTTTCTTGGTTTTATGTCAGGTAGGGTTGAGCAATTGTTTTTTTTTATGTAATCTAAATGGCACTCTAAGTGGGCAGCATGTGCGCCTTACACTCTGACGGCACCCGGTTCGACTCTCGGCCTTGCAGCAATGACTTGTTTAGTAGGTAGAAGCTAGGTATATACCTAAATTAATTAATTGCAGTTTCGATGCCATAACTCAAAAACGGTGAAGGAAATCATCGTAAGTAAACCGGTATGCTTTAGGCTTTTCTAAATCGCCTAGACTGAATTGTTTATAACAGGTAGGCGTAATGCCCCTGTTCGATGATAATAATTTAATGTAGGTAAGTATTATTTCACAGGAGTAAAATAATACAAACCATTTTTAATCATATTGTTATAATAACAAATCAAAATGGTGCTGAATTCGATAATAGGATTCAACATTATTTTTACTACATATTCTTCTTAACATTAATCATTTTAGTCAGATAATCATTTCATCATTGCAACACCAATGAGTAATTTCTTGGAAGAATTTCGACCACTTTCGTGGTTTCACACTGTGCGTCATTACTTTTTTAAATAAAGCGTCCGGGAAAATTTCACTTGATACTTCTACAATCTTTACATTATTTGATCACGCAAGGTATCATCATCATCAGCCCTGACTGACCCACTACTAGATTAAGCCTCCCGTTTGCTTATGCCACTCTCCCCAGTCGCAACCACTTGTTTCCAACAGTTCTTTTGGGGTCATCTGTCAACCTCATCCTCGGTCGTCTCGGGCTCTGGCTATCTAGTTTTGGCTACCACGCAGTTACTGCTGTGAACCACCTCCCATCATCACGTCTGTCCTGCCCAGCTCCAATTTAATTCCGTTACCCTTTTTGCGTTACCATATTTGCCTTAGTGCGACGTTGTATCGATACGGTCTTGCAAATTGATGCAGACGGCTATCTTGACATAGTCTCCTCCGTGTGCATCCATGCTTCAGCACTATAGGTTAAGATATAACAATAAATAAATCACTATATACCTAGATGGTTTATCAGTAACTGACAAGTACATAGCTGTAGATCTGACCAAAAAGTAACAAGTACCTACTACTTATATAAGTGAAACGTACGTTTTCAAATTCTTGTAGCATTGTAAAGTGAGACATACATTGTTATTTCAAGAGTACCAAATTGAGCTATTCAGAGGTACGTAAAATTCTTCAAAATTTGCCTTACTATTCCCAATCCCCGTCGAATTGCAATAAACCTTAACATGAAAATTTGCTATTATTGTAATTATATTTTCGTATTGCAGATTTGTAGTAGCGTTGGAATGCTTAGTATTTGCAGAATAATCAACACAACGCTACTTGCCCAATATGCTATATGACAACTTTTTAAAGGTTTGATACCCCAAAGTTTTGTGAAAATCAGCCACTGCCCTTAGTTTCTTTTTAGCCTATTTTATGTTCCCACTGCTGGGCCACATTAGACCTTCTCTCAGGAGAGAGGATGGGCTCTAATCCACCACGTCGGTCTAGTGCATGTTGAAATCTGGGACTGGGACATTATTGCCAAAAATTTATTTCCAAAAAGGTTTACAGGTTAACGTAGACATATGTCTTTGAACTTTTGAGGTTATTATACTTACCGGTTTTTCTTCAACGTTTTTGAAAGATGGCATTGAAACTACATTTATTTATTTAGGTACTAAATAAGTCATTGGTGCAGGATTAAGGATCTAACTGAGTGCTTCGACCAAAATAAAATGAATGGACTGGCCAAGTAGAAGCACATTTTTGAAGATTACAAAATGAGCGCCTGCTCTCACTTCGTTTCAGTCGGTCTCTAGCCGTAGGAAGTGAAACACGAGTCTATTGTTATGCGATAACGAAACATCTGACAAAATTATGAATTCGTATGCTTTACCATCTTTGCTTAAAGTGTAAATACACAAATAAAACCGATATCTATTTTTTGTAAAAAATATACTGTAAATTTTTATAATTAGGTGTTGAAGTATATGTCCGACGGTTTTGACTCGTTTTTACTGATCAAGTTCAATGGTTAGGGCCCGTCCATTCATTTTATTTTGGTCGAAGACTGAGTGCCGTTATCTTGTAAAACGCTAATGCTACCGCTCAGTCAACACGGCTGGCCATTTAATACCACCAGTCTTCGATCAAAATATTGGTATTGTTGATGGAAGCCACCATTTAATACTAAAAAGACGTTATATATATAGGTAATGCTATTGTACACTCTGCCAACCTGTTTCTACCTCGCCGTAGATCTTCCCTGATAACCTCAATTCATTGTTTAATCTCATAAATCAAGAGGACAAGTCAAAAAGTCAACAATCTAGTGTTTACCACGCTATGATCGACTCGAATCATCAATCAAAAAAAGTGACTAATAACTAATATGTAGGTTGCTGTATGAAACCACAATAATACTATTTTAACCACAACAATGTTCACAATTACCTACATTCTATAGCGATGAGTCTCTATTTAACTCATCGGCAATAACTAATGAGAATCATAGAAGGAAAGACACCAGAAATACGGAAGAGATCATTCTTAGGCCAAATAAAACAGATGACAAATGACATGAAATACAGACAGATGAAAACAGGCAGAAGGTTGTCAAGCCTAGAAGTTTCATCTCTTCTTTTTACATAATAATTTCATTCTCCTTCCCATATAATTATATCTACGATAAATCGGAAAATATTCTTAGAACTTTTAACATTTACGGTTTACTTAAAAACGTTATTTAAGTTACGTTCTGTACCATTTTCGCGCGTGACAATTTCCGTCAGCGTCTATGGTCAGACAAAGCAATTTTAGGCATAAATTAAATTAACTTACATTTTCAAGTAAGGCTACATACAAACCTCATACGATCTTTTACTTCAGTTGTCTTAACAACAGTTTTTTTTTAAATCGGGAATAAGTCCGCATTTTACCACCAGCTCGCCTGTTGGTAAGCGACGATGTGATCGAAGATGAAGCACGCAGACTGAGAACATAATTATTCACTCTTGCCTTGAAAAGGCCCTTTCCTAATATAACTTTAAAATGTTATGTTTTATTGAAATGAATGTCAAGTATTTTGTCATTTCTTTTCAAAAGTTTATTTTATTTTACTAAACCACCGAATAAGTAGTAGTACAACTGAAAAATATTAAGCAAAAGTAATTAGAAATCCGTGAAATGCATCATAAAAAAAACGTAATTTTTTTTTACCTGAAGTGCCTAATTTATATCTATAAAATTAATTCAAGTTTGATTAGGAACTCAAAAATAATATTTATGATGGAAACCATCTAGCAGAAAAAATATAAAGAAAAAGAGTAGTAGGAAACCAAGGAGAGCATTCTTAGACAAAATAGAAGAGACGGGAAATATAATACATTACAAACATTGGAAGAAAACCATCAAGTCTGGAAATTACTTCTCCGAAAGTGAAATTGATGAAAAAAGTAAAATTCTCTAGACGTCATATAAAATAGTGATACCTACGAGTACTTAGTAGAAGGTCATGATTATTCAAGGAAACGCTTGAACAAGATTGCTGCATAATTTTATTGCTGATTAACTAAAGAAAGGAAGATTTGTCTTGCTATGCAGATTAGTTCACAGTACACCTTAATTTTCCTAATTACTCAGAATTAAACAAACTCCACCTCAAAATGATGACATTGTTTTATAATTCGCGTTGTGGGTCGTCTTATCGTCGAGGAATGCTTTAATCAAACAATGAAGCACTGAATACCGAGATATTTTGATCCTGACTCTCAGAGAAATCGAGATAAGGTTCGGGCTAAATTACACAAAGACGACATCCCTTTTAAAGTGAACAAAGGAAACTAAGTCCTATAAATGAAGATAATATTCATGACGTGTTTTGTTACATAGAAAAACATCTTTAACGCAGTATTTTATGTAAAATTTAATAGTACCTACTACATTATATCTATACATTATTTTTATATTCCTTGCTTACTCATTTTTTTTTTTTTTTATGTTACAGGTAATACAGTCTAATGTTAATACATTAACATAAGGGCGAACATAACTAAGGTGAGTTACATAGACCGTACAAAATATATTGGAATTTCATTGCGTTTAGGTTAGGTTAGTAATGTTAGTATATATATACTTATTTACACAAATCATCTATTTTTTGGAATTTTTATATTTTTAGACCATGGGTAAGATTATTGAGAAATTTATAGGAGTTTAGGCGCCAACATAAAGACCATGTGACATGGACTTTATGTTGGCGCCTAAACTCCTATATTTTAACCATAGCCAGTCACATAACATTACCGGCTATTGCTTACGTAATTTGACACTCGATTGATTCTCAATGAGTCGTTTCGAAGAATCATTACTAACAATGTCATGGCATTACGACAGGATAGTGAAAAATACTGAAAAATCGCCGTAACTAAACTGTTTAAAGTGGGTATTGATAGTTTTAGTCAGAGTAAACAGAGCTTAGTCACCAGAGAGGCAAGTTTTGGCTAAAATTACTAGCAATCAGAACGTATAGCTAAATCCATTTAAAAGTACGTAGATCATAGATAGACCATATATTACTTGAATAGATTTAAACACTGCTTTATATAGATATTGTTATACTGCTATTTCGATTTCTTCTGAGATATTTCTAAAATCTATATTTACATATATAAGCCAAACAACAAATGAAATGCTTCCAATACGAAGGTCAAATTTTTCGTTATACCTAATTTACTAGAGTACTTATTATCATACTGCTGTACATATAGCTATCCATTTTATAACTGAGAATATCAATTTAACTCATACCTTTATTAAAACGTGCGTAACGCATAACCCTACAATTTAGAACCAATTCCAATCGCCTTCTCTCGACAGCCTTTGATTTCTCGACCAAATTGAAAAGCCTCTACTTTTAATAGTCTATCATTGAGTTGTTGGCGTATCTATTATGGCAGTGTAACACGTGGGTGTGTTTTTATTTCTGTTGGCAACCGTCGGTGGCAGTAAGTAATAAGGTAAACATTAAGCAAGGTGCTGGAGGCCTCACGACTCGTCTAAGCCAGTTTCTTGCTTATGCTAGCTGTGTAATCTTTTACAAGCGTCTATTAGCGTATTTATAAGCGTATTTCGTACGTTTTCCTTCTTTTGATTTAGCTTTACTATTTTAATTGACGGCTTCATCAAATTTGGAAAGGTATATTTTCAAATATTTTCCGCCTTATAAATTATTCTCGAAAAACTTTAATCTAAGTTTTGGGTTTTATATGTACCTACCTACCTAATGAACGTGATCTTTAGATTTTGTTTTTGGGTCTACCTATTCCATAAATACATTTAACAAGCACGACACCTTTACCAATCTTAACTTTATTACTACTTTTGGCCATTTAGGGCCTTATTTGAAAAAGGTTACTCAAGTTGATATATGCTTAAAATTGATCTGTCTCGTTTGCGCTTATGGCGATTGCCATCAGCGAAAAATTGAGAGAGCAATTATAAGCATAGAACTTGAGTAACGTTTTTAAGTAAGGCCCTTAGTGTTTAGTAACATGGTTAGAGTTGTTACATGGTTTGTAGATAAAGAAGTCGTTAACAGAATACTTACTTAGTTCTTTTCCGTCATTGTTTGTCAAACTTTGCTTGTTACTATAAGTAAGGCAGCCTAATTACCGCTTTTTATCAACATCAAACAACCTTAAACACCTTTAGATAAGAAGTTGGAATAACGGGAAATATGAAAACTTACGACAGACAAAATTTGAACTAAGACCAAAGAACATAATGGTAGGAACTGTAATATACATCTAAACGTCTAGAACCAAACATTAAAATCTGCTAAAAAGCTGAAAATTATGTCCTCGGACGGAAGGAGATTTTTCCCAAGTCCAAAGTTAGATAGGTAGGTTAGCTTTTTTATTTTGTGATAATTATTTTATTATTTCTTTATTACTTATATAGTTTAAGTTAGAAGCGTTAAAAGCCAATTTAAATAACTCTTCGACGATTGTGAATAAATTGAGCTCATTTTATCGACAGCCTTTACGTAGCCAAGAGTTGTTTTACTGTGGTTATACCATAAACGTTGTTTCTCAGTTGGTTTGTGCGCCGAGCTTTAGTTTGCTTCATGCTTGGTATCTTCAAAACAAGCAACGGTAATTTACTTGTTTGCCTTTCTCAGATCTTGTTTATGAAACATACTTATTTTTCTTCAAATAATTACATATCTCTTTCGGAAGCTTTTCTTTTCCATTCTCAGTGTTTGTCTGAGTCGTATTTAATTTTACTGTAGAATGTTTATCTGCTCTAGCCCGGCGAGTTATTCGTTACTAAGTTTTATCAAAAAGAGTCTTTACTTAGCTGTCTCCTCCTACTTTAGTCGCTGGATCATTTTGAAACGTCGCGACGTGATGATCCCTTACGGTAGATTTCTTAACAAAGTACCGTAATTTAGTTAATTTTTTTATTACTTTCACTGAAACACTGAAAACTGGTCAGTCAATAACAGATACCTGACACCTATTCAGATCATTTAGTGCTTCCACTTCTTGATTCTTTTTCTTTATTTTTCTTGTTACCATAACTTTTTCGAGACTATGTCCACCTATTTTCTTGCAAGCCTCTCATGAGTTTTTACTTTATTATAATCTTTTTTCAATATATTTCCATCCGAGATTCGTTTGTAAAACCAGTTTTATTGACTAAAAGTAGGTTTCAACTAGTTACTCAGTTAGATCTTGAATGTTATTATAATAACACCTGCCGTTTAAAGCTCACTAGTAGATGCTGCAAGCATAAACTGAATCATAAGCAATTGCAATTATTTTATCGATTACATAACCACCAACCGTGATTATAATACAAATCGTCATTCAATGTCAGATGGTACCATTCATTTATATTAGTCGATGACGCGAAGACCCCGTCTACCTCTGCCGGTTGTAATCTCAAAGACTTGAAGGTAAGAAGGGCTCAATTGAAACATGTGTCACGAGAAAATAATTCCATATGTTGTCATCATTTGGTGCGAGTTGAAAGACCCTGAAGATGCTCTAATTATTTGTGTAAATATGCCTGGTAAAATTGAAAACACATGTTTCGTAAATTAACTACAAGTAAAAATCTGCCAACGTTTTACCGTTAACTTGAGTTTGTTTTAGGCTATAGGCGTGATTATCTAGGTCATTTATTTTTTGATGTGAAACATCTATCGGCGCGCATTAGCAGTAAAACCGATCGTATGCCGTGACGGCAAACGACATGACGCTCTTTTATGCCATCATATTTGAAAGAAAAAGTTGGCGCACACACCTACCAACACGCCTACAACAAGTCACACTAGCTCGCGAGATCGAAATCCTATCGTACCCTTTTTAGTCCATCAAAGACCTCAAAATCGACTATAGGGCAATTTAAAGATATTTTCCGGTAATTGTAATAATTATTGAGGTATGTATTATTAATAATGACTATGTAGTTACTGGGGAACAATGAAACATCCTTCAGAACATGATAGAAATGCGAAATCGCAAACCTGCGCAATGATCCGGGTAAACGCTTCACTCACTAAGCTACGGTCGATTTCCTGTCGGCCTCCAAATTCTTGAACTAACTAATGTAAGCATTGCACGTGATTGCATTATTTGCATGTAGCAAAAATTATAGATGGCGCCAACGCTTAGATTGGTCCCAAAGACAGTTCAAGAATTTTGATGCCGACAGGAAAGCGACCGTAGTTTTAGTGGCTAGATTCTAGAGGAATTGGGGAGTTTACCCGATTGTTTGCGTGCTATCGATGCAAGCAGCTACATACACACGGGAAAATCTGCACTTGTTCCCTAAACGAAAGGCTACCACGTCTTAGCAGATATCAAAATAAGTTAGTTACCGTAAAACGGCCGTTCGTCATTTCGGCGAAAATGCTCTACATAATGGGACTACAGACGATCACTGATGCTCCGAGCTTTGCATCTTTCAAAATAAGTTAATAAAGTGGCTTGTTATGCAAGCTTTTATATGAATATAGTGACTTTATAGCGTCATATTATCGTACTTATAGCTATTTTTTTTACATTTACTATCGTACTACCTGACTTGTAATTCCTATAATTATCAATAAATCTACGTCTATGTCTAGCTACTCTATAATATAGAATATAGCTACTATTAATAATTTATTTTATTTTTCATTTTTAGGGAAACTTACCTACAGCCTAGTAGTATAAACTTAAAAGGGCCAATTACAAGTTTCCGCCTATAGAAAATATAATAAGGTTTCGAAATTTAGCGTAGCAGTAACTAATAGTTAGATAAATAAGATTATGAGTAGATTCACTGCGATAAACAAGTTATAAGTATACATGTTAAGTTTAAGAATCAAAGAATTGAGAAGCTAAGTGTGAGTGTATAACGCTCACACTATCGCAGAATACATCATTATGCAACAAATATTTATTCATAAGGTTTAAATCTTCAATAGTAAAACCATTTGTGACATGTACCTTTGCCATTTAGTTTGATTTACTACTGCAGGCTAAGTACTTATCTAGACATCTTAACTAGATAAGTAGCTAAGTGATGAATAAAATATTATTGCAAACAACCCAGCAATAAAATGGGCAATGGGTGGCCTAAGGTAGCCAACTTTGAACGGTCTGTAATAAATCTGTCAAGCATTGTATAGAACTTTTAAATTCAAACCATGAGTGCAGAAGGATTTACCGATCGCGCTCTGGGACCAAATTAGTGATATCATGAAGTCATGACACGATATTTTGGCGCCTTAATTTACATATCACGGTAAATATTTAGTTATATCGAAAGCAACATATAAATACAAATGATTCACCAAAAAAAGTCATTTGATTAAATGACAAAAAACCTGGATAGTATTTTTTCTTTTTTTTCTTTAAATATCCGTTTCGTGTTATCAATGAAGTGTTATATTCGCGTGATCTCCGCGATCACCTAAACTGAATCGCATAAAACAAGTGACCCGTGCGACACCCCCTGTTTTTGTATTGCAACATTTTAATTAAATTAATTGTATTTTCCGCAAGTGTTTTAAACGTAATTTCATATTTCATTTTGTTCTCCTCATAATAAAATAAATTAAAACGGGCGTCAATAACACAAATTCATAAACCTACATTAAAAACCTTCACCAAAACGTGTTACCGGCAACAGCTCATATGTGTGCCTGCTAATCTTCTGAATTTGTTTACTGATGACGTCATCGCCATGACGTGACCCGTGAAGATCATCCGAGACTTATCTGAGCTCTAACAGGCTCAATGAGTAAGGCCTTGAATTACACCAATAGGCATAACAATAAGATATGTATTGTGGAAGCATCTATCAGCACAAATAGATTTTTATGGAGGCATATGCAAGCGACGCGCGCGGTCATTGTTAAATTTACTGTCTGTCAACTGCACTTGATTGCGATGCAAATGGATTAAAACATTGTGTTAATTAAGGAGCCGCTGTGACAATAACTATCAATGTAAAAAAACCGAATTCATAAAAATCTCAGAACTGGACCAAATTGAAATGCGACCACACGGGAAGCACCAGCTTTGAAATAAAAAATAATCATCAAAATCGGTTCATCCAGTCGAAAATTCTGAGGTAACAAAAAAAAAACAGTTGAGTTGAGAACCTCCTCCTTTTTGGAAGTCGGTTAAAACCAGCGCTATAGGTACACTTCCACCATTGAATTTCTATATAATGACAAGAAGTTAAATTGCAGGCAAATCAAATAATTGCTTATAACAACTAAACCACGAAATCAATCCCTATTCTGTATTTAGCGATCCTAGAAATCTTGATCACCTAACTATTAGAGTAATCATTACTTGATTATGCACTAGAGCTTCGGAGATCTATCGAAAATTAATGTGGTATGAATATGATGATACTAAATTTATTGGTATATTCCAATAAATTTTGTATGTCATCGTCTCATGTTCAACGGACACTTCTTAAAATTTTCTAATTAGGATTGCTCATCATTATGAACAAATTTTGCTATGGTAACATCCCTGAAATCCGAAAATGAAATAAATATCAGCTGCGCATCAAGTGCACAGACCTAAAAAAACTGGTCAAGTATGTATGGTACTTTTCTAAAGTCAGACTATAAATTACTTATTACTAAGTTAGTGTACCTTCCCAAGAGGTCTTAAATGAATAATATCTATCCATTGACATTGACATCTATTAAAATCTGCAAGTTGAAGTGGCAATGGGCAGGCCACATCGCTCGAAGAACTGTTAACCGATGGGGTAGAAAGGTTCTTGAGTGGAGACCGCGAACCGGAAGACGCAGCGTAGGTAGGCCTCCCACTAGATGGACCGACGACATTGTGAGAGTCGCGGGCATCCAGTGGATGCAGATGGCAGGATGTCGTTCAGTGTGGAGGTTAAAGGGGGAGGCCTATGTTCAGCAGTGGACGTCTTCTGGCTGATGATTATGATTGACAGCTGCCTGTATTGGAGTGTAAAATTAAATTATTTTGTATTAAAACCACATCAAAATAATTTTCTACAAAATTATAGCAACATCGTATGGCAATTTATTTTGTCAACAAGTACTGTCTTTAACAACACAAATTATATGACATTTTATGTAGGAAATCTTCATAGAACAATGATGATTTTATATTATCTTTGTCATAGAACAAGCATTTAACCAACCACTCCATGAACTGTCTACAAAAACTGTGGAACAGCTATCAGCTTCGCAATTTCAAGTTTAATTCCATTGTAAACAAAAAGCTTAGCTAGCTTAGTACAGGGTATATGCGTAACCCTGTAGATACGTTTTCTGTTTCGATACACCAAATTTTAATAGAAGTTTATTTACAAGTATAATCACATCGGCTTATAAATAACTGATTCATACTTTCATAGCCAATAGAATGAATCACTCCGGAAGTACGGCTGACCCCGAAAATATAGAAAGCATGGTACTTGCGTTTGTATCAACGGGGGAAGTTCTGTCAACAAGTTATAAGCTTTAATCCCTTTAGATAAGGACTGATATAGGTACTACGAGGTTTAGCTAGCGTTAGCTTGTCAGGTCAGAAGTCTATATAGCTAGGGTTAGAAGACCTCTATTTAGTGAGGCCCTATTCAAACGGTTCAAAGCATTCTGGTCACAAGTGTCACAACGGTGGTTAGAGTAGAGTTTTAAAATGGTAATCATTCTTAAACCCCCTTCCTAGTGGATTAGTGAGTATCCTAAACTCCCAGAGGGCTCAAAGGGGTTTGTATCCACTGATCCTGGGATCAGACTGAATAAGACACAGATCCCGGAGAGTTGCATCCACTGATACCTGGATCCATTTCCTTCAAATAAATAAATTTTCATTTTGCCCGCTGATCCCGGTATCCGTGGCTACAATAAAATCGTTTTCGAGACTGATCACGCCGTAAGTACAGAGTACTTTTTTGGGCCTAAAATCAGTAGTCTGTTTACTTAGTCCGATAATCAAACTAATGAGCTAATTTTTTATAACTATCATATCATATCTATAGCAAAAAAAACACGAAATTCCCATAACTGTGTGATATAGTTGTGTTCCCCTTAAGCGGCCATTGAATTCCAACTCGCGCTATCAGTATCCTACGTGGTTTACTGCAGAGACAATATGTAACATAAAAACTAAACACTTTCATTTAAAAAGATTCAGGCAACAAAATGCACAGTTTAACTGGGAAATGTATAAATTCTACAGAGAAAAGGTAAAAAATCTGATTGCTGCGTCTTACAGAGAGTACATAACCCAAACTGAGGCCGATATTAAAAGTGATCCGAGGCGGTTTTGGAAATTTGTTAAAGATCAGCAGGCAGCCAGACAGTCCAACTGTGTGTTTGAATATGCCGGCAATACTGTTTCTGGTGCTAATGCCGCAAATGCTTTTGCCACTTATTTCAAATCTGTATTTCTAAGTGACACCCCGACCCTGTCGGTTGAGAAAGCGGAGTGCGAGGCAGCCAGCTCGCTTTGCTCGTCCCGTATCGCGGTAGACAGTGTCGGGCCACGCGATTTGTTCTTTGCAGTTCGTCGACTGAAGGCAAATTCTTCGACAGGACCGGATGGCATACCGCCTTTTATTGTCAAGGATTGTCATGAAATTCTAAAACTGCCCCTTTTATTTATATTTAATTTGGCCATAAGCACTGCAACGTACCCATCACAGTGGAAAGTGTCCAGGGTTACTCCTGTACCCAAGGTAGGTTCTAGAATTAAAGTTGAGAACTACAGACCTATAGCTGTTTTGTCGGCACTTGGCAAAGTTTTCGAGTCTATCCTGAACCGTGACATCACCAGGCAGGTCAGCGCGCAACTGAACGACGCACAACACGGGTTTCGGACAGGTAGGTCTACCGCCACAAACCACATCAATTTTGTAGACTACGCTGTTGCAGAAATGGATATTAAAAAGCAAGTTGACGCGGCTTATTTTGATTTAAAAAAAGCATTTGATCGCGTCCATAATGACGTATTGCTTAGCAAATTTGCAGCTGCAGGGTTCACTCCGAACTTGCTGAAACTTTTTGCCAGCTATTTTTCAAATAGGTTTCAATATGTCCAGCTTTCTAACCACCGCTCAGATCCGTATTTGACCTGCTCTGGTGTGAGCCAGGGCAGCACGCTAGGTCCGACGCAATTTTCTATTATGGTCAATGACTTGCCAAGTGTCGTCAAGACAGCTAGATGCCTCATGTTTGCTGACGATTTGAAACTTTTCTTGGGTATAGGAACTGACGCTGACTTCGAGGCGCTGCAGAGAGACATTGATAATGTTGTAGCGTGGTGTGAACGGAATCACCTTGAGTTTAATGCATCTAAATGCAAAACTATAACTTTCACTCGTGCTCGTTCACCAACTATATACCCCTACAACTTACACAGTGTCCCTCTCGAACGTGTAGAGCGTATTCGCGACCTTGGTCTAATCCTGGACACCGAGCTGACGTTCAATGAACACATTGTCGAGATGTGCAGCCGCGCTCACAAGTCTCTAGGTTTCGTCATGAGACAGTCTAGACGATTTCAAGATAGGAGCACTATTGTTACTCTATACTATGCGTTTGTACGGAGTAAACTGGAATACAACTCCATAATCTGGGACCCCCACGAAGACAAGTACAAACTCATGGTAGAAAAGGTACAAAAGCGGTTTGCACGATACCTATACGACAAGCTGTATGGATATTATCCTTACCTGTATCCGTCCCTGTTCATAGCGGGAATGGTAGGTATGAACACCTTAGAGCTCAGGCGCAAGTGTGCTATAATGGTTCACTACTACCTGCTGTTCCACAATAGGATCGACAACCCGAGCACTCTGTCGCGTCTCGCGCTCGTGGCACCGGAGCGGGTCCGGCGGCCGCACGTGCGGCGCCTGCTCGCGGCTCCGTGGACGCGCACGTGCACGGCTCAGTTTGCTCCCACGGCCCAGGCCATCTCTCTGCTCAACGCCCTGATCGCTCAACAGCCAGACGTTGATATATTTCACATTAAACTACCAATGTTTGTGAATGTTTGTATTAATATTTTTCTGTGTTAGTTTATATTACATTTTTATACATTTTTTGACATTGTGATTTGTGAAGATAATTTTATGTTTATTTTTAATGTTTGTGTGTTCATTGAATGTTTCTAATTTTTAAGAATTTTGATTGACTTAATTTACATAATATTGAATTGACATGAATGTATAATAGTTTATTTAAATTTAATTTTTATTGTAATTTTTTTAATGTATGACTCGTTACATGCCTTGGCGTAGCTGTAAGTGTGACGAGTATTTGTCTATAAATAAATAAATAAATAAATAAATAAATAACAAAGGTAGGTAGTATGTTTGTGATATTTTGACAATTTCCAATTGCAATGATGCTAATTTTAGAAATGTCCACATTTTAATCAGTCCTGTGACGTTTTTCCATAATTAAACCACATTAGGTAAGCGAAACTAAATGAATAGGTTCAATGTGTATAAGTTACACCAATAAAACTTAAAACTGACTATAATAATAAAATTCGTATACGAAATTTCGTGCCTGTACCGAGTTTATTTACCTATCTAGAGCTAATTCCTGGATGACGAATCAGGTCACGCTTCCCATAAAAATTCAATGTCATCGGAACTGAACTTAAATTTAACTCCGTAGGATAAGAGGAAGTGTTTCTAAATCAGCTTGCAAGATTTTACGTGAAAATCATACATAACAAACATTGCAAATTAAATAAAAGCTTGCAAAAAAACTGTTTATCTAACTAAATGCTCAGGCGGTCTATTCTGGAACCTAAGTGAACATGCAACTGAAGTGATAAGCTAAGTGAATGTGATTTTTTTCTTGCCTATTTCTTTCTGCAGATAAACGTCAAAATATCGAATTATAAGGGTAAGGGACTACACTCGAGGGTGATCACTCGACATTTTGACATTTCTGTATAGTATTTGACTAGAAAAATACGCGTTCACTTAGCGTGCAGAATAGACCGGCAGGTCTGATGTTAGTATTTTTCTACTGCAGGTTATTGATAAATCAATTATAAGCAGCTGTTTTCTAAAAGTTCCACCAAACGGACTTCTTACTATTTAAGACCTTTCATGGAGGTCCGGCTCCGCGTCGTAATAAATTTCTCTCATGACACATGCAGGCCCATACATACACGTTTATTGACAACAGTTTATCGGAACTAAACGTATTTTATGAGATATTGATTTCATAGGCTCCAAGCCAATAGCTCTCCCAATTGAAACCAAAATCAAAACATGGCCAGTTTAAGAAACTTGAAAAATGAGGAAAGTGTCCTTTCTTTTATTAAAAATAGTTATTTCTTATACAAGAGTGCAAAGTTGCTTTTTAACCGCGTGCTCAATTTTGAAGACCGAGCAAGCAAAGGATTCTAAAATTGGAATCCTGAGCGTTAGCGTGGTTATCGATACAAGAATTTAGAAGTAGTAAGTAGTAGTAGGCATCACGAGCGTAGCGAGTGATTTAAAAATTAGAATCCTGAGCGTTAGCCAGGTTATCGAAGAATTTAGAAGTAGGCTATAATGCTAAAATCGGTTTCCATGATTTGTTTACATAGTATCAAGTAAAGCTAATATGCGTGTTAAAATGCAGATGTGGCCAATTCAGTTTGTTCAGTTGTTCGTTAATAAGTCAATCTGACTTTCATGTTATGCATAGATGACGTAAGACTTTATTAAAGAGTACTCGGCCACAGTCTGTGGTGACTATGGTTCAAGGCTAACAGGAGGAAGTCACAAAAATCATTCACATGTGGTCATACGTCACATATCTACTCTAACTATGCAAAAATCTAATCAGAATTTAAAAACACGTAATATTATTATAAAAATATTTCTATTGATAAAATCTATTGCGTTTGACTGCCAAGCCAACTCGCCTGATGTTAAGCGATGATGCGGTCTAAGATTGAGCACGCTTGTCTAGAAGAAACCGATTCACTTGCGATTTGAAGACACCCTAATTGTAACTATCGGGGAACTCATTTAGGCAGCGCATTCCACAGACTAGCAATTTGCACAATAAAAGTGGAATTAAAGCGCTTCCTACGGGTTCTCGGAGTATCAACCATAAATTGGTGACTTTTTTCGTGCCCACTCTGGCAGGCCGATAGAAAAATGGGCAGGAGGGAGTTAGATCATGCAGACGATTTATGCTTTTATTTACTCACTAGCTTTTTTGCCCGCGACTTCGTACGCGTAGATTTTCATATAAACCTTCAATTCTTTTTTCTTCCCTTAACCCGGCCTTGCGCAAAATAACATAGCATATACTTCAATCTGGTCATAGCTAAGCATATTCGTGAAAACCGCATTTAAATCCGTCCGCATTTTCTTCCAGGGGTGTAGGAGATGTGCGTGAACAAACAAACAAAAATTCTAAAAACTGCCTTAACATGTTCAGCTGCTTATTTTAAGTCGCCCTGTATGAAGTATTGATAGAATCATAAAAGTAATAAATAACACCGTCAACAGTTTTCAAATCAAAAAGATAATTTGACCACAGTGCAGAGCATGTTTTGAAATTTTCTTTTTGTCTAAACCATTAAAAGTATATTTCCGGCCAGTTTCGCTGGCCACGGAACCCTGACATAGGGCGCTTTTAGTGTCACGCGGATTTGCTCACGCACGCGGGATTGGCCCGCATGCGTAAAATTTCACGCTGCGGATCATACGCAGCATGAGTTTCAGTTTTCTACGGGCTGCGTAACGGTATAGACGTGTTCAAAAATGATCAATGTCAGAAGAATATGTGTCGCTTACATACTTTACAAACGACGAAACAAGAAGACAAGAGTACATGTTGATCCCTTTCTTGAAAATAGGCTTCTTGCTGGGGCGTTTGTTACACATTTTGGAAAACTACAAAATAGTGAACGTAAATTTAAAAATTACTTTCGAATGTCCATTCGTTCTTTTGATGAACTGTTGTGTAAAATTGAGAATAAGCTACAAAAAAGCAGTTTACGAAGGATTACAATACAACCGATTGAGAGGCTCGCTATTACATTAAGGTAAGTTTTAAATTTTAAATATTTAATTTCTTGCTATGATTTAGTGGAAAGGGATTTGAACAGGTAGGATAAACATACCAATCCCAAACCAGTAAAGGACTTTTTTGATTTCAAATTACTGTCATGTGTAAATTTACATGTGCAAAAAAAATATGGTCATGTACTCTGGTCAACTGCAAAAATGTTAAACAGAAAAATCAAATCAATGATATTTTCAGTAGTTGACCATCGTGGTCAACATCATACAACACATGTTCTAGTAATTATCCAGTCTAAATAAACGGTATAATAATGATTGTTTGTTTGAAATATCGTAAAGTAATGCGTCATTGGTTATTAATTGTTGAAATTTCATAAAATCAGATTATTTCACTCATAAAATGTCGCCTTTAAAGTGGAATCATTCCTAACTTTCATCACACGCGACTTATAAAATTATATATAAAAGTTATAGGTTTGCACATGACAGTAATTTGAAGTCAAAAAAATTTCTTAATTGGTTTGGGATTTCAACTACATACACAATCCTTTTTTTATCTGATAAAGTACACATGGCCACAGATCAAGTTACCCAAAACCAGTATAAATGGAACTCGCACCTTGCGCATTATCATACTTAGGTAACCCGTCGGAGTCCCGCTTATACTGGATTTGAGTAACTTGATCTGTGCCGTGTGTACAACCGCACTCATATGAATAAACAAACAATTAGAGAGAAACTGGAGAAAAAAAGTTAATCGTACTCATTTTAATAAAAAGAGTTTTATTCATAAATTAAAAATCAAATTTTACATCATTCATTTCTTTGTAAATTTGTATCCTGAGCGTTGACATTACTTTCGCCAGTAGATGATGTTGTTGCTGGGTTATAAATTATGTCATAAGACGTGATATTAAACAGGCGACTTTCAGTCGAAATAAGAGTTTCATTGTCATTCACTGCAGCAGAACTAATAGCATTGTCGTTAAGACTGGAAGTATCCTGGATTATACTATTGGTTTGGTAATCTTGATTTATCGGTGACAAACTGTCAAGCTCAGTAAAAGCACTAGAACTTGTTGTAGGTATGGGGCTGTAGTATGCAGGTTGTGTTTGACTTTCCATTTCCATAACTATATTTAACACTTTTGTTCTGAACATTAGTTTTTGATATCTAGTGAATCTTTTTAATGAAGGCTGCAGAGACTGAAAGAAAGCCAAATCCTCACTTTCCAGCTCCAGTTGATTAGACTTTAAGCATTCTAATAACTGTGCCTCAAATTCGGATGGTGCTTGCTTTTTAGATTTTACTTGTTTTTGTTTTAATGTTGGGTGAGAACTTTCTTGACGTGAAGTACCTGGTTGCGTGGACTCATTACGTGTTTCTAAATTACGTTGTGATGTTAGTTGAGAACTTTCTTGACGTGAAGTACCTAGTTGCGTGGACTCATTAGGTGTTTCTAAATTACTTTGTTCAGACATTTCTTCACAGAGTGACTCTTCTCCGGCAGTTTCCGTTGTACTGTCTAAGAAAGTCAAAATGTCATAGTAAGAATATTTCTTCTTCTTCTTACTCCCAGAGCCGGATGGCTGATTTTTTTCAGATATCTTGTCTTTCTGGTAAGTGTCCCTTGCTGTTCGCCAGCGTTGTTGTATTTTCTTGTCTGAAATGACAAAATATAATAAGTAGTTGGCAAAAGTACACACAGTTTCAGATCAAGTTACCCAAAACCAGTACCAATAAAATTTGCCATCATCAATATTAAGGTGAAAACTTCCGGAAGTCACTAGCGCTGTAAGTTTTTAATTTGTTTTAACAAAAATTAGCTTCATTAGATTCCTTTCATTTGTCGGAAATTTTACCATAGGGGTTAATTTATACAGAGGAGATTTCTTATAAAATATTTACAGCACAGTTATGTATCTCAAATCTGCTAAAAGTAGCCACTTTTAGCAGATATGAGATACATAACTATACTTCGAACATTTCATATGAAATCATAACTGCATAAATACCCCCCTATGATAAAATTTTCGGCAAATGATAGAAATCTAACGTAGCTACAGTACTGTAGTTAAAACGAATTAAAAACTTCTAGCGCTAGCTACTTCCGTGCCCTTTCACCTTAAGGGTATTTATTTTTCTTCTGAAGTAAAATTCGAGCGGTGCATGCCGTCTTATGTCTGATGTCAGCATTATTAATATATTATATTATCATAATAATATTATTAATATATTGTTTTTGTTTTCAGATATTTGGCAACTGGTAATACATTCACTGATCTACACTATTCCTACGTGATTGGAATTGCAACAATTAGCGAAATAGTAAGACAAGTTTGTTACATAATATGGATTGAACTAAAGTCTGAATGTATTCCACAGCTTAATGGGATCAAATGGAAAGAAATCGCAGAGGGATTTCTCACATATACAAATTTTCCTAATTGCTTGGGTGCTATTGATGGAAAACATATAAGAGTGATTCGACCGCCGCACAGTGGATCACTATATTTTAATTATAAGAAATATTATTCTGTAGTGCTCCTCGCAATGTGTGATGCTGATTATAATTTTACATATATTAATGTCGGTACCAGTGGAAGTAACGCCGATTCAACCATCTTTAGAAGGAGTCAATTGTATACGAAACTGGAAAGTAACACGTTGGGTATCCCTGACCCGCAAGAGTTGCCTATTATTTGCCCCGAAGTAGCTTATCCATCTAGTGTAAGAGCAAAGTTGCCGTTCGTGATAGTGGGAGACGAGGCATTTGGTTTATCATCACATGTGATGCGGCCTTATGCTCGTGATAATTTACCTTACAAAAAGAAAATATTTAATTACCGTCTGTCCAGAGCTAGAAGGTACATAGAATGCACTTTTGGAATTATGTCAAATAAATTTAGAATATTTCACAGATCCATGACTGTCAAGTTAGATCTAGCACAATTAATAGTCAAGACGGCATGTGTACTTCACAATTTCATAAGGAAACGGGATGGATACATGGTCAGCCATACATTTGTCACAAATGGTTTTACGGGACCACTACCCAGGCAGCAGACTGAAAGTAGTAATACGTCGGCAAGTAATATCAGAGATATATTTGCAGATTACTTTATCAATGAAGGAAAAGTCTCCTGGCAACACCGATATATAATTAATTAACTAAACTCAAAAGGTTTTAGAAGGTTTTTGATGTTATTTGTGAATTAAATAATTATGCTTAATAAAGTAATGATGCTTGTATAAATAAAATAATGAACCAAACACATACCCGCCTCTTTTCTTTCCTCTTCGCTCAAATTTTCGTAGTTAGGTGCCAATTCCTTCAAAATATCTCTCCATGCAGCCTCTCTCGCGTCCCTGTTTTTGTATAATTCATTGCGTTTATCCCACAAAACGGGCCGCAGATGAACTTCAATGATTACTCGCTCTGTATCGATTTTCATTTCGGTAGTACAATACGGCGCGTGCGCCCCGTTCGACTCTAAAATGGGCACTGAAGTTGTAGGCAGCGCTTACGCATGCGGATACCCCGCACCGGGGTGACGCCCCGCACAGCGTCCCGCGTCCCGCGTGCGTATATCACGCTTTACAATAGATACCTATATGAAATTGTTCTTTGCGGATGCTACGCATGCGGGCCAATCCCGCGTGCGTGAGCAAATCCGCGTGACACTAAAAGCGCCCATAATGCTTGTCTTAACACGCTTTTGGCTAGTTATTTCTTATTTCGCGTGCATTTGTATGTATACCTTGATTAAAAAGCCATGAAATTGAACTACTCTATTTATCTGTTAAAATATCACAGTAAAATAAAATTATTTCTATATTCTTATTCTTACTGCAAATAATATACACTGTATTCTTCTAAAAGCTAAGTTTATATACCTTGCATAAAGGGTGCAGCAATGACTTATGTAGTGGCTGTTCACAAAACCAGACCACAGACATAAACATATAAATTTAAGTATAGTTAAATCTATTACATAAATATTATATATACTATTCAAACTTAACTTAGGGTGAAGTAATTTTACAAAACAAAAAAAAAAAAACATACCTAGTGTGATAGGGTACTTAATTATATATGAGATGATACAAAACTTATGACGCTACTTTCTTAACTATTTATATATCGATATATATTTTCTAATTATAATTTTCTAAAATTTATCGTCGAATAAATCTTTTATCTCGTAATAACATTTTTGGGTTAGAAACTTACGAAGTTGATTCTGGAAAAATGTTAATATTTATTTATTTCTTTATTGCGTCCGGAATTTTGTTGTATAGGTTTATTTTCATGTACAAAGGGCCTTTTTTGAATATTTATATTCGCGGGACTGTATTAAAATAGGATGCGGTATATTTTGTGTTTTAAATGCTAACATAGAATAAAACCATGAGAATGTAATATGGAGCTTGGAGCTTCCCGGTGTGGTACTGGATGTAGATGCGACCCAGGGACAACGTCATGTATGCGGTCGGCTAGGTCTGCCAGCACATCGAGTGATGACGTCATCTGCTGCGAAGCAATGATGGTCTGCGTGCTGTTCGGTAGGCGGCTGGTCCAAATCATGCGTAAAAAGTCTTCTGGAACTCCGGGGCCTGCTAGGTGTCGTAGATGACGTAAGAATTGAGAAGGCTTACGATCACCTAGCTCCTCGTGTGTTAAAAGTTGCTGTACCTTTTTTCTCTTGATGCGGACAAACGTTTAATTAGCTCCAGCTTGAGTTTTTCGTACTTCTCGGTCACAGGCGGGTTGACGATGATGTCTTCGACTTCAGCTGCCTATTGCGGGTCAAGTTGTCCAATCACATAGTAGAACTTGGTGCTATCTGCAGTGATGTTGGAAATCGCGAATTGGCCTTCGATCTGGGCGAACCAAATCGCCGGCTTCTCGGGCCAAAACGGTGGAATTCGCACGCCAACTCGGAATACATTGTCATCATCTTTATTCTTCGTGTCAGCCGCAGTGCTATCAGTACGATCTAGCGGCATTCTGACCTTTGTTGGTGGTGTACGGTCCATTCAGTGGTCACCAATTATAGTGAATTTGTACTATTTATATAGAAGGAGAGGGTTAAGCTACCGACAATGGAAGAAAATAGCTGAGTCCGAAAGAAATTATAAACTTTAATGCAAAGAAAAATCTTAGACAAATCTTAGAAAAAGCAAATGACAATTCCATTTGAAAATCGGTGTTCTTTTATTTTTTTCTTTTCGCGCCCCAGCGCCACACGTCGTGGAAAATTGGAAAGAAATTCACGAAGGTTGGCGCAAGGAGTAAGAGTACGCCACACTCCTACTCCATGCACTGGAATGAATCACCAAAGAGGTTGTAAGGCCTATAACATGCTTGATCTACACGTTCATTCATCTAAGAAGGTTAAGGAACCTTCTTTAAATTTAAACTGATTAACCGAATGACCATGTTGACAGTTGACATAGTTTACAGTTTCAAAATTTTAATGGCTATGTCAATAACATTCTCTTTACTTTGGATCTCCTTGCTTGAGGCTATGTGACGATCCTCATATTACGTTTCGGGTAACGAAGAAATAAATCATTGATTTTTATTTTCGTTTATGTAAAAATAAAGAATTAAAATAAATGATATAAGATAGCCTATGTTTTAATCTGGTAATTTCTAAGCATATTCGTGAAAACCGCATTAAAATCCGTCCAGTGGTTTAGGAGATGTTCGCGGACAAACAAACAAACAAACAAACAAACAAACAGACAAAATTCTAAAAACTGTCCTATCGTGTTCAGCTGCTTATTTTAAGACGACCTGTGTGATTTTTTTTTTGTTATCTCGCAATTACAGATTTTTTTATCTCTACGTTTTTATTATATGTATAGAATAGATTTAAGACCATGTAACTCTTGATGCTCTTGTACGTGGAGTAATTTCCAAGATTGCTTGGCTGCGACCGTTGCATTTTCACCTACTTTTTAAAATTCCATTCTGTGATTATTTTCTTCCAAAATGTACGAAATAGATCAGTGATACTCTGAGTGATTGGGCTCTTGGCGTCCAATATCCTGCAAAAATACCTAACAAAGGCACAGGTCAAATCTAGTTCTACACATAAAACCAGTCTGGTCTGACTAAACAAACTCATGTCATTGTAAAGGCACGTTCGTTACGGTCTGTGATCTCTGACCCAAATTGGCACTAAGCTATAAATGAACTAGGTTTAATTTACTGTTGTATTACATTCGACATTAGAGTCTAAATCTAACTAGACTAATTAGGTACTTTGGTATTTATTTACGCTTTTATCATAAATTCTTCGGGTAGAAAGTGTTGCGTGTGAATGACGTCACAAGCAAGCAAACAAGTTCTTACTCGCCATTCAATTGTTGCCTATATTGCTTGCTCGTGATGTGACGTCAACTGAAAGCAGCGTTTGCAGTCAATTTACGTGTCACTGGAAAAAATATCGTATTTTTCTGGATTCAGGACTTGATTTTGCAGTTGTTAGTAATTAATTATTTTTTTTTTAATAATTATCTTCTAGGATTACATAACCATGAATCATATTTTTAATACATTCAAATAATTAGCAAGATTGGTGAAAACAAAGACTTATTCATTGGTTCTACCTGGCTCTACCATTTTAATTCATGCACATAAATGTATAATGTAAGGTAATGTAAATATATAATTTGTATTACATTTGTATATACAATGCATATTACTTATATTATAGTTATTACAATTCAATTGCTGTAAATGTTCATAATATCTTTACGTCCAATCTAAAACATATTTGTTAAATCAGTGATTGCGTCACTGTCATATATATAACAGGTAAACTTTCCCAAACAAAACCAACAAACGTAAAAGACCTCATAAAATCACGTATACACCGTCCTCAATGCTGACCTATCGATATAGGTCAATGTCCCGCTCTACACCTTTGAAGTAAACTATAATAAACCTTCGGGAGTGATGCACAGTGGAACATAAATACAGCGACATCTAGTTTAAAAAGAAGGCTTAAAGTTTGAATGTTAACTTACGGGATAAGTACCAAGTTTGGATTCATGTAGAGTATTCGTTTAAATCTAGTGATTAGCAGTGAAAGTTTTAAACAGGTTTAAAGACTTTAAGTTCTACAATGCTTGGAGACTGCTTTGGTCTTTCAATTTTGGTTTATAAGTGTGGAGAAGAGCTTCGGAAAAACTACTCAGTTCGTCTATTTTGATCGAGGAAATACTGTGTTACATTAATATAAGTACTATGCATTTATTGATAAAAGAGAAAGATACAAATAAATTTAAAACTTAATATTGGGTTAGCGTTTAAAAATGTCCAAAACCAAAAGAAAAAAAAAACTAAAACAGAAACTATTATGGTAATTTATGTATTTAGTCTTAATCTTTGTTTTGCAATTAATAACAACATGATTTATACCAAATAGTCCGTATAAAAAAAAAAAAAACTAAATGTAAGTAAACACGGTACGTTTATATCGTAAATTTTGTTCTGACCAAAGAACAACCATTGACACATTGTTTTTATAAATCAATGTTTTTTTTTCGGTATTCTTATATATTATGTAATAACCAAACCACATTTATATTGCTTTTATAAGAATGCCTTTTACGTAAATGTCCTCGTGCGTTTTCAAATGACGACTAAATACCGCCTCACGACTGAGGTCGCGCTATATTTTGTGTGAATCCAGCTTTACAAGTGGGCCGTATGTCTCTCCATGGCCCACGATTTATGGTGCCATGGCATTTATGGACACAATGAAGCCCGTACCGACGCGGTAAATATAACAACGCATTCAGGAAATGCCGGCGACCCTAACAATTGTGCTTGTGAGAGCGTTGTTCATTTTCATATTGATTTTGATTGACATGCTATTCTTACATTATTTTGGGATGGGAAAGTCTGACATATTTTATTATTTAAGAAAATTATTAATAGTTTATATATACAGGGTTACGTGGAAAGGGTGCATTCAACCGAAAGTGGTTCATAATACCCATAATTTTAAATAACTTTTACATTGGGAACAACCCTGTAATCGCGAGAAAAATATCAGCTGTTCCATAGAGAACGGTCATTCACCCTCTATAAAATGTATGGAGCAGTTGTTTTTAGGGTTCTGTACCCAAAAAAAATATCGGTAGCCTATTACTAAGCCTACGCAGTCTGTCTATCTGTACGTCCGTCCTACCTTTTAACGGCTGTATCTTTCGAACCGTTATGGTTCAGCAGTTGAAATTTTCACAGAATATGTAATGTTACGGGGAATTAACTAAGAAATATTAATAAAGACAAAAATTAAAAACTAAATGGGGTCCCCATACAACAAACGTTTTTAAAGGTATTATATATATAAACGGTTATACTTATATGTACAAACGTCAAACTTGGCATGATTATTATAGTACACATTCTGAAGTAAAACAACAAATAATAAATACACTCCAAGTTCGATCCGGTGACAAATTTCTGTTAAGCAACGTGGGGGTGGTAAGTACTTGAAAGGGTGACCGCCTGTGCATGATATTGTCTTTCTGCACTTATATGTTGTACTTTAGTAGTTAAAAATTTACGTGGTGATACAGAACCCTCAGTGCGCGAACCCGACTCGCAATTGGCCGGTTTTGCTATAACAAGCTTGGTCCCGTAGTAAAATTGTTAATAATGATTCCGACTTAGCAACTCCTTATACCTAATCAATATTTGTGAAATATCGTAACTCGCTCACGAACATTATAAAATTTTAATGTTTTGTCGACTGGCAGGATTCGAACCTACGCAACGATCTAGGTAAGCGTTCTTTTCTGTTAACCTTCAAATTTACTTTTTGCAACCAATCTAAGCGTTGGTAAAGCCATCTAAAACCTTACATCCAAGTAATATGTGTGTCATATAATATTTAGAAATAGCTCTGTCTCTGTCCATTTGTTACTTTTTCACGACTAAAAATTGCTGGACTGATTTTCATAAAATCCTTCAAAACCCACGCTTCTTTACCAGTACCTCTAGTATCACTACCGTAGGCATAATGAAAAAAAAAACGGTCTATTAATTTCGTACGAAGATATTATGGCAACGTGATATGCATCATAAGAATAGATAATTATTTTACTCAATAAATGGCGCAAAATATCGGGTGAAACTGCAGTAGTTTAAAATAAACGGTAAACAAAAGTCACAAAACTCCATCCGAAAATTCTGCAGCGACTGTGGACCGCTTCCTCGTTCGGGTCGGGTGGAATGACCCACATTCCTTAACAAAGCGCCTGATGGCGACTGCGGTCCAGCCCACACGCACGGCTTTGGTCTAAATATTTAGCTTATGCTATGCTCTATATGCCCACAGAGTTTCAATTAATAAACAAGTATAAAAATTATTTCATTTGCGAAGCAAAATAAGTAAGCTTTTCCTTTTTGTCAGGACATGAGTTCTTACTATAAATCATGAATTTTGTAAACCTAGCAGGTAAACAAATAAGGGTAGGTTTAACTACTTACAACGTTCCAGTTATACTGAGTTACACAGAATTGTAATATTAACCAAAAGGGGGTTATGGTATTCATCATTATGAAACACTTTTACTATGGGTACAATCCTAAAATCGCAAAAAAATATCCGCTCTATATAGTTTCTACGGAAAAGCAGATCAGAAAAATTTGTTCATAATGATTTGTACATTGACCTCCTTTCGGCGTTATACGACCCTGTCATCCCTGTCATCATCATCACGATAATTAGCCTATTTTAGTCTACTGCTGGACATAGGCCTAAGGCATGCCACTCCCTTTAAAGTACCTCTTCAAGACAAGAGTGAATAGGCACCTCACGGGCAAGCGTGCTCCATCTTGCTGTGATCTTGGACTCATCGGCACTTATCATCAGATAAGTTGTGGTTAAACAAAGGCTAGCTCACAACATCAAAAAACTCAGTTAACAGTTTTTCGCTGTTTTACCCACAGACCTAAACAAAGTTGCTATTAGAATCTATGGTTTTACCACCGTCCTATCTATGTTGCATAACAGTCGATCTGAAATTCTCTCCTTCGTCTCTTATCATTGCATTACATAACATGCATGCATATCAAAACGGTGGGTTTTCAGCCTATAGGGAAACACAGTTAATATTATACGGGCTGTAGACGTCATGTATGTTGCAAGCTTGCAAAATAGTCGTAGATTTTTATCTATGTTTCTATCGAAGTTTACAAAAATGTCCATCTCATCTTTGTTCTGATATTGTTCTACTTCACATGATCGACTGGCATTGGTTTTGTTCGTGATAACAGGTGATTACCTTGGATAAGTGTTCCCAACTCGAACGGCCGGCGCTTTTGCAGATTTAGAAAAGTTTTATCTTATACCTACCGGGTGACTGGTTGACCACGGAATAGGAACTTCCCAATTCCGTGGGTTGCACAGTGGAAATATTTGGGGATATCATATGAAATTATTTTTTCGAGATTTAGTGTTGATCCTATATTGAAAGTTGTTTATAATGATGAGTACAATAATCTCCCCGAATATTTCCACAGTCTAACAGTCATCCAGAAGGTAATACCTTTATAGTGTCACCATCCTAAAATCCCTTTATTTACTTATGGCTTTACATACGGCACAAATAAGAAGGTCGTAAATGGCCTAAGAAATGTTAGATCCAGTTCTTTCCGACATATAAACCACTTATTCAAAGCCATCTACGTAAACCGTTTTTCAAAATTATAAATAAAGAACAGTGATAATTGCAGACTTTTATCATAAAACACGTCGGGCTTACAGAGTCGAAGCAAGTGTGGGCCGAAGGGTCACTGCCCACGGTCTTTGACACCAAAGGCTTTATGAATGAGGTATTTTTTTTATATTCAGCCGAAGTCTATAAATCACAGGCAGTGACATTGACTGAGGCACTACACTGTGCTGCCTATATATTTACACTTAGCGTAGAGCAAAATGCACAACATCGCAGGTATAGTTTTAAAAAAATCCTAATAATAACTCTTTCAATATGCCCAACCTTATTTTAATCTCAAGCAACTTTAAAACGAAGTCGAGATTTTTTTATTGTTTTTTCTTTTCAACTAACTGACTGTATGTAATACGAGTATTTTTTACTTAAAAAATAATATTATTAGAAGCTTTTATTCAAGTAATCTATATAAGCTTAGTAGATTATTTTGTGTTAAACTTTCGCCTATCGTTTTGCTCGCTTTGCCCATGTTCAACACCTTGTTCCGCCCCTGCTGTCTTTGGCGTCATAGCCAGCCGTGGCTTGTGCCAAACAACTGGTTTGTCTGGTCTTGCATGTTGAATGCCACCTGGCATACTGTGGTGTGACAATTTATCCGTAGAGTTGACTGAGGTAGCCACAATCGGCTTTTCTGAACAAAACTGACAGCCATCTGTTGTCATTTTTTAGTTTCACAATTTTTCCATCTCTACACATTAAGTTGGTCGGGCTGTCCGCAATATTTTTTACTAACCCCCACCTTGCAGATGTGGTTTAGAATGGATGACGCCTTTGTGTACCTTGAAATGGCAAATGGTGGCCAAAGAGAGTTTTCAGAGCGCAGTTATAAAATTAAATACTATCTACGTATTTTTAGACAAGAGTCGTTTGGTGAAGTTACATTACTTTTCACGGTTTATTACGCGAGATTAGGCAAGAATATTTATTGTAGGTACTCAATAAAAGTTTTATTCAGTGCTACTCACAACAGCAAAAAAAAACAAATAACTTATTTTATTGCCCAAATTTGTTTATGGTCAAACCAAAGTTTTATTAAAAAAAATCTTTAATCTGTAACGAGTTCTATCATCTAATTCTAATAAATACAGTACCGACGAGTACTCTATTATTGGTAAAATCTTTTTCAAAATAAATCATTTCATTGCTAGAATACATACATTGAAGGTCTTAAAATTATTTTTGGTATACTGTATTCAGTCTGCAAGCAAACGTGCAAATGTTCTTATATGCTATGCTTATTTTTGTCTGACAATCGTCATAGAAATGACATTATTAAGATCTTTTAACTTTTTAGCCCTCAAAATAGGTTACGAAACCATATAGAGTATCTTCGTTCCAGTAACTAGGTACAACATGATTTAATTTGTTTTGTGTATTTCTGCATTTTTTATTTTATTAAGTATGTAGTTTTTAGTACATATTTATTGTTTATTTAATTTATTATAACTTGTTCTGTAATTCGTAAATTCTAACCTGGATAAATTTTTCCATTACTTGAAAATTCATCTGGCTTTAAATTTACAAGTTGAATTAAACTCGCAATAAATAAATAAATAAAAACTCTTTCATAACTACACCATAACATTCATGCTTAGTGCATTACCATACTACTATAGCTATATCGTTCGCGCAAAACTTTATGAGCCCTCTGAAGTTAGGCGCGAGGCCTCCCCGACGCCCTGTAAAGTCCCTCGGATACCTATAATATGCGTACAGCGCAGCCACTGGGCCTAACTTCAGAGGGCTCATAAAGTTTTGCGCGAACGATACCTAGGTAACTGTGTACTTTTTTGGTCAACGTTTTCTGATCACCAACAATTGTTCAAAAACAATTTCGTATTGAATATTGAAGGCGGGAACCGTGAAAACAAGGTCCTTCGTCTGCCCCTCTGAATATAAACCAATACAACAAACACACCGACTGTACGGCATTTGCATATGTGTAAATATAGGGTGTACTAGTAAAATTTGGTAATTTTTTTCAAAAATTCGAAATCTTTCCGAAGACAAAGATTAGCCTCTAAATCCTAGATCTTTTAAATGCTTATTATACATACTCCTAAAAAAACTCCAAAAAAAGTCATCATCATCATCATCAGCCAGAAGACGTCCACTGCTGAACATAGGCCTCCCCCTTTAACCTCCACACTGAACGACATCCTGCCATCTGCATCCACTGGATGCCCGCGACTCTCACAATGTCGTCGGTCCATCTAGTGGGAGGCCTACCTACGCTGCGTCTTCCGGTTCGCGGTCTCCACTCAAGAACCTTTCTTCCCCATCGGTTAACAGTTCTTCGAGCGATGTGGCCTGCCCATTGCCACTTCAACTTGCAGATTTTAATAGCTATGTCGGTGACCAAAAAAAGTATTATTCTTCAATTTCTTCATCTCGAGTATGCGGCCTTCTCAAAAATTTCTATACTTAAAACAGCAGTCTCGTTTTCGCGTATGAAGTTGACAGTAGTTTTATCCGTAGATTAAATTAACTAACGTTTCTATAATGCCGTTTATTGTCCTATTCTCTTAAAACGTTCTATAACATGGGTACTATTAGTAAAAAAAAAACTCAAAATTATCTTAAAACAATTACTGTCTTGTAAAAACTATTTATTTCAACATCAATTACTTCATTCTTGACAACACGTTAATAAAAGTCTCTCAACGTTTAAACTAAATTCACTCGCAAGTGCAAGAATGAAATAAAATCACTTTATAAGTTGCCTTTAATTAAGACATCCTGTATAGCCTCTTGACCTGACCAGGTGGTCACCGCCGGTAACGTGATATTGCCGAAAAACTACTTTGGATTCGCAAATATTACTCACGTTGTGATCAAGAATCGAGTGAACAGGTGTATCGTAGATGCCACTATTATTACCTATCTTTATTTTCTAGTCAATAACAAAGTAATAAAAATCTATCATCGTCATGTGTCCTTGAGCATTGGGAGTCTAATCAATCTTCAACATGAAAATATTAAAAAAAAACGTTAATAGGCATTACTTTGGTGCCCACTATAGCATCATCATAATCAGCCCATCTTAGACCACTGCTGGATTAGGCATCTCCCAAGCTATGCTAATCCGCGAAAAACGCGAAAGTCAGACTGAGTGCAGTCTGACTTTCGCGTTTATCGCGGTAGGATATTATTTATATAGGATTGAGTCTCCGGATGTCCTAAAACGTCCTAAGAGCCCTTTTTTATTTTATTTATAAGTGTATAAAAACGTGTTCATGACAATTTTACCTAATTACTTCAACTTCGTAGCTTTCGAGTACCTAGTCTTAGAAGATTTCAGTCTAGATTTTAATTTTATTATATTGTGTTAATAACAAGTATAAATATACATATAATTCGTCTATAATTTTAAATTTTCTATTGTTTGTTTTTACGTAAATGGATGAAAAATAATATGATTATTATTTGCTGTACAATGACGTAAGTTTTTCTTCGCTTTGCGTAGTCACGTAAGGCGAGGTATTCCCACTTTTAAGCAATGCTTATTACTATAGATGACCATAATCCTTGGGCTATTGTATTAAAGTCGCATTTAGCGGAGCAAAATCATGGCTCTTACACACAGTCGTGCATTTCGCTACTTCTATTTTTGGGGGTTTTCTCATATTTTTCGAAAAGTATAGCTGTAATGTAAAATGTACCTCACCGGTTTCCTTAATAATTATGAAATCTATATATCAATATATCGCAGACATAATTTAATAGATATGTAATTGAATGAATCCAAAAAAAATATGATAAAAACGCAAATCAGTGCTACTTTGATATTTTTTTTCTATCGAGCGAAATTTGCTTAATCGTGTTTCGGTCTCATGGAGGTATGCACACTTAATCTAGAATGACTATAATTGCTAAAACTCGGAAAAGAGCGTCTTAATTAATACTATTATGTAATTACATAATAGTATTAGTTATTTAATTTAGTGACTCGTATATGTTACCTGTGAATTTAAAAATATCTAGGGTATAGAAATTATATAAAACGCCATCAATTTTTTCCTGATTCGTTTCTTAACAATGAGTTACTCGTAATGCAAAAACAAAAAATCAATATTATACAGAGCGCAAAAAAAATACACTCAACAACAATTTGTAAGTCTTTTTGTCTACTTCCTTTCCTGTCACAAGTTTGTTTAGTTCGAAGGTTTTACCGCTTTGTTATTAGCGACAGTGATTTCCTCAATCAGAAAGGAATGTTTATCTACAAAGCTGATAGCATAGTTCCCCATAAACACTGTAGGTGATGTAACCAGTACGAGTACATTAAATAAGTTGTCTAGAGCGTGTCGAGCCACGCAAAAGGCTCTACTATTTGCGTGGTTATACCTACACGGGGGATACTACATAAGACATTGGTGCAGGGCCGATATTGAACCGGGTACCATCAGATTGTAA
The DNA here is from genome assembly GCA_949125355.1 of Agriopis leucophaearia. NCBI lineage: Eukaryota > Metazoa > Arthropoda > Insecta > Lepidoptera > Geometridae > Agriopis > Agriopis leucophaearia. The sequence goes on from OX421262.1 coordinate 6,265,276, forward strand.
AGCCTACATGTTACCGCTCAGCCACCATTGCTCGCAGTCAACCCACACTCACTTTCTTATACAGAAAAAAGTACATTAATAGTGTTTTAATGGAAATAACAAGGTATTATATCGAGTTGAAGATTTTGGTTCCATTATTTCCATAACCTATTCCATAAACTTAGAAATTGCATTAATTTTCTCCATAGATTATTTTCTAAAGCGCTTTCTCTACCTATATAATTCAAAACCAAATCTAAAAACCGCTATAGGAATAGAACCATTTGAGTGAATTTATTGCGTATCCTTTTACGTACAGATACCTACTAGGCCAAGTTGCCATAATAAGAAAAACCATAGATATACTAATCAAATAGATGTGGACAAGCATTTATTTATTAGTAAGCCCACGTCCTCCTCGCCTCTAAACGGTGGCGGTTGGAATAAAAAGCCTGTGCCCTAACTCCGACTATTTGGCGATTGTTTTATTTATATTTATTATTAAGTACCTACAGTAAGATTTTTTTTATTTCTTATTTGCGTAGTAGCAAAGATAATATTTGTAGCCATAGTAAAGATAAAAAAAAAATATATTAAGTTGTCTAAGCTAAGGTGTTTTCTATTTGTTTGTAATTTTTATTTCTGGTGTACACAATAAAAAGTATCTATCTATCTATGGTTTAGATTTTGCACAATGAAATCCAAACAATAATTTTACTTGAAAACTGATGTTCTATTGTTTTCTAGTTTGACTTCCTAAACTGTGACTTCTGTAGTGGTAGGACTCTTTTGCAGGGGTCCGTCTGGGGAAGTACCACACCTTTGTCTTTTATTCAACCGCCAAGCAGTAGTGTGCAAACACTGCTGTGTTCCGGATTGAAGGGCAATGTTTTCAGCGAAATCACAGGGCACACAGAGATTTGACATCTTATATTTCGGGGTGACGAGCGCAGTGCATTGCCATCCAGGGTTTTGAACTGTTGAAGTTCAAAATTCTGAGTGGTGTTGAGCTGTTATGGGCAAGCGTGAAAAGCCATCAGGCGAGCGACTTCGACATAAAAAAAAACTTGCCTACTATATTTTAAGTTACCGTGCAGCCATTTGCTATTCAAACCATGGAAACAATTTACGACCTGCTTCGTTCAAGGCGATCCTAGTTCATAGTCAGTTAATAGCTGTGACATTGTTATCAGGTGCGTCAGTTGGCCCGTTTGTATGAAGTTGCTTAAAAAAGAACGTATTAATAGGTTATCTATTTACTATTATTTCATCCATGAATAACATTTTAAGGCTTCAAATTTCCTGTCATAGCCTATTTGGGATACCACTAGACTTGAAAGCGTGAGGTCGCGAGTTCAAATCCCGGGCCCGTACCAGTGACCTTTATGTACGGATGTTCAAACCACTGGCTTTTCGGTGAAGGTAAACATAGTGAGGAAACATAAGTACGGATAAAGAATTTAATGGTGTTTGTAAATCCACCAACCCGCAACTGGGCCAAAGAGGTGGATATGGCCCAAACGCCCTTTCGGGGGTAGGCTTAGTCCAGCAGTTGACATTTAAAAGGCTTTTATTATGCTTCAAATTCGAACACTCACCTGCATAATAAAATTTCTAGTAAGATTTTGGGAGTACTTAGCCTACTGCTACAGATGATGGGTTATATTTTTCGGGTGTATATGTATGTATAAGTATATTTTTCTGTGGTTCCCAGATTTTAAGTAAGAGGTGTCGTTAGATTCGTCTTTTTAATTTACATTTTGGGCTGTATATTTTTTTTTATTATAACTGTCTACGTAATATTTATATGTCTTATAAACAGTAGCAGCAGCCTTTTTTTACGATAAATACATCCTTAGTTAAAAAAAATTATTTTAGTATTGTTTTTTATCGTCTATTTACTTTTGACCTCCAACTCACCTGTTAGTAACCCGGCAATGTGGTCTAAGACGAAGCACGCAGCCATAGAAGACACCTATATACTCTGACCTTAAAAACCTTAGATTATACCTACTAACTTTGTACTTATATACAAAGGTATCACAAACGTCAACAAAAAGCAATAAAAGCAGATTAAATTCAAAATACTGGTTTCTTTTAAAAAGTCTATTGATCAAGCTCGGTTTTTACGTCCTAACTAATTGATTGCTCCATTACCGTTTTATTTATCGGCTATTGTTGCAACATCCATCCTCTTTCTTAGTTTACCGAGCATTTTAATAATAAATTAAAAATTTCTTTATTTAGTTTTGTTTTGACGCCCTAGACGTATCTAGTTTAGCCACTGACTAATGCCTTATAGGCATGCTGACTATGCCTATAAGGCATAGAATACCCAGCTAACTGTTGCTTTTTCCTTTGCTCTGTATGATAAAAATATTATACAAATATCACGTTTTTTTTTTCTGGATTAGTATATTATATTAAATTCACATTAATATTATAACTGCGAAAGTTTGTATGAAAGTGTGTTTGTCCGCACTCCGTAACAAGTTATTATACTCACAATTTTTTTTAAGACAGCTGGGGCCGTTGAGTTCCTAAATTCAATATGGATAACTCCATACAAAAAATCATTCAACTCTGTATAGTACAGTGCTAGTGCTTGTCCTGGATTAAATCTTAGACTGCTCTTATCCCAAAAACTCCTGTAGAATACCAGGTGAAACGACAACGTGCTGCTAGTCGTTCATAATGTTGAGTTTAAGTTTGCCTGGAAGAGATCGCTTATAGCGATAAGGCCGCCAATTGTTTCACTAGTTTTTTAAGTTGTTTTTTATGTACGTTTATAATTTTTGGTGTGAACAATAAAGAGTTTTCTATCTATCTATCTAGTACAAGGAACTACTTTCGGTTCAGTCCACCTTTCCATATAACCCTGTATAATACCACAACACCTGGCGAAATAGGGGTAGAACAGTTTAGGCAGCGACCCAAAGCCGTGCTCCGGTACCTGAAGGAGTTCGGCTGATTAGGGTAGGCTCAAATCAAAAATGCAGGGTCAAATGCACAATACACCCCAAGCGGGATGTCAGTGCAGGTCTTAACACCCCCATTTTGAATTAGAATTAGAACCCTGTATATACGTTATCCATGGAAATGATACGCTTAATAAATTAATTAAAACCCTGTATACACGTTATCCATGGAAATGTTACGCTTAATAAATTCCTTCGCTGATTGCACCTAGGTACTTCCTTATAACAACTTTCAATTGTATGACAATTGCGGCAAAATAATTCTTTTGTATTTTAAATACAAAAAGTAATAGTACGTTCGCGTGAGCTTAGTGGCCGGGCCTATTGTCAAAGTTTTGAAGGCCATCTGAAGGTCTTCAACTTTTTTTTGTAATATGTATAATAAGAAGTCGACATTTTACGTAATAAATAGTTTTAAATAGACATTGAATAAGGCTTTTACCTACATCTAATTATGTTTACACAAACCCGCAAAAAACTGACATAATATGTCGTCAGGATGATCGTACAAATGTTTTTTCGTGTGAAAATTATCTGGGATATAATCAAAAATTATTATATACTAGCTGAGTCTCGCGGTGTCACCCGCAATTTTCCAGTTTTTCTACATTTTCTGAGGGTAAAGTAGCCTATATCCTTCCTTACAATGTATACTATCATCCTTCCAAATTTCGTTAAGATCGGCCTAGCCATTTAGTCGTGAAAACCGAACAGAGTTACTTTCGCTTTTAATAATATTTTTTTGTCAGGTTTCAATCGAAACTTTTCTATTTTCCTGTAACTTTATTTATAGACATTTAAACTGTAGAAGTTTATAGATACTTGATATTCAACGTATATAAAATCTTCTTCACAGCTCCGATAAAATGCCTTGGTCGCCAATAATATTTACGATCATAAATTCAACTTTGCTATTAGACAGGCGATATTTAGTTTCATGCTTCCTCTAGCTTGCAACACGAAAGCAAAGAGACTGGATTAGAACCAGTCTAGGTACTAACATAGTCTAACCACGCCTTATTATGCCTAGGATGCATTAGCTAAGTTGAGTTTGGATGCAGTAACGCGTAGGTATTTTTAATGATAAATTATCGTGTTTACGGTTCACACATTTAAGATGCAAAATAAAGTTACCGGCCTAAAGAGCTAGTTAGGCAGATACTAAATACACACCTTCCCAGCTTTTCGTAAGTATTTGTTAATACCTATAGGTCCATGCCTGTCAATACGACTAAAAGGGTTCGTGAATGGTCAGAGTGAATTAGGGATCTGATCTTCAATTCAATTCTCAGGGAAGAAAACGATGTGGCGGGGAAAGGAAGTAGGGGAAATTATCCGTGCATTTCACGGAAGTGTTGCCTCTGACAGCGTGCTAGGGGACAACCGGTGCGTTCCTAAGGACATCCCGGTACTCTGTTAGGCACAGAAGCCGGCCACCGAAGAGGTTTTACAGCGAGTATAATCTCACATAACGCGTCTATAGCCCATTGCCACAAAAATCTTTAGAAGATTTCCCACCCATCGACAAAGAAAGGTACTATGTATTAGGATAATAATTAAATCTCACCTGTACTCAGCATGTACACAATAATAATTGACGACGTTCAACGCTGTGATAAGATAATGTCCAAGAAATTAAAAACGTAAAAAATAAACTAGAATATAACTACAATTAATTAAGGTGGGTGCATGCGAACTTCATACTGTAAAGTAGACCAATTGATCTACAAATTTTGATATACTTGATATAACTAGTGGGACAACTATTAATTTTCTCTTAAACAAGCCTTAAAAATCATCCTCTCGAGAATCATGCAACATTCAGTTGTTGTACTTGACGCAGGTCTATTATTTCAAATTCTAGAGCGGTGTGGCGGAACTCTTTTTCACCAGTGCGACCTTCGCGGTCGCCTTTATTATTTTATTTCAATAGAGTTGTGTTTTGTTTTATAAGAGATCTGTCAAGAGGTGAAAAATAGATGTTTTCGATTCCGCAAAATAAATTGTTTTAATAATAGGAGTAATAATATCCTAAATTGGTGACCCCGATACGAACACAACATAAATTAAGACGATTCGAACACAAGAAGAGCAAAGGTACGCAAATAGGTACGAGTACTTTCTTTGGTGGTACGAGTGAAGCGACCACGGTCGTCTGATTGTTCGTCGACGAGAATACGAAAACGTAGAAAAAGAAGTGGTGAATTCGACTACGAGAGCTGTGCTGCTGACTGCTGGCAACAATCGCATGGAGCGCGTCAAGACTAAAGTCGAAGTATCTTTTGGAAGAACCAGTGTGGACTAAAAAGACAGTGTGATTTATATTGTTGTGTGTTTTTTTGTGTGTGTATTTAATTTTATTTTATTTTGGTGAATTTTTGTACATATTTTTAAGATATTTTTGTACCAATGTTTTTTGTAGGGCATTCGCGCACACCACACTCCCACGTTTCTTTTGTTTTCAGTTTTTGTTTTTGAATTTTGTTTTTCTCTTAGCATGGTTTTTCATGACAGCACACGTCATGAGTGACAGTGAGCAGGAAGACTTCAAACCAGCTTCCGCGGGTACGGGTGGACGTGAAATGTCAAGCAGTGACAGCGGATCTGGCACAGGCGGTACGGAGAAGGTAATGATTAACAGAGTATCTATACGTACCCCTCCATTTTGTAGAGATCGCCCGGCCCTATGGTTTGCGAGTTTAGAGGCGCAATTTTCCATCAATAATATTAGCCAAGAAATCACGAAGTTTAATTACGCAGTTGCGCACCTCGATACCAATTGTACTCGCGAAGTAGAGGATTTCATAATCCAACCTCCGAGGGAGCAACCCTACACGAAATTGCGCAACGCAATAATATCTAGGTTCTCAGATTCTCGGGAGCAGAAAATACGCCGTCTTCTAGAGAAGGAGCAGATCGGCGATCAAAAGCCGTCGTTTTTTCTGCGTCATCTGAGATCGTTAGCCGGTGCAGCATTTCCGGAGGATATTCTGAAGACAATTTGGATGAGCAGGTTGCCACGATATCTTCAAACTGTCTTGGCTGCTCAACGATTAGAATCGTTGGCTGAGCTAAGCGAACTAGCGGACAATTTGGCTGAAATTAACGCTCAATCAACTTCATTGGAGGTATGTACGGTTTCGCCTAACTCGAATACTGATCTTGTACAGGAGCTGACTAAAAAAGTTGATGAATTGACCCGTTTAGTAGCGTCACTTTCCTCTGCTGGTTGCAGCTCGCATGTTGGTACGCGTAGTCGTGACTTCAATCGTAACCGTAATCGTAGTCGCAGCCGATCACGTTCACGTAACTATGATTTGTGCTTTTATCATGACCGTTTTGCGACAAAAGCACGTAAATGTGTGCCTCCATGTAAGTGGTCCGGTTCCCCGCCTAGTGATCAGGGAAACCAAAACAGCAACTGTTAAAGGCGACATCCAGTTGCTCGCCAGCTAGTCGCCGCCTTTTCGTGACCGACCGGAGATCCAACCGGAAATTTTTGGTGGACACTGGTTCGGATATTTGTTGCGTTCCTCGTAGCTTTATAAAAGGACGTACGCTTCAGCCATTATCATATAGTTTAGTTGCAGCTAATGGCAGTAAGATTATCACATATGGACTGGTACTGTTGAACTTAAATTTAGGGCTACGACGGGATTTCACCTGGAACTTTGTCGTGGCGGATGTGGAAAGTGGTATTATTGGCGTAGATTTTTTGTCGCATTACCAGCTTTTACCCGATTGCTCAAAAGGTAAGCTGTGCGATAGTAAAACTGGGCTTATTTCGTCCGCGGACCTTTATACCGCGGAACAGCAAAGTGTGAAGGTAGTATCTCTTCCTGACTCGCCATTCACAGCGATCTTGGAGAAATACCCAAGTATAACGCGACCACCTGGTGCACCTAGAATTATTAAACACAGCACCGTACATTATATAAACACTACCGACGGTCCCCCTGTGACATCTAGACCGCGTCGGTTGGCACCATTAAAACTGGGCATTGCAAAGAAAGAGTTCGAAGATATGGTCCGAGCTGGTACTTGCCGACCATCTGATAGCTCTTGGTCATCGCCTCTGCATCTCGCACCTAAAAAGGACTCAACGTGGCGTCCTTGCGGTGATTATCGTGCATTAAACGCCCGAACGATTCCTGATCGCTACCCTGTCCGATACATAGGTGATTATGCGCACAACTTGTCTGGCTGTACCGTTTTTAGTACTATAGACTTGGTCAAGGCCTATCAACAGATACCGGTGAATCCAGGCGACGTGTGCAAGACAGCGATAACTACTCCATTTGGATTATATGAATTTCTGTATATGACTTTTGGTTTGCGTAATGCTGGGCAGACTTTTCAGAGATTTATCGATGAAGTAGTCCGTGGCTTAGATTTTTGCTATGTCTATGTTGATGACATTTTGGTTTACTCAAAAGACCAAATAGCGCATGCGCAGCATCTGGAAATCTTGTTCCAGCGATTGCACGACTATGGCGTTGTGATTAATACAGCCAAGTCCGTATTTGGTGCCGCAGAAGTATCTTTCCTTGGGCATCGAGTCAATGCTGCGGGCACGCGTCCTCCCGAGGACAGAATTCGTTCTCTGGTGGATTACCCGCCCCCAAAGACAGTTCAGGGTATGCGCAGATTCATAGGCATGGTCAATTACTACCGCCGGTTTTTGCCAAGTACGGCTAAGTACCAAGCGCCGTTAATTGAAGCAATCACTGCTATTCAAGGCAAAGGCAATAAACCTTTTGTGTGGACTCCTGAGCTAGAAAAGTGCTTTGAAGAATGCAAGAAAAGCTTGACGTCCGCTACAATTTTAGCACACCCAAATAACAGTGCTGAGGTTGGGTTGTTTACTGACGCTTCAGGAACGCACGTTGGTTCTTGCCTACAACAACGCGTCGATAATGATGATTGGCAGCCACTAGCCTATTTTAGTAAAAAGCTGACTGCTAAACAGGCTCAGTGGCCGGCGTACTATCGGGAACTCCTTGCGGTGTACGAGAGTGTTCAACACTTCAGGCACCTGTTGGAGGTACAACACGTCACTATCTACACTGACCATAAGCCGCTAATATACGCTTTTGTACAACGACGTGAGAAATTGCCGCCTATCCAATTAAACCAGCTGTCTTTCATCAGCCAGTTTACTACTGATGTAGTGTATATTAAAGGGGTTGATAACATCGTAGCTGATGCCATGTCGCGCGTTGAGTCTATTTCTCTTGAAGAGGATTTTGCTGCACTCGCGTTATCGCAAGAATCGGATGAGGAGCTAGCTAGTATGCGTGGGAATTCGTCTTTGAAGCTCGAACCCATCCTCATCCCTGGCACAAATATCACAGTAATTTGTGATACTTCAACTGAGCGACCACGTCCATACCTGACACCAGCATTCCGTCGAGCTGCATTCGACAGGTGTCACAACCTCAGTCACCCTGGCGCGCGGGCAACCACTCGCTTGGTAACTGAGCGTTATGTATGGCCTCAAGTAAACGCAAATTGCCGTGAATGGGCTCGAACTTGTTTACGCTGTCAACTCAGTAAAGTAACTCGACATATTAATTCGCCACTTGGAGAGTTTAAATTACCGTCAAACAGATTTAGGTCGGTGCATTTAGACATTATTGGACCACTTCCTCACTCGAAAGGGTACAATTATTGCCTGACTGCGATTGATAGATACACACGGTGGCCTGAAGTATGGCCTATGTCATCAATCACAGCAGAAGAGGTAGCAGATACATTCGTAACTGGTTGGGTTTCCCGTTTTGGGGTACCAAACATTTTGACAACCGACCAGGGCCGGCAGTTTGAATCTGTGTTGTTTCGCCGTCTAATGGATGTATGTGGTACCAAACGGGTGCGCACGACTAGTTACCATCCTTGCGCAAATGGTATGGTGGAACGCATGCATCGGCAGCTTAAAGCATCTTTGATGTGTCATAATGACACATGGGTAAGAGCTTTGCCGTTAGTTTTATTAGGGATGCGAACGGCGCTCAAAGAAGATTTGAAGGCATCTTCTGCAGAGCTCGTTTATGGAGAGACTCTTCGCTTGCCTGGAGAACTCGTCATACCTCCAATAACATCGCAGAGCCCAAGTGACGTTGTAGATTTCGTCCGTGAGCTGCGCAAATATATGGAAGCTCTCCGTCCTGTCCTTGCTACACGCCACGCCCAGCCATCGACTTTCATATTTAAAGATTTAGTTAAGGCGTCGCATGCCATGCTACGCGATGATTCAGTGCGAAGGCCGTTGCAGCCGCCTTATTCCGGTCCTCATCGTATCATCGGGCGAAGAGACAAAACGATCACTCTCGATATTAATGGAAGGGAACGTACAGTTAGCATAGATCGCGTTAAGCCTGCCCATTTGGATTCGGCGTTTGACAATTGTGAACCAATTGTGCCGCCTGCGCCAACTCCAGCTAGCAGTTTCACGCCTGCGTTGGTCCCTGCACCTACACCAGCTCCTGTCATCACCCGGTCCGGGAGGAGGGTGAAGTTTAGAAATATTTTAGATATGTGATTATCTTATTTATTTATAAATTTTTCAGCTTATTCTTCCTTTCTCCGTGGGGGGGTGGTGTGGCGGAACTCTTTTTCACCAGTGCGACCTTCGCGGTCGCCTTTATTATTTTATTTCAATAGAGTTGTGTTTTGTTTTATAAGAGATCTGTCAAGAGGTGAAAAATAGATGTTTTCGATTCCGCAAAATAAATTGTTTTAATAATAGGAGTAATAATATCCTAAAGCAGTTCTAAAACTTCGCTCTACAATTATATTGATCGAATGATTTGCGTTTTACCATGGGTAGGTTGTTTATGAAATATTCGTATGCAGAATCGATATTGGTATGAATTGGAACGTGAACTCTGGTGCGTCCATCAATGGACCACCGGCCAGTGACCCCAACCATCTGTTTGGAGTGTTTGGTTGCTTTTACTTGTTTGATTATCTATCGGTACCCTATTGAGTTATTTGATCGATGACGCCTTCGTACTATACCCATCGATATACATAATACTCGCTCGTTACTTAAATGCCTGATTTTTAGACGACTATGTCATGGAAAAAGAAAGTCTCTCGACTTAAGCGACACGCTTCCCACAGTTGTAGTGCCACTCAGATTTTTTACTTCATCAGTTCAAAACCGTGCGCGATACTGAGTCTATTAATTGTCTATTTATTAATTGTTTATTATTAATTCATTAACTTTATTCTGTGGTAAATTAATAACAAATACTTTTAATTTTTTCAAGTCAGTGCATATATGTATCTATATAATCTAGATACAAGATTAAAATTTTGGTATATTTTAGCTACCTATTTTGGTATATTTTTTGTTTTACTAATTTAAAGTATACTTGTGACTAATATTTCATTTATTGTTTCAGATTTCCAACATAGAAGTCACTGACTTGCTGAACGTGGTCATAGGTGTGTATAATATTCAATGATATTCGCATGGTTAATGTAAATGTTTGAGTACTTTCTATATCTACGGGCTCAGTATTCGGCCACAACGTCCCTTTCCATCAAGTGAATTGGTAGCCAAGCGTAGACCTATTCTAAAAAATACCTATGTTTATAGATATTGCCTACACAGTTAAAGATTATAATAATAATGCGCAACAGAATATTTACACGACCCATGCATGATTTTCGTTATGAACCATGCAAAGAAAATTCATATTTTCTTTGCGTGTGTATAGTTTGGCAGGGAAAATGAATAATTATATGCAACGGCGCATATATGCTCACCTCGGCAATAGTTACATATATGGGCCGTTTAAGGTCGATACATTGGGCCCATGGGGAGCTAACCTCATTTTCAAAAATCTTATAGAGTGCCTGGTCGTCAAAATGCTGACATATTCTATTCGTGAGAACCTAGAATTGGCTTTCTATAGTTTATTAATTGTATATCTTAGTGTAAAAAGCTGTTGGTTTTCCTATAAATAAATAAATATTTCTGGCTCAACGCATAAGCATTGCCATTCAGCGTGGTAATGCTGCCAGTATGCTGGGTACGCCACTGGTAGAAGGCACGAGTATTTGAAGTGCCTTTAGACCTTCTACGGTCTATGGGCAGTCCAACTATTTTATGTAAAAGTTCGAGTAGTTTATATTATTTAGCTTGAAGTTAATAAAAAAGGAAAAAGAGAACATCATGAGGATACAATTTATCTCGAAAAATACAGGAAAACTAGAAAACGGGTGTAAACGCTGGGTGCACTTACATTTATACACGTGACTTATAATTATAGCAACTCGAACAAAAATTTAGATATAATATATTATTATAGTTAACAAAATTTAGATTTGGACTTGTTTTTAGAGCTTATGTGCTTATTTTTACCCGGAAAAATCAAAATGCCGCTATTGATTCTCTAGAAAAAGGCAGATACTGTAATATTCTATATGCTGTAATTTTCTGGGGTTTTATTGTGTTAGCCTGGTGACAATGGTGATCAGTTTTAAGACACTGGCTCAGCTCGTTTTGTTAATTTGTTACTGGCATGTTTAGGCACAGACATCGTCCATCGCTCCAGTGACGCTATAACCTAATTACAAAGTGTTTTTATTACCGTCGCCATAGTAATGCATATCCTCACGCACAATGGCGTCAGTGCAGTTTTACAATGAAACGCAGGTACCTACACTTACCTATACAGAGCGTAAACTTCGTACATAAAACGGACTCTGCGGACATACAAACGCGCGAAATTAATTAAACTATTGCCTAAAATAAGTATGTGTATTAGAAATGTAGAAACCTAAAATGCTTTTTAAGGTAACATCCTATACTCTACCATAGTATTTAAATGTTATACTGGATTGCGCGGAAAGGGTCTAAGTCGAAAGAGGTATAGTACCCATCATTATGTTTTTTTTTACAATGGGAGCAACTCCGAAATCGCGTAAAAATATCAACTGTTCCATAGAAAACGGTCGTTTACATTCACAGTTTCCACTCGGGAAAATGTATGGAAAAGCTTATATTTTTGCGCGATTTCAGGGTTGGTCCCATTGTAAAAGTTTTATATAATGATGAGTATAGCATATAAGCCGAAAGGGGTCCCCTTTCGGCTTAGTACACCCTTTCCGTGTAACCCTGTATACTACTAGTCTTTTAATGTTTGTTGGGGTTTGTGGTGGAGAAGGTACCTACCAAGAAACTTCTTGTATAGGGTTTTCCTATATTTTCTTACATTTTCCTTGATTCAGAGACTAATTTTAGGAAAGGAAATCATTTATTTAGTTGCTTCTAATTACTTTATTAACTAACATGACATAAATATGAACTAGACTGGCTCGGGACAGCGTCGAGTGCAAGGGACTGGAAGTATTCCTTACCATGAGGGCTCCGTGGTAGCTTTTTATTTCCTCAGGAACGAAGGCAGAGATAACTGGAAAGAGCTTCTTATGTGAACTTATATTTAAGAAAAATTATACTTCACTGTTTGCTGTTTAAATTTCTTTTTTTTTTGTTCGTAAATTTGTCTGTTTCAATAGAAAAATCTTCAACGTTGGTGGTATTAGAACCTATTGGAATGGACTCTTAGTAAATTATTTTTTATTAGTGTGGAGCTAACGAACTGGATTGCAATTCCATTGCGCCACCAACGTCGATTGTATGCAAAATAAATAATTTATCTAACTGGCAATCCGTATAATGTGCGACGCGTTGCCGCGACATAATTCGCTTTTGGTATTGTTCTGTTAATTTATTTGCAGATTAATGTACAAGGAATTGGTGACGCAATTAAATGTGGATGTGATGTGAGCAAAATTTATTTGAGATACGTCATAGTTAATTATTTGTTACTTTAGCAACGACTTCAGTACCTATGCACGATCGCTAATGACGCATGAAGACCGGGAGCTCTTTCAGAGCGCCTGGTTTATGCAATGCGTAATCAAAATACTGATGTTTTTCTGACTCTACGCATAATTCAACGTGATAATACCGCCAGCATGCTGAGTACACTGCCAACTGTTTGTGGGCTTGATTGTCTCTAGATCTTCAACGGTCTATGGGCAGTCCAACTGTTTCTGTATAATAGGCTAAATAGATTAGGTATGTATATGTATAGTGTTAGGTGGCTTGTACCTATTTTGTTTACATTATAGGTACCTACCGCAGAATTTTCCTGTCTCTGGTACCTACTATTTTTGAAATTCAAATATATAATAGGTACCTATTCTATCCTACAAATCTGCATAGTAGAATCCGTGTAATAACATACTACTATAATATATTTTAATCCAATGTATCCGTAATTCTAGAGCCGGCCATATAAACCCTTAATATTTGTCACGAATAATTATAGAAGTTATTTTTTTATGTACGAAATCAAATTGGATATAGCATCCCTGGGTGTTTTTAATTCAATTAATTTAAGGGTTGCGCACGAGTTGCGCTTACTCGGACCACTGAACTCTAGTGTCAGCTATTGTATCCGAATTCTATATTGTTCTATTTCCTATATATATTCTCCGCATCATATTGTTACAAACTCGTATTTTCGCTTCTAATTATTAAAGAACCCTGATTAGGTAAACAAAATATACGCTACGTTTCCTAACCTATTCAGGTTACCTAGGTCTCATTATTTACTAAACCGAAATAATCGCTGAACTTGCAACTAAAATTAAGGCTCAATTATAGCGATCAGGATGTAAACCAGGATGACTCAAAATCGAATCCTGCCGGTAATTTTTTTTTTCATAGTCCATACATTTATAAAATCGAGTGTTATTTTATAAGATTTATTTTATTTCCAATTATCTGTATAACTTGAAGTGTGAACTAGTAAACTAACACAATAAAGTAAAAATATTATACTTTTCAAGTATCGCCTGGTCAAAGTTGTGTGAAAATTATACATTGAAATAAGCACTTGAAAGTTAAAACTATAGATAGATATATAGAAACTCTTTATTGTGTACACCAGAAATAAAAATTACGAACAGATAGAAAACACTTAAGAGCTAGTGCCACAAGTGGCGGCCTTATCGCTAAAAGCGATCTCTTCCAGGCAACCATTGGATGGAAAGAATTTACGTAACGGATCGACGGGCTATGCTAAAACACTTTTTATGATACTATAAATATTACCAAATGATATATAGTATAATATATATAAATAAATATTCTTACTATGTTAACTATGTTATTGATAAAACTTAGGATTTCGCGTATTTAAGGGACGCGTATTGCAGTCATATTAGTTTCAATGTCGATATAACCACTGTTCGGTACGCTTTCACAGTTACAAAGTTGAATACAAAATGCTTTCTCGAATACTTACCTATCATGAACGCTATTTAGAGCGCCCCGTTTCTTATCTTATCAAGGATTCTCCGATGGCACGCCGCACCTGATAATGGCTCTACTTACACCCATACCTACCTTGTACTCCTGGCTTGTATACACACGTACCTACATTTACACGTGCAATGCTAATAGACTTTAGTTTTACTAGCAAATGCTACCTCTCGTCTACCTGATTCTATCACAAGGCAACGGTAACTTCTGTCTCACTAAAAATGTAACGAATTTTCGTTACATTTTTAGTCGTTCGTTGTTTGTATTTACAAACAACGTATGTTTGTATTTCGTTACAATATTTTTAAAACTAAAAGAAATGGTGTGTAGTTATGAACGTAAGAACAAATAAAAAAAACAGATGCAGTGATTTTATATTTTCAATTATGAGAAAATATGCGAGGAAGAGAGCTATGGATTGGAACATCCCCTTTGAAAGACGAATTAACGAATGTACGGACTTATGATATTTTTTGACGAAAAAAATCAGGGCCTTATTAAAATCGGGTAAAACAATAGACAGAACGCATCTAGTGCTGGTACTTTTTGTTTATGATACTGGGTGACGAGACGGAGGAAGTCGCTCGCCTGATGGCTCTTCACGCTTGCCCATAACAGCCAGTCCAGGGTTTTGAACTTCAACAGTTCAAAACCCTGGATGGCAATGCACTGCGCTCGTCACCCTGAGATGTAAGATGTCAAATCTCTGTGTGCCCTATAATTTCGCTGGAAACATTGCCCTTCAATCCGGAACACAGTAGTGTTTTCACACTACTGCTTGGCGGTTGAATAACTGGCAAAGGTGTGATAAGTACCACACTGGTGAAGTCCCCAGGCGGACCCCTGCAAAAGAGTCCTACCACTAACTTAATCTTTATGTCGGCTGGCAGGCAGAATAACTCTGAAACTAGTCCTCATCTGAAGTTTTGTACATTCAATATTTCCTTATTGTACTCGCGCCGGCATAAAATGCAGAGTTTGTCCACAAAAGCGCTGATGGCTAGCGCAGCAAAACTAATACTGAATAAAATTCATAGCCCCCACAAAACTGATTAAATGTTACGTCTTTATCATAATAAATAACCTATACCCTCAGATCAGATGAATAAGGGATATATGCCTTTGTAACATTTTCATTCCTGTTCAAATTTTCATTTAAAAAAAACATACCGCTAAACCGTTTAAAACGCAAAAACTGTAAGTACGGTTCACTTACTCACTTTTACGCACACTAAGAAACTTGTAGCAACACCAATGAACTAACTCATTGTCCACATGCAAAAATGGGTGACAAGATTCGCATCCGCCACATATCTCTCTTTTTTGTCTGATCTGAGCCTCTACCTAACTCGACCTGAGTATGAGTGTACCTACCTAGGTAAGTAGGTACCTACTTATTTATTTAATAAAATCCACAATTAAACTTATAGATATACTGACAGCCAATAACGGATTTACATTTTATAGAACTTATAATGACTTTAATCAAATTCAAGGAAAATATACAATATTGTCCGCCAATTAATATAAACAATTATTATTTAACATAATATTGTACATTAGAATAAGTACTTATAGCACCTGTGATTCAGCACGATATTGAATTCCAGTTCATCGATACATGATCTTTTAAGACGATTTTAGCGCTCGTCTGTATCGCTAGTTAGTTGTACAAACAAATGTGTATGTGTGTGTACACTATCACCTATGAGTACCTAGTACCTGTAATAATACCACCATGTAATACAGTGATTAAATTCAAACTTTAATGACCAATGACGCGTGCCCAACCTAAGTAGGAACGTTGTTTGAAAACTTTGAAAACGATAGGTCCGCCTATCGTTTTACTATCTGAAACGAAATGTATATATACATCTAATATACCTACTATAGGACGAAAAAAATAAGGAAGTAAAGCAATTGTGTTTGTTCACGAAAATAAATGTATTGTTTTATATCGATCTTACAACTAGTTACAGTCGGTCGTAAGTACGAGATTTCTAAGTTCTTGTACCTATAGGTAAGTACTAGGTACCGAAAAAGTATTTTTTTTAATTTTGATAATTTTGCAAGAATTTGAAACGTTGCAATTTACCATCTCACGTTCATCACGCGCTTCGTCAGCGGTGGTGTCAGATATAATATGTAACCTATACTACAGTCAAATATCTGTTTTCATCAGTTCTTTAGGGTTCCATACCCAAAGGATGAAACATTACTAACAGGATGAAACTTACATTGAACAGGACCCATTACTAAGCATGCGACTTGAAATTTTCATAAAATATGTTATTTACGACGGATTAACCATGAATTAATAATAAAATCAAAAATAAAGTTTTAACAAGAAAACAGCAAGTACTTTATTTGTAGCTTTTTTTTTCCTCTGCTCTAGTGTACATATTTTAATACGCACAAGCGTAAAACTTGGCATGATTAAAGTAGATACACACTAAAGTAAAATAAGAAACATCGTCCAAATTGGACTAGCGCTAAAGATTATTTTTTGGGTGCGGAACCCACGGTGCGCTTATCCAACTCGCACTTGGCCAGTATTTATCACAATTGTATTGCAACTGTCAGATCTATAAAAAACTTGGACTGCATATAAGTTCAGTTAAGATGTTTATCTGTAAAAAATATATAACGTCTATAAATATATGCAAAGTACGCAAACCACGTACGTAAATACGTAAGCATAATTATTAAATTAATAAATAAAAAAGTAACTTCTGTAATTAATTTTGCTGGGCGGGATGGCCAAGTCATTAAGTATTTTGCATACTGTACCGAAAGCAACTTTCAGCTTCTTTTAAATCACCTGGTTATCCCCCAGACCCGCGTCACCCGCGTCACTACTTCACATTTTTTGCTAAGCGGCAAATCCCGCATTCTCTGTCATATTGACGTCGCATCAGCTGCGGCGTCAGTCAGCTTCTGCATGTCGCAAGAACAACTACTGTTTAAAAGTATACCAACGATATCACCTTTGTGTTGGTGATTATCAAGCTACGAATCCGACGCCCTTCATTCAGTGACTACCATTCGATCGGGTTGCCGGTATAGGACTGACCGCGCGTGTGCCGTGCCGTGTGAAAGTGCCTTAACTTTCTACCCAGTGTTCAATTTGTGAGGATTTCGTGACATGAGACAATAATAGTCGTTTTAGTGCATTTTTATGTAAGTTTTTCTGTTTTCTACATTAATGCCTGTAACTGGGTTTGGTTGATCTGTTATCGTGATGTCTGGTCCCGTTGACTTACTATCAGTTGTTGACTGTTTCTTTATCTTTGTTATTTACTCTTTCTATAAATTTAATTCAATTTATTCAGCGAGTCGTTCTGCTTCTAGGACCTACTTGAGTACTATTTAAATTAAAAACCTGGTTCGATCATTGGCCTTGCACTAATGACTTATTTAGTACCTATATCTACTTAGATAAATTATGTGCAGTTTTGATGGCATCGCTCAAAAACGGCGATGGAAAACATCGTGAGGAAACCGGTATGTCAAAGAACCTTAAAAATTCAAAGACATACCTATGACATTCACCAACATGCACTGGCCCCAGCATGGTAGATTAGGGCTGATTCTCTCTCTCTCTCTCTGAGAGAAGGCCTGTGTCAGCAGTGGGAACATGATAGGTACCTAGGCTGCCAATGAATTAATTACCTATTTAGTTATGGCTTATGTAGAGCACGCTTCAAACTAAAAGCAGGAAAAAGGAAAGAGGAAGGCGGGTCCTTCCTTCCTTTTTCTTGCCTTCCCAGTAATTATAAAATTGGTGTCCAATTGGATAGGTAGATAAATAAAAATAACGTTTCACACTCATAGCTCGATCCCCTCTAGGACTCCCTGTATCGGGGATTCAATAGGTCGCACACAAAGACACGGACAACTATCAGCTAGGCTATTCAAATTAATCACTCAAACATCTACCCAGCCGAGAATCGACCCCGACCTCCTGCACATGAGGCTAACGTACCACAACTGAGCTAAACCGGTCGTCAAAAATTAACACTAATATATTTAAACCAGACAGATTACAAAAGTCAAAAGAAAGTCTGATACAAATTTACGTAAATTGTAAACAAAATAATATTTAACCTTAAAAATCGAAAGTGTCCATAGTAACTTTTCAATACATTATCTGTAGTTCCATATATGAAGATAGAACTATTTCTGACTCCAATCCACGCAAACAATTGACACAATCCATTAACATGCAAATAAAATCGTCGCGTTGCGAAATACGAAGGAAAAATCACATATTCTAAGGTCGTCCAGTCTGCACGTAAATTAACACCATCCTGATCGACCGAGATGAATTATAACTTGTTATTATTTTCTTAAAGTAATACACATGATACATATATCTGAACATGTTAAAGCTACCTACCTATACGTGCCTAATAATCATACTAAACGCGGTCCAAGCAATTATACCTAGGTATATGCTCTGTTAGCTGTAGTAACATTGTAAGAAGCTGAATGAACAACGAATTCAGATTGGTAGGTTTTAGAACTCCAGCAAGCCTCGCCAGTAGCTGCTCGCGATATACTTTAGTGAAATATTAAAAGAAATTGTTTTTATTCCGTTTTTTACAATTTTATTGCCGTGGACTGAGTTCAATGTTATAGCGTGTTTGTTTTGTTTATATTACACGGGAATTACTCGTGTTTGTCTCACGCGCCGACAACAGTGCAACGGAACGACGTGGCTTTTTGCATTGCACTCAATACAATTTCACATGATAATTTTTATCCCGGAAAAATTTACGGTTCCTAGAGGAAAGTTCACCTGGGTGAAACCGCGGGCCTAGCAACTATTATGACCTTTTTATATTGGCTATTAACTATTATGGTAAACTAAATGCCCACGGCCATCTCACTCACTGAAGTGAGAATTTTCTGTGATCTCACTCGAACATTTCAACGTTTTATGAAGATGGAAAATACCCGAGGAAAACCGATTGATTGGGCATTTTTTCTTTTTCATTGCAACATGTGTAAAGCATTTTGTCGTTTGTTTGTTAATTATATATTAGTTGTTTTTTTAATGCTCTATAGTTTTATTTAGTCCTTACTTAGTTTTTTTAAATGAAAAGTTTTTAAAACCTTCGAATGAGATAGCTCTAGCAGTTTAACGCAGCCTTTAAAATTATTAAATTATTATTACACAAACCTTATTTATTAAAACCGGTACAATGCATATGGAAACGTAACTCTCTCGAATATTTTGGCGCCAATAATAAGGAAAAATCTTGTTGTGGGATCAATGAAGTAGATGTATAAACTATATAAGTAGAGTATCGTAAACCTTCAACGGTCTGTTTTTGAAGTAAAAAAACAGACCGTTTGTGAAAAAAAAAATTGTACCGAGAACCAGTTGTCTGGATAAATCTAACATAGGTTTTAAAACAACTTACTAACTCAAAATGTAACGTACTATGTGTTTTAAATAAAAAAAAAAAAAAAAAGTGTTAGTGTTAGCTTGTATTTTGTTTAGTTAACACGAAAAGAAGAGTATAGGCCGATTAGCTACCGGGTTACGCGGAAAGGGTATACTTAGGCGAAAGGTCCATAGTACCCAACGTTAAGAACAATTACTAAGGGAGCAACTTTGATATCGCGAAAAAATCACCTGTTTCATACATTTTGTCGAGTGTGAATAATCGTTTTCTATGGAACAGCTGTTCTTTTCTTCTTCGCGATATCAGAGTGGACCCCATTAAGCTTAATACACCCTTTCCGCGTAACCCAGAATAAAATTTGCAAAATTATGTTCTTTTCCAATACTCTAATAATGTTTTTTTCTTTAAAGGTTAATGTGTAATAATGATGGTTTATTAACCATTAAATGATCTATAACTACACGAGTGGAATACTTAGTATAAATCAAATTTCCATAAATGTAATTACTACATTAAAAATATTTATATTCCTTACAGTCATGCCGCTGACAGAATGCGTATGTCTGCTGCAATAACATTGTAAAAATCTGAATGAAAATATTTTCTTTTAATATTATACTGTACTAGGTAGGTATATTGCCTACCTAAAAAAACTAGTAAAAGTGATCGTAATATACTGTTTTCGTTCATGTTTTTATAATGTTATGGCAACTGTCAGTCGCATTCTTTTAGCGGCCGCACTTTAACATAAACACCGTTGTAAATTTTACCTATCCACATTTTATTTTTAATGTAGCTAATATACAGTTATATGATAATTTACGGGCTATTTACCGTGGTACACGTAAATAATCATATCTGTAGTGAACAACCGTGATAGTTTAAAACAGTGTAGCTAATATAATTAACATAGACAAATACCTAAATCCTATCAATACATACTATAGGTACATTTCCTCTATTAAATATTCAGCCATCAAAATAGCCAAGGTCGTGTTTTTGCGAACATTTTATGTAATTAACCTAACTTGAACTTTATAACCTAACCCAGCATAGACGACAACCGCTCGGTAACTTGCAGACATTGTTAAACTCAAGGTTATGCTAAGTTCAATCGAAAGAAAACGAAGAAAATCGATAAAGCGTTTATGTGGAACCTTCAACCCCAAGCTATAGAGGGTTCCAGAGAACAGTGGCAATAAGCTGAAAGGAGGTCATTATGTTTAATATTATAAACAACTTTTACTATGGGAGTTAATAAAAAGTTATGGGACAAACTCTGAAAGCTTGAAAAATATATCAGGCGTTCCGTAAACTTTTCTTTGGAACGACTGGTTTTTACGCGATTTCAGGGTTGGTCACTGTAAAATTTGTTCAAAATAAGTGCAATGACATCTTTTCGGCATAATACAACCGTTCCGTGAAAACCTGTACTTAATGTAAAAAAAAAGTATTTTTCATTCGTACTTTTTTATTTAGTTATTTTGATGTGAAACCCAAACTACTAAACCGATTTCGATAAAATTTCTATGGAACTACCTCTGAAATATGGCCTACCAATAAAAAAACTTAATCAATTTATAATTGGCGGAGGAATCGGCGAACCTACCTTATACCTACTTACTATACTTATACCTACGAACATATGCGAACATATAGTTGAACCCATAGACCTAAAAAATTTTTTTGCTACGCAATAAATCTATGATTGAACCTAAATAATAAAATATACATTGAACATAGAACCTCCTCTTATTGAAGTCGGCTAAAAACTTAAATAAAAATCTGTTCAACTGTTTGGGAGCTACAAAGCCACAGACATACACATAAACACACGTTAAACTAATAACATCCCTCTTATTACGTCGGGGGCAAAAAGTGTGTAAAACACTGAATTAAATTTGTTTCCACAATAATTAACGATTGGTTTTATAAATAGCTCATCTAAGCATGTGTCAAGGGCCGACTGCAGTGCAGACATCTGGACAATAAGCAGATAACTCTTCATCAGTAGGTACAATGCCAGTCAACATCTGTTTCACAATACAACTCAATGTAAAAACAGATTAGACTAGAATCTATAGGCGTTTTTAAATTTACCTGATGAGGCAGATGACATAGCAAGACTTCGCTGCCAACTGGTAGTGGACTTGGGCATTTGGATTGTCTTTATATAGACCAGAGGTTCCCAGACTTTTTTCTCATAGACCACTTTCAAAATTTTGCTGGTTCCGGTGGACCACCTGCAGCTACATTTCTACCATATTCCCAAAACTTGACAAAAGCGTAGACCCCCGTCGAGTTTCCCGTAGACCACTTTGGAAACCTCTGATATAGACCTTCAATGGTCTATGGGCAGTCTTTATTGTCTCAACCGTAAAAAAATAGGTTAAAAAATATCCTGTCAGTATCGTCATCATCATTATCTCTCCATGTTCCCACTGCTGGGACACAGGCCTTCTCTCAAAGAAAGAGGATGGGCGCCAATCCACCATGCAGGCCTAGTTGGTGAATGTCATTATCAATGTAATATTTTTGACCTTTTGAGGTTTATGTACTTACCGGTTTGCTTTACTTATGATGTTTTCTTTCACCGTTCTTGACCAATGGTATCGAAAACAGCACAAAATTAATAAGTCATTGGTGCAGACCCGAGGATCGAACCGTGTGCCGTCAGATTGTAAAGCGCACATGCTACCGCAAGGATTTCGAGTTACAGAATAAATAGTAATTAATAAAGATACGTAGGCTAGGCTGTATCAAATTTCGATAATATTACAAAAGTAACAGCTATTTAACAAGTTAACAGCGTGTAAACAGATGTTAGTTATTTATGGAAGACGTAGAAATAAATTGAAACTAATATTATATTTGTACCAATTCAAGTACGTTCAAAACTACAAATACCTATTACATTTTGTACTGTTTCAAGTGTACGGGTTGTGAAGTATAAAGCATGATTAACAGTTTAAAATCTAGTTTTGAAAATTCTGCTATTATTCGGAAACAGTTTGGCAATGATATATCATAACCCAATAGTAACTTGATCCACGTTTCGAGAAATTTCATTTTAAGAAGACCAATTATAAATTTGTTATACCTAAGCTATCTTACTTGTTTCCAAATACGGTTGGTATACAGTAATACCCCGGACTTACGCGATTGGTGGGACCAAATCAGTCAATGTTAGTCGACTTCGCGTAAGTCGATTCTCCTTGGGTTTCTGTAGTGAAAAAAAATGGACACAGCTTTTTCCAGACGCCATTCAAAGTTTTTTTGTGAAATCTCATTCCATGCAAGGCAAATGAAAAACCGCGTATCTCCGAATTCGCGTAAAACGGGGTAGCGTAAGTCGGGGTATTAGGTACTGTATAAACAATAGGTAAATCAAGGCCGTAGGCAGGGGGAGGGGTTTGGGATTCAAACCCTCCGAAATGTTTGCGTCGGTTTGAAACCCATCGTTTCATGCGTAGGTACATACTAAAATATTGCACACCTCAAACGCGAAAGAGGTATTGTCCTACTCACAGAAAAGAAAAAAAATTGTTTCGATTTTCTGATATAATAACTCCTGGCTATATCCTTGTCCAAAGCTCGACCAAAAATGAATTCCTGGCTATGGTCTTGAGGTAAATTGTAAATACCCTAACATACGCGTGTCTTGAAACGCTCTTAGTCAATTTTATTTATTGAATAGGATACTTCTCAAGGGTAAAAAAACCTGCAACCCTAAAAATAAAAAAGGTATTCTAATTGGCAAAGATATCGAGTATCTCTTTTTGAAGTCTGTTGAAAATTGGTAGAAAATGACTGAAAAAATCTGATGAAGACGTCATGGGATCGCAAAAAATGTTGCCTACTGACCTCCACTTCAATATGAAGATGGCACTTGATGGTGATGATGAAAATGATTAATACAATCGTAAACGTAATGTAGAATTAGCACACTCATTGGACGAGAGCGTGGTCTAACGCAGACCTAGTTTCATTAACAAGATCCTATTTTTATAATGAGCCCCTTTGAATTGGTTATACCTTACCCGACTCATCCGGCAGATCGGAAGTATGAGAGAATGGCGGGCTGGAATCGGATCTACAATTTTACACAGCCAAAATAATGTCCCTCGCCACGAATTACCAAACACATGAATTCGGTGACAAGCCAGCACGCTCCCTTAGATATAAAGGGTCAACATTTTGATGTTAAGAACTGACTCATTATAAAAATCTTTGACCTGTTTTCCGAAATTCATATGACGTGTCTTTTTATTCATTTTAGTTTTAACATTCCTTTTTCTCTCTTTTCCAGAGTTCGCAAAGAAATGGGGGTGAGGTACCGGGAGTTGTTGCTGCTTCTGGCAGCGTGCGCGCTCGCATCTGCCGAGATCACCAACAAGGTTCTTAGGAAGGACAACAAAGACGCCAAAGACGGAGATAACTTTCTCTACCAGTATGAAGACTACGACTCCGCAGACGACCAGGAAGTTTTGTTCAACGAGGATAGACCCTGTCCGAGGGACTGCACCTGTACTGTATCCCAGGGATACAGAATAGCCAAGTGTAACCGTCTCGAAGTCGGTACCCAGAAATTTGGCGACGACATCACAGACCTCGTGATCGAGCATTCTGCTTACCCTGTCGAGCTCGACGACTTCGTCTTCAAAAAACTCGGCCTTCACCAAGTCGCGACGATCAAGATTGTGAACAGCACAATCAGTAAAGTGGGCCCCAACGCGTTCCACGGTCTGCATGAGCTCTATGCCGTGAACCTTTCCAACAACAATCTCACTCGGCTGGAGCCAGAAACGTTTGCGTCTAACAAGAAGCTTCTGCTGCTGACTCTCGCGCACAACCCTCTGGATATCAGCGGATCAGACTACTTCTTAAACGCATCCTCAGTACAGGAACTCGACGTATCATATTGCAACATTCACAATATCAATGGAAACACGTTCAAAAACATGCCAGGCCTTATGTACCTGAACGTCGCAGGTAATAAGCTGTCCGAAATGGACCCTGACACTTTCAAGAAACTTTTAGACCTGGAAGAGCTTGACCTCAGTGACAATCAAATCAAATCCCTGCCTGATGATATATTCTCAGAGAACACTGAGCTCGCTACGCTCCACATTCTGAAGAACCCTATTGACACGGTTTATGGTCTGCAGATCTCCGATTTGTTAACTCTGAACGCTGGTCAAACTCACTTAAAATTCATTGGACCTTCCATGTTCAACGGTATGACTTACATTGCTAATCTCAATCTCAGTGGAAACAGCATCGAAAAGATCCACAACCAGGCTTTCCACAAGCTTGTCGAACTTAACTATTTGGATCTCTCCTTCAACAATCTGGACTACATTTCGAACATTCTCATCAAAGAAAATATTGAACTGGACATCTTCAAGATCTCGAACAACCCTAGGATAAAACACTTACCCGCTGACGGTTTCGAATGCTCAGCTGATCAGTTCAACATTTACCTGTTCGATGCCTCCAACTGCGGCCTCGAAGAAATCTTCGATAACTCACTGCAAACATTCACCGCGCTATCCGTGATCAACTTATCAGACAACAAAATCAAAACTATCAGCAACAAGGTATTCTCTATCTGCCCCAAATTGAACGAGATCAATCTGGCAAACAACATGCTGTCGACCCTGGACGCAAAGATTTTCGAGAAAAACAAGGAACTCGGAAAACTGCACCTCCAAGGTAATCCCTTGACTGTAATCTCAGCTGACGTGTTCGTCCATACACCGCTCATGACCTGGCTAGACATGAGCCATGGAGAATTGACTACACTATGGAAAACAGAGAAAAATCACACAGCACTGCTGAGCAACTTAACCTTCCTGAACATTTCGCACAATCGCATCACGGAGCTTAAGCAATCGGAAGTGAACAACTTCAACAAGCTGCGCACTCTGGACATCAGCAATAATCCGCTCGCGTGCAGCCGCGATTTCGAGGACCTCATGACTTGGTTGAGCAAGCGCAAGGTGTCTCCCAATGCTGTTCCCGACAGCATCGCCAATTTGGCTAAAGACGCTAAAGACGAGGACGAGACATACAGCTGGGAGTTCCTCACTCGCAAGACTTGCGGCGGCGCATTACCGCACCCCGTCGAGCCTCTACCTGAAGCGGTTTCCGACGAAGAGATCTGGGAGAGGATTGACAAGGACGGCGATGGTAATTTCGACTTGAAAGACACTCTGGATGACGGCAAAGTCCCGGACGACATAGTAAATAATAAACTCAACGAATACTCCGTGGACAACGACGACGGCGATGATGATGATAGCGCAGCCGATGACGATGATGACGAGGACGAAGATGAGGAGGATGATGACGACGCAAGCGAGGATACCGATGACTCTGACGATGAAGACGACGACGTCAACCTCAAAGTGACACTCATCGAAAAGCCTCCCTCTTCAACGCCCATCTCTGAACACGTTGCGCCGCCGAAGTACGATGACAAGCCAGACCCTAAATCTAAACCTGCCAGAGTTGACATCAAGCTTCTGGACGACATGTACGACGACTTGGAGCCCGAGATCGAAGAAGTTTCCACTAAGGCGCAACACCACGGGAAATACGACTACTTGTGGCCGATCACGATCGCCGTCCTTGGAGCTCTGCTGCTGCTGATCGTTATGGCTAAAGTCGTCTCGATGATGTGCAGCAGGAGAAGCCAGCAGGTTAGATACAACAGTGCCATTATTGCCGCTATGAGCAATGCGAACCGCACAAAGAAAAACTGCGGACTAGTATACCAACCGCTATCGGAAGAGCTCGGCCCGGCGACTCCTAAGCTGAACCGCTACCAGCCGCTTCAAACCGTAACTGTTAACGCGTCCAATATGTCGTATGAGAGCAGTCCCTTCCACCACACTAACATCGTGCCCGAGCATGTGTGAGTACAAACCGCGCACACACTAACACTGCGTTAACTCTTACTTAAGCAGTAAGTGATAGTTACAAGCGCTAGTCACATAATGCATATCTAACAGTACAGTGCCTTTACGAACTCTCGAACAACGTTACGACCAATGTTTCCCTCTAGCGCTTTTTAAAATTAAAGTAACAAGTCAAATTACAACAAATTAATTTAAGATTATACATATTATATATTATACAAATTAGTTGATAGGTTTATTTTATGTACTTAAAATTATTAAAAATTAAACACTAAGAAATATTGTTTAATTACTTAGGTACCTAATCCTTGTATACCTCAAATAACTGGCCAGGAGCGTGTCGAGACACGCATATGGTAGGGGTCCGTAACCAAAGTCATGTAATTGTAATCATTGTTCATAAAATGATGGTTATAGAAAAATTCGAACGAACGAAGTCCAAAAGACAAATTTCTGAGATAATTGGCAGATTTAGTTGAATATAATCATCAAAAAAAACATAACGAATCCTGTTCTATAATAATAGAATACATTTTCTTTATAATATATTTTATGCAAAGAAAACAAAGTGGATTATTACACGCGACGTGGCTAGTGTGTGACGCACGTCGAAAGGCGCGCCGGCCGAATGTAACTAAACTGCGGAATGAAACTGGTAAAGTTATTTATAATGATTGGTACAATGGACCTCTTTCGACTTAGTTATTACACTCTTCGCGTCCTCCAGTAGATAAATTATGTTTGCTCCCTAGAATGATGAAACACGCAGACTGCTCACCAAGGAAGTCAGCAAGTGACTCGACATCACTGGTGCGCAGTATACTTGTTAGCACCACCGAGTCGATAACATTGGTAAAGTTCATTTTTCCCGTGCTTATTAAAGTCAATGATGTCTATTCTGGTGTGTCATACAACAAGCAGACGGGTAACGGTAAGGGTAACGCCTGACGGTAAGCAGTCACCGTCGTCTACCATTCTCTAAACTAAATTTGACATCTCTGATATTGTTGCCATCCTTTTTTGACGTATTGAAACGAAAAGAGACGCCGTTAAATTTAGTCCTGTCAAGTTAGTTTAGTTAAGAGAACGGTACAACAGAATTCACGCCAATGCCTATCCCTGGCCTGGAAACTCTGCCTATAAGTACTTGATATGAAATACCACAGAGAAGAAAAAAAAAAATTAATTAGAACGGATGTCAAGACATTATTGTAAGAAATTTGTTGTAGCCATTGCACCATATAAACCCATAGCAACTGTGACGCGGAGTTCGATGCGTTGACATAAATAAGAATGTTCAATCAAGTATCTGTCACAATACCTGGCGACAGTATCCTTCTCATTTCCGTTCTATTTACTTCTTTTTTCTGTGATGAAATAGGTATAAAATCATACACATTAAAATCGTTATACTATTCCTGTATTTTTCTGTAAATTGATAAAAAAATATTTACAGTATTTCTGCTTATATATCTATAATAAGTAGGTATATTAACAAACATGTATGAAACATGGCATCATAAAACTATTCTAAAATGTATATATATAATTTTAACTAAATAATGTAGATATTATATTTCTCATATTCATATATTTTTAACATTATATAACAAACAAATTATATTATATATAGTTGCTCAACGATAAAAATGTAAATAGACACCAATTAAATTCGATTTGTTACTATGTACTAAAAACTATTACGGCACTGAAACGTAGTCTTTCACTATGTGTAAGTTACCGACATAGCCCACCGGATTAGCAGTTGAAGTGGCAGGGGCAGGGCATATAGCACGCAGACCAGATGGCCGATGGGGCCGCAAGGTTCTCGAGTGGAGACCACGGACCGGTAAGCGCAGCGTAGGACGTCCACCCACAAGATGGACAGACGACATAAGAGACCGCAGGAAAACGCTGAATGCAGGCCGCTTCCAACCTTTTTGGAGATTGATGGGAGAGGCCTATGTCCAGCAATGACCGTTCTATGGCTGAAATGATGATGACTAAAAACTGTAAATAATATTATTCCATGATTTTTATAGCATTTTTTTTGCTTACAGTACTACTTTGTCTCGCTCAAGATAAATTAGATAAAAAACGTACAGCAAAGGTCTGGCTAGCTATGATAGTGGCAGACTGTTGCTAGCTCAAATTATGCCTAGTTATGATTGTGACTATCTTTGATTGTGGCTAGTTATGATTCTAGTTAGCTACGAGCTAGTTTTAATATACTGTCAAGGATTCTTCGAGCAGCTTGGTGATGTCCTCTTCTGTATGAGGCAAAGGTGACATGTTGAGCAGACGTTTCTGAAAGAAGAAGAAAACATTAGTTTTTTACCTACATTTTTTTTGGGTAAGCTTTTAAAGAGGCAGGATCACAAGAAGCCTTATGGCTATTAAATAATTATAATTATCAATATAAAAAAACAACGTTATAAAAATTGGACTGAACTGGACTGGACCAAATTGTTTGTAATATTTTATTATATAATACGATTATTTAGATACTGATAAGACTGCATTTCTAGAACAATCTTATCTCAGTGCCAACAGTCGTCGCTGTATTGTAATAGCTACATACAATATTTTCTGGAATATATTTTCATTTTTATGTATTGGAACAACCTGCCGGCTTCCTTGATTCCTGAGGAATATAATCTGGGCCTTTTCAAGGTCAGAGTGAATCTAGGTATCTTCTAAGTCTGCGTGCTTCATTTACGACTACGTCGTCGCTTACCAACAGGCGAGTTGGTGGTCAAACGCGGACTAATTCGCGATAAAAAAAGAATAAAAAAGCCAGTCATAGGACTGCACGTCAGAAATGAAAACTTAAATAGTAATTCACCTATTGTACAAGAGATGGCGCTGTTTTAAAATACACGATACAGCGTGACGATGATGCAAGTTCCATGATTTTAGTTCACCTAAAAAGTGCTCAAAGCGCCCAAAGAAGTTTTCACTTTAAAAAAAACTTAACAAAATTGTAAGTTATCTGTGCTCTTACCTACATGTGTCGCAAGCTAAATTAGACAATTAAATAAAAAATATACAAAATGCTAAAGAATGAACTATCATACCTGTGGCAAAGCCCCTTTCACAAGCTCCGGTATATTGTCCTTCGTATATCCCAAGGCACTCAGTCCGTTTTCAATTTTCATAAAGTCCATGTATTTCAGTATAACATCTGCGAGAACTTTCCCAGCGTCTTCTCGCTTCACGTTTGTAATGTCAGCGCCGAGTATGGAAGCCGCCTCGAGGTGCTTCTCTGGGTCGCTGGCAGCGGTGTAGCGGAATACAGCCGGGGCAGTCACCACTACTGACAGCCCGTGAGGGATCAGTCGTGAACTGTGGATATGAATTTACATTACATTTATACACACATTTATTTATACACCTCCAGGTCCCTCCGGGGAGCCTTTGATCAGCAGTGGACGATAAGTGGCTGATGATGTGTGTGTGTATTTTTTTTAATATTCTAAAATAGGCTTGCGCTTGGCCGCCAACTCGCCTGATGTTAAGAGATGATGCGGCCTACGATGGATCATGCTTGCCTAGTGATGGATCACGCTTGTGTATGTGTGTGTGTGTGTATGACTTATTTATACTTTAGCCGGGGTCTAGCCCGGACCTTTATGGATAGATAGAGATTAACTTCTTGGCCCCATTGATGCCGTATAAAGTTGCCTGAAAGAGATCGCTTATAGTGATGCTAGGGAGATATATATATAGATAATTTACAGTTTTTCTGATGAATTTCTAGTGTAATTCCGCTTCTACGTTGCTTCAAGTACAATAAGGAATTTGGGATAAATTTTACTCGGTATATATATGTTAAAGAAGTTAATTTAATTAAGTTTAATTTTGCCTAACCTATAGATACATTAAAATATCCTATTACAAGCAAGGCTTGTTTCTAAATACCTATAGTCCTTAGGCGAGAATTGCTTCGCCTTCTTGTTGCCTGCGATAGGGTAGGCCATGCCGTGGCAGAGATGCACGCCCGCGTTACCGATGCCCACACCCGCCATAGTGGCAGCGAGATGCATGCTCGAACGAGCCTCGATGTCGTCTGCGTTGTACACTGAACGCTTGAAGTATTTCTGGATGGTCTGAAATATATATAATCAGTGAGTTATTTCAGTCAGAAGACTCATATCATAATAAGAAGGGTTCATATTCATATTTATTAATTTCAGCATTCCACAATGTATGGTGGTAGAAAAGGTATTTTAGTTACAATTGTGGACCCCGTGGGGCACAGCTAAATATTGTGAAAGAGAGAGGGTTACGCATATAGACTGTACTAAGCCGAAAGGAGGTCATTGTACACAATATCATTATGAGCATTTTTTAGTTTCGACCAACCCTAATATCGCGGGAAAAAATCAGCTGTTCCATAGAAAACGATATCCGCCCTTGCCTTCGGCTCGGGCTGATAAACGTCATTTTTTTCTTGCATTGTCTTTTTTGTTTTGTCTTCTTTTTAGGGTGCCGTACCCAAAGGGTAAAACGGGACCCTATTACTAAGGCTCCGTTGTCCGTCTTTCTCTCTGTCTGTCTGTCCGTCTGTCACCAGGCTGTATCTCATGAACCGTGATAGTTAGACAGTTGAAATTGTCATTGGTGAAGATCATCCAATCCGATCTTGAGTTCTCAATCCGTTAAATTATTAACTCTGCCATGCTTATTTACTTCTCTATATAATTTGACCGCAACAACCCTGTGCTGTTTTTGTGCATACCTGATACTTACCAAGGCAACAGCATGAATATATTTTCTTGAGTGAGAATCACTATTTGATAGAGAAGGCACAATATTTTTGTGAAATCTCCAAATACATTCATAAATAAATAGTTTCCGTACAGTCAGGACATTAGCATTATTGTAATCATCTACAGTGGGTGAACTTATGATATGTGGACGAACTTTAAGGCGGTGGCGGCTGGTGCGATGATAAATCGTGACGCCGGCATCAGATCAAACAGTAATAGTAGATTGTTTACCAAGGGAGCAAACAATTATTTTAAAGGCGAGTGTTTTTTTGAATCCAGAGCGGAGCGAATCCTGAGTGCAGCGAGGGATTGAAAGTTACTCGAGTTTAAAATAGTTGTTTGTTCCTGAGGTGGACACTACTTTTTATCACCCTCTATGGGAAAATAAGTGCAACTTATGAATAGTACCTTTATTTATTAATAAATAAATAAATATCTGGGACATTTTTTGCACACACGGTCATCTGACCCCAAACTAAGCAAACATTCTATTTCAACAACTATTATATTTCATTCTCACTATTGGAAGGCACACTCATTTTTTATAAAACTAAGTAAACTTCGAATGTGATGTGATTGTGAGTGTGTTACGAACGAAGACGGAATGCATTTCCCGCGTTTTTTCACTAACTTTTTTTTTATTTGGATCGCGCGGTTTGCTTTCTTTCAGCCGCTCATACATACAGCCTGTAACTTGTTCATACAATGTTTGTGATTGATCTCTTTGGTGGTAGTAACTTTTACTAACAATATCCACATTCTAAATTCAAATCACTTTTAGTCCC
Source organism: Agriopis leucophaearia (assembly GCA_949125355.1). Taxonomy (NCBI): domain Eukaryota; kingdom Metazoa; phylum Arthropoda; class Insecta; order Lepidoptera; family Geometridae; genus Agriopis; species Agriopis leucophaearia. The sequence goes on from OX421262.1 coordinate 6,297,474, forward strand.
TAGAGATTAAAGAGCTATTTTGTTCCCTGTTACGAAGAATAAACTAGTTATTTTCGAAATAAAGGTATTTTACCTGTAAACAGAACCTGGCCCAGACATCAGAAATAGGATTGCTGCCGTTGTAGTTGGGACGTAGTTTGGGGTTAGCGGGGGCGGGCCCACGCTCCGTGTACGGGATGGCCGTGAAGCTTTCCAACGCGTGGCAGAATATATCGAACCCAGAGTAGTTCGACACCTGTAACAGAGATTTTGTGTGTCATAATTATCAATATAAAAAAACAGACTTCATAAAAACGTCAGAACTGGACCAAATATGCGCACTCTATCCCATAGTGAGTGCATTAATTAGACACTATCGGTTTTAGACAGCGCATGCCTGATTTAGTACTAAGGAATTCCGACAGATGTCTCTCATAATATTTTTGTGTGGAAATGGCTTTTTAATTGTTACATTGTAAAAAAATACAATATAGTAGAACTGGACCAAATTAAAACGGGACCAAACGGGGAGAACCAGCTTTCAAATAAAAAATAATCATCAAAATCGGTTCACCTAGTCGATAGTTCTGAGGTAACAAACATATAAAAAAATAAAAAACAGTCGAATTAATAACTTCCTTCTTTTTGAAAGTCGGTTAAAAATACCACGCTTGGTCGAATTGAGCTTAGGTTTTCGTCACATCGTCATTTCTAGGGAAATCGCGCCCATAGCTCTGAAATCATTCATCGCTGTTAAAAGAGCTTGTAAAAATTACTCAGGTGACCTTTTCAGGGAGAGTGAGTGTGTGCAGCGGGTCTATGACGGCCAGCATGGGTCGCAGCTTGTCGTGCGACATGCCAGTCTTCGCGTTGATCGCCTCGAAGTCGAATATACTGACGCCGGTAGACTCGCTGCCAGTGCCGCTTGTTGTTGGAACTGAAATTAATTAAACAATTTATTACTCAATATGTTTATTGCAACGTATGTATGCATCATCAGCCTATCATGTTCCCACTGCTGGGACACGGGCCTTCTCTCAGAGACACCTTCACTCACACTTGGCCATTATTTATTATTTGTTGTTATACTTTAGAGTACTTTTTGTAGTGGTAGAACTCTTGCCAGGGGTCCGCCTGGGGAAGTACCACACCTTTGCTAGTTATTCAACCGCCAAGCAGTAGTGTGCAAACACTACTGTGTTCCGGATTGAACGGCAATGTTTCCAGCGAAATTACAGGGCACACAGAGATTTGACATCTTATATCTCGGGGTGACGAGCGCAGTGCATTGCCATCCAGGGTTTGAACTGTTGAAGTTCAAAATTCTGAGTGGCGTTGAGCTGTTATGGGCAAGCGTGAAGAGCCATCAGGCGAGCGACTTCGCTCGTCTCGTCACTCAGTATCATAAAAAAGTGTGTACTTAAATCATGTCAAGTTTGATGCTTGTACGTATTGCCGTTTTTACATTAGAGCAATTACAAAAAAAAACGCTTGTTGTATGAGACCCCCTTTTGTTTTAACTTTTCGACTTTTTTATTATTTCTTAGTTAATCCAGTGTAACATAACATTTTCTAAAGTTAAATGATTATTTACGGGATATTTATCGTGGTAAGGTTGTGGAAGGAGCTCCCGATATTTCGGCGCAGTTACATGCACCATGTTCAGTCTTCCCGTGAACATGGTGCATGTAACTGCGCCGAAATATCGGGAGCTCCTTCCACAACCTTACCACGGTAAATATCCCGTAAATAATCATTTAACTTTAGTGAACAACCGTGATAGTTTATTACATTTTCTGTGAAAATTTTGCTGGCTATTACGGTTCGAAAGATACAGCCGTTATAAGGTAGGACTCACAGACAGACAGCGTAGGCTCAGTAATAGGGGTAATTGAGAAGCCATCCCCTTTGAAGAATGTTATAAATTTTGAAAATGTGCTAATAGAGATAGGCTACGGTCGTTGAGCGCAACCTTAAAAGACCTTTAAACTCCTAGCAACATAGCTGGCCAATTAACAGTTAACCTTGTTTAGGCTAATTGGCAAAAATAATTTCTACTTTAATAATCAGTTTGGGTTCATGATTCGTTTCGCATTTTATCCAGCGCATTGGTGTGGTGAAAATGAGATAACCACAACGGTTGGCTGAATCTGGACCAAACTCACTCAGGGAGCGAGATAAGATAACATTTTATTTATTGATGTCTTCAAATTGACGTAGTAACAGAGACAATAAGTTGGTGATCCATATGATCAAAACATAGTAAGTCATACCTACTGTATTTCGAAACAGTAAATAACACCAAGCAAACAAGTTTATCTAAAAAATAAAAACCCGACAAAATATATTATTGCCAGTTCATATTTCGTACACATGAACAAGACAATTATATATCTATAATTCTATATACATAAAAATGAACCCCTATCTCTCCTGGTCACGCTATAACTTGAGAACGGCTTTACCGATTTCATTCATCTTTTCTTTTAATGTTTTTGAATACTTCGTAGTAGGTTATTACATTTAAAAACGGCTGGACCGATTTGGATGGAATTTTGTCTCTGGAGCGAGTCATGGTAGCGAGCCCGAAGGCCGAGCCTACGCCCCTGTGAAGCCAGGGCGGGTCGCTAGTTTATAATAAGCCTCACTTTGATTTAAATTTTATAAATAAAAGGTGATGTATGTGTATGTATGTATGGTCCCTATGGACTTTGAAACAGCTGGACCGATTTTGATGAAGTTTCAGGTAATCTTCAGATTAGTCCAGCAAGTGATCCTGCGTGTTTGGTAGCGATCAGATCAAGAGATTTTTTTTTTAAATATTTTCCCTACAAAAACAAGATCAAGAATTGAAGTCTATAAATTAACATATTACATCATAGAAAAAAAAGAAATTGTCATCTAAGTCAAAGGAGGTTGCTGTCGCTACCAAGGAGGTTGCTTGAAGGAGGTAAATAACGAGGCTACAGCTGCAAGGCTCAGCTAGTTGTATCATATTATTAACACTCACTAGCAATCATAGGATTTAGATTGATGGTCACCAACTGCCCCTTCCTAAGGGTACTTGCTTTCAGGGATCACATTAACTTTGATCATACACTCTGTTGCAACATTTTATAACTTACTAGCAATCATAGGTTTGAGGTCGACAGTCACTGGTTTGGCCTTCCCTACAGGTGCATTTACATAGTCCAAGAAGTCCGCATCGGGGTCGCAGAAGTAAAGGTTGGCCGCCTTGCATGTGTCCATCACTGAACCACCTCCAATCGCCACGAAGCTGTCGAACTTGTGCTCTTTCACGAATTTTATGGCGTCTTTGAAACTGGAAGTTTATTGAGAATAGTTAAGGTTCAATGATTATTTACGGGATATTTACCGTGGTAAGGTTGTGGAACAACCGTGATAGTTTAAAACAGTGTTTAGTTAAGGTTCATTTTACATACTGCTTGATTTCCATAGGTATATATGGGTCATAGAACTCTATTATATACAATATTACATACTTTAATTTACAGAATAAAGCAAAGGAAATATCAGCTGTACCATACATTTTGTGGAGTGTAAATAACTGTTTACTATGGAACAAAGAAAACTGTGAAACAGTTCATATTTTTGAGATTTCAGGTTTGGTCCCAAAGTTGTTCATATTGATGAGTATAATGTACCCTTTTTCGACTTAGCACAGCCTTTTCCCTTTATGCTGTACACATTTTTGTATCTACTTTCTATTATGTTCCTATTCACCTTGAATTGGTAGTTATGTGTGCAGAACGAAGTCTGAGACTATTGCTAATCTACAGATGTTTCTACGGCTTTTTCTAACGCTGCTGGCGCGCATCTTTTGCTGATGATAACCATTAATAATCCCTTTGAGTCGCTTTTATATTTTAGGGAATAAAAAGAAGCCGCACGGAAGATCAACCTTCTTCTTCTTCTATCCCTCAAAGTTGGTTGACGGCGTTGATGTAATTATTTTACGATTGAATAGTATATATTTTTATAGCTATATTAATTGAGAAAACTACTACCTACCTTGAATCGGTAGGTTCCACTCTACACTTGTCATAGACCTTGTAGTTTACACCATTCTTAGTGAGAGAATCAAGGACAGCTTTAGCAGCATTCAGCTTGACAACGTTTGGATCAGTCATGACGCAGACATTCTTAGCCTGGAGGTTCACCAGATCCATTCCAACTTCTCGGGTCACACCTAATCCATAGCGCACGGTCGAGCATTTTACCTGAAATTTTTATTAGTTGCTTAGCAGGACAAGTATTGCAATGCGGGGAATAAAATGTGATAGCTTGATTTGAGGTCTTAAGCCACGCATTAAGAATTTGGTTAGTATTTATTAGTTTTCAAGATGGGGATGTTGAGACACACAGATGTTTCTCTAGGGGGGTATAATATTGTGCATTTAAAGAAAAATAAAACACACATACAAACACTCACATACACACGCATACACACACACATTGAGAACACTGACTCTGACGATGAGTTGTGTATTGCAGAGCAGATACACACAGCTCTGCGAAAAACAATAAAAAAAAAAACTTTTGTATATCTCAATTTTTTAGTATAGGTAATCAATAATTGTAAAAAAACATACCCTTTGGAGACGCTGCCTTTTGCAACACAGTTTTTAACTAATGCAAAAGGCAGAACCACAATGTTATATTGAATACTTATTTGTTTACAAGAAATAAATTATGAATTTCCACCTACTAGCGTTTAGATGAGCCAAGCTAGCTCCTTGAAATATCGGAGAGGCTTTTGGCCACTTGTTGCTCCAGTCACACACTCGCTCGCACACACACCCACACAAATACACCCACTTGCTCTAGCCTCATACGCACAGTCAACTTTGTCTCATGCAATGCAGTAGCAATTCTAGTATCTTTTGTGGCTTCACAGTGCCATAGCCTAAAATGCTCTCCAGTTTCATTCTCACTAATGCAGCCACGATACACAACTGTCCATCCGGCTGTAAGTTAGTACTTATTAGGATTTTTATAACAATAACTTGCCTCAAAAGCGTAATCCTTAAGTGGTGTTGCATTTGAAACATGGATATTTCCTCGGTAACCATGAGCTGGACAGGAGCATCTGGAAAAGTTTATAATAATGTAAATGAGAGTGTTTAATTTCTTGTGATGTGACTAAATGCATTGTTAAATGTAATAATACGAGTATGTTGGATCCTTTGAATTTTGAATCCTTTTGATTTAATATTGTGTCCATTTATCTCCCTTGGTACAGAAAAATTGTACAATAAGAAGTACCTTTTTTGTTATGGGACTGAGTGACGAGACGAGCAAAGTCGCTCGCGTGATGGCTCTTCACGCTAGCTGCCCATAACAGCTCGACGCCACTCAGAATTTTGAACTTCAACCGTTCAAAACCCTGGATGGCAATGCACTGCGCTCGTCACCCCAAGATATGACATGTCAAATCTCTGTGTGGCCTGTAATTTCGCTGGAAAATTGCCCTTCAATCCGGAACACAGTAGTGTTTGCACACTACTGCTTGGCGGTTGAATAACTGGCAAAGGTGTGGTACTTCCCAAGGCGGACCCCTGCAAGAGTCCTACCACTACAATACCTATATAACTGTTGCCTACTACATTCTGAAACTTTCAACCTTCTTTTAACCTCATCTGTCGTAAAATCTTTTTAAAGTTGTCAATTGCATAGTCTCCACCCTGACAACCCTGAAATCTACCTGCCAAATTCAACGTCGTAATCAAAGAGAATACAATAGGTTTTTTGGTCGAACGTCATCGCCGTGTCACCATTGGAAAAAATTTCTCCGGTTATATTTTTCTATTTAAATCCATTTATCATAGTTAATTGACCAGTTTTCCTAGTAAATAGCTATCATTTAATTTTTAGTTCCATTTCTAGTATAATTAGCATCATTGTAGTTATATATCTTGATTTTTGTCAGTAGCCCCTTTTCTAAGACATTAGTATGACCGACGAAGAGCCTCCTGATCCTGGCGGTGGAATAATGGCGTCCGATTATAATATTCCTCCCTCTCCTGGTGCTTTTACAGCAATATCCACGTCAGAGGATCTCCAAAAAACCCATAAACGCTCTAAGCGTAGAGCTTTGAAACGGGATGTAAGAGCATGTTCTCCCATTGACTCTTCTGGTGAAGAATTTAAAATTGCTGATGACGTAATTCTTACTTCAGGACAAAACACACCCCCAAATTATTTTTCGACTATGAGCAGTGAGCTTCCCCTTGCCACTCTTCCAACCCCCGTATCTGCGTCTCTGCCCTTAGGTCAGAAGACAATTGCTTCAACAAGTTCCTCCTCATTTTTGCCCCCGGGCCAAAAAATCGCTCCAACTCCGGTTGCACGTCAGTGCTATGTTTCATCCGATCGTGGGCCGTATGTTATTCACGTACAAAAAATCGCGGTTGTATCTTCTGATAGCACTTCTTTGCACCCTGTTACTTTCGGGCGATTCCTTTTTGAGCGCTCGAGAGAATTTGTAGGCATTGTTGATGGATCAATTAAAAGCGTGGGCCGAAATAGAATCTCGCTGTGTTTCCACTCATTTAAGGCCGCTAATGCCTTCATAGACTCGAGCTCCCTCGCTAATAAGGGGTATAAAGCGTTTATTCCCTCATATAATGTAACTCGTCTGGGTCTGGTACGGGGCATCCCCGTCGATTTATCCGACGAAGAAATAATAAAGGAAGTACGGGTGCCCCAAGAGTGCGGCCCGATAATCAAAGTTCGTAGATTGAACTTCAAATTGGTGATTGATGGGTCAGTGTCATGGAAACCTTCTCAAACGGTTGTTTTAACTTTTGATGGCCAACTCCTACCCCCAAGAGTTTTTTTGTGCTATAACTCTTTTCAAGTGGAGCAGTACGTTTTACCTACTATCCAGTGTTTTTCTTGTTGTAGGTACGGACATACCAAGATCCAATGCAGGTCGAAGCCAGTATGCTTCAAATGCTCTTTAGCCCACACTGGAGACTCGTGCAATGTAGATGCGGAGGGCGCCAAATGTGTTTGGTGCCGTGGTAGTCACTTCGCAACCAATAAAATCTGCCCCGAAATGTCTCGCCAGATTTCTATTAAAAAAACAATGTCGCAAAATGTTTTATCATACGCAGAGGCATCGAAACTTCACCCCTCATCAAGAATTACTTATGCAGAAGTGACTTCTTCTTCTTTGGCACCTTCTCCTCCTTTTCCCTCTCAGCTTTCGGGTTCAACTAATCACGTTACTGTGGAGCCTGCCAGAGTGCACTACAGGGGTAAAAAAAACAGGCCTGTTGGTTCAACTTCTCCCTCTTCTGGCTATGACCATTTGGCTCACTCAAACATTGTTAGGGGTGACTTTGCGGAAGCCGCTCCTAATGGATGTGCCCTTAACCCTAATAAAACCCCCGAGTCTCCATCTGTTCAATCGGTTATCTCTGAACTTCTCAAACTTTTAAATCTTTTGTCCTCTCTTCTCAACCCTCCCCGTGCTCATCACTCCCCTTCCCATCCTTTACCGTCCAACGCTGCATTTAACTTAAATTCACTCATTTCCCTTCTATCTAATGGATCTCAAGTTCCTTCAATGGAATAGTAGATCTCTATATAATAAATTATCTGATCTTATATATTTAGTTAATAAATATAATATTACTGCCTTGTCTATTTCTGAGACATGGTTAAAGTCTGGTTCTCATTTTAGAGTTTCTGGCTTTGATGTCATCAGAAGTGACAGACAAGATGGTTTTGGAGGTGTTGCCCTCCTGATAAAAAATAATATTCCTTTCTCTCCTATTATTATTCCTGTTCATAGTGGTTTTCAAGCAATTGCTGTGCGTGTCAAGAATTATTCTGTTGTCTCACTTTATATTCCTGACCCTTCTAAGTTAATTCTTCGTAAATTAGTTTCGGTTTTGAGTTCCCTACCAAAGCCACTTTTGGTCCTTGGTGATCTGAATTGTCATCATTCTGTATGGGGTTGTGGTAAGTCCGATGAATGTGGTGAGTTTTTGTTGGACTCTCTTGATACTCTTAATCTCTGCATTCTTAATGATGGCTCCCCTACTAGAAGGACTCGTCCTCATGAACTTCGCAGTGCTGTTGATCTTTCATTATGTTCTCCTGAGCTTGCTTCTCTTCTGTCGTGGCATGTCCTTCCTTCTTCTCATGGCAGTGATCATTTTCCTATTCTTCTTGAATTTCCTCAACGTAATTCTAGTCGTGTTTCTGGTAATCCTCCTCTTCTTAAATATATTTTAAATTATAATGATTGTCCTAACTGGGAAAAATTTCACGACCTCTCTGTTTCTGTTTCTGCTAATTTACCTCCTGTTAATTCTTTTAATATCTCTTCCTCCTCTGATAATCTGGTCCGTATGCTCCATGAGTGTGCTAGCCAATCGTTCCCTGTTAAAAAGCCTTCGTCTGGAAAATTGCCTCCTCCTCCGTGGTGGGATAAGGACTGCAGTAAAGCTATTAAAGCCCGTAAGGTGGCTGAAGCTAATTTCCGCCGCTCTATGACTCTAGAGAACTTCTCTGAAGTAAATAGGTCCATTGCTAGTTCTAAGCGCCTTTTCCGCTTGAAGAAGCTGGATAGTTGGAGGGCTTATTGCTCTAGCTTAAGTCCTAGCACTCCTGCTTCAGTTATTTGGTCGAAAATTCGCCGATATAGACGCTCCTGGTGTCCTCCTCTTCGTTGCTGTAGCCCTTCTCAGTCTTGGGCTGAGGCATTTATGGATAAGTTAGCTCCTCAGTATTGTCCACTCCCTTCGGAATTACCCTCCTTAACTGTTACTTCGTCAAACGATCCCCTAGATCAGCCATTCTCATTAATTGAATTGAAAAATATATTAAAGTCCGTCAAAGATTCTGCTCCTGGTATGGATGGCATACCTTATTCATTTTTCACGAAGGCGAGTGACAGTTTACTTCTCTTTTTCTTATCTTTGGTTAACTCTATTTTTGAGTCTGGTTTTGTTCCCGCTAGTTGGAAATCTCAGTATATTATCCCAATTCTTAAACCCGATAAGGACCCGGAGGATCATAATTCGTATCGTCCTATTGCTCTTTCTTCTGTCCTGGCGAAACTTGCTGAGCGCCTGATCAAGAACCGCCTTGAATGGTTTCTTGAAAGTAAGGGCCTTTTTGCCAAATCTCAGTATGGTTTTAGAAAAGGCAAGAGCACTATGGATAGCCTAAGTGTTTTTACAACTGATATTAGACTTGCCTTTACTCGAAATGAATCAGTTATTGGTGCTTTTCTAGATATTTCTGCCGCTTATGACTCCGTCCAGCTTTCTATTCTCGGAAATAAACTTTCTTTGTTGAAGGTTCCTCCTAAGTTATGTAATTTTGTCATGAATCTTCTAACTGAAAGGTATATTTATCTTCGTTGCAGTGATTCTTCAATTTCTCCTCACAGAATCATTTGGCGTGGTCTTCCTCAGGGGTCTGTTCTTAGTCCTCCTCTATATAATGTGTATACTTTTGATTTAGAGGTATCTATTGGTCTCTGCCGTATTCTTCAATATGCGGATGATATCCTTTTATATACTTCTCACCATAAAATTGACATTGCCAGTCACTGTATTTCTCAATCCCTTCAGTGCTTAAACTCGTGGCTACATTTAAATGGTCTAGATCTTTCACCATCAAAAAGTAACATTGTTCTCTTTTCTCGAAAGCGCAATCCCCCTGAAATAGATATCTTAGTTAAAGGGTCCAGGATTCCAGTTAAGGAGTCAGTGAAATTTCTTGGCCTTATTTTGGACAATAAGCTTAGTGGAAAGTTGCATTGTGATTATATTGCTGATCGGTGTCGGAAAAATATTAACATTCTAAGGTGTTTATCAGGTGTTTGGTGGGGTTCTCATCCTTTTACACTGAAACTTTTGTATAACGCCATTATTCGTAGCATTTTAGATTATGGCTCCTTCTTGCTGGAGCCAGCTAACAAGGGTGGTATCAAGAAACTGGATTTGATTCAATCGAAAGCCCTTCGCATTGTTTCTGGTGCTATGCTATCCTCTCCTATCAATGCACTTCAGGTTGAATGTGTTGATGCTCCCCTTCATCTTCGCCGTCAGTTTCTATCTAATAGGTTTTTTTTTCGCTGTGTGCAGTTTTCTAATCATCCTCTTGTCCCTAAACTTCAGCTTCTCCATAGTTTCTCGTTTTCTTCTCGGTTTTGGCTCCATAAGCAGCTTCCTCTTCTAGTGAAGAGTTTTGTTACCTATAAGTCTTTAAAAGATCCTGTTCTCCGTTCTCATTTGCTTCCTCTTTTCTCGTTTAGTTATGATGTCATTGTCTCTCGTCCAAATGTAATTTTAGACTTTGACATTTGTGCTGGTGACCCCCATGCTGATGAATATTTCCGTGATCTTCTGCGGAGGGATTGGCATGGGTGGCACTATATCTTTACTGATGCTTCAAAACTCTCCCCTATGGGCTGTGTTGGTTGTGGTATCTTCCATGAACAATTTAACATTGTACAAAAGGTTAAGTTTCCCCCTGAAACCTCAGTTTTCTCGGGTGAGTGTTGGGCGCTCCTTGAATCTATTCGATATATTCTTATTTTCAATCTCCGCCGTTCTCTCGTCTTTACTGACTGTCGGAGTGCCCTTCAGTCTCTTCTTTCAAACCCTTTTTCCCCCAATTCCCACAACTCTATTTTTTTTCTCCTTAAGGAATCCTTATCTATCTGCAATTCCAAAGGTCTAGAAGTTGTTTTTGTTTGGATTCCTGGTCATGCTGGTATCTCTGGAAATGAACGGGCTGACAGAGTGGCAAAGGATGCCGTTGTCTGCGGAGACAAAATTCCCTTCTGTATCTTTCCCCATGATCTTGCATCCCTGCCTAAGTCTCTTTTACTTAAGTCATGGTCATTCTGCTGGCGTGGCTCTGCCAGGTCTAGGGGTTCCGCTTATGCGGCTCTCCAGCCCGTAATCCCTCGGAGGCCGTGGTTTGCCAGAATGCACTTTAGTAAAAAAATTACAAGTTGCATAATTCGAATGAGGTTGGGACACTGTTGTGTTCCCACATATTTTAAAAAGTTACGTATCAGGGACTCTTCTTTGTGTGAGTGTGGCCTTGATGACGGCCACCTCAATCATATTTTCTTCTCCTGTCCGCTGCTTGATCACTCAGCTTTTTTTCTTTCTCTTAGTCTTGTAGTTCCTTTTCCAACTTCTATGTCTGTTCTTCTCTCATCAAATGATATTTCCATTTTCCGTATTATAAGTAATTTTCTTTCTGACAATAATGTTAGTGTATAAAGTGCTTTATAGTGTATTTTTGTGTTTGTAAGTATTTATATGTATTGTATTACTTATTTATTTTGTTTTAGGATTGCTGGTCATATTTTGTTTTATTTTAAATCGCGTTCGTTTTTTGTTAACGTGACGTTGGCCAAAGTGCCCTAAATGTGGGCGATAGCCATTATTAAAAAAAAAAAAAAAAAAAAAAAAAGAATACAATAGAAGAGTCGTAATTTTGGAGATTTCGTGATTAGCGAGTGATAAGCTCATAAATATCGGGATAAGCTCGCCCAAGAGGGAAAAGAGGAGAACTATGCCCGGCATTGGTAAGAGAATTACTTAAATACTTAGAATTCTAAGCTTACCTAAATATTAATGGATAATTGAATAATTAGGCAAGTAGGTACTTACGACGCAACATTCATAGTCCTGAATAAATCGAAAACTCTCTTCCTTGAAGCCATTTTTGCGTCTTAATTTTATCACAGCACTCACAGAAATGACTTTTGTACTTTATGTTATGTTTATTTTTTCCAGCCTTAACCTTAACTTCTTTTTATCAATGTGATTACTTAAAGGTGCTTACAGACGTTCGGATTGGATTTGGTTTGTTTGGTTGACCTCAACCTCAAACAAGTGACCTCAACCACGCATTCCACGCAACGCGGTCGGTTGACAGTTGACGATTTCGTTCTCTCAGATACAGAATGCTTAATACACACAGAAAGTTCACTGCGCAAAGATATTTAAATAGATAAAAAAGGACTCTATCTACGAGGCAATAAAGAAGCAATTCAACTCGAACAGCGCTGTAAATTCCTTTATAGTCATTTATATACGTAGTATATACGTATATAAATTACAACGTATATATGTAGTATATAAATTCCTTGAATATATTCACCTAGAGAGCCGCTATCTTTCTATCACGTAGCTGTATCTCTCCTGACGCGGCACGTGTAGGTAATGTTAAGGTTGTCTTTTTGATATTTAGACAGAATACTAATTAATATTTGTTTACCAGCTATGTAGCCTATGTAGTACCTATTACTTACATTACCTATTACCATCGACAAAAATCCATCCTTGGTTTTATACGAGTTACGATCGTTTGGAAGTCGATCATTGTTCGTTGCAAAAATCGACGTGGCTAGCGTGCGAGCCGAGCGAGAATGGAGCGGCCACTGTGTAACACCCTGTCGAACGGTGCGCCGGTTGAACGTACCTAAACTGCGGAGCGAAACCCCCTGCCACTGATGGCAGTCCATGCCAACTTGTCAACTGATGCGGTGCGTGGTCGACGTCAACCAAATACGCACGTAAAGATTTGGTGCGGCCATAAAGCCCTAACCTAACAGACGTGTGGATTTGGTTGACGGACCGCCGTCCAACCAATGGTAGAGAAAGAGTGAGAATAACACATTTCCTTCTCTTCTGTCCCGTTGGTTAGACGGCGGTTGAGGTCAACCAAATCCACAAGTATGTTAGCTACTATAGACATTACTTGACTGTATAGGGCCGTACGCAGTCGTGGTTGACGTCAACCAAATCCACACGTCTGTCAGCACTGTTTATTGTTTAAATAAATAGATAAGCACCGAAATGAACTAGTAATCGTCGGATAACAATTATTACACAACGATATTTTATTTATAACATTTTAAAGCAGTAGAAAACTACCAGAAGTATATAAGGTATTGTGATTGCTTAGCACTTAGGTACACTCCCTCCTCCCCCTCGCCTCGATTGTCCATTCCTTTACATTTGGATTTTGGGCTCATCGTTTGCAGTTGTTTTATTTATTTATTAAGTAATAGGCTTGCGTTTGGCCGCCAACTCGCCTGATTTTAGGCGATGATGCGGTCTTGACGGAGCACGCTACGCTTGCCTAGAAGACACCGATTTACTCTTGATTTGAAGCAGGGTTGACCAGTCCCGATTTTAACCGACTTCCAAAAAAGTGGATGTTCTCAATTCGACTATATTTTTTTTAATTTATTTTTTTATGTTTGTTAGGTACCCCAGAACTTAAGACTGGGTGAACCGATTCTGATGATTCCTTTTTTTATTTGAAAGCTGATGCTTCCCGTGTGGTCCCATTTCAATTTGGTCCAGTTCAGTTTTTTTATGAAATTGATTTTTTATATTGATAATTATTTATTCGCTCAACAGGCTGGTCTAGTGTCGAAGTCGTGAATTTTTTGCAAACATGCAACTTGTGCCCAAATACAACACTATACAGGCCAATCTCGGTCACCTCCATACTCTGTAAATGCTACATGCGTATCTGTTCTGTCATTCTGTGCGTATCTATAAGCTAATTATCTCCTCAGAGACCGGCGATTCCGCCACAATCGCCTTACTGGAGAATGGGGATCTTCTGGCTAACGCCACGGCGAGAAATACGGGTTACTGCGGGTTTATTTATTTATTTCCCCGTTTAGCTTGTCCGCCGGCCTCGTTGCGTGGATATCGGACTTTCTGAGGGATAGATCGATTCGAGTTGTCATTGATGGTTGCTGGTCTGATAGAATGGCAATTAATACCGGTGTCCCCCAGGGGTCGGTGCTCTCTGCAACGCACTTCCTGCTGCACATCAACGATCTGCTAAAACCTGGTACCTTTGGATACCTACACGGATGACAGCACAGTAGTTGAGACCTAAATACATACAATGCGACGAAGCAGCAGACCACAAATCCAGTAGGTATCTCAGAAAGACCATGTGGTCGAGCGAATGAACTTGTCCCTTGGCAGTCACCGATTGGAGCGATGCAAACCTCTTCAAGTTCAATGCAGCTAAGACCCAGGCGTCTGTTCTCCGCCAAAAAACGTTATTCCAACTGGCTCCTACTTTTTCAGGATGTAGGTATCTATTCCGATAAGTAACCGTCTTGAGCTTTTGGGTGTTGCTCTGACCTCAACTTGAGTTTTGAATATAGGAATATTGGAAACAAGGCTCTATTGGTTGCCAAAAAGCTGGGTATCCTATCTAAGGTGCGACAGTACTTGACGTCGGAAGCTACTTTCACTGTACCAACCACAAGTTTGGTCGTGCATGGAGTTCTGCTCACACTTTTGAGATGGATCCAAGGAATTTAACGGAGTACCTATATAAATTCCTTGGAAGGATCAGCTAAAAAGGTACTTTTAAAACCAACTTTCATTTTAAAAGATCTATTTAATGCCGTCTCATGAGTGGGTACAATGTTTTTTTCATCCTACTTTACAAGACGCCACCTTGAATTTATGACGTTACCTGTGCAAGTGACCATCCCTGATCATAGAGGAACCTAATGATACCTCATTTATGTTTTGAGCGTTTCTTATAGCATAGACAAATATACTACAATTTGTCTATGCTTATAGTATAGTGTACCTACCAAACCAATAGATGAAGGAGCGATGGAAAATGTTAAATAAAAAAACTGGGTGTCTTCAAATCCTAAGTGAATCGGTTTCTTCTAGGCAAGCGTGCTCTGTCGTAGACCGCATCATAGCTTAACATCAGGCGAGTTGGAGGTCAAACGCAAGCCTATTATTGAATAAAATATGACAAAAAAAATTGCGGCATATTTTTATTGACTTAGCATAACTATTTTCTATGCTAAGCTAAGGAATAACATTTATAACTAACATTTCGCAGCCCTAGAAGTAGATTTGCGCCCCTCCCTTAGCTATTGTTGGGGTACCTATATTTAAAACAAATAAGATGCAACATATATAGACATCCAAGTGATGTATTAATAAATTCATACATTTCGCCACATAATACACAATAAAAAAGTAGGGATTTCATCTACAAAGAATAAAACATTTACAATCTATTTATAGCTTCATTTGGTTATATAACTTCATTTACAAAGTAAAATACTTGACGACAGGCTAAAATGGCATTAAAATATATCATCACAATAATATAAATAATACGCTTTTTATAAGAGCGCTACATTTACACCGAGCTTTTGGTGTTAATTTCTAAAATTAAAATTAATAATTATAAATTATGTATTCTATACTGATCTAGATATAACGCATACATTCTAATTATGTACGCTACATTCTATTAGGTAAAATAATTATTTACAAAACTGCAGAACTAACTTACATTGATGGCAACATAAGGAAATTTACACATTTATGCAAACTTTCGATATCTTATACATGATGCATGACAATTGGGTTTACGAGTATGATTTTACTTTATTTTGGGTGCGTTTTTAACCACTGGTTGTAGATGTAGACAGGTTTTAATTTATTATAGTGGTAGAAACAAGAGTAGTAGCAAACTGTGCGTCTGTGGAATTGTAGTATAATTAGAACGACCAAATTGATCTACTCGGGTAGAACTAAAATCTGTGATTTATTTATGGATTTTTCAAGTAGGTACTGGAAAATAGGAGTAGCCATAGTGCTAACCAGAGTGCCAATAGCGATATACAACACGAGACAACACGCCACGCGTGACTATTCGAGAAATCAGCGAAACATTTGTCTAAACTTTTTTTGAAGTATCATGGTAGGGTGCGTTCCGAGTCATACCAACGACGCCAACATGAGAACGGACACGTAAGAGGTGCGTAGATTTTTTGTGCCGTGTTAGTTTTTATTAGCGCTTGCAGTCTCTTGTGTGTGACGCGCCATAGAATTCTATGTGATTTGATCCGTAGCATAAAAAGTTAAGCGTGACGCGGCTCCTTGTGTGTGGTGGCTAAACCTAGTTTCTCGTAAACTGATCATATCTTTAGCTATTGCCATCCTTCTCTCACATGATAATTTTTATCCTGTCAGATTGGTTTAGTTTACTGAGCGGTATGATAGAATCGACGCAATTCATTCATTCAACATTTAAGAGCTTAGCTCTTGTCGGCGGAGTAATTTCCAGGCTTGACGGTCTTCTGCCAGCGTTTTCACCTCCCTGAGCGACATGACAGACGAGAAGACAGTATGAGTATGACATTTGCCTTCTCTTTTATTTGGTCTACGAATACTCTTCTCGGTTGGCGTATATAATTGTGTATATCAGAACATAATATACGCTTTTTAATTTTAAATGGTGCCTTTAAAATTGCCCCCAATGTCTCAGTATCTGTTTGAATTTCCACTAATTTTGTGTAACCAAAAAATCGGAATTAAATAATGATTACTGAATAATTTTAGAGATGATCAGCTTTCGAAAAATCGAGCGTCTTATTGGACTATTTTTTATCGTTTTTAATAAATTAATAACATTTGTATGAGCAAAAGTACTTTTCTATTTAAACTAAAACATAGGTACAATACTAACTTATGGCAACAATACGCTTTTTAGGTAACTATTATTTATATTAAGTAACCGTTATCACTAACAGCTATGATTACAAAGTGACTATTGTTAGAACATAATATACAGAAAATAGTTTTACAAACATATTACAATAATGGGAATGTAGACAACGAGTAACTTCTTAATAGTACAAAATCTTACTAACGCGAATTGCCTATTATTTTGTATATTGCTTATATTTGCTCAATGTAAATTGTTAGGGCCAAAACGATAGAAGTAAAAAAAAAAAACTGACTTTACTGCAAGTTTAAATATTTCATTCCCTAATTTCCCACGCGTCCTTAGAGGTGGAATATTTCTTAATAATTGGGGCCACACGAGATGAAATAACCACTTTAAAAAAGGAGGAGGTTCCCAATTGGACTGTATTTTTTTACTATACATAATTTCACATGCGGCGAAGACATACGTACGAGTAATAATTATAAATTTTTGTAAGTCGGTTAAAAAGTAAGATAAAAGTATCTAAATCCAGCGTTATCAAAGGCTGATAACGAATGATTCACATAATAGCGTATTGGCTTCAACACAACACATTGGCGCAAATATGATCAATGCAACAATGTGTCAGGCGTCATATCAAAATTTCACATAAAAATGGGTTGTAAGTTTGGTAATAATCATAAACATATATGTTGTACACAGGATAGATGAATTTGCTAACCATATTTTGAAATTATGATTATCATATGAGTACTCTCTTTTTTAAAATAATATTATGTTATATTGACCGGCAAATATCTTGAGTATAAAGTGGCGCAGTGGGTGAAAGTTAGCTCACATGCAGAAACTACAACCAATCACATCGATTCGGGTCGTACTCAAAATTCACTTGGCCCTATTTGAGCTACCAAAGAGACCTATAAATAGCTACTACGCATTTATCAAGATTCCTGCCTGTCAATATAAAATATTACATTTTTATCGGCACAAATTTCACAGTGATTGCTAAGGTTATTAATGTTTATATTATTTTATTATCTGGCTTTAAATTGTACATAAAAAAAAAACTTGCTTTACTTCTTCGGAGTAAGTATAAAGATATTATTCTTAGCCTAATATAACAAGTTACTGTTTTTGTAAGTATATTAACATTGTTACTATTGCTATATTAAAATGTGGAATCGATAAAAATTTAACACGTAACAACTTTCAAAATCACGACTGCGAGCGAGACCATAGGCGGATTAATTATCTTTGGTCCGATAACAAAATTAATGTAAAATAATACATACACAATTTTACTGAATGTGTAGTCTCAGAGAGACAGCCCGAGACTAAAAGGAGCGTTCAAGTATTACGTCCCGGCCAAGTCCAAGTGCCATTTCTTTTTCTTATACAGGGGGATGAAAAGTGTTTCACTCGGCTGTAAAATAATACTTTTCCATAATGTCGGATTGAGTCCTCTGTACTTGTAGCATGATTTATTCTGTGGTGTGGGGTGCACCTTTCACAGTATAGGTGAGGGTACAGAGTGTTACCTGTTCTCCAGTATATGGTCTCGCTCTAACACCATCTATAATAGTGAGCATGCACCAACGACCTAAGACACGTCAATACCTACAAAGATTAACAAACGTGCAGTCAAGTGGTCCGTTATTGTTTGTCAATATCTACAACAGTAATTCATCTACTGATCACATATAATTTTTGGCAATCACTTTCTATAAGTATAATGAGCTGTATTTGTATTTACATAGGAGGTAAGTCTATGACGATACCGTTCTACAGCGAGTTAACATTGCTACAACATCAATCTTTCAGGAAATTTCTTTTGAGAATATCATAAAAATATCAGTTACATACGATAATAGAACGTTTTGTCTACGAATTAAGCTCTAATTTGTCTGCTAATTGCTTAAAGTGAAAGTATGCAATTTTCTGCTAGAGTCAGATATCTCAGGATGACGAGCGCGGTTCAGTGAAACTCAAAATTTAGAACTTCAACAGAATTTCCAAATTCTGGGTGCGCTGAATTGTTATGGCCAATCGTGACGCTTTCCATCTGAAGAGTGGCTTAATTGAAATGTCAGTGGATCGTTTCAGTCAAATTATTAAGATACTTTTATTTACATTTCTTTTTGTATAATAAAAATAAAAAAAACTTTTGACCGCCACATCGCCTGTTGTACAGTCTACGATGAAGCACGCTTGCCTTTTGCTCACGACTTGAAAACACAGATGAGATGAGAGGGTTGGGTTCAGAATAATGCATGTACGGAAGCATAACCGAGACATGACCAAAAACAGTATATGTATAATTATTTATAAGGGTACACTTAGATGAATTGGCTGATCACAAGCAGAGATTGGCTTACTTATACTATAAGCGATTAGGAGATAGAGTGAGCAGTGCTTCGTGGACGAATGAAAGCAACTGCTGAATTTGTGTGGCAGATACAAAGAATTCGACTTTCCGAATTACATAGGACTTACTATGTGAAACCAGGGCCCTGATTCTGTAACTACGAAAACGCACGTAACGCGGCACGCTAAGTCAACCTCTAAAACTTAGCCTTTATTCCCTAGGGAATTTATAGAGGTTAACGCGGCGCGTTACTTGCGTGTTTTAGTTAGTGAATAAGGGCGCAGCTAGTAATCAATGAGATTACTACACACCAATATATAATTTAATCTCAAAATCTACACATTCAGAGTACCCAAAATTTAGTATTTTTAAACACATAAACAAATGTTAAAACATCAATGATCAAAAATCCGCGGACGGACTATCTACGGCAATACTTACATTATTGGTGTTATAAATTCGTAGCGATCGCTAAAGCCACCTCGGTAGAAACACTAAAATTGAATAAATTTGAATCTGTAGATGTTCCATCAAAACGTGGAATCGTTAAAACGTGTGAGTATAAAAACTGTGATTATAAACAATTCATATGAAGTCATATTTAAGTATCCCCTGATCGATAGGCCTGTCCTAATGTTTTATTTTTAACAGTTGTCCGTCTGTCCCATCGCTATTCGATTGGTGGATTGATGGGAACTAGTAAATAGAACTTGTACCACTGGTACACCGTTGTATGTATATGAGGGCCTGGTGGTGCCATAGGTCCGAATCAAAGTTCCCGTGGCACCCCCCAGGGGTGTCCTCCAGGGGTGCCTTGGGTCCGGAATGACAAATAACAGGCTTAGCGAAGGATATAATTAAATACACATACAATAAGAAAAAAAAATTGCTGATATTTACTGAGATATAGGCGTTTATACTTTTTGTGTGATAGAGAGCGGATGCTATCGCTCGCAAAGCGTGTGTTAGTATAGCATTTGTATGGTGCGCGCACGGCTTGACGTCATAACGTGCTTAGTGCGTGAAATGAAAATACAAAAAAAAACTATTTTGTTTTCGTTGATGGGCTCTATTAAGGATCAGCTTTTTTATGAGGTAATAAAAAAAATAGAACATGCCTATTGGGGTAAGTTGGTAGATTTTGTGTGAAAACCACGTCAGTTTCCATAAAGGAATAGCTTTTATATATTTTTTTGTAGTTTTTATGTATTTATTTGGGATATGACAATAGGCTATCTGACATTACTTTCGATTTCGATGACATATCAAAAATAGGCTCATATAATAATATCATAGGCTTAGTAAAAATTTAATTCAAAGTTATATGTACATTGAAAAAATTATTAAATTGGATGATAAAGTTCAGAGATATAAGCGTTTAAAGTTTATGGTTGGATTAGAAACGGACGCTCTGTCCCTTTTCCGCAAAGTGAGAGTCAGTATGGAGTTAGTATGGCGTTGCAGTGAAGACATTAGTAAGTATAGTGCGCTCTCTATCTAGCGAGACATTAAAATGCTCATATCTTCCTTAATTAAGAACACATTTTAATTTTGTTTTCTGTGGTCATATTTTAAGGTCAGCTTTTTTATAAGACAATTTATACAAATCCGGTAGCCTATTGTCATAACGACGAAATTCCCATAACAAAGCTACTATTAGCTATGCTAGCGCCAGTGTGTTACAAACTCCATTACGTGAACAAATATGGCAACTTGCATACCAGATTGACAACCAATGACAACGATTAATGATTGAACTAAGTGTTGTCATTGGTTGAAAAACGCCATGTTTGTTTACATAATTGAACATTTAAAAGTTTAGATGCTTATTGTGTCAGATTATGTCTTGTTTTCACGAGGGTCAACTTATTTATAGACGACTAAACACACATATATGCCAGAAACTATGTTAAATAGACATTTGGCGAATTGTCATTAAATTCATTCATTATTAAGAAGTTTATATTCACTAAATTTACGCCTAACAATTTGCTGAGGCCCTGCTTTATTATTAGTAAAATAATTTAACTGAGATCGATTATTCGTACCAATGACTATTTACTTGATGAATGATGACAATAAATCAGCTTTGTATACTGGGCGATTATTTTTTACTAATCAAAATAAGCTCTTGGCCATACAAAGAAAAGCCGAAAGCTTTAGGCCAAAATTCATAGTAATTTCTTCAGTTTTCTCGACATTATTATAATGAATAGTTTACACTACATTCTTTTATAATATGATTGAATTTATCGACGATAGTCTCAGTTAAGCAAATAGATAAAACTTCTGACTTCAAGAGTCAGAATTCCGAATCTCGCTGAAGCAGACAGCTCTTGATACCCACGCAATAAGGTTCAATTTGAAGTGCCGTCTACAATTCTATGGCCATACTAATACTGCGGGACGAAGCTCGAATGAGCTTCTGATGTTCGTTTCATGTCGGCGTCTCTGTCGCTCTTAGTCGGGCAGCATGTGTACGAAAGAGACGGGGAACATGCCGCGGCGGCCGGTGCCTTCCACCTGGCCCTCCATCCAGTTGTCGTCTTCGGTCCGTTCGTTGATGACAACTATTATTTCACCCTCGCGGAATGACAGCTCGTCTTCGTTGTCAGCGGAGCAGTCGTATAGAGCCCGACACCGCCTCACTCCGCCCATCTGGAGCCAAATACCAACAGGTGAGTTGGTGGTCAAACGCAGACATAATAGAGATTATACTGTTTAAAAAATAATTATAAATATAAAAACCGACTTCATCAGAACTGGACCAAATTAAAATAGGACCAAACGGGAAGCGCTAACTTTCAAATAAAAAAAGAACCATCCAAATCGGTTTACCCAGTCAAAAGTTCTGAGGTAACAAGCATTAAAAAAACAGTCGAATTTATTTATTTCAAGTGACAAGACTCATATTTACTGAATTGATAATCTCCCTTTTTTGGAAGTCGATTAAAAAGGTATAGTAATGTGAAGGGTAAGGGTAAGTATGTATGTACTCATAATTATGAAAAACTTTTACTATGGGACCAAACTTGAAACAGCTGTTCCATACATTTTGTCATGTGTCAATTATCTTTTTCTATGGAACAGCTGTTTTTTTTGAGTTTTCCGAGTTGCTCTCATATGACTATGTTATTCATTATGATGGGTGCTATGGACCCCTTTACTTTAACAGTAGGTACTATACCTACTGTTAAATTAAGTACAAATATTATGTGTCCTACCTTATTTTATTTTCTATGTTCTATTTGTTTAAATTGCATATTATAAATAGTATTTTTTATATTGTTTTGTGTATAATAACTGTAAACTCAGGGGTTCATCCGAAAACCGGCGCTGACAGGTATATATATTTTTTTTAAATTTAGGTCTATGTTTGGCCACCAACTGATCCTTAAGATATAAGAGTTTTGAAGTAATGTCGAATAAAATTAATTTTCTTTATTTCTCTTTCCGCTAAGTATTTACAAAAGCGAAACAACGTGAAAGTAAAGTAGGTCATTGGACCCGGTCAAGCTCAAACAGTGAGTCACTTGTCTTCCCCTGTTTTAAGCTGTGTTTGGTTTGGTGGAAACAAAAATACTTCTTACCATAGTGATAGATGTAGACGGCGATCGCGAGTGGACACTAGACGTGTCGGAGACGTCGAGCGACCGACTGTCGCTGCGTCGCGACCGGTCGCGCGACCGCGAGCTGTCGCACGACAGCGCCGACTGCAGCCGACTGTCGTCCAAACACGACTCCGTCATGTCGCATAACTCTAACGACGAATCTTGACTAGAACATTCCTGAAAAAATAACCCTTAATTAATTACAGTGAAATCTGTAGTTAACGGAAATCGGTAATTTTTTTATACAAACGTACTAGTTGAAGTAGAAACAAATCCGATTTTGATTAAACTTCGCATGTATATTTATTTATATTGGCAGATATGAATGTTTGCCGGGAAGAGATCACTTTAAGCGATAAGGCCGCCTATTAATAACCCCAGATAATATTCTCAATGTAATGTATGTTTTCCTTGTTTGTATGGTCTTTTAATAAAGAGTTATCTTATCTTAATGTTTGTGTAGTATAATAATTATCAATATAATAAACCGACTTCATAAAAATGTCAAACTGGACCATACGGAAAGCACCAACTTTCAAATAAAAAAAGAATCATCAAAATCGGTGCACCCTGTCGAAAGTTCTGAGGTAACAAACATAAAAAAAAAACAGTCGAATTGAGAACCTTACTCCTTTTTGGAAGTCGGTTAAAAAGGAAAATAATTTGACACACAATATACATACCAAGTTTTATCAAAGTAGGAAAAGAAATTTCCTTAAAAATTTACTATTACGTTTGTATCAAAATAACCGAGTTCCTGGGAGGCTAATAACACCCGTTTTCTACTATTCAACGTCTAACCCCGACTATACAATCGGCGAGACAACCCAAGACCGAGTAGTCGAGACCACAGAAAAGAGAAGTAAATAGAAGGGAAATAGAAGGAAAATCTGTCGCCAGACATTATGACAGATACTTGATTGAACATTCTTATTTAGATCAAAGCGTCAAATTCCGCGTCACAGTTGCTGATTTCGAATAACTGACGTTTCGTTTATATGGGTGCAAGTGGCTACAACAAATTTCTTACAAAAATGCCTTGTTGCCTTTCTAATTTGAACAAAAAAAATGTTTTTTCTGTGTTCGAGACAATGTATGATGTAGAGCCACAAGCCCCGTCTCACTGCGATCCACAAATCATGGGACTTTGTTCTGATTAAATTGTGAATAAAAATATATAAATATTAAAAACCATAAAACAGAATAGTATAAAAGTGTACTTAAATTGATTTAAGTACGAAAACTTGTTTAAATCAAAATGAAAATTTATGAATTTATGATTTGTAATAATATTATCTCTATTCATACGGCTTAGATTTAACATTCAATGAATCTTCAAGAATTTTGAAATGAGCATTACTCATTACACATCTTTAGTATTATTCTGTGGCCACACTAATATGCAAGGTCACTCCTTCGTAAATTATCTGAACTAAGTATATCGTCTTGAGCTGTCGGAACCAGAGTAAAAAAATCTAAGAGTTTAACTTTTACGAATACATACGAAATTAAGCGCAATGTCTTTAGACCATAAGCAACGTCTAGGACCTAAATTCTTTTAAGTAGTCTATTAAATAAAGCCTATAATAACCTTTCTACATTGAGAAGCGATAGTTTCGTGTGTTCTTATTTCTCTCTAGTGTAGAGCCATGCAAAAGGCAATAAGGTTATATTTGGATATAAAACGAGTTGTTAGTACATTAGGAGTAAAACAAAAAATTAAAATCACAATTAATCATAGAACTAATTTCAATTTGTCGCTGCAGGTATCATAAAATATTTTTTTGCGTAGTGATGTACCCGTCCAGTACGCGCATTCGATAATAGGTAATGCCGCATGCAGTGGTGAGTGATTCACTCTCACGCGATTAATTACTACATTACAATAACTAAATTTATTGATCGATTTTTTTAAATAATTTATAGTGTAGCTCCACGGACTCCAGGATCCGTGCCCTTTGTCAACTTATACCATAAAACTAATTACTGTTTATTAGCTTGTACAACAATATATAGTTTTATAATTCAATATCTTAATTTTTTTATTTGGCCTGTTAATAATTTTACGGCATTGACTTGAGCACTTTGGCTATCGGGTACCTGCATTCAAAAACCTAAAGAAACTGATCAGAATTAGTTATTTTCAATCAGTTTTGTACAATGTATCAGCTGTCAGAGCGAATAAATGCTTGGAACAAGTTTACGCGTTGCCATGAGACCTGTAAGTGCGAGTGAGTGCGCAATATTCCCCGCTCTGCGCACACGCTTTATGATCCAACCAGGAGCGACATATTGAGAATAGTTATAGGCTGTTAAATTATGTATTAGTTATATCCAGGAAATACAATAAATTGTTTTATATTCAAAGATCTGCGATATTATAAAAGGGATAGTAACAAAATCGCACTCACAACTCGCACAAGAATATCGACTAGATCTTGAAGCTGTTATGAACAAACAAAATATCATGCATTCCACGAAAAAAATATGACAACGTATAAGGCGCATTAAGACCATTATTGTCAAGAGTAAATATAATACATATACATAAAATATGCCATGAAAGCGCAGCGAATAAGATTGACTTTTAAAACACAGATACAATTTTAATAGAAGAATGTGCCAAATACATTAAAATTGCTGTTTAGAATGTATAAACATCGTCGTTAATCTTAGCTGAAATAGTTTAGAATTTGATGTCCCTTGACAAAAAGGTACAGGTAAACAAAACATTAATAAGGGCGTAACTCAAACAAGGGTAGCTTGACCTACATCATACGGGCACAGTAAATCGCGATAGTTTTCAATCGCAATGGCACCATCGCGCTGAGTCGCATCGCGTCAGCTCAAATCGAGCGAGCGAGCGGGATGGCACGATTGCGAGTGACAGAAGATAAGACCGCTGATCCCGTCCGGATGTCCGGACGGTCCTGACATTAAAATGTAAAATTTTATGGTTGACTGGCTAGGCTACAGACCACAGCTCACCTGATGTTAACTGACGGTGTAGTCGAAAATGGCAATCACACCTAGCCTAATACTGAAAAGTTTTATAGAGCAGAATTTCTAATAGTAAACTTAGCGACTGTCCGTGAAAATGCTCAGCGATTAAGTACAACAAATTGTTAATAAGAATTCTGATGAACACGCACGTCAAAGAGCTTAATCATAATGTCAAGATCCGTCCGGTCCCGTTTGGGACCCCGTGTAATGTAGGCCAAGTTTAAGCTAGTAAGTAAAAGTCCGCTAGTTTATTTCTCTCTCTCTCTCTTTCGTTACCCTTCTCAGTTTCGCTTGCGCCTTATCCAGATGCAATCTATTTTTTTTCTGAAGCAAAAACAAATTAACCCTGTACTTGTTAAGTAGTAGTTGCTACTATATTGAGTCGTAGCTGTCTGTACATTAGTATTTACAAGTTTGATTCATATTGAGATCTTTCAAAATTCAGTTGGGTACCTAATAATTAGAGAGAACATCTAAATAAAACATGGTTTCTATTCAGGGACAATATAATTTACAAAAGGTAATGGTGCGTAAATAATAAGAGTCCTTAGTTGGCTATCAGTTAAATTTCATTATAATTCGAACCTCTAAATTAAATTTCGAGTGATATTTTAGTACTTTTTTATTCAAAATCTGTTCAGAAAACATCTTGCTAAGTTGTACCTCGTTTGTTAATGCGAATTTGGTATCATTATGTTTTTTTTTATTTCACCCCACCCAGAGATGTTTTCTACAAAGAGTACAGATATACCAAGAAAAACAATACCGTACCGATAAATAGGGAAACGGCCTAGTGTGGTAATTTAGAACCTAACTTCCTTGAGTACCTAGTTTCCATACAAGTTTGTTCTACCAGAGCAAGAGAAGCAGATACACCTGTTTTGATTTATTTATTTCATATTGTTAAGGAATCAAGGTTATTTTGACCGAGCAAAGAGAGGTCTCAGAGGAGAGA
This sequence comes from Agriopis leucophaearia, assembly GCA_949125355.1. NCBI lineage: Eukaryota > Metazoa > Arthropoda > Insecta > Lepidoptera > Geometridae > Agriopis > Agriopis leucophaearia. The sequence goes on from OX421262.1 coordinate 6,323,920, forward strand.
TCCTACTGATCCTCCGATAACACAAAAACAAGCACGACATACAGTGTCAGACAGACAGATAGATATTGTATGTGTATGAGAATAATTAAGTTTTTTTATTGACCTTTCTTCGTCGTTGGTTTTGCAAAATCTTCATATCCACGAGGAAGTCTGGTCAACGCCATCTATCGCATTACTATGAACTATTTTTTTTATTGCCTCATGAAAAACCTCGCATTGAAATTTTGTAGGAAGTAGTTCTTGCAAATACAATTTTTAAGTTCAAATATTAGTAAAAGGTTACTCGATTAACGAGGTTGTCACACCGCGAAAATTACGCGGTCTGGTTATTCATTTTAAAGAAATAAACATCGCATGATGTCCTTGCACACGGCACTAATAGTCCAAGCTTTCCTCCACGAAAGCTTGCTGCATGTCGCGACCATTTATAATAACAGACGTATCGAACTTAGCTGACGAACCGCCGTCTGACCAACGGGACAGAAAGAGTGAGATTATAATTTCCGTCTGCTTTTCTCTCGTTGGTTGAGGTGGTTGACGTCAACCATGTTGACGTGTCTGTTACAGCTCTAAGGTAGCGAAATCATACGATTTACCACCCCTGTGTCTGGTGTGACAAGGTTACAGTTCGGAGCGAACAACTAGTTAAGTTCTTGTAGAACAACATTGTATGGAAATTAAGCATTGATTTGCCAATACGTGTCTCTTTGTATGTAGTATACTGATATAATAGTACCTTTCTGGGCGGCGGTGTGGGCTCGTCCCGGTGATGAGCTCCGTTGTGAAGCGCGACGGGCGGCGGGGTCGGCGGCGGCTGCTGAGGTCGGTGCTTCACTATGCCACTCGCTACTGCACCATACATAAACCAATTAAGAACCAGAATACCTGGTACAGGGACCATCGCTCGCGCATTTGATGTTTTTTTTTATAAAGAAAATGACTGTTTACTTTTCTAATGTGCTTCGGTCATTTTACGATGTCAATAGTTCTATTCTATAATAACCTTAATAAATGAGAATATTTTTTTATTCCAATTTTTGTGGTCATAGTAAAAAATACAATTATATGATTATTAACGGGATATTTACCGTGGTAAGGTTGTGGAAGAAGGTATCATATAACTGTAGTGAACAACCGTGATAGTTTTTTTTAAAATATATTTTGAAATATTAACACAAAATGACCGAAGCCCATCTTTCAAAAGTAGACACAGTAATGTTATATTAAAATAAATAAATACGGGCCGTATTGAGAAACTTCCTCCTTTTTTGAAGTCGGTTAAAAACATCAAATGTGCAAGTGAGATAGCAACGCGCCTTATTCCGGGCCTTAAGCTCTACCTCGCTCGCGCATTTCAGCTGTTTTGGATTATATAAGTAAAATTATTGAAAGTTCTTATATGAAATTTAAGCACAATGAATCATATGTTTTTTTTTGCAGTTCCACGGACCCTGGGTCCGGGATCCGTGCCTTTTGTCGACTCATACAATTAATTTTGTCAACTATTAACATGATATTTTATTATATTATCATGATTAAACGCAAGCCTATTCAAAAGACGACAGAGAGTAGCAGGCTGTAGGGCTTTAGATACCTTGTAGTGAGCGTGTGCTGTCGGCGGAGGGCGAGGGCGTGGAACGCGGGTGCGGCGGCGGGTGAGACAGCGCCACGGCCGGCGGCAGCGGCGCCGCGCGCTTCTTCAGGCTGCCGATATTATCTACAAACAAACATAGGTTTAGGCAACCCGCAACCTGTCTCAACAGTAGTCGACAGACTCAACACTAGACATGGAACACTTATGGCCTTACTTAAAAAGATTACTGAGGTTAATCTGTTAAAATTGTTCTGTTTCGTTTTTGTGTGTGACAATTGCCGTCAGAGAGAAGTTGAGAGAGCAATTATAAGCGTAGATCAACTTGAGTAACGTTTTTAAGTAAGGCCCTAGACCTAGGACCCTCTATACTGGGTTACGCGGAAAGGGTGTAGTAAGCCAGAAGGGGTCCATAGTACTCATCATTATGAACAACTTTCACTAAGGGAGCAAACCTGAAATCGCGATATAAATATCAGCTATTCTATTCATTTTATCAAGTGTGAATGAAGGTTTTCTATGAAAAGAAAAGAAAAATTTATAAATAAATATATCTGGGACATAAGAGAAGATTTTAGTTAGTATTTACATAATAACGAATTAATTGATTTAACTTTAAAAAAAAGAATGTGTGTGAATTTTGTCCGCACTCAACTCTGTAGCCGCCTAACAGATTTGCATGAAACTGGTTGGAAATAGCTTACAGCCTGGATTAGAATATAGCTTATTATCCTGGAAAAAGTAATGGTTCCTGTAGGGTAGTGGGTGAAACCGCGGGACCGCGTGTGCAGGGTTGGATTGCAAACGATTTGTATTGATTTATATTTGATAGTTTAATATGTAAATATGTAATACTACGGTAGAAGAGAAAAAAGGCATCCTACTCGAGTAGCGGTCAGAACGGAAGAGGATGTTTACGTAGTATTATATTATCTTTGGAGGATGTCTTGTCTAGCTGTCAGATGTCATAGCCATAGACTGCGGTTGAATAGACAACGGGGGACCCCGTGAATGGGAATAGACAATTCCCATTCACGGGGTACTGAAATAAAGAGTACATTCACTATAATATGCAACAGCGGTGCTAATCACACTAATATCATATATGTGAAAGTTTGGATGGATGGATGTGTGTACGGATGGATGGATTTGGATGAAATTTGGAATATACATTGCTTATGTCCTGGATTAACACATAGGCTACTTTTCATCATCGTCATCATCACCGATTTTCATCACCACGCGGATGAAACCGCGGGACGCAGCTAGTATATACATAACTACTTACAAACATTAGGTTTCCTTGGTAGCGTCGTGGGCGTGGGTGGAGCGTGGTGAAGAGAATCACAAGTGGAGGACCGAGAGCGCAAGACGGGCGATTCTCCACCCCCCGTGATATTTCGTTCGGCCACCATCCCCCCCGCGTACGAAGGCGGTCGCGACCGAGGGCATTTCTTTTCAGGCGTCACGCTACCGTTTTGCTGCAATTTTGAAAACCAATCCATGAATATCTGAAAAAGATTTGTTAGTGAAGATTTGTTATTAGTACCATGCAGGTATTATTTGTCATGCACATCACACAAGTAAAGAGAACTGCACACTAATCTATTCTATTACGGAAGAAACTTTAAACATGAGTTAATTATGTAAAATCATCATCGAGATAATAAAAATTTAATTAATAATAATTAATATAGGTAGTAATTAACAGGTTTCTTTTAGTAATTAAGACAAAAAATACTGCTAAACAAAAAAAATAATTTTGACAATATTCTAACATAGACATAATTACTTTTTTAACTTTAACAAAAACTTACTAATAAATAATAAAAATTAATTTAAATAAACTAACATTTGTACGTCGTACCTGGCAAGGACATGAGATACGTTTCCATTCTTACGACCTTGAATCATATGTGTAACAAATATTACTAGTGGGTCAACTCGTTTTACCGCAAAATACCTACATGCCTGCCTCGATGTCTAGACGCGAAGAGTTGTCACAACTTAAATCAATTAAAAATAGCCAGTGGCCCAACTACGAATGTTCGCGTAAAATACTTACTATATCGAATTTGATACAAATTTCAAGTTCGAAATTCAATATTTGTATGAATTTTGATAGTATTCATTTTACGCGAATATTTGTACTGGGCCACTGGCTAGTTAGCAATATTAGATAATAATATTTTTACAATATTATTTTATCTGTATTCCTCGTTATCATTTATTTTTCTATACCTACAAATATACAAACGTACTAGTAGCGCCTCGCAGCTTGCAGCCGATTCCGTGTACGTGACACAACTGAAACAGGCGTACCGTCTACATGGGAAGCTAAGTAGCACTACCGCAGACGTCGCGGGCAGGGGGAGGATTCCGCTCTCCTTCATACCGCACCTCATCGTTTCCCTGTCTAGACGCCCGAGTTGACCCACTATTAGTATCTGTTACACATATGCCTGTATGCTACTTTATATGTATGTGTACCTATCATGTTCTAACAAATAAATAATTTGATTTGATACAATACCTATAAAATCACAATCTTTAAGTCAAAGAGTCAAAAATAGCCTATACATACCTAGGCATCAATTATAAAGTTCGCAATGCCAATTTTACTCCAATTTAGACGTTATGTCGCTTGCATAGTGTTCCCCACCGCTTGTCCGCTATGTTATCGTGGCACTAGCATCACGCGGCGTTTTAGTCGGATCGTGATTGTCTCACAACTAAACGAAAAGTCGGCGCAATGCGTAGCGCATGTTGAGTTTTGGTTCGGACATTTTTTTGCACGTTTGTGACTCTATTGGTATTTTATCTCGATGAAAATCAATCGTCAAATCAGTACATGCATTTTAGTAGAAATAACTAGAAGGTACTATTCTACTGTAAACACCTACTTTACTACCTACGAGTATATTTTAGGAAATATATGTATATTTAATGCCTGAAATAAAAACTATATTTTTTTATGCAACCAGATATATCCATCCAAAGGTTGCCCGGAAGAAATTGCTTAAGGCGATAAGGCCACCTATTATACTGCCGCTTTTCGTATTAATTTTAAGTTACTTTGTTTTATGTTTTTTGATATGGTGTAGCACATCATCACATCATCAGCCAATTAACGTCCACTGTAGGACAAGGCATCCCTTATATTATCCCTTATATCCTTATTTTTAGTTTGACCAGATCTTTCGCTTAGCTGTAACGGTTAGTTACCTATCAAGATTTTTTCTGTCTAATCTAGCCGTTACTTTCATATTTTCAAGCTTACTTAAACCTTTTTCGGTTCATTCAGTTCATTCCCGGTACACTCCTACCTCCCTACAAAAACGCGAGCCACTCCACACCTTAGTTTCCCTGGTCTCTTTCACAGGTGGTCAGATCACCAAGATACGTTCAAAGTATATGGAACAACCTACCCGTTCGTCAATAACAGTGTCGTCGTCCGAGAAGTCCGTGGATCCGTCGTCATGCGACAGGTTCCAGTCGATATTAATGTTCTCAAATATACTCTTCTCGCGTTTGTCCACGTTCTCCAACTGTAATAACAACACAGGAATTAAACATAAATGTCTGCACTCTTAACCCGTACCGCGCAAGGGGCTGAGTAGCCTCTGTTGCCAGAAATGCGAGAGCCCAACCGAATTTTCGACTGTGAAATGAAATATATATTTTTTCCTAGCAATTTGACATTGCATGTTCATATATTATAATAATATTCATCGTCTTGAATTGCTGTATGATATTATGCTTTGGAACGTTCATTCGAGCGGGAATAAATTGACGAATAGCGGCGATTTCCTTACGCACCGCCGCCGGTGTCTAACGCGCATCGAGCACTTTTCGCTTACGCCGACATGCGGTGCGTAACACATTTGACGGGTTAAGACACCTTAGGTGACTTAACAGTGTACTACATACTACTGCCGGTCTATTCTGCAAGCTAAGTGAACGCGGAAGTGAAGTGATAAGTGAATATGGTTTTTTCATGCCTATTTCTGCAGATAAATGTCAAAACATTGAATTATAAGGGTAAGGGACTACAGTCAAGGGTGATCACTTAACATTTTGCCATTTCTCTATAGTAATCGACAAGAAAAATACACGTTCACTTAGCTTATCACCTCACTTGCGCGTTAGCTTGCAGAATAGACCAGCTGGATTTAGAAGGAAAGAAGGAATAAATAAAAAAAATATATTTTCTTGAACAAAACACTACAACATCCGCATCACAGAACAGAATAAATGAATAGTAAAAAACCTATTTTTTTATGTCGTAGGTGGCAAACAAGCTGACGGGCCGCCTAATGGTAACCGATCACCGTCGCCTATATATCTGCAACACCAGGGGCATCACAGATACGTTGCCGTCCCTTAAAGACTCTATTAACAGCTCTTTTGAAGAAACCATATTATAGTTACTCGGAAATGCCGCAGGAGGGAAGCTGATTCCACAAATTGCAGGTGTAAGGCAAAAAGGAACGCGTAGAACGCACAGTGTGCGACTTCCACCGATCTATGATATGTGGATGAACTTTCAGACCATGGCGGCTGGTGCGATGATAAAACCGCGAAAAAAAGAAGCTTTAAGAGATGAAAAAAATGCGTTTACGACATTTCGTTCTGTGCTGTTAACCGTTGAGGAGTTCCCTAGTTAAAAGCCAACCTTGAGTGCAGTAGCCATATCATGGTGACACTAAGAATGTCATATCATAATTGGATGCGCATACATTTCATGTCTGTGCTGCTAATGACTGAGGAGTTCCCTAGTCAGGACCCAACTCTGAATTAGTGAGGTAGTGGTTTTATCCGGTATAAAATAATAAATATCTGGGACATTATTGCACACATGGTCATCTGACCCCAAACTAAGCATAGCTTGTAATATGGCTGCCAAAGACTGATATACATACATATATATTTTTAAATACATACTTAAATAGATATTAACACCCAGACAGAACAAACACAAATGTTCATCACACAAATGTCTGTCCTAGGTGGGAATCGAACCTACGCCCCCAAGCGCAGAAGGCTAACGGCGTAAGTTCACTACCAACAAAGCTAACGGGGCTGCCAAAGTATGGATTGTATGCTTACCAACTCTTGACAGCCAAGGTGCCCCAGCTGTCTGGCTATTTGCAGTGCCGTCCGCCCCGCGCCGTCCTTGACACTAGCATCAGCCCCCGCTTTCAGCAACAACTTGAGTGGTTCTGTTCGATCCGTTAGTGCGCATAGGTGTATAGCAGTCATGCCAGTCGTGGTGGCTTTATCAAGGAGCGTCGAACCGCCGTTTTGGACTAGAAAATCGACTATGTGGAGACTGGAGCCGTCGCCGAGCTCACGGGATATGGCTAGGTGGAGCGCTGTTTCGCCGCAGTCCTGTAACAAATGAGAGTTTAGTGATAAGTTAGTAGTAAAAAAAATACATTTTTCAAACCAAGCTTTTAGCTTTTCAAAGCAAAGAAAAAGTAATATACCATGTCATGGTGACACTTTCCCGATATATATTCTGATCTATGGGTGACACTTAAAATGGGTTATCATAATAGGAATTAGGCATGTGTTCTATCTTTTTTTATATAATTGATCTACGTTTAGCCACCAACTCGCCTGATGAGAAGCGATGGTGTGGCCGAGGATGGAACACGTTTATAAATAGAGCCCATTTTTGAAAACGAAATGGAAATTTGTCTAAAAATATATAAGAAAGATGTGGTTGAAACTATAGTCGGATAACCGGCTTAATCATACGTGAATAATTCCCTCGTAATACGAAAAGCTATTATATTTCGTAAAAAGAATATACCGACTAACTCCAATAGGCCTAAAAAAATATTCCATTGTAAAAAAAGCATATCATAAACAAAACAAAACCAACGATAACAAAATTACTTCAAAATTTGCACAAAAAATTAATAAGTTCTAAGTATTTTAATTTCATGCTAGACAGAGAGCGCACCATAGCAGGTTATGAAGTCAAGCCGTGCGCAATATATTAAATGCTATACTAACACACGCTTTGTGAGAGAGGGATAGAAGCATACGCTCTCTATCGCCATCAAAAACTTTAAACGCTTATTATATATCTCAGAAATTTATCAACCAATTTAAATAATTTTTTCAGTATGTGTATGTATGTAATTATATCAATCAGTAAGCCTGTAATTTGTAACAAATTAATCATTGGAAAGTAGGCCTATTCTTGTACTCACCGAGCAAGGCAGAGGCGCGGCCAAGTCGGCGCCTTCAGCGTACGCTTGCAGCAAGTTCTGTAGGTGCCCATTATTGACGGCATGCTCTACTTCAGATTGCCTCTCCGCCGCGTCGCAACACGTTTGCGCCGCCCACGCTCGGTACACGTACTTTTCTCTTATGAACCTGAGACGTTCTTCCCTGAAAAGTGATAATATTGTTAAGTAATTCAGATATAGGTTGAATTTTCTGTCTACTTCATAAACCCATTGACAATGATTGAATGATTTTTCATTAGCAAATTTAATTCAGTCTAATATTATCAGTCTTTAGTTTTTCATCATTATTTTCTATTAGTAGTATTATCAACCAGGATTATCTTCTCTCTCTCAATCTCACTATCTCCTCTCTGTGTCACTGTGGATGGAAAAATTGCCCCAACACCGAACACGGCAGTAACCAAGTAACAAAAATGCGAGTGTATTGTAGGATGGCATGCATGCCTCAGGATAATAATAATATGCATTTATCAAGGACGATATAACCACTTCACAGCTCATCCTTTACCCCGCCCTGATGAAAAGGTACTAAATTTGCAGCATGATCTTTTTCGAGCGGGCCAGTCCTAGGAGCGAATTGAATGAACAGCTTTTGTATTCTCCAATCACAAGCGCCATACGACGTGGCTTACAAAACACACAAGCAAATTATGACTCATGCGCGATTTAGTGGTTATATTAATGATAATAAATACGCAGGGGCGGCTTTATGGCGAGCCTTAGGTGAGTGGCGACCAAGATACGGCAAGTGCCAAGATACGGCAGCCTTTATGGGGGGCCCATTTTTATATATTTTGAGATGAGGCAGGATAAGGCAGGTGTCGTTTCTCATCCAATAGATCTGTTCTCCTATCCACATGTTGTTCACCTCAATAGCCCAGTTTTTATTTTTTTTATTCTATACTGTACATTAGTTTCATATTCCATTTTGTACACATTCCATGTATTTTTTATATTCAAAAGGACCTCTTGGCGTTGACTTCAGCTCCACCAATGCGCACCAAAATATCTGGGCTAGAGCCGAGAATTTTGTGAAATAAAATAATAAATATCTGGGACATTATTGCACACATGGTCATCTGACCCCAAACTAATATTATCTTTGGAATGCATGCATACAAATTAATGATTTTTCTTTTGCCTCAAAAATTCAAGTATCAGTCATAATATTATTTTTCTCTTTGTTGTCAGTTTCGTACATGTTCTACGTACATAGTACTTTCTGGCGTTAGTTTGTCCCTCTCATCGAGCGTATTTTCCATGACTTCATTGAACATCTGGTTGCCCATATGCCTCGCCAGCAACAGCTGCGAAGTGCTGAGCCGGTCTAGTGTCAGCGACTGGATCCGTGATATATGCACGCCGAGCTCGCGGTGGCTTCCAGAACATTCTATGCAGACTATGACACCGAAGTTTGTCGACAACCATGTTGGGTCTGAAATGGGAGAAAATTACATTGAGCTATTATAATGTCCAAGCCTGATAAATGAAGGAAGAATGAAAGTTGACAATTTATCAGTTTATTGCTTATCTATAGAAGTGGCCATCAGTACAGGACTCATCGCTCTTATATCGAATAAGAATAAGTGACCAAAATAATCTAACAAAAAAAAACAAAGTTTGACTGACAGTTTTTAACCGACTTCCAATAGAAAGAGGTTCTCAACTCGACTGTTTTTTTATGTTATTACTTTAGAATTTTCAAATGTGTGAACCAATTGTGATGATTATTTTTTTATTTGAAAGCTGGTGCTTCCCGTGTGGTCCCATTTCAATTTGGTTCAGTTCTGACATTTTTATATAGTCGGTTTTTTAATATTGATAATTATACATATATTATAAGAGACGAAGAAGATTAATGTTTGAATGAACTAACGAAGCTTTTTATTACCGTTCGTGGAGCCACAGTCAGCACACACTTGATTCCCCGGCATGGCTCGCACCGCCCTAATAATAGACCTTTGAAGGTCTAACAAGGAATGTCCCGGGTCGTTGTTGGTTTCTCCCGCTTGTTGGTGGAACGCCCTCATGAGCGCTCCTTCTTTACAGTTGACTAGTACGGAGGTCCACGCCCGCTGCTCGTTTTCATCATCAGCTTGGAAGTGGTATGTACGGTTATCTGAAAATTTCCATCCATTCAATTACTTAATGTTATCACTCTTAATATAAATGTGAGAGATACTTTTTCTTTGTCTGCTTGGTACCTTTTCACGACTGCGCGGCTGAACAGATCTTAGTAAAATTTGGCAAGAAAGTAGCGCGCAACACGCAGACAGATTTAGGATGCTTTTAATTTAGGAAAAGACTAGTTACTTTATGATTTTAAAGATAATGTTTGTGGATAATTAGTTTTGTAATTGATAATTAAGACAGAGATAACTTTAACTTTCTTTTGCTTTTATTTTCATGACCAATAACTTTAGTACTTTTTTGATATTTTAAACGCATCGCCGTGAAGAAGCGACTGTAGAGCCTTTGCGGTGTCGAAGTTTGCCAGTGGCCATGGGATAATTCCCGGTCTGCTGTTTATTCAAATTTGTCCCATCACGCCTTGACTTAAAAACTAGAAAATAAGGTATAGTTTTGAACCAAAAAGAGCTGACTTTCTGTCCCGTGACACCACCTCGGTTCTACAGTCAGCGTTAGGCCTAAGTAAAAACTGTTTTATTTTTATTCAGAAAACGCACTATGCTATTATAACTATTTTACAATGAATTTGGATACATGGATTTTGGATTACACGTTTACGTGGATGGTTTACATGGATTTTGGTTTAGATTACACGTTTACGTAAAAAAAAGTTTCCTTTCTAATAATCAGAATAATAATGACATATTTTTTTTACTAATCTGATTTATACATTAAACTAGACCTAATTGAACCATTCATTCATGTTAGTCACAATTCGCAATGAATGGAATTTTTACGATCATAATGAACTTTATAAATGGTTTCAAACTGATTTTATGGCCCTATTAATGAAGCTAAATTGCGGTGGCCGGCAAAGAACTTCATATCAGAGCACTTATCGGAGAGCGCCACCAATTGCCAATTCATAGTACAAGAGAGTATAGAAATACAAATGTACAAGGTTATGCGGAAAGGGTGTATTAAGCCGAAAGGGGTCCGTTATACCAATCATTATGAAAAACTTATACTATTGGGCAAACCCTGATATCGCGAAAAAAATATCAGCTGTTCCACACATACTGTCGAGTGTGAATGACCGTTTTTAATGCCTGACGCATTCAGAGGGTTATTATAAGTTTAACCTTCGACCAAAATAAAATGAATGGACGGGCCCTAACCATTGAACTTGATCAGTAAAAACGAGTCAAAACCGTCGGACATATACTTCAACACCTAATTATAAAAATGTACAGTATATTTGTTACAAAAAATAGATATCGGTTTTATTTGTGTATTTACACTTCGGTAAAGCATACAAATTCATAATTTTGTCAGATGTTTTGTTATAGCGTAACAATAGACTCGTTTTTCACTTCCTACGGCTAGAGATCGACTGAAACGAAGTGAGCGCTGGCGCTCATTTTGTAATCTTTAAAAATGCGCTTCTACTGGGCCCGTCCATTCATTTTATTTGGTCGAAGAGTTTAACGTGTGTATCTGTGCGTCTGTCTGCGGCATCGTAGCTCCCAAATGGCTGAATCGATTTTGATTTAGTTGATTTATGTTTGGAAGGTTACTCGATCGATAGTGTTCTTAGCCATGATTGAAGAAAATCTATTCAGCCGTTTTTAGTTCATCAGCTCTTTTATCAAGTGTTTTTTAAATTTATAGTTGTTATATGGAACAGCTGATCTTTTTCGCGTTTTCAGGTTTGGCCCCTTTGTAAAAGTCATTCACAATGATTTGCATACCGGGGAGTCCGTTATACTAATCATCCTCGTTCGGGATTCTATCGCGCAAAGAAATTCCGGGCATAGGCTCTCTCCATTGCCCGCTGTGCGACTGAGTTTTTACAAAAGGCCAGCCACCACGTCTCAGTATCATATTTCATCACTGGCAACACACACTTCTAATTAACCTTTATCTTTAGGTGATGTGGTATTTATTTTTTGTGGTGGGTCTGCGCTATCATCGCCATAGAATAATATACATAATTATTCGTTATCTGCACTTCTTTCGTTGTAACATTATAATGTTCATGACATCCAAAGTTATGAAATGGTATTTGTTATCCGTCAACGTTGAAACCTTTTATTGCAACTAAATGATACTTATACCACATGCACATATTGCGCATGCACATGCAATGAACATTAGTTTCACAATAAGGATTCAGACACTTTTTGAAGTGAAAACTTCTTTAGGCGCGTTGAGAACTTTTTGGGTGAACAAAAATCATGGAACTCGCGGCATCGTCACGATGTACCGTGGATTTTAAAACAGCGCCATCTCTTGTAGAATAGGTGAACTACTTAAGTTTTCACTTCTGACGTGCCGTTCTGACTGATGTGTTTTTTTGTACGTAGATTCCTGGCGTTAGAAAGAGAAAATCAATAAATATGTACTGTTCAAAATATATTTAAATTGGAGCATATTTTTTTTACTAGTTTTAATTGTATTCTTCTCAGCAAACCCTTTCATTTTATACCCATATCATGATGGTATTAAAGAAAATAGGTTTCCGCCATCATGGGGTGTCCGCCATATTAAATTTAGTGTGAAGTCATTATATTTTACGTATCTTTTCAGCTAACCCTTTCATTTGATACCCATATCATGGGGGTGCATAAAAACCAACTGGTCCGCCATGTTTGGGAGTCCGCCATATTGGATTTAGAATGACGTCACTTAAATAGTCATGCATTGTCATCCAAATTAAACGTGTATGCCAAATTTCAGCTCAATCGGTTGAGGATAACTGGTCTAAAATTCAGTTGCAAGATTTGTCCCACACATTTATACATACTCGTATGTACCTACTAGTTAAATAAAAGCGTGATATCAAAAAACGCACACGAGGTTGAAATGCATTGTGACGCCATATTGCATGAAGCTAAGAACAAATATTGAAGAAAAGCTGATCGCTACTAAACTTCACAGGATCACTCGCTGTGTTAATCTGATGATTGCCTGAAAATTTCATTAAAATCGATTCGGGCGTTTCCGAGTCCATACCATACATACATACTATACATGACACGGGCAAATGCAAAAGATGTGAGATGCAAAAATCGTCTCAAAGGAAAAAAAAACTTACATGAGACTAGATCAAACGCCCTTTTATCCTCGGCCGCGACTTTTATCTGGCACGTAAGAAGATTCACCCTCGCAGGCGTCTTGTTTTCATCCGCGTGGAATATATCCAGGAATCCCTCCGCTGTTACCCTACACCGTCTCTTCTGCCACACTCGGCGCACTTTCCCTTCCGACTTCTTGAGGAGGTAACCGCTTCGAGTGACACCGTGCTGCTTGTCGCCTTGGAGCTGGTGAAGGGAGTAGCCGCCCACTGATGATGCTACCTGAAAAGAACAATTAATTTTGGTAAAACAATTTGTACAGCATGATAGGTACGCTGCTAACTGACCGTGGACGTGAGCATTTGTATTGCCTTTAGACCTTAAGGACGCCTTATCGAAAAAAAAATCAATCTTTTTCCGCTAAAATAACCGATATACCTGATATTGTTCTCCACTAGCGCCATATCAACTTCCAGGCGGGCAAAGTCACGGGGGAAAGTGATTTTTTATAAAGCAGCTTGCCTAGGAGGAGCAGTTGTAGAGCTAGCCAGCATCTAGGAGGAGGTTCTATGTTCGTCTGTATTTTTTTTTGTGTATGTTCATAGATATTTTCGCCAATTGCGATCATAAATAAATTCCATATAAACTGCTAAAGTTTATCAAATTAATGATAGAGTCGAATATGGTGACCAAGCACGTGATAACAGCAAACTCAATAGTTTAATAAACATGTTGTCAGTACCTCTGTAGACATTTCAATAAACATCCTACTCAACTCCAACTGTGGTCCATTGTTAACATATTTAAACCACTACGCAGTCTATCAGCGCGAGTAACGCGACAAAGGTCCTACATACCCCCCGTACCACTGACCGTTGGCTTTAAAACGAAGCCACCAAATAGGTACCCACCTCTCGGTCTTGAGGCGCAGCTGCTCGCAGCATGTTCCTCAGTTCCAAAAGGCCTCGCCTCTCGTCGTCCTGCTGCTGTCTAATCTTCTGCAACTGCACACTCAAATCCGCCACATAAACACCGAAATGTTCGATGGTCTTCAGGCCGTCTTGGAAGTAATTCGTTTGCGCGTGATAATACTCCACCAAGTGCTGCAGCAACTCGATCCCCTTCTTCGTCTTGATCTCGTTGAATTTTATCAGGTACTAGAAAGAAAGAGTCTAGTCACAACAAATGTAGTGTCAAACTGTCAAGGCAGACGGTTCGACGCCGGCGGATGACGCATGGGCGAGCCCTCGTCGCTTCATCAGAGCCGTAGCGAAATGCGGCTGGCTAGCCACGAGCGACACACGGACTGTGGAAGCGGACCAATTACACCATGCGGCATGCCCTTCCGCGAGTTAAAATTACTCAAGATGACGCACGCGCACGTTCGAGTAGAGAGGATCCAAATCTGTCTTTCGGAATTGTGCAATAATAATAAAGCTGGCGCGCGACCTTGCACAACTTTCTTGGCGAGTCGCCGGCTGAACTTGTCTTTTCGGTTTTCACTTGCAAATGTTGGTTATTTGAGTATAAGACATGCATACCGTGGTTGAAATGCCGTGAAAGGTGAATGCGTGGGCTGGCGGGTGGAGTGCAGACGAAGCGATTGCACTGAGTGCGGAGTGATACGAACAAAGCGAGGGTCAGAGCGTCGGCGACGACCGGCCCTGCGCGGTGCAAGGCCGGTCGTCGACCTGCCGCCTACATGGTACCGCACTGCCTGAACTCCTAGCCACAAACGAGCAGCTTTCTTTTTTTAGCACTCAACAATGGAATCAGTACTCGCGCCAAAGGTTGCAAATGTTAAATACTTTGTCGTGACGGGAATGCTTTTGTTGCAGTAAACGTTTCAATTAAAGCGTTGGCATTCTATGGTCAGATACAAATTAATTTTATTTATTTATATTTTCGCATTCTGTTGATTTCCTCAGATAGTAGATGCAAATACATCAGTATAGTTGTATCGCAATAATCCTCATCAAATAGATGCTCTTGGAATGACCGTTGATTTAAATAGTTTGAGGAATTAAATTACTAAAAAAACACCATTATTTTCCGAACAACAATAAAGTTTGAATTAAGCTAGAGATTAACAAGATACGACCGAACAATGACCCTTGAAACCAAATACACTTGTTTTGGTAGCGCTCACCGGTCGCTACAGTTCTATTTACTCGTGAGTGCCTTTCGCAATGACCGATCGCTGATATCATCACTTCTAATACGGCTTATTATCGTGTTGTAAACATGTAAATATACCCATGAAAGAAAATAAAATAATCCCTTTCCCTTTTGAAGTTGGTTAGAGAAACAAATGACAATCATTACTACTTGAGAGCTCTATAGAGTTTGTAGTTGAGCTCATGCGTTCGTGTAGTTAGGCCAGACATAGGCGAGTATCGATCGAGCTTCGTTTCTACATATCCAGAAATTACGTAATTCAAATAAACTGGGAGTAATAAAGAAAAGAGCTCGAAAATACGAGTATGTTGTACGATATAATTAACAGCAGCAGCCGTATACCAAATAATTCCAGCCCGTCTTTATTGGAGTTTGCGTAAACTGTAAAAGCTAGCATAATGGTTGCATGTAACAGATCTTGTGGGACTAGCTCGTAAGTTTCTCTATCAGTATGTAATTTTTATTTCTGGTGTGCACGATAAAGAGTTTATCTCTATCTATCTATCAATCAAACATCAATATGCAATATGCATCGATGCATTGATGCATTATTGAGCAGGGCTATTCATCATAGTCGATTGAGCAACCGCCCGTGAACCGTAGTACCCTGCGATTTGGCGCGGGCATCCATTAGTGTTAAAGATAATGTGTCCGCTGTGTAATATACAGACACTTTGGCATTGCGCTCAGACAAATATATTTTACAGCTGCCGGTTGACCAGACGCCTTGCAAGACTCTACCGAAATTATTTATCTACAACACGACCTTCACTCAGGTTTATTTACTTTTCTACTGCAATTGTTTGATATTACTACTCGGGCGCAGCGATCTTGGCAGCTAGCAAGCGGGTTTTGGCCTCAGACACCAACGCCATTGGTACCGGGCCCTGTGTTGTCTACTGCGCCTGCATTATTTGATACGATTGACTTATTTATGAACTAATAAACTGTAATCTATTAGCTACTGGCTTTATCTTATCTTTGATGACATCATAGCTTGCCTTCCGTTTCAAGTGCAAGCAAACAGAGTTCTATATTCGTCAAGTGCATTGCTTGCTGCAACATCTGCTGCGTGCTATCTGACTGCCCCGGTGGCTCAGTTGGTAGTAAACCTACTTTCTGTGCTTGGGGGCGTGGGTTCGATTCCTATTACAAGCTTTGCTTAGTTTGGGGTCAGATGACCATGTGTGCAATAATGTCCCAGATATTTTATCAGAAAGTATAAATATTTTTACAAAATATATATGTACGTCTATCAGTCTCTGGCAGCCATATTACAAGCTTTGCTTAGTTTGGGGTCAGATGACCGTGTGTGCAAAAATGTCCCAGATATTTATTTATTTTTATTTTTATTTCCTTACGGAAATCCTGACTGGAAAAGAAACCAAAAGATTGTAAGCATTAGATTTTTATTGATTTGATAGATTGTATCTATTGATTAGATTAGATTGTACTATCCAATATATTATTATAATATATATAATTCTTCTGTACGTGTGTTTGTCACCTAACTCCTCTTAAACGGCTTAAATTTTGTGTGTATATTGCAATGGGCTCCTGGGTGGGGTGGTTTGAAAACACAATTGGACCCGGTAGCGGGCAGGACGACGTCTGCCGGGTCCGCTAGCAGATTACATAAAAAATATTCTTAAATGACATCTACAAAGGAATTTTTAGACGACAAAGTTTTTTTTACAAAAATAATAAAAATACTGGTGATCCTAATATTATAAAATCGAAAGTAAATCTGTCTCACTGTCTGTTTGTTGCTTGTCACGATGAAACGGCTAGACCGATTTTAACGAAGTTTGGCAAGAAGATTATGTGCATAATGAGGACGGACATAGGGTACTTTTCCCCCAGAAATACGAAAAAAAACGCGGATAACACCGCGGGATTCAGCTAGTATTCAATAAACGGAATTCATCCTCTAATTTTCCACTAAGAAGTGGAATATTTTCTTCAAATGTAAATAGCACCACCAATTAAATAAAAATAAAGTTTTTAACATGAGAAATAATAAGCTTGTGTAAGTAAATAATAAAAAAAAAAAAAAATGGTTTACCTTTACAATCGGCAAATATAACTCGTAATAAATATACAAAACAACTTTTATAAAAAAAAAAGTTTTTTAAACAAGTTTTATTTATATCATGCTTTTAATTAACCGACGAAAAAGGAGGACGGTTCTGTGTTCCACTGTTTTTTTTTACGTATGTTTACCTATTTTCTCCGACAACTTTGACCGATTAAAAAAAAAACTTTCATTTATAACGGCAAAGAGGGACAGTTACTAATGCAGTTTAGACTCCCAGCCTTTGTAATCAACAAACATATCTTCGGCTTTTCAATATCTTTAAAAATGAGTTACTAAAAACCTTCGCGGTCATGAAATTACACGGAAATGGTTATTGTTGGACATTAAGTTTAGTTGGTGATAGCCGGAGCCGCAATTCCTTTGAGCGCTTTTTCTAAAATTGGACTCTAAAAATAAATGGGGTCATCAAGACGTAAAATTGCTGAACTCTCTTGTTTGCAACATTATCACAAAAGTATTCGTGTATGCAGCGTAAAAACACCCATTCTGGCAGCGCATTCCACAGACCAGCAGTTCGCACTATAAAAGTGTAATCAAAACGCTCCGTACGGGTTTTCGGAATATCAACCATAACATAAAGCGGTGACGATTTTTCGTGCCCGCTCTGGCAGTCCGATAGAAAAGTTTACTTATTTAAAACCATATTCAAAAGAGCCCGTGGTAACTACAACCAATAAAGCATCCATTATTTACTATTCACGTGGTCTGCAGCGAACAATAGCGTATGACAGCATGATCTGCGTGAATAGGTATTTGTCATTTGCAGACAGACATATTGCTATACACGCGTTGTTAATTGCATTCCGGGATGCAACGATAAGAATTTATTGCAAACGCTTCACATAACAAATGAATGAGACAGTAATTGAAGAAGTTGTATTCAAAGATTATAATTTCCTCTATTTAATGTCTAAAAATAGTCTAAAACAAAAAAACAAAAAAATTTGGACCCGGGTACGTCCTAAAACTGCGACCAGAACCACCGGAGGATGGGCAGCATCCTATTAGTACACGGTGAACGTACTGCGATCCCCAAGCCGCCTGCCAAGCGTGGGGATTATGGCAACACCCCTCTGAGAGGGAGGCCTTTGTTCAGCAGTGGACATTGATGGCTGATAATGTGAATGTCTAAAAATTGTAATTTAGTTTTAATTGGGTAAATGAGCCTTATCTTTTATGTTCAAACGTGAAAGTGACGAAAAAACTTGCGACAAAGACGACAAAATGTGCAATGCTCCTTATTTCTTTGGTTGAAATTTTGTATGAAGAAATTAACACTCCGACTGCAACTTCAAGCGCAAGCGCAACGACATAATTATGTATAATGCTCGCAACTGCAGCAAATGTAATCTTAGATATTGACTGCATAATAATCAATTTATTGAAATAGTGTCAATGGTAGGTAATCAATAAGCGCCAAAAACACAATATAATAGGTCGGGGAAAAAGTCTTTTCGTATTTTGTATGTATGAAGTTGTAGTAAAAATCTCATCGGTTGTACTGTTTGTATCTGGCTGGTTTTGATACCATTAAAAATATGACATTTAAAAAAAGGAATACAAAAAGTAAAAAGCAATTTCCCGCCATTATTCAATTGTTTTTTTGTTCGATAAAATGAGTGAATCTAACGAAGAAATTCGATATATTATGAAATTTTATTACAAAAAAGGGAAAAATGCGACACAAGCCGCGACAAAATTTGGGACGTTTATGGACCTAATGCAGTGTCGCCAAGAGTAGCACAATGTTGGTTCAAGCGTTTTCAGTCCGGGAATTTTGATGTCAAAGATGCAGCTCGCTCTGGTCGCCCTGTTACGGATAAATTCGATGCCATTTCTGAAAAAGTGGACCAAGATCGGCATATTAGTAGTTACGACGTAGCTGAAGAACTGGGGATTGACCACAAAACAGTTTTGACCCATTTGAAAAAAACTGGGCATACAAAAAAAACTCGATATTTGGGTGCCACACGAGCTCACTGAAAGAAACCAAATGAATCGTGTACTCATTTGCGATTCTCTATTGAAACGTAACGAAACCGAACCGTTTTTGAAAAGATTGATCACTGGTGATGAAAAACGGATCACCTACGACAAGAATATGCGCAAACGATCATGTTCAAAGGGCAGTGAAGCACCACAGACTGTAGCGAAACCCGGATTAACACGTAATAAGGTGATGCTGTGTATATGGTGGGATTGGCAGGGCATCGTTCATTATGAGCTTTTACCGCCGGGCAAAACCATCGATTCGGATCTCTACTGCCAACAGCAGGTGAGACTCAAACAAGAAATTGAGAAAAAACGGCCGGAATTGATCAACAGAAAGAGTGTGGTCTTTCATCATGATAACGCCAGACCGCATACATCTTTGGCCACTCAGCAAAAATTTAGAGAGCTTGGTTGGGAAGTTTTAATGCATCCACCATATAGCCCTGACATTGCACCCTCAGATTTCCACCTGTTTCGATCTCTTCACAATTCTTTGGGTAGTGTTAGATTAACATCAAGAGAGGACTGTCAAAACTACTTGTTGCATTTTTTTGATCAGAAGTCCCAAAATTTCTACAGCAACGGGATCATGTCACTACCTACAAGATGGCAACAAGTTATCGAACAAAATGGCACATATATATTATAATTAAATGTAATAAAACTTGAAAAAAATATGTCTTGAATTTGTTTATAAAATACGAAGAAACTTTTTCCCCGACCTTATACAATAGGTGGGTATATTACACAATGTACTCTAAAACTTAGTTTTTAGAAGAAACTGTACCTACATATTTGCAATAAATAAAGAATAAAAACTTTTTGGTACAAAAATTGAATGTAACCATTTTATTTATTACTAGCTGTTGCCCGCGACTTCGTACGCGTAGATTTTCATATAAACTTTCAACCCTTTTTTCCTCCGTTAATTCGGCCCTCGCGCAAAATAACAGCGTATACTTCAATCTGGTCATAGCTAAGCATATTTGTGAAAACCGCATTTTTGCAAGCTATGACCAGATTGAAGTATAGGCTATGTTATTTTGCGGTAGGTTTTCAACCTTAGATCAGGAATCATGCTTTTCGCTTCATCGTCCTTCGCTTTATCTTATTACCGATATATGTGCATGAATGTGTATAATTAAATTTAGACTCAAATTGGACGTAGGAAAAGGTTACATTCGTAATCGTTTCGAAGCCATTGCATGGTCATTTAATAACCACACTCTGTCGTATACAGATAATATCGACAATAACAATATCGTCATTGCGGTGCGTGATTGTGATTGCGGTTTTTTGAAACTTTTGGTAAAATTGTTGCAACACCGCAGAAGCCACAAAGAAAAGTTAAAGATAATGCTTTCGACGCATGTGTGACTAACATTATTTTCTGTTCTTGACTATGACACACGAGTCAATATGACAATGACGATGGCGGCCGAGCGGTTGCATGTGCGCTTTACAATCTGAAGGCACCTGGTTCGATCCTCGTCCCTGCACCAATATGACTTATATAGTGCGTAAATAAATTATGTGCAGTTTCGATGCCATCGCTCAAAAACGGAGAAGGAAAAACAGTTAGACAACAAAAAACCGGATTGTAAAAACCTCAAAAGACATGACAGTCACGAACATGCACTGGGCCAGCATGGTGCATTAGGGTCCATCCTCTCTCTCTCTCTCTGCGAGAAGGCCTGAGTCCCAGAAGTAGGAACATGATAGGCTATGATGACAAGATCTTGATAAGCACTTCTGCTAATGAAAGTAAGCTTTATTCTGTTATCTCGACCTTATTAACCTTTTCATCTAATAAGGTGATCAACAATGGTCACTATCCGTTCGAAAGGTACTGAACCCTTCTGTACTGAATTCCAAAATGAAGTACAGAAACAAACACGATTAGAGAGAAACAAAAACTCCTTTGTGTAGAGATTTATTAGAGTCCATTAGAACCCAATTTATTTATTTACATTGTTTCACCCGCAGGGAGCATTTATCCGACCGTAACAAGCGGACGGGTCGTTTTGAACGCGACGTAAGTAACCCTACTGTACCCACATTAGAAAGCTGCTAATTATTCTGTGTAGCATATTGTATGGAGAGTACTGTTTCAGAATCTGTGACTTATTGCAGTTCCAACAGGTTGCTCGCTGGGGGCGGACGAAGCCACAAATTGCTTAGCGATTAATAAAGCATACACCTTTGCCACGACTTTGTAACGGGCCAAATGTTGTCTAATCTTATTTTGTAATAACTTGTCTTATTTTTAGACGGCCAATTGTCTACTTAAATATGAGACCAAGCAAAACTTAAGGCCGCGCTCACCGGCGAGAGCTATCTCCTTATCAAATTAAAAAAAAAAAATGACTTTAAAATATCTCTGAGTGAGAATTTAAAACTGATTGGGCACCTTTAGAATAACATTGCAAATGGTACTCGTATAACGAAATTTTCGAAATGTTATTTTATAGGATGGCGGAGGAGATCAAAAAACTCGAGTTTTCTCGGATAAATCCCTGTCGCCAAATTAAGACATCATCATCATCATCAGCCCTGAATGAGCCACTGCTGGGTATGGGACTCTACCCGATCTCTCGCTAGCAGCGTCTACTTGTTTTCGTCAATTCTTCGTCAGTCCACTTCATTCTCGGTCGGCCCTACTTCCGACCTAGTCTCGGCCACCACGCGGTTACTGCTGTAATCCACCTCCATCATTACGTCTAGCCTGCCGTTTCACTTAAGTTCCCTCACCCTTTTAACGACGTCTGCAAAGTTGGTGCGACGTCGTATACCAGTGTTACTGATACGGTCGTGCAATTTTATGTCGAGCATGGCTCGCTCCATGGCTTTCTGTGCGGCGGCTATCTTGTGTCAGTCTTCTTCGTGAGCGTCTTTGTCTCAGCACCATAGGTCATGGTGGGCAGGACACATTGATTTTAGACACGAGACTTCAGGCACTGTAGTATCTCTTTCGATCGGAGAATTCTTCCAGCTTCCCGAACGCAGCCATCGTTCAGTAAAACATATCAACATGAAAATTACTTTTAAAGTTTTGCAATGTTATCGAAAAAAGCCCAATATTTTCTTTTTTTCCTGCTTAGCGAATTTAATGTGCGAAAGAGATAAGTAGCTAATGTGTATATTACATATACATATATATGTATTTATAATATACACACTGAGCGCGGCCTTAACTTTTACATGATATTTAGGCGACCCATTACCTATTTAAATATAAGACCAAGCAAAACTTAAGCATCGCAATATTATTCCAAATGCGTTTCAAGAAGTCGCGTCGGGATAACTAAAATTCTTCCCAGAATATCTTAGTCAAAGTAAACATCCGCATGGCGATAACTCTTCTAAAGCTTAAAGATTAGAATCGGAATGTAGACCGTTGAGACGGACACAAAAGTAACATAAAATAGTAAAGTTAATATCAGATTCATACACACGCAAATGAAATTCGAGATTCAAGTCAAGCGACACACCTGATTCATTTCAAGTGTTTCGTACAATAAACACAGCATTCAGAAGCTAAATGAGAAACTGACAAACGAATTAAAACCGATAAGCATATCCTCTTAGAGGATGCTGATGAAACCAAAAAGCTTAATAAACCTGCCACATAAAAATTAAAGCAGGAGTCGTTTCATGTTAAATGATGTAAACAAATAGTGGTTAGAGGGCTCGAAGTGCGTTCAGACGTACACAAATATCTACTACCCAGGAAAACGTTTGTAAATAGGCATGATGAATTTTCAACAACTTACTAAGTTTTACGCCTTCGATATTGTTTTCCACATTAAATATTTCCCAAAAAACAACTTATATCTGCAGGAAAATGTTTTTTGGTGATTGGTAAATGATTACCGTTGTAATTGTTATGGCGGTCATATTATGATCAAAATATAATATGTTTAGCTCGCTTTTAAAATTAATATAAATACAGTTTTTGTAATCTGTATTTTATTATTTAGAATCATTATTTCAGCGATTCTTGGTATTGTTATCATTGCTATAAATTTTTAAGCTGGCATATAAAAAACAAATTAATACTCTCACATCATTTACTATCACCTGTATTTTTTAGAAGTGGTATACTAAAAGGATTATCAAGAGCGTTACCTCGCACATCTGTAGTTGAAACAGCCTCCTTTCTTTCTCCATTTCGTCGGCAATCTCTGCCGGTGTCACTTCACTCCTGATGAGACCAGCTTCTTTCGCCTGCGACTTTTTCTCTTTCTCCAATTTCAGGTACTTTGACTCATAGTCTTTGGACGCCTTATCAAAGGGCCGCTTTAAATCACCCTTGACTCCCCTCAAGTCTCCTTTCAGAAGACTGTCCACAGGAAACATGACTATATTGTTGATGTTCTGCATCTGTGAACCATTGTTTAGTTATTTTATGATTCAGAAATATTATTTGGCTTTCGATGATTAGTAAAGTACGCCAACAAGTTGCGGACAAGGTCGAGTAATAAATAAATAGATTGGCGAATAATTCCACCACGCGGCACGGCACCGAGGCACCGAGACTAGATGTCGTCGCGCTTTTCATTGCGCAATATTTGCATTCTAAAAGGCATTTGGCTGCGCTTGCAGCTATGTGCCAGTTGCTTCACTACCTTTTGATAGACAAACCGAAACACGCTTGGAGGCGAAATGAGAATGCACCGCCTGAATAGGCGCCAAACATACGGTCGTGATCCGAATAATGATGCCAATTGAGCAACCAACATGGATGCGTGAGTAATGCATCATTGGCATCCGAGATATACCGATGACCCTGACCTTAAAAATCAGATTTAGTAACGCTATATATACCGTATCATTTGTAACAATAAC
This sequence comes from Agriopis leucophaearia, assembly GCA_949125355.1. Lineage (NCBI taxonomy): Eukaryota > Metazoa > Arthropoda > Insecta > Lepidoptera > Geometridae > Agriopis > Agriopis leucophaearia. The sequence goes on from OX421262.1 coordinate 6,348,097, forward strand.
AACGTTCAATCCAATCACTACACATTTTACATAATACCATAAATCGTATTTGACGCAGTACAACAAATGGTTGAAACAGATACAGTAATTAACACGGTCGACTGTTGAATGATTGCCCTAACAGAGTCTAATTAAACGCGATACGAAACATGGAAAAAGCATTGCCGGTAAGTGGAAACCCATTTACGAGGCCGATTATATAATCAATGAAGCGAACGCACTGGCGACAGATGAGACTCAGGGGGGCCTAAACAAAGGGTTGTCAGACAATGAAGCCCTTCCTGTAATGCTGGCTATACTTGGCTAATTGTCACACCTAGAGGACCAATTAACATAGTCATTCAATATCAACACTCAGAAAAAAAAAATTGAAGTGTTATACCTACAGTTTCCCCTTTAGCTCTTACACATTGGTCGCCCGTTTGATCCTTTCGTTTTGCAGTTGTGTTCCGCTCAATAACGAAGTGTGCGTTTGTAGAACTAGTAAGAAAATTTCAGTGTGTGCAATACGTGTCAATCATCAATAAGTTAGAAAACTTGAAACCGGCTAAATGATTCACGAATGATAAAGGTTCATCGATTTTTTGAATAGATGATAGATCTGTGTGTTTTAAAATTATTGGATGTTGTATCGTATTCGGTGTTATCTCGTATGGTAAGCTAATACTGCGCAATAAATCGTTAGCAAAAGCACGTAGTTCATACGAAGCGTGATATGAGTAGGTAGTTATTGGGCACGCTGTACCACTTGGTCGCTGTTACAACTTCAGGTCGTATGCTCGAGGGATATCGACTGCGTTGCTCCACCTTCAGCTATCGCTTCAGGTGGAGTTCAACGCGGTCGATATCCCTCGAGCATACAACCTGAAGTTGTAACAGCGGGCCAAGTGGTACAGCGTGCCCAATCACAATGTAAAATTGAGTCAAGATAGACATTTAGATGATTATATCACTCACCTAGTCGATGGTGTAATTTATAACTTCACATTTGAATACAAAGTCGCTTTAACACCTACATGAAACGTACTAAATAAGCGACAGTATTGTGTTCAATAAAGCTTTTTTCATCAAAAGTATAAATGATGCATTTTTTTTCTAATCTTTCATTTCTATTCTAATAGTCAAGGAACTTAAACATGTTATTTATTAAACAGCCTTGCACATTAAATTTAAACAGATTATGTGTTTTACCGTCAGAAAAGAACAAACACAGACATAGTGAACTTCTACCAAATACGATTCGCTGCTTAATTTGCGGTCCGTCAAACTGTGGAAAAACCAATTTAATGATTGGGCTCCTATTACATGAGCACGGATTAAAATACTTAAATGTATATATATTCTCCAAAACTTTATTTCAACCGATGTATATGTTTTTCGATAATGTTCTGAAAATGGTACCAGCCGTAAATTTATATAAGTATAAAGAAAATGATGAAATATTGAGTACAGCAGATGCAAAACCTGATTCAGTGTTTATATTTGATGATGTAGCTTGCGAAAATCAGAATAATATTCGAGATTATTTTGCTACAGGGAGACATAAAAATATTGATTGTTTTTATTTAAACCAAACATATAGCAAGATACCAAAACAATTAATCAGGGACAACGCTAATATGATTGTTCTATTTAGACAAGATGATATTAATCTTAAACATGTTTACGATGAGCACGTCAATACAGATATGTCTTGGAATCAGTTTCGTGAAATGTGTAAAGAAATTTGGAGTATCCCATTTAATTATTTAGTAATAAATAAGGATTGTGAAAAAAATAAAGGTGCTTATAGGAAAAAATTTGATACGTTTGTTGTTTTCCATTAGCTAGTTTGATAGAAATAATATATAACGGCATTAACAATAATATCAAATTCATTCATTAATGCATCATCGGAAAGAACAGGTCGCATAACAGTAAAATATATATTATGTATAATTCAGAAAAATCATTAAAACAACAAATTGTTAAATCAGCAGATGCCGTAAAAAAAAAAGTTCAGTTGATGAAACATTTAAAATTAAACAGTGATTTGGTTATTGAAACTGCGTTAAAACCAATAACGGAACCTCTTAATAAATTAATTGCAAATAGAGTATCATCAGATGAAAGTAAGACTGAAAGGACACCTAAACGGTTGAAAAATGTTCGGTACCAGGATTTCAATGAGTCTGATAAAGGTACCAAAAAACACAGAATGTCTGATGTACCTGTTGTACACACATTAGACACGCAATCAAGTGAAGTCAACTCAGAAAGTTCTGACGAAAATAAAGATGTTGGAGATAAAAACACTGATCATCAAAATCTAAGTGCCTCATCTTTTAAGTCCATAGACTCGAATGATATGTCTTGGAGCTTAGCAGATGCCGCATTTAAAGAAATTCCATTTGGTGTTAGATTAGACCGTGGAAAACTTAAAATGGGATCTGCAACTTTTGTTCTTAAAGATTTTGAAATATCTGTAGGGGGACAAAAGTATCCTCGAACATTCGGGTTGTACGAGTTATTATTTAAAAGAACACCTAATATGTCGAAAATAACTGCAGAAGATAAGCAAAATTATAAACAAATGTTAATAGATACAAATGTACATCGCCGTGATTATGATCCAAAGAAGCCAATCAAAACCAATAAGGGTATCAAATACAAATACATCATAAAACCACTTTTCAAGTATATAAAAGACAGAGCAATAAGCACAACGAGTGCTGAAAGCCATGATCAAGAAGTAGAGGGCACTGGATTATTGCCTGTGTTAAAGAAAGTAAAAACAAAAGTAGACTATATTTATTGGGATGATCCTAATGAATTAGTCGAAAGATTACAGCTATTAATAGCATCTCGCGATGCCGGAAATTCAAATTTAGACAATGAAATAATATCAATAATCGAAGAACTTCGCGAATGTGGTGTTATTAGCTAAATAAAAACAATATTATTTCATTAGTTTCTACAGATTCATTTCAACTGTTCAGCTATCAATACCTCTGCTGCTATGAATGTGGACAAATTTGGAAATCACGTTCATAAACGTCTACGTTTACACGAAAAAATAATTAATCAATCTGCTTTAGAGTTTGATGAACAAATTATTAAGAACCATTTCTACACAAAGCAAGAAATAGATGCAAAATTTGTCGAAATAAGGATAAAAATTGAAAATAATAACAGACACAATCGAAGTGAACAAACCGCATATCCAAGAAAACTTGAAACTAAAAATGAGCAAGGAAGGAATAGTGAACGAAATCCACAAACAAGCGAGAAGGAATTATAAGCGGCGCTCCGTGGTAATTAAAGATATTGACGACCTATGGCAAGCAGATTTAATTGATATTAAAAATATATCTTTATTCAATTCCGGTTATAAATATATTTTAGTTATAATTGATGCTTTCTCCAAATTTGGTTGGGCTGTTCCTGTTAAAAGCAAATCAATGTGTGAAATAGCAAGCGCGTTTGAAAAAGTGATAAATGAAGGAAGGATTCCAATTAATTTGCAAACTGATTTAGGAACAGAATTTTACAACGAAGCTTTTAAAAAAATAATGAATAAATTTAAAATTAATCATTATTCTACACATTCTATCAAAAAAGCATCTATTGTAGAGAGGTTTATAAGAACAATTAAAAACAAACTTTACAAATATTTCAATTTAGCTGGAAACTATAAGTGGATAGGTAAACCTGTACAAGAAATAATCAACACGTATAATAGCTCAATACATCGAACTATTAAAATAGAACCAAAAAATGTTTGTACCTCAAATAGAATTTCTGTATTGAATAATATACAAAAAAGTCAAAAAACTGTTTCTAAAAAGAAAAAAACTTTCAATGTTGGAGATCAGGTTCGCATTAGCAAATATAAAGGATGTTTTCAAAAAGGTTACACACCAAATTGGTCTACTGAATTGTTTAAAATTATTAAAGTGAATGAAACAGAGCCTGTGACTTACCATTTAGAAGATCAACATAATCAGAAAATATTAGGTTCATTTTATAAACAAGAACTCCAAAAGACTAATTGTCCTGGCGTATACCTAGTAGAAAAAGTATTGAAACAAAAAGGTAATAAACTATATGTTAAATGGTTAGGTTTTAGTGAAAGTGAAAACTCGTGGATTAATAAAAATGCATTTCTTTAACATTATATATAAAATGGTTGAGACCGTACAATAAACATTATTAAGATAACATCCATGGAAGGAGGTGGTCTCATTAACACAGTGATAAATAAATTACCGTTTGAGTTACATTTACCTGGATATAATTATTGTGGTCCCGGTACAAAATTGCAAAAACGGATGTTGCGTGGTGATAAAGGAGTCAATGAACTAGACGAAGCTTGTAAACAACACGACATTGCGTACTCAAATAATTCTAATTTAGGTGATCGTCACAAAGCTGATATAGAACTCATTAACATGACTAAAAGGCGACTAAAGTCTAAAGATGCCAGTACTGGTGAAAAAATTGCTTCCTGGGTAGTAAATAAAGCTATGAAATCAAAACTTAAATTAGGTGCTGGTGTCAAAAAATTTAAGGCTTTAACTACTCAAATTAGTACAACGCTGAAAAAATTAAAACCAAAAAATAATGAAGCTGCCATTAAAATTGCTTATGCTGTTGCTAAAAAAGTATTTACAAAAAATAGAGTTCGCGTACCGCGTGTTATACCTATACCAAAAACTGGAGGTATATTACCGTTAATACCAATATTTGCGGCTCTATCAGCGTTGGGCGCTCTAACTGGCGGTGCTGCAGGTGTTGCAAAAGCTGTGCATGATTATAAATCAGCAAAACTTGACCTACAAGAATCTGAACGTCATAATAGAACAATGGAAGCAATAGCACTAGGAAAGGGATGCTATTTAAAACCATACAAAAAAGGTAGTGGTTTGTTTTTAAAAGCTCCAAAAAACTAAATACAAGGCTACCCAAACGCGCTCTGACTGACATTGATATAATGACGTATAGTGCTAATATACCTTATTTTAGAGGTGTCTACATGAGAGATAGATTACCAAAAAAACCCAAGCGGATTGAATGTGGTATAATTAATCTAGATGATCATCAAAATCCTGGCACTCACTGGGTAGCCTATGTAAAAAATAATGAATATTGTGAGTATTTTGACAGCTTTGGAGATTTAAAGCCTCCGCTAGAATTACTGAGGTATTTTAATAATCATGAAATTTATTATAATTACCTGAAATATCAAAGTTATGATTCTGTAAATTGCGGACACTTATGCATAAAATATCTGAAGAACTTCTGGAAATCTAATTTAAGTTAAAGAATCGTTAAGTTGTTGTCAGTATCAATATGTCTTTTACACTATCCATATCAAGCTCCAGTCCACTGTCTACGATAAATTATTCACCTGGCTTAGAGCTCAATGGCGAATACGAATGCGGTCTGCTATACTTCTCAACATTTAATTCTATACCTAACATCGATAGCAACAATAACAAATTACATTATGGTGATAAGGAAGTCGTTGTAATACCCGAAGGATCGTATGAGCTGAGTGATATAAACGATTACTTGGAACAGAGCATGAAAGACTGTTCTTTTAAATTAATTTGTAATAACAACACGTTAAAAACTTCCATCATATGTTCTAAAGATATACATTTTGAAAAAAGTCCTTTGCTAGCTCGAGTATTTGGTTTCAACCAAGAAACTTTAAAAGCGAATATATTAAATGAATCCTCTTATCCAGTCAACATTCTTTCGACGACCGTGCTAAGAATCGAATGTGACATTATAAGCGGTTCATACACGGACGGTAAACCCAGTCATATAATTCACGAATTTCCTCCAAACGTACCTCCTGGTTACAGAATTATTGAAATACCCAAGAACATTATTTATTTCCCAATTAACCAGAATAATATCAGCTCAATTACCGTCAGAATATTGGATGCTAAGAATAATTTAGTAAACTTACGTGGTGAAGATATACAACTATACTTACACATCAGAAGAAAATGATTGACCACAATAAAACCATAGTACAAACACTAAATAAACACATTTCAAACCGTGTCATCAACAAAAGAAGACCTCGAGTGAAACTAACTAAAGAAAATAAGAAGTTTTTGAAACTAATTGGATTATTAAAATGAGTATGCTCAGTATAACAGATACGATACATGTTGATAATTCTATTGAAAGCATAGAATATCATACATATAAGCCATATGTCAATAGCTTTCGAGAAAATGACGAAATACGAATACCTATTAATCAACAAGATCTATGCGTACTACCTTCGGCAAGTACTCTATTCATAAAAGGCGTTGTACATGTAGTTAAACGTGATACAAAAGCTGCTGTAGCCAAAGTTCATTTTACAAATAACCCAGTATTATTTTTCTTTCAAGACATTCGATATGAGTTAAATGGAGTAGAAATAGATAAAATAAAAAATGCTGGTATTACTACCACTATGAAATCTCTAATTTCAATCAATGATAACGAGTCTAAGATGTCGAAGTTATGGGGGTGGGATATGAATGGTACCACAAATAAAGCAGCAGGTAATTTTTCAGTGTCTATACCTCTTAATAAAATACTAGGTTTTGCTGAAGATTATAATAAGATTATTATGAATTGTAAGCATGAGTTGATATTACTTCGGAGTAGCACGAATCTCAATGCAATAAAACTAGAAGCGGGTGAATATGTTCATAATGTTGAAATAGAAAACATAAACTGGCGCGTACCCCATGTGAAAGTATCTGATCGTGAACGGATTAATTTACTCAAATACCTGGAAAAAGATCGTTCTATCAGCATGGTTTATAGAAATTGGGATCTTTATGAATATCCTGCTCTTCCAAAAACTAGAAAACATACATGGTCTGTAAAAACTTCTTCCCAAATAGAAAAACCACGATATGTAATAGTAGGATTTCAAACAAACCGTATGCGTCGTGCCGATGCCGACATGTCTCAGTTTGACCATTGTGACATAGAAAACTTAAGAGTTTTTCTAAACTCTTGCTATTTTCCATATGAAAATCTGAATACCAGGTTCGCTGACGATAACTATTCCCTTATATATGAACGCTACACTAGATTTCAACAGTCGTATTACAACCGTCGGCCAGAACCGTTATTAAGTTACGAAGACTTTAAGTCTAGGGCGCCTCTTTTTGTGATAGATTGTTCGAGACAAAACGAAACTCTTAAATCTGGACCTATAGACGTGCGAATTGAACTTGAAACCGCCATTGAGTTTCCAGAAAACACATCAGCATTTTGTTTGATTCTAAACGATTGCATCGTTGAATACAAACCGTTGAGTAGCACTGTCAAGAAATTATCATGAATTCGGAATACATTATAGTGGATTTGCAAGGATTTAAAGATACCAATAACTTTTTTATCATCAAAGAATTGGCTTTGGCTACGGTAGAATACACCCAAGTGTTTTTAGTGAAACCACCTTACCCATTCTCTCGACTCATAGAAAAGGAAAAGAAACAAGTTTCATGGTTAGAAAGATATCGTGGCATATTATGGAGCGAAGGTTACATCGACTATAGTGAATTTAAACGTGTCAGCAGGACTCTATTAAATAATAAAAAAGTTTTCGTTAAGGGTTTGGAAAAGATTAAGTGGTTACAAAATATTTGCAATAGTAATTGTGATATCATAGACATTGGAGAAAAGGGATGCCCTAATTTATTGTTATTGGAACAACTTTATAATCAAAATGGTAAAAACTCTCTAAATTGTGTATATCATAAAAAACATTGCGCATTAAAAAATGTAATTTTAGTTAAAAAATGGTTTATTGATAACTATATGAATGTATTCAAATTTTTCGAAAACTTCAGTGAAAATAATCACAAAAATGTAATAAACAATAATTTTGAAAATGACAAAGAGGAAAGTGATTCTAGTGAATCTGGTGGTTATGATTGTGTTGATAATTGATGAGGTCTATAGATATCTATTGCAATATATTATGTTATTATACAATAACCTAATTTATTCTAATCAATTTTATAACCTAATACTATCTTGACAAATGTTACCAATTATGATAAAAATTATAATTGTATGTAATAATGATCAATAAATGTATGTTTAAAAAATAAATTGTTTTATTTAAATGAAACAAAAATCTTATTTATTACCTGTGTAGTTTATTTAAAAATATAAATAAGGATATATACATTAATTTAAAAACTTAACTAACTTAAAAATTACTTTAAAATTTACTTATTTTTATTTTATTTATGTTTACATTTTATTAATTCACAGAGTCTCATTACTTAATCGTTTTGAAATTTTATTAACAACACTTTGAACTGAGTCTAACACTTCATCTATTGGATGAGTCACTATGTATTGCACTCTTACCGATTCACTGTAGGTATTTTCCCCTTCGTTGAAATCGTATACTTGAATTTTTAGCATTTTATATCCTCTCTCTGAAGATTTATTGATAACATAAGAAAGCGTCTCTTTCTTACTTTTTTTCATCATTTTTTTCTTCTTAGTAGCCTCAACTTTAGCGAGTTTAGCTTCAGCTAGTTCGAGCTTGCGTTTGGTTCGCTGTTCTGCCTCAAACGAGTCCCAGCCTGCTAATGGATCCTGTGCGCAAGGCATGGAATAGTAATCATCATTTACAGTTGACATGTTGATCTGAAAAAAAAAAATTGAGATAAATAAGAGAAATGCACCATAAGTGACATTAAAGAACATTAATAAATTTATCCAAATCAAACAAAACGCTCACCTTTATAGAATCAAGTGTTGAACGCAAATCAATACCAAATATTTATTTAGAGAGTTGTAAAAATTATTTTTGCATGCGACCTGCCTGCAGTCTAGATTATAATTAATGAATGTGCAAAACTACAATAGCAATTAACACAAATAATGCTGACATCAATCGAAAAGAGCAGGATATAACTTGTCGCTCCCTCACAACGTATCAAATATCAACCCAGGCAGCGTAACTATAATACCTACCTATTAAATTACGACAATGGTTATCTATTTTATCTCTGTCAATCAAACTTGTTTCAACTTGTTGCTCATTTTATATAGACCTCACATTCACCTACTAAAATTGATGTCCTACCTACTTAGGAAAGTTGGTATGATTGGTTAAGGAAGTAGAGTTAGTAAAAGTCAAAATTACATGACATCATTTATTTCTATCGTCTATCATACTAAATTACAAACTAATCTTAACAAACATTACAAACTATAAGTACTAAGTAAGTACATCATATTCTATTATCATTGAAGGATACAATAATAAGGTACTTATTTACTAATACTTAGGTCATAATTAAAACATACTTAATCATGACTTTAAAATATAAGTGCTACCCCAAGCCAGGGTAGATATTCTATTACTAGAAACACGTCTCTTATCATCGTTTCCGGAGAGAACAATTTTATTTACTTGTTTAGTAAATATTCGGTGCTTTATCGATTTAAACAATAAGTTCTTTTTACGTACAATGCTTTCATTAAAATTCACGTTTTGATAATCTGATAAGTCAAAATTACGAATCACGCATGTCTTTACTCCTTTAGCTTTTTTTATTGTACGTTTTTCAGTTTTAACGCAATATAATTTCGACCGCAACCCAACAAAGTCAGTTATTATACTTCCACCCATTTCATCCTTAAACAAACCAGGTATTTTTTTGTTCATTAACGGTAAATTGTATTGATTTTTACGTTCGTAATTACTTGTGTCAAAATAATTCAAGAACGAGTCTTTTATGTCTTTATAAAAATCGGGTGTCTTTATGAAGTATATAAAACTGTCGGTGTCTGTGTAGCATAATTGAACACAATCATTGTACACTGGTTTGATGACATTATAGTGGAAGTTGTACATGTGTGCTTTAGACAATTCCAAGACTGAAAAACCAATGTAAATTGGTTTATCAAGAATTACTCGATCAGATTTCATTTGAACTGCTACTAAATTATCAGAAAAAACTGATGCACTATGAAAGTATGGACTACTAACCAATTTATCAGCGCTTGTTCTTTTTTTAGTAACATTGTTTTTATCGTTCCATTGATTTACAAGATGCACTTTGACTCTTGATTCTGTGTTTTCAAAAGATTTACCAAAAACACTATTATTTAAAAGTTTGAAAAAATCTTGTTCAAACACGGATTCAGCTTTTTGACGAAGTACTGTGTTAACCTCAATGTATCTTTTCAGATAAGAACTTTGATTGAATGCGATCACTCGATGTATTTTCCGCAATTCCAGACCGTGTTCTAGGCATTTCTTAAGATTGACATAATGAATTACGTACTCGTACTTGTTGTACAAATTTGGAACGAGTTTCATACATTTTCCGTGTGGGGGTATACATTTTTCCCCACAGAACGGCAAATCGTTATGCGATAAATGCAAGATATCTGGATATGACAAATCTACTTCCAAAATGTAACCTTCATCAGCATTGTCTAATACTTTCATTACATCCAAAGTATTGATTTCTTGTTGGCTTAAAAACCTAAAGTTTGACAGCGGAAGTGACTGACACATGCTGTACCCATACAGATTATTACAATCGAGATATACTAAAAATGAATCCTCTTGATTTGGGTCATAGTTAGACATATATTTGTTGTTAGATTTTGCATAGCGGTGCGTACACATACACACACCTCCGCGAATTCCTTTTTGTATCATACGTAATATTGCTAAGTCATTGATTAGCTCTAACTGGACGGAAGAACCTAATAAAAAACTATCGAATGATAGAGAAGGGAGAGTCAAGTAGGCGGCTGGATCTAACTGATAATGCATCTTACTTGTCCTACGAAACTTTTCAAAAGTGTCTGTCAATAGTAAAACATCTGTTTTAACATATAAGTCTGTGTATTGACCTAAATTCTCGATGTTGAACTGCGACCAAACTAGCTGGGCATGGTAGTAATCAGCGTCAGATATATTTGTATCGTTTAAAGAACTATAAAACTTTTCCCGTGGGGGTAAAGCTGGTTCCGTATAGCATTCCCATTTCGTCATATACTCATAAGGGTAAACCCCTTTCCGAGTCAGTAACTCGAATTGGCTTTTGTCCGGAAAATGTCTATTCATATGCACTAAATCGTTGCAGTTTAGTGTTTGAGATAGCTTGTCTAGACTTGTGCTCAAAAATTTGAACGAATCTACGAAACGTAGCTGCAGGTATTCATCTAGGGCAACTTCCACATATTTAGTAAAAGAAATATAATTTTCTTTTGTCTTTGGTATGACTTTAATTGAACCCGGTAATTCTCCTAATTCTTTTATAAATAAGTGACAATCATAACCGGACAAGTTATGAAAAAAAATTGGGATAAATTTTGGTAGCTTGTAATTTAGATTACACATCTCATGTGCAGCACCCCGGAATTTTCCAGTTAAATGACAATGATCGCGAACTTTGCAACCCCACGTTAAATGCCCACAAATGTGACAACGAATCGATTCATTAAATACTTTTTCATCATGCTGGTTAAATATTATTGGAGTCTTTTTGCCAAGGATCTTATGAATTTTATGTACGTCATCAAGTAGTGAAGTTATGAATTTTGTAACACAATCTTCCCCGCGATAGCTTACGAACCGGTTATATGATTCATCGAGCACGCAAACAATATTATATGCAAAAGCGACAGGTACGTGATGATGTCGATCAGATGTGCTGGATATTTTGGGATCAAGTTCACAACCTTGTACAGGACGTAACATTGTTTCAAAGTCAGCGTAAATGACGAATGGAACATCTTGCTTGCGATTATAGTTTTTAAACTGTATTACTGACCCCTTTTCAGGTAAAATAGTAACGATACCCCCACAAACATGATGGTCGAGCTCTTCATTTGAAGAAAAGAATAATAAACAATTTTCGCAACAATGTAACTTTCCATGATGTCTTGTTAATTGATTTCTCACCAGACGAGGTAAATCTTTTACTAAACAAAAATGTGACGACGTGTTATTTTCAAGGAACAATAGATGAATTCGGTGTTTGTAACTCTTAGATTCTGATTTATACAAAGGCCCGGTTATAACTTTACTATCTCTTAAACCATAAACGTAGATACTCAAGTCAGGATTATTTTTTTCAAAAACAGAAATATCTGATAAAGTCATAGGGAATGATAAATCTTTGATATTTAGTTTGTCTTGAAAACAAGGATACGAAGTAACCCGGTCTGGGTGTTCGGTTGCGGGGTAAAGCGCAGCGATAACACACCACAAAAAACAGTAATCATCGTTATTTTTAATGTTTAAACACGCTTTTTTATTTTGTATGAATTTTGGTAAATTTATGAAGTTTGAACCTCGCAGTGGTTCATATTTACAAATATTTATTTCCAGATGACAATTGTTTAAAAATGTCCACCCACTGTCTCTCTCTTGGAATTCTTCTATTTTTTTCATGATACTGTTTAAAATGTTTGTGTACAAGTTATTGAAATCATAGTTTAGATGAAGTGTAAAATTAGTAGTTGCAAAAGATTTCATTTCCTGTGTATCATTTTTAAACATAAGAAACATAGAAAACAATTCAAAATTCACTTTAATGCAAGTGTGAGTTTGAAGTGATTGATCAAGAAGCAAATTAATCTTTGTGCGAATAGCATTAAAGAAAGTGGGTACACAAATTCCTTCCTTATCATCTGATACTTTGACTCTATAACTCGCTATGCGATTGCGAAATGCTGACTCAATAATGTCTATACCATCACACATCGGTAAAAATGTACGGTTCTTATGTTTAGTACTACGTGTATGACCTAACCAACATTTTTTTTCAACGTCAACGTTACACGTTTTGCAGAATGGCATTTTAAATTTCTAACAATTCCCTATAGAAACTTCCCAATATCCTATAGAAACTTTGTTCAATACAAGTAATTTAGTATGTTAACCGTTTATTTAATTATTATTAGTGCTAGTTATACGTATCTAAATGATTTGCGACAGGAATAAAATCTAGTTTGATGTTCACTCAATTGTAAAAGGTAAATGAAGTTGAAATTAGTCGACCATGCCTTATTCGCAACGTCTATTAAGCACATAACACACTGAGCTATAATGTATATTTTATATTTTTAGTTCAAAATATTCAGAAGTGTAAAAATCTAAATATTAATTATCTTGTCTGTTAGTATACCTCAATAGAAAATATAAGAAAGATTGTGCGGAAAGTATGTTATATTTGAATATTATTATAGCTCAGTGTATGACAACCATTATAATTATTTTTTGCAATATGGCATTTCAAATTTATTTACTCCCTAAAAGGTGGAAATTATATTCAATACTAGTATATTGTTTTATAATATTTATTTTCTTAATAATAAGGCCACCTAAAGCTATCTAAATTATTCGAAAACACAAATTAATTCTAGTATACTTAATTATACCGCGTAAAATCTAGTGACAAAAAGAACACAACTTAAAAATATATTTAATGACAAAATGATAGACCTTTCTTATTATAGGACACTCCAAATCAATCCTACTACTTGTCCTTGAAATAAACACTATCTGAATAAAATGTTGGATCACAAGCTTCAAAAAGCTTGTGAGCGTCCCTCACAAAGCTCTGGAGCTTACTCCACTGCGACGAGTCTGGTTCAATTTTGAGTTTGGCTCTTACCAGTGCTTTTTTCCACCGCTCCTCTGGAGCAGTGGAATCAGCATCTTCAGAGTCATAAATTTTTAGGTCTATGAAATAATCACCCTTAATGTCTGCGACTCGTCGCTGTGAGCCGTTAGCCACGCGGTTGACGAAGCTGCTGGTGATGGTTGATTTTTTGGGTTGTGGTGTCTCTTCGACGGCTTCTTCTAGTCCGAAAATGTCCGTGCGTTGGGATTTTCCACGTAGGCTGTAACAATTAATAAAATTTTAATGGATGTTATAACTCTAAACAAGTAAACCCATAGTTTATAAGGTTACCACCATACCAACAATAAATCACAAAGTTAAAGAATTACTACTTGACACTTGTTTATACTGACATAATAAATCTATACTAATATTATAAAGAGGAAAGATTTGATTGTTTGTTTGCATTGAAAAAAGCTCCGAAACTACTGAACCGATTTTATAAATTCTTTCACTGTTGGGGAGCTACACTATCTCCGGGTGACATAGAGCATATTATATTTTGTAGCGAGGCCTAAAGCCGAGCTAGACCCGTGCGAAGCCGGGACGGCCGGCTAGTAATAAAATAAAGACAGTACAAATAAAAACTTAATGTAAGTATTTAAAATTAAAATAAATAAGTATCTAACAAAAGAAAAATACCTCTGAGTAATTTTGTCTCCTTTTCTTTTCTTCCCGATACTGGCAGTTGTTTCTGCAGATTTCTTTCCTCTCTTGTTTTTCTGCGCTGCTGGGATGATGATGGGTACTGCTTCTGATTCTGAGTCAGACCTGAAAAAAAAACTTTGATTACAAACTTTATAATTACTACTAACATGAAATATATGGGGTCAAACATGACAAGCGTCGAGCGCAGTTATTTAATTCATGATAAATTAAAAGTACTGAAACTTATGTAAATGACTGAAACATTATGTAAGTACTAAATATTAATAGTACGTGTGATATTTACCACATCACAATCAGCTTACTCAAGACAACACAATTATATCAAAAATTAAGAGTAAGGTAAGTTACTCACTTACATGATGAATTTAAATTCACTCGAGGTCACTCAGGGTACTTCTGATGATGATGAAGATGCTCAAGATGCTGGTGAAGCTGAAGTTGCTGACGTCCACGTCGAAGACAGAATTCAGTATGAAACAATTCCTTCAGGTTCGAGTTTTATACGTAAAATCGTATAAAATGATATAATTTAACAAAAGAGCTTAAGTCACATATTATATGACAAGAATAACAAATCAATGACTACTAATTTAAAAGCAATTAATTACTTACATCATAATCATACATGCATCGATTTGAAATTGTAGACTTCCGCATTTACGAGGCTTTAGGTAGGAAAATTGATGACTTAGGCATTCCCACGTGTTGTAAAACACATAGTATTTACGTATTAGTTTTACATGAAAATGCTGACGTGCATACAGCACACACATTTAAAGGTAGGAATTGACGTCACTGCAACACCTGCTTAATATAACCTATTAACTAGTTTCGCCCGCGGTTTCGCTCACGATTTTCTCGATTATTTAGACATAAGTCAGGAATCATAAACAAATCATACCCATAGTACCCGGATTGTATCCCAGCGAGACTTTCTATAAATCTTGTATGTCTACTTGTCTTTTATTTCTCAATAACAATGTAATTGGTACCTCTTAATTTAGTACTTATGAAATATAGGTAGATGTGAAAAATTAAAACAAAATATACATTAGATGAATTTTGTTAGATAAGCGAAAATTCATGCAAATCCATCCTTCTAATATTTTCTTAATTTGCAAAATCGTTTTCAAAAATCACAAAAATAATAGGTGAACCCTAATTCAGAAATGAGGTCAAGTAATATCAATTTACAACGTTCCCACTACTTGCTAAGGCACAGAATATGTAATAAAACTTGCAGATAAAGCATAAAGTTATATTAGTACAGGAGCCCGCAGCCATTCAAATAACAATAAAGGTTAGTAGGTTATCTTTGTGAAATTGGTTTAAATTACATCATAGTAGATACTAAAACCCAAATCTTACAAATCATAATCCGCCGTAGTCTAAATACATCTTAAAATATGAAAATGGTTTGTAAAGAGGGTCTAATGTCAGCTGTTTCAGTTTGAACTGGTACTCTTAAATGTAAATGATTAAATAATAATTTATACCCTGACTTCAAATGATATTAATGTCTGTATATAACAACTTTCCAAAGTCTTACTCTTTCTTATGGTAATTGAACAAAGACCTCGAAAATTAAATAATTAACACATTTTGAGATCTTTGTTTTATCACTGTATATGGTTACGGCGGGTTTACGATCTTTGAGACTTGGATTTCAATATTTAAAATGGTGTTATTTAGACCAATTTCACATAGATAACCGGTAACCTTTATTGTTATTTGAATAGCTTCGGGCTCCTGTACTATATGTCTATGTCAACTACTTAATTTCTCCGCGTATACACACACATATCACGTTAGCTACATTTTAGTTATTTTTCTACTGTGAACTTGTGTAGTGCTATGCGATGGTGACATAAATAATTAAATTTAATTGATGGTGTTAATTTTAGTGGGTATATATCGTTTAGCTTCAAGTTTAGAATTTAAAGTTACCTTAGTTTCGCTATTTACTTCCTGACTGCAGATGAAAATTAGTACGCAGTCATTATTACAGAACATGTGCCAATTTCTTGTGGGGACGATCATAGGTACGCACACTGAAATCGAGCACATTTTCTATGTAGTATGTGGAGTGGAAATTACTGCTATCTAGCGACTGGGGATGAAAATTAGTACGCAGTCACTTTTGCAGAACTTGTACCAATTTCTTGTGGGGATGATCATTAGTACGCACACTGAAATTGGTGCACATTTCCTGATACTCCTGTGTTATCTCTGCCGATGAAAATCAGTACGCAGAGACTTTGAGAAGTAATAGCAAACCACTTAGGTACAATAAATCTATTCTGATCTGAACAGTACCTATAAAATTATAACTTTATCTAGTTTTCTTTCTTATTCACAATTTTTCATACACATTATGTTACGTTATTATATCTCACCATCGCTATAAAGAGTAGTAAGTGGTGTGAAAGTGACTTTATATTCAAATGTGAAGTTATAAATTACACCATCGACTAGGTGAGTGATATAATTATCTAAATGTCTATCTTGACTCAATTTTACATTGTGATTGGGCACGCTGTACCACTTGGCCCGCTGTTACAACTTCAGGTTGTATGCTCGAGGGATATCGACCGCGTTGAACTCCACCTGAAGCGATAGCTGAAGGTGGAGCAACGCAGTCGATATCCCTCGAGCATACGACCTGAAGTTGTAACAGCGACCAAGTGGTACAGCGTGCCCAATAACTACCTACTGATATGTGTAGAAGCTTGGTCAAGGGTTTTAATCGGGTATTATTACAACTGAGCAAATGTTTGGTCAAATGTTTTAAATGCCTCTATTTGAAACATTTGACTAAACAGTTGTTATCAATAAATATGGGTTTAAATTATTACCCCAACTTCGGTTTTTTTACGCGACTGACCAAAAAAGTCGTGTTATATTTGCTACTCGTAGGTATAATTATTTGGGTTTCTTAGTTTCACCAAAACTCCTGAACGTCTGGACCAAAGACTATAATAATCTACAGAATGGACTGATTTTGATATAAGTGGTATCGTTAGAATCCTTGCATTACCCCCAAGTGTCATACGCTAGTCCCATAAAAATATATTCATAACTAGCTGCGCCCCGCGGTTTCACCCGCGTGGACGCATTCGATAAGTCTAAGTTATTCCTTATAACATCAGCTATCTCCGAGTGAAAGTCCCGTCAAAATAGGTCAAGCCGTTTTGAAGTCTATAGGGAACATACACACATAGATTTTTATATATATAGATTCGACTATGGAGCATAAATTAAACCATGCAGACAAATTTTTTTTATCTGACCAAATTTCCTATCGTCGTAGAAAGCTTGTTGAGCTGATTCTAAAAATATTTATGTATATAGCTTGTTTCTTGTCATTTTAACCCCCGACGCAATCAAAGGGGTGTTATAAGTTTAACGCATGTCATGTGTAGTTAATGTATGTGTGTATACGTTTGTCGGTCTATCGGTATTCAAGAAATCTCTTCAGCAGTTTGGAGATATCTGTAATTTTAACGAGGGTTTAAAAAAAAACAATTTATACTTGTTGATCTGGTAAGACCATCCCATCCCCATGACTTTCCATGCCCGGTTAAAGATCCAGATACAGACCCAAGACATGGTGGAAACATGACGTGCTAAACAGCATGAGCGAGTGTAAGGTTTCCGAAGACCATGTCGAGAATATAGCGAAATGGAGGAGAAAAATAAGGAAGGCTGACCCCACCACCATGTGGGATTCATAGTCGGGAAGAGAGAGAGGTCTGGTAAGAAAGAGTCAGTAGTTCTTTGACCCAACATATAGATATCACAACCACGTTCACTTTCATAAGCTTACTAGAGCATCTCAGTGGAGCATCTACAATACCATGCATGAGATCCCCTCTAACTACAATATACGTTTGGTACACTTGATTTTCCCATAGCAACGTCATAATACGCTCGATTAGTCAGGATCATTATCTAAACGGTGAATTAAATTTCCAACGAGGTTTCGCTTTCCGGGTTCTGTGAAGCTGTGCAAGTGTAGAATAGTAATTCTTAAACTTTCGCGATTTGAACACATGTTTCTTATATTTATCGGGAATTAATCGCGCAATATTAAATATAGGTAAAAGGTATCTATTTTTACCTATATTTAATATTCCGCGATAAGTCCCGATAAATATAAGAAACAAGTGTAGAATGTAAAGTATCGGATACATGAGCAGTGAAAGATGGAAACGCTTTGAAGTAAGGAACATCTCGGTCAGAGTTGAAAAAGTTGATGCATGTAGTCACACCGTCGCTTACCATCAGGCGAGTTGGTGGCCAAACGTAGATCTGTAGTGTAGTGTTTCTGTAGTGGTAGGATTCTTTTGCAGAATCCGCCTGCGGAAGTACCACACCTTTGCCAGTTATTCAACTGCCAAGCAGTAGTCTGCAAACACTGCTGTATTCCGGATTGAAGGGCAATGTTTCCAGCGAAATTACAGGGCACACAGAGATTGGACATCTTTTATCTCGGGGTAACGAGCTCAGTGCATTGCCATCCAGGGTTTTGAACTGTTGAAGTTCAAAATTTTGAGTAGCGTTGAGCTGTTATGGGCAAGCGTGAAGAGCCACCAGGCGAGCGGCTTCGCTCGTCTCGTGACTCTGTATCATGAAAAAAAAAAAGTTGATCTATTCTAATATCTATAAAAAACAATGTTTAGCTAATATATTTTTTTTTCATTAATTCATGCAGTTTATAATCTTTTAATATTTGAGCATAAAACGTCGAGAGAGTTTACGATGTAAACAGTTTATATCGACATTTCAATAGTTTCGAACACCGTGTTATGTTACTAAGAATAATTGCGCTACTAAAAGGGTTACTTTTTACCGGACAATAAACATACAACCTTAATCCGCGTCCCTACTAAAAAGTTCTTATGGACTATGTCCGCGCTCCAGCTGAACTCCGCGCATATGCAAATGATACGTTCGCGCTTATAGAGGGTGCAACACTAGTACTCGTACAACGTTGCACGCTCCGCAGCGAGCACTCTGCGCGGTGGCGGTTTTGTGCGAGCACAAAGAAGAGAGAATTAACACAACGCATGGTGCTCGTAACGATTCGCATACCGTCTCCACCGGACCAGTTGCAGATGCGCGAAGCACAGCTAGAGCGCGAACATAGTGCGTAGGTGGATGGTCGTACCGATTCAGACCCGCGCGTCCGGAGCTACACATCTAGCCCGCTTCATTCTATATATTTCTGTAGTTTCGCTCAATGTGTCAATGATCTTGTTTTTTTTTTTTTTTATAATGTGAGCACGAGATAGCTTTAGCCAGGAGCACCCATAAACGGTTGAAAGTATAAAGATATAACGACTGCTCAAACCCGCTACCATTTGACAACATATCCAGCATGCTGGCGGCATGACCCAATACCGAATAGCAATGGTTTATACGTTGAGCCAGATAAATGCCAGCATTTATCTGGCTCAACGTGTAAACTAGACAAATTATTGTGACAACACATTTTTTACTATGTGATGTGAATGTTACTGAAATGAAATGTTAAAGTAACAATGATCATTGTTTGGATCAGCGGGCACGTGCGGGTCTATATGCGAGACAATTGTATGTTAATCTCTAGTCGCACGGTTAAACAGAATGCTAGCGAATGACTGCGAAAACCAGCTACGATCATTAAATTATGAAATGTTTATTGCTAAATCCGTCATGTTTAGGTACGTGTTATAATCTGGTTGCGGATGTTTTATGGTTTCCTGTTCATGATATGAAATTCGGATGTAGTAGAGTTACGGGTACAAAGGACATTTTAACACGCTTTTATTAGCTTCATTTTTAACTAACGAACTATGTAAACATATCTCTGTTCTGTTGATTTTAACTTCAGATCAGACAAAGAAGGTATCGCAGGTAATCTGGATGACAATAAAATAATTTAGTATCATAGAACTGATCTGATGATGGATATTCGCCTAAAACCCCAGAGTCACCGACATAGCTATTAAAATTTGCAGGTTAAAGTGGCAATGGGCAGGCCACATCGCTCGAAGAACCGACAACCGATGGGGAAGAAAGGTTCTTGAGTGGAGACCGCGAACTGGAAGACGCAGTGTAGGTAGGCCTCCCACTAGATTGTGAGACCGACGACATTGTGAGTCGCGGGCATCCAGTGGGTGCAGATGGCAGGATGTCGTTCAGTGTGGAGGTCAAAGGCCCAAGTTCAGCAGTGGACGTCTTCTGGCTGTTGATGGAGCCAAGCCAGGAGTAGGTAGGGTGGATGGTATAGTGAAAATATTCAATGAATAAAACCTTTCGGGGTTGGTTTGTCAAAGCGAGTCTTATTTGTACGCGTATTATATTTTTCTAACAATTTTTTTTTTAAATACACACTTTTATTTTTAACATAATATTATTATTGTTGACAGTAAGTAAGTAGGTGTGAGTATTTAGACAAAAAAAATCTCGCTTTTATAAAAAAATAAATTATATTCAAAATCATTTATTGAGCAGAAACTTTTAGCACTGCTAAGAATTGTCTGTGGGGGTCCGATGAACAAGACATGTCGCACGCGCTTACAGTTGGAATTTACAATATAAAATAATAATTAATAATAATAGCTAATAATAATATTATATTTTGAGATGAGACAGAGTAAGACAGGTGCCGTTTCTCATCCCATAGATCTGTTATCCGATTCACAAGTTGTTCACCTCAATAGCCCAGTTTTTTTTTATCCTATACTGTACAATAGTTTCATATTCCTTTTTTATACATATTTCATAGTTGCATGTATTTTATATTCAACAGGGCCTCTTGGTGTTGGCTTCGGCTCCACCAATGCCTACCAAATGTCCGGGCTAGACCCGAGAATTTAATGAAATTAATAATAATAATTATGTATATTAAACTATAGGTACAGCGAAATTCTGCTAAACTATTATTGTATTTTTTTATGTTACTGGGTGACGTGACGAGCCGAGCGAAGTCGCTCGCCTGATGGTTCTTCACGCTTGCCCATAACAGCTCAACGCCACTCAGAATTTGAACTTCAACAGTTCAACACCCTGGATGGCAATGCACTGCGCTCATCACCCCAAGATATAAGATGTCAAATCTCTGTGTGCTCTGTAATTTCGCTGGAAACATTACCCTTCAATCCGGAACATAGTAGTGTTTGCACACTACTGCTTGGCGGTAAAAAAAACTGGCAAAGGTGTGGTACTTCCCCAGGCGGACCCCTGCAAAAGAGTCCTACCACTACAAAGTATGTAAATAATATCCAAACACGTGAATACGATGAAGCAATCCAAACTTTTCCTTAACAATCGAACTACTCTCAGTGGACCGAACTTTCCAGATTGTACTCCCCGGGAAATAAAATAATATGAATTGCAAATATGTTAGCCACAATATCAGACGGAAAGTCGGAATGGCAGGCAAATCTCGATTTTCTGAAACGAGTTTGTTTCAGACAAACGCCTGTTGAGCGAAGCATAAAATGGTTACGACACAAGATTCCGGTAAACGAATTAAATATTTAGGACGGGGCAGAACGAAATTAAATATTTAAACGGTGCTTAGGAGCTTACAGAAAATTGCCGGTGCTTAACTGCTTAGGATGTTAGACAAAGACAAAGACGCTTCTTGTGCCGCTACGGCTACTGACATACGATACAATATAGATAGTGCGATCTAGCAAAAAAAATGTTTTACTTGTTTTTTTTTTTATTTAGTAATAGGCTTGCGTTTGACCGCCAACTCGCCTGATGTTAAGCGCGATGCAGTCTACGATGGAGCACACTTGCCCAAAAGAAACCGATTCATGTATGAGGTGGGACCAAATTATGAGTAGAGACGACCCAATGTAGAAACTTAAACTTTCACACAATAGTTTTTTTTTTGGGACTTTTATACTTCAAGTCAACTTCAAGTCTACGCCAGCCCCATTGTACCTTTATACAATTATAACTTAAATAAACATTGTTTTAAACTATCACGGTTGTTCGCTACAGTTATATGTTTACCGGGAGCTCCTTCCACAACCTCACCACGGTAAATAATCATATAACTTACATAACATAAGAAGGTCGCAAAGTTTTGTACGACCAAGAGTTGTGATACGACCAAGACGACAAATACGATGGCGTCTTTACTCAACTTCCAGATATTATTAGATTAGTCATCAATTGTACGTAAGTATGGACCCAAGAGAATGTAATATTCCTACGGCTATGGACTTCAAAACGGCTGGATCGATTTGAATCGAGGCAATCTCCAGATTCACCCAGCGAGTGAGCGAGTGATCCTGTGAAGTTTGGTAGCGATCGGATCAACAGTTTTTTTTTTAGTTTTAATATTTTCCCTGCAAAGAACAAGACTTGAAGTCTATACATTGATTGACATATTACAAATCAAATTGTCATATTAGTCAAAAGAGGTTGATGTCGCTACCAAGGAGGTTGCTTCAAGGACGTATATTACCACGGATGAAACCGCGGGGCGCGCTGTTAGTTGATTGATAAATTATAATACGAAATTGTTAATTTGGTCCTCATTCATGCAGCTACAGAACAACGACTCGGCATGTTTTTTTTACCGACTTCCAAAAAGGAGGAGGTTCTCAATCCGACTGTTTTTTTTTTAAACCTCAGAACTTTCGACTGGGTGAACCGATTTTGATTATTCTTTTTTATTTGAAAGCTGGTGCTGGCGGGAGCACCAGCCGCACCAGCAGCACCATTTGGTCTAGTTCTGTAATTTTTATGAAGTCGGTGTTTTATATTGATAATTATGCATAAAGTTACATAGTCAGAGGGTCCGAGTGCATAGGATAGTTTATAATCCCGAAAACATTTACGAATCCAGAGAGAACGTCCACGCGGTTGAAACAACTGCGCGCAGTCAATTAATTGAAAAATCAAATCCATTGATGAATTCCACTCTCTTCTCTAGTACACTGATATTACTTTATCTACCGGTAAAATCTTGATAAAATACCGTTATATTTTGGTAAAGCACTGAAACAGACAATTTGGGGAGGGGAACGGACCGAGTAGCTCCAGAGTGCTTCATGCAGAACGCGACAAGTTGTCGTCTCACTGAGTAACGCCACAAGTTATATTTTGTACTACTGCTGAATGTGCCTCGTTTCCATTATTTTTAACTTATCCAGATGGTAGTGATGGTTCAAATAAATAACCGGCCAAATGCGAGTCGGACTCGCGCACGAAGAGTTCCGTAGTACATTATCTACAAAAACGGCAAAAAAATCATGTCTGTTGTATGGGAGCCGCCCTTAAATATTTGTTTTATTTTAATTTAATGATTTATTTTTAAAGTGAATATATAACTAAACTAAATATTCTGTGAATATTTCAAGCGTCTACCTGTTGCCGTTATCAATATCGGCAAAAATATCACGATTGTTGTACTATGGGAGCCTCCTTAAATATTTATTTTATTCTGTTTTTTACTACTTGTTGTTATAGCGGCAACAGAAATACATCATCTGTGAAAATTTCAATTGTCTCACTATCATGGTTCATGAGATACCTACAGCCTGGTGACAGACGGACGGAAGGACAGCGGAGTCTTAGTAATAGGGTCCCATTTTACCCTTTGGGTACGGAACCCTAAAAATGCAAAAATAATTTAGCTAATCGAATGATAGAGGCCGACCGAATAATAGGTATATATTTTCAATTCATTGCTGAGTGGAGGCGAATCGAATCCCGTAAAATTTGCATAAAAATAAGAAACAGTAATATCTTAAGATTCTTGACCCCAATAGCCTAAAACGGTCTTACTAAATATCGAGGATATAAATCCCATTTAAAAACGCTTCTCACTAAACAGCAGCACGTAGTTTTTTGTAATTCACCAAATCAAGACCCTGAGCGGGCCCGAGGTTGGTTGGAAGGACAAAGGATTGCATCATGTCAAGGGCAGGCCAGGGATTCTGCGCACTGCGACCTCCCGGAAGCTCAGAGCTCAGCGCGTGTTATATGAAGGAGTGGAGATTTGGAGCGAGGGCGAGGTTACAACTCCACAAGGTTTACAAGTATATGAAGTTGGATTAGATGAATTTCACCCTCAGATCAGACAACCAGGGAGATAGATATGCCTTAGTACAATAATTATCGTTCTAAGTCAAATGTAAAAAAAAAACACATCAGTCATAGGACTGCACGTCAGAGGTGAAAACTTAAGTAGTAATTCACCTACTCTACAAGAGATGGCGTTGTTTTAAAATACACGGTACAACGCGAGTTGCATGATTTTTGTTCACGCAAAAAGTGCTCGCGCCCAAAGAAGTTTTCACTTAAAAAAATAAGTACAGATTACGTCGGTACTCATTTTTCACGCACAGTAAGAAACTTGTAGCGACACTAATGAACTAATAGCCCATAGGCAAATTATCAATGTAAAAAAAAACGACTTCAAACTTAGTAAATACGCAATTTCGCAACTTGTATGACATATTTTTTTCAGTTATTTTGATTTAAAAGCCAAACTACTAAACCGATTTTGATGAAATTTATATGGGACCATCTCAGAAGTATGGCCTACCAATCAAAAAGTAATCATCAAATTCAATTCATAATTGGCGGAGAAATCGGTGAACATACATAAAAAAAAACAGTGGAAAGGAAGCCGTCTTTTTTGAAGTCGGTTAAAAAAGACGACAAGGTCGTCTGCTGGGTGAGTTCGTAAAGGCCTCAAGCCTGATTTAGACCCGATGTGTTCGCATCCGCCACGCCACCTTACCCTTTCTCCCTTGTTTATCTGATCTGAGGTTTCATCTTTGTGTAACAAGTGGGTGCTGGGTCTTGATTGTGAAAACAATTATAAAGTTGAGGGTTAAAACATTTAGGTTTTGTTTACCAATATCCATGCAGATTGTGTATTGATTTAAAACTGAGATATTTTAATGTAAGACTGCTCTACTCTCGGACACAGGGCCGTCGTTAACCTATTGGAGGCCCTGGGCACATAGGATAAAGACCTTGACATAGCACTTCTTTTGGGCGAGAGTAGAGTAGCTTCACGCATGCAAAAGCTAATAAGCAAGTAGGTATTATAGTCAGTCATAATCATTTGATTTTTTCGGAATAAATATATATTTTTGGTATCAAATAATTCGGTTATTGTTTGGTGATCTGGCGGGAACTTGGGGGCCCATCGATGACGGGGCCCTGGGCAAGTGCCCAGTGGGAAAGAGGGGCCTGCTCGGACAGAGATTACGTTTAACAAAGCAACTAATATTTAAACACTGCATTTGTCGAAAACAATACATGTATATCGCGCCTGGTAACATTTGCCAGGTCTCACCGCCTTGACCCATTTACGAGCAAATCGGTGGTTGCGCCTACGCAGTGATTACGTCAAACGTTAATGCGATTTTCGGCTGGATCTGAACGATTTCCAAGAAAAGATGCAATCGGTGAACTAATTAGCTGAAATATTAGTAGAGGGTTTTGAACGTGAAAAGAAGACACAAACAATTATGATGGGAGAGCTTATAGGAATGACTATCTTTACGGTAGGGGAGTGTTTAGAAATTAAATACATGCGAAGTCACGAAGTATCTAGGAAAAAACAAATAAAAACCAAACATTTAGAATATTCAGTTACAGATTTAATAAACTTACTTTTTTTTATATAAAAAAAAAAGTTATGTTGACAGAAACGATAGGCTAGGATTTTAACCACAGATTTTTGATGATAAGTGACGATGGTCGAAGATGGTAAACAAGCCTAGGAATGGGAACTGGCTCTCAAGTGAGGCTACCAGAAGCGGACTTGGCATCAGATTTACAACTTGTTGGTTGCTGGATTTCTTCACGATGTTTCCCTTTACCAGCAACTCAAGCAATTTTTTGGGATATGGACATATGGAAAAGACCTATCATAATACTAATAACTAATCAAATTGTTGGAAAGTTGGTCTTTTACGAAACAAGCGATGCCTTAACAAGTATACGTTTTATTTTGTCCGACGAACTAAATCATGGTGCTATCATGCGCTTGATATAATGTGATTACTGTTTTAAGGTTTCATAATATAGCTAGTATGAGTATATGCTTTCCTTACACCCACTAGTAATCGGACCAGCTTAATGTACTAATGAACATCGCTAACAATGTTTATCCCTCTCTCGTAACATATTCCGGGATCATTCATTAGCTTTGATCAACGCTGTTTCAAACAAATTCCAATTTGATATATTCTATAGGCCGTAATCGTTATAACGTTGGTATAAACGATGAAAACAAATTAGAATCAAAGATTGAAGCCCTCCGTTTCGTTATTTTCAAATAAGCCAGAAAATTCGCAGTTTTTCCCGCATTCGATGTGGCACTTTCTTGAATTTATTTTCTTTGAGATGTCGGACCTAAATAGCAATAAATCAATAACTAACTTTGCTTACTCGTTTTGTATAGGCTATTCTGTATTGTGCCAATTTATGTATCAATCTGTTCAATGAATGGAGCTCTCAAGATCTTGTAGCAATAAATCTACTGCCAACTATTTCACAGCTTCAATAGACGTTTCAATACTTACCTTATAACGAAAAGGTTCTAAGTGATATTGAAGTAGTAGGCTCCAATTTGTGATCCATCCGTCTCGAAATGAGAGATGGCCGCGAGACATCCGCAGGGCGCCCTCGATAGAGTTAATATCCGGTGGCAGTTCGCAACAGATTTTGATTGGTTTAAGGCGATGGGGAATGAAATGAGAACCGTTGGAAACGCTCGTTTTATATCACTATGATTAATATTGGAACAAGAGAAAATTTAAGTGAACGGCTTTGAAGCATTAATATCGAAATCGATCAAAGTTCCATGTTTTATTGACTACATAAGAACAAGGCTTAGATTTCGGATTCAACAATTTGAGGCCGTAGTGAAATGGCAATATGTTATGAACGAAATTGTAACATAGATTACTATCATCGGTCGCATGTTCACGTAGATATTGAAGCACTTTCTATCACGTTATCATACAATATGTTGTAATGTAATCGGTTTTACATAGGAACACGTGGATTTCGATTTGATCGTTCTGTCCGTCCGTCCTTATTTTTTATATCCTTCTTTCTTTCATAGTAATGGTACGTTGATGAAACTTTGCACAGCTACAGTTTTAATATGTATCCTAAAGTATATTAGACCAGCTGCGCCCCGCTGTTCCACCCGTGTTATATCAGGGATAAAAGTGGTCTAAGTTACTCCTTATAAGATCAGCTATCTGCAGTGAAAGATGAAATCGATGCAACATCCTTGAAGCAATCTTCTTAGTAGCGACAATAACCTCCTTTGATTTAGATGACAATTCCTCTTTGTTTTAATGATATATGTAATATGTTAATATATCATTATCATCACTCACTTGTAATTCATAGTAGTTTTTCAAGTAGAAAACCTGTGATCTTTGTGTTACAAGTAAATGTAATTTGCCAGACGTTATTACAAAGACATGTCGTGAAATGCCGTCAGCTGTCATTTCAATCAAGCTACATTTAAAGGATTATAAAAGGATTTTATTACGTCCATATATATAGAGCATTTTTTTAAACATAAAAAATCCAGTCAACAATTAACATGCAATTATGTTCTCAGAAATATGTCCACATGGTAGCATGTAGTTTTGCACAATTGTATGCCGGTCGACGGCGGTATTAGTTACCGTTTCGTGCAAACAAGACAAAAGTGGGACACGAGTGCCACTGCATGTAGTCAGTAACTAGCAACATTAAAGCACGACGTTTTAAACGGTTTAGTGGTATTTAAAACCAGCTTTCTGGAAGGATTATACGTGGATTGGAGCAAGTATGTGCTGGGCTGCACGAGAAAGTTATAAAAAAACCTCATAAAAAAATGCTCAGATTGAATCCGAATAACCAAGAGAATAATCTCTAGCCAAAAATTTATATGAACGTAGACATTAACAATCTTGTCAAGACAAAAATATATAGCTGTATATACGGCTTCAAAGTTGGATGTTCACGGACAAAGAAAATAAGGAACTAATCAGAAGTTTTTCTTTCTAGGAAGAAAGAAAGATGAATGGTTTCCTCTTGGACTTAGACACGAGGCGAGTGAAAATAGATTTTTATACTTTTTTTATTATACTAGTGGTAACACAAATATTTACTCGTACTTAACTGTTAATTGAATACCAATAATAGTGCATTACTGCAGCAACCGGCAACAAAAACATTTATGGACGAACGTGAAATTGTGAGCCCAGGGGTAGCCGAGGCCAGCATACGTGAATCCAAAACAAAAAGTTGGCATAAACTTTATTTTATTTATATCAATATATTTGCTTTGTGTCAGGTAAAAAGACGCCCACCTCTTATCTTAAACACTCGCATGTGTCAGACGCGCGCGGCTGCCATCGGCCGCGATGCGCGAAAGTCTACCTTTTGGACTACAGTGTATCAGTTACAGTGCAATGAAATAAGTAGCGTGTAAATGGATCTGTTCCAGCAGAACTTTGCAAAATCATTAGGAATAATTATCAATATAAAAAACCGACTTCATCAGAACTGGACCAAATTGAAATGGGACCAAATGAAAAGCACCAGCTTTCAAATAAAAAAGAATCATCAAAATCGGTTTAACCAGTCAAAAGTTCTGAGGTAACAAACATTTAAAAAAACAGTCGATTTGATAAACCCTCCTTTTTGGACGTCGGTTAAAAAGGATGTAACATCTTATTATTAATTGAACAGGCTACTAACTAAAGTCTTCCTTACCAGCGTCTTCATCAGAGCCGACAGTTCTTTAGTGACGACGGCGAACTTCAAGAACGCAGCGCCGATGTCCGGCTCCGAGTCCTTGGTGAGCGCGTTCCCGCCGAGCCTCTCTAGCGCCCGCGCCAGGTACATCTCATTATCCACATGGGCTGGAAAGAAAGGGATTACTTTAACGGTACAGTTTATTTATAGCCCAGGCAAATTAGGGGTTTCGCATCGAAATTAGATATAATAAACTTGTATGAACCTTTTTTTTGGCATTGTAAAACATGTCTCAAAAGACTCATAAAATCTAGTGTCCAATAAGATATTTGAGGTCAAAGGTACACAAAAATCGGTTGGTGGCAAATATCTAGCTTCCTATGGGTTTCATGATATTTGCACCTAATTAAAAAAATTGTAGAGCATAAAATTCTCTTTATTCTTGACATTTTCAGATAACTTTTAGAATGCCAAAAAAATCATAGAAGCTTTATTATCTTTCATTCCGAGGTTGGCCCATTTTTTAGCTTATTTGCCTGGGCTATGACTGTAGTTCTAAATGAAGAACAATTTTTCCTTAATATATGCGATCCTAATTGGAATGCAAGTGAAAATGAGCAGCAAGACCTTATTCCCTCTTTTCTGGTGTCACATCTTATCCACTAAGTTGTACTATCTTGCTTGATATTTGTAATTCAATTTTACCGTTTTGTAATTGCATCAGTTAATACAAGAGTCCTCTGACTGAATAATTGTGCCGAAGTATTAACTAACAACTGTGACAGCAGTCTTAATAAAAACCCTTTTAAGGTTTAACGATAACCTAGTTCTTAAACGTCTTCAATTAAAACATGAAACGTTCTCCATCAATATTTAATTTCATCCCTTACAAAGTAGTCTCGTTGCCGCTCCCGTTTTATCTTGTCTTCCTGAGCTGCTGGACATCTAATTAGTTTCCGACTTAGATTAACTCGGTTAGGAAAGACTATACATTTATAATGTTCTACTTTCAATCATTTCATACATCCACCTTTGATGGCAAGAGTTTAGAGTTCCAATTAGTTTCGGAAGTAAATACAGATAGTGTCATATTGATAAATTAAGAGGATTCGTGTTTCTAAGTAAAAGTAAGTAAAAGCTTAATTATGTTGTTTCTACTTCGAAACTCAACTTGAAACTTAGCTCAGAATTCTTCAACTAGCGGTCCAAACAGTTTCATTTAAATCTAATGTTGTTGTGATGTTTCAAGTTTCTAAAGTCAGTCGCGTCGGAAATTTATTCATATTTAAATAGCATCCATTCATTGATTTTGTAGGGAGGGCTCTGGACGGGGTTTAAGTTAAAAATACGCATTTAAATAGAGGCACCGGTGACCGGACCAATGTTGAAAGAGTCTCGGAGATCCGTGTCGCGGCCCACATGTGCTTAGGCTCTCGATCTGACGACGCTTTTGGAATATTTAATGGCTAAAAACAACCTTACGCCTTTAAATTTCTCTGTGCTCGTCTTCAATACTTAGCATGGCCTGCGCGTCCTCTCAGGGCTTTCATCAAAACAGGACGTACCAATGACAAACGTTTTATACCATAAGGAAAGTGTTTCCGTGTTTTGTGATAACGTTACTAATTAAAATATCAACGCGAGAAGGTTACGGTTTAATGTCAAGACTTTTTCTTTGCCAAGACAATGGGCTGATGTTTCGTGTTTCACATACTCTACTTACATCATGTACGCCTATTTTCGCTTTTTGTTTACATTCAACGTCAAGGTTGATTAGGATTTAACGATCTAAAGTTGTGTGAGTGTATTAATAGTTTGTATAGCAACTGGTCACTTTACAAGTACTGGTGCTATTTTCTCTCACCTTTAAATATGCAAGAACAAGCAAACACAAATAGACCTCCTATAATCCTCGATAATTCCTTTTAAAGAACGAGTGACCAGCGCTAAAAGCGTTTGGAACGAATCCAAGAATCGTTTATGAGAATTATCTTCATGAACGTCTACAAATCTCAGATTAAGAAAGAGGAACATTTTCGTTCAAACAATACCTAAAGCGGTTGTTTCCTAAACACTGCATCATTGTGTTGGAATGTCGGCGAGTCTGATTGGTTGTTTTTGCGGGCGCGTGCGCGGAGCATACGACCTTGCCAGCTGCGCCCGCGCCGCCACTGCTTACCCGAACTCGAACGACCAGTTCCGATCGAGCGCTTGTGGCCGCTATAAACAAACCCTAGCACGCGATGGAATTGTTTTGCGCAGAACCTGCTGCTCTAGATAGGGGAAAAAAATTATAATATATGTAATACAACCGGTCGATGGGCGCGGTTAATTGTAGAGCTATTTGCGAATCGAAATCAACAACCTAGAAAACAAACTTGGACTCGTCTTTATCATCTGCAAAAAGTTCCGATCAATTGTCTTTATTCAAAAGACGCCTTCTTCAAATAAATTATTGGGGACACAACTCTGAAAATGTACTGTACCGACGCAATCATTTCGGAAAAGGCACATCTGAAAACAGATATCCCAAATATTGCAGCTGCTAATTTAGCAGAGCACGAACGAAGCTTCGTTTCGAATAAATCACGTTTCGCTTCCCATCCGCTACATGTATCAAGGCAGGTGTGAGTCTGTTTACCCCTTCAAAATTATTATTTTGCCTGAGGTTAGAAACAATAAACGTATATGCCTAGTAACACGTTTGCCAGCGAAACCAGACGTTCGACCTACTTTCTTACACAATTCGAACATGAAGGGAAATTCATTTGCGACGAGACACCACACCACGACATACGGTTTTATTTTATTCTTTGAGATTGTTTCTGAATAAAAATTGCATAAAATAAATTAGAACACGACGCGGAGGTGGCATATAATAAAGTAGAAAGATAAGGAGACTAGATGCTCGAGAGAAATTGCATTTATTGCTCCGTAACTTGCTTGCGCACTTAATCCAGCTTTGCCCAAGAGGTTTAATTTATAATTACTATTACCGTCGTGATTTCTAAGTTACACATACACATAATTTGAACTGTTCTTCACGTCACGTCACTTATGGTATAGTTACATTGAATCTTAAATTTGAACTATTATTATCAATTTACAATTTACTAGATCATTGACAAAAATTATATGTTATTAATTTTGTGTGAACAAGTTGTAGGTCAAAACAACTCCTAAACTAGAATCTTGAATTAAGCAAATACTGGTCTTGGAAAGAAAGTGGTTTGAGTTCAGTATCACGAGATACGTCATTCTGCTAATCCAGTAATCTGCCATTGCTATGGTGAATAAAGAAAAAGTGAGTATATGTCCACATTTGCTTCATCGCATGCCTACAACCAAGTATTATTCGTTGCGATATTTGGGTCATTCTAGTTCAACGAGTTGAACGGCCTTTCGTCCTAGGAAGCCGGTTCTTCTAGACCTGTGCTATAAGTTACATGTACATGTGGATAGGATATTGAAAGTTAAAGATTAAGTATAAAATACAATCTGCTTGTTGTAAACATAAATTATCTAGACATTTTTAAGCTATTGCATAGCTTCTATCGCGGGCCTTGAGCGTGGAGACCGAATCAAGAAATTCCGTAACGAAAATAACCTAACACCCCCCACTCACTCACTCCTCTCACCGCTAGATGGCGTTGTAAAATGTGTTTGATAAAAGAACGACATACATAGAGTTGTAAAACCTACATAATTTTATTTGTTACAAGTAAATAAATAATTATAATTGCATAAGTTGATAAAAAATGCTATGCAATAGCTTTACCGCGGCAGTCCCCGAGTGCCACACGTCTTTTTTTTTCGTTGCACCAATAATTAAGTCATGTGACTGACTCGTCAAATTATTTTTTATTGCTTCTGACTGACGCTTTATTAAAATTTTTTGGCATAACGGATTTTTGTTTTTGACATCTTTAGTATATCAGCACCATCAAAATTCGTTTGCTGTTGCCGTTTTGCTAGGTTCACTCACATAGACACATTATTACATAATAAGGCTGCGTGCTTCATCGTCGACTAAATCGTCGCTTACCAACAGGCGAGTTGGTGGTCAAACGCGGCCCTATTCGCGATTAAAAAATAATGATTGCGGCAAGCAACAAAAGCAGTAATGGACACACAATGGATCTGGAATAATCTGGATGTCTTCAAATGACGGGTAAATGTTTGTTTTTCTAAGCAAGCGTGCTCCATCGTAGACCGCATCATCGCATAACATCAGGCAATTTGGCGGTCAAACTCAAGCCTATTACTGTATTAAACGTGAAAATGTGGACAGAGGTGTAGCCGAGACCAGCAGACGTAGGTCCATAAATGTTCAGTTAGTGTTGTCGCCAAGGCTTATTTATTACTTTCTGAAACATTCACGTAAAAAATATGCATTCGTTGATATTAACGTAAAAATATAGATACATATTTTGGTGTTACTTTCATCAACAACCAAACTTCGAAAAATATTTTCTAGGTGGTTTATAGCTTGTTGAAAAGTAATTAATTTTTGTATGTACTAAGATAATCTCTATGCATTCGCCTGTTTTTAGTGGAAAAACGTAATGAAGTCTTTCTGCACATTGAAATATTGTACGTATTTTACGTTTTAGATATCAAGAAGTTTTTAGAAGAGACAAATACTCTTAACCAATACAGATCTTCAATGAATCACTTAAAGTCGAGGCCTTACGCAACAATTATCAACAAAAACGGTTCGTCAAATTATGAACACTCAAATACAATGTTTAAGAAAAATAAATCACAGTGACAGAAATAAATCTGATAAATATAATACGAAAAAAACGTTGCTCACATTTTAATCATAGATCAGAGTATATATATCGGGAAATTAATATGGCATCAGTGCAGAAAAATTATATATACCTATAGTCAACGTGAATGTGTATTTACATTACCGCAAAGTTATTGAAGTAAATAAATAGTCGGTTACGTCAAGCAGTCATCAAAGTATGTTATGTTTTAATTCTAATCATTTCCAATGAAACTTTTTAATTCAGCAGTATAACCAGAACTTCTGCAGTATGCTTTTCTTATAACTGAGAAGATGGGTGCAATGCACCGCACACAAAGGTAATCAATAGTTTTGAATGAAAGATGTTGCCTTTCCCTGCGATCAAATTCAAATAGGAGTTCTGGATGAGACCGAAAGACTTATGATATCTAATCGTACCTTGTTCCTAGAAATACTCATTTAGCTAAAGAATTAAGATTACTACTCTGGAAGAATCGAATACTAAAAGTTATCAAGATAGTGAATTCACCGATATAACATTTTAAAATAGAAAGTGGCTTTTTCTATATTCGTGTATTCTTATTCTTACTTGTTTTTGTGTATTAACTATGCTATGTGGTAGTTTAAGGCTAGCCGGAGGTGTCTAGTCTGGCTTTACAAAATGTTGTATCTAGTATATATGCAGTTTACTAAAAGAAATACTGTAGTAAGTCCGGAACAAAAAGCTGGAAATGTAAGAATGTGTTAAAGCTGAAGAGGAATTCCCGTGTCAACTGAACAATATACATATAACAGCTATTTTTGTCCTACTCCTATTCATACCATACACTTCCTTCAATAACTAACTATTTTTAGAATGGGCTCGTTCCTCTGTCGCCTGAATAATACGGCACGAGACATGGGAATACAAATAGGCAGTCAAATGTAAGGCCGCCAGTTTCCTACGTGAATGTTTTTTCTAATAATATGAATGTGTATCATGGCAGATAATGAAGCTTTAAAGCTTTTAATCGGAGCAAGTTATACGATTCAAGTACAAAAAAAGAATTTTTGAAATCAGTTCATAATTGGCGAATTATTGAACATACAAAAAAAACATACAGACGAAGATAGTACCTCCTCCTTTTTGGGAGTCGGTAAAAATATGATTGAGTAGGGCCAATCTCCCTCTACAGACTTAGCACGAGCTGAGGGCAATTAATTGTCTCTCCACCGTTTTTAACCGCGAGTAGACGCCACAAAGCCAGAATATGGCTACGTTTATCTTATTCTCGCGGGATAAAAACGATGGAAAGAAAATTTTACCACGGCCTGTCCTAGGCCTGCTGGAGAAGCGGCGGCGTCACGAGCGGCGTACAAGCGGCTTAGAAAAAAACAACTCTTTTGAGTTTACGGTAAGTAGATTCAAAAATTGTACGTCATTTACTATGGTTTATTTAGACAGCGAAATATAGTAAGTGCCTATTATCTTTCGCTGATTTTATAACAGTAAAGGCAAGGCGAAAGCGCGACGAGGCGCGGAAGTACGGCGGGACAATTTAAACGTACGGCAAACCGGATAGAGTAGACTTTTCTGTACGTCACGACGCGGCTTCGATTCCAATGGGCGTTGCCCCTAAATGTCTACGTCTAAATCTGGGTGTCTTCAAATCACGAGTGAATCGGTTCCTTCTAGGCAAGCGTGCTCCATCGTAGACCGCATCATCGCTTAACATCAGACGAGCTGGCGGACAAATGCAAGCCTATTTTTTTTTTTTTTAAAAAAGGTACTTACCATTTCCGGAGTTGTGTATCGCCTTGATTGCCTTCTTTAACTTCGCCAACCCATCTCTGTCGAAGTCCAACGTCTGTAACAAAAACAAGCAATTGATTCGCATTTTGTATACAAGAGTTACTGTAGGTGCGCTTGAATTTTGATCACTGGAGTGAAAGCAATGCATCAAACGCAATTTGCAGTTACTCGTGATCACTCTGATCTGAACATGATGCATCTGAATCGAAGTCACCAACTGGCGAGAGACAGCGCGAGTCCGCGACCGATGGCGTTCTCTAGTGACGGACGCCAAAACTCACTTTGGTGGGTACTAAATGTTTGGTGAATAATAGTATGACTAGATGAGCTAGCGGAGTTATATGGATAAAAAAGTTAAATTGTATTATAGAAGTTAAATTCTGTTTTATGAACAGAACAAGTCAACTAGCTTTTGTGCTAAAAGGAAATTTAACTCCATGTGGGCTACCATAATCTCAAAAACATTCTTATAAACCTTACATCGAATTTTAAAAAGCTCAATGTAAGATTACCCGCAGGTCCCAAAAGTTTTATTTTTAGAAAGACTTGTTTTTAATTTGGCGCCGAGTTTAACGGCCGTCACTTTCACAATAGCCAAGAGCCATTCACGTAGTGTTCTGAGCGCATCGAACATCTGTCGCCCCAACTAAGGCCATTCGGCTATTAATCGGAACCCCTCTGGATATCGCATCACGCAACGACTTTAGAGCACTTGGCACGGCTCTATTTTGTAGCTTGCGTCGAGAAAGAGATATAGTAATGTAAATTGTGCGGCACATTTATCATCATCAGCCAAAAAACGTCCACTACTGAACATAGGGATGTCGTCGGTCCATCTAGTGGGCCTACCTACGCTGCGTCTTCCGGTTCCACCCGGACCGTTTTATTTTTTATTTTATTTTCTTTCGTTTTAAGTTTATTAGAAAGCGTCCATAGGTTACAAATACAAGCATTATCTTGACAAAGACTCTCACAGAACACATCTATATGGTAACGTGGCGTGGCGGGTCCAAAACTGCAAACGCATCTGGCCTAAATCAGACTTGATGCTTTTGAGTCGACCTTGCCCAGCAGACGACCGTGTCGCCCTTTTTGCATGTGGACTATTAGTTAGTTCATTAGTGTCGCTGCAAATTTCTAAGACCCATTTTTATAGACGTAAATAAAGGAACCTCGAATCCTCACGTCACCCTCAAGTGGTGTTTTGGCATATAGAAATATTATTATAGCTAGAGTTCCGTACCCAAAGAGTAAAAACGGGATCCTATTACTGAGCCTACGCTGTCTGTCTGTCTGTGTGTGTCCGTGCGTCTTATCTTTTAACGGCTGCATCTTTCGAACCGTTAGGAGACAGTCAGTTAAAATTTTCACCTAATATATAAATATGGGGGTGAGTGTGCGTAAATTACCGGCCAAGTTCGAGTCGGACTCGCGCACGAAGAGTTCAGTTTGGTTAACGGCAACAGGTAGACACTTGAATTATTTACAGAACATTTAGTTATATAATCAATTTAAAATTAAATAAATTAGAATAAAACAAATATTTAAGGGGGGCTCCCATACAGCAGCGTGTTTTTTTTTGCTGTTTTTATAGATTGGTACGGAACCCTTCGTGCGCGAGTTCGACTCGCACTTGGCCGGTTTTTTTATATATCATTACTTCATCATCATCACTTATACTTAGTGGTTTCAACATTTTAATGTTTCTGTCATGTACAAAGAAAAGTTACAGTGGACACAATTACGTAACACTACGTAATTAACACCGGTGAGTCAATAAACGATTTTAAATATAATTGTTCCGAGCCCTCACAGTTCACCGATTATAAGCTGCTTTAATGAAACGTGACCAATTAATACGAGCAGTTACCTACCCGTTTAGTCTGGGAAAGACACGCAATTGTACACTTTAAACAATAACTGTGTGCTAACTGGATGAAAAATGTTTAGTCAATGTTTTTGACGGTAATTTATAATTAACATAGTTTCAAAAAAATACAAAGATGCCACAATGACGCGCTAATCGCAGCAATACTCAATCTGGCTGGACTCAATACGCAGCCAGATTGGATCCACAGTCACGCGATACATGCACAAGCCGACACACATCGTAAGAGCCGTAAACTTGGCTGACGAACCACTGTCTGACCAACGGGAGAGAAAGAGAAAATTGGCTCTTTTTCTCGGGAGAGAAGTTACCACTTGCGATTCAGACATAATCGCCGCCTCGCTTGCTCTACGATGGTTCAAGAGTTTTGACGATGTTGTGCAAATCGAACAGGCATTAGAGCCGTAAATGTTTAAAGATACGGTTGGTTTTAGTAAAATAGTTTTGTTTCGATATAAATTGTACTCAGCTATGTTTATATATGAAACTGCGGACGTTTATTGACTATAATTTTCTACGCGTTGTGACTTCTATGTATAACTTTTCGATGTTTATATCTTTGAACTTTTGAGGTTCATGGACATACCGGTTTCCTCACGTCAAAAAAGGAGGACGGTTCTACGTTCCACTGTATATTTTTTAATATAATTATGTATATGTCTATATATACATAATTATATATCATATAGAGATAGATAGATATACATATAGATATACGGTCGAATGGATTGAAAGAGCAGATTCACTTTCTCACAAGACACGAGAATAATGAAGAGTCGCATTTAAAAACAAGTTCATCTTATAAACAGCACTAGAACAAAATGACATGGAGTAATCCCACCATATTAATAGCACTTGTATAAATTATGTTATGAATTATGACATAAACAAAACAGCCGTGAGAAATGCTTCACTGTACCAAGCAATTCAATTAAATGTGCCAGAAAATAGACAGCTGTAGAAGATAGGTAGATCGTTATTAAAACCACAAGTGCCAATAATTTTGACATTGTCTCCTTGTGTAAGACTTTATTTAATCACATGCTGTTGCCTGCGACTTTGTAAGCATAGATTTTTCATAATTTACATTCAACCTGCAATGGGCTTTAATACCTACGGTCCTTACGCGAAATTTGACGAACTTTCATGTAAATTTTCATACCTTATCTAACCCCCTTAGGAGATGAGTTTCCAAAAAACGACGATACAACTAGCTTACCCATATACAAGTACTAACTTCGTGCGACATTTTCGCTTTGCTAAAAAACACATAAAATAAAGAAAAAAACTAATTAAAAGTACTAACTTCAAAGTTTCAAACTTCAAAAATGCCGCACTTCTGTACAAAATGTCATCTCCAATTTACCCCCTTTAAGAGATGTCTTTTCAAAAACTCTTTTTAGTGCTCATCTACGTTACATTTAAGCAACAGTTGTTCAAAATTTCATGCTTCTAGACTCTAGACCCAGCTGTTTAGGCTGTTCCTTCCTTGTCAGTGATTTAATGAACTTATGATCTTTATTAATTAGATGTCCAATGGAATGGAATAGACTTAAATACCCTGTCAATAAACGTAAAGTCAGTTTGGAGCCTTCGAATAGTTACTCCGTCTTTTGTCTTTTTCGATCGAGTTCAAAATTTGAAAAAGACAAAACACCTCGTTACTATTTCAAAACTATTCCACATTTATTAATACAGACAGGGTCATAGGAATCCCTACCATATTATAAATGTGTAGATCAAATACCTTCACACATGACTTCTAACTAAGTAGAAGCAATACCAGATATCGGTTTAACTTGCAAAAAAAATCCCGTTTGCGTGATTCAGGTAAAGTGTCGTATTTACCTATAATAGACGCACTTTTCATATTTGTGAAACTACGATCCATTTACACTCATTATTTTAGGAATTATTGAATACCTTATTACGTTTTTAATAATATTATTCGTAAAGTTTAAGCAAATTTACAATTTTTTCGCAAAACATCGTTTTAGTACGCAATCTATTTTCAAACTATGGAACTACAAATCTGACGGCTGTCAGTTTGTTTGTTTGTCCGTGCACATCTTTTAAACTACTAGAAGGATTTCAAAGCAGTTTCCATGAATATGCTTATAAAATACCTGATTGAAACATAGGCTATATTAATTTATGATAATAAATAGTAAAAAAAATTTTTTTTTAATAATTATTTATAACGCCATCTAGCTTATTTTATAGTAATGTTGTCGTAATGACAGACTTCTACTCGCAGACATGGTAGGTAGGAGGAAGACTGAAGCGGCTGTTATATAATGTATATGTAAATAAAAATATAGATATTCGCCAAAGAACCAGAGTCACCGACATAGCTATTAAACTCTGCAAGTTGAAGTGGCGATGGGCAGGCCACATCGCTCGAAGAACTGTTAACCGATGGGGAAGTAGGTAAGGTTCTTGAGTGGAGACCGCGAACCGGAAGACGCAGCGTAGGTAAGCCTCCCACTAGATGGACCGACGACATTGTGAGAGTCGCGGGCATCCAGTGGATGCAGATGGCAGGATGTCGTTCAGTGTGGAGGTTAAAGGGGGAGGCCTATGTTCAGCAGTGGACGTCTTCTGGCTGATGATGATGATGAAATAAAAACGAATCGCCGAAATGTATGTACCCGCATAACTTCCGATAGACTGCACCAAATAGTTTTTTTTGTGTTTGTTATTTTCAGGACAGCCAACTGCTTTTGAAGAGGTTTTACAGTTTATTATGGCGTAATTTAAAGTACGTTTATTTTTGTATTGACTTCTGACGTGCTAATATACCAAGTCGACGGAGATTAAAATGAATACATTTTTTTGCCAGGATCAAACTTAAGACCAATAACAGACACGCAAAGTAGGTGAACTCGCGGCATCTAATCTGTTACTGATCTATGATTAGCAGCTATTTTGGATGTTATGGTGGTGAACGAAAGCGGTTTAGTTGTTGGAAGGGTCGAGGCGCAGAAGGCGGGCAAAAATTATTTAGACATCATTGATTGGCAGTCTTTACGCGGAGTAATGTTAAATAACAGCGATTAATTATAGATACCGCTCCATGCTTCCTACTTACTATTTACTAATAATTCAATAATAACGTTTGTCATGCATGACATTTCGCTTGACTTATACCAATTTTTTTTCCTTATTGGCTCCATGGCTCCACACTTCCAACGTATTTAACCAGTGAAAGTAATATATTATTTGCTTGAAATACTCGTATATTTGAAACTATGGACATGTCGGGATACCTGTATCGAGTCAGATTAAAACTAGACTAAAATCATACTATGACGATAGTATGACAATCCGCATTAAAATGGAGAGCAATAAATCTACAATCATGTCATATGTGTAGGTATTATCTATAAAATATTCAGTATAAATAATCCGATGGATTTGTGCCTATTTAAAGTTCCGTTCGTGTTCGTCATTTATATCTGGATATGTCAGTCTAATCGTCCACCCACTAATTACTTTGCGCTACGCGTACGAAGTCGCGGGCATTAGCTAGTATATCAATAAAGGTATTTGTATCCTAAATTATATATCAGTAGCCCAAGTACATTATAGTTATGATTATGAGCGTATAATTGTTAAAACACAGATTCAAAGAGGAAACGACTGATAAAAATAGCGTCAAAAAGATAATTGTGAATACTGAGAAAACTGTGTAGGTGGATATAGGATCAGATACATTTAAAAGAAGGTATAATAGCATATCCAATAAATAAAGAAAATGATACCGCTTCCGTGGGCGTTTGGCTTGTAGAAAACAAAGATGCTTGCTTATGACCTACCTGATTATGACTCAAGCATGTCTGCCTACTGTGTAGGCACAACTACCTGCGATAAATAATATTGCATGAAAGCTTATTCGAATGTATATGTTTATTGAACAGGCATATAACATACATTACATAATTATTCGATTAAAATAAACGACTTTAAAATTGTACGTCCTTTAATCGAAAGCACCGGAACTTTCATGTTCCAATGGGAACCTGAGGCAACAGTTAAAGACAGACCAACTTCTCGGTAGATTAGTGGCGGAGCCTC
This sequence comes from Agriopis leucophaearia, assembly GCA_949125355.1. Lineage (NCBI taxonomy): Eukaryota > Metazoa > Arthropoda > Insecta > Lepidoptera > Geometridae > Agriopis > Agriopis leucophaearia. The sequence continues at coordinate 6,389,694 of OX421262.1, forward strand.
CATCGTATATTCAGAACTAAACTGACAGCCACCAGTACAAAATGGTTCGTTCCGACATTTGGTCAACTCTACAGCTGACGTGGTCGCACTGTAAGAAGTTTAACGATAAGTACATCTCATACGACAGTGAAAGCTGTTGACCTTACTTATTTGTCTACACTTCGACGGTAAGATGGCATCGAAAGTTGAGACTGGTTGAAAGCGATTGCCAGAAGGTGAAATAGGCACCTGACTAGAATCAAACTTTTTTCGCAGATAGGAAAAAATTTAATCATAATAATCAAATATTATATTAATCAAATTTAATAGGAACAATTTGAATGGTAATTGTGCCCAGTTTTACCCGGGGTTTCTCAGTGTCACGTTGTATAGTAATTGAGAATTTGTAGGTGTTAGGAATAAGTGTAGTCACGAAATAGGCACTTACATTATGAAAAAAAAAGGTACAAAATATGGCAAAGCTAGGAAAAACGTCCGAAAAGCAATTTTCGTTTATGTGTGCCGCGAGCGGATAAAAACTTTCCCTTGCAAACACGTCTGATACGACTGCAATAGGGCAATGTTTTGAGCTTTTAAAAGCATAGCCTCGGAAGAACAAAACCTGTGTTCAGCAGCAGTCTCCATTATTATCGAAAAGATTCTAGATAAACGCGTGCTTAATTTCGTACTTCATTTTCAAAGCCATAAAAGCTTTCAAGCATCTAAGTAACATTCACCTCATTCAAAAACCCACATGTTTTATGCACGTCTGCATCTAAAGAACCCTGAAGTATGCATTCGAACGGCCCCTAGTCCCTTGCGACAAAGTTATGCGCACTTGAGCACGCTACGCCAGGTTATATGGACGGAAACTATGCAGGGTTCTAGACTTTGATTTGAAGCATAGAGCCCTTAAGTGGAATAAAGTATGGGGATAAATGCTTAGTGCTCTCAAGGTACAGTAAGGCAATTAAGCTGCAGTGAGTGCTGTCCCCATTTTATCTTTACTTCGCAATGAGCTCGGATTTAATTAACTCATATTGTGTGCTCGGGAACACATAACACAAATAACAAACAAGGATAGACTTTTTTATGTTGGGTAGAAATAGTTTCTCGCGAGTTATTTCAGCGTCGCTCAATCATTAAGGTTTACGTTAAATGACCGTTTTAAACTATCACGGTTGTTCACTAAAGTTATATGATTATTTACTCGATATTTACCGTGGTAAGGTTGTGGAAGGAGCTCCCGATATTTCAGCGCAGTTACATGCACCATGTTCACGGGAAGACAACACATCTTCCCGTCTTCACATCTACCACGGTAAATATCCCGTAAATAATCATATAACTTTACGTTAAATGAGCTTATGAAAGAAGTGATTTAGCTGGATAAGAGAATCATAACACGTTTAGAACGTACTTCCTTCCTTCATTGTTAACTTTGTCGTCAGAGTAAACTTCCAGCTAGCAGGTGAGTACCTACATGTCTCATCCTCGTGTTTTGACCTGCGATGGTTGAATGAGTCAATTTATACGAGTTTTTTTTCATCACAAGCGTCGACAATCGCAGGTGCCCGTCCTAAGCCTTCGTAACGACATGGTGGTACCGCAATCGTAATGAGTCATTGGTTGTTGACCTTTCGCAGCCTTTTCATTTGTGGTGGCTGGTAGAATTGCGTTGATGTGTTAAGATTTGTATTCTTTCCTCAGCTGGGCTACTAAATGCAAAAGGAATTGAAAAATTGCATGCACAGTTGAATGGCGTATCTAAGTGCTGACAATGGTGATGAACATTGATACCATAACAATTTAATAATGATAAATTTCATTTCATTTATTCAGTAAACATACAAAACAGAATGCAATACTTAATAATATTGAAATTACATTTTAATGATCTGTATAACATTCAAAAACTTGTATGCCTAGGTGTATTATAATAACATAAGTAAATATAAGTAGATAACTCTATTATTCACACCAGAAACAACTTGCACATCGTGGGCCAAAAAAAGACTTTAATTAACCATGTATAACTACTGGCGCTCTTATCGCTATAATTGATATCTTCCAGGCAACCTGATATTGATATATAAACAAAACCTGCTGACAAGTCTTTAATAATATTTCATTCGTATTCATAATAGAGTGCAAAACGCGATTACTCATAAATAAAGTCTGATCTCATACAGAAAACTTAGTTTGCCTCCGAGTTTCGGAGCAACCTTCCCAGAAATACTCGAACATTTCTAAGCAGTAAATTGTTCAAAATTTCTACCATCTACCTATATCGCGGTTTACGTTTTTCAGGAAGTCCGATGGGTTCCCGACACTGATAAAGTAGCAATTCGTTTATTCAATTTGTTCCTTCTCTACGCTCCTTGGACGTCTGCCAAAAGTTTTAACGGGCGATACGGAATCGATTGTTAAATACTGTGGTAATTTATTAAATGCAATGAAATATTTCTGAAGACAGTTTCGTGCGTTAACTTCACATTGTAGCTTCCATCACCGAAAAAAATCACAGATTTCGCAGTCCCCGCAGGAATTAACCGAATCTCAAAAAAATACGCCATTTTGTAGCTAAACTAGGACCCTTTTTTTCATTTTTTTTAAAGTAGATTTCTTTGTTCCGAAATATTTACATTTAGTAAACAAACACCCCCTAAAAAACCCAACTTTATAATAATATTTTTCAAAATTCTAATAAAAGTTTCCAGCCGATTTTCAAAATTCAAACGCCCAAACGTGTCTCGATAATTTCCTCGACTCTTGGTACTATTCCCATCACGATCCTTCCAAAATTCTCGGAACTATTGGCAAGAATACGTCTCAGGCGATTTGCAACTGATAACCATTTTCAATGGTAAAAATATGCTATCTACGACGTAGATTAGATACATAGGGAAAACTGTTGGCATACTTTACGTAGATTCAATATGTAAAGTTTACCAACACTATTACTGCCATATTACAAGCTTTGCTTAGTTTGGGGTCAGATGAACATGTGTGCAATAATGTCCTAGATATTTATTTTTATTTACTATTCCCAAACGGTAGCTTATAAGTATTTTGAATTCGAAAAGCCTAATTTTCGACAGCGTAAGCGTCGTAGTCGTCAGAATCTCATCAGCATTCATCGTACGTCTCGACTGCCGTTGATAATTCACTTTCGACGCTGCACCGTGAACACTGACTATGGACGGTTTACCATATCGCGGGCGTCGGCGCCGCATCGACGTGTGTACATAATGTGAACTGGTGGACGTGGCGTCATTTGTCTGAAGTGATCCCCGATGATAAATAGCACAGAAAAGAGAAGTAAACAGAACGGAAATGAGCGGGAAACTCTGTCGCCAGGTATTGTGACAGATATATGATTGAACATTCTTATTTATGTCAACGCGTCGAACTCCGTGTCACAGTTGCTGTGGGTTTATATGGATGCAAGTAGCTACAACAAATTTCTTACAAAAATGCCTTGACAGCCGTTCTAATTTAAAGAGAAAACAACTTTTCTGTGATAAATAGTCATAATGTTCGACGTCACAATGTCATGATGACGCTATGTACAAATGAGTGAGTAAGGAGCTTTTAGGTCCCCCAAAAGCAATTTGATTTGTTCTCCGACCCATGACCCATGACAGCGCTGAGTTGTATATTATACTATCCGCGGTCACACTAATCCAAAGACTGGCCGGATTCCGTTACAAAAAATTGTGATAGGATCACATAGAAAGCACCATTGTTATGTAAATTCATGATTGTAACAACAATCTTTTTGCTATAAGACTAAAGGGACCATCCGTTACAAAAAATCAGTGATAGCATCACATAGAAAGCACCACTGTTTATATCAATCTGTGATTATACCAAAAGTCTTTATGCTGGAAGACTGGCCGGATCATCCGTTACAAAAAATCAGTGATAGGATCACATAGAAAGCACTAAACTGATATTACTTAAATCTGTGATTGTACCAACAATTAATTTTACTAAACATAGATTGTAGTCAACTAAGTGCACGTTGGGTTTCAAAATAACCTAGCGAACGTCGTTTCGTCATAAATATTTTAAATGTTTCTCTCTACCAGTTCAAGAGGTCAAAGTCACGGTTACTGTAATATTAAGCGGTCACCGATCGCAAACAACCATGGAAGAACAGAGGTTAGGTGTTTACGAGATATATCTTTGTGTAAACTTCACATGTAGGTTCTACTACAACTGTAAATAAGAGTACTTGTACTTACAATCTAAATTAATTGCAACAATATGCCCGCTCTTTACTCAGAACAAGTTCGAAACCTGAAAAGCATATCGTGTATGCCATTCTGTAACCCGATTCTTTACGCTCAATGCTAACATCAATCTCAAAGCGGTTCCGATGTTTCACTTCTCAAGTTACCCAACTGTATTCCTTTCGGAGAAAGGCTCGGGTTTTCAAGTGTGTCGGCGAGTGCTTGAAGTTTAGACATTGTAATCTAAATGGCGCTGGAAACAATATTGCTGGAGATTTATTTTCAGATGCTTTTAGGATTTCAGTACAGTAAACAACATTATGCGATGTCACTTAATATAGGAGTATAATATATATCATAACGAATAGGAGCGTTTTTTTTTTGTTAAAGTCTGGAGGTCGGTAGGCAATTCTTTAGACGCGATTCCAAGATTCATTCTTTAGATGATAGATTAGTCTAGGCTTCTCCTTGTTCTCCTGCCCCGGAATTTTACTTCCACGAACAATGTGTCACAATGAAAGTGGCCGTATTACAATAGCCCGGAGATATGTTTGATGGCGCCCCTTTCAAAGTTATACTTCCATGGAAAGACCTACATGTCTTGCATGTGCGCGATATAAAGTATAATGACGAAATTAGAAGGTGAGATTTTCTGATTTGTAAATAAGCCAGGCCAGGGAATCACATAATTCCAATGTTCTACTGTCCGAAGCACATGTTATAAACGTGCACACGCTATTACAATTCTAACACCAGTTCTTAGTAGGTCAAAAAGTAATAGATTAATAGAAAATGTAAATGAAATATGCTTTTATTGCCGGCACAGTTTGCCGGGAAAGTGTTGAACCGACCGCTATATCGGGGCATCCTCTAAAAAGTTAAACAAACGTAGATATGACTAGAAAGTCGTAGTTATGACCATATGTGCGCGTTACTGGGTCACTTCGTTGTATGGAAATTAGACGAAGAACTCTGCTATTATGGTTAAAATCACGTATTTAGGCTTGTGTAATAATTTATTTCGATTTGGACTATTCTTGATAAGTTCACCTAGATTACTTCCTCATACCATACATATGGTACTAAAACATAGGTAGTATAGTATAAATATGATTATCCTGAGTAGTATTGGGTTATAAGAAACCACAATTCAGCAAATGGCTAATGAACAAGCTCACCTAATTTTCAAAAAACTTTTAGAGCGCCTGGTTAACGCGACGCGTGACCAAAATGCTGGCGTGTATCTGTCTCAACGTATAAGCATTGCCATTCAACGTGGTAATGCCGCCAGCATGCTGGGTACGCTGCCAACTGACAGTGGGCTTGAGCATTTGGATTGTCATTAGACCTTCAACGGTCTATGGACAGTCTAACTGTTTATGTCGTGTTAGTGTTAGCTTGTATTTTGTTTAGTGTATAAAGGCAATTGCATGTACAGATATATTTACAATTTGTTTCGATTTCTTTCAGTCAGATCGGCAGTCATTGACTATGTTTAGGCAAATTAAATCCAACTTTGCTGATTCAACACTTATATGAGTCTTTCTTTGAATCAGAAGGTCAACCTGCCTGCAGTTACCTGCCTGGTCTGGTTGAGTGATGACTAACTTATGTTGATAGACATATAGATAGTTAACATTATGGCAGATTATAAACAATGAATTTGTTACTTTTGTACTGGGATGTCTTTAATTTTATTTAGTCTTTTCATATAAGTGACATCAATGCATAGTTAAGAAGATAATGAGATTAGTATATATATATGGTAGGTAATTAAATAGGTACTTTCTCTTGCTGAGGCCTGTTTCGAAGTGGTCACAACTAATTTGATATCCAAACTATACCCAAGCTCTGCCTGGGGCCTTACGACCAACTCTTACCGCGGGCCCGAATACGCGCAGTTTGCAAAATCACGCGAACGCGAACCTTAACGCGGCAATATAAACACGCGTCTACGATGGAACACGCTTGCTTGAAGCAACCGATACACTCCCGACCTTATACCCAGATAGTAACTATTGGGGAAATCCCATTCATGCAGCGCATTCTGGTTTTCGTTTCTTTCAATATAAGCAGAACCGAAAGTTCGTTCGGGTTTTCAAAATATCAACCATGAGACGGTGTAACCTTTTCGTGCACCTCCTGAGCCCATCATCTCTCTCTGAGAGAAGGCTTGTGTCCCAGTAGTGGAAACATGATACGCGCATAATGATGATGATGAATATACAAGAGTCAGATCTGTCTACGTACTAATTAGATGCACCTAAAATCCAGTGTTTGTGAGTCAACCATGATAAGACCATCTAATTGTACAGTACCTTGCAAGTTATACAATAAAGATAATAATTGTTCGAGATAAGACTGCTATTTCTATAGCTGCAGTCATTGATTAACAAATTTAACAAACACATTGATGTAGAGTTTCGTACAAAAGCCACAAAAAAGTGTTTTAAGAGCCACATTCCAAAATGCCATTATGAAGCCTAAAACGAAAAAAGAAAGCCGTAATTGTCAAGACAAATATAAAACTAGTAAACCATAATAACATTTATTTCATGTCAGTAATTTAACGAAGTCTACTCTCAAACTTGACTTCTTAAGAGTTTTACGAAAAATTTACTATAAGTACTTACTTTTGTACAAAAATAAGTTGTTATGTTGAGTTATTCCAAAATTGTAAGCCTTTATTTTCAATAAAAAATACTAAAGTTATATGATTATTTACGGGATATTTACCGTGGTAAGGTTGTGGAAGGAGCTCCCGATATTTCGGCGCAATTACATGCACCGTGTTCACGGGACGACTAAGTAGGTACGTACCTATTCTATTTATTACAAAATTTTGATTTTTTGTAGATCTTTCTAATTGATAGAATCAGTTCAAAAATCGCCATAAATCCATTTTACATTGCTTATTTCGTCAAAAAATTGGAGAAGGCTCTTAAGTTAGTTAGAAGATAGTGGCTGAATACTGCTGACTTTCCCTACCTTCTGCAGCCTCAATAACATTGATAAATCTTCATTAGAGCAAAAAACAATAAAACAGTTAATACAATAGTGATTACAGGTTATATAGGGTTCACATGGTGTTGGTGTTTATTTATAAGTTTACTCTAAGTACGTTACATCCATGCTACTAGCTATACCTATACTTTTTTTTTTATATAGGCACACTATTGCATTGGTGTTCGAGAACCCTGTATTCCACACTAGGAGGTCTCCTGTGTCGTGGGATCCAGTGCCTTCCACAATATAATACATAATTAGGATAAGGGTCAATGGGGTCACAACTGTTTGATGGCAGGTGTGGTGGGGTTGCAGAGGAAGAGAGTGTGCCACCAAACACTTCAGCCAAAGTGTGGGACAACTCACTCGACCCGATGCAAGGGTTGTTGTTAGTTGTCTGGCACCCACTTGCTTGATTCCAGAGGTGGAGGATGCGCATGATGCATCAGAACACCAGACTCATGCATCACCCCAGGTTTTTAGTGGTAGGCCACTCTTCTAATAGAGAGTTTTACATTAGCTACCCTGCTCACCCAGTGGTATCTATTAAGTATTTTCCTGTCTTAAGAATTTTCTACAAAATACAGTGTAAATTATATATAGTGACACTCAATTTAATGACAAACTCGCTAAAACATCGAAATTACTTGACTTTGGTTGGTTTACCTTGTTGTCCATATAATGATACACTCTATGTAGCATCACACCCACTCTAAATAAGGACAACAATACAATGTTATTAAGCTATAAACAGTACTTACTAAAACCTAATATTTAAAATAAAATAAAATACTGTAGCTGAAAAAAAATTCATACGAAGATAACAGGCTATATGCAAGCTATAATGACTATAATCTTTGTTTTTTGTAAAGTTAAGTATATGATTATTTACGGGATATTTACCATGGTAAGGTTGTGGAAGGAGCTCCCGATATTTCAGCGCAGTTACATGTACCAATATCGGGAGCTCCTTCCACAATCTTACCATGGTAAACATCCCGTAAATAATCATATAACTTTAGTGAACAACCGTGATAGTTTAAAACAGTGTTTTTGTTTTTTGTATCTAGGTATATAAATGTTTGTTGTTTGTAAATTGTATAGGTACTTTATTAGGAAATAAATTACATATTATAATAGTAAAATAATATTAATGTTACTTCAATAACTCCATAAAATGCACAGTCCCATAAGTGTCGCTAGGTATTTTGAGTTTACACTGTACTTACAATTTTTAAGTTGGAATATGATTTTGAGCATAATTGACCGGTTGTGAGGTCACAGTTTGTGGTGGTGAGTTGATGGGCTTGTAGGTAACCTAGTTCACCATTTTCCTTGAAGCAAGTTATTTTAGTATCGTATAGATTGCCGTATTTCTGCATGAATTCTAGCTTGTTTTTTTAATAAAAATCACAGATCACAAATAACAGATCTGATGATGAAGAATTTCAAATAATGTACAGTCAATGACTTTATGACGATGCAGATACCAGCCAGGTTAAACTGATAAAAGGTTTACTGGTTGGCTTTAGAAAGAACAAAATGTATAACAGAAATAAGTCATAATTTTTTTGGTAAGTTTAACTATAAATTTTTGCCAGTTGGTATCAAGATGGAAAGATAGGACACCTATATCTGACTTTTTGTCACCTTTCACTACTAAACGGCTGACATAATCTTGATAATATTTGACATAGAAATAGTGTTCACTAGGAATATGGACACCGGGTACTTTTATTTTGGAAATTTATGAGAAAATTGTTGGTAAAACCACAGAGCGCAGCTATCAAATTATGAACATGTACAAGATAGGTATTCCATGCCTAACAAGGTAAGCATAAATACTTACCCATTTCCTGTTCGAGACAATTTGCAAAACATGCCACCAAGGCTGTTTTATTAGCAGTATTGCATTTTTATAGGCAAACCTTGTTTTCCTTAGAATGAAAATAAATGTTACGAAAACAAAAATTATAATTACCTCTTCCAAAGACGTAATAGTCTGGCGAAATTGTGGCATTCGAGATACGAATGTTGACGTTGTCGGCGAGTTGTAATCCTCTCGAGTTTCCTCGATAAATTCGCCGATTCCAATAACACCCGGCATGGTGAACGTTAATTACAATATCTTCACAAAGCAAGTCTTGTAACTTCACATTCGTGTAGTCCACATAAACACTCAACAAAATTAACGATAAATAAAACACAAACGAAACATTGTCACCGACAAAACACTTTTGCGCAAATGAAAACAATGTCGCATCTAGTTTCGCCAACTCACAAATCCGCCCATTCCGAACTCAATGAATGAAATTACTGACTGACTGAATTGATTGTCCACCGAACGAATGAATACAAAGATTGAAAGAATAAAATATGAACGTAGGTAGTGAATGAACATCCAACACAGGTAAAAAATAACATAGATTAAATCTCATCATGATTAAGACCCGTAACAGATACGTCAACTTGGCTGACGTCAACCACGCAACCAACGAGAAAATAAGAGAGAGAAATTATATTCTTACTCTTTCTCTCCCGTTGGTCAGACGGTGGTTTATCAGGTTCGACACGTCTGTTTCGGCTATAAGACATAACGAAACGCGTTTTGCGTTTCGAAAACATTTTCCAAACCATTTTACTTAGTGATATATTTCAAACATAGATACATTCGGACGATAGATTAAAGCCCTAACAGATGTGTCAACTTGGCTGAAGGACCACCGTCCAACCAACAAACAAATAAGAGAAAAAAATCTCTCTCTCTCTTCCGTTGCTAAGGCGGCGGTACATCAGCCAAATCCGTCTTGTCTGTCAGAAGCTCTAGCTACTTTACATTCGGAAAACTACGTGAGATCCTTTGGTGTGCTTTAGGGCATGCAAAACTCGGGTAATTTAAAAAACCCGGTTTTTTCGAGTTTTCAATTTCAAAAACCGGTTTTTTCGAGTTTTTCGGGTTTTTCGAGTTTTTCTTTATTTAAGCCTTAAAAATATTGTTTTAGTGTGTGCAGTGTAAAGAAAATGCTAAAATGTAATTATATATGTATTTAGACTTTCGTATTCTTATTGTTTAGCTCTAACAAGAGATTAATCAAGTAACGTTTGGTATAATGTTGAGACTTCCAGCCTCCCGAACAAGCCAGTTTCCTTAAAGGCTGGAGCACCATAAGCCCCATACACACTCTCTGCCAGATTATACAGAAGACTGAGGAGTGTAATCGGCCATTATGCCTAGCGTTCGCGGACTATGAAAAAGCCTTTGAGTAAATCGACACCTGGGTAGTATTGCAGTCCCTCCAGCGTTGTCATATCGACTATAGATATATCGAAGTGCTGAAGTGTTTGTAAAGATACGCCACCATGTCAATCCGATAAAAGGAGCACGGAACCAATCCAATTGCAGAAAGGCGTGAGACAGGGAGATGTTATCTCTCCAAAACTGTTCACGAACGCATTGGAGGTTGTTTTCAAGCTTAGACGTAGACTTAGACAGCTTAGGAACAGATTCGGCATCAACATCAATGGCGAATACATCACTCACCTTCGTTTTGCCGATGATATAGTTATCATGGCAGAGTCACTGGAGAATCTCAATACAATGCTCAGCGACCTCAGTAGCCTTTCCCAACAGGTGGGTCTTAAAATGAACATGGACAAGACAAAAATCATGTTCAATGTCCATGTTGTACCCGTGCCGGTAGTTATAGAGAACGATACTGTCGAAGTTGTTGACCATTACATTATATATATCTTGGTCAGATTGTTCAGTTAGGTAAGTCCTTAGGCAAAGAGGTCGCCTAAAAAATCAAACTCGGATGGGCAGCATTCGGGAAATTGCGTGAAATCTTCTCGTCCAAGATACCACAGTGCATAAAAACAAGGGTCTTTGATCAATGTGTGATGACATATGGTACTGAGACGTGGTCCTTAACTGCCTTTTATAGAAACTCAGAGTCACACAACGGGCAATGGAGAGAGCTATGCTCGGAGTTTCTTTGGGCGATAGAATCCTGAACGTGGATATTCGCCAAAGAACCAGAGTCATCGACATAGCTATTAAAATTTGCAAGTTGAAGTGGCTATGGGCAGGCCACATCACTTGAAGAACTGATAACTGATGGGGAAGAAAGGTTCTTGAGTCGAGATCGCGAACCGGAAGACGCAATGTCGGTAGGCCTCCCACTGATGATGATCCCACAGATGTACCGACGACATCGTGAGAGTCGTGGGCATCCAGTGGATGCAGATGGCAAGGTGTCGTACAGTGTGGAGGTCAAAGAGAGGCATATGTTAAGCAGTGAACGTCTTCTGGCTGATGACGATGACGATAGACAGCGGGAGTCACTAATTAGTCTACGTTGGGGCATGTTAAACTTTTTAGTGTAAAAAGCCGCGACGGATTATTCAATAGAACTGCCTGTCATCTCCAGCATTTTATTACATTCTTTACCCTTGGAACTGCTTCCTTCCGTGGCATGCAATGATTAAAACCACGCTGATGATTTATCACAAGCAGATTTTTTATACTCTATATATTTTAATGTTGCTGAATCGGCACTGGCAGTCCTCTTATTTTTTTTATCTCTGTTGATACGAAGAACTAGTATAACGTACGCTTAGCAAAATATTGAAAATAATAATAGGGATGATGATGGTTATTGATTTAGCTATGTTAACACAAAAACATGAAAATTGAGAAAGAAAAAGACTATACATTAAAATACGTAGTATTAGAAATTTTTTCAAAAAATCTTAGAAATACCATACAATAACTTTTAGTAGCACTTAGTAGCGCTCACAGCGCCTCACTCAGGCAACGTCAAACCAAAGCTTAACCATATATTACTCCCTAATCCCTAATTATTATTATAGATTGTGGTCAAACTGTTAAATTTATTCGATCAGTAGAGAAGAAATAGAGAAACAGTAAGTTTTTATGAAGTTTCATTGTTTATTAATGTTCTACTGGTAGTATTTAACATAAACAATCGTGAATAAAAGAAACTCGAAAAACCCGAAAAACCCGGTTTTTTAATCCTAAAAACCCGGTTTTCAAATCAGTCGGTTACTCGGGTTTTTCGGGTACCCGGTTTGCATGCCCTAGTGTGCTTAACGCTTATATCATTTATATAGTGGTATCGAAAAATGTCTGCCAAAAAATTAAGGGAGCGATGTAAACACGTTTTACACACGCTGACATATCTTACTAGTTGAAAAACGCACACTTCAAGCGGCACACAAGCAAACGAGATGTCCAAATGGACGACCAAGGGGGAAGTAAGAGCAAAGGGGAAACTGTAGGTATAACTTCGGTTGTCCATTCGTATACATTTTGAGCACATCGTTTGCAGTTGTGTGCGCTCAATTAAGTGTGCGTTTGTAGAGCTAGTAAGAATATGTCAGTGTGTGCAATACGTGTTTACCTTGATCGAGTTTTAAGGCAGATCCAAATCATATATTATCAAAGATAATAACACCATTTATTTATTCCGAGTGTCTGCGGTTAATGCTGGCAACTTTTCGTTTTCAGGTCACTGAATCTGCGAATTTATCTGTGTATAAAAGAAAATGAGTGAGTGAACACAATGACGGAGCTGTCACGAGGTTTGTCATTTGATTATTATTTTTGAAAATTAAATTTAAGTATTTCTATATATTTGCTTCAAAATTGTTAAAATTAGAAGCCAAATTCATTCGTGATCATTAGTACCATATTGTTCGAATTGTTTTCATAGTATTGAATACAGGTGATGCTAGCCCAAATATCCAAGTCGAGAACTCTAGTTTGACCTGAATTTGTTTCGCTAGTGCCTGTTTTAAGGAAACATTTTTGGACCCTCCCTAGCGTCTCACAATATTATCATGTAGATAAGATTACCTTACTAGGCCTTATTGATGTAATCACATTTCTAAAAACATCATTTTGCATTCGGTCCTCTTGGACGCTTCATACATTTCTCCCAACCCAATCTTCCCACTTAGGTCCTTGGCTCTTCTAATCTTCCAAATTCTCTTATCAATCCATTAGTTACATTAATAATCGTGTTTGCAGAAATCGGTGAAATCTGGTCACGTCTATTCGACCACCGTCCCTTTCTGAATGGTGAAATAAAGTTCATGCTAAAGGAGTTTGAGGTAATCAAACCTTGTACCTTTTTCAAACTATTTTTTTTATTTGAGCTGTAAAATGTGGCACCTTTGCAATAATCTATATGTACTACGTACATTGAATTCATTGCACCTGTGCTATTAAGTTATGAATACAAAAACGAAATAGCTGAAAACCTACATGTAATCTTTGTCACACATTTTTATATTCGTTATGCAGTTCAAACATTTAATATGGTTTATCATAATGAACGAAATCAGCATGATTGCTAATATTCAATGGAGTTTCATATTATTATCTTTATCACAAAAATAATGTTCTCATTTCAGGAAAAAAGAGGTGACCGTGAAGTTGAAAACTTATTTGCTATACTAGAGAAATTAACTGAAATCAAAGACAGTCAAGTTGACAAGATCAAGAAAACTGGTGAAACTGGGCTGCCTGTTCTGAAAGAAAAACTGGATCAGGCATTGCAGCTTTGCAACGAAATTGACTCCGAGTATTTGGATATCAAAAAGGTAATTATACAAGTTAGCACCATTAATGTGATTTTAGACTAGATAGAGGGTCCTAAAAAAAATCACATTGAAATTGAACCATGTTTAGTATACCATACTCCTAAAAGTAAAAAAATCCTGCAAAAAATATTTAGTTAATTATGAGCCCTCACAAGCCTCACAACATATATATTTTTAAATACACTTTAGAACTTTATAGGTATGTGTAACCTATAAAGTTCCAAAGTGTATTTAAAAATATGTATGTATATCAGTCTCTGGCAGCCATATTACGAGCTTTGCTTAGTTTGGGGTCAGATGACTGTGTGTGCAAAACTGTCCTGAATATTTATTTATATTTAGTGTTCCAGATGTTTATGCAGGCCTGTATAAGCAATGCATTTTGAGGCCATTTTTGCCCTGTTGATGTTGAATCTAAAGTTTTTAGATAATAGTGGAGAGCAATCAGCAGAGTAAAATATACTTACTTATAAGTACATAATTATCAATTTAAAAAACTAACTTCAAAATTAGTAAATATGCAATTTCGTTTACTTGGATGAAATGTTCTTTCCAGTTACTTTGATTTATAAACCAAAATACTGAACCGATTTTGATAAAATTCCTATGGGACCAATCTGAAAGTATATTCTTTTAAATAAAAGAAATTCCTAATTGGTTTATGAAAGGTGGAGTTTTGAGGTACCTACATAAAAAAAAATCGGATAATATTTAAGCTTTGACACCTATGTTATGTACCATAATCGTTTCACAGACCAATAAGGTAATTGTAAAATTGTATCAAAACAATGTTTGTTATTATAAATAACACAGTGCTGTAAATAAGGGATGTTATGGAGGTGGTTTTATTAGAACCAAAGTCAGAGTTTATAAATTTGGCTTGTCAGAATCGGAGGCGGAAGAAGAAGAGAGATGGCGTGTTAAAGGCAGATCTAGTAAAATTAAACAACACAAACGTTAAGTATTCAGCCTCAACAGAAAGCATTTGGGGAGAGGGGATCCCTCGGACAAGTAAAAACTTGTTCCGAACAAATTTATGTTTGTTCGTACGCGCTGGTTGCGGCCGCCGCCGTTTTACACCTTCGATTATAACCTCGGATTTAAAAACTCTAGAGCTGAAGTCGGAATCGGAGATGTAATATCAATCAGAAGTTCTGACTTGGAATCAGAATGGAACCTCCATAACATCCCTATTGTAAATGTATCAAATTATTGTCATAATTTTGTTGATTTTGTAAAATATAGCAGCTACCTAATTATTAATCAGCTTTTAATTATCTTTTAGGCTTACGAAAAGAAAAGAATTGAAAACCGTGAAAAGAGGCAAAAAGAATGGGATCAGTTTATTGATGATATGAACTTTAAGTGTCAACGGATAGACAACGCTTTTGAAGAAAAGGAAGAAGAACTGCGTGACTTATACGCCGACCTTAACCATAAATTAAACATTGCTAACTGAATCATGGATCTTAAAGTATCCCTCGTTAATACCAATTTAAAGATATACCCATCAGAAAATTTCATCACTTTTCTTAAATCTATACCCAATGATGAAGACATTCCCATTAACATTTTAAAAGTAATTGGCAGTAACTGCAAAGACAACCTAAATGAAAATATTGCTCAATCTAGCATAGTGCACTTAACTGATGAAGATTTAAAAAACATCAAAAGTATATCTGAATATGTAAAAGCTAATACAGTAATTTCTGAACCTGTTGAAGGATTAGTTGATTCCAACAAAGGCGTAAAAAAGGAAAATAACAATGAGAAGGAAAAGTCCGGTGACACTCCTGAAAAACATGTGAAAGATTCTATAGAAAATAAGGTTACTGACTTGAAAAAAAACAAAAAGAAATCAAACGACACCAAAGATGAAACAGAAAAGGATGCTTCTGACAATGAAGAATCTGTAAAAAAACATGATGCACAAGATTCCACAGAAGAAAAGATCCCTGAAATAAATCCTGAGCCTTGTCTCTTGACTTCTGATATTGACTGGTTGTACTTTTACCTGCAAAAAAGGAGAAGTAAAGGCGATGATGTACCATATTTGCACACTCTTATTGACGGGGCTAATGTTGAAATGCCTAAAAACAAATATAAAACAAGAAACCCTGAATTAGAAGCTCGATGTGTAAAATTGAGGTCACAAGCTGAGGCTAGGGCGTACAGGAAAATGACAAAGGGAGTTGATAATGTTAGAATGCGATTTCCGGAAGATAGTATTTCATATCAAAGTAAGTAAATATCATCATCATCATCATCAGCCAGAAGACGTCCACTGCTGAACATAGGCCTCCCCCTTTAACCTCCACACTGAACGACATCCTGCCATCTGCATCCACTGCCAATGCCCGCGACTCTCACAATGTCGTCGGTCCATCTAGTGGGAGGCCTACCTACGCTGCGTCTTCCGGTTCGCGGTCTCCACTCAAGAACCTTTCTTCCCCATCGGTTAACAGTCCTTCGAGCGATGTGGCCTGCCCATTGCCAGTTCAACTTGCAGATTTTAATAGCTATGTCGGTTTGTGTAAACTTTTTAACTATAGTAAAAAAGAGGACATGTTATAGTTCTCACTAGGTTCAATGATGGAAGTGACCATAGACTTACAAGGCTCTCTGAAAGTTGACATCAACATCAAATCCGTTTGATGAAGTATTCACTCCGACTAAACCTGATCCAAACTACAAAAAAAACTTAGTCATGCTCCTAATTTTCCAGTTTATTTATTGTTTATCCTCCTAATTTTAATTTGCTCTACTTCCTTGACCATCACGATCAGTTTAACCAAAAAAAACTTTGCACTTATAACCTACATATAAGGCGGTTTTCATTACTGGTGTAAGTAATTTTTTGCTGTTTTTTGTTGAGTAGTTCTACTTTTAGCCACCAACTAACCTGATGGTAAGCCGCGAAGTGGCCGAGGATGGAACATGTTGATCTTAAAGAAATCTATTCACTCTAGCCTTGAAAATTTATTTGTAGCCTAGATTGTAGTTCTCAGGAAGCAAGGACCTTGTTGCAGACTCATTTAGGACCAAGATACCTCGTTACTACGGCATTTATAAATTGTTTTTTATTTTATTATTTGTACAGATATTCTATCGGATTGGTCCCATAGAAATTTCATCAAAATCGGTTCTGTACTTTGGTTTATAAATCAAAATAACTGAAAAAAATATGTCATCCAAGTAAACAAAATTGCTAACAAAACTAGATTTGAAGTGGGTTATTTAAATTAATAATTATATAATACTAGCTGTACCCGCAACTTCGTCCGCGATTTCTTCAGAATAATAGCCTATGTCCGCCCTCATGATACATACTTATTACCTTCAAAATTTTATCGAGATCGGTTAAGGCGTTTAGCCGTGATCATGTAGCAAACAAACAGACGGACAGAGCTACTTTCGCATTTATAATATTAGTGTGGATTAAAGAGATGCAATCATAATTTCGTAAAGATTTTCGACGAAAGTCGAAATTCGGATTACATCTCTTTATGTACCTAATTACATCTCTTTATGTACCTAATCAGAATTTCGTCACAGAATTTCTCAATATGATGAAATCCGCTAATTAGCTTATTCAAACCCTTTTAAACTACACTGTAGTTTGACCGGTTACTCACCTCAAAATTTGCATTCTCACTATTCATGACGACATTCCTAACTAGATGATGAAATTTATTTTCCAGTGAAACAACTGAACCGCCATCTGATTGCGATTGGGCAGTTCATTCTATCCATTTTCGCTGGGTTCATGTTTGGCTTCAAAGGCATTGAATGGACTATTGGCAACCTCGAGTTCGGATTCAGACTGCTCTTAGGCGTGATGTGCGCACTAGTTATCGCCTTAGCAGAAATATACTTCCTTGCTAAAAAGCTGAATGAAGAATTAAGCATTCCTGAAACTGTACAGCTTGGTGGACCTGTCAAATTCGTGGACGAGCCCAAATATAGGCATCTGCCTAGCAAACCGCTTGGGACAAACGTAGGAAAGGAACACCAAGATTAATTTTAATCACTCTAAAATTATTTGTTATAAAATAAGTACAATTATTTTACATGTACATAATAAGCTTATACTCGGTCGAAGATCAAGGTCTGGAGGTTACAGTAGATAATAAAAAGCTGAAAAGTAAAAATCAGAGATTAAAAAACTCAGACCAAGTATAATAATATTGTTTAAATGTAACTAAGGAGTTGTAAAAATTTGTATTTGTTACATAAATAGTAAATCGGAAAGTTGTTTGATTTGTTAAAAATAACAGGCTTAATAAATAAATATATTTAAATGTTTTACATACTAGTGTATAGTATGAAATCATTGCATATATTGACGAAATTATTTATATCATGCGTGTAAGTAAGTAAGCTTTATTATATAATATAAACCTAAAATATCTTACTTATGGTGAAAACCGTATTAAAAACCGTTCCGTGGTTTAGGAGTTAGCGCAATGCCGGATTTAGAGGTCTGGAGACCTTGGGGCAACAAAGGAGTGGAGGCCCCCTGGTTTACTAGTGTTTACTAGTCTGAATTTGTTTTTTTTTTCCGTAGTCTATTGTGGGGGCCCCGGGGATGTAGCTCCGGTTGCCCTCCCCTAAATCGGGCCTTGAGTTAGTGGATATTCAGACAGACGCGGAGAGCGACTTTATTTTATACCTACTATTAAGATAAAGTATGTTTCCACTCAAAGGTTAGGTTAATATGAGGTATTCCTATAATATAATTATCTTTGTTCTATGTATTATTTGAAGGAAGAGGTAAGGAGAATCGTCTGTGTATGAAAACGGGTCCGTCAAAATGCGTTAAATTCTGGTATTTCTTCGTCATTGGTTAAATTAGGTAGGTACTTAGTTAAAACTAATATTATCCTTTTTATCGTACCTACATGATCTACTATTATCAAGCAGTTTGGTACAAAAAGGTTGAGTTGTTTTTGATGTTATTTTTTTAATGTTTTGACAGCAAACTATAACATGGACAAAGTCATCATCATTCAGTTTGAAGAATCTAAAGAAGTAGAAGAATTTTACAAAAGAAAACAAGCTATTTTAATGAAAAGCTAAGAGAACCAACGATTTCGAATTCTTATTCCACTAGAAATTGATTTCAATCAGTGTGAACACAATTATGGAGCTAAAGGAATCCCATGCTCAATCCATACATACTTGTTTAAAGATCTATCCCTCGAAACAATTTACTGCTTTTCTAAATACTCTGCCTGATGAAGAAGATATTCCAGATAACATTATAAAATTAATTGGTAGAGATCGTAATGGCAAAATGAAGAAAGAAAATGCAAAATCAAATATAGACCTAAATGATGGTGAGGTAAGAAACATGAAGAAAATTAAAAAAATCATTAAAGATAATAATAGGTCTAACAATACTGAAGGGAGTGAAGACAACTATTGTGATGATAACGATAAGTTAATTAAGAAAGAATATAAACCAAAGGAGAATACTTGCCCTGATAAAGATGAGTGCATCAAAAGAGCTGATAAAGTTTCCCCAGATAAGAATATTATTGATTCCAAAGAAGAAAAGGCGCAGATTTATTCCAAACCTTTCATTTCCACCACGGACATTGATTGGGTGTATTGCTATTTGCAAATTAAGAAAAGCGAAGGCACCTACGTTCCATATTTACATGCCCTTTTGGAGGGATCCGATATTAAAATGCCAGAGAACGAAATAACCGAAAGAAATCCTGATCTAGAAGCTAAGTGCCTCGAATTGAGGGCTCGGCAAGAAGGAAAGGAGTACACTAGAATGTCACTGAAAATTACTGTCGACGACTTGAGTGTGAAAATGAAACGCTTGGAAGACATTTCATATCAAAGTAAGCAGTCGTTTAGGGATTTCCTTACATAAATAGAGAAAAAGTATCAATGCTCTCCAGGCTCACAGTTCGCAAAGTTGAACAGAATAACAAATAGATTATTTAAAGAAAAAGAAAATACCCAACTGTTTTTTTTTTTTGCCTATAGGTAATATCGACAACCCTCGCATAAAAAATCGGTCAACCCATTTAGGCTATAGATGGTTATATAGAAACATAAAAAAACACATGCATAAGCCAGAAAAACATTGCCTTCTTGCCCTTTTTGGGCAGTCGGGCAAAAAGTTGTAGGTACCTATCTACTTCGCTGGTACCTACATTTATTGAAGAAGAGGGTACTTAATTTTTGGTAGCAAGCCTAGAAAGTATTCTGTTGTTACAAAAAAATAATCTTTTGGTTGTTTGTACCTAGCATAAAATTAAAAAAAAAATCTTTGGTTGTTTGTACCTAGCAAAAAAAAAAAAAAACTGGTTGTTTGTACCTAGCATAAAAATAAGTGAAAATCTAGCTATACCTATAGTACCTAAATAAATCTTATTAAATGTTCCAGAACATAAACAACTGCATGCACCTTTCGCATTTGGAAATTGGAATAAATTTATACACAAACGAAGCAAAGTGGGGAAAAATAAAAAAGAACACCAAGATTAGATATCGTATTGATTTTGTAGGTACCTAACAGAATATTATTATCGCTCAATATATAGGTAATATTGATAAGCCCTATAACTACCTTTTTTGGAACGGGAAGGGGATCTGAGACCGATATCTTTAGATATATTGAAATCTTAAGTTATCGTGCTGTTGGGTTAACAGTTAGGTTAGCCAGGCAACTCGGTGGCCTGCCTATGTGCCTGATGGAGGGGAACGTGTCGGTACAGCCCTAGAATGCTGCCTGAGGTAACACATACCTAGCCAACTATTATGTATTATACTTATAATGTATAGTTATAATAATTAATAATAGTTTGTTCCCTATTAGGAATATACCTACCTACTGCTTTGCGCTGTTGCTATTTACCTATTATTACTATCTTATTAAAATGTGTCTGTACAAGAGTCCTTTTTATTTTCAACCTCCAATAATAATAAAATGTTCAAAATACGCGATGAAAGGCGATTTCTTTTATATTATTTGTTTTGTACATGTTACATAATGTTCTTCTAGACCTCAGAAAAAAATGGAAGCGTTATACCTACTGTTTCCCTCTGGCATTTACCCCCCTTGGTCGTCCATATGATCACATCATTTGCAGTTGTGTGCGCTCAATATTGAAGTGTGCGTTTGTAGAGCGTAGTGCGTGCTTACCTCGCCCCCTTCAGTTTTTGGCAGACTTTTTTCGGTGCTAGCTCGAGTTTAAAGGCAGATCCAAACTATATATTATCAAAGTTCAAAGAAAGATACAAGTTTATGTACAAAGACCGTGCTAATGCACGGCCATTTTCAGATAGGAGACGTTTGTATTATATATTATGTAAGTACATGTGCACATACATTAAAATATTTATCCCTTTTTTACTTATTACTTTCATATCCCGTGTTACGTTAGGTACTTACTACAAAACATATACATATTAAAAAGTTTTGGTATTTAGTGGTAATAGTGTGAAGCTAAAATTAATTAAAAAAAAACCACAGAAGAAGGAAGTTGACAACTACAACGTTTCTGACAGTATGTCAGCCGGTTGCGCCTAAAAATTCGTACTGTCATGCATGACATGAGTTGAATGTTTTGGTTTTTGTATTGCACAACAAACAAAATATTATCGTTTACCACGACGATTCGTGGCTTGATGATTCATAATAACATTCTAGACGTAAACACATATTTAAACAGAAGGCCGTGCACGACATAACTCAGTGATTATTTATCTGTGAAGTGAGACGGTCGTGTATAGCTTTTTGCTCTGGTTACATAGTGTTTATTTTATCCAGTTTTCTACAATTATCAGGTAAGAGAATATATTTATTTAGGCGATTCGGACCTGAATTCTGGATCTCTTTAATTTACGAATGGTAATAAGTTACAAGGTTTAGTTTGCAGTCTTGGAACTACCTTCATTTTGTTAGGTGAACAAGTAGGTGTACAAATTTACATAGAAAAACAGAATGGCGCTGTACTTACTAAATGGCTGCATATTAAACAGGGCATTCAGCATATCACTTTATATAGAACATCATACAATTTCTTAGATGAAGCCTAATTCTATGAAAAAATTGTATAAATCTATTGCTTTTTGAATGGGTTTTGTGACTTTCATTTCTATACTGATGGACTGATGCGGCCTGTGCAGGTAGTGTGAATTGATTTTTAACTTTTTAAACACCAAAGGTCTCGCTTCGCAAGTGCGCACTACGCCATTTTGATGATTTTTAAATTGTTGAGAAGCATTTATTGAATTTTGAAATATAGGTATGTAGTTAGTATGCGTCTAGTCTCTTTAAAGTTAACTTCTATTTAACTAAAAACTCTCTAAAACATGGAAATTTCTAAGGTTTGTTTGGTGTTACATTGACATCTTATATATATAAAAGAAAGTCGTGTTAGTTACACTATTTATAACTCAAGAACGGCTGAACCGATTTGGCTGAAAATTGGTGGGGAGGTAGCTTAGAACCAGGAGACGGACATAGGATACTCTAAAAACGGCTGGACCGATTTTGATGAAATTTTGTGTTCCTGGAGCGGGTCATAGTAGCGAGGCCGAAGGCCGAGCTTACACCCGTGCGAAGCCGGGGCGGTCGACTAGTACTATATATTAAGTAGTGCAAATGCAATGCAACAACCACTCTCATTAATGAAACATAATACATATTAATTATATAGACCTTAATAACCATTAATGTTGCTTAACTTCAAACACAGTACTGAGCATGGGGTGGTAAAAATTTGCCAATGATTCTTTGAAATGTGTTCATTTGTATCTTATAATGGCCTAGCTCATGTTTACTTCCCTAGGTACTATCTTTTTATACTTACTTAATTTAAACTTGCATTGTTTTGTAACTTTTACAACAAAAACTCTTTAGGATGTAATCAATTACCAGTCCCTTAAATTTAAATATATACAGGGTTACACGGAAAGGGTGTACCTACTAAGCGGAAAGAGGTCTGTTATACTTATCATCATTATGAATAAGTTTTGCATAATAGGACCAACCCTGAAATCACAAAAAAACACCTGAAAAATATTTAATATTGTTTCATACAGTTTGTCGAGTGTCAATGACCGGTTTCTATGGAACAGCTAAGTTATTTTTTTCTTCTATGGAAAAGCTAAGTAATTTTGTTTGGAACAGCTCGCACAATGGAGCCGAGGATGCGCGTGAAATTGTGCCGAGGATGTGTTATAAGGTAGTGCGCGTATTTTACAAAAATCAATTAATGAATACAATGCCTCCACTCCCCTCTCCCCTATGACTTAATGTGCACTCTCAAGTTTAATCAGTTCTTGGTTCAAACTATACTGTAACTATGATTCTGAATTGCATCATGCAATCTGAGAAAGTCGTGGTTCACTGACCTCGTCAACAATAATTTTAATCAAAACAGCATTAAAACATTGTAGGATTAAGCCTCCAAGTTTCATTAACTGTAATTTAGACAACCTTTTTGCGACGCTACATTTTGAGTAATCACAATCAATAGGTAGGTATAACAGTTTCTGACTAATCTATACTTATAATAGAAATGTAACAGGTCTAATTCTGTACATTGCACTATATTGTGTAAACAAGAGTTATGCGAAAGACAGAGAGGCAACTTCTAGGTTAATATATATGTATGTATATCAGTCTCTGGCTATTACAAGCTTTACTTAGTTTGGGGTCAGATGACCATGTGTGCAATAATGTCCCAAATATAGCAGTAGGTAGTTAGCCCTTGCACGTCCTGAATTGGACTTTATTGTGTGGTAGTATGAGTCACTACTTATTTAAATGATTTTGCGGAGTGAATCTGTTGTAGCTGTCTAGGTCTTCTGTGGTTTTACGTATTTACATGTAAGAATTCTTTGACCCTTTAGCTATCAATTGGTGTAATAATATTTTGGATGTAGATTATACATTTTATGTAGTTGCAGCATGAAACTGTATCCCCCGATGTTTTTTTCATCAGTTATTTAAACTGCCCACTATGGAAGCAAATTTAAAGATGTATTCACGTCAAAATGTTTTTGCTAGGATACTAGTTTCAACTGATTAAGGTCATCTGGTATAGGTACCTAACACTCATTTACATATTATACTGTTCATGATTTAGTCATAAAGGTTTAAACAAGTAATGTAATTTTATTGTATGTGGTTGTCATTCACAGTGTGAATAATTTTTATTAGGTAGTAGCTACGAATTTCTTTCTTTCATTCTTTCTCAATTCAAGATAATATAATAAATTACTTTTTATAGAAATGCCTAAAGTGTATATTTTAACACCATCACCGAATTGTCAGAGGCACATTGAATATCAACATCAAGCTCGAGAGGTCTCGTCTGGTGAAGTCCACGCTTCGTCCTGGTCATGCTCAAATCCAAAACCCCAAAGACTTCCAACTCGAACTGCATAATCGCTTCCAGGGCCTAGCCGAATGCGGAACTGTGGACGAATTAAACAATGGGCTGGTGGAAACTGTCCAAGCAGTGGGGTCCAAGTTCTTTAAGACCCCACGCCGAAAAAGACCTCAGAAGCTCTCAGACGAAACCATTAAGTTAATAGAAGACCGGGCTGAGATGAGACTGCAATCTTCAGCTGATATGTCGGAATATGGCAAACTTAATAGACGAATCTTGAAATCGGTGCGATATGATCTGCGTTCCTATAATACAAGATGTATTAGGGACGCAATTGAGCGGAACCAGGGCTCAAAAGTGTTCGCGAAAAATTCGTCTATTGGGAAAAGCCAAATGACGAAGCTGAAGATCGAGGATGGCAGTATCATTTCATCAAAGCCGGAGATTCTGAGAGAGCTCGAGAGGTTTTACGGACAGTTGTACACCTCAACACGACAGCCTATTGTCAGCGCAGCTCAGGACAAGAGAGCTAAACTGACCCGACACTAAACTGAGGACATCCCAGACATCAGCTTGTACGAGATTAGAATGGCTCTGAAACAGCTTAAGAACAACAAGGCGCCGGGTGATGACGAAATCACGACAGAACTTCTGAGAGCGGGTGGAAAACCGGTACTTTTGGTCCTCCAGAAGTTATTTAATTCCGTCATACTCGAAGGTACTACGCCTGAAGCATGGAATAGGAGTGTGGTGGTGCTCTTCTTCAAAAAAGGTGATAACACCTCGTTGAAGAATTATAGGCCCATCTCACTCCTGAGCCATGTGTAGAAGTTGTTCTCCAGAGTCATTACGAACCGTCTCGAAAGCAGGTTTGATGACTTCCAGCCTCCCGAACAAGCCGGTTTCCGTAAAGGCTGGAGCACCATAGACCACATACACACGCTCCGCCAGATTATACAGAAGACTGAGGAGTATAATCGGCCATTATGTCTAGCGTTTGTGGACTATGAAAAAGCCTTCGATTCAATCGAGACCTGGGCAGTGTTGCAGTCCCTCCAGCGTTGTCATATCGACTATAGGTATATCGAAGTGCTGAAGTGTTTGTATAGAAACGCCACCATGTCAATCCGATTACAGGACGAGAGCACGGAACTAATCCAATTGCATAAAGGCGCGAGACAGGGAGATGTTATCTCTCCGAAACTGTTCACTAACGCATTGGAGGACGTTTTCAAGCTCTTGGACTGGAATGGATTCGGCATCAACATCAATGGCGAATACATCACTCACCTTCGTTTTGCCGACGATATAGTCATCATGGCAGAGTCGCTGGAGGACCTTAATACAATGCTCAGCGACCTCAGTAGCCTTTCCCAACAGGTGGGTCTTAAAATGAACATGAACAAGACAAAAGTCATGTCCAATGTCCATGTTGTACCCGTACCTGTAATCGTTGGGAACGATACTCTCGAAGTTGTTGACCATTACACGAAGTTGTTGATCCACCGAGGCAGTCTGGTATGTATGCACCGGTATGTGCCTATATACCGGGCATAAATCAATAGTGCAATAAAGCTCAATTCACATTTACACAACCGGCCCTTCCATATTCCTAACACTGAAATGCGAGCCCTATAAGTACTGTGCGAAAGAAGTAAAGCCGAATTTCCAGTGACAATGTCGTTATTAATATTTTGCCATACGCACATGTATTACAAATTTTGCTATTTTCAGCAGACTTCATAAATAGTATGATAATATGTTACGCAATGTCTACGGTGTACAGTATGGTGTATTACACCGATTGTGAACCGATTTTTTTTTAATTATAAAAAGGCTGTCTTGAATGGGGGGGGGGGGGGTTTGAATTTGAAGAAATTGTTCCAGCTTTGTGAGGGTGAAAAATTAGGGGATGAATCCCGTTTATTGAATTTCATCTACCGTGAAGTAGATTTTTATCATTTAAAAGACAATTAATAAATTTGACGACCGGTAAAGTGTGGAACAACGCTCCTGTAGCCTTATGGGTAACTCTAACCGCGGGCTCGAATTAGCGCACTTTGCAAAATCACGCAAACGTGAACCTTAACGCGCCGAGATACGGTTTGCGGTCGTGCAACTTTTCGCAATCACCTAAACTGAATCGCTTATAACAGGCAGCCGTAAGGCTCCAGAGCCCTGATTCACTAACAACTAACACGCTCGTAACGCAGCGCGTTAAGTTAACCTCTAAAAGTTGGCTTTATTTCTTAGAGCATATACGCCAAATTTTTTGAGGTTGACGCGCCGCGTTACGTGCTTGTTTTAGTAAGTAAATAAAGACCCTGTATAAAATTAATTTCGGTTGTTATTTTTTGGTAAAACGTCTTTTGGCGCGGCTTGGCAGTAAAACAGACTCGTATGCCGTGGTGGCAAATGATATGACGCTCTCATGCCGTCATGTTTCACATCTACCGAGCGTTCCGTGTCGTCAAACTTTATTGTATTTGTGTTTTCTACGTGACGTAATCCACGTAAGGCCTAATGTCTATTAAAGCAAAGGATGAGCAAGGTTCAGACAAGTAAACTCAACATTAAAAACCAAAAAGCTGTTACAAATACCAAAAAAGTCATGCAGTATCAATCAAGTCGATACGGAGACTGAAATAACAAACGCAATGTAATCGAAGTTTGCTAAATATTGTTTTTTTCTATACGCACTTTTCAATGTAAGGGCCCGGTGATATGTGAATCAAGCCTAAGTTAGGTATTTTAGGTCATAACAAAGGAGTCTAGCTCGTCACTGCGCGCGCAACCCTACTGAACATGCGCGAAACGACACAAACCTTAGTTTTACCGGAACAATCCAATAGATTTAATCAACCAAGTCTCCTTTAAAATTTAAAAGGGTTGTTGCATTCTATGAAAGCAAGTGAAGTGCGTTGGTCTGCGCGATATTTATTTATCTAGCAATAAACACCTAACATCTTACGTCACTATGGCTAGTCTATGTGTGGTGTTCTCATCCCTTTTCTTATTATTTTCTATTTCCTACATTATCGTGAAGAGCTTAAAGAGATTCTTCAAATTTTCCATTTCGATTGAGTCTAAACCACGAAATCGGCGCGACAAACAGAACATACTGAGAGAGCGCGGACAATTCGCAGACGGAGGACGTATGGGAGTACTAAGTAAGCCGTCACTCGCTTTCGCTATCAGCATCCCGCCTGTGCGCATTGTTAGTGTCAGTTGGCGCGAGCGGGATAACACGATAACGATTGCGAGGTACAGGTTACTTAATAACCCCGCTAATTATTATACATTATTAGTAAATGATTTTTCCAAGTTTAATCGCGTACTTACTATTTATGGGAATTACAACATAAATGTTATAACTTATAATTGACTGTTAAATAATTTGACGTCTAGCAGGATTTGAACCTGCACATGATCCGAGCAAATGACCCCGTTGGACCAACTAAGCTACGTTAGCCTCGGTCATCTCTAGCCATCGAAATTCAAACTACCCATTGCACAGCATAAGGGCGTATTCACGTAGGAAGCAGGTTGCCAGCGCCGATTTACCTGCGCTTATCGGAAGTGGTCCGCGCAGGCCACACGCAGGTAGTCGGCGCAGGCAGTCTCTATACTAGTCGGCGCAGGCGGTCTCTATATTTTGTGCCGGACCAGCACCGATAAGTGCCGAACGTCGCCAACAAGTTCGGATCTGCCCCTATCAGCGCTGGTAGAACAAAGTATGGAGACTGCCTGCGCCGACTACCTGCGCGTGACCTGCGCGGACCAGTTCCGATAAGCGCAGGTAGATCGGTGCTGGTAGCCTTCTTCCTACGTGAATACGCCCTTATGAGGCATAATCAAAGTGCGTAGCATATTTCCGTTTTACACAAGATTGTATGCAACCATCCATAGGATACTGCTCATATTGTGTAAGGCTGGCGTTATTACCTTTTGTGATTTAAAAATATAAAAATATGCACCCTAGGTACTTGCGTTTAATTTGGAAAGGATGATTAGGCATATTAAAATTTAATTAATCATTATTAAAGTCACTTATGTTATAAAATGATTTATTATTATTCTGTCTTTTTATTGTCTCACAGAAGGTGTAAAACGCATATTGTTTTCCTAGGAGTTAAAGCTCGTCATGGGCGACTTTGAATTTCCTCGCTGCACTCTGAATTCTGGTCTTAAATTTAACTATACTCCCTCGCTACGCTTAGGAGTTAACTCTAGTATACATTGTTACGCTCGATATGCGCCCATGACAAGACCCTTGCTTTATGCCCTTGGTGAACAATCTATTATTTAATCGACTCAAGTTTTAGGGCGTAGATGCAGATATCTGCGTGGCCGAAATAGCCGATGCTAGTCAAGACACAAATTAATCTATAGGTGTACTTATTGACATAAATATGGCCAGAGTAGTGTACACAGCAATACTAGCGGCGAGCAAAGTGCATTATTAATAACTTTGGTAACCTATAGCTACTTTGACGGGCCTTAATTTCATTATAAATAAAATACCAATTCAATGTTAGCCCGAGATAGACACGACAAAAACAGTGAAATTAATTTTGATCTTTATTTCACATGTACCAGAGGCTAACCCTAAAATGAAATATTATATTTTTTTATACTTTTACAATTGAGATCTATAAGTAAACTAATTATGCAGTTTGATGTTTTTATCTTAGTAACTATAGAAGTTAAACGGAAAGACATATGGACATACAGAACGAATTTATAGTTTCCTTACTACCCTAGACAAATAATGTACCATTTTGGTCTATGGTAGTACGGAACCCTAAAAAAGATGCACGTACCCGAAAGACCATGATTGGTCAGTAGCAAAGAAAGAAAAAAAAGTTAAAAGTTTGTCGAATAAACTGCCATTATTAAAGTTAATCAATCCTAGATAAACAGAAAATAATCCAATGAGAAAGCCAACTCCTAAACGACTCGTTTTGCATTTGGCTTGCTCATTCAAACAACACGTCCGTACCGCACGAAAGACAGATGATACTGTCATTTTGGTCGCAGCGTGTGCAGCGTGGACGCGCCCTATGTTCGTTTACCCATGTCCAAGCAGTAAGATTAAAAAAAATATCATAAGTGTCCAATCACATGCGGTGCGGGCCTTAATTTATCTATTAGTCTATCTCCGTGAACGGACTAAAGACCAGGGTTGCGCAAATTTTCATCAGGGGCGAAATAAAACACATGGAATGTTATGGGGGCCAGATTTTAAAACTGTGGTTTTTAATATCATTGTTACAAGGGAATATTAAGGTCGCTTTCGCCGGCCAGAGCTATCTCTCTCACACATTTTCAACATTTTGAGGATAACAAATCACTTTTTCATTACTCATACTCGGAAAGTAGGTCTGAAGTTGCCTGAGAAGCGGGTTGAAAGTAATACATTTCAGCCCTAGGGAGAATCACTTTCAACTGACAGACACTCAAATAAAAATAAAAAAACTAGTTCTATTTTCTATTTCTAGTTTTTTTTTTCTTAGAGGATTATGGCCCCGAACTTCGCGTGCATTTGCCAGTGTAAAATAAAATTCACACGTATTTTCTTTAGTCAGTTCATGTTTTTATTTTTAGTTTCCTTGTATTTGTAATGAAAAGCACAGTGTTTACCTCGGGGTTAAAGACTTATTTAGTCCCTCGAACTATTAGCGTCTACGCTCGGGCGCCCTACCCCATCTCGGGACTAAATACTTAAGTTACCTTCACCCCTAGTCGCGATGCTCTGGCGACCCGCGAATTTCCGCCAGCATTGACGTCTGACTTTTTTACAGTGATGGAAGACCAAGTTGCGTACAAGGTGTATACTTTCTGGAGGGAGAGGTCAAAGCCGGAGGTGCGGAGATTCGGAATAGACAAGTCGGTCGTCTCCAGCTACACCTACCTGCTGGCTAAGGTTCATGACGTTTTTCCTAACTTGAAGGAAAAGACGTTTAGCATCTGTTGGAAAGGTAAGGAACCATTTCTCTTTTAATTACGAGTACTTAAGCTCTTGAGAGCCGTGTTACAAAATGCATCGTAAAATTAGGTGTCTGGATTTTCGGACATAAAACGAAAAAAAGCCGTAATTGTCAAGACTAATAAATCAAGTAAACCATAACATTAAAATTGTTATTTTATGTCAGTAATTTAACGAAATCCACTCTCAAACTCTATCCTAGAGTTTACAAATTTACTCTTGTAAATTGGAGGTAATAAGTTGATATGTTGAGTTTTTACAAAAATTTAAGCCCTTATAAAAAAACAGATGGCAGAGCAATGAGTGTAATTAGCCCCTCCTTTGTATCCGCACCTGGGTCTATTACTAGTGTGAACGTGTATTCATCGAAATAAAAGGCTCACTATTAATAGCACCAGACTGTTGAGCAGCCGCAGATCCAGCCCTCAAATAAGGTTGTGGTCACAGCCACCCGAAAATCGGGCAAGTGTGAGTCAGCGTATGAACCTTGCTCGTGCATGATCGATATAGTGCATACCTACAAAGGAAATGTTTATAAAAAAAAATATAACGGCCTGACCAAGATTTTGTACAGTGTATCGTAGTTTCACGCGGGTAAAGCTGTGGGGCGTCACAAGTCACGTATTAGGGTTGTGGGCATGACCATCCTGCCCACAACGGTGGATCCGCGCCTGCTGTTGAGATGAAAAAGTCTGATAATAGGCCGTGATTAAAAGGTATATCTTGTATACTCATGACAATTGCTTTGTACACAGACGAAGAAGGCGATGACGTTAAGATCTCCAGCGACGATGAGATTATGACAATGATGACAACAGTGCCCCAGCAGCTGTTCAAGTTGTATGTGTACGTCGAAAATAAAACTGATGGAGTGAATCCGCACTCCGTCAACGTGGCTTGTGCTGCAAGTGCTGCAACCCCACGTAAGTGCCAAAATACCAATAATAATCTTTCAGAACGTCTGGGCCCTGATTCCATAACTACGAACACGCTCATAACGCGGCGCGTTAAGTTAAAGTTTCCCTTTATTTCCTAAGGGCGTATTCACGTAGAAAGCAGGTTACCAGCGCTTATCGGTACTAGTCCGCTCTGATAACCGCTAATACCGGCCGTAAAGGATCACTAAACAGATCTATTTCCCTTCTGCATGTTACTATCGGACGGCCAGGGCAGGAACAAAAAAGTGGCATCGTTGACTTCTATGTTTTAGTTGATTGAATCAAGTGTTACTTTGCGGAAGTCCATCTTCAAAACTGATCTTTCTGATAGCGTAGAAGCGGAATTACACGAGAGATTCATCAGAAAAACAGTTTTTAACTATGTTTTTTCTTAGGTCCATTCGTGTTTGCCAGTCATTCCGCTCCGGGCGATCAACCTGGTCACCCAGGGGTCCACACGGGCGTGCGATGCGACAATTGTAACCGCGGTGTGGTCGGATTTCGCTACAAGTGCATCTCATGCGAGGACTTCGATCTGTGCTCGGCCTGCGAGATCCGAGGCGCTCATTCCCAGCATTGTTTCGTGCGCATTCCGAGCCCGCATATGCCGGTAAGTACAGAACACTGGGAGATTTTAACCTGGCTGCCCTCCTCTTCCTTGAGTCGTATTAATCATGGCTGATGGTCGTAACCATCATCATCATCAGCCAAAGCCATAGAGGGTTACGCATATACCAGTTAACAAGTTTTACTGTGGGACCAACCCTGAAATCGCAAAATCAATTACCGTTATCTATGGAACAGCAGATTGTTTTTCCTGGACTTCAGGACTGGTTTCATAGTAAAAGTTGTTCATAATGATGAGTCCAATGACCTGCTTTCGGTTTAGTACAGGGTATATGCGTAACCCTCTATGGCTTTGGCTACAACCCTACCATATGCATGTCTCGGAACGTTCATTGAATGACCTTTGAGCTGGAATGTCTTGAATATTATAGTTTTATTATTATCGCTATAACTCAAAAAGTTGTCATCACTAAATATTCGAAATAATTTTGAATAAATATTATTAATATGACCTATTAGCGTAGCAAGTAACAAGTTTTTATGTCACATTATTTATGACCGCTCCTCTTGCTCTAACATCAGGGCTGGCGCTAGAGGGTAAAAAAAAATAATAGGACAGACGGACGGACTGAACGAACTTATACATAAGTACATTTATAAGTAATTACTTCAGGGTTCTTTGTACCTTGTCCACATTGTCTTTGTAGTAAAGTATGGAAAAGTTGGAAAGTTGTCATAAGGTTATTCATTCTAGACCCAGAGAGGTCTTGTTGAAAAACTGATTATTACCCATTATTTGTTAGTCAAGTAATTATTACCTATTAAAAATAAAAATCTTATAGCCGCAGGTGGTCGTAGAGTGCATCAAAAAGTCTCGTCACGTCTTGAAGGCATTCGCCGCTAGACTCTTCGAAGCTCAGAAGAAACATACCGAAATGGCTAAGACCGCCGCTTGCGCTGCTGCTGCCACGGCCACTGCCGCTGCTTCTGGCGCTCCCGCTGCTACGATGGCTCAGCGTTTTTCTTCTAAGTCTGAGGCGAAGCTCGCTGCAAAAGAACGCCGTGAAGAGCGCCAGGAGAAGCGTCACGAAAAACATGAAAAACGCCAAGAGCGCCGCATGGAAGATCGTCGTGAGAGGCGTGAAAATGCTCACGACCGCCCTAGCTGGGTGGACGTCTTTTCCAAATATATTGACCAATTCGCCAATCTCGCCGCTGACCATATCCGCGTAGTTACCAGCGCAGAACAAACGTCACAAACAGCTGAAACAGTCCCCATTGTTCCTATAGACCAGGCCGAGTTTACCAAAATGATGACCGCCTGTATGGCTTTGCGCAACTCTATGAGTCGATCGTTTGAGACGTCTGAACAGGAGGGCGCTTCGCAAGAAACCTCCGAAGATACTGCCCAGGCTCCTACTGCCAAGTCTGCTTCTGCCCCATCGACTTCACAAATGGCCCCAAACCAAGCCCTGAACACTCCGGAAGCTCCAACCCAGGCTCCAACAACTCTGCAAGGCCCGACCGAGGCCCCTATTACTCCGCAAGTCCCAACTACCACACCTGTCATGCCTCAGGTTGCTCCCAACCCTGTGAAGCCCGTAGAGGATACAAAGGCCGACATGTCTGACGTCAGCTCAGTATCGAGCGCTGAAGGGATCAGCCAAGACTCATACCCCGACAAATCTGCTGAAGACTGGACCATGATAAACAACTATAAAGGTAACTTCTAATTTAAAGTATCTCCTTTGCAAAAAAAAAAAATATGACGTCGGACTACGCGTTATTGAATTACAAATAAGTACACATTTTGACTTATCCCAAGGGAACTGTGCTGAATTTCGGGATAAAAAGTATCCAGTGTCCTACCTCGTAGTATGAACTCAAATCGTGCTAAGTTTAATTTGAATTCATTTAGTCTTTTCGGCGTGATGCGCGGCCAAATACAGTCAGACAGACAGACAAAAATGAAAATATAAATACTGTTTTGGCTTCAGAATCGAAAGTGCTGTCCAATAATAATTTAAAATATCTTCTATGTACAGAATTGGACCTGTTACAGTTTTATTATAAGCAGATATAGATTACCGCATGCGAGAGATTCTTTTGCTCTGACCGTTACAGAATCACTATCACTTTCGCAAATGTTAGCCAAGATATAAATACAGCGCAAAATGCAGACACGTGATCGACCCCGCGCGAGTATGCGTTACCCAACAAGAGTGTTAAGTTCTCACTCAGTCTCTCTCAATCTGTCTCAGCTGTACAACAGACGTAATTGCGGTAAAATTTTAAAATTACAGCTAAAATTGTAATAGAAAGCAAAAAATAAACACAAACGATAATGTTATTAGACTTTTATCTTATCGACAAGGAAAGGTACAATAACACTGATAGTGAAACGAATGACCCAAAACTGAATAAATGGCTTGGTTGGGATCCATAATATACGAGTTGATTGCCCCGAACTGTGCGATCCTCCCGACTGCTCGATCGATTTTTCTGTTAATATAAAATATTTGAATTTATAAAATGTACAGGAAGAAACTATTTGCCTACAAAATTTTATGAAGATCGGTTTAACGGTACATAGGTTAATGTCGATCTGTTCCCATAGCATAGACTATAAGTCTATATATAGCCTATATATAGAACTTCACTTCACTCGGTCAATACATTAGAAAATAACTTTGTTACTGTTTTATGACGAAGGTTAAACTGAACAGGGTCTTGATGAATTTTAAGGAAGTAGAGTAAAATTGTTACGTCAGAAAAATATGGAAAAATTACTAATTAACCTACTGGACACATTTGCAAATAATTAGATGTCTGCCGTCGATGTAGACTGCTGAATCAGCGCTTGGTTGAATTGCATCACTCCATCCGATGCCCTCAAGGTTGTTGCCACTGCTTGCAAGTGGGTCATTGCTGACCATGCAAAACTGGGCTTAATATATGTTCGGTTCGCACATATAATGTCATGTCGTATGTATTATTATTGGGCTTTTTTTAAAGAGCGGCAAACAACTATAATCTAACGATTTTATATGGGATACATATCGGAGAGTGTGCATTGGATCTGCATGATCTGATTCCCTCCTGCACATTTTTCTATCGGACTGCCAGAGTGGGCAAGAAAAATCGACACTGCTCTATAGTTGATATTTCGAAAACCCGTACGAAGCGCTTTGATTCCAGTTTTATTGTGCGAACTGCTAGTCTGTGGAATGCGCAGCCTGAAAGGGTGTTTCCTGATAGTTACAATCTGGGTGTCTTTAAATCACGAGTGAATCGGTTTCTTCTAGGCAAGCGTGCTCCATCGCTTAACATTAGGCGAGATGGAGTTCGAACGCAAACCTCTTATTAAATTTAAAAATAAAAAGCCATTCGCTCCGCTTGCTGGTAAAAGGTAATCGCCGCCTATGGACTCCTGCAACACTATATAATTGTGTTGTCGATGCTTTGA
The DNA here is from genome assembly GCA_949125355.1 of Agriopis leucophaearia. Classification (NCBI taxonomy): domain Eukaryota; kingdom Metazoa; phylum Arthropoda; class Insecta; order Lepidoptera; family Geometridae; genus Agriopis; species Agriopis leucophaearia. The sequence continues at coordinate 6,424,868 of OX421262.1, forward strand.
CAGCCCTTTGACTTATTCGAGATTTTTCGAGATTTCAGGTTTGATCCCATAGTAAAAGTTGTTCACAATGATGAATACAATGTCCTCCTTCTGCGTAAACCTGTATACAAATTTAGGACAATTACTAATTATATGAAGTAAAAAATAAAAATCATTATCAAGCCAATAAAGACTTCGACACAGAATACATATAAGTACAAGTACAGAAGATTCACTCCCCAAATCATTTAAATAAGTAGCGACTCTTGCTACTACACAATAAAGTGCAATTCAGGACGTGCGAGCGCTAACTACCTACAGCTATATTAACCTAGAAGTTGCTTCTTTGTCTATCGCGAAACTCTTGTCGCGTTATCTCTGTCTATTGCGCGGCAGCGGGTACGGCAAGTCCGACTACTTGTAGCTTCATACCTAAAGTGCGGAGTGCGCCAGGCTTGACATCGACTCATTGTTGATAATGTTGCAGAACTGGAAACCGACACCAGTGCGACCAACCTGGTTCAGATCGACAGCAACTTGCCCGAGGAGTTCCAACTTCGGCCCGGAGGCGCCTACGGGTTCATTTATCCTGCACTGAACGCTGCTACAGCCGGTACGTTGAATCTAATTTAGTTTTCATTATAATAAAAAAATGTACCTATGTCAAAGTATTTTTTTTTATATAAAAAAGAGCGGCATGCAAGCATGCGGTTCTCAAGGTAAGATGGTAAGCAAAACCGCCGCTTATGGACACCTGCAACACTAGCGGTGTTGACGGTGCTTTGCCAGCCCGGAGAGGTAGATGTAGACACCCTTTATGAACCGCTTCATGTTGAAGCTCGGAAGACCTTTGGGGGAAGGATATTCCACACCTTACAGGTCCGCGGAATAAAGGAACGGAAAAATCGCACGGTGTGGGATTTCCAGCTTTGCAAGATGTGGGGGTGAGCTTTTTGACGGTGTCGGGATGTGCGGTAGTAGAAGTCCGACTCAGGAATAAGATCAAAAAGCTCTTCAAACACAAGAAGTTTTTGTTTAGTAAGTATTTACGTAGTAACTCACAAAAAAGTATACAGAAGAGATTCGTCGTTCTCAAATCTGTGATAATTACCTACTCATAAATAGTTGTTTCACACCACCTGCTTGACAATGTCCAATTACATATCATGCAACCTCAACGTGAAGTAAAGCATTATCTCTTAAGGGATATAAAGTTGTATGAAACTCCCTAGGGAATAGTGATTTGAATTTGGAATGTTAAATTCGTGTGGAAACTAAGTAAAAAAATGCACATATGGCATTGTAAAGTGGTTTGTTCGAAAATCGAACTGGTCGTCATAAGTAGAACTCAAAAAAAGGTGCGTTTACAAAGAATGTGAAACAAAAGACGGTGTTTGGTACTGTGATTTTCAGTGAAACCTGGCTTTTTTCTGTCTCGCAGTAAGGTGTGAAATGTATGCTCCTCTGGAATAAAGTCTGTCTTCGTCTTGGGCAGCTTGAACCCCTCGCTTCACTCAGGACTATATAACTAGAGTCCCTCGTTACGCTCAGGGTTCAATATGCCGCCCGAGACGCAAAACACTGCTTTATTCCCTCAGTGCATAATCTACTATTAGTTCACTAGGTTTTCATAAATTTCACGCACCCATTATCACATCAATCTTTTAACATCCAGTGTACAATCCCAAAGAGCCCGTGGTATTTCCGGAGAACACCGAGCCCGCAGCCCCAGCCCAAGCGCCCCGTACCGTGCAACCACCAACTCGCTATAGCCCGGAAGTTGATAAAAACCTACCTTCGAAAGCTGGACATGGTAATGGACCGGCAACTTATGCTGCATCTATGGGTCAGGGAATGAAAAACGAGTCTTCGTCTGCGGCCCCGCCGCCGTCCGCTCCCGTGGTTGAAGAGCGTCAGCACCGTGGTAAGTGTCTGATTTTATCGCTATTGGTCTATTTATCACTCGGAAACATCGAGAAACAATACCTGACTATACAGTCACCAAAAAAATCGTACCAAAAAATAACATACCAACTCTTTATCTCGAATAAGTCCACGTTTGACCACCAACTGGTAACCTGCCTGGTGGTGGTCGCCTGCTGGTAAGCGAAGTGGTCGAAGATGAAGCACTCAGACTTTGGTATCTTTTAGGCTTTATGAATTCCGTTTTGATAATGGCTCAAGGATGATAACACTTGGCGAACAATACCGCATTAATGATAAGAACATTCTGTACATAATGATTCATTGTTTGTCTGAATTACACAGTTGGGTATACTATATGTATGTAGGTGCTATATCCATTTAAAGTTATTAAAAAAACAATCTTATTAGTATGTTAAACTATAATGATTTATGTATTTGCAGTACGATAATTATCAATATAACAAACCGACTTCATAAAAAATGTCAGAACTGAACCAAATTAAAATGGGACCACACGGGAAGCACCAGCTTTCAAATAAAAAAAATATCATCAAAATGGGTTCACCCAGTTGAAAGTTCTGAGGTTAAACATAAAAAAAAGAATTGATTACCGCCTCTTTTTTGGAAGTCGGTTAATAAATAGCACCAATTGAAAATGTGTTTTTCTTCTGCAGTTCCCCATATTGATGCCGCTATCCGCCAGATGATAGCCATGGGCTTCACCAACGAAGGCGGGTGGTTGACACAACTCGTCGAGAGTAAGGATGGCAACATCGCCGCTGTCTTAGACTTACTAACTCCAGTCCAACCACCGAAGAAGTAAAAGAAACTGAGACGATATCAAACACTTTGAACACTGGAAACAATGGACCTGCTAGTTTCTAAGCTCTTATAAACAAGGTTCAAAATAGAAATGCTTTCGAAATTGTATGCAGTGTCCATACTAATTTACCCTGGCGTTTATTGTAGTATATACTTTGTTTTAAGTTAATAGGATTGGGATTGCATTAATTAACATTAGCAGGCTGATTCTAGAGAGCATATTGATATTCTTTGTCCCTGTTACTCCCAAAGATGATATATAACCACTTGATTGCGCATGAGTCATCATTTGCTTGTGCACGACGTATACCACGTCGGTCGCAGGGGGGAGGGGGTATCACATGGCGCTGTGATTGGAGAAAACAAGTGTTATTCAATTCGCGCTTAGGATTGGCCCGCTCGAAAAAATGATGCTGAAAATTTAGTACCCTTTTCATCGCAGCGGGGTAATGAGCTGTCAAGTTGTTATATCGTCATTGGTTACTCCCATCTAAATGAGGTGATAGGTGACAGAAATAATATCAATTGCCTGAGAATAAGCACACTGCACTATTCGATATACAGGGTTATAAAGAAAGGGTATGCGAAGCCGATAAGGGTTTGTTAAACTCAACACTGTAAACAACTTTTAATATGGGACTAACCCTGAAATCGCGAAATGAAATCGGCTGTTGTAAATTTTGTTGAGTGTTTTCTAGAACAGCTGTTTTTTTTGGGATTTCAGGGTTGGTCCCATAGTAAAAGTTGTTTATAATGGTGAGTATAATGAACCCTTTTCGGCTTAGCATACCTTTTCCTTATAACCTATTAATTATTTTCGAAGCTTTAGTTAAGGGCTCTTCTGTTGCAGAGGAAATAGCTTCCACTGAGTGTTTTAGGAACGGGTGCTGACCCGATATGTAATGGCAAGTCGATAATTCGATACATTTTATCAATAGATTTGTCTAATAGTTTTTCTTTTGTAATCTCGCACGATGTATGCATTTTGTAGGACATATCTGTGTATTTCTCAATCTATTACTATCATTCCCAAATTGTAGGGAATATTAATTCTCAGAATTTCTTGGTATGGAATCCTTCCATTCTTGCTATTTTTGACTGTGATAATTAAATATGTACATGTATTGATTTGCCATGTTGAAGTATGTATTATTGAAAATTTATGTTTACTTGAAAGTTATTTTATTTTGAAGCGATTCCACTTAAGGATTTAACGGACACATTTATATATATATTTTTTCAATAATGATTAATTATTATGCAGGGTTATTGGTAATCAGTTATCATTATCTTAAATGCGGCCTCAGTACATCAAAATAAACAACTTTTATTCTACAACTTTACTAAATTCGCGAATAAAAAACAACCTTTCCATATAATGGCGGCTCCACATTAGTGCCGTGAATTCACAAATCGTGCCCTCCACATTCACGGGATGTTCACAGTCGTTCGTGAAACCCGCCGCGAAATGGACGTAGAATCTGCTGCTGCAATAACTTTGTTTGCTGTGGCAACATATTACTATTTAGACGTCCAAAACAAGAATGTTATTAAAAAGCGTTGGAAAAAAAGAAGATGGTAGATGACGTCCGTACGCCTTTATAGACCTGAGTAAACAAGAAGTAAACTGGCGCGGGGCCGTGAATGTGGATGTGTACGCGTGAACGCCGCGCGAACCCTTTGTCGCGGGACAAAATACCGACTCTGATCGGGGAACAGGCGTGAACGCGCGTGAACCCCGCGAAAACCCTCCACATTCACGCTTGTTCTCGGAGCTTCACGGCACTAATGTGGAGCCGCCATAAAAAAAAATATCATTCATTACAAACTTTATATGAGACAAGTCGTAGATTTTTTTTTTTTTTCATTTTTTGTACTGAAGCTGCTCTTAAGAGGGCGATTACCAATAACTGTATAAGTACATTATAATAAACAATACTATCTCTGTGCATTTGTTCTTCATGTTAATCAAGTAATTGTATACTTTAACCACATAGCTATTAGGTCTAGTTTTAAGGTGATGGAATGAAGGTTAATATAAACATCTGAACAGGGTCAAAAAAGACTTCAATTGTAGAAGAATGCAAGCAAACAGATAGAAGTAAAGGATTTTTTTCTCTCCTAATGTTACACATAATACTTATGTATTACGATTTTACTCTTGGTGTCAATAAAGCAAACAAAAACGAATCAAGTGGTTTTATTTCAAAAACCCGTATGAATGTTTCTTCATTGTAACTGTTTCACGCCTTTCTCGTAGTAGGGCTTCACCTAATGCTTTGTCTAGAGATTTTACTGCCAATCTGAAATCATAAAACATATTAATAACGGACACCCTGAGTCTGTGGCCCTAGTAAGAGCACTTGCGAAAAAGGATTCGTTCCGTAAACGATAGCAAAATGTATGAAAAATTGAACAGCGCCTCTATCGGACGTAAAGGGAAACTGAATTTTTCATACATTCGGTCGGATCGGATGCTGGACTCCGTTCTGGAGAACACTCAGATGATAAAATAAAAATATTTAATTTGAACTAATATTTTATTTATGACCAGCAACCTGCCCCGGCTTCGCACGGATGTAAGTTATACATAATAAAACCTTCCGTGACAAATTAACTGATGGTGAAAACCGCATTATAATCCGTTGAGTGGTTTAGGAGTTAGCGAACATACAGACACGCGAAAAGCGACTTTATACTATGTAGAGATACAGAACAAAAGATGATTTTTGACGTTTAACGGGACCATCTGGTTATGTAGAAAAATAACTAGAGTTTTTTGAGCAGATTTTAGGTATTAAATTGGATCCAAGTTTGTTTTGATGCCATACTGTTAATTTTTTTGGTTTAATATGGCTTGCGTTGGACTGCCGCCACCTCGCTTGATGTTAGGCGATGATGTGATCTACGGTGGACGCTTGCCTGGGAAGAAGAAACCGATTCCCTCGCGATTTGAAGACATCCAGATTATTTATATTTACTCACACTCCTTGTTCCAATGCATTTTTTAACGTCTGAGCGGCAACACTGCCTGCGCCATTCATTCCTATAGTCGTACACTTTCCTCCAACATCCGGCATTTTGTCTGCTTCTTGACTAGTAGAGTAATTACTGGGGTTGCCAGTAATGCCGACCACAAGCGACACAGCACTACAGCTTTCCTCTTCTGCGGACGGGTCTACCACGCATTTGTCCCCGATTTTACATAATGTTACCTGGAATTTTTTATATTTATATTATTCTAAGAAGAATGATTTTGGTTACTGACATTAGTTTCAACCAGGGCTTTGGTACTAAAAGTACAGGATCTGTATCGTAGCGGTTCCAGTACCTGAGTATAGGGACTGCCCTGGGGACTCTGGTGGTAGGGAACCTACCTTCTGCGCTTGGGGGCGTGGGTTCGATTCCCACCTAGGACAGACATTTGTGTGATCAACATTTGTGTCTAATATATATTTAGGTATATAAGTCTCTGGCAGCCATATTACAAGCTTTGTTTAGTTTGGGGTCAGAAGATCGTGTGTGCAAAAATGTCCCAGATTTTATTTATTTATTTAGATTCCAGACTAATATCGGTACTCCGCCAAACAACTACCGGTACCCATAAAAATAATTACCAATAATGGTGCGGAACCGGTATCCATCAGTTTGCTATCATAAGGGTCATCGGAAAGCTGTAGGTCTACATTTCCTCCATCCATGAGCACAGCTTTAACTTGTGGTATCTTTGTGTTGAACAGCGCTGCTTTGACCCCCAGTGATACTGCATCACAGAGGTTGCCACCGCATTCAAGAATCTGAAATAATAAAACATTTCTTATGGTACTGGTTAAACTTAATACAGTTATACTCTTCATCATCAGCCTTTGATAACCCTCTGTTGGGTAAAGGCTTCCCTTCCATTATATGCCTTTCACTTAGGTCCTTAGCCAATAGCAAACTGCAGCCTTTATAATCTATATCAGGGACTGATGGGCAGGCTACCTGTTCTTATTCAAGATAGGGGTGATAAGTCCTGCACTGACGTTTCCCTCTGCCAGCAGCTACCCGACCCAACCCAACTCCTGAAAAATATCAGAGTGAGGCTCTGGGGCGCTGGAACAGTTGCTCCAGTGACGTAGATGAAATTGTTCATAATGATGATGAAAAGCAGTCTAGCTGATGTGGCGACGTGGATGATGAAGTTAATGATGCCTCATGCAACCCGGTAGCGATTCTTGTTTCTACTGTAGCTTCACAATGTCACAGCACATGCTCTACAGGCTACCTGTTGATAATGACAGATCGCAATGTTAAGAAAGCATATCTTGTAGTTCTCAATAGCCGCCAACCTGTCAGCCGGTCTGGATATCGCTAAAAAATATAGTAGGGTCGGACTTGCTCAAGCTACAAGTCGCTGACTGGCATGAGACAGGGCGAGACCGGGACAAGTGGCATTCTCTTGGGTGGGAGGCCAAGACCCATTTCTGGTTGCTGCGACAGTGGAGTATTTTTCACTCTTGGTCTTGTCTTCCCGTGAACATGGTGCATGGTGCTGCGCCGAAATATCGGGAGTTCCTTCCACAACCTTACCACGGTAAATATTCTGTAAATAATCATATAACTCTCACTCTCAGCGTGATATTAATCACCTACCAATATATCAATGTAGAGCTTCCAGCATTGCTTCCCTTCTAATATGCAGAGCTGCTTCAAGTTGAATGCTTGTGAGGAGTGGTATGCTCGCTGCATCGTGTTGGATATACTGCTGGCCAGGCGTTCACCGCCACGACCTTCAAACTCTGGTGTTGCATTTGCTGAACTGAAAAACAACAGTAATAGTATGAATACCACATTATTTTTTTACGAGTTAATCGGTTTGATCCATTGTAGACCGCATTATAGCTTAACATCAGACAAGATGGTGGATAAGAGCAAGCTTATTTTTAATGAAAAAAAAATGGATAAGAAAGTTTTTTTTATGCTTAAATAGGCTTGTGTTTGACTCCCAACTCGCCTGATGTTAAGCGATGATGCTGTCGACGATGGAGCATGCTTGCCTAGAAGAAGCCGATTCACTAGTGATTTGGAGACACCCAGATTGTAACTAACAAGGCATATTTTTTTTTATATTCTGTATAAGTTTTTGTTTGGCCGTCATCTCACCTGTTGATAAATATTTTTAATTTTTTATGTACCTATATGATTTTCATGTCATTATTGTGTTAATTAATCTTAATTTGATTTTTAAAGTGTAGTATAATTTTCATATTTAAGTTTTTATAAGCTATGGATGCAAATCTGGACAATAAACTATTTCATTTCATTTCATTAGCAACAGAGATTTAAGATGAAGCACACAGACTTAGAAGATACCTATTCACTCCAATCTTGAAAGACCTAGATTATAATCTAGGTAGGACTGTATGGTTAGAAATGTGTAGTCAAAATGTTTAATATGTATTCAAGGAAAATCTACAATCTTAGGGTGGTAGAGAGCCATCTTTCCAGTAGAAGAATGATTATGGTAGGAATAGGTTGTGTAGCTCCAATGCAACTCTCTTCGAATTATGTTGTGTACAATATTTACAGATTCTCTAACTTACAGCTAAATCATTAGGCCAAATGAACCTCGATTCAATAATAATATTATAAAAGAGGTCTTGTTGTTCTTATCATCATCATCAGTCTATTTTGGTCCAATGCTGGTTTTAATTGTTTTTTTTTTCTTGCAAGGCAAGTCATCAACCCTATCCAGGCACTGCTGCCCTACATATGTCATCATTCCATCGAGTGTTGGGTCATCTCTGCTACGTTTGCTGATTCATACTCTAGAACACGTGAAACATACTCATATGCTTCAAGACATGTTATTTCTCAAAAACTGTTCTCAAACGCATGTGATGATATGTTTAAGACGCTGAATTTAGTTGGATGAGGTATACATATATATATATCAATATCAATGGCAAGTGCGTCTCTCAGTTACGTACAATTTGCATACAACATCGTCATAAGGCTAATCTCGTCATCTTAGAGTTACAATGTGTGCTGGACAGCCTACAAATTTTTAAATGCAGTGCATCGCTATAGTGGATAAATATAGGCTGATTCTGATGATGGCAGAAAACACACAAGTGTGTTGAATAGATATATAAACTTACCAGTCAACAAAGAACTCTATCTTTCCTAGCTTCGGGTTTTCTAGAGTTGGAATGTCAATCTCTGTCTTAACTCCAACAAGTATGTCTGTGTTGGCCAGTCTTAGCCGTGCGGAGCCGCTGGTGTGGCTCACTACATCGGTTTCTAGTTCCATAGGTCTGTAATCTATGTTAGATCTTCCATCAGAGCGAAAATCATCCTGGAAAAATAAATTTAGGGCTTACAATAAGACGCAAGGTTATGGTCCCCACTGTAAAAACTTCTAATAACAAACATTTGTTTGTTTATTTATCGTAACTAATACCATTTTCAGATATCAGTTTTTATTTTTGTAGGTTATGTTTACTTGCCTGTACTCCATGAATTATAAAAACTTTTTCTAATGGACTTAACAAGCAACCAGCCATTTTCTTAAACTATTATGAAAATATATGAATTAATTTTTACACCACTTTACACAGCAAAACAAAACTTTTGAATAACCGCACTTCACGATTTGTTTTGTTCAAGTTTTGTTTTTTTATTAGTTTTTTTTTGTTTTTTTCGTCCAATACCGGACATGCTAAAGCTATTAAGATCATACCGCCTAGTGCTTCGTATTTTACGTTTGATAAATTTAATGTATTTTGTTGTCATAAGTATCATCATCGTCAGCCAGAAGATGTCCACTGCTGAAACATAGGCCTCCCCCTTTAACCTCCACACCGAACGACATCCTGCCATAATCTGCATCCACTGGATTCCCACGACTGTATGCCCCAGTAAAATATAATATGGTTCAGATTTTAACCTCGAGGTTTCTACCGAGTTTTGGAAACTACATCAAAATACACGTTTATCAACCTGTTTTGCCTCGTTATATCGCTTCCCAGACTCAGTCATGAACACTTATTAATGTATATGGGCCCTTATTTACTAACTACAAACTTTACGTTTCGTTCGTTCTAGTTTTGTATTATCTTTATTGTTCGTTTAATAAAATGGTTTGATTTGTAATTTTTCAACTATCGCGATTTGAACACATGTTTTTTATATTTATCGGGACTTAGCGAGCGAAAGGTATCTATTTTTACCTATATTTAATATTGCGCGATAAGCGATAAGTCCCGATAAATATAAAAAACATGGTTTGATTTGTTATTATCCTGCATGGCTAGCATGCGCACCGCGACAAAATCTTGTCATTTTGTCGAGCGAGAACGCGGCAACGTGCCTATGGAATCATATACGCCTGACTCGCTTTGGCACGATAAAATCAGTCTACAAAGTAAATGTAATACAAATAAAAAGTTACCAATTTAACGTTAATAACAACCCATGCCTTGTTACTTTTTGTGGAAATTAAATATTAAATTCAACAAAATACTCGCCAACATAACGAAATGTAGATTTAGGCGGGGAAAATGTGGGCAAAATGGCGGCAAGTTTGAAATAGTTTGCAATTCAGAAGAACAATGACGATTTATATTATCTTTGCAGAAGAAGGGCTAAGTTTGCAACAACCCACAACAATAAACTTTTAACTTAATGGTAGATTTTCCGACACCCGATCAAAGAAATCGCCGATTGATTAGAAAACCCACCTTCAAACTTCCATTGTCTGTATAGGTATAGAAATCACCGTATGGTAACGTGCAACTAGGCTTTATAGCAACCCAGGCTCCACAATCCAGGATCACAGACTCTCAGAAAAAGGACTAAAGCATAGAAGTAGTGCTAATTTAGCTAAACAAATTAAACATGTAACATTCTTTACTCATAATATGCCAAAATTGTTGTTACCAGAATGAAACAGATATTTTGACAGGACGGTGTACACTATTTTAATGTAGTAGGGACCTGGGGTCTTACCCCTAGCTCGAAAAGTTGACCCGCATAGGGTTATTTGTCTAAACGGTACCATCAACTACGATAAGCGGTAGTTGTTTGATAGCCTATAACAGCCTCGGCTATCAAACAATAACAGCTATGCGGGTCAACTTTTCGAGCTAGGGGTAAGGCCCCAGGATCTTCAGGATTAGCGATTATCAAGCGTGTTTTTTAGGGTTTTAAACTGTAAGAATTATTTTGTTACAGAATATGTATAAATGGATGTCGTGACAGCCTAGGGTAAGCTAAGCGGAGCGTTGGTTATTCATCAGCGAGACGGGGTTGATGAAGTGGTCAAAACCTCGGGTTGATCCTGGATAGTTATCCTCGGGTTGATTAGTTATTCCAGGAACGCGATATTAATTTTGTCACCGGCACTTATTCAGATTGACATACGACATACAGACCGCAGTGAAACGCTGGATGCAGGCCGCTTCCAACCGGCCCTTTTAGAGATCGATGCGGAAGGGATATGTCCTGCAGTGGACATCCTATGGCTGAAACTGTGGGCTGAATTAATTTCTTGGATAATTACTAATAAGTACTCATGCACCCGTTTATACAGTAAAAGTTATTATATTCTATTCAAGGATAACTGGCCTTGAATCTATTAACGCAGGACTGAGGGTGATGTCATAGCAAAATAATAGACCTATAATTGCCTATATGCTGATTCGTGTTCGATTAACTACATATTTAACTCTTATTTTATCCGAATTTGCAATACCTTCAATATAAAGTGTACTTAACATGTGGACTTACTTCAAACAGTACCTATGCATGTACCTACCACGTTCTTCTCAACCAGTTCTTAAAACATTTGTATTATTAAACAACATCTTTTTACTAACTGTTATAAAGCTTGTTGGGCTGATAAGGCTTCTCTTCTCTTCATAATATACTTATATTCATATCTTTAAGGCTTCTCTTCATATATTTATTTTTAGTTAGATATTTTTTTAGTTAGATACTACTTTTAGTTATTACTTAGTTATTATATTTCTGGTCTAGGATCTGTAATGTAAACATCTTGTTTTTATAAGTGAAAACTCAATATGGCTCGATTCTACCATCCACCCACCATAATTTGTACCTCGGAGCTGTTTGTTTTCCGAATAGAGTAAAATAAAATAATATGTTTTGTATAGTATCTATACCCAGCAGCGGGATAAAGAAATCTGGCAATGATGATCATAAAATTAATTAGGTATGCATGAATGTAGGTGCTGGACAATTTCGATTCGTAAGTGCAGATTGTTTTTTCACCTATATAGGTACGCTCCGAGCTATCATTATTTTATACAGGGTTACGCATAGACTCTGTACTAAGTCGAAAGCAGGGCATTGTACTCATCATCAAGAATAACTTTTACTATGGGACCAACCCATAAATAGTGAGAAAAAAAAACCAACTTGTCCATAGAAAACGGTAAGACAACAAAATTTATGAAACATGATTTTTTTTTTCGCGATTTCAGTGTTCGTATCATCAGTGCCATAACTAGCCTTTTAAGCGCCCGGTGCGAGCTTCTATAACTGCGGCCTTTAAAACAAAACTTGGTCCTGGTGTGGTCATTTCTGCGTCCCTCCAGAGTCTGCGCCCTGTGCCTGGGCACCGCTGGCACAGCCCTATTTACGGCACTGCGTACCATAGTAAAAGTTGTTCATAATGATAAGAAAAATGACATCCTTTCGGATTAGTACAGGGTCTATGCGTAACCCTATATACATACTAGTTACTTACATTTTTGATTTTTGGTAAGTACACCTTATTTATGTATTGAAATATAATTACGTTCCTAAATATATGGTTTAAATAAAAAAATACTTGTATTAGTTTGTATGTTAAAAACATATCTGCTAATTTCATCATCATCATCATCAGCCAGAAGACGTCTACTAATGAACATAGGCATCTCCTTTAGAACGTCACACTGAACGGCAGCCTGCGATCTGCATCCACTGGATGCCCGCAACTCTCACGATGTCATCGGTTCATCAAGTGGGAGGCTACACAGCGTCTTCAGTTTCGTGGTCTCCACTCAACAACCTTTCTTCCCCACATCTGCGTATGTACCTACCTGTTCATAAAAACAAAAGCATTTATCAAACAATCAGACGAGCCCACGAAAAATTCCATCCGCGATCTACCTCATGACCTCCACCCGTTTTCAAGTGCCCACGTACTTGTGTTAGGTTCCCGTTTGCTCCTACCGAGGGGGATCTCGCAACATCCTCTGTTAAATTGCGAGTTATCGTAATTGTTTCATTGCAGCAGATTGAGCATACGTCTCAGTGGTCTCACGTGCCTTGGGTGCTTGCTAACGGTTGAAACGCTTGAAATATAACCTAGTATTTTCTTGATCACAACCTTCAGTTTCTTGTATTTAACCTTTAGTTGTCACGATGGATGAAAGTCAAGTAGATGAAATGGTGCACCTAATGCAGCGGTTTTCTTGGGTGGATTATGTGGTTTTTGTGCTGATGTTGGCAATAAGTGCAGTGGTTGGCGTGTATTGGGGGTTTCTGAAGAAGCAGTCCACTCAGGCGGATTATTTATTAGGAGGCAGGAATATGAAGGTCGTTCCTGTTTCTATGTCACTTGTTGCGAGGTAAAGAGTTTTTAATTGGAAGTTACTTAAATTTATATCTTCGATTAATTTAAAGGTAGAGAGATATTTTTCTTAATCAGTGGCAAGCATGCCAAACTGGCTATTTTACAGTACAATGCAAGGACAACAGTCACACAATGATTGTTGATTGTGTGACTGTTGCCCATATGATCATTAAAAATATTGGAGTTTATGAAAACTCTATCTATAACATTGTACTATACCTATTACAGTGGTAGGTACGGAGTTTTTTGCGTTCGCGTTTTTCTTGGTACCTACCAAGTACCGACAGGGCGCGGTAATTTTATTTTTATCATTTTTGTCTTCGAATAAAAGCAATTGCGATCATCATCATCAGCCAAAAGACGTCCACTGCTGAACATAGGCCTCCCCCTTTAACCTCCACACTGAACGACATCCTGCCATCTGCATCTATTGGATGCCCGCGACTCTTACGATGTCGTCAGTTCATCTAGTGGGAGGCCTACCTACGCTGCGTCTTTCGATTCATGCTCTCCACTCAAGAACTTTTCTTCCCCATCAGTTATCGGTTCTTCGAGCGATGTCCTGCCCATTGCCACTTACTTCAACTTGCAAATTTTAATAGCTATGTCGGTGACTCTAGTTCTTTCGTGAATATCCACTTTTCGGATTCTGTTACGATGCTTGGTACTAATGCCAGTTTCCAGTAAGCCATCGAAATCAACAACTTTAGCATGGTATACAAACTAACTATGACTTTTGTCAACTAGTGCACTTATAATATGTCGAGACAAACTCCGGACCAGCTTCGAGGGCTTGAAACTGGTTGCCATTTATTTACTCACCCACCTAAATTTGTCTTTTCATTTCTTTTAGCTTCGTCTCTGGCATCACACTACTGGGTTCTCCAACAGAAATATACATGAATGGAAGTCAATATGCATTCATTATTGCAGCTATCTTCATGATGTGTGTAGTTATGACGCAAGTTTATTTGCCAGTTTTCCACGACCTGAAATTGACCTCGAACTACGAAGTAAGATTTTAACATAAACCTTTGATAGGAATTTTCATTTTAATAGTCTTGGGTATGATCGCAATCAGCCTTAGACGAAAGAGATTAGAAAACTACCCTCAGACCTTTTAACCTTCAATCATCTCGTAGTAACAGAGTTGCTTGGTCGTTGTCGTTCGTATTCTTCGAAAAGTTCGAAAAATTATTCGAAATCGACCTCTAAAAAGTTCGTAAGGTACCAAAAATTCCGCGGGTCTAACCCAAGGACGTTTGTCTAACCCAAGCCCTTTTTCAGATGGCTCTGGCATAGATTGTTCTCTTTTTTTTTGTTGTTTGGAAATAGTCAAATGCATTTCGAACTCAGATTAATAATGGGGTTTTAAATGATAGGCAAAAATTTTCATACAACAAAAGACTCTACCTATTGTCAGAGCTACCTAGACATTGCTGTTTTTTTATGTGAAACATCTTTGGCACGCCTTGGTATTAAAACAGACTCGTATGCTGTGACGGACATGCCGTCATGTTCATCCAACTTTAAAAAACAACTAGTATTTAAGTTGAGAACCTCTTTTTTTTATTGCACTGTTTTGTAATGCAACACGTTGTCTTCACCGACTGTGAACCGATTTTAATGATTATTAAATAGGCTGTTATATTATACATATCAAGCAACTTACATTTGAAGAAAATATGCCAGTTCTATGGGTGAAAATTTTGGGGATGAATATGTACCATTTATTGAACATTTCATGAAGTCGGTTGTATTTTTTTTACATATTTAAGGATGTTTTAATAACACCATTTTTTTTCCAGTATTTATCAATGAGATTTGACAACAGAGTGCGATTATTTGGATCATTTCTATTCGCCATTACATTGGTAAGAAACATTTCGTTTGCTTACTTTGGTAATAACGTTATTGATCAGGAACGTCAATAATACGACGTTCAAATGAAGCCTTTATTTCAACCGCCTTTAAGAATTATATCTCTACTGCAAGTTGTGTATTTTGACAGTAATGTACATACTTTGGAAATTTTGTATTTGGATATTCTAAAACTTTAGTGCTATTGAAATAATGTCTAGAATTGAATTCAGATTAGAAGACATTAACTAGGCGTCAATGTGAACAATGCTTAAAATATTTTTATTTATATTACACGGGAATGTCTTTTTTTATGATACTGAGTGACGAGACGAGCGTACGCCTGATGGCTCTTCACGCTTGCCCATAACAGCTCTACGCCACTCAGAATTTTGAACTTCAACAGTTCAAAACCCTGGATGGCAATGCACTGCGCTCGTCACCCCGAGATATAAGATGTCAAATCTCTGTGTGACCTGTAATCACGTAAGATAAAAAAAACACGCTATTCTTAAAATACGTTATAAAATGGCTTTTTCAGATAGGATGGCTACCTATCGTAATTTACGTCCCTGCACTAGCATTCAATCAAGGTAAGACGTATATTTCTAACTTAACATACTTAGATATTACATATCTAATATGTATTCATCTTTCAAATTGTGCAGTGTATTTAATGTGTAGGAGAGTGTTAAGGAGGCCTAGCTACTTGTACCAGCATTACCTTACTTCGTCACATAGGTATAAGACAAAAGTCTTCAACCAGTGTGTGTTGCCAGTGATGACATACGGAACTGAAACGTAGTCTCTCGCTATGGGCCTCATTAGCAAGATCAAAGTCGCACAACGAACTATGGAGAGGCCTATGCTCATCAGGGTTTCTCTACGAGATCGAATCAGAAGTGAGAAGATCCGTAGACGAACGAACGTTACCGATATAGCCCACCGGATTAGCAAGTTGAAGTGGCAGTGGGTAGGGCACATAGCACGCAGAACAGATGGCCAATTGAGCCGTAAGGTTCTCGAATAGAGACAACGGACCGGTAAGCGCAGCGTGGGACGTCCACCCACAAGATGGACCTAAAAGAGCCCGCAGGAAAACGCTGGATACCCGCCGCTTCCAGCCGGCCCTTTTGGGAATCGATGTGGTGGTCTATGTCTAGCAGTGGACGTCCTATGGCTAAAATGGTGGTACCTATGTGGTGTATTTTTAAGGAGAATCCGGTGTAAAGAATGTAAATTAATAAGATCTTTTTAGAACGTTTCTCCTTTTAAAACACTGTTTTGAAACTATTAGGGTTGCTTATACCGTGCGTATCGTAACTGCGCCAAAATATAAAAAGGTACAAAATTATTTATTCACAAAAAATAACTAATACTTAAAAGAAATTTTACTGCCTAAATGCCTCAATAAGGTTAAACACGTATCTTGAGGTCCAATTTATATCGGGAGCTCCATCCACAACCTAATCACGGCAAATAGCGCTTTGGTATTCATATAATTATAGTTTCCTCCTTTACTCAAAGATAATCGTCATGCGAATATAAAACTTTTTTCATGTTTCAGTGACTGGAGTTAACATTCACATAATAACACCAATAGTGTGCATAGTCTGCATTTTCTATACAAGTGCTGTAAGTAGAACTGATGATAAATTCATCATCATGCATCATCCTATCATTTTCCCACTGCTGGGATACAGGCCTCCTCTGAGAGAGAGGTTTTTATATAAATAATTATCGCAGTGTAAAAAACTAAAAACACGCTTTAAAATCGCTAACCTTTAAGATCCTGGTAAGGATAATGGGATAAACTATTTAAATTTACTATAAACTACTAGCGACGCGCCCCGGCTTCGCACGGGTGTAAGCTCGGCCTTCGGCCTTGCTACCCGATACAAGAACACAAAATTCCATCAAAATCAGTCCAGACTTTTACTCACCGTTTAAACCTTCCCTGGACTACGACAAACATTTCAAAACCAAAATCAGCTAAATCGGCCCAGCCGTTCTCGAGTTTTAGCGAGACTAACGAACAGCAATTGATTTTTATATATATAGATTACCTATTAACTATTTTAATTAACTTAAGGTCTTACTTAAAAACGTTACTCAAGTTGACATACGCTTAAATATACTTCGTCTCGTTTTCGCGTGTGACGATTGCCGTCAGCGAGAAGTTGAGAGAGCATTTTAAAGCATAGATCAACTTGAGTATCGTTTTTAAGTAAGGCCCTTAAACTATAAACTTTTAAAAGGAAAATTTAAAAACTATGCAAGTAATAAAATAATTTATTTAATAATTTTGTGCAGACAACTAATGTACTAATGTATTCAGTTACTCGTTATTGGTGGAGGAATATATGGAAGAGTTTTATTTTTAAATTTACAGGGTGGTCTACAGGCAGTGGTATGGACAGACGTGATACAAATAACTGCTATGTTCGGAGCCATGGCATTGGTAGCGGTAAAGGGAACCATGGACGTAGGTGGCTTTAGCGTTGTATGGCAGAGGAATATGGATAGTGGGAGAATTGAAGCACCGAAGTAAGTTCTAGCTAGCTTTTTGCCTAGATACCTACATAGGGCATAGAATCTTATTATAGCAAAGGCAAAGACGATATTATTTAATTTTAACTACTGGTCATAAATTTTATTGAGTAGGTGGACTCCTATTTTAAACTTCCTCTTTATATTGCGTCCTACTCGGAGTCTAAGAATAAACACAATAGTTTCCTTTTGATCTAGCTTCTATTAATAATGTACCTACTGTCTGCAGCGAATCACTCTAGGTAGAATATGATCATATTGTTTGCACATTAATATAGGTTATAATGTGCACTTATCTATAATAATAACTAGCTATTGTGCCCGCGACTTCATTCGCGTAGGTTTTCATGTAAACTTTCAACCCCCTTTTGCCTCCCTTGATTTGGCTCTTTCGTAAAATTGGCTTACGACGCGGCGTAAGGTAGATTCCTTATGGGGTGTAGAAATCACACCATCATGTGATGTTATGGAATTAACCTGCCAAATTTCAACTTTGAAGGTCAAGTAATTTCGAGATTTTGTCAGTCAGTTAGTGAGAGCATGGTAGGTATATTTTGTTCCTAAATAATATGTAGATTCCGTTATGAGGTACGCTATACTCAAATCAAAAGGACTCCAAATCTTAAAGCGTAAACAGAGACTATTATGAATCGACGTGTTGTGTTGACAAAATTCGGATTATGGCATATTTTTACATTATGATTTTTGCTAAAAAAAGCTGCCTGTTTTTACATTTTTTTTCGGTTAGTTTTTTTTTTAAATTGCATCATAATAGTTTGTTGCCCCCTCCATAAAACATTGACTAACAATAATGTATACAAAAAAGCAACGTTGAATTTCAGCTGGGACCCAAGCCCTTTGACGAGACATACCATGTGGAGTCTAGGTCTAGGTGGACTGATATACTGGTTACAAGCAAATGCAGTGAACCAGACTATGATGCAACGATACCTAGCTCTGCCTACTTTGAAAGGCGCTAAATGGTAAGCATAAACAATCAAGTATACATGTAAGAATACCAGCAGCACACTACTCGCAACAAGCGGTCACTTGCCTAATGCGCGAAGTTGTTGACTCTTGTCATGGGCACAATCACAGAAAAAAGAAGTAAATAGAACAGAAATGAGAAGGAAACTCTGTCGCCAGGTATTGTGACAGATACTTGATTGAAAATTCTTATTTATGTCAACGCGTCATAGTTGCTAACACAGTTGCTATGCGTTTATATGGGTACAAGTGGCTACAACAAACTTCTAACAAAAATGCCTTGACAGCACAAAAAAAACATTTCTTTTCTACAGAAAAAAATATATTTTTTGCCTATTTTTGCTTGTTTTTTTTATTGCTTTTTTATTTTATTTTGTTAGCCTGTTTGTAGATGTTGTGCCTACAGGCACAATGATCTACAAACAGGCTAACCACTACATACCTACGTTTTGTTATTCCTCAAATTCTCGCCACACCGAACCAGTATATGCAAAGGACGCTGAATATTTTTTTTAGAGAGGATGGTTAACAAGTACCTGCATAGGATCCAGTCATCAAATTTATAAAATTCAAGCTTTGCACAGAACTGCAAGACCTCTGGACACCGTGAGCGACTAATGCGTGCATAGTTTTGATTAAAAATCATTGGTTGTACATGTAACTAATATCATAGCATTTCTGCAGACAGGCGTCATCTAACTTTACCTGTGACCTGTACTGTATACTGCAAAGTGTTCGAAACGTCAGGAATAAAAATAATAATGTAAAGTAGAATTTAAATTTTGTACCATTTTTTTCCAGGGCAGTGTTTCTGTTTTGTGTTGGAATATCAGCATTATACTGTTTCTGTCTATATTGCGGACTTCTAATCTATGCTCGGTTTCATGACTGTGATCCGCTACAAACTAAGGTAATCGCAATGATCGTAATTTATTAGTCTATATCTAAGATTACCTGGTATTGTATGGTCTCGTTCATGTTTTTTGCATATTTTTTAGTTGGCCAAAGCAAAAGATCAATTACTACCCCTATTGGTGATGGACGTTCTAGGAGGCATACCTGGATTACCAGGTGTCTTTATAGCTGGAGTTTTCAGTGCAGCGTTAAGGCAAGTTTATTTTTGTATCCACGTAACTTACCCACTGGTGTATCAGGATATCAGTTGCTATTATTTCTTTTTCATTAATATTGGTAGATTCCTGGTTTTTATAGGTACGCCCACAGGTAGTGCTGTGAGTTTACCAAAATGGATCATGAATGGAATGTTATATTCTGTGGATTCTTTTGAAGTCATTGCTATCTGACTTACGCATATTATGTCTCAATTCCATAATTTACGAGATAGTTGTTTTTGTTTTTAGAGATCACCAATCTACGATTACTTAGTTTTCATAACTGGACATAACCTAATATTAATGTTTTTTATTTCAGTTCTCTTTCAACGAGTTTGAACTCCATGTCGGCTGTAGTACTAGAAGACTTCTATAAGCCGTTTTTCAAAAAAGAGCTATCTGATAGAGGGGCTGCTTGGCTCATGAGAAGCGTCGTCATCCTACTAGGAACCCTTTGTGTAGGTAAATATAGTAAAGCTAATACACCGAAATTCTCTTCTTGATTGATCTATCTTAAACGTTTGAATTGTTGTTACATCATAATTTAAGATTGTGGCACAAATTTTAAGAGATTATCATGAACCTTACTACTTTTTTGGTAAAAAATATTATGAAACAAAGTTATCATTCAAAACGAAACTTGCTATGATTATATCAAATAATAATTAGTAAAAGGTTGACCCAAGGACATGTTTTCGGACCATTGATGTTTGAATTTGATTTTATTTTAATTTATGATTGGGCTATGTTTTTTTCATCAAATTATGAGTGTGTTTCTTTATTTTAGGATTGGTGTTTATTGTAGAGAAAATGGGCACGATATTGCAGCTAACAATGACGTTAGAGTCGATGACAATGGGTCCCCAGCTTGGTGTGTTTTCGTTAGGCATATTGGCACCTTGGGTAGATTCAACGGTAAGTTCCACATTTTAATTTTAATGACCGACAGGCTAAATGCTCTACTCCTGCTCATCGGTGATGGTGTGGTCTAACATGATACCTGGTCTGGATTGGGAACTAGCTTTTAAGTGTTATTTATTTTTGTTGTTTTAATAAAATCTTATGGTTACTGTAAATATCATTTCTATTCTACTTTATCCAAGATGTAGTCAATCTGTTGTTCCTTAGGTTTGTCCATTCAAATGTTGTTTAAATGAAGTTCAATATTAATGCGATAAGGCCGCTTAATATACAGTGGAATATTTATATATATATAAATTTATATATTTATTTTGTTCATGCAATTTTGTATTGTACTGTTAATTTTTAGAGTGCCCTTTTCGGTGGAATAAGTGGACTAGCGATAATGTCATGGTGGTGTCTCACAGCTCAACTAGCCATAGCTCGAGGTGAAATAATGCATCCCCACAAACCTTTGACTGTAGAAGGATGCCAATATAACTTTACTCTAGCTGAACCTAAAGGAAATTTTGATGAATTGAGGTAATTATTTCAGACTTTCTAATTTGCTTACTCACCATAAAAGAGTAGACTGTGTTTCACTGTTTATTTGTTAATTATGTAATTTTACTTTAAAAATCTACGCCGTAATTTAATAACAATAACAATTATGAAGGCCACTTTCCAATTTGTGACTGATATTTTATGAGTAATTGAAATTCAAACTAACGAACGTTACATAATAGGCATTAGGCTTTTTTCTCATTTATTTTCCAGCTCTGAAGTGAACCCTCTTCTGCGAGTATCATACATGTGGTACACACTGTGCGGAACTTTTGTGACTATGTTTGTGGGCGCACTTATAGCGTGTATAATACGACGTATGCGCACACATATACTGCCCTCCCCAAATTTATTGGCTCCCCAATTGAGAAGGTTCTTTAAAGAACCTCCACATCCGACTGACGACGCTTTTATAAACGCTTATGGATATAATAAGGTACCTATGTTGTTTAAATCTTAAATTAGAATTACTAGACTTACATAAAAAATAATCGATACAAACGAATTCTAAGAAGGAAATCGTATCATGTGACGAGATTTAGGAGAGACCTAAGTCAGACAGTGGACAAAACAAAGTAATGGTTGATATGATTTTGAATTACTATAACTGAATAAACTTTTAGCTCGATTTGTTACTTTCTTACATTTTTACTATTCAAACAAAATTATTTTGTTATGCAGGAATCCTGCCACATTAACTCACTGAACTTAAAACCGATAGATGACTGTGAAGACATCAGTTGACTTTTTATAAATGAGAGTCTAGATCATAAATTATTAAGATACAGTGCTAATGAGCTTTTTATTTAATAAAATCTTTTTTTTAGTAAACGTTTTCTTTTGTTAACCTTAGTCATAACCGAAACAACAAGAATAACTTTGTACACATTATTCACTTATTTTTATAGTTCAACTTACTACTGTTATATTATAACTCAGAGCTTTTTATTTAATAAAATCCTTTTTACATTTGACAGTTTTTGTTTGTTAACCTTTAGCTTGTTAATGCTGAAACAACAAAATTATCTATTTACACATTATTCTTTTTTTAATGCCACAACATACTATTGTTATATCCTGACACCAATAGTATTTCTAGTATTGTTGTAATTTGGTGAAGATTTGATGTCAGAAATATGACCGTCACAAATAACCAAATGATGAGCTATTATGTCTACTCTTCCAGAGGAAGTAGACAATTCTTGGACAGAAATAGCCCAAGTCCATGTGGACAAGAAAATCGCGGGTGGTAATAGAAAGATTACTCTGTATCAATTCAGGCTCATTCAGCAGTTGGTACTTGATGTGTGAATTGCGTTATAAGTGTAAAAAGGAACACCAAAATTTGTGAAATTCAATTCTTGAGGTTTGCTCCAAGAATTAAAAGAGTACGCAAGTGTACGCAATTAAGATATTCTGAGAATGTGCTAAAAAATAATTGATACCGTAGCGATGTGAATATTTTTTGATAAAGACAAAATATCTGACTACTCAAACCGATATCTGTTCTTAAACCTAAATTAAAAAAAATCCTATATCTATTCTACTTGTACTACCTACCATTATTGATAAAAAATATAGACAAAACAGCCCTCAAAATGACTCAAACAATATTGCTCGTGACAGAAGTAAGGGCTTCTATGCAGCATTTCTCAATACTTGATTACGTGCTATTCGTATTAATGCTGGCAATTTGTGGAGGGATTGGTGTTTATTTCGGTTTTGTGAAGAAGCAAAAATCCGCCCAAGATTATCTCATGGGAGGGCGTAATATGAAACTAACGCCTGTGATATTTTCTTTAGTAGCCAGGTGAGTAGTTTTTTGCTGTTAAAATATTTCTAAAAGACATTCATAGCTAGTGAATTTGTTACATGAAAGGCGAAGAGAGCGTAGGAGTGGCTCCCCATCAAAAAAATAAATAACAGGCATACTAAAAGTTAAGCAAATAAAAATTTGACTCCGATAGTCAGTCAATGAAGAACCTTTAAAGTACTCCTTCCAGTAACACAACGTATTGAATAGGTTCTAAAACGCAGATTAGCTAAAAACGGCCGTTTGGCGGTATTGAGTTTTATTATAATACTATATATGATTTGGGGTCATGTTACCAAAAATTATAGTTCAAAAAACCCTTCATCACTTTCCCGAATGACTATGGGATTTGAACCCTTATTTAGCCATGTTTTAGCATACCTGTAATGCCTTTCCCCAATGACGGTGCCACTCATGCGCCCCTTTCACGTTTAAGTTAATATGATGTTGCGCATTCTTTTTCAGTTTTATTTCAGGCATATCTCTTTTGGGAACTCCAACGGAGCTGTACATTTATGGTACGGGCTATATGTTCTTTTTGATAGGAACTTTAATGATGTCTGTGATTGTATCATATACATTTCTACCTGTTTTACACGATCTCCAATTGACATCTGCATATGAGGTAAGTATATGAAGTAATTTTTAAATTTTCTTTGATATAAAGCAATTAAGTAGTTCTACTAACAAATGTAAATTGATTTTTCAGTACTTGGAAATGCGTTATGATAAACGTTTGAGAGTTTTTGGTTCAGTGATATTTAGCGTCTATTTGGTAAGATAATATTTAATGCAAGGGTTTATTTGTTATCTGTTATTATTTTTAGTTTTTTGATTGTAACATTATAATTTTCTTTACAGACAGCATGGTTGCCAATAGTTATTTACGTACCAGCATTAGCATTTAATCAAGGTTAGTGTTTTGTTTTAATGTACTCAAGCTGTTCTCAGCTTTGTGTATTTTAATCGTTTTTTATTTGTTTTAGTGACCGGCGTTAACATCCACATAGTAACGCCAATAGTCTGTATTGTTTGTATTTTTTATACCACATTGGTAAGTTTTTTGTTAAGTTTTTTTTTTTTTTAAGTTTTCAACATTAACTTATTTTTGATATTTTATTCACAATTTATTCATTTTGATAATATTTATATCCCGCCTGTTTACTCTACGGTACTCTAGAAGATGTTCCACCTTCCCGTCGCAGACGGAGCGCGATTATGAGAACATAATTATAATATGTTGCATCGGTAGGTACGGCGTAAACCCTCGATATGTTGGCATGTTTCGAGGTATCTTGGCTGCAGCCACGTGTGAGGTAGCAACTGGCAAGGGCCTTATATGCCATGGTCTCGGTCATGTTAGATCAGCGAAAGGACTCTGGTCCTGTTTGATAGTAGAAATTGCTTTGTAAAACGGGGCTAGTATAATCGCATAGCGACAAGTCTCAAACAAAAATATCATGTTTTCAATGTTCTTGAATTTTTGCAGGGTGGTCTCAAAGCGGTCGTGTGGACGGACGTGTTTCAAACCATTATTATGATTGGTGCCATGATTCTAGTAATTGTCCAGGGTACCCTGATGGTTGGCGGTTTCCAAGAGGTCATGAAGAAAAATTGGGACAGTGGAAGAATAGAATTTCCTTCGTAAATATATTTTATTTATTTAAGAGTTTACCTTGTAAAATCTTATTATCTAATCATTATTATCCAGTCTTCCTTATTTCTGAGTATAGTACTTCTAAACACTTCTTTGATAATTTTTTTCAGTTTTAAGTTAGACCTTACAGAAAGACACACTATGTGGTCAGTCTCAATTGGATCTACTTTCTACTGGATTGGAAACATTGCAGTTAACCAGTCGATGATGCAGAGGTTCTTGGCTTTACCTGACCTCAAACAATCTAAAAGGTAGGACAATATTTCTATTATCTTATACTATTAAGTTATTCTAAGTCTATTAAGTTATACTAAGCCTTCATTATCCTTGAAATTGAGTTACCTACCAATTTTAACATCATGACATGACATGCCAAATAAAAAAAAACTTAACCGTGTTTACCGTTACTACTAACAGCAATAGTACTTTACAACCCAACGTTATTTTTCAATGCTACTCTAGGTCTAGATTTAAGTATAGGTACTTTTCGGTGAGCATTTTAGGAACGATGCCTGTTGATAAAAAGAGTTTTATTAGATCAGCTATTTATTTTTGTTAACAGTTTTGTGTTAGTTTTGGTGCATTTTCTATATAATCGTACAGATAAACTATCCTATAAGAGCATACAATACAATTAAATTACCATTGCCTACAATTGTAAATACACAGGTGTTGTGTCTTGGAAGCATTTGAAGGACATCCAGTTAGTTTCCTCAACAGTGGCTCCAATTTTATCACAGTTTCTAATAGCTTGAACAAATTCTTCGTCGTTGATTATAAGACCATGGGCTTCGGGATTTAAACTTCCATCACCATAGACAAGTCCATTAGCTTTGTGAACACAAAACACAAGTTGTTTAAAATCATCATCGTCTCTGTACTTTCCTTCACCTAAAAGATTGAACACTTCTGTGAGGTTTTCGGTTTCAGAAGCGCACTTGGCAAAGGTACCTCTGATGTGCTCATTGACTTTGGCGTCAGGAATGGTTACGACTCGCTAAAAATAAAAACAATTGATTATGTACAAGTTATTGTAAAACACAATAAATAAAAATAAAAACCGTTATGACGGGTAGTGAATTCAATCGCGTTTTCAATACACGGGATTCGTCCCCAAATTTTACATTTCCGGAGTAGGTATTTTTTTCAAATTTAAATAGCGCCACCCTCCAGATATAGGTATCCTATTCAATAAAAAAGACTCATCAAAAAGACTCAGAGAAGACGGTTCAAAAGATAACAGCCCAGGATAGGTAGGACAGACAGACAGACAAACACGTTGTACCCTTTGGGTACATACATCACACATCATCAGCCAATTAACGGCCACTGTTGGACAAGGCCTCCCTCATAGAGAGGAGTTTGCCATAATCCCCACGCTTGGCAGGCGGCTTGGGGATCGCAATACGTTCACCGTGTACTATTAGGACGCTGCTGCCCATCCTCCGGTGGTTCTGGTCGCAGTTTTAGACAACAACTTTGGGTACAAAACCCTAAAATACAGTCTAATTGAGAACCTCCTTTTTAACCGACTTCCAAAAAGGAGGAGATTCTTAATTCAACTGTTTTTTTTAAATGTTTGTTACTTCAGAACTTTCGACTGGGTGAACCGATTTTAATGATTCTTTTTTTATTTGAAAGCTGGTGCTTCCCGTGTGGTCCTTTTTCATTTCAATTTGGTCCAGTTCTGACATTTTTATGAAGTCGGTTTTTTATATTGATAATTATTTAAGTCAGATATCTATATCGCTAGTACCTAGCTGTACGAAGGTACGTATTTTATTTAAAGATAATAGGTACGCGGCAATGCTATCAGCATTTTGGGAACAATGCTTGCTGGTATTTGTATATTGAATTAAGAACTTTATTCTTATTTTACCACCAGTAAAGTTAAGGTAAGTTTAGTTTAACGGCATGCTAAGAGTATTGTGTAAAACTAGTAGGTAGGATCACAAACAAAAAAAAAAGAAGTGTATAATCTTTAAGTTTTGCTCTCTCATTGTTTCCTATTTAACATTTATAATTATATAAAAAAGATATATGTAGTTAAATTTATAATGTAGGTATCATTACTATGGCGAAGTGTAGATCTAATAAGTTTTGATGACTTTTTGTTGTATACATTATCTGTTTTATCATCAACTCACATTATTATCAGCTCACTGCTGGACCCGGCCCTGTTATGCCCAACTCTAAACGCGGGCCCGAATAGGTGCAGTTTAAAAAAATCACGCGACCGCAATCCTTATCTCGGCGCGTTAAGGTCCACGTTCGCGTGATTTTGCAAACTGCACCTATAGAGTTGGTCGTAAGGCCCGCCTAGGCCTCGCATCGCTCAATACGCGCGTAGACGGTATAAAGCTATATGGACACGTCCTCTTTCTTGCGGAATAATAATTATCAATTTTAAAAACAGACTTCATAAAATTAGTATAATATGCAATTTCGATTCCTCAAATTACATAATGTTGTCATCAAAGTAACAAAATTTTCCAGTTAAGTATTTTGTTTTAAAAACCAAACTACTGAACCAATTTTGATGACATTTTTATGCGACCAATCTGAAAGTATATATACGTCAATAAAACAAAAACGGTTAAAATCGGTGGAAAGAAAATTTGCGAACGGCCCGTGTTGGGCCTGCTGATGTTAATTCCCAATAATGATTTATCAGCTAATACAATAAAGAGTAGTACTTACACCATCAACGTCAGAGTAACCAATCAATGCAGTAAATATTAGACACATCAAATATTTCATCGACATTTTGAAACCAAAATATTAACTGATAACTCTGCCTTACTGCAACAGAATCGGCTGATTAAATTATTTTCAGTGGAAACAATGTTTAAATACGCAAAGTAAATGAAACCAGATACAATAGATTCACACATTATCTTGAATATGTAGTTAACTAGAATAATTATTATAATCTAACAATTAAAAGTAGGCACCTAAGTATTCTTGTGTGTAGGTACAAAAAACAAGGTTAGAAGAACAGCGATAGCGGGCGTAGCATGTACGTGTGCTTTACGAGTACAATCTGATGGCACTTGGTGCAATCCTCGGCCAATGACATATAAGGTCGGGGAAAAAGTTTCTTCGTATTTTTTAAACAAATTCAAGACATATTTTTTTCAAGTTTAATTACATTTAATTATAATATATATGTGCCATTTTGTTCGATAACTTGTTGCCATCTTGTAGGTAGTGACATGATCCCGTTGCTGTAGAAATTTTGGGACTTCTGATCAAAAAAATGCAACAAGTAGTTTTGACAGTCCTCTCTTGATGTTAATCTAACACTACCCAAAGAATTCTGAAGAGATCGAAACAGGTGGAAATCTGAGGGTGCAAGGTCTGGGCTATATGGTGGATGCATTAACACTTCCCAACCAAGCTCTCTAAATTTTTGCTGAGTGGCCAAAGATGTGTGCGGTCTGGCGTTATCATGATGAAAGACCACACTCTTTCTGTTGATCAATTCCGGCCGTTTTTTCTCAATTTCTTGTTTGAGTCTCATCTGCTGTTGGCAGTAGAGATCCGAATCGATGGTTTTGCCCGGCGGTAAAAGCTCATAATGAACGATGCCCTGCCAATCCCACCATACACACAGCATCACCTTATTACGTGTTAATCCGGGTTTCGCTACAGTCTGTGGTGCTTCACTGCCCTTTGACCATGATCGTTTGCGCACATTCTTGTCGTAGGTGATCCATTTTTCATCACCAGTGATCAATCTTTTCAAAAACGGTTCGGTTTCGTCACGTTTCAATAGAGAGTCGCAAATGAGTACACGATTCATTTGGTTTCTTTCAGTGAGCTTGTGTGGCACCCAAATATCGAGTTTTTTTGTATACCCAGTTTTTTTCAAATGGGTCAAAACTGTTTTGTGGTCAATCCCCAGTTCTTCAGCTATGTCGTAACTATTAATATGCCGATCTTGGTCCACTTTTTCAGAAATGGCATCTACTTTATCCGTAACAGGGCGACCAGAGCGAGCTGCATCTTTGACATCAAAATTCCCGGACTGAAAACGCTTGAACCAACATTGTGCTACTCTTGATGACACTGCATTAGGTCCATAAACGTCACAAATATTTTTCGCGGCTTGTGTCGCAGTTTTCCCTTTTTTGTAATAAAATTTCACAATATATCGAATTTCTTCGTTAGATTCACTCATTTTATCAAACAAAAAAACAATTGAAAAATGGCGGGAAATAGCTTTTTACTTTTTGTATTCCTTTTTTAAAATGTCATATTTTTAATGGTATCAAAACCAGCCAGATACAAACAGTACAACGGATGAGATTTTTACTACAACCTTATACATACAAAATACGAAAAGACTTTTTCCCCGACCTATTATTTAGTAGTTACATAAATTACATGCAGTTTTCGATGCCATCATTCAAAGGTCATTACTTCGGTAAAAGAAAACATCATGAAGCAACCGGTAACCGGTATGTCCAAGTACGTATCGTATTTTTAACCTTAGCAGTTGCTTTTTTTTAAATAGAGCAAGTGCCTTCATTAACTAAACAAAATACAAGGTAACACTGCAAAAAGAAGAGTTAAGTTAACAAACAGTTAATTAGACGGATATTCGTCTGTATATTTTTTTGGTATTAAATATAGTAATTTGAATAAATAGCCTTGATTTTGCGAGGGGAAACTTTGGAATATCTACGCCTTAAAGCTCCCCAGGCTTTAAATGGTTGTTATTTTATGGAACTTTGGGTGCCCTCATAACTGATAATGAGGTTAGCGCTCACCCTTGTTTTTTCTGGAACTTAAGCTAGATAGGTGTCAAGTTTTAGGGCTACCATTCAACTGCATCGTATCGTATCGTCTTAATGACAAAAATGCATCTACCTGTTAGTATATTGCTCTATCATCTAATGGCGTATTCCGACAGTACCATAAGAGCTAGACCCCAATCCAGGATCCCGATTCTACTAAACAAATTGTTTTTAAATTGCTAATGAATTGCCTCAAAAATTACCCTTATGACCACTTTTTGTATAGATAAAGGGTCAAAAGTAAAAAAAATTGAGGCAATTCATTAAAAAACAATTGGTTTAGTGGAATCGGGGCTCAGATATGCTTACATTATTTAAATACACAATCACTAATATCAGATGAGTTATGTTCAAACCCCACCTATCCTTTCTCGATTCTTTCGCTCACAACTGGTCTTTGTGATGCTCTCGACTCTGTTACTTGGTGACAAATTTGTTTCTATCTCTGACAGTCCCCAGCCGGATATTTCGTGTTAGAGATTTTCGAGCCCGGCTTCTATAAAACTTGGTCTATCCATCTTGTTGGGCTGCAAGGCTCAGTCTCTGCCTGGGTTTGGTCCTGCCTATACTTGCTATATACATTTTTCAGGGCCATGTGGGGTTTTCTCTGCGGAGTCATATTCATAGTGTTCATCTGTGGATATAGCGGGATGGTAGCGTATGCCAGATACCACGACTGTGATCCTTTGACTTCAAACCTAGCCTTGGCCAAAGACCAAATACTGCCGCTACTAGTAATGGACGTGCTGGCTAGTTGGAACGGGATGACTGGCGTTTTTGTTGCTGGCGTATTTAGTGCTGCTCTTAGGTAAACCAAATTTTTAATTTTATAAATTTATATCACAATGAGATCTTCCGCCTTAAAGTTGCGAAGAACTGATAACCGATGGGGAAGCAAGGTTCTTGAGTGGAGACCGCGAACCGGAAGACGCAGCGTAGGTAGGCCTCCCACTAGATGGGCCGACGACATTGTGAGAGTCGCGGGCATCCAGTGGATGCAGATGGCAGGATGTCGTTCAGTGTGGAGGTTAAAGGGGGAGGCCTATGTTCAGCAGTGGACGTCTTCTGGCTGATGATGACGATGAAAGTTGCCTAGTCCTTCACTAAAAATGCAATGGATGTTATGGAAACCCACTATGATAGATAAGTACGTGAAGTGTCCAACAGCATTTTCTAACCAAAGCAAGTTTACTCCTAGATGGGCTCTTTTATAACTGGGTATTTGTATGTAATGACATATTATTTTGCATTGAAGCTGAGTGGCATAAGTTTTTTCAAGTTTATTGGTCTGGAAAATATTTTCTTAAGAACAGTATTTCCATTATCGATGATTTCATTATTTTTCAGTTCACTATCAACAGGGCTCAATTCAATGGCTGCCGTAGTTCTAGAAGATTTTTGGAAGCCTTTTTTCAAGGAGCCCTCTCACAGACAAACTCAAATACTTATCCGTGCTGTAGTCGTCATATTGGGTGTTATTTCTATGGGTAATAAGAATGCTTATTTATGTACTTACGTAGCTATTTATCTCTGTTGCTTCAGTAATAAGGTTTACTTTATTTATAGCGCTGGTGTTTGTTGTGGAAAAACTTGGATCTGTATTGCAATTGACGATGAGCTTGTCTTCAGCTTCAATGGGACCACTTACTGGAATATTTCTTATGGGAATATTCTTGCCATTTATTGATTCCACGGTAATTGCTTATGCTTTATATATAAACTTGAAAGTACTGAAGATCTTCCTTTCACTCTAAGTAATGAACCATAATACTATTGTAGCAGAAAGTTTCACATAACTTTACAGTACCAAATAGTTAATAAAAAAATATTTGAATTGATTTAAAGGAAATATAAGCAATTTTTTGTTTATTTTAAGAATTCTGGGTGCGTTACTCTCAATTCGACTTTTTTTTTTCGACTTTCGA
Organism: Agriopis leucophaearia; assembly: GCA_949125355.1. Classification (NCBI taxonomy): domain Eukaryota; kingdom Metazoa; phylum Arthropoda; class Insecta; order Lepidoptera; family Geometridae; genus Agriopis; species Agriopis leucophaearia. The sequence continues at coordinate 6,456,392 of OX421262.1, forward strand.
CTGGGTGAACTGATTTTGATGTTTCTTAAGCCGGTGAATCCCGTGCGGTCCCATTTCAATTTGGTCCAGTTCTCACATTTTTATGAAGTTGGGTTTTTACATTGATAATTATTAATGACAAATATTTTGTAAATAATTTTAATTGTAACAAATTTTCAGAGCGCCCTCACTGGTGGTATATCAGGGTTACTGTCGGCTTGGTGGGTGGCAGCATCCTCACAACTTGCGCAAGCGCACGGTGAACTAACGTTTCTCGAGAAATCAAGATCTACAGAGAATTGCACGTATATTTTCGACGATACACCAAAAGAAACTGTTTTTCATGAAAGGTAATTGATTAAAACAGTGTTTTAAACTAACACGGTTGTTCACTACAGATATAAAGATCATGCTGAAACTTCAGTTTCCATCACGGCGGGGTAAAGGATGAGTTGTCAAATAGTTAAATCGTCATTGGGTGATACCTTATTCATGGATGACATTAATATGGAAATGAGAGGTTTTCCCAGAGGCATTTTTTTTTTTTTTAATAATCCGATGGATTTATTAACTAAACAAAATACTAGCTAAAACTAACACTAAATAAACAGTTAGACTGTCCAAAGACCACTGTTTTAAACTATCACGGTTGTTCACTAAAGTTATATGATTATTTACGGGATATTTACCGTGGTAAGGTTGTGGAACGTGGTACTATACGCAGTGATACAGTGAGTGTGTTTTGTCGAGACTTAGGTTCGAGTTCCAGTGATAACCGTAGCAAAAGACTAAGAAAGAGGGTAGATCGTTTTGTCTGTACCTAACTTTGATCTTTTTCACCAACCACCCGCATTCTTCAGTCTTCCCGTGAACATGGTGCATGTAACTGCGCCGAAATATCGGGAGCTCCTTCCACAACCTTACCACGGTAAATGTCCAAAGACCGTTGAAGGTCTAAAGACAATACAAATGCTCAAGCCCACTATCAGTTGGCAGCGTACCCAGCATGCTGGCGGCATTACCACGTTGAATGGCAATGCTTATACGTTGAGCCAGATACACGCCAGCATTTTGGTCACGCGTTGCGTTAACCAGACGCTCTGAAAGATTTTTGAAAATGAGGTGAGCTCCCGGTCCCCAAGGGCCCAACGTCTCCAAAATTATAAATATGGATTTATGCATATTTTTTTTTTTTTTATGTCAGTCTAATAGTCCGCCCATTATTTACTTTATGCGATACGCGTACGAAGTGGGGGTATCAGCTAATAATAAATAAAATGTATGAAAAAAGGCAGAAAAATATTATTTATAATCCGGGGAGGCTCAACAAAAAATAATTATTTTATTAGCTTGTATTTTGTTTAGTTAATGTAATGTATGTTTGTTATAAAATATTTTACAATGTTGTCGCAGCTGTCAGAGCAAATAAACGAATGGAAATAGAGTAGCTAATAAAGGTACTTGCCCGAAAAATATAGAAATGCAACTTACGTTACTTCTATGCAGCGAATAATGTCTTGATTGATTTTGACCTACACATTTCCGAACACACATTTCCAAAGTTCGAACAATAGTTCGAACTTTGGAAATGTGTAGGTACACTAATTTAGCCCTAACCCAACCTGTGGCTGAAATACGAATAGGCATGTGGCCTAATGTTTAATTTACTACAAATAACAGGGTTAGCGATGAATATAACTAAATACATTACACATACTGGAAAAATAAATTGAATTGGCTGATTAATCTCTGAGATATGAGCGTTTAAAGTTTTAGGTGGGGATAGAGAGGGGATGCTCCGTCCCTTTTTCGCAAATTAGTAGTAGTTAGTAGGTACTAACACACTAGTACCTAGTACCTACCTAGTGCTAGTACCTACAGCATATTGTACGGCGCGTCTGAGGCTTGACGTCATAGCTCAGTATAGTTTATGTATTCTGAGTTATAGTGCGCTCTCTGTCTAGCATGAAATTAAAATACTTATTAACTTATTTATTATTGAACTAATTAAAATTTTGTTTTCTTTGATAGGCTCTATTATTGATCAGTTTTTTTATGAGGTAATAAAAAATATGAGTCATCAAGCATATTATACGTATCGAATTCCATATCTACAAACTCAGAATACAGAACGCCCACTGAAGTAAATTAGGTTAGATTAATTTAAACTTCGCAAAAGCAGCAATCAAATGAAGTTAGTATACTAAACTTATTTATTTTCCCCTTTCAGTAAAGTTCCCTACCTTTATCGCATTTCATACCTCTGGTTCACAAGCTTCGGGTGTAGCGTATCCGTGATTGTCGCTTGCCTCCTCAGCTTCACTCGGCCAAAGGATACCAGAGACAAGAGATTGTTTGCACCTTTTGTAAGGAAGTGGATTAAAGAAAAACAATCGGTTAGTTTCAGTTCAAATTACATATTAACAGATTTTTGCTTTCTTTTTGTATTAATAAAGCCAGTAGCCTATTACAAACTGGTAGATTATAGTGGATTATTCACCAAGGGGATAAAGCAGTGTCACCTCACCTTCATTACGCTCAGTATTTAAGCACGCCCAAGGCACCTTTATCCCCGAGGAGAATACTCTACTTCTGCGAGGCAATCAACATATATGCTACTAGAAACAAAGTATTTATAAAACTGTAGAAATATGTGAGATCAACTTTTACTAAATTAAAAGTGAAAATTAATGTTTGATACATTAAAAATTTTCTGGCAGCCATATTACAAGCTTTGCTTAGTTTGGAGTCAGATGACCGTGTGTGCAAAAACGTCCCAGATATTTATTTATTTATTAGACCAGAGCCTCGATTGTACTAAACAAATCGTTTTTAAATTGTTAATGAATTGCCTCAAAATTGACACGTCATGTAATTTCTATACCAAATGTGTCAAAAGTGAAAATTTTGAGGCAATTCATTAGCAATTTTAAAACAATTTGTTCATTAGAATCGGGGGGCTGTTGTTGAAAGACAAAATGAATGTTTATACAACAACGATTTGCAGTATTCGCGTTTTTTTCTGTATTGTGTTATTATTGTGATTGCCAGTTCGACTTCTGAATAACTTCTTTTTAGTGCAGGTATACTTAATATACAGGCAGGTGGCGCGGCTATCGCGGCTGAATGCCTCAAGCGGCGCAAATATTTTGACAGAGGTTACTTATTTGTGCCGTTTGGGGTAGAAATACTTGGACCGTGGAGGCCAAGTGCTTTCGAAATTTTCAAGGATTTGTCGGGGAGACTGAAAGATTCTTTGCGTGACCAAAATGCTGGCCTATATTTGGATCAGAAAGTTAGCCTCGCCATCCAGCGAGGCAACGCGGCCAGCATTTTGGGCACTCTACCTGAAATTAATTATCATTTAGGACTACTTAATTAACTCTATTTTAAGTTATATGCCGAATAAAGGTATAGTTAGTTTCGATATTGGATTTAGATTTACCTACCTCTTATACACTTATACCTATTGTTTTAATTAGTATCGAAATTTCATTTGATAACACCTACTTACTTAAAGTTTCGGAAGCAGCCCCTGAATATGTTTTTACCCAGTTTTATCTATTGACGTCATAATGATTCATATATAGAAAACTAAATATAGTGATTTTTACAATCTTATCTAATTTACAATATATGTCAAATCGTACAAATTATCACCCTTTTCTGGAAAATCACTGCTGAAAATCTATCAATTGTAAATATATTAATTTAAAATATATGTAGCCATGTAGGTATTTTGTAATTTATTTTTATATATTTTCAGGTTCATATGGAGTTGAAAACGAATTTTGAAAACAATGGTTATGAATAAAAAAATACTGCTGAAACACTGTTTTTTTACGTATTTATTTATTTAGGAATAGGCATGCGTTTGACCGCCAACCACCAAATTACAAATTCTATTAGCCTACAACTAAAGGGCTTTCAACTCTAGGAGAAGATTGAAGAATTTCCAATGGTGTATTGTTCTGATCTATTCAATAAGTCTGTTGCTTAAAAAGGGTAACTTCTTCCAGTGTTGACCCTGAAGATGCCGGATCTGAAAAAATACAACTTATTGTTATAAATAACCCATGTAAAGTTACCAAGTATATATGTGAGCGTTCTTATACCATCGACAAATTAGTATATTGGGTTACGCGGAAAGGGCGTACTAAACCGAAAGGGGTCCATAATACCCGTCATTATTAACAACTTTTATGATGGAAGCAACTCTGAAATCACGATAAAAACAATCTGCTGTTCAATAAAAACTACATTAATTAACACTCGACAAAATGTATGGAACAGCTGTTATTTATTTGCGATTTCAGGGTTTGTCCCATAGTAAAAGTTGTACATAATGATGGGTAATCGTTATTTCGATGGCACGTTGTATAGGTAAAGTCAAGACAATTTTTCGTGAATTTTGGATTACACCCAATAAAGTAATAGGTCGGGGAAAAAGTCTTTTCGTATTTTGTATGTATAAAGTTGTAGTAAAAATCTTATCCGTTGTACTGTTTCTATCTGGCTGGTTTTGATACCATTAAAAATATGACATTTAAAAAAAGGAATACAAAACGTAAAAAGCGATTTCCCACCATTTTTCAATTGTTTTTTTGTTCGATAAAATGAGTGAATCTAACGAACAAATTCTATATATTGTGAAATTTTATAACAAAAAAGGGAAAAATGCGACACACGCCGCGAATAAAATTTGTGACGTTTATGGACCTAATGCAGTGTCATCAAGAGTAGCACAATGTTGGTTCAAGCGTTTTCAGTCCGGGAATTTTGATGTCAAAGATGCAGCTCGCTCTGGTCGCCCTGTTACGGATAAAGTCGATGCCATTTCTGAAAAAGTGGACCAAGATCGGCATATTAGTAGTTACGACGTAGCTGAAGAACTGGGGATTGACCACAAAACAGTTTTGACCCATTTGAAAAAAACTGGGTATACAAAAAACTCGATATTTGGGTGCCACACGAGCTCACTGAAAGAAACCAAATGAATCGTGTACTCATTTGCGATTCTCTATTGAAACGTAACGAAACCGAACCGTTTTTGAAAAGATTGATCACTGGTGATGAAAAATGGATCACCTACGACAAGAATGTGCGCAAAAGATCATGGTCAAAGGGCAGTGAAGCACCACAGACTGTAGCAAAACCCGGATTAACACGTAATAAGGTGATGCTGTGTGTATGGTGGGATTGGCAGGGCATCGTTCATTATGAGCTTTTACCGCCGGGCAAAACCATCGATTCGGATCTCTACTGCCAACAGCAGATGAGACTCAAACAAGAAATTGAGAAAAAACGGCCGGAATTGATCAACAGAAAGAGTGTGGTCTTTCATCATGATAACGCCAGACCGCACACATCTTTGGCCACTCAGCAAAAATTTAGAGAGCTTGGTTGGGAAGTGTTAATGCATCCACCATATAGCCCAGACCTTGCACCCTCAGATTTCCACCTGTTTCGATCTCTTCAGAATTCTTTGGGTAGTGTTAGATTAACATCAAGAGAGGACTGTCAAAACTACTTGTTGCATTTTTTTGATCAGAAGTCCCAAAAATTCTACAGCAACGGGATCATGTCACTACCTACAAGATGGCAACAAGTTATCGAACAAAATGGCACATATATAATAGGTCGGGGAAAAAGTCTTTTCGTATTTTGTATGTATAAAGTTGTAGTAAAATCTCATCGTTTGTACTGTTTGTATCTGGCTGGTTTTGATATCATTAAAAATATGACATTTTAAAAAAGGAATACAAAAAGTAAAAAGCAATTTCCCGCCATTTTTCAATTGTTTTTTGTTCGATAAAATGAGTGAATATGACGAAGAAATTCGATATATTTTGAAGTTTTATTACAAAAAAGGGAAAAATGTGACACAAGCCGCGAATAAAATATGTGACGTTTATGGACCTAATGCAGTGTCATCAAGAGTAGCACAATGTTGGTCCAAGCGTTTTCAGTCCGGGAATTTTGATGTCAAAGATGCAGCTCGCTCTGGTCACCCTGTTACGGATAAAGTCGATGCCATTTCTGAAAAAGTGGAGCAAGATCGGCACATTAGTAGTTACGACGTAGCTGAAGAATTGGGGATCGACCACAAAACAGTTTTGACCCATTTGAAAAAGTCTGGGTTTACAAAAAAACTCGATATTTGGGTGCCACACGAGCTCACTGAAAGAAACCAAATGAATCGTGTGCTCATTTGCGATTCTCTGTTAAAACGTAACGAAACCGAACCGTTTTTGAAAAGATTGATCACTGGCGATGAAAAATGGATCACCTACGACAAGAATGTGCGCAAATGATCATGGTCAAAGGGCAGTGAAGCACCACAGACTGCAGCGAAACCCGAATTAACACGTAATAAGGTGATGCTGTGTGTATGGTGGGATTGGAAGGGCATCGTTCATTATGAGCTTTTACCGCCGGGCAAAACCATCGATTCGGATCTCTACTGCCAACAGCTGATAAGACTCAAACAAGAAATTGAGAAAAAACGGCCGGAATTGATCAACAGAAAGAGTGTGGTCTTTCATCATGATAACGCCAGACCGCACACATCTTTGGCCACTCAGCAACAATTGAGAGAGCTTGGTTGGGAAGTTTTAATGCATCCACCATATAGCCCTGACCTTGCACCCTCAGATTTCCACCTGTTTCGGTCTCTTCAGAATTCTTTGGGTAGTGTTAGATTAACATCCAGAGAGGACTGTCTAAACTACTTGTTGCATTTTTTTGATCAGAAGTCCCAAAATTTCTACAGCAACGGGATCATGTGACTACCTACAAGATGGCAACAAGTTATCGAACAAAATGGCACATATATATTATAATTAAAAGTAATTAAACTTTAAAAAAAATTGTCATGAATTTGTTTATAAAATACGAAGAAACTTTTTCCCCGACCTTATATTATAATTAAATGTAATTAAACTTGAAAAAAATATGTCTTGAATTTGTTTAAAAAATACGAAGAAACTTTTTCCCCGACCTTATAAGTAACTATAATTATAATTTAAGGGTGTCTGACAGAGGATTGCAACTGTATTAAGAGTCTGACAATGGACAGCGTGATTTGTTATACTGTTCTAAATAAATTATATCAAAACTTAGCTTTATACTTTAACGAATTTGAGGTGCAATTTTATGCAACTTTGCTACCAGTTACTTTTCAAAGCAACCGTGATCTAAACTTCATTCTAATCGGGGATCGTTTATATATACATATAAACGATCCCCGATTAGTAGAGACATACACAGAGAATCTTTCAGGTTTTATAAAATAATAAAGGTCAAATCGTAGCGGGTTTTTAATCTACAACATCCATGAGTTTGTCGTTAAATTTTGTCAATCAAGGCTTATATTGACATCGACAAATTTGTAGGTAACTAGGTCGGCATACTGAGAGGAAACTCCAAAATTTAGATAATCAAAAAAGAAAATCATACCTCGACTTATTGAGGTCGCTATTGCCCATAGGATGGAGAGATCCGCTGCACCGATCTCGTGTAGCATCTCGCAAGGACTCGCACTCATTGGCATGCAGATGGTTATGCTTCACCGAACTAGCCATGTATTCATATGCCATACCATGTGAGCAACTGTTAAGCCAACAACCAGGCATGCTTGACCCTCCGTTAGGGTAGAAATCAGCGTCTCCCAAGGGGTCGCTGTAGCCTAGGAAGGCGGTGTTGGTGTGGATCACTTCAACGTATTGAGCATCGGATGGGCGGACGCGGTCGCTGTCCCAGAGCCATAGGGGTCCAGCTGGGTCCAAGGCTGAAAATTTATAACATTAGTAAGTAGTCAGGTACTAAAGACTCATAATATTATTATTATCATAGTTCTAGCCATTACTGGTAACAAAGGCCTCTCTCTTTGCCATTATACTTGACTCATTGATCACGTTTTGTCAATGAGCAATTGTTTAAATTTCGTTTTTTTTTTGCTTTATGATAGGTCTTTTTTAGAAGGAAATCAAAAGAGAAATAGTTTTCATGTCATACACTCGATTTTTTGCTGAACGGACATGACTGAATGTTATGTCTTGGTAGTAACTCCATCAACATTGTCAGCCTGGAATTGCCTACTGCTGAGCAAAGGCCTTTCTTTGAACGCCATTATCAAGATTATCTGGTAACTATATCTAGGTTCGTCCGATCAGTTTACTAAGAAAATAATTTTAAAAAGTCATACCTGTTACTCTAGCGACTCTGCCGCTAGTTGCCCTTCCAGCGTTAGCGACAAGGTGGCCGCCAAGACTGAATCCGACGAGGTGGATCTTCTGGTATAGAAGGCCGAAGGTGGTAAGCCACATAACGAACTGGCCAAGACCTTGGCCCACCGCAGCGGTGCCACCCTTCGCAGTCATGTAGCCCCTGTTAGCAAGGCGGCTCCAGTCAAGAACTATGACGTTCACATCACCGTCTTCAAGGAATGCTGGAGTATTACGAATAATTAAGATTACAAATATGTATTCAATTAAGGTTGTTAACATCGATATAGAATTTAATAAAACATGCTGATGGTTGCTGAGTAAATTTGAATTGGCGCTTCTGGGGTAGGTGAATACCACCTCACCAACGGCAGTAATTGATGACCGGTGTGGCTCAGTGGTAGCAAGCCTGCCTTCTAAGCAGGACGTCCCGAGTTCGATCCCACCCGGCAAATATTTAAATGATAAATTTAAATATCTGGGTCTGGGTGATGGTTGTCAAAGTCCTTGGGTGTGTTCAATGGCTTCCTCGAGTTCCTTGCCGCAGGGAAACTTAGTAGTCCCCACTAGCGCCTCGGCTAAGACTTGAGCTATGTTATGTGTTTATATTTAGTTTAGATAAACAATATCTGGACTTTGATAAATAATTACTATTACCCAAAAACACAAAGGCACAAATTATGAACTGCTAACACGGTACTATTAGATCGTCTTGCTCGTATTTCTTTAGCCAAATATAGGCTTTATTTCATCAAAAATTGCTAGAGGATTCATTATAAAAAAACTCGTTTCGATCGATAATCGATCATAACATGAGTGTAAACCGTTTTGTTATAGTTTATAGGCGTTGAAGGACCCTGTGATCGAAGTACAAATATTCTATAAGTATCAAATTCCATACTAATTTTAATTACGAAATTCTAAATTTATATAGCATTCTCACTTTGACCTCTGATATTCTCTTCATCCATAGGAAGCAAATTATTTGTATTAAATCGTTACGTACCATCTTTAAGCAGCCTGTTCATATCGTTGTTGCCATTTCCGTTCCACCCGTGGGCAAGGAATACCGTATCTTTGTTGTTATTGAAGTAGGAGTTGTAAACGCTGTTCATGTCGCCATGGACAATCACTTGAGCTACCGCAGGGTTGTGTCTGGAATAAGCGAGATGAATTTGAACAACTTAACACAAAATTGTTCAAGATTAAGTTACTGACTTATTAGTATGAGTAAGTAGTTTGGTGCAAGTCTACTAAATTTGGTTTAGTTGTTCTGAGTATTAAACTATTATTATGAGTAAGTATATTGAACATGATGACATACGGCGCTGAAACATGGACTCTCACTATGGGCCTCTTAAGCAAGCTCGAAGTCGCACAACAAGCTACGGAGAGGGCTATGCTCAGGGTTTCTCTACGAGATCAATCCAGAAATGAGGAGATCAGTAGGTAGACGAACGAAAGTTACCGATTAGCTGAAGTGGCAGTGGGATAAATCCTTCCCAACTTTTAGATGTTCGTATTAATTTCTGTTGATCTAACTGTTTGGACATAATTATATTATCAATTTAAACAACCGACTTCACAAAATTTGTTAATTGTGCAATTTCGGTTCCTCGGATGACATAATATTGGCTTCAAAGTAACAAAAATTCCAGTTATTTCTGTTTGAAAGCCAAATTACTAAACGTTTTCATGAAATTTATTTTGGAACAATCTAAAAGCATATCCTTTGAATTACTAATGATGAAACGAACTAAAATATTACGTGCTAAGATTTAAAAAAAACCTTAGGTTACGTGCTTTTAAAATGACTCTACCACGGACTTGTATTGAAGGTTTCCGTCAGCGAGAAGTAGAGAGTTAGTAGATAGTATAGATACTATTAAATAAAACTAACCTAGTGTACAACCAGTAGGCATTGTTATTAGGGTTTCTGGCGTAATCTCTGATGAACTGCTCGTCAACTGGCTCGTGAGTGTCAACCAAGTGTAGTTGTCCGTCACCATCACCCGGGAAGTAGAAGAATCTATCACCTTCCTTGTAACCCCTGGTGGGGTCTTCAACGACGCCCGCAGAACAAACTGGAAAACAAAGTTAAAAACGCATAGTTGATTGAATCAGGCGTTACTATGCGGATGTTCATCTTCAAAATTATTTCTTTGACGAATCTCTAGTGTATTTCCGTTTAAGGAATTTTGGATCAGTTATTTTTGTTAATTACTACTAACTTAACCTAAAACAAAAATTAATTATACTTGTCTACACGGAAAAGTTAACCTGTAATTTAATTAACCTTGGTAATGATATTAATGTAACCTACACTTAAACAAATATGTTTCTTTTTCTTTGTTATTATTAACTATGTTATTATCATGGTTACAGATTAATTACAAAGTATTTTCAGGTATAAGAATTATTTGTTACAGGTTAAGTTCAATTTGCATCATTGACAAATTTCTGCATGTAGAGTAAACCAAAAATAATTGACACCAATTTCCTTATTGTATTTAATGCGACGTTATAGCCGTAACAGACGTACTGACCACGTACCACGCACTGCCGTCTGACCAACAGGAGGGTAAGAGAAAATTTTCTCCTTCCCACCCGTTGGTCAGACGGCGGTCCTTGGTACGTGGTACGTTCGTCTGTTACGGTTTTTAAAGCGGAAAATGGCAGAAATACACTAGAAATTCGTCAAAGAATCAGTTTCAAAAACCCATTTTGTATATACCCTTGGTTAGTAGGTAGGTATCTACCAGTCATAAAATAATTCTTAATGTAGAATATGAGATAGAGTATAAAGCACAAGGTGCCAATGCCAATCGACATCGTTGTTGTTGGTGTAAAAGCAGTGTCTCCAAATCATATGACTATTATCCGTCGCTTAGATACATTTTTTCAATTAAATGAAGAAAATGAATAGAACGCCCTAATAGATAATATAATAATAGATCAATATAGCCTTGGTCAAGAGCCCAGCGAAAATATGAATGAGGCGACATGTTTTTTCACGTCGACGCCAAAAAAATTAAGGATTCCAGTTATTAAATGAAATAAAACTGGGTTTTTGTAGCCAACGTAAAAATTATGTTTTCTAATAATGTCACTGTATTATTTTCCTACACTTTAGGATTTTCGAGTGTTAAAGTATTTATTATAAAAATAATATTATTTTTTACATATTTTTAACCGACTTCCTAAAAGGAGGAGGTTCCCAATTCTACTGCTTTTTTAATGCTTGTTACCTCAGAACTTTCGACTGGGTGAACCGACTTTGATGATTATTTTTTCATTTGAAAGCTGGTGCTTCCCGCGTGGTCCCATTTTAATTTGGACCAGATCTGACATTTTTATGAATTCGGTTTTTTATATTGATAATTATGTTTTGTTTATTATCGTTTATAAAAGTCGTTATTACATTCTCCAACCAAACTTAGTAAAATGAGAAGACAAGGCGCAACGACATTATTGACCGAGCCTGGTCCAAAAGACGACACAACAAAATAATATGAAAACGAGCGAACGTGATTGCCTAGGCTGGGAATATGAAAAGTTATTCGTCCTATTTCTAAGTCACTCCTGCTGCTCAATCCTTAAATTAAATTATTATGGTTGATTTTATAATTACATTCGGAGTGTAGAATGTTATTTTAGATAGCAATTAGGATAGCAAAATTATGAAGAATTTCAAATGTTACCTGCTATGGCGACGAAAAGTGGTAGAAAAAACTTCATATTTCCAGGTTGTACCCAAGTGCTTGGACTTTACTACAATATGCGCGGTGTAGCAGCTGGTTTATATATATTTTTCTAAGATTATATTTTAATTAGATAAATTGACGGGAAACGTTATCAATGTGCGAGTAAATTACTAAAGGTTTTACGATATGGTTTAGGCCCTTATCAAATTGAATAGATCATACTTGGATTATGGTCTTTATTTGTATTCAGATACGTATTGTGCTAGGTCAAGCAGTGCGTAGTAGGGATTTGTTTTTCCGTATAATTACGTTTTACGATTAATTATCTTTTGTATGATAGCAACAACACCTTACCTACAGTAATTCGGAAGTACCTACTTATTTGCACTACTTCATTCAATAGTAAAGTAATTAAGGAAAACAATAACTTTGTTTGATTAAAACTTACGTTTTCGGCTACTATCGTTCTATTATTACTTGACACTAGCCAAAATTAAAAACAAAAAATACTAAGGGGGTATGTACTGTACAATGCGATTAATATAACGTACTTATTAAATGTATTGACGTCACAAAATGGCGCCAGACCGATACTCAAGGGCGTCACTAAGAGGGGGCAGGGAGGGACAGCTGACCCCCCAGATATTAAAAAATGTAGCCAACTGCAAAGAAACTCTGACTGCTCTTGACTGTACCTGCAACTCATATTTTTCTCATCCTCCATAATATTACCTTGCCCATCCCTGGACCATGGGCTGGCGATGCCCTTGCCGATCCTACTTCTTATTTTAACCGCATTGTAGTTATCATTTTACCCCCTTTATTTTTTGGCCCTAGACTTCTTTTCTGTTTAGCTATAGTGTCAAGTAATAATAGAAGAATAGTAGTAATATCTTAGAAGCTAGTTCTCTTGAGTCCTAAATTAGTAATTGCAGTATTTTTACACAGTATTATATATATTTTATCATTAATTTAAATTCAAACACATTCAGCTCCATTATATAAGTGCCCATTCCACTATCCACTCCACAAACTAGGCCACAATAAGTATGACCACAGAATAAATAATAGTTGGTAAATCTATAGGTAATTGGTAAATAGTTCGTTTTATAGTATTGTTAGCGACAGGTGAACTGACCCGCTCCGCTAATTAGTCATTATATAATAGAATCATTCAAATTCAAATTATTTATCCCTACCATATTATAAATGTGTAGATCAAATACCTTCACACATGACTTCTAACTAAGTAAAAGCAATACCGGATATCGGTTTAACTTGCAAAAAAATGCCGTTTGCGTGATTCAGGTAAAGTGTCGTATTTACCTATAATAGACGCACTTTTCATATTTGTGAAACTACGATCCATTTACACTCATTATTTTAGGAATTATTGAATACCTTATTACGTTTTTAATAATATTATACGTAAAAATAAGCAAATTTACAATTTTTTCGCAAAACATCGTTTTAGTACGCAATCTATTTTCAAACTATGGAACTACAAATCTGACGGCTGTCAGGTTGTTTGTTTGTCCGCGCACATCTTTTAAACTACTAGAAGGATTTCAAAGCAGTTTCCATGAATATGCTTATAAAATACCTGATTGAAACATAGGCTATATTAATTTATGATAATAAATAGTAAAAAAAATTTTTTTTTAATAATTATTTATAACGCCATCTAGCTTATTTTATAGTAATGTTGTCGTAATGACAGACTTCTACTCGCAGACATGGTAGGTAGGAAGACTGAAGCGGCTGTTACCATATAATCTATATGTAAATAAAAATATAGATATTCGCCAAAGAACCAGAGTCACCGACATAGCTATTAAAATCTGCAAGTTGAAGTGGCAATGGGCAGGCCACATCGCTCGAAGAACTGTTAACCGCTGGGGAAGTAGGTAAGGTTCTTGAGTGGAGACCGCGAACCGGAAGACGCAGCGTAGGTAGGCCTCCCATTAGATGGACCGACGACATTGTGAGAGTCGCGGGCATCCAGTGGATGCAGATGGCAGGATGTCGTTCAGTGTGGAGGTTAAAGGGGGAGGCCTATGTTCAGCAGTGGACGTCTTCTGGCTGATAATGATGATGAAATAAAAACGAATCGCCGAAATGTATGTACCCGCATAACTTCCGATAGACTGCACCAAATAGTTTTTTTTGTGTTTGTTATTTTCAGGACAGCCAACTGCTTTTGAAGAGGTTTTACAGTTTATTATGGCGTAATTTAAAGTACGTTTATTTTTGTATTGACTTCTGACGTGCTAATATACCAAGTCGACGGAGATTAAAATGAATACATTTTTTTGCCAGGATCAAACTTAAGACCAATAACAGACACGCAAAGTAGGTGAGGTGAACTCGCGGCATCTAATCTGTTACTGATCTATGATTAGCAGCTATGTTGGATGTTATGGTGGTGAACGAAAGCGGTTTAGTTGTTGGAAGGGTCGAGGCGCAGAAGGCGGGCAAAAATTATTTAGACATCATTGATTGGCAGTCTTTACGCGGAGTAATGTTAAATAACAGCGATTAATTATAGATACCGCTCCATGCTTCCTACTTACTATTTACTAATAATTCAATAATAACGTTTGTCATGCATGATATTTCGCTTGACTTGTACCATTTTTTTTTCCTTATTGGCTCCATGGCTCCACACTTCCAACGTATTTAACCAGTGAAAGTAATATATTATTTGCTTGAAATATATTTGAAACTATGGACATGTCGGGATACCTGTATCGAGTCAGATTAAAACTAGACTAAAATCATACTATGACGATAGTATGACAATCCGCATTAAAATGGAGAGCAATAAATCTACAATCATGTCATATGTTTAGGTATTATCTATAAAATATTCAGTATAAATAATCCGATGGATTTGTGCCTATTTAAAGTTCCGTTCGTGTTCGTTAGTGTAACATTTATATTTGGATATGTCAGTCTAATCGTCCACCCACTGATTACTTTGTGCTACGCGTACGAAGTCGCGGGCATTAGCTAGTTGAGAATAAAAACGGACAAATTCCACTAACATTTATCTCACATATTGTTAAACTAAAATAGATTTCCTAGTAAAAATAGGAATAATATTATAAAATTACTAATATAATAAATACAACAAATTGCTGTAAAAATATGTCAACATAAAATTAGTATGTCATACAAATTGTCATTATAGTCAACGGCTTTTTTGTTTCTGTCCCATTGATCAGTTAAATTTTCACAATAAGTCAAAAAAACTTTCGTTACATTTTTCCAACTGTCACAAATAATATCACAATCAGTGTTCGTAGCAAGGAGTGCATTGAAGTGGCGGCGGGCGCGAATCAGCGGAGACATGGAGCGCGCCACGGTGTGACTGTGAGCCACGTGGAAAAACTTGGGCAATTTTCCACGCCTATTAGCCGGAACCCCGGGTTTATCTGGCACAAACAAAGTGCACAATAAATGGTGCAGATGCAAGGAGTCAACCGATCCTCTGAGCACCTTGCAGCAAGTAGCAAGCTGATCCAACATCCTTCTCACTTCTAGTGAGTTGTAGCCGAGCTGGCCGAGCAAGAATTTAGTTGGGTACATGAACGGGTAATAACCGTGAAGCTTCTTATACAGCGATCTTAAGAAAGCTTTTTGAACCTTTTCAAGCACCCGCACATAGGTGACGTGGTGCGGGTTCCAGACACATGCGCTCGACTCCAGCTTGCTTCTGACTAACGAGTTGTACAATGTTCTAATAACTAACGGATTTTTAAAATCTTTGGCATTTCGTAATAAGAAGCCCAGACGACGATAGGCCTCTTTGGCGAGATCAGAGATGTGGTTATGGAAATTCAGGGTACGATCAAATGTCACTCCCAGATCCTTAATGCTATTTACCCGATTTATACATAGATTGTCAAGATGATAATTATAATTGATGGGATTTCTTTTGCGGTCAAACGTCATTACATTACACTTGGTCACATTAAATGTCATTTTGTTTTTCAAGCCCCATGCACAGATTCTATCTATGTCCTCTTGTAAGGTAAGGCAGTCACAGGGAGATTTTATTTCGAGAAAAAGCTTAAGGTCGTCGGCATACAAGAGACATTTGTCAGAAGTCAGCACTTTAGGTAGGTCGTGCACCATCATTTTAAATAATAACGGACCAGTGATGGAACCCTGGCTTACACCAGATCTTGTGTGATATGGTCCCGAAACGTGGATACCATGCTTAACATACTGCCACCGGTCTCTCACAAAGTCCGCAAAGAAATTTAGGAGGCTGGGAGAAAAGCCGAGGTCACATAGCTTTTTAACAATATATCGTTATCAATTTTATATGACGAAAATCAAAATATATGACGTCGACCTGAGAACCACGATCCATGGCATCGGATATATAATCAACTAAGCCTAACAAGTTCGTATTTACGTGGATTTTATCGTGGGTAAGAATGATTAAGAACAGGAATGTGTAGATAAAACCTCTTAGGTAGTTACCTAAGTAACAGGTGAGCCAACCTGCTCCGGCAACTAGTTATTGTATAAAGCCATCGATCAGATGTTACCGATCAGTGCGATAGGTGGCATCGGTCCGGTCTCTAAGCAAAGTGAAGAGCGGCTGGCAGTGCTGAAGAAAAGGACTTGAAACTGGAAGCCAAACAGATCAGGAGGAAGGTCGACTTTGACCTGGAGCTGACTCAAGAATCCATGGACAGCGATCAGGCCCAGCGAGATGGACTTCGCAATAGCTAGATGAATCCAGAACATGACGGCGGCAGGTGGTCCGCTGGCGCATGGCGAACAGTGTGCGATCCCGAAGAGCAGCATCGCTGCAGGCCCAGCGGCGAACACTGAAGATCAAGGTCATCGACGCCGGCGAGAAGCACATAAAGAACCGACCAACTGGTGGAGGCGCTGTATAAGATATCCAAGGCCCGATCACCACTACGCCAAACTTATGATCTACCATTCATTGTTCTCAGATGCCAACAATGAATGGTTTTCGTTCAAGGCGCGAGACCATGAAGCTCTACGGATTCTCACCAATGGCGAACATGGCTCGGCTTTGGAACTGCTTGTCGATACAAAACCGATCACAAAAGACGTATTTTTGTGACCAGAACAGCGCAGAAATGTTACATGAAACTCATGGTTGCACAGTTTTTCATGAATGCACTGTTTTTAATTGTTTATTTACTTAGATATAAAATTACTAGAGAGGTTTAATGTCTCCCAATAAGTTTAATATAAAATATATCAAAAAGATACTGGCTGAAAATAAAAATCGGCGGAATAAAACCGACTTCGTGAAAATAATTGTAAGTTTTAAATGTTTGAGGAGAAGATGAATTAAAGTTTGTTTTTGTTGAGTTTTTATTTTGAGTGGGTATATTTTATCACGTTAGGTAGATTGGTAGTTGAAAGAAAAGTAGATTACGCACCTTGTTAAAGTGAGTAATTAATGCTCTTGTGTTAATATAGTGCCCTCGCATGCGCTCGGGCACTAACATAACACTCGTGCATTAGTAACTCACTTTGCGCTCGATGCAACAATGTACTATTTTTATCTATTATGAAATTATGATATACTCACTACCATGTCATTTAAAAAGTATTTTTAACACGCTTTTATTAGCTTGTATGTATCTATGTAACGGAATCTTTGAACGTGACTTTCACCCCTTTCAAGACGACAGATTCATTTGAAACTTTGCACACTTATCAAGGACCGATGACAACGCAATAATTTGTATAGTTTGTCCCATTATCCACCAGGATCTTCAGGATTAACGATTTTAAAGCGTGTTTTTAGTTTTTGTAACTACTTACGTGAATATATTGCCTAACATAAATAATAGTATTTCAGCTAAATTGTACAATTATGTTATTTTATGCTGGCGTTAAAGATATCTGCAATAAAATATAAATATGCAAAATTTTTATGCAATAAAGAAAACTTACTGCATTTTTTTTTAAATCTGTATAATCAGCTTTAGAACACAGTCGCGTATTAGCCTTGCCAAGACACAAAATTAAACTTATTTTCTTATTATGTTATGGTTCTTGCATGTTTTGTTGTGTAAATAAATCCTTTAAATTTCACTATAATCCATAAATACTTTAGGAAAATTTCATTAAATTTTGTTTTAAACTACCACGGTTGTTCTCTACAGTTATATGATTATTTACGGGATACCGTACTTACTGTGAAGAAAATAAGCTTTGAACGGAAAAATACAAGTCTGGCACATCAAAAACAATTAGTTTTTCACCTATCTTTAAAAAAGGCCAAATAGTTACAACACTATATTTCAGAACGTTACGTTCTAACGTTTAGTGTCATTGCCACATAAAAACAGGCTATAATATTGCCAAAGCTAAAAAGTAAAATCTGCTGAAAACGGCCAAAATAGCGACGCCAAAATCCTCACAGAATCTTTTTGCGGATTTTTCTAGAGCTACGTTTATTGCCATAGAGTACATTCGGTGATAGCGACATCGCTCACGAATTTGCTGTGTGTACATCATACACCATATTTAATTTAAATCTATTAAGATATTAGCTGACCCGACAGACGTTGTCCTGTCTTAGATCGACGTGAAGTTTTCAGAAATTTTCCAGTGTTCTTAATTTTTATTTCCGTAAGAACCTTCTACAAAGTATTAGAAAACTTGTCGCAATGTTGATTTGTTGCAATGTAGATTAGATTCTAGTACATGATGAGTCATAAAAATAGCAGTAATAGAAATTCTACGTGAACAAAGCGAGCGTGATTATTTTCCATCCCACAGAAACCCCACAGAGCTATCCTACAGGAATCAATAACGAATGACAGTTGAAACCACCTAAGTCTAAAGTTCTCATCAAGACGATTGACGTAAGCTCAACCACGAGGTAGACTGTCTTCCGTCCCTATCGTCTGATTAACTCCAAGTTTCCATTAATACATATTATTATGTATTAATGAAAATATTATATATATTAATACATATTAATATGTATGAATGAAAATACATGTAGTGTCATCAGAACTGCATAATGTACCAAATTTCAAAGGAATTGGTTCAGAAGAAAAAAGAAACTTGAGAAATAGGGATATTTCTCCTGCCCGTGGAGTGTAATTTTTCTTCACATTTAAATAAACCCAACTTTAAGGTTATATACCTTATTCAATAAAATAAAAATCGAATGACCTAGTACAAAGTTAGGCGTGGTAGAGTCGGTTAACAGGTAAATATTCAGTGGGTGAACAAAAGAGCGTTCCCTACTTTTCTTAACAAAATGGGACCTATTTCGAGGTGTAGGTACGTACCCTATATAATAGAAAAAAGAATAATCTAAATCGAATTGCTCACTAAAAAGTTATGCGTGGTCTACATCAAAAAATATACGCGTGAGAACCTACTCCTTTCTTGTCGGTTAAATTACATTTCCTGTCATGATAAAAAAAACTGGGTATTTTTTTTTCACATTTCTATAGTACGGATGCCTGCATTAAGGTACCTGAATTTTGTTTTGCTGAAAACGATTAGAAATTAATTGAAATTTTACTATACATAGAGAAGAAAGATATACATATAAAAACATACATTTAAAGATATTCATTTTACATACATTTTTAAGAATTTGTCGGGGAGACTAAAAGTTTCTTTGCGTGACCAAAATGCTGGCCTATATTTGGGTCAGAAAGTTAGCCTCGCCATCCAGCGAGGCAACGCGGCCAGCATTTTGGGCACTCTACCTGAAATTAATTATCATTTAGGACTAATTAATTAACACTATACATAGGTAGGTATATAATATCTAGATAAATTAAATAATTTATCACTTTATCTACACAACTTATTAAACATAATATCTAGACATTATGTATATAATCGCGAATTCATCATTTTGTCTGTAACAGGTACAAGGATGTAAAAAAAGTTTAGTAAAACCTAAAACTTATATAAGTATACTTAACTATACTTTTTCTCATATTAAAGAGTTACCTTATTAAAAATAACAATAATTATACAAACTTAAAAAATTACTTATTTTGCATGAAGGTTGGTTCGAAACATAATTCCATTTCGTTCTCATTGAACACCTACATGGACCTACTGGAACATGGTAATCTAAGTGGCTTTTGATACTTAATAAGTCTTAGCCATTTTACTAGATTTTTTTTATGCTTTACAGTGTAAATTCCTCTTAGTGTTAAATACGCCTTGATGTAATTTTTTTCTTAAGCTTGTTAAATTAAATCCTACTTCTTATGTTCTTCTGTTATATACATTCCTCATTTCATTCCACGCTTAGTCTGGATTTCCAGTCCTGGATAGCGTAAATCATAGAAATGTATGCACTGTCCCGAAATGCAATGACATTCGGGTTCGATCATTGTCTGTCCGAAAAAATTCTCACTTCAGTGGTCTGTCCGGTGGCTTACATGTACTTATAATATTTTATAGCTAGGAAATAAATATAAAACATTGGGATTTCAGGTTTTCAGTAGGTAGATATTATGCAATGTTTTGAAAATGCCACACATTTTATTTTAATCTATAAACATTTTTAATATGGCCAGGATGCTCCAGTTCTCAGACCGAAAATGCCGCTTCTGAAATAAAATAAAACGGATTAGAATAAACTCTCTTGACACTCTAGAGTAATGTTTTATGGTAAAAAACAAACGATTTATTTATTTTGTCTGTGTAGAAAAAATGCAAAACAACGCTGCACTTTCTGTAACGCTGCACCTGTCGCTAACAATTATAGTAAAAAAAAAAAACGAATTAAATAAAACGAAATATATTTTTTTTAACGCTCACAAAAAAATTTTAGCTTGAATTTTTAGCTTTTTTTACAGCTACGAGGATATGATTATTATTAGGATTTTTGCCGTTAACATGGTGCATGTAACTGAACCACAGTATACGGTGCTATAACTTGTCACGGTACATATCCATTTTCATCATCATCATCATGTCAGCCTATCATGTTTCCACTGCTGGGACATAAGCCTTTTCTCAGGGAGAGAGAATAAGCCCTAATCCACCATGCAGGACTAGTGCATTTTGGTGAATTTCATATGTATTGTCTTTAAATTTTAGAGGTTCTTGGACATACCAGTTTCCTCAAGATGTTTTTTTTTCACCCTTTTTGAGCGATGACTTCGAACTGCACATAATTTATTTAAGTACGAAATAAGTCATTAGTGCAAGGCCAAGGATTGCACCAAGAGCCGTTAGATTTATCTATTGTAATAATCATAAGTAAGTAGTAAACCGTGATAGTTTAAAACAGTGTTTTTTTTGTATAAGTTAGAATAACATTGTACTTACCCTCTTTTGCTTAAGATAGCATTGCCCATGTTAAGCGCAGCACCGCTGCACTGCACAGCCTCAGCTTGTGCGATGTTGGTGCACGCACGGCCAATTAAGTGGTTGGTACGGACAGTGGAAGCAAATAATTCATAGGCTCGGCTGTGGGAGCAAGTACTGATCCAGCAACCAGGCTGAGCGTTTCTTCCGCCGTTGGGGTAGAAATCCGCGTCAGCAATTTTGTCGAAGATTCCAAGCAGACCACCGTCGGTGTGGATCGCTTCGACGTATTGTCCGGACTGCGTGTTCAGGGCGTTATTGTTACCTCCCCATAGAGGTCCAGCAGGATCCAAGCCTTACAAAACAACAATAATACATTAATTTATAAAAATACATAGGCGTCTGCTAAAGGAGTGATGCAAACGAAGAAAATACGGATTTCAATATGAAAGATCATTTACCAGTCACTCGTATGGCTCGACCGCTAGCAGTCCTTCCAGCATTGCCGACAATGTGAGCACCCAAGCTGAAGCCAACCAAGTGTACATTATTCCAGTTTCCTCCTGCCGTATTGATGAGCCAGATCAGGAAGTTGCCCAAGAACTGGCCTACACTGGGAACTCCAGCAGCAGCACTGATGTAGTTAGAGCTCGCAAGAGATCTCCAGTCTAAGACAATGACGTTGCAGTCTTGGACAGCGAGGAAGGCGGAGGTAATGAGAGGGTTGATTTCAGAGTTTCCATCACTGTTCCAACCATGTACGATGACCTTCAAGGGCCGGCTGGCCACGTAGTTTGAAGCCCAGATAGAGTTGGCGTTTCCGTTAGTAATTATCTGCGCGTTGTTCGGGTTTTGCCTGAAATTTCGAACAAATAAAGATGACTACAACGTTATAAAATAAGGATAGTTAGTTAACTCCTGTATTTATTTTTAGGCAATTTTGTTACCTGGTAAAGAGCCAGTACTGATTGTTAGCACCATTTCTACCATCTCTGAAATTCAACAATTCTTCGTCTACTGGTTCGTGGAGGTCCACCAGGTGAGGAATTCCTTCGCCATCAGGCATCCAGATGTAGCGGGACTCGCCCTCTACGTAGTGGCTGTTATCCCCGGGGATAACAGGGATTGCGTTGCCGGAGCACACTGAATTAATAAGAACATTTATTAATATAGTGCTTGAATCCTGATGACCAATATTTCCTCGATGAATCGTTTGTGTCTTTAGTAATGATGAATACATACTAAATACTAATAATAGTGAATACATCTCCGTGAAACTTTTGGAACGGTAGATTGGAAGATAGCCTGATAGATATTTCCGGTGTAAACATTTAGATTCTACAAGTATTTTACAACATGGACTTATTTAAGGAGGTCTAAAGGGGGTTAAAAGTTTATATGATAGTCTATGCTACGAAAAAAAAATCATACGCATGTTGCTTGTAGTCACAAGTTTTTTTTTCGAGGAACTGATTTTATGGTGACCATTATATTTAAAGTTAAATGATTATTTACGGGATATTTACCGTGGTAAGGTTGTGGAAGGAGCTCCCGATATTTCGGCGCAGTTACATGCACCATGTTCACGGGAAGACCACGGTAAATATCCCGTAAATAATCATTTAACTTTAGTGAACAACCGTGATAGTTTAAAACAGTGTTTACCATTATATTTTTTTGTAGGCTGCAAATGATTTTCAAAATCGTAATGGGCTAATAGAAATAAATATAGTCATGAAAACGGCGATGATGATTTTTGTAATCTGTAAAGATGCGTATAAAACTTACACGCTATAAGCGCAGCCACTACCACGATAAGTTTCATGTCTGGACAACTAGCAAAGCTTAATTCAGCGAACCGCAATATATATTATTTCATTTATCTATAGAAATCAAATGAGTGAATGATACGTGTACTTATAATTAAACAGATATGATTAGATTTGGCAAGGTTAGATGCACAGTGGCGATGTGTGATTGATGATATTCAATTACCATTAAAATATTTCAGAAATTAAAACTTTGCGACATTTATATTGATAAGCTATTATATATGTACATGCTATCGTGTTTTGTACATACTTATCTTTCAATGTTATGCTAAGTTGTTAACATACAATTCGAAATATTGCGATCGTTTTGAAAATGTTGTTATTTGTATAAAACTACTGAAAATAATGTTATCTGCTCCATATCGGTACCATTTGTTTTGCTTTGTTTAATTAATTTCATCCGTTATTTCATACGTATAAACATAATATATCCATATTAATGAATTGGACCTTATGTCGATTAAATCAAATCAAATAATTTATTTACATTCAGATCACACTGATCCATGTAAAATTAATCACAAATAAAATAATAATATTTTAAATATTCAAATAAATAGGTATGTGAATACTAATTAGAATTTTTTTAATATAAAACTTTAACATATTGGACCAGTATTTCTGCGGATTAAAAATGGTCCTTATAATCTCATTACCCGAGTTAGAGATTGTAGCTCTAAATCGGGCAATGCGATGTCTGATCAGTGCATCGAGAGCCGGCACGCGGGCGTTCGCTAACATCGTGGAGGCGATCGATGGATCAACTGTGTTATAGCTTGGGAACCCGCAAATCTACAAAGGTGCGGGGAAGACGAAAAACGAAAGGTGATCAGGTGGACGGACGGTGCACCCCTTTAGCGTCGTTAGCAAATTTTTAGTTAAAAATTCGACCAGCAGAAACTTACCTTCGTTTAGTGATAATAGTATTGGATATGTGGAAAGTTGATCCAAAGCAAGTAGACAGTTTCACCTGCCAAATATAAGGACAGAGTCTACCAACAAAGTGGTTTATATTAATAATGGAGGCGACGAGTTCTGGAGTTCATGAGAGCTGGACCTGGAACTAGAGCTGCCATGAGGTACTGCTAAGCCAGTTGCAACCTGGCTGAGGATGCTGACCTACGTTTGGATATAAATCAGTTTGCTTGATGTTGTGAATTATGCCGAGAAGGCCGCCATCAGCGTGAATAACTTCTACGTATTATCCTGAGGCTACGTTAAGATCATTTTCACTGTCTTCCCGACCTGGGCATGCGGCAGCCAATCCTGTGAAATAGAGACGCATAGATATTTGTTCAAAAATGGTATGCAATAGTATTATGCAATAATGTCTTGATGTGTCTTGATGTAGATTTTTTTGTTGAAGAACCTTCCTTCACGATATTCCTTAAAAACTGAAGCTTTTTATTATCGATCTTAACCCAGGCATCAAAAATTGCTAAGCGTCACCCTTACATTGTCGTAATTCCATTCATTCGCAGTAATTCGCACCAAGCGTTTTGCCACCAGAACGATTAAACATTGAAACGCTTTGCCTACGTCTCTGTTTTAGTGTTGTGTTTTATGTTTGAGTGTTCATTAGGGCTAATATGTTTTTACTAAGTCGACTAGCTCCGTCTTCGACCGCGTCTTCGCTTTCCAGTTGCTTGCAGTCAAACGTGGTCAGTCTGTGGTCTCCATTTGAGAACTTTTCGGCCCCATCAGCCCTCTATTTTACGTGTTATGTGCACTGCCCACTGCTACTTCAACTTGATAATCCGGTGGCGGGTGAGCTATGGTATATCTATATATCGGTAACTTTGTTCGTCTGCGGATCTCCTCATTTCTGATTCGATCTCGTAGAGAAACTCCGAGCATAGCCCTCTCCATAGCTCGTTGTATGACTTTGAGCTTGTAACCGACCGGATCGGCTTTGTTTGATTGGGTTTCATAGTATTACAAGGAACCCGCCTTGTAATACTACGAAACCCTAAAAAAAATATTATACTTACAAGCTGCAAGACCAGCCATTGCAACGAAGAACTTTCTGTAACTATTTGACAGAAGCTTATATTATTATTAATGTATACGTGTTATCATAAAAGAAAATTATCGAACTATAAAGTAATCATCAATCATATCATTAATCGATAACATGTTTAAGAATACTATGATTAAATAAATCACACCTGTGAATGATTATTTATCGTCATAATACGCTTAATTTGCACAGAGATTGTATTAAAAATACTAGTTGACAGATTAGTTATTATGGTTTTGATTACATCCATGGTTTTACATCTCATTTTTAAAGGGTTCCGTATATAGTACTATAAGGGACCCTTATAAGTTCGTTTTGTCCGTCCGTCAGTCCGTGTCGTCTGTCCATAGGCCCGTCCGACTATCCGTCCTTCCTTAAATTTAAATTGGTCTGTGTTATAGTAATGACAATTTTTTTGTACGTACGTTTTACGTTCATACATACTCGTACTATATATAGTCATGGTCTAGTAAAGTGATAGACTATATATAGTGATTACTAGAGGCTTCTATGGAGTTTTGAAAACAACACGAAATTAAATGTTTCATCTCGTTATATCACTTGCACTCTTTAGACCACGAACATTCCATGTATTGTCATCTATACATGTAATAATTAGTAATAGGGTCCCGTTTTACCCTTACGGAACCCTAAAAACGTAGCGATAAAAAATCTGTAATTGCATGATATAAAAAAAAAAAAACATCACACTAAGCAGCTGAGAAAGTTAAGACAGTTTTTGGAATTTTTGTTTGTTTATTTGTCTGCGCACATCTCCTAAACTACTGGACGGATTTAAATGCGGTTTTCATGAATATGCTGAGCTATGACCAGATTGAGGTATATGCTATGTTATTTTTCGCAAGGGCGCGATTAACGGAGGAAAAAAGGGTTGAAAGTTTATGTGAAAATTTACGCGTACGAAGTCGCGGGAAACAGTACTAGTAAGTAATAAATTCCTACTTTGTCAATTATTCACTTTAACGTACAAATTCCACATTAAGTATATATCTGATTAATAACAAATTTCCTTGTATTTCTTTATTAAACTTTAATTTAAAAAGGTATTTTTGCCAATCATACTTCGCTAACATTATCATCAGCAGCCGGAAGACGTCCACAGCTAAAGATAAGCCTCGCCCGTAGAACTCCATAACGACAACCTGTCATCTGCATCCACTGGATACCCGCTTCTCTCACGATGTTATCGGTCCATTTAGTGGGAGGCCTACCTACGCTGCGTCTTCCAGTTCGTGGTCTCCACTCAAGAACTTTTCTTCCCCATCGGTTATTGGTTCCAAGAGCTATGTGGCCTGCCTATTGCCACTTTTACTTCCAAACCAAACAACAAACGTCTCAAACATTTCCTTCATTTCAAAATACGTATTCAACGACACCCCACACTGCTGGGCTGGGGCTGCAGTGAAAAAATAGTTCATCCCCATTTTACATGAACCTAACCTAACCTAAAATACAAAGAACGCCTCTAAATATAAATATCGAAAGTGTGAAGATGTGTATCGAAATACAAGTGTCGAAATACAAAGGTTTATTTTTTATCTTTTCAAAATTGAGATCTAAACTGTGTCGTGAAAACTTTCATGTATAGAAATTAAAAAGGTTCTAAGTAACGTATGGACGGACAGATCGAACTTAGGGGCTTAATCTTATTGGGTTGAATAACGGAATCACAAAAATAATATTTAAAAAAAAACAATACCACAGAATAGTCTTCAATCTTCTCGCATGTACGTTTTTTTTTGTTTTTTTTTTGTCAGTGTCCGACGTGCAATAAATTCTTTAAAAAATCTATGATATTAGGCAAAAGACTTAAGACATATTCCAAAAAAAAAAAAACTTCCGCTTTGTAATATTTTTTATTTCTTTTTTCCAAGTCCTCTGTGAAATAAAGTTAACAAATATTTACTTATGTAAAACCTTTGTGTCGGTAAAAAGGAATCATAAATAATCTAAAGGAATATAATAACATTATTCTGATCAATCTGATGCTTTGCTTATTTTTATGGCGGGAAATTAAAAATTCTCAGGATTTTTGTCTTACTTTACACACTAGTGATGAAAAGTAGATTATTTACACACGCGAGTAGGTGATATTTAAACACGCTAGTAGCTGATTTTTACACCCTCAAACTGTTGGCGACCTCCTCGCGAAAATATTTCGCGTTAATAAAAAGAGCACCTATGTACCTACTGTATGTATTCATTTTGAAACTATACTATAAAACCTATGAACGACACAAAGTGCATCGATGCGCAACGAAATGGTACTGAGTAAGTGTTGTTATCAAGCTAATTTCATAAATTATTTAAAAGAGGAGCCTACAACCAAAGACCGCATTCCCAACGGGAAACAGCTAGGAGACATGCTCGCTCTGAGGTGCTGGACTTAAAATATTGTTAACCTCACTTTGTAGTTTGTAAGTTATGTCAATATCATACAAAACGTCAATGTAACTGTCATGTATAATTAAGTTTCCAAATAATATTTTTCTTTACAATACAAAAAACTCGACTTCATCAGAACTGCACCAAATTGAAATGGGACCAAATGGGAAGCAGTAGCTTTCAAATAAAAAAAGAATCATCAAAATCGGTTCACCCAGTCAAAAGTTCTACGGTAACAAACATAAAAAAAAACGTTGAATTGATAACCTCCTCCTTTTTGGAAGTCGGCAAAAAAGGAGGTTGATCTTAAAAAACGAAAAAGGTCACATTTTTTATGGTTATCATCGGTAAGTAATAAATTTTTTTCTAAAGGTACCTACATAGATCTACTCTTACATTATAGTAAATATAAAACACCAGTCAATTAAATAATACATGTGGAAACATTTTTTAATCAAATGTAGATCTTGCTAACTTATACATAGAATTCTTCTGATAACAATTATAGCTATTGAAAGTAGTTTCCTCTTCAGTTGCGCCTACCTCCTTGTTACATTCTGTGAAGATGTGTAACATTATATCTTCTTTTCCGGGAAAAACTGCCGCCGCCTTCTCTGCTTTGACAGTCCCGTTTTTGTAAATGTATTCACTTTCTTTATACAAGCAGTAGATGAAGGATACAAACTCCGGAGTGTCTATTTGTCTTTCCTCGTAGAGATGATCTGCCTTTTCAACATAATCGTCTTTGCTGGTAGTGCAGTTTTTCATAGCGTTCTGAATAATAATTTTCACCTCGGGAGGTGCGTTTACGGGAATCTGAAAACATTTGAGAGTTTCCTTTACGAAAAGCTTTAAAATGAGACAAATAAAATAGGGTATTTGACTGTTTTTGTTGTAAATTTGAAGCTGTTATTTTCAACAACAAAAAAACATGCAGACGAACATAGAACCTCCTCCTTTTTGAAAGTCTGTTAAAAACACAGATCTATCTACACTAATATTATAAAGAGGAAAGATTTGTACCTATTTTTGTATGTTTGTAATGAATAGGCTCCGAAACTACTGAACCGATTTGAAAAATTCTTTCACTGTTGGGAAGCTACACTATCCCCGGGTGACATAGGCTATATTATATTTTGTAGCGAAGCCGAAGGCCGAGCTTACACTCGTGCGAAGCCGGGGCGGACGGCTAGTACATTATAAAAATTAAAATTTCTATAGATATTACTATTTATAGCCGCAAAAAATCCAGTATTCCTTGCAAATTTTCATCCAAGTAAAAAAATATCAGCTCTTAAGTATTATTTTTTTAATTTTAACCGTCTAGATAAAAATAACAGAAAGTTTTCTCAATTTAATCTGTATTTTATTACAAGCTTTTATATTTAGTTTCGCCTGTCCCGGTGTCTGTCTGTCTGTAGTCAAATCTTGCAAGTAAAATATGCATTTCCCAGTGTTCGGTTGAGCTGAAATTTGGCATACTTGTCAAGTTCCGATGACAGTACAAATAATATGACAACAAGCTGATTTGATGATGGTGACGGTGGACAACGGCACTCCTCGATGGATAATAGTAGACTGGCAGTGTTTGGACTCATTTTGATCAGCATCAAACATCAAATCTTGTTTTGAAAAAAAAAAAAACAATAAAAAACTTTTTTAAACTTACCTTTGTTATATTACAGCTCACTACGCAGATAACACAAACAAATGATAGAAGTAATTTAATCATATTGATATTCAATGTAACTAAAACGTTTGAACGTGTAGGGACGAATGTTGCACTTTATTTTGTAAGCAGCCTTTTATAAAGACACAAAAAGTACAAGTTTTTTGTAAGAAATTTGTACGATCTTGTTTTCTAAGAAACAAACAAAAAACTTAAACACTACTCAGTCGCCAAAATGTCACACACAGTAGGTATTTATAACATACTAGCCGTCCGCCCCGGCTTCGCACGGGTGTAAGCTCGGCCTTCGGCCTCTCTACAAAATATAATATAGCCTGTGTCACTCGGGGATGGCGTAGCTTCCCAACAGTGAAAGAATTTTTCAAATCGGTTCAGTAGTTTTGGAGCCTATTCAATGTAAACAAACAAACAATCAAATTTTTCTTCTTTATAATATAATATAGATATAGTATAGATGTATACCAGATACATATGATTGTATACTTACTCGTACATTATGATTGTAGGTATGATGCGCACACGGCGGGTGGTGGGCAGCGCCGACGTAATCAATGACAAACCAGTAGCTTTATCATCTTCATCATCAGCCAGAAGACGTCCACTGCTTACATACATAGACCTCCCCCTTTGACCACCACACTGAACGACAACCTGCCATCTGAATTCACTGGATGCCCGCGACTCTCACGATGTCGTCAGTCCATCCAGTGGAAGGCCTACCTACGCTGCGTTTCGTATGCTAACTAGTGCACTCGAAACACAGCTCTGTGCTGCTCATTCCAGCACAGAGGTTGTGTTGGAATGAGCAGGCGAAAAATAGTTGACATTACCAGATTGCTATGACTGGTATTTCTCATAGTACAAGACATAGCCACCTGGAAATGATTTTATTTAGAAACTTGTTTTATCATCATCATTATCTGCCTATCATGTTCCTCCACTGCTGGGACTCGTGCCTTCTCTCAGAGAGGAGAGAGAGAGAGAGAGGAGTTTTGAGGCCCTAATGCTGGCCAAGTGCACGTTGGTGAATGACATGTTTTTGAAGTTTTGAGGTTCTTGGACATTCCGGTTTCCTCACGATGTTTTCTTTCACCGTTGTTGAGCGATGCCATCGTAACTGCACACAATTTGTTTAAGTACTACATAAGTCAAAAAAATGTTTGCCAGATAAAATTTTGAATGATGTTTCCTATTTTCACGGTTGTTTATTATTTGCAACTCAGATTATAATATTTGTAAATTCTCCTATAGAACAATCTACCATCTTTTTTTTTCGTCAACTCAAATAAGTTATCGCTTTGTCTGGGACAATTCTTGATTAACAGGTTTTTCTTCATAATAATAAATTTCTAAGTAAGTATTAGTATTAAGAGCTAGAGCTATCTAGAATAGACTAGGTAAATTATGTTAGTATCAATAATAATCGGAGGCAACGTTCTTAGCGTGCAAAATTGTCTTGAGGATTTTCCGGAACATTTTATTTGACTTCACAATCCACTTAATTATGCTATTATTTTGTCTATATCTATGTTTAGACTATATCTCCTAAACTTCTGGCCTTTAGAATCTTTTGACAACTTTAAAACTATTTTTAGTATGGGTGCTAATTTTATTTAGATTCTTTGAAAATTAACCCCAACCAATGGACAAAAAATATCGAAAATGGCCAAAAATAATAATAATAAGTATGTAACAAATGGAAAAAATATGTAAGTGATTATGATAGAACAGTCTTAGAATTTACTTTTCTATAATATTTTTATCGGATGAATGGGGTTGGCAAACATTATTTCCCCACTTTTTGAGGAGCCCCTAAAACATAAATTATACCTAAGTCAATATTTTCCTTGTAGCAGTTATAAAAGTGTGCAAAAAATTTCAGCATTATCTTTCAGTAACGTTTTTTTGGTTGACGGGCTATTTTGACCGTTAAAACTTTTTGATGATAAAAATAAGACAAGTAAAATAATTCTTTCACTTTAATATTATAATAAATAAATAAATAATAAATAAATAAAATCACTTTAATATTGGAGAATAAGAAGGAGTATTTGAGAGTAAACAGATCAATAAGGCCACGCGTTTCTGGTGAGCAGGCCGTAGATGCCGTTTCTGAAAAATAACAAGAATTAGATTGAATTTTTTAAAATCACACTAATATAATATATGACATGTGATACTAGCTGCGCCCCGCGGTTTTACCCGCGTGGTGATGAAATAAGTAATGATGATGATGATGAAAAGTAGTTTATGTGTTAATCCAGGACATAAGCAATGTATATTCCAAATTTCATCCAAATCCATTCAGCCGCTTCTGCGTGATTGAGTAACAAACATCTATCCATCCATCCAAATTTTCTGTTTGCTGTTCGCCGTTGAGAAGTTCCACTATCCACCTCCTGACTCCATAATCAGATCAGCTCATCAGTACCAGATTATTGCATTGTTACTAAACTTACATAAGTATGCCAAATTTCAGCTCAATCGGAAACCAGGAAGTGGAACATTGTTAGTTTGTTACTTTTTCTTCGATTTCCTTGAGATTCCATCATCACATCCTGACTTGATGATAGTGGGACCAACTAGGGAGTATATATACCCTTTCGAACATTTTTTTTTTTTTAAATCGGTTTACAATTGACGAAAAAGTCGATGAACATTAAAAAAACCAGACAGACGAACATGCTCCTTTTTGGAAGTCGGTCAAAAATGTGGGTACTTACATAATTAAATCATGCATAACACGTGAGACACCGAAACCCTTTAATGACTAGCATACCAGGAGCAGGGATTTCGCTCGCGCATTTTAAGTTTTTAGAGATATAAAATGACTATTTACTTTTACAAAAAAAGTGCTTCAGTCATTTTACGATGTTCAATATTTCAAAATATTTATTTAAGACTTTTAGTACTTTTATATCTAATGACCCAAATAGGAAAAAGTGTTTATCCCATTTTTTGTTCAAAAGCAAATTGTTTAAAAGTAGTTATATATATTAAAAAAAAAATATATCAAATGTGCGAGTGAGATAGCGGCGCGCCATAATAGGGAGTAGAGTTGAGGTGGCGTTGAAGCGTACAGGCATCAGCCGTGGAAAAGTCAACTCTTTGCAAACCGCAAAGAGTTGCCTCGACTGTCCTAACCTTTAGTAAACGAAATACAATATTGAACTTAGTGTTAACCGAATATTTATATTACTTATTAAAGGCCGCTTGGACTCTGCGGCGCCGTGTCGACTCTTCAGTATGGCCTTAGGAGGAATTTTAATGTTACGATTAAATCGTGATCATGGCCAGCCGAAGAAGTTTGAATGCCTATCTGATGTCCTATCCACGATCGATGGTGACGTCTGCAATATTGACAAGTTTGGGAACAGCCAAGTGAATTCTACAGCTAATAGTTACAAAACATACCCTCGTTTTGAAACAATAGCATTGCCCATATTTAAGGTCGCTCCAAAGCACGAAGAGAGCTCAGCTTCCCAAATGTTGCCACACAGTCGGCCGACCAAGTGGTTAAAGTACACTGTACTCGCAAATAATTCAGTAGCACGTCCGTGGGAGCAAGTGCTAAGCCAGCAGCCTGGTTGGGGGTTCTTCCCGCCATTCGGGTAGAAGTCTGCGTGAGCAATAGCGTCGAAAATACCAAGGACTCCACCGTCAGTGTGAATGGCTTCCACATACTGTCCACAGTCTGTACTCAAAGCATTGTTGTTGTTAGTCCAGCCAGGACCTGCTGGATCCATACCTAAGAGCAGAAATATTGTTTTTAATTGGAGATAGGTTTATGTTTGGGCATCCAACTCGCCTCATGGAAAGTGACAGTGTGACTAAGGAAGTCGCACGTCAATTTAAAAGAAATCTGTTCACTCTAGCCTTGAAGAAGGAAGATCTAAGACCTAAAATGTAGGCATACATTGTAGTTCTCAGAAAACAAGAAAGACGACAGGAACTACATTTTAAGGCATCATGAAATAAATTAGTTTATGAAATAGCCATTCCTTATTCAAAAAAGAGGCGGATTTTGAAGCAAACAAAATTTTGTGGGTTTTGAAGCCAACGAGTAAATCGCGTATAAGCAGAATTTTGGTTTTTCGTATACCTACATAGTTAGTTATTTCAGGCGCGTTTTTTTTCAAACCCAGTGGTTTGTAAAAAAAACTGGGCATGGGCCCACGCATGAGTTTGGTCTACGAGTTGTAGTGTATTGAAACTAGACGTTCACACCATGCACCCATCTCGCCCACAGTGGCGTCTCTACTACATCAAAGTACATCAACACTCGCACTCTGCCCATAGTGTGTTATTTCTGCTACATTTTAGTACGTACATCACAGCTCGCACGCCTCGCTACGCCTGCAGTGTTGCGTCTGTCCTACAATTGAATAAATCACAACTCGCACTTCCTAGGTCTCGTCCCGATCACGCCTTACCTATGCCCATGCTGTTCCCGTACTATTAGGAAAATCTTTGTGCAACAATGTCTGTTGTGGAATCTTTGCGAGTACGATATTTACGATATCAATGACGCAATTTATATGATATAGAAAGTTCTTACCTGTTACTCTAGCAGGCAATCCATTAGCAGTGCGTCCAGCATTCCCAACAACGTGAGCACCCAAGCTGTGGCCGACTAAATGTACGTTGTTCCAATTGCCTCCAGCGGTATTGATGAGCCAGATTAAGAAGTTGCCCAAGTATTGACCAACACCGGGGACGCCAAGTGTCGCAGTGGTGTAAAGGGAGTTAGCGAGAGCGCTCCAATCGACGACGATGACGTTTGCGTCCTGGTTGCTGAGGAAGGCAGCTGTGATAAGAGGGTTCACATCAGAGTTCCCGTTATTGTTCCAACCATGAACGATGACTTTGATTGGTCGACTGCCGAGATAATTTGATGCCCAGATGGAGTTGGGGTCACCGTGAACGAGCAATTGGTAGTTGAGTGGATTTTCTCTGAAAATAACAAATTGTATTGACGACCCTGTTTAAGCAGTACAATAATCAAAACCCTGAAATTCGATCATTGATTTGGCAATCATCTTCGAGATAAATCGAAGTTGCTCTACCACGCAAGCACTGGTCGGCAAAATTAGTATGAAAATCCATATCTGTCGTGTTAGCAGGCTGGATAAATTACTATTGAAACTCAACTTCAACTTGAACTCTTATTTAATGGCTGTCCTGTAATTTAAAAATAGAACGAACTTGTTATTCCGAAACATGGCAACCAAGGAGGTAACTCATCAAATGTTTTATTTGAATTTCGTACTGGCTTGCAAATAGAAAGCTGTATCTACACTAATATTATAAAGAGGAAAGATTTGTACCTATTTTTGTATGTTTGTAATGAATAGGCTCCGAAACTACTGAACCGATTTGAAAAATTCTTTCACTGTTGGGAAGCTACACTATCCCCGGGTGACATAGGCTATATTATATTTTGTAGCGAGGCCGAAGGCCGAGCTTACACTCGTGCGAAGCCGGGGCGGGAGGCTAGTATGTTATAAATTAAAAAATAAACAATTGAACATATTGGCGCGAAGAGTTTTGCCTCCAACGTGGGAAAACATACTAAAATGTGGCTCTTTTAATTGACTCGGTGTAAATGGTTCAATAGACGAAACTTAGCTTTGGTGGTGAGTTTCGTGACCCACAATATTAGTTACAAGTCTTCAATAGAGTAATTAAAACAGATAAATAAGTACCTTGTATAAAGCCAATATTGATTGTTAGCTCCATTTCTGGACATCAGAATGTCTTCCTGGACAGGTTCTTGCAAGTCAACTAGTTGGGGGACTCCTTCACCATCTGGCATCCAGATGTAACGGCTCTCTCCTTCGACATAGTGGCTATTGTCCCCGGGGACAGTGGGAATAGCGGTCCCAGAGCACACTGAAATGAAATATTTATGATGACGTTGTTTTATAACTTATGAACCTTATCAAAAAATTTGTTTTCCAAATTTTAATCACACCATGCAATGTGTATAGTTACATTGACGAAATTAATGCTTGCAATGCTTCACTTTTTAACTACCGACGAAAACAGGGGTGTGTTATAAGTTTATCGTGTCTGTGTGTCTGTGTATATGCGCGTCTGTCTGTGGCATCGTAGCTCCCTCAGCTCAGCTGTTTGAATAATATCAGCTCTTTTGACGACGGATATTTTTTTTTATCAGTTTTCTATTAAAGTAACTAACAAGTATTCTTTCGACAATATAAAAATACATACCAATATTAATCAAAATCAGACGAGGAATATCCGAAGAAAAAAAAAACTAATACATTTGTAGGAAAAAGATTCAGCACCCGGCGGCCTTTGAAAAAATAATTAAGCATGATATTTAATTAATATTACCCTAGATTAAAAATTATAAAAAAAAAAACTGGGAATTTAATATTTGAATATTTAAGTGATTTCCACTAACACATCAAAACAAATTAAAGTTTAGCAAAATAACTTATGAATGAAAATACTCACGAGCTACAAACCCAGCTAATACCACAACCAGCTTCATGATTAGCAGCTGTTAGCAACTGACGAAATCTCATATTTATTACTTCTGTTATCAGTTACCTAAATAAGAAATAAATAATATCAGATAAGACATGATACGAAACGGAACACTGGTGCCTAAATCAAATTTATACCTATGAATTGCATTGTTAATTGATAAGTTTGGCAAAGATTTGAGAAGCAGGAAGGGGTCGTACATTAATTATAGACTCAGGGGGTAACGGAAAACACCACCTACGATCATGTTCGGGTGGAGAGGGTGTTGTGTCCAGGTTGTGTCTCATCAAATGTTTTTTTTTATGCTGATCCTTTCAAGCGTATAATCTCTGGTGACTTGCGCCCGTCTCTCAAAATATCTCCTTATCAAATTTCATCTTCATCAAATCCGTTTCACCGTTACGGAATCTGATTGGGACAAATATACAACTTACAACATTTCACATTTGTAATATTAGTGCGGCTTTTACCTGTTTCTTTACGATAACTTAGGGTAAATACTTGTACTTTTGATTCTTCTGTTACCAAATTTCATCTAAATCCGCTCCATCGTCACGAAATCGGATCAGGACATATTATACACACTTACACACAAAAAATTACATTCATAATTATTAGGGGGGCTTATACCTCTTTTACGATAACTTAGTGTACCTAAATACATAATTTTTTCTTTAATACGCACTATCTCTATACCATTGTCTATGCCAAATTTAATTTAAGTTTCACCGCCACGGAGTTGAATCCGAATAAAAATACACATCTACACAAACTTTCGCATGCATAATATTTATTTGTGAGTGAGTAGAGGTATAAACCCAAACAACGACAAAGACTAAAAATTACTTACACTAAGTGATCGTTGATATTTTTAGTGTGTGTGTTTAACACTAAATTATCGTATATTAGACCAAAATAAAGCGCGTGCAAATAAAATAGTTAATCAATAAACAACTGTGCTCTGTGGTTCCACCTGCTCTCCTACAAGAAACATTTCTTTGTTCTGGTTAAAAAGAAGCTTATGTATGTAAGCCATTGATATTCATACAAAAATATCTTAATTTCTTGTTTAGGAGTTGCGTGCAGACAAACATACACACTGATTAGTGTGAAATGTGATATAAATCATTATCGGGCGAGAGGTTTAGCTATCGATAATAGCATAATAACAAATATTTTTTTCAATTCGTGACTTATGCGAATAAAAGTTATTAGATTAGGTACATAATTACACTTAGGTATAAATTAATTAGGTTGGTTTTCAAAAAGTTTGGGTATAAGTCTCAACTCCTTGCTTTGGATTTGGATGACATTCAGTGTGAAGGTAGCTTATATCCTGGATTAACGTATAGGCTGGAAAATGTTCCTCAAAATATTATTTATTTTATTATTTTTTGTTAAATGTTGGAGGAAAGTACTATACAAGCCCAGCACTCGTGCGAGGCTAGGGTGGGTCGTTAGTAATTAATAAAATAAAACAAACTTTTCATAAATAAATAATTATTTTAAATCAATCAGGCGGATTGTGAACTTGTAAGATTAGAAGGGCCATGCATTGCCTGTGCGCAATCCGTAGATTCCAGACCTGCAAATAACAGAAAAGACAATAAACACATCTCTACAGAATAGGTACTAATCAAATTATCATATTATTGCTTTCTTGTTTTGGAAGAAAATGTTTTGTATTATAAAAATTATAAAAAACAGTTTTCATAATGTTCTTGCAAAATTCTTTGCAATTCTTCGCTAGCAGTGCCCGGGGGCATTTTTTCTTCTACGCTAAAGAAGCCTTATAAGTATTTTTCGGTTTGATGTAACATAAATATATCTAGGGTATTAGCTATTTTTCTCACCATGTTTCACTTAAATCCATTCAGCCGGTTATGTGGTAAAAAAACATACTAACACACTTAAGTTCAAACACTAACACACAAACTTTCGCATTTGTATTACTGTGATGATTTTCGATATCAAACGGCTAATATCTTACCCGCGCTTGTTAACGATGCCATTGCCCATGTTGAATGCTGATCCAGAGCAAGTAGAGAGTTCTGCTTCCCAGATGTTAGGACAAAGTCTACCAACGAAATGGTTCGTTCGGACACTGGAGGCGAATAGTTCAGTAGAGCGTCCGTGGGAGCAGGTGCTGATCCAGCAGCCTGGTTGTGGGTTCATGCCACCGTTGGGATAGAAGTCAGCGTCAGCAATCGGGTTGAAAATACCGAGGAGACGACCGTCAGTGTGGATAGCTTCCACATACTGACCAGCGTTCCTGTTCAGAGCATTGTTGTTGTTAGTCCAAGTGGGACCTGCTGGATCCAGTCCTGGTAAAATAATATGAAAAACCAGATGAAGTCAATATTTTAAAATTACGCAAATGAGAACTTGTTTTGTGAATTTCTTACCAGTTACACGTGCGGGTCTACCGCCTGCTTGACGCCCAGCGGAGCCGACGACGTGAGCGCCCAAACTGAAGCCAACCAAGTGGACATTGTTCCAGTTGCCTCCGGTGGTTTGGATGAGCCAGACCAGGAAATCGCCCAGGTGTTGCCCAACATTTGGGACGCCAGCAGCAGCCGTGCTGTAAGCAGAGTTAGCGAGAGTGCGCCAATCGACCACAATGACGTTTGCGTCTTGAACGGCGAGGAAAGCTGACGTGATGAGAGGGTTCATAGCGGTGTCGCCATTGTTGTTCCACCCGTGAACAATTACTTTAAGAGGACGGGCAGCGTGATAATTCGAACTCCAGATAGTGTTTGCGTTTCCGTGCACAATTACTTGTCGACTGTTGGGGTTTTGCCTGCAAAAAAAAAACTTGTTTATCAAAAGCTTCTCCAAAAAAATACAGTGAAATATAATCTATTCTATTTCGCGGCTCCTGATTGAAATGGAATTTACCACTAAATAAAATAAAAATTTGTTTTGATTCTCTTTATATAATCTTACCTAGTAAAAAGCCAGTATTGATTGTTAGCACCATTTCTGGAAATCAACAATTCTTCATTGACTGGTTCGTGGAGATCCACCAGGTGAGGAACTCCTTCGCCATCAGGCATCCAGATGTAGCGGGATTCACCCTCTACGTAGTGGCTATTGTCCCCCGGGACAGTGGGAATTTCTTCACCGGCACATACTAAGGAATATAGCAGAAACGTTATTTACTGCACTGTAAAATTATAAATGGAAAACTATTTACAGCCCACGGCGCCGAACTAGCATTAAAAAAATTTGATTGAACACGCTGTACATTTTCAGAAGTAGTCCAAATCTGTGTTAAAATAATAATATAATAGTAATTTTTTATTAATGTTTCTTCATATAAAAACTATATAATTAATAATGAAAACATACTTACATGCTACAACTCCAATTAGGACTACAATCAGCTTCATGGTAAACAAACC
The DNA here is from genome assembly GCA_949125355.1 of Agriopis leucophaearia. Lineage (NCBI taxonomy): Eukaryota > Metazoa > Arthropoda > Insecta > Lepidoptera > Geometridae > Agriopis > Agriopis leucophaearia. The sequence goes on from OX421262.1 coordinate 6,495,468, forward strand.
AGTTACTTAATTGAAAAGAAAACAACGGTATTCTATATATTAAGTTTGTTATCATAATAATGTGCATAATCTAGAACGACATTAGTGATAACGAAATAACTATGGATGATTGACTTGATGAACATAACTTTTTTTTTCAATTGATAAGTTAATTAAGTAGCTTAATATCACATGTATGCATTTTGATAATTTTTTTGCAATGACGAAATTGTGATTGTTTATCAGGCAACTTGGGAAAAACAATGATATGGCCTAATATACAATGAGCAATTTAATTCACCGAGACAATGCTTTCAGTATGCTGAGTATTCATCTAGTAGAGAGCCTTGCTTTTGCTTGTTTTGCTGGTTGTTTTTTTGTTTATGATACTGGGTGACGAGAAGAGCGAAATCGCTCGCCTAATGGCTCTTCACGCTTGCCCCTAACAGTTCAACGCCACTCAGAGTTTTGAACTTCAACAGTTCTAAACCCTGGATGGAAATGCACTGCGCTCGTTACCCCGAGATATAAGATGTCAAATTTCTGTGTGCCCTGTAAAGACGCTGGAAAGATTGCCCTTCAATCCGGAACACAGTAGTTTGCACACTGCTTGGCGGTTGAATAACTGGCAAAGGTGTGATACTTCCCCAGGCGGACCCCTGCAAAAGTGTCCTACCACTACCGAAATTGTTGCTTGTTTCTTTCAGTAGAGGTTTAACTTATTTAAAAAAGTAATTACTTTCTTTTTCCTTCCTACTCGTTCCGTAGTTGGTGAAGTGAGTTGGGTAGTCAGATTGTGTGTTGTACCAAACAAAATATTTGCTAATGAAGGCAGAATAAAAACCCTATAAATGTAGGAATATTTAACAGCGGGCAACATTTGGGTTTGAAGGAAAACTCTAATTAAATCATTTTCTTGCATTTGACAGACTTATGATCGATAAGGTAAGTTAAAACTCTATCGATTATAATAATGCAATGGTGTTAACCGGCTGATTCACAACTATACTTTAATTTTATGCATTGGAGTTTTGGTCCTAATGTGAAATAACTGGCCAAGATCGTGTCGAGACACGCATATGGTAGAGTTCCGTAACCAAAGTCATATAATTGTAGTCACAGTTCAGAAATTGATGGTCATAAAAAAATTCGAACGAACGAAGTTCTGTAGCCAAATTTCAAAGATATATCATCCCGTCATAGCATATACTTTTTTTGGTCATTCTTTGTTCAGATCATATTACATACATATTATATTACATCATGTTACTCAAAAAGTCATAATTAGATAATTTTCGAAATAATTTTGCATTAAGATTTTAAATATTACCTATATGTATTGTAAGTTACATGTTTCTATGTCATATAGTTTAGAAATGCTCCCGGGGATACCAACTTTTTGCCACTTTAGCGGGCCATATTTCGCAAAGGATAGACTTTAAAAAAAGTAGTTTATAAAACCTTTTTCTTTTTAAAATACCTTTTCAACGATACCCCACAGGAAGAGGTACAGTGAAAAAATAATTTTCATTCCCATTTCACATGTCCGAGAGCCACCCCTTAAATGCAATATTATATATGTTTTATTAGATGATATACTTTTAAAATTGAGATCTATATTACAACTGTAATTGTGCAAATTTTCACGTATTCATGGACGGACGGACGGCCAGACAGACAGACGGATAGAACGATGCTCATAGCTCTGAAGAGAGCTTTGAAGAGTTGAGTTTAGTTTTTTGTCGCCTAAAGTCTCGTCGCTCTACGGATCCTAAAGTTTCTAGCCATGGAATAAATGTCGTTTTTTTTGTTTTCGGACAAGCTGCTGTAGCAGTCCTCCAGCCTTTTATCCTGGCCATAAATATCTTCATAAATCGAGGGTATTAAAACAATAGTTTATGATTTTGAAAGTGATATTTATTCATAGGTAACATTTTAGTTATTATCATTTTCAGCCTCTGGCGAAGGGTGGCACGAAGTTTGTTACGAAAGTGTAGATACCGGAAACTCTGAAAATAAAAATATTGAAGTTATAAGTTTAGTAAATCACATTTATGCATTCCTATTCTAATTTGTAAAGCGATGGTGGCCAAGCGGTAGCATATGTGCTTTCCGATCTGATGGCACAAAGTTCAATCCTCGAGAATGGTTTATTTAGTACTTAAATTATGTGCAGTTTCGATGCAATTGCTCAAAAACGGTAGAGAAACCAAGATTTGTTCTATAACCTCAAAAGTTCAAAGATATACGGCATCCACCAATAAGCACTGTACTGGGCCAGAATGGTGCATCAGGAGTCATCCTCTCTCTCCTTCTCTCTATCTCTCATTCTCTCTGAGAGAAGGTCTGTGCCCCAGTAGTGGCCCACATGATGGACTGAAATGATGACTCTAGTTTGTAAAAAATGTACTCCTCTAAGGCAAATTGTTAAAAGATAAAAAAATATATAGACAAGTACTTTTTAAGGGCCTATACAACGTATGTTCACTATCTCTATTGCTTCAACCTTGCTGAAGATGTAAAATGACTTTCAGTCACAAACTGAAAGGTAAAAGGTTTTCCATACGAAAGACAACAGATGAACTGTATATATCTGTTGTTTTTCGTGATATGTATGAATGTGTGAAGTGATCATACTCCATCGAGTTTCAGGGCTTCCTCGAACGTCGAACTTGACACTACGTTTGCTGATTCATGGTCACCACCCTCGAAAACGGTTATCGGTTCTGCGACTTATATGACCGGCCCACTGCCACTAAGCTTTCTTAAACGCTGAGCTATGTCGGTGACTGGTTTTTAGGGAAATTCCTTTCCTTAAGGAATTTCAATTCGAAAAGTTTGATTAAAATCCCTTAGAGAAACGTTGAGCATAGCTGTGTGACCTTTTAACTAGATATTGAATACTAGCTGTACCCGCGATTTCGTCCGCAATTTTTGCAGAAAAATATTAGCCTTTGTTTGTCCTCATGATACATACTATTACCTCTCAAAATTTTATCGAGATCGGTTAAGCCGTTTTGCTGTGATTATGTAGCAAACAAACAGACAGACAGAGTAACTTTCGCATTAATAATATTAGTGTGGAAGTGTGGATTATCACTGGCAAAAGTGGAAGGATTAGTATGACGAAGAAAAATTCTAACGCACTTTGCATGGCGGGCTTAAGTTCTGAGGATAGATGGACGGTATCCACGATGAAGGCCAACTCCCTAGTGAATCCTAAACATGAAGATACTTACCCAGTCTTAACTTCAGTTCCTCCGAAGTGGACGTCGTTATCACCATTGCATTGCAGTGTAATAGCATCATCGTAGCTATCACAAGCGGTGCCAACAAATCTATTTCCACCGTTGGCATCTCTGGTTATAGATTCAGCATAGAAGGCGTAAGCGTAGATATGAGAGCAAGACTCGTCTGAACCGCAACCCATTTGAAGGCTGCCGCCGTTAGCGTAGAAGTCAACGTCTCCTAGAGGTAAGTCGTAGCCCAATGACCCAGCAGTGGCATGTAATACTTCTACAACGCCGGCGCTGTCAGCACTAAGACGTTCAGGATGGTGAGTCCAACCGACGAAAGAAGGGTCGATAGCTGAAATAATTAAATAATTTTATTATAGTACCCTCGAATAGGCACTAAAAAATCCTCCAATAAAAGTTTGATTTGAATTAGTAACATGATTTAACGTTAATCGTTCTTGCAAGCATATATTACCATTAAACCATTTTAATAATGGTTTGCAAGCTGGACGTTCCAGTATCTAAATGTTAACTATAATTTTACTTTAAAAACATGATTGGCTGAACAGCCTTTAGTATAACCACAGGTATAACCAGCACGGAGCTATGGGCCCATAGCTTGGGTGGTGCTGGAACCACCGTGCATATCCCACGAGAAAATGACAAACGTATCCTACAAATCGTATGTTATATATTCTAGCTTTGTCGTATTACGCGACGATAAAAACGGTGGAAAGACAATTGTCCACGGCCCGTGCTAGGCCTGCTGATGGATAGATTCTGTTTTAATCATCATTAAAAAAAAAAAAATTGGCTTGCGCTTGGCCGCTTATTCGCCTTATGTTAAGCGATGATGCGGTCTATGACGGAGCAAGATTGCCTAGAAGAAACCGATAAACTCTTGATTTGAAGACACCCAGATTGTAAATATCCGGAAACACCCATAGGCAGCACATTCCACATACTAGCAGTTCGCACAATAAAAGTGGAATCACAACCCTTGGTACGGGTTTTCGGAATATCAATCATAAAGTGGTGTCGATTTTACATGCCTGCTCTGGCAGTCCGATAGAAAAATAGGCAGGAGGGATTTAACAGATCTGATGCACACTCTCCGGAATGTATCCGATAAAAACCAATGGACAGATATGGATAGTTAGATGATACCAAATTATTGTATTGTCATTCCGATTACATATAATATTTCATCATCATCTGTCATCATCAGCCAGAAGACGCCCACTGCTGAACATAGGCCTATACTTGCAAAGTACCAAAATGTTACGGCAATAATTTTGTTAAAACCAAGTTCCACTTCCAAACTGAATTTCCATAAAGGAGGTTCTCAATTAACTGTATTTTTTATATGTTAAGCAATATCTTCGTCGATTATGAACCGATTTTAATTATTGTTTGTCATTGAATAGGCTTTACAGGGTTATTTTTAATTCATCCAAAACCTCTCGCAGTCAGCTTCTCTCTATCATATCTGACATGTTTTATTATGTATGTTCATAAAACTTAGTTCCCCAAAAAAAAACTTTTTATGCATGATGCAGCTCTTCAGTTTCGCTTCATTTATTCTTAATTGAAATCTCATAAGGTTATTGTTATTTCTAATGTAATTTTATTTATTTTTTTGTATTCAAATTAATATTAGTGATGGAACAAAAGTTGTCCCGTATGATGCACTGAAGTTTCCTACGAGAGGTTTTAGGTAAATTAAACTGTACCTTGACCTATATCTTAATGGTGGTCCAATTTAAATTTGAAGAAAATATTCTACCTTGAAGAATTATGAGATAAATCCTATTTATTGAACTTTCAGTAAAGTTTTTTGTTATAGTGTATTATGCTCACCAATAATATGTGGGATTCCTCCGTTTACTTTTCTAGCAGCAATACCAGCGATGTGCCCACCGAGACCATGTCCGACAATTCGTATGTTGGAGGGGCTGTAGTTAAACTCGGTGAAAAGAACGTTGGCAAAGGAGGCGACGATCTCCCCGACTTGAGGCGCATTGCCCAGCCCTTGTGAATACATGCCACTACCAACACTCCAGTCGACAGCGAGAATGTTCACATCTTGAGCCGCGAGATGTGCTGTAACACAGTTTACGTTTAATTTATGTACCTACTTGTACTAAAAACAAGTTTTTTATTGAAAAAAATCTTTTTAAACCAAACTTTTATGAAATTAGTGATCGGAACGGTGTAATGATCAAAATGAACCCAAACACTGCCAGTCTAATCTATCCATTGAGGAGTGCCTTTGTCTACCAGCACCATTATCAAAACAGCTCACTCTCATCATAATATTGTATTGTCATCGGAGCTTGATAAATATGCCAAATTTCAGCTCAATCGAAAACCGGGAAATGGGTTAAATTTAACTTGCAAGATTTGATTACAGACAGACAGATAAAACTAAATTAAAGTTTGTAAAAAAAAGCTTCTAGATATTTGATTATTTTCTAGTTACAAGAATACAGTTACTTCAGGGGTAAGCAAACTGATTCTTTACGAGGGTGGCATTTGCAGCACGAGCATAGCGAGGGCCGTAATCCACCCGATTTTAAAAACTGTAGTCCCCCAATACCATACCATAGTAGTGTTACCATACTTAGGACAGATTTTACATGAATATTTTGCATATTTCTATGTTAAAATTGTTGATAACACAATAAGTACCTCCAACAAGAAACTTTCTAATATGGTTGGCAAGGAGGATAAAGCGCGAATTTCTATCTAATTTTTAGCACGGCACGGTTTACCGATAAAAAAAAATGGCATGCGTTTACCGCCACTTAGCCTGTTGTAAAGCAATTATGCGGTCTATAGTAGAGCACGGTTGCCTCGATTTACTTGAGACTGAATACACCTAGATTGTATCTATCGGGGAACAATCACAATCCACGTCAATTTTAAACGTCAATTTCATACTTACCGGGAACTACAAAAGCATTGAAATTCCCCGAAACAGATTCCCCGAAGCTATGAATGGTGAAGACGGTGGGACGGGTGGTGGAAAACCCGGACATCGCAATAGACACCCAAGTAGGAAACAGAGGCTGGCTCACTAGGGCATTGTTTCTGAAATCAATTACATGTTGATAGTTTAGCTGCAAGAATTATTACCATTTTCACTATATATAGCGTTAAAGACATCAAAATCCAATGCCTTATATTTATAGTATAGTATCATTTTTTTTATGCCATAGGTGGCAAACAAGCAGACGGGCCGCCTGATGAAAAGCGATCACCGTCGCCTATGGATACCTGCAACACCAGGGGCATCACAGATACGTTGCCAACCCTTAAAGACTCTATTAACAGCCATTTTGAAGAACCCAATATTAAAGCTACTCGGAAATGCCGCAGGAGGGAGAAGCTTATTCCACAAATTGCAGGTGTAAGGCAAAAAGGAACGCGTAGAACGCACAGTGTGCGAATTCCACCGATCTATGATATGTGGATGAACTTTCTAGGCGGTGGCAGCTGGCGCGATGAAAAAACCGCGATGCTGGCCTCGGATCGAACATACATTCCCCGTTGTAAATGCGATAAAAGATACAGAGAGACCCAATGTCTCTGCGCATGCTGAGCGGCTGTTCAGTGAGCTTAGGATCGTGGAAAATTCTGACAGCTCTACGCTGTAATGCATCAAGTGGCTCAAGCTGATACTTGGGTGGAATACTATACTTCTCATGATGGTACAATATTAACTGTAAGAAGTTAAGTAAAACCAAGAACTAAATATACAAGAATCCTGTGTATTAATGCCAGATTTACACTTTGCTAAGTGCAAGTGCAAGAAATAATTGATTTATCAACAGGTTTTTTATTCTCAAGTGTTGAGTGTATTCTGAACGTTCACACAGTGTTTAGTCGGTTTCGTAGGTTCAAAGTAACTGATGCAGTGCATTATGGAGTACAATCAGCGGAGGAGGGAAGAACGCGGGTGTGCGGGGGGCAACTTGACAGTAAAAATAGACACAGGTTCTAATTACTTGACTCCTGCACTTGTAATTTGCGCTTATCACTTAACAGTGCGTCCATTTACATGCTGATTTTACTAATTACTTAACACTTACACCTTACAGTCCCGATAAATATGAAAACATGTGTTCGAATCGCGAAAGTTTAAAAATTACTACTTACACCTTGTCAATCGCACTTGATACTTAACAAAGTGTAAATCAGGCATAAATTGAAGTAGGTAACTTTATAACTAGGTATTATCATTCATATCAATAATATAAACATTTCTTACCCGGAGGGCTTACGCCTAACTCTAACCGCAGGCTTGAATACGCGTAATTTGCAAAATCACGTGAACGCGAACCTTAACGCGACGAGATACGTTTTGCAGTCGCGCAACTTTTCGCAATCGCCGATGGATCGTTTATAACAGGCGTAAGGCCCATAGGGCAAGGTTTGAGTAACTTTTCCATGAGAGTGTTTTGTCGAAGATGGCAAGTGTCTAATGTTCATTTATTTGCAGAAGAGTGAAGTCAGTATAAATCGTATAAATGTTCAGAATCGAAAGAAGTCATTGTATTAATCTGGCGCGAGTAAATACTTGCGCAAATACTCCGCATCATCTGCAACGTGTTACTTAAGGGGTTTTAGAAATGTAGTTTTAACACTTACCTTGTGTACATATGGAATACGACATCGTTATCGTGTAGATCGAAACCCGATGCTGGAAAATAAAAGAAACGTCTTCTTTAACAATCGTTTAGATTAATAACTACCTATATACAGATCATATTATCTTTCAACCACACCTATACTCGGTCCAAGATTTTTAACACCGAGCTTTAGTAGATTGTTAAGCTAAATTAAAACCGCTACTTCGCTGATAGTAAGCCACCACTTTTCAAGTTTTTTCGCATTTGTCAAGATTTTTAATGTAATCCAGTATCATCATCATCAGCCTGAAGACGTCCGGATGGATATGGCACAATCCGCCCTTTCGGGGGAGGTCCAGCGCCCATCAGTGAACTGTTAAAAGTCTTATTATGCTATGCTAATGTTAGGTTAATTAGCTGTCGCAAACGCCAAGCCTTTCAGCCGTATAACAGGGTTGGTCGATATATATCAAGATTTATATCAATTGATTTTTATCTTGATATAATAGGTCGGGGAAAAAGTCTTTTCGTATTTTGTATGTATAAAGTTGTAGTAAAAATCTCATCGGTTGTACTGTTTGTATCTGGCTGGTTTTGATACCATTAAAAATATGACATTTTAAAAAAGGAATATAAAAAGTAAAAAGCAATTTCCCGCCATTTTTCAATTGTTTTTTTGTTCGATAAAATGAGTGAATCTAACGAAGAAATTCGATATATTGTGAAATTTTATTACAAAAAACTGAAAAAATGCGACACAAGCCGCGAATAAAATTTGTGACATTTATGGACCTAATGCAGTGTCATCAAGAGTAGCACAATGTTGGTTCAAGCATTTTCAGTCCAGGAATTTTGATGTCAAAGATGCAGCTCGCTCTGGTCGCCCTGTTACGGATAAAGTCGATGCCATTTCTGAAAAAGTGGACCAAGATCGGCATATTAGTAGTTACGACGTAGCTGAAGACCTGGGGATTGACCACAAAACAGTTTTGACCCATTTGAAAATAACTGGGTATACAAAAAAACTCGATATTTGGGTGCCACACCAGCTCACTGAAAGAAACCAAATGAATCGTGTACTCATTTGCGATTCTCTATTGAAACGTAAAGAAACCGAACCGTTTTTTAAAAGATTGATCACTGGTGATGCAAAATGGATCACCTACGACAAGAATGTGCGCAAACGATCATGGTCAAAGGGCAGTGAAGCACCACAGACTGTAGCGAAACCCAGATTAACACGTAATAAGGTGATGCTGTGTGTATGATGGGATTGGAAGGGCATCGTTCATTATGAGCATTTACCGCCGGGCAAAACCATCGATTCGGATCTCTACTGCCAACAGCTGATGAGACTCAAACAAGAAATTGAGAAAAAACGGCCGGAATTGATCAACATAAAGAGTGTGGTCTTTCATCATGATAACGCCAGACCGCACACATCTTTGGCCACTCAGCAAAAATTTAGAGAGCTTGGTTAGGAAGTGTTAATGCATCCACCACATAGCCCTGACCTTGCACCCTCAGATTTCCACCTGTTTCGATCTCTTCAGAATTCTTTGGGTAGTGTTAGATTAACATCAAGAGAGGACTGTCAAAACTACTTGTTGCATTTTATTGATCAGAATTCCCAAAATTTCTACAGCAACGGGGTCATGTCACTACCTAAAAGATGGCAACAAGTTATCGAACAAAATGGTACATATATATTACAATTAAATGTAATTAAACTTGAAAAAAATATGTCTTGAATTTGTTTATAAAATACGAAGAAACTTTTTCCCCGACCTTATATATCAATTGATATTTTCCTGTCTTCTGAACTAAAAATTTTGGAGATTAATGATTATCCTGGCAAGACGTAGCGAATAACTACAATTCAGAATAATTTAGATTGTTTCCCAGAATGGCAACCTCATTTAGATTTGGGGAAATCCCCTTTACTTTAAGTTACCAGTACGGCTAGCTTTTCAATGAAATTCAAACCTTTAACTTCATATCATGAAGATTATTAATAATAGGTGCTTGTTTTATTTAAGTGTTCATCAAAAATTCTTTCTCAAATAAAGACTAATTCTTATGTAATTTTTTTTATTAAAAAATTTGGTAATTTGACACAATTATTTTACAGATTCCTTTAACATTGTTAAGTGTTGAATGAAATTCGTTTCTTTTTCTTAGCCTGGATATATATATTAAAAAACCGGATTTTTGATATTTATTATAAAAAATCGGTTTTTATCGAACCCTGATAAAAGGTAATGGAAACATCAGCAACGATCCTCCTACCTGCAACAGCAGCGGAGAGTAAAATGACGCACTTCACTAAACCAACCATTTTCCAGAACGAATAACTGAAGCCTGCTAAAGCGCTTAGATTTTATGTTACTTATATAAATTTATCGATGATAATTTCATTCCAAGATTATTGTTAAAATAACAGTGATTTGTGCCATCAAGATTACTATCCCGCGATGGATCTGGATTGATAGTGCGATTACCAAGTATTTTTATTTCGAAAAAATAAAGATTGTAATCTTATCAATTCATTGATTAGATTCAATTAGTTTTTTGATAGGAATGCTATAATAATAAAAATAAAAAAAACACCGTATTGTGTAATTCGTGTCTGTCATCAAACTGCAAGACCGTATCAAAGACACTGAGATACGACGTCGCACCAAGGCTGCAGACGTTGTAAAAATGGTAACGGAACTTAAGTGGAACTGGGTAGGACACATGGCTAGATGTAATCAGGTGGCGTACAGCAGGAACCATGTGGTGGCCGAAAATAGGACGGCGGAACCCGGGTGGACAGAAGACATCAAAAGAACAGTTGGGAAAGACCACTAGTTTCCACATCCACATGCCACTAGCAGTGGGTCCTTCATCAATCATGATGATGATGATGAAAAGAAGTTCTGCATTTCAAGTTTATAAAAATATCTACAGAAGCAGATGGTGTCGAAGAGACATCAATATCAGCCTCAGATGATTGTGAATATTAAACGACTATTTTAAGCGTTATCTAAAGTTAAGAAAAATATTATTTTTTAACTGGACATGTTAATTATAATATGACAAGTATGACACACCACTTTGGACGTAAGAAATTATCAATCTTAATTAACATTCCAAATAATATTTTTGGTTAAGTCGAGATTATTTTTTATTTGTTAAGCACACTTCTACGAGTACGTATAACAGCCAGTAGGTACCTATTGATAGGATTTCACTTGTATAGATTTCGCCCAGCGCAGATAAATACAATTTCAACTGTTTTTTCTAAACTTGCTTGTCAATTAATTTAGAAATGTATCTATCAACTATGTAGTAACTATCTATATGTAGTGTAACTATCTATTATATTATCTGCAACGCTGCATTTTTTGTTTATCGGTCGTAATAATTTTTGAAGTGAAAACTTCTTTAGGTGCGTTGAGCCGTTTTTGGGTAAACAAAAATCATGGGACTCGTCGTCACTCTGTACCGTGTATTTTAAAACAGTGCCATCTCTTGTGGAATTGGTGAATTACTACTTAAGTTTTCACTTCTGAAGTTGTAGTCCTATGACTGATGTGTTTTTTTGTTGGCCTTAATGGCTAATTTGACCGTTCAATATTTCACTGATTTCAATGTAGCAAGCTAATCAATTATATAGATATTAAAATAAACTTCTACGTAAATATTTAAAACAACACAGGTACTTTAAAAAAAGTTTAAAAATAAAATCTAACCAATATATTAACAGGAAAGTGTTGGTAAAGACGTCACGGTAGGTCACGCTAGAAATTTTGAAATTCATAATTTTGTTATCCAACATAAGGGGCCTTACCCCTAGCTCAAAAAGTTGACCCGCATAGGTGTTATTTGTCTAAACGGTACCATCAACTACTATAAGCGGTAGTTGTTTGATAGCCGCCAAGCTTTGCGATTCTCACGCACACACGCATAGTAAAACGGATTTTCTTTCATTCAATCTGTAGGACTCGGTACCCCGGGCGTGATATACACAACACACCAAGATTCCACAGATAAAGTAAAGATTTTAAACCGCCGTGCATCCAGTCAGAGACAAGTTAGACGCTTTTAAACAGTGCAGCTTAAATGAGTTGGTTGTCGCAATAATCGTAGGTACCTATCAGGTACCTACTAAAAGTTGGCTCGCAAAAATAGAGCTAGGGGTAAGGCCCCTGGTAGTGTTTACTAAAGTTATATGATATCCCGTTAATAATAATCTGTAGTAAACAACCGCGATAGTATAACACAGTATTTTAAAAATAGTTTTTATTTGATGTTTGTGTATTGTACATTGTACCTACCTGCTACCGCAGCCGACAGTAAGAGGATACACTTCACTAGGTCGACCATTTTGCCGAAAGACTTCGAAGGAAATACATTAAGATTAATATTACATTTTTACTTAAGTTTATTTATCATTGATATAATTTTTATTTAAAGAATTTATTAATCTCTATATCGATAACTGGTAAACTGCCATAAAACGACGCTGATTACAACAGGTAGCCAATTATATTATTTATAACCAGCTGCGTCCCGTGGTTTCACCCGCGTTATATTGTACCTCCAGTATCCGCCTTGGTATTGACAACAACCTCCTTTGACTGAGATGACAATTTTTTTATTTTCTATGACGTAATACATCAAATATGTTCTGTATGTATCACAGACCTAAAAAAATAAATTGGTATGTACCTACTTACAATAGACTTCAATTCTTGTTTTTATTTTTTGTGGGGAAAATATTATTTAAAAAAATAATAAAAAAAATAAGGAACTTTAGACAACAAAAAAAAAAAGAGTTTTACTATTTTCCCTACAAAAACAAGAACAAGAATTCTACTCTTTTCTACTCTTTTCAGGTGATACACTTTTAATTGTTAAAAATTTACTATGCTAAGAACCAGTCTTGATAGGACAAAATCCATAATTATCTCAATATCAGAACATTTAGATAATAATTTTATTATGGATTAATTACTTAACCTATCTACTTGATAATTATGTTCTAATAATTTCCACGAAACATTGTCCTAATAGCCATGTACAAAATAACATCTTTTGTTTGCTTGTGTCTCATAGGATTTAGCTTGGGTATGTATATTAATTTAAATATATTAATATAATTTTTATTGTCTGTAATTGTTATTATGTGTCCTTATAGTACACGGTGAACGTACTGCGATCCCCAAGCCGCCTGCCAAGCGTGGGATTTATGGCAAACCCCTCTCAATGAGGGAGGCCTTGTCCAACAGTGGACGTTAATTGGCTGATGATGTGTGTGTGATGTAAATATTAATATTAAAATGTTTCAATGATAGAATTCTATATTTATATATATTTATAGTGCTAGCAGATGTATGGGTTTGATTGAACGGACCGCCGTCAGACCAGATAAAGACCAGAAGAGAAATCGGTGAACATAAAAAAAATCTACAGTGGAACGTACCGTCCTCCTTTTTTGAAGTCGGATAATAAATTCGCTTTCCGCGTCTGTATGTCTGTCTGTATATCCACTAACTCCTAAACCACGCAACGGATTTTGATGCGATTTTGACCATCAGTTAGATAATTTTTAACGGAAGGTTTATGTATTGATAAAACTTACACCCGTGCGAAGACGGGGCAGGTCACTAGTTTGGTATAATTTGTTATAGCTTTAGGTAGGTACCTATGGTAACGATCGTTAATTACTGTTTGATTCTCAGAATTAAGGACTTATGTTACTAAATTATATTTTTTGTATCTGAAGTCAGTATTTAGTTATTGGTGCATATTTTAAACTTATCTTTGATAATAACTCCCGATGACGTCTTATCTCAATGGATTTTTGGCGATAGATAAAACCAAGGATTGATCCTTCGTTCAAGGATAAAACCAATTAATTGAGTAAACTGGTTCTAGAAATATCTTCGTATTAGTTTACGTCACTTTTGATTTTCAAAAATAAAGATATATAAGTACCTTACTTAAAATTATGACTTAGATAATAAAATAATATTAATGTAGAATCTTTTTAACCGATTAAAAAAGGGAGTTCTCATTTAGTTTTTTTAAATGTTTGTTACATTAGAACTGCGTCATTTACGAATCGTAGACCGCATCATGGCGAGGTGGCGGTCAAACGCAAGCTATATTATGAAATAAATAAACCAGCCAAGTGCAAGTCAGGTTCGCGTACTGAGAGTTCCGTCAATACCGCTACAGAATACAAAAATTGGTGCAAAAAGACAACATCACGCCTAGGCGGTCACCCATCCAAATACCGACCGCGCTCGACGTTGCTTAACTTGGTGGTAAACAAAAATTTGTCACCGACTCGATTTTGGCCATTATTTATTATTTTACTTTAGACTTTAGAGTGTTTTCTATAGTCATGGCATGTTTGACGCTTGTACGTATTATCTTTTTTATATTAGAGCAAATACTTTTTGTGTGAGCCAATTCCCATTCCAGGCTAGGCGTTTTTGCCATCTTCGATCATACCGTCACTTAACATTAGATGAACTGTTGCCATACTTGCCATAGATCACCAAACGCAAACCCATTTCATAAAAAAAACACACAAATAATATATAAATGTGAATTGAAGCAAATAATATTAAGGCACAATTCGTTTCTTCCATTCTATTTCAGCATTTCCAAGCCCTGTGATCCACCAGCTCGGTGATGGGCTACGTTTCCAATACGCTACGGATTCTAAAGGCAACAAACATTTAGTGGATCTGGCGCTGACCATTGACAATGTAGTAGACGCTGCCAGATATGACCCTGTCCGATCAAATGTATATCATTTGTTTACCAGGTAAAATGAATTATTTACTTGGATTTACCTTAAACTCAAGCTAGTACCGAAAAAAGTCTGCCAAAAACTGAAAGGGCGAGGTAAACAAGTATTGCACACATTGATATACTCGTATTCTCACTAGCTCTACAAACGCATACTTCAATATTAAGCAGCACACAACTGCAAACGAGATGATCAAAAAGTCACCAAATGGACGACCAAGGAGGGTATATTGCTAAAGGGGAAACTGTGGGTATAATACTTCTGTTTATTTTTTCTGAAATTTGTACTCAACGACGTAATGCCGAAACTATAAAGGAGGTAATTGCACTAATATATTGTGTGTGTTCCACACAGCAGGCGTAGCACGGACCGTGGACAAATTGTATTTCCATTGTTTTTATTCCGCAAGAAAGAGGCAAAAGTATCCATGTTCTAGCTTTGTCGCATCTACGTGCAGATGAAAACACTGGAAAGACATTTTTTCCCCTGTTGATCCCCTAGTAACAGTTGTTTGTGATGAGTAGGTATAACTGATCCGTTTCGGCTTAGTACACCCTTTCCAAACAATCCCATTGGAGTAAATTTTATTATCGATGAAAAAACTAAATTCAGAAAAACTAAACAAAATACAGCTTGTATAACTGACACTAAAAACCTATCTATTTATACAGCAATTAAACTGCCCATAGATCACTGAAGGGTTTTAAGGACAATCACTAAACTGGAAGCGTAGGTACTTAGCTGAATGCCAATGAATTTTTCTATAAATTTTGTTTTCTTGCAGGGACAATCCTATAGTTAGCCAGCCTTTGCTTATTAACGTGCCTGGTCTTCTCGAGCTGACGAACTACCAGAGCAACAGGAGAACCGTAGTACTGATCCACGGTTGGCTTGATTCTGCTACTTCAGACTTCAATAGTGTACTTATTCCAGGTACCTGGTATATTTATATTTCTACATACATATATCTACGGAGCGTACTAGAAAGTTGTGTTACATACTTAAGGGCAGGGTCACGTGATCTATTTTGCATGACACAATTTTTTTATTCGAAGTTGGCAAACTTGTGTTCTACAAGTTGTTCGCTTTGATGGGTCGATCAACACCCTTAAGTTTCAGTATGTAACATACCTTCATGTGACATACTGTATAAGCGAAACATCACTATCAGGCTGACTGACTCACTTATCACGAAATTTAGCTATAATGTTAAATGTACCTTTTCGGGTCCCTCTATAATTATGAAATCTGTATATTAAGATACCGTAGACATCATTTAGTAAATAGGTATTTGAATGAATCCAAAAAACGATATATATAGCGTAAATCAGTGTCACTTTGAGTCAGGGAAATCTACGCATACAAAGCCACGGTCAATAGCTAGTAAATAATATATCACGTCATTCTGCAATATAGTACTCTCAAAACGTATTTTTTTAAAATAGAATACGTGGAAAACAGTTACGGGCTAACCTGAGCTAAGCTTATGCCCTACGTATGTTAGTATGCACTCATATAATAACTGGTTCAACATTATGATTTCTCCAGCGTTCTTGGAAGCTGAAGACGTGAACATCATTGTCGTGGACTGGAGTGTTGGTGCTAGTGCCATCGAGTATCGCACCGTCATCCGTAACACCATAGCATCAGGCCAGGCTGTGGCCCAGTTCATCAACTGGCTGAATCAGCAGACTGCGTCCAGTGCGGTGCAATACCATATTGTAGGCCATGGGTTTGGAGGCCATCAGGCGGGTATAATCGGAAGAAACGTGCAGGGAGACGTGGCTTATATTACTGGTAAGAATGAATCCATACATCACTTTAAAAATAGTTGATTCTTATTGTTTAGGGGCATTGAGCAATAACGCCACTAGCTAGTTAGCTTTTCTTGTAGAAATAGCAAAAATGACCATTTTCATCTTCTTGAATTAGATTCTTCAATTAGTGTGTGTAAACTAAGTATCTTAAAGTCTCCAAGAGACATTCGTATAGGGTAAGAATGACCTATGAATTACGAATATGAATAGTGTTTAGCGATGTATATGGAGTAAAATCTGTTCAGAGAGAGAGAAAGAGAGAGAGAGATTGGACTTGGATTGTGGTTGAATGGAGAAAATATCTCAATAAATAATACGCAAATTCACTCAACAAAACAATACGATGATAAGATAGCTCATAATAGCTGAGTTTGTAATTTTTCAGATGGCAGAGGCGGATTGCCATATAAAATTAGTTCTAGTTCTCCTTTTGGCGAAGTCTACACTTTTTGAACAGACTCTACAAGCTCTATGCTTCCTCAACCAAAGACATCGAAAGAAAACATTTAATGAAATAGTTACTGGTCAGTTAGTAGTCAGCGCTGGAGTATCAACTGCTTATTTTCTTTTGATAGATGGGAATGAAAAGTAGAGCTCATGATTTAGCCACAAAATTATTCTCGGGCGATGTGTATTGAATTATGCTCTTGCTGTAATTTTTTTTTTTTTTATCGCGAATAAGTCCGTGTTTGACCACCAACCTCCACATTATACTGCCTCAGTCATACCATCTACTATCTTTATCTCCTTTATATTTAAAAACTCATGTTTTATCTATAGGCGCGTGTGATCATTTCAGGTCTGGGTCCTGCACTAATTGGTTGGGTAAACCACATAGATCGATTCAGTCCAAACGATGGACTCTACACCGAAGTGATCCACACCAACTATGGCATTAACGGCTATCTTGGTGACCTGGCTCAAGTGGACTTCTTTCCTAACGCTGGCATATCCATGCCTGGATGCGACTCTCACGCCTGCGATCATGCGAGGAGCTATTTCTACTTAGCTGAATCGCTCCTTTCTGGAGGATTTACTGGAAGACAATGCTTGAATTACTTTGCTGCTGTATTGAGTACTTGCGACCTACTGCCGGGACGGCTGCAGATGGGTGGACTCAGACCTAAAATTGGGTAAGAATTATAGTTTAGATTTTCGTGGTCACAATTGAAGTTTTGAACAAAACATCTAGTACGTTATTTATAAAAGCATACAAATAAGCAAAAATTACAAGTTAGCCTGTGACTTCCACTAAGAACTTTTAAATATACTGTGAATTCACAATAAGTTAAAATCTAAGATATTTTATTTTTGTTTCAGATCTTCTGGTGTGTACCTTTTGGAAACCAACCCTGCCCCGCCATTTTCTCAAGGATAAATTAACATACTGTACAATAATAAGAATTGCTCCTTAAAAGGTTTTTTAATTAAGACTTAAAAAACTAGCAAATACAATTTTAAAGCAATAAATAGGATGTCTCCTTAACCAAGTGCTGTAAAAGCTCTTCTTAAAAGGGCAAGATAAAATCAAAAAATGCCATTTTGTACTTATTTTTAGTAGGAATAGATTATAAGTAAGTAAAATTGGGTAAACTTTGAACTATATGCAGTTTTAGTATACAGAACTACAAAATACTTTTTATAGTTTTTCACATAATGTATTCAAAGGCTGCAATATTTGAAATGCAATTCATTTCTGCTAGATAGAACCAGTCTTTTACTCTATGTATTACAGTTCTCCGGGCACCTTGAACAAATGAACGCCTACGTGCAAAGTTACATTATAATACTCGTAATTGCTATCACAATTGGTTAGGGTGTTTTAGATATTTAGAACTTCTCTGCGATGTTTCTGCTGATTCTTGAGGTTTTGGTGTGGTTGTGGTCTGTGTAGAGTTCCTGGGTAAGTCTAGTAGGCTGCTAAGGAACGCGACTCCTTGTTCCGCGGTCTTGTAGACTCCGAGTAAGAAACTCTCGGCGTCGAAAGTGTCGGTATCTTTGTCGTCTTCTGAGCTCTCTTCGGTTTCTTCTTCAGTGGTACTAAAATTAAAGGTTTTAAACCAAAATTTTTAGGTTTCTTACTTGTATCATTTCGTTATTCTAAAGTTATATGATTATTTACGGGATATTTACCGTGGTAAGATTGTGGAAGGAGCTCCCGATGTTTCGGATTATTTATTTATATCCCCGTAATAATATAAAATAATCATATAAATTTAGTTAACAACCGTGATAGTTTAAAACCGTGTTTGTTATTCTATTGGTTTCAAGGAATCAAAGAAATGTCAAATAAAAAAACTTAGCATTTTTGTGATCTTAAAACAAAAAATCCTTGATTTCATTGAAATGAATAAAAAATCCAGTGGATGCAGATGGCAGGATGTCGTTCAGTGTGGAGGTTAGAGGGGGAGGCCTATGTCCAGCAGTGGACGTCTTCTGGCTGATGATGATGATGAATAAAACATACTTTCCACTAGCATGTATTTTAAGGCACAGAACGGACTACTACAGATAACAACAGTTCAATTATTATTTTCTGAGCTTGCTGTTTGCAAGGCTTATAATTGACAATGCTCTTTCTACTCTTCATCTTAAGATGCGAACTAATAATTATCAGCCTATCACGTCCCCATTGCTAGGACACAGGCCTTCTCTCAGAGAGAGAGAGAGAAAGAGAGAGGATGGGCCCAGTGCATGCTGGTGAATGTCATAATTATATCTTAACCGATTTTGATTTCGTTTTTTTTATTAGAAGGCGAGTTGATTAAGTGTGTTCTTATAAATAATTTAAGAAAATCGGTTCAGCAGTTTGAAGGTTATCAGCTCCGTTAAGGAGGTTAAAAAAAACAATTTATACTTGTATCAAGTTTATTATACCGGCTACCTGTGACCATGGGGACACTGCAGTGTTCAAAATGTCAGGAATCAAAATAACGTATAAAAGTTACAGGCCATAAAATCCGTCATAATCCCTTAAAAGTATTGAATTTATTTATGTAAAACCTAAGAAACCTTCACGAAAACCTAATAAGATATCTCCGTGAAATAATATTGGTGACTTTTGGTCAAATTAAAAATATCTAAGACTTACGTTTCAGCCGGTTCAGCTGGTGGATCTTCCATTTCCATACCGCCTGCGGTAGACTTGAAACATCCGATGGGGAATTCCAGCTGTGTTTCACCCAACAGCTTCGGTTGCAGCTCGAGGCAGCCTCGCAGGCCGTCGGCTGTTGGTGCCAAGTCGTGGAACTTGGCGCACACTTGGGCGAAGCGGCCGAACACTTCGAGACAAATGGGCGGCGGGTTCGCGCCTGTAAGATTTAAAATTGCACTTCTGAGTGAAAACATTGACTAGCCACTTTATCAAGGGAATCCATATTCAGAGCCACGGGCCACCTAATATAAATAAATCGGGGTAATTTTCTATACTTAGGTAAATTTTCAGTGGTTTTTTGTTTAAGATTATGGCTTTAGGCTACAATTTGCCGTGTACCGGATTTAGCTTTCTAACTCTATACTGTCAATCAAATTGCGATCTGCAAACATAAAAATATTTAAAACCATGGATATCGGGTAAGCCCTTAAAAATTACAAAAAAAATCTCGCCTTGAAAAAGATCGCCGTATGCAGTTGATAGTCGGATAACCGGCTTATTGATCATACGTGAGTAATTCCCGTGTGATATAAATAAAATGTGTTAAAACCACGTCGTTTTCCATAATAAGATATTATAAGCACTTTAATGTCTTGCTAGACAGAGAGCGTAGTACCTATACTTTCAACTGACATCACTGATATCAAACTCCATACTGATACTCACTTTGCAGGAAAGGGACAGGGTATCCCTTTCTTAACCAACCACAAAATTTAAACGCGTATATATCAGAACTTTATTAGCCAATTTAAATAATTTCTTCTGTATCCATCTTGCATTTAATTTTATTTTGCACTTAATCTAATGTTTTTAACCAATGAAACAACTATAGTTACCATAGCCTAACAGTTAATCCTAAAGTGTGAAGCAATCAATTCAAATAAAAAAAAGGCCGCTAAACACGACGCAATAATATGACTGACAAATAACGAATCTACTTTGCCTATGATACAAAAACATTTGAATTGTCCATAGACCAGTGAAGGTCTAGAGATCACCCAAATGCTCAAACCCAAAAACTAATTTGATGTCACCAAAGCTTTCTTCGGTGAAATCGCTAGATGCAAATATGCCTACATGATTGCAGCCATTATACATATCGGTGGAACCACTTTCTTTAGAAATGCAGTTTGCTTTATTGAGTTTCTCTTCGATAGGCTCTGGCCTATAAATCGCAAGGTTTGTATAGAGAGAGAAATTCGCAATATGTTTATTAGATTTCGATCGAGCTTGCACGCATAAATCTTGAAAATAAAGAGAAATCCAAGCCACAAAATGGACCACGTTATCGTACATTAAACTGGCATTTTTTTAGATGGATGTGAAACTTCACTTCCCATAGAAAAAAATGCAAGCCAATAGCGTCGATTATGTACTAAACTCGCTAAAATAAACTTATCTCGGCGAACTAAAAATATCTACGTCCCTTTTCATTTCAATATGTTTAAAAAGAATAGCAACGTTTAGTTCAGATAATATCAATTTAAAAACTGACTTTAAAATTAATAAGAACAGAGCTAAAACAATTTATCTATGTTGGCACTAATCATCATCATAATTATTATTTTATTTCCACTGCTGGACATAGGCCTCTTTTATAGCACACTGAGCTCTGCATCCAGTAATTTCAAATTTTCCAGTAAATCCAGTATTTACCTGCAATTTAAACACGTCGCACTCTTCCTGGTTGAAGGGTGTCTTAAACTTTGTTCGCCTAAATGTGGTCTCTACTTTAGAACTCTACCGTCTACCCACTGCCACTTACCTACTAATGATTACTAGTGCTTTGAGCTATGTCGGTAACTTTGGTTTTGTGTATTATGGTGTGCGTTCCTTATGGTAATTCCAAAAATTCGTACACAACGATTTGGGTCGTCATTTATGATACGCACTGCTCAAAAATTAAACTCATTGCCATCTTCCTTGTTTCCTGAGAACTATAATCTAGGCATCTTTAAGGCTAGAGTGAATATATTTTTTCCAGATCAACGTGATCTATCCTCGGCCACACCATCGCTTACCATCAGGCGATTGGGTGGCGAAACGTAAATCTATACTATGTTAAAAAAAAGGGTAGCTTCGTTTCGAATTTTGGCAATTTGATAATAAATTGTGCTTCATAAGGACGATCGAACAATAATTTTAATTTCATAAAATGTTAGAAAACTGACATGTCATAGAGCACAGCTGGTGTTATTGAATACCAACTTACCTTGTATTTTGGAATTGTGGATGAGATTCTTTCCATACGACACTTTGACTGAGAAGCCTTCTTCCGGAGAAACGTATTTCATATGGACACATCCTGAAAATGTAATGCGTGTTCAGTAGTACGATCGAATGGGTAAAAAATAAGATGACTTACACATTTGAAGAGGTTACGTTTTTTTGGTAGCGTATATAGGATTTGATTTGGTAAATTGTTTTCTAGGAAAATTAAGGCTACTATACGCCTGTCTTGTTTTCACACGATATAGTTAGTACAATTTTTACAACATATATTAACAACTGACTTCACGGGTAGTTCAATAAATGGATTCATCCCCCCAAATTTTCGGGAGAGGTGGAATTATTTGCTTTAAAATTAAATAAAACCTTCGAGATTTAGTCTATTCAATAAAATATTAAAGAATCATCGAAATATGTTTACAATAAATAGCGTAACATACACACATAAACATACAGTTGAATTAAGAACCTCGTGTTTTAAAGTCGAGTGAAAAAGAATTGACATATTTTGTCGCGGCGCGCATGCTGGGCCTGCAGGATAGAGAAAAAAAGAGAAGAGAAAAGAAGCCGACCTTAAAAGATGGAGTTCTTATTACCTGGTCCTCCAAGGTCCACGATGGTGATGTTGAAGTCCACACAGCACACACATGCCGGTCCCTTGCAGAGGCAGTTCCGATTTGGCTGGTCAGCACGGAGTTCAGGTACTTCTATCAGCTTTTTGCTGTCCTCGAAATCGAAGTAGTCTGCATGTAAAGAAGAGAGTATTTAGTAAACTTTATAGAAGCCAATCTCGAATGTTAGAAATTGTAGTACACATTTTCGTGGCCACGGATCACGGAACTACTTAATTCCACCAGTCGCTATAAACATTTAACACATTTTGAGACTTATAACACATGAAAACTCTTAATCCAACACAAAATTCTGATACCAAGATACTTCTAAAGCATTCTGAAGACTCCAAATAATAATCAACAGTCAGTTTATTTAGTTCTGGTTATATGGGCCAGAATGGGCCTCAACAGTGTACGGTTTTAAGCCGCATTGTACTCATCATTAGGAACCACTATTATTAGGGGACCAACGCTGTTATTGTGGAAAAATATAAGCTGTTCTATACTTTTGTTGAGTGTGGGTGTAATTTTTCTATGAAACAGCATTTTTGTGTGATTTTAGGATAGTTTTAAAAAGTAAAAAGAACAATGACCTTTTATGGTTTGGTATCACCTTTCCATGTAACCCTGTATAAGGCAATGTTTAATTACAGATTTCTAATGAAGATTTTTTTACAATATCTAATTTAAAAACAAAATATGTAATAAAAAAATAAAAACTAGGGTGCCGCCGGCAGCAGAGCAGGACTCAAACTGAACCACAGTTCTTCTGTTCAAGACTGAAGAAGCTGTGTCGAAGGTGACTGCTTTGCCTTTTTATTATTTTTGTTTATTGTATAATAGGCTTGCGCCTGATCTCCACCTTGCCTGATATTAAGCGATGATGTGGTCTACGATGGAGTAGACTTCCCTAGAAGAACCCGAATTAGATTTTTTTGCCTTGACTGTCTCACTGGATGACAAATTCTTCGCTGCCCTCCTTCCGTTTTTTACGGTCGAGAGCTGTTCCAGCCGTTGTAGTGATAGTTGAGCGTGAGGTTGGGCGTTGGGCATATTTTTAGGCCTATCTTTAATGCAGTTGTGCACCAAAAGATCGTTCAAATAATTATAAAATATAACACGTAAAATAAGCATTTTAACTTCTGTCATTTGACAAACGACAGACCTATTGTTCTTCTTGTCCAAATATTGCGTACGCTTTCGCGACAGCGCATTTTCTACTTTCACTGACGCATTGTGTCAGCAGTTCAATGTATCCGGAGTGCTTTACCCGGTCTTATGTAAGTGGGCTTAGGTGTTGAGTAATTCAAGCAATGTTACACGGCCGAGAGATTAATATGTTAATTTTATGTATTTAAAAAAAATATAATAGCTTTTGTGATTTCGTGGGCGTTGTAATCAAAACATAGCCTGAGACACTCAAGGATAGTACAGCTTTCGATCAGTGGAAGAATTTTTAGTCTGTTAATTCGTTCCAGAGATTACCTTTTACAAACAGTATTGAACTTACCTAAACCTCTTTTTAAAAATACTAGCTCTTGCCCACGACTTCGTACGAGCAGTAGACTTTCAAATAAACTTCCATCATCCATTTGACCCCTTGACTTAGCCCTTTCGCAAATCTATTCCTAGTGGACCTCTACAACCCATATGGAATCTTTCGTAGATTCCATATATGGGTTGTAGAGGTACTTAACAAATTTCAGTTTCGTAGGTAAAGTTATTTTGGAGGTTTAGTGATTTTGTTTTTTACGAATATAGAGAGTGTAAATGTAAATTTGATAAAAGTTTTAGAACTATTTTTTTTACTTCGATATATCAATCATATGGTGTTATCTTTTTTCAGCACACTACGGCATAAATAAGTTATGAGTGTAAGCACAGAGAAGAGATATAAACGAAAAAAAATATCTTTTCTGTGCATATATAAATTACGAATAGGACTCAGTAGTTAGTAGTAGTTAGATACAAAGGAGTAAAATTTAGACCTAAATTAATAAATGTATATTTGAGTACGTATAAAATAACATATTGACAGTTTTAAACCATTATTATTTATCGGGATATAACTATGTAGATTTAATATATTTTTATTGTTTTTGTTGATTAGAAAGGTAATAAAAAACAACAAAGTTTACATATTTTAAGCAGTAACCATAATTCTAAACCATAAACAAATGAAATGATTGACTTATTCAAAAAATAAGGCATATAGGTTGGTAGATATAGATATGTTCAACATACTCGTATAAAACTTTTATTATTTAATACCAATCCGAATAACTAACCGTAGAAACATTAGATTAGCACTATCTTCAAACACTTACGCTTTCTATACTAGGCTAAGTAAATATATGTAAAAGCAATTAACTCACCTAAAATGTTAGCGCAGTACGCAACCGCGACCACCGCAACGAACAGCGAAAGCGTCAGTTTCACCGACATGTCGTCTGTCAACTTCCAAATCGATTAATAAATCAAACAAATCGCTTTGTGAATTTTAAATTGCGTAATTTATAAAGGAGAAAGACGATGTACGAAAGAGGCGACCGTGGCCACCGCCGAGCCGACACTGCTCCTTTCCTCACATCTCGCTGTCTCCGTTTCACCTCACTCACAATAGAAGGTGAAATTTAAATAAAGCATAACGCAGTGACTATAATAATGACATGCATCAGTGGGATGCATTGAGAAAGCCACGTTTTTTGTGCTGTAATGCTATTTTTAGGTAAAAACTTTAAAATTTAACCGCAGTTATAAAGTACTCCACGTTTATGATCATCGTCGTACAAATAGATTAGATAATACATTTTCTATTTACACACAATATGTAATAAGTTTTAAAGACATTTTACTATTTTACTTAATAAGTAAGAAGGCCGTGGAATGACTCAAGAAATCAGAATAAGTGGATATCCATAATTTTGAGTGGAAGTCAAACATGATGACGTAGTGTTTTCTTTTTAACTCAGCTTTTTACGCGTAGGTTGTTATTGTCGCGTATATTATGTCTGTCTAAAATAACTATATAATTGGCGAAGTTATAGAATATAATTGGTGTAGTTAGGTAAATTAAATACTTGCATAACATCATACTTCACACTTGAGATGAATTCCGAAAATATGAAGTTAAGGTTCTAAGGGCAACTCACCCTGAGAACCTATACTTAAAATCTTCGATTTTGAGAAGATTGTTGGCGTTGTATGCTCTCAAGAATATATAACAAGGATGGATATATGGAAAACGTAATAAGTGCCTGTAAATTTGATATCATATCGAAGACAACCCTCCCCAGGGATCCCAGGGATATCGACGATATCCCTGGGATCCCATCATCAGATCCTGACTTGGTGACAATGGGACCAAATTAAATATATAAACCGAACAAAAGTTTTATTTTAAAATTGGTTATAAGTTGGCGGAGAAATCGGTGAATATACATTAAAAAAACAGTGGAAAATAGAACCGTCCTCCTTTTTTGAAGCCGGTTAAAAATAGCTGCACTCTGAAGTTTCATCCACCATCCTAACGCAATCGTATTTTTTTCGGGATAAAAAGTCTGGCCTATGTGTTAACAGGGTATAGACACCTCCATACAAAATTTCATCCAAATCCATTCAGCCATGAGTTGAGCGTAGACAAACGTATTCACTCACACAAACTTTCGCATTAGCAAAATTTGTATCATGCATTTACGACAAAACCCTTGAAATGAAACGGATCGATTGAAACTATTACTAGAAAGTAGTAATGCATTTAGTTATCGCTAAGAATTGTTTCCATGCCAGCGTTTTCCTTAACCACACCTAATGGTCCCTATCATAGATATTACCTAGAAGCAAGTACCTTCCTACTAAAAGTAATTAAAAGTGAGTACAAAACTATAAAAACTAAATGCCAGTAGAGAAAGTCCGTGTGGTCCAGCTGCGCGTATGGTGCATTCGGGCAAGTGCAGCGCACCACTGCCCTACATAGAGGTCGTTGTACTTCCTAGATATCGTAAGTGCAAGCAACTAAGCAAGAAAATACCACTATTTCATAGAAACCCTTTCATCTTACAAAGCTGGAAATCTCAGTTTTCCGCTCCTCTCTTTCGTGACCTTGCAAGGTGTGAAATATTCTTCCCCAAAAAGATGTTCCCAAGGCTTCAAAAAGGGTGGCAATAAAAATATACCTCTCCGGGTTGGCAATGCATCGGCAACACTGCTTGTGTTACAGGTGTCCATAGGAAGCAATTACCGCTTACTACTAGGCAGACCATATGCCTGCTTGCCGCTCTTTTTACTAAAAACAAACAAGATCATTTCCACTTGAAAGATAAATTCCACAAAAAACCTTGTATATAAAATTACCTGCACACGCAACTCCACAAATGCGTAAATGCCATAAAAAACGCAGTGTCTAGGAATCTACCTGTTATAGATATTTGAGTTAAAAACCTATTATTTGTCTCTCGACTCAACCTTACCTTCATTATATATGTATAATTTATGCCCTAGCAATAGTTTTTAGTTCGTGGTTTTTACTATGGTCTACACAATTTTTTTCCAAACAGTAACATTCGAACATAAAAAATTGCAGATACGTCAAATTACAATGACAGGAAGATGATTGCTATTTCACACTCATTCACACATTTTGAGTTGACATTGAGTTTTCTTTGTAACTCTACCCCATGTAATACATACTCAAAACAGTGGCGGAAAATAGATTTTATAAAAGACCCAAAGGGCGTTGACCGTAATGATAGATGAGACGCTATGATGCTGGAGTCGCAAACCAGTTTAAAATATGTTGAACCTTTAACCGTGTGTCGAAGCTCTACTCTATAAAGTTTCACTCGCAGTGTAGCTTGACTAGGTAGTCCTAAAAGGGGAATGTTGCTTCAGCAGAGTGCTAGGTGGGTACCGGTGCTTTCATATGGAGATCTCGGTGCCCTCAGTGTAGCACAAAAGTTGGCGAGGGGGTTTTAGTGGGTGCAATGTCACATAGCCCGGCTACACCCCAATGCAGCTGGGTATCTTTTGAAGATTCCTCCCTTCCCCTGGTCAAAAAGGTATTTCTAAAAGATCACCTCCGTAGTCACGGGTGATCAAGTCAGGTCAGGATTTTCAGATTCAGTTTATGCATTTTCAACAGCGCTACCGTGAGTAGGATGATACGTTAAATTGTTAGTCCCTGTTGTTTTTCGTATAACAACAACCGTTAAATCATCGGCTATCCCCTCAGCCCATGCGATCTTCTTTTTTCTCTAATAAAAAAAAGTTAAAGACTCTTTTTAGGGTTCCGTACCCAAAGGGGACGAGACCCTATTACTAAGACTCCGCTGTCCGTCCGTCTGTCATCAGGCTATATCTCACGAACCGTGATAGTTACCCAGTTGAAATTTTCACAGATGATGTATTTCTGTTGCCGCTATACTAAAAACAGAATAAAACAAATATTTAAGGGACCTCCCATACAACAAACGTGATTTTTTTGCTCGCGTTTGCTCGATATTGATACATATAACTGCAACATCTAGACGCTTGAAATATTCACAGAATATTTAGTTATATATTCACTTTAAAAATAAATAGTTAAATTAAAAGAAATATTTAAGGGAGGCTCTTATACAACAAACGTGTTTTTTTTGACGTTTTTATAGATAATGGTTCGGAACCCTTCGTTCGCGATTCCGACTCGCACTTGGCCGGTTTTTTTGTAGTTTTCCTGTTTTGTGAACATAATTTGCTGTATTCATTAACATTCATTTCATAACATATTTGTCAAATTATTTTAATAACCGCCAATGATTACCGATTGAAGTAAAAACAAACAGTCACGAATGTGGTCACAGTTGTGTTTTAACCACTTTCTCCTGTAGAAAGTGACCATGTACTCAAGTAGCTGTTTGGGCGCTTGACGTGCCCGGTTTTGGTTAAAATAACGTGAATTGGTCTCCTGCAATGAACTTAATAAAATAAAAAAATTAAGCTATTAAAAACTATTACCAAGACTTAGTTTATATGACTTTGACTGCCCCGGTGGCTCAGTTGGTAGTGCACTTATCTTATCTGGTGCGTGGGTTCGATTCCCATACCTCGAACGAAAATTCATGTGATGAACATTTGTGTTTGTTCTATGTCTGGGTGTTAATATCTATTTACGTATGTATTTAAAAATATATATACTATACAGTACGTATATCAGTCTCGCAGCCATATTACAAGCTTTGCTTAGTTTGGGGTCAGATGACGTGTGTGTAAAAATGACCCATATATTTATTATTTAATGTTCTTATGAGAATATAGTAACCATCTATCTGTTGTATTTAGGTTATTAAATTTATTTAAGTAAAAAATCTAATCATAATATAACTACTGCCAGTTTTTGGACACCTTACCTACAGGCAGTACCCTAAAATGTCGTTTTTTATTTATAATTTTACTATAGTCTATTCTAGTTTACATTTAATTTAGTTACGTATTTATTTAGTAAAATAAGTTTATATTTTGTTTTTAAACTACATATATTCTGTATTCAATAATTACTTCAAGTCACATTCATAAAATAAAATAAATAAAATACAGATAATATATAATAATTGCGTCTTGGAAAAATCTTGTACACAGGATATTGAAAAAATTATGACTACTACTGATTCAGCAGTACATTCAGAAATATTTTCTCTGCAAAAGTACATTGCCAATTGACATCTTTAGTTATTGTTCAACCATTAACAGAACCATGAGGAAACTTTTGACTTTCATTTTAATTTCTTGGCCAATTCAATTCAACATTAGTATAATCCAAGATCATTACACTTACTACTCGTAACGTTTCTAGAATATTCTCTGGATAGAAATTCAGTGATATTAGCTTACTACAAGGGTTTGTGCATTTACTTTAGCATCAGAAAAGATGCATTTTTTCAATATTTTTTAAGTGGACGTTTATAAGCGCAGTGTAGAGCCACAAGAATTGTGAACGTTAAAACCCTGCCTTTAAAGTTGAAAATTATGAAGAGCCTTAAGTAAGCTCTTCCCGTCTGCAGTTCTCTCGCTAGCACAGTATCACAAATTATTGAAGATATAAATATCACGAAGTGTAAAATTTCAAAACCATGTTTTGCTGTTTTTCGTTTCATACCAAATAAAGACATTTTCGTTTAAATACATTTTAATTTGACGGAGTTAAATAGTAATAAGCAATAATTTTGGATGTAAATATTTTACTAACCGCAGACAGGAAGAGCCACCTTAAAATTTTATGGAAAAAATGGCGTTTGAGGTTGATGTAGAGGCGATACATTTGTCCTTCTAAGTTGTACTAAAAATGTGTTGAAATTATAGTTATTTAACGAACGCGTGTTACACGTTAATAATTAATCTAGTTTTTATTAATTATTATTGAATTATTCACTCAATTCTCCTGTTTATACTTTGATAGTTGGGTAAATGATAGCAGGTGCATGCAGTTCCTGATTTCACTTCTAATTTTATATTTTTACGTTACTGATGAATATATTTGCAATATTTGATAAGTAACGTACGTATTTTTATATACACAGTTGTATTTTTAACTGACTTCATGTTCTCAATTCTGTAATTTTTTAAAATAATTATATATATCGATTACTCCAACTTTTGTGAACCGATTTAGGTGATTCTTTTTAATTTATTTAACAGTAATAGTTTTTGAACCAGCACTTGTGATACTTATGAATAATTTTAATCAAGCGTTAACGTACGACGTTTTTTTTATATTGATAGTTATTTTACTAGTAATTAATTTTTTTTACCTGTGGGTTATTTTTTTTATTTCTATCCCATTTCCAACTGTGGTACAACATAGACAAAAAATGGATTATAATTTTTTTTAATTGTAAAATAAGCTTGCGCTTGGCCGCCAACTCGCCTGATGTTAAGCGATGATGCGGCCTACGATGGATCACGCTTGCCTAGAAGAAACAGTTTTTTTTAATACTTAATTAATTCTATTCATTAAATGTTAAGTAATTTTAAATGCTTGCAGGTTCTTTAGTAATAATTAATTTAGTGAAAGGACATGGCTGATACTATAATAATCATACTATTTCTTTGCATACAAAGCGATCTACGATACAGTCCATATTAACTATGCGCATGCTCAGTTTGACACTGAATTCTACATAGGCGGCCAACTGAGTCTTTTGCTTTCACCCGTCCTTTACTGACTCTCGATGAATGAAAGAGAGGCAGAACCGACAGTTTTCCTTTCTCGTTTACGTCACAACTTTTCTCTTGGCGGGAGTCGAGGCAGCTATTCCAAACCAGTGTTGTTAGTACGTTGGTGTCGTCTGCATTTTAGGGCTATCAGTTTTTAATCTAATAATTGTTGTAATTGATCGTGAACCTTCGGAGAGGTGTGACTACAGCGACATTGTTTTCGAAGTGTTGAATACAAAGTTTGCATTAGCGATTTTTTATTAGAGGTATGTAATATATGTATCAATTATTATTTGTAAACACGAGATTGAGAGAAAATGATCACTCCAAATTCGTGTCATTATTTAAAAGCTATTTATTTTTAACAAGCGTGAGAACGTAAGATTTATGCGCCGTACAAAAGACATCAACGCGCTCTTTTAGTAATTTTTCACAACATATGCTTTAAAATGCAAATTGTACGGCGCTTACCATCAGAAATTTGTGACGCTCATCTTGTGACTTTATTAGGGTGATACAATATGTTTACTAAAATAATTTATGCTTGATAGCTGAACATCCTGACACGTCACTAAATGTAATTCTGTGGTCAATTTTTTTATTTTATTTCTTTAAGCGTTAAGTTATTTACATGACGTGTTGTTTTTTTTTTACAGACAGGGAGCCAAGCTTCAAGATGAAGCTCTCCCTGGTGTTCGAGCTCCTTCTAATCTTCGTGCTTTTAGCTTTTGCTGCCTCCAAGAGTGTCAGTAAGTAAATTGTTTATATCTAATTAATATATCATTTAATATGTCAGAGTAAGCAAACTACCAGAGAGGAGTAATTTATTTTTGTAACCTTTTTGACAGACTTCAAAAAAGGAAGAGGTTTTATTTTGCTGTTTTTTTATGTATGTTCACCGATTTCTCCGCCAATTATGAATTGTTTTGATGATTCCTTTTTTGCTTAGTAGGTCATATATTTCAGAGGTGTTTCAATATAAATTTCATCAAAATCGGTTTAGTGGTTTGATTTTTAAACCACAATAACTGAAAAAATATGTCATCCAAGTAAAAGAAATTGCGAATTTACTAATATTAAAATCGGTTTTTTAAATTGATAATTACTAAGTTAAGATAATCTATCACCAACTTTGTAATTTCCATAGAGTTTTGTTGTCTATGTTCGCATGTTGTCAAGAGGTGTTATTTGAAATTAGAACAAATTATTATTGAGTTAGAAAGCGTGTGTTTCTCTTTTCTAGATATCATGACATAACTAACGACGCTAAAGTAATTAAAATGATTATGTTTTACTTGACAAATGTCATTCGGGTAAACTCGTGAAAGTTAGGTATTATGTATTAAAGCAATCGATTTAAACGAATTGCGTGATAGATGGCAATACTTCAACACAAAAGTGAGACGCGTATAAATTTTCATATTTTAAACTAAGGTTGGATTTATAAAAAATACATAATCAACACCAAAACATTCGTTTGTCCTACTACTAGTACATTCTGTCCTACTAGTAGTTCAATGATCTCACTGTTTGGACAAATAAATATATTCCAAGTTGTTATACTGGCTAGTCGAACATTTTGGACACGCAAATTTTGTTCCAGATAGAACTACTAGGAATATTATGATACAATCAATCTGAAAAGTGATTAGGTACTTTTTGTAGGATTATTTTTTGTACTTTTTAGAATAGTGATAGATCTCTTCATGATTAAAAAATTCGTAAATTTGAGTAAATTCGTAAAGGCTGAGTGTGCGACCTTTGATGTCACAACCCTTTGTTATGAATTATGAAGTCACGCTGTATAATTTATGCTTTACTACCTGTACCCGCGACGTGGTCCGCCATTTCTTCAGAAAAAATACCCTATGTCCGTCCTCATGATACATACCATTGCCTCGCAAAATGTTATCGAGATTGGTTTAGCCATTAATCCGTGATTATGTAGGAAACAGACAGACAGACAGTTCGGCTTCGCATTTATAATATTAGTGTGATGTGCTTTATGTAGAAGCGCAAAAAGTAACTAATTGTTATAGATTATTATGTAACGGGTAAGCATGGTGCTTACCATCAGGCGAGAGACTAGCTCGTCTCACTACAAAATTGTTTATAAATAGGATGACTTACTTGATTAGAATACTATTATCTCCATTCCAGAGCATCGGAAGAATAACAAGAAAGGTCTACAGAAGGACACTGAAACTGAAATCGGCCCGATCGAAAACAGCAGCATCAACAAATACTGCAAATGCGTTGACGCATTTTGCAACTGCTGCAGAGATTTTGCTCTTCCATTAGTGAATTTGAATGGCCCAGGTAAATATTAGATTTTTAATTTTATTTTTAATTTGTAGCAATTTTTTATTAAGTAATTAAAATAAACAACGGTGTGTGTTTTATATTACAGTAAAACAACTAAAAAAACACGCTTAGCTATTAAAGGGTTTCACTATTGACCTTTCGGTTCGAACATCAGGCATCATCAGTGGCCCTAGTACGAGCACTTGCGAAAAAGTATTCGTTCCGTAAACGATAGCAAAATGTATGAAAAATTGAACAGCGCCTCTATTGAACGTAAAAGGAAACTGAATTTTTCATACATTTGCTATCGTTTACGTATCGATAACTTTTTCGCAAATTCTCGTACTAACCCCACAGGTACCTACTTTTAGTATGAGGCTCGAATGAACCCAAACTGGATGGGTTAACTAGTTTCTATTGAAGAGTTCCAC
The DNA here is from genome assembly GCA_949125355.1 of Agriopis leucophaearia. Lineage (NCBI taxonomy): Eukaryota > Metazoa > Arthropoda > Insecta > Lepidoptera > Geometridae > Agriopis > Agriopis leucophaearia. The sequence continues at coordinate 6,528,867 of OX421262.1, forward strand.
TATCCATCTCTTGGCTCCATTATCAAATCAGTTCGATGATACCAAATTATTGTATTGTCATTACATATACCTGCAAATTTTACTAACTACATCTATAATTTGTTTATACATGTCTGGGAAATTACGATCTAACAACGGAAGAGCGGTCTCTCCTAACACAGGTTGTCAAAACTTAACAGGAGAGGCCAAACACTAGTAAATGAAAAAAAAAAAAAAACCCAGACAATCCAAGTTTTTTTTTGTTTTAATTCGATACGTAGTCAATTAGAATAGGGTAAAATCGTCTTCCAAGAATATCTACATAATTATAAAACTAATATAAACGTGACAATAAAAATGGCTGTGATAAAAATATTGAATTCTTAAAAAGTTACTAGTTAACTAACTTGTAGCTAAACTCTATTATAAGACCACGACGATCGCAGTAAGTCATCGATGCAATTTTTTGACTTAGTTATATTTTAAATTTAAATCGACTCAGTAGGCCAATTTCAGTAGATACCAATCGTAAATTGTTAGAACAAAAAGGAAACCATAGCGACCATCTCGCTGGCATAAATTATTGTCAATTGTGGCAATAACGATAATCGATGACAGCAAGTTGATATAATTATTAGATCAACTTGCTGTCATCGATTATCGATGTAATACCACAGTTTTGTTAGTGTGTCGATGGTGACATATCACACTAGCGTTATGATTAATGCTTTAGCTGTTTACTTACAGCGATATCGCTGGCGCATTTTAGATATAAAATGACTCTCTAATTTCGAAAAATTTGCTTCGTTCATTTACTACGATAATATTTCAAAATGTATACAACACATTTTTGTTTTAATATTATTTTTTTATGACTAGAATAAATGGGAATAACTGTTTATTCCATTTTTTGTTTTCATGATTTGAAAAAATGTTCTAAATATTTTAAAATATTAACTACGCAAAATGGCCGTATTAACATTTTTCAAAAGTAGGCGGTAATTTTATTTAAAAACCCGCGCCAGATAGGGGCGCGCCATATTCTGGGCCTTAGTTCAAAATGGTAGTTTTTTAGTTGATATAAGAACATACAATACGATTACTAGTTTTAATACCACTCGCATTAGTATTGCAATTCAACGCGGCAATGCGGCCATCATCTTGTGTACGATGCCTGCTGACAGCGGTTTACTATATTAGTTTGATTTTATAATAATTTTAGCGCTAGTCTGTGTAATATCACTTAAATAAAATCAACTTTCTTTCAGGATGTGCAACGCTGACGTATTTGAGCGGAGACAAGATGGCCGTATCTCTCAGCTTTGGAAATAAGGTCATCACGAACCGGACGCTATCGAGTAAGCTTTTATTTCCTTTTATGACTTTTACCGGCTATAGAAATGTGACTCTATACGATGAAAGCCTTTCTATGCCTCTTAATTTTTATTCAAATGCGAATATATTGCGATGACTAAAAAGTTACAAGTCAGCTTACGTTGAAGACAAATTACATTTCAATATACTTATACTATCATCAAAATACTTATACTATTTACGGTGTAGCATGATGCCTGTGACATTAGCCAAACCCTGATTATGTAACTTGCAACTCGCGATAAGTCACTAATTGGACAATTCAGTCATAGTGAAACTGTCAAATTTGCGACTAAATCGCAAGTTGCAAGTTACATAATCAGGGGGCCGTTCGGATAATGTCACAGGCACCATGCTACACGGCAAATAGCAACAATACACATGAAAATTCATTAAAAAAAACATCTTCATGACAGGTTAGCAAATTAATTTACCTTCAAACGTTTTTTGTAATCAATGTTCTCTTTCCAGGTAAAAAGCCCAGTCCCGTATGTATGCCACTACCCGGTGGTATATCAAAGTTTTGCGGGCGAGTCTACAACATTGCTAGAACTGGCGAAGATTTTCGGGCTTGTCTTGGCTTGGAACTCCAGTCAAAGAGTACGGTAGAGGCCGCAGTGAGAGTCTCCTGCTTCAAGTTTGGCTCCAAGGGAGTAACCTCAGAACCCGCCGATCCCTTGCCTTTGATACCTGATGAAAAAGGTGAAGATGACGACGATGATGACGAAGATGATGATTATGGCCTTGGAGCGGATGACGATGACGACGACGATGATGACGATGAAGACGAAAGTAAGATAATTATTAAATTAAGTTTAGCCAATGCTGCGTAAACGCTAAGTGCAATGCTAATTGCTACGTATTGCTATGCAATGGAACGTGGATATTCGCCAAAGAACTAAAGTCACCGACATAGCTATTAAAATTTGCAAGTTGAAGTGGAAATGGGCCGGCCACATCACTCGAAGAACCGGTAACCGATGGGGAAAAAAGGTTTTCGAGTGGAGACCACGAACCGGAAGACGTAGCGTAGGTGGGCCTCCCACTAGATAGACCGACGACATTATGAGAGTCGCGGGTATCCAGTGAATGCAGATGGCAGCATGTTGTAGGGGAGGCCTATTTTCAGCAGTGGACGTCTTCTGACTGATGATGATGATAAATGCAAAAAAAGATATAAACTAATTACTTTTTTATTATGGAAACTGACGTGGTTTTCACACTTTACTCACATTTTTTAAACACTTTCGTACTTTTTATTTACTTACAATATTCTCTGTTACGTTTCAGGTGGTCTCGCCGCTGTGGGTGACGTGGAAAGCGCAGACTACACAGGATTCAGTCTTTTAGGAGAAGACTTATTGGGAGACCTGTTTGGTTCGTCAGGAGGCAAGAAACCGAACAAAAACAAGAAAAAACAAGCTCCTCTTCCTACAAGTACCAGGCGGCCTAGACCAACGCGACGATCTACTAGAAGACCAAACACAAGAATTACTACACCTAGACCTACTAGAACTACCACGGTAAGGGTACGCCCAGCTCATAATCGAAGACCTACGCGCAGAACTACCACTAGAAAACCAACTACTGCCTCTATTGAAGAAATATCTTCTTCTATTTTGACTACTGCATCAACTACAGCTGCTCCATTAGTGATTCCAGTGACAACTGCGAGTAAAATTGAAACAGAAAAAGACAACCAGATAACCTCAGTAAGTGAAGAAACATTTGAACCGATTGTTGCACACCGAGTTCAATCAACCACTGCGAAAAGTGTGACCAATTTCGACGATCCTGGATTAGAAATGTCTTTGGCACATATAACCGGCCAACTGTCATCAATGCCTATTATACCGCTCAACTCAAATAATGATAAAGCTTCCAGCAAAGTAGAAAAAGAAATGGCTTATGAAAAGGTGGAGATGATTACTCCTAAGCCGTTTGTTGCAACTGCTAATCACAACGTCAGCGATGATATGGTACAGATAGTGCAATCACTTGACTCTACTGAAGAAACTGTTCATGATAAAGAAACTTTAAGTCCTGATGAAAGTCGAGGATATAGCTTTCATTACGGTTCTATTCGTGGTGGTACTTACGAAGGCCTCACTTTGCCCAGAAAAAACCAGAATGATGATTTCCAGTTGGAAGATTTAGATGTTCTTGATTTAGCTAATATTGGAGAAACTATTGGTGATCAACTAGGTATATTCGGAGGCAAGAAGAGGCAAAACAGACACACTAAAGAAAAAGAGCCCGACTACTCAGATTATCATGCAGTTGTAGATACTATGGAAGATGCGCTTCTTATGGCAAGAAACCACAATGGAAATAAAAACAAGAAAGACAGGAGGAGACAAAATAAAATGATGCGTGGTGAATGGTCGCAAGTATGACGTAGAAGTTGCGATAGCTCATAAGTAGATATAATATTTATTTATTCTAATTTCTCTTTGATTTGTAGGTGTGTAAATAGACTATATTATGTAAGTGATTATTTATTTATTTTGCATGACTGAACGTTTTATAATATAAAAGTTTTTATAATAAGTGTACAGTTTTTTCATTTGATACAGTTAGGTACCAACACTTTCTTCCAGGTAGCCTTGATGGTCAAATACATACACATACAACATTATCAATTTATATCCTGATAGTTTGTCACACGTTGATAAAAATGCTTAGGTACTCATTTAGTATTTATTTATATGAGTGGAGCTATATGAGCTTTTTAGCTAAACCGGACTTTGCTGACTAAACATTTAAAAAAAGTTTGTTTTGCAAACATTTTTTTCCTTAAAGTTCAGGGGATCTAAATAAGATACGAGTACCAGTAAACATTAAAGAAACTTGAATGCCGATATCTTTTTCTTCAAAAGTTAAATGATTATTTACGGGATATTTACCGTGGTAAGGTTGTGGAAGGAGCTCCCGATATTTCGGCGCAGTTACATGCACCATGTTCACGGGAAGACATCTAGATCTTTTTCTTCTCCTAAATACATATAAAAGACAACGTGTGTATGTATGTCTGTATGTTCGATATGAACTCCAAAACGGCTACACCGATTTTGACGGGTCTTTCACTAGCAGAAAGCTGATGATAATTTTTAAGTAATCCACGCGGGTGAATTGGACGCAGCCAGTACCTAATATAGTACGAGGTAACCTAATATTATAATACTTACGTAAATGGATATTTATCAATATTAATTTAACGAAATATTTAAAGTGCCACGACAGGCAAGCATTTACGAAAGAAAGAGAAAAAATGTGGGCGAGGCATAGCCAAGACCAGCATATGTGAATCCATAAAGAATTTGTTGCCACCAAAGCTTGTATAGTACTTTTCTGAAACATTGCGTTGGTATTGACAAAAAAATATGCATAATTAATTACCATAATTCAAATAGAAACATTGTCAGATGGCTCTATGCATATCAGCTTGAGCTATGAGTGAATCAATTGGAAGCCATCTGTTTTTTATTTTTTATATATAGAATAGATCTACGTTTGGCCACCAACTGGCCTGATGGTAAGCAACGGTGTGGCCGAGGATGGAACACGTTGATTTAGAAGAAATATATTCACTCTAGCCTTGAAGATGCCTAGATTGTCGTTCTCAGGAAACAAAGAAGGCAGGGAGTTTCATTCTTGAGCAATACGTATCATAAATGACGAGCCAAATCGTCGGTGAGTACGGATCTTTCGGATTCCAAAGATCCGTACTCACCGTATTACTTGTTACTTTAGGAATCTTCATGCAAGAAAAGGAACATGACTAAATAATTTTTAATTCGAAATGAGTAGATACCTTAACTGGAATATTATATACTCATAAATAATATAGCGTTTTAATCACACGTTAAAAGTCATAAAGAAATCATCATGTAATATTGTGCAATTCTGATAGCACATATAAATAAATTATTGCGGCAACGATGAAAATATCCATGCAGACCACGGATTACTTTGAAAGCAGGCATTCATAATATCGAATAAGTGACAACTTTCTCTCGTCTCGCATTTAAATTTAAAACTTGTTCTTTCAATGGCTGTGCGTTTAAATAAACATCAGTTGTTTAGTGGTCGGTGGTTAAATACTCTGTAAGCGGTCACACTTACGATTTGTACTGGACGAGCAAGCACTGGCTGCAAATTGTATTTTTTTATTACAAAAATGAACTCAACGGATAAACTATTTTTATTGCTTATGGTTTACGCTTTAACAATCCAGAAATACTCGGTTGTAGGTGAGTTTAAAAAAAAATTGTTTACACCATTTCTAAAAATAGAGAAACAAGTTTACAAATTTAATCGTTTTCTTAACAGCGGAAGAAAAAGACGCAGCCCATAATGAATACGACGTTGTAAAATTTAAAGTGCCTCATGCTGTTTGGAAACAAGCTTTACGGCCGACGCCACCTATTCTCAGATCGCCGGTCACCATTACGCTACCTATCAACGTTCAAGATGATGATAACGAAGTGGATGAGGAACTCGAGGACGCTGAAGAAGAAGTTGTTGACAATGTATCTGTTGATGCTACTCTTGTTGATAACGAACAAGTTGTTCCGGCACAAGACGAAATCGGAACACCAACTCCGCCACTACAAGACCCAATAGTAAACACACCTGCTCCTGCCGCTCCTATAGAAGCTCCAGTTTCAGAAGATGACAACATTCAAGATCCACAACAAGATGTTCCAGGTCAGGTGACTAGGTTTCCGTGCTCGTGCTTAGATGGGCAATGTGGATGCTGTACTGGAGCAATCATGGAGAGATTTCGAATGAAGGCATGCGGAAATATGACATTTGTGCCAGAAGATTTTATATTTGATGTTCGATTGAGTATTAATAACAACACGGTTGTTAGAAGAAGAGTTTCAGGTAAAAAAATAATTCAATAAGGTCTTAAAATCCAGGAACTTTTTCTGTAACTGTGTTGAAAAATCAAAAAATATACATTTATTCATTAATATTTTAGCGAGTGATCCACCACCTATATGCTTCAACCCTAGAAGAGCTCCGTTTGTTCGAGTGTGTGCCGAGATATCAAACATAAGGATAAGAGACAGAAATGCTCACGCCTGCTTGGATATTAATGCCGATATAGGCGGCTTTCCTGTGTATTCAGCTTCATTCAAATGTTTCAGGTATGGCTACAGTTACTTAATTTTGATCCAAATTTCTGCAGAGTACATTATTCTTTTTAATGCATTTCTTCTATTTTTATTTATAGTTTGGGTTCATCAGGGATTAAAACTGGACAAAAACCAAAACCTGCATCCTCCGGTCCAAAGCCAGTGAATCTTTTTGGCAGTGGCGGTCAAGAACAAGGTTTTATTGCAAACGCAGCTGAAACAGTACTAGGTGGTGGACAAGGATTGTTCGGAGGTGGATCCCAAGGAGGAATTCTTGGAGGTGATGGTGGCGGTGGAATCTTTGGAGGAGGTGAAGATGGCATTTTTGGGGGAGGAGGTGGTGATGATGGGCCCTTTGACGCCATCGGTGATGCCTTTGGAGACTTTCTAGATGGTAGAAATATAAACTAACTGTGATATAATTTTGATATGGAATTAGTAATCAATGAGTGATTATTTATTTAAGTCATAATTAATTAATTTAAGTACAACCTAATTTATTAATAGTTTTTTGCAAAGCGAAAAATAAATGTTTACGAAAATTTAAGTTTCTTTTAGTAAATGAATGAGTTACGAGTGTAATATCTGCATCCGATTCCACGTGAAAGTGGTTAGTCAATTAGTTGGACAGATCTTTCCCTGCCGCCACTGAACCGGTTTGATTCGTGCATGCGAATTGGAGTGCCTGCTTTATTCAGACGACGGGCGCACGCAACGCATCGCGTGATTTTTTTTACCTCTATAATGGTGTTTATTGTGTTATTTATTATTCCTGCACTATGTTTACACAGCATCCGAGGAGGTAAGCTCATAAAATCTAATCCTACTATTAATTTGCAAATTAATATTAACAATCAGCTTGTTTTTAGATACACACGCAGCAGTGAACAAAACGCAATCTTCTAATTACTTACACGACGAACATTTTGAAGTGCCTGATAGTTTCTTCCAAAACATAGGCAATTTAAAAAAGAATCTAACAGTATCACAATTTGCGCGAGCAAGACAAAATGTAGTTCAGAATACTACAAATTCGAGTTCATCCTCATCCTCATCAAATCGAAGGTGTACTTGTCACATGGGGGTCTGTAAATGCTGCACTGGATATTTGATGGACTTGCTAAGACAGAAGGCGTGTATGAAAGTGACCTACCATCCGGGTGATTTCGCGTTTGATGTCGCCATGTCCTTGAACAATAGGATTCTCTATGAGAATTCTATGTCAGGTAAAACCGTATTAAAATTTACTTTTGCTGATAAATCTTAATTTTTTTTTTTAAATATTTTAAAATCATTTTATTTTTATTTTAAGGAAAAAATCCCAGGCCTATTTGCATAAGCCCTCCGAGGTTGCCAAATTTAAAAGTATGTGCAAAGTTTTACAACATATTCTTCCCGGGTCGAAACTTTCACTTTTGCTTGGCTATGACAGGACAATGGCGAGACTACGAGCTCTTCAACTTTGCATTCGACTGTATGAGGTGAGTACAAAAAATTTGCATACGAAATGTATTTTAGGTCAAATAAATGTCGGATTTAATAGATGCTACTTACGGTATATTCAAAACCATGGCATTCAATGTATTTTATACCCAAATGGCTGGAGTCAAAACTATAAAAATTCAAGACTGTTATCCTATACAGAACGGTGATGCTAAGCCGAAAGGAGATCTTTGTACTCATAATTAAGAACCAGTTTTACCCAGCCCTTACATCGCAAAATTGATCAGCTGTACCAATACACTTCGTTGTGAATATCATTTTTCTACGGTGGTTTTCAAGGATGTCACTCATTTGCATTATAAAATTCGGGACTTGAATTACAGGATGGGTGCAAATGGAGTGACCATGGTAGGTCCTGATGAGGGTGGCGGTCTTCCCGTGCCTAATCCACAAGGAGGCGTGGATGCTGTCATCGATTCAGGAGACGAAGACATTGAAGACTATGACGAAAACATTGTGCGATCATTGCTGGGGGACCTGTTTGATGATGACGATGATGATGATGATGATGAGGATCAGTGATCATAATAACCAAAATTAAATTGATTGTCTAACAAAAAATGTGATAAAAATCGTACAGAATAATATCAAATACCTAGGACTAAGGCTGATGCCATACGGCAGTTTGGGGCGTGTCGCTGCTTTGCTGTTACGACACCGCTCGCTGCAGCAATTGTTTTTGATTTTTGTTTATAAAATAAAAATTTACAAACAAAACCACTAGGTATTTAATTATTACAGCACCGCATCTGACCGTGTAGCATCGGCCTAAGATACTTGGTGATTAAAGTAGAAGTGACGGTGGATAATATTTTTGACAGTATGAAAATCGTTGTGTTTTACTTATGTTAAATAAACGATTGTTTTTTACTCAAAATATGTTTCTATCACTGGAATCCGACGACTGTTAATCCGTGAAATCAGGAAAATCAATTGGTCGTTACAAACGGACTGTGGTCGTGTGTGGACTATCGTCGATGCGCAGGAGTTTCTCTAGAAAGTCCCGCAAGCCAGTTGTGCGCGCGCATGTCGTTGCATACAAATACTTTAGCCGGTAGTCGGTACCTTTGTAAGCATTGACGTAGGTTTACCGTCATTTGTATGGTGTCCCTAGAGCCGGTAGCAGATAAACTAGGTTGAACGAACTTTTGCTAAAATGAAAACGAAAACAACCACCATAGTATTGTTTTTTATGTGTTGTGTGTTTTTATGTGCCGGTAAGTGGAATTGACCTACATGAATTAAATAATCTGTTTAAGGGGCAGCTAAAGGCGCTCGGCTATCTCACTTACGCATTTCAACATTTTCAATTTATTTTTTATGATGAAGCCAAAAAAAAATTTTTTTTCTATTCTCATTGATGTTTAATAAAAAATGAAAAAAAAAAAAACTTTTTTTACTTCAACATAAAACATATATAAATAGATATAAAGTCATTTTCGTGTCGATAGTTCATAGGATGGAGGAAGAAAAAAAAAATAGTGTTTCGAGTATTTTTCAATCTCCTCCGCCATCCTATAAAATATCAATCATATAAAAATTACTTTATACTATTTGAAATTTTATTCTTAAGATAATAATTTACATTGCATTTGCATTTTTTTATTGGTTTTTTAAAATCACTCAGTGATTTGTTATCTTATTAATTTTTTATTCGTTCTTATCTAAAGTAAGACCTGAATAATTGATACAAACTATACTTATTCATATTTTTATTTCAGGACTAGAGTTTAATGAAAGAACATTTTTCAAAGCCAAAGATGATAAGATCATGGACGTTACCGATTTCTCCATTTATTACGACTTAGAAACTAATGAGGTAATCCAAAATATCCTTTTATCCATCAACATTATGTACCTCTGATTTTATACATTGTGTAACAGTGGTCCCTAAAAGGCGAAAATTCCTTGCCAGGCAGTAAGTATGCAGTCTCATCATAACTTCAAAAATTTCAATTTTGTTCATAGGCTAAATTCTAAACCAGATCCGTAGAATAGTTACGCGTAGTTTAGTGGAATTACACAAGCACACTTGTCTTGTAAAAAATTTTTAGCAGTAACATTATATTTACCTAGTGTGATTGACAGACTAAGTATTTTCTACAAAAATACAAGCATATAATTGGATAAAGTAGTAAACATACATAATGTTGTAAACATTATTTACGGGATATTTACCGTGATAAGTTTGTGGTTGTGGAGGATGTCTTCCCGTGAACATGGTGCATATAACTGCGCCGAAATATCGGGAGCTCCCTTCACAACCTTACCACGGTAAATATCCCGTAAATAATCATATAACTTTAGGGGACAACCGTGAGAGTTTAAAACAGTATATAATTGCATGGTTTTTAGAAGCTTTAATTTAACTTGCCTTGTTTGTTTGGGTCAAAACTTGCAACTGAATTTTAAAACTAAACTTTAGTTTGGACTTGATTTGGATGACATGACAATGCATTGTTACTTAAACATCGGTATTCCAAATCGAATATCGCGAACTGAAAATGGTGGTCCAGTTATTTTTATGCACCCCCTATGATATCAAATGAAGGGGTTTGATGAGAAGAATACCAAAAGCGCTTAATAAATATTTTACCAAAACTATGGATATCAAAAACACCATTCAAAAATGACCAAACAAAAAATAAAATTCAACCATACTAATAACTATTAAGGTAGGTATTCATCTGTGCATTTAGTCTACATTCGTTACAAGTTAAATCGGACATAAGTTTGCCTTAATGGTATTTTATAAAATTTATGAGTTAAGTAAGGTTACTGCGCTGTGCTGTTCATCCGTGTTGAAACGAACTCACAGAACCGTTAATGTTTCCGGGATAAAATGTAACCCACGTCGTTCTCCAACCCTTTAACTATACCCATGCAAAAAAATCTGGTCTATTTCTTGTTCTGTTGCTGTAAAAAAAAAGGAAAACAAACATACTTATGCATTTATAATATTTGTAGGATAATTATATGAATTTTGTGCTTTTCCTAAAATCCATGTGTTAGTAAATCATTGCATAGCTAATTTAATAAACTTCCAGACGATAAGAAAGATGATGCCACGTCCATGGTACAAGCCGGGCTGGCTGTTAAGGCTGCCGTTCACGGGCGGGAGGTGCAACTGCGAAGGTCTGCAGTGCAGGTGCTGCACTGGCATTCGCGTTGAGACCTTCAACTTTGATAGAACAAGTAAGTGGAACTGTTTCTGGAACTGGATGAGTATAATGACGTCTTTTTGGCTTAATACACCCTTTCTGCGTAACCCTGTATATACTTACAGCCTTAATTATAAGTACAAAATAAAATTACTTTCGCTTCTTATCGCTTAGATACGTAAATTTATTTGTCACGCGGGAAACTGAGAAAGAGCAATTCTTTAACGAATGTTTTTAATAAAACATCTATTGATAAGTGATTTTTTTACATTATATTCTTTTATTCACAATTTAATAAATATAATCACTAAAAATTCACTCATCATATGATTTTAAAACTCTGAAAATACTAAAAACTATTTTTTCCCATGGGGGCTACGGCTTTTTTCTTATAAGTTATTCAATATCGACTATCGTATGGCGGTACACCCAGGAAGGCACATAATGCTTCATGTGTAAATCTAAAGGTGCTGAAAACTGTTCTAGTAGGTATTTAACAGTTTGGATGGTAGTGTTATCTAAGTACATTAGTGCTTAGGTACTTAGGATTCATAATTTAACCTTATGCCTCTGTTACAGCCTGTGCAGTCCTGACCTATGAGCCGACGGAGTCAATGCTCGATTTGGAAGTGAAAATGAACAACGAAACCGTGTTTAGGAACACCTATTCGGGTAACTATCGGGTAGCAGCTGAATATAAGTAAATAATTATAATAAAAACTGGCTAAGTGCGAGTCGGATTCGCTCACCGAGGGTTCCGTACCACACAATATTTATATGGGTTAGGTACGTATTTAGGTACCATAAAAGCTTTCCTTCATTTAGTTACTTTCGACTCACACTTGCTGGAGTTTATTATTTATTGTATTGCACTATGATCACTAGGCTTAATAATACGATTAAATTGGTTTTAATAGGGTTAGTGCTATTATTAACTAAAAAAATTACAAGCTAACACTAATACTACAACGAACGGGACCCGGGTATGTCCTAAAACTGCGACCAGAACCACCGGAGGATGGGCAGCAGCATCCTAATAGTACACGGTGAATGTACTGCGATCCCCAAGCCGCCTGCCAAGCGTGGGGATTATGGCAACACCCCTCTCTATGAGGGAGGCCTTTGCCAATTAACGTCCAACAGTGGACGTTAATTGGCTGATGATGATGATGACTAATACAACAAAATCATTTAAACTGCCCATAGACCGTTGAAGGTCTGGACAATCCGAATGCTCAAGCCCACTATCAGTTGGCAGCGTACTCAGAATACTGGAACATTTATATATACATTGGTACCTTTGTATCCTAAATCCTTTGTATTATAAAAGTACAACAATGATTCCCTTATAGTATGGAACCCTAAAAATGAAATAATTAACGTAAACTCCCATAATTTTACCTGTTTAATTACTTACTAGAAATCTATCCCGCATACATAAACTAGATGAAGATACGTACACTGCCTACATACTCAATAATACAAGGCAACGTAAGTACTCATGCGGGTACCGGGAGATGTGTTTGTGAAAATAAATGCCTAACTAGGCCCTAGGTCTTTATTGACCTAGCGAAGGTACGTAGCTTATACCCTGGATTAACAAATAGGTTATTTTGTATCTCGGAAGAATCTTCACTTGTTACTTTTCCCGTGGTTCCTTTAGGCAAGGATCCATAATATATACTAGAGATATTCCTTGCTTTAGGATAGCGGATGAAACCGCAGAGCACCGCTCAAAATGACGGCCCCGTTGGCCCAGTTGATAGTAAACCTGCCTTTTGCGCTTGGGAGCGTGGGTTCGATTCCCACCTAGGACAAAAATTCAAGTGTCAGAACATTTGTATTTGTATATTTCAAAATATATACCTATGCAATTATGTATATCAGTCTTTAGCATCAGTGGCAGCCATGCCAGCCATAGTACAAGCTTTGCTTTGTTTGGGGTCAGATAACCGTGTGTGCAAAAATGTTCCGAGATTATATTTATTTAAAACATGCTTTAATTTAAACCCCCCCAGCTCGAAACCTCCCGCCGTTCTGCGTGCCGGTCCCTGTTCCGTATCTACCTCCAGGGCTCATGGATATGTGCATCCGTTTGTTTGACATCAACGTAGTGGACCAGAAACTGCACGTATGCATGGACATGGATACTAGGCTTGATAAAGCCCCCGTGTTGGTAAGTGAGCGACCTGACATTGGAAACATCGAGGCGATTAAAATGTAAAAGAAAGCGTTGAGAAAAAAGATTGTGTGTATGCTTCGAGCATTCATGCTCACCGCGGCGTCGTGTGTCGGGTCACTCTCTCTAGATTGAAGTAGTCTTATGTTGTTTTGCGAAAGGGCCGGATAAAGGGAGGAAAAAGGGTTGAAAGTTTATATGAAAATCTAAACGGCCGTTGAAAGCTGTATTAAATGTCTGTGATTGAAAGAATGCGTCCGACAGTTGCCTTAACTTTGTAAAAAGAACGGCCAAATGCGGCTCAGGCTGGCGCACTGAGGGTTCTGTACCCCTCGCGCCCGGCGGTCACCCATCCAAGTACCTCCCACGTCTGACGTTGCTTAACTTGGTGGTGATCAAAAATTTGTCACCGACTCGCACTTGGCCATTATTTATTATAATTTTGTTGTTTTACTTTAGAGCGTGTGGCCATGGTGATGCCACTTTTACACTACAGCAAATACAAAAATACATTTTAAAATACGTTTATTGTATCCCCCTTTAGTTTTTAGTTTTTGACTTTATTATTATTTCTTAGTCAATCCGCCGTAACTTTATATATTCTGTGAAAATTTCAACTGCCTGTCTATAAGGTTCGAAAGATACCTACAGACGTTAAAAGGTAAAACGGACAGATAGACAGAAAGACAGATTACCTAATTGTTCTTCACTTTTTGGCTTACTGGCCACGACGCAGGCTCGATTCTCAGTCCGAGGTAGTGGTTAGTGGTGGCCAAATGAAACTTGACGGCTTTTTGCATTATCCATCCTTTGTGGTTCCTAAGTAAATTACGTAGGTAGGTAGATAGATACCTACTTAAGCATTAACTTCACTCACGCATATCTAATCTACTCATGAGGTAGGTACTCTCTAAAATGTTCTTGATACTAACATTATTATTACCACTAGATTAGTAGCAAGACACTCTCTGATGGTATTTCACGCACTGCTCAACGCAATTTGTTAGAAGACAACAACTTTCCAACCTTGGAAGTTGTAAACAATCGGATGGGTTCGATGGACGCGGCTGTAGGTCTAGCATTATATTCACACATAAGTTCACACAACTGTGCATAGTGCATACTATCGGTGTCCTTGGGCCGATCTTGAGCGATCGGACTTCCCAAGGCGATCGGGCGCATTAGATATATTCCTCAGTCGAAACTGTATCATCAGACATTACCCATCAGTCACGAGGTCGCGACCTTCAACCGCGGCTTATGGACGCATCCGATAGCTTGTTTGCTAGCTTGTTAGCTAGCTGCTGATGCTGATTTAATAGATAGATAAACTCTTTAACACTTTCACACGATAAAACAGCTTAATAACTAGTACAAAAATAGTCGGCCTTATCGCTAACAGCGATCTCTTCCAGACAACCTTAGGATGGAGATTATTCATACAAGGTAGAAGGCGGCGCGGCGCGTGCAATAGTAAATAATATGATACTTACTCGTATATAAACCATACTTTCTAATAATAATATATCACATCACATCATCAGCCCGTAAACGTTCACTGCTGCTCCCTCTTAGAGAGAGGCGTTCAACAGTAAAGAGTTTCGGCATGACGATTTAATATTTATGTGACTTATATTATTTTATTTAAAAATATACACATTTATACCTAAATATTTTCAGATTCTCCACTTCGACTGCATGGACATGGGCTTCAGCGGTGTTATGCTCTCTAAGCCAAGTGGCACCAGCCCCAATCTATCACCAGAAGTCAGCGAGCCTTCCACCACAACCCAGCCGGTTCAACTAGACTTTGATGTTTACGATCCAGTCAACGAAAAGACTAATACTACGACTTCTCCTTTTACAAACTTTGTTAAATATTTATAAAAAAAATAGCTTAACTTGGTTTTTGTTTTACTACTTACTATAATAATATCCATCCTCTTTTTGGGCCACTATTTAATTTTATACTATTTGCAGTGTACTTATACCTATACCACTATTTATACATCTCTAGATTAGTCGCTAATTTGACAGTTCGGTCATGGTGAAACTGACAAATTTGCGACTAAATCGCCATCATCTTCTTATTTGAGATCGGTGAAAACGATTTCTTGTTGAACGATTTTAAATTTGTCATTCTTATTTAATACTAGCTAATGCCCGCGACTTCGTACGCGTAGCGCAAAGTAATTAGTGGGTGGACGATTAGACTGACATATCCAAATATAAATGTTACACTAACGAACACGAACGGAACTTTAAATAGGCACAAATCCATCGGATTATTTATACTGAATATTTTATAGATAATACCTACACATATGACATGATTGTAGATTTATTGCTCTCCATTTTAATGCGGATTGTCATACTATCCTCATAGTATGATTTTAGTCTAGTTTTAATCTGACTCGATACAGGTATCCCGACATGTCCATAGTTTCAAATATATTTCAAGCAAATAATATATTACTTTCACTGGTTAAATACGTTGGAAGTGTGGAGCCATGGAGCCAATAAGGAAAAAAAATTGGTATAAGTCAAGCGAAATGTCATGCATGACAAACGTTATTATTGAATTATTAGTAAATAGTAAGTAGGAAGCATGGAGCGGTATCTATAATTAATCGCTGTTATTTAACATTACTCCGCGTAAAGACTGCCAATCAATGATGTCTAAATAATTTTTGCCCGCCTTCTGCGCCTCGACCCTTTCAACAACTAAACCGCTTTCGTTCACCACCATAACATCCAAAATAGCTGCTAATCATAGATCAGTAACAGATTAGATGCCGCGAGTTCACCTACTTTGCGTGTCTGTTATGTCTTAAGTTTGATCCTGGCAAAAAAATGTATTCATTTTAATCTCCGTCGACTTGGTATATTAGCACGTCAGAAGTCAATACAAAAATAAACGTACTTTAAATTACGCCATAATAAACTGTAAAACCTCTTCAAAAGCAGTTGGCTGTCCTGAAAATAACAAACACAAAAAAAAACTATTTGGTGCAGTCTGTCGGAAGTTATGCGGGTACATACATTTCGGCGATTCGTTTTTATTTCATCATCATCATCAGCCAGAAGACGTCCACTGCTAAACATAGGCCTCCCCCTTTAACCTCCACACTGAACGACATCCTGCCATCTGCATCCACTGGATGCCCGCGACTCTCACAATGTCGTCGGTCCATCTAGTGGGAGGCCTACCTACGCTGCGTCTTCCGGTTCGCGGTCTCCACTCAAGAACCTTACCTACTTCCCCATCGGTTAACAGTTCTTCGAGCGATGTGACCTGCCCATTGCCACTTCAACTTGCAGATTTTAATAGCTATGTCGGTGACTCTGGTTCTTTGGCGAATATCTATATTTTTATTTACATATAGATTATATGGCAACAGCCGCTTCAGTCTTCCTACCTACCATGTCTGCGAGTAGAAGTCTGTCATTACGACAACATTACTATAAAATAAGCTAGATGGCGTTATAAATAATTATTAAAAATATTTTTTTTTACTATTTATTATCATAAATTAATATAGCCTATGTTTCAATCAGGTATTTTATAAGCATATTCATGGAAACTGCTTTGAAATCCTTCTAGTAGTTTAAAAGATGTGCGCGGACAAACAAACAAACTGACAGCCGTCAGATTTGTAGTTCCATAGTTTGAAAATAGATTGCGTACTAAAACGATGTTTTGCGAAAAAATTGTAAATTTGCTTAAACTTTACGAATAATATTATTAACCCTAGGGGCCCCAAGCGGTAGCCGGTTGCCGCGCCTTACGTCACTGCACAATTCACTCAATCCCTGCGCGGCAGCCCGTTACCGCTCTCCTGCATTAGATTCAGGGCCTTAAAACACACTGATAGAGACTACTTTTCTTTAAAGAAGTTTGATGAATTTCGTTCTTTGATATATTGTCTTCATACTGAACGAAAAGCAATAATGACATCTGTTTACAATCAGTTTGTTTATGGCGGTCAAATTGTGCGTTGTTTTGTTCCGTGTGTTTCGCGAGTTTTGTGTACTTTGTTTGCTGTTTTTACTGGATTTTTTGAAAGTAAGTGGTGTTTTTTTATTATAAAATAGTTTATTCTGCTCATGATGAGTATTTTTAGATAATGAATTGCAAGAAATACATCGTAATAACTTCTAGATATGGCTCGAAAAAGTTCGTTAGCTTGCGCTGATTCCTAAGTGATTTATTACTTTATTACGAATATCGTATTTGACTTAGCACTATATTTTGATGCCTGATAGATAGAAAATATATCAATTAGTACATTGTCGTTTACAGAATGATAAAATATAGTTTAGTTGTAGAGTTATTACATATTTTGTACAATGCGGTATTTTCGACGCCATCTTGCTAAAAGGCGCACCGGCTGCCATTATTTTTTTGACATTTAGGTGTCAAGATTGACGTAATAAGGTATTCAATAATTCCTAAAATAATGAGTGTAAATGGATCGTAGTTTCACAAATATGAAAAGTGCGTCTAATTTAGGTAAATACGACACTTTACCTGAATCACGCAAACGGCATTATTTTTGCAAGTTAAACCGATATCAGGTATTGCTTCTACTTAGTTAGAAGTCATGTGTGAAGGTATTTGATCTACACATTTATAATATGGTAGGGATAGTAGGTACCTGGTACCTACAGATTCATTAACACAAGAGACTGTTCGATCTGATGCCAGCATCCCAGTTTTATCATCGCACCAGCCGCCACGCCCTGAAAGTTCATCCATATATCATAGATCGGTAGAAATCGCACACTGTGCGTTTTACGGGTTCTTTTTTGCCGGCGGGGGGACCAACTTTTTGCACTTTGGCAGGCCCTATTTCGCAAATAATAAGACTTTATAAAAGAGATTTATTTGTATCAAACCTTACCTTCATTTTAAAAATACCTTTACAACGATACCCTGAGGAGGAGCAGACGAGGAGGTGCAGTGAAAAAAAATAAAACATTCCCATTTCGCATGTAGGTACTAGAGCCACCCATAAAATGCAATGTGTAGGTACCTCTATAATATATTTTTTTTAAATTAAGATCTATATTACAACTGTCGTTTTGCAAAGTTTCATGCACTTATCTTAAAAAATATAGAAGTTAGAAGGTTCTAAACAATTCGGACGGACGGACGGACAGAGAACGAATTTATAAGGGTTCCTTGTCGGGCTACGGAACCTTAAAAAGAGAGGTTTTTCTAAACGTCAAATCCAATTGTCTTTTATTGCCCAAATGACAATTGTTAAAGTTGTCAATGTCAATGTCAACCATAAGTCGACCGACGATCGGCATTTTCAGATTTCATTTAATTTTCTACATTATTTTTATGAATTGAAATTCTAGCCTGTGTATTAAATTCACTGGTAACTAGTAAGGCATAAATGAAATATTTATAATTTTCTAAAATGGCTGATTTGATAGAAGAATACTTTGAGGGTGACGGGTTAGTACATCGTGCATGATTGCTCTTCGCTTGATTTTGGTTCTGTTAGATATAATTCACACTTTTCGTCACAGGATTAACTGGTATATAATAGTACATTGGGTAGATGCATGTTTCGTTATTTGTGGGCAATGTGGGCATGATAATATTTAAGTAGGTAGTTACCCAAATTAGACGGTCGGTCCCTGTTATGAACTCTGTCTCAATTGAACTTTGATGTACTTCATGAAGGTACAGAAAAATAGGTAACAAGATTTATTAAACACTATTTTAAACCATCACGGTGATTACATACAGTTTTGTGATAATTAACGGGATATTTTTGTCTGCACCTAACTTTGAACTTTTCGACCAACCACCTCCACTCTTCAGTATTCCCGGGTAAATGTAACTGCGCTGAAATTTCGGGAGTTCTACCACAACCACAACCTTATCACGGTAAAGATCCTGAACAAGGGCCTAGCGCGCATTGGCGCCATTTGTATCCGCTACTGTTCCCTCACTCAATAGGTTCAGTCTATTAGTATAGGGAGAGTAGCTGGCCCTAATGTCACAGTTTTTATGTAGCCTAAAGACCTTATACATGGATTACCTAGATATGTATGGAGGTGCGTGATTGGACTGAACAGAGCAACAAAAATGAAGAGACAATAGTCACCCATTACCCTTGTCCTTATTAATAACAAAGAGTTATTTACCTACAGGATTCAGAGAACACAGTTTAGAAACTTGTGTTTTTCTTATCTGTCAAGTTTGAAAACAAATTTGTTTGTTACTTTTTGTCTAGATACTGCCAGATACATAATGTTTCATTGTACCTATTGGTCTTTCAATTCCCATCTGAATGTTACAGGAGAATGGATACACTTACTTCAGCACCTGAAGTTATTTACAACTGGGTTGATATAACATCTAACTTTTTCAACAACATTCAAGGTAATTTCTCACCACATCACCACATCCAGATTTATCTACCTTTTAATTTATCTAGTCTTTGAAGCAACCGTGCCCTGAGCCACACTAATCATATTTCAAGGAAGATTAAAATACTCAAGTGAGTGTTGAAGTGGCAGTGGGCAGGGCATATAGCATGCAGAACAGATGGCCGATGGGGCCGAAATGTTCTCAAATGGAGACCACGGATCGGTAAGCACAGCGTAGGTCGTCCACCTCATAAGATGGACAGACGACCTAAAAGAGACTGCAATAAAATGCTGGATGAAGCCTGTTTCTAACCAATCCTTTTGGAAATCGATGGGGGAGGCCTATGTTGCTAGTCTATCAGTTTTTATCTGATACATTTCGAAGAGTGTGCATTGGATTGGATTGGAGGCCGCTTATGTAGTAAAGGTTGTTCATTATAAGGAGCCGAAGTAATAAGCTTATTCTTTTTCGAGATGGGGGCGATAAGTCCTGCACTGACGTCCTGCTTGGGGTGTATTGTGCATAGTAATAAGCTGAAAGAAGCATATTATGATGTGGTTAGCTTAGTCGTATGTGACTGTCCCGTTCCCGTGTTATATAAATAAAAACTAAGGAATCATTTTTTTAGATTTGCAACTCGGAGAATTACTGCATGATGGGCAATTATTTGGCCTGTTTGAAGCGATGTCTGCTATAGAGATGATGGACCCTAAAATGGATGCGGGGATGCTGTGTAATAGAGGACATGCCAAACCTCTCAACTTCCAACAAGCAGTGTCTGTAAGTATTAAGAAAATTGTCAAGTATACATTCTAAAATTAGAGAAAAATCTATATCTGTGATTTTCCAAAAAGTACTCTGTACTTATGTTGCACACTTGGGTGTGATGGTGTGATTCTTCTAAGACTATATACATCCGAAAGATAGTGAAAATAAACTGAGAATTATAATTAGCTGACCACGCATTTCTATGGCGGACCAGAAAATTTTTATGCACCCCATGATATGGGTATCAAATGAAAGGGTATGCTGACAAGAATACAAAAAAATAAATGATGTCAAACTAAATTCAATATGGTGGATGCCCCAAGATGGCAGACACAATTTTCTTATCTACCATCATTATATATAAGGGTTTGCTGGTATGAATATAAAAAGCCTGTTTTTTAAAGGTTTTTTGTTTTTAAATTATTATTTTATTTTTCATTTTCATTTTGTGCGCCATGTACAAAATTATCTTATTTTTTGAAAAACATGTTTGCTTCTGTTGAGAAAAATTCACATACTCAGCTCTTGAGTCTTCTTTATTGCTTTCACAGACCATTTCATCCATTCCATTCCATCATTTCAGGCTGGGAAGCTGAAAATAGATGTTTTAGAGCCCAATGAGCTCATAGGCATCATAGACTCAACAATGGCATGCATTGTCTCGTGGCTGGAAGGGCACTCCCTCGCGCAAACTGTCTTCACAAACTTGTACCTGCATCAGCCGCACTCGATCCCGAACAGGACTCTCAAGGCTTACTGCATTGCTATTTATAAGCTACTGGATTCTATCAGGGAATGTATTAACAAGTAAGTAGACCACCAGACTTGTCAAGGGAGCCGATCCCAATTATGGTAATGCATCAAGTATCCATAGAAGATGACACAACACTAGAGGTTGAGAAGTACCTGAATAGATTCAGCTTTTTTCCTTCCCCTTCGCAAAGCACCAGCATTACAAAAATCTGGTTCAAATGGCACCGATAATTCAACACAAACCAAAGCCCTCTTCCGCAGCACACATTGACCACACACACACACACACACACACACACACATACACAACAAAAAAAAACAATTACACAGGCAAACAAACACACACATTGGGCCACACACACACTCAGCTCAGCTAGCCAGCTCAGCCATCGGGTAATTCATGAAGCTGTGCGCTGAACCAGAGCGCTAGCATTGCATAATTCCCTGAGGGGCATGAAGCCACTGCTTGTACTCCCACCTTATCTTCGTGTAGGGACTTTATCTTGCTGGACTAACCCACCTACTTCACGGAGCTACGGTGGCAACTGGGTTACATCCTCAACGCATGGCATTGAAGGTGTTAATATCTATTTAAGTATGTATTTAAACATATATATGTATGTATATCAGTCTCTGGCAGCCATATTACAAGCTTTGCTTAGTTTGGGGTCAGATGACCATGTGTGCAATAATGTCCCAGTTTTTTTTTTTTTTTTTTTTTTTTAATTGAGGTTCCGACCGGCTATTCTTGTGCATGCAATATTGTTTCTGTCCCTGTTGCACTTATGTATGTCAATCTGAATATTCCGAATGAGACTGACAGTGATAAAACTATAATGATGAAATGAGCTAACTTTTGGCCACAACTCACCTGATAATATAGAGGTTAGGGAATAACCTGGTGGGGTCCAGTATAACGTGAAACATCCACAAAAGCCTTTTACAATGTTATTGCAGTTTTTAGAGCAAATAAATACTTGGACCAAGTTTTAATTGTCTAATCTTTCAAACTCATTTTTACAGGGCGCAAGTGTTTGAAGAAGAAGACTTCCAGCCAATGGGTTACGGGTACCGTTTGGGCTCCAACCCTCAGACAGGCAACTCGTACGATGCCAGTTTAGAAGTAAGCGAGCAAAAGTGCATTGTAATGCTTCGGGAACAGGAGGAAGAGCTGAATAAGAAGGCTAGGAGTAGTAGTGACGAGGTACACATTATTTTCTTTAGTTTATAATAAAAAGTTAATAACCACAGGAAAACACTGGATGCAGGCCGCTTCTAACCGGTCCCTTTGGAAATCGATGGGGGAGGCCTATGTCCAGCAGTGGACGTCCTATGGCTGAAATTATGATGATGATGAAAGAGTTGCTAATCCTAATCCTAGGTTTTCACCTGAGTAATTGTATTCTAAAAAATTTCAGATGACCACTCTCTGGACAGCATTGGCAGCCCGCATTAGATTCACCAGAATGTTCTACCAAGCATTGCTACTGATCACTAAAAGGGACTCACAATCTGGGGCCGATTGTGTTGCTCTCCTGAACGGTTGCTCGGAAATGATGAAGGTCATTATCAAGACTGCTGGCAAGGGGACACAGCCTTCGGAGAACTGTAAGTTAGTCATTACACATAATATTACAAGTGCGAAACCAATAGGCTAATGGACTGATATATTCTTATTGTCTTATAAAGAACATGACCATAATTAAGAGCCCATTATCGAAAACAAAATAAAATGTGTTTGTAATGCCAATTTGAATGCTTTTTTCCTTTCATTTCTTATTGCTCTCCGCTGCGAATAGCGATGATAGCCGAGCGGAAAGCATCTATCTGAAGCTGAAATCAGAAAGCTGAAGTATGAAATAACTATTATGAACCTGAATGCTGAATGCAGGCTGCTTCCAACCGGTCCTTTTGGGAATCATTGGATGGAGGTCTATAACCAGCAGTGGAGGTCCTATGGCTGAAATGATGATGTTTATGATTATGAACCTTCTAGCGTGAATATTAGCTCAATGTTAATTAGAAACAGCCATGTTCAATTATTACTTCATTGAATCCCAATTTTAATCACTTGTCTTATTACCATTGCTTTGTTTTTTTCAGCTGACTCTCCAAACCCAATGGGTTTTGAGCCGATGATAAATCAGCGCTTGCTCCCGCCGACGTTTCCTCGCTACACGCGCATCAAGCCGCGCTCTGAAGCGCTGCTGTACTTCGACGAGCTGGTCACGCGACTACGACGCGCCTGGAAAATAACATCGGCCACTAACTTTCATACTGCCCTGGTAACTATGATGCACGAATAATAGTAATTATTGGCCTGCCATAAGGTACCTTGTTACTTGCAGTCCTTACAACTTTTCATTGCTAAGTCATAGGTCATTTGTAAATAATAAGTAATATATTGGTAAAATGGCAATTTACAAGTCAATGGAATTTCTCTTAAGTGCGAAAATAGGACATAATAATTGATGATTATTATATTTTTATATTAACACACGGGAAGCACAAGCTTTCAAATAAAAAAAGAATCTTCAAAATCGGTTCACCCAGTCGAAAGGTCTGAAGTAATAAACATTTAAAAAAAAACCACTCGAACTGAGAACCTCCTCCTTTTTAGAAGTCGGTTAAAAATGAGTATTCTATACTTGAAATAAGTGAAAATTTGAATGACCAAAATGAACATGATTCTTCATGTTCCCAGGATTTTTTTATGGAGTTCAGTCGTCAGCGCGCCTGCATTCTATCTAGATCTGCACTACAGCTCCTGTATCTAAGCCCATCGCCCGCCAACACCGCGTCTATGGCACAGAGCGCCTCCGTGACCACCGTCTCGCCGCGGCCGCAGCATGCGTTCACAGACATACTGAGGGAGTCTATCAAGAGCTTCGTGAACCCGCCCGCTTTGACACCCAAGTCACCTGTCGCGGCTGCGCCTCAGGTATAAGAATTCTATATTTATCAATAAATAAAAAAAACTTAATAATTATCAATATAAAAAACCTACTTTATAAAAATGTCATAACTGGACCAAATTGAAATAGAACCACACGGGAAGCACCAGCTTTCAAATAAAAGTAGTATCATCAAAATCGGTTCACCCAGTCGAAAGTACTGAGGTAAAAACATTTAAAAAAAATACAATCGAATTGAGAACCTCCTCCTATTTGGAAGTCGGTTAAAAACAAATCAATGTCAGGCTGGTGAGTTATCTCATTGAGCAGCGTCAGTGCGTGGTTTGTGGGCGCGTGTCGCGAGGTATCTGACTGAAAACATTTTTTTTTATATTCTGTTATATATTGTTCTGAAAATTGGGACTGAATTTTAATTTTTTTAGTAATTAAATAATTTAAAATCAGTCAAATTAGCATTGAGCATTGATTGCATTATTGTGCGCCTGGGCTTCACGTCAGCTCACATTTATCACTGATCAATTGAGCCTTCAATTTATCAAATGCCTTTTTTTGCCTGCCATCCGAGTTAAGTACAATGTTACCCTGTTGATTGTTTACAGGCCCGTGAGTTCGTGGAGAACTTTTTATCGCGTTGCGTGCGTCCGTTCGCTGTATTACTGCAGGTGTGCGGGCACAACCGCGCGCGGCAGCGGGACAAGCTCGCACTGCTCTTGGACGAGTTCGCTGCATTACAGGAAGAAGTAATAATATTAGAAATATTTACTTAGAGACTAAGGTCGGGTTCCGAATTAACGCCAAAAGCGCTAATGAAGCGGCTATTGCTGAAAAAAACAACTTTTTTTTTGATGATTTTCTTTGTGCCATGTGTTGGTTTCCTTTAGCGCTGTTATCGTCGTTGGCGCTGTTGGCGTTTTAAATCGGAACGCAAATTTAGATCTTAGACGGCAATACACGTTGGCTTTAGCTCGCCGATGTAGGCAAATTAATACAAGGCAAGTGCTATTCTCTGCTAGTGCTAAGTTTGATCGTATCAATGCCAACTAACATGTGAACACTGTTTGTCTAGTGCAGTCAGGCGCTCTTGATTTGTGTAGATTATAGTTTCATAAAAATCGTTTTCTCGTCTTCTCCTCTAAAATACCTCAGTGCCTTAAGACGAAAGTCTTGGACCAGTGCGTGTTGCTAGTGATGACATAAGGCACTGAAACCTGAAACGTGATCTCTCTCATAAGCAAGCTCAAAGTCGCACAAAGAGCTATGTATAGGGCTATGCTCGGGGTTTCTCTACGAGATCGAATCAGAAATGAGGAGAACCGTAGATGAACGATAGTCACCGACATAGCTCACTGGATTAGCAAATTGAAGTTGATTCCTGAGAGATATAACCTGAACCTATTAAGGCCATAGTGAATAGGTATCTTCTAAGTCTGCGTGCTTCATCTCTGACCACATCGCGGTTACCGACAGGCAAGTTGGTGGTCAAACACGGAATTAATCGAG
Organism: Agriopis leucophaearia; assembly: GCA_949125355.1. Taxonomy (NCBI): domain Eukaryota; kingdom Metazoa; phylum Arthropoda; class Insecta; order Lepidoptera; family Geometridae; genus Agriopis; species Agriopis leucophaearia. The sequence goes on from OX421262.1 coordinate 6,554,534, forward strand.
AAAAAAAAAGGTGGCACTGGGCAGGGCACAGAAGCTCTCACTCCAGAGTGATAGCATTAGAAAGAAAATAAAAATAAAATGATTTTGCTTCAATCATTACAAACCTGCATGTTATTTAATTTACTCTCAATAAATACAATAATTCTTTTTCACAATTCCAGGCAGAAAGCGTAGACGCGGTGGTAAGTGGAGCTGCGGGCGTCGCGCCGCGCGCTTGCTTTGGTACTTGGGTGCTCTATCATGTCCTACGAGTGATGATCGCTTATTTATTATCTGGATTGGAGTTAGAACTGTACAGCGTGCACGAATATCATTACATATTCTGGTGAGTAGACGCTGATATTATTACTACTTTACTGTTCTTGCACACAATGGTCAATTCAGACAACGGGCAAGGGAGAGAGCTGTGCTCGGAGTTTCTTCGCGCGACAGAATCTGGAACGTGGATATTTGCCAAAGAACCAGAGTCACCGACATTGCTATTAAAATTTGCAAATTGAAGTGGCAATGGGCAGGCCACATCGCTTGAAGAACTGACAACCGATGCGGAAGAAAAGTTCTCGAGTGGAGACCACGAACCGGAAGACGCATCGTAGGTAGGCCTCTCACTAGATAGACCGACGACATTGTGACAGTCGCGGGCATCTAGTGGATGCAGATGGCAGGATGTCCTTCAGTGTAGGGGTTAAAGGGGGAGGCCTATGATCAGCAGTGGACGTCTTCTGGCTGATGATGATGACTGTATAGATTGGACCCGGAAAACTGCGACCAGAACCACCCGGAGGATGGGCAGCAGCGTCCTATGAGTATACGGACGTATACGGTAAACGTACTGCGATCCCTAAGCCGCCTGCCAAGCGTGGGTATTATGGCAACACCCCTCTAAGAGTGAGGCCTTTTTCCCAGCAGTGGACTGGCTGATTATGTATGTGTGGTGTATACACTAGACTACATGCATGTTTTTTTTTGATGCAAGTAAACTGTTATTTGTTTAAACTCTTTCCGTATTCCCAGGTATTTATACGAGTTTCTATATGGGTGGCTAGTATCGGCTTTGGGACGCGCGGAGAGCCTCGCGGGGGAGGGCACACGGCGCGGAGGCGACGCCAAGAAGAAGGACAAGAAGAAGAAGAAGGTCCGTCCTTACGCCAGGGAGGGACTCATGTGCCAAGTCATGCAGAACATGTGCGGAGGATTTTATAAGGTAAAACTTTGAAGAAGTTTTCTATTCGAATTCAATGGAAATTTGAGAGGAATAAGCCCGTTTATAACCGACTTCAAAAATGAGGAGTTTCTCAATTCGACTTTTTTTTAAAGTTTGTTACCTCAGAACTTTCCACTAGGTAAACCGATTTTGATGAATCTTTTTTTTTATTTAAAAGCTGGTGCTTCCCTTATGGTCCCATTTCAATTTGGTCCATAAAGTATTCTTGGTTCCAGGCGCTAGTAGCGTTCAAGTTGCAAGGCAAGATACGTCAGCCTCACTCTGAGTTCGACAACGAGGCGGTGCGGTACAAGCACCGGTTCGCGCCGCTCTCCGTGCTGACGCCGCCACAGGTTCACTACCACGAGTTCTGTGAGATGACACAGCCTCTGCAGTGAGTATATAGTATAACTAGATACGTCAGCCTCACTCTGAGTTCGACAACAAGGCGGTGCGGTACAAGCACCGGTTCGCGCCGCTCTCCGTGATGACGCCGCCACAGAATCACTACCACGAGTTCTGTGAGATGACAGCCTCTGCAGTGAGTATATAGTGTAAATAGATATGACAGCCTCACTCTGAGTTAGATCAGTTTAGTTATCAGCCTATCATATTCCCACTGCTGTGACACACAGCCTTTCTCTCAGAGTGAGAGAGAGAGAAAGAGAGAGGATGGGCCCTAATCCACCATGCTAGCCAAATGCATTATGTCTAAATTTTTGAGGTTCTTGGACATTTCTGATTTTTCCATAATGTTTTCCTTTACCGTTTTTGAGCAATGGCTTCGAAATTACACAAATTGATTTACGAACTTAATAAGTGATTGGTGTAGTATTTTCAGCAGTGGACTTGTGTCTTCGATGATGAAATTTTGTTTTCTATTTCAGGCATGAAAATCCTGTAATATTATACCTCGGTGGCTGCAAGCATTTCCAACAGGCGCGGACTTTATTAGAAACCATCACAACGCCTGATCAAGAAGTAAGTTTCTCAATAATGTACAATCAGAAAATACCAGTTTCAGATTTCTCAGCCTATCATGTTCCTGCTGCTGGGACACAGGCCTTCGCTCAGAGAGAGAGAGAGAGAAAGAAGAAAGAAAGATAGAAAAGAGAGAGAGGGAGGGACGGGGAGAAAGAGAAGAGAGAGAGGGAGGGAGGGGGAGAGAGAAAGGGACGGGCTTTATATATGCCTATACACCACTTGAGGGTGACATGAGGATTCGAGGTTTCTTTAATTACGTCTATAAATATGGGGGTCATTGGGGGTAAGACATACCAGTTTCCTCACGATGTTTTCCTATGTTTAAAAGTTGTTTAAATATTATGTAATTAATAACTCTATGATAAGGTGCTACTGTATATGGCGTATCACAGGGTAGCATCTTTGCACCAAGTCTATTTCTTACATACCAAAAAATCTCAAAAGTAAATACATTTCACCCGAAAATTCATTCCAGTATGTCTAGGCTTCACAGAAATAGTCCCTTCAGTTAAAAACTCGTACTAACTACGTCGCATGACTTTAAAGCACGAAGACCGCGAACCAACGAAAACTGCGCGCGGCTGAGTTCACACTGATTTAGAATTATACTTTTGTCAGGCCTGGTACAACTAGTCGTCTTGTCGGACTTGCCGTGCCCGCTGCCGCGCGATAGACAGATAACGCTACAAGATTTACGCGATAGACAGAGAGGCAACTTCTAGGTTAATATAGCTGTAGGTAGTTAGCGCTCGCACGTCCTGAATTGCACTTTATTGTGTAGTAGCAAGAGTCGCTTCTTATTTAAATGATTTTGCGGAGTGAATCTTCTGTTATGTATTTATATGTATTCTGTACTTTTGCTCACTTTATCTTAATGTTAAATACTTTATTTTTTTCTTTACAGATAACGGATCTTCTAAAGGTAGCCAAAACGAATTTCGTAGTTCTCAAACTATTAGCAGGCGGTCATAAGCGAGATTCGACCATTCCGCCGGAGTTTGACTTCTCTGTACATAGACATTTTCCTATAATCAAACTTGTATAATGTGTACTGATAGTAATAGGTATATTAGAATATTGGCCAATGCAAGCTATACATATAAGCTTTCGCAATTACTAATCATAACAACTGATGACAAAAACATGGATGAAGTTAGTTTCTTCACATAAACCATTCTGCAGAAAATGTTGCTGTATTGTATTGTAAAAAATAAAATAAAAATACTTTTCTAGTCATTTGTAGTATGTTATGTTACACGCGTTGCCAAAAATGACAATTCTCGCAGTTTAAAAAAACAAAAAACACGCTTTAAAATCGCGAACCTCGAATATCCTGGTAAGGATAATGGTATGAACTATTATATATAAATTATTGGCATTGTCATCGGTCCTTGGTAAGTGTGCAAAATTTCAATGTAATTCGACGATTTGAAGTACTTGAAAATTAAGTTCAATGATACCGTTACATACACATACATACCAAGCTAATAAAAGTGTGTTAAAAATGAAACTTGACAATGTGATGAACATTTGTGTTTGTTCTATGTCTGGGTGTTAATATCTATTTAAGTATATATTTAAAAATATTTATTTATGCCTATCAGTCTCTGGCAGCCATATTACAAGCTTTGCTTAGTTGGAGTCAGATGACCATTGTGTGCAATAATGTGTCAGATATTTATTTATTTATTTTATTTAATGAACGTCGGAACGGCAAGTCTCATGGCTCCGTCCATTGTGATGGTACGTCCAAGAAACATAATCATCTTAGACGCCATTCAAAGCAAATTATTGCGCTTTCTAAGTGCTGCACACCACTTGACCTTTTTGCCATCCCCTACGATAGATAATTCTTATTCTAAGCTTAGGAACTTTGCGCGGACGTTCGTAGATTAATCCATTATAGCTAAATTTCGAAACCGTTACAAATTTTATATTATAACGAACGACAGGATTTATGCCAGTACTCGCTTCTAGGTAAGTATGTAATTTACTCTTGTGTATCCAATGTCAAAGTCATTTATTGATATTCAATGTGTACATGTCAGAATTAATGTATGTAGATAATATACAACATAAAAAAAAATTAAATAAAATTGCATGTCAGCAAACAACCAATAAAATATACATAAAAACAACGTACATCACATTATCATGATACCATGTATACGTCAACTGCTGAGCAAAGGCCTCCCTCTTAGAGAGGAGTGTTGCTATAATCCCCACGCTTGGCTGGCGGCTTGGGGATCGCTGTATGTTCACCATCGTACGTTGTACTATACTGCTGCCCATCCTCCGGTGGTTCTGGTCGCAGTTTTAGGACACCCGGGTCCAACAAAACAAAACGGGGTCAAAAACAACGTACATATACGTTTTGGTTATATTAGAATTTGTTACCGTCAGTTTTTATAAACTCGTCAAAATCATAAAACGCTTGGTCGATAACCAGCGCTTGAATTTAAATTAAAACAGCTCGGACTCTGCGCATGTCACTGTGCGTCACTATCCTTATCAACCTTGACTACTAAGCTCACTGATCCTTATGTTATCAGATATTTGCATGTTTTTGTCAAACTGTAAATAATTAAACCTTGTTTTTCATCTTTGTATAAAATGTTAATTAATTAGAGGGCATGTTAAATGTCATTAAACTGATTTATGTAAATAAAGCTGTCGGTGTTTTTATTTTTACGCTAATAGGCTAGATGACTCTCTTAATTATCCTATTAAAATGTAGCCCATAAACATAGCTGTTTTTTATGATACTGGGTGATGAGACGAGCGAAGTCGCTCGCCTGATGGCTCTTCACGCTTGCCCATAACAGCTCAACGCCACTCAGAATTTTGAACTTCAACAGTTCAAAACCCTGGATGGCAATGCACTGCGCTCGTCACCCCGAGATATAAGAAGTCAAATCTCTGTGTGCCTTGTAATTTCGCTAGAAACATTGCCCTTCAATCCGGAACACAGTAGTGTTTGCACACTACTGCTTGGCGGTTGAATAACTAGCAAAAGTGTGGTACTTCCCCAGGCGGACCCCTGCAAAAGAGTCCTACCACTATAGAAAACAAAATGAAAATCTGATCAAAATAAGCAATTTATAAGCATTTTAATATCATGCTAGACGGAGCGCGAAACAGCAAATTATGACGTCACTTCTCTGTATGCCATATAAATTCTATTCTGACAAGTATGGCGCACATAGTCCTGACGTAATTTTTTGTTTTGTGGGAAAGGGACAGAGTTTTCTCTACCATAAACTTTAAACGCTTATATATCAGAACATTAATAACCGAATTGAATTATTTTTTCTTTAAACATATATTTACTTAAATTCTTCATAAAAGCTATTGGTTTTAACGTTTAATGGAAACATCTGTCATCTACACTATTGATTTCCATACAACTTTGTCTACTAGAACGTGCAAGTAGGTATTCCTTTATGGTTTTTAACCCCCGATGCTAAAAGTGGGGTGTAATGTATAACCATCTAACGTGTACGTATCCGTGTCTGTCAGTGGCATCATAGCTCCCACAGGCATCACGGCTGAGCTGATTTGGATATACCTACTTAGTATAAATTAAAGATTAGGTATCAATCGGTTCTTTTGACGGTTTTAAAAAAATAATTTTACATACATACTTGTTTTATGTTATTTAGTGCGTATCGCTGAGATTCAACATGATGGAGTGATTTCAGCGTGTTCCGAATCACACCAATCGTCCAACCGTTTCAACTGCAACAGTCATGCGTTAAAATCAATAATATTTTTTATTATTTTTCGTAAAGCAATAACGTTCAAGGTTACTATTTGTAGGATACTGTGAAAAAAAGCTTTAAAAAAATGAAATGTTGACATCGAAAAACTTTCGTAGATTTTGCGTGATTCAGCATTTCCTTACGAATTATCTAGTTAGTTATAACTACATTTAGTAGTATTTGACGCATGTGAAAAACAATAAAACAACAATAGGTACGCAGTTTAAACATTTAAATTTAATTGTTATTGCAACGATCTCATTAAGATAACACATAAATGTTATTGTTAATTACCTAAGTATAAAGTTATAATAAATAAGGAGTTACAATGTAGGCACTTAGTATAATAATAACTTACTAACTGCGCCTAGCGGGTTTACCCGCTATACACAGGGACAAAATATCTAATATAAATGTCTGCAATAATGTCCAAAATTTCTAACTCTCAAAGAGTTTATATGAGGATAGTAGGTATTAAAAAAACTGACCGCCAATTAAAACTATGAATATTATGATCAGCGCTCAGAAATATCCGTGCCAAATGTAGACTAAACCTTGCGGGTTATTACATAACCTGACACTCGCTATCGCTTTCGTAAGAACTCTACACACTATAGTCTGTACTTTATGTTAATCGCTTTTTGATAGCTTCATACAAAGTTGACGACATAACTTTGTAAAGCGTCTAGCAAATTATATCCATACAAATAAATACGTTTGATCTAGCATTAACTCTTTACAAGGTTAACTACGTCGTACGTCTACGTAAGGTTGCGTACGTCAACTTTAAAGCCAAGTTGCTTTCAAGTTGACGTAACCTTGTAAAATGGAAATGCTAGATCAAACATCTGCACTTTGATAGGTAGGTACTAGATTTTATCACATACTGTAGGTATCTGTACCTCTCTAGCCCCGATAAGCGATAGCGGAGTTGAGAACAAACATTGATACAAAAACATTTGTATTTACGGAAGTATGAATATGGTTGCAGTGGCAACGTTAGCGCTAACCATCCTCCGATCTTTAGCTCTCACGTTGCCATCATAGGGCAACTTGACCGGCAACCTAAAAAAGTAATCTTCCATTCGTAAGACACACCTGGATAAGGCTAAAAGCAAAGCTCAATGAGTCTTATATCGTGTCGGGAACAAAATTTCAACAAAGCTAATCCTCGCTTAGTAAAAAAAGCGCGCCTTGCGAATGACGATTCAGCAGTAACTACCATTTCTTGTAAGGTTAGTAAGGGCTGGTAAATATAAATGGACAAAAAATAGACAGCTATCTACATAACGTCATGATAATAAATATCGTCAATACCGCTATTGGTCAATATTTCGCCGCTTTGCTTTGGTCACGGAGAGAGTTGACTACGGTTGGCATAGTAAACTTAAATGCGTCCGTAACTTTGACACACTTAGTAAAATTTTGTTGTTCTGTATCTTCTCATATTATTCTTCATAAATTGTATCTTCTAACTCAACTATTCTTCTTCTTCAGTGTCAGCGTCCGAAACGTCGGTGTAGCAGTCGTTTTCTAAAGTTTTCACTCTTAGGAAGTCCGATACTTGGGGCCCTAGAATGAATAGTAGACAGATTTCAATATTCATATTGATATCGTATTCGAGCTCGAGGACCAGGAGATTAGGAAGAGGGAATATTCGTATATATTTAGGTACCTTCAGTATAAACGGTATTCGCGCCGAAGTCTTGTATAGGCATGGGAGTTACGGCTCGTTGGATACCCGAAGCCACACTCTCGTCGGCTTCGTCGTCGCTATCCACTACGATTTCTTCCTCCTCACATTCTTCCACCTAAACATAGACATTACCTAAATTATAGAGTAGAAATCTATTAAAATGTCTTAGAATTTGGATAGAGTTCAAAGAGCGTGGCAGGGCATGGGTTGGTTACATTATAATCGATAGTTGATATGTTCTAGAATGGACACCATGAATCGGCAAATTATTTGATGATATACCTACGGAAGGCAGTTAGCAGTGTCTGGAAAAGAAAAACCGAGAATCGGGCTTGGTGATGGGTGATCGGTTAGCGTTGCATAAAGGGATCTAAAAATAGATTGAAATTGGCGAGTGATCTGGGCTGATTATGACGATGATAGAAACAGTTCAAAGTGAGGTCATTGACTAAAGAAGACCAACCAATGTCAACCAAGGATGATTTTAACTTTTGTCGATGTGTCAACTTAATTTGTTGAAAACTACCGAGGATTCAATTGTGTTAATCAATTATTATAATTAATAAGTTTGCGTACCTAAATACGTACTACAAGTAACTAAATAAATAGGTACCTACCTAATTACTGACGCAGATAAGTGCTATTCAAGGTAATTATTATGACCACGTGACTTCACGCTAGAATTACTGTGACCTTTCAAATGAGAAAACTGAACCTGCTTCGATACATACAAACAATAAACTTAAAGCAGCTTTACACCTTGTGATTTAGTGTACTGTTTACGATTTAGTTGTGCGATTTACTTGTACATACTACTAAATTAGTCTGTGTAACTGCCGTTATACGATACCAAATAAGCAAGCTAACTCAGTTAGTGTGTTAGAACTTGGTTAGAACACAGCGATAAATTGCATAGTGTAACAGCCTTTTCAATTTACCTGAATGATGTGTAGGTCAAACGACTGTTGCTTGTTCTTGAACGCAAGTAATTGGGCTTGAGACGGTCTTTTAGAGGACCCCGGGAAAGGTTTGCTAGGAGAAGGGGTCCCTGCGTCAGGGTTCCCTTCAGTAATCTCGCAGCCTCCATCTAGGTTCAGCGCTAAAGTGGGGTTCCCTGATGACCTTCTGCGGCGAAGCTGACATGCTGGTTCTTCAGCCATTTTTATTGAAAATCTAAAAGGAAAAAGCTAAGAACAAACGTGGTACAGATCTGAGATTCTTAGGTACAACCTACACAAGGTTATTGACAATTAGAAAAAGACTCTAGCAGGCTGATTTCCCACAAAATACTCAATTTATAACATAATTTCCGTATCATCACTTAAAATCAGGTGAGGTGGCGGGCTAACGCAAGCCTATTATTAAATAATAATATTAAAAAAACATAATAGGTATGTACAAATCACCCGTTAACCGTCACGGACCTCAGCGGCGGCGCGAAGCCTTCGAACCAGCGCGTCTCGGACTTTTCGGCCGTGAGCCGGAGCGTCAAATATTTATGCATTCAAGTAATTTTTTGTATGTAAATAATAATGATAATTATATTGTGCCATTTCTAATCCTTTAGATCTGTTCTCCTATCTACAAGTTGTTCACCTCAACAGTCCAGTGTATTTGTAACCCCATAGCATCAATAGTCTACCATAGACCAAATTTTTTTTTTCCTAAATCTATGCTATTTACCAACATCACTTTTATTGTGCGAACTGCAGCTAGTCTGTGGAATGCACTGCCTGAATGGGTGTTCCTTGATAGTTACAGTCTGGGTGTCTTCAAATCGTGAGTGAATCGCGGTGTCTTCTACATACCTAGGCAAGCGTGCTCCATCGTAGACTGCATCATCGCTTAACATCAGACGAGTTGGTGGTTAAGCGCAAGCCTATTATTTAGTAATAAGTACCTTTAATAAGACGCTACTTAAAGGGGACCTCCTATCTTATATATATATATATATATATATCTAGTAGGGTTTAAAAGGTTAGAGGGTAAAAATCCACATAAACTGGCTGTAACTCAATGCAGCGGGTATCTTTGGAAGATTTCCCCGTCAGAAAAAAGGCAAAAAGAAAACAGGTGTCTTTGCAAAAAATAAAACAACGCAGTATTGCAAAACCTTTACAATGTAAACTAATGGCTATGGGAAAGACTGGACTCGATGACTTACACCAAGAGCGATTCAAGACCATGGAAATTTACCTACTTACCAACGTCTTTAACGAGGCTTGTGATGGAGATTCTTTTTTCTATTTCTGGTTACTTTTTACTAAACGGGTGGTGTAAACAGAACTGTGCTTGAAGTCAACTAAGTAGATTGGGGCTCGCGGACGGGACGAAGCCTTACGTGATAATCTGCACTGTTTTCTACCAGCGGTGACTAACATTTTCAGGTGTAGTTAAAATAATATTCATTTAATACTTTCAAGTTTTAATGATCGATCGATCAATGTCGTATCGGAATGCTAACACAGCGACATTATGCACAGGTATGTGTTCCTTGATTCTCTCCGAAATGCTCAGATGCTCTTCAAATAATCAGTCGGTTCAACAACCTGCTAAGACCCCAGGGCACATCTATTTTGTTGTGCCAGGGCAAGTATCGTTTAGTTGCGTACCAAATAGTCAGCTAGTTCAACAACCCGCTAGGGCCCCGGCCACACCTCTTCTGTGGTGCCAGGGCAAGTCTGATTCCCCACTCCTGGCGATGGTCCAAGCCCAGGTACCCTCTAGGTACCCTTAAGCTAATCGCCCAACAAGTTGGGCACAACGCCATGCCAACTACGTTTGCCTGTTTGCCAACCGCCCGCGCGGTCAAGCTCTCGAGGCCATCTGAGGCCAATAGCGCAGTCATTCATAAACAAAAACTTGATTACTCAGTCGTTCCCGTACAACATTGGAGTTAGACATAACTAGATGATATCGGGGACCCGAAATAAAGTTTAGATTTTAAAATATACCTAAATAATATTTTTATACATAAATCCTCATTCCCTGCTGACACTCGCAACAATGGTGACCCGACGTGATCAGAAGAACTTGAAAAGTATAACATTTGAGATAATACTTAATAAATTAATTATTTCTAAGGTTTTTGCGATGATTACTATGATAATTTATTATTAATAATTTCACAACAAACAAAAAAAAAGTGATTCATTCATCAAAATTCGCGTGTAAGACGCGTGAGTGTAAGCCGTTTTGAGATAGTTTACTTATTTGACTCGTTTACAACCGAAATGAGACCAAACTCAAGGGGTTTACTAGTAGTTATCGAAGAGTTTCACTATCCCCCCCCCCCCCCCCCATCATCAAACAATCGTCACCAAGTTTAATATGGGACTTGGCTTGTTGACACCAACCAAATGAGTCCAAACTGTTATGAAACTCCCTGCTATTTTCCTGTTTCATGAGAATTACGATCTAGGCTAAGGGTATTTCAAATAGGTAGATTTCTTATGGATTGACTTGCATTGTCCTCGGCAACCGTGGCCTACAACTAGAGTTGAGGTGAGGTAAGGAGAGGTAAGAACTGCTTTCTTTGCGTTTTTAGTCAGCCAGTTAATTAACTACCTTCATCATCAGCGTATTTGATGTTCGTCCACTGATGTACGTACGTAGTCCTCTCCTAAAGAACGACACAAGGCACGCGATCTTCTGTTTTCGCCAGCCGCTCCACCTGGGTGCAGGGCGTCTTGCTCTACATTTGCCGATACACGGTCTCCACTTTAGAACCCGTCTACCCACGGTTCTTCTACAGATATTATGGCCAGCCCATTGCCACTTCAGCTTGCCTTTTTTACATATTAATTTAGTTTTCTGTTGGATAATCTTATTTCTGATTCTTTCTTTGAAACAAACCCAAACATAGCTCACTTACCAACATAACCTATCTGTATAAAAAATTACCTAGGCTACTAACCGTACCTATATTAAAATTTCGAAAGAATTCATGAAGTAAGTGAAAGGTTTATAGTCTCTGTCACTTGTGAGGATTCTTAGTTCCAATGCTAATATATTTTTCGTATAAATAAGGCACTTAGGTAGGTATCTAAGTATGACATAGACATGCCTGATCTTAATCTATAAAAGTACTGACATGGTTTTCTGTGTACTGACCGTTTGGTCAGCGTTGAAGTACCAAGTAAACCAACCGGTGAAAGAAAGATAATAATTTTATTTTGTAATAATTAAACAACATTAATTTACATTAACATTAATTCAGTAAATTTATTAGGTGAGCCATATGGTACCTACTGAGATGTATCGAACGAAAAGTTACGTGTTGCACTCGAGTGCAAAGATTTTTCACCTCGTGCTCTTTTAATTCCCTCGCTAACGCTCAGGATTCAATTTTAGAATCCTTCGCTTGCTCGGTCATCGTAATTGAGCACGCGGTTAAAAAGCAACTTTGCACTATTTTCCTCTATGCATAACAGTCACACTGAAGTCCACAGGTCCACCTACATATCTAGCCATCTACTAGATCTTAATGAATGCTTTTATTTAATGTGTGAAAATATAATGTTTATATTCTAAAATATTTACATAGACATGCACCGTATTTATTGAATAGGGTATTTGACTGATTTTACAAAACCATTTTAAATTGTTTATTACATTAAAATAAAGCAATCTTGTAATTTAATCGTCATAATTTTCAGTATTTGTGTTTTAAATGACGGATCAAAATTCAAATTATTAAACTACCGCGTAAACGCTACCTTTGACATTCATAGGGCCACGTGACATTAGTGACGTCACATAAACAATCGAGTTAATCTCGCCATACAATTGTTTCCCCTATTTACTTTTCTGTGACGACATAAGGACATTCGGCTAACATAGAGCGTTTGCAGTCAAGTCACGTGATCAGTGAAAAACATATTTTTATTATGTATTTTTCTAGAAATAGGGACTTTATTTTTTAGTTTTTAGGCATTAAATACTTTTTGAAAATAATAATCTTCTAGGATTACATCAGTATTAATTATATTTTTAATATAGTCAAATACCCTATTATATTAAAATCTGAACTGAAGTCAATAAATGTTTACAGGTGTAGGTTTGTTGGCTGTACATCAGCCAACAAATTTGCATATTTTAACGAACTGGCTAAAAACCAAAATGAATTTATTTTTTATAAATTGTATGTATTAATTTTAGTTCTTTAATATTCCAAATAATTAGGTATGTAAATTATACCTATTTATGTATAATTTACTTATTTTTGTGTAATAAAACCTCTATATGCCTTTAAATATTGCATCGGAATGGTCGCCCCTTTGATCCAATAATGATAATCTATGTATTTAAACCTATTTTACATTTATGAATAGTCGCCTAGATATTTTGCCGTAATCGGCGCGACCTAGATAAAGGTAGAGGCCAGTGGCTGCATAAATGTCCTGCTGCTTAATTATGTAGCAAATGGAATGATTTTATTTGAATGCGGTTATACTTATACATCTTGTAGTGTGACAATTTTCCTGGTACAGAAAATAGGGTCAAAAATCAATATGCCATCGTCAACACTGGCGGCTTATTCAGCCCACCGCAGACAAAAATGCTTGGAACTTTAGATTCAACGAAGTCCCAAAAACGTCAACAAAATACAGTGCCTAAGCCTAACTTAGACGGGAAAGACGCCATTACTTACAGTCGCGCTTTAAAACACGTTCGTATTATTTCTCACGAAAATATGAAAAATGAAAGATATGTTTTTATTTTTTTATTATTATTTATTTCAGTGTATAAAGTACATGCTATGTATATACAACTCTGCCAAACTGCGTAGCAGTTTGTAGGCAGATATCTAGTTTCAGTACAACATTGCAGTATTGAGTAGGAACATTTTTTATTTTATTTTTATTTTAAGGCAAGTGCCTTTACTAATTGAACAAAATACATGCTAACACTAACACTACAGAAACAGGTCATCATTGGAACACTAGGAATGGACAGTAGACATATGATCCTAGGAACTAGGAACTAATTTGAATGGTTCAAATCACTCGTTGCTTTAGCGAGTGATATGATTAGTAAAAAAAATACGACGTTTGTTTGGGATTGCGTTCGAAAGTCAGTCATTAGGTACGCATGACATTTTCGTGCGAAATATCATACGAGTGATAAAAAAATCGAGCCCCTGGACAAGTGCAAATTCTGTGGGGGTTCTATTCCATATCCAAAAATGTATTTTCTCTTATTTAGCACAACTGTATTCCTCAGAAAAAACTAGTTTTTACTGGGAAACCCAAATCCCAATATGATACTTAATATATTATAAATAGTAAATAAGATATTCCTTGGAAAAAATCCTTCTGCAATATTCATTCATCTTGTATTAATTTTTATGTGACCTATTGCGGATGATTTTTTTTAGAAAGGATGTAAAGTATTTTTCAGCTATTTAGTTAGCAACATGAGAATCCTAAGGAATATTGTACCTGCTCAATTTATATTTTACCTCTGTAGACTTCCTTAAAAAAAGTTGTTACCTATAAGTAGATTTCCTTCAGTTATGTATATAAAAGCAACCGCTCTATGTGATGCAGGCAGTCTACAAACCCTAGTGTACCTAATACGCACTAAGCATGCACAAAATGAATGCTTCTGTGTTGGTGTGTCTTATTTTCGGCGCTGTGGGCATAAATGGTGGCGTAAGTATTACCTACTTATGTCATTTACAATTAAAAAAAGCCTTTTTTAAATGTTGTTTTCTCATCCCTTTCACTATTATAAAAGAGAATCAGTGATGAATCATATTTTATAGAATATCATTACGGTTAAACGTTAGTCTAGTTCGATGAAAAAAAAAACTGGCAAATTTGATACGTCTATATTTCTATATAGATTATCTACTACCACAGAAAAAGAAATTTTTCGTTTAGATATTTTCTGCGGCTACTACCATAAACACACAGAAATGTTGTTCCAGGTTCACATTACAGAAGCTGGATACGTTTCACTCACCCAGTTTAATAATAATTTATTCTCGCCTTTATGCCAATCGATTTTAAGATCTCTATTTAGTTTTTTTTTTACGCGAATAAGTCCGTGTTTGACCACCAACTCGTCTATTGGTAAGCGACGATGTGGTCGAAGATGAAGCACGCAGACTTAGATGATACCTATTCACTATCGCCTTGAAAAGGCCCAAATTATATCTCTCAGGAAACAAAGAAGCCGGCAGGTTGTTCCAATCCTTGGCCGTACGGATTAGAAACGTAGAAAACCGTAAACCGTAGTTGTAAACCATTTGTCTCTCTTTTTTACATGTTTTGACAGCATACTTAGACAATTTTATTTTTGCTTTTGTTAAAATTTTGTGATAGGGTCAAATATTGACATGATCTTAGTCAATATAAAGTCAAGAATGAACTAAACTTGGAGCGGTTTTCGCGTAGAATGTAATTAACCAAATTATACAAGTAGAATTTTTTGGAAATTTGATCACAACTACTAATTCTCCCTATATAGAGAATTCTGTGATAATTATACCTATTTAAGTATTGTAATTTATTTTAGTTAGTTCAACTTGACGGGGCCCAAAAAGAAAAATCGTCTGAGATAGCGTTGCATTGCATGAAGGTAACAGGAGTAAAGCAAGAAGTTGTGGCAGAAGTTAAGAATGGACACCTGACTGAAGACGAAGGCTTGAAGAAATTTACTCTCTGCTTCTTCCAAAAGGCTGGGATCTTCGGTCCTGATGGAAAGCTGAACGTGGATGCTGCTCTGGCAAAGCTACCTGCAGGCGTCGATAAAACTGAAGCAGAGAAACTGTTAAGCGAATGTAAAAACAAGAAAGGAAAAGACTCGGCCGATGCAGCTTATCAAGTATTTAAATGTTACTATGCTGGTACCAAAACGCATATCTTACTCTAAGATAATTTAGATAAAATAACATAATTTATTTTTTGTTACCTGCCACATTTGAATAAAATAATATTTTTATGATTGCTTCTTTTAATTCATAATCCTCAGAATTCTTCTAGGTTTCTTTTTTCTTCTTTAAATTTGATCTTGATCGACGTGCTCCATCCTCGGCCAAGTTTTTGCTTACCATCAAGCTAGTTGGAGGGCAAACGAAGAGAGAATATTATGGTAGTAGGATATAGTCTGCTTAAAATAACATTTTCCTTATACAATACTTTACAATTTTATACTTGTGCTACTATGTAGGTAACTAAGTCAAGATAATAAAATAAAACGACAAGTTTTTTTTTATATAAAAAGAGCGGCAAACAAGAATGCGGTCCACCTGATGGTTAGCAGAAATCATCGCCTATGGACACCTGCAACACACATCAAATCATCAGCCAATTAACGTCCACTGTTGGACAAAGGTCTCCCTCATAGAGAGGGGTGTTGCCATAATCCCCACGCTTGGCAGGCGGCTTGGGATCGCAGTACGTTCACCGTGTTAGTACACGGTGAACGTTAGGACGCTGCTACCCATCCTTCGGTGGTTCTGGTCGAAGTTTGAGGACATACCCGGGTCCACCCGCAACACTGATGGTGTTTTGCCAGCCCGGAGACGTTAGATGTAGACACCCAGTCCATGCAGTGGTACTTACTTTTTACTGTGTTCTTCAATTGAGCATAATAATTTATTGGATACTTTTCCACTCAAAGCTTAATTTTCACATAACGTTTAAGGCGCTGTGACTGGCTGACTTTTATGCTTTTGAGGGGGTGAAGCAGATGAAGTGGCGGCCGACTAGTCCCACCTACTGCGGGACGCACCGTGTGAATCTGGCAGATGCGCGACGTTTTTTACTTATACACATGTAATTTCGTCACCTTAGTGCAAAGCTCTGTTGGCCCAGCGGTTCAACACTGCGCTAGCGAGCCGTGGGCCTACGGTTCAAATCTGATCGGGTGTAGATATTTTTGGATTCTAATTTTTATAGCAGACAGATAATAAAGTGATCCTATAAGGATTCTGTTTTTTTTGCTTCTGAGATACGGAAGCCTCAAAAAGTATTTAACCCGCTGCAAACGAGGGGGCGTGTGGGGTATCGTATATATAACACAATCATCACCTTTTACATACACACACACACACACACACGACACACACACGAATCTCCTTTTAGAGACTGTAACACTTTTTTATGGTTCCGTAGAAATAAAAAGAACCCATATAAATTCGTTCTGTATATCCGTCTGTCTGTCTGTCCGTCCCAATTTATTGATTTATTTGAACTTTCACCCACGTAGTGATGAAAAATGGTGAGGACGAAGATAATGATGAAAAGTACCTATTTTTTAGGGTTCCGTACCCAAAGGGTTAAACCGGGACCCATATAAGTTCGTTCGTCCATCCGTCTGTCCATCCCAAGTAAGGCATGCAAACCGGGTACCCGAGTACCCGAAAAACCCGATTAACCGACTGATTTGAAAACCGGGTTTTTAGGATTAAAAAACCGGGTTTTTCGAGTTTTTTTTATTCACGATTGTTTATGTTAAATACTACCAGTAGAACATTAATAAACAATGAAACTTCATAAAAACTTACTGTTTCTCTATTTCTTCTCTACTGATCGAATAAATTTAACAGTTTGACCACAATCTATAATAATAATTAGGGATTAGGGAGTAATATATGGTTAAGCTTTGGTTTGACGTTGCCTGAGTGAGGCGCTGTGAGCGCTACTAAGTGCTACTAAGTGTTATTGTATGGTATTTCTATGATTTTTTGAAAAAATTTCTAATACTACGTATTTTAATGTATAGTCTTTTTCTTTCTCAATTTTCATGTTTTTGTGTTAACATAGCTAAATCAATAACCATCATCATCCCTATTATTATTTTCAATATTTTGCTAAGCGTACGTTATACTAGTTCTTCGTATCAACAGAGATAAAAAAATAAGAGGACTGCCAGTGCCGATTCAGCAACATTAAAATATATAGAGTATAAAAAATCTGCTTGTGATAAATCATCAGCGTGGTTTTAATCATTGCATGCCACGGAAGGAAGCAGCTCCAAGGGTAAAGAATGTAATAAAATGCTGGAGATTACAGGCAGTTTTATTGAATAATCCGTCGCGGCTTTTTACACTAAAAAGTTTAACATGCCCCAACGTAGACTAATTAGTGACTCCCGCTGTCTATCGTCATCGTCATCAGCCAGAAGACGTTCACTGCTTAACATATGCCTCTCTTTGACCTCCACACTGTACGACACCTTGCCATCTGCATCCACTGGATGCCCACGACTCTCACGATGTCGTCGGTACATCTAGTGGGAGGCCTACCGACATTGCGTCTTCCGGTTCGCGATCTCCACTCAAGAACCTTTCTTCCCCATCGGTTATCAGTTCTTCAAGTGATGTGGCCTGCCCATAGCCACTTCAACTTGCAAATTTTAATAGCTATGTCGATGACTCTGGTTCTTTGGCGAATATCCACGTTCAGGATTCTATCGCCCAAAGAAACTCCGAGCATAGCTCTCTCCATTGCCCGTTGTGTGACTCTGAGTTTCTATAAAAGGCAGTTAAGGACCACGTCTCAGTACCATATGTCATCACACATTGATCAAAGACCCTTGTTTTTATGCACTGTGGTATCTTGGACGAGAAGATTTCACGCAATTTCCCGAATGCTGCCCATCCGAGTTTGATTTTTTAGGCGACCTCTTTGCCTAAGGACTTACCTAACTGAACAATCTGACCAAGATATATATAATGTAATGGTCAACAACTTCGACAGTATCGTTCTCTATAACTACCGGCACGGGTACAACATGGACATTGAACATGATTTTTGTCTTGTCCATGTTCATTTTAAGACCCACCTGTTGGGAAAGACTACTGAGGTCGCTGAGCATTGTATTGAGATTCTCCAGTGACTCTGCCATGATAACTATATCATCGGCAAAACGAAGGTGAGTGATGTATTCGCCATTGATGTTGATGCCGAATCTGTTCCTAAGCTGTCTAAGTCTACGTCTAAGCTTGAAAACAACCTCCAATGCGTTCGTGAACAGTTTTGGAGAGATAACATCTCCCTGTCTCACGCCTTTCTGCAATTGGATTGGTTCCGTGCTCCTTTTATCGGATTGACATGGTGGCGTATCTTTACAAACACTTCAGCACTTCGATATATCTATAGTCGATATGACAACGCTGGAGGGACTGCAATACTACCCAGGTGTCGATTTACTCAAAGGCTTTTTCATAGTCCGCGAACGCTAGGCATAATGGCCGATTACACTCCTCAGTCTTCTGTATAATCTGGCAGAGAGTGTGTATGGGGCTTATGGTGCTCCAGCCTTTAAGGAAACTGGCTTGTTCGGGAGGCTGGAAGTCTCAACATTATACCAAACGTTACTTGATTAATCTCTTGTTAGAGCTAAACAATAAGAATACGAAAGTCTAAATACATATATAATTACATTTTAGCATTTTCTTTACACTGCACACACTAAAACAATATTTTTTAAGGCTTAAATAAAGAAAAACTCGAAAAACCCGAAAAACTTGAAAAAACCGGTTTTTGAAATTGAAAACTCAAAAAAACCGGGTTTTTTAAATTACCCGAGTTTTGCATGCCCTAATCCCAAGCTATTTAGAACTTCCTAACCTCTATAGTAGACTAATTGTGCCCCGCGCGTTCACCTGCGTAGTAATGAAAAAAATGTGATGATGATGAAAAGTTGCCAAAAAAATTCTCGTCATAACATCAGCTATCTGAAAGTGAAAATCCCATCAAAATAAGTCCTGCGGTTTTCGAGTTATAAAGAACATTACAAAAATACACACACACGCACGCATGCACTCACGGACACGACGAATTATTTCAAAAACATTAGAAAAATAACAAAAAGAAAATAGTAAACGTGAGATTTGAAACCCGGCGCTTACTAAGACGCAAAGAACTTATCCAATACGTCAAACCGTTCGGCCAACTGGACTATGACGATTGTGGTGAAATTATGCTTCATAAAATAATATATACAAACAAATCGTTACAAAATGTAATTTTCATTCGCCTGCCTGTTTAGTACTAACTTACTTGAAGCCTGCCTGACCAAAGAAAGCAAGGGTGAGCGCTATATTTTGTACATCGTAAACGAGCTGGATATAATTCTACTGGTAGGTGGGTGTCTATTTAAACTGGACGGAAAGCTATTTTGTATGGAAACGTCGCTGACAGTAGAATTGGTGTGACCTCTGCAAAGCGCTCGCTCGCTTTGTATAAAACTACTAGCCGTCCGCCCCGGCTTCGCACGAGTGTAAGCTCGGCCTTCGGCCTCGCTACAAAATATAATATAGCCTATGTCACCCGGGGATAGTGTAGCTTCCCAACAGTGAAAGAATTTTTCAAATCAGTTCAGTAGTTTCGGAGCCTATTCATTACAAACATACAAACACAAAAATAGGTACAAATCTTTCCTCTTTATAATATTAGTGTAGATGTTCATTTTATTTTGGTCGAAGTGTAGATGTAGAAAACTAAAACAATAAAACTCGGTTGTTTATATTGCTCTGATACATCGGCCACCGATACTTGGAAGTAAATAATTATTATGCCTCTAAAATGCACTCCGCCCTCCTCCCCCGCGCAAACCGTAAAGACTACGGGTCCTGTCAGCTAACCAAGATTTGAGTAGAGCCAATCTTGGTTAGCTGACCGGACCCGTAGGTCCGGAATGTAACTACACGTAAAGAAACCGTATCACTATGCATTGAATCCAGAACGTTCAAAGAAGAATGTAACACCTTTTTAGGGTTCCGTAGAACTATAAGAAACCCATATAAGTACGTTTTGTCCATCCGTATATCTGTCTGTCCATCTCAAGTTGTTTAGAACTTTCTAACCTTTATATCGTAAAATAGGATCGTAAAAGGGTCGGCAACGTATTTGTGATGCCTCTGGTGTTACAAGTATCCATAAGCGACGATGACTGCTTACCATCAGGCAGCCCGTCTGCTTGTTTGCCACCTATGGCACATTAAATAAAAAAACCGGACAAGTACGAGTAGGACTCGTGCTCTGAGGGTTCCGTTGGACAGAACCCTCAAAGCGCGAGTCCAAAACCTAAAGTTGAAATATTTAAAGACAAACTTAACTTTGTAGTTGACTATAAGGTATACATTCTGTTCTATACATTCCAACTACAAAATGTAAGTTTGTAATAGCAAAATAATTATTTTTAAATGATATAACTTCAAATTTGTAACTTTCAGATTTATTCCCATTAATGTGATATGAGACCTTGCCTTTTGCCAAATTTCATGATTCTAGGTCAATGGAAAGTACCCTATAGGTTTTGATTTCCCTGTGAAATCGCAAAATATGCGACATAAACGTTCATATCTTTTGATTGCGTTGACTTACAACTTTTATTTTTTTACAGCCGAAAGAAACCGTAGACCCAAGTATTTAGTATACATTTCAACTTAAAACCTTTACGCGTTCTTGAGAAAAAGGGTCTTGACAGACGGACAACGAAGTGATCCTATAAGGGTTCCGTTTTTTCCTTTTGAGGTACGGAACCCTAAAAAAGTAGTCTATCTGTGCTCTGCAGGCTCACCTGCGTAGTAATGAAAAAATGGTGATGATGATGAAAAGTTGCCGATTTTTTTTTTCTCCCCATAACATCAGTTATCAGACAGTGAAAATCCCGTCAATCAATCGAGTCTATAAAAAAAACATTACACGCATGCATACAAACACACGCACACACACACACGCACGCACGCATGCACGCTCGTACGTAGTCACGCACATGGCGAATTATTTCAAAAACATTAGAACAATAACAAAAAGTAAATGGTAAACGTGAGATTTGAACCCGGCGCTTACTCAGTCGCAGAGAACTTATCCAATACGTCAAACCGTTCGGCCAACTGGACTATGACAATTGTGGTGAAATTATGCTTCATAAAATAATATATACAAACAAATCGTTACAAAATTTAATTTTCATTCAACTGCCTTTTTAGTACTTATAATCCAAGAAAACGTTGCAGATAAGGTAGTTACTTACTTTACAACTTCCATCAAGGTGTTTTTGTGTCATAAAGTTGAGATTATATTTTTGAGCGGTCAGCGGAACAAAGCGACACACGTCCGTCTAGCAGCGCGCCTCAGCGGTCTCTGTCACATCGCGTAAAAATAAAAGAGAAGTGAAAAGACGCCGTGGTGGCACGACGTTTCGTTCGACGCGTTCGAGCCAAGTTATGATTATATTAAATAATAGTTAAAAAAATCGAATTTTTATCGATAAACAAAAACAATGATGCTATTTGTCACAATATTTACCATCATTCTTGTAAATTTTGTCAAGATTTGTTTATAAATTATCGAGATAAAATTGTATGCGTTTAGGCAAATTTCAAGCTTAGAGGTTATTTCATGATTTTTTTCTATCGAGAAAATTTATCGGAATCGTGTTTTGGATACAATGGTCCACTCAGATATATGATCAAGATTAACACATAATTTTTTTACTGCTTCAAAATGAATACATTATCTTAAAAAAATGTTCTGTGAAGCCTTTTTGACTGTAAGACCACCTTAACAGTAAAAACTTGAAAAGGTTACTTATTTTGCTTTTAGTTTACTAATAAATGACTTTATACAAACTGCAAGTAATAATAAAAACCTCGCAAATTTTTGTTGTTGTGAATTTTTATTCATTTTCAGTTTCAGTTTAGTTGTTGGCATGTAATTGAATAAATCAAATTAAAAGTATATATACGCGTCGATTAGAGAACCGCCGCCGTTTTCTCATCCTTCTCAATCGCGCAATTGTTTTTATATATTTATATAAAACTAGCCGCCCGCCCCGGATTCGCACGGGTGTAAGCTCGGCCTTCGGCCTCGCTACAAAATGTAATATAGGGGACCTATGTCACCCGGGGATAGTGTAGGTTCCCAACAGTGAAAGAATTTTTAAAATCGGTTCTGTAGTTTTTGAGTTATTTCGTTACAAACATCAAAAAATACAAATCTTTCCTCTTTATAATATTAGTATAGGTTACATTGCCTAGTTTTGTTTTGAAAAATGTGCTTCAATCCTTCTGCGAAGTTAATAGGTATTACAAAATATTTAGAACAAATTTTTGTTTCAATATTTTTTTATTACGATAACAACATTCAGTACACAATTTTTTCCAGTCATTTTATATCATAAAAAAGCATCAAATGCGCGAGATTGCTGCACCCGATATTCTACCCTTTCAAAATTTGTATGAAACCTTGTATAACATATTTTATGACATTGTACAATATAATATACATCTACTTTTTTCTCGCGGTTCAATCTATACTTATGTCAAAGTAGGTATCCACAGTAGTTGATCTAATTATCTTTTTTCTGCCCCATCAGAGAACAATGTTATGTGACCTTTGAAATTTCCTATAAAATAGCAACGTAGGTTAATTGTACTACGATATCCTGTTAATAATTACCTATAGAAGTTATAAAAGTGACAACCATCGTCTTCAGGTCTCACTTTCCTGTAAAATGGTCCGTAGTTACCTAGTATGAAAAAAAATGTTACGATTATTTTTATTGTTAATACAAGTTGAATTGTTCCTAAGTTACTGCGATTGTGGTGTTCCTAAGGTGAGTAACTGATGCAATAAATTCTAGTACAAAAAAAGCGTATTCCAGCTTTTTGAACTAATCGATCCTAACCTCGAAACTTGTCCCAAAAGTTAACAAAAATTATAAACTGAAAACCCTGTCCGAACCTAATAGGGCATAAAGATGCCCTGAAAATATTTTAGCGAATATTATAAACTGGATCTATATACAAATTCTCATAGATTTCTTTTTTCGAAAATACATTAAAATTTTCATAATAATCCGAAGAAAAAAAGACTCAAAACGTAAATACACAACTTTCAGAAACTTAACATACAATATTAGCTGTATGTAACAACCATAGACCTAAAATTTCTTTTGCTACATCTATGGTAGCAACTATCATTTCATCCGTGACGTCACGATAACGGATGTAAATAGTTATTTCAGTGGTTTGCTTTTAATTTGATTTATCATGTTAATATTTTTTTCACATATATTTTTATCAATTAATTTAATAAAAATTGGTACTAGCATTATTTATAAATACCGGAATAACACTCTTGCGAGCCGTACAAGGTTTTCATAACACACTGAATGCAGAATAAATAACACTTCAAAATTATTAGAAAAATACTATGACACCAAATAGGAAGTATGTATGTATGTAGGTACAATGTCTTAAAAAAATCCTATAGCAAAACTCAATAACTAAGTTTGTTACAATTATAGTTGTGCGATTTAATTCTGCTATATTTTTTTATTTTCTTGGACTTATTTTTCTTCTATTTCCCTCTCTTTTTGACTAAGAAATTAATTTTGCTCTAATTTTGATGCAAGTAAGTATTACAAAAACATTGTATTTTTCAGAAATTCGTACAAGTATCACCAGAGCTAGCGAGAAAGATCGTCGTAGCTCTTCAGAAGTGCCAACCAGAAACTGGTATCGATGTCGACGCGATCCTCATGCTTTACGATGGAAAATACCGCGAAGACCAACAGTTCAAAGATTTCATCTACTGCTCCTACAAAAGCGCCGGATTCCTTCACAAGAACGGCCAATTAAACCAAGATAAAGCTATAAAAGCTTTCAACAGTGAACCCTTAGTAGAAGAAGGCATCAGGCGATGTGGCTCTGAGAAAGGAGATAATGCAAAAGAGAGTCTATTTATGTTTTTCAAGTGTTTTGTTAATACTACTCCTGTAAAAATAACTGTTTGAATAACTGATAACTTTTTACTAACTTTTATTTAATTTACCTTGTTAGTATGGATCAAATCTTGCAATTAAATTTTAAAACGGTTACTCCCAACTGATTGAGCTGATATGTTATTAGTATTTTTTTTAACTTTCGCGATTTGAACAAGAAGGAATGAATGAATTGTGTGTATTTACACATCCTTCATTCATTCATTTTAATGTTTATCGGGATGTTATCGTGTAATATTGCGTGAACAACATTAACATTATTTAACATTAAAACAAGCATGGAACTCGCAGTTCAGGCGTGTTCCAACAATTCTGAGGCGCTAAAGAAACTAGGTGGTTTCAACATCATCCTAAAATGTTGTTATATTGGACTCGAAGGGTATCTAGCAATTTTTGGTATGGCTGACCCATAGACCTCCCGTAATAAAGCCCCTGACAATACGCTTTGAAGAGCGTAAAGAATAGTTATCAATTTAAAAACCAAATTCACAAAATGAGTATTATAAATAGGCAAATTCGGTTAAATTAGAAAAACATAATTGTCATCCAAGTAACAAAATTTTCCAGTATTTTGATTTAAACTAAACTACTGAACCAATTTTGATTAAATTTCTATGGGACTAATGTGAAAATATATTCGTTCAATTATCAAAAAATATTCCAAATCGGTTCATAAATGTCGGATTTCTGGGGCCTTACGCTCAACTCTAAACGCGGGCCAGAATAAGTGCAGTTAGCAAAATCACGCGACCGCAAAGCGTACTCGTATCTCGGCGCGTTAAGGTTCGCGTTCGCGTGATTTTGAAAACTGCACCTATGCGGGCCCGCGTTTGGGCGTAAAGCCCCAACATTAAATAAATAAAAAATACAACCGAATCTTTGAAGTCGGTTAAAAAAAGCGTAAAGTGGGAATGATAAAAAGAATTTTCTGCTCACCCCATGTGACGAAATATTGCATCGGTTTTTTATAATAAAAGTGTGCTTTCATTATAAAAGTTATTGGTACATCATTATTGTTCACGTGTAGGTACTGTTTGTGAAATTTATGATCCGCCGAAAATACCTACTTACGTAGTTGATTTTTTATTATATTTTTTTGAAGAAGGAAATTTGTTTTAGCTGAAATGATAAAAAGTTTACATGTTGCCAAAAATAAGAACGAATAATGAATGTATGAATATATATATAATGAATAGTCAAAGTACGAAGACGAAGGGTACTTGATTATCTCTGAACAATGTACTTATTATACCTAAATTCCATAATTATCTTTGCAATAAAAATTACCAGAATCCAGATAACTACACGATATTTATTTCAAAATTAATTAGTTCATTTTAAATATATTAAATTCATTGAATCAACATATTAACACACAGCCACACAAATATGTCCCGGACCCGGACCCGGGTATGTCCTAAAACTGCGACCAGAAACCGCCAGAGGATGGCAGCAGCATCCTCCTACTTACATGGTGGAAAATCTGCGATCCCCAAGCCGCCTGCCAAGCGTGGGGATTATGGCAACCCCCCCCCCCCCCAATGACAGACACAATAAAATTACGGCCCCTAGTCCCTAATAAGAAACATTAAATTTCATATCTGTGTCGTCATCATCATCATCATCAGCCAAAAGACGTCTACTGCTGAACATAGGCCTCCCCCTTTAACCTCCACACTGAACGACATCCTGCCATCTGCATCCACTGGATGCCCGCGACTCTCACTATGTCGTCGGTCCATCTAGTGGGAGGCCTACCTACGCTGCGTCTTCCGGTTCGCGGTCTCCACTCAAGAACATTTCTTCCCCATCGGTTGTTTTTTTTTTATTATTTGGGTGGATTTACATAATTAAGAATTGTACTTACTATGGTAAATTTGGTGTCTATAATAAACATTTGTATGAGTCATACACGTAAAAATATTTTTTTGGGAGTAGATTATCTAACTACTTTAGTAGTTTTAATTTAGTGCTTAATAAAATAACACCTTAAAATAATATTTTACTATTGGTCCCCACACTAGGACAAAGCCTGACTCGTGGGGGCCTTAAAACAAAATTAACAAAAAAAAAAAAAATCGGTGGTAAGTATAAATAAACACAATCATTATTAGCCACTAGTTAAATCCCGCAGCGATTTTTCAGTTTTTACGCATTTCTGGTGTAACGTTCACCCTCCTAACCTAACTAACTTACTAACTTAACTCTAAATAACTCTAATATCCTAGCTCGTAGATAAAGGTTGATGAAGATATTATGATCCTAATCACTAACTAATTAATTTAAACCAAATACTAACCTAGCTTACTATATTAACCTAGCCCTAAAGGATTATGAATTTTAATAGTTTATGAAGATATTATTTTATGATAAGAATTATAGTAACCTAAGGTTAGTAAGAAAGTCTAGGTAAAGAAGGAAACGTTAATAGCTAAACCTAAAAATTAGATATTAAACCTTCTAGATTTCTCTATGATGATTAATAATTGAAATACCTCCCTGCAGATAAAACCTGTACCTCATAATTTCTAGTATTTAAGACTTCCTTAGCTATAACAGTACCTTATCTAATTCCTAACTCAACCTGTACTATATTATAAATGTAACTTATATTATGGCCATGTGATCAAGTGGTTAGAGAACCCGACGTTGTAGATCCGCTGCAACCCTGGATAGAGGTTTGGGTGTGTCCTAACTCAAATATTCCTACTTCTACCTTCCAATATAGTTCAATTACTAGTTTTATACTAAACCTAAAAGCTGAAACCTATTACTATTATTTTCTCTTGAACCTAACATCATTAACCGCCTTAATAAAGTTTAATTTCAGTTATTTCTATATCTGCCTAAGTGTTAATCTAGTAAAAATTCAATTAGGTACTCATATTACTTTTATTTAGGAATCAATACAAGCTTGATCACAATTTGAGACTCTCTAATAACAGTTTCCTAGGTTACTTATCAAACATACATACTAAACCTTCATTTTACAACCTACTTGTTACATAGTTAAAGTTGAACCTAACCATAATTTAGAGAATCATAATTCCAACCTAGGTACTCTGTATTTGGTTTCTTATCCGTGTTACGTGTTATACTACTGACGACTTATTTAAGACCTAAAAATGTTATAGAAATCTACCTAGGTGAAGTTGAGAGGAAAATACTGAAAGGAGACTGGGCATTGATTACTTGTGTTATTTAAGTGTAGATATTAAGCGAATCATTGAAGAAGCACTGCAAGGTGAATTTATAGTTAATATTTAGATTTCAGTTTAATAAATTAATGTTTTTTGGTTGAGACTTGGAAAACTACCGACAAAGATGATTTTATAGTTTGTATTTAGGGTTCAGTATAATAAATTAATGTTTTTTAGGTGAGACTTGGAAAACTACCGACAAAGATGATTTTATAGTTTGTATTTAGGGTTCAGTATAATAAATTAATGGTTTTTAGTTGAGACTTGGAAAACTACCAACAAAGGTGATTTTATAGTTTGTATTTAGACTTCAGTATAATAAATTAATGTTTTTTAGTTGAGACTTGGAAAACTACCGACAAAGATGATTTTATAGTTTGTACTTAGACTTCAGTATCATAAATTAATGTTTTTTAGTTGAGACTTGGAAAACTACCAACAAAGGTGATTTTATAGTTTGTATTTAGATTAATGTTTTTTAGTTGAGACTTGGAAAACTACCGACAAAGATGATTTTATAGTTTGTACTTAGACTTCAGTATCATAAATTAATGTTTTTTAGTTGAGACTTGGAAAACTACCAACAAAGGTGATTTTATAGTTTGTATTTAGATTAATGTTTTTTAGTTGAGACTTGGAAAACGGAGCCCCTCCACCGCTCCGCTTGGTGAACAACGACTACCCGACGGTTTGTCCTCCCGTCTCATAAAACAGTCAGAATAATGTTATCTTATTCTTATGCGACTGCAAACTTTATCAAATCTTTGCACAGACCCTAAGAAGGTGCTCTGTGCTAATGCAAAATTTACCACCATGTTCGTAAACCCTATACGCTAGCAGAAGAACTGGCAAAGAAACTGCCGCGCTTTATTACAAATTTAGCAAATAGAATGCAGTTTTCAGGTTAAATTACTGAATACTCAATCTAGACATTCAAGTGTAACATGATTTTAGTGTAAAAGGTAAGTAGTAAAGTAACCTTCCCGTTAGCTCTTCAAATTGGCCATCTCAATCAGGACTTCCTTTAAGAGAGTTTATATTGAACAAGCCAGTATTACTAAATCAGTAACAATGTAAAGGCGCCCTTTAAGTTTTCCATAACCAAGGGGTAACCCAGAGACAACCGCTCCATGTACGATTCAGCTATACTTAGCTTAGGTACCTTCTATGGAACCCGAATAATGTGTGATGTAGAAGAAAGTCCGTCATATTAACTTTCAATTTGAAGAGGTTCATTTAGTAATTTCTTTGATGTTAAAACTGAGAACTATATTTCTCTTAAGATCATGTTAGACCTGGCCATCCCTGAATTTCCAATAATTCAATTATATGCAAACAATAATACATGTCAATCTCCTTTACAAATTCCTCATTTTCTAAGAAAAATTATGATTTTTATAAATCAAATAATTTCAGGAGTTACCAAAACCTGAATAATCATTAAACCATTAGATACTAGTTGGGTTTTCTGACTGTCTTACAGTTTTAAGGTAAATAGAAATTCTTCATCTACCTTCACAAAATTATGAAATTAGCTTTAGACTTAGTTAGAGACTAGAAGTGAATTGCTTGTCTAAGCAACCTTCACTAAGTCTCTTTAGACAGAATCTCATTTAATTCTACAAAATAACTAACAGTATCAGTCACATAGAAATTTCGATCTATATTCGATGACTACACTGTAGTTTACAAATAGCTATAAATGACCAATTATGAATATAACTTTAAAATCCCAACTAGCAAATCTAATAATCTAGTTCAACACCTTTTACTGGATTATCACCAATAAGTTAAAACAGGAACAAGCTGAAAGAAAAATCCCTACAAGTCCCTAGGTTTCCCTATGTCTTGACGATCTGATACCCTCGCATACTTTGAAGATATTGGATCCCCGAGATCAACCTCAAAAAACCTACACCTGGTACCCTCAACTATTCTGGAGATACACCATAACTCAAACAAAGAACAAACGAGTTCTGAATTAACTAGACACAATAAAAAAAAACCACCCCTTCCCTAACAACAGAGTTATACGGGTTGCTAATTGCCCGAGTGCAGAACTCTGACTAAACTGTAAGGACCTGACATGGGTGACTAGTCCACGAACCTATAGTCACTACCTGCAGCCCTACAGGTAAGCTCAAAGGAACCGAAGTTCCGGGAGGCTTCTTAAAACAGAACGGACCTCCCTTGGGGATAGAGCTTATTGACCCTCCTAACGTAAAGACAGATCATGTGAAAGCATGTAGGCGGACGGAGACTAGCCTACGGCTAACCAGTCCCGCTAGGATATAGTATCACAACCTGTTAAGGTGATTCCAGAGGTCCGTACCCCCATCCAAACTACAGTCAATCACACAACCTGGAGACTGAATCGATGCCTCATTTAAGCGGCTAAAATCGACCTTGGGATCGTCTCAAAGTTCCCAAGTCCTAACTATCGCGGAGAGGAGATGAACGGCCTTCGTAAGTGGTCACAGTGAGGTTCAGCGAAGGCAGTCCATTATTTCAAACCATGTTGAAATGAATCGCAATTGTCCAATATTTTCACATATAAGTCATTTAAATGACTAAATGAGGTTACCCAACGCGTAAGAAACCCTTAAGAAGCTACTATTACTTGTAAGAAAAAATTTAACAAACTACCTTCACCCATAAGAAAAAGAATCTAATTCTCAAAAGTACGAGGCCAACTTCCACGTAGCAACACGGAATATCGTTCACACCTCGAACTGAGTTCAAATTACTGAAAAACTACTAAGCAAAAAGAATTTAATAAAACTCTGTGACATAATTGAAATTTGTGTTAAGTCGGGCAGAGCTTCACCTTTAAATTCACAAAGAAACGCAAAAGACTAAAATATATTGGACAACACGACAGGGTCACGACTAAATGCAGAATGAATCGACGCGCCTCTGCTACCCCCTTATATACCCTTCGTCTTTAAGGTTCATAATGCTACAACAAGCGGCTTTGTCACAAAAGTATCGGAACTATTGAAACTATCAGAAGTATCAAAAGTTTCAATAGTATCGAAACATTTCGACCAATCAGAGAGCCGGATTTTGTAAACATTGTTAGTTTCAATACTTTTGACACAGTGGCCCCTCCACCGCTTCGCCATTTTGTCTGTCATTCTAAATAGCCTGTGCATCAAGATTTTGCAACTGAATAAACAAATCTAAATAATTATCAAGTTAAATTGTTGTAAATCTTTGGAACTATTACCAATTAAGGTATGTAACTAGTTTATTTATTTATTTTTATAGTATAAAATTTTGTAGGTTATCATTTTGTAAACAAACTAAAACTGCTTTACATATTTCTTTGAAAATTCTCGTCAAAAATAAGGCAACCTGCCTTGCCTCCTCATTCTATATCATCTTTAATCGTAGGAGACACTGTGTGTTACTAAATAGTCATTTTTCACAATTTTGTTATTGTGACTAAAATTTTAAAACAAATTACATTTCAAAGCAATGATCCCCGAACTATGCTGAGAGCGAAAGCGAGCTGTCCAGCCTCTCTGCCCTGTTTCCAGCAGTTGCACAATCCGCATACAAACATCCTTTATATCCTACTAATTTATGTAGATCTGGGTCAGTAATGCAGGTATGTTGTAACAGTGATTTCTTCTCAATTTCAGGATTCTGTAGTATCCCATTAATCTGATGATATCTGATCCGAAGTTTGCATCTTAACTCAACTATAAGGATGCCTGACATGAACCTGTGTTCAAACAACCTAAGCTACTTTTCAACACAAAGGTAATTTTTATCCTAAAATTATATTTACTAATACTTAAACCAAGTAATAACACACAGGTGTTATTAACCAATAATCATATGTCAAGGAAAGGCAACTTACTTACCTTTATCTATCAGTTTAAGCTATAAAATAACATTGGACTGAAGATAATACATAACTGTGAATGATCACCAATACTGTACAGAGTTGACACAATATTTCTTGTAATGAACCATTTAGTTTTCTAACAGTATAAAGTAAAGAAGTGAAGTCTCTTCACTCCTACAAATTCTTAGTGAAACAACAAAGGTAAATGATTATTTAAAACAGCATCAAATTTGTCAAACATAACTCAACAAATTATTTACATAAGATAATGTTGTACTTCTAGCGTTCCACAACCTGTAAGCTGCAAGCTCACATAGCCCATGTCTAGTGTATAAACAACCATTTAAGCTTTCTTGTGTCCATCATGTTGTGTTATGTAGCTAACTTTATTTAATAGGTGATTTTGTTACTATTTCAGGTCATCGACCCTGTTCAGTCTGCATCCCCATAGCTTCATGAAATCCAGCTCGATGTCCACAGTCCAAAGCAACCACTGCAGAATCGTGATCCAACGGAACTGCTTCCACGTACTTCAGATAATATTCACTACTAACCAACTTCTAAACGGATAGTGACTTAGTCGTTAAGTGAGATTGTACAAAGGTATTCCCATTCTTTTATTATACTTAATTCAACTAATAATTTAGTAGTTCTATTCATTGAATTGGAACAAAAAGGCAGCCTTAGTTCTTCTTAATATAGTAAGGAGAGATATTTTTCTACCGCCTGTCCACAAGGAAGCTATAAAACAGTATAAAACTGTTATTAATTTATTAATATAGAATTCCTTTAGCTTTTCATTGATAAAATTAATATGGACACAGCCAATCAAACATATATCAATTTTAATTGAATAACTTAGTTGTAAACTACAGTTTTAAATGTTGTGAAATGTAACGGACCCCATTCTGGACCGTCACAGCCTGCCTTAAAATTTGCAAAGATGCTAATTTCTTAATCGGAGTAAATTTTTCCAAAACCTACTTTAATTCACAACATTCCCTAACCCAACTTCTTTGAACTGCAAGTGCAAAATTAA
Source organism: Agriopis leucophaearia (assembly GCA_949125355.1). NCBI lineage: Eukaryota > Metazoa > Arthropoda > Insecta > Lepidoptera > Geometridae > Agriopis > Agriopis leucophaearia. The sequence goes on from OX421262.1 coordinate 6,587,023, forward strand.
TACTATCAAAATCTGCTTTTCAACAATAATAATTATGTGTAATCGAATGTGTGTGTAGCCCTATCACAATATGTAAGTGTATTTAAACCAAGGCAAAATAATCATGAATTAATCTCAGACTTTTAGGCTTGATAATATATTATCTATAAAGAAAATTCCCCCCTTTCCCAGTACCTCCTATCATCTGCAAAGAAAGTTTGGTTGTGAGTCAAACTCATTTCTAATAAATCTACGCAACCCTACTCTTCTTCGTGAATATTCTCTCATCCACTGAAAAGCAAAAGCCACGTATTCCTTCCAAATTCAAGGCCGATCCAATGTTAAAAAAGGAAAAATTCTGTATAGCCGCTATATTCCACCTAAAATCCAATGATTAAAATACAATTTATTTACCTTGGTGCTTGTGTAGTGTATTAGTTCGGAATGTTCGTACATTGTAGAGTATTTAGATCCTTCCGAAATCAACGCCTGTTGATGATATGATAGACTAACCCTAACACCAATTTTTCTCCTTCGGAAAGATCTAATTTGTAGTTGTGTTTGTTGAAACTCAAACTTTGACAGCTCGCTCCCATCTCGACAATGTCAATATCCTAAGTCCCTCTTGTACCCTATAAAGCCTTCACACACTCTGCTCCTTTCATTTCTCTCTTTTTCTACATTCAAGACCTCCTTTCTTTCATTAAAAGCTAAAACTGTCATTCTCTTTCCATTACCCCTGTCGCGGTCTTTCACAGAACTTAGGATATCTACACTATCTTCTAGATGAGGAACGAAACAATTAGACTCAATCTCTATTTACATTGTAAGAATGATAAAGCTTTATATCTGACATAACCCCAAAATCCAAAAGTGTCTTTAATTTACTTTTCTCTTGTTAACTATAAACCCTCTTAATTTTGGCTGAAGCGATCTCAATTTATTATCAAAGTCACAATAATTTGAACATAAAAACCAATGCCGCCTCAATAGTAATCCAACAATGAATAGATTAACATAAAGTGATTTTAGTTCGTAAATAACTCTCACAAAGAGGTTATGTTTTTCTTGGACAAAATTTACTAATATTCAAAGTACAATTCAACACATTCTAGAGAATTACAATCAGACTTTCGCAAAAAGTCAAAGATGAATTTACTCATATAATTCCCTTTTCTTTTTTTTGTAATTTTTTTTTTTTATCTTTCATATATTTTTTTTTGTATTTTTTTTTTGTGTTCAACATATTTTTTTTTTCTTTTTTTTTTTTTCGCTGTATTATAATATTTTTTTTCTTTCCCTTTGTATTTTTTTTTTCAGTCATGTTTTTTTTTTTTTTTTTTTTTTTAATATAAATATTTTTTTTCCTTTTTCTTTTCTCATTTTTTCTTTCAATTACATATTAAAAGTTCTAATATTTATATTAGATATTAACATTATGAATGGACGGGATATTCTTATCTTAATCGTAGAAAATTTAACACTAAATAAAGCCCCAAGAGTCAAACATCAGTCAACCAATTCCCAAAATGATAGGTTAGACACCATTTACAAATATTATTCGTATACCTAGAAGTCTAATATTTAAACGATTTAACATAAAACCTTAGGTTAAACAATATACAAAAGGAAAAGGAAAACATACTGTTAAAACAGGACCTAAATCACAATTCAAATGGCAACCTTATAATATTTATACCTATACAAAGTTAATATTTTTCATAAATCTAAGAAAAGATCCAAAGTTACGACAACTTTCAAGCATCCTGAAATCTGATTTAAAACTGTATAAAGTGTTTTTTTTTTTTTTTTTAATATATCTTGTGACGCGCTCCGATTTTGCACAAGTGTAAGCCCGGTCATAGGCCTCGCCACCAAGACCCGCTCCTGAACCTCAACTTCATCAAAATTAGTTCAGCTGCTCACTCACCGTTTAAACCATTGATGACAAACATTTCAAAACCAAAATCAGCTAAATCGGCCCAGCCGTTCTCGAGCTTTAACGAGTCTAATGAATATCGATTGATTTTTATAAATAAATGTTATTAACTATAAGGTAGATGATCTATGATTTAATTTTAACCAAACCCCAATCTATAAAAATTTAAAATCTTTTGCAAATACTTGATTCACCCTATAGATTCACTGGCATAAATCACACAAAAATAATTAATTTTATTCGATGATGATGATGATTTAAACATAGAAGTGATTTAAATTAATTTATAATCTAATTTATTTCCCTAAAACACCAGATATAGATTAGCGAAAATCCCATCGAATTTGGTTTAGCCAATCCGAAATAGCTAAAATCTTACAATATTATACATAAACACCACTTTATTATAATCTTTGATCACATAATTACCCCTTTCAAGTATACAAAATAACTTCTAAAACGCATTACCCACCTGTACTGTACTGTTTGACAATTCATTTTGCCTATTTCCTATAAAATCTTACAAAGCCAACTCTATTAAGCCTGAATTTAACATAAATACAAACAATACCTCAACAAACAAATTCAATAAAACTACGTTTTGCAATAGTTAGTTGCACTTATGACAATGAGCCTTTCCCTTACTGAAACCTTAATAAATAACCTCATATGTATCAATTCTAATTTCAAACCGCCCTCAACATCAACTAATTTGTAGAATGAATTTCATCGGATTTGGTTCAGCCGTCCTAGAATACTCGAAGAACAAACATACATCGCCCTATATGCTATGAAATTATAAGAGTATATTTTTTTTCTAATCTTACCACCCATATACCTACCCCCTTTTTTATTTTCATTAAATAAAAATTGACTCGCCGGAAAATATCACCCCTTTTACCTTATTTGAATGTAATCCTGTTCAACTATGTTTCACATACTTAGTTCACACTGTATACAAGCCCTTTTAATTACCTAATGTTAATTCATCCTGTATGAAAAACGTGTTCTCCTCTTTTTTTTCTCACTAATTACCGCCTAAGATTTCTCTATGTCGTAATAACTAGAATACATTCACTGCTCTAGAATATAAAGTGTTTTACTATATAACCATTAGTTTAAGAATATTCTTAGGTATATATAAAATTTAAATATCATCCATACTAACCTTACTACAAGCTCAATATTTCTTTCTTAACCTATTTCTGCTTTCAAACTAAAACATAAATTAAACGCACATAAAGAACATAATTATGTCGTTGACGGGATTCGAACCCACGACCCATTCTCCAACTCCGAACATAGAACGCATTAGGCCAGTCGTCGCTTCCAGGAGACGCCGAATTACGTCTAATCTACGTAACTAACAATGCTTATACACTCCGTTGTCAGCTCCGATATCATAATATTTTTATTCTCTTGACGTTGATAACCGTTGACAAGTGACATGATGTAACAAACCTACATGTGTCAATACTAATCATAAATCGTATTTTTTTTTTTCAGCAAGAGCCTTTGTCACAAAGGTCAGACTTTCCATATCTATCGAACCTACAGTTCATCAAATCCGTTATGTCAGAAAATTGTTTTATCTTCCCCGTTTTTTTTTTCTATTAACAAATTTTATAAAGGCAAAGTAATTTTATCCTATAATAACACAACTTGAAACAATAACCGATAACAAACCTACAACAAAACGTTTTGTTTTACTACCTACTACGTTTTCGAACAAAACTTTTCGTCCGAAATCATATCGCGAAATGAATACGTCATTCAATTTATTATTTCCTCTTTCGTGACCTTGGATACCCAATTTCTTCAACCTGATATATGATAGTTTTATATTACCTTTTCACCGCTTTTTCCCAGAAATAAAATTCTATACCTTAAAAATAAAATACATCTACTATAAAGTTTGAAGTCCAATTGATTACGATAATCTAACAATAACAATTAATACGTCTATAGTGTAGTCTAATTTTAAAATTTTAGTATGTAATTAATGATTAAACGAACTAACAAGTTTTCAACAGAATATAGTTACAAAGTTACCTACAATAAACTATGACACCCGTTAAACCTCTCCGTCTCCGTTCTCACGACAACAAATTGCACAGATCAGAATCTGTGCCTTTCCTGCCTTAATTTAGAATGAGTCTCTGAACTACAAATAATTAATCGATTTACAATTATAATTGACCTAAGTTTTATTTTTATTTGCTTCTAACACACAACTAAGAGTAATAATATTTAACCTAAATTGACTCCCTGCTAAAATATAAACTACTATAGTATAGTACTATACTATAGTAAGATTATACGGACATAGATTTTTTTTTTTTTAAATATTTTCTCTTCCTTACCGCGTGTTAAGTGTGTTTAACGTGGGCCTAAACACAACGTGTTACATGTTCACGTGTTTACTGCAATATCTTTGAAGACTTTATTTTATCTGTGGTCTAGTCTATTCCTAAATTTGACAAGTAAACAAAAAAAAACATTTTTTTTGTTCACTGTCCCACTTTCACTCTACTCTGGGCAAGCTAAAGCCTTAAAGACCAAACCCCTTTCCGTGACTTCCCGAAGAAATTATGCAGATAACCATTGTAAAATAATTTAATGTAATAACTTTTAAGTAAATAAATAGTCAGTCTAAAATACTACAACCCAAGTTCCCCGAATCTATTCATTTTCACTAAACAATAGTAAGATTAGCGTATTTGTCAATTGGATGGTAAAATTAATATTTCCTATGTCATGGCAACTATTATTTTTAGTTCCAAAGATTCCCACCTGTGGCTCTAGTAGTCATACTGTTATGAGTTTGTTATTTTCAGAGTTCATTTCTCTAAATTATATTGCAAAGAAAGTTTTTAACCCTGTAAAACGCAATAAAACATTTTGCAAATGCTACCACAACTAAATTCAACCCACAGTGCAAGCACACACCCCATACAAAACTGAAATTCCATTTAACCTTTCTACTAACCGTAAGTATAATATTTTGTTGACTATTTTTGTAAACTAAATTCAATCTTTCACTGAATTTTACTCACTCAAAGTAAAAATACCACCTTATTCCTGATTCTAATATCCTACTGTAAACAGTTTACTGGACGCTTTTATGAATATTACAAATATTTAATTTCAAATAACCTTGAACCTTTGACCTAAACCTTGACCTTTGAGCTCAAACTACCCTAGAAATTCTTTTGCTGTTTTAAAGTTATAGAATCTTGTAAAAACAAAAACTCAAGTTATATTCTACATTTCTAATTGATTTTATTTGTATTAAAAGAAAATTAGTATACTTACTTCATTAACCTCAAAAATAACAAAAATAATTTTCTTCAAAGTATGATTTAATATAATGTATCAGAATTTAGTTATTGCCGAGCTATAATTTTCCAATTTCTTCCTTTTCAGGCATACTTAAATCGTTGTGTCAACCTGATTTGACCAATCCAAACTTACATGTAACCTTGAAAACTCTACCCAAATTAAGAAAGATTTCCTATCCTAACGCTGGGATAATGATAAAGAACTCAAGCAACCTGGTATGTATATTTCTAGCACTTAATGTTTAGGTACCTATTAATATGACTTAGCTAGCCCTGGTTTTATACTCATAATCTCCTATATGGTATTAAATTGTTTGCCGTCCCTAACTATATTAGTTGTTCAAAGGAAGTCATCACATGACAAAATTTGTTGATTTCAGATATTTTTTTCTACAAAATGCCTGGAATCTGCTCGAAATGTCTCCTACCTGCTTCTCTGCTGCTTTGAAAATCTTCACAAAACCCCGCTACTGTAACCTAATCTTAATTGTGCTTAAATAAATAAACACCTCCTTAGTTCCGTTTTCATTTGTCAAGACACTAGGCAGGTATAGGCTTGTAACTTGATACAATTTCCCATAATTCCTCTAACAGATATCTACCTAGACAACTGAATGTTATTAGATCATATGCTATATATACCTGTGCATTAAACAATAACCTTTCCTTCTGAATAGTTGGGTAGAATACTCCTAATTTAGCCTGATAACTACCTTTACCTTTAACTACCTGACTTTGTTAGAACTTTCTCGAACCTCATTATCTATATTTCATCGTATCTCCTAGCTCACCAGTGACTGTAACGCTATAACGACTCACTCAAAAGAACCATCTACATTCTAGTCAACCTCAAACCCTGGAGCTAATCCTGGTGCACGGCATAACCATATTGTAACGTTCACCCTCCTAACCTAACTAACTTACTAACTTAACTCTAAATAACTCTAATATCCTAGCTCGTAGATAAAGGTTGATGAAGATATTATGATCCTAATCACTAACTAATTAATTTAAACCAAATACTAACCTAGCTTACTATATTAACCTAGCCCTAAAGGATTATGAATTTTAATAGTTTATGAAGATATTATTTTATGATAAGAATTATAGTAACCTAAGGTTAGTAAGAAAGTCTAGGTAAAGAAGGAAACGTTAATAGCTAAACCTAAAAATTAGATATTAAACCTTCTAGATTTCTCTATGATGATTAATAATTGAAATACCTCCCTGCAGATAAAACCTGTACCTCATAATTTCTAGTATTTAAGACTTCCTTAGCTATAACAGTACCTTATCTAATTCCTAACTCAACCTGTACTATATTATAAATGTAACTTATATTATGGCCATGTGATCAAGTGGTTAGAGAACCCGACGTTGTAGATCCGCTGCAACCCTGGATAGAGGTTTGGGTGTGTCCTAACTCAAATATTCCTACTTCTACCTTCCAATATAGTTCAATTACTAGTTTTATACTAAACCTAAAAGCTGAAACCTATTACTATTATTTTCTCTTGAACCTAACATCATTAACCGCCTTAATAAAGTTTAATTTCAGTTATTTCTATATCTGCCTAAGTGTTAATCTAGTAAAAATTCAATTAGGTACTCATATTACTTTTATTTAGGAATCAATACAAGCTTGATCACAATTTGAGACTCTCTAATAACAGTTTCCTAGGTTACTTATCAAACATACATACTAAACCTTCATTTTACAACCTACTTGTTACATAGTTAAAGTTGAACCTAACCATAATTTAGAGAATCATAATTCCAACCTAGGTACTCTGTATTTGGTTTCTTATCCGTGTTACGTGTTATACTACTGACGACTTATTTAAGACCTAAAAATGTTATAGAAATCTACCTAGGTGAAGTTGAGAGGAAAATACTGAAAGGAGACTGGGCATTGATTACTTGTGTTATTTAAGTGTAGATATTAAGCGAATCATTGAAGAAGCACTGCAAGGTGAATTTATAGTTAATATTTAGATTTCAGTTTAATAAATTAATGTTTTTTGGTTGAGACTTGGAAAACTACCGACAAAGATGATTTTATAGTTTGTATTTAGGGTTCAGTATAATAAATTAATGTTTTTTAGGTGAGACTTGGAAAACTACCGACAAAGATGATTTTATAGTTTGTATTTAGGGTTCAGTATAATAAATTAATGGTTTTTAGTTGAGACTTGGAAAACTACCAACAAAGGTGATTTTATAGTTTGTATTTAGACTTCAGTATAATAAATTAATGTTTTTTAGTTGAGACTTGGAAAACTACCGACAAAGATGATTTTATAGTTTGTACTTAGACTTCAGTATCATAAATTAATGTTTTTTAGTTGAGACTTGGAAAACTACCAACAAAGGTGATTTTATAGTTTGTATTTAGATTAATGTTTTTTAGTTGAGACTTGGAAAACTACCGACAAAGATGATTTTATAGTTTGTACTTAGACTTCAGTATCATAAATTAATGTTTTTTAGTTGAGACTTGGAAAACTACCAACAAAGGTGATTTTATAGTTTGTATTTAGATTAATGTTTTTTAGTTGAGACTTGGAAAACGGAGCCCCTCCACCGCTCCGCTTGGTGAACAACGACTACCCGACGGTTTGTCCTCCCGTCTCATAAAACAGTCAGAATAATGTTATCTTATTCTTATGCGACTGCAAACTTTATCAAATCTTTGCACAGACCCTAAGAAGGTGCTCTGTGCTAATGCAAAATTTACCACCATGTTCGTAAACCCTATACGCTAGCAGAAGAACTGGCAAAGAAACTGCCGCGCTTTATTACAAATTTAGCAAATAGAATGCAGTTTTCAGGTTAAATTACTGAATACTCAATCTAGACATTCAAGTGTAACATGATTTTAGTGTAAAAGGTAAGTAGTAAAGTAACCTTCCCGTTAGCTCTTCAAATTGGCCATCTCAATCAGGACTTCCTTTAAGAGAGTTTATATTGAACAAGCCAGTATTACTAAATCAGTAACAATGTAAAGGCGCCCTTTAAGTTTTCCATAACCAAGGGGTAACCCAGAGACAACCGCTCCATGTACGATTCAGCTATACTTAGCTTAGGTACCTTCTATGGAACCCGAATAATGTGTGATGTAGAAGAAAGTCCGTCATATTAACTTTCAATTTGAAGAGGTTCATTTAGTAATTTCTTTGATGTTAAAACTGAGAACTATATTTCTCTTAAGATCATGTTAGACCTGGCCATCCCTGAATTTCCAATAATTCAATTATATGCAAACAATAATACATGTCAATCTCCTTTACAAATTCCTCATTTTCTAAGAAAAATTATGATTTTTATAAATCAAATAATTTCAGGAGTTACCAAAACCTGAATAATCATTAAACCATTAGATACTAGTTGGGTTTTCTGACTGTCTTACAGTTTTAAGGTAAATAGAAATTCTTCATCTACCTTCACAAAATTATGAAATTAGCTTTAGACTTAGTTAGAGACTAGAAGTGAATTGCTTGTCTAAGCAACCTTCACTAAGTCTCTTTAGACAGAATCTCATTTAATTCTACAAAATAACTAACAGTATCAGTCACATAGAAATTTCGATCTATATTCGATGACTACACTGTAGTTTACAAATAGCTATAAATGACCAATTATGAATATAACTTTAAAATCCCAACTAGCAAATCTAATAATCTAGTTCAACACCTTTTACTGGATTATCACCAATAAGTTAAAACAGGAACAAGCTGAAAGAAAAATCCCTACAAGTCCCTAGGTTTCCCTATGTCTTGACGATCTGATACCCTCGCATACTTTGAAGATATTGGATCCCCGAGATCAACCTCAAAAAACCTACACCTGGTACCCTCAACTATTCTGGAGATACACCATAACTCAAACAAAGAACAAACGAGTTCTGAATTAACTAGACACAATAAAAAAAAACCACCCCTTCCCTAACAACAGAGTTATACGGGTTGCTAATTGCCCGAGTGCAGAACTCTGACTAAACTGTAAGGACCTGACATGGGTGACTAGTCCACGAACCTATAGTCACTACCTGCAGCCCTACAGGTAAGCTCAAAGGAACCGAAGTTCCGGGAGGCTTCTTAAAACAGAACGGACCTCCCTTGGGGATAGAGCTTATTGACCCTCCTAACGTAAAGACAGATCATGTGAAAGCATGTAGGCGGACGGAGACTAGCCTACGGCTAACCAGTCCCGCTAGGATATAGTATCACAACCTGTTAAGGTGATTCCAGAGGTCCGTACCCCCATCCAAACTACAGTCAATCACACAACCTGGAGACTGAATCGATGCCTCATTTAAGCGGCTAAAATCGACCTTGGGATCGTCTCAAAGTTCCCAAGTCCTAACTATCGCGGAGAGGAGATGAACGGCCTTCGTAAGTGGTCACAGTGAGGTTCAGCGAAGGCAGTCCATTATTTCAAACCATGTTGAAATGAATCGCAATTGTCCAATATTTTCACATATAAGTCATTTAAATGACTAAATGAGGTTACCCAACGCGTAAGAAACCCTTAAGAAGCTACTATTACTTGTAAGAAAAAATTTAACAAACTACCTTCACCCATAAGAAAAAGAATCTAATTCTCAAAAGTACGAGGCCAACTTCCACGTAGCAACACGGAATATCGTTCACACCTCGAACTGAGTTCAAATTACTGAAAAACTACTAAGCAAAAAGAATTTAATAAAACTCTGTGACATAATTGAAATTTGTGTTAAGTCGGGCAGAGCTTCACCTTTAAATTCACAAAGAAACGCAAAAGACTAAAATATATTGGACAACACGACAGGGTCACGACTAAATGCAGAATGAATCGACGCGCCTCTGCTACCCCCTTATATACCCTTCGTCTTTAAGGTTCATAATGCTACAACAAGCGGCTTTGTCACAAAAGTATCGGAACTATTGAAACTATCAGAAGTATCAAAAGTTTCAATAGTATCGAAACATTTCGACCAATCAGAGAGCCGGATTTTGTAAACATTGTTAGTTTCAATACTTTTGACACAGTGGCCCCTCCACCGCTTCGCCATTTTGTCTGTCATTCTAAATAGCCTGTGCATCAAGATTTTGCAACTGAATAAACAAATCTAAATAATTATCAAGTTAAATTGTTGTAAATCTTTGGAACTATTACCAATTAAGGTATGTAACTAGTTTATTTATTTATTTTTATAGTATAAAATTTTGTAGGTTATCATTTTGTAAACAAACTAAAACTGCTTTACATATTTCTTTGAAAATTCTCGTCAAAAATAAGGCAACCTGCCTTGCCTCCTCATTCTATATCATCTTTAATCGTAGGAGACACTGTGTGTTACTAAATAGTCATTTTTCACAATTTTGTTATTGTGACTAAAATTTTAAAACAAATTACATTTCAAAGCAATGATCCCCGAACTATGCTGAGAGCGAAAGCGAGCTGTCCAGCCTCTCTGCCCTGTTTCCAGCAGTTGCACAATCCGCATACAAACATCCTTTATATCCTACTAATTTATGTAGATCTGGGTCAGTAATGCAGGTATGTTGTAACAGTGATTTCTTCTCAATTTCAGGATTCTGTAGTATCCCATTAATCTGATGATATCTGATCCGAAGTTTGCATCTTAACTCAACTATAAGGATGCCTGACATGAACCTGTGTTCAAACAACCTAAGCTACTTTTCAACACAAAGGTAATTTTTATCCTAAAATTATATTTACTAATACTTAAACCAAGTAATAACACACAGGTGTTATTAACCAATAATCATATGTCAAGGAAAGGCAACTTACTTACCTTTATCTATCAGTTTAAGCTATAAAATAACATTGGACTGAAGATAATACATAACTGTGAATGATCACCAATACTGTACAGAGTTGACACAATATTTCTTGTAATGAACCATTTAGTTTTCTAACAGTATAAAGTAAAGAAGTGAAGTCTCTTCACTCCTACAAATTCTTAGTGAAACAACAAAGGTAAATGATTATTTAAAACAGCATCAAATTTGTCAAACATAACTCAACAAATTATTTACATAAGATAATGTTGTACTTCTAGCGTTCCACAACCTGTAAGCTGCAAGCTCACATAGCCCATGTCTAGTGTATAAACAACCATTTAAGCTTTCTTGTGTCCATCATGTTGTGTTATGTAGCTAACTTTATTTAATAGGTGATTTTGTTACTATTTCAGGTCATCGACCCTGTTCAGTCTGCATCCCCATAGCTTCATGAAATCCAGCTCGATGTCCACAGTCCAAAGCAACCACTGCAGAATCGTGATCCAACGGAACTGCTTCCACGTACTTCAGATAATATTCACTACTAACCAACTTCTAAACGGATAGTGACTTAGTCGTTAAGTGAGATTGTACAAAGGTATTCCCATTCTTTTATTATACTTAATTCAACTAATAATTTAGTAGTTCTATTCATTGAATTGGAACAAAAAGGCAGCCTTAGTTCTTCTTAATATAGTAAGGAGAGATATTTTTCTACCGCCTGTCCACAAGGAAGCTATAAAACAGTATAAAACTGTTATTAATTTATTAATATAGAATTCCTTTAGCTTTTCATTGATAAAATTAATATGGACACAGCCAATCAAACATATATCAATTTTAATTGAATAACTTAGTTGTAAACTACAGTTTTAAATGTTGTGAAATGTAACGGACCCCATTCTGGACCGTCACACTGGAGGGAAAAGTTCTCAATGTCCGACCGCATGATAAACTTTATGTTCCTGCCAAGTTTCGTTAAGATCGGCCTAGCCGTTTAGTCGTGAAAAACAAGCAAACAGACAGAATTACTTTCGCTTTTATAATATTAGTTAGGATTAAAACCAATTTTGCAGTTTTCGAAGGCCGCAGTTCAAATAATTATTTAAGTCTATCGGAGTATCTTCTATTATTATTGTTTACTGTAAGCCACGAGGGCGAAGCAGAAGACAAGAACTAGTCGGATCTAAATTAAAAATCCACGATGGAGTAAGTGCTTAGGTACCTTTAAAAAATACCTTCATTCAATGGGTAGATTTCTGATTACCAGAGTGAAACAACACATATTTTCTTGAATCATAGCTAAAAACATGCTCGAGCTAGTCAGTTTTCGAACAAAAAGTAAATCAAAATCGGTTCAGCCGTTTGGGAGCTACGATGCCACAGACAGACACACAGATACAAGTCACACGTATAACACCCTTTTTTTGTGTCGGGGGTTAAAAATGGTGAAGGAAACATCGTGAGAAAATCGGTATGTCCAAGAATTCCAAAAAGTTCTAAAACATTATATGACTTCACCAGCATGAACTGGCCCAGTATGGTGGATTAGGCCGATTAGGGTCCATCCTCTCTCTCTCTCTCTCTTTAAGAGAAAGCCTGTCTCCCAGCAGTGGGAATATGATAAACTATCTGTTATTTATGATGATGACATTTTTAACTACGAGTAGGCGTTTTTCAATTGGAAATCGAATCAAATACCTACTTACGTCAAATTCGAAATCTACTTTTCCAATTTGTTTTAGTAATGCGTGTGATTTTTAAGATGCACATATAAATGCAGCTCGGTGCCTTGTAGTGTCATTCGTTTGTACATTTTTCATACGAAAGATACTAACTTCAGAAATTAATATGATTAAACTTGTCGTGTTTGCGTGTGTTGCTCTTTTTGTCAATTGTGAAATTGGAAGGGTAGGTACCTAAACAGATAAACAATTTTATTGATAATAGTGTGTATAATTATAAGTCAGTATAAATAATTTCTTGTAAAATAATAATAAAAATAATTCCGATTAATTAATTCATAAACCATTACTTAATTATTACATTGCGTCCGTTGTTATTTAAATAACATTTCCTTTAACCTTAAAAAAAGTCGTCTATAGAGTAAAAAGTTCTTTCAACGAGCCAGTTGTAGTAAGCTGTAGTAGTATTTTTTAAGTGTAAGAATATTATCTAAATGTGCTTAATTACGTAGATTTAGCACCTAGCTAAGAAATGGTAATGACTTAGGATGTGTGGGTTAACCAGTAAGTTTGAAAATGGTTTGAACGCTGAATTTAGATGTCCAGCACAGGAGAACTTAGTGTGGGGCTGTGTGAAGCGTTATTTATTGTTCATTTAATTATGTACCTAGTGCTACCTAAGTACAAGAAACCTATCTATTTCAAAGTGCAATGTTTACATTTATCAATTTTGATGATACCTAGCTGCAATTAATCAAGATATTTTAATTAGTCTTGCAGCTCATCATAATTATCCTGAAATGATACTTATTGTTTCTGATATTCACTTCACTTTGTTATCTTCTAAAATATCGCTACCATACCGTTTTTAGGATTCCGTATCCAAAGGTTGTATCCCTATTAATTCAAATTATTTATTGAGAATAAAAACGGACAAATTCCACTAACATTTATCTCACATACTGTTAAACTAAAATAGATTTCCTAGTAAAAATAGGAATAATATTATAAAATTACTAATATAATAAATACAACAAATTGCTGTAAAAATATGTCAACATAAAATTAGTATGTCATACAAATTGTCATTATAGTCATCGGCTTTTTTGCCCCTTTCCCATTGATCAGTTAAATTTTCACAATAAGTCAAAAAAACTTTCGTTACATTATTCCAACTGTCACTAATAATATCACAATCCTATTCCTATCCCTATTAAGCCTACGTAGGGTTGCCATCCGTCCGGATTTGTCCTAGTTTAGAGGGCGAGGTTTGCGTCTGGGCGGGGCTTCATTTGTAGTCCGAGTTAAAAAAAAAAAAGTCTTGGGCCGCCCGCGACACACGCACTGTGCCCGCACGCCGCGATTTTTACACTGACTTATATTTAAAAAAAAACATGTTGACATGTTCGAGTTCTGGGCTCTAAAATCCGGCGTTTTCACGCGTCTTGTCCTGGTTGCCAAATTTTAGAGATGGCAATCTTATAGCCTACATTGTCTGTCTGTCTGTCCGTCCGTCTGTCCTACCTGTTAACGGCTGTATCTTTAGGACCGTAACATACAGCCTTGACATTTTCATAGAATATGTAATGTTACGGCGGATTAACTAAAAAATAACAATAAAGTAAATAATAAAAATAAAAGAGGGGGGGGGGGTCCCGTGCAACAAACGTATTTTTTTACGTATTTTTGTATTTGCTCTAGTGTAAAAAGGGTAATACTTATCGTACAAGCGTCAAACTTGGTATGATTATATAGTACACGACACACTTTCAAATAAAATAATAAATACTGGGAAAGTAGGAGTTGGTGACAAATTTCTATTCACCACCGGTTCTCGTACGATCAACGTCGGGCGCGGTCGGTACTTGGATCGGTGACCGCCTAGGCATGATATCTTTTTGGATAACTTTTGTACTTTAGTATCTAACAATTTATGTTGTGGTACGTAACCCTCAGTGCGCAAGCCCGATTCGCACTTGGCCGCTTTTATAATTATATTTTTTCTTTCTTTTTTTTATATTAATTTTGTTAATTTGGTTATGTCGACATAACCAAATAGATTATTAGATACATTCATTCATTTATTTTAGACCACCCCTACCGGATGGTATTGTCCATCTTATTTGATAAAAGAATTGATCCGTCCCATTAAACGAAATATTATATTGCTAGATGCACCTTAATATATACTTACTTAATGTATAATCTCGTTTGGCGCCAAATTTGATAAGAATATTCATCATCAGCATCACTCACATTCTCCTTCTCCTTCTTTATTCTATATCGTCCACAAATGAATTGGACGACCAACGCTCTATTGCAAAATATTCGTTTATGAATTAAATATAATTTCAGACCACCGTCAAATTGCCACCCGAGGTACAAGCCAGTGTATTAAACGCTTTGGATAAATGTTGTGTCAATAAAGAAGAAATACCAGATATTAAACAGCTTATACTTAAAGGGGAATGCAGACATGATCAGGAGTTCAAAACCATGATGCACTGTATTTGGAAAGAAACTGGATACGTTACAGAAGATGGAAGACTCATCATAGATAAAGCGGCTGCAGTGTTCCCAGATAAGGAAAAAATGATAAAGATATTTACGGCATGCGATAAGGATATGGGTGAAATGCCAGATGAAAACGTTTATAAAGGTTTCAAATGCTTTCAAGACACTTCAGTCTACAGAATTGATTTAACTCAGTAAATTGGCAATTGTCTACTTCATTGTTTTAGTGATTTAAAATGTTCACAAAAAATTGTTTGCATTAGGTGCCTATACTAAGATTATGTCAAAAACACGACCATGTTCGAAATTTTTAACTGTTCAGTTTTTGTGCCCTATACCTAGATATAATGTGAGTATTTTTTTTTGTTCTGAGGTTGTTTTATGTTGAGGTTGAGATTTATATTTTTATATCACATTATAATTATGTAAAAATATGTGTGAAATGTAATATTCTTTTCATTAAAAATCAAATATATATATATATTTATTATAATACCATATGTAAACGTAATAAGGATTAAGAAATAAAAGGCTTATTATTTTATTTACTAACTTTTTTTTGGTATGTAGTCGTTCCGTCTAGGTACACTCCGGCAACAGCAGCGTAGAGTGCCAATTACAAAGATTTTTTTTTTAATACAAAAATTGAAAAAAATAGTTGTATATGTATAATGTGTGATAAAGTGAAAGCCAATAACTTTTGAATTCAGTCACAAAATGAATTTTGAAGTAGTTATTGGGCTTTCACTTCACGTTTTCGAGTGATTGAAGAAAAAAAGTGAAGTGGAGACCCCAATAACTATGAACCTTCTTACGTTACACGAGGAAATACAGCGATATGTATTTTTCCCTACTTTACATGTAGCTCATCTTGAATTTATAACATCACCAACCCAGGCGCGGATCCACCGTTGTGGGCACGATGGGCATGCCCACAACCCTAATACGTGACTTGTGACGCCCCACAGCTATGAAACACCCGCGTGAAACTACGATACACTGTACAAAATCTTGGTCAGGCCGTCGTATAATTTTTTATAAACATTTCCTGTGTAGGAATACACTATATCAATCATACACGAGCAAGGTTCATAGGCTGACTCGCACTTGCCCGATTTTCGGGTGGCTGTGACCACAACGTATTTTTGAGGGCTGGATCCGCGCCTGCAACAACCTAGTGGTCATGACCATGTCTAAGCCGGCACAAATCTATCGACACCCTATTTATCAAAATCGATTCAGATACGTATTTAGACCGTAAGTGGAATACATAATACTCCAATGACAAAACTCTCTGCGTCGTCGGTTAAAAAGAGGTCGTAATACACTGCAATTAAGTACGAGCCACATTAATATAATGTGCTTATTGCCCTGGAGACTGAGGGCAGTTAGGGCGTTGAAGCATAGGTTTGAAATAATGAGCGCAAGATCAGAGACAAAGATGTAACTTCCACTCCGGCTCATTTTATTAACCGACTTCAAAAAAGGCCAACGGTTCTCAATTCGACTGTCTTTTTAGGGTTCCGTAGCCCGACAAGGAACCCTTATAAATTCGTTCTGTCGTTTCTTTTAAACCTTCTAACTTCTATAATTATTAAGATAAATGAATGAAACTTTGAATAATGACGGTTGTAATATAGATCTCAGTTTAAAAAGTATAAAAAAATATAATATTGCATTTTAGGGGTGGCTCTGGTACATGTGAAATGGGGATGAATTTTTTTTTCCACTCCAACTACTTGTGTGGGATATCGTTGAAAAGGGCTTTTAAAATGAAGGTAAAGTTTAATACATCACTTTTTTATAAAGTCTATAGTTTGCGAAATATGGCCTGCCAAAGTGGCAAAAAGGTGGTAGAAATGCACGGGAGGGGGCATTTCTAAACTATAAGACATAGAAACTTGAATCTTACAATACAGATAGGTCTTATTTAAAACCATCATTCAAAATTATTTCGAACATTATCTGATGATGAATTTTTAGTAACAGCGATAAAACTGTAATAAATTCAAAGCGTTCTAACTCATAGGTCATTGGCCTTTTTGGAAAATGGTCTTAACAAATAATGTTTCTTAATATTTCTTCTTCTTCTTAATAATGTTTTAAACCATAAAAAGTATATGTACCATCCCGACATAGCAATGTCGGGATGGTACATCTCTGAAATTTGGCTAAGTCCACAGAGCTTCGTTCGTTCGAATTTTTCTATAACCACAATTTTCTGAACTATGACTACAACTATATGGCTTTGATTACGGAACCCTACCATATGCGTATCTCGACACGCTCTTGGCCAATTTTACTGATGAATATTTTAATGTATAAGGTCGGGGAAAAAGTTTCTTCGTATTTTTTAAACAAATCCAAGACATATTTTTTTCAAGTTTAATTACATTTAATTATAATATATATGTGCCATTTTGTTCGATAACTTGTTGCCATCTTGTAGGTAGTGACATGATCCCGTTGCTGTAGAATTTTTGGGACTTCTGATCAAAAAAATGCAACAAGTAGTTTTGACAGTCCTCTCTTGATGTTAATCTAACACTACCCAAAGAATTCTGAAGAGATCGAAACAGGTGGAAATCTGAGGGTGCAAGGTCTGGGCTATATGGTGGATGCATTAACACTTCCCAACCAAGCTCTCTAAATTTTTGCTGAGTGGCCAAAGATGTGTGCGGTCTGGCGTTATCATGATGAAAGACCACACTCTTTCTGTTGATCAATTCCGGCCGTTTTTTCTCAATTTCTTGTTTGAGTCTCATCTGCTGTTGGCAGTAGAGATCCGAATCGATGGTTTTGCCCGGCGGTAAAAGCTCATAATGAACGATGCCCTGCCAATCCCACCATACACACAGCATCACCTTATTACGTGTTAATCCGGGTTTCGCTACAGTCTGTGGTGCTTCACTGCCCTTTGACCATGATCTTTTGCGCACATTCTTGTCGTAGGTGATCCATTTTTCATCACCAGTGATCAATCTTTTCAAAAACGGTTCGGTTTCGTTACGTTTCAATAGAGAATCGCAAATGAGTACACGATTCATTTGGTTTCTTTCAGTGAGCTCGTGTGGCACCCAAATATCGAGTTTTTTGTATACCCAGTTTTTTTCAAATGGGTCAAAACTGTTTTGTGGTCAATCCCCAGTTCTTCAGCTACGTCGTAACTACTAATATGCCGATCTTGGTCCACTTTTTCAGAAATGGCATCGACTTTATCCGTAACAGGGCGACCAGAGCGAGCTGCATCTTTGACATCAAAATTCCCGGACTGAAAACGCTTGAACCAACATTGTGCTACTCTTGATGACACTGCATTAGGTCCATAAACGTCACAAATTTTATTCGCGGCGTGTGTCGCATTTTTCCCTTTTTTGTTATAAAATTTCACAATATATCGAATTTGTTCGTTAGATTCACTCATTTTATCGAACAAAAAAACAATTGAAAAATGGCGGGAAATTGCTTTTTACGTTTTGTATTCCTTTTTTAAAATGTCATATTTTTAATGGTATCAAAACCAGCCAGATACAAACAGTACAACGGATAAGATTTTTACTACAACTTTATACATACAAAATACGAAAAGACTTTTTCCCCGACCTATTATATTCATCGATTTCTCCGCCAAATTGTTGACCACTTTAAAAATATATATTTTGTTCGGTATACTACCAATCGGATATACTTCCAATTTAGTCCCATTGTCACCAAGTCAGGATCTGTGGATGGGATCCCAGAGAAATCGCGGGTAGCTCTCAAATTTTATAGGCACTTTTCATATATCTTTGAAGGCGGTTTTTTGGTGCAAGGAATGGATATTGTCATACAGCTGATCCAGCACGATGGCAATGATCCAGCATTATGGGCTTCCACGGAAAACAATAAGCGGTGGGTTTTTGATTTTTGAAGTTTTAATTATGTTAACATTTTTTACGGAATTGAGGAAAACTACTTTATTTCTTGAAACATAATTCTCCATGTTTAAAGTATGTCTTCTCTTCTTATTTATCTGTATTGTGTATTAAAATTGTTTTTTACTAGGTATCATTAATGTATAATATGTTTTTATTTGTGATTAGCGCAATGTTCAATTGTTTATATTAGAGACCTGTGACCTGATAATGTTTCAAGAAAGAAAAAGTAGGTATAAAAGCTTTGCACTTCGAGGCAACGAAGAGCCATTTAATTTTTTGAAAAGTTTTAATAGTTACGTAAGTAAATTCTTAGCTATGATGATGATCAAATTATTGTATTTTGCGTGTGCTATTTTATTTGTAAATTGTGTAAACAAAAAGGTAAGAGATTTTTGGACGTATTTTTTATAATAATAAATTTTGAGATGCTCGAAATTGTAAAATTAAACAAATATTGAACGTGAAAATACTTTAAAAACAATAAAATAATAAATTTTTGGTATACTCCCTAATCAAGTCATGCCGCTTTTACACCGATGTCAAAAAAGATAGCGGTTCTCAATTCGATCCCTAGTTTTTTACCAACTACGATAGAGCCACGAATACGCATCTTTACACATTTTTTTGAAGACAAAGGTGTTTAATTTTGAATTTGGAGTACATTTTTTGGTTAGAGCAATTATTTGCTCTAATTATTTGTAATATCATGTCCTTATGGACATGATATTACAACCTAAATACGTACTTATTAAAGAGTCGTTATTTTTTTTGTAGACCGCCGTTACTTTATCACCCGAAGTAGCCGCTGATATTCTGAAAGCAATTAAAGTGTGCGTCAGTGAAGAGGAGGTACCAGAAATTATCCGCATAATACGTGATGGGGAATGCAGGCAAGATCAGGCGTTCCAAATTATGATACACTGCATAATGAAAGAAACTGGATACATGACGGAAGATGGGATGAGAGTTAATATAGACAAAACGTCTTCAATCTTTCCAAATAAGGAAGTAATAAAGAAGATATTGTTGGAATGCGACAAAAATATTATTGGTGATGAAGATTACCGTTTTAAATTTTACAAATGTTTTCAAGAGAATTCTCCATACACAATGTCTCTCTGAGAGTTGCAATGAAATCATAGGTAGAATCCGCGTCATTGACTTGTTCACTTTTTTCACTTTGTTCGGTATCGAAATATCCTAACCATACTGCATTTTTTTTGCCTGAAATCATTTTTGTTTTCCTTATCTTTCGTTGATCATCGATCGTTCCTGTTCGGACGTTATATTGGATTTGTCGATGTTTGATTGTGATGTAAAATGTAATCAAATTTGTTTGTATTATGTTATTATGATTAAAAAAACACGACCATGTTCGCATTTGTTCATTGTTTAGTTATTACGTCCTATACCTAGATATTATGTAGGTATCTTTTTAGGTATTTAGTCGTACTATCTACCTACACACTGACAACAGCAGCGTAGGATGCCAGTAACAAGTTTTTTAAAATTAACGAAGCTCTATGGATTTAGGCAAATTTCAAAAATGTATATTCTCGACCTAGTATATCCTTTTTAACCGACTTCCTAAAACCAAGAAGGAGAAGGTTATCAATTAGCTTGTTTGTTTTTAATGTTTGTTACCTCAGAACTTTGTCAATTTGGCGGACCATATTTCGCAAAGGAAAGACTTTGTAAATAAATTATGTATGAAACCTTACCTTCACTTTAAAAGACCTTTTCAACGATACTCCGCACGAGGAGGTGCAGAGAAGAAAATGTTTTTCATCCCCAATTCACATGTACCAGGGCCACCCCTAAAATGCAATTTATATATTTATATAGTTATTAATAAATTTCTTATATTGAGATCTATATTATAACTGGCATTTTGCAAAGTTTCATGCATTTATCTTAATAATTATAGAAGTTAGAAGGTTAAAAAAATCGGACTGACGGACAGACACAGTCGGACGGACATAACGAATTTATAAGGGTTCCTTGTCAGGCTACAGAACCCTAAAAAGTGAAGTGAACGCCCAATAACTATACACTTACGCCACACGAGGAAATGCAGTTCAATTTATGTTTTCTCTACTTTACATGTCGCTCATCTTGTGTTTATGACATCACCATAATCAGTGCTTATGACCTACAAAAATCTATTAATACCTTATTTATCAAAATTGATTGAGGTATGTAGACTGTGATGGGCAGTCCACATTGCTCGAAGAACTGATAACCGATGGGGAAGAAAGGTTCTTGAGTGGAGACCGCGAACCGGAAGACGCAACGTAGGTAGGCCTCCCACTAGATGGACCGACGACATTGTGAGAGTCGCGGGCATCCAGTGGATGCAGATGGCAGGATGTCGTACAGTGTGGAGATTTAAAGGGGATGCCTTTGTTCAGCAGTGGACGTCTTCTGGCTGATGACGATGATGATGTAGACTGTAAGCGGAAACATACATAATACACTAATGACAAAACTCTTTGCATCATTGGGTAAAAAGCGAACGCAGCAATCAATCACATATAAGTATTTGTATTGTTGTTTGTATATTTGTACGAGCCACATTATTATTTTGAGCTTATTGTACTTGAAAACGAACGCCCTAACTGCCCACTGTGAGCAGTTAAGGCGTTGAAATCAAGGTTTTCATCTACTGAATCGAGCGCAAGATCAGAGATGAAGACTGGGTCTGACCCATTCTGGCTCGTTCCTTATGCAAAAAATGGGAATTGTCATTCAGTGTGATAGTAATGCTGCTAGCATTATGACCTCCCACAGAAAACAATGTAGGTTTTTGATTTTTGACGTAAAACTATGTTAAAAAATTTAATTTAATTTGTCATTTTGTAACGGATGGATAGTTAAACAGTATTTCTTGAAACATAATAGCTGTGATAATAGGCCTGTGTCCTATTTTTCACCAACTCATATAAAGCTGATCATAAATAGAACCCATAAAAGAAAAGAAAATTTTTGCTCTAAAATAAATAAGTTATAAGTATTTCAATTTCATGCTAGACAGAGAGCGTACTATAGCACGTTATGACGTCAAACCGTGCGTGCATCATGCAAATGCTATACAAACACACGCTTTGCGGGAGCATCCGCTCTCTATTTCCACCAAAAACTTTAAACGCCTATATCTCAGAAATGTATTAGCTAATTTAAACTATTTTTTTAGTAGTTGTAATATATTTTATTATTACCCTTCGCTAAGCCTGTTCTTTGTAATCAATGAAACATCAGGTCACATACCTATTCTGCTTGTTTAAAATATGTTTTCTCTTTTTATCTATCTGTATTGTCTATAGCAGTTTTTGTACTATCACCGTTAATTAATGTATAATATTATATTTTATTTGTGATAAGTTTTAATTGTTTATGTCGGAGACCTGTGACCTGATACTAATTTAAAAAAGATAAAATAGTTATAAAAGCACTGCACTTGGATGAAACGCAGCACAATTTTCCTTTTTGTAAAATTGTAAGAGTAGATAAAATCTTAGCTATGCTAAACATGATCAAATTATTGTATTTTGCGTGTGCTGTTTTATTTGAAAATTCAGAAATCAAAAGAGTAAGTGTGAAAACAAAGATTTTTAGGTGTCTGTTTTTTTTAACGGTAGAATTTTTTTCAATATTACAGATTATATTTATTATAGTTTATTATGATACGCTCAAAACTAATTATAATTAGAAATTTTGAGATTCCGGAAAAACTCTAAAGTTAAAAACACTTGTAAAAAAAAACATTGTATATCTCTATTTTAATCTTATACGATAGAAATCTCCCATGAATACGCAACTTAACATATTTCCTTCAGGACAAAGCAATATGGAAACGATAGTACAACTTAAATACATACTTATTAAAGAAACGTAATTTTTTTTGTAGACCACCATTACTTTACCACCCGAAGTAGCCGCTGATATTCAGAAGGCAATTAAAGTCTGCGTCAGTAAAGAAGAGGTCCCTGAAATTATCCGCATAATACGCGATGGGGAATTCAGACAAGATCAGGCGTTCAAAAATATGATACACTGCATAATCGAAGAAGCTGGATACATGACGGAAGACGGAAAAAGAGTCAATATAGACAAAGCGTCTTCGATATTTCCAAATAAGGACATAATGAAGAAGATATTGTCGGAATGCGACAAAAATATAATTAGCGACGAAGATTACTGTTTTGAATTTTACAAATGTTTTCAAGAGAATTCTCCTTACAGAATGTCTCTTTGAATGTTGCAATGAAATCTTGCGTAGAATTTGTGTCAAGCTATGTATAGAGTTGATGTCATGATATAAACTAAATTCTGATCTTGTATTGAAAACACGCGATTTACTGTTTTCTTTAAATCTCCATTAACATAAATTCATGCCAGTATACTTACTTTTTTTTGAGACTTTATTTTTTGTAAGTGCAAAATCTTTAGCTCTTGACTCTTATGATTTGATCTTTTTTCTGTGCTATTAGTTTTCTGTTTTTAATTTTCTACCCATATAATTATATCAGCGTTCTAACCATACAGGTAGTTTCTTTTAGTGGAAACTTATAATTGACTCTTTTATGTTATATTTTGTTTCTATATCTTTTATTTCAGGCTGTTAGTATCTCTAAAATTTTATTATTTTGATGACAAATTAGGGTTGGTTTAATAATAAAAAAAAAAACTTTTTAAACATTTTTTCCTCCCTTAATCCGGCCCTTGCGCAAAATAACATAGCCTATACTTCAATCTAGTCATAGCTAAGCATATTCGTGAAAACCGCATTTAAATCCGTGCTGTGGCTTAGGAGACGTGCGTGGACAAACAAACAAACAGACAAAAATTCTAAAATCTGTTTTAACGTGTTCAGCTTATTTTAAGATATCCTCTGTTTTTATTTTTGTTATCTCGCAATTATAGATTTTTTTATCTCTACGTATTGGTTTTATGCATAGATGTCGTTTGTGTTATCAACATTGTGAATTGCAATATAACAAGGGTATGAAGCCTATTTTAAATTATACATTACGTAAAAATCACTGTCCGTGTTATATGTTTTGACCCAACGTGGGTAAAGAGTAGCAGTTCAATAGTTTGCTTCTTACATAATTTATTCTCTCCTTTTTTTGTATTGTTTTTCTCTTATAGGTAGATATATTTTTTCCACTAGGCTTTCAAAATTGCCTATAAATTTGCATGTTAGAACAACAGTACACAAGAATTTTTATTTTATTTTAATATATACAAATAACTTAAAAACTAGGGTGCCGCTGGCAGCGGGCAGGGCCCAAGCTACCGGTGGTTAGGGCTGCAGAGTGAGGAACCTCCTGACAATGCGGGCCGTGTCCAGGATGACCGCCTCCTGCATCTGACCCTTGACCCAACCGTCTAGCGAGAGCCTCTTATTAATGTGGTGGTCGAGGCTCTTCGCTATAAGGCCGTTCACCGATATAACTATCGGGACAATGATCGTCGAGTCAACATCCCACATTGCGATAACCTCGTGAGCCAAGTCAAGGTACTTGCTGAGTTTGTCCTTCTCGGCCTTCACGAGGTTCTATTATTATTATTAATGAAATTTATGGGATAGCTCATATTTTTTCACGATACAGGATTAATGCTATAGTAAAAGTTGTTTATAAAGATTAAAATCATATTATGAGAAGTATAATGACTTCTTTTCGGATTAATACCACTTGCATGTAGGTAGTTAAACCATAGCAGACAGAAGTTTTTAAATAAGTTACAGTTATATATCTTTATTTAATTACATTCTCGGGTCTAGCCCGGACATATGGTAGGCATTGGTGGAGTAAAGCCAACACCAAGAGGCCCTGTTGAATATAAAATACGTGCAATTATGGAATATGTATAAAAAGGAATATGAAACTATTGTACAGTATAGGATAAAAATAAACTGGACTATTGAGGCGAACAACGTGTGAGTAAGAAAACAGATCTCTAGGATGAGAAACGGCACCTGCCTTATCCTGTCTCATCTCAATACATATTTAGGCAGGTGATGACTTGCCACCCACTGAATGGGCCCCCCATAAAGGCTGCCGTATCTTGGCACCGGAAGGGCAACATCGGCGTGGCTTAGGGTGTAGAGAGGTGTGCTGCACTTTCACTAAGAGCTACTCGCGGCGTTATGCCCTTTTACAGTTATATGATTATTAACGGGATTTTTACTGCGGTAAGATTGTGAATGGAGCACCCGATATTTTGGCGCAGTTACAAGCACCATATTCACGAGACTGAAGAATGCACGTGCGTAATAACTGCGAAAAACAACCGTGATAGTTTAAAACATTGTTTTAAGTAAGTTAGTATATTTTTACCCTTTTAGGAAGATACACTAAACTTATACATCACACCAACATAGAGCTACAAATAAAGCAGTTGTTATGAAACTATTGAAATTTGTAGATCTGAAGAAATATCATTCAGTATCGGCATAGCGTCCAATGTAATGCCCAAAATGTGCCTATTTTTGCTTAGAGTTCTTCACTTTTTGTCTTGATAGCCTGGCTCTTGATCGCCAATTCGCCTGATGTTGAGTGATGATGCAGTAGACGATGGAGCACGCTTGCCTAGAAAAAGCCGATTCACTTGCGAGTTGAAGACACCCAGATTGTAACTATCAGGTAACACCCATACAGGCAATGCATAAATATTTTTACTTATTATATACTAGCTTTTTTGCCCGCGACTTCGTACGCGTAGATTTTCATATAAACCTTCAATTCTTTTTTCTTCCCTTAATCCGGCCTTGCGCAAAATAACATAGCATATACTTCAATCTGGTCATAGCTAAGCATATTCGTGAAAACCGGATTTAAATTCGTCCGCATTTTCTTCCAGGGGTGTAGGAGATGTGCGTGAACAAACAAACAAAAATTCTAAAAACTGCCTTAACATGTTCAGCTGTTTATTTTAAGTCGCCCTGTGTGAAGTATTGATAGAATCATAAAAGTAATAAATAACACCGTCAACAGTTTTCAAATCAAAAAGATAATGTGACCACAGTGCAGAGCATGTTTTGAAATTTTCTTTTTGTCTAAACCATTAAAATTATATTTCCGGCCAGTTTCGCTGGCCACGGAACCCTGACATAATGCTTGTCTTAACACGCTCTTGGCTAGTTATTTCTTATTTCGCGTGCATTTGTATGTATACCTTGATTAAAAAGCCATGAAATGGAACTACTCTATTTATCTGTTAAAATATCACAGTAAAATAAAATTATTTCTATATTCTTATTCTTATTGCAAATATACACTGTATTCTTCTAAAAGATAAGTTTATATACCCTGCATAAAGGGTGCAGCAATGACTTATGTAGTGGCTGTTCACAAAACCAGACCACAGACATAAACATATAAATTTAAGTATAGTTAAATCTATTACATAAATATTATATATACTATTCAAACTTAACCTAGGGTGAAGTAATTTTACAAAACAAAAAAAAAAAACATACTTAGTGTGATAGGTTACTTAATTATATATGAGATGATACAAAACTTATGACGCTACTTTCTTAACTATTTATATATCGATATTTATTTTCTAATTATAATTTTCTAAAATTTATCGTCGAAAAAATCTTTTATCTCGTAATAACATTTTTGGGTTAGAAACTTACGAAGTTGGTTCTGGAAAAATGTTATTATTTATTTCTTTCTTTATTGCATCCGGAATTTTGTTGTATAGGTTTATTTTCATGTACAAAGGGCCTTTTTGAATATTTCTATTCGCGGGACTGTACTAAAATAGGATGCGGTATATTTTGTGTTTTAAATGCTAACATAGAATAAAACCATGAGAATGTAATATGGAGCTTGGAGCTTCCCGGTGTGGTACTGGATGTAGATGCGACCTGGGCTATAGGGACAACGTCATGTATGCGGTCGGCTAGGTCTGCCAGCACATCGAGTGATGACGTCATCTGCTGCGAAGCAATGATGGTCTGCGTGCTGTTCGGTAGGCGGCTGGTCCAAATCATGCGTAAAAAGTCTTCTGGAACTCCGGGGCCTGCTAGGTGTCGTAGATGACGTAAGAATTGAGAAGGCTTACGATCACCTAGCTCCTCGTGTGTTAAAAGTTGCTGTACCTTTTTTCTCTTGATGCGGACAAACGTTTAATTAGCTCCAGCTTGAGTTTTTCGTACTTCTCGGTCACAGGCGGGTTGACGATGATGTCTTCGACTTCAGCTGCGTATTGCGAGTCAAGTTGTCCAATCACATAGTAGAACTTGGTGCTATCTGCAGTGATGTTGGAAATCGCGAATTGGCTTTCGATCTGGGCGAACCAAATCGCTGGCTTCTCGGGCCAAAACGGTGGAATTCGCACGCCAACTCGGAATACATTGTCATCATCTTTATTCTTCGTGTCAGCCGCAGTGCTATCAGTACGATCTAGCGGCATTCTGACCTTTGTCGGTGGTGTACGGTCCATTCAGTGGTCACCAATTATGGTGGATTTGTACTATTTATATAGAAGGAGAGGGTTAAGCTACCGACAATGGAAGAAAATAGCTGAGTCCGAAAGAAATTATAAATTTAATGCAAAGAAAAATCTTAGACAAATCTTAGAAAAAGCGAATGACAATTCCATTTGAAAATCGGTGTTCTTTTATTTTTTTCTTTTCGCGCCCCAGCGCCACACGTCGTGGAAAATTGGAATGAAATTCACGAAGGTTGGCGCAAGGAGTACGAGTACGCCACACTCCTACTCCATGCACTGGAATGAATCACCAAAGAGGTTGTAAGGCCTATAACATGCTTGATCTACAGGTTCATTCATCTAAGAAGGTTAAGGAACCTTCTTTAAATTTAAACTGATTAACCGAATGACCATGTTGACAGTTGACATAGTTGACAGTTTCAAAATTTTAATGGCTATGTCAATAACATTCTCTTTACTTTGGATCTCCTTGCTTGAGGCTATGTGACGATCCTCATATTACGTTTCGGGTAACGAAGAAATAAATCATTGATTTTTATTTTCGTTTATGTAAAAATAAAGAATTAAAATAAATGATATAAGATAGCCTATGTTTTAATCTGGTAATTTCTAAGCATATTCGTGAAAACCGCATTAAAATCCGTCCAGTGGTTTAGGAGATGTGCGCGGACAAACAAACAAACAAACAAACAAACAAACAGACAAAAATTCTAAAAACTGTCCTATCGTGTTCAGCTGCTTATTTTAAGACGACCTGTGTGATTTTTTTTTTGTTATCTCGCAATTACAGATTTTTTTATCTCTACGTTTTTATTATATGTATAGATTATGTTAATTCTCGGGTCAAGCCCGGACATTAATTGGTGGGCATTGGGGGAGCCGTAGCCAACACCAAGAGGCCCTTTTGGATTTAAAAATACAATATAATTACGGAATGTGTATAAAATGGAATATGAAACTATTGTACAGTATAGAAATAAAAAACGTCTGGGCTTTTGATCCAATAGATCTGTTCTCCTATCCATAAGTTATTCCCCAATAACTTATGGATAGGAGAACAGATATATTGGATGAGAAACGGCACCTGCCTTACTCTGTCTCATATCAAAATATATTTAGACAGGTGATGACTTGCCATCCACTGAATGGGCCCCCCATAAAGGCTGCCGTATCTTGGCACCGGAGGAGCAACATTGGTTACTTATTTTTATTATTACGTATACTTGATAGGAGATGGGCGCCGCCGTTCGAACGCACATGAACGAACGTTCAACTAAACGCTCGATAAAATAATCTATGCCATACACAGATATACACAATGCCATACAATTATCTGTCAGCTTCTCGCAGACGAAAAATGAAGTGATACAATAATAATTTATAGAGAATACTCTCACAACAAAGCGTTTATGCATTAGAAGGTCAGTACAGTAAAACTAGAAACCAATAAAAAGAATAAGATAGAATAAGGTCCTAAAATAAGAAACATGTAACATATTAAATTGTTTTAGTCTGGTCATGCAACACGTGACCAAAATGCTAGTTTCTGCTTTGCCCAAAGGTTGAGCATTGCCATACGACGTGGTAATGAGCCAGATTTCAACTGTTAGCGGTTTACTAGTTTTATTGTTGTTGTATTTTTAGGATCTAAATTTGGGTTTATTGTTCATTGTATTTTTTTATAATAAATATATATAAAAAACGAGTACCGTTTTTTATTTATTCAACCAGACTGAATTGATATAATAATCTCAAAAACAAAATATTTTATATTCCTAATTCCTTTAAATTCCTAAACAACACTAAGGTGCCTACCCAATTCAATGTGATACATTTTGAAGAGTGTTCATCGGATCTGCATGATGTTGTTTATCTCCCCCTCCTGTCCATTTTTCTATTAGACGGCCAGGGCGGGAACGAAGCGACTTCATGTCGTGACGCCGTTTTACCGTTGGTATCCTGAAAACCCGCACTAAGCGCTTCTATTATGCGAACTGCTAGACTGTGGAATGCGCTGCCCGAAAGGCTGTTCCCCAATAGTAACAATCTGAGTGTCTTCATATCACGAGTGAATCGGTTTCTTCCAGGCAATCGTGCTCCATTGTAGACCGCATCATTGCTTAACATCAGGTGAGTTGGCTTGGCACTCAAACGTAAACAATTTTTTTAAATAAATGAGCATATTGATATCTTAGAATATGTCAGTCGTCTAGAAATAAAGATACCTAAAAAGTCGTCTAGAAAAAAAATACCTAATACCTATAGGTACCGAGCATTGTTGTCTTCTTTTTATGTTTTTGTGGAGTATATTAACTCATTCGACGTTGAGCTTTTTATTTATTTTGATTTGACATATCTGACTTATGACATCATTCGTTTTTAGTTTTAACTAGCTGTACCCGCAACTTCGTTTACGTGAAATTTAAAATAGCTAGTCATAACAGACGGAGGCTGGAAATTACAGTAATATGTTACTGACAATATTGGTAACAGAACATCTCTGTAAACAAAATTGTCGGTTAAATTTCCTGGAGCGTACACAAATAAATTTGTGATATCGCTCACTCTGGACAGGGCCCACAGGGAACTGCACAAGCTTCAAGTGAAACGGGAACTTGTTGAGTATTAGGGAAGTTGTTCGGTATCCGAAGAATGAATACGCGTCCAGCACCATCGCCATTAAGAACTCCGCTTCAATCACGTTTCGCTGCATAATCATAATCAACCCTGTATCATTGCACAATTTTGGTGGGCTCAAGTTGCGCAAAAGAATGATTGGTACTCCGACTTTTAGTTGTATCTTGTGCGTTGAAAGCCCAGAAGCAGATAAATAGTTTAAAATGTCAACCGGGGAGGTACTGGCCTCATCTTTATTCATAACCCGGTTGATGGCGCTGTAGAAGTGGATAGTACCACCGCAAGTAAAAAAACTCCACGGGGTGCCAAAAGTATACTTGACATTATGTTGACAGTTGACAGCTTGCTTTGAACAGAAAACACTCTTGATATCATCAACAATCAGTTGCTAGGCAATAGCGTTGACATAGTTTGAACAACCCCTTTGAGGTGCTATTACTACATTAATCCCCAAATTATCGACCTAACTAAACACATCGAGTTATATGTACTACGTAAAGAGCAGAGAACTTTCATACAAATATAATACACCATTTCATAACACATAATAACGTGTCAAATGTTTCCTATTGCTTTGATTTACAAAGTTTCGTAACCATAGGTCTAAGAAAAAGAAAAAAAAAGTAGCTTAAACGTTGATCTGTTTTTATATAAATAATTACTATGCCAAGTTTCATTAAAATCCGTTAAGTAATTTAAGCCTAATGCGATAAAAAAGGGACAGACAGACAGACAGACAGACAAAGAAACTGTTTTGGCATCTATATCGGTAATGATGTTCTTCATAGTCAAAATTTTCCAAAAATATTTGATGTACAGATTTAGCTCGGCTACAGTTTTATTATATGTATAGATAGATAATTACTCGTATGTATAAAAGCACTTTGATGGCTTATAATGCCATTAGTTTGCTTAAGAAGAACTAGCATTAAATTCAACATGATCAAATTTCTTGCTCTGTTTGCATGTGCTATTTTGTTTGTCAGTAGTGAAAACAAAGGGGTAAGTTTTTTTTTTAATTCTTATGCTTTTTAATATAATCATAAAAAAATGATTGGAATGTAGTAGATAATGTGTCTACAATACACCTTATCAGCTATATTTTTAAAGCAACCATCTGTAATATTAGGTACTTACCTACATAATAGGTCGGGGAAAAAGTCTTTTTGTATTTTGTATGTATAAAGTTGTAGTAAAATCTCATCGGTTGTACTGTTTGTATCTGGCTGGTTTTGATATCATTAAAAATATGACATTTTAAAAAAGGAATACAAAAAGTAAAAAGCAATTTCCCGCCATTTTTCAATTGTTTTTTTGTTCAATAAAAAGAGTGAATCTGACGAAGAAATTCGATATATTTTGAAATTTTATTACAAAAAAGGGAAAAATGCGATACAAGCCGCGAATAAAATATGTGACGTTTATGGACCTAATGCAGTGTCATCAAGAGTAGCACAATGTTGGTTCAAGCGTTTTCAGTCCGGGAATTTTGATGTCAAAGATGCAGCTCGCTCTGGTCGCCCTGTTACTGATAAAGTCGATGCCATTTCTGAAAAAGTAGAGCAAGATCGGCATATTAGTAGTTACGACGTAGCTGAAGAACTGGGGATCGACCACAAAACAGTTTTGACCCATTTGAAAAGTCTGGGTTTAAAAAAAAAAACTCGATATTTGGGTGTCACACGAGCTCACTGAAAGAAACCAAATGAATCGTGTGCTCATTTGCGATTCTCTGTTAAAACGTAACGAAACCGAACCGTTTTTGAAAAGATTGATCACTGGTGATGAAAAATGGATCACCTACGACAAGAATGTGCGCAAACGATCATGATCAAAGGGCAGTGAAGCACCATAGACTGTAGCGAAACCCGGATTAACACGTAATAAGGTGATGCTGTGTGTATGGTGGGATTGGAAGGGCATAGTTCATTATGAGCTTTTACCGGCGGGCAAAACCATCGATTCGGATCTCTACTGCCAACAACTGATGAGACTCAAACAAGAAATTAAGAAAAAACGGCCGGAATTGATCAACAGAAAGGGCGTGGTCTTTCATTATGATAACGCCAGACCGCACACATCTTTGGCCACTCAGCAACAATTGAGAGAGCTTGGTTGGGAAGTGTTAATGCATCCACCATATAGCCCTGACCTTGCACCCTCAGATTTCCACCTGTTTCGGTCTATTCAGAATTCTTTGGGTAGTGTTAGATTAACATCCAGAGAGGACTGTCAAAACTACTTGTTGCATTTTTTTGATCAGAAGTCCTAAAATTTCTACAGCAACGGGATCATGTCAGTACTTATAAGATGGCAAAAAGTTATCGAACAAAATGGCACATATATATTATAATTAAATGTAATTAAACTTGAAAAAAATATGTCTTGAATTTGTTTATAAAATACGAAGAAACTTTTTCCCCGACCTTATATTTAATAATTTATATATTGTGTTAACACGCGTATCTACAGTAATAAATGAACGCATTCTTAAAAAAAATTGTACAGTATCGGTTACTGAATTAAGACGTGCTATTTTTGGTATATGGTATATTATATATATATAATATAAAAGCCAAGTGTGACTCATAACACATTAAAATAACCTGAGATATACCTACCTATAAGATAGTTCCTAATTTTTATGCAATTGAGAAAGATAATAGGATATGAAAAACAGCACAATATGGCGTACGAGCATAGACAGGCATTAGACCATAGATAGCTTGTCCATACTGTACAGTTTCGTTGGTTATTTATCCGTACATTAATATTTACAATTTTTATTTTATGTTTTTTCGATCAATATAAATAATATAATGAATTTTCTAAAATAAACGACTGAATACTGTTCAGTTACTATAAATTTATCTTAACACTGACAGTACATACACAAAGCATTTTATGATCTTATTTTATTTATCGTTTAAATGTATATTGTTTGGTCGCTGGTGTTTTGGAAAACGCGTCATTTCTTTATAGTAATATCACTTTCGTACTGATAACCAACTGTCCGCTCGCCGCAACCTTGTATTATTATTATGTATTGTGTACCGCAACTATATCTGTAAATAAACCCAGAAATTCGTCACCTACTCGCACTTGGCCATTATTTATTATTTCTTGTTTTATTTTAGAGTGTACTAAAATCATGCCAAGTTTGACGCTTGTTCGAATTACCGTTATATTAGAGCAAGTACAAAAATACGTTTAAAAAACAATTGTTGTATTTTAGCCAGCTCTTTACTTTTTATTTTTATAACTTTATTGTTATTTATTAGTTAATCCGCCGTAACATGTGGCCACATCTGTGATACCTAAATAACATGTTTATTCAACCATGAGCTCAGTACCCTTAGTACAAGATTTGATAGTTTTCGAAAACTTTTTTCGTTCTCGTATTGTTCCATACATTTCAGCAAAGCGCCTCTAGAGGAAACGCGGAAGAACTAAAATCGGTAGTAATCGGCAGTATAGGTTGCTTCACTCGAATACGAAAGAAGGTTTCGAATAGCGTTTAGCCCAGCAATGTATGGAACAAAACGAAAACGAAAAAAGTTTACGAAAACTATCAAATCTTGTACTAGGGGTACAGATGAATTTCGAACGCTGCACAATTTTTTTTTTGGCAGAAATAAACCAATTATGAGATCAATGAAATAAATGAATGATGATTGTGAGAGTCGCGGGAATCCAGTGGATGCAGATGGCAGGCTGTCGTTCAGTGTGGAGGTCTGAAGGGGAGGCCTATGTGCAGCAGTAGACGTCTTCTGGCTGATGATGATATAATGACGATAAAGCCAATGATAAGTTAGTATGTAAAATTATATTAGCACATAAATATTTTTATCTTTTACAGACTAACCTTAATGTTCCACCTGAAATAGCGTCCAAAATATTAAAGGCGTTAGATAAATGCATCAACAAAGAAGATATACCAGAAATTCTGCGCACTATACTTAACGATGAAGTCAGATCTGATGATAAATTTAAAAACGTTACACACTGTGTTTTAACCGCAACTGGATATATAAATAAAGAAGGAAGAGTTAACGTAGATAAAGTGGCTGAGGAGTTTCCAGAGCAAGAAAACATGAGAAAAATACTTACAGAATGTAATAAAAGTATGGGAGACTCACCCATGGAAAATTCTTATAAATTATACAAATGTTTTCAGAAAAGTTTCAAAATTATATTCTGAGAAGTGCCAAAGTACTCGAGTGAGTTTACAAAAATGACTTTAAATACATCTCCTATCTAATAGATAAAGAAAATACATGAATAATAAAATAAAATTATCATTATGTATATTAGATGCAGCAGAAAATTAGGAATGCATTTTATCGGAGATAATTTAAACATACATTAAAAGAATGGCTTCTCGAACAGGCATTATACAAATACTCTGACATGACCGAAATCAGAGTGATTTAATTTACATTGTATAATAGTGGTATAATTTGTTTTAATTTTTGATATATTTTTTATGTGTTAAACCAATTATAATTGTTTCACTAGAATTTAATTTAATATTTATTTTTGTTTAAATGTATCAATTTTATTGAATAATTACTTGAATTTTTATCTCCTACAATAAATAATTATAATTTAACGAAGTAATTACATTAGTAGATTTATTGACATGTACCTATGTAAAGAAGCTGGTTATTTGTACAATGATGGAAGAGTCAATGTCAAGAAGGCGTCATCAGTTTTTCCAGAGAAAGTTAAGAAGTTTAAGATGTTAACAGAAGTTAAAAAAAAGTTAATATAAATTGTGCAAAAAGAGGTTTTGTATATGTTACAACGTTTCAAGACGAATTTAATAAACACACTCAAAAACAAGCCCTAGTCACATCAAAGTCAAGTATTTCAGTTACGGTCCAACCAAATCATGCCACAATAAATTCGTAAAAGCTTAGTCCTAAAATTTATTTGATACCATTTACTTCGTGGTTCATAGTTCTTTATTTTAATTACTTTTCACGATAGCTTGAAACCCTTATTGAAATCTTTATGAATAACAAAGTGTTATTTCTAAATTAGGTTGGTATAATATCCGTAAGTACCTATCTTATTGTAAGGTTTCTCCATTCATGCGGAAGTAGATATCACCACCCTTATCTTTGCGTCGATTCCACAATGATAGAGGTCATGGTCTATCAGAATATTAGTTTCTCCTGTACGATGTTTAGCTCTCTGTTCCGGCTTTCAACTGCATGAACCGCTTCGGCGGCAATTATGTTAAGGCCTGTTCAACGCATTGGCCTCTTTTCTCTCAGTCTCTTGTCCACTATTTTCTTGATGAACTTACTGGTGATGATGATGATGGTAGTGATGGTCTTCCAATGGTGCAGTAACGTTAAAAATACCATTTCGGATTAAGATCTGGAGATAACATTAGGTAGGTTAGGTACCAATCATAATATTTATTACTATTTTTATGACTCTTTGTATTATTTAAGAACGATTGTAAATGACTTGGTTCTAGATTATCGGGTAGACAGACGTTAGAATGATGAATATAATTAAATGTTAAAGGTGTGAGTGTTAGTTAACTTTGTATGTGTTCCACGACATCCCTGACAATCCTAGTAATATATCAGCTGCTCTAGATGTTTTATTAGTTAAATTACCAAAAAAAATATTGTTTGGAAAGGGTTCCCATACGTCTGAAATTTTCCGGAAATGCCGAGATTTCAGGCTTTTGTCCGGAATGTGGGATTTTTCCAAAACATCCGGAATTCTAGAAATTAAATGAATAAGACCGCCACACGAGTTCTTTATGCCGCGAAATATTAACTTTGAAGGAAATGTCTGGAAATTTAATTAAGCTACCGGGTTCTTCCCAGGTGTTTTTTTTTTTTATCTGGAAACCCTATGTCTGGACAACTATCAAATGAACATATTCTTCACTCACCTGATTATTTTACTTTGGCTGCTGAAGATGAAATCAAAGATATGAGTAACCCTGGAGATAAGAAGCTTTACAAACTAGGTTGCTACTTAATTAGGTTCTAATAAATAAATAATATAAATAATAATCATTTATTTCAAGTAACATAGACTCATACAAATCACCAAATAATAATAGAAAAGAATAATAAATAGTAGCTAGTCACATTACATTAATAATAATAATTACAATTGAAATTTAAAATAATTAAACTAAAAATCAACATTATAATGAAATAATTACAATTGAAATTTAAAATAATTAAACTAAAAATCAACATTATGCAATAAATTAATAGGACTCATAGCATAGAATGAAAACAGAACTTAGAACTCTTTGTGAAATGGTGTTTTAATCGAAATCCCAAATAACAAATACTTCAAAGTCAAGACATTCCTATGAGAAAAGGAGACCTTTCTTGGAAACATTTGAAGAACACAAATGTAGTATCTACGGGCGTCGTCCCCCGTTCTTTATCACATAGCTTCATCACTTTTAACATTGCTTCTGGATCGGGGTACAGAGGAAATGACAGCTCTACATTCACTCTTCCGTCCTCAAACGAGTATCCAGCATTCTTGTAGGAACAATGAATGAAGTTTTTGAATTCGTCGTCTTCCCGGTATTTCCCTTCTTGAACGATTTTCATAAATTCGACAGTTTTAGATTGATTACCAGCACAATGTTTTATCGCTGAGTAAATGTGCTCATTCGATTCTTTAGAAAAGGTTATAACTTGCTGAAATAAATAAAAAAAAACTATTACATACTGTTTTAGAATTAAAATAGTAAATCGTTGTAAAAAAAAAAAAAACTTGTTTATATTATAAATTACTAGCTGTGCCCCGCAGTTTCACATACTTGAACTATTCCGCTTCTTATAAGAGTCTTATAAGAGTCTTATAAGAAGTCGAAGAACCAATAACCAATGGGGAAGGAGGATTCTTTCAGTGGAGATCACGAACCGGTAGATGCAGCGTAGGTAGGCTATGAGAGCTGTTGGCATCCAGTAGATGCAGATGGCTGGCTGTCGTTTTAGGTAGAGGACTAAGGGAGTGCCCTATGTTCAGACATCCTGTTCGGACATCTTATGGCTAATTATGAATCACCTACTTGAATAGGCAAGGCTTACGCTAAAGCGCTGACATTTAGCCTTTCAACGTAATCTTTTTGGAGGAAGAAGCAATAAGAATTATACTCAAAAACACAAAATCCGCACTTACACTTGCTACATTTACACTTGCTGCACCGACTTCACCGTATCCAATCAAAATGGCAATTAAACCCAGAAAATGTATCGATGCCATTATGTTGATTTTTTCAAGATCTTATTATTTCAAGAGGACGTCGCTTCAATACACAGGATTGCTTCTTATTAATCTCAATAGTCAGCTAAAGCTATTTAAATTGAAACTGAAACTGACGTAGTCATGCATGTTTTATTGAGATTACAATTATATTTTCAGGGTCCCGTAGTAGTACAAAGAACGTTTATAAATTCGTTCTGTACTTCTATCCGTCTGTCCTAATTTATTAAGAACCTTATAACTTCTGTTATTAAGATAAGTGCAGAAAACTTTGCACAATTTCAGTTCTAGTATGGATCTCTAAAAATATTGAATTTTCGGGTGGCTCTGTTACATGTGAAATGAGGATGTTTTTCTATCGATGCACCCCCTTGACTGTCCCTGGGCTATCGTTGAATAGGTTTTTTTAAATGAAGGTAAGGTTTCATATACCACTTTTATTAAGTAGGTACGTACATCTTCTGCTAAACATGGCCCATCAAAGTTAAAAAGTTGGTCCTCTGTTACTCGCCATACTAATAGATTATTATTAAAAACTTTTTTCTGTTAGGTATAGCAATTAAACTGTAATAAATTCAAGACGGTCTAACCATAGACTTACAATACCTAAAGTCAAAATCTCTAAGTGAAACAGTCAAAAAACGTTCAAGCGTCATTGTATACATAGCTAGACATCAAGGGCCTTACTTAAAAACGTTAATCAAGTTGACATAAGCTTAAATATGCTCCGTCTTGTTTTCGCGTGTGACGATTGCCGTCAGCGAGAAGTTGAGAGAGCATTTTAAAACATAGATCAACTTGAGTAACGTTTTTAAGTAAGACCCTATTTGTATAGTTCACAATGTCACATTTACTTCAATTTAGACATTATGTCACTTGAATAGTGTTTAACGGTACTTGTCTACTATGTCATCGCAGCACTGGTATAGCGCGGTGTTTTAGTCGGATCGCTGTTGCCTTACAACTAACCAAAAACTCAGCGCAATGCGTAGCGTGCGCCGAGTTTTGGTTCAGTCATTTTTTGGCACGATTGTGACTCTGTTGGTATTGTATCTAGATGTTTCCAAATAGTTTCCGCCTGACTAAACCCTTAAAAGTATCAGTTATGACGGGAAGATTCATCTCTAAAATTTGGCTAAGTCCATAGAGCTTCCTCGTATTTTTTTCTATAATTACCAATTTCTGAACTATTAATGTGACCACAAATATAACTTACAATTATGGCTTTGGCTACGGAACCCTACCATAAGGGTGGCTTGATACGCCCTTGGATAGTTATTTCATCTAAAAAAATGTTGATTTTAATAACATTCGTGTGAACAAAACATGAATAAGTTAATATATTGGGTGTTTGAAACTAGTGGTTCAGTATCAATAATAGATACCACATTTCTTATCGAATTGACAAGAAGTTTTAATAATGGGCCTTGTTTTATTTTTTTTGGGTTTCGTAGTACTTACTACAAGGAACCCAACTATTTATCCATCCGTCCTAGTTCTGTAGAAACTTCTAACTTCTTAGTTTTTACGCAAGTGCATGAAACTTTGCAAAAATACTATTTTATAAGGATTCCTACGGCATTCCAGAGTAGCTTTAATATGGAGTTCTTCAAAAAGGCTGTTAATAGAGTCTTAATGGTCGGCAGCGTATCTGTGATGGCCCTGGTGTTGCAGGTATCCATAGGCGACGGTGATCGCTTACCATCAGGCGGCCCGACTGCTTTTTTGCCACCTTTGGCATAAAAAAATATAGATAATGGCGTCGATTCTATTGTTAACTCATTAAACTAAACCAATCTGACAGGCTTAAAATTTTCTGCGTCACTTTGTAATTCAATAAGTGAGAAAAAGCATCTGAACATCGTCATCAAGTGTATTTTTATGGGACTCCAAATGAGTCCAAACTCGTGGGGTTTACTAATAGCCATTAATTCCACTATCTTTCTACATCCTTCATCCTGATGATGAATCAGTTAGATGGTACCAAATTATTGCATTGTCATCCAGATAACATATACTTGCAATGTAAATTTACACGACAGTTAGAAATGAATCGACTTGAACGTTTTTAAAACACTGTTATAAAAACGTTCCCGTAAATAATCATAATTATGACTGTATTGACGTTTTTAACAAGCTTTTACTAGCTTAGTATGTATTTATGTATGTTTATAACGGAATCTATTTAATAGTAGATTAGTAGCCAAGGGCTGTAAGGCATCAATTGCAGCCCGAGATATTTAGGCGCACGAGCGCAGCGAGGGCGCCTATAGTTCGAGGGTGCAATTGATGCTTACACCCGAGCTAACTACTCTGCTTTACATCTTGATTGTGAGGTAAGTAGAAAAAAACCGGCATTACAAGAATAAAACATTTTATTAGTAAAAATTTATAGTGAAATGAGAACAATTTCCAAATTTTAGGGACAGGTGTTTTTGGGTATGTTAATAGTTTGAGATTGTAATATTTGTTGGTCATGGACAAAATCTGACGGGATGAAGCTTTCTTCAGCAGAAGTTGATGGTTGCGGATCATCTCTTGAAAAAGATGTTTCATTTTTTGAAAGCTGAATAGTTTCCGTTATTCATCATTCAGCCCAATGACAAAAGAGGTCGCTTCGCTATTCCTGCCTTTTTTCATCTTTTTTTTAATGATTTTTTTCAAATACGAATTTAAGCTTCGCTGTTCGATATTTAAAATTGATGACTTATTATACTCATACGAAGACAAGGCTGAATAGCGAAGCGACCTCTTTTGTCATTGGGCTGAATGCATGATGTCTATTGCCAATATGATGGTTAGATGTACGTTGGTCACCTACAAGCCCCATTTGGGGGTAATAAAGACCTACTTACCGAATATGAGAGATGTAAAATGATTTTCATGTACTTCAAAAAGTTAAATTGACATTTTGCACGTTTATCAAGGACCGATGACAATGCAATAATTTAAATAGTTTGTCCCATTATCCTTACCAGGATCTTCAGGATTAGCTATTTTAAAGCGTGCTATTTAGTTTATTAAAACTCCTTGAATATTTTTTTAAATATAATTGTATTGAATAGATTTACGTGCATCATTTTATGTAGCTCTGTTGTAAGTGACGCGTAAGCGTGTTCAAAAGGTTGTCAAACAAATGCTAATTTAGCAATATAAAATTAATAAGTTGTCTATGGCGTGTCGAGAAATCAAAATAGGCACGTGATAGGGTTCCGTATACATTTTATATTTCCAAACTCTACGCTGCAGCTCAGTGGACTAGAGTCATCCCAACATTACCTGCCAACCACCACCAGAGTACCACATACGGTAGAAAAGTACCAGGAAAACATTGTGTGTGATAATCGTTTTACTTCAATGAACTAAGTACATAATAAGCGATTTTCAATTTTCTCTCAGAACCCCAAAACCAACAATGTGGAACGTTACAAATAAGTTTAATGACCGACCTAAATGAAGGTCTCAAAATCTACGCTAACTGATCGGCGCGCGGC
Organism: Agriopis leucophaearia; assembly: GCA_949125355.1. NCBI lineage: Eukaryota > Metazoa > Arthropoda > Insecta > Lepidoptera > Geometridae > Agriopis > Agriopis leucophaearia. Next base: position 6,628,053 of record OX421262.1, read on the forward strand.
ATCCACACTAATATTATAAATGCGAAAATAACTCTGTCTGTCTGTCTGTTTGCTACATAATCTCGTCTAAATGGCTTAACCGATCTTGATAAAATTTTGCGAGGTAATAGAGGTATGTATTATGAGGCCGGACATAAACTATTTTTTTCTGAAGAACTTACGGACGAAGTCGCAGCTACAGCTAGTATCGTATATAAGTTTCGATGGATGGATGTTTGTTACTCAATCACGCAGAAACGGCTGGATGGATTTGGAATATACATTGCTTATGTCCTGGATTAACACATAAGTTACTTTTCATAATAATCATCATCACCGATTTTCATCACCACGTGGGTTAAACCGCGGGGCACAGCTAGTTTCTATATAAGTTTTGAGTTTTTATGTTTGTATTTTTTTCGATAATACATTGTGTATTTTTGATCTCCATGAAAGTAATTAATTCGCAAGTAGTTAATTTCTATAAAAATTTTGAGTTTTAATGTGAGAAATACGGTTTAAGAGGTTGTAATGATATAAGGGTCGTGAGGTCACAGTGCGGTGCGATGGTGCAATGGGTGAAATTCGGGTGAAAAAAGGCAGGGTTCCGCGGTGCGATGTACCAAGTCGATCGGAGGTCATTGTAATTATCACTAAGCAACTTTTACTAGGGGCACAGTAGACATAATAGTACAAGTACCTACTATGTGACTGAAATCATGACCGATATTGTCGTAATCCCCATACGATACAAGTAAAGGGGGTAGGATTTTGTCACCGCTGCTAAATATAAACACAGAATATCCATTTATTTATTTATCAATTTCATAAAAAAGATATCACACTGGCCCGCCCTTATAAAAATAAATATGTAGTACTTATTGTATTGTGTACGGGATGACCCGGGTATGTCCTAAAACTGCGACCAGAACCGTCAGAGGATGGGCAGCAGCATCCCCCTACTTACATGGTGGAAACTCTGCGATCCCCAAGCCGCCTGCCAAGCGTGGGGATTATGGCCTTCCTTCCAGTGGACGTCTTCTGGCTGATGATGATGACTTATTGTACTCCGCAGAATCGGCTGAATCAGAGAATATGGCGCGCCGCTGTCTTACTCCCACATTATAATTTCTTAGAACTTTCTAACTTCTATGTTTATTTAGATAACTGCATGAAACTTTGCTCAATTACAGTTCTAATATAGATCTCAATTTAAACGTATAAAAATTATATAATATTGCATTTTAAGAATGGCTCTGGTACATGTGAAATACAGATGAAAATATTTTTTCACTGTACCTTGCGTGAGGTATCGTCAAAAAGGTCTTTTAAAATGAAGGTAATGTTTGATATTTTTTTTTTTTTAGAAAGTCTATCCTGATCTTTTCACTTTTTTACTAGTCTAAATATATAAAGTGGCTAAAAGTTGTATCGTATCATAATACACTTTATATGTCATTATAAGTTGGTCCTCCTCCTGAATTTCTAAACTATAAGACATATAAACTTGTTACAATACGGATAGATCATATTTAAAACCTTCATTCATAATTATTTCGAACATTACCTGATTATGACATTAATAATAATAATAATAACAATAGTTTCATATTCCTTTTTATACATATTCCATAATTGTATTTTTTATATTCAACAGGGCCTCTTGGTGTTGGCTTCGGCTCCACCAATGCCTACCAAATGTCCGGGCTAGACCCGAGAATGTAATTAAATAAAGTGTCATAATAATAATAAATATCTGGGACATTATTGCACACATGGTCATCTGACCCCAAACTAAGCAAAGCTTGTAATATGGCTGCCAGAGACTGATATACATACATATATATTTTTAAATACATACTTAAATAGATAAATAGATTAATACATTTTGAGTTGAATAGATAAATACATTTTGAGTAACAGCGATAAGGCTGAAATAAATTCAATGCGTTCTGAAAGGACAATGGTATTTTTGTAAAATGATGTTGTACTGTTTGTGAGATGTATCTTGTCAAACTGACTAACAAAGCCTATGGTAAAGCTTATGTTAATTAAGTTTTCAACGGTCGGCAACGTATCTGTGATGCCCCTGGTGTTACATATCCATAGGCGAAGGTGATCGCTTACCATCAGGCGGCCCGTTAGCTTGTTTGCCACCTATGGTACAAAAAAAAATTTCACCCATTGCACCATCGCACCGCACTGTGACCTCACGACCCTTATATCATTACAACCTCTTAAACCGTATTTCTCACATTAAAACTCAAAATTTTTATAGAAATTAACTACTTGCGAATTAATTACTTTCATGGAGATCAAAAATACACAATGTATTATCGAAAAAAATACAAACATAAAAACTCAAAACTTATATAGAAACTAGCTGTGCCCCGCGGTTTAACCCACGTGGTGATGAAAATCGGTGATGATGATTATTATGAAAAGTAACTTATGTGTTAATCCAGGACATAAGCAATGTATATTCCAAATCCATCCAGCCGTTTCTGCGTGATTGAGTAACAAACATCCATCCATCGAAACTTATATACGATACTAGCTGTAGCTGCGACTTCGTCCGTAAGTTCTTCAGAAAAAAATAGTTTATGTCCGGCCTCATAATACATACCTCTATTACCTCGCAAAATTTTATCAAGATCGGTTAAGCCATTTAGACGAGATTATGTAGCAAACAGACAGACAGACAGAGTTATTTTCGCATTTATAATATTAGTGTGGATGCCGCGCGCCGATCAGTTAGCGTAGATTTTGAGACCTTCATTTAGGTCGGTCATTAAACTTATTTGTAACGTTCCACATTGTTGGTTTTGGGGTTCTGAGAGAAAATTGAAAATCGCTTATTATGTACTTAGTTCATTGAAGTAAAACGATTATCACACACAATGTTTTCCTGGTACTTTTCTACCGTATGTGGTACTCTGGTGGTGGTTGGCAGGTAATGTTGGGATGACTCTAGTCCACTGAGCTGCAGCGTAGAGTTTGGAAATATAAAATGTATACGGAACCCTATCACGTGCCTATTTTGATTTCTCGACACGCCATAGACAACTTATTAATTTTATATTGCTAAATTAGCATTTGTTTGACAACCTTTTGAACACGCTTACGCGTCACTTACAACAGAGCTACATAAAATGATGCACGTAAATCTATTCAATACAATTATATTTAAAAAAATATTCAAGGAGTTTTAATAAACTAAATAGCACGCTTTAAAATAGCTAATCCTGAAGATCCTGGTAAGGATAATGGGACAAACTATTTAAATTATTGCATTGTCATCGGTCCTTGATAAACGTGCAAAATGTCAATTTAACTTTTTGAAGTACATGAAAATCATTTTACATCTCTCATATTCGGTAAGTAGGTCTTTATTACCCCCAAATGGGGCTTGTAGGTGACCAACGTACATCTAACCATCATATTGGCAATAGACATCATGCATTCAGCCCAATGACAAAAGAGGTCGCTTCGCTATTCAGCCTTGTCTTCGTATGAGTATAATAAGTCATCAATTTTAAATATCGAACAGCGAAGCTTAAATTCGTATTTGAAAAAAATCATTAAAAAAAAGATGAAAAAAGGCAGGAATAGCGAAGCGACCTCTTTTGTCATTGGGCTGAATGATGAATAACGGAAACTATTCAGCTTTCAAAAAATGAAACATCTTTTTCAAGAGATGATCCGCAACCATCAACTTCTGCTGAAGAAAGCTTCATCCCGTCAGATTTTGTCCATGACCAACAAATATTACAATCTCAAACTATTAACATACCCAAAAACACCTGTCCCTAAAATTTGGAAATTGTTCTCATTTCACTATAAATTTTTACTAATAAAATGTTTTATTCTTGTAATGCCGGTTTTTTTCTACTTACCTCACAATCAAGATGTAAAGCAGAGTAGTTAGCTCGGGTGTAAGCATCAATTGCACCCTCGAACTATAGGCGCCCTCGCTGCGCTCGTGCGCCTAAATATCTCGGGCTGCAATTGATGCCTTACAGCCCTTGGCTACTAATCTACTATTAAATAGATTCCGTTATAAACATACATAAATACATACTAAGCTAGTAAAAGCTTGTTAAAAACGTCAATACAGTCATAATTATGATTATTTACGGGAACGTTTTTATAACAGTGTTTTAAAAACGTTCAAGTCGATTCATTTCTAACTGTCGTGTAAATTTACATTGCAAGTATATGTTATCTGGATGACAATGCAATAATTTGGTACCATCTAACTGATTCATCATCAGGATGAAGGATGTAGAAAGATAGTGGAATTAATGGCTATTAGTAAACCCCACGAGTTTGGACTCATTTGGAGTCCCATAAAAATACACTTGATGACGATGTTCAGATGCTTTTTCTCACTTATTGAATTACAAAGTGACGCAGAAAATTTTAAGCCTGTCAGATTGGTTTAGTTTAATGAGTTAACAATAGAATCGACGCCATTATCTATATTTTTTTATGCCAAAGGTGGCAAAAAAGCAGTCGGGCCGCCTGATGGTAAGCGATCACCGTCGCCTATGGATACCTGCAACACCAGGGCCATCACAGATACGCTGCCGACCATTAAGACTCTATTAACAGCCTTTTTGAAGAACTCCATATTAAAGCTACTCTGGAATGCCGTAGGAATCCTTATAAAATAGTATTTTTGCAAAGTTTCATGCACTTGCGTAAAAACTAAGAAGTTAGAAGTTTCTACAGAACTAGGACGGATGGATAAATAGTTGGGTTCCTTGTAGTAAGTACTACGAAACCCAAAAAAAATAAAACAAGGCCCATTATTAAAACTTCTTGTCAATTCGATAAGAAATGTGGTATCTATTATTGATACTGAACCACTAGTTTCAAACACCCAATATATTAACTTATTCATGTTTTGTTCACACGAATGTTATTAAAATCAACATTTTTTTAGATGAAATAACTATCCAAGGGCGTATCAAGCCACCCTTATGGTAGGGTTCCGTAGCCAAAGCCATAATTGTAAGTTATATTTGTGGTCACATTAATAGTTCAGAAATTGGTAATTATAGAAAAAAATACGAGGAAGCTCTATGGACTTAGCCAAATTTTAGAGATGAATCTTCCCGTCATAACTGATACTTTTAAGGGTTTAGTCAGGCGGAAACTATTTGGAAACATCTAGATACAATACCAACAGAGTCACAATCGTGCCAAAAAATGACTGAACCAAAACTCGGCGCACGCTACGCATTGCGCTGAGTTTTTGGTTAGTTGTAAGGCAACAGCGATCCGACTAAAACACCGCGCTATACCAGTGCTGCGATGACATAGTAGACAAGTACCGTTAAACACTATTCAAGTGACATAATGTCTAAATTGAAGTAAATGTGACATTGTGAACTATACAAATAGGGTCTTACTTAAAAACGTTACTCAAGTTGATCTATGTTTTAAAATGCTCTCTCAACTTCTCGCTGACGGCAATCGTCACACGCGAAAACAAGACGGAGCATATTTAAGCTTATGTCAACTTGATTAACGTTTTTAAGTAAGGCCCTTGATGTCTAGCTATGTATACAATGACGCTTGAACGTTTTTTGACTGTTTCACTTAGAGATTTTGACTTTAGGTATTGTAAGTCTATGGTTAGACCGTCTTGAATTTATTACAGTTTAATTGCTATACCTAACAGAAAAAAGTTTTTAATAATAATCTATTAGTATGGCGAGTAACAGAGGACCAACTTTTTAACTTTGATGGGCCATGTTTAGCAGAAGATGTACGTACCTACTTAATAAAAGTGGTATATGAAACCTTACCTTCATTTAAAAAAACCTATTCAACGATAGCCCAGGGACAGTCAAGGGGGTGCATCGATAGAAAAACATCCTCATTTCACATGTAACAGAGCCACCCGAAAATTCAATATTTTTAGAGATCCATACTAGAACTGAAATTGTGCAAAGTTTTCTGCACTTATCTTAATAACAGAAGTTATAAGGTTCTTAATAAATTAGGACAGACGGATAGAAGTACAGAACGAATTTATAAACGTTCTTTGTACTACTACGGGACCCTGAAAATATAATTGTAATCTCAATAAAACATGCATGACTACGTCAGTTTCAGTTTCAATTTAAATAGCTTTAGCTGACTATTGAGATTAATAAGAAGCAATCCTGTGTATTGAAGCGACGTCCTCTTGAAATAATAAGATCTTGAAAAAATCAACATAATGGCATCGATACATTTTCTGGGTTTAATTGCCATTTTGATTGGATACGGTGAAGTCGGTGCAGCAAGTGTAAATGTAGCAAGTGTAAGTGCGGATTTTGTGTTTTTGAGTATAATTCTTATTGCTTCTTCCTCCAAAAAGATTACGTTGAAAGGCTAAATGTCAGCGCTTTAGCGTAAGCCTTGCCTATTCAAGTAGGTGATTCATAATTAGCCATAAGATGTCCGAACAGGATGTCTGAACATAGGGCACTCCCTTAGTCCTCTACCTAAAACGACAGCCAGCCATCTGCATCTACTGGATGCCAACAGCTCTCACGATGTCGTTGGTCCATAGCCTACCTACGCTGCATCTACCGGTTCGTGATCTCCACTGAAAGAATCCTCCTTCCCCATTGGTTATTGGTTCTTCGACTTCTTATTACAAATTTGCACTATATTTTGCAAATTTTAATGGCCATGTCGGTGACAGGATTCTATCGCGCAAAGAAACTCCGAGCATAGCTCTCTCCATTGCCCGCTGTGTGACTTTGATTTTTTCCAAAAGACCAGCAGTTAAGGACCCAACGTTAATTGAAGGGAATGTGGATTGGTTTTAAGTGCTACTAAAATGTGTTTATTTAAAACTATGGATATAGAGGATCAAAACTGACCGAACTTAAAAGTACCTAGAATTAAATTATACTACCTATTAAGATAATGTATGCATGTTGTTTACATTTTTTGCAAGATCAATTAGACATATCATATGCATATTATTGCATATTATATTATTCAAATTGGTTCAATGTGGAATTTTTCAAATGTATCTTAATTTATAAATGTAAAAAAATAGTTTAATTCATATCCATGTTTTTAAGATAATTGTATTATATGAATAATGAATTTCTGTATTAATTTTAGCGTATCCTGGAGGTGCCTAAAAAACAGAGTGAAGATATTATAAATGTTATCAGAACATGCGATCCAAAAATAGACATCACTGATTTTTGCAACCTTATACTAGATGGAAAGTACAAAGAAGATGAAGATTTTAAAGAATTAGTATTTTGTACATACCGAAATACTAAATATGCTAATGAAAATGGAAGGTTCAATGTAGAAGCGGCAGCTGCAGTATTCCCAAATGATGCGGATCTTGTCACGTCTTTAAGAAACTGTGATAAGATAGGGGCCACTGCTAAGGAAACTAATTGGATGTCTTTCAAGTGTTTCCAAGATACATCATCTGTGCATTTTAAACTAATGTAATCTACTGATCAGCTCTCCTTTCGCAGAAGTCGGGTAAAAATAAAAACTTTTTTGATCGCGATATGATTCTAATTGAATATCCATGGAAAGAATTAGAACTAACGTTCACTGAAGAGTAGATGCGGTGTTGCGTTGTACAAGTGCCTGTGGAAATTATAAACACTAACTTACGTTTTTTTGCTATAACAAAAAGTTTTTTATAAAATATTCACTTAAATATGTGCTTTGGGGCGTGGGTTCGATTCCCATCTAGGACAAACATTTGTGTGATGAACATTTGTGTTTGTTCTATGTCTGGGTGTTAATATCTATTTAAGTATGTATTTAAAAATATATATCAGTCTCTGGCAGCCATATTACAAGCTTTGCTTAGTTTGCGGTCAGATGACCGTGTGTGCAAAAACGTCCCAGATATTTATTTATTTATTTTATATTATTTAGTTTTATTTTTTATATTTTCAATGCCTAGAAATTACTATGCAATGCCCAAGTAGGCCAGAGACTGTATAAATAATATCTAAATTAACAATATTGAATTGGATTTGATTTAATTGAATGACAGTAAGTTAGGTTATTGTCAGACATGGCGAAAACACTGGTGATAGAATAAAACATAATAAAAACCGTATTATCTTATTTTTATTTGTGTTTTTTATACACTTCCTAACACCGTTTTATATAACTAACCACCAATTCCTGAACTATGAATGTTACCACAATAATATGGCTTTTGCTACGGAACCCAACCATATGCGTATCTCGACATGCTCTAGGCCGGTTATTTGTTTTATTTTCTTATCTTACTAGTTTCACACATTAAAGGACATGCCATTTACTAAATAAAAAATATAATAAATAACTGGCCAACAGCGTTTCGAGAACGCATAAAATGGTATAGGGTTCCATATTCAAAGCCTTATACTTAATTGTGGTCTCATTCGTAGTTCAGAAATTGGTGAATATAGAAAAATTCGTACTATGCTATGTTTATTTAGTCAAATTTCAGAGATGTACATTACATCCCGACATAACATACCCATACTATTTATAAATAAATAAATAAATATCTGGGACATTATTGGTTAAGTTAAAGAGAAAACTACTTGAGAGAAATTTTTTAAGAACATTTTAAACAAATTTCAAAGACCTTTGAGCTAGAACGTTTTCAATTTATTAAAGTTTTATTGCTATAACTTAAAAGTTTATAATCGGATAATGTTAAAAATAATTTCGAAAAAAGGTTTTTTTGTGTGTATATTTGGTTTGGAAACACAATTGGATCCGGTAGGTGGTGCTGGTGTCGGTACAGGACTGGGCAGGACGACGTCTGCTGGGTCCGCTAGTAATTTATAAATTAAGGGTGCTGGGAGAAGGCAATATTTTTCCACCCTAGTGGCCCATATTCCATTTTAAAAAAGGATGCAGCAAAAAGAAAAAAAACATTCCAAGAGCACACGTACAAGAGCCAAAAAGTTTTTTTTTTACTTTTATGATTGAGATCTATACTAAAACTGTAGGTAATTCTACAAAGTTAGTTAATAGTTAGTTAACTTTAAAGATAAGCATAATAGAAGATCTACATAACTTTAAAGATTTAAATAACTTTAGAAGTTACAAGGTTCTAAATAATAAGGAAAGACGCAAATGGACAGATGGACGGAACGAACTTATAAGGGTTCCTTGTAGTACGGAACCCAAAAATATAATTGCAATCTCAATAAAACATGCATGACTAGGTATGTACGTCAGCTTCAGTTTAAAATAGCTTCAGCAGTCAATTCAGATTACTTATGAAGCAATAATGTGTATTGAAGCAACGTCTCCCTTGTAAACTTTAAATAAGGTCTTGAAAAAATTGAAATAATGTTATTGATATATTTTCTGGGTTTAATTGCCATTTTGGTTGGATACGGCGAGGTCGGTGCAGTAAGTATCAAACCTTTTTACCGTATATATATATATATTATGTAGTCTTTTATGTTCTTTATGTAGTCTTTTTACACTTCTTGTAAAACTTTTAGTCAGAAAATGTATGGTCTGGGACAGGGCACAAGTGGTGAAATCAGGTTCGACACGATCAACAAACCTAAAATATTATTTAAATACGTACAGCTTAAACAAGATCCTGACCGTATTCCTCTAAGTAAATTGTCTAAAGAAACTGTTGCTTCTATTTCGTGTTTTTTAAATCGAAAATAAAGCCACCTTTGACCACCAAATCGCCTGTTGGTAAGTAACGATGTGGTTGAAGATAAATCACGCAGACTTAGAAGATACCTATTCACTACCACCTTGAAGTCCCAGATTATATGCCTCAGAATACAAGGAAGCCAGCAGGTTGTTCCAATACTTGGCCGTACGGATTATAATTTAATTTACTGAGTATAATTTTTATTGGTTCTGCCTCAGAAAAGGTTAAGCGTTATGTTGAAGGGGTAATCGTCCGCGCTTTAGCCTATTAAGACTTGCCTATTGAAGTAGGTAATTCACTGGCGCACAAAACCACTGTGATGCCAACGAGCCAGCGAGCCAAATTTGAACCTACCTACCTATATAACGCGGCCTAAATTGTCTCGTTGGCCCTTCTCGTTGGTGCATACTAGACATCCTATTCTGTGGTATACCGGTATAAACAGTTGGCTCGCCAGCTCGCCAGTTTATCACCGCGGTCTAAATTGGCTCGTTGGAGTGTGGATTGATTTTAATTGTACTTACCAAATACTATACAATATATACAGAACTAGCGGGCCCGGCAGATGTCATCCTGCTCGCTCCCGGGTACAATTGTGTTCTCAAACCATTCAGGAACCCATTGCAATATACACACAAAGTTTCATTCATATTGGTGCAGACGTCTAAGAGGAGTTAGGTGACAAACTCACGTACAGAAGAATTATAATATATTAAGAGATATACAGAGGATCAAAACTGTCCAATCTAAAAGTAGATTAAAATCATACTACCTATTAAGATAAATCTGTGCATGTTATTTACATTTGTTGCAAGTTGAATTTTAATATACAAAGGATACAAATTGATTAATTCTATGTATAGATTCTACGAATGGTATTTCTAAAATTTATCCTAATTTATAATAGTAAAAGAAATAGCTTTAAACCCATCCATGTGTTTTTAAGTAAATTGTACTAAGTGATTTTATTTTTTTATTTTAGCGTCTCCTGGTCGTGCCTAAAGAAATCAGTGACGTTCTTAAAAATGTACTCACAAAATGCGATCCAAAATTAGACTTCACTGAGTTTTGCAACACTTTGCGAGACGGAAAGTACAGAGACGATGAAGATTTTAAGCAACTAGTGTATTGTTCTTACATGCATTCTGGATTTGCTCTTAAAGATGGAAGGTTAAATAAAGAAGCGGTAATTCAAGTATTCCACAATGATACGGAACTTGATACAGCTTTAAGAAACTGTGATAAGACAGGGGCTACTAATTTTGAAACGAATTGGATGTCTTTCAAATGCTTCCAAGAGACATCACCTGTGCATTTTCAATTGTAATCTACTGATCCTAGCTCTTATTCTTTGTACAAATTAGTTGAGAGAATGTAAATTGCGTAAAACATCTTATTTGATCTTGATATGATTCTAATTCAATATCCATGCAAAGAATTAGACCCAACATCCGTTGAAGAGTTGAGGCGGTGTTGCGTTGTATCATATGTGTAATAAATACCACTAGTAAGTCAACTCCTTTGTTTAACTACAAAATACCTACATGGCTGCCTCGATGTCTAGACGCGAAGGGTTGTCACAACTCAAATCAAATAAAAATAGCCAGTGGCCCAACTACGAATGTTCGCGTAGAATACGTATTATATCGAATTTCATACAAATTTCAAGTTCGAAATTCAATATTTGTATGAATTTTGATAGTACTTATTTTACGCGAATATTTGTACTTGGGCCATATTGGATAATAATATTTTAACAATTTTATTTTATCTGTATTCCTCGTAATCATTTATTTTTCTATACCTACAAATATACAAACGTACTAGTAGCGCCTCGCCATCCGTGTACGTGACACAACCGAAACGGGCGTACCACCTACAAGCGAAGCTGAATAGCACTACCGAAGACGTCGCGGGCAGGGGGAGGATTCCGCTCTTCTTCATACCGCACCTCATCGTTGCTCTGTCTTAGACGCCAAGTTGACCCACTATTAGTATTTATTACACATATGGTTGTATGTACAAGCTGCTGTGGAAAAGTAACAGTGGAGTGTGCTACTCTTCCTGGAACACCATAGGCTTAAAATATACCAGCGTGCTTTTACGCCGCGACTCAGCTGTTCTAAACTCCATCTTATTGGAATCCAACTTCCTATTAATTGAAAAATGTTAACCGTCAGAATTCAGAATGAAAAAAAGAAACTATAACAAAAGGTACAAGCAAAGATGTTTTAAAACCTTTTTAAAACGTCCTTGGGTACAAGCTATGCTGACGCCATTTCGAAAATTGCTAATTGCATTACCTACAGATAATTAAAACAATTATTGTTTTTTAAGTCAAAAATTATTCATTATTTATAAGCACTAACTATATCTACTTACTTTTTTTAATAACAACAAAATTATTTACGAGAATATTTTCTGAAAATGTACCCAAAGACGTTTTAAAACCTTTTTAAAACGTCCTTGGGTACAAGTTACGCTGACGCCATTTCGAAAATTGCTAATTGCATTACCTAACCTAATTAAACGAATTATTGTTTTTTAAACTCATAAATTATTCATTATTTATAAGCGCTCACTATATCTACGTACTTTTTTTAGTTACAACAAAATGATTTACGAGAATATTTGCTTAATACGAGTTACCGAATATGCATTAAATTCGGTTTTAAATACAATGTCTAGAAATTAGTATGCAATGGTCAAGTAGGCCAGGTACTTTTTAAGTTATATCTGAATTAACAATATTTTGAATTGGATTTAATCGAATTAGATGATTTTGATGATTAGGTTATTGTTAGACAAGCCGAAAACTCTGGTGATTGTATAAAACATAATAAAAACCGTACTAACTTGTTGTTAATTCTGCTTTTCATACAATTCCTGTCCCCAGTTAGGCGTTTTATACATATTTTCTTATCCTTAACTCATGGCCTCTTGGAAAAACTGCGTGTCACATAACGAGCAATAGAGAGAACTATGCTCGGAGTTTCTTTGTGCGATAGAGTCCGGAACGTAGATATTCGCCAAAAAACCAGAGTCACCAACTAGGCTATTAAAATTTGCAAGTTGAAGTGGTAGTGGGCAGGCCACATCTCTTGAAGAACCGATAACCGATGGGAAAGAAAGGTTCTTGAGTGGAGACCACGAACCGAAGGCGCAGCGTAGCTGGCCAGCACAATTTCTAATTAAGCCAGTGGATGCAGATGGCAGAGTGTCGTTCAATGTGGAGGTTAAAGGGGAGGCCTATTTTCTGCAGTTGTCTCACCGATGATGATATATATTTTCTAAAAACCAATCTGACATTCTATATATTAACTTGGAGATCTCCAAATTAATGATATATGAAATGATGGAGAAGTGGAGATGGGTGACGCTTGGTCAGAGACAAAAACGGACCAAAGTAGTAACAGAATAGTGGCAGTGCATTGATATCGGCGGTCACACGGAGCATAGCACCGGAAAAGATCACGTGCTGAGGAGGAAACCTGTATTCAACAGTGGCTGGAAAAAACTCGAACATGATGATGACATGAAATAAAAAGTGTATTTTAGTAGTAGCATAGGAACTGTATATAATATCTATGTATTTTACACAATATTATATTTCCAGTAACATAAATATGAAAACAAATAATTACACCAATGTTTTTTGACATTAATTCTTTGAAGTCTAAGACAACCGTGATTATATAATGTAAAAGTATGCTTGTTCTTCTTCCACGCTGCAATAAAGTAACGGCTCGACTTGTTTTTTTACATAGAAACAGTTATTTATTTATTGATTGTAGGCGAACAGCATAAGCTATATTACACAGTGTCAAAATTTAGTATTTATCTGTTAAAATTTTCTTCTTCATTCTTATCCATCCTTCATCCATTTCTTCATAGGGCTTGCAACGAAGAGCATATGGTATTTTGATAGCTCTTCTTTGAACACTTTCGAGCAAGTCAATATCCATTTTGAAATAGGGGCTCCAAACTTGCAGTCAGAGGACACTTTTTATCCAGAAAAAATGTACGGTTCTTAAAACAATGTACACGCAGTTGAAATTGCGGGGTGCAATACCATAAATACTTTATACTTAGCGCTAACAACGAGTTTCTTTAACACTTTCTGATGATATGCTTTTATTTTCTTCCACTAGTGGCGTGATAGTTCTTTCATCATAGCTGTCCGTATCACTGCCATCCACTGAAAGGTTTCTAACATCGTATGTGGACCCTTGAGACGTAGTATCATTGTAACTATTCACAGTATCGTCAAATAGAGAATTTTTCACGTTGAAATAGCGATGCCTGTCTTCCATCCTATAGTAGTCCATGCTCTGATGTTTCTTGATTAAGTTAAAGTTTTCGCCTAAAGGAACGAAGTAAGTTTTGATGTAGCCAGCACCTTTGACAAATGTCTCTCCTCGATACTGCGTCAGGATATCGCATTCATCTAAAATAATAGCGGTGTTTTCTGTCACCTAAAAGATGGAAAATAAAGTTGTGAAGTGCGCTAAATGAGAAAGAAAAAATGTTTAATTATATATGTACATATGTATAAAAAGATGAAATCACTAGTACTTAAGTTAAATGAACTTTAGTGAACAACCGTGATACTAGTAGTGTTTACTAGTACTTAAGTTTAATTTAGGTTCGTAATTTTTTAATCTTACGTCTAAGAAAATAAAATATATTTTAAGATGAGCAAACAAAGGCATGGACAATTTTGTCCTAGGTGTAAATGTATAAATAAATAAAAAAAAAATTACATTTACATCATCATATTCATAATAATTTTATCTTATTCCTCTGCTTTACATAGGCCTCTTCCACGCACGCCACTCGGCCCGATAATTGTTTTTTTTTCAGCTCCTGACTGTTTCCTTACATAATATTGTTACTACGTCAAGTCTCAGGGCATCCAATGCTACTTTTGCCGATTTGTGGTCTCCCCTCTAGACCATGTCTACTCTAACAGTTGCTTCGATGAATATGACTGGCCCATTGCTACTTGAACTTGCTAATAAAGGTGGCATTAACTACGTTTTTATGGTAATCGTAATAGGATTATGCAATTAATGTATGCTTACTTGTATTTTGTTGTAGATATATTATATCTAAATTGTGGAGTTTGTTCTCGATATTATGATTTGACAATAGTTTCGGATTCTAGAAATCCAAGTTAATAGAAGTAGAGGGTATAATAATTAAATTAATCTAATTATCATCAGTACTTGGCAGTATTGGCTAAATATATTTTACCATTTTCTAAATTTGAATATTACCTACCTGTATTTTACCAGTCTCCCCAGTAGAGTCCATTCTGGAGGCCATATTTACTGCATGTCCCCAGATGTCATACAAAGGTTTGAGTGAACCCACCACTCCCGCTGCCACTTCCCCGTTTGATATACCTGAAAACACATTGATTTTTGATAAACACACGGACGTCACTCAAAAAAGTGTCCTATATTTACCTATGTCAAAACATTAATTGTGTTACAAAAATTAGATTTTAGGACATGTTTCCACCCACATGGAATAGACCTGCAGCTTTCGTCAAAAGCTATGGATATATTAATATGTAATTTATTATTGTATTCTCACCGATGCGTAAACTAAGTCCTTCAAAACTTTGAAACGAGCCTCGATTGAAGTTTTGGAGCTGCATCATCATGGCTGCGGCAAACTCTACCATGGTTACTACCACGGCTCTGTTATATGGGCTATTTAGATGAGTATCTGAGGCTATGGAAGAAGATCCGTAAGATTCTCTCCTGTTTGGATCTAAGCCACAAGCTGCCATGTAAGTCCATCCAGCCATTTTAATCTTTTCTACTTTGTACACTGACGCTCCAGTTAGCAACAGCTGAAAGTAAGGAGAATACTATCATTATCATCCACGGTCTTTCTTATCATACTACTAGGTATAGGCCTCTCTCTTTATATGCCATTTGCCTTGATCCTGTGTTAATCAAGTCTAAGAGTAGGTTGTATAAGTATGAATGTTTCATACAGAAAAATCACAATTGTACACATTTACATCAATACAATAGGAGATTTTTCAATGTGCGTCGAATGGAATCGTTTTTTAGACAAACAAAAATATACACATTTCAAATACATTCAATAAAATGAGACCTCCATATATTATTGTGTGTTGTTCGAATCCGTTGAGCAGTTACGAATTGAGTGCAAACAAATACTTCTTTCTACTTTCGTATTTACAACATTAGTGTAATTGTGCAAAAGAAAGAAATTGTACACACCTCTTAAAGAAGTAGTTTCTATGGAAACCAACTTTATTTTGTAAAACTTGTTTCCACCTACATTCTGAAATTAAAAACTTAAATAACAGGAAATGAAGTATGTAGACTTACCCTATCAAAATCAGAGATAACCTCATCAAGTATGCTAAGAACGAATTTGTCACTCATGTCGGCGTCTGCTTCTACTCCAAGCTTGTAATCTGTGAGAGACGCAAACATTACTGCTACGTTGTCATATTTCTCGTAGTAAAGCTCGTCTATGGATCTATTTAGGTTTAGGTAGACTTGTACTGAAAGCAGGAAATTTAAATTAAATCACAATTTAAATAAAGCTACTTATTGCGTAAACAAGTACAACTGACTAAGAGATGGGTACTCACTAACATGAGCTGGTAGTATATTCTCCAGAAGCATACTGTTAACTTTCAACATAGTCTCAGCTTCTTGTTGTTCGGCACTCAGTTGCAGCTGCCAAAGATGATCCAAGCGATTCCTGTACTCAGTTGTTCTATCGATCCAATACAGAGTAATAGTGATAAAGATAACAGAGAGAGTATGTGAAACTCGTGGATCTATACCAACGTTCCAAGTAGTGTCAATAGCAAAGAGTGATGTTTTAATCTCCCATACCACCCACAAGTAGAAACAAGTCATTCCACCAGCCACGATCCATTTGAATATGAAGAAGACTCTACTGAACAAGAAATTCAACAGCAATGCTAGGCCCCAGCATTGAGTGACGTGCTGTAAGCAAAAATAATCTTTAAAATGAACATATGCCAACAAAATATGACTCTTTGATGAAACATAAAAGTGAGATTACCCACGGCGAAACACAGTTCGAAAGAACGGTTTCTGCAACAGCTGGTTCCACCTCAACTTCAACACATCCAGTGACATTTACCACAGAAGTAGCTGCGAGTCCAACACTTATTAACAAATACAATGAGGTCCTTAGTGTTGCTGATCTGATGATGCTTGCTGATCTATCGTATATCCATCTCAAATGCCTTTTGCGAGGCTCATTTATGCCTTTGTATTTGGTCCAAAAGAATTGAAACCATGTTAATGGTTGTAAAATGACGAGGCTTAGAGAGAGGATGCCAAGTGTTACTCTTGTGAACCACGTAAATCCTTTGAACCTAAAAATAATATTTATTAGAAAAAACGATTAAATGCATGTTTACCCCAATAATTTTGCTCGCATTTTCACCAAGGGATAATAATTATGAGATGTAGTAGCTGCTTGAATCAGATTAAAATTCTTTATCGAAAATTCTTACCAATTTGTGGTCAATCCGTTGATAATCATGATTAAAATCAAAATGATCATGCAGCACGTTATGTAGTACTTAAACAAAGGATCTGGAAGAAGTAAAAAGTTTTTTTCCATGTCCCATTTTTTGTACATCAACGTAAACCGGTTCAGTTGGGATTCTTTCTTGAAGTGTTCCCTGAAAAATGTAATGGGATTAAAATAGAAACTTTAACTTTATAGCCATTGTGGCCTAAAACAAAAGCCTCGATTCAAATTTGGACAACAATATACTGGATGTAAGTTAAACGCTCCAGAAATTTAAACGATAGATATTATTATACCCAAACTCAATCGATTACCAACAGCCATTTGGCTTATAATTGTAGTTTTAGTGGTTTAGCATTTTGCAAATCAGCAATGTAAAACGTACAATATGAGGTCTGGCACACTCCGCACTTTAGGAATGAAATTACAAGTTATAAGTAGCCGACTCATTGGACTTACCGCGCACGCTGCCGCGCGATAGACAGATATAACGCGACAAGAGTTGTGCAATAGACAGAGCGGCAACTTCTAGGTTTATATAGCTGTAGGTAGTTAGCGCTCGCACGTTCTGAATTGCACTTCATTGCGTGGTAACAAAAGTCGCTACGTATTTAAATGATTTTGCGGAGTGAATCTTCTGTACTTGTACTTATATGTATTTTGTCACAATACTTGCGAGTCGATGCACCACGTAGATACAAAAGCGCGCAGACCCTGCGCGCAACTCTAACAGTGTGTACGTATGAAAGTCGTTCGTTGACCTCTACCACCAGCTGGATATTTTATAAGCATTACATTGCGAACTTTAACACTTCGTTTACAGGACTGTTTTCCTTACAATCGGTATATTTAATTTACTAACCGTCCGTTAGTCATGTCTTCAATTTCCTTTGCCATCTGCGCATCGGCAGCTTTTAACATTTGCTGATATTCTACTAGATTTTCATCCATGAACGTGGTTGTTCTTCGCATATTAGTTGAGCTCCTATTTTCCGATCGCTACTGGAATTCAGATGGTATAGATTATTGTGTTGGTTGGAGACCTTATGAAATAAATGTTTATGAGTAGTCCACTTACTCTGTTGGACGACTTGGTGGTGATAATCTTGTTAAAGCCAACCGAAGCTCTTCGGAATGGCTTATATGCTTCTTGAGTCTGTAATATCAATTCAGTTTTGGTAAAACATTTTCCGGTAGAATTGCTTCTATAAATTTTAGTTTGTTCATCATTATCAAAATCACTATATCCTAAGACACTGTTACACATATAATAGTAAACCCCATTTAACCCAGATCATCAGCTTATCACTTCCAAGCTCTGGCCGCTGCCTTACCTGGGATAGTTACTCTAACAATTATTATCAGGTCGTCCTACGCTACGCCAATTGCCAATTCATGTTGTCCACCTTAGAATATATCTACCCCAACGGTTATCGGTTTTGCGACTGATATGACGTGTACTGCCATTTTAGGTTACTATTACGCTGAGCTATGTTGGCGACATGCAAATGTCTGTTAATATTGCGTAAATTATAATTATGTATGTAGTGCTATTATATTTAATTGATAGAGTTCACAACGTTTCTGTCTTGTAAACACAAAACAGAAAATAAGCCATAAGCTGTAGTTCCAGTAGTGACAATTAATTATGATTGGTGACGCAGTGTGGTGTATTACCCGTGCTCTCGGCCTTGACAGTAAATAAGTTTCCAACTTATTTTTCATTATAAAAGGGTCGTTTTGAGATTCAAAGTTTGGTTCGATTATGTATTCTCTTGCAAAATCCAATATCAGTTCTAGAGTCTGCTTTGTCACGTGTACTTTTCTGAAATTAAAAGACAATGCTGACATATTAACGTGAATGGTTAAATTATAATGATTCTAGCCGTTAATCGCGATTTCGTATGCGTAAACTATCACTAACCTTCATTTGCCCCCCCCCCATCATTAAGTTCTTTCATAAAATCCTTTCGTAGCAAACCTTTATACCTTATAGGTTTGATACAAAATATAAATTCAGCTTCGTAGATCAAGCAGTTTTTAAGATATTCATCATCATTACCATCATCTGGAAGACGTCCACTGCTGAACATAGGGCTCCCCCTTTTACCTCCTCACTGATCGACATCCTGCCATCTGCATCCACTGGATGCCCGCGACTCTCACAATGTCGTCAGTCCATCTAGTGGGAAGCCTACCTAAGCTGCGTCTTCCAATTCGTGATCTCCACTCAAGAACCTATCTTTCAAGATATTGTGATGTTTATATTGAGATATAACTTAGTCATTAACTGACTGACTCATCATGATATCTCGTATTCTGCTGTAGTGGTATTTCGCTTTTATGTTTATAGAAGCATGTGAATGTCTAGAAGCTACCTGTTGACATTGGATTATTTTACACTAGGTGTTCGCTTCAGATGGATGAGGAACAGGCATAGATATTCGAGGATACAGAATAAATTTTATTTAGGGCTTATACCTATAATGCAGAGGGGGTAGTCGTAGAACTCAAACTTAAAACCACTCTGTTAAAACCGCGATGCAAATGCACAAATGCACAATGCCTGAAACTGCGATTCCTAGCTAACTACTTATTTGAGGATCGTGAACCGTAGGTTCGGACGTATTTTGTGGTAATGAGGTTTTGTGATTTGTCCACTAGTGATCCAACGTATTGCACTTTTTGCTGGAAAGTGCCTTTATTAACTAAACAAAATATACCTTATTTTATATACTTTTGTACAAAAAACTGAATAATAAAAGAATATGAATGTATATATATATAAAAGGTCTTAAAATTATCTAAATGCTCAAGCCAACTATCTTATATTTTAATATGAAGATATTTTTATAAGACTTCGCATCTTGGATTTGAGTTTTAGCTATTATTCCATATGTATCGTAAATATGCTGTTCCTGAGATACAACGTATTTTGCGTGTGCTCGCGTTTTCTAGATCTGTACAAAACAAAACTTACCCTGCTTTGCCTGTTGATTCCATCTTATTCGCTATAGTCACATCTTTGGACCAAACATCGAATTGCCACTTTCTGATTCCAATAAGACCGCTTAGAATCTTTCCTGAATGCACTCCGATTCTCATGTCAATATCCAAAGAACGTTTTTCTCTGAAAGTTAAAAATTAGTAGTGCCTACGTCATTTTTCCTCCGATTATCTACAGAAATTCCAATTTTTTATCGCTGTCTACAGAAACCATACACTTTTCTTGGGCAGAAATTCAATTTAGGATAATGTTACCTCAACAATGAATTTTTATCAAAATCCATTCTAGTATTACAAAGGGAACACTCATACACATAGTAATTTTTACATAAACATTTCCATTAATAATACTTATCAGTGTACTTTTTTAACACAAGGTTTCCTCAACCGCGGTGCCTCACCAGCGAGCGTTACAATAAAATTAAGGTCAAGCTGAGTTCAACATAATTTTAATAAGACCAAACAAACACCAAACACGTCAATGATGATGATAATGAAAAATAAACTTTAAATTAAGTTGTATACCATATTTACTTAGTAAACATGTTCCAAACAAGTATTTATGATCTCGAAAGTATTTCTGTATTAAAGTGTTCCACATTTTTTACTATTTAAATGTTATAGACATTCCATTTCCGACCTTGGGCCCAGCCAACAAATTTTTAAATTGTCGTCATTTAAATATATTTTTAAGACATTTAAAGATATTTTAAAAGAAAAGTTACCTAACGTCTTTGATAATATGGATCATTTCGAGGCCCAAGTCGACGCAGTTCTTTGCATGTTGTTCAGTGGGCTTCGGCACCCCACTCACACAGTAGTAGCAGTCACCGAGAAACTTTATTCTCAGCACATCATGTTCCTGGAATGTTAAACATTTTATAGATGTACAGGGTTAGTTAAAAATAATAATAGCCTGTCATGGGCAGCTTTCTTAGTTATCATCATCATCGTCATCCTGTATTGACCACATTCTACTCATCCCCTAAAGGGGTTAAAAGGGGATGACAGTTTGATTGGATGTTTGGTAATTTTTAAACTTAGAAACGTGGAAATTGGCGTTTACACTTATAATATAGGTTTTTACTGCTTTTTATATAAAAACAACCAACTGTATCCTAATCTTAGGGCCGATTTTTCAATCCTCAGTTAAAGAATCAGATAGGATTTATTCCATTGAAAGCGTGATTTAGAATTTTTCAATAGTCAGTTATAGGTTATCTGCGGAGTAAAATCTGTAAATTTATTGGACAAATAAATTTATTGATTTGTTAACTATCTAACCGTTTAACTGCGGATTGCAAAATCGGTTCTTAGTACACAGTAAATAACCACACGTTGAAAAATCGCCGATGGGCTTATCCCATCAGGCAAACGGCTATAAGAAATTTGATATTTGGATCAGCTAAGAAGCAAACAGACTGCAAATAGTTTTTCAATAAGTACCTAATAATCTTTATAATTACCTCGGAAGCTTCATCGAATCTCCCGAACAACTCGTTCAAGAGTTCCACCATCCGCATCGGAGCCAGAGTCGTTGATATCATCGTATAGTTAACCACATCCGCATACAAGATACTCACGTTATCGTGTTCTTCCACGTACAGCTGACTGAAAAAAAGATTTTATTTTCATACTTCCGGTTTCGTACTAAGTCATGCACTTCCAGATTCACAGATGTTTAGTTTAAAAAGAGGCAAACTTTCCCACTCAAAAAAATTATACCAGCAAAAAATTACTAATATACAATCCACCAATCACTAACAGAATCCAAAAAATTACTAACAGTGTAAATAACTGATTAAAATTGCAAATGAGGTGATAATATTATCATTATATAGATCAGGGATAACATAAGAAACTTCGCCAAGACTTTTTCAGCGCGCTCCACTTTCCTTCCAAAACTACACGAGAACAGCCAAATAGGAGAGTGTAGAGACTCTATTCGGCAAGTGTCGCCTATATTCGTGTGGTCTCCACTTTGAGTTGGTATTTCGGACCTGAATCAAAGGCTATTCTGTGCGTGAATTGCAAAATAATTCACTCTTGATTATCGATAAATAAAATCAACTCACTTGAAAGACCGCATAGTGTGGCTCATGTTGTGAGATTGAATTCCTACGAACATTGTTCTTATATCTTGACGTACTTTTGATACTATGTGCTCTGGTAAAATGCTCATCATTAGACGTTCCTGAAAAAATTAAGTTTATCGTCAAGGCTGAAGTTCACTGAAACTATAGATCTTTATCAGGTTAGAAGCCGTAAGGACGTCAAATTGTTCAACCTCAACGTGCTGTATTTTTTGTATGTCGCGAGATTAATTAAGTGGTACTTTAACTCTATTTGCAAGCCCAAATACTTTCAAAGGGCCTTTACAGTTTAGCTACTTTGGCGCGATGTGTCATTTATGTGTCATCTCACGTGTTACTCCCAAGACCATGAGGAGAAAACTGAAATAAGTTGGAGCACTGATCCAACTTATGAAGGAAAACAGACACTCAAAGATAGTGAACTCAAGGCATCTACCCTGATACAGATCTGTGACTAAAACTAACAAAATTACTATATTATAGTAATTTTGTTATTAATTATATTTGATAAAAACTATTGTGACAATTTCTCGATAAGATAAGGAATATTAACTGAGGAGCGAAGTTAAATTATGTTGATCACAATATTCGTCAACGGGACGTTGGTAGAGCAATATTAAGCATTGATTAAGTAACAATCTACTATTTAAATTTTTAAAACTTACTTACCTCTTGGTCTTTTACAAATTTCAGCCGTAAAGTGCTTTCAACGCAGGCCCTTCTATCCAAAAATGACCGCCTTGTAACTATTTCATTCATCAGTCTAAAGTAAAGACCCATTAAATTTACGCCGATTAGGTAAATTATGTCAGATAAAACCTTAGAAAAGAAACATTTACTTAGTTGATTTTATAATGTATAGATTTATTATAAGTAATTTATCGAGCTGGAAGTCAAACACAACTTATTACATAATAAAACTTCTAACCGTTGAGGAGTTGTACCCTTCATCATCAGATCATGCATATAAGATGATGATTATCAGACGCAAATATTTTGAAAGAATTTTCTTTCAACTTCTAACCGCTTAAAGAATTGTACCCTTCATCGTCAGCTCATCCAGATGATGATTATCAGACGTATCAGACATGAACAGCTTTAGAAAATATATGAAAAACGTAATAAGTGCCTATAAAATTTGAGGGTTGCCCTCGATTTCCCTGGGATCCCATCATCAGATCCTAACTTGCTTGACAATGGAACCAAATTGTAAGTATAGTTACCGCACAAAAGACCGACCTGTTGGCGGAAATATTAGTGAACATAAATAAAAAAACCGTGGAACCTCCGCCTTTTTTGAAGTCAGTTAAAAAGACAACACCACGCCCCCAGTCACCCATCAAAATCGATCAAACCGTTTAGACTATTGGAGGTAATTCTCAAATACAAAAAGTAAGCATTCGAACAATTGTTGCTATTGCCTAATCAACAGGCGTCTCACAAAATTATACTATTGGAGCTGGTTTCAAAACTACTGAGTTAATGATATTTTGTAGGGGGTCACCTCGTAAACTTCCCCTACACAATATAAAAGAGAACCACGTAAATTAGTTATAAGTACATCAAATTTCGGAGTAAAGAGTGTACACACATAAAAAATTTACACACGTTGAATAGAGAACCGCCTTCTTTTTGTCGTCAGTAAAAAAAAACTGACTGAATTGAGAACCTGAAGTCGGTTAACAAATAAACATATGTCATCTTCCCGACACCTGGCAGATTTAGGATAGGATATTATATGCCGAATAATTTTGTCGTAATTTCAGGGTTGTTCCCATTATAAAAGATGTTCATAATGATCTCCTTTCGGTTTAGAACCACCGTTCTGTATAATCATATTGTGTATAGTATCTGCGCCAATGGAGTAATAATTTCAATGGTAATTATTAATCACAAAGTGTAATGTACATACTCTTACCACGATACCAAGATGCGTGCTGTTGTCATAAGTGAAGAAAGCAAAGATCAAAACATAGGTGGTGCTGGTACACAGGCCCAAGAAGATCGCCAGAAAGTTGTTCCTCATCGGTAGGAAAATATATATTGATAGAAGCACCATTGTAGCGTATGCTGGCCTTAATGATATTCCTTCGGCGAAACTGTAAATGCTGACGGCTATATCTGAAAGCCAAATAATTTATTTCATAAAAGTACTACACAAAAAAAAACCTGCGCTAACCATCAAACTGGTTGTTCAATCCAACAAACAGCCAATGAGTTACACATAATGAAAAATACATTGGTTTATGCAAGTTTATAAGGTTACATCGTAAGGATATAAAAAGATCATTGTACTCATCATAATAAACAACTTTTACTGTGCGATCAAAACTGAAATTGCGGAAAAAGAAACCACCATTCCACAGACAAATAGCTGAATACGGCGCGCTGCTATCTCAGATTTAAGAGTTGGTTCCATAATAAAAGTTACTCATAGTTGTGAATACTATGACCTCGTTATAGTTTACATATAGTGTAGATGTGAATAAAACAAACTTACCCGTGAAAACAACGTCTACAGTTATTATGAAAGTGACGAGAATCGGAGTCCAGAAGCATTTCTTTTTCATTGGTTCATACAGTTTCCTCCAAAGTGACAGAATCGGTACCAACAATCGCAGCACATACATCGCCATTGTCAAGTATGTTGATTGTGATTGTATTTCCTAAAAAAAGATTTTGGTTACCATGGTGATGAAACAAAAGATAAACAGCTGCAAATAATCACACATGCTCTTGGTAATTAATGCTTTTAGTTGACAAGTACTGACTAGAATACTGTATATTAATGGACATCATTAGTAATAAATAAAAAAATAAAAAATAAAATTTAGTCTTTGATACGTATTTATGCACGTTAATGCTAGCACGTGTTGCTTCGTATTTTATACTAAGAATAGCAACTTTTCCATCTAGCACTAGAAAGGGTTCTACCAAAACGATTTACCCACGATTGTTTGTTCACTTGAATCATAAATTCGTGGTAACCTAACGCACTAATAACTGAGTTAAAAGCGTTCTTACCTGTACAGAAGTTCCGACCACCACGAAAATAATATGAATAGTAGAAAAGAAAACAAGAAGGGTGATATAAATATGGATCAGAGTTTCTTTAAGCTTGTCGTCGTATTTCCGGTACAAGCCTTCAAGATCTTTCTGGTCAAATTGGTCCTGAAAAAGGTGAAGATATAATTATGTACCAGTCTCAACTTCATACACGAGCTTCATGTTTTTTTTTTCATATTATTTAAGGATCAACAAACATTATACAAGAAAATATAAAACTAGAGAGTAAGAAAAAAAAATAGCTAGTTGTGATACCAGCATCGTTGACCACGGATTAGTCGTTGACCACGGATTAGAATTCTTGAGCCTCTTAATGCATTATAGAGCTGTAAGATTTGGCGACAATCCCAAGGTCACCGAACACCTCTCAGACACGTTAGGTCCTCTGTATCATTATCGTATTTACAACGGGGAGTGTTCTGAAGAACTGTTTAATCTGATTTCAGGGTCGCGGTTTTATCATCGCACTAGCTGCCCCGGCTGAAAGCTCATTCACATATTGCACACTGAAAATTACACACTGTGTGTCACATGATCTAGCTTGCCTCACACGTACAAAATGAGTTACCTTCCGCGGTGTAACCGAGACGCTACAACATGGGGTTCCTCAAAAGACAAGTTAATATACCACATCATCGCTTAACCTTAGGTGAGTTGGCGGTCAAACGCAGGCCTATTATATAAAAAAAAATTATTAGGGTCTTAAAGAGTCAGCAACGTATTTTTGATGCCTCTGGTGTTTCAAGTATCCATAAGAAATGGTGACTGCTTACCATCAGGCAGCCCGTTTGCCTGTTTGCCACTTACTGTTGTTTTAAAAAAAATTGGAGGGTGTCATAATGCGACCGTAAATCAATCGGGACGATAGAGCAATATTTTTTATCAGGTTCGATGTGAAATTTTGAATTGAATACTGTTTTTTGTTTGTCGTATACTTTTACAATATACAATTACTTGCATACGATTTGTAAACAAAAATTTTTTGGTTAAAAAGTAAAAAAAATTGGTGATCCTTGAAAATGTCAGATCAGAAAAATAAAGGAGATATACCTATCTAAGAAGAACGGCGGAGTGTAAGAAGTAATTATTATAAGCTCTGCTACTTTTTTGCACATATTTATCATTATTGAAAATGAAAAAATCACTGTGTTATACAAAAGTTAATTGGCAATATAATTGCAAATTTTTAATAACAATTTTCCTTCGTCATTGCAATTATCATGTTCATATTTTGGCGGAGGAAATACAAAAATTGTCGAAAATTTTTATTATTATGTAGCTACATATTATTATTCCCGAAAATCTGCGAAAAATATATTACTTTTTCTGACCAGGACTGAGGCCTTAAAGTAATAATACAATCACATCTTATGAACACCTTGAAAGGTAAATCAAAAGCCTATCTCAATGAATTCTCAAACGGTAATTCAGGTCTAAATTTAATAAACGCCAAAACAAAGGCCCCTCAGGACTATTTCATTGTCTATTACTTTGTAGCAATCGTATTTTAGAATGAACAAGCATAATCGCATAGAAATATCAACTTATTCTTAAGTCTAGATATTATCAAGTCTGACATATAAAACTAGTTTCACGAGCTAACCTCAAGGGATATCTTGCTTCGTGTTAAATTTTGACCTTTCAAATTATTAGGTACCTATTATATTAATTTCGTAAGTTTGGAGATATCTTACAATTAATGGTAACAAGTATTTGCGATGAGGTATATTTTTATGAATCGTTAACAGAGCAGTTTCTAGTTTGAGGCTTCTAAGTGAGGCCATTAGTAGGGGCATTGGTTTGTAGGTGAAGTAAACTATTTTAACAAAATATGTCTTCTGAGTTAGGTACCACATAATTTTCAGTAGTTATTGACATTTTATTGTCATACTATAAATTGATACATACAACTTTTTCACCAAGGTTGTTAACGTTTTTTTTTGAGGAATAGGTTGCGTTTGACTGCCAACTTGCCTGATGTTAAGCGATGATGCGGTCTACGATGGAGACCGATGGAGACAAGAAACCGATTCACTGCCGGGGAACACACATTCAGGCAGCGCATTCCACAGACTAGCAGTTCGCACAATAAAAGTGGAATCAAAGCGCTTTGTACAGGTATTCGGAATATCAAACATAAAGCAGTGTCGATTTATAAAACGATGTGTCCACCTATTAAGGGATAGCTTTGTTGGTAAAACTATGTTGATACAAAAGTCAATCCGCAATTTTTATTAACGAACTATTTGAACGTTTTGTGATATAAGTTTGAGCTCCTTAGCTCTGTATATTTTAGCTTATTTTAGCTCTATATATATTGTAAAAGAACAAGGGTATGCTCACAAAATATTACGAACGCAAACTAGTTTGTTATATAAGTTTGAGTACCTGGGATGGATGGAATGCATTACACGCGCAGGCAGCAACATATATATTTTTACTAATTATTAAGTCATGATTATGAGCATAAAATACAACATACCACGTAGTGTGCGCGTGCGCATATTGTCTTTATTGCTGACACACACACACATGATGAAAAATAAATGATGTATCATAGATAAAGTCAAAGTTATTTATTTGCTTGCCAATGGGTATACACGGCGATGATAGATGGTATTGAAGGTGATGATACATGCATGTTTGTTCAAGCAGTCTTAACTTACTCTTAAATACTTCCAATTCCATTGTTTGCCGCCAGCCATCTCAACCTCCTGCGTTCTGAACTCATGTAAGGAAGACAGCACGCTGGTAGCCCGTCCAGAGTTCATGGAGTACCTAGCTATCAGCTCCAGGGCTCCCACTTGGATCACCACAGAACCCATGCTCCGCATAATGCTGCCATCGTCCTGTATAAAAAGAAATACATTTATATAAGACTGCTGACTTAAGATGAGCATACGAGTACGTTCATGGTAATTATCCGATTTATATTCTTCTTCTTTTCCAGTCTGTGATTTATCTTTTAAATTAAATATTTAGACCTTAATTTAGCCACCTCAGTGGTACTCTCCGTGACTCAATTTAGTTACAGTTATATGATTATTTACGGGATATTTACCGTGGTAAGGTTGTGGAAGGAGCTCCCGATATTTCGGCGCAAATATCCCCTAAATAATCATATAACTGTAGTGAACAACCGTGATAGTTTAAAAAAAGTGTTTCATTTAAGTTGTTTGAAGTGCAGGTTGTGTGAGGTGAGCAGCACATTCCATCAAGTGAGAAATTGATTGAGGACTCACACTACAGAGATATTGGGTCTCGCTGTCTCTTCTATACCACAACTTCACCGTATATTATCCCGGCTTAGGCCAACTTGGGGTTGAAGCCGATTGAGAGTCTTCCAGGTGGGCCGTGGTTTTTTATAACCTAGAAGCTCTTCGGCTGGGAAAATGTTGGTAGTGGACTGTGCTACAAGGTGAATTGAGCGTCTTTTGAGTGGCTTTTTATTGCCATTGTTTATTTTAGGGAGCTTTTGCGGATTTTAAGGTGCTTGTCAGATGCCTTAGGATTGAAAATGGAGTGACGATTATATATTTGATTTATGAACTCAAGGATGGCTTGAGTTTTTTTTGGGTTGCAACTGCTGAAATTCATACATACATACATCATCATCATACATACGTTTATACGTTTACTGATTGTATTCGAATATTTCTATAGTCAGCACTATTTTTAGCTTCAAAAAAAAAACCTTATAAAGATATTAGACATTAACTTTATCCCCTTTATCACTGGAAGTGCTATACAAAGAGAATCTATAATCCGAAATAACACGAGCAAATTCACAGCCGGAATGCGTATTATCCATAATTTTGTCAGTGTTATCTCAGAATAGATAAATAGTAAAAGGCGAAATAATTAGATAGTAAGTACAGTGTTCATTCTAATACCGTTTTATATTTATTAATTATGAGCAAAATTGGTACGAAGGTCAAGATATCGCAGTTCAGGGCAAACAACTAATTATAAATGTGAAAAGAAAAAGTACCCTGTAAAAACGAAACGCTTAGTATCAATGAATGTAGTACATATTATTATTATATAGGTATCAATTAGTAGATCTGTGATATCAATGCGTACTATCGTTTTTTTACAGCTGTCAAAATGACAGATGTCATAATAAGATGGTCAATAGAGTTTTGTATCGCGGCCGTATAAGATAAATTTAATTGGAAGACTCGGCCTTCAGAAATTATGGTGGTGCAAATTGGAATTTATATCTCACCACATTTTCCCCCAAGATCAAGTCTCATTTTAAATAAGTTAAAATCGACTTCCGAGAGATTTGTTAAGATTGTTAGTTACTAGTTAAAACTGAAGCTAATAGAAAATGTAAATGAAAGCCACCTTGACAATGAATGATATTTATCACAACTAAAGAGCTACTTGTATTTTATCGATAATTCGATCCAAAGAATGTCGATTATTCATAGTTTACATCATCATCGCAAAACATGTATCGTATTTAATGTGTATAATATTCGAAATAATAAATAAATAATCTGGGACATTTTTGCACACACGTCATCTGACTCCAAACTGAGCAAAGCTTTTAATATGGCTGCCAGAGGCAGCAAAAATGTTTGATAACATTTTTTCTACTAAAAAAACTACGCTACAATTAACATACAAAAAATTGTTGGCATTTCTACATAGTTGTCCTTGATTGGCTCATAGAACAAGGCCATAATATGGAAATGGTTTTTCATTTTATTTCTATAAAGTTTTTGGAAAAGCTGCTTGTGAGGAGATTTTGGTACATAACAAAATAAACATGTAGGTATGTATGAGTATTGCGTATATCATCATTATTATCAGTCTATCATATTTCCACTGCTGGGACATAGGCCTTCTCACAGAGAGAGAGGATGGGCCATAATCTACCATACTGGCCCAGTAAATGTTGGTGAATGTCATTATGTCTTTGAGTTAAAGAGGTTCTTGGACATATCGGTTTGCTCACGATGTTTTACTTCACCGTTTTTAAGCGATGTCATCAAAACTGCACATTATTTAAGATGGTAAAGTGCACGTGCTACCGTTAGGCCACCATCGCTCGTAATTTACGAATAGTTATATACCTACTATTAATATCAGATTTGTTATCTTATATCAGTTGTTAATCTAGCCACCGATTTATTGAATAGGCGCCACATTTATATCATGAACACAAATGAGTGCTATTTCGTGGACGAGTGTCAAATTTTTATAGCACTATAATTTAATTTAATTAGTAACCAATGCAATGACTTGAAAAAAAAACCCACTCCAAAAAAGAAAAGGGTTCTCATCAGAACTCCGTCATATTTTATGAACCGATTTGGAAAATTATTTTTTAATTGAAAGGATAATACTTTTAGATTGGTCCCATATAGATCCATAGATTCTAAATCAACGTGTTCCATCCTCGGACACACCGTCGCTTACCATCAGGCGAGTTGGTGGCCAATCGTAGATCTATTCTATATACGTATATATAAAAAAACATCAAAATCAGTTCAATAGTTTCGCTTTAAATCAAAATAACTGGAAAATTTGGTAACCTGGAAAACAGTGTGATCAATGATCATCCAAGTAACCGAATTTGGCCATTTTATACATATTTTGTGCAGTCAGTATTTAAATTGATTATTATTTTAAATCTGATCTCCATAGTTCGATGTGATATTGGTTTAGATACAATAGATAATTATCAATATAAAAAAACCGACTTCATAAAAATGTCAAAACTGGACCAAATTGAAATGAGACCACACGGGAAGCACCAGCTTTCAAATAAAAAAAAAATATCATCAAAATCGGTTCACCCATCGAAGTTCTGAGGTAACAAACATAAAAAAAACAGTCATTGCATTGTTTTCTCAACTGTAATTAAATTATGTTACAAGTTTATTAGTTAAAACAAGAAAAGTAATCATATTTAGAATCATTTCAAACTTCCCTAAATTATAACAAATATATACTGCAAGCTTAAAATAAATATATACTGGTAAAGATATTGGGACAAGCTATTTAAATTTATTGCATTGCCATCGGTCCTTGATAAGTGTGTAAAGTTTTAAATCAATCCGACGTTTTGAAAGGGGTAATAATCACGAACAAAGATTCCATTACATATATATATATGTATTGTATATAGATACATAGAAACATAGATACATACTAAGCTAATAAAAGCGTGATAAAAATAAGTTTTTATTATGCCAAAACACCACTTAAGGATGACGTGAAGATTCGAGGTTCCTTTATTTACGTCTATAAATATGGGGATTAGTCACTTCTTATTGAGAAATCTGCTAGGTTTTTACAAGGGTAACCTATCTCACGTTTTACTGATAACAATAATTATTATTACCAAAAATGAGTTTTATACTTAAAGGTACTAAAATTTTCATTTACTTACCATATTTGCCATCTTATTTTCGTAACTACCATCACACAACACACTGACAAAATAAACAAAC
This sequence comes from Agriopis leucophaearia, assembly GCA_949125355.1. Taxonomy (NCBI): domain Eukaryota; kingdom Metazoa; phylum Arthropoda; class Insecta; order Lepidoptera; family Geometridae; genus Agriopis; species Agriopis leucophaearia. Next base: position 6,659,903 of record OX421262.1, read on the forward strand.
TTCACAAAAAAACAATACAACTAATTCAGAACATATATTTGGATGGACTGAAGAAATATCAATAATCTATGTACACCGATTAACATTGATAAGCGCCACTCTATGGACATAGATATTAAGCAGATTATGATAAAATTTATCGATAAGTTTCTTTTCAGAAATGATTAATTACCTACAACTGGAAAAATTTCATGGCGAATCTAGCTCGGTTTATCCAAATACTTTGCAAGGTTGATTTGGTTTGATAAATTTAACATTGATATAACTATGTAGTACGTAATTCTTTGAAACGACATAGGTAATATGTTACATCAAAATAACATATTGTTGTTTTTTTTTTTCACCTTAGAAGATTTTGATCTTGCACGTCTTGTGCATTTGCGAGTGTTAAGACCTATGAGCCTCTTTTCGTCCCGGCCGTTTTTATTGAAGAACTAGCGACGCGCTCCGGCTTCGCACGGGTGTAAGCTCGGCCTTCGACCTCACTACTATCACCCGTTCCAGGAACACAAAATTTCATCAAAATTGGTCCAGCCGTTTACTCACCGTTTAAACCTTTCCTGGACTACGACAAACATTTCAAAACCAAAATCAGCTAAATCGGCCCAGCCGTTCTCGAGTTTTAGCGATATTAACGAACAGCAATTGATTTTTATATATATAGAAGATAGATAGATTAAAATCACTGAATGTGAATTTTCAAAACTGATACAACCATGTTTTGCTCAGTTTTGCTATCCATATAAATAATAAATTATTCTAGATGATGATAGATGATTCTTGATGTCTAGGACATTTTTGTACACATGGTCATCTGACCTCAAACTAAGCAAAGCTTTGTAATATGGCTGCCAGAGACTGATATACGTTTTTTTTAATACGTACTTAAATATATATTAACACCGAGACATAGAAGAAACACAAATGTTCATTACATTAATGTTTGTCTTAGGTGGGAATCGAACCCACGCCCCCAAGCGCAGAAGGTAGGTTCACTACCAACTGAGCTACTGGGTCAGTCATATATATATATATATAACATACCAATTAAAAATTTTCGTTTTAATATCTTTTACGATGTAAAAGTAGTAAAAAAGTACTTAAGAAGTAAAACCGAAATAAAATATTTGCTTTGCTTTCACTCCGAAAAATTTATGTCATGATAGACTGCAAAATATTGTTTTAGTGATTTTATATCTTCGATAAATAATTAGACGAACACATAATCCACCATTACTCTCGAAAATACACAATTTTAGCAGAATACAATGAAGCGACATGGTTTCCTTAACGTTGGCGCAAAACCTCTACACACACTGTAGACCAGTGACCATATACCAATAACACCGGCTAAGTGCGAGCCAGGCTCGCACACTGAGGGTTCCGTACCATCACAAAATACAATAATTATCAATTTAAAAACCCGACTTCAAAATTAGTAAAATATTCTATTCGTATTTGGCGAGAGATTGATGAGGCCGTCCAAATAAAGAAATTACCAGTAGTAACTTGGTAATGAACAGAAATTTATCACAGATTCGAATTTGGCCATTATTTATTATTTGTTGTTATACTTTAGACTGTGTACTATAATCATGCCAAGTTTGACGCTTGTAGGTACGTATTACCGTTTTTCATTAGACCAATTATAAAAATACGTTTGTCGTAATACCCTTTTTTTTTCTTAGTTAATCCGCCGTAACATAACATATTCTGTAAAAATAACAACTGGCTATCTATTACGGTTCCCAAGATACAGCTGTTTAAATGTAGGACGGATGGATGGACGGACAGACAGACAGACAGTGTATGCTCAGTAATAGGGTCCCGTTTTTATCCTTTCAGTACGGAACCCTAAAAAGTAAAGTCAATTTAAACAAAAGAAATTAGATTTTGGAACTGCTAGTCAAGTAACAACCTATTTGGTAACAATCGTCAATTGTTTTTTTAAAAGGTTGCGGTTTTATGTAGAACAGCTCACATGGAGTTGTAAAAGGAGTTGCCAATATCTTGCTAACAAGACTTAATTTTAACTTATTAGTGTCTTAGTGCTATGAACCTTCGGTACAAAATGTAGTTGTTAGAACTGAAAATATTATTCTAATTATTGTCTACAACCGTAGTTTATAAACTTTGGTATAGATAATGAAACTTTACCGCAATAATATATAATAAAATATATCTTATATTAAGTAAATAAAAATAAATCGCCGAAATGTATTTACTGTACGCGCAGAACTTTCAAACGACTGCATCAAATTGGATAATTCATTTTTTTTTGTTTGTCATTGTCAGGACAAGGTTTGTATAAAAGAAAAAAGAAAAAAATCACCATTTTTTTACTATACTACGCGAGCGAAGCCGCGGGCAACTGCTAGTAAACAATAATATAATAGTCTATGCTTCGTGCGTCCTATAATTTCGCTCGCGCAATTTAACATTTTTGGAGATAAAATGTTTCAATGTACTTATGTGAAATCTAAACAAAAAGAATTAAGAAAATAATATTACTAATGTTCAATGAAAATAATATTATTTTATTTTAAACAAGTTTTAGTTGATTAGATACTAAAGAAAGCACGAAGCATAGTCTCGTCCGTGGGTAAGTATAGGATGAGCTTGAAAATGAGGGCCGAGGCGAAGCCCAGGACAGTATACCTGAGTCCATAAATGTTCAGTTGCGGCCAAGAAAAGTACTCATTCTACAAACAGTACTCACATCATCATTCATTGTCAACTTAAGTCAACAATTGTAAGTTCCAGAATCAATGATAAATGAACAACAATATTTTTACAAGCGCCAAAATATTTTTTTCTTAATTTTTTTAACAACAGCTTTGATAATTGCAAGCCAGTATTTGTTAAGTAACCTCCTTAGTTGCCATGCCATTTAAGTTGAATTTAGATAGTTGAGTTTCGTTGTATTTCTCAATTACCTAGTTTAATCTATTATTATTATTTTTCTACTATATACCTACTGAAATTGTAAGCGCGTGCAATAACTCTAATTAGGAATTACTTGCTCATCACAAGACACAGGCTGAGCCAAATTCGGGACCCACCCATAGACAAATTCCATAGTGTTATTTTTTTAGGAATAGGCTTGCGTTAAATAAAAAAATTAATTGATATTATTTTTACCGCGAGTGGTACCTATAAGTTGGGTTTTTAACATTCGGTATTAATTGTTAAATTGCATAATTAAGATGGCAATAAATGGCCTTACTTAAAAACGTTACTCAAGTTGATCAATGCTTAAAATTGATCTGTCTCGTTTTCCCGTGTAACCATTGCCTTCAGCAAGAAGTTGAGAGAGCAATTTTAAGCGTAGATCAAATTGAGTAATATTTTTAAGTAAAGCCCTAAGTCTTTCATAACAGACTGTTTAACGTAATGCGACGAACCGAGCAAGATGGAGACGCATTGCAAGATGAGGTTTTTTTTTACTATACTGAGTGACGAGACGAGCGAAGTCGCTCGCCTGATGGCTCTTCACGCTTGCCCATAACAGCTCAACGCCACTCTAAATTTTGAACTTCAACAGTTCAAAACCCTGGATGGCAATGCACTGCGCTCGTCACCCCAAGAAATAAGATGTCAAATCTCTGAGTGCCCTGTAATTTCGCTAGAATGTTTCCAGGCCCTTCAATTCGGAACACAGTAGTGTTTGCACACTACTGCTTGGCGGTTGAATAACTGGCAAAAGTGTGGTACTTCCCCAGGCGGACCCCTGCAAACCCTATGAGTGGTTGCCTCCGGGAAGACCGACAACGTTGAAGACCTGCCGTGAACCACCGTCTTACCAACCACTACCACTCTGCTATGAGTGTCGGACTAAGACTAATTGCTTAGTACGTATTCGTAGATAGCTGTACATACTATAATGTATGTACGCTCAGTAATAGAACACGACTCCATTTGGGTATCTCGCTATGAGAACGTGTAACGCCCACACTGTATCCAATTAGAGCTCCCAATTACAAGGGTACGTGTTAGCTAGTGCCGTGTTACCTGGTGTTGCCTGTGTACTTGTGGTACCGCCAGACAAGATTAAAATCACGCTGAATTGGAGCTAACCTCTATCTGGTAGCTATACTTGATAAGTAGATATGAATCGGCTACCAGACTGATTATTTTTATTGTCTAACAAAAAAGTTGACCATAAGTAGAGCTGATAACCAAAAATAAAATTATAATGTGTTCAAAATTAAGGAAGATAATATTTAAAAAAATTGGGCCTTTTCAAAATACTCTCTCGACTTCTTAGATGGCAATGGTCACACGCGAAAGGAGACAGAGCAAGTTTGAGCAAAGATTTACTTGATTAACGTTTTTAAGTAAGACCGTAGTATGCCTTATTTTATTTTGACCGCATTAAAAAAAAGGGGTTCCCAATTCGGTTGTATTTTTTTATGTTTGATACCTCAAAACTCCGTTATTTATAAACTGATAGATAAAACTCATTTATATTAAAAAGGATATACTTCAGATTGGTCCCATAGAAATTTCAATAAATTCGGTACAGTAGTTTGGTTTATAATTCAACATCTCAAAATTTTACTGGAAAATTCGTTTACTATACTTACGCAATTTCGATATAGGTTTTTTGTTGATAATTATATTTATTTATTTTTAAAAACTTTGTCGTGATTTTATTATAAGGCACTCATAATAAATAATCACATTTTTTATGACAATAATTGTTAAAGTCTTCCAATCTCTTAATATAATATACATATCTCCCGATATACGTAGTACATTAAATTAGATTTTTTCACATCTGTTACCTTTTACAAATTGAAAACCTGTCCGATATCCTATTGTCTTAACTCTAAACTGTGAAAGCTGAAGCTTATTCCCAATAGGTTCAAATTAGGACAAAGCCATTTTTCTCTGAAAATGTTTTTTCGTAGATAAATTTAGTAAGAAGCCTAAGAAATGTAAGTATAAAATATATATTTATTTTAAGATGAGAAAAATAAGCGTTACTTATTTTATTACTTTTTATAAGTCTCAATACTTTCGGCCTTTCCGCGTATCCTTGTATGTATAGAGATTTTGTTACACCTAGTAAATTGGCCTATTACTACGACTGAAGAGCGCCTCTCTAGGTATTACATTTGCGCTTTAAATACCTACTTACTTTATTTCATACTTGTGCTGTTGCAACGACTTCGTACGCGTAGATTTTCATATACACTTTCAAACCTATTTTCCTCCCTTAATCCGGCCTTTGCGCAAAATAACATAGCATATACTTCAATCTGGTCATAGCTAAGCATAGTAGGATAGTAAAAACCGCATTAAAATCCGTCCAGTGGTTTAGGAGATGTGCGTGGACAAACAAACAAACAGTCAAAAATTCTAAAAACTGTCTATCGTGCTCAGCTGCTTATTTTAAGACGCCTTGTGTATATTTTTATTGATATCTCGCAATTACAGATTTTTTATGTCTACTTTTTTATTATATGTAGATATAGATTTTAGAAGAAAAGCCAGCAGTCTTAGCTTAGGATGAATTCTACCTAGTACTCGCTCACAGGCCAGAGCCAACTATCTCAATAATCGTACATTTTCAAGATTTTTAAGAAAAAAAAATACTGAATGAGTACTAAACAAACAAACAAAAGGCATTATCTTTAGAATAACATTGCAAATAATGTAAAGCAACTTTCGTGTTGAGATTATAGGATGGCGAAATCACAGACCTAAATTTTTTTTGCTACGCAATGAATCTATGGGCGAAATAGACCCAAATGCTCGAAAAAATATCTATTACCCCAAAATAAAATATGAAAAATAACAACGTTTCCAATAATTTCAAAAAAGAATGACTAATCTTTTTATTCATACTTACCGCATATTTATCTTAATATCTGGAGAACCGATGGGATTAGTTCTAGAATTGAGAATGTTGAGATCACGTTTACGCAAACGTAGTACCTATATGAAAACTGCCGTCAAGACGAGAGACGATCTGCGTAAAACTGAGGGTAAAAATTGGATGCAGAGAACAGCCGACCGAGCTCAGTAGAGTGCATTAGGAAAGATCTATTCGTATGTCCAGCAGTGGACAATAAAAGGCTGATGATTATGACGATTATGATGATGATGATCACAGGCGTTGGTTTACTGCAGCGGGGCGTTCGAGTTGTACTAAGTACTTGTAAATGTACAAAAGCGCTACGCTCACTTCAAGCTCCCGTCTCTCTCGCAATGTGACAACGCTCATTCATTTCAGGACGTAGGTACATTAAAAATTGGAATAACCATGATTTTTACCTGAATAGCCCGCATATGTCTCAACGTAATCTCCTTGTTGTTAAAAAATACAATATTAAGTATAGCGCCCTCTTACAGAAATGATATCAACTAAAACTAAGCACGTATTCTCTGAAATCTACGAGCTCGTTTGAGGCTTATCAAACTGCTCGAGATTCATATTAGAGGGCGTGATGGAAAGCACCAACAATTTCATGCACATTATTAATTTCGAAACTGAAGTATGTATAAAATTCAACAACATAGTATTCTCGTAGGAAACCTATTAAAAAACGCACTTAAATATTCGTGCAAGATCTTATGAACACGAAGTATGACATAATGTCATAATAAGTATCAAGAACTTTAACATAAATCAACTCATAGAATGTATGAGCAGTGCAAAAACGATTATGTAGGTAGGTACAATCAGTGTGTGTACCAATTAGATAAATATTTATTGTATGATTTTTTAATGCTATTATATATATTTGATATTTAATGTAATGTATTGACTTCGACTAATCGTAATGTGTTTGTGTATGTATAATTAAATTAATATGACTTTTCTATTTTTACATTTTGTTATGTTTTGTCTTTAATTAATTAATGTAATTGGTGTTGTACCGTTTTAATTAATACTGTTTTTATAAATAAATATATGATTTTTTTTCAAGCGAGTCAAGAATTAAAGAAAATTATAACATATGGTAAGTATATACGGTTATGCATATTATATAGACTGTATTAAGCCTAAAGGTCTTCACGGTACTCATCATTATGAACAAATTGCAATATGAGACCAACCATAAAATCAGGAAAAAATATCAGCTGTTCATAGAAAACGGTCATTGACAGTCGACATTTTTTTTATAGAGGAACAGCTGTTTTTTTCGCGTTTTCAGGGTTGATTTTATAGTAAAAGTTGTTCATAATGATGAGTAAAATGACCTCCTTTCAGCTCAGTACAGTCTATATACGTAACCCTGTAAACCTCTCATCAATTATTAAAACTATTTAATAATTGATGAGATGGGAGTGCAGCTTTTATTTGGTCGGTCCACCGTATTGACGATTTTCCGCGTGGTCTTGTAGTTCTATGGAGTCACCACCGCGTCCATACATGTCTAAAGGTAAGCTTGCGACCTTGAACAATGTAGCATAGACGCTGTGTGATGCCGAGTTATAAGTGAATTCAGCCTATTATGAATATAGAATGTATATTCAGCATTCTTCCCAAGCACCACATTCCCATCTCTCCTCTTTTTCTCACTTTCCCTTAAGGTCTACATTTCGCAAGCGTAAATTAATGTGGGAAAGACGAGTGCCCTTACAAGTAAATTTTTCGTGGCCTTGGTAATATTCCAGTTTCAATATATTTTCTTCAGCTTGTCCATGGCTCACCTCAAAATAGCTATGCACCTTTTGATTTCATCCACACTCCATCCACTGTTCGAAATCAGCTCGTCTCGATTATGATTGAACTTCATCGCATACACAGTTCACAATTCTAGTGACGTCGTGCGAATTATTGTTAACGCTGTCGACAATCATAATCTTGTCTTGCTGCGGTAAATTTTCAGGCTGACACGCTGTATTTTGTCAAGCAGCTCTTCTAAATATGCTAGAGAGGTATTTGTCGAGAACAAAGTGGTATCATTTGCATATCGCAGATTTGAAATCTTCTGACCTCCGACATTGATACTGTCTGTCCAGTTCTGAAAGAGTGAATACATTTTAGAAGCTTTCCTATCGACTTAAAGAAATCGATTAATTATTTTAATAACAAATATTCCGAGTAGTATTCAGAGTCATAGTAATAACTGTCAGCTTATTTTACTGTGTCCCAAATGTCGCAATTCACATTTTTTCTGGGAATAACCAAAATGTGATAAACTGTACTATACCTATTTCCCGTGCCAAGTTTTTCTAATCTAAGTTGGCTCGATATCGTGCATACTATGATTTTTTTTTCAGAACGTCGTCGGCTAATAAGACAAAGTTATAGCAAATTGTTTATTGGATTACCTAAATAAAAAAGCCGTATTCGGCTTTCTTTGTGAAAAATTAGGTTTCATGTTGTTTTGAGATCCAATGTTTTTTTTTACTTTGTTACTTCCCCTTTATGTGTTGGAAGGTTTTCCGAAAGGCAACATAAAAATTGTCATAAAATGCGACAGATGGTGTTGACGAGACATAGATCTGAATATTTTTCAAAACTACAGGCGAAGAAAGGTCAATAAAGAAACTTGCTTATTGTCATACAAACGATATATATGTTTCTGTCTTACACTTCTCTGACATTTCCATTCCCATTTCACATGTTCCAAAGCCACTCCTAAAATACAACATTATATTTTTTATACTATAAGATCTTCAAAACTGTTACTTTGCAAAGTTTCATACGGTTACTTTAATGACTAGAAGTTAACATTTTAGATTCTAAAGGATTAGGATGGACAGACAGACAGATGGACAGGCGAATAGACAGACGGATGGATAAAATGAAGTTATAAAAGTTCCCTGTACCTAGTACTACGGAACCCAAGAAATTGGGTGGTGAAAATAAGAAGGAACAGCAGGAATATGCTGCAGCGGGAAATATATTAGCAATATGTAAAAGAGTAAGCTACAAAAAAAAACACAGTAATACACCTTACATAACACCTGTACTTGGTTACTTTATATTTTAAGTATTACTAAATATCATTATCTCTCTTTATTGAAATCGCAGAAAATTACAGACTAACCCACAGACATTACAGACTAACCCACACACATTTAATTATATGTCTGTGGACTAACCTAATGTATTAGAAATCACAATAACGACTAAAATAACAACACGAAAAGATAAACCACTTCCAAATCTAACAGTGTTCATCAGTTCAGAATGTCATTCCAAAGAAGGCAGAAACAAAAAAGGCTTTTTATTTTACTCGTATTACTATACTAAATTACAGAACCAAAAAAGATATCAGAAAGTACATAAACATAAGCTTATTTACAGTGTGTAAAAAAGAAGTAAAATTCGTAGAAATCACAAGTCAATGACCGGCTACGAGAAAATGCGTAGCGCTACGAACGTAGCACTGAAATTGCTTGAACAAGGCGGATTAACAATTTTTACGTGAATTTGTTGTAGCGAAATAAACATAAAACAGCGTACTTTATTTTGTACTATCCTTTTGTAGGCAAATAAAAATTTGGAATTGTCAGACATTGCAATGAATACCGTTGATGCCTATATAGAAGCTAGAAGTTACGATTTTCTGCAGCAAATAGATTTTGGTATTTTGTACTTTAGTCTTATTTTCTTTGTCTAAAATAATATTCAGAATAGCTTCGTGGGATAAAATATCTGTAAAATCTTGGAGGTCTTTTTACAACAATATTAAGTTTTCTTACTTATAAGATGCAATTTTTAATGTGCATGAAACAAAAATAGTTGTGAATAGTTTTGGTAGAGTAAGAACACTGTATTTCAAAAGTTTTTTTTTGTAATTTTATACCTCAACTAATGTTCAAGTAATGTGGCACATACCCCTTTCTAAGAGGGAGGCCTTTGTTCAGCAGTAGAATTTCACTGGCTGACGATGTGTGTGTAGGTATGATGTGAGGCACATAGTTCTGTCAATTTTCTGGTCGAATCTGTCGCAAATAGAAGTGAGGTTTTGTCAGTTAACTTTTTTATTAGAGTGGTTAAAATAATACCGCTTCCATACTCAATGTATTTGATTCGTTTTTGTACCTTTAGTTTTATCCCTATCAGCTCTAGAACAAACTATTTTTATAATCCAGCGCGGAACGGAGGTGTATGCGTTTAGGGTGAGAAGATGTTTGTTTGCGTGTGCAAAAAAACGAATGTTCCCATTTATCAGTTTATTTTTTATATCACATTCTCGGGTCTAGTCCGGACATTTGGTAAGCATTAGTGGGGCCGAAGCTGACACCAAGAGTTCCGGTTGAATATAAAATACAATTATGGATCGTGTATAAAATGGAATATTAAACTATTGTACAGAATAGGATAATAAAAAAACTGGGCTATTGAGGTGGACAACTTGTGAATAGGAGAACAGATTTATAGGATGAGATTCTGTGTCATCTAAAAATAATTGTTATTATTATTTGAAATGAGACTTGATCGAGAGTGTTTCTAGGTATGATTCACGAAAATCCGTTTAGTCGTTTGAAGATCTTTTTTTTTTTTAATTTATACCTACTTGTACAAGGAAAAGTTCAACTCTAAAAAAATATTTCCTAAACGTTTTAGGTAAGTCAGACATTATAACAAAGTGCTACAGTGTAGATGGGGTGTTAGGAATTAAACACTCCCGAGTGTTTTTAGAATCCAACACTGAAATTGTCTCCAAAAAACTATCAGCACCAACTTCTAGCTTTCCATTTATTTTTAAAATGTGTGTCAGCACATTCAATCCTACACCAACATCACCCCCTCACTACCATCTCATCCCGCGCCACGCCAGCCTTAAACTTAATTGAATTAAAGCGTGCACGCGTTACCGACAAAAACATCTTTTGACAGCATCGAGAGCTTATGCGAAAATTTATAGAAAATTGCATGGCGTGAGTTGCGCCCAGACAACAAACCCTATAGGGTTGCGGGGGGTGTATATTTAGAAAAGCTTTAGCCGGCTGTCGGCAGTCCACGCTAAGCCACGGAGCGGAGCGCACGTATCCTGTCTCCCCAACTTCACGATAACATTAACATAAAGTACATAAACTCGATAAGGAAATACAGTGCTCTGAGGACAGAACTGGATGTTGAGTTGCACGTGCCTTGTGGATCCAGTGAACATTTTCTGTGACGTTAAGACGTTTTCTCGTGAATGAACTCTTTGAGAATCTGCGCGTTTTTCTTTGTGGATTTAAGGTTGGTAAGTATTCTTACGATTATTTGTCCCCATTTTTATGCATTTCTTTAAAATATTTTTATTTGTTGAGGTCATTATCATAAAACAAAGAAGTAGGTATACCCACCGAATATTTTTTATACCACCTGTTATGATTAATAATGTCTAGGGGCTAATTAATAATCAAGGTATATTTGAAGCTGGTTTATTAATTGTTTTAAGTCTACACAAAAATATATAGTGGAAAGGCTCTCGTAGGTTTAATTCCGGTATCTAAATGTAATTTTTTCACGGAATAACAATGAGCACATTGCATTTGCTACATTCAAAGAATTATTTATTGTCCCTCACCTATTTTAAATCCAAATTCCTTCTTTGATAATCCAATTATGTAAACAAAGATTCACTTAACATTTAGCTTCGTAATATTTAACACCACTACGTTTAAGTCAAATGGTTATTATAATTAAGACATTAAAGCACTTACGAACCAGTAGCTGCTTTAACATAATAATTATTAACGCATTGTAAGCAAAGTTATTGTTAATTAACGTAATTTACAACTATTGTTATAGACTGTTAAGTTATTAAAATATAACTTAACGGTTTGTTATTATTGCCAGCTTGTGTAAACAAACTTTGTTATTACAGACGTTGAGCTTTTCTATGAAAACATTTTGACATTCTATGATTGATTGTTGATTGCTGAGAAGAAAAAAAAATTTGAAATTGTTATTACTTTTAAATTACTTTAATTTATAATCTTTAAGCAACTACTCACAATCATGTTTTAAAATTAAGGTAGCTGGTATAAAATGTTTTTATTGTCTTTCTTTTTTATTTATTTAAGATTGAGTAGGTTTTTGCCGTTGAAGTGTTGTCATGAATGTCGTTGCTATGTTCGAAAAAACAAAACAAATTATAGGTATATAGTAAGCTCTGGCTGTAATAGTAAACCGAGGCGAAGCTAAGGCGAACCCATTATAACATAAATGGTGCAATTTTAGTAAGTATTTGGGCAACTCCATCGTAAAAATAAAATTCCAACCAATCAGAGCAATCTATTAAGTGATAATTTTTAAAAGCAAATAAAACGTCTTATCTTAAACTAGGAATTTTTAAACGAACTAATAAAAACGATATTTCAACTAAAATAAAATTTCCTGTATTAATTTTCATCATCTCACAGATGCAAGATTAGTTTAATTGCAGAGGGTTATAGCTCCTATCCTCATCTTGGCGGGAATCACTAATTTCATTTGTATAAATTAAAGTTTATAGAACCCAGAAGATAAGACGACACTCTACTCATTACGCATTCGACGTGAAGATAAGAATTTGATACGTACTGTATACATGCGTTCGGCATTAATTTATTATGCCTATAAATGTTCAGACTACTCGTCGATGATATATTGCTACTCACAGATAAAGCTTTGAGAAAGTATATTTTTCTCGTGAGTTGCCTTATCGTTTTTCCTGTTATGATTAGGTACCTACGTCTAGGTAGGATTTGTTTAGGTTGATTTACTGCTTAGTTTTTTTTGCATTCTGATGATCTCTCAGCCAAGATTGCTAAAGACTAAGAGGAATAGTCAAGCTACGCTATAAGCTATTACTGTTACCATTGAAGTAGTACTTACAAAACAGATTTACACGTACCAAGATTTGTTTTGTGAACTCAGTAAATAAACAAGCTTTCTAGCTTATAAGAGTCCAGCAGTGCAAGTACCGTTCTTTATCGATCGACAAATTCGGTAAAATGCCATAGAATCGATCATAGCGAGTACAGATCAAATGCCATTTTATCGAATTTGACGATTTAACTGTCAAATTTGTCGATCGATAAAGAACGGTACTTGCACTGCAGGGGCCTTTCGCTTAACTCTGAACGCGGGCCCGAATTCCTTCAGTCTCTAGTTTTTTTTTGCGGGTCCTTCATTACAAACATCTTGTAGCATGAGACCATATTTACATAGGTAACGGTCACTCACACTTGACTATATAATAATATATATATCATGTATGGAACAGTTGATATTTTTTCGTGATTTTTGGATTGCTGCCATAGTAAAGTTGTTAATAATTATATTATGGGTATTATAGACTTTTTTTCGGCCTTTCCGCGTTACTCTGTAGTAGTAACTTGTGAGCACACTCTGTACATAACATAATAATTATTAGACAATCGTGCAAAAAAAAAAACTGAACCAAAATTCGGCGCACGCTACGCATTGCGCAGACTTTTTGGTTAGTTGTAAGGCGACCGCGATCCGACTACAACGCCGCGCGATGCCAGTGCTACGATGTCTTATCGGACAAGCGAAGTTGAACACTATGCAAGCGACATAACGTTTAAATTTAAGTAAATGTGGCATTGTGAACTATATAATTGATGTCTAGGTATGTACAACGACGCTCGGACGTTTTTTGACTGTTTTCACTTAGAGTTTTTGACTCTATAGATATTGTATATCGATGATACACAATGACGACACTAGTGATGACACTTTTTACCTCTTAAAAGTTCCTCTAGGATAGCGAGTAAAACCGGGGGCGCTACTGGTAGTACAAACATACACATTAAGTACAATTTCCTCTTTTTATATATGCGTCATCGAGTTAAAAATAGGACCGGGAACGAACATACGATTTTAACAAAAGATGAGCATAAATAAGAATAGGCCGAGTTATTTGATATCCGGATGTAATGAGACACTTCCTCTCCAAAGAAATATGCAGTTTTTGTGTGATTTATAAAAAAGTTACCTCAGTGGTGTTATATGCATTGATTTTTAATAAAAATATGTTATTTATGACGTTGTAAGACATCTAAAATAGTCAAAAGAGTAAGTATATTTTGTTACAAGGCATTTATTTATAGTGAGTCGTTTTCCCGGTGGAATTTCCTATCAGTAGAGAATAACAATGCTGATACAAATTTCCATCCCCTATTTAACATCTGTAGGCAACGAATTTCTAAAAACGTACTTATATACAGTTTTTTTTGAAAAGACGCCTACATACCTATCAACTGCTGTTTCTAATTAATAAAAAAAAAAAACTTTCACATATATAAGGCGATGTATGTATGTATTTTCGTTATGAACTCCGAAACGGTTGCATACTTAAATAGATATTAACACCCAGGCATAGAACAAACACAAATGTTCATCACATGAATGTTTGTTCTAGATGGGAATCGAACCCACGCCCCAAAGCGCAGAAGGTGGGTTCACTACGAACTGAGCCATATTTAGGTACTAAATAAGTTATGTTGCAGGGCCGACCATCGAAACGGGGGCCGTAAGATTATAAAACGCAAATTGCTACCATTGCCACCGTCGCTACGCGGGCATCTAGCTAATCATAATATACAACTGATTTATAAAAAAAAACACGTTTATATATCTATTTAATTCTGTTGTATGTTGTTATAATCTAAGGTACACAGATATTTGACATCTTATATCTCGGGGTAACGAGCGCAGTGCATTGCCATCGAGGGTTTTGAATGGCGTTGAGCTGTTATGGGCAAGCGTGAAGAGCCATCTGGCGAGCGGCTTCGCTCGTCTCGTCACTCTGTATCATAAAAAAAAGTTAAATGAATAAAATAAGTACTTGTAATGGAAATAAATTTAATAATTCCTGCTGTCCGTCCCATGACGTAGGCGGGACAACAAGGATACCTTTGTCAAAATAAATTAGCCATTTCTAAAGGTCATTTTTGTTTTCATCTTTTTTCTTTTATGTTGTGAATCGTTACTTTGCGAAACAAAAATAATAATTTGTCTACATTTTTGTTTGTGTGTTGCTGCATGTATAAAATAATTGAGGAAATTTTGTTTCCTATATTATGGATAGATTTGTTCTTTGCTGACACAAACTCAAGCTTACGCTGTTTCTGTCAAAAGGCAAGTTGTTTAGAGTTGTCAAAGGCGACAATTTTTTTCAGGCACATAGAATACGGTATCGTTTAGTCAAATAAACATGACGGCTTAAAAATTGTCTCTTTCTCAATACTGAAATCAAGAGAGACGCAGACAACAACTGTACTGGGGGTCTAGACAAGAACCTGTTTCCGTTTGCGGAAAGATAAAATTTTATGAAAATGACATTAGCTTGAGAGATGTCACGTGACTGCTAATGTCATTATCATACAATTTTATCTTTCCGCAGGCGGTAAGGCTTACAGAAAGTGGTTTTTGTCCAGACCCCTGATCTCAAATTGTTTTAGTTTAGTGAGTGTAAGATTTAGTACGAGTGCAACAGAGTCGAAGCGATTTTAACCGACTTCAGAAGGGAGAAGTGTTCATCAATTCAGTCCATATTATGTATATTTTTTTATATATCTACACTGATTACTCCGCCAGTTATCAACAGATTTACGTGTTTTCTTTTAATTATGCAGAAACAAACTCACACAAATCATTGGCCTCGTAGGTTTTAATCATAACACGAATAATTTTGGAAGTCAGTTTTTTATATAGAAAAAGTACATAAAGTAAAAAAAAAAAACATTACCTACAGTAAACGAATGAATGAATGAATTTAGTAAAAATATATCTAATATTTTTATCCCTCATTTAATATTTTGAACTGTTAACCTACATAAAATGTAAACCAACCTATATAGTTAAACGGTAAAGTATTACTTTTCCGGTCAGTGTGTACCGGATCAAGGCATGTCTGGAATTTCCACTTTGCTAACGTTACTCTTTAAGAAAATCCTTTTGAACGCGAGCCAATATAAATACATTTTATGAAGAAATGAGACGTTAGCAACCTTAAAGTTTTGTAGCTTTAACGTTGAGAAACAGTTAAAGTATTCTGATCTTTCTGCTTTGGGCGTATTTAACAGTATTATCATCATCGTCAGCCAAAGGTGTCCACTGCTGAACATAGGCCACCCCCATTAACCTCCATACTGAACGACATCCTGCCATCTGCTTCCACAACAGTATATAAAAATCTATTGCGCAGAATAAAGGCAAATTAACCGGTTGGTGTAGGTCCTCACACATTAAATACTTCTACTTAGAAAAAAAAAAGTAGTTGATCCTAAACTTGGTATAGATTTTAACATGACCTTTAAAAATGTGATATTAGGATGTTCTTGAAGCATTATTAAGTCATTAAAGTACAAGTGCTTCAAACACTATAGTTAAGTTAAGATCGACAAGTCATTTAGAAACAACTGTGTGTGTTTTTATTATTTACTAGTCGACCGCCCCGGCTTCGCACGGGTGTAAGCTCGGCCTTCGGCCTCGCTACTATGACCCGCTCCAGGAACACAAAATTTCATCAAAATCGGTCCAGCCGTTTTTAGAGTATCCTATGTCCGTCTCCTGGTTCTAAGCTACCTCCCCACCAATTTTCAGCCAAATCGGTTCAGCCGTTCTTGAGTTATAAATAGTGTAACTAACACGACTTTCTTTTATATATATAGATTACCCGTATATTTGACAAATTGAAAAGACAAAATTATGTTTTTAAACTACAATTAAAAAAACTAATTAAAAAAGCTTACTAAGTACCTATACTATTAGTGTATTTTTAGATTACATTATATTGAGTTATGAGGAAAGGGTGTAGTAAAGCAAAAGGGGTCCATAGTACTACTCATCATTATGTTTTTTTTTTTTACACTGAAATCGCAAAATATCAGCTGTTTCATAGAAACCGTTCATTGACTCGACACAATGTATAAAAAAGCAAAAAATACTTTTAATTCAAAATAACTCGAAACTTAGTATTTGAACGTTGCAACGGCAGTGTTCCAGTGATTTCGCGACATCAGCTAGTTAATTAACTTTGCCAATGTTCAGTTCATTAAGGTTTTAAGTAATGTTTGTTAACTTATCGATAAAGTTTTAACCGACATTCATTCCCGAGGAAATTTTAATTGGAAAACTAGTTGAGTTCTCGTGAGTTGACTTCTGGTGCCGTTGCGTTCAAACAACACTCACAGGGTACTTACTTCAGACTATGCGTACCTTGTTTGTCTTCGATTTTTTAAAGCTCATTGTTTATGTAGAGAATTTTGTTTATAAGAAAAAAGACGAGAACTTTTTAAATAATTATATTATCAATTTAAAGACGAGAACTTTTTAAATAATTATCAATTTTAAAAGCTGACTTCTAAATTAGTAAATGCTTGAACAAAATTATTGCTATTGCCAAATCAACAGGCGCACTTGGTCTACACATTTCATATAACAGTAAAAGGTGAACATACATTAAAAAAAAAAAAAAAATGAATCGAGAACCGGAAATATTTAGACTTCTGAAGGATATTTTTTCTCTAAAACCTCTTTGCAATAGCTACTCGAAAATTTTGATGATAGAAATATTGATTTTTCTGTTTGTCTATTTGTAGGAATTTTTGAGTATTACAAAAAGCGAGTGCCATTTCACATCATACATAATTACGTCTTATATTTTTCTTCTAAAGTATAATTAAAAGCAGTAGCAATAAAAAATAAAAAAATTGTAAAAGTAGTCTCATAAAGATATAAAAAAAACAAAGGCAAACCTTGTTTCTTCAAAAGAACATTTAGGTACATAAATGCATAGAGGAAATGCAAATTTTTCAACAAAATGAAATTATTGCAGCGTAACAAAAACTGATTTAAAATAGAAGAATTAAAATCATCTACAATATTTACTTATAAAAGATATGTGTTAAGTGTATTATTTACGTATGTAATTAAATACAGTCAGAAACACAACAGTAATAACCTAAATAAACATTCAAAACACAAAATGTTTATATAATTATTTTTTTACCGAAATTCCCTTCCATCAAATTAGGAAACCAGACCCGATAGTAATCTAATTATTCCCGTGATAAATATTTATCATTCTAATACCAGACATGTGTAGGGTAATAATACTTCCTACTACCAATAAACCGTGGTAAGATGGTTTATAAGTGTACCATTACCACCAATTAGTTGAGCGAGCGGCCGGCTTTGATGACCACCCGGTTGTAAACAGAAAATTGATCTGTCGACCGCCCTGGTCGATATCACGTCGCATCTCATCTGATTCGATGAGAAACTATGGTAAATATTAAGTAGCAATAGGAATTTAAGGCGTAAAACAGGTTTAACCTTTATGGTGGGATGGCTAATTGTCTTATTGAAAAACGGTAGTAACAAGTATAACAACGTTTTATTTGACAGTACGATAATGCGTTGAAATTAGTTGTAATACACTTTATTCTTTATAGAAGACCCTTGTCCTGGTCAGCGGAGCCGCTTCTAACTTTCTAAGGTTACGTACTCATAGCTCATAGGGCAAACGACAAGTTTTTTTTCGAGGGGTAAATCTTTCAAAGATACCAGGCTGCATTGGGGTGCAACCAGGTTATGTGGGATTGTACCCACTAACCAGGTGACCAGCCTTAGTGCTTGACAAGAGGGCTCCGGGATCTTCAGAGGAACGTACCGGAGCCCTCGACACTGCGTGGTGTCTGAGCCCCTCTACTCACAACAACGTTGGTCACACAACGTTGTCGTTCTCTCCCTGGGCACGCTTAACTGGATGGTCAGAGCCCCAACTTTGACCATCCCGAGCCCGGTGGTCCCTTTTTAGTAGCTTCTTACTAAAGGCAGGGGGTACCGGTGCCGTATTCTATTGCCCTGGCGCCAGGGATAAGGGCAAACGTAGCCCTATTGCTGCCGCTCCGCCGCGCGCGTTCTTCAGCCCGAGTCTGTCACAAACTCACAATTTTATAAACACTGTTTTAAACTATCACGGTTGTTCACTAAAGTTAAATGATTATTTACGTCTTCCCGTGAACATGGTGCATGTAACTGCGCCGAAATATCGGGAGCTCCTTCCACAACCTTACCACGGTAAATATCCCGTAAATAATCATTTAACTTCACAATTTTATGTCATGTCTCTAGCTCCTAAAAGGAATAAGTTACAGACCTGAAATTTTTA
Source organism: Agriopis leucophaearia (assembly GCA_949125355.1). Taxonomy (NCBI): domain Eukaryota; kingdom Metazoa; phylum Arthropoda; class Insecta; order Lepidoptera; family Geometridae; genus Agriopis; species Agriopis leucophaearia. The sequence continues at coordinate 6,678,994 of OX421262.1, forward strand.
TATTCTTTATATATAAAAATCTCTCACGTCCTTTTTTACCCGACTGCTCAGGATGGAGGGTTATATTTTTTGAGTGTAGGTAGGTATATATGTATGAATGATGGTTTCGTTGGCCCGCTCTACAGTCTAAACGGCTTAATGGATTTGAGGATTTGATGACATCTGAGGTCTCATTTGAATTATTTTAATAGTTAGAGAGACATAGTTTAGGGTACAAAAATTGAAGATAGCACCCGCGAAAAAAAATGGGAAAAATAATAAGTAAACTTTGCTAAATAGGTCAATATTACCATCATTTTGTAGAGCTCACTCAGCAAATTTAAAAAATACAGAATAATACTGAAATATTCAGTAGTTTACGAGATAATAAGGTAAGAAAGAGCTCTGTATCTACTAAGAGTATAGGTATCACAGATTAGGTAAAGCTACTACATCGTCTTTGATATGTACCTATAGGTACGCAGCGAGGCGCTGTTACTTTTCTGTTACTTACTTGTGAATTTGCCAGTGATAAGTAGGTAGGTACCTATTTTTAGTACCTATTTTTAGTAGCCGCTGTTACCTAATTTCGTTCTGTCCGTCCGACTGTCTGTTTGTCCGTCCGTCCGTTTGAATTTTTATATTTTCAAGTTTTAATAAGTGAATATTTTTATTATTAAATAGGCTTGTGTTCGGCTTCCAATATCCCTTTTATTATATACTAGCGAACCGCCCCGGCTTCGCACGGGTGTATGTTCTATTATATATATACCATCTTCCGTGATTTTTTTTCTAACTGATGCTGAAAACTACTTCAAAATTAGTAGTGTGGTTTAGGACGAGTTAGCGGATTACGATACCTATAGACTGACAGAAGTGGAAAGCGACTATATTTTATACAATGTAGAGAAGATAGAGACAATGCTATTTTCATTTTATACTAAACATTCATCCAAATTACAAAAACATTAAGTATGATTATCTAAATATCATTTAGCAGTTTTTGCATATTGAATTAATTATTATTAAATTACACTTACAACATGTATGTGGAAAATGTGCAAGATTTATGTGTTTAAATGCAAAAATATGTGATCACCAACATTGAGCTTCATAGCAAGAACTTTACTGAGGAAGTATAAATGTTTTAAAGCTTTTTACGTCCTTACTAAAACGTACGTGTTACATTTTTGTTAAAATGTTGCTGAAGCGCCCAGTTCATCATAATCAGCCTATACTAGTCCACTGCTGGACATAGGCCTCTCCCAAGGTACGCCCCTCTCCCAAGGTACGCCATATTGTGTATATCCATTGGGAAGTTGTCCCTCTTATAGAGCCTTGGCGACCCCTCAGGGGGTCGCACCCAAACATTGAAAAACACTGCTTTAGATAATACAAGTTTTTTTGTAGTAATGTGAATCGGTTTCTTCTAGGCAAGCATGCTCTATCGTAGACCAAATCATCGCTTAACATCAGGCGAGTTGGCGGTCAAACGCAAGACTATTAATGTATTTAAACAATATTTTCGAATAAATTTGGTTTGTTTCTTTCTACTGCAATCTTTCAGGACATTTTAAACATGCGTCCAGAGTCTAAAAAGTCTTATGAAATCAAAGTTTATCCGTCCGTAATTAAAATCATAATTTACGTACAATTTTGTTCGTGCTTCATCAACAAATTTATAGGCACCAATATCAGTCCAATTAGGGTACAATAAAATTTCGTGGTAAACTCGAAATCATTTGGAAACGTGTTTCGATGTAGAAAATATAACTCAACAAATTGATTGAAACGATTATTACTCGGTTACTCAGTATTTTGATATCTCAACGTTTCAAAATACTTGGCTTCAAGGTGAAGTTTATTTGAATTTGTGAAAATGAGAAGCCTCTTTGAGGGTTTGTATTGTGAGTTTCGGTATTTTCAAGCGGAAAAAAACATAAAATACTGTACTCTCAGACTCCACAGGTACTTATTACGCTACATGTAACTTAAAAAGTTAATTTTTATTTTAACCGAATTCAAATAAAATAAAATATCTTCTCCGATTGTGAATCATTTTTGTATACCTGTTTATTGAATCTATCTTCTATCTATATAAATATACATAAAAGGCGATATGTGTATGTAGGTATGTATGTAGGTATGTTTCCTATGGACTCCGAAATGGCTGGACCGACTTAGATGAAAACTTCAGGATATCTTCAGATTTGTCCAGCGAGTGAACCTGTGAAATTTTATAATGATCGGATCAACAGAATGTAATTGTTCAAGAACAATAATTTAAGTCTATACGTTGACATTATACATCAATGGAAAAAAGAAACTGTCATCTAGAGGTTGCTGTCGCTACCAAGGAATTGCTTCAAGTAGGTAAAAAACGCGGGTAAAACCGCGGGGCGGAGCTAGTTTTTACCTGTTTATCGTGTGTGTGTATTTAGTGGTGTGAACAATAAAGAGTTTTTCTATCTATTTATCCAATAAACTTGATTCCAGCGCAAACTAAATGGTCTAATAACCAGCACATTGCCAACACATAACTTGGATATAATTCGTACGCTGCGCTGTTCCCAAAAGACTAGCACACGGAACTGGAGCAAACTAGCTGAATTGCCCCTCAGGCCATAACCACCAGGTGTGGTTAAAATAAATAGCCTTATATTTCGGTACACATCGCTACCAATTATTTATAATTTTTTTCCATTAATTGGAACGTCAAAATCGTAGCTTTTTTCATTACAGCTCCGAAGTTATCTATGACTCATTGCCCGGAGCTACATTTGCGTGGATTACCTCTTAACGTTCTTTTTTCGTGGAATAATCACAGGTTACCGTCATTTAATAACGATTTGATTTATACAGAGCTGTTCTAGATTGCACACGGGTATGATGTTTGATATATTGCTTTTAGATCTTGGAATTTTCTCACGTAACACCTACGCTCTGATATTTAGAAAATTGTGTTTATATAGATACCATTTTTAAGGTTCGAAATGTAAGGTATTGGTATTGCGATGCTGCATTACCAGATCATGATGACTCAACTATCTAATTTCTGACTAAGTACTATCCCAAAGTTCTAATCGGTGGCGTTTCCCCACTTATTGACTTATAGGATTATTCCTCTGATCAGAATTTAATCCCCATGAAAGGTCCACAATTTTATTCCATTATCGGTTGGTGGAAGGCGGTTGACCTAACGCAGTTCTCATGTTATCCCGGGACTGGAGTCCCGACTGTGCTCGAACTTTCGACAAACTTTCTTCTTACATTCATAAACATTTTACTTTTCGAGTAGCCGAGTGTCGCGGTTTGGGAACACTTGATATTTTACGTTTCATGTTTGAAACGGTAGGTTTTCCGTGTCAGGTGTGTGAGTTTGGGTGTACTTTGGGGTGTTTTAATTATTTAATTGCGGAAAACTTGAGCATGTCCTATTTTGTAAGTGCTCACTAGAGAATTTACATTTCAAGCTTTTGGTGTATACCACAGTAAAAAACGGTGTTGAATGGTACTATTTGACTCAATGACGACCAGTTTAGCTTACTGGCAGCACATCATGATGGAGGGGGGGGGGGGAGGTGGGTAGCAGAACTCTTTAATAGATAAGTGTGTTTTTTAGTTTTTAAATTTAATTAATGTGTTTATACTACTAGTACATTAATACATGATCATAATATTTGCATTTAAAAAAATGGCCGTAAAGAAACGCCCGGCAGATATGAAACACGATGGCATAAGCGAGCGTTATGTCGTTTGCCGTCACGGCACACGAGTCGGTTTCACTGCCAAGGCGCGCGCGCCTACAGATGTTTCACGTCAAAATTTTGAAATACACCCGAATAAAGCGTGCTTGACTATGTTTATTCATAACATTATAACAAATTAAAGTAACATAATTTTACTTTCGAAGGAACAAAAATGAGAGAACTGCATTTACTTAAGGCATCAAGATGAAAGATTTTAATTAAATAACTACAGCTTTCAACTCACCATATAAAGGCTAAACGATTTATTCTATTGGCATCCCGTCGCCATCTATAATCAAGGGGCAGAGCCAGGTGCAGTCTGCATCTTGCCTAACGCCACATCATTACAAATAAAATATTTATAGAAAAACGCAAGCTCCAACAGGGTGCCACAAACTAACTTGTCCCATATACGTCGTCCGCATACATCTCACGTACATAGGGGATAGAGGATTGAACACCGGCGGGTCTGCATAACTTATTTCGATACAGGCATAGGTTGAGCTTGTTCGTACTTACAAAACTATACTTTAATAGTTTACAGTAGACATTCATGCTTGTTTACGACGTAAAAGATAGGTATTTTTAATCTGAAATTACTATACTATGTATTTGAAAGGAAAATATTCATTCGTCACACAGTGGGTGCCTGATTGACGACGCAGTCAAGGAAGGCCTAAAAAACGCTGGCGTGTCAAACTTGACACAATCTGGAGAGGTTAGCAAGAGGTAGCAGAGGACCGAAATTTATGGAAGGAAATGGGGGACAAATTTTCCCAAAAGTGGCGGAGTATAGGTTAAAAAAAGGTGGTCTTTCCGGGATTTCAGGTGGCGTTAACATATTTTCTTCACACGCATTCTATTTAAAAATAACAGGGGCTTCAAAAGAGCTGTTACTAGATAGAGTCTTTAAGGGTCGGCAACGTATCTGTGATACCCCTGGTGTTGCAGGTATCCATAGGCGACGGTGATCGCTTACCACCAGGCGGCCCGTCTGATTGTTTGCCACCTATGGCATAAAAACAGAACAGTTATCAGCAGGCCTTACAAGCTTGCTTGCTTGTTGGCTTGCTTTTTTGTAGGTTATCGTTTGCTGGATAGGTAAGAAATCTTTATCAAGTTAGAGGCCTCAAGCATGTTAAATTTTACACGCATTTTCCTACGTCAATAGAATAATTTATTGATATTTTAGCTCTATTCGTACGACCAATTGCTTTCGAAGGGTTTTTACTAAGGCGCAAGTTAACATTTTTGTATTGACGTCTGACGTATTACTGCCAAGACGATGGAGTGACTGTATTACATAGAAGCATTGATCGAATTTAAAACAGGCAAAGTAGGTCTTGGTGTACTCATGGTATTTAAACTACTAAAGATCTGTGGATTTACATCAGTTCTCTCACAAATTTTAATACTTAGACTTTTCATAAAATATACTGGAAAAAATCTTAACCTCTTAACAAAAAAAAAAAAAAACAACTTTACAAACTTAACAAAAGGCCCTTTCCCATCATTTACTCTCCGCGCCAAACCTGGTTATTGTTTTTTGGCGCACCACAATTGAATGATTGCTAAATATCCCTTTACCCTAAGGGCCAGCTTCGACGATACATCACAGTTAAGGGTGTGCGATCAATATTCAATATCCGGGCGAAACTCGCCTCTTCCGATCGCCGGATATACCGAACAGTACCGGATTTATATGTACCGGTTACTGGTTAACAACTGAATACCGGTAAGATAATTAAAAGGTTAGATGGAGCTCTCAACGAATGAATTTATTGAACAATTTAATGAGAAAAACATACTTAATTATACTCGTAGCTACTACTGTTTGCCAGCTACCTATGTAGTAGTTGAGTTTTTAGATCGCTAGTAACAAAGGTTTAGTTTTCACAAGAATATTCTGAATGTTCTGAATTTACAACGTTACCATAGTATATATAATTATAGCTTTTTAGGCAACCTACCCGAAGACAGTGACCTTAATGCAGTTTGTCATCTAAAGTTTATAGTTTTGGATAGATCAGGATAGGTAAGTATTCATTTTAATTTAGTTAGGTATTTATTGAGCTACTTTACTTAGTATATTTGGATATTATTATTTGAAAGAAATTTTGTATATTTATATGTAAACACGTATTGTACTCGTACAGTGTACCTATACCATAATTATACACTATACTTATAAAAAAAAAACTGTTTTAATGATGAATTTCTAGTGTAATTCTGCTTCTACGTCGCTTCAAGTACAATAAGGAATTTGTGATAAATATTTGTTGATAATGTTAATTTTATTGAGTTTAATTTTGCCTAACCTGATATAAAATATTAATTACTTAAATTGAAAATTAACGTAACCTGAAACAAAAATTAATTAATTCTGAAACATAAAATATATATATTAATTGAAATTACATGTATTTTAATTGAATTTAAAAAAGTAATAAATACTATACTTATGTATAGTATCGTTTTTGTTATGGTATTTAGATTGTACAACTATACTGGGTGACACATATATCCTGAACGAAACCGAAAGGAGGTCATTGTACTCATCATTATGAACAACTTTTACTTTGGGACTAACCCTGAAATTGCAAACTTTTCTGCTTAGCCATAGAAAACGGTTATTGACGCTCGACAAAATGTATACAACAGCTGATTTTTTTCGCGGTATTAGGGTTGGTCCCACAGTTAAAGTTGTTCATAATGATGAGTACAATGACCTCCTTTCGGTTTAGTCAGGGTATATGCGTAACCCCTGGTGTTACAGGTATCCATAGTCGACAGATACAGATTTTATTTATAACACCAAAAGTAACAAGTCAGACGGTGACCGCTTACCATGAGGCGGGTCGTCTGCCTGTCGCGATTTTAGGGTTGGTCCCATAGTTAAAGTTGTTCATAATGATGAGTAAAATAACCTTCTTTCGCCTTAGTACATGGTATATGCGTAACCTTGTTTATATTATTGCAACATATTTTTTTTCTTAAATATCATTGTAAAAAGTTGAATTAAAACCGTAAACTCTGATCACTTTTTCTTGTTTTTTTACCCCCGATTCAAATAGAGAAATATTATATATCTATATGTGCATCTGTCAGCGTTACAAAAAACTTCGACCGAGTATAAGTTTGAATGTTTTTTTTTTTCCTTTCAAAATCTTTGCCAATTAATTTTTAACTATACACGAACTTTTTAATTTAATTCTGTTTTAAAGGTAGGTAACCATTTTTCCTGTAATTCGTAATTCGGCTTAATCGTATCTATTATATTTAACGTCTTAAATAAATTAAATTTCATTTCAGGTAATCCCACTGAACGTTCACGAACGAAATTCACGTGAAAATCTCCGATTGGTAAGCTTTTGAATATGAATAATTAAACTTACTTTATCACGCCTAACATGAGTTAGCAATGTAATTAAATACTACTGTCCGATACGTGGAAGTAATTACTAATAGTATTTTAGCCTGTTTTGTCCCATTATGCAAGGAAAAGGCCTCCGTATCATATTTTCATGTCCGATCTATTGGTTGAGTCAAATTCCGCCCTCCGTCTCTTTTTTGGTCTGTCGGGATGTCGTTTTCGATCTGGGCTCAACTGAGTGGTGATTTTAGCCCAAATATCATCTACATGCGGCAGACATGTCCAGCCTAGCCTTATCTTAGTTTGGTGGCATAATATTGAGAATCAATGGGCACTCAGTTAATAGTACAATTGTCGGTACGGGACCATTAACATTGTCGTATTAAATTGTACGAAGTAGAAAATAACATAACGTAGACATGCTTCCAATAATCACCTTACAAATATAATTATGTCTTAATCAAAATAGTCAAAATACATACTCGTAAGTACTTGATAGGCCATTAAAATTAATAATAATTATGTTATAGATAGTTTTTTTTTTATATTAAATTCAAAGCCGTATTGATTCTCTTGTATCTTTTTGGCGCTTCGATATTAAATATTTTGCTTAAAAAATAGTGTTTGATAGTCGCTACGCTACGCTGAAAATGTTGCGTGAGTAGGTACTGCAAAAAAATTACGTAAATAGAAAAAGTAAAGAAAAAAAAAATATTTATTAATGACAGAAATAATATATAAAGTATTAAGAACAGGAAAGTAATATTATCACTAATAGTAAAATAATTAAATCAGTGTTTAGTTAGTAATATTATTAAATCGGTTCACGAATTTTAATGGCAGAGTAATCGGGGTAGTCACATTTAAAAAAACGTAAATTTAATTTCAAGTTTTTGCCCTCAAAATTGTTCGAAAAGGCGCTGAGTTAAATCATTAAGGTTATAAATTAGGGCGGTCTAGTTTTTGCAATAAGCACTGAACTTGTAGATGAGATATCTACACAAGTAGAAGGTATACTCGCATTGTTTCTCTTACAATTGTTCTTACACTTAATTAATGTTACTGTTTAGCTCTTATCAAAACTTAAAGTTTACTTAGTGCGTTGATTCAAAGTCGAAGTGTTTGCCTACAACTTTTCCAATGATAGAAGAGTACACTTATAAAACTTTGCAGACATTTTGTAATAAGTTTCTGCAACGATTTGGTACCTATGTATTAACTTAATAAGTGATGAATTAAATGAGATACTGATTCTGAAGTGTGATGTGAAAACGAGTTGTGTAGTTATAGGTATATTCATGTATCTAATAATAACAAAGAGAAATTCGTTAAAAGACCTTTTCAAAACACTTTTCTGATGTAAACAATGTTGCTCGACTTAGAGCGAGAATGGTGTGCATGAAAGAACTTTTCTTTTACCTTTATGATGTGGTGGCATTGTTGACCTAAAGCACTTTGTAGTTTATGATTTTATTAGCTAAAAGTATTGAGTCATTATAATATATATGTTACAATGTGAAAAGGTTTACATTGAGTTAGCAAGAGATACCTTTTAACCCGGCGCCGCAAACCAAAAAGACGGTAACGTGTACATAATAGGTCGGGGAAAAAGTCTTTTCGTATTTTGTATGTATAAGGTTGTAGTAAAAATCTCATCCGTTGTACTGTTTGTATCTGGCTGGTTTTGATACCATTAAAAATATGACATTTTAAAAAAGGAATACAAAAAGTAAAAAGCAATTTCCCGCCATTTTTCAATTGTTTTTTTGTTTGATAAAATGAGTGAATCTAACGAAGAAATTCGATATATTGTGAAATTTTATTACAAAAAAGGGAAAACTGCGACACAAGCCGCGAAAAAAATTTGTGACGTTTATGGACCTAATGCAGTGTCATCAAGAGTAGCACAATGTTGGTTCAAGCGTTTTCAGTCCGGGAATTTTGATGTCAAAGATGCAGCTCGCTCTAGTCGCCCTGTTACGGATAAAGTAGATGCCATTTCTGAAAAAGTGGACCAAGATCGGCATATTAATAGTTACGACGTAGCTGAAGAACTGGGGATTGACCACAAAACAGTTTTGACCCATTTGAAAAAAACTGGGTATACAAAAAAACTCGATATTTGGGTGCCACACAAGCTCACTGAAAGAAACCAAATGAATCGTGTACTCATTTGCGACTCTCTATTGAAACGTAAAGAAACCGAACCGTTTTTGAAAAGATTGATCACTGGTGATGAAAAATGGATCACCTACGACAAGAATGTGCGCAAACGATCATGGTCAAAGGGCAGTGAAGCACCACAGACTGTAGCGAAACCCGGATCAACACGTAATAAGGTGATGCTGTGTGTATGGTGGGATTGGCAGGGCATCGTTCATTATGAGCTTTTACCGCCGGGCAAAACCATCGATTCGGATCTCTACTGCCAACAGCAGATGAGACTCAAACAAGAAATTGAGAAAAAACGGCCGGAATTGATCAACAGAAAGAGTGTGGTCTTTCATCATGATAACGCCAGACCGCACACATCTTTGGCCACTCAGCAAAAATTTAGAGAGCTTGGTTGGGAAGTGTTAATGCATCCACCATATAGCCCTGACCTTGCACCCTCAGATTTCCACCTGTTTCGATCTCTTCAGAATTCTTTGGGTAGTGTTAGATTAACATCAAGAGAGGACTGTCAAAACTACTTGTTGCATTTTTTTGATCAGAAGTCCCAAAAATTCTACAGCAACGGGATCATGTCACTACCTACAAGATGGCAACAAGTTATCGAACAAAATGGCACATATATATTATAATTAAATGTAATTAAACTTGAAAAAAAAATGTCTTGAATTTGTTAAAAAAATACGAAGAAACTTTTTCCCCGACCTTATATGTATAAAAATCTAAAATTCCTGACACCTCATATTTTTTTTATAAATGAGCATGTGTAGGCAACGATATTATAAATACAAGATGGTGATTTCAGGTTCCTTTACTGTGTGGTTGAATCAAACATATATTATGACTGCACCCCCCATCCGAGGTAACTTTACATAATACTAATGACATCATTTTTGTCCGATGTACCGTTTGCAAAATAAAGATTAATCAAAGATACCGTTATCAAGTTTATATTTTTTAAGAAGATGAGTGTCGTTAACAGACGTCGTAAAATTAAAATTACTAAATATATAAGTGTAATGTTTTAACTAAATAGGTATAAAAGTACTTACAGTTTTTCACTTCACAACTTGAGTGGCAAAACATTGTTTTCAAGAATGAAATTCAATGCAATCCCCATTGCAATGTTTTAACGAGGTATATTCAAACTTGTACATAATTTTATTATTCAAGATTAAAACAGTAAAAGCTCGCTTTGAAATGTTCTTTCCACGCAAATCGTAGTAACATTTTACATTTTATCAAATCCCACTTATCTTCGTAATGTTATAAATAGGAGCGAACATGGCCCATACAATCACATTCTGGATCTCGCCTACCTTAAACCAACACCATTTATCCATTGCGATACCTTCGGACAGATACAATTTTGCATTTCTCTCGACAACATGGACACCGCAGACGCGAATTTCATTATCGCGGCCGCGTATCGGGCAATGTAAAGCGTTTGCGGAGCCCTTATCTCGCTCTTGTTCCTTCATCACACATCATTCATTAGCTAATTTATGTAGCATTCTGTTCAGAATTATGTGGAGTGCGTTATCTAATGTTGAGATACTCGTCTTTACAAGAACTGAGAGCGGGTTCGACGTCCTTGCGATGCGATCTCGCTCGGCCACGCCGCAGGTGCATCGGTACACCTGCCGCTGCCGGCCCGCCAACTTACCATAAAATGCGATTCGAACCAACCCCGTTGAAACAAAGCTTCATCTCGCTCACACTCATCTTTTAAAAAGGGACAGGCTCACAATCACGGCCGACATTAACTCAATATACGGCGGACAGAACGCGGCCGAACGGAATATCAGTTTTTACTGGCGCAAAAACTATCGGAATTTCAAGTCTGGGTTAGCTGCCGAGCCGTAATCACTCGCCCGGGACTTGCTCTTAAAACAATATCTCTGCTTTATATTTCATCGGAACAGGTGTAATTTATGGTTGATTCTTCATCCCTTTTTCTTTACAATTTTGATTTTCGCTAGAGTTCGCCCTTTGGTAGCATTGATCGTTTTTAGAGTTTTGTTTTTCTTCTGTCTACGGCTCGTCTCGGCCGTCTTTCGCGGTGTTTACTTTACAGTTTAGATTGGATTTTGCCGTCTCTTTTTAACTTCGTTTCGTGTTGAGCTTATAGCAAATCGTACAATCTTTTTCACGAATAAAAATAATTTATAAACAACAATATAGAGCTGCTGAGTGCGAGATGAGAAAATGGCGCACTCACGGGGTTTACCATTGTTGTTTCGAATTAATAGGTATCGCAATATCACAGCATCGAATCCATAAAGACCGAATCTAAATCCTCTATTCACAGAATAACGGCCTGTTTTTTATCATCTAAATATTTGCCTACAATTTCATTCCCAAGCTTTTTTGTTAACCATGGATTTTTTTGTGCGGTTAGATCTATTTTAACGGCTTTGAAAATACGAATTGAACTATTAAAGTACTATGATCATACTAAATAATAATACCAGAGCGAGAAGTTTATTAAATATAGCTTTTATAATATAGGAAGCACATATACAAAAGATACGATCTGTTTCGTAGATGATAAATTATGCAGAGGTGTAGCTCCCTGTCTGAAGTTTGTGTGAAACTAATGTACGCTACCTATCTAACAATAATGAAGATACATTATCTAAATTACGGAAGGCAACGCGCATGCCTAATGGGAATGTGAAACGGGATCCAGTTTTTAAAAGCAAAGTCACGCCTCGGTTAGGCACAATATAATATATCTTAATTAAATACCGCCTCAAACTTACTGGCACACGACTTCACAGAAGTATAATTACTTAATCATAAAGGTCTCGCTGTGGAACAATCAATACCTAAATAATTAACGAAGTGAGGTTTATTTGCCAGGAATGCTGGAATCGTAAGGGTTTGCAGGTGTAAAACTATAAATAAAGAATGAATTCGGGCTTAACGTCCCGCAACAAAGTGAAAGAGGACTAGATTAAAATAAATGTTGCCAGAGGGACGCGCACCACCATTCCGTACATCGCGTTGCGGTCACCAGGATTCGAAAAATAGTAGAGAATAATTCTCGCTTGTCACGATCGAGCGTAGTCACTAGCGTGATAGTCGCAATTTCGATAGGCGATAAAATGATAAAAAAAACGATAATAAAATTATGATGACGGCCGATAAATTTGTCGAGGCTTAGAATCGGTGATTTGTATAAATATTAGCGATGAAGTGTTTTTGTACCTGGGAAACCTGGAATTATTTATGGTGTAATTATCACGGAGTAATTACAGTAAGGAGATAGATGCGATAGGCGGTAGTTTGCTGAGAATTTACAGCGGTGAAACACGCTAACAATAGGCCGGACCGCGCACTAAGCTCGGTGCATAGCTTTAGATCAGTGCATTCGTTTTTCTCGAAGAACATTCTCCTCGGTCTAGACGTAATATTTCTCAAGAGTAATAACGCGGACGTATTTCATAGTTTCGAATAAGTAGTCCTTGATAAAGTGTCGGCTTTTCTTGTCTTTTCACCGTACTCATTAAGGACTAGTTTTGTGTAGTAAAAATGAATCGTAATCATCTAATGAATGAGTGAACACTCGATGTTTTGTATCTGTAAAGGTTTAATAAACGCCTGTTCTTCTGAAAGCTCTGAAATTAAAGTGAGCTTCGCTTTTTGCCCGTAACTTAACCGATGCCAACCCCACATCGTTAAACTGGAACTCGTTCGGAGAGAATAAATCAAATAAAAGCTCTTACTTTGAAAGCAAATATGTGAGTTTATTAAAACAAAACATCAACCGCACTCGTTTTCAATTCTGAGAGCGAGCAGCGCCGCTCCTTAGCATTCACAGGGCGGCCACGACGCGGTAGGTGTATTTAATCTGAATTATTCCAAACTGACAGACAGAATGTCTAAACGACACTCAGAAAAAAACAATAAGTTGATACTCTAAAGGGGAAAAGTTTCGCATAAAGAGCCATTTTGTAAAGAGAGGAATATTAAAGTGGCAGGATGTCTTCAGTCGTGCCGCGACGATCCAGTCGCAAATATTAACCGCTTCGCTCATTCCTGATTAAAGAGAAGCATTAACCGCTTCGCTCATTCCTGATTAAAGAGAAGCGATTTTGGACAGGATGACTGATGCGCACGTGATTTTGTAGAAATGTTGTTTATTAAAACATGAGCGGATATTTAACTTCGTGAAAGGAAGTGGCTCTATCATTTTGTGCATACAAATTGAGGGCTGCGTTTAAAATCGAATAAAGCCACTATTTAGCCGAGATTTTATAGCTCGCGGCTGATTTACGATGTCCTATTAAGGGGACGTAAACGCTGTCTGCACTAAGTCCCTATGAATAATATCTACACGAAAGGAAATATCGCGGACCACGTCCCGTCTCGGCGACGACTAGTTTCGATAAATTCTCTGGCCCACGTTTGCGTTTGCTGGGAGCGTAATTATCTCGAATTAAGCGAGTCATTACGGGAGCCTTGGCTAACGAAGTCGCTCGTCCTGGCGCAATCCGCCTCATAACCGGAAGGTTGAGTTTCGCCCCCGAATAAGGCGACGATGCGACGCTCCTGAACCATTAACGCAGTACCTTGGACACGAGACAATTTCGTGGTCGTATTTAATTTCTCTCTGTCGGGTAATGACCATCTACGTTTCGGATACAATGTACTAATTAAGCTGCGAGCTCAATTCTGACGATTTTTCTTGGAAGTCGTTTGTAACGTAGCAATTTAGTTGTAAGACGCGTATTATGTGTCGCGTGTGGTGTCGAGACACCTTGCACCTTGCTCACTAATCCAGTCTCAAACTAAATATAGAATAGCATGTATGATTACTCCACGAACGAGACTGCGGTTAGTTCGCCGCGCTTGCGGCTGCACGTTTTTGTTCACACCTGCGGTATACTCCAGTTATGAGGTTTGATGTTTCGTATCAAAACATTCTCACAGCCTTTGCTTAGCTCCCATTAATTTTTTACATGTTTGTTTAGGTTTGATTCTTTAAAAAAGCAATATAAAAATGTCAGCTATTGTATTTTAATGAAGGCATCTATTTTTCACGACCTCCGCAAAGAAACTGTCGACACATTTATCTTTCCGTGCATTAACGCCGAAGTCGCATCGTGATTTTGTCGCCATAAATCATTATCATCAAACAGTATTCTGTGCCGACGTCGGCTTTCATCAGACGCTTTCAATCTGGCTCCTTTATTTCATTACAATAAGTGATTCAGTCACCTACCATTCACTCACTTTCGGTAAACATTTCCTGAAATTGGCAATAAATTCCCCTCTAAATTGTCGCTACGGGGCAAGCGAGACATAGCTGGTAACAATAGACCCGAGTCGAGTCTCTCATGAAGATGTTCACTTGGATGAATTGTTAGGGGTAACAATAGTTTTATTTAGCTACGAGCCCACTGCCCACACGCCTCGGCTAATGGTCAGGATTGTATGAAGATGTATAAAAATGAATGGCCCACCTTATAAAGGGGCTAATAATAAGTTCTCATGCGGCTGCGATCGGGAATCTATTGTTGGGATTTTTTAGAAGCATGCGAGGATCGTCCGGGAATAATGGGGTAGGTGTCAATCGCCGTCGAGTCAGGCAGGTGTAGGCTGCGGCCATCGCACAGGGAAATAAAAATGCTCATAATTTCATTCTGCAGCTGCCCGTCAAGCGAGAGTCGATTCGAGCCGCTCGACCGGACTGCGCCGTCCTTTTGTAACAAAAGGAATTCTACAAAATATTACCAGACAGTCATTATTTTTAATTCGTTTGCCTATATTATTACGCTTTCCGCGGGAATCAGAGGGCAATTTCATGTCTATAGGGTATGTCGATACAAATAAGCTGAACTCAGACCGCAACTAGATAATGTTTGCCGAAATAGAAATATATATTTTTTTATTTGTTTGTGACAAAAACAATTCATCAAACCCTAAGTTAAAACAACAAAATAAATAGAATCTGTCACAAGTTGGTCGCAACTCAGCGTAGTGTGATATGTGACCTACATTTAAATAATTTCGTTTTATTTGGAAAATACAAATATAATGTAAACAATAGTGATTGAATAAATTATTTGATATGCTAATTAAAAAGCTATGCCAATGCCTACTGTTAAGTACGAGTAGAACCATGATGGCTGAGCAGTAGCATGTGCGCTATATAATCTGACGGCACCCAGTTCGTTCCTTGACCCTGCACAAATAACTTATTTAGTACCTATAAATAACTTATGTGCGATGTCATCGCTCAAAAAACGGTGAAGAAAAACGTAGTTTTTTTTCGTTATATTTTTTATTTTTAATTTAAGTATGTGTTTTATGTAAAGTACATTAAAAAGAAAAGAACAAGTACTAAAAAAGTACTATTTTAAGTAGGTAATAGATAACACCAATTTACCTGGTACATCAGCTTATAGCTAGTAAAATCCCAGATTACAATACTAAATTTTAGTTTAAGTAATAGGTACAATGCATATTGCATTAGCCAATTAATACCCACTTTAACGTCTTCTAGGCTAGGTAAATGCATTGAAGGCTAGCTAGCATTTATAATAATTGACTAATAAAAAGGCATTATACCTACAAATCAATATCACGTTTTCTTGGTAAATTAAACCTTCCTCGGTATGTTTAATAATTAAACAGTAACTTTCCATTAAATTGCTCATTCAGTATATATTTTCTCCAAACAAATAAATTGGAATGGCGAGCGGGAACGCCCCGAAATTAATTCTAGTATTAATTAATCAACATCAAACATTTTAATGATTTTGTTTCACGCAAGAATTGAGGTAAGAACCCCGCTGAGTTGAATACATAAATACTTTCAAACAAATAGGTACGTAGTTTCTTTGAATAGGTATCTACTAGAGATATAAACGTTAAAAACCCTAGAAGGCACGCGGGGCTCGGCGCTAATCTCCTCTGAATAAAACATAAGATGCTCGATAACATACTATTAGGGTTAAAGCACATAATATGGCTTTCTATTATCGTACAATATGAATCCTCAGCTTAAGTATCAACGGATTTTACGTAATCTCCACGCACGCGACTAATGCAACCGAGAACTTAATTAAATCTTACTAAAAACCCATCGTGTGTTTACAGCTGAGGGGAACGTCTAATATTTAGATACAGGGAAATTTATTGTATATTCTCACATGTTTACACTTTTACAGCAATGTAAGTTAAGGGAGGCATCGCCTTAGGCTAAGTTCCAGTGGGGCTAATGTACGGCAAATCCAAGTAAATTAGATTCACTCGCAGCTAGTTAAACATGATTATATTGATTTTGGAGCTCAGATTCGCGTAATATGTTTAAGACAATATTGGATGTTTGATATTGTTTGCTAGTGTACGTGTATGCGAAACAGCAGTGAAATGGAGGCACCCACGCTATTAATATCTAATGAGACTTGCGTCACGCATTATTAGTTACGAATTGTATTATTAACCCGACATAGATGATGTCTCTAAATAAAGATTTACTTATTAAATACCTACGTACCAGAGATATTATATGGTTAAAGTGGCAACACAGCGTCTAGTTTTCACACAACAAAAAGAAAAGTCTTACTAGTTTAAAATAATAAAGAGAGTGTCGTTAATTGAAAATAAATTGAAAACTAGCTGTCGATCCTTAATGAAAAACAAACCGACAAATCAACCAACAAGTAAACTTTCGCATTTATAATATTAAACCGATTAGTAGAATAATAAAAACCAAAAAAGGTGTTTTAACATATGTTTCAGGTCAAAAATGTGTGTAAATTAGGCACTAAGTTGAGCCCTTAATATGTTTGTCGTCATTTGCACAATCTAACGTATCAGTTTCCACCCACTTGTCACTTAAAGCTTCAAAAAGTCTGTCTCTATAGCTCGATCAATTTGTTTTATCTAAACTCGGTTCTTATCGTTGAATAAAATATTTACTACACAATAAAAGCGTCCCCGAATATAATAGGGACAGAGCTACGATAAACCTTTGATAATGGATACGTGGGCTTCATTTTATTCAAATTAACGATATATTCAAGACTTTGTATTTAATTAAAAACTTTCAGTATTTATGTAACGAAAATCTTACAGCCTGCTTTGATTCCCAATACGCCGCTTAAGTTAGAACGATATTGATTTCAGAAAGTGACTGAGCCAAGTCGAGTTAGTAAGTCAAACTGGGAGTTGGAAGTTATTAAACAAAATCAATTTATAAACTAAACAGGAATCCCTAAAGCTATTTATTAAAACAACACCTCAGCGAAACAAAGGGGGGTTCGCTTTCAGTTAAGTATTTCATTTGTAGTTTGTTGCTTATTGATATTCTGAGCGCATCGGCGAAGATATCAGCGGTGGATATAAAACTTTACGTGAGCATAAGACTGGGCGCGAGTGTCATCGGATCGGACCACTGCAACTAGTTGAGTAGAGGCGGAATCATATTGAGATTTTAAACGCGAAAGTGTTTGTTGGTCTTCCATGCAGCAATAGAGCGTCGGATCGAGGTTTTTTTTGTATATGGTTGGTTGAAAAGTCGGAAAATGACGTAAGATACTTTCATCCTAGAAAAGTGTACAGTTTCTAAAGAAAATGTCCATGCGAGAGAAACCAGAGGGCCTACCTAGTCTATCTATATTTATGTATATAAACATCAATTACCGTGCGTTAGTCTGGCAAGTTTGTTTGTCGCTAGTTTGTTTGTTCGCGGTGGGTTAGAAAAAAAAGCCCGGATAGTTGGATAATTCGTGAAAAACTGAAATGGCTTTTTGATTTGAAATACATATAACTCATTGGACAGGACGTTTGTCGTGTAAGTTAGTATAATATATAATTAAAGAGGACATTGCACTGCACAGGGCGTATTTAGCCTGCGCAATAAGAAAAGGATGCACAAACGTATATCGTACTGTCGCACGCGCGCCTCTGTTCTAAGTTGACCAGATTGCACCGTTTCCATTAGTGGTTAGGTTAAACTACGTTAGGCACATAGCCTATCTCCTTGTGAAATAAAAGTCTTCAACGGTCTTTCAAGTTAAAACTGCGCGCTCATCACTAATATTATGAAGGTAGTAGAGTAGTATTAGCGAGTGTGTAGATTCTGAATGAAAGTGCACCCAATTTTAGCGTGGAAGATCTTTAGATGTGTTTTTAATAAAAAACCAAGCGTGTTTTTTTTAATGGTACTGGGTGACGAGACGAGCGAAGTCGCTCGCCTGATGGCTCTACACGCTTGCCCATAACAGCTCACCGCCACTCACGCCACTCAGAATTTGTTATCAAAAAACACATTTAACTAGCTCAGGTAAGCTTCTCGTGTAGCTGTTTATGTTTGTGCAATTGACATATTACTACCACGAGGGTAAGGTAATTTTACAAGTTTTTTCTAACGCTGATTGCTCACACTGTGGGCATACCTCATTCAGTGCAGAAGGCAGTGCGCGTCACGATGATCGTGGGCAGCACGGCCCTAGCCCAGGATGGCCAGCGGCTTTTGCTTTGTTTGCTCAGCGTTTCCTGTTTCGGCCACTTCTATGATTACAGTGTTGCTAATAATATAGCATTGATAATATAAGTATTTAAAAGTAAATGCAATGTTTACAAGTCGTTATGTGAAATGTTTAGTATTTTTATTTCCCGACTTTTGGCACTCCCAGTAAAATACTCGCCCGATTTTGATGAAACCTATACCGGGTTACTTTTTAGCGCCTTAACGAAATAGAGTGTGCCAGATATACATAAAACCTTATGGCAGGTTTACTTTACATAAGTTTTAATTACATAATAAAATTCTTTATTGTTTTGAGGGTAGGGTACTTTATGGAGTTTTTTTCCATACAACAAAAAATTCAGAAAACTGATTGTGGGGGAGTGCTTTTAAGCACGCTTAGATAATATATATATATAAATATAAAGAGATATATATAAATATTTTTTAAATAAGTTCGTATACGATGAGTATCGATTTTTAATGCAGCTTAAAGGCCTCATCTAAGGAAAACTTTTAATACCTAGATGTACTTGATGAAATATTTTAGAATTTAGGTTCATAAATAAAATAAATAAATATCTGGGACATTATTGCACACATGGTCAGCTGACCCTAAACTAAGCAGAGCTTGTAATATGGCTGCCAGGGACTGATATACATACATATATATTTTTAAATGCATACTTAAATAGATATTAATACCCAGACATAGAACAAACACAAATGTTCATCACACAAATGTTTGTCCTAGGTGGGGATCGAACCCACGCCCCCAAGCACAGAAGGCAGGTATAGTACCAACTGACGGGGCTGTCATAAATAAATAGATAACACTAAAACTAGCATAGCGTACTTTGGCAGCAAACTAAACGTTTAACTGTACAGTAGTGCAATTTGGACTAGCTTGCTCTTTTAATCAGTCGAAGTGCGGTTGTTTAGACAGCACGCTCGCTGCATTTGACAAGAACTTCCGTGGAATCCGTCTGCAAATTACAGACCGTGTTCCACATAACTGTGTAGGTAAGTACTGCAGAACATGGAACTTTTAGGCTTAAACGCACTTATTCGCTATGTCGATGTAGTAGAGTTCTAAGTGTTTGCACATTTGTAAGCTACTAAAATCTTTATTGTTGTAATGAACATTCTTTGATAGGAAATACAAACTAGTAAATGTGTTGCATTTTGTATAAATGTTAGAGCATTGATGTCAACTCATAAAAACCATGACGACGTTCGAACATAATGGGAATCAATAAAAAACACAAAAAAGCCACTGCATTTCCGACAAATATATTTTTAACACTTTCTTGAGAATTCGACACATAAGTGCAACATTTTAATACTTCTACACGCCCATGAATTTAGAGAAGTCCTAAAAGAGAGTTTATAAGATTTCTCTGAACTTCTTGACCCACGGGTTGAGTCATAGACTAAAAGCGCTAAGATTGTTGTATGTTCTGGGAGTAAGCTAATAAAGTGCTTTCTATGTTAGTACGCTATGTTTAATACCGGTTTTAATACAGCAAGTCTTGCGAGAGATAACGTAGTATTAGCAACATGTAAACATTTTATGATTCCGTCCAGCGTTTGATAGCGGTTGTAGTGCAACTTTGACTAGATTGTTGGTACAAATAACTTGATTAAATGTAACATATGATAATACATAATGAACGCAATAAAATTAAATTCCAGTTTTATAACAAATCGAGCAAGATGAATGAAATTCTTACATTTAAAACATCGTGCAACGTGTAGCCTTTTATTTTCAGATCTTTGAAATTAAAACTGTGCGATTCTTCATGGTATCTACGATACTAAGCCCGGGGACGGTGGTAATAAGCCAAAAGGAGGTCTTGTTACTTTATGTCTTATCTAATTTCATTTGCATCCAAAGATATTTAAAACTATATTTTCACTCCACCTGCTCGACAATGTCCAATTACATATTACGCAACCTCAACGTAAAGTAAAGCATTATCTTTTAAGGTATATAAAGTTGTATGAAACTCCCTATAGGGAATAAAGTGATTTGAATTTGGTACGTTAAATTCCTGTGGAAACTCGTGGAAAACTCTAAGTTAAAAATGGCCATATGGTATTGTAAAGAGGTTTATTCGAAAATCGAACTGGCCACCATAAGCATAATGCATAAAAAAGAAAAAGGTGCGTTTACAAAGAATGTGAAACAAAAGACGGTGTTTGGTGCTGTGGTTTTCAGTGAAACCTGGCTTTTTATTGTCTCGCAGAAGATGTGAAAAGTAGAGTATGCTCCTCTGGAATAAAGTCAAGCGTGATCCACCGTAGGCCGCATCATTGCTTAACATCAGGCGAGTTGGCGGCCAAGCGCAAGCCTATTCTACAATAAAAAAAAAGCCTGTCTTCTTCTTGGGCAGCTTGAACCCCTCGCTTCACTCAGGGCTCAGAAAAAAAAACACGTTTGTTGTATGGGCTCCCTACAACAAACTTTGAAACCTCCTTAAATATTTATTTTATTCTGTTTTTTAGTATTAGTTGTTATAGCGGCAACAGAAATACATCATAATTATGTGAAAATTTTAACTGTCTAACTATCACGGTTCATGAGATACAGCCTGGTGACAAACGGACAGACAGACAGACAGACAGAGGGACGGACAGCGGAGTCTTAGTAATAATCGTTTTACCCTTTGGGTACGGAACCATAAAAAATTTACACATCGGATCTTTTACAATTCTATAGATATAGGTATACATTATATACTACGCATGTATTTGTAAATTGTATGTAAATGTAGGACATCTGCCGAACATATTTGTGTAAGCGACTATACGTCAGTCCACAATGCTTGTTTGATAATGCTCAGTGAGGAGTGGTTTCTGCTGAGTAAAGCTATTAATATGGGCAGCCAGCGTGATGGGTCTAGGTGTTATGTAAATTGAAGCGACGTGAATACGTGACAATTTCAACGATAAGCTTATTAATTCCACTTGGTTTTGTCTTTTATCCAAGGACAGGCCTAAAACTCTACTGAAACTAAAACCTGTAGAAATGGGAGTCTGTAGAAATGGGAATCTGTAGACATGGAAATCTGTAGACTTAGGAATCTGTACACATGGGAATCTGAAGACTTGTTTTTACTTAGTGATATCATGGATGTAACGTACTTAGAGTTTGTCGATGGTGATATGTACCCAAGTGGTCTCAGGATGTGGACGGTGGGTAAGCACTGAATGAAATCGGTAAAGCCGTTCTCAAGTTATAGTGTTACCAGGCGGGCTCACACGCGCACCGCGACAGGGTTTTGTCGACTGTTTTTGTCGTGCCAAAGCGAGACAGGCGTATGTAAAACCGTAGGCACCTTGTCACGTTCTCGCTCGACAAGGCAACGACAGGATTATGTCGCGGTGTGCATGTAAGCCATGCAGGAGATATAGGAGTTCATTTTTATATATACATATATAAAATATACTTCGAACCTACTATTTGTAGTAAATAAAACACCAGTCAACTACTCTATTATAATATAAGAACTTGAATAGCGATCTAATTCTGCTCTAACTTAATATTTTGTGAATACTTTCTTATTAGAATGAATGAGTCTGGGTAAAAATAAATAATTTATTTTGCTTTGAGATAAATCTTATTCGAAACATAACAAAGAGGTAATAATAATATTCATATTTTTGTATCTACTTTTATATTTCAAATGATAATAAATATGTATAGAAGGCGATATGTGTACATGGCTGAACCGGTTTTGATGATATTCAGGTTAATCTTCAGATTAGCACAGCGAGTGATCCTGTAAAGTTTGGTAGCTATCGGATCAACTGATTTTTTTTGTGTTTTATTATTTTCCCTACAAAAAAAATAAAAAAACAATTGAAGTCTATATATTGACATATTACATCATAGAAAAAAAAACTGTCATCTAAGTCAAAGGAGATTTCTGTAGCTACCAGGAGGTAACGCTGGTGAAACGAAGCTTGTGATAAATATTAGACGGTCAGACTAAGCTTTATGTAAGCAATTATATCCACAGAATCAATTCAATAGTCTATAAAAAATATACAAGTGGTGATTACCGGCGGTGTAGAACATATCGTCCTAATAAATACCGTCATTATCTATACACGAAGCCTACAATCTTGTTAAGCCTACAATCCATGTTGGTATCTGTATAATGATATTGACAAGACTTTTTTATTTATCATACGCTTCCATCTCGAAGTTTCGTAGTTCGTGGTGTGATTATCGTGGCATAAAAAAGTACGTAAAGTCGCTGTCAGTGTTACTAATCTTCCATCTCACGAAATGACCGAAAACGTTTCGAAATCGTCACTTACTAGTTATTAGCTGGTAATGCAGCCAGCGTTTTAGTAGATACAACCAAACCACTTATAACGAAAGTTCAAATTACTCTGTCCGTCAATATACGCTCTTTTATCGACAAATATGAAGTAGCTTCTTTCATTTCATTATTGACCAGATAGGCTGCATAAAATTTGAAAGTTTATAAGAATTTCTATTGATTAAGCCACTTTGACTACAAATCTGAAAATTACTGTCAAACAATGCGTTCTTTGTGTTGATTTTATGTATCTGGTAAGGTTTTCTCACCGTTATGGCGACGCTGAATTTTTATGAATGGAAATTTTGATACGTAAGGAAATGTTTGTTTTCAATAGTTTCGAGTGGGGAAACCATGCAAGATTAGCGTTAGCTGTTGTATAGTCGCCTCATTGATGTATAAACAAGGAACGGCCCAATATAACTTATTCAATGATACCGAGTGTACCGACTAAGTGCGCTCGGGCATAAACCGATTTTTACAGATAGCGCTAATTTTTCAAGTAGGTATTAGATGTCTGGAGGTCGCAAATATACTAATGAGCGTTTTTTTAAAATCCGATAATAGAATTGCGTGTGATCATCACCTCGCCTGATGATAAGCGATGGTGCGGTCTACGATGGAGCATGCTTGCCTAAAAGAAACAGATTCACTTACATTTCAAGTCATGCAGATTGTAACTATCGGGTCATCCAGATTGTAACAGTTGTACAGTTTGCACAATAAAAGTAGAATCAAGGGCTTCGTACGGGTTGTTTAAATGCCAACCATAAAATGGTGGTGCCTTTTCTTGGTGCCCAGGTAGTTATGAAATATGAAAATAGGCAAGAGGCATATCTTGATATTTACATCTATGTGTCGGCTACATTTCCTGCCCGCACGGCTTGTTAGAGAGTAATAATTTGTTACCGATATTATGTAGCCGACAAAACGAGCCAGATTACCGTTACCAGATTCATTTGATGACCAGATAAAAATCTATTAATAACATTCGGTCAGCGCTGACGACGGACAGATCTATAAATGATGAGTTCCATTTCAGATAAGATCGTATTCAATATCTCGGATGATTGATGGAGCCTCCATAGCAGAAGGTACTTGGAATTCTATTACTGCATTTCTTATTGTTTCGAAGCCCATTATACTCGCATTAGCATATTCGATGGTTGTAATGTGATACTTAATTTGTAGCGAGTGAGATTTTTTTAGGATGATACGTGTTTGATTTGATATTAATTTTTGATTGCGACCAAAAATGTTTGGAGGTTTTAATTTCTATCTCGGTAATATAGGTTTTTTTTTTTGTTTTTATTGTTTCTGCTTTATTTGTTCTTTTGTATTTGCGAAAACCATGCCTCGGTTTAACTTAAGTAAAGCTATATTAGGTAGGTACTTAGTGGCGCTCCGGGTTATAAGTCATTTTTACTCGTAGCACTTTCCAACGTACAAATGTACTTATGATACTTGGAAAGTATGTATAAATTGGATCATCATCATCATTTCAGCCATAGGACGTCCACTGCTGAACATAGGCCTCCCCCACAGCTATCAATCGGCTATAAATTGGATGTTAATTTCTAATTTGAAACACTGTTTTGGAAACCATAAGAAAATAAATATTTTATTACAAATTGAAATTAACTTTAACGAATTTTATTGCGTGATTTGTTAATTTCAATGAGTAAAAGTCGTGATTTATACTTAACATTTTCCAGGTACTGAAGATTTAACTTTTTTTTATTATTTCGTTCCGACTATCATTACTTTGGTCAATTTATGTCGAAACTATCAAACTCTCTAGTTCCATCTGCTCTCCATCATAACAAGGCCAGGTGTCCAGAAATGAATAAACAATACCCCTTCTAATCACGCCAAGATCCGTTTGATTCAGGCAAGTCATCGCTTACGCTCCACTGAGCATTATTGTTAACATGCTACAAAGAAAAACAAATGAATAAATCACTAGAGTCTAGAGCATAGTCGATGGAAATGTGGAGGCGTACAGACAAAAAGCACGGAAGTATGGAATGGTTTTGAACATGTTAAATTGGATGAGTGCAGTGAGCTTGCTTTAAAAACATATTGAAGCTATAAAAAAATTAAATTACGCAGGGTTTTTTTTTATTTAACCGACTACCTACAGAGTCGTGGGAGTAGAATAATTGTCGACGATCCCTAGCTCACCAAGGTGAATCCATTTAACCTCCGATGAGATGTGGGTTATGCATCTTCTACCGCTTCAAGAGCCTTTTGATCCTGCATTGAAAATTTGCTACTGCTCATCCCTTCATCGTCAAATAGATCACATCTTGCAAAGCTGGAAATGGAACATCACCCTGCTATTGCGCTCGTTTCGTCCACGGACCTGCAAGGTGTTATTCTCCTTCGAAAGTCTTCCCACCGAGCTTTTTAGAGTGTTTTTAAAAGAATATCTACAAACAAATCTAAAAGGTACAAGCATCGATTATATCGCAAGTGTTGCAGATGTCCATAGGTATAGTCATGCATTCACCTTGATAAAGACCGCCGAATGCGGTTGAAACTATAGTTGGAGTATCCGGCCTAATCTTACGTGAGTAATTCCCGTGTAATATAAATAAAATGGTATAGTCATAGTCCATAGGATGATTAGACGGGCCGGGCTAAAGGCTTAATTGTACCTCTTTTTTTATATGACAAAATGAGACAACGACTATATTTTTAATATTTAATTGGGTTGGATTGTTTTGCCTTTTCATAAAAAAAATTACTCGAAAGCAAAACACCATTGCAGAAATCCTCAAAACTCGACACAAATAAGGCAAAATATTTTACTGCATTCAAACAGAATTATGTAAAAAACATTAAAGCAACGCCAGAGAGGAAACATAAATAACTCATCAACACTCAAAGTAAAAACATATCACTTTTGTACCAATGCTCTTCCATTAAAGCCAGTAAGGCACGACTGTCCTCAGGCAATCCCGAATAATAACTATCATTTACTTAATAGACGTTAATTAATTAAAGGTTTCGTTCCCGAATTCAAGCCTTCATCTAATGGCCCAAATGACTTAAATGGCCTACACGAGTCCCAGCTTGTAGCCCATTAATTGGTACGAATAAAAAATGTTCTGTAAAAAAGGAAATAGAATGTACGTGGAATAAGTCAGGGACCACACACATCCGTAGTCTCTTGTTAGTATAATGATATGCACATTTATTTGAAGCCTAATGTTCAGTTTGTACATCTCATATTGTGCATTGAGTCGTGGAGCTTGAGTGTATTATAAAGAGAGGCGCATAAAAAAACACAAAGGGGTTTACTGTATCTGATTATGTGACATTTATATTAATGAGGAGTCAAAGACATGTACCAAATTCGTGTGGTATGAGAGATGAGCATCTCAATATTATAAAGGGTAATAGATAATTACCCAAAAAACTCTGGCAGGCAGTTTCAAGACATCATACTTAACAACATACTTGTTCCATGAATTTGACACTATCACAAAAAAGTTTTTTTTTTATACATACACATTATCATACATACATTAATGTCAAGTGTATTTGAAGTGTTGTTGTTGTACCCGTGGGCATTCTTCTAATTTGAAACTACGTTAAGGTATCGCCGTTTTGGGCCCTTATTTAAATATCGATTAAAAATCATTTTGTATCTATAAAAGACGAATTATAAAAAAAAAAAAGACTAAAACTGTTAGGTATTGTGTAGGGAAGTTGTCAGCGAGAGATTGTTATCTTATTGACAATAACTCTGTATGCAATAGCATCTATTCTCTACCATGATAATCGTAATACCGATGCATGGCTCTCTTTTACCACCAGCGCCTCTCTCCTTAGTCAAGGTTGGCCGCAGGTATGCTAACTTCTC
Organism: Agriopis leucophaearia; assembly: GCA_949125355.1. Taxonomy (NCBI): domain Eukaryota; kingdom Metazoa; phylum Arthropoda; class Insecta; order Lepidoptera; family Geometridae; genus Agriopis; species Agriopis leucophaearia. The sequence continues at coordinate 6,705,956 of OX421262.1, forward strand.
ATGTTTTGTGCCCCGCACAATAATCTATGAATGAAACAGAAGGCGTTGAAAGGCCATGCAGTACAAAATTAACATAGTTTGTATGGTACAGTAACCGAAAATAATCTTGAAAAATAATAAGCAATGGTCGACTTTTAGGTCTTTTATATGGACCAAAATGGACGAGGCGATTTCCAGTGATTTTGACTGCTCGAGTCCGCACGATTAGTTTGGTAGAGACGTGCTCCAATTTTCCCCACGTTTTTGCTTTATAGTACTATTTAGCGAATCAGTTTTTTCAAGGCAAGCTTCATCTTCTTCATAGACTCATCGCTTAACATTAGTAGCAAAGCAGTCAAACGCAAGCCTAAAAAAAACCCGGCCACTATACGAAAACTTTTAGATATAGCCTGAAAATAAAATGGTTTTTTTTTATCGCGAATAAGTCCGCGTTTGACCACCAACTCGCCTGTTGGTAAGCGATTTATTTCTTATGAGATCAGTTTAGAATTAATCCAAAGTCTGCATCTCACATTTGTCAATTGATTTCTTTCTCCTATACCATATACCTACGTGTACGTGTCTTATTCCCTCACGAGTTCGGTTGGTTTTCATTTTAATATATGCAGTAGCAATGTCTGTAGTAGTCTGCACTAGGTATAAAAATTTCATTTGAATCTGGCGTCTTGCCAGTGTGACAAGCGTCTGACTTGTTTAGACTGTTTAGTTTATTATGACAACTTAAAGTAAATGTGCTCACTACTTAACTGCATTATACTCTGGCGATGTTTATGAGGTTTCCGTCAATATTTGTATGTGACTTAGTCACTTCTTGCAGAGCTTTGAGTCAATAAGAAGTGGGAACTTACGAGGGCCTGCTCTTTGTTTAATTTGATTTTTGTATTTGGTGGATGAGCAGGTTTGATACAGCCGGTCTATTCTGCAAGCTAAGTGAACGCGCAAGTGAGGTGATTAGCTAAGTGAACGTGTATTTTTCTTGTAGATTACTATAGAGAAATGTCAAAATGTCGAGTGGTCACCCTTGACTGTACTCCCTTACCCTTATAATTCGATTTTATGACATTTATCTGCAGAAATAGGCAAGAAAAAAATCATATTCACTTAGCTTATCACTTCACTTGCGCGTTCACTTACTCGTAGCTTTGGCAGAATAGACCGGCTGGGCCACACTGAACTGTGGCACTAACTCGAAAGAAGATACTTAATAGTAATCAATGTTCCGTAAAAATATCATTTTTACTCAAAGATCGAATATGGAAACGCAATATTTTCGTGATTTCAAGGTTCTTTCCGAATATAATATACGAAAGTTATCTGGCAGAAATCAAAATTAGTGATAAGGCTATTTTTTATCTTTTTGGCTATCTTTAATGTTTTTTCTGTTTTTCTGATAAATCTCTAGTGTAATTCCGCTTCTACGAGTTGTGTTTCTTCCGCTTCTTGTTAGGTTAATTTTCTCTTTTATGTAATTAATATTTTATTTCAGGTTAGGCTAAATCAAACTTAATTAAATTAACTTCATTAAAAAATATCTACCGAGTAAAATTTATCCCAAATTCCTTAGTGTATTGAAGCGACGTAGAAGCGGAATTACACTAGAGATTCATCTAAAAAACAGTTTTGAAGATGGACTTCCGCAAAGTAACGCCTGATTCAATCAACTGGTTTTAATTTAATTTCTGTGGTGTTAATTCTGGGTTACGCAGAAAGGGTGTAGGTACTAAGCCGAAAGGGGGTGTTAGATTAGATTTCCACATCAAAGTTAAAATTTCCAATATAATTGTGTTTTTCTATCAGATACTTACACAGAAACAATTTAATGCTTTTTGTTATTAAATGACTAACAAAAAATAATATTTGTTGTAAATGTAAAAATGTTCGTAAGTCTATACGTTAAGTATTGCTCCTGATTTTATGGCTTAACGTGTAAGTAGGCATTGCCATTCAGTTTGATATTGCCTCCAGCCTGCTGGGTATACGATGCCAAACTGGTAGTGGGCTTGAAGATTTATATTACCTTTAGGCTTTCAACGTCATATGGGAAATCTAACTCATTGTTTTTGTATAATAGGCTAACTAGCTAATTATGTATTAAGATTGTGGTAGTTATATTGTATTATGTTTAGTTAATAAAGGCACTTGAATGTTTGATAAAATAAAATATTAGTACACACTCATTGATACCAGCAGAACACCGTTAATAAAGGCTTAAATCAGCGAATGTTGACAGGAAGTGTTTTGATTCAGACTTAATTATTTCAAAATCAGTCCCGAGTTCCCAAGTGAACATTTGCCTGCGCTTAAAGCTTTTCCCTTGCATAATCTGTTACTCTGCATAAGGTGGTAAAGCCAAACAATGATAATTTCTCCACGAGGCAACGTGCGTGTGTTCCAAACCAACGATGGGCGGTGCAGACAAGTATCCCTTTGCTAATCTACATATTAGATACACAAATTTAACTACACACGCGTCAAAACATTTCTCACACAAATATAAACACTAAAACCAATTAAACTAAGAGTCATAATGCAGTGATAAATAGTCAAATTTAACTATGTTTCGATCTCTAAACTCAACAATGTTGAATCTATGAATTTATACATAAACATAAAGGCTATATCTAGCAGCTGAAACAGACATCAAACATGTCACAAACAGTAAAAAATCTATTGTGAACGAACACAAAAGGCAATATAAAGTTAATTTATAACTTTATCATACAATGTTTGCAAATAAAGACGTGAGCCTCTATTCTACGGCAACATCCATTCCTAGAAAGGCAATATCAGACAATAATAATTTCTCGTTATAACTTGTGATGGATAGCCCATGGTCCCAGGTAGACGGGTGATTATTAAACTTTTTCAGACATAAAAACGGCACCCAAACATAAATAGTTCTATTATTTCGAGTACAATAGTCTCCCAAAACTGGCGAGCCGAATTCCGATCGGTTACGGTAGTTTAACACTATTAATCGTTTATTTTTTAGTCCATCCGCAGTAGTTATTAACAATTCGGTATCATTAATAAGCAGTGGAGCGAAAGAGAATGCGTTTAGAGCGTTGCATTCACAGCAGCGGCCGCTGGTACCGCTCTCATTAATAACGTTTAATGTTTCATTCCAATCGTACACCGCTAAACCGCTACTCTGTATTTGTGTCAGATATTATAAGCACCGGGCTTTTTTAAAGCTCACAGATAATGGCACTTTATTTATGATCGCACTGTTTCATTATCTCTCGAGTTTAAACATTAAAAACATTCCAACGAGTCAGGCAAGATTGATGTCGAATATGACGAAATACAAGGTTGTCGGTGCGGCAGTAATTTGTTTGAATGATAGCTCTGCGTTTTCATAATTTCGTTCAAAAAACCTTTATTGTTAAACCCCTTACAATATTTACTGGGTTATTAAAAAAATAAATTCAAAAACAGCAGTAAATATTTGGGCAAATCTCATCTCCCTCTCATCGGTGTTCATGAACCAAAAAACCACTCAAATCCAATTCACGGCATCGCTTCCTTTACAGCACAATGGATAACGCTAATTTATTTCGACGTCGAGTATTGTAGAGGGTCCGTGCCCGATATAGAAAAATTAAGTAATTCATTCGGGTTGAAAGGGTAGCCTGTTTGTATCTGACGTAGAAAAAGCTCGGTGTAGAGTATAGAGCCATCAGTCCAAATGGTCATGCTCTGTTGGGTCTAACCGACCGCGGCTGTAACCAGCGCGTTCGCTCTTCCAAACGCATTCTCATTCCGATCTTTAGATAAACAATAATAAGCCCTACGGTATTCCCTTTTCTATATGTATCTAAAATAGCAGTTGGCAAGCTAAACTGTTTCCGGAAAACGAGTTATGCCCCATCCAGTTGAAGGCGAACGATGTGAAAGAATGTTAAATTCATTATACGTATGTTTTGTTCAGATACGTATCAATTTAGTGTGTTCATGTATGCATAATTCAGTGTTCAGGTTAATCGCTACGGGTAATTCATGCGCCTTAAAACAACGTTCATAATAATATCATTAGAATTCATTTCTCGTTTCGAAAAGAAGAAAAGTTAATAAGAATTCCGAGGCATTGTCGGGGCGTACGAGTGTTGAGCAAGCGAGCGGCTGGATCCAGCTAATGAAGATGTGCAAGTACACTCGACCGTGTAAACAAGCGCACCCGGAGGCGCTTTTTCTGTTTACTCCCGCGGGATTAGTAATTTAAAAGTCAATGCGGACACTCGAAAGGGTCAATCGCATCGCTCGACCCGCGTATTGAAAACAGATACCCTTTTCTGTATTCCGGTGGTAGCTCATGAAAGTTATAAGGGCTGAGTTGTTGAACTATGTAATTGACTCGGTTCTGCGGTCACCGGCTTTGTTCTACGGAGGGCGGATAATCGAAAACGCCTCTGGTTAGCCCCGAATGACGAGAGAGAAACAATGCGAAGTTGATATGTGGATCAGCCAGACGGACCCATGTTTGATTTGCAAAGAGCTATTTGCTCGACGAAGACTGCGGTCAGGGCAGGAAATTGGACCTCGAACATAGTTTTGACTCTGCTAACACCATAGCCTATTAATTCCTTTTCGACAGTCTAATTGTTAAATAGGTGCATACGTTTTCATACAAGACACACGCGGTTTCAAAAGTAAACATTTTGTGGCAGAGCAATTTCCGTGCTACACGAATAGTTGTCGGAAAAACTAATACGTTACACAAAACAAAAGAAATACGAAACAGAGAGACGTGACGCCGGTTATAAAATAGACAAAAGCGTTTAGCTACATCACGAATAACTGAGCTATTTAAGTCAGGAGAGCTCCCGTGCCATCAATTTTATTTTCTCGCACAAAACATGTCGGCTGTCGCGGCGCATTATGCCACGCCACACGCAACATTCGAACGTGTGTTTTATTTTGGGCAAAACGTGGACGTTTCCAATGATTGACTTATCCGGAGGTAACTGGAGAGGCCCTCCCGATGCGTGGACGCTCTGCGGCGGCCAGCCGGCGATCTACTCCTACTAGTAACTTTATACCTTCGCTTAAACCAACACTGTTCGCCGGTGACAGGTATCTTAACGTGAAAGCCAGATACATATTTCAAAGATCTCATAATTCGTTGCAGAAGTTTGTGACTGGCGTGAAAGTGTTTAACACATCATCATTAAACCTTAAACTATTTATTATCAATTAAAAAAAACTGACTTCAGAATTAGTAAGTATTCGTACAAAATTACCGATATTTCCAAATCAACAGGTGCTCGAACAAAAATTATTCGTATTTTATTATAACTGATTTAAAAAACTACAAAGCCAAGTTAATGAAACTTTTGTGAAACTACCTCGCGAGCTTCTTCAGCACAATTAAAAATAGAATCGTGTCAATCATTTCACAAGTGTCTGAATAATCAGTATCGATGCAAAAATATTAAAAAGTATAGTTAAACTAAAAATAATATACGAATTGAAGATGGTTAAATAGAAAATCTGCTTAATTTGAATGAGAGTTTCATTTAGAGTAGACTTTTTTATAAATATAAACTTAGTAGGTTCAACCAAGTAGGTTCTAGACATATTTACATAATTTTAACTTAACACACTTTGTGAACCAACATTCGCTTGTCTAGGAACAATGTGCCTTTTACATAGTAGAGCACCTTAGATCGAATAAACAGAGTAGGTATCCAACATAGTTCCGTAAACTCTCCCTGCGTTGGGTCTCTTGTCGTGTCGTGCAAGCGACCAGCACTAATCTATCTTAGTTTAGAACCGGCTGCTTCAGACAATCGCCTTTGTACCGGCGAAAGGAAATATTGACGCTCCCATGTGATTTAAATGTCTCCCGTTTTAAGAGAAAGCTTATACGGATGTACCGTACCATCTGCGCGTTGTCTTTCTCAAATGAACGAGAGCAGAAACTTAATACATCGGGAGCGTGTAGCAAAATAAACCTATTGTACTGCAGTGAGACTCGGAGTTCTCAGAATGTATTTATAATGACTCAATAAGCAGAAGCTCAGTGCAAATGGAAATAAAAAAATATGGATTCCAACCGAGTCTGCAGGCTTAACGCATCACCATAATTCAATCGTGGATGGGCCGCTACTTTGCTACCAAAAGAGCATCGAATTTATTACAAAGCTCGCTTCGGGAACCCCTACCTATTATTTATGGCACTCGGTTGGTCTGTCACAAAAAACGGACGGGTGCTTCGAATATCTCAGCGGGCGGTTTCGAAACATAAGCTGCAATAACACGAACTTCCTCCGATTCGAAAAGTACATCGAAACACGGTTGCACATTTCGTTGGCACCTTATTGAATTTTAAACCTTGTCTTTGAATAAATAATAAACATTTTCAAGCGGGCTCCCGTGTTCGTGTCAAATAAATGATAATCCGGATTTATTGAAAGTATGCAGTAGAGATATGTTTCATTCCGGGCATGTGGTGCCAAATGTGGGAACCCCGCCAAGACGTTGTCCTACTAACGAGATTGTTACTCCATTGTTGTTTTAGAAATGGCTGATTTCGAAAATAAAGTTGTTATTAGACTTGTTTCCAATAGCGATAACTCGCTGTAAACATGCTATATAGTTTTGATAGAACATATGTCATGATAACTAAGGTTGTAGGTTTCATTGATAATGCCATTATCACTAACATTAATCATTTCCAACAACTTGATTAAATATTCAAAAGTAACCTATACAAATATCATTTTATAAAGTATGTAAATAATACGTTAGTAACATAATTTCTATTTGAAATTTATTGACCCTCTGAAAATAGTTGAGTTGATTTAATTTTATCAGGGTTTTTTTAACGATTTAATATTGTGCAAGTATAATTATGTAATCTGAATGATAGTACAATGATTTGGTACCACCAAACTGATCAACTGATCCAGGAGGTGGAAGTATAGTGGGATTCTTTAATGACTACTAATAAACCTTTCGAGTTTGGGACTTTGGGTTTATTTTAACGTTGTCCATTAGCGAAAACGCGCACTGTTTTGATAGTGCTGATACGATACCACAAAAAAAAACTGTTTGATCAATTATTATTTTTGTATTCGCAATGTAATGTAAATAAAATATCAGCTGACGCTAGAGATCAGAGAAAGACCTGCGCCGCGCGCACGCTTGTATGCTTCACAATGCTGGTTTGCAAGATTCTAAACCACAAAAACAAAAACAAAACAACAAGTATGAGCCAAATTATTATTGGTGTTCAATTGTTTTTGATAGTATAGTATTTAATTAGTTTTTCTTGGGCTTCGGGAGCGTTTCTCTTACACCCGGTATACAAAAGCGAAATACGTACCATCTCTCTCTTTCTTAAAGTTTTTGTTTCGTATATAATATTTTATGTAAGTGCGTACAATGTTTTAATAAATGTGCAAAGTTGTTTAGTTCAAGTATGTTTAGGAAAAAAAAGGAATAACCCTTCATTCCATTTTTTTTCCTAAAAAGAAGCACAGAGATAAGTAATTTTATAGGTAGATTCTTTATGGAGTGTCCATTAAGAAAGGACTTTACGAAATTTCAGAATTAAGGGGAGCTAAAGGGGGCTATGAAAATATTCACGTCCGAAATCGCAATCAACAGCTCGTTATTTATAAAAGTATAAATTTAAATATTTTGTAAAGACTCTGCCCATTTATAATTTCAATTTTTTACGTTCGCACACACGTGCAAGGTTTTTATCCTCTTTTGCCGTTACGGAACTCTCCATCTTATTGAACCGGAAGCGCATTTAAAAACATCACCTCCAAATAATACTCCACGTTTTCAGATGTCATTGAAGCACATTAAGAATTAAACGAATGCCTTCTATTTAGAGCTATAAGTCCTCTTTTGTTGTTGAAGAACACTCAAAAAGCGAAGCCATTTTGAACGGGTCTAATTATACAAGATTCTCGACAACGATCCTTATACCATCCTCCAATGTTTATTGTAAAGACAGATTCTACAAACAGAAGACGTCGTTCGGAAGCGATCACTTTTAATCCCCGAAATGAGACAAATATCACGAACCGGGTCAACGGCTATCTTCTCACGTTTGTTGACGGCTCTGCTGTGATAATATTTATTAAACTGTTCATTTTAAACAACCGACAGCAATAAATAAAACCCCTAAGACCATTATGCGTCACGCAAGATTTACTATGTATGGCATCAACCGCTTTTTATACCAACAGCTCGTTGCGGCACTACATATTAAGAATTTCGGCGATGTTATCGTGTGTTCTGCTAGTAATTAGTATTTATTACCGACTGGTCTCAGAACTCGTAGTCAGAGTAATCTTTTGGTGTGAATGCGGCCTAATGTAAGTTATGTGGCTTGAGATGGACGAGTTAAGTAATTAAAGCTGGTTTTATGTGAACAAACGACTCAAGAGATGTGGCACGAGATAATCAAAAATTTATAGTTTTCTAAGTGTCGGGAAAAATTTGTGTATACATTTTTTCGGTTGAACGTTTACAGCTAAGTTAAGCAGGAAGTCAGATATTTGAAAGAAAATACTTTGCATTTTTCGAATTCCTCTTCACGAATTTTTGGCCGACACAAATCGGAAGCAGAGCGATTAGCGTCTAAGCAAAAAACGGGCTACCGTTTTGATTTTGGTCACCATCTGTGCAGAACGCGATCCTTATAATGCGATGTTTAACGCTCAAACGAACCGATGGCACATCTTACCGGGACCCGCGCCCTTACCCCGCGTAAATCATATGATAATTGAATCATATGCTGCCCGTCAGAAGTAATTAACAGTCTGCGATACGCATCTTCCCACATGTGCTTTTTTAATAACGTCGCCACTCAGTTTCCTCTCGCACACGCGACTCACGCTCGAGATAAGATCGACATAGAATTTCTTTAATGCTCATATGAAAATTATTATAGCCTATTCACTGCACCGAGATGACTTTATATTGAGGTCATTGTGAGAGTAAATTGATCCGTAGACCTTTCTGATGAGCGAGGGCGCAATAGCAATTATACAATTGTAATAGAATGGAACCATATTTTAAGCTGATGTAACTTGTAGTTGTATTTATGTCAATTTGATTGAGAATACGATAGAGTTCGTCTTGTCGTATCGTTTTAATAAAAGGGCGAGTCGAAGACATGCGGGACAAAGCATCGTAAATTGTAGTCGTTTTATTGTAAGAGCCAATTTGGCGATGTTGTTCCATAAATCTCAAGATCCAATTAATCCGTCGAGTACTTAAATTTGTTCCATTAACATAGTATCCCGTATTAAACTCGGCCCGCAGCAACGTCTGACAATGATTGGAGTAGCGCAGCCTCGAACGACCACTGCGATGGCCCATAAAAGTGTTTCGTAGCCGTACACCATTTACCTTAATGTAACTACCACCAAAACAGCCTTTTTAGCGAATCGCTCTTCGCTGTTTCCTACTAAACGTTGTCCCTAATAAAATTAAGAGTAAATAAATATTCGCTGAAAAATAACGTGCGGTGCTCTCGGGTGTTTCATGAAAATGAGTAAATTTCGTTAAATTCACGTGTTTCGCTTTAGAAGAAGCCGTTTCGTGAACGCTTCGTCAGGGACACGCTAAGTATGAAATATTAGAGGCGTCGGACCCCGCCCCGCTTGTAATGAGACCCACAGGAATACGCAGCAATATCTTAATACCCCGGGCCGGGTGACAAATGCACGCTTCCAAATTCTAAATTATTTATAACCTTACCGTTTTACGATGTTTCCAGTAAAACGATGACAAGACGAGCCTCGGATAATATCGCTCGTCGCAACATTACGTTAAGTGGAATTATTGCTGATGATGTACTGAAACCGCGTTTCCCGAGCTTAGTATTCCGCCGCGCGGGCACATCAAAGCCGGTACGGCATTAGGTAAGTAATATTACGCGCAAAACAAACTCACGCTCCAGTCGGCAGACGTTATGGCGGAATATGATTTATGAAACATCCCCGCAGCATTATTAAGGAACGTATCAGCGTAGCGTCACTATCGAGAACATCAAAGGTGTCGAAACGTCAAAGCTCGATGTTAACTTCAAAGAACAATAACTGAGGATATCGTGAGACAGAGCGTAAAATAAACACGTTTACGAGTCGCCCGTATTAATTTATTTTGTCATGGAAACAATCGCACTCCGGGTTGGGCTTAAGAGCGTTGTGACTGAAAGTTGAATATGAAAAGGGCCATAAAAAGCTCGTAAAGTCTACGAGAGCGATCGTGCTTTCAGAGTGGCTGCTCCGGGCACTTTGATTTGTGTAGAGCAGCTGCCCGGAGCGTTAATAACTTAATTCGTCAGAGTCGTCGGGACGGGAAGAGGGTTTTAAAGCATCGGTACATGTGCGCAGGCGCCGAGGATGTTGGTTAATGCGCGGGAGCGACGCGGATGGAGATGTCACATTCGACGCGCCCTTTGTTGAGTGCTGCCGACGAGCGATTTGTGTTTATCTTTGGTGCCTACTTAAAATTCTATGGTTATTGACTACTAAACGTGATAACAATCAATTCACTCGAAAATATTAAGTCCGAAAGCTTTTCGATGGAGTGACTGAAGATAGGTAGCGGAGGTCTACCATTTTCTCTGAAATATTGTTGTTACTGCTATCTAAAGTAGAAAGCAGTGCCTAACAATAATCGGAAAGATTGTTGGTAGGTTTTTTGTTGTTAGGTAGATTGTTGTTATTGCTTCCTGAAACAGCCTAAAAGATTGTTGGTAGGTATTTATATGAAACTAGCTGTTGTCCGCGATCTTGTACGCGACATTCTAGTCCATTTTTGTGTGTTGATTTTTTACGGTTCCTAAGAGAATGTTTATGCGGGTGAAACCGCGGGACGCACATAGTTAACAATACATTGTGAAATGTCACTAAGTACAGTAATTACTAATAACTCTTACTTCTAATAATAAATGAAGCCTTAATCATAAAGCTACCCACTAACAAAACAAACACCACTACCGGGTACGTTATTATTCAAACAACATAAATAAAGCCTGACATTCCTGAGTTCTCTACAGGTGCTCCAAACGTCATTCCTATGAGAACTGTCATAATTATTGATATGAAGGGAGTCCCCTCAAAACACTACTTCAGAATCTTGGAGTATGAAGATGTCGTTACGAGGTACTTCAAATAGTCGAGTGTCATAGAAAGTTAAATTTGAAAGTTTTTATTTTTTTTAATATTAAATCTAATATGCAATAATATTTAGTTGACATAAAAAATATAAAATACTACTTTACCTACCCGTAAACGAGTCATAAAACTTAAAATTTTAGTTACAAAATTGGAGATCGTTTATAGTAATCCATAGGCAATTAGGCAAAGCAAAGTAAATAGTTTAAAATAATCTGTAATTTTAGGCAACGTGCCTAAAATTCTGACCGCGTTACTCTGCTGGATTGCCAGCCTAATTTTCTGCCCAAAATACAACCCATTTCGGTATATTTTTTTTGCAAATGCTGTCTTTGTATTTTCTTTTCAACATCTAAACTTACTGAAATGTAGGCACAATATTTTATGAAACTGGCAAGTTAAGTTAAAATGAAAATGTGAACTTCCAACTAAGTAGGTACTTAGTTTATTTATAGTATGGTTTTTTGCAAAATAAAATACTAAATAACTAGGAATATATTAAAAAATCTAATCAGTATTAATCAAACAAAAACTTAACAATTAAAAATTCTGTTTTGCGCCAAGATTTTCTTCAGTCCCATTAGGCAAAGCAAGTCCATGTTGCAGTTTCTCTGCAATACATTTGCTTTCGAAATAATTACTTCAAACTGATTTCAATTAAATCTAAATAGGATAATTTCTGCATAAAGCCTCTAATTAACATAGCAAACGGGACGTAAAGCAAACCGTCGCTGTTTATCGGAAGGACGGTTGAGCTCATTACGAAACGTTAGTTGGTACGCTGGTTGAACTAAATACACAGGCACTAAGATTAGATATCGCTTGCTCCATGTGGGTGTATTTAGAATCTATTTATTACGAATCCTAGGTAATAACTGGTAATTTACCACCACTGTTGTTGTTCTGGGAATACCACGCCCAGGCCTTTATTAGCATAGACACTGAGTTCACCTACATTGCATATCAGTGGCCTGTCTTAAGTATGATCAATGGTCCACACGTAATTTAGATCAATCTCCATCGCTTTTGCAGTAGCACTGATTCTTATTCTAATTGGGGTTGATAAAACCTGCACTGATATCTCGCTTGGGGTGTATTGTGCATTTGTCCCTGCCAGCCTACTCAGACCAGATGAGCTCCTAAAATAACGGAGCATGGCTTTGCTCACTGACTAAACTGTTCTACCCCTATTTTGCCAGGTGTTGTAGTATTGAAGACTTGCTGCGAAGTTTCTTCAAGGAGTCCCAATCTTAATCGTATGTCTTCTGGGGCTTTGTATTGCAGTCAGTAGTACATGCTCTACGGTCTCGTTTTCCTTGAGACAGCCTCGGCACAGAGGACTATCTTTAGCTCCAATTTTGTAGTTTGGCAGTAGCACGTCAGTAAAAACAAAAAAGTAAAAATTGCGCCATAGTAAACTGTAAAAACTTTGAAAGCTGCTTTTCGTACAGCTGCAGGCGCTCGCGTTATCTATCCTTATTTTTTTTCTTTCTTGACCATTTTCCCATTTACTTCGGGGTCGTCTTCCTTTCAATCGGAAAGATCGATTTAAGGTACCGGCGTCGTGGAAACCTATACTAGGCAAATGTACAAATAGCGGTGTATGTACTAGGACATTTACCGATACAGTCAGTGTTGTGTGTCTGTGAGTTATCTCCTTTTTCATCCATCCAGTTGTAGTTTTGTGAGTAACATCATCAAATTTAACATCCCTCGCGGTATCTGTCCTGTTAAAGGTCTATAATTAATACGTAATACATACTTGTAAATATATCCATGTTGAAGCTATTTTGAGCATTATTGTATTCCTGTATGTAATTGGAAAGCTATTCACAATGGCAGCTGTAATCGATAAGTCGTGTTTGAATGCACGTTAAGGGAATATTCAACGAGGAGTCTATTTTGTATACACGACAGTACTTCGAGCCTCGAGCTGACTTGCTGTCTACATCAGTTAATTAATGGAATTTGAATTCTGTGGGTTGCAGTACGTGAAAGAACTGTCGTTATTTAAAATCATAATTTCTGTAAATGATACTGTAATCATGCCAAGTAAAAATATTGGTACCCATATACTATTTGCGTGATAAATTTTATGAATATTGCTTAGTTATGAACGAACAACAATACAAACAGATAGACAGACAGAGAGTTAGTAAGTTAAGAGACAAAGAAAGAGAATGACAGACAGAAGCACAGTGTTACTTAATTTTGTTCTTATTTTAGTGTGATACGTAATGCAACTAAGATAATTAATAATAGTCAGCTGACATCACGAATTATAAAGAGTTTAATACATTTATTATTAACAACCCCAATTTCCTCTAAATCGACGAAGACCATCAAAGTTGCGGTACTAACGTAACTTCTAAGAACCTGTACTTTTGAGGGTCAACGAATTGTAACTCCATTAAAAGTTTCCTTGTTTTAGAAGTAAACACCAAACTCTTCAAAGGAAGTCCTTAAAAATTAATGGAGATATCCTGATTACTCTGGCTGGGATATGCCGTATTTGGACCGTGTCTATTTTTGGTGACACCATAGGTACTTTGTTTTATTCTTGTAGTTCCTACTAATAAAAGCTTTTTGGTATTTTGTTAAATTAGCGGAACATTTAATATGGAGCGTGACAGAGCTATTTCTGGTAAAGTGCACTAGATGGCGCTAATGTTATTGTCATTACTGTCACTATCATCATCATCAGCAGCAGCAGTAGCTAGAAGACGTCCAATGCTGAACATAGGCTTCCCTCTTAGAACGCCATACTAAACGACAGCCTATCAGATGCCCGCGACTCTCACGATGTCGTCAGTCCATCTAATGGGAGGGGAACGAACGAATCTTTAAGAATCTTTCTTTCTTCCCCATCGGTTACCAGTTCTTCAAAAAATGCAGCCTGCCCATTGCCACTTCAACATGCAAATCTTAGCAGCTATGTGGGAGACCGTAGTTCTTCAGCGAATATCCTCGTTCCGGATTCTACTGCGCAAAGAAACTCATAGATAAAAAGCATAGCTCTCTCCATTTTACTGTATTATTATTGTACTATCCAATTTTATTGTAGGTAAGTTTGAAATAATCACTATTAAGATACTCGTCACAAAATATACATTCACTGAAACGTCGCTTATTCGCCTTTTCGAATTTGCTGTCCTAGTTTATATCAGCGCAATGGCGGTGGCGCCGTCATCTTCGCAATGCAAAGCATCGTTTTGTAGTTTCTCGCAAGCACCTATACCTAACCGTATCCGACAGGCTATATTATAATTATCAATATCAAAAATGTATTTTGACAATTAAATGTTTGAACAAAGTTATTGCTAATGCCAAAATAACAGCATCTTGAACAAAATTATTCGTATTATTAGATCTAGTTAATAACGACTGAGTCAAAAATCTATGTTTTTTTGGGGCCGCCTCGATAGCTTCCTCTACATAATAAAAAAATAATCACGTAAATAGGTTCACAAATATCGGAGTATTAACTTTCATTATACACACATTAAAAAAAAACAACCGAATTGATAACTACCCTCCTGAAGTCATTTTTTATAGATAGTTGCATTTACACGCCATCTTTTGAGATAGCTGGTACTAATTTTTTCATATCGTCTCTCTGAAATGCACTTGAAACCTGCAAGCAAGAATGTTGTGACTATCGCCGACACAACATTTAATATGTGAATCCCACAAAAGGAAATAAAGATACCGATCCAAAAAACGAATAAAAGTAAACGTGAACGCGCGCGCGTCAGATTATAGGCATAAATTATTAGGCACTTTTGTTCAAGTCAAAGAGCTGCTTGCGGCCCATTCAATTACGGATCAGCCTTACAAGGAGTGCCGAGTCTTTTTCAGATGTTTGTGTAGAGGATTAGTTTGGGATATCTGTGCCGGTATCTCCGTGAGATAAGTACGAATATACGTCAACGTCGGACGGCTAAGCCGATTATTTTAAATGTATTCACTTCCTTAATGGACGTCGTTTTTCACGTCTCGCCCCGTGAGCCCGCTCACTGACTTACTGAAGATTTTCGGTTATGATCCGGTCAATGACTGGCGGGGATTATTGCTCACTTATCTGACATTTATTAAATTGTCTTAGGACTACCAAAGGCGAGGCGTTGGATAAAAATGTCAACTTTGATGAATTAATGCCGCTTTCCCTGGTGACGTCAGTTTCATTACCAGTCCATCAATTATAACTGCGTTTTACATTAATCACGAAAAACTTCAGGTAGGGGTAACTTCGTACAGATTTTTACCTGACGAGATAAAGCAAAAAGAGGGTATTGTGTTTAACGTATATGTGGTTATGTTCCTACAGACTAAGCCTTAATCGACTTCTGCTAAATGAGGTGTCGATTCCTCTTTGTTCATGGTCACTGGGTAGGTGACTTCATCTTAAATATACAATGGCGACATGTGAAAAGAGGATGAAGAAATTAATTTGACTGTGCCCCATGAGGAGTATCAATGAATACTTAGGTAATTTTAAAATAAATGTGAAATTTGGTACATTATTTATTAATCAGCTAGAACGTTACCGTTTGCAAAATATGATCCGTCAAAAATACCGTAGCCAGGTCGAGACCTTAGGACCGTAGGGGCCGGCTGCCCATGATTTATACAGGGACTTGGCCAAACACTTGGTGGAGGCGACAGGTGACCGGAATGCTGGCGCCTGCTTGAGCCAATGCTGCCAGCATTCCCTCCACCGATGAGCTTAGATTAGTTATTTTGTATGATTTTTATATTTATTTGTATATAGGTACATAATATTATATTTAGTAAGTAGTGATAGTTTCAGGTTGTAAATATATGTTTAAAATATTTTTCGTGTAAATAAATATATTCACATGTATCAAGATTTTTAAAATTTTAAAGATATATACAAGAGTTTCTTTTATGTTATGATCAAGTCAACATAAAAAGAACAAAAAGTAAGTAATTTAAAATTTACTAGACCACACACGGGACGAAGTTAATGTTCAAGAAAAAAGCTCCTGTGAGTAAGCACGCGGGTTATTGAAATGAACCAAAAAATAAAGTAATAAGGAGGGCCCACCTGTGCGGGCATTGACAAATGCTGCCGTTACGACGGCCTCCCTTGACGCTTGAACCAGCCCAAATAATATACATATCATTATTACGCCCTGTGCCTCCATAAATATTACTCACAAATTCGCCCATTCGACGAACCAGAGGCAATTTTTCAAGGAAATATCGCTGGAGTCTCCGACCAGCGAACGGGGAAAGCAATATGCAATCATGCACTACACTCACCCATAAATCAATCAAACATCCAATAGACTGAGACTAGGCTACGAACTTTTAATAAAAAGCTTTTAAGCTCTTTGACTTGAATATTTGAAAGAAATTACTTAGGCGAGTTTTAAAACCTTTTTCGCTTGTCAAAAAGTAGCGAATATTTTTGTGAACTTCTGTTAAACTTTTAAGGGGTTCGTAAACTTTTTTAGTAACCTCGTAACCTTGTAATTTAGGGGCTGTTATAGCAAAATAATAATTTTGTCATGGGCTGTTAACGGTTGGCCACATTTTTTATTACTAAAACGTAACTACGGCGAGTTTTGTATGGCAGGTGGGCATCTAATTAATTAATAGGTGGGTGCTTGTCTCCCTCAGAGGGGTTGAAATTAAATGTGTATTTTGCATTTTTCCACCCTCGTGTAAATATGCCGCATGCCGTCACCACAAGTTATGATTAATAACAATTTTCAAACTGCCAACTTTGTAATATTGGTTTAGAAACAACGCTTTTAATATTATTAAAGGGTTAATTGGTTGTTTATTAAAGTCAAATTTGAATTTGAGTGAGACAAACTGGAGGTCCGGATTTGACAACTTCTTATTGTGTGAAGTTTGTAAGCAACGTCTACAATTATCTTTGAGGTTTCAATTCTAGGTAAAGTAAGTAAGAGTGTTACCTACATTAGTCTTCGCAACTAAAACACTTATGTAGGTACAATTTATAAGACCACAGAGTATAGCTACACTCATACTAATATTATATGTGAAAGTGTTTGTTTGTTTCTTCCACTTGCACGCATTAAGAGAGCAACGGATCGTAGTGTTTTTTTCTTACATAGAGCATATAAATATTTGGAGGGCCAAAAAGTATAGTATAGTAGTAGTAAAATATAGTATAGGATACCTTTTATCCTGGAAAAAAATTGGTATCTTTGAGGATTGTTCCTATGGGTAATAAAACCGTGGCCGAAGCTAGTATCTACATAGTATAAAATGAAGTTGCTTTCCGCGTTTGTCTTTCTGTATATACGCTAACTCCTCCTAAACCATGCAGTGAATTTTGATGCGGTTTTCACCATCAGTTAGATGGTGAAAACCGCATTTTTTTTTCACGGAAAGTTTATATATATAATAAAACTTACAAGCCGGGACAGGTCGCTAGTAACTAATAAATGTGTGTTTATAATAATTGAATTGCTAAACACCTACTCATAGTATAAAATTACTACAGACATTTAGTCTGCGGATAAAAACTCTGCAATAGGAAGATATAACAATTCTGCGTGACAGAAAGCAAAATAAATACGAGTTAGTTTGCAAACTAAAAATTCGTCGTTTGTGGTAGCCCTTTTAAGAATAAACTATCAACATGAATGTACCTTCAAAGTATCGCCGATCGCGTGCAAGAGCTTAGTGGGTGTAGCACCTACTATTATTTACTCTGTGGAAGGGGGTGTGTATATTACTTCTCGACACTCACGATTGTGTTAACTGAACTGTGTAAATACTTTTTAAAAGGAAAAATATTATTGCAAATGTAGGTTAAGTAAATAACTTGACAGCCCCGTTAGCTTAGTTGGTAGTGATCCTGCCTTCTGTGTTTGGCGACGTGGGTTCGATTCCCACCTAGGACAAACATTTGTGTGATGAACATTTGTGTTTGTTCTATGTCTGGGTGTTAATACCTATTTACGTATGTATTTAAAATATATGTATGTACATCAGTCTCTGGCAGCCATATTACAAGCTCTGCTTAGTTTGGGGTCAGATGACCGTGTGTGCAATAATGTCCCATATATTTATTTATTTATTTTAACTAAAGTTATACAGGGTTACGCATATAGACTGTACTAAGCGAGAACGAGGTCATTGTACTTATCATTATGAACAACTTTAACCCCCCCCCCCCCCCCAAAAAGCGAAAAATATATATCAACTGTTCCATACAAAACGGCCATGAATGTGACACTCGACAAATGTGGTGATAGTTATAGTTCTGAAAAAAATCCCAAAAATATTAGAAAAATTATAAAACTATCTATATATACGTATGGGCATATACAATCTACTATAATTATTGTTTTTTTTATGGTATGGGTAAACTATATAAATACTAGATTCTACAGCAACAAAATCTATCTATCTATCTATTTATACATATACTTAATGAAAACGTAGAGATAAAAAACACTGTAATTGCGAGATATCGAAAAATCACACAGGGCGTCTTAAAAGCACCTGAACACTATAAGACAGTTTTTAGAATTTTTGTCTGTTTCTTTGTCTATACACGCACGTCGCCTGAACCACTAGACGGATTTAAATGCGGTTTTCTCGAATATGTTTAGCTATGACCAGATTGAATTACAGGCTATATTTATAAGAAAATCTACGAAGTACGAGAAAAGTACGAAGTCCCGGGCAACATTGATAAAAAATAAAGTTATTAAACACTGTTTTAAACTATCAAGGTTGTTCACTAAAGTTATATGATTATTTACGGGATATTTACCGTGGACTTCCCGTCTGACGACTTGTCTTCCCGTGAACATGGTGCATGTAACTGCGCCGAAATATCGGGAGCTCCTTCCACAACCTTACCACGGTAAATATCCCGTAAATAATCATATAACTTTAAGAAAGTTATTGATAAAAAAGAAAAACTATAAAGGCTACTCATACTGGTTAGATACAGGTGACAGGAAGCCATAACTATAAAGGTTCATCTGTTCAGTTCATCAAAAACAACGTAATAAAACGAGAAACAGGTGATATATTCACGTTTCTTTTTAATTCACAATTACTACATCTGTGAAACACCTGGTCAAAGTATCTAATAATTAACTAGGGCTTTAAATAAGTTACATAGTAAGTGTTTTGGCCCTTATCGTTTACGTGAAACCAATGTGGGTGCAAAGGACAGAGTATATGGTCAAATAGATAAGCTACTTGTCCTGTTAAGTTGCTTGTTATTAAATGTACTTGCCTAATTACATTAAAACTTGAACGTAAGTTCATAAGTGCCATTGAGATAGGGACAAACGACGTTCTCGAAAGTTTGGATACAACCTTCTTAGAACTAAATCAGATAAGTACAAATTACCAAGTTTGCGTAACAACTTGTTTTAATTTTGATGCAGGCAACACTTAAGTGCGTTAAGTATCTGGCAATAAGCGATAATTACAGTAATATTATCTTTAGACCCAACGCTGACTGGAGGGGTTGGTTAACGCTAAATTACGACGGTATGATCAAAATTCAATCGGCGGACAATCTTTAACCTAAAACTATTTAAGACTTGACTTTTCCACAGTGGCCTGAACATGTATACCACGACGCTGTCTTGTCTTTTTATGCTATAGGTAGTTGGGTAGCAAACAAGCAGACGGACTGTCTGATGGTTAGCAGTCACCGTCACCTTTGGATACTTGTAACACCAGAGACATCAAAATTACGTTGCCAAGCCTTTAAGACTCTATTACTCGCCTTTTTAAGTACCCCATGTTGTAGCTTCTCGGAAGAATCGGGGAAGGTAGCTCATTCTATATTTTGCAGGTGTGAGACAAGAAAGATCGTGTGAATCGAAGAGTTTGCAATTTCCACTGATCTATGGTATGTGGAGGAGATTTTAATAATTAGATTAATAACATGGTATTTTATCTATTGGCATTGTTTCGACTATTTGTATTTGTATGCCTAATATTTAGGCAAATTGACTTATTGTATTAGGCAAATTGTGTTTTGTGCTAATAATTTATCTTTTCACACCACCTGATCGACAATGTCTAATTGTAAGTTGTGTAAGTCATGCAAACCAAACCTAAAGCAAGTAATTATTGCCTTACTGTCTAGCCGGGCGATAATATAGTACTGATTTTCATTTTAGTGGTCAGTAATATGATTTGAATATGGAATTTATTACCTCAACTGTAAATTCGTATTAATTTATGTTCGTAGCTGGTTACGAAAATTCAGTTATATTATAAAGAACTTATTCCTAAGTCGAGCTGGCCATCATAATTAGAACCAAAGACTTTCTATAACTAGACATTTAATGCAGGGCGAACATGTTCAGAAACTTCATCAGTTGACCACTACTGATATAAAAAACACGCCCACTGGTTCCACTGAACCTCACGTCATTTCCGACCAATACCGTAGGTACGCCATCACGATGCTTTGTTTACATTTTGAACTGACGTTGAATGGGCCAATTAGCATTTAGTAACCCCTCACCCAGCCCCTCAGGTATTTGACTGAATTGTTTCCATTGAAAATAATCTTATCTACAAGTCTGGGCTACGTAGTAGCTATACCTAGTCTGTGATTAGAATACTATAATAAAAAGAGCGCAAATATTAATACTGCAAATCGCTGTAGTGTTAAACAACATACATTCATTATCTTTATCTTTATAGTAGGCGTTGGACCTTAGAGCTTTTTAATCTAGCAAATATAACGGCATTGAGCTGATATTAAGAGAAATTATAACCATATGCTACAACTACGACAGATACTAATAAGCTCATCTGTATTTTCATGCGCTCCAGCTTATCTTAAAATACAAAATAGAGTCGAAATCTTGTTATAAACTGCTTGTATCGGCAATTCAAGCAATGAGAAACTGCCTGTTCTACATAGAAAAGACTTCGTACACAGGTTTTATAACAAAAGCGCTCGTCTACAAAGCATATGAATAAAATAAACGGCCCACGCTCACTTTAACGCTCAACCCACGCATACAAAACACTTAATACCCCACGTTGGGATAAATCGATAAAAATACAACCTAATAAAAAGGTTTTACTTATAACGCGCTGCACTGGGCGACTGTAAACTTTATGCTCGTTATTACATCTTAAAAACGCTGTTTAAATACGTAGCAAAGTGTCCGTAGACACAGTTTTTCAGAGCAAAGCGCTATGTAAACGCGATTGTAAACGGCGATGGAAAATTTAAAGAGTTTCAAAAGAAAATTAAGGTGCCCGAGGACGGTGGAGATTCTGAAGGCGTTCTTGCCAAAGTCGGTGCATCACGTAACTTTGTTAGGTTACCTCGTTAACAGGCGTAGCGAAATAGTAATACAGAAATGAGCTGTGATTAAAAAAAAATCTTATTTTGCAAGAGGAATTCTCTACTAATGAGCTAGATTGTTAGCTCTAGCCTGAAGCCGCTTTTGTAGCAGGTGCTTGTGTTTAGTATGCCGCAAAACCTGTGGCGGAACTTCATTATTGAACGAATAAAAATCTAGCTTAATTACTGTTTTTTTATATATATATTTACAGGCAACTGCTGATGAGTGTAACTCATTTGCCTGATGGTAACCGTCACGCTTAGCCATAACAGCTCAGTGCTGCTCAGAATTTTGATCTTCAACAGTTATAAAACCAGTGCACTGCGCTTGTCAATAAATTTTCTTTCTTTATGCCTTTAATTTTTACTGTAAAAATTTATATTCATCTGGAACTCCGTAATGTTTGCGCACTACTGCTTGGCAGTTAAATAACTGGCAATGGATTTATAATTTCCCAGACGGACTCTGCAAGAGTGCTATACAACTACAAAATTGTGTTTCATAAAATTTATCCCCCCTGTCGTAGTTATGTTGTAAATATAGCCATAAATGGTCCCCTAACAAGCTGTTATCCAACGGCTATCAATAGAATATTTTATAACAAACCAGGCTTTTATCCTGACTAAATTAAACGTGTAAGGGTGAAAAACGTCATACTACGAGTATCAGATTCAAATTACTATGAGTCATGGACGTTCAATTGTCAAACTAGCAGAATATACCCAGATGAATTCACCGCAATTTATGCACCCGCAACTTTATCTCGACGTTTTGCATAGTAATGTCGACGCAGTTAGCGAACAAACTCTGTGGGGACAAGAACGCTCCTGAAAGTCGAAACCGACCCCCTACTTTTTGTTGCAATAACTTTTCTTAACTATATCGCTCGCATTAAAATAGCTGCCCGGGCGATACACGGCCCTATCTGCAGATAAAATATATAAAACTATCTTTATTTTCTGCCAAGCGCTCGTCACCGTATAAACGCTTCGTGCCTTTTTTGTTCGCTCAGTGGAATTACAGCATTAATCAGACGAAATGAACCTTTTAGCGGAATGTCAAAAGGTTTACGAAGATCTCCGTAATGATGCGCGGTTATCCGCAATGGAAACAAAAGAATGACCAGTCCACTTTGGGAACACACAGTGAAACCATCAAAGAAATAAATTGGATAGAAATCTTGGCATTTGATTTTTAGTGTTAAACAAACTAACAAATTTAAATTTTACTTTCTATGCTCAAATAGAATCACCGGTCTCGGGGTTAAAAAAAAGGGTTTTTTTAAATTACTAGTTGTTTGCCTCAAACGGTAAAATTGTGACTCCCATATCTTCGCAACCCCTGGACCAATCTTACTCATATCCGATTCGTATTGGAATTAACTACTTTCCTACAAGCTTTTACTTAGATCTGATTAACGATGCTTCAAGTTATCGTAACAAATACGCAAGCATTTATACTCACATACATACACACATACAAATGACACGCCAATCTATTTCCGCATATTCTAAAATCTTCACTTCGCTCCGTCAATAAGTAAAGTAGATTAGGTATTTAGTATAAGTTTGCTTGAATTTTGCTCATACCTTCTAATCTTAGCGGATTTTTTTATCAACTCTTTATTATCTCGGAAATAAAATTCATGTCTAATTAAACGTATTCGACGGTAATTTTTAAACGCTCAATTAGATGGCGAGCGTAATAAAATTCAGAGCGAAACAATGAAAATTCACGTCACCTAAATCTCTTTGGGGATAGACGCGTTCCTATCGGACGCTAGAATGACGACCCGACAGACCGTTCCTCGCTTTCTCTTTGATAAGCACTTCGGCTCTTTGTCTGACCCAACGCATTAATTCGAGTCCGTGATGCAATCTCAGTTATTAAATTGATTGAACGAGTCTTTTTATCACACCAATTGTTTCTTATCTAGCTCTCGTCGCGTCCGCGCCGCATCTCTTACGACAGAAGCGGACGTAAACTCGAGAAGTCGCCCGTGCAGCGAATCGAGTGAATAAACAGAAATATAGG
Source organism: Agriopis leucophaearia (assembly GCA_949125355.1). Lineage (NCBI taxonomy): Eukaryota > Metazoa > Arthropoda > Insecta > Lepidoptera > Geometridae > Agriopis > Agriopis leucophaearia. The sequence continues at coordinate 6,729,483 of OX421262.1, forward strand.
TCGGAATGGGATCCACATTTCCTGTTAGAATTGACCGAACGCGAATGATTCAGATTCCGGTCCGGGGATTGTAGCCTTCAGGTGTAGCGTCTGTAGGCAGGTCGCAGGGTCAGGCGGCCGCCCGGCCGGTCCGACGGTTCGTCGTCCGGTCGCCCAAGCACACATTTCCGCTTGATTAGAGGACGTGCGCGTTGCTTGGGACACCTGCGCCATCTGTGAACCGACTTTTCGGTACGTTTTGTTTTAGAATTCAGTACGTTTTGCCGACAAAGTTTTATCGCCGGCACGGAGCGATGCGGGTAAACGTTTAAGTTCCGCCCCAAAATATAGATCCGATATTTTGTAAAACGTTTATCAGTGGATATGGGTGTGGGCGTCGCATCTTTCCTTTATTCACCTATCTGTTACTTTTTCAAGGAATTGCCGATCCTATTAATATATTTAATATTTTGTGGGAATAATTTATTCGTGTTTTCCTATCATCCTTTTAGAAAACGGGAGATCGAACGAGTTATAGGGATGTATAAAAGATATTGCTTGTTTATGAAGGTCTGCTTTTATAAGGCCCTAAGGGAGAGTATTTCTTTATCGATGTTTTATAATGGTAATAATGGTTTATCCGAAGATGCTATAAACTACGGTTAAATTAAACGCGTTGTACTTATAATGAGATACATTTCCTGGATTTATGGATTTACTGTGCATTTTTTGTTACAGGATTTTGTTTGGAATCTTCAGCAAGAACTCGGACCTAATGAATTGGACTAAGGCAGAGTTATAACATCAAGCTAACATCCTGTATTTAGGTAAGTTACTTCATTAAAACATATATTTTATTATAAAGGCAAATTTAAGTATGTTTGTCACAAAAAAATCTAAGTTAATGCTCTAACTCAGGCTGTTTTTTGACCGAACGAAGAGAGGTCTCAAATTGTATTATTACAAGTTGGCGTTTCTATGAAAAATGAAACGAAATATTTTATTAAAGTTATATGATTATTTACGGGATATTTACCGTGGTAAGGTTGTGGAAAGAGCTACCGATATTTCGGCGCAGTTACATGTTACCACGGTAAATATCCCGTAAATAATCATATAACTTTAGTGAACAACCGTAATAGTTTAAAACAGTGAAATAGTTTATTGTCCAGATTTAACTTTAACCTATTCAAACACTAATTAATATGTAATACATTGAATCGGTCGGTGTATATCATTGATCCTTATCTGTTGGCCTTTTGAAAAAACTCTGAGTCACACACTGGGCAAGGGAGAGAGCTATACTCCGAGTTTCTTTGCGCGATAAAATTCGGAACGTAGATATTCGCCAAAGAACCAGAGTCACCGACATAGCTATTAAAATCTGCAATTTGAAGTGGGCAGGCCACATCACTCGAAGAACTGATGACCGATGGGGAAGAAAGGTTCTTGAATAGAGACCACGAATCGGAAGACGCAGCGTAGACGACGACATTGTGAGTGTCGCGGGAATCTAGTGGATGCAGGTGGCAGGATGTCGTTCAATGTGGAGGTTAAAGGGGGGGCGTGTAATCAGAAGTGGACGTCTTCTAGCTAATGATGTTGATAAAATTGTATCGAGACTTAATATGGGGACTGTTGGAAGCTTCAGGTGTCCAGAATGCTGGCTTTTATTTTGAAATAAAATTGAGTATTGCCTTTCAACGTGGCAATGACGCCAGCATTGGGGATCTTTCCCTCCACTTATACTATTTTAGATTCGGTTTTTAGTTTTCAGTTAGTTATTTTAAGTTTATAATTAAGTTTTAGTATTAGTCTATGTAATACTAATACTAATTACTATAAAATTTATGTTTTTATATTTGTTCGACGATGACTTTTGCATCGTTGATCCGATTTTAATGATGTCTTGTAGGCAAATAGATCTTTTTAATAGAATTTTTAAGTTTGAACATGGGAGTGTAGTCTTAATTCGGGGCGAATAATTAACAATTAGTGATGACATTCGCCAATAATCTTTCACCAAAGTACTAATCGCTATGACAGTTTCTTGCCTTGTCCGATTCCAAATTTTCAATCAGCAAAAAAGTTACCAGAGTAAAAAGCCTCCGCCTTGCAGAGGCATCAATCCGACATCAAATCGTGCAGAAAGGGTGTAATTTGTATCTTTTTTTCAATAAAGCAACACCTGTGTCTGGCCATTTGTGCTCCCTCTAAGCTTGAAGCTTTGTAAATGTTACGCCATTTGTAGCGAGATTGAAAAACAGTTTCTGGTTGTTGCAACAGTTTGTTGTTCTGTCGTAAGGTACGTTTGTTTTGTAGTTGAGCTTTTGTCGTGGTTAGTTCTGTTTGTTGTGTACAGTAATGGGCGTTTTGTAGAAGGTTGTTAAGTTTTAGTTTAGGGAGTTTTAGTCTCTATTTAAGGTTCTAAAATATTTCAAGCGTTAAGGCGACTTAACAACTAACCAATAGGGCTAAACTGCCAGTTTAAGGACAGTTTAGCAAACTAAATGTCAAATGACAGAGGAAAGTCCAATAATATTTGTAATGCATTGATATAAATTTTTTGCTACAATAAATAATGTTTTCATTTGTGAAAACTTCTTTAGGCGCGTTGAGCACGTTTTAGGTGAACAAAAATCATGGAACTCGCGTCATCGTCACGCTGTCACAGAATACATAATACACAATACCGTGTATTTTAAAACAGCACCATCACCATCTCTTGTAGAATAGGTGAATTACTTAAGTTTGCAGTCCGATGACTGGTGTGTTTTTTTATTCACACGTACTTACTTACTTTCCAAATCGACCACCTGAACACTCAACATCACATTAGTCATAAATAAATAAACTAAAATCACCGAATTATCATCATTGTCAGCCTAATAATGCTCCCACTGCTGGGACACAGGCCTTCTTTCAGAGAAAGAGGATGGGCTCTAATCCACCATGCTGGCCCAGTGCATGTTGGTGAATGTCTTTAAAATACCGGTTTCCTCACGATGATTTCCTACACCGTTAAGCACCGAACTCATGTAAAAAAATGCCTTAAAAAGACATCATCACTCCTATCAGATAGCTTGCATATAGCAAGAGTTATAGATGACTTCACATTGGTTGAAAGACAGTACCCCTAGTACAAGATTTGATAGTTTTCGAAAACTTTTTTCGTTTTCGTTTTGTTCCATACATTGCTGGGCTAAAAGCTATTCGAAACCTTTTTTAGTATTCGAGTGAAGCAACCTATACTGCCGATTACTACCGATTTTAGTTCTTCCGCGTTTCCGCTAGAGGCGCTTTGCTGAAATGTATGGAACAATACGAAAACGAAAAAAGTTTTCGAAAACTATCAAATCTTGTACTAAGGGTTACAGTTCAAGAATTTAAATGATCTCAGAAAGCGACCGCTGTTTAGTGGTTAGAGCGATCGGGATGTAACCCCGGATGGCTCGAGGTTCACAAGTTCGAGTCCTGTCAGTCGTAATTTTTTAGCATTTTCTGAAACCTTTATGTATGTTGAAGCTATAGTAAAAGGTGTCCGGCTTAAATGGACGTTTCAAGTTTTTTAGAGGAAAGAACAAAATTACCATTTAGAAATAAAATATCATAATCTCATCTTTAACTATATTTATATATTTTGCCTAATAATGAAAACTCTAAGTTTATTTTCAACTTGGTCCTTAGTTACAAAAAGTGTCTCTAAAGGTCGCGCTAAAATACTTCATCCCTGTTTCTAAATTTGTGTAGAAGCCATCCACCTTTAGAATAATTTAGAAATCGTGTCTACCTACCATGTATATTTAATCCTTACCTAATTAAAAATAAGACAGCACCAGTATTTTATTTATATTATACGAGAATTACTCACGTAAGATTGATAAAACCACATCAGTTTCCATACTAGCATCAGTATTCGTCATTGACCGAGCAAAGCAATGGTAACTGAATCCACAGGAACATTTCGGCGTTTGTATATTTTGTTCGACGATAATTACTTGCGTACCGTTGATCAGATTTTTATGAAATTTTGTAAGCAAGTAGTTCATGCAAATACAATTATAGAATTCAAATTTGAGCAATATCGATAGAGTGGGAGTGAAATTATAGAGTCATGACGTTACAGGTTGGGACGGACAACGTATTTAAATTAATTTCGATTAATCAACTTCTAAGCAGAAATAAAAGCTGTCAAGTACGAGTGGGGCTCGCGCACTGAGGGTTCCGTACCAGCACATAAATTTTTAACTGCAAAAGTACAAAATAGTAGTGCAAAAAGATATGCCCAGGCTGTCACCCATCCAAGTACCGACCGCGCCCGACGTTGCTTAACTTCAGTGATCGACGAGAACCGGTGGTGAATGGAAATTAGTCACGCACTTGGCCAATATTTATTATTTGTTGTTTTACTTTAGTTTAGAGTGTATTATAATCATGCCAAGTTTGACGCTTGTGTGGGTAATACATACTAATGTATTTAATACATACGATTTTACGATGATACGATTTTTTTGAGCAAATACAAAAATACGTAAAAAAATCGTTTGTTGTATAGAGACCCTTTTGTTTTTACTTTTTGATTTTATTATTATTTAGGTAATCCGCCGAAACATTACATATTCTGTGGAAATTTAAACTGATTATCTATTACAGTTCGAAAGATACATCTGTAAAAAGGTAGGACGGACAGACAGACAGTGTAGGCTTAGTAATATGGTCCCGTTTACACCCTTTGGGTACGGAACCCTAAAAGCGTGCGATCAGCACGAGTTTACAACGTTACGAGTCACACGAGCCTAGTTTTATATTTGAGTTTCACAAACAAACTCGTGTCTAAATCATTTCATTTCCCATCCGACCTTTTACCATTCATTCTTCTATATAGAACTGAACGCGTGCGTCCGGCCCAAACAAAAATATGACCAATCATTTTTCAATGACACCCCTCTCGGCAATGACTTAAAACCCTATAGACATTTCATCAATCGAATTCATTTGCAAATCGCAAAACCGGATATTGAACGCTGTCCGCTCAAGGTCACAATATAATATCAGTATTGATTATAAATAATATTAATAATGGATTGTCAGTCATGCGGGCAGAGCATTTTGTAGGTAAAACTAGTAGCGTTCCGCGGTTGCGCTTGTGCTAATTTTTCCGGAAAAAAGTGACCGATGTGTTGATCCAGGGTATAAGCTACTTTCGTGCCAATTTTTATCTGAATATGCTCTGCCATTACGGTTACCACTTTCAAGATGATAATCTATCACTAACCACCTGTCGGTGTAATCTGGCAGCATCATTGGAGTGACATTTTCTATTCCAGGCTAACTGAGTTTGCCACCAGCTTTGACCACACCGTCACTTGAGTAAGCTAAGGCCTAACGCACACACAAATAATTATCAATATAAAACATCGACTTCATAAAAATGTCAGAAAAATGCTTTCAAATAAGAAAAGAATCATCAGAATCGGTTCACCCAGTCGAAAGTTCTGAGGTAACAAACATTAAAAAAACGTCGAATTGAGAACCTCCTCCTTTTTGGAAGTCGGTTAAAAACACTGACACATTTGACGCTTTCGCATTTGAAATATTAGTGCGATTTTTACTTATGTGTTGACTGAAAGCACTCGTCCTATGCCCAGTGTCCATGAGGTGGGAAATCGCTGCTCCTTGTGTAGAGTATGGATGGCGCTTATTTTCAATGTGTCAATCACATGAATGGCTGACTTCAAATGATCAGAGCCAGGGAGTGACAGTTCAGATAGCGATTGCAGGGTTAAATTACGGTCAGTTGTGAAAAACGTTAAATATTGATTAATGTATTGCTTGTCACGCTTGGCTTGTTTATAGGCATTGGTGAGTTTATTCATTCTGGAATTTATTCATTTGTTTTTCTAATAAATAAATAAATAATAATCTCAAGCTTATCACTAGGTGTCCCTATGTCGGGGATGTTAGAGGAGAGTAAAAAAAAAAAGAGTTATTGTTAGCTTAGAAAAGATTATTATTTTTAATTAGATCCGCTGTCAAGACATTTTTGTAAGAAATTTGTTGTAGCCACTTGCACATATAAATCCATAGCAACTGTGACGCGGAGTTCCACGCGTTGACATTAATAAGAATGTTCAATCAAGGTTCTGTCACAAGACCTGGCGTCAGATTTTCCTTCCCATTTCCATTCTATTTACTTCTCTTTCTAACTCGGTAATCGTACGAGAACCAGTGGTAGTTAAAATTGGTCATGGACTCACATTTGGCTAGTATTTATTATTTGTTGCTTTACTTTAGAGTATGTACTATAATACTGCCAAGTTTGACGTTTGTAAGTGTTACCGTTTTTACACTACAGCAATTACAGATATAATTTAAAAGAAAAAATGCTTTATTTAGGGGACCCCTTTTAGTTTTACTTTTTGGCTTTATTATTATTTGTTAGTTAATCCGTCGTAACACATTTTGTGAAAAATTGAATTGGCTATCTATTACGGTTCGAAAACAGCCATAAACGGTAGGACAGACTGACAGGCAGACAGCGTACGCTTAGTAACAGGGTCCCGTTTTCACCCTTTGGGTACGGAACCCTAAAATCTATTGATATTTCCTACTTCATTACATGCTAAGCTATTATTCTATATTACCATACACTCATACTTGCGTGACATCTTCTCGTCCAAGATACCACAGTGCCTAAAGACAAAGGTATTTGATCAGTGTGTGTTGCCAGTGATGACATATGGTACTGAGACGTAGTCCTTAACTGTTGGCCTTTTGGAAAAACTCAGAGTCACACAACGGGCAATGGAGAGAGCTATGCTCGGAGTTTCTTTGCGCGATAAAATCCGAAACGTAGATATTCGCCAAAGAACCAGAGTCACCGACATAGCTATTAAAATCAGCAAGTTGAAGTCGCAATGGGCAGGCCACATCGCTCGAAGAACTGTTAACTGATGGGGAAGAAAGGTTCTTGAGTGGAGACCGCGAACCGAAAGACGCAGCGTAGGTATCATTCGCGCAAAACTTTATGAGCCCTCTGAAGTTAGGCGCGAGGCCTCCCCGACGCCCTGTAAAGTCCCTCGGATACCTATAATATGCGTACTGCGCAGCCACTGGGCCTAACTTCAGAGGGCTCATAAAGTTTTGTGCGAACGATAGGCCTCCCACTAGATGGACCGACGACATTGTGAGAGTCGCGGGCATCCAGTGGATGCAGATGGCAGGATGTCGTTCAGTGTGGAGGTTAAAGGGGGAGGCCTATGTTCAGCAGTGGACGTCTTCTGGCTGATGATGATGATGATGATACACTCATAAATGATAAATAACTCAAACTAACAAATGATGCACTTTAGATAAAATTATTAAATTCTACTATTACGAATTATAATAAGAGATGAATTTTTAAAGCTTTCATGACTTATTAAACAAAAACGGATGTCAAAAGGGCTAATTGGCGGAGCTCATAAAAAATTAATGTTGGTACTTGACAGATTAACAAAGGATGAATAATTATTATTAATGAATGTACACTCCGTATTTAATAATAACCATATTTATCACATAGGTTGTACCTCTGTAAAATAAATGTAGTTAAGTTTTTTTACCGCTAATAACGCGTTTGACCACCAACGCGCTTCTTGCTAAGCGACGATGTGGTCGAAGATGAAGCACGCAGGCTTAGAAGATAGGTTAGACTTAGAACCTACCTATACCTATTCACTCACGCCTTGAAAAGGAACTTAAACTAGCAGCGCCTCACAGTTTCACTCGAGTGGACATTCCCTCAGGAATAGTAAGGTTTTTGGAATAAAATGTCACTTTCTGACTCCCTAACTATCTTTATGCAAAAAATCATACGCCCATCCATTGCTCTGTTGCTACGACCAACCGACAAACAAACTTTAGCATTTTTAACATTGGTATGATATGATAGTATAAATACATATATAGGGTTAGACAGACATATTATGCTAACCTGAAAAGGCATCATTAAGTTAATTATATAACTTTTATATTGAGAAAATTATTCCAAATCGCGAAAAGATGTCCATATATTTTTAAAAGAAAAGAAATGAAATTTATTCACAAAAAGTTGGGTTATACACTGGTTTTAGGTATTTTATATTTAATTCTCCTATTTTGCCGTTACTCGGTTAAAGGATATTACTTGCCTATTTTGGTAGCATCAGGTTTGGTTGCATAGTAAATGTAAGTTGGAATGTTGCATGATCCGCTTTCGGCTTCACATGTCTATTATGTCTAACCCAGCATTGGTGTCCATTAGAACTTCTGAGTATCTAATAGAAAATTTATGACTGAATCATATCGTTTTCTTTTCAAAGCAACTTTACATTTGACTAAAATTAATTTGACCATCCAAAAACCGATACCCTTGACCTTATTCAAGATGAGCTCATGATCACCTTCTAATATCACCCACTATTCCAATAAAAAACAATGTTCCAACAAATTATCATAATTCGTTCCACTTTTATCCCTATTCCAGCTCGTTCGATGGCACGGAATCACCGCGAGGTCTGCAAACGGTGGGCCGCACTTTCATTATCATACAAATTTTAGTTTGGCTCTATGTTGCTATAAAACAGTGATTAATGTCTACGGAAAAAGCTTTTGCATAATCTATAGAGATTATTTTACTAAAATGGTATCAACGGAGGTATCTCCGTTGCATTTCAATTAAAATATCAGTTTGGGTCTGAGAGCTACGATAGTTATGTGATTTCAATGGCATCCCCGATACAGGAATCTGTATTTTATATTTTTATACGTATTTACGTTATTAACTTAGCAAAGAGAGGTCTCAGATTTGAAATTAATATCTTTTTACAAAAAAATAACAACTGAATCTACGGTATCTTTAATACACTCGATTAATTCTCTAACTTATATGCATTGTTTTTCAAAATTAAACTAAATTCAATAAAAAAATTACTTAAAAATAGGTTCACAATCGGCTAAGATATCGCATAACAAACACACAAATTAAAAATGAAATAAAAAAGTAACAATTGAGAACCCACTCTTTTTGAATTTGGTCGATGTGGCTGAAAGCTGAGGTACCTTTGAACGACTTCAATCTGTTTGGAATGGCAACTGGCTCCCAAGTGAGGCTGCTTAATACAATTAAATTACTATTGTTAAATTTTGCATAACCTCATATACTGTCCATAACTTCACTATAGGTACATTCCGTGCTTATTACTTAGCAATTTCCTTGATTAAGGGTGCCGGTATCGTACCTACGCAGTGGCGACAGACCGTCAAATAAGCGGTCCTGAAACCATGAATATTTATAACCAAGTTAATTTTAGATGTCATGTTATGGTAGCAATTGTTAAGGTATGTAATTTATCGCCAATTGACTCGTTAGTGTTTGCAACGACATTTCGTGTGTATTGACGCGAAACCTTTGAAACAAAGTGTTTACGCCAGTTCTATATCAAATAGAAACTTTATTTACACGAAGAAAACAGAAAAAATATACACAAAATGAAAGACTGCCTTTCGCGAGAAACGATTTCATTGAATGAAACCTTTGAATGAGATTTTTTGGAGATTCGCATCAAGAACTAAGTGCTAATTAAGTACCATCGGTTGCTGCATCAGTTTTTAACAAAGAAGTTTTGTTAAAAACTGATTGATCATGTTGTGTATAAAATGTATTATAGGTGTTAATATATATTTAAGTATGTATAAATATAGAATATATATGTATATATTAGTCTCTGGCAGATTATATTAAAAAAAATACTTTACTAAGGAAATAGTATTGGTATTTTCAACTCACAGAAAAACTTTTGAAAATAGCGGAACTCATTTCGCCATTTTCATACATTTTTGAACCTGCAAAACTTGAAAAGAATTTATACTTTTTTTTTATTTATTACTAGTAACTAGAGTGTCACATAAATATAGCATTTTCTTTAGGAATTTTTCTTACAAAATAAAATAAATTACACGTAAATTTTTACGGGCCGAAGTTGTATATAAACTAGACGTTTAGCTATTATACGACTTAATATGCTTTGATGTTAGATATTTAATAGGTACATGTAATTTTTAAAATTATTTTCCATTGAGACATATTTTAGAAAGGCCAAACTTGTTAACAGTTTAGCCTGTAGACTTTATTTATCTTCAAAATTTCTAGGTCAATATTTCTGTTCGTTATATTGGAATACCCGAATAAATATTTTCCTCGATACAACAGCGACGGCACAAAATCTTTTTCTATTTATAAAAAGAAAGTACACTTTGAATAAAATAAATTTCGTTCCGTGCCTATTGGAAAAAAGTTTCTAAGTAGGTGCTCTGGTTCGAAATGCTCATGACTTCCAGTCCAATCTAAGGAGGGAATAGAATGTTATCCTAATGTGTACAGAAATGGGTTGACTTACGTTATTATATGGCTTGGTTCATCAGTACTTTATATGTTTTGCTCTGCATTTAACAGGCTTCAAAAAAGGAAGTTCTTAATTTTGCTGCGCAAGTTTTTTTCTTGTGTGCAACATAATATAATGCGATTTCTTGGCCGACTGTACACCCATTTTTGTATTTTTTTATTTATTGAATAGATTTTGAGGGCAGTCATATTAATTTATACTGTTTTTTAAATTAAAATTGAAGAAAATTTCCACCATAAAGGTGAACTTTCGGTGAAGTAGCTTTTTTGTAATGTATTGTCTGTTTGAAATGAAGTATTATTACATATTATATTATTACATTCATTCAGTCACGAATATATACCATTTTTTGAGGTGTAAGATAACCTACACGTCGGCGGTGGCCATACGTGGTGGAGACGGTGTGACCCTGCTTACTACTCGTCTCAAACAGTAGTTTAATAATAAAAATATGGTTTCAAAAAACACACTTAAATATATAAATATATTTTTTGATACTAAGTGACGAGACGAGCGAAGTAACTTCACGCTTGCCCATAACAGCTCAACGTCACTCAGAATTTTGAACTTCAACAGTTCAAAACCCTGGATAGCAATGCACTGCTCTCGTCACCCCGAGATATAAGATGTCAAATCTCTGTGTGCCCTGTAATTTCGCTGGAAACATTGCCCTTCAATCCGGAACACAGTAGTGTTTGAACACAACTGCTTGGCGGTTGAATAACTGGCAAAGGTGTGATACTTCCAGGCTATATGACTCTCTACCACAAACTAAAGTATCTCAATACTTGTGTGATTTACTAATAGCCATTAAATTATCACATCAATAAAAGGAGATAGAAAATATGGTATGTAAATCATTTATTTACATACCATATTTGATTCGTTATCCGGATTACAAACTCGCAAAGTTTCCAACCGATGCGAAAATTTATAAGTAGAATAAAATAGGCTTCGAAGATAATATGTATAAATAGAGACAAGTGAAGTTAATATTAGCGTGTTAGTAAAATTACGCGTGTTCTGTAACAATATTGCTTGAACAAATGGGAAGTGGTAACAAGGGTTAATATCAGATAGCAGTCTATTTGGAATCGGGGCAGCTAGATAAAATTTTATGGCTCATTCCGAGTTTCGTTGATCGTAATAGATTTAACAGTTATGCCGTACGAGGCGCCTCGTCGAGCTGATCCCGATAGGCTCATGCGGGCTCCAAATTGAGCTTGAACCGGTCAGACATAATGTTCTTGCATCGACATGCTTTTGTCAGTCCCATACAAAGGTGGTTACTCGTAAGTAGGTCAACTGGATTTGCGAACGATGTATTCACTTAAACGTACCCTCAGGCTATTGTGACGGCCACTCCGTTAGCCCTTTCAGCTTTGACAACAACGACGACAATTCTGAATGCTCAGTTTACGTGCTTTCATAGGTCACTTCGCAGATTGCGAGTGAAGCTAAATGCTTTCCAGTCTTATTTTACCGACTCGAACGTCGGAAACACATATAGTTTCATCGAATCCCAAACTGCTGCATTTCCTGTTTTGTACGAGTTGAGCGTTTACAATACAGCTGTTAAAAAATCGCCAGTCTGCAGTTTCTTCTTTCACAATAGCTGCGTTAAACTTTTATATTATTTTCCACGGAAATAATGAACAGCTGTCTAAGCTCCGTTCGGACAGAGGATAACCGTAAAAAAGCGCGTCGGAAAAAATCAAAAGCGCTCGCGGACAACCGTCATAAAGCATTTCGGTGCTTCAAAACCTTCATGTTTCTGGGATGGGCCGTCAAAACAAATGGCGGGTGAAAAATACAAGGGAATATAAACAAAGGCTTGTTTGGTCGTAGGTCGTGAGCGTGAGATCCTCATTTCGGCAGGCGGATAAGTGCGGACGTAATCTGCGCCAAGGCTCGTGTAAATGCAAATTGTGCCATAAAGCCATCGCCCGTCTCCCCGGTCCACCCCTCGCTCTTAATGAAGAGGAGCATCTCGGACGTGGAACTCCACGTCCGTCATCTCAACAGCGGTTTACGTGGACTGTAGCTACACGCCCAAATTAGATTCGCTCCTAAATTGGTTTGCATACATGTAGCAGATGTGGAATGCTTAAGAGTTCTAGCTTGGCTTTCGACTCGATTTGCATGTTGTGGGAACGTTTCGAGGGGGTATAGTTAACAGACTGTTTTGGTATGCCGTGCATTCATTTACCTCGACATAGATACCTACTGGACGATCTTGTATCAACAAATATTTACCAGGTAAATTTATCACAAATTCCTTATTTTACTTGAAGCGACGTAGAAGCGGAATTACACTAGAAATTCATCAGTAAAACAGTTTTGAAAATGGACTTCCGCAAAGTAACGCCTGATTCAATCAACGATCTTGTATCGTTTAGTTTGTACTTAATCGCTTCGTTTTGTATTAAACTTAGTATTTACGGAGTCGCTAGCCTTGATGTCAGAGATTTAGTTCGTATAGAGGCTTCTGACATGGCTAAATAGTTGTTACATAAAATTTTACGTGTCATTCCATCAACGGCGGCGGTTAGTTGTAAATTCAACTCGCGTTAACCCATCTGAAGACTGACCGGGTCTTCCGTTGCTAAAAAGCCCTCTCACATTTTTAGACAAAAAGAGCAACGAGAACTGATTTTTTGGCGTTCTGATTATATCAAATATAAATATGTATAGAAAATTCAATTTCTGTTATATATACATCTGTATTTTTTATTGAAAATCATAGCTTCAAAAACGTAACATAATGTTGGAAACAATTTACAAAAGTCGTTTTACATAAAACTCTAGGATGGATATGGATAGGATGGATAGGATGAAGTTAGAGAGTGGATTTCATTAAATTACTGACATAAAGTAAACAATCTCATGTTATGGTTTAATTTTTTTTATGATACTGAGTGACGAGTCGAGCGAAGTCGCTCGCCTGATGGCTCTTCACTTTTGCCCATAACAGCTCAACGCCGCTCAGAATTTTGAACTTCAATAGTTCAAAACCCTGGATGGCAATGCACTGCGCTCGTTACCCCTAGATATAAGATGTCAAATCTCTGTGTGCCCTGTTATTTTTTTTTTGTCTTGACAATTACGGCTTTATTTTTTCTTTTTATACTCCTTAATTCAGATACCTAAATTGAACAATCGCATTTTGTAATACGGCTGTTAATATTAGTGATCTTTTCTGAACACCTAGTCTAGTTGGACCACGAGTGATAAACGGTTTCAACTATTTACATAAAATCCAATAACACTTCCATACAAATTACTACAGTCAATTTGTATTTTTTAATGCCATTGCTGGCAAACAAGCTTACAGACCGCCTGATGGTAAGCGAGGTTCATAACATCACTTCGATCATAAAAAAAATATTTTAAAGTATCCTATCAGCTTATTTTTTTATTCATAAAAGCGTTGATTATTTGAAACAAAGCTTTTTTGATGGCAAAAGTGTTATTAATTTTGTTCAGGTAGTTATAGAAAATTGTCGGTTTCTTGTGATCAACTATAAGACCCAGTGGGCCTGCTATAATTAGTTAATATACGTTTATTTAATTAAAAAGACTAGATTTGGTGTAGAATTTGTGTTTTTTAACAACACTACCTACCTAACAACGTACTAAGGTTGTGCTGTACTGACAAACATATTCTATAGCAAATCTAGTTTGTGTAATTAAAATAAACGCCTTCAACGCAACACGTGAGGTTGTGTTATACTAAGTTCAACACACCTTCTTAGTTAGTGCATAGTTGTGTTGCGTTTTTTTTGTTGTGTCTAAAAACAAGCATTAAAATTTAAGAAATCTACGACCAATTCGGAAAAGAGCACGTAGTAAGTGTTAAATCGCTTTATAGACTTAAGTAACATATAACTAAGAGTCACCGCAATAAAACTTGCTATCTTCGGCCTTCTTTATTCAAATATTTTTGATGGAAGTAAGAATGATTCTGCGTTTAAAATACGTGTTTTCGAATAGTTTATTTTATTCATCTTTACTTAACTTCACTTTATTCTAAGCCACGACTCAATCGTGTCCCAAATTACCATACCTAAACATCGTTTTATAAAATATACGCCACATATTCCAATGTCGTACATTGCACTTTGACTGAAGCAGTAGGTAAAACAATAGCTCCTTCAGAGAGCTCGTCTTGAATTACAAATACATGGACTTGACGTGAATTCGAATGAAACTTGTCTTCCATGACAGCGTCTTCAAAGCATCGAATCGAGCTTTATGCTATCCTATGAATAAGAATGTACAAGATAATGACAAAATTCTATGATAGGTAGGTACTAAGCTATAGAATTTTTTCTCAGATCAATTTACATAAGTAGATAGACGTTTCCAATCATAAGCTTTACACAAATATAATGGAGTTCAGAGAAAGAAAATAATACAGATTGAAAATAAAATTCTCGTAAACCACTGAAATACACGGTCTGGTTTTTTGGCACATTTTTACTAGAAAAATTACTTCAAGTAAAATATTGGCAGGTCAGCTTCGAAGAGGAATGGTGTTCTAGCAGTTACTTTTGGGTGATATCTTTACACTACGTTGATGTTAGCCAGGAGGTGTGAAACAGATCGTGTTGAGAATTATATATCAAGAAAATAGAGGTTATCTATTTCGCCTTCACAACAAATATACGGTTATTATCTTTTTCTGTAAATGTCAAGAGGTCATGATCAAGAACTTTTGAAGCTTCAATTTGTTGCTACCCTTCTGTTTTCTTAGGGTTTTGAAATGCTAATTATCTTAGAATTGATTAATTTTGGGTTGAGAAACATTTTTTATTATATTCCTTCAAAATATTTATTCTCATTTCATGGATTTGACCAGTAAAAACTTCTTGAATATGGCGCTAGCAGCATTAACAAACTATGTACTAACTAGTACTTAATTTGTTACTAAAAACGGCAAATATCAAAATAACAAAATATCCATAAAATTAAACAGCCTGATTTAGGCCAAATGCGTTCGCATCCGGCACGCCACTCTACCATATCTTCCTTATTTGTCTGGTCTCTGCTTCAACGCCTAAATAAAAATTTAAAAAAATCTCGACGTGCAGTTTTCTTAATCTCTACCTTCAATTACTGTTAATTTTATTACATTTCGACTACTCTCTTACCTTTATTTCTCTGCCAATTTTAGATGCCATTTGATCATCAAAAACTACTTCATCTAGCAATTCAATTTCAACCGCCTGCCGAGCTATGGCTCCACAATCAATTAAAGAGAATTTGTAATAGTTTTTACTGTTGGTCGTATAACAATAATAAAGGGTCAAGTCATACTCATAGACATCGTGACTAATATTGTAATTGTAGTATTGGCTCACGATGAGTATAATTATTATTCTAGTATCATTATACAAAATTTAACCAGTAGCTCAACTCAACACAACCCAAACAGTCAACATTTAAATGTTGATACAAAAAAGAAGCACTGATAATTTCTCAGCAGTGATTGTGTTAATTGTGCTCTATAAATTGACTAAAGCCATGAAACAGCGAGTGAGTTTTGTAGTTGGTCTACTGCAATAGTGTTTATATATCAGGAAAGCGTAAGATGTTATATTCATGGGCAGTGGCCCGAATCGGTGAGAACTTTTCGAATATTGTTAATTCACATTTGATACTGAACGGAACTTGAGGTTTTTTTACCGCAAGATTAGATTATTTTACTTAGTTTTGGGAATCTGGGAAGTTCTCAACTTGTGGTTAATAGTTTTTACTAGGCAAATAAATAAGTAGGTAACCTTTTTAGATGAACAGCAAGAACCGAACAAAACTAGGCTATTTTTTTTTCATTTTAATCTCACCGTCACTTTTTACTTAACATCAGGTGAGCTGCCGTCAAACGTTGCCTGTCAACAAAAAATATTGTAATTTTTATTTGCTGAAATGAGCTAAATTGGCCTAAATTGGCAAAATAAAAATTCTGTGTAATGATAATTATTATAACATCAAATCTACATCTAAGCAGTAAACATATTCAAACCCAAACATTCAGAATCTTACGACCCCGAATAAGATTATACATTTCATACTTTTATCATAATCTAGAGCTAGCGATTCGGAAATGTGGTTTCACGGTCCATAGGGCGAAGTCAGATCGCATTGTTAACGACCGATGGCTACCAAACGATATCCGATACACCGCTGCATTGGGTAATAACCGAGGTAAACGTGCTAGCCACGGAGATCAATGGAAACCGGCCACTGAGGTAGACCCATCCCGTACACCGTGAGAGACCATTTAGACATGTATTTTTGACGTTTAATACCATTTCATGGGAACAAAGTCTCGATTTCACACGTGATCCCAGTCGGGTCGAATAAAACGTGTTTTACTGCAGACTGTCACGCCATATTGTTCAATGTGGTGACAGTAAAACTGCCTTACAATATAACTTCTCAAATAGTTTTTTGTATGATAAATGTTTTATTTATTGATTATGTAAGGTTGTAGAGGTTAAATTTGAATGTCAAAAAGTAAGTAGGTATAAAGATGACCTCTCCTATAAGCTTTACATTTTTATAAGCTTTATTTATTTATTTATTTAATACTTTATTGCACACTTACAAATTAAGTACAATGCACAAATGGAGGACTTAATGCTAAACATTATATAACTCGCCTTGTTAGGATGCGACAAATTGTCAACTAAATTTTAAAACAGCTATCCTCAACAGTGACGACATTTTAAATTCAATATGGTGGACTCCAAAATATGGCGGAACAGTAATATATAAAAGGGTTTGCTGAGATGAATACTAAAAATAAAATGACGTCACACAATTTTTTTTATGGCGTAGGCCTAAAAGCTTGTATTTTTTATTTATTTTTTAATAATAATTTTATTTATCGAAATTGTAAGATAAAGGCGCAATGATATTTTTTATGTAAATCACTTACTTGAATTTGTGTGGTCCTTATGCTACGACTGCAATAGAGCATTTGCCTCGCCAACTCAAACACCTATAATTTTTGATCAGAAGCTTAAAAAAATAATTATGCTAGTTTGTTATTCTTTGTTATCGCACTAGTTTCAAATTAACCGGCTAAGTGCAAGTCAGGCTCGGGAACTGTGGGTTCCGTACTACCACATAAACCCTCTAATTTTATAGTTAACTGCAAATCCTTGATTATTTGTGAAACCAGCAAGATAAAAAAAGGAAGGGACAAGTTTTGGCTGGTCAAAGTTGTGTAGAAATCAGACATTTAGGGCTTTTAAGATGTAATAAATTTACTGGAACTTAGACATTTAATCTATTGCTATAAGAAAGCATAACGTATTCGCTACAAGCCTTTTATCGTTAACTAGATCCAAAGGAAGCACCTGTCAAATAAGATAGGTTGTAAACAAGTCGTGTTACGGTACAGAGAAATAATTTTCTTTGGCCTATCAAAGAAAAGTAAAACATATTCGCCATACGTAAGGTACACTTTTACATGGCGGTAAGGTATGTAGCAAACATGTGCTGGCGCAATCGATGTTTTTACTCGATGATGACAGGATGTTAGAACTAAGATGCCTTGTTAGAATTTTCAATGGAAATTGTTAGTAAAGTATTTCATGGATTTGCTTTACTGTAACGTTACAGCTAGTATATAGTAAATATATAATAGATTTGTGTAATGTTAAAATACATTTGAATGACAATATAAAATATCTAAATATCTGTGTCATTATTGCACACATGGTCATTTGACCCCAAACTAAGCAAAGCTTGTAATATGGCTGCCAGAGATACATATACATACTTATATATTTTTAAATACATACTTAAATAGATATTAACACCCAGACATATGATAGAACAAACACAAATGTTCATCACACAAATGTTTGTCGTAGGTGGGAATCGAACCCACGACCCCAAGCGCAGAAGGCAGGTACACTACCAACTGAGCTAACGGGGTTGTCAAAATATGTCACAAGTTTCTAAAACATGTAGGTATGTTTTATTTATGTACTAGCTACGCTCTGTGGTTTTAGCTGCTAATCACCAGGATCTGTTTATTTTTTCGGAATAAAAAGTCTTGTGGAAGGAGCTCCCGATATTACGGCGCAGTTACATGCACCATGTTCACGGGAAGACTGAAGAATGCGGGTGGTAGGTGAAAAAGTTCAAAGTTAGGTACAGCCAAAACGATCTACCCTCTTTCTTAGTCTTTTGCTACGGTTATCACTGGAACTCGAACTCGAACCTAAGTCTCGACAAAACACACTCACTGTATCACTGCGTATAGTATTCATTTAACTTTAGTGAACAACCGTGATAGTTTAAAACAGTGTTTAAAAAGTCTTTGTATTAATCTCAAATTAGACAAACTACGGCTCGGTACAATAATTATCGTTTGTGTTCAAATGTCTTTCAGCCCCGTTAGCTTAGTTGGTAGTGACACTTGGGGGCGTGGTGGGTTCGATTCCCACCTAGGACAAACATTTGTGTGATGAACATTTGTGTTTGTTCTATGTCTGGGTGTTATATATCTATTTAAGTATGTATTTAAAAAAAAAAATATGTATTTATATCAGTCTTTGGCAGCCATATTACAAGCTTTGCTTAGTTTGGGGTCAGATGACCATGTGTGCAATAATATCCCAGATATTTATTTATTTTATTTCACCCAATTTTTTACGGCGCTATACTGCTTAACGCAAAAACTGTGTGAACGGCTCAATTACTCGTTTTTTAGTACTAAGAAACTTGTAGCGACACCAATGAATTATCTTATAGTCCATATGCAAAAAACGGGCGACAAAGGCAACTGCTGGGTGAGTTTAACGAATGGTACCAATCCCGATTTAGGCCAGATACGTTAACACCCGCCACGCCACCTTAACATATCTCCCTTGTTTATCTTATCTGAGGTTTTAGTCTAGAATTTCATCATCATCATCCAGAAGACGTCCACTGCTAAACATAGACCCCCCTTATATATAGATATATATAGACTCGTCCTTTAACCTCTACACTAAACGACATCCTGCAAACTAGAGTTTTAGCCATAACTTCAAAACCAAATTTTATTCAAATCTGTTCTGTACGGATTTGAGTGGCAACAAACATATACAGTTAAACACAAACTTTTGCATTTATACTATTAGTTAGGACTTATTAAGTACATAAATACCTAAGACACCTGCGAGGAACAAGGTTTCTCGTAATTAGGTCTCATAATCATCATAATCAACATACTTCTGCTGGACACAGGCGTCTCCCAAGGCACCTCAATCGGCCCGATCTAATTTTTTTCGCTTGCTTTACGTACTTCGGCACTACATCAAAACTCGGGGCGTTATAAGGCCTAAAAGCATGGAAGTTACACTTAAAAATTAGTTTTCTCACATCTTGTTAATGGGTTCATTATTCGGTAGGTAAACCAAATTACTTTTTTTTTACTACCGTATCTAGTCTCTTCGCCATGTGTAATTGTGAACCTTTTTTAGAAAAAAAATCTAACTCTACTTGTCTCTTCCTATCCGAGAGACACAGGCAACAAACGTGTAATTAAAGTACGTTGATAGAAAACAGTTTTGCTCCAATTGCAGTCGCAATCAAAGCGTCCAAAGGGAAAATCGAATTAATCAACTCATCTGGGCTTTCAGGTCGCCGACCGTTCTCAGTGGCATTGATTATAAATAGCTACAACCTACCCTCCTAACCTTCCCCGACCTCCTGGGGGGCTGAAAAAAAAATCCACTTCGATTTCAACTGAATCTTTTTCCTGTTACAAAGTTATTGAAACAATAGCACTTGTCTTTTTTATGCCACTCAGTTGCAGAACAAAATATGAGCGAAGTTGCTCGCTTGGGCATGGCGATAGAATATCTTGCATAGGTGTATAGTACTTCCTAATGTTCTATATTCATTTAAGTAACACAAATCATTTAAAAAGTTTTTAAGCGCGTACATTTCAACATTCAAAGCATTTCTTTGGAGCAAAAAAGTCATGTAGTGTCACGACTCATAAGTCGACACCGAGCCTTTAAGTGTGGTACAAAGTTGTCGTTTTGTGAAGTTAACAACGACCTTAAAAATTTAATAAAATAATACTCAATCATAATAGTCTATACTCATTGACCCTTTATCCAAAAATTAATACATTTTAATCTAAAATATACAATGATGATTAACATAATAGCGGTCACGGCTTTTTACGAAACCTTAACATTATTTTAAGATTATTTACTGAACAGTTTATAGGCAATCCCGTATTGGTAGTTAAGTCCATCGCATCCTTATCTCGGCTATATAGCAAACTAAGATAATGAGGCAATAAAAATTCGAGAGCACGATGTAAAATTTTAATCAAAATTATGGTACGACATCTACGAAATATAGTCCGAGGAGAGGGGAAAATTGTGCCTTATATCACGCGCGTCACCTTCGCAAAACGCTCTTTGTCAAGCATCGTAAATTTGCTCATATTATTTGCTCTTAAACTTTATGTATCGTAAAACTGCATGGGTCTGCCGTCTTTTCAGAATTCAGCAGCTTTATTTCACAAATCTATTCCGTTTTACTATACAGCGGAACTATTCAAAAATTTATCACTTGGAGCGAAATTTTTTACACAGTATCTGATAGTGCGTTGACTGCGCTTTTGGTTAGTAGGAAGTGAAATCCTTCTATTCATTCGCTCATTCATTCAAAAAATGCATTACTGTCGACAGCTTGAGCCCTAACCCGGGGCGTCTCGGTTGCAAACACGGAATACGTTAAAGAGAATCCCGAAATACTACAATATGGAATGAAAACGTGAACGCGGGATTTTGTTGCGAGATACGCCAACCGTTCGCTGAAAGAGCTTTAGTCCTGCAGCCTCGAAGGGGCACTATGCAGCTTTCTGCTTGCATCTGGTAACAGCGCACTGCGTTTTTTTCCGCTTAAAACCCCAAGAAAGAAATAAATATGCCAGTTGCTACGGAGACCGGAAAATACAATATTTTCAGTGAGTGTATCACGGACTACATACGAGTATATGTAAGGAAACAAGAGGCTGATTATAACTGTTGGAAAACATTGTTGGTTGGTGCAGTTTAATTATTCAGTGCTGATTGTACGTTTCGATCTAACAAATAAATAAATCTATAAATAGAAAGCTTTAACAATAGTTGAACTTGATATGACAATACTTAATGTTACAAAAGATTATTGATTATTTTGCTTATATTTAAGTAATTTTTCTCAATTTTCCTTCACCTATTTTTGTTGTTGTAATATGTTAAAAGTACTTAGGTGGTTATAAAAAAAATATGAAATAGTGAATGAAATTAATCTATAAAAATGTAACAAAAGAAAGATATGAAATTTAATTAAGTTATTAGGCCCAGTTGTCTTCGATGTGAAGTTATTTCTAAATTTATTTTCTCACTTCCGTTTCTGTAAAGAAGAACAATAGTTTTAGTGGCAATATCATTCTGCTCCAGTTACATTCCCCTTATTGGCAGCCTGCCCGTATTCGTACGAGTGCGGATTTTTATCCATCTACCGCTTTTACACCGCCCAATGAAGACAATATACGAGCCCATTTAATTTATTTCATGGGCATTTATTTGGGAAAACACAGATTCTTTCATTTCAACGGGATAGATTTATTTCCCGACTCATTTCCCTAAAACCCACTCCGCCTAATAACCCTAAAAGAGTCGGCAAATATCTCACACGGAATCCGTGGGATTTTCGCCCGTGCTCGGTCGCGGTGATCGCGTGCCATTGGCGCCCGCCGCGAGCCGCGCTGAACGTCGATAGCGCCTATCCGACGTCTCAACGAGCTATTTCATTATTCAGCCTCGGCGGGTCCACGGGAGATGGCTGCGATAGGATTGACTAATTTTCACACAGTGCCGTAGACGCCTCATTTAGGCCGAGACCATTTCGCGAGCTTAGCGTCGGATCCGCTCCGTAAGCACGTCATTTTCAGCTCATGGCTCCCTTGACGCAGTAACGCTCTTAACCTCATCTACCCTGAATTTAACTTACGATAATGCAAACGCTAACTTTTAATTTTATAGACTCCATATCTCAAAGGAAAAGTTTTAATAACAGTCAAACAATTCATAGGAGTTGTTTTTTCATTCATTTCGCAGTCGACGTCGAAGTTTGGAAACGTGAGTCGGTAACCTATCTGCGGTATATTACCGCAGAATCTGAACACTGGAAAGTAAAAACTTGAATGTAGATACATGCGCATGTATTTTACTTATTTGAACATATGTGCTGTGCATAGGTACGTATTTCGTTACACATACATCATCTTTTATGTCGTAAGTGTATCTAATGTTTTGAAAATAAAACCATTATAACAGCTTAGGGGCCTATGTCACGTGCGTTCACTATCTCGCTAGTGCAAACATTTCTGAAATTATTTAATGACTGAATTTACTTACGAAAAGTCTGATAACATAATGATATTTTGTAGAAGTAAATAAAATTATATTTTTTTAATTATAAAAGATATATTATTTGTACCAATATGTTTTTTTATTGAACATTTGTAATGTTATCCTATTAGTTTCTTAGTTTTCTTAAGTACCTACATTGTCTTTACATATTTTCTGAAATGTTGAAATGCGCGAGCATAATAATGCACCCCCGTGACAAAAGCTCAACAATGAAACTACAATAACTTACTTATTAATAACCTACTAACTACAAATACTTTCCCACCAAGTACATAAAGTGAAAACGATGGAGATACATTTCAAACAAAGCACAAACTAGATTTTAATTCGGTTCGACCCGTGCCGTCTTTTGACCTAAATTCATCGCCTATTCATCCGTGGGCCGCTACCAATCGCACCGACGCTCAGCTAGGTGGCCCGGCGATGAAATTCAAAGCTAAAGCGGGTCGGGGAGCTAACTGCAACTAGCTAAAAGCTCTTTAGCAAGGCGTCCAGGTTGTGCGAGCGAGGAAGCAATGAGGACAGCCGCAAGTGGCAAGTTTTGTGCTCGCCTCATGGGTGATTCATCGGCACCTCTCGTTAGGGTGCACGCTTGAATACCGCCTTACCATTCCTCATTATTGCGTTTATAAAGGCGTCCATACAGAAGCCTGATTCACTAAGACTCGCTCCATCGCTGAAAGAGAAAATGGAATTGTGTAGACGTTTTGTTCGCTAAAGTTCCTCTTTATTCTTCCCGCTACACAGCTACAGTAGCATCTGAGGGTATTTTGTAGCAACATTCTGCATTGTGAGCGGTACGATGTGACGTTTCTTCCGTTCTTTTAACGTTAACGTTTAGCATTAAAGTAATACGGAGTCATCTAATAGAGTAGTCGACTTTCACGAGTATCGGCAGCTTTTTCTCGCTTGGTATGCGTTTGTTTTTGTCGGATCTATTACGGGTGGTCGTTGGTTTGATTTTTGCGTAACAGGAAATCCTGAACGCTTCTGTAAATGGGCCTAGAGCTGCGTAATGTGAGCAAGAAGTTGTCAAGATTTTGCGGCTATAACCACGCATGGGTGAATCTCGTAACAACGTTGGCGTTGGGAAATTAATATAAGCTGGCCCTAATCGCGGGCAAGTGGCGTAGTTCTCTAACAGGGCTTTGATTGCAAAATCAATAGCGAAGGGGCGTGCAGCTATAGGTGGTAAAGCAGGTGTGCCAGTGATATTAAAATTTGTTGCTGCCCGCCGATTAGGGTGCGAACACGTTGCTAATCAACGCTTATCCACGTTAATTTTGGTAGCCCTCTAATTAAATACGATTGTGTTTCACGCTACGTAAGGTATTTAGGTTAGGTTAGTTATATGAGTTTTGAAACAACATAAACGAGGAAAAGTTATTACATACATTTTATTTCGTTCCGTCATTACTTTCTGTGACTCAACATCGGTTTTAATTAGCATCTATTTTAGAATTCTCTAGGCTACTTACAATGTCATAGGACGTTAAAGCAGAAATTGCTTTTGAAGCGTGAAGTGCAGTAAAGCGTACCAAGTTGAAACTACATTTTGGATGTTGAATTCCACAGATAAAGTTACAAACTTGTTTTATATGAATACCTTGAAAGCTTAGAATATTTCCTTGATCAAAAGTTAAATTTTAAAAAGCTCTTTGACGTATACGATGGGTTTAGAACTTTGATTAAAAAAAAACTTTTGAGATTCGATATTATGGGTGACACTGAGCTGTTTTGAGCAAGCTTGACTCTAACCATCAGGCAAGCGAATTGTTCGTTTTGTAGGTACTTTGTTTTTTATGCAACCGAGTGACAGTTGCATAAAAATGCAGTGTTTACAAAATAAAAGACTGAATTTCAGTCTTCTGGTTTCGTCAAAATGTTCTAATACCAACGACCAAACGGAGAGGAGTAGGTACATGCGATTGGGGTAGAGGTTGTGTGTGTCTGTATCTCAGATCAGACAAACAACGGAGATATGATTTAGGACAATTATCGGTCGTGTTCAAATGTCTCCGTGCAAGTATTTCTTCCCCTTATTTCACTTTACCGCTAAACCGCTTAACGCAAAAACTGTAAGCAAACTTACTCAATGTTTCACGCAAACATAAAAACTTGCAGCAACACCAGTAAACTAACTAATAGTCCACGTTCAAAAAAGGGCGATAAGACCGCCTGAAAGGTGAGTTCGACTATAAGTACGAGTATTTGTCTATAAATAATAAGCATAAAGCTTAATTTGCCATCCCACCTTACCATATCTCTCTTGTTTGTCTGAGATCAGTATACTTGTATGTCTGTTACCATTGACTGCCCCGGTGGCTCAGTTGGTATGGTAGTGACCGTACCTTCTGCGCTTTGGGGGGTTCGATTCCCACCTAGGACAAACATTTATGTGATGAACATTTGTGATTGTTGTCTGGGTGTTAATATCTATTTAAGTATGTATTTAAAAATATATATGTACGTATATCAGTCTCTGGCAGCCATATTACAAGCTATGCTTAGTTTAGGGTCATGTGACCGTGTGTACAATAATGTCCCAGATATTTATTATTTATCTCCAAAATGACTGGACAGACTTGAATGTGGTATTTTATTTAAAAGTAGGTCATTTTGCGGTGGTTCTTAGCTCTTAATCAAAATCTATGCAGATGTTTATACATTATTCTCTTTCCCGAATAGTTCGTGGGTTTTATCAAACTTTAATGTTATTGCTATACGCTATTTTTTTGCATGTTATCTACTCGTATTAGCTAGTTAAACAGTCAAAATCAATTTTGTTGCCGTTTACCAGTAAAAATTATAATGATAGCTCTAAATAGTTTTTTGCCCATGATCACGGTAAAAAATGGAATTCGTTTCAGTTGCTCACCGTGAAGTTGCGAATTTACAATCGAATCAGCCAGACGTTTTGCACCGTTTTTGCTACAACCAACTACGAGTAACTAGTGGGGCAGCGGAGCCTTCTCCGACGGAGCAAGTTTTCTCATTATTCCCTTTAGTGCCTGCCGACACTCACACTAATACTTACGGCCGTCAAACTGAGAGCACGTATACACACTCGGAAGGAAACTCCACGAATGCACCCCTTCACACAAAAACATCTTCTATTTCAATACGTTACGGAAACTTTTCGGCGCTAAGACGGGAACTGTTTTAAAAACGGTAGCACGTGGCTTAAGTAACTCATAAAATAGCAAGGGCTTGGACGTTCCCTCAAAGTCTCGAGTGAGAGAGCGGTTAAGCGACTTTTACACTGGTTTTATTGTCTCGGACCCTCTCTTTGTTACCTCTCGCAATAATACTGCGATAACTTTGGGTGGTAATTCCGATTACTATCGTCCGCAATTAGGCCGGAACGGATAGTTTTGATAATAATAACTTAAATGGAGCCGATGGTGTTAGTATTAATGCTGGAGGTTTGGTCCCTTTTGATATTGAATTTAGTAAGCGCACGGAAACTGCGTAATAAATTATGGGCATCCCTTTGCGCGGCCTAAACGGTGTTTAGATGTTATAGTGTAATTAGGAAGGTCGCCAGTATCGGGTCGAGTACCCGCGCTGCGGGACGCTTTACAAAGCCATTTTGGGGGTGAACATTCTCCGAATGTGATACTAATACTTGAACGAGTATTATAAAAGGTCACAGGAAGCGTCAAAATTTAATTCACCTCACTAATATTCTTTATGTACTTAAAACGTAATGAATAATAAAAATAAGCGCCGCTACGTGACTACGATTGACGCTCAGTTTGAGACGATAAAATTAATTATATCTACTGCTTACATTATGACAACTTGAACCTCATTAAAATTTTAATGAAAAATCCTCGTGGCAAGACGACGAGATGGCGGTATTTCATCCCAACAAAATCTCTCTTACAATTATTAAAATCCAGCATCTAAATGCTAACATTCTAACTTTTCAATAAGGAAATATTTAATTTTCATCGAGAAGTTTCATCGCGGGTGAAAACAAAACGAGGAGTTTGGAAACGCACTCGATTTATAAATGGAAAATGAAAAGACTTTTTCGTATCGATGGGGTGTATTCTGGCACCGATTTCAACGACACGAATTTTCCAACGAATTTAGCGGTTTCAATCGATGACGTTGGTAATAGAAAAGTTCAATAGGCAACAACAAAGGCCGATACAAGTTAACGAAGCTCACGAAAGCGAAATTCACGATGGGAGCGCACTCTGGCGGACAGGAAATTAAAAGACAAAAGAAAGCTGGCCAGAGCAGGTTAGGCTCGGAAATGGAGGGTGTGCCCGTTTGCTTTTTTCACAATCATGATCACCAAACCGCAACCATCTTAGTTGAAATGAAATACAAATAAAAAAACTTTTTGTCATCAATCTTATTATACATATATTTCTGTACTCGTGGAAGCCAGAAGTTAGCAACCATAATCACGTTTGAGATTATTGAAATTTGTAATCTTTAAGGTTCACGTGACGCGGCATTCATTTGAAATGTAGCCGAATTAATCCGTCTTTACGCAGGGACCTTTACGTCTTTATAATGTACGTATGGTTTCTGTAATTCAGACGGCAACTGGTAATCCATTCACGGTGGATCATATCGGGTTACTGAGGGGACTGGGGCGTCTTCTCACGACTTTACTCGTGTACTTTGTATTTAGTTCAGGATGGTGTTTAACTTTTATAAAAAGTTACGCGGAACGGCGAGCGATAGTACTAACCCATATTTATTTTTTTACTACAGTTAGTCCTGTATTGAAATCACGATAAAAAACAGCTGTTCTATTGAAATTTCATTGTAATGTATAAAACACGCGATATTTTTTTCGCGTTTTCAGTTTTCGAGCTATTATAGCCAAAGTTTTTCATAATGAATAGTAACCTCCACTTAGTTCAGTTCCACCGTTTGAATATAATAAGAGAACGATTTTAGTTTCTACCTTTTGTGTTTTTGTTTTAAATGTATATTTGATAAGTACTTGCACGAAATGACCAATTGTTTTCATTTTAATCTCTAAATGAACGTAGTAAGTATTAAAATAAAGTGATCATAGCTCGGAACAGCTAATATTTTACCCCAAATCATAATCAGAATAGATTTAGTCAATTTCATGGCTCATCCTTATTAGAATTTCACAAACGCCGACCCATGTTGATTAGATGAATGGATGTTAATCATTTAGCATAATACAGCCCACGACTTAACCAAGGTACAGCGGCTCAACACTCACAACTTTGTTTCCTAATTCAATTTGCATTTGGAATCAAAAACTTTCCGTGACACTGTTTTGCATTATTAATACTTTAGCACGGCGTCATCTCTCCGGAGGCGCACTAGAAGCCATAAATTGAATTCCAACCTTCGCAATTAGTTATTCCCGCGCGTGAAAACTTTCTAGATCGTTCGCCTTCGTTAACAGATGTTACGGTGCTATTCATTATACATTCCGTCGAATTGTAAGCCGAGCGTTTAATTTGAAGTACCTACGGAGTCCTTTGTTGAATCGCCGAGAATTTTGGAGGTATTGTTGAGGCTCGGGCGGATTAGCCGCTAGTCTCGCTTACGACGAACATTCGTCTTCGAGAACGTGAGACGATAAATAAAGGTGGGCAATATGCGATCACAGGTGAGGTAAACGGGGTTAGGGAGCCACGGAGAACGCATTAACCCTATGCCACGTGCCGCGACAACGCCGTGGGGTAAAATGACGGAGCGACGGGCTATCCAAGTACCTACTGGCTCATAATGGAATATTGAATAACAAATCAAGGACGCAAACAACGCTTGTGCAATGTTCAAAGTTTTTCTTGCTCTATTCGCCATAACAAAAGATAATAAAAAAGTTTCCGTGAAACCACCATTCTGCTGGCACGTCACGTCTCTTATCGGCCTAATTTGGATCAAACAATTCCATTCCCCCCTCATACAAATTGCGGAAAGGCACATTTGTTATCTGCAGTTTTCGCCAGAAATTATATTAAGATGTTCTCTAGCGATAATGTTGTACATTTTTACATTTCTTTCCCGCAGTTTGAAGCAAGACATACCCCGAGGGTGGCTCGGATTTTATGATAACAATAAATTACAGGAAAAATAAACTAGATCTCATCTATGGCAATGAGATTTCCTTTCGTTTGAATGGGCTTCGTATTCTGTGTCAGTTACGTTGACATTTTATTACGTGATACAATATGCGATTACTTACCATATTGCTTTGTAACTATTTTGTTATTTGAATCTTTCTGTAAAATATTTCTACAGATATGCTTGGGTATTAGTTACTGCTTTGACATTGATGCTGGCATAGAAACAGGAATTATACTAGTCCTTATACATAAGGTCCAGCAGAAGGCGGTTTGGTATTGTCATGAATATTCATGTTATGTTTGAGAAAAGTTAAAGACAATTCTTGACAGCAATACACATTTGTGGCCTCATATGTTTCACGTGTGTATGTTTTTCAAGTTCACTTGCTAAACACATTTTTACTACCGTGATAGTAATGTACTAAGGTAAACTTTTCTTGTTACAGGTCTTCGTGGCGTATACATGAGATGTTATGGGCTTCTCGGTAGCTCGGTGGCGCTGGTGGGTGGTGGTGGTGGCATGGGCGTGGGGCGCAACGGCGCGCACGCTCTGCCCCGCACGCTGCACCTGCGACGATGCGCTACGCGCCGCCTCCTGCGCGAGCGCTGGCCTAGAGATCGTACCCATTCAACTCAACCCAGAAGCCACTTACATCAATCTAAGCCACAATGCCATCGACAACCTACTCTACACCTTCAGCTTCTACACCCAGCTCACTGTCCTCGACATCTCATACAACAGAATCCAAGACCTCGGTAGTAAAAACTTCGAGAACAACATGGAGATGACTCATCTAAATCTCACCAACAATTACCTGCAACGACTCGATAAAGAGACTTTCGTTGGACTGAAAAGACTCGTTGATTTAGATTTATCTAATAACCTGCTGTCCGAGATACACGCACAAACTTTTCAAGATTTAGACGTACTAGAACGGCTCGATTTGTCTGGCAATAAATTGGTCAGTTTTCAAAAGAGTACTTTTGAACCTTTGACATCGTTAAAGATTTTATCGCTGCGGAATAATTCCATAATGGATTTGCCCACTCTAAACTTTGCCTTCATGGTCCAGTTGGAATATTTGGACTTATCGCTGAATCTAGTAGAGGATATACCAAGGCACGGTATACCATACTTAAAGGAGTTGAAGTATTTGGATTTCAACTCTAACGTTATTGGAAATATTGATCAACTTGGTTTGCATAATTTACCATCGTTGCGTCATTTGGATCTGAGCAACAATAATATGACCTCGATCCCTACATCCGCCCTGTCTAAACTATCAAACTTATCCCATTTGTACCTAAGTGGCAACTTTTTTCAAAACGTGACGGTGCTTTCGTTTCAAAGTCTATTCCACTTAAAACATTTACACTTGAGCAGACTTTTCGAGTTAGAGAAGATTGATTCGAGAGCTTTTGTGGATAACATAAATCTGCAAAAGATTTGGATGAACGAGAACATCAAAGTCAGAGAAGTTCCGCCACGACTGTTCCATGGAAATCCAAAGCTGACTCACATTTACATGAGGAACAATGCTCTGGAAACTTTGGAGGCCGCTCATTTTCCGATAGATCGTCTGCAAGAGTTGGAAATATCGGGTAATCCGTTTGTTTGCAACTGCTCACTGTTATGGTTGTGGAAACTTGGGATCGAGAGTGAAATTAACAGCCGAAAGTCGAAGAATACCAGTTCAATACTGAAGATAGATTATGAAGATATGAGGTGTACTGCACCGGAACATTTGAAAGGTGCATTATTTGTTATGATTCCGGAATCAGAATTCGGATGCTCAAGTGGTTGGGTTATTGTAGCTATAGTAGTTCTCACTGTGAGTATTGGCATAAGCCTTGTTGGTGGTGGTTTATATTTCATGGGACATTTGAAAAAGTGTAAAAGGGAAAAGTCAAAGCAAGTGATGACTAGTGTTATGATGAACGGTGATGTGTCAAAATTAGGAAACGGGCTAGGGTATTCTACGCGTAGTCGAGAGCAAGAAAACAAGCGAGAAGTGGATCGGTATTTAATGATCGGTTCTTCTGTGACTAATAACTTCCATTCTCTCAATCCTCCTTGGAACAGTGTCGATAAGAATCCATATTATCAAGAAGACAGTGATGAGCATATCTACCAACAGTTTGCTTATGAAACGATACCTGCTCACAGAACGCCCGAAAAACCTCATATAGTGTACGTTTAACAAAAGTTGTGTGCAAAGGACAATATCCCAGATATATATTCTTTGCTACGTTATAATAAGGACTGTGTATATCATCGTCAATATGACGAGGAACATTGAATGCAATAATGTATATAGTGATACGAATAAAATGTAATTTGTGATAGCTTTGTATATAGACGTGTACATATAATGCGGATAAAGACATAATATAAATAGGTAGAATATTCTCCATTTTGTACTTAACTTTTTAGTCATGTTATACTCAAAATTGTTTATTAATTTTGGTTGAGTAGCATCTAAGTTTTGAATTGTTCTGTTTACTAGTTCCTCAAAAATATGGGTAATGATATAGTTAAGTGCTTTGTAAAATTATATTAAATTGTTCAACGCCCTGTCGGATATAATAATGTATCGAATTGTACAGTATAAACATGTATATTTTCTGAATTGTAACACCAATAAAATACTTAATGAAAACTTTGTACAAAAATGAGCAATATAGAAAGTAATTCTCAAAATATTATCGTGTCGTTAATTTTATTCAAGAAATGTTATAGCAAACAAATTAGTTATTTATAAGAATACATTTTCAATACACTATATTATCATGCTTAGAACATTATAATATACATTTTAAAATATGATAAAACAAAATGTAAGGCAGATAATAGAACCAGCCGCTCTGATGGGAAGGGGTACAAAATAAATAAATTAGGCCCAAAACCCACTGACTGTTAATACAGCTCTACAAATATAGGGCTGGAATAAATTTCATTAATTATTGATTTACAATGCAAAATAGTCTAGTGGTGTTTGTGCCTAGATGACTACTCAATAGATACTGATTAAAATATTTAATGAAATTGTGTTATTAATAGATAATTAAAATTAATATTTTTGTACTTAGCGAATATGCATTGTGTACGAGTAAATATAAAAGTCGACGATCTTGAGTGTTTGATACCATTATTTTTGTATTATATAGGTAAATACCTATAATACCATGTCATCAGTCACTACTTACTGGTACTTTAAACAGTCTAAAATGATTAAAACACCCACATTACTAAAAAAATTGCAACGTGCAAAACAAGGGGCGAGTAAAATGATTAAAATTACCTAAGGGGGAAGCAATTCCTCAAGTTGTCATTGTTTAAAAGTCATTGAATGACAATAAGTAGACAGTTTGATTCACGATAAAGCTTAAAGCCGAAAGGGTATTATTATACTGATGGCTAAACTCAAGCCGCGCTTAGAAGCGTTCTTATAGCTGCTTACATTTTCTTTTCATATTTTACTGGAGTAGATACATCAGCTGCCAGAGAAAATCTTATACTCAAAAAACTAGCACAAGTGATCAGAAATCACGGTTATTAGCCTGCGTTTTGAAAAATTCACTTCAGCTACGTTTCTTAGTGCGACTCGAATATAATGTAAAATTGTACTATGGTTTTAACCTTAAATTCACGAAAACTATTGTCATTTTAGCAATCTAAATATTCCATATATATTGGTTGATGATCTATTTCAACTGAATAGTTAACTTTTGGGTTAGTCGCATAGTTAAATATGTTTTCAATTATAGTACAACGACTCCCTTTTGGATGAGCACTTTTCCGAAAATCACACTGTATAAAACGAAAAAGAAAAAAATGCACGTGTGTATTTCTTTTAATAAAACTATTCAAGATCGCAACTTTTAAATTTGACGAGATTAATAACTGCGAAAACTTTTTGTTATAAATTGATTATTATAATACTATGAATTTCTTAAATTGTATACCCACTATGTAACCGAGAATCAATACCTACCTATTCAGTGGACAAAACCTTCAGTCGTAACGATAGTGTAAGCCTATTTATACATTACTCTACTTTTAAACTTTTGTTATCGAACTTATTTAAAAGTATAATGCATTAAAACAAACGAGAAAATAAACAATTGAAAATATTTTGTTGTTTTAATATTTAACAAGTTTCTTTCTACAGTGTATAATCGGCAACGCACCGGCAGCGGTATTTTGACATATATTATTTCGCAAACGGTACACCTGCAAAAAAATTGTGTAACAAGCCTTTTTTTAACCGACTTCCAATAAAGAGGAGGTTCTCAATTCGACTGTATTAGTTATTTTTTTTAATTGCCCGCTTTTAGAGTTAGGTGTAAGGCCCCTAAACTGGGTAATATCACTAACTATACCCAACTATATTAAAATCTCTATATAACATTGGAAAGTACGACAGCAGTGACTACAAGCAAAAAGCCAAAAGTAAGGCTAAACGCAAGCCTTGGAAGGCAACCCTATGCACAGCAGTGGCCTGATGTTATGCCTATTGATAATGATTTAACTATTTTTACCCTACGCCTAAACCCACCCACCTACAGCCTAAACCCTTTAACTATTTTGGATATCAATGAGGTAGCCATAGGTTTGTGCTCTCCTAAACTCATAAATACAAGATGAGGCTGATGTGTTTTTGGCTCAACGTATAAGCGCTCAACTCAACGTGGTAATGCCACCAACATGCTGGGTACGCTGCCAACTGGTAGTGGGCGTGAGCATTTCGGGTTTATGGGCAGTCTAACTGTTTTGTAATGTTATTGTTAGCTTGTATTTTGTAAAGTTTATAAAGGCACTTCTCATTTTAAAAACACAAGATGATCATGTGATACCATGATTAAGTGCATACTCGTATGTAACTATTCATTTGACAGCACGTTCCCTCATGTGTGTGATTATTGAATAGCTCTTTTAAAATAATCAATATAAAAAAAAGACTTCATAAAAATTTCAGAACTGGACCAAATTGAAATGGGACCACAAGGGAAGCACCAGTAAAATCGGTTCACCCAGACGAAAGTTCTGAGGTAACAAACATAAATTTAAATTTAATTCGACGTTTTGAAGTAGTTGAAAATCAAGTTCAATGATTCCGTTACATACATACCTACTAAGCTAATAAAAGCGTGTTAATAACAAGTTTTTTATTTTATTTTGGCGAGCGAATTTTAAGGTGATACGTTTCATGTTTGGCGGGAAATTTAAATTTCAAACAGTTTTTTGTCCTTGTAGCTAGGCCGGGTAATTATTGTGAAATGGTATGCCATTTCACAATAATTACCCAAAGAAAAAATAAAAATTGCCGAAAAAAAAAACCGTTTGCGAAATTTTTTGGTTGTTCTTTACATTATCATGTACAGCTATTAATCAGTTACTCACCATATTACTTACATTTGGCAATAAACCGTTTGAAACAGCAAAAATTTGTTTATTGACCAACGTATGTAATAATGTGCATTGGAGATTATAACTTTACGCGAGTTTGTAAAGAATAATAATCAATTTTCGCGAACACCATTATCGTTTACAATAATTACTCGGCCTAGCTACAAGAACAAAAAACTGTTTGAAATTTGAATTTCCCGCATAAGTCGTAGAAAAGAAATTGTTTATTTTGATGTATTGCAGCCGCCCCTTAAGAGGCCTGTATAAAGAATATACACGCGTCGACTAGAGGACCTCCCCCTTCTTTTCGTCGGTTAATTATGTAATTTCTGATCGAATTTTTACATTAACCAAGTCCTTTGCCTCTAACATAACGCAAATAAGCTGTAAAATAGACTTATATGCGGAAACGTGTGGAGTGAATAGGTATTCTAATTGTTTAAAGTAAATTAGTCATGAATGTAAATAAAATCAAATATATGACTACTTACTGAATAATATACGAGTAAATAACTAAATAAAGCACTGTTAATACGATGAAGCGTCGCTCAACGCTTTTCAATGCCTTTTTATCATGCACATGCTCAATTACCGTCGAATCGGACGTTGATCATTTAATGTGACATCTGCGATTGGGACATTCATTGGCATGGATCAGGAATTATTTATTACTATCGAAATGCCGAGTACTTATAAGCATTGCCATTCAACGTGGTAATGCCGCCAGCATGCTGGGTACGCTGCCAACTGATAGTGGGTTTGAGCATTTGGATTGTCTTTAGATCTTCAACGGTCTATGGACAGTCTAACTGTTTATTTAGTGTTAGTTTTAGCTAGTATTTTGTTTATTTAATAAAGGCACTTGCCATAAAAAAAAAAAAGTACTTATAACATATAATATCAATATGAAAAACCGACTTCATAAAAATGTCAGAACTGGACCAAATTGAACTGGACCACGGGAAGCACCAGTTTTTCAAATAAATAAAAATAATATCAAAATCGGTTCACCCAGTCGAAAGTTATGAGGTAACATAAAAACATTAAAAAAATAGTCGAATTGATAACTTCCTCCTTTTTGGAAGTCAGTTAAAAATAAAATTAAAAAGCCTTTGCTTTCTTGCTTTTTACAGAATTTATGTAAGTACTTATAAGAAAAAACAAATATTAGTATATCTATTTATCTAAAGTTTGGTTAGTTGCTTTTTTTATTTATTTAGTTACTTAGTTTTGTTAGTATTTCTCTCTATTTGTTAATCTAATCAAGCCATACCGAGTACTTACTACAGTGTATTTTTTAATGATATTGGGTGACGAGACGAGCGAAGTCGCTCGCCTGGTGGCTCTTCACGCTTGCCCATAACAGTAATAATTACAGTTTCCAAATTTATAACAAAACTAGCTGAGCCCCGCGGTTTCACCCGTGTTATATACCTCCTTGGTAGCGACAGCAACCTCCTTTGACGAGACATGTCATTTTTATCTGTGATGTAATTATATCAAAATACAAGGACGAGAATTGAATTCTTGTCCTTGTATTTTGCAGGAAAAAAAAAAACTTAAGATTCCGATCGCTATCACTAATCTGAAGATTGTCAGAAAACGTCATCAAAATCGGTCTAGCCGTTTCGGAGTCCATAGCATAGGGAACATACAAATATACATACATACACGCATCGTCTTTTATATTTATATAGACAAAATCGCTTTTTTTTCGACGGAAGTTTTAACAACGTAGAAAGATGTTATGCTAAAGTCATCTAAGTACAATAGGTACCTAGCTATCAAAATCTCTAACAGAAAAAAAAACGTCCGAGTGACGTTAGACGTAGCCCTGGTATCGCGCGGCGTTGTAGTCGGATCGCGGTTGCCTCACAACTAACCAAAAAGTCGGCGTACCAATGCGTAGCGTGCGCTTAGTTTTGGTTAGGACATTTTTTGGCACGATTGTGACACTATAGGTATTATATCTCGATGGTTAAAGTACATCAAAGTGTATCTAGTGTCAAGTATTATAAGAGGATGCTGAGAACACAGAAAAACGAAGAACAGAAAAAGCTGACCTTACACTACATCAGGCGAAATAAGTGTATTTACCTACTTGTAGCTAGGAAGAGTTTTTTTTTGTTTATTTAATCACCGTAATTGAATCTGACAACTGCAATGTCGGTTATATTTTTAAATTTGCTTCACAAAAAAGATAGAAACAATAATTATCTACCAAAATGAATTGGGACATTCTAACCCTCAATTAATTACTCCCGGAAGCGTAAAACAAAATATCACCGTACCTCCTTTTTATTATCTGCCCTACACACACGGATGCGCTCATTTAGTAAAGGAAACAAAATCAACGTTTAAACCCAGAGTTAATTGTAAAATAAATGACCTACACGTTTACTCCATTACGCTGGTAGTAACCCGTGCAATTTTACTTTGGGAAATATTTAATTGTGCATCTGAAATAACTAACGAGTATCAAAACGTGTTCACTAATTCAAATAGTTTTGCGGACGAAAAACTGATAGGCAGTAAGTTAGAGGACTATAAATTGGAGAGGGAGAGAAGCGGAGGAAAGCTTCACCGGCTTTCGGTTGTAAATTACTTTAGGTGGTCGATTTGTTGTATGTAGGTATACACCAATCACGCCGCCATATTTGTGAACCGATTTACGTGATTATTTTTTCTTATTTAGAGAAACTGTGATACCTCTCGAGCAGGTATCTTTTTTTTTACTGATATTAGCTTAATAGTTTTTAATCTACTACATTAAAACGAATAATTAAGTTCATGTGTTTATTTGTTCTAAAATCGTTTTTTAAACTTGATAATTTATTGCATTAAATAAACCTATTTGCTGGAGGCCACATATAATTTTAATTATTCAGTGTATTTTTGGTGCAAAGATAATTTTTGGTGCTCAATGAAATAACATCGTTTTACTTTTGAGTCGGAACCGGAGTGTGGCAGTTTGAGAGCTTTGACATTCATTTATCTCCATTATAGATCTGCGGTGGTACACCCGGATGGAAATGAGTCCCGGGTGTGTACTCGCCTTAGTAGTAGGCCCAGTAATGAGCGTAGCAATGCCGATAGCGTATCCTGCGCTATGTGGACGGCCCCTTATTTATGACGGTATTTTTATTCGTATTTGGTCAGTTTGGGTAGTGTTTATTGGTAAAATTATTTACCTATATCTATAAGGTCATTAGATCAAATTTAATGGACTAATAGTGTGATGACAGCTCGCCATTTACTTATAAAATCAGGGTATGGCTAATTACCTTTGGCGTGAATATTTTATTGGAATGTTTGGGAGTTCTGTTTTGCCTGGTCGCTATGCACCTAAATGCCATTACATTTGGCAAACTGATTGGATAATTTGGGAGTTTTGACTTCTGTACCATCCTTCTCCGGTCCTGGAATCGATTCCCGTTCGGATCTGTGTAAGTATATAATATGAAAGTTTTTAAAATAGGTTCAGTCTTAAAAGCTTCGTCCTTGTCATGTTACAATAATTTTGTACTTAAATATTATTTCAAACTTTACTTATATTTTTTGGGAACCTTAACCGCAGACGATGACTTTAGTGAATATTTTTTATAATTCTTTTTTTTTATTTGTCAAATTACTATTGTTAGGAATTTTTATTTATTTAGTTTATAGTTTGTTTTAAGTTATTCTCAGTAAAGTTAAAATGAATATTTAAAATAAAAAAACACATTAGTAATAGGACTGCACGTCAAATGTGAAAACTTAAGTAGTAATTCACCTATTGTACAAGAGATGGCGCTGTTTTAAAATACACGGCACTGTGTATTAAGTGACAGCGAGACGATGTCACGAGTTCCATGATTTTTGTTCACCCAAAAAGTGCTCAAACCGCCTATGAAGTTTTCACTTAAAAAAAAACAGTTTCCACTTTAACAAACAAAGAAAACCTACAGAACCGAGTGATTAGAACTGCGGAACCATACATTCGCTCCATTACATCAGCCAACAACAGCCAATGAAAAATACACTAATATCACGCTCCTTGCTTGCGAACCGTTACTGTGTAATAAAAGGGATAGTATTAGGGTTCCGTTTGGTATATTTTTATCTAAAATTTATATAGAAAATATTATGGCGTCATTTGACTTCTAACTTCATGTGAGGTATGGTCAAACGCCTACCCTTACAACCTCGGAATATACCTACTATAACTTTAGGCAAAAGTGTACCAACGGAACCTTTTATTTGAATACTACCATGTTAAAATATACTTTTTGGAGAACGCAGACTTTCCCACCCTCACAATATTTTAACTATTGCGAAGGTGTGGAACTCTTTGCCGGAGTCTGTGTTCCCCCTAAAAGTATATTATAACATAGATATATAAACACTGTTTTAAACTATCACGGTTGTTCACTAAAGTTAAGTATATGATTATTTACGGGATATTTACCGTGGTAAGGTTGTTGAAGGAGCTCCCGATATGAACATGGTGCATGTAACTGCGCCGAAATATCGGGAGCTCCTTCCACAACCTTACCACGTTAAATATCCCGTAACATATAACTTTATAGATATATAACATTTGAAGAACATAGTCACACACGCACACACAGTTGTGTCCTTGTTATTCCCAGTCTTATCTCAATGAGACGGACAGTTGTCAAAAATAGTATCTACAGCTTGAGAATATACTGATTGGCAATATGTATATAGTTCCTGAGTAAACTTTCTATTACCAGGTTAAATTCTCGAGGGTCCAGTTAGCATTCGACCAGAATTTTGCCGTGACAACCAGCCATTTGGTCTAAATCTGCAAACGGATGGACGGTCAATTTTAATGGCCGCTGTAGGGGAGTGAAAAGTGTACCATAAATTTCGGGCACCTCTTACGTAGGCCGGCCAATTTGGACTTTTTCCGAAGCATCCGGCGCGGAATGTCTGTTGTCTTTTAATTTATTTGTCTTGTGCAAAATGGGAGCTAGGACTTTATTCTCACGCCTTTGAGACTTGTTTTGGTCTCTGTCTGTCTAGTTAAAAATGCTATGAGAACGAGCGTGACTGATATAATCTCGAACCCGCGAAAATTTGGTCCTTGTTGTGCTGTGCCTGTCACTGTTGATTGATTTAAACGGAGACATCTGTCGTCAGTGCTGTTCTATTGTATTCAAATACCTAAATTGTATAAAAGGATTTGCGCTACATTTTTAAAATTTTTGGAAGACGAGTTGGACTTGTTTTTATAATTAATATAGCGTGTAAGGGCTCGAAAATAAAACTTTATTATTATACTATCTATACACAATCGAATACCAATAACTAGGCTGCCGATATAGGTCCTAGTTGGAGTCCACAGTGATTTAAATTTCGTCCTGTCTCGGGCTTCTTGCTTCGCTTCCATATCTTGATGCATTTGACTTTAGCCATACAAAGCAACACACGTCAGATTTGCTATGGTCGGCCATGCATTCTCTTACCTTGGTCCAGTTGACTGGTTCCAGTGCAATACCGTTTTACAGTTTTTTTGCTCTATTCTATCTGGTCGATTAGACATCTCTGCACTAAGAACAAGAGCCACCGTATAATAAGAAGCACCCTTTTGCCGAAGAGAGTACATTTAATATCATCCAACAAGGGCGTGTGATGTGAGGTCCTTATCCCTGACTTCGTTTTGTGTGCATATGAAGCTGTAAGGTCTGTTCAACCTCACATCACATCACGAGAGGACAGGCCCTGCATCAGGTGGAAACTAACAGATAACACACCGCATTAGGGTGCGAGTTTCGTATCATTTTCGATTAGCGACTCGATTATGTTAGGACCAATGCAGATGACATAGCAAGGGAGACGCCTATACCCAGCAGTGGGGTAAATATGCTGTGGAGGATGACGATGAATAACGCTGTATTCGGTCAAAGTGTTTTAGCTCTTACAGTGCCAATAATATTGTAAAAATCTGAATGATAACGTTTTTTCAATGTTTCACTTTAGCATGTCCGGCTCAAGAACATTATAAACCTGCAAGATGTAAGTGAATCGGTTTCTTCTAGGCAAGAGTGCTCCATCGTAGACCACATCGTCGTTTAACATCAGGCAATTTGGTGGTCAAGAGCAAGCCTATTTTTAATAAAAATTTCATTGCCTTTTTGTTGAAGACCGAGGATAGATCCTGAAAGTACCTTTATAAACATAAATTTGGTCCTTGTTTCACCGAAAACCTTTTTGTTTCGAGTTAACAACGTATTCAGAACAAAATTGTAACTCTCGTTCTCTAAACATAAACCAATTCCAGCAGACAAACGTTCCCACAAGACAACAATTTTAAACAGAAAACAGCCGAAAACAACAATCAGCTTCCAATAAAATCCGGCCAATCAAAACAGTGAACACAAAAGGGCTTCAGGGTAAAAAGTAAAGGAGCTTTAGGATATAGCCGCACTGAGATATAAACGACATTAATTGTGACAAATATAGTCCAAAGCAGTTGTTTAAAATTTATTTAAAAATACTTGCCACTGGTATATGCACAAAACGTGTATCTCCAAAATCCTCTAAGGAGGAAAGAAAAAAGTCCCAAAAGTAAGTATCCCTATTAAAATATTATCACGTGAACATCTATGCAATGTTTGAGAAAAGTGCTATACAAGCCATTACAAACAAGTTACTGCCTAGACAACTGAGCATTTATGGGCTCAGGTATGCTGGCCTCGGCCCATCATTTCATTTTGGTTCGTATATTGTCTTCGATTCTATTTCTTACTGCTTCAGTAATAAACCAATGCCAGTGTTCTACCCTGCACGGTGGTGATCTCGACAGCGTTTTTGTTTTGTAGTGTATGAGATTAAAATTATTTGTAGTCCCATGTTGATAATTAAGTAGTAATAGTTTTAAAATATTTTTCTCGGTAATAAACAGAAGTAAGTAATAAACCTGATTTCTATTTGTCGAGTCCAACTTTCAAGCAAAGAACGAATCATTGTAGGGTTGTACCCTCAATGAGAAAAAATAAAGAGGTTTTATCTGGCTCGTGAAGGCTGAAACGGCGTCGCCAGCTGGGGTGGCGAGATTTATTTCACGACAGCACTCGTTACGACACCGAAGGGACTGGTATGGAATGCAGCCTGCAGCGCACTGAAATTCAGGGCTGGATCAAAAGTTGACTGAGGATTAGTAGTTGGGATATATTTACCTTCATTTGAGTCTGATAAAGTAAATAACTGGCCAAGAGCATGTCGAGACACGGATATGAGTTCCGTATAATTGTAGTCATAGTTCAGAAATTGATGGTTATAGAAAAAAATTAACGAACGAACCTTCGCCAAATTTCAGAGATGTATCATCACATACTTTTTATGGTTTAACCACAAAGAAAACTGATTGAGAAACATTATTTGTTATGATGATCTGGCAAAAAGGTAAACCTTTGAGCTAGAACGTCTTGAATTTATTACAGGTCCATCTCAATAACTTAAAAATATATCATCAGAAAATGTTTCAAATAATTTAAGATTAAGGTTTTTAATATGACCTATCAGCATGGTAAGTTACATGATTCTATGTCTAATAGTTTAGAAATGCAGGGGGGGGACCGACTTTTTGCTACTTTGCAGACCTTATTTCGCAAAATATACACTTGATAAAAAAGTGATGTTTAAAACCTTACCTTCATTTTAAAAGGCCTATTCGACGTTACCGCACACAAGCTGTCGAGGGGTGCAACGAAAAAATAATTCATTCCCATTTCACATGTACGAGAGCCACCCATAAAATTAAAAATTATAGTCGTTTCATACTTTTAAAATTGAGATCTATACTAAAACTGTAATTGTGCAAAGTTTCATGCACTTGACTGAATAACTATAGAAGTTAGAATGTTAAAAAAAATTGTACGGACGGACAGAACAAACTTGTAAGGATTCCTTGTCTGACTACGAAACCCTTGCAAGTGTTTTACTTTCCACACAAAAAATTAGACGATCCCTCAATCCTCCCCTGGCAAAGGGAACTCCAGACAATATAATACGACCACAGATCGCGAGCCCGTGCACAGAGGCTTGTAAGGTAGCGCCCGATTCCCATCGAGTTTTGGGGCAATATTCTGGCGCGGTATAGAATATCTCTGTATTTTTTTTTGACAATACCAAACAAGGTACCAAATGGCTGCCTGATAGTAAGCGATCACCATTGCCTACATATTTATTAAACCAGGGTCATCACAGATATACATTGCCAACTTCTAAAGACTCGATTACATTTAAAGATGCTTTTGAAAAAACAAATGTTATAGTTACTCGAAAATAACGAGCTCATTCCACAATACATTGTTTTTCTCGTTAGAAATGTCATAAGAGTGAAAATGACTGAGATTATGTTGAATGCGCCAAAGTTCGACGCTGCTTCCGATTCTCATCGAGTGTTGTTCCCAATTCCCATCGACTTTTGTTCCCATTTTCACACTGTTGTTAATTAAATTTCATTACGTAAACTTGTAAAGCAACAATGTATGTCGAACATAATATCGAAACTCGGGAATGATCTGAAACAAAGTAATGCTTGTTACCCAATATACCCAATTGCTATAGTTTAATTTAAATTATTATGTCGTGAGCTGCATACCCGACGGGAGTTTCCATCGGCAACTTTTCAGAAGCCAATATTTTTAGGTTTTCGCGGTCTGGTCCGTACCAGACCAGGACCAATGACGACAATTTCCAATTTTCCTATCTTAAAAAGTGATAAAACCTCCATAAAAATGTTCATTATGGGATAAACATTACCCCCTTAGGGGATGAGTTTCTAAAAACAAAAATCCTTCATTAGTGCTCATGCCCCATAACAACACTTGTTCAAAACTTTGTGGTTCTATACTCAGCGGTATAGGTTTGTATATTGCCTGTCAGTGAAATAATAAATGAATAAAAAAAAAAAATAAGTAGGTAGATAGTTTTTTCTTAAATGTCACTGAAAAACTTTCCAAATACTAATGCGAGCTATTTACAAAATTTTACTATTACTAACCTAGACACGTGGCAGAGTGTGAGGCCATGTTCAGAAAAGTAACGGGTCGCACCACAATTATACATATTATTACTAATGGGATATTTACCGTGATAAGGCTGAAGATGGAGCTTTCGATATTTCGGCGTTGTTACATGTACCATGTTCAAGGGAAAACTGTCTTTCTAGACCGCATCATCGCTTAACATCAAGTGAGATAGCGGTCAAGCGCAATCCGCTTTCAGTAAATAAAAACCAAACTCAACAATAAGGTGGAAATTCCCTACGTATGTACGTTTCGATGCAACATTTTTATACGCACAATAATGAAACTCACTACCAAAGTCTTCATAAAAAAAAACAATAGATATGACGTCAAATTTTGAGCGAACGGGTTTCTTCTATGGAAGCGTGCTCTTTTCTAGACAATGTTGTGGTCTAGAAAAGAGCAGGCTTCCATAGAAGAAACCCGTTTGCTCAAAATTTGAAGTCAAAAGTCTACCAGTAGGTAGGTAAATAATTTTTTTGTGATCGACAAGCGTCGTTTGACCATAGCTGACCAGTGTGGATGAAGATAGTAAGCATGCTCAGCCTGAAATGGGAACTGAATTTCAAGTTACTAGGTACTTGGCGACAGATTTTCTACTTCAAGTGTGACAGCTATATAGCCAGTCGAAATCAGAAATGGTTACGATCGTTGTTGGGATCATCCAATAACAAGACGTTAATGGTCAAACGCAATGAATATAAAAAATTAAGTGAAAATGTAATTCAAAACTTGATAAATTTTATAGAAC
The DNA here is from genome assembly GCA_949125355.1 of Agriopis leucophaearia. Classification (NCBI taxonomy): domain Eukaryota; kingdom Metazoa; phylum Arthropoda; class Insecta; order Lepidoptera; family Geometridae; genus Agriopis; species Agriopis leucophaearia. The sequence goes on from OX421262.1 coordinate 6,773,608, forward strand.
AAAACATTAATTTACCACATCATTACATAGCTGTGAAATGTTATCATTGCAAATACGTATCTCCTTGGCACAATAACTTGAAAAACTTTTCATCTTCACCCTCACAATTTTTCTTCGTTCTCCGACTGAAAAATGTAATTAAATTCTAAAGATTTATTTTGCGTCAACATTTTAGACCGTCACTTAACTTTCATTTAACGCTTCATCTATTTCATTTTGAAGGCTATTAATCATTGAACTTACCTATTAACATTAATTTAAGACCTAACCATTTAGCTTAGGTATATTAATGTAATTATATTATAGAAAATACTAAAAAGTTACCTATTTGTACAGTTTAGTATTTAATATGGTTTGGTAGGTATTCATTTGTATATTATTTTTATGCTTTATTTCACAATGATTCTTAGAACAATCCCGGTCCTTTATTACGGCATCGATGGGGCCAAATCCAATACTGAGAGACCTTTTTGTGTTTAAAATAAATTAGTATGTCGATTGGGATGATGTTGATGTTGTTTATTGATGTTATGGGGTTGTAAATAAACTGGGCTATTGGGGCGAACAACTTGTGGATGGGATAATGAGAAACGGCACCTGTCATTTGTCTCATCTCAAAATAAATTTAGGCAGGTGATGACTTGCCACCTAAATGGGGTCCCCCATAAAATCTGCCGTATATTAGAACCTATATTCAATGAACTTGTTCAATGAGGTTTTTGTGTCAAAATACTAATAATAAATAAATAATCAGCGAATCCAATTAGCTGTAAATAATACAATTATTAATTTAACCTTTTAAAACTCAGTGTTCATAATATGAACACTGAGTTTTAAAAGGCTATATGATCCTCATTTTTATGCTAGATGTTCACACTTCCAGTTGTTTTCTTTCCCCCCATTGATCAAAAGAAGTAAACCGTAAACTCGAATTTATTCCCGACACATAAATAACTATTTTCAGTACGCATTACGAAATGAGGTCCCGATAATATACTACTAGACGTGTAAATAAATTTTATAGACGGAGATAAAACCCATTACCACTGTTTTACGAGTATCACTCCCTAATGACGAAGCTATGCAAGAAAGGGGGACAGAGAGACCTTTGCATAGCTACAGGAGTAAATAATGCATGACCTGAGGGTTTAACACAAACTTTGGCTTTAGCTTTTATTTCAGACCTAGGTAATGCTGTTCTGCCTAAAACTATAAAACAACCTTTCTTCCCTTGTTTTAGTCAGAACTCATTTTCTTAGAAACAACCTTCAAGTTATCTACGACCCTTGCGCAACTTATTTTCAAAGAACATCTAGCAACAGCACTTCTGTTCCCAAAATCGCATAAATTAAATGCTCCACCAACAAATTTATCTTTTCCTGCCATCGGAATACTAATACAGGACCCTCGAGTAGGGGTGTGATGTCTCGGGTGAAAAATATTTGATGTTGTCGATAATGTTGTTCTGTAATTGATGTTTTCGGAGGTCATGTTTGCGATGATTGGGCCTATAAGTAATGTATGAAGTAGTGAATGTAAGATGATACAAAATGGTTTTGCTATAACCGTGTGATATTTAACATAACTAAGTAATTAAATAAAATTTCACCAATATTGATTAGTAAGGGAAATACATGTGTCTAATAATTTGGTTAATGGTATGTACGTTTAATATTCAGGATCGAGTAATAACTTCCAGCAATACAACATGTAACTGACTATACTTGATAATAATTTCATTTTAAAATTACTTATATTTTAAAATTACCTGCATGGATTTAATCTTGTATCTTACCTGTTCATATGTGTGTTTCCCGGAAAGTATCGACTAGTTAGTTTAGTGTCGATAATTTTCATAAATGTTACGCATCCTTACTTTGAACCACCTATCCATCGTAGGCCTTCGCATCAATAAAATTAACATTGTAATCCACTTACTGTTGGAAAAAATTACAAGTAAAAAGTGCGGTTTTCTCGGCGGCATAATCTTCAGGGTCTTTAGAGGAAGGTGCCTAAATATTGTGTATATTTTAATAATACTTTACTTTACTTGGGTTGAAAAGCAAATCTTGTTTGGCTTCTGCGAAGTTTCTTAGCGGGTTTGATTTTTTAAGCAAAATTTTGACGTTAATGTTATTTAGTGTGGAACAACAAATCAAATAAAATTAAAACTTTTTAAGTTCTAGTTTCAAATTAATTGTTGTTTGCAATATAATCCAATTGACTGACAACAAAAAAAAATTGGAAGTAGGATAAGAAAGACTGTGGATGATTAATGAATTAAATTGACTGCTGTGGCGTATATAAGTTTTTAGTTATACCACAGAAGAAATAATAGTAGTTGTATTATGTATTCTGTGATAGTAGTTAGGCTAAAAACTATTAGATGGATAAATTGTTCAGTTATAGCCATTTATAAGCCAATTAATGGGTTATTCCATAATTATAATGTATTTTTGCAAAACCTTATGAGAACTTATACATCTGTTATTATTAAGTACCACAGTCATAATTACTCCCGTAAAATACTTAGACATTTCATTGTTTTTAAATCGTTCTTAGCTTTTTAGTTTTGTAAAAATATTAAAACTTATTCAATTTAACTCAGACAGTAATCCGGGGTACGCAAATCTTATTAAAAACCGCCCTAACAGAATTTTAGCCAATTTAATTGGCGTTTGTCTGACATGAAATGCATTTTAAGTTCAAAATTATTTGCGCTATGATTCTAACGGCGTATGCAGTGCAGGAAGCCTGGTTAATGAGTTCCACCTCGGTTCAAGCCGCAAATTGGATTATAATGTTAATATCACCATTTCTACGGGGATTGTGCTCGGCAAGGAACAATTTTGATGCAGTGTGTAGGCTCAAGCAGAGTTAAAGCTTACAAGAATTGCAATCTTACGATGACTGACGCATTTTTTGGCTTGACCTGTATTGAAACGGGTAAGCCATGCACTTGTTAAAGCCAGCAATGTTTTCAACATATATTTTTATTATAATCGAAACACAAGCTGACACTCGCTATCGCTATCGTGTCATTCTACTTATACCCACTCAAAGCGTGTGCGCAACTGGGACACGAATGTACCTTCATAAAAATAATTGCTTGTTCACAATATTATTTCAACTCATTTTTATAATCGGTGGTATGCCTGCGGGCAGCGGTCTATAAAAGCCATAACAGACGTACGTACCACGAACCACGGACTGCCGTTTGATCAACAAGAGATTTTTTTTCTCTTTGCCTCCTGTTGGTCAGACGGCGTTCCGTAGTTTGTGGTACGTACGTCTGTTACGGCTTTTAGATTAGTGTAGTTTTTTAACTATATTGATTATGATCTTAGGTTAGGAAAGTATGTTATGATTCCAAATAATGAATATTTTTGCTCTGAAATAAATAAACTCATACAATATTTGCGAAAACCTTTTTACAATCTCAACAAAATTTTAAGAACTTATTTCATATTCTAAAAACAATAATCAGATGAATCATACGGTATCGTTCTCGTATATAGTATTAATTGATACACTGATGGGTATCTGTAAGCTTGTACCTTGACAGTAAAATAGGGATTCTATTTCTCATTATTTTCCGTTTTTTTATTTAGTCCATTTTTTTATTGTTAACTATTAACGTGGTTCTTTTCTTATTACGTAGAGTCGATGTGGTACTACAAAAAATACACTAGTATGAATAATTTTGTACAGGTGCCTATTGATTTGGCAATAGCAATAATCTTGTTTGAACGTTTACCAATTTTAAAGTCAGTTTTTGTGTTGAAATTACTCATGGATATCTAAATACAGTCAGTTACTTCGTAAAAAAATATATTTTCTGTTTGCGTGTACATCGTAGATGCGAAGCAATTAATCTTCAAATACAGCGTTAGCTCTCGTACTGTGTCCATTATTCCGCTGTGATTTCGGGACGTCTCAGGGCGGCTGGGCGTCTATTATCCTCATTTCAATAAGAAATAAATTACGATTTCTTATTACGTTTCCATTATGCGGGGAAATTTATCAAGTTTCATTCAACGGCGCGTGTTATAACTGATTTTAATAAAAACCTTATCTACGCTTTATGTGTCTCTTGGAGGTTATTGTTTTTGATTTGAATATTGGTAATTTTAAAATTTTGCCCTTTTTCACTAGTTTTAAGCTCTGAAAGGATTTATTTGAACTGACGTCTCATATCGTATTGCTTTCATTCTACTCGCTGCTGTAGTTTAGAAATAAAGTAAATTCAGGACACCAAGAGAGATTTACAATCTGTAGTTAATGTCCAGCAACAATGAGGCAAAATTTTACTCCCGCAACGATATTTACAAAGCGACTGCAATGTATTTTGCTAATGTTTTTTGGCTAGCTTTTACCAACTTCTGCTCTGCGCCATAAACTTTTTGTTCTGTTGACTGCAGCCAGACTTAATAACTTTATTGCTTGTAAAGCATGTCGTGTTTTTAATTTATTAATGAAACTAGGTCTGCCCCCATTTTGAGAGTAATTACCTACCCAAGCGGGGTAAATGCAACATAATTTTCGTGGCTTTACCGGAAATTAACTCAATGGAAACTGAATCGGATTAAAATGTGTAGGTTCTTACTTGCTCTTACCGTCGGAGGCTTTTATTTCTAATTATTTTGGGTAAAGGCTTACCTTGATGAGTTTTTATTTGAGTTTTCACAAGTTAAGTTCGAAATAAAAATGTAAAAGTTAAAACAGTGAAACAAGATAAACGCCATGTCAAACATTGGAAAATAAAAAACGAGCACTGTGACGCTGTCTAAAAATCTGCATACGCGTAAAAATACAATGAAAATAAATGTTGCTATAAATCTTGTATTCAACAAACCTGTTTTTGCATTGTTAATTCAACAATTAGCAGTTATTTTAGAATTTGGTTATTTATTATTTACACAAGTTATTACAATAATCATAATATATGAACTAGAATTAAAATCTAAAACTAGATACTGTTTTTATGAACTGTACAGAAATATTTACAAGCTCTAAAACTAACTAACGTAAGTACTTATCTAAAAATAAAATAACTACATACCTACTAAATAAAAACGTCGTTAAGATCGCTACCACATGGCAGGGTTCCCAGAAAACTGTCAGAATTACCCGCTGTACTTACTGTATCGCAGTTATTTGTAATAGAAACAATCCTTTTTTTTACTTTTTAACTATCACAGTTGTTCACTGCAGTTATATAATTATTTACGGGATATTTACCTTGTTAAGTCTTCATGTGAACATTTTTTTAAAATTCTGTAATAGGCTTGCGTTCGTCCGCCAACTCGCCTGATGTTAACCGATGATGCGGTCTACGATGGATCACGCTTGCTCAGAAGAAACCGATTCACTCGAGATTTGAAGACAGCCAGATTGTAACTGTCGGGGAACACCCATTCCGGCAGCGCATTCCATAGACTAGCAGTTCGCACAATAAAAGTGGAATCAAAGCGCTTAAATAATAGTGCATGTAACTGCGCCGAAATATCGGAAGTTCCAATCACAACCTTACCACGTTACATATCCCGTAAATTATCGTATAACTGTAATATTTTTCCGTCAATCATGTATTCACTAATAAAGTAGGTTGGAATATTACTTTTATGGAATATTAATTTACTTAGCTGCTTTCCTTCCGGACTGTTAAACCCACATCCCGCATGGCAGGGTCAGTCTTCCTTACTTTTCCCCTCTACTTCGCTCTATTCTTGACATCGTTTTTGGACGTCTCTTGTGTTTAATCACTACTTTTTCTACCTTGTCTTCGGTCTGCACTGGATCTTCTGAAAAGACACAAAAACTTTTGTACCACCAATAGACTATTAAAGATCTGGAGATAGTTAGGCAGCGTACCTAGACACTGGAGGCATTACCATCTTGAATTTCAACGCTTGCGTCGGGCGAAACGTTTCGCCAGCATTCTGGTCACACGTCGTGTCAACCAGGTTCTTTTTTAGTCATAAATTAATTATAGTTAAGTTTTTTATTATATTTTTCAATCAATACCATGTTGTTTTGTTGATCAAAGGTCACGGTTATTAAATAGTTTTTAGGGTTCTGCTCTACTGCTCTTGTAGATAATGAGTTATGTGGTGGTGCGGAACCCTCAGTGCGAGAGCCCGACTCGGACTTGGCCGATTTTTAAACTATGTCATAAATTGAATAAATTAATTCTAATATAATAGTAGGTATGATCCAAAATAGAACTATATGAAATATTTAAACTGATCTAACGTTGATATTCGCAAGTAAACACGTATATCGGTCAGTAGCTGAAAGTCGACACACGCTGTGACAAGGAATTTCCATCAGAATTATTATGCTTTAATAAGCCAAAGCTAAATTTGCCACAAACTGCCTCGAGCGGCTATTTCATTATGTCGCGTTGGCCTTTGTCGTGTGTCCAAGAGCACGTTTCCATTGCGTTGGCTGGATTTTTTGTGCTTGTGGTTGAACTTGCAAATACATATAAATTAGTGTTGCCGAACAACCGATAGTCCTGCTATCGATAGTATCAATACTTATCAATTTTTTTTTCTATTTCGGTCATAATGGATTATGACTGCTTTAGTAATACTGTCAAAATTTGTCGTTTAAACTTCATTACGAAAAATATGAATAGGGCCCCTGAATTCAAAATAAGTGGAGCGAAGACACAGATAAGTGAGCACGGCACTTGTGATACGTTTATTTTGGTTTTTTACCCAACTGCGCAAGAAGGGTTACCTAACGGCCACCTTTGCTCTTGTTCGCTTTGTTTAGTATGGACTGCCATACATTCAACACAAATAGACAAGTGACGTCAGATCAGAACACACGCGTGGCTTGCTGCGTATGCGTCGGCGCAACGAATTGCACGGTCACGCAAACCACGTTTTCTTCGCTCAGCTGCTCCCGCCTTCTCTCTCTCTCTCTCTCTCTCTCTCTATTTCTCTCTTTGTCGTGGTTTGACGTAACGAAGGTCACCTAGTGGTTTGTGGCCACAATCAAACGCAACGCTACATGGAGCCCGTGCGCAACTTTTTGTGGCTAACGTAGAATACCCACACATATAACTCACTGATAATAGTGGTAGATCTGTATTTGAACCATAATAGTTTTATAATCACGTTATATCTCTGACAATGGAAATAGGTTCTAATAGTAGCCTGTATAAAATGCGACAAGTTTTAGGCAGACATGACATGACATGAGGCTAGCTTTTGAGTATAAAATTAGAGTCTGGACAAAAACCACGGCATTATTAGAGGTTGTATTTAGCCAATGAGGTAGGTATATAAATGTGACCTATGCATTAACCTTATTAAATTATAATAAACTTTGAGTAAGTAAAAAAACTTCTCATGGATCCGCTTGTTAACTTGGTGAACGCCAAAAATCGCGCACGCGCTAAATAAACCAAAAGATGGTTAAATTAACTGCACTAATAATCTTAAACACTAGCTGTGAATAACAAGGCGAGCTTCAATAGTCTAAGAAATAAATTATTTTCCATTTTAAGTCTACCTACTTTATCATGCGCACACCAGACTTTCTTGCGTTTGCCTGATGCTGACGGCATGTGTGGTGTTAAGTGAATACCTATGCGGTTTAAGATGCAGTACAATAAAATAAAATAATAAATGAACCAATAATTTATTTATCATCTAATTCATGTAAAATTAGGATATATTATATTTAGCAAACAATGGTGGCCGAGCGGTAGCATGTGAGCTTTACAATCTAACGACACCCGGTTCAATTCTCGGCCCTGCACCAATGAGTTATTTATTATCTATCTAAATAAGTGATGTGAAGTTTCGATATAAACGCTCAAAAACGATGAAGGCAAAACATCGTTAGGAAAACAGTATGTTTAAGTACCTCAAAAGTTCAAAGGCATTCAACAACATGCATTGGGCCAGCATGTTGCATTAGGTCTCTTCTTCTCTCTCTTTCTCTGAGAGAAGGCTTATGTCCCAGTAGTGGGAACATGATAGGCTGTTAATAATGTTGATATTTATCTACAGATTCCTGTCAAATGCCTATGAAGCAAGATTACACTAAGAAACAGATGATACGTCTAAGAAACAGTTTTAAAGCTGAATTTCTGCAAAGTAATGCCTGATTTTAAATGTAATTTTGGTAATTATTGTTTACCTTGTGTAGATTTCAGACACCAGTAAAGTTTTACAGACATAACTTCTCCATAGTAAAGTATAGATAGGTACACAGTTGTGATGCTGGAGTGGTATCAATTTGCATGCTCTACAAGTGAGGGGTTTCAAGTGTAGTCCCTTTGAAACAATCTTTTGCGCCACTTGAATTAATTTTCATTATTACACTCGACTTATTCATGAATACCCTGAAATGATTTTTTGTTTTATTCTAGTAATTCTAAGGTCTATTTTTCTAGTTATTCAAGTAATTGAAGGGGTTTTATGTTTTCATTGCTTGTGTATGAGTTTCTTTGTTACACCCTAACTTATAAATGCTTGATTTATTATGTGTGTGTGTTATCGCAAGAATTTGCATGATACATAAAACAATAATAACATTTAATTTGTGAAAAAAAAAATGGCAAGATAAATGGAACCAATAAAACCCTTATTAATTTAGTGGTGATAATTAAATGAGTTGGCTGTTCATTTCTGTCGCAGAACTGATAACTGTTTAGATCGACGCGTTTTAGGGTAGAGATCATGAATCCACAAACGTAGTGTAGGACGTCCTGAGATTCGATTGAGTGACGATAAGGGTCAGATGACAGTAGTTGGAAGCAAAAATCCGAAAATCTGGCCAAGTGGTGTCCAGCAATGAACTAAAGGCTGATTGTGATGATAATGATGAACAAACACCCAAACCAAATGTATGTATCGTAGATGCTTGAAACTCACCAGCTTGATGGGCACGCTTCGATGACAAAGTGCTGATGGCGGAGATTTTTACAAGCTTATATTTAACCCTCAATGTTTATATGTTACGTTTTTTTATTTAGGTCAAATCTAGCAATCCGAATTAGAACCAGTATCTCTAAACCGATTTTGCTGAAACTTTGCATACATCTTTTGTTCTATTGACTTTTTTTATAATAAGCGAAGATGTGGTTTACGATGGAGGACACTTGCCTAGAAGAAACCGATTCACTCTTGATTTGAAGACACCTTGATTGTAACTATCGTGAACACCAATTTAGACAGAGCATTCCACAGATTAGCAGTTTGCACAATAAAAGTGGAATCAAAGCGCTTTGTATGGGTTTTCAGAATATCAACCATCGCAGTCCAATACAAAATTGGGCAGGAGGGAATGAAATCATGCAGATCTGATGATCACTCCAATATGCAACATTCAATATTGTAATATTTTCAAAATGGCCACTGCCACAAGATGGCGGATGATTTATTTATCAACTCTGTTAATATGGGTGTATGGGTATCAAATGAAAGAGCTTGAAGATTAGGAAACAATAAAGTGAGATCACAATAAATTCAATATGGCCGCCGCTCCAAGATGGCTGCTTACATTTTCTTTCCTAAAGCTAAAAAACCTAGATTCAATTTGTACTGTTATTGAGTTATATATTATAATTCAATGTTAATAAATATTACATGACTAAATATACATGTGTTTAGGTTTTTATCATTTGGAAATTAAATTTATAAAGATTATAATATATAAATAAAAATTTACTCTGAAGAACATATTGAACGTAGTTTTTTTTTGTTGTTGTTAATATGACACATAGTACGTAAAACACGACATTGCCTCACAGTGAGCGAAGAATGCCAAAGTTCGTCAGTGTATAGCACAGAATCCACGTGCATAACATCTCCGTGTCAAAATATTTGGGGTCCCGCCACAATAAGAGCGAGCGAATGAGAGGGGTGACTTCGTAATTATTATTTTAATTCACTAAGCTGCGTAACGACTCGGATGCCTCAGTTGAGTGGGTGGGCAGATTTTAATAGGGACCTGTCTTTTATAGGGATTGACATTTCTCGGAACTATTTGAAGAAACATGTTGCGAGAGTTGGTATTACAATTTTCATAAATTCAAAGCGTTAGACAATCCCTACAATCCATTACGCGGGTTTAAACAAATATATTTTTAACTAGGGTGCCATTTATAGCACTAGCGTAGCGAGGGCCATATTCCAGCCGAGTTAAAATCTGTAGTAACGACCTAAGTAAAGTTAAAATTTTATGTTATTAAGGAAACAGGCGTGGTTTTCCTTTTCACACATTTTATTTTATGACACGGGAATAACTCAGCAGGTTATTTCGACTATAGTTTCAACCAAAAGTTAGTTTCAATAAGTTGGAGTAACCGACTCATACGTGACCAAAATAAAATGAATTATTATTGCTTAGAACTGTGTGCAATGGTGGAGAAATATAAAGTAGTCTCAACAGTTTATCTTCGCGGACGTACATTATTTAAGTGTATTATTTATAATACATCTATAGCATAGTAAAATGTGCATTACATTATCAATTAGGTACTGACATACTTACTCAATACACAAACAAAACCACAGAATACATGCAAAACTATATATTTACGTTCACACAAACTTAAAATTAACCTAGTGATGTGTGGAGCTTTTTATCCTGCCTGCGTGGAAATTGCAATATTATTCAAGAATAATTGTTCTCATCTCTTTATTTCAAAGATATTTTTAACACAACCAAAACCTCCTTAGTTAGAACTTTTTTTTAATGTTGGCATGGTGGATGAAAGCACAATTTTTTTAAAGATAAAATTAGACGAATTATTATAAGTTATGAAACAAAAGCTATTTTGTTACACACAGACATTACAAATATTGTAAAAAAAAAAAATGTTATCTATTGTTTATTTTGGAGAATCAGTTAAAATAAAAAAACTGACCTTCGTCTCAAAAAGATACTAATAATATGTAACTTTATTCAAAAGCACGTTTTATATTTTGGAAAAAAAACCCGAATTCAATCCCTGCCTAAATAAAACCAATTTATGAAACCAGCAACTAATATAAGAGGCCTATATCAAACTGCTTTCTACCTGATTTAGTTCCATATTTCCATGTTCAAAGACTAGGATTAAAACATACGCGCTTGAGTAAGTAAATAAAAAATACCTACTAGCAAAAACGTTAAAAGCCCAGGTTATGTGAAATTTATAAACATGAGATGTTTACCGTTTACACATCCTTCATATTTCAGACGCACCCACTTGCTTTCCATGCGAAAGTCCCTCTGAGTTTGTTCCAATCTCGATGTTATCTTAATAACGCATAAATAATCGACTTATCGTCATATTCATCCACCAGAACACGTCTACTGAAAATAGGCCTCCTTTAAGGCACTATTTTGAACGGCAGCTAGCCATCTGCATACAATAGGTGCCCGCGATTCCCCCAATTTCGCCGGTAGATCTAGTGGGAGGCTTACCTACGCTGCGTATTCCGAATCGTGGTCTCCACTCAAGAACCTTTCTTACCCATTGAGTTTCGGTTCTTCGGCCTGCCTGCATGTTGCCTCTTCAACTTGCAAATCTGAGCAGCTATGTCGGTGACTGTGGTTATTTGGTGAATATCCTCGTTTTGGAATTTATCACGCAAAGAAACTCCGAGCATAGCTCTCTCCATTGCCCGCTTTGTGACTCTGCGTTTTTTCCAATAGGCCAGCAATCTCAGTACGTCATCACTGGCAACATACGCCAGTTAAAGACCCTTGTCTTTTAGTTACCGTAGTATTTTTGAATAGATTATGTCACGTAATTTCCCGAACGCTGCCCATCCGAGTTGAATCCGTTTCAAGTTTTCATGTTTTTGCATACCTAACAAAAACAATAGGTTTTTTATTTGTCTAACAACACTGTTTCTTTTATTGGTTAAGTGCCTTTATTAACCAACAATATATAAGCTAAATCACACTATATTCCTAAACTACTTGGTCTATTATCCAAAAACAGTCTGGTTGCCCATAAACCGTAGGTCTAGAGACAATTCAAAAGTGTTTTGATGATGAATTTCTAGTGTAATTCCGCTTCTACGTCGCTTCAAGTACAATAAGGAATTTGTGATAAATATTTGTTGGTAATGTTAATTTTATTGAGTTTAATTTGCCTAACCTGATATAAAATATTAATTACATAAATTGAAAATTAACGTAACCTGAAACAAAAAGTAATTAATTCTGAATTATTTTTAATTATAAAATTATTAAAGTAATCTGAAACAAAAATTAATTAATTCTGAAACATAAAATATATATTAATTGGAATTACATGTATTTTAATTGAATTTAAAAAAGTAATAAATTATACCCGTTTCCTCGAACAATTAGAAATTTTCAAACATCAAGGAATGGATGATTCACTGCTGAATGAACAAACAAGCGTTACGTCACCTTTGCTGAGGTGTTTCGTCACCTGCCAACACCACGCGAGCGCCGGTATATAAAGGACCGTTGCAGTTACGGCTTACTCATTCTCGGCCAAGCGCTCGACGAGTCAACACGTCCTGAGGATGCCTCGTGAAGAGGCGAAACACGTGTCGACAAAGTGCACTAAGGAAACGGGTATAATTTATTACTTTTTTAAATTCAATTAAAATACATGTAATTCCAATTAATATATATTTTATGTTTCAGAATTAATTAATTTTTGTTTCAGATTACTTTAATAATTTTATAATTAAAAATAATTCAGAATTAATTACTTTTTGTTTCAGGTTACGTTAATTTTCAATTTATGTAATTAATATTTTATATCAGGTTAGGCAAATTAAACTCAATAAAATTAACATTACCAACAAATATTTATCACAAATTCCTTATTGTACTTGAAGCGACGTAGAAGCGGAATTACACTAGAAATTCATCATCAAAACAGTTTTGAAAATGGACTTCCGCAAAGTAACGCCTGATTCAATCAACTATTTAAGGTCAGCAAGTATAGCTGAGCAGGCAAAACTATACATCAAGTTGACTAAACTCCATCGTTTGGCAGCACAAAACGTATGGTTCAATCAGCAGTGTAAAAGATTACAAGTCATTCCGAACTATATCAACATACGCACCAACACGCACAACAACGCCAGCAACATAGCAGTAAAAAAGGCAAAGACAATTTGGCTGAATGAAGAGTGTAAACACTGGTTTTCAGTAAGAGATAACCTCAAACACCACCTGAAAATATTACACTCAGACTTAAGTTACAACCTGCACAACGTGGAATTCGATATATTGGATAACAAGGCCCGAGATTTAGCCTCGAAGTTAGCTCATGAGAAATATATATCACAAACAAGGAAATTGGAACAGCTAACTGGAGCTCTAACACAACAATCGGAACATTCGCACACGGAGCGCCAAGAAGCCACACATACATTCTATCCAAGAGTGAAAAACTTGACAGATGTTCAAATTCCTGCCACAGAAATCACACTATTAGAAAAGGGGCTGAAATACAATTTAACACCAGGAATAACAAAAACAACATTACAAGAGTTGGCGGTAGATACAGAAATAGCTTGCATCAGAGGAAAACAAGACATAGTTATGAAACATCAAGTGGCCAATGAGATAAAGAGAAACATACGATCTCCAAGGACTCCAAATTCTGAGTTGCAGTTGCATCAAGCAATACGGGATCGGTTAGAACAAAACGATCTCATTTTATCGAAGGCAGATAAGGGAAACACCATCGTCATCTTAGAAAAGGATACTTATCTCCGAAAAGTTCATGACGTAATACAGGGTGACGACTTTCAGCCCATGAACTCTGACCCAACTAAAAGATATGCCCAAGATATTAAACAAGCAATTAAAAACACTGCCTTTATATCGGAGAACGCACTGAGGAATATTGTGCCAATGAATCCGCGACCACCACTATTATACGGATTGCCAAAATTACATAAAGAAAATATTCCTATACGGCCAGTAGTGTCGTATATTGGAGCCCCCGCATACAATCTAGCAAGACATTTAAACGGGGTACTCAAAGAAAAGTCATCGTTTAGGCCAAAATACAGTTTGAAAAATACGATGGACTTAATAGAAAAGATTAAAAATGTGAACATCCCGTCAAATGCCAAGTTGATATCATTGGATGTAGAGAGTTTGTTTACCAATGTACCAACTAACGAGTCACTGAGAATACTGAGCGGTAATTTGGAGAAGCAACGTTTACATCCAGGAGAGATAGAAGATCTCATGACGCTAACGAGCATTTGTATGAAACAAAACTACTTCCAGTTTAATGGCCAATTTTACACACAAAAAGAAGGTCTGGCAATGGGATCACCGTTGAGTCCACAGATGGCCGAAGTCTTTATGGATGATTTTGAGTGCAAAAATTTGGTGAACGAGCCAAATATCCACTTCTACTACCGTTACGTAGATGACATAATTATATGTTGGAAAGGAACGCAACGACAAGTGGACCTATTTCTGAATAAAATAAACAACATCCACCCAAAGATAAAGTTCAAGCTCGAAATAGAAGAAAACCGGACTCTCAACTTTTTAGATGTATCAATCACAAGGAACAACAACAAGCTAGACTTCCAGATTTATCGCAAACCAACACATACGGACATAGCAATACCGGAATCATCCAACCATCCCACACAACACAAGCTGGCAGCATTTAGGAGCTACGTCCATAGATTGACAACAATTCCACTCTCGCCACAAAACTACAAAAAAGAATTGGATGTCATTTATCACATTGCAACAACAAATGGATACAACAGACAAATGGTGGATAACTTGATTAAGAAGAAACAGAAAACCAGGATAAGATCAATGTTGTATCCTCATCCACCGGAAAATATAAAGAAATATGTGGGTAGTTTGACATATCTGGGGCCAACATCGGAAAAGATCGCAAAAATGCTCAGAAAAAACAACGTACACGTTGCTTTCCGGACCAGCCATAACATGCGAAGGCTATGTAATGGTAAAGATACCATAAACAAAGAGAAAAAGTCCGGAGTTTACAAATTGACTTGCGATGAGTGTAATAGTGTTTACGTGGGACAAACAGGGAGAAATTTTCAAACACGTTACAAGGAACACATTTCCGCATACAGAAATGGCCACCCAGAGAAGTCACATTTTGCAAAACATCTGTTAGAAACTGGTCACGTTTTGGACGACAATAATACATTCAGTGTACTACATATGTGTGAAAAAGGGTTTCGTATGAGCGTTCTCGAACAATTAGAAATTTTCAAACATCAAGGAATGGATGATTCACTGCTGAATGAACAAACAAGCGTTACGTCACCTTTGCTGAGGTGTTTCGTCACCTGCCAACACCACGCGAGCGCCGGTATATAAAGGACCGTTGCAGTTACGGCTTACTCATTCTCGGCCAAGCGCTCGACGAGTCAACACGTCCTGAGGATGCCTCGTGAAGAGGCGAAACACGTGTCGACAAAGTGCACTAAGGAAACGGGTATAATTTATTACTTTTTTAAATTCAATTAAAATACATGTAATTCCAATTAATATATATTTTATGTTTCAGAATTAATTAATTTTTGTTTCAGATTACTTTAATAATTTTATAATTAAAAATAATTCAGAATTAATTACTTTTTGTTTCAGGTTACGTTAATTTTCAATTTATGTAATTAATATTTTATATCAGGTTAGGCAAATTAAACTCAATAAAATTAACATTACCAACAAATATTTATCACAAATTCCTTATTGTACTTGAAGCGACGTAGAAGCGGAATTACACTAGAAATTCATCATCAAAACAGTTTTGAAAATGGACTTCCGCAAAGTAACGCCTGATTCAATCAACTATTTAAGGTCAGCAAGTATAGCTGAGCAGGCAAAACTATACATCAAGTTGACTAAACTCCATCGTTTGGCAGCACAAAACGTATGGTTCAATCAGCAGTGTAAAAGATTACAAGTCATTCCGAACTATATCAACATACGCACCAACACGCACAACAACGCCAGCAACATAGCAGTAAAAAAGGCAAAGACAATTTGGCTGAATGAAGAGTGTAAACACTGGTTTTCAGTAAGAGATAACCTCAAACACCACCTGAAAATATTACACTCAGACTTAAGTTACAACCTGCACAACGTGGAATTCGATATATTGGATAACAAGGCCCGAGATTTAGCCTCGAAGTTAGCTCATGAGAAATATATATCACAAACAAGGAAATTGGAACAGCTAACTGGAGCTCTAACACAACAATCGGAACATTCGCACACGGAGCGCCAAGAAGCCACACATACATTCTATCCAAGAGTGAAAAACTTGACAGATGTTCAAATTCCTGCCACAGAAATCACACTATTAGAAAAGGGGCTGAAATACAATTTAACACCAGGAATAACAAAAACAACATTACAAGAGTTGGCGGTAGATACAGAAATAGCTTGCATCAGAGGAAAACAAGACATAGTTATGAAACATCAAGTGGCCAATGAGATAAAGAGAAACATACGATCTCCAAGGACTCCAAATTCTGAGTTGCAGTTGCATCAAGCAATACGGGATCGGTTAGAACAAAACGATCTCATTTTATCGAAGGCAGATAAGGGAAACACCATCGTCATCTTAGAAAAGGATACTTATCTCCGAAAAGTTCATGACGTAATACAGGGTGACGACTTTCAGCCCATGAACTCTGACCCAACTAAAAGATATGCCCAAGATATTAAACAAGCAATTAAAAACACTGCCTTTATATCGGAGAACGCACTGAGGAATATTGTGCCAATGAATCCGCGACCACCACTATTATACGGATTGCCAAAATTACATAAAGAAAATATTCCTATACGGCCAGTAGTGTCGTATATTGGAGCCCCCGCATACAATCTAGCAAGACATTTAAACGGGGTACTCAAAGAAAAGTCATCGTTTAGGCCAAAATACAGTTTGAAAAATACGATGGACTTAATAGAAAAGATTAAAAATGTGAACATCCCGTCAAATGCCAAGTTGATATCATTGGATGTAGAGAGTTTGTTTACCAATGTACCAACTAACGAGTCACTGAGAATACTGAGCGGTAATTTGGAGAAGCAACGTTTACATCCAGGAGAGATAGAAGATCTCATGACGCTAACGAGCATTTGTATGAAACAAAACTACTTCCAGTTTAATGGCCAATTTTACACACAAAAAGAAGGTCTGGCAATGGGATCACCGTTGAGTCCACAGATGGCCGAAGTCTTTATGGATGATTTTGAGTGCAAAAATTTGGTGAACGAGCCAAATATCCACTTCTACTACCGTTACGTAGATGACATAATTATATGTTGGAAAGGAACGCAACGACAAGTGGACCTATTTCTGAATAAAATAAACAACATCCACCCAAAGATAAAGTTCAAGCTCGAAATAGAAGAAAACCGGACTCTCAACTTTTTAGATGTATCAATCACAAGGAACAACAACAAGCTAGACTTCCAGATTTATCGCAAACCAACACATACGGACATAGCAATACCGGAATCATCCAACCATCCCACACAACACAAGCTGGCAGCATTTAGGAGCTACGTCCATAGATTGACAACAATTCCACTCTCGCCACAAAACTACAAAAAAGAATTGGATGTCATTTATCACATTGCAACAACAAATGGATACAACAGACAAATGGTGGATAACTTGATTAAGAAGAAACAGAAAACCAGGATAAGATCAATGTTGTATCCTCATCCACCGGAAAATATAAAGAAATATGTGGGTAGTTTGACATATCTGGGGCCAACATCGGAAAAGATCGCAAAAATGCTCAGAAAAAACAACGTACACGTTGCTTTCCGGACCAGCCATAACATGCGAAGGCTATGTAATGGTAAAGATACCATAAACAAAGAGAAAAAGTCCGGAGTTTACAAATTGACTTGCGATGAGTGTAATAGTGTTTACGTGGGACAAACAGGGAGAAATTTTCAAACACGTTACAAGGAACACATTTCCGCATACAGAAATGGCCACCCAGAGAAGTCACATTTTGCAAAACATCTGTTAGAAACTGGTCACGTTTTGGACGACAATAATACATTCAGTGTACTACATATGTGTGAAAAAGGGTTTCGTATGAGCGTTCTCGAACAATTAGAAATTTTCAAACATCAAGGAATGGATGATTCACTGCTGAATGAACAAACAAGCGTTACGTCACCTTTGCTGAGGTGTTTCGTCACCTGCCAACACCACGCGAGCGCCGGTATATAAAGGACCGTTGCAGTTACGGCTTACTCATTCTCGGCCAAGCGCTCGACGAGTCAACACGTCCTGAGGATGCCTCGTGAAGAGGCGAAACACGTGTCGACAAAGTGCACTAAGGAAACGGGTATAATTTATTACTTTTTTAAATTCAATTAAAATACATGTAATTCCAATTAATATATATTTTATGTTTCAGAATTAATTAATTTTTGTTTCAGATTACTTTAATAATTTTATAATTAAAAATAATTCAGAATTAATTACTTTTTGTTTCAGGTTACGTTAATTTTCAATTTATGTAATTAATATTTTATATCAGGTTAGGCAAATTAAACTCAATAAAATTAACATTACCAACAAATATTTATCACAAATTCCTTATTGTACTTGAAGCGACGTAGAAGCGGAATTACACTAGAAATTCATCATCAAAACAGTTTTGAAAATGGACTTCCGCAAAGTAACGCCTGATTCAATCAACTACAATTCAAAAGCTAAAAAGTACAAAATTAGTAAAGTAAAGTAAAGTAAAGTTTATTTCCAAAAAGGTTTACAGGTTAACGTAGAGAATGCCAAGAGTTATTTAAACTATAATGCGTAAGTACAATGTATTACCAGTGGACCCCAAACTCGGCTAGGCCGGTCTCTTGGTGGCCCTGGGAAGATTTTACAAAACGATAGATCGAATCACCAAAGCAAATACATCAGTGTACGACACATTGTGCGAGAGAGAGAGCCTAAGATATTTTACCTGGAGAGAACGGTTAAGGCAACGCTCACCAGCCAAAACGAACTCTTTCGCATATTTGCAAAATTTGCATAAAAATAAAAGTATAATGTTGAAAATGTACGGAAGAGATATACCGATGAGCGCGGCCTTAAACAATTTAACAAATGAGATTTCGAGAGCGATTGAAATATAGGCGCAGAAGAACGCATCAACGTGCGTCGGTAATGTGAACGACATCTAAAACATTACCAAGTTCCGTGGGCTCATGCAGACTGTAGAGTGCTGGGGTTAAAGCAAGCCAGCGCAATGTGAAAGGTTTACTTTCGTATGTTAATAATTTTTATTTTTAGCTTTAAAATTCTATTCGCTCACGGTAACATCAAGGCTGTATACAGGGTTAGGTATGTGCTCATATCACACAAACAAGGGAGATATGGTAAGAAAGAAAAGAAGGAAATATATATGTATTCTGTAACAGAACAACATAGCCAAAATTATACAGTAACTATTAATGTTGTGTCACAAAAATGCCCCCAACACAGTATAATACTGTTTGGTGGCGTGGCGGCCTATACAATATACATGTCTTTAGTCAGACTCACCTACTTGAAGACATTACCGCTCTTTTTTTCATGTGGACTATTAGTTCACTCGTGTCGCTAGAAGTTTCTAGAGTGCGTGAAAAATGAGTAAGTAAGCCGTACTTACCGTTTTAGCGTAGTTTAGCGGTATAGTGATTTTTTAAATGATAATTGTACTAAGGCATATGTCCCTCGTTTGTCTGAACTGAGGGTAGGTGGTACTAAGTTGAAATAATGTCACTGTAAGTACTTTTTAATCATAATGAACAATCTTTATTATAGCCCAATACTGAAATAAAGATAAAATATCAGCTGTTTCACATAAATTACATTTATACTTCACAAAATGTATGGAACAGCTGAAATTTTTAACTCAATTCTAGTGCTGACATCTCAGATCAGAGAAACGAGGGAGATGAGGTAATAAGGTGGCGTGGTGGATGCGAACACAACTGGCCTAAATCAAGCTTGATGAAAGCTCTGTCAAACGCACCCTGCAGATGGTCTTGATGAATATGCGTGGAATATATTACATGAACAGGTATTGCGATAGATTTTTGTTATATACTATTCAACACAGTAACATGCAAATTATCTAAAAAAAACATGGTATTTACTAATAGTTGTATGTTTAAGTACTACACCGAATCACAGTAAAACGTAAAATATCATAGAAAAAAATTAAAGCAATTAAACCATCAGCCAAACTCTACTTTCAGAGTTCATGATGAAAATATTTCACATACAACTCCATCAGTCGTCAAGTGGTTCCAGACCGGCGGCGAGGAATGCAATCTGCCGAGCTATGCGCATAGCTGAATTAAATTTAAACTATCTCGGAGTAAAAGAGGTATCTTTTAGATGACTTTATTTTAGACGAAAAAACACGCACTGGGCAACACTAAAAGCGGGTACTGGAAATAATTTAGTAATGTCTTAGAAAAATGTGTAAAAACACCATTCTTCTTCTTTGTCTTGCTCCTGGTCCTAGTTCATCTGGGGTCAAGCCTCCTCGTTCCACGGCACCAGAATGCTCGGTCCTGGGTTATCGTCACTGACTGGGCCAGACTCCTCACACCTTTTTGTATACTGGCACACCACGTGGCTGGAGGTCTGCCTATGCCTCTGGGTATGTTAGGGATGGCAACTGCCATTTTTGCGAAGTATATAGTTATCTCTGTAATCTGGACTCTTTCAGTTTTCCGTGATTGGCGTTAAACGAACACTGGACGTATTCTTTCTTACCCCTATCCAAGTATGAAATTATCATTATCTTTGTAATTAGCTTAATCATGTAACACTCAGCTTTCAGCTACCGCAAGCTGCTTTTCGTATGTTACCACTCCAACGAGTCTTATCACATTCTACGCTACGTTAGTCGATTTGTGGCCGCTACTCTTGATTATTGTCAACACCAACGGTTATCTGTTCTGGGCCAGATATGACCGGCCCACTGTCACATTGTTAGAAATAAATCTTATCCCCCAAAGACATTGCATGCCTTTACATAGCATGCCTTATAGGTTGAGTGGAAAACCCTACAATTAGAATTTAAGTTACTCAAAGCTCTCAAATTGCTTAACGATTGCTGGTGTTTCTAATAGTATAATAAGTAACTACATGCAAGTTACTTACAACTTAAAACTACTAATTTAAATAATGCATCATTCAAACTACCAACATGCACAAACATTCTGGATTTGGATCTTCTCTCTGAGAGAAGGCCTGTGTCCCAGCATTGGGAATATGATAGGCTGAAATGATGATGATTCAAACAATTATCTTCAGTTTATAGGTACTTTTTTTGAGATTTTAAATCACTAAATGGAACGTCAAGTTACAAAATAAATAATTTAACCTGACTCAAAACAAAAAGAACAAATCAAATTAATTAGCCAAACAGAGGTATACCGCTGAATTAACTTTTATTGGCTGAGTTGTTTGGCTTTTAATTAGTTGAATATTAAATATCGTGTGTTTGCAGATTGCAAAAAGTTTAAACACATTTAAAACCGCAAACAAGTTGAATATTTGAATAATTTATTTTTGTACCAACTTGGATAATTCAAGAGATATCTTTTGGTTAACAAATGAGAAACCCCAAAAACAAGATTACTCTAATCTCAAAACCCAAACGAATACATTCTAAGTTTCTTACAAGTCTCCTTGCTTTCATGACAACATAAATTCATTAAACTACTCCAGTGTTATTAACGATGATTATAGCACCGGAAGCGTTCTAGGGTGGGGAAAAGCCCGACTGTGGCGGCGGTTTCATTTCCCTTATTTGCAATTCAAAAATTCATTCTCCCTTCCAACTTATACGTCTATATAGCAGTTCCCTCTTTATCACACACTCAAAACCTCGATACATCTGTTTCTTTCTATCACTACTTTTAATGCGGACATTTTAAAACTTTACCAGACCTTAACATGCGTAGAACCTACCAGAGTAACACTTCGTGCAGTTTATTCCGAAAGGATTAGCCATAAACAGTTCTGCTCATTACAATTTCATGAGGGCGCTCTAGTTGTGGAATTTATGCTGCGAAAAGTTTGAGCATTACTGAATAAAAGATATCTATTTGGCAGTGATACTGGCCGCTTGCCAGGCGACACTTCACGGCCAAGCTGAACTTATTATATGTATGATGGGTCAACTTAAATCTAGTATGTGGAAAACGCGGGACAAGGCAATTTCATCCAAGTAACTTTTCGTGTGACACATTTTTTAACACACTTCTATTAGCTTGGTATATATCAATGTAGCAGAATCTTTGAAACTGATTTTCACCCCTTTCAAAATGACGGATCGATTTGAAAGTGCAAGTATTTATAAATTTGATTCACAAACAACCAAATTCTTATTATTTAACTAAGAAAAGCCAAATAGGCATCTAAAACAGCACCCAGCACAATACAATACTAACAAGGAGAATAAAACAAACAAACGGCAACAAAACTTTCGGGAACTGTGATAATTACGAAATTATCACAACAGCCGTAATATATTAACGAGTAGATAGCCGAGGGTAAGATAAATATCCTGGTATCACATATCACACAACAAAATAAATCTAGGATGAAAGATAAAACTGGATATGACATCCAAATAAGTGACTTTGGACTCTGTGTGTTTGCTGTTTGTGTTATGTATTAATTTGAGTGTTCGAGATTAGTATATACAATGTGACTGCCATGTAGGATAACTATAAAAGTACCAAAAAAAACATAAAAAACACATTTTTATTTTATTCAATAATAGGCTTGCGTTTGACCGTCAACTTGCCTGATATTAAGCGATGATGCAGTCTACGATAGAGCACACTTGCCTGAAAGAAACCTATTCAGTCGTGATTTAAAGAAATCCAGATTATAGCTATCGGGGACCACCCATTCAGGCAGCACAACAGAAATACTGTGGTATGAAAAAGACGACAAAAATAAAAACAAAGTTAAAGCTCTTTGTCAACACGCTTTTATTAGTTGCCCTTGTAACTAACTAAGCAACTGACTAAATTACGGAAGTAGATTTAATAAGAATTTTGACTGTTTTTGCTGTTTCGTTTTCATTCCTACATAACTTTAAATGTGCGTCACTGACATTCGTAGACATTCGTATAATAAGTTTGACATTATTATGTCAAATGTACGGCACACACGACCGCGATTCGCGATGGTTTTATTTTGAAGTTTTAAGCTAACACCTACAATTTCAATGAGCTCCAGGTCCGTACAGGTAGCTCCAGACAACTTGGCGATGGCAGCTGGGCTTGCCAAGGCCCGGGATCAGGTAGGAAGCGGGCCGGGCGCGTGGATCGTCGGCGTGAGCAAGGTACAGTGCTAACGTTCTTGGGTCGCGCTAAGACAAGGGTGTCCAACCTAATCCTACCTAATGATACATCGAAGGTTTTGAAGACGGGTGATCACGCACTCGCATACGAAATTCACTGTGCACTCACGACCCACTGAAGCAAAGAGTAGTTTTGGAAATTTTTGTTTGATTTCACCACTGAAGTGAGAATTTTTTTACCCTTCTCTTTTCTGTGGATTTCACCACTGAAGTGAGAATTTTTTCGTTTAGATTCTCTTTTCTGTGGATTTCACTACTTAGTGTTTTATGTCAAAATTTTTGCTTTTTAAAAGCTGTTCCGTAGTAGGAACCGCAAAACACAATCCAAAATACAATTACACGACTCCAAGTCACGACAATTGCCAACAAGCCTGCCAAGCGTGGGGATTATGGCAACACCCCTCTCTATGAGGGAGGCCTTTGTCCAACAGTGGACGTTAATTGGCTGATGATGTGAAGTCACGACAATTATATAACGCAGTAATTTTCAATGACCACACTATTTTTAAGATGGATAAGATGAGAAACGGCGTTTGCCTTATCCTGTCTCATCTCAAAATATATTTATGCAGGTGATGACTTGCCACCCACTAAATAGGCCCCCCCATAAAGGCTGCTTAGGGTGTCGAGAGGTGGGTTGCACTTTCACTAAAAAAACTAAAAGCTACTCGCGGCGTTATGCCCTTTAACACTTCCACCCTGGAGCTTAGGTTTTTAGCTCTTGCAGTTTCCACCCCCAGACAAGCAAGGCAAGCCCATGTTAAGGCAAGCCCTGAGGTTGGGGTCTCTTGGGTTTTAGCCTCATGGAATCGGGGTCCTTAAGCCCATGGAATCGGGGTATAAAAATTATAATTATTATTACTTATCAATGTAATACTAACCTAGATGCAGAAGACTATTTAATGTAGATTTTACGTTTAAAGAATCATTGTGTACGTCTTAAATTTGTCGGATATGTCAATCATAACGGGTTACGGGTTTACGGGATATTTAACGTGATAAGCATGGTTCATGTAACTGCGCCGAAATATTGAGAACTCAATCCACAAACTTATCACGGTAAATATTCCGTAATAATCGTATAACTTTATTGAACAACCGTGATAGTTCAAAACAGTGTTTTATGTTAATGGCTGTTCCTTATGGGTATACGCTAATGTCAAATCTATGGTATTCCACATCTTAGGTACAACTACACAGATATGGACAAGTGTGACCGTGCCTCGGGCGTTTTCTGCCCGTTTTTGCCAGATTTGGGTTTCCATAAATACGAACGCTTATCTTATGCCATTTGTGATATGTACTATATACCTCCGGGACTTTATTAATATTGAATAAGTACGTACTAGTAGTAAGTTCAAGATATTTTTTAAATTTGGATATTTTCGCGGTGCATCGTTTTCATCCCCAAAGCAAACAGAGGAGTGCCATAAATTTAAGTTGAAGTGTATATGTGTGTCTGTCTGTGGCATTGTATCTTCCAAATAGCTGAACCGATTTTATTTTTTTTGTTGTTTAAACTTTTACCGAGTCGTAGACAGGCATCCTTTGCAAACATTGATTTATTTAAGGCATGGTTTTTCCACTTTTAAGCAATGCTTATTACTACAGATGACCATAAAATAAAAGTCGCATTTAGTGGTGAAAAACCATGGCTCTTAAACACAGTAGTGCGTTTCTCTACTTCTATTTCTTAAGTTTATCTCATATTTTTCAAAAAGTATAGCTGTAAAATGCGCCTTTGCGATATCCTCCATGTTATGAAATCTGTTTATTAAGATATCGTAGACATCAATTCATAAATAGGTATTTAAATGAATCCAAAAAACAGGGAAAATCTCAAATGTGTGTACGTTTTTTTTCCATCAAACGAAATGCCCTTGGTCGTGTTACTTTATCTTTGCTGTATCAATTTTTTTTTTGATATGACACCATTTTTATAATTTTAAGCTAACCATGGAAGTAGACACACTTAAACTAGAATGACCAAAATTGTTAAAAGTTGGAAAATAGGGCCTTAAAAGTACGTACTTAACACAAGCGTGCAACGTAGTGTGCAAACACTATTGTGTTCCGGATTGAAGGGCAATCACATCACATCATCAGCCAATTAACGTCCATTGTTGGACAAGGCCTCCCTTATAGAGGGGTGTTGCCATAATCCCCACGCTTGGCAGGCAGCTTGGGGATCGCAGTACGTTCACCGTGTAATATTAGGACGCTGCTGCCCATCCTTCGGTGGTCCTGTTCGCAGTTTTAGGACATACCCGGGTCCGGGTGAGGGGCAATGTTTCCAGTGAAATTACAGGACACACAAAGTTTTGACATCTTTATCTCGGGGTGACGAGCGCAGTGCATTGCCATCCAGGGTTTTGAACTGTTGAAGTTCAAAATTCTGAGTGGCGTTGAGCTGTTATGGGTAAGCGTGAAGAGCCATCAGGCGAGCGACTTCGCTCGTCTCGTCACCCAGTATCATAAAAAAAAAAAAAAAAAATCGTCAAAACCGAATCCGTATCTACGTATTGTTTTTTAAATATAATATACATATATCTACATAACTTATATATTGCGACAACCCTACGAATTTGGGCTAGAGTAGGTATTTCAATCTCGTCGGGCCTCGAGTTAACATACTTTTTTTATAGGTAGGTATATACAATATCATACTATTTTGTTTCTACTATAAGTCCCCTCCTTATTAAATAAGTCAATGCATGCAATACAATATCAAACCGTGCTTTTCGTTTGCTTCGAAATTACACTGCGAAGAACGAAACTCAAGCAAAATTCTCAGTCTATTGGGACCTCACACTTTCCGCTCGCTCACCGCCATCCTATCAGCCAGAAGAGTCATAACTCATGAGAAATGTGATACTTTGTAATAAAAACAAGAATTTTCCTCAAACAAAGACACGGACGAATGAATTTCGTATGTGTGTGTAAGGGCCACTACGTGACGCGACCAAAGAAAAGGTTGCGACATTGCCATGAATTTGAAATAGAGAATTTATGTGAAACGGAGAGTGAGCGTTCGAATATCAAGAAGCTTTGAAGAAATACTGTTTATAATTAAATCTTTTGTATTTTAAGGGCTCATCACAACGCCAAAGTTTCACACAATTTTGTCCCGGAAAACTCGAATTCACCTATACCATTTCATAGCCACACACCGTAGGTATACACCTCATATATGATATGCCGTTATGCAGTTTTTAATTCATTCATTCAGTATTAAAAACCATTAAAAAAAAAGAATCTAGCAGGATAGCCAAATTAAACAAAAAGGTATACTTTCGAGTTTTGCTGGGCCAAAAAAAGTTAAAATTGTTTACTGAGTTACCACATTTTTGAAGAGTTTGTGAGACATATTTTGAAAACGAAATAAATGAAATTGAAGAAAATCAACAGTTCAATTTGTTACTATCTATAGATTTATAAATCTATGCAAGCTTCTTGATTCTTGTTTAATTTTCTCAACTTTCCAATTTCTCAATAATTAAAGGAAGTAGATGAAAGGTAAAAGCCATATATCGGGCTTTGTAGCATGCCTTGGGAGAGGCCTATATCCAGCAGTGGACTAAGATAGACTAACCATTATTATGATGATAATGATAAATAATGTGGGTTGTCTGTACAAACTAAAACAAAGACTAAGTTCGTATCTAATTAGTCTCTTAAACCGGGTGTATCTCTAGGCAACAGTCATACACTTCTTTGAGTGTTAATTACATTTTTCGATGCAAAAAATTTTTTTTTTTCGCGATATCATGTTTGGTCCCAAAGTAAGTATAAGTTGTTTATAATGATCAGTACAATAATTATATCCTTGAATACGTCCATCGTCTAGAAACTTAACCGGCTCTCTTGTGTATTATATCTTTGCGGTCCAGCAAACCTCTTAAAAATATAATTATTATGAAAGAGTTTATCTCTCGTAACTCCAATAGAGTTAGCCAGATAAAAAAGGAGAGATAGTAACTTTATTCAGTCTTAATTTAATTAATTATTGTCCCTTCTTCGCCTGCTGTGTTTCTTTGTTCGCTCCATCGATAGGAATCTTTTATTTATGTAGGTTCTTACGCTTTCCGAAGCTTTTCTTGCGGTTTACGCTTATTTTGTTTGCAAATGTTCGCGATATTGAATCACCACTCGGAAGAAGAGTGGATTATTTCTTCTACTTTGTGGTTTTACATATTTTAGAAACATGGCTCTTGAATAATTGAAAAGCAATTTATTTGAACTCTATTAGATTTTATGTACTATAGATTTTTTCTTTACAACAACAGCTGTCTTACGTATGTTGTGACTACATTGAGTTTCTTCGCGATGTTTAATAATTTGTGCCAGTTTCCACTGTAGAACACATCTAGGTTGTCAACTCCATTGGCCATCGGTTTTGCAACAAATAACTGGCCCACTGTCACAGCCGAAGTTTGGGCTAAGTGGTTAGAATGTCTATTTTATTTTACTTTATTTAAGACCAACAGTAAAAAATACGATAATATTTATTTCTTGTCTAAAAGAACATCCATTAGGTGTATATTAATTCCAATATCGTAGAAAATTATTAACTATAAAAAACATATAAATTACTAAGTGCTAAAAAAAGCTAAGCTTCATTATGAACTAGCAAACAAGCAATCTAGCAATAGGCTATGATAGATTGAATATGATTAAGTGAAAAATTAAAGTTAAAAAAAAATCTTAACGTATATTAAAAAAAAATACAATCTAAAACCACTAATTAAAAACTTCGTCAGAAATGAGAAAATGAAAATAATTTTCCAAGTGACGTCTTCACAATGGACCCCTTCAGTTTCACAATTTTTACAAGACCGAGGGCGGGTTGTTATTGAAAAGGCTATTATTGAATGGAAAACGCCGGGTGTTATTCGTGATTTTGAAAAGAATATCATATAAATAAGTCGAGATAAAGAGTACACTTTTGATTTTAAAACATTTCTGAGGGTTAAGCAATTGGTTCACCCCTTAAAACATTTTTGAGGGTGAATATTTTCATAATTCGATAGATATATAAATATTAAAAAGAAAATTAAAATGGTCTTACCTTAAATTATTATTCAAACAATAACTAAGAAATCCGGTCAAGTACGAGTTGGACACGAGCACAGAGGATTACGTACCAACCACTGAAGTGAGAATTTTTTGTGGTACCAACCACATACTTAATTCAGTTATTTCCATCCGGTTCGAGATCTTTACTGCGAGTCCGACACACGCTTGGCAAATTTTTTGTATAATTGTTTGCCAAAATACAGGATACGAAACCTATTACAAAGAAATTTGAAGTTCATGTCTAGTTTAGTTTTTGAGATTAACCCCATAACTATGTCCATATGTCCATATCAACACGTTTGCTCGCTCTCTCTCTCTCTCTCTCTCTCTCTCTCTCTCTGTCTATACGGCGTAAAAGGAAGAAAGTAGTCATTCTTTTTTATTTGCCCATAAACCACATTACTTATATACATATATGAATATGCATATATACGTAACTAAGTATAGACATTGCATGACATTGTCATCGTTTATTGCTGGATAGCCCAATAAAACTAATATTGAAACAAACCCATGGCTACTTAATAAACTTATATCGAAAACCAATAAAGTTGGAAAGTAAGAAAATATTCCCTTACAAAAACAGTTCTGAAAGAAAAATCAAATCTATATTTAATAGGTCGGCTTCATCATTTTCATCTGCCGTCAGGCTGACCGAGAAAAAGTAATAAATTATTCTTCCTCAAAAGAATTATTACCGCCTAAATGAAGTTGTCCTCTCGCCGTAAGGAACACGCCTCCCCTTTCAACTCCCGAATAAAAAAGACGCCAACTGTAAAGCGGGATTGTAACAAGACTGTTTAGTGCAGTGACCGAGCAGAATCGACCCCACCATAAAGGCTCCCCTCGACCTAAATCGCAAAATAATGGACACCACAGAAACCGATCACGTCGCAAATAGCTCACGCACAATCGAATTAATTAATCATGGGAACCGAGTCCCGATGAAGTTAAAAACTTGTCCAAGTCTCCGGACAAGTTTTAAGGAGAAGCTAACGAGGAATAGGTCGGTGGATGAGAGACCAAAGTTCAGATCGAGTTCAGAGCGCGCACCAGACAAGAATGAGTGCAATTTAAAACTCGATTAGAATTCGAACATTGAGCAGACGCGGTTATTAAAAACCGTGTCGTGGTATGAAAACGAGAACTTCGGATCCGTGAAAATGTGGGAATAACTTTTGCTGCAGTTAGTTTTGTTTTTTCCGTCGCAAAGTTTTTAACGAGATTATTAGCTCAAAAAGATTAAATTTGCACAGTTTGTAAGGAAATTCCGTTGAGAATAATACTCAAATTCAATACCTCAATGAATATTTAGACGTTGTGGCTCTTGTTTCTAAATGATCTCATAATTTGCGTGAACTAAACATTTATACTGTCCAAAGTGCAATTGTGGTGCGAACACAATGCATTTTATGGTTAGTAGTATCATTTGCATGTAAAGAGAAAATAGTATAGGAATGGAGGTATCGGGGGTTCGCTTTGCCGTAAAATCTTTTATCATAAACGTCAAACGAGAGTGGCAGGAGTTGGCAGCATTGTTTACGGGCAATAAAATAAATCGAATGTAGACTGTGACTGGGTTAGCGAATACTGTAGGTTTTGCTTAACTATTACTGAATGTGTTGGCTGGAAATAGTGATAGTTTGAGGTAAAATGACAAAATAAGTTTTACTATGATCATTGTCAGCTTTTCATGTTCCTAATGCTAGGAAACGAGCTGTCTCTCAGACAGAGAGAAAGAGAGAGAGAGAGTTCACCAAAAATTAATGGTTTGATTATTAATTTTATTTAAATTTAAGTTAGTTATAGGTATTTATTATTTACTTTATATTATAGTTTGATTTTTAAGAATATTTTGAAGATAACACATGTAAATTGGATTTTCAAAATAAAGCTAAAACTTTGTTTCTATAGTAAAAATTTATATTTTGAAATGTTATTATTGAAAGATTTAGAACTTAGGTTTTCAGCACATAATTTTTGATGACATAAGAAACAGATTTAACGCTTAGTAAAAAGGTACTTACAAATAAAATCAAAATACCTGTTATAAAATAAAATACGTGCTTCATCTTCGACCACATCGTCGCTTACCAACAGGCGAGTTGGTGGTCAAACGCGGACTTATACGCGTTAAAAAAAAAGAAACCTAGTTCCTCAAGACATTTTACTCAAAAATGCTTGTAATGTGGTCATTATTTTGACGTAGCTACGAGTAAGTCATACTTGAATAGGTGTCAGCAAAGTTGTATGGAGTTTCATTGCTGGTGAGTTTAAGTAACCGTCCAAATGCATTACTGGCGAGTTTTGTTTCAAAAATAGTCATATGAAAAAAGTTTTCATATTGATTACGCAATAAATGAATAAGACTACGGTCATTGGCACTCGACAAAATGTATAGAACAGCAGTTTTTTTCCGTCAATTCAGGTTTGGTTCCATAGTAAAAGTTGTCCATAATGACTACAGACATATACCCTTCAGTATTACTACTCCTTTAGTAAACACGTAAATAGATAAAGAACTATTTATATTACACACATAGAACAAAAACAAAACAGAACTTGAAAATAAGTTAAACAATTAGCAGCCACATCTAGAAGTAATTTCTATTAGGCAACCTTAATTGAAACTGGCCAAATTAACTTTACAGATCAAAGGCAATCATATGATTTTAAAGGTACCAATTTAATTATGGAAACTGACGTGGTTTGCACAAATTTTATTTATATTACACGGGAATTACTAACGTAAGATTAGGCCGGTTAAAGCGGGACCCTATTACTAAGGCTCCGCTGTCCGTCTGTCACCAGGCTGTAACTCATGAACCGTGATAGTTAGACAGTTGAAATTTTCACAGATGATGTATTTCTGTTGCCGCTATAAAAACAAATACTAAAAAAATGAATAAAATAAATATTTAAGGGCTCCCATATTATAAGAAACGTAATTTTTTTTTCTCGATATTTATAACGGCAACAGGTAGACGCTTGAAACATTAACTGAATATTAAGTTATATATTCATTTTAAAAATAAATAATTAAAATAAAATAAAACAAATATTTTAAATAAAAACTTCAAAAGAATGCATACATATTTTTCTGGAGCTCGATATTACAACGTGTGTTTGCAATAATCCAATTTTTTACACGTGTATTTATTGAAGACCTATAAAACCATACTAAAAAGCTCCTTCGATAGAATCATGTAAATAAACTTTCTATTACGAGTACTCTCACGTAAAATCAAATGCTTACCAGTTTATTTTTCAAATAAAGTAGCAATTTTATTCCAAGAGCCATTTATGAAGCGCCATGCTATTTTTATGGCACAGGGCCCTTAACAACTTCATACAACATGCACCAGCCCGTTACGTCAACGTTTAAAATGAATAATGATCAATAAAATCCGACCAAAAACGACCGCTCAAAAGCCCAAATGGCTTTCAATACCGCCTCGAAAACACACGATATAATTTTATTCTACTTTCCTTGATAAACACGACCATCCTGAATTATTACTCGCGTGTTCGTTTGATCTCAGTTATAGGCCCCTCGAAATAATATTTAGCAAAATGGACTCACTAAGGAGGGGTTCGTAATTAATTAAATTAAGTTCGGAATACGTTAGAAACAAAGTTCGATGTGGCTACCGGCGACTTGCTAATAGCCAGGGGAGATGATCCGTAGGTCGGATGCTCGCAACGATTTGTTACGCTATAGACATTACTACAAGTAAAAGTAAAGGCTGAGTGATCAGACCTGATATCAGAGTTTTAGGCCACCTGCCTCTGAACCGATCTGAGAGAGATGGTGGACGAGTGGTGCATGTGCGCTTTAAAATTTGACGGTACCCGGTTCGATTTTTGGCCATGGACCAATGAATTATTTAGTACCTACATAAATGTGCTGTTTCGATGCGATCGCTTAAAAACGGCGAAGGAAAAAAACATAAGAGTATGTCCAAAAATCTCGAAAACTCAAAGACATAATTGTGACATTCACCAACATGCACTAGGCCAGTACGGTAGATTAGGGCCCATCCTCTCATTCTGAGAGAAAGCCTGTTCCCCAGCAGTGGGAACATAATAGGCTGATGAAAAGTATCTGACATGGCTTCTGTTGTTGTTATGTGACAAACAACCAGCAGGACCTACAATTTAACGTATACTACTTCTAACTGAACCACGGTAATGCTCAGTTATAAATGCCAGTCACGGTCATATCCGAAGACTGATCGGATAGTCCGTTGTTTAACTTGACAGACATTACAAGCTGCGCCCTGCGGTGTAACGTGGAAAAAACTACGGTTTCTAAAGAAATGTCCACAGGAATCTTTTTTTTTTTCTTAATTATACTATGTTTCATACTCTCCGACTACTCAAACAACTATCCCTTTGCAATAAGTAAGTCTCTCCTTAAATTTGCTACGAGAAAGAGGAACAAATAAAAAAAAAAACATAAGTATGATTATCATATTATATACTAGCTGCGCCTCGCAGTTTCACTCGCGTGGTTTACTACTTATAACATCAGCTACCTGCCAGTCAAAGTTCCATCAATATCGGTTCAGCCGTTTTGGAGTCAATATATACACATCGTTTTTTTTATATACAGATATATTAAGGATGAGGTTTTTTTTTTTATTTGAACTGTTGTGCCACACTTTTAGGATTTACTATTTAAATATTATAGAAAATTCTAAAATTTTACTACCGGCAGGATTTGAACCTACACCATCAGCGATTACGCCCTGAGCGCTCTATTCGGTAAGCTGCGGTCGCTTTAAATTGTCTATACATATTAAAAAATTAGGGAAGTAAGGATTTCATATCAAACTTATTAGTAATGCATTTTTGCGTGAAGGTCTTGTACTGAATGCTAATTCGTCTTCTCAATATCACGACCTTATTACTAGCATGTCATTGGTGAGTCATGCTATTATGAATGTTTTAATAATATACAAGCAAAATCGCGCTAATGTGTTGACTGAAAAACATCGAGCCCATACAGCGGGTCCATAGAGTGGAAAACCCTCAGTCCCGCGTGTTCCAACAGTCCCAAGGGTGTCGGTGCGTCGTCGACACCCCACATGCTAATAGCCAATCATATTCTGTTTACATTTCATCACGGTATATGAATTATATGTTATTGTCTCAGCAAACACCGACCATGGCATTGTCCGACGAATTTACTAGCCAATCCTGCAAAGAACAATTATTATGGGGATAGTCTGATGAATAGAACACGAAAATTGAATTTTATTATTCCATTTCGTACTCGTAAAAGTGCGATTTTTATGAACGCTATACCGAAAATTATTCGACTGGAAATTTGAATGAATACCTAGCCATCGATAGCTCTAGTTTTGAGCTTACAAATAGGCTTTGAAATGGCCGAATCCATTTTCTTGCCACAAACTACAATCATATTTAATTATTTTTTTGCAACATTTGCTTGCAAATAATTAGACATAACAACCATTGTCATCGTCATCATAATTAGCCCATCTTAGTTCACTGCTAGATATAGGCGTCTTTCAAGTCATGTAACTCACCCCGATCGTCTTTTCGCTTCCAGGCACTGCCAGCTGCTTAATTAAAAGGTATAATTATAGTATAACTTTGAGTCTCAGATTATTTTAAACTACGTTTTTTTAATGCCATAGTTTGCAAACAAGTTGACGGGCCGCAAAGCACGCGAAGCAAGCGGTAAGCGATCACCGTCGCCTATGGATATATTTGCAACACCAGGGGAATCACTAATTCGTTGCCGATCCTTAAAGACTCTATTGAACCCCATATAATAGTTACTCAGAAATACCGCAGGAGGGAGCTTATTTCACAAATTGCAGGTGTGAGGTAAAAAAAGGTCGCGAAAAACGCACAGTTAGCGATTTCCACCGATCTATGATAATTATTTGCATGAACTTTCAGGCGGTGACGGCTGGTGAGATGATAAAACCGCGACAAATATTTACCGATTCGAGGGCTTCACAATATTTTTTTATTTTGATATAGCTATGTCTACATTTGACCACCAACTCACCTGATGTTAAGCAATGTTGTGGCTGAAGATAGAACACGCCGACCTAGAAGGTACTTATTCACTCTGGCCTTGAAGATACCCAAGTTATAGTTTACAGAAAACGGGGACGATGGCAGAGCATTGCAGAAGTGATTCGCCAGTGGACTATAGTCATCGCTAAAATATTTTAGTAATGACGGGAAAATTACTAGAACAAAATAGCTTTGTACAGAAAAGCGCTCTATTTCCACCACTCTCTCTTCAAGGCAGTCGATATTTCATACTCTTCTGCAGCAAATACAGCGAAAATACCTCCCTAAACGATATTGCAACAATACATCAGGTTCTTGAGTGCTTTCGTGGGTAGATTAACGGAAAGGGTTGTCGAGTCGATGAAATCAATATTATGAATCGATAGAAAATATTATCGAAATATCGTTTTTATTTGACAATTTATATATTAAAAAGAAAACTTGAAGTGTCTTTTTTAGTCGCGTTAAGCGATTTTTGTTGCGGCAAAAGTATTAGTTTTCACTTCTATCAGCAGTTCCCATGACTGACATTTTTTTTGTTGATTTTTTAAACTTTACTATGTACCTGTAGGAATTATATTATTAATTAGTAGCTGCTCTAAAGATTAGATAAAGGATAACTTTTAGACAAGTAGTTTTGTATATAATTTAAAAACTGGGCATAGCAAATGTGCAAGAGATAAAGTTCTAACAGTTTGAAAATTTATATAATAAAGTCTTTAAAATATTTGGTGTATAATAATAGTACAACGATGGTCACGATGTTGCCTGAATTTCATTCTGTATCGATTTATGTTCCTATTAGAATCGATTTCAAAATCGATGTTTAGCAATTCACGGCATCTCTACGGAGAGCATGGTTTCCAGCAATCAATTTTGGTTAGACAATATTGGATTTTAATTAACTGTATCGCAGGTTCGAGCAACTAATCGATGTAATCGATGAACTGCCGCCGTTGTCGTCGGTAACAGCTATTAGATTTATTATCTGTTTTGTGCTGATAAAAAATAATAATTAGGTTTTGTCAGGTCGATATTGTCGTTTTGGCTTGGGAGACAAAATGGTAGGCTGTGTAATAAAGCAATCAGACAGGTGCTTGATAATTCACAAAAAAAAGTCATAGGACTGCACGTCAGAAGTGAAAACTTAAGTAGTAATTCACCGATTGTACAAGAGATGGCGCTGTTTTAAAATACACGGTACAGCGATCGGTGACGGTGAAGTGAGATCCATGATTTTTGTTCACCCAAAAAGTGCTCAACGCGCCTAACGAAGTTTTCACTTAAAAAATAAGAATAATAATTGGCGACACCGCATACTCTGATTCCATGGGGATAAATGAGACCCTGACCCCTGGCTTGCCTTGACCAGCCGTCTGGAGGTGGAAACCGTAAGAGCTAACATCCTAAGCTCCAGGGTGGAAGTGTTAAAAAGCATACCGCCGCGAGCATCTCGTATAGTGAAAGTGCAGCACACTTCTCGACACCCTAAGCCACCCACGCCAATGCGGCCCCTCCGGTGTCAATTTGCGGTAGCGTTTGGGGGACGGGAGGGGGGTGGGGGGGCATTTAGTGCATATATTTTTAGTAAAAAATATAAATAAATTTAATACACCTACTGAAGAAAATATTTAAATCGGCTAATATAGTTTAGAGATAAGCGTTTAAAGTTTTTGTTCGCATTAAGGATGGATGCTCTGTCCCTTTCTTGCAAGGTGAGTATCAATATAGAGTTTATAATTGCGTACTTATATGTAACGTCATACGTAAGTTTAATGCGCTCTCTGTTTAAAAAGAAATTATAATACTTATAACTATCTTCCTTAACACATTTCAATTTTGTTTTCGATGTTCGGCTGTATTATATTTATGGTCAGTTATTTAATAAGATAATAAAAAATCTGTCCGTTAGCCTATTGCTTAGTAGCATAAAAATCTATGGTAGTAAATATATATCTAGCATTACCTCTTTACAAGTTTACGCCAACTTGAAAGCTTTCAAATTTGTATGAGCCGTCAAAAAGCGATTAACATAATGGACTGTAGTGAATCTTATTTACCGCAAGGTTCGGAAATACTCTCAGTCAAATCTACTGCAGTTCCATTTGTAAAGATTATACATTCCGACTGCAATCAGCGTGAGTGCATTGCCCTCTAATAATATTGAAAATGAATCGTCAACCAAGGCCAAATTACGACAACGTATGAAAAAAAGCAAACATTTGCTTGTTCGCATACAAAATCTGCATCGCTACAGACAAATTGGTAGTTTCACTTTGCAGAGTCCACTCAGTCGTTTTGCAAGTTTAACAATATTTCGGCCGGACGCTCTGCGCCGGTTTTATTTCATAGTGGCGTGCACCGTTGACGTTTTATTTGATATAACACTATTTGGCTGCACAAAAGAATTTTTGATTCCTTAATAACTTTATTTTAAAAGCTTGAATTTAATACCTGGATTGAAAATCTGCCTTCAGTAAGGAATGGGTGAACGATTTCTCAAACATGGAAGAAATTTAGACTTAAATTCTTAGTGGGCAAAAATTTATACATACTAAGCATTATACATTATAATAATTTTATTAGCTCGAGATGGTGATCCGAAAATTGCCTCCCACTATATTTAATACTTTATAAACGTGCGATGTGGAAATCTGAATTATTTACGTCGCACCTAGCCTGCCTATATACATGAGCCTATTTATATTTGGTCTCAAGAATGCCGCTACGCACATCGTCTTCACCTGTGGAAAGTTGGCGAGCAATTGACTTCACATTAGTGCTCAGTTTTAGTGAAGCAACCTATACTGCCGATTACTACCGATTTTAGTTTTTCCGCGTTTCCGCTGAAGGTGCTTTGGTAAAATGTATGGAACAATACGAAAACGAATAAAGTTTTCGACAACTATCAAATATTGTACTAAGGGCAAGATTTGAACGCATTACTAAGTTGGTTGGTAAAATTGGAAAAGTTCTTTCGCCGTCCTTACTACAATGTCAATGGTACGTTACTACCAAACAAAAACAATTCAATCTATACATATAAAAGCAAAATATTACTCACTCACTGACTCATAATAGCACACAAACATGTGGCAAGACTGGCAAGTAGATTCCTTATGGGGTGTAAAAAGAAGAAAAGAGTTTGCAAAAGGGCTATATTATTTGGGGTGAAATGGTGTTAAAAGTTTAGATATGAAAGTCAACGCGTACCTACAAAGTCGCGTGCAACTCCTAGTTAAGTACCTATAAGAATTTAATATAAGTAATAGACCATTGAGAAGATTAGAGGTAGAGCAGTGTTTTAACTAAGTTGTGGGCAAAAATACTTTCATATAGGTACATATTATTCTAATAGAAAAAGGAGAACAGTCAATAGAACTTTGATATGATATGATAATTGTTTATTAACATAAAAGCATCCTATTATTATAGCTTGTATAAAACAGTTAAC
This sequence comes from Agriopis leucophaearia, assembly GCA_949125355.1. Taxonomy (NCBI): domain Eukaryota; kingdom Metazoa; phylum Arthropoda; class Insecta; order Lepidoptera; family Geometridae; genus Agriopis; species Agriopis leucophaearia. The sequence continues at coordinate 6,811,576 of OX421262.1, forward strand.
GTTAATATCTTGTCAGTATATTTTTTTACATTTCATTAGAATAATTCAAAATATTCTAACACTTATAGAAATGCAAGGTACGATGACATAATATATTTAAAATTTGGTTCCTAAAAATGTTAATATTACCTTCTTTGTAAGCATACTAGAATTCATCATTACCAATATTGGTTCATAATTTACCGTATAATATAATGTCTTTAACACTGCATACCTATAACAAAATCATAAACGCAACTTTGTAACCAAACTCCTATGGGAAGGCGACATGTCCTATTCTGTGGGACATAAAAAATGATTTTACGATTCCATATCAGAACACGCAAATCGAAGTCCCCTGTTTATGAATAAAATGTACATAAAACTGTTTGTCTATGATAGAGCCCCTTTTTTAAGTTGTAACTTTATTCGAGTGTGTATGAGTTTTTCGTGGTTTTTTGGATCTCTCTCCTATTTTCAGGCTGTATTTTTTTCTGATTTATTTTGTATTATCGATGCCAGCAGTAAGTCAAATATGGAAGGATGTCGCAACGGAAAAATCCTTTTTAGGGTTATAATATACATGTACTATCGAAATCACATTGTATCATCATTATTAGGCTATCATGTTCCCACTGCTGGGTGGGACTCAGGCCTTCTCTCAGAAAGACAGAGGAAGGGGAATTCACCATAGAGGTCCAGTGCATGTTGGTGAGCGTCTTGCATCTTTGAAATTTTGAGGTTATTGGATATACCGGTTTCGTCACGATGTTTTACTTCGCCGTTTTTGAGCATGGCGACTAAAGAGATATATCTCACTGTGTAGGGAAGTAAAATGTAAAGAAATCTTGCTGTACGGGGATTTTTGGAGCTTAGCATGATATGAATCATGTTATGAGAAAGAGTTCAAATTAAGCTTAGTTTACTTAAAACAACTCAAAGGAGTCCAAACTCAAGGAGTTTTCGGGTAGCTATTGGAGAGTTCGTATATCTACGTTTAACGGTAGTGGTCTCGTCACTAAGTGTTATATAGCTTGTTGAAACAATCCAAATGTGTCAAAACTCAAGGGGTTTACTAGTAGCCTTTAAAAAGTTGCACTATCTGCCTCCTAGCTCCAGCCTCAGATCAGTTCGTTTCCAAATTATTGTTTTGTCATCTGGATTACATAATAAGCTTGCAAAGTATTAAATTGATATAATAAAAAGTACATACGTTAATCTACACTTCCAAGATTGAATTTTGTTTACATGGTTCGTTAGTTACAAAAGAAGTAAAAAAAAAGCAAAACGGAAGACATCAAATCTGTGACGTACATATTCAAAAGTATCATTGTACTTCTCTTACTACGATCTTATAGATGTTCCATACACTTTGTTGAGTGTTAGTGAAATTTTTCTATCTAGAAACAGATTTTTTCGCCATGTCAGTGTTGGTCGCAAGTAAAAGTGGTTTATAATGGTGAGTACAATAATTATATCCATGAATATGTCCATCGTCCAGATATACACCCGGTATATATAAAAGTGAAATACCATTCACTCAATGATTGCCTCATCACGAAATCTCGAGAACTACTTGACCTTTAAAGCTGGAAGATTTTTGTTATGTAAAAGTTTGTCAAGGAATTTGCGATAAGACCGAATTGTAGGGTGGTAAATGAAGTTTTCGCATACGAAGTCATAGACTATTGCCCGCGACGGCAGGTGGAGTATTTCTGATAGAATGGTGACTACGCGAGCATAAGAGTAGCCCCGGCAGACCAGTCCACCTTTGGCCTGATGACATAATAAATATACTTAAATGTTTTTTTCGGAAATACATGAATGAAATTAGAGGTAAATACGGAACATTATCAAAAGGGAGCCCTTTGAATGAGTAGCCAATGAGAATTTCAGACGCAAAATTTCTAATTCTGTAGGATTCGAGTACAAAAATGAAAAATTAAAATAATAAAATCATGTAAAAGTAAGTCACGAAAACAAAATAAATTCCAGTTTATTAATAAATAAAGAAACATTTTTTCTCTTGAAATTTAACTACCGCAATGGTTCAAGCTAGGAAACAATTTACTAAATTACTTATTCAACAAAGACTAAGCGATGCGGAGTTCCTTATTTTGCATTTTTAAACTAATATGAGGGTTTTTTTGCTTGGTCCTTTGCACGGAAGTTTGTCTAGACGACCACTTGGCGGTTAAAAAGCCACCAACTTACCTGTATAGTTGAATGAAGGAGCCACCATCGTAAATTCTAAACAAAACCGGAAACTTCAAATGGAAAAATTTGGTTCCCGATTTGTTCATTTCCATAGATAAGTTTGTTTGTCTGTCGCTCAGTAAAGCGAAAGCATAATGCCCTGCATGCTGCATGGCATGCTTTGATTTATACGTCATGTTGTATGAGTAAACTTTTTATAAATGCTTTAGTTATGTTAATTTAATTTTAAATAACAATTTTACATGGTTTAATATAATATCTGGGACATATCTGGGACATTTTTGCACACACGGTCATCTGACCCAAACTAAGCAAAGCTTGTAATATGGCTGCCAGAGACTGTTATACGTACATATATATTTTTAAATACATACTTAAATAGATATTTACACCCAGACATAGAACAAACACAAATGTTCATCACACAAATGTTTGTCCTAGATGGGAATCGAACCCACGCCCCCAAGCACAGAAGTTAGGTTCACTACCAACTGAGCCACCGGGGCAGTCAAAAAAGGTTGGTTTAATTCTAGACATAGAAAACTATTTTTAGAATAAAACAACAATATACTATGCAAAATTGACATTTAAAAATAAAATAACAAAACCTAGCATTTTTTGGTGGCATAGTATCAGCAATAACGAGCCCTATGCCAGTCTTCGTTTTCAGGAGTCTTATACCCGGTATATCTATCTATACAAAAATCATGTCGACCTTCTGCGCTGATCCTGCGTGATGGACAAACAAAACGACAAACCAACAAACAAACACACTTTCGCTCTTATATCTACACTAATATTATAAAGAGGAAAGATTTGTACCTATTTTTGTATGTTTGTATGTTTGTAATGAATAGGCTCCGAAACTACTGAACCGATTTGAAAAATTCTTTCACTGTTGGGAAGCTACACTATCCCCGGGTGACATAAGCTATATTATATTTTGTAGCGAGGCCGAAGACCGAGCTTACACTCGTGCGAAGCCGGGGCGGACGGCTAGTTATTAGTATAATGAAGAGCGCAGGTACAACGCATAGCATCGGCATGGCGTATGCTAGTAGCAATCGAAATTGCAAATTTGTGCAGGGGCCTTGCTTCGGTTCGTTAGCGACTTGTGTGTACGCGACCAGCTAGGGTTGACAACCGCTAATTGTTCGAGGTTTACTTTTAGTTTGATTTGATTTGAAACCAATTTGATTCGATTTGCGTGCGCTTTACATGCGGTGCGTGACCGCTGTTGGAATTTAATTTTCGCGTTGAGTGTGCTGACCGACAAAATATTTGATTAGTTGCCCAATGCAGTTATACCCTGACCGTGTTTGCTAGCGCTACTAAAAATATATGTTTTTTTTAAAAAATAAAATGAGCGGTAACAAGCATGCGGTCCGCCTGATGGTAAGCAAAACAGCCGCCTATGGACACCTGCAACACTAGCGGTGTTGGCGAAGCTTTGCCAGCCCGGAGAGGTAGATGTAGACATAGACACCCTTTTTGAAACGCTAATGAGTAAAAGTTTTAGTTTAAGGTGAAACATTTTACTTTGCCGGGAAATTCAAATTTCAAACAGTTTTTTTGTTCTTGTAGCTAGGCCGAGTAATTATTGTACACGATAATAATGTTTGCGAAAATTGATTATCATTATTTACAAACTCGCGTAAAGTTATTTACCTCCAATGCACATTATTACATACATTTGTCAATAAATACATTTTTGCTTTTTCAAACGGTTTATTGCCAAATGTATGTAAAGAACGACCAACAATTTTCGCAAATACTATGCCAATTCACAATAATTACCCGGCCTAGCTACATGAACAAAAAAAAACTGTTTTAAATTTGAATTTCCCGCCAAACATGAAACTTATCATCTTAAGTATTTTCGAGTAAAATTAAATTTCGATTTGCTTTGGTTAGTACGTTTGGGAAATTTGATCTGTGGTAAGGTGCCAAAAAGCTTGGATAAACAATATATATTTGGCCTAAAGTTCTTTTAGTATTTTTTATGTTTGTTATGTTACTGATTGAAGAGCAAATCGCTCGCCTGATGGCCTTTGAAAGTATTCAAATAAAAAAAAGCAGAAAAAAAAACCCATAACCTGTAAGCGATAACCCTAAATAATAAATTACTATGAAATAGCGTTCCTTCTTTCGCGGAACGTTTTAATAATAACTGAAATTGTATAATTTGCATATTTGTGTAGCAATCCATTACAGGTGTTAGCTTATAGTTCTGGCATTTAGTCTGCGATTGGCTATTACCATATTTAAATCACTGAAAACGAAAACAATTTATTGAAAAATAAAAATTTAAAATCCTGATCGTTTGTTAATAAAGTTAAGATAACTATTTATTGAAAGACCACAAAAACAAACAACTACAGCACTGCCATACATCACAACATCATACTTTTAAATTAAGTTTTTTGATACTTACTATCCAAACTATTATTATCTATAAAATAAATAAATTGTCTGTATGTCTGTCTGATTGTCTGTCTGTCTGTCCGTCTGTCACTAGGCTGTATCTATGCAAAAAACCGGCCAAGTGCGAGTCGCACTCGCGCACGGTGTTCCATAACATTATCTAAAAAACGAGCAAAAAAAATCACGTTTTTGTATGGGAGCCCCCTTAAATATTTATTTTATTCCGTTTTTTTAGTATTTATTATTATAGCGGCAACAGAAATTATATCATCTGTGAAAATTTCAACTATCTAACTATCACGGTTCATGAGATACAGTAGCCAGGAGTGCGATTTTTGAATCGCTCGTAGGACTTTTTCTATTCGCATACGCAACTAATCACCGGTGACTTCAAAAGCGAGTGATCCAGTTTTTTGGTATTTTTGAATCGCTCGACTTCTGGGTTGCCGTGTTTTTACAAAACACTAATATTTTTCCATTTCACGCAGCACCTTACAGATTTGTACAATAACCGGCAAACCGGTAACTTCCGCAAAGTAAAGAAACGTCAATAAAAAAAAAAAAACGGTTGATTATTTGTAGTCTGTGTACAGTATGAACAATTTATCTGTACATTTGAGTAGAGGCGCTACAGTCGTATTCTCGTAACCAAACTGACAGCTATCCGTAGAATGGTTATAGTTTCAACATTTGACCAACTGTTTAAATAAGTTAGTCGCTTCTTGACAACAAAGCAAAGAGAATTAAAATACTAAATACTAATTTTATGTCTTGTTTTGCATTTGCACGTTATTGTGCCGCGGAGTATGTAATAGTGAGTTACCTTCACAAGCCACTAATATAACACAACATCGGAAATGAATACAGTAATTTGCAAAAAAAACATCGCAATTCTCATCCAAAAAACATATATATGATCATATGTTCTGTGTATCCGCCATTTTTTTCACATCTGTCAGACTTTCTATCGATAGAAAGCTATTCGCATGATATAAACCACTCGTACAGTTACGAGTGATATGACTAGTTCAAAAATCCGACTTTTCTGGATTTCATTCGTAAGTTGATCACATCGCATGAAAAAAGTCCTACGAGCGATTCAAAAATCGCAGCCCTGGTGACAGACGGACAGACAGACAGACGGATAGCGGAGTCTTAGTAGTACCCTAAAAAGGAAGCAAAAAAACGAAATATTGGACCGAGTCACGTGTCTTAAACACCAGCGTCCTGTAATTCCAGCGAAATTACAGGGCACACAGAGATTTGACATCTTATATCTCGGGGTGACCAGCGCAGTGCATTGCCATCCAGGGTTTTGAACTGTTGAAGTTCAAAATTCTGAGTGGCGTTGTGCTGTTATGGGCAAGCGTGAAGAGCCATCAGGCGAGTGACTTCGCTCGTCTCGTCACCCAGTATCATAAAAAAAAAACGAAATTATTTCGACAGCTAAAATAAATTTTCCGAGTTACTATTTACTAGATCGAGCTTAGTGGTGTACCCTGGGGGACGCCTATGTCTAGCAGTGGACTATTGTAGGCTGATTATGATGATGATGACTATTTACTGGTGCAACGGCAAAAAAACTATTCCACGATAAATATAATCCGTGGTACAGCGACGAAAACTATTCCATGGTACCATTAATAGTACAGCGGCAAAAAACGTTGCATTAGGTACCTTAAATGGCTGGCTTCATTCTCTTTTTACAATAAATTATGACAACTGTCAGACGCATTCTTTCAGCAGCCGCACTTGAAATACCTAAACTAAAAATAATTAAAAATATTTAATAAAAATAGGCTTGCGTTTGACCGCTAGCTCGCCTGATGTTAAGCGATGATGCGGTCTGGGATGGAGCACGCTTGCCTATCGTAAAAGAAACCGATTCACTCGTGATTTGAATACACCCAGATTGTAACTACCGGGGAACACCCATTCAGGTAGCGCATTCCACAGGCTAGCAGTTCGCATAATAAAAGTGGAATCAAAGCGCTTCGTACGGGTTTTCGGAATGTCAACCATAAAGCGGTGTCGATTTTTGGTTGCCTATAAATTGGCTTTTAATATTCGTAGCTTTTTAAAGTAAATACTAAAACTGCAACAATGCAACAAAGCCCTTACCTACTCATGTCTATCAAGTTCCGTAGTAACGATTTGCTTTCCAATAACACTGGGGTTTTATGTTCTGAATCGTTTGTCACAACCTATCAAATTCTTGACGCCATATTGCAAAAGTGCTAGAATATGTTGTTTATACTTCTGTTTGAGTTTTTTTGAAGCGAAAACTTCATTAGGCGCGTTGAGCACTTTTTGGGTGAACAATAATCATGGAACTCGCTTCATCGTTACGCTGTGCTGTACCGTGTATTTTAAATCAGCGCCATCTCTTGTAGAATAGGTGAATTACTACTTAAGTTTTCACTTCTGACGTGCAGTCTATTACTGATCCTTTTTTTCTTCTATAGACCTTAGTGAGCGGAACTGTGGGCCCACGACGGAACGGAGAAGGTATACATGATTATTTTTATATAACTAGGCACCTTCTAAGTATAACTTCTTCACATCACAAAGGACAATAGCTTTTGTTGCTAGGACTATTAAAAAATCATAAAAAATCAGCTGTTCCATAGCACACGCTCATTATTTTTAATGTGTATCGGGACTTAACGCGCATTCTTTTATTTACTTAAAAATAGGTACCTTTTGCTCGCCGTTTCGTCGACGCTTCCTTGGTCGCGTGGTCATTGTATATTTTTGAGAGCTTATACAAATTGGCAATATTATATCCTACATAATATGCACGCTACGATACGACGCATCGCTCGAAGAACCGATAGCCGTTGGGGAAGAAAGGTTCTTGAGTGGCGACCACGAACCGGAAGACGCAGCGTAGATTTGCTCCCACTAGATGGACCGACGAGATCGTGAGAGTTGCCGTCATCCAGTGGATGCATGTGGCAGATTGTCGTTTTATTGTAGAAGTTAAAGGGGGAGGCATATGTTCAGCAGTGGACGTCTTATGGCTGATGATGATACGACGTAATTGAGATTTCGACAAACGGAGCAGCACTTTCAAGTACACATAATATTGGGATGCAATATTTGGATCACGTCTCTATACATATTTAGCTCTAAGGATATTTCTCACAGCATCTTTACGTCTAGGGTTTGCCCATTTGCCGATAAATAAGATTCTGAACAAATTATAATATTATTAACACGACAACATATTTGTAACAAATGCAAATAACGTCTAACATTAATAATTATTTAGTTAACTTCAAAAGGATTATCATAATAAGCAGATATTACCCCGATGGAAGTTCTAGAGACTGTATTCTATTGAATTAATAACATATTTATGTGGACACTAAGCTACGGTATGGGGAGTCGTTAGTATAAAGTGCACGTAGTAAATCCTTGGCTAGGCTAATAAGGTTGTATGTTTGAATAGTCGTGTCATTGAAATAGTCTTTTAGAGATTGAAACACGTTAATAAAATCTACAACACACAAGAACAGAAATTGAAAGTCAAGTCTGTCAATTGAGGTGTCTTTAGAAGTTGGCGTTTTACTTGTTATACAAGTTTTTATTAAACTTGCCTTGCCTTCATAATCATCAACATTTCAGCCATAGGACGTCCACTGCTGGACATAGACCTCCTCCACCGATTTCCATGCAAAAGGGCCGGTTGGAAGCGGTCTGCATCCAGCGTTATCCTGCGGTCTCTTTTAGGTAATTTGTCCATCATTTGGGTGGATGTCCTACGCTGCGCTTACAGGTCCGTGGTCCTTACCATCTTGCCTTTCCATGCCTTGTGGTAATTGAAATTTAAGACAACCATCCCCAACCGATTGAGCTAAGATTTTGCTTACACGATGAGTTTGGATGAAAATGTATGGTTAGCTAAGTGACGTCATTCTAAATCCAATACGGCGGACTCCCAAAGATAGCGGACCGGTTATTTGTAATGTGATATCAAATTAAAGGGTTTGCTGAGAAAATTACGAATAACACGTCACACTCAATTTAATATGGCGGATGTATAAACCACCGTCGACCCACAAGATGAACAGACGACCTAAAAGAGACCGCAGGAAAACGCTGGATGCAGGCCGCTTCCAACCGGCCCTTTTGGAATTCGTTGGGGGAGGCCTATGTCCAGCAGTGGACGTCCTATGGCTGAAATGATGATGATGATAAAAGCTTGTATTTAAAAAGTTTTAGTTTCTTATTATACGCCTAACTCACTTTTTTTATTTAGTAATTGGCTTGCAGTTGACCGCCAAATCAACTGATGTAAATTAACGGTGTGATCAAAGATGGTTGGTACATCTACTCTAGAAACCCGGAGTCTACAAAATCACAATTATTTAACTTGAGTGTGGTAGCTAGCCAGGTTACTAAAAATTACCCTACCACCATGATATTATGGTTTATAATGATGGTTATATTCACCGACAGCTCCTCAAAATACAGGGTTATTGATAACTATCTCTAGGAGGCAGCTCCTCTATATCGTACTTAACAACTTTTGTTTCATGACTTTTTACAAAACTAAACATTCACCAAATTTTTTGTACGGATAAAAATTTGCTGTATATTTTGTACGTGCAAGAAGTGGCTCTTAAGGCCCTCTTTTCCCACTTTTAGCAATTTTGGCCATTCTAGTTTTAGTGTGTCTACTTCCATGGGTAGCTTAAAATTATAAAAATTGTGTCATATCAAAATTAAATGTTTAATCTAGAAAACTGTAAATACCGAAACACGATTAAGGACATTTCGGTCGATAGTAAAAAAAATATGAAAGTAATATTGATTAGCGCTTTTCTCCCTGTTTTTTTGTTTGTTTTATTTTATTTTATGATACTGGGTGACGAGACGAGCGAAGTCGCTCGCCTGATGGCTCTTCACGCTTGCCCATAACAGCTCAACGCCACTCAGAATTTTGAATTTGAACAGTTCAAAACCCTGGATGGCAATGCACTGCGCTCGTCACCCCGAGATATAAGATGTCATATCTCTGTGTGTCCTGTAATTTCGGATTCATTCAAATATATACGAGTATTTACTAAATGATGCCTACGATATCTTAATATACAGATTTCATAATTATGGAGGGAACTGTAAAGGTACATGTTGCATTACAGCTATACTTTTCGAAAATTATAAGAAAAATATCTCCCATAAATATAAGTAGCAAAATGCAAGGCTATGTGTAACCGCCGTGGTTTTTTCCATTAAATGCGAATATTTTAAGCCATATGGTCATCTGTAGTAAAAAGTGTTGCTTAAATATAGGAAAACCTCGCCTTAAGGTTTGTCCGGGCCACCGTGCGGTTTCCTTTGAAACCGCATAGGTAATTAATTTTATTACAATTAAGAGCCTAAATTTAAAAAAAAGTATTTTTATTTATTAAAGTCTTGCAATCAAAGTTGTTGTAATCTAGGGAATGTGTCTGTGAGAGATTGTTTGCTATCAGTAACCCTGTATTGGTATAACCATCGCCTATGAATTACCACTTTAGTATCGGTTAGTATAAGTGAATACAGAAACCAGCAAAACAATTCTGTACAAACATTATTGCAGTCCCATTGTGTAAAATAGAAGTACACAGTCTTTAGAGAACGGACGGTCCAACTGGTTCAAAGCTAAACTCACCTACGAGGAATGTTAACGCGCATGTGACTCGAATACGATAGCCATCGGCGCTTCTGTTTCCAGTTACCTGCAACTTTACTGCTGTTAAGGTATTGGCACACTGAAATATAACATACACTACAGCGAAAACTGAACATGATTGTATTATTATTTTCTTTCTTTGTATTTTGACGTGAATACGTCTTCAAATTTGCTTCCATAGTGGGAGGCAATTAAAAAAAAATACTATGATTCTAAATCGGGGGATACAGTTTGATGCTGCAGCTACATATCTATCATCAACATCCAAAATCTAACTTACTATATTTTCACTCTATAGCTAAAGAATCAAAGAATTCGTAACGTTGAGTGAGACATACTTGCTGATGTCTGCGACTTGGTACGCTTAGCGCAAAGTAAAATGTACACGTATTCATGCAGAACAAACGGCCGTGTTCACAACACAGCCACAAACCCATTTTTTTCTGTGTTTGTGATGTTGATGTTCTGTTTTATGGACCTACATATGTATTTTTGTTTATATTTTACATACATTTAGTTTGACCCATTATTTTCCAACACTTTCCTTATTTTCACTTTTCCAAAAACAGCTGTTTCATGCCCAACAGTGCAACTTTTGTTAAGTGGCGGATCAAATTGTGGCTATGTCAATATCCTATTAAACTATTATGAAAAATAATTATCAATATAAATAAATAAAAAATACAGTCGAATTGATAACCTCTTCCTTTTTGGAAGTCAGTTAATAAACAAAAGGGGAATATATATTTTTTTATTTTTAGCGAGTTAGATGAATATTAGGATCCTAAATGAATATATGGATTTAATCATCTATCATCACCATCATCATCATTTCAGCCATAGGACGTCCACTGCTTCACATAGGCCTACCCCATCGATCTCCAAAAGGGCCGGTTCAAAACGGCTTGCATCCAGCCTTTTCTTGCGGTCTCTTTTAGGTCGTCCGTCTATCTTGTATGGACTTCTCACGTGGCGCTTACCAGTCCGTGTTCTCCATTTGAGAACCTTTCCGCCCCATCGGCCATATGTTGTGTGTGCTAAGTGCCTTGCCCACTGCCACTTTATCTTGCTAATTCGGGGGGGGGGAGTAATCATCTATATAAATATACATATAGATGTGTGTATGTTTGTCCCTATGGACTGCAAAAAGGCTGGACTGATTTTGACGGGACTTACTGGCAGATAGCCGATGTTATAAGAAGAAATCCAGAAACCGCGGTGAAACCGCGAAGCGCAGGTAATAATTTGATTAAGTTTCAGTGTGTCCCTAGACTAAATTCTGTTTAACGACATAAAATAAACTTGCCAAATACCAGGAAATGTACCTACTGCCCTAGGGGTGAAAGAGAGTATTGAAACATGAAACTGCGCACGGCTTGCTTCAGTTTTAGATAGTATGTACCTACTCGTATTTTTAACCGACTTCCAAAAAGGAGGAGGTTATCAATTCGACTGTTTTTTTTATTTTTTATGTTTGTTACATCAGAACTTTCGACTGGGTGAACCGATTTTGATGATTCTTTTTTTTTATTTGAAAGCTGTTGCTTCCTGTTTGGTCCTATTTCAATTTGATTCAGTTCTACTATGTTGTTTTTTTTTACAATGTAATAATTAAAAAGTTATTTCCACACAAAAATAATATATACAAAAATGACATTTTGGTTTGTCGTTCCCTTAAGTTAAAGTTTTGATGAGGACTTTCAATCTCTGTTTTTGTTGGTTTCTCTGTTTTATCTCTGTTTTAAAAAAAATATTTCATATTTCTTATTTATACAAGCTCTACATGCATTTATCTGTGCGTTTACGTAGTTTTAGTCGTCATCCTACAAAAATCTTACTTATTTTTTTTGGGATAAAAGTCTGCATCTATTATCATGGACATTAACATGGTTTTCACACATTTTGTTTATATTATACACATAAGGCAATTAGGGTTCATCCTCTTTCTCTCTCTCACTCACTCTCTGAGAGGCCAGTGTCCCAACATGGTAGGCTGATATTAATGATGATGATTAAGTAGCTAGTATCTATGTGTACCGGGCCAAAAGCAAAATACCCTTGCGTGAAAGAAAGAAAGAACAGAAAGAAAAGAAAGAAAAGAAAGAAAAGAAAGGAAAGAAAGAAAAGAAAGAAAAGAAAGAGAAGAAAGAAAAGAAAGAAAGAAAAGAAAAGAAAGAAAAGAAAGAAAAGAAAGAAAAGAAAGAAAAGAAAGAAAAGAAAAAAAATAAAAAAAAATTAAGAAAGAAAAGTAAGAACATAAAGAAAAGAATGAGTAGAAAGAAAGAAAAGAAAGAAAGGAAAGAAAGGAAAGAAAGGAAAGAAAAGAAAGAAAAGAAAGAAAAGAAAGAAAAGAAAGAAAAGAAAGAAAAGAAAGAAAAGAAAGAAAAGAAAGAAAAGAAAGAAAAGAAAGAAAAGAAAGAAAAGAAAGAAAAGAAAGAAAAGAAAGAAAAGAAAGAAAAGAAAGAAAAGAAAGAAAAGAAAGAAAAGAAAGAAAAGAAAGAAAAGAAAGAAAAGAAAGAAAAGAAAGAAAAGAAAGAAAAGAAAGAAAAGAAAGAAAAGAAAATTAATTGTCAGTGTATATTGCCTTTTACAAGTTTTATGATTCACCAACCGCAATATCGTCCTAACATCACCAAAGCCCCCAACCAAATAGTGCTTACGTAATTTTAGATTTATGCAGACCACATTACAATTCAGCAGCTTGTTACCTTTATCATTACCCCAGAGACCGTACCATAAATTACGGTATTGTTCCGCAGAACAGGTAGATAACGTAATGCTGGTTCAATTTGCACAATAGAAAATACAAGACAACTGCATTGCTCGGCGCCAGGGGGCTAGATCTCATAACAAACACAAATAAGCTGACGTGATCCGCTTACTATCCTAGATTAGGAAAGGAGAAAATATTTCTAGCTTGTGTGGTGGAATAATAAAGTGCGATTGGCACGGATTAGGACCGCAATCTGCTAGACGCGAGTTTATGGTCTTTTTGCAGTTTCAGTGACAAAATAACAACCATATTTATCTATACCTACTGGGCCGCGCAGAGAGTACGTTCTTCGCTGAAAAGGACCCATGATACCCATTATTGTGAAAAACTGACAATTTTCAGTGGAATAGCTGATAGTTTTGTTTGTTCGTAATTATGAGTACAATGACCTCTTTTTGGCTTAGTCTTTATGCGTAACCCTGCATAAAACTTTTTTAACCCTTAATTCATTTCCTGAGTCCCAGGGTACATTTTAGCGTCTAGTTTCCCCCTCATTTCAGTAACTTCGTATATATAGTGCCGCGAGCGACGAGATACCAAGTAAATGTGCGTATGCGCCTCGTATTTGGTGAGTAATCATGCCGAGGGATCCATTGCACTTTTTTTTATAAAATTAAACGTTAAAATAATCTTTAGAAGTTAAAAAAACGTAAAGTATTTTTTTTATATTGGTTAATTTAAAGAAGTTAAAATAATACCATTGTTTTTTTGAGACTTATAAGTTTAATTTCATTGATTTTAAGCGAATCTCATTTTTTTGGCATATAATATCAATCGAGTCCCGGTACTAATAGAAGGTGTTTACGTAAGTACATTTCACCAAGTAAATTGAGGGTTAAGGTGAAACGTTTCACTTTGGCGGGAAATTCAAATTTCAAACATTTTTTTTGTCCTTGTAGCTAGGCCGGGTAGATATTGTGAAATGGCATAGTGTTCGCGAAAATTGTTGGTCGTTCTTTACATTATCATGTACAGCTATTAATCAGTTACTTAAAATATTACTTACATATGGCAATAAACCGCTTAGAACAGCATAAATTTGTTCATTGACAAATGTATGTAATAATGTGCATTGGAGATAAATAACTTTACGCGAGTTTGTAAAGAATAATAATCAATTTACGCGAACATCATTATCGTTTACAATAATTACTCGGCCTAGCTACAAGAACAAAAAAACTATTTGAAATTTGAATTTCCCGCCAAAGTGAAACGTTTCACCTTAAGCTAAAAATTATATTCAAGTTATTTCGGTTTCACATTCTGTCCAATAAATATTTCAAGATTTCTGCACCCACTGTCTTATCTGTATGAGAAATTGTTTACATGCAGACGCGGACAGTGGGACGAAATAATGCATTGCAGATCCAGTGAAAGGTTACCCGAGCAGCAAACTAGAGTATTTCTGGTTGGAAGCTAGTTTTGCATAGCTTTATTTACTACATAGTCGTTCTAACCCCCGACACAAAAAGAGGGGTGTTATAAGTTTAACATGCGTATCTGTGCCTGTGTAAATCTATGTATGTAAATGTCTGGATAATTGTGTATATGTGTGTATGACTGGCAACGTAGCTCCCAAACGCCTTAACTGATTTTGATTTTGTTACATTTTGTTTGAATCTTTTTGTTTTTTGTTTGTTTATACTAAATCAAAATCGTCATCGGAGGGACGCCAAGAACCTTCGGCATCCATCGACATGCCGAAGTGTGCTGTTCCATGCTGTTCCACGCCATCCCGCGACCCTAGGCCTAGGCCGAGCGCCGGCCCTGAAACTCTCCAAAATCCAGAGGAGACCTGGTAATTGGATGTAAACAATACTGTCTTGGTATTTTCGCTTTATCGCAAGAATTCCAGTAGTAGTGCAGCTTCATCAAAATCCATGATAATAGTGTAGCTGCGTCAAGATCTATTGCAAACAAAGATAATATAACCAATTGATCATGGATGAGTCATAGTTTTCTTGTGCACCACAACGTAAGCCACGTCGGTTGCAGGGGGGGGGGGGAGAGGAATCGTATGATGCTTGTGATTGGAGAAAACAAAAGGCATTCATTCAATTCGTGCCTAGGATTGGCCCGCTCGAAAAAGATCATACTGAAAATTTAGTATCACGGCGGGGTAAACGATGAATTGTCAAGTTGTTATATCGTCATTGATTGCAACACTGATCCATTTTCTGCAGATGCCTAAGCCTCACTAAGTTGTGACTGGCATCCGGATGTGTGCGGAGTCTAGTGTTCGGTCGCTGCTTCGAGCGTCCAAAGAGCAACTTGATCATCACGATTGTTCTATGTGTTCGGATTGAATCGTTCGGTCGCGGCATCTAGCTTTCGAAAAGCGACTAAAGTCTCTAGTCTACCGAGGCACTTAGGCCATCTGTCCATCTTGTGGGTGAACGTCCTACGCTGCGCTTACCAGTCCCTGGTCTCTATTCAAGAACCTTTCAGCCCCATCGACCATCTGTTCTGCGTGCTAAGTGCCCTGCCCAATGCCACTTCAATTTACTAATAAGTTGATACTATAATTATGTCATTGCTATACCTATGATATATGTAAGTTATCAGTTATTTCAAAGACTTCATAGGTAGGTAGCGTAAAACACTTCGGAAAATAGAAACCTAAGTTAAAAACATCGCCAACCGACAACCAAAACTTATTTACGTAAAACTGGCATATTTTCTGGGCAATAACCATCATTGATATTCAGTTCGGGAATAACAGATTATCGAAATGTAATAAAGCATGGAATAAATATTGTAAAATGAATTCAGTGGCCGCAATAGTCTGCGGACAACCTTTTATTTTCCTCAAATCCATTTTCCATTTATGATAAAAGTATTTTGCGTCAGACCAAACAAAATTATTGAATTTTCATGTAGATGTTAAAAGATAAAAAAACATATTTATATAATGTTAAAATTATTATAAACTTACCTTACAAAATTTACGATTGAGTTTTTTTCACGCATTTTAGACATTTTAAATTGGTTCAGCCGCTATTCTGTGGCTAGCAATGTGAAAATCTATTCAAAAGAAAAAATCGCGCTATCCATTTTGTTCCTTAAAAATATACTGTAACAAGAGAAAAAAACAGATCTCTCCAAATTCTAAGAAAAAGATCTTCACAAAAGAGCGATTCAAAAACACGCTTTTCTTACAAGTGGAAAACAAACAAGGGGTAACAAGGGTAAATCACACACCTTGTTAAAACGAGGCAAATATTTCACAAACAGAATCAGCACCTTGTAATCTCACTAAAGCTGACTGTCGATATGATGAGGGACAAACAAGGGCTAACTCATTATCACCAGCACCTTTATGACAATAGCAACTAAGTCGAAATTTCTTTGGAATAGTTTGGCAAGCCAATAGACCTAAATCAGGCTACCCTGAGCAATAGAAATATACGCATACCGCATACGGTAAAAGGATTAGGGATTTGGACAATGGATCAATGTAAGGCCTCGAAAAGGTTCGAAGCCACAATTGTTTGTGATTGGTAGTAGAAACGTCTAGAATTAAACTGGCGTGGTTATTAGGTGCAAGACACGCTCATATGACAAGACACGGGCGCTCTTGTTCAAAGCAATTTCAACCTTAGTGTCCTCTTAGTGACGTTGGCATTACAGACGCAGGACGCTGAATGCATTCTACTCACTAAGCTTTACTTTTATTTCAATCGCCGTGAAGATCTCATTTGTTAAATCTTTTAATCGTTGTCTCACTTGCACGTTCAGTATATTAAGAGTATGCTATAAGTACGTGCTTAAATAATACATAATAATCACTGTTTTAAACTATCACGGTTGTTCACTAAAGTTATATGATTATTTACGGGATATATAGTATATACCGTGGTAAGGTTGTGGAAGGAGCTCCCGATATTTCGGCGCAGTTACATGCACCATGTTCACGGGAAGACTGAAGAATGCGGGTGGTTGGTGAAAAAGTTCAAAGTTAGGTACAGACAAAAAGATCTACCCGTCCTGACTGAACTGTATATATTATATATATATGTACTTACTATAATGATAATAACAATATTTGATATATAAATCTTTTTTCCCTCTATATTTTTTCTCTTAAAATATGATATAGTTTGTCTAGTTCGTAAAAAATTTACAGATTTACTAGTTAATTTTGCTTTTGTTTTTAATATTAACAAAATTGTATGGGTTAGAGCCAAACGTATTATCAACGGTCCATGAATAGTATTTGTATTAAGTTCTAATTTAGGTTTTCGAAAGCCAGTTCAACTAGTTTCATGACAAATTAATGCCAGCCAAAGAAAATGGAACACAAAGCCAAACGTTTTCTTTCTCTGTGTCCAATTTGAGCGAAAAAGATCAATTGTGTCTGCGTTTGTTTATTACTTTGGCGTAACAAAAAAGTCTTATTACGCTCGTTTGTCGACACAAGATAGACGGTGGGTGAGGTAAAATGTTAGATGTACCCACGATTGTACAGTGCATGGCAGAGAATAAAGCAAATCTCATTTTAGTGTCTATAACTAATATTTATTAACAAATACTATTTTTGATTCAATTAATATATGACTTTTGTCAAATAACAACATAAAAAAAGACGTGTGGCACTCGGGGACTGCCGCGGTAAAGCTATAACATAGCATTTTTTATCAACTTATGCAATTATAATTATTTATTTACTTGTAACAAATATAATTATGTAGGTTTTACAACTCTATGTATGTCGTTCTTTTATCAAACATATTTTACAACGCCATCTAGCGGTGAGAGGAGTGAGTGAGTGGGGGTGTTAGGTTATTTTCGTTACGGAATTTCCGGATTCGGTCTCCACGCTCAAGGCCCGCGATAGAAGCTATGCAATAGCTTAAAAATATAGGGCATTGTTTGATTTTAATTTTAATAAAATTAAAGTTACATTATACAAAATTTGGCGTATAATTCAGTTTTATTTTTATACTTTGTGTAGTAAGACTTTTTGTATTTTTGAAATAAATTATGTCCATTCTGTATTTAGTCTGCGTAATAAAAGAAAAAAAAAATTGTTCTTCAGGCCATGCCGAAATGGTCAATCACTGAAAATTATAGTTAACTTTTGGTTAACTGTAAAAAATAAGTTGGATTTTTTACATCGGTTCTTTACACCTTAATTTAAAATCTACATTTAATAAAAGTTATTGATTCGGAATACTTTTGTAATTACTTATTTGTAATAAGGAATACATAAAAAAAACTTTGTTTTTCTTCTGAGTGATCAAAATTTTAGGAAGTGTCATTTTCTTGCACCTCTCAGCACTCTCCTTTAGTGGTATCTAATGGAAGGCCGCACTGCCTCGAGGCAAGCAAAATCAATTTCAACACAGTTCTTCTTCCTCCTAGCGATTTGTTTCTTTGCTGCTCTGGGGTAAGTCTGGGAAACCTATCTAGATTAAAACTTCTTTGCTGCTAATCCTAGGATTTGATTTGCAAATAGATTGAATTAATTTGGGAATGGAAATTATTTTTAAACAGTTTGTTTCGAGAATTTGGGTTTAAGTTAAGTTGGAATTTAAAATATTTCGATGGAATTGTAACGCTTTAGTCACATTTTTGACGAACAAATTTAAAGTCTACGAGTCTACGGGTTCAAGCTGTTTTTAAATATATCGATAGAAAACTTTTTATTGTTCAAATCATAAATGACATAGATAGGAAAAAAAAAATTGCTTATGACAGGCAATTATATACATTGCAGTAGCAGGACTCTTTTGCAGGGCCCGCCTGAGGAAGTACCACACCTTTGCCAGTTATTTAACCGCCAAGCAGTAGTGTGCAAACACTACTGTGTTCCGGATTGAAGGGCAATGTATCCAGCGAAACTATAGGGCACACAGAGATTTGACATCTTATATCTTGGGGTGACGAGCACAGTGCATTGCCATCCAGGGTTTTGAACTGTTGAAGTTCAAAATTCTGAGTGGCGTTGTGCTGTTATGGGCAAGCGTGAAGAGCCATCAGGCGAGTGACTTCGCTCGTCTCGTCACCCAGTATCATAAAAACAAAAATATTATTAACACAAGAATAATTCCATTGTAGCCGTAAATATAATCCACGGATAAAGCTCTGTTAGAATTTGAGGAATCACTTTAATGGCTCCATTTCCTTTTGAGTTAAACTATCGTTATTAATAATTAGGATTCTCAACCCCACCTGGGCGCCTTTGGGAGCCATCATCGTTATAATTAAGCTTCGAACCCTTTCAGCCTCTACTGTATTCTAGATACCTATCTCTCATTACTACACAAATGTATATTGTAATCTACACTATATCTACACTAATATTATAAAGAGGAAAGATTTGTACCTATTTTTGTATGTTTGTAATGAATAGGCTCCGATACTACTGAACCGATTTGAAAAATTCTTTCACTGTCGGGAAGCTACACTATCCCCGGGTGACATAGGCTATATTATATTTTGTAGCGAGGCCGAAGGCCGAGCTTACACCCGTGCGAAGCCGGGGCGGACGGCTAGTTATTAATATTTTTGACTAAGCAACAATACCTTCAGGTATTGGCATCGTTTCTGTTTTACCATTCACTAAACTAAACTAATTTGACGGCACTAAAATTATCTGCTTTTCTTATTATTTCAAGCTGTGAAAAAAGGATGTCAACAATTATAGGTGACAAAATTAGTTTAGTGTAGAAAATGATAGGACATAATAGACGTTAACCGACTTCAAAAAAGGACGGTTTTATTATCTGGCTGCCATATTACAAGCTTTGCTTAGTTTGGGGTCAGATGACCATGTGACCATGAGTGCAATAATGTCCCAGATATTTAATTATTAATTCCATTTTTTTTAGGGTTCCGTGCTCAAAGGGTAAAACGGGACCCTATTACTAAGGCTTCGCTGTCCGTCTGTCCGTCTGTCCGTGTGTCCGTCTGTCCGTCTGTCCGTCTGTCCGTCTGTCCGTCTGTCCGTCTGTCCGTCTGTCCGTCTGTCCGTCTGTCAGTCTGTCCGTCTGTCCGTCTGTCCGTCTGTCCGCCTGTCCGTCTGTCCGTCTGTCCGTCTGTCCGTCTGTCCGTCTGTCCGTCTGTCCGTCTGTCCGTCTGTCCGTCTGTCCGTCTGTCCGTCTGTCCGTCTGTCCGTCTGTCCGTCTGTCCGTCTGTCCGTCTGTCCGTCTGTCCGTCTGTCCGTCTGTCCGTCTGTCCGTCTGTCCGTCTGTCCGTCTGTCCGTCTGTCCGTCTGTCCGTCTGTCCGTCTGTTCGTTTGTCACCAGGCTGTATCTCATGAACCGTGATAGTTAGACAGTTGAAATTTTCACAGATGATGTATTTCTGTTGCCGCTATGACAACAAATACTAAAACACAGAATAAAATAAATATTTAAAGTGGCTCCCATACAACAAACATGAATTTTTTTGCTCGTTTTTGCTCGATATTGATAACGTCAACAGGTAGACGCTTGAAATATTCACAGAAAATTTAGTTATGTATTCACTATAAAAATAAATAATTAAAATAAAATTAATATTTAAGGGGGGCTCCCATACAACAAAAGTGATTTTTCCCGTTTTTATAGATAATGGTACGGAACCCTTCGTGCGCGAGTCCAACTCGCACTTGGCCGGTTATTTTTTTCATGTATGTTCACCGATTTCTCCACCGATTGTTGACCGATTTCTTTTTTTTTTCTTTTGTTCGGTATAACCTCAACCTCAATTGACATAGACACAGACTTTTAATCAAAAGTGTAAAGTAGTTTTTTGATCCGATCGCTACCAATCTTCACAGGATTGCCTGAAAATGTCATCAAAATCGGTCTAGCCGTTTGGGAACATACATACGTACAAACGTACATACATACACACATCACCTTTTGTATACAGGGTAACGCATTTACCCTGTATTCAGTAATGTAAGCCGAAAGCAGCGGGGCTAATATGGATCTTTGATCGGGATCGCGACTTGTCAAAATTTTGTCAAAAAAAAGCGTTGTCTATTTCCAATTTCGTAAAGTCTGTGCGGAAAGAGAACCGTCATAAAATTTGAGGGCGCAACTGTGTTTTTTTAACGTATTTGCTATGGTGACAACACTGTTACGTCATTATAGCGCGACTATGATTCTTGATATTTCTACACTTTGTCAAATAAATTGATACAAAATTCTGTCTAAATAATACAACCTATTAATATAATAATCAAAATCATATTGTTTTGTAGTTCCATTTTTCGCCACGACGGTTCTCTTTCCGCACAGACTCTAGTATGAAATTGGAAATAGACAACGCTTTTTTTTTTGCGTCATAACCCCTTTCAAGTGTCAATTCTGACACTGACTGATCCCGATCAAAGATCCATAATAGCCCCGCAGGTCATTGTACTTATCATTATGAACTTTTACCATGGGACCAACGCTGAAATTGCGAAAGAAATATCAGCTGTTCCATACATTTTGTCGAGTATCAATGACCGTTTTCTATTAAATAGATGATTTTTTCTCTATTTCATAATATGTATATTCATATGACCGTGTGTGCAAAAATGTCCCAGATATTTATTTATTTCATTTTATTTTATATGAGTAAAATGACCTGTTTTCGATTTAGTACAGCGGGTAAATGCGTAATCCTGTGTATAGAAGATTTTAAAAAAAACGTAAGTAATTGTTAGTGAACCTTATATTACGTCGAACAAGAATACAAACACACTAACTCCAAAATATGCGTCCAAACGCCGATTTGATCCCGTAGACTTTTAAGATCTTCGCTTTGCTAGGTCAAATAAATAGACTGATTTTCGTTAAAATTACAGTATAGAAAAATAAGAGGTATTTCGATACCATTTTTCGTGCTTTATCATGATGCTGCGTTATGGTAAACGACAAAAATGATGGCCTCCTCCCCCATTTCTATGATTAGGTAACGATGAGTTGCGACAATGCTGCGTAGAATATTTATTTCACTGATATTTTTTTAAGTACCTTATATCTAAATACCTATGGAATATTTATAGAGGCACTTCAAAATTAAATTATTTTACGGAGTAATTTTTTTTTTAATATTTGAAAAAATTATGTATGTAAAAGGTAACCTAGGAAGCCAAACATTTTCCAACTGTGTATAATTACATGAAAGTAAAATACCACTCACTTATTATACGAACACTCGAAAAGTTAAACACTTAAACGATGCTGAGATAAGTTTCCGACTGCGCAAGAAAGAGGGTTAGGTTTTTTAAGTGTGTATGTCTTTATTGTAAGATGGTTTCTTTGGCACGCCCTACAGCCTAAAAGGCTAATGGATTTCGACATGTGAGGTGTCATTTGAATCTTTTTAATCTACGTAATAGCTTAGCTTTACCTAGTCTGTGGTTTTAATAGTGAGAGTGACATAGGGTAAAATAATTCAAGATAGCGTACGGGAGAAAAAAAAATTGAGGGAAAAAATAGTAAGTTAACTTTGTTAAAAGGTCAATTACTTTTAGGGTCCTACAATGGTAGGTAACTGAAAGTAACAGCGTCGCGCTGTTGAAGTCCGTTAAATATAAGACTTCAAAAAATCAGGAGGGTTCTCAGTTCGGTCCGTATTTTTTTTATACAGTGCAGTCAGGTTATATTTTTTAATTTGATTTACTTGTTCGGCGTAAAAATTCGGATTGACAACAGAAAATATAAGTTTTATTGATTAGGTTTTGGATTATTCAAAATATGCATCTATAAGGTATAAATAGGTTGCGAGGCGAGTTTGCCAGCACTCACTAATTATACTTTAATTAGTTTTTTTTATATTGCGGTCAAAAGCAAGCGGCGTTGTTAGCGGTTATTAAAAAAAAAAAAAAAAACTATATAACGTTAAGGTTTAACTATCGTGAAAGAATTATTAAATTTACGACAGGAACATATCAGAAAATCAAAAAGGGATTAAAAGTGTTTCCGTACAAAGTCACAGGCAACAGCTAGTTAAAACAAATATCAATTTCAGAATAAGTCCACGCGGGTGAAACCGCGACATCACATCACATCATCAGCCAATTAACGTCCACTGTTGGACAAGGCCTCTCTCACAGAGAGGGGTTTTGCCATAATCCCCACGCTTGGCAGGCGGCTTGGGGATCGCAGTACGTTCACCGTGTACTATTAGGACTCTGCTGCCCATCCTCCGGTGGTTCTGGTCGCAGTTTTAGGACATACCCGGGTCCGCAGAAAAAAATAGGGATTAAATAAGGTCCGCGGGAAACCGCGACGCGCATGCATTATATAAATATTGTTAAAAGAGCATAACCTACAGCAAATAATGCGAATTTTATACATACATACCCTACTGCCACAATATTGCAAGCTCTACTTAATCCAACATTCAAATTCAACAAGCATATCGACACAATCGCATAGAACAATGTTACAAGCAAAGTGACTTAACAAAAGCGGAAGCGACAGATAACACGGAAATGTGACTCGTGATAAAAATGTAATTTCCCGAGTAGCGAAAACACGGTCTTTATACGAAAATATTTCGCCTCGGGCAGCTTCCCCATTGTACCACCGTCACGGAATCCAACAATCGTCTGAGGGCACATTCAAATGATAATCTCAGCATACGCTTTGGAAATTATTCCTGTGGTAACACCGTTACACCGATGCCGGCTTGTCACATTAGCTTGATTTAAGCGCGTTACCTGACGGTAGCAGTGAGCGCGCACCCTTATGTTACATTTCGGAGATATATTATTGTTGTGCTTCCGTAGTCTAGATTGTAATTTAGTTTAACGACCAGTGAAGATCATCGACGGTTTTAGACACCCATTTATTATGTTTGCATGTAACAAGATGAAATAGTTAAGCAGTGCTTGTTTTACTATTATTCATCTTATTAACATTTTTCGTCGATGAAACATCAAATAGGCTGATGTTAAACTTTTTTTTATTTCTAAGTAACAATTATTTAATTTTCAGTGTCTCTTTGGGTAACATAACACTCTCGAAAATCGAGTTAATACTGTTTAACATATACCTGAAAATATTAGGTTTTTTTATGTAGGAGTAAATCCCTAATACGTACTTCAGAGCTTGCAGTTTGTTACAACACGTTTTTACGGCGGAAAATAATTTTCTGCGAGGCGTTAAGCATCTCCGGAGCTTCAGAGATACGCGGGTGTGAGTGCGAAGCCCTATTAAGGGTCTATGGGCATGCCATTAAATAAACATCTCTGATGGCGGGTTCCCGCTAGTTATTAGCGTTGCCTCTCCCCAACCACTCGAAGCTCGGTGATACGGCACGCAGACAGCGCGGGGGCAAAATCAATTTCATTTTTCGACACGTGCATTAATGTTAAGAAAGGCGATTGAAACCACAATTTTCTTTCGGGTCTCAGTACACCACAAAAGTAAATAGAATTTGCATAATTTATTTTTGTGTTCCACAGATTTTCCTGTAAGATTGTTTTTCCGAGTAAACAGTAAACACTCAAGCTTATTAAATCTTCAGAACGTCGTAAAATTTTCAAACAGAATTTAATAGAAAAGTGCAGTACTTAAAGACGTGCATTTTTTGTTTAGAATCATAAGGAGATTTTCTGTAATCCATTCTATATCCTCGTTTCGTTCAAAGTCCACTCGTATCGTGTCATTATAGAAAAGCGGAGTGATATACACATGGACAATCGTAGCTTTTACGGACTTGGAAAATGTAGAATGCCTTGTAACATTCACAGAAGGTTCATATTTGAATAAAACATTCACACCAGATATTGTGTTTCAGAGTTAGAGTAGACCGAGCATGTTTTACTGCGATTGATTCCGTCCGCAAGACGGACGCTGGATCGGAGCGAGACTATCCTGTACTTATCTAATTTTATTGTCACTCGTCGACGTCCGACCCTCTGCTACCGAGACCGTTCTAGAAAATTCTTTCTTCCCCATCGGACACTTTTATCTTAGGGACATCTTTATTCTGAAGCAGTTAAACTCAATTCAACGCTGGTCGTAAGATAAACGGGCTGTCTGGCTCGGTTTAACCGAGATATAAAAATTCGACGTCTTACGAAATTTTGGTCACGCTATCGCCTGAAAAAATCTTTAAGAACACGCTCTAAGTTTTATTTTCTGAGATCTAGCAGATGCGACGAGAGTTCATGTTAACTTTTATTTTCATAGATGGTAGAGTTGCGTGAGGTGAGAGACATAAACTTTTGTTTTCTCATTTCAGCTTCTTATTATTCTGAAAATTCATTATAATATCATGGTTATTTTTATTATTTTCTTGATCATGGTACGCATAAAAATATTTGACACAAACTGAACGCAGACTGTCACTTCACACAAGAACACAATCAAATCAGCGCGCGAGTAACAAAAAGCACTGGGAATCTTAGGAATATGTTATTGGTACAAGAGCCGGAGGCACAGAAACATTTATTTTTCACAAGCTTTTATTTAATTTTCAATGTTTGTATGTTAGTTTGTTTGTTTATGTCCTCCTAACTGATTTAGCTGAACTTTTGCATACACATTTAGTTGTGGTGACAATACACACAGACATGCAATACCCAATATTCAAATATTTTCAAAATCCCCGCTACCACAAGATGGTGGATAGTGTGTGTTTTTTTAACCCTGTTAATATGTGAAATGAAATGTTAATGAAAGACCTTGAAGAGGAGGAAACGATAATATGACATCACAATAAATTCAATATGGCTGCCACCCCAAGATGGCAGTTTACATTTTCTTTGCTAATTCTAAAAGCTTGTACAAAAATTTATATAACAGTATATTACACATTACTCATAATTAAACAATTTCTAATATTTTATATTAAGAGCATCGTGAAAATTTTTACCTACGTTGTTTAGTCCCTGGGGGTCTAAGGTATCAAAATTATATCTATTGCCTTTAAAAATTTTACTTCGATTTTTTTATTTTTTCCAAAAAAGAGTACATCAATTTTTTTGTGCCAAAAGTATGGAAAAAATTATAACCCCCCCTCCTACCACACCCCGCGAAACACTGGCCATCTTCCCTGCACCCCATTTATCGTAGCGGGCGGGTTTTGTGTTATGCGACCAGCCTTTAATTACTGACACATAGGTAGTATTTATTTCCAAGATCCATGATTTTACATATCATCGACGACCTAGTTAGGCACCAGAATAATAAATTTAGTCCGTTGTTGCCCTGTACTGAAAAAAAAAACGTAGTATATTTACCCCAACACTATCGAAACATGTTCAAAAATTAAACCCTACAATATAAGAATTTAAATTCTTATAGAGTTGCTGGCTCTTGGCCTATAAAGGCGCTTATTTCCTTCTGTTTTGAGAGCGCCTCTTCGGCGCATTAGCTATGATAATTGGGACATTTGCTTTGCGAATGGGATGACATCGGGTAATAATAATGTGGCAAAGCGAGGCGGTTAACAGCGTACGTGATACGTACCTAAACAGAGTACCTAATTTAAGATTCGATATAATGCGCAGTACTGAGATTGTTGGGGTTGATCGTTAAATTGACTAATGGTTATACAATTACATAAATCAAAATTATGTGTTACGGGGATTACGTGTAAATAGCGACTTCAGATGCTTCGTGCGACCTCGATCTGCCCTCCGATTCATCTAAACCAATTGTTTATAAATTTGACACTTTATCCGTACTGAAAGTGTCAAAACTGTTAATTTTGAGGCAATGCATTAACAATTTAAAAACAATTGTTTAAGTAAAAGCCCTAAGTAGAGATACTGCCCTGGTTTGTGCATTTCAACAACAGAAAAGTTTTTTTTTGTTTAAATTAGAACGGCTGTCAAGCCATTTTTGTAAGAAATTTGTTGTAGCCACTTGCACTCATATAAATCCATGCCAACTGTGTTAGCAACTGTGACGCGGAGTTCGACGCGTTGACATAAATACAAATGTTCAATCAAGGATCTGTCATAATACCTGGCGACAGATTTTCCTTCTCATTTCCGTTCTATTTACTTCTCTTTTCTGTGATTTCAACACATTTGAAGTTACACTTATTGATTTATGCTCGTGCCTTTATTAGCTAAACTAAATACAAGCTTACTAGTAATAAAAAACTAAACTACGAGGTTAAAATGAAACAACAAGCCCTCTACAAACCTGACCACTAGTGCGAGTGCACTAGAACTGTGAGTCATCAGTCACTCGGAGTGGCTTCACTTCTCTTCACTTCTCGGTGACAAAGAGTTCGCGGAATTCATTTCGCACTACGCTGAGAATGTGAAATTCATTTCGTAACGCTTCCTTGAGATATGAGGTGGTATATTACAGGATCCATTAGCGTTGCGCTCGAGTTTACTGCAGCTTTAAACTAATAGGTACACCTACCTAATATGTTTAACCACTCGCGTATAAACTACAAAGATTTTCAGCTAATACGGATCTTGCATATTTTATTGTTCAACTGCGTAGCGAAACGGGCATGTCGCTTGTCTGATGGTAAGCGCCGCGTATAACTATTTGATTTTGATCGAATTGAATCTAAAATACTTGGAAATAGCTTTATATAATAATAATAAATATCTGGGACATTATTGCACACATGGTCATCTGACCCCAAACTAAGCAAAGCTTGTAATATGGCAGCCAGAGACTGATATACATACATATATATTTTTAAATACATACTTAAATAAATATTAATACCCAGACATAGAACAAACACAAATGTTCATCACACAAATGTTTGTCCTAGATGGGAATCGAACCCACGCCCCCAAGCGCAGAAAGTAGGATCACTAACAACTGAGCCACCGAGGCAGTCGCCATATTATATATATTTACCAACGACTAAATTAGGTTATCAAAAACTTTTTTTATTATATTGAGTGACAAGACGAACGAAGTCGCTCGCCTGATGTCTCTTCACGCTTGCCTATGGGCAAGCGTGAACAGCACAAGCCACTCAGAATTTTGAACTTCAACAGTTCAAAACCCTGGATGGCAATGCACTGCGCTCGTCACCCCGAGATATAAGATGTCAAATGTCTGTGTGCCCTGTAATTTGTTTACTGACGGGTTTTAGTTGTTTACGTAATATTTTAATGAAAGTGGAGCTGTTTTTCAAAAGCCTGCAATCAAATCTCATCTCATCTCTCTTTTTTTCGAGTGCGCAATTTATGTTTAGTCCAAACTTTACACCTCACCCGAAGT
Source organism: Agriopis leucophaearia (assembly GCA_949125355.1). Lineage (NCBI taxonomy): Eukaryota > Metazoa > Arthropoda > Insecta > Lepidoptera > Geometridae > Agriopis > Agriopis leucophaearia. Next base: position 6,839,795 of record OX421262.1, read on the forward strand.
CGTGAAACATTTCGTACCAGAACCATAACAAGCTTTAATTTACGTCCTACTAAATTTTAACTATCAATAACGTAATCATTAAATGTGCAATTTCACAGCTCTAACCCACATTCAAAATCACTATTGTGAATTACGCCGTTGTTACTGGCTAGAATACCTGCCTGCAATAAAAACAAAACCAATACGATCGTATCCCGCCATGATCACAGATTCTGAATTTAAATCTGACAGAAATGAGAAACGAGACTATTGTGGCTAGTGGCGTATGAATTCATAGCAAAATTGCATTGAGGGTGGCAATCCTCTTGTCTCTAGTTGGTCTCTAGTGGCAGAGTGGCTGCTACTCGACTTGAATGATGACCGCCGCGCTGGCGAAGAAACGGTGCAATTGCTTTTTTAACTGAAGTAAAACTGTAATTTTAAAAGAGTTAGCATTTTTTTAATCAAGCAATCTTAAATTGTCTCTACATATTTTTTGTACTATTATTTTAGCATAAAAAGAATAAAGTAATAGTTATTTTGGTTTTCCATATCTACAGTATATTATAAATGCGAAAGTAACTCTGTCCGTCTGTCTGTTTGCTACATAATCACAGCTAAACGGCTTAACCGATCTCTATAAAAATTTGCGAGGTAATAGTATGTATCATGAGGACGGACAAAGGCAATTTTTTTTCTGAAGAAATCGCGGGCGAAGTCGTAGGTACAGCTAGTAAGTTAATAAATGTATTTTACCACAATGCGTTTCATAGTGATTATAGTTTTTAGACTGCCCAGTGCCCATATCTATCTCTTTCGCACAAAAAAAACATAGAGAAAAAATTACTGCGTGAGAAATATAAAATACCAATTGAGAATTAATTATCTTTAGAAAAACATTGCAAATGGTGTAAAACTATATTGTATTGATTTTAACGGAAGGTGGAGATAAAAAAGCTCGAATAATTTTCTTTTTTTTTATATGTGCTGCCAAAATAAAACATAATATTATAATTATATTAATATAAAAATTAAAACTTTTGCAATGTTATTTATTTCTTAAAATAATGCCCAATTGTTTTTTTTTATTCTTACATAGCAATTTTTCTTAAAATGTGCCAAAGGTTCCTTTGGCTGGTAACTTCCATCGTAGACCACTTCATTCCTTAACATCAGGCGAGAGGGCACACGCGAACGCTTTTTTAATTTGGTTGAACTTTTAATTTTGAACTGTGGGGTTAGTACGAGAACTTGCGAAATAGTATTCTTTCCGTAAACGATAGCAAATGTATGAAAAAAACAGTTTCCTTTTACGTCCGATAGAGGCGCTGTTCAATTTTTCATACATTTTGCTATCGTTTTTGGAACGAATACTTTTTCGCAAGTGCTCGTACTAGGGCCACTGGTGACATTGCTGGGATCATCAGGAAATGAGTGTCTGATGAAAACCATCAGGCACTACTTATTTTCTGTATTTTACGTCATACTCTTGTTTTATTACTTTCATTCTTCCAAAAAATCTTTGACATTGACATAAGATGACATTTCGATGTTTACCAATATGTTTCTATGTTTTAGGTGTGGTTTTAGGCTTACCAATGCCCCTGAAAATGCGAACGTATGTTGTAAAACGTAGACACTACTAACCAGTTTTTACCACACGATGCAAAAATCCTAGCCAAGGTGGCAGAGCGTGTTAAAGTCAGCTTTTATAGCACCATTATACATTACAGCACATGCTGTGCGGATATTGTACTCTGAGCTTAACGATTATGAGTCAAGCAAAATTGTTCTTGAATATTACTGGAGTTAAGTTTCAAGACTACTTTAAGTACCCTTTGGTTATGGAAGTCGTTCAAAAATGGTTCTAGACAATTTTAACGTTTAAAACGATAGAGGTAAGTGTAGGTATTAGTATATTTAGTTTTATGTAGCCCGCGACTTTGTACGCGTAGACTTTCATGTAAACATTTGTTTTTTTATAATTAAATATCACTCCACAGACACCGGGGTCCGTGACTATTATTATACTTTACAACTATTTTGTTAACTTTAACAAATTTACTTTACACATGTAAACTTTTAACTCCCGTAATCTTTTCGCAAAATCATTTCTTAGCGGATCTCAGCTACGTACTCGTAGGTCAAGTAGTTTTCGAGATTTCGTAATGAGTCAGTGAGTGAGTGATTTCGCTTTTAAACAAATATAGATTTAAATCACATTTTCAATCCATGACTTCATACTTGCCAATGTCAACTATTTTTAATCGACTTCAAAAAAGGAGGGAGGACGGAGAGGACGGTTCTATGTTTCACTGTTTTATTAAGGTGAACAATGAGGTGAGTTTCCGGTCCCTAAGGGCCAAATGTCTCGACCCCAAATGGCTCAAATATGTAACCACTGCCGAAGTTAGCATATTTGATACGCTTGTGCTATTCTGCCGAATTGCCCACCTTGTGCTTACAGGAAGATGTGACGGTGCCAAAGTATACAAGTCGCGACCCATACAAGAGGCCGTCCCAACTACCAATATTATACCGTCAGGCCTCTTTTCGTGGTCACACTTCAAGACACTCGGTTCGAGCACAGCTGCGACATTGACAGTGGAAAAAGCCCTGTGTATGTCATTCAGACAAGCGTGTCAGCCAATTTGACCAGCGCTTCTATAGCAAGAGAGACCAGCTGACTGAGCTGGTCAACTGCAGTACGACACTGACAGCAATAGGCCTTACAGCACCTTGCATCCAGATAATACCTGTACTAAATTTACACCTACGCAACTATTAATAAAATGTATTTAAAATAATAGATCCAGATATTTTTTCACGTCACTTAACATGTCAGCACCCGGTAAAAAATTACTGACACACCTCCGAACTACTCCCATTTTAATATCAACTCAATTAACTAATGCATCACATGCGAGCGAAAACGGAGGAGTGTTTCGTTTATTTTGGTTAAAAAGTGTATCTGAAAAATATTATATCGACCGTTTCCGATACGTACTGTACTTTTTAGATGGATATGGCTACGTAATAACATACGAGTATTTCAGTGGAGGGCAACTTTTCAAAAGGCATAAAGTTCGTGTTGCGGCGCCTGATCAAGTTATTACGATATTGCGGCAACACTATGAGTAAATACGTCAGAATAGTGATGTGACACTCCACAGGTCACGAAGAAATGATATGTGTTTGAGTCCTTGCGTACTTACTTACGTTGCTCGTGCATCGACCAAAAGTGCATCTTGTCTCCGAATTAAGATAATTAACGCCATTGGCCTCACACACACGCTGTTTTTCGCCAGTCGGCGACTTGGAGATCACGCAAGTCCGACTCTATGGCATCTTTCCAGCGATATCTAGGCCAGCCAAATACGCCTTTTCGACATTTCAATCCTATCCCATTCTCAACAAGTAGCCTGTAGCGGAGGTTTTGCAGGGTTTGGTGTTTATCATGATATTTGACTCGGCCATAAGCACTTTAATCTCAATTTTTTTCCTGACTCTCCAACTCCCGTTTTCTCTTTGCACTGAACCCAGAATCATGCGCATCATTTTCCTCTTTGCCACTAATCTAGCTCTTTAAGGGTCAGCGTCTAGGGCTCACTTCTGTATACATCAAGATCGACCAATGGTATTTTGGTTCTGTGTATAGGTTTTTTTTCGCAAAGCGTGTGTTTTCTGTTTGAAAATCATTGTCGGTACTAGAGTTAAAATCATCCTTGGTACGATGACGCTTGGCTAATAACTAAAACTAATTTCATAACAGTCTAGTCTACCTACTGTACCCATAGTACTGCAAAGTGACAAAAATTTAAGGAATTAAAATAATGTAAAATACAGCCATTAATTTATTTCAATGTGTAATAACCGCGAAAACAAATCGTTAAAAATATTGACTATGCATTACGAAACGCGTAATTAATATTATATGTAAAATGGTACATTTTTTGATATAGTATTTAAGTAGTGTTTTTTTATACTTTAGTGTAACTGTTATACATTTTACGTCTAATCCTTTAAGAATGAATATTTCAAGACTGGCGGGCCTGCAAACACGAAACGCTCATCCCAAGGCCTTCCAACTTTGCAGTCTTCAAAGTTGACAGAATGATTACATACTGTGTGGAGAAGTTCTTAATAAGTCTTCACAACATTTGCATCGACGTGGATGGCGAGAGGTTTCATCTGAAATTTACACCAACTTCGTACCACTTTATTTGTCGTGCCTTGGAGTTTTACTGAAACTTGATAATAAGGTGTTGACTTTTAATTATTACGTTATCACCTACAATGTTTCAACTAATTTATACGAATAATGTTAACCACCCTAATGTTTGACAAATTGCGAAATTTTGTGTGGTCATTTGGTTTTTTCAAATCTGTAGCTGTGTAGCTGGGGTGAAATTTCGTATAAGTATATAGGGTTTATGGAAAGGATGTACAAAGCCAAAAGAGGTCAATATACCCATTACAATGAACAACTTTTACTTAACCAACCATAAAATTGGAAAAAAATATCAACTGTTCCACAAATGTATGGAGTAGCCAGATATAATTTTTCGCGATTTCTGGGTTAGTCGCGTATCAAAAGTATGAATTTATACTCATCATAATGAACTACGCGGAAAGTGTATAAACCAAAAGGGGTCCGTTATCAGATCCCTTTCGGATTACTACACGCTTTTCACGCTATCCTGAATAGAAGTACCTACTCGTAACACCATGTCATATACTTAATAAAAAATAAATAATAAAAATGATTTTTTTTCTTGGGATTTTTATTCATTTTAAATTTATAGAATGATCTTGATTATGTAAGACTAATATTATAATAAAATAAAGTTTTAAAAAAATCGGGTTGATCTCTATAAGTTTTCGCAGATCTTAGTAGTGCGAACAATACAACAACACATCACAGAAATGATATCACAAGAAAAATACAGTAAACAGAGACATAATTGGTGGTCTTTCTTCCAGACAACCTACGGATCATTAGATAGATATCCTTGTGGAGTATGGACGTCGGTGGTGTAGAATACTTTTAAGACCACCAAATTTTAATCACTATGCACCAAACCAACCGAACCTTAAGACCAGTTCAAAAGACGCATAAGATGTTGTCAAACAAAACTGTTACTTAGTAAAGAAATACTTACAAAACGATAAAAACCCGGGTATGTCCTAAAATTGCGACCAGAACCACCGGAGGATGGGCAGCAGCGTCCTAATAGTACACTGTGAACGTATTGCGATCCCCAAGCCGCCTACAACACCCCTCTCTATGAGGGAGACCTTGTCCAACAGTGGACATTAATTGGCTGATGATGTGTGTGTGATAAAAACCACCGATCTAAAAGGTTATTAATTAAAAGGATACTAAAACAAATTGAAGACTAGACAAAGCAGATTGAAAACGTCCAAAATTAATGAAGTAAACTGCTCTTAATAACCCACAACGATATCTTAAACGATGTTAATAACTACCAACTGAAAGTCTCTCAGAGAACTTCTGATGTAAAACAAATTAATTATAAGCCAATTAAATTGGTTATTTTACTAAGGGCAAAGGTTAGAAAGGTCTGAAGGCACTTAAACGGAGTTTTGTAGGCACTTTGTTTGTTACTAAGTAAATTATGCTATGAAAAATTACATGTTACTTAACTCGGTTTTCCGTTTGTACTAAACTCGGTTCAAGTATTTATTTGTTCGGACAGCGGCAATAAAATTGTTAGAAACTGAATAAAAACTAGAATTGATTTGGGGAAGAAAGGTTCACACAAAACGATAACCAAGTGTGTTGACAAAGGTCGGCCCTCGCAACTGGTGTTCGACCGGCTTGACATGATCCGTGATCGCTGTACGTATGCTTCTTTGTGTGCGTTCGCCAGTTAACGTTCTTTGTATGCAGCCGGACTTCTGTACCCATTTATTTTGAGACAGTACAATAATTTGGAACCTTCAAACTGATCTTGATGATGGAGCTAGGAGGTGTGTAGTGGAATTCTTATAATGCCTATTAGAACACTGCGCGAGTTTCGGATCTTTTTCTTTGTTTTACGAGTCACTAAATCTTGTTATTATTCACTAAAATAATTAATTCAAACTGTATCATAATTTTATGTTAAATATGCGATTTACGCATTAGTAAGTAGTTAGGTGTGCGTGTGTAATAAAATCTTATGTCTTTTTGTACAATGTTATTGTTCATTTAGATTGGTGTCGATTTTGTTATAACATTAATCTAAACTTAGCTAAATTATGAAAGTTGTTGCCATCTTTTTCTCCTATCTATATATACTTATAAAAGAAAGTCGTGTTAGTTACACTATTTATAACTCAAGAACGGCTGAACCGATTTGGCTGAAAATTGGTGGGGAGGTAGCTTAGAACCAGGAGACGGACATAGGATACTCTAAAAACGGCTGGACCGATTTTGATGAAATTTTGTGTTCCTGGAGCGGGTCATAGTAGCGACGCCGAAGGCTGAGCTTACACCCGTGCGAAGCCGGGGCGGTCGACTAGTATTGAAATAAAAAAGAAAGCAGATAATTTTAGTGCCTTTACATTAGTTTGGTTGGTCAGAGTGTATAGGAAAGAATCGAGGCCATTATGCACTTTGACATGTACCATGCATTTACAGCGTAATGTTATATGCATTTACAGATATAAAGAAAGTAGGTATGGTCAAATTTGGCATCCACAAAGGCCAAAGTTTAAGAAGAAGCTATGAGAACTTTTCAAAGCTACCAAATATTTACGTGTTACAAATGTTTTTTTGTTACGTTATCAAATTGTCATAGGCTATCTTTGACATTTGACATGATGTTAAGCGCGATGCGGTCTACGATGGAGCACGCTTGCCCAGAAGAAACCTATTCACTCGAGATTTGTCGTTATTGTTCGTATTCAAATGTCTCAATTTTTCGTATTTTTTTCATTATACCGTTAAATAGCGTAACGTAAAAACTGTAACGGCTCACTTACTCATGTTTCACACTCACTAAGAAACTTGCAGCTTGCAGATCTACGAAGTTTCGTAGTTCATTGGAGTCATGGCAACTTGCAATGGTCCACATACAAAACAATGGCAATAAGGTCTTCTGCTGGATGAGTTCGACTAACGGCATCAAGCCTCATTTGGGCCAGATGCGTTCGCACCCGACACGCCCTTACCTCTCCCTTGTTTGTCTGATCTAAATTAGTAACCAATAAATTCCATGTGAATCAGAACCAAATCCAATTAGACCAAACTTCTTACAAATGTAACAACCCGTAATACACGAATACGAACTCTATATAAAGTAGGTAGAGAAACTTGCGCACTAAGTAAAGGGAATTGCCCTAACTTTACAGCGAGCCCTTCCCCTGCAGGTTGTTAGCTAACAAGAGTAACAAGATTACTTCTCTTACAACTCTGGTTTAAACTATTAACTGCTATGAAATTGTAGGTACGAGTGACGTGGTATTGTCTATCTAATCCGATTTGAACATTTTCAGATGTACTAAATAATACAAAATGAAATTAATTACAGATTTAAATAAGTCTATTTTCCTTCAACATGACATGTTTCTATTAGTTTCACTTGTAAGATAAGATAACTATTAAAAGACCACAAAAACAAGGATAACAGATAAATTACAATGAAACTATAATCAAGGTTTTTAAAGTCCTTATTGCTTAAAGCAATTTCTTCAAAGCAACCGTGCACGAAAATAATAACAATAAGGAAAAAAAGTGGCCTTAACTAATAATTCAGAAGTAAATACCTATGCAAATAAAAACAAACAATCAATATGCTACAAATAAATATAACATACAAATACATAGATTATATTATAACCATCATAGTATATACAAACACATAATTAATTTATAAACGACATAATCATTAAATAACGTGTTTGACTTGTAACTATGGAGTTATTAATAAAGTATTGTTTTGTAACATACTGTTATCATAGATACATACATATATCCGTACAATATATACTTACATTTTTATATAGAATTTAGAAAATAGATATCTGAAATTTGACTTAACGGTAGACATTAGAAACGTCCGATAATAATAATCGGCAAATAAAGAAACCATTATATTGATGTCAAAAGAAAATCAACATATGACTATCTTTTGATTCGAAAAGTTAGCGAAATGATAATATTATATTATCTCATAATATATTATTATCATTTCGCTAACTAACTTTTCGAATCAAAAGATAGTCATCGTTATTAATTTCTCTTTTCATTCCACAAAATTTTACTCAATACGCAGACATGTGGTCAACAGCCAAAACAAAAGGGTACAGTTGCATTCAACATTAACTGCTAGTGACACTCAGTGATATGAGCCCCCCAGCGCTTGCAAATCGAGTTTTCTGCTCGCACGCATCTCACTCATTCCAATTGACATGTGAAATCCCTCGGTTTGTAGCCGTCGCAGAGAGCAATCACTTACTTTGTCGTGTTACGGTTTCGACTTTGTTGCACTAACTTGCAATAGCAGTAAAGTTGGGAACAGAATCGCCAATTCTGTTCAATTGTATTAAAGTTTGTTCAAATTGCTAGTAGGTTTATTTATCTCTAATAGAGTCTAAATTTATTTTAACAATATTTGACATCATCATCATCATCATCAGCCAGAAGACGTCCACTGCTGAACATAGGCCTCCCCCTTTAATCTCCACACTGAACGACATCCTGCCCTCTGCATCCACTGGATGCCCGCGATTTTCATAATGTCGTCGGTCCATCTAGTGGGAGGCCTACCTACAGACAGCATAATGATTGCAATTTTTTTTGTTGAATGCGGTGTTCCTTGATAGTTACAATCTGGCTGTCTTCCAGTTGCAAATAAATGGATTACTTCTATGCAAGCGTGTTCCATTGTAGGCCGTATTATCAGGCAAGGTGGCGATGAACCACAAGCCAATGTTCAATAAAAAAAATATCTGCCACGTTTATTTTTTGTAGAAAATTACGTACTTACTAGGCCTTACTTAAAGACGTTACTCAAGTTGATCTTTCCCTAAAATTGCTCTGTCTTGTTTTCGTGTGTGTCAATTGCCATCAGCAAGAAGTTGAAAGAGCAATTTAAAACATATATCAACTTGAGTAACGTTTTAAAGTAAGGCCCTTAATTAGGAGCTCTACTTTTGATTCTATATCTTAAAAAATTTACGCAACACAAAACCTTAGCATCATAAAAGTTTTTTTTTCATTTATCTATTTTGAGTTTTTTTTTAATTCAATGGTTGCCTAGAAGAAATCGCTGTTAGCGATAAGACCACCACGGTTGACACTAGCTTATAATTTTTTCAATCTGTATTTTAATTGAAGATCAGTTACCATAAATGATGAGTTACTATCACACTACTAGTATGTAAGTAACTAAAATAAATCAATTAATATTCAAAAACAATGCCGAGATCGCCACCTTGTGGCAAGGTCCCGCAGAACACTGGCTTTATTTCGGGAATTTGCGAATACTTGTTTTCATATTCCTTCTAGAATACAACTATGAAATAAGTAGCATAGATATAGGCAATCTCGTGTTTTAAATAATGTTATTCTAATGTCTAAGCAGTTTATTCTAGTTCTCGACAGTTAAGACAAATTGTTGTCTACGAGCAGCTTTCACAACATCCACTTTAGTCGCCGCGCCGTAGGCTGTTGCTCAAAATAAAGAACATGTAGCTGTCACATTTCATAATCCGGACAAGAGCTGCCCGTAAATCTTTAAACAGTAAAATACTTAGTAAGTACCTCTAAATCTAAATGTTACGTGTTACGTTCTATATTGTATTTGATTTACAATGTCTAAAAGGATTAAAGAGAGTTTTTTTGCTTGTCAGGCTACTTTTCATATGGGTGTTTGACAGCTCACCTAAAATTAAGTGACGGCGAGAATAGTAAACACGCTTACCCCGAAAACTGGAAACGTGGAAAAATCATGCCTTGACATTGTATCATTTATAAATACATAATGCAGTGACGTGTTACAAATTTGTCTAGTCTACTCGGAAATATTGTTTTAATCTATTCATTGATTATATATTTTTATTCTTCATATTTATGTTTCTAATTAATTATTACTTTAAGTGTAAGCGCGCGCGATATTTCTTTTGGTGTATCCTTTTCGGACCTCAAGATACAGGCCTAGCCTAGTTTGAGGGCCTCAAGCAATTGTTTTATTGTAACTGTATTTTATGTGAAATAAATAATTTTGAAATACATCTCTGAAAATTTCAACTGTCTAACTATCACGGTTCATGAGATACGGCCTGGTGACAGACAGACAGCGGGGCCTTAGTAATAGGGTCCCGTTTTACCCTTTGGGTACGGAACCCTAAAAACAGTTATTCCTAATTATAATTTGGACATTCACAAATGTTCTATCGCAAAATTGTCTTTACGATGCGCGTAATGGATTTTTCTAGTAAACTTTATGTATATAATTTTCGTAGTATTATTGTGTTAGGACCCGGGTATGTCCTAAAACTGCTAAATAGACAAGATGTCTGGCCAAAACTTAGAAATGGAAGGAAAATAAACAGCTGTTTACTTTCTATTACTTGGTTGAAGTTTGTTGTGTTTGTAAAACAAAATTGAATGAATCTATTAAGTAGTTACCCAATTAACTTTTTTCAATAGATTACATTTGAAGTACTTATATTGGTCAGTAAGGATATAACTCTTTGATATTTTTCTAGTGTAATTCCGCTTCTACGTCGCTTCAAGTACAATAAGGAATTTGTAATAAATATTTGTTGATAATGTTAATTAACATTATCAACAAATATTTATCACAAATTCCTAGAAATTCATCATTAAATCAGTTTAGAAAATGGACTTCCGCAAAGTAACGCCTGATTCAATCAACTATTCTTTGATATAGGTAAACTAGTAGAAAAATTATGTTTATACCATTACCCCTCTAAAAAGCTTATTTTATTCACTATAATCAGTGAATAAAATTTATATCACTATTTTGGTGTTTGTAATTATTGTACTCTTAATTTTAGTAATTGTTCCAATTTTAATGTGCATTTTAGTTAATTTAGCCTTTCTTTTTTCTTCATTAAATGTTTATTTTCGTTTAAATCTTTCTTTTGCTCGTAGTCATGGTATAAAGTATAGTAATTATGAAACTCTTGAATAAATCGGAGTTCGAGGGCCATGAATCACGCACTGAGGGCAGAATTCTAACATTTGAATCAGTCATTAGAATCCTTCACTTGCTCGTGATTTATCTATGGCCTTTTTATTCACTAATTGTATAATATATCATTAAAACATACTTATCAATTGAAAAAATCGAGTTCAAAATTAGTAAATAAATACGAAATTACGTTTACACGAATGACATATTTTTACCAATTAATTTTATTTAAAAAAAGTAGTGAACCGATTTTGATGAAATTACTATCGGATCAATCTGAAAGTACATACTTCCAAATAAAAATACAAATCAGTTTACGAATGACGGAATTCTGAGGTTACAAACATTTAAAAATATTACAACCGAACCGTAACCGAACTGAGAAGAACCCCCTCCTCTTTGGAATTGGTATTTAGATATTTTCAAACTGGACAAAATTTATCCATTAATCCAGTACCAGTTTGTTTGTAACGTATATTTTAATGAAATGGGGGTTGTATTGAAGTATTTGATAAGAAATCATTTCTACTCGAAAATTCACATAATAAAATTTACAGAAACGCTCTTTTCACAACCGTTCAGTCCACACTATAATTCCTGTCTGAATTGTCCGCATCAGTAGCATGCATCCAACAATTGGAAGTCATGGAGTTGACGGAGCAGGCACGAGGTGATACATCAATACAGCCAAATGATGCGAACGGACCCGATAAGAGCACTGCTTGCTAGCCTTCGATCGAGCCATGTTTAGCGAGGACCTAGAACTGGCTAAATTAAAATGCTTGACAATTTACGCTATGTCTCGGTGTTTTAGAGCCGTACTTACAGTTTTTGCGTTAAGCGATTTAAATATCTGGGGCATTTTTGCATACACTCTCACCTGACCCCAAACTAAGCAAAGCTTGTGATATGGCTGCCAGAGACTGATATACGAGTACGTACATATATATTTTTAAATACATACTTAAATAGATATTTAAACCCAGACATGGAACAAACACAAATGTTCGTCACATTAATGTTTGTCCTAGGTGGGAATAGAACCCACGCCCCCGACCGCAAAAGGTAGGTTCACTACCAACTGAGCCACCGGGGCAATTTTCGATGTCGATTTCAATCCTCTAAATCGTATCGGAGCTCTTTGATAGCTACTAGTTATCTTCTAGAGTATGGGTACATTGGTTTCTTTGTAACGAGCGTTTTTAAAGGTTTTAAACTATTTTTTTTTTGTAATAGAGCCTATATAATTTATTTATTGCCGCAATGTGCCTAACACAAACATCAGAAGAGTCACTGATGCATAGTAATAAAATAACGTTCATCCAAGTTTGAAAAGCAATTTATTTACTCGATGATAACTGCAATTAAAATTGCACACAACTGTAATGAGTTGACAAAATGATTGCGTGTCCCGATTTAATTGCAGATCTGACTTAAAATTGTTAAGTACTCGTATTTTATAGTAATTAACAGGCACTTTTTAATTGTGTTAAATGTTTAAAAACTAGTAGCTGCGCCTCGTGGTTTTGCCCACGTTATATACCTTGAAGAACCTCCTTGGTAGCGACAGCCTCTGATAAAGTATAATCAAAGGCGACAGCAACCTTACTTGACATTTTTTTTTCTACGATATAATATTATGTTTATATCAATTTCTTCAATTGTTATTGAGGAAAATAATAAAATACTAAAAACAAAATTATATTGATTCAATCGCTACCAAATTTCACAAGACCACTCGCTGAGGTAATCTGAAGATTGCTGAAAATTTCATAAAAATCGTTACTTACAGTTTAGGGTTGCTTTCCCTCAAAAGAATTTACAAATTCACTTATTGAGAATAAATTTGATCGCTGACCTGATTATATAGTTTTAAGTAGTAAATTTCTTCTTGATCAATTGAAGTATATGCACCGAATTCTAGATTCCAGATCGAAAATTCCATCACTTACCAGGCGAGTTGCTGGCCAGACGTTATATTTACCACTAGCTGGCCAGTGCGTTTCACCCGCGTGGAAAATTTCTTAGCAATCTTAATTTTTCGGGAATGATAAATAAGCTATGCTATACTCTCCAGTTTTCTATCTCCATGCAAAAAAATCAATTCTATCCGTTGATCTGTTCCTACGAGAAAGAGGACCGAACAAATCAAAGGCGCAATTGAAAAGGTTTATTTACCACTGTCTGACCCGTGCATTGCACCGGCGTGGACATTTCCTCACAGAAATCTTAATTTTTCCGAAATGATAAATATATTATGCTACTCTCCGGTCTTCTATCTCCGTCCCCAAATCACATCTATTCGTTGATCTGTCGCTGCGTTAAAGAGATCCAAACAAATTTCAAAGGTGCAATTGTAAAGGTTTCTTAGTGTGCGTGAAAAATAAGTAAGCATGCCGTACTTACAGTTTCTACGTTATAGTGACACGGAGATTGAACACGAACGATAAATTGCACCAAAGCACACCCTTATTTCTTCTGATCTGAGATAAGAACCATACCTCCACTAGTACTTACTTTCTACGAGAGTGCTCCATTCCATCTTGGGTAAAAACAAGTGACATCGGCACCATACGCGTCGTTAGCATGAATAATTACATCCTCCCCTCATCCATTAGGCCGGGAAGAAAATTGGCTATCCCCGCAAATATCAGATTTCACGATGATCTGCCTAACACTGATCAAGTCTGACCGGCGACAATTAAATTAGCGTCGTCTGGTAACCACTCGATTTTTGTCATATTTCCGCATGTATTCCTCCCTATAGTGATGATTTAGAACAGGGACGCTATTGAGTGGAACAGCGTCTATTATTCTGGTTTTATTTTAAGTATTTTAATTTTTCAGGAGTATATGTACTTTAAAGAATAAAGCAAATAGCTGGCAATCTAATCTTATACCTACATAACTAATAATACAAACGTTTTAAAACAAATCAAATCATGCTGGCAGCATAGACACGTTTTCATAGAATGGATGTTGTATTCAGGGTGTGTGGATGTTGTTGTATAGGTGTTGTTGAATGGATGTTATAATGTTTAATGATGTTCAACAATATGTTTACCTAGGGCAGACGCTCGAACTAGGTAAAAACTATTTTGAGAGTGAGGCCAAGCGAAGAATACAGTTGGGCTGGGCAGCGTTCGGGAAATTACGTAGAGTCTTCTCGTCACCTATCCCGCAAAGTCTTAAGACGAAAGTCTATAACCAGAGCGTTCTACCTGTCATGACTTACGGTGCTGAAACGTGGACACTTACAGTTGGAGCGGTTCACAAGTTCAAGGTCACTCAGCGAGCTATGGAGAGAGCTATGCTTGGGGTTTCTCTGAGGGATCGTATCCGGAACGAAGTAATTCGCCAGAGAACCAAAGTCACCGACATAGCTCAGCGTATCAGCATGCTGAAGTGGCAGTGGGCCGGTCATATGACTGCCTCGGTGGCTCAGTTGGTAGTGATCCTACTTTCTGTGCTTGGGGGCGTGGGTTCGATTCCCATCTAGGACAAACATTTGTGTGATGAACATTTGTGTTTGTTCTATGTCTCGGTGTTAATATCTATTTAAGTATGTATTTAAAAATATATATGTATGTATATCAGTCTCTGGCAGCCATATTACAAGCTTTGCTTAGTTTGGGGTCAGATGACCATGTGTGCAATAATGTCCCAGATATTTATTAGATATTTATTTATTATATATGCCGCAGAACCGATAACCGTTGGGGTAAACGTGTTCTAGAGTGGAGACCACGAATCGGCAAACGTAGCGTAGGACGCCCTGAGACTCGTTGTAGTGACGATATACGTAAGACGGCTGGCAGTGGCTGGAAGATAAAAGCCGAAGATCGGGCTGAGTGGCGTGCCTTGGGAGAGACCTATGTCCAGCAGTGGACTAGTATAGGCTGATTATGATGAATGTTTAATGAAATCTTGCTGGCAACAAAGTGACTTTTTTGACTCATTTCATGCACCGAAAAACAAAAAAATATACCTTTTTTGTTTGATGTTCCCTTACTACACTGTTTCCATTCTCGGATGGGGAGCGTTCGGGAAAATACGTGACATCTTATAATCGAAAATACCACATAAAGACAAAGGTCTTTAACCTGTGTTTAACCAGTGCTGACGTATGGTACGGAGGTGTGGTCCTTATCTGCTGGCCTTTTGGAAAAACTTAGAGACGCATAGCGGGCAATGAAGAGGGCTATGCTCGTAGTTTCTATGCGCCATAAAATCCGGAATGAGGATATTCGCCGAACAACCACAGTCACTGAAATAACTACCAAGATTAATAATTTGAAGTGGCAATGGGCAGGCCACATCACTAGAAGAACCGATAATAGATGAGGAAGAATGGTTCTTGAGTGGTGACCACGAATCGGAAGACACAGTGTAGGTATAGGCCTCCCACTAGATGAACCGATGACATCGTGAGAGTCGCGGGAATCCAGTGAATACAGATGGCAGGTTGTCGTTCTGTATGGCATTCTAAGGGGAGGCCTATATTCAGTAATTGTACATCTTATGGCTGACGAACATCATAATGAATGGTTTAGTTAAGTTTTGGACATACAGGTTTCCTCATGATGTTTTTCTTGATACTAGAAGAGTTTAAAATAGCTTTTCCAAGTTACAAAATAAGCATTAATTTATATTCTCGACTCCACCATTTCTGTATTTCGATTATATTTTATCGCCCTACCCCAGAAATTATAGCCAGATATATACGCTTAATTGGTTTCGCGTTGCGGTCGCATGACATTTTCAGTGCATCGCCTTTGTCACCGGTTTAAAATATTTGCGCGGGCCTTTTTTCCTGAATTAAATAACGACGGGAAACAACGCGGTCGGTGGTATTATATGAAAATCTGTTAACAAGCCATTTTGATATTTTGGTTTTCATGAATTTCTACTCAATTATTATTTTAAAGACGACTATTAGGACCAAGGCGCTGTAGAGCTCATGGGTTATTTGACTTGGTGTTTGTAAAGCCCGAAACTTATATGAAGTGACCTTAAAAAATTACAATAATTTTATTTTTATTTTAAGACAGACATAATAAATCTCAATCATATAATTATTGTAACATACAACGTCGACATCGAAATAAATAAACACAATAGCAATGCAATTATGTTATTATAATATTTTATTTCAGTATTATCCCGATGGCCCAAGATGGGACAATTAAACATAATAAATATTCTGTTGCACCCATAGATTTAGGATAGGAGAAGCAAAAAGTTTTTTTTATGTCTGTGGTTGCACCTTACTTGAAAGATGTGATTTAAAAAAAAACCTTACGCGTGACCTCACAGACCTGTGTATATCTGTGCGTGACCTGCTTGCCACGCGTTGTATGGACAATTGGCAGATCACGTGTCACGTCATCGCCCGGGTCAAAGTTGCGTGAAAACAACTTTTATTTAAAAAAAACTTCTCATGTGCGAGTCGGGCTCGCGCACTGAGGGTTCCGTACCACCAAAAATCATAAAAGTAGTGCAAAAAGACAACATCACGCTTGACCAGTATTTGGTATTTTATTGTTGTGTACTATTTATTAATCATGCCATTTTTGATGCTTGTACAGTACGTATTACCGTTTTGTCGCTAGAGCAAATATAAAAATACGTTTAAAATTGGTTTGTTATATGGGGCCCCCTCGTAGTTTTACCTTTTGACTTTATTATTATTTCTTAGTTAATCCGCCGTAATAATACATATTCTGTGAAAATTTCAACGGGCTATCTATTACGGTTCGAAAGATACAGCCGTGAAAAGGCAGGACGGACAAACGGACGGACAGATAGACAGACAGCGTAGACTAGAGTCCCGTTTACACCCTTTGGGTACACATCACATCATCAGCCAATTTTTTATTTTTATATATTAATTTACCCCTTGGGTACGGAACCCTGAACACATTTATAAAAACAAGCTTGTATTTAAATGATGCTCTTAATTTTTATATCTTTGTATTTTTATTTTTGCTGCGATTTTAAAAATGTTACTCGACTCGAACACAATATGCATTGTCACTAGAACTAAATGTGTATTTAATTATGCATTAATTCATCAAAATCGGTTAGAAGGAACTGGTTCTAATTCAACTTCCAAGATTTGACTTAAAAAACTAACAAATAGAGCAAGTGAAACAAAAGCTTGTAATTAAAATTTGAAATAAGCCCTGAAAACTTAATTAGTAACACCATAATCGTTGCTGTAAATGCCACAGAGATTAAAACGGACAAATGAAAATATTTCACCGTCCAGTGACCGGTATAATGCATATTATTTCAAACGGTGGCTGAAACCACAACGAAGCGATATCAACGTAGAACATTCGTTTTGTTACGTACCTATTGTTTCCCAACCTGTAATAACAGTGGCGACTTAAGTAATTAGTGAGGAATTTACCCGACCTTTACCAGATTTGGCCGGATGCCTATTATTATTTTGTTAGAGATTTGTTTTATAATTTTTATTTCATACCTATTTTATTATTTCCACCAAACCACTGAAGAAGATTTATTTATTAAGTATTTATTATTATTGTATTAAATAAAGCTATTAAATAATTTCTAAAACTTATTTCATTTAGAAATCGTCGTTTAAAAAAGTCTTACTCAAATAAAGGTACCTAATAAATGGATTAAAAATCTGACAGATTTTTTGGATCTTATATTAGATACGTTTCATTTTATTTAGTCTTATTTAATTATACGTCATAACATTAGACAATACAATATATTTTTTTGCCTCTCTGCATGTCGCTATCTTCTACCTAACATCATTTGGCATTTGGTTGAACCAAAATTAGATACCATTTAAAAAAAATATATTTGGTATTTGACCTGAATAGGCTGGAATAGGGTGGAAATATGCACGTTACATGCAATACCATTCCATTAAATTTCCATCGTCAGGTTAAAAAAATAAATTTGGGTGGCTACTCCTAATTTTCACACTGACTTTGACAAACATAACTAAAGTTTACCAATCAATTTATTTTGTTATGTTTTGAATATTATTTTATTTATCTTTGCATCTTACGGGTTTTCGGAATCAACCATGAAACGGTGTCGCCTTTTCGTGCTCACCCTGCGGCCGGCTGATAGATAAATGAGCAAGAGCGAATTAGCTCTTGCAGATCCAAAACACACTTTCCGAAATATGTCCGATATGTGTATGTTATCGTACAAGATTCACATGATCAAGGGCAAGCTATAAAATAAAAATAAAAACCGCATATTATACGCAATTATTTTGAATTTTCTAGTCATTTTCAGCTCAAAACCTGTCCGTGATAAAATGAAACAAGTAGGATAGGTAGGTACAGCATTACAACTAAAATATGCAATCATAATCTTATTTCAATTATCCGGAGTAAAAAATTCCGGTTAAACACCTCTCTATAGGCACTTACGCCAATTTATACGCTGTGCTTAGCACTTACAGCCATGTGTGCGAGGCGAGATAATATTTCATGACTGTACTGCAATTGCGTTATATTTCATGAAAGAGGTAAATGGATGAGGAAAATGAAACTTAAGTGACCGATCACGGATAGGATGACCAAAATAAGAAAATGAGCCTATTTTTATTGTACAATGTAGGTCTGGTACTCAAAGTTATTTATTTAAAAATACTGTATACTTACAAAACAAACTATAGTTTGTGTAATGTAATACGAGTACAATTTTGTCAAATGCATGATCTAATACTCTCCTGCCCATTTTTGTATCGGACTGCCAGAGTGGGCACAAAAAGTCGACACCGCTTTTAGGTTGATATTCCGAAAACCCGTACGAAGAACATTGATTCCACTTTTATAGTGCGAACTGCTAGTCTGTGGAACGCACTGCCTGAATGGATGTTCCTTGATAGTCACAATCTGGGGTTCTAGGCAAGCGTGCTCCACTATAGATCACAACATCAGGCAAATTGGTGGTCAAAGACAAGCCTATTATTTAATATACAAAAAAACTCGGCTATGTGCGCAACGTAGTGCTGCGTTTGGTTTAAGAAAGCCAAAGACATGGCTGTTAATATTATATCGTAGCTTTTATAGCCAACTTTCAGTTACACCCTCAGCACTCAGGAAATTGTTCCAGTTTTCGCAATAAACACTATCATAACCGTCTAGAGACCTCCGCCTGTTGATTCCTAATGAAACAACAAACAGCAATATAAAGAAAGCTAAAGCTAATTCGACGGCGCACGTGTTACGTACTTGTTGTATTCCACTCACGTCGTACGTAAGTAACGGCATCTTCGTAGCTCGCGTGTGACACCTAGCCTTAGGTCACAGTAGAGAAAAACAGTACAATGTATGTGACTGAAGCTGATTTTTAGGATTCCGTACGCAAAGGGTAAAAACTGGACCCTATTACTGAGCCTAGGCCGTCTGTCTGTCCGTCCGTCCGTCCGTCCGTCCTACTCTTAAACAGTTGTGTCTTTGGAACCGAAATAGATAACTAGTTGAAATTTTCAAAGAATATGTAATGTTACGATGGATTAACTTAAAAATAATAAAAAAGACGGAAAGTAAAAACAAAAAGGGGGTCCCCATACAACAAACGTATTTTTTTTACGTATTTTTGGCTTTTCAACTGGCTATATGTTACGGTTCCAAAGATACAGCTGTTTATAGGTAGGACGGAGGGACGGACAGACAGACAGACAACGTAGGCTCAGTAATAGGGTTCGGTTTTTACCCTTTCGGTATGGAACTCTAAAAAGCATAAACTTTATCCATAAATGTTATCGAGTAAGAATGACCACTTTCTATCAGGCAGCTGATATTATTTCCCTATTTAGGGAACCCTATTCAGGGTTGTTCTCATAGTAAAAGTTGTTAATAATGGTGGGTATTATGAATCCCGTTCGTCTTAGCACATCCACTTCGCGTTACCCTGTATACAAGTCCAAATTGATAAACATAATAATAAAAGAAAAAGTAAACTTCGTGACTAGTAACAGAACTATTAAACTTTTAAAATTACACTCCAATTATGTATAGCAACTGATTTAGAATATAATTAGTGAGTTTTTACCTAATAGGTGATTCTTTTGTAGAAATTAAGTTACAGGCCAACGATTTCATACTACTCTGTTTCCACTGTGCTCCTTCGCAGTTCGTGTGACACCTAGCGTTAGGTGCCGTGAAAAATGGTCCATTTCCCGACAGGCGGATAAATTTATCTTCGCGGGACTATTGCCAGCATTATTCGAGTGTTAATATTCATTGTGGTTCAACAACGTGACTCGTGATGTTGTGGCGTTCGCATGACATATCTGTATTGCATTTGAATAAGCTTTTTGTCAGTTACGTATTCAAAATTGTAACACTTTTTAGAACTAGCTTTATTTGCTTTAACTGTTACTAAAAAAATTGGAAGCGTTAGCATTACATTGACTAGATAGCAAAACTACCACATTGCGTAGCCTACATCGTAGGTTTACTTCATCGCAGAGAGACGAAATCACAAAATGACTACATCTTAATTGTACTTATCATCATGAACGACTTTGTTTTTGGGATCAAACATGTAACTACAATTTGTTTTCGTTTCACCTCGCGTTTTCTGGTTTGAGTCCGTTGTGATTCATAATATTAATTATTGGTTATTCATAACGATGAGTTTAAGGACCTTTCAGCCACCATTCTGTATATTATACAACACGAACCTTGTTTTGAAACGATTTACGGTAATTGTACAGATTACGGCAAAAATTAAGTGACGATGTTTTAAAAACAAATACTTTCACGTTTGATGTTGGTCGGGAAATACGCCAAACGCGTATTTTTACAAACATTTCAAGCAAAGGCGTATAACAAGTACTTTTCCTTCGAATAATTTAACACGCACATAAAATTAGTCTATCTATTACGTTAACTTTTCAACCAGTTTGAAACAGTTTTTATACTAAAACTCAACTCACTGATCTTAACAAAGAAAAGATACGTGATACCCAATAAAACCAGGTACGAATAAGAAAGTTTGTTCACAACACAGCCACGTCTGATGTATTTGACTGCTTCTTCAAGAGGAAGGAATTTAATTTGTCAGCTAGCGACCGCAGCGAGAGCGCCTGTGAAGTTTTTATCGCAAAACTGATAAGGCAGCTTGGTAAGAACATAATTTGCTATTGCAAAGGGTGGAAATAAATCATACTTCCAAATCTGATAAAATGGTTTATTACTGAAATTAAGTAAAAGACTACACGGCAGTTTTCAAATAGGTGACCACAAACACTTACAACGTCTGATAACGCGTTAAATTGTATGTCCGGATTGTATGTTCTAAAATACTATATCATATGTACTATAATATAGAAGCTTTCGAGCGGCCTAGAACTCTAACATCAGGGTTAGGTTCTCAGCCCTTACGAACCTATCTATATAAATAAAAATTATATAATATGCTTCCAGTTTTTGACAGCTTTTCCTTACTAAATATGTCAAAATTCGTACCATATCAAAGTTTAAGTTCCAAAGCATTAAAAAAATTGGGCTATTGTGATGAGTTCTTGATGGTGTGAGCTGGTTTTTTGGTGTAAGGCCAAATTTGCTTCATTTCAAAATACTGTGGAGGATGATGTCTTGCCACCCACTAAATGGCCATACCATAAAGGCCGTATATTGACGCCGGAGCGACAACATTGGCTTAAGGTGTCGAGAGGTGTGCTGCAATTTTACTAAACGCTACTCGCGGCATTATGCCGTATAACACTTCCACCTCGGAGCTTAGGTTTTTAGCTCTTACGGTTTCCACCCTCAGACTGCCAGTTAAGGTACGCCAGGGGTCGGGGTCCCATTTAGCCCCATGGAATTGGGGTACGTGGTGTTGCCACTCACCGATGGCTTGCCACAAAGCCGGCCCTGCGTTATTATTCTCTTTATTATAACAGCTTAAATTTTTATAATTAAGATCATTCTTAATTAATTTTCATCATTTCGTCTATCGACAAAAGTTAAGAAACGCACGAGCGAATTAGACTACGCATGACACAAAGGCAGTGTGTCTTCTTTTGATTTTTGAGCGTTGACCCGATTCCTCATTTTTTAAGCTCTGACGCAAAATAAGGGGTGTTATAAGTTTAAGTGTATTTGTGAGTCTGTGTATCTGTGTGGCTCCTGTGGCCTTGTATATTTCCCAAGCGGCTGAAAAGGTTTTGATTTAGTTTTTTTATTGATTTGATTGTGAGGGTATGATTCAAGAAAATCCGTTTAGCCGTTTAAAGATTATCAGCTCTTATTATCGGTATTTTTTTCCAATTTATACTTCTAAATATTTCTATTTTTATATTCGTGTCATTTTTTCACACACGGTCATCTGACTAAACTAAGCAAAGCTTGTATTGTTGTTGTGTATGGCTGGCAGAGACTATATACCTACATTATACCTAATGTATATATTTTTAGACACGTACTTAAATATATATTAACACCCAGATAATTATAGAACAAACACAAATGTTCATCTCATGAATGTTTGTCCTAGATGGGAATCGAATCCACGGTCCCAAGCTCAGAAGGCAGGTTTACTACCATATGAGCCATCGGGGCTGTATATCTAGGTTTTTACCACGTTATCTTAATAAACATAAAGCGACTGTTCCACAATCAATCTCGCATGAAAGTATATCTGACACGTCAGTCTGCGTCGAGTTGGGAGATAATGTTGCGTCGCCTCCGGTTGACAAATGGCATGCGGGCGCTCGCGACTTTCCAACCATCAGGCGTCAAGCTTATCTACAATACAGACGAGAACATCACCTCGGTGTGCTGAATTTTTGTTATCTGTAGGTATATTCCAACCTCTAAATTAGCAATGCATAGCTCCGGTCCAAATCTAATGTCCATCAAAATGTATTACAATAAACTAAGTAGTATTGTAATAGTAATATTAAATTAAATAATATTAATATTAATAATATTAGTATTATATATATTAGTATTATTAATATTTAATAATATTAAATATTATTAAATATTATTGTAATAATAATAATATATCAGGCGGATGGCGCGGCTATCGCGGCTGAATGCCTCAAGCGGCGCAAATATTCCAGCCTTGACAGAGGTTACTTATTTGTGCCGTTTGGGGTAGAAACACTTGGACCGTGGGGGCCAAGAGCTTTCAAAATTTTCAAGGATTTGTCGGGGAGGCAATTTCTATATCCTTTATCTGTACTGGTAGTTTATTATATATTTTGATGGCCATTGGATTTGGGCCGGAGCTGTGCATTGCTAATTTAGATGTCGGTAAGATTAATTTATGTTTATAGTTAGACCGTATTCAAAAGTTTCGGTTTTCAACTAATTTTCTAAAAAATTGTGGGTGCTTTCTAACAAATTTACAGTTTTCAAATATATATAGAGAGACGACAGTTAAAATTTTATATTGAATAAAATATGGTCTATGGAAATTTGGTATACTGATGTCTGGGAGTTTGATATTGGCGAGGATACGGATGCATTTCTTCTGGACAACAAAGAGATCTGTGGCGTCTACACTATTGCCCCAGAGAGTGATGTCATAGCTGAGCCACGTAAATGCGTATGCGTAGTAGGCTGTTAAAGCTGTGTTTAAGTTAGTAGCTCGGCGTAGTTCCCTTAGTGCGTATGTGATACTTGACAATTTAGCCTTTATTTTTTTTATGTGACTTCCAATTTACATGCGTATCAATGTCTATGCCTAGTAAATTAGCTGCGTCTACACATTCTAATTTAATATTATTATATGAAAAGTTGATGTCAGGAGGGACTTTTTGATGGAGTCTAAATTGTATGATTGCTGTTTTTGATAAGTACCATATAAGTACCATGTTCACGGTGTCTTCCCGTGAACATGGTGCATGTAACTGCGCCGAAATATCGGGAGCTCCTTCCACAATCTTAACACGGTAAATATCCCGTAAATAATCATATAACTTTAGTGAACAACCGTGATTGTTTAAAACAGTGTTTTACATTGTTATTGCCATGATATATTACCATTGAAGACACGGGTCTTTGGATATAATGACCGAAGCTAGGTAGCAACTGTAAGACCAGGCATACCTTTTCCTAATTTATTCTCCTAATGTCAAAGAAAAACCCCATTTTCCGAGTCTCTTAATTTACATGTTAATTTACAAGAGCTGCAAAAGCTTTCCTTTTCATTTGAAATTATTTATTTACGATAAGTAAATCTCATTTGGGATTTTAATTACCTACCCACGCTTTACTTTGCAAATGGCTGTTAAAATTACTTTTCGAATTCCAAGCGGAACATTTTTTAAATGCTTATTGCGACTTCGAAATTGAAATGTTTGTGAAAACGCTTTTTTGTTTGTCTCAAATTGTGTTTTCATGACTTATTTAACTTTGACTGGTTCAATCAAACTACGAGAAGACGTAACAGAAATTGAAGTAAAAGCGACTGGGAATTTAGGGAACCAAACTCATCTAAGTATACCGTATAAGTACACTGTTTTTTTTAAAGCAAAGCTCTTAACACTCTCTTAAACCTCATCTTTAAGAGATCCGCAAATAACTTGTAAGGTAGATTATTACTCATTTATGCCATAATTTATTCCAATAAAAGCAAGCAAAATCTATACAAATCAATTTTTATCGTATACAGCCTTGACAAAATCCCTTAAATAGCCTAATCGAATGGGCAAATTGAAATAAAATAAGCTGCAAACAAGCGTGATGGTAAGTAGAAACCGCCGCCTATGGACACCTACAGCAGTGTGGACGGTGCTTTGCCAGCCCGGAGAGGTAGTTGTAGACACCCATTTTGAAACTCTTCATGTTGAAATGTATTCATTGTATATAGCGGTAGATATTTGAGTGTTCTATCATTGATTAGTAATCATACTGTTTTTAAGACTGTGTACATAAGGCCTTATGGTTACCAGTCTTAAGCGATTCTGTTTAGGTGATGAGAAAAGTTGCGCGACCGCAAACCGTCTCATCGCAATAAGTTTCCCGTTCACGTGATTTTCTAAACTACGCCTTTTCAGCGCTAATTCTATCCCGCGTTAAGAGTTAGCCGTAAGCCCCAGAACTTTGTATTGTGTAGGTATAGGTATTACTTACTAATCAAAATCTACTAAGCTACCTATCTTTGTTGTCTCAAACCCAGAATTTCCTATTGAAATCTCGAAGCTTACCCGTTCATTATCACGGGTAACCTATTTCACTAGGTTTATACCACCTGCGACGTGCTAATAACAACACGTGACAGTTTGATATCTGTTTCATTTGTCACGCTGAGATATCACGCGTCAACAGATTAATGGGTAAATACAAAATGATTACTGGCTAACATTACTTTCTATCAAGTTATTCCAAAATCTTACGAAAGTATCCGATTTTAACCTCTTCTGCCAATCAAATTCTGTGTCTCTTCTTTTAGATTATTTTCACTACAGAACTATGGATCACATTAAAAACCGAATTCAAAAATATAATATGAAAAACTTAATTTAATAAGTGCCCATAGAGGGTGCCCTCGATTTCCCTGAGAGCCCAACATCAATCACATCCTGTTTTTTTGAAGTAAAAACTTCTTTAGGCGCGTTTTTTAGGCGAGCACTTTTTGGGTGAATAAAAATCATGCAACTTGCGCCATCGTGCCCCTGTACCGTGCATTTTAAAACAGCGCCATCTCTTGTAGAATAAGTGAATTACTACTTAAGTTTTGTGCAGTCCTTTGACTGATGTGTTTTTTTTAAGGATTTACAAACAGTTTCCAACAAAATATTAAACTACAGAAGTATACAGAAAATAATTAGCCAGTTGTTATACCAGCATCATTGACCACGGATTAATAATAGATAATGAAAATAGCGAAAAGAAGAAATATTAATTACTAACTAGTATTTACTTAACAAATATTCGGTAGGTAACCAGTAAAGTTGAAAAATAGGTAAGTCATGCATTATAACAATATCCAGTTGCCAGTGGAAAGACCATGGGTAGTGCTGAGGCAAACATACCCCAGGCGCCATGAGAAAGACAGATTGATACATTTAAATCCAGGGATACGTGATGAGGAATGCTTGCTTGGAGGAGGACTTGGTGACAATGGGACCAAATTGGCAGACCTAACAAAAGAAAAAAAAATAAGTCTGTTTTTTTCACTAATTACTACTTTAATACAATATGTTAAGCCTTATGTTCATCTGTAGTAACAAGTGGATCACACTAAAACCGACTTCACATAGAACCTCCTCCATTTTTGAAGTCTGTTCTAATAGCCTGAAATAATACAACTATCGGTTCATATGTACGTATAATTTTGAAAGATTTTTTTTCTAACTCCTAACCGTTGAGGAGTTGTTCTTTCCTCATCAGCTTAAGTGATAAGTGCCTATAAAATTTTAGGGTTGCCCGGGATTTCCCTGAGATCTCATTATTATTAGATCCGGACTTCCGTGACGATGGGACCAAATTGGAAGTATACCCTACCGAACAAATCTTTTTGAAATCGGTCAACATTTGGCGGAGAAATCGGTGAACATACATTAAAAAAATACAGTGGAACATAGAACCATCCTTCTTTTTTGAAGTCGGTTAAAAATACTGGAAAATTACAACACATCGGAACTATTTTCACGATCGCGTCGCAATCCCGCAGCTGTGGCGTGCCGATAACACTGCGTGACACCGCGCACGTCATTTGTCACGTCAACCCTGTTGTTCTTTTTATTAATTGACTACCGTACCTTATTGCTATCTTTTTAAAAATTGTAAACAAACAGAACTTTAAAGGATATGAGTATTAAGCACACAATAATTTTTTTTGAGAGATTTAACTTCTTTTTATCCGACTTTCAAAAAGGAGGAGGCTATCAATACGACTGTTTTTTTGAAATTGTTTGTTACCTCATATATTTAAACTGGGTGAACTGATTTTGATGTTTTTTTTTTATTTAAAAGCTGATGCACTCCATGTCGTCCCACTTCAATTTGGTCCAATTCTGTCATTTTATGAAGTCGTGTTTTATATACTGATAATCTTCGACCAAAATAAAAGAATGGACGGGCCCTAACCATTGAACTTGATCAGTAAAAACGAGTCAAAACCGTCGGACATATACTTCAACACCTAATTATAAAAATGTACAGTATATATGTTACAAAAAATAGATATCGGTTTTATTTGTGTATTTACACTTCGGTAAAGCATACGAATTCATAATTTTGTCAGATGTTTCGTTATCGCGTAACAATAGACTCGTGTTTCACTTCCTACGGCTAGAGACCGACTGAAACGAAATGAGAGCTGGCGCTCATTTTGTAATCTTCAAAAATGCTCTTCTACTGGGCCCGTCCATTCATTTTATTTTGGTCGAAGCTGATAATTACTTTTTCTTCTAATTTTCCATTATATAGGTATTTATTTTTACATCATCACAAGCAAAGCTCCGCGGTTTCACTCGCTATTTTACAGAAATCATGAACTTATCCGGGAGAAAAAGTAGTATAATTATGTATTATAACCTGCATATACCATTTTCATTCAAATTCTGTTCAGCTGTTACGGAGTTGATTGCGGACAAATCTACCTACACGCTTATACACAAACTTTTATTTATAATATTAGTCTTATACTTCATATTACACCACTGCATATTGCACTTCATATTGCACTATGCTTTAAGAGCCGTATTAAATTTTAGGCATCTAGATTTCAGGCATAAAACAAAAAAATAAAGCCGTAATTGTCAAGGCGAATTTAAAACCATAATTACACCCATAACAAGATTGTTTATTTTATGTCAGTCGTTTAACGAAAACCGGATATGTCCTAAAATTGGGACCAGAACCACGGGAGGATGGGCAGCAGTGTCCTATTAGTACATGGTGAACGTACTGCGATCCCCAAGCGGCCTGCCAAGCGTGGGGATTATGGCAACACCCCCTCTCTAAGAGGAAGACCTTTGTTCAGCCGTGGATATTTACTGGCTGATGAAGTGAATTTAACGAAATCCACTTTTGTTTCTTCAGTAGGTGGTTGTTATTTGCAATAAAAATACAAATTTATTACAAAGATTAAATTTCTATAGATCTTTCTAGTTGACAGAACCAGAATGCCAAAAAAACAGTTTTCGTTGCTGTTTTCCTTAAAAAATTTGAGAGCTAAGCATTAAGTTACGACATTCAATGAAAAAAATTTTCAATCATCCATCCAACGCATCGTTACATAATCTATATCTATACATAAATAATAAAACGTAGAAATAAAAAAATCTGTAACTGCATGATATATACATAAAAAAATACACATGGCGTCTTAAAATAAGCAGCTAAATACGTTACGATATTATGAATTTTGTGTGTTTAATTGTTTGTCCACGCACATATAAATCACTGCACGGATTCAAATGCGGTTTTACGAATATGCTTAGCTATGAGCAGATTGAAGTAGGCATAGGCTATGTTATTTAGCGCAAGGGCCGGATTTAGCGAGGAAAAGAAGGTTGAAAGTTTATATGAAAAACATCACTAGTTTTAAATAAAAATCTGTACTTAATAGTTCATATATAGAAGACTTAAGTTTCATTACATATTCACAATCACGCGACAATACGGCAGCTGTGGCACGCCGATAACACCGCGCGTGACACCTGCATGTCATTTGTCACGTCGTCTTGTCACGTCTCGCCTTGTTGTTCTTTCCGCGATATTGAACTTGTTTACTTACGTCCCGTCCATACCCTGTCGACTGTGTCCCGCTATTTCGTCGGCAAATTGTTCTGATTTAGTGAGGGGATGCCGTGCAAGGGTTGAGGTGTAATGCTGGGCAAATTAATGTTTCATGGAATAAGGGGTTGTAATTAAATTATTATAGTCTAGTGCCAATTTTCTCGGCATTATTTCTTTGAGATATTTTGTAATATGCGTCATACAAAATTTCAACAACGAAGTCACTTAGTTATAGGTTTTTTTTTTAAATAAAATATGAAATGAAACGTTTTTAATACTTCGTTGATAGTAATGTCATCATGTTAAAAGAGGGTTATGCCCCGGTTAAGTACATGACCGCGGTTATGTACTTAGTGGGTGTCCTTTTGTAATTGCAATCTTAAGTAGTTTTGTTTAGTTTCTCTAAACATTTTCTTTATAAATGAATTGCTATGAACAGAACAGAAGTGAGTTAATCCGGGACGATGTTAGTGACGTTCCCCTCGTCACGGCTGTCCGAGGGATGATAGTACATCGATGTTTCGGTAAGTGATGTGTATCGCCGGTTTTGTTTAGGATAAAAATAAAGTGGATGTGGCAAGCTACGAATGGTGACGAGTTTGTTGAGTTTTGATCAAAAAGTGTGACACAAATTTAAATCATTGAGATTTTAATTTTAAGTTGCTAGGGTATTGGTTTTTTTTTGGAAACATATCGGAGAGTGTGCATCGGGATCTGCATGATCTATTTCCCTCTTGCCTATTTTTCGGATGGTCACGGCGGACACGAAAAGGTTCTAAAAGTTGATATTCCGAAATCCCGTACGAAGTGCTATGATTTAATTTTTGTTGCGCAAACCGGCAGACTATGCAATACGCTGCTATAGAATGGGTGCATGTTCCCCGATAGTTACAATCTGGGTATCTTCAAGTCGTGAGTGAGTCGTGCTTCATTGCAGACCAAAGTCATCATCGATTAAGAACTTGCGAAGTAGCGGTCAAACGCAAGTCTATAAAAATATGTTTAAGAGGTTACATAAATTGCAATTCAGTGGCAGGAAGGGATTTCTTGAACGATGAAATCATTTTGTAAATGATCATATCGATGCGGGGAAAAGCAACAAACAAGCATAAACACACTTTCGCATTGTATAATATTAGTACTAGATTCAGATTACAGATTATTTATTGCTTCCATACAGTACAAAGGTGGTAAATGAAACAACTTCAATAGCCTTAATTAATAGTAAGCAAAGTTAATGTAACTTACAAATCTAATCTATATCTATCTATATCTATACATATAATAAAAACGTAGAGTTAAAAAAATCTGTAATTGCGAGATAACAAAAAAAAACACACAGAGCGTCTTAAAATAAGCAGCTGAACACGATAGGACAGTTATTAGAATTTTTGTCTGTTTGTTTGTTTGTCCGCGCACATCTCCTAAGCCACTGGACGGATTTCAATGCGGTTTTCATGAATATGCTTAGAAATTACCAGATTAAAACATAGGCTATGTTATATCATTTATTTTAATTCTTTATTATTACATAAAAGAAATTAAAAAATCAATGATTATTTTCTTCGTTACCCGAAACGTAATATGAGGATCATCACATACTCGTAGCCTCAAGCAAGGAGGTGCAAAGTAAAGAGAATGTTATTGACATAGCCATTATAAAAATTTGAAACTGTCAACTGTCATTCAAATCTGTTGACGGTGTTTTTACTGTTATGCTTCTGTCAATACTCCACACAGGGCGACTTAAAATAAGCAGCTGAACATGTTAAGGCAGTTTTTAGAATTTTTGTTTGTTCATGCACATCGCCTAAACCCCTGGAAGAAAATGTGGATGGATTTAAATGCGGTTTTCACAAATATGCTTAGCTATGACCAGATTGAAGTATAGGCTATGTTATTTTGCGCAAGGGCTGGATTAAGGAAAGAAAAAAGGATTGAAGGTTTATACGAAAATCTACGCGTACGAAGTCGCGGGCAAAAAACTAGTAATATCTAACTTATTCAGATTTTAATTACAGTAATACCATCTATTACTTATAATATTATTTGTTGCAAATTAAAGAATATTATTATTAATTTTCAATATTATAACGAGAAAATAGCCTAAAATATCGATGTTTTTTACCCAGCTATTGAGCCCTATAGTCCATTCGGCCTTCCCTCCAGGGTCCGTCTGCGTTCGACGCACGATATGTCATGCTTGTCTGCACTGTGACGGCGCTTAGCTTTTGACTGAAACTTGCATGGGCTTTTGCATTTTGTTTTGTTTACGTGTTTAGTTAGTTATAGAGACGAGAAATACAAGGTACATAATGATTATTGATCAAAGTCCTATATTTTATGAAAAAATACGTTTCGATCATGTTACAATAGCCGTGGTCTTATGCTGACTAAAAACTACGGGTTAGTAGGAGCTAAAAATCTTGCTGTGGGAAAGGCCAATATCCAATTATCCAACAGTAGACTGATGTTGGCTGAGTCTAATTAAAAGCAGGAATCTTAAGCTATGTTAGTAGTCGCTTTGCACGATAGAATCCGGAAAGTGGATATTCGCCGAGAAACCAGAATCATCGACGTAGCAAGTTGAAGTGGAAATTAGCAGGTCACATCGCTCGATGATCCGATAACCGATTGAGAAAAATGATTCTTGAATTAATACCACGAATCAGAAAACGCAGCGTAGGTAGGCCTCCTAATTGATGAACTGATGACATCGTGAGAGTCGCGGACATCCAGCGGATGAGATGGTAGGCTGTCTTTCAGTGTGGAGTTCTATGGGGGATAGTGAACGTCTTTTGACTGATGATGATGAAGTATAACAAACTGTCCACGCAGCATACAATAATATTTTTATAGTAAAAAAAAATAAAGATATCAAAAGTAAAGATATGCTCGCTAGAACATTTGTGTCCCAGTATATCTAGTACCATCTATAAAAATAAACTACGTCATCTAAGTAGCATCGCTTTAAAGTACGACGACCACTCGCCAACGATGTCTGCGTGCGACTGAGTTCACTCTGGTGAATACCACACCAGTGGGATGACTACTGAATTTGTGACATTGAAAATAGTTTAATAAGGTCTTTGCGAAGAAATTTTAGGTATAAATAAAAGGTTTTAATGACCATTTAGGTTGGCAACATTTTTGTTTGTTCACATTTGTTGTATTTTTTTAAATTAAATACTAAGTACGGATTTTATCGCATGTATTTATAGTCATTTAATTTCTTACTTTTCAAACAGTGCAGTGTCCGAGGTCATAAAACAGAAAACATAAATGTTAAATACACGCGATAAATCCGTTTAAAGTGTTATCAATATGTATGAATAAAGAAATCTTTAGAAATTATTATCATGTGTTTAAAGGATACATTGCTTACCCAAAAGGTCTTCACTAAAGGTTTTACTAATTTAAAGGCTCCACTAATATCTTGAGGCAAAAGTAAATTTTCCACCATCATGTCATTCATAAGCTTCTTAATATTAGTTACTTTCACACTTAATAATTCATTTAAATCAAGGCGTACTACTCTGATAGTTATTCCAAACTACCCAAAACTTCTCAAAGCCATTCTCTAGTTCTCTACCGACAGGAAATTATCTGCTGTGTTTTTGACAGCGCAATAAACTTGTACATACAGAAATTCTGAATATATTATCTTTGACTCCCAATTGGAAAGCTGAACTTGGGCACGACACATTCGCCATTTGCAAAACTTCTAGGCTTTTTCAGACTACGCTATAATATGGCATAATAGTTTTATGGTTTACTCGTAGCTATTCCCTTTCCTCGTATTACACAGCTATTATAGCATGATAACATTGCTCATGTACATTTTGGATAGATAAGCCTTGATTTTGCAAAACGCTTTGGCACAGGCAAAGATCAGTTTAAAATAAGGCAAAAAAAAAAATACTTATAATTAGAAGTCAAGAACCAATATCCACATTTGTAAGTTCAAAAATGACGAATTTACATACAAATTTTCAACCCCTAATTAACCCCGTTTGAGAGAAGGCCTGTGGGAACATGATTAAAACATATTCTTATGCTATTTTATTTTATTTATTTTATTTTATTTTATTTGGAAAACATACAGTGATAAATAACTAGATTACTTATATATTAAATAATTAAACACCATTTAGCAGTTTCCGCATATTGAAATAAATTGTGCATGGAGACGGAGAAAATATATTAATATATTGCACGTATGTCGTTATGCAATTTTAACACTAAAAAATAAACAATAAACCAAGAAAAAAACAAATAAAGATATATGAAGCATAATTGCAGAGCAGCAGGGTTAGTACAGCGAAACCTGAAGCTAAAATGAAATGAAAGCGTATTCTGAAAAGGCTACACTTCTCAAGCGTAAGTTTGCCCGTTGAAAACTAGGCTATCGGTATTGCACCGGAGTCTACCTCACAACAAAGGCAGCCTAGAAACTTCTCTAATGAGATGAATAATTAAATGGGCCGTGGAGCTAAATTAACGCGAATAATCGCAATATATATTAACCTAGATTGCAAAGCAAACACGATCAAATGAAATCTACGGTTGCTGTAATTATTGTCTATCAATTGAAATTCATGTGACGACAATTTATGGATTAATCGTATGTTGTTATGGATTTATACCGTATGTAGTTATATATTAATGTCGTATGTAGTTATTGAATTGATATAGTTGTTATTGGTTTGGAGTGGATTGATTACGGGTACTGTAATAACGAAATTTAATAATGAATGGAACAAAACAAGTGTTACATTTTGTAATACTATAAGTTATATAATAACGATATGTTACATAACTTATAGTACTATATAAGTTATAAGACGATATACGTAAAATGATCTTTGCAAAGAATGTTTCCCTAGTAGTTTTCTTATTGACTACCCCGGTGGCTCAGTTGGTAGTGAACCTACTTTCTGCGCTTGGGGGCTTGGGTTCGATTCCCATCTAGGACAAACATTTGTGTGATGAACATTTGTGTTTGTTCTATGTCTGGGTGTTAATATCTATTTAAGTATGTATTTAAAAATACATATGTATGTATATCAGTCTCTGGCAGCCATATTACAAGCTTTGCTTAGTTTGGGGTCAGATGACCGTGTGTGCAATAATAATCCCAGTTTTTTTTTTTCTTAACCTATACTGTCCCACTGCTGGGCAAAGGTCTCCCCCATTTCCTTCCATAACTCTCGGTCCTCCGCCGCCTCTTGCCAACCTCTCCGGAATGAGTCAAGATCGTCACGCCAGTGTTTCCTAGGCCTTCCTTGACTGCGTCATCCATCAGGCACCCACTGTGTGACGATCCTGGCCCATCGGTCGGGGTTCATACGCGCCACATGTCCCGCCCAATCCCATTTCAATCTGGCAGCCTTTTGGCCCACGTCGAACACACCAGTTATGGAGCGCAGTGTGCTATTGCGAACTCTGTCTATTCTTTTAATACCAATCACGCTGCGCTCCATTCCTCTTTGGCAAACCCCGAGTTTGAACTTTTGAGAATCGGTCAGTGACCAGGTCTGAGCACCGTAGGTTAGGACGGGCAAAATACACATGTCGATAAGTCTACGCTTCAGTGATATCAGCAGGTCACCTTTCATCAGCTCTTTCATAGACCAGTAGCTCCTCCAAGCGTTTTCGACGCGGCGCTCAATTTCCTTGTCTTGCTGGTTCTCGAAGGAGACTATCTGGCGTAAGTACACGGACTCGTCCATCGACTAAGTACTTGTCCATCTTACTCGACCCTACGTTTCGTGCTATTGATCATCACTTTTGTCTTCGACCGATTCATCGCTAGTCCAACCCCGAGGCTTGCTGTGCTGAGTTATTGTAGCATATTTTGCAGTTCAGGTGCGGTTGACGCAAAGAGGACGATGTCATCTGCAAATCTCAGATTGCTGAGTTTCCTGTTGCCGACATCAATCCCTTTTGTCAACCACGAGCTCGCCAAAGATATTTATTATTATTATTATTGACTAAACCATAAAAACTATATATTATGTTAAGTCGGGATGCTACATCTCTGAATTTTGGCCAAGGTCAGATGGCTTCGTTCGTTTAAATTTATAAAATGGATGTGACCACAATTATATGGTTTTGGCTACGGAACCCTATCATATGCGTGTCTCACACTATTGTCTAGTTATTTTCAACCTCATTATGTATTACTATACCTAATTTGTTAGACGTTGTATATAATTTATGTTATGTATTTATATTTTTTTTTAAATCCAACTACCACAAACTAATTTAAATCCTATGCTGATATGACAATTCCAATTGAGCTTACAACATTATATTATTGTCCACAGATTATTTTGATAATGAGTATGATTATAGTCAACATTTGAAACATTTTCGAGTGCTTACCCGATATCCACACATTCAACGTAATAATAATACACATTTCTGCAGCAAAGCTTTTAATTCCTAGACAGTTACAAAATACGTTTTGTAAAACAAACACTAAAATGTAATAAACCAGCTTACAACCCACATTACACGGGATAAAAAAGAAAAATAACGAGTGTTCTCGCAATTATTTGCAAAACACCTTAGGTCCCTAACTGCTTAATTAGATAGGATTTAAATGGTTAATTACATTGCCTTAATTAGCTCAAAGCGCATACGAAATGTACATTTTCTTTTACAATTTTAGTTAGAGTCTGAGAATAATAATGTCTTTTATGGTATATTCCAGGTTAAATTTATTTTATTTTATTAAATAATAGGCTTCAGCTTGGCCACCAACTCACCTGATGTTAAGCGCTGATACGTTGGAGCACACTCTTAGAAGAAAAAGAGTCACTCTTGATTTGAAGACACCCAGATTGTAACTAACGGGGAACACCCATGTTTCACAAGAGCGATGGTGACGACACCCAGTTCGATCCTCGGCCCTGCATCAATAATTAATTTAGTACTTAAATAAATTATGTGCAGTGCTAATGCCATCGCCAACAATGGTGAAGTATAACATCGTGAGGAAACCGGTATGTCCAAGAACCTAAAACAAAAAAGTTCAAAAACATTACATTCACTAACATGAACTGGGCCAGCATGATGGATAAGGGCCCATCCTCGTTCTCTATGAGAGAAGGCCCATGTTCCAGCACTGGGAGCATTATAGGCTGATAATGATGATGATGAAGTATCGCACAAAAATAATAATACTAGATAATAAAATAAAATGAAACACGCTTTAATGGGATAAACCATTTAAATTATTGTATTGTCATTGGTCAAAATTGTTTCGAAGTAGTTGAAAATCAAGTTGCCAATGGATTCATGATTATCACCGTTTTTGAATTTTTATTTGTGTCAAATAAACGCAATTGATTTCATTTAAGTAAAACACTTCAAATATAAAAAATTACTTCCGAATTAAGCGGGAATTATTAATTATTCATGAATAATTCCCTCTTATACAGGGCCAGATGGAACAGTCACAGAAGATATAAAAGCAAAATCAGTAGGTTGTCTTTAAACAAATGCCCAAATCGACTGACGTTATCATAAGAGCGCCCCTTACACCACCCGCTTCGATACTTCACGGTATAGTCACGCACGAAACTTCACTGATATTCGTCGTGTGTGTGCTGCGAATTTAGGTGTGTGTGTCGTCAGCGTAGAAAACTACAACAAAATGATAAACATTTTCTTTAGACTCTATAGTAGCAACACTAGCCCTGTGACCGACAGTAGGCATTAAATCAAGGACACGTCCAAGTCAAACTTCTGCTTTAGCTTATAATTATTGTATAACTTTGGAACAGTGGTCATTGTATTTAACATTATGAAGATCTTCTACGGAAACGACTATAACATCGCCAAAAATATCTGCTGTTCTTAACAATTCATATGAATTTGAATAACGTTTTAGTTCTATAAAGCGGCTGTTTTATGCGATTTCAGTGATCCCAAAGTTTCCTTCTATATTCCAAAATATATTAAGCATTCTCTGCTGCGACGCTGTATTCAACTAAAATCTATTTTGCCTAAACAAACCCGCTCAGAAATCAATGAAAGCCACCAAGGTAGCCTGCAAGGAGCGTTATTATCCTGAGAGCATATTCACCAGTTTTCGTGTCGTAAGCGGCCTCAAATATTCATGAGTAGTGCAAGTGAAGGGTCCAGGAATTCTTTTCACCTATGAGGATGTAGAACAGTTGCTGAGCTTTGATCACAGACATAGATCTTTTGAAGATAGACTTTGTTATGATCATATTGTTATTTTCGATTGAATAAAAATGTTGTATAAAAATTAAAGTGCCAAGTGCGAGTCGAGCTCGCGCACTGACGGTTCCGTACATTACATAAAATGTTTACTAATAAGGTACAAAAAAGTAGTGTAAAAAGACATCATGCCTAGGCAGTCACCCATCCAAGTATCGACATAAATATTGCAAATTGACTACTCAAATATTTTGTGAGGCGGGTAAAATATGTTATGGTGCTGCTAGATTTAAGTAGTTATAAGCACAGACCATAACATTAGATATAGACAGGCAGGGACTGAATAGGCATTGTGTTGACTGAATAGGCGGGTATCCTAAATAGTACTTATTTTACCTACATATTTTTAATGAGTAAGTAGTTAAAGTTATATGATTATTTACGGGATATTTACCGTGGTAAGGTTGTGGAAGGAGCTCCCGATATTTCAGTCTTCCCGTTAACATGGTGCATGTAACTGCGCCGAAATATCGGGAGATTCTTCCACAACCTTACCACGGTAAATATCCCGTAAATAATCATATAACTTTAGTGAACAACCGTGATAGTTTAAAACAGTGAGTAAGTAGTTTTAGTTAAGTTACATGCAAAGGTTAAAAAGGTGTTCTAAAGGTGTTAAAGGTTGGTTTATGTTACGTTTGAGAATTATGTGAGATTGTGTGTTTGGCAAAGGAGAATTTAACTTAAGTTTGAGTACTGAAAATAAAATTGGTGAAGTGTTTATGCGATAGGGAACGTAGGGGTGAGATGTCTAATGTATTCACTTTTTCTCTATTGCCACAAACAAACATCACAGGGTTCTCGACTTTGAATACTATGGGTGTAATTCAATTTCTCTTTTCATCTCTCTTTTCTGAGGAAACAATTTCGGTTTCTGTAAGATGGAATTTTTTTGGTCGGCGTTGAATTTTTATTGTAAGATTTTTTTGATATTTCTATTTTATTTTGTTGGGTAATCAGAAATGTTGGCCTTTTCTCAGAGTTTGTTTTTTGCAAATAATTATTTCTAAACATACAATCTGTACCTAAATAAAACCTCATCTTTGGCTATGAGCCCTCCCTTGCCACGACTTATTTTGACGCTAAAAGCTAGTTTAAAAAGCTGTTATTATTGTATGAATATGTTAGCGAAGATTGTCTCATGTTATCAAAAGGCTTGTTTTTATATGCCTTTGGTGGCATACAAGCTGACGGACCGCCTGATGGTAAGCGATCTCCATAGCCTATAGATACCTGTAATACCAGGGACGTTAACGATAAGTTGCCAACCCTTAAAGACTCTATTTACAGCTCTTTAGAAGAACCCCATGTTATAGTTACTCGAAAATGCCGCGGAGAAGGAGGGATCAGCTCATTCTACGAATTACAGGTGTTTAAAATGATAAAAAAACATTGATTACATACTTACGTATACTGGAGAGAACAATAACTTTAAAGTGGATATTGGCCTCTGACTATAAAAGACACACCCTTCACGGCACTTTGCGACCTCAAGCTAGCTGGAGTCCACGCAAATCAATTCCCACGACGTCAGAACAGCGGTACTTGGACGACGTCCAATCGACCGTCACAAATACGCTCTCTTCACAGCTCGATCTTCTTCAATCTGCGCAATATGACCAAAGCTCCTCCTATATATTTCATACCGCAAACAGATCCTCCATTACCCTGTTGTTTTAGTCCACCAGTTGCCGTCATCCGACTGAAAAACATTTTTCTACTAGGTAAATAAATGTAGCATAAATTCAATGTCAGTTAAATCAGGCGCGTACATTAACGCAACTATTTAACCCAAATCCTGCGTCCAACCAAAACAATTGTATATAAAACGAACGATAATTCAAGAGCGGGAGCCGTCGCGATTACTGAACATACACAGTATTTTTATATGTCAGTACCTGAACTAGAACAATAAAACTGTTAAGTATTATTACCTCACCATACATGCAAATTTTCATAATAGGGTTGCCAAATTGTCATAGCGGTGCGAATATAGTTGTTTGACTTTAAAAATTATTTTGACATTTGAAATTTTGTCTTAATGACATTTGGGTCTTGGTTTAACATCACGAAAGGCGAGGTAATAGAGTCTATTAAAGGTCAGTAACGTAATCGGGATGCTTCTGGTGTTACTGTTATCTACACTAGGCAATGTATATATCTATGTTAGGCACTGTTTACCCTCAGACAACATATCTGCTCGTTTATAAACCAATCATTAAAAAAAAACATTCATTTGACACAATTTTATAGCGTGTTTTTAAATCAAAATTTTTCACCCGCCTCCCTTGTTTTACCCTACGTTTAAATGTGTGATAACAACTCCATTTTCCAGAATACAATTTTATTCACAGAACACAAATTCTGAAAATGAACAATCAGAACCACTTTGTATTTAACTTCATTTCATGATGTTAAAAGCAATATCAATATGCGGTGCATTTGTCATTTTATACAAACACAGTGCTACGATCGTAGCAGCGCTACGATTCTCACTGATTGTTTGTCCATTCAGACATATTTTAGCTAAGTTTCATGTGCGTGTAAAAAATAGGCTTTGATTTGTTTGTCTCAAATCACGTACTGTTTTACATTTTAGTACCATCGCGATTACAACACGAGCGGGACTAAGTCCCAGCTTATGCGGATTTACAGGCACATCTGCGTCGCGAATGCAGGTCATTAAAACCGCAGCTACGTGTTTATGTAGCCTGTTTTGGAACTTAGT
Source organism: Agriopis leucophaearia (assembly GCA_949125355.1). Classification (NCBI taxonomy): domain Eukaryota; kingdom Metazoa; phylum Arthropoda; class Insecta; order Lepidoptera; family Geometridae; genus Agriopis; species Agriopis leucophaearia. The sequence continues at coordinate 6,879,631 of OX421262.1, forward strand.
TTGACAGTTTCCGTGGTTAGTAGTTTTGAGACTTTCGTCTCTTAATACTTTAATACTGTACCTACGAATTTATTAGTTAAAATTAACAAATAGTCTTTAGGTTCCCTTGGCAGATCAAGAAGGCATTTTGACTGCGAGAGACCACGCAATTGGTTGTAGTGTGTGCCTTTGTGCAAGTGTGCCACATTAATTAACTGGCACTAATTTAACCAACATTGCTCAAAGGATCAGCAAGCTGAAGTGGCAATGAGCTGGCCATATGTGTAGAAGAACTGGCAACATAATATGAGGTAGACGGGTTGTAGATTGGAGACCAGGAGGCTTATGTTGAGTTTAAGAAGCGACACGAAAATACATCTTTCATTTTGATATCTCATTTTTCGCACGTTCCTGATCAATAATTCAACATTATTACGCATTGAAAATCAAAAATACACCAGTTTGGGATAAAAATACAATAGGATGACAATTTTTTTATATGTTGACGGCAAAACTCGAAACACATTGAGTGTTTGGCGACTAATTATCAACTTAATAGCTACCCAAGCCCTAGAAAGTGCCTATAACCGTAAAAAAATATTCTTCAGCAGCCAAGCTCTTTGTTGGGGTTTGAACGCATCTACATCGTGAAATACAAACGTGCCAATCAATTAAATATCATCACTACATTAAACAAAAGAAAAAAGATGGATTACTGCATTTTATTACTACGTATTATTGTTGTAGAACACACACATATTCTCACAGGAACTGCGCTAACGGATCAACGAGTACAAGCCTGCGACATTTTAAATATTTGTCCCAAAATTCAGCATTTTTCCGCGATGCTCGTGCGTAATTCATCTCTCGATTATACGCGTAGTACTGGTGAGATTTTGCGAGCATTTATTCCAACCATCAACGGGGCTTGTCGGATTGCATTGTAGAAATGCAACGTAACAGCAAATGGTCGCAAACAGATAATAAATTCAGGATTACCACGGTTTCCGTAACGCCACCTGGTGGTCGCACGTTGAATGATTGGAACGCGGACCTGAATGCGGTGTCGGTAAATAGTGTTATCTATTCATGGCCAGTCGTAAATTGTAAAGCTTTTTCTAACAACAACCTGAAATATTTAACTATTTCTATTCTCTATTCCTGTTTACAGTATCTACTTAATAGGAAAGCGAGTAAGACGTTTCCAAGTTTCGTGATATTCTCCAAGGGGCTACCTACCACAATCCAAAACTATTATCCCTACCATATTATAAATGTGTAGATCAAATACCTTCACACATGACTTCTAACTAAGTAGAAGCAATACCGGGTATCGGTTTAACTTGCAAAAAAAAACCGTTTGCGTGATTCAGGTAAAGTGTCGTATTTACCTATAATAGACGCACTTTTCATATTTGTGAAACTACGATCCATTTACACTCATTATTTTAGGAATTATTGAATACCTTATTACGTTTTTAATAATATTATACGTAAAGTTTAAGCAAATTTAATTTTTTTTCGCAAAACGTCGTTTTAGTACGCAATCTATTTTCAAACTATGGAACTACAAATCTGACGGCTGTCAGTTTGTTTGTTTGTCCGTGCACATCTTTTAAACTACTAGAAGGATTTCAAAGCAGTTTCCATGAATATGCTTATAAAATACCTGATTGAAACATAGGCTATATTAATTTATGATAATAAATAGTAAAAAAAATTTTTTTAAATAATTATTTATAACGCCATCTAGCTTATTTTATAGTAATGTTGTCGTAATGACAGACTTCTACTCGCAGACATGGTAGGTAGGAAAACTGAAGCGGCTGTTGCCATATAATCTATATGTAAATAAAAATATAGATATTCGCCAAAGAACCAGAGTCACCGACATAGCTATTAAAATCTGCAAGTTGAAGTGGCAATGGGCAGGCACATCGCTCGAAGAACTGTTAACCGATGGGGAAGTAGGTAAGGTTCTTGAGTGGAGACCGCGAACCGGAAGACGCAGCGTAGGTAGGCCTCCCACTAGATGGACCGACGACATTGTGAGAGTCGCGGGCATCCAGTGGATGCAGATGGCAGGATGTCGTTCAGTGTGGAGGTTAAAGGGGGAGGCCTATGTTCAGCAGTGGACGTCTTCTGGCTGATGATGATGATGATGAAATAAAAACGAATCGCCGAAATGTATGTACCCGCATAACTTCCGATAGACTGCACCAAATAGTTTTTTTTTGTGTTTGTTATTTTCAGGACAGCCAACTGCTTTTGAAGAGGTTTTACAGTTTATTATGGCGTAATTTAAAGTACGTTTATTTTTGTATTGACTTCTGACGTGCTAATATACCAAGTCGACGGAGATTAAAATGAATAATTTTTTTTGCCAGGATCAAACTTAAGACCAATAACAGACACGCAAAGTAGGTGAACTCGCGGCATCTAATCTGTTACTGATCTATGATTAGCAGCTATTTTGGATGTTATGGTGGTGAACGAAAGCGGTTTAGTTGTTGGAAGGGTCGAGGCGCAGAAGGCGGGCAAAAATTATTTAGACATCATTGATTGGCAGTCTTTACGCGGAGTAATGTTAAATAACAGCGATTAATTATAGATACCGCTCCATGCTTCCTACTTACTATTTACTAATTATTCAATAATAACGTTTGTCATGCATGACATTTCGCTTGACTTATACCAATTTTTTTTCCTTATTGGCTCCATGGCTCCACACTTCCAACGTATTTAACCAGTGAAAGTAATATATTATTTGCTTGAAATATATTTGAAACTATGGACATGTCGGGATACCTGTATCGAGTCAGATTAAAACTAGACTAAAATCATACTATGACGATAGTATGACGATCCGCATTAAAATGGAGAGCAATAAATCTACAATCATGTCATATGTGTAGGTATTATCTATAAAATATTCAGTATAAATAATCCGATGGATTTGTGCCTATTTAAAGTTCCGTTCGTGTTCGTTAGTGTAACATTTATATTTGGATATGTCAGTCTAATCGTCCACCCACTAATTACTTTGTGCTACGCGTACGAAGTCGCGGGCATTAGCTAGTTAATAAATAATCTTACATTTTATTTTGCCTCCTTCTCTCATTATCCAAGGCTAAGCTCAATTTAAGATGAATATAAAAATGTTATGAGATTGTGGTATGTTCCTAGGTCGCTTGTTTTGCATTAGCATAGTCTAACTCATCAAACAAATATTAGCATTATTATAAAGTGTGTTATGTAATATTGTTCTGCTCATGGATGGAATCCAACTCGGATGGGCAGCGTTCGGGAAATTACGTGATATCTTCTCGTCCAAAATACCACAGTGCCTAAAGACAAGGGTTTTTAACCAGTGTGTGTTGCCAGTGATGACACATGGTACTGAAATATATTATGATATGTTCTGCTAGCCTTTTGGAAAAACTCAGAGTAACACAGCGGGCAATGAAGATAGCTATGCTCGGAGTTTCTTTGCGTGATAGATACCAGAACGTGGATATTCACCAAAGAACCATAGTCACTGACATAGCTGTATACATTTTTATGTTGAAGTAGCAATGGGCAAGCTACATTGCTCGAAGAACCGATAACCGATAGGGAAGAAAGGTTCAGGAGACGCAGTCTATGTAGATGCCTTACACTAGATGGACCGACGACATTCTGAGAGTCGCGGGCATCCAGAGGATGCAGATGGCAGATAGGCGTTTATTGCGGAGTTCTAATGAGGAGGCCTATGTTCAGCAGTGGACGTATTCTAGCTGATGATGATGATGTCATAATTCATTGGCATCCAAAATATATAAAGCATAAATAAGCCGATTCGTGAGCCATAAATGCGATTTCATTTTAACCAGAGATGCCACATTGCCTGGGCAGGATTAAGGTAACGCAGGTTGCTGATGCCCAAAACCTTTGCCACCCTCTGAACTTATCCTACAAGACCCACAGAAGTGAGGTGAGTGAGTCACTTTATCTGGGGTCGGGTCGGTTACAGAATCTGACTCGTGCCTTACGGAGTAAGACTATTCTTCTCTGATCATGATGGCACGTGCGTACCTTGTACGTTGCAGATTCAGATTAGCAACACCATCAAGAACCTCAGTTGACTTCTATGACACCTGGTGCTAGAGAGATGTACTATTATACTCTACGGTTTACGGGCTAGTGTCGCAATATAGTTATTTATTGCAATTTTGCAATCTTTCTGTAATTAAAGTTTTAAGTATTTTTCTATTATAGTGCCGTTTCAGTATTTTCCAATGAATAAATTACGAGTCAGAGGCACTTGAGACAGAGTGCAAACTTAAAAGTTCCTTTGTGACGCAAAATGGGACGTTATAAGTGGCTGCAGTTTTAAGAACAATTGTCTCTATGCAGAAGCATTTCAGTGGAAAGCCTACCCAACGATCCATTAGAGCGGGGAGCATTTGCAGTGAGAGTAGAGAGGTTAGTATTCCAGTAGAATGCTTCTAAAGCTAACTATCATTGAAATTCTAGCTGCGTCCCGCAGATTACTCGGACCCACGAAAATTACTTCTTATAAAATCAGCTATCTCCCAGTGAAAATCCCGTCAAAATCGGTCCAGCCGTTTTGGAAATTGGCCGTTCCAAATACAAAATCCAAAACGTCGTTGGTCTATCTAGTGGATGGCCTAGGTACTATGCATTTTCCGGTTTGTGTTTTCCACTCAAGATTCTCACTCATTCTCACTCGCACACATCGCTTATTGGTTTTTCAAGCGTTGTAGCCTGCCCATTGCCATTTAATAAGAAAATAGCTGTGTCGGTAACTCTGGATTTTTGGTGAATATCCTCGTTCCGAATTTTATTGTGCAAAAAAACTCCGAGCATAGATCTCTCTATTGCTCGCTGTTGACTCTGACTGAGTTTTTTCAAAAGGCCAGCGGGCGCAATTTGTGTAGTTATTTAAATAGATAAACATTAAAATGAATACTATCGCTAACTAACATTCATTCGCATTTCTATCGGACTGCCAGAGCGGGCACGAAAAATCGACACCGCTTTATGGTTGACATTCCGAAAACCCGTACGAAGCGCTTTGATTCGACTTTTATTATGCGAACTGCTAGTTTGTGGAATGCACTGCCTGAATGGGTGTTCCCCGATAGTTACAATCTGGGTGTCTTCAAGTCAAGAGTGAATCGGTTTCTTCTAGGCAAGCGTGATCCACCGTAGGCCGCATCATCGCTTAACATCAGGCGAGTTGGCGGTCAAGCGCAAGCCTATTCTACAATTTTAAAAAAAAGTTTAAAAACATACCATACATCTTATTAATTTATTTATTTTATCTTAGGTATTATGTCACGCTGCTTAGCATCGCTTTGAATATGGTGAGTTACCCTAACGAACGCGGGTAGTATTTTTACTAGTGGGCACTCGCCAGAGTGGATCAAAGCTCTGCAGTGCAATGTACGGATGATTGACGTCATCATTCATCCTGATGTTTATCAGACATAAGTAGGTTATGTGGAAAGGATGCTTCGTTTTGTTCAGTTTATTAATTAACTTTAAAAAAGCTTCATAATTCGCCTACATTTATGTGTGTATATTACACGATGTCTTTCACAGTGAAACAATTTTGGTCATACTTATTGATTGAATTTTCTTTCATATAAAAGGCGATGTGTATATATATAATGTTCCCTATGGACTCCATAACATCTGGACCGATAAATATAAAACTAATTAATATTTATTCAATCTGACGCCATAGATTTTCATTCAAACAGACATTTTGGACATGGGAATCAAAACGCAAATATACTTAGGTACAAGTTGTAATAAAATAATAATTCCTGTTGAGGGCCTATTTTGTATGGGCAGAGCCAATTTGTATGTGGATATTTTTAGATTAAATAAAAATCATGCATAACATTACGCATCCTCAGAATAAAGTAATTTCAAAGACTCATTTACATTCCATAAAAAATACGCATTCGGAAGTGCTTAGGAATAATTTTAAACATGTTTCTTTTCCAGGTAGCCGTCTGGGGAGGTTTTAAGAGGCCTATTTAAATTTCCACTCTCAACATTAAAGCCGGAATATGCACCGCAATTGAGGATTCAACGTGACACGCAAATGTGGGGTGCTATCCGCATAACTCACCAGTGAGGTCCAATTTACATCTCAGGGATGTGAGGCACTGGATTCCTTGAAGATAAGACTTTAGAATTTGTAGTTGTAGACAGGTTTTATTATGAAAACTTACGTGGTTTTCACACATTTTGTTTTTATTATACAGGAATTACTCACGTAAAATAAAGCCAGTTACTCCAACTATTATAGTTTAAACCGCAATATCTTATCCTATGGAATTGAATTTTTACATGTTGGTTCGGTTTCTGATGGCAGTGCGTTTTGTAGTAAACATGAACTGAATCGACACCCACGATTAGCTCCAGATAAAGGAACTCTTCAACGGTCGAGCACAGACAAAATTTTGTGTACATATTTGATTGTGTTAGCTGATTTTAAGTTTCACCATGACATGGTTGCTGTCAGGGTTGGGTCCTAACTAGGGAACTCGGTTAGTGGTTAATGGCACACACATGAAATGTTGTAAATGCAATCAATTCTGATAACTCATCCTAAGTGTCACCGTGATATTATGGTTACTGCACTAATGGTTGGCTCCTAACGAGGGAACTTCTCAACGGTTAACAGCACAGACACGAAAAGCTTGTTTTTTTTTTTAAAGTAGAGCAGTTTTGGGTATAGATTTACTTATCTATTTATTAATCAGTTTATCGAGATCAGTATTTTGACAAACTGATCATAGTATAGTATGTATTAGGTCATGTTTTACAAGTAGGTCGTAAAAATAATAAATAAATATTTGGGATATTTTTGCACACACAGTCATCTGACTCCCTGAGCAAAGCTTATACTGTGGCTGCCAGAGATTGATATATACAGAAGCACATTTTTTTTTACATACTAAAAATAGATATTAACACCCAAATATAGAACAAACACAAATGTTCATCACATGAATGTTTGTCCTAGGTGGGAATCGAACGCACGACTCCAAGCGCAGAAGGTAGATTCACTAGCAACTGGGCCACCAGGGCAGTCAACTCAACATAAATAGTAAACTCTCTAAACAAGTTACTACACGAAATCCCTAGCCACATAGTCCCTGGCCTGATCCGGAATATGTAAACAACCCAAGTAAGTACATGCGAGGTGTTTTATCACGTCCCCCGTGTCACACGTCGTCCACTGTCGCAAAACATCAAATAAAGTTGTTTTACTTACTTATCTGAATGCGAGGGTGCTTGTTTGGGGTGCATTAATAACCCTGACTTTTGTTGCCTGTTGCAAACATTGGAATGGTATAATTATGAACAAAAGAATTTCATCTATTAATACCTAATAAAAATTGCACATCCTTTAGTTAACTCGAAGACGTAAAACCAAGTTTTTATTTGTTATACACGTATAAGTAATAAATAGGCTTGCTCGCCTGATGGTAAACAAAGATGCAGTTAGCGTAAAGTAAAAAGGTTATTACATAATTGTGTGTATGTATATGTTCCGATCTGCAGTTTAACCGCCTCAACCATTTTTGATAATTTAAGTGTTGATAAATGGTAGATACCTCTAAGTTCAGGTATGGTCACTGGATCAGTAACGTCATCATAAATATTAGGTGGGGAATATATTTAACTGCACCTCCTCATGACATGTGATGTAATAATGAATAGGTCTTTTTTAAATAAAAGTGAGGATTAGCTAAGTCTAGACTTAAATAAATCACACTATAAAATGAAATATAAACCGGAAGATAAACCATTACAGCTGACCTTTTTTATGACATTGAACATTAAACATTTGGGATACGTTATTCGAAAGGGCCGGGCGCCAAGAAAAATAAATCACAATGGACTAATTTGAATGTTCCCTCCTTTCTGAGGGATAAAGGACCGCGATTGAGGCAACAATGGTTCCGTAGCCGCCTGAATTCTGCTGAAAACATTTTTTTTATCCTTTTTTACTTCTCTCCTTTTGTGGATAATATAAACAGAAATGTTTAGGTTCCGCTCACCTATTGTTTTTTTATTAGCGTATGTAGAAATTGTTTATGTTCACCCTGCGAGGGTAAATAATTATTACCTAAAATTGCCCGCTTTGTTTTCCTTTCATTTAATGATTACAAATGGAAGCAAAAAAGACTTGAGCTTTAAAAAAGTGTGGACGTTTTTCATTTACCACAGGTAATTTAATTTTGCACTTGGACCATTTAGGTACCTAATAAAGTTTTACGTTTTGTTCATGTTTTAATTAAATATGTGTATCATTTTACATTTTATTTTTACTGTGAACTACGTACCTACTAGCTATGTGTGAGTAAAATTTCATATAACTAGGTTTTGGGCTTATATTTCAATAAGTATATTAATGTTCGTTTTTATCTTTCACAGACATAAATAGGGCTTTATTTTATGGCTCAACGGCTGGATGATGAAATATAGTTAGATGGTAGTGTGCATGTGTAATGTAAGAACAAGGTTTTATCTAAATGGTTCAATTTTTATTTTAACGGTCATTTTGAAATTCATACAAATTGCATATTGTATTGTCACCAGAACTAAAAGTGCATAAGGTAAAATTTCAGTAAAATAGGTAAACTAAAACTGGTTCTAATTCAGCTTGCAAGATTTGACCTAAACAAACCAAACATTGTAAGTTAAATAAAAGCTTGGGAAAAAATAAAAATTACAACTAAAACGATGAAAGCAGCTGATTTTTATATATTCGCAGTAAGTAAATACACCACCACATCACCACCCTTTCCTTGTAGAATTAAAAAACATATTGTATTACGTATTATATTATACTCCTTCTCCATCTTCCTTGTATCCTGAGAACTACAATCTAGGCATCTTCAGGCCAGAGTCTCAGATAAGACAAGCAAAAGAGATAAGCCTTGGTAGAATTCCCAATCAATCCCTCCTTACCCAGTCTTCAACAGGATAAGTCACAGGACAGAACAAACACATAGGTACCATTCCTACATAGCCAACATGTCATCTGCTTGAACTAACCGGTTTTCCTTACTGGGACTGGCATGACTTGCTGCCGTCCTTGTTTCCTGAAAACTATAACCTTAAAAGGGAGAAAGAAAAAAGGGTATCTTCAAGGTTTGAGTGAATAAGTGCATCCTAGGTCTACGTACTCCATCTTAGGCCACAACATCGCTTTCCATCATGTGACATGCTGGCTAAAAGTAGACCTTTTCTATCTATACATCTTCTATATCAATCTAGATATATACATAATAACATAAACGTAGAGATAAAAAAATCTGTAATTGTGAGATATTATGAACATTTATTTCAACATTTAGACGCAGCATAAGGGAAATTCCCCCTAAAAGACGCTGAGCTATGCCGTTTCGTCATGAACTGCGTAAAGCATTGGCTTACGGATAGACTTCCAGGATAACTTTATCATACAAATAACTCAGAGGTTTTTATTTAATTACGCAAAACATAAGACACGCCAAGTAATGCTTGCGCCGATGCATCATCCTCAAAAGAATATTATTACTAAGAAATGGCGTTATACATGACCTTAACGGATTGACAAAGGAGAAGCGGGCATAAGTATTCTGAAAACGTTGACTCAGTTTTTTAGTTTTGGCTAGTAGCCATGGACCAAAAACTGTCTCCATATAATTCAATTTGGACATAACTTGTGATTCAGTCAGTTGAATGCAAAGGTATTCTTACTAAAGCATAAAAGAATGCTTTATTTACAAATCTACTTTAACCAGAAGCTATACTTATATCTCTACCCCTAACCCTATATTTAAAGAACATTATCACATTCCTTGAAGTAGATTCAATAATAACAATACCATAACACATATTTCCTTTCGGTTTTACGTCCTAATTCAGAAGCAATTACTTTGTAATCATTAAAGGGTAAATCCCTTTTTACATTCGCGTTTATGCGGCCTGTAATTATTCTGTAGAACGGGAATCGTAAATAAACTGGGATGAACGTTGCCTATATAAATCATTCGACGCGCCCGCGATCCTGCTTAATTTGCCAAGAAATTGCCCAACAACGAATGGTAAAACTAAAAACTGTAAACTTAGATTCAAAAACCACATTCGAATTTGGGTTCGTAACTTGAGGTCTGTACTACGTAGCGGATCTAGAAGAGTTCGTGGGGATGGACCGACTTAAATTCAACTGGCTATTTATTACGGTTCGAAAGATACAGCCGTTAAAAAATAGGTCAGACGGACGGACATCAGACAGACAGACAACGTAGGCTTAGTAATAGGGTCCCGTAGGACCTTATAAAACTAGAAAAAAAACTTTTTTTTTAGTTCTCTTTCGCCCAAAGCTGTACCTATTCTGTGCTTTCGCCAAAATAAAACTATTAATTATATCCAACATGAGAATTGACAGCCTATTACAATGATATTCGAAACATAATGTGTTCAATCGGATAATTAAATGGTATTTTTTTATCTGTGCTCGCAATAGCTGTACCGTAAAACGGGCTCGTATTCTTTGTTGTTAGGTTTATTTTCTTGAAATGTTGTTTAGCGTAGTAATACGTTTATATACGCGCTCTTTATCATTCCCAATTCCAGTGTCGCTTGATCCTAAATGACGCAGTTTGCTCTTTTTCAACACGCTTTGATTAGCTTGATATGTATCTACATATGTAACGGACTTATTGGAACGTATTTCATTTTTTTTACACGCTTTTATTAGCTTGTTATGTATCTATGAATCTATATTATCTATGTAACGGCATCTTTGAACGTGATTTTCACCTCTTTAAAAACGTCGGATTGATTTGAAACTTTGCATACTTACCAACACAGATAGGTAGTAGGTCTGTGCTTACCAAGGACCGATGAAAATGCATTAAGCGTGTTATTTTTTACTTAAAGTGCTAGAATTATTATATATTCTATTTTTTACGCAAAACTGACATCAGCTATCGGCAGCGTAGGAACAAATCAGACCTTAGTGCTCTCAATTTCAGTAATTTTCAAAGATATCGTGATACACATTGAATAATTGAAAAGTAAAGGAGAACTTTAGAAATTAATTAATTTTAAAATTATTTATGGGTTTCTTGAAAAGGGAACACCGACGGCAGTTCTCTCAAAATCAAATTCTGTGGGGAGATCCCGCTTAATTCGCGGATAGAAGAACAAAGCCCACGGAAATAAATATACAGTCGGGCTACAACGCAGCTAAATTAGACGCCTCAGCGCCGAACTGGCTATTTCCCATTTGCTTCGATAAATTATTAAATTCCTTTACATTGAAGTCACGGAAGCTAGAAAATGGATTCTTTAAATGCCGCTGTAGGTTTTGTTTTGTTATTTGATTGCATTACGAGTCCATTGGGCAGAAATCTCGATACAGATATTCTTGTTTTAATTGTATAGTTATATTAAATTTTCAGAAGTTGGTTGATTTTGAGGACTGCGAACAAAAAATTTAGAAAGCCAAATTTATATTTTTAGCTCAAAATCTTATCTTATGACACATTAATGTGTGAGATAGTTCACAATTCCTCGACTGTAATTATTATTAATTTAAAGTTATGAGATGGTTTACGAGATATTTACCGTGGTAATGTTGTGGAATCCCTTCCCAGCTGTGGAAGCTCCCGATATTTCGGCGCAGTTACATGCACCATGTTCACGGGAAGAACAACCGGGGTAGTGAACAGCCGTGACAGATTAAAATAGTTTATTATTTATTTATTAAATACTAGCTGCGCCCCGCGGTTTCACCCGCGTGGTGATGAAAATCGGTGAAGGGGTATGGAAAATAGATAGTAGCCAATTCTCAGACCTACTGAATACGCATATAAAATTTGGTAAAAATCGGTAAAGCCGTTTCGGAGGAGTACGGTAACTAACATTGTGACATGGAAATTTTATATATATAGTGAAGTGATGATGATTTATTAAATACTAGCTGCGCCCCGCGGTTTCACCCGCGTGGTGATGAAAATCGGTGAAGGGGTATGGAAAATAGATAGTAGCCGATTCTCAGACCTACTGAATACGCATATAAAATTTGGTAAAAATCGGTAAAGCCGTTTCGGAGGAGTACGGTAACTAACATTGTAACATGGATATTTTATATATATAGTGAAGTGATGATGATTATATTTCATTAATTTATTTCGATTCTTTAAGTGACCAAAATGCTGGCCAGTATTTTTAACTGACTTCCAAAAAGGAGGAAGTTCTTAATTCGACTGTTTTTTTGTATGTTTGTTACCTCAGAACTTTCGACTGGGTGAACCGATTTTGATGATTCTTTTTTTTTTTTCAAAGCTGGTGCTTTCCGTGTGGTTTCCCAATTTGGTCCAGTTCTGAAATTTTTATGAAGTTTGTATTTTATTGATAGTTATTATGATTAGAAAGTCAGCCTCGCAATCTAGCAAGGCAATGCGGCCAGCATGATCTCTAATTTCAGGCACGTTGCCTGAAATTAGAGACCATTTGAACTACCTATAGGCCTTCGTTGCCTATAGATTGTATAAACTATCTTCAATTAGTGAATTTTTTTAGGTTTAGTGTAGGTCTACAAATATATAGATAATATATATTATATATAAATGTTTAATCATCATCATCAGTCATAAGACGTCCACTGCTGAACATAGGCCTCCCCTTTAGCCTCCACACTGAACGACAACCTGCCATCTACATCCACTGGATGCCCGTGACTCACGATGTCGTTGGTCCATTGAGTGGGAGGCCTACTTACGCTGCTTCTTCCGGTTCGTGGTCAAATGTTGAATGTTATGATTGAATCGATAACTCTTCTTTTTGGGGTCAGTTTAAAAGAAAAATTCGAAATCAATCTAAGTTATCTAAGTTGTTAACGTGTTTTAGTAAAATACCTATAAGACTATCTATACCTATATATAAAAATCAATTGCTGTTCGTTAGTCTCGATAAAACTCGAGAACGGCTGGGGCGATTTAGCTGATTTTGGGTTTGAAATGTTTGTCGTAGTCCAGGGAAGGCTTAAACGTTGAGTAAACGGCTGGACCGATTTTGATGAAATTTTGTGTACCTGGAACGGGTCATAGTAGCGAGGCCGAAGGCCGAGCTTACACCCGTGCGAAGCCGGGGCGCGTCGCTAGTGCTTTAATAATTAGCTAAGACTGGGTTGTCTTAACATATATGCCTTAACATACACAATAATAAGCTAAGACTTGGTTTTCTATGTGCTACAATAAATAAGACTAAATTGTCTTATCATCGTCATAATCATTTCAGCAATAGGACGTCCACTGCTAGGCAATACTAGACATAGGCCTCCCCCATCGATTTCCAAAAGGGCCGGTTGGAAGCGGCCTTCATCCAGCGTTTTCCTGCGGTCTCTTTTAGGTCGTCTGTCCATCTTGTGGGTGGACGTCCTACGCTGCGCTTACCGGTCCGTGGTCTCCATTCGAGAACCTTGCGGCCCCATCGACCATCTGTTCTGCGTGCTCTGTGCCCTGCCCACAAATGTTCGTATGTGCTACAATAATAAGCTGAAAATGGGTTATCTAACGTGCTGCAATAAAATACCTAAGATATTGATTTACAAACCATCCGTATAGCAGAGAATAATAATTCAGCGAGCTCGGCTGATTGCTGCGGCTTACCCAACCCGCAATCATTTTACAGGCGGTTGCTGCATCGCTGCCTTAGAATGCTGAATACATCTATAGTTAATTGTATTTAGGTATATAATAACTAAACTAATAACAGAAACGTCAAAAACGTAAAAAAACTACAAAATTAAGGTTAAAAGTAGTGTAAGTTAAAACATATTGATAATAGAATCCATTTCATCCCGAAAACAAATGATACATTTGGAAAAACTAGTTAAACTAGTTATGAATATAAATAATATTTTGATTAACCTTAAACTATCTGATCCAACAGAGTTATGGTTCATACAAAACCCCATAGAAATAAACTTTCTGTTTTTCTCGAATTTTGCCATTTTTCTTTATTTAAAAACCTTCGGATTATTACGAACATTTAAAAATTATAAGGGAAATCGATCCTGTGTTCCTCAAGTGACCCGCTTACCAACAAACAGCTTTTTTTATATGTACAGAGTGTAATGGAAACGCTCCAGAAAACAATGACTAATGATAGTGCTGAAGATTGCTGATACAATACCAATAGTAGAGGTCAATGAACGATCTCCACTGAGCTGCGCGCACGCTTGTATGTAAAATTTGTAAATACGCAATTTCGTTTAAGTTAGCATATTTTTCCAGTAATTTTTATGTAAAATCCAAACTACTGAACCGATTTTAAAGAAATTTCTATGAGACCAATCTGAAATCTCCTTTCCTTATCCTTTCAAATAAAAAAATCTTTTTCCAAATCGGTTAATCTGAGTTCTTAGGTAACAAACATAAAAAATAGTAGCAAATTGATAACCTTTGCTTTTTTAAATCGGGTTTATACAACACATGCATCTCGTAATCTCGGCCCTGCACTCATCACTTATTTTGTAACTAAATAAATTATAATGTGCAATTTCGATGACCACTCAAAAACGGTGCAGAAAAACATTGTTAGGAAACTGGTATGTTATGCACTGGGCCGGCATGGTGGATTAGGGCACATTCTGTCCCTCTGAGAGAAGGCCTGTGTCCCAGCAATGGGAACATGATAGGCTGAAACGATGATGATTACATAGTTTGTTAGTTACTTACAAGTAAAGCTAATAAACAGTATTGAAATATGTAAAACATAAGCATCATTGTGCCGTATTGTGCCTTGGCCCAATTTTTTTACATTGGTCCTTAAAATTTCTTTTTTTGCTGACCGTGACAGAAGTTCACCTACTATTCCTTTTAGTCGGTAGTTATTTGGCCTACAGAAAGGACTTCACCGGCATGACAGTTTGCAATTCATAGCGTCGAGTGCATTAGCTCTCGCAACTCCGGACGGGCGCGTAATCGTATTTGCATTATAAATTCGTTCGTACACCTAATGGCGTTGCTGCCGACGGGCCACGGCAAACAAGCACTTGCGGGGTTGCGGTGTTCGCTGGTATATATCTTTGTACGATGAAAAGGTATAAATTTGATGAGATGTTTACTTTGGTCAATTAATTTGCTAATTCGTCATTACACTAGGTTTTGTATCGCCTCTACCTTTATTCCGTGATGTAGTCTCGAGGAATGCTTTGCTAGTGCTCACCTCTGGAGATTTCGGCTTTTTTTTGGCTCAGAAGCAGAAGGGTTCTTTTGCAGATGCGATCTTACTTACATCGATATATTTTATACCTATAGCTAAGAAGCCAGACTGATAGACACAGTACTGCGCTCAAGGACTCTGATTGCCGACGTATAGCTCAGAAGAACGTATGCATAAAGTGGGACTGGGCCGGTCATGTCAGTCGAATTTCAGAGGATCGTTGGGCCAAAACCACAACACAGTGGCTTCCACAGGATGGCAAACGACCTTCCGGATGGCTAGACGGAGATGGAGAAAGAAGGATTCAAATTGCCTAAACAGAGAGGAATGGAAGGAGAGAAGGCAGTCCTTAGCCCTTAGTCCTTAGCAGTGGACCGATGCAGGCTAATATAATATAATAAAATATTTTAGCAATTAAAAGATAAGTAATAGTGATTTACTTTAAGTATCCTTTAAAAATTTCAGTATTTGAACAAATTCTATTTCGTATTTCATTTTGCTTATGTTATGAACAGACCCAAAATGTATTCGCTTGACGTAACAACTTTCAGACTTGGCAGCATAATGTTAAAGTCAAGTTTATTTCAGAACCTTCGAAATTGATCTAAAATCAGAAAAATACTTTACATGAGATTGTACTCTATAAAAATTGTTAAGGATTGGTCTTCGATATGTGTCAAAATATGAAAGTTGTCAACTCGTTTCATCCTTTATATGAATGCTAGCAGATAAATGCGAGCAGAAAATTCTTTTATAAAAATAACAGCATTGCCTTACAAAACGTCATACTCCACCAGCCTGCCACATAGAAACAAACTGTTTGATACAAAATTCATGTTATATCAACCGCACAAATTTTATTTTCAGTGGATGTAATATTGTTCACTGAATCGGTAAAAATCAATGGATTTTGGTACAAAGAGAGTGTCAATCAGCACTTCGTCTGAGCACCCCGTTTGATATTCTCAATTCGTAGGCATTTGGACAAAAGAAAATTGGTCAACCGTTATATGTCCACTACGCTGAACCGACCCATTGTTCAATCCAAGGGGTCTTTTATTCAAAGATGCGTATAGTCGAAACGGCCGAAGATTTCTTAGGAACCCTTTAGCCACACAAAAGTTTGAATTGGCTCTGATTGAATTTTCTCCCTTATCTTTTTGTTTGGATACCACTAACGATTTATCGGGTCCGGATCGGTATTAAGTGAAATCTGTAGTATGTATTATGTCTGCAGAAGTTTATTCAATAAGCAAGGTTAGTAGCGTCGTGATCAGAATAAAATTCCGGAAAAAGCCGCTGGAGGAACACTGAAAATACTCAAAGTCCACGTGTCTTTTATAGATACAGCGCGCGAAACTTCTTGATCATGTTTCACGGATGAAAAAATATTGAATTTTGTTATAACTACACAGTTCTCGAATAAATATGAACACGGATATACAAATGTTGAACTTCAACAAACAAAGAGATACGAGTGAAATGCTAATTTATATTATAAAGATTTATAATACTGTATGGAACAGAGAATGGTGCTTTTAGTTTTGTTTGGCACTTGATGCTAAGGTTTAACTAGTTATCAGGTAGGCGTTGAAATTCTTTGAGCATATATCATACATATTTTCTCATAAATACCAAACCTGCTTAGACTATCTAAGATTCGGTGCAAGGCTTCCTTGACAGGGGATTTCATTAGATGCAGCTTTACCACCAAGAGTAAACATTGGGGACAAAATCTTGGATATTTTCTCACTAAAAGATTTTTTGGCGTGCGCAATGAATTTCTATAAGGTCGACGTGCGTTTATTACGTACCTGTTAGGCGGGATCAGGCCGCTCAGGCTACTGTAGTAATAAAAAAGTCTGTGTAAAGACCCTATTGAAGTGGATGTATGACTAATGCTGGGGCGTTTTCTGGGTAATAATGGTATAATGTCCGCGAGTTTAATTCTTGTTTGTCCAACACAGTTTTAAAATATCACGGTTGTTCACTACAGTTACTTACGGGATATTTACTTAATATTTTAGATGTAAGGTTGATGAAGGTTTTTCAGAAGATAAGGAAAGAAGGTTACCCGATAATTCTGCGCAGTTACATGCACCATGTTCACAGGAAGAAAACCACAACCTTACCACGGTTGTTTGTCCAATTTACGCAGGGCCGGAGCCACTGCGGAGGCTGCAGAAAACGCCAAGCAGCGCAAGTAATCAATTTCAGGTGAATATATATTTGTGCAATTCGGCGTCAAAACTTTTGGTCCATGTACCAAACAGTTTTTGAAACAAATTTCGCCACATTTTGTCGACGCCGTTAGTGATGAAGAGAGCTGGCTCATTCTTAGCGCAGATAATTTCTTAGGCAATTCAACGCGGGAATGCAGCCAGAGTTCTTGGTGGGTACTTTACAACACAGATAACATCTTGTTTTTGATTATTAGTTTAAATTTATTATTTAAAGCATTTTTTGTTTGCTTCATTGCGTATACCTTTGTAAATAAAATAATATAAATAAGTATTTATGCAAAGTTTTAATTAATTCTATAGTTTATGTATCTAAAATTTATTCAAAAATCCTTCTCCTACTTCTATTTTTATTTTGTGAATCTACTATTATAATAATTGATAAGGATTCTATAAGTAATCTTGTCTGTATGAGAGGTTTTTTTTTTTTTCGGTCAATATAATGTAATTCAACACAGAACAAACGACGGAATACAAAGTCAGAGAAAACTTTTAAAATCAGATATGGAAGAAAAGATTTACAAAGCAAACACAAATTCTCTTCGAGCAAAGTTTTCGGTTTTATTCATATTGATAATACAACATCAAATCAGCTTAGCTTTACAATATTTCATACCCCAGATGCCAGAGAGTCGCATCATCACAACACTTGAAACAAGGATTGATGCTTAATAGAAAACGCTACCGTCCACCCCATTCATAGTAAATTGTTCGCATTTGTAAGACATACGACTAGAGGTGTACCTAGTACTTAGTTAATAGATTTAGGCGTTTATTTTTTTGCCGGATATCTTGCAGCTTACATAAAGTTAGAGAAAACTATGAAATGTGTAGGTACTTCGGTACACATTTGATTACGTAAAGCCTTATTTACCTTATAATTATGGTATGTTTTATCTATGTGCCCATAAATGTCTTATTCAAGCATCTAACTTTATGGCGAAAACTTGCTTTCATCTTTATATGTCCGGGTAACGAATGACGTAATAAAATGAATATGTATTGTAACAACCTTACAATAATTTCAAAATACCTATTTGATGATACTTCAATAATGGGGATGCAGCAAAAAATTTGGTTCATTCCCATTTCACATTCACCTACCTGAGCCACCCCAATTTTTTTATACTTTTAAAATTATGATCCATATCAAAACTGTAATTCTGCAAAGTTTCATGCACCTTAATAACTATAGAAGTATTAAGACGATGGACAATCAGACAGACGGACAGAACGAACTTATAAGAACTAAAAAAATCACAATAAATCATATAACAATCATAGCTGTTAAACATTTCAATCTAATAAAATTGTATCAAGAAAAAGTGTCCGGAAATTTGGCCGCATGCGGAAATCATGCCGGATTTTTCCATCCCCATTAGACTATGAATAATGACATGTGGCCTTAGAACAATAACTTTAGTCAGTAAAAGTGTGAAACCAATCTCGCTAGATCGCAGAAAGGGAGTCAAACAATAGGATCGCATGAGGAAAAGGATAGATGACAAGCACTTTCAGCAAAATGCGGCGTGATATTTACGGGGGTCTGTTTAGGGTTGAAAGTGGGATGACTTTTGGTTGTGCTAATGTAATAACAATTTTTAAAGTATAACATAACATTGTTTAATAATCTATCATCTATACATAATTAATAAAATCGTAGCGATAAAAAATAATTGTAATTGTTAGATATCAAAAAAATATCACACTGAGCGTCTTAAAATAAGCAGCTGAACACGTTAAGATATTTTTAGAATTTTTGTATGTTTGTCCACGCATATATCCTAAACCACTGGACGGATTTAAATGCGGATTTAATTTCTCAAATATGCTTTCTAAGCTATGACCAGATTGAAGTATAGGCTATGTTATTTTGCGTAAGGGCAGGATTAAGGGAGGAAAAAAGGGTTGAAAGTTTATATGAAAATCTACGCGTACGAAGTCGCGGGTAACAGCACTAGTTACCTTATAAATAACTCTTCACATGTATAGTTCCAATTAAGATTCCCTGACGGGGATGTCATTGTCATGGAACTTCCACAAAAACAAGGACAAACCTCCAAACCTCAGATCAGGCAAACAAGGGATATATAACTATGAATAAAAATATCAACTATCAAAATATCAGTAAGGTGGCGTGGCTGGTGCAAACGCATATTCTGACCTAAACGCCAGATACGCTTGATGCGTTTAGTTGAACTCACCCAGCAAATGACTTTGTCTCTCCACTTTTGCATGTGAACAATTAGTTAGTTCAAAAGTCAAAAGTTTCTTAGTGTGCGTGAAAAATGAATAAGTGACCCAAACGTAAAGTTTTTACGTTAAGCGGTTTAGCACTATAGGGAAAAAAATATGAAAAACTTATACATTTGAACACTAACGCTAAATAAATTTGTACTAAGACATATCTCCCTTGTTTGTCTGATCTAAGATCCAAACCTAAAACAGTCATTTAAATTCATCATTTTAATAACTGGCCGGAAACCAAACCCGGTGCCGCTTCTCAAATGGCAGACGCTTCGCCACTAAGCCTTACTGGTCGTCGGCCCTTTACAATCCCTATAAAAGGATTTCGAATAAAGAGCGGTGGACACTAAAATAACCTATCCTCAATTTTAATAAATTTTAGTTGAATTTTGAGTAAGCATTTAAAATCGGCAATTCCTATGACTGACCCAGTCTCAAACAAAGTAAAGTAGGTTTTTGACTTCGTATAGGTAGGTATATGAAATTCATGATCAATATTTTTTAGTACAAGCACGGCAGCTAAGTTGCTAAGCACCTGAATTTGAAGAGAAATGTTAGCTTACAAATCTTTAATTACCTATCTTATAATCTCTATTCTTAACCCAGATATTTTAAGACCCAAACAAAGATTATTTCCGGAAAAATTTCGATTTAAGACTGCTTTCAATGAAGATTACGTCTGAAATCTTGAATGGAATTTTTAATCTCCTTTAATATTTAAGTGCTGTTGGCTTCTCAAATACCAAGCCGTGTTTACTTTCTGAGATTTTGTTAAACTTTACTAAAGAAGTACTAGATGGTTAACAAGTCTAGTATTTCCAGGCTAGACATTTTCGATTATAAATCTTAACAAATAGTAATTCGTTTTTTGTTGTTAAAGGAGCCGAATTACGAGTAAGCAGGGCAAGTGTGGACCCGGGTATGCCCTAAAACTACGACCAGAACCACCGGAGGATGGGCAGCAGCATCCTATTAGTACACGGTGAATGTACTGCGATTCCCAAGCCACCTGCCAAGCGTGGGGATTATGGCAACACCCCTCTGAGAAGCCTTTGAGAAGCCTTTTTCTTTGCCTCTGAGAAGGGAGGCCTTTGTTCAGCATTGGACATTGATGGCTGATAATGTGAAGCAGGGCAAGTAAAAGAAATGGAATAAGGTGATGAAATTGGCTTTGAATGTTGTGTTGAAAGTTACGAAGTTGAAATTTGGCAAATAGATTCCTTATGGGGTGTAAAGGTCTGCCCAGAAATGATTGCAAAAGGACCAGTAAGACCAGTAAAAAGGGCTGAACTTTTATATGAAAATCTACGTTGAAATCGTGGGCAAAGGTTAGTTGGAATATGAAATTAGGGTACCTATTTTAAATAGAGGTGACGAGTCAAATGTTAGAGTAAAAATTTTAACTACGACATAGCACTCTACCTCTTCTCTACTAACGTAGACGTAACGTGCCGTGTACAGACGAACAAAATGAACGAAACGGGAAGTCGTAAGCAAGTTCGCAGCTAGAATTCATCTCACGAGCGTCCCGCAGTATTAAGCTAATTTCAGACTACGCTATAATATTGTGCTATATAGTATAGCAAATAAGCAAGGAGCCAATAATATATAGTACTCGTACAGTTAAGTGTGAACGTGTCCATAATAATGTATGGTGAGCGATATTGTTGTGCTATATGAACTATACTCGTATGCTATATGATATTATATTATAGCGTAGTGTGAAATTAACTTTATATGTCAATATTGTATATCTATGTTTATTTACCCAAACAATAATTGATGATTTAAGTTGAATTTTTGGGGAATCTAAAACAGTGAATGTTAGCACCATTTCGTAGCCTGACTATTGTTTTTTCAGGTTCCGTCGTCAAAATGTATTTTTAAATATATTGTATATAAAAAAAAACTTATTTTTCATATTATTTTAAAGATAATGCATTTTTTTAAGTTGCCACTTTTTTATAAATATCTATATATAGCTCGGGAGATGGTTTTCTGTTTGCTCTGTCGCGCATACAAAAAACAACTAGATATGATAACAGTCAAGTGGTAATATTAGGCTGGGTTGGTTAAATGAACTCACCCAATACAGACAGCTTCTAAGCGAAATAACTTTCCGCTTTATCCGCATCAGTTTAGTAGGTACTCAAACAGGCTATAATAGTTTACAGCGGTCTCCAATATTGCTTAGCTAACAGTTCCGCAGAAGCTGCAACGCACACACGTTGATTGTGTTTGTGTAGCCAGTTTGCTGTGTGTTAAACGTAACCGTGTTAATATTAGTTAGCCGGCTAGTTACTATTACGAACAAGTACAAGTGAAATGTTAGTTTAAAACTAAAAAACACGGGAATTGTTAATTTCTCTTAGTTGTTGTTTTGAGAGTCATTGACATCAATACGTCTTTAAATTTGCTTCCACAGTGGGAGGCATTAAAAAAACTGATGATAACACAATCAGGGGGATACTGTTTGATGCTGCAGCTATGTACATATCTATCATCTACATTCAAAATTTAATTACACTACTCAATGGCTAAAGGATCAAAGTATTCGTAACATTGAGTGAGACGTAGTAACTGATGACCGCGACTTTTTACACAAAATTTCTAAAAATATATATTGAAAATTCAAGAAATAAAAATTGTGTCTTCATACAATACGACCGATTACGTGATCCCTTTTTAAGGGGTAACACTTTTTTTTCGTATTTAGCAAACTTGTATTCTACAAGTTGTTTACTTTGATGGATAGAGCAACCTCCTTAAGTATTATTACACCCTTTCACCTTTCTGTTACACAACGTATATTTGATTTAGAATTTATATGGTTTTATGAATTTATTCGTTTTTACATTCTCATTATTAGTTTTTTTGTGTGTGGTAAAATTATTTATTGTATATTGTAAAATTGTGGAGCATTGCACTGTACGGAAGTGAGACGTGTACGAGGACAAAGAAAGATCGAGAAATGCTGGAAGCATTTGAAATGTGCGTCTCCACGTATGGTAAGAAAAAAATAACAGGAAGTATTAGATATTGTAGAGAAGAAAAAAATACTACTAGCGAATATAGCGACTAGAAGAGGGAAGTTGTTTGGTCACCTTGTACGACATAACAATTTAATAAAATCATCATATAGGGAAAGGTAGAAGGAAAGAGAGGAACGGGAAGACCATGAAGAGTATTCTTAAACCAAATTAAAGAGAAGGCAGATGTCATGTCGTACAGGGAGGTGAAAATTCTGGCAGAAGACCGTCAAGCCTGGAAGTTACTCCACCGACAAGAGCCACGCTCTTAATTGTCGAATGAATGAAAATTATGTATATTCCTTAGCCTTGCCGCCACGTACTCGTATTCTCCAAACTTTAGTCCCATCAGTTCGTCCTTATGGTGGCATCGCTTTGCAACTGTGTTTGCAAAATAATATTAACATTTAATTTCACGGTTGAAATTAAACGTTTCCGATTCAAGAGAAACCAATCATGGTATAACCATGGCACAAAGCTTAACAAAAACAGAGGGGCAATATTAGCTAAGTGCCCGATATGACGAGTCGGCACCCATGATCTTAGCCAAACCATAAAAGGATACAGGATGATTCAAAAGGAGTAGAGTCTTTACTCCTTTTGTGGCGGTGGCAAAAACGCGTGATTATCAAAATACTAATGATTTTATTGTATTTTTTGTACACAATTATACTTAAAAGTGGCATTATCATTACCAAAATATATACTGAGATAGTTTTAAAAATAATTTTAAAAGAATTAATCGTATTGTACCACACGATTGAAAATGTTATATAACATTACTAATTTAAATGCGAATGTGTGTGTGTGTATTAATGTACACTTTTATCCGTAATGGCTTAATTAAATTGAATATTTTTTTTTTTGAAAGTAGTTAAATTTTGGATTAATACATAGGCATTTTTTTAATAGATCATCCCCAACAGTTTTCTGACTGAGTCGTCATCATCATCATTATCAGCCTATCATGTTCCCACTGTTGGGACACCGGCCTACTCTCAAAAAATATTATGTGTCCTATTCCACCGTGCTGGCCCAGTGCATGTTGGTTTCCTTTCGATTCGATATAGATAGATAGATAAACTCTTTATTGTTCACACCACAAATTACATTTACACGATAAAATAGCTTTAAAAACTAGCGTAACAATCGGCGGCCTTATCACTAAGAGCTATCTCTTCCAGGCAACCTTAGGATGGAGAGGATTCATACAGGAGGTAGAAGGTGGGGCGTGAAATAGTGAAAAATATTATACTTACATTTTAATACTTAAATAACTTAAAATTACTATAATATAGTTACTAATATATAAAATATATAAATATGATTAGTTAAATAAATAATAACAACATCAACAAGGTGGCAACTGCGACAGATAAAATTGCTTAACACGTTCTCTATAACGGTATAATATAGGTCTCCTATTCAGCGCGCCATCTTTTGCGGTCTTGTGCTAGTCTCGTCCTAGAGCATTCCCAACAAACATATTTCTCGGTAAATATAACTGGATGGCGGGTGAAACCACGGAGAGCTGTTGGTAATTGATATTTTAATAATCATGTTTTTTACCTATTTTAATTATTTCTATATTTTGACTTTGATTTAACGCAGTGGTTCCTAGAACTAGAAAAATAACATACGTGTGTTTAAATTCTGAAGAAAGTAATGCATACTTATAATAGGATGAAAAAACGCAGCTACAAGACAAGTGAGTTTGTTATAAATAATTTCACAATATTGATACACCCTCTATATGTAGCTGGGTCGAAACAATGATTGCTAGGGGAGGCAGCCAAATGGATAGAGCGAATGCAGACAGCGCTTCTCGTATTGTCTTACGGAATTTGCTGATGTCATTTATTAGCATCTAACCATAGAATTAAATAGAAAGAGACTGTCATCCAAACATTACGTCCTAGTATGTGTAGTAGGTATATGAAAAATTTACGCCGTCTGTTAAAATCTCAACTAACTACATGGTATCGTGATTGTGCTTATATCATCATCATCGTCAGCCAGAAGACGTCCACTGCTGAACATAGGCCTCCCCCTTTAACCTCCACACTGAACGACATCCTGCCATTTGCATCCACTGGATGCCCGCGACTTTCACAATGTCGTCGGTCCATCTAGTGGGAGGCCTACCTACGCTGCGTCTTCCGGTTCGCAGTCTCCACTCAATAACATTTCTTCCCCATCGGTTATCAGTTCTTCGAGCGATGTGGCCTGCCCATTGCCACTTCAACTTGCAGATTTTAATAGCTATGTCGGTAACTCTGGTTCTTTGGCGAATCACGATGATTGACGTGCTTATACATATACCTGCCTACAAATATTGATAAAATATTTTATATCTAACATAATTATGTTTGCCCATAAAGATAAGACGCGCACGAAGCCAAGCTGCGCGGCCAGCAACTGACTTCGCAGTGCCCATGATGCTTGTTAGCACCTTTGAGCTGCTACCATTGGAAAAGCTTATTTGCCCTGTCTTTACTATGTAAGTCAATGCCTGTAACATAAAACATTTTTATGGGAATTGATATGAGTCAAACGCCTCGCAATAGATGCCTTCAAGCTCTTGTGAAAATAAGAACAAGGCAATTTATAGATCATAATAAAATTGTATGGCAAGCTATTTTGTTGTGTCAATTCTTACTTCAGTTTTGTGCAATTCTATACGTCAGCAAGATCGTGTTTCAGTACCTCATGGAATTGGCTTTTGAGACGACGTAAAAGTGATTGAAGATTATTATGGACGTCTATAAGTTTAGTATCATGGTTTACAAAGTTTTACCAAGCCGAAAGGAGATCATTGTTATGATCAACTTTAATTACTATGGAACCATATTTAAGTGGGAAGTTGAGTGGCGTGGTTGGAAAGACCTATATCCAGACTAAGACTGGCTGATGATAATTATGATATAAGCATTTTTATTTTATTTAATCACATTATATAATAACACTAATCCCATTAATCCCATTAATATAATATATGTGAAAGTTTGGATGGATGTATGGATGTTTGTTACTCAATCACGCAGAAACGGCTGGATGGATTTGGATGAAATTTGGAATATGCATTGCTTATGTCCTGGATTAACACATAGGCAAATTTTCATCATCATCATCATAACTGATTTTCATCTCCGCGCGGGTGAAACCGCGGGGCGCAGCTAGTATCATATATGTGAAAGTTTGGATGGATGTATGGATGGATGGATGTTTGTTACACAATCACGCAGAAACGGCTGGATGGATTTGGATGAAATTTGGAATATGCATTGCTTATTTCCTGGATTAACACATAGGCAAATTTTCATCATCATCATCATCACTGATTTTCATCACCACGTGGGTAAAACGGGGCGGAGCTAGTTGTATAATTAATGCTTGCTTTTGACCGCCATTTCACCTATTGTTAACCGATGATCTGGTCTGCGATGGAGTACGCTTGGCCAGGAGAAACCGATTCACTCGCGACTTGAAGACACCCAGATAGTAACTACCAGGGAATACTTACTCTACGCATTTTATTGTGCGTGTACATCATTAGTGTAAAATAAAAAATAGAAATTATCTGGGACATTATTGTCATGTGACCCTAAACTTACTAATAAATAATAAAAAATTATTTAAAAAAGCTCATAACATTTGTACGCCGTACCTGGCAAGGACATGAGATACATTTCCATTCTTACGATCCTGTGTGCTACTTTATATGTATGTGTACCTACCTAGTTCTAACAAATAAATAATTTGATTTGATTTAAACTAAGCAAAGCTTGTAATATGGCTGTCAGAGACTGATATCCGACTGCCTCGGTGGCTCAGTTGGTAGTGATCCTACTTTCTGTGCCTGGGGGCGTGGGTTCGATTCCCATCTAGGACAAACATTTGTGTGATGAACATTTGTGGTTGTTCTATGTCTGGGTGTTAATATCTATTTAAGTATGTATTTAAAAATATATATGTATGTATATCAGTCTCTGGCAGCCATATAACAAGCTTTGCTTAGTTTGGGGTCAGATGACCATGTGTGCAATAATGTCCCAGATATTTATTTATTTATTTATATACATACATATAGTAATTTTTAAACTTTCGCGATTTGAACACAGTTTTAATATTTATCATGTTTACATGTTTTAATAGTGCGCGATAAGTCCCGATAAATATTAAAACATACATACATATATATTTTTAAATACATACTTAAATATATATTAACACCCAGACATAGAACAAACACAAATGTTAATCACACAATTGTTTGTCCTAGATGGGAATCGAACCCACGCCCCCAACCGCAGAAGGCAGGTTCACTACCAAATAAGCTAACGAGACTGTCAACACCACAAATAAACAGTGTATTGAGTGTGTACTGATTTATCTAATAAAGCAGCAAAACATTGCTCACTTGCATTGTTCAGCACCATAAATTATTAGGAGAAATTTATGCGAGACTTGCCAGTTCATTCTTTCGTAATATTTTGCACTAGTATATCAGAATGTTTTTTCAAAGCATCTGCTGAATAATATCCTAACAAACCATTAATCATCGAATTAAAATAACATTTGAATGTTACAGTTCGAATGAAGCAGGAAAACTCCTATAGAGTTTCATTGTCGCAGAGAGGGGAGTCGACGTCGCGTGCGACGCGCGCCAAGTGACATCTCGCGACGTGTGCGGATAACCGTATGAGCTGGTAGTGTGACTAAGTCAATTTGATATTTGTGACTAAGTCGATTTGATATTTCGGCAGTTCCTTTTTTGAACCAGTACTTATTATTAGTAACTAGCTAACCCAAAAGACGTTATTAGGTATGTCTAAATTAAATTTGTTGTAGTTATGGTTCGTTTATATAATAATCCATAGAAAAAAGGATTTTATTTTGTAATAAAACCTTCTTTGGACTGTTACAAAATTTAAAAAAAATTATACATCGGACAAGCTGTTCTCAAATGATGCGGTTACTAAAGGTTTTTTTTTATATTATTAATATCTTATCTACTTATTATTAACTAAAAGACAGTTGGATTGCCCATGAATGGTTTAAAGAGAACCGAAATACTACCAGTTGGCAGCGAACCTAGAATGCCAGCAGCATTATTACGCTAATTGGCATGCTAAGTAAATTTTTTACTCGAGAAACGAGCATGAATTATCATTTATTTGAGATTTTATTGAATAAGTGTGGGTCACATAAATATAAGACTAATTAAGAAACATTATTTGGTTGACACTACATTTTAATGGTATCCAAAACTTTATAAAAAAAAAAACACATTTGCTTACATTACTTTATTTTGTTGCACTTTTTGTTGTTTAATTCCACAATGATTTGCTTTTTTAACTCTTTTACGTTCAAAAATTGAAGTAAAGACTCTTTTTATAACCTTTCATTTACATTAAGTCAACAAAATGCAACACTCGCGTGCATAGCATTCATTAAAAGTCATAGAGGGTGTTACAAAAAACTGCGGAAAAGAGCAGTGAAATATCATCGCACTTAACATAGCATGCTAATTGCGCATTCCGTTATCAGAAACAATAAAGCAAAGCTGTTAATTCGTATTCAAAAGTGTTGTATTTATGAAATAGCAAATCATATTATCATAAAATTAAAAAAACGTACAATTGCATGTTTGCACGAAATTAAACATTATGTAAAGTTGCGGTACTTGTAGTCGCGTATCGTTTTAAAGCTTGGTAAATTAAATTTTGCTCTGTGTTTACAATGAATGAACTACAGCATAAACCTCAATGTTTTACGTGATGTTCGTGTTATGAAGAAAATTTAACTCTAACACAATTTTTAGATTGTTTTAGTACCTACAATCTTTTAAGACAACAACAAAAGGCATGATAACTAATTATCTAAATCTATTAATATAAAAATAATACTGTTTAAAAAAAAAAAACTTTTTAAGAATTTACACCAAAAACAACCACAGGCGATGGTGTCTGCTTCTGACGTCACGATCAAAAACACCCGTGTGCTGGGCCCCGATTCTAGTAAACCAATTGTTTTTCAATTGTTTATGAATTGCCTCATTTTTTTTATTTGTGACACTTTATCTATACAAAATGTGTCATAAGGGTAATTTTTGAGGAAATTCATTAACAATTTTGGTTTTTCACTTTTGACACTTTATCTATAGATACCAAAAGTGTCAAAAGGTCAATTTTTGAGAAAATTTACTAACAATTTAAAAACAATTGGTTTAGTAGAATCGGGGCCCTGGACTTTCAAACAAATAATTATCAATATAAAAACGGAATTCATAAAAATGACAGATCTGGACCAAATTGAAACACAATGGAACCAATGGTACCAAACGGGAAGCACCACCTTTCAAATAAAAAATAATCATCAAAATTGGTTAACCCAGTCGAAAGTTCTGAGGTAACAAACATTAATTACTTATACTTATATAATTTTGGCTTGCTGTGCGTGTTGGCTTCGCTGTAAGCGCAGCAAGCATTTGATCGAAAATAAATAAATAAATTTTTAAAAAACATAGTAAATAATACAGTCGAATTGAGAACCTCCTCCTTTTTGGAAGTCGGTTAAAAAGTGTTTTATTTATATAACACGGGAATTACTCACGTGAGATATAAATAAAATGTGTGAAAACCACATCAGTTTCCATTATAAATAGTGTATCTTTTTTTTCATATATGTAACTTCAATACAATTTTATGCTTTATTTGTTGACTGCTATTTACCTTTCTACATTCAATTCATCTAAAATCCTAATCATGAAGTATCAAGACACTTCACCCGATGACTTGATATTTTACTTGTGCCGGCGCGGTTTGACGCCTGCGACAGTGCGTTTTCATTATATGCAGCTTAGTGGCTAGGCAGAGTAAATAAACCACCCATATTGCAGTCTCGGCTTATTCTCACGAATTCTATCCGCCATGCGAGCTTGCCGGCTGTGGGCGGATTCAGGATTTGGTTTAAGGGGTATAATAAGAATAATGATAGTAACAATGAATAAATAAAATTATAATTTAATGTCATGAAATAAGTTACAAGCAATTATCAATATAAAAAAAACCGACTTGCTAATTGAATCGAACTGAATATTGATATTAACAAATAAACAAGCGCTATTCGTGTTATTAGATCTGGTTCAAAAACTACTGGGCTAAAGTAATGACATTTTTATGGGACTACTTCGAGTTATATCTACACAATATAGAAAAAAAATATAACTTTTTTTTTGTGATACTGTGTGACGAGACGAGCAAAGTGACTCGCCTGATGGCTCTTCACACTTGCCCATAACAGCTCAACGCCACTCAGAATGTTGAACTTCAACAGTTTAAAACCCTGGATGGCAATGCACTGCGCTCGTCACCCCGAGATATAAGATGTCAAATCTCTGTGTGCCCTGAAATTTCACTGGAAACATTGCCCTTCAATCCGGAACACACTGTATTTACACACTACTGCTTGGCGGTCGAATAACTGGCAAAGGTGTGGTACTTCCCCAGGCGGACCCCTGCAAAAGAGTCCTACCACTACAGATATTAAAAATTAAAGAAGCGGTTGTTAAAACTGTACCTTTATTTTTAAATCAATATTAATATTGTATTTTTAAAGTTCGTAGAAAGTTCAGTACTGTTGACTAGGAGATCGTGACGTCATAAACAGACACCATTGCCTGCGAGTGTTTTTGACATGAATTCGGAATTAGATTAAACATAAATATATATTTTTTTGCTAAAGACAATAATTTTATAGAGTATGTTCAAAAAGAGAGTGACTTGGCCAAAAGAAAGACTAGACTAAAACGTATTTTAAATGGCGATCCGCCTCGCTACCTGTAAAATATCAAACAGCTATGATGCTGTCTTACCATCGTGTTGTTTTGTTAAGTGAATTTTCATATTATTTATTGAGATGTATGTCTATTTTACGACTATCCAAGTCCACTCTCTTTCTGAACAGACTCTACTTACTTTTGTTTACTGTTTTAGTTTTTCTAGCATCTTTTTTTGATGGAGTTGACCTTCAAACCCCATCCTAGATACGCCCGTGCTGACTATAATCCGCTTTTTACGATTCTAGTCGCGGGGATAGAGAATTTGAAATGAGAAAAATAACCTGAAATTCTTTGTGTGCAAGTAGCGGTCGGTTTCGTGTTGTGAATGAATTTCTATGGCAGAGAAATATTCCGCGCGAATCCTATGCAGCAGCCACTTTCAACGGATCTGAAATAAGTAATTCAAATTTGTAAAGTGAGATGACTATTTTCAAAGAGTGTAGGTACCCCATTCAAAAAGAATCATAAAGTAGCAATGTGTTTTTTATATATTAAATTGTAATAGGCTTGTGTTTAACCGCCTCCTCGCCTGATATTAAGCGATCATGCGGACTACTTTAAGTACCTATTTCGAATAGCTTAAAATTGGCTAAAAACTATAGAGTTGGTACTGAACATCATCAGGCTGTATCGACCTCGTATTGAGTAAAATCGGCCAGAGTCTTTAATTGCCTTCAGTTGCTGTGACTAGGTCTAATTCACTGAAGTGAGATTTTTTTTAGGTCTAATTAGAAACATAGCCTGTAAACACGAGGTTACACGGAACGGTGGCGCTAAGCTGAAAGGATGTCATTAATCTGATAAAATATAAACAACTTTTAGTATGAGACCAAAAATGACAACTGTTACATGCATTTCATTGAGTGTGAATGTTTTTCTATAGAACAGCTGATTTTTCGTGACTTCAGGTTTAATTACTATACTATAAAGTTTTTTATAACTATCAGTACAATGCCTGGAATAGATCGCTTTTAGCGATATGGCCACCACTTGTGGCACAAGCTCGTAAGTGTTTTCTATCTGCTTGTAATTATTATTACTGGTGTACACAATAAAAAGTTTATATCAATCTACAATGATTTCATTGCGGCTTATGACAACCGTTTTGTGTAACCCTGCGTAGAACTACTGAATTATGTATATGATTTTAACTGAAAGTTTTACCAACTGAATATAAAAAATAATTTGTATTAGTTTTGCACACGGACAAGCTACAAAGGAAAGCAAACAAAACTACGATATAAAACTTTATTCAGTGCAGTTGCATTTTTGTATCGGGCATTTTGCTCGAATAGAGCTGGCTCGTCAAAAACAAAGGTGCGCAAAACAAACTGACAACAACGCAGACCCATAAATATTTTTTCATAAAAGTACCAGTCAGCATTTTCGGCGTATGAGATCAACAAAATATATTTGGTTAGTTATTACAGTATGGACGTATTAACGAGCACGTTTTCTCTATCTGAGCCTGCTCCACGTGAGATCCACACTTACCACACTATCTAATTTTTAAGATTAAAAAATCACTGAGTGAAAATAAGATTATCAATATAAAAAAACAACTTCAAAAAATTAAATGGAGACCACACAAGAAGCACCAGCTTTCAAATAAAAAAAAACATCATAATCGGTTCACCCAGTTGGAAGTTCTGAGGTAACTTTTTTTTTTTTCTTAACCTATACTGTCCCACTGCTGGGCAAAGGGCAAAGGTCTCCCCCATTTCATTCCATAAATCTCGGTCCTCCGCCGCCTGACAAGGTAACAAACGTGAAAAAACAACAGTCGAATTGATAACTTCCTACTTTTTGGAAGTCGGATAAAAAGGATGAGGCATTTTCTTTAAAACTATATCGCATTCATAAAAATCTTATATATTTCTGACAAAGGAGATGAATTATAAAGATATTTTTTCTTTATTTTTCTTTTCTTCGCCAAAAATAGCAATTTCTTGATAAAAATTGGTACATTACAATATTAATTTCAAGATAATGTTTGAAAATTAATTCTTAACAACAGTTATATGATTACTAGCTGCGCCCCGCGGTTTCACCCGCGTGGTGATGAAAATCGGTGAAGGGGTATGTAAAAAATAGATAGTAGCCGATTCTCAGACCTACTGAATATGCATATAAAATTTGGTAAAAATCGGTAAAGCCGTTTCGGAGGAGTACGGTAACTAACATTGTGACATGGAAATTTTATATATATAGTCAAGTGATGAAGTGATTAACAATATATTTACCGTGATAAGGTAAAGGTATGTAGGTATTTTTGATGTGAAACATTTATTGGCGCGCTTTAGTAATAAAACCGACTCGTATGCCGTGATGCCAAACGTTATGACGCTCTCTTATACCGCCTACTTTCTCTCTTGTTTCGCAATATTTGCCGGGCGTTCCGTGACGCCAAGTTTTGTCACATCCACTCTTTTTTTCTTAAAATATGTTGAAAACTTGCAAACGAGATAGTCTGTGGAGGGAAGCGGGCTTTTAAAAAGTTACTTATGCGATGTCAGTTACTGTTAGTAGTGACGTCGCCTAGCTTAGCTAGGTACTGTTCGAGTTTTATGGACATTGGAAAAGGGGACGTGAATCCCCTGGAATATAGCTAAAATCGTTTTCTTTATTAAAGTTAAGGTTTTGTGATAGGTATAATAGATAAGGCGTCCCTTAGGTCCTTCGCATGCTGTAATGCATACATCCCTGTAGGTAATAAGGAGATAATAACTGCAGATGTTACTATAATTTCAAATATCTTTAGTCATTTTAAGTTTATTTGCCATTACAGCTCATTAATTTAGTCTGCCTAGAGTTCTTGAGGTCCCAACGGAAGAGAACGGTACGGTAACTCACGCTGTTGCATAGGAAAGAAGACAAAATGCTCCGAGCATTTCCCAAGAGTGATACCAAATGCTACGTGCAGGCGGTGTATATAATCCCTTTTTTCAGGCAAAGAAGCAGGCCACCTAGGGGAGCTTACTAGGTGTGATCCTACATAACCTAGTTATACTCCATTACAGCAGAGTATCTTAGGAAGATCCTACTCTCCCCGTTACAAGAAATGGTTCGTAAGATTTTAAGTGTTTTTTGTTTTAATTTAAATTCATGCAACTTTGTGTCTTTGTATCTGTGTTTTGGTGTGTCTGTATATATGTGTAGATACACTGAAATAGAGATACACAGATGTGTGCCTGAGTACCTGTGTATCTGTGTGTGGCATTTTATAATACAAACGGCTGAACCGATTTTGTTTGTTTAAAAGGTGACTTGATTAAGAGTGTTCTTAGTTCTTAGCTATGATTCATAAAATTTGTTTAGTACATTTGAAGATTACCACCTCTTTTATCGGGGATTAAAAAATTATAATATTTGTAATACTTTTAAACGTAAATAGTAAATTAAGTAGGTGCTTATAGGTTTCTCTATTCACATCAGGTAAATACCTACCTAAGATCAATTCCTCTTTTCATTTCTAAGGAGTCAACTCTCTATGGGTGAAATCGAGTCGCTCCGTAGCTCAGTCTCCATCCAATAGCTTCACGCCATTTTTTATCATTTTCATATAACATTGTCTTGAAAATAATATCCCCTCCTTCGTCGTGATATTCATTCTTGGTAAAATCCCTTGTTTCCTACAGGGGATCTTGTTACTCTACTTACCGTCAAGTCTGATTATAGTGTTGTGGATAAACTGCATATGACATGGGTGGGGACAAAACTAAATGTAAGAATAAATTGTGTACTATTTTTAAAGGAAGAGAGGAGCAAACATTGTTGCTAAGTCTTCTCGTAACTGACCGAGCGAAGCGAATAGTCTTAAGGAAACAGAAAAGCTTGTAAGTATTAGCTTTATTATGTTACAAATCTGTATAAATATATGTATAATAAATAACCTCTAGATTGTGACGTTGACAGATAAGTAGCATTAGAAAGTATAGGAGTAAGAGAATTAGATAACTGTAATTAGAGCAAGGGAGATAAAAACTAAAGACAATGCAAAAGTACCTTGCCTTACAGTAAGTATTTTTGTGACTTTGTCTACTATATATGTGCGAAGATAATTGGCGTACCATTTATCCGATCTTTAACATCACTCACTATATATATAAAATTTCCATGTCACAATGTTAGTTACCGTACTCCTCCGAAACGGCTTTACCGATTTTTACCAAATTTTATATGTGTATTCAGTGGGTCTGAGAATCGGCTACTATCTATTTACCATACCCCTTCACCGATTTTCATCACCACGCGGGTGAAACCGCGGGGCGTAGCTAGTAATATATACGATATACACAAACTTTTGTATAAATAATATTAGTGGATGTGATCATTATATTATAAGGCGTCTAAGACAACCCAGTCTTAGCTAACTATTAAAGCACATAAGACAACCTACTTTTAGATATTTTATTGTAGCATAAGACAACTTAGGTTTCTTAGCTTGATCTCGAATTTTTCTTTTAAACTGACCCCAAAAAGAAGCGTTATCTATTCAATCATAATATTCAACATTTGACCACGAACCGGAAGATGCAGCGTAGGTAGGCTTCCCACTAGATGGTCTGACGACATTGTGAAGAGTCGCGGGCATTCAGTGGATGCAGATGGCAGGATGTCGTTCAGTGTGGAGGTTAAAGGGGTATCTTCAGCAGTGATTAAGATCATTATCACCAGCACACTATGTTCCCACTGCTGGGATACAGGCCTTCTTTCAGCGAGAGAAGATGGGCCCTAATCCACCATACTGATCCAGTGCATGTTGGTAAATGTCATATTATGCTCTAGAACCTTTTTTTCGAGGTTCTTTGATATACCTATGTAATATATCATTATTATCAATCATAAAAAAATTGGTGTTTAAACTACTATACATTAACACCTTATTTACCCTTATCTGCTAAAAGGAATCCTCAGTGAAATAAAGACTAAAAACTTCTTAATTTTATAAATTCATGAACGCTTTTATAGCCTTAAACTACTAATCTAAACCACCTCTCAGAGTAAATTGGAAAGTATTTGACCTCATCTAACTAAAAACTTCTACCGCACGCCTTACCTTTACATGTATCGTAATAGGTACTTTATAAAACACTCGCTCCCCAACTCCGTTGATTGATGACCTGAAACTTCGTAAGGAGCTCCGAACAGGTATTATTTTGGCACTTGATTAGAACGTGCGAAACTACGTGGAATCTTGAGCAGAGAGTCGCTTAGTTTGAACTTGGAAATAGGAATTACAATTAGGAAAGGTTTGCATTTGTATTTGAAAATTTAAATGAATGGGGACTATGACTCATCATTGATTTAGTTACAGGCATTTGGGCAAATTATTTGGACTAATTTCACTTCAAACGTCAAGATACATGAAAAGTATAACCACAAAAACCTGAAGTCTACCAGTCATGAGACAAAAAGTTGCCATCTTTGGACATAAAAAAAGAGGATTCCTCTAAGACTTCTCACAGTTGATCCTCGAGAGCAGAATTCCGGGGAATAGAAGCCCAGAACAACAGAGACTTAAATAGCTAGATGAAATCAAAGACACGGATAACCAGGTAACCAGATACTGGTAACCAGATTTAGTTACCAGTACCTATGAAACGCATCATGAGATTGCAATATCCTACTAACCTCCAAACTTTAATTTGAAGATGGTACATGATCATCTTCAAGCTGAATTAATCCATTGTTGTGTCAATCTTCCTCTTCTAAGGGGCATTTGTCTTTTTTCTAGTTACATCACCACCATCATTATTACTGCTTGGTATAGACTCAACCACGATTTAAAATAATCAAAGAAAAGTGACTCACCCTTGGGGCAGATTTGTTCACCTGAATATAACCACCACACTTACCATCGACCAACTCTGTCTTGCTAGCACAAATAGCCTAGCGTATCATTCGTGCCTCGTTTTGAAACCATAGTATTGTGATTGAAAAATTTATAAGTAAAATATATATGTTACGTTAATTCTTTCCATCCAATACTGACCTGGAAGATATCGCATTTAGCGATAAGGCCACTTGTGGCACTAGCTCGTAAGTGTTTTCTATCTGTTTGTAATTTTTATTTCTGGTATACACAATAAAGAGTTTCTATCTATCGATATTTATAAAATTTATATAAGTATTTTATTGATATTTTATTACTGATGACATATTTGATTTATTATTTATTTTTATTTGCGACTATAATTGTACTATTCATACTATTTCTGACTTATTTATTTTAATTGCCTACTGATTCGCTGTATATGGGTTTTTACCACAAACACATTTATTTTTTTATAATTGCCATTACCATCGCATTAAATGATTGCCTCTCTTTGTTTTTTGCCATTATTTTCTTTATCTATCCTTATCTTTCATGAGACAGCTTTATTATCTGTCGTAAAAAATTATAAACCATTTCATAAAATAAAAAAAGATGAACAGGAATCGTAAATATAGCATTGACTGTGAATGTTACATTGGCGGGATCTAAAAATGCCTTTGAGCTATATTTAGCTAAATTTGACCTTTCCACGCTAATTTCGGCACATCCAAGCACGAAGCGACCTCAAAATGTTGCCTAAATTTACACTCTCTCATTAATATTCATTAGCTTAGCTTTATATTACCGTAAAATTTCGTACATTATTATACAAGAGTACGTGACTTAAAGCTTTTCCTAGTAAAAGTATTACAAAAGGCAGTACTTTTTTGGAAGTCTTATTCAGATTGATACTATTTTTGTTTCCAGGAAATTTGACTTTTTCGTACAGGGTTACTGGTAATAAGTTAGAATCCTCTTAAGGGCGGCTTCAATATGTCAAAAGATGTAAATGTTGTTTTTCATTACTCATACTCGGAAAGTAGGTCTGAATTTGCCTGATGAGCGAGTTGAAAGTAATACATTTCAGCCC
Organism: Agriopis leucophaearia; assembly: GCA_949125355.1. Lineage (NCBI taxonomy): Eukaryota > Metazoa > Arthropoda > Insecta > Lepidoptera > Geometridae > Agriopis > Agriopis leucophaearia. Next base: position 6,917,129 of record OX421262.1, read on the forward strand.
TGGGGAGAATCACTTTCAACTGACAGTGACAGTTGACAACTGACAGACACTTAAATAAAAAAAAACTAGTTATATTTTCATATTTGAATTAAATCATGTTCCAACTTTTTTTTTTACTTCTCAGAGGATTACGGTCCCGCACTTCTCGTGCATTTTCAGTGCAGTTCAGGTTTTTATTTTTAGTTTCCTTGTATTCGTAATGAAAAGCACAGTGCTTACCTCGGCGTTAAAGACTTATTTAGTCCCTCGAACTATTAGCGAAACCACGTCTCGGGACTAAATAAGTTACTTTCACCCCTAGGATAACAATGTAATATTATGGCTTCTAAAAACTCGGTGTTTTCATACATTTTCTCGAAAGTGAATGATTTTTTATGTGTGGAACAGCTGTTTTTTCCGCGAATTTCGAAATCTCGTAGAATTATAGTTGTTTGATTTGATGTACTGGGGCCACCTTTAAGAGGATGCTAACTGATTACCAGTAGCCTTGTACGAGTATATAACATTTACGCTCCCATGTAATGTAATCTCTCCAGACTTGTACGCCTAACAAGCAAAACATGATACAAAGTAAAACACTGTTTTAAACTATCACGGTTATTCACTACCCTATAATATATGATTATTAACGGGATATTTACCATGGTAACGTTGTGGATAGAGCTCCCAATATTACGGAGCAGTTACATGCACCATTTACAAAAGCTATAAATGAGGCAATATATAGGAAGGCAATTTATAAATCGGTATAACTGTTATGTAGAAAATGACAAAACACCTATTGTGCATGTGTTTTTTAAAATCGGTATAACTGTTATGTACAAAATGACAAAACACCTATTGTGCAAATGTGCATGTGTTTTTAATTCCGTCTAGGTAAAAATAAGTCACCCGTATCGATATCTATAGATAAACAGATGGATTACTATTCATTCAATTTTAAATTCAATATGAGGATATCTCCTAAAATCACTGGACAAAGCCTTACCTAAGTACCTCTCGAAACAACGCTGAAACAGCACTATGCGGAAAATCATGTAAACCTGAACCTTAACGCGGCGAGATACGGTTTGCGGTCGCGTAACTTTTCGTATCACCTTAACAGAATCGCTAAAATAGGCAGCCGTTTAGCCCCAGGTCTCAATAAAAAGTAACGCACCCAACAGCTGGTGTAGCAAGTCTAACTTAAAAGAATTGTGCCATCAGCCGCAAAGCTTGCCGCAAAGAGAAATCGGCAGCCGCAATAAAGTTGCAAATAAAGTTCTTTGTTGCCGCGCAAGTTATTCGGAATCAAATCAAAGTTTTATCTGTACCATAATGGAACGGATATCGAGACGGTATCCGGATAAAGATCTGGCGACAGTGAGGGACGGAGAGTGCTTCGTTTTGAGGTGACTTCTGTGATCTAAGTTGTATGTTAAAGTAAACACAATTTCACAGATTAATACCTCCTTAATCCAATCCAGTCTAAAAATATGAAAGTTGTACCTTCACCTTTGTTTTACCTTCCTAGTTTGCAATGTTTTTTTGTCGTTCCTTACTATTAAATATTAACATATTGTTTTAAATAACAATTTTGTTTGTAAGTAAGTGTGTTTGCTATGAAGTCAGAACGGATTCTGGCGAAGCTTTAGTTTCAGCAAAAAGTAGAAATAAATGAATTTGAAATTTAAATTTAGTGTGTAGGTACCTTGTATACTCACTGGATTAAGGGGCGTAAGTATTACAAAATGAAATCTTTCCCGGCTCCGCGAATGCCACAAGCGTGAACCTTTGACAGGGTATCCCAGGTGCAAGGGTGTTGACTTTTTACTGTATTTGCTGACATTTTTATCGTTACAAGATTACATTTGTGGATCTTTTAACCCAGCGAGTAAACCGGTGATTGTTGCTAGTGTACAATATTTTTGTAACAAAAGATCTAAAGAATGCAACGTTCCAAATACCGTGACCGCAAATTATTTTGGCACACGATGCAGCACAAATCATTCCTCAGTGTGTACCAAGCAGAACGCAGTGTCCGCCCATTGGGTACTGAGACGTGAAGCGAGACGTTTTGTATCGGGGTAGAGGTGGCATGTCCAAGTTTTTGCCGGACAGAAAAAAAAAACTGTTTATGTTTAAGTACTTAGGGTACTCTAGCTAGTCTGACCGATTTTCTATCGGTTAATGGGCAATGGCCCAATGGGCGGAATGTGTGTTCTGCTTGGTGCTTGGTATACAAAAGCGCTATTTAGAAGTAATGAACGTTAGCTGACTTGTGATAATTTTCATTAAAACTTGCAGCAACCCCGAGGTCACTCAATAAGAAGCTGTAATTGGTGTATTAATTTAAATTTCGTTTTATGAATGTAAAGCATTTTTTTTTATAATGATCTCAGGTTGAAAAATATAAACAAATCCATAACGTGCTTTCTAGTACCTTTAAACAGAAATAAAATAAAGCGTATTGTAATTATACCGTAGAAATAGTGTCGAAAACTATTCCTTATATTTAGTTATTTAAAAACTCCAGGCAAAAATCTTTATAGATGGCGGAACATGTCTAACGGCCTTAGTTATTTCTTGTCAAATACTAGCCGGATAGCCATTACACCTCTTTTCAGAGGCTTTCATCTTACGCGGCGACTGTAACAAATGATGGGGGACGGTTTCCCGTGCCATTTAGTGTATTCAACTTTTCACTTAAGTAATGCTGACTGTTATTAATGTAAGAAAGGGAAACGGTGCGTTTGTTCGAAATTAGGCGGCCATTGAAACTGTTGCAAGTGTAGGCTTTTAGCTAGCTTCTTTCCTTGGTATTAGGTTTGTTGGCTAGCCCCAATCAAATACCTTAGTTATTAATGTATAACCTTTTAAAGATAGTCTTTTGTGAATAGAGATTTTGACAGTTATGTATTGCTGTTAGTAGAATTATTTGCAAAAATGGAGAATAAGTCAGTATGATATTGCTAACTAAGTACTTTTTCATCGTTAGCGCACCACGTGCTTCCCGCCATTGTTTCCCTAAGCACACCGGTTATTGCGTACCACGTTTGACGGGTTAATTGGGAACTCCTGCGTAGGATGTGGGGATTTAGTATTTCATCGCTATCAGCCCACACCACCACTGCTTGACATGTCACACCATACAGCTTGAAAGAAGAAATCTGTTCACTCTCCATGTCCTTCTGTATGTTTTACTATATAAGTAACTAGCTGCGCCCCGCGGTTTCACCCGCATGGTGATGAAAAACGGTGATGATGACGATGATGAAAAGTTGCCTATGTGTTAATCCAGGACATAAGCAATGTATATTCCAAATTTCATCCAAATCCATCCAGCCGTTTCTTCGTGATTGAGTAACAAACATCCATCCATCCATCCATCTATTCAAACTTTCACATAATATATGATATTCATGTGATTACATACCTTAAAAACTTCCAAGTTTACAAAACCACAAAACAAACAGCCAAACTGCATCCATAAGTAAAAATTCAAAGTAAAAATGAAAACTCTTGACCCCGACTAAATGTTTTAAAATATATATTTTTTCGCTTGACCAGGCCTGGCACGCGCGGATGACTTTTGTCTCTGCGATAATTTCGCTCTGGTCCAGAGATGCGCACACGTTGTTCGCCTACGCCTCCACACACTGGACTTGAGCGACGAAACTGTCGCAGAGACAAAAATTACCTGTACTCGGTAGGCTTTATAATCACAGTGCTTGATATTCTATAAAAACGCTTGCCTGGTAGGTAAATCAAAACAGCGTAGCAACAACTTAGAAATAAAGGTTACCTCAAGGAAACTGAATAGGTACGTAGGTATTTCATAATGTAGATACTTACTGTAATTTCCAAGTCTACTTTACGTAAATCTTTGTTATTTACGACCTTGAGTGGAATGGGAAGAAAGGCCTTTTTTGTAATAGATTCTACGTAAATTCTACGCCTACGACAATGTCGCTAATTTGTGTAAGCACTTACTTCAATGTTTTGTAAGATATATTCGCATTTTTGAAGATAAATATATTTATTTTAACCAAGATACCTGTTCAGAAATTCAAGATCTAAAATGTAGGTATAGTGACCGAGAAACATTTGTAGCAATAAAATTATCATTATAAAAACCCGACTTCATTAGAAATGGAACCAAAAGGGAAGCACCAGCTTTCAAATAAAAAAATAATCATCAAAATCGGTTCACCCAGTCAAAAGTTCTGTGGTAACAAATATAAAAAAATTAAAATACAGTCGAATTGATAACCTCCTCCTTTTTTGGAAGTAGGTTACAAAGTGCCTTATTGCACTTGAAAAAGTTGACGCATTTACAAATATACGGTACATTAGACATACTACAAATAATCCCCCTTTTCGGTCCACCAAATAGACAAACAGATCAACTATTGTGCAGTCATGTTGGATTTTTTGTTTGCTAGTATACCTATATTTCTTTAACGTCAAATATTTGCTCAATAAGTTCCTACAGAAAAATTTAGTTTTGTGTTTTAAAGACGTAGTGAGTATCACAACGCAAAAGACGCAGACGCATCGTAGGTAGGCCTCCCACTAGATGGACCGACAACATCGTGAGAGTCGCGGGCATCCAGTGGATGCAGATAGCAGGGTGTCGTTCAGTGTGGAGGTTAAAGGAGGAGGCCTATGTTCAGCAGTGGACGTCTTATGGCTGATGATGATGATGTTTGTCAGGACAGATGCGTTGATCAGGACTTATCACGCATTATTTTATTTTGGTAAAAATGCGTACCTCTCGTTCGATGTTTCACGGGGTCACGAGCTGACCACGGCTATTTAACATGCTCGATTACGAAGTCCCGATATACATTTGAAACATGTGTTCAAATCGCGAAAGTTTAAGAGTAACACCATTTTAGCTTAAATGAAATCACAAACATTTTCAAGTAAATTCACGATGCATATAATTCTATACAAGTAGGTACAACACGCTCGAAAGCAGACACAGAGATGCGATAACGTCACGATTCTAGATTGCATGCACACCAAATTATGAAAGCTGTAGCAAGCTCCGCAGTCCTCTCGCTTCCAAAATGACCTAATCCGAAGTCTCCATCGAAAGATATATAAGTTTCTGATACGTTACTAACACGGGGTAGTTTATGGACTGTGCACCCCATACCACGATTCAATTTAGATCCACCAATGAGATTGCGGGAGACGTACTGGAACGTTTTCCCAGTAAGTTTATCGAGAGACTAGATAGGTAGTTAAGTTTTTAATCAGTTTTAGACACAGACCATAAACCTATAGACAAGCTTAATGTATCTCTCTAAAAACAGAACCAAGACAGTGTTTAACAAATTTCCTGAACTTGTTTGAATCAAAATGAAAATGTCACTGAATATTGGTAATGCTATTTACGTCCACCTTAGATTTTGCATAAACGTATTTTAATAATTTCATAATTATAAATATAGAGGACGTACGAAGCATGGCCTTATAATACAAGCATACGTTTTAAAATATACGTTGAATTTGTTAAGCCCTGATAAAGGCACTGATAGTTTTCAAACGGCTAAACCGATTTTCGTGATTCATAGCTAAGAACACTCGATCAAGTCACCTTTCAAACAATAAAAAATTTAAATCATAATAGATTCAGGCGTTTGGGAGCTACGATACCACAGACAGACACATATATACACAGGCACAAAGACACACATACACACAGATACACAGGTTAAACTTATAACACCCCCCCTTTTCCTCGAGGTTTTAAAAGTTAACTCAGAATATTAATAAATATGTAATTGGAACTGAATTGGAACCGGAATCTTAACTCATTTTCAAAAATCTTTCAGAACGCCTGATTAATGCGACGCGTGACCAAAATGCTGGCGTGTTTCTGGCTCAACGAATTAGCATTGTCATTCAGCGTGGTAATGCCGCCAGCATGCTTGGTACTCTGCCAACTGATAGTGGGCTTGAACATTTGGATTGCCTTTAGACCTCAACGGTCTATGGGCAGTCTAGGTATTTGTTTTTGTAATGTTAGTGTTAGCTTGTATTTTGTTTAGTTTAAAAAAAAGTTACAAATCAGACCAAATCAGATCAGATATTAAAGCGGTTATCAAGTTAAAACCAAACGTAAAATATCCATCCATTTTCCATAAGTCGAAAAACAAGCTCGTTACGTCTATTCCTTTTACTGTAATTTTACATGAAGTAAATGGTAGAATCTGCACTAACGGCTCGTCGGGGGTGTTGCGGTCGGTTCTATTACCCTAACGACACGATATTACGTTTACCCAAAAATGTTTATAGCGTATACGGTCGTTCGGAACCCGACCTAATCAAGCGACGCTCCAGCGAGGCTGTAACTTTTTCTATACGGTAACTCACTTTGGGGTTAGAACGCATTAGAACGCATTACGCAGCGCATTGCAACGAGACGATATTTTAAATAAAATTATTTGAGTGTGTTCGTTTTTCGTAGACGAGAAACATTCTTCCTGTTTATCAAAAAATATCACAAATGAAAAATATAAGCTCAAAACATCTGCAATGCGATATCAAAAATAATGCCTGTTCAACTTTTAGGGTTCTGTACCCAAAGGGTGTCAACGACCCCAATTGCTAAGCCTCGATCATTCCTACCTATTAACGGCTGTATTATTTAGACCGTAATATACATTCAGTTGAAATTTTTTGAAAGAATATGTAATGTTATGATACTGTGGATAACTAAGTAAAAATAATAAAAAAATAAGGGGGATCATACAACAAACGTATTTTAACGCTTTTTTGTCATTGCTCTCGAGTAAAAACGTTAATACGAATAAGCGTCAAACTTAGCATGAATACACTCTAAATTAAAACAATAAACATCGAGTAAGTGAGTGTCGGTCGCGCGCTACATATATACCGAATGAAAGAATACGTTTTTTTTTAGGGTGTGGAACCAGACACTCTAGTGTCCGGTTTTCATTGAGCAGGTGTTTATTTTAAATTCACGCTCAATTATTTTATATCTTTAAATTTTCAGCGAGATCGTCTTTATCCAGAAAACACTGAAAATTTAAGAAAAGCATGAGCACTTCATGTCCTTGGGCACATGTTGTAAGTCACCTTTAAAAAAGTTTGATCAAGTCTAGTTCACCTAGTGAGGTTTAACCATTAACTCTCTTTATTATTGTGTTGTGCCTTGTGCCGGTCCGATAAGGATTTAGGCTGGAAATGGACTTATCTCATTAAAGTTGTAGCGTCTATTGGCTTTTTTGTGGCTGTTTCAGACCTTTATTAAGGTACCATCGTAAACAGTGGTGCTATTTTCTTTTAGGTTTCCGCCGTTCGTCGGTCTATTTTCACGTTAGCTCTTATAGTTGAATAAATTAATGACAAAACATAGGTGTAGAGTAAAATTTATACCGGGTATATTTCTAGAAGACGGACACATTCAAGGATAAAAATAAATAAATAATGGGGAAATTTTTGCAGACACGGTCACCTGTCCTCAAACTAAGCAAAGCTCCGTACTATACTATGCAAAGCTCTGTTATATGGCTGCCTGAGACTGATATACGTACATATATATTTTTAAATACATACTTGAATAGATATTAACACCCAGACATAGGATAAACACAAATGTTCAACACATTAATGTATGTTCTAGGTGGGAATCAAACCCACGCCCCCAAACGCAGAAGGTACGTTAATTAACAACTGAGCCACCGGGGCAGTTATGGATGGATTGATTGGATTTCGTTGTAAAAATAAATTTGGAGTACTTTAAAGTGACCAAGAGACAATTACAAAAAACGATTATTAGATCTATTTGGTGGATCAAAGCGGGATGAAGGGATTTCAAATAATTTCCACCGTGTACTGGTTGTAGTGTGTGCATTTGTGTACTTGTTCATGCGCCAACTTTTTCTGATTACTCTGCTGTGCGCAAGATGTTTGCCGATAGGTAAATCTACTTTTGCATCAAACATAAAAAAAACGCTAACTTATCATTCACTAGGTATCTCATGCGAGTCTGTATCTACCTAAGATACAGACTCGCGTGAGATACCTAGTGAATGATAAGTTAGCGTTTTTTTAATGTTTGATGCAAAAGTAGATTACTTATCATTCCCTAGGTATTACGTGAGATACCTAGTGAATGATAAGTATAGCACAAAGGACACATTAATATAATATTTATGTGTCACAAAGCATTATTTCTCCAAAATATTGCCAAAAAGGTAAGAACATAACGACCTGATTTAATATTTCGGCTTTAAAAGATCCAAGACCCCAGACAAAAATGCTCGTCAATATTTTTCCTAACAAATTTTCGCTAACACCCGGCGGCAGAGCGACGCTTTTACATCATATTACTCTCGTATTGAACGAGATTGATGTGTGAAAAAAGCTCTTGAAATTGGTAAAAAGGGAAGGCTAAGTGTAAGGGGCGAGAGAGTGATCGAAAAGCGTCGCCAATGTCGTACCTACCCGCAATTTCGTCACGCGTTTTTACTGAACAAATGTTCCCTCAAGATTCGGCTTAACTTATGCGGCGCACGTTTTATTGAAGGTTAAATTCGCTTCGGGCTATATATTGGGTTTCATACGAGTAATACAGGTGTAAACGGTTAATGGTTTGTGTGTGCCACACGCTATAACGGCAATACAAAGACTACAATTTGAACTAATAGTAAATTACTTGAGTAAATTTAGGGACAAGTTGAATGTTACGTAGAAAGACCAGAATTAGGAAAAAGGTTTAGATTAAATTATTGTATTCCGATATTAAGGTGGTTGCTTCATAAAGCGGAAGATAATGGTGGAGAAGGAAATTATATGCAAGATTCTGAGTCCAGTCCAAAGAGAAGAAAGGAATTGAAGAGTCAAACAAAACGTGGAGATGGATGAGCTTATCGTCCCAGATGGTAAAGGTTCGAATCTTATCGGTCGTTTAGTCGGTTTGAAATGTCTATAACATTTAAATATTAAATCAAGGTTTATAAGTCGAGGACAAATCTACATCTACACTAATATTATAAAGAGGAAAGATTTGTACCTATTTTTGTATGTTTGTAATGAATAGGCTCCGAAACTACTGAACCGATTTGAAAAATTCTTTCACTGTTGGGAAGCTACACTATCCCCGGGTGACATAGGCTATATTATATTTTGTAGCGAGGCCGAAGGCCGAGCTTACACTCGTGCGAAGCCGGGGCGGACGGCTAGTATCATATAAAATGGAAAAATTGCAAAAAAAAATCAATTCACAAAATGTTATTCAAGTATAGTTATACACGTGCAATAAAATAAGCTTGCTTATCACACGCCATCACTCTGGACAAGTTACCCGATGATCACTAAGAGTAATGATAGTAAATGGCAGGAAATTACCGTGCCACCTTATCGTCCGATTCAATAAGCCCTGTCTGGGGAGGGAAGAATGAAACTGCAGCGGTGGCCATTCCATTGAATAGCGGTAATTGGCGCTTATTTCACGTCTTTATACAGTTTATATACGAACGTGTGGTATGGGCACGTTATACGTCTTAAGCGGCAATTTGATGTCTTTATGTGGCGTTAGCTTTGATCATAGTGATTAGGCCATATGACTTTTACGCAGCCTTCTCATAATCGGAATTGTAAAGTTTTCAGTTAGTTTATCGGTTTTTTTTTGCAGCTGAGTTTGCAATTAGGTTAATAATGATGATGGTAAAATAGTGACCAATCTGTGATCTACGCCTGCAGACTTAGATACGCTCGAGTCGTCGCCCGCATCAGAACTAAAATAAAACAATACCTATTTAGTAGCGACAAAATATGATAAAAGTCCAGATTACTCAAGACCCATTTTAATCTACACTAATATTATAAAGAGGAAAGATTTGTACCTATTTTTGTATGTTTGTATGTTTGTAATGAATAGGCTCCGAAACTACTGAACCGATTTGAAAAATTCTTTCACTGTTGGGAAGCTACACTATCCACGGGTGACATAGGCTATATTATATTTTGTAGCGAGGCCGAAGGCCGAGCTTACACTCGTGCGAAGCCGGGGCGGATGGCTAGTTTTTAATAAAATGAATTCATATTGTATAAATTTCTATTATAATATGATAAACCTAATTGTGAAGAATTTCTAGATTCGGCGACAAACTAAAAACGTAAAACACTGTTTTAAACTATCACGGTTGTTCACTACAGTAATATAATTATTTACGGGATATGCCCGTCTGTCTGCCCGTATACAAGTCTGTCTTCCCGTGAACATGGTGCATGTAACTGCGCCGAAATATCAAACCTCCTCCACAACCACAACAGCTCCTTCCACAACACCACAACAGCTCCTTCCACAACCTTACCACGGTAAATATCCCGTAAATAATCATATTACTGTAACTACTGTTACTGTAAACTGTATTATAAGGCCAGTTTTCCCGACTTATTCTATCGCAAAAAGTTGCAACAATCATATTTTATAAATAACATTAGACTTATTTATATCCTCATATTTACTAAAATATGAATTTGGTACTGTTTGCCATAACTTCGCAAATTGATGCAACGCAACCCAAATTGACGACTTATCAACTCTTATGTCTATAGATAGATAAATATTGCTATTTTCGATGAAAGTTGACCCTAAAAGGCTCTACTTCCTGATTTTTCTATTCGGAAAATTACTAGGGATGTGTGAAAGGGCATTATTGTAAAATTGGGGCTCTTAAGTAAATTAGACGTTTTAGTGAGTTAGGGTGAGTGTGAACGTGGACTTCAACATAGTTATTATTACGTGAATTGTAAATTTCAGTTTAAAAAGTTTGATTAAATTTTTTATTCATATAAACTAAACCTGTAACCTTGCTTTAACAACCTAGTAAACTGTGCAAGGTTAAACATATTTCTGTGGATAGCTAACAGAATGTTTCTTCGAAACATCAAAGTTATCAAGAATATAATTGATTATCGTTTCATTATTCAATAATCAACTGTCTAAACCGAACCTACCTACTACATTCACTGCAATATATCACACTATCCACTTCGGGTAGCATCGCATTGCCAATAAACAAGCGGGTTCCGCAAGAACAAAGGGGGAGTATGCAAGATCGATTAACGGACTCTAATTACGCAATTTCTGGCGATCTCTAATTGTGGCGGACCAGTATATTCTGCGTGACAGTACGTTATTTCCCTGGAGGGCGGTAAAGATAGCGTTGGACGATGAAATAGAAAAAATGATGCTAGAAGCGCTATCTACAAATTTTTACCCAACGCATTAGAAAGATTGGTAAACACTGTTTTAAACTATCACGGTTGTTCACTAAAGTTATATGATTATTTACGGGATATTTACCGTGGTAAGGTTGTGGAAGGAGCTCCTGATATTTTGGCGCAGTTACATGCACCATGTTCACGGGAAGAACACAGAAGAACAGTCTTCCCGTGAACATGGTGCATGTAACTGCGCCGAAATATCGGGAGCTCCTTCCACAACCTTACCACGGTAAATATCCCGTAAATAATCATATAACTTTAAGATTGGTAACTACCAATATAACAATTTGTTGTTTTTACAATAGGTAAATATTATACTGATTATAATAATACTATTTCCTGTGACTGTACACGTATACTTTCATATTATTATAAACATCCAACCTCTATTTTCCTCCCTTAAGTCGATCCTTTCTTAACGGACCTCTACTATACGGAATCTACGTGCCAAAATTCAGCTCCTTATGCCAAGTAGTTTTTAGTCAGTCAGTCAGTCAGTCAAAAATGTGGGAGGTTCTGTGCCTTTTCAGTGACTTTCGTCTTTTATTTCATTACCTACTAGTGCTGTTGCCCGCGACTTCGTACGCGTAGATTTTCATATAATATTTCAACCCTTTTTTCTTCCCTTAATCCGGCCCTTGCGATAAATAACATAGCCTATACCACAATCTGGTCATAGCTAAGCATATTCGTGAAAACCGCATTGAAATCCGTCCAGTGGTTTTGGAGATGTGCGTGGACAAACAAAGAGACAAAAATGTTAAAAACTGTCTTGTTCAGCTGCTTATTTTAAGACGCTATGTGTATTTGTTTCTTATATCTCGCAATTACAGATTTTTTTATTTCTACGTTTTTATTATTTTTATATATGTCGCTTTATTTCTGTGATTGTAATATCTCATTCTTCTTTTAGTCACATCTAGTGACACTATATGGCTCGCCTCACGTACCCAACGCGTCGCGCCGATGGTGCGCCGAGCTAAAATTATTCACTGAGTCGACGAGCATTGTTCTCTCATACTTTATTTGTCCCAACCATAGTACAGACCATCCGTGAAGCAACCAGAGCAAATTGAACCCAAATTCGTACACAGTAAAAGTGACGAATTGTTGAATAATTCTGTGTACACATCTTCTATGCCGTCACGCTCTTTTTGGTTGGTTGCGTGTCGCTTACAGGGTAATCCTTCTGTCTTTGTAATTTGTGGTTCGGAATAAAATTTGGTACTCATCAAAGGAAGATGCAATAAGAAAGAGAATTGTAAATTGTCGTCAGGGATCGAGATAAAATTAGCGAGGTGTATTGGTTATTTGTTAGAGGACTAAGTTTACTTTGTTGTATGTTTTTTCCATCTATATGTAGCTCTTAGTATTTTATAACACTTAATAGTAGTTAGATGGACCAAGTAGTTTATCTTTTTATATGTACTACCAAGTGCTAACTGCTTTTTCAGGGTTACTTTTTAGGAGTGCACAAATTTTGCATATGTTAAGCGCATTCAAAATATATAAAAAAACGCATGCTAGCCTTTTTGGAATAAATTTTCAAAATAACTTCACTTGAATCGCACCGGGACGCGCTGCTCCCCCCGCGCGTTGCACCCACCTTCCACTATCAGTTACCAGACCTTGTACTCTATTCTGAGGATGGATTCATTATAACAAAATAATTCTTGCAGTTTAAAATAATAAAAAATCGCTAATCCTGAAGATCTTGGTAATGATAATGGGACAAATTAATTAAATTATTTCATTGTCATTGGTTCTTGATAAGTGTGCAAAGATTCAAATCTATCCGACTTGAAAGGGGTGAAAATCGCGTTCAAAGATTCCGTTACATAGATATATAGATACATAACAAGCTAAAAAAAGCGTGTAAAAAGGATGAAATAAGAACCAACTGATTGAGAGATAAAAAATAATAATTGAGAGATAAAAATTCAGGAACATGCTAAGTTTATTTAATAATCGCGCGCTTGTGGGACATAGTAGACGGTTTTATTTTGATAGATTCTTAGCAACTTTTGTTTACTTGGCTTTTTTCTATTTTCTGACCCAAAAAAGATAAACGAAATATATAAAAAAAGATTACATAATTTTTTGCATAATATCATGTGATTTTTTTAAGTAGTTCTAACAGTTTTGGCAATCTAGTTTGTATACAATATAAACTTAGCTCATCTGCAGTTAGGCTATCTAAACTGAATATCTGCTAATAAAAATGGTAATTTTACAATTTTTCATAAATTTCGTTAAAATTGCTATTAGAAAGTTGTTTGTTTTGACAATCTATATTGTGGCTCTGGATGTTTTTTCTTTTACAAAAGCCAGGGTTTTCGGCTGTAAAAAATCGGAAACTAGGACTGGTCACTGACACAATTCAAACTAGCCCCTTTTAAAAAGGGGTTTTCTTAAAAATAAATCATGAGACTGACATCTTCAAACGTTGAAATTAGTCCGGGTCTGTTCCATCCAGGGATTTCCCCTTAGGGATAAATACCTAATGGAAAAAACTTCCACTTACTGACTCCTTCTATATGGTTTGAATAACTCCAAATTTCCCCCCTGTTTGTATGTAAAATTGGAATAATATGAACACATTAACAACAAATGTCAACAAAATAAATATCATTAAGTAACTTCCAAAAAATCACAAGGTCGTCAATTTTGTATTTTTCTGAATGTTAATGTATTTTCTGTATTTTTATATTTCAAAGAACCCCATCGTAGTTAATTTTCAATGTGCAAATAGCTTTTTAAAAGAAGCGAATGCACAAAAGTTATGTTTTAAAATTTACAAAAAAAAACAACACCTGCTTGATAATGTCCAATTACATAATCATGCAACCTCAAGGTAAAATAAAGCATTATCTCTTACGGGATATAAAGTTCTATGAAACTCCCTAGGGAAATATGTTCCGTCGTTTTTTTTTTTTTAATTTATTACACACTAGTTAAAATAACAATCGTAAACATAATTACAGATTAGCAATTAACTAGCCGCAAAAACAGGGAATAAATTGATTTGAATTTCGAACGTCAAATTCATGTGGAAACCTCACTTCACTCAGGACTCTATATAATTCCTTCGCTACGCTCGGGAGCTAACTCTGGAGTCCTTCGTTACGCTCAGGGTTCAATATTATATGCCACCCGCAACGTAAGACACTGCTTTATTCCCTTAGTGCATAATCTACTATTAGTTACCTCAAAGTATCTATGCATATTTTTACATGAATTGAACGCTTCGTTTCCGAAAAGTATCTACTGAACAAGCTTTAGTGGCAACTGAGCTGAAAAGATTTGGACTTATATATGCTGGCCTCAGCTACGCCTCGGCCTTCAATTTCACTTTCAACCATAAGTGTTTCTGTTTCCTGCCGCTGCAGTAATGAACTATAAAAATTCTGGTAGAATCTTATGTTTTTTTAGCTCACATTTATATTGACACTAAATTCGCTGCAATATCTATTTAAAAACAACACTAATTTATTTTCGTTTAATCTCAAGACAGACAGTACGATAACAATCAATAAATTCATACCTGCAGTCTTTATGGTATTTATCTAGATACTTAATAAATCGTACAAACAAAAATACGTAGTCTATTGTACCGTTAATAATAGATACGGAGTTCATTCGCCTCCTGTTAGACGAGTGTAACTGCTAACTGCAACTAATTAATGACTGGTAAAATTACTTTGCGTCGACTATTGTTAATTTAGAAAGCACATCGTGCGAAGTAGTTATACTGCAACGCGAATGCATAGCAAATTTTTGCAGCTACCACTGCTCTCATATCTCACCGCCGGTGGCCAAGCTATGGGCTATTTTCTAGCTCAAAAAATCCACAGCTACCTCATAAATATCCGTGGGATATAAAGTAACTACAGCAAAATATATGAGAATGAATCGGGTGCGTAGAGTGCATAACACGTACGTACATAATGGAAAACGGTTGCGTATCTATTGCAAAGTGAGTACATAGCTAGTGCAATATGAGTGCGTAGCTAGTGCAAGGCAAGGACGTAGCTAGTGCAAAGTGGGTGCGTAGATAGTGCAATGGAAATGCGTACCTAGTGCAAAATGAGTGCGTAGCTAGTGCTATGCGATTGCGTAGCTAGTGCTATGCGACTTCATTAATTGTTTTATTAAAGGACTACTTGATCAGTGTTGATTTGACTGACCAAACATAGTGGTAGCAAGTAACCACACACGTTGTGAAAACAACGCGGCACACCTACGTACTTAAAACTTATTCGGAATCAAGCACGATTTCGTAACTAACCACATCTTTTTAGCCTTACAAAACTACGGTTCCTTTATCGGTCCGCGCGTAAATTCTCAAATCCTTTGGGATCGCAATAAATAGCTGAAATCCTGAACTTCGGCCACTGACACAGACACGCCAAGATAACACTTGAGATTCTACTTTTTATTTGAGACTGAATAACCACCGTGTTTTCGAAAATCTATAGCCAGGTGGCACGAGTGTTCAGTTTTATTTTTGACCTGAGTTTGATTATGGTAAAATTAGTTTCAAATTTGACAATTCGACTCATCTCACTAATCTACACATTGAAAACTTGTTACACATAATTAAATATAATATATAATCAGCCTATTTGATGTTCGTCCACTGCTGGACGTATGCGCCTCCTAAAGAACGCCACAAGCAACGATCTCCTGCTTTTCGCAACCACAATGCCCTCTTTTTAACCGACTTCCAAAAAGGAGGAGGTTACCAATTCAAATGCTTTTTTTAAATTTTATTTTTATAATTCATAACTTTCAACTGGGTGAACCGATTTTGATGAATCATTTTTTTATTTGAAAGCTAGTGTTTCCCATTTGGTCCCATTTCAATTTGGTCCAGTTCTGATTAAGTCAGTTTTTTACATTGATAATTATTAGCTTTGCATTTGGTTTTATGGTTAAAAACTTCTTACTAAATGAAACATATTATAGCTTTAGACCTAATATTTGAAAACCTTGAAATCCAAGTGAAATCTCGGAACTAATTAAAACGGGCAAAAGCGCGTGAAACTTTCAAACAATTAACAGTCATTTCAGCAATACCTAAAATTTCCTTATTAATTAAAGTTTAATTCGAGAAGGGCTGTGTAATCTTTAAAAGTTATCATCGGTTCGTCGTTATTCTACCCTTGTTAGGAGCACTGACGCTTCCTAACTTCCAAGATACAGTTGGATAACAGGGAAACTTATGTAGTACTTGATTGGAACAGTTCTGTAATACTCGAGCTGTAGATTTTTTTATTGAACTTTAGCAGTAGAAAAATAATATAAATATTACAGTTATATGATAATTTACGGGATATTTACCGTGATAAGGTTGTGGAAGGAGCTCCTGATATTTCCGTGCAGTTACATGCACCCAGCGCGTGCACCATGTTCACGAATAAACCACTTTAACCACTGGATTGAATTTCATAATCCTAAAATCCTGTCTACCGATCACCACTACATACATTGTCGAACTACTGAACCCTAAAAAGTTGCCTGACTTTACCCAAACATATAACATACATTTATAGATGCACTAGCTAATGCCCGCGACTTCGTACGCGTAGCGCAAAGTAATTAGTGGGCGGACGATTAGACTGACATATCCAAATATAAATGTTACACTAACGAACACGAACGGAAATTTAAATAGGCACAAATCCATCGGATTATTTATACTGAATATTTTATAAGTAGATAATACGTACACTTATGACATTATTGTAGATTTATTGCTCTCCATTTTAATGCGGATTGTCATACTATCGTCATAGTATGATTTTAGTCTAGTTTTAATCTGACTCGATACAGGTATCCCGACATGTCCATAGTTTCAAATATATTTCAAGCAAATAATATATTACTTTCACTGGTTAAATACGTTGGAAGTGTGGAGCCATGGAGCCAATAAGGAAAAAAAAATTGGTATAAGTCAAGCGAAATGTCATGCATGACAAACGTTATTATTGGATTATTAGTAAATAGTAAGTAGGAAGTATGGAGCGGTATCTATAATTAATCGCTGTTATTTAACATTACTCCGCGTAAAGTCTGCCAATCAATGATGTCTAAATAATTTTTGCCCGCCTTCTGCGCCCCTACCCTTCCAACAACTAAACCGCTTTCGTTCACCACCATAACATCCAAAATAGCTGCTAATCATAGATCAGTATCAGATTAAATGCCGCGAGTTCACCTACTTTGCGTGTCTGTTATTGGTCTTACGTTTGATCCTGGCAAAAAAATGTATTCATTTTAATCTCCGTCGACTTGGTATATTAGCACATCAGAAGTCAATACAAAAATCAACGTACTTTAAATTACGCCATAATAAACTGTAAAACCTCTTCAAAAGCAGTTGGCTGTCCTGACAATAACAAACACAAAAAAACTATTTGGTGCAGTCTATCGGAAGTTATGCGGGTACATAAATTTCGGCGATTCGTTTTTATTTCATCATCATCATCATCATCAGCCAGAAGACGTCCACTGCTGAACATAGGCCTCCCCCATTAACCTCCACACTGAACGACAGCCTGCCATCTGCATCCACTGGATGCACGTGACTCTCACAATGTCGTCGGTCCATCTAGTGGGAGGCCTACCTACGCTGCGTCTTCCGGTTCGCGGTCTCCACTCAAGAACCTTTCTTCCCCATCGGTTAACAGTTCTTCGAGCGATGTGGCCTGCCCATTGCCACTTCAACTTGCAGATTTTAATAGCTGTGTCGGTGACTCTGGTTCTTTGGCGAATATCTATATTTTTATTTACATATAGATTATATGGCAACAGCCGTTTCAGTCTTCCTACCTACCATGTCTGCGAGTAGAAGTCTGTCATTACGACAACATTACTATAAAATAAGCTAGATGGCGTTATAAATAATTATTAATAAAAATAAAAAAAAACTATTTATTATCATAAATTAATATAGCCTATGTTTCAATCAGGTATTTTTTAAGCATATTCATGGAAACTGCTTTGAAATCCTTCTAGTTGTTTAAAAGATGTGCGTGGACAAACAAACAAACTGACAGCCGTCAAATTTGTAGTTCCATAGTTTGAAAATAGATTGCGTACTAAAACGATGTTTTGCGAAAAAATTTAAAATTTGCTTAAACTTTACGAATAATATTATTAAAAACGTAATAAGGTATTCAATAATTCCTAAAATAATGAGTGTAAATGGATCGTAGTTTCACAAATATGAAAAGTGCGTCTATTATAGATAATTACGACACTTTACCTGAATCACGCAAACGGCATTTTTTTTGCAAGTTAAACCGATATCAGGTATTGCTTCTACTTAGTTAGAAGTCATGTGTGAAGGTATTTGATCTACACATTTATAATATGTAGGGATTCTAAAAATACCAGAAAAATATTTGTATACCAGAAAAATATTTGTAATCCCAAATAATAATAAAATTGTGCTCACAGTGTCTAATTTAGCTTGCACAGATTTTATTAATAACTACAGTTTCCTATAGTTACGCCTTTGCTTCGGACATTTTAAACGCTGACCCGAAATCCATAGTTTTTAATATTTTTGACTATAGGTCACAGTATGGTGAGCAAAGTTCAAGGACAGGTTGAGGACGTTCATTGTGCTTTAATGTTTAACTAGTTTTATAATACGTAGAATTTAATTATTTATGTCGTTTATTTAATCTATTTTAGTAACAATATTACCTACTACAAAAGGTCAACTTGTGTGGGTTTTGCTTTTAAATGTGTTTGAAGTCTATAAATCGATAAGAGTAGGAATCTTAGAGACCATCGCCTACAGTAAAGGTCTAGGTCTACATCGCAACGTCTAAGCGATCGTGGAAGTCTCTGATTAGACAAAAAAGAGAGATACGGTAAGGTGACGAGACGGGTGCGAAAGCATCAGGCCTAAATCAGGCTTGATATTTAGTCAAACTAATCCTGCTGACGATCTTGCCGCCCTTGGTAGACTTGTTCTAAAATGGACACCACTAAATAATTGGCAAACGTATCGCAGGACGCCCTGAGACTCGTAGGAGTGATGATATACGTGATGAGGTAGGTAGTGGCTGTAAGAGAAAAGCCTAAGATCAGGCTGAGTGCGTGCCTTGAGAAAGGCCTTTTTCCAGCGGTGGATGTCCTATAGCTGAAATGATGATGATGAAGTCATTAGTTCAGGGCCGAGGATCGAACCGGGTACCGTCACATTGTAAACACAAGGCCATCGTCGCTCGATCACTATTTGTAATTGTGATTCTCGAACTTAGTTTTTGACAAATCCATTGGCACATTGGCAATTTTGTGTAACAACCAAACTAGCGGTTTTTGAAACAAAATGATAAATGACTAAATAAATTGCTATAATAAAGGCGGAAATGAAAAAAACTCATCGCGAAGATCAAATGAACCGTCGTCTGTGATGTAAATGATGCTTAAAAACTAAGTAAGTAACGACGTAAACGACCACAAAACACGCCTAACCACGCGCCTAAAAATTGATGCCTCTATTCTATCGTTTATCACCCTGCAAAACCTGCTTTCCGTAGTCTATGTACTTATGTTTTTCTTGAACCACCCAGAAAAGTAAACATTCTAAACTTTTCGCGATTATTACACATTGAAAAATCAACCACAACAGTGTGATTCTAAAATTCAACAACACAAATAAATCGCGATGCACCTAATATCGCAACGGCCATTACCTGGAGTACTTTGCGGAAAATTGTTGTTGGTCTCAAGATAAGGGTGGTCTACAATATAAACCATGAGCGAGTAATATTATTACAAAATAAGTGATATATCGTCATCGGCCTGCATTTACCAGTAACTATTCTAGACGCTTCTCCTAACGCACCACTGAGCTATTTGAATTTTTTGCTATTTGAATGCTATAGATAATTCAAAAATTTGACAACCGGCAGAATTCGAACCTACGCCAACCAAGTTTACGCCCCCGAGTACTCTATCCTCTATGCTTATGTTTGGCCATGGTAAGCCTGTCGACCTCCACTTCTTGAGCTGTCTTTGCTACCAATCTAAGCATTGGTGTTGCCTCTATAATTTTTGCTTAAATAGAGGAGAGAGAATCGGGGATATGATAATTTAGAGGTTAAATTGTACGTAAAAATGCAATAAAATATGAATATATATTTTTATATATATTTTTTTTCGTACGTTGTAAACCCTAAATTAACACACACACAGCCATACACACACACAAACATCTCATACCACATAACACGTTTTTTATATATTAAGGAATAGGCTTGCGTTTGACCGCCAACTCGTCTGATGTTATATGCTCGAATATATCCGACATCTAAGCGAACACTCAGTATAGTAAAAAAAATGTTGGCCGTCATGGGACGCCCGGTAGATGTGAAACATGACGGCATAAGAGAGCGTCATATCGTTTGCCGTCACGGCATACGAGTCTGGTTTCTGCCGACTTGACAGTAAAATCAATAGTTGTTTCACATCTAAATGTGGATTAAGAGATATCGCTTAAACTTATCTACATAGCTACTACCTTAGCAGTTCAAGTGCACAACTGCTGAGTATGCAGCATAATGCTGCCATTGAAGGTGGAAGTGGTCAGTTTGAGTCAAGCTTCGAGCAAAAACAAAGGTGGTAGACGTAATATTGGGATCGCGGGGACGTCCAAGCGTTTAAAAGTTTTATTACAGTTGGGGTTTGTGTACCTTTGATATGAGACTGTGAGTCAAATGTTTTAGTAAAGTTAGCCAACTTGGTTACGAGTTTTTAACACGCTTTTATTAGTTTTTTATGTATTTATGTAACGGAATCTTTGAACGTGACTTTCACCCCTGTCAATACGACGGATTGATTTGAAATTTGCACACTTGAACGGAACTCAAGGAACGATGACAATGCAATAATCGTGTAGAGTGTGTCCCATTATCTTTACCAGGATCTTCAGGATTAGCGATTTTAAAGCGTTTTTAGGGTTCCGTACCCAAAGGGTAAAACGGGACCCTATTACTAAGGCTCCGCTGTCCGTCCGTCGGTCTGTCACCAGGCTGTATCTCATGAACCGTGACAGTTAGACAGTTGAAATTTTCACAGATGATGTATTTCCGTTGCCGTTATAACAAAAAATACTAAAAATATATAATAAAATACATATTTAAGGGGGCTCCCATACAACAAACGTGATTTTTTTGCTCGTTTTCGCTCGATATTGATAACGGCAAGAGGTAGACGCTTGAAATATTCACAGAATATTTAGTTTATATATTCACTTTAAAAATCAATTATTAAATTAAAATAAAATTAATAGTTAAGAAACAAAAAACAAAAACGTACAACCCCCCCCCCCCCCCTCCCTTACAAAAAACGTGTTTTTTCCGTTTTTATAGATAATGGTACGGAACCCTTCGTGCGCGAGTCCGACTCGCACTTGGCCGGTTATTTTTGTTAGTTTTATAAACTCGAAGAATTATTATATTCAAAACTGCGCTAAGCAGAGTAAAGCATATTGATAATTTATTATCAGTAAATGTCTTGAACATGTGATATATATAACCTTTAAATTGAAATAAAAATTGTTTATTCGAGATTTACATCGATATCAATTAATTACAAAATAAAAACTAAACAATAAAAAATATTGATAAAAAATAAGTAATAGCTATAAAGTTCTTGTGTTTATTGAACGCAAGAACTAGTAGCGTGTCCTTTTATTACATTTTTTTTAAATAAAATGAAACGCATCATTAATGTCACTATATCCATTAACTAGAGTCATGACTACATTAACAGATAGTCCTATAATGAGAACAGAAAAAAATCAAGCCATAAAAACCACAATTTATTCTTTGTTTGAATCGCCGTTTTAAGTTGAGTGAAAACTTTGTAAAGTACCTTAATTTATAGTTGATAAACAATCCGATACAACTCTTGAAAATGTTTTACTTACTTTTTACGAAATTTATGTATATCAGTCTAACGCCGAAAACGCATTTTAGACATTGGAATTTTCATTGGTTCCTCTGCTATTGCTTTACTACGAGACAGCTGCCTCGACTATTTAAGAAACACGACGGAGCGACACTTCCAGAATAACATATCGTTTTAAATGCCGACTGACAGATGACACATTTCGACATTCTTCAACTTGTCGGTTCTGAAATACGCGCTCCGCCACTCCTTCTTATTTATTTTTTGCTTCTGCCTGTCTGATCCGTAAAATTTGTAATATGTGTTCTATTTATTCAGTTTTAAGATTGCAGTTTGAAATGCACAAGATATAAGAGATGGCTATTCTCTAACAATGCAGTCATGCTAATGAGATTGTACAAAAACTGAAAATCTAAAATCTTGAGCGAGCTAATAACAAACACGGCGGGTTAACTGATCAATTAGTTAGTTTACATTCTTTTATATCCTTTGTTCCAGTAATTTGATGAGCACATACTTTTAAAATAATAATTCACTGTCATTTTAAGCGGTGAATGTTTAATCACATGAAATTTATAGAGACCATTATTTCTGTCTCTGGGAGAACATAAATATGTTGTCAGTTTATTAATACTCTTGTTCCTTAGTAAAGACTAACACGTGTTTAACAACGGGGGCATTTTTAACGATTAACACGTTTAGTCAACCATTATTCTTTATGATTAACATTTTAATAATCTTGAGTAAGATTGAAGTCGGTCTTGAGTGTTGAATCTAAGTGAATCAAATCAGTCATGCTAAGCTTGCGCTGTGACGTTCAAATTCTCTAGGATCCGCGCTGGATCTGCAAAATAATTGAGCCATTCATAAGGCTCGTGATAGGCTCGAGTTTCGCGGCACAATGACTAATAAGAAGTTAATCCGCAAATAAAAGTGGAATTGAAACAGAAGTGGAACGCTTTTGCGCCGTGTGGGTAGGCTAATGTCGATTTGTCTTTGTCGGCGTCACTGAACTCGTCAGAAATAGATTAAGCGCTCTCACTCCATCTAATGGTGCCTCATTTGTTTGGCTTTAAGAGAAAAATTGCTCTTAAACTCAGCATGATAGAATCTTGTCAATGAATTTCGTTTCTTTGACTCAATTCGGTCTGCCTTTCTATACGGTCTACCTAAGGATTTATTTACATTAAAGGATTATTTTTTACTTAATCCTCAGAATCGTTTACCAAGGAATAATCCGGAAATTTAATTAAGTAAACTAGCACTTGGGTACCATATTTAATCCGGTACTAAAACAATGAAAAGACAAGTTTCCAATTTTGACAGTAGGCTAGGAATTTAAAAAAAATGTGAGTAGAGAGCCTTGATGGAGTGGTAACCGAAAAAAAAACTTACATGAGTAGATTACCGGCCCGATGAGTCGACGACGTTAGAACCGTCGCAGGACAAGTATATAGTAAGACATCTCACTACCACCCATAAATTGTGGATTTTATTGATAAGTGTTGATTCTTCGTTTCTAAACCATACAGTCAAGGAATGGAACCACATACTGGCTTCCTTTTAAACTCTGTTTTAAGATGAGGGTGAACAAGTATCTTCTAAGTCTGCGTGCTCCATTTTGGACCTCATTGTTGCTTAGAACAGGTTATCTAAGAAACTGACAATGATAATAATGAAAGTTTTTTGAGAATTTAATACAATGTAAACAAACCTTAGCATTCCGAAATTCACTTAACACTTTCGAGTGGTGCCTCTGCAAATTGTTTAAGTTGTTGTGCTCGCGTTTTCCCCTCACCTGAGAAAAAATGTAATTTGTGTTTTCTCCCTTATTTTTTCTTATTTTCACGGGTCGTTTAACTTGTACCCAGTATTTTTTCGGTTGCTTCGTATTGTTGTCTTTTATTTATTGGTTGGTAATTGGTCTGTTGACGACAAATTTAATTAATTAATCTTAGTCTTTGTTTAAATCAAATTGGAAGTTGTGTTTTTTAATACATGCATTACTAATGAAATCGTGCCGAAGGTATTATGTATTAAGGTTGCCTGGAAGAGATCGCTTATAGCGATAAGGCCGCCAATTGTTTAACTAGTTTTTTAAGTTGTTTTTTATGTATGTTTATAATTTTTGGTGTGAACAATAAAGAGTTTTCTATCTATCTATCTATGCTAGGAGGATTTCAGTTAAATTTACAGCAAGAGGAGAAAATAAAAATCTACGAATGCTGGACGAAGCGTAATAAGTTGAGATGAGAATCATTATCCGGATGGAAAACTATTTCAAAAACTTGACAAAGACTTTGAAGCTACTCTAGTGGCTTATTGGAATGTCAAGCTTTTAATATAATTATATGTAATTTAATTTAGTATTTTACCTGTACATTTTTTGTTTTGAATAAAAAAGTAATGGACTTTGGATTTAATTTGTTTTTGACAGTGCTGAGTAGTGATAGTAATAATTATCAATGTAAAAAACTGACTTCATAAAAATTTCAGAACTGGACCAAGCTGAAATGGGACTACACGGGAAGCACCAGCTTTTAAATAATAAAAAATCATCAAAATCAGTCGAAAGTTCTGAGGTAACAAACATAAAAAAAAAAGTACAGTCGAATTGAGAACCCCTCCTTTTTGGAAGTCGGTTAAAGAAGGAAAAAAGCTTGATACCGTTTACTTAACTAGCGGTCTAACATTCAAACATAC
The DNA here is from genome assembly GCA_949125355.1 of Agriopis leucophaearia. NCBI lineage: Eukaryota > Metazoa > Arthropoda > Insecta > Lepidoptera > Geometridae > Agriopis > Agriopis leucophaearia. The sequence continues at coordinate 6,942,014 of OX421262.1, forward strand.
ATATAAGTGATGATAACGGATAAGAGTTTTTCAATTAGAATATAATATAATAAAAATTATTTTATTTCTTAATTCTTATAACGATTACATAATTATGTTAAATATTATTTTATTTTAATATTTCTATTTTATATTGAATTATTAATGACTTTTTTTAACATTTCACACATATTTTTACACACAATTATAATGTGACTAGCCGCCCGCCCCGGCTTCGCACGGGTGTAAGCTCGGCCTTCGGCCTCGCTACAAAATATAATATAGCCTATGTCACCCGCGGATAGTGTAGCTTCCCAACAGTGAAAGAATTTATCAAATCGGTTCAGTAGTTTCGGAGCCTATTCAATGCAAACAAACAAACAATCAAATATTTCCTCTTTATATATTGGTATAGATATACCATGAATCTATTTATAAATTTTATTTATTTATACATTTTGGGCCTTACTTAAAAACGTTACTCAAGATGACATACGCTTAAATATGCTCCGTCTCGTTTTCGCGTGTGACGATTGCCGTCAGCGAGAAGTTGAGAGAGCATTTTAAAGCATAGATCAACATGAGTAACGTTTTTAAGTAAGGCCCTTTAAGTTTACGTTTTCGTTTGTTTCATTATTATTTTCATTACATTAGTTTTTGTTTTAAACGCGGATAAGTCCGCGTTTTTTGGAGCAACCTAAATCTACTACTAGGTAATAAAGTACTCCTAAGTAGAACTGTTGTAAACTAGCGGTTATTAGACATGTTCCTATTAACTTTAACACTCTGCTGTCTTTCTGACTCATAACACCTGTAATTTTCAGTCTTTCTAGACTATTTCAGCTCAAACACAGCATTTACTGGCCATTACCACCGTTTATTAGCTCGTGTACAGCTCATATACACTATATCCGTGTGTCTATTTGTGGTGCAGCGGCGTGAAATAACCGTGAAGTCTCCGGCCACCCATCGCGGCGATGACTGCTTAACGCGCTCGACGTCATTTCTTCTGATTTATTGAAATGCGGAGCCGACGGCGGCGGTCGGGCTACAGTTGGTGATTAGAAAAGGGCTATTTTCTTGTTTTTTTTTTTCTTCTTCTAAATATTAATTTAGTGTAGAATATTTATAGTCATGATTGTTGATAAAGCCAGCTATTAAAAAAAAACATTGTAGTACAAAATCCATGAAAGTATAGGAACCCTTTTTGATTTTATAGATTTCATGACACCCTGTTATTTTTATGGGAGGGTTTTTAACATATTTTATTGATTTTTAACCGACTTCCAAAAAGGAGGATTTTATCAAATCGTTTTTTTTTTAAATGTTTGTTACCTCAGAACTTTTGACTGGGTGAACTGATTTTGATGATTCTTTTTTTATTTGAAAACTGGTGTATTCCATTTCAATTTGGTCCAGTTCTGATGAAGTCGTTTTTTTATATTGATAATTATTTTAATACATTTTTAGTTGGTGAGATGTTATAATTATGTAAAATTAGTAGAATGACTAAATAAAACAAACAGGGTTTACTTTAAACAATTTGGTTTAGTAATTAATGTTAAAATTATGGTCTGTTTTTTTTCCACCTTAAGTTATTTTTGTAATGACAAATCACATTTTGTAATAGGTATGTACCTATCTACTCAAATCTGTGCAAGACGGCGGTCAAGCCCAAAACGGTTATTTTGCTAGATTTATATAACCTCTCGATATTTTTATAGTGACAACGCAAGTCTATTCCTAAATAAAATAAACATATTAGATATATTATATTAATTTTTTTTTTGTTTGTAATTTTAATTAGTAGTTATTTTACAGTTATATGATTATTTACGGGATATTTACCGTGGTAAGGTTGTGGAAGGAGCTCTACTCGCTAGTGCGTGGAATCCAGTATTAGGTTGCCTTAAAAATAAAAGTCCGCGTTCAAAATGTGTCCAAAATACTATACGCAGTGATACAGTGAGTGTGTTTTGTCGAGACTTAGGTTCGAGTTCCAGTGATAACCGTAGCAAAAGACTAAGAAAGAGGGTAGATCGTTTTGTCTGTACCTAATTTTGAACTTTTTCACCAACCACCCGCATTCTTTAGTCTTCCCGTGAACATGGTGCATGTAACTGCGCCGAAATATCGGGAGCTCCTTCCACAACCTTACCACGGTAAATATCCCGTAAATAATCATATAACTGTAGTGAACAACCGTGATAGTTTAAAACAGTGTTTAGTAGTTATTTTGTTTAGGTTTTAGTTTTTAGTTATTAATTTAAACGTAGGTTAAAAATAAAAATATTTTATAAGTTACGAAAATAAATCTCAATAAAATAAATAACTAAATATAATTTGGTATTAAAGTCAAACAATTTTTTTTTAGATTACCATAGCTTTAAAAAAATAATGTAAGTTTTTAATGCTCTACACATAGGTTTAAGAGTTCTGACGCAAAGTTAAATTTTGTGGTAGTGTCATAGGGCGCACTTATGTTCGGCATCAAGTGTACACCAAATATTAACACTAGCTTAAATTAATTTCAAATCTGTGCTTTGAACATGGTTTTCTCACGCCGCTGCATCGGATCACAGCGGCAGGCTTTCATTATAAAATCAATGGTACATCATCCGACTAAAGGGCCATTTCCATGGGCGATAAAAATATACCTAATCAAACTAAGATAGTAAATTAGGGTAATAGGTATTATGCTCCTGTTGTGTTGTGCTTATCACCACCGTAATTTACTTGATAAAAATGTACCCTTCATCATCAGCTCATCTATATGAGATGACGATTATCAGATAAAAATACTTCAACAGCTTTAGAAGTTATATGAAAAACGTAATAAGTGCCTATAAAATTTGAGTGTCGCCCTCGATTTCCCTAAGATCTCATCATCAGATCCTGACTTGAGTGACAATGGGACCAAATTCTTTAGTCCTATCCATCCAAAGGTTGCCTGGAAGAAATTGCTCTAGGGGATAAGGCCGCCCATTATACTGCCGTATTATTTATTTTTAATGTTAGTTTAAGTTTCATTTGTATTTTTCGGTGTGTAATTAAGAAATTATTGTATTGTATTGGAAGCCTACCGAACAAAAGAAAATAAAACAAATCGGTCAACAGTTGGCGGAGAAATTGGTGAACATAAATTTGATATGAACGGAACATAGAACCTCCGCCTTTTTAGAAGTCGGTTAAAACAAGTGTATGCCTATAAAAATATCGAAATAGCTATGATAAATACGAGAGAAAACCTTGTAATAGTTGACCGTATATCATTTATTAAGATCATTGCCGTGTATGCATCCAGTGTTTATGTATTCCGTGGAAATAGCCTCTGAATGTGTAAATTATTTGTTACATAGAGTGTTTGAATTGGATAAAATATTTGTCCAAACAATGGTAATAAATAACTCGCTGATAGGTTTTAGGATGGTTTTCGGTTGGTTACCACCGTGACTTATGGTTTTCTATTTACATATGAAATTATAACGATTTACGGAACGTTGTATTTTTTATAATGATGGTCTATACTATAGTCACAAATAAATACACATTAATGCTCTGTGTTGATAACTGGAGAAGCTGATGGAGTTGAGAACTGTCAATGTGCTAGCAGAGCTTTATAGTGCCTTAATTTTGTTATGGCAATGTTGTCAATATTGCCCAGTGCTGTCTGTCTGTCTGTCTGTGTGGTATGAGGATGTTTTTTTTTCACTGAATCTCCTTGTGTAGTATTGTTGAAAAGGTCTTTTAAAATGAAGGTGAGGTTCATATATCACTTTTCTATCAAGTCTATCGAAGTCTATCTATTTGCGAAATATGGCCCGCCAAAGTGGCAAAAATTTGGTCCCCCCCCTGCATTTCTAAACTATGAAAAATAGATACTTACTTGTTACTTACAATGCTGATAGGTCATATTTAAATCCTTCATTCAATAGATATTATTTTAAACATTATTTGATAATGACTTTTTGATAAACAGTGTAGTGAAAAAACTGTAGTAAGTTCAGGAATTTTTGGTTCAAAGGCCCTTGACCTTTTCGTAAAATGATCTTAACCAAGAATGTTTCTCAATCAGTTTTCTCTATGGTTAAACCATATAAAGTATATACTATGTCGGGATGATACATCTCTGAAATTTGGTAAAGTCCACAGAGCTTCAATCGTTAGATTTTTTCAATAACCACCAATTTCTGAACAATGACTATATACCAATTATAATTATGGCTTTGGTTACGGAACCATAACATATGTGTGTATCGACACGCTCTTGGCTAGTTATTTATACGTCTGCGTCTTTGTCTAGTAAAAACCTAATACCGTGTAAAAACTTAGTAATCAAGTAATAAATTTCAACCTACTTGCCAAGAAAACCATTGTTGATAAGTATATTTTATATCTGGCACTATCACAAAATCTCTCCTGAAATCTATTTTCTCTAGAACCAAAACATAATATTTTCTTGTGTCAAGAAAGCTATTACTTCATCAGCCGTCAGTTACGCGTCGATTTATTTTTAATGTTATTGTGTTACAAGTTTAATTGACAACCCTATTTACAGGGATGCCTCGCCCTGCAGCTGGTGAAAGAAAACAATTTGCAGTTGTTTTATTAGTGTCTGGGTGGATGTACTCAGGCTTTTTTAATTGGGGAAAAGATAAACAATAAAATTCATAATCCTCTCCACTATCAAGCATTGTCTAGGTTTCATACTGAGTTGTCTGTTCATATCATGCAGTAATTCATAAATGTTTACATGGGTTATAAGACCTGTACTGACGTCTCACTTGGGGTATAATAATCAAGATACAATTCTATACAGTTACAATCGTACCAAAAAAAATCCGAACCAAAACTCAGCGCATACTACGCATTGCGCCGAGTTTTTGGTTAGTTGTACCTAAGGAAGGAAAAATTAATACCTTTGTAAAGTTTTAACAACTAAAATAATATTATTATGTTTCAAAATACTGAAATTACGAGAGCTTTTGAAATACTGCTGCTTTACCGATTATATTTTTCAGATTACCTGCTGGACATACGTGTCAGTCATAGCCATTAGTCTATTTTTTTGCATAATACCTTTCTTATTAAATAACTTGTAGATATTGCAAACCTATCGCGCAGCACTGATTAGCTCGAATTTCGACTAGAGGATGCATTGTAAAGATTGTGTCGTCAAAGTGACAGCATATTCAGTTTATTGTAAAAAAAGGTTGAAAACAGGAACCTGGAGTTAATGGAGTATAACAATCATAATAAAAAAAGTGTCACCTTATAGTGAAAGTGTCAGCGAATACCTTAACAGATCATGGGTCTTTAAAATTTAGCTCGAACATCAACCCCTGTCCTTGATGCGCTCTTGGTACCTAACAGATAGGGTTGTCACTCGTTTTATTTCGTTGCAACTACTATAAAAGGGTGACCCTGGCGTAGATTTTAACGCTGAAAGACTTAAAGTTTGAAGGGCGAGCTTAACGATTTGCGAGCTATAAAATCGGATGAAACTTATGCATGTTTATTCGCCTTATTCATGGAAGTTATTTATTGGGCTGTAAAATTAATCTAGAAAGTTCTAAACAGTCGAAGTTACGAGCTTTCAGGACATTGTCAGTCACATTTTACCCATCTACCATTTGACTAGATTGGTAATTTTGTTCTAGCCTACATTTCTTTCAGTAGTTGTATAAATACTTACCTAATGCTTTTGGCGAGATCTATGTAGTTTTGAAGAATCTCTATCCTCTTTCAAATCCTCTGTTATGTAACACGTATTCCTTGCCTATATATTTATTCGGTACTCATTTAAATAAATTTTAAAATAACTGCCTAATGAGCGCAATACTTGAAACTTTAAATATTGTTCAGAATTGGATGACTTAGAAATGTTTAGTTTAAAACATTGTGTGCAATATATTTTTATGTTGATGAGCTCTGTAATAGGATGAAAATTATTAGTTAGCATACTTTGATGTATCCTTAGTTTATTAAAATAACTGGCCAAGAGCGTGTCAAGACACGCATATTGTGGAGTTCCGTTTTCCGTAGACAAGTCATATAATTGTGGTCGCAATCATAGTTCAGAAATTGATAATTACAAAAAAAAAAAAAAACGAAAGAAAGAATCGCAGTGGTCTTAATCAAATTTCAGAGGTGCATCATACCAAAATAACATATACTTTTTATTGTTTAGTCAAAAATAATACTACATGAAAAATATGCTCAGCTTCAGGCGAGCTTCAAGCTCGTCTGTCACTCATGGTTGCTTTAGAAAAACATTTTGGCGACCGAATGGTTAAACCGATCTTGACGTTTGGTGCTGATGTTTTGTAACTTCGTGAGAACGAATCTTGAACCTTAACTACTCTACCTAACCCAAGAAAGTTTCAGAAACTGGAAAACTGTTAGGCGTACACCTTGTTCACAACGTACGCATCCGTCCTATGCGTATCGGAGTGGATTGCCCCACTACTCCCTTATCTGTGGTAGATTATCACAGTTTAAGTAGTTGGTAAGAATATTCAAACAATGTAGATCGATGTGGCCCTCCAATCTGAATGACAGCCTGCCATCTGCATCCACTCACCGCGAGTCTCACGATATCGTCGGTTCATCTATTGGGAGGCCTACCTACGCTGCGTCTTCCGGTTCGTGGTGTTCACTCGAGAACCTTTCTTCCCCATCGGGTGGGAACATGATAGGCTGATAATGATAACCCTCGAGATAATTCTATTCAATAAAAAATTATCAAACTCTGTTCACAACCAGCGAAGGTATTGTATTTATAACAAAAATAAATAAAAAACCGATAACTGGCAAACCTCCCTTTTTGAAATCGGTTGAAAATAGAGTGTTAATAAAGCAGATGGGACAGTGCCTTTGGACAAATCAAAAGCAAAAAGCGTTGCCCGTGCGCTGCTAACTTTTATTCTTAAAAGTCTTAACTCATAAAAATACATTTTACAAGTCAATATAATTATACTTACCTAATAATAATGATCTCAAATTCTACGATATAAATACACTGTAAAAATTCATAAAACATTACATTAGGTATTGAAGAAAAAAAACTAAGCTCGTATCGTAGCTCGAATAGGCCGAGTGGACAGCCCTAATCTCGAAGTTTAATGCTTATTGTAATGCACTGAAACTACTTGAAATTAATTAATTTACATTGCAAAAGTATTCCCAAATATTCGACAAAGAACGCTCACATTTACTTCCACAGTGCGAAGCGTTGTTTCTCAAGTGCCTGTTAGAAATACAACTGCAAAGAGCTAAACTGCACCAGCTGTTAAACAAATGTTTTGCTACAGAAGGCGTTCCCTTCAACTCATTCTGCACCGTATAATGTTCATTACGTGAGCAACGCGTCATTCTGCGTTTTAAAGCTAATATTTTGTAGGAAATACTGGAAATAATTTGGAAGACTGTCAAAGAACCCAGAAGAGGTTAGGCTTATTATAGCTTCAATATAATTACCTATCTAGTTATTCGTCCCGACTTGTAACTCGTGACCTACAGGGTTACGCAGAAATAGTACATTAAGCCGAAAGGGGACCATTCATCATTAATCATCAGCCAGAAGACGTCTACTGCTGAACATAGGCCTCCCCCTTTAACCTCCACACTGAACGACATCCTGCCATCTGCACCCACTGCCCGCGAATCTCACAATGTCGTCGGTCCATCTAGTAGGAAGCCTACCTACGATGCGTCTTCCGGTTCGTGGTCTCCACTCAAGAACCTTTCTTCCCCATCGGTTATCAGGGGTCCGTTATACCTACTTATTTATCATTATGGAAAACACACCAACCCTGAAACACACTCCACAAAATTTATATGAGTTCACAACACATTTCTAGGTTCCCATTGTTAAAGTTGTTCATAATGAAACCATCAGATGACCTCTTTCGGCTTAGTAAATCCTTTCCGCGTAACCTAGCACTTTCATTTTCGCTCATTTTCATTTTGGTACTTACAACAGAAATGACGCCAATGCAGATCTAAGTTAAAATAAAAATCTAAATGTAATAAAACGGGGTAATAAAAATGATTTAATAACTAGAAACCACAGTAAACCAACCCTCCACACAGATGTAAAAACAACAGTGTCGGGCAAAGAGCTGAGGGGAACTAACAAACTTGACACTCCAGTGCTTTCACGAGGGTGGCACAATAGTGGGTAGTTAGCCCTCCCGGCGACGGCGCGTAAGATTGCCTACTCGCACCTAGTTCTCATAATTTTATACACAGAGCTTGAGACAGTACCTATCCTCCTGGCGCTCAGAGTTTTTGAGACTAAAACTAGATTACGGCCCGCATGTCCTTCTCAAAGATCATAAATGTAATACTCATTAGCGCCCACGTCTTCATGTACAAAATTTTAATTGTTAGTTATTGGTTAGAAATGTGACTTTCCAGGTATATCTAATTGTAGATAGAATATAATGTCTTTTTAAAAGGTCCTTGGGCGGTAATTCAATCTCAGTAACGCTTTGGGCCGTAACTCCCATGTCAAATATGGGTTTTGAGAAGGCGCGTGGGCGCTACGAGGCTATAGTTTTTTAACCCACGAAAAAAGGAAGAGGTTCTCTAGTCTATATTTGTTTTTACAATATTTTATTTAACTTGCAATGTTTGTTAGTTTATTTTTATGTCAAATCTTGCAATCTAAATTAGAACCAGTACTACTAAACGATTTGGCTAAAATTTTGCACACACCTTTAGTTTTGGTGATAATACAATATGCAATACCCAATATTGTTATATTTTCAAAATGGCCGCTGGCTCAAAATGGCGGATGGTGTACCTATTTTTTTTTTTATTTTTTTTGTCATAGGTATATCAAATAATAAAAGAACTTGAGGAGTAGGAAACGATTAAGTGACATCACATCAAATTCAATATGATGGCCACTCTATGATGGTGGTTTACATTAAAAAAAATATTTTTAAATAATAGCTTGTTAAATCAATACAAAGTAATTAAACTACATAGCCTATTAAAACAAATAAGGGTTGAATTACCCATTCTCTTTTTAACATCGGACTATAGGCTAAGGTTTTACCGCAACCTCAACTAATGCAAAGTGATGCGATCGGCTGGTGGCATTACTACGTTGAATGGCAGTGCTTAAGGTTGTAGTAGACATTCATTTTGCCAACGTGTAGTAAAACACGATTACTTATTCTAAGGACGCAATAGAAAAAACAAAACAATTAAACTATAGTGCGTTTCACCAAAGAGTTCCCTCGCTGTAATTTTGGCTCCCCTGCACTTTCCCTGTAATGTGTATGGGAAGTGCAGGCGAACCAACATTATCGCGAGGGAACTCTTTGGTGAAACCATCGACAATTAATCCATGGTGAAACGCACAATAACTCAATGACCTAAGCAGTGTCAAGATTTGAAGGAAACTTATATCATACAAGTTTGAGTACTGCATCACACTGGAAGAGTTTTCAGAATTTTCCCTAGCGTCGTTTGTCATTTCACCCACTCTCATATAAACACAAACAGTCAAGTCGGAAGTCGTGAAATTTAGAAATGCCTTTGTGTCGTCGCGTCGTCGCCACTCAGTTGCTATGCCTTCAGATCTACAAATTTTCAGATTTATTCTTTGAATAAATTTTGTGGTGGATTGTCGGCTTTGAAATTCAATTGGCTTGGTCGACACATATTACCGGCGAGATCAACGGCTGTGATTTATTTGGATATTTGGGTTTTAGGTTTTGGAATGTTCCTTTGAGGTTTGTTACAGTTTATACCAAAGAGAAAACAGAGAAAGATGAAAGGTATATAGATAACAGAAGTAGCAAACATTGTAAAGCAATTAGAGTTAAGGGACAGCAATAATTAGAAAAGAACATAAAAATAACTGGCTAAGAGTGTGTCAAGACATGCATAAGGTAGTTTTCAGTATTTAGAGCCACAATATAAAATTGGTGGAAATAGTTGCAAAGTGGTGGTTCTAGGAAAATTCTAACGAACGAAGCTCGGTGGACAAAGCCAAATTTCAGAGATGTATTATCCTGACATAACATACACTTTTTATGATTAAGCTTAAGATAGAAACTACTAGGGAAACCATCCTCGTTAAGGTCATTTTAAGGAAAGGTCAATGAATTTTGAACTTGGACGTCTTAAATTGATTACCTACAGTGTTATCGCTTATAATATATCAAAAAGTTATGATCACAAAATTTTGCAAACAGAATGATGGATATTTTCTAATAATCTATTAGCATGGCAAGTGATAAGTTTATATGTCAAATAGTTTAGGAGTGAAGTGTAGCTACTTTTTGCTACTTTGGCAGGCCATATTTCGTAAAGTAACCTTCATTTCAAATACCTATTTAACAAATTTCCAAACGAGGGCGAGCAGCAACAAAATTGCCTATTTCATAAGTACCAAAACCACTTGTAAAAAAAATGAAAAATTATTTTAAATTGTGCAAACAAAAATTGCTTTGTACTAGAACTGTAACTTTGCAAAGTTTCATGCACTTACCTTAATAACTATTCATTGCATTATTTGCTCGACTTCCCCGGTGGCTCAATTGGTAGTGAACCTATCTTCTGCGCTTAGGGGCGTGGATTCCATTCCCACCTAAGGCGAACATTCATGTAATGAACATTTGTGTTTGTTCTATATCTGAGTGTTAATATCTATTAAAGTATGTATTGAAAAATTGCAATTTTTTTTAGGAGAGATGTGCAAGTTTATGTAATTTCTATACCTACAAGAACTATGCAGTGAGCGGACTATATTATAAGTCACAAACACACAACTACTTAATTAAAATTAAGTCTTGATAAAGCTGAATAGATTTTCAGTAAAATAGTGATGTTAATTTTTATCACACTAATCTATTCGTTTAGATGCAGCGATACTATAGACAGAAATATAAACAGACTGGCAGATGAAGCCTTTAAACTCACGAAACATGTTGTGTGGGTTGTTGTTTGAGTAGTTTGTTATTAAAATCCCTTTTTCTATCTTTATTAACCCTGGCTTTTAAGAATTTGAGTAATCTAACTGACAATTTTTTCATTTTTTTTAAATATCTCTGGATGAAAAAAGTACCGTCACATTTCTATTGAAATTATTTTCCAAGAGCAACGCTGTTGTTTTCTGTTATTTTGTAGTGGTCATAAAAATATTCAACTACCGCTAGTAAATATAACAACCCTCTGACCCTTCGAAACCGGAAAAGGCGAGACATAATTCAATCAGTGGGGGCAATTCGGTCTTTTGTATGTAAAGACCGCATCCGACGAGACCGCAAACAGAGTCGTACTTAGGACTGAAGACTGAAGATGGGGTGATAGGTACTTGTGGTGGTGATAGTAGGTAGTTAAATTGATATTTAAATTTACCAATTGATGATTAACAATAGGTATATTGTTATTTCATAAATCCACATTTATGAAAAAACGTAGAACAGACATGAAATGTGTTGGCAGTGTGTTGCCAGATGACATGTGGTACTGAGACGTGGTCCTTAACTGTGAGCCTTTTGTTAAGGGAGACTGCTATGCTTGGAGTTTCTTTGCGAGATAGAATTCGGAACGTGGATTTTCGCCAAAGAAACAGTCACCGACATAGCTATGACATAATATTTAAATTTGCTATTTGAACTGGCAATGGGCAGGGGCCACATCGCTCTAAGAACCGCTGCGACTACCGATGGGGAAGAAAGGTTCTTGAGTGGAGACCACGAACCGGAAGACGCAGCGTAGGTAGGCCTCCTTCTAGATGAACCGACGACATTGTGAGAGTCGCGGGCATCCAGTGGATGCAGATGTCAGGATGTCGTTCAGTGTGGAGGTTAAAGGGGGATGTCTATGTTCTGCAGTTGACGTCTTTTGGCCGATGATGATGATGAGATATGAAATAGGTAACCAGGGTGGCGAAACGTGGACACTCCCGGTTAAAGGGGTCCACAATTTCATAACAGTAGCGAGTCAAGCAGACAGCTCTCGGAGTTTCTATACAGGCTTAAATTCGAAACAAAGTGACCTGACATAGAACCAATTAGTTACCGACGTAGCTCAAAGGTAGAGTAAGCTGAAGGGGCATTGGCTGAAGAACCGTTTACTGAAGGGTTATAGATACCACGTTTAGGCAAACGTAGTGTAAGACACCCCACGGCCAGGTGGAGTGATGACCTTTGAAAGTGTGGGTATATAATAATAATTAATTTATAAAACTACACTAAATACGGAATTTCGGTTACTTAGATGACAAAATATCATCCAAGTAACCGAATATCCAGTAGTTTTGATTTATAATTCAAACTAATGACCAATTTAACTACATTTCTGTAGGACCAATCATATTATTTTTCAATTACTTGTATTCTTTCAATTTTTTTTCCAAATTGGTTTATAAATGACTTAGTTCTGAAATAATTACATTACACAAACATTAATATGAACATAAAAAATTCAACTAAATTGAGAACCCCTCCTTTTATGAAGTCGGTTTCAAATTGATGAAAAGAACTGCCGACCGAGTTAGGTGAGATGAATATTAGGATATTAGGAGAGTACCCTTGTCCAGCAGTAGACAGTATAAGATGGATGTTGATGATGATGAGGAGGAAGTTCTTTCAATCCGACTGTACCTGTTTTTTTGTGTTTGTTACGCGATTGATTTTTATTATTCTTATTTTTGTTTGGTAGGTCATACCTACTTCAGAGGTGGTCCCATATCAATTAAAACAAAATTTATTTAGCGCTCTTTGAAAAAAAAATATATATATACACACATGACGTTTTAGTTTGTAGCCTTTAGCAAAAGTTTTGATGAGAACTTGGGACTTTCATTCTTTTTAACTGTCATTTTCTACTTTTTAGTTTGAGTTTGTACATGTATTGATTTTGTAAAAAAAAAATGTTTAAACAGAAAGTATAAGGAAGTCGTCTTGTCATGAACAATACTTATTTATCTTAGAGTCCAACTTCATGAGTTTAAAATTTGATTCTCTATTTCGAAAGGGAGGATTAATTTTAATTTTTTTGAACTTGTCCTTAATATAATCCTGCATACGGCACTGCCTGAGAGAGTTAGATAGAATCCGCCGGATTGGCTTGCTTGCGGCTCAACTCTTTATGCGCATTGTAAAGTGATGGAAATATTGGAAGGTGTAAAATGTGGAGTATTGAAGCTGCACTTCTTTGTTGGAACACAAAGTCTTGTCGTGAATTAGATTCATGGTCTTTTTAAGTAAACTTATCATAGAAGATATTAAAAACTGTCTTAGCTTTGACCCTGGATGGTGGACATTGAATATAGCTTTGATAAGACAAGGTACACCTTGAAGTCTTAAGAGTGAAAAACTTTTGGGCTCGTAGGTGATCAGATGTAGGAATCTAGGAATTTAAATTAAAGTTACAAGATGCGACTACAAATTAATATCAATTTCTATCGCGACTAAACATAGTCATTAACCTTTGTCTAAATGACCAAAAATTGAAGGCATTTTATCATTATTTTCTTTATTTACTTTGACCTATAAATAATTTATTATTCATCTACAAAACTACCTGTCCAGGTAAAATTATTCACAAAAATTCTTATTCATCTTAATGTTTTCTTTCCCAATAAAAGCATTCCTAATTAGCTAAAGCAAACGGCTCCTTCTCACCAGAATTCTTTATTAGATTCGTAGCCTTGTTAAAAGTATCGCTACGTTTTCTTTTTAATTAATTTTGACAAATTACCCTACCTTAAAGGTCGGTACTTCTACCTGCTCAGTTTCTCTTTACGTTTAATTAAATACTGGAGTGTCACTCAGAATGGCATGTCCGAGAACTGCTTAGAAGTGGTCTGGGTTCCTTACCTACTGTTAATTTATTTACTGTGTATTTTACGCGGTATGGATAAGGCCCTTTTCAAGAGGCTCTTAATTAACAGGTAGGCAAAAGAACGTTCTAGATCCATGAACAGATTATTTCTAAAATACTGTGAGAAGTATGTTTACTCAAGATAATAAGAAAATAAATAATAAAATAATTAATAAATACAACCAGATTGAGAACCCCTCCTTTTTCATAATCATCAACTTCACTTCAGCCTTAGGACGTCCACTGCTGGACATAGGCCTCCCCCATCGATTTCCAAAAGGGCCAGTTCACCTCCTTTTTTGAAGTCGGTTAATAACGTAGTGCTCATGACGTGGCTTCTTTACTTGATTTTCCAAAAATATCATTTAAGTTACTTAAAAAGTGGACGATGCGGTTAATCATACGATGTGTGACCGATAAAGATGAGATGAATGTTGGTCAGATGTCATGGTAAATTGAAGGTCCTGGCAATAAAAAATGAGCGATCAAGCAATATTTCTATGATTTTGATGAATTTAATCAATTTAAAGTGTACCCAATATTTGTTTTGTTCTTTTTTAAAGGAATTAAAAAAAATGGCCAAGAGCATGTCGAGACATGCTTATGGTAGGGTTCCGTAACTAAAGCCATATAATTGTATGTTCAGAAATTTATAGTTATAGAAAAATTCGAATGAACGGAGCTCTGTGGACTTAGCCAAATTTCAGAGATGTACCATCCCGACATAGCATATACTTTTTATGGTTTGAACATAGAGAAAACTGATTGAGAAACATTATTTGTTAAAATCATTTATCAAAAAGGTCGATGACCTTTGAGCTAGAACGTTTTCAATTTATTACAGTTTATCGCTGTTACTTAAAAAGTCATCATCATATAATGTTCGAAATAATTTTGAATGAAGGTTTTAAATATGACCTATATGTATTGTAAGACTCAAGTTTCTATGTCTTATAGGTTAGAAATGCAAAGGGGGGGGGGGCAACTTTTTGCCACTTTGGCGGGCCATATTTCGCAAAGTATAGACTTAATAAAAAAGTTATGTATCAAACCTTACTTTCATTTTAAAAGAACTTTTCAACGATACCTCACACGAGTAAGTGGAGTGAAAAAAAAAATATCCCCATTTCACATGTACGAGTGCCACTCCTAAAATGCAATATAATATTTTTTTTATACTTTTAAAATTGAGATCTATATTATTACTATTATTATACAAAATTTCATTTTATTATCTTAATAATTATAGAAGTTAGAAGGTATTAAAAAAATCAGACGGACAGTCAGACAGACAGACGGACGGACAGAACGAATTTATAAGGGTCCCTTGTCGGGCTACGGAACCCTAAAAAGGCTCTCAATTAGGTTGTATTTTTTTGTGTGTTACCTCAGAACTCCGCCATTCATAAACCGATTTGGATTTTTATTTTATTTTATTTAGAAAGCATTAATAATACTTACTTTCTGATTGGTCCCATAAACATTTTATCAAAACTGGACTAGTAATTTAGTTTTTAAATCAAAATAACTGGAAAAATAATGTCATCCAAGTAAACGAAATTGCGTATTTAATAATATTAAAATCTATTTTTTGACAATTAATTTTATTATAACGTGCTTTTGTGTTATTATAAGTAATAAAATTAATTATTTTATTTATAACTTACAAATAACTGTATTGCTCGAAGAGTGAGCATTGCCATACAACGTGGTAATGGGGCCAGCATTATGGAGACAATTCCCACTGGTAGCGGTTTAATAGATTAGTTTAGTAGTTAGGTATTAATTTGTCGTTTTTATTATTAATTATAATTTTTAATTAATTAAACTTGGTTAGACTTAACTAACATTGTATCAATAAAATATAAATATGATTAAAGGTAAAAATGTATAAAACCAAATAATATAATTTTAATGTAAGTACGCACTTAGACCTAATGGGTAAATATTAGTCATATCCAATATATCATCATCATCATCCACAGCCTTCCTTATCCTGCTGCTGGGTAAGCCTTTCTCTTGCTATGCCATTTGCCTCGGTCCTCTGCTGAACGAGTCCAGGTTCGTCTAACGCTCCACTTACCTTGCCTCAGCCACCACTCTGTCAAAACCTTTACTCCACCTATCATCACTGAGCGTATCAACGTGTTCTGCCTAGCTCCACTTTAATTACAACCCGGTCACAATATATGTGCACCTCGCGGCGCCTCTCCCACTCCCTCTCCCTAACAAACCCTTCATCAATAATAAATTGATTTGAAAAGGTTAGTAATTTTTTTTTACCTCCACATTTCTCGAAAAAACTTTTTTTCACACCGTACCCAGACCGCCGATATGACGTCACGAGGTCAGGTGCACATATATTGTGACCGGGTTGTACATTACCGCAATTCCGACGTCTCGAACCTTTAATATTCGTCGGATTTAGTATTGGAGTTTGATACTTAGCATGAAGTTCTCCATGGCTCTCTGTGCTGCTCTTATTTTGTACACAGCCTCATTTGTGAGCGTCCATGTTTCATAAGTCATAGAGGCGAGTTTTAAATCAACATATAATTAAATAAAAAACAGTTTATCACATTGGCATTAAAATTCACCCCAACATCCTGAGATTTATTATAATAATATGATATATAAAGTGCATGGCAATCTTTACCTTATTGGGCTTATGTTCCTCTTATCTGAGTCGACATGAGTTTTCTCCCATCGCTCCCTTACATAAACAAAACGGAACGCAATTTTCGTGTTCAAGTCAATAGCTCAGAATAATAAGCGATAGTAAGTAATATTAAGGAAATCCACATAACAACCCTCTATGGCTTTGCAGAATACTATTGGTTCTCGACATGTCTTAACTTGACAAAACAATAACTTGTGTTTTGTTTTATATTACTTGTGAGTTCACTGTAGATAAACGCTATAAAATACTAATACTCTGTAGTATTAAAGTAGTGTAGTGAGCGATGGTAGCCGAGCAGTAGAATGTGCGCTTT
Organism: Agriopis leucophaearia; assembly: GCA_949125355.1. NCBI lineage: Eukaryota > Metazoa > Arthropoda > Insecta > Lepidoptera > Geometridae > Agriopis > Agriopis leucophaearia. The sequence continues at coordinate 6,958,837 of OX421262.1, forward strand.
ATAATCTGACGGCACCCAGTTCGAGTCTTGGCCCAGCACCAATGACTTATTTATTTCCTAAATAAATTATGTGCAGTTTTCATGTTATCGCTCATCAACGGGAAGAAAAACATCGTGTGGAAACCGGTATGTCCAAGAACCCAAAAAGTTCAAAGACATGACATTCACCACATACACTAGCATGGTGGATGGGCCATAGCCCATCCTCTCTCTCTCAGAGAGAGGCCTGTGTCCCAGCATGGGAAACATGATAGGCTGATTAAAAGGGTTGTAATACTATTTGAAAAAATAGCCGCTCTAGGTATAAGAAACAAAAACATTTGGCAAAATTTGTAAGAAAATTTAACAATCATAATTATCTAGATATATTCTTATCATTATTTTAATATTAAAATATCAAGTAAGTACCTATCTACAACCTTAAGGCCGCGTCCTAACGCAGGCTTGAAACAGCGCAGTGCTGAAAATCACATACGGTTTGCAGTCGCGCAACTTTTTGCATCACCTAATAGAATTGCTTAAAACAGATAGCCATAAGGGCCCTGAAGTTAATTTTGATTTGACTTATAACCTTAGTAACCCCCGTAAGTCGAAAATGGAAGCAAACTTTGGGGCGCCCGGCGAAGCGGGTTCACTTCACGTACCATTAAATTTTCCTGTTTGCATTTTTTAGCATACGTTATTTTCAAGACGAGTGTTCGCTACACGAGCAGTTTTACGATTGTAGTTTTATAGACTCCTAGGTACTTGGCCACAGACTTCAATGGGTGACGCATGTTGCGTTCTTGTTTTTTTTTTGGGAAAGTGCTTTTAATATCTGCACATGTTTAAAAAAAAACTTTTTGATCCCACCATCACGGAAAGAGTATTTTTACTCTGCGATATCTGAGTGCGAAAGCCGTTTTTATCTGCTAAAAGATAAAGAAAAATTGAATTTAGAACATCGTGTGCACTAAGTTTGTGAATTCAAAACATCATTAAACCTATTTACTTCTACCTCCATGGTGCCGAATTTATCATACAACTTTTTTTAATTTGTTATAAACTCAGACTCAGAATTTTAGAATCCTTAGCTTGCTCGGTCATCAAAATTGAGCACGCGGTTAAAAATCAACTTTGCATTCTTGTATAAAAAATAACTATTAAAAGGTGCGTTCAAAAGCTTTTAGGCGTACGCCATATAGAATTTAGTGTGTCGTATTTTTTTTTCGTATTCTGCTCTACAAACTTTTTCATTTGATACCTATATCATGGGGGTGCATAAAAAATAACTGGTCTAGTAAATACAGTCCTATTTCAGTACTAAAACTTGGCTCGAATAGCTCTTTGTTTGATCAATTTGTTTGACGATCACTTGCGAAAGTATCGTTGATTCGATTTACATGACATTTTGTTAAAAAAGATATAGAAAGAAAGATAGAAAAAAGAAAGAAAGAGATAAGGACAGTAAGAGAGAAAGAGAGGAAGAAAGAGTGGAGGAGAGAAAGAAAGAATTGAAGAGAGAAACAAAGAAAGGATGAGAGAAAGAATGAAAGAAAGGATGAGAGAAAGAATGAAAGAAAGGAAGAGATAAAGCAAGAAAGACGGGGTCGGGACGAATAACTGGCTTTTTACCCGACTGCGCAAGAAGTGTTATGTTTTTCGAGTGTATGTATTTATGGTAGTTTCTTTGGCACGTCTTAGTCTAAACAATTAAATGGATTTCGACATGTGAGGTGTCATTTGAATCGTTTTAATAGTGGAAGTGACATAGGATACAAAAAAACCAAGATGGTACCAGCGAAAAAAATTACAGGAATAAAATAGTAAGTAAACTTTTGCTAAAAGGTCAATATTACCATCATTAAGTAGAACTCACTAGCTACTCTTGAACTCAGCAGAGTTCAAAAATATATAATACTACAATGAAATAGTACTTTTCTGTGGTATGGTGGTGGTATATACACTTAGGTATAAATAAAATATAAACAAAGAAGACATTTATTATATCTGTAGGCAGCTTGATTGTAATGACTCATTTCGAGCTGTTAAACTTTACGCCGCTGACGCGTGAGAGGGTTGAAATTTAAGACGTTGATAGGTGAATTTTTAATAAGACAATGAAATATATTTCATATTCGTTTAGTTTACGAGATAAAATGGTATTAAAGTGCTGTGGACGGTTTGTACCCGGAGCCTCTGTATCTAATACGAGTATGTATTAGATAGGTACGTATCGCGCCGCTGTTACTTTTCAGTTACCTTCTATTCATACAATGGAGTTATAATAATCTAATTTACTTGATTATTTATTTTTAGTAAAGGTGCCAATTGTATATATATATACATAATATTGTATAGATTACGTATATGAAATCAATAAGCACAACCTTACCTAATTTAGTTTTCTATCGCTTCACAATCTTACCTTACCTAATTCTTCTATGTGTGTGAAGGTCTTTAAATAGGTAATATTTGCCGCAGATGTGAATTTATACAATTTTATACTCATTGCGATGAGCTTAAGTGAATTAGCAGTGAGTTTTAGTGGTAGCCATAATCGTAGAGTTTTATTTTATTAGATATCATAAATCTTTTGACGTTCATTCGGTTAGCAGGCATTATCAAGATTGGTTATTGGCGCCTTTCTGGTGGCAAGAGGTACCCACTTGAGTAGGTATATTTTTATCTTGAAAACCAATTTCAAGTAACTGACCAAGAGCATGTCGAGACACGCATTATGGTAGGGTTCCATAACCAAAGCCATACCTACATGATGTAATATGTCAAGTCAATGTCTTGTTCGTGTTTTTTGTTTGGAAAATATTGAAACATAAAAAAATATGTTGATCTGACTCGCTACCAAACTTCTTAGGATTACTAGTTAGGCTTTGAAGACTGCCTGAAAGTTTTATCAAAATTGTTCCAGCCGTTTCAGAGTCCATAGGTCCATACATACATACACACATTGCCTTTTATATAATTATATAGGTTGATAGATAGAAAATAGATACACTATATTTGTAAGTTAGATGGTTCTAAAAAAATAAGACGAACGGACAGACAGACAGACGGACGGAAGAATAAGGGTTCCTTGTAGTACTACGGAACCAGCAAACTGACCCACGTGATGAGCCCGGAGATATATACAATATATTGCCGGATATTTTAACTGTAATTACAGCTGCTCCAAGTGTGAATTGCTTTAAAAGCAGACTCCAGCGCTGGCTGATCGAGCAAACGATCTATCAAGTTATATGAGCTCAGGATGAGTGATGGATAAATAAAATAACTATACATATTTAAGTAATTTAAATAATTTTAATTAAATGACAATTAACATTATTATATTATATTTTTGTGTTGTATATAATTTTGATATACAATTTATAATTATAATTATTAATTTGTATTAATGTGTAAATGTAAATTTATGAATAAATGACGTTGACTTCGACCTTAAAAATAAGGTCTGGATTCGCTTTTTTAATTTTCCCCTTTTTTTTACGATAATATCTTTGTCAATAGTGAACTGATTTCAGTGGTTATTTTCTTCTGAAAGTAATAACATAGGCTCTTAGTTTTTACGTAACCTCAACCCGGCATAATCGTAACAGTAATCTTTTTGTTTTATTTGTTATCTTATTGGACATTTCGTTAACTGAAAATCTAATAAGTTAGTCTAAACTCTATTGAGTTAACGCCATGTCTTTAATTTTTGTTCTGTAAAATTTGTGAAACTATTAGGATAATTAAATTTTAAAAAACCGGCCAAGTGCGAGTCGCACGAGGGGATCATTGTCTATAAAAACGTCAAAAAAATCACGTTCGCTGTATGGGAGCCCCCTTAAATAATTATTTTATTCTGTTATTTCATCACCTGTGAAAATTTCAACTGTTTAACACGGTTCATGAGATACAGCCTGGTGACAGACAGAGAGACGGACGAACAGACAGACAGACGGACAGCGGAGCCTTAGTAATAGGGTCCCGTTTTACCCTTTGTGTACGGAAATCTAAAAAGGTATACAGGGTTACTGGTAATCAGTTAGCATCCTCTTCAGGGCAGCCTCAGTACATCAAAACAAACAACTTTTATTGTACGAGTTTTCAAAATTCACACCAACCCTTAAGAGTATTTTTACTTACGAGTAACCCTTACTTTCATGTATTGCCAGATTGCCACATAGAGTATACAAATTTAGACACTGAGTTGCCACCTTGAATAGTGTATAATTTGACCTTAGTGGTTCCACAATAAATATCAGAAATTGGCAAAGGGTGAGTAATAATGCTTTCGTGAATTATACAGAAACTCATGTATGATACTTTCACAAGTAGCAATTGCACTCAGTGCTCAAAGGCATGTTATAAAAAAACATGGCCAAAATATGCTAATCACCCTATCAAAACAAAATTAAAATATATTTTAAGTGTCTCTTTTAAGCAAACTATGTGCGTGTTATTACCCCTTTATGAATATTGCTTTTAGCCGCGATTTTTGATAGTTTTTACCACTTTTCATATTCAACTCTCAGAGAGACGGTTGATTTAGCATGCATAGCCAATCAAATTACTGATAAAATGAACGCTGAAAAAGATACGCTGCCAGTGCTAATGGGTTTTAAAAATAAAGTATTCTGTTTGACAGACTATTATTTAAAATCAAAATGGAACTAATGACAGATTTAATCCATGCCGCTACATTATTACCGACTTCCAAAAAGGAGGAGGTAGTATATTCGTCTGTATGTTTTTTTTTTGTATGTTTATCGATATTTTCGCCAATTGTGATTTTAATTACCTTCGAATTCAATCTATTTTTAAATAACCAGCCAAAGGCGTGTTGAGACACGCATATGGTAGGATTCCGATTTCCATAGCCAAGTTAATTATAATTGTGGTCACGCAATCGTAGTTCCGAAATTGGTGGTTTTCAGAAATTCAAAAGAACGAAGCTCTGTGGACTAAACCATGTATATCAGAGGTGCATCATAACAACATTGTACTTTTAATGGTTTAGACAAAAAAGAAAACTACTTGAAGAACATTCATTGTTCAGACAATTGTACGAAAAGGTGAAAATGGCCTGCTTTAACTCAAAAAGTTATAATAAAAAAATTAAGTAAATAATTTTGAATGAAGGTTTTTAATATGACCTATCAACGTGACAAGTTACGAGTATATATGTCTAGGGTAAGGAGGGGGAATGGCGTTCACTTAAGGAAAACATGCTGTATTTTCTAAATTATTTATTATAATAGGTCGGGGAAAAAGTCTTTTCGTATTTTGTATGTATAAAGTTGTAGTAAAATCTCATCGGTTGTACTGTTTGTATCTAGCTGGTTTTGATAACATTAAAAATATGACATTTTAAAAAAGGAATTCAAAAAGTAAAAAGTTATTTCCCGCCATTTTTCAATTGTTTTTTTTGTTCGATAAAATGAATGAATCTAACGAAGAAATTCGATATATTTTGAAGTTTTATGACAAAAAGGGAAAAATGCGACACAAGCCGCGAATTAAATATGTGACGTTTATGGACCTTATGCAGTGTCATCAAAAGTAGCACAATGTTGGTTCAAGCGTTTTCAGTCCGGAAATTTTGATGTCAAAGATGCAGCTCGCTCTGGTCGCCCTGTTACGGATAAAGTCGTTGCCATTTCTGAAAAAGTGGAGCAAGATCGGCATATTAGTAGTTACGACGTAGCTGAAGAACTGGGGATCGACCACAAAACAGTTTTGACCCATTTGAAAAAGTCTGGGTACAAAAAAAACCTCGATATTTGGGTGCCACACGAGCTCACTGAAAGAAACCAAATGAATCGTGTGCGCATTTGCGATTCTCTGTTAAAACGTAACGAAACCGAACCGTTTTTGAAAAGATTGATCACTGGTGATGAAAAATGGATCACCTACGACAAGAATGTGCGCAAACGATCATGGTCAAAGGGCAGTGAAGCACCACAGACTGTAGCGAAACCCGGATTAACACGTAATAAGGTGATGCTGTGTGTATGGTGGGATTGGAAGGGCATCGTTCATTATGAGCTTTTACCGCCGGGCAAAACCATCGATTTGGATCTCTACTGCCAACAGCTGATGACACTCAAAAAAGAAATTGAGAAAAAACGGCCGGTATTGATCAACAGAAAGGGCGTGGTCTTTCATCATGATAACGCCAGACCGCACACATCTTTGGCCACTCAGCAACAATTGAGAGAGCTTGGTTGGGAAGTGTTAATGCATCCACCATATAGCCCTGACCTTGTACCCTCAGATTTCCACCTGTTTCGGTCTCTTCAGAATTTTTTGGGTAGTGTTAGATTAACATCCAGAGAGGACTGTCAAAATTACTTGTTGCATTGTTTTGATCAGAAGTCCCAAAATTTCTACAGCAACGGGATCATGTCACTACCTACAAGATGGCAACAAGTTATCGAACAAAATGGCACATATATATTATAATCAAATGTAATTAAACTTGAAAAAAATATGTCTTGAATTTGTTTATAAAATACGAAGAAACTTTTTCCCCGACCTATATATCAAAATAAACAAAAATAACAAAGTCTTCAACCATCGAGTAATCAACAATTTAACAACAAAAGCATATATATTTGACCTGCTAGTTGTAGGAAAACATTATAAAAAAAACATGTTTGAGCGGCATTGCCCCGGACTTTGGGTAATGCCGCTCAGGGTACGGGGTAATGACGCTCAAATGTGTTTTTTTAAATATAACAAGTAAGATACAATTTAATTAATCAAATATTAATGAGATCAACCTAATACAATAAAAGTACAGTCTCCAGTCACAAATTAGCATCAATTATGCTCATTTGTACGTAAGCTTTGCCTTTTTCAATTTAACAAATAAAGTAAAGTCTTCGATGTCAAATGAACTTCAATTGTAATAATATAGTATAAAATAATTATTATAATTAGTGGTAAGAAACATTAGAAATTGTAATATTTTATTTTTGGACACATAAATCTCAGATGTATCCATTTGGAGAATCCCATCTTAAACATACAACAACACATAACATGAGCCCACAGTCCGCAGATGGTGCAGTGATACCACAACTTGTAATTTTTTCCAAATTCTTCGCAAATAATACATTTGTCATAATTTTCATCATCCACATTAATTTCGTCTCCACTGTCATCATCGCAAAGCTGCTCTTCATCATCACTCTCTGAAGAACTTTCTTGTAAAAAATATATCTTGTAACATTTTTTTCAGAATTTTTTGTTTCATGTTTGTTCTTCTTTTCTTTGACAACTTTTTTTGGTCTTATATTAACATCTTTTCCTGTCTTATTGAGTTTTGCTATTTTTTTCTTTTGTTTGTCCTCTAAAATAATTTCTTGGCATATCTAAAACAGTAAAAAAATAAGTCACTAAAGGGTAATGGCGCTCAGCTGAGCGATATAACCCCGAAATGGTCGTTTTGTAATTAATATGAAATAAATAAAAAAATCATACACAATTATTGAAAATTGATTGCATTATCACATAATAGAATTGTTTTATTGTCAGAAAAGTAAAATTAATAATTAAATAAGCATTAAAATTTTGGACTTACCGACAATAACACCTAGCCAAAAATTAGAACAGCGCGGCCGCAAACGAAGAAACGCACTTCACGGTCACATGACTCGAGCTGACTGTCCGTTTGCATCGCTGTCTGTTAGAGGCCCTCTCCCCTCGTGCTTCACGCGACGTGGCGTATTGCTACGTTCCATTTTGACAGAGTTACAGAGGTCAGCGCCATTACCCAGTGAGCGCTATTCCCCCTGCTTACCCTAATAGTTTAGAAAACCCAATGATTTGCTACTTTGGCAGGCCCATATTTCACAAAATATAAGTGTTTTATGAAACCTTACTTATTTTTATTTTTTCATTTTCACCTCTTTTTTTATTTTTAACTATACCACAAACGAGGGGGTGCAGCGAATAAAAAAAATCATCCCCATTGCACATGTACTAGATCTACCCATAATAGGTTTTTTTTATACCTTCAAGTTTGAGATCTACTTATACTAAAACTATAATAAAATTTTCCAAAGTTTCATACAATTTCCTTTATAACTATAGAATTTAGAAGGTTATAAAATTAGGATGAATGGACAGATGGACAGAAAAACGGACGGACGGACAGAACGAACTTATAAGGGTTCCTACTAGGGACAACTGAACCCTAAAAACTCAGTGAGAACAACTCCCGGAACCGAGCAATAGCCTATAAACCAATATATCTATTAAACCTGTCACATTAAAAGTAAACTTCATGCTTCCAAAGTTAGAGTTTGAAATGAGCGTAAAATAAAATTTGGAGTAGTTTTGCACCAGGCGTATGTTGCAACCAGTCACCTTATTTGGATCGGGTCCAGGCACCCCAACAAACTTTTATGTTATTCCAATGTGGTTAAACTGAAAGAATTGCATTTTATAACACGATACTATTATTTTGTGACAGCGAACATTTTGTTTTGCTGATAAGTGCGGATTAACTAAACAAAGTACAAGATAACACTAAAAAAAACAGTTGGACTGCCCATATACCATTGAAAGTCCCAAATGCTCAAGCCCATTACCAGCTGGCAGCGTACCCAGCATGCTGACGGTCTCACCATGCTGTATAGCAACGGTTATGCGTTGAGCCAGAAACATGAAAATGAGGTAATCTCCCGGTCCCCAAGGGTCCAATGTCTCGACCTTAAACGGCATAAATATCCACTGCTGAGGTTAGCATATTTATGTACCGTCATTTGTACTGCTCTGCCGAATTGGCCGCTGCACCAGCCTTACCTTATATCTCAGATAGATGTGACCTGCGCTGCGAATCTGCGTCCTAAACAAGAAACCACCCCCACTTTCAGCTGAATAATACTAATTTAAAAAAAAGTAAGAAACACGGTTGAATGGGACAAACTATTAAAATTATTGCGTTGTTGTCGGTCCTTGAGAAGTTTGCAAAATTTCAATTCAATTCCACGTTTTGACTTCAAAACTACTTACTTAGTTGAAAACCAAGTTAAAAGATTCCGTTACATACGTACATACCAAACTAATAAAAGCGTGTTAAAAAAAATGCTCTGAAAACGATATCATGAAACTCAAATGGTGTTGGCCGAAGCTAGGGGTGACGATAGGAGTAGAGCCCTGATCAATAGTGGACAAGCATTTCATTGTAAGACAACCAGCCCAAAAGGTCGTTGATATCAGATCCATCGCGGGTCATAAGTGAAAGAGATTTAGCCTGAGACAATCGAACTAAAGTAAGTAGGCCAATACCTAGCAATGGATCAATAACAGGCTGATGACATTTATAAGAACAGTTAAGTACAATAGATAACGTTTGGTCACAGTGACTATTGACAATAAAATAAAATAAAACTACTTGCCCATTATTATTCTGTGGCTAACGTTGAGTTTTTATTTTTTTGAAGCTAATTTTAGCATGAAATATTTTTTATCACAAAGACAACTTAAAATGTACCATTAATTAGGGAATTTATGGATAATTAATTAGGAATTTAATGGTTCTTGACCATTACCCTAAAAGTATTTTGAAAAAAAAAAAAAAAACTGTTGTGATTTATGATCAGACCCTTTTTTCAGCGGGTTATGATTGTATTAATTCTTATTAAATTTTTCACACATTTGCAACATCTTATTAGCACATTTCAAAACAGTTTAATTAACTCAAAAGAATGCATGTCGTATATTTAAATCATTGCTTTTTTACGGTCAAAAACAATCTGCGTAACGAAGTAGTCGTAAATGTCTAAGCTACAAGACACGATAATCGAACGCAGCCTGATTTGCATACATTCAGATGCCATGCAACCTCTTATATTCGATATGCAATTACAAAAAAATACTCACGAAACTTTATATTTTCGTTTGCCTTGGAACGTCCTTCGATGGAATACGCGCGGAGGTCGCTGCTCTTTTTAGCCTCAAAAATACCAAATGGTTCCGTTTAGGGAAATTCCGGGCAAAGATCTGGACCTGTTTGGCAGAGGAATGTATCGTTATGGTTGTGAATTATTTCGTTCGAGAAGGAAGCTGGTAGAGATAAGGCGCACTGCAGCATCGGGGATCGCAGTGCGTCGGCCAGAGCGGCGCCGGCTACTTGGCAAGGCGCTCGGTCAACGTCCTCCATAAAAGCCTCCGCAGCATGAGCCAAAACAATTTCACCAAATTTCTTGCCAATGCCCTAACACGCATGATTTTACGATCCTTCCGCTGCTCTCTCCGGGACTCGTGTATTTTGGTCTTGTGATATTTTTTTATTGAAATTCGTGGCGCCTCGGTATTTATTTATCGCGTTTTCAGATCAAATATTGCCCTTCGCATCCCGGTGTTTATTGCGCGAGTGCGAGTCTGTATACCATAAGCTGGCCACCCAATTTATATTATACAGGAAGGAATTTTAATTGCATTTACCAACCATACTTAAAATGTGGTCGCAATCAATCTTTGGAATCATGAGAGATCTTAATGGTGTTAATTTACAATGTCTTATGTTTTTAGCGATTTAATTAGGAGGGTTGCTTTTGCTTTTATTTTTATGACTGATTTATTGGTGGTTTATTGATGGTACCTATAACTAATTTGGATTTTTAAAATAATTCGTATTTTTCTAATTAATACCTGCAACATTTACTGTTATTAGAACGAATGTGTGAATTGCTGTTTTTAGTACAATAAAAACGGATAAATGTACCTGCATAAAAATATTCTCAATTCTTTTATTACCTCATTCTTAAATTACCTATTGAACGTAATACAATATTATAAACATGTCATTAGGGTTTTTTAGAAAAAATGGTCCACACTCGTGTTCACTTAGTTATAATTTAATTTATTTATTTTATTTAAGTATTTTATTTTAATTAATTTTAATATATTAATGAATTAATTTTAATATATTAATTAATTAATTTTAATATATTTTAATTAATTTTATTAATCTATATCCATGTTGTTAACATTTCATAATATGACTGTTTGCTGTTCCTTAAAAAATAAAATAAAATAATTGCAAAATACTCATTGAACTACCGAAAAAAATTACCAGGGTATGAGGTTTTCTTCTAAGATATACCTATTATGAAAAAAAGGTTTTTCTACTTTAAAGGTTTTTTTTAATTGTAAAATAGGCTTGCGCTTGGCCGCCAACTCGCCTGATGTTAAGCGATGATGCGGCCTACGATAGATCACGCTTGTCTAGAAGAAACCGATTCACTTTTGACTTGAAAACACAAAGATTGTAACTATCGGGGAACACCCATTCAGGCAGCGCATTCCACATACTAGCAGTTCGCACAAAAATAAAATTGGAATCAAAACGCTTCGTACGGGTTTTCGGAACGGTTATTACTATATGACACAAAATATACAGGGTTACGCATATACTTTGTACTAAACCGAAAGGAGATCATTGTACTCATCAGTATGAGCAACTTTTACTATGGGATCAACCATGAAATAGCAAAAAAAGAAACAGCTGTTTCATAGAAAATAACCTACAAAATGTATGGACCAGCAGGTTTTTATATCACGATTTCAGGATTGGTTTTCTACGTTTCTAATCCGTACAGCCCAGGATTGTAACACCTTGCCGGCTTCCTTGTTTCCTGGGAGATATAATCTGCGTGCTTCATCTTCGACCACATCGTCGCTTACCAACAAGCGAGTTGGTGGACAAACGTGGACTTATTCCCGATAAAAAAGAGAGGTAGGTACAATGATACAATTTTACAATAAAAAATAAATAAAAAATTACCTCATATTGGCTTAATACAGGGTATATGCGTAATCCTGTATAAATACCCATACCACATAAGTTCGTAACTTGCCAATGATTTAGGTACAACGGAACAATGTGTTCCGGTAGCATCACTTAGAGCCAGTTTCCATTCCAGGTAAAGTATGTTTACCATCTTCGATCACACCGTCCTTTAACATCCGTTGAGATGTGGATAAACGCATTTTTAATCAGTTATGTAAAAGTACATGCAAATGTTTCTTTCTGCATTCCTTCCTATATAGTTATATTATGACGTATCGTTTGCATGTGTTTACGAGTAACTTGGCTACAACGGATTTCTTACAAAAATGCATTGACAGCCCTTCTAATCTAAACGAAAAAAATCTCACTTCAGTGGTAGAAAGTATATACATCTATAGTACGTAGATGCTATGGAGAAGCACGCAGTTTCAGCGGAAGATAAATTGGAATAATTTATTTACTAAAACCTTCGACAAATATAAAGTAAATGGACATGCCATAACCATTAAACTTTCACAGTAAAAACAAGTCAAAACCGTCGGACATATACTGCAATACCTAATTGTAACCATGTACAGTAAATTTGTTGCAAAAAATAGATAGCTAATATAATAACTACGTGAGTAAAAGAGAACACCTGTGTTTGTCTATTGCTCTTGAACCGTTTGACATTGACAGGCACCAGGCAGCTAGACATGTTGAGTAGCGTTAGCAAAACCGATCGCTTATTCACTGCGTCTCGCCGTGGATGGACGTGACTGGTCACGAGACTAATAAATCAGTGTTTACTTCGCTACTTGAAAAACATCTTTTACTAAAGAAGGTGTAATAAGCGTAGGGGGGAAAGACATGTTGGTAAATAAGTTGGTAATATCATTATTATTCTGTTATTTTAGAGGGATGGGTACAGGGGTAAGCACAAATAAATTGTTTAAAATCTACCGGCTGTGCCTATACATGTCAGCTGAGGAATAATTTACGCAAAACTTATTATAACTTAACCCTCCAAGTGTGTTACGGACCGCTTGTCGGCGTAAGAGAAAAGTGCCCGACGCGCGTTAGGCATGCGGTGCGTATGGGAATTGCTGCTATTCGTCAATTTATTTCCGATCGAATGAACGTTCCAACGACAACTTAAGTTCACTGACCTGTAGCTTATTTCAATCAGTACAGAATAAATACATCTTTGCTGGTTATGAAACTTATGAAGCTCAAACGAGGTGTCAAAAATAAAAAAAAGGGGGTGTAATACAATAATGCTTTTTACCTCCTCATGAGAAAAACTAGTTGATCGGGCATTATTTATGTGTACCTACAATAAATTATATTCAAATAAACATTTATGTAATTGGTAGGAAATAAACACCACCCTCGACTATTAGGAAAAAAACAAAAAAAAAAGTAGTTTGCGAAATTAGTTTGCTGTCGGTACATTCGCCTCAAGTTCGGCATGTCCGATGTGCGGTGAAGATTGTCGAACATAGTGATGCTTTCCTTGTCTCACTAAGTATATGTGTATATTTCTATCCCGCAACGATGGAATAAAACAAAATGGGGACTAATTAGCGATGTTTGATGAAATTAATTTACATTTTGTGACAAAATAGAATGAAGAATAAATACTCACGAGTGAAAAGTGACACCTGAACTTTTAATTTGTGTTTTTGTTGTGTTTTTACACTTCCGGAAAGCACACGAAGGCATATTTTTGTCAGATGTTTCGTTATCATGTAACAATAATCTTGTGTTGCACTTCCCACGGCTAGAGACCGACTGAAACAAAATGAGAGCTGGCGCTCATTTTGTAATCTTCAAAAATGCTCTTCTACTGGGCCCGTCCATTCATTTTATTTTGGTCGAAGACTAAAACCAGAAAAGTATACATATTATTTGGAATGATTTAAAACTTACTTATAATTACAATAAATACATCAAACTACACAAATTTAGTAAACATCTGTCCGTATGAAAAGTTCTCAAAATATTGGACGGATTGCTGCGTTTTTTTTCGTTGTCGAGGATATTATGGCACACACAAAGGCACGAACCCAGACTTACCCAGAGCAGATAATCACATCTTTCAAACATCTTTCCAGACGCTAATGGAACCCAGACCTGCTGTTCATAAGGCAGACTTGCTATTACGGAGCCATACTTGACGATAATCAAATTCAGATCTCTATTATTTTGTCTACTCGTTCTGGGCAGCTATAGAAGTTTAATGTACTCTATCTCTAGTACCATCCATCCTTGACTCTATACAAAACTTTCTTAAAAGCTTAGTTGTCTATATAATGTAATCTTATCGGTACTTCATTTGCAAAGTAAAATTACCCGTTGCAGGCTGCATTTGAATTGGAAGTACTTCTGAGGAATAATAATAAAAACAAAATAATAAATGACAAATCAATTTGATATTTACCGTAAACTTTAATGCATTTGATTTAATATTTTCAATGCTTTTTTGAAACAGAAGTTTCAAATGCAAGATTTAAAAGCTAATACCCGATTATGAACTTGTTGCTTTTCGTTAAAATCCCAGTATCTTTATTTACCCTTTCATTCTTTTTAACGATTGCTTATGAGGTACCTGTATTAACTTTTGTATAATAAAACATTCTTAAAATGTCATTACAAATCACTATTTATTTGATTTATAAAACTGCTATTACACTTTTCTTGTCATCTTTAATTTAAATTTTTGCCATAGATGGCAAACAAGCAGACGGACCACCTGATGGTAAGTGATCTTCATCGCCTATAGATACCTGTAACACCAGGGGCAACACATATACGTTGCCGACCCATAAATACTATATTAACAGCCCTTTTGAAGAACCCCATATTATAGTTACTCGAAAATGCAGCAGGATGTTAAGCCCATTCCACAAATTTCAGATGTGAGTCAAAAAAGATCGTGTACGTTTTGCACCGATCTATGATATGTAGATGAACTTTCAGGTGGTGACGGCTGGTGCGATGATAAAACCGCGATGCTGTCATCAGATCGAACAGTTCTTCACAACATTTCCCGTTGTAAATGGGATAAAAGACACAAAGAGAACCAACGTCTCTGCACATTCTGAGCGGCTCTAGGTGGTCAGTGAGCTTGAGATCGTCGACAATTCTGACAGCTCTACGCTGTACCGCATCAAGTGGCTCAAGCTGATACTTGGGTGCTCCGTTCAAAAATGGGAGCAGTACTCCACGTGTGGTCGAACTTGCGCTTTGTAAAGCAAAATTCTTTGTCGCGACGTAATGTACCGCTTCGCCTTGTTGAGCACACCAAGTTTCTTAGAGGCGAGCTTGGCCTTACTCGCAGTGTGACCGCGAAACTGTACATTCAGTCGACTCCTAGGATTCCAAACCTTTCCGAAACCTTGAATGGAGTGTTCTGAAAGTAAGGAGCTACAAAAATGGGGCTATTCTTTAGCGATGAATGCGCAAACTTGCGTTTTTGTTGGGTTGAACTAAACCAGCTTCAGTTCAACCCAATCTTAGACCTGCTCAAGAGAGGTCTCAACTTCAGGCAGTAGTTTATTCCTACTTTCTTCAACTAAGGTATGAGGGGCGTGCATTGCCCGTGCTGTCGCATACGCATAACAATGCATATTAATCAAAAGCAACATGTTATTGATGTGGAGAATGAAGAGCGATCTTTCAGTAGCAGTTTATGAATAAAATAATTTAGCTTAGTTTTAGTTCTCGAATACTACTTAGCTCTTAAATAGGTACCGATATAGTTAAATATCGATAATTATAGTTATGTAAAGGGTTTACCAAAGAATGAAACAGTTATTTTTGTATTCGGTTTACAATGTTTAAATTTATTATCACATTTTCATAAATAATTATCTTAATTTTACAAATCTAAGCGCTTATTTCTAAGACATAAATTAAAATTATCTAAAGAAATACCAAACATTCTTTATAAAAGCGTCATCCAAAACTTACTTTTATACAATTTTGTACAACAACATAAACAGTAGCTTCAAAAACTTCTTTCACAACACTAACATAGAAATGAATTTTATGGATGTGTATCACCTAATTTAAATTGTACATAATAAATCGTCCAAAATCAAATTGAAATGTCATAATCGTGATTTACCCTTCAATCGTGACTCGATTGAAAGAATAGCCGTTTTATGAAACAGTCAGTCAAACTATTCAATTAGTTAAGCTACAGAAACATGTTGCCTACTTCATGAAAATACTGATTTTACGAGGATGGCGATGGTTGTAGTGTTCGCAAGACTAATTGACCTTTTCCAAAGTCCATTTGCCGGAGTACTTGGTCTCTAGTCGTCGGACTTTGGGAAGGAAGCCGTTCTCGTCAGCCGTGTAGTCTACCCTGTACATGAAACCGTCAGGTCCGATGTACTCGTAAAATCCTTGCGACGCGATGCCTTCATCCTGAGTGTTAGGGTTCTTCAGAACAGCTTTCTCTTCAGCACGAATTTTGTTTTCGGTCTCAAAACTGCAAAGAAATATTGCAATGTTAAAATATTTTATCATAATATTAACAAAGTTTATTTTTTCAAGAACTGAGATGGAAACACATTAATTTGTCTTTTGGATAGAGTAATAAATTGTTATTAAATACAACACTTCGGAATCTTGGAATATAATATCGCAATCAGTATCAAACTATGATTAGTTACTTCCGAACGTGTGCATTAATTTATCGTTAATTTTATTAAAATTGATGATATCTAATATCTGTTGTACCAGCTTAAGTTTGGTTAAATTTAATTAACGCATTCCACAGTCACACAAAGTATTGATTTCCTACTGCTAGTGTCTAATAATGTAACAAGCTTTGAAGAATGTCAAATCGGATGTCGTAATTTGAACTCTGACCCATTCCGGCGCATATGTTGTCGGTCAAGGGTGTCTTTTTATTACAGAACTGATCTGCTTTTGTGCTATCAAAGGCTTCATTTGTAAGCGTTTCAATGTATGGCTGATTATTAATTGCGGAAGTACTCGCAGTCACTTGGTTCTTTGCAAGTAATATTTCACTGTTAAATCCGAGAATTCAAGCGATGCATAATTTATCGTTCTAATTTATATCGATGACATTTTTATTTGCACATTCTCTCCACGCTGGCTTCCCTAGGGCGTTATTGTAACATTTTAATCGAAGCAATTTATCCTGAGCTTTTGACTTTCATTGTACTTTATTACTGTGAGTTTTACTTGAATTGAGAATATGCAAATTTCTTGATAAGCTTGACATTAAGCTAAGCAAGGCTAGAATCTGCTTTTAAGACGGGAAGCTTATAAATTTTACTGATTACGGCTGCTATGTTAATTTTTATATTTACGTGATAAGATTCTTCTGAGGTGTCGTAAATATGATTTTACTTATTCGTAAATACGTTTTGTAATCGTATAGTTGGCTAATGATATTATCTTACGTTATTAAAGTTCAATATGAAAAATATAGTAGTCGAAGAGTTACAGATTTAATTTGTGCTTGACTAAATGTTTTCATTGAAACAAGTCTCAAAATACTTTTTGTTATGAAGAATTTTTAACACGAAAGAATAACTTTGTTGACTAGACTTGAAAATATGTGTGTTGTGTTGTGTGATAATACTTCATAGTCTTGTATATTTTAATAAATACTTACTCGAAGTCGTACTTGTCTTCTTTGTAGTTATGCTTTTGTCTGATGATCTTGATACCGTTATTCTTGTAATATCCGTCTTTGTAGTAAGGGATGTCTTTGGGTGGTGTTAGAACCAGTCTGTACTGATCTACCGTTGCTGCCTCTTCATACGGTTCGTAGTCGTGAGCGTAGGGACCAAATCCTCCATCGTAAGGGTTGTCGATGTGAATGTAGGGGTTCGGAATGTGAACGTATTTGCCTTCATTTGTTGGAATGTATCTGCAAAAAAAAACATTTATAGTATACGAGCAGGTAATAACAAAGTAAATATGGGCTTATATGATAAACGCGAATATTGTACGGTTTACATTAAAAATATGTTATTGAAATTTAATGAAGTAGTAAATATTTAATTTAAATTAATATTAGTACATACTTCCACTCATTCGATCAGTAAATAAGATAATAACGAATAATTTTATCATGATTAGCATAGTTCTTCTCTAGGTTAATTTGCTCATCTGCTTATAAATGAACTGCAATATAACTACATTCCTTTGCCGTTTCCTAAAGCAGGCAAACATTGTTAAATATATTATAATTCACATTTACTTACTTGCCAGAATCACCATATGTGTATGGATGCCACGTGCCGTCTTCCAGGGGGATTCCAGCCACGGCTATGGCGCAGAATGCAATCAGATACTGTAATAAAAAAAGAATGATAAAATTTATTAAAAAAAAAAAATTGGTCCTGCTAAAAGTTTGTCGATGTTTGTAAATATAATTTAAACCCAATTTTATTACTGAAGTGTTACGCACTTTATTTTATTATAGACTACATTAAAAAAAAAAAAGTTAATGTACCTGGATAGAATTCATCTTTAAACACATCTCGGTTATCCTCACAAAATATTTTAAATTTGCGCTACAGTTCTTCAGTCCACTTATTCACTGCAACAAACTGTCCACAATAACGCGGAAACAAAATTCACGGTCACTCTGTGTGCACTCCTTAGAGAATTTCAAATCGTTGTGATGATTGTGAAATCAACCGGTCGCTTTTATACATTTGCAACATCAACTTTGCAGCATCACAAACACAAGCGCGCTTGTGCGTCACACACACGCGGGAAGCATATACGCATTTTTTTATCATCTTCGCATACTTACCATTGTCGAACGAACTTATTTTATTGGGGTATCGGTGTCATATTAAAAATTATCTCTAAACTGACACCTCTTAAAAGCTGCACTAATCGCGTGGGCTCCAAAATTTCTTTTGACAAATAGCTCTGTCAGGAAGATATATCGCACCATCTCCTGGGGTGATGATATTGTATACTTTTTGGAATTACAAAGAAAATGGTTCCAATTTATGTGGTTCACCTTTAAGTGGGGACGAATATTTTGAGCATTCTCTGTAACCCTGCCTTATTTGCAAAGCTGTGCAATTACAATATAACAATAAAAATGTTGTTTTTCTCATTGCCTTTGATGCTTTTGTGCACTATGGGTCATTAAATAAATTAGCTTAAATGACGATGCAGTGATGTTTTTCTATATTATACTTTATACAAACTTCCAATAAAACATTTTTTTTACCAAAAACTAAGATCTCGGAATGTCGTTTTATTTATCCTTGGACATCTGCTTTTGTTTTGAAATTAAAATATTATTTAACATTTCAGTACCTAGTTAGAATCAGTCTTTGACGACATAGCGGATTGCTTGCGTGTGTGGACTAGTTTTCTTCCTTATTGATGTGCATATTAAAACATGATGTGTTGAACAGCAATTTAAATGTCAAAAAGTGGGAGATCGTATTGATTTCAGAATTTCCTGAATTGTAAATTCATGAATTCAACAATTTGATAATTGGACCCATGTTCGTGACTATATTGATGATTTAAAAATATTAGAATGACTAAAACGTGATTGATGCCAGAAATAACAAATTATTGAGTAATTTGAAAGTTTCATTATTTCCTTCTGTGAAAATAGTCAATATTTAATAGCATCAATAATTTTAGTATACCAAACAAAATATATGAATGTATTAAAGAAAGATCAATCAAGTTTCTGCTTATCATAAACAGATAAATAATGTCTCTAAATTTTATCAATATTTAAAATTATGAGGTTATTCAAAATAATATAATTTTCTGCTATGCATAAAACAAGAAAAAATGGTGGTAAAATAATCAATCTACAGTTTTTTGGACAAACCCAGGAGAAGTCCGTGCTGTTTGGGTCTTATCGGAACAAAAATTACAATATTTTCTACCGCATTCCATTTCACAATGACAAATTCTCGAGCCATAAATTCAAATGCATATTAGATGTCCAAACAAGTTATCATAGTAATAAATGATAGGCGAAACATTAAATCACACAGGACTCTTCAAGGCCATAAAATCATCAATTTTTATAACTCTGTGATTTACTTTCTCATACAAAGAGTTTATTAAAACAATCAAGACTTGTCTGTACTTTGTAGGTATCTCTTTTTATATTTTCGTACATAATGCCAATGACACTTGGCAAACTTTGTAAGTCAATAAGATACTTAACTAGCTCATCAAATAAATTAATCCATGCTGAGTGGTTTTAGTAAAAAAAGTTTAGTATTTTGTCATCTAATCGAAATTGAATGTACTTATTGCAATGAAAGATGCCTTAAAAGATTTAAAAATATTTAAATCAGAAGCATACATTTGAGGCTGATCTCGTGATGTTATTAGAATAAAATATGTATGTTATAGATTTTTGAGCATAGTTTTAATTTACGGTTTGCTACCGTGTAGAATATTCCGAAAATGTTTGTCAACCTCATCTCCGCAACGGCTGCCTCATTATTCTAAATACATTCATTAATTCAAATGTGTCTGCGAATCCGGCTAATAACACAAGAATGTGATACAAATATTGACGTTTTGACCATGTGTTTATTCGTCGCAGAAATCCGGAGTAGTTATAATAACATTATAATAATATGGCATTCTTGGGAAAATTTTATCCGGCGTCGCCGATGACGCCGGGCAATTCGGCGCCAGCCGCTGGCGGGTTGCAGGTTGTCACCTCTGAATTAAATGTATTCATAATATTATTGAGAAGTGTTTGTTTGTAGAATGTACGTGGAATCGATAACAGCATTAGAGGAAAAACTGTTTTAGTTATTAGTGACGCACACATACGGTAGTGATAACTTAGTTATTTGTATATACACCGGATGCTGGAAAGACTTTGGACTTCAGTGAGTGACTAATGATAAGAAAGAATTTTGACATCGAAAGTCATAAAAATAGTGATCATAATTTTTTTGTTTTAATTATTTATTGTTTACGGATAAGCTTGTAAGCTGAAAAGAGGACATTGTACTCATACAACATACAACTTTTACCATGAAATCAAGGAAAATATATCAGCTGTTACACATTTCATTGATTGCGAATGACGTTCTTTTTTCGCACATTTTTTTCTGCTTCGCATATTCCAGGGGTGGTCGCATAGTACATTCATTTACAGTACAATTCTTTCGGCTTATTTTGACCATTTCATATAATACTGTATTTAGAAAAATACGTACTAGTCGTGAAGACGCGTGTCAATTAATTTTTTTGAGAAATGTATTTATTTCTATGTATTTTTGAAGAGGCTTTACCATCTAATCTATATGTTTACAAAAAGTTCTGATGGTGCTAACTTTTAGTTTATTAATGTTGAACATTTACTACAACAGTTAATACATTATTTTTATTTTTGGTTTCTATACATAGTCAACTTATAATATAAACTTAAAACTCATAATACATAATTATTATAATAATTGTATAAACTTAATAACATATTATTATATTTTAATGTGTTATATAATTTGAACTTAATATTAGCTGCACTTAGTATTTATATTTATTTATTCTTCCCAGCATTTAGGGAACAATGTCTGCGAGCAGCGGTCTATTAGATTAACTAGTGTAGTTTTATCTGTTGATTTCAATTTAGGTAAGTTCGTTATGATTCCAAATATATTTAACTTTTCTTATGTTCATTAATAAACTTATGTTAACCTCTTTTAAAAAAAAAATTTTTATTACATTCCGATATTCAATAAAATTATAGTTATATATTTTTAAATTCTGTCACTAAAATACTACTTATTTACGAGCAACTATTAGCAATTGTTTTAGTTACATAGCTAGCAATTATTTTTATTTCATACTGTAATTAAAATTATTGCTTGCCCCATTTACGTACACCCTATTCTTTTTTTGATAATAATCTATTTATATAATATTTATACTGAAATAACTTTAAGACAGTGACCTTAATACAGTTTTTTTACCTGTAGTTTATAGTTTTGGATAGGTATTCAGTTTAATTTAGATTTAATTTAGGTATTTATTTAGCTACTTTATTATTTTAAATTTTAGTTCTTAGTAATTAATATTTAAGTTTATGTTAATTTTCTGTTTTTTAAGTTACCTTTGTTTCATTTTTTATACTGATTAAACCTGAGAAAGAAAAAAAACTAGGGGTAACACAAGGGACTTATGTTTACAGTATTTTTTTACATCTTTTATTTTTATACAGGGTTTTAATTTAATGACACCCTTAATAATGTTACTTACAATTCTTGACCAAGCGGTAATAATTATCTTTTGCAGAAAAATATACATGTTTCGTAGTATTAAGTAAATGAGGTAATGTTTATTTAATCTCAATACATAATTTGTAAATTGTAATAAGAGTCGTAGGTTTTGAAATACTGTTTTAAACTATCACGGTTGTTCACTACAGTTATATGATTATCCCGTAAATAATCATAATTATAACTGTACGTGGGTTTTGATTATTGAGTGACTATGACTATTTAACAAGTGATGTATCGTACTTATTTATTTTCTGCGTTGTTAATGAGATAAATTTAGAAATTATATGACTGTACTTAGATTAATTACTCTTTTTAAGTTATGCAGTACTAAATTGAAATGTATTACGTTGTAGTAAATAAATATAACAAATATCCGATCTCGTATCTCGATAGTGTTTTATTGTATTAATTATACTCAAAGAAATGTAAAACTACGAATACTGCCCTATAGGGCAGTATTCAAAAACGTCCTCACCAAAACTGGTTTAAGAGTTTTTTTTACATTTTTACGAAAAAAGCAATAAAAAAGTTAAGTTTCTATCAAATCTTTAGAAGAATCTATATGTAAATCGATGATCTGTAATAAAATTATCTTTTTTTAATGATATTGGGTGACGAGACGAGCGAAGTCACTCGCCTGATGGCTCTTCACGCTTGCCCATAACAGCTCAACGCCACTCGGAATTTTGAACTTCAACAGTTCAAAACCCTGGATGGCAATGCACTGCGCTCGTCACCCCGAGATATAAGATGTCAAATCTCTGTGTGCCCGTAATTTCGCTGGAAACATTGCCCTTCAATCCGGAACACAGTTGTGTTTGCACACTACTGCTTGGCGGTTGAATAACTGGCAAAGGTGTGGTACTTCCCCAGGCGGACCCCTGCAAAATCTGTCTGTTCTGCTAAATAATATTTTTTTTTATAACGACTTTAAATTTTGGAAAAACTCTACTCAGAAACTTATTACTTCCATGTTTTAAAAGTAGTTTTTCGTAAAACACTAGGATAAACTTTGAGAGTGGATTTCGTTGAATTGCGGATATATAATAAACAATTTTAATATTATGATTAACGTGTTATTTGACTTGACAATTACGATTTTATTTTTGCGTTTATGCCCGAAAATCCAGACACCATAATTTAAAATATTGCATTTTGTAACACGACTCTTAAGCCCTTATGGGATAGCAGTAATCTATAGTATAATATAAAACAAATTCGGGTTAGTTACACCATTTATAACTCAAAAACTGCTAGACTAAATTTTGTGAATTTTGATTTGTTGGATTTTTCTCCGCTCCGAATAGCAGAAGAAATATTAAAATACCTATCAGAAAATTTCACGAAAAAAATTATGAACAATTTTTTTTCCATTCATTTTGTACGGCATGGTACGAATTTACGTCATAGTTTTTTTTTAATCTGAGGTGAGGTCAAAGGAGGTTGCTGTCGCTATACCAAGGAGATTGCTTCGAGGAGGTATATAACGCTGGTGGAAACTCAGGGCGCTAATAATTATGTGCATTTAAAGTCGAACCTAGTATTTATTTGATCTGACATCCGCAATAACATTGAAAAAGCCGAACGAAAGCAAAATTCTGTTAACATTTGCTTAGTTTTTGAAATAGCAAGTATCCGATAATACTCGTAATCCTACTTCAGTGAAATGTTAAAAACACTTTATACAATGCGCAGCTTTCAGAGCAAATAAAGGAATAATAATAGTAGTCTACATTTTGTTGCAAGCTAAATTGTTATTACGACATTAAATTAAAATTGTTTAGCCGGTATTTCTAAGCTGTTCATGTACACATGCACTTGTATTTATGTGTGTTATATTTGTACACTCAAACACACTTATTTCGTGATATATTACTAAATCCAACACCTATTTGTGGATAGAATAATGAATTAATACAACATTTATTTCACTAAGGTATTTAAACATTTATGGTTTGCTCCATCAAAATAATTATCAGGCTCCACTCCTATACCAAGTTGGATTTGTATGAAATGACTCACAAATCAACAAATTCGACTGCACCCAATTCTTCTTTTTCCTGCATTTTTGAGATCAATAAAAAGGTGAAATACCTCAAAGTTCGGCGCCTAATATTGTTTTGTGTCACGTAAGCCACCTACTGAGTCACCTTGTATATAAATATTATTTTATGGAGGCAAAACCACAGACTAAACTATATTTTTTATTTTTTACGATCTGGCATGTTACGTGTTCAATGTAAAATTCTATTTTTTAAATGTACCTTATTTTCATGAAATAACTGAAAATGTAGCAGTGGATTTTGTAGCCGTAGACGTGACGCGTAGCGTGTCTACGTGATGCTACGCCATGAAAAAGATAACAATTCTGTGCAAATTTTGTGATCTAGAACTTTGAAAGAAAGCATTATTATATTAATTTCTTTTATATTTTATTAAATATATGAGTAAAATAAACTAACTTTTAAGGTGTATGTATTTTAAATGTTTTGTTTTAACGGGTTAGGAGGGAGAATTATAAAATAATTTCTACTGTTTTATTAACGCCATAAACCTTAAAATAAGGACAAAAAATATTACTATCCCAGTGTCAAATGAGGCGACTCATGACATTTGCATTTACCATGAAAATTTTACCAATAATACCAGCTTCCTCGTAAGAGGGCAACTTCTGTATGTATACCAATGACTTCCATTCATACCACTTTTGAGAATTCGCTGAAAAATATCAGATACAGAAGATGCCTTTAAAAGGTGTCTGGTTGATAAAAAAATATCATGTATAGGCGTTTCAAGTATGTTTATTAAATCCTACATTATAATGGTCATCACCATCATCAGGAAAAAGACGTCCACTGCTGAACATGGTGACTGACTCTGGATTTTTCCGAAAGGCCAGCAGTTAAGGACCACTTATCAGTACTACATGTCATCACTAACAACACATACTAGTTAAATTACTTGACTTTAGACACTGTAGTATTTTGGACGAGAAGATGTCACGAACGCTCTGCTACATCATTAACTACATTATTATAGGTTTCTCATAATTCTTCTTTTTAGGTATACCTCCCTGCAGGCCTAGCACGGGTCGTGGAAAATTGTCTTTCCACCGTTTTTATCACACCACCACCGTTTACCCTTTCACCGTTTTTATGGCACGTAGACGTGACAGAGCTAGAATATGGATACGTCTCTTTCTAGCGGGATAAAAACGGTGGAAAGACAATCTGTCCACAGCCCGTGCTCGGCCTGCTGGATCCTGACCAGTGGTCACGTCTGTTGAATGAACCCGGATAGGTGTACAGATTTCGTATATTCAGTAGATACTTGAAGAAGGTCGTAGACTTCAAAGAAGGACTCTTACGGTCTCAGCACAAAAAAGATTATTAAAAGATAACAATATTAAAACACTGTTTTAGGTATACGATGCACGACGTCTTAAACTTGAATTTGTGATTTATTTCTATAAAATTAAACAGACATATGAAATGCTGATTTTTGGTAATCCTAATCATTATCAAAAATCTGCTAAGCACTTGCCTAAGCCGTGTTTTGCTTTTTGGAGTAAGTTTGGTGGGATGATTTTCCCAGGAATTGATCACAGAATTGTGACAAACGGTAACAAATGCAGCCCATTATGTCGGTTTTATGTTAAGATCAAAAAGGTAAAAAAAATAAAATAAGTCCCATTGGAAACTTTTTACATGGCATATACCTATCTACTTACGAAAAATACCCATCTAAAACTTTACGATAAACTTCAACAAGCTGGATCTTGATGTATGCATCAAAAGTATGAAGCGGTAGCGGTGCCGGTAAACATAATTTTAGAAAGAAAATATTCACTGAGCCGCCACCGCGACCGCCACTGCAACAATCATCGCGAAGCCTTAGCAAGGTCGGCTACTGTTTACATCAGAACCAGTTTTTTATTCGTCACCTATTGACCGCAAATTTCTATTTCTGCGGCAGATGGAGACTGGCGCCGCTGTCTACCATAAAAATGAATGGTTTGTTTGGACTAAAATAATTTACATAAATAAATTATTTCTTGCCATTGCTAACCCAATCAGGTACATGTAAAAAATTATAAGTACTTTTTATGTAAATTCTCTAATTAAGACTCTTGGACTCTTTTGGTTTGTTTTAATGAATCCCTTACAATATCACACTTGGAGACGAGGGTCTGATTATGAAGCAGGGAGGTGGATAGTGGAACTAAATAGCAAACAGTAAACTTTCGTTGGGGCTCCCCTGGGTTTGTTTAAAAGAGTCATAAAAATGTGCATGTTTTTAGTTTTACAATATAATATCATAATTTATTTTACACACAGCAGAAAAACAACTTTGTGTTTTGAGATTGTTTACTGTCACCTACTAGTGTATGTCATATAATTTGTAAGGATCACATTTCAATCATCATCGTCATCATTCCTATGGATGGGTCTATGGGAGCAATTCTGAAATCGCGAAAAATATATCAGCTGTTCCGTAGAAAACGGTAATTCTATGGTATATCGGAACTATGGATCCCATTCAGATTAGTACACCCTTACCGCGCAACTCTGTGTAATGTACCCTTTTTCGCTACATGCTACATATATTTTAAATAAGGAACTCTTTCTATTTGACAGTATTAAAATAACATGACTAAGGGGGGTCTGGTATATTGGTCTTGATGCGGGAGCCAGTATATTACATAATGCGCGGGAGTGAACTTGAAAAATGTGAAAAAATCTGAAATGTTTCACTGAAGGTAATCCATGGCCGCTTAAATAGATGCCTACTGATATGGCCCTATTGAACCCTGAAGAACCTTTCCCCTTGGCTCTTGAAACTTGGGTTGTACGTGCTGGCCACTGGAGGCTGCAGCTTTGTCCTCGAGCAGTGATTAAAAGGTAAATCTATGTTTATGTACTAGTATGAACTCTCGGATAGGTAGGACCTGCTTTCTTCCGGCCAAGTAGATCTGACCTGGTGATAAGCGCAGCTCGAGCCTTCTGCTTCCCTACAAATTTTAGAGTCTTTGTTACTACGCCATCCGTAATAAAACTTATCTATAGTCACTGAATACGTTTATTTATAGCTTTCGCATCCTACGCGTACTGTTTCCGCATTTTGAAACGAGCTCCATAACAATGAGACTGACACCCACCCGCTGCGTCTCACGACAATGCTTAAAATTATAACTTAACTTACATTTCCCTGTAAAAATGGGATTAAATAAAAAATAATGATAATAATGAGGATTATATAAGAGTTAATAGCAGCAATTAATAAGGTACGATTATTAATGTACGATCATTAACACGCTTTTATTAGCTACGTATGTATGAATGAATGTATGTATGTAACGGAATCTTTGATCTTAATTTTCAACTACTTTAAAACATTGAATTAAATTGAAATTTATATGCACACTCAAGGACCGAAAATGCAACAATTTAAATAGTTTGTCCCATTATTCTTAGGAAAGATTTGTTTGTTTGCATTGAATAGGCTCCGAAACTACTGAACCGATTTGAAAAATTCTTTCACTGTTGGGAAGTTATACTATCTCCGGGTGACATAGGCTATATTATATTTTGTAGTGAGGCCAAAAGCCGAGCTTACACCCGTGCGAAGCCGGGACGGTCGACTAGTCTTATATATTTTGGCAGTTGCGAACTACCTAACCTACTATACTTGCTCGTATGTAAAATTAAATACCAAAAAGTACATAGAACTTTTAGTTACATTGTAAGGCTTAAAATTTTCTTTTTGATGTGTAAATAAATGAACTTAGTGTTATTTCAGACAACAATGACGACCTTACAAAAAAACGAAATATAAAAAATGGTGCATGCCAAAATGATCCAACAGTTACGACTGATCCACAAATAAAGAGTTAGTCACTTTTGTAGGCATGATATATGGACGATAAATATAATTACTTAACAGAAAATAAAATATTTACACTAATATTATAAATGCGAATGAGTGTTTGTTTGTTTGTTCCTCATTCACGCATCAATAAATTAAGGGAACAGTGGCTATTTTTTGCATAGAAATAGATAAAGGTCCGAAGATTGGCACAGGATACTTTTATTTCTGACAAAATTGTTTTTGAAGTAATGTCCAGCGGGTGGAACCACAAAGCGTGGCATATATTAAATAAACTGGCCGCCCACGAAAGACAATAAACGTACCTTCCATTTAATAAGTACATTTTTGTAGGTTAATAAAAATTATTTATGGATTAAATCTTTAATAACTTCGTTCCAAAGTGTAGCTTCATGACTACGTGATTTAATATTATAAGCTTTTAAATAAATGCCACTTGCATTTAGACACACAATTAAACCATCAGACGAGTTGGTGGCCAAACGTAGATATATCCTATATATAAAAGAAAACAACGTTTGAGAACATTATGTTATTTTTCATTTTCTTTCTTTCTTCTTTAACTTGCGCTGGTAGGTAAATATATCGGCCAAGTTCAACGCTTGTACGTACCGTTTTTTCATTAGAGCAAATAGAAAAATACATTAAAAAATACGTTTGTTGTATGGGGACCCACCCCCGTTTTAACCCCCTATATAAACCTCTTAGAAGATTAGTTCTAAAAAAAGGTAAAACTAACTTCTATTTAAAAATAGAAGTCTCAAGTACAAATTTGTGAGTAAAATTTTCGATTTTGTTATACTAGCAGAATTTCAGATTTTCCGTTACCCGCTAAAAATCAAAAATATTGTGGTGTAACATTTTTTAACGCGATTTTGTTTTAATTTTTTCTTAAATAAAATAATAAATTCTAGAAACTATGTGTAAGTAGGTAGATTTTTAAAGTTGCAAATTCGTAGATTTCTACGACTGTGATAAGTGGATGGAATTTAAAATTTTAGTATTGTTTTTTTACACACAACCACTCGCACACATTCTGATGAATTTAACACTAAGCGGGCACAAAATATCTACTTAAACGTCTAAAATATTTAAAGGTAGCTTTAGCTGTTCATAAAAAAAACATATATAGTCCTCCTTATCCATTTCGATGACGGCGACCCTTAATTATTAGTTCCTAATAAAGTTTTTCTATCATGTGCCCTAATGTGGCTCGCTAGGCCAAACTTAGTCTTAAAGACCCGATCTCAAGCTGTGCAGTAGAGTATATACACAACAAAATATATGAAACAGTCGATATTTTTTCATCGATTTCTGGGTTGGTCCATTAGTAAAAGTTATTCATAATGACGAGTACAATAACTGCTTTCGGCTTAGTACCATCTTTCTGTGTAACTCTGTTTGCCTTTTTCATAAATCATAATGAATTAGAAGATATTTCAATTAATGAAAAAATCTAACCATCATGGATGTGGTGGGAACTTTGTCAAATGTCAAACGTGGCCTAGAGGGATGAAGACGACAATATATTATCAAAATTGAAAATCAATTATAAAAACAAACAGAACTACCGCTTGAAATGTTAACTATACTATCAATTTTACGAAATTAAGCAATCAAAAGGTCATCTGTCAAAATATAGGTTGATTCCGCAGAATTAGCAAGTTAAAAGCTTTTTGTAAACCTGCTCAATTATTGTGACTGCAAAGAATATGAGTTTAAGAACTAGGCTGATTTGTAAAATTTAAAATGTTTTTTTAAATTATATTTGATAGTTGTGTACTTGTGGAAATACACAACCTGGTTGTGTATAACTCACAACCTGGAATTACATTTAAGCTACTTCATATCAAATTTTTGTAGATAGAGCTTAAATCCGAGGAAAGTTGTCAGTAAATAAATACACATAGTAAATACATTTAATATGACTTAAAGTTTTTTATTAATTTATTTAAAAAAACTAGCTGCGCCCCACGGTTTCACCCGCATGGTGATGAAAATCGGTGATAATGATGAATAAGTAGCCTATGTGTTATATCCAGGACATAAGCAATGTATATTCTAAATTTCATCCAAATCCATCCAGCCGTTTCTGCGTGATTGAGTAACAAACATCCATCCATCCATTCAAACTTTCACATATATGATTTTAGTGTGATTAAGTGTGATAAACGACAAGAATATTTTATCTCATAATAATAATCATCATAATTTCAGCCATAAGACGTCCACTGCTGGAGAGGGCCTATCCCCCATCGATCTCCAAAAGGGCCGGTTGGAAGCAGCCTGCATCTATCGTTTCCCTGCCGTCTCTTTTAGGTCTTCTGTCCGTCTTGTGGGTGGACTAATAATAAACTTAATAACTTAATGCGGCCTTTATGAAGGCCCATTTAGTGGGTGGCAAGACTGGCAAGTCATCACCTGCCTAAATATATTTTGAGATGAGACGGAATAAGGCAGGTGGCGTTTCTCATTCTATAAATCTGTTCTCTTATCCACAAGTTTTTCACCTCAATAGCCCAGGTTTTTTTTCCTTCAACGTACAATAGTTTTATATTCCATTTTATACACATTCAATAATTGTATTTTTATATTCAACAGAGCCTCTTGGTGTTAGCTTCGGCCCTCCAATGTCTACCAAATGTCCGGGCTAGATTCGAGAATATTTCGAACTTAATAATAATATAGATACAAACGCAGGGGCGGCTTTAGGGCGAGCCGTCGGTGAGTGGCGACACCGAGTACCCCGATTTCACGGGGCTAAATGAGACCCCTGACCCCTGGCTTGCCTTAACCGGCCGTCTAAGAGTGGAAACCGCAAGAGCTAAGGACCTAAGCTCCAGGGTGGAAGTGTTAAAGGGCATAACGCCGCGAGTAGCTCTTAGTGAAAGTGCAGCACACCTCTCTACACCCTAAGCCACCCACGCCGATGTTGCCCCTCCGGTGCCAAGATACGGCAGCCTTTATGGGGGCCCATTCTGTGGGTGGCAAGTCATCACCTGCCTAAATATATTTTGAGATGAGACAGGATAAGGCAGGTGCCGTATCTCATTCTATAGATCTGTTATTCCATCCGCAAGTTGTTCACCTCAATAGCCCAGTCTTATTTTATCCTATACTGTACAATAGTTTCACATTCCATTTTATACATATTTCATAGTTGCATGTATTTTATATTCAAAAGGGCCTCTTGGTGTTGGCTTCGGCCCCACCAATGCCCACCAAATGTCCGGGCTAGACCCGTGAAGAGAAATATATAGATACAGTAAGTTGAATCTCTGACGCACTGCTAGATAGAATTCAATAAATTCATAAATTATCTCTTATGGGAATGATGATTGTTTCTGGAATCCGCACAACAAAAGTCCAAAAGGCTATCTTAAGGTTCCTGTATAAGAAACTGCTCGGTTATTAACGGTACATGTACACGACTAAGTTTTTGCTCAGCCAGCTCGGCTACAACTCACCAGAAGTGAGAAGGATGCTGGTCGAATCTTGCTGCAATGTGCTCAGAGGATAGGTCGACTCCTTGCATCTGCACAACTTGTTGTGTACTTTGTTCATGCCAGACGAACCCGGGTTTCCGGCTAATAGGCGTGGGAAATTGCCCAAGTTTTTCAACGTGGATCACAGCCGCTCTATGGCACGCCATGTCTCCGCTGATCCTCTTCCACCGCCACTTCAATGCACTTTTTACTTACTTAATTTCCACCAAAACTGATTTTGATATTATTTGTGACAATTGGAAAGCTATAACGAAAGTGTTTTTGACTTATTGTGAAGACTTAACTGAACAGGGTCAAAATAGTCGATGACTATGATGACAATTTTATGACATACTAATTTTATGTTGACATATTTTTAGAGCAATTTATTGTATTTATAATATTAGTTTTTTTTATTAGTAAATCGTTTTTAGTTTTTAACAGTTTGTGAGTTAAATGATAGTGGAATTATCCGTTTCTATTCTCAATACATTATGTAAATTTTAAGTATCTTTTAATCCATTCCTTATTACATTCTACCAAAGTCAAAGTTGATAACCTAATTGTGAGGTTGTTGTTTTAGGATATTTATTGATTGCAATCAAAGATATCGCATAGGTTTTTTTAAGAACTGGACTGATTTATAAAACAATTCGCTAATCTAAATTATAAAATAAATAAAATATCTGGGACATTATTGCACACATGGTCATCTGACCCCAAACTAAGCAAAGCTTGTAATATGGCTGCCAGAGACTGATATACATACATATATATTTTATATATATATATTATCATAGCTTATTGTTGATTAATTTATTATTTTATTTTTTGTCGTCAAAATGCCAGGGTTTGATGTCATCAGATTTCGTAAATTCCTTAAATTATAGTTATTTCGATCGAATAAAACACCACGATCTTAATAAACCTTTGAATACTAATTAGCAAAGTTTTCATCTAATTAATAATGATTAATTAGGTTTTTCGCAATGAGTACACATTCAAATTAAACTTTTTAACAAATTGTAATGGATAATTTTGTCATAACAAACTGTATTATCGATCCCCAAGCCGCCTGCCAAGCGTGGGGATTATGGCAACACCCCTCTCTATGAGGGAGGCCTTGTCCAACAGTGGACGTAAATTGGCTGATGATGTGTGTGAAACTGAATTATGTATTATTTTCACGTATAGATATTAGTAGTGTGCAGATACTACTGTGTTCCGGATTGAAGGGCAATGTTCCCAGCGAAATTACAGGGCAGACAGAGATTTGACATCGTATATCTCGGGGTGACGAACGCAGTGCATTGCACCCAGAGTTTTGAACTGTTGAAGTTCAAAATTCTGAGTGGCTTTGAGCTGTTATGGGCGCTTGCCCAGAAGACCCTGATGGCTCGCTGAGCGACTTCGCCCGTCTCGTCACCCAGTTTAAAAAAAAGAAAATATCTTGTTTTGTTTAATTTTTGGTTTATAATTTAATTAGGTAGCATAGTAGCATTATAATTTATGTTTACCTTTTAATACCCGATATTTTTCAATTAAGTAAACAGTGTATAAAACTTCACTTGTTTTTTGGAGCAATAAGCCAATGTAGGTATTAAATTTAAAAACGCCAGTCATACTTTTGAGGTACTTCAAGAAATAATGAGATTTATACTTAACTGACTCAATACAATAAGTCAAATTAGTAAGAAAATTTAGACAGGTATGTAAATTTACAAAACACACTTTAAATTCGGACAAAAAATACATAAAATCATTAAACGATTACAATGCATCTTTATAAGTTTTACCTAATATCCTTTCCTTATAATAACAACGAAAAGGTAGGTTTAATTGTATTGATTTCAAAATGATTAGGGTTCCCATATTATACCGTAGGTCGTTACAACTTTACGCGTGTTAAAAAGTTATTGAACCGGGCAAAAAGTGCAATTCATTAATCGAAAAGTCGTGGGATAAAGAACATAACTGCTAAAAATATGAGTCATGGATGTTATAACAATAATGTAGAATTTATCATTAACAAAATTCACCACATACCGAGGTTGATTCACCAAAACTTTGAACCCGTGTCATAATTGTTGTCATCAAAGTTTTTGATGTTTTTTTCTTTTTCTAAAGAAAACGTTAGCATTTAGCTTCCAAATTTTAATAATTATTTTGGCATTTATTAAGGCATACATACCTACATATAATTAGATGTTGTTATTTCAATGAATGAGGACTAATGTTGTACATCAAAATTAATATAGTTTACTGTATAACGAAAAAATTATAATACAGGAAATTGGAGTAGGTAAATATTAAAAATAAATTTGAAAGCCTTAACTTCAGTCACATAATGTTATTGTCATTTATTTCTCGTCTAGACAGATGACCCTGTTTTACTCTACTGATAGTACTAGAGATGAAAATAAATAGATTTAATGGTTTAATCTTACTCATAACTGAAGCTGTTTCACAATTTGACGTTTTTTTTTTTAAATTTATATTTTAATCAGTGTCCATATTCTCAACACTTTTTTATAAATATTGGGTAGTACGTTATCTTTTTTTAGAGCATATTTTATTCATATGAGTCATTAGATGCGTCAAAATTTAACTAATGAATAAAAATGTCTCCAATACCATTTCTCTAATCCAGAACAGAACTCTATGGGTACCCTGGTTTTAATTGCTTGATTGGCATAAAGTATCAAAATATAGTAAAAGTTGCGTCAATGGTTGCCGGAACCCAAGATCCAATTTGGAATTACTGTGCCAACGTTATAAGTCTGAAGCTCAGTTAATATATCCTAGTATTCAAAAATGGTACTACTAAAGAAACTGTTAGCCAACATGATTTTGTTCTTAGCTAAATAGGACAAACACACAGGAACAGTGCCAAAAGGTTGCAGAGAAGGTGACGCAGAGGTCGTGAGTATCATGAAAATAGCATGGTAGGAGATTTGATATTATCAAATAGGTTGCTATGACTTTTAGACTTTTGTCTGCAGCCAGTACTTTAAGTTTAAAATATTTATTTTTATTTTTGAAGATCTAGATACTAGTTGATTGAATCAGGCGTTACTTTGCGGAAGTCCATTTTCAAAACTGTTTTTCTGATGAATTTCTAGTGTAATTTTGCTAAAGTGCACTAAGAAAACAGGAATAATTTATTATTTTTTAAATTATATTTCAATTAAAATATATTTCATTTCATTTAATATATATTTTATGTTTCAGAATTAATACATTTTTGTTTTCAGTTTTTTTTAATATCATAATATTTTGTGTCAGAATTAATTAATTTATGTTTCAGATTAGTTTGATTTACTCTTTCACTTAATACATTTTTTGTTTCAGGTTAGGCAAAATTAAACTTTAAACTTAATAAAATCAACTTAATTATTATAATTTTTAAATTTAAATTAAATAATATTTCAAAATTAATTAATTTTTGTTTCATGTTAGGTTGATTTTCTTTTTATGTAACTAATATTTTATTTCATGGTTAGGCAAAATTAAACTCGATTAAATTAACTCCATCAACAATTATCAACTGGGAAAATTTATCCCAAATTCCTTATTGTACTTGAAGCGACGTTGAAGCGGAATTACACTAGAAATTCATCAGAAAAACAGTTTTGATCTAGATACTTTAGATTTCTATCTACCAAATTAGAAATTCTTTCGTAGTTTTTAACGAAGTTTCCTTAAAAATCATGTTACTGGTATGTGTTGATCAGTGTCACTATGAATACGGTATAAGCAAGAACTGAAAAATTAAACCGGCCAAGTGCAAGTCGGACTCGCGCACGAAGGGTTCCGTACCATTTTCTATAATCGATATATAATATTACATCGTTATTCATGCTGGTATGAGTTTTTCCAGCAAAAATCTTAGCTCAATTCTACCTTTGACTACTTAAATGTTTTTTTTAGATGGTTAGTAGAACATTTCATCACACATTGTTGGTTCCGCATTTATAACTAGACAATTCGTGCGTATCCTTCTGATATGCGGTTACCATTTCGTTCGATGTCTATCAATAACTATTTCATAGAACTGACAATATAAATTCATCCCGACATAAATGCCTTTCGAGGCCAATGCTTTCAAAAGACTTTATTTACGAATAATCTTCCTGTATGTATGCTCTCAATGTTATACGATTAATTTCAAATTGCTCAACAATAAAATGACCTCTGATTAAAATTCTCGCTACTGTTAAGGTTTTAATCAATTGACAGATTATCACTACATTATTGATTTTGTTTATATTTTTATCAGCAAGTGTATGGTGTTAATATTTACCTGAATATAATAAGAGATTTACATTTCGAGTGTGTGTGTACTTGTGTAGGTATGTTCAGTGATCTACGTTTTTTTTTTTTAAGTTTTAATGTTGTTTTAATACTATAAAGAATTTACTAACACATAGGATTCTTCATAAATATAACTTATACTATTATATACTTGAAATATATAAACATTATATGCCCGTATAATCTTTATCGAATCTGATATTTTGATAAAAAATTATACGTAGTTAACCAAGTTTGGTAATTGTAGTTGGTTGTGAAATTTTTGTGTAAAATAATAATTTATTTTTAATCGCGTAGAAATGAATACTGACATAGTAAGATTTTTATGTATACATTTATATAACAAACAACGGGCGTGTAAGCGGTAAGTAAGTCCAATACTGACAAATGACCTAAATATTATTATAAAACCATCGTCATGCTAGTCACGTGATTCGTTTTAAGTAATTTAAATATTTCCATGTATAAATCAATCAAATGTTTTGCCGAAATTTACGTATATTTTATTTAAAAAAACAGATATAAATGAGTTAATTAAATCAGTGCCGCCGGAAAATGCAAATATTGAAAATGTATACGGTCGCAATTATAAACTGACTGGTTTTTAGTGGAATGTGGAATTTTTGTAGAACCTAATTATAACGCATTCTAATCTGGTTTGATGTTGGTTTGTCGTCATTATTGAATTTGTCGTCTTGCAACAATAGTTCTGCAAACTGGCTGAATTGAATGTAAAACAATTTAAGAGTTCAATATTTTCGTTTCGTTTTCTCTGCCTACCAAACAATTTAAGACCAGTACAAATTTTACAGAAATAATCGATATTCGTATAAAATATCCATCTGTTTGACCTGTCTTAAATAATTTTCAGTTAACCGTGATTTCTTCAACCACTTTTAATGATTGAATTAGTGGTTTTGAACTTGTCGAAAGCAACAACACACTAAGTGATTTAGTATAAGCTTCTCCTCTTGGTATAGTTGCTGACTACTTAATTAATAAAAATAATATATTATAGTTAAATAATCATTTACACAATTCATAAATAAATGTGTCAAATAGTGATGAAAGCGCAGCGTCAGTCATCCAGCTGCGAGATGGTTTCATGATATTGTCACTTTTTATTGTCGAATACGATTAACACAAGGACGAAATAGAGAAAATCAGTGTGCAGCAGTGGAATAAGCAAAGCTACCGCTGATGATAATGATAATTGCAAGAAGGTCGTCTACACACCTAATGGCAATATTTACGCGGCACGACTCGTTGTTGCCATCTTGGCGCCCTACCGTGACGCAAATTTCAACTAACGCCTTAACGATGGCGAGACGACATCATCCCAAACAAAATTAATAGTATCACATTCCAATCATTCCTGAGCAGGGTCTGCGTGGATTTGAATCTCCAACTCAAAATATAAAGATGGACAACTTTGAAACGATGTAGAAAAGTTTCACTTACATTGACACAGAAATTGCCTTGCTTAAAGCTTAAAGACCCTTATCGCAACACAAGGTGATGATGATTTTTTTGTATTTTCTGTGATTAATCTTAATTACTTAATTTTGATCATAGAAGATACGATCATCATCATCATCCACCGCCTACTCCTGGATAAAGGCCTCTTGCGCTGATATCTACTACGGTAGAAAACTAAATGATAAAGTATACGTTCACTAGGAATTAGCTAATCATGTAGTTCACATTTATTAAAAAAACGGAATTCACTATATTCAAATAGAAATAACGAACATTTATTTTTGAGGATTAAGAGGTAAATCTTCCCCTGTGATTTCTTTAAAGCTTATATAGATGAAGCTAGTAAGTGAAAAGTAATAATTAAGAGAACTCGGCCATAAAAAAATTGCAAACATACTAGTTAATTTTTTCGTTAATTAATTGGCTTATTTGCGCCACCCATAACTTCTCCATTTATTTGAAGTTCTCCTTCTGTATGTATTTGTTTTAATGTGTATCTGCAGCTTGGTTATTGATAACGGCGCCAAAAATTTGCTTGTGTGCATTAAATTTTTTATATTTAGAACATTTATTTGCATTTTACTGTAGCATGGTCGGATTTTATGAAGGGGTTACTGTTATTTTGGAGCAAATCTTTAAAGGTACTGAACGGTAAAAAATATGAAAATATTTCGAAGTGTTTGAAATTTAAACACATTTGAGTACACTTAAAAAAAAACTGTGACATACATAATACGTCTGATAAGATAAGTAAAGTATGATAAGTAAACGGTATTTGAAATTGGAACCAACAATCACTTTTTGCAACAATACATTCTTAAATCATCTCGAGATTATTAATGGTACCTACCTACTTTTATTTATATATTATCTACGTACTATTTATTTCGCTGGTCATTGTTTAGACATCTATCTGCAGTTCAATGGATCTTAGAACAGTTAGACGGCCCAAATTGAAATATCAATCATATATCACGGGTACAATTAATAATTTTCGACTGGGATAATTACAGAATGCCGATGTAAATAACTGTGCAAATTGATTAATGTACAGAACATTTACATTTAAACCATCAGTAATTATACATTAACCAGAAATAAAGATCGCAAAACTGAGATATCAATCACTAATGAGTCAAAGGTGAAATTTTAATAGACGAGAGTGAAAAATTACCGCTACAATGGTCTACAAAATTTGTAAAACTCATAAATTTGCAGCTTAGTATTTTAATATTCCTCAATTATCTAACCTTGCTTGTCTGATTTTAACAATTTGATGAATTGGACGACTATTTTTTGAGATACCAACCCATTTTTCAATA
This sequence comes from Agriopis leucophaearia, assembly GCA_949125355.1. Taxonomy (NCBI): domain Eukaryota; kingdom Metazoa; phylum Arthropoda; class Insecta; order Lepidoptera; family Geometridae; genus Agriopis; species Agriopis leucophaearia. The sequence continues at coordinate 6,997,382 of OX421262.1, forward strand.
AAAAAATATTTCCAACGAAACTAATATTACTGTGACGGGTTGCTTTTTTTTTCTTTTAACTTATGCTATTCATCATCATCAGCCATAAGACGTCCACAGCTGAACATAGGCCTCCCCTTTAACCTCCACACTGAACGACAACCTGCCATCTGCATCCACTGGATGCCCGCGACTCTCACGATGTCGTCGGTCCAACTATGGGAGACCTACCTACGCTGCGTCTTCCGGTTCGTGGTCTCCACTCAAGAACCTTTCTTCCCCATCGGTTATCGGTTCTTCGAGCGATGTGGCCTGCCCATTGCCACTTCAACTTTTAATAGCCAAATTTTAATTGACTCTGGTAAGTTATGCCATTCAATATCTAGGAATTACTTTGTAAAACTGCATTAGACGATTATTTTATACATTAAAAAAAAAAAAAAAAATTAATGAAACAATCTATGCAAGCTTTTGAGAGTTCCGTAACGAATAACTTGAAAGGAACTTTTATAGAGATTTCTTGGCAAATTTACTTATAATCAAGGTCGTTAGTCATAAGATATGAACCACCAATACCCAATACTATTCTGAATAACCTGTTGCTGGACAGCCTCTTGTCAGTTGCATTCATCCAAGTCTTGTTGTTTTTTGATGTCGTTGTCGGATCTTTTTGTTCTGGGTCTGTTCAACATAGCTATTTTATGTTTTTTAGAAAGGAGCGCTTTTAACTTGGCAGATATCTTCTTGGATATTGATACTATTTAAATATAAGTCACCAAATAAAACAAAAACAAAAATTTAAAGACTAACTTTAGAAAATGTTTGCACTCTATTAGCTTTTAGGTGGGCCGTGCCATTAGCATTATGCATTAAGTCCCGTTACCAAGAATTTTAGTCAAATGAATAAAGACGATGATAAATTTGTAAATTGTCTTCTAGTGAGCATTCTACCAAACATTGCATTACAAGTTATTGTTAACATCAAAATTACTCAAAATATTGGAAGCTTAATACTTGAACAAATCACTATTAACACTTTCCTCCAATTTAATAGTTACTTTGTAGGTCTATTGACTTATGAGCATTATCAAGATGACCCTAGATTTTGTTTTTGTTTTGGTTCCCAGTTGCGGTAGAATGTTGTCCAATTTTAATGGTCATTAATTTTCACACAAATTTGAATTTAGATAGTTTATTTTATTTTAAATATGGCATAGATCTACGTTTGGCCACCAACTCGCCTGATAATTAGCGACGGTGTGGATGGGATACATTGATCTAGAAAAAAATATACAGTTATAGAAGGGTATTGGAGAACGAGACACATCTAGTTGAAGATTCCAGAAGCGTATTAAAAATTAGAAGAAAATGATCTAGGTTGTGAGAGTGATCAAATAAACTAAGCAGCTTTTCTGCTTATTTTATAATGTATAGTAATATTTGTAACATTTAATAATGTTACAGATATTATTTTTAAAACAACTTGAGCACTCTATATTAATAAAAATTAAATGCTGATCACTTGAGAAAGGTTGGCCTGATTTGTGTACCGATTAAAATGTTCATAATAGTCCAAACAAGGTTTTTAAGGAAAGAAAAGTTGGAATAGTATAATTTTTTATTAATTTAATGTTTGAATTTTTGAATTGATATTGTTTTTTAATTTGTTTTTTTTTTTTAATTTTAATGATATTTATATAAGTTTGTAATTGTTTTCGTCACCTATGGACATTGGTCTAAAATAAATTATTATTCATTCATTCATAGTGGCATTAAAAAAAAACTGAAATAACTAAAAGTATTTTTTTAATGGTATTGTATAAACCATAACTCATAAAATCTCATATTTATTGAAATTTGTACAGGACAGCGTTTGTCGGGTCGAATAGTATATTTATAAAGAATATCGAATTTTGCTGTGAGTATATTCCATTTTCGACCTTTTCTAAATTGTAGTAATGTGTAGTAAGCTGGATGAAAATACACTAATTTGGTATCATCATACTGATGTGATGGTTAAGGTGGATAGTGAAACTCTTTAATGGCTGCTTGTAAGCCCCCATAGTTTAAAATAATTTGGTTTGTTTTAATGAATCCCATATACTATACTTGGTGATGAAGGTCTAACAATCGAACCGGGTGGAACCTTTTAACGTGGGTACCTATTTTTATTATTAAACTTATAATGATTTATTTAATATAAATTTAATTTATACACTTATTCCCATTAGATCTTCAATAAATTCTAGAATTTATCTGCTACACAAAGTGCTCTAATTTGTTTTTATGATGTATTCGTAATAAAATTGGCTAAATTCCTCCCACACGGATGAACATTAATAACATTAACGTTTCACATTCAATTTTAAATCTTAAAGTTATCGAGATGTGTTTCGTTTTTGGTTGGATGTTGATAAGAAATATGAGATGTTCGAAATGTCGTGGGTCGTGGTGTCATCTTATGGTCGGCGACCGCGCAAGGCCGTGGCATACCGATGACCTCAGATTACGGACTCCGATCCGAGTGAGTAATCGAGGTAAGTCCTCTTCGTGCAGAATACTACTAATATCTGCCTGACAGTTGCTATTCCAGGTTAAAATAAAACGTAAATAAACTAATCTAAATTCAGGATGAATTTGATTGATAAAAACGATCTGAGGAGATACTAGGAATTGCTTCGAAAAGGACTTGGCAAGAAAACAACTTGACGAAGGGAGGCGAAAGACAGAGCGAGATTAAAGAAGATCGTTGGGAAGGCCGACACCAACAAAAAGTTGTAGTGCTCAAGGAAGAAAGTAAGTAATTCAGAATTCGGTTATCATAACAAGCACAAAATACAAAGTGCTATAGAAATCAGAACGTTGAAGTTCTAATGTTAAGCCAATCAGGATAACTGTTACCTTCCTGACTCACCTGAATTAAAATTAATTAATTCAGAGTACGCTTTTTTATGGTTGACAAACTTGATGGTTGGCCAAAGCTCAACCGATGTTAAGTGATGATGTAGTCGAAGATGGTAAACAAGCTTAGCCTGGTATGGGAACTGCTGCTTTTAAATCACTGTTTTGAACTATCACGGTTGTTCTACATTGATATTCATGATTATTAACGTTATATTTACCGTGGTAAGGTTGAATATGGTACATGTAACTGCTCCAAATATCGGGAGCTCCATTCACAACCTTACCACGGTAAATACCCCGTCAATAACCATCATAAATGTGTCTCCTAAATGTATTTTCGCTTTCAATTTCATCGTAGATCATCCCACTGCAGAGCAGGACAATGACCTTCCTTCCTTCCTCTTTACTTATCCTGTCTCTCGTTTTCTCTCTCTTGATTGCATAAATTATCAGAAATTCACTTTACTTATGTCCACAGAAAAAGTATTGATCAAATCTGTGAGTCTAAAGTTTGACCGCTATTCTCACCGAATGGAAAGCGATATGAGGTTAAAGATGGAACATATAGATCTCTATTATCAAATCTCTTTTAGAAATTATTGGCTGTTTTTCACATAAGTGGAGATGGTGACTTAACTTAGTGTATCGCTTTATATCATGCCTAAGTTGAACCCTAAGTTTATTAACCATTCAAACTTTATATCCATTTCACGATCCAGAGTAAATTAATATTCAGGTATTACAATTTTACGATGGTTGTAGTCCGTGAATTTAGATAATTTTATTATTCATTTTATATTTTAACTGAAAGTGCAAAAATATTTTATTTACACGTTTGGAGATAACGTCATGAATTGTTTTGAGATCGCAAATCAATGCAGTGCGTTTCCCGCGGATTTCACCCTCAGAGATTGTCTTTACAAAGTCGAAATGAAGTCAAAACAGATCTCATAATTATTATGAACATTGAATAACAAAATTATGTATGGAGTTTATTTGATTTCACCCGCAAAAGTTTAAAGTTTTAATAAAATTGCCATATAGGTTAAAAACAGATTACTCTTTCATGGGTATCTTTTTATGTGTTTTTATTATTATTTTGTTAATAATTATAATTCAGTAAAGATTTTTAAGTAAAAATAATAGCTAATATAACTATTTTATTATACACAAATAAAAATTAAATAAACAATTCATATATGAATTTACAATAAACAAAAGTAATCATTTAAAATTGCGTCAGTAGTTACTTAAATAAAAAATTTAATTAATGTTTTTTCTAGACCACCGTTCTTCCTTTAGATAAATAGCTTCCGAGTTTTTTTTATTCTCTTTGACAAGGCTTGTTTGTTTGATCTGCATGCTATATTTATACACCATGGAATAGTGACTAGTGGACCAACTTTTTTTCCAACGAGTTCCACCTCGAGCCTCCGGCAACAGTGCAACAATTAATTAAAATTCGACTACCACACTATACCGAAGCTCATATTCGGTCTATATATTCGGGCTTATTTTTTAAATAGATAATAAACTCACGTGGTTTGTGTCAATGAAGATGCCCGACCCAACTACTATGCAGTATTAATAGAATCTCGTTAGCAATTTATGTAACATTTTTATGTGTTAATTGTCAGAAGCCTAATAAACGGTGGAATTTATAGCCCATTCCTAACATACCTAAAATGTCCACGAAGTCGACCGACATAGTAATCTAATGTAGCATAGACAAAATGACAAAAGGAGGCAATTACAATCTGGAAGTCTTCAAATCGCGAGTGAATCGGTTGCCTCAAACTCCATCGTAGACCGCATCATCGCTTAACATCTAGCAAGGTGGCGGTCAAACGCAACCCAAGTAGTTAATAAAAAAAGCTCAAAAACTTGGGTTGTTAAACACAAACCTAACAATGACTTTCGAACTAAATTAGCATAACATCTGTTTCTGAGATATGGCAAAAAATCCTTTTTCTAATCTCAGGAACTGAAATTTGGCGGCGTGTGTGGATCTCTTGGACACTTTAAATATTGAAATGTGGTAACTACCTAAAAGGTTCATTTGATGTGTTAATCAAGAATTAATTTGGCATCAAAATAATTTATTCATCCAGCGACGATATTTCATTAATTCAATTAATTTACAAAATAATAATTTTCCGATGTTTTCGGCAGCGACTTACAAGGATTCCAATTTAGTATCACTATTTTAGATACGTATCAATCTGACCCTGATGTCACATTAAGACGCCTAGAATATTCCGGTCAATCGGTTTGGTATCAAATATAAGCATCCAACATACATTATCCATAAAAATAATTTATTTTTATTTTATTTAACATGTGTTTATAACAATTTCGCAAACGATACAACACTATTCATTACAAAAATAGACTAGGTAACCCTACTTACTTTAGATTATTTAATCTAAATGAAATATTTTTTTCCTCGCTCGCTCTTGTAACTTTTTTGTCAGCAAGAAGTTGACAAATCATTGTATATAACAGATTTGCAACAAATTTTTTACACGCCTTTAGGACTATTAATGAATGGACATTTTGTATACCCATTGGCAAGCAAATAAAAAACTTAAACTTTGATTATGATTAGTTTCTGTCGAGCGTTTATGCTTAAATGAGCGGTTCTTTAAAATAATTAATGCTTACTTCAACTTTTGGTGGCACTTTTCTGTGCAAGAGTCGCTCTGTTGACACGGATATGTACATTTGTTACAAAGTTGTAAATAAAAAAATATCACGGAAACTCCATTTTTGAATCCTTCAAAAAATATTGTAGTACGAGTACATACACATTGCATAATTACATTATGTTACATAATTATATACGGACACGGCTTACACAAAATACACCTGTATAATTATTTACTTAAAGTTTTTTTTTTTTACAACAAAAAAGCTCATTGCAAAAAGGTATCAACTTGAAGCAAAATAATTGTAAATTACAGCCCCGTTAGCTCACCTGCCTTCTGCGCTTGGCGGCGTGGGTTCGATTCCCACCTAGGGCAAACATTTGTAAAAGTCAAAGTTGCTTCGTTTGGGGTCTGATGACCGTGTGTGCGATAATGTCCCAGATATTTATTATTTATTACCTACATTACGCGGGGATAAACGAACAGATTTTCAACGAAGGTGGCATTTGCGCCACGAGTGTAGTAAGGACCGTAACTCACTCGATTAATAATTAATCTGTAGCTTACCTACCCCAAATAATGTAGAATGCTTGCAGCATTTTTCATGCATTTTCACCCATATTTTTAAGTCAAAATAATTTGCAACACAAATAGAACAGCCTAATATAAAACTTTCTAAAAAGGTTCTTACGGTGTACGTTTTTACATAATTTTCGGCTCTGCATGGTTTGTAAATTAGACGTGTTTTTTTTTTTATAATTTCACGTATATATTTATTGGCGTCCAAAATCGCAATGACTATTTCAATTAAAAAATAATTACCGAACTATAAAAATATTATAAATTTTGTCTGTATTTAATTTTTCAAGTATGTACTGTAAGTACTAGTTGATCCTTAAACATTAGAAAGAAACCTTCTTAGGCAAAACTCTTAAATTTCGATAAAGTTTGCGTATGGTCAACTAGAGTTTGTAGTGAGCATAAAAACATCCATCTATGTAATGTTATTTATTTTGTGTTTTATTAGTGTTTTATTTTATTAGTGTTTTATTTTATTTGTGTTTTTCATTGGTGTTTTATTTTTGTTCAAACTGCAGTTTTTCTTCCCGCCAAAATTAAATCATGGATAATGTGAAATTAAGTTCTCATTTTTGCAGACTTAATGAAATTATTTCCGAGTGGGTTTAGTTAAAACATAATTCTAACTCTAAAACGTAATTAAAGACGTTAAAATTAAACGGATGTAAATCATGTCTAGACGACACAAAAAATAAATACATAAAACGAAGTAAACAAACCACCAGGCTAATAAAACCATTTTAAAACTGGAGCAAAATATCAAAACAAACCTAATCTATTCAAACGTAGGCGTCAGATTATTATCCAGATTCCGATGTGCTGCTTATTTATTTTCGGACATTCCAATTCCATGTTAAATTATGTTAGAGATTTAAGTATATGCCTTTTAAAATTAATTTGATTGTGAGGTCTTTTACGCAAACGCTGGTGATGAAACTGAAAAGAAAGTGCATGCAAGAGGTTACATACAATATAATACAAAATATTTATTTGCTCTTCATAATGGTTACACAAGTTTTGTGAATCTCTGACTCCTATGCTAGGTAGATTACCTGTATTATAGGAGACAGTTCCTTCCCAGTTATAGTGACTATTGACAAAACTAATAATTAGTATAAATATTCATGCCGTAAGTATATAATGTGCGTGTGTGTTGTGGTGTGTGTGTGTGTGTGTGTGTGCGTTTGTGTGTGTGTTTGTGTGTGAGAGAAAGAGAGAGAGGGCGGTTGTTAGCTAATTATTAATAAACATGTATAAACCTACTAGTTGATACATAAAATTAAATAAATGTTTTTACCAATGAGGTTTGTTGAGAAAAACACAATATCAACCATAAAAATAATATGGAAACGTTGTTAAAAAAATTCAAAAACCAACAACTATGTGAAAAATTATGTTTACTTCAAAAACACTTCATTACGTTCTCGACCATCTTAGTCAAATTTTCATTTATCTTTTAGTAGTCTTTAAGGGTCGGCAACGTATATGTGATGTCCCTGGTGTCGCAGGTATCCATAGGCGACGGTGACCGCTTACCATCAGGCGGCCCGTCAGCTTATTTGCCACCTATGGCATTGAAAAAAGTATACCTTAAGTTATGATTATTTAAATATGAGGGCGCTACTTCTGCAGTCTCTTCACCTTATAGTGTAGCTGTAGAAATAGTATCCAAAACTTAATACTCATAGATAATAATTTCGATTTCACCATCCGTTTTCTAACAAATAAACTAGTTTCTAATCTATGTGTGTTAAATATTTATCATTGTTTCCTAAATTTGAGTGTTGTTTTAGAATATGTTGCTGCTAGTGGACTACTTTTTTATGTAAATAATAATTGCTTGTGTACAATATCAGACCATATTCGCCCATTTTTCTGTCCATTTCCCAATCGAACGATTGTCAGTTGCAAAGTAGTAAAGTTTTAGATAACTATATGTAATTTATTTTTAATTAATTCCATTAACATTTCGTTTCAAAATAAATCAAATATATAAGTAAAATAGATTTAGGAAATATTACTATATGCTCGCTAATTTTGGATCTTGCTGGTGGATATGGCCCACCTGCCCTTTCGGGGGTATTCCTAAGTCCACAACAGGTTATGTTATGACATGCAATGGGCTGTCATCATCATTATTAGTCTATCATGTTCCCACTGCTGGGACACGGACGTTCTCACAGAGAGAGAGAGAGAGGACGCAATAGGCTGTATTAGGTGCCAATGATGATAATAAAGATGTAGGATATCTAGAAATAACGTTTTATTTTTGACAGAACTTAGTTTTTGGCTCTAAAACTTTGTAACAAAACTATAAGGTCTAAGTCTGTACCCTCATAAATTAAGGCTACCTACGATTCATTAAAATCATCCACGAAATTAGTTTTGCAAGGTCAACTTGACTTCCCAAAAATCGAGATTAATTCCCCGTGATCCATCGGTCCATGTGGCATTAAAATTTTTTTTGATGTTTTTTCTTTGCACTGTAGCTACCCACTTTAACCCATAAAATGTAAATCTCAACGTTTAAAGAAGGATAATTTTTAAGCGAAGCATAAAATATCATTAGTTATAAATATAAGGTGCTAAAGTAAGTTAGGTATTTAAAATTTATTCATCCTTTGGTCCGTATTATACAATCTTTTCAATAAGTGCAGGTATGAAGCGTTTTGATTCCACTTTTATTATGAGAAATGCTAAACTGTAGAATGCGCTACCTGAATGGGTGTGCCCTGATAGATACAATCCGTGTCTTCAAGTCGCGAGTGTAACGGTTCCTTCTAGGCAAGCGTGTTCTATCGTAGACTACATCGTAGCTTAACATCAAACAAAGCGGTCAGGCGCAAGCCTATTTTTTTAAATAATCGTGAAATTTTTATTTTGTTGTATGTTAGGTTAAGTTAAGCTTAAGTATGTACGTAAGTAAGTAAGTATGTATGTATTACCTTGCTCAGTAATTATTTCGTAACTGTTTAAGTTTATTGATGGACATTAGACAAATACAGTAATTATCAAAACATAGGCCTAACGCCGACTGTGAGATAGACGGCGTCGTAGTATCAAACGCCAGTGAAAAAGTCAGCTATCTTCGATTTGACAGTTTTAAACCTATGGTTTACCAGGGAATGTTGACGGCTGCTTAAACAGGGCTATTTACAATTCACTTTATGTGTTCACAAAACATGTCGCAACCATCTTTCTTACATTATACCTGACAACTTTAGATCCATGACTTTTCACAACACTTAATCTTGTACTATTGTTAAAACATGTTCAAACATAGTTTTTTTTTGCCTTGTATTTTTTTGATTTACGTTGTGGCTCATGATTTTTGTTTTGCCATTCATTCTTATTTGAGATCTTAAACAAAAGTTTTCCGGTATGATGTGGAGAGCCGGTGATTCCGGAGAGCTGCCTACGGGGGTTTTAGACCCCCTAGTCGCTAGTCTGCATGACTAGCGTAAGCTCCAAGTCGCCGACTGCTGAGATACAGCGCGAGACCGGGACCGAGGAAGTTCTTTTGTGTCGGAGGTCAAGACCCACTTCGGGTCGCTGCACCAGCGGAGTAAGTAGGAAAATATATTCTGTAATGGAACCTCAACCCTCAAATGGGCTATAGACATAACATTTAACATTTTAATGTTTATGTCTTTAGTTAAAGTTAGTCATCAATGTGTCAATAGGTGACCTTTCAACGATTTGATAAGAAATTGCATCAAGGTTCATTGAATCTCTCAATGACATTGTATACCATTGTTTATCTCGTTTGATGCAACATGACCAAATTAGTAAACATTTATTGGCATGATGCGATTCACATTCTTCAATAATAATTACATACGTTCTTATAGAACTTAGAAGTTGTAAGAAATAGACGTGCTTAGAGCTTCCAGAATGTTTTTATAAAAAGATGTTTTCCCATGTAATGATAATTTTGTAAAAATAAGTAAGTAACCAACATCTTAATACCTACGTACAGACTACCTTTCAATCTCTGAAACTGTGCACATAAGCCTCAAGTTTCTAATTGATTTGGATAAACCATTAAGCTATGTTGATGGATGCGTTCCATGTTTACTATACTACCTTAATCCCTCATGTTTGGGCGTCGTTATACATTATACACTACACGATTAACATATAATTATCTATGTACTTCTAACTAATGCTTCTGAGACTGAGCTGTGAGATTAATACGGCATATGTCACAGAGTTACTCACAGAGGTTTGATTGCTTGAATTGTCACCAAAATTGTTAAATAGAGTATCATAAGAAACAACCACCCGCATTCTTCAGTCTTCCCGTGAACATGGTGCATGTAACTGCGCCTAAATATCGGGAGCTCCTTCCACAACCTTACCATGGTAAATATCCCGTAAATAATCATATAAATTTAGTGAACAACCGTGATAGTTTAAAACATAAGAACAAGTCACAAGTAGAGAAAAAAAAGTCGTGTTGCGCTACATTCGGTAATAACCACCAGAGCCAGTGTCTAGTCAGTGTGTTTATGAATGGTCAACCACAGGTTACTCCCGGACTCGATGGCGCAACGAGCTCGGGGGAAAAAGATTGCTCGGTGCTGGCCCGGGACAGAGACCAGTGGAACGAAATGGGGGAGACCGTTGACCAGCATTGGTACAAGACAGGTTAACATAAAAAAATTGTACTATGTGTATTAGGACGAGTTTTTTTTAATACAAGCGGATCACATCACATTAAAGACCGACTTCAAAAATATATGCAAAACGTAATAAGTGCCTATAAAATTTGAGGGTTGCCCTCGATCCCTGGGATCTGATGAGATCCTGACTTAGTGACAATCGGACCAAATTGGAATATAACCCACCGATGTTTTTTTTAATCGGTCAACAGTTGGCATAAATTCTATTGCATATTTTTTTCATTTCATGTTTGAGATTTTATACTTTCTGTGAGGTGATAAAAATAATCATTCGATTCTCACAATTCGAGATTAGCTTTTTTTCGTTCATAGAAAAACTGCAAAACTTGCTCTACTGTAGCAACTAGCTTTATCGTTCCGCTGCGAACAACAGATAAGAAGCCACACCCACAGCGGCCCGAGCCTCACGATATAAATTCCTGATTTATGATTTTAGTGCATAAAACCCACTTGAAATGGTGTAAACCCCACTTCCACTGTTGATTGGTCGACCCGCGTCCGGGTGCGATACTTTTTATTGGAATACCTTACGCGATGAGTGTTAAAGCACTTCATACATTATGACAAAGGTTGAAATACAAAATTCAGTTCGGATACCCTGCCTTGGGCGCAATGGTGGCCGAACGGTAGCATGTGTAGGTACTTTACAATCTGGCGGCACAAGGTTTTAGTTGTTTAAACCAGTAGAGATGTTATAGGCGAACAACACTGCTTTAAAAACTAACTAAAAGTGGCAACCGGCTCGCTGCCGTCGGCGTCGTAGTGATCGGTTGAATTCGGCTTTGGTCTTCGATGATGCTGCGATCTCTTTCACTCTCTCACTCGAGACTATCTACACATGTCGCTCAACCATTTCGTAGTGAATCAACAGTAAACATTGTTTCTGTCCTCTCAAATCAATATGACACTTGAATAAGAATAAGTGACAGATATAATAAATAGAGCATTTGCTGCCTCAAAATATGCTTGCAGTTTTGTTTTAACATCAAGCGCACTGCGCAGGGCATAATTTTAACGGATTCAATTTTTTTACTCTGAATTTTAATGTATCGTTGATTTGGGATCGAGGTGTTAAAATTTGAACAGTTAATTGAGGCGAATCTCGTCACTACATTAACCTTTCAATGTCAATGCACCTTTCCCGATTTCATGCCTTTTTAGGATTCCGCAGTCCAACAAGGTGTTCCGTATATGACTACGGAAGACTTATACTCGTAAGTTCGTTCAGTACTTCCGTCTATCTGTTTGTCTTTCCGTCCGTCATAATTCTTAAGAACCCTCTAACTTCTATAGTTATTAATATTATAATATGTGCATGATTTTTTTCACTATTATTGATTTGTATTGATCTCAATTAAATATTTGTATATACTTTTGCATTTTAGGGTTGAAACAACATGTGAAATAGAGTTTTTTTTTTTGCTGTGTTGGATTTCATTAAATAGGCCTTTCTTTTAAAATGAAGGTAATGTGTCGTACATCACTTTTTGTAGTCTTTGCAAAATATGGCCGCCAAAGTGGTAAAAAGCTCTTCCCTGAATTTCTAAACTATTAGCCATAGAAACTCGAAACTTACAATGCTGATAAGTCATATTAAAAAACTTAATAGCTCAGCGTTGATTGAGCCTAGATAAAAAAGTCATCACAAACAATATTTTACTGGCAGTTTTTTAATCCAATTACCTACATCTTAAAAAGTAGGCATTATGTTGGGTAGAAAATATTTGAAACTAATGTAAAATTATTTCGTTTTGTATTCACATTAGAGTAACATGGTACCTACGTAGAGTAGGGTTGTCAGGGGTCGTACAGAGAATCCTAAACCTTCCTTGAATTGAGAGATCCATGTCACCAAAATAGTTTCATATGCTTATATATACCTACACAAGACAAACCTTTCTTCAGAGTATTCAGCATTATATTATCTGAGTTTTATTTTTTCAATAGATTGGACGATAGGTATAAATCTTATTGTACTTATAGACATTCATACATCTCTGCCGTTAATTAAACACGTGGTCACAAAATAAACAGGTAGAGAAGAATGGCTTCGGCTGACTTTGATTTTAGCTGCACCGCTTGACCTACGCGCAACCGCTGATACGCTTGGGCTGGCATAGCAACTATAAGTTCTGTTATACGTTTAGATTAGGTAATTTCAATTAAAAATAATTTATTAGGTATAATCTTACTTTAATAGGTACATATTTATTTCTATGAGACATGGATAACTAAAATAAATAAAAGTTTATAAATTGGTTATTGAAAAGTACTTTCGTCGATTACGGCACATACTAAAGGCACGATTATTATAATTTAAGGTATTACAGCCTCATTCTATAAAGTATTTTGTAATTATGACAATGGAAAAATCATTGCAAATTATGACAATTGTCACACGAAACTATAATTACATGTATTGCTAAAGCGTGGGCACTCACCACTGGCGTTTAACTGACTAGATTCAAAATCGCAGTACGTATGCGTCTTTGTGTGCGTTTATCTGTTAAAACGCTCTTATGAGCCGGCCTTCTGTACCTATTTATTTTGTGACGAAGTTATGTTTTCTTTAATATTATCAGGTTGACTGCACAGGCCAGAGAGTAGTCTCTCGCACATCTTTTAAGGTTTTGAAGGTTTTTTTTTTTTATATTACACAGAAATTACTCACGTATGATTAAGCCAATTATAACAACCCCGTAATATAAACAAAATGTGTGTATACGACGTCGGTTTCCATAATAAGAAAAAAATATGTTTTCGAAGTTCTTTTTCCCATACCTTCCCCAATATCGAAAATATCATCATGAACATTGTTTAAAAAGAATAACAACGTTGTTTTCAATGCGGGGAGAGTCCCTTAAACAAAAAGATGTCTCTACCTAGCACTGGGTCAATCAGGGCTGAAGATGATGATGTTGAAAATGAACTAACGATAGCCCGTAGGCGTGCGTTGCAGGATGCATAAATAGATAGAATAGAACTCTTTACTCTTTTTCTCAAAACTCTTATTATTATTGTTTTCTCTACATGTATGTAACTAAAACTATACAAACTTGAAGCAACTTAGTTTAGTAATGACTCGTATTAACGTTACCGAGAAACACCATTCCGTTACTAATTTTACCGGAATGTAAAGAAGCACAGTTGTCATAACATCTGCGCGTGCGCATAAACTTTACATTTTACAATGACTTGAATGCTAACAGGAAGAAGTAAATATGAGACTAGACTAGATATTGTCCGAGACTGCGCAGACTTTAAAAAAATACTTTCAACACTCATTTTGTTTCCCTTAACTTAGGGCCTTTTTACAAATTTATTTCTTAGCCGACACCCACCCCATAAGATACATAGTTGCTGAATTTCAGACACGTAGGTAAATAAGTTTCCTTGTTGTTTTATGGAACCCTAAAACTCTAAGCTTCGGTGCTTATTTGGAAAGCTAAACTAAACAAAGCCAGGTAAAAGCTTGGAATTCTCAATAAGTTTAAGCGGTACTTCACACCGGGACAGTTTCTCAGCTTGTATCAAGCTCAGGTCTGTTCATGTGTGGAGTAACTGCAGCTATATTTTTGATGGTTTCCCTTATGAATGCTCTGGAGTCCGTAGAGCAACGAGCTGTGAGGCGAATAGGCGATGAAAAACTGGTTTCTGGAAAGCTGCCGAGCCTTGAGCATCGGTGTAAGGTGCTTGGCAATAATTTTTACAGGCTGTATTTCAGTGAGTGGGCGCTCAATTATACGACCTAAACTCTCCTTCCCCCTTCTAGACTAGGGCAAGTCGGTGAACTCATAAATACCATCCCTACATAATCGACATGGCACCGGCTTGAACTAGACTGTTTGCCTCCACCTTCATGCGAACCGCTGGGGTCTGGACTTTGCCACCATATCGTTGTTTCCTGAAAACTATATAACCTTGTTTTAAACTATCATGGTTGTTCACTACAGTTATATGATTATTAACGGGATATTTACCGTGGGTAGATCGTTTTGTCATTTCTAACCTAACTTTGAACTTTTTGACCAACCACCCGCATTCTTCAGTCTTCCCGTGAACATGGTGCATGTAACTGCACCTAAATATTGGAAGCTCCTTCCACAACCACGGTAAATATCCCGTAAATAATCATATAACTATATAACCTTAGTTTTCTTCAAGGCCAGAGTTGAATAAGTACCATCTCGACGTGTACGTACTCCATCTTACGCCGCAACATAGCTTTCCATCAGGAGAGTTGGTTGCCAAATATTTTTTATTTAATAAGCTAATGTCTCGAAGTTCCATTTAATTTAAAAAATACTCCAAGTCAAAAGTAAAAAATTGGGGACAAATATTTTTTATTGAACTTCTCGTGAAATTAATGTTTTATTAATGTATTAATTGGCTTGATGGATTAAAAAAAAAGTTCTCTATTTAAAAATCGATCTGGAAGTTCATCTCTAAATTAAATAGCGTAAATAATAGGTCGGGGAAAAAGTCTTTTCGTATTTTGTATGTATAAAGTTGTAGTAAAAATCTTATCCGTTGTACTGTTTGTATCTGGCTGGTTTTGATACCATTAAAAAGATGACATTTTAAAAAAGGAATACAAAACGTAAAAAGCAATTTCCCGCCATTTTTCAATTGTTTTTTTGTTCGATAAAATGAGTGAATCTAACGAACAAATTCGATATATTGTGAAATTTTATAACAAAAAAGGGAAAAATGCGACACAAGCCGCGAATAAAATTTGCGACGTTTATGGACCTAATGCAGTGTCATCAAGAGTAGCACAATGTTGGTTCAAGCGTTTTCAGTCCGGGAATTTTGATGTCAAAGATGCAGCTCGCTCTGGTCGCCCTGTTACGGATAAAGTCGATGCCATTTCTGAAAAAGTGGACCAAGATCGGCATATTAGTAGTTACGACGTAGCTGAAGAACTGGGGATTGACCACAAAACAGTTTTGACCCATTTGAAAAAAACTGGGTATACAAAAAACTCGATATTTGGGTGCCACACGAGCTCACTGAAAGAAACCAAATGAATCGTGTACTCATTTGCGATTCTCTATTGAAACGTAACGAAACCGAACCGTTTTTAAAAAGATTGATCACTGGTGATGAAAAATGGATCACCTACGACAAGAATGTGCGCAAAAGATCATGGTCAAAGGGCAGTGAAGCACCACAGACTGTAGCGAAACCCGGATTAACACGTAATAAGGTGATGTTGTGTGTATGGTGGGATTGGCAGGGCATCGTTCATTATGAGCTTTTACCGCCGGGCAAAACCATCGATTCGGATCTCTACTGCCAACAGCAGATGAGACTCAAACAAGAAATTGAGAAAAAACGGCCGGAATTGATCAACAGAAAGAGTGTGGTCTTTCATCATGATAACGCCAGACCGCACACATCTTTGGCAGGCATCAGCAAAAATTTAGAGAGCTTGGTTGGGAAGTGTTAATGCATCCACCATATAGCCCAGACCTTGCACCCTCAGATTTCCACCTGTTTCGATCTCTTCAGAATTCTTTGGGTAGTGTTAGATTAACATCAAGAGAGGACTGTCAAAACTACTTGTTGCATTTTTTTGATCAGAAGTCCCAAAAATTCTACAGCAACGGGATCATGTCACTACCTACAAGATGGCAACAAGTTATCGAACAAAATGGCACATATATATTATAATTAAATGTAATTAAACTTGAAAAAAATATGTCTTGAATTTGTTTAAAAAATACGAAGAAACTTTTTCCCCGACCTTATATGTTCAAACCGTCCGTTCAAACTCAAAACCCATCATTAGATTTAAAGTATAAAGCTTTATTCTCGCAAGATTTTCTTCTTGGCGAAGTGAATTTGTCGGCGGCGGCCCCATCAATCAGCAATGTCAGTCGCAACTCTTAACCGACAGAATTACTTTTACGTATATCAGTAGATCTTTTCAAAGATATAGCCTCTGAAATATTACTTTGTCGTTTAGCATCGTTCAGTTTGCGTCGTATTATCGAAATATAGGTACTGTTTAATAATGAAGTTTAACGAGTTTATTTCCTTTTTGTTTTTTAGCTGAATATATGTGGGCGAATTAAGAATATTATGGTGAGCAGTGAGATTTATGCGTTGATGCATACTTTGTTGTTGTATTTGTGGTTGTGGATTTTTGCTTGAGTGATTTATTTATTAACATATCCCAGAATTAATAATTAATAATAAATGAAAAACAATGAAACGCTGATACTATTTATATATTTTAAAGTATACAGGGTTAGATGTAATTATAGTACAAAGCCGAAAAGAGGTAATAGTGCTCATTAATATCAATATAATATAGTGTACCAACCCTAGGACATTATTCACAAACGATATAAAATTTATAAATATATAAAATTTGACAGATAAGCTATGGTAACACTATCAAAAAACGTAACATGAACGGAGTTTTGGCGCCAACGTGGAAAAAACATGTCGGCTCGTTGTATTATTTTCCTAAACTTGTGTATTTTCGAGTGTTAATGTGTAATAATGGTGGACTATTATTTATTAAGGGCTCGTGAACGTGCTCGAGTGTAGGCAAGTGATATAATGAGGTGAAACGTCATGTCTTTTCATGTTGTTTCCAAAACTCCATTGAAGCCTATTGTAAAGCCTCCACCTCTTTACTGGGGCATGAGTTTGACTTGACCGTGACTTACTTTGCTTGACTCTGACTGTGACTATGACTCTTTTGACGCTATTTAAGACTATGTAAACTTGATTAATATTTCGACCGAAGGACTTCGTATCCATGGTCATGAAAAAATTTACAACACCAACAAACGTAACATGAACGCAAGGAATTTATATACTACGTAACGTAGTATATAAATTCCTTGCATTTATATACTACGTAACGTAGTATATAAATTCCTTGCATTTATATACTACGTAACGTAGTATATAAATTCCTTGCATTTATATACTACGTAACGTAGTATATAAATTCCTTGCATTTATATACTACGTAACGTAGTATATAAATTCCTTGCATTTATATACTACGTAACGTAGTATATAAATTCCTTGCATTTATATACTACGTAACGTAGTATATAAATTCCTTGCATTTATATACTACGTAACGTAGTATATAAATTCCTTGCATTTATATACTACGTAACGTAGTATATAAATTCCTTGCATTTATATACTACGTAACGTAGTATATAAATTCCTTGCATTTATATACTACGTAACGTAGTAAATAAATTCCTTGCATGAACGTTTTTTTACAGTTTTACCATAGCTTATCTGTCAAATTTTATAACTTATCAATGTTGAACTATCGTTACGGAAACAACAAATATTCCATAGATTTCGTTGTGTGTATATGTAATTTGTACATTTGATTTTGAACTGCTGATTTTTTCGCGTGGTTTCAGGGTTGCTCCTTTAGTAGAAGTTGTCCGTTATGAAGAACACTATTACCTCCTTTTGGCTTGGGTTTAGGTACCTTACCTTATCCTGATAGATATGATATGATAGATATGGATTCGTTTATAAGTAACTTTTAATCTTTCGCAATTTGAACACAAGGTACATATTTTATGTACCTACATAAAAACAAAAATACGCGATAAATATCGCTAGTCACTTAAAACTTGATTTATTATTGAAGTTGACTTATCCAGTATACTGGATCAGTCTACTTTCAGAAGCCATCATCTGTTTCCAAAACTTAAACGAGGAAAAGTCTCCTTACTAATTGTTCCCTTTAAAAACTTCTCCACAGTTCAGCGCAAATAAAAAAAATATGGTCTGTTATTTCTGAGTACCCAAGATACAAGCTTCGCCTAGTTTGGGGTTCATTACAGACATTTTCCATGTTGTCTTTTGCGTATGTACGTCCATTATTAATTTTATTTGCTGTATTGTATAAATTTATGATTTCTACATAACTTACTGTATAGTGTATACTAAATCACTAAACTAGCTCTAAAAGTTATAATTCTATTAAGCTTCTATATAATCTAGTATTCCAATCAAAGGAAAACAAGATCAACCGGAAGTACGGGTTGTCAGATCTGGGTTTTCAGTTAAGCAGTTGGCATGGCAGGAAACCCGGAAACCGTGTTAATTGGATGTGTCAGATGCCACTGGCTTTCACACCCGCAGATAGTTTCACAAACTACGTTGAAAATTATATAGTAAGTAGTTGATGCTTTTAGATCTTTGATGTAATTACATTTTATCTGGAAGACATAGCTTTTGGCGAAAGGTCGCCAAATTTAACAAAACTTTGATTAGTAAAAACTATTTTTTTTAACTGTTTTATTATACTGACAGTTTCATATAATATGCCATCGTGACTTTTAGATAAGCTCAAATATTAAGGAAAAGAGTTTAAGTTGGGATGACAACGCATGGTTGGCTATAAACGAAATCCAATATGGTGCCAGCTATTTTTATGCATGATATCGGTATTGGGTATCAAATGAAAGGGTTTTCTGACAAAATTCTATAAATTAAATGACGTCACTAAATTCAATATGGCGGAAGCCCCGCGCATGGCGGACAAAATGTTCTTATCTACCATAATGATATGGGTATCAAATTAAAGGTTTTGCTAAATAGAATACGAAAAGATTGTTATTAAAAGATTTTTTAATTAATAATTCTACTAAAGCCGTCTTCGTAGTACTTATATTTCAGCAGTGACAAGCAACCGCATTTATGAAAGAACGAAAATGAGGGCCGAGGCGTAACCGCCGCGTTAGTATCGGGGTTTTTAAGCGTGCTCCATCTTAGACCGTATCCTCGCTTAACATCAGGCAAGTTGGTGGCCAAACCTAGGCCTATTATGAAATAAAATAAAAAAGTTGCCGCCCAGGGGCCTTACCCCTAGCTTCACTTTTGCGAGCCAACTTTTAGTAGGTACCTGATAGGTACCTAAAATTAACCAACTCATTTAAGCTGCATTGTTTAAAAGCGTCTAACTTGAATGAACGAAAATCCGTTTTACTATGCGTGTGTCCGTGAAAATAGCAAAGCTTAGCGGCTATCAAATAACTACCGCTTACCGTAGTTGATGCTACCGTTTAGACAAATAACACCTATGCGGGTCAACTTTTCGAGCTAGGGGTAAGGCCTCAGGCCTGTATAGTACTTTTCTCAAACTAGTAACTTTCACTACTTATAAAAAAATAGCTTAACGACCAAACTTCCCAGATATGTTGTTTATTGGCTTCTAGTACGAACCATTTACAGAATACCTATCCATAGCTATCTGGAAAGTCATTCTCCTGTTTTTCTATAAAATATAATTATAACTTCTGAGTATCACCTCTTTTTAGTGAAAAATGTAATCAGATTTGATTCACTATCAAAGGTTCGTACAAGAAAAAAAATGAAGGGACCTAAATTGGCCACTATAATTACTTTAGTAAATATCAAAACCTTATAGTAAAATTTTTGTCAAATTGTTCTTCAAATAATGGACACATTCAATACCATCGCTTATGAAAAGAAATATGAATGGCAGCAGTCCTTTTGTCCAATCTAAAGTTTCCTCATTAATTCATCTAAGCTCACTTGTAGTTTATTTCAAATTGGATAGCAACCGACTGAACCTCCTAACCATACCGTGCCATATTGTACCTATTTAACAACAAACCAAACAAATTATTTGTAAAGTTGGTTAAATGGTGGAACTAACCAATTTATTTAAATATCTGCAAGTTAAGTTCATAAAATACGATGGTAGCGCCCCCTCATTCAACTCTACAGATAAGTTGGTCGCATTGCATTTTGTACTCACGACGCGGCATTAATTATTAGGGAGGCAACTGACTCTTGACATAATGTGAACAGCCCTGATTATTTCGGGATTAAAATTTAATTTGTATAGTGTTGACACGAACTTGGGCTAATAGGATATTGGCGAAAGAGTTAACTGAAACAAAGATAAGCAAAATATATCACAATTTACCATCTGTTTGCTGTAGCTTATTGAAGTGAAAACTTCTTAAGGCGCGTTGAGTACTTTTTGAGCGAACAAAAATCATGGAACTCGCGTTATCGTCACGCTGTCACAGAATACCTACCGTGCACCTATTTTAAAACAGCGCCATCTCTCGTAGAATAGGTGAATTACTACTTAAGTTTTCACTTCTGACGTGCTGTCCTATGACTTATGAGTTTTTTTTTACAATCTTTTATTTAACTTACCTTGTTAGTAATGTTAGTATGGGCAAGGATGATTTCTATATGATCGTCCTTGGTATGGGTCAAAATCTGCATCTGAATTTTAAAACAGTTATTGTTAGTAACCAATTGAGCTGAAATTTAGGATGCACGTTTTGTTTGGATAACAATGCATTGTAAACTAAATGGCGTCATTCTAAATCCAATACGGTGGTCTCTCAAAGATGGCGGACTTGTTTTTATGCACCCCTAAGATATGGGTATCAAATAAAAAGGTTTGCTAAGAAAAATACAAAAAATATTTCGAAAAACCTTTTTTTTTAGTTTTTAATATTATTAATTTTAATATTTGTTTATCAAACACGTTTGTGTGGCTTTGTATGGTCCGTTCACAGTGAAATGGTCCTGCAGAAGATTACAAAAAAATTATTTAAAGTTCTATTTTAATTTGCTTTGATCGTAAAGTATTATGTTACAGCCAATATCCAGAAACAAAGAATGAAACTAAGTTTTTTTTTTTATTCGTGCACTTACCTGGAAAAATTCTTTTGAAATCATAGTCGGAAAAACCGTCGTGTGTTCTGAAGAACTGTTTAATCTAATGCCGCCGTCGTGGTTTTACCATCGCTGTAGCCACCGTCTGAAAGTTCATCCACATATCATAGATCATTATCATTTTTAGTTTCCCATTCATCCATCATCTTCCATCAGCCTGTGTACTACTAATAGTAGACTACTATAAACTAACTAACTAACTACTATTATGTAGTCATCTTCTAATTAATGCCAACCATTTGTCACTAGATGCATCTGACAAGACGTGGTTTCACCAGGTCGCTGGGCGCCATAATATATGACTACCAATATATGCGATCCACATGTCTCTAATGTCCCTCCATACGCTTATCAGTTCTTCTACAGATAAAGCCGCTTGGCCAGACCTTTGCCTCTTCAGCTTGCCGATTCTTTGAACTTTTTTTATTTTATATTTTTATTGTTTATTAATCTCATTTTACAATATTGATTAACTAATGTCGTACCAAAAAACCACAGTTGGTAAGTCGGTTACGTTTTTGTCTATCACTGAGTTCTTGGTTGGATAATCCGGATACCGAACTATAAAATGAGGCTAACAATATAACAAGTTCCAGATTTTCATAACGTTTTGGTGTCCGGAGTCCATGTCCGCCGTGACTGTTGCAAAATTCTAGAAAATTATTATAAATTAATCACATTCTTAAATAATTAGGCAATAATCGTCTGTTGTATTAATTTGCCTAATTTTTTGCAAATTTATTTAATTAACTAGTTCAATATTTTAAATAACGACTAGATTAACTTGTTAGTAGTAGAATTTTATGGTTATGTCTTGATGACGAAAAATTTATGATTTTGATGATTTAAACTGCAATAAAATTCAAATGGAAAGGTTACAATGATAACGTTTCATTATACTTTATTTCATTAAACTTCCTAAAAGTTTTAGGAAGCAAAACATTAAAATAGTTTAAGAGTGACTCACAGACACAGATGCAAAAAAAAACCTACGACGTCATTGCTAAACAAACAACCCTCATACATAGACATATTATTATATGCCTATATTTTACTAGATTTTACGTTCATGTTTTGGAGAAACCCCTTTCTCATTAAGGAGTCAAGGTGAAGTTTAACTTTCACAGATAATTACTACATAAACATAAACTACGTAAACAACTAGATTCTAGGTATTCTAAGAAAGATTAATAACTATTTATACAACGACCAAAGTCCAAATTGGCCAAAATTTATAAATTTTTGATGATACAGGATAATGCATCATTTAGGTATGTACCTACCTCAGTGAATATAAAAATACGGAAAAAACTGAAAAACCACACATGAAACAACAAACATATAACAAAGCGTATAATTATATTTCATCACGATATAATTTGTTAGCATCCTTGACATGTGCTTTGTATTTCACACTAAGTATATTAATATAGATTAAAATAAAAATGTCATTGTTACAACACCATTTGAAGAGGTTAAAGTGACGACCTTCTCGATTTGCATAAAAGGCAGTTTTTCATAATTGTTACAGCATTCACGAGATTTTTATGTAGATGTTGATTGCAGATAATTATGGTTGCCATTTATTGAGCATTCTACGATTAGTTTTTCCTAATTTCTTTAGCTACCCTTATCAACTTTGTTTTCCTATTATTTTGTAATCATACGAATTTTCAGTTTCTAAAGATATGGGGTCTATTCTGTTGTTCCATTCTCTAAACTTAACTAATTTGACAGGACTAAAATTATCGGTGTTCCTTTTAATTTCAATACGTTAGAAAAGGATGACAACAATTTTAGTGCTGTCAAATTTAGTTTAGTTTAGAGAATGGTACATCAGAATCGACATCATTATTAATCCTTCAGAAAAATAATAGAATATACATCTGACTGTGACTAACATCTGATTATTAATCCAGAGCAATGTGAGAAAAATATTACAGAATTAAGGTATAACTCCGGTCCTACAACACTTCTTTGTCCCAGTTTTTCGAGTAACATGATGCTTACCATAGTGATTATAACTCATTTGTGAACAAATCAATACTATTAAAAACCCCCAATTGAATCAAATCGATCAAATATAATATTAAGTAGATGAACGATCGTAAAAGCTGGTTTTTTAAATTGGTAATAATGAAAGTGAATCATTAATACAGTTGACTCTGATTTAACATGGTATCGAATGTCAAGGTTGGTTCGAATTCCTTGCAAGATTCCAAGCAGGGGTTAGATCCTTGTTATCAGTCTATAGCCTAAGCGGGCCTTGGATAAGTTTCTATTTTAACCAACTTCCGAAAAGGAGGAGGCTATAAATTCGACTGTTTTTTTTATGTTGTTACCTTAGAACTTTCGACTGGGTGAACCGATTTTGATTGCTCTTGCTAATACAATCTTGCGAGTATAACAAGTCACTAACAAGGTAATTCGGGAACAATTGCTTCGGACGGCTGCCTTGAGCTAGCCTGAAACCACCCTGAAATGGACAGGCTCAGCCAACTACTAACAGCTTCAATTATGTACTCATTTATTACGTTAGGTCTAGACAGATAGGTATTGTGAACATCTAGATCATTATTTTGAGCTTCATAAATCTTTATCTAGCAATTTAATAATATCAGAGTTCATATCGCTTGAATAACTTAAGCTGTAATATATTGATGTCAGTAAGAATTCTTACCATTTTAAATGATAATGTTTTACAATAAAATTTTGTTAGAAATCTAAATAAAATTAGATTTTAAATAATGCATTTTATTATGGTAAGTGTCGTTATTAACTATACAAAATACAAGCTATCACTAACACTACAAAAACAGATTACCCATAAACCATTGAAGGTCTAAAGAAAACTCAACTGCTCAAGTCCACTATCAGTTGGCACGCCGAATGGCAATGCTTATGCGTTGATCCAGAAACACTTCAGCATTTTGGCTCAAAGTAGGCAGCAGCGTTGCCTACTTTGAGGACCTTCGTTCGAAGAAATTGAGGTAATTTTCTTTGAGATGTGTCGAAATAATGTAAAAAATTGATCAAAATTCAGCCATTGTAAATCAGTTTTTGGGGCCTTATTTCTAAAATAATACCCATTTCTTGAATACTATATATACCAAGTTACAATCTATTATTTTCCTATTAAAGCCTCTGTCTAACGGATAAGAACTTATTTACTTATTGGGGAATCAACGTTTGTCGGACAAGACAATAAATATAATTTCTATTTGCATAATGACCTCCTTTTGGCGCAGTGTAGCCTATGTGCGTAACTCTATTTAATAATTACCTCCTTTGGGCACAGTGTAGCCTATGTACGCAACCCTTAAGTTAAATGACTGATTTAAATGTACTCGTAAGTTGTTAGTATTAAATTTATTGTTAATTTATTGATTGTTTGTTTGGCAATATCTCTATGACTCCTTTGGACTGTTCTGAATGACAATAGGCCTATACGATAAAATGCAAACACCAGCTTAAAATGAGCCGAACGTTCAAAGGTACCTGTACATTCCGGGGGTCAAGGTATTTAGACCTAATACTAAGGGTTGTGACGCCTGTAATTTCTGAACCACGAAACCGATGACTTAGAAATTTTTAGCAGATGGTCTCTAATGTATCTCCTTTTGACAAAAAAAAATTAATAAAGACGGATTACGCGTTAATAAATTACAACTAAGTACACATTTTGACTTCCATCCCCTCTCCCAAGGGAAAAATGCTGAATTTCGGGGTAAAAAGTCTCCAATAACCTACCTCGTAGTATGAACTCAAATCATGCTAAGTTTCATTTGAATTCATTTAGTAGTTCCAGCGTGATGCGCGGCTATGATACAGACAGACAGACAGACAAAAATGAAAAAAAAAATACGGTTTTGTTTCAGTATCGATTATAGAGTGCCGTCCAAAAAAATCTTCAAAGTACAGAATTGGACCCGTTACAGTATTATTATGAGTAATAAATAGATATGCAAAATAGATAGACATAGCTTCCTATTTCGAACCATAATTATGGATTCTTGAACTCATCTAAAGAATGTGAATATGTACGTAATAGATCTCGTATCGTATTTACGATGTAGCAGACATACTACTTTGTAAAATGTAAACTAGCTATAAATTAGTTTAGTGAGTTCTGAATTCAAATTCTTTGTTTGTTAATTTATTTGATCTATTTTTAACACAAGTAGGCAGACCAAACCCAATTCAGCATAAATTAGATGTTTTGGCTCTTACGTAAGTTTTGCATTTGGCATTTTGTTGTTATTGGGATTTTTTATTTTTATTTTCGTTCGTTTCCTATTTCGTTTATTTTAAAACGGTAGGTAAAGCTAAGTTGGATGGATACAATCATCTTCTGTGCCATCGTGTTGTGAAAACTATTGCTGTAATAATTCAGTTACAGTATTTTTAAGAGTAATCTCTAGCGACTTCAGTTGCTAAGGTACATTAGCTACTGTGTTACTTATTATTTTTCGCATTGTGTTGCATGATAACTACAGTAGGTGTTTTTCAAACTGATGATACGTAACCAAAAGTAAGTCATTGTTCTCATCATAACCTACAACTTTTTTATGGTACCAACTTAATACTAACCCTGAAATCGAGAAAAAGCATTTCTATAGAAAAATGTTATTCATTTCAAAATGTTATTCATTTCAAAATGTTATTCATTTCAAAATGTTATTCATTTCAAAATGTTGTTCATACTTTTAATCAAAGAAATATGTTGAATAGCAATTTATTTACCATTTCAGGGTCAATGATCTAATGAAAAAAATTACAAAGAAGCTGTAAAAATTAGTTACAGCGATGGCAATGTAATAATAAAATTATTAATAAAAAAACTTTTCGTATTCTTCTCAGCAAATCCTTTCATTTTATAAGCATAATGATCATGACGGTAGATAAGAAAATTTTATGAGCTAACTTGAGGCGTCTGCAGTATTTAATTTACTGTGACTTTATTTTTCGTATCTTCTCAGCAAATCATTTCATTTGATACCTATAATCATGGGGATGCATAAGAAGTGCCTGGTCCGCCATCTTTGGGAATCCACCATAGGTATTTGATTTAAATAAAATGATTTAGCTAACAGTGCGTTTTTATACAAACTATGCAAAATTTCAGCTCAATCGGAAGAGAATAAATGTTATTAAATTCAGTTTCAAGATTTGACTCAATTCAATACAAACCATTAACAAGGCAACTTAAATAAAACCTCGTAAAAATACGAACTAAATTGAAAACCTCTTGAAGGCGTTTAAGAATAAAGTGAACTTAGAAACAGAACTAATATGCTGTTCGTTCTTCTGCGAACATAATTTATATTCCCTCAGTTTACGACGCAACAAAACTAGCCCCCGCGGAAAGCGGCATTTAATTTTCTTTCGATTACAGCATCCAGCTTGTAATAGGGTAGGATCCCAAACGGATTGTAAACGTTTTCCGCTTTCTGCTATATTTTTGCTCAAACCGTTTCTTTCGCTCAAACAGCTCAGCCCTAGCGTCGAGGGAACGTTTGATTTTCGCGATCAAATCGCGGAGCGAGTTTATAGCGGGTAAAAATGCTTTAGTTAAATTTTCTGTTGTTTTATAGATATTTCTTTGATATAATTCATTTATTCTATGTTTTTGATGACAATTGTCATGTTGGCAATGATTGGAAAAAAACTGAGTAAATTTGCCTCGGGAGATGCAATGTCCAACTGGTGTATTCCGATGATGTTTAAGCTAAAGGAAGAAAGCAAACTGATTTATATGGTTTACTTACTAAAACTTTGTTTTATTATAATAGGTCGGGGAAAAAGTCTTTTCGTATTTTGTATGTATAAAGTTGTAGTAAAATCTCATCGGTTGTACTGTTTGTATCTGGCTGGTTTTGATACCATTAAAAATATGACATTTTAAAAAAGGAATTCAAAAAGTAAAAAGTTATTTCCCGCCATTTTTCAATTGTTTTTTTTGTTCGATAAAATGAATGAATCTAACGAAGAAATTCGATATATTTTGAAGTTTTATGACAAAAAGGGAAAAATGCGACACAAGCCGCGAATTAAATATGTGACGTTTATGGACCTAATGCAGTGTCATCAAAAGTAGCACAATGTTGGTTCAAGCGTTTTCAGTCCGGAAATTTTGATGTCAAAGATGCAGCTCGCTCTGGTCGCCCTGTTACGGATAAAGTCGTTGCCATTTCTGAAAAAGTGGAGCAAGATCGGCATATTAGTAGTTACGACGTAGCTGAAGAACTGGGGATCGACCACAAAACAGTTTTGACCCATTTGAAAAAGTCTGGGTATAAAAAAAACCTCGATATTTGGGTGCCACACGAGCTCACTGAAAGAAACCAAATGAATCGTGTGCGCATTTGCGATTCTCTGTTAAAACGTAACGAAACCGAACCGTTTTTGAAAAGATTGATCACTGGTGATGAAAAATGGATCACCTACGACAAGAATGTGCGCAAACGATCATGGTCAAAGGGCAGTGAAGCACCACAGACTGTAGCGAAACCCGGATTAACACGTAATAAGGTGATGCTGTGTGTATGGTGGGATTGGAAGGGCATCGTTCATTATGAGCTTTTACCGCCGGGCAAAACCATCGATTCGGATCTCTACTGCCAACAGCTGATGACACTCAAACAAGAAATTGAGAAAAAATGGCCGGTATTGATCAACAGAAAGGGCGTGGTCTTTCATCATGATAACGCCAGACCGCACACATCTTTGGCCACTCAGCAACAATTGAGAGAGCTTGGTTGGGAAGTGTTAATGCATCCACCATATAGCCCTGACCTTGTACCCTCAGATTTCCACCTGTTTCGGTCTCTTCAGAATTTTTTGGGTAGTGTTAGATTAACATCCAGAGAGGACTGTCAAAACTACTTGTTGCATTGTTTTGATCAGAAGTCCCAAAATTTCTACAGCAACGGGATCATGTCACTACCTACAAGATGGCAACAAGTTATCGAACAAAATGGCACATATATATTATAATCAAATGTAATTAAACTTGAAAAAAATATGTCTTGAATTTGTTTATAAAATACGAAGAAACTTTTTCCCCGACCTTATATATCAGTGACAGTGCACAAGATAGCCGTCGCACAGAAAGTTATGAAGCGAGGCATGCTTGGCATCAAATTGCAAAACCGTATCCGAAATACTGAGATACGACGGGGCACTAAGGCTGCAGACATCGTAAACGGTGACGTAACTAAACTGCAGTTGGGCAGGATACATGGCCATACGTGATGATAAGAGGTGGCCTACAGCAGTAATTGCGCTGTGACAGAGACTAGGTTGGTGGAGCCTAAGCCGACCGAAGAGGTGGACCAACGAAATGAAAAAAAAAACTTGGAAACGAGTGGATGCGACTAGCGAGAGACCAGGGAGAATATAAACAAAAGAAGTCCTAAACCAAGCTGTGGATCACTTAGAGTTGATGCTGAGAATGATAATCCTAGCTAGGGACAAAATATATATCGATGTCTTGTTACGTCGTTGTTATATAATTTGTGATTATCCTAGAACGGAAATATAGCTTGAGCTGATACTAACAACAGTCAATAAACCTTGACAGATGCTTTGGGGTACCGCAAAAAACAAAATAAGGACTTGCCACCAGCCGATACGAGATCATTTACTAGCTTGCGTTGTAAAATTTATTTGGAAAATCAATTTAAATTCCTATTTATGGCCCAAAAAATTCTTCTACGTATTAATTCAATATGAATTTGATAAACACCATTTGATAAACAGATGCTCTTATTAAAATTTGTCCTATTTATCACTTATCTAATTTGTTATTGTGATATTTTTAAATAATTCTAAATACATTGACCTAGGCGCCGATATCGGCGTCAGAGGACCAGTTTTTGTTTTCTTGTATTTATTTTATTAGAGCAATTTCGGAGTGAATTTTAATAGCTATTTAACTGTAGTTATATTTTAAATACTGTTTTCTACGATTACAGCTGTTTTTTAATGGAATAAGTGGTAAACAAGCAACGCGCCACTTGATTTAGTACCTACAAAAAAATAGGAATAAATTAATGTTCTTTTTATAAGTTTGTAAATAATACGGACTTGGTTACTCATTTAGTCCAAATCACATTACGGAAAATAAAATGAAAACGGAAATGCAATTTTTTTGGATTTTGATTCGTATGAAAATTTACGTACATAATATGAGTATTTTTAGAGGAAATAGACAATCATTTTTTTCTTAAAATTTTATTCTCATTTTTGTATTGGCGATTTCCTTTTTTGACTTAGGCATGTAGTTTTATGTTTAAACTTGGTTAAAAAGTGCATAATAAACCTTTATATTATGCTTAAGTGTTAGGTACTTTTCTTCTTGGAAATTGTGTTGACTCAGCAAGATATCAGTCTCATATAATTATTTATCTAATAGACATTTCTATACAGGGTTATAAGAAAAAGGTATAAGCTGCAGTAGGGATTCGTTATACTCATAATTTAATACAACTTTAACCATGGGACCAACCCTGATATCGCGAAAAAAATATCAATCTGCTGCTTTATACTATTTTTCAAGTGTGAATAAGGATTTTCTGTGGAACAGCTGTTTTTTTTGCGATTTCTGTATTGGTCCCATTGTAAAAGTTGTTTATAATGATGAATGTAACACTTTTAGTTACTTGGCGACATATTTTTATTTTGTATTTAGTCACTGACTGAAAATGACGTCATATATCAAGTGCAATGACTATCACTGGCCTTAGGAAATCTATCGACATCGATCATGCAGTTGAGGCATTTAGGAGGCAGCTGTAGATGGAAATATAGATATACGTTGAAAACAATACCCTGTTTTTAAGATTAAATTAGGCCTATACTAAGCCTACTCTATCTGTCCATCCTACCTTTTAACGGCTGTAAGATAGCCAGTTGAAATTCTTCACAGAATATGTAATGTTACGGCGGATTGACTAAGTAATGATAATAAAGTCAAAAAGTATTAACTAAAGGGGGGTACCTACAACAAACCCCATACAACAAACGTTTTTTTGAAACGTATTTTTGTTTTTGTTCTAGTATATAAAAACCGTAAGAAGTACAAGCGTCAAATTTGGTATGATGATTATACACACTCTAAAGTAAAATAATAAATAATGGCCAAGTGCGAGTCGGTGACGCATTTCTATTCATCACCGGTTCTTGTACGATCGCACTGAAGTTAAACAACGTCGCACGCGCTTGGTACTTGGATGGGTGACCATCTGGGCTTGATGTCTTTTGCACTTTACTTTTTAGGTACTTTACTCTACCTTTTTCACTTTAAAATGAAATAATTAAATCAAAATAATATTAATATTCAAGGGGGGATCCCTACCATACAACAAACGTGATTTTTTGCCATTTTTATGGATAACGGTAACCCTTCGTCCGTGAGTCCGACTCGCACTTGGCCGGTTATTTTGTATTTTAGTAGTACTATTTGTGTGGAGGTATGGAATCTCAGTGCGTGAGCCCGACTTGCGCTTGGCCGCTTTTATTTTTTCTTTGCATTAAAAAGGACTTAGCAAATCGCAACTATAACGCCAATCAGGTATTCCCTATACAGCAAACAATGAGTAGAGCAAAGTTCCGCCTGCGGTTTTGAATCAACTTCCAAGACTCATACTAATCAAGTGTACTCGCCTCGACTGAGCACAATAGGATTTTAGTTGAAAACTTTGTTAGAGGAAGGCCAAGATTGTAGATTTCCCATAGGGCCAACGCGCAACGCCAGTTTCAACTTGGCAGACTGTATCGATAACTTGCTCTGACACCGACTTAGTTATTTATCGTCGCTTAGTTAACCTGTGGTTTACCTACTTATTATAT
Source organism: Agriopis leucophaearia (assembly GCA_949125355.1). Lineage (NCBI taxonomy): Eukaryota > Metazoa > Arthropoda > Insecta > Lepidoptera > Geometridae > Agriopis > Agriopis leucophaearia. The sequence continues at coordinate 7,028,754 of OX421262.1, forward strand.
TTCCGGTTGGGATAGCTCACACCTAGAGGCCAGTTCTTACCTTACAGGGATGTCCTGAAGCGCCATCTCACAGCATGTGACATCCCGTGCGAGGGTTGGGAAGCGCTCGCGCAAGAGAGACGAGAGTGGTGCAGCTCTGTTCATAATTTCAAAGAGAAACGATTACAAGATCTAGACGCAAAACGCCCCATCTGAAGCCTTTATACACCTACACAAACAATGCTGATGTACAGTTTCACTGGTAGACCTTGCAAGTTTGGTTTTGCCAGCCATATACGCGCTCATAACCAGCGCTAGTCAGGTTGTCCGTTAACGGACACATCAAAGAGGCCGATAATGATGATATTTCAGGTCTAGCCTGTATTAGATTTAATTAATGGAAAACACAATATGTATTTCTACCTAACTTTTGCCCACGTTGTTAACAAAACGTAGCCTGGTACTCGTCTCTTTTTTGCCACGCAGCTCGTCTGTTTTTTTGTCACATAGTACTTATGGCAAAAAAACACACTCAAAAGGTGGATTGAAAGCTAAAGCATTTTCTACTAGACATTCCCGTGTTATGGCATAAGTTTTTAAATAACGTTGGAGGAATTTCACGGTTACTTACAAGCATCTCGAAACAGCTTGCCCATAAATAAAAAGGCTATATATCCAACAAGTCTCGCAGGAGTCAGTAAAGTAGATAAAAAAGAAAACGTCGTCAGTAACGGCGGCTCAAGAAAAAATGGAATGCAAATTTCGTAGTGTATTTTTTCTTCCATTAACCTCCAAGGCGTCGAAACCGCGGAAAAATGCCAAGACCGAACAAAAACAAGTCCTTTTATTTCCTTCATTTCGAAATTGTAATTAGGAAATTAACAACTCGGACTTAGGAGAAACAAACGGCGACGCTTTCCGCGGTTCACGACGAAATTACGACGAGTTTGGGAGAATATAAATTAAAACAAACTAAATAATTTGGTGGGAAATAAGGATTTTGTTTTAATTAACAACGAGATTTACAACATTGTTGTTTTATTCTACCGTTTTTTTTGTAAACATAGCTATAGCAAACTTGACGCAATGTTTATCGCCTCTAACAAAAACACGTTACTAAACCCATTAGCATAAAACTCCTAATTAAAGACTAAAAGGAAACCGCAAAGTAACAGTTTGCCAGTTGAAGCGTAACAGGCACTTTCTTAGTCCTAATTTTAAGTTTTAAATTAATTTTAGGTACACCTAATCAAACAACGCGAAGAGCTCTGTAAAACTCAGCCTGTACAGGTACACACATACACATAATGTACACTTTGTATACAGAATAAACAATAGCATTCAATGCATATACTAACCAAGGAAATCCTAGCTACATAAGCTGCTTTGGCAGTTTGAACAAGCATTCAAGCTAGGTACCCGTATTGTTAGCGGAAGCAGTGAGGTTGCATGGTTGCTCAGTTCTGCGTAAATTGGAAACCCTAATAAATAGCTATATTTTTTTTAAATATAAATATCTGGGACATTATTGCATACATGGTCATCTGACCCCAAACTAAGCAAAGCTTGTAATATGGCTGCCAGAGACTGATATACATACATATATATTTTTAAATACATACTTAGATAGATATTAAACACCCAGACATAGAACAAACATTTCTTGAGAGTGTCTGTTAATTTGACAATATTAACGAAATATACATTCAAAGATTTTTCAAAGGCGTCTTATCTAATCACTTTAAAAATTATCTAAAAATTAAAATTCATATTTTATCTCTCAATATCTCAATATCATGGGCAAGATCATTTAAGCGGAAAGCTTTATAAAACGGCTTGGATAGAAGTTATTGATCAAGAAATTCTAGAAGATAGTTTTGTTTCTTATTTATCGGTACTGTGATTTGACCTTAAATTTAGTTAGTATCTAAACTTTAATCTGGATACCTACTTGAATGTTTCATTCGCAACGCAAGGTCGTCTGCAGGGTGAGTTTGACTAAAACCATCAAGCCTAATTTAGGCTTAATGTGTTCGTACACATAACGCCAACTTACTCGCTTAACTTACTAACTATTTCTCCCTTATTTGTCTGAGAGTAAAATCATAATTATAACATGGCCGTATTGGGATTCTAACGTAGAATCCTGAGCGAAGTGAGCGATTCTTATTATTATTCGAGATGGGGGTGATAAGTCCTGCACTGAAGTCCCGCTTGGGGTGTATTGTGCATTTCCCCCTACCAGCAGTTACCCAAGCCAACCCAACTCCTTGAAATATCGGAGTGAGGCTCTGGGGCGCCGGCACAGTTGCTCCAGTGGCGTAGATGGAATTGTGCATAATGACGATGAAAAGCAGTCTAGCTGATGATGTGGTGACGAAGCCTCATGCAACCCGGTAGCGATTCTAGTTTCCTCTGTGGCTTCACAATGCCACAGCACATGCTCTACAGTTTCTTTCTCCTTCATGCAGCCACGACACAGTGGACTGTCCGTGGCTCCCAGTTTATACAAGTGGCTATTAAAGTTGCAATGACCGGTTATGAGGCCTACAATCAGGCAAAGGTCCTATTGTTGCAACTTCAATAGATTGTTCGTGAGTAAGTGAGGGATTCTAAGCACGTTGCCCAAGACAAAAATAATTTTGCGAAAATTTAAAATCTCTAAGTAGGAACTGCGAAAAATTTAACTAACGTTAAATAATGCGAAAAGTTTGACGTAAAACTACAGTACCCTCACATAGGTGCGAACTAATTTTGCATGTACTCTAATAATTATCTTTACAAATCTCTTTGGTCGGGGACGTCGAAGAATATTCTAAGAAATACGTATTTCCCAATTTCAAAACTCTTTTATTCACACTTATTAAAATCCTATCGAAAAAGACCTACTTTGCTCGCACTTACTGTTTTGTTTTGTCGTATATTTACGAATAAATGGGATGAAAAATATCTTTATGACGTCCCCGTCCTGGGGCCTTACCCCTAGCTTCACTTTTGCGAGCCAACTTTTAGTAGGTACCTGATAGGTACCTAAAATTAACCAACTTATTTAAGCTGCATCGTTTAAAAGCGTCTAACTTGAATGAACGATAATCACAATCACACGCATAGTAAAACGGATTTTCGTTCATTCAAGTTAGACGCTTTTAAACGATGCAGCTTAAATGAGTTGGTTAATTTTAGGTACCTACTAAAAGTTGGCTCGCAAAAGTTAAGCTAGGGGTAAGGCCCCTGTTCTGTTATTACTTAATACAAAGAACATAAACGGATTTAATGTAACTACCCCATCCATATTGTCTGTGGAGTGCACACACCACTGATCAATCCCGCAGATCTGTACCGGGCGACCAATCTTATCTCTCAAAGTGGCCAAACGATGAAACTAAAATATTCCACGAGAGGCTGTCGGTATTTTTTAAGAAAGTGCGGTTGTGGCTCCACCTCTCAACTCAACAGACAAGCTGGTCAAGCTGAACAAATTGAAACGTCCATCGTCGATGAATCGATTGTAGGTATATTGTGTTCATTGAATAACATGTAGTTGTGGGGTAATCTTGTTACGATGAAGTTGCATGACTGTTTAACCAACTTCAGAAGGGATTTGGTTCGTATTTTATTTTTATAGTTCCGTACCTAAAGGGTAAAAATGGAACCCTATTACTAAGCCTACACTGTCTGTCTGTGTGTTCGTCCGTCTGTCTGTCCTACTTTTTAACGGCTGTATCTTGGGAAGAAATGATTTTTCAGGCTGGCTATTCTTGAGCACGCGATATGTCAATTCTATTGTCAATCCAGCTACATCTCAATGCAAATATGGGTATCTTTCAAAGACAAGTATCCAAATAACAAGGTAGTTTTTTTTATAAATACTGTATGGTTTGGTTATTAAATGCATTTGTTTAAAAATACTATTACTAAACACACTAAGTACTTAGAGTCAAGAGAATCTTAAACTAATAAAAGGCGATTCAACAAGGGTCGACTATTTACCTAATTTAAGCAATTGAAGGAGCCGTGTTCAGTCCGGCAGTCGATTCCTGGAGTTAAGCACTGTCTACATTGGAAAATAATGGAACTTGAGTCGTTTTGTTTGGCCAAGCGAAGTATTTTATTTTTGGAACGTTGATTTCAGTTTGTGGGTAAAATACTGCTGTACTTTTGTAATTATAAAAATTATATGTTAGAACTTTAAGGTTCTTGAGTGGAGACCACGAACCGGAAGATGCAGCCTCCCACTAGATGGACAGCCGACATTGTGAGAGTCGCGAGCATCCAGTGGATGCAGATGGCAGGCTGTCGTTCAGTGTAGAGGTTAAAGGGGGAGGCCTTTGTTCAGCAGTGGACGTTTTCTGGCTGATGATGATGAAGGAAGGATTTTGCGAAATAGGGGTTAAAAGTTTTTTATGAAAGTTTATGAGTACGAAGTCATAGGCAACAGCTAGTAATATTTATAAATGCAAATATTTAAAGATTTGCTTGTTACTAGAGCCATGGATATATAGGCTCGCACAGTACCGATGAGGGTGTGGATAGCAAGAGGAGGCCTATATATAGCAATTACTGGAAAGGAAACAGGCTAAATAGGTAAGCAGTAACTAGTCACCTCTTTGGCAGCGAAACATAATATATAAAGTTAATTCAAATAATGGCGAGGTGATAGTTTAAACCTTGAATAAATTTGCAAAGACTTTTATGGTTCCTTCTCGAAGTTAAACATTAGTTTTTCATGTGCAACTGAGTGCCTAGACGAGCAAATCGCTCATCTGATGGTAAGCGCATGCTTTACCATGACAGTTGCCAGCATGCCACTCAGAATTTTGAATTCGACGGTTCAAATCAACGCGGCAATTCACTGCGCTCGTTACCTGATGATGTAAGAATTAGTAAGTTCTATTAAAAAAAATACGCAGAACAGATGGCCGATGGGGCCGAAAGGTTCTAAGGTTCTGAAAGTGGAGACCACGGACCGGTAAGCGCAGTGTAGGACGTCCACCCAACCGAAACCACCCAAAGATGGACGGACGACCCAAAAGAGACCGCAGGAAAACGCTGGATGCAACATGCTTCCTGCCGGACCTTTTGGAAATCGATGGGATGGGATGCCTATGTCTAGCACTGGATGTCCTATGGCTGAAATCATGATGATGAATAAAAAAAAAACATTTTTTAATCATTTAATCCTCATCGTTGCAACTATTGCAATTTCAGTCTTGCTGTTAACAAGTTGCTAGCTCAAAATAGCTTGTTCACTTACAAATAGATGGCCGTATGAACCAGACTTTAGACCGTCAGTCTTGTCTTGCAGTTAGTCCTATCCCGCCTTCAGCAAGCCTGACCCATTTAATTTGATGTCGCTTGTACGTAGAGAAACGTGACAGTATGATTAGCAGCTAATTTACTATTTCAAAACAATTGATTGTCACAAGACACTATTGGCTCGTATGCATTTGGTTCAGCGAAGACATACTTTCTAGTGGCTTTGCTTTTATGGGCAATTCTCTTTGAGACTCTAAAATACAACTAACTCGAAGCTAATTTACATTGTTCAACACAATTGACTGTAGAAATGTGAAATAGGCATCGCAGCTATTGAGTTTTTTTTCTAATAACCCAGCTGCGATATACTGCAAACCTAGAAAACCTAAACCTAGCCGGAGAAATCATAATTCGTATATAATATATTTAAAAAAATAGTTGGTATCCGTAATATTAGAGTAGAATATTAAAAAAAAATATTCAGCTGTTTTCAATGTTGTATCAATCATAGCAAAAAACCTGATCGATAATAGATATTCTACTATTTGACAATAGACTGTGTCACCAGTATTTTCGCCTGTTACCAAGCTCTGATTAACTTCCTGTTTCCAAATTCTATTAAATATCCCTTTGTTTAAAGTCGCCTCCTTAAATTTTTAGGTATTATCCGGAATTGTGATAGCTGATTTTTTATCATAACAAAATAAACTTGGAAGACTATTTTTTAGCAAGAAAATATTAAACTAGTCAATAAATAAATAAACTTATCTTAATTCAACACAACAAAAAAAAATCTGTGAATTTCAAATTTGTATTACCAATTGATGGCTTTTGAGGTACGCATAATTTTCTTGCAACTACATATAACCCGCCAATAATTCAACAAACAAATAAATCAAGTAAAATTAATATCGTCATTACATGATACCTCTAGTCTACCCCAAGGAATACACCTGCTGATGCTAAATTTAAAGCTTCGTAGGTCAAATACTTTTCGAGATTTCGTGATGAGTCGATCATTGAGAGTGAGTGGTATTTCACTCGTATATTTATTTGAATATAATGACACACTTTTACCTTGATTATTTGAAACTAGTAAGATATTAAAATAAAACAAAAAAGGAACTCTTATTAAGTATTATTGAGGCCAAATTGTATTAATATTTAGCACTGAGTCAGGCCCTTAAAACCTTAAAAAAGATTTTACAATTATTTATGAAACAGTTAATTACAATACTTGATAGTCTGTATTTTAAGAAGACTTTTCACTCGACCTTGCTACAAGCTAAGAGAAAACAAAAAAAGTTTTTCAATGTTATCTACAAACGACGTGTGAAGCTCAAAGCAAACCACAAAACAGGTAGATTTACTCGTCTGTACAAACACTCCCAATTGACGCGTTCCGAAAGCAGTCACGTAAAAGGTACGAGTATTCACATAGTTTCTTGCTACACCCTTTCGGGCGGAAGTGAGTGATCTGAAAAGTTTCACAAACATATCGAGCGTTGTTCATCGACGTTTGTTTCCGAAACTCGGTAACGAGTTCAGAGGGCCTCTGATTGATGAATGTGCGACTACCGAGGGCCCAGAACGCGTATTGATACCGTAACACATTAATTTCACGATGGACTAACAGACAATAAAATATTGAGCGCCATTTATTTCGCGCGGTTTGACGTTGCTCTGTTTTAGAATAAAATTTATTGCGGAAACGGCTGAGATGAACACTGATAGTAGTCAGGCCTAACGCCGAGAGCCATAGAGAAGGGTTCGCGGCATGCAAGGGGCCGTGGAAAAAACAACTTTTCCCGATTTACTGTAGGTTTAAAATTGTGCCAGCGCTCTTCCACACCGCATTGTGCCTCCGCCACGCCTCGACTGTTCTAAACACTTTATTATTGGAGTGAAATCTTCTTTAGGCGCGTTGTGCGACTTTTGGTAGCGGCTAAACTTATGGGTTCGTGTCACCGAGATTCTAACATGACCACGTCTCCGACATGCTAATGTGACGTGATGTGCCAAATTGAGTTTTTAGCTTTCAATTCTGTCGGTAGTTCTCATGACAGCCTATTTTTTAATGAATCCTAGTGGGATCGAAAATGGTTGAGATTATCACGGAAGGCTACTTGTACGCAATCGTCATTGTTGGGCCTAATAGTATGAATCCTGAACACCACCAAGGCTTGAGAACATGAACATTCGTGGTACTTTTAACCTCCAAAATGTGCACCACCTAAAGTAAACTTCTGAACTCCAACCTTGATCTAAAAAGTCCGACACTACTGCGATTTTGCGGCGTTATAAATAAACTGAATGGGAACTCACCAGTCTCCTATGTGTGATGACATGTGGCCGGCCACATGTCCCGGAAGGATGAGCCGAGGGTGCGTGACAAGTAAAAGCAATTAATCATAATTGCCTCATCAACACGTCAGAAATAGAGAGAGCATCAAGTCTTTCAGCTAATAGCAAAGCCATTGCAATAAAAACAACACATTTGCGCTAAAACTCAATACAGGCTTTCGTTTCGCTAATTAATTCATTATGAAAACGACGTTTCATCACCTTTACTATCACCTCATATTATTATTTTCTTGTGTCTCAAAACAGATCGTTAGTGAAAAATAGATACAAAAGGCTATTTAATGTCTAGTTATTTTGTTTCAGGCGAGTTGGCAGCCAAACGTAGATCTATATTCTATATTTTTTTAAATCCTACGAACTATATTTTTCACCGACTTCAAAAATGGAATCTGTTTTCAATTCGGTTGTATATTTTTTAATAAATAAGAATGAAAAACTATTCTTTTATTTGATAAGATCCCATAGAAATGTTATCAAAATCAGTTCAGTAGTTTGGTTTTTAAATCAAATTAACTGGAAAAAAATCATCCAAGTAAACGAAATTGCGGATTTACTAATTTTGAAGTCGGTTTTTTAAATTGATAACTGTTACTGTAGCATCAATTATTTTTTTTACTTATAATCTTTCGTTTTGCAATACAATATTATGTAAGTAAGACCAAACTCAAATGAAACTCCACAGGTACGTCGATATCACCACACTCTATTTATTTCAACCTTATAACATTTCAATCATAATTCACTTAGCACGATTTTTCTACCTGACGTCCGTTGGTCTCGAATCCCAACGACCGAATCCCGCTTGCTGAGTGCCCTCCCACCAAAACCTCATATCCCCTCTTTACTTTTTATGTCCCAACTGGCATTAGTTTTAAAAGTCACAAATAGTCAAGATAACCACTCTTTACCAATACTTTTGGAGTTGCCAGTGATAAATTTATACCAAAGAAAACCAATACGTTCAAATGAACTCAAAGGAACGACTAATGTTCAATAATATACTCGAAACCTTACAAATATGAATAGATAAAAAACCGAATAGGGGAATAATGCCAATTAGTAAAGTTGTTTCGTTAAAATTTCGAATCTAGTATAAGTTAGAGATGTCCCTAAATAGCGAGGAAAGTTAATAGGTTTACGGACAATTTAAGTAAATTATTTAATACACGTAGTTAGTCGTTTTAAAGTTTCTATAGTACTACAAGGAACCTATATAATGTCGTTATGTCCATCTGTCCGTCAGCATGTCCGTTCTAGCTGAGTATAATTACTTGCTCGTAACAAGAATTAAAGATGTCATCACCAAAGCTTAGCTGCAAAGACAGCTCAAAAATTTGGAGGCCGACAGGAAAACAATTGCTTAGCGGATAGAGCATTTAAAAAAAAAATATAATTATATATATAATAGGTCGGGGAAAAAGTCTTTTCGTATTTTGTATGTATAAAGTTGTAGTAAAAATCTTATCCGTTGTACTGTTTGTATCTGGCTGGTTTTGATACCATTAAAAATATGACATTTTAAAAAAGAAATACAAAACGTAAAAAGCGATTTCCCGCCATTTTTCAATTGTTTTTTTGTTCGATAAAATGAGTGAATCTAACGAACAAATTCGATATATTGTGAAATTTTATAACAAAAAAGGGAAAAATGCGACACACGCCGCGAATAAAATTTGTGACGTTTATGGACCTAATGCAGTGTCATCAAGTGTAGCACAATGTTGGTTCAAGCGTTTTCAGTCCGGGAATTTTGATGTCAAAGATGCAGCTCGCTCTGGTCGCTCTGTTACGGATAAAGTCGATGCCATTTCTGAAAAAGTGGACCAAGATCGGCATATTAGTAGTTACGACGTAGCTGAAGAACTGGGGATTGACCACAAAACAGTTTTGACCCATTTGAAAAAAACTGGGTATACAAAAAACTCGATATTTGGGTGCCACACGAGCTCACTGAAAGAAACCAAATGAATCGTGTACTCATTTGCAATTCTCTATTGAAATGTAACGAAACCGAACCGTTTTTGAAAAGATTGATCACTGGTGATGAAAAATGGATCACCTACGACAAGAATGTGCGCAAAAGATCATGGTCAAAGGGCAGTGAAGCACCACAGACTGTAGCGAAACCCGGATTAACACGTAATAAGGTGATGCTGTGTGTATGGTGGGATTGGCAGGGCATCGTTCATTATGAGCTTTTACCGCCGGGCAAAACCATCGATTCGGATCTCTACTGCCAACAGCAGATGAGACTCAAACAAGAAATTGAGAAAAAACGGCCGGAATTGATCAACAGAAAGACTGTGGTCTTTCATCATGATAACGCCAGACCGCACACATCTTTGGCCACTCAGCAAAAATTTAGAGAGCTTGGTTGGGAAGTGTTAATGCATCCACCATATAGCCCAGACCTTGCACCCTCAGATTTCCACCTGTTTCGATCTCTTCAGAATTCTTTGGGTAGTGTTAGATTAACATCAAGAGAGGACTGTCAAAACTACTTGTTGCATTTTTTTGATCAGAAGTCCCAAAAATTCTACAGCAACGGGATCATGTCACTACCTACAAGATGGCAACAAGTTATCGAACAAAATGGCACATATATATTATAATTAAATGTAATTAAACTTGAAAAAAATATGTCTTGAATTTGTTTAAAAAATACGAAGAAACTTTTTCCCCGACCTTATATACACCTATATTTAAAAAAACTGAATGTTCTATATATATGTGTCGTAAAAGGACACGTGATCGTGTCTTTTACGACACATTTAAAAAAAAAAAAACGAAACGAGAAGCGCGCCAACGTCACGTCAGTCGGCAACCAGCCGTAACTTCACTTCAGTGCGCTTCCGACAGAGCCATGGTGTTATCGCTGTACTCGTTGGGCATTCACTACCCGACGACCGTAAAGTGATATCCAGGAACTATGATAACCTCAAGAGTGTTTCTTCATTTTCACACGATTTCCCACTGTACGCCCACGAGATATCTGATGACGGTGATGGCCAGGGCCATCTTTAAACTATTGGAGACCTTGGGCAAATTAGAATAATGGGGACCTATCCCTATGAAATTAACAGGACACTATTTTCAGCCGAGAGTAGAGTATGGCTTCGCGCATGCAAAAGATAATAAGCAAGTAGGTATTGTAGTCAGTCATTATACTTTGATTTTTTCGAAATAATAATATGATTTTCGGTAATAAATATCAGTTATCGTTTGGTGATCTGGGAGAAACTAGGGGGTAAAACCTATCGATCACGGGGCCCTGCAAGTGCCCAGAGTACCCAGTGGGAAAGAGGGGCCTGGTGATGGTGGCAGACGAGCTATAAGATGTAAAACAATGGCTCATTCTCAAGATGTAAAACGTAAACCGGGGCGGACGTAAAGCCATCAACTTTTTAAATTGTCTATAACATTTATATAATCTCCTTTTTTGAAGTCATCTAAAAATTTATACGAAAACGGAAACACCTTGAAACGTACCTGACGCGCTGTATCTCTCATAATTATATATCTCTACTGTTTCGTGTTGTTTAAGCTCGTTTTGTTTCTTTATGTGCTCAGATTGTGGCCGCAGATCCCGTTCGGAGATAGCTCCGGGTTCTGGAGTCGTGTAAATCAACCCCCAGGCACTGATAACGAAAGAGAAATTCGCCAGTAAATCATACATTTGTTTGCGACGGGAATAATAAACGTAATACGATTCTGATTTAGATAGTGTATATTTTTAAATGAGAATGAGTCATTATTTTACAAATACATCGATGTTGTCTAGTACACAATACCCATGAAAAAAAAAACCTGAGTTTTAACTATTCATTTTAGAAGAAATGTAGAAAAATAATTGTGAACCCTAAATCGTTTTAAAAATGCCTAATTTAGCTTTCTACAAATGTAGGCTAAATATTAACTTTAATAGTTAGTATAGTTTTGGTCTGTTTTTAATTTGAATGCTAGCCTGAATTCTAAGTTCTAAATGTCTTTTGAAGATTGCCCCCCCCCCCCCTGCCCCCCCCCCCCCCCGTCACAAAAAAAAGCGTTTTAGCACAGCTCACATTTGTGTCAGCCACTTTTACAGAGCTTTTTATTTAATAATGCTCGTCGTCTCTATAACATGGTATAATGTATTGTTTCACGAAACTGAAACCACCAAATACAGCGTTAATTACAAACACATCACCAACTTTCCTCATCATCGATCACATGGGTGTTGCGGAATCCTAAATATTCCATTTTCATTAATAATTCCAAGGAGGGTACGCGGTGCGTGTTGGTATCTTTATAGAAGCTGATAGAGATGTGACAGGTCGCAATTTTGTCGGATTTTTGCTGATACTATACCTGCAGCTTTTTGCCTGATGGATGGACTGCCAGGTAATTTATTTATTTTATTTTATTTTGCATTTTTTCTTACAGCCTAATACTATTACAATAGTATATAACTTAAAACTGGATCAATTACAAGTTTCCGTCTATAGAAAAATGCAACACAAGTGTGTGCATTGTGGATCCAAACCGATGTATAGGTTTTTTTTTAAATTGCAAAATAGGCTTGCGCTTGGCCGCCAACTCGCCTGATGTTAAGCGTTGATGCGGCCTAAGGTGGATCACGCTTGCCTAGAAGAAACCGATTCACTCTTGACAAGACACTCAGATTGTAACTATCGGGGAACACCCATTCAGCCAGTACATTCCACAAACTAGCAGTTCACACAATAAAAGTGGAATCAAAGCGCTTCGTACGGGTTTTCGGAATGTCAACCATAAAGCGGTGTCGATTTAAGATATAATTATGTCGATGTAGGATAAGATTATCATAATATTCATTTTTTTTGTGTAATAGCTTATCCCTGCGACTTCGTACGCGAAGGGAGAAGTAAGTAACGGAAGGACAGTTAGACAGACAGACACAACAAAACTATAAAAGTTACGTTAGGGAATTATAAATATGAATAAATTACGATCCAATTTTGGTATTTCCAATTCCCATATTTGATTAGCCGTAGAAAAAAGTAACTTACCATGCTAAAAGTTAACCTATATTTTTTTTTGTAATAACAACTTTTTGAGTAAAAGCTATGTCCTAAAACTGCGACCAGAACCACCGGAGGATGGGCAGCAGCGTCCTAATAGTACACGGTGAACGTACTGCGATCCCCAAGCCGCCTGCCAAGCGTGGGGATTATGGCAACACCCCTCTGTATTAGGGAGGCCTTGTCCAACAGCTGATGATGTGAGTAAAAGCTATAAAACTGTAATAAGTTTAAAATATCCTAGCTTTAACCTTTTTTTTTTTAATGATTTTAGCAAATTTTGTAATGTTTCATATTATATAGTCTTATAAATTGGCTGAATCATCCATAAAGTATAATTATTTAATGTTGAGATGATTATATCTCTACAATTTGGCTAAGTTCACAGAGTTCATGTAAAACGCTATTTCGTCACGGAATAATTTCATTACTAATTTCTAAACTATGAAAACTACCTAATCATGGAAACTTACTATCTATTTTATGTATAACGGGATACGGAATCCTATCATATGCGTGTCCGACACGCTCTTGGTCAGTTTTTAAGACGTCAGGCAGATAATGTATACGGCCCCATTAAAAAAATACCATCATATTTCGTGACCAAAAATGCATGAATAATTCTGCCCTAATAATTCCAATTGCAGTAATCGAAATTTTTGGGTCTTTTTTTTGCAGAAATGGTATCGCAAGAGGATAATCTATGCACACAAAATTATTATGATCTTGTTCTTTAGATATACACTTAAATAGTTATAAAACATAGACATGTTAATATATACAAAAAATATGTTTTCCGCGTTTTTCTCGAAACCGCCATTTTGCTAGTACTGCATTTGTTATAAGGAGGGAAGAATTATATACAGCAAACAAAAAATATTGGCCGCTTTGGCTGGTGCATCTCTAATACTTAACTTCTTATGAATTTATGATACTAATATAAATACTTCGCGACTTGAGTAAGTATGATCTAGTGTTAACAGGAATCGGTGAAATAATAAATATGAGATGGTAAGATAATGTTACTAAGGTGCGGGATCTTAGATCATTACTCAAGTCGCTTTAGTGTTTTATATTGTAAGATTTTGAAATCTAGCTTTGTGTTAAGTCGTTTATGGTTGGTTTGTGTTTAGTCGATAGTTAAAAGTTATATGATTGTTTACGGGATGTTTACCGTGGTAAGGTTGTGGAAGGAGCTCCCGATATTTCGCCGCAGTTACATGCACCATGTTCACGGGAAGACTGAAGAATGCGGGTGGTTCAGTCAAATAAGTACTCGCGAATTCAATAACCATATAAAAAAACCTAACAGTGGCCCTAGTACGAGTAATGTATGAAAAATTGAACAGCGCCTCGGACGTAAAGGGAAACTGAATTTTTCATACATTTGCTATCGTTTACGGAGCGAATACTTTTTCGCAAGTTCTCGTACTAGCCCCACAGTACGTACTATTCTTAATCGTAGCCTACATTTCTTACTATCTTAAACAAAAAACCTAAGTAATAAAGTTTTAGCTAAAACAATGTTTGTCAAGAGAATAGTAAAGAGGGTGGCCGAAGGGTGTTTCATATTAATTAAGGGTTGTACCAAAGGCGACGAAGACAAATGCTGGTACTTTTCGTAATGTATTTTTCCGGAGCCGACACAGGACGAAACAAATGATAATCGGCAAAGAATGAAGTCAGCATTAACGGACGGTAATTAATTGTGGCGAGTGATACCAATGGTCTTAATGGAAATGTCGTTGTTGGTCGACTTAGAATGTTTCACTGTTTAATCTACTAAATCAACTGTCCCTGCATAGCATAAAGTAGCATCTTCAAGACTATTTCACAATTTTCTTAGTAGGCAAGTATATTTTTTTGTATTGCTTGCGGTTGGCCGCCAACTCGCCTGATGTTAAGCGATGATGCGGCCTACGGTGGATTTAAAAATGGAGAACTGTAGGTTCAAAATAAAGTTATTATGCTCAACACTGACCAGAAAACGGGATGAAAAGAAACTACAGGGTGAATAGATACGAAACATAGAACGGTTTTTTTAGTTGAACATTTTCTACACCCATACACGAAATGCCTAATGATATGTAACAAATTGTTGTTATTTTAGGTAAGTATTTTGTTACGTTGGTATGGAAATTGTACGGTTTGATATTTCTTTGTTTCGCCTCTATTCACCCCATTCGTTTGCGAGCTGCAATGTGCAGGATGTGCAAATTCCGACCGCTAAGAAAATGCGTTCTGACAGCTGCAATAACATTCCAAAACTAGTAAAGATTTCTTTTAATATTTCACTGCTGTATATGTTATTAGCTTCCAGACAAATTCTTACGTTCAAAAAGATAGTAAAAATGATCAGTCTCTACTATATTTGTTCAGCTTTTCACAATGTTATGGCAACTGACAGACGAACTTTTTCAGCGGCTGTACTATAAAGAGTTTCAATGAAAACGAAAAATGCAATTATTACGACTTAGGCCCAATGCCGTCTTTACAGACTTTTTTTCCTAGTTTGCTTTATAACGCTGCCTCCTTGACACTTCAGTGGGCAACGGCCTCTATTCTTTCATATAGATTGCGCCCAACATTATAAAAAACATTAAAATAAAACATTTGATAATTATTAATTTTTGTTAAATATAAATTTTGAGCATTCATGTTTTTTTTTACATAGCAAAATAACTGTTTAACAAAACAGACTTCATTACATAACATTATATAATAAGTATGGACCCGAGTATGTCCTAAAACTGCGACCAGAACCACCGGAGGATGGGCAGCAGCATCCTAATAGTATACGGTGAACGTACTGCGATCCCCAAGCCGCCTGCCAAGCGTGGAGATTATGGCAACACCCCTCTCTATGAGGGATGCCTTGTCCAACAGTGGACGTAAATTGGCTGATGATGTGTGTGTGTGTGTGTGATATAATAAGTAGATATGTTTTTTAATCTATGTGTCCTATATTTTATCAAAATAAGCTTTCTATTCCCAATTGTCTGCACGTAAACAATCCAAAGATTGATTCGAAAATGTGGCCAATCCCCCGACTTCAGCAGACAACGAAGCGCTTTATCGCTAATCCTTCAGCCGAGTTTTAAGGAACTGTTCTAAGATAACATGGCGCAATATCTTCTTTAACTAGCCCTTCTAATTCTACCTTGGTGTATTGGGAATAAGGTTGAATATTGATTACGTTTTTAGAAGTATTTGTATTCCCTAAAGGCGTTTCAGGAACTCCCCGTGGCCATCCATCAAGCTGTCGGTGTCGGTCCATCTGGAACTTCTGCCGCTGATTATTTTATATTTAAATTAAACGTTAACAACATTATTATTTACTTTCCTCGACTATAACAATTACTTACTAACTACTTTCTTGATTTATGAAATACGGGTACCTAAATATATTTAAAAAAAAATTTGTACTATTTAGTGTTGTTCCACACTTTAGGATTTACTATATAAATGCTTTATAAAATTAAAATTAAAAATTGACCAGAAGCATAGCGAGACCGTAGCTTAGTGGATAGAGTGCTCGGGGTGTATACCCGATGTCGCAGATTCAAATCGTACTGGTCGTCAAACATTAGGTCCGTTGAGAAAATTTAAATGTTGGGTGCGGTGTGAATATACAGAATTACACGAAATGGTTGTAATAAGCCCAAATGAAGACATTTTACTCATCATATGAATGACTTTTACTATGAGATCAACCCGAAATCAAATTGCTGTCTGTATTATTATTTCCCAATAGTTGCAATTTAGGTGTCTTCAAATCGCGAGTAAATCAGTTTCTTCTGGCGAGCGCGCTCCATCATTGTCAAACGCAAGGCTATTATTTAATAAGTAAAATATTATTTCCTGTTAGCTTAGTTTTATTTACGAAGCAATTAATATTTGTTCCATTTATGTTAAAAAGTAGCCTCTATTTGCAACGAAGACTGATTATTTAGTTTCCTAACTAAAACATTTCAAATCCAAGACGAAAGTTCTGTTCAAAAGACAATTTAAAACCTACTTCCCAGGATAAATTAACATGAAATTTCAAGTAGAGAACTTATTACTTAAGCAAAGGCACCCACAAAGATACGTATTTAAAACTTGTCACGTTGTTACGAACTGTTTCATATTCACTAGCGAACTTGGAATACAGAGAAACGTGGTAGAGATACTCACTTTAGCAACTTGTGGTTCGCAGTTCCCTTGTAGACACAACTTTATTTTCGGGAAATATTTAACTGCACATCTTAAATACGTAACATGCATCAGAATATGTCATATCTTTAAAGATTTTGGTAAGGTTACAAAATATAATAAAACTTCAACATCTATACATAAATAAATCTAATAAAACCGTAGAGAACACAAATCTGTAATTGCGAGATATCAAAAAAAATATCACACAGGGTCTTAAAATAAGCAGCTGAACACGCTAAGACAGTTTAAGAATTTTTGTCTGTCTGTTTGTTTGTGCACGCACATCTCCTGAACCATTGGATGGATTTAAATGGGGTTTTCTTGAATAAGCTTAGCTATGCCCAGATTGAAGTACAGGCTATGTTATTTTGCGAAAGGGAGGGAAAAACCGTTGAAAAAAACGAATCATGTCGATATAACGTTACGACTTATTTCTCATATGCGCGACTGTGAGAAGGGTGTGCTTTTCACCTGACTGTCGTTGAAATTTTTGGCATACCCATGCATATTTGATAAAACGGGAACAATGCAAATAAATAGCATCTGTTCTCTAGCAGACAAACTTTGTTTTCTCAGCGAATGGTAGAAGCGATCATGTGGCAAAACACTCTTATAGATTTGGCCTCCGGGAAGTTTGACTCGAGAGTTGGCTAGCATTTGGTGAAACGATGTGTTTGAAAGCGAAACGATGTTTCTCTACGGATGTAAATGCTATCGCCGTGAGGCACCAAGATTCTGTAGTTGCCCCACTTGAAAACTTGCAACACTTAATGGCACTCTACTGTAAGTAGTTTTATAGTTTACAGTTAGCTTGGAGAGCTTTTAAATACAATGTGAAACTGTTGAATGTTTACGTTTTTAAAATAATTTGCTTAAGTTTTATTATGGAAACTAATTTGGTATTCACACATTTTGTTTATATTTTAGGTACAGCAAATTAAAATTAAGCCGGTTATTCAGACTATAACACTTTCAACCGCTTTCAGCGATCTATTTGGGCTTATGGGCTTCGATTTTTCGCTTCTCTCGCTCAGAGAGTTCTTGTTGACTAAACCTGCTTTTTATGCTCTAGATCACAATAGTCTGCTTTTTTAATAGTTTTGAGTGTCGGTCGTTTCTCTTTGTTTTAACGAGTCACTAAAACTTAATTTTATTATTTGTTATTTTATAATTATTTTACTATTTATTCGCCCCGAACGGACAGATGAACAAACGAAGTGAATCGGTTTCTTCTAGGCAAGAGTGCTCTATCGCAAGTCTACTACCAAGGAATATAAGACACATTTTGTCTATGTCATTACTAAATAAATAAAAAACAGTGTATTTAAATGATATTGTGGTGAATGGTGTCTTTAAAATTTTTTATTTACCGGAATAATAATCTTGATAATAATATAATTATCAAGATCATTATTACGGTAAATACCATTTAAATACACACAATATCATTTAAATACACGGTTTTTTTAGATATCAATAACATAATATTATGGTATTGATCTCTACATCAAACAAAACTAATATCAAGCTTGAGTTATAGACAAGAAGGCCCCGTCGAATAGTTCACATTCTGAAATCCTAATAAAATGCCAAAACATTCCAACTTTCAAAGAACTTGAACGTCTCTTCCAAATTATAAGAGAAACGCTCGCTTCGCAATATGTGAGTGAGGCACTTAACGACGTCAGCATAAAGATAATAGGAAAAAGTTAAATTATGTCGATCTGCCTCTTCAAGTTGGAGGTTACCGAATATTAACCGTAAGGACTAACCTGACCTATTTATTTCTATGGACTTGAAACACAACAGGACAGTAATTTTTATGTTCTGCGGTTTCAGATTGCTCGACTAGAAGGAATCTTTTAGTTTTCCCAGGTGGGACAAACAGTCAACGACCATTCAGCCGGTCGGGTGCCCTCAATATCGTACCGCTGAAGAGATCTGGTGGGAAATGGACCTGCGCAATCTTCACGCCCCGTCCTGTGGCACGAGACTGTACAAAGTAGGAAGAAGTGACGTCTCCATAGTAATCCAAGAAGTCAAGACTCTCTTTGGTCCTAGTAGTAAGTACGAGATTCCGTAGCAAGCTAAGGAATCCTTATATTTTAAAGAAATATTTTAGGAACTCCCTGTTTTCTCTTCCATATAGTTTTTTCTCATTTGACTTCTTATTTTTTTCAGGTATGCACAATAAGGAGTTTATTATATGTTTTACTTTCTGCAAGTATATTTCAATTTTTATTTATTCATTATGTTTGCTGTATTATCTACATCTACTATTCTCTACTGGGCTTATGACAAGGATCACAATGTATAATTGGATCATCATAATAATGGTCTTTTTATCACTTGCACTTATGAATGTATGTATAGGCCAACAACATCCATATCTGTGACCATATCAATTCTGGCAAGACCTGGTTTGTGAGAAGCGCTAAGATATTACCTCTGTTATGTATTAGTGTATGTGATTAGGGTAAATCTTTTAATTCACTGCTGCCAAGCATTGTCGTTGATAAAAGCCGTCTGGAGTATTTTCTTCTACTGGTAAGGACTTCACTAGGGCCTTTTTTTCAGTAATAAAAAACATAGTTACAATTTTTTTTTCTGTTTAAGAGTGAAGCAATAGTTGACTTAAATACCCTTACTGTTTGTAGTGTTGTGACGTCTACCACCACGCTACGACGTCGGTAGTTACGCTCCGCGGTTATAAAACTTGAATTTATGACTCGAATTATTTCACTCGCCTTCCCTGATTCCTCCACTTTTCCACTCCTACTGTCCAGGTGCATTATATGAACCGTTTTTAATAAGGAGGGGATTGTATCTAAGTTTCGCTCGCTCGCTGCCATTTTATTAGGCCATTTTAACTTTGATTTGTTATAAAGGGGACCCTTTTTTGGTTTTTATCTACCCTAGTTTAAAGCAATTATGAAGCAATGTCTCGTTAATTTTGTAAGGGTTACAAAATTAACTGCGCTCATTAATACTTAAGCTCGCGTTTCGGAAAAAGATTTGATGATAAAGTTTTATATTATTTCAGGAATTCGTTAGGAGTTCGGAATACTTGTCAGAGCTCTGATTGCCAGCAAAATGCACATTGGGTATGTTCCTTTAAACAATAATTCCTAAGTCTATATTAAATTATACCAGATACAACTAATAAGTTAATATATATAAATTATATTATACCAGCTACGCTCCACCATTTTACTCACTATCCTACAGAAACCATTAATTTTTTCGGGATAATAAATTATTTTTTATTAAGGAGTCTATGCGTTTTCTATCTTGCTCACGTATTTCTACATTTTTTAAGATTTAAAATGTCTCAATGTACTTAAAAGGTAGGACGGACGGACAGACATACAGAAAGACAGCGTAGGCTTAGTAATAGGGCCCCGTTTATAATATTTGTGTGATAGTCTAATTAATTTTCTGTTGAAACCAGCTGGGTACTACCAAGAATGATTATATAATGGATCCTTGGTACTACTAAGTGACCTACAATACTTACAGAAAGAAATACACGGACCATCAACCTTATGCAAAACGTGAATCGATCGCACAGCTTGAGATGTTAAAATGTCAATAGGCTTGAACACCTCTCGAGATTGGACACAATAGGAGGTTCTTGACGATGAAAATTTCATGCGTTGAGGATTTCTGGAGGCCGAAGCGGTGGGCAAATATCCCCGACCTCTCCATTACTTACGGTCGGGGACCCGCGGCCGGTCGCACGCACCAAAGCTTCCTTATAAACAAACAGCTTTATAAGGGTGGTATGTTTTATGTTTTTATAAAATGTACAAAATGTGGCAAAAGAAATAGGTCAGTTTCGGCCGGATATAAAAATAAGTCAAGTGTGAGTTTTCTCGAGTATAGTAATACCTTATTACTATACTCGAAAAAACAGGATTTCTATTTGTGCAATGTCAAGTGGAATCAAGGCCATTTTTGCGGTACTGAACAAGTAAACTTTTTTGTTGTTTGCGTTAGTCTTATTTTTTATCAACATTAATTCATAGAATCCTTGTTGACATTTTATGTTGCGGTTAAAATTGACCCCACGCTGAGCAGAGCGCAAAATTGGTATTTCTATTTGCGTCACGACTAAATCGATTCCTTGTAGAAATGGTTTACTTGTAAATGTTACATTTTCAAGGCATTATGTCATTTCGATAGTATCGCATGCAGTAAATCCGACATGTGTCGACTAATCCTTATCGACTCTCCTATGGTCAGCTAGTATACCACGTATATGAAGTGTAGATCAGTGCCTAAGCTTTGAATAAAGTGATAAACCGGTGGAGTTTTTGGAGATAATTACTTTGTTAATGTTTTGTTCTATCTTAAAAAAGACAACTGACAGCTGTACAAATATTTATTGCAAAGAGGCATTTTCAAGAGGCAAGAAGCATTTATATTTTGTATAGTACTTCCATTTTGTATAGTACTGGCCGTGTTCCCGATGGGATTAGTCATCGGAAACTTCTCAGGAGCATTTTAAGTTTGTCGTTGTCATTATGCATAATTATATACTTACTAAAATTATAATATGACGGTTTTTTTTTCATATGAAAAGGTAAAATTTCATAGGAATAAAAACTTGTGTCCTGTGTCTGTGTAAGCCCAATTCCCACGTTTCTTACTTTAAAACGACCATCTTCAATACACATTCACCCCTTATATTTAACCTCATTTAGGGGGACAGTTTCCACAAAACGATGATAAAACTTTTACTTATAAACAAAAGCCGGTTTCGGCCAAGTGTGTGTGTGTGTGTGTGTGTGTGTGTCAGTAAACTAAATATTTTTGCTAAGTAGAAGAATATCGTTATAACTATAACCCAAATACTTTTTATACAGCTATACCTAGTCTGTTTTATCACCTTATAACTTTACGTTAGATACAATAAACAAAGTGATGAAATCCTAGATTTTTCATCACTTTGAATCTACACAAAAAATTCCACCACCTCGAATTTTTGGTTCAAAATGAAGTAATGTTTTAACCCCTCTTAAGAGGATGGTTTCAAAATATAAAAAAACATAAGTTCTAATACTGTGTCTATATCCAGACTGTTGCGACAATGACTGAGGACTGGGTCGGGATTATCCGAACGGATATCGGACCGGACCGATTCCGGTTATTAAGACAAATCGCCGATCGTTTTTAACGCAAAATGTGTTGCTAAAGGCGTTACAGAAATGATCGCGCGGGACATTTGGAGCCATGTTCGATTTCCGAAGCCATTAGGTTTTTTGCTACGCTGATGTTGCAAAATTGATGCGATGGGTAAGGGTTAAATTATTGCTTGCTCATAACATCGCTTAACTTCTGGTATCACCGTTCGTACACCGTACTTATGCATCATAATGTGTAGTGAACATAATAAAGCCCAAACCCAATAAGTCCTGATTAAGTTAGACCATTTACATACAGGAAATTAACTTGAAAAATGGGCTTTGACTGCGCTTTAGTCGATTTTAAAGTCTCTTTAACGAGCTTTTTACACTGTACGTCAACATGCATAAATTTTTTCATGGTGTCATTACAATGTTTATTCTTGAGAAGGAGAGTACCTGCTACCAAGGAGGATCATATAGAAATCATCCTTGCTGCTACATAAACAAATTTTCCGCTAAAACTTATAATGTTTGTTACTCCAGAACGGTATGTAACAAAGAGAGAAACTACAGCTTGGAAATAGTATCCATATTCATTACTTTGCCACACAAAGCTGCATTTCACTTTTGCTACTCAATAATAATAAAAATTTACGAATGCCGTGCAGTTTTTGACTGTGATTTCTTTTTATATTTGTGGTGCTGAATGAAGTTTCAATTTATCAGCATCCGCAAAAAAACATTATTTATATGATGTGTATCTCTAGACAATGGACATATTCAAAGACCTTTACCTACTTGTCATTATAAAGAACTTTGACTCTGGAACCAACCCTGTAATCGCAAAAAACAGCTGTTTCGTACAGTTCGTTGAGTGTTAATGATATTTTTCTATGAAACAACTAAATTTTTTCACGCTAGTAGAGTTGGTCTTAGAGTAAAAGTTATTTATAATGATGAAATTATGAGTAGGTACAATGATATCATTGAATGTGGCCGTCGTCTAGAGATACACCGATACATTAAATTGGTTTATTTAAGAAAAAAGTTTAGATTTTTTTTTTGCGTTGATGTTTTCAGTTTAGGAAAACTACAAAAATATATAAATACAAATGTGCTTGATTTTGTTTATAAATTAACTTAACTAGTTTTCTAAATTTAATCTTATTCAGCTTATTTGGTGCTAAGTTTACTATACATGTTTTTTTATATAAAGAGTGATTTTCAACGATACTGTTACTATATTATAGACCTATTAATGGCTTTACTTTCAAATAAGTAACTAAGGATATTGTATTTTTTTGTTGCTGTTGTCCGAAACAAATAAATATAAAAAAACTATATACTCTGAAAATATTTGAATTTTTACTTACCTATTACTCGTATACTTCTTTGCACGTTTTCAGACAGTGACGAAGTGTGGGTCGCCCAGAATTACTCTATCGGGCCCTTACGTCGGTCACCGGGCCAATGCCGGTATATTAAGATAAATATAGCTATTTTTCCTTGCAACATGGGTTTTATAAATCTTCGGGAACTCGAAATGGTGGTAGAAGAGAAATGTAGGTAAGCATTTGTGGCATAAAAGCGATTGGGAAATAGTGAGTTTAACCACTGGGTCAAAGTTTTTGAGTATCAGTTTTTTTTTTTTTAATTTTTCGTAGTACATTTTTCTGTGTATATTTGACTTGTAAAGTCTTTCAAGAAGATTTTTTTTCTCCGCTAAAGTTGTGTAATTGTGCTATTATACTCTTATAAGTATATAACAAGCTGTTTCTTAAGTTATTATTATAAGTAATATTTTTCACTGAAGTTAAATAATGATTAAGTAATAGTTTCATAATGCTGGTAGCTGAAACCATCAGATTTAATAAAGCTTAGGTAGTGCAACTGTGGTATTAATAAAGATATATATAATTATTACGTTTAGTCGTATAACATAGTTAAATAGTTTTAACAGTATAAATGCACATGAAAATCTTTAACTGATATCTGTCTTTCGGCATCTTATCTTACACTTAGTCCTAACAATACCAAGTGGGTTTGGCGCCTACGTGGAAAAACCATAGTGTCGCTGTATTATTTTTCAAAACTTTAGTTTTTTCATGTGTTAATCTTTATAAATAAAAATCGATGTGTGTATGTAATTTGTATGTTCCTTATTGACTCCAAAATGGCTGGACCGATGTTGACGGGACTTTCACTGCCAGATGATGTTAATAAGATGATAGATGATGTTATATCTACTGTGTTAATTAGCAGCTGTTTGTTTTCCATGTAAAATAAAATAAGGAGTAATCCACGCGGGTGAAACCGTGGGAAGCAGTTAGTATATAATATATGTTGTCGATCACTGGAGTTCGAGATGATTTATAATGAAGTAAAACGTATATTTTCTTATTGTTTCCAAATTTGCATATAATTCTCTAATAATATTTTCACCACATTATTGGGGTGTGACTTAAACTTGACCGAGAAATTATGCTAGATTTTGACTGTGACTATGACTCAATGATGATATGCTAATTCCATATGTGGCAAACAAGCAGGCAGGCTGCCTGATGGTTAGCAGTCACTCTCGCCTATGGATACTTAAACAGCAGAGTCATCAAAAACACGTTGCCGACCCTATAAGACTCTATTAACTCGCCTTTAATTTGTAGAACCCCATGTTGTAGCTTCTCGGAAACACCGTGGAAGTTTGTTTATTCTAAATTTTGCAAACATTGAGCAGGTATACAAAAATAGACGATGTGCTGCAAGGAGATTCTAGATTTTGGTAATTTTGGGACGCGTCCACACTACGGCGCATCCATGAACACTACATAATTTTGTGAGGTGAAACTTTTTGACAACGCTGTCTACCGCAACTCTTAATTACTTCCGCTGGTGGTCCGCAAACATTCATCTCGTAACGAGCGCAGTCTTCATTATTTACTCATGCTCACACGTTGCCGCGTACTCTGCAAATGTTTGCCTCTTAACGAGAAACCTGACTTCACCCGCGGGGGCCGTAATAAACTTTTCTTTTGTGGAGTAGGCTGGGTTTGATGATTTTAATTGCGTTGCGTTTAGTTTTGCTATTGTTATGCAAACTAACCTATTTAATAATCATGTGTACGCTGCTGCTTCATTTAGAAGGTCATTATCATGATACTTCTTTGGTATGTTTTTATTAACATGCTTTTATTAACTTCATCATCAAGTCCATCAGCCAGAAACGTCCACTGCTGAACATAAGCCTTCTCCAGATTTCCACAGTGAACGACAGCCTGCCATCTGCATTGACTCTCACTGTCGCCGATCCATTTATCGGTGGTCTAGTGGGAGACCTACCTGCGCTGCGTCTTCCGGTTCATGGTCTCTACTCAAATACTTTTCTTCCCCATCGATTATATTATCAGCAGTTCTATGACCGATGTGGCCTGCGCATTTATGCCCATTTATTAGATTCACTTGCAACTAACAGTGTCAACCAATCTCGGAAGTCGATTTTAACCTTATTACAGGGCACACAGAGATTTGACATCTTATATCTCGGGGTGACGAGCGCAGTGCATTGCCATCCAGGGTTTTGAACTGTTGAAGTTCACAATTCTGAGTGGCGTTGAGCTGTTATGGGCAAGCGTGAAGAGCCATCAGGTGAAAGACTTCGCGCGTCTCATTAAATCAGTATCATTAAAAAAAAACTTCTAACATTGTCGCATAGAAATGAAAATTTGCTAGAAAATGTAATTCGAATGACAAGACAATAACTTGATGGACAGTGAAACTCTTCAGTTAGTGTTTCTTTGACAACCCCAACCCATACATTCGTTTTGATAATCTTCAAATTCTCGTCACTGAGAACCGATACCTCAAGGTTGCCACGCAAGGCTAAATAAATTTAAAGATAAGTGGATCACATTAAAAACCGACTTCAAAAATATATGAAAAATGTAATAAGTGCCTATAAAATTTGAGGGTTGTCCTTGATTTCCCTGGGATCCCATCATCAGATTCTAACTTGGTGAAAATGGGACCAAATTGGAAGTAATACCGAACAAAAGATTTTTTTATCGGTCAACAATTGGCGGAGATATCGGTGAACATACATAAAAAAAATCAGTGGAACATAGAACCGTCCTCCTTTTTTGAAATCGGTTAAAAATAGGCTGTCATGGCGACTGCTGACAGAAGTGAAAACTTAAATCTCAGTCTGGCGCAAAACGTCACATTAGCATGCCTGTGACGCGGACCCATAAGTTTTTCCCCTACCACAAACCGCTCAACATGGCTAAAGAAGTTTTCTCTAAAAAAACATCAAAATTTTAATAGAGAGCGCGTTTAGGAAGTACCTCCAAATTGGGATACTGCAAGCAACTACTGCACATATAGACATCCGTTATCCAGTCTACCCGTGACTGAAAAGTATTCGATACGTCAGGAATTAAAATAATGTAAAAGACACGTGATAAAGTCTAACCATTGTATTATCTTTTTTAGATGCTCGTTCTAATGAACGCCTTACGACCCTTGTATAGAACCATGTATAACATTTTGCTTGTAAGAAATTCACATTCTATATTACTTTTTGCTGCTTATACTTAAACGTAATAATATAAAATCTCACAATTGAGTTTGTTCCTCTACAACAGAGTATTCCTGTAGAATTTATTGAAAAGGAAAGTTATGAATGGCAGGTGCGCCCGCCAGATGTCGTGCGTACGACGCGAGAAATTCAGCTTTAATTCGCGACTCACGATGAAAATAATTATTGAAGTAAAACAGCTATATTAAACTTGAAAGTGAAATGTTAGGGAAATACTTGAGACTTATCTAAGTGAAAATTTTCAATTTGTTTACATACAGCAGGGATATTTTACACTTGAATCGTAAAAGATAGCGATTTCCATTGTCAGTAACTTTTTGTCTTCATTTTGACTGTTGGAGGTTATTGTTGTATTTTTTTGTTGCAATAGTGTGTCGTCCAAGTTTAACATCCCTAATCAAGGATATTAAATGATAAAAACCATATTATTTGTTCCATTCATGATGTTCTACTTGCTAGTGAGATATCTCCATAAAACAGACTTAAACCTAGTGAATCCGCATTTGTTCCACTTCCAAGCCAGCTTAAAGCCAGAGTAAGCATTGCTTGATCCGTCCAAGACCGCTTGCAATCGTAGACACTGCATCTCTCTACTGTGGTTTCCCTGGCTCCTCGACTGGCGATAATGAGGGGCGAATTTGTTTGGATTAGCTTGTAAGCTTTTCTGCTGAACAAATAGCTTCGGGATTTCTTGGAGCTGAAAAATGTCCTTCTTCCGACGGTTAAGTTCATTTAAGCTTGATAAGTAAGTGGTTAAGTATATGTACCTAGTTGCAAGTATAATGTAAGACTATCTGTTTGTTCACGATTTCATACGCGAGGTGTTCATTATAAACTTTTAGAACCCTTGATTCGCGTCTTTTTTCAAAATTCTTAGCGGATTTGTCAAATTTCAGTATCGTATGCCAAGTAAGTCTTCACAATTTCATGATGATTCTTTGTATATAATATAGATGAATCGTTCTAATGCATGCATGAGTTTGTGTGTGAGCGAGTGTGATCTTTGTTACCCCTTAACTCTGCAACATCTAAACGAATTTAGATGAAATTTGTATGGAGTTTTATACTTTTATATTGTGGAAATATTTAGATATTTTTATAATGCCACAGGTGGCAAACAAGCAAACAGGCCACCTGATAGTAAGCAGGAAATACCAAAGACATATAACAGTGCCTCGGAATTTTAAGAATTGTTTATGTTATGGGATTAAAAATAGGAGGATTTATGTGTTAATCGAAGGTATATGCTACCTCCAGACCAAAATTTACTAAATCCGTAAAGCTGTTACAAAGTTTACTGTTGAAAAATGTATCATCATCATCATCATCATCAGCAGCAGCCAAAAGACGTCCACTGCTGAACATAGGCCTCCCCCTTTAACCTCCACACTGAACGACATCCTGCCATCTGCATCCACTGGATGCCCGCGACTTTCACAATGTCGTCGGTCCATCTAGTGGGAGGCCTACCTACGCTGCGTCTTCCGCTTCGCGGTCTCCACTCAAGAACCTTTCTTCCCCATCGGTTAACAGTTCTTTGATCGATGTGGCCTGCCCATTGCCACTTCAACTTGCAGATTTTAATAGCTATGTCGGTGACTCTGGTTCTTTGGCGAATATCTACGTTTCGGATTTTATCGCGCAAAGAAACTCCGAGCATAGCTCTTTCCATTGTACGTTATGTGACTCTGAGTTTTTCCAAAAGGCCAACAGTTAAGGACCACGTCTCAGTACCATATGTCATCACTGGCAACACACACTGGTCAAATACCTATACACTTACAACTGTATACACTAACTAGCTTACTTGACAAATGTATACACTTACCTAAATATTTTTTTTTGCATTTATAATGTTAGTGTAATCTATCCACCCTCTCTCTAAGAAATGGCCTGTGTCCAATCACTGGGAATATGAAAGCTAATAATGATGAATGTTACAGTGATTTCTGTAGGAAACCGCCTCATATTACTTGGCAAAACTCAGAAACTATAATTCGATTTTGATTGCACTTTACTTACTTTGAAAGCTCTCTCCCAACCTCCTAATTGTCTCTATCCTAGACCAGCACCATCCAATATTTATGAAACCCCCGAGCTCGTCGAACTATCAGGTCAGGAGGTGACCTAGGGGTCGACTGTTGGGTAGGTCAAAACATTGGTTGGATTGGTTGGGTCTGTCTGGGTGCATTTGGTTGTATAAAAATAACCTAGTAGATTAATGTACCTATCCAACAGTAAAGTGATTACCTATAGAAGAAAAAAAATCAATGCAGTCTATTCTTTGATCTATCTATATCCTAAACTAAACAAAACTTGACAGCCCTCAAATTTTTGCCATCCTTTTTTCACACATTGAAATAAAATGAGACGTAGATAATTTTAGGCCTGTCACATTAGTTTAGTGAGTGCTACAGTAAAACCAATGTCAAAAGTTAGCTGCTATCGCCTATAAAATCAAACATTTACATGTACAGACATATATGTATTCTGTGGTACAGATTAATCGTCAAAACTGTTGGTAGCCAAACGTAGATCTATTCTATTTATTATATACTAGGTGACCGTCCCGGCGTCGCACGGGTGTAATCTCGGCCTTCGGCCTCGCTACAAAATATAATATAGCCTATGTCACCCGCGGATAGTGTAGCTTCCCAACAGTGAAATAATTTTTCAAATCGGTTCAGTAGTTTCGAAGCCTATTCAATGCAAACAAACAATCAAATCTTTCCTATTATAATATTAGTATAGATATAAAAAATAAAAATAAACTATAGGTACCTACCAAGTTATTAACTTTACTGTAGATAATAAAGCACCCTGTTTTTTTTTTATTATTTTATGCCAACATGTATCAATATTCATAAATCTTAGAGGCAGCATGCACTAGGTACCATGAGCGATGACCCCTACTTGGGACGTTGACAAACCGCCCCAAGCCACCATGAAAACGCTCAAATACATCATCGGGTTGACAGCTCGGTTCTGCGGAACGAAATGCCATATTTTATTTTTCAAGGCGTGATCCATTGACAGAAAAGTTAGCCGTCTTGTTGGATGATTTTGTTCGCTGACAGTTTGAAGTATTTTTTTTAGGTTTATCTTATTTTGGTAAGCACCATAAAGCATTTCTGAGTATCTAATTAAAGCATAGTTATAGTATTATCAAGCGTACATAACTCAATTTCCCGATAATAATTAGTTCAGATATTGTGTTTATCTTTTACTGAATCTTATTGGATAATAAAACTATTTGTACAAGAAAATTATACTTACTTATTTTAAATAATAAAATACCAAAATTAATACCACGTAATATAAGTAATCCGTGTCAGTGTATAAGTAATCTAGCTATTTATCACTGTATGTTCTCCAAATGTGGCATTGAGCTGTTATAGGCAAGCGTGAAGAGCCATCAGGCCAGCGACTTCACTCGTCTCGTCAGAGTGTAAAAAAAAAAAGTGTTCATTTAGTGTGTGGTTATAGTGTGTAGTTATATCGTAAGTGTGTAGTTTCTTCAAGTGCCTATTGGTTGATTGCTCTCAAGAATGACGGAACACGCAATGACGCAGGCGAGCAATTGCTTTACACCGGTGCGCAACTTACTTGCAACCGTACTTTAGCACCATTGAGTTCATGCAATTGAAAAAGTAAATTTGCCCCGTCCTTTACTATATAAGTCAACTGATAATAGGCTGCACTGCCTATTATCAGTTGACTTGTGTCAGTTATCAGTGCACTCGCAGTTTGTAACTACAATCTCGTATGTATTTATGCGTGGTATATCTTGAACGTTCTGTGTTTAAAATATACTTACCTACTTACTGGGGTGTCGCTGTGCTGTGACTCCAAAGTGCATATTTTCCTCAGATGATGAACAAAGCCGCTCAAAGTGGCATGAGTTAGCTAGAGCTTACGCAGATTAGTTTCCACAGCGTCAAACCAGCGATACTGAAGTTGGGACGCCCTATCTACCTACGCGACGTTGGCCGATCCAAATACGCTGCAAAAGTGTTTTATTAAAAAAATACCGATCGAATTGAGAACTTTCTTCATCTTTTGAAGTCGGTTAAAAATGGTGTTGCTTACCATATTTGACTTGATTTTTGTTTCGCGAATTTGGAAAAGTCGTAGAATAAAACTTGTTTGTTTTGATGTACTGAAGCCGGCCCTTAAGAGTAAGCTAACTGAGTACCTACCAGTGACTCTGTATTCAGGTATGCTTTAGCTATTAATTCCATCTAGATTCGTAGAGCTAATTGGTTCACGTTTATCTAAATGAAGCCACAAGGAAAACCGCAAATAAACAATTTCCTCGCGAATCTACGCGTTCGTGGATCATTCTTGTCACGCTCCACTGATAGGTGATTAATGACATGGATTACGAAGTCTTGGCTGCTAAACGAGGCTTTTAGGAACAGCGAAAATAAAACTGTTGTAATTTTTAGGTGCCTAGGCGTAAGATGACAAATGGTATTGGTGAGAGTAATGCTTCATGTATCTCTATCTCGCTCGCGCATTTCAAAATGTTTGAAGATATAATCTCAAAAATATCGTAAGGAAACCAGTATGTCCAAGAACCTCAAAAGATCAAAGACATGACATCATCAACATGCTCTGACCCAGCATGGTGGATTACGGCCAGTGACGGTAGTGGTTAGTGGTAACTTCGATTACGGCCTATCCTCTCTCTGAGAGAAGGCATGTGTCCCAACAGTTGGGAGCATGATAGACTGAGATGATAATGATGTGAAATCTAAGCTGAATTAATAAAAAAACTATACCATAACATGATTGTCATTATTTAACATTAATTGTCATTATTTTGTTATAGTCTTCTACGCTGACAACACACAGCGAATCTCAATGACGCGGCGCGTGCGACTATCGCTCTCTAGCGTATTGTGAAGTATCGTCACGGGTGGGGAAGGCGCGCTCGTCTGATTACGTTACTCGATTTGAGCGTCTGTTTAGAGTCAACCTACTGCTTTAGGTTATATATATCTACTGTGGTACAGGTGTGTGGACGGGGGCAGCGTTTAAGCGAGTAATTTACGTATAATATTAAAAAAACTTAGTTTTTCTTCTCGTTGTGTATCAATTCTTTCAGTCGACCTAAAAACTCCTCCTAGATTAGGGCTAGCCACTCAGCCTATACAAATTTGCCTTCTATAAAATTGGATCCAACATTTATAATAGTAAATTGGTTTTGCCTGTCAGAGCCTACTGAACTCATTTTGATACTAAGCCTGACTAAATAAATTATTCAGCGCAAACTATTAATCTCTATCCCTGAAATGCAGTCGGATTTCGATCGATGTGAATATTTAAGTTGAAGATAGACGCGCTTCAATGTGCCAACGATTTTCTGAAGTATTCCATATTGTGCAATCTCTTTCAGTTGGCAGACAATGAGGTGCGCGCCGTCGGGATATCACTCAACGTCACGTTATACGAGTATTTTTGTATTTACATACAATACTTAGAGGGAATAATTTCTATTGTAAAGCGGCGGCTTTGAGGCTTTGACGCGGGCGCGTTGGCGCGCACAATTGCAAACTGCGTACTGCAGTAACTCTGCCATTGTTTAGTATTTTCTGTTTGTTGAAAAATTATTCTATAAATAACTGCATATTTTATTGTATATTTAAATAGAGTATGTAATATGCTTCCATACAGTGCTAGGCTGTAAAGATATAAAGGTAAGCAACCTCTTAAGGGCGGCCTCAGTACATCAACCGCCCTTACGAGGACGCTCAGTGATTACCAAAAACCCTGTATATGTTTCTTATTTATTGTCTATAGTCTATACTATAATATTTAAATAGAACATTGCCCTTGGGGACCGGGAGCTCACCTCATTTTCAAAAATCTTTCGGAGCGCCTTTTTAACGCGATGCGTAACCAAAATGCTGGCGTGTATCTGGCTCAACGTACATAATTATAAGCATTGCCATTCAACGTGGTAATGCCGCCAGCATGCTGGGTGCGCTGCCAACTGATAGTGGGCTTGAGCATTTGGATTGTCTTTAGTCCTTCAACGGTCTATGGACAGTCTAACTGTTTATTTAGTGTTAGTGTTAGCTTGTAGTTTGTTTAGTTAATAAAGGCACTTGCCCGTAAAAAAATAGAACATGTAAAGTACAGTTATATATTATGATTATTTACGGGATATTTACCGTGGTAACGTTTTGGAAGGAGCTCCCGATAATCATATAACTGTAGTGAACAACCGTGATAGTTTAAAACAGAACATGTAAATCCGGAAGTGTGGTGTAGTGTTTCAAAGATAAAAGCTACTTTCGAATAATATGGTAGATATTATTTAGTTTTCATAATAGGCTTACGTTTGACTGCCACCTCGCCTGATATTAAGCGATTATGCGGTCTATGATAGAGCACGCTCACCCAAAGAAACACCTTATCTCTGCTCGAACTGCTAGAGTGTGGAATGCGCTCCTGAATGGGTGTTCCCCGATAATTACAATCTGGGTGTCTTCAACCTACCTATAGCTCAATAAAAAGTAAAATAATAATTAATTAAATAATTTAAGGATGTTAAAGGTATTTAATTAATTAGGAAAATGTGTGCATACTATTTCTTTGCATAATAAAGAGTTTAACACAGCTGCTAACACATCAAATACCTCTCAACGTTAAATATTCCATTTGAGAACCTACTAACCTGCGAGTAAAAGAGGTCGTTTTAAATCGACATAACCTCCTTCAGAAACATCCTCAAATACGAGCGCTGATCCTCCATTATGATAAACAAGCGTCACCACGGCGGGAATATTCAAATTAAAACGGCAGGTACAGGAAACCCTTTTGACTCGAAGTCACAAGTGTGAATATGGGACCATATACAACTATAACATAGAACAGATACACGCATAATTATTTTCATTGCACTTCGTTGATAATATTTGATCTGGAATGTGTCTACGAATTCTGTTTAAAAGTGAGATAGTATTAACAATATCATTTTAAAGAAGGAATTTTCCGTGCAATTTTCGCCCTAATTCGACCACACTTAATTCACACCATTTCGACACACCTTTCCGTTGCTTGAATGCGAATGTAACTTGCTGTATTATGCAATGTGTTTATCACATTTCAGGAATGAAACGGCTGTACTTAACTTGATGAAATGTGACAGAGGGATCATAAATATATAAAACTATTTTTTTTTGGGAAATGCAAGAAATTTGGGTTACGGCTTTGGGTAAGATCGGTATGGAAATTAACTGCATATTATCATGATGTCGATGTACTGAATTGATGTTGTGTTCAGGCATTTGTCTCAAATATTATACCAAGTAGATAAATAGGTGATCATCCAAAAAATAATAATATAGAAGGTATAAGTACCATAAAGAGACACCGGATATAACATAACAGTGTGTTAATGTATACCTGTTATCAGTGTTATATACTTTTATGTACACCAGTGGGTTTTTTTTACTGTAACAGGAATATAAATTATAGTCGTAGCTTAACTTCTACTCCATATACCTAGTATATGGAGTAGAAGTTAAGGTAATAATGTCATACTTATGTTGCAGATTTGTAACTTTAAAAATTCTCTTTTAAACGCCTAAGATTTTTAGTTGCGGGAAAAAATCACCTGTTTATTTAGTACATTATGCTAAACTCTGAAATGAAACACGGCCCACGTACAGTGTAGTAGACAAAGTGTCCACAAGGTGCCTTGTGCCAAATATTTGCGTAACCAGCTTAGGGATATTGCATTTGTGTCTAAGTGACCCAGGTAATGGAGGATGTATGTGGTCGGACACACATCCTTGGTTTAAAAGTTAAATACCATACTATAGAATATCTTGATTACCCAAAATAGTTAAAGTCACGAGCCTAAATTGCGTATACTATCTTTCTAGCAGCGCCAAGGCAATGCTAAAAATTGTTATCTAAGTTGTATTTGTCATAAATTTACTTATTTTTTTTGGAGTTTACTCCTTAAGAAATGATTTGAGTTATAAGGCCCGGTACGGAAATTTTATGAGGAGTAAAATCAAGTGTAACACGAAAAGTTGAGGCGTTACGTAGAAAGAGACAAACATATATATCTGTAGGATTGAACGTGTAAAAGAATGGTGCTGCCGAGTAAACTCCAATCGTGCGTCGTAGCTGACACACACACACACTTTTTTTATCTCTACGTTTTTATTTGCTGTGTTATTTTTATTTATACAACTAGTTCAAACGATCTCTAATTTCAGGCAGAATGACCAAAATGCTGGCCGCGTTGCCTCGCTGTATGGCGAGGCAAGTTTCTGGCCCAAATATAAGGCTAGCAAATAAAATAAAAAAAGTTTAAATAGTTTCGTAAAATGAAACTCAAAAATACTATTACCAAACCAATTATCAATTTGGTACTTACTGAATATTCTGAGTGGCATAAATATACAAAAATCTTGAGAGATGTTAGTAAAATATTGACTACAATGTTTTTGTTTTTTTATGATACTGGGTGACGAGACGAGCAAAGTCGCTCGCCTGATGGCTCTTCACGCTTACCCATAACAGCTCAATGCCACTCAGAATTTTAAACTTCAACAGTTCAAAACCCTGGATGGCAATGCACTGCGGTCGTCACCCCGAGATATAAGATGTCAAATTTCTGTGTGCCCTGTAATTTTTCTTTATATGTGGGTTTGATTTTTAACCGACTTTAAGAGGGAGATTCTCAGCTCGGTCAGTTTTCTTTATGTACCTACATCAATTACTCCGCCATGTGTAAACCAGTTCACGTGATTTTTACGGTTCCGTACCCAAAGGTTTAAACGGGACCCTATTCCTAAGCCTACACTATCCGTCTGTCTCTCCGTCTATCTTACTACGGCTGTATCTATGGAACCGTAATAGATAAACAGTTCAAATTTTCACATAATATGTAATGTTACGGTAGATTACCTAAGAAATATAAAGTGCAACACCAAGAACCGTCAGACGCGGTCGGTGACCGCCTGGGCGTAAATTTGTCTTTTGCGCTACTTTTTCTATTTTGTGGTGGTAAATAATAGGTCGGGGAAAAAGTCTTTTCGTATTTTGTATGTATAAAGTTGTAGTAAAAATCTCATCGGTTGTACTGTTTGTATCTGGCTGGTTTTGATACCATTAAAAATATGATATTTTAAAAAAGGAATACAAAAAGTAAAAAGCATTTTCCCGCCATTTTTCAATTGTTTTTTTGTTTGATAAAATGAGTGAATCTAACGAAGAAATTCGATATATTGTGAAATTTTATTACAAAAAAGGGAAAAATGCGACACAAGCCGCGAATAAAATTTGTGACGTTTATGGACCTAATGCAGTGTCATCAAGAGTAGCACAATGTTGGTTCAAGCGTTTTCAGTCCGGGAATTTTGATGTCAAAGATGCAGCTCGCTCTGGTCGCCCTGTTACGGATAAAGTAGATGCTATTTCTGAAAAAGTGGACCAAGATCGGCATATTAGTAGTTACGACGTAGCTGAAGAACTGGGGATTGACCACAAAACAGTTTTGACCCATTTGAAAAAAACTGGGTATACAAAAAAACTCGATATTTGGGTGCCACACAAGCTCACTGAAAGAAACCAAATGAATCGTGTACTCATTTGCGACTCTCTATTGAAACGTAACGAAACCGAACCGTTTTTGAAAAGATTGATCACTGGTGATGAAAAATGCATCACCTACGACAAGAATGTGCGCAAACGATCATGGTCAAAGGGCAGTGAAGCACCACAGACTGTAGCGAAACCCGGATTAACACGTAATAAGGTGATGCTGTGTGTATGGTGGGATTGGCAGGGCATCGTTCATTATGAGCTTTTACCGCCGGGCAAAACCATCGATTCGGATCTCTACTGCCAACAGCAGATGAGACTCAAACAAGAAATTGAGAAAAAACGGCCGGAATTGATCAACAGAAAGAGTGTGGTCTTTCATCATGATAACGCCAGACCGCACACATCTTTGGCCACTCAGCAAAAATTTAGAGAGCTTGGTTGGGAAGTGTTAATGCATCCACCATATAGCCCTGACCTTGCACCCTCAGATTTCCACCTGTTTCGATCTCTTCAGAATTCTTTGGGTAGTGTTAGATTAACATCAAGAGAGGACTGTCAAAACTACTTGTTGCATTTTTTTGATCAGAAGTCCCAAAAATTCTACAGCAACGGGATCATGTCACTACCTACAAGATGGCAACAAGTTATCGAACAAAATGGCACATATATATTATAATTAAATGTAATTAAACTTGAAAAAAATATGTCTTGAATTTGTTTAAAAAATACGAAGAAACTTTTTCCCCGACCTTATATATACGGAAACCTCAGTGCGCGAGCCCGACTCACACTTGGCTGGCTTATTTTTTGTATTAATAATTATTTTATACAACAGAGGTAAAAAAAAAACAAGTTGCTAGTCCTATGATAAGCGCCACGATTCCGATGATAGGTCCAGTTGACAGTATGGTCTACTTCTCAGCACATTGTATTGGTTCAAGTAGAAGGAATCTCGTGGTGCAAGTTTCTCTGCTTATTACATTTTCAATAACTTTGAGCTAGCGCCGGCGTGGCGTTCCCTCGTGCCCCAATGTACGCCACAAATGGATTTCTAAGTAATTTGTCAAAAGCAGTTATTGTAGTACCAGTGTTTTACTGAGTACGTAATCTGGGACATATAAATAAATATCTTGGACATTATTGCACACATGGTCATCTGATCATGGTCAAACTAAGCAAAGCTTTTAATATGGCTGCCAGAGACTGATATACATACATATATATTTTTAAATACACACTTAAATATACGAGTATATTAACACCCAGACATAGAACAAACACAATCATACGAATTATTAATTATAATTTTTATTAATATATCATCATAACTGTCATAAGCACATAGAACAGCCTGTATTAGCTATAATTTATTGCCATCATCAATTGTGTGATCTATTGAAGAGGTCTATTGGTTCGTCAATTGTCTCTGCAATAATAGCCCCAAACATGCTCTATTGTTAACTCCCAAATAACATGGTAATTGGTAATTATAGTTGTGGTAACTACCACTGCAACATTAATGACAAACTAGTTGCTTTTTGCGGTTTTACCTGCGTAGACAATTATTAAGAAACAGTACATTTATCCAGGATAAAACAAACTACCCTATGTCAAGCCAACTATATATTTTATTTTTAAGCGATTACCGTCGTCACCGTTGTCTATTGATACCTGTAACAACACGGGTATACAGACTATTAAACAACCTTTTTGAAGAACCCCATGTTACAGTTGTGTACTGTGCTTAGAAAAATGATCCTGCATTCCAAAAATACTGTGCGGTGCGAAGCCGGAAAGGTGAGATTTAAATATCATTTGTTGCAAAAAAGATTGTGTACAAAAAAGTTATATATATTATATAGGTTTTTAGGTTCTTCAACTAAAATTTTTGGTTTTTATGTATGTATAGTTTTATTCATTAAATAAATATTTGTTTTTTATTTATTTTATAGTTACTCGAAAATGTCGCAGGTTAGCTCATTCCATATAAATTGTAAGAGGCAACAAAAGATCGCCTAAAATGCACAGTGTTGTGCAAAAAATTACGTCAATCTATTGCTCTGTTGCAGCCTGCAAGAGGAACAAAATAACTCACTTTTGCATGATGATGATAAGTTATTTATTTTTTTATTAATTTAAATATCACTACACAGACACCGTGGTGACACAGGGGTCCGTGACTTTTGTTACGCTTTTATTACAATTTTGTTAACTTATAAGAATTAACTTTAGCTATACACAATACAGGGAGAGGAAGTTAGTTATATCTTATTCTAAGGTTAAAACAATTCAGTCATGTTATTATGATGATAAATTAAAAAGTTTTCATGATAACTCATAAAGAGTTTTGAGTTAGGTATATAGCTTATGTTCTATTTTCAGAGAATTTATTGGAAAGGAAATCCTATGTCATTTTCAGACAATTTTTTTGAAAAGATATAAAGACTTAATAACCAATAAAGTGTGTTGGAAAGAAGTTCCCTATCCGTAAGTTCGTTATTGTCGGGTAAGAAATTAATGTCTCATTCCCAGTTAAAATATTCAAATAGACAAAACATTGAAATTAATTAAAAGTTGTGTTCCATTCAACGTGTTCCATCCTCCGCCACACCATAGCTTACCATCAGCGAGTAGGTCGCAAAACGTAAATATATTTAAATGTGTATAAAATGTGTGTTAGGTATTTATGTCCTGTGCACTTTATAAACAATAAAATTTATTGGTAAGAAAATTAGTATCTCATTTTCAATATATAAAAATCGATGTGTGTATGGACTCCAAAATGGCTGGATAATTTTGATGGGACTTTCACTGGCAGATAGATGATGTTATAAGGAGTATCTTAAGTATCGTATCTTAATCTTTTTAATATGTGTGTAGCTTTAAGTGTGTGTGGATTTTTGCTATAAATAAAATATTGTCTATTGTCTATTAAGCAAATGTTATTGAGGGTTACCCGCGGGGCGCAGCTGGTTCTTAATAAAAATACGTACCTATTCAAATTGACTCTATTCCTCAAAATTATTATAATATGTAGTCTCTTTTAGAATAAAAACCTATATCTCTCTCTACCTCTATCTAGCTATATCTTGTACTTCATAACCAATGCAAAGCAAGCCACGGAGCTCTGTGGACGTCATAAAGTAATAATTTCTCAGAACGAATTCATTGCAAACTCCAAGACGGCGCAAATGCCCGCGGGACAGAAATTGCCTGGCTTTATTGTTTACTAGCTATGCCTTGCGGCTTTAAGTTATATATATTTTTACTTCAACCCTCAAAGCGTTGATTTGAACAAATTAAATATTTCTAGTGAGGACTATACTGAATCCAAATCAGTGAAAATATTCGTTTTTGTTGAAAGAAATAAACGAATCAATGAAACTGAGTCCTTATTCTCAATTGTTGTTATCACGTTGTTATAGCAGTTTTTGACAGCTTATCCATACCAAATTTGTCAACATTTGTAAACTATCATAACGGTTGGTTACTTAATGATGACTACAATGACCTTTTGACTTAAAACCACAGTTCCGTATAACTCTAAGCTTATAAGTATTATAAGGACACAAACACATCAGTTCAGTTTCATTCAGTTTCATCGTTCTCTGTGAAAAAACTGCATTTAGTGCTGCTCCACGATTTCAGGGCAAAAAATCTCAAAGAACTTGGAGATCCTCGGCATTAACATTTCTAGTGACGTTCAGTTTCGGGGTCCCTTGGAGGCCAAAGCTAAACTCGCTTCCAAGAAGCTCGATGGGCTTAACAGAGTGACGCGAAACTTCACGCCGGGACAGCAACTTCCTCTTTATAAAGCACAAGTGCGGCCCCACATGGAGTGCAACACTCCATGTGGGGCCGCACTTGTGCCTCTGGAATGGCGCACCGGAATACCAGCTATAGCCTCTTGACTTCCTACAGAGGCGAGCCACTAGAATTGTTGGCGACCCCAAGCTAACAAGCTGGATTCACTTAGCCTCCAAAGAGATGTGGGTTCCCTCTGCATTTTTTATCGCTTGCTTTTCAGGGAATGCTCTGAAGAGCTTTTTGATGTTATTCCTGCGTCAGACTTTTACTACCGCACTTCCTGTCACCATCAAAAAGCTCACCCTCACATCATGCAAAGCTGGAAATCCCATATCGTTCGATCTTCCTTCCGAGGTTCAACATGAAGTGTTTCGGTAAAAAAGTGTCTACATCTACCTATCCAGGGTGGTGACGGTGATCATAGGCGGCGGTTTCTGCTTACCATCAGGTGGACAGCATGCTTGTGTGTCGCTCTTTTTATTAAAAAATAAAACAGGCAACTCTGATCCAATTTTATCAAAATCCATCTTTTAGCACAAGATAAGAATCACATCCGCCACAAGAAACTATTAAATACAACATTAAAATTAGAACAAAATTTACGTACCTAAAAAAGTGATATTGCATCAAACCCTGTCTCTCACAACTTGTCCAGGTGATTCTTGTTTTTGAACTCGTGTGTAATTTTAATGAGTTTCTCCCTGGGCCAAGCAGGGACGGCCCCGAGCGAGGACAGCTATATTAGCGGGAGAGCCTCAAGTGACGGAAATCCCCCTTACGCCCCAGCGCGTCCCTAAAGATCAACTAGTGCTGTGTTTTAAACTAATCCTATCGATGTAGCAATGTGGTGATATAACCTAGGTTACTTACTAGTTTAATAAGTTTGTAGTGGTTTGCGTTCTAGTTCGCACTTTTCCATGCTAACGCAATCCTATCATGAATAAAAGATAATAAATTTTAAGAGCTAAATTTAAAAGCAAAAGTAAACCACATTTTGCCAAATTCACAATTAATATTATCTAACTTGCTCGCGACTTCGTGCGCTTGGTGAATTGATTCATCTTCCTCTTTTTCCGTGGTTGTCCTGCTTTTGTTCCATTCCCATTGTTATTAGTAAAATATATAATTATTACAGGTTTTTTAACCGTGATGAATCTGAATTCTGCAATTTATTGTGTTGCTTGCCACATAAAATTTAATGCTAAATTCATCGATGTCGATAGTTTTAGTTAGGGCATCTCTATTCGTGCTATTAATTTCGACAGCCTCCATAAGCGAGGCAGTCGGCGTTATTAGCATACCCTTTAATGCGTTATAATTTACTGCACTTTATATTAAACAAAACAAAATTAAAACTTTACTAACTAGACTGAGGGGAAACAAGCAGACGGAGGGTAGAAAAGGGGAAAGCTCTCGTATGTCAATTAAGTTAATTATCTTAATTTATAATTAATGTTATTGTCCATTCAATTATTCTAACACAGTCTAACACAAAGGATAGATTATAATTTTAAGATAATATCATTTAATATGCATCACTCACCATGTGAAGTATTTTTTTTTTCATGAACAGTGCACAATGATGGAACAAAAAAAAAAAAAACATTTATTTTAGGCACTCCAATGACCCATAAAATAAAATACAAACTAACACTACAAATAAAATATAAAAGCTTATTGTTTCAACAGTCTGTCCTAGCGGACATGCAACGTTTTTGTATTATAATAGGTACCTAGGTACGTAGCAGTAGGTAGGTACATTTTTTACATATTTAACTCGTATTTACAAATTCTAATACATAGGTATTTGCATTACGGATTATTAGTTTTACTGATAGAACTCACAAAAAAAAAAACATTTACATTATTAATAAGTACAATTTTACCTTGCTTTTACTGCCTAGAAATATTTTAGAGAATGCCCATAAATCTGCATAAAAATTTAAACATCCAGCCACATAGAAACGTCAGGCGCCTTTAAGAAAACTCACAATGTAGGTAACCACCTTCCAAAATATTGCTCAGCATCCAAAGGCGCACATGAAAACTACCGACATTGTGCCGTGTGCACACAGCTTTGTATTCAAGCGGACGGTAGCAGTTTCTTTAAAGCCAGGATAGAAGCTTAAAAGAATATAAAGAGAGGTGAATTGGCCTCAGGACGAAAGGGGCGGTCAATCGAAACGGTGAGACTTCTCATTATAGAGACCCGATGGACGATTTTGGAGTCTATTGGATAAAAATTGACTTTCAATTCGTTAAAAATGCTATTTTGTAAGTACATCTGGTTATCGTCGCGTAGCATAATTAATAGATGGGTACCTATATAACTTCAAAGCATATAAATTACATGTGATATTAGTTTTTAGTTATTATATCAAACTTAGGCTGTAGGCTTTATTACTTTGGCAGGCATGACAAATACAATATGGCCGAAAACGTCAAGCAACGTCATACTTTAATTACACTTTTGCAATTTTCTGTAAGAAAGAGATAAATAGCTCCCTATTCGTCGAACTGAAATAAGAATTCACGTGCATGTTCAAGCATATGTACAAGCTTCTTTATAAATAAGCTTGCGTTTGACCGCCATCTTGCCCGATGTTAAACGATGATTCAGTCTACGATAGAGCACGCTTCATCATCATCATCAGCCATAAGACGTCCACTGCTGAACATAAGCCTCCCCCTTTAACCTCCACACTGAACGACA
This sequence comes from Agriopis leucophaearia, assembly GCA_949125355.1. Lineage (NCBI taxonomy): Eukaryota > Metazoa > Arthropoda > Insecta > Lepidoptera > Geometridae > Agriopis > Agriopis leucophaearia. The sequence goes on from OX421262.1 coordinate 7,071,402, forward strand.
ACCTGCCATCTGCATCCACTGGATGCCCGTGACTCTCACGATGTCGTCGGTCCACCTAGTGGGAGGCCTACCAACGCTGCGTCTTCCGGAAACGAGAGCACGCTTGCCTAGATGAAAACGATTCACTTGCGACTTGAAAACACCTAGAGCGGGAGTAGATTATAGTAACGTGGCGTGGTGGGTGCGAACGCATCAGGTCTAAATCAGACTTGATGCCTTTAGTCAAACTCAAAAGACGCTCCCTGCAAAAGATCTTGTCGCGCTTTTTTGTACATTAGTTAGTTCAATTAGTGTAAAAGTTTGCTGTCTTAGAGTTCATGAAAAATTTGTAAGTTAGTACGCCGTACTTACAGTTTTTGCGTAAGCGGTATGGTGAAGAGTTGGTGAAACACGGAGATATTTGAGCACGAACGATAATATTGTACTAAGGCATATCTCTTTTTTTATGATACTGAGCGACGAGACGAGCGAAGTCGCTCGCCTGATGGCTCTTCACGCTTGCCCATAACAGCTCAACGCCACTCAGAATTTTGAACTTCAACAGACAGTTCAAAACCTTGGATGGCAATGCACTGCGCTCGTCACCCCGAGATATAAGATGTCAAATCTCTGTGTGCCCTGTAATTTCGCTGGAAACATTGCCCTTCAATCCGGAACACAGTAGTAGAACATATCTATTTTCTTTGAAGAAAACACTCATTCAAGCAGTGCAATCCAATGTCCAGCTTTTGGAATAAATTAAGTATGTTAAAAAATAAGGTAAAATTATTTGTTGTTGTCATTCTAAAGACAATGTATAACTAATAACTAACCCTCAACAACCATTATAATTGAAATACATAAATTATATACCTACTCTATCTTAGTTATTCGCGATATAAAAGCTAAACTATTGAAGCTCCTATCATAAAGTTGAATAACTATTCAAGAAATTTGAAGTTCGACTTTTAGCAAAGAAAAGTTTAATAAGTGTTCGCTGGAGTATCCATGCCCAAGTTTCGATAAGAAACGAGCTTCGACTGAATTCGACCACTTTACAGGGTTCCCTTTATTCTTACGCTCCGTCGGCACTTTTAATGACTTATCCGGTTATTTTCAAACGCTGAAAGTAGCCATTCGTTTTTTAGATTCCTGTTTGAGAGGTTTAAACTGTAGGTATATTTTGCTCAGCAGTATTGACTTGCTTACTCTTTCCACCTTTATACGCAGTTTATTTTGCGAACTGAGAAACTCAGTTGCCAGTTCCTTCATAATTATTTTCACACTTTTAACAATATCAAAGCTAAAATTGACGTAAATTATTGCGGTCGTCTCATATACAAAATTAATTAATTACTCCAACGATAGTAACTTTACAGTATACGTAATTTCCGTATTATTAAAACAAAATGTATGAAACACACGTCTGATTCCATCATCATCATCATGTTGATCCTTTTTATTACCTCTGTTGAATTTAGGCCTCTTTTTTTCTAGGCCTGCCATGACATTTGTCTTTTGACGTGCTAGTCGAATTTAACCCGCTATGTTAACAATGTCGTGTTTTTTTTTTAAATTAATAATACATAATAGGCTTGCACTTGATCGCCAACTCGCCCGATGTTAAGCGATGATGCAGTCTACGATGGAGCATGCTCCATCCATCCATAGATCCATCTTGCAGCTAGACGACCAACGCTCCGCTTACCTTGCCTCGGCCACCACTCTGTCAAAACCTAAATACATAAAATCTGGGTCATTTTTGCACACACAGTCATCTGACCCCAAACTAAGCAAAGCTTCTAATATGGCTGCCAGAGACTGATATACGCACATATATAAATTGAAATAAATACTTAAATAGATATTAACACCCAGACATAGAACAAACACAAATGTTAATCACATAAATGTTTTTCCAAGGTGGGAATTGAACCCACGCCCCCAAGAACAGAAGGTAGGTTCACTACGAACTGAGCCACCGGTGCTGATACTCCACATGTTATCACTGAGCCTAACAACGTGTCTTGTCCAACTACACTTCATTACCGCGATTCCGACATCTCGAACCTTTATTCTTCGGCGTATTTCGGTATTACGAACTCTGTCTTGTATTTGATATCTAGCATGGATCCCTCCACGGTTCATTGTACCTTGATTTTATGCAGTCTCATGTGTGAGCGTCCATGTTTCAGCACTTAAGTCATAATGGGCATACATTGGTTGAAGAGGCGAGTTTACAAACATTTTGGGATATGGCGTGACTTTAGGATGTCGTCTAGTTTTTTAACTGCTCACCTGAGCCGTATGCACCTGGAGACTTCCTTCTTTTAATGTTCTGTGCCAAAATATAGAGTATGATCAAGATACACGTAACTGTCAACCGTTCCTACGCTCTCCTTTCCTATCATGATTAGTAAATTGATCCTGTAAACGTTCGACATCACTTGGCCATTTACCTTTAAACTAAGAAGGCTGAAATAAGGCAGGAAGAAGCATCTGAAAATTTATTTACTATGGAAACTGTTTCTAACAGAAACAGTTTCCATAATAAATAAATTTTCTGTTCAGAGTACAGCTAAGCTTTATCTAAATAAAAAATCATATTATTTTCTTCATCGGAAAAATCAAAGGATCGTTTTATTGAATCAGATGTAAACGTGAATCGTAAAAAGTTCCATGAAATCCAATCAAATTTATCTATTTGCTTTGAATTTCACCCTTTATTCCAGTATTGAAATGTTAGGGCTACCATCAGTCTGAAATTAAAGATAACCGGAAAATACTGGTGCCCTTGTTTTTTGCCTATCTAATACGAAGACTTTTTTGTACAATGAAACAAACACAATTTCGAGAGCGAACAAAAACTTGATGCCTCCATTTTTATTCATCAATTTCTATTAGACTAGCATGCGCTGCCTGAATGATATTCCCCGATTGTAACAAAATCGCGAGTGAATCGGGTTTTCCTAGGCTATTATGCTCCATCGTAGCCCACATAACATATATCATCAAGCGAGTTTGGCGGTCAAACGATTTTTTTAAATTTATATTTATCATTATCGTCAGGCTATGAAAACGCTTTGCTTGATATAGTTATAGCTCGTACTTTTTTTAAACTGCCTAATACCGAAGATAATAATCCAACATGGATTAGAAAACATGGGCATACTTCAAGAACAAATACCTATATATAGGGCATAAATAATTTGCAGGTGTTTAAATTTAGATAGGTGGTAATTTTTTTTTTTTTTTTTTTTTTTTTTTTTTTTTTAGATAGGTGTTTAAAATTAGATAGGTCTTTAAATTAAATATATATTATGGAAAGAATAGCCTAAATTTATGTTGATTTTTTCATATTACCAGAGGTTTCAATGTGTTTTTTTTTAAATTATGTCTTACGTATTTAGTCCATAGTACATACCCTTATTTCACACACTTATTTTTCCGTTTCGTTAAAAACCTGACTTGGTTTTTATCATCCTGATATTATTTATAATATCCAGCAAAAATGTCACGAATGGAAATACGAAATTGAATAAATTATAAACGAGTACAAACAAACGAGTATACGTTTCTATTATGGACCGACAAAATGTGATGTGTTATTGTATGAAATTGGCTTGGACTCATAAAGGGGTGGCGGTCCAGACAGATTAATTTTGTCCCCGTATTTGATTAACGCCGCGCGAAAATCAGGCTTTTAATTTTTTGTTGTTACAACAAACATGTGTGCTGTTACGTTAATGTTGTTATGAGGGTATGCTTTAAACACATAGTGGATCCAGAGTTATAATGAAAGTAACCGACGCAGAATAGCTTTATTATTTTGTGGTTGTTATTTTTTTTGGTTGACGTTGAGTTTAGTATTCCGTGAATTGAGCAAAAATGGCCGCAATATCATCACTTGAAATGCTTATGTAATCTTAATATTAAAACGATGTTTTTAATTTGTTTAATTTGGTAAATAACGCCTATAAATGTAATGACCTATCATCTGAGTTTTTTATTTATTTATTTCGGATATTGTTGGTTGTTGGTGTCAATGATTTTCTTATAATAGGTATACCTAAAATACATACGTTCATCTACAACTATTTTATGTTATTATATACCTATTTATTTGATTTATTAATCCATGGGTGTTTATTAAACACATAAGTGAAATGTTTGGAGCTCAAGTTAAAACAAGTCCTATAAAACATAATAGTATATTATTCACCAAGGGGAAAAGCTTAACTGCCAATTTTGTCTCGTCAAATCAACACAAATTGAGGCAGGCCATGGCCTAATACGTCCTAATTGGGTCTTTGATAAAAACTATCCAAAGGCGCTGAAAGAGCAGAATTATTAACTTTATTGTAGAAACTGTCGTGGTTTTCACACATTTTATATAATAGGTCGGGGAAAAAGTCTTTTCGTATTTTGTATGTATAAGGTTGTAGTAAAAATCTCATCCGTTGTAGTGTTTCTATCTGGCTGGTTTTGATACCATTAAAAATATGACATTTTAAAAAAGGAATACAAAAAGTAAAAAGCAATTTCCCGCCATTTTTCAATTGTTTTTTTGTTTGATAAAATGAGTGAATCTAACGAAGAAATTCGATATATTGTGAAATTTTATTACAAAAAAGGGAAAACTGCGACACAAGCCGCGAAAAAAATTTGTGACGTTTATGGACCTAATGCAGTGTCATCAAGAGTAGCACAATGTTGGTTCAAGCGTTTTCAGTCCGGGAATTTTGATGTCAAAGATGCAGCTCGCTCTGGTCGCCCTGTTACGGATAAAGTAGATGCCATTTCTGAAAAAGTGGACCAAGATCGGCATATTAATAGTTACGACGTAGCTGAAGAACTGGGGATTGACCACAAAACAGTTTTGACCCATTTGAAAAAAACTGGGTATACAAAAAAACTCGATATTTGGGTGCCACACAAGCTCACTGAAAGAAACCAAATGAATCGTGTACTCATTTGCGACTCTCTATTGAAACGTGACGAAACCGAACCGTTTTTGAAAAGATTGATCACTGGTGATGAAAAATGGATCACCCACGACAAGAATGTGCGCAAACGATCATGGTCAAAGGGCAGTGAAGCACCACAGACTGTAGCGAAACCCGGATTAACACGTAATAAGGTGATGCTGTGTGTATGGTGGGATTGGCAGGGCATCGTTCATTATGAGCTTTTACCGCCGGGCAAAACCATCGATTCGGATCTCTACTGCCAACAGCAGATGAGACTCAAACAAGAAATTGAGAAAAAACGGCCGGAATTGATCAACAGAAAGAGTGTGGTCTTTCATCATGATAACGCCAGACCGCACACATCTTTGGCCACTCAGCAAAAATTTAGAGAGCTTGGTTGGGAAGTGTTAATGCATCCACCATATAGCCCTGACCTTGCACCCTCAGATTTCCACCTGTTTCGATCTCTTCAGAATTCTTTGGGTAGTGTTAGATTAACATCAAGAGAGGACTGTCAAAACTACTTGTTGCATTTTTTTGATCAGAAGTCCCAAAATTTCTACAGCAACGGGATCATGTCACTACCTACAAGATGGCAACAAGTTATCGAACAAAATGGCACATATGTATTATAATTAAATGTAATTAATCTTGAAAAAAATATGTCTTGAATTTGTTTAAAAAATACAAAGAAACTTTTTCCCCGACCTTATATATGACACTGGAATTACTCACGTATGTTTAAGCCGGTTACTCCGACTATAGTTTCAACCGCATCCGGCGGGTTTATTTAATGTGAATGCGCGCGCGCGCGGCTCCAACGTCTCACTTTGCACTCATATTTGGAGTAACTGGCTTAAATACATGTGAGTAATATAATAGCAGTTTTTGAAAAGAGAGGCAACAGTAATTATACCAAATACAAATTTTTGTTTATTGCTATGTTCAAAATATATTTTTAGGATAAGTAAAAAAATTAAAGTACTTGATTGAGTAAAAAATGTTATGCAAATCACGGCGTTGACTTCCTCACGTATTCAACTAATAACAGCTTACGAAGTGGATCGCGTGTATTCGTTGCTCTATAGTTAGAGTGAGTTAATTTACTATGGTATTTTTATAATTATCTCAAAACACTTCTTCGTTTTTCATGTTCGGAAACTCAAGAAATCCGATGTATCTTACATTTGAATATCTCGGCTGAAATCGTTTGCTTTCGTCGTCAGTAGGTAAACAACCTACAATTATTATTATATTGTTGTTAAATTGGTAATAACTGAACCCATTAGTTATCACTACTTTATTCTGTAAGAAGACGAGATATGACTGGGTTTCTGTTTTTTAAGAGTTCTAGGGAAGCCAGCAGTGGAATTTCTTGTGTTCGTCAGGCCTGGCGCACTCCGCACTTTAGTTATGAAGCTACAAGTAGTCGACTGGTCGGACTTGCCGAGCGCCCGCTGCCGCGCGATAGACAGAGATAACGCGACAAGAGTTATGCGAAAGACAGAGAGGCAACTTCTAGGTTAATATAGCAATAGCTAGTTAGCACTCGCACGTCCTGAATTGGACTTTACTGTGTGGTAGTAAGAGTCTCTACTTATTTAAATGATTTTGCGGAGTGAACTTTCTGTATTTGTACAACACAAATGTTGTTGTTGTGTTTGTTTGTTTGTATTTGTATTTGAACTAGCTGCGCCGCGCAGTTTCAGCTCAGAGGATGATGATGATAAAAAATACGTTACGACCTATTATCATACCTATCAAATATACATTAAAAAATATAAAAATCGGTCGAGCCGTTTCGGAGGAGTGCGACCGCAAACACTGTGACAGGAGATTTTTATATATATACATATGTGTGTTTTAGATAACTGATAAGACATGCAATGAACGTGGTCAAACTGTATGACTCGTTTACTTTCTACAAACAAAATATCGCGAAACGCAATAATTTGCATTACACCGGACCAGGGCGGCCCATGGGCGGGCGGGGCTATGGCCTGTCATTAATAATAGAGCACCCAGTAGAAAACACAACGAAACAGATACGAAACTCTAACCACTATCATAAATGTACCCTTCCGCAGCTTTTGCAATCCTTCAGCGTTTCCGAGAAGCTACAATATGGCGTTCTTCAAGAGGCGTTAATAGAGTACATACACACATCGCCTTTTATTTATATAAGAAGATAACAGAAGGTAGGCCTGCGTTGGCATCGCCCTAATCGGAGACAATCTTAAGGACAAGTTCATAATTTAATCTATGAGCCTTATTTTGCGCATGATAATGATAAATAGAATTATGTGTTGTCACTAAAGATATATAATTTAGCTGCACCCCGCGGTTTCACCCGTGTAGTGATGATGATGATGAAAAGTAGCCTATGTATCAATCCAGGACATAAGCTACGTATATTCCAAATGTCATCCAAATCCGTCCAGCCGTTTCTGCGTGAAGGAGTAACAGACACACACAAACTGTCGCATTTATAATATAGCGACCCGCCCCGGCTTCGCACGGGTGTTAGGCCTTCAGCCTCGCTCCTATGACCCGCTCCAGGAACACAAAATTTTATCCAAATCGGTCTATCTTTAAAGTAGCCTATGTGCTATTCCAGACTATAATCTATCTCTGTGCCAAATTTCATCCAGATCCGTTCAGCTGTTCTGGCGTGATTAAGTTGCGTTGTGGCTTGTGCTTTCATTCGGCATTGCTGCAACATGCATGTCACTGTACCAATGCCAAAGAAGAGGTACTAGGTCTAGTAGCTTTCCTGAACATGACATAAACTACACATAATTTTGCTACCTAAATGGACTAGACTATAGAATATTGAATTGACTTTTGAATTAATTAATTTTTTTATATTTAATTGACATTTTATTTCTGATGACTTAACTATTTGATTAATTAAGTTTTATTTATGACTTTATTGTGTGTGAAATGTGACCCGAATGTTTTTTGTTCATTTTTTATTGCCTAATGTGTTGATGTGTTTTTTATTTGATTGCCTATGTTTTGTTTTTGATAATGGGTTTATATTACCTGAAATAAATGAATAATTAAAATTAAGTAAGTAACAAACATCCATCCTTCCATCCATCCAAACTTTCACATTTATAATATTAGTGTGATTTAATAACTTGTATTCTGTTTTCCAGTGCGACCAAGCGCGGAGTCGAGGTCTATTGCCGCCCTGCGCGAGGTTAACAACCCTTGTTAAACAGAGGCAGGCTAGTTCCATTTTTCGCTACAATGACTAGTGCATATTTATGTAACGTTTTCTTTGTTCTTCTTTATGCTCCTTTCTTTGTTGGAACTGTTTTCTTCCTGGGGCAATTAAAAAGTTGCGCAATCGTAATTTTGAGATTTTTATTTAACTTTTTTTGTGTACTTTATAATGCTGATTATAATTTGTTTTACAAGATTTAAGTTTACTTTAGTATGAAGACAACGAAAGCGTAACAGATTCTGTCATCTAAAACAAGGCATAGAACTCGCAAATCAACAATTTTGAACCAGTACATTTTGACCTAAACAAACTTTGCAAGTATACTAAATTTCAACAAAATCGGTTTGGAGTCCTACGTCTTTAGTTTTGGTGACAATACGATATGCAATACCTGCAATATTTTTAAACGTTGTTTTTTTTATGATAAATAAATCATTAGGAACCGTGCGAACCGTAAATTCCTTTGAATTTATATTCCTCAAACTGCGACCAGAACCACCGGAGGATGGGCAGCAGCATCCTATTAGTACACAGTGAATATACTGCGATCCCCAAGCCGCCTGCCAAGCGTGGGGATTATGGCAACACCTCTCTCTAAGAGGGGAGGCCATTGTTCAGCTGTGGACATTTAAGTGGACATTTATTGGCTACTGATGTGATGTGAAGCATCATTTAAATAAACGCTTGTTTATTTAAATGTTTTGAAATAAAAACTTTTTTATACTGTTCATGCACATATATTTTTTATACGAAGAAAAAATTAAAAACCTAAAATTACAACTCAACAAACTCTGGTTCGTAAAATAGTGCTCTATAGACTTAAATTTCATTTAAACTTTCATTTTGCTGTCCGAGCGATTCATAATAAAAACTCAGCTCGGGCTCCAGATTAGAGACGACAATATTTCATATCTGTGGGTGGTGGGCGTCTTAACGACGGACAGTGGTCGCACTGCGTGAAATTGGTACACCACAGTTTTAAATGTTGCCCATCTCTGAAGTTTGCAGATTTGACTTAAATAAAATAATAAGTCAAAAAAATCAAATTTATGGTTAATCAATTTTTTCTCCTTATTATTATCAATGTTAAGCGTGTTTAAGAGGACTAAATATTTATGACATTCTTACTTATAAAACTGTTTTTCTGATGAATTTCTAGTGTAATTCCGTTTTGAAAATGGACTTCCGCAAAGTAACGCCTGATTCAATCAACTATTCTTACTTATAATTAAATAGTATTTTAGTATCGGTATCTTTTTGAGCCTATATTAGATCCACGACTTTAATGATACGAAAATATCAACAAATCGCATTAGTACAATACATCAGTACAAATTATCAAACAAAGTAGGTCTTCAAGTCTTAAAAGATAATCTACAAAGCAATGATGTTCGATTATTTTCTTTAGAAGTTTACAAAAATGTTTACTAATCCGATTTGATCGAAAGTTCAGTAAAAGCTTTCTAAGCTTAATTCGTTGACTAAATCAATCGAATATACAAAGTTATTCATTTTCTGTGAATGACATTTCATTTGCTATACCGAAAGTTTTGTATTGTTATAAATTGTAGATTAATTGGAATAAAATCTTGATAGAATAATCTAGTAAAATTTACTTTTTAAAACAGAAAACAACGATGATCAAGATGATGAAAACAGAAAACGACTCATATTCCTTCCAAATATATATTTATAGTATGAAAATAATTGGCCAAGAGCGTTTCGAGACACGCATATGGTAGGGTTCCGTAATCAAAGCCATGTAATTGTGGTCATAGTTCAGAAAATTATGCTTATAGAAAAATTCGAACGAATGAAGCTCTGTGGACTTAGCCAAATTTCAGAGATGTACCATCCCGACATAGCATATACTTGTTATGGTTTAAACATAGATAAAACTGATTAAGAAACATTATTTGTTAAGACCATTTTACAAAAAAGTCAATGACCTATGAGCTAGAACGCTTTGAAATTATTACAGTTAAATCCCTATTACTCAAAAATTCATCATCAGATAATGTTCGAAATAATTTTGAATGAAGGTTTTAAATATGACCTATCTGTATTGTAAGATTGAAGGGACCAATTTTTTGCCACTTTGGCGGGCCATATTTCGCAAAGTATAGACTTTATAAAAAAGTGATGTATCAAACCTTACTTTCATTTTAAAAGACCTTTTTAACGATACCCCGCACAAGAAGTTGGAGTGAAAAAAAAAACATCCCCATTTCACATGTACCAGAGCCACCCCTAAAATGAAATATTAAATACTTTTAATACTTTTAAAATTGAGATCTATATTACAACTGTCATTACGCAGTTTCATTCATTTATCTTAATAATTATAGAAGTTAAAAGGTTTTAAAAAATTCGGACGGACGGACAGACAGACAGACAGACAGACGGACGGACAGAACGAATTTATAAGGGTTCCTTGTCGGGCTACGAAACCCTAAAAACGAATAAAACGCTTATGTCACACGCGTTAAAACAAACCAAAGGATCCCAAACTCGACAGTTTTACTGACAACTACTGAAGATATCCAATATCCACCTTCCGAATCCATTATTAGACCCTCGCAATCAAGTATTATGTCCATTCAAATCAAAATCATTAACTAATCAGATTTGGCGGCCGTTTTCAAAAAAATACAATATTGGTATGGCATATTGTATTGTCTGTCACCTGAAATGATGTGTTTAATGTGTCTAAAGGCGTATGCAAAATTTCAGAAAAAATCGTTAGAAGGAACTGGTTCTAATTCAGCTTGCAAAATTTAACCTAAACAAAAAAATGGCTTGTTTGAGCGTATCCTCGCCTGATGTGAAGTGATGATGATGTCGACGATAAAGTACTCTTGCCCAGAAAAAAACAATTCACTCACAATTTGAAGAAATGATATAAAATCATGTAGAAATGGCTTGGTCACACAAAAATGCGGCATGGCAATAAGGGTGATATCTGGGGTAAGCTTGCCTAAAAAAAACAATTCACTCGCGATTTGAATAAAATAAATAAAATCTTGTAGAAATGGCTTGGTCACACAAAAATGCGACATGGCGTTAGGATGATAGCTGGGTTTTAGTTTTTCAATATAAATTTCGGTAGATACACATACCTATTTATACATCATGGGTATTCCTGACGATGGTACATGACATTGACACATTACTGCTTCTGCACTTGATGCGAGCATTGTACAATATTGCTTACCATACATTAGCATAGAAATTAGTACGTAGTGTCGTGTTTGAACCTTATAATGTAGTGGTTCTTATAGATTGTATTAATGCGTTTAAATGCTATTAAATTTACTGTTGTGCTTGACAGTGCAGATTTAGGTGTCGAAAATACTGTTTCAGAAGTAAGGTATTGTTTTTGGGTATACACAAGTTAAACGGACGAACGGAACGGTGGTGCTAAGCCGAAAATAGGTCATTGCACTCATAATTATGAACAACTTTTACTATCGGACCCAACCTTGAAATTATGAAAAAAATCTGCCAATTCCACATGAAATATCATTTATTCTCAACAAAATGTATGGAAAATCTCATATTATTTTCATAATTTCACAAGTGGTCTTAGAATTAAAGTTGTTCTACAATACAATGAGAACAATGTGACTGCCTTTAAAGGCTTGACAGATTTTGGAGAAGTTGGACTGTTCCGACATTGCTCAGGAATTAATATCAATTTTATGACTTTTTCACTGAACACATGTAATGCGCTTAGTAGTTACTTTGGTTAGAAATAATCATCTAGTTTGTTGTGGTGCATAATAAACCGTTCTTAACTTGGAAACTATCAAATGAATCAATCATTGCTACAATGCTTTCATACAGAGCAAACCATTCCAGACAATATGACTGTGAAACGCAATTACCGCTGCTTGCGAAACGAAAATTCTGACACGATATTAGAAAACTAGACCGTTCTAAAAGCAATTTAGAAAGCACTCTACATAATGGGCATCCGAGAACTGTCTGTCAAAAAGCCAGTAATTTAGTTAAAAGATAACCGCGCCCAAATAGAATTAAAATCAACAAAATGCAGTATTACTAAGTGGTATAGCGCTAATCACGTAAATATAATTGAAAAATAATAGAGGTTATGCACCCCTGTTGGAACCCTCGAAGTAGTACACGCAACACGTCAACTTGTCACTTGGATTTCTTTCGTTTTAACACAAGAGAAAACTCAAAAAAACTTGTTATAATTCCAAACTGTTAAATGTTGTGTTTTATGTGTTTCCAGAATGTAAGACTTAGATTTTCGAAGTGAAATCTTCTATAGGTGCGTTGAGCGCCTTTTGGTAGAGGCAAAACTTACGGGTTCATATCAACGACATGCTAACTGACGTATTTGTTTTCACCTCTGTCGGTAGTCTCCATGACTGCCTATTTCTTTTTTTATCCTTTTTTATCTGTAAAAAATAAAATACACATTATTAAAATTGAACAATAATTTAGGAAATTCTTAAGAGCAAAACTGTGATTTAGAATAATCATCTCGACATACCCATTTCTCATTAGATGACATTTAATTTCTTTTAATATTTAGGCATGTGCTTCTAAAGGTTCGTTCCTGAAACCATGTAAAAAAAAATACCAATATACTAGACATTTCTTTTTAATTTATCAAGAACAGAATTTGGTTTCGTTTCATGCGTTTCATGGTTTCATGCTTTTGCACCTGAAATTCGAAGTTTGACACGCGGGATTGCTTTACGGGGTATGCTTCGCCAAATGCGAACCTCTATTATTATGCCTAATGTTCGTCATCAAAACAAACCCGCCCAGCCTAAAGATATCAGGATACGTCGAATTTTGATACAATTTTTTTCACTGAAAATAAAATCTACATCAAAAGATTTTCATCCCAACTCGAGTGAAAAGACCGGCGCGGTTCTAAAACAAAATACTTTTAGGGAGCGTGTGCTTCTTTTCAGGGTTACAAAAATATAAAAGAGAAGATGCTAACGCGACTGAGGCGAGCTCAAGGTTGCTGAACGCAGGTAATAAGATGTGAAAGACGTAAACTTCAAGAGGCAATAACAAGTAACGAAGCCTCTCTCGTTGAATGCTGGCCTTATGCAGGGCACTTAGCTAAATTGAAAAGTAAAATACATACGAGTACGTTCTAACGTTCCATACAGTCAGGCAAAAAGTTGCTTTTTAGCATCATATAACATTTAGGAGCTTAACTAGGATTTTAAGTAGTACCAAAGTATAAAAATGTGAGCCTGCAATAAAATTCTTTGTTCTCATATCTTTGAGAATTACATAATATCGTAGTATAAATAATAATAGTTTTATTGCCGGGTGCCGTACCTCATACCATAAAGCTGCTCAACAACGTTAAGAACTCATAACAATAGCCTAGAATTTTTCAGTCTTACACCGTACAATAGTTTTATATTCCTTTTTATATATTTTCAATAATTGTATTTTGTATTCAATAGGGCCTTTTGGTGTTGGCTTCGGCCTCACCAATGCCTTTCAAATGTGCGGGCTAGATCCGAGATAAATAAAGAGAAGTAATAGTTGGGAAAGAGAAAGAGAAATTGGATAATAGACACACAACTAACACCCGCTTTGAATATTACTGTATAATTAGAGTATTTTAACACTCAACTTTATCATGCTACTAAATTTCATCGACGGGCAAGTTAATGAAAAGTCTCCATATATAAAGATTTGGTTCCTTTACCTTAAGTTGCGTCTTCATTCAGACTTAAGAAACATGATTTAGGCCAGTTTCAGCTATGGGTAATTAATTGTTTTGCTTCGTTTTCGCTCGTGACACATCCCGTTAGCGAGAAATATATATATATATATATATATTAGATTAACTTTAACATGTTTCTGGTTATAGGGATTTGTAATTAGTGAGTCTTTTGCCATCTGAAACTGCCAAGCTTCACTGTGTTGATATCTTAAACATAAATTAACCCTAGTTTGTTATCGCAATAATTAATTTTAACCGTCCACCACCCGTGAACGGTCAAAATATTGTTGGCTCCGAAGATCTCATTATATAATACTACTAGTCCACCTCTGCTTCGCACGAGTGTAAGCTCGGCCTTCGGCTTCGCTACCAAATATAGTATAGCCTATGTTACCCGGGGATAGTGTAGCTTCCCAACAGTGAAAGAATTTTTCAAATCGGTTTAGTAGTTTCGGAGCCTATCAATGCAAACAAACAAACAATCAAATCTTTCCTCTTTATAATATTAGTATAGACTAGCTGTACCCACGACTTTTTCTGCGATTTCTTCAGAAAAAAAATAGCCTATGTCCGTCCTCATGATACATACTATAACCTCCCAAAATTTTATCGAGATCGGTTAAGCCGTTTAGCTGTGATTATCAAACAGACAGAGTTACTTTCGCATTTATAATATTAGTGTGGATTTATACATTGAAAACTGTTTTCTGATGAATCTTTACTGTAATTCCGCTTCTACGTCGTTTCAAGTACAATAAGGAATTTGGGATAAATTTTACTCGATAATTATTTGTCAATGAAGATACACTAGAGATTCATCAGAAAAACAGTTTTGAAGATGGACTTCCGCAAAGTAACGCCTGATTCAATCAACTATTTATCCTTTGATTCAAGTATTACCGCAGTCACGAAATACAGTTGCAAGTTCCGGGTCACTTTTATTATATTTTCAATAGGAACAGATGATGTGATTCCCGGATATTGGCCGCTCTGGCGTCATGTTGCGACCGGGAGAAGTATTGTGTGCAACTGATTGCGTTTCTGCAGCAGAATTGATGTTGTTTCTGCTATTTGCGCGGGTTTCAACAAAGAATCGATTTTAGTTCGGTAGAGATTTTTATTTTTAGTTTTAGATTGTTGAGCTTGTAGAAAGATAGCTCTAAAACTTTAGTACCCGATTTGTCGCTATGTCAACTGATAAATATTTTGTTAAATTTCAAAGACCATACATTTTTATAAATAATAAGTACATAATAATGTTTTCTTTTATTTTGCTTGGTAGGTAAACATTCTATTCATAAAAATTATTGCAATAAACTTATTAATTAAATTAAATTAAATCCCACACCTAAAATAAAATAAAAAAGAAAGGTTGGTTTAAATATTCTATCTTTAACAATGAAAATAGTAATGTTTCAGACCATGTTTATGGCGCAAGATCACGTAGGATTTTAAATCTTCTGAATATGTGGAAAATCTTTTACTGAAATATTTAAATACGTAGCGTTAAACACGTACATAAAAAATAATAGTGAAGCATTTTTTATCTAAAAAAGCAGCTATTTGGAATTGAAATGGGACGTCATTAAATTTTTAATATTTTTCTGTTATTTGAAAAAATAAACTTATATTCTTACCTGCTACATTCGTTTATTTTAGTTTTATTTGCTTAGTCTTGAATTATTTTTAGTTACTGCTAATACGGGGGTGAGTGGCATCAAACATAGACATAAAGTTTTGCATTTATAATATTAATGTGATAACTACTATTTGAGTATTTTATATCTTTGTTAATATTTTATTGTAATTTGTTAAATAAATAGTTTTTTTTTTATCTTAGTATAGGTGGAAATCGCTCACTGTGCGTTTTACGCGATCTTTTTTGCCTCGTACCTCCAATTTGTGGAATGAGCTCCATCCTGCGGCATTTTTGAGTAACTTAAATATGGGGTTCTTCAAAAGGGCTGTTAATAGATTAGAGTATTTAAGGGTCGGAAACGTATCTGTGATGCTCTGGTGTTGCAGGTATAGGCGACGGTGATCGCTTACCATCAGGCGGCCCGTCAGGTTGTTTGCCACCTAAGACAATTTTTTTTATAACATAATTTAGCGTAGGATATGGATTAGGTCATGTAACCTTAATATAATGTTCACACAGAAGTAGATAGGTCATCAACATCATCATCTTCAAATGACTGCCCTTGTGGCTTAGTTGGTAGTGAACCTACTCTACTATAATAATCATGCCAATTTTGATGCTTGTACGTATTACCGTTTTTACAGTAAAGCAAATACTTTCAAAAATATATAGGATATGTTTGAAAAAAAACGTATAATATGTTATAAGGGAGGTGGGTCCCTTTAGATTTTACTTTATTCCTTTATTAATATTTCTTGTTTAATCCGCCGTAACGTTACATATTCTGTGAAAATTTTAACTAGCTGTCTAATACGGTTAGAAAGATACAGTGACAGATAAATGGACAGACAGCGTAGGCTTAGTAATAGGGTTCCGTGTACACCCTTTAGGTACGAAACCCTAAAAACGAGAAAATCATTTCAATGTTTATTTTTTGTTTTCACCGCTTCAAAGCAAATTAATTAAAGCAAATATGGGGCTTACTATCTGCGTCTGTATTGTCTCATTCAATGGTTAAGTGAACAAGAATCTTCTGACGACGTGAATTTCTAGACACTGAGAGTGTTGTTATACAGTAGAGCAGCAAGCACGTAGCGTGTCTGATTAAATCTATTGCATTTTGCATAATGCAATCCATATTTTCCTTTTACTAACAAAACATCTTTTTTCTTTTTCAAAAGTAATTTAAATTTGGTCGGATCATTTACTACCGTGCAGTTACATCTGCACTTCTTTTAGGAACTACATTTTCCGGGATAAAATGTATCCTAGATTTTTCTTACCCGACTGCGCAAGTAGGAGGGTTATGTTTTTCGATTGTATGTATGTATGATGTTTTTTCAGGCACGCCCTACAGCCTAAACGGCTTAATGGATTTCGATATTTGATTTGTCAATTGAATCGTTTTTATAGTGGAAGTGACATTGGTAACAAGATTTCAAGATAGCGTCAGCGAAAAAAAATTAGAGGGATCAGAAAAATAGTAAGCAAAATTTGCTAATTAGGTCAATACTACCATTATTATGCAGAGCTCACTATATAACACTACAATAAAATATTCATTAGTTTGCGAGATAAAGCGGTATGAAAGAGTTCTGTATCTAATACGAAAAGGTGTAGATACCGTGTGTACAGTGCGCCGCTGTTACTGTTCAGTTACCTACTATTAATACAATGCAGTCGGGTTTATTTTTATTTTATTTTAATTCACTTGTTTTATATTCATTTCCTAGGTGCAAGACTCGGCTCTTAAGCTTCGCCCGGACCCCGCATTTCTTTTATTTTAGACCACGTAAAGGTGTTCCTCTTTAAAGCCTCTTTTTTTATCTGTATGGAAGAAAAAGAACCGACCAAAACACCGTGACTAAACACGAACATAGCCTACCCTTAAAACAAAAAAAAAATACTTGGTGTGCAATGTACCTTAATCGCTAAGTAAATAGAAGGTCCTAACAAATTAGAACGGACGGACAAACAGAACGAACATATAAAGGTTCCTTGTAGTACAGACTAGGAAACCCTCAAAAGACGATTATTAAAAGTCACGGAACAAAAGTTGTTAAGTATGATGTAGATTGAGAGGTTTTTGACACATTAAAAATAACCCTGTGGTCTAGTTTCACAAATTGGCAATGTAGTAGAGACCAACTATTTGTAACAAGTTCCTATCAAATCTCACTTGCAAGTTATCAAGTTTGATTTACCTCCGTCTTGTTTGTTAGAGCGTAGTAAGAGTAGGCAGAAGTATTTAACTATTAAGCCTACCTTCGTTAAAATTGTATACTTACTGTAAAGTTTCAGGTTGTAAGATCGGTAACAATAACTAAGTTGGCCGACTACACTGGTTTACTTGCTTCTAGTCACACATTAATATTGCATTACTGCAATGGTAGGAAAAAGAAGCATTATCATACATAATAAATAATAAATATCTGGGACATTATTGCACACATGGTCATCTGACCCCAAACTAAGCAAAGCTTGTAATATGGCAGCCAGAGACTGATATACATACATATATATTTTTAAATACATACTTAAATAGATATTAACACCCAAACACAAATGTTCATCACACAAATGTTTGTCCTAGATAGGAATCGAACCCACGCCCCCAAGGGCAGAAAGTAGGTTCACTACCAACTAAGCCACCGCGGCAGTCATTGGCCACCAATTCATATGACATACCTACTATGTATCAGCATAATTTAAATATTGACCGCACTGTGAGCTTGGCGCCTTCCCAATCGCCTTTCTATATTTTCTTCTTTTAATTAGAACTGAGTAGCCAGGAAAGACTATTATGGTGCGGATAGAATTCCTTAAAATTTTGTGTGATATACGTCTTTAAAAAAAAAAACGTTCCAAACAAGAAAATCCGATTTCAAAAGTGTTTGCACCTGAGTTGCTAGACACGAGGCACTAAACCAGCCACCTTCAAGTGCGGTTTTTGTCTTAGTAATACCATAGAATAAAAAAAACCATTTATAATACCTATGGTTAATACCTCTTATACTAAGTAAGTTATATTATATTCTTGAAGATAATTCTATATTGTAAAACTCATCAATCATTATTTCAGCACAGGATAAAATGTATTTTCACAGTAGATAAATAATATTCCAGACTATTATCACAGCAATTTCTTAATACTCCGCTATAATAGTTAACTTAATTAGTCTACCTCACGGTCTTAATCTATGAAAGAGCTAAGAACAAAGTATAATAATATCACACTAAATTCGCATTAGAACTTGGAAACTGCACGTTAACTTTACTCAACTTTATAATTTATTTCGTTATTTCTTATCCTCTCCAGTTAACATACATGAAAACAGAAATGTTTGAATATTTACTGCATAGGCTAAAATACTTTTAAATGTTAAATGTCGTTTGGTTGAATCTTTACCAAGCCACAGACAGCTGAAACGGCTACGCAGCCATACATATTAAGACGAAGTAGGCCACGCGCACGTCACACATAGCTGCCTGGATATGTGACTTCAGAGGTTGAGGCAGACATACAAAATAGTCTAGGCTTCTGACAAAGAGACGCCCAATACAAAATAATTTCTTCCTATTGTAATATTTTCCCAGCATCCATGAATAACTTTTATTACAAGTATTCGTGACCAGCAAAACTGAACAACCGCCAAAAGTATAACTAATGTAATACGTAAGCGGCACCATAAGTTACAGATTACTTATTGTTAGAAAAAGGGGGAGTCATCCTGAAATATGGCCGCGATAATACCAGCAGACAACTATGAATAATACATAACTGACTCAAGTAATAATCTGCCGACAGCTTCTAACTAGAGATGGGTAGAGTGATTCATCCGAACAGTTCTGTATTCAAACCAACGTGAATACTTAAAAAAAAAACAGAACCGACTTCAAGACTATACCTACATCCACTGAAGTGAGAATTCACATGTATTGTCCAAAGATAAATAAACAAAAAATTACATTTAAAACAAAGACTAAAGTCCTCAACGAAACTTTTGTAGAAGGTAACCACAAACCATAACGTCATAACGTCACACGTCGGTGTATAATATTTTTTGTTTTTGTTGATTTTTTCCAAAAAAAAAATGGGATCACATCTGAAGTATGGATCTACCAAAAAAAGAATCATCAAAATCAATAAATGATAATGATGGGCGGAGTAATCGCGAAACAAACATAAAAAAACATACAGTTGAATTCAGAACCTCCTACTTTTTTGAGGTCGGTTTTTTTTATATATTAAAAATTAAGTTTTCGAAAACTATCCAAACTTGTACTAAGCGTACTGAGAGACACTGAATCAGCGCCTATATCTGGTTTTATGTTGCACCTGATTTTCTAAGGAAATATAATACTACCGACATAAAACCTAACCATTAGGTAATTTTTTTATATAATTTAAAGCTCGTGTTTTTTTTTATCGCGTATAAGTCCGCGTTTGACCACCAACTCGCCTGTTGGTAAGCGACGATGTGGTCGAAGATGAAGCACGCAGACTTAGAAGATACCTATTCACACTCGCCTTGAAAAGGCCCAAATTAATTGTTTGAATTGGGGGCTAATATGGTAAAGATAAATGAATCACAATTTTATTTAGTAGATATAGAAATGTCGATGGATGAGCTTTAGGTTTTTTTGGGACCGTTGGTTATGCTACTATATATTCCCATCTCATGTCAATTCAATTTTGTCTTTGTGGCTTCAGCGTTGCGGTGTCGCAATTTTACCAATTTTCTCATCTCTAGTTCACTTCAAGAATATTCACATGATAGAGAATTGTGATTCCGTCTATTTATGCCGAATCGCAATGGTTGTAGAAATTCGGGTCAATGAGTTCGAGTTCTGCTTGGTCACGCGTCTTAATGATAGTTTTTGTATTTATGATGATTTGTTACATTGTTGGATATGATTTTTGTGGATCACAAGATAGGTTTCATGTGATACCCAAGCATCAAAGAAAATATATTTTGTTGGCTAGAGGATAAAATATATCTCAGAAAATTGTTACTTATAGCGTTCGAGTAGTTGACTGCAAATACGTAGTCATTTATTACCGTGACGTGACATAAACGTTTAATACACAGAATCATTTAATTCTTGTGAAGTAATTTAATTAGACCTACGTTATTAATTTTATTCTTTATCGTGTATCGGACGCCCAGACAAATGAGATAAATGATGATAAATGAACGTACAAAGCACTTTGAATCCATATTTTTAAACGGACAGAGTGTGTCTCTGCCAGAGCATTTCCTGAAAAGTACAATGTAAGTGTCTCTAAATCAAGAATAAATAACCCTACTTTAAACCATTTTTACATCAGGCATTTTGTGAAAAAAACGCAAGCCTACCTAAATAAAATAGATAAGTAAAACAATCTTTTAGCTTTAGCAAAGAAAAGTAATCCGCCATCTTGTAGCGGCGGCCTTATTAAATTCAGTGTGATTTCACTTTATTGTTTTCTACTTTTCAATCCCTTTCACAAAAATTATACTCCATCCGCCATGTTGCTGCGGAAAATTTTACAATATTGGGTATTGCACATTGAATTGTCCCCAGAAGTAAAGTTGTATGCAAAATTTTAACAAAATAGTTAGGAGAAAATGTTTCTAATTTAGCTTGCACGATTTGACCAAAACAAATAATTTCAAGTAAAACAAAAGCTTACAAAACATTATTATAAAGATCATCGATCAAATTTTAGAGAAGAAGTATTTTGTAGCCCGAATATTTCTAGCTGAACACTAAATGAACCTGGCACTCCTTGGAATACTGGAGTGGCCGAAACCATGGCTGAAATCAAAACGTTTAGGATGTATCCAAGAAAAATCCACGACGTTTGGGTGATAGAGTTGTCCATAGTTCATGCAATACATCGTACATCCTCAATAGAGAACTATCGATGTGTGATAAACGCGACTAACGTCCACAGTGCGCTTTGTTGAACTGAATCTAAAACAAACTAAGCCCGCAATCGCAACATCGCAGGCCTATTTGTGTCGCTAATGTATTGGCAAATATTTTCGCAAATACAGATGTTAGTTTACATGCTGTTGAATATTCGGGGAAATGGCATGTGCAGCTGAGATAAGTTGAAATAAAAACTGAAACTGCTCTGATTTGGTGACTGCGTTGGTCTAAAAGCGTATGCTATTCATACCAATTTTGTAGTTGTAGGACTCTTTTGCAGGGGTCCGCCTGGGGAAGTACCACACCTTTGCCAGTTATTTAACTACCAAGCAGTGTGCAGACACTACTGTGTTCCGGATTCAAGGGCAATGTTTCCAGCGAAATTACAGGGCACACAGAGATTTGACATCTTATATCTCGGGGTGACGAGCGCAGTGCATTGACATCCAGGGTTTTGAACTGTTGAAGACGTTGAAGTTCAAAATTCTGAGTGGCATTGTGCTGTTATGTGCAAGCGTGAAGAGCCACCAGGCGAGCGACTCGCTCGTCTCGTCACCCAATATCATTTAAAAAAACCAATGAATTTCATGAAAAGCCGCAAACTGAATTATTATTATAAATACTGTATATATTGTTTCATCCTTTGATATTATCCAGCAGGCAATTGTGGCTACCGGTAGCATGTGCGCTTTACAATCTGACGGCGCCCAGTTCAATCTTCGGTCCAACACCAATGACTTTTTAAGTAACCCCAAACACACGGCCTTGCCAAAGATCGTTGTCAACAGGATTAATTCTGTTAAACAAACCACGCCAACACCAGCGAGTAAATGCTCGCAGGTCACAGATAAGCCTGCCGGAAATTGCCTTAGAGTAGCCATTGCCAGTGGCACCGTAGGCCGCAAGTAGGTGATGGATGGCTCCCTCGCATGACCAGGTAATTGTTACTCTGCCCGCCTTCAGCCCGTCGCGTGCCTGCCTTTAAAACATAATTCTTGCCTATTGTGATGATTTAAGTGAGACTTTATGGAGTGATTATTGCATGGAGTGCGTTCCGTTAAAGGTGATAACGATAGAGCTGTTATTGCTTTGATTTATTATATAAGCTGTTATCCATTACATTATAACCACTAAGCAAATGTTTGCTGAGTATTTAAAATTCACCATCACCCTATCTTAGTTCTTTGCTGACATAAGCCTCTCCTGAAGTGCCACTCAAAACTTTAGGCACGCATTTACTGCTCTACTTAAATTCAAAAGAATGATTATAAGTTCTGTTTTAGTCAGAAAAAACAGCTTTTTAAACTATCGCGTACACATTTGAAATTTTGTGGCTTCTGCATGTGAAATTTTGGTTTCTCCTATATTACAAATAATGAAATTTTTTTTTTTTCTGATCAATGTTTCCTTTGTAGACACTACAACAATTTTTCGAATTTCCACGAAAAAATACTGTTTTTTTCTCTCTCTATATTATTATGATGCTACTTTCTAACTGGGTAATACACAAGAGCGGTTGTTACAGCTGTGATAAATAAGTAAACACTCACTACTGTGCACTTCACAAATATAAAATTTGCTATCGGGTTGATCAGTGCTACCATATGTTGCTCATAAAATCAATTAAAATCTTTAAAACTTATTATCGACAAAATCAGATAAAAGTAAACTTTCAAAGCTAAAATGTCTAAAATCAGAATTCAAGCGTTAGAACAGAAACAAAAAAAAAATGTCGACTAGTGTTATTTTCGGGATATTTACCGTGATAAGGTGGTGGTTTGAGCTTTGGTTGTTACTATGCCGAAATATTGGGAGCTCAAACCACAACCAAATTTTCCGTATTTCGTCTCGAAGCTTTTTTTTGTAGAGCAGTAAAAGCGCTCTTATATTTCTACGAGCAAGTTCCAGCGTTCAAACATCTTCTTGTAAAATGATATTAGGTATACATGGTAGATAACCACTAACTACTAACTAGTAACTAGTACCTATACGCGTGGTTTGATTCTCTAAAATATTATAACGTTTTTCTTAATAACAGCCGGTTTATTCTGCAAGCTAAGTGAACGCGCAAGTGAAGTGATAAAGCTAAGTGAACGTGTATTTTTCTTGTCGATTACTATAGAGAAATGTCAAAATATTGAGTGATCATCCTTGACTGTAGTCTCTTACCCTTATAATTAATTGCTTTGCCATTTATCTGCGGAAATGGGCAAGAAAAAATCACATTCACTTAGCTTATCACTTCACTTACGCGTTGCAGAATTGACCGGCAGAAACGCAAAACAGTAAAACTATGTTATGTAACAATGTATAAACCACAATTTAATTTTCCTTTCTCACCTATTAACTTTCAAACCGCCTTTTTGTTACGATACTGAACACAATGTATGCATAATTCATAAATAAGTAATAGCCTTTTGAAATACTGCGACACAATTCATATTACCCGAAGATATAAAGTAAGCCAGTGAACGGATGCTGGTTTAATTATTTTGTATTGTTTGCACAATATGGGGGATTTCTTTATTATAAACTGCTAATATGGAAGGTAGAAACGCAGTTGCTTGCTATGTATGACGCTGCTTTGCATTTTTTCGATGGACGCTACATTTTTACAAGCTTTCATTAAACTTGTCCTGTTATTTAGTATGTGTGTTCGTGCATTTGTGTGTGTGGGACAAATCTTGCAACTGAATTTTAGACCAGTTATCCTCAACCGATTGACCCCGTCAAGTTTGGTTCGTCTTTCAATTTCGAAGTTGTTCAAAACAATTCTTTCAGTATTCGTGCAAAGCTCATGAAACTTAGTAACTTCTTAAATCTACCCACTGCATCGATGCAGTTGTTCAATGACACAAACTTTCCCTATGTCATTTAGCAGAAAAGTTCTCCACAGTTGCCATTGAACTTGGAATCGAGAACAATAACAAATGAAAACGAGTTCGCCAACAATAGTTCAACGGAAACTTCTCAGACGGCAGGTGTGGGTCCGATGGACAGATGGACACTGGAAAGTAGAGATTATAAACAAACGCTATTGAATTTAAGCTGCTTTACGCTCAAATACGTTTCATAAGTGCAATATTTGCATATATACCTAAAATTCACACCGGGTGCTTTGGAATTGCATGACAATGCAAAGCCATAAGTCATCATCATTAACAGCTTTAATATGGAAAAACTGATGTTGTGATGTCGATAAAAGAATCATAAAAATCGGACTGCTCGGTAAAAAAATATTCGTGGTTATACATAAAAAAAACACGTACGTCTTCCTTTTTTCTTCAGTGTAAAAAATGTATATTATGGTTTTTCAGGTGTACGAAATATGATCAGCCAAAAATATCATAATCAGCCTTTTATTGACCAGCTGAACATAGGTCTATCCTAATGCACGCCACTGAGATTGGTCAGCAGTTCTCTGTTTTTCCCGCCTTTTTACGTAGGTCATCACTCCACCTGGCCACAGGTTGGCCTACACGTTTTCCTAAGCGTGGTATCTACTCTAGAACTCGTCTACCCCATCGGTTCTATAAATGCCAATTTTTTAAGAATTAAAATTTTATATTGTGGCTATTGGAGCTCTAAGCGATAAGTGACTTCTATTTATCATATGGTTGTTATTCCTTAAACCCGCAGAAGAGTTTTACTTCCACTTTTATTGTGCAAACTCAAAGTGTAAAATACTTTGTCAGGCATTTCTCGATAGCTACAATCTAAGTGTCTTCATGTCGCGAGTGAATCAGTTTCTTCTTGGTAAGCTTGTTCCATTACAAATCGCATCATTGCTTAATATCAGGCGAGATAGAGGTCAAATACGTTTTAAAAATAAAATAAAAAACTATTTTAATACGTGTCATTTACACAAACTAGAACGTCATAAAATAAAAGACTTGATTACAAACCTTAGAAGGTCACGCAGTACCCATATAAAGTCAACGTTCCTTATGATTTCCTAACAAAAAGCACTTTGTAACGGTTGAGCTTCTTCTTATCTACGTACAATATTATAAAACGTCGCAATAAAGTAAATAAAGACACAAATGTACATACTTTATGTGAGCTTACGGAAAACTCAACTCTGCACACAAAGAATAGAGTTGAAGACTTGTTGTATTTTTAAATAATGGCAAAGAAAATATTATGAAAACAAATTCGTGTTGAGCACGTACGGTGTGCAAGTAATAAATAAGAGTAGGTACGTAGGAAGCCAGCAGCGGAATAGAATTGCGCTAAAATTTTACTAAAGCTGGACTTCAGTTAAAATGGTATAATAATATCACACTAATATCATATATGTGAAAGTTTGGATGGACGGATGTATGGATGGATGTTTGTTACTCAATAACGCAGAAACAGCTGGATGGATTTGGATGAAATTTTGAATATATATTCCTTATGTCCTGGATTAACACATAGGCTACTTTTCATCATCATCACCGGTTTTCGTCACCACCCGGGTGAAACCGCGGGGCGCAGCTAGTATAAAATATTTATATTAGGGCTCTAAATATCAATTAATACCAAACACAAAACTTACTAAACTAATTGAAGATCGTTAATACTATCTATAAGCAACGAAAGTCTATAGATAGTTGAAACCATTTGAATTTCAGGCATTTTGCCCAAAATGCTGGCCGCATTGTCTTTCTGGATTGCGAGGCTAACTTTCTGACCAAAATACAGGCCAGAATTTTGGTCACGTAAATAATTCTTCAAAATTTCAAAAGCATAATATGACCCCCACGGTCCAAGCGATTGAAATAACCTCTGTATAGTGAGTTGATTAACTAGATAATTCAGACTTAACCTGGATATGAACACCAATCTGATAATTATTGCCCAGTACAATCGCCATATTTCTGAAATGTTGCACTAATCATATAAAGACAAAGCTTTATAGAAAGTATAACATTTGCAAAATTCGGAAACACCTAACTACAGCAGGATGTACCTATCGGTTTTTACTTGAAAACGCTAACGAAAATGGAGACGACGATAACGATTTGATTGTTCTTTTACAAATTATGACGTCACTTCTCTGTACGCCATATAAAATTATATTCTGACCAGTATGGAGCACAGACAGAGCTGTGAACATACCTTCACACATATATATATATATATGAAGGACGTCATAATTTGCTGTTTCGCGCTCTCTGTCTTACATGATACTAAAATGCTTATAAGTTACATATTATTTTTGAAGAGATTTTCATTTTGTTTTAATTAATCAGCTCTATATTTTAATAGGACAACAAAAACAGTCGCCTAGCCTATTGTAATGGATTGGATTGGCATTTGAAACCAAATATTTCCAATAATTGCCGATTATCATTTTGTTTTAATCATTTCTAAATATTTGTGATCAACATCAAACAGAAAGAAGAGCACATACAATTACATAAAGTGAAAACGACACGAAAAGAACAATCATTTTCATATTCGTACGTCTAAATTCTGATTCGAGTACATAACGTGAGGTCGTTACGTTCAACATAAACGAGACAGGCACGAAAAAATATGTTAAACAAGCAATTCACGCATTCGAGAGCACCTGACGAGGCAACTTGGGGGGGTATCACGTTGACTGGTGATACGAAAACGGAAATTTGAGATAGACGCTCTACTTTCATATGTGTTACTTTGTTTCTAACATTACGAGCATCGTAGCAACTTTTTGTAGTGGTAGGACTCTTTTACAGGGGTGCGCCTGGGGAAGTACCACACCTTTGCCAGTTATTCAACCGCCAAGCAGTAGTGTGCAAACACTACTGTGTTCCGGATTGAAGCAATTTTTCCAGCGAAATTACAGGGCAGTGTTATTTTTATAACCTCACGATACACGCGATAAAATCCGCTATAAGTATTTAATTTCAATGTGTTCTGTTAAGCCAACCCAATACCGACAACTCCATCATCGAATTAAAGAAAAAAAAATATGTTAAAATAAACCAATTTTTTTTTCAAAAACAAGCCAAGTTAATTAATTCATGATAAGTACAGTAAATAACTTGACCGATTGTTTCGATAAAGATCAAACTTTCAGCTCATTCAGCGTAGAGTACCACTTTAATTAGGATTTTAGTGCTATTTGATGACTTTGACTTTTA
Source organism: Agriopis leucophaearia (assembly GCA_949125355.1). Lineage (NCBI taxonomy): Eukaryota > Metazoa > Arthropoda > Insecta > Lepidoptera > Geometridae > Agriopis > Agriopis leucophaearia. Next base: position 7,098,985 of record OX421262.1, read on the forward strand.
TAAACCTTCAAATTAACATTAGCTATTTTAATCAGTTCACACGCAATTCTTTATCGTTAAGAAGCTATTAAATAACTTTCGTAATTCGAATTGAAATGTTGTTTGCATGGTAGATTAGAGTAGTTGACCAGAATTTAATTAGTACCTACATTTTACTTACTCAAAATGAATTAATATGTCGTGATAATTACTCAAATTAATCACTATTATGTACTAACAGTGCCACGATAGCACTAAAACAATCTTACAAAAACTTAGTTTTGATACTACTGTAGAGGGTCTACAAGCATCCTAGTACTTTTCTCTCATCCGCTACGAAATGTCTACGGCTTACATTATTCATTTTCGTAGCGCTGTTTGGAGAATAAGCTCCGCGTCATAACACGTACCGGAGGATATCGTACACGTGTTCGCGAATTCCCGTCAAAGGTGATATGGGGTGGATCATGGAGACATTGTTTCATGGCGACAAACTTGGTTACGTAACTTTTTATGATTATGTATTAAGTGCGCTTCACGATTTTACCCGTTATATATAGTTTTCGTGCGTTTGTTTGAAACAAATAAGTTCGTATAATCCAATTATTAAATAACTAGCTGTTATTCTGGGATTAAAAAATAACGTGTGTCACTCTCTGGCGCTCCAACTATCTCTATGCAAAAAATCACGTTCATATTTTGCTCTGTTGCTGCGTGGAAGAGGAACAAAGAAACACAGTATCACTTACTCAGCTGGCGCAGCAACCCGATGTAGGTCTTAGCCTTTGAGACAAGAGAACGCCATGGGTCCCGGTCTCGCACTGCCTCTTGCCAGTCGGTGACTTGAACAGATCCACGGGTCTGCTGGCGGCCATTGAGAACTCCAATATACACCTTCTTGACATTTGGATCCACTCCCATTCTCAGCAAGTGGCCTGTCCAGCAGCGTCTCTTGGCTTTGGTCTCTCCCATAACGTTTGACTCTGCGATAAGCGCCTCAATCTCCAAATGTGTCCGAACTCTCCAACTCCCGTCCTCTCTTTAAACCAGTCCAAAGAGAAGATGAGATAATGATAAATATTGATGTGCAAGATCTTGCACATAATTTTCCTCTCTGCCACTAAGAGTTTTTCTTCTTCTCCAACGAACTATCGCAACTGTAATGTTACTATGGCTTGCGTTGAACGCCAACTCGCCTGATATTAAACAATGATACTAAGCATTTACGATGGAGCACGCTTGCCTAGAGTAAAACTATCGTGGAACCCACTTACTTGTGGTACTTGTAGCAGTAGTAATGTTTCTGTTTTTCTCAGGCTTTATTCGACAAAAAAACTATTCCAAACAATTTCTTGTTACGGTTGTGTCTGAGCCAATATTGTGATTGAATGGAACTGTTGAAACTATCTGCCATTTTACAACGGTCATTTCACTTAATTGCTGTTACACAATACGAACTCATTAAGTGAAATACCGGAGCACCCCAAAAAATTCCGTCAATCATTTGCACGCGGGGGGTTCAGACAGCTGTCTTGCCCGGGATGACCCCAGGCTCCTAATTAATAGTTGTTTGGGGTCTCCCGGCCGTCAGATTAGACAAGGCACCTCGTAACAGGTGTACAATGAACGAAGTTGGGTCGCTAAAACAAACAGAGGTCATATCAGCCTATCATGTTCCATTGCTGGGACACATACCTTCTCTCAGAGATAAAGAATGTGCTCTAATCTACTATGCTAGCCCAGTGCATGTTGATGAATTATGATATTGGCTTTTTCTACACGATGTTATCTTTCACCGTTTTTGATCGATGGTATCGAAACTGTACATAATTTATTCAAGTATTCATTTAAGTCATTGTTGAATACCGTCAGAATATATAGCATGCATGCTATGCTATCGCTCAGCCAACAACGCTCAAAAAATAAACAATCATAATATTATACCCTTTGTGTATATATAGTTACAGAATGTATACTCAAAGCTAGACCCCAATTATAAGTAGTATTCACTGCAAAATTATATGGTCAATATGGTAAATGTATTCCTCATTTTTTATTCATGCGTTGAGACACACTGTTTTTGAACTTAGGTACACAATAGTAAGATCATATTGGGTCCTAGTCTCTTTTTAGTCTTTATTAATGACTTATGCTGCTACAAACCACCCCATGGCAAAATATTTACCTTTGCAGACGACACAGCGTTAGTATTTGAAGGCGAGACCTGGGAACAAGTTATGCAGAACTTGGGCTTAGAGACGTTATAGCATGGCTTCAAACCAACTTGCTCACTCTTAATTACACCAAAAGCAAATTCATTTCTTTTAGCATCTTAAAAAAGTACAGTTCCCCCAAAAATGTCTTTAAAATTCAGGCCCACTTTTGTAAGAATAACCCTAACACTAACTGCAACTGTGTTTACATTGATCAAGTCAATTCTATTAAATATCTTGGCGGTTATCGACGAAAAGCTCTCTTGGATGCCCTAGATTGAAGATGTTTCATGTCGTATTAGGAAACTTGTATGGATCTTTAAGAACCTACGCCAAATTACTTCTTTTGATCTACTAAAGACTGTATATTTTTCTATATGCCAATCTGTGCTTGGGTATTGCATACCAGTATGGGGCGGCGCATGCAAAACAAAATTATAAAACTAGAACGAGCACAGCGTTTGGTTTTGAAGGTAATGACTTTCAAGCCCTCTCGATATCCTACTCATCTTCTTTTCTCAGAATGCAAAATTCTTACAGTGCGTCAACTTTTTATACTATACCTTGTTCTTGCCCACCACAAAATTATTAAATACGATGAACTTACACTACCTGAACGTTCTACAAGTAACAAAAATATCTTTACAATCCAGCGCTGTAATACAACTTTTGCCCAAAGGCACTTATACTCACGCGGTTCACACATCTATAATAAAACATGTAAAATTCTTAAGTTGCATCACATGAATCGATATGAATGTAAATTTACACTCAAGAATTGGCTACTCAAACAAGACTATGAATCCACAGAACAAATGTTATTCCATCTCACTTAGATATAACAAGGGTTTTAAACTTTTCAACTTTAATTTCTAATATAAATATGTAAGATCATACCACTTTCACATACATATCATACACACATTCCCACACACCCTCACATAACACACACGCACACACACACCAATGTCATTTACACTTCCCCCGACCCTCCCATTTATCCGATTCCTAAACATTGTGTACCAAGCATATTATATGTGCCAAATAATTTATAAATATTTTTTTTCTTTATTTCTCCTCACATTTAGTAATCTCATATTCTAGTATTATATAATTAGTTTTTTGTCTAATAATATCATGTTTTTTAATCATGATTGTATTTGTATATTGTCCGGCGGAGGGTTTTGTTACGCCATAACACAGGTTAATTCCTAGCTTGGGTAACAAGGCTTTTTATCCTGGATTTTCATTCATTTTTGTAAAAACAAACTTTTGCAAAATTATGACCGACAACGTTTGTAGACACCAAATATATTTTCATATTTTTCATATATCATTTCTATTATTGAAATATGCAAAGTTACACGGAACGATGGAATAAAGCGGATAAGAGGTCATTGTACTTAAAAAAACTTTTTTTTTCTCTTTTCATATACTACTTTTAGTATCAATCAAACCTGAAATCACGAAAAATTAAAAATATTTCGTAAATATTTTGAGTGCGAATGATATTTTTATTTATGACAGCATTTTTTGCGATTTCAGCATTGGTCACATTGTAAAAGTTGTTCGTAATAATAAGTACAATGACCTTCTTCTAATTTAGCATCATTCTGTGTAATTTTTATACAAGTAACGTCGAATTACAAGTCTCTTTTGTACCTTCCTTTTGCCAAATTAGTAACGCTTGAACATCGTAGCAGTTTTATTTTATTTTCGTCGGAATATTATGCAAAATAGCCTTTAGTGGAGATGATTTTCATGAGTACGAGGACAAAACTTAGACGAAAGTTGGACTAGTAGTCCAACCGGTAGTTGGATCACGGGCCTTCAGTGTAGGGAACGTGGTTCTATATATTTTTATTTAGTACAGTTACGAAGGGTAAAAAAAATTGGGTCTCACAGAGTACATTAATATAGTTAGATTCCGTGCTATGATTACCCTTGGGGCGTATCCATCACCTTGGAGCTCTAGTATCCAGTTTATATATATCGTCTCTGGATTATAAAGACTCGTATCTTGGAGTCACTAATCATTATATCACAGTTTTTTCTTGATAGATTACAACTTATCGAATAATAAGGAATTCTTGAAAATTATCACTGCATAATTTACCTGTGGCATTTCTGAGTAACTATAACATGGGGTTCAACAAAAGAGCTGCAGTTGGACACGACGACGTATATGTGATGCATCTGATGTAACAAGTACCAGGAAGAGACTGCCAAGATAAAATTAGCTTTATTTTTATAACGCAGAACAAGGTGTGGTCCAACTTTTCAAGTATTGTTATTTTAGAAATTATTTACGAATCCATTTAACGTTGTTATCCTAAAACAGCGGAATGTCATAACAGATCGGTTTACTTCACAGTTGTACTAAACCTAACAAATTAGAAAGGGACACGAATTTATCATACACACCTGTTACCTCGCATTTGTTAGAGCGATATTTAGTGTTATCTATATAATTTTAGTGAAAAAATATGTAGGAGAAAAATATTTATGTTATTAATAACTACACTCAATAAATTATTTTTTGAAATCAATACCTATCGTGTAAAAATACCTCACCGTACGAGACTATAATTTTATGGAACGTCCAATCGAAACGGATTTAAATTATTTTGTTATGGAGGTAGCTTATTACTGTAGATTAACACATAGGCTATAACTATACATCCAGAAAAAAATCAACGATTTTTGAAAGATAGCAAGTGAAACCGCAGAGCACCGCTAGTGGTGTATCTTTCACTTCCCAACTATGAATCCCACATGATGGTGGAGTCAACCTTCCTTCCTTTTCTCCTCGACATCGCTTTATTCTTGACAACGTCTACGAATCCTGACACTCTCTCCTGTCCTTTAGCACGACATCTTTCCACCTTGTCTTGAGTCTGACTCTGGATTTTCTTCGGGGGAATAAAGTTGTAGTGTTAAGTTACCTACGTTCTAATTTATACACCTGGTGGTGTACAAATTATAATAAAATCATATGTTATAATCATCAGTCCACTCTTGGACAAGGTCTCTGCCAATTAAAGGACACCACTCAGCCTGGTTTTCGGTTCAGATATAAAATTATAATATTATGTTTTAACGAGATTCTGTATAGGAATAATAAGTACCTTATAGAACCTTACTAACACTTAAATTTTAAATATTATTATGATAAACTCTATATTTGTTTCCAAATTGCTCCATATGTTATTAACTTGTACCTGGCAGAATTAAACAGTCATTTGCATACTCCGCTCTGGCATACAGATGTTGCAACCCTAGTCCACCCGGGTTTTTCCAACTTTACAAATATGTGCTTCGTAGATAAGGGTCTACCTGCATCAGGCTCCTAATGACACATAATAGCAGACAGTTTCCGACTCATTTCAAAGGGTAAGGGTTAACGGTAAATGTTATAAACAAACTTACATCCGATATTAGCGTTTTGTGTTTCCGTGTTTTGTTTCTGGTACGGCTATTTATAATTATTTGCTTGGTAAACAACAGTTGGAATTTTTTATTTTATTTCATGTGAAAATGACATTTCAGACATTTTGTTTTCTTCGTTTAATTTTGTAAGTTATAGAGAAACTATCAGTCATAATATAACTAGCAGTAAAATATAGCTCAAGAACGTGGCAATAAAACAGATGCAGAGAACTGAATACGTATAAGGTTAGCAATTTATAAAGTCGTATTTAATCTTCATCTTCTAGTTATTTGAACAACCTGTCAGATGCAGCGAACGATAGCAGCTGTATTATTATCCATCCATAAGTTCTACTTATAAAAATATATGACTAGGTATGATGTAGTGCTCACGCAAAAGATCTTTCATTTTAAAATTCATGATTGATAATGTGTAATATTAAACTTTATGATAGATTGATTTCACACAGATCTTTGGCTTAAATAAATGCCCTGATATTATCGTGCACTCGTAGCGCGCGAGGATTTCTATCAGTAAGAAAATAGTATCTATATATACATATCTAAATAAGGCCTTAATAACTTTAATAGGTTCGCGAATGGAACACATGTCATGTTTTTAGGGTTCCGTACCCAAAGGGTAAAACGGGACCCTATTACTAAGGCTCCGCTGTCCGTCTGACCGTCTGTTCGTCCGTCCGTCCGTCCGTGTGTCACCAGGCTGTGTCTCATGAACTGTGACAGTTAGACAGTTGAAATTTTCACAGATTATGTATTTCTGTTGCCGCTATAACAAAAAATACTAAAAAAATAGAATAATTAAATATTAAAGGGGGCTACCATACAACAAACGTGATTTTTTTGCTCGATTTTGCTCGATATTGATAATGGCAACAGGTAGACGGTTGAAATATTCACAAAATATTTAGTTATATATTGACTTTAAAAATAAATAATAAAAATAATATTTAATATTTTTATATTTATTTCCCATACAAAAAACATGTTTTTTGCCGTTTTTATAGGTAATGGTACGGAACCCTTCGTGCGCGAGTCCGACTAGCACTTGGCTGTTTTTTTTTAATGTTTATCGGGACTTCTCATGCATTATTTTATTTAGGTAAAAATAGGTACCTTTCACTCGACGTTTCGACAATGTTACAATGGCCTTGGTCACGAGATGATTGAAAACTGTGGCGAGAAGAGCGGGCGTTTTGTTCTTCTACCCTCACTTGATCTTTAAAATCGTAGGGATGTCATTTTATTACGACACACAACACTGACAGTATCGGTAAACACATATATAGGTACACATATCTGCATTTTAGACCAGTTATCCTCAACTGATTTCTATAGTGGTAGGACTCTTTTGCAGGGGTCCGCCTGGGGAAGTACCACACATTTGCCAGTTATTCAACCGCCAAGCAGTAGTGTACAAACACTACTGTGTTCCGGATTGAAGGGCAATGTTTCCAGCGAAATTACAGGGCACACAGAGATTTCACATCTTATATCTTGGGGTGACGAGCGCAGTGCATTGCCATCCAGGGTTTTGAACTGTTGAAATTCAAAATTCTGAGTGGCGTTGTGCTGTTATGGGCAAGCGTGAAGAGCCATCAGGCGAGCGACTTTGCTCGTCTCGTCACAGAGTATCATTAAAAAAATATATACTAATCTGCATTTTAGACCAGTTATCCTTAACTGATTCAGCTGAAATTTGGCATACTTATGTAAGTTCAGTGAAAATGCAATGTTATGGTACCAATGAGCTGATCTGATGATGGAGACTGAAGGGGGCCATAGAAACTCTTAAACGAAACGACATAACCCTGTCGAGTTTGAGTTCGTTGGATTTGTCTTTCCAAGCACTTTGGTCCTAGATGATGACCAGACTCCTGATGATGGAGTCGGCTGGAGGCCACATTAACCTTCTTGATATGGGTATCAAATGAAAGGGTTGAGTGCTGAAAAGAATACGAAAGGCTTGTAATTAAAAGTTTCTTTTAAATTAATTATTTATTCAATTCCTGGGCCCCTATTCACATGGCACCTGGGCAGTTATGACGGTTTTTGACAGCTTAATTATAGCAAATCTGCCAAAATACGTTATTTTTATATGTTAAACCGTTGTTCTGAAAAATTTGAATAAAGGAGCTGTTTATTTTTACTGCGAATAATTCCGCGTTTGTACCACCAACTCACCACTTGGAAGCACGTAGCCTTAGAAGATACCTATTTTTTGGAGTAACGCGGTTGGATTTTATCAAATTTAATTTAGTATCTAAGAATTAAGTACTAAGCGTGATTTTCTTTGGCAAAACGAATATATTATACGAAAAACAATACATAACTAAATAACTTTTCTTAAGAATAAATCTTGCCAAGTCTGGTCATTGTGTCTTCAGCATGTGCGCATCGACAAGACACTCGTCGCTTATTGGATCGCTTGATAAATGACTTGTCACTTGCTGGGTGACAGCTCTGGCGATACAGAACGTCAAGTTAATTACCTACGTCTTGACAAGCGTTTAAAAAGTTTATTATCTTCACAATCGCGAGATAAATCTATTTCAGTTGGAATAGTATCAATGTGTATAATTTTCATCTCGAGTTTAAAATGCGGTAATTGTAACAAATTTAATAAAATTTCTACATAGACATCCGTCGTCTAGTCTACCTGTGATCACGTCCGCTGAAGTGTTCGAAACGTCGAGAATTAAAATAATTTAAATTACACGCAATAAAATCCGCTAAAAGTGTTTAATTCACGAAAACTTAAGAAATAATTTAAAAAAAGTATCTAGACGTGAATGGATCGTTTTCTTTTCGTCACATGCCTCCTCGAAGACAAATGAGAAAAATATTATGACGTGCTATCAGTTTTTGTTATTATCTTCAAAGTTATCATCATACTGTATATTAGAGGCAAGCTTAATAGTAATAACACATCATCATCACCATCAGCCAGAAATAGTCCACTGCTGGACATAGGCCTTCTTCTTTGACGTCCACACTAAACGACAGCCTGCAATCCACTTGATGCCCGCGACTTTCACGATGTCGTCGGTCCAGTAGTAATTAGTCGCAGCGTAGTTAGCCCTCCCAGGCATATCTACGCTGCGTCTTTCAATTCATGGTCTTCACTCAAGATCCTTTTTTACCCATCGGAAGTAAGAAGACTTGTATATTCTTAAATTTTAAAAGTATTGCTCGCATGATTTCTCATTCACGTTCCCAAACACTTGCAATTGCTTTAAACTCAGATTCATCAACTAAAACTACTCCAGTAACAGCTAAGCTAACATCAAATGCCACAGTCCAATAAATATCGATTCTCGATTCAATAGATGTCTTGCCACCGGTGGTGGCTGTAAGATATTGATGCCCCAGATATCGGCACATCCTGTAGATTTCCGACGGTTGAGTAATGCGTTCGCCTTAACGACTCTACGTGTATAGATGGATGTATACGAAAGTGTGTCAGCGTAGGTACTTTAATGTCAAATAGTATTTGAAAAGATTATGATGACTTGACATTTTTGATTAAATCATCATCAATTCAGCCATAAAACTTTCATTGCTGGACATAGGCCTCCCCTGTTGATCTTCAAAAGGGCCTGGTGGAAGCGAAGCGGCTTGCATCCAGCGTTTTCCTGCAGTCTCTTTTAGATCATTTATCCATCTTGTGGGCCCTGTGGGACGTCCTACGCTGCGCCTACCGGTCCGTGGTCTCTATTCAAATACCTTTCGGCTCTATCGGACATCTGTTCTGCGTGCCATGTGCACACAGAGGATCTCTTCATTTCTGATTCGATCTCGTAGAGAAACTCCAAGCATAGCCCTCTCCATAGCTCGTTGTGCGACTTTGAGCTTGCTAATGAGGCCCATAGTGAGATACCACGTTTCGGTACCGTATGTCATCACTGCCAACATACATTGATCGAAGACTTTCGTCTAAAGTAGTTTTGAGTTTCGTAGCCAATGCAATTGTTAGAATAAAACTTATCTTTCCAGCAGTTAATTATCCAAAATTAAATGAAACCATGTTTTGAAAGGATTTTTTTTACTAACCACCAACTCGCCTGTTGGTACGCTACGATGAACGATGACGGTGATAATTCTAAATTTGGGGTTTTTACCACGCTTTTATTGGCTTGGTATGAATCTTTGAATGTGATTTTCACCCCTTTTAAAACGTTGGATTTATTTGAAACTTTGCACACTTATCAAAGACCGATGACAATGTGATAATTTAAATAGTTTGTGACAATGACATTCACATGCACTGAGTCACATTATCTGTCTAGCTCTCTCTCTCTCTCTCTCTCTCTCTCTCTCTCTCTCTCTGACAGAAGACCTATGTCTCAGCAGTGGGAACATTGTAGGCTGACAATGACGTGATAATTACTAAGTAAAGTTATTTTATTGATTAATTGAAATATTTTGTGTGAGAAAATTTATTATTGTGGTAGCTAAAGTTTATCTCAATATATTTACTATCATCAGTAGCCCAGTTCAGGTCAGACCACGGTTTAATCTCGCACTCCCGACACCCATAACACATAGTGGAATGTCCGAGCAATATGAGGAGGCATTACGTCTATTGGAATAGCCCGACGGTCGTTACGAACGCGTTGAATTTTCGGTCATTACGGTACAAACTGTTATCGTCTATTCATTTCTGAGATAAAAATCACAACGTTTTGAAATTCAAGCGTTATAAAGTTTATTTTTTAACCAAAAAGCTTAAAAGCGTCCCAATTTATTTATTTTTACTAAAAAGCTCTAAAATTGCACCTTGTGTCTAGGCCTACATTTGTACCATATGAGGCCTTCTGCGGGTTCAGCCGTCGCGGTGGCCTTTATTTGCGTAGCATAAAGATGAGACAGCGCAAGTGTATCAACGCAAGTGGCATCCCATACTAATGGCTAAAGGTCGAAGGAATCAAAGTCAAACCATTCAGTCTTTTACTATCGGTACTTATGAGGCTCGGTTTAGGAACGGCCGTGCAATGCTGGCGTGGCAGGGAAACCTACCTGCGCGCTCCATGTGTAGGAAAGTTCGCGGAGAAAAGTTCGTAGAGAAAAGTTCGTGGTGATCGAGCTGGTCGACAGCAATGCCATACTGGCAGCGGTGTGGGGCACATCACGATTTTTTCTACTGTCACTCTGCCATACTAATTTACTACCATGGATTTTAATGTTAGTGGGAGTCATAATCTTCAGCGTTTCGCTTCCAACAACTTTCGGCTGCTTTGTGAATATCGTAACTCCACATTGAGTTTTGATGGTCGAGGTGATGTAGAGGTCGAAAGATGGTCTCTTATCCTGAAAAATCCAAACGTTTGCTAGGTACTATAATAGTTCCCAAAAAAATGAGCTATTGTAGAATAGCGACTAAAATCGTGGGGCACAGCTAGTGGCATAATAAATAAACAATCCAAGACTATATTTTATCGTGTAAAACATCAAAGAATCGTAATGTATTAGCTGTAAAAAGTTGTAATTGTTTTCTTTGTCCGACATCGGATAACATTGTTTCAGGGCGTGCGAAGTTGCCCCGACGCCTTTGCTTTGTTAAGATAATCTTCGTGTGGCTCCCTAGAGACGTCAACAAAGAAAATTGGATGGGCAGAGAGCCAATAGCTTTTAATCCTATTCTTTTTGGCCCTCCTTATCAGCTCGTGCGTTATAATCAGGTTGTGAATGTGGATACTTGGAATGTAAGGAAGAAATAGTGAGTTAATAAGACTTTTAGGTATTAGCACAATCTATTTAAATAGTATGTATTACTTATATAATAACAAGAGTTCTTCCAAGAATCAGTGCACAGACTCACTAACGACAGAGACGTGATTTTTGAACTCAATAATCCTCAAATTAAATGAACAATAAAAACGGATTTATTGAATAGCTAATACTAATAAAACTGGCCAAGTGCGATCCGGACTCACGCACGAAGGGTTCCGAACCATTATCTATGAAAACCGCAAAAAGTCACGTTTGCTGTATGAGAGCCTCTTAAATATTTATTGTATTCTGTTTTTTAGTATTTGTTGTTATAGCGACAAAAGAAATACATCATCTGTGAAAATCTATAAAGCACATTATATTAAAAAATATATAAGTAGGTACGGATATCAGTCTCCGGCAGCCATAGTTCAAGCTTTGCTTAGTTTTGGGTCAGATGACCCAAAACGAATGAAAATGATGAAAAGGTTAAAAAAAAACGACTGTAAATTGAGGCTAACTTCAGCCACAGATTAAATAATAAAAGAGATTAACATCTTAAGTTTTGTAACAACTATTTACATGGATTATGTACAGAAACAATATACGCCTAGATAAAGTTTCGAACTGCAAAAGCTTAACAAAATATTTAACCCAGTTGCTCATCACAAAGTGATACTACGTTTTCGGCTATAACTTCATCCTGCCACAATATACGGTATTGCCGAACCAGCATTACATTAGAGGGCAATAACTGTCGCGAAGAGATCGTGAGTGCACGCCTTATCTCTGTGCCGGGCCTCGAATTGATGCGTTTAATAACGGAAACGGTTTTCGAATGGGATAAGATTGTCTAGAAAAGATAAGATGAAAGAAAATCAGTTTCTAGAATAGAACCAACTAGAGCATTTTGGATTTGTGATTCACGCGTATTATGACACATAGCTACCAATGAAAGCCAGTTCCCAATTTAGGTTCCCAGTTCTCGATTCAGATTTGTGTAACGATGTTTTAACAACGAATTGCTACAACACCTGTGCTATGTTAAAGGTGTTAGTAAGTATACATAGTTACAGTTTATACCAACAACTGTGTATACAATGTTGCTGTTACTTATACATATACTAACATCTTTGTACGCAGAGATGTTACTTTACACTGTAACTGTTTCCTTTTTTTAATCGGGCAAGTGCCTTTATTAATTAAACAAAATACAAGCTAACACTAACACCACATAAACAGTTAAACTGCCCATAGACTGATGAAGGTCTAAAGATAATACAAATGCTCAAACCCACTATCAGTTGGCAGCGTACCCAGCATGCTGGCAGCTATGTTTACTAGCATGCAAAGTTGTTAGTGTACATTGTAAGCATAAACAGTTGCTGTATTTTTTTACATGCGCTTGATTGCAGCCTCCCCTGATGTTAAACGATGATGCGGTCTACGATGGAGTACGGTTGCCTAGAAGAAACTGATTTAATCACGACTTGAGTACTCCTAGATTTTAACTATATTAGGGAACACCCATTTTGTCAGCGCATTCTGAAGTCTAGCGGTTTGCACAATTAAAGTGGAATCAAAGCGCTTCGTACAGTTATAATAAATAAATAAATCAAAGGATTTCGCTCCAGTCGCATCTAGCAGGTCTATTTGTATATCCACGTACGTAGTAGCGAAGTCTATTAGAATGCCTGCGGGGATGTAACAGCAGTCAACGAGCGATTCTTAACTGTCGTTCTACTGCCGTTCACCGTCTCATGTCGATAATTCAGACGATACCATCGACGAAAAAAAGCGAATGTAAAACAAATTATATCGAAAATGTTATTAACGTATGTTATACAAATGTTCGTCTTTAGCTACTTGTTCGTCTCATAGTTGCGTCAAAATGTGCAACTCAGTTAAATACTCAACAATTAATCACAAAATACGAAAGAAGACGCACCGAAGCAAAAAATTAAAGAACCTATCTTGAGCTGTCATTAATTCGTAAATGATCAAGTAAATCCACTGATATAAAGAATTTAACTCGCACCCAATTGTGTACCACTATTACAACTGTAATTAAAACTAACTAGTTTTATTTAGACAAAGATGAGCAACAATTTAAAACCTCGAGGGTGGTTTACGTTATAATAAAGCAAGTAGTCCACGATACCGCCCCTTATTACCTTGAAATAGTAAAACGTCAGTAAGGACATCCACGTTCAATATAAGTATTTTTTTAGATGCACACTACCTATTACAAACATTGAATAAAGACCGTTCATTATCGGGTTATTGTTAAAATCTGCAAGTTAAATAGGCATAATGACTAATATTTTTATTACCTCATAAAAAAGCTGATCTTCAATAGAGCCTATCAACAAAAACAAAATTTAAATTAGTTTAAAAAAGTAAAAGTAAGTAGTAAATAAAATATAAGCATTTTAATTTCATGCTAGACAGAGAGCGCACTATACTGAGCTATGACGTCATGCCTCAGGCGCGGCATACAAATGCTATACTAAACTAACACAAGCTTTGCGAGAAAGGGATGGAGCATCCGCTCTCTATCCCCACCTAAAACTTTAAACGCTCATATTATCTCAGAGATTAATCAGCCGATTCAATTTATTTTTTCAGTATTTAGTTATATTAATCGCTCAGCCTGTTATTTATAATAAATTAAACATTAGGCCACATGCCTATTATACGAAAGGGATTTACCCTCTTTAAAAATATAGATATTTAAAAATCTAAGTGAATAAAAGAGCGATGGTGGCCGAGCGGTAGCATGTGCACTTTACAATCTGACGGCACCTGGTTCGATCCTCGGCTCTGTACCAGTGACTAATTTGGTACCTAATAAATGATGTGCAGTTTCGATGTACATGTTAAAGTTGTTTTAAATTTAAGTCACTATATAGGGGCATAAAGTTGTTAGTAACTAACAACTTTATGCCCCCAGTGAAAACGGGAAAACTTAATGTCCTTTTTTACGATGAATAATACGTCTGTCAGGTCAGATAGTAATAAAATAAAAACAAAAATTAATAAAAGTATCAAAATATTTTGTTTAATTGTATGAAATTTGACACTAGAAGAGAAGTGAATCGGTTTCTTCTAGGCAAGCATGCTTCATCGTAGACCGCATCATCGCTTAACATCAGGCAAATTGGTTGTCAAACGCAAGCCTATTCTAAATAAAAAAATAAATGTATACCTGCTTATTTACGTGGTTTAATGGAATCTAATCATGTTTAATCACTGTTCGAAAAATCTAAGCTCTTGACAATTTACTGTCAAAATGCGAAACTATATTTAGGTATAAAAAAGAACTACATACATTGAACTGTAAAGCAATCCCTTACTGTTTTTCGTGTTGCTTCGACTGTAGTACACTTTTATGAAGCATTAAATCATTGTTTACTGAAATTTTTATCTAGAAAACTTCAGCGCGCTTGTAAGCAAAGTCAAACATTAATTTGGTAGATTAAGAAAGATTTATAGCAAACCACGAGTACGCAATAAAAAAGCTTAATTGCTGGGCGCTTGTTATTAAACAACTACAATAATTACTTAATTTTCGTAGTACTTAACTTAATCAGAAAATAACACGTGAAGTAAGTAGAGCAAACTCACACTAATACTCGTATTATAAATACGAACAATTATGTGTGTGTATATTTGCCGCAATCAACTTTACAATCGAAATAAATAAAATTGACGAGGCATGATGGTATGAGACTTTTGTGACACTAAGACTTTTTATTTCATCATCATCATCATGACAGTTTATTCAGCCCACTGCAGCCTCCTCCTTTTTTCGCCAATTATCCCTGATTTAACGCCAGTCTCCTCCATGAATAATATAGTTTGGTAAAATTAAACTAAGTACTTTTTATCTCTACATTCAAGAAAAGACTTAAAAGCGTATCAAAAGCAGTTTTGCATTTAAAATGAACTAGTTAAAAAACTAGAAAAACTGACCTTGGCCAATGAGCCACCTACTTCTAAATCAAGAGTTGTTAAATTCCATATTACCCTCTCCTGGGTTGTGATGTTAATTATCATCCGTTCTTGGGTTTTATTTCTTACTTACAATATCAAATATTTATATTATATTATATTTTATTTATTTAATAAATAATTAAAATCTGGGATATATTTACATATATACGGTCATCTGCCCCGAAACTAAGCAAAGCTTTTAATAGTCTGCAAGCAACTGATACGTTTTTTTTTTTTAATATATGTCTTAAATAGATATTAACACCCAGACGTAGAACAAGCACAAATGTTCATCACACAAATGTTTGTCCTAGATGGGAATCGAAGACACGCCCCCAAGCACAGATGATAGGTTCACTACCAACTGAGCCACCGGGGCAGTCGAACTAATAATGTGAATCAATTGATAGTCGATTATAACTAGTCGAATTAATACTTTATAGCACACTTAGGTATTATATCGAAATGCAAAAATGGAGGACTTAATGCTAAACATTTTCTACCAGTCATTCACCAGGTTGGAACAAATGTCAAATATATATACAGGCAGTGAAATAATATCTATATTTCACTGTATACAGGCCTACATACAGGCGTGCTGCATGAATATTTATGTGAAATAAAAAAATCTTATTGGGAGTACTTCGATAAAAAAAAAACATTTTTATGAAACTGCGGACGTTTATTGACTATAATTTTCTACGCGTTGTGACTTCTATGTATAATTTTTCGAAGGGGTAGTATCGGACCACTGCCGTATTGTTTTGCGTGATATCTTAAGAAGACGGCTCTGGCTGCACTTACCACCAGGCCAGACCTACTTAGCAGGAGACACGCCTGCATCACCCATTCACAAGGAAAAGTACCCATGCAGGTTCTACCTATCCTATACCAGATAATTAGAGGAGATGAAAATTGGTCATCAATTACTATACCAACCTTAAAGTCCAATTTTCGTCGAATTGTCATTCATTAAATGGACACATGCATACCATGTTTCAGAAAAGTACTTATTGTAAATTTTGTTTGACCAACAGAAGAAAAAACCGTGATAACAACAATCGAAATTCAGCGTTCCTGTAAATAAAGCCATTCGCTCAGCCCTAGTGAGTATTTAGTGGTTCATTTCGATTCCACAACTTCGCCGGCTTTGTTCAGTGGCGCTTTTTCCAAAAGGATGTTCGGTGAATTGCAAATCTGTTCGGTTCAGTCGACTTCAAGGGAGCGGCTCGCCTTGGGGCTGTGTAAATATTTAATGCATATTTCATAGCGTCCCAGACGTTTACTTTGTAAGAGATCTCTCGGAACAACGCTGGTGGTGTTGGAATGTTTTTTGGTACGAATAGACTGGTATCAATTTTATGAATGATTTGATATTGGCCTGCGACAATCTGTTAACGTGTTTGGAGTTCGGAAAACAAGCTCACTTCAACTTGAACTTCGCAGAGTATTTGTAGCCTTCAATTTCTTAAAAATATTACCCCATTTTTAGAAAGTTTCAGCAGTGCTTATATGAAACTCGAACAGAGACTTAATGGTTAAATTTATTTCCGTTTAATGGCTGAAATAAAGCTGACCATTTTATTTAAGAACCCTGGAAGGGCCAGCCGTGCATTTCTAATATACTGCAGTCGAGGTATGCATACAAATTGGGGTGGCTTCGAATAAAAAAATTCAAATAAGTAAGCTTGGGAGAAATATTAGACACCTGCTTAGTAATTTACGTGCTTTGACTAGTGAATTGTTTTATCATGTTGCTATTTTATTGTGCCCGCGGTGACACCTGCGTAAATGATTCCACAGAAATCGTACAGTTTTCAAGGATGATAAAATAGCCTATGTTAATTTCCGCAAATAAACAATAATACCCATGCGAAAAATCAAGTCAAACCGTAGCTCATTAATTGCTGCGTAAAAGAAGAAAGAACATACAAACATGCTTTCGCTATATGATTATGATAAGATTTTACGTAGATTGTACATTTTACGCAATGTAAAAATAACAAGACCGACTTCAAAAATACATGAAAAACGTAGAGCCAATAAAATTTGAGGGTTGCCCTCGATTTCCCTGGGATCCCGTCATCAGATTCTCACTTGGTGACAATGGGACCAAATCGGAAGTATACCTTACCGAAGATTTTTTTTTTATCGGTTGACAGTTGGCGGACAAATCGGTGAACATACATAAAAAATTAATATATACAGTGGAACATAGAACCGTCCTCCTTTTTTGAAGTCGGTTAAAAAGCATCATACAGTGGGAAGAGTTGGCACGTGTACATTAGGTTTAGATGTACACATAGCAACCAATCGCGTGGACTCGCGCGGTCGAAATCCCTTCATACCCCGTGGTTCCTATTGCGGACTATTGCGGAGTCAAGTTCATTGTTAAGATAAGATATTTTCTAATATATATTACTTACTGCATTAACGACACATGCGGCAACGCCTCGCAATGTAATAGGTCGGGGAAAAAGTCTTTTCGTATTTTGTATGTATAAAGTTGTAGTAAAAATCTCATCGGTTGTACTGTTTGTATCTGGCTGGTTTTGATACCATTAAAAATATGACATTTTAAAAAAGGAATACAAAAAGTAAAAAGCAATTTCCCGCCATTTTTCAATTGTTTTTTTGTTCGATAAAATGAGTGAATCTAACGAAGAAATTCGATATATTGTGAAATTTTACTACAAAAAACTGAAAAATGCGACACAAGCCGCGAATAAAATTTGTGACATTTATGGACCTAATGCAGTGTCATCAAGAGTAGCACAATGTTGGTTCAAGCATTTTCAGTCCAGGAATTTTGATGTCAAAGATGCAGCTCGCTCTGGTCGCCCTGTTACGGATAAAGTCGATGCCATTTCTGAAAAAGTGGACCAAGATCGGCATATTAGTAGTTACGACGTAGCTGAAGACCTGGGGATTGACCACAAAACAGTTTTGACCCATTTGAAAATAACTGGGTATACAAAAAAACTCGATATTTGGGTGCCACACCAGCTCACTGAAAGAAACCAAATGAATCGTGTACTCATTTGCGATTCTCTATTGAAACGTAAAGAAACCGAACCGTTTTTGAAAAGATTGATCACTGGTGATGCAAAATGGATCACCTACGACAAGAATGTGCGCAAACGATCATGGTCAAAGGGCAGTGAAGCACCACAGACTGTAGCGAAACCCAGATTAACACGTAATAAGGTGATGCTGTGTGTATGATGGGATTGGAAGGGCATCGTTCATTATGAGCATTTACCGCCGGGCAAAACCATCGATTCGGATCTCTACTGCCAACAGCAGATGAGACTCAAACAAGAAATTGAGAAAAAACGGCCGGAATTGATCAACATAAAGAGTGTGGTCTTTCATCATGATAACGCCAGACCGCACACATCTTTGGCCACTCAGCAAAAATTTAGAGAGCTTGGTTAGGAAGTGTTAATGCATCCACCACATAGCCCTGACCTTGCACCCTCAGATTTCCACCTGTTTCGATCTCTTCAGAATTCTTTGGGTAGTGTTAGATTAACATCAAGAGAGGACTGTCAAAACTACTTGTTGCATTTTATTGATCAGAATTCCCAAAATTTCTACAGCAACGGGGTCATGTCACTACCTAAAAGATGGCAACAAGTTATCGAACAAAATGGTACATATATATTATAATTAAATGTAATTAAACTTGAAAAAAATATGTCTTGAATTTGTTTATAAAATACGAAGAAACTTTTTCCCCGACCTTATATGTATAAACTGTTTATATAATAGACATTAATATACCTAATAGTAGATTATGGAATAAACAACATGAACATTGCAATAAAATTCACTGAAAATCAAAGCCCAAACACCGTCTTTTGTTTCACATCCTTTGTAAACGCACTTTTTTTTTAGTTCTGTTTGTGGTGGTCAGTTCGATTTTCAAACAAACCTCTTCACAATGCCATATGGGCATTTTTTTACTTAGACTTTTCCACGAGTTTCCACACGAATTTGACGTTCCAAATTCAAATCACTTTATTCCTTAGGGAGTTTCATACGACTTTATATCCCTTAAGATATAATGCTTTACTTTACGTTGAGGTTGCATGATATGTAATTGGACATTGTCGAGCAGGTGGTGTGAAAAGGTATTATTACGTCCATGCTGTCAATACAGTTTATGTTCTCGGGGTTACAGGTTATGCGATTCAGTTTTAATGCCGTCAGATTGTAAAGGGCACATGCTAACGCTCGGCCGCCATCGGACTATCTACTTCAAAATAGTCCAAATTGTTTATCAGCACCTACAAATGAAAATATTAGTGTGAAAATTAATTTAAAAAAAAAATATTTTCACTGTGATATTATGCCTCTAAATACAATTTTACGTTCATAGATCGCAAAAACTTGGACAGAGTACTATTAAACAAAGGATCGCATAAAACGACAGAAACAAAGTATTAATTCATTTTGAAACTGTTTTCAAAACAAGTTTTTAGGTTAGCTCCTGCAAAACGTCGCTAAATTAAAATTACTTACGTGTTTGCGTTCTGCATAATAAAAGCCTACTAAAGTAATCGCAAAAAATAATTCCTGTCATAAAAATGATGGCTCGTTTTAATCAACTCGTTAAAAATCGCATTCTCGAAAATAGTCGCGTCGTCGGTTACTGTGCGGAAAAGTTAACGAGTGTTATTTAACCCGGCGCTGCGCGGAAAATTGTTAACTACGCTTTGAAAAATTCGCCCGAAATGACGTGAAACTCATATACGGAGCTAAAGGACGGCGGTAAGTGGTGCAGGCAAAGTATGTATACAGACATGGACTTTGTTATGGGGGAATGGGGCTTCGTTTCAAGGCTTCCTTTTTAGGATGGTTGCACCTTTTTGATACCTACATTATCACTATCATTACTCGTAACTCTATTTCTTGCACGCGAGTCTCTAACCATTAGGCGAGCGGTTTGGTCGTCTCGACATTCTTTTGTAATGAAAGCCTTTGGATATGAGCCCCTGGTAACTTGTTAAAAAAAATACGAAATATTAAAACCTATTATTGGCCTATTTTTAACCGATGAATAAAAAAGGTAGTACTCTCGTCAACGTGTATATTTTTTTTGTCTCGAGGTAATAATTATAATAGCGTCAAATTAAAATAATCGAAATACATCTATAATCCGATAAATAATATGTCCGGGAGCCACAAATGCAGTCAAATTTTGCAGATATGATGTTGCGGTGAGGATGGCAGTTGGTTATCAGCACGAAAGTTATTTATTATATTATTATGGAAACTAATGTGTTTTTCACACATTTTGTTTATATTTTATAGAAAAAAAAAACACGAGCCCACTCACCTTGTTTATTTTTAATTTTATTGTGGTTGAAACTATATTTGGAATGACGAGCATGTGATTTGGCTTACGTAAGTAATTCAACAATTTTTTTGTACTAGTAGACAAACAAGTGATGGGCCACCTGATGGTAAGTGATCACCGCCGCGTATAGCCTATAGAATACCCAGAGCATTGGCGGTGCGTGGTGGAGGACTCTATTCATCCTTCATTTCAAGTCATTGAGGAGGAAAAACCGAAGGTAGTAAGTCATTCCAAAACTTACCGATACTTTTTTTATGATACTGGGTGACGAGACGAGCGAAGTCGCTCGCCTGACGGCTCTTCACGCTTGCCCATAACAGCTCACCACCACTTAGAATTTTGAACTTCAACAGTTCAAAATCCTGGATGGTAATGCACTGCGCTCGTCACCCCGAGATATAAGATGTCAAATCTCAGTGTGCCCTGTAATGAAAAACAATGAACAACGATAAGATAACGTGGCAGAAACTATCGATCAAATCGAAAAGTGCGAGACTTTTTTGTATAAATAAATGTGTTTTATTATCTTACATACCCTGGATACATTCCTGAATACTGGACTACGTCATATAAGCTGTTACACCCCGTCTGAAAAGCAGCATAATTGCAGGATATTGCTCCTGCGGTGATATGAAACTGCGTTGCAATTTTGGACATGCGAAGTACGCAGTTATTGCTAAAAGTAAGCTTAATATTTTTCCTGACCTAACAGCAAAATCTGAAGTCTATAGTTTTAAACATGAATAAAATAAAACCTGGCAATTTATCAATTAACTATTGAAGGTTTAAGGTTAGGTCGATTTATTAAAGACGCTAAACTAAAATATTGGAGGGTGATTTATAAAATTGAAACTCAAATTTCGATTTGAAAGCTTAGCTTTAAATGATTGCTTTGTATTCATTGTTCAATACGCCTTAATTTCATAATTTATTACCTATACCTTTTTGAAATATACAAAGCAAATCTGCGGTCTTTTCAATGTCACCGTTGAAGTTAAAAATCTCATATTATAATATTTTTTGATTATGTGAAACTATGAGTATGACAAAATTAAACAAAATATACCTTAAACATAAGTTTTGGTTGGTCAAAGTTGTGAAAAACAAACGCTGCGTTAACGTCTTATGAGTTTCCCAGTTAGGTAATTATCCACATATTACATTAAAAGATATTCAAAACTATGGATCAAATCAGTGCTTTAAAACCTTCGTCAAATAGAACGTGTACCTAGCTCTCAACAAAGCGTTATTTGTCCTGCACTATTTAAGTATAGATAGATACCTGTCAAACAGAACGCGCCCTAGTAGTACGTGACGCTATGTTGACGTCAAGACGCGGTTGTAGTTTATCGCAAAATATTTTTTGCACTCGTATTTTGTGCACATTCTTATCGTCATAACAGAAATTAATAGAAGTGGACGCTGTCAAAATACTCGACGCTAAAATGCTGCGACGCCGCGTCAGGTACCTACGTATGCTATTAGACCAAATAAGATATAGGACTACCTTGATTTGACGAATCTTTTACATGTACGAATAAATTGGTAGATTATAACTGAAGTACCTATTTAGTAATCTGTGCATATAGACTACAATAATTATATTATTGCTGTGATAGGGAGTTTAAATTATTTTGTCAGTATTTCCGAAAAGTATCTCAATGTATACAGAGTTACACATAACGGTGGTAAACTAAAAGAAAGTTATTGTATCAACATGAACAACTTTTACAATGGAACTAACCTCAAATCGCACTAAAATATTAGCTTGATAGCTAAAAATATGACATTTGATGTCTTATTTTTTCTATTCGTTGATGCCATTGTTTAAACTTCATTAAATTGTTCATAGTTTAATTGTTCTTAATGGTGAGTAACCTCCGATGAGTTTATAGTACCACAGTACTATGTTACCCTGTATAGGAAGCTTAGGACACTTTTTCGTGTATTTTGTACTATACCGTACATCCATGCGTAGGTATGTAAAATCTATGATTATGTTCGTAACAAAACGTAGGTACCACGCTATCAAGTTCTTGTATGTAGCATAACATAACTCACTTTATCAGACATTCAGTTTGTAGATTACCCAATTTGCATTGTAAGTAATTTATTTGCCAAACAATTTCGGATTAGTTAGTGCTTTATTTGAAACGTACATAGTGTGATTACATTCTGTACGCAGCCAGAATGGGGTTGTATTTGTAGATTTAGGGCTGAGTATTGTTGGATAGTCTACGTGTGTATTAATTAGTCCTAGAACAATTTAGTTAATATGTAAAGTACTTATTTGGGTGGGCTTATGATAGAACTAATTAAATACTGTTTAAATTATCATAGTAGTTTATCAAAACTCGCGTAAGGATTCATCACAAATTAAGAGGAGTCTATAGCAAACACTGTTTTCGCGTTGTAGGTATTTCGCAAACGTATTGCTATCTCAACGTTCCCCCGCAGCCGCGTCACAGATTCTATAGCAGTGTGTCACCGTAAGCTTCGGTGTGTGCGTGCTTGCGCGCACACATCTAAACTCACTACCCGTAGTAAAGCCACCTATACGGGCCTCTAGCCTGGCTAACGGCCTAGCCACGGCAAATCGCGATCTAGGAAAATAAATGGTCCCTGAAATTGATGTGTTTCTTTCATTTTAAAATAGTACAAGTTTTGATAGTCATGTGATTAATTTTCAACCGACTTCCAAAAATGAGGAGGTTATCA
The DNA here is from genome assembly GCA_949125355.1 of Agriopis leucophaearia. NCBI lineage: Eukaryota > Metazoa > Arthropoda > Insecta > Lepidoptera > Geometridae > Agriopis > Agriopis leucophaearia. Next base: position 7,122,415 of record OX421262.1, read on the forward strand.
ATTCGACTGTATTTTTTTAACCAACTTCCAAAAATGAGGAGGTCATCAGTTCGACTGTATTTTTTTACCGACTTCCAAAAAGGAGGAGTTTATCAATTCGACTGTTTTTATTAAATTTATTTTTATTTTTATGTTTCTTACCTCAGAACTTTTTACTGGGTAAACCGATTTTGATCATTATTTTTTTATTTGAATGCTGGTGCTTTCCGTGTGGTCCCATTTCAATTTGGTCCAGTTCTGTAATTTTTATGAAGTCGGTTTTTATATTGATAATTATTCTTTAAAAAGCTATCAGACTTCTCTGTAGGTACCTATTAGGGTTCAGAATCAGTAAATCACGGAACCCAAAATACCAGGATTTTCCGGTATTTTTAAACGTAATTTAAGACCAGGCATTAAAACTGATTCCCGGCTTTTTCGGTACCCTCGGGATTCGGTATCGACGACATAAAATCTCGTTTTTATAACAAATATTTTACTGTCGGACTGTCTGTTTCTATCTTTGTATCGAACATGCACTGTAATTTAGAATTATCGACATTTTCTACAAGAAAAATAAAACCCCTGTGGAAGAAGAAGCTGAAAATCTGCAGTTTTTGCGATTAGCGATGAAGACGATTTAGACTGTATACCTTTAGCTAGATTTATATTTGATTTAAATATAGGCTTGCATTTGATCGCCAACTCGCCTGATGTTAGGCGATGATGCGGTCTACGATGGAGCACGCTTGCCAAGAAGAAACAGATGCACTCGTGGTTTGGAGACACTCAGATTGTATTGTGACTATTGGGGAACACCCATTCAGGAAGCGTATTCCACAGACTAGCAGTTTGCACAATAAAAGTGGAATCAAAATAATTAGGAATATCAACGCTTTCGACTTTTGTGCCCACTCTGGCAGTCTGATAGAAACATGGGCAGGAGGGAAATAGACTAGCAACTTTGCGCCGATGTTCAAAACTAAGAAGCTTCGTTTAAACTAGGGATTCGTTGCTAATGAGCATTTTGGCACGTTTCTCAATAGACTCAAACACATCAAGCTTAGATGACTATCCAAAAAGGAAATTCAGTACTTACTTGACGTGCAGTAGGAAAACCGTTGCAGAGACCAAACCACCGGCCCTTTGAGAACACCGGCATTCATTGCCAATCGATTGGACGAGCAGCCATCAATGATAACTCGAATTGATTTATCCGTAAATAAGTCTGATATCCACGCAACGAAACCGGTGGACAACACAAATGAGGAAAATTGCTTATAAGGTCGTCATGATAAACCCTGTCGAAAACCTTAGAGATGTCGAGGAAAACGGCGAACGCTTCTCCGTTTTTATCGATGGTCTAACTCCAGATGTGTGTGGCTTACGCTACAAGATCTCCAGTCGACCGGTTTCGGTGAAATCCGTATTGCCGGTCACTGAGATCATTTTGTACATTTGCAAGCTTTGGCACTGGTTGTAAATTTTCAAGCTTCCACCCTTACGAAGGAAAACATTTGATGAGACTATGACGATGAAAATAACGATGCAGATTATTACTCTCTGATCCAGCCCGCTACTCAGTAGCGGTTTCTTCACCTTTCGTAATTCTGACCATTCTGGTGAAATCTGTATATATCTACATCCCACTCGATATCAACTCTAAAGGTACTAGGCAGGTGTGACAATACAAATCAGTGGGTTCGGATGAAATGCAATCTTCCTTAGTGTCTTATCATTGGCAGTCAGTATGCCTTTTTTCTGAAGATCCTTCGACCTGCACAGATGGGACGAATGCTTAGTGTCAGTCCATGGAGTACTACATTTTTTTATCCAATGTACTACTGAAGTAAAGCTCGCTGATAGTTAAGGCCTCAATGTAGCCATGTTAAAGCGCGCACGCATAAGATATATTACCTAGCTTAAGTAATGTCTCAGATCCGTCCGATGCTGTAGAAAAGCTATTCCTACACACTGCATACTGCATATTTGTAACTGCATATCAACTGTCCCCTCAAACTCGACACTTGGGTATGCAGACGACAGCACAGAGCTACATATCCAATGCATGAACTGGTTGACCACAAATTCAGTCTCTCTGAGAAGCCATGGTTGAACGCATGAACTTGTCCCGTCAGGCAGTTTCCGATTGGGGCGATACCAATCAGGTCAAGTTCAATGCAGCTAAGACCCACGCGTGTATGTTCTCCACAAATAGGACATCATTCCACCTGACTTCTTTTTTTCCGGGATGTAGATATTCCAATAACTAACCGGCTCGTGCTTTTGGAAGATTCCCTGACAACAACCCACAACTTTGGCTTCTATATTGAGAATAAGGCTCCTTGGCTGCCAAAAAGCTGGGTATTCTTCCAAAGATGCGACAGTACCTCACGTCCAAACATTTGGTATTTCTGTACCAAGCACAAGTTCAGACGTGCATGGAGTACCTACTGCTCGGACCTTTGGGATGAATTAGCCAAGTAAGTATCAGCTTAGAACTCTGGAGTCCATTGAGAATAGTGACAACAAGCTCATCAGCAACATCGGAATGAATTGTTATGCATGTATCATTTGACAGCAGCAGAAAGAACTTTGAAGTAAAATTCAGAATAATAATTTGGCAATTATTCATCTGAATTTTTTCGTCACCAAAATAGACACACTGCTTAAACGCACTATAAACCATACTACCGATATTGACATTCGATCACCAAAGCTCTTAGTGGGTGAATATTATTCGGTGGCAGAAAGAAGTACAGTACACTGAACTATCAAGAACCATCAGTAAAACTCTTTGACTTATTTAAATCGTTCATATATTCATTACTACTTCTTGTTTCACTTATAATTGCACCATTAGTTAACAAAATTAAGGTAGTACCGAAAGTACCGAGAAATGCCGGGTCTGATGACGTCAAGTACCGAAAATCCCGGTTCTTAAATTCAGTACCAGTTCCAGAAACCCTAGTACCTACATTATATTTGGCTAATGTTCTAGATGACTGTAACTATAATTCCCTAAAAAGTTTACCACTAAGCTTAGATAAAAAAGTCAGCTACCAAACAACCAAAACACATCCAGATCAGATCAAAACACAGGCTTTATTGCAAAAATTACGCGTCCTAAATAAAAATAGGAGATCAACGTAATACCACAAATAGCATCTAGTAAGTTAGGTACCACTAATAGGTATATTCTTTACATTACCTACCACCTCCCTGCCCATTAAATGCCTTTATTATATAGTACTAGGTATAATAATTATATGTACGTAGTACACAATACTTACGTAGGTATGTTGAATGTATTTGATTGAACATTAATAATAATTCGAAATGCCCATTTTACTTCAATAACGTAAGTAAATAAGAAAAAGTAATTTTGATTACTTTCCCATCTCTAGTGTCGATATAACCGTTAGCATCCCTATTGCTTGTCTGTGTGAAGTAAAGTAAGTAAAGAAGTAAAGTCTTACCTTCCCCCCGACCCCCTATGTGCCCGATAGAGAGAATTGCTGCTCGTGAGATTTTTAGGTATATTTTTTGTTAGAATTTAGGTTCTGCGGCATACCTCTTTTTACCCCCTAAATTGTAACAAAATGTTTTGTTATTAGTGTCAATCGCTTGAATAGAATGTAATCTAGGCTTATACGTTTTATTATTTTCAAAAAAGTCTTTGGTTTCTAAAATATGATGACTTTTAATAGACATAGTTTCAGAGCAAAAATATGGCTGTTTTAAATGCTTATAACATTACAGTGATAAAACAAACTGGAAAAAATAAAACGAATAAGCCTAGTAAATAATGAGCTGAATACATGAAAAAAAAAAACACCGAAATCGGATAATATTAGGAGGTAGAAAACAGCTTTTTCTTTTTGTATGGACAAGTACGCGCTCTAGACCCCTCTTAAGCGGTCAAATAATCGGTCGGTTAATTTACCGGTGTATCGTCTCGACCGATAAATATAATCGTGAGTGTATGTAAGCCATTTTTGTATTAATTTATGTTCTTCATTACAGTTATATGATTATCAACGAGATATTTACTGTGGTTAGGTTGTGGGTGGAGCTCCCAATATTTTGGCACAGTTACAAGCACCATTTTCATAGGCAAACTGAAGAATGCGTGTGATTTGCAAAAAAAATAAACAAAGTTAGTTGCAGACCAAACTGTCTGTTCTCTTTCTTAGAACTATTATAAGCTACGCCCGGGATGCGTTTACGGCACTTATCCAGACTAAAACTTATACTAGATGAACGTCAAAACACCCGTTTTGGGACTCCACCAGGTGAAAAATTATACCGGCGAAAATTTAAACTGCCCGTTTACGGGCGTCCGCTGGTATAAGTTTTCGCCTGACTAGATTAAATTTTATCTACCTTTTGAGGTCGCTAAATTTTCGCCTGCTGTCAGATTGACAGCTGTTGAGGAGGTTAAGCTGTTTTTGATATTATTTTGTTCGAATCTTTTTGTTGTAGATGTTTTAATTTAAAATAAAATTTTATATCTATATAATGATAGATTGATATTTGATATTTTACTATTTTATACCATTTTATTTTACGATATTTTACTTGATATTTATTTATTATTGAATTTGACAGCTAGTATTGACATAATTGACATGAAGCTATGACGCCGTTCAGCGAACCTCCGTTAGTTTAATTTTTAGCTGGTGAAAAATTCGCCGAGTCCGTAAACGCACCCCCGACTAAGTACCATAGACAACGCAATAAATGAGCAAACATTTCTTAATTTTTTAACGTAGCAATGATCTATTATTTCGGGTTCGCTACTAATGAGTAATTCATTATTTTAGTTTAGGAAAAAAAATGGTGTTCTTTATTTCAACGTATCGAAAGCGATTTAATATAATCATGCTTGCCGTGTATTTATATTTAGTAGAGCGTCATAGTAAGATGGTGCACTCTGTCCACAAATCTTAGATATTTTATGTAAACAAAGGAGTTACCAGTGAAAAAAAAATATTTTAAATTGGTAGTTTCCAATATTTGAGCAAAAAAATTTTCTATTCCTTTTTTCTAGTTGTAATATGATCAATTATAAAATTAAAATCGTTTTGTACTATTTATTTTAATGTAGTATCTGTTCTTTACAATATTAGTATAAAGAAAATCAATTTTGATAGAAAATATTTTATTATACTGGTAAGACTTTAGGTACTAAACATTTCTGGGAAACGCGAAAAAAAACATGTCGATTTGTTGTTCCTGTCTTCGACCAAAATAATATCAAGGACGGGCCCAGTAGAAGCGCATTTTTGAAGATTACAAAATGAGCGCCAGCGCTCACTTCTTTTCAGTCGGTCTCTAGCCGTAGGAAGTGAAACACGAGTCTATTGTTACGCGATAACGAAACATCTGTCAAAATTATGAATTCGTATGCTTTACCGAAGTGTAAATACACAAATAAAACCGATATCTATTTTTTGTAACAAATATACTGTACATTTTTATAATTAGTTGTTGAAGTATATGTCTGACGGTTTTGACTCGTTTTTACTGATCAAGTTCAATGGTTAGGGCCCGTCCATTCATTTTATTTTGGTCGAAGGTTCCTGTATCATAATATAGTCAACACCTCTATAATCAACGCAATCTATTACAATATTTTAATAATGTTAATATTAAATTTTTTGAACTATCAGAATTTCCCCTATTGTACTGCACGAGAGCAAAGCCGGGGAACATAGCAAGTAAAATATTTTCCATAAATGTAAAATGTTTTGAGCAACTGGCATGTCACTTTGACAGTGACTTTTCGTGACATTTCTTTGTTTACATAAAATATCTAAGATTAGTAAACGGAGTATAGTATAACCACTTCTACATGGGGTAACATCGTGCAGCATATTATTGTAGCATGCTAAATAAAACAGTTATAAGTAGGTACCTATTTTCTCCTTAGATTACTTTTTTTGGCACTTCACATCATATTCAAACCTCTATACATCTTGATCAAGAAAACCGCAGCTATGATCCGGGTCGAGGCGGGATTCACTAACGACTTGGCTCAGTCGCCACTTCCGTAGATAATGTCGCATGCTGTGAGCGTGATACGCCAGATTGTGGTCGTTTTATGTTGAGGCACGCCAAAACTCCAGATGACTGATGGAAGCTAGGCTAGATTTTAGACTTCTTGCTATCATTACCCGTAAAGTCAAAAAGAGGGAAATTGTAGGTGGCGTGTTTATATGTTCGCATATTCCAGCCTAAACGCCTTATCTGGTTTAGATAAATGAAGAGCTAACATTCTTCTAAGGACAGGGATGGTCACTGGTAGATGACGTCATTATAACTACGCTTCTTTAATAGACTCATCATTGAATAAGCGGGTATTTAAGACAATATAAATAAAAAAATAGGCAGTCATGGGTAGGGTTACCATATCTCAGGATTTGTCCTGAGATTTCAGGATTTTTCGACTCTTCTCAGGATTCCGGCCGGATTTAGCAAATCTAGTGATAGCTCAGGATTTTCAATAAAACACAGGTTACATTTTAAAGATCTCTCTTATTAAACTACTAAAAATAATTTTCTTTTTGTAACGATTGAACAGTTCAAATCAATACTTATTTATCAAAGTAAAACAAACTAAAAACAATCTTCTTTTGGTAACAATTGCAGTTAAAATCAATACTTATGTATTAATTTAAAACAAACTTAAAATAATCTTCTTTTGGTAACAATTGCAGTTAAAATCAATACTTATTTATCGAGTAAAACGAACTAAAAATAATCTTCTTTTGGTAACAATTGCAGTTAAAATAAATACTTATTTATCAAAGTGAAACAAACTAAAAATAATCTTCTTTTGGTAACAATTGCAGTTGCAGTTAAAATCAGTTGCAGTTAAAAGTTGAAAATCTCAGGACTTTTCCATGGAAATCAGGCCTTTTCTCCGGACTTTTGATTTTTTCATCTGGTAACCCTAGTCATGGGGGACTGCTGACAAAGTGAAATCTAACACGTCACATTAGAATGTCGGTGACCCGAACCTATAAATTTTGCCCCTACCAAAAATTGCTCAAAGTGGCTAAAGATGTTTTCACTTCAAAAAAACCCTGACATTAAAGTTAATACCCTAGAAACGGCTGAACAGATTTTCTTAAATCATGGCTAAGATTAAGCCCGATACAGATGTAGCTATAATATATATTAATATGAATCATAGCTAAGCATATTACAATATATTTTCAACACTTTCATTGTGTTACCACACCGCAGCTATAATATATATTATAGCTATGTGTATGATAAGCTCACAGACCTAAACAAAATGTTGACATCCTAAATCTATGGATGGGCTTTACACTCGGTCAAGCCAACTTTCAAACAAACAGGTAAATCAAAATCGGTTCAGTCATTTAGGAGCCACGATACCACACATCGATACACACATTAACATTAACATGCACTGGGCCAGCATGGTGGATCAGGGCCCATACTCTCTCTCTCTGAGAAGGTCTGTGTCCTTGCAGTAGAAATATAATAGGCTGATAACAGAGAGAGGGACGTTGCTTTGTGTTTGTAATTTTAATTTGAGTCTTAATTTTGTATAGCAATTTTTGAACACTTAATAATATTTTTATTCAAACTCTGTCATCAGAGCTGGTCAAGTTAATTTTATTAAACAGTTTTACTAGAAGAAAACCTGTATCAAGCAAAATCAGCAACTTATACAAATATTATGTTGTTATGTTAGGCAAGCCCTAAAAATATTCTGATTATTTTTCCTGTTGCCGGCCGCTTCCTTTTACTTTCCCCGACAATAAATTGCAAATAAAGGCCCTCGCACACGAGTCACGCATAACATCTCATAGATTTATATCCCGCACTTCTGTCCAAATTTAGATTTAGTGTTATGTTTAACGATAATTCAGGAAACATTCGAGATTGTACTTTGGAAAATATACCTAACTGGACAGCTCGTTTGAGTTCCATATTATTATAAGAAATTACATTCTCAGATCAGACTAACAAGGGAGATAAGGTAAGGAGGCTTATGTTAGATAGGAGGCCTGGCAGGTGCGAACTAATCTGACCTAAATCAGGCTTGATGCCTTTATTCGTATTCTTTCTGCAGACGACTTTGCTACCCTTTTTTTGCAATTTAGACTATTAGTTAGTTTATTAGTGTCGCTGCAAGTCTCTTAGTGTGCGTGAAAAATATGTAAGTGTGCCTTACCCACAGTATTTGCGTTGAGCTGTTTAATAGTATAGTAAAATAACTGGACAAGAGCGTGTCGAGATACGCATATGAGTTCCGTAACCAAAGCCATATAATTGTAGTCATAATTCGGAAATCGATAGTTATAGAAAAAATCGAACGAACGAAGCTCACACGACTTAGCCAAATTTCAGAGATGTATCATCCTGACATAGCATATACTTTTTATGATTTAACCATGGAGAAAACTTTTTGAGAAAGATTTTTGCTAGAACGTTTTGAATTTATTAAAGTTTTATCACTGTTACTGAAAAAGTCATAATCAGAAAATGTTCAAAATAATTTTGAATGAAGGTGTTAAATATGACCTATTCGTATTGTAAGTGACAAATTTCTATGTCTTACAGTTTAGAAATACAGGGGGGGCCAACTTTTTGCCACTTTGGCGGGCCATATTTTACAAAGGATAGACATTATTAGACATTGTAAAAAAGTGATTTATGAAACCTTACCTCCATATTTCAATAGACTTTATAAACGATAAAGTCCACACGAAGAGAAAAAAAAAATCGACCCCATTTCACGGGTGGTTTTTTTTTCTTCTCCTACGATGTACGAGAGCCACCCCTAAAATGCAATATTATATATTTTTTATACTTTTCAATATTGAGATCTATTACATTACAACTGTAATTGTGTAGAGTTTCATGCACTTAGCTTGATAATTATAGAAGTTAGAAGGTTCTTAAAAATTCGGACAGACGGATGGACAGACAGACAGACATGCAGACAGACAAACGGATACAGAACGAATTTATAAGGGTCCTAGAGCTACGGAACCCTAAAAAGTGGGTGAAAGACGGAGAAATTTAAAATTAACGATAATAATATTGTACAAAAATAAAAATGTTTTCTTAGTTATTTTATATCCTTAAAAAAACATCAAATGCGCGGATAAGATAGCTGCGCGCCATTTTCTGACGGTGACTGATTGATAAACTTGAAGATGGTAAAACCCCATGGAAGATGGAACCTAGCCCTAAGATGGAACCCTAAAAACTAACAACATAAATAAAAGCACAGGATATTCATTCAATTCTTCTTTTGTATTATTAATTACAAAAATTAAAATAACTACCTCCGCGTACATTCAGATACCGAACGGAATATACTAGATCCTCCGAGATACTAGAAAAATATTTTTAATAAAGGTTCTTAAACTTTTAACCTTACTGATCAGGTTTATAGGTGACCTGAACCACAAAATTTAAGTAGGTACCTATTACTAAAATTGCGTCAAAGCTTTTAATTGAAAGGGTTAAATAGGTGATTGAAAAGCTGTTAATGGCTTGTCCAAGAAAAGTTAAATGCTTTTTATAAAGATGGAGTATCTATTAAATAGCTACGTAAATGAAAATTTAATAATGTGTCTGTGGCACATATTTTTTTTAGTTTTTGGTGCTAATGATGGCCTGTCGTGAAGTATTTAAGAATGCATACTTTAAATCGTATTGCAGAACCCAAAAAGCAGAGCTAGAATGATGAAGCGTAGAAAACAGTCTGATATTTTTAAATCTATTCTGATGCTATGGAAAATTTATGGCATATGGTTTGGCAAAAAGGCGAACAAAAAACACAAATACTGTTCATTTGTTAACGTTATGATAAATCTGATGCCATATAGCGTTATTTTGACCATTAATCTGTGGTTTACTCCTCTCAAAATCGAATATTTCATTCCGGAACTTATCTTTTACTTTACCGAAATAGCTATAACAAGTAAAGTTTTTATGGTCATCATTATGCGGGACAAGATCTTCGAGGCGTTCGACATAATGGACGGAAAAGATATGGACGGAGACGATGAGGCCAGCAAGAAAATTATTGAAGAAGATAATGCAAATTTCAGCACTTTTTGGAAATTTTACATCGTTTTATCACAATCAGCTTACACGTGTCTAGTATTTGTGCCGATCATTCTTCATTTTGCGATACAAGCGGAACTTAAATTACCAATCAGTCAATATTATTTCTTGACTGATGAATTTCGAGAAAACTATTTCGTTTACTTGTTTATTTATCAAACCTGCGCCATTTACGTGCATATGATGTACAACATTAGTATTGATACGTTCGTTGCTGGTTTACTACTAACAGGAGTAACGCAGTTAAAGGTATTGAATAACAAACTGAAGAACTTAAAACTGACTGATGAAGAACAAAATGTAAGTTTGAAGAATCAAGATGAAATTCTAAATATGAAGCTTCGAAAACTTGTGATGCGTTATGGTGTATTGCTGAGGTAATTTTTGTGAATTATTTGCTATATATAAGTTTAACTTGTGTATCTGAGTGTCTGCCCGTGGCATTGTAGCTCTCAAACGGCTAAACCAATTTTGGTTTAGTTTTTTTTATTTGTATGAAAGGTGATTAAATAGAATTTTGAAGATTAACAGCTATTTTATCATGGGTTTTTTTGTAATTTTATTAATGATTGGTAAATTTTTATTTCTAGATACTTCGACATTGTCCAAAACATTATAAGTTTTAACATGTTTGTAATATTTGGTTTGGGATCCCTTATAATTTGCGTGACATTGTGTGAATTACTTTTTTTGGTAAGTTGATCCTTAAAATGTTGTCTAAGCTTTTCCGACTTTTCCATACATTTGCTACTAAAATAATTATCTTAATTTTCATTGTATATAACATATAACTAGTGTTTATTAAGTTATTTCAATGTATATTTCGAGCCCTTCTATAACTTTTTCTCATGGTTGATTAAAAATTTAAGGGTATTTTTTTCTAGCAAACTGCTGTGGGGTTTTTTATCTGCATGATAATGTACTTAATTGCTATGTCGTTGCAACTCTTTATACCAGCGTATTTGGGATCATTAATTAATCACGAGGTAGGTTCACTATATTGTTATATTATTTACCTCATAAAAGTTAAGTTTAAAAAAGGCATCGTCAAAAATGCCCGTAACCGGCGAGCTTGTATGAAAACACTCATAAAAGTAGAAGGAAAGAGATGTATCAAGATCGTAGCAAGTGGAGAAATGTGATCTCTGTCTACCACAATGGGAAAGAAGCATGACTGTATGTATGTAATCATTGGCATTATGCTGTATACTCAGATACATAATCGGGAAATATAGCGAAGCACGCCTACAACATAATGAAGTGACGATATACCTCTGGCAGTGGACTGATGTCAAATAATGATAGTGATGATTATGATGGTGGTGGGGATAATGATGGTTATCATTTTCATTATCTTATTCTAAATTAGTGAATGGTCTTAAAACTTCGGCAGGCCTTGCACGGGCCGTTGACAAAGCTGTGTTTTAAAATAAGACTTTATATTGCAGAACACAGAACTGGTTTTTGCAGCTTATTGTGCAGAATGGATACCGCGATCAAAATCTTTCAAAAACAATCTAAGAATTTTTGTAGAGCGACTTAATAGCCCTATTCAAATAACGGGCTTGAAGATATTTACAATGTCACTTTCTACATTTACGTCGGTAAGATATTCATCTATATTACCATAGTTATGTTGTTGTAGTAGATCACAGCCAGATTTGATCTTCGACCAAAATAAAATGAATGGACGGGCCCAGTAGAAGCGCATTTTTGAAGATTACAAAATGAGCGCCAGCTCTCATTTCGTTTCAGTCGGTCTCTAGCCGTAGGAAGTGAAACACGAGTCTATTGTTACGCGATAACGATACATCTGACAAAATTATGAATTCATATGCTTTGCCGAAGTGTAAATACACAAATAAAACCGATATCTATTTTTTGTAACAAATATACTGTACATTTTTATAATTAGGTTTTGAAGTATATGTCCGACGGTTTTGACTCGTTTTTACTGATCAAGTTCAATGGTTAGGGCCCGTCCATTCATTTTGTTTTGGTCGAAGGATTTGATAGTATTTCAGACAGTTTCAACGATCTGCCCGCACTTTGGGACATGCAATGAAACTTGTAAGGTCTTAGCAACAAAAAAAATTAGCCAGGTTTGACATTGTTTGAGTGATACCTACAAAATAAACAAGAAGCATAGACGGAGTTGCGTAGCTGAGACTAGCGGAGTTGTGTAGATCCACCCCGCTCCGCATTGCTATACCTATACCTACTCCGCTCCTCGCCGTCGCGCTACTCCGCTTACCATACAATTTGATATTTAGATCAGACTAACAAAAGAGATATGCCTTAGTTCATCTATCGATCTTGTTCAAATATCTCCGAGTTTCACTCACTTTTTCACAATACTGCTAAACCACTTAACGTAAAAACTATACGTACGACACAACTTTCACATTTTTTGTGTTCCGTAGTCCTACAAGGAACCATTATACGAGTAAGTACGTTCTGTCCGTACGTACGTCAGTCTGTCTGTCTGTCGGTCCGTCTGTCCGTACATCCAAATTTTTTTAAGCTTCTATCTTCTATACGTTAGTAAGACAAGAGCATGAACCTTGCACAATTACAGTTTTAGTAGGCATAGATCTCAATTTTAAGTGTAAAAAAAGATAATTTTGTCTGTTAGGCTCTGGTACATGTGAAATGGGGATGGGTTTTTTTCCGCTGTGTGGGGTTTTGTTGAATAGTTCTTACAAAATGAAGTTAAGGATACAACTTTTTAATCATGTATTTATTTTGTGTATTATGGCCCGCCAAATTGGCTTTATTTCTATGTAATTTGATAGTAAAAAAGTGATAAACGTAGATTTGTGACAGAATATAGGCTAATATTTTACTAGAGTTCCTGTAGTGAAAGGATGGGGTACAGCTAGCCAGTATTTCCCCATACTGTTTTTTAACTTATTTTGTTCTTTCCACAGATTGTGAAAACAGCGTACTCTTTCTTCGCGTTAATCAGAAACCTTCACGAATGAACTGATTTTCAGGTTACGCCAGTAATTTTTTCTAATTGGCTTCGAGTATTTTTTGTTGGAAACATACAAAAAATTAATAATGACTTTGTAAAAAAAATCTCTTAAAAATAAACTAGTTTCGTTCTATGTTAAGCTCACAGACTAAAACAACCAGTCAGGGAGCCCCAAAGCACGAGGCTTGTGTCTTAGAGCTCGAGTGCAAAGCGTATGAGACGAGATATAATTTTGATAATTACAGTTATATGTATATGACTATTAACGGGATATTTACCGTGATAAGTTTCGACCAATTACCCGCAATCTTCAGTCTTCCCTCCCGGGAACAATACAATATGAAATACAGTTCAATTTCACTTTATTATACATCGAATAAAATACAAAGTAACTTCAAACGAATACAAAAACCTGCAGTATAATAGGCGACCTTATCGCCTTAATGGTTTTTTCCAGGCCACTTTTGGATGGACATTACTGAAAGAGATTGATAATAAAGAGTTAGGGTGGGTGATGTAGATAATACATAAATAATATACTTAATATACGAGTATATATATATGGGACATTTTGCACACACGGTCATCTGACCCCAAACTAAGCAAAGCTTGTAATATGGCTGCCAGAGACTGATATACGTACATATATATTTTTAAATACATACTTAAATAGATATTAACACCCAGACATAGAACAAACACAAATGTAAATTAATAATTAATTAATATTCTTATATTACAGTAAATATCCCGTTCTTAATCATATAGCTGTAGTAAAAAACCGTGATAGTTTAAAATAGTTATTCAGATGATTGTTATTTATCAACGGAACTGTTAAATATTACGTATATACTCTCAAAGTTTATGAGATCTTAAATTCTAACTACCAACTTCTTAATTAAAATCATCATAACGTGAGCCAAACTAATGAATGTTTAATATCATCTTGAAACCGGCAAATCGTTAGCCTCAATCACATACGTATGAAGACACGGCTTAAATTGAACGTAGTGAAAAGTAGAAAGTCGATTTATTTTCAGACAAACGTATTGACAGTGTCCCATCAGCGCCTTCATCCACATCTACTCGTATATTATACACGATCTATCGTCTTGAACAGGGGTCTCCAAACTACGGCCCGCGGGCGAAATCCGGCCCGCCACTGCCATCAATCCGGCCCGCGACAGGAATTGAAACTCGCGGAATAGTCAGTGATTCAGCCCTGTGGATCTGATAAAATTAACAACTGATATGACTGGTGTTAGAAATTCAGACAATTCCAAACCTTTTCCGCACAAGGACTGAAGACTGTAGCTGAAATAGATAGTACCTAGAACCGTACATAGTATCACTACTCGACACTAAATGTAGTTACGTGTCACAATACACAATCAATAGTAATTGAAATGCAATAAAAGCCTATGTTTGCTTAGGTGGGCAGAAAAATTAAAATTGATACGGCCCTTGCAACATACCGAAAAAAATATTATGGCCCCAAGGCTTCAAAGTTTGGAGACCCCTGGTCTTGAACATCAGCGTAAAGTGGCTAGACTATCGTTTTTTTTTCGATTCTTCTTTTTTTTCACGTTCTTGGAAAATATGCATGTTTAATTATGTTAAACATGCATATTATATATTGTTATTGTTATGTTATATTGAGCCAATCACAGAACACAATCTGGAATTGTATATATTTTTTCGTTGTAAGTTGTTACATAACCTTGCTGCATTCGCCTTTTTAGTGGAAAGCGCGATCAAACCTCTTTGCTTATTGAAATATTGTACGCACGTAGGTAACTAAAAGATTTTAAAAGAGATTTTATCTACTAACAAATTTACAATTACGAGGCTTTGGAGTAATTTTTTTGTACAAGAGGTTTCTTTAAATTATGAACACATTAAGTACTATGTTACAGCAATGTAAATTGAATGTATTTATACCAAAAATGTAGTTTTTTAATAGCTCTATAAAAACTTCGCAGTTCTATGTCTGAGTTTTAGAACTATGTCAAAATAACGATTTATTATAGTATATACAATTATAAGATTAGTTGTATAGGTGTATTTTATGATAAAAAACCGTACAAATATAAATGTTTATTTATTGACACTATAATTCAATATATATTTGCACTTTACTATAAGCATTGTCACACTGTAGAGTAAAATCCTTTAGGGGACTACTAAGCGATAAGGAATAAGATCTCACGTCTCTCGCTAATAGGTGGCACCACCTGTCGAATCTCATTTGTTCGAGAACTTTCGAACTGCCGACGATTAAAACCATTAATGACGCGTATAGGAGCTAGCCACGTGTACAGCTTTAATAAGGGAGTTTTAATCTCTACTAATATAATGAATTAATGTAAAAGGAGTTCTAATTATTCCACATCAACCCCAAGTTGGCCCTGTGTTGGCTCCAAGATCGTTATCGAGTAGTTTTCCGGCTATAAAAATACTGAAATCAAAAAAATAATAGGTTAAACAATGAAGGACTATAAAAGGACTATGTGAACACCCGAGCTCACCTCATTTTCAAATATATTAAATAAAATAAATAAATAAATATCTGGGACATTATTGCACACATGGTCATCTGACCCCAAACTAAGCAAAGCTTGTAATATGGCAGCCAGAAACTGATATACATACATATATATTTTTAAATACATACTTAAATAGATATTAACACCCAGACATAGAACAAACACAAATGTTCATCACACAAATGTTTGTCCTAGATGGGAATCGAACCCACACCCCCAAGCGCAGGAAGTAGGTTCACTACCAACTGAGCCACCGGGGCAGTATTTCAGAGCGCTTTTATTTATTTGCCACATAATAATGATCAAAATGCTGGCATTTTTCTGGCTCAAGGCATAAGCATATAATTATGGAATTCAGCTTGTTAATTGGTGTTAATGCCCCAGCATACTGGATACACTGCCAACTAGTAGTGAGCATTTTGATTGTCTTTAGATATCTACCTGTCTAGAGCAATCCAACTGTTTTTGTATTGTAAGTAATTTACGTATTTAGTGTTAGTTAGCTTATATTCTGTTTAGCTAATGGGTACTTGCTAGATAACTCTTATCTTTCTTTGTAAATAAAATATTATGAAAATTTGTTTGGATAATGTTCATGGAAATTTTTCAAAATTATTATTACATTAAATTTTTAATAGATAATTGGTTTTGTATTATAAATTGGCAAAGGCACTAAATAGGTACTATCATAAAGGTATAAGTATAAATATTAGGAGGTAATTATTTTGAGGTAGCGCTAAATTTTAGCGCAACCAATGCTCTACTATTTTGTTGTCCATTAAGTAAATGTTTAATTTAATTGTCTTTACTTTGCATGTTATTAATGATATGAAAATATTTGCATTGTTCTGAGTTTGCAGAAAATGTATCATCAAAAAATTTGTATTGCGTTAAGTGAATTTTATACGATTTAGTGTTTTTGCTAGGCATGGCTATAATATAAAAATTTATTCGTTTTATCGAATAATAAGCTTGAGCTTGATCGCCATTGCCTAGAGAAAAATGACGATGGAGTATGCTTGCTAAAAGAACAGACTATACGAACGTTTTATTTTATTTCACTGTCTTTTACCAAAACTTGAAGATGGCTTCTATTCTGTCATACCACTCACTAAACTAATCCAATCTGATAAAACTAAAATTGCTTGCGTCTAGTCGCGTGAGAAAAGGTCACACACTTCACATACCTATTGAAGTTAAAAGATATAGAGAAAGAGATGGCAATAATAATTTAGGTTAGTTTAGATAATCGTACAACAAAATCGACACCATTATATATTTGGTATTCTTATCATGTTATCATATTATATTCAAATAAATAAATACAATAAAAATAAAAAATATGTCGATAATATGAAGTTGATTTCATAAAAAAAACCTTTCGACGCATTGTACCAGGTATTGAAGTTATGATATTAAGTTAGCGCTGAATTATAATGCCAGTTTTGTTAAGAAAACAACAGAAAAGGTGCTCAAGATTCCCAAATAAACGTTACCGCCAACTGCGATAGAGCAAACGTGAAAAAAAGAAATGTTTTCATCCCAGTGAGTTCCTTTTCATGCGAATACAGAGAAGGCAGCGACACGGCACAGGTGCGGCGAGGAAACAATCGTGTTTCATTAGATGTCCTCGTTTTCTTGTAGTATTCCTTTGCAGTTGGTTGATAACTCTAGTGAGCTCGCAAATTACCTAAGAGAAAGATAATTTAATCAAACAAAACACTAGTAAATCATACACATATTTACAAACGCATGTACAATATGTGGGTCAAAATCCTACTAAAACCAAGGATGGATGGTACTTTTGTCGATGCTAAAACTAATCAATGTGTAGTTACAGCTAGACAGGTAAAGAAAACAGGGGGAGAATCCAATTCGAAGCTTTGTTGAAATGTCTAAGAAAAAAAAACTTGTTTTAGAATAATAATTGTTAAAATAAAATAAAAAAGATGTAGAACTTGCACAGAAAACACATTGTTCACGGATACACTTATCCTTGAGGTTATACGGACTTGAAAATTTAGAGAGCACAAAGGTAAATAATCTGAACGATACGTCGTCAATTACTTAGCGTTAGGAATCTGCAGCCTCCAGCGGCAAGCACGGAGAGCCCGAGCGAGGATCAGAAATAGTTAGGACATTATTTTTGTACGGCCATGGAGCAGCAGGGCGGCTGTAACGGTTAATACTTGATCAGTGTTATTTTCCAAATAACTTCTTTTCCACAATTAATACGGCTTTGACTGGAATCCATTTCTCGATTTTTTTTATTGTCATAAGAGATCGATTTCTTATTTTGAAATTTTTCAGGTTTTTATTATATATTAAAGAAAAAAGGTGGAATGAGACTGGTGATGATGATTGATGGTGATGATGGTGACGGTGACTGGTGATGATGATCTATACACAGTCAAACTGGTAAATTTGTAGTAATAGAACTCGCAATTCATCTTCGACCACATCGTCGCTTACCAACGGGCGAGTTGGTGGTGAAACGCGGACGTACTCACGATTAAAAATTATAATTATCAATTGCACATTAGCATCTAAAATTTTAGACTATTGTTAAAATAAAGCTTTTAATTAATGCAAACCATTTGATCAGTTGTTTGTTCAATTAACTACACACAGGCTGGTAAACCTGTTAATTTAGCTTTGGTCCAACATTAATTTGTACGAATTGGATTATTCGTGTTTGCGTGTAGTAGTTTATAAATCATGATTATTTTGGTAATGTTTGATCGTGTTATCAGATAGATACCAATTCGTATTAAGAATAATGGCATTAAAAATACAGGGTTACACGAAACGGCAGTGTTACGCCGAATGGAGGTCATTAAACTTATCATTGTCATGGAGGCAGGCATCTTTACGTACTCACCATCCTTACGTCTAGAACTGTTGTGTAATGTCCACACGCACCTTATCCAAAGTTTTTAGTTTATACTAACTGCAAAGGAATGGAATGCTTCGGTACCTCGGTGTTTCCTATAAAGTACAACCAAGGGTCTCTTCAAGACAAGAGTGAATATATAGGCACCTCATGAGCAAGGGTGCTCCATTTTTGAGCACATCATTACTTTCCATCAGGTGAGGAGATGTTGTAGTTATACTAGCGTTTCTAGCCCATTTCATCATAAAAAAATATAATAATAAATTACGTACTTATGACCTGCCCTTTTATTTTACTTAACTAAGAGGGTAGATCGTTTTTTCTACACCTAACTTTGAACTGTTTGACCAACCACCCGTATTCATCAGTCTTCTCGTGAACATGGTGCATGTAACTACGCCGAAATTTCGGTAGCTACATCCACAAGCTTATCAAAGTAATACATATATAACTGTAGGTATAATACTCGTAACTATTAACGATAATAATAGATATAGATGTATTTGTTAGGGTCCTTAGCAGTCGCTATAACTTACCTATTTTTAGGAGTATATTCTTAAAAAAAGGTTTTACTGTTTTTTTTTCTTTTCTAGGAACAATAGCGCCTTATGTAAATACTAGACCTTTTTGTTCCCAAGACAGCTCTACAAAGCAATAAGCAATAACTTTTCCGAGTGTCAAAAATAAATCAACCGTTTTCTTAACATACTTCGTACTGTAACCTATTCTGTGACATCACGTAGTTTCTTCAAGGTTAGCTACACGTAGCCCAATTGCCTAATCGGTCCATACATCTTCGCACTTTGGAATAAAATCATTGCTCCTCACAAGCGCATTACTCTTGGAAGAGCTGAATACTCTCTGCAGAAAATCCATCCACGTAAAACTAGCCTTTATATTGTCAGCAATATGGTTTATTTCGTCAGTTTTAAACTTGGTGGGGCTTAAAAGGAAGTTACTTCTTAAAGTCCGGTCATGTGATGAATCACTCCCACGGGTAATGCCTCTCTTATTTATCCAGCGAAAAAGCTACTTGGTCAAGTGGGCAACTTTATGTCGGATGTTTTCGAGGGGGGCCGACAGAGATAAGGAATTTTAGTACACCGAAGAATAATTCCTGACCTTCCTGTTGAGTCTTGGGAGCAGGAATCGATTTTGGAACGTAAATTACCTATTCCTTCCAAAATTTAAGATTTCCTAGCGTACTCTGTATTATTCATCATCATCAGCCAGAAGACGTTCACTGCTGAACATCTGAACATAGGCCTCCCCCTTTAACCTCCACATTGAACGACATCCTGCCGTCTGCATCCACTGGATGCCCGCGACTCTGTATTATTGCGTGTATCATAAATAAAACACAGGGAAAATATCCACCGCATATATTGCCGTCGAAGTTGAACAAGTTTTTTTCTCGAAAAAAAACAGTATTTAAATCCGATAACGGTATTTTTGCCGAATTATATTTTGCGATATCAGCACCTAACAACAAATAATGTACCAAATCTCACTATTAGTTTAAAAGATCTTATATGACGCGGTGTAGAGCACGCGTTGGATAATAGTTATTTGTTATACATGTGTGCAACGTTGATTTTTAACCACGTGCTCAATTTTGATGACCGAGCAAGCGAAGGATTCTAAAATTGAAATCTTGCGCGTTAGCGAGGGAATCAAAAGAGCGCGAGGTGAAAAAACTTTGCACTCGAGTGCAACACGTAACTTTTCATCCCACCTCAGCGAGGAAATTTATCAGTTTTAATCAATTCTGTTGGCGTCAAATAAACTTCTTCATTGCTATCGCATCGAATCACTCATTTTAGGTATTTCATTTGTTTTCAAGTGTCTTGTTTTTAACCTAAGGTTTTAACAACATAACGTGAAAAGAAACTGGCGCGCGCTAAGCAAATAAAAAAAATAAGTACAGCAAGAAGGTCAAGAAGGTCTTAGTCTGAGTTTTTAACAAAATAAAAAAGGGTTGTATGATAAATTCGCCACCTCCATGTAGAAGTAAATAGGTTTAATGACGTTTTGAATTCACAAACTTAGTGCACACGATGTTCTAAATTCAATTTAATTTATCCTCTAGCGGATAAAAACGGCTTTTGCACTCAGATATCAGATAAGAGCAAAAACACTCTTTCCGAGGTGGAGGGATGAAAATATATTTTATCTCTCTTTACTCACTTTTAGCTTGCCGCTATTTTGTATTAGTACTCATTCATCAAAATAAGTTATGGCGATACATACGAGTGCAATGTGCATACACGTTAAACACAATACGCCTTCTTGTATCGTCGGAGAAAAACGTGTACGTGTTATTGCGTGCATGAATCATCAAGAAAAGCACGAGAAAAATGTCCACCAAATACAGTCGCTATAAACATTTTATAAATCTACGTAAATTAATTTGTCTTAAAGTATAATAACCAACGTGTACTTTATTACTTTTAGTGCAGCTCTGCACTACGGTAAAAGTCAATCATATTTTCAATATTTCTTATTTAAATATAAACACCTAGTTTCTTCAAAATCATACGAGTAGTTTCCCATAAAATAACTAACGCGTTTGTTGGTTTGGCCGAAAACTTAAGTGTTTTATTCGTTTAGGTTCCAAAACTTAGTGGAAATTAAACTCAATAACAGAAATTGTGTTCAATTATTTCGTTTATCAATATCAAAAGCGTCTAACAAAGTTAGCAAGAACGTTTCGAAACGGCAAAGTTAATAAATAAAATGTATTTTATTGAACGTTGTAACGAATTTCGTCCCAGCATTTAGTCCTGCCTTTGAATTACAAATGAAAGTCACGGCTGCAAGAAAAGTAAACGCCGTTACATTGTCGCGGAATGAAGATTTCCTCATACTAAATTAATTGTGACTTCCAAGTCGGAAGTACAAGCAAAATTGACTCTTAATTGTTAGGAATTAAACTTGCAAGTTTCTGCAAAATTGACTTTGACCTTAAATATATTTCGGACCCTTTTATTCGGAGCTGTACTTACGTTCTGAATGTTAATAATGTGAAGGGAGATTGTTTGAATTTATGGAATTATTAAAGTTAATTTTCCCGGCTAAATTATTCAGACAGAGTTTTGTTTATTGTTATAGTCATCGAAATAATCGTTTAGGTCCACTGTTTCCGCCCTGCGGTTTCAACCGCTATTCAACAAGAACCTTATTTTTAAAATATCAGCACACAACAAAATAACAACATAATAACTATCAACAACAATTAACAAAATAATGAGATGAGTAAGGCAGGTGCCGTTTCTCATCCCATAGATCTGTAATCCCATTCACAAGTTGTTCACCTCAATAGCCCAGTTTTTTTATATCCTAGAAGTACAATAGTTTCATATTCCTTATTATACATATTCCATAATTGCATGTATTTTATATTCAACAGGGCCTCTTGGTGTTGACTTCGGCTCCACCAATGCCCACCAAATGTCCGGGCTAGACCCGAGAATGTATTTAAACAAAATAATAATCATCACATCCTTCTACAAGAGCTGATTTATGTAGAGTCCGAAATACATATGCGCTCATGGCTACCTAAATAACCTTTCGGCCCTATCGAACATCTGTTCTGCGTGCTATGTGCTCTGCCCAAGTGCCCACGGCCACTCCAACTTGCTAATCTGGTGGGTTGTTGGGCACTTCGTTCGTCTACGGATCTACTCATATCTGATTTGATCTCGTAGAGAATTTCCGAGCATAGCCCTCTCCATATCTCGTCGTAGGGGATGAGATCCTATGTGTTAACTCAGGGTAAACTTTCATGCCAAATTAAATTTAAAACAATTTCACCGGTACTGTAGAAAAATCGGTTATGCAGTCGTAGTTGAGTAGAAACAAACATACAAACTTTCATATTGAAATATTTGTGTGTTGTTGCCTTCCAGACTTCTAATCTAAGTCCGCACCTTTGTAATAACCATTTCGTCATAAAGTCATAGTAACATTTGCATACAAACTACCTAACTCTGTTATAAAGAATTACCTTCTAACCTATATCTAGGTACAAATCTACGTAATATAGGATAACTGAGAACCGTGGAAAAGTATGATTACATACTTCCAAGTTATAAGGGGATCTCATTATTTTTAAACATGTACTTTTCCGAAATATATTAACAAAAGCCAGGTTTATTTTGAGAGGAAAAATAAACCTGGCTTTAGTTGGCCTCAAGGTTGATACATTAATATTTTGTTGCACTCCGTAAAAATGCTTTGACACGTACAACACGCGAAATGTCGCTAGTTATAGTAGGCCAAACAGTTTCGACCAATAAATGCTAGTTTATTGTAGAGACGAGTGACCAACCGATAAACATAATATGTGGATATGAACCGTTTAGTAAACTATTAGAACGACCCTTATCTAACACTACTTATAGATTAAAATACTAGTTTGTCGGTCGAGAGGAGCGACCGAACGATAAACATAATACACGTGAGTATAAACCGTCTGTTTGTCATATTAAACTAATACAATAAACCTAATCGGACACTAGTTATAGAATATAAAACACTAGTTACAGTAAAATAGTTCTAAAAGCAGAACCCTGTATGTCGCACCACAGAATGTTTGAACTGTCGTTGAAAACTTTCAGCCGATCGGGATCAACGCAAAGCCTTTCTTGTGCTCTACACTTTCAAGACGCTGTGTCTTTAAAACGTTGAATAATGGACTTTTTTAGTGCCGTTGGAATTCGATAAACTTACATTGGCCTCATTTTGGAATTTTAAAGTTGCTTGTCTAGCCTTTCTTGGCTCCTAAGACACTTTCAGAAAATAGCAGTTTGTTTGAATGACTAATACTATAAATATAATAGAACAACTTTGTAATAATAATAGTCTCGAAAAAGAACAAGTTACTTATTGAAAAAATAAGTTTACGGTACCTACACCTGAAATAAAAAAGATTTACCAAAACTAACTATTATTTTAATCGATTAAGGCAATTAGGCGTTAAACCAATACCCCTCTTTTGTTTTGTATCGTCGGATAAAAACCAACTCAACGAGCTCTTTAAATAAATAGAAAACTCATTCCCTACGACTTCGTTCCGGAGAGCTGCGATCACTGAAACCGATAAATGCGCCCTTGAATTTAAAGTAACTAGAAGAGGGTACTTTACCCTTTAAGTGGGGTAATAAAGTCTCCGTGAAAAACTACGATGCTTAGATAAATAGGTCTTTTAAAGTTAATTTACGTGAGTAGTTGACAGGCGTTTATTTAGCTCATTCCAACTACTGTAATGACAACTAGGAGTGCTAGTTTCAATCGACTTCCAAAAAGAGTTCTTAATTAGACTGTTTCTAATTTAATTTTACGTGTCTATTCTATATTATACGATGTCTTCGCCTCTTTAAACCTAAACCTCTCTAAAATGTCAGGTTAGTCGGATAATCATATTATATTATTGACCATTCACACAATATTACTAAAACTGTACAAAGCCAACGGTAAAGTAAAAATTTAATTTAAAATCCCAAAAAAGCTGATAATCGTGATACAGATTTTCTTGAATCACAGCTAAGAACACTTTTGATCAAGTCACCTATAAAATAAAAAAACGGGTCAGCCTTTCAGCAGCTACTATGCCACAGATACACAGATGCACATATACGCACGCAGATATACACACACACATACACACTTCAAACAGATGGGTGTTAGAGACCCTCTATTTGTGTCGAGGACTAAAAATATCGTAGGCATTTTTACAGACTACGTACTTGTAGCACTGTCTACGCAGCAAAAAAGACTACTACAGCATAGTTATAGAATTAAAAACGCCTCTGTTCCCATCTACAGAATGAAGTAAAATTATTTAGCCCATGAAGTACACATCTAGGATTTACCAATATTTAATCCTGGAGCTTAACTTATGTATACAGACTAACGATGCTACTTATCACAATTATGAAGTTTGTCCATTTGTATAATGTTCTTTCTAGGTATTAGTAGCATGCTGTTTCTAGCTTTGGTCGACCGCAACCGTACAGTATTAATCAGTGCTGCACTATTTGTAAACGTTTTTGTAGTGTGGACAATAAATGATACCGACTTAATGAAGCTTGTGCAAAAAAATGTGCTCTACATTGTTGCAGGTACCACTGCTTTTTGTTGACTTTTATTTTTACAAGAAACCCTACAGCTTAAAAAAATAGATATATCTTGATGCTGTTATTTATTCACCTATGCGTTTTAGTTTTTTCTTGGGCCCAGTCCAAAGAGAAGATAGCCAAAGAGGAGTTAAAGAGTCAGGAAAAACGTTGAGGAGATTATAGCCGAGCTATTATGAGACAGACTCCGCTGGGCACGGACAGGCGCCTTGCTGAGAATGGAGGAGGATCGCAATATCAAGAAGACGTATCTTAGAGTTCTCAATGGCTGGTGCCCTGATGGCTGGCCTAGGTATCGTCGCCGTATCGTATCGTAAAGATGCCGTAGTGTTAGACTTGCGTGAGCTCCAAGTCGCCGACTGGCGAGAGACAGCGTGAGACGAGGACTGATAGCATTATTTTGTGTCGGAGGCCAAGACCCACTTCGATTTGCTGCGCCAGCGAAGTAAGAATCAGGTGTAAGCTTTGGGATAGGAACTGCTTCCTGTGATATCACTCGCTATCTGAAGAAATCGTATGATTTACTAAATCAAGTTATTACCTATCTTTATACCAAATTTCATACTAATCCGCACGGACTTTTGTGGGGATAAACATAATTGTACAACATAATTGTACACTTACAAACTTTCGCATTCTAATATAATTATTACTATAGTGAGCAAAGTAGGTACAAATATAATACGTAAAATGCATAATCGAATTCCATACGAATTTTAAATTCAAAATCAAAAATTTGTGTGGAATTCAGTCGCTTACAGTTCTAATGAGCGACTTTATTTCTCTCAAATACTCCTTGATCTATATCTGGCTATTAGATGACGCGAGTACATCTACTTTTCGTGTCTGTTACCCGTCTTAAGTTGGATCTGTGCTCCAACTTATTACAGTACGATCTCTATCGTATTGGCAGTAGCATGTCAGACATCAGTACAAAAAAGTCAAATTGCGCCATATTAAACTGTAAAACCCCGTGAAGAAAGTATTTGGCCTTACGAATTGAGTTCAACTAACACTAAATTACTATCGTGACGTTACAAAAATGTGGTAAGCTGTGTTTTCATACAATTTGATGTGCTTACGGCATCTAGCTTAAAAAGATCTGTGAAAAAACTTAAAATGCAGCAAAATCTTACTATTACCATAAAAAATTATTATCCATTTGAATGTGTTCAAACAATCTAATCTCAGAATTCAATATCTTCAACTCTATGCAGTTCTACAATCTTTTTTAATTCACCACACTCGGCTTGTGCCAAGTCTCTGTGACTCTGACTACAAACAATGCAAATACGAGTTCACTAACAATGTTTTTTCTTAATTAGCCACAGCGCGCAGATTAATTTGGAAAGCGAGCGTAATGTGCAAGTTAGCAGATCTAATTCGCTCGGCTTTAGAGCAAAGACGTGTTCCCACACAGAGAGAAGATCCCTGAGAGTTATTTAACTAATTTTACATGCGGGGCGAGTTTTAACCTCACTGCCATCTGTTTGCGTTACCCCAGCCTTCGTCTAGTCGGAATTTCAGACGAAGCTCGTAAGACAAACTGGTACAGCCCTCGGAATTAACTCGACAAATTCAAACACACTCTTAGAAGTCATCCTTGAGTTTTGGAAACGAATACGCGACAAGGTTTAGTTCAGTTTTGGTACTTAGACTTGTAAATTTACTATGCATCCTAGAAATTGTGTTTATTAGTTTAGGATATTAAGTCATCATCATCAGCCAGAAGACGTCCACTGGTGAACATAGGCCTCCCCCTTTAACCTCCACAATGAACGACATCCTGCCATCTGCATCTAATGCGGATGCCCGTGACTCTCACAATGTTGTCGGTCCATTTAGTGGGAGGCCTACAATATTAGGAAGTAAGTAGGATATAAAGTACGTACTACTAAAACAAAATGTCGATCAAATAAATCGTATTTCTTTGGCGTAAAAAGTAAAGCTGCCAAGGAATAAGCAGACATTTAATGTACTTTAGGAATATGTTTTTATATTATGGTAATAAGAAAGATAATAAAGTCAAAAGATTTATGACTAGACTACTGTCTGCGAATACACAGACATTACTATAAATAATCCCAGAGTAATAAAAGCCGAAATAAGAGAGAATCTGGTGGAGAATAGTCGCAACAAGGAGCGTATTATTCAGTGTCAGTAGCGGGACGTGTCCTGTAATATATGTTTTAATAAAAGGGTTTCAATTCTCACCCGAACATACATCACGCTGAGAAACCCAAAGTATCAATAATATCGAAAAAGATCTTCAATTTATTATTCATTGAAGTCTCAGGGCGGGGAGGGTTGCTCTATAAATCCTGGGATCGCCACTAAATCATCGTTTGCAGGAGGAAGGACGCAAGCGAGACCAATTTTTATGCTTTTTTCATAGTCGGAAACAAATGAATAAATCGAATTGAATCTCGTAATCACACATTTTTTATACGCCACTATTTTCACAAATCCATTAATCTTTTAGGAGATCGCAAATCAGTGTGACTTTCGTATCCGCCATTATTTTCCCAGAAGCTAGCATTAACAATGTATTCAGAGGCCTAAACAAAGAGAGCCAGGTGGATTGTGGGCTGCTGCGCCCGCTGAAAGATTCCATAAAAACTGTAATGGTACCCTCGTCACGTCCGGACATCTTATTTATCTAGTCACGGGCAAAATCATTGTTTCCTTTTTCGTTGTGTTTGGGCAAAAACACGTCTTATTACGGCCAGGGGCTAACAGATGAACTGGTGAACGGGCCCATTGTCCTCGACCTCTGTGTGTGACATTTGTTCCTGGCGAGGAGAAAAAATTGTGCGTCCTAGATACGACTATTTATTTACGTGTTCTTTACAATTTTTTGGTTGTTTTGCTCCGCAATTTTTGTGACCTTCATTTGGCAGAAGTGATGTATAAGTATAAAATGTTCTACTTTAAGTTAAAAAAGTATCAAATAGTTTTTTGTATTTTTTTACATCAACGTCGAAACGGAGAATTTATATCAGTTTGTAGGAATAGGTAGAGTGTTACCTGTATTAGATAGATAATTCAAAACTCTCGTGCACATCACAAAATAAGAGTAACAGATATAAAAATTACCCATCATCATAAACCACTTTTACTATGAAACCAACACTGAAATTGCGATCGCAATCAAAAAAATCAGATGTCCCATATACTTCGTTAAGTAATAATACAATTTTTCTATGGAACAACTGCGTGATCGCAATATCTGGATTGGTCCCAAAGTGAATTTGTTTTAAAGATGACTACCTACAATGATATCATTGAATATATCCGTCGTCTAGAGATACTCCCAATATAATCATAGTTAGCTTATTTTTTGCTCAGTTAATTACTATTTACCCGAAAAAATAATTCACGTAGTTAAAAAAACTAAAAAACATGCTTTAAAATCGCTAATACTGAAGATCCTGGTAAGGATAATGGAACAAACTATAGGTACAAATTAGTACATTGTCATTGATCCTTGATAAGTGTACAAAATTTCAAATCAATCCGTCGTTTTGAAAAGGGTGAAAATTACGTTCAAAGATTCCATTACACACATATAACAAGCTAATAAAAGCGTGTTAAAAACCCGTCTTTAATAGCTTAAAAGCTGCACGCTTTAAAGCGTGCAGAATGTTACCAGCATTCTCAAATAAGTAAATTAGCTAACGAAGTGTATCCGCCCAATTTTAGTCTCCGGTTCATTTTCATCAAAGGTTCATCAATCATACGGTAAATTTATGGATTTTGTTTTATTTTAGGTTCAATTAAGAAGTTTTTGCAAATATAAACAAGCTTTATTATTGAATTTTATTAATTTATACATTAAACTTTTTTAACTAGATAAACTTAAAGTCTTGTAAGTATTTACATGTTTCGAGGTAAAGTTAAGATGGAATATGTATTAGGACGGCGGAAGTGATCGAAAAATAATTATCAATAAGTATAAAAAACCGACTCTAATCCGTCTCTAATTCTTGGCATAATGTGGTCAGAATGAGACCACACGGGAAGCACTAGCTTTCAAATAAATAAAAAATCATCAAAATCGGTTCATCCAGTCGTAACAAACTTTTTTTTTTGAACAGTCGAATTGAGAACCTTCTCCTTTTTGGAATCACGAGCAAGTGCAGGATTCTAACGACTGAATCACGACCGTAGGGAGTGAATCATGACGGTTCAACTCATAGTGATTCAAGTGTTAGAATCCTGAGCGACGCGAGTGATTCATGGCCCTCGATATAAATCCGTTTTATTCAAGAGTTGCAAACTATACTTTATACCATGACTACGAGAAAAAGAAAGAATTAAGCGAAAATAGACATTTATTGAAGAAAAAAAGGAAGGTTAAATTAATTAAAATGGTTAAAATGCACATTAAAATTGGAATAATTACCAAAATTTATAGTAATTTTCTTATTATGACTCTTGTTTTAAGTAAACTCTCTAAACGTCGTGTTCGTACAACTTACAGTATTCAAAATAGCGTCAATTTACTAATGAAAGCAAAGAACACAAAACAGTTTTTATTCTCATGCTAAACTCCTTGTCTAAAATGTCGACTAATCAAATCTCGAGGATTTATTTGCACAAAGAGTTTGTATGTCGCGTATTCTTTGCTCAAGAAATTCTTTGCTTTGCTTTGTATCGTTTTTTTGCGCAAGGAGGTTGTATAGCATTGAAGATGAGGTTGAATATATTGGTGTTTTCTAAATTCAAACACCAAAACTGCTTTTTATTCACTGTTTTCAGGGAATAAAATAAGATTTTTAGAAGGGAATGGTATAAAAATTATTTTACATCTCTCATATTCGGTAAGTAGGTCCTTACCTACATTATTACCCCCAAATGGGGCTTGTAGGTGACCAATTAGCGCTCTAGGGTAATAATGTAGCTAGAAAAGCCCTAGGGCGGTAAGTAATTTAAAAAAAACTTAACTCTTTAAAAAAGTTCGCGTACATCTTACCATCATACTGGCAATAGACACATGATGTATACTCATACGAAGACAAGGCTGAATAGCGAAGCGACCTCTTTTGTCATTGGGCTGAATGATGAATAACGGAAACTATTCAGCTTTCAAAAAATGAAACATCTTTCTCAAGAGATGATCCGCAACCATCAACTTCTGCTGAAGAAAGCTTCATCCCGTCAGATTTTGTCCATGACCAACAAATATCACAATCTCAAACTATTAACATACCCTAAAAACACCTGTCCCTAAAATTTGAAAATTGTTCTCATTTCACCATAAATTTTAACTAATAAAATGTTTTATTCTTGTAATGCCGGTTTTTTTCTACTTACCTCACAATCGAGATGTAAAGCAGAGTAGTTAGCTCGGGTGTAAGCATCAATTGCACCCTCGAACTATAGGCGCCCTCGCTGCGCTCGTGCGCCTAAATATCTCGGGCTGCAATTGATGCCTTACAGCCCTTGGCTAATCTAATGTACTATTAAAACGCTTGCAATGTTATTTTAAAAAGAACGCCCATTCATATTTAATTTTTTTCATGCTAAGTTAGTTTTTCTTTATTAAAAATGGGCGAAAGAGTTAGCAGTCATCACGGCCATCACTGTACTATTGTAAAAGAACGATCATAGCTTTGGGAATAATATCCTACTTTGTGTAATAGAACAAAATTTCTATGAATAGGTAAGGCCAACCGTCCCAGTATAAAAAAAATTGTGTGGTGTAACTTCTGAAAACAAATATTAAAAATACAATAACAGCAAGACGTGTTAATCATTCCTTCAATTTTACAATACATCACTTTTATTTTAAAGCCTTCTATTTTTGATAGTCATTTTACTAAAAATATTATCTTTAAGATACACTAAAATATCTGCAATAAACAATACATAACATAATCTATATTATATAAAAAAAATACATACCTACCAGCGTTTAAATAAAGTAGAATACTTAGTAAAATCCACAAAGGCAAACCTTCCTTGTAATTAAGAATACAATGCCTTAAATGCAATTCCATAATTACAGGTGTGCTATCTTTAAACACTTTATTGCGCCAATTTACCTTTCTGTCTCGTCTGTTATTGTGTAGCTATTTTCAAGAGCATTTTATAATTTGTTTAAGAGGAATATATTATATTATAACGATACAACAAATAACAAATACAATTTCCAATAAGCCATATTTACTTTAAAGCAATCTATTTGTTTAAAATTCATTGTAGTAAATATCAATGACGTATCTATCGTATCTAAACAATACAGTATTAGAAATAATATCAAAAATCTTGGATATCAGCAAAAACCACAAAGAAAAACCAGCCTTATTATTAAGTCGACAGTTCAGTAAAATGCAATTTCCTAATTAAAAGCGTGGCTCCCTTGGCCGGTCGAAGTCTGTTATTCTGCTAATTGTTTGCTAATTGAGTTTCTCCGTTATTGTGTAGCTACTTTCAAGTGTTTTTTTAGTTCATTTACATGAGAAACATACGTTTAGCATACTTACACTAAATTGCGACTTTCCGCATGCACTGATTTGATTAGATAATAAAATCTTAAAACAAATATTTTAAAACACTGACCACAGAATAAATATTGGACAAATGGAAATAAATATTACTTATATAAGATAATCAAATATAGAGAAATCTTTGAATTGAATTTTAAATTCTTGAGAAAATGAATTTTAGACCAGTTATCCTCAACCGAGTGAGCAGTGTCATACTTATGTAAGTTCGGTGACAATGCAATGTTATGGGTACCATCGAGCTGGTCAGATGATAGAGGCGGCCATAGGAACTTCTAAACTAAACGACGTAACCCCGTCGTGTTTGGGTTCGTTGGTTTGTCTTCCCAAGCACTTCGATTCTAGATGATAAATTCAATATGGCGGACGTCCGAAGATGGCGGACAATATGTTCTTATCTACCATCATGATATGAGTGTCAAATAAAAGGGGTTTGCTGAAAAGAATACGAAAAAGCTTGTTTAAAAAAAGAATTTTTTATATTGTTAAAGTTTATCAGAAAATTTCATCTGAGGGACTCTTATTGTTTTTAAATAATTTTAAAATAAAAAAATTGTGAAAAACAATTATCGCTTCTCTCGCTTTACCCCAGGGCCAGCGTTGCATAGAGGAGGTAAAAAACAGGGTATGAAATAATCAAGATATCACCTGATAGTTATACTAATAGGTACTTTAATTACTTACGTTTCGAACTTTATCTGAAGTACATAGACTTGAATCGTTTACTATAAAGTACTGAAATGTTATGCATATGCATGACAGTTCATCTACGGTTTATTACTAGCGTAGGATTGAAATTGGATGTAGGTTAATTGCAGGAACCGTACGTTTTTAAATGAGACGCAATTAGTGGAGGTGACGCGCGTCCAGCCGCAAAACGGTCCGGGAAACCAGGAATCCGTTCTAATTAACAGGCCCGGCCACCTTCTGGAGTTTTCTATAAAATGCCTTTAGGAATTTTCTTTTGTTGCCCGCTACCTATTTGCTCTGGAGAAACCGCTTAGTTTGTATTACTTTTTTACTGTGAAGTACTTTGCATGACGGCATAATTTTGCTTAATTACGAAAATATTCCTCCGTAATATTCTAAACAGACTATCGGTCAGAATTTATTAAAATTATCAAGCTTATTGAAAAGTATAATTAAACTAGCAACCCGCCCCGGTTTCGCACGGGTGTAAGCTTAGCGTTCAGCCTCGCTACTATGGCCCGCTTCACAGGAACACAAAATTTCATCCAAATCGGTCCGGTCGTTTTCGTGTTAAATCTAAGAACCTTATACAAAGTATTAGAAAACAGTTAAAAAAAGATGAATGAAATTGGTAAAGCCGTTCTCAAGTTATAGCGTGACCAGGAGAAATAGGGGTTCATTTATATTGATATATATGTATATACATAAATATATACTTAGATGTAATTCCTACACTTACTAAACAAACTATTTAAATTGTCTAATAACATTCTGAGATTATAAGCGTTTAAAGTTTTTTTCGTATTAGAAAGGTCCATTTCTCGCAAGGTGAAAGTAAGTGTAGAATTTGAGGCACGTACTAATCCTAACCTTAATGTTATAAAAGCGAATGTAACTTTATATCTCTTTCTGTTTGTTCGCTTTTCGACTAAACGGCTGAGCCGATCTTAACGAAATTTGGCAGGAAGATAATGTATCATAAGGATTGATATAGGGTATATACTTTTCCTTGGAGAAATGCGGAAAAACTGGAAAATCCCGGGTTGGTGACAAGATGGGATTTAGATAGGATGTAAAGTTAATTTTGCTAAAAGTTTATTTTTTTCTGTTTAGACTTCCAAGGAGAATCTTGTTGTAACTATAATAACTAGTTAAAATATAGTTATAATATTGTAGTTAATTGGTAACACTATAAACGCATCATAATTTACCTATTTACTGTTTACCTGTTTACTTACCTTTACGTAACCTATCGACATTTTTGCACTGCTGGTAAATTTAAAACAGCAGTATTTCAAAAGCTCTCCTCGTTACTAACTTCTATATTTTGAAACAATAATGTTATTATTAATTTGGATGTTATTACTTTTCAAAGGCATTAAATTTTTGTGTTTTAGGCTTAAATAAAAAAAAAATATTTAAATAATTTTTGCTGTAAGTCAACTACTTCTTGCGGTAAATTATTATAATTCTATAAGTAATACGTGAATAGTGCTGTGGGCTGTATTATTACTAAGTTTATTAATCTATATCCATGCTGTTAACATTTCATAATATTGCTGTTTGCTGTTCCTTAATAAATAAAATAAAATAAAATATACTTAGTAACTATAATATACTTATTATCGCCTTGTACTATTTTGTTCAGTACTTTGTCAGTTTCTTAAAATATAACCTACCACACCAAACTAACTTTTGGCGCGTCTGGCAGGGTTTTGATAAAATGTTTTCTCATACAAGGCAAAGTTCAGCTCAACAGGTAACCTTTGACTTCCAAAGTAACTCGAAATATCTTTTATTGCCATATTCTTAACGAACTTTCAATACCTTTTCAGTTGACCTCTTCATTAGAAGAAGTACCTATTTATTTGTAACCAAGTAAAATTTTAGAAAACCTAAATATTTATTGATTTCTGTAGTATCTATTATGTAACGGAAATGACAGAAATCCATGATGTATTCGGAAAATACCGTTGGGCATAATGTATGAGACATTATTTCTAACGGTATTTTCAGGTAACAAAATTTTTGTTCACCACAAAGTTAAGCAACGTCGGGCGTGGTCGGTACTTGGATGGGTGACGCCTAGGCGTGTTGTTCTCTTTTTACACTACCTTTTGTATTTTTTGGTGGTACGGTACCTACAGTGCGCGAGCCCGATTCTCTCTTGGCCGGGCTTTACTTACATATTCTTGCCTTGCCGGCAACTGAACATTTATGACCTTATGATTAATGTCAGCCTTTGGTACATTTTCACGTTACGTCTTATAAATGCTTCTGTATCCTGCCCTTCCAGTTATGTTAAGTTTATATGATAGTAAAGTAAAATCAAGCAATCAACCAAGACTGAGCTCGAAAAGGAAAACAGTTCCTTCGTATCTCACTGCTCCCACTACATTTACTGCATTTCCTCAAATATTTTCCGCAAATTCGAGTCGCAACGTAGGTACTCGTATACACCGCGCCATGGGAGAGTCATATACCTACAGGTGCGCATCTGATTGTGAATACGGCGTGTTATTTTTATTCTGACGATAAACTTGGAAGAATAAACAACGCGACACGGTTTTCAGCCGCTCTTGTCTGACCCAAGTTTTTACACTACACGCCAAGCCAAAATCATCAACAAAATGCATAGACGAAAAGCACACCATTACGCACAGTCGTACATTTGAGAAATTAGTAGTAACGGTATAGCGATATGGTTGCTTTTAACCGACTTCAAAAAACAAGGGGGTTATCAATTCGACTGTTTTTTTTTAATGTTTGTTACCTCAGAACTTTCGACTGGGTGAACCGATTTTGATGACTATTTTTAAATTTGAAAGCTAGTACTTTCCGTGTGGTTCCATTTTAATTTGGTTTAGTTCTGACATTTTTGTATGAAGTCGGTTTTATATATTGTTAATTATTTAATGTTCATTCTTTAATTAATTAATGAATTCATTAATTATTTAATTGGATTTTGGTCCCATTGTCACTCAAGTCTGGATCTGATGATGGAATCTCAGGAAAATCCAGGGCAACCCTCAAATTTTATAGACACTTATTACGTTTTTCATATATTTTCTACGGCTGTTTAGGTATTTGCGTCTGATAATCATCACATCATATGGATGAGCTGATGATAAATGTTACAATTTCTCAACGGTAAGAAGTTGAAACAAAATTCTTTTAAATAACTATTTTCATGTGATAATTATAATCTCATGTGGATGAGCTGATGATGAAAGGTACAACTGCTCAACTGTTGAGAGTTGAAAGAAAATTCTTTCAAAATTACACGTACATATGGACCGATAGTTATTTTCTTCCAGGCTATTAGAACCAACTTCAAAAAAGGCGGAGGTGCTATGTTAAGTCAGTTTTTAATGTAATCCACTTGTTTTGTAAATGATGGGTGGAAATAAAAACAGGCTTTATTTTTAAATAACAATAGCCAGTTTTAATTTTGATTGTATATTGGCGAAGTAAAAGCAAAAAGCTCAATTTTTTTTTCCTTTTACCCAAAAAAACATCATCATAAAAACATACCAACATTTGCAATGTAATTTTTAAAAATAAAGCCTGATATTTTAATATTTTATTTGCTGTCTGTTGAATTTTGAAAATGAAAGATAAAGATGTTGAAAGTCGCGGACATCCAGTGGATGCAGATAGCACGCTGTTGTTCAGTGTGGAGTTCTAAGGGAAAGTTCTCTGTTCAGCAGTGAACGTCTTATGGCTGATGATGATGAAGATAAAGATAGTTCTTGCCGGAAGCGCGGCGAGACTTAAGCTTCTTCGAACGATTTCGAAAAAACGGCGACAACTTCATGTACTATTTATTTAACTTGCCTATTTGGTATAGGCAAGGACATGAATTCTTGGTATGGGCAAATCCTGCAATTGAATTTTAAAACATTTAACCCAACCGATGAGAAATTTTGCATACATTTAGTTTAGATGATAATGCATGATTAGCTAAATGACGTCATTTTAAATCCAATATGGTGGATCAGTTATTTTTTATGCACTCCATGATTTGAGTACCAAACGAAAGGGTTTGCTGAGAAGAATACGAAAAAAATCTTGTATTTATTAATCATACTTTTATTTTTTAATCTTCCTACGCTGTAAAAATCTGTCGTACGTAGGTCGACTCGCGTCTCATGGTTTAGTAGTCCGTGGTAAGTAAACCATGCCCGTAGGGGTTCGTTACTGAGCGAGTATCATCCCTCACTTCCCGCGGAACCTCTTCGCCTATATTGTTTCTCAAATATAAGCTCCAAAAGTACTTTAACAGAAATTTTAAATATTAATGCCTGTATTCGAGCAGAATCGGGAAAGTACAGAAAACCTGAATTTTTAAACAATTTGCAGACGGTTATTAATCCGCTTCAGGGCTAGAAAAATGTTTGCTATAAAAAGACAGACGAACAAACACAGAGATGAATTTTTTTTTTTTTATTAAGCATGCTTCTAGCTAAAAGCTAGTCAATAGATATTGACAGACATTGCCATGACATTACACACCTTTTCCAACCCGCGCCTTGCTCAAAAATGAAATGGCATTTGATTTTTGAGCTTTTATTTACTTATCACAAGGGTTGATATCATGAACTGACGTGAACAAGGGAAATTTCCATGAAATGACCCTTGTGATACGCCACCGAACGTGTACTATATCTAATATCTATACAACATTTAGTAAATAATAATGAATTTTGGAAAAAAATAAACTATAATTTCACAACGAGTATTATTTATTTTAGTTTACTACCGGTGCATAGGATAACGAAATCTTTGCAACATAAATGAAATTCGAATTTTCTGCCTTCTTTCTACAACTACGCCTAGCCTTTCAACCAGTAAAAACTATTACTAAAGCATGGCCGCTGAAAGAATGCGTTTGTCAGTTGCCATATCTTTATAAAAAGCTGAACGAAAACAGTAAATTCTGATCAAGTTTACTAGTTTTTAGAACTTAAAATTGTAGCCAATATACCACAGTAAAATATTAATAAAAATGTATTTTTACAATGTTATTGCAGCTACCAGACTCATTTTCTTACCAGCTGGACTGTAAGTACCACTAAGGTACTCATTTCCCGGGCACGCACACAAATGAACTGGAATGACCACGCTCATTAGGACTAACTGGAGGATCTTTAGTTTGAACTGTTAAGCCCATTGCTGACTGTAGATAGGTGTCACGGCGTACAAGCTACCGTGGAAATGTCAACTCTTTTCAGTTGAAAAAAATATGCAGTCATGTAAACTGCCAACAGAAGTGAAAACTTAAAACTCAGTCT
Organism: Agriopis leucophaearia; assembly: GCA_949125355.1. Taxonomy (NCBI): domain Eukaryota; kingdom Metazoa; phylum Arthropoda; class Insecta; order Lepidoptera; family Geometridae; genus Agriopis; species Agriopis leucophaearia. The sequence goes on from OX421262.1 coordinate 7,159,562, forward strand.
GGCGCATAGATCAGAGTATATATCGGGAAAGTCTGGCGCAACACGACACATTAGCATGTCGGTGCGCGAACCCTTAAGTTTTGCTCCTACCAAAAATCTCTCAACGCAGCTAAAGAAAAACAAAACAATTCAAAATTTTACGTGGAGGCGGTGCGACATGGCACTGAAGCACGGGTGACTATTTTGCCCCTACGGTAAACCGAGAAGATTTGACACTTCTGCAGCTGCTTCGATACCGCGCGCGACGCCTTTGCTTTGACTCTATAATGGGCGTTGGGCCTTAATAAGGCCGAAGCCGTACCGGCAGTTTTTCATTCTTGAAAGCTTCTAATCAACGTGAAGAAGGAGTAAGCAGTTTTCACGATCTGTAAATATAAATATAGTTATACTTTTTTACTATTTAGATTGACATGCATATAATTTTATTATAGAGTTAAATATATATAGAAGTATAATATAGACGAGTTGGTGGTCTGCGTTTGACCACCAACGTAACACAAAGATTAAAAGATACCAATTTAATCTGAGCTTGAAAAGACCTAGATTAAATATCTCAGGATACGAGAAAGCTAGCAAAATATTTTATTTCTTGGGTTTACAGAATAGGTACATGCCTTTATAGTGGAGTATTGGCCTTCTTTGTAATGGAGTTGAAATTTTCTTAGGATATATAAGCTGTATTGGAGTACCTACAGCAAGATTATGTACAATTATTATCTGTGCTTGGCAGAATGTACTGGATGCTCCATAGCACGCCATGTACCCCTAGCATGTTGCGTAGGGCAACACTCCCGTAAATTGTTCGAAGGATTTCCCCTCCGCAGCGTTTTTTTCCCTGGGCTCGCTCGAATGGATATTGGATCTCCAAATCTGACCTCCCATGAGCCAAAAGAGGTCTACATAATACATATAAAACAATACAAAACTTTCAGATCTATAATAAGGGCCTTACTTAAAAACGTTACTCAAGTTGATCTAAGTTTTAAAATGCTCTCTCAACTTCTCGCTGACGGCAATCGTCACACACGAAAACAAGACGGAGCATATTTAAGCGTATGTCAACTTGAGTAACGTTTTTAAGTAAGGCCCTAAAAATACAACTGAATTGAGAACCCCCCTCCTTTTTTGAATTCAGTTAAAATATATTCAAATATTATTAATGTATTGATAATGATGATGCTTACGTAAGATAAGCGATTGCTATGCAAGACGGAGATGCGCGCCTGCTCATCTTGAAAAAGACCGCCGAATGCGGTTGAAACCATTGGCGGAATAACTGTCTTAATCTTTTGTGGGTAATTACTGTATAATATGAATTAAAATACATTAATGGTTTTAAAAGAACAATACCTAACTAAGCATAGAAGGTAATTGTATAGGTATAATATGGAAAATGATATAAAACCTTACCGATGTAAATGTAGCTAGGGATAATGGAAACATCTTCAGCCCTGTTATTTGAATAGGTTTATTGGCTCGCCCCACAAAGACTCTAATACTTCTTTTGAAAGATTCTGATCTTGGTATCCATTCTGTGCAGTAAGCGGCAAAAGCCAGCTCTTGACTCTGGAATATTAAATAGCATATGGAAGTTATCATCATCATCAACACACATGAGTACCCCCCCAGGCATACGTGCCTTAAGCTATTCCTCTCCACTCTCCAGTTACAATTACCATTTATCGTCAGTCTATTAAATAACAGGCATAAATAGGCGTAGGTAATTGTCATCTATCGCAAAAAAAAACAAGTCTTAAAGATAAAAAACATAAAATATGAACGAAGAACGAAAAGATGCATATTTTTGTTTGTACGAACTCGAGATCAAACAACTCACAACATCGCTCATTTTTCAAAAATGTGTGATAAATGCGATTTAATCGCATTGTTCGTATGAAGCTTCATATCAAACGGTCATATTAGTAGAATGGCCAACCTATAGAAATGGTTGCTTAGAACTAAATGCGAAATGCATGGGGGAGGCCTATGTCCAGCAGTGGACGTCCTATGGCAGAAATGATGATGATGAAATGCAAAATGAAATTTATCAGCAGATTGCCCTGTTATAAAACTTACCTAGTCGACTATGACTAGCCATACTAGGTAATTTTTCTAGTAATAAACTGAAAATATTGTAGGTATGCCCGAAGAATGTATAACTGTGATACAACTCATGTACACCGGTTTTACACAATATAAGTTATTATGTTATATTATGTAATGTTATGTTATAATATTAATATTACGTTATGTTATGTTATGTTCTGTTTTGTTCTATAAAGTCAACTAGGGCGCTACTTTAGTATAAGACGTGTAGTCGTGTAGACGTGTAGTCGTGTAGACGTGTAGTCGACGATTTCGGATACGCAATCTTCACTCCAGAACTCGTCTACTCAAACTGTGTATATTCAAGTAAGCATTAGTAATCAGTACTATAGTAAAAAAATTATAATTATTAAAGAGTAATGATAACATACTGAGTAACATACAAGTAATGATAATTATTAAAGAGTATGATAACATACCTCATAATTAAGTAGTGTGCCCAAATATCCTGGCACGAAAATTTGGAGAGCCATAGCAAATAAATACATCACCATAAATACAAACGTTTCCGTCGATGATGGCTGCAATAATTATTGATTACTTTATACACATAAAAATAAAGTTTGTTTTAGGCTTGAGGCTTTTCGTGTAATACTATATTCAGTCCAGTGTTTCGATTTTGGCAGAATAATTAAAATGTTAAGGTTATAACCCTGACCGAAATAAAATAAAAAACTGGTAGGGTTCCATAACGAGAGCCACCCCTTAAATGCAATATTATATGGGTATTTTTTATACTTTAATAATTATTTCTTTGTAGGACTACCCGAGCCCTAAAAACATCTAAATCTAATAAATATGTGTAACAATTAAAACGCTTGATCAATGCATTGGATGACCAAAAAGTGTCAATAATGATGAAGTATTCATTATTATAAAAATACCCACCTACTTATAAATTGATTGTTGATAATTGAAAACTTGCGCTGCCGTTTGTATCTTACTGGTTACTAAAATGTTAATTAACAAAACAAAACTACCTAATGATTCAGTTTTAAAAATTATTCTGTAAACTTACCAAAAGTAATCCACACAGAACCACACAAATTATTAGTGACGACATTCCGAATACTACAAACATTGTCACGTCCATTATACTTTGAATAATATCGCAGTATCTACAACAAATAAATTAAATTAAACGCCTAACTCTTAGGCACTTAGGCTCTTAGGATTACGCTTAACTCTTGGGTTACTTATATTATGTTAAAATATTCACATGATAGATACGTGTCTAGGCGAAGTGATGACAGGTAAAGTAAAGCAGTAACAGAGGGTTGGCCCAGACTTGGTAAACGGAGCGTTGGTCATCTGGCAAAGACATGAGTCGACGCGACGATATTGATAACATTGCGAGTCAAACCAAGGTGAAACCGAGAAATAAGAAAGAGGCCTTAAGAGGTACCGAAACTGGGATAAATAATGATGTGGATGATGATGATCCACATGATAAAAACATACAAGATTTCAAATCTAATCTTACTTTAGGACTATATCATAGCGCGCCAAACACTTTCGTAGCCTTGCTTTCTGGATTCTCTCCTGAATATCCCAAGTTAATTTCTTTTCTTGATCACTTAACTTCAAGTTTGTCAATTTAGCATTCAGAATTTTAAGTTGAATTATAGCGTTAAGTAATATTCCAGCAATAAATGAATCCACGGTCACATTGTACACCATGTGCCCATACATACCCCAAGATTGATAAATAAACCAGAAAATAAAATATCTGTTTCGAACCTCATCAGTCAAGAAATAATATCGACAAATGGGCAAATCCAATTCTTTGTTAAAAATTAAATATATAATAACCGGAACAAAGACTTGGCTCGAATAAGCAAGATGCGATATGGCAGCGAAACATTTCCAATAGGTACTGAAATCGTTTTTAGTCTTTTTTATAATTTTCTTGCTGATCTCATCATCACCGCCCAAATCCTTTCCGTCCATTAGATTGAACGCCTCAAGGATCTTGTCTCGCATAATGATGATCATGAAAACTTTACTCGTTACAGCAATTTCGGTAAAGTAAAAGATAACTTCCCGAATCAAATATTCGATTTCGCGGGGAGTGAACGCCAGATTCAAAGTCAAAAGAACATTATAGATGACTAGAGTTATGAAAATGTAAATAGCCGAATAGTATTTGTAATTTTTGTTAGGACTTCTTCCAGACCACAAACCGAGAATCTTCCAAAAAATTAAATTATTGTTAAATATATCAGATTGTCTCATAGACGTCATTTTTACTTCCCTGCTTTATGATATCTAATAGACTAGCCGTACCATATCTTTTTACGTCATTATAAGCGTTAATTTTTACTGTATTCTTTTCCCATTGCAAAGACATGTGATTAGGGGTGTTTAACTAATTATTGCATGTATATTTTACGTAATTAGGTTCTCGCTATCCAGGTAGAAGCAATAAATAGGTATCTAAATAATACTCGTAATTGCCTTGAACATATCATTAGCTGCCATATTTTTTAACCCGTTACACAAGGAAATTAATCTAACACAAATGTATTCCGTATCATAACTAAGGATGTATGTACATAAAAAGTTTATTCATAAGTGTTTAATCTTACGCTTATCCCATTTGCTATTGAAACGTTACTCACAACAAACTTGCTTTTAGAAGGGGAATACGAAGAATTGTTGAGCGTCTTTAATTCTGTCAGCCATCATGGTTGAAGAAACTCTCGAAATTAATATTTCAATCAAGTATACGGTTTGTGAATTCCGCATCAGGGGACGACCAGCCAACTACGACCTTTAACTGTGACTCTTATTGAAGGCGAACCTAACGACAGGCGGGTTCTCCGTTGGCTAGGAGACATTATTCCAGTATTATATCCTGGATCCTGGGAAGAGGAGTAGATTAAAACAATAGACGTGTTTGCAATTTGGAGAGCGTTGCAACCCTTCGGGTGCGTTTTAATTGCAGGGGTTGGAAGTAAAGGGAATGGTGGCACTAAAATCTTCATCCATTCATTCTTTGCGAAGCTGGGGATACTCTAACTTATACGGCTCATCAAATAAGTTAAAGTAATTATCATGAAACTTCAAATAGAGGCATTTTGTTGACGTCCTCAAAAAGACTAATTTGATTATATTTAATAGATTAACTAGGGATGAAAGTCACTTTCTGCATTTATCTACCTATATCAATCGCTATATGCATGATAATATTCATTATTTGTACAGGGGGTTACACGGAACAGTGGCACTAAGCTGAATGTAGGTAATTGGATCTGATCATTTTGCAAAGGGAACAACCCTGAAATACATTTCGTTGAGTTTGTAGGACATTTTTGTGTAGAAGACCAGGTCGTTAATTGAGGGTTGGCCCCATAGTAAAACTATTTATAAATATGAGTACAATGACCTCCGTTCAGCCTACATCGTTCCGCATGACCCTGTGTTTATTTTCCCGTATTCGAATAAAACGATTTTAATATAGAAATATATTGTGATTTTATTTAAGTATATCATATAGGAATTGTTCACGTAAGATTAAGCCGGTTATTCCGAGAATTTTTTCAACCGTAGCTGGCGATCTTTTTTTAGGAGTAAGAAGAAGCTAAACGCGGGCGCTCTCACATCACATCATCAGCCAGTCCACTGCTGGACAAAGGACTCCCACATAGCGAGGGATGTTGCCATAATCCCCACGCTTGGCAGGCGGCTTGGGAACGCAGTACGTTCATCGTGTACTAATACGATGCTACTGTCCATCCTCCGGTCAGTTTTAGGACATACCCGGATCCGTTGTTGTTTCAATTCCCGTATAATATAAAGAAAATGTGTGAAAACCACGTCAGATTTCATGATGATATTGTGTTTTTTTATTTTATGTTTCACAAAATGACTTATTTTCTAGCTGAAGGTTAAACACCTAGCTTTCAGCCTAAGCATTCATTAGCTCTGTGCAAATAACAGTAAAAGGAAACAGCTGGTTTTATGTAGAAATACATTCCTTTGAGGCATCCTTATAGGCGAGCTCTTACTAATTACGGGGTATATTTTACCCCTTAAAAATTAACCCGCCAAAGTAGATACTTACAACGGCTGCTTTAATATTCTAAAGGCTTTTTCACTTGCTTGATATATTATTTCAGTATCACAAGATGGTGTTTAAAAAACCGACTGTTTAAAAACCGTCCATGTGCGAGTCAGGCTCACGCACACATATAAGTTATGCAAAAAGACAGCTTCACGTCCAAACGGTCACCCATCCAAGTACTGACAGTCCTCGAAGTTGCTTAACTTTGGTAAATAGAAATTTGTCGCTAACTCGCACCTAGCCAGTATAATTTTTTGTTTTACTTTAGAGTTTGTACTATAATCATGCAAAGTTTGACGCTTGTACGTATTATCGTAGGTACAGTTTTTACACTAGAGCAAGTAGAAAAATTATTGTATATGGACCCCTTATTAATTATTGACTTTATTATTATTTCTTAGTTATTTCGCCATAACATTACATATTATTATGTGTACATTTAATCTGACTAACTATTTCGGTTCGAAAGCTACAAATGCAAATGCAAACTGTATACTCACGTTGTGTAGACCAACAAACGTATCTGTAGAATCGATCAAGTAAAGGAACTAAATTCTACGGAAGGTTATCACTTCATACAGTTCAGAAAATGCGATGGTGGCCCCATCATTTAGTTCCACAGGTAAGTTAGATATAATAAGGTAGGTACAGACTGAAGCCTGGGGCCATCATTATGGTAGGCTGAGCTTTTCATGCACAAACTTCGCTTCGAATGTGTGAATAGATCTTAATTTTATTTTTAAACTTTTTCAAATGATCCTGTCTTTGTTTGTGTGGGCGTTTTTTTTATCTCTGCATAGTATAAAATTAAGTCGCTTTCCGCGTCTGGCTGTATATCCGCTAACTGTATATCAGATAATTATTCATCGAAGGTAAAAATATAGTAAAACCCCGTGCGAAGTCGGGGCGGGTCGCTAGGTATATAACAGGCTTACGTTTGGCTGCAAACTCGCCTCGTGTTGAGCATTGATGATGGAGAACGCTTGCCTAGAACTGATTTTCTTGAATCATATATAGCTTCCAATCAACACACCTTTCGAACAAATAAAAAGGTAAGTATTCAAAATCGGTTCAGCCGCTTGAGAACTATTAATGCCACAGACAGACACAGATACAAAACATTTAAAAAAAAAACCACTTTAGTTTTGGCTCTACACATCTCGTCTATTTGGCTAGATATTCAAAGATTTAACCAATGTCAAGTTGTAAAATTTTATAGTAGTCTATAACTTTAAATGTTACTGGGCAGCGTCAAAGAAGTCAAATTCAAGCAAAGTAAGTCACAGTCAAGTCCAAGTCATGACCAATAAAATTGCGGAGACTTTAGTTCAGGATAGTCATTATATCTTTATTTCTATGGAGTTTTGGAAGCATTTTTTTAAACATGCTTTTTTCGTATTCTTCTCAGCATAGGTACCTTTTCATTTAATACCCATTATCATGATGGTAGATTTATAAGAAAATGTAGTACGCCATCATAAGACGTCCGCCATATTGAATTTAGGGTGATGTTATTAAATTTTTCGTATTCTTCTCAGTAAACCCTTTCAATAATTGATACCCATTGTATAGGTTGTTCCGAAAATTGTTAGCCACAGAATAAATACGATCTCTTTTTTCTTGAAACTATTTCAAATTTAAGGCTAATTTCAATACAGATCTCTTTGCTCAAAATCATTGGCCACATATGTGTGAGTAAGTGGTTATTTATTTAAATATGTTTAAAGATAATCTGTCACTCTTCTTTTGTTTGTAACAATGGACGTCTCGCGGGAAACTTTTCGACAAAGATTTCATACTTTTTCATGCACAAATTTCTTACTATGTTTTTTTATAATTATAAACGAGGGTTAACCTCCAAGAAATCCCACGAAAATTTACAAGCTGCATATGGTGAATCCGCTCCTGCGTTAGCGACAAGTACTTATTGGTTTTATGAATTTAAACGTGGTCGAGAGAACCTATACGATAACCCCAGAAGTAAAATCACAAATGGTATTATTAAAATTAAAAATAAATAATTCACTCCTGGCTAGCCCCCAAAAACTTATAGACGTGTTTATATAACAGAGTGCGCGTGAAGTCATGAAGTGACGTTGCGACGAAGCGGACTTCCGCCGGCGTCGTACCGCTAATGCGCTCTGCACTTAGCTCAATCACGTACTGAATGCGCTTCTTGCCATACGGTTTTATTTACATTTTGTGGGTAAGTATTAAAGTTGTTTTAATAGGATAGTGGTGGGTAGTCTGGCTGGCTGATGTTGTAAAAGGCTGGAAAGTCGTAGACATCCGGCGGCGGCGTTTTACTAACTTTTTATCGCAGAATCATCATTATTATCAGCCAGAAAACGTCCACTGCTAAACATAGGCCTCCCCTTTTACCATCCATACTGAACGACAGCCTGCCATCTGCATCCACTGGATGCCTACGACTCTCACGATGTAGTCGGTCCATCTAGTGGGAGGCCTACCTACGCTGCGTCTTCCGGTTCGGTCTCCACTCAAGAACCTTTCTTCCCATCGGTTATCAGTTCTTCAAGCGATGTGGCCTGCCCGTTGCCACTTCAACTTGCAAATTTTAATAGATATGTCTGGTGACTCTGGTTCTTTGACGAATATCCACGTTCCGGATTCCTTCACGCAAAGAAACTCTGAGCATATTATAGCTCTCTCCATTGCTCGTTGTGTGACTTTGAGTTTTTCTAAAAGGCCTACAGTTAAAGACCACGTCTCAGTACCATATGTCATCACTGGCAACACTCACTAGTCAAAGACCCTTGTCTTTACGCACTGCGGTATCTTGTTTTTTTGGCAATTTCAGGGTTGGTCCCTTCATAAAAGTTGTTCATTGTTCCTGCAACTGTTTGCCTGGCGGATGGATCTGGACTGCCCAATAATGCAGCACTGGACAAGTGTGCATGTTGAGCACTCCGGATTCAAACCAAAATTTAGGTTAAAATAATTTAATTTCGGTATTATTATTTATTTTATTTTATTTTTCTAATATCATGCATTATTTATTTTAATTTGAATTTTTATGTCATTGGTTTTTTTATTAATTGTTTTAGTATTTGAAATTTTTAACTGATGATTATTTAAATTTTTATTATCGAATTGATATTGTTTTTTTTTATTTGAATTTTTAATTTTAATGATATTTATATAAGTTTGTAATTGTTTTCGCCACCTATGGCAGTGGTCTGAAATAAATTATTATTCATTCATTCATTGTGAGTAAAATGTTATCTTTTTGCCCCGATCTTTTAGAATAAATTTGTAAATTAAACAAATACCATAAATACGGGTCATAAAAACGTTAGTATTTAGTCGAAAGGAGGTTATAGTGCCTACCTTATTATATCTCCCTTGTTTGTCTGATCTGTGATGAATTACTTGTATACCTTATTTTCGCGGTTACAAGGTTGGTCTCATATTAAAAGCTGATCAGAAATAAATCATGCGATTCGTCTGGAAAAAAATAACTAGCAGAACATTAGTCATAAATGTCCGACGAATATTTTCTTACCAACATTATTATTTAGAGCGATTGCGAAGAATGGTACAGAATGTGGATGAAAAAGTTAATAATCAAGACCGCACGCGCGAGCCCGAAAAAAAAGATGGATGTTCTTGAATAATGTTCGGTCGCGAACTGTAGTAATGGACAGAACTAAATATTGCAGTGGGGGAAAATAAATTACACCACTTTTTCAGGGACGCAAAAAGTGTTCGTTTTCTCTTTCAGTGGAGCGCGCAAGAGGTTGGAAAAAGTTTTAATATGTTAGCGATGGACAGACAGTGGTTCGAGCTCGTTTGGGCATTGTGCTGCCTCGGTTCCACTTGATGCCTGATTTATGGCATTTTATTACTTGGACCCATCTCATGCCTGACATAGCGGTCGTACTGAAATGTTATTCCTATTATAGTAAGCTGAAACCTCTCTGGGCTGGGCAACTAGGCCATAAACATGTTACAACACTGACCGGTCTCCCTGCGTGTTTAGCTAGCCAGTATACAAAAGAAATTTATGTTCTGCGTCTGACTAGCTGGACAACTCGCTAAGACTTAAGACTAGGAAAAGAGACTGCCACTGCCGGTTTGGGTCAAACTTCTTTTATGTAAGCTGCGGTACGTTATAATTATCAGCTTATGTAACACTCGTCTCCAGCAAGACGCATAGATTTACAATCCTTAATTTTATTTTATTTTTTTGCACCAAAAGGTGAGGAATGTCAAAGACTTACCGGGCCCAGCAGAATACCAGCGCTGGTTGTGTACAACCAGCAACATGCTGAGTTGGGGCCGGTTTTTGAGATAATGTATATATTTATATTTGGAATATTTTTATTGATTTGTAACTTCATTATCGCAAAATAAACATTTCTGTATCCTGAAGCAAGCACGCCACTACAAAAACTTGTCACTTTTTGTCGTGCGTAAACGTGATACGGCTACGTATATTTGTAGCTCTGTGTCGTTCTTGCACTATTGAAAGAGTTGACTAAGTTTTCGCTTCTAGCTCGCATGGCTTCTTACGGGCCATTATATATTCCTTTACCTCGATTTGCTCATTAAGTCATTAAGTAGGTAGGTATAAGTTTTGTATATCATCGATTTTTCGCATTGACAATTCTTTGTCTTGATTCTAGAATGTACCTACCTAAGAACAAAATTGTCACCAGTAACTAAGTTCAAAATTTTACAAACCAACTGAAAACTTAGTCAGAACTAATTTCTCACTAATTAGATTACAGGCGGGCCCGAGCGCAAGTGCGAAGTTTAAATTGGCCGCTTTGGTCACAATGTGAACTGTTAAACAGTACCTCAATTTCAGCAAAATTTGGCAAAAAAAATGCCCTACATACTTAAGACAGATATCAATAGAAAAAAGTCAGTTATAGGACTGCACGTCAGAAGTGAAAACTTAAGTAGTGATTCACCGATTCTACAAGCGATTGCGCTGTTTTATAATTATCAAATAAAAGACCGACTTCATAAAAATGTCAGAACTGGAGCAAATTGCAGCTTTCAAATAAAAAAAGAATCATTAAAATCGGTTAACCCCGTCGAAAGTTCTGAGGTAACAAACATAAAAAAATTAAAAACAGTCGAATTGAGAACCTTCTCCTTTTTTTGAAGTCCGTTAAAAATACATGGCACAGCGTGACGATGACGCGAGTTCCATGATTTTTGTTCACCCAAATAGTGCTCAATGCGCCTAAAGAAGTTTTCACCTCAAAAAGTTGGCCCTCACGGGACGCCCGGATATGAAACAATACGTCACGTCCGTCACGGCATACGAGTTGGCTTGGTATGGCAAGTAGTTTTACTGCCAAAGCGTGCCAATAGATGTTTCACATCCAAACTTTTTATTTACACCAGAAATAACATGCATTTTAACATTTGTATATACAAAGGACAAAAAAAAGTTGGCCGACATGGGACGCCCGGCAGATGAGAATATGTGAATCATGACGACATAAGAGAGCGTCATGTCGTTTGCCGCCACGGCATACGAGTCCATTTTACTACCAAAGCGCGCCAATAGATGTTTCATAATATTATATCAAAAGACTTAAAACTAGTGCAACAAATGGCGGGCTTATTGGTATAAGCGACAGTAACATACCACGCCTACTTCATATTAGGAAAATTGCAGATGAAAATGCAACTCGTTTTCGTAAAAACTGAGCTTTGGTACTTCTACCATCCCGCTACCATGCACGATTACTTCGTAGGTACCTCGGTTTTGTTCGAGAAATCAGCACCACTTCAGTGTTAAATGGATTTATTACCCTGCACCGTTACAGGTGGATACTCGTAATTACTCTTATTGTACGGGGATTGTTTATTGCCTGTTGGAAATTGTATTTTCAACTAGTGAACATGAAAAATTCCATGTAGGTTTTTGCAACTTAGATTTATGGATAGCGAAAATATATAGTTTGATAGTTGATTGAATCAGGCGTTACTTTGCGGAAGTCCATTTTCAAAACCACAAATCACAAATTTCTTATTGTACTTGAGGCGACGTTAGAAGCGGAATTACACTAAAAATTCATCAGAAAAACAGTTTGTATTATAGTTTGATGATAAAAACTAGTAATGTTCAATTTGACATTAGCTATTATATTGCCTGCGGGTTCTCTCGCTTAGTGTCCACAACATGGCTAATGTAATTAGGGCTGCTAAAGCTATCACATTCACACGTTTTTAAATTTTTTGAAGATAAAAAACCACTGACTGTTAATTTAAAAACCCCCGTATGTTTCAACACTAAACTATTCTCTACATATCTGCAGAGATAGATTTTTACAAATTGGTATTTGGTGGTAACGGTCATTGACACTCGACAAAATGTATGGAACAGCTGAATTTTTTTTCGCGATTTCAATGTTAGTCCCACAGACTCCCACAGAAAAAGTTGTTCATAATGATAAGTACATTTACTTACCCCCTTTCGGTTTAGTAAAGGGTAATGTCCAGTCACGTGATGAATTTTTTTATACAACACCATTCTTTTTCATCTACAAGTTGTCCACTTTGATGGGTATAGGTAAATCACTACACCTCTCTGTTACACCCCGTACTTGTTAAATCTTACTTTTACCGTAAATATAGGCAAAATAAGCATTTAGGTAGGGAAATCCCTACCGCCAGTTTGTTGGTTGTTACTTGTTATATTACAAAATCTTCACGAATTCCTAGATACCTCATCATCATCAGCCAGAAGACGTCCACTGCTGATCATAGGCCTCCCCCTTTAACCTCCACACTGAACGACATCCTGCCATCTGCATCGGTTTCGGCGGTTTAGGACCACAATTAAAAATCCACTGGATGCTCGCGACTCTCACAATGTCGTCGGTCTATCTAGTGGGAAGCCTACCTACGATGCGTCTTCCGGAATAGATACCTACTCAAAGATAATAAAACCTGCTCCAGCCACAAACAACTCCAACCCGACCGTAAAGTAAATTATCTAGAAGCGACTATGTATCCTGTTTAGTATGCATTAATCAGAAGCTGGCGGCCACAGGCGTGATTGAAACTAAATCCCTGGTGTTCCGGTGCGACTGATTGCTGTCCGCCAACGCATGCAAGAGGATTAGGTTATTTAAATTACAGATGGTTATGCGGGGATTTTACCTATAAGTAAGTACTTATAATATTTACTGACTTTGGGGCTCAAATGTTGTCCTGTCCATTCTATATTTAAATTAGACGTTTTTAGTCTGTAGTGTTTTATTTGTGTTCTCATATATATTGAGGAGACGCTGTCTCCACTCTCCAGTTGGCTTGGAGTCTAATCACAATTACATCATTATCATCATCATAATCAGCCAGTAGACATCCACTGCCGAACATAGGCCTCCCCCTTTAATCTCCACACTGAACGACATCCTGCCATCTGCATCCACTGGATGCCCGCGACTCTTACAATATCGTCGGTCCATCTAGTAGGAGGCCCTACGCCGCGTCTTCCGGTTCGTGGTCTCCACTCAAGAACCTTTCTTCTCCATCGGTTGTCTGTTCTTCGAGTAGTGTGGCCTGCCCATTGCCACTTCAACTTGCAAATTTTAATAGCTATCTCGGTGACTCTGGTTCTTTGGCGAATATCTACGTTCCGGATTTTATCGCGCAAAGAAACTCCGAGCATAGCTCTCTCCATTGCCCGTTGTGTAACTCGCCATTTCACTGCCCACTAATTACACAGTACATGTGGCGTCACACTAGATAGGTAAATCTAGATTAAATTTATTTTCAGATCTTAACCCACTTTGGAAAGAACCATTTACCTTTTTAACGGGTTCACTTCAAATAAATCCAAAGGCACCCAACAGATATTATCGTTGTTGCCCTCGATAACCCCAGACCTAGAATCTTGGGTGTTTAACCACTTTGAAGGGCCAAAAAGGGTTTACCTAAATTGATATTGGGGTTGGCTTACCAAAGATAGGTACGCTAAATGCAATCTCGTTAGGGTTGTTAGCAATGTAAACAGCAAACGTTTTGGTATTCGCCAAATAGTAGGTAAATACCTAATAACATAGAGAAATCATAAGGGCCTGAGTATATTATATCATAATGACTAAAAAGTTATAAAGTTGTGCAGATGTTAGTTATGCGCCTCTTACGGCTCTTACCCTTAATCTTATGGGTCTTACCTATGTTATGCTCTCAAACCATTGAATTATTGAAGTCGCGGGCAACAGCACTAGTAATTATGTATATAATTATATTTATATAACTGCATAACAAGAGGTTTGTGTCGTTACCGTTTTATGTTTGTATGTACCAGTCGACGAGTTCGCAAAATATGAAAAGGCATTTTGGCAGACTTCCTAGGCATTATAATATTATGAATGATCACATAAAGAATTTCGAGAATGTAAGCTCTCACAGAAATTGGCTTTCGTTCATAATGCTGTTTCGTAATAAAACGGTCCTCATAATTATCAAAAAATAAGTCCACTGGAACCCCTTTTTTAGTGTTCCGTACCCAAAGAGTAAAACGGGACCCTATTACGAAGACTTCGCTGTCCGTCCGTCTGTCCGTCTGTCACCAGACTGTATCTCATGAACCGTGATAGTTAGACATGCAGTCAAAATTTTGACAGATGATGTATTTCTGTTGCCGCTATAACAATAAATACTAAATAATAACCGCCCAAGTGCGAGTTGCACTCGGGCACGAAGGGTAAAGGGGTCCGTACCATCATCTATAAATATATAAAAAATTGCTCGTTTTTGCTCGATATTAATAACGGCAACAGGTAGACGCTTGAAATATTCACATAATATTTAGTTATATATTATATTCACTTTAAAAATAAATAATTAAATGAAAATAAAACAAATACTTATTTAAGGGGGGCTCCCATACAACAGACATGTTTTTGTTGGCGTTTTTTAGATAATGGTACGGAACCCTTCGTGCGCGAGTCGGAATCGCACTTGGCCGGTTTTATTTAAAATAAAATCTCATTTGAACTAAAATGCAGTGTCAAAAAACGAATTTATTATTATTATTTTTGGGTTAACATAAATTAATAAATCGATGTTTGTTGTAATTGAAAGTTGCGCGTTTGTAAATCCAGCTCGCTTGTAAAGATTTTTTCTTTATAATTATAGGTAAGTACCTACATACAGGCGTGAGAGGCGAGTGCAGACTCACATTAAGTTGTAAGGCATTAATGCACCGACGCGCGAGGCATGACCACGCCTGCACGTATGGAAACTTATTATGCCAAGTTTTTTCAAGCCTCTTGTAGCGAGAGCTTTTTCAAACCCGTCTGTGTTGAAACGCGAGGTCGGAAAATTTACTCACCGAGTTCACTTTATTTGTTTGCTCTTAGAAATATTGTAGGCGTAAATCTGTAGGCCTACCTACAGATTCCCTACATATGCCCTAGCAGGGAGTACCTCAATAACGAACAAGGAGAGAATAGAGAACAGCCTTAGACCTAACATTTTTTTTTGCCATCCTAAATCTATGTGAACAGGTACCTACCTATAATAGGTACCTACCTATTTTTCAAAACCATCTCTGTTGTTCACAAAATTTTCTTGTGTTAAGGGTGTTGAACTAACTCCCGATATTACGGTAAATATCCCGTTCATAATCATATGTAAGTAGCTATAAGTAGGTAGAGGTACCTACCTATTTATCCAGTGCCGTAAATAGGGCTGTGCTAACGGTGCCCAGGCACGGGGCGCAGATTCTGGAAGGATGCAGAAATGACCACACCAGGACCAAGTTTTATTTTCAAGAGCGCAGTTATAGAAGCTCGCACAGGGTGCATAAAATGCTAGTTACGCCACTGTATTTATCTTCAAGTTAAAGTATGAAAGCAACTAAGTAGGTACCGTGGTAGGTACTCCGTAGTAAATATAAGTTACTTTATCTGTAACTTTTATTTCTGGTGTGCACAATAAAGAGTTTTTATCTATCTACTTATCTATCATCATCAGCCAGAACACGTCCACTTCTGAACATAGGTCTCCCCCTTTCATACTTACACACATACATTTACATACTTATCAATAACTGTATTGAATTGAACATCCGTGATAATAAAAGTGTTTTGAGAAATACTTAGGTAGGTAGGTGGTCAACTTTTATTAAATTGTGACTGTGTTGTGTTTATCTATATATTTGTGTTAATATTCCAATTATTAACACACAACACAAATCATAATATCTTTAAAATATAGGTATAGATAATAAATTCGAATTATTATCACACAACACACAGCGACAATTTAATGAAAGTTGGTAGGTACCTACTTAGTAGGGTGGATCGTTTTTTTTTTTTTGGTAATTCTCTTTTGGCGGGGTGCGGAAAAGATGCTCTAAGAGGAGACAATGAAAAGTTAATATGACAGTTTTGTGATATATTAAGTGAAAGTACTGCCCCAAGTATGATTAAGTTTTCAGAAATCGTCTAAATCTTACAGTCCTGTCTGAGCTTAATAAAATAATTTTTATTAATTATGTAACACGTTTTATTTATTTTTTGAAGACTTAAAATTAGAAATAATAATAAAAATGCATTAAACCAACACAAACAGTTATAACAATTAGAAAAAATGTGCTCAAATATCATGAAATTACTTAGTACAAACGAGACGCTAATACATTTATCAAAGTTTAGAAATTCATTGGTCGTCAAAGTGGTCCTTGCCTTGGTACGAGACCGACGAATTTTGTTGCGATCGATGACATTCGATGTGTCGTTTTCAGTTACTAAACCGATATATTCTAATGTAGCAGAGACGATAGCAGCTCCTGCTCGATCAGAAATACCATAACGATCCAGTGTTCTAGCTACAACTTCAAACCGATTTTCAGACGGCATGACGACAGAGAAAGAGGAAGTGGCCAGCGTTGTGTCTTTTTCTAGGTCTTCGTATGTGTTAACATTTTTTTTTTGGAGGGCTCAAAACTTTGAGAGGTAGAAGGTTTGGCAGTTTCTTCGTACAACTTTCGCTTTAACTGTCTTGAAATATAGCTTTCTATTTTCCTTGTAGTCTCTCTATCCAAAGAGCTTATCATCATTTTTCTTTCGCCTCGCTGATCTAATAGAAAATCTCTTTCTTTAATAGGTATTCTCCGAGCTTTATCACAACAATAAATGTCAAAGGAACTACATTTGCAAGTAGCAATGTCGAATAAAGCCTTGCTATCCATTTTGAATTTTTCCAATTTGTGTTTATAGCTATTACAATTTTTTCTAGCTTGATAGGGCTTTAAGATCACGCGGTATTTGTCATGGTATGCTTTAACTCTGGCCAAGATTGTGCGATGTTCTATTGTAGGTAAGGACGCTTTTTTCCAGATTAGTTCAACTTCAGTGGCAACAATTTCACTCGTGTTTCTTACCAAATCTTGTAATCCTTTCGCGGATTGAGAACAAAATATGAAATATTTCATCATGTCTTCACACGTCGCGGTAACAAACTAGTAGGTAGTTCTTTGCCAGTACCAAATATGGGACATATTTTGTCACTGCTACGCAAACTCATTGTGATTTTGTTACACTCACACTGCTAGTATAAAAACAATAGCACGTGCTTCTTTTACAAAATTGAAACAAATACTGAAAAGGTCTCGGTGTATTGCTGTAAATTACCCCCTACCACCCCCCTCCCCTCCTACGTCCCGCAAACCGCACCCCGGGCGCTCGCTTGAAGCTTACTGTGCCCTTAGTACAAGATTTGACAAAACGGAAACTATGGTAGTTTTCGAGTTAACGCAAAACCAACAGTTTTCAATCAATTCGGTAGTATGAGCGTCAAAAGTTTACACGATATCGTTAATCGAGAGCTCGATGAATGAACGGGAATGAACGTTAATTCGTCTCTTTTACACACCATAGGAAATATAGGGACAGCCTATACCGCCATTTGACGTTTTGAATTTCGTTTTCGTGCGTTATTTACTTAGGTTATTTATATTTTCTTTGCGAAGAATCTTCCGTATCGTAATATTGTTTTAATTAGCAAGAACTTAATATAAACCAGGGATATATAATAGTTAAACATGATACAAGTTTTTCCCAATTTGAAGTGATGGTGGAATTCATGGAGAAGTAACTTACTATTGTAAAGTGAACTTATTTTTTAGGTTACGTTTTCTTTTTGCTAGTTTTAATTTTGAATAAGCCTGCCGTCGGACCCCACGGCAGGCTTACTAATCTTCATAAGTGTGAAGAGCTTTTTAAATAATATTTTATAGTCAAAATCAATAGGTGTCAGAGCACATTTCCAGCATACCCCAAAAACGAAATACCAAAAAAAAAAAAACTCCATACAAGTGCGATCCACCCTACTACTTAGCTTACTTATATTCTCTTTGTACTTAGCTAGCTATCTATAATGTATTATGAATGAAATCGGTAAAGCCGTTCTAAAGTCATAGCGTGACGGAGTAATAGGGGTTAATTATTATTATTATTGGTGCTTGGTTGCT
The DNA here is from genome assembly GCA_949125355.1 of Agriopis leucophaearia. Lineage (NCBI taxonomy): Eukaryota > Metazoa > Arthropoda > Insecta > Lepidoptera > Geometridae > Agriopis > Agriopis leucophaearia. The sequence goes on from OX421262.1 coordinate 7,178,209, forward strand.
TTATGTAGGTAATATTCTCAAAACCCTAAGAAATCATCATGACATGACGGGTTTTCGCAAGAAATGACATTCAAATGGTTCCATGTAACTAATAATTAACTTTTGCAGATATCAGTGGGCTAAATAGAGTTTCATTTAATGTATTGAATATGCGTACATTGCCCACAGAAGAAAAATTTACCTGACACTGATAAATTCGCACAAGACGTGCGAAGTCAAAATTACTAAGAAGGAAAAACAATAAAGTTGACATCTGTTGTCACTTTGAGTTTGACAATAACAAATTTGATATCAAACTATCAAAGAGAATAGTTTGTTTTTTTGTCAGTTCAAACAATTTTTATGGTTAGAAAGTGTTGTGACTAGACTTGTGTAGAGATTAGATTAGAGAAGAGAGAAAAGTAAATAACGTTGTTGACTTGGCTTAGAAAAACAGTAAATAAAAACGAACGAGATTTAAGCAACCCACAATCAAAGAAAATGCGCTTTTCAATAAGACATGCAGGTTGTGGACGTGAGAGGATCGGCAATTTGACAGGATTTGCTACTTTACCTAACACAAATATTGAAACGCCGGGCTTTGGATTACTTACCCAAGTAAGTCGTACCTACCTTTTAATAATTACAATAGAATCTATTGTAAGAAAAAGGTTTATCTATTGAACAGATAAACCTTTTTCTTCCTACTCCGGCCTCTATTTTAAATCATCAACCACAATAAAAATGCGTCGTAACTATTATCTTAATGATTCATGGGCATTGATTGTTGTGACCTTGAGCCATGGGTTTTTTGTTTTTTAAATTCATTGTATATTTCAAGTATATTAGAGGTCAGGTTTTTATATGTGGGAATTTTCTAATTTTATCTTATCTTATTATTCTTATCTTTTTTGTTTTAAATGATACTGAGTGACGAGACGGGCGATTTTGCTCCCCCGATGGCTCTTCACGCTTGCCCATAACAGCTCAACTCAGAATTTTAAACTTCAACAGTTCAAAACCCTGGATGGCAATGCACTGCGCTCATCACCCTGAGATATAAGATGTCAAATCTCTGCGTGCCCAGTAATTTCTCTGGAAACATTGCCCTTCAATCCGTTGAATAACTGGCAAAGGTGTGGTAATTCCCCAGGCGGCCCCCTGCAAAAGAGTCCTACCACTACAAAAACCAAACCACAAAAAAAACCCACCAAACTCTTACCAAAGTAAGAATTCTTACCCACCATCCCGTTGTTAAATCTGGCTAAAGAGACCGGCGTGATGCGTGGCCATGATACAGTCAGACAGACAGACAGAAGGACAAAAATGTCAAAAATTACAGTTTTGGCTTCAGTATCGATTACAGAAAACCGTCCAAAATAAAAAATACGAAGGAAAACGCTGGATGCTGGCTGCATCCAACCGGCCCATGCGGGAATCGATGGGGGAGACCTATGTTAGCAGTGGACATCCTATGGCTGAAATGTTGATGAATTAATTGTTATACTTTGTCTTATCTAATTGTTATTTACATGTCAGATATTTACTTCACACTCACATATACCCAAATTAATAAATAACTACCTACTTTTCAGGGTGGCAGTGTTGTTCATCTAACTGCAGAAGTACTAGCAAAGGTGTTCACAAACCCGCAACTCCTTTGGGTGCCGTTATCAAACACGATTCACCTGGAAAATGGTGCCAAAGCTCAAGGGGAAGGTGTAGCTAAGTTTGCGGGCCTCCAAGATCATATAACTTGTGTAACGTTGCATAATATGAACGAGAAAATACCGACTGGGCACTTTGAAGCAGATAAAGTACCATTATGGACAAAGCAAGGGAAAAAATTGATAACAGCTGATAGGTAATTAAAATAAAAATACTTATATAGGATGAAACAGTATAATGGTACTTAATATTCAGAAATGTCCAATGGTCATCCAATATCCAAGTCCTGGGGTGTTACAGCTACCTCTAAACATGGGCTTGAAACAACACAGTGCAGAAAGTCACGTTTCACGCTTAATGTTCTGAGATTCGGTGTGCGGTCACCCAACTTCTCAATCGCCTCACTTAAAAGAGGAAGCCGTAAGGTGTTGTGTGTAGAATACTGCTGTCATCTTTAGGAAGGTTCAGCCAAGTACCAGATCGAAACTTGAATCGGTACACCGGCGTGCTGCTAGACTAGCTTTTCATTGCCAAAGCAATAAAAAATAAAAATTTGAATATAGACGAGGTTTTTTAAATAGCAACCTTACGCTTGAACGAGTCTGTCTACTAAGTCAAGACTTCATTTGAACCTGCTCAATAGAGATTGATTCTGAAAAGTTCCAGTTACAGATCAAAAACCAATTGGCTGCTTTGGAAACGACAAATAATGTGGATCAGAGACTTGATCTAATTCACTACTTTGCATTAATTTCAGATATATGGATGTGATGGAAATATTCAAACCAGACATCATTTTGGCGATTGCAGATAGCAACACGTTGCCGAGTGACGGTCTCAAGAGAATCGGGAAATCTGTAGAACGGACTAGTAATATGCTGAACAAGTGTGTGAATCGATATAAGGACTCAAAGCAGCTAAGAAATAGTGCTTTAATTGGTTTGTATTTCATATTTGTTTGCCATACTAACATTACTGTGTTATGGATTAAACGCCGGACATGTTTCTATAGTCCTTTTGCTATCAGATGACCGGTGCCAGCTGCAGTTTGTTACAAAATGAATGTTCTATGCTTGCATTTGCCTTGTTAGTTTTTCTAACGTAATATAATAAGTTGCAGCTAATATAGTAAAAAATAAAAAACCCTTGACTCAAGAAGTCATTGTCCCAATAGTCATCACGGTGAACGGTCCTATAGCGATCAGCCTCGACCAACTTAAGAGGCTCTCGCAAGATGGGTCATGAGTAAAATACAGAAAACAGTGATCATGGACACGGCACTCATTGTCAGAAGGTTCCTCAGTCTTCAGCCCTGACCACCAGTAGCTTGGGCCCTGCCCCCCTGCCGGTGGCACTATACGGTAAAAAAAACGGTCAAGTGCGAGTCGGACTCGCGCACGAAGGGTTCTGTACCATTATCTATAAAAACAGCAAAAAAAAACAACAAACGTACATATTTGTTGTTGTTATCAATATTGAGCAAAAACAAGCAAAAAATCAAGTTTGTTGTATGGGAGCTCTTAAATATTTATTTTATTCTGTTTTTTAGTATAATTATTTAATTGTTATAGCCGCAACATAAATACATCATCTGTGAAAACTTCAACTGTCTATCACTGTTCATGAGATACAGCCTGGTGACAGAAGGACAGACAAACAGAAAGACGTATGGACAGCAGAGTCTTAGTAATAGCCTTAATAATTTTACCGTTTGGGTACAGAGCCCTGAAAACTTAAATTCATTTTTCAAGAAAACAAATATTTTAAATTTTTATTAGTTTTTTTTTTTATGATGAAAACAAATCAAAGTCAAACGCTAGCCCACGTTTGACAACTTACCTGCGTTGGTAAGCGACGATGCGGTCAAAGAACGCTTGGGATGGGGGCTAGTAAAAAACATTCACCTTTTTGCAAGTTACTCCAGCCCTCAGTGATAGATGCAATTAGTTTTTGGTAGCATTGTATGGCGCGCGTGCAGCGCTGACGTTCGTCATAACTTAGTATAGTTTGGTCTCTGTCTAGCATGAAATTAGAATATTTATAACTTATATTTGAACATTTTTTAATTTTGTTTTCGTTGATGGGCTCTTTTTGTAATCAGCCTTTTATGAAGTAATAATAAATAGTTAGTCAACCAATATGCTTATTAGACCGTACCTACCATGTTACTAAATCTCATTCGTGAATTTCAGGTGTTATAGTTGGTCTTGGCGATGAAAAGAAATGTGAGAGCTGCATAAAGCACATACTGTCCCATAGAGATCACCTCACTGGTATAGCATTATCGGGAATATCAGATGACACCGAGGCATCATGTAAAATGAAACAGAGTCAACTTGAAGAGATTTTTAAAAGAGTTGGGGTAAGTTCAGTTCTACAGTTTTTTTACACTTGACAGGAGTTTTACCTCAACTCACCTGATGTTCAGTGCTGGTGCTATCAAAAATGGTAAACAATCACATCTAGCCAAACCCAAAAACTGGAAATGGGAAATAGCGAGGCTGCCATAACACATCAATATCCTTGGCGACACAAAGAATACTATAAAACTTTTAAACTGTAGATATTCTTATTTGGTCTGTCATTTGCTTTTAAGAATGTTGCACGATATCTGTGTACTTATAATATAGGTATCTACTATTCTGTAATATGATGGACATTCTTTGGGAGGTTATTCAGTCATTTCATTGCATTGAACGATTCTAAACCGAAATATAGAAAAAACATGACCTTAACTTACCCTGCCGATCTATTGATAGATCTATGATTTGCCAACCAAACAGGCAGCATTCTTTGGGAGGGTAACACTACACTATTCTGATCCAAATTTGGAAATAATAATGTTTATTTTCTACAGCATTAACACAGAATACAAACAGAAGTACAAAGTAACATAGTACTATAAAGATAAACAGGCTAATAAATGTTATTAAATTAAACAGTCTGTGCCTAGTTTGGGGCCCATTGGTACCGACCAATGGACCCCAAACTAGGCACAGACTGTATCTTGGTGGTTCAGTTTCATCAGGTTACAAGTTGAGTATGCGCGTGTCTACATGAATGGTTATATAGAATAAGAAAAATATTTGATGCTAAGTGCTGGAAGAGCTAGCGTAACTGTGTGATTGTGCACGTTTGGATGGAGTGTGATGAGAGTGTGAATGTACTTATAATGTGTGCCACCTTGGCCATGCCGATCCATTGATGAATCTACGATTTGTTAAAATTGTTAACCAATCAGGCCGGCTATTCTTGTGCATGCGATTTTGTTTCTGTCCCCGTCGTACTTATCTCAATCCGAATGAGATTGACTGTGACATAAGTAATATTGCCGGTCTTGGAATAACCGGGTCACCAACCGGCTGAAGCCAGTACTGGGTGCATGGGTAATTCGCATTTACCTTTAACCCCATTGCCTCAGAGAAGGAAACAAAAAACGACGTTTCATTATGGTGTTAACAAATATCTTACATATTTTTCAGGATACAATACCAAAAGATCTAGTGCGTTTCGTGGAAGGTTGCTGGAACCCGGCAGTCATTATGGCTGCCATAGAACACGGCTGGGATGTGTTTGATGGTTCGTTCACGGTGAAGCTAACAAATGCTGGTCAAGCGTTGGCCATGGAGCTGGATGTGAACCAATATAGTGGCCATGTGTGTGTACTCGATTTAAATGATGAGAAGTAAGTAAGTGATTTTATTTTAGGTGTTTTTATATGTGTGTTTATTTAAATCTGAACAAAGCTATTTGATTCCACTCTTGCAAAACGCTAGATTGTGAAATGTGCTGCTTGAGCTAATTGACTTTGACACCCGGATTGTAACTAGACAAGACAATACAATATCACTTTATTATCCATCATAAAAAATACAAAGTGACTTAAAAGAACATTATTACTTGTTACATTACAATGCATAACATGTACGTAGTTACAATCTGGGTGTCAAAAGTCGCGATTGAATCTGTTTCTTCTAGGCAAGAGTGCTCCGTCATAGATCGCAATATCGCTTTACACCGCGAGATGTCTATTTTACAATAAAAAAGAAAATCATTTAAATGTTATACAGTTTATAGATAATTCATAAATTTCGGCTCCAGCTGAATTCGAGCCTGACAAACTGACCGCCTCCAAATTCTTGGGCTGTCTTTGCAAGCAACCAAAGCTTTGGTGACACCAATGTCTTCAAATCACGAGTGAATTGGCTTCTTCTAGGCAAGAGTGCTTCATTGTAGACCGCATCATCGCTTAACATTAGGCGAGCTAACAGTCAAAGCAAGCCTATTTATTAAAATAAAAACTATCCCCATAAGGAGTATAAGTTACCCTATACCAAATTTCATACAAATCTGTTTAACTATTATGGAGTTGAGTAGTAACAGAAAGACATTATTTGTTCTGCTTTATTTTACTAAAGTAGGTTCAGTAATATTTAGATTATTACCAATTTCACACATGGCTGTAGGCAGTGGAGGGGTTTGGGGGTCAAATCCCCCCGAATGTATTTTAGCCAACTCACTGTTTTATACTCGAACGCGAAGCGGATATATAGTGTTCTGCTGGTACTACCCTCCCCCCCCCCCCAAAACCAGAGCTCGACCACCTAAATGAATTCCTGGCTAAAGTCTTGATTTCACATACAGTATATGAGATCAGCACAGCAAAGTATTGTAAACTTAGTGTAGGTTAGGTTATGATACAAATACTGAAAATTATCAGAAAAAGTATTAAAACAAAATAGATTTTTTATAAAGTTATATGATTATTTACGGGATATTTACCGTGGTAAGGTTGTGGATGTATAAGGATGTAGTTACATGCACTATGTTCACGGGAAGACTAAATGTGATGGTTCATGTAACTGCGCCGAAATATCGGGAGCTCCTTCCACAACATTACCACGGTAAATATCCCGTAAATAATCATAAAACTTTAGTGAACAACCGTGATAGTTAAAAACACATTTTTTATAAAAATATTATAGACAATTTGAGATGGTTTCGTAAAAACAGTCAAATACCCTATTACACACCTACCCATGAACAGCTCCACAAACTCTTGCATTTACAATATTAGTAAGTTTGGTTGTCCTCAAATATTCGGATTTGGCCATCCACGCCCACGCATCAAAAATTCACCTGTATAACCGATATTAGTCACAAATTACTCATTAATTCACGCCTACGACGTGACTAATCACGGTCAACAACATAACAAAACAGCTAAATCAGTGACTAATTTGACCCGCATTGAGGCTCTATTAAAACTTAACAATGCCGAAATATGTATGTCATCTATGATTATATCCACACAATAAAATTCAAGTTAATACTTAACACCAACAATGCGATGCGGTCATAATCTTCTCAATACCAGGCCTGGCGCATTCCGCACTTTTGGTTTGAAGCTACAAGTAGTCGTCTTGTCGGACTTGCCGTACCCGCTGTCGCGCGATAGACAGAGATAACGCTACAAGAGTTACGCGATAGACAGAGAGGCAACTTCTAGGTTAATATAGCTGTAGGTATTTAGCGCTCGTACGTCCTGAATTGCACTTTATTGTGTAGGTAGCAAGAGTTGCTACTTATTTAAATTATTTTGCGGAGTTAATCTTCTGTTTATGTACTTATATGTATTCTGTGTCAATACTCAATATTTTATTGCAGTCATATGTATGTAGATTGGAGACATGAAGTTGTTAAATTACTTGCATGTTTCAATTAAGTAATACATATCACTCTGATTGGGTCACACTTCCATCTACACCACTGGAGCAACTGTGCCAGCGCCCCAGAGCCTCACTTCGATATTTCAAGGAGTTAGGTTGGCTGAGGTAGATGCTGGTAGGGGGAAATGCACAATACACCCCAAGCGGGACGTCAGTGCAGGACTTAACGTCCCCATCTCGAATAAGAATAAGCCCCTATTTCGGTATGGCAATAGTCGGAACGGAACGATTTTTATAAATTTCGACAAAATACGGTCATAATCTTATTATACGTTGCAGGTATAAAGAAGACTTCAGGCCGGTGCTAGAAGGATGCGAGTGTATGGCGTGCAAGAAGCATACTCGCGCTTATATCCGCCATCTACTCAACACGAGAGAAATGTTGGCCTCTGTTCTGTTGAGCATGTAAGGAATATTTTATTACATGACTACCATCGAATACCCATATAGTAACAATATTTAAGTGAAAACAGGCAAAAAATCGTTCAAGCATCGTTGTACGTACCTTGACATCTATTATATAGTTCGCAATGCCACATTTACTCCAATTTAGATGTTATGTCGCTATCTGTTCGTGATTAGGAACATCCCCATCTTGTGTAAACGTGACGGACCCATACGGTTCGTTTGTGCCGCGTACCAGCAAGATGTGGAATGATCTCCCAACGCAAGCCTTCCCGCAGAGCTATAACTTAGGGTGCTACAAAATAAGTGAACAAAATCCTTACACAGAAGAGTAGGCACTAGGCACTAACTACGCTTCTGGTGTTGCAGTTGGCCATAAGGGGCGGTGTCTACTAACCATTACAATACAATAAAATACATTACTTCATCAATAACTCCATAGTTACAAGTCAAACTTCTCCAGTACACTTTTCTACAACAAACATTAATGTATATAAACTTATATAAAAATATAAATTTACATAATTATTAGGTGGCTCGCCCAGTTTTAGTTACGCTATTTTTATTTTTTTATTTAAAGACTTTCATACATGCGAATCGTCATCATCAGCCAGAAGACGTCCACTGCTGAACATAAGCCTCCCCCTTTAACCTTGAACTTGAACGACATCCTGCCATCTGCATCCACTGGATGCCCGCGACTCTGACAATGTCATCGGTCCATCTAGTGGGAGATTGTTCTATGACCGAGTACTTAGACAATCCATTATGCTCTAGAAGTTAAACAATCCACCTGCCATTGCGGTTTCGGAGCTCCCGCTCAAGAGAGCTGTAAGAACGGGTACCCTAAAATTTTCAGGATACAGAGCAATGTGTAAATCCAGGATATAAGCTACCTCCATACAAAATTTCAACCAAATCCGTTCAGCCGTTAAGGAGTTGAGTGCGAACAAACATACACACAAATTTTCGTATATATAATGTTTTTATGCCATAGGTGGCTAACAAGCTAATGGGCTGCTTAGGCTAAATGGGGTTCGTTTCTTTACAGAAGCGAACACCAGGAAAATATAAAGTGAGATTCAAAGGTTTCAAGATTATTAATTTATTCATTATTTTAATAAATTTCAGACACAACCTTCATCACTTCGATCAGTTATTCCGGCATGCCCGTCTGCACATTGCCGCTGGAACATTTCCTACTTACAAGAAACACATCATTGACCAATACGAGCTTTATACGTCACTACTGAACGTGACCAATGGGATTGGACTTGCCAGTGATGACGTAGAAGCGACTACAGATAATATACCAGCGAAAAAGATAAGAGTGAGTAACAGAGACGTCGCTCATAGTGTAGTTAATGGTAGTTGAATATGTATTGTAGATTTTTAAGTAGCGCAATTATGATACAACTATTAAGTAGAAATGTTGCTACCGAGTCCAGCGGTAGCATTAGTCAGGTACCCAATCACCATTAACGTAAAGGTGACGTCACGGATGTTGATTGGATGTTTGCTGATCGCGACTGCTGCATGCGATGATGATAGTAAAATCGCGTTCTATTTTGTTACAATTTAGCCGCGTACATTCTGACCCAGCCACTATTTCCTATGGTCAGTATTTGAAGAAAAAAAAAACTTTATAATGAAGCTCTCATTTTAGTTTTTTATTATTATTAAACATAACGAGAATTGAAGAGTCACAAAAATTGTTAAGTTACTAATTGCTTTATAAAGCTTTGTCTAGTTCTCTCAAAGTTCTTGGATGTGTCTAAAGAAGAACGAGAAGTTTATTTATGTTGAGAGCTCTCATTGGCCGACTGACAGCCAATGAGTGTCTTAGCATTAGTACTTAACAATTTTTTTGTGACTCTTCAATTCTAGTTATGCTTAAGGTGAAACGTTTCACTTTGGCGGGAAATTCAAATTTCAAACAGTTTTTTTGTCCTTGTAGCTAATTATTAATTATTGTGGGCCGGGTAATTATTGTGAAATGGCATAGTGTTCGCGAAAATTGTTGGTCGTTGAAATTTGATTTTCCCGCCAAAGTGAAACGTTTCACCTTAACTTAATGATTATAAAAAAATCTGAAATGAGAACTAATAATAGAATCTTACCTAGTGATACAACTCAAAATTCCAATGTGATTAACCTTTTAGAACCAAAACTTTTAACAAAGACTAAATTAGTTTAGTAATATTTTGGATTTAGTTTTTTTCGTTGTAACGATACCTATGGGCTGTTTTATTATTTAAGTTTAGTGTTTAAGCTAGTAACAATAGTCGAATTAAGAATAAACACAATAATAATATTTCAATATACACAATATATTGAAATGGTTTTAAAATTTAGGTTTCCTCGTATTTTAAGCATTATTTGTATGTAATATTATCTAGGCAATAAGATTAATTAGGCACTTATACATAATTAAAACAATTTTCATCCCCCCCCCCCCCTATCACGGAATGAGTATTTTTGATATCTGAATGCAAAAGCCGTTTTTATCTGCTAGAGGATAAAATAAACTGAATTTAGAACATCGTGTGCACTAAGCTTGTGAATTCAAAACATCATTAAACCTATTTACTTCTACCTCCATGGTGCCGAATTTATCATACAACCTTCTTTAATTTGGCAAAAACTCGGACTCATAACCTTTTTGGTGTAGGTACTTTTTTTTTATTTGCTTTGCTTGCGCCATTTACTTTTCACGTCATTTAGTCATTTCCTCGCTGAGGTGGGATGAAAAGTTACGTGTTGCACTCGAGTGCAAATATTTTTCACCTCGTGCTCTTTTGATTCCCTCGCTAACACTCGCTACTCTCGTGATTCAATTTTAGAATCCTTCGCTTGCTCGGTCATCAAAATTGAGCACGCGGTAAAAAGCAACTTTGCACTCTTGTATAACAAATAACTATTATTTTCGTGATGATTAGAGTACAAATCAGCTAATTTATAGTTACCTACCATACTAATAAGGAAACTCTGATTTGTATGCCGCACCTGGCAAGGACATGAGCTATACTTTTCCAATTGTACGACCCTGTATGCTAATTTGTATGCATGTATACCTACCACGTTTTGACAAATAAATAATTTGATTCGATTTAATTATTTTGAAATAGAAGGCCAAAAACTAATAAAACCAAAACACTAACTTTATGTCAGTTTTCAAGCAAAATTTGTAGTGCTTTTTTCGGAAACTATACGCCTGATTATGATAAACTTGTGTGTCTCTACCACAGAAAAGTATTTTTTTAAATTAAAAATCTAATTTTGTTTAAATAGAACGGCTGTCAAGGCATTTCTGTAAGAAATTTGTTGTAGCCACTTGCACCCATAGCAACTGTGACGTGGAGTTCGACGCGTTGACATAAATAAGAATGTTCAATCACATATCTGTCACAATACCTGGTGACAGAGTTTCCTTCTCATTTCCGTTCTATTTACTTCTCTTTTCTGAGGTCTCTACTGATTGGGGAGGTGTAATTACTTATTGAAAGATATGTTATTAAAAATAAATTTGAATTGATAAATGAATGTCTGTTTGTCAATCTCCGCGAAAGAGCCTGTAATGAAGAGTGAAAACTTTAGTGTCATGGTGGCGGTAAAACGCAAGCCTATGACAAAAAAAAACTATGGTTTCATAAAAATTAAATAATTCCATATAATATGTACTGCGTTCAAAAGTAAAAAAATCAAGTCTCGAGTCGTATCGCTTATCAAAAAAGTAATAAAAAAATACACGTTTACTGTGATTGATAAAAGATACCTTATAAGATAATTATATTGATTATATGTAATCTTTCTGGTTTATCATTAAGCCGCATTGCTTTGATTTGGCAATTAGGAAGGCCGCTGTCTAGACTTAACCATTGTATAGACCTATTTATTTTATTTATGCAATAAACTTATTTCTATTGAAACGGTATGGACACTTGCGTTATTTCTGATAAATTCAAACGTTGCGATTTGTGCTGTGACGTCACGCGTGAGAGTGTGAGGGAAACCCCAAACCAGGTGTTGGCAAAACCTTGCTGTCTCGCTTACACATATATATAGATTCCTCCTTGCTAGTAGATTTCCAGAGATTACCTTATACAGACATACGAAGTTACAAACGAATGCACTTCATAATAATAGCATAGACTACATCACAGTATTGGCACTTATGCCCATACTGTGTTTTATGTTGTGCGTATTATAATGCGCTTATTGATTGCAAATAATTATGTCATTGATGGATACTTAACAATCGCCTGCATTAATTTAGCGTACTTACCAAAATGAATCTACCGATTTTAGGCCTTTGTTAGTTGTAACTTGGTTTAAATAAACGATAGTTACTGATATTCTACTTCTTTTTATTCGTATTCCTAGATATTTTAAGAAAAGTTTGATATCTTGCCCACTTCTTGGGTCATGTGACCATTAAAGTCGAAAGCAAACGTCGCGCTGTGAGTAGAAAGAAGTCTTGGCTGCGCAACGTGGCACAAATGGCCCAGCATTGCTCGGATTATATTTAACCCTTAACTGCTCGCACGGGATTTCTCGGGACCCCAATTAGTTTCGAAGATTTCTGATGAACTAGTAATGGAAATGAATATTAAACTTAATACAAAATAAATGCAATATTTTTACTAAAACCTTAAAACGACAAACGAAAATAAAATCTAATAGGAACTCATAAAAAAACAACTCAAGTCTCTTAGAATTTAACTTTTGAGGCACAAAAAGATCAACTTGACATATGTTTAATTCTTACGCACTAATCAAACTCTTTTTCGACATAGGTTAGACAATTTGTCCCGGGACTGATCATTTCATGTAAATTTAATTCGGCCTCCGAATTTCTTGCATTACTTACCTCGGACGAAAAAAGTAACGTAATTAGTCGCACGGGGTCACACACTAAAAATGCAGCAATGTCCGCGTAAACTCCAACTCCCTGTTTGACACTAAAGTGTCATCTTTGAGGCAAACTAGGAAGCTACTGTTGGCGGTAGAGGTGACTGACCGATTAGAGTATCTTTTTTTCGAGTAAAAGTGCGTGACCCCATGCGAGTAGTTAAGGGTACTCTTAGCTATTTCGTTGCGCACAAGACTTGGACTTATTCGGTGAAAGCAAACCAGAGTGGAGAATCGAGATCAGACTCGATCTCATTTTTAAGAACAATGCGTTTGAGCAGTTTCTTAAGCTTGGAAGATCTCTACTAGCTTAACCCTGTAGGCACATTCAGTAAGATAATCTGCTTTATCGAAAAAAACGCGCTTTCTAACGTGACATTCGTCAGCGGAAAGTCGACAGGCCATTTCATAAATCATAGATCAGCTCATCGAGCTTTCATGCATAGAGTGTTAGAAATTTATTTCCCCCTAAAACCTTTGATAGGTGTACTATTCATGTCAACCTAAACTATAAGAAGTGACCGCAGTACTTGAGTAGGTACTGAGAATAGTATTTAAGTATGTAATACCTTAGAATTGACTGCCGGAATGGGTGTTCCCCGATGGTTACAATCTGGGTGTCTTCAAATCTCGAGTGAATCTGTTTCTTCTGGGCAAGCGTGCTCCATCGTAGACCGCATCCAGCTTAACATCAGGCGAGTTGGCGGTCAAACAAAAGTCTATTACTGAATTAAAAAATATATAGTAAGGAGTTAATATATTATTTATCAGCGTCTATCTTGCAAGAAATAAATAAAATAAATCTTACCATCATCAGCCAGCAGGCCTAGCACGGACCGTGGACAGATTGTCTCTCCACCGTTTTTATCCCGCTAGAAAGAGACAAAGTATCCATAATCTAGCTCTGTCGCGTCTATTCGTGGATAAAAACTGGAAAAAACATTTTTCCACGGTCCATGCTAGGCCTGCAGAAGACGTTCGCTGCTGAACATAGGCCTTAGAACTCCACACTGAATAATGATAGCCTGCCATCTACATCAAATGGATGCCCGCGACTCACGATGTCGTCGGTCCTACTAGTGGGAGGTCTACTTACGCTGCGTCTTCCGGTTTGTGGTCTCCACTCAAGAACCTTTCTTCCCCATCGGTTATCGGTTCAAACGATGTTGCCTGCTCATTGTCACTTCAACTTGCAAATTTTGATCGCTACGTCGATGACTCTCGTGCTTCGGCGAACATCCAAGTTTCGGATTCTATCGCGTAAAAAAAACTCGAAACATAACTCTGTCCATTATGCCCTCTTTTTTTTATGATACTGTGTGACGAGACGAGCGAAATCGCTCGCCTTATGGCTCTTCACGCTTGCCCATAACAACTCAACGCCACTCAGAATTTTGAACTTAAACAGTTGAAAACCCTGGATGGAATGCATTGCGCTCGTCACCCCGAGATATAAGATGTCAAATCTCTGTGTGCCCTGTAATTTCGCTGGAAACATTGCCCTTCAATCCGGAATGAACACAGTAGTGTTTGCACACTACTGCTTGGCGGTTGAATAACTGGCAAAGGTGTGGTACTTCCCCAGACGGACCCCTGCAAAAGAGTCCTACCACTACAGACTCCTACGCTCTGTGTGACTCTGAGTGCGCATACATTTAGTAATTTAAAATAACCATAAATTTATAGCTGCACTAAAGCAACATTTAATCATTATGTATCACGCATATTGATTAATGCAAATATAAATTCAATAAGCATATAAACAGTTATTTCTTTGTATTATTTTCTTCAATTACACAAGCTACCTTCATCGTGAAATAACCAACGTGTATGTTATATATCTTAAATTTTAGTTCATATATCTGTATTTAATAAAGTGAATCCTATCAATATGAAAAACATGTATAACATATATTGCTAAATTCAAAAAAAAAATGTTTTAAAACAATATAACTGATTACGTGGTCCATTTTGTATGGTTTTTTTTTTCTCGAATTCAGCAATCTTGTTCAACAAGTTGTAGTATTGTCACACATTTCTGTTACTTGATTGCCCCGGTAGTTCAGTTGGTGGTGAACCTACCTTCTGCGCTTGGGGGCGTGTGTTCTATTCCCATCTAGGGCAAACATTTATGTGATGAACATTTGTGTTTGTTCTATGTCTATATCTATTTAAGTAGTATGTATTTAAAAATATATATGTACGCACGAGTATATCAGTCTCTGCCAGCCATATTACAAGCTTTGCTTCGTTTTGGGTCAGATGACCGTGTGTGCGAAAATGTCCCAGAATGTCCCAGATATACTATCCATCATTATGAACTACTTTTACTATGGGACCAACACCGAAATCGTGAAAAAAATATCTGCTGTTCCATACATTTTGTCGTGTGTAAATGGTGACGTTTTCTATGGCGATTTATCTGGGACATTATTGCACACACGGTCATCTGACCCCAAACTAAGCAAAGCTTGTAATATGGCAGCCAGGGACTGATATACATACATATATATTTTTAAATACATACTTAAATAGATATTAACACCCAGACATAGAACAAACACAAATGTTTATCACACAAATGTTTGTCCTAGATGGGAATCGAACCCACGCCCCCAAGCGCAGAAAGTAGGTTCACTACCAACTGAGCCACCGGGGGGCAGTCAAATTTCAGAGTTGCTCCCGTGGTAAAACTTGTTGATAATGATGGGTAGGTACTATGGACGTCTTTCGGCTTAGTACACCCTTTCTACGTAACCCCAGTACACTAGCTAGTGGTAGTAGTTTAGTGCTAGCGATATGTAACGACCATAGATTTTATTTATTATCTGTCAAAAATCTAAAATAAGATATAGAATAGAAGAGTGGGTAAAAGGAAAGAAAATCCAATAAGTTAACACCTTTTACATATATTTTACTGACAATATTTACACATTTTAGTGACCACACTTATTGAGCTAGGCGTACTGTACGAAATGTGCATCAAGTGGTATAATGTAATCCAATTACATCACATCAATAACTAATTTATATTTAGTGAATTTTGGCAGGATTTTGCTCGACAAAGTCATTCCAAACGAATTAGGCGATACCTTTATAAAAATAATCAAATGGTAAAATTATTACATGATACAAATTAGTGAACGTTAAACTGGTATAACAAATATAATACATATATAACAAATAATAAACATTCCATTAATAAATATTATGTATAACATTTCATATAATACAAAATATACTATGATGCATCAAACAATAACTAAATTCATCTAAGTATTGATAGGTTTTAGCAATAATTTGGTGATGTATATAAAAATTTCACTACGATTGGCACGTAAATAAATTTTCAATTGTATTCCTAATTTTTCTACAAATTTCAAATAAATAAATTTAATAGTATTACTTAAAAGTCTATAAACATACATCGCAAAATCAGACACTGCGGCAGTATAATTTTGAAATCAGTGCATAAAATAAATAAGTACATCTCACTACATAGTTTACGAGCTTCATTCATGGAACATAGAAAATATGTAGATAGAGAAAGATCGATCTTAAATATTCACATAAAACTTTCAGTTGCAGAATCTTTGGGAATCCTAACTAAAAGTGGAGTAAGTATAAAAAATTGTATACTCTATATAAATAATTACAATGCACCAGGCATTTGCTCATTAAAGCAATTAGAATCTCTATGCTAATTCACAGTCTAAGAAATAATAGCGACGTCCCTTTCCAACTACCAAAATGTGATACGAATATATTACAGAAACTCCACCAAGATCTCATGATCATTACAAATGAACGTGATATGACAGCTTATGAAAATCATTTTTGAGATCCTTTCCGTCGCGAGGCAGCAAACAGAACTTTGTTCCAATTCACACTTTCACTTCACTAATGCTAACGATTTTTAGAGTTCACTAATGTTAGCATATGTCCCATCACTGGTTAGCACTATTCAAGTATCACATGTCCGTCTTTTTCTTTTCACATTCAATGACAGGATAGTGTATTTACTCCCTGCTAGGGCACTATACGAAGTCATTTGTGCCGGGTGTGTTGAGTGGTTCTTGGGCCTGTGAAAAAAAAAATGCATTAGGAACATCTTTTTAATGTTACAGTAGGTATAAAATGCACTACATAGGCTTCAAAAACTAAAAACGCAAAAGAACTTGCTATAATCTGTGTTTAACTGTTGTCTACAAACTTACCATTGATAGCCCTCGTAAGTAAATGCATGAAAAATAAATTTCCTCGGCAATAAAATAGAACGTACTTAAAAAACATCTATTTCAAGCTAAGAGCAGATAAAATATACATAAGTACACACTATCAAAAGGGACTATTTACAGCATTACGCCTACAATTAATTTTTAAACTATAATTTGGCAACTATATTTTAATACTGATGCGGTAAAAATGTTGGCACATACAAATTGCCCCGATAGTTAAATCTAAACGAAAATATACCCTATAGATTCTTATTATATTTACTAGTAAATTTAATATTACTCTAAATACATCAAGTTTAAAATGTCTTAGGCAGACCTTATCGTTAGTCCTATTAATTTTAAATTTATCTTTGATATTTACAACGTTTTGGCCTTCATCGGGGTCTAATGTCAATTCATTGTACATGAGAATTCGAAGTGATGTGTTAAAATATTTTATAGTAAAAATATATGAAAATTAGGTTCTAATTGCGACCAGCGAGTCGAACGCTGGTTCATAATTGGCTCCTTTGAGGAGGGCAGTGGGTTGCCCTGGGACTTATCTAAGGCTGTTTTGTATATTGAGGGTACACTCCATAGCAGTGAGAGCTCTCACCTCTTCCCCAACCGTGCTTGGGTACAGTTTGCTGCCCGGTGCGTATCCATTCTTCTCTAAAGCGAACTGATCTTCAGTAGTCTTGCGATACACCGGGTTGTCAAAGTTCATCGATGTCACGTTGCGATGAACGTAGTGCTTGTACATAACCACTGCAATCTATAACAATAAGTTGAAATTTTAAAAGTGAACTCTTTTATTGTACCGACGGCACCTGGTGGTCACGGAAATATTATAAATGCGAAAGTAATTCTGTTTGTTACCCACGGTTAAAGTCCAGCCGTTGAACCGATCTTTACTAAAGAAATTTTCCACCCTTTGTTGTTCCGAAGGAAAATGTTACTAAAACTCAATGGACAAACAGATTTTTTTTGCGTTTTGATTTCGTTTATCCCATAGTAAAAGTTGTTTGTAATGGTCAGTACTGAGTACAATTATATTCTCGAATATAGAGATACACCCGTGTGTATCAGACGCAGAAACAAAGGATACTTTTTGTACAAGAAAATGTTGTAAAACTAAAAAATTGCAGTTCAAACCGCAGGTCGCAGTCAGTTTACTTGTAATTGCGTAGGCAAAAATAGAATCGAACACATTAAAACGATTGGCGCCTATTAGATACAGCTGTTGCCGAGATGTAATAAAATGCAATTAGAGGAGGTGCTCACGCCGGAACTATTTCATCAATTGAAGACGGAATCTAGATTGGTCTCTTACGTCAATCACCAGTTTTTTAAACAATACTCGTTTAAGTAATTTTATTAACGATCAAGGCTATTTCCAAGGTTCCGAATTATTAGTAGTTCTAGACGACATATTTAGTGATACTGTTTTAAACTATCACGGTTGTTCACTAAACCACAGTTCATAGGGGTTTATCACAGTTGTTGTAGACTAAGAAAGAGAGTAGATCGTTTTGTCTGCACCTAACTTTAAACTGTTCGACAACATGGTGCATGTAACTGTGCCGAAATATCGGGAGCTCCTTCCACAACCTTACCACGGTAAATACTTTTAAAATGAGTTTCGTGAAAGTCGATCGCGAAATTAGAATTCGATTCAATAGGTAACTAGCAGCCTACGTTTTGCTGTCAAAGACACGTTAATGATATTATTTTAACTCTTCAATGACTTAGCTCTTCTACCTATATTCGTATAAAAAATTATCGTTACGATTGGTTTCATTGTGAAATGTTCATTTTGTAACGTTAAATAGGTAACATAAATATAATATATTTATACGATAAGGAATAACATAAGTTATAATTTTCTCAAATTTCCCTTAAAATATAACCTCAATACGCAACCTGAAGACCAACACACGTGAAGATCGGAAATTCGCCAATCGCGTAAAAACAAAGGCGCCAAACACGGGAAAGAAAAGTTATTATTCTTACCAGTGCAGCCAAAATAATAATTCCTGAGATTACTGCTATCACGATTCCTGCTACAACGCCTGCGTCGCGTCCGCTGCTTGAGATTCCTGTTCCAGCTTTAGTTGGTTCTAGTACACCTGTAATTAAAAAAATTAAAGAACATGAGCGGTTGCATAACTCTTGATTTTATCTTTGACTTCTGCAAAACTATTGACAATCTTTTGAATAGATAAAAATTTGAATCACGATCGTTATTCAGTGTATGAACCAGTAGACTGAAGTTGATGTAATGAAGGTAATTAGTACCATGGTTGGAATTTTTTGACTGCTAATAAACCGGAGAATATTTAGGAAACTGATAATAATGCAGAAGCCAAATTGATTACTGTTAATATTATTTGAAAAATTCGTTAACAACAAAACGGTGATTCAGGAATCCTCCACCACAGGACAAAGCGCGACAGCGAGGCTGAAAGTGTTAGACGATGAACCTATTGAATGACTATTTGTAGGTGTCTGTTATCTAGTAACTTGTGATCCAAGAACCAACGCCAGTGACAATAGTAGTGATATTTCCTTTCCCAACGATGCTGCAATTTCACAGAATTAAACAAAAGGCAATATAGATATTGCATTGTCAGAGTACGCGCAAACATACTGACAGAATGTTTGCAGATAGTTATTGTTTGCAAGTTCATTGTCAAAGGTCAGCTAAATATTAACATTGCTCCGATGACAATTGTTATACTCAGGAGAGTTGACGTAATGATGGTTTGTTTCCTCTAAAGAAATGTTAAAAAACGCCTTACTAAATACGTTATGTAAGAATACGTAAATTATTTGGGAGTAAGTACTAAGATAAGCATTGGTGTCCTAACCAGATCGAACCAGAAATTCTATTTCAAGATAGTTAGTGTCAATGAAACGTGCCAACTATAATTTGTTTACCAAAATATCCTAACCTACATTTACATAATGGTATAGATTTTCAGTCGCTATGGTTTAGTGAATGGCACCTGACTCTGCAGACTATGGAAACAAAACAATAAAGGGACAGGAAGGTAAGGTATTTTAGAACAAAGCACCCCCTCAAAGGCCTTGGGCCATTTAAATAGTTACAATGAATGAATCCAATTGTTCAACATTGATTCTCGTTATCAAGCTTTCAGTCTAACCATCAAAGCGTAAAATGACACTTGTAACGTTTTTATATAAGTGTCGCCAGTCATTAATTAAGTACCAGACATTCTGCAAGTTAATTTGATTAACAAATGCAAATTTTGTAACATTAAATTTGGATTCGCTTCCTATTTTTTTACAATAATATATAACTAGTTTGCCATGATTATGAGTTAGAAATGCTATTAGTATGTAGTCAATACAATTAATTTAAAAGCATTGTCATGCACCCAGTTCGGATTGAATCTGTGTGTCTTCCCAGTTTTTTTAGATGTAACTGTAGTAAATAGAGTTAGATATCACCTTACCTTTACCATTAAAATCTAAATTTGATGCATCTCGCCATTGGTATATAGGTAGATTTGCATATTTGTAAAGAGATTCTTTGACTGTCCCCTCTGTTGTGCCTGGTATTCTTTCGAGAGCTTTTCCCTCCCGGAATTGATCTATATGTTCTTGGTTTCGATCTGTTTCCCAATATCCCGGCATTGGCTCCGCTTCAGGATCTTCTGTCGATGGTGGTTCTGGCTCTTCTGTCTGTTCTTCAATTGTGTCCTCAGATTTGAGGAGTGCACGTACCCCCTTTATTAAAAGGGCGAACCCTTCTTTTTTTAAATGCACCATATGGGTCAAGCTTCCCGGTTAATCATTCGCATTCAATATAATTATGCACCAGGTTTGTTACTAGCAGTTTGACATGCCCTGAAAATCAGTCAACGAATCCCAAATTGAAGACACACAGATATTGATTGAACATTCACAGTGAGCTGTTAGTATGACATTAATGATGGTATGATTGTTATTAATGTTTATATACCCTTGTCCGATAATTATTCATGAAATTCTTATCTTATCAACAGATATGATTAGAATGATTCACCCATTAATGGAAAGGCTGTTAATCTGATCTATGGCGTTGAGTTTAACTCAATATGAGCATACACTTTAGAACTGTCCGTTTAAACTGCCTTCAACTCAATACATACATAACTTACCACATCACATTCACTTTCATCAACCGGTTAATTTATAGTTTTACTTCAACGCCACAGAACTGATCAATTTAAACTCGGGAAGTAGTCAAGGACGGATACGGGTTTAACAAAAATGGGATAAATGGATTGCAAAAATACTCACGGATATTATCGTGTGTTTCGTCAACTACGATAGTTGAATTTAAACCATCAATCGGTTTATTCACCTCCACTGGTTGTTCTATCGCATCTGTAGATTTTGTTTAAAAAGAACTTTGTAGTAATGCGGTATGAAATCCAAATGTAAATAAATGTTTTGGTTTCGATCACTGAGGTTAGAGCGAGTGTTGCTCAGCACGCGCGACTGCGGCAATGCCACGATGCGAAATGAGTCGGGCAGGAATGCCGGACTCGGGCCACACCGCCGCGGTGACGTACACCGCCATCGTTCAGGCAATTTAACCGTGAGCGGTCCGCTGACCGCTCTTCAACTAACCAACAGTTTGAACGCTCGCTGTATTTAAAGTTTTATATCATTTTCCTTTACCTATTTCGGGACTTATTATTTTGCAACGTTATCAGGAGGAAACTTAGGTATGTGTACTTACTAAAAACATTATACATTATTGACTTTGACAATAATAATATCATTCAATAATCATATAATGTACCTAACGAAACCCGCCCCATCTTCGCATGGGTGTAAGAAAGGTATATTTCATATATATATATTTTTTTATATTATCTAACTGATGGTGAAAACCGCATTGAAATCCGTTGCGTGGTTTGGGAGGAGTTAGCGAATATACGGACAGACAGACGCGGAAAGCGACTTTATTTTATAATGTAGAGATAGAGAAGAGACTAAAGACAGAGAAGAAGTTGATTAGCTACCAAAAAATTTACTACCGTATGTACTATTTTACTCAATGTAAAACCACTACTAGGTACTTACATATTTATTTTAATTACTTTAATAACGTAGGTGAGTAACTATTATTTAAGCAATTAAGCGGATAGATAGGTCAATAGTGTTGTAATTTCTATGATCTGAGTGTAATTGTATGTTAACCTTAATTTAACAGATACTTTTAGATATCTGTTAACGTGAAACCGGCCCCTCATGAGTAGCTTGGAGCGCTTGCACTCTCCTATACAAAAGGTGGCGTGATGTCGTGACGTCACGTCGCCTTACCGACAGCTGTTTCTATTGGTCGCAACGGGTTTTCATCATAATGAAAGTAACTGGGTCCCGCTGTACTTACTCGCTGCACGTATGAGGTCATTCTAGCCGAATACGATATTTGTAGACTCCAATGTCATCAATGGGTACTAGTAGGTACTTGCTAATCACAGGTTAAACAAGTAAATATGATAACAAAACATGTGCGTCTAAATGTGGTGTAGTCGATCTGTCTAGCTAGTATCACCATTGACATTACAACTATGCACTATTGCAATGTTGTCTGTCGTAATTGAATACATTCAATTCATTGTAATCAGGAATTGTAAAACGCTTATTCATTTATCTTATAAGTGAAATAACCACACACGTCGGCAAATAAAACGTAAACAATGTGTAATGAAAGTAGTAACTAGTACTAATTTGCGATACATAGGTAACGAGATAAGAGACGGGGGTGTGTTTTATTCCTATCGGAATGTTTTATATAGCCGATCGTATTTTTAGGGTTCCGTGGGCAAGTGGTGTCGATGAGACCCAATTACTAGACCTACGCCGTTTGGCTATCTGTCCGGGACTCTAGGAATTTTTGAACCGTAATAAGCTTTTGTTACGTACCTAGCTGGTCGGTATATTTCACATTTTTGTTATTATATGCGGACATCAAAAATATATATAAGTACTTATACCTATTCAAAAAGTAAAAAACTAGGAAACCACACAAGAAACGTTTTTTTTTTTCTTTTGTTTCATTATTAATTTAGGCCATTTCAATGGCCTAT
Source organism: Agriopis leucophaearia (assembly GCA_949125355.1). Lineage (NCBI taxonomy): Eukaryota > Metazoa > Arthropoda > Insecta > Lepidoptera > Geometridae > Agriopis > Agriopis leucophaearia. Next base: position 7,201,228 of record OX421262.1, read on the forward strand.
GGCCAATGGAACAAATTTGCAAAATAACTTCACCAGAAGCGTGATAAAAATTTACGCAGTAAGAAATGTTACAACAATGTATACCTACCTATTGGCATTATGTATTTACCAACACACTTGGTACAGAACCCTCGGTGCGTTTAAGTCCGATTGGCACTTGGTTTAGTCGGTTTTACCATAAATATCTGTATGAATCGGTCAACCACAGAATGAATTACAGTTACTACGTTAATCGGAGCTCTCCACAAGGCCGTTTCAAATTTTAGCCAGTGATAAAAACATCGTACGATGTGGCGTCACCACATGACGTGGCGTTACGTGGTCGTTCGGCTGATTCAACACCGACATTTTGTATCATAGTGTTATTTAGTAAGAATGTCGTAGTCATGTTTTTAGGCTTGTGGAATCTTGTCATCTGTATTCCTGGCTATGCTCAATTGATTCCTTCGAAATAAGAGGAGGTAAGAATCATTGAAGTCAGAATAAATGTTTTTATTTTTTTGTGATACTGAGTGACGAGACGAGCAAAGTCGCTCGCCTGATGGCTCTTCACGCTTGCCCATAACAGCTCAACGTCAATCAGAATTTTGAACTTCAACAGTTCAAACCCTGGATGGCAATGCACTGCGCTCGTCACCCCGAGATATAACATGTCAAATCTCTGTGTGCCCTGTAATTTCGCTGGAAACATTGCCCTTCAATCCGGAACACAGTAGTGTTTGCACACTACTGCTTGGCGGTTGAATAACTGGCAGAGGTGTGGTACTTCCCCAGGCGAACCCCTGCATAAGAGTCCTACCACTAGAAATATAACAATCTTATTCTTACAAGATAAAAATAATTTATATAACTGTTGATGATAGAATGTAACTGAAACTCAAATCTATTATTCAATCAGAGAAACTACATTTACTGTAACTTTCTGGGGAGATCGTTAATCTCCCATAAAGGCTGACATTATTATTAATTTATTTATTTTTATTATACAACTAGCGCTGTAGCCCGCGACTTCGTACGCGTAGATTTTCATATAAACTGTTATAATATGTATTGTGTTCCATCCTCGGCCACATTATTTACAACATTGGAGATTTTTTACATAATATATGTATATAGAATAGAACTAAGTTTGGCCACCAACTCGCCTGATGGTAAGCGACGGTGTGGTGACGACGAGGATTGAACAAGTTGATCTAGAAAAAATCCATGTGAATTTTCATAGAAGCAAAGTCAGTATTAATTGTATTAATTGTAACCCTACTAATTTAACTAACGTTTTGTGGGCAGAAAATTTTCAGAAAAACAAAACACTGTGGAACATTTTTAGGAATAGACTTGCGTTTGACCTCCAACTCACCGACGACCTTTCTAACCGTAGAACACTTGGCCTGTTTTTTTTTTTTTGGAGTTTACTTTATGATCGCTACGCTTGTATGTACACCGTTTATACGATAAAGCAAATACAAACAACAACAAATATTTGAAGAAGAAAAAAACGTTTTTTTTTTTCTAGGTACTTAGTTATAAAATTTTTTCCTCAGATAATTTGTCGTCACAAGTTTACACTTTGATCACACTAGGCTTGTGAGTTTCACCGTTTATACGATAGAGCTAATACAAACCACAACAAAAACTTGAGAAAAAAACGTTTCTGTGTAAGTGCTTATATCTTCTTACAAGGTTTTCTTAAATCATTTGTCGTCATAAGCTTGTATTTTGATCACACTAGGTACGCTTGTAAGTATTAACCGTTTACACGATAGAGCAAACAACAACAACAAAAACTTGATAAAAAAATACGTTTCTGAGTATAATTTTTATTTTATTTTTTTAAATTATGTGTCGTCAAAAGTTTTCATTATGATCACACTACGCTTGTAAATATAACCGTTTACACAATAGAGCATACAACAACACTAAAAACTAGATTTAAAAAAAAGTTTTCTGTGTATAATTTGTAATTTTTTTCATTAATTATGTGTCGTCAAAAGTTTTCATTATGATCACACTACGTTTGTATAAGTATAACCTTTTATACGATAGAGCTAATACAAACAGCAACAAAATTTCAGAACAAAAAAAAAAAACGTTTCAGTGTATCTTAAATAAACTTAAATAATATGTCGTCAAAAGTTTGCACTAGTATCACACTACGCTTGTAAGTTTAACATTTTATACGATAGAGAAAAAATAAACATTTTTTTTTTTTTTTATCTTCCTACATTTTTTAAATCGTTTGTCGTCGTAATACCTAACACATTCTGAGAAAAATTCAACCGGATATAGCTACATGGTTCTAAAATACAGCCTTTTAAAGGCAGGACAGATGGCGTAGGTATATGCATCGTAATAGGGTTCCGTCGACTCTCTTTAGTTCACCCTAAAAATTAAGTACATATATACGTATGTAGTTATGTACTGTAAATGTCGCAAAGTTTAAAAGACGCGCCTTTTGTCCTCGCTATTTTTTACTTCCGCACAAAACAAGAAGACCTTAATGTAATGAATCTCATCCGAAAACATTATAATTAAGTGTTGTTTTGGCGATATAATAATTCATTGCTTGACAAACAAGTCTCTTTAGTTTTCCTTCCTACTGTTTAATATTTCCTACTATAAATAAGTTTATTTAATTTTACATTTCAGTTTGTTAAATCGTATGAGGTTTTCCCATACACGAGCGATTTGTATTTACCTATACCAAAGAATAAATAATAGTACAATCTCATCTATACAGGTTTACTAGGAAAGGTTGTACTATGTCGAAAGGGGTCTGTTATTCTAATCATGACGAATAACTTAACAATGGACAAACAATGAGACCAATCCTGAAAACAACGAAAAAATCAACTGTTCCAAATTTTGTCGATTAGGTAGTAGGTAGAGGTACCTATAAATTACAGTTTTCTATGGAACAGCTAATAACTTTTTCGCGATATCAAGGTTTGTCCCAAATCAAGGTTTGTTGTAAAAGTTGCTCATAATAAAGGCTATTGTAGACCCTTTAGCTTAGTACCTTTTCCGCGAAACCCTGTATGGGTATCTAGTCTATCATATAGGTTTCTGGTAAAGCTGTCGTCTTATTATTAGGTTACAAACTACGAATCCAGTCACTGAATCAATCTTCTATAGGTGTCTACTTAAAATGTATGTTCCCAATGACAGTAAATGCCGTCTCTATTGACCCATTCAATTGTGTTTTATTGGACGCAAGAATGTCTTCATATTAAATGGAATTGCGTTACTCTTAATACATGCCTATTCTGAATAGGTGACATTTTAACTTATCACTGTTCATTAAAATATAATTTATTATTTACTAGCTGTGTGAAAATGAAATGGTAACAAGTAATTTTTTTTTCTTGTTACCATGTTACTCTGTCAAATTAAAAGATATCGAAACGAAACATTTTTTGTTTAAGTATAATGTTATAATAGTCAGCAAAGCTTGAGTGTGTCACTTTTTGTAAATTCACACTCAGTAATTTTATATCGTCAATAATGCACAAATGTGCGAGCGAGAAAGCTGCAGACGAAAAGAGGCCTCTTAAGCAATTTACCTGCCTAATTTCACCTTCGTAGGTCAATTAGTTTTTGAGATTTCGTGATGAGTCAGTGTGTGTTTCGCTTTTACATATATATATTAAATAATAAGTAGAATAACAACAGCTTAGTACCTATAGTTAAATACTGAACTTGGTATCACACCAATGTCATCATTTCAACATTATAATTGACCAGGCCAAGCGAAAGAAAAGTCAAGAGAGTTTCCGAGAAACTACAAAATGGGGTTCTTCAATAGAGAACGCGAGTTAATAGTCTTAAAAGGTCAACAACGTATACCTATTTGATGCCTCTGGTGTTACAAGTGTCCATAGGCAACGGTGACTGCTTACTAGCAGGCGGCCCGTCTGCATGCTTGCCACCTATGGCATACAATAAAATAAAAAGAGTACGGGCACGTGGTTAAATATTATTTTTGACGGGAACAGATCGACGTATGTATGTACCTATGTCTGTAACTTGCGTAGGTACCGTTAATCTGATCTTTATGAAATTGCAGGCTAGTAACATCATAGCTGCTGCTAAAAAGCTTGATATTCTATCCATGGTTAGGCAGTCGGTATTTTACATCTGCCCAACTGCTTAACCTTTTCCAAGCGCAGGTGCGGTCCTGCTTAGAATATTGCAGTCACACATGTAGGACGGCTCTGCTATAAATATCAGCTCGAAGCATTAGACTCGGTAGAGAGACGCGCCATTCGACTCAGTAATAACGAGGCGCTGGTTAAAAGGAACATGTCGCACAGGCGGAGGGTAGGTTGTCTATCCATTTTTTATCGCTTTCATTTTGGAGAATGTGCACAAGAGCTGTTTAAGCTGATCCAGTCAACCAATTTCCGCCACAGTTCATCGAGGCAGTCATTCCATATTTACGTCGTGAACTTTGGTAAAGTCCGCTAGCAGCGTTTCCAAAATTCCTTTTTAATATGAACTGCACTGGAATAGAGTGCTTTCCCTGTCTCGGTGTTCTCTATAAAGTACAACCTGGGTCTCTTCAAGACAAAAGTGAATAGGCACCTCATGGGCAAGCGTGCTGCATCTTAGACCATCTCGTCACTTACCATCAGATTTTTGTGGTAAAACACAACCCCATTTCATCAAAAAAAAAACAGAATTTTATGTTTAAATATGAGCAAAGTGGTCCAATAGTGACAGCAGATGGGGGCGAACAATAACGTTATTTATATTTAAATTAGTATTTTTACCAGGACATATACATTACGGGCTCTAAATGGCTAGTCTTTGTCAAAATACTCCTTAAACGTATAAACTGACCTGTCCAACAAAAGTATCTTAACAGCATTGATATTTTAAACTTTATTTTCGCACAAAAATAACATTTTCATTTTCTACGAGCTAATTAACATATAATCGCATACAATGTATTGTGTATTTCGATTTTTTCGTCATTATCTGACCGATGAAAAATTTATTTAGATTTCTTCGTAATATTTGATGTGTACTATCTGTGTATGCCTTCTAGCACTGATTAAACAGCCACACATTTAATCATGCTAGTTTATCTCAAAAGCTAGCTATTAAAATTAGTAAGTTGAAGTGGTAATGGGCAGACCACCTCGCTCGAAGAACCAATAACCGATGGGAAAGAAAGGTTATTGAGTTGAGACCACAAACCGTACCGTAAGACGCAGCGTAGGTAAGTCTCCCTCTAGATGGACTGACGACATTGTGAGAGTTGCGGGCATCCAGTGGATGCAGATGGCAGAATGTCGTTCAGTGTGGAAGTTAGCGGGGGAGGTCTATGTTCAGCAGTGGACGTCTTCTGGCTGATGATGCTGAAGTTTATCTTACTATTACATTGATTGAATCATGCGATAGGTACTTTGCAGAAGTTCATTTTCAAAACTGTTTCTTTGACGAATCTCTGCGGTGTATTTCCGCTTCAACGTCGCATTAAGTAAAGTAATATGTGATCAAAAGTAGTCGTTGGGATTGTGGGTTTTTCAGTATAGTAAAATAATTGATTCCAAATTCCTTAGTGTATTTAATGTGACATTGACGCGGAAATACACTACAGATTCGTCAGAGGAACAGTTTATCACTATTAGAGGAACACTTTTCTTACACGTATCATCATTAAAATCAGCATCATTTTCATCCTCTCTTTCTACATGTCACACATCCCGCCAAACTAGAAAAAAGTGCGATTTTTTCAAAAACTTCGGGCTAGCTACTTGGCGTATTTTACCATGACCCAGGAACCGGGGTTTTATAAAACGGTTTAGGTATACCTTGCCTATCGTAAAAGCCGATTAAAAGGGGACCTTTAGGGTCGTGGGTCTGATTTGGGGACTGACCTCCCATTCAAGCAAGCGCAGCGAAGATAACGGCGTGGTGTGGCCCGCGTACAGGAAAGAAAGGGACATGCTCTGAGTATTTCTTGGGAGTATTACCTCGGGCAGCGTCCTAAGGATTTAATTACTGGTGCGTTCCTATAGAGATATCGGTGCCCTTCTTCACCCGCAGATACAGCCTAGGCCATCGAGTGGCTTTAAGTAGGTGCAATCCTATATATACATGATCGAACTTGTACTCTATAATACAGCATGGTAGCTTTAGAAGTTTTCACCCATTTAAAAAACGTAGTTTACCAAAGTATGTATCAAGTGAGTACTTTTATTATTATACAGTTATTGTATACTCTAAATATGTAAACAGGCCGATAATTCAAGTATAAAAAATATGTACTTACGCTAAAATTAATTAAGTACTATCAATTAACGTCGAAAAACCCCGTGACATGGATTTTGTTGGGAAATTTTCAAGCATTATCTCTATTTTATCACACGCGTACGTCGTTTTTAATCGATTCGATGATGATCACGAGTTTTTTTTTTTTTTATAATTGTATATTTTGTTATTTCTTACAACACCATAGTCTAAATTATTTGGTGTCTAAATTTATTTGTGGTGTTTTTTATTTGATTTTTACTAGCATCGTCACGATACATAATATTGTAATTTTGACGCCTGTCTGTCTGTCTTTTGGCTTCGTAGCTCCCAAACGGGTTAAGCGATTTCAATGCGGTCTTTTAAATTGCAAGCTATTTTAATCGGAGTGTTTCATAGTGTAGCTGTGTTTGACCATAACTCATTTTAATTCACGGTGTGGTCAAATATATTTAAGTACACCCTAAACCGGGAATAATATGTTCTTACCTATTAAATTTTCTTTCGATAAGATATTATTCGTGACTTAGCTAATCTAAATTGAATACGTTGATTTATTAAATCTAAGTTAAATAAGGTTCATAATCCCTAATTACTGACATATTAATAGATACGTACACAATCTCAAAATAATAGATATTAATTGATTCAAGAGAACTAAGATATCGGGAAACATTACTCATTGTAGAATCAAAACAATTGTACTTTCCTCATACAGTTGTGATTTATCAGTTCTCTATTTATAAACTTTTTATGAGTTAACATTATCACGGTCTGATATACCTACCTAGACGGTATTTTCAGTTTCATTTTAATTAGCATAGCTATGTTCTTTTTATATTATATTCTTTATAAATGTTTACTAGGCGAAACGTCTTTTATTATCTGCACGTACGTAATCCACCGGGTTGCCAGATGACCGTGACCCACCGGGATTCTTCCGTAATGTCATATCCCCCGGCTAAATTCATAGCCCGGCTCTCGGAAAAATATCCCAACATATGGTTTACCGTAAAATTCGTAGACAGTTAAATCACGTTAAATCTAACGCCAAATACCATGAGGTAACGTAAACAAACTTCACTTGTCCGTTGTCTTTCTTCCGATAATTTGGTCAATGGGTCTGACAGCCCTAGACAGAGCCAACTGCAGTCGCAAGGCGGCGGTGACTCCCCCGCTTAACTGTTCTTAACTTTAGTAAATTAAGTACAATTTTGAACCAAGCTTATACCGAAATAGCGAACTTTTCGGCCTTGACTTTCCATCGGCATTGGATCATAAACTGGTAACATGCTACACTGGTCCATTTCCATCTTTTTTCAGCAATTTCTTCACTCAGTTTTAAATTAATCTACCCAAAACTTTGACAGCCGTAATTTCATGGCTAATAATTTCAAACACGTAATAATTTCAAATTTATCATCATCGGCCATAAGACGTCCACTGCTGTACATAGGCATCCCCCTTAGCACGCCACACAGCGGCATGCATGTCCTTTATTATGTGAAACGAGAAGGTTCACAAAATAGGTATACTTTGCAAGTTCTGGTGGGATACATTTTTGTGAAAAGCTGAGTTGTACCATTTCCAACATAAACCTAAAAGAAAAAGGCTTATACTCACTGTCTTCGACGCACATCTGGTTGTCGGGCAGCAGCCTTAGTCCGTTAGGACAGGCGCACGACACCCGAGGTGAATTCGTTCCGATTAGAGGTGCGGGTAGGCAGAGATGCGAGCAGTGACCGTTGACAGCCGCGCAGTGGTTCACGCCGTCAGGTTGGCGGTACGGGTGGTATACATGGATTACCATCGGGTTTTGGAGCTGTCGGTAGAATAGTCTATTATTGACACAGCAAGACATTGAGAAAAAGAAAAATAGTTGATAATTTATTCATTACATCGTTAGATGTCTTCAATTGCCTTATCACGTCCAAGAGTTTTCACAAAATTTGATCATTCCAAATTTCATTGTTCATTGTTATTGTCATCGTCAGCGCTTTGATAACACTTTTTTTGTACGAAATGCTGGTATGTGGAAAGCGCTACCTGAATGGGTGTTTCCCAATAGTTACAATCTGGATGTCTTCAAATCACGAGTTCGGTTTCACCTAGGCAAGCGTGCACCATCGTAGACAGCAACATTGCTTAACATCAGGCGAGTTGGCGGTCAAACGCAAGCCCATTATTAAATTTTAATTTATTTTCAACTAAGCTGTTAAGATTTGTGAAACGTCGTCGTTATGAAAGGCTCCTAATTGCTTACGTCCTTATGACATAGAACTTGAACATTTACGCACGGGGAAAGCCAACGTGCGTAAACTTGTGACGTAACCTGTTTAGAAAATATAATTGGTGACATTGATAGTTTTCACACAATATATTTTTTCAGTATCATTTTTGTTTTTTGAGAAGAACTGTTACAAAAAAATGCATGTAAAAATAATTATATATGTGCATATTTTGCGGTTGTTATTCACTGCTTTTCTTTGACGACGTAGATTTATTGTCATCGGTCTGCCTTTAAAAAAATCATACGTTATCGCGTATGACGTAGGTAATTATATTTTGTTGTTTTACGAAATCACAAATGTAATTCTTATTTTTACCCGACTTCCAAAAAGGAGGAGATTATCAATTCGTTTTTTTTTAGAACTTTTGACTTGGTGAACTGATTTTGATGGATTCTTTTTTATTTGAAACCTGTTGCTTCCCGTTTGGTCCCATTTCCATTTCAATTTGGTCCAGTTCTGATGAAGTCTGTTTTTTTATGTTGATAATTATTTTATATGTACACCATGTTTTCATGAATATAATTGTTAGGGAAATACATCTTCAGGAAAACGAGGTTGTTTGGTTCATCAAAATATTATTAATCGAAGGTGTGACCAAATAGGAAAGACTGTAAATATACCAATGAAATACCTATTGTTCCAACCAAAAGGACAATGTGTAGTAAAGTAACATACCTAATAATTATAATTATCAATATAAAAAACCGACGTCATAAAAATGTTAAGACTGGACCAAATAGAAAAGGGACCACAAGGGAAAAGCACCAGCTTTCAAATAAAAAAAGAATAATTAAAATCGGTTCACCCAGTCGAAAGTTCTGAGGTAACAAACTTTTAAAAAAAACAGTCGAATTGAGAGCCTCCTTCTTTTTGGAAGCCGACTAATAATAGACACATATAGCTAAGTCCCGCGATTGATATTTGTCCTAATAATGCACACTACATTCTCATTAAAGTAGCAATTCATTGACAAATTTTCACATATTTTTGACCTGGTATTACTTGAATGGCACGAGTAGCAGGAGGGCATTACATTGATAGAAAAAATCCGGAATAAAAAAAATACATTTTTATTGTGTTTTTTATCCATTTCTATTACTGTCCTAAGTATTTTTCGAGATTTGCCAGTTACAAGTTGTGTACAAGCACATGCATGTTTTATAAGAAGACCCAGTAATTTTACTAAAAAAATGTGCGAGCGAGATTGCTGCATCCCGGTGTTTCAGCCTTTACGATCGGTTCAAGCGTTGAGTTAAAAGGTAACAAAAAGAAAACAGGGGTTCATAATGATGAGTACAATGACCTTTCCGCTTCGTGTCACCTTTCCTTCTAACCAACCACCTGTAAGCGAGGACTTATCAAGGTGATAGGGAATAGCTCAGATCAGACAAACAAAAGAGATTATAGCTTAGTACAATATGCCTTGCCTATGCTTTGTTCGTGTTCTAATTTATCCGGGTTTCTCCCACTTTATTCACTACTAGTGCTTTTGCCAGCGACTTCGCATGCGTAGATTTTCATATAAACTTTCAACCCTTTTTTCTCTTTTAATCAGGCCCTTACACAATATAACATAGCCTATACTTCAATCTCGTCATAGCTAAGCATACTCGTGAAAACCGCATTTAAATCCGTCCAGTGGTTTAGAAGATGTGCGTGGACAAACAAAAAAACAAACAAATATTCTAAAAACTGTCTTAACGTGTTCAGCTGCTTATTTTAAGAGGCCCTGTGTGGTATTTTTTTTATATATCGCAATTACAGACTTTTTTATCTCTACGTTTTTATTATATGTAGGTACCTATAGATAACAATCGCAAAAAACGGCTCGTTTACTAATTTTTCTCACACACTATGAAACTTGCAGCAACACAGATAAACTAACTAATATTTAGTCCACATGCAAAAAAGAGAACTGGAATGAAAAACCAGTTCATACCAATATCTGTTTTCGGTGCAGGAAAACATCGTGAGGAAACCTGCATACGTACGGAGAAGTAATTCAATGGCGTATGTGAATCCAACTACCCGCAACTTGGTCAGCCTGGTAGACATGGCCCAATCGCCCTTTCGGGGGTAGGTCTGAGTCCAGCAGTGGACTATTAAAATGCTGATTATGCAAAAAAGAGCGGCAAGGCCGTCGGCGATTTCGACTAAAGGCAATAACTGGCATTAAGCTTGTTTTATGCCTAATGCGTTCACACCCGCCACGCCATCTTACCATATCTCTATGGTTTATCTGATCTGAAGGAAATAGATACCTAGGTACATATTCTGAGCCTGCTGGTCTCGCTTACCATCCATCTTGTGGGTGGACATCCTACGCTGCGCTTACTGGTCTGCGGTCTCCACTCGAGAACCTTTCGGCCCCATCGGCCATCTGTTCTGCGTGCTATGTGCCCTGCCACTTCAACTTACTAATGCGTGGACTTATTCAGGATAAAAATATACTCACGGTATGAGTAGAAGTAATTGCTTCAACGTCTTTTCCGTTGAACTTGTTGGCGCGGTATACGGCTGTCTTGTCCCAGTCGGTCCAGTAGACCCAATCCTCGAAGGTGGTGATGGAGAATGGATGACGAAGCACGTCCGTGGAGTATAGGACCACTCGACGAGCCGAGCCGTCGTAGTTGCACGACGATATCGTGTTCATTTTAGCATCCACCTGAGAAATACAAATAACACGCTAATATTAGTAAAAGCAAGCAGTAGAAACCTTCTGGCTAGTGAAGATGATGATGATAACTACATTATACTACGAGAACAGAACAATCCCTCAAAACAGAGGCGTCTGGAGAATAAAAATAATTATGTATACAAGTTTTTTTTTTATTCTTATATGAAGACCCAGTGAACTTCGTACTCGTTCTGAAATGGATTTGACTGTAAGTTCACTAGTTCAGTAATTTTTTTCGGCTGTTATTTTAGGTTTCCTTTTTTTTTCTAAACCTATATTCAGGCAAATAAAATTAAAATATACAAATCAGTTAAGCCATATTCGAGTTTTTGCAAGACTAATATAACACACGGCTAATTGATTTATACATGTACCTATATATATATATATATAGGTACAAGGCAATATAATGCATATTTTTTTTCTTTTTAACCGGTAATTTTTATGTCGGTCGTTGTTGTGTTTGGTGTTGAATGGGTCGGACCTAAAAAACTGGTTGTGGCATAATATATGTAAGATGAAGGTATATTATAAGTATGTATATGAGTTGTACCAGCAATTTTTTTTAGGTCTGTGGTTGTAGCATTGTAAACAAATAAGATTGACGTAAGGGCAATTGTTTAATCTGCCTTTTTCAGATTACAATCAAAACATTGACGCAAGAGCACTGCTCTTATCGGAATAAAACCACTAAATTAACAGAGCAAATAAGTAAGGTAGTAAGAAACAATACTCATATCAGAATAAAACCACTAAATTAACAGAGCAAATAAGTTAGGTAGGTAGGTATTGTGTTTGTCATAGACTAGCTGCTCCCCGCGGTTACACCCACGTTATATACCTCTTTGAAGCAACTTTCTTGGTAGCGTAGCAACCTCCTTTGCTTGAGAGGAAAATTACGTAAAGGAAATTGTTTAATCTGCCTTTTTTCAGATTACAATCAAAACATTGACGCAAGAGCTCTGCTCTTATCTGAATAAAACCACAAAATTAACAAAGCTAATAAGTTAGGTATGTACTTTTTTGTCATAGACTTAGCTGCGCCCTGCGGTTTCACCCGCGTTATATACCTTTTTAAAGCAACTTCCTTGGTAGCAACAGCAACCTCCTTTGCCTTACAATGTTTTTTTCTATGATGTGCATAATATGTCAATATATAGTTATTATTACTTCTTGTTCTTGTTTTTGTAGAGAAAATATTAAAACACCAAAAAAAAAAAATTTGCTAAACTGAAGATTGCCTAATTTTTTTAATCAAAATCGGTCCAGCCTTTACGGAGTCCATAGGGAACAAACATACATACATTTATACATACATACATACACACATTGCCTTAATTTATATAGATAGATGTAGATATCAAGATATGCTCAAACAAACATTTGCGGTGTACGATAACAATTAACGCTATCTGTCGAAACCCTACTTACTACGCATCGTTCTCTTCTATGTCGCATCGTTCTCAAGTACGACAACAGATCACCAATGAAGTCGGTGTGCACACTGGTGCGTTATACACTTGGGCGTATTCAAATAGTTCCACAGGGCTGTTCCTTATTTTTACGTCTATGGTTTTCTTAAAGATGTTAATTGAACTAGTAAGGAATCTAGCTTGTGGTTAAAATTTTGATAAGACGTTCTTTATATGCAATGTTTGCTAGTAAAATTAACACATATTCATATTTTTCCATTGAAAAAATGTTGTTTCAGCTGAGGATTATGAATGGTTTCGACGTCCTAACGGTATGTTGTAACTAAGAATAAACATGTTTTAAATTAGGTTTGACACAAAATTAATTCTCGCAGTTTAAAAAACTAAAATATACGCTTTAAAATCTCTAATCCTGAAGATCCTGTTAAGGATAATGGGACCAAATTATTTAAATTAGGTAATGCATTGTCATCGGTCCTTGATAAGTGTGCAAGTTTCAAATCAATCCATCGTTTTGAAAGGGGTGAAAATCACGTTCAAAAATTCCGTTACATAGATACAAACTAAGCTAATAAAAGCGTGTAAAAACAATCATGTCAGATTAGACATATTACATACTAGTCGCCCGCCCCGGCTTCGCACGGGTGTAAGCTCGACCTTCGGCCTCGCTACAAAATATAATATAGCCTATGTCACCCGGGGATAGTGTAGCTTGCCAACAGTGAAAGAATTTTTCAAATCGGTTCAGTAGTTTCGGAGCCTATTCAATGCAAACAAACAAACAAACAATCAAATCTTTCCTCTTTATAATATTAGTATAGATACTCGTATTAAGCACTATAGGTACCTATTAACAAAAGACTAGCTTTTATTATGGAAACTGACGTGGTTTTCACACTTTTTATTTATATTATACGGGAATTAGTTACGTAAGATTAAGCCCGTTATCCCGACTATAGTTTCAACCGCCTTAAAATAACGAAATTAAAGTTCTCGTACCACAAACACTTGTATGCATTTTTATTCATTTGAGCCTTGGAACTTTCTCTCGTCCTTGCTATTGAGATAAAGCGAAATAAAGACAGTAAAAGAGTGCTCTGAAATATTGTGGTAGGTATCTGACGTGCTCAAATAAAAACAAAACCACCCATAATAACTTATGTAAAAGTAGACTAGGCCTAATTTGTATCAATTTAGTTGCATATAAAATAATGCAATATTTTTATCATTAAAAAATAATAGTAAAATACCGCGACGAGCAATACAAACGAGGGCATCCCAAGCCACACGGAAATTTTTTTTAAGAAAGAATTATATATACGCTACTCTTTGACTGTCTGTGTTCGAACGGTGGGAATATTATAGGACTGATAAAATCGATAACGATCGCCAATCGAACGATATAATAAATAGCGATTATAATAAATGACCTAAAATAAACCCTACGTCGTACATGTAGGTCTGTAGGCATTTAGCTCTTAACTTATCCAATGCCCTAAATAATACGATTTGATTCGATTAATTTTTGCTTATTTTTTGAGAAGGTACGAGTATATTATTATAAGTATATATGTTTACCGCATTCGGCTGCAAAGTGAATGGGCGCGTGCGGCTGCGTCTCGCTTTGCAACCGTGCGCGCGCATTCACCTTGAAAAAGATCGCCGAATGCGGTTGAAACTATTGTCGGAGTAACCGGCTTAATCTTACGTGAGTACCTAATTCCCGTGTAATATAAATGAAAAGACTAGCTGTTAAATGCTACTCCGCACGCGTAGATTTCATGTCAACTATTAACACTTTTCGAGCTCCTTAATTCCTCCCTATTTTGTCCCTGTTTTCCTTTCTTAGCGAATATCTATTCTCGGCGGGAAGCTAACGGGCCACCTGATGGTAAGCTATCACCGTCGCCTATATATACTCAATTGACATAATAACAATACGATTATCTTTATACTGATTTTATCACTGAAATATATAATATGCGAAAAAGATAACTCTGGCCGGGTTCGGCCTGAGAAGCGGGCTATTAATTTTGTTGACCAATCAACTACCCAGATACTACCTACACCACCTTTTCTGCAATTATTTCTCGTCCAGTTATTTACCGAAGTTGTTCTTACGTCATAGGTATGATGTTGATTGGCTGATACCAATCAAAAACGTATGACTTACCTACGTATAAATCTTTTTCACTAATTTATTTATCGATAAATTGATTTTTATATAATTATATATAAATACTGAACTGCTTTGACAGATCCGTAGGTACCTGAAACTTCATACCTATCCTTGAATAAAACCTGCCATTTAGATATTCCAAAAAGTTGTGGCATTGACGAACATAATTATACTTTATCATTAACTAGCCGCACATCCCGGCTTCCACGGCGGAGATTTATTTTTTTAACATTATAGTAGTAAATATAGCCTACGTTACTCATGGATAATGTAGCATTCTAATGGTGAAAGAATTTTTTAAATCGTATCTGTAGTTTTTGAGTTAATTCGTTACAAACATACAAAAATACAAATCTTTCCTTTTTATAATATTAGTGTAGATTTTCTGAAATTTAAATAAAGTTGGTCAATTTGGTGTCTATCATGACATTGCAAATTTAAATTTTAATATACGTAGATTTTGAGCAGAATTTGGCCCTTCTATGTGACGTGACACGTGACCTGACAAATCTCCATACAACGCGTGGCAAGTGGCAGGTTACGTGCAAAGAAAACTTGTCAGATCTCGTGTCACGTCATTTCAATGGTCTTATTAAGTTTCAGCCCTTAGCCCTTCTCTACAGGCTTCTATAGGAACATCCAACCATCTGCTGTGCTGTATTTTGAACCCAATCACAACTTTCTGACTAAGTTCAGAATACAGCAGCTGGACACCCTGTAGGTTTATAACACATCTTACCCAGTAAACGCGTTTCCTCACTAGGTCTAATGTAAGACCGTTGGGCCACTTAACGTCGTATGAGACAACCGTCTGCCTGTGGGATCCATCCATGCCCGCTCGCTCGATCTTCGGTGTCTGGCCCCAGTCTGTCCAGTACATCCAACTGTAGGACAATAACATTGATTAGCCTTAGACACATAAGTGTAAAATCTAATGCAGAACAAAAAGTCTAGGACAACGGAACCGCAGTAATTAAGACGCTCTTTTCCGACTTTTAGCAATTATGGTCATTCTAGATTAAGTGTACATACCTCCATGGTTAGCTTAATATTATAAAAATGGTGTCATAACAAAATTTAATGTTTTATCCAGGAAACCCATGAGACCGAAACACGATTAATCACATTTCGCTCGATAGAAAAAAAATATCATTGTTCAAAGTTCAATTCAAAAAATAAGATTTGCGCTTTTGTCTGTTTTTTGGGATTCATTCAATTACCTATTTATTAAATTATGTCTGCGATATCTTGATATATAGATTTCATAATTATCAAGGAAACCGGTGAGGTACATTTTACATTACAGCTATACTTTTCGAAAAATATGAGAAAAACCCCAAAAATAGAAGTAGCGAAACGCACGACTGTGTGTAAGAGCCATGATTTTGCTCCGCTTAATGCGACTTTGATACAATAAACCAAGGATTATGGTCATCTATAATAATAAGCGTTGCTTAAAAGTGGGAATACCTCGCATTAAGGTGCAGGCAGGTAAAAGTGGCCTTTAGATTCTTGACTATAAAAAATATCATATATTTTATTGAAACGATTACTACGATTAACTTTAATGTATAAATGAATACAACAGTGCTTGTTAGGTAAGTACATGACCTTTCCAAAGTATTTATAACTTTTTGTTGAATATTTACTTAAATATGCATATAAATTATCGTAGGAATCGAATACAATTCGAGAAAGTATGTTTGCTGGTTATTTTCTTGTAATATCTTTTAAAATGGATATTGTTGTGATCAAAGATTAAAGCCACAATATAAGATCTGATGCTGATATGTTTGTAAGCACCATAAAATTTTGTTTATATCCGATAACCGTCTCGATCTTGTAAAACAAGTCACTAAACAACAACAAACAACCGCTTGCTAAAACACTCAATTAACATCAACATAAAAACAAATAACATTACTTAAAGTAATCAACTACCTGCAGTAATTTTTGTTATGAAAAGACGTGTTCCCGTCATTATTTTCATAACGGACGGACGGACGGACGGATATAAGGACGAATACATGTCCTTTGAGTTTAATTGAGAGAGAGCCAGGTTATTCAACAGAACAAGCATATTGTTTACTTCGATCGATAATTAGTCCAAAGTTGTATCAAAAGTTATCCAAATAGGGTTAAATTTAGCGAAACAAAAATATGGCGGTTACTTTGGTTCATATGCTTCGATTTTTTAGGGTTTTTCGAAAAGTACCTAAGTTAATATTTTTTCAACCGTAATAAAGTTCTCCAAAATAATATTAACTTTTAGTAGACACATAATTTTTTTTGTGCTGTGTAATTAGCTTATAATTATAACTGAAAAAAGTTAAAAATAGGAACTGTTTCGGATTTTTTTCGATCGCGGAAAGTATAATGAATCGTGTTTCTAACCGCAGAAGTTACTTAGACGGATGTTCTTCTGTAAAATACACATTTTGGCTTTAAACATAGTAATTTAACTAAATAGCATTGATTTTGCTTAGAGAAACTTTGGAATATTGCCTTAAGAACTCATGCGGTCGATTTTTTTAGCACCCCTTTGGTTCCGCCGAAGTGACTTAAAGTTATTAAAGATAATTTTTCATTATATTTTCCTGTATGTGTACCAGTCAACTTTTTTTTAAATATGTTCAAAAATTCAAGAATTTCGAAGCCAAAGGGACGTAAATCCACAATGACGGCGTAAACCTAGATCGATGTGAGTTCTAATCCCATTGGTACATCCTACAGATAGTACTTCAAACCTTAGCAATACGAGTTAAAGAGTTGCTAAAGGGTTTTGTATACACTTTGGAAACGATACTAAATGGAGTAAAAACAGAGCGATTAGATCGAGATCCTGCACGTCCCGAACGTCATGTTTTAGTAGTAAAAAAATACATGATAGTACGTAATTAGTAGGTAAAAAGAACACAATCTGAATACAAATTTTCGGACGCATCCGTAAGCCGAGGCTAACGGAATAATGGGTGTGCACGGATGTTCGGACGCGTCTTCAGCTGGTAAAAACATCCAGTGGAAGTCCGATTACACAAGGTCGGCCCAAGATCATGTGTACGTATCTTATGACTGATAGTGTGCAATTGTGCAATAGTTAATGCATTCATACTATACTTAGTGTAAATGTATTAGATCGAGTCTGGCATCCGTAGCGCGTCCGATTATTTGTTTGCAGTTTATCATAATCAAAAATAGGATTAAAGATGAATTCTTACCCGTCCAAAGGATTTAACGCGATTGCTCTTGGTTCTTCCAGCCTGTCTCTAATCAAGATTTTTCTCATGTTCCCTTGCAGGTCTGATAGCTCAATGTGATTCTTGCCGGTGTCGGTCCAGTAGAGGTGGTTGTATATCCAGTCCACTGCTAACCCGTCTGATGTGATCAGTTCGTTACCGATTACGACTGTGCGCTGCGTGCCTTCGTCGATCGGAGCTCTGGTGAAAAACAAGTGGTGGAATAAATGCAGTTTCTCAGAAGCTGTTTCTTTCTTTTGTTTGGTGAACGTAATGCGATCCCCAAGCCGCCTGCCAATCATGGCCATATGGCAATACACCTCTCTAAGAGAGGGGAGGCCTATGTTCAGCAATAGACAGTTTACTGGCTGATGTGTGATATGTGTTTCTTAGATGAATATCTAGTTTATTTCCGCTTCAATGTGATATCAAGTACAATGAAGAAGCAATATTGGAGCGGAAACTAGAAATTTGGTCGAAGAAAGTTTTGAACATGAATTACCCATTTGAGGTAAATTTAGCTATAATCTGAATTACGTAACAAGCATTTTCATTTTCAGCTGCACCCCGCGGTTACACCCGCGTTATATACCTCCTAGAAGCAACCTTCTTGGTAGCGAATGCAACCTCCTTTGATTTCAATATAAATTTTCCAAAGAAAATTAATATTGAATAATCTATATCTATCTCTACAGACTATAATTATCAAGTTAAAAAAAACCTACCTAAAATAAATACCTTCTAATTTGTCATGAAATAATACTAAAATAATTGTCACCAATCCTTACTAGGGAACAACGGGGCAATAATTTTTGGACTCATGTCGCCTCAGAAACCTTTAAAAACAAAAACCTCACTTGTAAATCTTTTCATCCGTAACATCGCTCCAGAATATCATTCCCGTCCTGAACACGTAATCTAGTGCTGTGGCTGATTTCGTATCGTTCACTATGGCCACCATTTCATGATGGTCCAAGCTGATCTTCCTGATATCGAATCGCCTGGCGAAGAGTAATGATGGGTGACCTTCAGTGGCCTTGCATCGCGTGCGGTCTCGAGGGTCTCTGGCGTAGCCTGCGTGACACTCGCATTTGAAGGTTCCTTTCTCGTTGATGCACATTTGTGAACACGATCCTGGGTCTGCACACTCGTCGACGTCTGGAAATGCAATTTAACATTATTTAAAGGTAAATTATCAAACTGTTGGATAGAGACAGTTATCTGTGCCAAAGGAAAAAGAAAATGGAATATGTGCATTTTAGCTTTCAACAATCAGAACCCGTGAACATGGTGCATGTAACTGCCCCGAAATATCGGGAGCTCCTTTCACAACCATACTACGGTAAATATCCCGCAAATAATCATATAACTTTAGTGAACAACCGTGATAGTTTAAATGTTATATTACACTGTAAAACAAATGAACGAGGATAAAACACTGTTTTAAACTATCACGGTTGTTCACTACAGTTATATGATTATTTACGAGATATGTAAATATTCATAATCATATAAATATAGTGGAATGAGGATAAGTATAACATTTTCATCATAGGTACCGATGGAAACAGATTAGAGAAATCGCATAGATATTTCATGGCAATAAATAAACTACGTAAGTAGGTAGGTAATATAAATTCTCTATGAATATTTCAACAAAATCCTTTAGCTACTGTCCCTAGAGTAAAAACATGAGTTCATTTTACTTCTGGGTACGACTTCACACAGCCGTAATATCTACTCGGAAATTGATTAGCTGCGCCTACAATCCTCTGAGACATAACTTATTCGAAGTCGGTCACAAGTAATGTTTGTTTAAGCTTATGTTGGTTATTTCACATGAACGAATTTGTCTTTGTTAAAGTAAGAAGGGATTAGCTGTTTCTAGGTCTAGGGTCTAATAGTCCAGTCTAATCACTTTGACGACTTTGCCTTAATAGTTTTTTTATTTTTTATTTATGATGCAGGTTGTTGTTGTTCAAGTGAAGATTTACTATTTAAATTTTATAGGCAATTCAAAAATTTTACGACCAGTAGCGCTCTATTCACTAAGCATTTGACAGGGGTGGCCGTAGCTTAGTGGATAGAGCGCTCTGGGCGTACACCCGATTGCGCAACTTCGAATCTTACCGGTCGTTTTTTTTAAATTGTGTACAACATAATATGATAGACTTTAGCTTACTTGAATTGTCCAATAAACTATTTTGCACACCGTGTGCTTTAAGACACATTTCCAACTTGAAAGTGGTATTAGTCAGCTGGACACGAGAATGTACCTTACCACCATGCCATGGTTCTCTCACGTGGTTTTCCTTCTCCATTGACTGAAGCTCATCGTTGGGGTTTGAACCCACACTTGCATTGGCGGTGAAGTAGAACTCGCTAACCATTGAGTTATCGTCACATCTCAAAACAGTATTCTATCATCTATAACTTTTTGGTGTCAAAATAGTGGTCCCAGCTTGAGCAAATGGCCGCCACCGGGAACCCTTTTCTCGATCTACCTTCAGCAAAGACTTCACTCCACCTCGTATTGTACCTACCTTGTTTAGGGTTCTTGGTATTTAAACTAGGATAAAGGTTGTTGTCCCATTCAACAAATTAATCCTTTAAATATGTGTAAATCTATGCGAAATAAAGCTCGTGTAAATTAACAAATATCAAATGAGTATCAATGTGTCAATATTTACCTTCACAAGTTCGATTATCAGTAAGCTTGTATCCCTTATCGCAGTCGCAGTAGTATCCCACAGGCATGTCCACACATTTCTGCGTGCACCCACCGTTGCCTTTTGCGCATTCGTTTTCTCCACACCGATCTTTTGGCTCGTCCTCAAAGTTGGGGCAGTCTGGCTTCTTATCGCAAACCTTGGACAGTGGTATGCACATGCCGCCGCCGCAGTCGAACTCTGTTTTCTTATCGCACACGGTTTTAGGTCGTGCTGAAAATAAATAAAAATTCACATTATAACAAATGACTGTTTCAAAAAGGAGGAAGACGAATGACATCCAGACATTGTACCCATTAAATATGGCTCGGTTTAAACAAAATTTTGACAAGTACTTCACGTGCTATCGCACAAACGCTACTTCGATTGTGACTGAAGTCGATTAGGCCCATGGGCCTAATTTGTGCGGTCCACGTCAAGGAGTCCATCCCGTATCTTCCCAAAATTTATTTACATCAATACAATACATTATACCAATTTATATTTATTTTAAAAGATTAAAAAGACGAACAGCCATATGAATCTGACAAATATTGAACCGCTTTTCATGACAAATTTGAAGTTGCCCGATCTAACTAAATCCTAAGCTAAAACCGTCCCCATCATAAGTTCTATGAATAGACTAACCGAATTGTTTATTTGACAATCTCAAACTGTTCCGTTTTGGGTTTGACCAACTGAAGCACCACCTTATTTTTTTACCGACTTCCGAAAAGGAGGAGGTTATCAATTCGCCTGTATTTTTTTATGTCTGTTTCCTCAGAGTTTTTGACTGTGTGAACCGATTTTGATGATTATTATTTTAATTTGAAAGCTGGTGCTTCCAATTTGGTCCAGTTCTGATGAAGTCGGATTTTTATATTGATAATGATTTTATTCTCTTTAGAGATACAAACCTTTTTACAAAGCTCTTATTTAACTTGCAATGTTTGTTATTTTATCTTTTACTCTGGACTAGGCTAACGTTTGACTGTGAGCTCGCCTGATGGGAAACAATGGTGCGGTTAAAGGTGGAGCATGCAGGATGGATGGATGGTTGTTTAAGGTGAAACGTTTCACGTTTGGCGGGAAATTCAAATTTTTAAACAGTTTTTTTTGTTCTTGTAGCTAGGCCGGGTAATTATTGTAAACGATCATGATGTTTGCGAAAATTGATTATTATTCTTTACAAACTCGCGTTAAGTTATTTATCTCCAATGCACATTATTACATTCATTTGTCAATAAACAATTTTTTGCTGTTTATTGCCAAATGTAAGTAATATGGTGAGTAACTGATTAATGAAAGCTGTACATGATAATGTAAAGAACAACCAACAATTTTCGCAACACTGTGCCATTTCACAATAATTACCCGGCCTAGCTACAAGGACAAAAAAAGTTTGACTACAGTTTGAAATTTGAATTTACCACCAAACATGAAACGTATCACCTTAAGTCTAATCTTTGGCAGCTGAATTAGAACTCGTTCCTCCTACCCGAATTTTGCTGAAATTTTGCATACAACATTATTTCAAGTGACAATACAATATGCAATCCTAATTAATATTTTAATAATCCGGCCAAGTACAAGTCGGACTCGCGCACGAAGGGTTCCGTACCATTATCTTTAAAAAACGGCAAAAAAATCACGTTTGTTGTATGGGAGCTCCCCTTAAATATTAGTAACTGACGGGAGAGTTGTAAATTTAGTTTTCGGTTACCTACCAGAAAGCTGACCGGATTATCCATTGCTTAATTTCATGATCTCGTAAAATCCATATTTGAACTATGCCAAAACCAGTAAAGAACAATGGAAACGGAAAAAGAAATACTCACTGCAATTCAACTCGTCACTACCATCGGGGCAGTCTTTATCTCCGTTGCAGTACAACGCTCCAGGTATACAGCTGTGGTCCTTGCACTGGAACTGGTCTGGTCTACAGGTGATGTTCCCTCTGCATATTTCAGGAGCTTCGTCGCCTCCGTCCGGGCAATCCCGGTCTCCGTCGCAGACCCACGCGTGGTGTACGCAGGTCATCCGATCATGGCACTCGAACTCTGATGCTATGCACGGTGACCGCACTTTTGGTTGTTGGGCGCAACCCTGGAATAATTGAAGTGTTGCCATTAAAATACGTAAGCAGTTATTTTACAAGCTAAGGAAGCATTCGCTTTCTAGCGCGCCTCCTATTGCAATGGCATTTACGCAGTAGACTATGGAGTGTGCGTATATTTAGCGGAAGACCGCGCACTATAATAGAGCTTTTATCACACATATCAACTTGTTATTCTTTTGAATCCAATATAATACTTAATTTCTTGACGAAGATCTCACAGAAGTGCATATATACTTATCAGAAACACGGAGTTGACAAAAATCTGGGCTTTGACACTGGAAACGCTACTAATATTAAGGTTTGCTAGATGGCATGACAAAACCTCAAAAACCCCGAGACCCGTTTTGGGGTCATTAAAGCATTAAGTTATCTTTATTTGTTCCCAAATTTAATTACAATCTAGCCTAATGTTATGCTAGTAAGTAATTTAATTCTAACTTAAACTTCTACTTAGGTTTGCTATTTTATAAACGAAGAGTGTGTCCATTAACTCGTTTCTTGTTGTCTCTATCAAGGGAAGACGCTTTGTTCACGTGTTTAGCACTTAAGTAATCTAAAACTATGAAAAAATAATTACCAATTCATCGCTATTATCGGGACAGTCAAGGTCTCCATCGCACCGCCACCAGGCTGAGATGCAATGTCCATCCGAGCAGGAGAAGTGTGTTTGAGGCTGGCAAGTGGGCGCTGGGCACTTGGCTTCATCAGTGTTGTCGCCACAGTCGTCGTCTCCGTCGCACACCCATCGGGCCTGAATACACTTCCCGTTGCCACACGTAAACTCGTCCGACCGACAAGTCTCATCTACGTAGCAAAATTTTTATTAGAACTCATCGAAAACTTGGGAAGTTTACAACTATTAATATTCATGCAGACTGCTTCATGGGAAGCAAATACGTGCTACTTTTAATTTAATGCGACACAAAGAACTCTATAAAAAAAGAAATATCCTCGTGTAAAAGTGCAAGGAAAATTCTATTCAGGTAATTTGCATCTTAAGTGGCTAGTAATGAAATAAAGTAGAAATAATTTTCTTAAGCCAAATGAGCGTTGCTACTGCGGTACTTTATCGTCGTTGAACTAGTTTCATTATCTTGCTGAATGCGTATAATTCTTGGAGATTTCTTTTTGAGAAAATATTACTGACGGTCGTTCACGAGCGGGTTGTCCTTACATTTAATTAAATTCCTCCCAAGAGTAGACAAATGGTACAGTTGTTTTCAACGCAATATGTTGTAGAGTGAGTGTATGAAATGCAGCGTGGATCCAGACATTCTCAGAGTCATAATGAGAGTCAGGGAACTCCATGAAATGTTTCATATTTCAGGAAAATTCCGACGTAAATTTGGAGGTTCAGACGGCAGGGATAGGGGCCTATGTAATCATACTAAGATATTTTGCCAGACAGCTTATGGGTCCAAAATATACACGCTACATCATCACTCAACCTTTAAGGCAGGTCCGGTGCGGCCAGATAAGAATTTATGGACGGATGAGGCAGCCTTTGATAGAATACAAGAGTGTTTGCCTCAGTGGGGCCCCACCCCAATGATTGATTGATACCGTCAATATTTAAGAGGAATATTTAAAGTTTGACTTGGAAACCCCACGGCTTACTTCAACAAAATATTGGTATTCTGGGAACAATAGTTTAACAGTTTCTCTCAAGAACCAACTTTACTGATTTTCATCTCCTCTCATTGAAAAAGACACATTCAGATACCTAAAATATGCTAAGCTAAATATAATAATAAAATATATCTAGGTATATGACATAGGTTGGTACATAAGTAGGTCAGTATACTTAGCTACTTAGGGACCAACACGTCACAAACAATTACATAATGATTAACATTTGAGTAGTACCAATTGAAACTAGTCCAATGATATTAAGCTCTTTACCCTTTACTTGTACTAAAATAGATAAAGTATCTGGGTCGGTCTCATGCAATTTCCACAAAGATAACGGTAGTACAATGCAGCCAAATGATCATGTTCAAAACATGCTAGTGAAATGAAATCCAATCAAACTAAATAGAACTGCAACATTTTAGTGCAGCTTTACGTTCAGAACAAACAATTTTGAACTAGATTTAGTTTCGCATCTTTTAATGAAATTCCGATAAAACTGTTGTAATATTCTCAATTCGAAATCCGATCTTTGTAGATTTGTAACGAAATATTGCTTATCACTTTATTCAGAGCTTAGCATCCATATTTTTCAATTAGGTATGTATGTAAAGTAAGCTCATAATAAAATAATTCTTAATAATGTAATTATGTGTACCTACTTAAAATAGATAAATAATGCATTACTGTCCTGTTTATGTACGCTGAAATGATAGAACAGGTGGTCTAGAGCAATTATGCAAGCCATGTAAACACTAATTAGGTAAGTCTAGAAACGCCATACTACAGCAGAGCTGTGAACTTATTTGTTTGTTACACATTCTAGCTACAGTCGAAAAAAGGGTGTGGATTTCAGATGGGTGAAAACAGGCATAATATTTTCTTTGAATTTATTGTGAGCTCACAAATTAATGGCAACCTGGCCAGCGATTTCCGCCCTACTCTACCGCTGCAAACACTATGTCAAGTTTTGCTCTAGTTTATGAATGTAAATGTTTACATAATTACTCCTGACCTCGGAATATAGACCAACCGCTATCACGATTTTGGCAAAGTTCATTTAATGACGAAGTACCTAAAGTTTATCAACTTCGGGCGAATATTAAAATGGTGGATAACGGTTGAACTTTGTACTAGAAGGCTTAACTGAGTTGCTCCATTTAATGAGTGCTCCATTGGAGCTAATAAATTTCATCCTTGTTGTACAAAACTTTGATCTAGAGCCTTTGTATAGCTTTTTGAAATATGTACTCATCAATTCATAGTATTGTAAAAAGAAATGCGAGCATCACAAAAAAACCAGCAAGTAAATGAAGTCATACGCAAAATCTTAGCCGTCCCTGTGATTAGATTTAAACTGAACGGAAAGACACAAAAAGGTACTGGAACAGTACATTGTTTTAGAAGCTTTATTATTTTAGAAGCGGCTTAGACCCAGCGAACAGTTTAATGCTATATGTATAACGAATGTAAACCCTTACTGCATGCTTTCTCATCGGATCCATCGGAGCAGTCGGCATTGTCGTCACACATCCACGTCAGGGGGATACATTCTCCAGGCTTGCCACGGCACGTGAACTCATCCGCACCGCACGGCTCCACTTCTGCCAACCCAATTCATGCTCATGCTAAGTGTGATGCAAATAGACACGATAAACACAATGTTTCGCTTTCATTCTCCCCTTTTGTCGCATCTGCTTTCGTATTCAACTGTACGACTTTGCGCGAAACGTTCGTCAATACGACGAACGCTTCTTTTGCAACAAAAATATATACGGGAATTACGAGTATCTACCTACATGACATATTTTCGTATTTCTTACAGTCAACGGCAGTTGAAAACCCTTGAAATCGTGTTATTGTTCGAGCCATTAGACAAACGTGTCTAGGATCAAACTTGAACGAATGTTTTCCTAGAGAGCAACCTAAGAAAACGACGAGTAATTGACTATAGTGTGTGCCTAAATCCTATAATCCCTAGTCGCGACGTCGTGAACGTTCCATGAAATGGTAATCTGGAGCTCGATGATGCTGTCATGCTCCGGGTGAAATTTTGAATCTCGTTCCTTCTTGATCATGCCAATTCATGCTGTCCCGTTTGGAACATGCTCTTACCACACTGGTGCTCGTCTGAACCATCGGGACAATCGGCGGCGTAGTCGCAATGCCACGCGGCCGGTATACATTGTCCAGTCGCGCACAGAAACTTGTGCTCTGGGCAGCGGCGAGCACCAGCTGCATGTGAAACTTTGAATACATCTCCCAAATTCTACCCTATATTCGAGAATATACCACATTTGAACCTTCGAACTACCTAATACGGTACATCGCTGTCTGGTCAGCTATTTTGAAGAGGTCGGTGAACTGCGGTCAACAAAGCTCCTTTGTTTGCCGAGCTAACAAACATATTATTATAGTTCCAGTTAAAACGGGAATAAATCTTAAGCATGCAATAAACAGGCTTGTTAATAAACGCTTTGCTTAAAATTTACTCTGCAAGCGAACCAAACGATGCTATCGTAGCTCCTTTACAGGCGTTGACACTGCAAACACGATTAAAATTCTAGAGAGAGCTCACAAAATAATAAATGCAAACGGCAGGGCTAGCATGGGCCAAAAGTAATTAATGATTATAAACGAAGCTTAATTGGATTGCAATTTCACTTCGCTTACAAATTAACGTAGATTACATTAAATTCAAATGCAGACGTTAAACGTTACTCTCACAAGATAAGTCGCAATAAAATTTGGTTTTGAATTCAATAGTCACGTTGTAAAATTACGATACAAAAATTCTCATTCGAGAAGTCAATAATTTTTCCATATCTCCATACGTACTGTTTTACCTTTCCCAAAAACATAGGCATCTTCCCGCCTACAAAACACTGAATGCCCATGCCAAATAAAAAAGGATTTCCCATTATGTCGGGTGACTTACAGTGGCAGTAAGTGTAACAAAGTTACGCGCCCGCGGTCGCCTCTACCCCACAAACCCTCGAATAAAACCTTGGGAGCTTCCACTGGCTTTTTATAACACAATGTTGCAGTTTGACAAAAAACAAGGAATTAAAAGTCCTCTTGACGCTTGGGAACTGCCTAACTTTTTTCGAATATTTTCATCGGAGCGGAATATGGAAGGGGCAATTTTTCTTTCAACAGATGACGTTGTTTTTGTATTTGTTTTTCGCTTTGAGACTTTCTCATTGGATGGAATTACTTTTCGTCAGTCATAATACGAAGTAATGCTGGATTATGTTTGCGATAATAGATATAGTAAACGCATTAACATCTGAGTTGTCGATCAATAAACGTCATACCATAAGACCTGTAAGTGCGAGCAGACTCAGATGATAATACGTTTACTATAGTAGGTACCACTGAAATGTTGTTTTCTCTTTCACATTAACTGATAAGGTAATTACAATAAATATAATTCATTTTTTCCTGAGGCAATCGTGTACATAACCTTTCCCCTACTTAATGTTTTAAACGTATTAAGTATATGTCGTTCATTTAAATACCACAACCTCAAAGCCAAAATTCATTAGATACCGCTCTCATATCATTTCTTTTGGTGCTTTCGCATTTACTAAATTACCGACATTATGTTGGCAAAATGTTCTTAGTTTTTGAGTATTTTTTTTTACTTATGCTTCAACGGAATGAAAACTTTTAATTAAGATCACCTACGCTAGGTTTTTTATCGTAAGATTGTAGCAGGTAGCGGTGAAATACCTATTAAAAATAAGATGTTTTCATTCGGGTTTTTTCAATGGTATTGCAACAGTCAGAACTGAAGAAAAAAACTCGATCTGAGCACAGTCACAGAATACATAAACAGTGCTTTTTGCTACACCTTATACCTGATAAGTATCTACACCAGATTTTACATACATACACTGATGAAAGATTTAATTTGATTTAAAAGCGCCTACAACGCCTGAATGATATGATTATTAGTGTCATTGAAATAAAGGCGAAATATTTATCTGTTGATCATTTTGTTGAACTGTGTCTTGGTTAGACTGGTTTTTATATTCTACCATGTGCAGAATATGTGTTTTCACTATACTTACGGCTCTATAAGAAAATACTTACCCACTTTTAAGACTCCATAAACTTTACTGTTACTACACTTGTAATGTGTGAAAATGGCGAAAGTAGGTCAAAGATCCCTAATGTAGAGCGTAATGAGGTGACCTCTATAAAAGAGAGATATTATCTAGTACGTTATTATCTAATATAGGTTTACAAATAAAATGACATTATTTCAAAGATGTAGTTAGGTACCTAATGATACCAAATATGCTCTAGCATTCTCTAAACTGCAAACCACTTTAAAATATTGTCCGTCGTTTTAATTTCAAACAAACTACTTTAGTACTTTTTAATTTGAATTGTTGATCCACATTTTTGGACTTGCTATTTAAATATTAAATACGTAGGTATAGACAGTAAAAAAATTTATGACCGACAGGATTTAAACCTGTGTAATCCGGGTTTAAGCCGTAAATTTAACTAGTATAAAATTAATCTTTTAAGTTTTAAATACTTAATTTAAGTTGTCTCTACACTAAAATTATACATTCGTATAGTAAAGAGGTAAAAATTAGGACTTAAGTTTGTTGACTTTGTGCATGTTTGTGACATGTTTGTAGGAGGTAAACTCTGGAAATACTCAACCGATTCTGAAAATAATTTCTATCATAATAAAATTATAAATTAAAATTATATTTTTTTTAAACAAGCTTTTAGTATTCTTTTCAGCAATCTCTTCAATTTGATACCCATAATTATCATGATGTTAGATAAAAAAATAAAACACTGTTTTAAACTATCACGGTTGTTCACTAAAGTTATATGATTATTTACGAGATATTTACCGTGGTAAGGTTGTGGAGCTCCCGATATTTCGGCGCATTTACATGCACCATGTTAAAAAAAAGCTTTTAAAAGGCTACACGATCCCTGAGTGACACTGGCTGTATCTTGTTCTAAGCGAGCAAAAGGTAGTATCTAATATTTTGGTACTTATAGTCAGAGAATGGTAAAACTACAGAAAAGAAAAATACAACGTTTAGATTTTCTGTAGGTACGACCGTTGAAATAATACAGTTAAATATATTTGGATACAAAGTAGTATAACACACACTACGTCAATATCTATAGATTAGAAGGTTTTACCTGAATTTAAATGTATTATATGATCGACAAAGTTTCTGCTATGAATGAATAAAATATACGATTCATGACAAAACCAGGTACAGGGACGAAGATTATAAAATTAATCCCGAAAACTTGGTCGTAATTAAGATTTTAATCAACGCCGAGAGTCGCGCCCAGTACGAAATACGCACTTACGAACTTTTCTCATAAATTGTTTGATAAAATTATTTTTACGGTTTCATGGACAAGATTACCCTTTCAAGGGATTCATCTGTATCACTGTGATGAAAAAATAAGAAGCTCCGTAGTCCATTAGAAATTAGAATCTCACAGCCACCTGGAGACAATTTTAGTAATGGAGCGCTTATGAATAAAAATTACTGTTCTTGTTCCATAAAAAATGTGTTTAATTTATAAATATAATTTTACCTATAAACATTACTTAAGTTAATCAACGCTTAAAATTGCTCTATCTCTTTTTCATGTGTGACAATTTCCGTCAGTAAGAAGTTAACAGAACAATTTTAAGCATTGTTTAACTTAAGTAACGTTAATAAGTAAGACATAATATCGGCATATACTTGCAACAAACAAACTAAAAAATCATTAAATAAAGAATACGATAAACTGTTTAAAATATATAAAATATTGCCAGTTAAAACTAAAGTGAACTATTTAATATTATTAGAACAATTAAAAAATAACACATATAAAAATGTGAAAACTTATTGTAATGAACCGCGAGCGACTAGGCCAAAACTGAAAGTGCACTATGGAAACAGGAATTATTATGGGACGCGTACTAGAAGGTGGATAGTGCCAAGACTGTGCAATGATCTACCAGCGGAGTTCGAGGGACAGTTTAGGGCCAGAATTGGAAATAAGGTTGCATTGAGGAAGTTGCTGTTGGATAGAATGACTTAGCAGAGAAATTTTAGTAGTTGATATTTGTTCTGTCCAACAGTGACTTTTGTAATTCGATTTTTCTGAATTCAATTTTGGTGTTGAATTGTTGCTCGGATTCTTTCTTTTGTTGCGGGCTCTTGGCACTGTCCATTCCTAGTGTTCCAATGATGACCTTTCTGTAGAGTTAGTGTTAGCATGTATTTTGTTCAATTAGTAAAGGCACTTGCCTTAAAAAGAAAATTAAAAAAATGTTCCTACTCAATACTGCAATGTTGTAATGAGAGTAGATATCTGCCTACAAACTGCTACGCAGTTTGGCAGAGTTGTATATACATAGCATGTACTTTATACACTGAGATAAAAAATTAAAAAAAAAAAAAAAAAAAATAACTTAGAAATATGATCCAACTTACTTCAAAATAATCAAGGTATTGGTCATAACACAACAAATTTGGCATTCTAAATTATATAGGTCGGTACTTGCCTGCTCATAATATCTTTGAAGGGTTTAGCTGTATTTGAAATTAATTCTTTGAGCCTGGCTATAATCTTTACAAAATATTCAACGATTATTCAAATTCAAAGAAAGTTACGTACTTTTTGTCTCAGTAAATAAATTGTTAACCCTTAGCTCGACCAGTTTATAATCTGGTGTTGTCACTTTGCGAGGATCTGGCAGGGGCGTTGTTTTTTCATTGTGACACCCCTAAACAGTAGGGGTCAGGTCATCTCACCCTAAAGTAAACTTTGGGAGTAAGTAAACTGTGTTTGCGTTTTCGGCACACAAATTTAGCTAAGTAGGCCGTTGTTTGCTCCACGTTTTCGTAGTTTTATGGTCGGAACTGAGAAGCTCCGTCCTTCAAGCAACTACGTGTATATTGTACCTACGTACACACTTAGTTTATTTGACTTTCCTTTTCGCTTTTCCTAAACATTTCGCCAAACATCTTCAACGTATTTTCTCAGATAGATGGACGCATCGTTTAAGAATATAATGTAAGCACTCATTTTCTTTATTGCATCTATTTAAAAGCTTTGTGTAAGTTGAAAGTAACTTGTGTTTTTCTTGCCATCAAGGGCTTTTAGATTGAAGATACATTTATTTTTTCATGGCTGTGAAGCGAGGTTTCTTCTTTTGCTTTTTTAAGAATTCGACTTTACATTTATATTTCAGAAATAGAGTATCCACTTTAAAAAGACGTAAATTCTAAGATAAGAATTTAATTTTTTAAATAAAAGGTTAACTAAAAATGTTTTTCATGTTACATGGATGTGACATAATGCATTTAGTGTTATATTATACCGGCCTAATCTTACGTGAGTAATATAAATAAAATGCATTTGGTGTTGTTTTTTTTTGTATGTAAAAAGATGGGCAAATTCGATGATCGACTTTGTTAATTTTAACAATTTACTATTTACTTATTTAAAAACACTTTCATAGATACGTTATTGCATAAATATCTTCATTCGGTTTTTATCAAGTGATCTCCTGTAAAGTCGACAAAGTTAAAAACCTCACGATTGACTGGGCCATTTACCTCATTCAATACACATTTTTATTGATATACAGGGTTATTATTAGCGATTCACACCGCGGTCCGAACGGACCCAGCATGGGGTAAAATGGAATAGGCAATTCACACCGCGGTGTGAATCGCAGTAGTACCCGGAAAGTGTAGGAGCCGACTTTTTTACCTACAAAATAAATAAAAAATACAAACTTAAATATATTTTTTTGGTGAATGTATTAGGTTTTGTAAAAAGAAAGTCGTGCTAGCTATCAATAACCCTGTATAACCTTTATTTTTTATCAAATGTTCTTAGTATCACTCCATACAGTATCGTAATTGAGTAAAACCATCAGTAGAGTAAAGTAAAAAGTATATGGTACAATGAGGTACTCGCTGATTGCTGAGGTACACAGGAATCATACATTATACTTAAAGCGGTAGCAAAAAGTTTTCATAATATACGATTTGACCCGCGGGTAAAAACGGACAGTCTAGACATAAGGTTTTTTTATGATTGGTTACGCGTGCAACCACAGATCACTTAATGTTATGACTAGAATTGAAACTGGCTCCATTAAAGTTTCCGAAACATACCGTTACGTATTTAGCGACAGATTTACAACATAAGACAGCTAGCTATGTGGAATTCAGAAAGTACCACCATGTACATATTGATTTCATCATGATGTTTTCCTTTACTCAAGTAAGTGATGCCAAGCTCATTGTTGGGATTTGACGCCACATGCTACTGTTTGAATTCAAACGCGCTAACTACTGGGCTATCATCTCTACTGAAAGGTATACTGTTCTGCTGAGTATCACGTCTGAAAAATAAGCTGATATCGTATTTTTAGTCTTGATTCAAGCGACTACTAGAATCATGCACGATACTCACTGCATATACTAGAGTCTTCATCTGATCCATCTGAGCAATCCTTCTCGCTGTCGCACTTCCATGACGCTGGTATGCACCTGCCAGTCTTGCATCGGAACTCAGACGCGGTGCATGTACGGCTCTCTGCAAAGAAGAAAATATATGTAAGTGAATATAAAGCTGAAATAAATCCTAAATAAATGGGTGATAAAGTGGAATAGCAAGCAATACCCGTCGAGAGTTTACTAACACCAAGCTAAATTTTTCATTACTTCCCGACCAACCACAATTTTGAAGATAAACATTTTGTTAAACGTCAAACGTTGATGTAAAAGCAACCCTGAATCCCTTGCAATAAACGCTTGTTTTGCACAATGGCGTCTTACTCCGTCTTTTAATTTATTTGAAAGATGCTGAGACGAACACGTCGACGCTTTTGGGGGTCTTTAATCTTCACTTATATTAGATTCGTGTACCTGCAACTTAATGCGCAGGAAGGGAAACGTTCCCATTTTATCATTCCCTGAAAGTTCTATACCTACTCTTTTATTTCTTGCAAAAGTGTTGATAAATGCACTCACGGCAAGAAAATTAAAGAAACATTTATTACCTTCTAATGACGTCTCTGCGGATTCCTGACAAGGGTGAAAGTTTCTAAAACAGATGAAAAATAAAGTGCTTTGCGTTGTTCTTTACCGTTTTCACTTTGATGCTTTAAAACATATCTCGTGAGAGTACTCTCTGAGCAATTTTCTCAACAAAAGAGTGAATCTCTTATTTTCAAGACAAAATGTAATGAGATTTGTCATACGGTAACAATTTCAAGTCTTTCTTTAGGTGATGGACAAATTTGTTTCTTTTTACTTTGAAGATGAAAAAAATTGTTGAACCGACTAGATTTTCTCGAGTTTTCCTTTAACCGTCGCTTTCATTTCAACAAGGTTTATTCATGCGACAACTCTGGAAAGTTGAGAGGAACCCGTAACCGGATCAATCCATTCTCGGCTCAGATTGGCGTATAAAACAAGCTTGGAAGAAATTATACGCGAGTGTTCGCGGGCGCTTTATCAGCGGAGCGTTGCTAGAATCTGGAGGTGTTTCAACCGTAGTCGAGGTGATTTCAACGAAGGCAAGGCACGCGCCAGCAAGCAATTTGTAAACAAAACGCACCCTCGTCGAATAATATCGCCCGTAGAAGAGCTCGAAGCCCTTACAGAATAACCCTCGCAATAAATTCAACTGTACTATCAGAGATTGTCGTAAAACTGTATTTCTCCAAGTTCTCTCGCTGTACGGAATAAAAATTTGTTGAGCATTGTTACAAGATAGTAAAATACAGGTCAACTTTGCATTTAAGTTCAGAAATAAGAACTTACTTCAAAATTCAATGTCGACTTCGTTAATTTTCTACACAACATTAACACGAAACATTACTAACATTGACGTAACTTTATCAGTCCTTATTCCACGAAATTGTGGAGACAGCATTAAGCATTTAACTACATAAGATTTCTTGACTTAAACTCACCTACTTCGTCACCTACAATTAAGTAAGTACATAGCTACGAGTCCGTGCGTTTAGATTAAGGTAAAGCAGTCGTTGGCAAAAATGCCTTTCACTCAATTCTACGTTTCTTTTTCCAGAAATCCCGGATGAGGAAGTGAACGACCTGCGCAATACCTGTGTTTTTATCAAGCCAACAACCTGAGATGGCGGAATAGGCATATACTTATTTCCTAACGCCACCGAAGTGGGGCCGTTTGCTCGAGTGAAACGTTCACCTTGTGGCACCCACATTATTGCCTCCTCCACTCGGGAATGTTAATGCGGAGCTTCTTCGCAACGAGACGCACCTCAATCCTCGTTCAAACCCACGGTTATCGCGTACTTTCCCATTACAGCATTACGTGACACTTTTCAAACATTCCACTGGCTGGTAGTAATTCTCTAATTAAGAAATTAACCGAATACCTGTCCGTATTCCTTAACGCGACATTTTATTCAATCACTTTTCATATTACGTAAGACAGAAATGACAATCGGCTGAGAACTTCAGCTAACTGTAATAATTGAGGCAATTATACAAATTGACAATTAGAAAAGTTAAATTCGGCTGCAGAACTTTAGACCCGTATTAGTTTCTATAGCGCAGATTATCCCGTAGGTTTACGCGGCATCATAGTTAATTAATCTTTTGGATACGATCCCATTATCCTTACGGCAAACAACATAGCTGCGAGTCCGATAGGTCCATGAATATGTAATGGAATTGGAAACAAAATGCTATAAATGTTTTCGTCCATTTACAACGGAAGGAGAAACGATCTATCAGAGGCTGCCGTATTCTCCCCAATACAAAAGAAAACATCGTATCGTCCATGAAATTTAATTTCAGTAGTAGGACGTTCTGAGTAGGTAATATTAATTATTAGCTGACAATAGACTTGTAATATAATACCTATGTTTTAATCACACTAATATAATATATGTGAAAGTTTGGATTGTATGGATGGATGGATGTTTGTTACTCAATCACGCAGAAACGGCTGGATGGATTTGAATGAAATTTGGAATATACATTGCTTATGTCTTTGATTAACACATAGGCTACTTTTCATCAACATCATCACCACCACGAGGGTGAAACCGCGGGGCGCAGCTAGTCATCTATAATGATGTGACCTTATGAACTATTGTAACTTTAAATTGTATGTATACCTCAGAAGTTTCCTTCCATGAATTGCGCGCCTTTAATAAACGTTGAACCCAAGTGTCGCTCCCATAAGGCTCTATAGTTCGACGAAAGGATAAATTGAAGACACGTCTGCGCTCACCCGATAAGCTAGTACAACGGATATGTCTTTTCTTGGAATGAAATCACTCTAACGTGAAATGGCGACAAAAATTGGCGTCCGCAAAATTGCTTCTCAAGCGCTACGAGGCCCTTCGACTTACGATCTTCATTGGTCTGATGACGTGACCCACTCGTATTGAGTTGTGTACGGGTTTTCCGGATATTAAGGTGACAATTTTATTTATTGTCCTGCCACTCAGTCGAGATAAATTGCGATCCTGCCCGATCTGTGGCAGTAGATATTATTTTCCTTATCTCTTTTTTTCATACATACTATCCATAAATCATTGATTCGGATTGGTGCACGTGACAAAAACTCTATTTAGGTAAACTGTACAACACCTACTGGAGCAGTATTCAGAGTTCAGTAGCTTCAGATACCAGCATGGAGCATTATGTAAGTACATTTCTGAGCCTGCCGCCCTACATTTTAGATGAGCTGATTCATCCATCCATCTAGCCCAGTATAGTTGTTTGATAGAGTGGCTAACAATTTTCGGATCCTTTCAAATAAATATAAAATTCCAAATCGGTTCATAAGTCACGCAGATCTAAAGTAATAAAGATTAAAAAAAAAAAACACAAAAATAAAGTGAAAAAACAAACAAATTGAGAACCCCCTCTTTTGTTGAAGTCAGTTAAAAAAAGAAAATATTGGTTAAAAAACATAGGTACTTTGTAGATTCTACATGATACGTCTCCTAAAATTATATTAGAATAACTCTTCACAGTTTAAAAAACACGCTTTAAAATCGCTAATCCTGAAGACCCTGGTAAGGATAATGGAACAGACTATACAAATTATTGCATTGTCATCGGTCCTTGATAATTCTGCAAAGTTTCAAATCAATCCGACGTTTTGAAAGGAGTGAAAATCACGTTCAAAGATTCCGTTACATAAATATATACCAAGCTAATAAAAGCGTGTTAAAAAACAGCCATAAGATTCAAGAAAACTTAAGTATAATTCAAGTTACCACAAGCAGCGACCACTTGCATTCTTACTTTAAAACATACTCCAACTTACAAGAGTTTTTGCTACTTTTACGTTCAGTCTTTAGAAGGAAGCTTGCAGCTCCGGACTGTGTTTATTTGAATAGAAGGTTGTATATATCACAAGAAATTTACACTACTACAACTGTTCAGCCGCGATCAAGCCTTGTATAGTGCTTTTCTTAAACATTGCGTGTATAATCATGTAAAAATTTACATACATATTTTGGGGTACATAAAAATCGGGCCAAGTGCGAGTCGGGCTCGCGCACGGAGGATTGCGTACCATCACAAAATACAATAATTATCAATTTAAAAAACCGAATTTAAAATTAGCTAAGAATGCATGTTCTATTCCGTGAAAGATATAATAAGGTCGTCCAAGTAACCGAATTTTCCAGTTATAACTTGGTAATACACATAAATTTGTCACCGACTCGCACTTGGCCAAGTTTGACGAATTATACGTACCTATTACAGTTTTTACACTAGAGCAAAAACAAAAATACGTAAAAAAAAAACGTTTATTTTATGGAGACCCTCTTTAGTTTTTACTTTTTGACTTTAATATTATTTCTCAGTTAATCCGTCATAACATTACATATTCTGTGAAAATTTCAACTGGCCATCTACTACGTTCGAAATATACATTCGTTAAAACGTGGGACAGACAGAGAGCATAAGCTCAGTAATAGGGTCCTGTTTTTACCCTTTGGGTACAAAACCCTAAAAATTAGCCGCCGATTATTTACTTTTGTGGAAGAGACTCTAAAGTCCTTGCAGACCTCGTCCGGTGAAGTGGGTTCTTTAAATAATGAACCTATTAAATACTGTTAGAAAAAAATGTTTAATGATTTTGTAAGTAGTATAGGTAGGTAGGCTCTTGTCGTTCCGGCATCCTTTAGTAATGCGGATGGGATCAGACCGTTGATCGGATTACACTGAACTTACCTGGTCTCGTATTACACAAGGGACAGCCATAATTATGATAATTAGGCAGGCTTATCTAACATCAGATTTAATGGTATATTCTAACTGGAAACTGGAGCAAGAGATTAAAAGCCCGGCTATTCAAATAATAAGTACCCTTACTAAGAAATTATAATTTGTGTTACTAATGGGTCTGCAAATCTATGACATTTTATGAAATCAGAGCAAGAAGTTTGAATAAAGTTATATGATTATTTACCGTGGTAAGCTTGTGGAAGGAGCTCCCGATATTTCGGCGCAGTTACATGCACCATGTTCACGGGAAGACTGAAGAATGCGGGTGGTTGGTGAAAAAGTTCAAAGTTAGGTACAGACAAAACGATCTACCCTCTTTCTTAGTCTTTTGCTACGGTTATCACTGGAACTCGAACTCGAACCTAAGTCTCGTATCATATAACTTTAGTGAACAACCGTGATAGTTTAAAACAAAGTTTGAATAAATTTATTAAAATAGTATGAATTTTACACGTGATTTTTGGTCACTATTCGGAATTTTAAATAAAAATATCATCTTTTTCTTAGTTATATAAATAAGGTGATGTGTGTATGGACTTCAAAACGGCTAGAACGATTTTGACGTGACTTTCACTGGCAGATAGCTGATGATATAAGGAGTAATCTACGCGAGTGAAACCGCGGGGGGCAGCTAGTTACATATAAAAATCTGTTCAAAAAATTTATGAAAACATGTTTGGACTTAAAATGTATGGATGTAATGTAATGAATGGATGGATTTTTAAAGCTAGCTTAGGAAAGTATGATTTGCTGAAAAGTAAAGACTAAGTACTTACAATTACAAGAACTAGTAATTGCTCTACCGATGAAAATATTAGGTGTTTCTATAAATATCCAACTACGTCTTTTTATAGGTGCCATATCAATTAAAGCAAGAAGTTACATAAACATACCCCCAAAAGTACGTTATGAGAAAAAGTAAACCACGTTGCAAACTCCTAATCTTACTAAACTACGTCCCTGGAATGTTACCGTAACATTCATCCCGAACCTCGACAAACGAGGTCACCTTTTATCTTCGAAGAATAATCCACTTTCTCAAAGAGGTCACACACAGTCCCAAGAAGGCATGCATCTTGTCGCTTGTAACCAGTTCCAATTTCCTCGAAACTCGCCACAAGACAATAGCCATTTTCGCGGAATATTTTAAACAGTTGTTCGTTGCAAATACGGGATGCACAAGCATTAGGCCAAATTGTCCCCTAGATGGCAATAACGTCGGAGCAACGGGAAATTGTATTACCGGCCTTACTTGCAGACGAGACGATGAGTGCATTCGTTACCTTAACTGGGAGCTTTCAAGTGCTCTTGCACAGATGTTACTACTGAGGTGTTCTCGACGGAGGTTCCCTGGAGATGCTTATTTCATCCAGCCGCTTTAGCGCTGCAACACTGTTATCAACACTTTGTTTGAACCGTCTTACTCCAGAGCTTGTCTGAGTTTTTATTGTCCAATGAAAATTGCTCTCATGTCCTTATGCAAGGTAAGTACGATATAAAATTAACAAACACGTGTGCTACATTGTAGCTACAAACTTCACCGTAGGTGCTGCTACGATTTTACCTACATACGTAACATAATTTGGTTTTAAAGGCTACGCTAAGACCAAAATAGAAATTTTACGACAGTCGTTTAGCTTCTTCGTATAGCTGTTACATAAAATTCACATTAGTTTTTGTAGAAATCTTGTGTTACAAGCTCGTTAAATATTAAATTACGCTTTCAATTTATGATAATTCGATAACAGCATTGAAACTTTGAAATTATGCATGAAATATTAAGTACTTGTCTCATCGGTCCCTTTCTAGACCTATATGGATTAAGTTCTATCCAAGCAAGCCTAGGGAAAATCTAGTTTAAAAGCTCCGCCCGACTATTGCCTCGAAGGCTTCGTTACAAAACTCAATTTGGGATGCTATTCTGCTGTATTGAAAGGCGTAATGGCTGAAATCAAATTGGGTCTTCTGAGCTAGTTAGTTTTGTGGTACGACCTTCGTAGGTTACTTTGTGAACTTGTCTATTGTCTTCGTAAAATTTAATTTGCTGTATTTAGGTTTTGTCTATTTACATTGCAATTACATTGTTTGTTAAATTAATATATTTTTTGTTAAAAGACTGGGTGCTAGGCACTGGGTGTTAATCAGGGTTATTGATGATTGGCCAACAACTTCTCACGAAGAGTTTCCCTAGATACTTCCATACCAAACAACTTTAGTTCCATGACTTTAAATCATTCTTGTTCTTTTCTTTCATACAAAAACTAACACGTCAAATTGTGATCTCAACGATAATATTACGCAATTTCAAATGAGAAAGAACGTGGCGGCCCGGGCGAATCTTAGGACCTTTTTACTCCTGCCAAATACACGACCATTTTATTTCCATTCAAAATTAAAAACACGCTTAGGTGAATGTGTTAACTTTTGTAAAAATTCATGGAACAAAAGTAGTTAAATATGATGTGAAACTGCCTGTGAAAATTAATAGCAATTTATCAATAACCCTAAATATCAAACATAATAAATTAAATTTTCTTTAAGTTAGATATATATAGAACAACTGAAAAGATAAAGTACTCTAACAGCAATCATTGATTCATTTTTGTGGTGGTACGACTCTTTTGCAGGGGTCCGCCTGGGGAAGTACCACACCTTTGCCAGTTATTCGTTGTTATTGCTAGGCGAGCGACTTAGCTCGTCTCGTCACTCAGTATCATAAAAAAACGATGAATTAATATCAAAGTAAACTTACCTGAAGTCATTGCGTCGTAATATTTCTGTGTATATGTATCGTAGTCATCATCGTAAATAGACGCGTCGCTGCTGGCCACCAGTGCGACGGAAGTCAGCCAGATAATCCACTGATACGCCATTGTTACTCTTCTAAGTCTTTGATATAACACTGTAAGCGTTCACACTTCCTACATCGGCGTCTTTTGGCCTACGGAAATTTGGAGGGATTGAGATATGGTGCAGAGGTTTGAGTGACTATAGATTCCGCTTCCGATAGGATCGGTGGCACTGAGCCGAAATAATGTCATTGTACTTCATCATTATGAATAACACTAATAGGACTAACCTTAAAATCGCAAAAAAAACTGTTCCATACATTAATACATGACATTTTTAAATGGAAAAGATTATTTTTCTTCGTAATTTAAGGGTTTGTCCACGGTAGAAGTTGTTCATAATGATGAGTCTACCGACCTTTTTTCGGCTGAGTATCACCGTGTAATCCTTTCGGTATTCATTAATATTGATCCAACCATCTGAAAACTTTTCGAAGTTTTTTTGAAGTGCAAATTAAACGAATGCAATTAAATTGACGATAATCAAATTCTGAGAAAGTCGCGCAATCATCTAAAGCAATTTAATCAAAAAGTTCAAGTGGAAAAATCAATTTAAAATCCCTCTTTGCGATTTTTACGGTTCCTTTTTATTACAATTCATTAGAAATCAGAGAAGTGACTTGCAAATCTCTTGATTAGTGAATTCCAGAATTAATTCGCAACAAAACACCGAAGCGTCAAACCTTAGATTTGCGATTCTGAGAAGATAATAAGTAAATTCGGTGTATCAACAGTTAAGACTGAAAATTATGTAGCTACAGGGAATAGTCCTGTGGAATGGAAATGGTGTATCCTGTGAAACAGGTGGGTTGAGCTGTATAATCCGTACGATCCCTTAGCCGTCTCTAGGGTACAGGTACCTTTGAAAAGTAAAAGACTGTTTTAAATTATCGCGGTTGTTCACTACAGTTATATGATTAACAGGATATTTACCGTGATAAGGTTGTGTACGGAGCTCCCGATATTTCGGTGCTGATATACATATATCATGTTCACGGTCATATAAAAGAAAGTGTTCATCTAGGGTATAATCTAGCTCCATACCAAATTTCATTCAGCTGGTACGGAGTTTATTGTGGATAAACATACACACTAACGCATTAGCATTTATAATAACATTAGTATTACAAGAGTTTGATAAATCCTTTTGTAACAAGTACTTATCGTATCTTTTGGTATTTATTTGTTTCTCGAATAAAATAAACAGCAAACTGATTACGAACATAACCAAATGATCAACACCGTCATGGGCCACTTACAATTGTATAATGGGGAAAATAAGCTAATTTATTAAAAAAAGGTGGATTGAATAAGAATCCAATCCACCTTTTTGATCAGAACAGCAGAGTTGTGGAACTTCTTACATGCTGTCTTTCAGAGCAGGTACAATTTGGAGATTAGGTATTTTTTGGGCAAGTGTGCTTATCCATCTTCGATCACTTCTTCGCTTGCCATCAGGAGAGATCGTGACAAACGCATGCCTAATCAGAATCCGTAAGTCTGTATAAAAAATACAAAAACTAGGATAACAACTTAATAACTTTAAATGTTTACTCCGCAAGGGTCAAATATTTTCTGTTTTAAATATTTTATTCTGCAATAATAGATTGGTTAACCGACTCTCGAAAGTAATGAATGAATTTTGAATTTCGGTCTTCCCTGACCTTTAGATCCTTCATGTAGATAGGGAGATAAGAAAATCTCTGTATAATCAATAGTAATTAAATATAGGTAGGTATTACTCAAACTTAAATTTAAAGCTGCATACTGAATATAAGTTTCATGTTAATCACGATAGGGTCCGATTTACTAGTTCACCGGGTGAATAGGATTCGCCCACTAATTCTCCTATCTGACTGCAATAAATTTCTTTACCCACAGCCTGATTTCAGGGGCCACGTGATACTGAGTAATTTACGGGTTTCAGGGTAGAGGCCTAAATAGGTTGTTTAGAAGTTGCGATTAGTTGATCTATATTTTAGTTAGATCTGTCTGTATCATCTGTACACTAACTTTTAATAGCTTTTTTATTTTTATTTAGGTATACAAAATTCCGATATACATTAGTCATTAGTCAACCAAGATGATGCTCATTTGAAATTAAAGATCTGAAATCTACTCAATTATCACTAAATCATTATACTTGTATAGGTAATCAATCATTAATAAATAAGGTGTAATCATTATACTTGCAATTTCTTAGATTCTCTTTGCCGCCTCTGTGAACTTATAGGTCACTGAGAAAAATAACATTTTTTTACCTACATACCTAATGTGAATCCACCAACACCTGCTCCACCTTTT
Organism: Agriopis leucophaearia; assembly: GCA_949125355.1. Taxonomy (NCBI): domain Eukaryota; kingdom Metazoa; phylum Arthropoda; class Insecta; order Lepidoptera; family Geometridae; genus Agriopis; species Agriopis leucophaearia. The sequence goes on from OX421262.1 coordinate 7,244,221, forward strand.
CTCTAAATAGATTATAGTGCTGTGTGCAGTATTCTATTTGTTACTGGCCAATTTATTGTGTGTTTGTAAACAGAGGTAATTCTTTGATAACAATGTAACTTACACACTAGCACAACATTTCATGATTGTACTGTATTGGTTTTGAGAACAGGGAATGCGCCATTACAGTCTGCCTTTATTCGTTCATCGTTTTTGTTTTGACAATTACACTACCCACTTTGAGCAAAACAAAGCTCTTTTTCCGGCAGCTCCTTTCGTCACAATCTGTTTTCGTCTGTTAAAAGGTTCAATTTTATAAACAAGACCACTTGAAAGGAAATTGTATCAGCAACGGAGAAGCAATTACCGTTCCGGTTTCCTCACTAGATGTGATCAGAAACCGCTACAAGCTTTTACCTAATGCGGTACCCACTCTTGCATAAAATAGGTAAGTACCTAAGAACTCTGGTACACGTTCTTGCGTACCTACTTTACTGTAATAAATAGGGATGTAACTGTCACAGAATATTCTGCTGAGTCGAAAGCGTTTCTGTTTTGTATTCCGAAGTGTGACGTCGTTATCTAGAGTTTCAGTTTCGTCGTTATCTTCAGTGGCAGCAGTGGAAGACTGCTGCCACACGCTGTAAATACTACTTTGGTTTGAAATGAAGATATCGAATTTTTATATAGGTTATTTAAGGTAAATTGTAATTATAATAAAAACTCCTCGTTGTTTTAACAAGCGTAGGTACCTGGCTTCGCTCGATTCACAACGCGTGAATAAAATGATGTTACTCGCAGTGACATAGCTTTCTGTTATTGTAACATTTCTACCTACACTCTAAACGTTTCAACCAATTTTCATAAATTAGGAATCAATATATTTCTCTAACTTTAGGGATGGTCAGAGGGTAAGTGACGTCATTATAAATACAATCATCATCACAAATAAAATATATCATTGAGTTTTTTTTTTTAAATGATACTGGGTGACGAGACGAGCGAAGTCGCTAGCCTGATGGCTCTTCACGCTTCCCATAACAGCACAAAGCCACTCAGAATTTTGAACTTCAACAGTTTAAAACCCTGGATGGCTATGCACTGCGCTCGTCACCCCGAGATATAAGATGTCAAATCTCTGTGTGCCCAGTAATTTCGCTGGAAACATTGCCCTTCAATCCGGAACACAGTAGTGTTTGCACACTACTGCTTGGCGGTTGAATAACTGGCAAAGGTGTGATACTTTCCCAGGCGGACCCCTGCAAAAGAGTCCTACCACTACAAATATGGTGAAAGTGATGTTTAGTAGGTACAATCGATACATTTTTATTTTGTTAAGTTGTACTCTCTGTAAATGGTGATATATTGATTCGCATATAAGTAGAGTAAATGATTCGCAAAACTTTTTTTAATATCATAGGTGGCAAACTGCTTGATGGTAAGCGATCAATGTGTGATGTTGTAGTTACTTGGGAATTCCACAGTTTAAGTTATTTCAGTTCTACTAATTTTTACATCTTTCCCTTGGGTCTCCAGCTTTAAAGAGATTTTAGGCCAACTGAAAATGTAATCAAGGAAAGAACAGTAATATTTGAAAAGAGTGTACAGGATATACACGTGACGAACACTAAGAAACACTTCAAAGAACCTCTTTGTAAATGAGATTTCTTAGAAACCATTTTAATTAAAGAAGCACAATTATAAAACCGGTCAGACAAAAAAACAAAAGTAGGAACGAGTAATACTACTAAAAGTATACCAGACAGAAAGTGATATCTTTAGGATCTAGTATTATTTGGATTGTGTCGCCATGGCCTTGTGATTCTGGGGCAATTAAGTACAGGCGGGAACAAAAAGCGAAAATCGTGCTAACTGGTACCTAACTCAAAAGAGAGCATTGACACCGCTCTAGAACCAAGAGTGGCCTAAAAAATAAATTTTGCGGTTTGGTGGACCCACATTCGCCATTGAATTTCTTCTCCGTACATATAGGTTTCCTCACGTTGTTTTCCTTCACCGAAAAGCCAGAGGTATGAAAATCCGTACATAAATCCAAAGAACTCTTGGTGCAGGCCCGGGATTTGAACCCGCAAACTCATATATATATAAGTAAAATATATGGATATTGAGCCTAGTTCAAAATTCAGAAAAAGGATCGTAATTAACCGACTTCGGAAGGGATTTTCTCAATCCGGCAAGTTTTTTTTTAGGTTACGTAAATTGCTTACTCCGACATTTTGGATCCAATATTATATGTGTTTTTTTTTTGTAGCGGAAGCTCCGACAAAAGTTCACTAATTTTGTCCAAACATTTTTTTAACTAGCTATAATAATACAAATTTCTTTTTTCGAGTGCCTGTTGATTTGGCAATATTAATAATTTTGTTCGATTGCTTAAATTTAAAGAATTTTGAGCTGTCAGAGTAAATAAATACTTGGACCGAGTTAAGTGTTAAATATCTTGGAGTATTTCACAAATTTCACTATAGATTTAGAAATAAAGTAGGTATTTATGAACTTTTTACTCTGATCCTTACTTACTTCTTGTTTTTACTTTACAATGAAAATGTTGACAAATATGTTGGTAGCTTTCTAATTAGATATTGAAGTAATCTACATTTTTAGGTAGGTATAAGTTCCGTAAAATATAATGAGCAAGAACGTATCTCTCGTTGGGTTACAATTTCTCAGAAAAATTCGTCTTCATCCATAGCGTAAAATCTAAAAACCTAAAAACCAATTTGAACAACATCGTGAATCACAAAAACATGAGACCCGATCTCATTTCATAAAGTTAGCTTATTTTCTTGAACATATTTTACTGGTATTTGAGTGGTAAAAACTCTCGGAGCTTTTCATAATATTAGTAGTTACTTAGACATGCTTAATAGAAGCTTGTAAGATGCCCGTTTTTTTCTTTTCAACTATATCTTCTGGTTTTCATCTGTTTTTGTATGTATGCCATTCCCGTTGTGAACAATAGTCTCTATTTCGTAGAGAGAGAATATTATATGTATTTTTTTTATTTTTTTTGTGTTGACGGGGGGGGGAAATCTTCAAAAGATACCCAGCTGCATTGGGGTGTAGCCGGGCTATGTGAGATTGCACCCACTAAAACCCCCTCAGTGGCCGACTTCTGTGCTAGACGGAGGGCACCGGGATCTCCATAGGAACGCACCGGTACCCTCCTAACACTCTGCTGAAGCAACGCTCCCTGGAAATATTTCATTTCCGTTTCATTCCTTTACTTCCCTGGGCTTGCTGAATGGGAGGTCAGATCCCCAAATCTGACCACCCAGAAGCCCAAAGGCCCCCGGCCTAGTTTTAGTCGGCTCTTACGACGGGCAGGGGATACCGAAGCCGTATTCTAGGACCCCGGCTCCAGGGATAAGAGAGAAGGACCTATCCTTAGTCAATGCTCTATTTATATATATATAGAGAGAGAGATCTATTTAATTGTGTCACAAATATAAATGTCAGTACCTATACTAAGAAAAAAGGAGGAGAACTGAAAGGTCATTGTACTCGTACTCAGCTTAGTACTACTGTTACGGCCCGTCAGCTTTTTTGCCACCTAGGGCAAAAAAATGTTACCCCGAATAATTAAAGAACGTATATTTTTGGATGTTCTCGAAAACTTGAAGAATGAATGCAAAACACATCTTAATAATAAAACTTCTTTCATGGAAACAATATTTATATTATGGATTTACTTATTTCTAATATAGATATGTTATCCCACAATTGCCGAGTTTATTTATTACTCTATAACATCCAAATTCCATTTACGAACATGGGATGATGTTCGTAAATGGATCTAAATACTTAGTTTAATTAATTTTTAACACAAAAAGGCCTCGCAGTGTTGGCTTTGACCCCATTGATGCCGTATAAAAGGCCGGGCTATACCCGAGAACCTTGTGAAATAAAACTTCATTTTACTTTAAAAGCTTTAGAATATAATATATCCAATGTACTTATAATTGTAATCGATTTAAAAGTTAACCTTAACCTAATTCAGCGTATCCGTTAAAACTTTCCCAAGAAGGATCATCTGGAAAAGTTTCACAAAATTGATCCTTTCGGGGAGCATCAAATGAGCAAAGTTTGTGTTTCGATGCTTATATAAAGCTGTATATAAACGTTCTGAGTGTGCTTTAACTTCCTTCCCAGCTTTTTCTTGGGATCAATGGCCATTTTCTCGTGTTTCAAAGTACTATACTATCCTATTTGTTTTTGTGATATCACACTAGCTTAGTGGAAAAGTTTTTTTCCTTAAATATGTGTTCGTATCCATTCAACTTTATAACGGCTGAACGGATATAGGGTAGCCTGACTTAACATAGGCAGATAATAGTGAAATATTGTTAATTTAGATTGTTTAATGACGTGTATCGTGTATATAATTCTAGCAAACAAAGCACACAGACTCAAGCGACCACAGTCGAGCATCTTAAGTTTACGCGGCTATTACTTATTCTCTTAGGTTTTCGCGTTTTTTTTAAATCTAAAGTCCTGCTCAGAACTGCAAGATCTCTGGTCACCTTAAACGACTACTGCGCTTATAGGGAACGTTTTGACTAAACATTCATTGACGGGGTTTGTAAATAATTTCATTGCATTTTTATAGACATCTGCCATCTAGCGTACCTGTGACAATGGACACCACAGTGTTCGAAACGTATACTAGGCAGGTATATAGTAGGTAATAAAAAAATAGCTAAGAACACTCCCGATACGTCACCTTTCAAACAAAAAAAGAAACAAGTCAAAATCACTTCAGCCGTACTGGAGCCACGATACCAACAAAAATACGGGATTTTCTTCATCATGGAAAATGTGAATCTTAGTTAATTCGTTGTAAACTCGATTGATCGAGCAGGATCGGAAATTAATTACCAGCGAGTTTGGAGTCCCGTCAATTACACAAGCCATTATTCTGGACCGGCCGATGGGTTTGAAAGCAGGAGTGATAGTACCGTACGTGCAGACAGTAAATCAACTCCACAGACGTCTATCTCCATAGGAATTTATGAGATACTTCATCGGAACACTGAATAGCTTCGACAAAGGTGAAGACATTTCAAATGCCATGACAAATATTATATCAACGAGCGTCGTCTTGTGCTATGACGTTGCTTGTTGCTTTCCGTCAGGCAAGTGGCGGCTAAAGACACAGTAAAGAGAAGTAAATAGAACGGAAATGAGTAAGAAAATACGCCGTAATAACGCCAGGTATTATGAGAGAACCTTGATTGAACATTCTTATTTAGATCAATGCGTCAAAACCCGCGTCACAGTTGCTAATTTTGAATGACAGACGTTTTGTTTATATGGGTGCAACTGGCTACAACAAATTTCTTACAAAAATGTCTTGAAAGCCGTTCTAATTTAAACAAAAATCTTAAAGTCATATTTTTTTTAATCAAAACAAATAAAGTTTTGGCGATAACTAACGTGAAAATAAATACGTCTCATTTTATTATTTTCCTAAGCGTATTTTCGAGTGTTATTGCATAATATTGGTGGATAATTATTTATTAAGTGTAAGTGGACGAGTGAGGGTAAGTGAAAAAACGTGGTAAAACTTGTATTTTCCAAAGCTCCATAGAAGCCTCTTGTAAAATCTCCACCACTTGTCACTTTACTGGGACATGACTTTGACTAGACCGTGGCTTACTTTGCTTGACTCTGACTACATTACATCAAACTTGATAATAATTTAATACTTGACACTGGCAAGGCACAAGTGTGCGACGTCAAAATCCTCACAGAGAAAATAATAATGGAAAAACCAAAACAATAAGAGCTACTGAGAGAACTTGCCCGGGGAAGTACCACACCTCTGCCAGTTATTCAACCGCCAAGCAGTAGTGTGCAAATACTACTGTGTTCCGGATTGAAGGGCAATGTTTCCAGCGAAATTACAGGGCACACAGAGATTTGACATCTTATATCTCGGGGTGATGAGCGCAGTGCATTGCCATCCAGGGTTTTGAACGGTTGAAGTTCAAAATTCTGAGGGCCGTTGAGCTGTTATGGGCAAGCGTGAAGAGCCATCAGGCGAGCGACTTCGCTCGTCTCGTCACTCAGCATCATAAAAAAAAACTATGCAATTTATCATACATGAGTTTACGTTCTTTTACATAGGAAAGGCTTCCTTTGAATTCAAGGTTTATCGCTTCGAAACTAAAAAAACAAATTGGTCAATGTCACGGTTTGTTTATAGATTTGCAAACAATTAGAACAGACAACAACATTTTAGTTACAAACTATGTTCTATGAATTACTAGGTAGCTAAACAATTTACAATTCTAACTAGACACTTGCATTACATTAGTCTCTTACAAAACTGGTTTGTGTCTATTTGCTAAATAGGTTTGTCGAATAAGACATGAAAATTGTTAGTTGACTGTGGCGCAGCTCTGAACATTAGGTCATGTATATACTTTTGTATGAGACACACAAAAGTACTATATAGTAACGATTTTCAGAAAATCATCTCAGATTATGATGAAATTTATTATACCTATATTTAAATTAGGAATATAGAATCGTAATAAGATAAGTATAAAGATAACAAACAAACAAAAAGTTAATTTAGTTTTTATTTTTGTTTTTTTGTATATCTTTTTAGGTAAACTAAAGCGAAATACCATTGACTGACTGACTCAAAATAACTAAATCTTGAAAGCTAATAGGCCTAAAGAAGCTGAAATTAGGCATGTAGATTTCTTATGGGGAGAGGTCCGCCAAAAAAGGATTTTGGCAAACAGGAAGTTGAATGTTTACATGAAAGTCTGCGCATGGGAAGTCGGGGCGGGCAACCTAGTTCATATTTATAATTTAAATATATTTACTAAGTCAAACCAAAATCGGACAAATAGTTTATTAGACATTTAACTAAGTAGTATTTTTGTATAACTACAAACCTTAGAAGAGAGATGACCACCGGGGGAGCCTAACTTTCAGTATCACATTATATTTGAATAAATGGATAATTATTATAAAATTCACTTACTGAAATTGACTCGTATTGTTTTGTTAGGACTCGATGGCAACAATACGAAACTAATCGCTTAAGATCGATCTGGAACTCTGTGACCGATCACAGTTTTGATGTCGACGTGAATAGATGAAGATACTCGTAGACTAAACAGTTCACCGTATTTAGAATTCAACCGCGAAACTTTGAGCCAGTTTCAATGGATCCTTAGAACTCAGGTGCTGTAGTTTACCTATACCTATTCATTGTGGTAATAAGCCCATGTTTGTATCTTTTATTTGTGATCTAAGAACCGAATGGCTGCCGCATGCCATACGACCCTTTGGAAGGCCCAGAAAAAGATAGCGGGACGAGCTTGAATCCCACGCAACAGACTGATACACCATAGCACAGAACAGAAAGGATTGGAAGAAAGGAGGGGTGGCCTTTGCCCTGCAATGGCATGACCTCGGCTGATAAAAAAAAATACATAAAAACATTGAAATTGTTCCCTAAAAAACGTATATAGCTGTGAGCAAGAAAGGATTTTTGAAAAATATACCTATTGGCGAGGTCGAAAACCGAGCCCTATCTATAGGTACTTGTACAAAGTCGCGGGCGTTTTGATAGTTTTGTGATAAAATGTTATCCAAGAAATGTTTTACAACAGCATGTACCTACTATAATAACGAGCACCATTATGAGATCAAAATAAGAATGCTAATACGTTTAGCCCGTGTCCCAATTCCATAATGATGATTATATAATGTAACTATGTTCAGTTAGGAAGAATTATGCCACGTGATTTTTCTATAAAAACCCTATAAATAAAGATTATCTCTGAGGGTATCGTTTTTGATACGACCTAACAGTTAATAAGCTGTTACAAAACCCTTTTTATGTTTAGCTATTGTCAAATATAAAACGCAGTATTACGTAAAAATGTAGCTGACAAAATTTACAAGGTCCCATTTTAAACCCCTTAGGTACGTTCTTATTATGTAATAGCCTAGCATTTCCATCGTATAACACGAACTTTCATGGTGTAAAATTTACAAAGGGAATAAAATCCACCGCTTCAGACCTCGGAATTTCTTTTTTACGACATCATTATACCGAACGCGTGTTTAACGAAGCGTAGCCGCATCTCGTAATTTTGCCTCGAGCCAACGAGGAACCCCCGATCGACACTGACATCCCTATAATTAACAGCTCCTGTCAAATTCACACTCATCAGCGTGCACGCCCCTTTACTTGCTCGAGTAAACCGCAACCGAAGAGTTAATGAGTTTACTATCGATTTAAGAATGATTAACGTTCTGCGTACAATTAAGACCTTTCAAGAGTTTTGTTTTAAATAAGCAATTTTTAGCATATTTTACTAAGTGCTATTTAACCCGATGACGCAAATCGGAAAAGAGGGACTGTTTTATTATCATCATCAGCCAGAAAACGTCCACTGCTGAACATAGGCCTCAACACTGAACAACAGCCTGCCTTCTGCATATATTAGATACCTGTGCTATTAGATATTAGATTAGTACCGCTGTGGAACTCTGAGTTTTTCTAAAGTTAGCAGTTATCAGCATCTATCATCTCATATCATATCAGCAGTTAAAGACCACGTTTCAGTATCACATAATATTATGTCATCAGTGGCATCACACACTAGTTAGATTGACCTATGTCTTTGACTGTGTTTAACGTGTATTCATGTATGTATGTTCCCACTTACACCCTAGATGTCTCAACCGATTTACATAAAGGAGGTGTCAATCTAGCTTCAAGGATGTTCAGGACAGAATAGGTGACGTCATCATAAATACTAAATAGTGACTTGTAAAGTGGGAATGAAAAAATACATTTGACTTTGCCTCTTATATTGTGAGGTATCAATGAATATCAGTTAAAATGAAATTAAGTTTGACTCATTAATTTTTGTTCATGAGATATGTATACCTACTGTTTGCAAAATATGGTCTGCTAATATACCAATGACTGGTTTTTTAATAATTGGTTTACGATTTGTTTTTTAATCTGATACTGAACTTTATTTCTTTGTTTCATACTACAAAAATGGTCATACATATTTTATGAGTAAGTATATATTATTTACTTTATATACTGTCTTATCAGTTTTGCACAAATGTTTATTAAATTTTCGTCTAAATCGGGCGTGGCTCTGCACCATCGAAATATAATAAAAATGCACCAGATCAGACAGAAGGGAGATATGCAGTAATACCAATAAACTAATAGTCCACATGTAAATAAGGGTGGCAAAACCATCATCAGTTCGACTAAAAGCAGAAACTCGTAACAAGCCTGTTTCAGACCTGATGCGTTCACACATGCCAGGTCACTTTACTCGTGTAGGACTCTTTGCAGGGCTCCGCCTGGGGAAGTACCACACTTTTGCCAGTTATTAAACCGCCAAGCAGTAGTGTGCAAACACTACTGTGTTCCGGATTGAAGGGCAATGTCTCCAGCGAAATTACAGGGCACACAGAGATTTGACATCTTATATCTCGGGGTGACGAGCGCAGTGCCTTGCCATCCAGGGTTTTAAACTGTTTAAGTTAAAAATTCTGAGTGGCTTTGTGCTGTTATGGGCAAGCGTGAAGAGCCATCAGGCGAACGACTTCGCTCGTCTCGTCACTCAGTATCATAAAAAAAAAACATTTCTCCCTTGTTTGTCTGATCTTAGATATCTATATACACCTACATTTTTGAATAATGTTACAGAAACTATGTATTAGTAATCTATTGTTCAGTACGATGTAATTTCAAAAAACTTATGATGCATCGTACCTGCTTTACTAACACCAAAGTCGGCTAAAGGTCACTGAATTGGTCAATCCTGAATGGATATGGTAATCACTTCATGCATTCATTTACATAAAATATCACGTCCGATTTACGCTGATTCAATTGTCCTTCTTTGTGTTCCATAACAGTTTTTATAACAGTAAGTAATTTTTAGGAATCCTTGATTGCTAGAACAAGTTAAGCTTCTAATAAGTAATACAAGTTCTTAGACATTCAAACCTATGGATATCGAGCTCAAAAATTTCTGAACCAAAAGTAGACTAAACCATTCTACATAATAAGGTGATCTGTGAATTTTATTGAGTTTTGTTACAAGATAAAACGACATTCATATGGAAATCACCACTTTCGTGATTTTTTTACTAAACACTATACATATCCAACAAAAAGAAAACTACGATTGAAATAATATAATTATGTTCAGACTTCGGCTTTCAGTTTCTACCGCAACTGAGACTTCAATCATAAAATCCATATAATTAAAGATGTTTATTTGATAACTAATTATATTCTGATAAATTTCACCCAAGGAGATAATTGCTACCTCAATAAATCACCTTAATTTTGCACACCTCCGTAGATTCATCAATCATTAAGAATTTCTAACAGGTTCAACAATATTTTTGCATTTTTCATAGAGTAATTTATCATCAGATTTCGAAATAAATATCAGATACATTATTAATAAGTATAGCACGAAATGGAAAAGATTCAAGAAAAAAATATCAAGAAACGTGAACGATTTCTTACACTCGGATAAACGCAATACGTGTCTTAAAGCAGAGAATTTATGACGAAAATTAGCATTTATGATATTATAGTCGAATGTCAAAAGTTCATAAGCACTGACATTGAGAATGTCTGCGAGTCCTCGAGGGATGAGCCCAATCCAACACAGTCCATTAAACGCGTAGCACCTCTCGAAATAAGCCGAGATATTTGATAATAAGACTTACAACTTCTATTCGATACGTAAAAGAGTATTTTTATGTGGCTTTAATCGCCAACCTCTTGGGATAACTTTCTTTTCAAAGCTTCGTTTATAAATCTTAGGTAACTTTTGGATTTAGTATGCGCCGTTGACATTGTCAGTCTGGTTTAGTTTGTCTGGCATTTTCAAATAGATCCTTGAAATAGGTATAGGATAGGTATAGGTCCTTGATACCTATATTAACAACTGTGGCCTCAACTATCTAAATACCTACTTAATTTATAAATACCTGATATTAATAGATATAGTAAAATATAGTATTAAGAGCCCGGATCCTGACCAGACCTACCTTTTTCAAACATAAAAAATATGATTAAAATCACTTTTAAACTGATTGGAATTGGCAAATGTTTCAAGTACATAATATTTTATTTAAATTGGCTGAGGAGATTCAATAAACTCGAAATAATTATCAATTTAAAAAACTACTTTAAAATACACAATTTCGTTTATTTGACATTTGTATTCCAGTTATTTTTATTTAAAATCCAAACAACTGAACTAATTTTGATAAAATTTCTATGAGACCAATCTGAAAATGTATCCGAATTATCGAAATCGGTTTATAAATGAGTGAGTTTTGAGGTAACAAATATAATAAATACGATTAAGAGTTTTTACCGATTGATTGACCCGTCTTTTATGAAGTCGTTAAAAATTGTGTTTTTCGATCGTCGCCGCCCTTATAAAAAATATCAGCAAAACATTTGCAATGTTATTCCCAATCAGTTTTTTTTATTTTATTTATTAATTTATTCAAAAAGTTACGAAAGAGATAATGTTTTACTGGTTCTATTAATACACCCAGGTATTTTAGTTGAGGTAAAAATAGCTTCAAAACTTTTGCAATGCTATTCTAAAAGACAAAGCAGTTTTTTTTTAATCACTCATAGTTTTTATAATTTCAACATTGTTAAAAATGTGCTACCAAGATTGACGAGCTGCCGAGCGGATTAGTTGTTATGAACATGTAGTTTGAAATTATATTATGAGTTATCTGTTATCTTCTTTTAGTAACTTTTTGCATCGTATCCAGTGCACGGTATAGTCAAAACCCCCATTTCAGGAAAACTCATTTGAAACAAAACCTCTTTCGAAAATAAGAAAAACCACTGTCAAAGATCCTGAAGTGAGACAAGAAAGTTTCAGAAAACTCGCCAAGTTGAGATTATATTTGCAGTTTTTGCTAATGATTAAATTTTAGTGGATACCTACTGGAGCACTGCGCTGGTACGAGCAGAGCATACTAGCTTAAGTAGAGAAAACTAAAGTTTGAGATGTATAAATGTAGATAACGAAAACGTTTTAGTCCGGGCTGTTGGGACAACGCTCTTAACATAGAGAAATTAAAACTTTTCCTATTTAGGTAGTAGGTACGTAGATGTAACTACATTTGCAAATTTAGTTGCTTAAATTATTTTATAAGTACCTATATAGTGTAAACAAAATATGTAAAAAGGCAATACCTATTTAAGAGATACCTTAACTTTTTACCAAAACATAAGGATTTACTATTTAACTTACACTTACGACTTTACTAATACCTACTATTTATTACTTTTTTTTAATAGATCATCAACGCTTAAATTGGTTACAAGGGAACTTGGAGGCTGACAGGACGACCGTGGCTTGAGGGTTAGAGCACGAAAAAATCTCACTTCAGTAGTTAGAGCATTCAGGATGTAAACTGGATGGCGCAAGATTGAATGCCCGTGGTATTTTTATTTTAATTGTCTGTAACTTTCTATTTAAATTTTTCGGTTCTTTTTGTTACCGAGTAGCCGCCTATTCGTGAAATCCTAGTAGGAGGATAAGTAAGATAATATATAGATTATAGAAGATAGGATCTTTTTCCTACTCATTTTGTTATTCTATTTTCGTATCACTTCAAATTTTTTAGTTTCGCTCGTCCATCCCGTAAATCGAAGTTATCATAATCCGATTACAAACGTATACCTTGTAGATTCGGATCGAAATGGGATCCTATCTTTGAGAACTATATTATACATGAAATCCTTTGAGTCGATTTATTTTAGGTATCCCGTTACGTTTCTTGCAAGATAGGAAATAAATTGACTAAGCACTGTGTTAGTTTATTCTTGTATTTTTGATCGCTTCAAAATAGTTTTTGCACTAAACAAGGAAAAGTGAGCAGGTCCAGTATTCTTAGGAAATAGATAAACATATTTCTGTATAGATAATGACAGGGACATAGTGTGATTTACTTTGGAATTAGCTTATATAGCTGTAGATGTCAGCCAAAAAATATAAGAAACACAAATATAAACGCAATAAAAACACACAAAATAAAAACAACACAACAGAAGTCACATACGGTTTAGTTATGTGTGGTTATGTTTTTTTTACTAGTATCGCCTCGCGGTGTCTCCCGAAGGAATCGAAATAAGACTACCGCATGTGTTATTAAGTAGCTATACGTAGCAAATTTCATACAAATCCATTAAGCCTGTTGTTGATTGTGAAAAATAGATACACACTCTCACAAACTTTTGCACTTATAATATTAGTGTGATGCCATAGTAAAATATTGCAAGTGATTTTTAAATCCATATTTTTTACACTTTTCGGTATTCAACGGGAAAATTATATTATTCTTATCGCATCCGTCGACATGCTTCATGTTTCTAAGGTAAGGATGGAATGAATCAGAAATCTAATCTCTAATTCGTATTTTTTATTTATAATCCCGAGAAAATGTAAAGTTTTCTCTACTCCAGACTCCCTGGTGAATATGATTAGACAGAGGACGTAGCCGCAATGTCAAGTTCAGTTATAAAAATAAAGCTACAGTATTAAGTACTTTACGCAATTCCACGAACACCTAGAATACCCCAGCAGTGATGGGCTACTTTTGGAAAACTGGACCTCTTTAAGTCGAAGATCCCAAAAAGCCAGAATACCAACAGTCACAGTAAGGCAGTAGGAAAGTGCAGTTGTTTTTATGCACACTGATGGTTTTGGAACTCCCTGCCAGAAGAGTCTGTGTTTTCTAAAAAGTAATGCACCCGCCTTCAAATAAAGAGCCTAACAATCCTAAGAGTTCTCCTTCCAGGTATAAGCAAGCTCCGTTCTAGTCTGCGTTTTTGCTTAACATCAGTCATAATGTAGATGTAGACAAAAGGCAAGTTCATAATGAATTACGGCGAACAAGACTGGCACAGGACTTGAAAAGACTGCGTGTTGAAGAGGAGTTATATACTCATCACTGAGTGGAATATAGTCGATGTTGATGGTATAGTATATCTGTATAGTTTGTAGAAAAAACACTAACGCTCAAGTATCGATTTGAATCTATCTAGAAAGTAAGATCCTGAAGTAATGTGTTATCAACGGTTATTAATCTAAGCACGATGGTTTTTTTCTATAATGGATTCGTTTCCAGATATTAAACGCAGGGATCGTAAGGGCGTAGGTATATTAATAGAAAGTTATTCGACTGAGATCGACTATTTCAAAGAAGCACTTTCTTAGTAATTGATTGAATTAAGAGTTCGTTCCATTTTTTTGTAAAAATGACACTCTATTCCTTATTCTACTTGATACAATTTTGAAGCGGAAATCCATAAGATTTTTTTAAGATTCATTTTTGAGAATTTTTCTAGTCTATCCATCCACACACACACACACACACACACACACACACACACACACATATCACATCACATCAATTTCCGGAGACTCCTCTCCTCACCCTTAAATTTATCTCGGATGATCTTTTTCTTTTATCCTCAGCGACATGGTGTGCGTCGTGCGTCTGAGGTAACCATGGAATGGTCCATTTCATCATCATCATTATCATTTCAGCCATAGTACGTCCACTGCTGGACATAGGCCTCCACCATCGATCTCCAAAAGAGCTGGTTGGAAGTGGCCTTCTCTGTGGTCTCTTTTATATCATCGTCCATCTTATAGGTGGACGTCCACGGCCATTCACGTCCATTTAGACGGTCGCAAGTCACTTAATTTGACATAAATATTACCAGTCAGCATGGTAATGCCACCAGCATGCTTCCAAATGGTAGTGGGCTTGAGCATTTGAATTTTCTTTAGAGCTTCAACAGTATATGGGCAATTCAACTGTTTTTGGCTAATTACTATGTTGTTTAGGTATTCAGAGTTAAGAGTTAGTTTTTCCTATCGTAATAATGTGATATTGTTATTTTTGTATGGGGTTTTATCATAAAGTTGTCCCAAACGTTGCTGGTTTTCGATACATGAGATTTGCTGTTAGATTTTCATGAAAATGAAATATAGTATGATTATTAGATCCAATATGTACCTAAGGCAACGACAAAAAATGTCTTCTTTGAATGCTAAATTAAATGAGAGACAGCAATTGTAATAAACATTTATTTTATCAAAATGTAATGTTTGGTTAAAAGATAACCCCAAAAGACAATTTTAGAAACTTTAGAAGGTTTCTTTGCAATATCTAATATTAATTAATAAAAAACGATTCGTCTGTCTCGAAATCCTTCTACAATATTTTTATAATGAAATTTAACTTGCCTGAACAACCACAACCACAACTTTTCACTATAATTGTATGAATAATTTCAAATTTGCGTGAATAGAATTTAGGATCGGTCTTCTAGAAAGTTCAACATTCTCCCAACGCAGCCTAAGAAGCTTCTTTACGCACACATACATAGATGTCTGAGTTAAATGAACTCCATTTAAGAATGTTGGCATTTGTAACAGATACTAATCTATTTTCGCGAGAACCATCTGAAAACGAATGCTAATATTTCGATCTAATCTATTGTAGTAATTCTTAGTGCCACGAAACACGAGACTTGATTACTATTGCATATCGCTACTCGTATTTAGGTATTATTTATTTGGACGAAATAATTATTTACTAAAATATATATGCGAAGATATAGATTAACTTAAGTCTTCTTCTTAAAATGTGAGTAAAGTAAAAAACCAACTAGATTAAACATCACTGAGGAAAATTCGGGGAACTTTTCCCATTTACTTTCTACTGCTTTTGATTTCCGGGAAGAGCCTGGTAAAGTATACCTAAATGCTTACCCCGCTACACCATCCCAATCTTAGCGAAAATCATAAATGGATGTGAGTTTTCACGCGAATATACGCAGTTATCATCCGAGATAGAAACTAGCTTGGGTTCCAGTCCGGATCGAAAGCGCGGTTTTATAGTTTTTATGTGTCCGAGGCCACATTGCGCGGCTGCCTTATAAGTAGAGTAGGACGAGGAACTAGGAACCTCACTTCCATCATATGAACCGACCTTTATGTGGTCCATGTCAATAGATACTTAGTAGTACCCTCCGAGATAAGAGTGCCTTTCAAGCCTTTTCAAGCTTTTCTCGATTATTCGTAGTCGATTTTACAGCCTTTCATATGTAACCATACACAGACTAGGCGTTTAACCACAGCTCACTTGGTGAAAAGCAACGGTGTGGTTGAAGATGATAAACACGCCTAGCATTGAATAGGAAATGGCTCTCAAGTGATGGAAATACTCCGTAAAGTGCTTGGCGATAGTTCTTTAACTCGATATAGCTAGCCAGGCGGGCAAATATTGACGAGATAATGTTTGATTAGATACAATAAAAGATGGTATAAATATATCAAAATTAATGCTTAGTTTATACCACAAAGTACATACTAACCCCATAACCCGTAAAGCAAAACAAAATTGCGAGATGTCTTGCTTTATGGTTATCTACACTATCACATCACACATCATCAGCTAATTAACGTCCACTGTTGGACAAGGCCTCCCTCATAGAGAGGGGTGATGCCATAATCCCCACGCTTGGCAGGCGGCTTGGGGATCGCAGTACGTTCACCGTGTACTATTAGGACGCTGCTGCCCATCCTCCGGTGGTTCTGGTCGCAGTTTTACCTTTTACATACCCTTTTACATACCCGGGTCATCTACACTATCATTTCATCATTATCAGCCTATCATGTTCGCTCTGCTGGGCTGCGACAAACGCCGTCTCTCAGAGAGAGGATGGGCCCTAAACCACTATGCTAGCCCAGTGTACGTTGGTGAATGTCATATACTTAATATGTCTGATTCAAGATGTTTTGCTTCACCGTTGTTGAGCGATGGTATCGAAACTGCAATTTAATTAAGTACTAAATAAGTCATTGATGCAGGGCCGGGGATCGAACCGGGCGCCGTCAGATTGTAAAGCGCACATGCTACCACTCGGCCACTCATGACCATTGCCCTTCAATTCTTCGTCTTCAATTATCTACACTATATCTTATTGTATATTAGATAGATAGATCGTTAGATATATAGATAGATATATTCATACTCAAATCGTTTTGCACTAAAAATAATTTTTAGTAAATCGCTTAGACACATAAATTGAAATTAAACATTTTTGTTGGATTTTAGCAGTGTTTAATTTCAATTTGTAATAATCGCGAAAACCTAAGAAATCATTAGATATTCATTAGATTCAATAGGCTTAAGTGTGGGTTCGTTCAAAGATAAACACGCGTGGCTTTGTGGGTGTTCGGAGCCTTAAGCAATAATCGATGTTCACATCAAAATTGAAATTCTCAACGGCCCTCAGCTCACTTGATCCTTTCCGCCTACTTGCAAAATATCGTGAAAAGTCGAAATGAAATGATCAAATTTTTCAGGGACGTCTGCAAATACTCGTTGGCACTCTTTTACACGGCTTACAGGTAGATACGTATCTATAGCTTGTTGGGGACCTCGTTTAACTTTCCGCCTGCTTTCGTTTTAGAATTTCCAGGGACGAAAGGCGGCTTTCACTTTCTCGGACGTGACAGCTACCCCCAAAATGTTTGGGGAATTCAAATCCGTAAAAAAGAGCTGTATTTCAGAGTGGCTACTTCTAATATCGGAGTAATAATTCAGAACTAGTATTTTTCTTCAAATTCGCTATCTAAAATTATCTCTATTAAATTTTATTATAGGATCTATAGGTCTATGTTGCTTTAATACACACATATATATATACACACAATAATCACAGAAAATTTATAATAATAAGTTAAACAAACCACACGCAGTGCAAAGCGAGACGCAGCCGCGCGCGCGCATTCACCTTGATAAAGATCGCCGAATGCGGTTGAAACTATAGTCGGAGTAACCAGCCTAATCTTACGTGAGTAATTCCCGTGTAATATAAGTAAAATGTGTGAAAACCACGTCAGTTTCCATAATCAAATAACAAGTTGTAGTGGTAGGACTCTTTTGCAGGGGTCCGCCTGGGGAAGTACCACACCTTTGCCAGTTATTCAACCGCCAAGCAGTAGCGTGCAAACACTACTGTGTTCCGGATTGAAGGGCAATGTTTCCAGCGAAATTACAGGGCACACAGAGATTTGACATGTTATATCTCGGGGTGACGAGCGCAGTGCATTGCCATCCAGGGTTTTGAACTGTTGAAGTTCAAAATTCTGAGTGGCGTTAAGCTGTTATGGGCAAGCGTGAAGAGCCATGAGGCGAACAACTTCGCTCGTCTCGTCAATCAGCATAATTAAAAAAAAAAATAAAAAAAAATATCTAAAATAAGCACACAAAAAAAACAGTCACCTATTTTAAGTCGATTGAAAAGACTAGTAATTACTACTCGTTGTCGTTAAAATTCAGATAATGCAAATGGCAAGTCACATGTAGACATGACATTCATGATAATGTAACATAATGTATTTATTCTGTTAGTAGGTACGAACTGAAACTTTGATCTACTCAAAACTCTCCGAATTTTAAATGTATAAATACCAATATAAAAAACCGACATCAAAATTGGTATGCACTACGCACTCGAATAAAATTATTCGTGTTATTAGAGCTGTGCCCTTACGCCTAATCGCGGGCTCGAATACGCGCAGTTTGCAAAATCACGTGAACGCGAACCTTAACGCGCCGAGATACGGTTTGCGGTTGCGCAACTTTTCGCAATCACCTAAACTGAATCCCTTATAACAGGTAGGCGTAAGGCCCCTGATACAAAAACTATTAAGCCATGAAGTAGGTACCTATTTGATTTTTGACCATCTCGAGAGCTTTTTCTATCATAAAATGAGAATCACGTAAATTGGTAGCTGTACACAAATTTCGGAGCAATCGGCAAACTCCCTCCTAAAGTCGATTAAAAATTGAAAACATAATTTATAGTCAAAACACAATAGAAATTTATATTTCTACTAAATGCATGAGAACTATTTCGTATTAATTATAAAAGGTCTGGCCCGGCCCAGTCCTTTGATGAGGTCTAGACAAAACTAACCGCGTCTATCTTATTCTTAACATCAGCTCTAAATTAGATTTATTTGATCTATTGATCTATATCAATATTGATGCTATCTTGAGGTCTAGACAGAAATGTCCTCAAAGGATTACACATAATTCAACTGAGAAAGTATTTCATGTCGAAACCTATCACTTAAATATTTTTTTATCGAATTGGTTTTTAGATTAACAGTTTTTGAAAACAAACAAGGTACTTTTATGATTTTCCAATATAGATAATACTAAATTGGTTTCATAACAAAGAAAGTAAAAAATAATACCAGCACCATTGACGAAGGGAACCGTAAAAATCACAACGTCACTTCCAATAGTCACAACGAACCTCCAAATCACATGAATAAGAAAACAGACGCTGCGTAAATAAATATAAATGCTGACGCGTAAATAAATCGGTAATGAGTTGAACCGCGGGAGGGCGCGACCGACCGAGCGCGTCGGGTGCCGGGACACGAATGCGGGGGCGAGAACACCACCAGCATCCAGCTTTCTTCCACTCTCCCCGCCTCCCTCCCTCGCCGCTGCATACCCCTTCCACCCCCAAGCCTGATAACCTGCTACTTCGGAAGTCACTAAACTCCGCCATGAATGTTGCCACCCATTCACATGTAACTTTTAAAAGAAAACGCGAATTTTATTGTAAAAGGGTCGCCGTTGCGTAGTGGCCCATTGTGCTAAAACGGCGATTAGGTGCCGCGGAATCAACTTGTTGGGGAATGTTATTCCACACTAAAAGCTTTGTAACACTAAACCTTAGTGGGTTCGCGGCTGCCGTAATAAATACTTTTTGTGGAGCCAAACAATTTCTTTTTAGAGCGAGGCGCGGCGTCTGAAATGGAACTTTCCAAAAGAAATTGTGTTTTCTTTCTACCCATAACTGTAGGTACTTAAGTATATTTTTGGTCTTGAATTCTAATTAGTGGCTTGTTTTTTGGGTGCCTTTCCAACGATGAACTTGTTTTAGTAATTTAAAAACTTTATATACCTACTTACTTGCTAACCCGACAGACGTTGTTATGTCTTACATCATCGTTAAGTTTTCTGAAATTTTCCAATTTTCTTATTTTTTTCTTTCCGTAAGATCCTTCTACAAAGTATTAGAAAACTTTAAAAGAAAAAGATGAATGAAATCGGTAAAGTTTTCCTCAAGTTATGGCGTGACCAAGGTAAATAAGGATTCACTTTTATTAATAAGAGACGTTTCATTCTAACCAACTGTTTATGGGAAATCGTTACGCATTGCCATAAAAATGTACTTTATTTTTGCTATTTCTATCATTATCTCTACATAGTATAAAATAAAGTCGCTCTCGCGTCTGTCTGTCTGTATATGCTATCCGCTAACTCCTCCCAAACCACGCAAAGGACTTTGATGCGGTTTTCACCATCAGTTAGATATTTTTTCACGGAAGGTGTATATACATATCTAATAAAACCCCGTGCCAGCCGGGGCGGGTCGCCAGTTAATATAATAAATGCGAAAATATATGTGCTTGTTCGTTTGTTTGTACCTTTTTCACGCAGTAAAGGAAAACTGATCGACGTGATTTTTTCTATGTGCTGTAATTTAAGAACCGGAGAGTGACAAAGGCAATTTGATTCTAAGATAGTTAACACAAGTAAAACCGCGAGGCACGACTAGCTTCACATTAAGGAATGTCTCTTTCCATGTTTCTCTAATATCCCCATGTTGATCAAAAGGAAAATGTCTTCAAAGCAAAATAAAGGGACAGTAAAAACGAAAAATAAGAGCTCGAGACGGTAAAGTAGGTTAGGTACCAGAGTTTCCAAGGAAAGTCATTAAAACGCAATTTACGTGTAAAGTTTTATCATCTCTCAACAATGATGTCGAGATAATGATTTGTTACGTCAGACTGGTTGCAAATACAAGTGCGAGTGAGATTTAAGGCCGCGGCCTAAAGCAATAGCAAAAGCCGCCTCTAACGCACATTTTTGAAGATAAAAACTGAGTGAGAATTTTAAAACCATTTAGGCATTATTATTAAAATAACATTGCAAATAGACTAAGCAATTTTCATGCTGATATTTCGGAGGAAGCAGATCGAAAAAAACTATAATGAATAGTTTTTTCGATCTCTTCCGCCATAAAATATAAGAAGAAAAAAAACAGGTGGCAACGATAATAATTTTCATTACTTTAACATTGTTATAACACCTATTGTGCATGCGTTTTTAAATGTGAGATATTATAGCATCAAAAAATCATTGTTCAAAGTATTATAGTATCAACAATTGAAAAGCTCTGCGCGTACGCGTAGGTTTCTGACGGCGCCTGCGCTCAAGTTGCGTCAGCAAATATGCGGCTTGCGAACCAGATGGACTCAAACCTTGCATTTGTCAGTTCATTAAATAAGCTGCATATACACCTAAACAACGAGGTTCTTATAATCAAGTACTATATTAATCCAAGTTTTATGATTTACTGCTGGAACCCACTCGTATTTTCTCTTTGCTATAATTAAGACTAGCATTATATAGTCTGGTTTTTGTACAGCGTAGTTATCCGTCTCAATTATTATACCGGTCACTTATCTCAGACGGCTACATATTGCATCAGGCTAGTTGCTTTGCAGGTTGCTTACGCAGTTAATATAAACTTATAGTAAGAACTATTTTGTATATCAAACTAGCTATTTGATTTTATAACTCATAAAACCTTAGAATTACATCAATAACGTGAGAAACTTACTTTATAGGATGTAGTTGAAAAATAGACAAGCTTTTCGTACATGCTGCCGTTGGGGATTTCGCCCGTGCAATGTTCTTGACATTGTGGCCGTCTCACATCCCTTCTGTACCCGAAAATGAACACGTCCTACTAAAACCCTTGAGAAGTTATTAACAAATCAGACCGTGTTACGAACTTGCCCGACTTCTAAAACAACTAGGCGAATTCGCTTTAATAGCCATATGTTATGTTCCCTCCATAGGAAGCCATGTAAATTAAATAGCTTCAGTTCTAGTGATCCCCTGGGCTCACTTAAACCCGAGCTTAGTTGGCAAGCGTCTTGATTCATGCAGAAGCATACCTATTTATACTGGACGAAAGTTGCTTACGACATGCAACTGGAAAAATTGCCATGTCGCGGTAAAAAATAGATTAAACACTTGAAAGGACTAATAAGATCTCGTTTTAAAGCAATATTACCCTAGACCATAGCACGCGATGAGAACCCAAAATCTTAGTAATCCTTAAGTTAAAAATGATAGCGATCATAACATAGCCTACCATAAACTGTGAAGCCTGATCAATCGACCGTGAATTCTTCTTAGCGTTTTCTGTAACATCTCAGGGAACCTTTATGGTATTCTAATTCCGTCGCGAATCGTTCCAGATGTGGTGCAAATCTGTGTTTACACTTATCAAAGCGGGGTGAGATCGTGTCAGGCACACACGCATATCATTTTGGAGCAGTGAGGCCTGACGACATGACACTTGACTGACTCCCTCGTTAATTTGTAACAGAAATCCTATATCCCTCCGCAAGCAAATTTATACCCTCAACCGCAATTCAAGACGCGGCAGAGGGTCGGAATTACGACGTACCATTCTTAAACGTTATTGCGAGTTTACGTTACAGATAAAAATGTCTGGTGTGACGCCGCGGATCCGTTTTTGAGTAGATTTTATGTAAACCATGGCAGCTTTCGTCTGATAAGACTGGCTGCGGAATGTTGTGATAAAATTTTCCATAAACGTAATAAATAATACTTTACACTCAGCACATATTGAAATTCATCATTAAAACATCTGCCCGGCCGGGACTCGAACTTGGGACCTCCTGCTCATAGCTGCAGTAGACATGCTACCACTGAGTCATATAAGCCCTCAAATAGCATAAAATTTTACTTCACACTGATTAATTTTGATGAAAGTCATAAGAGGTACATAAAACTAGGTTTGTCTCGTTTTTGCGCGTAACAATTTCCATCAGCAAGAATTTGACAGAACAGTTAACTAACGTTTCTAAATACAGCCGTAAATGTTTGGATTTCTTTAACTAGATCGCAGTAAAAAAATCGGCGTTGAATTGTTATTTCAATTAATCTTCATCTTACTTTGCTTGTTTTTAAGTTGACGAGATCT
Source organism: Agriopis leucophaearia (assembly GCA_949125355.1). Lineage (NCBI taxonomy): Eukaryota > Metazoa > Arthropoda > Insecta > Lepidoptera > Geometridae > Agriopis > Agriopis leucophaearia. The sequence continues at coordinate 7,267,409 of OX421262.1, forward strand.
AACGTGATAAAAATTAAATTACCGTTCTGCGTAAAACGATTTAAACAAAGAAAATTGACAAAAAATATACATCACCCGCCAACTTGTGATAGTTTTTTTTTTGGGTTTTGTGTAAATGTATTGTCACCAGAACTAAAGGTCACAATTTCAGTAAAATTTGTTAGTATATAGGAAGTGTTTTTAATTCAGATTGCAAGCTTTAACCTAAATAAACAATAAAAAAAAAACGTAAAAATTGCAAGTTAAAATAAAAGTTTAAAATAAATGAGTTGTTTTTTATTTTATTTTATTTTTTATTGTTGGTTCTGCAGCTCCACGGACTCCAGGGTCCATGCTCTTTGTCAACTTATACAATTTATTTAGTACACAATGCTAATACAATATTATTCTGGTCTTCGCCTCAGGGCCTCTACCACCACCTCGTGCCGGTCTTTAACGGCCATTTGGAAATTATATTCTGCAATGGTCCTCAGTGCCGCTGCCATTGCTTGGTGCACGAAACGGCTGATAGCATCTCCATCATCGGCGTAATAAGTGAAGGTCCCGGTGTGCCGCTACAAATGCGTGCAAAACGCTTTCATGCAACTTCAGTCGAGTTACATCATAGCAATTGATTGACCCTAGTTATTGAACGAATTCCCAGTCCTCGCTACAAATAGACTCTCAGCACATAACGAAGTAAGATATGTATAAAAATAGATAAGTAAGTTGAAAGAAATAGGTTCACCAAAAGGTTTAAAATATTGCCAATTACGAATTGCAACCCGCATTCGCAAAGCGTTCACTTGCGAAATGGAGAAATAACGATACCCAATTGATTGCCTACACAGTCTAAATAACATACCTCAACCGATTTTGATAAATGTAGTGTCGATAGATTTGTGTAGGTTTAAGAATTGTTCGACGGAATCCCGTGAGTCATCCTTTGACATTTTCTAATTCTATTCTTAAGTATAAAAGTTAAATACCACACACACTAATTTACTCACTCATCATGAAATCTCGAAACCTACTTGACCTACGAAGCTGAAATTTGGCAGGTAGATTTGTTATGACCCCATAGTAGTAGAGGTCAGGATTTTGCTAAAAAGGCCGAATTAAGAGAGGCGGGTGGGGTTGAAAGTTCATATGAAATGCTACGCATACAAATTCGCGGGCAACAACTAGTATATTATATTTTGTGTTAAACACCTATCACGTCTTGGCTCTGCGTATTGTGGAATCACTAGATCCCTCCTTTAGGTCCCCTACAGGGATAGTCACTGAGTAGGTCACGTTGTCATGAATACAGGATGGCGACATGTAAAGTCGGAATAAATAAAACACAATTTGATTTCATTACATCATGTCACATATCCTTTAATAGGTATTTCAAAATGAAACTAAGCTTTCTTCAATTTTAGTTCAGGTGTACCGATAGCAAAACATGAACAGCCAAAATAACAAAATCACGATTTTTTTTATTTAAAGAAATATCTTTTAACTCGGTCTAATTATGTATTTGCAAATTGCTGACAGCTGCAATAACATTGTAAAAATATAGCAGGTACCCGATATAATTCAGCGAAAAAAAAAAAAAAAAACCAGCTTTTTTTTTCAATTAAATACTTGGACCAAGAATAGTTGCAGTCATTCGCAGAATTAAGGTAGATAATGTTCTTTTTGTGTTGATGATCAAGTTTAATAGTGTATATATTAAAAACTAGTGCCCGCGACTTCGTACGCGTAGATTTTCATATAAACTTTCAACCTTTTTTCCCTATCTTAATCCGGCCCTTGCGCAAAATAACATAGCCTATACTTCAATCTGTTCGCATTTAAATCCGTCCAGTGGTTTGGGAGATGTGCGTGGACAAATAAACAAAAAACAAACAGACAAAAATTCTAAAAACTGTCTAAACGTTCAGCTGCATATTTTAAGACAACCTGTGTGATAATTTTTTTGGTGTTTTTATTATATGTATAGATAGATAGAAGATAGATGCCAGCGTATATTGGTGCTCTAGATAGAGCTGGATGAATATTGAATAGCTGAAATAACTGAACTGAACTGGTCCTGAAATGGACGAATATGCATGAGCTTAACTTGTAGTTGTTTTTGCGTATGGGTTTTATGAAATGTAACATCGCAATCAAAATGTCACATCCAGGGAAAACATATTCTGATATTTTAAAGGTAAGTTGCGCCGGCAGTCCCCGTAGATTTTTCCCAGCACCAAATAGAAGATTGTTAACTACTAACGTGACTGCGCCACGTCCCTGCAGATTACCGTCTCACATACAATTTTATGTGAAAAATCTAAACGGGCTCAAAGTTCACACTTTATAGGTAGCTTCAACTTAATGGCTGGAACGTTCTTAAGCTTCTGGTTCTTTTATAGCTTGTCTATAAGCTTAGGTGGTTGTACTCGTAAGTAATCTGACATTGAACCTATATTTTAGTTGGGATATATCTAAGACGGAAATGTTATTGAAATGTTATTTGTAAACATTATTGTGACGGTCAACTTATGTGTTGCGTCTAACTTTGATAAGAGTTTTTAAAGGTTGTTTTTTCTGAGACGTTCAAGAGCACGTAGCTTTAATTATGTCAAGATTAACAACCTATTGTCTGGAGACGACAGTAAAATACAATGTATGTAAATTATTCATTAGTGTCTAATAGAGCAGTAAATATGACAGTTTGTGCATTAATAGTGACGATTTGTCGCAGATAGTGCCGCTCCGGATACGCATGAGTCTCTGACCCAGTTATTATTGTACTTGCATATTATCTACTCATATCTAATCTTATGCGAGAGTCAATCCTATTTTAGACTGGACTTTTGACCTAACAGTAAATCGTTCATGAAATTGCGTCATAATTTGAAGCTTGATAAACATGCCTGTGTCGCGATTTTTCTGCATAATATTTAGATATATTATTACAGTACACAGTTTTTTTTTTTTGTAAATAGGTTGTATCTGAAACAGCCATAATACTAAAATGTTCATAAAACTTTTGAAGCTGTTGTAAAATATCGTCTTTTTTTTATAGATCTATTAACCATTCAAAATTTTAAGCAAGAAATTAGTTTAAATTTTTATTTATGAGCAGAGGGACCGTTTTCCGAGAAACACTTTTCCCTAAGGTGAAATGTTAAAAGCGTCTAAGAATTTTCTTATAACATTATTTATTGTCTATAAATAGCATTTCCAAGGCGTTGTAACAGGGAAATGTATTAGAGGCGACGGGTGCTCGCACACATAAAAAGTTCCCCGATAAGTTAGCAAAGTCTCTTGGCAGTTGGTGTCACTGAAATACACACTGTCACGATGCTGGCTAATGAAAAGCGATGCTTCTCTAACTAAGACGGAGCGCCGCCGACACAATAAATTCCTTACAAATAGTTCGATAAAAGATTAAGTTGCCCATAACTTGGGGGCCAATAAATTGTTAGGGCATGCTTGCGAATGGAAATGAGTTCGAAAAACTCACGTCGCCGGGGGAGAGCACTTGTTTGTTTGTTGCCGTGATATGAAGCCGTGGAAGTTGACAAACGTGATGAAAAAAATATTGGAAAAGTTTGCCGTGAGAGTTGTTTAAACTAAGCCAGTGACGCCATGTTTATGAAGCTCCGTTAGATGTTAGTAATTTCCCGTTTTCATCAATACCTCATTTTCGATGTGGGTTTGAACCTGTTTATTTCTTTCGATTATTAGTGTTTTCATGTTATATGCAAAAAACTAAGCTCAATGTATAATTTATTTCAAGATTGAGGAAGATCAGCGCTTTAAAAAAAGTAGTAAAAGGTCTAATTTTTATTTAAACTTTTTATGGCCTTTATAGTTGACAAAAAAAATCGTTTACGAGGGGCATGGAACCCGGAGTCTGTAGAGATACAAAAAAACAACTTAAATAAACAACTAACTAATGACGTCGAACGTTTAATGTAAATTATGATAATACTATAATATTGTACTCACAGATCTGGGATGTCAAAATGTGTGGTTTGTGTTTATACTCGGTAAACTAAACCAATCTGACATTATTAAAATTATCTGAGTTTCTTTTAAATTGTGTGAGAAGGGTGTAAATTTTTTAGAGCTGCTAAATAAAAATTCAGTTCTTTTTTTATATAGATTATTAGGTTTTCTTTTGGCCACCAACTCCCTCGATGGAAAGCGATGTCCTAGCCGAAGAAGGATCACATAGACCAAGAAGGTACTTATTCACTCTGGCCTTGAAGACACCCAGGTTGTTTTCAGGAAGCAATAGGACTATGGCAAAGCATTCCAGTCCCTAGCGATAAGGTGGAAGCAAACCGGCTAGTTTGAGCCCGTGATGGCATGTCGATTATGTAGAGACGGTGTTTACGTATTCTCCGACATCCTTTAAAGACCATACACAATTATAGTACCATAGACGGTTGTATTGCGATCTATTGAGTCAGCAAAAAAGCTTCAAATCATGCAACTGAATTTTAAAACAGCTATCTCCAACCAATGGAGCTGAAATTTTGCATACACGTTTAGTTTAGATGACAATACATGGTTAGCTAAGTGATAAGTCATTCTAAATCCAACATGGCAAACTCGCAAAGGTGGAGGATCAGTATTTTTTTCGCACCCCCATGATATCAAATGAAAGGGTTTGCTGAGAAGAATACAAAAAATAAAATGCCGTCACACTTAATGCAATATGGCGGACGCCTAAAAAAGCATGTTTTTAAAAAGTTTGTTTCAATTAATAATTTCATTTTTAATCTACTCTCTGAAAAGCTCTCATCAGGTACAACCTCGAAAAGTAAGTAGATTTAATATTTATTCCTTACCTTACAACTGCTGGTCTAGTAGGTACTCATTTCAACTATTTATTGTTCAAAAGCCTACAGCATTCACGCAGCTCAAAAAATGTATACAAATATACATACAGTTATACCTACATTCACAATGTACTGAAAAGCAGTGAATAAATCAGCTTAAAAAGTTCAACAAGTCTGCTGGGTTGTATCTAACAAAAGCGAGAACCCTGATGGTACTTGTACCTCATAGACGGGATGAAAGAAAATTAATTTATACCTCGACCTGGTTAGTAGAAAAATTACAGGAGGTAATTAAAGGACGTCCTTCTTCATTAGCCGGGCTTGGACGACCTTTATTGTTTAATGAATTTATACTTATTATATAAACCTGTTTTAGTTTCTTTAACGTGTATAATTATTTATCAAATAAAACAGGCAGCTGTAAATTTGCGATAGGCTTACTTTTTGTGCAAACATTATCACAGTCCACTTCCTGTAAGGCCACCGCCGTAAAACGGCAGGTGAATGCTGTGCTCTCTAGACGTGATTTTTGTAAGTATTTATTAGACTTAGTTCTGTGACCTTTCACCAAAAAGCACGAAAATTCTCATTTGTACAGCGATTTAGAATTTTAACAGTACATCATTATGTGTGGCGATGTATTGTGTTCGTCACCATTAGATGTTTAATCTTTTTATGACCTGTAATTTCGCTGAAAACATTCTTCAAACTTACACAATAATTTTTGTACACACTGCTTGTTGGTTAAATGGTAAAGGTGGTACTTATCCAGGCGGTCCCTATTTAAGATTCCTACTGCTACAATGGACCCAGGCCCAGCAATATGGGCTGATTATAATGATGAGAGATCGTGCTGGGGCTACAGGACTTTCACATATTTAACATATCATCCCTCTATAAAACATTCCATAAATCCCTTACAACCTTAATCCTCACCCCATTTCCGCTGTAATCCCAATTGTATCTGCGTTAACCAGAGCTCCTCACACACGTTATAAAATATATCAATAAACGATTACATTTAATTAATGTTTAAGCTCCGAGAGTCATATTATTGAATGATCCTATTTGCCCAAGCACCGACCGTCGATAAATAATTACTTCTGATTTATACTCACTATTAATTTTTAATTATGTCCGTGTAATGTTCCATTACTGGGTTTTAATGTAAACAATATAATCCAGCTTTTTCATTGAACTTCGATTATGTTCAATGTATCGAGCAAAGACACTGAAGTTATCGATGTTATGATACTTTTATAATTCACTAATAAATAATGTGTAATAATTCAGATGCAAACGCTTTTTTTTGTACTTTGTTATTTTATAAGCAAGATAGGAAAGTTATTGTCTGAGCTTCTTTTATACAAGGTTATCACCTCTTTTGGTTACCTCCATATATGTAGAGCATTATAAAATCTCAAGAATATTTGTAGTTAAACGCAGCATCTAATTTTTTCACAACTTTCTAGAAATAAAACTTGAAAGTATACCTTACCAAGTTTCACATAATCAAAGACATGTCGCCAACTACAAACATTGTATGAAGGTATATGCGATTTGAAAGGTCATGCTGAAAAATATATTGGTTGTCCATTTTATTGTGAGTGCAAGTTATATCAATGACTGGAATTCTCAGCTTTGTTGTAAAAACAATACTTGAAAATAAAATTTTTTTTTAGTACTTCAAGAAACAACAGAACTTACAGTTTGCTTGAAAAGTATACCTTACCAAGTTTCACATAATCAAGGACATGTCATCAACTACAACCAAGGTACATGCGATTTGAAAGTTCAGGTTGAATAATGTATTGGTAATTAGTCTATTTTCTCTGGTGATTGCAACTTTATTTAATGACTGAAATTCTCAGCTTTGTCGTATTACCAATACTTACAGTTTGGTTGTACTGAGTTCTATCGCTTCACAAAGATCGTTGTATCCGTCAATCAGTTGAACGATGTAACAGTGTACGTACCTACAACAAAATAAATAGGCACATTTAGTCCCGCATTTCACATAATTATGAGATAGAGGGTAGAAACGAAAACTTCAACGGTTAACAGCAAAGACACGAAATGTTGTATATTTAAACACTGTTTTAAACTATCACGGTTGTTCACTAAAGTTATATATTGTCGTATATTTACTACTCATTTTTTTACTATATATTTTAACTATTGATTTTATCCTGTTTCTGAGAAAAACTCTTTTCAGATACATCTCGAAAAATGCGTAGATTAAATACTTATTTCTCATCCTTTACATGTCAGTATTGTGGTGTTATAATTGGTGCGACATTTTCGCTTCGCGAAAAAGCACGTAAAATATAGAAGAAGAAAAAACATAATACACTTTCCAAATGCATCAAAAAATTCAACTTTACTTTTACCTATATCTTACCAAATTTTATAGTAAGAAACGAATTAAATTACCTATGCATTATTGGTAATTTTGATTTATTCCAAGACTAAAGTTGGTAGAAGTTCCAACAACTGAATTAAGTCAGTCATTACTTCATCAGAAGAGTTGAGAAAGTTGCCAGGTGCTAACGCCAGAGGCTTACTCGCAAGTTTGTGGCTTTGCTTTACGAGTACAAGTCACTTTATTCGGGCAAAGTCGCTTACTGCTTCGACAAAATGTAATATAACATTTTTCTACAATTTTCGAGATTTATTGCGGGCTGGCTGCATGTAACCGCTTTCTCACAGTAAGTGCAGTATTTTCCGGGATTATAAATAACTTCATATAATTATGTTACTCATCCGGAAAACTGTAATTTTTTGAAAATTCACATTCATAGATTTTATTATATTCAATAATGTTTGAGCGAGAGAATCAGCGACGGAAAGCTTATATAAGTATCTGTAATGTTTAACTAATACCTCAGATAGTTCAAACAATAGAGATGTGGTAAGGTGGGTGGCGAGTGCGAGCCATCAAGCCTCATTTAGGCCAGATGCCTTTAGTAGAACTCACCCTGCAGACGATCTTGTCGCTGTTTTTTTGCATGTGGACTACTAATTAGTTCATCGGTGTCGCTACAAGTTTCATAGTGTGCGTAAAAAAGGAGTAAGTGAGCCGTATCCGTACTTACAGTTTTTGCGTGAAGCGGTTTAGCGATATAGTGTTTTTTTATGGAGACATTTGAACACAAACAATAATTGTACTAAGGCTATCTCCCTTGTTTCTCTGATCTGAGGCTAATAATTATTAGTTAGGTTACTTCTAATATAATATGAATAGGCTTCAATAAAAAATCTCAGAGTGAAAAGGTAATATTAATTAAAAAATTATGAACTCAAATCTTGGAACCCTCATATAATACGGTAACTTTTAGGTACTATTTTCGCAACAATAGGCCAAGCAGCCTTATTTCATTGTTCATCGTAATGTCCACTCGAGCGAGAATGTTTATTTTATTTAACTAGTAGAAGACATTGTCATGAAATTAATGTTGTGGTTGTATTGTTTGGAAAATGCTTTTGGCCCGAGATTTTTCCTCTGTTTTCTCGCAAATTCATTGTCTGACTTTACAAAAGCTTTCCACACTATTGGTTTTCCTTATTCAGAACCTCGTTGCTTTCATTTTAATACAGTGCTTAAAAAGATCGATACAATTAAATATGTTTTAAATAAATAAACTATTTGATGAGTTATTTATAACCCTTGGTAATTTAAAGACGCTAGTTAGAGTAACACGATGTAGGAGTTCATGCAAGTAATTTTTTAGGGTTCCGTGCCCAAAGAGTGTAAATGGGACCTACGCCTACTAAGCCTACGCTGTCTGCCTGTCCGCCCTACCTTTCAACTTCTGTATCTTTCGAACCGTAATAAATAGCCAGTTGAAATTTTCACAGAATATGTAATGTTACGGCGGATTAACTAAAAATAATAATGAAGTCAAAAAGTAAAAAAACTTGGCATGATTATAGTGCACACTTTAAAGTAAAACAAAAAAATATAAATAATGGCCAGGTGCAAGTGGTTGACAAATTTTTGTTTACCACCAAGTTAAGCAACGTCGGGCAGGGTCGATACTTGGATGGGTGGCCACCTGGACGTGCGCGAGCCCGCACCTGGCTGGTTAATTATTTTACTAATAGGACCATCGAGCGCAGAAATATGTCGTATACTTCGGTCACGTCATAATTAAAGAATGACAAGTACAAATGACCCTAGCTTATCATCCAGGGGGAAGGTCACTGGGAAAAGAAGTACTGGCAGTTTACGATGGAGCACGCTTGTCTAGAAAAAACCGATTCGCTTGCTACATGAAACCACCCAGAAAATTATGATCAAAATCCCCTTTTTTTTTTTTAAATCTGGCAAGTGCCTTTATTAACTAAATATTTTTTTTTTTTTTTTTTTTTAATGCATGCGTACTGGGTATGTTGACATCTACCAGTTGGCAACCTACCCAGCATGCTGGCGGAATTACAACGTTAAATGTCAATTCTTATGCGTTGATCCAGAAACACGCCAGCAATTTGGTCACGCGTCGAATTTAACCAGGCGCTCTGAAAGATTTTGAAAACGAGATGAGCTCTTAGTCACCAAAGGTCCAATATTTCGACCAAACGGTTCAAATAATTATGTAACCACTTCCAAGGTTAGCATTAACAAGAATTAACTTTCTTATTTCTTAGATTTGAATTTGACAATAAATCAAACTGAAACTGAATCAAAGCTTAATTCCAATACAAAGTGCATTAAAATGGTAAATGGTTAATGCAATCTGATATTAATTGGCATTAAGTTTACAAAGGCCTAATCAAACTTCAGCCCGATCGCTAAAACCACCATGTTTTCCTTTTAAGTTATTACAGAAACAAAATGAAAAACGCAAGGAAAAGACACAAATTCTTGCTACGAGGGGAAATTGGCCCCTAAACAGGTCCAATTTCTCGGTGGGAGTCGACGAGCGACGACGCTAATCTTGCCGGAGCCTGGAGCAGCTTTCATTAGCATTTGTGTAATTTCATCAGCAGATCTGCCGACGGCAACGCCTGTCTCGTGCCATTTCACGCAGATCCTATTTGTCTAACTAGCCACCAGACTTTACATGCTTTTATTGCGTTTTGGCGGTTTTATTATATCCTTATCCGGCTTAATCTGTGTCGGAACTGAGTATCTGATGTGATCACGGAAGGTTCCTTCTGTTTTGGGCTATTTATATCTATTGTTAGGCTCCAAATAGGTAATATCTAAATTTTCCTTGGCCCTTGCCTCAGTGTCCATTATTTTAGACAACGTTGACCAGCCAAAACATATAAACTATACCCGTTTTTGTTTTGGTACTTACCCTACTAGTTTCACATACTTAGGTACTTAGAGAAATGCAGTATAAAATAAATAAAAAAAAGCATTATTTGTCTCTAAATAAAAAAAGTTAAGGCGAATATATGGTAGGTAGAGTTATTTTTTATAATACAGTTTAAAAAAAAATACAAAATTATAAAATGTATTAAAAATTCACAAAATTGCTTTTGTCTTTTTTTTCACTTTATGATGTATTTCAGTACACTTTTTAAGATTTTGCGGGTCAAGTTTATGTGAAATTAGGTGCTGAGTTGCCACCTATATACGTAGTAGAACTTTTTATAGCAGAAAATATTTCGATAAATATTTTTTTTATTAATTTTAGCCACTTTTATAAATTTTTATTTCGTTTTACCAAAACTGTAGCTTTAAATTTGAATAAAATCCACTCATAATTCTACTCAGATGATCCCAAAAGGGCAACGCAATCCATTACCCTGTGCAAACTCTAAGAATATCCTTGTTTGTTGAAAGAATTTCAGTGACATTTTTAATACACTTTCCGGCTCAAGCAAAACTCGCGCCTCGTTCCGAACAAAAGCTCGAAAACTTGTGGACAATGTAAAGCTTCTAAGGGTTTAACGTATCGTTTAGCTACACAACGTGACGTGATGTAAATATGCTTCAAACTTTGCCAGCACAAATGAGATATTAAACATAGCCCAATTAGTTTTATAAACTGCTACGGATGTTTAAAAGTTCGAGATAAAGTGTTGTTGTTTTGCGTAGCATAGTTGATTTCCAATTAGAATCCAAAACTTGTCGCGTATTTCATGTAGCCAAGAGTAATTTGTGAAACGTCGCGGTCAGTAAACGGTTTCGAATTCGGAGGCAATTTGAATAAAATTCCCAACAATGGGGGTGAATCGAATAAAAAGTTGGTATTTACTGGAAACTCGCGGTCGTTGCGAAACTAATGAGTCAATATTCCCGCTGGGAAGGGGAAGCTTTGATTTAATTTGCCTATAAATAACTACGAGACTTTAAAAGACTTGTTAATAGAAGTCCGCCACGCCCTCTTCTGCTCTTTTTATGAGTCAAGGATAATAAAGCAAGACTTGGCATACTCGTCAAAGTGACATAGTGAAGGTTTTATGGTCGGGCCTTGTGATGAGCAGTTACGTGCCGGGGGGTACGCCGCATTGAATAGTCATTTCAGAGCAATTTGCCGCCCAAAGGACTCCCGTGGGTCTCAATATGAGGGGCCCTCGATTCGACATAGAAAGAAAACTGAGTCGTGATGTATTATTATGATGTGCTATTACGATCCAAATGGAAATGAAAATATTAAGTTACTATCTGAAAATCTCACAAAAAATTATAAATGCACTACATAATAGTTTCTCTGTCTGCTTGTACCACGACTGAACGGATTATCCGATCTTAGTGAAAGAAAGGAAGGAAGAATGTAAAGCATAAACAAAGAACATAAGATACTTTTCCCTGGATGAAACTCACGGGTGAAATCGTAGGATCCAGCTCTTCAACAACGAATCAGACGAGCTCTTTTCACACTCGTGTTTGTACATAACCCAGTGCTTTTGGAAGCACTGAAAATTGATATTTTTCTTATAGTGGTTAATCGCTGTATTGTTTAGCTTATTATATACAATGTAGTTGTTAATTTAGGATTTTAGTGTGTGAATGAATTTGGAACGCTGTGAATAACTAATAGGATTATTGTGAAATAGGAGTATTTATTGAAATCAGATTGACAAACCTAATGCATTTATTGTGTACAATAAAACTGATGCAAATAAATCCTACTGAGTTTAACATAACACATTTCTAAATAGGAGCTATTCACATAACGATATACACAACCTAACGTTATCAATAACAATGTTATTTCAAGATTAAACAAGTACAATTCACTTGAGTAAATGACTATTCGATAATAATGCAGTAATAACGAAGGTAATTTACGAGCCACTGTTCAATTTTCCACTTCCGATCAAAAAATATGGCCAATGCAATTTCACTGCCACTTAATAACTTACACCCATATACTATAGTTGATGCTACAAATTTCACACGTAAATAGCTTTGTTTTCGTGTGAAATTTGTAGCACTCAACTCAAGAGCTTCAAACTTTTCAATAGCAGGTCATCCAGTAATGTTCATGCCAGAATATAATATACATGGTAGACAGGCAGTAGATTTGCTTCGAATAGACCACTAATTAGCGGGCTATATTGTACAAAATCCAACAAGAATGGCTTGCTACAGCGAATGTTGCTACCAGGGTCGCCAGACAGGACCTCCCAATTTTTCCCGGGGCGTTCCGATTCATTACAAAATCAAGTCAAACAAACTTTTTACAAAATTCTGAATTTTAAATTATCATTCACAATGTTAGCTCAATATTAAATTTCTACTAATTCTAAATTTCGTTAGCCATAGCTACGAGTATGTCTGGATGTTAATATCTATTTAAGAATGTATTTAAAAATATATATGTATGTATATCAGTCTCTGGCAGCCATATTACAAGCTTTGCTTAGTTTGGGGTCAGATGACCATGTGTGCAATAATGTCCCACAATGTCCCACAATAGTTATATCTTAATCTAAGATTTAAAAATTTTGGTCATGTTACTACTAGTTTGTGTGTATACCGCGACCAGACTAGTGACCCGCAAGGAGCACCTGTTCACGGGTATGACACAAGTCATGTGCCAACAATCGCCCTCCTCAACCATATCTGAGGGAAGAAAGTGACCCGACACACGACGCAGCCGCAAGGTGCCTTCGATGGTGAGCATAAATGCTCGAGGCAAACACCACAACCCTTCTTTGTAAACTTTTTTTTACATTTTAATCGCCTCCTTATTACATAATAATATTTTAAGTCATAGTATTTAGCGCAATCGTTGCGCTCGCTTACTACTATGAAAGTTGTGCTTTGTAATGTGCATAGTATTCGTTTAAAATTTGTAATATTTTTTTTTACTTAAGTTGTGTATTCCAAATTGGCTGTAAATACAAAAACATCCAAACCAATGTATTTTTTCTTGATGCGCATATACCTATGTCATTTATTGAAAACTACTTTCATTATGTCCTACTTTAATCTAATAGAATCACGCGTTTTTCTCTAAAATTTGCTTAGAGCCACGCACAGGATGAAAAAGAATTTGGCAACCCCATCACCATAACATAAACTGCAGTTTACTAACTGGCACCGGTGCGCTGCATGGTCAAAATATCACCTAACAACTTTAATATTGCACACAGCGGGGAAATTATAAAACCGGACATTAATTATAAAGTTTGTGACGCAAAGTTTGCACTGCAGTGTAATGTCTTGCTACCGTGCTGGTGCATAAATACGGGCGTTAACACAACCCATTAATGCTTGGAGAACACCTTATTTTTATTACCCTGAGGTAATAAGAACAAACTGCACCCCCAAAGCTAATATACCTGTAGCGGGGCGATGCTCGTGCGCCATTACGAGAAATATTGTTTCAGTGCAAGCATTACGCGCTGCAAATTCTCGAATACAAATTCAAATTAATTATGACAAAATAAATAAGATGAATGTCTCCCGGTGCCTCTTGAGTTTATTTTATCTAGTTTGAATAAAACATATGATGATAACTAAATCAATATGCTTTACAATACAAGAGTATATTTTCCAGGAATATTTATATGAGTGGGTTGAAGAGTTCAATAATCTAACTAAGAAAGGAAAATATTTCTGTTGTTGCTTCCGTTACACATACAATAGAAACCCGAAAAAAGACCCAAGAACTCAGGTAAAAATATCTTCCGATGTCGATAGCTATGTTTGCCATTCAGTTGATTGATTTGATTATGGTTGGGTTTTTAAAGAACTTTCAATACCCTCTAACGAGTCCCTAGGCTATTCCATAACATCCCTTCCTCCTTGCCCTTTGTTTTGTTCCTTGCAATCCCTCAAAATTGTTTAGCAAATCAAATGATCGGTCTCCACGCCAAAACAATCAGCGTTTTTAGCCGCTATCCCAGTAGGCCAACCATACGTCGGTAAAAAAAAAAAAAATAAGTTAGTCAAACGTTAAGAATCGCGCGATTGTTCGTGGGCTGAGTTACGGTAGAGTTTAATATAGACAAATAGTGGGTAAAATGAGCTTTTTATTATCACGTTGTGTGACAAATCTTAGGTCCATTGTCTAATATAATTTGTCGGCAGGTTCGGCGATAAACCTCGGACTGAGGAAATAAATAGCAGACAACCTTCGCCGTTGTAAGCACGGGCCATTTGAGAAATTTATTGTGTGCACTTAACCACATATAAATTGGCCTGTACCACGTGTTACGCTCTCTCGTTTCTGGGCGCAATGCTTCAGAAGTCACTGGTTATGAACAAATGTAACTGAACTGAAGTATACGTTTGCCATTGTTCATTTGTTCACCTACCGCAATTGACTATAGAGGCTATCTACAAGTGTTAAATATACTGTTTGCACAGTATTTTTATAACTTACTTAATTTGGGTTTATTATTTAGATATAGACTTTTCTGTTAACATTAGTATCAACTTTGATAGTAACATCTAATAGACCTGCTTCTTCTTTCGAGTCAATATTTCATGAATAATAAAATTTATATGAGGTTTTTGAACCAGAATGAGGCAACCTCCTTGGCCTCATTCCGAGAGCATAGTGCAAGTTTTTCCAATTGCATTTACCTACTCGTTCGCGTTAACGTTGACTACTATTTGTAAAAAATAAGAGCAGTTCCGTCTTAATGGCGCTAGATGGCGGTATTCTTATTTCATACAAATCGTCAACTTGATCGAGTAGGTATAAAATAATATAGACCTACTGTAACTACAACATGTTTTGTCTCGATTTAGCGCGAGACACTTTTTCTCAACAAAAATTTGATAGTCACTTAAAAGCATAGATTAATTAGCTTTAACATTTCTACAGAAGATTTTTCAAATATTAAGAAACTCAGACTAATTATTAAATAATTAAAATATACTAAGAAATTGATGAACAAAGTAAAAGTAACAAAAAAAGTTAGATACCTCACGTTCTTACGAGTAGATACTCTTTTTGCAAGTAAGAATTCCATAATTACTGAAAGCTTTTATTTCTAATTTAGGCCAAAGGAACCTATTATAAAGTTCTTTTAGGCTCCGGTAACTGAATAACTTGAACGCTCAAGTACGCAGAATGATGTAGGTTCAAATTTCATGTAAAGCTTCATAACAAAATCTACGAACATATTATTATGTTAAGTAACCGTTCATACGAAAATTCAATTTCGTTTTATTCACTCAATGTCAATTACCTATCGTATAATTATCAACATTTTGTTTAATAATTTGTATTCGAATGAGATTAATCGGGACTGTTATTATATACGATAACCAAATGAAAATACGTACCCAAATATACAGAGTTAGACGTAACGGTAGTAATAAGACGATAAGTTTTTTTTTTATAGGCTTGCGTTTGACCTCCTGCTCGCCTGATGTTAAGCAATGAAGCAGTTTACGATGAAGCACGCTTGCCTACAAGAAACTGACTCACTCGTGATTTGAAGACAACCAGATTTTATCTATCGGGGAACACCCATTCAGACAGCGCATTCACAGACCAGCAGACGTACAATAAAAATGGAATCAAAGCGCTTCGTACGGGTTTTCAGAATATCAACCATATAGCGATATCCTCTCTCTCTCTGAGAGAAGACCTATCATAGGCCTATCATGTTTCCACTGCTTCCCGGTAGTAGCCAGCCACTGCCAGTAGTAAGTTGATACTGTACTGTGAACCATAAAGCGGTGTCGATTTTTCGTGCGCACTCTAGCAATCCGATAGAAAAATGTGCAAGAGGGAATTACATCATGCAGATTCGTGCACACTGTTTGAAATGTATCCGATAAAAAACCAAAAGACTAGCAACTTTGCGGTGATGCTCAAGACTGAAGCTTAGTATGAACTAGGGATCCCTTGCTGATGAGCCTCTTGCCACGTTTCTCAATAGACTTCAACGCCCCAAGCTGGTTAGGTGATCCATCCCACAGGTTAGAGTGAAGTATCATCGCACCTTAGTATACCCAGCTTTTTGGAACCTTGTTCTCAATATGAGAATAGGAGCCAATTTTGAGGGAGATGTCAGAGAAACGTCTAAAAGCTCAAGTGTCAATCATAAATAATCGATGTCTATGTCTAAGTCTTTTCGGACTGGATACATTCCGGAAAGTAGGAGCCAGTTGGAATACCAGCGTCCTTTTGGAAGAGAACAGACACGCCTGAGGGTCATTGTACGCATAATTATGAATAACCTTTCACCACCGTTGCGTGCAACCCTGTATATTTGCACAGATGTTAGAGATCATGAGAAAGCCTCCACCTGTTTTCTGCATTTTCGTTAATTAAACAATTACATAATAATATCATTCGTTACACTTAATAGCCTTTTGCAAAACAAACATTTAGTTACTTAATCCTAACCCAATACACTGTGAAGAGCACAAAAGCCAAGGCCCGGTAGCATTGCTTTGACAATCCTTTGTTCTTTCGTTGTTGGTTGGATTCCACTAGACTTTTTTCAACACGCAAACAAAAAGGGTACGAAGGACGGGTTGATTCCGAATCGCTCGCCAAAAACTCGTTTTAGCTTTTACCCTTTTGAGACATAAATGCTTTCTTTTCGCCTACAGTTCTGCAGACTCAAAAATACTATTTAATCGGTTTCAATCGCGAATGTGAACGGTTATAAGCAGAACAATAACGGACAAAAAAATACATACAGACGAACATAAGACCTCCTCCTTTTTGGAAGTCGGTAAAAAAATACAGTTTGTGGAAATTATGAATAAAGAAAATTAAACATAAAACACGATAAGTAAGGCATTGAAAAATCCACTATTCACCTCCAGGCTTCGTTATCAGATCTTCGTCACAAATTGTATCCTATGGGACTCGTTAAATTATACTTTATATTATTGCACCCAAACTTGAGGGGATTACTTTAGCCCTTGAAGATTCCCACTATCCACCTCCTGGGTCCATCATCAGATCATTTCAACGGTTTCTAATTGTTGTGTTGTCATCCGAATTACATACTTATTGGGTTACACGGAAAACTAACTACTTATCATAGATGTTTGTTTGCGATCGCGTGCCATCTCGCTTACGCACATAGTGTGAGTAAGTATATGCGAACGGGATGGATGCAGTCGCGATCAAACACGGTGGTTATGCCAACATCATATCGAATGAGCTGTCAGTAGCTAAAATCATTACGATTAAGATGTTTTCAATAACATCTTTAATCTCATTGTCAGGGTTGATAAAGCAATAAATGAGATAAGATTAGATTACGAACGAACGAAATATTGCGAATGAGACAAATTGAGTTTTGTTTTTGGCGTAACTAGATCAATCAATAAATTCGCCACAAAATTCGTCCTGTCAGTAGTCGCGCACTGAATATGAATCGGTCATAGGTAATTTCATTTATATAGTCGTGCGTATTGTATAGCTTGTGTTGAACTGCGAACTGGCGTGTTCTTTTAAGAGTTCCGTTGCAAAACGAAACCCCAAAATAAGTTTTCCTTGTCTTTCTGTGGAACATGGTCATTTTACTCAGACTAGTGGGAGTCTATTGATAAAAGTGCTGCCAAGAAACTCATCGAAAACTGACCACTTATTCAGACTAAACTTCTCAGTCTTGAACATTGGCGCAAAGTTGCTAGTCTATAGGTTTTTTATCGGATATATTGAGTATGCATCAGATCTGCATATTCTAATAAGCTTCTGACCATTTTTCTTCGGACGGCCAGGGCGGGTACGAATAGGCGACGAATAATCATGGTTGATATTCTGACAATCCGTACCAATGTCTTTGATACCACCTTTATTGTGCGAACCGCTAGTCTGTTGAATGCACTGCCTGAATGGTTGTGATAGATACAATCTGGGTCTCTTCAAGTCGCGAATCGGTTTCTTCTAGGCAAGCGTGCTCCATCGTTGACCACATCATCGCTTAAGATCAAGCAAGTGGTGGTCAAACGCAAGGCAATAATTGAGTAATATCAATTATAAATTGTTTTTTTTAAAACCCTCGATAAAAGATCGGCTAATCTATAAACGGCTTAACAGGTTTTCTTGAATCAAAGCTAAGAACACTCTTGAACAAGTCACCTTTCCAACAAAAAATACTAAATCAAAATTGGTTCAGCCTTTGGCGAGATACGATCCACAGATACATAGATATACACGTTAAACTTATAACTCTTTTTGCGTCGGGGGTTAAAACAATACTTTAAATCCTATTGTGTTGCAATTTACTAATCGTATAGATAACTTGCTACAAAGGAAAAGGTTTAAACTACATATTTATATCAATTGACAGCTGCAGAACGCCATCATGAGCATGTTATGATATGCACTAACTTTTTAGAGTTCCGTACCCAAAGGCTAAAACGGGACCCTATTACTAAGGCTCCGCTGTCCGTCCGTCTGTCCGTCCGTCCGTCCGTTTGTCACCAGGCTGTATCTCATGAACCGTAACAGTTAAGCAGTTGAAATTTTCACAGATGTGGCATTTGCGTTGCCGCTATAACAATAAATATAAAAAACAGAATAAAATAATATTTAGGGGGGCTCCCATACAACAAACGTGATTTTTTTTGCTCGTTTTTCTCGATATTAATAACGGCAACAGGTAGACGCTTGAAGTATTCACAGAATATTTAGTTATATATTTACTTTAAAAATTAATAATTTTTGACCCGGGTATGTCCTAAAGCTGCGACCAGAAACCGCCAGAGGATGGCAGCAGCATCCTCCTACTTACATGGTGGAAACTCTGCGATCCCCAAGTGGATTTTTTTTGCTCGTTTTCGCTCGATATTGATAACGGCAAGAGTTAGACGCTTGAAATATTCACAGAATATTTAGTTAATATATTCACTTTAAAAATAAATTATTAAATTAAAATAAAATAAATATTTAAGGAGGGCTCCCATACAAAAACGTGTTTTTTTGCCGTTTTTATAGATAATGGTACGGAACCCTTCGTGCGCGAGTCCGACTCGCACTTGTTTGTAATAATACTACTGTCAGTATGCATTTAATTAACAAAACTTAAAATATATTGTCCACTTTGTAAAGATGTTTTTGCCGAGCGCAGACTACTAGCAGTTTAACGCTGCGTCCTTTAAATACAAAACATCCTAACTACCTCGAATCTCACAAAATTCAATACCGTTCTTAGTACTTGGTTTTATTTGGGCATAAAACGAAAAATCAATCACAATGTTTATGTCGCAGTTTTCCCAGAGCATCAAACCGTAAACGATTGTAGAAACGGTCTGAAAGAAAATTATTAATGCTCCAAACACGGTTGCGGACCAAAGTTTTATCGAGCAATAAATTCAACAAATGACTCAAATTAGAGCTTTATATCGCACGCTCTGCCGACGTTGTTTATTAAAAAAACGTTTTCGTAAATGAAAATGTGTGGAAAGGGAAAAAACAACACGAAACTTTTCTTGTTCCCAAACAAACACGACACACGTAGAGTCACAGGATTGAATTGATTAAAAACTTCACCGGTCCGTGTTACGTTTCCACCTAGGAACCGAATTTTGGAGATATACATACATACAGCAGCTTATTTCACCTTTTCGTTTAACAACCTCATAAATCAAGCACAGAATAAGAGCGGTAAACTAGGTGCAATCTCCAGAGGTGTTGTTGATAAAGGTGTAAGGTACACGCGCGCTCTTTGTTCTCGTACATAGATAATTAGTAGGTTAGGTACAACACTTCACACTTAATAAGCACTATCGTTGAATTTAAAGGACCTTTCCAGTGTAGGGTTTTGACTCCGGATGATTCAAAGGCGAAATTCTGTCCAGCTCTTATAATGAGGGCGAGGGTTACGTTGCTTTTATTTCGCCGTAAAATCAAGCTGTGAAAAATGAAGCCGTAATATTTCATGTTGGCACTGAAAAATGTTAAGTTTCGGGAGCGAGGTGATGTAACTTTTATATCTCTTTGAAGTAGCTGTGTCTATCACTATGAATGTGCGTAATATTTTTTTGAGAAATGACTGTTTGAGAATTGTTATAAAAAAACTCGGAAAATTGTTAAGTTCAAAAAGTTTAACCATCTACGTTCTTAACTGTAAAAGTTTCCACATGATTTCTCTACATTTTTGTGCTAAATATTCCGCTTTCCACGTAAATGTAGAACCAAACTAAAGTAACGTTGAATATGTAGAAATCTCTAATGAAATACGTATTTTGTTGCAGGTTCCATTTGAATTCAACAAAACGAAACGTATTATGTTACTTCGTGTTCTTCAATTCAGATAAACCAGCGAAAGCTTTCAAAACTGGAAGCTTCGAGTTGCTGTTACAAGTCTTTAGAGCGACGACACTGATGTGACAAAGTGGCTCGTGCAACACTGTCCAGTTTCCAGGTCCTTCATTCGTATGCCAGCGGTCTCCCTTTTTGCACCGCCTGTTCAGTCTAGACGCGAGCTGCCTAGCTGAAACTCATTGTTTTCAACAAAGGAAACTTAAACTTGGAGAGCGCAATTATGCGGCTTCGTTATAACATTAGACTTGCTGACTTTTAAATTTTTACGCTCATACCAGAACATTAATTATACATTACTGCAGCAGCGGGCAACATAGGCGTTAATGCACACTTAAGTCCTTAAATGCCCAGTTTTCGCCAGACCTTGCATAATACTTTACTCAAATATTACGTGGATGTTCGATTAAAAATATTCTTACTTAATTATTTTAGTAACTTTTACGATTAATTGTAAAACAGAAAACGTTGCCTTATTATTGTCGCATGACTATATGGCTGGTAATATGAGCCAATCCCAGGATACCAAGTAATAAGTATCTGGTAATATCAATAATTTTTGGTCTGTCAACTCTAACGGAAAATCGGCACATTTTATGAAAAATTTTTATCAAACCTCTTCGCACATTGAACTAGGTATTTGAATTTTTATTTAAGTGGTTTTTTTTCTTTTCATGAAAACATTAAATAGGTACCATGTTTAAGAAAATTTGTTTAGAATGCAATGTAGTCAAGAATAATGAAGTGCAATTAAGAGCGTGGATTAGGGATTGCAGAGGCGAGGCGGTCAAAATGTCTATTACGCTAATTGTTAGGCACAGTAGGTGTGGGAACGGTTCTCAAAGCTTTGCCCCGGGAGCGGTGCACCACAGGCTCGCCCGCAATCTGTAAGTGCTTTGTGTAGGCCACGTTATTGGCTCATGTGGTCCGTGCCGCTATTGTATGAAGGTCCAGTAAGCCTTAAACGCCTTTGACCTCGTTTGGAAATCAAGAGGCATTCAGCTATAATCCCCCTAAAGGCTAGATAACATGCTTCAACGTATTGATATCCATTTGAAACTATAGGTTTTTTGCAAATAGGCTAATAATTGGGCCCTACAAGAATCCACAACACCATTACCATCCTGGGTTTCTATTCCCATTTTTCGTAACGTCGGTTTAACTCTAATAAAATATGACATGAAGGTTTTTGAGAGCTTTGCCATACAAAATCTGTCAAAGCTGCAAAAACCTTCATGACAAAATGTATAACTTATAAAGGCCTTTCATTTTTAACCGACTTCCAAAGAGGAGTAATTACTCATGTTTTTTTTGGTACCTCATAACTTTCGACAGGGTGAACCGATTTTGATAAAAAAAAAATATCCCGTGTGGTTCCATTTCAATTTGGTCCAGTTCTGACATTTTTATGATGTTGGTTTTTTATATTGATAATTATCCATTACACCATCAATACGTTTTTTTTTATATCGGGGGAAATCTTCACAGGGGAAAGATACCCGCCTGCATCGGGTTTTAGCCGGATTGTGTAAAATAGCACCGAATAAAACTCCTCGGAGGCTGTACCTGACGAAGGGCACAGATATCTCCGTAAAGACGCACAAGTGTCCTCCTAGTACATTTCCTAAGGCAAAATTCCCGGGAAACTACTCCTTCTTCCTTACCTACAATGTCGTATGCCTCGGCTCGACCCACGAGCCCAAATATCTCCATTTAATTGGATTTGACGATAGGCCAATCTCTAAAAATACAGTTTCGGTATCTCCGAAGCTATATTGAATATAATATTTAAGCTGTATTTTATATCGGCGCCATCAATACCAAACAATTGCTTTGTTAAATTGCCAGCGAATCTAGACGAATCGACAATGAATAAATGCATGCTTTGACAACTTTTCACTATTTTAAATTGAAAACAATTCGACGTGACGACAGTCGATTTGTAGACTCCGTTTGATAAATAGGTACGTCCAAACAGTATTCCTACTATATTGCGAAGCGCATTAACATTTAGATATCGACGCGTCATCTAGCACCTGATCCCGGGATTATTGCGAGACGAAGATGTCTCCTCTTGCATATTAAAGGCCCTTTCCAAACATATCGATTTCAACTACAATGCCAGTCAATTCAAATATCCAGAGATTTAAATGTTGACGTCTTTTACGTGTGTTGATGAAACTGATACAACCTCAAAATAGAATGGTAATAAAAACTTAAAATATTTTTGTTGAATGTAAGTAGATTCCCAATAATTCTTCCTTTCTATTTTTTCCTTTTTTTCCCGCTAGTGTTATCTTGAATTGTTATACTCTATGTCACTCCCACTATTAAAATGATTCAAACGACACCTCTGTACGGGCCTACCACATTATGTCGAAGTCGATTAAGCCGTTCAGGCTGTAGGGCCTGCCAAAGAAACGATCATACATGCATACATATATTCATACGTACATACACTCGAAAAACATAACCTTCCTTCTAGCGCACTTGGGTAAAAACCCTAACCCAAAAATTGACTTTATTAAGTAAAAAAAATACTTTTTAAAAACAATATTTTTCTGATTCTCAGCAAACCCTTTCATTTGATACCCATATCGTGATGGTAGATAAGAACATTTTGTTCGTCATCTTGAGGCGTCCGCCATATTGAATTTATCAACTAGGACCAAAGTGCTTGGGATGACAAATCCAACGAACCCAAACTCTACGGGGTTACGTCGTTTCGTTTAGGAGTTCCCATGGCTACCTTCTGTCTCCAACATCAGACCAGCTCGATGGTACCATAACATTATATTGTCATCGAACTTACATTAGTATGCCAAATTTCAGCTGAATCGGTTGTGGTCAACTGGTCTAAAATTCAGTTGCAAAATTTGTCCCACACTAACAGGTCAACTTAAATTAAAGCTTGTAAAAAGAACCTACACACAAAACAACTACTTACAGTTGAATTTGCGTCATTGCGAGTAAATATGGTGACCGAATATCAAATTAACAAAATTTCGAACAACTTCTCGCTGACTGAAAATTTGGATAGAGTTGCAAATTATTAGGACAGTTTCCTGAAACAGTTCACCCTGCATAATTATTTTGTAGATGTGAAACACGTCCTTCACACGCGTAGCCACGAATAACTAATGGAGCTGACACGCAATAGGCCCTTTTCAAAGTTAAAATGAAAGGCCGAATGCAGTCAATTCAATCAGCCCCAACAAAGGGCGTCCATACTAGTTGGTATTGGGTAGTGAGTATACCGGCTGACCTGACCGTACCGCGACTAATCCAAGCAGATTCGGACAAACCCCCCATTACCCTGATTGATTTTCGACGTTCCGGTACTGGTTAGGAAATACAAAGGTCTGCAGCAATTTGGGAGCGCTTTCAATTTGCACTGAGCCGCTCGCCTCTCAATTTGAATCACGGAGTGGACCGCAACTCTGTAAACCGAACCCCGACCGCAACTATCGCCTGAGAATCTCCTACACTCCATGCCTCTTATCGTTACCAATCTCGTCTTGAGATTGCATCTAATATCCATGAACTGAAGCATAAATGGTTATGTCAACAAAAACTCTTGTAAAAGTACCTAGATTGCATTTTAAGAGGCAAAAGCTTTCATACGTTGGATTTTATTTTACGAATAAACAAAAAAGAACGACAAAGAAAAATTTCATAAAGTAAACACGAGCAGAAATATCTCCATAAACCGAACGTACAAATATAGAGCGTAGGTATACAGGTTGAATATTGCACCTACCTGCTGTGAAATTCATGACGTGTGCCGGGACCTCTGACTGATTGAGCTCTGTGTGGGCTGTCGTATGAATACGACGATCGATTCAGGGTATGGTTTTGCTCATATGAATAGTCTGACCACTGTAACAGTTCTAGAGCTTTGACCGAATCGCATAAATGTCGATATGTTAGCTATCGCTATCGGAATGGTTTATGTACCTAGCAGAGTTTTTGTATCATCATCATCACCACCATCAGCTAGAAGACGTCCACTGCTTAACATAGGCCTCCCCCTTTAACCTCCACACTGAACGACATCCTGCCATCTGCATCCACTGAATGCCCGTGACTCTCACAATGCCGTCGGTCCATCTACGGAGGCTTACCTACGCTGCGTCTTCCGGTTCGTGGTCTCCACTCAAGAACCTTTCTTCTGCATCTGTCATCACTTCTTCGAGCGATCATACATTCATGATTTTTTTGTATCATCATTGCTTAAATTGTCTATAGTCTGACATCAAAGCATTTATTAACACGCTTTTATTTGCTTCACTTGTGACTATACTATTTCCATTCGTTTATTTCCTCTGACAGACGCAGTAACATTGTAAATAGCCGTATGAAAATATTTCACTGAATACCTGCTAATAAGTTCATTTTTCTGCTTACCATCAGGCGGCCTACATGGTTTTTTGCCGCTCTTTTTATTAAAAAAATAAAAATAGTTTAGGGTCCCTTGATTTGTTTTAACGATTCATATGGGCGTGTTTTTATAATATCATACAACATTATTATGTAAATAATGATTTATTAAAATTTTATCTAGGAAACTTTTCAAAAAGACCAATTACTAACTAAAGGCATCTTAGCAATGGTTTTCCATATGACAGTTTAATTACACTCACAAAGCTTCATTTCATTCAAACCCTTTGATAATACCATTCAATACCATGAAAGATTTTCTCATTGGCTCCATTCACGTCGCGACTTCAGACGTCGCGTTTTGATCCACGTAATTTTCACGATGACTGAAAATTAAAGAAGTCCCACGGGAATCCAATTTCACGGGAGCGGTAATCTCATTAGAGACGGCTGACTTTCATTAACATTTATACGATTTCTGACGGAGAAAAGTTTGAGAGTGTTGCCACCGAGGAGTTGGGATGCACCTAATATAAATTCGTACCCTGGACCCTGGAAGCAGGTGGCCTGTTAGAGTTGCACTAGTCTCCTTCCCACCATTCCTTCACCTTCAATTTATGCACCAACTTCTATTTTTTGGAGCTTGCAAGCGTATTCCATATTTCTAATAATATCGCTAATGCGACAGTCTTCGCACTATGAAAATGTATGGTGCCGCTTCCGAGGTCTGCGTCAGAAGCGTGCGGCCGATGACTGACGTCGCCAAACATTTTCAAATCACATCATCCGCGTGCGAGTTAGACGCACGCGGCTGCAATCGGCTGCGATGCACAGGAGTCAACATTTATCATAGGTACATTCAAAGGACCTACAAAAGTTACAAAACCAAAACAAATGGATAAAAAGTGCACCGCATGGAATCGCAATATTGCGCCAGCCGGGATTGCAATATTTTCTTTGAATACAATACGATATCGTGAACCAAGCTATGCGAACATATATTTCCCTGCTGTCATTTTCAAAAAATATAACGCAGGAATATTAAAATGTGCAGCTCCTATCGAAGCTTAAATATTGTGAAAAATCTGGAGCCAAACAGTCACTTACCAACAGGCGAGTCGGTGGTCAAACGAGGATCTAAACGCGATAAAAAGTGTTGCGGTTCTCATACAATTTGCTAATAATATTATTCAGACACATTCTTATCATATGAAATTAATGAAGCGTAGTAAATAGTGATAATTATACGATAGTACCAACCTCACTTATCGCGGAGACCTACATTCGATCGCGCAGAACGAGAAATCGAAACGAACTCTCAATCGGCTCGCATCCCACTTTACTAAGACAAAGGCGAGGAAGCAAGTTTCCTCATTTATCCACCCGAAGATCCCACAGGATAGTGAATTGAAACGAACGGAAATAGAAAGTCAAGCGGTTTAGGTACAGACAGATACATCCTAGCAGAATAATAGCGCCCTACATCTAGCTGCAAACGTACAAAACAACTATCTTAATGCTTCGAGAAAAGGAAGTGGTAAAAGTGCGAAGTTTATTCCATACTTTACCTTCTTTGTAAAGGTTGAAAGAGGAATACTACAAAGAAATATGGCTATAAATACGGAAAATGTTGCTTTCGCGAAAATAGAGTGTCATGAATGTTAGAAAATAAAAACCTATACCGCTGAAAGTTTTAAACCTGACCTTTGAGAGACTAAGGAAGTTAAGCCAATGAAAAAATACATAAGATTACGCTCGACACAATAATTGAGTTATACACTGTCCACTTGTCTAAATATTTTGGCCAAGCAAAGACAGGTACTCAATCAAGTTCAATTATTTCTTCTGAATTTACTGGATGCAGGGCCTATATAGATAGTTCGAAATAACAAGGACGTTGGATTGGCAATTAGACATTAACTCAACGACGAAATTCCTCAAAGGTCCTCTGTTATTATTAGAATCTGTCTGATAACTAACCGGGATAAAATTGTTCCGGACAACGTCATAATACGTCCAATTTGTCCAGGGACTCTTTAGAAAATGTATGAATCTTGAAGGTCTCGGGACACGGGTTACGCCTATATAACATGACAAGGTCATACCTACTCTAAATAAGTAACAGGCTATTCTTAGCGTAACTGTCAGAAAGGGCTAGAATGGTTTATCTAATATTACGTTCTTTACAAATGCAAAGTGAAATATGAATATTCCATTAAGGCAATTTAATTTCAGGTGTGCCATCTGTGCTTCTTTAATATACTCGTATATCTCCAAACAAAGTTTTTGTACTTACCGGAAATTTTAACGGAAAGTGAATCAAAAACATACTGAACTGTTAGCAATTTGGTCATATTCGATTACGGTCCCTTTCATTTTTCCACTGATTGAATGTTGTTACACCAGGCTACCTGACGGGCTATTGGTAGAAATTGGTGGATGGTTGAATGGTTTGGATGGTTGGTTGGATTGGTCGGTGGTTGGGAATTGTCAAAATGGTTGATTGGCTTGGGCAAAGCCGCTAAGCTAGTCGATTGCCGTAGTCGACAGCCAACCAAGTAATAGATTGTCTCTATTTACCAGTGAATTAATTGACACAAAGCCAATAGTGGCTTTATTTAGTAGAAGAGGTTGTCAAATGGCCTGGTGTAAATGGTCCAATAATAAGTGATGACAACCGTTGAATTGGTACAAAAATTATACATACCTAAGTAATCTAAATTCATCGTCGGGCTATACGATGATGATGGTAGTGATGATGATGATATCCATGCTGACTTCCGCTACAGCGGCAATTAACTGTTGTTAGGTTCATGTTTACCAAAATTTAACTTAATGATTATTTCTTGAACTGACATCTTACGTATGGAAAAGAGGCAAAACCAGTCGTTTTATTCGCCTTTTTAAGTTTCGGTGAACTTTGCACTTAGACGGTTACACGTGCAAACTTACACATAGGGCTAATATACCTACCCAATTTAAAGGCTTCACTCACGCTAAATTTTCACAAAACTTTTACCTGGCAAAAAAAGGTTATTTTATTCTGTTAGACTACTAATTTCAATAGACTAGTAATTAAAGACGCATGTCTTGATGATGCCTTTATTGAAAATTTAATTGAAAATATGTTTATTTTTTCAGATAAAAGGTTTTTAAGGCCTTTGCCCAACGCTTATTTTCACTCAAATATGACCCTGTCCTTAATTATGTGAAACAAGTAAGAATAAAAAAGATTTATCGGATCGTTAATGTGAAAATTAAACACCAAGCTGCTACTTAAGTAGTAAGTGCTCAAACTTAATTATAATAGGTCGGGGAAAAAGTCTTTTCGTATTTTGTATGTATAAAGTTGTAGTAAAAATCTTATCCGTTGTACTGTTTGTATCTGGCTGGTTTTGATACCATTAAAAAGATGACATTTTAAAAAAGGAATACAAAACGTAAAAAGCAATTTCCCGCCATTTTTCAATTGTTTTTTTGTTCGATAAAATGAGTGAATCTAACGAACAAATTCGATATATTGTGAAATTTTATAACAAAAAAGGGAAAAATGCGACACAAGCCGCGAATAAAATTTGTGACGTTTATGGACCTAATGCAGTGTCATCAAGAGTAGCACAATGTTGGTTCAAGCGTTTTCAGTCCGGGAATTTTGATGTCAAAGATGCAGCTCGCTCTGGTCGCCCTGTTACGGATAAAGTCGATGCCATTTCTGAAAAAGTGGACCAAGATCGGCATATTAGTAGTTACGACGTAGCTGAAGAACTGGGGATTGACCACAAAACAGTTTTGACCCATTTGAAAAAAACTGGGTATACAAAAAACTCGATATTTGGGTGCCACACGAGCTCACTGAAAGAAACCAAATGAATCGTGTACTCATTTGCGATTCTCTATTGAAACGTAACGAAACCGAACCGTTTTTGAAAAGATTGATCACTGGTGATGAAAAATGGATCACCTACGACAAGAATGTGCGCAAAAGATCATGGTCAAAGGGCAGTGAAGCACCACAGACTGTAGCGAAACCCGGATTAACACGTAATAAGGTGATGTTGTGTGTATGGTGGGATTGGCAGGGCATCGTTCATTATGAGCTTTTACCGCCGGGCAAAACCATCGATTCGGATCTCTACTGCCAACAGCAGATGAGACTCAAACAAGAAATTGAGAAAAAACGGCCGGAATTGATCAACAGAAAGAGTGTGGTCTTTCATCATGATAACGCCAGACCGCACACATCTTTGGCCACTCAGCAAAAATTTAGAGAGCTTGGTTGGGAAGTGTTAATGCATCCACCATATAGCCCTGACCTTGCACCCTCAGATTTCCACCTGTTTCGATCTCTTCAGAATTCTTTGGGTAGTGTTAGATTAACATCAAGAGAGGACTGTCAAAACTACTTGTTGCATTTTTTTGATCAGAAGTCCCAAAAATTCTACAGCAACGGGATCATGTCACTACCTACAAGATGGCAACAAGTTATCGAACAAAATGGCACATATATATTATAATTAAATGTAATTAAACTTGAAAAAAATATGTCTTGAATTTGTTTAAAAAATACGAAGAAACTTTTTCCCCGACCTTATATTTTGTCGTTATGTTAAGGCTTACATGAAAACGGAGTAAGTACTTCAGATCTAGATGTGTCCACATTTTGCGTCGCACATAGCTGATCATTTCCCACACATCCTATCAAGATATGACAATGGGACGCAACGCGTGCTCTAGGTTATCTGACCGATGCCCAGACGCGACCCGTTTGACCTAATTACTTATCTTCTGTTATATATAATGCGTCATAAGTTTCCGATCCTCTTTGTTTTGGTACAAACGCTTGAAAACATGACCTTGGTTTATTTACTTACGTAGTCCCTCCCGGAAGATTGTGATTGTGGCACTGAGACGTACTTACCTAGAAAAAAAATTACGAGTTAAACACTGTTTTAAACTATCACGGTTGTTCACGTAAATTATCGTTTTTTTAATGCATAAATAGGCTTGCGTTTGACCGACAACTCGCCTGATGTTAAGCGATGATGCGGTCTAAGATGGAGCACACTTCCCTAGAAGAAACCGATTCACTCGCGATTTGAAGACACCTAGATTGTAACCACGGGGAACACCCATTCAGGCAACGCATTCCACAGACCAGCAGATCGCTCCATTTTATATGATCGTTTACGGGATATTTACAGTGATTAGGTTATGGTTGGAGTTCCCGATATTTCAGCGCAGCTACAAACACGCGAGTGGTTTGCCAAAACCTAATCATTGTAAATATGGCGAAAATAATCATATTTTAGTTCAATGTTTACAATAAATATGATTGTAAATGTACGTAAGACGCGATGCCAACTTAAGTAACGTATCACTGATTTTCCACTCAATGCAATTGCTTTGAATGTTGAGAGAAATAGTAAGGCTATAACGCGCCTGAGAAATTGTCAGATCACGTCATCTCATGATACGTAGATAGATATATGGCCTCTAATGTTGTACCACTTTCACATGTCATATATCTAAACAAACTGTGCAAAACAAACATACTGTCAGCTAACTATTAATAACTAGTTTTTTTGCCCGCGACTTCGTACGCGTAGATTTTCATATAAACCTTCAATCCTTTTTTCTTCCCTTAATCCGGTCCTTACGCACAATAACATAGCCTATACTTCAATCTGGTCATAGCTAAGCATATTCGTGAAAACCGCATTTAAATCCGTCCGCATTTTCTTCCAGGGGTTTAGGCGATGTGCGTGAACTATATATGATATATGATTGATATATTGATAGAAGCATAACAGTAAAAACTGATTTCAAATCAAAAAGATAATGTGACCACCGTGCAGAGCATGTTTTGAAGTTTTCTTTTTGTCTAAACCATAAAAAGTATATCATATCATGTCGGGATGATACATCTCTGAAATTTGACTGTCCAGCTTCACTCGTTCAAATTTTTCTATGACCATGCAATTTCTGAACTATATGAATACGACCACAAGTATGTCTTTGGCCACGGAACCCTGACATATGCTTGTCTTGCATTGGATTGAATCACCAAAGAGGTTGTAAGGCCTATGTTTTTATAACATCCTTGAACTACACGTTCATTCATCTAAGAAGGTTAAGGAACCTTCTTTAAATTTAAACTGATTATCTGAATGACAGTTGACAGTTTCAAATTTTAATAATGGCTATGTCAATAACATTCTCTTACAGAAAATAATCATTGATTTTTTAATTTCTTTTATGTAATAATAAAGAATTAAAATAAATGATATAACATAGATATATCTGGTAATTTGTAAGCATATTCGTGAAAACCGCATTTAAATCCGTCCAGTGGTTTAGGAGATGTGCGCGGACAAACAAACAAACAGACACAAATTCTAAAAACTGTCCTATCATGTTCAGCTGCTTATTTTAAGGCGCCCTGTGTGTTTTTTTTTTGTTATCTCGCAATTACAGATTTTTTTATCTCCACGTTTTTATTATATGTATAGATAGATAGAAGATTAATTCATTGAAATCATGATTTGAGCAGTACACTCTCCTAAGACACCCTGAGTTAAGCCAAGAGCGAAAGTGTACGTGATAGGAGACGTTCTCAATGGCTCTTAATGCCATCGCTCGCACGTTACTCAAATCTGTACAGCCGACATAAGATGTGGCTTCAATCTTAGTATTGCTACATTAATAATAACTGTAAGGAACTTAACTGTAACTTAAGGCACTTGCCCCATTGAAAAAAAAACTATTAGCTTAATAAAAATTAAAAGATGTAATAGTAACAAAAATTATATGACGATAGATGCATAGATGTTAAAGAAAGAACTTTTTATATGTCCGTAATTGTCTCACAATCTCTCTAGAGATCACTGTTAAACTATCACGGTTGTTCGCTAATCGCTACAGTTATTAACGGGATATTTACTGTGATAAGGTTGTTGATGGACCTCCCTCTAACAACCATCCACAACCTTGTCACGGTAAATATCCCGTTTATGATCATATAACTGTATACTCTCTAGAGACATTGTCTTGGCACTTATTGATAAAAGTATATATGCTGTGGGATCACGAGTGACCTAAATTCATAAATCCTAGACATTTTAGGCTGTTTTTCCATGTAACACGGATATAGTAACCTACTTCAGCTTCAATTGGTTTCATTCAAGGCGACATTCTGAGGAATCGGCGGAATCCCTTGATTTTTCTTTTATGTTAAATAGCAAATACCTATCACGTCCGTTTGATACCTTACTTTATCCATACAAAAAGAATGGTTATCATCATGGTGAGAATTCTTAACGCTATTCGGATTTAAATAAATACTTTTGAAGTATGGAAATTTTGCCTCAGTTATTTTGGCTGCTGTAGTCACATTTCACTTTCTAATTGATTTGTTTTGAATGAAATTAACTTACTTTGGTGGTTTGTGCAAATAAATTATCTTTATTTTAGGTATTCATTAATATTTTTTTCTTCGTAGGATTACTTTTTTTTGTTGTTAATAAACGTGAAATTTTTGCAAGTATCAGTGAAAAATCTTTAAATATTGCATACTTATTAAGTACAAATATTTCTTAATACATACATACGAACATACTTGGATTTACAACTATCTAGAAAATGAAGGGAAATGCCAGTCCCCTACCAAATTATGGTCATTATTCACGCAAAGGCTCACCTCTTGCGTCCGACCATCGCTAATTTATGACTTTTTAAGTGCCAGGAACACGATGTTCCAATCCTGCTGAATACTGCTGATCCCACTCCTGAATGGAATAAATCGTTCCACGTCTGAAAGTCGCTCAGAATTGCCTCCAAGCCACGGATGCCTTAGACGTCGACAATGAATTATCCTCCCTCAATTGCCTTCATTCAGCTATTATTCGTTTTTTCAAGGTGAAACTGGGTGCTCTATCTCAGGGTTTCATTATCAGGTCTGGTGAGCATTGAATGTTGTATGGATTCATCATCACCATCATCAGCCCTGCATGACCCACTGCTGGGTATAGGCCTCCCTTTGTTTATGCCACTCTCCCCGGTCTCTTGCTAGTCGCATCAATAGATACGAATTCCGTACGAAGCGCTTTAGCGCTTTGATTCCATTTTTACTGTGCGAACTGCCTAATCTGAGGAATGCGCTGCCTGAATGGGTGTTCCCCGATAGTTACAATCTGGGTGTCTTCAAATTGCGAGTGAATCTAAGTTTCTTCTAGGTAAACCTGGTCTATCGTAAACAACATCATCGCTTTACATCAGGTGACGTGGCGTTCAAACTCAAACTTATTATCAAATAATAATATAATATGTTGTTTTTATGTTAATCGGGAGTTATCGTGAATTATTTTATTTAAATAAAAATTGGTACCTTTAAACTTTTTTTACGTTTTTTTACTATACCACGAAATAAAATCTTTTTTTGTTTACTACGCCAATTTTTAAAATTTATAGTTATTCAAAGTAAGTAGTGTAGAGTTAGCTTGTATTTGATTTACTTAATAAAGGCTCTAAACAAAAAAAAAATTGTTTTCCTACTCAATATTAAAATTCTGTAATGAGAGTATTAGATATCTTATTATCTTATTGGTTAGTAGATATCTGCCTACAAACTGCT
The DNA here is from genome assembly GCA_949125355.1 of Agriopis leucophaearia. Lineage (NCBI taxonomy): Eukaryota > Metazoa > Arthropoda > Insecta > Lepidoptera > Geometridae > Agriopis > Agriopis leucophaearia. The sequence continues at coordinate 7,300,876 of OX421262.1, forward strand.
ACGCACTTTGGCAGAGTTGTGTATGTATACATAGTATCATCATCATCGTCAGCCCGTATCAACCCACTGCTGGGCATAGGCCTCCTCTCCCTTGTGCCATTTATCCCTGTCTCGGGCCAATCATAGTATGTATGTACGTTATTCACTGAGACAAAAAAAAAACATTTACTATTAACTTTATTAGCAGGAAAGCGCTCTGGAAAGTCTATCGAGCATAATGGAAAAACTTAATTGGAATTGATTAAGCCGATGCATCAGCTTTAACTGGTTTAATCCCACACAGAGAGCACCAACGTAAATTGCCGTTTCGATTCAAGAGAATTGATGGTGGCATGTGTGTGTTAGATAAACTGAAAGCTCTACGATTTCTTCACAGATCACACGTAATCTATTTAATAGAATAAGTCTTGATGCTGATAATTAATACCACCTATAAATATATAAACTGGAATTCTGTAAGCGTTTGCCACAAATAATGTACGTTCGAAACTATAGTATTAATGATTTTTATTAACTTGTTGTGTCCAATAAAACATGATCGTAGTTTATTGATGAAAAACCACGTCTCTCTTTAAATTGAATGTTGTTATCGTATATTTTCTTTAATTTAAATATTGTACGAGTTGGTGCTTGTGTTTCTGATTTCAATTATCATAAGGTTAAAAGTTGGTTAAAGGTTTCAATTATCGTAAGGTCCAATTTGTTTGGACTTTTTGCCCTTTCGGCCCAGAGCACAGGCAATTTGTTTTCTTTTGAGCTTGTTGATCACTAGGCCTAAAATGGACACTGTGCTTTGAGACTTGTCTTCAATAACATGTGCTAACTTAAAAATATAATAATTATATGGTAGAAGGCAACTGCTAGTGGGATTGAGCATTTGGAGTGTCTTTTGACCTTGTCTATGGGCAGTCTTCTGTTTTCGTAGTGCTAGCTTGTATTTTGTTCAGTTAATAAAGGCCCTTGCCTGCTAGAAGTAGCTTTGAGTTTGTATCTAAAACCCAAACAGGCTTTATTTGACTATTTAGTTTATTTCAACTAGATCGTGGCGATACTGAATCCAACTTGTTTATTTACTCCTAGCTCGAACTAGCTTACCCACCATTTTTATTCCTTTGTACGAGGCACGTGCATGCAAATATGCGAATCAATTTAATCCGAATAAATTACAGGAACAAATCCCGGCATTGTACTGCGGTCTTTATTCAAGCGCCGATGTACTAAAGAGAATGTATGCAGATAACAGTCAAACATATAACCATGGACGAGGTATATCTCAAACAATAGACGTTGTTTTTGTCACCTGTCACTCTCATTGAAATAGACGCAGGACTAACGGGGACAGAAACAATATCGATAATTCTAGAATCAACCAACTGATTTGATTTGGCTGAAATCGCATAAGGAGCGTATTAGCTCGGGCGTGGTTGAAAGCTAGTCACAATCACAGTCATGTTTGAGTGGACACGATTTGATCATTGGATTTGAGAGTCCGTTTTCATTATGAATTAAATTTGTTTTTCCAATGCCTCAGTTAACGACAACGCCAGACGAATTGCTTGGAGTATTTAAAATGGAGCGCAAATATTTTCATCTGGAGTGTGAACAGGAGAAGACGTTTTCTATCCTTTAGGTTTAAATCTCAAGACATCAAAATGAAGAATAAAAATCTTTCTGTAATAATATGTATAGCTTTCAATGCATTTTATTTTTCTGTATCAAGCTACAGATATTTTATTTGAGGGAAATGTAGCTGTAATAGTTTTGCAGCTCCAAGGACTCCGGGGTCAGTGCCCTTTGTCAATTTATACAATTTATTTTGTCTACTATTGCTAATCTATACTAATATAATAAAGAGAAAAGTTTTGATTGTTTGTTTGTTTGCATTGAATAGGCTCCGAAACTACTGAACCGATTTGAAAAATTCTTTCACTGTTGGGAAGCTACACTATCCCCGAGTGACATAGGCTATATTATATTTTGTAGCAAGGCCGAAGGCCGAGCTTACACCCATGCGAAGCTGGGCCGGACGACTAGTATAACATAAAACGATTGTTTTTGTTTGATATTCTTTTTCATATTTACTTGCACATACGACATATTTGCTGTTTTATTTTCAATTGTTATGAGCGTAATTAAATAATCTGAAGAAATATCAATTACTTATGTGTTTATTGTTGCTTTATAAGTTTTCTATTATGTGGTATTTTAATCATTTATTGCTGAGTTAAAGCCGTTTTGCTACAATTAATTGCAAACAAATAACAAGACCAATTCTGGAAAAATATCATAATACCGCGCTGGACAGAAAAAAACACTGTAATTGATTCCGCTTTCAAATAAATAATTTTTTTATTAGAATTGGCAACCCGTTTTATAGTAAAAAAGAAAAATATAAATAAATAAATATTCGGGACATTTTTGCACACACGATCATCTGACCCCAAACTAAGCAAAGCTTGTAATATGGCTGCCAGAGACTGATATACATACATATTTTTTAATATATACTTAAATAAATATAAACACCAAGATATACATCAAACACATAATGTTCTGTTCGTCACATGAATATTTGTACTAGGTGGGATTCGTATCCACGCCCCCAGGTGCAGAATGCAGGTTCACTATACCAACTGGACCACGCAATCTATTACCACCACAGAAAAGAGAAGGGTAACCATGAAAAAATTCCTACTTCAGTGATTACACCCCGACCGCATATAAATAGGCACGTGCATAAACCTTCTCCGTTCCGTCATCGGTACCAATAATTTCATACAAACAGTATTTTTGCGTTACCCATACTCGAATATAAGAAAAGTCAAAATGGATGCAGCACGACTAATCAAAGAATCGCTGGTTGTTTTTGGTTTTAATTTAGTTTTACTGTTTGTTTACCGCAACAACCCTCGGTTTTGTGTCTTTAGCTTGCTTCTCCTTGACTTTGATTGCATTTAACGTTCTTTTCTCGGATTATCCGGTTATGCCATAGGTGGCAAACAAGCAGACGGGCCGCCTGATGGTAAGCAGTCACCTTCGCTTATGGATACTTGTAACACCAGGGGCATCACAAATACGTTGCCGACCCTTTAAGACTCTATTAACTCGCCTTTTGAAGAACCCCATGTTGTAACTTCTATTTTCGCGGTCTTTTGAACTTTTACCGATTTCATTTAGATTTTTCCAATATTTCGTGTTTTTTCTTTTATATGTATTCCGAGTTTTATCAACCGACTAAAAAAAGAGGAGGTTTTCAAGTCGACTCGTATATTTTTTGCAAGTTTTTGCATGTTCAATATACATTTTGCTTTCGACAGATTTTTCTTACGACTATCTTAATTACGAGTTCTACTCATACTTTTTTTTATTCTTATAGTGTATGTAGTGTGTGTATATGTATGTAGTGTGTGTGTGCGTGTGTGTGTGTAGTGTATTCTTTTTCTTCTTATTTCTTAGAACGTTTTTTTTTATGTGACGCATTTCAAATGCATTTACGTCATTCCCGCTTTCTACTAGCAGATCTGTAGACATAATCCGTCCGTCTACAAATCTACGCGAGACGCCATAATCTCGTTAGATTTAGGGCAGTCTGAAATTGCTTTAGAAAGCTATCAAAGTTAGGACATTGTTTATACATTTGCTGAACAAAACAACTTGTGAATACTTATATTATCTAAATAGTTATATGATTATTTACGGGATATTTACCGTGGTAAGGTTAATCGTATAACTGTAGTGAACAACCGTGATAGTATAATACAGTGATATACTACCTAATGTTGGCGTTTAGATTATAAAATATATATTTATTTATAAATTATTATTTGATAACAAAATTAAAGTTCTTAATCATTTTATTAGGCGACTAAACTTCAGGTTGAAGGTTCTCAAGTCGCTTTATATTTTTATTTTTATGTAGGTATATACACCGAATACGTACTCCAATATATTTTGTTAACTTCATTCGTTCGAATTTGACTATATAACCACCAATTTCTGAACTATGAATTTGACCCCTATTATATGGATTTTGCTACGAAACCCTACCATAAGCGTATCTGAACACGCCCTTTGCCAGTTATTACTAGCAAAAAATTTAAGGCTTTTAACATTCTGCAAATCTTTAACAAGTATGCCTAAAGAGATTTAGGAGACTTAAATTGCTTTTGAAAGCTATTCAAAAAGTTCGTAATACTCGTTATCGCCTTACTTTTAGACCTAGTAATGAATAAGTGGGTTAAGATTTTATCATCACAATTAGAGTCTATAGTCAACCGCTGGACTTCCAGCCACTCATAGCTGCCTTTCGTATTCATCTTCATCAAACGTCACTCCTTCGAGTCCTTCGTCCTACGCTACGTTTGCTAATTCATGGTCTCTGCTCTAGAACCTAATCTACTCAACGGTTATCGGTTCTGCAACAGGTATTACCTGCCAGACCGATTTTGATGATGATGTGATGGCAAATATACGCTAAAACCAAAGTGTAGAATCTACTAAAAAAAATTCTCTACGCTAGAATTTTGACAATGATACTTTTGACCCTTTTCACGTCTGAAAGCAAACAACAACGCTACATCATCCGTGATACACGAGTATGCGTACAAAGTACTACACACGTAGAAAGTAACCCAGCAAATGTGTATTGTTTTGTTTTATTGCTACGAGGCTCCTATTCCTGCTCCATCGCACTTCCACCACCTCACGGATGCCCTTTCCACTGAATTATTAATGTCGCATTTTCACTGATGCGTTCACCTATCGGAAACGCAAACGATCTGGGATCGTTGACGATACATAAAAAGGCTCTTCCCGAGCCTTATCGTTGTGAAATGTTTTGTACGATGGCGATGCGTTCTGCGAATCGCAAATATCTGTCTCATCCCTTTGAAGGTATTTAATTTTTTTAATCTTCTTAGAAAATTGGTATTTGTCTTTGTTTGGTGTCTTTCGCAAAACACAAGTTTGTAACAAAAAAAGCCCAAGTAGGTATATTAAATAGAGGTTGCTATAAAGAAAACGGATACACAACGATCTCCGTTGTAGCATAAAGTAGGTTGTAACGCAGTCCTTCAAAAACTGTAAGAGTTAAAAAGATTAGCATATACTGTTATCAGACCGATTTTGATGTACGGAAGTGAGGCCTGGACGATGACCCTTAAAGGGGGTGAAAATCTTCTAGTGACGGAGAGAAAAATTATGCGCATGATTATGGGTTCAGTCCAAAGAAAAGATGGGAGTTAGAGAGTTCGGAAAAACGTATAGATTGAGCTTATCGCCGAGCCATACATCATGGGAGAGACTCCGTCTTTCAATGTCCAGAGACTCCGCTGGACAGGCCACCTGCTGAGAATGGGAGATGATCGCAATGTCAAGAAGGCGTATCTTGGAGGTTTCAATGGCCGCCGACCCATCGGCCGTCCTAGATATCGCTGAAAAGATGCCGTAGAGTCTGACTAGCGCGAGCTCCAAGTCCCCGACTGGTGAGAGACAGCGCAGACCGGGACCGATGGCGTTCTCTTGTATCGGAGGTCAAAACCACTTCGGGTTGCTGCACCAGTGGATTAACTGAGTACAAACATTTTTAGATTATTTTCCTCAAAATCGGGAAAATAATGACACAGTACAGAGTTTTCCATTACGAGTACCTGTTACGTCCAGTTTATGTTATTTTATGCGTATAAGTTCCGTTCACATTCTTAAGTTTTGGGTAGCCTTAAAATTAGTGTCAAGGGTTTCTCAGTCATCCCGTGAACCGTTCACAGTCACTCCTCGCTGAGTACACACGTACGTCGGAAGCAATTTCGACGGGCCTGCACCCAAAGTGGGCCGCCTTGACGTCCCATATCCGGGACATTTCCAGGTTGTCAGAGAGCCTCCCGGGAAAGAGCAGCGGTCAGGCCGACCACGGAGCGGAAATTGTACGTCGACCTATGTCAGTCGCTTCTACATGGAATAAAATAAATACGAGCATGTACGCAGGAAACAAATTCTAATTTTCAAATTTTGCGTCTGCTTTGTTACACTAAATTGCTTTGATCCGCGCTAACACCATGCAAAGTACAATTACATATAAAACTTACGCGTTCCTCATCACTGTAAATTTATTTCTTAAAAAAAAAACAAAAACCCGACTATAGTTTTTTTAATGATACTGTGTGACGAGACGAGCAAAGTCGTTCGCCTGATGGCTCTTCACGCTTGCCCATAACAGCTCAACGCCACTCAGAATTTTGAATTTCAACAGTTCAAAACCCTAGATGGCAATGCACTGCGCTCGTCACCCCGAGATATAAGATGTCAGATGTCGATAGTTAAGGCATTAGGGACATTACTCAGTAGGGTAATGTTGCCAGCAGCAGCATTCTGGGGACGTTGTCGGCGTGTCTCGTTAATTTAATAAGTAAGTTTTTCTAGTAAGTTTATCATAAATTATATTTTTGTATAATAAATCTAAGCTTCGCAAAAAAATCGACAACAATATTTTCGGCGGATCATATTTCGCAAACGGAACTTAAATTCTTACATACAAACCAACTATTAATACCCGCAATTTGGCTTTGCGTCGTCGGGTAAATATAGCTTCATTTGAAAAAAAAATTAACAGACTTGAAAATAAAATAAAAATTATAAATTCTAGTTTATTTTGACATGAAACCAACTTAATGCCTACTAAGTTTAAATCTCATTATTTCTACAATATGAACTCTATTAACAGGTATCTTTGCCCGGGGTTTAAGCCAGGCTTTAGCAGATTGGAATTGAAAATTGACCTTTGGTCGGGTTACCTAAATTTGAATAGGGCTTAATATAGAATTAAGATATTAAAGCAACCACAATCTAGAACAAAATAACGAATAGTGAAATTTTAAAATAACGTTTTCATATGAAACCGTACGTCACCTTATCCAATATTTAAAGTCACTTTATATTCCTCTAAAATAGCATTTAATGGGTGCTTTCTGTGAAATAGCTTAACTGCAATTTAAGTTAGAGCTGAAGTTAGAAAACCTCGTTCATACATACTACAATCATGAATTTTAAGTGTCAATTGAACGCATGTGCTAAGCAACATAAAGAAAAAATACGTGCCAAAGTGGCCGGAACAGATAGTGCTGTTAGTATTAAAAGCGGCAGTTTTTGCCAGTTTACGTGCACGGTCACCGTGCTGGCCGGTTTTGGCTGCCAGCCAGGGACTGGGACCTTTTGCCAGTGTGTGCCGGGTTTACGTTACGGGTGCTCAGCGAGGCCTACCAAACGTCTGCGACACTAGTCAAACAGTATGGACAGAATAAAATAAATATTATAAATTAATTTATTTTTATTTAATAACAAGGTTTTAGTCGTCCGCCATTTTTAATTTAGTGTGACGTAATTTTATTTTTGTTTTCTTTTCTTCTTTTCATTTCTTTTTCTAAAGGACTGCCAGAGCGGGCACGAAAAATCGACACCGCTTTATGGTTGATATTCCGAAAACCCGTACGAAGCGCTTTGATTCCACTTTTATTGTGCGAACTGCTAGTCTGTGGAATGCACTGCCGGAATGGATGTTCCCCGATGGTTACAATCTGGGTGTCTTCAAATCTCGAGTGAATCGGTTTCTTCTGGGCATGCGTGCTCCATCGTAGACCGCATCGCGCATTAACATCAGGCGAGTTGACGGTCAAACGCAAGACTAATTCTGAATAAATAAAAAAATGGGTATATTTCATGGGGGTGCATATAAAAATAACTGGTCCGCCATATTGGATTTAGATTGACGTCACTTAGCTAGTCATGCATTGTCATCCAAACTAAACGTGTATGCAAAACTTCAGTTCAATCGGTTGAGGGTAACTGTTTTAAAATTCAAGTGCAAAATTTGACCCAAACTGACAGGGCAAGTTAAATTAAAGCTTGTAATAAAACATCAACGAACATCATAGTAAAATTATTATGAATTGAATAATGCGTTTATTTTTTCAGTTTATTTGTACTTCTTTTACGCAGCAGCGGATTAACGTAATTTTTTGTACAGATATTATAGTTGAAAGGCCTAAGAGTGACATGGAAAACTTTTTATCCCGGATAAATGTACCGTTCCTGGGGATATTTCTATGCGGTAACCGTGCTTTTAAGAAATGATTTCTTGGACTGGCACAAAGTTTTGCAGTTCACACTGTCACTCTCATCATACATGATATCAGAAAGTACCTAGCAGGTTCTGTGAAGAAGCCATATTAAACATTTTGAGCTATACAATTTTGTTAGTTAAGGTATTCCGTCCGAATAAATCCCATTGTATAACCAACTATATAAATACAACATGGCTGTGTAAAAAGTGCTGCTACTTTTTAATATATTTTATTATCCTTGTAGAGCTACAAATTACGAAATTTGTCCTTTGCTACGTAAAATAAGAATGTCTGCTGTGCGGAACTTATCGTTGATTAAACTTGCAGAGAACCGACTATTTTCGTAACTGTCCTTACTGGATTTAGAAACAGTGTTTGTTATTCGTGTTTCTAGTAAATATTTGCAGGTTTTGAATGCCTCTTGCTTCCGGATGAGAGTGCTTCCACTCATTGATAAGAAGATGCAGTGAAAGCAATCTTATAAGTGTATCTAGGACATTTACTTATATGTTACTAGCTACTAGCTATATCGTACGTCAACATCGTTGGTGAGCAGTCGTCGTAAATGACTGTGATGCGACGTAGTTAGTAAAGATTATGCGGCTGACAACAGCTGGCAGTAATTTTTCGAGTATTCGAGATATACTGCGACGCCAACGTTAAAATGATTTATCCACAATTTTGAGATCTTAGACTTAATGAAAATTATACGAAAGAAATTTATCACAATGATCTTTTCTGTTAGTTTTTTTTTTTTTAATCTATTAATTCCCTGACAGACAATATCACAGCCTGAATCGCAGTCTAAAAGTATGAAATTTTATGTGTTCCGAATGTAATAAAGGTAAGCAATAATCAAGGATTTTTGAAAATTCATTCCGTAACGGAGTTAAATACGTGGAAGTTGGTTTTTACAAGCTTTTATTTAACTTGGCATTGTATGTCTGGAACAATTTTTGCAACTGAGTTGTTCCCAACCGATTGTGCTGAAATTTTGATTTTGAAAATTTGATACATGTTTAGATTGGATGACAATACATGTTTAGATAAGTGAAGTCATTTAAAATCCAATATGGTGGACTCCCAAAGATGGCGGACCAGTTATTTTTTAAGCACTCCAATAATATGGGTTTCAAATGTAAGGGTTTATTGCGAAGAATACAAAAATAAAAAGACGTCACCTAAATTCAATATGGGCGACGCCTAAGAGCTTGCTTTTAAAAAGTATTTTTTAAATTGATAATATTTCTTAGGCTTCCGTTTACAAGTGAAGGGTTGTGTCAAAGTTTATTGGAAACTCGTCCCTTAAGAATGCTAAATAGGAGGTTAAACTTTGTATGGAATTTTGATCATGTTTAATAACCGTAATAGACACGTCAACATGGCTGACGTCACCAAACTCAACCAACGAGAGAAAAAGAGAGGGAAATTATATTTTCACTCTTTTTCTCCCGTTGGTCAGACGGCGGTTCGTCAACCAAGTTCGATACGTCTGTTACGGCCATAAGTAAGAAATGTGTGGGTGTCGTCCAGTGTTAATTTATTCTACCTATACAAAATTCTACACTACTCTACATTTTACATACATTCAAATGTCTTCTACATTCTACTTATCGTACAAATGTACAACAACGGTGCCCTAAAATTGCAGCCCTTGTAATAAATTTTGATCAGATATCGTTACAACAGAATTGACACAATTTTCCAGTAAATGACGCGTTGACGCAATAAGCAAGCATACCTCTAAGTCCGTAAAATTTACAAGCCGGTTATTCGTTAGGACATAATCGTAACTGTTTACGGTATGCGGAGAATGTACCTTTTGCAGTATCTTCGAGTACACTAACTTTGAAAGTTAGTGCAACTTAAACTTTTCAAAATATTATGAAGAGCACATAGGCATGACCGTCCGATCGTAGGCTAGCGCCCTGAAGTCATTGAGCCTATCGGTTTAGCCGAGTACGGAGTAGTTTCATCATCATCATCAGCCAGAAGACGTCTATTGCTGAACATATGCCTCCCCCTTTAACCTCCACACTGAACGACAGCCTGCCATCTGCATCCACTGGATGCCTGCGACTCTCACAATGTCGTCGGTCTATCTAGTGGGAGGCCTACCTACGCTGCGTCTTCCAATATTATATTTCCAATATTATATTATTTATATTTATAATGCCCAATTGCTCAGTCAGCTCGGCGATTTTTCATGTACAAAAATGTTGAAAATATGTACGAAAGAGCACTGGCCAGGTTCTGGAAAGTGGGCTCTTAATTAAACTGAGGTAACATAGCTAATTTTCAGCCAATTAATAATTTATTAATAGCACCTATCTGTCACGTTCATTGTAGTGGATATGAGAGTGTCAGCCACAGAAAAGAGAAGGTTAAATCTAAACGAAAAAATTCTTACTTCAGTGGTGTCAGCCATCGAGACACTAACCCGGGATACCTTCTCGAAGGTGTCAGCCATCCTAACTTTTGACCATGATGCATACGCCAAGCCAGAGAAAAAAATAGTTCTGATAAATTAAAGTAGCCATTTTTTTATTATCACATCACACATCATCAGCCAATTAACGTCCACTGTTGGACAAGACCTCCCTCATAGAGAGGGGTGTTGCCATAATCCCCACGCTTGGCAGGCGGCTTGGGGATCGCAGTACGTTCACCGTGTACTATACGGACGCTGCTGCCCATCCTCCGGTGGTTCTGGTCTGCAGTTTTAGTTGTGGTTTTTATTATCAATGGCTTCCTTAATTTAAATTCTGTAAGGAAGCTGATGGGGGAGGCCTATGTCCAGCAGTGGACGTCCTATGACTGAAATGATGATGATGATGAAGGAAGCTGATGATACATGAGTAGAATATTGTTATTTCTTTATTATTCTCGCATTGAATTGTTAACTTAGTATTCCGTACAAATCTTATTACAATTTCGATTTAACCATTCAAGTTCTTGTTGGTGAAATTAAATTTCGTATAGATTTGCTAGCAAATTTTGAATTTTATGCGGTTTTTTATGATGTCGTATACGAGACGTGAATATTTGAGAGAATTTAGCATCGGCACGTGTAATCTATCCAGTTTAACGCATTTGAAATGTGTGAAAGGAGTTCCTGACTCCCGTTACCTGAATTTATGAGCGTTCGATGTCATCAATTCCTTAATTAAATATTTTGTATGCCATAGGTGGCGAACAAGCAGACGGACTGCCTGATGGTAAGCAGTCACATCGCCTAAGATACTTGTCACACAAGAGGCATCACAACTCACATCATCAGCCAATTTACGTCCACTGTTGGACAAGGCCTCCCTCAACACCCACAACTCACAACTCACCCTTTAAGAATCTATTAACTCGCCTTTTGAAGAATATCATGTTCTCCAAAGGCGGAGAAGGTTCTATGTTCCACTGTTTATATATTTTTAATAGTAGGCTTGCGTTTGACCACCAACTCGCATGATGTTAAGCGATGATGCAGTCTACGATGGAGCACGCTTGCCTAAAAGAAACTGATTCATTCGTGAATTGAACACACCCAGATTATAAATCGGGGAACACCTATTCAAGAAGCGCATTCCACAAACTAGCACAATTTAAGGAGGATTAAAGTGCTATGTACGGGTTTTCCGAATATGAACCATAAAGCGATGTCGATTATTGAGCCCTCTCTGGCAGTCCGATAGATAAATAGGCAAGACGGAATTAGACCATGCAGAGTCGATGCACATTATTAAATTGCATTACCAAAATTTTATATTGTAAGTATGATGGTATGCACAAAGTTTTTAATTGACAGCCTTTATCGTATAAGCGATCTCTTCCAACCAACAGCAATAGCATAAACACATAATCACCAAAAAATTATACTCATAACATTAAATACTTAGGTAACACACAAAACTAATGTATGTTTTGTATATAGACGTCTTTCCTTCAGTCAGTTTGCCCTATTTACTCGAAGTTAAAGCAAATATTTGAATACAAACAGTCACTCTCCTAAGGCGCTACGATTCACTGAAGGAGCAAGCTTGAAGAAGCTTTTACGAGAAATAATGTGTTTTTATAGTAAATATGATCTCTACGACTCTGTTTATACGATAACACTGTTAGATACTGATGTGGATACTAAAAGTATGCGAAACCTGTCAATGGTATTTTTGGTGAATCATATTTAACAGTGTATACCTGAATAGACAATTATAAATGATTTTCTAAACTCCCGTAAAAGAATAGAATAGAATAAACTTTTATTGTGCATAACTGTGTTAACAAAGTTCTTAAATATTATAAGTATAAACAGTCACTTTCCTTACGGACATACAATTAATAAGTGCTTACAACTAGATATTAACTATGGTTGTAACAATACAAGTTTTTTTTTTTGTTTGCCATTCCAGAATATATTTATTACAATTACTTAAACAACATTCCAATAGTAAAAAAATATAAAAGATTACAATACAATATATTGAGATTAGCAGTTTTACTAGCTAGGTATACAATTATACATAATAGTAATAGTATCTTAATTTTCAATTTTTAATGTATGTAATCAAGTCATTATTGTGTTATTTTAATCTTAATTTTATTTTAATGTGTAGTATAATTTTCGTATTTAATTTATTTTTTTACGCTATGGATGCAAATCTGGACAAATTATTTCATTTCATTTCATTTCATAGTGTTTGAGAATAATCGAGCTTTCTACTCACACTCTACTTAATTATAAACGAATCAACCTTTAAACTTTTTTTTTGCACACATGGTCATCTGACCCCAAACTAAGCATAGCTTGTAATATGGCTGCCAGAGACTGATATACGTACATATATATTTTTAAATACATACTTAAATAGAGATTAACACCCAGACATAGAACAAACACAAATGTTCATCACACAAATGTTTGTCCTAGATGAGAATCGAACCCACGCCCCCAAGCACAGAAAGTAGGTTCACTACCAACTGAGCCACCGGGGCAGTCATCCATATATATGATTAACTTGGCTTGTAAAATCAAAATACTCATTTAAGTATTTTATTTAGTTTTTTTATTCTCCCACTCTTCTACTAACTACTCGTATGCCCAACACTCACTCATTATTCGGTTACATAAGAATTATAACAAGAAATTCAGTGATATTGATATTTTTACTCACCAGCAAATTTGGGTTCAAACGGGAGGTTCACCAAGCTCTTAATGAGGATAAATAAAACCAAACACTCACACACACCTCCACACACCCTCACACACACCACGTAACTATACACACACTACACAACATTTGAAATATTTATATAACTATGACTAAGTATGATTATTTTTATTTAGATCTATTGATTAGATTTATTGATATTTTAGACATGCATGCTTATGATTTTTAAGTTTATTTAGTGATTGTTTTTTTTTTAATATTTATCTATAAAATGTAAATCCGTTATTGGCTATCAGTATATCTATAAGTTTAATGTAATAATTTCGAGAGCTGTGGATTTTATTGAATAAATAAAATAATATAAGTTATAAAACACATTTCCCAGGAGCCATTTCTTCAAATAGTTTTAGTGTATAAATTTAGTGCCATGCATAGAACTGATAGTCTTCAAACGGCTGAATAGATTTTCTTCAATAACCACTATCGATCAAGTCACTTAAAAAAAATGCGAGGTCTGTGCTTTCAAACAAAAATAAATCTTAACCATTTCAGCCGTTTCGGAGCTACGATCCTAAAGACAGACACAGATGAACAGTACAGTACAAACACTGTTTTAAACTATCACGGTTGTTCACTAAAGTTATATGATTATTTACGGGATATTTACCGTGGTAAGGTTGTGGAAGGAGCTTCCAATATTTTGGCGTATTTACATGCACCATGTTCACGGGAATATCGGGAGCTCCTTCCACAACCTTACCACGGTAAATATCCCGTAAATAATCATATAACTTTAGTACAGTACAATATGCAATAAACAATATTGAAATATTTTCGAAATGGCCGCTGCCACAAGATGGCGAAAGATATACCAAATTTTTTTGTCAGCCTTTTTTTAATTTTTTTTATGATACTGAGTGACGAGACGAGCAATGTCGCTTGCCTGATGGCTCTTCACCGTTGCCCATAACAGCTCAACGCCACTCAGAATTTTGAACTTCAACAGTTCAAAACCCTGGATGGCAATGCACTGCGCTCGTCACCCCGAGATATACTGCTTGGCGGTTGAATAACTGGCAAACCTGGCACCTTGTTATGGGTACCAAATGCCCCATTCATTGAATAGTAAAAAACACGATAAAGTGAATGTCATCACACTAAGTTCCATGTGGCCGCCGCGCCGCTCCAAGATGGCGGATTAAATTTTCTTTGCTAAAGCTAAAAGTATATTTTTTTCTATTACCTTATTTTTAATTAACTTGCAATGCTTGTTTGTCTATGTAATATTTAACTATTTAGCAAAGTTCACTTATTAATTTTTCGCCGATTCTACTGACACCTGACATGTTGAAAGCCATTAAGCCGTTTAGGATGTAGAGCCTGCCAAAAAACCCTCTTTATATATATACTTACATACATACATACGATCGAAAAACATAACCCTTTTTCTTGCGCAGTTGGGTAAAAAAATCTCTCTCAGAGAAGCCTATGTCCCAGTGGGAACATGATAGGCTGATACTGATGATGGTGATGATAATTTAAATAAAAGCTTATTCTTAGGTGACGTTTATATTAAGTGTAGTAACGTCACCTACCCAGTGCCCATCGCTGAACTTACACCTATACCTTACCTTACCAGAAAAATCGGTAGTATAGGTGGAAAATTTCAAGTAAAATAAAGGCAAGTTTATAATTATAGGCAGCAAGCAGCCACCAGCCCTTGATCTCAGTTTTAGTTGCTATTTTAGTCACAAGAGTCACAGTTTACTGTGCTTAATTACTTATTTGAAATCTCAATTAATGCTCATATTAATATATTCCTTAAAGAATAGATAGCCTTTGACTTTTGACAATGCCCTACATTGAAAATGGAGCAATATAATTACTTAAAAGATAGGCGCCACTCTCAGATCAAACAAACAAGAGATATGCCTTCGAACAATTAGCGTTCGTATTCAAATGTCTCTGTGTTTTACATATATTTTTCAATATATCGCTAAACCGTTTAAGGCAAAAACTATAATTACGGCTCACATCACATCATCAGCCAATTAACGTCCACTGTTGGACAAAGGCCTCCCTCATAGAGAGGGGTGTTGCCATAATCCCCACGCTTGGCAGGCGGCTTGGGGATCGCAGTACGTTCACCGTGTACTATTAGGACGCTGCTGCCCATCCTCCGGTGGTTCTGGTCGCAGTTTTAGGACATACCCGGGTATTTGTATATGAGGCTATTTTCTTCTCGTGCTCACTTGCTAATTTTTCAGGCAAACTAAGAAACTTGTAGCGACACCTATGAACTAACCTATGAACTATTATGAATAGTCAACATGCAAAAAAGGGGCAGCAAGATCGTCTGTTGGATAAGTTCGACTAAGGGCATCAAGCCTGATTAAGGCCAGATGCATTCGCACCCGCCACGTCATTTTACCATATCTCCCTTCTTCGTCTTATCTACAAAAAATTATATGTACGAACTCGGCTTTCTTACTGTTGAATATTTTTCTGCGGATACGTCTTAATTACAGTGTTTCTCTTTTGCTATTTGTGAAAACTTTTAATTGGCCTTCTTCCTTTATCTGTTTTTTACCTAATTATGCAAAAAAATAGATGATATTAATGCCTAATAGATGATTTATAATACATAGCTGTAAGTTTTTTCTCTAAATAAACACTTACATTTACAACAGGTAAGCTGAGTTGTACATAGTCTCTTAACAATAAAAAAAATTACGTTCTTCCTATTGTCAAGTATGTACCTACTGTTTATAACCTAATTTTGATGCACTCAAGTAAGGCGCGCGTATCTTTCAAGACTTCTCATTAAACTTAATGTCTCTTTTATCTTTTCATTATGTGTAGTCGGCTGTGCCTTAACTCAAACGAATGAGGCAGCTTTCTCGTGCGAAATCTGATTAAGTGTCCCGGCTTCAAAGAGACATCAGTCTGCGGTGGCCATATTGTCTGAGATAAATAGTAGTGGTTACTCATGTCCTCTCAGTTTTGTGATTGTTGAATTATGGCTTCCCTGTGATTTTGCTTGATATTTATATAAGTTATAATGGTGACTGTATTAAGTTACTAATACTTTGGTTGATTGAATCAGGCGTTACTTTGCGGAAGTCCATTTTCAAAACTGTTTTAATGATGAATTTCTAGTGTAATTCTGCTTCTACAAAAGCGGAATTACACTAGAAATTCATCATTAAAACAGTTTTTTTTACTAATAATTTTATTGTTTGTTCATTCCATGAAGTTAAAAAAACGGAGATCCGCAGAAGGACCATAGTGGAAGAAATCGGAACTCGTATGCTTTGAGCGGGACACTTGGCCAGGTGCGGTGACGGCAAGTGGAGTAGGTGTCTGACGGAATGATATCCACACGAGGATAAGCGTAGACAAAGAAGACTAGTCCAATAGTGGCGAGATAATACACAAATTTTGAAATCCATGGACGAGATTAGCGCTGAACAGAGAAATTGGCGAAAGAGGGATGAGGTTTAAAATTATTAAATTATATTTCCACAAAAACGACACCTTTTTCCACACGCTTTTATTAGCTTGGTATGTATCTATGAATCTGTGTATCTATGTAACGGAATATTTGAACGTGATTTTCACTCCTTTCAAAACGTCTGATTGATTTGAAACTTTGCACACTTGTCAAGAACCGATGACAATGCCATAATTTAAATAGTTTGTCCCATTATCCTTACCAGGATCTTCAGGATTAGGGATTTTAAAGCGTGTTTTTTAGTTTTTTAAACTGCTAGAATTATTCTCTTAATCACAGTGTAAGGATGCAATATTCTAATCATATCTAACTCTATCGTTCCTTACACACTAATTTGCTTGTATATATGAACACTAAGCTAAATGGCTTATCGTAACCAAAACAATGCAGAGAAAACTGTACACAAAATCGTCTGCTCGTTTTGTCTGCCCTTTTTCAGGATAAACAGCTTATAATTATGTATTAAAGTAAAGGCAACAGCTACTTGATGCAACTTATAGCTATCTCGATACACCCAGTGGGAACATTTATATACACACATACTGGATTTATATTGCATTAAGTAGTAAGTAGCTGTTGCCCGCGACTTCTTAAGTGCTGACTTTAGTATAAACTTTCAACCTCCATTTGCCCTCTTTAATTCGGTTGTTTCGCAAATCTTCTACACCTCATAAGGATTCCACATGTCAAATTACAGCGTCGTAGGTCAAGACGTTTAAAAAAATTTGTGAGTCAGTCAGTGAATTAACTGGTATTTTGCTCTTATAATAGTTTAGATTTATCATATTAAGGCCTTACTTAAAAACGTTACTCAAGTTGATCTGTGCTTTAAAATGCTCTCTCAACTTCTCGCTGACGGCAATCGTCACACGCGAAAACGAGACGGAGCATATTTAAGCGTATGTCAACTTGAGTAACGTTTTTAAGTAAGGCCCTTAGTGTGATATGATATGTTAACCTCTAAAAGCACTTATAGTTATTAAACGCGTGTCAAGAACCTCGCCTCGATGTTTACCAAAGTAATTTATGTAAAGCTCTATCCCGAAAATACATCGCTAATATCAGTTACAGAGCATCGACCTTTTACTTTAGAAGGTAAATTTAAGACTTATCTAACATAAATAATTCAAAGGTTTTTACTAAAAAGTCATAAATAAAGAAAAAACTACGAATCTCTACACCCATAAATATTTAGAGAATTTGATTTCGTATGCACATTTAGATTTTTGCATTGATATTCCAATGAAGTTCAGATGAGCTTTCGCGGCAAAACGTATCAGCATGTAAATGATAACATGCTCGAAAACGTTAAAACTTGGAATTGCAAAATTCGGTTTCATAACTGAGGCGAGATGATATACGAGTATCTTCTGACATGCGAAAACAATAACTTCTCAAGTGTTTGGCGGCAGCAGTAACATGGATATGACACGCTTTTATGAGTTACGATAGAAAATGTTACCATACCTACCTATAATTATAGCTAAGTTGAAGTTCAACATTCTGGTCAGCACGGAACTGCTATGGAAAAACGTGGAGCTAACCATCAGACGAGCGACGTGGTCGCATGGTCACTCATAAGCATTTTTTTTATCATACAACTTATTGACTAGATAAGCATGTCGCTCGCCTGATAGTGTAAGCCAATAAACAATTCTGTAACGCCAATAAATCATCTTTGTAACGGCTGAATAAATTTAGACCAAATTTGGCATACAGGTAGCACACCCTGGATTAACACATAGGATAGGTTTTATCGCGAAAGCTATTTCTGTAGGATAGCGGGTACCCCGCTACAGCCTACTAGTATCAAATATTATACACACAGAATACGGTAACTTTTTAAACTTAGGATAGGTAGAATTAAGTATACAAAATGTAGGTAGGCTTAAGTAAAATTTACGGAACACTTCTTTTGATATCGACAAGAATCATGAAGCTTATTGTTTAAATACTTAGGCAGGTAGGTATTTACTTTGTTTACTGAAAACTCCAGTCGTTTGTAGCCTTTCTAATTTAAAGATCTAAAACAGCGTCCAAGAATGAAAAAAATATCAGTCGGTCACTTATCAAACTTTTTGGATATTTCCTTAGAACTGTTCTCCGAGTGAGGGAATTTCCTACAAATATTTTATATGTGATAGTGTGTCTTAGTTGGTTTATTCCCTCAGATCTGACAACAAGACCTTTTGAGATATTTGAACTCGTTCGTGTATTGTACAGCACACAACTACACGATGTTAGATGGACAGATGACGGTGAAGTCGAAGATGGTAAACACATCTAGCCGGAACTAATAATAATTAATTTATATCCCGGACTAGATGATACCCGCTACTTCGTACGCGTAGAGCTCAACTTTCGGCCTCGCTACTATGACCCGCTCTAGGAACACAAAATTTCATCCAAATTGGTCCAGCCAGTTTACTCAGCGTTTAAAGAGGTGCAAGATAATTAGAACAAACACTACGTGGATTACGTCTCTGTGGAAATCGCACAGTAACTATAACAAGGGTTTCTTCAAAAGGGGTCGGCAACGTATCTGTGATGCCACTGGTGTTAAAGGTATCCATAGATGACAGTGATCGCTTACAGGCGGTCCGTTAGTTTGTTTGCCACGTAAATGACATACAAAAACACGTAGGTTTTTCCAAAGTTTATTTTCGCATCATCATTAAACATTGTCACAAATTCACTACCAAGCTTGGGATATATATTTAAAATGCCAACATTATACATAACACGGCCTTTTTCCGTATATACAGGAGTAGCCCTTGAAAGGATATTTATCACAGAGGGTGCTTCTGGGACGCAGATCTAATATACCGGGAGATGCAGAATTTCGGCCATATATCACGTTGTTTTGCGAATGTTTTATTCACTGACACTTTTGTTTACTGAATGTTTTTGTAGACACAGTCTCACAGAGCCGTACTTTCACACACAGCTTATTGTGGCTCACTTCGATTACATACTCATAGAGTTATATATATTTATAAAATGCGAGGTGTGTTTGTATGTATGTATATTTGTTCCCTATGGACTCCGAAAAGGCTAGGCCTTTTTTGATGATGTTTTCAGACAATCACTAGCCCAGCTAGTGATCTTGTGAAGTTTGGTAGCTATAGGATCATTTTTTTAGGTGTTTTGAAATTTTCCCTAAAAAAACAAGAACAAGAATTGAAGTCTTTATATTGACATAATATTCCACCATAAACAAAAAATAACTGGCCAAGAACGTGTCAAGACACGCATATGGTAGGGTACCGTTTTCAGTAGCCAAAGTCATATAGTTGGGGTCACAATCATGATTTAGAAATTGGTGTTACAGAAAAATTCGAAAGAACGAAGCTCTGTGGACTTAACCAAATTTCAGAGGTGATACAGATTAAAATATGCATAACTAGTTTCGCACCGCGGTTCCGCTTTGAATAATCCTTGAAGCGTCATTTTTTTTTACATAGCAAAAATATCCTAAGTCAACCTCCGGCTCATGAATTCACTATAAAAACCCTGTCGTACCGTTGGTCTGTGCAAAAAAAAGTATATGATTACATTTAATTATCTAGTCATATTTTAAATAACGACTTCAAAATTAGTAAGCGCTTTTAACTATTTTTGCGTTATGCTTTAGCGGTATTAAAAGCGGAATATTTTTTTTATAAAACACGAAGACATTTTTGAACATGAGCGATAAATGTACTAAAGCAAAAAAAACTCCCTTGTTTGTCTGATCTGAGAGAACCTCTCCCCTGAAGTCGGTTAAAAGGTTAGTATTTTTAAAGGTTGGCAACGTATCTGTGACGCTTCTAGTATTACAGGTATTCTTCGACAACGGTGATTGTTTACCATCAGGCGGTACGCTAGCTTGATTGCCAGTTTGCCACCAATGTCATTAAAAACTTCTAATAAAATAATATTTTAGATTTTACTATAAAAAATATTGCAACAAAATTAATATTATATGTATATTTGAAATCCCTTTGTAAAATACAGACTCAGATGTAATACAAACAAACCATGTCTTTGAGCTTTCAATAGACAATCCCCAAGAGTTGCAGCGCCAAAGGCAACCAGCGGGTGTTGACGCGATAAGCCGCCTGTGAATATTAACGCGAAGCTAGTTGAGATTTTATTATTTCGCAGGGATTATGTTAATTTTGAGGTCGGATTTAGCATAATCTGTGAAAAATACGAAATAGCGAGGTACACCTCGCTAAAAATGATAATGCAGAATCTAGCTGCTTAAGGGATGAGAACTTTTAGACAAGATAATTATTTTGAACCTAAGTAATATGTACATAGTAACCGTTTTTTAATTATTTTTTATTATTATAAGCTTGCGCTTGGCCGCCAACTCACCAGATGTTAAGCGATGATGCGGCCTACGATGGATCACGCTTGCTTAGAAGAAACCGACAAAGAACCGTCTTGAGACCTATTGAGTTAAAATTCGAAAATAATCCCTTAAGGGCTCAACAATTTTTTACACTGGTTCGATCCTTCAAAAGTTGTTAGTGGACTAATTTGTTTCTATTTACACAAGCTTTTATTAGCTTTAATTTAACTTGTCCTGATTGTATATATGTTCGCGATATATGGGACAAATCTTGCAACTGAATTTTATATCATTCATTCTCAACTGATTGCGCTGTAAATTGGCATACTTATGTAAATTCGATGAAAATTCAATGATATGTGGTACCTTCCAGCTGGTCTGATGTTGTAGACAGAATGTGACCATAGAAACTCTTAAACGAAACGATGTAAACCTGTCGAGTTTGAGTATGTTGGATTTGTCTTTCCTAGCACTTCGATCATAGCTATGACCATGACCAGGATCTTGATGATGCAACGGTGCCCATATCTACTTTCTTGATATCAAATGAAAAGGTTTGATGAGAAGAAAACGAAAAGGTTGGTTTAAAAAAAAAATGTCGCGATTAAGTCGTCTTTTGACCACCAACTCGCCTGTTGGTAAGCGACTATCACTATTATCACTATTTAACTTATAAAAATAGAGTTTTTTTTTTTACACTTGTTGTTTCGTAAATAAATCTATTAACGACATGTCCTTGATAAAGTGACACCAATTATAATCTATACACATAATAAAAACGTAAAGATAAAAAATATTTAATGAACAACACAAAGTACGTTTTGGAGTACATGTCATAAATCATTATTGTTGCGTGTTGTGATTTCGTGATAAGATTAAAAACAAACGTTATAATTATAACGCTAAACCCGTTACGACCGTTAGTCCATAAACACAACGCATTTAACCAATACGCTTCTGCTAACGTTCACCCAAAAACATTAAGAGATCAACGTGCCCCATCAAACGCAAATAAAAACCAGCCCCCAACCCTGTATGGAATTACAGATGCTGCAAGAAACGCTGAGACTACACGAGGGTTCACGAGACATGTTTTGCTCTCAAGAGACCATTGTTATGGTCGAATGAAAAGTAGTTTACAGCACACGCCTGGGGCTTATGCTTAGCAAATTTACTGTGAAACGTGTGGTGGAGTAAAATGGAATATGCTACAGCGTTTTGTAAACAAATTTAAATTGTTAAACAATTAAACGTTTCGATAACTTTTGCGAAACCAAAAATGCATAAAAAAGACCTCCCTGTTATGTTCTTTGAACATCGTATCTAAAACACATAAAAAATCACAGATGCAGATTTAAAATATGACGAGACCCCAATTCCTACACAACTTTGCGATTGGTAAGGCATCATGAATTTTATTCTATTAATTAATGTCATGTATTCTCTGATTATTTACATACTTTTAAAGGGTCAGAACAGCATGTACATTTTCTTTATTCGTTTCTATCGTCCTTCATAATTTGAGGTCACTCCCCTTTTATTGATGTCTTCTTCCATACATTTTCGGTTATCCTCCCTTCCAAACATCTTTCACCTTCCAAACACTCATACTTATAATTTTTCTTGCTAATTTTGCAGGCAACATTTACGAAAGGTATTTTTTCATGTAAATCTAGAACTTTTTGTCTTATCTCTAATTGAGCTGTCAGGTATAGGCACAACAATACATACAAAATTACAGACATTCATATTATCATAGAATCTTCTGTTCAACCTTTATAAATCTATTATGTGTACATATCTACACTATGTTTTACATAAAAATAATAAGGGCTCTTATTCACTAACTACAAACACGTTCGTAAAGCGGCGCGTTAAATTAACCTTTAAAAATTGCCTTTATTTCGTAGGAATTAGAGACCAAATTTAAAAAAGTTAACACGCCGCGTTAAGTGCTTGTTTTAGTTAGTGAATCAAGGCCAAGGCGTAGGTTTAGAATCAGTTTGGGGACTAATGCCAAAGTTAGAATCCAAAATCGTGATCACGGACTGAACTGCTACCAAACTTTACGTACAAGGGGTAGGTAACAAGAAAACAGTCTCGGTACTGGATTGTTTTTTTTTAAACAAAATTAGCGAAATTCTGGCGTGTTTTTTTATATAAGTAAGGAACAAGCATATCAATTTAACACTTGAGAATATTAAAAGCCCCGTTGGCGTTGTAGGTAAAAGCGAAATATTTATATCCCCTCTGCTACTTCGTCTCTCCATTAAAATTATAGGGAAATTTTCGGTAAATCGCGCAGAAATTGTAGAGATATGAAAGTTGGGAGGAAATACAGTATATCATAGGCGGACGAAGAGCGGAGAGCTCTCTGTGGCTCATGTTTTTACATGAAGCTCCCGATTGAAATGTAAATTGGATTGAAATTGGTCGGCAAAGCCAATGTATTACCAAAAAAAAAGTTTCGAAAAAGCCCGATGCTTTTGCGGATTGGGATGTGACTGGAGTAAATTATCACATAAATTGGTTACATGTCCCAGTCGTGTTATGTTCAACATGCAGAACCGACATGTTTTTAGTGCCTACAATATCAAAATGTAAATGCTTATGCGATGTATTTTGATTTAATTTCATGGAGTTTACTTTCATGTCTAATAGTTCAACCACATT
Source organism: Agriopis leucophaearia (assembly GCA_949125355.1). Lineage (NCBI taxonomy): Eukaryota > Metazoa > Arthropoda > Insecta > Lepidoptera > Geometridae > Agriopis > Agriopis leucophaearia. Next base: position 7,324,675 of record OX421262.1, read on the forward strand.
CGTTGCTTCTACAGGGAGAGCAATTTATCATTCTTTATTGCTTTTGCTAGGTACCAAATAGGATAAAAAACGCGAAAGTTTGTTTTTAAATATAGTATTAATATATTATGATGACAACTCATTATATTAATATTATTTTGTAAACACAAACTTTCGTGTTTTTATCCAATTTATTTAATTCTAATTACTACTCATGATTGTAGCAAGTAAACGTATTTACATAGAATTTGGCCAAGTTTTTTAATTTTAATATACCTAATCCGGAGAATATTTTTAACCTAGCGGCTAAAATGAAGTGGTTTAGCTAGTCTAAAAAAATATGTACCTAACCAGCCTGGCTGTAATTACTCTTGCACAAATCTCGCTTGTTTTACGTGCTTTGCCTTAGTTTCAGCGTACAATAGCAGCTAGACGTAACATAAATCTCACGATGCAGCAACCACAAACTCTCTTAGATCTACAAAGTATTTAAGAAAAAAAATCAGCAATTTTGACCTTAGTCCATTGAGATAGAGACCAAAATGTGGCTATTCACAAAACTAGATACAACGACGTGGAAACCGCAGCAGTAATCGGATCCCAAACGAAAGACGAACCACAGAGTCGTAGTTTGTGAACGAACGTCATAGTTGGGTGAGATTAAGTGGATTTAGCTAGTTGTTTTGGGCAGCTCATAAATAAGACTGCGTTGTTACGGTAATTTCTGAGTCGTACAATCTCATAACAGCATTGTCTGAACATTGGCGAGTAGCCAACTTCCGCAAAAAAGACACGACGGGCTTTACACTTGTGACAGTGTTCTTACATATTTACGAGTAAGTACTTTCATAATGCATTTTGTTCATTTTATTTCATAGTCTATACGCACAATATAACCAACAAACACAGGGAATCAAGTTTTAGTGTAAAAATGTATCTGTAACCTATCTACGATATACGAATGGTGGAGAGTTTTCGTCTCCTTACAAATCTTAAAAAAAAACTTTTTATATTGTAGGTTAGTGCCACAATATTTAAATGCAAAAAAGTTTGATTACGATTTTTCACTAAAAATAGGTGAACCTTTTAGTGTAAAAATGTATCTGTAACCTATCTGTGACATAGTACTTAGTGTGTTCATAAGAATAGTGAAGAGTTTTCGTTTCGTTGCAAAAAAAAAACTTTTTATATTGTAGGTTAGTGCCACAATATTTAAATGCAAAGAAGTTTGATTACGATTTTTCACTAAAATTAGGTGAACCATGATCATCATCATTAGACATAAGACGTCCACTGCTGAACATAGGCCTTCACCTTAGAACTCTTTGCCGATAGATACCGAACGACAGCCTGCCATCTGCATCTACTGGAAAAGGGGTGGATACACAGAAGTTAAGTAAGAATTTAAAAAGATATATTTTTGGTGTCCGGTGGTTGGTTCATGACACAAGGTAGGCCATAGGTATCTGGAAATGTGTTTTCTTTCAAAGTTTGGTTGTTAGGCAACGTTTTAGTAAAATGTGAAAGATACCCCATAATATTTATGGATAACAGCCCATCCCTCTTTCTGTTAGAGAAGGCCTGCGTCCAAGCGCCATATGGGAATATGATATTATGCTATTGATTGTGAGTGGAATTTTATAATTGTTATTTACTGTGTGACGGTCCAGAATGGGGTCCGTTACGTTTCACAACATTTAAACTTTAGTTTACAACTAAAATATTCAATTTAAATTGATGTATGTTTGATTGGCTGTGTCCATATTAATTTTATCAATGAAAAGCTAAAGGAATTCTATATTAATAAACTAATAACAGTTTTATACTGTTTTATAGAATCCTTGTGGACAGGCGGTAGAAAAATATATCTCCTTACTATATTAAGAAGAACTAAGGCTGCCTTTTTGTTCCAATTCAATGAATGGAACTACTAAATTATTAGTTGAATTAAGTATAATAAAAGAATAGGAATACCTTGTACAATTCACTTAACGACTAAGTCACTATCCGTTTAGAAGTTGGTTTGTAGTAAGTATTATCTGAAGTATGTGGAAGCAGTTCCGTTGGACCATGATTCTGCAATGGTTGCTTTGGACTGTGGACATCGGGCTGGATTTCATGAAGCTATGGGGATGCAGACTGAACAGGGTCGATGACCTGAAATTGTAACAAAATCACCTATTAAATAAGGTTAGCTACATAACACAACATGATGGACACAAGAAAGCTTAAATGGTCGTTTATACGCTAGGCTTGGGTTATGTGAGCTTACAGGTTGTGGAACGCTAGAAGTAAAACATTATCTTATGTTATTTACGTTTGTTAAGTTATATTTGATAAAATTGATGCTGTTTTAAATAACCATTGACCTTTGTTGTTTCTCTAAGGTTTTGGAAGAGTGAAGAGACTTCACTTCTTTGCTTTATACTGTTAGAAAACTAAATGGTTCATTACAAGAAATATTGTGTCAACTCTGTACAGTATTGGTGATCATTCACAGTTATGTATTATCTTCAGTCCAATGTTATTTTATAGCTTAAACTGATAGATAAAGGTAAGTAAGTTGCCTTTCCTTGACATATGAATATTAGTTAATAGCATCTGAGTGTTATTACTTGGCTTAAGTATTAGTAAATATAATTTTAGGACAAAAATTACCTTTGTGTTGAAAATTAGCTTAGGTTGTTTGAACACGGGTTCATGTCAGGCATCTTTGTAGTTGAGTTAAGATGCGAACTTCGGATCAGATATCATCAGATTAATGGGATGCTACAGAATCCTGAAATTGAGAAGAAATCACTGTTACAACATACCTGCATTACTGACCCAGATCTACATAAATTAGTAGGATATAAAGGATGTTTGTATGCAGATTGTGCAACTGCTGGAAACAGGGCAGAGAGGCTGGACAGCTCGCTTTCGCTCTCAGCATAGTTCGGGGATCATTGCTTTGAAATGTAATTTGTTTTAAAATTTTAGGCACAATAACAAAATTGTGAAAAATGACTATTTAGTAACACACAGTGTCTCCTACGATTAAAGATGATATAGAATGAGGAGGCAAGGCAGGTTGCCTTATTTTGACGAGGATTTTCAAAGAAATATGTAAAGCAGTTTTAGTTTGTTTACAAAATGATAACCTACAAAATTTTATACGATGGTTTCTTCTACTATAAAAAATAAATAAATAATTAAATAAGTTACATACCTTAATTGATAATAGTTCCAAATATTTATAACAATTTAACTTGATGATTATTTAGTTTTGTTTATTCAGTTGCAAAATCTTGATGCACAGGCTACTTAGAATGACAGACAAAATGGCGAAGCGGTGGAGGGGCCACTGCGTCAAAAGTATTGAAACTAACAATGTTTACAAAATCCGGCTCTCTGATTGGTCGCAATGTTTCGATACTTTTGATACTTCTGATAGTTTCAATAGTTCCGAGAGTTTTGTGACAAAGCCGCTTGTTGTAGCATTTTGAACCTTAAAGACGAAGGGTATATAAGGGGGTAGCAGAGGCGCGTGGATTCATTCTGCATTGAGTCGTGACCCTGTCGTGTTGTCCAATATATTTTAGAGTCTTTTGCGTTTCTTTGTGAATTTAAAGGTGAAGCTCTGCCCGACTTAACACAAATTTCAATTATGTCGCAGAGTTTTATTAAATTCTTTTTGCTTAGTAGTTTTTCAGTAATTTGAACTCAGTTCGAGGTGTGAACGATATTCCGTGTTGCTACGTGGAAGTTGGCCTCGTACTTTTGAGAATTAGATCCTTTTTCTTATGGGTGAAGGTAGTTTGTTAAAATTTTTCTTACAAGTAAAAGTAGCTTCTTAAGGGTTTCTTACGCGTTGGGTAACCTCATTTAGTCATTTAAATGACTTGTATTTGAAATATTGGACAATTGCGATTCATTTCAACATGGTTTGAAATAATGGACTGCCTTCGCTGAACCTCACTGTGACCACTTACGAAGGCCGTTCATCTCCTCTCCGCGATAGTTAGGACTTGGGAACTTTGAGACGATCCCAAGGTCGATTTTAGCCGCTTAAATGAGGCATCGATTCAGTCTCCAGGTTGTGTGATTGACTGTAGTTTGGATGGGGGTACGGACCTCTGGAATCACCTTAACAGGTTGTGATACTATATCCTAGCGGGACTGGTTAGCCGTAGGCTAGTCTCCGTCCGCCTACATGCTTTCACATGATCTGTCTTTACGTTAGGAGGGTCAATAAGCTCTATCCCCAAGGGAGGTCCGTTCTGTTTTAAGAAGCCTCCCGGAACTTCGGTTCCTTTGAGCTTACCTGTAGGGCTGTAGGTAGTGACTATAGGTTCGTGGACTAGTCACCCATGTCAGGTCCTTACAGTTTAGTCAGAGTTCTGCACTCGGGCAATTAGCAACCCGTATAACTCTGTTGTTAGGGAAGGGGTGGTTTTTTTTTTATTGTGTCTAGTTAATTAAAGAACTCGTTTGTTCTTTGTTTGAGTTATGGTGTATCTCCAGAATAGTTGAGGGTACCAGGTGTAGGTTTTTTGAGGTTGATCTCGGGGATCTGATATCTTCAAAGTATGCGAGGGTACCAGATCGTCAAGACATAGGGAAACCTAGGGACTTGTAGGGGTTTTTCTTTCAGCTTGTTCCTGTTTTAACTTATTGGAGATAATCCAGTAAAAGGTGTTGAACTAAATTATTAGATATGTTAGTTGGGATTTTAAAGTTATATTCATAATTGGTCATTTATAGCCATTTGTAACCTGCAGTGTAGTCATCGAATGTAGATAGAAATCTATATGTGACTAATACTGTTAGTTATTTTGTAGAATTAAATGAGATCCTGTCTAAAGAGACTTAGTGAAGGTTGCTTAGACAAGCAATTCACTTCTAGTCTTTAACTAAGTCTAAAGCTAATTTCATAATTTTGTGAAGGTAGATGAAGAATTTCTATTTACCTTAAAACTGTAAGACAGTCAGAAAACCCAACTAGTATCTAATGGTTTAATGATTATTCAGGTTTGGTAACTCCTGAAATTATTTGATTTATAAAAATCATAATTTTTCTTAGAAAATGAGGAATTTGTAAAGGAGATTGACATGTATTATTGTTTGCATATAATTGAATTATTAGAAATTCAAAGACGGCCAGGTCTAACATGATCTTAAGAGAAATATAATTCTCAGTTTTAACATCGAAGAAATTACTAAATGAATCTCTTCAAATTGAAAGTTAATATGATGGACTTTCTTCTACATCACACATTATTTGGGTTCCATAGAAGGTACCTAAGCTAAGTATAGCTGAATAGTACACAGAGCGGTTGTCTCTAGGTTACCCCTTAGTTATAGAAAACTTAAAGGGCGCCTTTACATTGTTACTGATTTAGTAATACTGGCTTGTTCAATATAAACTCTCTTAAAGGAAGTCCTGATTGAGATGGCCAATTTGAAGAGCTAACGGGAAGATTACTTACCTTTTACATACAATCATGTTACACTTGAATGTCTGGATTGAGTATTCAGTAATTTAACCTGAAGACTGCATTCTATTTGCTAAATTTGTAATAAAGCGCGGCAGTTTCTTTGCCAGTTCTTCTGCTAGCGTATAGGGTTTACGAACATGGTGGTAAATTTGCATTAGCATAGAGCACCTTCTTAGGGTCTGTGCAAAGATTTGATAAAGTTTGCAGTCGCATAAGAATAAGATAACATTATTCAGACTGTTTTATGAGACGGGAGGACAAACCGTCGGGTAGTCGTTGTTCACCAAGCGGAGCGGTGGAGGGGCTCCGTTTTCCAAGTCTCAACTAAAAAACATTAATTTATTATACTGAACCCTAAGTACAAACTATAAAATCATCTTTGTTGGTAGTTTTCCAAGTCTCAACTAAAAAACATTAATTTATTATACTGAACCCTAAGTACAAACTATAAAATCATCTTTGTTGGTAGTTTTCCAAGTCTCAACTAAAAAACATTAATTTATTATACTTAAGTTTAAGTACAAACTAAAATCATCTTTGTTGGTAGTTTTCCAAGTCTCAACTAAAAAACATTAATTTATTATACTTAAGTTTAAGTACAAACTAAAATCATTTTTGTTGGTAGTTTTCCAAGTCTCAACAAAAAAACATTTAATTTATTATACTAAAATCTAAATATTAACTATAAAATCACCTTGCAATGTTTTCTCAATGATTTGTTTAATATCTACACTTAAATAACACAAGTAATCAACGCTCAGTCTCCTTTCAATATTTTCCTCACAACTTCACTTAGGTACATTCCTATAACATTTTTAGGTCTTAAATAAGTCGTCAGTAGTATAACACGTTAGGATAAGAAACCAAATACAGAGTACCTAGGTTGGAATTATGATTCTCTAAATTATGGTTAGGTTCAACTTTAACTATGTAACAAGTAGGTTGTAAAATGAAGGTTTAGTATGTATGTTTGATAAGTAACCTAGGAAACGGTTATTAGAGAGTTTCAAGTTGTGATCAAGCTTGTATTGATTCCTAAATAAAGGTAATACGAATACCTTATTGAATTTTACTAGATTAACACTCAGGCAGATATAGAAATAATTGAAGTTAAACTTTAGTAAGGCGGTTAATGATGTTAGGTTCAAGAGAAAATAATAGTAATAGGTTTCAGCTTTTAGGTTTAGTGTAAAACTAGTAATTGAACTATATTGGAAGGTAGAAGTAGGAATATTTGAGTTAGGACACACCCAAACCTCTATCCAGGGTTGCAGCGGATCTACAACGTCGGGTTCTCTAACCACTTGATCACATGGCCATAATTTAAGTTACATTTATAATATAGTACAGGTTGAGTTAGGAATTAGATAAGGTACTGATATAGCTAAGGAAGTCTTAAATACTAGAACTTATAAGGTACAGGTTTTATCTGCAGGGAGGTATTTCAATTATAAATCATCATAGAGAATTCTAGAAGTTACCTTTTAATATTTTTGATAGGGTTAAATTTAATATCTAATATTTAGGTTTAGCTATTAACGTTTCCTTCTTTACCTAGGCTTTCTTACTAACCTTAGTTTACTATAATTCTTATCATAAAATAATATATTCATAAACTATTAAAATTCATAAACCTTTAGGGCTAGGTTAATATAGTAAGCTAGGTTAGTATTCGGTTTAAATTAGTTAGTGATTAGGATCATTATATCTTCATCAACCTTTAACTACGAGCTAGGATATTAGAGTTATTTAGAGTTAGTTAGTTAAGTTAGGTTAGGGAGGGCGAGCGTTACAATATGGTTATGCCGTGCACCAGGATTAGCTCCAGGGTTTGAGGTTGACTAGAATGTAGATGGTTCTTTTGAGTGAGTCGTTAGAGCGTTACAGTCATTGGATAGCTAGGAGATACGATGAAATATAGATAATAAGGTTCGAGAAAGTTCTAACAATGTCAGGTAGTTAAAGGTAAAGTAGATCAGGCTAAATTAGGAGTATTTTGCCCAACTATTCAGAAGGAAAGGTTATTGTTTAATGCACAGGTATATATAGCATATGATCTAATAACATTCAGTTGTCTAGGTAGATATCTGTTAGAGGAATTATGAGAAATTGTATCAAGTTACAAGCCTATACCTGCCTAGTGTCTTGACAAATGAAAGCGGAACTAAGGAGGTGTTTATTTCTTTAAGCACAAATTAAGATTAGATTAGTAGCGGGTTTTTGTGAAGATTTTCAAAGCAGCAGAGAAGCAGGTAGGAGACATTTCGAGCAGATTCCAGGCATTTTGTAGAAAAAAAATATCTGAAATCAACAAATTTTGTCATGTGATGACTTCCTTTGAACAACTAATATAGTTAGGGACGGCAAACAATTTAATACCATATAGGAGATTATGAGTATAAAACCAGGGCTAGCTAAGTCATATTAATAGGTACCTAAACATTAAGTGCTAGAAATATACATACCAGGTTACTTGAGTTCTTTATCATTATCCCAGCGTTAGGATAGGAAATCTTTCTTAATTTGGGTAGAGTTTTCAAGGTTACATGTAAGTTTGGATTGGTCAAATCAGGTTGACACAACTATTTAAGTATGCCTGAAAAGGAAGAAATTGGAAAATTATAACTCGGCAATAACTAAATTCTGATACATTATATTAAATCATACTTTGAAGAAAATTATTTTTGTTATTTTTGAGGTTAATGAAGTAAGTATACTAATTTTCTTTTAATACAATTAACATCAATTAGAAATGTACAATATAACTTGAGTTTTTGGTTTTTACAAGGTTCTATAACTTTAAAACAGCAAAAGAATTTCTAGGGTAGTTTGAGCTCAAAGGTCAAGGTTTAGGTCAAAGGTTCAAGGTTATTTGAAATTAAATATTTGTAATATTCATAAAAGCGTCCAGTAAACTGTTTACACTAGGATATTAGAATCAGGAGTAAGGTGGTATTTTACTTTGAGTGAGTAAAATTCAGTGAAAGTTTGAATTTAGCTTAAAAATAAAGTCAACAAAGTGTTTATACACATATACTTACGGTTAGTAGAAAGGTTAAATGGAATTTCAGCTTTGTATGGGGTGTATGCTTGCACTGTGGGTTGAATTTAGTTGTGGTAGCATTTGCAAAATGTTTTATTGCGTTTTACAGGGTTAAAAACTTTCTTTGCAATATAATTTAGAGAAATGAACTCGGAAAATAACAAACTCATAACAGTATGACTACTAGAGCCACAGGTGGGAATCTTTGGAACTAAAAATAATAGTTGTCATGACATAGGAAATTTAATTTTACCATTCAGTTGACAAATACGCTATTCTTACTTGAAAATGAATAGATTCGGGGAACTTGGTTTGTAGTATTTTAGACTGACTATTTATTTATTCACAAATTATTACATTAAATTATTTTACAATAGTTATCTGCATAATTTCTTCGGGAATTCACGGAAAGGGGTTTGGTCTTTAAGGCTTTAGCTTGCCCAGAGTAGAGTGAAAGTGGGACAGTGAACAAAAAAAAATGGTTTTTTTTGTTTACTTGTCAAATTTAGGAGTAGACTAGACCACAGATAAAATAAAGTCTTTAAAGATATTGAAGTAAACACGTGAACATGTAACACGTTGTGTTTAGGCCCACGTTAAACACACTCAACACGCGGTAAGGAAGAGAAAATATTTTTTAAATAATTCTATGTCCGTATAATCTTACTATAGTAATATTTACATTTCGGCAGGGAGTCAATTTAGGTTAAATATTATTACTCTTAGTTGTGTTTTAGAAGCAAATAAAAATAAAACTTAGGTCAATTATAATTGTAAGTCGATTAATAATTTGTAGTACAAAGACTCATTCTAAATTAAGGCAGGAAAGGTACAGATTCTGATCTGTGCAATTTGTTGTCGTGAGAACGGAGACGGAGAGGTTTAACGGGTGTCATAATTTATTGAAGGTAATTTTGTAACTATATTCTGTTGAAAACTTGTTAGTTCGTTTAATCATTAATTACATACTAAAATTTTAAAATTAGACTACACTATAGACGTATTAATTGTTATTGTTAGATTATGGTAATCAATTGGACTTCAAACTTTATAGTAGCTGTATTTTATTTTTAAGGTAAAGAGTTTTATTTCTGGGTAAAAGCGGTGAAAAGGTAATATAAAACTATCATATATCTAGTTGAAGAAATTGGGTATCCAAGGTCACGAAAGAGGAAATAATAAATTGAAAGACGTATTCATTTCGTGATATGATTTCGAACAAAAAAGTTTTGTTCGAAAACGTAGTAGGTAGTAGAACAAAACGTTTTGTTGTAGGGTTGTTATCTGTTATTGTTCCAAGTTTTGTTATTGTAGAATCAAATTACTTTGCCTTATAAAATTTGTTAATAGAAAAAAAAACGGGGAAGATAAAACAATTTTCTGACATAACGGATTTGATGAACTGTAGGGTCGATAGATATGGAGTCTTACCTTTGTGGCGAAGGCTCTTGCCGAATGAAAAAAAAACGAATTATGATTAGTATAGACACATCGTAGGTTTGTTACATCATGTCACTTGTCAACGGTTATCAACGTCAAGAGAATAAAAATATTATGATATCGGAGCTGACAACGGAGTGTATAAGCATTGTTAGTTACGTAGATTAGACGTAATTCGGCGTCTCCTGGAAGCGACGACTGGCCTAATGCGTTCTATGTTCGGAGTTGGAGAATGGGTCGTGGGTTCGAATCCCGTCAACGACATAATTATGTTCTTTATGTGCGTTTAATTTATGTTTTAGTTTGAAAGCAGAAATAGGTTAAGAAAGAAATATTGAGCTTGTAGTAAGGTTAGTATGGATGATATTTAAATTTTATATATACCTAAGAATATTCTTAAACTAATGGTTATATAGTAAAACACTTTATATTCTAGAGCAGTGAATGTATTCTAGTTATTACGACATAGAGAAATCTTAGGCGGTAATTAGTGAGAAAAAAAAGAGGAGAACACGTTTTTCATACAGGATGAATTAACATTAGGTAATTAAAAGGGCTTGTATACAGTGTGAACTAAGTATGTGAAACATAGTTGAACAGGATTACATTCAAATAAGGTAAAAAGGGGTGATATTTTCCGGCGAGTCAAATTGAATTTATTTAATGAAAAAAAAAAAGGGTATATGATTGGTAAGATTAGAAAAAAAATACTCTTATAATTTCATAGCATATAGGGCGATGTATGTTTGTTCTTCGAGTATTCTAGGACGGCTGAACCAAATCCGATGAAATTCGTTCTACAAATTATTTGATGTTGAGGACGGTTTGAAATTAGAATTGGTACATATGAGGTTATTTATTAAGGTTGCAGTAAGGGAATAGCTCATTGTCATAAGTGCAACTATTGCAAAACGTAGTTTTATTGAATTTGTGTAGGTATTGTTTGTATTTATGTTAAATTCAGGCTTAATAGAGTTGACTTTGTAAGATTTTATAGGAAATTGCAAAATGAATTGTCAAACAGTACAGTACAGGTGGGTAATGCGTTTTAGAAGTTATTTTGTATACTTGAAAGGGGTAATTATGTGATCAAAGATTATAATGAAGTGGTGTTTATGTATAATATTGTAAGATTTTAGCTATTTCGGATTGGCTAAACCAAATTCGAAGGGATTTCCGCTAATCTATATCTGGTGATTTAGGGAAATAAATTAGATTATAAATTAATTTAAATCACTTCTATGTTTACATCATCATCATCATCGAATAAAATTAATTATTTTTGTGTGATTTATGCCAGTGAATCTATAGGGTGAATCAAGTATTTGCGAAAGAATTTAAATTTTTATAGATTGGGAATTGGTTAAAATTAAATCATAGATCATCTACCTTATAGTTAATAACATTTATTTATAAAAATCAATCGATATTCATTAGACTCGTTAAAGCTCGAGAACGGCTGGGCCGATTTAGCTGATTTTGGTTTTGAAATGTTTGTCATCAATGGTTTAAACGGTGAGTGAGCAGCTGAACTAATTTTGATGAAGTTTGAGGTTCAGGAGCGGGTCTTGGTGGCGAGGCCTATGACCGGGCTTACACTTGTGCAAAATCGGGGCGCGGCACTAGATATATATATTAAAAAAAAAAAAAAAAAAAAACACTTTATACAGTTTTAAATCAGATTTCAGGATGCTTGAAAGTTGTCGTAACTTTGGATCTTTTCTTAGATTTATGAAAAATATTAACTTTGTATAGGTATAAATATTATAAGGTTGCCATTTGAATTGTGATTTAGGTCCTGTTTTAACAGTATGTTTTCCTTTTCCTTTTGTATATTGTTTAACCTAAGGTTTTATGTTAAATCATTAAAATGCTAGACTTCTAGGTATACTAATAATATTTGTAAATGGTGTCTAACCTATCATTTTGGGAATTGGTTGACTGATGTTTTGACTCTTGGGGCTTTATTTAGTGTTAAATTTTCTACGATTAAGATTAGAATATCCCGTCCATTCATAATGTTAATATCTAATATAATTATTAGAACTTTTAATATGTAATTGAAAGAAAAAACGAGAAAAGAAAAATGGAAAAAAAAATATATATATTAAAAAAAAAAATATACATGACTGAAAAAAAAATACAAAGGGAAAGAAAAAAAAAATTATAATACAGCGAAAAAAAAAAAGAAAGAAAAAAAAAAATATGTTGAACACAAAAAAAAATACAAAAAAAATATATATGAAAGATATAAAAAAAAAAACTAAAAAAAAAAAAAAAAGGAAATTATTTGAGTAAATTCATCTTTGACTTTTTGCGAAAGTCTGATTGTAATTCTCTAGAATGTGTTGAATTGTACTTTGAATATTAGTAATTTTGTCCAAGAAAAACATAACCTCTTTGTGAGAGTTATTTACGAACTAAAATCACTTTATGTTAATCTATTCATTGTTGGATTACTATTGAGGCGGCATTGGTTTTTATGTTCAAATTATTGTGACTTTGATAATAAATTGAGATCGCTTCAACCAAAATTAAGAGGGTTTATAGTTAACAAGAGAAAAGTAAATTAAAGACACTTTTGGATTTTGGGGTTATGTCAGATATAAAGCTTTATCATTCTTACAATGTAAATAGAGATTGAGTCTAATTGTTTCGTTCCTCATCTAGAAGATAGTGTAGATATCCTAAGTTCTGTGTAAGACCGCGACAGGGGTAATGGAAAGAGAATGACAGTTTTAGCTTTTAATGAAAGAAAGGAGGTCTTGAATGTAGAAAAAGAGAGAAATGAAAGGAACAGAGTGCGTGAAGGCTTTATAGGGTACAAGAGGGACTTAGGATATTGACATTGTCGAGATGGGAGCGAGCTGTCAAAGTTTGAGTTTCAACAAACACAACTACAAATTAGAGCTTTCCGAAGGAGAAAAATTGGTGTTAGGGTTAGTCTATCATATCATCAACAGGCGTTGATTTCGGAAGGATCTAAATACTCTACAATGTACGAACATTCCGAACTAATACACTACACAAGCACCAAGGTAAATAAATTGTATTTTAATCATTGGATTTTAGGTGGAATATAGCGGCTATACAGAATTTTTCCTTTTTTAACATTGGATCGGCCTTGAATTTGGAAGGAATACGTGGCTTTTGCTTTTCAGTGGATGAGAGAATATTCACGAAGAAGAGTAGGGTTGCGTAGATTTATTAGAAATGAGTTTGACTCACAACCAAACTTTCTTTGCAGATGATAGGAGGTACTGGGAAAGGGGGGAATTTTCTTTATAGATAATATATTATCAAGCCTAAAAGTCTGAGATTAATTCATGATTATTTTGCCTTGGTTTAAATACACTTACATATAGTGATAGGGCTACACACACATTCGATTACACATAATTATTATTGTTGGAAAGCAGATTTTGATAGTATTAATTTTGCACTTGCAGTTTAAAGAAGTTGGGTTAGAGAATGTTGTGAATTAAAGTAGGTTTTGGAAAATTTACTCCGATTAAGAAATTAGCATCTTTGCAAATTTTAAGGCAGGCTGTGACGGTCCAGAATGGGGTCCGTTACGTTTCACAACATTTAAACTTTAGTTTACAACTAAAATATTCAATTTAAATTGATGTATGTTTGATTGGCTGTGTCCATATTAATTTTATCAATGAAAAGCTAAAGGAATTCTATATTAATAAACTAATAACAGTTTTATACTGTTTTATAGAATCCTTGTGGACAGGCGGTAGAAAAATATATCTCCTTACTATATTAAGAAGAACTAAGGCTGCCTTTTTGTTCCAATTCAATGAATGGAACTACTAAATTATTAGTTGAATTAAGTATAATAAAAGAATAGGAATACCTTGTACAATTCACTTAACGACTAAGTCACTATCCGTTTAGAAGTTGGTTTGTAGTAAGTATTATCTGAAGTATGTGGAAGCAGTTCCGTTGGACCATGATTCTGCAATGGTTGCTTTGGACTGTGGACATCGGGCTGGATTTCATGAAGCTATGGGGATGCAGACTGAACAGGGTCGATGACCTGAAATTGTAACAAAATCACCTATTAAATAAGGTTAGCTACATAACACAACATGATGGACACAAGAAAGCTTAAATGGTCGTTTATACGCTAGGCTTGGGTTATGTGAGCTTACAGGTTGTGGAACGCTAGAAGTAAAACATTATCTTATGTTATTTACGTTTGTTAAGTTATATTTGATAAAATTGATGCTGTTTTAAATAACCATTGACCTTTGTTGTTTCTCTAAGGTTTTGGAAGAGTGAAGAGACTTCACTTCTTTGCTTTATACTGTTAGAAAACTAAATGGTTCATTACAAGAAATATTGTGTCAACTCTGTACAGTATTGGTGATCATTCACAGTTATGTATTATCTTCAGTCCAATGTTATTTTATAGCTTAAACTGATAGATAAAGGTAAGTAAGTTGCCTTTCCTTGACATATGAATATTAGTTAATAGCATCTGAGTGTTATTACTTGGCTTAAGTATTAGTAAATATAATTTTAGGACAAAAATTACCTTTGTGTTGAAAATTAGCTTAGGTTGTTTGAACACGGGTTCATGTCAGGCATCTTTGTAGTTGAGTTAAGATGCGAACTTCGGATCAGATATCATCAGATTAATGGGATGCTACAGAATCCTGAAATTGAGAAGAAATCACTGTTACAACATACCTGCATTACTGACCCAGATCTACATAAATTAGTAGGATATAAAGGATGTTTGTATGCAGATTGTGCAACTGCTGGAAACAGGGCAGAGAGGCTGGACAGCTCGCTTTCGCTCTCAGCATAGTTCGGGGATCATTGCTTTGAAATGTAATTTGTTTTAAAATTTTAGGCACAATAACAAAATTGTGAAAAATGACTATTTAGTAACACACAGTGTCTCCTACGATTAAAGATGATATAGAATGAGGAGGCAAGGCAGGTTGCCTTATTTTGACGAGGATTTTCAAAGAAATATGTAAAGCAGTTTTAGTTTGTTTACAAAATGATAACCTACAAAATTTTATACGATGGTTTCTTCTACTATAAAAAATAAATAAATAATTAAATAAGTTACATACCTTAATTGATAATAGTTCCAAATATTTATAACAATTTAACTTGATGATTATTTAGTTTTGTTTATTCAGTTGCAAAATCTTGATGCACAGGCTACTTAGAATGACAGACAAAATGGCGAAGCGGTGGAGGGGCCACTGCGTCAAAAGTATTGAAACTAACAATGTTTACAAAATCCGGCTCTCTGATTGGTCGCAATGTTTCGATACTTTTGATACTTCTGATAGTTTCAATAGTTCCGAGAGTTTTGTGACAAAGCCGCTTGTTGTAGCATTTTGAACCTTAAAGACGAAGGGTATATAAGGGGGTAGCAGAGGCGCGTGGATTCATTCTGCATTGAGTCGTGACCCTGTCGTGTTGTCCAATATATTTTAGAGTCTTTTGCGTTTCTTTGTGAATTTAAAGGTGAAGCTCTGCCCGACTTAACACAAATTTCAATTATGTCGCAGAGTTTTATTAAATTCTTTTTGCTTAGTAGTTTTTCAGTAATTTGAACTCAGTTCGAGGTGTGAACGATATTCCGTGTTGCTACGTGGAAGTTGGCCTCGTACTTTTGAGAATTAGATCCTTTTTCTTATGGGTGAAGGTAGTTTGTTAAAATTTTTCTTACAAGTAAAAGTAGCTTCTTAAGGGTTTCTTACGCGTTGGGTAACCTCATTTAGTCATTTAAATGACTTGTATTTGAAATATTGGACAATTGCGATTCATTTCAACATGGTTTGAAATAATGGACTGCCTTCGCTGAACCTCACTGTGACCACTTACGAAGGCCGTTCATCTCCTCTCCGCGATAGTTAGGACTTGGGAACTTTGAGACGATCCCAAGGTCGATTTTAGCCGCTTAAATGAGGCATCGATTCAGTCTCCAGGTTGTGTGATTGACTGTAGTTTGGATGGGGGTACGGACCTCTGGAATCACCTTAACAGGTTGTGATACTATATCCTAGCGGGACTGGTTAGCCGTAGGCTAGTCTCCGTCCGCCTACATGCTTTCACATGATCTGTCTTTACGTTAGGAGGGTCAATAAGCTCTATCCCCAAGGGAGGTCCGTTCTGTTTTAAGAAGCCTCCCGGAACTTCGGTTCCTTTGAGCTTACCTGTAGGGCTGTAGGTAGTGACTATAGGTTCGTGGACTAGTCACCCATGTCAGGTCCTTACAGTTTAGTCAGAGTTCTGCACTCGGGCAATTAGCAACCCGTATAACTCTGTTGTTAGGGAAGGGGTGGTTTTTTTTTTATTGTGTCTAGTTAATTAAAGAACTCGTTTGTTCTTTGTTTGAGTTATGGTGTATCTCCAGAATAGTTGAGGGTACCAGGTGTAGGTTTTTTGAGGTTGATCTCGGGGATCTGATATCTTCAAAGTATGCGAGGGTACCAGATCGTCAAGACATAGGGAAACCTAGGGACTTGTAGGGGTTTTTCTTTCAGCTTGTTCCTGTTTTAACTTATTGGAGATAATCCAGTAAAAGGTGTTGAACTAAATTATTAGATATGTTAGTTGGGATTTTAAAGTTATATTCATAATTGGTCATTTATAGCCATTTGTAACCTGCAGTGTAGTCATCGAATGTAGATAGAAATCTATATGTGACTAATACTGTTAGTTATTTTGTAGAATTAAATGAGATCCTGTCTAAAGAGACTTAGTGAAGGTTGCTTAGACAAGCAATTCACTTCTAGTCTTTAACTAAGTCTAAAGCTAATTTCATAATTTTGTGAAGGTAGATGAAGAATTTCTATTTACCTTAAAACTGTAAGACAGTCAGAAAACCCAACTAGTATCTAATGGTTTAATGATTATTCAGGTTTGGTAACTCCTGAAATTATTTGATTTATAAAAATCATAATTTTTCTTAGAAAATGAGGAATTTGTAAAGGAGATTGACATGTATTATTGTTTGCATATAATTGAATTATTAGAAATTCAAAGACGGCCAGGTCTAACATGATCTTAAGAGAAATATAATTCTCAGTTTTAACATCGAAGAAATTACTAAATGAATCTCTTCAAATTGAAAGTTAATATGATGGACTTTCTTCTACATCACACATTATTTGGGTTCCATAGAAGGTACCTAAGCTAAGTATAGCTGAATAGTACACAGAGCGGTTGTCTCTAGGTTACCCCTTAGTTATAGAAAACTTAAAGGGCGCCTTTACATTGTTACTGATTTAGTAATACTGGCTTGTTCAATATAAACTCTCTTAAAGGAAGTCCTGATTGAGATGGCCAATTTGAAGAGCTAACGGGAAGATTACTTACCTTTTACATACAATCATGTTACACTTGAATGTCTGGATTGAGTATTCAGTAATTTAACCTGAAGACTGCATTCTATTTGCTAAATTTGTAATAAAGCGCGGCAGTTTCTTTGCCAGTTCTTCTGCTAGCGTATAGGGTTTACGAACATGGTGGTAAATTTGCATTAGCATAGAGCACCTTCTTAGGGTCTGTGCAAAGATTTGATAAAGTTTGCAGTCGCATAAGAATAAGATAACATTATTCAGACTGTTTTATGAGACGGGAGGACAAACCGTCGGGTAGTCGTTGTTCACCAAGCGGAGCGGTGGAGGGGCTCCGTTTTCCAAGTCTCAACTAAAAAACATTAATTTATTATACTGAACCCTAAGTACAAACTATAAAATCATCTTTGTTGGTAGTTTTCCAAGTCTCAACTAAAAAACATTAATTTATTATACTGAACCCTAAGTACAAACTATAAAATCATCTTTGTTGGTAGTTTTCCAAGTCTCAACTAAAAAACATTAATTTATTATACTTAAGTTTAAGTACAAACTAAAATCATCTTTGTTGGTAGTTTTCCAAGTCTCAACTAAAAAACATTAATTTATTATACTTAAGTTTAAGTACAAACTAAAATCATTTTTGTTGGTAGTTTTCCAAGTCTCAACAAAAAAACATTTAATTTATTATACTAAAATCTAAATATTAACTATAAAATCACCTTGCAATGTTTTCTCAATGATTTGTTTAATATCTACACTTAAATAACACAAGTAATCAACGCTCAGTCTCCTTTCAATATTTTCCTCACAACTTCACTTAGGTACATTCCTATAACATTTTTAGGTCTTAAATAAGTCGTCAGTAGTATAACACGTTAGGATAAGAAACCAAATACAGAGTACCTAGGTTGGAATTATGATTCTCTAAATTATGGTTAGGTTCAACTTTAACTATGTAACAAGTAGGTTGTAAAATGAAGGTTTAGTATGTATGTTTGATAAGTAACCTAGGAAACGGTTATTAGAGAGTTTCAAGTTGTGATCAAGCTTGTATTGATTCCTAAATAAAGGTAATACGAATACCTTATTGAATTTTACTAGATTAACACTCAGGCAGATATAGAAATAATTGAAGTTAAACTTTAGTAAGGCGGTTAATGATGTTAGGTTCAAGAGAAAATAATAGTAATAGGTTTCAGCTTTTAGGTTTAGTGTAAAACTAGTAATTGAACTATATTGGAAGGTAGAAGTAGGAATATTTGAGTTAGGACACACCCAAACCTCTATCCAGGGTTGCAGCGGATCTACAACGTCGGGTTCTCTAACCACTTGATCACATGGCCATAATTTAAGTTACATTTATAATATAGTACAGGTTGAGTTAGGAATTAGATAAGGTACTGATATAGCTAAGGAAGTCTTAAATACTAGAACTTATAAGGTACAGGTTTTATCTGCAGGGAGGTATTTCAATTATAAATCATCATAGAGAATTCTAGAAGTTACCTTTTAATATTTTTGATAGGGTTAAATTTAATATCTAATATTTAGGTTTAGCTATTAACGTTTCCTTCTTTACCTAGGCTTTCTTACTAACCTTAGTTTACTATAATTCTTATCATAAAATAATATATTCATAAACTATTAAAATTCATAAACCTTTAGGGCTAGGTTAATATAGTAAGCTAGGTTAGTATTCGGTTTAAATTAGTTAGTGATTAGGATCATTATATCTTCATCAACCTTTAACTACGAGCTAGGATATTAGAGTTATTTAGAGTTAGTTAGTTAAGTTAGGTTAGGGAGGGCGAGCGTTACAACTGTTTTCTGAAACATAATAATACTTTATTCAGCGTCGAATACTCGTAGATTTTTGTGTTGAAAGGCTAGGCGTTTGACCTCAGCTCACAAATGTGTGGTCGAAAATAGTAAACACATTATAATATTGACTACGACCAAATGATTTCTTTTCCAAAAAGTTTTACCAGGGCTTAGTTCAATTACCGGTTTTACAGCAGCTTCTGAAAATAAATTAAATAACGAACCGATTCAATTAATTTACTTTCCTGGATGCCGAACGAAATCAAAGACCAAATAAGCAGACCACAATTGGAAGTTGTTTTGTTTGCTCGTTGTTGTTTATTTACAAAGGATTTTAAAGTTATTATTCGTGGAGTTCGAAACCGCATAGTGCTATCGAGGACTAGATAAATTCTATTTACTTACAAAACGACGGTTTTGTGAAACGTGCGGGAATATAATTTTGCACAGTGTAGGTGATGTTATTATATACAGGGTTATTGAAAATTAGCCAAAAACCTATCGGAGGCAGCTTCCCTACATCATACCTAACAGTAGGCTAGTTGCTTAATGTTTCATTCATTATGAACTAGTGACCCGCCCCGGCTACGCACGTAAGTTTACGGGCGTAAGTTGTATTATACAAATAAATAAATAATAAATATCTGGGACATTATTGCACACATTATCATCTGACTCTAAACTAAGCAAAGCTTGTAATATGGCAGTCAGAGACTGATATACAAACTTATATATTTTTAAATATATATCAACATCCAGAACATAGAACAATCACAAATGTTTATCACACAAATATAAACCTTCTGTGAAAATTTATCTAACTGATGGTGGAAACCGCATCAAAATCCGTTGCGTGGTTTAAGAGGAGTTAACGGGGTACAGACAGACAGACGCGGAAAGCGACTTTGTTTTATAGTATGTAGAGAGAACAGGCTATAGCGAAGGATAGATATATATATATATATAAATATATATATATATATATAATTAGATACGTAACAAATACTGAAAATATAAAATAATTTAAATTGGCTGACTTTCTACTATATAAGACTTTCTACTTTAAAGTTTTTGGTGGGAATTGAGAGGGATTGGGGTAATACATTATCTCTTTTCCGCAAAGCGCATGTTTCTGTGGCTCGCGGAATGCTGAACGTCACAACTTGCTAGTGCGCTCTCTGTCTAGCGTGAATTAACACTTATTTACCAAACATTGAACAAATTTTAATTTTGTTTTCGTTGATAGGCTCTTTTTATGAGCAGCTTTTTTATGAGGTATAAAATTTATTAGGACAAATGCCGTTTTTAGTTCCATGGCTATTGTTGATTTATCTTTCTTTTCCTATCATACAAAAACAAAAATATTTCAACAAGGGGTCTATATTGTGCAGGCAGCTTCCTTGCATCATTTTGCAGTTTTAGTACCATGGCTAATTGATCAATAACCCTGTATAAAGTATCGTCATTTTGGTTTAGTACTATATTGGATAATATTGTACCACTCTCAGACCCCGCTCATCTATTCAAGAGAAGTAGACTTGTGCTTCAGACATAATTGCCTGACCGACCGTCCTTCGTATTATATCATTAGTATTCTTGAACTCGTCGAGGCTCCCTAGATGTTTATTCTTTTAGATTGCTCCTTATGAAAACTGCTGAAAACTACTTTGATAATAATCTATTGTAACAGATTTCTAACGATCTTACCACAAAAAATCACGTTTTCAAGATTGTTCTTGTTAGACAGCGTCTATAAGTTATTATCACCTTCATCAGCCAGAAGACGTCCACTGCTGAACATAGGCCTCCCCCTTTAACCTCCACACTGAACGACATCCTGCCATCTGCATCCACTGGATGCCCGCGACTTTCACAATGTCGTCGGTCCATATAGAGGGAGGCCTACCTACGCTGCGTCTTCCAGTTCGCGGTCTCCACTCAAGAACCTTTCTTCCCTATCGGTAAAAGTTATTATACATGTGGTTTATTTCTTTGTAATATTTTTTGTGTGTTTTAAGCGGCGTTGTGGAATCCCGCGGTGTAGGTACTAGGACATCTACCGACATAGTCAGTATTATGTGTTGTTGTTACAACCCTGCGATTTATCAAGATCATGAGGGTACAAGAACAAAACACCCGCACTACTCGCTGGACTCACCCGTAGTTTTTAGTCAGCTCGTGACCACGGCCATTATAACATAGCCGAAACGTCGAGCTGAAGATACCTATTTTCACTTTGGTAAAATTATGCGCGATAAGTCCTTACAGACATTAAAAACACGTGTTCATATCATGAAAGTTTAAGTTACATATTAATTTCTATGAAATTTGTGAATAGTCATAAATATGAAAACAGGATTCGTGGTAATAAATTATCGAAGCGCTTTTTTAAAGGACCTAATCTATGATTACAGAGACTATATAAATGTTAGATATTTAAATACTAGTTATCAGACACTAGCTGCACCCTCGTATTCATCCCCGTAAATATTCCCTTCGAAAACGAGTTTTTATTCGGGATAAAAATTTGCATAAATTAAAATCTCTGGATCTCGTAACTTGCTGCATGATGAGGAACAAACAAACAAGCATGTAAAATCTTATTGTAATTTAGTTATAAGTATTTTGACATAAATAATACATACATTGTCTCTTACTATTAATTACTGGTAAATTGTCTTTGATTGGGGAGCTGGCATTAACCTTTTGTAACTTCCTTTTTTTTTCTCTTTTTAATACTAGCGGCAACTGCTATCTTTTGCGCTTTGTGTTGTAATTAATATCTTTTATTTATCTAGTAATCTCAGAGTTTCCATGTAGTAAACCCCTACCTACCGCGGGCCCAGGTACGAACCGGAAGACACAGCGTAGGTGGCCTCCCACTAGTTAGATGGACCGACGTCATCGTGAGAGGCGCAGGCATCCGATAAGGCAGTGGATGCAGATACGACAGGCGTTGTTCACTGTTCAGTGTGGCGTTCTAAGGAGGACGCCTTGGTTCAGCAGTGGACGTCTTATGGTTGATGATGATGAAACGTAAAAGAAAGAAATGTTTTTTTTTTTTTTTAGGCGAAGTTCCAGCTATATTTTATCTGCAAACTAAAGTCAATCAATGAGAACGACGTTTTTCAAGTAGGTCCAAGCCAAGTTTTGACCATTTCAGGCAGAAACGCTTACATAGACTGTTTCAATGCGGATTTGAGTTGGCAAGTTATACATTCTACAGTTTCGTTTTAATAAAAGTAAATACCTAGCTTATTTACCACTAGTAGTTTTAAACTTGATTTTTTATAGTATTGTGTCTAGAAATCTAGAGAAGTTCATAAGTTGATAAGGCGTGTGCACAAAGGTAAACAAATGCAAAGTACGTTTGCTTAGCTCCCACCAGGAATTCTAAAAAGCCTTTTATATCAGACGGTTTGTATTGAATTCAATATTGCTCTGTCTTTTGTATAGACTAATGCTGGTTGGCACACGTAGAGATGATTAAGTAAGGTATTTTATATAGTTTTATAAATTAGTTACAAAAGAGTTTGTAAACTGGAATTGCAACAGTGTTTACGCCTCAGATCAGATCAGCAAAGGAGATATGCCTTAATACAATTATCGACCACGTTCAAATGTCTCAGTGTTTCATTAATCAGTTGTTTTTATTATACTATACCATTAAACCGCTTATCGCAAAATCTATAAGTATAATTCACTTACTCATTTTTCACGCACATTATGAAACTTGTAACGGTACTAATGAACTAACTTAGTCCACATGCAAAAAAGGGCGGCAAGGTCGTCTGCTGGATGAGTTTAACTAAAAGCATACAGCCTGATTAAGGCCAGGTGCGTTCGCACCCACCACGTCACCTCACCATAGTAAGGTGGTCATAGAAATACGCCTAATCCTCACCGCATACACTAATAATAATAATTTTGACATGACGACGTGCTCATCGACATCACCATCCCGCATGACGAGAAACTCGTGAAGGCCGAGAAGGACAAACTCAGCAAATACCTTGACTTGGCTCACGAGGTTACCGCCATGTGGGATGTTGACTCGACGATCATTGTCCCGATAGTTGTATCGGTGAACGGCCTTATAGCGAAGAGCCTCGACCACCACCTTAAGAGGCTCTCGCTAGACGGTTGGGTCAAGGGTCAGATGCAGAAGGCAGTAATTCTTGACACGGCACGCATTGTCAGGAGGTTCCTCACTCTGCAGCCCTAACCACCGGTAGCTTGGGCCCTGCCCCGCTGCCGGCGGCACCCTAGTTTTTAAGTTTTTTATATTATTTGTTTTATAGTTATATTTGATGTAAAAAACTTAAAAATTAAGATAATAAACGGATATGTGAATAATAATTTTGAGATGAGATAGGATAAGGCAGGTGCCGTTTCTCATTCTATAGATCTGTTATTCCATCCACAAATTGTTCACCTAAATAGCCCAGTCTTTTTTAATCATATACTGTACAATAGTTTTATATTCCTTTTTATACATATTTCATAGTTGCATGTATTTTATATTCAAAAGGGCCTCTTGGTGTTGGCTTCGGCTCCACCAATGCCCACCAAATGTCCGGGCTAGACCCGAGAATAAATGAAGTGTAATAATAATAAATTTTCATTCATTTCCACAAGGTATGTTGCTTACAAACTAAACTAGAATTAGAATTAAACCAAGTACTTATCTATACATAATTATCTAAATAAAGAAAGTTATACGTGGCTTTTAAAGTACTTTGTGTCCAATATTTTAAGTAAATTTAGTTCTACTTGTAACCCTGGCCCCTACACTAGGATTCCCTGTTTTGCAGAGACCAGACACTAATACCAATGATCTTTTATGCAAGCTTACTGAATAATACGCAAAAATTGCAACCGTTAGCATAAAGCGAATAAAAATAGGCATAAACACTAGCGCCACTAGCGACCGGCGGCAGAAGTCGTAAAAAAATTGTTGCGCAACTGTCAAAAGTCAACGTCAAAACAATTATCACTTATTTAACAGCGACAATCGCAAAATAGCAAATAGCCACGCAATCAACCTACGTACTTAAACTTTTATAGGCACATTTTTGCTAAGAAAAAAAATTATTTTGCCCAATTAAGGTGATACCTACCTTAACATGCTACCTAAGATATGTGCGTGAATTTAATAATGTGCAATTAATTATGGAGTATTGAGCACAGAATCGTTATTCTAATGAATTCGTAATGTCAATGTATCGATCTGTAGAGTATCGATAATTAGGTAACTGTTATGGCGCATCCCTAGTGAAAAGCTTCAGTGAAGCGGTATTCTGTATTATGTTATGAATTTGCGAGCGTACATAGTGTTTGTCCAATGCAAACTACGTGAGAACGTACGGGCTCTGCTGCTCGTTAAGTCCGTTCCAGTTAGTTGGTAGATTGTTGAAAATAGGTAGTAGAGTACGTCAATATGCTTAAAATGACGTTTATAAGATGTTTAATTTTGATTCATCATCATCATCATCATCAGCCAGAAGACGTCCACTGCTGAACATAGGCCTCCCCCTAATTTTTATTCAATATGCTTTAATTTTCATTTATAGCATTTTAACAATTTTGGTTAATAAGTTCAATACCTATTTGAAATTTTGTTTTGGTAATAAATAAATAAAGGACAATAACATTTAAAAAAACCTAACAATTCATTAATAAATTTCCATAGAATAGTTTTCTGGCGTTTATCTTTTTCAGTGAGTTCAAAAAATTTTAAAAGAAAAGACAAACACAGTGTTAGTTATTTTAAGGCATCTACGTATTAATAAGGCGTTAAAGGTAAATCAAAGAAAATGTGAACAGCTAATGAGCATGCTACACACAAAAGAAGGCATACTGTAATTTTTCTTTTATTTTCATTCGTGCAATCCAGTAATGCCAAATGTATCGACTGCCACACATGAGACCGTTGTTACGTCATAATAGTGCAATCTCTACTGTTGCAGTTAATTACTATCTGTTCAAATATATTCTTAATATTCTATGCTACTAAATACACACGCACACAACGACGCACAAAGACGTATTCAAGGGTCGTATTGATTTATCGAACCGTGTCCTATTCAAATCCAAGACAATATTGGCCATCGAAGCCTGTCACTAGCCTTCGTGGCGCAAATTGCTAATCACCTCTATATCTAGATTCACACTTGTGTTTTGTCAAGCTTGACAGGATAAGGATAGGATGTATAAACCACATCAGCTCACCTGTGGTCTAAAAATGTGAATAGACTTAACCTAGAAGCGAAACTGGCTCGCAAGAGAAACTGCTTCAGCTCACCGTAGGAGTTAGGTACTTGGTAAAATTTCAAATTGAAGGTGGCAGTCCTGGTTTCCTTTGATGTTTACCTTCACTAGCAGTTCGAGCTCATTGTTGGGATTTGAAAGCATTCCTGAAGCGTGAAAATTTTTGTCCACTCAGCTAACTTCACACCTATGCTGTTAAGAAAAGATGATCGGTAACCCTTACTGCGCCTGAATGGAATTTCCACCATGAGAAAGTGTCTTCCTCCGATGCGTGCGCAAAACGCTATAGCAAATGCTATTTGCACATACTCCAAAACTAGCTGGTTAAAGCGAATGCCACAGAAGCATAATTAGGCCACATGCGTCTTAAATCATTCAATTATTGCATGCACAAGACTCGATGAATAGAGAGTTGATTTTGAAAGTGCACATATGTGGACAATGGATATATTGTACCTACATAGCTAATTTGATACCAAACATCTAGTAGTACAAACAACGAGTAATAATTGACAAAATGACAAACTAGCAAAAACTATACTAACAACATTGCAAGCACTTAAAACTCGTTTAGGGATAAAGCGAGCAAAAAAATATTAAAAATAAATCTAGATTTCGCTTACAGATGGATGAGAAATGCTTTTACGGGAACGAGGAAACGCTAACTACGAGATAATCGTAGTAGGTGCTTTAGTGTCACGATATTTTAAAACTTATAAACTTAATTTATGTGTTATGGCTGTGTGTACATGTAGTCTGGTGGTTAATTATTTTACAATGGTAGGTACTGCCTATATTTTTACTGCGATTTCCGGATTAGACCCTTAATAAAATGTGTTGTTCATAATGATGAGCAAAAGACTCATTCTTCCTTTTGGCTTAGCACATCGTTCCGTGTAACCCCGTATGAATATTAGAAAATCGTAGTCATTTAAGTTAAAACATTAGTACAAGAGTTGTTGAAAAGTTTTATCCACAACACAATAACAAGGTGAATCTGGTCCATTATGGTACCCAGAACAAACACGTAAATTTACGATGTCTAACTTTGAACTACCCTCAACGACCCCGTGGATTACGGTGCCAACGTTTAATTGTACACCATAGTTTAAATAAGTTGGATCAACTAACACAGATTAGAAGAAAACAAATGAGTATCTAACTAAACCAAAAAACTGGTCTTCCTTAAGTTTCTGAACCTTGACCATCGGCGTAAACTGGGCCTTTTTTTATTCTCTAATTTTGTCATGACTGTTTTTTATTAAAGTTAAGTTTGTTCTGTAGTGTATCCCGAACAAGCCGGTATCCGTAAAGGCTGAAGCATCATAGGTCACATACACACGCTCCGCCCAGCAAAATAGTTATTATGTCACTGGCTCCGCCAGATTTTACAGAAGACTGAGGAGTATAATCGGCCATTATGCCTAGCGTTTGTGGACAATGAAAAAGCCTTCGATTCAATCAAGACCTGGGCAGTATTGCAGTTCCTCCAGCGTTGTTATATCAGCTAAGGTATATCGAAGTGCTGAAGTGTTTGTATAGAAACGTCACCAAGACGCGATTCAGGCCTCCCCGCTGGGTGGACCAACGACATTGTGAGAGTCGCAGGCATCCAGTAGATACAGATGGCAGTATGTCGTTCAGTGTTGATTTTAAAGACCTATGTTCAGCAGTGAACGTCTTCTGGCTGATGATGAGTTCTGTAGTGTGTTTGTCATTTATTACATGCAACATTTCGCTGAGTGGACGTTTGATTGGTATGACCTAATTTCTTCTTCCCCGTTCTATGACAGAACAAGTTGCCGAATGCATAGCCATAAAAACCATCCCTAGACAGTCGACATGCCACTAATGGCTGGAGCTAACTAGGTAGGATCTCGGGTCTCGGGGTGTGTTAGTCATCCGTTTCTTTATGTGTTGTGTATTCCATGCACACTGCACAGAAATATAATACTAGCTATCCCTATTAGTGTTATTTTGTACCCATTTCTTTGAAGTTGTATCTCTGTTTGTCACGTATCTGTGTAAGGCTAAAATAGCTTCCCCGGTTGAGATAACTTCCGGGAGGTAGGAATGAAGGTAAGTGTGGAGAAGTTTCGACTATCGTAGCGAGGTGAGGCTTTAGGAATTTACAAAAGAAAGCTGTTTGACAATGTTGAGATGATGTGGATGATGTATGAAGTAACTAAAATTACTTTACATTTACGTACTAAAATTAAGCTGGTCTTTTGTTTTGAAAATTAATTACTTCATCTCCGTATATACCGATATCGTAACCAAGAACGGCTTAAAAAGTTAATACAAAATATTTTCATTGTTTTTGACAGTATAATTACTATAAAATCTGATAATGGACTTGATAAACAACGTCAAGAGAAAAAGATTTGAATTAATTGAACTTTGTTGAGAACTGCTTGTCACAGAATAATAATTAATTTAAGTAAGACAGACAAAGAATTAAAATAACAGAGATTTCTGAGACACCCACTTAAACTGTATTAAAAAGATGGTAGAAGTCTTGTCTTTTTCATCAAAACAGTGTCTTTTTTCTGAGATTCTTTTATTAATATCTACCAGCAAAGTATAATTTAATGGCAAAAAAACCTCGCCTCTTTCCTTAAGCTGATGAATTTGATACGTTTAATTTGTTGTAGGTTAGTTTTATATTAATAAGAATTAAACTTAAAGCAAGGAAAAAATTGCCTTGATGAGTTTTGCATTGCTTTAACGGTATGTTCAAAGCAGAAAACAATCGATATTATTACGCCAACCAATATAACAAAAAATACTTTATACCTAAATGCAAAACTTTCTGTATATGTAAGTTTCTTTTAATGTCTGTTTCCACTCAACTACGTGACGACAGGACGGATTTGAAAGAAATTTGGTATAGAAGTAGCATCTACATTGGATTAATCTATACTATCTATAGTAATATTATAAAGAAGGAAGATTTGATTGTTTGTTTGTTTGCATTGAATAGGCTCCGAAACTACTGAACCGATTTGAAAAATTCTTTCACTGTTGGAAAGCTACACTATCTCCGGGTGACATAGGCTATATTATATTTTGTAGCGAGGCCGAAGGCCGAGCTTACACCCTTGCGAAGCCGGGACGGTCGACTAGTACTTAAATAATTAGATGTCTAACTTAGATTGTTAATTCAGTTTATTTTCTAGACGAGATAATATTACGAGATAATTCATAAGCAATATTTATCCTTTGTCTCAGTCACTGGGCCCTTTACATAAAGGTATGTGCTGGGCCCTGATTCACTAACTATAAATACAAACACGTTCGTTACGCGGCGCGTTAAGCTAACCTTTAAAAGTCGGCCTTTATTTCCAGAGGCCAAATTTTTCTTCTTCTGAGAGCTGTTCAAATGTCATGCAGAACCGATAATATAACCGGTGAAGTAGACGTGTTCTAGGGTGGAGACCATGAATTGACAAATGTAGCGCAGGACACTGAGACTCGATGGAGTGACGATATACGTAAAACATCTGGTAGAAGCTGGACGAGAAAAGCCGAAGATTGGGCTGAGTGGCGTGAATTGGGAAAGGTCTATGTCCACTTGTCCAGCAGTGGGCTAAGATAGGCTGATTACGATGATAAAAATTATGATGATGTAGAATAGCAGGTGACAACGTGTGGCATAGCTAGTATTACTTTCATAGAATACAAAATGTAAAGTAATTATCTTGATTTCTAAATCAATCAAGGTAATGGCCTAGGCATATAAATAATCACCATTAAATTCTAAAATAAACCAGAGCACGCTATGTGAACTGAAGTTTTATAAAAGAAGCTCTCAGAGCCTTGCAATAATTAGTAATTAGAGACTACCCCATCTCAAAATTAATTATTAGAAGAACGGGGAAATTCACATCGCTGAAAATATGAGCCTTTGAAATAAGCTCATTTAATATTCTATCATAGGTATCGTCTCAAATTTGATAGTCTAGGCGCGTCCTGGGGGAAATTAATGGTACATTATAAGCATATACTGCGAACATACCTATATAGTGTTTACCATGCTTGCTTAGTTTCCATTGTTGTGTATATTAGGTATTGGGTAATTCCTACGAGACTTACGTATTACCTAATACAACTATAATAGTAGTCTATCTCAATGGCTATCATTAAAGTACTTAATTGAATTGTTATAGTTACATAATCAGATAAACAATACTAAAATGTAGGTATATCTCTATCTCTATCTACACTAATATTATAAAGAGGAAAGATTTGTACCTATTTTTGTATGTTTGTATGTTTGTAATGAATAGGCTCCGAAACTACTGAACCGATTTGAAAAATTCTTTCACTGTTGGGAAGCTACACTATCCCCGGGTGACATAGGCTATATTATATTTTGTAGCGAGGCCGAAGGCCGAGCTTACACTCGTGCGAAGCCGGGGCGGACGGCTAGTATATTATAAAATCAAGTCGCTTTCCGTATCTGTCTGCCTGTATATCCGCTAACTCCTCCTGAACCATGCACGCAATGGATTTTGATGCAGTTTTTACTATCCGTCATATGTTTCAAGGGTGGTTTATGTATTAAATTTACACCGATGCGAACCCAGGGCAAGTTGCTAGTAAAATAAAAATTACTTGGAAATTGAATTGCTAATCAAAGAAACGTATTAACTTTAACTACGTGTGTTAGAAATATACTTACACTTTGGCATAAAAAATCTTTGAATTGGTATTTTCATATTGACTTAGGTATATAAAGATGGAGCCAATGCGCATCGCGTTTCTTGATAATTATTTAACTTATTGTTTTTAGTACCTTGGCTACTGCAATCTCACCGCCCGACCGCCATCTACTTTAATTACCTGTGAAAAACAAAGGAAGTAAGTTAAACACTTAATAGTAGCACAACTAAACATAGTGTTCAATAGAGCAATGCCTTTAACTTACTGAACCGCAAGATTGTTTCCACAAAGTTAAATAACAAACGTTCAGCAGGCGCCTGTTTTGCTGGTTTGTGCTCGTGCTGAGAATGTATTGTTAGTGCTATGAATTTAATAGTGGCAACTGCAGCCAAATTATTTCGACATCGTTTTCATAATTTTTGCCAGAGAACGCAAAGCCAAAATCCTCTTTATTGTGTTTAACGAGTATAGCAGTATGAGTGGGAAATTAGATTGGAACTTGGACTCGAAACGCCACGAACGGATGTGATAACCAAGGTGTACTAAGTGTGTAATGTCATCATAGATACAAGATATATAAAGTGGGGATGAAAAAATCTGTTTGACTAAATCTCCTCATATGAAGTATGCAAAAATTATGTACTAAACCTCATTTTTAAATACCTGTTGAAATAATAAAAGTTGAGAGACATATGACATCACCACATGCACTGAGCCACGGATCCACATGTGTAGCCGAGCTAGTATCCAAGTGGACGGAGGGAGCGTGGTGGATTAGGGCCCATCCTCTCTCTGAGAGGCTTGTGTCTCAGCAATGGGGACATGAAAGGCTGATGATGATGTTGATGAACCAATCATTTTTAATCTTCACCCTAAAAAATTATGTATTTTATCAAACAAAAATAAAACAGGCAAAACTTTCATTAACCGACGAAAAAGGATGACGGTTTTAGTTCCACTGTATTTTTTTAAATGTATGTTCATCGATATTCCCGCCAACTCTAGGTAGGGTATACTTTCAATTTGGTCCCATTGTCACCAAGTCAGGATCTGATGATGGGATCCCAGGGAAATCGAGGGCAACCTTCAAATTTTATAGACACTTATTACGCTTTTCATTATATTTTTGAATTTGTTTTTTAATGTGATCTACTTGTTTCACTTTGTTGAAGTCGGTGCTTCAATAATATACAGAAATATTTATAAAGAAATTATAACTTTGTAGACTACACACTTATTCCATACTTCGCAATTTAGACAATTGCGTAACCTGATTGTTTTATTTATTTTGTAATAGGTTTGTGATTGACCGCCAACTCGCCTGACAGTCTACGATGGAGCACGCTTGCCTAGAAGAAACCGATTCACTCGTGATCTGAAGACTACCTAGTCGAGTTCTTGTATGATGTAGGCTTTGCTGGTACTAAAGATACGACAACAATTTTAATTTACTCACAATAAAAAAATTACATATTAATTATATAAATTAATAAAATTACCTACTTGTCTTCTTTAGGCGGATTAATGAGTGGTACAAGAAAATATATTTTTTTCCTCTTTTGCGTAAATTTTTGCTATATCTACGTTCGTAATAGTTCGTAAAATCAGAAATTATTTTTTACGAATTCTCCGAAAATAATTTTGTGAGAATCCGTTTTGACGTTACGGATTTTTTCAGGCTTTCAAGCCAATCCTTTGTTCGGAAGCTTAGGAGTTTAACAACGTCAATCTACTAAATTTTTCAAATGAACAAAGAACTATTTTTTTACCCTATCTCCTAGAAAGGTAGATAGGTCATCTATTTACTGACGTTACTAGTCAGTAAATGGTTGAGGTACCTTACTTATGTTCAAGTTTTTTTGGGTTTCCGTACCCGAAGGGTAAAACGGAACCCTATTACTAAGACTCCGCTGTCCGTTCGTCTGTCTGTCTGTCCGTCTGTCACCAGGCCTCATCTCATGAACCGTCATAGTTAGACAGTTGAAATTTTCACAGATGATGTATTTCTGTTGCCGCTATAACAGCAAAGTACTAAAAATTAATATTTAAGGAGGCTCCCATACAACAAACGTTATTTTTGGCTCGTTTTTGCTAGATATTGATAACGGCAACAGGTAGACGCTTGAAATATTCACAGAATATTTAGTAATATGTTCACTTTAAAAATAAATTATTAAATTAAAATAAAACAATTATTTAATGGGGGCTTCCTACAACAAACGTGATTTTTTTGCTCGTTTTTTAATTGATAATTATTGTATTTTGTGGCGGTACGGAATCCTCAGTGCACGAGCCCGACTCGCACTTGGCTGGTTTATTTTATTTTAAACTAGCAAATTCCTTTTTAACAAAACAAAATACAAGCTAACACCAACACTACGTAAACAGTTAGACTGTCTATAGACCGTTGAAGGTCAAAAGACAAACCCAAATACTCAAACCCACTACCAGTTTGCAGAGTACCTTAATGTTGTTACATGTTAATTTAACCTAACATAAATCTAAAAAGTTTGGCCTCTATTCTTTATGAGATAAAGTCCAACTTTTTGAGGTTAACTTAACGTGCCGCGGTACGAGCGTGTTTGTAGTTATGAAATCAAGGCCCTGAAAGGCAACGTATATTCGTTGACTTTAAACACTCCAGCATTGTCCAAATATTGTAGAAAAGTTGCCATCGCGACTACTCGTATACTTGTTTTACTTGACTACCGTAGGTTCAGAAAAATTACGCATGGCGCCTTCGCCGCGCCTCAACTGTTCAAAACTCTAGTAACTTAGGTACAAATTTAAACCATGACATAAAACCTGGCGTAAACAAAAAAGAGTTGATTATTATACGGCCACTTATATGCTGCAACACTGTTTGTCGCGGTCGCCGTTGGGCTTAAGGCTCTCTCAGTAAAAACGATGTAATCAAGTTTATACATTTTTACTCCCAAAAATCGATTTACAACTATTATGTTGCATTCTTTGATTCTCTACGCTAAAATCAATCGTTGCAAATAGTGCCAACTTTGCACTGTCAGCATAAACAATTGAACATTGTTATTCCAGTGCCCAAACTCAATCGCATTGTCGGCTGCATACCGTTTTCTAAAATATTCACAACTTCATTCCACGATGCTCTAGACAGTTCGAACACCTCTATTTACCAAGCAGCAAGCAGCCGAGTTTGGATCTATCTTGCTTTGTCATTTTTGCTGGGGCAATGTCCCACAACAAACTAGGAAATTCTTACAGAGAAGCAGCTCGTAAAGATACAATCTGTAAGAACTTCACTTCACTTAAACTGATATCGTCCACTTTTCAAATGACGTGGTCGTCTCGTCATTCAGTTGGATAAAAAGCATCTGGCGTGAGTTATATCAACTGATTGCTTACATGTTTTAGATGGCACATTAAACTGCAGGTCCCGTATGTTTTTATAATTCTAGAATAACTATCTTTCAGCTAGAGCTGGAACAACGCAAGCTCCAAATATCCAAGGATTGAAAGACAGAGCCAAACGGAGCAGGGGATGCCGTTGAATGACCTAAAATTCTGGCTCTACCTTTTGGCTAAAACTTTAGCCACGCCTAAAGTTTTAGCCACTTTTATATAAATATGTAGCTCATTTTTGTATTTACTTCGCTGCATTCACAGCAAGTAGGTATTATTAAATATGGACGAAAAGTAACATACATTTGTCTATGGTATAGGTAAGTATGATCATCTTGGAATATAAAGACCAGCATAAATGGCTCATGCACAAATCGTTACTGCAAAAAACTGAAGATGATGAGTGATGTGTGTGATGAGAGTTCACTAAAAAAGAAGATGTCGCACAGCCTCCGGCATAGGCGGAGGGTAGCTTGTCTGTCAATTTTCTATCGCCTTCATTATGGAGAATGTGCACAAGAGCTGTTCAGGCTGATCCCGTCATCCAATTTCCGCCATAGATAATCGAGGCGGTCATTCCATCGTATTTATTATCATACGTCGTGAACTTTGGTAAAGTCCGTACGCAGCGTTTTCAAAATTCCTTCTTAATTCGAACTGCACAGGAATGGAATGCACTCCCTGCCTCGGTGTTCCCTATAAATTACAACCTGGGTCTCTTCAAGACAAGAATGAATAGGCACCTCATGGGCAAGCGTGCCCCATTTTAGACCGCATTGTCGCTTACCATCAGGTGAGTTGTGGTCAAACGCTAGCCCATTACATTATTAAAAAAATAAAAATAAAAACTATCTTTCTGCAAAGATTTTCTACTTGGTGGTCCTACTCTCGGCAGCTGATAAATAAACTGAATGCACACTGTATTTTCAAAGGTTTGGATACATTTTTACTAGTTGCCTTTGAGTAGCATTTTAGCAATACCAAAAAAGAAACTTAGTGTATTTTATGTTTTGGTATCGCAAAAGACAAATTTGAAGCCAGCTTAATCTTTTATAAATGCAGCTTAAAACCCTTTTTTTATACGAACTTTTATGTATATTTGTTTAGGTCAAATCTTTCAAACTGGTATAGAAACACCTCTTCTTATCTTAAGGAGTTGAATTTTTACATGCTAGTTCAGTTGCGATGACATTGTATTTTTATGGTAAGCATGACCTGAATCTACCTCTAGGATTAGCTCCATAAAGGAACTCTTAAACAGTCACAGCACAGATACGAAATTTTGTGTACGGATTTTATTATGATTACCGGTTTTAAGTTTTACTATGATATGGGTGCTGCAATCAGGGTTGAGTCCTGACTAGAGAACTCGTCAATGGTTAGCAGCACAGACATGAAATATTGTACACGCATACGATTATGATAAAAGTGTCACCATGACATGGCGGATACCATTTTCTTTGCTAAAGCTATAAAAGCTTGTTTGAAAAATGTTTTTTAAATATTAACTTCTTAAAAGGGTGTTCAGTTATCTAGACGTATCGTTTATTATTGTCCTTGATATTGCTTAAGCAATAAAGAAGTAAATAAATCAATATAAGTTCATTGGAACAAATCATGTGCCCCTTAATCATGACGATGTAAATAAAGATCTGTTTTATTAAGTGTTTAAAATAACAAAGTATACAAGTTTAGATACTATACTCAGTCCAAGTTTTTTTAGCTCTGACAGCTGCAAAAACAATATAAGAATGCGAAATTAAAACATTTTCTTATAATATTTCACTGTAGTATTTTGGCACAGCTATTTACTTATTAAGAGTCCGCTAGAAGACTTATTAATGAAATTTTAAGAACTGGTTGGCCATTATGTTTACAATAACATTGGTAATGGTTTGAAGCAATTTTCATGTGGCATGGTAAAGTAGATTAAAAAAACTCAAAAAAAAATAGTTTCGTTTGATCTCTGCCAAAATAAAACATATCACATGAAAATTGCATTAATACGTTAGCAATATTTTTCTAAAGACAACCAAATTTTTTATTTTATTTTATTCCACTCATTGATATTTTATTTTATGTTCAACAGCGAAGACGAAGGCGGCGGAGCGCCGAAATAATACACATCTACATGCTTTTTTTGAGTAATGTTTGTTCTGTTATTGTTAAGATATTGCCCAGACGTATTGTGTTGTGGAGTCTGTGGCGGGGAGCGGGGACTTAATAAGTGGGCACTAAAGTAATTAAAGCTTCCAAAGTCAAGTATTCGAACAATGATTGTGTATGAAAGGCTGGCCGGTTACTTCAAAACGATCGCAATCACTTTCAGTTGTTGTTTAGATTGAAACTTGCTTACTTAGTGTCGCGACTTTGATGAAGGTTAGGGTATTTCGCAGACATGAGGCGGTCACGCGTTCATGCGTTCTTTCTTTATTGTTTGTTTGATACTTGATACTGTCTGGACAAGAGGGTACGTCACCGACCTTTACTGTACTTATTAAGTAATGCCTGCTATAGCTAAATGTGTATTGAAGTACTAGAATTAATTTATTAAGAATGTAAGTAAGCTTTTAAAAGTGGAACTGCTTACCTGAATAAATAATGTGCAGTTTCGATGCCATCGCTCAAAAAAGGCGAAGGAAAAACATCGTAAGGAAACCTGTATGTCCAAGAACCTCAAAGTTCAAAGACAATATAACATTCACCAACATTTCACTGGGCCAGGATAATGCATTAGGGCCCATCCTCTGTCTCTCTCTCTCTCTCAGTCTCAGAAGTGGGATCATGATAGACTGAACTGATGATTTTGATCATGAGGTTCAAGCATGGGGGCCAATTATAATATATATGATACTGAAAAGGCACCACTATGCACCACGATTTTGATGTCTATTAGTAGCGTAACATTCTGGACTAGATGATCATTACTTTGTAAACTGAAAGATATATTACAAAACAAAATACAATCTAACTAAATACCCAAACTACGTAGCCATGTGCATTGTCCATTACTTTTTAAGCTGTCATGAAATGAAGCTTTTGCAGAAATTGCTGTGACCGTAAACGAGATGATACATCATCATCATAAAAAATGGTTATTTATGTTCTGTAGTACAAACTCGATGGATTTAACTAACAAACGACACGGTTTTGCAACATTTTACAAGAATAGAGTCAGATAATTCAAATATACAGCGTAACAATACAAATTTATATACTTTACGTAGAGCTAGAGTGGAGCTAAGTACCATGCACCCTGCACGAAGATTCTCTACGGTACTAAAGCGTATCGTGCGATGGTTAACGAAGCCACATAAGTTTTAAGTGGCCTCTGGGGCCCAAGTTCTCTGCTAGCTCCGTCCGTTTATCCTCGACAACAAAGTTATTTGTTGGAGTATCTACCTAAAACGCTGCTGAAGCTTTAAATTAGCGCGCGTGGCGTAGCTTGACTATAGCAATTCA
Source organism: Agriopis leucophaearia (assembly GCA_949125355.1). Taxonomy (NCBI): domain Eukaryota; kingdom Metazoa; phylum Arthropoda; class Insecta; order Lepidoptera; family Geometridae; genus Agriopis; species Agriopis leucophaearia. The sequence goes on from OX421262.1 coordinate 7,361,553, forward strand.
GATGGATCACCTCGGATGGGGTTGCGCGAGTGGCTATTGCGACTACGTGCTTCTACGATTGTAGGGTTCCGTACCCAAATAGTATAAACGGGAACCTATTACTAAGCCTCCCACTAGATGGACCGACGACATCGTGAGAGTCGCGGGCATCCAGTGGATGCAGATGGCAGGTTGTCGTTCAGTGTGGTGGTTATAGGGGGAGGTCTATGTTCAGCAGTGGACGTCTTCTGGCTGATGATGATAACTAAGCCTACTTTGTCTTTTTATCCATCCGTCTGACCTATTAAGGTTGTATCTTTCGAATCGTAATAGATAGCTAATTGTTTTTTTTTTTTTTATAGAATATTTAATATTACGGCAGATTAACTAATAAATAATAATGAATTCAAGTAGTAAAAACTAAAGAGGGATGTCTATACAATAAACTTACGCTGTAGCTAATTGGATTAAACGTCGAGTAAATTTTTATGAAATATCCTATAACTTTTCTCAAAGTTAATCTAGTTTGCTAAGGGATTATACCACAATAAGATACTAAATCTTCTGTAAAGTTTTAAATGGAGCTGATAAGTTAGCTTTTTAAGATTCTGGATCCAATGATATGATAACGTTAAACGTTTTAGCTAGTCTGTGCGTAGACTCAATTTCCAAAGATTTGTTTATTCCAATAATTTCAGCCGCGTGTCAGGCTCTGACGACTGATCAATATAGCTGTTTGAATCAAAATAGAGATTTCGTTAGTAAAACAACTATTTAACTCAATTATAACTGAAATCATGTTATTTTGTTTATTTTCGAGTAGCTAGCTAATATACTTACTTAAATAATAAATTACTTGATTATTAGGGCAGGCGATGGAAGTAACAGGAGATGTTGGTTTAAGTCGAAACCAAGGCACACATACCTATAATCTATAATGCCAATTAACGCCAAGAATAATGCTGTAGGAAATCTAATTTATCGACCATAGCGAGGTTAATCATATCATAATACCACGACAGTAATAAATAACCAATCATGTTCGACTATCTGTAAACCAGCAAAAACCAACATGATCTTAATTATCCTACTCATCCACCACACTATCCTTTACAATCTATTTTTATCGACTTCAAAAAAGGAGGGGGTTCTCAGTTTGTTACCTTAGAACTCCGTTGGTGGTCAAACGCAAAAAAAAACCTTATGTTCAGAAGTTTGGATTTTTAAATCTCAATAAATCAAATTAACTGGAAATTTTTGTTATTTTGATGACAAAATTATGTCATCCGAGGAACCGAAATTGAATATAAATATAACAAATTTTGCAAAATCGTTTTTTTAATTGTTGATTATCATCGGATAACTCACTAGATACGATGCCTCACCTTATTTGATTGAAACAAATAAAACACCTACGTGTTAATGCTGAAACATCCAGAGCCTACACGGCAACTGTGGCCGAAATATTAATGAGAGGAAGACCGCGAGGGTTGCGTGAATTCCGAAAACGTCCGAGCTTAGTACATTCCTTCATTAATTACACTACATTATAATATATTCCAGCTTAGTTAGTAAGGTGTGGGGACTTGCTAGTGTTAGGTTAGATCTATTTTTCAGGGAACCTGACCCTTTGTAAGCACTTCATTATCACAAATACAAACAATACTGAAACTTGGTCCAAGGATTTATTTGCTCTGAAAGCTGGAATAAAATTTTATAAAGCTGATTAAAAACCATGAAATATAAGTAAGTAATGTAAGTGATCTGTGATCACTTACATTACTTACTTTAGGTTTTTCAACGTAAAACTGTAGCAGGTACCCGATATACTCAGTGAAATATAAAAAGAAAGTGTTTTTATTGCCATAGTTAGCAAACAAGCAGACGGGCCGCCTGATGATAAGCGATCACCGTCACCTATAGACCTGCAACAGCAGGGGAATCACAGTTACGTTGCCGACCCTTAAAGACTATTAACAGCCCTTTTGAAGAACCCCATATTAAAGCTACTCTGCAATGCCGCAGCTCATTCCACAAACTGCAGATGTGAGGCAAAAAGGAACGCGTACAGAGCACAGTGTGCAATTTTCACCGATCTATGATATGTGGATGAACTTTCAGGTGGTGGCGGATGGCGCGATGAAAAAACTGCGATGCTGACATCAGATCGAACAGTTCTTCAGAACAATCCCCGCTGTACATGCGATAAAAGATATAAAGAGACCCAATGTCTCTGCGCATGCTGAGCGGCTAGGTATTTAATGAGCTAGGATCGTCGACAATTCTGACAGCTCTACGCTGTAATGCATCAAGTGGCTCAAGCTGATACTTGTGTGCTCCGTGGTAAAGATGGGAGCAATACTCCTTCCACACTTGCGCTTTGTAAAGCAAAAGTTTTTGTCTCGATGTGAAGTACCGCTTCGCCTTGTTGAGCACACCAAGTTTGTGTTCAGCTAGTTACAATGTTATTGCAGCTATCAGAGCAAATAAATGCTTAGACGGAATTTAATTGTAGACTTTGTTTTTGTTTTCCATGTTTTAAAAACACTTAGGTCCATTGTCATCATCAACAATTTTATCTAATTACTGAAAAGTTTAATTAAGGAAGAGCAAGAAAAAGTAATGACAGGTAAGAACTAAATAACTGGCCAAGAGCGTGTCAGGCCTCAAGACACGCATATGGTTGGGTTCTGTTTTATGTAGCTAAAGTCATATAATTGTGGTCACAATCATAATTCAGAACCCGCGCGATAAGTCCCGATAAATATGAAAACATGTGTTCGAATCGCGAAAGTTTAAAAATTACTATAATTCAGAAATTGGTGGTTATAGAGAAATTCGAAATAACGAAGCCTTGTGGACTTAACCAAATTTCAAACGGAACCTTGCTATATGAGTGTCTCGACACGCTCTTGGCCATCTATTTTTGCAATATTGACAAAACAGAGGATCATGATAAGCATTGTGAGGTATGAATTATCTATATTTAATATTAACCTCATCTTCTTACAATCTATAGGTATTTTAAGTTTAGTTTTTAGTTAGTATTTTAAGTTTTTGTTAATTTTCTCTTTAATAAGTTGTGCATAATAAATTATATCTTCCAGGTTGTTCTCAAAAATGCAAAAAACCGCTTATTTTGTAAAAAAAAAAAGTTTTAACGCAATTTCATTTTGGATCCGCTATAAAAGTTTTATTTTATTTTAAGTTTCTCTACGTAGTATGAAATAAAGTCGCTCTCCGCGTCTGTCTGTTTTTATATCCGCTAACTCCTTCTAAACCACGCAACAGATTTTGATGTGGTTTTCACTATCAATTAGATAATTTTTATCTAAGGTTTATATATATAATAAAACTTACACCCGTGCGAAGCCGGGGTGGGTTGCTAGTAATTAATAAAGTGATAAGGAACGGACTGGGTCAAAGCCTTTAATTTAAAATTTTACTTGAATATATCTGGGGCATTTGGGACATTTTTTTTACGCACACGGTCATCGGACCCCAAACTAAGCAAAGCTATACATAAGTAATATGCCTCCAGAGACTGATATACGTACATATATATTTTTAAATACATACTTAAATAAATATTGACACACAGACAGAACAAACACAAATGTTCATCACATAAATGTTTGCCCTAGATGGGAATCGAACCCACGCCCCCAAGCACAGAACGTAGCTTCACTACCAACTGAGCCACCGGGGCAGTCAATGTCCAATCTACATAGTAGGTATCTAATAATTTATGTGGGTGTACCTATATAGTATTCTTCATGCATTCAATAAAGTAATCTTTGAATATATATTGAGTTATACAGTGTGACCTATCTTTGAATAGGGCCAGGGACAAAATCCTTTGGCAGTGCGCATAAAAGACGACCTCTGTCGGTTGTTGTCATCTTTAACCCTTCTCAAGATCGGGTGACGTGGAACTCATAAATGCAAAATAAATCCTCTATTAGTTTCCGCTAAGTATTACCCATATTTCAAAACCTATAACATTCCTGATAACTTTTTTTATCATAAGAAACCCAATACGTGTTATTTTATTTTTCTTAGTTTAATTATGGAATCATCAATTTAAAAACCGGCTTCAAGATGAGCGCTTAGCTCATAGATTTAGGATGCAAAAAAAAATTAGGTCTATGGCTTAGCTCATACAAAACAATTGATATTGCCAAATTGTCAGGCGCCCGAATAAAATATCCGTTTAATTGGAGCTGATTAAAACTAATGATCCAAAGTCAATTAAATTTGTGTAACCACCCCGAGCGTGTGTCGAGCTTTCTCGACATAATGAAAAGTTAAAATCGGTCTACATACATAAAAAACGTATCGAATTCAGAATCTCCTCCTGAAATCGGATAAAAACCAACCAACCAAAAATGGAAAGCAGAGTTCAGAAATTGGAATTTCAGTTTATTTTTTTGCTTGGATATAAATATAATCACATCGCAACCTTTTTTTTTGTCTATACAGGTACACGGAACGGTAGTACTGAATCGAAATGAGGTCATTGTGAACTTCACATAGATTTTGTTGATTCTGATTGATTATTATTGAACAGCTGTATTTTTCGCGATTTCAGTGTTAGGCTCATGGTAAAAGTTATTCATAACACCTAACTCAAGCTTGACTGAGCGGTAGGTAGGTGACCTAGATATTGCATGTTTCTCACGTGTGCCTCGACCCTGGGGCATCACCACACATGTCATCACAAATTTGAATTTGGAACGTTTTCTTTAGCGGTAGTGTCGGACTTTTTTTCCAAGACTCGAGTACAGAAGTTCATTTTGGGTGGTGCAATTTTACCTCACCACGATACATCCCTGTGCTCGGGTTTTGGTTCCATACAGTGGTCATTGTGATCACATTTTGGCAGTGTGCAACTGTTCCATGTGGCCCTATATTGTACCTACGCATAAGCAACGCTACGAAATTTTAGTTTCTCATACGAAAACTTTACTGTAAACCCACTGCTGTATTTTCAAGCTTTTCTAGTCACCTAACTAGTTTCTAGAACTAGTTCCGTAATTGAAACGGGCTTGTTTGTTTATTTACGCTCTGGGATGGTATGAGCTGGCATTTCAAATTATGGTAAACTTACCTTTCACATTATCAACCATCAATGTCCACTGCTGAACAAAGGCCTCCCTCTCAGAGGGGTGTTGCCATAATCCCCACGCTTGGCAGGCGGCTTGGGGATCGCAGTACGTTCACCGTGTACTAATAGGACGCTGCTGAAACTTACCTTTACTTTTGCACTATATTGATTATTTTCAGCGGGCTCGTAAGTAGGCTGAGTGGTCAACCCTGTATTCAGAACTTTTTAGACCACCCGAAGGCCCCAAACATTGTTATACAGTTGTTTTAATATGTCATGACCGAAAACAATTAAATATTATATTCAATAATCACCACCACACTTGTAGAAAACAAGTGGAGTTAACGCAACTGATCGACAAGAGCATATCACTTGGCTAAAGGTAAGTGTCACGCTTATCTATAATAGTTCATCGCCACCCAGAATTTAGAACTTCTAACAGCTCAAAACTATGCGTAGCAATGCACTGCGCTCGTCGCCTTGAGACCAAGCGGAGTCCATGTAGATTTACAATTCTTTAGTTATTAAATAAAAAGCAACAAGTCTAACTAATTCAAGACCTCCCAAGATAGGTAACTTTTTCATAACTATGACTATTATATCCCACTCCATTATCTCAAGTATCTCCATCTCTTTTTCCAAACAGTGCTATCACCTGTCTGAATACTAATCTGCCTGAAACGCGTGAAGGAGATCTAGCTATCGTTTTTTGCCTTGCCTAGGCTATTTCGTTCGTTTTCAGGAGATGGCATGGTTATCTTCCCTCATCTATCACGGTGTACCCCAATAGATAGGTCAAGAGGATGGCTACTTGTCTTGCTCAACCCCGCTTGAGCTTAGCTTTTTGAAGCCAATATCAGCGATTCCAGTAACGTCATATTTTGGATTCGGTTCTTTGTAATTTTCACAACTTCACTTTCTAATCTATGGGATGTGCACTGTGCATAATACTTAAACCGTAAATCTACGACATACTACTTGTACAAGTATTTCTTCTAAGCGTTACTTTGCAAATTTAGATTTTATTTCATATTTATGTTGTATGTGTTTTAATGTAGGTATATCTATTAGTTTTAATGTATTAATTTTGAGAGCTATGGATTTTGTTAAATAAATAAAGTAAAATAAAATGAGGGAGTATAAAGTTTACGAAGACGATGTCGTGATTTAAGAAAAGTGGAGGAGAAAAGAAAGGACAGCTAACTGCACCATCATGAAGAATTCAGGAAGAGAGAGAATATCCAGTTAAACGAGTAATATATTTTACCCTCGATTTAAGCTTACGTATGGTTTTAAAATGTCAAATAGCCTCCGATCTGAATGTTCAGCGTAATGAAACGAAGCGGCAAATTGATTTGCTGCAGCACATACCCATTCATTTATGAAGATTAATTACGTCGCTCTGCTCGCTTTGCTCATTCCAATTAAAAAGTAAAGACGTCCTATCATACATGGCATTATATGTTAATTTCAGCTATTTTTATGTTATCATATCAAACACATTTTCATTTTGATTATTTCTAGACTATTAAGGGTCAATGGTCCATCTGGTTTGATGTCGGGCTACATTAAACTGGACATATTAGTACGCTATAAGTACCTTTTGTCCTATAAAAAGCCTTATGATTACACCCGTCCGTATTAAATTACTGTTGGTTTAAAGATATTGAAACTTACAAAACTGTTTTAAACTATCACGGTTGTTCACTACAGTTATACAAGGTGGGCCAAAAGAAATCACCCTATTGGAAGATGCTCTCATGTTTGCAAATGGCCGCCAATATCAAATTTGTTTTGACATTTGTAAACTAGACAGATGCAGAATACAAGTGAACAAGCCATGGAGCGATACACTCCCCAAGAACGCGGAATAATCCTGTCTATTTTTTTGCGTAACAATTCGTCTGTGGTGTTGGCGCAGCGCGAATTCCGTCGCCGATTCCCCTGCCATCCGACACCGACTGCGCAAACACTGCGCCGTTGGGCCACCAACGTTGAAGAGTATGGGACCACACGAGACGTTGCCAAGAGTAGCCGGCCCCGGAGCGCCCGTTCTGCCGATAATATTGCCGCTGTTGCCGAGGATGTCGATCTGTCGCCGGAAACATCGACCAGACGCCGTGCCACGCAATTAGCCATCAGCCGGACGTCCCTAAGGCGAATTTTGGTCAAAATCCTGCGCATGTTCCCGTACAAAGTCCAGTTCGTGCATCAGCTGCTGCCTGCCCACCGCCAAACGCGCGTAACCTACGCCCAAACCATCCTCAATCTCGAGAAAGAAGTGGACGATTTTTCAACCAAAATCATAATGAGCGATGAGGCTCATTTCCACCTCAGCGGGTACGTGAACAAGCAAAACTATCGCTTCTGGGGCACCGAAAATCCACGAGTGATGCACGAGGAGTCATTACACCCGCTCAAAGTGACTGCATGGTGCGCTGTGTTGTGTGCATGTGCGTTTTGGCGATTTGCACTGGCTCGCAAGATCGCCCGATTTAAGCGTTCCAGACTTATTCTTGTGGAGTTTTTTGAAGTCCCGTGTTTACGTGAACAAGCCCGAGACTCTGGAAGGCTTCAAAGACAATATTCGACACGAGTGCGAGAATCTGTCGCCCGAAGTTCTCGCCGAAGTGATGAAAAATGCCAAAAAACGAGCCCGTATGGTAATCAATTGTGACGGCGCCCATTTAGCCTTATAATCTTCTCGACTTAACCATTAAAATTCTAAAGGTTCAAATAAACATAATCAAAAAACAGAATCGAAGTTTTTATTTAGAAAAAAAAAGAGAGCCAAACAACATCGGATGACTTCTTTTGGCCCACCTTGTATGACTATTGAAAACAAAACAAGGTTGAAAACAAGGTTTTGAAATCAAATTTCTGATTATCTGTAGTCGTTTCTAGATTACAGATATATATCTATATATCTTCTTAAGGAAGGATCCTTATGAAGATATAGGTTATAAGTGACTTGAAGTCTTCAAAATTTGAAGCACTGTTTTAACTGTGAAGGTTTCGATCGTTTAACTCGCTTCAAAGGCTAAGGGCCCATTCTCCCACAACTCAATCCTAAGCCCAGTATATATAGACGCTACAAAACAACAGTCATAAAGCTCGACCGCTGTACAATGTTGATAATATCGCTGCGTCATATCTCGTCCTCTCAACTTAGGGCATGTTACAGACAAATGTGAGAACTTGGAGCCAATTAAACTTGCCCAATCTTGTCCGCAATGTAATCGATTAATCCGAAACTTAGTGAAATCTCAACATAACTCGGCTTGGACTTTCGGGTAGTAAAACAAGCACTGACATTTGAACAAGATTATTTTACGGTTAAAATATTTGCTTTAGCTCAATGCTGTCTGAGGAGTTACTGTGACGTTGGGCGTCAAGCAGCGGTGATAAAAAAACATTCAAATTTTACTAATTCCAAAATTTCGAATACAACTATTTGGATTACCATTTATGATACATACCGCCCAAGAATGGAACTCCCTGCCATTCTCCTTGCTTCCTGGGAACTAAAATATAGGCATCTTCAAGGCAACACAATGTAAGCTTCGGTCACGCCGTTGCTTACCATCAGGCGAGTTGGTGGCTAAAGGTAGATTTATCTAATAAAAAAATGGTTTATGCTTGATTAAAAATTGTACCTAATGTGTTTTCTTTCTTTCTTTTCTTTAACTTATTTACTAAAGCTTAGAAAATTCAAGGTGCAGCGGGACAGTTTCTAACCTACAGCAAAGTGGGAAACGTTGACTTTTCCACGGCTTTATACGCCATGACGCCGCCTCGAGTCTCCAGTGGACATTGACATTTACTAAGCTCCCTTAATTTAGAACTAACCAACTTGTGAACTCTGTTGAGCTATAGAGCAGCCAACTATAGAATAGCCAATATTTAAACCATATACCTAATAATAACTACATAATATACTATAGAGTTCTAATTGTCAATAGGTAACAACCCTGATTCCGCTAGGTAGTCATCAAATCCTATTAAAGCTTGGATATGTTAAACCTAGCCCTAAAAAGCACCTCAATAGAAACCTTAAGTTTTTCAGATACCTAAACAAGCCAAGAGTAATTCTATAGAGTTCTAATTATTATTGTAAATAGGTAACTCTGATTCCGTTAGGTAGTCATCAATGTATATTAAAGGCTTTGATATGTTTAACCTAGCTATGAGACGCTTCTATATAAACTTTGAGATAATATTTCAGATGCCTAAACAGGCCAAAACTAATCCAGCATAACGTCTCATGGTTTAGATAGGCAGTCCTTTATATCATCCTAATAGCATTCATAAAATAGTTCAGATCTTCAGATGCTGTACCCTATTCACTCCAACTATTCCAAAATCAATCAAATTGATATTCGGCAAGGGGTTAAGTGAAGGCCCTATTGTGCCTTACACGCTCAATATTGATTACCGAAAGCTTTGAGTGAAATCTCATATTTCCTGCTAAGTAGACGGGTAAGTCTTCAATTTTGAGATCACTTCACTTCAAGCATAAATCATATAAACGAGCATTTTATGAGTGAGTGCTACGTAAATATTTCAGCCCTCATATCTAATTAGGGTCGGCTAGCAACAGCCACATATTATAATTAAGTATACGCTTGATGTTATGTATAGCTATGGCAATTATATTTTGTACTAAGTATGTCCTTTGGTTTTACCTACCATTTTACAGATTTTTTCTTGTTTTGAACCAAAATCTATTTTAATTTTATTAAGGCTTCATATTTAATTACACTATAACATGCACCATAATCTTGGTATTGTAATTTGTTAAAATATGTTATGTTATAAGGAAAGCAAAGCAAGCATTAATTCTTGCTTAATAGGTATTACAAAAATATTATATTAAAAATCACAAGTAACTCTTAATGGCAGTTATGAATTGTGGTATACAGCTGTGGGGCTGCACCGCTTTGAGCAATGTGTTAATTAACACTATTGCACTTTGAATCTTTCATTATTAATAATGAAAGGTTCAAAAGTTCCAAAACAAGGTATTGAGGGACATTGCAAATACATAATAATAATTAAATTTAGTAATTATATGAATTGATTTTGTACTAAGGAAATAAAAACAGTCACTAATGTTATACTTATATTTAAAAGCGAAACGCCACTGACAGACTGACTCATCACAAAAACTACAATACAAAACGAAAATATGTACCTGCAAAACACAACAATACTACAATATTAACATGAAAACTTTAAATTTGACTGGTAGATTCCTGATGGGGTGTAGAGGTACGATAAACAAAGGATTTTGAGAAAGAGCTGAATTGTGCGGGAAGGGAAGGAGGCAGATGGAAGTTGAAAGATTAATACGAAAGTCTACGCGTATAAAGTTACGGGCAACAGCTAGTACATTAATAAGAATAGGCTTGACAATTTCTGGCATGTTTAAGTTTAAGTTAATTTTCAATTTTGACAATGTGTCTCCGAGAACTCCTAAAGTTAGGTATATTATACTAATATTCATTATTATTCTTGGAAGTTGTCCTTGGCTTGAGTAAATTTGGGACGACGTACCTATACGGTATATAGAAGCTAATGGAGCTTATGCGGATATCTCCATACTTATAATGGTACTTTTTTAGCTATAAGACTAATTTAAGTGGCAGTGGGCAGGGAACATAGCACGCAGAACAGATAGTCGATGGGGAAGCAAGGTTCTCGAATAGAGACCACGGACCGGTAAGGGCAGCGTAGGCCGTCCACCCACAATATAGACAGACGACCCGAAAAAAACCGCAGGAAAACGCTGGATGCAAGCCGCTTGCAACCGGCCCTTTTCAAGATCGATGGGGTAGGCTTATGTCCTGTAGTGGACGTCCTATGGCTGAAATTATGATGATGACAAGATTATCTTTATGACCGTTGCCATAATGCACACTATTTCGATAAAAAATTATCAAGGTAAGTTCACAAACACCATTGTTATACAGGGTACACAGAAAGAGTGTAATAAATCGAAAGGAGGTCATTGTAGCCATTACTATGATCAACTTTTACTATAGGGCCAACCCTGATATTGCGAAAAAAACAACAGCTGTTCCATGGAAAAATTTCACACTCGACAAAATTTAATGTATGGGATAGCTGTTTTTTTCCGTGATTTCAGGGTCAGCCCTGTAGTAAAAGTTGTTCATAATAATTAATATATTGTCCTCCTTTTGTTGTAGTAGGCCTTCTCTACGCAACCCTGTATATGTACTAATTGAATTCATTGACATACATAGACTAAAAGATAGAGTCACAGAGACTGAAGTACTTTTTATCGCTGTGATGTCGTTTTATTACTATTTCTTTAACATCATCATACTAAAATTATAAATGCGAAACTGTGTTTGTGTGTTGGTTTATGACTTCGTTTGTTAGTTTATCTTTCACGCAACAACAGAGCTACGGAACGAAGTGGTTTTCATTTATATAGCTGGAGAGCCGGAGATTGAAACAGGCTACATATTACACTTTTTATCCTGGAAAAAATTAAGATGCCTGATGCCCTCCGCATTTGCAGGTAATGCTAAGTAGCAGTGCCCCGCATTTTCACCCCTGCAGATGAACGCAGTATTAAAAAAAATCACAACTTTCATCGTCATAATCTTCTACAGCCTTCCTTATCCCAATGCTGAGTAAAGACCTCTCATGCTATGTCTTCTGCCTCGAACCTGTGCTAATCGTTGACCCATCTTGCAACTGGCCACACTCAGCTTCCCTTGTCTTGGTCACCACTCTTTCAAAACCTTACTCCACCTGCCTTCTGTCTACTACTATCATCAGTCAGAAGACGTCCACTGTTGAACATTGGCCTCCCCTTTTAACCTCCACACTGAACGACAGCCTGCCATCTGCATCTACTGGATGCACGCAACTCTCACGATGTCGTCGGTCCATCTATTGGAAGGCCTACCTATGAAGCGTTTTCCAATTTATGTTATCCACTCAACTCCTTTCTTCTCCATCGGTTCTTGGAGCGATGTGCCTATTGCCACTTCAACACGCAAATTTTGGCAGCTATGTCGGTGACTGTGGTTCTTCGGGGAATATCTAGCATAACTCTCTCCCATTGCCCGTTGTGTGACTCTGGAGTTTTACCAAAAGGCCAGTAGATGAAGGTCACTTCTATTCTCTCAATAATAATTACAGCTACATACGTTTTCACGACAAATGCCCCTCGGCAGCGAGCATGGGCACGTTGACTGTCACGCTCACTTAGTCCCGTTTTACGTTTCACTGTCGTGTTCTAATGGACTTCCCGTCTAAACTGTACCTACATAGTTTTGGTCGGTAATATATCTACCATCCAGAGGTTACTATTATTATTATTTATGCCGTTTTTTTTCTAGATTTGTCGGGGAGACTGAAAGATTTTGAACGTGATCATCATATCATCAATAGTGGCCTGTATTTTTGGCCTAAAATTAGCCTCACAATCCATCAGCAAAGCAATGCTGACCATTTTAGACACATTGATGGAATTTAGTGATCGTTTGAGCTATCTATAGAAAACGATGTCTAATTATTAATACTTATTATTATTTTATTAATGGGTAGGTAAAGTTAGTATTCAGGAATATATTCATATTTATTAGCAGTATCGCAACAGGCTTTATTATTTTTTGCATTGGATTTCTAAACCTCTTATTAAATTTTCGCGACTAAACGTTTAAGCCTATCTTAATGATTAATTTACCAAAAAAGTTGCGTAAATATAAGATACTTTTACTACTGAAAATGTGGCCATCCATAACTTCGAAGTGTATAAGAATATACAAGAAATATAGTGAGTATATTCGAGGAAGCTTACTTAATTTCTTTATTATAAAAAAAGTGATTAAAGAAACAATCTCAATTGCTAACAATGTAACACTTGTACTTAGTAGCATTTTTACATAATTTTATTCCCAATATACTAACCCAAACCACAGAATAAACAATAGTACTCAAACTACCCAATATTCAATATAATTTCAGCTAAGTTCAAAGTTATTCGGGGGCAGCCAACTGCCAAATATTCTCACTTTGTGTAGACAAAGTTATATGAGAAGCGAAATGTTTTCGCCTTCGCAGGACAATAAACATTTCATTTCAACCCAAGGTTGACAAAACGTTATTTTTAAATGAGCCGCCATCTAGAATTCACGAGGCCAGCAAACACAAGCCCAATTTAAAGTTAGAGAATGGTTGTTAGCGCTTCAAATTCCCGGATGTGCCTATGTATTTCTCGCGTACATTATTTACTGAAGTGGAGCAATAAAATATCCATTGGATGCCAAAAACACGTGATTGGGTAAGTTATAAGTAGGCTCCATTTTCTCCCAACGACTCCTGTGGGAGGAAAATCGACTGTGTACAACCTGATCCAACAAATACACCACGTTATAAATGTAACAGCAAATATATTATGATACCGATGAAAGCTTTGAGGTTTGCACGTTCTATTCACGTCATGTCACAGTATATAAGCTAAATATATAAGCTAAAGCAGTAGTTTGACTCGGACGTGTCATTAAATTGAATGCCTACTATCGGTCAGAGGGCTAGAGTTGCTACTATCGAGTTTTAAGAAAAAAACAATTATTTTGTACGCTACTTTTACGCTGACGAAACACAAGCGGTGAATCTCAATGACGCGGCGCGCATGACTATCGCTCTGAGCGTACCGTGAAGTATCGTAGCGGGCGGAATAGCGGCGCTCGTTTGATTACGTCACTCGATTTGGGCGTTTGTCGAACTACTGTGGCCTTAGTACAAGCACTTGCAAAAAAGTTGTAATTTGTAATTGTAATTGTATATAATTGTAATTTATAATTGTGTCATAATTTTAACTGGCTATCTATTACGATTCGAAAGATATAGCCGTTAAAAAGTAGGAGGGACAGACAGACAGCCCATCGGTTTTTAAGGAAACTTAAAAACCTTTTTCTTTGGAATAATATTGGCAATCTTTTATAGTTATGTCTATGTCCTCCGCATTCCTATAAATATCTACACGAAAATACCTTTATACTACTTAAAGTGGTATGCAATGTTATTCTATTAAAGATAATGTATGTATGTATGATGATTTTTTTTAAATAATTTAATGAATAATTTAACATTATAATGTATGAAAAATTTAACAGTGCCTCTTTCGGACGTGGAAGGAAACTGAATTTATCATACATATTGCTATCGTTTATGTAACGATAACTTTTTCGCAAGTGCTCGTACTAAGGCCACTGATCTACTGTGCTTCAGTCTCATTGAGCTGAGGAAAAGAGAAAGTTTTCTCGTTCCCTCCTGTTCGGTCAGACGGCGGTCCGTGGTACGTGGTCAGTACTTCTGTTACGGGTATAACAGCGCGAGGCTAATTCACTCGCGCATTTCCACATTATTAAAGAAGGAAAAATCACTGAAGAGAATTGAAAAAAACGATTGGGCATTCTTCATCTTCAATAGAATAACATTGCATACCATTTTAAGTGGTATAAAGGTATTTTCGTGTAGATATTTATAGGAATGCGGAGGACATAGACATAACTATAAAAGATTGGCAATATTAGTCCAAAGATAAAGCCCATCGGTTTTTAAGTTTCCTTAAAAACCGATGGGCTGTCTGACTGTCCGTCCTACTTTTTAACGGCTATATCTTTCGAACCGCAATAGATAGTCAGTTAAAATTACAACATAATATATATTGTTACGCCGGATTAACTAAGTCAAAAACTAAAAACTAAAGGGGGGTTGCCATACAACAAACGTATATTTTTAACGTATTTTTTATTTGCTCTAATGTAAAAACCGTAATACGTACGCGTCAAGCTTGGCGTTATTGATACACACTCAAAGTATAACAACAAATACCAAATAATGCTCAAGTGCGAGTTGGTGACACATTTCTGTTCACCACCAAGATATAAGCAATGTCAGGCGCGGTCAGCACCTGGATGGGTGACGGCCTGGGCGTGACGTTGTCTTTTTGCACTACTTTCTGTATTTTGTGGTGGTAGGTACGGAACCCTCAGTTTTCGAATCCGACTCGCACTTGTCCGTTTTTTTAACTCATCACTCAGTGATTTTTTATTTTCAAAATTGTAGAAAACGTTCGATAGGGACAGCTCTGGTTGTTGATCGCGGCCTTAACGTCAAGCGAGTAACCATAAACAATACCAGTAAATGATATTAATAAGTATTGTACTGTTTAATTCTTGGTAAATACTCCGGTTAATATCCAGAGAACTCACGGAAATATACTGAATATTCGACCGCATAGAAACCACACATTGCGTTTAAAGCGGCCATTAATTTAACCAGAAAATTAAATTCACAGATTTTGTGAATTAAATAAAATGCATGACAACAAATTCACATACAATAAGCTTTTAAATAGCAGTGATATGATATGTCTCGCGTATTGTGTGAAATCTCTGAAAAAGTCGCTTTGAAATTAGAAAAAAAAACTTGTTAGCTAAATAGCTTAACTTTTTGTACACCCAAATTACATCCCTGCTATTATACAACAGTTTTGTTGTGTAATAAGCATGAATTTAGGTCCTAAGTAAAGGTAAGATAAGCAAACAAAAAACTCTTTCCAGTATCATTCCGAATAAACTCAATACAAAAACAAGCACAAAAGGGGGCTATAAATGAGGCCGTGAAATTTCATTGGGGACAACTATGAGAGAATTTAAGACTCGCATGCCACCAGAACAAAGGGCACCGGCAGAAGGAGCCCTAAGAATGGCACAACAAGGACAAGGAATTTTAATAAAAACCTTATTATCTATTCAGAGCGGCAGTTACGTTCTTTTACGAGCTAAACGGCACCGGAGAAGTTTGGTCACGAGATCACTTCATGTGGCAACTTTGCTAATATCTTCAGGAACGTTCGAGTCAGCTTAATTGTTCACCGCACCGGCGGTTGTTCATGGCTGCAGCGTATGTGACTTTAAATTCTGGGATTCTAGTTACTAAGCCCTAAAGTATTGAGATTTAAAGTTGCGATCCTAGTTTTCCGAATAAAAACTGAACCAGTATACGAGTTGTTCCACTCCTAACTAGCGAACCTTCCTTGCCAAAACGGTTTTGCTCGTTCGAATCCCGATCTGAAGCACATCGCTACTTTCCGCTTTTAACTTTTTTGGACTTCCGCCGCATATTTTGAGTGGAATAGTAATTAAAATCCTTTGAATATGGATGTGGTTTTTCGTTTGTGAGCTGATATTCGGGTAATGGTGTCTGAAAAGTTATGTATTCTTGAGACTTACTTCATTGCTTATTTATTTAATGCTACACCCATATATTTCAATCCTAGTGAATAAATAATCTACAATGACTGTAAATTTTTCGAGACAAAAAACCTTATGTTAATTCAGGGTATGAGCTACCTGCATATTAGTTTTCATACAAATCCGCTCAGAAGTCAGGGAATTAAGTGGGAACAAACATATTAACACACTCATATTCACAAACTCAGATATTTAATAATGAATTTTCAAAAATACTTTCTTTGTGCTCACCTACGTTATCTAAGAAAAACTTTTACAACATTGTATGCGTCTAGACCCAGCGGTTTAGATTGTGCGTTGTCGTTGCGTGAATGAATGAATTTAAGATTTATATTGAGTAGAATGTGGGGTATGCTAAAGAAAAATTATAAGTGAGATTATACATCTCCACGCAGTCATCAGTAATACCAGGTGAATTCTGAACTGAATTTCTTGGAAAAGGCATAGGGAAAACATACAAGGTAAAGATAAGTGAAGGATGCTACGATATCATGTCAAACTGAAAACGAGACGTAGAAAGACGAAATTCTCGGAAAATAAATTCATTCGATATCCACTCATGAACGCGTTCTTCGCACCTTGACATGTAGATATCCGTAAGAAGGCACTTTCCTCTTGGCATTCTCACGTTATTAGATTTTTGCGTGTCCCGATCACTCGCATGTTTCGTGTACATATCAAATTGGCCCCTAACACTGACTCAAGAGAGTATAATTTGAGCTTCTTTTATTAGAATTCTTGTGAGTATTACGTACGGGTAAATTTAATCACTCGAATACGATACCATACCTACTCATGTTCAATAATCCTACACCCAACAAAAAGTAAAGTAATTTAAAAAATATCATACTAATGTTATATAAATGCAAAAGTTTGTATGTAACTATCGGACTGCTAGAGTGGGCACAAAAAATCGACACCAGATTATGGTTGAAATTCCAAAATCTTGTACGAAGCGCTTTGATTCCACTATTATTGTGAGAACTGCTAGTGAATGCGGTCCCTGAATGGGTGGGTCTCCAATAGTTACAGTCTGGGTGTCTTCAATTCCTTCTAGGCAAGGATGCTCCATCGTAGACCGCAACATCGCTAATACTTCGCGGTACTACTATCAGGCGAGGCAAGTCAAGGCGGACAAACGCATGCCTATTTATCAATAAAAAACTATGTACAAAACATCACATGATTCACATTGATTTGTTACTGCGTTAAAGAGGAACAAAAAAACACACTTTGCATTCAATATTATCTAGTAAGGATAACGTGACAACTGAACTGAAAATCTTTTTGAAAATATCTCATTCGTTATATTTTTTTTGTAATTAAACTTTTGACTTATGATTTGGTTTTTGTAAATGAAATTGTTTATATTTCGCATCCGGGGAATTACGAGTGATAAATGAGGGGCGTTCGTCTGACACACGGCGAAATTACGCCACAATTTCTCATTTATACCATTTTGTTTCACTCATGCCAAATTATTGTCTGTTCAGAAATTGTACAGACAGCGAATTTGTCCCTCGTCAAGTTATACCTTCGTATGGGGTTTTAGAGATAGATGGACTTCTATCACATAGCAACAGAGATATGTATTGACGTTAAATTTTGCATGGCTATTGTTCAAGAACTGGAGAGTGACGTACTCGTACTTATGCTTTATCCCGGAAAAAATTACGGTCCGTGAAGAAGTGTCATCGCGGGTGAAACTGCGAGGCGCAGCCAGTTGTCAATAAACTAAACCTATGATCACTTTGTAATGATTTTATTTTCATCTATTTATATAATACGAGTATTGAAGAAACAAAAAATTACAATTTAAGATGAAAATTTCGGCAACAGAAATCCAATAAATGTTGAAATATCCTCTTACAGCGCAATTTTGTAATGCTCGAAGCAATACTTACATACGTTACCGTATAAAATTACGATTATGGACCTAAGACGCAGACTAAAAGATAGAATAGATGGACAACTTAAATGAGATGTCAAAAGCACCTAGTATGGGAATTATTAGTGAAACAACTTTAGACTGGCAATCGCTATCTTAAGCTATTCTTCATCTATTGACATCTCACTCACTCATTCCCTCACTTATCAAAATCGGTTGATGCATTTAGGCTGTTTCTGGGAACATGCAAGCACACATTTATCCATGCAAACAAACAATTCCCTTTTTTGGCTATGCGTCATCGGGTAAAATCAATGGTACATATTTCAGACAGTTATTATTTAATTAATTTAATTTATATTAATTAAAATAATTATTTACATTATATAACAAATATTATAATATATTAAAATACTAATATATTTAAAAAAATACAGTTAATATTATAATGAAAATATTTGACCAAAAGTTAAATACAATATTAATAACAAAATAAAAATATTGAATAAAAAAAATACGTAAAATTAAATTTTATTTTAAGAAATTTGCGAATACTTCCTGTCATTTTTATCATCTCTTTAAAAATTGTCTATCTTTACTTTATTACTCTGTACCTAAAGGTTACCGACTCATTGATATTCTTGGGCGTTTCGATACGACCTTAGGGCGAGCCTGCACTTAACTGTAATTTACAGTTTAATTACTGACTTGGGGCTTGGGAAATGGGGACACGGTGTGGGTAACCAAAATTTGTCACCTTCTCTTAAATGGGTCTACATTGTAATATGGGAAAGGTTGTCACGTGGTAGTGCATTACGTGTGTGTATATTTTCAGTTTGTTTTAATATTTAGGCTTTTATTATTTATTCGTCTTTTGTTATTATTATATGTTATTATAAACATATTCAATATCTTTTAAACTTTCGGGATTTCAACACATGTTCTAAATTTTTATCAGGACTTATCGCGTATTATTTTATTTAGGTGCCTATTTTTACGTCAACAATATGTATAATGCCTGAAAACTCCCATGAAACATTTAAATCATGTATTCTATATCATTGAAAAGGTTCTATAATTTGTTAAGGTGCTGACACTCTAAAACTTAAATTTAAGGGCTTAACTCAATGCCTAATATCCACACAACTTTAACCCGGAAAACTCTGAAAGTATAATAAAGTACTCATACTGAAGAAAAAATAAGGAGTAAAATTAAAACATTTTTTTTGTGACATATATTTCAATTAAATACAATATCTCTGATATGAAACATATTGACTAACAAATTAAAACATAAAATGTGCACTTTTCGAGTTTTGCCAGATAAAAGTTGTAGTAATTGAGTTAACACGCCTTTAACACGCTACGGGCTTGCATAATAACAAAATCAAGTATCTTTACTACTAACTTAGCAATCCAAACTTTTATTCCAACATACCTGCCCTCATAACGTTTCAAACAGTATTTAGAATAATAATTATATTCGTTTAATTAATTACCAAGTTGATAACCCAAATTTTAAAAGCCTAATTGTACCCTGAGGCGAATTCATTCTGTTTAAAACTTACCCGATATTAGAGGCTGGCTTTTGTCAAAACGAAAGTTAATGAGATTATTATCCTAGATATTCTTTTGAGTTACCATAGTAGGTAATCATTAAAAATTATTAGTATTGCTTTTTTAAGAGTATGTGCCTTAATTACCTAAACAAAATACAAACCGATACCTGAGGCCGTACCGTTACCGCTTTTAAGCGATTTAGTTTAGGTAATTGCGAAAAATCACGCGAACGTGAACCCTAACGCGCCGAGATACGTTTTGCAGTCGCGTGATTATCCGCAATCACCTAAACTGAATCGCTTTAAACAAGTAGTGACGGTACGGCGCCTGACCTACTTAGTCTATTATACAAATAAAAGCTCGTAGGTAGGTATAAAAACAATTATTAATAAAAATATTTTTTTAGGAATAAGCTTTTTCGTATTCTTCTCAGTAAATCCTTTCATTTGATACCCATATCATGGTGTCAGATAAGAACATTTTGTCCGCTATCTTGGGGTGTCCGCCATATTGAATTTATCATCTAGGACCAAAGTGCTTGGGAAGAAAAATCCAACGAACCAAAACTCGACGAGGTTACGTCGTTTTGTTTAGGAGTGCCTATGGCCACGTTTGACTCCATCATCAGACCAGCTCGATTAAGAATAAATAAAAAAGTCAAAAATTAAAAATTAAAAGGATCCCCATACAACAAACTTTTTTAAACGTATTTTTGTATTTGCCGTAGTGTAAAAACGGTAATACATACAAACGTCAAACTTGGCATGATTATAGTACATACTCTAAAGTACGAGAAAAAGGGAGGTCTGTGAGTATAACAACAAATAATAAATAATAGCCAAGCGCAAATCGGTGCAACATTTCTGTTCATTACCAATTTAAGCAACGTAATTCGGGTACTTGGACGACCTCATAATTTCTTTCACCGAATACAAATTGCAAATTTTACTAATTTGGAAGTGGGATTTTTAATTTCATAATTATTGTATGTTGTGGTGGTACAGAACCCTCAGTGCGCGAGCCCAACTCGCACTTGGCCGGTTTTATTTATAGTACTTTCATGAAATGATGTTATAGTTACAAGTGAGCTATAACATCATTAATTTAATTATAATTTCTAACACAGTAGGTAGGTATATCTGAAGATGATATTTTTCTTTGAAATATGTGATAATAAAATCAGGGTTCAATTCTAAAATAATTATTTTTCGTTAAAAAATGTGGTAAGTAATTGGGACGAACCTTTTTAGGGCCGTGGCCGAGATACACTAACGAAATTGAAATATCAGAAAATAGTCGCACACCTTACCTCAAGTAATTTCACAAAACAATTGATCTTTTAATAGTAGATAACTTATATAATCAATAAGGACTTTTTTTTTACTTTTTCACGTGTTTTTATCATATGTACTACCTACAGATAAAATAGAAGGTACTGTAAGTAACCTTTCTCTTTAATTAAAATTAAAACTGCAATTTGAACAATGTTCTATTGTTATTCGTTTTTTTACGTATTTCTTACGTATTTTACTGTCTTAAGTATGTCCCAGTCAAAGACCTATTAAAAAAACGTCTTTAGTCCCAGTGTAGTTGTGGAAACTTTTCTAGAGGCTAGAGTTTTGGAAATAATTTGAAAGTACACGTTTCACCTCATTATATCACTTACACGTTCACGATTACTTAATAAATATTAATCCACCATTATTTTAATTTATGAAAAATATAAATATGGAATTTAAATGTCAAATTATCACACAATAAATAGTCAAATAACAATAAAATAATAATTACTCAAAAAGTCGTCCACGCACCGAGCCCAGGGGCCCGATTCTACTAAACCAATTGTATTTGAATTGTTAATGAATTGCCTCAATTTTTTTACTTCTTACACTTTATCTATACAAAAAGTGTAAAAAAATTACATTTTGAGGCAATTCATAAACAATTTAAAAACAATTTTGTTTTTCACTTTTGACACTTTATCTATGCCAAAACTGTCAGAAGGGCAATTTTTGAGAAAATTCATTAACAATTCAAAAACAATTATTATTGGTTTAGTAGAATCGGGCCCCTGACCGAAAGTCCCCAGTACGCTGGCCGCGTTCTCCCGCTAAATTGCCTGAGAATTCCGCTGGGCCAGGAACCAACCCGATCGTGGATCGTGAAACATACATACAAAGATACATAGAACATACGCCGCCTTGTCACTTTGGAGTCGGAGACCTCTCTTCGCTCGGTCAAAAAAATCAAACTTATGTCAATTACTGCTGTATTCTCATGATATTTCAGAAATTACACAAATAACCAAGTTTACGAGAACGTGTAAACCACGCATTTAGCTGGTTTATTTTTCTACTTCCCCAAGCTTCCGAGAAATATACAAAGAAGGAAACTATAAGTTTACCCTCGGGCGATATTCGACCCAAAAAGAAGGTATGATTTGAGTACCTATTTTCTTGGTTTTCACTTTTATATTTTACTCTCTTGTAGCAGTTGTACGATTATAGATATTTATACTCGTACATAACCGCCTTTCTGGAGAACTGGAATGCTAACTCATCATAAAGATGATAGTACAAAGTTTGAATCATACTTCATGTCATCATACTAATATTAAACCTAAATGCGAAAGTTGGATTATTTGTTCCTCTTTCACGCAGGAACAGAGCAACGAATCGACCTGATTGTTGCATAGTGATAATTATAAAAGCTTTTTTTATCCCAGAAAATGTAGTTTTTGTGAGGGAAGGAACTTCTTCACCAGAAAACCCGCTGGCACAGCTAGTTCAAAATAAATCTAAATAGATGGACTCTAAAGTAAACGATATCAAAATTCAACTAAAATTTACGTTCAATGACATTTATTCCCTGTTACTATAAGTGTTTTGCCTCCAATTCCAAGGCGATACAGTTCAATAAAATACAACGAAGTTGTAAAACTAGTTTTTATACAAGGAAGCGGCACGTCCGATGGCCGACTTTGAAAAATCGTCACCAATAAGTCGCAAGAGGTAGCAAGTATCGCATTTGGTGGATCGTCCGTCAATGTCGGAGCTGGTGTCGGCGGAGGGTCGTCGAAGCCAATAAATGTCGGGTGTGCTCCCGTGACTTGCCTGTTTCCGGGATGCTTACCGGTCTAACGCCAAGGTTGAATTAGACATGTTACTTTTGTAGGTACTAAAACCTCTACTTATACCGGATGACTTTTATTACCGCACCGGAAAATCTAGGGTGTGACAGCATTGACACAAAAAAATCATGTGTGATATGTAGAGGAAGAAACATATATGGGCCAAATCTCGTTTTTTCAATTTTGAAATTGAAATTTTTCAATTTCAATTTTGATTAAATAGTCTTAATTATTTTTTCGTGTTTGAATTTTTCTCTTTTTCTGTGTTTCATGTTTATATTTTTTTATCTAATAATACGCTTTCGTTTGCCCGCTAACTCGTCTGATATTAAGCGATGATGCGGTCTACGATGGAGTACGCTTGCCTAGAAGAAACAGATTGACTCTTGATTTGTAGACATCTAGATAGTAACTATCGAGCACTCTCTCTCTGTCTGAGAGAAGGCCTGTGTACCAGCAATGGGAACATAATAGGCTGATAATGAGGATGATCCTTTTCGGACCTGAAGATTCGCCTAGTTTGAGGCTCTCAGGCAATTGCTTTATTGTATCACTAGGTGTTGTCCGCAACTTCGTATGCGTAGATTTTCATATAAATGTCAACCCTCATTGCCTCCTTAATGCGACCCTTTTGCAAAATAATTTTATATACCCCATAAGGAATCTAGTCACCAAATAACAAAAAAAAACTATCAATCTATCTAATTATAATAATAGTAATAATAAAACTACAACGTAGCGACTTAAAAGAGTAATTTAGTTGTAAGAGTATTGCCACAATAAACCTTTCTGCATCCTCAGCCAATTTACAACAGGTTCTGAAACGTGGACCGCAATAGCCAGTTAGCATACATAATGCTCTTGGACAAAGGAAGATTTATTCGAAGTGCCACCGCGCCGGATGTACGCTGCATGTTATGGCCTCAAGATCTGCACGTTGCAGCTAGAAGATGTATAAGTAGAGGCGTTGTGGGGATGACGTTGATTTTGTGTCGTGCGTCTATTGCCCAGTTTAGTCACCACAAAATATTTTGAGTATTGCCCAGTTGGTAAACTGGTACAATCCGGCAGTCTTAGGTAAGCCTGCTACACCTTCGACCACATCATCGCTTCCCGCCAGGTGAGATTGACATCAAAAGCAAGACTAGTCCGTTGTAAAAAAAAACGTATTACATCAGCTACCGTGCCCTATCGTACACCGCATCAGGCGAGGTGGCGGTCAAGTGCGAGCCTTATTTTTATTTTATATTTTTAGCGTAGAGGGAGGAAAGTTGCATGTACACATGCATACATTACAACTTATCGCACGGCCCCTCGAAAGTATTAAAAAAACTACACATTTGTATAGATGTTTATCGGTCACTGTACGTACGGTCCAAAGCATCTTATTATTTCTAAAGTTGTGTTCTGCGCGTTGTTGTTGTTGTGTCAAAGTTACTTTTTGAGATTCATATTTTGAGATTTTGTGTAATAAAATAGGTCCATTCGAGTTTAGGTTCATCCTAACATCTTTCTTAACATTTTAAAATTAAGACAACATTTGTTTGGGACCAACAAATGCTGGTTATACATAAAATTATTACTCTATCGTGTATAGAGTCAACATTTCACAACACAAACACAACACAAATACACAGAGTGGCGTAATTTTAAATGAAAACAGATGGTATATGATAACAATAATGTCGCAACAGGCCTACTGTTTACTTAATTACGTCAGCGTTAATGAGAAAATTAATAACAAAAATTAATTAATTACCAACCGCGCCTACAACCTTCAGCTTATTCGCAAACACAAATTAAAAGATCAAGAAAACATAAAGAGGATCATTTAGCGTCTTGGAAGTAGGAAGTATTAAATTTCTTTTTTTCTTTGTTATTCTCTAAACATCTGCCTTTGTTCCTAAAGTCAGGATGTTCCAAAAGTCGCCGTTTCCGAAGTTTTTGATTTATGTACTGGAGGAACGCTTCACACGCTCGCTAACGTCCAACATTTGGCCAGAACGGCGAGTTGATGCTTATTTTACAAGCTTTTCACACTTTCATGTTAATAGATTTCGTTCATATCCACTATCAGTTTTGCAATTTCATACAGGGCAGAGAATTTTTCGTGATATATCGTCGACGCCTCTGCTACGTCCCAAATAACCGTGTAAATCAAATGTTGGGTGAAATATTAATGCCGTTTTCAGAGGATGATCTAAATAAATATGTAACGAAGCGTCCCCAAATGCGTTTTATTACGACAACAACGTTTATGACGGTGTTATATAAATTCAGTTTATATTTACTGCACCAAAATTTCCGAGTAGAGATAGAGATATGGGGATAATCAACTTGGAAAACGCCCGTAATATACTGTGAACGACGAACTCATCAAAGAGTACTTGCGTCAGTATAAGATTCGGTTTAAGCTCGCAGCTTAATGTGTCTTGCAAATGTGATCTTCACTTCAACTTGCAAAGCTACAATTACAAGGTAAACAGCTCGAACTCGCCTTTGTCATGTGATTGTGACGACACTGCCAACAGTTTCCTATCTCATTATCATCATATATTATACAGCCTATCTTCGTCCTCCTCCTCGCCTGGACTGAATTTGATGCGAATAGTAACTATAGCTAAAAGTTTTAAACAATAAAAAAAAACAATATAAGTACGACTATGATGCAATTTTTTTTTTAAATAATTATCATCTATGTAATACTCCTAAAATTGCTCCCACAACTTCTCACTGACGGCAATCGTCATATTCACACGCGAAAACAAGACAGCAATTTTAAGCATGGATCAACTTGAGTAACGTTTTTAAGTAAGACCCTTAACGTCTTTCGTAAATCGAGATCCTTTGTGACGCAGTGCCTTATTCCGTCGATATAAATAAATAAATATCTGGGACATTATTGCACACATGGTCATCTGACCCCAAACTAAGCAAAGCTTGTAATATGGCAGCCAGAAACTGATATACATACATATATATTTTTAAATACATACTTAAATATATATTAACACCCAGACATAGAACAAACACAAATGTTCATCACACAAATGTTTGTCCTAGATGGGAATCGAACCCACACCCCCAAGCGCAGAAAGTAGGTTCACTACCAACTGAGCCACCGGGGCAGTCGATATGTACGTCGATTGATGATCTCCACTTTACAAATCATCTGAAACGGTAATATCATTCACATCACATAAAAAGAGCGTCAACATTCAAAACTCCAACCCTGACTGTAAGAAAAGAATGGAAGAGCACTCAAGGAAAAATCTTTTAATTATTCATCGAGTACTCGGCACGAAGAACTGACGAGAAATATTCAATTAGTCGAGTAAAAAGCCCTCGTAACATCAGCCATTGAAACAAGTCACCATCAAAAGTAAAAAATCATTCTAACATTGTTCGCCTATCAAAAGACATTTTAATTGGAATTACTTTGCCATTTACACCAAAAGGTTAGCTAAGTAATAAAAAAAACATTGTAACAAAAATAAATTACCTATGCAGGGAAGATAAATTATGAGCTCTGTTTGTTATTTCAAGGTTTTTGCACGTAATCTAAATATAAATATGCCACATGTTCCGAGCGCTCGCTTTTTTAGGGTTCCGTACTCAAAGACTGTAAACTGGACTCTATTACTAAGCCTACGCTGTCTGTCTGTCCGTCCGTCTGTTTGTCTGTCCTAACTTTTAACGTCTGTATCTTTCAAACCGTAATTGATAGCCAGTTGTAATTTCCACAGAATATGTAATTTTACGGCGGATTAATTATGAAATAAGAAAGTAAAACTAAAGAGGTAACTAAAACTAACTATCTAACACACTCTAAAGTAAAACAAAAAATAACAAAGAATAGCCAATTGCGAGTCCGTGACAAATTTCTGTTCATCACTAAGAGCGCGGTCGGTAGGTAACCCATCCAAGTGGATGGGTTACCGCCTGGGCGTGATGTTGTCCTTTTGCACTACTTTTTGTATTTTTTAATAATACGGAACTTTCAGTGCGCGAGCCCGGTTCGCACTTAGCTGGATTATTTGAATAACTTGAGGACTGAAACTATGTTTCTTAGTTTTCAGTTTGTTGTTATAGTCTCGATAAACATGGCTAAAACAAAATATAAAACCAAAATACTCACTCGTTGAATGATCACGAAATTTAAAAAACTACTTGACCTACGAATCTGATATTTGGCAGGTAAATCTACCAAGCATTTAGTAAGTTATTTTTAATGAAACTAAGAAACAAATTGACGTATTTAGTCTATGTAGCTTAAGAGGTAGCCGCTGGATTGTATAGGTTTCCCAGTGTTCCGGCATTCCTGCAATGCCAGCGGTGACCCACAGAATACCGGCCCTCTGCGTTCCCAATCACGAACTAATAAATTCTTGGGGCAGACTAAATTAGTGGACGGAACTATGAGCTCGGCAAATAACTTGAGAAGTTATCACGGTTCGGTATTGGGAAATGTGTGGAAGCTATTTCTGATATACTCAATTAGTACGGAATGGGTAGACACGGCACCTAATGTAATTATTCCGAAACATACTCCTAAAATAGATCACATAGTAAGTATCTCATCAATTAGCCAAATGTAGAAGTTACTGGAGATAGTGGTTTGTTTGATGTACCTAAGAGCATAACGCCTGGTTCCAAGCTCATAGCCAAGCTTGCTCTAGCTATATTTGCCGTATGTTACATGTGGGAAATTGTCAACTAACCACATAAAACAAACTAGCTTTCGAGCTACTTGCTTTGCGGCTTTATGAAAGGTGCATAAAGCGTACTTACTATGTCGACGTTCAAACAAAATAAGCATGGTTCTACTGATACTAGGTGGATTTTGGAGTAAATTGGGCACTGCCGCTTACTCCTAGCCACACTATTATTAGTGTAAAATATAGGGGTCGACCGCAAAGTTTTAGCACGGTTGAGCTACCTTAACTTTGGGCTAGCCACAGAAGGAATGGTGCACCACCGGCTATACTGCGGTACAAGTGCTTCGAGCAAAATGAAGATTACTTTCTGAAAAAAATACCTTTGAATATTCTTTATTTTCTGTGTGTAACTTTCTTCTTACAAGAACTCATATTAAATTTGCCTGCGGCTTCAGCTGAACGTTTGCGACTTAGAGTTACCTTCACATACTTTTTTGTTTACTTTTCTGAGTTTCAATTTACATACCTATTGACTTTAATTTTGCCTATACTTTTTTGTATCTCTATTGTTTCGTACCTCTCTCATTCCTAAAGTAGGTATTTGGTGAGTTAAATCATTTGACCAATCGACGATTTGGTTCAATCGTAAAATTGGGCACGTTTTTGAACTTACGAACAAGAGTTTTAGCAAACTTGTTAAAGTACTAATGAATGTGTCCTACTACTTTTTGCACGTTCAACGAACTAGTTACTAAAACAACTAAGTAGATAATATATATAATATTCATAAAACTCGCTCTTGAAGGTCAAACACTGAATTCCGATCAATAAAACCGCCAAAGTTTCACAGCACAAATTGACTCAGGAGGTAAAGTCCGTATCAGAATCTGAAAGTCTGAAATCTGTAATAACTATTCATAATATTTGTAGTGATATTCCGTCCTCGTACAACAAGTTATTTTCACAGAGAGTACCTGAAAACACATTAGACAGAAGTTGAATACCCACGCCGGGTTCCATTTCCATTTCATATTACCATACTTTTGTACCCTTTCACAAGTTTTTATAAAGTGCTTTAGGAAAAAAGCAATTCCTCCTGAAATAGTTTGTATCAACAGCGCTCGTAGGAACAATATCTAAAGTTTTGCTCAAAGTGGCTTTTGGGACTCATCTCTATTCTGGACGATGACATAGCAGATGTTGTCAAATTTACGCCATCTATGTGACAATCGAGACGTGATTTATTTCGTTTTATTGCATTATCGTACTTGATAACATTCATAGACATCGCATAAATTGTCATATATATAAAATTATGATGCTCATTGATATATGTATATATATTTTTGCGATTATGTTCAATGTCAATTGAGGTCTGTTATTTTTAGTTTTTTTAATACACGATTAAAAACCGGGAAGGGGTGAATTGGTAAACTGTAATGCCCATTCAAGGTGTGTGTTTCATAAAAAAAACCGTCTATGAACATATTTCATACTAATATTACTAAGCTTGTTTACTTGCTTATTTGCATGCTTGTTTGTTTTGTATGTGTGATAACTCAAAAGTTCAAAGACATATATGATATTCAACAGAATGGTGGATAAGGGCACATTCTTTCTCTCTCTCTCTGAGAGAAGAGTCCTGTGTCTCAGCAGTGGAAACAGTAGTTAGGTATTTTAAATTGGTTAGTAAATTGGATATTAGAGATTTGTATTAATTAGCTTAAAGCTTCAACCTATGTGTTTCATAAACTTCCTTGAGTGTTAACACAGAACACATACTTTTATATATGCGAGGCAAGTGTTAATGATATTTTACATGGAACTTTTTTTTATCGCGTTTTCAGGATTGCTCCCAAACTTAAAGTTGTTTATAATGAGGAGTACATACAATACTAATTATCTTCGAATATATTTGTTGTCTAAAAGAACACCCCGTATACCTATGTAGCTGTAGCTCCATACAAAAACTTTTAACGAGTTATTGAACTAAAAAGTAAGGACTTAAGCAGAGCTAAAATAAGTGAAGACACTTTTACAGACTGATATTTACAGAAGTTAGTGAACTTTCATTACAATGTTTCATAATACATTACATATAGCTATTTGTATGAGACACACTTGCTTCAAGGCGCGTGCCGTTCTAAATCATTTCTTATGAAATTGGGTAGGTTCAAACGTGTACCTATAAATACGTAACATGACGTCATAACTACGTAAAACGAAGGTAATGTGTCGTATAAACACTCTACGAAACTACCCAAATGTGAAAGTAAAATGAGACGTCAAAAACCTCGCAGAGAAAAGACTAATAGTAAAATCGTCGCGCCATTACTCTCTCTTCTATTACAATTAGATGGTCACTGTAAATTTGCAAGCAAAATTACGTCCTCCATATGTATACAACTAGCGAACACCCCGGCTTCGCGCGGGTGTAAGTTTTATTATGTATAAGCTTCCGTGAAAAATTATCTAACTGATGGTGAAAACCGCATCAAAATCCGTTGCATAGTTTAGGAGGAGTTAGCGGATATACGGACAGACAGACGCCGAAAGCGATTTTATTTTATACTATGTAGAGAAGAGAATTTAAGGTCCAAATAAATTATTCTATCAATAAAATAGGCCGATCAGAGCTGATAGTTCCATTTGTAGGGTACTGTGCGCAACTTGTACGTGAGCTGAAAACTTCATCGGCCAGGGACGGACTGAGTAAATACGCTATCTAATTAAACCTCATTAATCCCTTATTTATGGTATCAGCTAATCCTTTTAGATAGTTTCCACGTTTACTTAGATTAGGGTCGGTATCTTGCGTATTCTTGGTCTACTTAGTTTTGTTGTCTACGTAAAACTTGTTTCTATATTAGATAGAGAAATAGAAAAACTCTCTTTTGTACCAGATTTTTATGCAATAGTTTTTCTTACCTTAGATAAACTAACGGCCATAAATAACAGACATAATAATTCGCAAGAGACAAAGAAACCATTTAGAAGTTTTTACTTCAAAAAAATTGTGTAGGTACATGATAATATGATCGCTAAATACATGTGCATAATAAGATAGAAACAGTGTTTTAATAAGATAGAAGTAGAATATTGCTAGAAAAAAAAGCAATAGACTCTAAATAAACTAAGATCTACTAAGATCTGCACTCAACAAAGTTAAGCAATAATTAAGTATAATATTTTTATGATAGAATAGTATATTTTCACAAAAAAATATTGTTTGTTTAAAAAGGTTGTCACTTAACCACTTCCTTATGGATGAATTACTTGAGACAAATATATCCATATCTAAATTATATTTACGTAACCTATTTAGGTTCCAAATAGATAGATGGCAAACAAGCAGACGGGCTACGTGATGGTAAGCAGTTAAAGCAAGAATAACCCCATCTAGCTCCATGTACTGTACATCCTCAACACGAAGCTCAGCGACCTCAGTAGCCTTTCCCAACAGGTGGGCACTGCTCTTACTTGATACAAATCCTATTTAACGTTAACGCGACCGAGTCGAAACGCAACTGAAAAACTTGCACTAGGCATGTAACACCAGAAGCATCACAAATACGTTGCCATCCCTTAAGGACTTTATTTAATCGCTTTTTGAAGCTTACACCTTGGTTGGTAGCTCATTGCACATTTTGCAGGTGTGAGGCAAGGCAGACGGGTGTTTTGCAAGAGGGCTCCCCTCAGATTTTTAAATGATAAAAACTTGTTATGTTTATAGGACGAGTAGTTTGTAGGTACGTATTTTCTTTAGTAAATAGATGCTAAAGAGATGAGACGTGTAAAAAAATTCAAGTCAAACTAGCAAAGACATATTAAATAAATAAATAAAATAAATATCCGGGACATTATTGCACACATGGTCATCTGACCCCAAACTAAGCAAAGCTTGTAATATGGCAGCCAGAGACTGATATACATACATATATATTTTTTAATACATACTTAAATAGATATTAAAGATATTTAGATATTATTAGAATGTAGGAACGTTATATACCAATCAACAAATGACTTTTAAAACCTATACGGGAATAGGAAAACGATCAAGTATGTTTTCATGGAAAATATCAGATTCTCGGAACCGTTATGGGTTTCTATTAAATTCTCTGGATAGATGTAGATTTGAGCGTTTGATTTGAAATAACATCTTCGTAATTTGTAAGTTTCCGATTGTATGGTTCACGAAATGTCTTCTCATTACAAAGAAACTGTGATTTGTTCTGTATCCAGGCATAATATTGTTAACTCTTGATAAAATAAATTGAGATATTTTTGCTTTCTAATATAATCTTAGTTAAAATAGTCTAATACATAAAACTAAGTAATATCACAGAATACATAATAAATACAGAAAATTCACTCCGCAAATTCATTTAAATAAGTATCGACTCTTACTACAACATAATAAAGTGCAATTCAGGACGTGCAAGCGCCTAACTACCTACAGCTATATTAACCTAAAAGTTGCCTCGCTGTTTATCGCGTAACTATTGTCGCGTTATCTCTGTCTATCGCGACACGGCACGGCAAGTCCGACAAGACGACAACTTGTAGCTTCATACCTAAACTGCACAGTGCGCCAGGCCTGGTAATATTCTAATTCTAACATTGAGTGAAAATTTAGTCTATTGTCAATTATCTTGATCCAAATTTCATTTATTTAAAGTTACTGTAGGCAGTTTCGCCAAATTTAGCAAATACAAGTTGATGTAAGATAACGTTAATACCTTATCTGTAATATTAATTAAATGTATCAAACTAAGTTCAAAGAAAACCCAATTTCACAACACGCAGCTTATACCTATTTTGTTTATGAAAAATAAATTTATATACCCCTTTGAAGTAGGGAATCAGAATTTATGTAATACATAGCTCCAACGTTTCGAATTTGCCACAAAATCGAATATTTCCACAGCCCCATGTTCACCGTTATTGCATAAACCAGTTTAGCAGTAAAAATAAACAATAAATACTCCACGAAGGGCAGGCTTCGCTCGCCGATCTGGCCCTTGGGGGCACTCATATTGCCGGCCCTTTATCCTAGCTGTTCGCACATTATTTACTGTCAAGGATTGTATTTAACATTTTCCGCTACAGGATTCCGGGATACTTTCTTTGTCAAATTGTAACCAGATGTCCCTGAATTATTTGTTTTAGCTTGTTATAAATATTTTTTGTCTTTTAAGACCTTTTGCGATGTATAATCATGTACGAGGCATGCACAGAGTATGCGCATCTTTGTCGTATTGTAGATTAGGTATGGCGCGACGTGCGACGTCGTAATGTACTAAAATGACACGTTTCCGTCCCGCCTTCACTTCGCTCTCGCTTACAGCGTGCCCGCACCATTAGTCCGCAGACTTTTTGCTCCTAAAAATGATACACAGACGTGTCATCATTTCAGCCTATCGTGTTTCCACAGCTGGGACACAGGCCTTCTATCAGGTAGAGAGATAGGGCCCTAATCCGTCATCCTGGCCCAGTGCATGTTGGTGAATGTCACATCTCACAGAAAAGAATTTTTTTTTTTGTGTCATATATCTTTAAACGTTTGAAGTTCTTGGACATACCAGTTTTCTCACGATGTTTTCTTTCACTGTTGTGGAGCAATGTCATCGAAACTGTACATGAATTTAAAAGTTAAGCTAAATAAGTTATTGGAGCAGCCCTGAAGTTTTAACGGGGTGTTGTTAGATTGTAAAGCTTACATGCTACCGCTCGGCCACCATCACTCAGACGTACATTATCATAAAAGTAGCCTGGAACGGTTGCCTGGAAGAGATCGCTTTAAGCGATAAGGTCGCCTGTTAAAAGCCTAGATAATTATTGTAATGTATAATGTTATCCTTGTTTTTGTGGGTTTGAATAAATAGTTAGTGTATTGTAAAAAAAAAATATAATTTACTCACATTATAACACCTTTAAAACTGCTTCACCTTCAAATCCGTAAATATTTCTTACCTGAAACAGTAAAGATAGAACATATTAGATTTATATAAAAGTATTTGAATTTCTTACACGCCTACACTATGTTTGTTGAAATTGGATATCAAAAAAGTGGAAAAAAAAGACTCACGAATTAAACAATAGAACACGCAACCAGATTGGAAAAGCAGAGGATTGCAGGCCAGAAAGTGAATGAAACATTTATCAACGTCTAGCTCAAACCCTCAAACCGGACCGGGCTGGGGTCGGATTACGTCACAGCACAAACAATACCCGTCCTCTGCATATCTGTACGTACTTTTCGTACACACAATAATGCTGAACGGCCTCCTTTTGCGAGATGGCATTGATTTGATAGGAATTCATCACCTGACACCACTTCAATCAATTGAATATATACACAAAATTACTCGGAATGTTAGTATGAAGCCGAATTAAGGTTGTTTTCATCATTCCAACATTATAATATAAAAAAACAAGGAAGCAACCCTGATATCGGGAATAAATATCAGCTGTAATTTTTAGAAACTTTCAGGTATAACTTGCTTTTTAGTATAGGTCAAATCTTGCAATTGTAATTTATGTAATTTGTGGTGGGAACAATAAATAAATTTTATCTATCTTCTTTATTTCTAGCATTCATTTTCATACAAAAGAAATCTTGAATTAGGGTTCAGTTGCGCTTGCGGTCATCATTATTCTACTCACTAGGCAGACATTCATAATAAAAATACTTTTAATCAACTAAGAACAAAGATATTACAAAAACGTTATTGGCCGAAGACGTAACTAAGTTTATTTTTGGCCCGAGATTGTACGTGAGAGCACCTCAGGCCCTTTATGAACTTGAGTTACCATGTCACGTAGTTTCTCAGGCTCGGTGAGGATGCCACTCATATTACAGCTATCGAGATCTTATTTATATTATAATACTAGAGAGTCATAGACGCGCCCAGCAAGTCTAGCATGCGCGCCGCAGCAAAATGTTTTCATCGCTTGTTGTTGTGAGCGACTAAGACAAAGCATTGAATATGACAAAATAAAGGGAAAAGTTAGAGTCTAATGAGAAACGTGCCAAGAAGCTCATCAGCAACGAATCCTTGGTACAGAATAAGCTCCTTTGGTCTTGAGCATCGGCACAAAGTTGCTAGCTATCGGTATTTTATCAGATACATTTCGGAGAGTGTGCATTGGATCTGCATGATCTAATTCCCTCCTGTCCGTTTCTCTATCAGACTGTCAGAGAAGGCATGACAAATCGAAAAACAATCGTAATTGCATAAAACTTTGCACAATTAGTTATAATATAGATTTCAATTCTAAAAGTATAAAAACATATAATATTGCATTCGTTCTGTCTGTCTGTTTGTCTGTCCTTCCGTCCAAATTTTATTGAACCTTCTAACTTCTATATTTATTAGGATAAGAGCATGAAACTTTGCAAAATGAGAGCTGTAATGTAGATCTCAATTTTAAAAGTATAAAAAATATAATATTTCATTTTAGGGGTGGCTCTGGTAAATGTGGGTGATTTTTTTTCCTTGCATCTCCTCGTGTGGGGTGTCGTTGAAAAGGTCTTATAAAATGAAGATAAGGTTTGATACATCACTTTTGCGAAATATGACCCGCCAAAACTTGCCCCCTCTTCTGTATTTGTAAACTATAAAACATAGAAACTTGTAACTATATATATATATACGGATGGGTCATATTTATAACCTTCATTCAAAATTATTTCAAACATTATCAGATAATGACTTTTTGAGTAACAGCGATAAAACTATAATAAATTCAAGGCGTTCTAGCTCAAAGGTCATTGACCTTTTTGTAAAATGATCTGAACAAAGAATGTTTCTCATTCAGTTTTCTCTAAACCATAAAAAATGTATCCTATCTTGGGATGATACATCTCTGAAATTTGGCTAAGCCCACAGAGCTTCGTTCGTTCGAATTTTTCTATAACCATCAGTTTTTTTTTAAATCTTATAATATTTGCGTTTGACCGCCAACTCGCCTGATGTTAAGCGCGATGCGGTCTACGATGGAGCACGCTTGCCCAGAAGAAACCGATTCACTCGAGATTTGAAGACACCCAGATTGTAACCATTGGGGAACACCCATTCCGGCAACGCATTTCACAGACTAGCAGTTCGCACAGTAAAAGTGGAATCAAAGCGCTTAAGCAAACCATTAGTTTCTGAACTACGAATACATATATATGTCTTTGGTTACGGAACTCTACCACTTGCGTGTCTTGACACGCTCTTGGCCAGTTATTTGTTACAAAAGACTCTGGTTTGACTATATTTTGTTTCAAGTTTACACAAATCACCGTACAAAACAAACCCTGATACAAAATGTTTATTAACATTTTCAACAAACAGACACGATATAACGAGAAAACATGAATATTAATGCAGCTTTTACATGTTAAATAACTCTCGGACATGGCTAATATTAGCAGTGAAACAAAATTCAAATTGAGGCCATTAAATCCGAAGTTTTACTCGAATGGGATTCTATCCGGTTAACTAAACAGTAAAAAGTGAGGTAGCTTGAACTAACATTGGAATGTATTCGTAGTGAATTGTGTGTAATTAAGTTGAAATAAAATCTAGTAGAACCTACCGGGAAAGCGTTTTCTTTGCCCCCTTTTTGGAAACATTTTTATTGCTCACTTCAGCAATAGCTGAGCGTAGAAAAGTGAGTAAAATATTTCATTCATAGCACTCCTTTGAATTCATGTTTCCATTATATTGTACCTTGACTACGTAAGTAACAAGAAAGCGCTCTGCAGTTTTATGTTTTTACTCAAAATATTCAAAGTTCACAATCTGGGTGACATGTGCCGAAACGGAAAAAAATCTCTGCCAAGGAACATCAAGAACTTCAAGCCATGTCAGAGGCCTTCAATATGCCTAAAAACACTGACATTAGGGCATCCATTGGGCTTAAATGAGCTTACCACCTGTAGAATAGAGAAAAGTCCTAGTTGTTTCATAAAATACAAATAATAAAAACTAACCATTAAATTTGTGAGCGCAAAATAAATATTAACGCTTGAACAAAAGTATTGATATTGCTAAATCAACAGGCGCTAAAAATGAACTTACATCAATAATAATAGTGTAGATCAAAGTTGTTTTCAAAAAATAACAGTTTTAATTAACTGGGCAAAAGCGTGTCGAGACATGCATATGGTAGCCGTAACCAAAGCCATATAATTGTATTCATAGTTCATAAATTAATAGATAATAATGTGAACTTAGCCAAATTTCAGAGATGTATAATCACACTGACATAACATATACTTTTTATGGTTTAACCATACAGAAAACTGATTGAAAAATATTTTTTGTAAAGATCATTTTACAAAAAGGTCAATGATCTTTGTGCTAGAACGCCTTAAATTTATTAGTTTTATCGCTGTTACTCAATAAGTCATATTGAAATAATTTTGAATGAAGGTTTTAAATATGGCCTATCCGTTTTATAAGTTACAAATTTCTATGTCTTACAGTTTAAAAATGCAGAGGGGAGCAACTTTTTGCCACTCTCTGGCGGGTCATATTTCGCAAAGGATAGATTTTGTAAAAAAAGTGATGTATTAAACCTTACCTTCATATAAAAGCCCTTTTCAACGATACCCCAAATGAGGAGGTGCAGTAAAAATTGGTGGAGGTGGAGGAAGTGCCGCCCCTAAAATGCAATATTATATATTTGGTATACCTACTTTTAATCTATATTATGGACGGACGGACAGGCAGACGGACGGCCAAAGGAATTAATAAGGATTCCTTGTCGAGCTACGGAATCCTAAAAACACCAGACGTTCTAGATTAAAAGTAAACAAAGAACCGAACGGCAAAGAATGCTTGTCGGGTACCCATTCCACCGCACCTCCTGTAGCGGGTTCTAAACAAGCCCATAAATCCGTGTTTTCATGTCATTTTCCATAACAATGTGAGAAGTCTCGGAAACACATTATTTTGTTCGTGTAGAATATAAAGAGCTTTTCCTGAAAATTTTAAGCTAAGAAACAAGAACTTTTTTCGTTGTCGTACCTGTCATAAAATGTTATATTACTTTGATGCTGGTACATATATGTATCGGTAGGCAAAATAGGCAGTTGATGCCTAAATGTGTCAAATGTGGGTTTATGCACAAATAAAATGAGTCTTTCATGCGCTTTGCACACGACGCATTTATGTTGCGAAAGTTGAGAAGTTTGCCCGTATACACGTGCTAGCATCCTGCTTTCGCACGCGAGTGATGACTTTTTAATGGATATTGTAAAAAAATAACATATTAGAACTGGACTAAATTGAAATGGGACCAAACGGGAAGCACCACCTTTCAAATAAAAAAAGAATCATCAAAATCTCATCTAGTCGAAAGTTCTGAGGTAACAAGCAAAAAAATATACAATCGAATTGATAACCTCCTCCTTTTTGGAAATCGGTTAAAAAGAATCTAACTTCCTGTCATTAACTGTATGTTAGGAATATAAACTCAGCTTGTTTTGAAAAAGGGCTCTATTTCCCGGACTTTTATGGTACCGGACGTGGATAACATAGACAAAAATAGTATAATAATTACCGTGCGCGTGACCGGACCTAATATCATTAGGTAACAGAGGGAAGACTTACTTTGCCTTTAACCAGAAAATAACACGAAAGTTACCATGGGAATGGAAGAGCTGTGATGAAAGTTACAAAACTATAGAAATAGACAGAATAGGGTAGCACTATTTTACGGGTTTAGAATCAAATTTAAGTGGCGAAAAATTAAAAAAAAAACGGGAGACCATCTTCCTCTATATTGGAATGTGCCAACATTACAATGGTTTATTTAAGAATTTGTTTTGTATTTTTAAGAAAAATGAAAACTAAAGTGTTCGAATTCAGACAAAAATGTAATTAGAGCATATATTTAGAAGCTACTCATTGTAAATGTTTTAATTTGTTATAATTATTAAAAGCGTTGGTTTTTTTTCCCGATACAGGGAAAAGACCTACCTTCCCTTCCTTTGTTTTTCCTGGTCCTAGGCTAGAGTCTTCCAGTCTCTCATTAGTTTGTGTATCCAGTCCAAATAGTTTTTTTTTTACTAACAGACTACAAAAAAGGAGGGTGTTCTCAATTCATTTGTATTTTTTCTACAAATTTTGAGGTCGGTTTTTTTAATGGATACTTTATTTAATAGTGCCCTTAATAGCTTGCCGATGTATCTTAATTATCTGCTACAAATACTTTATTTTTTATGATAGTTATATCAGAAAATCAGACAAAATCACGTTATGTTATATATTTAGTATTAATACGAGTATACTATTTCCACAAATTAACGTCCGGTATCATTAATTACTGCTCGTAAACTTGCGATTTATAGCAAGGGACAAGCGGGCCCTGGCGTTAATAAATTTTTGTTTATCACCACTAACAGATATTTTATGGATATCAACTATAACTACAAACATGCGAGTTTCATAGATCATAATATTGTTTTTATACTTCTTCCTACATAAAACACGGTTTTAAACTAACGGTTGTTCACAACAGTTACATGATTATCAACGGGATATTTACCGTGATAAAGTTGTTGATGGCGCTCCTGATATTTTGACGCAGATACGAGTACATGCACCATGTTCACGGTACAGCATCCACAACCTTACGGTAAATATCCCGTTAGTAATGATATAACTATAATAATAGTTCTTCCTTCACAAAGCGAGTTCGTAAGAGCTACACGCAAGCGCTTCTAGAGCTTCTAGGCAAGCGTGCTCCATCGCAGACCGCATCATCGCTTAACATCAGGCGAGTTGGCGGTCAACGCAAGTCTATTTATGATAAAAATAAAAACACTGTACAGGGTTACGCATATAGATTATACTAAAAGGAGGTCATTGTACTCATCATTACGAACAACTTTTACTATGGGCTCAACCCTGAAATCACGGGGAAAAAGCAGCTATTCCATACATTTTGTCTAGTGTCAATGACCGTTGAACAGGTGTTTTTTTTTGCGATTTCAGGTTTGGTCCCATAGTAAAGTAGTTCATAATGAAGAGTAGATACAATGACCTCCTTTCGGCTTTGTACAGTCTATATTTGTAACCCTGTATTATGTTATTGTGATGCTAGTGACTAATTCTTATATTGATGACTAAACTACTCTATTGTATTAGAGAACAATCTGCAGTGACAGATGTTATTGTTTTAATAAATAAATTAATTAAATGACAGTTTGTATGTCACATGAAAGCCTTATACCCAACGCCAACCGGAAACTCGAGGCGGCATTGTAGTGCACAAGAACAGTGAAAAAAATTCAATGAAGTTCTGAGATATAAAACCTTGAAATTTTTTGTTTGAACTATAAAGGGATGTTCTATCATTTTCCCACAAAATGAGTGTCAATATGAAGTGTTTATGGCGTACTCACAAGTGACGTCACTAGTAAATATAGTGCCTCTCTGTCTACTGTCTAGCAAATATTAAAATGTCCTTAATTTACAACACATTTTGATATATTTTTTCGGTGATCGGTTCTTTTTATGGTCAGCATTTTTAGAAGGCAATATTAAAATAAATAAAATAATCAGTCCGGTTGCCTATTTGGAACCTATATATACGGTAATCCGAGAAGCGTTGACTATTCCATGAAAACGTGTACGCTGCAATGTCGTGTTGACAATGGACATTGGGCCTTAAATTACTGACCATAGAAAGAAACTACACAAAATTTAAGCTGATATATAGGTTCGTAGTATATAGGTTAAAGTTATTGTAAAAAAAAATAGCCGCAAATCTGGGGTAGTTTGTGGTAACCGCACTTGAACGTAGCGCTACAATCGCCTACGAGTGCTACGCCGTAGCATGTCCCCGCTCGTAGCTATAGCACTCGAAACAGCTACGGTTACGAACCATTAGAGGTGAATAGAAGGTAGTGCTACTCCAATTTCATTCGATTGCCTGCGATTTTTGTAACTTTGTTTGAGTTTTCAGACATCTACTTTTACGTAAAGACATTACGACATTTACTACTAGTTTCTAGTTAGAGACTCCCCGATTTTTCAGTTTTCTTACTATTTCCGAAATAAAAATTAAGTAGGTAGATATAAATAATGTACATCGTCATAATGAATTATATACTGTGTATTTATTACAATAGCTGCTAAATACGCTTTGTTATAATAACATAGCTTTTAAATTTGTTTGTAAGTTTTGTTTATACAAAACTACAAATTCAAAATTTATTCATTGTTACATAAGGGTAGCACATGACATTTATTCATCAAATTTTATGTGTTTAAGTAAACTCATCTGCGTGAATTTGTACTCTTACCAACATAAATCTATAGACTTATAGAGTTATATGATTATTTACGGGATATTTACCGTGATAGTTTAAAACAGTGTTTTATAAAATTTATATTTTTGTAAATCAAGGATTTGATTAATTCATATTAGTATGGTTAGTATCGCTTTTCAAACAGAATTTTCTTTACCCGAGTTCTTTAGAAGAATAATGTTCGTTATTCATTTAAACACTAAATATCTATCTAGGACGTGCGTCATACGCCAAAATCAATAGACTAAATAATCATTAAATAGATTCAAAAAAATTTGCTTTTTTGACTCTTCTGTTCAAAGCGACCTTGAAATTTACGTAGTTTGTTTAGTTGGTTTGACAAGTGAAAAGAATATGTAAAAAAATGTTGATTAATTTGCTGTTTTGTTGTTAATTAAAAAAAAAAAAACTTTTTAAACAAACTTTTGGCGTCCACCATATTTAATGTATTGTAACGTCGTTTTATTTTTCGTATTGTTCTGTGCCCTTTTTCAAACTACACGAGTATGCAACATTTCAGCCCAAAATCGGTTGGGAATAACTGTTTTAAAATTCAGTTGCATGATATGACCCATAATAACAAAGCAAAATAAATATAAGCTTGTCAAAAAGCGTACTTATACTACACTGCGAGACTAAGTGAATCCTGGTTAATTTACCTTGTTGCCAATATAGACCTCGCAATAGAAACTTATTTTAAAATACGAAAAACACATTTATCTCTGTTTCGTAACAGAATATATTTACTCGAAATTTAAAGCCACTAAGGTTCAAATTCGATTTACCATTTATCTCCACTGTCCGTCTTATCATTAAGCTGTATAATCGTAGACCGAAATGGATTTTGAGTCTCCGTTTTCAGACCGAGAGATTACGAGAAGAAATCCCCATTATACTTTCTCGCTATACTCCAATCCGGATTTCAATCAATCGCTTAAAACGTTGGGAAAACGAAGTGTTTCGTATATTTGTTTTTAAGCAATCATCCGTTCCAATCGGAAACAAATAAGGAAATAAGTCACCGTGAATAATTTAATATCGATTTGGAGTATAATTTTCGCTCACGATAATATAAACTTCTTATATTAATGAAATCGTTGTCAAAAACTACTCCACAACATTACCACAACGCCGAATAAAGCTGCAAACAAATTTTCAGATGCCGGACGAGTCCGATAAAATAAGCCAAAACAGTGTAAAATGCGTATATATGTGGGCTATTCAAATATTTTTTGTCAAAAGATAAATTATTGGAATATGAAAAAAGTTTATCTATAACTTTTTAAAATATTCCCCTCCGACTCCAATGCATTTATGCATTCGGGTGAACCAGCTTTCGAAACGTTAAAAAATGTATCTTGTGGGTGGTCGAAAAATAACCGTCGTAATTCTTGGATGGCCTCTTCTGCAGTGTATGATTTTTGTCCAACAAAACATTTTTTTACCGTGGGAAATAAAATAAATACGCATGAAGCTAAATTGGGGCTGTACGGATGATGGGGTAGCATTTGCACCTCCCGAGGATTCAAATAGTCCATGATTCTAGCAGCTGTTCGAGCGGGCGCGTTATCTTGGTGAAAAAGAATGCCTCGGACACAGCTCTTTTGTCGCTCGCTATTCAACTCCCCGAAAGCTTCAGGCAGACAAACTTCGCAATACTATTCACTAGTAACTGTTCTACGGTCTTCTAGTGGAATTACTGCTAGTTTTCCACTGCGTTGAAAAAAACAGCATTTTTATTTTTTTTATTAACGCTCTGACCGCAAACAACTTTTGTGGGCATCTCGTCTTCTTCAAACACCCATTGCATGGATTGTTGCCATAGATCAGCATATATATTGAGAAAATAGTAGCTTCGTGAGAGGATTGTAGCCGTTGATCCAAGTTTCGTCAGTTGTAAGGATGTAGGATACGTTTTTCGAAGGATCTCCTTTGAACTTTTCTAGCATAAATTTGCACCAATCAATACGACAGGATTTGTGCTCTTCGGTGAGAAAATGAGGTATTCATCGCAAAGCAAGCTTCCTAACATTAAGTTGTTCATATAGGATGGTGGAAAATGCCTTTGTTCCAATATTCAGTTCAGCCGTTCTATGTGTAATGTCTATAATCTCCCTGATGACATTTTCATGAGTTGCTGCAGTTGTAGGTCGGCCGGGTCTGGGTTCATCGTTTAGTTTCTTTCGACCATGTTTAAACCACGAAACCAATATGTAATTGTTGATAACGCAGGAGCAAACTCCCCGAATGCAGTTTTATATTTTCGTGCAATTCCTTGAAGGTTAACCCTCTTTTCAGCAGCGTCCTAATAGTACACGGTGAACGTACTGCGATCCCCAAGCCGCCTGCCAAGCGTGGGGATTATGGCAACACCCCTCTCTATGAGGGAGGCCTTGTCCAACAGCCGTTAGTGGACGTTAATTGGCTGATGATGTGATGTGAACCCTCTTTTACCATCATAAAAACCGTAG
Source organism: Agriopis leucophaearia (assembly GCA_949125355.1). NCBI lineage: Eukaryota > Metazoa > Arthropoda > Insecta > Lepidoptera > Geometridae > Agriopis > Agriopis leucophaearia. The sequence goes on from OX421262.1 coordinate 7,404,961, forward strand.
CACGAAAAACTTTCGTGAGACGTCCATTGTTGCAGAAGAACAAAAGAAGAGTGCCAGATAAACTTTAAAAATATTTTTTTAAAAAGAACTACACATAGGCCAATGATTTTCACCAGAGATTAATATTGAAATTAGTCGTCAATTTAAAATAGTAAAAAAAGATATTGTATTTATTCTGTGGCTAACAGTTTTCAGACAACCTATGTTCTTGTGTTAGCAACATCGCAACCTAGAAACCTTTTTCCGAAAAGATTGGAGCTTTGTTATGACAAAGTTTTCATTATTCACTAACGCACTTATTTCCGTCCATTTCACTCGAGAATAGCATCATCATCCGCCTTACACCCCAACCTAGAAAACTCGGCATGAAATATGTTTCGCTATCAAATTTGAATAAAACAAGCGCGGAGAATTGTGCGAGGGCAAAAATAAAATTAGCAAACCTCCCCAAAAAGGCTATCATGTTAACAGTCGGCGTAATTTATTTGGAATGGTACTACATTAATCTCTGGGATTATATAACCGGGATCCGTACATAATGTACGAGTCATGATAGCACCGGACCGCAGTGTCTATTCATCTAGCCAGTAGACTAACTTAAGCACTATTTCTGAAAGTAAGCTAGCTAGCGATTACTGCTTCCTATACGAATCTCTAGTGCATTTCCGCTTCAATGTAGTGTTATGTACAATTATTGTACTTGACACGAAATCGATTTTGCTTTTATGTCGCGTTAAGTACAGTTAATATTGTACTTAACACGGTATTCTGCTTTAATGTTGCGTTAAGTACAACAATTGTACTTAATATGACATCGTTTCCGTTTCAATGACGCGTTAACATTTTTTAATGACGTATAGCTGGGCAATCAAGCAGACGAGCTCCCTCATAATAATCAGTAACTGTCACCTTATCGTATAATAATTTTATTTGATATAACATCGATTCCGCTTCAATGTTGTGTTAAATGCAATGATTGTACTTAACACGACATCAATTCGGCTTTATTTTTGCGTTGAGTACAATAATTGCACATGACATTAAAGCAGAAATACACTAGAGATTCGTATAAGAATAGTATTGAAGATGAGCTTCCCCAATGCCTAATTCAATCAATTATTTCAAGTTTTTTGTTGTTGTATATACTTGCTTCTCGTGTATGCTGTGGCTGATGCTAGAATTTTCAAGCTGTCTCATAATTATTATAATCAGTATACCATAATCCACTGCTGGGCAGAGTCTCTTCTAAGGTCCGCCACTCAGAACGATCTTCAGCTTTTCTCTTATAAACTGAAGCCTGATGCCAGAATTTTGAAACTGCCTCTACCCTGACCCAGTAATAAATATTCTGGACCATACAAAAAACCTACAGTTTAAATGTCTTCTAAACAACGTTAATTCTTAGTTTCAGATGCCACTCTTGCCACCGTGTCGAAGGTTTCCTAATTTCGATGATCTGTTAAGATCAGTTAGTTACCACGCCAGTTACGTTAAATAGATTTTGGTATAAAGATAATAACTAAATCTTAAACTAATATTTTCATTTACAGTATTTCATAAAGATCATATTATAGGTACACCAGTTTTCGTGAAACAAAAATACAAACACACAAACTTACAATTAAACACTTGAAATTAAATCCTTTTTTATATAGAATAGATCTACGTTTGGCCACCAACTTGCCTGATGGTAAGCGACGGTGTGGCCGAGGACGGAACACGTTGATCTAGAAGAAATCTATTCACTCTAGCCTTGAAGATGCCAAGATTGTAGTTCTCAGGAAACAAGGACCTTTTAACGAATTTTATCGCATGTATTTTACATTATTTTAATTCTTTACGTTTCAAATACTTTGCAGTGTCCATGATCACAGGTAGACTGTTGATGAGGAATGTTTACAGAAATGTTATGAAATTATTTACAAGTACCGCCGTCGATTTTATATCAATACGTTCCTAAGTAAGCAGTTGTTGCTCACAATATCCAGAGGTCTTGCAGTTTTTCACCGGACTTGAGAACGCAAACCGTATCGTTACAAACTCATAACACAATTTTTTATCGACTACGAGTTACAGACATCATAGTTAATCGACTGCAAGGCACCAGACACCATTGAAACCATTGCTTAAATAAATAAATAATAAATAAATATCTGGGACATTATTACACACATGGTCATCTGACCCCAAACTAAGCAAAGCTTGTAATATGGCTGCCAGAGACTGATATACATACATATATATTTTTAAATACATACTTAAATAGATATTAACACCCAGACATAGAACAAACACAAATGCTTGGCGGAACCTTGGTGGAATCAAGATGTCGCATTTTCGTATGAACGCTTCAAATATTCTAGAATGTTCTGGTATAATCAGGTAATTTGTATAAAGTTTTATCACTGGCTTGCAGTTACATTATGGTTGGTCTATTCTGAATATGGGTAGGGTAGAGGTCGTAACGCGTAATCATGATCGTGAAGGAACATAAGCTCGGGCATAAGCTATTACATTATCTTGGACTACATCTATAGAGTATTATCTTATATTCATAAATTCTGTTTAAATGGGGGTTTCAATGGACTAAACACTGTTCACGTTTAAATAGCACTAAGAAGTTTTAGAACTTTTATGATTGTATCAAGCCTGAACCTACTCATTTATAAACTAAGTCGTAACAAGTCAGGAATCACTCAAATAATTTAAATACGGATGTTTGCGTATTTTTAATTGTTTTTTCTTCTTCTGATAAATTGCGACCAAGTGCTAGTTGGAATAGCGTATCGAGGATTCCACATCGTTATCCAGTCCGGGATCCTTAGCGCGGCGCAAAACTCGCACTTGGGTGATGTTTAGAAACGGTAAAACTATACGTTTAACCGTTTTTACGTTAGAACAAAGATCAACATACGTTTTTTGTTTGGATACTTTCTTGATTTTCTACATTTGTATTACATTCTTGTTCATACATTCTATATTAATCCGCCATAACATTACACATTCCGTTAAAATTTCAACTGGTGGTGCTTCTTATTTAAAAGATAGGCGTTATAAAACGAAACAGCACAGACAGACAGCAGAAGCTTAGGAAAAGTACAGAACTCTAAAAATTACCCCTTAATTCCACCCTTAAAAGGTTGAAACGGGCTGTTAAAGTTTGTATAGAGCACTTCTTTCTTCAAGCTAGAGTCATCAAACTTTGCAATTACACTAAGCAGAAGAATACAAAAACCAGGCGTTACACCATTTTTTTAAAATAGGGGGTGCATTCATATAGAGGTGAAACGAGGTGTTAAAATGTATCTTTTTTCACGTCCATGCAAACGCCTGAATCTTCTAGAAAAGATAGGTTATTTTGTAATGTTGCGTGAAGATTAATAACGTAATTTCTACGCGAGCGCAAGTGTGGGCACAAGCTTGTATCAAAATAGTTACCACAATGTATCCGTCATTGAGTAAAGTGTAGGCTACAGGAAGTGGAAAATGATAATAATTTGTATATAATTATAATAGACGGTGTTTTTTCCTCGTTCCAGAATTTTGTTTCACTATATGAAACTCGTTAATGAGATTCAAGAGCACTTTTAATTAAATTCCAGTATTTTTGCTTTGGAAGCCCAAATAGCCTGTTTATTATGGCGCGCGTATAATTTGCTCAGGAATTCAGATTTTAATCAAAAATGTTTATTTTGTACAATTTTGGGTATCATTCTTTCTAACATTATGCTTTTGCATGATAAATGTGTTTTTGTTGTTGATTCTGGTTTGTTTGTTTGTTCTTATTTCAAACAGAAACAAAGCAACCGGGTCTTCGTGATTTTATGCATAGAGATAATTGATGGGCAGGAAAGTGATACTTTTTATCCTGGAAAAAATTACTTAAGTTCCTGACGGTTCTCACGCAGGGAAACCGCGGTGCGTAGCTAAACTCTTTCCAGGCATCTATTTGCTCTGAACGCTGCAGTAACATTCTAAAAATCTGAATGAAAACCACGAATTCCGATTACTTTCACTAGGTTTTGTGGCTGGTACCTATATCTCAGTGAAATATTATAAGAAAATGTTTAAATTGTTCATTCCGAATTTCACAATGTTATTTCCAGCTGCCAGAACAAATAAATGATTGACCGAGTTAAGTTGTAAATAGGTTCTCTTTCTCTCAAAATCGATATCAATAAATCATGAGCACCATCAACTGGCTCACTTACTAAGCCAGCCTCTCTCCATGCCAAAGAAAATGTTTAAAATGTTTATTCCGAATTTCACAATTTTATTTCCCGCTGCCAAAACAAATATATGATTGACCGAGTTTAGTTGTAAATAGGTTCTCATTCTCTCAAAATCGATATCAATAAATCATGAGCACCATGAACTGGCTCACTTACTAAGCCAACCGCTCTCCATGCCAAGCCTCGAACTTAGCTCGACGAGGCGAGAATTAGCAGGCTTCGTTAGCTGTAATAACAGCCAGTCAACTCTTATAAGCTGCTTAAGATCCTCTCTTATATCAAAATATTGCCCGGTTTTACGAAGCCATTGCTTGGGGAATTTCTGGTAGGTGTTTCAAGACCTTGCTTCGTTTTATTGCTGTAATAGATACTTAATTTAGTTTATCAGGTGCTGCTGCAATAATGGATAAGATACAGAACAAAATATACAGGATACAGGCCTTCTCTCAAAAAGAGAGGCTGGGCTCTAATCTACCATGCCGGCCCAATGCGCATGTTGGTGGAAAACAAATTGTTCTCACGATGTTTTCCTTCGGCGTTTTCGAGCGATGGCATAGAAAGTGTACATAATTTATATAAGTACTAAATATAAGTCAATGGTGCAGGGCTGAGAATCGAACCAGGGTGCCGACAGATTGTAAAACGCACATGCTACCTTGCTCGGCTTTTTTAAGAGTGGGCCTAAAGCAAAATCTTCAATCTTTGATTAGATTTTTACAGTAGTAAATCATGTCCAAAATCGAAAAAAAAAATACGTTAGGAAACTTCAATATATAAGTAAAGGTCGACCCTGACGAAAACATGGTAGGATAAAATTTTCTCGATAGAAAACCATCACAAAGTTACCTCTAATTTTCAACATTTTTGGTTTGCATTCTGTTTTGGTACATATTATTGAACAATAAATTATGTAAATATTATCACTCATGTATAACCTAGAGCTGACCTTAGCAATTTTTAAAAATATTGTCTATTCTATAAGCTATGAGAGTAGAAAGCACTTGGCGCTTACAACATTTTTAATCCGCGCAATACGCTGTCTTTCGTCTCGCGTGACACAAGCTTGAGGCATCGGTTTGTTGCACCGATCAGTTACCATCGCTCTGTTGAGACGGGTAGTCCATGTCAGTTCAGACGTCGAGTACGCAAGCTTGGTTCCGCGCGTCGTCGCGCCGCCCGTGTTTGTTATCCGTACATGCGCTGGGTGTGGCGAGATTCGCGGGGGAAATCAGAATTTATCCTGCCATTAGGCCCGCTCTTAAGCTTATAATCTATACTAATATTATAAAGAGGAAAGATCTGTATTTTTGAATTGTTGGATGTTTGTAACGAAATAACTCAAAAACGACTGAACCGATTTTTAAAATTCTTTCACTGTTGGGAAGCTACACTATCCCCGGGTTACATAGGCTATATTATATTTTGTAGCGAGGCCAAAGGCCGAGCTTACACCCGTGCGAAGCCGGGGCGGTCGGCTAGTATAATATAATTTACTAGGTTTAAGCCGGGAGGCTTAAACCTATTAAGTTATATTGCTTATTATATGTGCTGTAATCCGAATCATTTTTTAAAAATTTTTTGAACACCAGACTTCTACTGTATAATTTCTATACTTACCGAAGTATCTTTCTGAGAACATGTTTTATGAAAACATGTGTTCGAATCGCGAAAGGTTAAAAATTACTATCTTTCTGAGATTTTAATTGACCCAATTCCGAACTCCGAAAATCTTGGAACACAAAAAACATTACCATTCAGTTCAGCCAATGCTGTATTATAATGTGGGACTGGCCCAAAAGAGCTTCGGAAAGTTTCTAATGTGTATACCTAAAGTATTAGAGACAGTGCGAAGTCGTAAAACAAAAGTACGTTTTTTTCTATCGACAAATAACATTGTTCACTCTTTTTGTGACTCGTGTAACAAAAAAATAGAATTGAATAAGATTCGATCTCATGAGTATTACAAACCACACAATAACTTATGGCAGTCCTTACTTTGCTCTATGATGACCAATGAATATAATAATGTATAGTGATGTGTCAATAGCATAATGATCTATTCAGTCAGGTATTTTAATGCTCAATGAAAGCCTATTTCAAAATTAAACCAATTAATTATGCTAATGCACTAGTTAGTGTCCAAAATAAGCAAAAATACCTTTGAGCTATATTGGTTGACACAAAACATATCAAAAGTTTCATACATTTGCCTTTTCATATAATTTCTGAAAATTAGATTAATTTTAGTTTGTACCACAAATTGTTTTGACTTAATTTCTCGTATTACGTAAAAACAACATCGCCATAATTAGCCTACACTAGTCCACTGCTGGACATATTCTTCCAAGGCACGCCACTCAGCCCGGTGGTCGCTTACCATCAGGCAGTCTGCATGTTTGCCATCTATGGCATAAACAAAAAACCTCGGCTTTTATCTTCTAGTCCCACTGCCAGCCGTCTTACGGATATCGACATTCCAATGAGTCTCAGGGAGTCCAGGGACGATTCGACAAACGTCGCGTACGTTTGCCGTATTGTGATCTCCATTTTAGAACGTCTACCCCAAAGGTTTTCAGCAAACCAAACAAACGACATACATATACCAGATATACCTACCTATATCATGTACTTGTAATGGCTTCGATATCATATCCTTACAACAACAGGATCATGAATGCTCAGCTACAAAATTATATCCTTTCATATACTTACCTGCTCGAGAAGAGAGATTTTCTGACGCTTTATATATATATATATTTTTATCAAAAATTTTATTGATAGATTTAGTAGTTTCTATGAAAATCACGTGTGATATTCTGACAGACAGACATTAAGAAAATATCTGCTATGACAGAGGATCAGATAGCTAACCTTCGACATTATGAGCTACCTTCCGCGGTGTTGCCAAAACGCTACGAGACGGGGTTCTTCTAAAAGTGAATCAATAGTCTTAAAGGGTCGGCAACGTATTTGCGATGCCTCAAGTGTTAAAAGTAACCATAAGCGACAGTGACTGCTTACCATCAGACAACCCGTCTGCTGATTGCCATCTATGGCATAAAAAATATAGTTATTAGAAGCTTTTATTTAACTTGTTTGTTAGTTTGTTTAGATCCCAGAGGTACCCACACTTTTTTTTCTCATAGACTATTTTCAAAATTTAGCTGGTTCCGGTGGACCTCTGACTGCAGCTACATTTGTACCATATTCCCAAAACTCGACAATAAATGTACGCCTACGTAGACTGCTGAAATTTTGCATCTTGCAACCTTTAGTTCTAGTGACAATACAATATGCAATACCCAATATTGTAATATTTTCAAAATGGTCTTCAAAATAAAAATTAAACCATAAAAAAAAGATGATATGATTATGATGCTTATTACGTTTCAAAAATGGTTTTTAATAAAGCTTGTGTACACCTTTTTGGTACGAAATCTTAAAAACTTACAGACCATTATTATTTACTCATATTATGTTGCATTCTAATTCTGCGGCGTTCATAATTTATACTCCGCCAATCATAAGCGAAGACCAAAAAACAAAACGTCACATATCAAACCAAACGGCAGACAGTTAACCAAAACGTCTAACAAGCGAAGATTATTTCCCCGCGAGAGCTTATAAAAGGACAATAACACCACCCATAATGTGTATTCGTTTCCTTTTGTTTCTCGTTTGTGTTATCTCGTGCTATATAACGTGTGTGTTTGCATTAGATTTATCGGAGTATCACCATTGTGGGAACACGCAGAATTATGTTACGCCTCCCCATCTCCTGTTTTTACATCATTTATTTCGGAATAGAACGCTATCCTTGCGCGGAAATTGATATTGTTACAAGGGAATGTGTGTATAAGTGATAGGCGGTATTTTTAATCTTCAATACATGATGTAGAGCTTTTCTAAATCTTGGCATACTTCTGAAATATGCAATGGAGCATGGCAATGGCAATTAGTACAAGCATATTTTTTTAAACCTTATAAATTTGAAAATTTATCGTCTGCTCAAAAAAACTATTCAAGATCATTATGATGTTCAAAGCAATTTCTCTGATCATGGAATATAGTCCTAAATAGTAGTCGGAATATAAAATAATTGTCTATTCTTGGCGATTACGGTGTATCCATATACAATCACTGCGTATAACACATTTATTAGGTAAGTATAGGTATTAAAAAATCAATTAAATGTTATAGTTTAGAAAACTTATGTGTAATCCTGGCGTGTATCTGACTCAACGCATAAGAATTGCCATTCAACGTGGTAATGCTGCCGGCATGCTGGATACGCTACCAACTGATAGTGGGCTTAAGAATTTGGATTGTCTTTAGACCTTCAACGTTCTATCATATGGGCAGTCTAACTGTTTATGTAGTGTTAGGGTTAGCTTGTATTTTGTTTAGTTAATAAAGGCACTTGCCCGATAAAAAAAGACGTGTGGCACTCGGGGACTGCCGCGGTAAAGCTATTGCATAGCATTTTTTATCAACTTATCCAATTATAATTATTTATTTACTTATAACAAATAAAATTATGTAGGTTTTACAACACTATGTATGTCGTTCTTTTATCAAACATATTTTAAAACGCCATCTAGTCGTTCTTTTATCAAACAAATTTAACAACGCCATCTAGCGGTGAGAGGTCGGAGTCGGGGGTGTCAGGTTATTTTCGTTACGGAATTTCTGGATTCGGTCTCCACGCTCAAGGCCCGCGATAGAAGCTATGCAATAGCTTAAAAAGAGATGTGACTATTTAAAACATAACCAAATGAAATCTAACTCGAGAGATTGAAAAGGTCACAGTTTAGAGCAATCAACCAAGAAGCTGTTAACCAATAGAGTTACTCGTAGTTCCTTTACATGAAACAATATGAAAAATTAATTACCCCAAGGTTTTGGAGCAAACATGAAAAAAACGTGGCTTAGTTGTATTATTATTTATTTATTTATGGAAAACAAACAGCTTTAGCAATGTAAAACATAGCAATTAAAATATGAACAAACAAGCCTTAAAAATTTCCACAAGTTTTTTTTTTTACTTGTGTTATCCGAGTGTTAATGTGTGATTTAATGTGTGGATTATTGTTTTAGTGTTCTTCAACGTACTCGAGTGTAGGCAAGTGATAGAATAAGTAGGAATTTGTATTTTCGTGATGTTTCCAAAACTCCACAGAAGCCTTTGGTAAAGTCTCCACCACTTTACGGTCTAATCCAAGTCATGCCGACTTGGGCTAGACCGTGACTATGACTTGTTTAACGTTATTTAATACCTCGTAAACTTTATTATTATTCCGACTGAACGACTCTGTATAGAAAAAAGTAAAACACTTGAAACAACACAACGTCGTCCTATAACCTCTCGATCTAAATTCACATTTCAGTTATTTTCACAAACTGGAGCGAGCGACTATAACACTATCGGCATATTTCAATACACTCCAGTTGAAAAGGGTTGGGGCGGTAGTTAATAACGATTTATGGAACCCCTTTGTTCCATGTCTCTTATCTCCGAGACTCCGACTCGCGTGAGTTTGCTGTTCACACTTGATTTATTGTCACGTGTCACACGCGCAAAAAAGAACAAGGGACCAATTTTCCTGAATACACAGATCATATTTTCTGATACTCGTTTACCTAATTTTCACTGTGTAAATTTCAATTAACCTTGTACATTGTAAACTGTAAAGCAAATGAAAGCTGTAACAGTAGCTAGGTTTAATCTAAAAACATGGGCGATGTAACTCACTTAGCGCGCTTTGACACGACCGAAAAGGAACGTTGAAAGAAAGCCATTTGGTTGGCACATAAAAGAAATAGGAATAAATCAGAGCCACGGCCATTACGGCATGGGCTACGCGTTATTGTGCCCGCTCCGTCACGTTTATGCGATGCGAATGTGACAAAATAAGCACTATTACAGAACAAACATCGGTTGCTTTGCTTTTTGGTCCGTTGTGATTACTTATAGGGGAGATGTCTTCTGATGATTGGCTATCAATGGAGTAATGGGGAAATTTACTTTCAGTGCGTTTGTATAGATGGCTTCAATGTAGAGTTGTGGCACGTTACACAATGATTCGTAGACAACAAATAAGATCATAGTGACATTAAATAACATCACGTCAATAAATTGTGCGTTAAGTAAATGGAGATAGTTTGATGTGCGTTAAGTTAATCTGAAATACCATTAATTATTCTCTTTTTAACTCCCGACGCAAACAGAGGGGTGTTATAAGTTTAATGTTTGTATCCGTATACACACAAACATTAAACGTACGTAGTTCCCAAACGAATATTAATTTGAATATAAGTGAAATAAACAATTATACGCGTTATAGTGAATTATGTCGACACGTGTTTCGCCTCTTCACAAGTTATCCAGGACATGTTGACTCTTCGAGCGCTTGGCCGAGAATGAGTCAAACACTAACTCCCCGCTAAATCCCGGATGGAAAAAATTAGTTGTGTGGTTGGTATGACGTAACTACTTGGTGTACGTAACCCTCGGTACACGAGTCCAACTCGCACTTAGCCAGTTATATTTTTTTTACCGGAAGAACAACATACAATATTATCATATAATAAACATACAAACAGTGCAAATTAATTAAAAGCAAAGCAATTGAAGCAGAAATGCAAAAAATATATAATTCCCGCCATGATTTATGCTGTAGAGGCTTATTAGCATACGATCGCGTTCTGAAAGCTGAAAAATACGGATCGTGAATAGACCGCCCGCCGGCCGCCATTGAAACACGAGTGCAAGCTCATCCGCTTATAAATTATGTAGCAAATACGAAGCCGGATCACAAATTCCGCGGCGAACATTTTTGACGTTATATGACGAAAAATTTATTTATTCGCACCGGTCGGATAGGAAAGGTCATAACTCTGCGATTTAAAACGAAACGTACAACTTTAAAGCCTTTTCAGACTAAGCTATGACTATGAATAGTAAGGCATAATTGCATCATTGCTTATCCGCCCATCTTCCCCGGTATAGAACCACGTATTCCTATATCGTGTCATACAAAAGTTATGCTAGCAATATTGTCGTGTCAGAAAAATACAGTATGATCAGTCAGCAATCTGACTGATCATACTGTATTTAACTGTATTTAGAAAAATACAGTATGATCAGTCAGCAATCTGACTGATCATACTGTATTTAACTGTACTTAGAAAAATACAGTATGATCAGTCAGCAATCTGACTGATCATACTGTATTTAACTGTATTTAGAAAAATACAGTATGATCAGTCAGCAATCTGACTGATCATACTGTATTTAACTGTATTTAGAAAAATACAGTATGATCAGTCAGCAATCTGACTGATCATACTGTATTTTTCAGGGAGTATTCAAAACACAATTGTGAGGCGATATTATGTAAAAAAGTACGAACTTAATATTTAATCGAACCGATTCCCAGACAGTTCTGTCTGCTAATCTGCTGACAGAAGTGGTCAGTTATGAGAGGTCAGTGACCTAACTAGCGTCAGTGTCACGTATTTTCGCGTGCGCTTGCGCGAGTTTCCATGTTATATTGTGTTATGATAACCATAACTTTTTGTTTAATATTGGTTGTTTTTTTTACATTTATTTCTTTGGGTAATATAAGTGTGCGAACCCCCTCATAAAAAGCGCAGGGTGGGCGGAGAATAGTGCAGGGAAAGCGAATGATGCGTCATTAACGTAATCTGAAGAAGCGAAACTTTATCTCAGGTACGTAACTTAATTTATACGGCCGTTCGTTCGGTTCGGAGCCAATCGCGGCGGGTGGTATTTGCGGAAATTTGTTCGCAGACAGGCGATTTTTTCCGAGCGCCCGGGGAGTTACTTGGAACGTGAGTCGAAAATCACCGAAGGCATTTGGCTCCTCTGTAAATAACTGGTCGAAGTTTCACCTACTTACTTACTTGAAGACTTTTGCGTGCACGTGTATTCGTAGTCTAACCCACTTATGCTTTGCTAGGTTTACAAAGAACAACGAGGAGGTACTTTTTAATGTGATTTAGCTGTGAACGTGTACAGCGGACTATAAAATAAAATTTATAATAGGAAAAATTAATGCTTTTGACCACTACCTCACCTGATATTAAGCAATGTTACAGTCTTCGATGAAGCACGCTTGCCTTCAAGAAATAGATTCACCCGCGACTTGAAGACATTGAAACTATTGGGGAACACCCAATCAGGCAGCGCATTCCACAGTGTAGCGGTTTGCACTATTTAAGTGGAATCAAAGCCCTTCGTTCTGTTTTTACAGGGTTACGAATATATTAAGCCGAAAGAGGTCATTGTACTCATCATTATGAATCCTGTAGATGAAAGTGTGAGAACAAATAGTAGGCAATAAAACAAATCCAACTGGTTTGTGTCTCTAGCCTTTACTCGCGGTGTTGGGTAATGACGCGGAAAATTCGCTAGCTTATCCAAAGCTTAACCAAAGCGCTGGATTATGCAGCGTAACGTTATTACGACTCGAGGCGACGCTGGATGTCAAGCGCTGAGATGCGATGTCACAGCAAAAGTTAATATGAGAACCGCCTGTAATCTGTTATGTACTTTTGCCCAATATACAGCGTTCTGCTTAGCAAAGGAAGGACGCTTTCCTTCTATTATTCAGTGTAATATTCTGGCTTGAGCTTCTTTACGTCGTTATTCTGTTGCATTATGAAAAGATGTTCTGTATAACTTTTGTTATTTCAATTTTACAAGAAAACTTTTTCACACAAAAAAGTTTATATTACAATCTATAATATACTTTAGATTGTAACAGGAATTTTAGTCTTGTTTGAGGAAAAAACTCTTACTAAATAGTTCCTATTAAAATCAATACAGATTTTAATAAGAACTATTTAGTAAAACTTCTTTAAATTTCAGCTTTTTGGGGCAAGTGGTTTACTAGATTTAGTGATGAGTCAGTCAGTCAGGGTTATATATAATAATATAATGCATATAAAACGGAAATTACTTCTATGCGCACGAATTCACAGGCAACAGCTTGTAATTAATATAAGTATCGACTGTAGTATGTATGTAATTTAATTACAGTTATATGATTATTTACGAGATATTTACCGTGGTAAGGTTGTGGAAGGAGTTCCAGATATTTCGGCGCAGTTAGATGCACCATGTTCACGGGAAGACTGAAGAGTGCGGGTGGTTGGTCGAACAGTTCAAAGTTAGGTGCAGACAAAACGATCTACCCTCTGTCTTAGTCTTTTGCTACGGTTATCCCTAGAACTTGAACTCGAAACACTTTAAATATCCCGTAAATAATAATATAATTGAAGTGAACAGCCGTGATAGTTTAAAACAATGTTTTACTAATTTAATTATATTTTCCTACATATGTAATTTCTTAAACTATAAACAGTTGTCTATCTACTGTATAAATATTACAAGCTAGTCTAGTTATCTGAATATAACAGACAATGCTTCAGGTTCTGTCTCGAAATACGTCTAATTTCCGTAGCGATGTAAAAAAAACGAATAACTTTACGATGATTGTTTCACGTTTTAATATCGAACAAATTCTCGAAATAAAAACCCTCGTCGTCTTTTTACGTTTGAGTCAAAAATTCACGATTCCTTGCCATAAAAGTGTAGTAAATATCTAAGATCGCAGTCCGACAGCGCGGTCGTTTTCCGTAGAAGCCTTATCTTTGGCTTTCTCCGTTATTGCTCAATTGGTTTTTATTTCGTACTTTAAATCATTCGATTTATATTAGATGTTTACAAAATTATTGTTTTATTGATGTTCTAAAAGTAAGTGTTGGTGTTATTAAAGGAGCTTCGGTGTTTTGTATACCAATTCATGATTTTCTGCATTATCTAATATTTTATTCAAAAGAAAAGTTAAGGGTCACACACCGTGTCAACTTTTTTACAAGCGTGAAAGTAAAGTCAGTAACATTTCTTATCTTTTAGCTAATTTCTTTGAGTTTGGACACATAACGATCGATGTCTTCGCAAGAATCGAACAAATAGTTTCAATGTTAGATCTCCAATAAGAAAGGTTACTTAGTGTTTACTCTGAATACCTTCTACTTGACTATCTTTTGAAATTATGTAATAAGAACATTTAAATAATTACCAGTTATAGTTGACCGCGTCGAAACATGGCTTTTAGTTCCTAATAAAGGCAACATTTTCACGGGACATTGGGCTTATTTTACAACTAATTTGTTCAGTTTACGTTCATTACGAGCCTAATGTTTTATTAATTTGAATTGTTTGAACTGTTTTGTTAACAAACCTAATTCGGTGGTGGTGGATATATTGAATGTGCGCGCCTCATTTAGAAAGGTACCAGTGTATTTGAATCGAAATTACGCTATCGTAAAATATGAGCAATGGGTCACGATGTTACTTCTTGTTTGAGATTTTAGAAATTAGTAATAACATACAGTTATATGATAATTTACGGGATATTTACCGTGGTATGGTTGTGGAAGGAGCTCCCGATATTTCGGCGCAGTTACATGCACCATGTTCAGGGGAAGACTGAAGAATGCGGGTGGTTGGTCGAAAAATTTAAAGTTAGGTGCAGACAAAACGATCTTACTACACTCTTCCACAACCATACCACGGTAAATATCCCGTAAATAATCAAATAACTGTAATGAATAACCGTGATAGTTTAAAACAGTGCTTTAGTAATTACATGATGCCATATTTAGATGCCTCGAAACTCGGCCTTAATGTACAACAAACCCGACGTGAGAACATATTATTTTATAATAATTGCTGAAATCTAGTAGAAGATAGCATTTCTAGAAAAATGATACGGGTAATATCGTAGGAAAATAGATTAATATCATACGAATGCATTTAAAATATATAGGTCGGGGAAAAAGTTTCTTCGTATTTTTTAAACAAATTCAAGACATATTTTTTTCAAGTTTAATTACATTTAATTATAATATATATGTGCCATTTTGTTCGATAACTTGTTGCCATCTTGTAGGTAGTGACATGATCCCGTTGCTGTAGAATTTTTGGGACTTCTGATCAAAAAAATGCAACAAGTAGTTTTGACAGTCCTCTCTTGATGTTAATCTAACACTACCCAAAGAATTCTGAAGAGATCGAAACAGGTGGAAATCTGAGGGTGCAAGGTCTGGGCTATATGGTGGATGCATTAACACTTCCCAACCAAGCTCTCTAAATATTTGCTGAGTGGCCAAAGATGTGTGCGGTCTGGCGTTATCATGATGAAAGACCACACTCTTTCTGTTGATCAATTACGGCCGTTTTTTCTCAATTTCTTGTTTGAGTCTCATCTGCTGTTGGCAGTAGAGATCCGAATCGATGGTTTTGCCCGGCGGTAAAAGCTCATAATGAACGATGCCCTGCCAATCCCACCATACACACAGCATCGCCTTATTACGTGTTAATCCGGGTTTCGCTACAGTCTGTGGTGCTTCACTGCCCTTTGACCATGATCTTTTGCGCACATTCTTGTCGTAGGTGATCCATTTTTCATCACCAGTGATCAATCTTTTCAAAAACGGTTCGGTTTCGTTACGTTTCAATAGAGAATCGCAAATGAGTACACGATTCATTTGGTTTCTTTCAGTGAGCTCGTGTGGCACCCAAATATCGAGTTTTTTGTATACCCAGTTTTTTTCAAATGGGTCAAAACTGTTTTGTGGTCAATCCCCAGTTCTTCAGCTACGTCGTAACTACTAATATGCCGATCTTGGTCCACTTTTTCAGAAATGGCATCGACTTTATCCGTAACAGGGCGACCAGAGCGAGCTGCATCTTTGACATCAAAATTCCCGGACTGAAAACGCTTGAACCAACATTGTGCTACTCTTGATGACACTGCATTAGGTCCATAAACGTCACAAATTTTATTCGCGGCGTGTGTCGCATTTTTCCCTTTTTTGTTATAAAATTTCACAATATATCGAATTTGTTCGTTAGATTCACTCATTTTATCGAACAAAAAAACAATTGAAAAATGGCGGGAAATTGCTTTTTACGTTTTGTATTCCTTTTTTAAAATGTCATATTTTTAATGGTATCAAAACCAGCCAGATACAAACAGTACAACGGATAAGATTTTTACTACAACTTTATACATACAAAATACGAAAAGACTTTTTCCCCGACCTATTATAAAGAAACGTCGTAATTCAAATAATAATGTTGTGTGTAGAGAAGAACTGTAGGAAATAATTAAAGCTGTATTTACCTACACTTTTAACTTTTAATACCTACAGCTACGAACCTACGAATCAGGGTCATCAACTGATGCTGATGAAGTTTTTCTAAAATCAGATTATTATTCTCAAACAAATTTTAAATAATTTACTTTTGTTGATTGAGCTCAAGCAAATTCATCAAAAAAGTTTAATAATAAATTCAATTTCACCGCTGACTTCGCGTCTTGTCACGAGATATCAATGATGTCGAATAAATCGCACGGATCCCGACGCCACCATCTGATCAGACAGACAATATAGCATTGAGCAAAATCTAATCTGGTCGTGAAATTTTCCAACCGACCCTCATTACCATTCCGAGGCGAGAGGAGAGAAAGAAAATATTCTCCGTGACGGAAATTTCATGTAAATTGGGTGAAGTACTCGCTGACTTTTGCTTTCTTTAAATTTCATTGTAGAGATGTACTTACAATTTTATTGTCACTGCAGACACTTCTGTCGTAGCGGGAAGTTAATTCAGTCGTTACTTTATATTTGGGCGAAAAGGTATTCGTTAGAGATAACTGAATTTGTTAGAAAATGGCTTTGTGTCTAATCAGAGTAGATGGTTGCAAAAAAATTTGCAGAGAAGGTTTCAAAAACTAATTTGTTTTTTTAACTCAACAGTGATGCATTTATTTTTGCAGAATTGCCAAAACTATTTTATTTCACTACAAGATCTAGGAATCGTGTTGGATCTATTTTCATTGACTTCCACAAAATTAAAGACTGTGAATGTCAAAAAATCTGAATTTGATCTATTTTTGCTACTGTAAATACACTGCTCAGTAAAAATTACCTTCCAGTCAGATACCATGCCCTTGAGCCATTTTAATCAAACAAAATACCTACCTATTTTGTGAGGATCAAAACGATTTAATTTCAAATAGTTTTCTGTTTCATTATATGGTTGGAGAGATCGGTCCATTGATCAGATTCTGCCTGCTATGTTTAGAATAGACAAAGTTTTCAGGGCTCAGAAATGACTACACAATACTGATTGTAAAAAAAAAAGGTATTCAATATCCTGTACCGATTTAAACAGCACACAAAATATTCGTGTGGCAAAAAATTTGCTACTAAGTAAAGAAGCGGAATGAAAAAAACGATTTGATTCACTATCGGAAAAAAGTTTTTTATTTATTTATTTATTTTTATGCATTAGGTGGCAAATAAGCTGACGGGCCGCCTGGTGGTAAGCAATCACCGTCGCCTATAGATCTGTAACACCAGGGGCATCACAGATACGTTGCCGATCCACAGATACGTTGCAGAAAAGTTCCTTCCCTTCCTTTTCATTCAAAACAATATTTATTTAAGACGATAAAAAAGTCTAATTATTGTTGTCGCACTTATTTTCAATTAAAATTTCAAGTAAACTGAAACTGCCATTTAACAGTTGGTAGATTCACCACGCAAATTGCTTATTTTATGAATTTCACGGTAGTTCATAATTGGCGCAATGAGATGGAAACAGGGCTGATTCTATCGTCGAACTGGGTCGCTATTCCCCGCAGTTCGCGCTCCGTACAGTATGGTACAGCTGCGTAGTTTTAGAGGCAACCCTGCCACAGGACGTGACTGGAGTGACAATGGCATGCTGCCTTGTTACTTCCAACACAAGAGTGCTACAAATGCGGTACGCCATGTATTCTTAAGTGTTCGCTTTAGACACAGTGCAGTCATGCTTGGTAGTGTCATACTGCATTATGCGGTGGTTTGATTTTATTCAATAAACAACGCTGTTTTTAGGGTTCCGTAGCCCGACAAGGTACTCTTATAAATTCATTTTGTCCGTCCGTCTGTCTGTCTGTCCGTCTGTCCGTCTATCCGTCTGTCCGTCTGTCTGTCCGTCCGTCCGAATTTTTTAAAACCTTTTAACTTCTATAATTAAATAAATAAAATAAATATCTGGGACATTTTTGCACACATGGTCATCTGACCCCAAACTAAGCAAAGCTTGTAATATGGCTGTCAGAGACTGATATACGTACATATATATTTTTAAATACATACTTTAATAGATATTCACACCCAGACATAGAACAAACACAAATGTTCATCACACAAATGTTTGTCCTATATGGGAATCGAACCCACGCCCCCAAGCACAGAAAGTAGGATCACTACCAACTGAGCCACCGAGGCAGTCAAATTATTAGGATAAGTGAATGAAACTTTGCATAATGACAGTTGTAGATCTCAATTTTAAATGTATAAAAAATATATAATTTTGCAATTTAGGGGTGGCTCTGGTACATGTGAAATGAGGATGTTTTTTTTTTCACTTCAACTACTCGTGTGGGGTATCGTTGAAAAGGTCTTTTAAAATAAAGGTAAAATTTGATACATCACTTCTTTATAAAGACTATACTTTGCGAAATATGGCCCGCCAAAGTAGCAAAAAGTTGGTCCCCACCCTCTGCATTTCTAAACTATAAGACATAGAAACTTGAATCTTACAATACAGATAGGTCATATTTAAAACCTACATTCAAAATTATTTGGAAATATGGTAGTCTGGTTATGTCTGCCGTATATAAAACGGCCTGTGGACCCAATTCACTACAAGGCAAGTTCTATGTAACGTTAGACGTTGCGTGAGGCCCTGGTAAAGATAGTCTCAAGATTAAAATCTTAGAAAAAGAATGAAAGATTCATAGGAAGAATTTGCCCAGCAGTTCTTCAGGAAACTTCAGGCTTAAAGTAATAAATCGCTTGCATGACTTAGAAGGACCTGAAACGTAATTTACATTAAAAAAAATAATGTTTGTCTCTTTCCACAAACAATTTTATATAACCTGGTGGTGGCGGATCTATCTCAACAATTCCTATTTTCATTCAATATTTTATGATAAAGTAAAAAGAGATTTTTCTATATTTCCCGAATAATTGGCAAATTGTCTGGTATTGGAAACGCCGCAATCACTTCCGAACAAAATCAGAAGAAACAAAATACCGTTAAAGGAAATGAGGAATTATTAGCTACACGCAAAAAGCTTTCCTGCCAATTTTTGTTTACGACAAAGCTTACTTAACTTAATAAAAATAAGTGGTTAGATAGGAGATCTAAAATAAATACAAGTCTAAATAAATGACTGAGTAAGTGCGAGTCGGACTCGCGCACCGAAGGTCCCGTACCACCACACAATAATAAGCCCGACTCACACTTTGCTTTTATTATTTGTTGATTTACTGTAGAGTTAGCACTATAATCAGAAATTGTATGCATTGCCGTTTTTTCGATAGGGCCAAAATAAATAAAAACACGTATAAATATGGGAGTATACCCCTTTTTAAATTTTTATGGTTCCGTACCCAAAGGGTAATAAGGGACCCTTTTACTGAGCCTAAGCTGTCTGTATGTCCGTCTGTCCGCCTGTCCTACCTTTTAATGGCTCTATCTTTCGAACCAGAATAGATAGCCAGTTTAAATCTTCAAAAAATTATGTAATGTTACGGCGGATTAAGTAAGAAATCATGATAAAGACAAAAAGTAAACACCCCGATACATACGATACACGTATTTTTTTATTTGACCTTATGTAAAAAAGGTATTTCGTCCAAGCGTCAAACTGGGCACGTTTATAGTACACACTCTAAAGTATAACAACAAAATATGATACAAAATGGCCAAGTGTGAGTCGGCGATAAAGTTCTGCTCATTACAAAGTTAAGCAACGTAGGGTGCGGTCGGTACTTGGATTGGTGACCTGGGCGTGATGTTGCCTTTTTGCGCTTTTTTGTATTTTGTTGTAGTACAGAACACTCAGTGCTTGAGCCCGACTCACACATGGCTGATTTGTTCACAACTTGTTGAAAAACTCGTTACACATTTATTTTATGAAAATTTAAACCAGCTATCTATTACAGTTCGAAAGATTAGCTTATTTTCGTAGCCTTCGTAATAGGGTTCCGTTGACACCCTTTGGATACGGAACTCTAAAAAGTAATAAATTTAATCTGGTTTAGTGTTCAAGAAACAATTTTATCAAAACTCTTAGCCGTTATTAATCTTAATATTATCCCGGAGCACTTAGTAGTGTGCGACTTTAAAAATAGATGAGCGGGACAGTTGAATCGATAAGAGATTTAAAGCCAAAAACTTGGGGGAGCACTAAAATTTAATATCGCGGGGTTCAATTTTGGGACACCACACTTTATAGCGGCAATTACTACCCTTCATCTCGGAAATGTCGTGGATTGGTTTGGCCTTTTATAGGTATTCGGGGTTATGGTGAACGTTATTTTCAGTTAGTAATAAATTCAAAACTTTGAACTGTTTATAAATTATCCAAAAAGTTTATCGTTTATAGCTCTACCTATTTGAAGTTATTTTAGACGACGTGGACCTGCTATAATTCTAAGTAGAACTGACCCGCTAAAGAAATAACATGAAATCACAGATCTAGATATCAAGATATGGCCATCACTCTCAAGTAAAACGCAACTAGTGCTCATTACTAAAGCCCGCGTGTAACTGAGTTCACACTGGTGCGCTTTAAGTGTTTTATGTGTGGTATGGTGTGTTTTAGCGCACCATTGAGTAGGTACTATTGGAAAAGTTCCATTGGGCCGATGCTAATAAAGACCTCAATGTACTCGTATAATACGTTGGGAGAGATCTGCTCAGACGTGGGACAATATTAGTTCAATAAACATATTTATAACGAAAAACTTGGGAATACCTAGTTGTTTCCAACCTATACGCAATTGTTGTTTTTTCTACTGTTTTCCTACACTTTCTTGGGATGAAAAGTACAAACGCACAAACTATGTTGCCACTTCGATTTCAATTCATATCACGTCATAATTATCCCGCCAGTACTCACACATAGTGACGAGTTTTATATAGACACAGCAACTCTACAATTAACGCGTTGCCGTCTCAGTTTATACGACACTTATATGACAACATAAACCCAGGGTCATCAAATTCAGGCATCTCGTTACGGCGCCGACATTCAATTGATATCAAGGCGCTTCGCATAACATTATCCACGTATCAATCTTGAACCAATATGATCATTATGTGCATGTGTGTTTAGCTATTTGTGCTTGTTAATTAATTTATGCTCTCAAACTTAGTATTTCATGTGTTTATCAGTTGAAGAATCCTCTTTGCCGATAATTGGAGTTTAAGGTTTCGACCTTAAAGTAATTGGGCGGCCATTGTGTCTCCTTTGATATCTTGTAGGCACGTGCGTACAATATTTCGGCTACTTCCCTTTTCGTAACTTTCCCCATTTAGTATTCCTAGAAAAAAATGTTTTATTCGTCAACTATTTTTATATATTTTTTTAATCCATTTATAGGCTTGCGTTTAACCGCTAACTCGCCTGATGTTAAGCGACGATGCGGTCTACGATGGAGCACTCAGTAGCATGGAGCATTTAGTATTCATTTATTTTTGGCTCTCGTCACTCAGTCTCTGACTAGTTCGGGAGCCTCTGGGATCAATACTATAGCTTACCATAAATTATGCCCGAATAAATGATTTAGTAGTTTGAGTCAGGTGCCAGGCTACGAGATAAAGCAAGTTGTTGTGTCATATACTTACTTGTCATTTCAATGTTTATGCCTACGTTGACGTCTCCGGAGTGGCAAACCGATTCATGGAAAAAGTCCTTGTTGCGTTGAATTTGAAAATTGAGCTTTTGTACAAAACTACATTTATAATATCATGTTTTGCTTCGAAAACGATCCAAAGTCTTTATTTTTTGTAGGGGTTTTTAATCACAAGTGTTTCCCTCTGTAAACGTATAGAAAATATTTTTCAATCGACATTTTGTAGTAATAAGTGTCGACCGTAATATAAAAAGTGCTTAGCTTCTGCCTCATTACTTGTACCTTGCCTTTCTAAAGCTGTATTGGAGGCGTACAACTCATATATTTAAATTGAAGTCTTAAAGGAAAAACGCTTTTATATCGTAAGCTTTAAGATTCAATATACCGTAAAATGTTTAGGGACAGCCTGGGAAAGGGTTGTCACTTTATATAAAGCTGACGTTGCCGCAAACGACAGTTAATGGCGCATAAAATTCGCAGTAAGCCTGACGCAGTATAATCATATTATTTACGGGACGAGACCATTTAAAGTAATATTATGTAGTACATGGCTTAGATATATTTGAGTAACGCCTTCGTTTGTAATTTTTCAGCAGTTCATTTAGGCCCCGTTCATATCACAAACGCAGATTCTCATTCGATCGCATTCTCGCCTTTATTTCAATCGCCCTCAAGATCTCATTTGTTAGATTGTAAACCGTCTAGTTCGCACGACTCGTATTTTTAGAGTACTGTGCATATTGCCAATATTGTGTTTTTTTACGAAATTTTAGTATTGTGGCGAACGAGCTGTTTTGTGCGTTTGTAATGTTAAAGATGCGTTATATTAGCTGTGGTTATTCACAGAAGACGTGAATTTCTTGAGGAATACATTTTCATCTCATAAACCGGCGTGGAAGTCTGCCAATATTTCAGTACCAAGGTGGGCGGAATAAAAAACAGCAATATTTATCCACAAATATTAGAATAATAGATTCATCTCTCTTTAAAATTTATTGTAGAACCTAATCATCTAAAAACGAACCTAATCATCTCTGTCTTTAGCTCCAAAACTGGAGTGCAGTAATTTTTCCATACAATAATTCAGTATACCTTTTTTTTATGCGTAAATAGGCTTGCGTTTGACCGCCAACACGCTTGATGTTAAGCGATGTTGCGGTCTACGATGGAGCACGCTTGCCTATTCACTCGTGATTCGAAGACACCTAGATTGTAACTATCGGGGAACATCTTCATCGATCATGGGCTCGCAAGTACCTAATAGTGATAGAAACCGCCATATATCTTGGGTCAATATTTCAGGTATTACTCGCACAAACCCGAATTTCACGAGAGATATCTCTACCTACGTTTCATATATCGTAGGGTACGCACATTTTTGGCACGCAGGCTATTGAGAGACGCGCGTGACCAGATTTCGCAGGCACTCGAACTTTATTATATCTTTGTGAAAAATCCGGAATCAAATACAGGTGACGTACATAAATTGGACGAATGAATAAGAGCGGGTTTTTAGGGTAAGTTATTGTTGTAGACAACTCCTAACGCACCTGATCCACGCGTCCACAGGTTGATGAGTTTAGTGCATTGAGTGATTTTATTTCTACCCTTTATTGGAATCAGAGCCCGCTTTCCGCTACTGCAGCACGTTTGGACATTTTTAACCGATTTCAAAAAACGAGGAAGGTTCTCAATTTGATCCATTAATCACCGACTTCAAATAATCTAATGGTTTTTTTGTTTGTTTTGTATTTAACTTCAGGAATCCGTCATTTATTAACCGATTTGGAATATTCTTTTATTATTATTTTGGAAGGATATTCTTTCAGATTGGTTTCATATAAATTTCTACAAAATCACTTAGGGTAAACGCAATTACGTATATACAATATTTTCTTAAGTTGTTTTTTTTTTAATTTATAATTATTTTAAACTATCAACCTCGTAAAAACAATAACCACTTACGGTCGGTTCTTTGAAACTTTTACTCCGAGTTATTATTTGCGTAGAACGCGTACAAATACGTCTGTAAGATACGGCATTACGTCTGTATATATAAATGATACAGATAGAGAACGAAGTTGGCGATAGTTATTCTTGCTGAAATATTTTGAAAACCTTGACCTGGACTGAAAATTAACGGACGCTGGAGTAAAATTATGATGATTTAATGACAACCAAAAAATACTTTTCATCACCAGCGCTCTGTAAGTGGGTCATTGTAGACTCAAATGCGGGCAGTAAAGATCTCCCTAGGGGAGGAAAAGTAAAAAAAAAAATTCAAAAAAATTACATTAAGCTAACTTTTATATTTTTTTCGACTATCTATAGGTTCGTACCACTGAAGTGAGAATTTTTGTGGTTCGTACTATGTCAGACTCTTTTTACCCTGTCAAAGTTAAAAACTATGTTAAACCTCTGTGGTGTGAAACCTTCAAACTGTTCAAAAAACTCATAATTTTCACTGATTAAACTGTTTTTTTGTCTTACTATGCAATAGGGATGAAAATTAAATTTATTTACACACGCGAGGAGGTGATGTTTTACACCCTGATCGCTCAAACTATTAGCGCCCTCGCTTCGCTCGTTGGGCGCCAAAATATCTCGTGTGTAAAGGATCATCTACATCTCTTGTGTAACAATCTAGTATTAATTAATGCATTTTGATAATATATTCTTGAAAACGTCAGCAAAAGATTATAAAATAAAGCAACTCTACGAAATCTTGAGGCAGCGGAACGCCTTCATCTGATAGACGAAAACTTTTATCACACTTTAGCTCAAAAGGGCGGATTTCATTCCGACTTTACGGCGCGGTTGGCGAAATAATGAGTGAAATTTTCTCAATTCCCGGCCAAATATTAAATCAAATTTATAATTAAATCTAACTGTTTGTTTAAGGAGTTCTTTTCAGCTCGGGGTTGGTAATGAAAAATATTTTTTGGCATTAACAAAGACTCATTTTGCATTCATCGTATTAAACCAGTAATTTGGTGTAAAACACCTACTGACTGAACATTATACTTGAAATACCTACGTTTTTACTAAATCACACAACACTGTCACAATCACAGAAAAGAGAAGTAAATAGAACTGAAATGAGAAGGAAAATCTGTCGCCAGGTATTGTGACAGAACCTTGATTGAACATTCTTATTTATGTCAACGCTTCGAACTCCGCGTCACAGTTGCTAACACAGTTGCTATGGGTTTACATGGGTACAAGTGGCTACAACAAATTTCTTACAGAAATGCCTTGACAACCGTTCTAATTTAAACAAAAAAAATATCTTTTCTGTGGTCACAATATCCGTTGATACCTAAAATGTCACTCCGCTTCTTTCTCTACTATCTGTATTAGCCTCAAATTCCAGCGCAGAAAATTGACACGACACCATTTTAAGCAATGTCTCCCAAAAATAGGCAGTCTCTCATTACCACCCCAACGAGGCATGTAAAAATCATCCGCTGCAAACGATATCTTTAAGAGTGTAAGATAAACCGTTACCAATTTGCAGTTACACCTGCGTAATTACAGATGAGGTCAGAACATTCCAGAACAATGATTCCTCAGACGCGGCAGATTCGGGCTCCATGCCTCCGCAAATTACATAGGGAGAATAAAGGTAATGGGGAAAGGAAACGATGGAAAGGCAGACGTGTCAGGAACTTTTCCATCACGTAGCTTTCATTGCGTGGTTTTTCTTAGCGCAGAGCGATTTTTTATATTATTTCAACACTGATTGGGTGCAATTGTAGCTAACTAATAATATAAATAAATCTTAAAAGTCGAGTTTTACTTATTTCTAATTGTCGTATTGATTTGAAACTTTAACAAGTATTTGTAATTACAATAATTTGATATTTCAAATGTCTATGACTTAGGTATCGTGCATTATTTTATTGGTTAATAAACTATATTAATTTACAAAAATACTTTTTAGAAACAAGCTTTTTCTTATTCTTCTCAGCAAACTCTTTCATTTCAATTCCTTGCCATTACCCATATCATGGTATGGAAGTATGGTAGATAAGAACATTTTGTCCACCATCTTGAGGCATTTGCCATATTGAATTTATCAACTAGGATCAAAGTGCTTGGGAAGACAAATCCAACGAACCCAAACACAGAGTCAGTATCAGCAGTATCAGTTCTTATATTTTTTTCTACCGTTTAACAAACTATTGAACTGAAGGCTGTCGTTCAGTGTAGAGATAAAACGGGAAGGCCTGTGTTCAGCAGTAGACGTCTTCTGGCTGATGATGATAATAATTATTGACCTGATTAAGACTTACCGGTGCCTACTGCCTATAGATAATCTAAATCAAGCTTTGATTGTTTGAGTTAATCGATCCCGCCTTAATAGTTTGGATAGAAGACGCGTGCTGGAAATATATTGTACTCTATTAGAAAATAAAACATTTCATGCCGGGAACGTAATAGAACGAATAACAAAACAGAAAATTATTGTGTAAAACCGTAGTTTTATAGTTTTACATAGCAGAGATTGTTATTAACACACATTCATTAGCTTGTACTACGAACTATATAAAATTCCTTGAAATTCCAATTTTACCTACTGCGGTCTACAATGGAGCACGCTTGCCTAGAAGGAACCGATTCACTCGTGATTTGTAATTTCAATGACAATACAATAATTTGGTACCAGTTGAGTTAAGAAAATAAATATTAGGATTAAAAAAAACCATTATACTAATAGGATGAGTACGGAACAATCCCATCGAACTGATCTGCTGATGGAGTCAGAAGGTGGATAGTGGAACTATTCGATAGCCTTAAGTGTGGCAAATACAGACACAATGCTGTCTTATTTCTTTAAATAGAACGATATTGGCTTGATTGATATTGATTTGACTTACATGAGGCAATCTACTCTTATACTTGACAAGTAGTAGTATTATTAGAATTGTATATATTATATTTGTTGATCGTTTATATCAATCACATTGTTAAAAATGAACAAAGAACATTTCTAGTGTTACTTGGGTTATAGTTGTCAGTTCAGATCAGATAACCAAGGGAGATATGCTAAGGTGGAGTGGTGGGTGCGAATGTTAACGCATCAGGCCTACATCATCGTGAAGAGGAAAACAGTATGTCCAAGAACCCTTAAACTTCAAAGACATAAATGACATTCCCTAACATGCACTGGGCTAGCATAGTGAATAAGGGCCCACCATCTCTCACTCTCTTTCTCTAAGAGAAGGCCTGTGTCCCAGCGGTGGGAACATCATAAGCTGAAATGAACTCACGCCTGTATACATACATACTTGTTTTAATATATTAAAACACGACCTACTTTAGTTTATTGTCATTTTACAAATAGCAGGTATCTAATTAAGGCGCATTCGTTGATAGATAGTTAGCTCGGACAGCTGCTACAAAACTGCAGGCTGTGAGGCGTCATCAGTTACAGAACTTTTGAACAGCGTCAGTAACTTTACTCCAATACTGTTCGCGGATACGTACGAGCCGGATTTCATTTCATGTGAGATTCCGCTGAACTTTCGCTACTAGATTTTAACGATATTGAAAACGATTTCACTAAGCTTACGCAGTTGAAAGGATATTAAATGTTAGTACTTTTATGGTCCGATCTCACGATATCTCTTTGGTAATGTGCAAGCGTCATTAGTTTCTTACCTATGTTTTTTAGAGTCAAAATTATGGTTTATCAGTTATTTTTTCGCAACAAAATGATTCAAAAAATGGTTTGCATACCCAATGAAATCTTCTCAGAGACCTTTTTAACGTGAAAGCGGGATATTCAATTTTCAATGTTTTTTTTTTCCTTTTAGGTAGACCGGATATTTATTGGAAATTATCACGCTGTTTGCTAATATGATGATTATTTTATTACATTATCATAAAAAGCTATTTATCGGTAACGCAACTTATTACTTTTTTTAAATAAAAATAGCGTCATACAAGCTTGCCGTTCGCCTGATGCTAACCAGAAACCGCTGCCTAGGGACACCTGGAACACTAGCAGTGTTGACGGTGCTTTGCCAACCCGGAGAGGTAGTTGTTGAAACCCTTTTTGAAACCGTCATGTTAAAGCTCAGCAGGACGACCTTTGGGCGAAGTACATCGTATATTCCACACCTTGCAGATCCGCGGAATAAAGGACATTTACATTACATTACATGTTTGTCAATAAACCATTTGAATTAGTAAAAATTCGTTTATAACAGGATTATAACTTGTACCCCAATAGTAAAGTCGAGGTTTAAAGACCTCATCGAATAGAAGGTGGATAGTGCCAAGACTGTGCAATGATCTACCAGCGGAGTTCGAGGGACAGTTTAGGGCCAGAATTGGATATAAGGTTGCATTGAGGAAGTTTCTGTTGGATAGAATGACTTAGCAGAGAAATTTTAGTAGTTGATATTTGTTCTGTCCAACAGTGACTTTTGTGATTAGATTTTTCTGAATTTAATTTTGGTGTTGAATTGTTGCTCGGATTCTTTCTTTTGATGCGGGCTCTTGGCACTGTCCATTCCTAGTGTTCCAATGATGACCTGTTTCTGTAGTGTTAGTGTTAGCATGTATTTTTTTTTTCAATTAGTAACTAGGCACTTGCCTTAAAAAGAAAATTTAAAAAATGTTTATACTCAATACTGCAATGTTGTAATGAGAGTAGATATCTGCCTACAAACTGCTACGCAGTTTGGCAGAGTTGTATATACATAGCATGTACTTTATACACTGAGATAAATAAAAAAAAACAGTAAATAAAAAAAATTATCGTCAAAGATAGTTCTTCATATTATTTCAGAAAAATTCAATTGGTTCAACTAATCAACATCTATTTGACATGGAGTAGAAACAGAAACTTCAAACGAACCATCAATTTAAACCATATCTACACTAATATTATAAAGAGGAATGATTTGTATTTTTGGACGTTTGTAACGAATTCACTCAAAAACTACTCGAATAATTTTTAAAATTCTTTCTACATTAGAATGCTACATTATCCCTGAGTAACATAGACTATATTTACTACTAGAATGTTTAAAAAACAACTCCACCTGTGCGAAGCCGGGACGGGCAGCTAGTAATATTATATGTTTCCCAACAATTAGGTTATATATGATTTCCTCTTTATAATATTAGTGTAGATAGCGCCTTTGCCTACCTTAGTAGTAGTCTACGCATGCGAACTAGTGTCCCGAGTAGGAACGGGCGCCGCAGAGTCGGGGGATCCCATCAATAAACGAAGCCAAATGGCAATCAACTAGTAAACGAGCTCATTCTCACATCCATACCAATACAGACATGTTCTACACTTGTACATATTTAGATCAGATTATACTTAACGGGTTTACATATTAACTACTTACCTACATATTATGTATTGTATACGTTTACATAACAACGACTTACTTAACTCTATCACACTTCTTATCTACATCTACACTAATATTATAAAGAGGAAAGATTTGTACCTATTTTTGTATGTTTGTAATGAATAGGCTCCGAAACTACTGAACCGATTTGAAAAATTCTTTCACTGTTGGGAAGCTACACTATCTCCGGGTGACATAGGCTATATTATATTCTGTAGCGAGGCCGAAGGCCGAGCTTACACTCGTGCGAAGCCGGGACGGACGGCTAGTATGTAATATTGTCTTTAATGCGAAATTATGTTTGTATGTTTCTTTAAGTTTGTCAGTTTGTTGCGTTTCGAGGTAAAGTTACGTACATACGTATAATCCATTTAGAAGAATCTTAACCATAGATTAAGTTATAACTAAGTTTCCTATCTGTGTATTACTAAAGTAAAATAGTTTAATCTAACAAAATTGTAATTGTATAACAAAAGTCACTGGTGTCGAGCTGCAACTTTTATACATATAATAAAAACGCAGAAATAAAAAAATATGTAATTGCGAGATATAAAAAACACAGCTATCTCTATCGCGCGTTTTAATTTTTTTTTGCAGGTTTGAAATCACTGACGGATTATTTCAAATGACCGATTTAGCATTTTTTAACCTGTACTGTCCCACAATGCTGAGCACAGACCCCCCCTTTTTCTACCATAATTCTCGGTCCTCCGTCATCTCTTGCCAACCCTTTATCAAATCAAATAGTATAAAGCAAATTTCGTGTTGATATTTTATAGAATAGCAAAGGAGATGAAAAAAAAACTGTGTTTTTTTTCGATTTTAATTATAATAAATATGTGCGGAAGAGATAACTTGTGGCAGCTGAGTAAATCTGATTTGAATTTGGCACATAAATTATTATTGTGAACATTTTAGGGAAGAAGGAGCCTTTATCTACACTAATATTATAAAGAGGAAAGATTTGTACCTATTTTTGTATGTTTGTATGTTTGTAATGAATAGGCTCCGAAACTACTGAACCGATTTGAAAAATTCTTTCACTGTTGGAAAGCTACACTATCCCCGGGTGACATAGGCTATATTATATTTTGTAGCGAGGCCGAAGGCCGAGCTTACACTCGTGCGAAGCCGGGGCGGACGGCTAGTAATAATATTATAAAGAGGAAAGATTTGTACCTATTTTTGTATGTTTGTATGTTTGTAATGAATAGGCTCCGAAACTACTGAACCGATTTGAAAAATTCTTTCACTGTTGGGAAGCTACACTATCCCCGGGTGACATAGGCTATATTATATTTTGTAGCGAGGCCGAAGGCCGAGCT
Source organism: Agriopis leucophaearia (assembly GCA_949125355.1). Lineage (NCBI taxonomy): Eukaryota > Metazoa > Arthropoda > Insecta > Lepidoptera > Geometridae > Agriopis > Agriopis leucophaearia. The sequence goes on from OX421262.1 coordinate 7,435,687, forward strand.
TACACCCGTGCGAAGCCGGGACGGTAGGCTAGTCCTATAATATAAAGAAAAACAGTCGTGTAAAAGTAAGTAAAAAATACCAAAACAAACGTTATATATGTTAGACAATTAAAAAACTTGACAATCAGCAGGTTTTTTATAATTGTTTATAACATTTAAATAGTCGAATCTTAACGATGAACTGAACTACTTCGAATAGGTGTAAAAAATACTTTCGAACCGTTTTAATCTCTAGTGTTTTTCATTAAAAATGTTGAAAATACTTTCCGGCTGTTTCCGTAATGCTGAAAACATTCATCGTATTAAAATATTCAGTAAAAACTTTTGTAGGTCAATATTGTGCTCTTCCCTTAAATTTTCAACCTTTTAATGTTCACTTTTTGGTAAAAACCCTTTTTTCAATTAACTGAAATTATAGCCCAACTCCTGTCTCAAATAAAAACTCCAGTTTCAAGTTTCCTACGGAAAAATACAAGCAGTATTTTTTAAAGTGCCTCGTTATTCAAAGGTTTGCTTACAAGGACGATTTCAAGCAAACTTAGTAGGTAATATACCATTGCCTAGATCAGGCGCGGATCTACCGTTGTGGTCACTATGGGCATGCCCACAACCCTAATACGTGACTAGTGACGCCCACACGGTCCCCCACAGCTTTACCTGCGTGAAACTACGATACACTGTACAAAATCTTGGTCAGGCCGTCATATAATTTTTTATTAACATTTCCTTTGTAGGAATACACTAAGTAGGTATATCTATCATGCACGAGCAAGGTTCATACGCTTACTCGCACTTGTACGAGCAAGGTTCATACGCTGACTCGCACTTGCACGATTTTCGGGTGGCTGTGACCGCAACCTTTTTTGAGGGCTGAATCCGCGCCTGGCCTAGATTACTTACAAACGAATAGATGCAAGGACGTATTCGTCATTCGTGGAGTACACTTTTGCATGATATTATTCATAAGATTTATTATAAAATCTGTCGTAACACACTAGATCTAACAAGCTCTCTCGTATTGGATTGTACAGCAATCAACAAAAGTGTTCTTATCATCCGACAGATACGCCTTGAAACCGGTTAAAGAATAAAACCGGCCTAGTACGAGTCAGGCTCGCGCACTGAGGGTTCCGTACCACCACTTATAACTTGTAAGTACTAATTTACAAATAAGTAATGCAAAAAGACAACATCCTATCCAGCCCAGGCGATCTCGGTTACCCACACATCCAAATAAAGACCGGGCCCGACGTTGTTTAACTTCGGTGATCGTACGAGAACCGGTGGTGAACAAAAATTTGTTACCGACTTGCACTTGGCCTATATTTATTATTTCTTTTTATACTTTAGAGTGTGTACCAGTTTGTCGCTTGTACCCATACGTATTACCGTTTTTACATAAGAGCAAATACAAAAACACGTTTAAAAAAAACGTACTTTGTTGTATGGGGCCTTTAGTTAAACTTTTTGATTTTATTATTATTTCTTAGTCAATCTACTAGATATACTGTGAACATTTCTACCGGTTATCTATTTGCGTTCGAAAGATACAGCTGTTAAAAGATAGGACAGACGAATAGACGGACGGACGGACAGACAGACGGACAGACAGATGGACAGACGGACAGGCAGGTGAATAGACATGAATAATAATAGGCTTAGTAATAGGGTCCCGTTTACACGCTTTAGGTACGGAACTCAAAAAATTACAAATTATGTCATAGTAAACTGTAAAAACCCTTCGAAAGCAGCTGACCTTGCTATTGGACATTACTCTTGCTATGTACAAAACCGGCTCCTCGGGATTTCTATAATTTTTTGATGTGCCTGCTTCTATCTTGATACGGATCTTTGGTAGTCTCATTTAAATTTGAAGAAAACATACCACCTAAAGGTGGAAAACTAGAAAATGACTCCTATTTAATACACTTCCCGTGAAGTTGGTTGTTTTTTTCTGTATTACTAGCGAACCGTTCCAGCTTTATATAAACCTTCCGTGAAAAATTTACTAACTGATGGGAAAACCACATCAAAATCCGTTGCGTGGTTTAGGAGGAACTAGCAGATATACAGACAGACAGACGCGGAAAGCGACTTAATTTTATACTATGTAGAGATTTATTCATGTACATACTAAGTAAACAAATCGGTACGCAAATTTCGAAACATCTTTTCTTGCTATTTAGCTTTATGACATGTGCAATACACATATAATTGATTTTCCTTAGTACCTCTCCCTGTCACGTAGTACATTAATAGATCAATGGACCTGCAGATAAGCACTAATATTATCTTGACCAGTTTGACTACCATACATTCAATAATCTCTCTTTGACGTGCCGGAGCGATGTATTGGTTTATTGGCATCTCCATATATTGATTTAGGGAATTAAATTGAATAACATGAGAGGTTTAAATTGAATTTGAGATTAGCAACAGACCGTCAAGTTACCAAAGCTATTTCCTCCCAATATATATTGATGCTTGACTAGCAATTCCTTCTGTCACTTGAAATCCGACACTGCCTTATGTAGATATAATATTTAGATCTTTTGAGACAGTCTTTTAACATATACAGGGTTGCAGGGAAAGAGTAATAACCCGAAAAGGCGTTTTAGTAGTCATCACTATGAACAACTTTTACTATTGAAACATTGGAACTGAAATAGCTCAAAAAGTTAGCTCAAATCCATAAAAAAATTGTTTTCACACTCAACGAAATGTGTGGAACAGCTGATATAATTGCGATTTCAAGGTTAGTCTCATAGTAAATATTATTCGTAATAATTAGTACATGCAATGACCTCCTTTCGGCGCAGGATTACTCTTCCGTGTAACACTGTACATCTATGAACAATAGAGTTAATTAGCAGGCGACTAGAGGTCGAGTTTATTTTGAACAAATTGCTACAGATAGCACAATACCTCATATGACAGCTTGTTGACGTATCTATACCCCAAATATTTGAAATGGCACGACCGATTTCACTTCCATTTGATGAATTGAGACCCCTTGCATAGAATAGATAATAAGGCTCTGTGCCCTTGGCTTTGTGGGTCGCATTTCTCCTTTGTCTATTTTACTCTACACTTACCGGAATTGTAGACAAGGTAGCGTTTGTCTCCAAGCGACATTGAGAATAGAATTGTTATTAATTTATTGCACGAGCCATTCGAACTGGGAACTCCAATAAGCGCTGATTTGTCTTCGGTATTCAATACAAATGCTTCTATGGAATAATTTGTTTGCAAATGGAATGCTGAAAACTGATAAAATCTTGAACCTTTTATAGAGTAACCATTGTAGGAATTTTCAATGACAATACGAATAAAATCCGGTGTATTGTAGACGATTGTAATATATTACCTAAAATGAATGTAATAAAGATAATTTTGTGCCTAAAATAAATGTTACTGACCTTTTTTGCATTCATCAATGTTTTCATCGGAGTTGTCGCCGCAGTCATTCTCTCCCTCACACACCCAGGATATCGGTATACACTTCCCGTTCGCACATTGAAACTGCTTAATGGGACACACCGCTGAAACAAAAGAAATTAATATAAATAAAATAATTCTTCAGACATATGCTAACCAACAAAAAAACACATACAAACCACACCCTAATGGCGTAGAGCGTATCTTTGTTGCAGTGGGCCCTAATCAAAATTTGATTTTCATTGGACAAAAAGATATAAAAAAATCCGATTACTCGCGCGTTTCTGCTTCTTGTGTCTTTTACTATCTTGCTTAATCACATAATAATCCAACTTGTTTGACAAAACTAGCAATAAAAATCGTGCTTGCTTTTTTTTCAGAATATAAAGGCCCTGAATATAAAATATACATTATAGGAAAACCAGATTAAACATTATAAAAGGCAAAAAGATATTTTATTTTCCTGAAAAAGTAATTCATGTACGCACTATGTGCACATTACAGTCGACAATAAAGTACTAAGCTTTCTAAAGTCGCAAACTCGAATCTAAATACTAAAGTATATATAAAAGTACTAGTAATAGACGTAATTCTTACAAAACATTCGACCCATTTTTCACATATCAAACTAATATTACAATAAAAGAAAACGCGCCATCGAAACTTTTCATATAACTCAAATGCTGTTTTCTCAGAGAAAACGATGTGCGGTAGATTTCCATGCCCCTAAACATCCTTTTGTAAGCCCATTATAATGGACACAAGGAGCCAGGATTTCCAATACAATGGGAAGGCTATCTTGTGTCCAGCTACTGATTTATGTGCCAATATTTTCAAGATACAATTCCACTCTACACAGAATATTGAGTGTCATCATAATTTACATAACGGTTATCCTATGCAGTATGAGATAAGAAAGAACTGCGGTTGGTGAGTTAAGATTTAGCTTACAAAGGCGATTCTGGATATCAAACGTGGAGCATTTTGATGATTTAGGTTATTGATTCCAAGAAATAAGCTTGTGTTATTCACAATTTTGGTAACTAAGCTGTCAAAGTTCGTTGCTAGTACGTTAACAGATAGGCAACTGTTTATTTTTGGAAATAATAATCAATATAAAAAACCGACTTTTTAAAAATGTCAGAACTGGACCAAATTGAAATAGGACTACACGGGAAGCACCAGCTTTCAAATAAAAAAGAATCACCAAAATCGGCTCACCCAGACGAAATGCCTGAGGTAACAAAAAAAATAAAAATACAGTCGAATTAAGAACTCCTTTTTGGAAGTTGGTTAAAAAAACTGTCAGTGTCGCTATAGTATTGCTTGTTCTTTGTCATGGGAATTTCGTTATAACGACATTTACAAACAAAAATATCAGCCTGTCATGTTCAATTGCACACAGGTCTTCTCTCAGAGAGAGAGAGAGGATGGGCCCTTATCCACCATGCTGGCATGCACCAATTCATATTGGTGAATGTCATGTCTGTAAACTTTTGAGGTTACTAGACATACCGTGAACCTGATTTTCTCACTTGTTGTTTTTGTATTTAAGTACCTAATAACAACTAATTGGTTTGGATTGAGGATCGGACCGGGTGCCGTCAGATTGTAAAGCGCACATGCTACAGCTAGGCCACCATCGCTCAATTAAGACAAAAAAAATATGACGTTTGTTATTTCTTAATTTGTGGCACGATGTGTAAAAACCAAGAAACATTATAGGTATTTTAGTTCGAATGTGTGCGTGGAATCAAATTTGGGTCCGACGCGACGATCAGATAGCACTATGTCTCTTTCTTTCGGAAAATCGCAATAATTATCATCAAAATATAACGTTGCTGTTCGTTTATATTGTACTGCTGAAGAGACAGTGTGCTTCCAGCTATCTAATTTGGACTCAATTAATTCACGTAGTACATAATATATCAATGCTTGGATCGGTTCTGTGTGCTCTCTTTCTCTGATATCTTATCCTATTTTGATCACTGGCATTAAAATATGGTACATTATAAAAATGAATTTTTTGATGTTCGCAATGGGATATAAGATCCTTCCGGAAAACGCAATACAGGCTATAAGGTCTAAGTAAATGCCTATCGATAAGAAGAAAAATAATGCCAGTTAGCATTTTCTAAATTAAATAGCTAATTTTTTTATCGGACTGCCAGAGCGGGCACGAAAAATTGACACTGCTATATTGTTGATATTCCGAAGACGCGTACGAAGCGCTTTGATTCCACTTTTATTGTGCGAACTGCGGCTAGTCTGTGGAATGCGCTGCCGGAATGGGTTTTCCCCGATAGTTACAATCTGGGTGTCTTCAAATCTCGAGCGAATCGGTTTCTTCTGGGCAAGCGTACTCCATCGTAGACTGTATCATCGCTTAACATCAGGCGAGTTAGTGGTCAAACGCAAGCCTAATAATTTAAAAAAAAAAAAACATACAAGCCATCTGTAAAAAAATCTACTGGTTGCTGTGTTTATTTCCATGACGCTTGAGACTTGCCTGAATGTTATGAAGGATTTTTTCATTTAAGGTTCCGGTTGACGCTGAAATTGATATGGCCTTCGAACGATTCTTATCATATAAGTACCCGTGTAACGTCAGTCTTTTTTTGTCAGATAATTTCAACATGCACGTAAACGAAATTCAAATTTTATGTATTTACTGCTCTCTATAAGTGTGTGTATTTTATTATTACTAGCGACCCGTCCCGGCTTCGCACGGGTGTAAGCACGGCCTTTGACCTCGCTACTATGACCTGCTCCAGGTACACAAAATTTCATTCAAATCGGTCAAATCATTTTTAAATATAAGAACCTTCTACGAAGTATTAGAAAACATTTAAAAAAAGATGACTGAAATCGGTAAAGCCGTTCTCAAATTATAGCGTGACCAGGAGAAATAAGAATAAAAACAAGAAAATTTATTTTCTAAAATGTGTTACAGTACTTAAAAATAGCCAATATAATTTACCAAAACAAAATACTAAATATGTGTACATAGATTTAACTGGATAAATAGGGGTTCATATTTATATGATATAGATTATCATGAATATTAACTCTGATTTTGAATCATACCTATTTTTTTGTATGTGAATGTGTGTGTGAGAGACATGTTGTCTATATTTAATTCAATGTAATTACATTAGTTATTTTAACCTAAATAATTATGATAGTACAATAATTGTAGTAAAGGGTATTAAAATATAAATTTAATTCAATTAACCCAATTTAATCATCGTTTTAGTCAATGAATAAAAATTTAAAACTACATATTATTATGTGAGTTTGTTTAATTAATATTGAATTACGAAACCCTGACCTTAGTCAACTTAGAAGCAACTTCATGCCAAGATATGGGCTAGCGCTCATTTTGGTGGCTAAGGTCAACCACATTTGAAATCAGGTGGTTTTTGTAGTGGTAGGATTCTCTTGCAGGTGTCTGCCTGGGGAAGTACCACACCTTTGCCAGTTATTCAACCGCCAAGCAGTAGTGTGCAAACACTACTGTATTCCGGATTGAAGGGCAATGTTTCTAGCGAAGTTACAGGGCACACAGAGATTTGACATCTTATATCTCGGGGTGACGAGCGCAGTGCATTGCCATCCAGGGTTTTGAACTGTTGAAGTTCAAAATTATGAGTAGCGTTGAGCTGTTATGGGCAAGCGAAGAGCCATCAGGCGAGCGACTTCGCTCGTCTCGTCACTCAGTATCATAAAAAAATATAAATAAATAAATTATAAAAAAATAGCTTGTGATTTTAAGTTTTGTACGCTTAACCTTTTTGCAACTGGGAGAACCGACACTACTTTAATGGTTAATTGTTAAGCTTTCACGCGTTTCACAGGTGTCATATTAAGTGGTATTCATTTAATTAATAGTGGCTGTCGAATGCTCTACTGTGGCACCTACGAATTTCAAATTATGCATCAGCTCGTTGAATTCAATTTGTATTCAAATAAGCAAAACGCTTTGTGGCTGTTTTCCACCACTACGTTGAGTCGCTGACTTAATGAAACATCACGCAGAGAACTATAATTTATCGTCGCTACCAATTAAAATTAAATTTTTGTATCATTATAAGTACACTTAACTAGCCGCCCGTCCCGGCTCCGCGCGGGTGGAGTTTATTTTAAATATTTTACTTAGTAATAAATATAACCTATGTTACTTAACGATAATGTAGCATTCTAATGGTGAAAGAATTTTTTAAATCGAACTAGTCGTTTTTCAGTTCATTCTTTACAAACATCCAAAAATTATAATCTTTCCTCTTTATAATATTAAGTAGTGTAGAAAAATACAACAAATTAGGAGTAAATGTTGGCTGGGAGTCGTTCAATCAGGTGAGGCTCAGATTTTCTATTTAATTTATTCATATTTCGTTTATTGTGATGTTTATGATATTTATATACACTAATATTATGTTTACACCATAAAAAGTATATGCTATATCGGGATGGATCTCTGAAATTCGACTAAGTCTACAGAGTTTTGTTTGTTCGATTTTTTCTATAATTATCAATTTCTGAACTATGACTACAAATTATTGGTTTGGTAACGAAACCCTAACATTTGCGTGTCTCGACACGCTCTTGGCCAGTTATTATTACATGAATAGATGTATAGATTTTTATTATACGTATAGATAGATAACATATTCTTCAAGAAGTTTATTTGTATTCCTGTTGTGAATAGACATAATTTAGTCGGTTTGATCAAAAGACCCATCAAAGCAATTCCCTCAAAAAATTAACTCGTGTACGAGTCGCTGGGTAAAACAGTTTGTGAATACGCTATACGCTTGACATCCAATCTGCGCTGAGAGCCCTCTCGTATGTCTCATTGAGAGCAAATCGCCCGAGCCCAGGGGGAACAGCCCGACAAATTTGTGTATTACACTTATGGCCGCAACTGGGCCTACTTTACGGTCCAAATTCGCAGGTCAAGTGAAACGCGAGTTTCACGCACCTACATCAACGTTGCTTGTTTGGATACGATGCGGTTGGCAGGCGATTAAATCAATCCCAACATTCTGGACAGGACAAGGCCCATACCCGATATGTCAATCTGAAGTTTCCACTTTAGTAGATTAATTGGATGCCCACCTGCTTTACGTAATTTTCCAATGGTACCAACTCAGTGGATAACGGTGCTATCAATTTTAGTATACTTCGCACCAGTGTACCGTCAATCGCTGGCTGACTTCGTTAGTAGTAGTAGATTCGATCTACGAAACTGAAATTTAGCAGGTAGCTTCCTTGTGTCGTTAAATTCGCTAAGAAAGGATTTTGAGAAAAGGTCGAATTAAGATGTATAAAAGGGGGTTGAAATTTTATATGAAAGTCTACACATACGAAGCCGCGTGCAATAGCTAACACTCGTATAGGTACTATAAACACGTGTAGTCACACAACGTTGCAATAACGATATAATCTTTGCTATGATCTGTCGTATTTAGTTGAGATTTCGACAGACGACGCACATATTTTTTTCTAGTGTGCACTAATCTTATTGGGACTTAATGTTCAGATCATCGTCTCTCGGTAAGTTTTACGGTACCAAATACTTATATAGCAAACGAATTAATCTTTTAATATAATTACGTTTGCGACATTTTAATGTTAATGCTTGTTAATACTAAAAGTTAGAATATATTTGAATGCTTTGTCTGTTCACTTTTATAATGTTAGGTACTTCCTCGTATTTTAAACTTAAACCACTTTAATTAAGCCGAATTTCAGAAACAGACACGACTTTCTCACACAGAGTGCCATGTGTACAGCTGAGGGCGATGTGAGTCGAGTCACTTGCTTCCCTTGTCTAAACTTTGTATGAAATGTTACTAGTCTGTGTTACTCTTAAAGTTGTGTACAGTTCAACGAGTTCCGGTCCCTTTGCTTCCATTTTCATAAACATACCTGTGAAAAAGAACATACCTATTCAGGTTCAGATTAATTTCTAAAATTAAAATCTTCAGTATTTAAGAAGTTTTATGTAATAGAAATATATTCATATTTATTATAATGTACAATTACATAACATCTTCTCGTCCAAGATACCACAGTGCCTAATGACAAGGGTCTTTCACCAGTGTGTATTGCCAGTGATGACATAATTATGGTACTGAGACGTGGTCCTTAACTGTTGGCATTTTGGAAAAACTCAGAGCCACACAACGGGCAATGGAGAGAGCTATGCTCGGAGTTTCACCACGAGTGGTGGGCGAGAACGTATCTGGACTAAATCACTAGATGCCTTTAGACGAACCACCCTGCAGTCTTCTGCAGGTTCGTCTCCTTGTCGCCCTTTTTTTGCATGTGGACTATTAGTTAGTTCATTGGTGTCGCTGCAAGTTTCTTAGTGTTCGTGAAAAATAAGTAAGTGTGGTACTTTTTTGCGTTAAGCGGTTTTGTGGAAAAAATGTATGAAAAATTTGAACATGAATGATAATTTTACTGAGACATATTTCCCTTATTTGTCTGATCTGATGTTTCGACACTGATATGATTGCAACTTGATTAGTTTTTTCATTATACATTATTTTGAGATATAAGCTTCATGTCGATAGTTTAATATTATTTTTCCTCTTTCATCTTACATCTGCATAAATGGAGTATCCATTTACGCAACACTTCAATTCACTTTGGCTTTATTGCAGAGCTGAAATTATGATTCGTACTTTCAGCGATCAAATTATATTTTACTATTCTTTAATAAATAAATTCTGGATGGTAATAATTTAATTTTCATTTGCAAGGTTTAAAGCCAGTTTCCGATATTGCATTGAAATTGAATTATGATATCCATTATTTCACTTGTTTGTATTCAGTCATACTCATTTTGCATTCGCTATATTATTGTAACGTTCGCAATAAGCAAAGCTATTGAAACTTTGTTACAATTTTGATTGTAAAAGTAAAATTATAACTAAGTTAGCGATACGGACATACCGACAATTAGCAAGTATTGTCGGTAGGTTACCATTTACTTTACTATTATGTTTATATTAAACTAGCCGCCCACCCCGGCTTCGCACGGGTGTAAGCTCGGCCTTCGGGCTCGCTACAAAATATTATATAGCCTATGTCACGCGGGGATAGTGTAGCTTCTCAACAGTGAACGGTTTTTAAAATCGGTTCAGTAGTTTTTGAGTTATTTCGTTACAAACATCCAAAAATCCAAAACTCAAAAATCCAAAAAATACTAATCATTCCTCTTTATTATGTTAGTATAGATTAAACATGGTGACAAAGAACGATGGTACTAAGCTGGAAGGAGGTGAATGCACTCATCATCAACTTTTACCGTGAAACTAACACTGCAATCACGAAAAAAAAATACGGATACATTTCGTGGGATGACATTTTTTATGGAACAGCTGCATTCAGGGCCACTCCCATACTGAAAGTTATTCATAATTACGAATACTTTTACCTCCTTTCAGTATAGTTGCGCCTTTCCGTGTAACCTTGAGTTGCATGTGTGTTCTAAAGCATCGTCATCAATTCTGTGGTATCATTCTCTAAATTAAATTAATCTGACAAGACTGAAATTGTCGGCTCTTTCAGTACATTAAAATAGGATGGGAGCTATTTTAAAGCTGTCAAATTTAGAGAATCGTCATCATCATCATTATCAGCCTATCATGTTACCACTGCTGAGACACAAACCTTCTTTCAGAGAGAGAGGATGGGCCCTAATCAACCATGCTGGCCCAGTGCATCTTGTGAATGTCATACGTCTTCAAACTTTTGAGGTTTTTGGATATACCAGTATCCTCACTATGTTTTCCTTCGTCATTGTTAAGCAATGGCATCGTTACTGCTCATAATTTATTAAATTACTAAATAAGTCATAGGTGCAGCGTCGGATTGAACCGGATCCATCAGAATATAAGGCGCACATGCTGACCACCTTCGCAGCTTAGACAATATTACAATAGAATCGCCATCAATGTATCAGTATTCCATGATTGCGTGATTTTAATAAAGATATCTATGGAACTATTCTTCCGTGAACACATTGACTTCACATCACATCACATCATCAGCCAATTAACGTCCACTGTTGGACAAAGGCCTCCCTCATAGGGGTGTTGCCATAATCCCCACGCTTGGCAGGCGACTTGGGGATCGCAGTACGTTCACCGTGTACTATTAGGACGCTGCTGCCCATCCTGCGGTGGTTCTGGTCGCATTTTTAGGACATACCCGGGTCCATTGACTTACCACACCGTTAATTTGATCTATTTTTGCTTTTCCGTCACAATCAACTGAGAATTAACTGGGCTCTACCATCTCGTATGTCATTCACCTCATCTGCGTTCAGCGGCCACTGCCCATTCATTGTCTTTCACTCACATACCTAATAAAGCATTATTTTTGTCATACGAGCCACAATGGAGCAACCGAGAAGCTTATACCGTTGTTGATTTTTTTTTGCTTGTTGTTGCTTCATACAAGTTTCTAGGAAATTCTGTTGTATGATTGGTAAAAAATATTAATTAGGCTTAGCGAGAAATATAATTAAATGGAATATGTTTACTGAAGAAATTATTTCAATCGTCTAATAAAGTTTGTGTTTGGATTAGGAAGAGATGATGTGTTCCTTTCTCGCAAAGTGAATATGCAGTATGGAATTTAAATGTTGTACTTACTAGTGACGTCATTTGAAAGTATAGTGCGCTCTCTGTCTAGCAAGACATTAAAATGCTTATATCTTCCTTAATGTATGTATGTGTGTATATATATATGTATGTATGTGTGTATGTTTGTATGTATGTATATATGTATGTGTGTACGTATGTATGTGTAACGGAATCTATGAACTTGATTTTCAACTACTTCAATACGTCGAATTTAATTGAAATATTGCACACTTATCAAAGACCGATGACAATGCAATAATTTTAATAATTTGTCCCATTGTCCTTACCAGGATCTTCAGGTTTAGCGATTATAAAGCGTCTTTTTTTAGTTTTTTAAACTGTGACAATTATTTTTAATGTGTACCTAGAGGTATCAAGATGGTCTTACAAATATGACTTTGGCTGAGTAGTTTTTGACTAAACTCAATTATACTCGTATGATCAAGTTGTTTCTTGCGTCTACTCATTTTGAAATCGGTCGGTCTTATAAATAGATAATTATAATGGCATAAAACGTATCTATATCTTATCCATCTTTAAGATATATATTTTTTTAATTTATTAAGATTGTATCAGCTATTTTCTCATGAAAATGTAACAAACTGCCAGACGGACCATTACTTTCTCATTCAAAGACACACTGTGCTTTTGATCTACCTACTTTAGGAAGCAAACAATAACAAAACATCAAATATACAGGGTTACGAAAAACTGATTTTTTCGAAATTTCAGAGTCGGTTCCATAGTTAACAATCTTAATCATGATGAATATCATGACCTGCTTTCGGCCTATCACCAACATCCCGGGTAACCCAGCATACAGTCAGGACGGTTTTCCTCATCAACTCTTTCTACCACCACTGAAGAAGCAATGGTCAAGTAGAAGTCGAATTCAAATCCATAGCTGGATAAATGACCAACCACCAACCGCCTACGTTTGAATACAAATCAATCCAATGCGGTAGTTTTACCACTTCCACACCACCAACAAGCAAGCCCAAGTAGTTAATATCGCGGAATATTAAAACAAAGGTGACAAAATCGGAGGTGACGTTAAGTAGTAGCACATCTACATTATGAGCCAAAGGCCCCGAGTTCAATTTCCGGCTGGACAGATGATGAGGACAGAGAATGATGAATTTAAATATGTGTTCTGGGTCAGAGGGTTAATTGTCAGTGTCTTTGTGTGCATTCATGGAATCCCCGACACGGAATCTTACTGGCAAGCAAAATAAAGATAGAAACAATACAGAAAAGACGCAAAGAGAAGCATTTAAGATACACAAAATGCGGAATATCAAAACAAGTAGCGGTATACCGTAGAAAAGAAGCTGATGCCCTAATTTGTTGCGACCTCTAACATCGGTCAAACGAAGTAAGAAGGTACGTGGCTAAAGAAGGTCCAGAAACATAAAATTTTCGGGGTTTTCTTTATTCAATAATTATGTAACATTACACTGTCAGTAAACAAAGCGCTTACGATTTCTACATCAACGTTTTTTCTATCCATAATGTCCTTCAACGTGCCCATAAGAACCTATTCCGTATCACCAATGAAGAAGCAATGATTATCGATAAGTGATACAGCCGGATCCAAATCCTGAACTGGATAAACGGCCAGCCGCCGAGCCGTCTCCAGCGTTTGAATACAAATGGACCGTTTATCCCCGAAAGCCAATCTGTATGCAAATTACAAGTCCGTTTAACTATTCTCGTTAGTTGCTCATTTACGAAAAGTCTGCGTTTCCAGTTTGTTACGTTTGATTCTTCGACTTTTTTCAGATGACGAATTTTCAGCAGTTTTTTGCTATTCCAAATGTACCTACTGGTTTTACTGGTACGTGTCAAGGTTATACAAGTGTTGTCTTTGTAACATAGTTGTTTTTTTTTTAAACATGCGTATTTTAGTATATTTAATTTAGAAAACGGCGTGGAAATTGATAATGACTAGATAATCGACTGCCCCTTAGGCTCAGTTGGTAGTGAACCTACCTGCTGTGCTTGGGGGCGTGGGTTCAATTCCCACCTAGGGCAAACATTTATGTGATGAACATTTGTGTTTGTTCTATGTCTGGGTGTTGATATATATTTAAGTATGTATTTAAAATTATATATGTACGTCTCTGGCAGCCATATTACAAGCTTTGCTTAGTTTGGAGTCAGATGACCGTGTGTGAAAAATGTCCCAGATATTTATTAATTTATTTTATATTTAATGATTTAAGCCTACACTCTTAAGAGGAACTACAAAATTTTGATAGTTGGTGGTCGTTCCTCGTGGTCCCACTACTTCTAACTGGTGGAACCACTCAGCAGTGGACCCAATTTGCCGTTCGTCTTGCCCACTGATGAAATTACTTACCAAAACAGGCTAACTATAAATACAATTGATTTTTGTTATTTATTTCGTAGGTAAATAAGTTTTTTTTTTGTGAATTACCCATGAAATTAATATTGGTAAGGGCTTATCGCATTTTATCTAAACAAATACCAACATTTATTTGATGCTTAATAAAAGAGAAATTTGTGAGCATAAAATAAACTCGTCTTTTTGGAATACAAATTTTGTACTACCGATTTGTTCCACTGTGGTTGTATTGTATTATTTTCAATTTCCGTGAGCATCTATAACAACGTTACGTAGTTCTTATTAATATTATTAAGAAATATTAGCATAAGCTTATTAATATTAGCGTTCTTACATTCAGCGATTTTATTCGGTCTATAGCGTTTATTATAGACTAGCCGCCCGCTCCGGCTTCGCACGGGTGTAAGCTCGGCCTTCGGCCTCGCTACAAAATATAATATAGCCTATGTCACCCTGGGATAGTGTAGCTTCCCAACAGTGGTTCAGTAGTTTCGGAGCCTATTCAATGCAAACAAAAAAACAATCAAATGTTTCCTCTTTATATGTTGCTATAGATACACTATTTTGTCATATATTTTTCCCAATAAGCATTGGGCTCATTAGGAACGGCAGTGTATTTCGTCATTAAGGACCATGAAGAACTAAATTTCCCATGTAACCCTGTTTAATAAATTATTACAAAAATCTCAAATCATACTTCATGAATTTTCGAAAACCAATTAATAAAAAACTGGTCGTTTCCAAAACAGGAGAAGAACTTAAGCTTGACGCTTAATCCTATTTAGCTACCGTTCAAAATCCGGCGTTAGCTTTAAACTTTACTTTCAAAGCTCCGCGATTTTAGTGTCTTCCTTGAGAAAGTTGTTCTCAACTTTTTGACCCCCTTTTTCCGGTTCTGCTAATGCTCAAACTTCCTCTGGCAGATACACCACTTGCAATGGCCGCGCTTAAAGTTTCATTAAAATTTAAGAAAAAGTGGCAAACTCTAAAGCTATTACATAACGGGAAAACAGTTGTTTTTAACGACATCAGGTACTCTGTGTTATGTTTATATTTTCTCGTGGGCAGGCTGTCGTTCAGTGTGGAGGTCAAAGGGGGCCTATGTTAAGTATTGGACGTCTTCGGGCTGATGAGGATAATGAATATTTTCTCGCCCCTCTCATGCTTAGGGATATGGTTGTAACAAAGACCTGGTAAGAAAAGAAAACGGACACCATAACAACAATCCAGAATAAATTTTGGTAACACTCGATTATCGCTAGTTATAAGCAGAGAACGCAGCTATTAATGTAAAAAAACTTGATGTTAAAGTCATATTTATGGAGTGTTTTAGTTTAGGGAGTATTTATTTAAGCTAACGCAAGCAATGAATTGCGTGAGCTCGCGTTCGCTAGGCGTAAAGCAAGGTATAAGAACGTAGTAGAGAACTAATTCTGTATTATTCTTTTGAGAATTCTGAATAAGTCATCTGTCAAGGTCCCATAAGGTCTATCATTAATTTTGAAATAATTGTAGAAGTTCTTAAATTAACAAGCAAAAGTGGCTGAGCAGTTACTTTTGAATTGACAACTGCAGACTCTAGAACACAAGTTGGGAGTGTAGTGAGCTAATTATTAATTAGTATTTAATTTTAATCAGTAAGTGTGAACAAATTATAGAAAGTTTATTCTCAATCATTACAATTAACGCAACCGACTACAATTGCCTAAGTTTTCAACGTGTATACAAAAATTAATATCAAATAAAATCAAAACAAAGCAGTCAAGCATCATTTCTAGAAGCTTTTATGTGTATTTAAGGTGCTTGATGGTTGCGAGCTTTCCATCAGAGAAAAAACATTGAACAAAATGTATAAAATGGACTCTCCACCCGCGTCTCGTCGTATTGGAAAAATGACTTGCAATTGGCACCGGTCGCTTGAATATCCGGAGCTCTTACAATTAATACACGTTCGGAACCTAATGACCCATCAACAATATAAAGGGCTTATTTGCCTTTGAAATTCAAACAAAAATCAATCATAAAGACTGAAGGTAGGGCACCACATTCGCGTGCACGCATTGAAATGGTTTCCAATTCCAGATCTAACCCTCGCTTATTGGAGTTATTGGACGTGTTAGTTGAAGAGGTACAGAAGAATTTTATTACCTTAGGGGTGCACTTTCGTTCGTTATTAAAAGTTAAGTATTGCCCGCGGCTTCAGTAAATGGCCACTTAGTGTGTCACGCATTTTCAGAATCAGTTCTTTAGGTCCAGAGAACCACAAACATTATTTAACGTTTTTCGATTGAGACATTGTTATAATAACATTTAGGGACAATGTTTAGTAATAAGAGAATTGCAATTTATATCGTGTCCAGACATTTATTTTAGAGCGATATTTCGATCGTCCAGAAATCTATTTTCATAATTAAGATAATTATCACGTTACTGATAAAAGAACTTATCTAAGCAAACGCCTAATTGTCTTTAGATCATCAACGATGTATATGTAGTCCACCTGTTTTTGAATAATAGGCCAAGTAGTTCAAAGTTTTTAGTTTTAATGGCATATAAAAGAACAACAGCACATACGAAAAACTGAAAGAGCATAGTGAAAATGTGATGAATAATTCTTTCAACTAGATACGACCTTTTTCAGTGATATAGTGCAAACAAAGACTAGAAGAAGTTTAAAGTTATGATAGACAATTCAAACATGACATATGTGAATATAGACTTACAAAGAAATAATAACATTGTGGAAAAGTTGTGCCGAAACGGAAAAACTATTTTTTTATGATTAAATGGGCTAGCTTTTTACCTCAACTCACTTGATGGTAAACGACGGTGCGGTCTAAGATGGGGTACGCTTGCCCATGAGGTGCCTATTCACTCTTGTCCTGAAGAGGTTTATCATGACGAGTGTGAATAGGGCTGACAGGTTTTCAAGTGGGTGAGATGCCAGTTAGTCTACCTATGGTGACCGAGGTACAGACCACGCCGGTAGAAGACTTGCGTGGAGACCGCAGGGACGCCCGAACTCCCCCCTAGAATGACCATCGGGTCCTCTCCTCCGGTCGCCAATGGGCCCGATTGGTGGCTATACAAAGCCTCCAGCGAAGATGTAAATCGACACCAATACCGATCTACAGGATAACTGACCACAATCAACCTGTCGGAACGGTTACTCGAAACAACATGGTGGAACACGACGGATCGTTTGGCACCATTACTGTGTCTAGAGGGTGATAATAAAACCACCGACCAAAACCTACCACCAGTTAAGTTTTATTCAAGCGGACTTGAGGTCCTGAAAGCACAGGCGTCATTTGTGATGATACATGTGCTTACCGGACCGGCAAGGGATGCGACGAGCACGCCTCCACGCTCATCCCTCAAAAAAGAAATGCTGTAGTAATAGAGTATAGGCAACGTCATCCTATCTGTATCATTGCAGCATAGGGATGGCAGTAAGCTTAATGAAAACGGTCGCATACAGGACCGAGGTCAGCACTAAGTGTCTCATTGGACTTGGCAGCGGCGTTTAATTGAGCGGTTATCGCACACTCCGCTGCTGATCTAGAACGGTCAACCAATAAAATTAATATCGATAAATACGGGAATGCTATATTATCGGTTGGTTATCTAACTTTTGGCGGAAATTCGTGCTGGAACTAAGAACTATTGAAATTATAATACCTACAGTGCGCCCTGAAAGGATGGCAACTGTCAGACGGCAGTTGCCATGACATTGTAAATAACTGAACGAAAATTCAGATTAGTTTTACTAGCTTTTTGAACCTACGATGTATATGGTAGCCAATATACTTCTGTAGAATATTAAAAGAAAATGTTTTTATTCTCATGTTTACATACAATATTATTCCAGCTATCAGACGTATTCTTTCAGCAGCTGGACTAGTTAGCCAACTAGCCGCAGACGAATCTCATTCTCAATTAACGCACGTACGAAATGTATTACTGAACTAAAGGCGACCCCTTACAACACATTACATAAAAATACAACAAACGCATATATTTTTTTACGTATTTTTGTATGTGATCTAGTGTAAAAACGGTAATACGTTTAAGCGTCAAACTTGGCATGATTATAAGTAAGTACACACTCTAAGGTATCAAAAAAGACGACCTTATTATATCTTTCACCGAATCGAAAATGCATAATTGTTTTGCAAAACGGTTTTTTAAATTGATAATTATTTTATTTTGTTGTGGTACGGAGCCTTCAGTTGCGAGCCCGACTCGCACTTGGCCGGTTTTATTTGATGACATCTTTGAGTGTAAAATGTGATGCCGAATTCAGCGTTTTCCGGCAAATATAGATAAAAAATATAAAATATTTCAGTAGGCAACGGAAACACTATTGTTATCCACCACTGACCTTGGTTATTTTATATGACTCAGTCTGTTTTTGAAAAAGCGATGAATAGTTGTTACGGTAATTACATCATCATCATCATCATCCAGAAGACGTCCACTGCTGAACATAGGCCTCCCCTTTAACCTCCACACTGAACGACTTCCTGCCATCTGCATCCACTGAATGCCCGCGACTCTCACAATGTCGTCGGTCCATCTATTCCAGATAGTTATTTAGCTATAAGATAGTTTAATTATTAATAAAAGATTTTGAACGTATCGTCATAAAATCATATGAAATGTTAAGCAAAGCAAAGAACACCCTCCGTTACCTTTAACACTACAGCGTCAGAGCTGTTTACAGGAGACAGATCGCACCGCATCGCCTTGTTGTCGCTAGACCGAATCCGAGTTCTTAATTTGTTCTACAGTGATGGATAGCGCGAACTGTGATCAATCAATTACATTTATATTCTATAGATACGAGTATATTTCTCTCGACGTTATCATTGTTTTGGAATCAAGACTATAGCGAACTAAAGTTTGTTTGATGCCAGTGACATTCAGAAACAAGGTTGAACAATGTTTGATAAATACTTCTTCATGTTTTATTTCGTATACCGATAAGATGTGAGCTTATTGAATGTAGAACTAATAAAACTACTATTTTACTTGAAATATTTTAATAAAACGTAGTAGGTTGATATAAAGCTCATCTTGATGGTCACACCGGGTCTAAAAGAAAAGTAAACGGAGATATAATGAGCAAAGTGGAGAAAGAAAATATGCAATTCCAACTTCCAACTAGCGAGATAAGGGTTAGAAATTGAACGAAAAACAAACAAAAAAATATTGAAATCAAATGACGCGTTTAGAACTACTCAAATACTTTGCAAAAAACAGATACAAATAATACTGTTGTTGATAAAGAAAAAATAAAACAAAAAGTTGGCAAACACAACCGTGTGACATCAGTAATAGCAACACACCCAATACAAGTTCCATAGTATGGTACTAAAGCATTTATAGTCTAAACATTGAAAGTCATTGACGACACACGCAAAACAGTTTAAAAATATCAAGTCATTGTGGCTTTCCGTAGTAATGTAGTCGCTAAAATTTATTTAATTTTTAATTCCATAAAGATACGTCTATATCTATAACATACAAGTCATGAAAATACTTTCGTTAATTTATAATTTTATATTATGTTACATATCCGACATATGTGCCAACATCCACTCATAAACTGCTTGGATTATGTCTACTAGGACTTCTAGTACTCATTTAGTGCCCATAACTATAAAACTGGCTTCTGGTCTACTCCATAGTTGGAACTGGTTTAACTGATTTTGTGTACATCCGCAATGCGAACACTTTCGGACTAAACTTCGTACAGCTTGCTTGCAATTAATTGAGGAGTTGGAACTAACTCCATTATAAACTACGTATAATAGGTTGCTCCATATGAAAACTTTGTACAATGAATGCATAGTTCTGTCTTAGTAATAATGAGTACAATTTACTTAAAGGCTCTCTCTAAAATGATCATCATTAAATGTCATTCTCATAATATATTGAAGTTTGTATGTCAATAGCCAAAACTAACAAAGCTTCCTTATGATTGCAAGCCATAGATTTATGTTGCGTAGCAAATTTTTGTATGTCTGTGTTGCAAGCTGTTTCTTAATGTTGATAACTCACTCCGGTCTTCTACTCCATAATGTTATCCAGATGTTTCTATCTCGAACGTCCTCGTCTCCAGTAAATTATGGTAAAATTCATGTTTTCCTGTTAGCATTCCTAATATACCAACTATGTACATAAGAGGAAAACTGTAGATTATTTAACGTTTGTGGCGTAGTAAAACACATAATTAAGGATTTCAGTAATGAACTTGTACGTATATTATCCACATTATTTTATATTTGGAAGTGATGCGACTAGTTCCTATCAAAGAAGCGAACAGACAGGGGGAGAAAAAAACAAGATGGCGGTTATATATTGTTCACGAATGAAATCGTTTAGAAACTTATAACTTTCTAATTATTTTTGTAAATAATGAAATAAGATCAACTATGTGGTAGAAATATTTACCTTGTATATGTTATAGCTTCCGCCGAACATAGTATGCCATTATACTGGATTTAAACAACAGTGTAAACAATCCTACCAATGCCAATGGTGCTCAAGCAGATTAATTAATTCGTGAAAATCTGCGAACCTACAGTGTATTTGTGCTGACGTAAATTTCTGCGTAAGTAAATTCATTTCTATGAAAGTATGAATAGATAGATTATGTAGTATCGTTGAAAACCTGGCCAGTTGCTATTATTGGAAGCATTTATAAATGTACTAACTGTTGCCCGTGACTTCGCACGCGTAGCCTTATATGTTAACTTATGCCCCTATTCTGACTCACTTAATTCGACTCTCTCGCAAAATTACTTCTTAGCTGCCCTAAATATAAACGTAAGAAATCTTGCCAAATTTCAGCTTCGTAGGTCAAGTATTTTTTAGAGCTCGTGATGAGAGAGTGATTCAGTCATTCATTGAATGAGTGAATATTTCGCTTTTATATATATAGATATTTTTTCCCGGATTTTAAATTGTAATTTAATAAATCAAAATAACAATGACAATGAAAGTCAATGTTAATGTAATCGTATGTAATTGTGAATCCGACTTTTCCTTGTATTATGTTTACTATATCCATTTACCATTCAGTATTTCAGTTATAGTGTAAAGCCTAATATGCCTAACAGCCGACTAATCATAGCTGATGATGATCTATTCGATCTATTTAGCTATCGGTATGTTTTTATTGGCAATTGTGTGCTACATGTACTTATACAAAAGTTATATTTGGTCTGGCGCATTTTTATAGCCTATTTTTCTTACCTTTTTTTATGAGGGCCTATTTCTATGTACAAACGATCCTGCTAGAGGAGGTATAGATTATAGTTTAAATATGCATAAGTACACTATAATTTGTCGATGATAAGTACTCTACTTTTTAATAAGTAGGCGAACTGACTTGTATTAATATTCTTTGACTGGTATACTTTCATGTATCGTCATCGACTGCCCCGGTTGCTCAGTTGGTAGTGAACCTACCTTCTGCGCTTGGGGGCGTGGGTTCGATTCCCAACCAGGGCAAACCTTTATGTGATGAACATTTGTGTTTGTTCTATGTTTGGGTGTTAATATCTATTTAAGTATGTACTTAAAAATTTATATTATGTACGTATATCAGTCTCTGGCAGCCATATTACAAGCTATGCTCAGTTTGAGGACAGACCGTGTGTGCAAAAATGTCCCAGATTATTTATTTATTTATCATCATGTACCTATGTACATTCATGTGTCTATGTTCTTTTTTAAGTACTTCTTGTTACTTAGTCCTTTTTAAGTGGTAAACCTTTATGTTTATCAGTCAACCGACTAACATTATTAAATAGGTGCAAACTCAGCCCAACGCACTCTATACCCAAGCTTTTTAGTAAATAAGCTTGGGGACTGTCTGGTGCTTAGACTAGTATACCTACCTTTATGCCTTCCAGTCAAAGGACTAATATACAAATAGGTCCAAAGTCCGATCAACGCTCTCTAATATGCCTATGCTTATTTTTAATGACATCACTCTTATGGTACGAGTAGCATAACTGCACAATACGGAGATAAATAACCCATATATCATGACGGCAGCTTGTCCATGGGAATTTATTTGACCAAATATTTCACGTTAAAATAACCAACTTGGAAACCCTCATCCCGCGTCACCTAGTAATGGATGGTGCGGCCTTTGCCTGACTGCGGTCAACATTCTGTATAAAAATGACAAATATTGCATGAGTTTTGTTTGATTACGTTACGAATTTACGACATACTTGAATGACTTACTTAATAAGTTTTTGGTAATACAAAATCAATTTAAACTTTTCCTTTTATGGTGACGAGACGAGTGAAGTCGCTCGTCTGATGGCTCGTCACGCTTGCCCATAACAGCACAACGCCACTAAGAATTTTGAACTTCAACAGTTCAAAACCCTGGATGGCAATGCACTGCGCTCGTCACCCCGAGATATAAGATGTCAAATCTCTGTGTGCCCCACTGAAGAGAGAATTTTTGTTCGCTTCTCTTTTGCCCTGTAATTTCGCTGGAAACATTGCCCTTCAATCCGGAACACAGTAGTGTGCGCACTACTGCTTGGTGGTTGAATAACTGGCAAAGGTGTGGTACTTCCCCAGGCGGACCCCTGCAACAGAGTCCTACCACTACAACTACTTAAATTTATCCAACTGCATAGTTTCGATAGCTCGTTACAACTAAACTATGAATTTCTCAAGTTCCTAACAAGGTCTACATCAAGTATTTGATTTTGGTTCTTGTTATTGATACTTATACCTGACTACCTCTATTTTGTTAATATGCTGTTAATCTTTAAAAAAATCTGCAAAAAGCAATTTTTTCTTCCTTTATAATATAGCTTCCCAATAAAAAAGTAATTCTATTTGGGTACGTATTCTTTATGACGGAGTTCTTTTTATCTTTCTCGTTAATTTCATTTTATATTCGGCTACAAAATGTATTTTCTTACGTAAATGTCGTTGACGTTTGAATAGGTAAAAGGTTGAAAGGTTGAAATTTATTATTGCCGATTTTCTTCATTCATTTTAAAGTAAACAATAGAGACAGAAAATATACATATTACACTAGTAATATAGACGCTTATTAAAGTTAAACTATCTCTTAGTATATTTGTTACCTTTTCACTACTAAATTCCTAGACATTCAAACTTCCTGCCTTTTATCTCAGTTTTTTTTAAATGTTGGCAAAAACGCAGTTTTTGGCTACTACCTAAACATGGCAAAGTATAGTTAAGTACTTACATTCCAAGTGACAAATTTACAAATGTGAAGGCTGCTTCTCCAATAAATTCGACTGAGTATGACAAGTGCGATTCGTTTTTCATTTTTCACATAATGACGGTTCCTTCGGGCACAAAGCCCGTTTTATAGCCATCACAATGGGATTGTGCTCTTTCATCAGAGGGACTTTTTATGGTCGTCGCGTCAGCTGCCCGTCGCCCAAAATTGAGACAGTAACTAACTACTTTCTGGGCCACCCATTTAGCTTCTATTGCTATTTACAACGTTTATTGTCAACCACAGTAACAGACGCAGTAAAATATATTGTATTAGATTTTCGATGATCAACGACATGGCGTTCAGCAAATAGCGTTCAAACATTGGCTTAGTGCCATCACCGTTTTGAACTTTGTACTGATTCAGGATATTCATCGTCTTTAGCTACTTTCGGTTGTTTTCGTCTCTATTTCTGTCTTTTGGCACGTCTTTAAGGAAATGCAATACGAATAGGTACTTATATATTAATTTCAATGATCGATCGTGATTCAATACCATATAATCTGCTCCGTGAAAATATATGTATCATTAATGTTGTAATCCGATGGGGAAGAAAGGTTCTTGAGTGGAGACCACGAACCGGAAGACGCAGCGTAGGTAAGCCTTCCACTAGATGGACCAACGACATCGTGAGAGTCGCGGGCATCGAGTGGATGCAGATGGCAGGTTGTCGTTCAGTGTGGAGGTTAAAGGGGGGGCCTATGTTCAGCAGTGGACGTCTTACGGCTGATGATGATGATGATGAATGTTGTAACATAATCATGAAATATGTTCGGAACGTAGTAGAATTTGTTTAATGTTTGATTGTAATTAGCACCATTGAATGTTTGACGTAATCAAAGCAAATATCGAATTTTCGCTTACTGATACAAACGCTCGGTATAATATTACCTGTGGTGGCGAATCAAGGCACTTTGTCTTAGCAGTTATGTATAAGTATAACCAACATAGGATTTGTGATACATTACTGAGATGTAACTTAATACCATGTCTGTTAAGCTGAAACCACAGGAACCCTTGTGTATTTTCAATATTGCTTTTAACCCATGTTAATTAAAACACAATATCGTACGATGATATACGTAGTTAATAACGCAGTATGAGGATAAAGTTAACCAGTATTTGTTATATATGCTACATAAATATAAATGTGCTTAGTTTTGTTCATAACTTCTTTTCAAATTTCATCATCATCAGCCAGAAGACGTCCACTGCTGAAAATAGGCCTCCCCCTTTAACCTCCACACTGAACGACATCCTGCCATCTGCATCCACTGGATGTCCGCGACTCTCACAATGTCGTCGGTCCATCTAGTGGGAGGCCTACCTACGCTGCGTCTTCCGGTTCGCGGTCTCCACTCAAGAACCTTTCTTCCCCATCGGTTAACAGTTCTTCGAGCGATGTGGCCTGCCCATTGCCACCTTAACTTGCAGATTTTAATAGCTATGTCGGTGACTCTGGTTCTTTGGCGAATATCTACGTTTCGGATTTTATCGCGCAAAGAAACTCCGAGCATAGCTCTCTCCATTGCCCGTTGTGTGACTCTGAGTCTTTTCAAATTTAATCTAACTTAACTGTTTTAGCGCTTAGTTTGCTATAATGTTTTTTTTTTTATATAGTAATTTTCAATGATACTGATACTACCAATAATATAGACCTATTAATGGCTATACTTTCAAATAAGTAATTAAGGTTATTGTATATATTTTTTGCTGTTGGTCTGAAATAAAGATGAAAAAAATTGTTTCGGTTTGTATAGAGATAAAATTGCCGGTGATATAATTAACTAGATGCAATTACTTAATTAATTAGATTTAATTTTTATACTTTTAGATTTCGTTTGAATATTTTATTTACCATTGTTTCGTATATTTAAAGAATATCAAATAGGTACGTACTTGTAACTACTATACTGTTGAACGCAGTATTTAATTGCACTATTTAGTTTGAAACTGTGTTCAAGTCTTGTTTTTAACTCCCGACGCAAAAAGATATAAGTTTAAAGTGTGTATCTGTCTACCTGTTTATCTGCGTGTCTGTATATCTATGCGTCTGTGTATCTGTGTATGTATATGTATTTCTGTATGTAGCTTCGTAGCTCCCGAACGGCTCAACCAATTTTGATTTAGTTTCTATTGTTTCAAAACTTACGTGATCGTGAGTGTTCTTAGCTATGTACGATTCAAGGAAATCTGTTCGGCCGTTTGGAGATTTACCGCTCTTTTATAGATTATTCAATATATACCTGTAAAATTACTGTAAAAATACTTAAGGCAGGGGTACCTATATTTGGTATTGGTAGTTACAAAAACATTAGATAATCAACAATCAGAAACAACAATAAAAAATATAACCTACCACATTATATACCTAGTTACAAAAAAAAATATGTTGATTTACAAACAAACCATGATTAATACAAAGAAATTCGTTATTTAGATCAATGTAGGTAACTACCTAAGTGGTTCACACGGTTGCTTACTTAACTACCGCTAAAAGCCACTTCCGTAAACCTATAAAATTATAAGATAAACAAACATTTTGATCTGCAACCAACCACAGCTAATCTTAGATGGTCTCTGCTGAAATTTAATGACTTCAAAGAAACGAATAAAGTGGAAGATGGAGACATTGGAGATCTTTGGAACAATAAGTCAATTTGGTGGAAAATATCGCACAAATTTTATTGTTGTCCCATTTGTTTGAGCAGGTGATAACATCAAGAACAATAAGGATGTACCTACCTTATTAAACCCTTCAAAGGGTCTGTACTATTAATGTTCGGGAGAAGTTTATTTCTCAAACAGAAATTTTACAATTTCGCTTACGTGAGAAATTAATTAATTTAGTAACTAATTACTAATGCTCCGACATTTTGGTAAACTTATGTAAACTATAGTAGGTAGGTAATATGTTTAACATACTTATTACCATAACAGTGAAGATAAGGAAGAAAAAAAAGTAATATAATTGATAACGTAAAAAACACAATAGCCAATAAATCAATAACTAATAGAATAATAATGTTTACTTATTTAATATATTGAAATTATAAAAGTTGAATTAATTTACATATATTATCTTGGAATAATAATAGTTATATAGATGATATTGGTGGGTTTTTTAACTATTAAAATGTCTACATATTTTTATTCTTTTGAATTGTCTTCATCAACATAATAAGTGCTTTCTTCTTTCTCTAATATCTTGGTGTTTTTATCGTTAATATAAAACATAAAAGTTGAACCTATTTAATGTCTACATATTTTTATAGTTTTAATTTTGCTTCATAGGTAAAATGTTTATGTTTTGTTGTTTCTTCCTATTAATTAAACTCTTCATCAACATATTCGTGCTTTCTTCTTTCTCTTATCGTTGGTTTTCATCGTTAATTTAAAACATAACAGTTGTTTTGTTTCTTGCTTAGATAATCTTACAGTACTCTTAGAATAGTACTTACCTATATCACTACAAACTTAAAATACGCTTGTCTGAATATTACCTTCTAAATGCGCAGCACTGTCACTGATCTCGTGATTCATGGTTGCAATACAAGTATTATTTATATTACTTATCGCTTCAGTTGGTGGCGTGATATTCTTTCTCTTATCATTATCAGATTTTTAGATGTGATAACGATTCAAGACAACATAAACAAAATGCGTATATCAAAGGGCCACGTGCATTTACTGGCTGACAGACGTAACAAACCAGTTTTTCGTATTTATAAATAAAATTAGTGTGTAACGCAGTCAACGAATAGTCGTTCTCAGCTGTTGAAAAGATCGTACGATCCAATCTGTCATTAACATACTTGTTTACTCAGCCTTCACATTGTGTGTAGAAATTAAAAAGCAGCAATTCAAGGAATAAGCATCAAACTTGGAAGCGTTCATTGATTTACTAAATAATAAAATTTGGTCATAAACTAAGCAAATTATTTTCTGACGAAAAGATACTTACTCTCATAAACAGGGGAAGAGCTATTGGATGCCAAAGCTCCAAAAGTCTTAACGTTTATTACACTCAGAAGCAACAACCACCACATATTGGCACACAATTTGGGGGCTGCCCAGCGACAGCCCACCAAAAGGGACATTCGTCCTGGAAACTTTCGATTTCGACAAAAACACTGTTGGGCAACACTGTGTATCAAATCCTGAGGCGCGTTAGGTTACGTCACGTTCACAACACTGCTAATCGAGTTTGGGGTTGCTGTCACTGTTATTAATGTGTAGAAGGACGTATTTTGGTGATTGGGTCTTTCGCGATGGACGTTTTGAGGTTAGGTTTTACGTGCCACTGGTGCGAGCGCGACGGAGAAATGTCGCTTGAGCGGACGGAGTCGGAGCTCAGGCAGGTGTGTCGAGCCGCGCGGCCGCTAGATGGCGTCATCGGGGAGCGTGACGTCAGTGAGCAGTTGGCTCCGGCAACCGAGCCGTGGCGCTACGTTGCTGATTCTACGGAAGATTTTTCCACAGCGTCACGCAAGTGATATGCGGTAAGGGCACAGGCATAGCACTTGTATGTATGCGCAAATTAATTGACTATTTCAATTCAAATTATAATTGAGGCTGCATCTAGTGAAACATACAAATAAGATGCGTCAATTTTATCTTACAATTTGTCTCAAATAAGTTTTGATTCATGACTTGACACTCATTTTGAAGATAGGATTTTTTGACGAAACGCTGGATGCAGGCCGCTTCCAACCGGCCCTTTTGGAAATCGATGGAGGAGGCCTATGTCCGGCAGTGGACGTTTTATGGCTGAAATGATGATGATGATGTTTTTTTGTATGCCTCATACCTGCCAGCTTGAATGAAAAAAAATATCTAATCCTACCAGAGAAATTCTAAAATAATTCTTATGATTGTGCATAGAAACAGTTCTATAACAAATCAAATAAAAATATAGGTACATTGGAACAAATGCTACTTATAGCTCTAGGTATGAGTAAAACTACTCATGACATTTCACAGGCCTTGAGAAGATCAATTTGTGTGATCTTACCCTTACGCCCGAGCAGGAATGCGCGCGCATCTTAACACCCGAACACTGCGCCACAGATAAACCCACAGTTCCTGAATTGTGAAGATGTGTTTTAAGTAACTGTAATCCTAAACTGTGGTGATGAGAGTCGGGGGCGTGGCTGTCTCGTTACGCACCAACACTACGCAACGCCAGATAAGATCCGAACAACCGGTCAAATCAAAACAACCCTACCAACAAGCAATAAGGGGCAAAAAAGGCCGAATGCAAATTAGAAGGGTATAGTATCTCAAGCGATGTAATATTATCAAGGACCCCTAAAATTAACCGGTAAGATTTGCAGCAAAGCGGAGAATATAATACCGAATAACACTCCGCGGGAGCTCAACTCGATTTGGAAAAGGAATCTGTTGTTCGAAGTTTGAAGAAACAGGTCAAAGTAGATTTCAGTGTGATAGGGCAATAACGGTAACTGCGTTAACCACACGACCCACAGTTTTTACGAAAGTGGCGGAGATAAAATAATTAATAAGCCAGTAAACATCTCGACACCATAATAAAAACAAATGGATCACATTAAAAACCGACTTCAAAAATATCGGCAACATATTTGTGATGCCTCTGGTGTTACAAGTATCCATAGGCGACGGTGATTGCTTACCATCAGGCGGCCCGTCAGCTGGTTTGCCACCTATGGCGTAAAAATATATATATGAAAAACGTAATAAGTGCCTATAAAATTTAGGGTTGCCCTCGATTTCCGTGGGATCCCATCGTTAGATCCTGACTTGGTGACCAAATGAAAAGTTTTTGAAGTCGGTCAACAGTTGGCTGAGAAATCGGTGAACATACATAAAAAATATACAGGGGAATATACAACCGTCCCCCTTTTTTTGAAGTAGGTTAAAAATCAGTAACGCCATGCATGAGACAAAAAGTTACCGGTCAGATCATCACAACGATCAGTAATGAGCCGTGCGTCTAAAGGAGAGCAACACATTCGCCAAAAATATAATTAAACTTTGTATGAAACATCTTTAGCCGTGTTGAGCGAGTTTTGGTAGAGGCAAAACTTATGGGTTGGCGTCACCGACATGCTAATATGACGTATTAGTTTTCACTTCTGTCGTGCAAACTGCACCTTTTATGGCCCGCGTTTAGAGATAGCCCCAGTTTACTAAAAATAATGGATAATAATATATGGATTCTGATGTTCGGTATGTTGTGAAAGCGTTCAATCTGTTCCACATAATTGCTTTACCATACCACAAGCCCAAACAGGTTTTAAAAAAAATTGCAACTCAGTGTATTTTTTCTGCGAAAATGTTTAAAACCCGCGAACAAGACAGCCGGCAGTTCTCTTTCTAGCGCATTATCACATAAGTAATCAATTTCCAATTAATGACTAACAAGTTTCACGACCTATCATCCATACTTAATATTATAAATGCGAAAGTAACTCTCGTCCGTTTGCTACATAATCACGGCTAAACGGCTTAACCGATCTTGATAAAAATTTGCGAGGTAATAGTAGGTACGTATCATGAGGACGGACATGGACTATAAATCGCGGACGAAGCCGCGGGTACAGCTAGTAACAATTAATGTTCGTTTTGATATCTTTTAATACGGATTTTTTTAATGGTAACAAGCTAATTTTAACATACCTTTTTTTATGATACTGAGTGACGAGACGAGCGAAGTCGTTCGCCTGATGGCTCTTCACGCTTGCCCATAACAGCTCAACGCCACTCAGAATTTTGAATTTCAACAGTTCAAAACCCTAGATGGCATTGGACTGCGCTTGTCACCCCGAGATATAAGATGTCAAATCTCTGTGTGCCCTGTAATTTCGCTGGACCTACTTCTTATACCTGCATCTTCATTAGGATTGAGTGGGAACAATATATATACCTACTTATTTAGAAATGTTAATAAAATATTAATCGATGTAAATAATTTTATCGTGAATTATTTCAATCAAGTGTCTCTTTAATTATAGAGATATTCAACTCTTATCATAGCCATAAATCATTGCGCGATATTCAATGAATCACTAAATTCTGACTTTGTTATCAGTCGGCGGCAATTATTTTAATTGTGTATAAGTGTATGTATCTAGTGTGTTTTTTAATATATATTTTAATAGATATGGTGTTTTTAGTAGGTACTTATTTACTTATGTCATACTTATCTTACAATGAAATTAACCAATTGAATTATTAGGTACTAACTTTTACCCGCGGCTTCGCCCGTGTTATTGGCATAGTAAAACTATATTATTGCGCTACGGGATGGTCGAAGTTGGGGCCTGACTATCCGCCCAAGTGAGCCCCGGGAGAGGACAACAACTTTGTGGGACCGATAATCACACAAGAGTTTTTTTTTTGTTTTTTTTTTCCTTTTTTCTTTCTGTGCCGATGATACCTTGGGCGGAGAAGCTGAGAAAACGCCGTTGTCTCGTGACGAACCTTACTGAGTGCTCCGGTGCGTTCCTTTGGAGTTCTCAGAGCCCTCTTGTCAAGCACTAAGGTAGGTCACCGCAAGGGTTTTAGTGAATCTTTTCGGCGTTCTGGTTATGCATATTCTTGTCTTGTACCAGTCGCGTCCATTCTTTCAACAATTCACTGACAATTCAATTTGACAATTCTCTGTCGACCTTAGACCAGTGTCCTTTTTGTCAGTATGACAATTATTATCTCATAAACAACTCAACAGGTCCCCGATTCTACTAAACCAATTGTATGTATAATAGTCTTTATTTTTTTAATGTTTTGCCTCAAAATCGTCAAATTTGATACTTTTGGTACCTATTCTACTTAAATATTTATCAATTGCATTTTAACTGTGATCATTGAAAAACAATCAAAAAATCTCTTACAAAATGTCATACACTTCAAAATTTAGCAGACTACCATTTTTAATAACAATTGTAATTGCATTGTTCAACAACGGATTTTCTTTAAAAAATAGTAGAATCGGGGCCTAGATCTCCACATATCGTTATACTAATACATATAATTGAAAGGGGAGCTAAGTATCAACGGCAGAATCACAACTTACACATCCTGATTTATCAAACATTTTCTGCGGTCGTAGTGATTGTACAGTCTGCAGATAATTATCGTCTCAAAGGAACAAAATCAAACGAACGTGCTGACGCAGTCTTTAACTCCCTGTCTTTAAGTCTAGCTGCAATAACGAGCACTGGCGTTAAGCTAGATTCTGAGAAACGTGCTCGAAAACTTTTTCGTTACCAGTATTTCTGCTTCTGTTAGACATTCGGCTAACAGAAGCTATGGTGCTGAAGAATGCTAAGGTAGACATTCGGCTGTATGCCTGTTGTATACGTTTACAATAATATACATGCTCGTATATACGAGTAGAAGATAGATAGATTAAATTCTAGATTAACTAACAGCCTAATAGAGATAGATATAAAATATAACGACGACGAATTATGTGAGTGTAGTAAGCTCTAAACATACTCTGGCTACAGTCCTGCGAGTGTATATCATGCACGCACAATTACCCTGTCTAGGAACGACAATTTGTGGCCTCTATTCATCTAAATGCAATGTTTCAACTAAATCTCACATCGGTTTGGTTGAGGTTGCTGTGATTTGGGCACCGTTATTTATGTGAGTTTTGAACTCATGAACTAGGTCAATTTTAATACATATTTATGTATTTCGTAATTACCCGACTGCGAAAAGAAAATGAGGTTTCTTTGGCACGCCCCGTAGCCCCGAAACGTCTTAAGGTGAAACGTTTCACTTTGGCGGGAAAATCTAATTTCAAATAGTTATTTTGTCCTTGTAGCTAGGCCGGGTAATTATTGTGAAATGGCACAGTGTTCTCGAAAATTGTTGGTTGTTGTTTACATTATCATGTACAGCTATTAATCAGTTACTCACCATATTACTTACATTTGGCAATAAACCGTTTGAAACAGCATAAATTTGTTTATTGACAAATGTATGTATTAATGTGCATTGGAGATAAATAACTTTCCGCGAGTTTGTAAAGAATAATAATAAATTTTCGCGAACATCATTATAGTTTACAATAATTATACTCGGCCTAGCAACACGAACAAAAAAACTGTTAGAAATTTGAATTTCCCGCCAAAGTGAAACGTTTCACCTTAATATATTTCGATATCTGAGGTGTCATTTGAATTGTTTTAGTCACCGAAGCGAGAATTTTTTTTAGTAGTGGGAGTGACATAGGGTACAATAATTCAATATGACGTCGGCGAAAACAAAAATTAGGAAAAAATAGTAAGTCTACTTTGCTAAATAGGTCAATATTACAATATTATATAGAGTTCACTCAGCAGATTTCAAAAATACATAGCACTACTGTTGTATTCTGTGGCACTACTGTGAAATATTCAGTAGTTTACGAAATAAAGCGGTATGAATATGAAAGAGCTCTGTATCTACTAAGCTTATAGTCATAGTTGTTTAAATAATGCCCGGCCTGCTCTACATTTTGTAACATTTACCTATGCATTTTCAATTTCAAGTTTATAGAATATAAAACTTGTTATTTGCTTTTCATTACCTACTATTTATATGTATATATATTCATCACTAATGTAAGACAATAAAAACGTGAGAAAAATTAGATTTTAAGTGGTTTTGATATAATTGGGGTTTATGTGCTGAAATTTCTTCGCTTGAGTGGACAAAGAAAATGACAATTGAAATTCTTTTTGAATTTTATTTAATAGATTTTTTACAAATTTGTTTCATAATTAATTTGTATGTTGCAATGTAGGGGCAACTGGAGAGTGACGTAGGCATGACGTATTACTTCCGTAATTTTATTTTTTCTCCTTTGTTTAATTTAAAATTAATTTAAACCTTTAAACTTGTAGAATTTTAGTACATACGATATATACTACATATATATATATAACCTAATCTTATCTGATACCCAGTTTTTTTTAATGCAGCCAGAGTTATGTAGGTAACCCTGGTATAGATAGCAAACCTCTCCTGTTAAACACTGTACTTTTTCTGGTAACCTCACACTCGAGCCCCAAGAAACAGACCTTGTGCCTAGTTTGGGGTTCACCACTAATCTGTTTCAGATATAGTACGGAACCACCAATTGTTGAAATTTCTAAGTCTAGTGTATTTAAGCACCTCTGTACTGTTTTTTGGTAAATAAATATTATATTATATTATAAAGAATGCCTGAGCTTGTGTAGCAAAAGTCCTTTTCGTTGGTAGACACCGATTTTATTTCAGACTCTGGGCATAAACTCTTATAGATAGCGTATATCTATTCACTTGCACGTTAACAGAGCAGAGTAACAATGTACAATATTGAAGGTGCTTACTGCACCGCTGCTCTGACTAGAATTTCCAGCCTTGCTCTTGCCTGCCACTCGCCATGAAGTTTCCCCTGTCCCTTTCCGTCATAGCGACAGTTGGAAACGATGAGATTCAAATAAAGTACTAGGAAATTCAAATTAAGTACTCGCGAATACAATAACTATAATATTTATAACCTTACACTTATTTTATTGGATCATGATATTTTGTTGATTTAGTCGTCTAGTCTAGTCCGTCTTTGTAACTACTAAGCTACTTATAAAGCCTAATAATATTCAAATGGGAGAAGTCACAAACTCAATCCTCAGTAATGGGACTAGTTAACAAAGTTGCTACTTAAAAGGACTTGCTAGTATCAAATTTCCCCAAAAAAGATTAACAGATAAACTCCCGTAAAGTTAAGACATTCGTAACATGAATTTTCATATTTCTCTTCAACTTAGCAACGATATTATGTTTGCTCATGAAGGTTTCGCGAACTCTTTTATTATGTCCTTTGTAAATAAATAAGATCAAGAACGTTGTGACCCTCGTATTATTTCCAGTTGATTTAACCTTCTTGAAAGCGTTGAATGTTGCCTCTTTTATTTTTACTCATGCACAGGCTTCTTTGCCGTATGTATAGTACTTACCTATGTGAGAATCGCTAAAGTTTTGATGTGTTAGTACTGATGCAACTATATTCTATTTCTTATTATATTTTTGTTGACGTAGGCCAGAAATCAGCTAAATAGAATTCAAATATCAATTAAAAAAACTAACTTCATATAATATAATCTAAGACTTTAGGAGAATATCCAGGTTACTTACATTGTTTCTTCACATCGTTAGCATCTTTTGTTTCATGACGTTTATCTTTCATATGTTTCATACAGGTTGAGAGTGGGTAATAACTTTAACACCATCGATAAGCGCTTAGGGTTGGATCTATTCTGCATGAACGTTATGGCGGTTAGGCAGCTGTAGAGTAGGGTATTCATTGTTTAAGCCTAATTTAAGTACATCATTTTTGTATTTTCGACAAACGTCTATTATTGTGTAAGCGCGTAATATTTTCACTAGAAATGTTAAATATCCCGT
The DNA here is from genome assembly GCA_949125355.1 of Agriopis leucophaearia. NCBI lineage: Eukaryota > Metazoa > Arthropoda > Insecta > Lepidoptera > Geometridae > Agriopis > Agriopis leucophaearia. The sequence goes on from OX421262.1 coordinate 7,470,866, forward strand.
AAACAATCATATCACTGTAGTGAACAACCGCGATAGTTTAAAACAGAGAAATGCTACTTATCCAATGTTTACCATTGAGGACCTGTAATTACCTTCTGGTTCTATATTTTTTTAAGAGTTTTAGGTCTTCCTATGAATTAAACAATTAAATATATGTACATAAAAAACTTAAATCAGGGCTAAAATATAACTTTACACGGTTTCAAATTAGAAAGAACGTGAGGCTCTATTTTAAGCTTAGGAGTTGACTCTTGCACCTACAAAATACAAAGTGTAGCAACACACTATTGCACGAGCATTGTATGCTGCTGACTCTAGGGAATGCACACGGGTTGAGTTCATCAGTTCTCACCCTCCGGGCAAGATAGATTGATACTAGGTACTAGTTGACTTTGTATTTCTCGTACCTACGTATAATGTATCAATGAGATTTATCAAGTACCTATTGTATTTCTAACTCACATTTGTTAGGAAGAGTTGAATAGTACGTAAGTACTATAAAAAACTAACTAATAAGTATAAATGAAGTAGGTAACTTCATTTATACTTAGTAGTTAGTTTTATATATGAAATTATCAGGATAAATGAAGTTACCTTCATTGAAAAAACTAACTACTAATAAATAAAAAATAATAAATGAATTTCCCTACTTCATTTATACGTAGTAGTTAGTTTTTTCAATGAAGGTAACTTCATTTAACTAACTAAAAAACTAACTACTAAGTAAAAATGAAGTTACCTACTTCATTTATACTGTAGTTAGTTTTTTTCAATGAAGGTAACTTCATATATACTGATAATTTCATATATTTGGTTATAATCACACAAAATAACACAAACTTTTTTTTTACTGTGATCAAGCCATGTGCCTGATAGCATTTATAAGTTATTTTTTTTTATTATTTAAGATCAAGAATTTTAGTTAGATATTTAAAATAACAGACATTAAAAGTTCTTTAATAATGGTAACAAAACAGTAGGAAAACACTAACATTTTTTTTTAGGTATATCGCAAACTAAATGCTAAAATAGCTAAGCTATCATTAAAGTTTAAAAGTAGTTTAAACCATTACCTGATAGCTATGCTTAACTCATACAAACTTTCATCCCCTATTTAATTCCTTTAGTTAGAGGATGAATTTCCAAAAGCGCTTATAAAGCTGATATATTTTTAAACAGAAGCTTAAAAACAAACTTCCACGTTCCTAACCTTTAAAACAATTGAACTTTCATAAAAACTTTCATCTATATAACTTCTTAAGGGAATGATTTTTAAACCATTACCTGGTAGCTATGCTTAACTCATAAAAACTTTCATCCCCTATTTAATTCCTTTAGAGGAAGAATTTCCGAAAGCGCTTATACAGTTGCCTTATTTGTAAACAGAAGCTTAAAAATAAACTTCCACGCAACCTTATTTTTTTTACTTTCATAAAAAACTTTCATCTCCTATATAACCTCCTTAGGTAATGATTTTTAAACCATTGCCTGGTAGCTATGCTTAACTCATAGAAACTTTCATCCCCTATTTAATTCCTTTAGAGGATGAATTTCCGAAAGCGCTTATACAGCTGCCTTATTTGTAAACAGAAGCTTAAAAATAAACTTCCACGCAACCTTATTTTTTTTAACTTTCATAAAAACTTTTATCTCCTATATAACCTCCTTAGGGAATGATTTTTCAAAAATTATGACACTTGTTGTTTTAATTTCTGATATCGACATTTGACACAGAAGTTGGATTTAAAGATAATCATCATGATGAAACAACTTTGATCTTACGAGTATAATAAATATGAATCAGAATTGGCCGTAAGTAGAATATTGATTGATTCAAAATGTCTAAAGACTCTTAAATGTGTGTATGTACCTTTTAGGTCTACGTGTTCCATCAGGTTAGTTTACTTGACCAAACGTAAACCTATGTTTTGTTAGCCAATAAAACTGTTTAACCCTATGACAAAGGCTACAACACTGTTATTTCAAATTATTGAAGTAGTTGCGCAACGTGGCCGCAAACTTGTTGAAATTAAATTCCAATATTTATTGGCTTCGAACGAGACCCGCCATAATCAATGCTAGGAGAAATAAGTTAAAGTGTTGTTATATTTCTTGAAAGAAATTTCTTGAAGAGAAACGGGTTGGAACATTACGTGTTCATACTTAGAAAAGCTTCTTTTCACTTCTCATGTCCGTAAAGTTCTTGTTTATGCCCGGTGTAAGCGGACTTAACCTGCATTTTATGCTCTAGAGCATAAAAGTTTCATTTTTGTGCACTAGTGTGTAAAAATAAACTGAACCTCTTTATTGTTGTTCAAAGAGGTTCAGTTTGTAATATATTTCATGTTGGAAGATTTGTTCAATGAAAAGAGGTTTTAGCGCCAATTTGAAGAAAACGTCGCCTCTTGTATTTTCTTATTAAACTGGTATTATTTTCTACTGTTATTACGTATTTAATAATGGTGGATTATGATTTATTAAGTAGCCAATACTGGTCGAAAAAAATTATAGAACACTGTTTAAATTTCAGTTTCACAACAGAGATAGATACTTATTTGCTTACAATATCACACACTTAGTTTTATATCCTCGCAATTAAAATGAAAAGCAGAGTGTTATAACTCGTGCGTAATATCATTTTGTTCTCTACTAAAATTATCGGCCCTCCCCTTCAACTCTGGCTGATAAACGTCTCGGCTAGAAGGACTTGTTTTATGTAAAAACTACTATTTTACTGTATCCCAAAAACACCACAGCATTTATCAGCAATATTAACAATGACACTTTTCCTAGTAACTGGAAAAGTAACTTCATCAGACTGCTCATAGGTTCTAAAAATAAATTAAAACAATACCTTGACCGGGTGTACATGTTCGCTCCGTTTGGGGTGGTGGAGTATGGGGTCCCGTGAGGGCCAGCCGCTTTGGTGGTTTATCGGGACTTGGTCAAGCCATTGGTGAAGGCTTCGGGTGTCCAGAATTCTGGCTTTTATTTCGCACAGAAATTGAGCATTGCCATTCAATGTGGCAATGCCGCCAGCATTCTGAGAATTTTCCCCTAAAATAATGGTATTTTAGTTTAAGTTTTATATTGTTATTTTAAGTTTTAGTTTGTACTTCAAGTTTTCGTTAATTTTCTGTTTTATTTGTTGTGCGTAAGAAATTATATGAACAGCATTAAAACAATACTTCTGTATACCCGAGGCAACAGAATCAAAGCACAAGTGGACAATTAAGATTTTTGCCATAATAAGGACAATAAAAAAGCATGTATAATGAAAATAAAGTAGAGAATACTAACGACCTAACTAAAGAATGCTCAGGTTTTCCTCATGCAGAAGTAGTAAGTGCGAAATGAGTGGAATAACGCTCGACGTGCATTAAATACGGCGATTTCATGACGCTGAGCACACGAAATTCGTCTATTACCCCGGTGGTAACTCCCGGAGTAATAAAACGAACTTTATTTTCCCGATCTGTGCACCGTAAAAGAGTAAGCATCGCCTCACTATGTAATTCCTTTTTATGCTCATTCGTGGAAAAGCAAATTCGTGTCCGTTTGAAAGCAAACTGCGTAAAATTTAAATTGGTTCGTGGATCCGTTTCCCAAATTCTGACCGGATAATATCATGTCTAGCTGAATTCAGAAAGAAGTTTATTTTTTTGTCCACAATCTACTCCGTAACAGTTCAATGGATTTGAATGATAAGAATACAATTGGTGTAGGAGGTAACTTAGACCCTGGATTAACACATGTTTTTTTTAACGTTATATCCCGGAAAAATAAACAGATCCTGCACGTTAGCGGGTGAAACCGCGTGGCATACATAACTAGTATAAAATATTTTAGGGTTGTTTTATTTTTTATTTTTTATATAAAATGTAATTTGAAAAACATTGTATTTTCATTCACGTTTAAAATCTCCAAGAGGCTTTTTAAATGTTGGAATCTTATTTAAGTCAGCCGAGTGGAATTTAATAATTCACTCATGTTTTATGATCATCACGGACAGAGACAAAGTGAATATTGTGAACGAGTTAAGGAAGGCTCTTAACAAGATGAATATTTTACTCAGCTGCGCTTCCGTAACTCCTTGCGAACTCGCCAACTTGCTAGAAGTCGAAATACTTTAGTGGGCTTCACATTGTTTTATGGGATCCAGCAACCATTTAATAGAGAACTACCCAGTAGCTGGGTAGTACATCTGATTAGATAATGAATGCATCTAAGCAGGACGTAGAAAAGTAACTACAGCAACTTTAATAGATGTATTAGTGGAAATATATTTTTATGAAAAAAATCTTGAAAAAATGAATCTTGATTGTATTTTGTGCTATAGTAGGTCACGTACACATCTCAATGCATATTGTACTTAGCATAATATGCTAATAATAATAAATTATGCAAATAATTCAAACTCCAGAAGTTATTTAATTCCGTCATACTCGAAGGTACTACGCCTGAAGCATGGAATAGGAGTGTGGTGGTGCTCTTCTTCAAAAAAGATAATAACACCTCGTTGAAGAATTATAGGCCCATCTCACTCCTGAGCCATGTGTACAAGTTGTTCTCCAGCGTCATTACGAACCGTCTCGAAAGCAGGTTTGATGATTTCCAGCCTCCCGAACAAGCCGGTTTCCGTAAAGGCTGGAGCACCATAGACCACATACACACGCTCCGCCAGATTATACAGAAGACTGAGGAGTATAATCGGCCATTATGTCTAGCGTTTGTGGACTATGAAAAAGCCTTCGATTCAATCGAGACCTGGGCAGTGTTGCAGTCCCTCCAGTGTTGTCATATCGACTATAGGTATATCGAAGTGCTGAAGTGTTTGTATAGAAATGCCACCATGTCGATCCGATTACAGGATGAGAGCATGGAACCAATCCAACTGCATAAAGGCGTAAGACAGGGAGATGTTATCTCTCCGAAACTGTTCACTAACGCATTGGAGGACGTTTTCAAGCTCTTGGACTGGAACGGATTCGGCATCAACATCAATGGCGAATACATCACTCACCTTCGTTTTGCCGACGATATAGTCATCATGGCAGAGTCGCTGGAGGATCTTAATACAATGCTCAGCGACCTCAGTAGCCTTTCCCAACAGGTGGGTCTTAAAATGAACATGGACAAGACAAAAGTCACGTCCAATGTCCATGTTGTACCCGTAACGGTAATCGTTGGGAACGATACTCTCGAAGTTGTTGATCATTACACCTATCTTAGACAGATTGTTCAGTTAGGTAAGTCCAACTTAGGCAAAGAGGTCGCCGGAAGAATCCAACTCGGATGGGCAGCGTTCGGGAAATTGCGTGAAATCTTCATGTCCAAGATACCACAGTGCCTGAAGACAAGGGTCTTTGAACAGTGTGTGTTGACAGTGATGACATATGGTAATGAGACGAGGTCCTTAACTGTTGGCCTTTTGGAAAAACTCAGAGTCACACAACGGGCAATGGAGAGAGCTATGCTCGGAGTTTCTTTGCGCGATAAAATCCAAAACGTAGATATTCGCCAAAGAACCAGAATCACCGACATAGCTATTAAAATCTGCAAGTTGAAGTGGCAACGGGCAGGCCACATCGCTCGAAGAACTGTTAACCGATGGGGAAGAAAGGTTCTTGAGTGGAGACCGCGAACCGGAAGACGCAGCGTAGGTAGGCCTCCCACTAGATGGACCGACGACATTGTGAGAGTCGCGAGCATCCAGTGGATGCAGATGGCAGGATGTCGTTCAGTATGGAGGTTAAAGGGGGAGGCCTATGTTTAGCAGTGGACGTCTTCTGGCTGATGATGATGATGCAAATAATAAATATTTTTACTTAAAGTAAAATACACTCCTAAGACAAGTATTACTATACATTTCTGTTACATTATGTATAGTTTATCTGAAATGCTCTATGTTAAAATGAGAAAGTGCCTAGTAAATCGGTGTCTAAACCTTAAAATAACATTAATTTACTGAGATTACGTATACTAAACCGTTTAAATTAGCATTTAGCATAAAATTATAAAATAGAATGTGAGTGATCTACTACTACGCATTAGGGCGAAAAGGTACGTACCATTGTAACGCTTCTATAAATTGTCCTACCCATCTAGACGTAGTAGGTAGTTAATAACAACAACAAGAAGGTTTACAAAGATTATTATAATTCAGAATGGATAAACAAGGTAGTTACAATATTTATAGTATTAATAAGTATGAAACTAAACAAAATAGAACAGGTGAGTTTAAGTTCATGAGCCGAAATGCGTTACGCGACCGTTAAGACACACCGGCCTTGAATTTCTCTTTTTCCCCTTGTTTTTTCTTTTTTGGTGCGTCGTCTACGGAGTGAGGTATAGGTACACGAAGAGAGTTAGGTTCACAGGGCAGCGCAGCAACCCCGCTGCGATCCGAGCCAAGCAGCTGGGTGTAGGTGTAGCAGTTAATAAGGCGAGCGCTAGTCCTGCGGGTGAAGAGTAAAGTACGATACAAGTGTGTAATTTTACGGTTACGGGCCAACACTGTGGCAATAAAGTTGGGCATATGGCCGAATTGACCTTTTTTTTATCCGACTTCAAAAGATTAGGACGGTTCTATGTTCCATTGTATTTTTTTAATGTATGTTCACCGATTTATCCGCCAACTGTGACCGATTTCAAAAATGTTTCTTCTGTTCGGTAGGTTATACTTTGGTTCCATTGTCACCATGTCAGGATTACCTTGTATATACTATACAAGGTTACACAGAATGGCGGTACTAATCCGAAAGTAGGTCATTGTACTCATCATTGTGAACTTTTACTAAGGGCCACCCTGAAATCAAAGAAAAAACCATCTGTTCCAGTTAAAACTGCCATTTTAAATTTTATTCGCAATTTCAGGGTAGTTGTGAATAATAAGACCATAGACCCCCTTTCTGCTTAGTACCGCTGTTCAGTGTAGCTCTATTTAAGATCCTATAAATACTGATGTCTTCAAGTAAATGATACAATATACAATTTATAAAGCAAATAATAAACTTTCCAAACGCTTGGAAACAAGCAAAATGGTACAAATGTAATTCAACTTTCCCCCCTTTTAAGTAAGTAATTGAAGTAGATTCTTAACAAGTTGAATATTTACGTGCAGTACTGCGCAGCGCATCAGGAAACTTCATCGGTAAACTCTCAAGAAAGTCGAAATAATTTAGTATTCTTCCCCGTTGCTTTCTGCCCGTCTAAGTTCTTAGTGAATCAGCCTCCCTGCCTGTTTAGCAAATAAAAATATACGACAGCAAATCAAGGGGAGCGTGGAGTAATAGTAGCCGAGAGAAGGTGTCATTTTAATTGTGTTCTTAAACCGCCGAAACGAGTGGCAGCATGTGCGCTTTACAATCTAATGACATCCGGTTCGATCCTTGGCCTCTTTACGATTTATTTAGTACCTTAATAAAACATTGTGTGAAAACCGCTATAGGCTATTTATGAAGAAAAGTTCCTAGACATGACATTCACCAACATGAACTGTAATTTGGTCAGCATAGTGGATGAGATTCCGTCTTCTCTCTCTCCATTTTTCTCTTTCTCTCGTTCTCTGAGAGAAGGCCTGTGTCCCAGTGTGAGGTGGGAACTTGATAGGCTGGTTAGGAAAATATAGCCAAATCATGACACTTATAGCTGTAGGTATGATGACCCTTTTCTGGTTCAATGTATAAGCATTGCCATTCAGCGTGGTTATGCCGCCAGCATGCTGGGTACGCTGCCAACTGGTAGGAGGCTTGAACATTTGATTTATATTTAGACCTAAACGTTATTATGGATAATCCAACTACTTGTTCAGATGATAAGTCGGTACATTAGTATTTAGAGTTAGCTTGTGTTTATTAAAATAAGTATATATGTTTCTAAATAACCTTCTGCAGCCTAACAGCTTGATTAAGTTTAAAATGTGTGATGTCGTTAGATTGAACTTAATTTGCGCTGTTAGGCTGCAGCCAACTACGGCTGAGCAGTCAGGTTTTTGTTTCTCAGTTAGTTGTTTTCGTGTAATTTTAACATAAAAACATTATGATAAGCCGCTGTTGACATTTTAATCGTACTGTTTTGTATTGAAATGTGTGATGTCGTTAGATTGAACTTAATTTGCGCTGTTAGGCTGCAGCCAACTACGGCTGAGCAGTCAGGTTTTTGTTTCTCAGTTAGTTGTTTTCGTGTAATTTTAACATAAAAACATTATGATAAGCCGCTGTTGACATTTTAATCGTACTGTTTTGTATTGAAATGTGTGATGTCGTTAGATTCATCTTAATGTCCGGTAATAGGCTGCAGCGAACCGATAATCTGTACGGATGCATTCACGGCTAACCAGTCATGTTTTTTGTTTTTCAGTTAGTTGTTTTCATGTCTTTAACATAAATACATTATAATAAACCATTGTTAACATTTTAGATGTACCTAGTTTTTGTTTTTAAAATCTTAATGCGCGCAACGGCTTTTTATAAACAACCAATTTTTTTAAATTAAATTAGCTATTACAAGTCTTGGGGTTTCGAGCCGCCATAGTAATGTTAGAAAGTGTAATTAAAATCTAACAGAACGAACTGAAAATAATATAGTAATTGCTCTCGACAGTACTCGAAGAAAAACTCGTTAAATTCCAGTGCTCTTAACGCTGGCAACGATGCGCGAATCAAATCTAATCGATTCAATGCCTTTTTTCAGTTAATGGAAAATCGTATTAAGCTAGTTTTATTCTACTGAAAATTCATATCGATTGTCTAATGTGTTAAATGATGGAGTCATACTATAAAATATTAATGTAGAGTCAGCATGAAGATCAAAGTAACTCCGTATAATTTTTAATTTATTAATCTTAGTGAATAACGTTCATGCTATGTATACACAATTGAGAATTGAGAGAATTATCTGCTACAGAGATATTTAAAGAAGTTTTGCCGGCAGCACAAGTAGCAAACGCAGCAGTGGGAATGTTACAGAGGCATTTAATTATAAAATAGAACTTGGATTATTCTAAAGTCTTGTTTGTTCGGGGAAATGGAAATCGAGGCAGCGTCGCGTTGGCGTACGAGCACCCGTGGAAAAGTCAACCATCCCCAATTTACCGTATGCAGAATATCGTTCCACCGCGCTTATGCGCTGCGTCACATCGCACCTCCATCGCCTATAAAAACTCTAACAAATGACTAGTATAAACCAAGAAGAGTAACTTTTCCACGACCACTTTTACGCAGCGACACCGAGGCTGGCAACGCTTCGAGTCGGCGTTGGTCCTTAGGAATCGAAAATACTGTTTTTATGCTTTATTGTGCGACTGTTATGGCAATTTTACGTAAAGGAAGCCAAATTAATACAACAGGATACTGAACTAATTGTTTTTATCTTTCAAAAAAGCGAAAGCAGATCGCAAACAATATTAAAATGTGTTCAAAATTAAGGAAGATACAGGTATTTTAACGTCTTGTTAGACAGACAGCTCTATAATTTCTAATGACGTCACTGTAAGTACACCATACAAACTCAATATTGAAACTCACATTGCGGGAAAGGGGCAAAGCAAAGCACCCTTTCCTAAAACGACCAAAAACTTTGAACGCTTATATTTCTGAACTTTATAAGCCAATTTAAATAATTTCTTCAGTATACGTATCACATGAAATTACGAGTATATTTTCTACTTGTTATTTTTACAAATCTTACACCTGTCCGGTAGTCTACTAGACTAACGAATATGTTAACGTTTCTTCAGAAGTTCAGAGATTCAAATTTTAATTAGCAACACAGAAAACATCAGAATGTTAGTTCACTTTGTTTCCAGAATTTATAAGAAAAAAATGTATTGAAAAAAATAATGAAATTAATGAAATATGTAAAAAAAAATACTGATTATCTTTCTTAATCTTAATTTATATTGTACTTATCTAAGTCATGGTTGGGACATGAAAAACTACTCAAAAATATGAAACACGAAAGATTTTATAAAATTCCAAGTAAACAGGGCGAGCTATACCAAAGATTTTAGAAAGCGAGGCGCGATAAAACGTTGATTTCCGATAAACCTTATTCACGTAAAACCATCGATCATCTATAAACGTGTTTATCTCGACATCGAAAACCGTTGACGGAGGATTTTCCCCGTTTTTCTACCAAGTTTTTAGTACCACACCTTTGTCTGTAGTGGTAGGACTCTTTTGCAGAGGTCCGCCTGGGGAAGTACCACACCTTTGCCAGTTATTCAACCGCCAAGCAGTAGTGTGCAAACACTACTATGTTCCGGATTGAAGGGCAATTTTTCCAGCGAAATTACAGGGCACACAGAGATTTCACATCTTATAACTCGGGGTGACGAGCGCAGTGCATTGCCATCCAGGGAAGAAGTTCAAAATTCTGAGTGGCGTTGAGCTGTTATGGGCAAGCGTGAAGAGCCATCAGGCGAGCGACTTCGCTCGTCTCGTCACCCAGTATCATAAAAAAAACTTTAGTTAACAACCTCTTTCTCTCTCTCTTCTCTCCTCTTTGTCTCTTTCAATTGTACATTAGGTAACAGCTAAAAATAAAATTCTGTTTATATATTATTCGGAGAATACGAGTACTATGATTAAGTCAATTACTTTGATTATAGTTTTACCACATTAATTTCATAATTTCAAAAAAAAAACTTATCACATTAATTACATAATTTAAAAAAAAACCGCCGTATGCATTTGGGACTATAGTCGGAGTAACCGCCTTTATTTTATGTGTTATTACAGTACAAAATAAATAAAATGTATGAAAACTAGGTAAGTATGTCCGTTCCCACTGTAAAAAAATAATTATTTATTTAAATTAAAGCTGACTGTATAATCATTTATATACTTAGTCTAGTCTAGTACATGTAGTAAAGTTGAAGTGAGTGGGAATTGATAGGCTTAAAAAAACTCTCAAAGAATGGTAGCTTCTGAATTTTTAAGATAAATTCATTACCCGTCCTAAATTAATCCCTGTTTTAGTAGAAAAAACTTCAAGGTTTTCAGTCCGTCCGTCCGGAAAGTTAAAATTCTTAATTGAAAGTGCTTAGTTAAATTGTTTCAGTGCTAATTAATTTAATCAGAATTTAAAAATGTTCAACTTATTTTTAATCTCGTTAAATCTTGTTTGAATATAAGAGTAACTACCATTGCTCTCACTCTTATGTGAGCTAGATAGGTATTGCAATCATAGACACACTAAATACTACTGACTTCCACATATGATTACGAAGTCCTAGTCGATCGAAGACTTGTTGTCTTCTATTATTCTATTTCAATTAATATTATTATTCAAAGTTTTTGAATAATAATATTATTCAAAAACCTTTTTTTTACAAAGTGATGTGACAACATGTTGTGAACTAGTGACCCACCCCGGCTTCGCACGGGTGTAAGTTTTATTTTATATATGTACCTAAACCTTCCGTAAAAATTATCTAAGTGATGGTGGTGAAAATCTTCAAAAGTTGTGTTGAAAATGTGCAAAAAATATAGTACTAGCCGGCAAGCACGGCCTTAATGCGTAATTTTCATCTTCACAGTAGATTCTCTATCTAATGATTTAGCATGTAAACAATAAAGTCTTTGACTAGAAATATTCGCTGTGATTAACCTCATAAATACTAATAAAGATATTTCATTCCCATGCAAATAAGCAAGTAGAATCCTAATAAATAATGATAAGAGACAATCCTGTATTGATCCCGAATGGTCCGGTATCTGGATTATTGTCTATATCTCTTTGAATAGGTATTTATATCGTTTTAGATAGTCAAATTAGTCTGGAAGAGTAGGTACTTAATTCATGTACGAGGAAGGCAATATCTGCGATTGAACTGACAAGTTTTTTGCGGCAGGCTTCCGTCTTTCCGTAAAGTTTGGTGTCTTCCGACCTTACGTTTCCCTAGTATTTTACCCATCATGATGGTATGCAGAAGAAAATAACGGTCATGCCGCAGTACATAACTAAGTTTACTAAATTTGCAAATTTGTGCGTTGTGGTGTTTCTTTGTTTAAATTAAATTAGAAGCAAAGTAATATGTACTCGTAATTAACAGACTGAGTTTGTATGTTTTTTATTTATATGTCAGAAACTTTTTTTGCCCATAACTGAACAGGCTAAAGCTATTAAGACTTCCCGCCCCGTCTTCCGTTAGGTACCAGTAAATTAGTAGAGACTTTACTACAGGTTTCCATGGGTTTTGGAATCTACATCAAAATAAACGTTTTACCTTATTATATCACATCGCACTCGAGCACATTCACGAACACTTAATGAATCCACTATTATTATACATGAAAATATACAAGTTTTACGGAATGAAAATATGAAACGCTCAGAGTGTGTCCGAGCTTGGCTTAGAATATTACTTTATAGTCCAGTCATTATATACATTTGGAAATGCAAGTGAACAGAGAAAGCTAAATCTTAAATATTACGGAGGGCTTAGAAAAGCTTGACTTCAAATTGTTGACCAAAACTGGCTTGTGGAATTTCCGCCATCTTGAAAAAAGAGTTATATTCAGTTTTTTTCATAATAACTCGGTTCTCCGTTGAGATACGATTTTTTTTAAACAAATATTTTTTGTTGCTTTCTTTAGGATCTACATTTAAGGTCCTAGACATTTTTCACCTATCGTTCATCGTTATTGAGATATTGATCGAAAAAAAACATAAATTTTGGGAGTAAACAATTATAATGCTTTTTTCTTTTTTCTCGTGAAAGATATCGAAAAGTGTCTTGTATTAAACTTGTAGAGCGTGCTCAGCATGTCTATTCTGCAAGCTAAGTGAACGCGCGAGTGAAGTGATAAGCTAAGTGAATGTGATGTGAGTTTCTTGCCTACTTATGCAGATAAATGTCAAAACATCGAATTATAAGGGTAAAGGACCACAGTCAAGGGTGATCACTCGACTTTTAGACATTTCTCTATAGTAATCGTTAAGAAAAATACACGTTCACTTAGCTTATCACTTCACTTGCGCGTTCACTTAGGTTGCAGAATAGACATGCAGACCTACACATCGGTTTTTTTATTTTTGACAAAATTTACGGGATCTCTTGGAGGCTGGCTGACTGGCATTGGTGGATTTGCAGGCAGACGTCACGTCCGTTTTATTACACAATTTTATGAAAAATATACAATGAAGCGATATCTTTTCCCACGTTGGCGCCAAAATTCTCTTTTACAAAGACATTTTGATATAGTATGAATTATAACAGTGTGCATTTAGCCAAATATGTTATCGATTTTATAACAACGGTTACAATGGTAAGGTGTTGAAAGGGTAGGTAGTGGGCACAGATTATCATAGTGGTTATCCTGACAAACAATAGTATAGATCTCTTACAAAATAATCATACAATTACTACTAACACACGTACAGATATAACCCACACATGCGCCAAGTCAACTCTATATACACAGAACTACTTTTGGGAGATTAATGATTTAGTTCACTAAACTAATCCTAACTTTGCTAGTAGTATTCAAGTAAGTTGGAAGTTTTAATGGATATTTCCTGTGCGCATGCAAACGAGCGAGGCGATACATTAGTTCTGGATAGAGACACCATCGACCGAGAAGATAGATCATCATCATTATCAGCCTACCAGTTCCCACTGCTGCGACACAGGCCTTCTCTCAGAGAGTGAGAGATAGAGAGGATGGGTTCTAATACACCATGCAGGCCCAGTTGCATGTTGATTAATGTCATGTCTTAGAACGTTTTGAAGTTCTCTTTGAAGATCGATCTTCTTCTTTCGAGTCGATGTTTCCTTTTTTATTTTAATTTTAAATTAAGTTTTTGGACCAAAACTTTGCCACTCCAATGGCACTCTCCGTGGCTTCTTTCAGGTCGTCTAGTGTGCAGGTTGTAGGGCACGCTGCACACTCCTGAAGATCGATGTAAAAGTACTATAATAGGAAAATAAAAATATAATTAATGATTAAACGAACTTACCTGTAAGTGAAGTTCTATCATAATTATACGAAGGCTTCGTCCGAAGAGATCAGCAAATAGGTAAACACATGTAGTAACGCACAGCGATCGCCATTTCGCACTATATTGAGAGTAAGTCCCTACGATATTACTCAAACCCGCATTAAAAAAAAAAAAAGGTAAACATATCATTTTACCCGATCGCTCGTTTGACAGTTTGACTCCATCCAACGTTCATTTAGTTTAGATATTAATATAATATTTCATGATTAGGGAAGGGTCAAATTAATACTTAATAATGTTCTTAAAGGGTGGGTTGCTGATCTCTTCGGACGAAGCCTTCGTATAATTATGATAGAACTTCACTTACAGGTAAGTTCGTTTAATCATTAATTATACAGCGGCTTCGTCCTCGAGATCAGCAAATAGGTAAACACATGTAGATCTTTAGAGATTCCCGTGAAATATTATTCATGAATTATAATGATCTGTATGAGATAGGTATCTACTATAAGTATAAAAAGAATAGACATGGTTTATTGAAATCAAAAATGTTATTTTTATTATCATATCCTTAATTTAGCATACATCTTAAATAATCATTATTTTAGACGTTAAATAATGTATTGTAATTTTCAGCATTATCATCATAATTATCAATGATTGCACGAGCGAATGATTCATCATCGCACGGGTTGAGTGGCCTATTGTAAAATTTAAAGAAGGTATTTGAAGTGGCGCTCCAGCCAGCCGTTCTTCTTATAACGTCAAGGCTCACGCCCAGACGGTGTGCATATGAAGCGGCAGCATGACGTGTACTGTGTGCACTGAACGATGACGCTGACACGCCGGCTTTGCCTAGCGTGCCTCGAATCCAGCGACTTAACGTCTGGCTGGATACTCCACTATGTGGCTTTTTAAGGGCTATAAATAGACTTTCGACGTCCTTACGCAAAGGTTCTGTTCGGCGTAAGTAGTCTTGCAACACTTTTCCAGGGCATATTTCAGGCTTTTGTTCGAAAAAAGGTAAAATAAGAAGTGGTTGAGGGCAACCAACTCGTGATGTTTTAATCAATTCTGTAATTTTAATACACACTTTCGATGTTGTAAACGAGATATTTTTAATATTAATTTTGGCTAAAGTTTGTACCCTGTGTACGGTAACTAAAGCTAGCAGGGTCACAAGTTTTCTTGTGATCATTTCGAGTGATAAATTATCATGTGGATAGAGCTTCTCTAAAAAGGTTAATACTAGAGATGGATCCCATGTCGTTTCATATTTAGGCATGGAGGGACGAGACCGAAATATGCCCTTGAAAAGTCGTTTGATACTTTGGTCTGACCCTACGTGTTCTCCTATAACCAAAGATAGCGCGGAGCGACAAGTATTTAGACTTCCATATTGCATTCCCTCATTATATAAATTTGTTAAAAAAATTAGTATCTCTGGTATTTCAGCATTGTATAAATCAACCCCATTTTGTATACAATAACAGTACCACTTCTTCAGATAAACATCGTATTGTCTGAGCGAATTTTGTGATAGGGAAGACACCATAAGGTCTAAGGTGCAAGGAGGTGTGAATCTTTTCAAGAACGCTGTCCTGATAATATTGCCGCAGCCAGGGTAATTCGGTTGTGCATGTTGCGGCTGCTGGAATTAGGAGAATTAATTACGTTATCGTTCGGTTTGAAAATCAGAGTTTGTGAAACAATCAGGCTTTTGAAAATGGGGTACCACGGCTGAGTAGGCCATAAAGGTACAATTAATATGCCTTTAGCATTATCTGAAATAATTTTACGCAACGTTTTTAGAATTATTGAAAAGGGTGGGAAAGCGTAAAAGTAAATATTTGTCCACTTAAAAGTGAAAGCATTAATTATATATGCATCCGGATCACGGAACCATGAAACGTATATTTCACATTTTTTGTTCAATCTGCTCGCAAAAAGATCTATTTCTGGTTGACCAAAAATGTTGACAATTTGTTGAAATGCATTAGATGCTAATTCCCACTCAATATCTGGGTGAATTCGCCTAGATTCAGCGTCCGCTTCTGAGTTATCGGCTGAACGAATATAAGAGGCGTAAACATTTAGGTTCCTACTTTCGCACCACTGCCAAAGACTTCTAGTCACCTCTGTAAGGTGTGGAAACTGGATCCCCCCCATGCGGTTAACGTAAGAGATAGCGGTAGTGTTATCTATCCTTAATAGAATTTGGCAGTTAGTTAAATCTCTTGCAAAACATTTTAATCCAAAAAATGCAGCTAAGATTTCTAAATAATTTATGTGCATAGCACGTTCTGATTTACTCCACATCCCGCTAGCTCTATTATTACCCTGTACAGCGCCCCACCCTGTAGTTGAGGCGTCAGAAAAAACTTCTAATTCGTAGGTGTCATGTTTAATCTTATTTACGGAATTTTTGATTGCATGTTTCCACCATGTTAGATCTGGCAATAAAGAATCAGGTATATTCATAAATACGTCATAGTTGTCATTATTCTTGCGCAAATTGAGATATTTAATTCGTTCAAATAATTTCGTATACAGCCAACTATATTCAATAGCTGGACATGCCGAAACAAGCAATCCGACAAACCGTGCAAAATCTCTGATTTTGCATCTCTTCAAAGAAGAAATTTTGTTGATTTCTTTACTAATCAGCTCAACTTTTTCGGAAGGTAGACGTACATGGAAATTTTTCGAGTCTATATTATATCCGAGAAATAAGCAATCTTTGCTTGGAACTAACATACTTTTGTCTTTATTTATAATAAATCCTAAAGATATTAGTAATGTTTTGGTTTGATTTACGTTCTCTAAACAGAGATCGTAAGATTGTCCAATTAAAAACCAATCGTCCAAATAAACAGTAGATAAATAACCAGCAGAACGAAGAAGTTTAGCAACTGGTTTTATGATTTTAGTGAAAACGTACGGTGCAGTACTAAGACCGAACGGCAAAACGTTAAACTCATAAAGAACTTGATCCCATTGAAATCTTAAATATTTTTTGAAGTCTGGGTGAATTTTGACAAAAAAATAAGCATCTTTAAGGTCTATTTTTGCCATAAAACAATTTTTGGATATCAATTTTATAGCAGTTCGAAAATCTTCAAGTTTAAAATGTTTCGTATCAATAAATTTGTTCAATTTTTTAAGGTTTAAAATAAATCTTCTTTTGCCGTTAGGTTTTGGTACTAAAAATACACTTGATATAAACTGCCCCTCACATGGTTGACATTTCGAAATAGCACCATTATTTATCAAATCATTAATAGCTTCAACAAAAAAAGAATTTTCGATACTAGAATATTCTCTTAATGCTGGAATGTCATTCTGGAATACAGGATATAAAAAAGGTATTTTATAACCTTCAATATACGAAAGGATGACTGGATCTTTAGTGAGGCGCAGCCATTGATCATAAAAATGAGCCAGTCTCCCAGCATATTTTACCAGTGATGATGTCGCAGGCGCGAGTGCTAGCGGCGGCTGTGCGCTGCGCCGCGCGATTGTCGCTGACCGTGCGACTGCCTGAAGGAGCTCGCGGGCTGGCCCCTCGCCTGCACTGCAGCTGTTGAAGACGTCGCTCTCGTCGTCCTGGGTGGTGGCTTCCGATTCATGTTGGGTCCTTTCCAGTTTTTTGTTGCCGAATTTTGTTTACTGGCACCAGCTTTCGGTGCAAGAGGCTTCAGCTCAGCGCCAGATTTGTTGATAGCTTTAGCTGTTCTAAGCGTTTCAGAAAGGTTGTGCCCGAATAGCATCTCGTCAACCTTTGAGTTTTGAAGTGACTCCTTCATATCTCTCTTAACAGATGATAGTATAAAATTACGTCTGGTTACACTATCATTGTGTTGGCAATCACATAATGCACGTCCAGTATTCATGAGGGTCCGCAAGAGATCATTGTCTTTTTCTTTGGATGAGAAAATGTGGGTAATCGCCTCACTGAGACTAGAGATTGCTGCAGCAAGGATATGTTGCTTAGCTATAATAGCTTTATCACGCTTTATTACCATTTCAGACAAGGCAGCCTTGATTTCGGGGTTCAAGGTTGGCGCTCCAATGAGCTTACAATTTTCGGGGATAAGATACTTATCTGTAAGTTCTTTACGTTCATCTTTTGATAAACCGGAGGTTGCCGTATGCTCGAAACGAATAGCAACCTCTTTTTGAACATTTTTTCCATATTTTATTATCTTTGTAGGGTCAATTCCAAGAATTTCGAGTGTTTCGTCATCTAGACCTTCCTCTATGGGAGGTAAGAGTACCTCTACTCCTGAAATAGGTGTAGAACTGCTTTCTTGTAGAACTTCTTTGGATAAACTCGCCGGGATCTGATCTGCAGGAGTTTGATCCGGTTCTGGTTCAGTATGACGTGGCGATGAGCCGCCTGAAAATATTCGTATTGTATGGGTTAATAACCCTCATAATAACAATAAAAGTTCTTCAAGCTACCCGCAACATTATAGTAATGTTTCATTTTCCCGCGAAAGTACTTGGAATATGTAAGTTAGAATAAACGTGATTGGCACGAGACAGCTCCATAAGTTGTCCACATTACCAGAATTTAGTTTTCTTCTCATAAAAATACGAGCTTACTCGAAAAAGGTAAGCCGAGATAGCGATGAGATAGCCCCAAAAAACTACCCGCAACGCTATAAAAGTGGCACGAGACAGCCTCAAAAAACTGCCCCATTACCAGAAATTAGTTTTCTTTTTCATGAAAAAGACGCGCTTGCTCGAAGAGTAAGACTAGATAGTGAAGAGGTAGCCCCAAAAACTACCCGCAACGCTATAAAAGTGGCACGAGACAGCCCCAAAAAACTGCCCACATTACCAGAAATTCGTTTTCTTTTCATGAAAAAGACGAGCTTGCTCGAAGAGTAAGCCTAGATAGTGAAGAGGTAGCCCCAAAAACTACCCGCAACGCTATATAAGTGGCACGAAACAGCCCCAGAAGCTGTCCACAATACCAGATTCAATTTCATGATAGATTTTGATAAATTTGAGGTTACAAAGATTACTCACTGTTATGAGATTCTGTTTCCGACGAAGACGATGAACTGGATAACACTCTGGCACGGCGACGAGAACGATGACTGGTTGTTTTCCGTTTAAGCTCCTTTTCAATTTCTTTTAATTTTTTATGTAAAATTTCATAATCTTGAGCACTGCCTCTACGTTTAGGCATCTTTGTTGAATTTTTTAATAAAAGTTTATCGGGACAGACGCGTGCGGTATGGCCGAGCACTAAATCGCGAATGAACGTTGGATGGAGTCAAACTGTCAAACGAGCGATCGGGTAAAATGATATGTTTACCTTTTTTTTTTTTTAATGCGGGTTTGAGTAATATCGTAGGGACTTACTCTCAATATAGTGCGAAATGGCGATCGCTGTGCGTTACTACATGTGTTTACCTATTTGCTGATCTCGAGGACGAAGCCGCTGTATAATTATATGTATTTTATAACTTGACAACAGAAGAAGTGAGAACTACATATTATACTGTACCCCGTAATGCAGGGTAACACCAATAGATAAAGCTTTTAAAAAAGAATGTGAATTAATAGATACAACTTTTATAACCATAGGTTACTTGCGAAATAAAATGATCTGCCATAAATAAACTTGTTAGATTTTATTTATAAAGAAAAAACTTGTTCATGAATAGGTAACGAATACCGGGATATTGAATTTTGAGCCAATTCCAAGTTCTTTTGTTGTGCTTAAATGTAAAATAGTTTGACCAGGTTACAAAACCACGAAATAAAGAGCCAAAAGAATGTAATTTTGAACACCTTTTACTACGAGGCCAACCCTAAAAGCTTGCCAGATGTCTATTGAAAACCATCATGCATAATCAACGGATCAAATGTATGGGACAGCTGTTTTTTTTTCACAATGTTAGGATTCGTCTCGTAATTAAAGGTGTTTAAAAAAAATTACAATCTTTTAACACCTCTCGATAAAAGAGCTGAAAATCTTCTCAACAGGTTTTCGCAAATCATTGCTAAGAAGAATCTCGACCAAGTCACCTTTCAAACAAAAAAACTAAATTAAAATCATCGAGATGCAATACCTAGAAATAGAGTCACAATCGTGCCAAAAAAACGAACCAAAACTCGGCGCACGCTACGCATTGCGCAGACTTTTTGGTCCGTTCTTAGTTGTAAGGCAACCGCGATCCGACTACAACGCCGAGCGATGCCAGTGCTACGATGCCTTATCGGTAAAGCGACGTTGAACACTATGGAAGCGACATAACATCTTAGTTGAAGTAAATGTGGCATTGTGAACTATATAATTGACGTCTAGGTACGTATGTACAACGACACTCAGACGTTTTTTGACTGTTTTTACTTAAAGATTATGACTCTATAGGTATTGTAATTCGAGGATTAAAATTGATTTAGCCATTTGGCAGCTGCGAGGTGACTAGATCATTATAATTAAGCCAAATGGAGTCGGTTTCGTTTTTTTTTGTGATACAATAATAAATTAATAAATATACCTACTACATACGTACTACTAAGGTTGGTAACTATGTTGTCCATACTGAGGCACATAATTATCAAGTTTTGTAGACCTCGATCAGTCCCGACTTGTACTTAAGGTGGAACATTTCACATATGGCTGGAAATTCAAATATGAAACGTTTTTTTTGTCCTTGTAGATAGCCCGGGTATAATCATTACGTAATGGTCTCGGTGTTTGCGAAAATTGATGATTATTCTTGACATTATCGTAACACACTTTATTACTATACGTAAATTTCTCATTATACCATTTGAAAATCAGTTTATTGAAGTAAGTTTATTATGTACGTAACAATATGTACTACGTGCAGCTAATTGTTCAATAAAAACGACTAATTATAGAGAAGTTTACAAACTACAACGATAGATAAACTTGAGTAAGTACTTATATATTCACAAATTTTCAAAAGGAAGCTAGAACTCGTAATGATAGTTAAAGCACATGCATAAAGTAGCGGAGTGCACGGAACCTCAAAAATAAAAAGTTGCAACCAACTCGCTATAGAGGGCGCAACCAGGAAGGAACTCCGTCTGAGCCAGCAAAATTTACGACGAGACTTCCTGCCGACATAAACCCCCCCGCTTATGGCTATTTAACTTCACTTTACCACTTTTTCATATGCTAAAATTTGAAACCTTTCAAATGATGCAGGAATTATACGTAGTTTGGTTGGTTTTGAGAAGGTTTTCCAGAGAATTCTTCTTAGATTATGAACTGGTAATACCAAGGAAACTTCCTTTTTTTTTTTTGATATTGGCTTGTAATGTTGGCCTTTTGGCCTCTACAGATGGACCGGACTAGTTAGCGAACGCAGAGTGCGTTCGGCATAACTTGATGGTTTAAGTTTTTGGGCGACTAGCACAAGGGCACCTCGAAGGTACGAACCTCGGCTTGGGCCGTCGCCGGGGGTGGGAATCAGACTTGCCCAGGCACCCCAGAAGGGGTGTGCCCTGGAGCCCTAGCGGTTTGTTGAACTGAATGACTATTTGGAGAGAATCTAACCGATCTTCTAACAGATCCCGAGGGTCTACGATCCCGCCGGCGGGATCGCTGTGTGTGTGTGTGCCTCTGGTAACCGACGCCTGTACCAAAAACTGAATATTTCCTATTGCTAGGAGCAGTCGGATCGGGCGACCCCAGCGCCGCCGCTGTGACGACGGCGATGGGGTCGTCCGGGTCGCCCAAGATGTCTCTAGGGCGTCTACGGAGAGGAGGAGGGTCTGTCACGTCTGTTGAGTAGTTGGAAGCTTTAACTACAAGAGGATTTGGGTGATGAGGCGCCGCGTCAAAGTAGCAGCGGGAGATATACTTAATGTGTTGAATCATAGATGGGAGTTCAACATCGCAGTGTAGATCGGCGTTTCGCATATACCAGCTAGCGCCGACCGCTCTGCGTATGAAGCGGTTTTGAATGACCTGGAGTTTGTCCAGATCGATGCGGGAGGCGTGGGCGAACGCCACAGAGGCGTAGGTCATGACGGGGCGGATGCAAGTTTTGTAGATTGTCAACTTATTTCTAAGTGACAATTTACTACGCTCGCCAAGGAGGCGCCCTAGAAAGAATGCCGCTCGATTGCGGACTAGCCAAGGAAACTTCCAGCTGCGTTCTAGTTTTTCTAGTTTTGCCGCATATTTCCGCAGGATAAAGTTTCCTAAATCCGTTTTCGTGATGCGTATTATCGCTTTTCAAAATCGGCTCGACCGTTTAGTCTCAAAAATTTAACTTGACAATATTGAATTAAAAGTGCATAGTTCAAAATATAAAGATATGTTAATTCGAAAAGTTGCCTGCTAAAAAAGAAAAGCAAGAAAAATTAAGGACTCAACATTTTTATAACCCACTATTTTTCAAGAAAATAGCTGATATCTGAATCTATAGAATAAGGTCTGGCTATAAACATAAATTAAATTTAATGGCTATCAAAATAAATTACCAGTGCAGGTAAAAGACAGAAAATTATAATAAATTTTGGCAAAATCTAAATGTTTTGTCATTTTTTACAATATATTTCTATAACTTTATGTCCGAACGTTATGTCCAAGTCCATGGTTACTTGAGAATAAATAATTTTGAATTTTAATAAGCATAATCAGCCTTTGAATAGTCCACTGCTGGAATATAGACCCCCGCTGGTACTACACCACGTTATCCAGTTGCGGATTGGTGGATTCACATACGCCATTGAATTTATTCTCCGTTCAATTACAGGTATAATACTATGAATTGTGTTAACTTCGAAAAGGTAATCTGAACTGGCAAAACGCGACCCCATACAAATCCCATAGCTGTAATGTAACCCTGTCGGCTGGTTTTATAATTGGCGGCTGAATATTTTATTACTTCACTAAACAAACTTACAAATTATTCCATTTCTATCCAAACTTTTCGTGTTTCCATCATAAAAATTCAAGACGAACGTAAAGAGAGAAAAATTCTATTAAACTACTAAGAGCCTGAAATCGTACGACCACTCGACAAGATTGAATTTTAATTGACCAATCGGCTCTTGATCATATTTTTTTAGAATTACTCGTCTGCAAACTTTGTAATCAACCATTATTGACGAAGCGTTATTATTTTTCAAGCGACAAAGTTGTACGCATTCTCGTAGATTAACTCGATTCTAACAGATCACTGAAGTTCGTCACTTCCTTCAATATACTCAGTCCAAGTTTTTTTAGCTTTGACAGCTGCAGTAGATTTCAAAGAGCTGAATAAGAAGCATCAATTCTAATCACTTTTGGTTGTATTTACAACTAGGTATTTATTTTGTAAACAAGGATAGGTACAAGTGTTTGTGTGTATATTTCTTCTGTATATTCAGTAGTAACAATTTGGGCGTCTTCAAATCACAAGTGAATCTTTTTCTTCTAGGCGATCCTGTCTATCACAGACCACATAATCGCTTAAAATTAGGCGAGCTGGCGGTCAACTGCAAGCCTAATACTAAATATCGTTTTAAAAAATCCTTTGCTAAACCTGGTATTTGCCTTTGTAATTAATGAAAATGAAATATGTACATTTACCTACCATAATATTGGTTTCAACAGGCTAGTACGACAATCGTAAAAACATGACAAAGGCTACAAAAACACAGAATACAGAGACAAAGGTCTTCGAGCAACCTAAAAGTGTAGGTACCTAGAGTTAGCCAAACTAACAAGCCAAAAAGTTTAAAAAATGCTGGTTTAAATACCGAACAATCCAGAAACCATTAATTTAGACATGCTGGAAGCATTTATTTCCAAATACATATCGATTTACGGTGTTGCCAGCGTACAAAATACAAAAGCACATTGAGTCGTAACGCGCTCCGGTCATTAGGTTGACCACAACAGGCAACCCTGCCATTCTTTCGACAAATTACATTGTTAATTCATTATTTTATGCCTCGGTATTGTAGGGGTTGTGCGAACAACACAACGGTACGAAACAAGGTCTTTTGTAATGTTTTGCGTTATAGACACCGATCTACGAAAGAGGGGAGTCTGTAGTATCTACAAAGATTTATAGGTACGGATTTTCTCACAATTTTCAACGTAAAATACCCTGTGTTCGTGTTTGAAGTATATTAAAATATAAAATATTGAAACCGAACCATGAAAAATCAAATATCTTTGCGAGTCCGCCATATTGGATTCAAAATGACGTTATTTAGCTAATCATGCATTTATTTATTTATAGACAAATACTCACACACCATGGGCATTATTGTGCAAACCAAACGTGTATGGAAAATTTCAGCTCAATCGGATGGAGGCTGTTTTAAAATTATGTTGCAAGATTTGACCAAAACTAACAAAGCAAATTAAATAAAAGCTTGTAAAATAACCGCGACGATCCGTTGCTTCAAAGAGGAACAAATAAACCAACAAACAAATACACTTTCGCATTAAAATATTAGTATGTTTCTCAATCAAACCGTGGAGAGCTGTAAACGAGCATAACAAATTAACATCTTAAAAAGTTGTTACATT
Source organism: Agriopis leucophaearia (assembly GCA_949125355.1). Taxonomy (NCBI): domain Eukaryota; kingdom Metazoa; phylum Arthropoda; class Insecta; order Lepidoptera; family Geometridae; genus Agriopis; species Agriopis leucophaearia. The sequence continues at coordinate 7,495,338 of OX421262.1, forward strand.
CAGAGACACAAGAAATACTCGTATACAAGAATTTATAACGTGTACATCAAGGTGATCACTGGATAACTCCAAGCCCAAAAAGGGATCAACAGAAACAATTCATTAATTTTTTTGTATTATGTTTAATACTGAAGCAACTCTCCAATACGAAAAAAAATCTGTACAACATGGATAATGCATGCCAATAAGATTTATCTATGGGCCTGCCCTCGCGGTTCTAGAGTTATTCTCACAGTTAGGTGAGTTGTTCATAATATCTTTGTATCCTTTAGGGTTCGTAGTTATTTGTGAATCAGCCTGTATAGTTAAGGCTACTGGTTAAATACCTACATCAAAGGGATCAAGCGAATATCCAATATTAATGTGCCGGATACGGAGTGCTAACCAAGGGGGTTAGTTAAGATCGTTTGTCAAATCGACCTCGTTTGATGGTAATCACCATTGAGATGCGGTAGCTCTATTATATTCGCAGAATCGTAGAGTGGGTTGACTTCGTCAATACAGGGTATTGATTTAAACACTTGCAATATTTCAGGAGGTACTGCTGGTACTGAAACTAAATCAAACCCTCATCCCAAGTGTGATGTAAAATTAATAAAAATAAAAAATAAATCCAAACCCAAGGGGTTTACTATGTAGCCATTAAAGATTTCTCTATCCACCTCCTGTTTCCATGATCAGACCAGTTCAATGATACTCAATTATTGTATTGTCATCCGGATTGTAGTTATTATTTCAGCCTATCATGGTTTTCACTGCTGGAACTCATGCCTTCTCTCAGAGAGAGAGGATGGAACATGTTGGTGAATATCATAATATGTCTTTGAACTTTTTTTGAGGTTTTTTATTTTTTAATCACGAATTAAATGATCACAACTCGCCTGTTGGTAAGCGACGATGTGGTCGAAGATAAATTACGTAGACTTAGAAGATACCTATTTACTCTTGCCTTGAAAAGGCCCAGATTATATTATCTCTCTGGAAACAAGGAAGCCGGCAGGTTGTTGGACATACCGTTTTCCTCGCGGTGTTTTATTCTCCTTCACCGTTTTTGAGCGATGGCACCGAAACTACAGATAATTTATATAGGTACATACTAAATAAGTCATTAGCGCAGGGCTGAGGATCGAGGGTATTGTCAAATTGTGATTGATGTTCGGGGATTGTATTTACAAGTTAAAATCTACTTCCAATATTTGTTTGCATAGGTAGTTCATTTTCGGTAACGTGCTAGCTGTTTAATGTGTTTATAATTTGAGGAAACCTCTTGTTTGAAAATTGGTTTTTAATGCGTTGACCGTTGCTAGAGTAATGAGAAGCATTTTTTTTTACCTCTGAGTCCTTTGGAAACTTACGGCTGGCCCATCACAGCAGGCTAGAAACAGCGTAGTGCAGAAAATCACGCGAATGAGGACCTTAACATGCCGTATATGGTTTGCGGTCTCGCTTTTCACAATCACCATATCACCAATTGCCTTATGGTCCCTGATTAAGTTTTACGCGCGTACAAATAGTTCAAAGTGGAGAAAGGTTTGAGTATACTCATACGTTTTTGCACTAAAAAGAGGTGAATGTAAAAAGGCAATGTTAGGTATCTGGATTTTCGCGCATATAACGAAAAAAAAAGCCGTAGTTTTCAAAACGGTTGTAAAATAAGTAAACCATAATATTAAAATTGTATATTTTATGTCAGTAATTTAACGAAACCTACTCTCAAACCTTCCCTTTTTACGAAAAAATTACGTGTATTAATTATGGAGGTAACAAGTGGATCTCATTAAAAACCGACTCCAAAATAAGTAAATACGCAATTTGGTTTACTTATTAAACCGATTCATAATTGGCGGAGCAATCGATGAACATACATAAAAAAAACAGTGGAACATAGAACCTCCACCTTTTTTTAAATCGGTTAATAACACAGGTAATAAGTTGATATGTTATGTTTTTCCAAAATTTTTAAGCCATTTTTTTTTAATAAAAATTCTGATTATTACATAAATAATTTTTATATACTTATATCTTTCTATTTGATAAAATCGCAGAAATATATAAATACAGTTTTAGTTGCTTTTTTCTTTAATAATATGTGAGAGAGCTCTGTAACGAAACAAAAACGTTACATATTTATATAATTATAAATACATTAAAATTATTAGAATATAAAATATTAAATTAAATTACAATTACATAATTATTTAAAAACATACACAGAACAAATAAACAAATACAATACCTTAATTTCCTTAGTTTAGTACATCTACCTACAGGCGTTGTTTGATTACATTCAAATCCGAACGTGGCTATGCAATTCGCATGTCACATATATTTGTATTACTCACGGCCGGCGGGGCATGACTTGAGGTATGAGGGGGGCAAGACAGCGGACTGCGCGCCTAGCGGCCATTGGAAGCGATTCTGATTCTTGAGATGGTTGACACTTGTTTAGCGTTCTAGCGGACAAGTGATTTTTAATTAGCATTAATACCAGCGATCTAGCTGTTATTATTGTGTGAGTCTCCATGAGAGTGATTTCCCGTTATAGGGACCAATTTCACCGAAGGAAACCTTCATACATTGCGTAGTCCGAGTTGGGGGACTACCACCGGTCCGACCCGAGTGCGGTCGATTTTCAAAACCTCACGATTTGGTCGTCGTATCTTCGGCTGAACCAACCTCGCTGCGCGTCCTAGTGCCGAGGCCACTTCCCGAGCTGACCCTGAGGCCACCTACCATCTTCGAGCGGACTCACAATATAGGGTAGTACTGCGCTACGGAAGTAGAAACAGGCGAATCTTCTGGTGGAACAACCAATTTAATAAATTTCTATGTGCCTATGGTACAGCTCTTAATATCCATTTTAAAAAGCCCCAACTTTAAGATAGTTTTTAACTGTTCTTAGTCTTACCTCCTTCACACTCAAGAAACCAAAGAGCCTAAAACAGTATCCTACCACAGAACTCCGGCAATTCATTTTCGTGAAAGAATTCCCGACAGGATTGGATTTAAAACAGGAATCCGAAAGGTTTTATTTATATTAGTCAGGGAATCGTTTTTGTAGCCATTCCGGTAAAGCTCGGGCTGCATCAGTTTTTCAGGATTATGGAAGAAAAACGACGGCATTATCGGATCTTAGGGAGGTAATCGCTTGGCCCGTGACTGTTTTCTCATTACCATTTTACATTTCGGTTCTTTGGAACCGTTTTAAAAATTTAGTTGGCTTACAGAAGTTTTTATGTTATGGACTGTATTGTAATATCATAAAGTACATAATAGTAAAAATGTTCAGTGAATAATTATGTGGATCCAATTAATATTAAGCAGTAAAACATTTATCTGCAATTAGACAAGTATATTATACACATCAATATTAATTTAGTAATCATTAATTTTATTTAAAGTCCACAGAGCTTCGTTCGTTCGATTTTTTTCTATAACTATCAATTTTTGAACTATGACTACAATTATATGGCTTTGGTTATGGAACTCTACCTGTCTTATATGCATGGCTCGACACGCTCTTGGCTAGTTATTTTAATGTATGTATGTATGAACAAAATTAAGGCTATTGACAAATCAAAAGGCCCTCCAACAAAATTATTCGTATTATTGGAGCTATAGTTAAAAACGACAGCCTAAATCAATGAAATTTTTGTGGACCACCTCAAGAGCTTCTTCTACACAAAAAAAACTGAGCTATAGGTACACATACAAAGGTACAGATACACATAAAAAATGCTTTTACGGTAGGTTGGAGGTCAAACGCGACTTATTCGCGATAAGAAAAAGGAATACACATCAGTCATAGGACTGCACGTCAGAAGTGAAAGCAATTTGCCTATTCTACAAGAGATGGCGCTGTTTTGAGGCGAGTTCCATGATTTTTTTTCACCCAAAAACTAGTCAATGCGCCTAAAGAAGTTTTCACTTCAAAAAGGATTCAATTGAGAACGGGAGGATAAGGATTTACTGAAGTAGATTAAAAATAAACCCTGCCTAATCACACCAAAGGTCTAATTCTAATTTAAACTAGCCTATTCTATTCAAGCAGCTTACTCTCCTCTGTGTTTAATCAGCTAAGCGCGCTGCTAATAGGGTGTCTGCTTGGGTCATTAGGTTCCACTTGAGCATTAGATGGAATTAAGTAACTTTACACATCTAAACTAACGATACATCATTTAAACAGTAGAATTGATTGGCTTATTAAGCTCTCTCATCATTAATCATTCATCATTATCAGCCTACCATGTTCCCACTGCTGGGACACAAGCTTGCTCTCAGGGACATAAGATGGGCCCTAATCTACCATGCTGGCCCAGTGCATGTTGGTAAATGTCATATGTCTTTGAACTTTTGAGATTCTTGGACATACCGGTTTTTTTCACAGTATTTCGTTTTTAAGCGATGGCATCGAAACTGCACATAATTTATTGAGATACCTAAATAACTCATTGGCGCAGAGCTAAGAATCGAACCGGGTGGCGTTAGATTGTAAAGTGCACATGCTACCGATCGGCCACCACGCCTCTCTCTCTCCATGTCTCTCTCTCTCTCTCTCTCAGTGGAGAAAGACAGTGTAAATATGATGATACTGTATACATTTTCCATTGGCACATCACCATTTCACCATTGTAGCAAACCAAGAACTCGTTTTTTTTATAATGATAGATTTTATATAATGGCAGACAAACAAAAGGTGTAAGTGGTAATAGGTGGGTAACTACGTGACAGTGGTACCTAAGTGGTCGTGACAGTACCTAAGTGGTATAATATTAGTGATCGTAACAGTACCTAAGTGGTATAATATAAGTGGTCGTGACAGTACCTAAGTGGTATAATATAAGTGGTCGTGACAGTACCTAAGTGGTATAATATAAGTGGTCGTGACAGTGCCTAAGTGGTATAATATAAGTGGTAAGTGGTGGTTATACCGCCATCTCCAAATTTCTACAATTCCCGGAGCACTGGCGATGAGTTTATTACATTTGAGAACAAGTTACAACACATTAGGCATTCCACCTCAATGTGCAACCATCACAGAGTGAAAATGCTACGTAGATAAATAGCTATCTATATTTATTTGATTCATCATCATTTCAGCCATAGGATTTCCATTGCTGAACATAGACCTCCCCCATCGATTTACTGGTTCGATTTACTGGTCGATTTATTGGTTCCATGGGCTATCTGCTCTGCGTGCTATGTGCCCTGCCCACTGCCACTTCAACCTGCTAACCCGGTGGGCTATGTCCTAATTTTAGATAGATATATACTCTTCATTGGGTACACCAGAAATAAAAATTACAGACAAATAGAAAACACTTACGAGTTAGTGCCACAAATGGCGGCCTTATCGCTAAAAGCGATCTCTTCCAGGCAACCATTGCATGGAAAGAATTTACGTAACAGAATTTTTCCAAATTATTTAGATTAATTTTATTCAATGCCATCATCATCAACGTATACAACGTATGGTAATCTACTGCTGGAAATAGGCTTCATATAAAAATACTTCTTGGAAACAAGAAATCAATAATTTTTGTTTCAGTCTAGGTTTTTTTCTCTTTTATTTAATTAATATTTTACTTCAGGTTAGGCTAAATTAGCATCATTAACAAATAATTATCTATCGGGTAAAAATGTATCCTCAATTCCTTATTGTACTTGAAGCGACGTAAAAGACTAGAGATTCGACAGAAAAACAGTTTTGAAGATGGACTTCCGCAAAGTAACGCCTGAATCCAATCAAACAATATTATATTTACTGAAACTTTAGTTTTTCCTCCGAAGTATAATTTGGACAGATTAAAACAAGAATAAATCAATCCTAAAAGTAGGCAACGGACTAACAATACCCCCCAGTATTGTAGATGTAGGTATATAGGTGTCTGTAGGCGTCGTTGACCACTTACCATCAGATGGCCCGTCGATAGTTTGTCACATATTCTATTTAAAAAAACTACACCATATTTACATATTTTATAATAATAAAAAACCGAGTAACCGTGTAGTGGATAAAATGCAATAAACGATTCACCTCTAACTTTCCACCTTGCAGTTTCTTTTTTTTCTTCAAATTCAAATAGAATAAAATAATATTTAAAATCGGTTCACAATCGGCGAAGACATCGCGTAATATACACAGAAATCTATAGGCGGAAATTTGTAATTGGCTCAGTCACCAAATCTATTTCCACTTCACAAGACTTCCAAACAGGAGGAGGTACTATGTTTGTCTGTATGTATTTTTTTAAGTTATATACTACTAGCTGCGCCCCGCGGTTTCACCCGCGGAGTGATGAAAATCGGTGATGATAGTGAAAAGTAGCCTATCTGTTAATCATTGACATAAGCAATGTATATTCCAAATTTCATTCATCCAAATCCATCCAGCCGTTTCTGCGTGATTGAATAACAAACATCCATTCATCCATCCATCCAAACTTTCACATTTAGAATATTAGTGGGATTAGTGTGATTAGGTTGTAAGTTTCCCTAAAAAAGCAAAAAAACAGTCGAATTAAGATCCTCCTATTTGGAAGTCGATTGACTTTCGTCTTTTGACCTTATACCTACCTTGTTTTTTAATATGACTGTGTGTAACTTTAAGTGTGTGTGGATTTTTGTTAGAAATAAAATATTCATCATCATCAGCCAGAAGACGTCCACTGCTGAACATAGGCCTCCCCCTTTAACCTTCACACTGAACGACATTCTGCCATCTGCATCCACTGGATGCCCGCGACTCTCACAATGTCGTAAAAGAAAGAAACAAAAATATTGTCTATTGCTAAATCACAAGGGAATGCAATGACGTTACTTACAAGCACAGTACAGCACAGCAATGCCTCTTGCAATAACATTAATAATTTTAAATATTCAGGCGCTATGGGTCGGTTCAAACGACAAAGGAATCTACGGCTTTTTATGCTGAAACGTCATTTTTACTTACCTGCGAGGTTTCTAAAGTTGATTTTTATTATTCTTCTTAATGTCGCCACACTGTGACTAACTCTCTAAGTTATCTCAAAATGAAGGTATGGAGATTGTTTTAAACGTTGATTGATTATAAATAGGCTTGTGTTACTTTAATTAATAGCTGCACCCACGGTTTTACCCGCGTAGATTACTCCTAAAATATCATCAGCTATCTGCCATCGAAAGTTTCGTCCAGCCAATTTGGAGTCCATATGACACCTACATACGCTGCCTTTTTTATGTATAAAACGAAAGAATAAGATATTTTAATAAATAGATGGTGTTACTAAGCCGTTAAAGGGTTCATTGTACTCATTATTATTAAAAAGTTTTACTACACTCCCAAATCGTGAAATTATTTCGACTATTAAACACATCATGTCGTTGTGTGTGAATTACATTTTCAGAGTGATAGATAATCTTATCGTGATTTTTGAGTCAGACGATTCAGTTCACTAATAAAAGTTGTTTTTAATGATGAGTACAGTACAGTGAACACCTTCGATATAGCACCTCAGTTCCGAGTAACCCTGCATCATATGTGTAACAAATACTAATACACATATGCCTGCATGTCTATTATGACAAAAGCACTTGTCTATTAAAACAGGCAAAAACCATTATTGTGACACCGGAAAATCTCATCCAACATTTTATTTCTCATCAAATGTGACATTGAAAAAACAGCTTTGGGCAAAATTAAATACGATTCGTCTCGAAATTGTTAGAAATAAAAGGCAATAAAATGAATGTTTTCTTCTCAAAAATGGTTATCTAACGGACGTCCGAGTAAAATTATCGGCAATATAATGGCTCATAAAAGGTAAAATTTATGACTGTCCGCCGGCCGCCTGGCCGGCTACTTCCGAATTATTAGACTGGGAGCTACAGGATTATATCGGTACTACTATTTTCCCAGAACAGTTTTTCAGAACAACTTTGACTTTCTCCAATGTACGGTGAACAGTGATGTTTGAAACAGTGGTATCAACATGACAATTGCTTTAAAACTTTTGCAATGTTAAACCTACTTCAGGAGGTTCTGGAGGGTCTCAATTCTGTCCGTATTTTTTATAATAAATAATAATTTAAAAAATGCTTCTTGTGTACACCCATTACTCCGCAATTTGTGAACAGATCAACTTTTTTTTTATTACTTTAAGGGGAAGCTCTTGAACTCATCCCATAAAAGTTTAATAGACTTTGACTTGTGTCAGTAGTTTTTTAATTAACTGCAATATTAAGAATAATTTTGTATGAGCGCCTGTTGATTTAAAATTTATATTTAATTATTAAAAACTCACAATCAGTGATTTTTTATCTTGATATTAGTCAAAATTGTCATAGCGCGATCGCTGCGGCTGGATCCGTGGTCCTCGTTAACCTCGTAGTGAACTTTTTACCCCATCGCTCCTACTCTACATTATCTGATCACACGAACAATGTAACGCCACTGTCAGCCAGAGTTATGTGGACCTTCCTGATAATTATACCTGCTGATAAGCTATAGTATTCGTAAAGGTATTGTCTTCGTGGTTAAATTACAAAGGAATTAATTCAGACACATTTTTTTGTTAATAAAGTTAAAAGACTCATCTCTTCATAAATTCGCCTCTTGATAATATGTACCTAGTGAGGTAAGGACAACTTATTGCATGCTGAATTGAGTGGTCAGTTTCGCGACTGACAAATTGTGTGATTTAATCTTGAATAAATGATGCGTGGAGGTGGGTATCGCGCTTGACAATGCAGTCAATGCAAAGTAAAACAGTAGGAACGAACATTTTTTCTTACAAAATATATGTTTGCAATATGTGCCAATATTAAAACCATAATTACGGCGCCAGTCCTTAAGGTGAAAATGAAGCATCAACCAAAAGGTGTGATAATTAAAACGGCAGTGAGAGACGCGCGTTGAATAATCATACTAACTTCATGCCCCGAAGTCACAACTTCGACACGATACGGTATTTTGAATTAGTTAGACAAGTTTCCTGGCAGGTGGTGCCTTTGTTCCACTGTGGTCGCACCTGATAATACCTACATACAAGTTCATACAACTATGTTTAAGTTCCTCTTTCATAGGCGTAGTAAGGACTTGATTTGAGTGGATTAAGGGAGGGTACCAACTAATATTTTAAAATAACTCCTCAAAATTGATCTCAAAAGTTTTATACTATTTCCTTTGTCATGTACGTAAGTTATTATATTTTCAAAGTTTCAAGCTCGTCGAACCTCGAACGTCTGCTTACTCATGGAATTTTTTTATATGAGTACATACTAGGGTTGCTGATTAATAGGCCACTATCGATGATCTGGAAAGAGCAAGAATATCGATACAACTATCGATAATTTTGATTCTATCGATATTATCGATTTCACAAACTATGGTAATACCATCGAAGGAAGAAATTGAGCGACAAAAACAATATCGTATTACTATTGTTACGATTATCGAAGTACAACTCTATCGATACTTTGTGCTATCGATACTATCTATAGTAGAACCGATATTCTGATTTTCGCGGGTCAACTATAGATTGATGGACTATAGATAGTTCAGGAACACTACGCAGTATTAGTAAGTATATATATATATTTTTTATTTTTTTTTTATTAATTTTAGCAGCTAGGTATAAAGCTCAAAATAATATGTGAGATATTTATGAAATAATTAATAAAAAACAAAGAATGCGCTTGCTCGTACCCTCTTAAGTTGTTAAATAAATCAATGTCGTTTTGAGTTGCTACAGCATTGAAACTTCGGCTTGCTATTAACAGATAACTATGCGTCAGTAATTAGTGCTCGCTCTGTTATAAAATAACATTAAAATTTGTAAAAAATTTAATGAATTTCACCGAAGGCTGTCTTCTAACTACGCCGTTTAACTCTCTTCTAAGCAACTTCAATACTGGTAAGTGGCTTCATGTATGTAGAATGTTCGCGAGCTTCTGAGAAAGGCAATCTGGGAAGCAGCCGGTAAAGCCTGCGGCTTATCTCTGGGCGAACAAATGCGGGCTGTCCGTCACAATCTGGAACACCTATGTGATGTGAGCAGAGCGGGACTTGAAGCTGTTTTTGGCACTCGTTTTTCCCGAAATGATTGAAGCTTTTGGACCGTAGGTTTTGTCCGTGGGTTTTACCTCGCATCGATAATTGACTGACCCAAAGAACATGTCGATTTTTGACTAAGTTAATAATTATCAATATAAAAAACAGACTTCATAAAAATTACAGAACTGAACCAAATTAAAATAGGACCACACGGGAAACACTAGCTTTCAAATAAAAAGAGAATCATCAAAATCGGTTTACACCACAGACATTTAATACAGAACAGACTGAACATGTTTTTTACAACTACATTCGCAAAAACAGTTATGTTTGCATCTCTCTCGATTACACAAAAATCATATATTCGTATCTCTTTTTGTCGTAACGTTGCAACATAATAGAAAAAAATGAGCATGTGGTACGGTGTTCCAAGTTGCCATTTTGCTAAGCCGACAGGAGGCAGACAGCGAAAACCACGGCTTGCAATAATTACCTAAAATAAAAGTTATTTTTACATATTTCGTTTAAAAAATACGAAAATACTATGGTAAAGTGCAGTGTCCTCATGTGTTTTAATTCATCTCATAAGATGCCACCCGGTATAACGTTTCATAGGTAAGTTTCGTGTGTCATAATAGAGCGTATTTTGAATTGCAAATTTTTCTTGTTATTTTTCATAAACTTTACAATTTGAAGGCTTGGGAAGGTTGTGTTTCTTCCAATTTAATAAATGTACAAGTTTGGTGGGTGTAATAAAAGTTGATAAGTAGTTTTCTTTAAAAAATTATTGATTCGATCATTGTTTGGCGTTTGAGGTACTTAGACATTGTCCAGGGAACGTATTCAGTAGTATAATAATTAAAATAGATGATTCAGCTCGATGTGATTATGATGACATGAACCTTTTTCATTAATAACTAGCTACTTTTCTTAAGTAATGTAAATAAAGTAACTACCTATTGTGGTTCATGTCATATACACCTAGTGATCTAGATGGTGTAATTAAAGGGTTATTTAGACATATTTCAAGTAACAAACATTTTTATTACATTTAAGATTTCCCAAGGATGAAATGTTGAGAAAAGCATGGGTGAAGAATTTGAACCGAGAAAATTGGCAGCCCAGTACAGCAAGTTTATTGTGCTCAAAGCATTTTGAGGCACATTTGCTCGACCGGACTGGTTTCCGAACAATCCTTGCCCAAGGTGCCATCCCTACATTATTTGAAGAAGTAAGCACTATTCTATTCTTCTTATTTTTTATGCTTATTGGAACAACAGTTTTCAATGATCAGTCGCTATCACTATCATGAATCTCAAGTTGTACCTACTAAATTATGATAACTTGCATGTTATAATTTTCAGAGTGATAACATATCAAGCGAAAAGGAAGCCATAAAAAGAAGTTTTACTGGCAAAAATGTTCTGCGGGAGCTGCAGAATACCTCATTTTCATCAGATCCTGCACCACATGACACATCTGGCAAAGAGGTATGGGTAAAAGTGCCATATTTTTTAAGACACTTGGCCTCTAATTGAACTAGTATTAATCAGAAGTTCTATTTAAAAGAAGTATTTCCGATTTTTACAACACATTTTAATATGATATCAGAGCCGAGTTAGTGATGTCAGCAAAATTCAGCATACAATTAACTTTTTTGTCTAATATTTATTTGTCACCACAGCATACAAACGTAAATACCGCTCGCTATCAAATTGATTACATTAGGTACCATATTTTATTTACTAAAGAAACTTATAAAACACGGTTAATTAAAATAACTCAAATTAAACTTTAAAAGTAAAATAAAAACTATATCTTTAATAAACAAATTTCAAGTGCAACTTTTTTTAAATTATAGGTTTGCGTTTGACTACTATCTCGCCTGATGTTAAGCTATGATGCGGAATGTCTGTAGCACGCTTGCCTAGAAGAAACCGAGTCACTCGTGATTTTCACTCCCAGAAAATTTGTGTTTTTAACTAGTTGAATGTTTGTGTTTCTGTTTTGTACAGAAACACAAAAATTAAAAATAAATATAATAAAAATTCTGTGTTGTAGTTATAATTATTTTAGCCTATATTTTTTTTAAATTCATTTGTATATATTTCAGGGATTTGTTATTGTTGTATTATTATTGGAATTAAATCACGATTTGTTCCTTTATTGCGAAAATTGCAGTAGGTATATTTAAATGCTAGCTGTCAATTTAATTATTTTTGCCGACCACTAAATTGCTGACTAAGCATAATTTCGTTGCTGACGAAAAAGTCTTTATTTAGGTGACCTTTAAATTATAATAATTTTATAATACATTTTTCAGGTTTCGGCAATAGCCAGCACGCCTGGAGTCTCGCGTCCCGCCAAGATATTGGAAGAACGTGTGATTATTTCAGAAAAATCAAAATATAAAATAAAAATAAATTCTCTTTACTTTAATAAATTGACTTGTGTAATTTGATATAATAAGAGTTGTGTAATGTTGTGATGTGATATTATTTTTAAATGTTTAGTTAATTTTTCCTTAGGTCTTTAAGTTTGTTTGCATGCCGAAAGGTCGATTATGGCGCTCTTCTACTGTACATTTTCCATCATATGTACCCATATTATACGCAATAAAATGAATATGAATACGAAAAAAAAAATTGACTTGGTCTAGTTTGTTTCAATATTAATACCCAGTGGGACCATCCATAAATCATCCGTAACAGACGCACGAATCACGAACCGCCGTCTGACCAACAGGAGAGAAAGAGAAAAATTACTCTTTTCGTCCCGTTTGTTGGACGTCGGTCCGTCAACTAAATCCATACATATACGTCTGTTAGCACTATTATAAAATATGTCCTTGAGTCCGGCCCGCGTTTTGCAAATGTTTGCGTGTAATGTCTATGTAGTGTATTTTGCATCAATATTTCTGTGGCTTGTTGGGTCTGCTTGTATTATATGTCTGTGGTTTACACAGTCGAAAGTTCTGAGGTAACAATCATAAAAAAAACAGTCGAATTGAGAACCTTCTCCTTTTTGGAAGTCGGTTAAAAATATGGTGTGAGACCTGCAATTTTTACCTATTAGGGTTCCGTAGTTCTAACTTTTTGTCCGTCCGTCTGTATGTGTCTAGTAAAAAGTTGCCCGGCGCTTTCATTTCTAAATTATGAGACAACAACTTATAGCTTGCCATCCTAATAGGTTATTTTAAAAAGCTTCATTCAAATTATTCCAAATATTATGTGACGTTCAAAGTCCATTGGCCTTGATCTGTACAATTAATGTTTCCTGAGTAGTTTTCTTTTTGGAAAACCATGAAAAGTATGTTATGTCGGGATGATAACATCTCTGAAATTTGGCTAAAATCAGTTTGTTCTAAATTTTCTATAACCACCAATTTCTGAACTATAAATGTAACCACAATAATATGGTTTTGGCTGCGTAACCCTACCATACGCGTGTCTCGACACGCTCTTGGTCAGTTTTATCATTACTATTTAACTCCTAGGGTTTTTTCTAAACTACACGAATGTGTAAACACTCTCTTTTGATATGGTCAAATAAAGAGGAGACAATAATATATTCTGTGATTGTAACAAAAAGAAAAGAAAAGAAATTGCGCAGTCGTCCAAGAAAAGAGACAATATCAATAAAGTATTCTGAAGAAGCGTTGCAGTTTGAAAGGTAGAAATGGAAATTCAGAATCTGTTTATTTTATTGCTGAGAATGCTGTAGACATTCGCGTTTTCGTAAAGAAATAAAGTTAAAGCGCAATCGAAATGGGATTCTTGAGCTATTCAAAATAAAGAAACCCGTAGCAAGGGACAGATACGTTGCAAAAATAACTCTGTAATGATGGACGGATGGCCTCCTCGAACTTCAATACAAAGAGGGTAGTTGGAAAGGGCCAACAAGCATTGTAACTTGACCTGCCGCTGATATATTACAAAGTAGTTAGCCCATCGCCTTACCCTAATAAATTTTACAGTAACTTAGGAGTAAACTTGTTTCATTAATGAGTAATTAGCTAACCTGAAAAAATACACCAGCAATTGTTACTCTAATTGTTTTTCATTCTTTCTGAGAGGAATTTGGCTTCGCACCTTTGCCAGTGTCGAGTATTTTATTTAGTAAATGTCATCAAACAAGTCATAGTCGCAGTCAGAGTCATTTCAAGCAAAGTAAGTTACGGGCAAGTCTGAGACATGTCCCAGTAAAGTTTTGTCCGGAAACTAATTATTCACTTCCTTCCCAAATGCTTAACCTTTTCTTAATATTGAGAAGATCGAATACTGTATTTACAAAATGTGCTATCAATAACGATCAAGCTACAACATAAAATATCGAAAAAAAATGCTACTTTTATGATATCTATAAGAAAGATATGGATAAAATGTAAGAAAAATACCGCTTAGAAGAAAAATCCTCAAAAACCAAATTCTAACTTGATGACTAGAAAAATCGTATAATAATCGTAAATAGGTGGGTCTTTATCGTAGAACCTTTTGTATGAGGAATCTAAAATATTTCGTTTTATATTAATAACTAATGACCCGCCCCCGCTTCACACGGGTGTAAGTTTTATATTATATTATTCTAGAATGATATGCCATAGCCTGTGAGTAAACCTGGTCATAGCTAAACACATTCGTGAAAACCACATTTAAATCAGTTCAGTGGTTTAGGAGATGTGCGTGCACAAACAAACAGACAATAACTCTAATAACTGTCGTATACAGCTGCTTATTTTAAATCGCCCTGTGTTTTTTTTAATATCTCGCAATTGTAGTTTTTTTAATCTCTACAATTTTTTATTATATGTGTAGATAGAAGATTAAATATATCACTTTGTTATCCACCGAAAAAAATATACTAAAGGAACTTAATAATAATAAATTAATACAAAACCGGCAGTATAATAGGCGGCCTTATCGCTTTAAGCGATTTCATCGAGGCAACCTTTGGATGGACATAACTTAAAGATGAGTAAGGGTCGGCGGTATAGACAATACATATAGTATACATACAGTCATGCATACAAATAAATACTGAATATACAAATAATACTATGTACTTACCAATAAATACTATAAATAATACATAAGTACGTGCAATTATAAAGGAAGATAGTGCTCGTGTTTATATGACAACATGTCGAAAAAAACACGGATGAATAAATAAATTATGCTCCACATTCATAGCCCTTCACGAGGATTCCCTGTGTCGGGAATGCCATGGAATACACACAAAGACACGAACAACTGACAAAAAGATCCAGATACTTGTCTTAATTTCATAGAACATCTCATCATCATCATCACTTGATTGCCCCGGTGGCTCAGTAGGTATAGTGAACCTGCCTTATGGGACCCTTGAGCTATTCGAAATAAAGAAACCCATAGCAAGGGACAGATACATTGCCAAAATAACTCTGTAATTATGGACCCATGGCCTCCTCGGACTACAATACAAAGAGGGTAGGCGCTTGAGGGGGTGGGTTCGATTTCCACCTAGGACAAACATTCATGTGATGAACATTTGTGTTTGTTTCATGTCTGTGGCGTAATATATAATTATTTAAGTACGTTTTTTTAAGACTATCAGTCTCTGGCGGCCATATTACAAGCTTTGCTTAGTTTGGAGTAGGATGACCTTACGTGTAAAAAATGTCCCAGATATTTATTTATCAGCCAGAAAACAACCACTGCTGACCATAGTCCTCCCCCTTAGAACTCCACACTGAACGACAGCCTGCCATCTGCATCAACTGGTTCCCCGCGACTCTTACGATGTCGTCGGTCCATCTAGTGGGAAACCTACCTATGCTGCATTTTCCGGTTCGTGTTCTTCACTCAAGAACCTTTCTTCCCCATAGGTTGTAGGTTCTTCGAGCGATGTGGCTTGCCCATTACCATTGCAACTTACAAATTTTAATAGCTATCTCGGTATCTGGTTCTTTGTTAAATATCCTCGTTCCGGATTCTATCGCGCAGATTTTCCGAGCATAGCTCTCTCCATTACCCGCTGAACGCTGTAGTTTCATTCAAACATTTACCTGGCTGGGAATCGAACCCGGGACCTCCTGCTCATGAGGCAGACATGCTACCATTGATATAAACATTACAACAATACCAAAAACAGATCACCAAATGCTCCTTTTCAATTAGGTAAAGCTTTTACTTTTCTATTGCCACGTAGAAAAAATCAAAATAAACAATAACATAATAAACCCAGGCATTCTGATACATGTTACGTTTCCGGTACATGTTACTGGGATAGGAACTATTCAATTCATGTATCAAAAGAGGCGCTTATGAGGTTTCAGCGCGGTCTTATTCAGCGTACCTACACAGTACACGCACAAAGGGAAACTTTCTCGGCTTCGTATCGCTCGTAATATTATGCAAATGTTACCTGCTACGTTCTACAGATCAAGCATAACGTAAGAAGTTCCCGTGTTAAGTTTCACAATGTATGTATATAAGTAGCCTTGTATTATTGAATTTTCTACTCTAAAAAATAAGTATGTATGCCGCTGGCCAGATAAATGGATGACATCCTAAATTTGTTCGCACCCACCCAACAGGTTCACCGCGTACCAAAATCCAACAAACCAAAAGAATTAAAAGTCGAGAGTTTTACTGGATTGAAGAGTTCCACTATCATTCTTCTAGCTCCATCATCAGACCTGTTTGATGGTACCAAATTATTGTATTAGCATCCGGATTACTTATAATTGCATAACTACTAATCGATACAAGAATTAGCACATTACATTCCCGCCTGTAGTTCTCTCGCTCGCACATTATCACATAATTGAAGAATAAAATCATTGCAAAAAGTGACAAAACCAAATTTTACTGACATAACAATGCAAATAAAGAAATTTTTGTTTACGCTATCTTTTAATTTGAAGGCTTATTTATTGCTCCGCGAAATAAAATAGGATGTTTTGTCACTTTTTGTATATTCACTAAATAGACTTGCTGTGGTATTGATGATGAGACTTCGTTCTGGACACATCCCATCAAATAAATTCAGATACACTCAATAATTTTATATCTTCAAGAAGTCTGTAGTTGAAATACCAGGCTTTTTTGTTTACCATGTGAAAAGTGGTATGCTATTAAAATGGTAAATGACAAAACAATGATACTGCTGCTTTTGAATGACGTCACTACCACAATTGTCACCCAATAATTGCAAAATATCAAATAGATACATCAATAGTTATCAAAAAAATGACTTCATAGTTAGTAAGCTCTCAAATAAATTATTCGTGTTATTTACTCAGCCAAAGTCAATGATATTTTTGTGGGAACACTGAGGGCCTCCTCTTCATAATAAAAAATAATAACATAAATCTATTCACATAAATTAAAATTAACGGACCGATTATGGAGCTGCCTGATGTTGGTTACAGATAGTTCAATATTAGTATACATAGTTACAAGACACGCCAATAAAAGCACGTTAGTAAAAAATACAAATCAAATGTAGAGCTCGCATGTTTGGTAATATCTATACTACTTATGTTTATCACAATATAATTTCACCGGAAAATATGTTACTTTCAGGAGGGAAATGAAATTGCTGATATTCCATTTGGATTATTTACATTATGCATATAACGGACCGGTAAGCGCAGCATAGGACGTCCGCCCACAAAATGGACAGACGACCTAAAAGAAAACGCAGGAAAACGCTGGGATGCAGGCCGCTTCCAACCGGCAACTTGCAAATCTGAACAGCTATGTCAGTGACTGTGGTTCTTTGGCGAATATCCTCGTTCCGGATTTTATCGTGCAAAGAAACTCCGAGCATAGCTCTCTCCATTGCCTGCTGTGCGACTCTAAATACCTGCCAAGTGCGAGTCAGATCGTCATCGTCATCAACAGTTTCGAAAAAAAAAATTTTTTTCATTCAATACGGGATCTTTTATTACCCATGATAACTTACGGATTGCTGAAGCGATTGATTATATGATATTTATGTTTACTTTTTAGGGTTTTTTTTTTTTTATGATACTGTGTGACGAGACGAGCGAAGTCGCTCTCCTGATGGCTTTTCACGCTTTCCCATAACAGCTCAATGCCACTCAGAATTTTGAACTTCAACTGTTCAAAACCCTGGATGACAATGCACTGCGCTCGTCACCCCGAGATATAAGATGTCAAATCTCTGTGTGCTCTGTAATTTCGCTGGAAACATTGCCCTTCAATCCGGAACACATTAGTGTTTGCACACTACTGCTTGGCGGTTGAATAACTGGCAAAGGTGTGGTACTTCCCCAGACGGACCCCAGCAAAAGAGTCCTACCACTACAAAAAAACTACTACCTACTTGCCCAAAAAATGCTGGTGTGACTCTACGGCATCTTTCCAGCGATAATATCTAGGCGGCTATGGGGAACTCCAAAAAACCCCTTCTTGACATGGCGATCCTTGGTCTTTCTCAGCATATCTGTCTAGCAGCAGGTGTGACACATGGTGGTGTGTAATCTAAATAATAAAAGATAATTTCACTAAATCCTTAAACTACGGGCACGCAAAGCGCACCCTCATAACATAAGATAATGAAACAGTTTTACTTGTTTGTAATCCTTTTGTTAAGTTACTTTCATATTAAAGCGCGATACACACCTAAGAGACGAGGCATGTGATTATAAAATAATTGGCTCACCTTTGACCGCCTACTCGCCTAATGTTAAGCGATGATACGGTCTATGATGGAGCATGCTTGCCCAGAAGGAACCGATTTACTCGCTACTTGAAGATTGTATCTATCAGGCAGCAAAGTCAAATCAAAGCTCGTGTCAATATCAACCATGAAACAGTGTCACCATTTCATGCCCGCCCTGATCAGAAAAATTAACAGGAAGAAATTCTGCGGGACCAGGACCCGGGAAAATCAAAGCTTGTAACATGGCTGCCAGAGACTGATATAGGTACGTACATATATACATTTTTGACTGATCCAATGCACACTCTCCGAAATTTATTCGGTAAAAAACCGATTGAGTATCAGTTTGCGTTGATCTTCAAGAAGTCTGAACTAGGGATTCGGTGCCGATGAGCTTCTTGGTACGTTTTTCAATGGAACCCAATGCCCCAATGTTACTCCAAATAAAACTGGCCAAGTGCGAGTTGGACTCGCGCACCAAGGGTTCCATACAACATTATCTATAAAAACGGCAAAAAAATTACGGGTGTACCCAATAATTACTGACTTCAAAAAAGGATGACCTATTGCCAACCGAGCTCAGTGGCATGCACTTCTATCCAGCAGTGGAGAGATAGGGGCCGATGATGATGATGACGATGATGAAAAAAGAAGTAAGGTTCTCAATCCGTTTTTTTTGTAAGACATACTAGTACCACATCTAGTACCTAGTATATAAAATCGCAAAAGGGTTGGGCCTTGCAGTTGTTCTGACAATTGGATTTGGAACAAATCTCCTTCCGAAAACGATCGCGAGCTGGTCCATTTTATTTCCCAGCAGGGTTACTCTTTACATTGGGATATTTTACTACTGCACACAATCGGCCGCTTTTTACACCACAGCTGCGTAAAGCTTAAACAAAGTGGTATTTTATGTCTCAACAGCACTTCGGATACCTTCTCTTATTGCATGTAGAAATCATGTTGCTTCTTACCTTTTCAGGGCCTACAATGTTTTGGAAATACATTATAGTTACCTACAGACTTTTTCTCAAGGGCGTTATTATATACTTACTTGTGATTGTTATGCAAATAATCCGTTCTGAATGAAATTAAACGACTATACTTTATAGTATGTTACTTCTGAAACAAAGGGGACTTTGATGGACAAAGGTGAAAAATAAAAAAATAAAAATTGAGTCACACTTAACAGAAATTTATCAATGATTATACTGGGTCCAAGTTTTTTAGTCTGTGTATTGCTGTTATGATTTTTACCTACTTTGGTACGAACCTAACGAAGAAATTCACGAAAATACAACGTTAGTAATGAACTAATATAGAAGCATGTTTTAAAAATCATATTTTAAATCAGTGAGACAATAATAAAGTAAAATAAAACACCTAGATTGCAAATAATTTGTAAGCTTCAGATAGACATCACGTAGCCTGCCCATTTATTTTCGCCAGCAGCCGTGCATGAAAACTTCATTACTGTTACTATGTTGCATTTTCACTATGCATTGACATGAAGCTCTCGTAATGAAAGACATAGTAGTGATTCAGGTTTGTAGCGGATAGTGTGAATAAGAAAGCAGTTATATGATGTTCATTTTAGATACATACACCGTTATGACATAGTGTTAATTCCATTAAAAATAAGTTCTGCCTAATAGAACATTACCACTCGTATTTATTACTCACTAGCCGTCCGCCCCAGCTTCGCACGGGTGTAAGCTCGGCCTTCGGCCTTGCTACAAAATATAATGTAGCCAATGTCACCCGGGGATAGTGTAGCTTTCCAACAGTGAAAGAATTTTTCAAATCGGTTCAGTAGTTTCGGAGCCTATTCAATGCAAACAAACAAACAATCAAATCTTTCCTCTTTATTATATTAGTATAGAAGTATAGATATAGATTGTAAGTAAAAAAGTACCTATAAAGTCAGTATTTAACGGTCAAGTTACCACATAAGCTACAAGTAGAACAACGTTTTTCCACGCGTCCTCAGATCTGTGTTTTTTCCATTTGACACCCAAAGCACACAAAGGCCTACATGTACCGACAGCAACACAAGTAGCGAAATTAAGTGTTGCGTCAGGATTTTTCGTTTGTGTTTTTACATTTTTGCGAACCCTCTTATTGCCTCGAAAACTCGGAAAAGCACCTATATAAGCACAACAATGCCCAAGATTTTTTCGTTGAATTTCGATTGGATGCAATTCTGTAGGTAACAAAGGAAATGGCAGGTGTTGTAATTTTTCAAATAAAATTAATGCCTACATTTGTAGGGTACTTATTGAAAATATATTTTTTTTGTAGTAAATTGTGATTTGAAGACACCCAGATTGTAACTATCGGGGAACGCATTTCACAAACTAGTAGTGCGCACAATAAAAGTAGGTAAACATTTATTTTGTTGTAAGTATATTTTTCTTTTATTGGTAGGTAGATTTGATTTTTAATACACGTTTTTGGGCGTACCTTTTTTACTAAACTTTAATTTATTACCTTTGATTATACACTAAATCCAGAAAATTGATTAAACCATTTTTTTATGGTTACGAAAAATTTAAGCCGTTCATTATTATTTTAATTTGTACAGAATAACGAAAAAGAGCTTTTGTATTGGAGTTTATAGAACACTAGCTGTACCCGCAACTTCATCCGCAATTTCTTCAGAAAAAAATAGCCTATGTCCGTCCTCATGATACATACTATTACCTCGCAAAATTTTATCGATATCGGTTAAGCCGTTTAGCCATGATTATGTAGCAAACAGACAGAGTTACTTACGCATTTATAATATTAATAATAGTGTCAAGTGTGATGATGACATGTGTTACCTTCACCTAATTTCTTAACTTGGATAATAATAAAAAATATAATAAAGCATTATAAATAATTTACACCTGTCTTGATAACCACGTAAACGACCTTCACACTACAATTCATTTATTTATTAGATTTGCCCATTGTGTGGAATATTTTGCAATTTTATGAATGGTATGACTCATTTCTTTTGAGTATTTTGCAAACAACGCACCTGTTTAAAAGTCCGATCATACAATATGATCTCTTGTTCTAATTTGATACTGTTTATGAGTTTTCTTTACAATAATTGCGGGTAGTAACATTTTCTAACCTTTATATTTTGTCCCAAAAAAATTAAGAAAATTTTCCGCGTTCCAGTTGTGTACCCAATAAATAATTCACTACATATAATTTGTAACTAAATTAAAATAAATTGGCAAGTTCTTATATAAGGAAATAGGAACTACTTATTTATTACCAGTATATCTCGACATCGAAATGTTTTCAATAACATTTTGAACTGGGGCGTCCATGCGAAAGCTTTGCCTATTTGCATTGTAAATGATTTCACTTCTACTCAAACTTCATGTAGCATAATTAAAATAATATTTTAATTTAAAAAAAAATATACAGGAGATTTTAATCTTTTTTCTTTTGATATGCAATATTTCCTTTGCTATTTTTGTTTTGATATGTTATAAGCTTTTATTTAACATGCCCTATTAGTATGTTCGTATGTGAAGGACAAATCTTACAACTGAATTTTAGACCAGTTATCCTCAACTGATTGAACTGAAATTTGACATACTTATGTAAGTTCGGTGACAATGCAATGTTATAGTACTATCGAGCTGGTCTACTGAAGGAAGACAGAAGGTGGCCATAGGAACTCCTAAACGAAATGATGTAACCCCGTCAAGTTTGGGTTTGTAGGGTTTGTCTTCCCAAGCACTTTGGTTCTAAATTCTAGATAAATTCAATATGGCGGACGCCCCAAGATGGCGGACAAAATTTTCTTATCTACCATCATGATATGGGTATCAAATGAAAAGGTTTGCTGAGAAGAATAAGAAACAGCTGTTTTTTTATTTATAAAGATTTTTTTAACTATTAGTAGGTACATTCTATTAAAAGTTTATGAAATGTTACTTATTTTCAACAATACCAAAACCTTACTATGATTCAGATCAATTCAGATTCATCTGAATATGTATATTTTTTTTTACATTTCAGCATATCAACTTATTTCCTCCAATTTAGAAAAGTAGTTTTTCGAAAACCCTTGGAGGAAAAATTTGAGAGTGGACTTCATTAAATTACTGACATAAAATAAACAATTTTAATGTTATGGTTTACTTATTTTATATTCGTTTGATAATACGGCTTTTTTTTTTCATTTTATGCCGGAAAATCCTGAAACCTAAAATTGTTTTTATAGTACGTACTGCTCTAACGATTTGTAAACGAGGCAAAGTTAACGGGAAAGAGCGAAAATAAGTTCTAATGTGTCCCAAGCGAGTGTGCTGGTCTGGAATTCGTATATTTATAGATTTGGAAATTTTCCGGGAAATTCAAAATGTCTCTAGAGCAATCTTCAAAGTTTAAAATGGCCGTTAGTTATTATTAACCGTGTAAATATTTTAGTGAACTGACTACGAAATTCGATCTTTAATAAAAAAAATTTGTATACACATGTTTTTGGTTACAGTCCAGTTCAGATTTTAGTTACTATTTATTTAATAAGGATTTAATTGATTGTAATCTGTTTTGTGTATCTAAATAAATAAATGACTCGCATGACGTTGCGCTTGGATATTATATTGTATGGGACTAGTTGTGTAGTTGTAGTTGTTTCGATAATTACCTATTATGCGTTAATAAAAAAAATTGGTGAATGTACTAAGTTTTGTTAAAAATCATGTATTTTTGAAGTGAAAACTTCTTTAGGCGTGTTGTGCACTTTTTGGGTAAACAAAAATCATAGAACTCGCGTTATGTCACCGATCGCTGTACCGTGTATTTTAAAACAGCGCCATCTCTTCTAGAATAGGTGAATTACTACTTAAGTTTTTACTTCTGACGTGCAGTCGTATGACTGATGTTTTTTTTTGCTATATATGCAGTAAGGACGCTGCCTGTCAAAGATTTTTGGTACTTTAAAAATAACCATGTATTGATAACCAAAGTAGCCAATTTAATAGATCACGTTTGAAACTTCATCAAGATTCTACGTTACCTTGTAAGAATATTATTTATTTTTTCAAAGTTAGAACAACCATTTTATAACTCAAGAATGCCTAGGGCCGATTTTCATGATCTTTGATTTGTTGGATTTTTCTCCACCCCGAGTTACAGGATAAGTATTAAAATATCAGAAAAATTCACGAAAATAAAAATTCTGAAGAAAAAACATTTTTCCATACATTTTGTATGGAACGGCAAGAATTGTAGTCTATACAGTATAGTATGTTTTTGTAGTGTTGGTTTTAGCTTGTATTTTTAACCGACTTCCAAAAAGGAAGAGGTTCTTTACAGTTATTTAAAATGTTTGTTACCTTCCTCAGAACTTTTGACTGGGTGAACCGATTTTGATGATTATTTTTTTATTTGAAAGCTGGTGCTTCCAGTGTCGTCCCATTACAATTTGGTCCAGTTCTGATATTTTTATGAAGTCGTTTTTTTTATATTGATAAAGATGTTAAAGGCACTTGTGCACTAAAAAAACAACATAATATAACATCATAAAAAAGTTATTGTCATCTAAGTCAAATAATGTTGTTGTAGCTATTAAGGAGGTTATTTCAAGGAGGTATATAACACAGGGGAAACCGAGGGGCGCAGCTAGTATAGAATTATTCTTCGTTTGGCCACTAACTCTATGTCTCTTCCTTGCCAAAGTTCATAAAGATTGGTTAGTAACTGTTAAGTATTCAAATAAAAATAAAAAAATTACAAATTTTCTCTTTACGGCATGTCCTTGATTATGTGAAACTAGTAAACAACAAAATAAAACAAATAAGTCGTATTGTACATATTACGATTCAAGATTTGGTGGGTAAAAGTTGTGTGAAAATACCGCACTTAAGTGCGGTATTTTTTTTGCGGTAAAAGAAATGTTCTGTTCACATTGGGTGGAAAATTTTATAGCCATCCGATAAAAAAAATACGAATTGGTAATACCGTCCTCCGTAAACTTTACGAGAAACCTTTGAATTTATTGAGATGGATAGTTTTTAGACAGTAAAAAGACCTGGGGCTCGATTTTTGAACCGCTCGTATGATTTCGAACGAAAATATCATGCGAAATTAAAGATTTTCAATTGATAGTAAGCAAATTCAGATGGTTCAACCCTGCTCGTTTTCTTGTTTTCGAATAATAACCGTTTTACACAAAATATTATACAATATAGGGTTAAGTCTATCACACACGTAGCTGTTATATATATAATTATAAATCAAATTTCTATGCACAGCTATAATATATATTATAGCTGCGTGTGTGAAACACAAAGAAAGTATTGAAAATATATCATGATATGCTTAGCTTTGATTCATATTAATATATATTTTAGCTTAAATTATTAATTTATTATTGAATTATGTACACACGAGAACAAAAAAGTTGTTAAAATATGGTAAAAGTAGTTAATAATATAGATGATTATAATGACCATTTTGCTTTGTACCGACTGTTCCGTATACTTTTGGTATACATAATAATATAATGCTAATTAATATGCAAAAAAATGCGCAATACCATTCCATACCTTGTTCAGTATTTTCCACAAATACAATTGAACAATACTTATATCAACTGTCACATTACGCATGTATAGTTCCTCGAAAAATCATTGTAATGAACATAACAAAAGGTAGAGTCATTATAAAGGAGCATTCATACGTTGCAAATAGCTTGTGCAAGTAAAATTGCCGATTATTATGCATGCGCAAATGCACAGGCTGCGATAAATTATCTGCGCGTTGGTTGATTGAACATGTAAAGGCACAAGGTGGTTGATAAAAGAAACAGGGATCTCCCTTCGGTACATCGGCCATGTTTGTATAACGCCAGGCGATATACATTAGCTGTTAAAAACAATAAACATCCCTAGGGAAAGACGCCATTTTAAGCAATCAGCGTGCCGCACACCCCATCTGACATCTGATTTTTTTCCTTATCGATAATAGAGAATTCTTAAACTTCAAGACAGAGAAAAAAGTCTACGCGCACTGCCAATCGCGCGGATCAAACGTCGAATTAAATTGAAATTTTGCACACTTATCAAGGACCGATGACAATTAATTAATTTAGTTTTTCCCATCATCCTTACTAGGATCTTCAGGATTAGCGATTTTAAAGCGTGTCTTTTAGTTTATTAAACTGCGAGTGTTATTATATTGTAATGGTAGAAAAACAACCAATGGGCTTCCTCAATTAATGGTCACCGCAGGCGTCGCCTAAGGACACCTAAAATAATTCAGAGCATTGGCAGTACATTTCCTACCATAGCCAATATTCAAGAACCAAAATGCAGATATGTCTGGGTGTGTACGTGTAATCAGAGTCATTATGTACATGATACCTAAGATCTGCATGTGAATTGAAATGTGCAAATAAATTATTGGGTATTGAAAAGATCTTCCGAGCTATAATTGCTCGTCCATCCATAGTATCTACGCTGTATGTTATATGTAATCCATTGGGTGCAGATATATATAGGGAGATCTTTCTAAGGCTCATCCAGATAAGATATTGAACTTCTGTGTACCTAGAGATTGCAACTTTTAAACTTTTGCGATTAGATTACACCTTTTATTGCCTATCCTTACGGCGTATTGTACTGTGTACCTGTTATGTATTCTAAGCTTACGGCTACCTGTTTAAATACATATTACCGCTGACACAATACTTCTCATTTAGATGACAATAAATTTCGATTTCATTACAGACTTTTACTGGTAACACAAAAACAGTAGACGGCACTAAGCCAGTAGGTAACTAATCTAATTAATGATTCTACTACACAACAATCGGCAATAAAGCAAGGTGCGTCCAATGTCAATGCCTCAGCATTGTAAGTCAGTTTGTATCGACATGAAACCAGCCCTAAATATAAACAATAGGTAGGCCCTATACATGTCGCGTAAGTACGAAACCAACTTAGTCAAAATTTTAAGTTTTTAATTAGAAAACGTTATTAAAAATTCATAGAAAGCAAGATCAGCTAGCAATGAATTATTTTTGTCGCCAACAATGTAATATTTATATCGTGACAAAGGTGTAAAAAAAACATCTGTTCCATAGAAAAAATTCATTGACACTCGACAAAATGGTTTAAACAACTGTTTTTTATTTTGCGATTTTAGTATTTGTTCTATAGTAAACGTTGTTAATAATGATGAGTACAATGACCTCATTTCGGCTTAATACAGGGTACATGCAACAGGGGCCTTACGCCTAAATGTAACCGCGGGCCCAAATACGCGCAGTTGCAAAATCACGCGACCGCAAACGCGATTAGAGTTGGGCGTAAGACACCTGGTATCTGAAATATCTTGTTACACTTATAAGGCAGGTAAATACTCAATAACTTATTATTTACTTCCTGCAAGCTATAAATGATGTCCTTTTATCATTGTCATTTGTCATAGCAATTTTTTTATTGCAGTTGCAAAATAAATTGTGCGCTCGGTCAGAGGTCGTTTCCACCATGTCATAAAAATTGAAGGTGGTTGACTCCTTTGTGAGTAAACTGAATTGATTTTATATCAGCGCCTTCTGTTAAGAGGCCACTCCCTTTAACATCTACCTCGCTCGCACATTTTCAATATTTTTGAAGATAACAAACAGCATCACTGAGAGGATATTAAAAATAATTCTCGCAGTTAAAAAAATTAAAAGCACGCTTCATCGCATTGTCATCGGTCCGTGATAAGTATGCAAATTTCAAATCAATCCGACGTTTTTAAAGGGGTGAAAATCACGTTCAACGTTTCTGTTACATAGATACATACAAAGCTAATAAAAACGTGTTAAAAATCGATTACGCATAGAATAACATTGCAAAAAAATGATTCAGCTCATTGAATTTCATGTTCGAATAAAAACAAGATTTCTGGATCTCTTCCGCCATTATATCTTTACTAGAAAAAATAGCCTATTTCCGTCCTCACGCAAACTTTTATCAAGAACGGTTAAGCCGTTTAGCCGTGATTATGTAGCAAAAAGACGGACGGACAGTGGATTATTTATACAATACACAAAACAAAATCGTCCTAACTATGACTAAATGATCTTTCATTAGGTGGATTCCTCTCTGTCGTCTGCCGTGCAGAATAAGTATGAAAATATCGGAAATTTAAAGAAAGAAAAAATTTAGAAAATTGTTTTTCCCATACATTTTGTATGAAACGGTAAGAATTGAAGTCTTTACATTGACATAATATTACAACATAGAAAAAAAAACATCTATATAAAAATATTGAAAATGTGCGAGCGAGGTAGATGTTAAAGGGAGTGCCCTTTAACATCTACCTCGCTCGCACATTTTCAATATTTTTGAAGATAACAAACAGCATCACTGAGAGGATATTAAAAATAATTCTCGCAGTTAAAAAAATTAAAAGCACGCTTCATCGCATTGTCATCGGTCCGTGATAAGTATGCAAATTTCAAATCAATCCGACGTTTTTAAAGGGGTGAAAATCACGTTCAACGTTTCTGTTACATAGATACATACAAAGCTAATAAAAACGTGTTAAAAATCGATTACGCATAGAATAACATTGCAAAAAAATGATTCAGCTCATTGAATTTCATGTTCGAATAAAAACAAGATTTCTGGATCTCTTCCGCCATTATATCTTTACTAGAAAAAATAGCCTATTTCCGTCCTCACGCAAACTTTTATCAAGAACGGTTAAGCCGTTTAGCCGTGATTATGTAGCAAAAAGACGGACGGACAGTGGATTATTTATACAATACACAAAACAAAATCGTCCTAACTATGACTAAATGATCTTTCATTAGGTGGATTCCTCTCTGTCGTCTGCCGTGCAGAATAAGTATGAAAATATCGGAAATTTAAAGAAAGAAAAAATTTAGAAAATTGTTTTTCCCATACATTTTGTATGAAACGGTAAGAATTGAAGTCTTTACATTGACATAATATTACAACATAGAAAAAAAAACATCTATATCAAAGGAGGTGGCTGTCGCTACCAAGAAGGTTGCTTCAAGATGTAATAACGCGGGTGAAACCGCAGGACAAAGCTGTTTTTTTTTTTTTTTTAATATTTATAAACTAAGTAATGTTATTTTAAAGTTAATGCTCTATTTTTCAACCACTCAGTGAGCTTTTTATCTTTAAAAAAATTTAAAATATGCCAAAGCGATAACTCTGGCCGGGGAGTGCTAGTTAGATAAAACTCGTGGTTTCACCCGTAATTTGCTAGTTTTCACTCTCACATATTTTTACGTTACATACGATGGTCTCAGCGCGTACTTTTAGAGTTCGGTATTATTATTTTTTGTATGGAAATAAAAATATGCTGCGATAGATGGTTAAAATGACACTGAATGAAGGACGGACAGATTGTTAAAATATGCTACGATGGATGTTTACGATTTGAATCTTTCAGAACAGAATGTTAGAAATACCGATGCTGCGATAGATGTTTACGATATGAATCTTTGAGAAGAGAATGTTCGTCAGCTATACTTTAAGGTGGTCACGGCTTAGTACAGTCCATCTGCGTAACCCTGTATTTTTCAGGTAGATAAATAACTAAGTTTCAATGTTTGTGAATGTTTTTATTGTTTTTTTGTGTTAGTTGTATTAAATTTTAATATTTATTTTTTGACATTTGAATTTGTATGCATACTTTTTTTATTTTTTGTGCTAATTGAATGTTTCTAACTTTTATTATATTAGTAATTTTGGCGAATTTTGATTGACTTATATTGAATTGACATAAATGTCATACATTGTTTATTGAAATTAAATTTTTATAATTTTTACTAGGAAATATTGAGATATCTACTCTAACCTACCTGCAGAATAATTTTATTGTTATTTTATTATGATTCGTATTTTTTTTTGTATGTTTCGTTACACGAAGCGTAGCTGTAAGTGTAACGAGTATTTGTCTATAAATAAATAAATAAGTAGGTACCTAACTTTTTGTTACGCTTTTTACTACGTTAATTTCATTTCTGCGAGTTACACGTATGAATTATATTAGCATCATAATAAACTTTGAACTAATAATATAACACGTATAATTACTTACAAAAATTGCAATTATTATTCTAAATTCCACAGCAAATCAGTATTTTTCTATCTACAAAAGATTATATATGTAAATTTAACAACCACATGTTTTTTTTTATTATTGAATGGTTTGATTCTAGATTTATTTACTCGGCTTAACAAATATGATTATTTATTGATATTTTGTTACACACTGTTTTAAAATGAGGACTTACGACTTTCAGATCGAAAAATTAGGATAACGATGTATAATCTACTTACCTATAGGTATAACACAGTCACAGAAACGTGATCATGCTATCAAAGTTAAACTTAAGAATCTCACGCCTGCCATCTACGTACTAATTGGCGTTACTAAATTGTTTTATCAACGATGAATGATTACTGCCGGCACTTATTATGCATCAACTATTGTTGAATATGTGGTGTTGACGCATTAAAGTGAAGCCAACCGTAACGTTACCTACTGAAACAATCTACTGATATGCCCTTGAAGCTTATAATATTACAAATTAGTTTTTACAGTCATCCTTCAGCCAGTTTGGTGTGACTGTGTAAGAACGAAATTAGCATTTTCGTAATAAGAAAGTGATATTGCTAGATAAAAATAATTAGGCGTCTCAACACCCAGAAGTACACGCGAGTCTGACGCTATCAGACGGCCGTCGCGCCGTACCCACACCAATGAAAGATAAAGCAAATAACAGCACTATCAAACGTGCTCTCGTAGTATATGACACACAGGCATGCCCACGGAACACTATTACTCCAAGGAGGGCATGCCGGCTCGCAACGGTCGGCCGCGCCACTAACGCAAATTGACAGCTGAAACCGTCAACAAAACCGAGAATATTGTCTATAGTGCGAGCATCGAGTAGCCAAAGCCATTCACGCTTACGACGAAACGCGGACAACACGTGGCTTACTAATATTAGAGCGGCATCAGTCCGCGGCATGCGAGTGCGTTCCCAGTAGGTGACAGTGCAACCACAGAAAATAAATGTTAGTTACCAAAGTGCGAGACGACAGCTATGACCAGCAACAGCCACAAGTGGAGGGAATACGTCACAGCGCTCAGCGGTTAGTGTTTATTTACTAATTTATTGTGTTATTCTCGCGTGTTTTGTTTTAAAATTGTATTTTTGCTGGTGAAGCCGGCAACACTGGTCCGGCTTCCGTGGAGTAAATGGTACTACCGGGGTTGAGGGTAGATTAGGTAGCACTGTACTAGGCTATGTTTACGCATGTTCGTGTGATATCAATGTGGTTTATTATCAGTATAATCACGTTTCAATTTTATTAGAGCACTGACGAGGTTATATTGATAATGTTTACATGCTATGTTGCCATGATTGTTGTGTTTGACCGTATCTTTCTTCCGCTGCCGCTGTCCGCATAGCATAGGGCTACATTGTGATTGGTACATTTTTTTATTTCAATACTAGCTTTTTTGCCCGCGACTTCGTACGCGTAGATTTTCATATAAACCTTCAATTCTTTTTTCTTCCCTTAACCCGGCCTTGCGCAAAATAACATAGCATATACTTCAATCTGATCATAGCTAAGCATATTCGTGAAAACCGCATTTAAATCCGTCCGCATTTTCTTCCAGGGGTGTAGGAGATGTGCGTGAACAAACAAACAAAAATTCTAAAAACTGCCTTAACATGTTCAGCTGCTTATTTTAAGTCGCCCTGTATGAAGTATTGATAGAATCATAAAAGTAATAAATAACACCGTCAACAGTTTTCAAATCAAAAAGATAATGTGACCACAGTGCAGAGCATGTTTTGAAATTTTCTTTTTGTCTAAACCATTAAAAGTATATTTCCGGCCAGTTTCGCTGGCCACGGAACCCTGACATAATGCTTGTCTTAAGACGCTTTTGGCTAGTTATTTCTTATTTCGCGTGCATTTGTATGTATACCTTGATTAAAAAGCCATGAAATGGAACTACTCTATTTATCTGTTAAAATATCACAGTAAAATAAAATTATTTCTATATTCTTATTCTTACTGCAAATAATATACACTGTATTCTTCTAAAAGCTAAGTTTATATACCTTGCATAAAGGGTGCAGCAATGACTTATGTAGTGGCTGTTCACAAAACCAGACCACAGACATAAACATATAAATTTAAGTATAGTTAAATCTATTACATAAATATTATATATACTATTCAAACTTAACCTAGGGTGAAGTAATTTTACAAAACAAAAAAAAACATACTTAGTGTGATAGGGTACTTAATTATATATGAGATGATACAAAACTTATGACGCTACTTTCTTAACTATTTATATATCGATATTTATTTTCTAATTATAATTTTCTAAAATTTATCATCGAATAAATCTTTTATCTCGTAATAACATTTTTGGGTTAGAAACTTACGAAGTTGGTTCTGGAAAAACGTTATTATTTATTTCTTTCTTTATTGCGTCCGGAATTTTGTTGTATAGGTTTATTTTCATGTACAAAGGGCCTTTTTTGAATATTTCTATTCGCGGGACTGTATTAAAATAGGATGCGGTATATTTTGTGTTTTAAATGCTAACATAGAATAAAACCATGAGAATGTAATATGGAGCTTGGAGCTTCCCGGTGTGGTACTGGATGTAGATGCGACCCAGGGACAACGTCATGTATGCGGTCGGCTAGGTCTGCCAGCACATCGAGTGATGACGTCATCTGCTGCGAAGCAATGATGGTCTGCGTGCTGTTCGGTAGGCGGCTGGTCCAAATCATGCGTAAAAAGTCTTCTGGAACTCCGGGGCCTGCTAGGTGTCGTAGATGACGTAAGAATTGAGAAGGCTTACGATCACCTAGCTCCTCGTGTGTTAAAAGTTGCTGTACCTTTTTTCTCTTGATGCGGACAAACGTTTAATTAGCTCCAGCTTGAGTTTTTCGTACTTCTCGGTCACAGGCGGGTTGACGATGATGCCTTCGACTTCAGCTGCCTATTGCGGGTCAAGTTGTCCAATCACATAGTAGAACTTGGTGCTATCTGCAGTGATGTTGGAAATCGCGAATTGGCCTTCGATCTGGGCGAACCAAATCGCCGGCTTCTCGGGCCAAAACGGTGGAATTCGCACGCCAACTCGGAATACATTGTCATCATCTTTATTCTTCGTGTCAGCCGCAGTGCTATCAGTACGATCTAGCGGCATTCTGACCTTTGTCGGTGGTGTACGGTTCATTCAGTGGTCACCAATTATAGTGGATTTGTACTATTTATATAGAAGGAGCGGGTTAAGCTACCGACAATGGAAGAAAATAGCTGAGTCCGAAAGAAATTATAAATTTAATGCAAAGAAAAATCTTAGACAAATCTTAGAAAAAGCGAATGACAATTCCATTTGAAAATCGGTGTTCTTTTATTTTTTTCTTTTCGCGCCCCAGCGCCACACGTCGTGGAAAATTGGAATGAAATTCACGAAGGTTGGCGCAAGGAGTACGAGTACGCCACACTCCTACTCCATGCACTGGAATGAATCACCAAAGAGGTTTTAAGGCCTAAAACATGCTTGATCTACACGTTCATTCATCTAAGAAGGTTAAGGAACCTTCTTTAAATTTAAACTGATTAACCGAATGACCATGTTGACAGTTGACATAGTTGACAGTTTCAAAATTTTAATGGCTATGTCAATAACATTCTCTTTACTTTGGATCTCCTTGCTTGAGGCTATGTGACGATCCTCATATTACGTTTCGGGTAACGAAGAAATAAATCATTGATTTTTATTTTCGTTGATGTAAAAATAAAGAATTAAAATAAATGATATAAGATAGCCTATGTTTTAATCTGGTAATTTCTAAGCATATTCGTGAAAACCGCATTAAAATCCGTCCAGTGGTTTAGGAGATGTTCGCGGACAAACAAACAAACAAACAAACAAACAAACAAACAAACAAACAGACAAAAATTCTAAAAACTGTCCTATCGTGTTCAGCTGCTTATTTTAAGACGACCTGTGTGATTTTTTTTTTGTTATCTCGCAATTACAGATTTTTTTATCTCTACGTTTTTATTATATGTATAGACTGCGACTTATTTTTCGTACACTGGTGCAAAAAGCACCTACATACCAACAAAGTCGTGCGTCACGTCATGTTTTACAAATTTACATTTATATATGTATGTAAAATAAAACATAAGTATTCATTTAAATAAAAGAACTGACATTTAATTTCATGCCTAAGTATGAAAAAATATTAAGATGGCAATCGCTTAATTTTTCACAAAACATTGACCCACCCAAAACTGATATTTTTTTTTTTTTTTCTATCCTACTAGACACAAAGAAGAAGATGCTGCTAACTAAAAATTAATTAAAATCGCAAAAAAAAAACTAATTTTAGTTTCAGTTATTTTGTGAAACTAGTAGAATATCAAAATATAACAATCAAGGTATAATTTGAGCCGGTCAATGTTGTATAAAAATTAGATGCTTAGTAAAGTAAACTATAATCTAAACTAACTATGCTTATACATAGTTTAGTTTATAGTTTATACTTATACATAAAACTAAAAAAGAAACAATACCAAATTAAACAAACTAAAATAATAATCAATTAAATAAATTTTTTTATGTCCAGAAACCTATATGAGACTGATCCTGCTAAGATAACAAATCTTATCAATAAAAAAATTAAAAACCCAACAAAATTCACATTACACAAACTTCATCAAACACAAAAGAAGAGTTTTTCTTAAAATTTGGCTTGTACTGCCCAGGGTTCAACTTGAATTGGTGATTAATAAAAGTAGGTTTTTTATATTTTGTATGTGATGTAGGTACCTACTAATATTATCCTACGACACTCCGAACATAAAGACGAATCTAATGACAGCTCACACATCAAAATCGGTAAAGCCGTATAAGCTATAGGAGGTAATAGGTATAAACACAAAAAAATACAATCAAACAAACAAACATGCATACACCTTAAGTACCTAGGTATATCAAGAATAGGTATTGTGTACGAGTTATTGTTTACCATGTGAAAGAAAGGAAGGTTTACCGAAAGGCTTTGTAAAGCAAATGACGCGTGCGCAATGAAAACGGAATATTAACCAGAGACAGGTGCGCGAAAACGACGACATTATCGGACTTAAATAAATAAGATAAAAATGTAAGACACTGTTGACCAAAATCAAAATCCAGATGTCGTTAAAGAGCACAAGAAATAAACACAAGTAAAATTCGCCCGGAAATAAACCCGTAACTTTAAAACCGTTGCGCTGGAAAGATTTTGATCAAACATAAAAGCTTAAGCTGGGAAACACCGCACCGCAATAAAACTTATCTACCTTCAAATAAAAAACTGCATTCAAAACGTTCCATCTGTTTTGGTGCAAATTTATAACAGACAGTCAAATACAGTATACACACAACCCCTTACCAAAAGCATGAGATAGAGTAATTCATTCACATACGAACATATATACCATTGCTTACAAGCAATGATACCCATGCGGTGCACGCTATGACTCGCCAAAAAATGAAAAAATATAATTTAATATCGTATTCAAATTAATATGAGAACAACAACGCAATACTTATTATATTTTAAACCTGCTGCATATATACACGATTACCATCTCCGTTTCATGATGGGTAAAGAAACAGAAAACCCAGACTACAATGTGGCATATGACAAGGCGAAAATATAAAATAATAAAGGGAAAAGACATCTACGACACACTGTGACGACACATATTATAAAAAGTCAATAGACCACAGACAACCGTAAAACTCTGAGACAATCGAGTACAAAAATGACAAAGTATTGTCTCGGATTACCTACCTAAGTACAGCTTGGGTTATCTTCACATTTTGTCTGAATAAACATTTGTTATTTTATCGCACCATCATTTTTATTGCATATCATTCAAACAAAGAAAATTGTCATTCTGTACGGCAAAATTTAAATTAACCGCAATGTTTGTCCCTGATTTCGAATAAATGGTTTTCAATGATTTCCCTGTTTGAAGCTATTCATGTTTTGAAACTACGTTGAGGATGTTTTATGTTTTCCAAAGGTAACAAACAGATTTTACTAATTTGCCAAGCACGTGACTGCGTTTGCGCAACAAAAATCATTGAACGTACATGAAAAAGTATAAGTAGGCTAGTAATTTAAAAATGTGTTCTTCATTGTGTGTAAAATATGTAGATAGAACGAAGAACAAACACAAAAAAGAGAAAAAAATACCTCAAAGTTTGTAATGTTAATGTGGGTATGTAATTAATTTCATTATCAATTACTTACTCATATTGTTTAAATAAGTGGTTATTAATTATTATTTATTTACTAATGCAAAGAAAAATGGAAGGTTAATAGCCTAGTTATCTCTTTTAAAATTACCTTCTTAAAATATATTTATGTATTATGTATATATATATATATATATATATATTTATCACGGTAAGAATGAGGCCTAAACTTTATATAAATCACATTTGACATATTTTTTTTTTATGATACTGAGTGACGAGACAAGCAAAGTCGCTCGCCCGATGGCTCTTCACGCTTGCCCATAACAGCTCAACGCCACTCAGAATTTTGAACTTCAACAGTTAAACCCTGGATGGCAATGCACTGCGCTCGTCACCCCGAGATATAAGATGTCAAATCTCTGTGGGCATCTGTCAGTCTATTGTTTATTTGTCAAAATAAATAAGTAAATATAAATATATCTAGGAAATTTTTGCGCACACGGTCATCTGACCCCAAACTAAGCAAAGCTTGTAATATGGCTGCCAGTGACTGATTTACCTACATATACATATATATTTTTAAATACATGCTTAAATAGATATTAACACCCAGACATATGTAGAACAAACACAAATGTTCATCACATAAATGTTTGCTCTAGATGAGAATTGAACCCACCACGTCCCAAGCGCAAAAGGTAGATTCACTTTCACTACCAACTGAGCCATCGGGGCAGTCATAAATCGTGAAATTGCCTCCTTTTATAATTATTACAACAAATATGTATTTTTAACTGAAAAAAGTTAAGCAATTGTGCAGTTCTAACGTTGAAAAAATCAATAATATCATTTATACATATTATCATCACAAAGGATACGTTGTTGAATTTTGATGAAGTGTCAATGTCAAATGTGATATATTAAATTTATTCTATTTTATCTTATTAGTCCTACTTTAAGTAGTATTTTAAGATACACATAAAAACTTCTTTCGTACTGCAGTTACAATCTCAATTAATATTCAAAAATCAAACCAGATAGACTGTTGGAATAAAAATAGAACATTAAAAGCGCAAATGCTTTGCATAATTTAAAGATTTTTGACGCTTGTTTTCTTTAAGAATTAAAATTCCATGCATTTAAAATACTCATAAATTTAATGCATTGGGGAATTTTATTATGATAAAAATAATACGCACGTCACCAAAATGCTGGCTTGTAAGTTAAAAGATAAGCGGGGTCCGGTTACTAGCTGGAAATGCACGTTTCCTATAATTTGTTACTTAAAATTTAGAGATATCTAAACTTACTACCACAGCGCATTAAGGCAAGGGTTATTTAACCAGTGTGTGTTGCCATAATTATGGTACTGACGCGTGGTCCTTAACTGCTGGCCTTTTGAAAAAACTCAAGAGTCGCACAGCGGGCAACGGAGAGAGCTATGTTCGGAGTTTCTTTGCGCGATAGAATCTGGAAAGAGGATATTCGATGAAGAACCAGAGTCACTGACACACCTATAAAAATTCGCAAGTTGAAGTGACAATGGGCTGGCCACATTGCTCGTAGATTCGATAACCGATCCGATCCGATCGAGAATAAAGGTTCTTGAATGGAGACCGCGAACCGGAAGACGTAGCTTCGGTAGCCTTCCCACTAGATGGACCGACTATATTGAGAGAGTCGTGGGCATCCAGTGGATGCAAATGGCAGGCAGTCGTTCAGTGTGGGGTTCTAAAGGGGAGGCCTATTTCCAATGGGTGTCTTCTGGCTGATGATGAATGAAACTAACTACCGATCAGTCAATTGTGCATGTACTTAAATATGACAGGATACTATAAAAAATCTCCAGTTTTATTAATTTTAAGTTTGTTCATTTTTATTTCGTTTAAAAGT
Source organism: Agriopis leucophaearia (assembly GCA_949125355.1). Classification (NCBI taxonomy): domain Eukaryota; kingdom Metazoa; phylum Arthropoda; class Insecta; order Lepidoptera; family Geometridae; genus Agriopis; species Agriopis leucophaearia. The sequence continues at coordinate 7,533,229 of OX421262.1, forward strand.
AAACGGTCTATAGACAGTCCAATTTTTTTTGTTTAATAGGCCAAGTAGTTTAAATATTTAGTGTTAGTTGACTTGTATTGGTGTAAAAGTTCGAAAAACAATTTTTTTTCTATCATTTCCGCCATCCTACAAAATTTCAATACGAAAATTGCTTTATACTGGGTATTTTCAATGTTATTTTAATGATAATGCGCAAACACTTTTTTTTAATTCTCTTTTAGTGTTTTTTATCTTCAAAAACGTTGAAATGCGCGAGGGACATAGCCGCAAGCCTTTAGCTGCCCCATAATAAAGGCACTTCATCATCAGCTCGAAGACGGCTGCTGAACATAGCCCTTAGATTTCGATTCTGAACGAGTGCCTACCCTCTGTAAAGGCACTTGCCAGTTAAAAAACCTTAATGTACCTAGTTTAGTTATTTTGAAAATTTCATGTAATATTATAATCTCGTCACTGGCCATATAGTAAAGTAAAATAAACATTTATTTCAGAAACGCTTTAACATTATCACATAGGTATAATTATGTGTATACATACATAGCTATAAATTATGACTTAAAAAGGTTACATTGACTTAGGAGTGGGCTTCAAACTTGGCTTGGCCGGACTCTTGATGACCTGGAATATATTTGCCAATATTTAATTTAACGTAATTTTAATTTCTTATAATTAACACAAATCGTGTACTTACACATAAAATGAAACTAAAAATAGAAGTGTTAATATTGAAACGACACTTATTAATAAAAATAAGTGCGTTCAGGTCATATCAGTTCCATTATATTGGATTCACGTCGTTGCAGCAATATGTAGGTAGAATTTTATGTATACCTATTCATATTCAGATACTATGTATTACAATTGCCTAATATTTCATTAAAACTAACTGCGCCCGCGGTTATCTTGCTTTCTAGTATTTTTCAGACTAAAAAAATGTTTGTGTCGTTCATTTTCATGCTCACTACTTCCTCGCTTCATATAAATCATAACAAATGATATGTACAGTTATATGATTATTCACGGGATATTTACGGTGATAAGGTTGACCACGGTAAATATCCCGTAAATAATCAATAACTGTATTGAACAACCGTGATAAATTATATGTAAGTAACCTAAATTTTGTAAAAAACCGTTTACTTCGCTGTAAAGCTTCGTGAAAAGTAAACTTAAAAGCATCCCATTGATGACGTAACAGGAAAATATGTATTTATATTCATAAAAATATTGATTTACTAGATGCGTCCCGTGGTTTCATCCGCGTGTTACCTGTCCTAAGGAACCGTCCTTTTCCTGCGATAAAAATCATGTATCTCTTTTACTCTCTCACTCTCTCATTCTCTCTCTGAATTACAAAATTGGCAACCAAAGACTTTTTGGCCGAAGAGTGTTTTTCTAGTTATGAGCACATTACAAAGTAATTAAATTGCACCACGTTTGGGAAAACTACATTTTAAAAGCCCATTAGGTATTAGTTTCACCAGAAACTTTTATTGACACCAACATCCTAAAATTGTAAAAAACAACAAACTTCTCTCCTACTTCATTAAATTGTAACGATAATCGATTTAAAACTGCAAATTTACGCGATTCTGGTGACAATCAATAATATAAGTATGTGGACAAGTATCATCATTCAATTATTACCTACTCTAGTTTGTTTATGGGCGTATTGATCGCAACCCAGCCCGTAGAATCATCCACCGGTATGATGAAGGTGGGGCAAAAGTGCCAAGTGGAAATTTCCACCGAAAACAATGAAATTTTTCCATAGATATGGGTTCCCATGTTTTTAAAACCATAATTTATACAGTAAACATCCGTCAACTGTAATGATTATAGAAAGATCAAAGTGCAATATAAAAAAAACTATCAAAGCGCGTGGTTGACGAAAATGCTGGTGTTTTTCTGGCTCAACGTAAAAGCATTGCCATTCAGCATGGTAAGACGCTAACATGCTGGGTACGCTGCAAACTGGTAGTGGGCTTCGAGCTTTAGACCTTCAACGATCATGGATAATCCAACAGCTTTTTGTATGATATGCTAAGTACTTATATATTAGATATTTACACTATTTCCATTCAATTATTTGGCTGACAGTTGCAATAACATTGTAAAAAGATGAAGAAAGACTTTAATTTTCTTTTAATTTTTAACTAACGTAAGTTAAAGTGATCAGTATTCGTGGTTTTCATTAAGTTTTTTCACGTTTTTGCTACTCTGATAGCAAATAAATAGTTTAGTGTTAGTTTGATAGTATTCTGTTAAGTTGAGTAAAGGACTAGCCAGGTGAAAAATATAACTGGCCAAGAGCGTGTCGAGACACGCATATGGTAGGAATCCGTAACCAAAGCCATAATTATGAATTATGAATTATATAATTGTAGTCATAGTTTAGAAATTGATGGTTATAGAACATTTCGAATGAACGGCTTCTGATCTGTGGACTTAGCAAAATTTCAGAGATGTATCATCCCGACATAGCATACACTTTTTATGGTTTAACCATAGATAAAACTAATTGAGAAACTTTCTGTGAATAGATTATTTTACAAAAAGGACAATGAACTTTGAGCTAGAACGTCTTGAATTTATTACATAGTTTTATCGATGTTACTAGAAAGTCATCCACAGATAATGTTCGAAATAATTTGCATATACTTTTTATAGTTTAACCATAGAGAAAACTAATTGAGAATCATTCATTGAAATAGTTCATTTTGCAAAAAGGTCAATAAACTTTGAGCTAGAACGTCTTGAATTTATTATAGTTTTGTCGCTGTTACTCGAGAAGTCATACACAGATAATTTTCGAAATATTTTTGAATGAAGCTTTTAAATATGACCTATCCGTATTGTAAGTTACCTTACCTTACCTTCATTTTTAAAGACCTTTTCAACGATACCCCACACGAGGAGGAACAGTGAAAAAAAAATTACATCCCCATTTAACATGTACCAGAACCACTTCTTAAAACTTTTTTTTTTAATAGTTTTAAAATTGAGATCTATTACTACTGTAACTGTGCAAAGTTTCATGCATTTATCTTAATAAATATAGAAGTTAGAAGGTTCTAAAAAAATCGGACGGACGAACAGACAGACAGACGGACGGACAGAACGAATTAGTAAGGATTCCTTGTCGGGCTACGAAACCCTAAAAACAAATCAGTGAGCCTCACATACTGTTCTTTGTCCATTTTAATTTTTGATCACATGAAATGCCGATCAGATGTCCAGTAAAAAAGTTTGTAACAGTTGTAATTAAAGAGTTCACTGAACTGGAGTTCATGGAACTTCTGACTCATTTCCGAATTATAATGACCATTTAAGGAAAAAAATTGATGTACTAGTCAATAAGTTTCTAGTAAATAGCTCGATCCCGTAAACGGAAACATTGTCTGCTAAACCCAAAGTTGATCAAAGAAAGAAATTAAATTAAATAAATGCCAGCACAGCGATAGGTATATACCTATTTTAATTAAGTCTAGAAAATATTACATTAATAATTATCAATTTAAAAAACTGACTTCGTAATTAGTAAATACGCAATTTTGTTTACTTGGATGACATATTTTCGATTCGATGCTACTCATAGCACCTGTGATGCTTAGGTCAGACATGATAACTGGGAAAATTCGTGCTGTATTCATCTACCTAAACCTAATTTTAGTCAAACTATACAACGACATATGGTCGTTGCATTACCAACGCTTACTAATGATTGATTCACATCACAACATACTACATTATAACAAGGATGGATGGTACTTCTTTTGTCGATGATTATAAGAAATACAAACCTTGTGGTTGCTATTCAGTCTATTCACGCAGTGCCGTAAATAGGGCTGTGCCAGCGGTGCCCAGGCACAGGGGCGCAGACTCTAGAGGGGCGCAGAAATGACCACACCAGGACCAAGTTTTGTTTTCAAGGGCGCAATTATAGAAACTCGCACAGTGCGTATACTCGTAAAAGGCTAGTTACGGCTAGGGTTACCAGATGACAGGGATTTTCCTGACATGTCCGGAATTTCAGCTGTCTAACAGGGAAACAGGGAAAATTGGAAATTGTCAGGAATTTAAAAAAAAGAGAAAATATAAGACAAAATTATAATTAAAGAAAAATCGAATAACTACCAATCATTATTTATTAATCATTCATGTACTCTTTCATCGTTCCTCGTACTTTTCATTGCTGGATATGGCTTTAAGCAACTGCTGGTCTTGCAGAACTATTTTATGAAAGTCTTCACATGAAGTATTCTTCAGGTTGAACTGTGTCAACAGTAAAGCCTTAACAGAAGCTATGGACAGTCTATTTCTCTCCTTTGTCCACTGCGCACCCATTAATGAAAATACCCGTTCAACGTTTGCATTTTGTGCCTGAATTGCAAACACAAAACAGCAAATTTTATTCAGTTCTTCCAGTCTTTCACAACTGACGGATTTCAAAATAATTTCCCATTGTTTAACGGGTATCATTTCAAAAAAGTCATTGCTTTGCTGCCTCACAAAAGAATTTAATGCAGTAATTTCATCAAAAAGCTTAACGTCATTTAAACATACTCCGTAGCCATTCAAAAACTGCAAAGAAGAAACAACTTTCTCGTAATCAACATCAGCACCTTTCAGTATCATCCAGTCAAAGATCTTGAATTCGTCTAGCGGGTGTAACCATTTGTCTAAGTATTCAAGGCAAGTCATGTAGGCATTTTTCACGTCTTTCATAAATGTTTCTTTGGCGTCTTCGGTACAATTCGACAGCAATTCTCGCACTTTTAACGGAACAAACGTAGCCGCTGCTCTTGCTTTCAAAGTTTCAGAGGTCGAATTTAATATTCCTAGAATGTCCATGACGGAGTTATTTTCCCGTTCTATTTTTGCGATTTGTGACTGGAAGACCGACATAAGCGAATGCACAAAAAATAAATAACTTTCTGCGAGTTCGTTTTCGAAAAAAGCTTTAAGTGTTGTTGGCACTTGCGGAGTTGTCAAAAAGTATTCTTTTAGAGGCAGAAACATTTTCAAAATTCTTTCTATGGCCGGAAAAAGGCTCAGCCACCTAGTTTTACTGTGATACAGCAACTTTTGGTAATTTACATCAATGTATTCACAAACTGACTTTAAGGTTTCAGTGCGCACGGTATATACTGAGAAGAAATTAAAGAGCTTCAACACCAGAGATTCAATATCTATTTTTAGTACATCAGTACCATGTTGGATGCAATTATGCAAAATATGTGCTGAGCAACCAATTCCAACAATCTCCTTATTCAGTTTATTCTTAAGGTTTGTCAACACATTTCTTCCTGCTTGCCTGTGGATCCCTCCAAAATTTACATTGGCATTATCCGCTGTTAGAGAGATACATTTTTCAGTTAAGGCATACTTTTCCAAAGTGCTCATTATAATATCAGATATTGTTTCTGCTGTCTCGTTTGGCGTGTTAATGACATCCAGTAACTTTGACTGCATCCCACCTTGAGAATCGAAAAACTGGATCATAATCGGAAATATTTTTTCCGAGCCGTGATTACTCGCATCAGTCGATACCCCGATGTATGTTATTTTTTGTAATAAGGACTTGATATTTTGAATTATCCATGGAGCTATCGCGCCATTTACGATGGCTTCTGTTTTAGTCCTTTGGCAAGTAATATCTTTGGCAGTATTAGAATCAGCAAAGATTACCTTCATCAAACGCCCTGTGCAGTCCATGGAATTGTAAGACTGGTGGTGTTTAACAGTGTGAAACGCAAGTGTAGCTTCAGCAGCAGATTGCTTTGTTTTGCTTTGAGACGACGACGATTGGAAAATACTATCTATTTTGCGGTTTTTATTCACCACCAACAGTTGGTTCTGGTGTTTTTTGCATTTAATGTGCGTATCGATATCAAACGCACCTTTGTACTTTATGGAAATGTAACAATCACATACTGTACAGAAAACTTCAGACGGCTCTCGTCCCTGTCTCATTAAAGGATATCTTGCAATTAAAATGTCTGTAAATGTACATTGACGTTTACTACTCGAAGCCATTATACCATATTCAATCACTGCCTTTTCGTTATAAAATAAATGCAATTACGCACCACGCGCGCGAGTCAACGTATCACAGTCCGCAAGCGCACTGAGTAGTGCCGTGCCGCCGCCCGCACGCGTCCCGCCCGCGCCCCTGCGCACCCCACCACACCGCATCTCACACGCTTATTCAAGCTTACCCGCGAGTTTTTAAAGTAAAATACTTTTGTTGCCGAAATGTCAGGAAATTTATTGCCAAGGCAGGGATTTTTCCAGGAAAACTTATTTTTGGATCTGGTAACCCTAGTTACGGCACTGTATGCACGCAAGGTTTGAGTGATAAGCGTCTCAAAAAAAATTGAGCAGAGTTACCTACGCCGCGTGCCATAGAGCCTAAGTATGATGGTAGATTACTAAGGCCAAGTGGAGTGCTCTAGTTTCTGCCTAAAGACGGAGGTGATTTAAGGGGGTTTTTGGACAAAAATCAATTGTAAAATACCCTGAGTTTCTATAGTACTAGTAGGTAAAAACTAAACAAAATATTAGTTTCATCTTAGAAATGGTTAAATGAATAGGTTTTCTATGTAGTTTATTAATTAGTTTTGTCTTTGCTTTAGGTCGGAAAATAATGATTATTCATAGATATAAGTAGCTGTTTCCTGCGATATTGTACGGGTAGACTTTCATAATTATAAACTTCGGCTTTTTATAAAAGAAATCTACCTGCCATTTCGACTTCGTAGGTCAAGAAGTTTTTGTGATTTCGTAATGAGGTATATTTCGCTTATATGTACATGTACACGTTGCTAGATAGATAGATACTTTGATAACTCGTTATTGTTCACTCCAGAAATTACATACATAATATATTATGACAAAAACAACTTAAACCTATTGAAACAATTGGCGGCCTTAACTTAGATAATATATAGTAATACACTTTGTTTCTCTAATAAGATTTTCCAGTGTAATGTACCTATTCCGTTTATAATTGCCATACCTAATTAGGTACCTACAATGTTGCCCATCTGAGGTTAAAGGATATCGTCAAATGAATATGTTTACTTAATGAAACGTATTTTATGCGACTACGAAAAAAGGAGTTAAATGTTTTTAATAGGGTCCAATGTATATGGGTTTTTGATTCCACCATACCTCTTGAACGCCTAAACCGATTTCGATGTGAGTGGTATCGTTAAAATTCTTGCATTATCTTTGGTGTCATAGGCAAATCCAATAAAAAAGTTAGTACAACGTACATAAACCAGATTCGTAATTATTTTTTCTTACCTAATTTATTCACATCATATCATCAGCCAATTAACGTCCACTGTTGGACAAAGGCCCCATAGAGAGGGGTGTTGTCATAATCCCCCTCATAGAGAGGGGTGTTGCCATAATCCCCACACTTGGCAGGCGGCTTGGGGATCGCAGTACGTTCACCGTGTACTATTAGGACGCTGCTGCCCATCCTTCGGTGGTTCTGGTCGCAGTTTTACCTAATTTATTATCACCTTCTAATACATTTCGAGCAGATTCCAAAAATGTATAACAATAGATACCTACTATAAAATTCTCGCAGTTTAAAAAACTAAAAAACACTCTTTAAAATCTCTAATCCTGAAGATCCTGGTAAGGATAATTGGTCAAACTATACAAATTATTGCATTGTCATCGGTCCTTGTTAAGTGTGCAAAGTTTCAATCAACCCGTCGTATTGAAAGGGGTGAAAATCATCACATAAATACATACCAAGCTAATAAAAGCGTGTTAAAATATACAGTTTTCTAGTTAACTACTAGAAAAGGCCATTTGTTTGACACCGCATGATTAAAAATAGTGAATTCTAAGTAATACGAATATATGCGGGTATTAGATTTATTTAAATTTTTTACTATACAAATAGTTTGTTTTATAGAATTATCATATTACAGTACAATATATTATACATCAGTACTTAATTTTCACTGATTTTATTACTGTAGAATTATCTTTCTAAAAGCGATTTCCCAGTGAACATTTCTAAACTAGTTCAGTGAACAAGGTGCTCTTTCATGAGCAATTTTATTGTCCGGCAACAGTTGCCAGGAATAGTGGAGCAATCTGGTTCAATTCTTCGCAAAATTATCTGTCATCATCATCATCAGCCATAATACGTCCACTGCTGAACATAGGCCTCCCCCTTTAACCTACACACTGAACGACATCCTGCCATCTGCATCCACTGGATGCCCGCGACTCTCACAATGTCGTCGGTCCATCTAGTGGGAGGCCTACCTACGCTGCGTCTTCCGGTTCGCGGTCTCCACTCAAGAACCTTTCTTCCCCATCGGTTAACAGTTCTTCGAGCGATGTGGCCTGCCCATTACCACTTCAACTTGAAGATTTTAATAGCTATGTCGTTGACTCTGGTTCTTTGGCGAATTATCTGTAATTACTCTTTATGTTCAGTATTGCTACATGTCGTCAATTTGAATTAATTGAACGTACTGCCTAAGCGACTACCGGGCACATAACTGGCACTGGTATCATCATCATCACCATCTGGTACGTCATTTCTAAGACGGCAGGAAAGCAGTGGAAGAGACTGGCATTGGACCGGAAAATATGACAAAAAGAAGAGAGACGAACCTATTCTCTGTAGGGAGAGGAAAATAGTTAATGATTACCTTGTTTATGATGATATTTTTTCTAAGGCAAGTGCCTTTATTAACTTTACAAAATTCAATCTAACACTACAAAAACAACAGTGACTACCCATAGACCATTGAAGCTCTAAAGACAATCCAAATGCTCAAGTCCACTATCAATTGGCAACGCACCCAGCATGCTGGCATTACCACACTGAATGGCAATGCTTATCCGTAGAGCTAGAAACACGCCAGAATTTTGATCGTAGTGAAAGATTTTTGAAAATTAGCTGAGTTCCTGGTCCCCAAGGGCCCAATGTCCCAACCTTAATACGAGTATGTAACCACTGCCGAGGTTAGCATATTTGCGCTACTTGTGCTGCTCTGCCGAATTGGCAGCCGCACCAACTCTACCCTGTGTCTCAGGAAGATATGGCACCAGAGTATCGACTGGTGATATACTTTTATTTTATTTTGCATTTTTGGAGAAACTTACAACCTAACAGTACCTACTTAAGTGAAAAATTAATTAGGTGACGGGGCCAAATTACAAGAATCCGATACTTAGTTAATAAGGTTGCTCCATATCAATCAGAATGATGTGTCAGTCTCTTTAGCAATAGCAAACAATATGATTTATGTTGGCATTGCAGTAAATTGCTAGGTCTAATGTGACGTCATATTTCCCAGGATTGGACAATTTAACAACCTGCTCCCTAGAAGCTGAAAACAACTATTTTCGGGGTTTTTTTATTGTACTCTGCCGTCATATAAAATATCAACGTGAAAATTAATTTCTAATATTTGCAATTGTTTTATAATGCTCAAACTTTTTTTATAATACACAATCAGCGATTTTTAATCTTCAGAAATGTTAAAAAATAATGTAAGAGTAAGGGGCTTAAAGCTGTAAAGCTGTAAAGCGTAAAGTGCTTAGTGTAGAGCAAATTAAGTAACCACAAAAAAAAACTCCAAAACGTGAGATAGTATCGTGTAAAAAGCTAATCCTCGAAATTAGATCACTTTATCAAAGCTGATGCAAGCCAGATAAGCGCTTAGTCATTTCCCCAATTTGCAGTTCGTACAGAATCATCTGTTTATTTAACCTTCGTTAGATAATAAGAAATACAAACTTATTAGCATGTGGGATTCCGTGATTTGGTTTCTCGTACGCTTAGCAAGAGATGAGTCAGTTTTGAAAATTCACTATGACGTATTGAGTTTTAACTGGCTCTCTGTTATTCATAAGATAATCACATCACAAGGTGAATTAAATAGGTACCTATGTTTAAAAGAAGACCCAGAAATGACTTCATAAAATATTTAATGCTATATACTTAGCTACTTTTTAACTAAAATTATTTAATACTAGTGCTGTTTCCCGTGACTTCGTACGCGTAGATTTTCATATAAACTTTTAACCCTTTTTTCCTCCCTTAATCCGGCCCTTGCGCAAAATAACATAGCCTATACTTCAATCTGGTCATAGCTAAGCATATTCATGAAAACCGCATCGTGAACAAACAAACAAACAGACAAAAATTCTAAAAACTACCATTAAGTGTCCAGCTGCTTATTTTAAAACGCCCCGTTTTTTTATGTCTCGCAATTACGGTTTTTTTTTCTCTCTACGTTTTTATTATATGTATAGAAGAAGATAAGTATAGTTCGCGCCACCACTAGTGGTGACCTGCGACGAAAATTGGAATTAGGCTTACTTTTCATACTTGTTTTAATTTTATACAAAATCTTTAATCGTATCGCCGCGTTATTTCGCCATGAATAGTGGCGCAGATGAGTAGAGATATACAAATTCTTCCTATTATTCGAAATTATTTAGATTATTAACTTAGTGATTCTTAGCACTTTTCATGCACAAGTGCAGAACAGAAACCTATTCTTTATTGGAAATACCGGTTCCAAATCTTAGTACTTGCAGTTTGCACCTATATCTACATACCTACCTTTGCCAAAAATATATTATTTTCGTTCAATTTCGCTTCTGAAAGATCACTACTTAATAATTCCACCCTAAAAGCTGCTCGGCTAAACTAATTTAGTAGAACAAAAAAGCTTTTTTCACAGCTTGTAGGATGAGATGAGAAAGCAATAACAGGGGTGTCACGCAGTGTCGGCGCCAACTGAGGGCTATTAGGGTTGTCAGTAAACTCTGGAACGAGATAATGATTTTTTCCCGCGAAATAGCTGACACGTCCTGTCACGACGCTTCATTACAGCAGAATGTTGACCCGCGTCGACCTTAACTAAGTCCCCTTCTAAGTTTTGTTTTCAAAATGAAGAGATTATCTGTGAGATAATTTTGAAGCCCGTTTTTAATGAGTTGCAAAGGTATCAAGCACAACTACGTTAATTTTACCCGACGTCGCAAAACAAAAACAGGGACAATACCCTGTTCTTAAAAGTATGAGGAACATCTATTTTTCACGTCATTTAACGTGTATGTATGTTTGTCTTATTAAAATAAAGATAATCTCTTATACATTACTTCTTTACTAAGTGTATCCTTTGCGAAATATGGCCCGCCGAAGTGCCAAAAAGTGAAAACTTTTTCATTACTCATACTCGGAAAGTAGGTCTGAAGTTGCATGAGGAGCGGGTTCAAAGTAATACATTTCAGCCCTAGGGGGAGTCACTTTCAACTGACAGTGACAGTCGACAACTGACAGACACTTACATTATTTAAAAAAAACTAGTTCTATTTTCACATTTGTATTGAACTATGTTCCAACTTTTTTTTTCTCCTCAAAGGATTATGGTCCCGCACTTCTCGTGCATTTGCCACATATTTTCTTTAGTCAGTTTATGTTTTTATTTTTAGTTTCCTTGTATTCGTAATGAAAGCACAGTGTTTACCTCGGGGTCAAAGACTTATTTAGTCCCTCGTACTATTAGCCAAACCCCGTCTCGGGATAAGTTACTTTCACCCCTAGAATAACAATGTACTAATACCCATTAACCCCACCTCTTAATTTTTAAACTATTGGACATAGAAACTTGTAACTTAGCATGCTGATAAATCATATTTTAAAGTTATTTTGTACATTTTATGATTATAACTTTTTCAGTTATATGGATAAAACTGTAATAATTTAAAGACGTTCTAGCTCATAGGTCTTTGACCTTTTCGTAAAAACGATTATAACAAAGAATACTTCCGAAGTGGTTTTCTTTTTGACTAAACCATAAAAGTAGGTATATGTTATGTCAAGATGATACATCTCTGCAAAGTTTCGTTTGTTTGAATTTTTCTATCACCATAGATTTTGATTTTAAGATCCTAATCCGCACGGCCAAGGATTGGAACAACCTGCCGGCTCCCTTGTTGCCTGAGGGATATAATATGGGCCAGAGTGAATACGTGAATAGATATCTTTTAAGTTTGCGTGCTTCATCTTCGACCACATCGTCGCCCTCCTACAAGCGAGTAGGTGGTCAAACGCAGACTTATTCGTGGTAAAAAAAACTGTACTATGAACGTGATTATAATTTTATGGCTTTAGTTAAGGAACCCTACCGTATAGGTGTGTTGACATTGACACGCTCTTTGCCAGTTATCGTTCATGAGTACCGTTTGCGAAATAGTTTCCCCAAAGATACCTTACCGGGTTTTAATTTTTTTAGAGATATAAAGTTATTTAAATTATTCAGTGAAATAAATATTTACTGAAATATTCTAGAAGTATATACCTAACCTGCCTACTAAAATAAATAGATGTGTATTATTTTATACAAATATAGGTAATTCCTTAATTGATATTATAACCAGTAGGTTATAATATTATTTCTTCTGTGGTAGGTACTACACCAGTAGGTAAACTTCCAAAACCTAGTAATTAAATTCATTTGCAATTCTGTTTTTAGATATGCCATTGCACAATTTTTTGTATCTTTAGGTAGGTATAGTACTTAGTCTTATTTTTTTCTATGACTAAACCCACATATCCATCGTCACGCGTCAGATGGCAATTTTATTAGGTACTGTAACATTCATGACCGTTACATGGACATATCTACGAGTATAATTTACTATACTGATGTTTTGCAGGATGTGACAAGATTATACTCGATTATGATTATACATGCATCATCACTAAAAACGGATGTTCTATCAATTAAAGATAAATGTCAGTTCATTACAGTAATAGGGGTAGACTTTATCCGTGTCTCTAACTGCTCTATGTTTTAATTATCTAGTTAGTAAACTATAGTAGTCTGTAAGCGTAGTAATTAGTTAGTATCGTACTATATGTATATTTATACTATACAGGGTTACTCATATACCCTGTACTAAGCACCCTGTGCACGGAACCCTCATTACACGAACTTGTCTCGCACTTGGCCAGTTTCTTTATCACAAATTCAGGTCACGACATGAGCACATTCACACTCATTCACTAATTTCAGTCACAAACGTTGTCATTCAATCTTCTTCCTACTAAGATCTTTAACACGTATACGTCAAATCTATCGTTTCATAAATAAAGATAAATGGGTTTACTTAAAACAGGTAAAACGTCGGGGTAAACCCGAGAGACGTTCAAAAGAAACTGTTGTTATATCTTCTCGGAACACTCCTATTCTGGCGGACTTGAGATTATCATGGTTACTATCTCTCTCAAAACATTTCTATCAAGAGGAACAGTAACTAAGACAATCTCGATCGAACTAGAATAGTGGCACATAATATTTGAGTAGCATAATAATACAATAGTTTTGTCTTCAAATGTAAACTGTGTCGTATCTTTGGATTGTTTTGTTTGTAAATGTTTATTCGCGTACCTGAGAGCAGTGCCCTTTGTGTGTAATTCGTAGAAAGCCTCATTATTCGTCCACATTTTAATAAATTGCGAGTTGTACGTACAATGAGTAATGACTAACTTGACTAGACGTCTTGGTTTTGTCAGGACAATCCCCGGTTTGCGGTACTCCGTTTTAATGTTCCCGTTGATAGCCTCGGGGCGCATAAAGGCGCAGCTCTGGCACCTGCAGCACAGTTTAATCACTAGTACGAATGCGTGCCAGCTAGTGGCGTAGCTATCGGAGGGCTAGGCGGTGCTGTGCACCGGGGCCCTCAAGCTCAGGGGGCACTCGGACCCTGACCAGCAAACCTCAAACTGAAGTTTCGAGAAAAATTCCCTTCATACACATACAGTGTACTAGCTTTGAGCACAATAAAGAGTTGATGATAAAGTAGCTTTGTGTCTTTAAAGTATTTATATTTTACTTGATAAAACCTGACCCAGTTTAGATAGGCCCATTTTTTTTGCACCAGGGCCTTTGGCTACCTTGTTACGTCACTGGTGCCAGCCAGTGTTCAATAACAATCATCTATTTTTAAATGACTTCCAAAAAGGAGGAGGTTCTCAATTCGGCTGTTTTTTTTTTAAATGTTTGTTACCTCATAACTTTCGACTGGGTGAACCGATTTTGTTGATTCTTGTTTTATTTGTAAGCTGGTGCTTCCCGTGTGGTCCCATTTGAACCAGTTCTGAAATTTTAATGAAGTTGCTTTTTTATATTGATAATTATTGTTAAAATACTACAGTAAGTTCTATGCTTGGCCATACAATTATTGTTATTGTCTAATTTTAAAAACTTTTGTTCAATATAATATATTATTGTTTTAAAAAAATTGGCCTGATTTTAACACGCTTTTTGTCTTGGTATGTATCTATTTAATGGAATGTTTGAACGTGATTTTCACCTCTTTAATAACGTCGGATTGATTTGAAACTTTGCATACTTATCAAGGACCGTTGACAATGCAATAAAGCGTGTTTTTTAGTTTTTTTTAACTGCTATAATTATTAAACAACTACGTTTCAATAAAAAATTACATTCAAACGACGTGAAGGAGTACTTCTTTATTTCTAACGCGCGCTCGTATGTTTTTTTTTTTATACTTGATACTTAACAATGATTTTTTATTAGCTTGTCTTGTAACTAACAGGCAAATCTAAATTTTTATATCGATTTTAAACTTTGCAAGTACATATTATAATGTAATTCTGATTACAACACAATAATTTGGTATTATCTGACAACACTGTAGCCATAATTTCGTTATTACGGATTCCAGGAAACCATGATGGTGTCCCAGTTTAAAAAATTAAAATGGTCACATTAGTCATGACCCACTCGCCGAGAGAGCCGTCCATTATGTTTAGTAGCTTAATTGCTACTAAATTTTAAAAACGTTTCTAATTTTAGCATTCCTTAGCTATATTTTGTACAACAAGGTGCATGTAATTTACAAAATTGCCATTATTATCGTGGTCTGACCACGATACGTCTGTCTGTTTTACATTTTAATACTTAGGTAGGTATTTATTTATTAAATCATTATCATCAGCCCAAAGGTGTCCACTGCTGAACATAGGCCTCCCCATAGAACTCGACACTGAACTACAGCCTGCCATCTGCATCCACTGCATGCCCACGACTCTCACGATGTCATCGGTCCATCTAGTGGGAGGCTTATCTACGCTGCGTCTTCCGGTTTGTGGTCTCCACTCAAGAACCTTTCTTCCCCATTGGTTGTCGGTTCTTCAAGCGATGTGACCAGCCTGCCCATTGCCACTTCAACTTACAAATTTTAATAGCTAAAATTAAAATAATTCTAATTCTCTATTCTAATAATAACTCTAATAACTCTCTATTCTAATTCTAAAATTACTGAGCACCTGCATTGATAGATACGAGTTGATAAACTTTTCATAGTCTACATCAGAGGTGAAATATACAAACGTTACGTTACGTTTGTATATTTCACTTCGGTAAAATCTAGATACCTAAAATTTAACAATGCATTTGTAAGACCTACCCAATTTACCCATACCTACATGGAAATAAAAGACTTTTAATACCTACCTATATATATCAGGGCCATAACTGGAGTTGCATTTAGGGTAGGGCAGTGGTGGTTACAAGTAGGGAGAAATGAGAATGAATGAAATAGAGGAACAGCGAAATTCTTGGATTCGCTTATTTCCACCCCCCCGGCTACGACCCTCATATCCATAATAAGCTTACCTATGCATCCATAACAAGCCTGCCTAAGTATCCTATCGTCATGTTCCAGCTACGCTAATCACGGCTGCAGCAGGCACCACAGTAGGATGGACGTCCCCGACGCTGCCGATCCTCTTGGCGGAAGACTCGCCCATCGCGACCTCTGCAGACCAGAGCTCCTGGATCGCCTCGATCATGATTTTGTGTTCAGGTAAAGTATTTATATTATACGGAAATTACGGCAATAGACAATCATTGACTGACTGACTGATTTTTTTTCATTGTTTTACAAAAACGCTGACCATAAATAGAACCGATCACCGAAAACAAAATTGAAATCAATTGAAATGTGTTCAAAGACGTCATGCAGTTTCCATAATAGAACTGATTGCCATTGACAAGAAGGTCGACGAAGGTACGTCTGGTATGACCAAGCGTAGCCGCATATGCTCAGCCGGAACAAATCACTGTTTGTGGATGTGTTTGTCTGTGTTTGTATATTTGTATGATAATAACTTGTGTCGGGTCGTCATGAAATGTATATTAAGAACACAAGTAGTTTATTTTTTATTTTGAATATGAGCAATATCGGTTCAAGGGTTGCGGTGATATAGGGTTCGTGGGGTCACATAGCTGCGAAGAAACTGGTGTTATCCATGCTAAAACTGATGTGCCGACCCCAAGAGATTTTAAGACGTTTGATTAAATAAATACCTAAAGTTATGATTAGATCACTACTTTAGCTACAGACATGTAGATAAGGTAATAGAATACGATAACCTTAGGGAGGTAACCTGACCTGATATGCATGAATGATATAAGGTATTTTATTACACGAGCATGACGAGTACAGACTAGCTGCGAGTAGCCTTGAGTGTTTAGTTATACTCGGTAATTAATATTTGCAATTATCACTAAGCTATAGTTATAGCTTACTTATAAATATATAATATTGCTCACCTATCGAAATAAAATTATATTTGTTTCTTTCTTTCATTGTAGGTAAGTGACAATGAAATTCCTTGAATAATAAAATGACTGTAAACATCCAAACTATTATCTCTAGAGTCTAGAGTAAAACCCAGAGATACGATAAGTAATACCAAGTTTAAATTTAAAGCCGCGCTCAGCTGTCAGAGCTATACTTTCTTACATTTTCAACGTTTTTAGAGAAAAAAAAACAATGAATGATAATTAATAAATAACTATTTGGCATTATCTATAAAATAACATTGCAAATGGTATAAAGCAACTTTCGTGTTGATTTTTTGTAGAATGGCGGAGGACATAGAAATAAATTTGAATTCTGATGACAATACATTAATTTGGAAACTAATAATTTGAATTCATTTTGTTTAGTTCGTGTGTCCCATACATTACACTTCGTGACAAGGGTCTGATAGTGGAACTCTTGTAACCAATAAAACCGTCGAGTTTGGAATCCATTGCAATGGTTTGTTTTAACGAGTCGCAGAAATATGTTTTATATTTAAAACCATATAATATAAATAAATTTGGTATGGTGGTATATAATTTTGTAGTGGTAGGAAGGACTCTTTTGCAGGGGTCCGTCTGGGGAAGTACCTTACCTTTACCAGTTATACAACCGCCAAGCAGTAGTGTGCAAACATTACTGTGTTCTGGATTGAAGGGCAATGTTTCCAGCGAAATTACAGGGCACACAGAGATTTGACATCTTATATCTCGGGGTGACGAGCGCAGTGCATTGCCATCCAGGGTTTTGAACTGTTGAAGTTCAAAATTCTGAGTGGCGTTGAGCTGTTATGGGCAAGCGTGAAGAGCTATCAGGCGAGCGACTTCGCACGTCTCGTCACCCAGTATCATAAAAAAAACTGGGACATTATTGCACACATGGTCATCTGACCCCAAACTAAGCAAAGCTTGTAATATGGCAGCCAGAGACTGATATACATACATATATATTTTTAAATACACAAATATATACACATATTATTGACGGGTTGGTCATAAATTATACTTATTACTGATTGCATGCTCGATCCAATCGGTCACATGCGGAAAACAACCTTGATCTAAACAGGAATTGATAAAGAATTCTATGCGCTCTATTTGTTGAAATAAAAGTATCATTCATGTAAAAGCTATTAATCACTTTTATTACTGCAATTCAACTAGAACTCTAAGTAGTAAACGTATAAATGGAATTAATTAGGTCTTGTGCTTATTTCCGTGACACGCTGCGAGTAGGTAGGTATGTTATGTATATTAAACATGTCAACATCAGAAAACCCTTGGCATTATGTTTCTCCTATGGATATAAAAGTGATACAAATGTTGGCTGTAACGTAAAAAGTACAGTAATATGTCTTTTACCATTAATCAGCCTTCTTTATCACCTGTATCGGGTGAAGAACAAGATTTTCCACTTTCTAGGTAATGTCAATTTTGTAAGGTTGGTAAGTGATGCAATAGCTGTTGTCATAAACGTTCGATATTACATTACCTTATTCTTTTTAACCAGCTTTAGGACGAGGAGGTCAGAGAGGTTGTTAATTAGGTCCATTTCCAACCTGTTCTTATTACTAAGCCTACGCTGTCAAAATTTGTCGCAGTCTGAAACCAATGAACATCGATAGAAGGTAACTCAAAAAATCATCATGGTGATCAAAAAATTAAATACCATGTTGTCGCAACATCATTGATTTTTGTGATAGGTAGCTTCATAATGTTTTTTTTATACAGGAAGTGCATTTTATTTTACGAATTACGAATATTTTACGAATATTTAAAAATATTTATTACATGTCTTCTTCATCTTTCATCATCATCTACATACTACTACATTACCACATTGGTTTTCGATGGATATGAACTTTCGCAAAAGTTGTTAAGTATTCATAGAACTTTAACTATGAACTATGAATTAAAACTAAAATACTGTCTATTGATAAGCGCATGACTTAGAGAACGAATGGACAGGTTTTTTTTATCTATCTATACATATAATAAAAACGTTGAGATAAAAAAATCTGTAATTGCGAGATAACAAAAAAAAATCACACAGGGCGTCTTAAAATAAGCAGCTGAACACGATAGGACAGTTTTTAGAATTTTTGTCTGTTTGTTTGTTTGTTTGTTTGTCCGCGCACATCTCCTAAACCACTGGACGGATTTAAATGCGGTTTTCACGAATATGCTTAGAAATTACCGGATTAAAACATAGGCTATGTTATATCATTTATTTTAATTCTTTATTTTTACATAAACGAAAATAAAAATCAATGATTTATTTCTTCGTTACCCGAAACGTAATATGAGGATCGTCACATAGCCTCAAGCAAGGAGATCCAAAGTAAAGAGAATGTTATTGACATATTAAAATTTTGAAACTGTCAACTGTCATTCAGATAATCAGTTTAAATTTAAAGAAGGTTCCTTAACCTTCTTAGAAGAATGAACGTGTAGATCAAGCATGTTATAGGCCTTACAACCTCATTGGTGATTCATTCCAATGCGAGTAGGAGTATTACATTCTCTTGGTTTTATTCTATGTTAGCATTTAAAACACAAAATATTCCGCATCCTATTTTAATTCAGTCCCGTGAATAGAAATATTCAAAAAGGCCCTTTGTACATGACAATAAACCTATACAACAAAATTCCGGACGCAATAAAGAAAGAAATAAATAATAACACTTTTCCAGAACCAACTTCGTAAGTTTCTAACCCAAAAATGTTATTACGAGATAAAAGATTTTTTCGACGATAAAATTTAGAAAATTATACTAATTAGAAAATAAATATCGATATATAAATAGTTAAGAAAGTAGCGTCATAAGTTTTGTATGATCTCATATATAATTAAGTAACCTATCACACTAAGTATGTTTTTTTCTGTTTTGTAAAATTA
Source organism: Agriopis leucophaearia (assembly GCA_949125355.1). NCBI lineage: Eukaryota > Metazoa > Arthropoda > Insecta > Lepidoptera > Geometridae > Agriopis > Agriopis leucophaearia. The sequence continues at coordinate 7,552,804 of OX421262.1, forward strand.
CTTCACCCTAGGTTAAGTTTGAATAGTATATATAATATTTATGTAATAGATTTAACTATACTTAAATTTATATGTTTATGTCTGTGGTCTGGTTTTGTGAACAGCCACTACATAAGTCATTGCTGCACCCTTTATGCAGGGTATATAAACTTAGCTTCTAGAAGAATACAGTGTATATTTGCAATAAGAATAAGAATATAGAAATAATTTTATTTTACTGTGATATTTTAACAGATAAATAGAGTAGTTCCATTTCAGGGCTTTTTAATCAAGGTATACATACAAATGCACGCGAAATAAGAAATAACTAGCCAAGAGCGTGTTAAGACAAGCATTATGTCAGTGTTCCGTGGCCAGCGGAACTGGACAGTCAAATTTCAGAGATGTATATCATCCCGACATGACATGATATACTTTTAATGGTTTAGACAAAAAGAAAATTTCAAAACATGCTCTGCACTGTGGTCACATTATCTTTTTGATTTGAAAACTGTTGACGGTGTTATTTATTACTTTTATGCTTCTATCAATACTTCACACAGGGCGACTTAAAATAAGCAGATGCAGTTATTTGAATTTTTGTTTGTTTGTTCACGCACATCTCCTACACCCCTGGAAGAAAATGCGGACGGATTTAAATGCGGTTTTCTCGAATATGCTTAGCTATGATCAGATAGAAGTATAGGCTATGTTATTTTGCGCAAGGCCGGATTAAGGGAAGAAAAAAGGATTGAAGGTTTATATGAAAATCTACGCGTACGAAGTCGCGGGCAAAAAAACTAGTATACTTATAAACGGGCAAATTTTTTCATTTTTAAAAACCTTGTTCGGATTTTAATTCTTGCCAAGAAAAATATATCCCAATGGGCATGCATGTGAGATTGATTATTATATGCTCCGATATCAGGTATCCATGTCGCCAGGTCTTTTTAAACTCGTCATGCAATTGTAAACAATAGACAATATTTTATGTGTGTCAAAAATCCACTACACTCTCCTATTAGTATAGTAGATATCTGTGGTCAAAAAATAACAGCTTTTAAACCATATTCAACTAGTAATAAAGTACATAAACCCGTACGAAGCACTTTGATTTCATTTTTAGTATGCAAACTGCTAGTCTGTGAAATGTGCTGATGAATAGGTGTCTCCCGATAGTAACAGTCAGGGTGTCTTGAAATCACGAGTGAATCATTTTCTTCTAGGCAAACGTGCTCCATCGTAGACCGCATCATCGCTTAACATCAAGCGAGTTGGCGGTCAAACGCAAGCCAATTTAATTCAATTTAGCTTCAATTTTATTTCAGCTGCCAGCCCAATCCCAGCTTCATACTTAGCCGACAGAATCGGCACGAAGAAGACTCTCCTCCTCGCCTCAGTGCCTTACATTATCGGTTGGATCCTAGTCATGTTTGCTGGAAACGTGCCGACCATCTACGCTTCACGCCTGATCTCGGGGCTGGGCTACGGCATAGCGTACACAGCAGCGCCGATGTACCTGGGTGAGATCGCCTCGAATGAAGTGCGAGGTGCGATGGCTACACTCATCACAGTTATGTCTAAGGTAAACTACGCTGCCATTACCATTTTTATCAGCTTAGGAATCATAATCCACTACTGTACAAAAGCCTGTCCCGCAAAAGCCACTTTTTCAACAATCCTATTTTCGGCTATTTGCTTCCAACCACTCCCATCTTATGTATATCATCACAGGCGTCCTTCTTACGCTTTTTGCAAAGACGAGGTAAAGCTACTACGGAAAGTCTTTGCGTCTACCCGAACGGTTATCAATTTGCGACAGATATGACCAGCCAACTGCCACTAGAAAGTATTTGCGTCTACCCCGACGGTTATCGATTCTGCGACAGATATGGCCGGCTAACTGCCACTTCAGATTTTTAATACACTCAGCTATGTCGTAGCGATGGTAGCCGGGTGGTAGCATGTATGCTTTACAATCTGACGGCACCCGGTTCGATCCTCGGCCCTGCACCAATGACTTATTAAGTACTTAAATAAAATAAAATATATGTGTGTATGTGTGAGTATTGACGCCCTCGCTCAACAACGGTGAAGCAAAACATCGTGAGGAAAGCCGGTGTGTCCATGATCCTCAAATTTCTAAGACATGACATTCATCAACATGCACTGAGCCAGTATAGTGGATTAGGGCCCATCCTCTCTATCTCTGAGAGAAGACCTGTATCTCAGCAGTGGGTACATGATAGGTTGATAATGATGATGAGTATGATGATGTCGGTGACTTTGTTTCTTTGGCCAATAACTTCCACCAATGCCGGATTTAGAGGTCTGGAGTCCTCGGGGCAACAAAGGAGTGGAGGAGTAAACACTAGTAAACCGGGGGTTTTACTAGTGTTTACAAGACTGTTTTTGTTTTCCGAAGTCTATTGTAGGGGCCCCTTTTTGTGGATGCCCGGAGCTGTAGCCCTGTTTGCCCTCCCCTAAATCCGGCCCTGACTTCCACCTTTATCTTAAAACGTTGGTATAGTATCAGTGATTCCTCTGACGTTACGGATATCCTTTTGGCTCCTTTTTTTTTGCATCTGATCTGGTTACCATTAAGTGGTCTGTATGCTTATTTGTCACGAATGGCATGAATAAATGATCGCTTAGTATTTAATGTACTTAATGCTACATTGAAGCGGAAGAACTTTTTTTTTAGAAAACCGTTTTGAAAATAAACCTTCATGAAATAATCTTGAACATATAAATCAATAACGGCATGCAACCAAGCTAATCTAAGTACTTTAGACTTTACTGATAGCTGCAAAATAAATATTTTGTTTTTATTCGTTTTAAGAAATGTAATCAAGAAAATAGAACTTCTAACTCTTCGTCCAATATTTTATTATTGGACTCTATGTAAAGCAAATTTATTTAAGAGTTTCGTTTATATGTTGATATAGTTATTATTTATTACAGTAAGATTAATATTTTTTGTTAGTTTATATTTCTTTTATCATCATCATCAGCCAGAATACGTCCACTGCTGAATATAGGCATCCCCCTCAGAACTCCACCCACACTGAACGACAGCCTGCCATCTGCATCCTGCATAGATGCCCGTGACTCTCACGATGTCGTCGGTCCATCTAGTGGTAGACATACCTACGCTGCGTCTTTCCGTTCGTGGTCTCTACTCAAGAACCTTTCTTCCTCATCAGTTATTGGTTCTTCGAGGGATGGGGCCTGCCCATTGCGACTTGCAACTTGTTAATTTTAATAGCTATGTCAGTGACTCTGGTTCTTTGTCGAATATCATAGTTCCGGATTCTATTACGCAAAGAAACTCCGAGCATAGCTCTCTCTATTGCCCGTTGTGCAACTCTGAGTTTTTCCAATAGGCCAGCAGACCTTTATATTTTCTTTACGAACTACAATCAATAACACGAATGTTCTTGGTTTCTATATACATATGATACACCTAGATAGAGATTTCTTCCGGAAAACAATATTTCTATATCGTTTTCCGTTAGCAAAAACTTGACCATAATGTACCTTGTTCTTAATTAGATAAAACTTGCTTTAAATAATGTGCAAACATTTCGGAATAGAGCTCATTAAATCATAACTTTTAAACCGCTAGACATTATTTTGATCAAACAACCAACGCAATATAACTAGCTTTCAAATATAAAAAGTTGGCCGTCACGGGATGCCCAGCAGATGAAAAACATGAGGTTACGTCTGTCACGGCATACGAATCGGGTTTACTGCCAAGGCGCGCCAATAGATGTATTACATGAAAAAACAGGAAATAAATCGGTCCAACCGTTTTAAAAAAAAAAAACAGAAAAATAAACATAGGTACACAAAACATCTCACCGCATACCTACCTTGTCTGTTCTGTCGCCGTGGATAAAAATCCTTTTCACACCACCTGCTCGACAATATCCAATCACATATCATGCAACCTCAACGTAAAGTAAAGCATTATCTCTCAAGGGATATAAAGTTGTATGAAACTCCCTAGAGAATAAATTGATTTGAATTTCAAATTCGTGTGGAAACTCGTAGAAAACTAAGTAAAAAATGCCCATATGGCATTGTAAAAAGGTTTGTTCGAAAATCAAACTGGCCGTCATAAGCAGAACTAAAAAAAAAAGGTGCGTTTACAAAGAATTTGAAACAAAAGACGGTGTTTGGTGCTGTGATTTTCAGTGAATTTTATTGTCTCGCAGAAGGTGTGAAAATCTAAACGAAAAAATTATTACTTCAGTGATGTGTAAAGTATAGTATGCTCCTCTGGAATAAAGCCTGTCTTCGTCTTGGGCAGCTTGAACCCCTTGCTTCACTCAGGACTCGCATATATCTACAGTCCCTCGTTACGCTCAGGGTTCAATATGCCGCCCGCGACGTAGGACACCGCTTTATTCCCTTAGTGCATAATCTACTATTATGCATGCAAAATGTAACATAGGTAGGTACTGTACTGCTACGTAACTCAAAAATTTAAGTGAATTTCCCGAAAATACAATTCACTGCACTTCATTTTTTATTCGGGTTAAAATGAGGAAACAAATCAATAGGCGAATCACGCTGTATTTGCCATTGATAAAGAGGTCGATATCAGTTCCTGACACCCAGATTTTAACTATCGGGGAACACCCATTCAGGCAGTGCATTCCACAAATTAGCAGCTCACACAATAAAAGTGGAATCAAAGCGCTTCGTAAAGTTTTCGGAATATCAATCATAAAGCGGTGTCGATTTTTTGTGCCCGCTTAGGCAGTCCGATAGAAAAATGGGCAGGAGGGAATTAAATCATGCAGATCTGATGCACACTCTCCGAAATATATCCGATAAAAAACGGATACCGAGATATAATATATGTTAAGGTGATACGTTTCATGTTTGACGGGAAATTCAAATTTCAAACAGTTTTTTTGTCCTTTCAGGCCGGGTAATTATTGTGAAATGGCAGTGTTTGAGAAAATTGTTGGTCGTTCTTAACATTATCATGTATAGCTATTAATCAGTTACTCACCATATTACTCACATTTGGCAATAAACCGTTTGAAACACCAAAAATTTGTTTATTGACAAATGTATGTAATAATGTGCATTGGAAATAAATAACTTTACGCGAGTTTGTAAAGAATAATAATCAATTTTCGCAAACACCATGATCGTTTACAATAATTACGCGGCCTAGCTACAAGAACAAAAAAACTGTTTTAAATTTGAGTTTCCCGCCAAACGTGAAACGTATCACCTTAAAGAAGGAAAACAATAAAGAGTTTTATCTACTATTTCAGAATATTCTCGAAGCAATGTCAATGACAAGCTCTTTGGCAACGTTATCATGTTCCGGCAACACTAGGCCAACGGTCTACTTATTAACGAGACATGGTGATCGCATTACTGCTGAATGTTCCAGTTTTGAACTAAATATATCATACAACAGAACACGATTAATTTAACACGAACGATAATTGTACTAGTTTTACTCCCTTGTCTGATCTGAAGACGTGATATAATGATACAAACAAGTCGTCTTATTTATTGATGGTAAGCGTCAAGCGTGTCCGTAACAGCTGCAATGCCAATGCCACCCAAAACTAATTGGCTACGATTGCGCATGATTACAAAAACAAATGCAATAGGATCTTTGTTTCTGCAATGATAGGTAGATTCAAAATAGATCTTGGAGGATTTGCATATACTATTTTATACAGCTAAATAAAATTTACAACGAACTGTACGTTCTATTTAATCTGCATACGAAATGGTGCGATTATTTCCTTTATTTAGAATATAAAATGTTAATATATATTGAACTAGCCGTCCACCCCGGCTTCGCACGAGTGTAAACTCGGCCTTCGGCCTCGCTACAAAATATAATATAGCCTATGTCACCCGGGGATAGTGTAGCTTCCCAACAGTGAAATAATTTTTCAAATCGGTTCAGTAGTTTCGGAGCCTATTCATTACAAACATACAAAAATAGGTACAAATCTTTCCTCTTTATAATATTAGTGTAGATAAACATACTGTTTTAACGCTTGAAACATTGGCGAATATTTTGTCGTTCATTGTGAAAATTTTATTTCCGTAACAGCTCAAATAAACATGTTGTGTGTGTATGTAAAAATACACAGGTATTTTTAAACTCTCTCAAGGTAACGTTGAACTTAAATAACTGGGTCAATCACATTATTTAAACAGTGATATGCTTTTTCATATCAAAATTAATGTTGTTAGAGATAACACAGTTGGTCCCAGTTTATCTTTCATTTTTCTTACGCTTTATCTGCAGCTTTGTCCGCGCTGTGAACAAAACAAAAACTCGATCTAATTATTTATTTGCTCTCACGGCTGTAATAACACTGTAAAAAGTAGAATGAAAATAAATAATTCCGATCACTTTCGTTAGGTTTTTTTTCCAATGTTATTGCAGATGTCAGAGCATATAAACGAATGGAAATATTATAGAGATTACCTCCTACAAATCACAAACTTTACCTTTTCATGAGCCGAGGGAAGATTCTCAAATCGCTCCGTATTTTTTTTATGTACCTACCTACGTCGATTACTCCGACATTTGTGAACCTATTTACGTTCATCTTTTTTTAGTATGGAGAGAAGTTATATTAGATAGCTACCTACTGCTATAAAATACAAAAATTACAAAAAGTGTTTTTACAATAACCCAATAGTAAATAGTAGTAGATACTTTTTACCCACAGATAATATATATTTTTAATAGTTGACAGATTATGCGTTTGACCACAATTTCCTGCCAAAAAAACAAACTCGTCTAATAAATAAGTACATGAATTCGTACTTGCTGGTTTATAGCCACAAAAAATACGACTTGTCAACTAAAAATAGCTCTACTCGATCACGCGACAAAATGCCATTACAAAATGTTATGTAATAATATCATACAAATATTAAGGTACAAAAATGTACAAGCTAAATGTCTCGTAATAATATAGTTCGATAGTATTAAAATGTATGCAATAATTCGATGTTCCACGTGCGTAGTCATTTGGTACTCTCCATTTTATTTTTATGTAAAAAGTGACTAACAAGAAATAGCGTTTGAACTTCTGCTGTTTTGATTTGCCGCCTTGACCGCGACTATCTAGAAAATTCTATGCCATAAAGATATTCAGAAAATAAAAACAAACTCTTTAATCTAGTCTTAATTAACATTAACCTATCATCTTTTTAAATTCTTTGTAAATCTTGCATTGATCATTTTGCTATGCAAATTGCGCATTATATGAACTTTTCCATGATGAAATTTACACTTTTAATTTTGTTCTATTCCAGTTTGGTATCCTGTCCCAATACTGTATCGGACCTTACGTCTCTATGCTGGGCCTCGCCAGCTTCAATATTGCGATCCCGATCCTCTTCGTGGTCACATTCAGCACAATGCCGGAGTCACCCTACTACTACATCAAGGCTGGCCAAAAGGAAGAAGCTGAAGTTTCGCTGAAGAAACTCCGCGGCAGAGCGTACGTCAGAGAAGAACTCGAAAGCATGACAAGTCTCGTGACGGAGGACATGAAAGAGAAAGGCAGATGGCGGGACCTAATCAGTGTTGGTGGAAATAGAAGGGGGCTCTTTATTCTAATGGGCATATACTTCACGCAGCAGTTCTGTGGCAGCACCGCGATTATCGCGTACGCCCAGCAGATATTTGGAGCCGCGGAAGGTGGCCTGGGACCCGAAGAATCTTGCATTTTATTCGGCTCGGTCCAGTTACTAACGTCAGCCATCTCTTCACAATTAGTTGATAGGTTGGGCAGAAAACCTCTGCTCCTGATCTCTTCCTGCGGTGTTGGCATAGCCAATATCATCATAGGTGCGTATTTTTTCCTGAAACACGAACACAGCGATTACATTGTTAGTTTAAGGTTCATTCCTATAGTTTTTATACCTATATTTATATTTTCCTATACGATAGGTTTGGCAACGGTGCCGTTTGCAATAACATCGGAGGTGTTTCCGACAAACATTAAATCCAAAGCCACATGCGTGATACAGATATTTGTGGCTTTGATGACATTTGCCGTCACGAAATTGTATCAAGTGGTTGCTGATAATTTGGGGACTTATGTTGTTTTCTGGGGATTCGGTATTTTATCCGTGGTTGGAGTGATATTCATAATGTTACAGCTCCCAGAAACGAAGGGGCAGTCGTTTGCCGCTATCCAAGAAAAATTATATAGAAGCGAGAGAGTCGAGTACGAAAAGAGTGATGATCACATGGCCAGAGTTAAAATAAACTTGTGATGTTTGGAAATCACAAGGACATTATCAATTTTGTTTTTTAAATAAATCTAATAATATTTTCCACCTATCGATATAGTACTTATTTTTCACATAATATCCGTCCGGAACATCATTAATTTTGTATTTTTTTTATAACATTTCATTAAGTAACCCAAACCAATTATATAACCACATAAACTATAACCAACCATAATATGACATAAATGTTGGTTAATGTGATTATTGACGGGATATTTACCGTGATATAGTTCACATTCATAATTGTAGTGAACAACTGTGATAGTTTAAAACTATTTTTTATAAATGTTGGTGAATATGAACCCGTGGCTTCACATTCTTTTTTTTTTTTGTATATGAATTGTGTTTTTTTTTTATATCTGACAAACTTTATCAATGCCTTTGCATTGTATCTTCATTCTTTACCAGAGAATTTACAAAGAAAATATTGTCCTAGATTTTAGCAAAACAACACAGAACAATACGTTTTATACTACTATGGATGGTGAGCATGAACTGTGATAAAACAGCATTCAGCCTATTGTTTGTTTGCGAGTTAAATACTTGAAAAATATTTAATGTTTGTAAAAGGTTTTGCATAAATGAAATGAGAAACTTAATCGGCTTGTAGGTGTTTTAATTTATGAGGATATGAACAAAGCCATATCAGTCTTTTTGAGACTAAGTACGTAACCGACTTCAAGAGGTAAGTTCCTCAATACGATCCATTTCTTTATTTTTATTGTAATTTTTTATGCATCAATTTTTGTTCAATAATAGTACTTTTAATATTTTCATGTAGAGAAAGCTTTCGAAGTAGTCTCACAATTTTGATGTCAGTTTTTAATTAAATAATAGTACTCTGTGAGTACTACTATGGATTTGGACCCCTATTTCTGTAGCACTCGAGATTATCTCGGTCACTCCCACACGTATGAAATTAAAGAGACAGTCACCAAAGTTAAACACTTTTTTAACCTATCACGATTGTTCACTACAGTTATATGAATATTAACGGGATATTTATATAAGGTTGTGTAGAGAGCTCTCGATATTTTGGCACAGTTACATGCATTAACTATGTTCATAGGAAGACTGAAAAATGCGGGAACTCCATCTACAACCTTGTCACGGTAAATAACCCGTTAGTATTAATAAAACTGTACTCACCAAGGTAATCTCGAGGGTACTATAATAGGGCCTCTGAATTATTACCGAACCAGTGTATTAAATTAACAAAGTTCATTAGACTATTTCAAATTTATTATGCTACACCTGTGGACTACAACCTTTAGTAACAAAGAAATGACGCATCTATTGAATGTTTTTTTTTTTATAAATCCACATCAGGATATTTATGACATTGTTAATTTGTTCCATTCTTTTTATGTATGTATGTACACCAATTTCTCCGATATTTGTGAACTAATTCACATGTTTTTTTTTGTATGTAGTGGAAGCTCTCGTTGTGGATGAGAAACATACACAAAAAAATCATCAATTTTAGCTTAGTAGTTTTTAAAGCTCTAATAATATCAATAATTATGTTCCAGCACTTACTGATTTTGAAGTCGGTTTTTGATATTGACAAAAAATATTTGTCTTAGTATTGTATCTAAGTACTTAAAACATTCTGAAACCACGTGTTAGGAAAAGCAGTTATTTAGATTAGATGTGCCGTTTGATAGCCAGTAATGTAATATTTAACTTAATTTAGTTACATAAGTACAAACACACTTAAGAGATATTCGTTTGTCGAATTGTCTATTAATATTAATTATTTTTCTTCGAATCTATACCTACGCTTTTTTCGAAATACCTAAGTACTAAGTACTTAAATTGTTATTGAATACTGGGGCCTTACCCCTAGCTCGAAAAGTTGACTCGCATAGGTGTTATTTGTCTAAACGGTACCATCAACTACGATAAGCGGTAGTTATTTGATAGCCGCCAAGCTTTGCTATTTTCACGCACACACGCATAGTAAAACGGATTTTCGTTCATTCAAGTTAGACGCTTTTAAACGATGCAGCTTAAATGAGTTGGTTAATTTTAGGTACCTATCAGTACCTACTAAAAGTTGGCTCGCAAAAGTGAAGCTAGGGGTAAGGCCCCTGATAAATGCAGAATTTCTGTAACGTTGTAACAAAATATATCTGAGATAATATAAAAAATATTAAACATATTTAAATAATATATTTAGTAAGTTTACCGTACTTATTTTAGTTAAACCATATTGTTACATTTTCAAAATAATAATATTTACATAATATTGTTAACTGTCGCAATGCGTTCGTCAAAATTCGTTATATATTGTAGACTATGTTATTACCTAAGTATTTATTTACATGAACAAGGAACAAGTTATTACGTATACTTATATACATAAGTATTTTATGAAGTTTATATAAAGTGTGTCTACTTTTCTAAAATAGTCTTGCTAGATATATACTGATATTTATGAAAAAGGTTTAGGGTTAATTCATTTGTGTATGATAAAACAAAATGATTACCCACTTATACTAACTTAACTATGTATTGCAGATAGAAGACCACTAATCTCCGTCCAAGCATTAACAATAACATTGTAACAGCTGAATGAAAACTACGCATTCAATATACTCTTCATAGTCTAAGTAAGATCCGGCTGCAGGATTACTTCGGTCCTCGAGTTTTTGCTTAAAACCAAATTTTTACGCATATAAGGAGAATATATATCAATCAGGGTGCCAATCAAAATGTGGCCGCTAGTATTTTTAATTAAATTATTGTTAATAAATTTATGGGAAAAAAATTGCAACCATATACAATATAGCTACTTCACAGCAATATAAGAAAAAAATTGCTTTAATTTGATATATAAATGATAAATATCAGTTATGACCGTAAAATTGTACCAAAATCTTACCTGTTTACCCCTGGCTGCGAAGAGGTGCGGCCGTGGTTTTTCAGGGTGTTTATATATATTGCCGTGAAGTGGACAATATTTTATTTAAAAACTAAGTGAATAAATTTTTTCCCCATAAATTAATTAATAAAAAATACTAGCGGCCACATTTTGATTGGCACCCTGGTTGATAGATCTAACATAGTCATGTTATGTTAGATTCCCCTAATCATAAATATGCGTAAAAATTTGGTTTTAAGCAAAAATTCGATGACCGAAGTAATCCTGCAGCCGGATCTCGTACTATCACGTTTATTTTAATTTGACGTTTTCTTTATATTAAGAAGATGGAATGTTATTTAAGTTACTGAAATAAAAATGCCTTCACGCTTATTGCGACCTATTATGTAACATGTTTTTGTACTTAAATTACACATTTTAAATTACATGTAGTACATATATGACCCTGTTAGGGTATGACAACACAAAGAACAGAACGGTCAATTTGTACATTGTCGAAATTATCCTTGAAAAATTCGTACGTGTAGTTAACATTCTGATTCTAAGAAATTTTTAAAAACATTAGTGGAGCTGTTTTCTTTTTCTATCTTGTATTTTAATTCTAATTACTTTTGCTAGGTTTATGAAAGTAAAACTAGCAGGTACTTCTGTGTAATATTAAGAGAAAAAGTTTGTATAAAAAAAAAATGCTTGGACCGAGCAAAGTGTGTCAGTGACCAATGACAGTTCAAAATCGGGTTATTTTTTACAGAAACGGTAAAATCAGAGTGCGACAGCTGGTACCTACATATTATGTCGGCACTAGTCCAAGCCTATGGCATGGATACTTTGTAGATTTAAAATTGTCAAAATCTACGTTTCTTTTGGGAATAAATAAATTATTGTACATTCATACAACAGAAGATTTTTGAAAACTTTAATATTTAAAAAAAACTATGACGCTTATGTTTTATACACCTGCCACACCTTAATTTTGCCCTTTCTGTACAAAAGCATTGTAATTATAAAACTGTGGCATGGTGCTATACTCCACGATATCTGCTGGTGTCTTGTTATTGTAAACATAGGTCTTCATCCAGTGCCTTGAAAAGTTTATAAAACCTTTGCCACACTGAAAGCCAGAAGGTTAGAAGTGGAGCGCGGCGCGGTTCGAACGCGTGCTTGAGCAAAATAAGCAATTAATACTAAGAAAAATAAAGAGGAGTATATTTTTTCGTAAAATATCTTTATTTTTCGGCAAACGTGAGACAAACTACCAACCATAACGTCTTATACATTTTATTTCATTCTTAACGTAGTCTTTCTCTTTCTCTATTGTAGATAGAGCAGTTAGTGTATTATATCTTTTAATCTGATTTGGACCGAAAGGAAAGCCAAGTAAGACTAAAAATGAATGCTGGCCCTTTAGGCTTAAGAAAACAGTTCGTACGTACGCCTGCGCTGTTGATGTCAACGCGTTGCGTTTCACATTCGCCGCGTTTCACATATGCACCACGCTGCACACGCGCCGCGTTTCAAATATGCACCGCGCTGCACACGCGCCGCGTTTCAAATATGCACCGCGCTGCATACGCGCCGCGTTTCACATATTCACTACGCTGCACACGCGCCGCGTTGCTCACGCTCTACCCCCGGGTTTTAGTATGGCGTAGCCTTAAGATGTATGATTGTGTAAGCAGATACTGCTTCCAATATTTAGGCCAAAATAGTGCATTTACTATTGTTTTGTGATGAAGTAACATTCCGAATGTCTCACGAAGTCACGTACCATTATTGTTGAAATAGAGTATAATTATATTAATGTTTGATGTTGCATTTGATGCAAAGAGTGGCCTATTTTAATTAATTAACAGTTCCCTAATAAATTAATTGTTTCATAACAATACCTACGCAGTTTAATATAACTTTGGTAAATACTTTTTAACTATTTTTTGTTAAGGTTATTATAGTTTTAAAAACTGATATATACGCTTAGCTGTTGAAGAGTTCCACTATCCACCTCCTGGCTCCATCATCAGATCCTCATCATCAAATTTTATACAGGGCTACACGGAAAGGGTGTACTAAGTCGAAAGGGATCCATAGTACCCATCATTATGAACAACTTTTAGTATAGGAGCAACGCAAAATCGCGCAAAAAATATCAGCTGTTCCATAGAAAAAGGTCATTCACACTCACGTCGTAAAATGTGACCAAGGCACATTTTTCAAAAAAACAGTCAAACTTGCAAAAATTTACGTCTACTTTCTTCAAACTACATTTTTGACCTAGAACTTTTATCCCAGCAAAAAGTACGATGGTGAAAGCACAGCACGCTGGTAGTGTGTTTATAAATCTACTAGCTGCGCGATTTCATCCACGTGGACCCTCTGGAACCATAAATTATTCCTGGATAAAAAATATCCTGGATAAATCTTATGTTACTCTCCGGCCTTCCAATTATCTCCTTTTAAAAATTCACGTGGATCCCTGTGTTTTTGTTTTGGGTGAATTAAGGACAAACAAAGCAATAAACCGACAAACACACTTTCGCATTTATAATATCAGTATGAAATATAATACCTACTGGCTACTTTCAAGGGCAATGGTGGTCGAGCGGTAGCATGTGGGTTTTACAATCTGGTAGCAACCTGTTCGATCCTTGGCCCTTTACCAATGACTTATTTAGTACTTAGATAAATTATGTGCAGTTTCATCGGTCAAAACGGTGAAGGAAAACATCGTGACGAAACCGGTGTGTTCAGAAACCTCAAAAGTTCAAAGATATAATGACAGTTTTTTTTATATCGGATAAATTTCGGAGAGTGTGCATCAGATCTGCATGATCTAATTCCCTCCTGCCCATTTTTCTATCGGACTGCCAGAGTGGGCACGAGAAATCGACACGGCTTCATGGTTGATATTCCGAAAACCCGTACGAAGCACTTTGATTCCACTTTTATTGTGCGAACTGCTAGTCTGTAGAATGAGCTGCCTGAATGGGTGTTCCCCGATAGTTACAATCTGGGTGTCTTCAAATCACGAGTAAACCGGTTTATTCAAGGCAAGAGTGCTCCATCGTAGACCGCATCATCGCTTAACATCAGGCGAGTCGGCGGTCAAACACAAGCCTATTAATACATTAAAAAAACATATGCACTGGGCTAGCATGGTGTGTTAGGGCCCATTCTCTCTCTCTCTCTATCTCTCTCTGAGAGAGGAGGTTTAAGTCCAACGGTAGCAGCATGATAGGCTGATATGAAGTAAAAGATAATAATTTGATACGTGGTAAGGAACTCCTTTGATTTTTTACCTTAGTAGGTACAATATAAAATCAATGAAATATGAGCATTGAAATTGTATTAACTGATGGCTATTTCGTAAAACGTTCGGTGACTTCTGAGTAGTGAAAGTTTTTGCACAGATAGCATACCTAAATGTAAACTATAAACACTGCCGATGCTGGTAAACATATCAATTGGTTGGAAATTAATGTCTATTGAAACTTGTACGTAAACAAGACATATTATTTTGTAAACAAACTATTATGATACGACACAGTTGACAAAATTACGGACATACTCAGCTTTGATAAAATACAGAATTAAATTATAAACATGTAAAAATAAATGGGATTTGTGGAGTATTTATCACAAAAAATGCCTAGTGTATTTTGTTGAATCTATTTGTATACAGGGTTATGTGTGTGTGTAATGAACCAAAAACCTCTCATACCTACAACCTTCAGCAATGAATATAGGTAGGTACCTACTTAATTGTACAAACGCCAGTTAGTTCATCTTTGCTTTCATACAAAATCAAAAACATTTAAATTAGAGCTCTTTACGCGATCTGGAGTGAGAAGGAAAGGCCCGAACTATGCTTCGGAGCCGAATTTATAAACCGGCCAAATGCGAGTCGGGCTCACGCACTAAGGGTTCCGCCACCACAAAATACAAAAAGTAGTGCAAAATGGCAACATGTTGTCATGTTGGTGTTTTGGAGACCGCCTAGGCTTGATATCAAGCCTAGGCGGTCCCCATCCAAGTAACGATCGCACCCTACGTTGCTTTACTTGGTAATGAACAAAAGCTGTCGCTAATTTTTCGGCGAACAACGAGTAACTTGGGCTGAAGCACAAAAGATGTAATTAAAATCCGGAAATTATTTCCTAAATTTCAGGTTCTGAATATTTTAAATACCAGGTTCTTGCGCAAAATCTATTCGGTACCTATCTACTTAAATGAATACACTACCCAGCCAAAACATATAGCTCGCCTACCGCCAGTATAATACAAATAACCCACATTGTCCTCAGTATACCTACATCCCAGAATTACTCCAAAAATTATTATTTCCGGATCAAATAGCGAACTCTTCTTAGAGTCTTTTTCCATAACCAAATCAACGATCTGTAGGCCAAGTACGAATATTCGCTACGTAAAATACGTATCATATATTAACGTAGCGAAAACGCGTACTTAGCCCACTGAGGTGAATGCATGAAGTTTTATTGTTTAGAACACTGCAATTGACCGTCAGTAATTATCCTTTTTATTTAGAACTTTTTTCTTTTTTAGAAAAAATAGAATCCGACCGAAGCAGCTCATAGCAATACATCTCTTTGTGTGATTGTACTTGTTATTCAAATAACTATAGGCTTTATTTTACTCAAGTCTTTTTCATCGTCTCCTACAGGATCGAGAGCTCGACAGTGAGAGAAAGCAACGAGGAGGAGGATTTTACCTGCTGAAATAATTCATAGCCTTACGTCATATAAATTATTCAACCATAGGTAAGTCGTTTTAGTATCGTGTCGTTTCAAATGAATATGATTTTTAAATAGTCACTCTGCAATAGTCTTTTAGATAAAGGTACATCACACATGATGATTATGATATTTTTCCGAATCAAAATAAATTTTATCCCTAAAATTGTAAGGATATATTATAATATGTGTATAATAATATTATGATAAGTTATTCTTTTGAAGAATTCTAATTATTAATGTGTACTCAGTAACTGTTAGGTATCTCATTAGTTCTATGCTATCACGGAGCACTTTATGGCTGAAATAGCAATCTGTGGCGATTATGAGTAACGTTTCAGCCGCAATTGGGAACAAAACGTGCTTGATAACAAGAATAGCATATCATTAACTCGACTTTATCTTTGTGGGCGTGTGGTATACGTCACCATCGTACCTACTTGCCTCGTACGTATGCAAATATTGGTTGTGTGTGCATGTGTGCAGGTAAAGAATGAGGCACTTGTATCCATACTACTATGCTTATATGTTAGTCTTATTACTCACTATTAAAACCTTACCCACATGAAGGTGCCTATTCTTATGTTTTAAATAAAAATATGGAGTCACATATTCTACGAAAATTTACGAAAGATCCAAACGAGCAGCCCTCGCGGTTTCACCCGTTATCCTACAGGAACCAAGCATTTTTCCGGGATAAAATCATCTATTCCAATTTTTATTCAAAACCATTCTGCTGTTTTACGGAATTGAGTGCGGACTAACATACACACAAACACTCGCATCCAGCTAATCCTATCCTAGGTATATCCTACTAAAATTATAATTTCAAAAGTTGGTATGTAAGTTTGTATATGGGTGTTATAAACTCAACTCCGTAACAGTTTAAATGTGTATAATCATAAGAAGTATAAAATTTGAAATGGATTACATACTCGTAGGCCATACTGTTTATCCCAACAAATTAACAGATCCTGTAGGAGTACGGGTGAAACTGCGGGGCGCTCCTGGTTTATAATATTAATATAAGGTCGGGGAAAAAGTTTCTTCGTATTTTTTAAACAAATTCAAGACATATTTTTTTCAAGTTTAATTACATTTAATTATAATATATATGTGCCATTTTGTTCGATAACTTGTTGCCATCTTGTAGGTAGTGACATGATCCCGTTGCTGTAGAATTTTTGGGACTTCTGATCAAAAAAATGCAACAAGTAGTTTTGACAGTCCTCTCTTGATGTTAATCTAACACTACCCAAAGAATTCTGAAGAGATCGAAACAGGTGGGAATCTGAGGGTGCAAGGTCTGGGCTATATGGTGGATGCATTAACACTTCCCAACCAAGCTCTCAAAATTTTTGCTGAGTGGCCAAAGATGTGTGCGGTCTGGCGTTATCATGATGAAAGACCACACTCTTTCTGTTGATCAATTCCGGCCGTTTTTTCTCAATTTCTTGTTTGTCTCATCTGCTGTTGGCAGTAGAGATCCGAATCGATGGTTTTGCCCGGCGGTAAAAGCTCATAATGAACGATGCCCTGCCAATCCCACCATACACACAACATCACCTTATTACGTGTTAATCCGGGTTTCGCTACAGTCTGTGGTGCTTCACTGCCCTTTGACCATGATCTTTTGCGCACATTCTTGTCGTAGGTGATCCATTTTTCATCACCAGTGATCAATCTTTTCAAAAACGGTTCGGTTTCGTTACGTTTCAATAGAGAATCGCAAATGAGTACACGATTCATTTGGCTTCTTTCAGTGAGCTCGTGTGGCACCCAAATATCGAGTTTTTTGTATACCCAGTTTTTTTCAAATGGGTCAAAACTGTTTTGTGGTCAATCCCCAGTTCTTCAGCTACGTCGTAACTACTAATATGCCGATCTTGGTCCACTTTTTCAGAAATGGCATCGACTTTATCCGTAACAGGGCGACCAGAGCGAGCTGCATCTTTGACATCAAAATTCCCGGACTGAAAACGCTTGAACCAACATTGTGCTACTCTTGATGACACTGCATTAGGTCCATAAACGTCACAAATTTTATTCGCGGCTTGTGTCGCATTTTTCCCTTTTTTGTTATAAAATTTCACAATATATCGAATTTGTTCGTTAGATTCACTCATTTTATCGAACAAAAAAACAATTGAAAAATGGCGGGAAATTGCTTTTTACGTTTTATATTCCTTTTTTAAAATGTCATCTTTTTAATGGTATCAAAACCAGCCAGATACAAACAGTACAACGGATAAGATTTTTACTACAACTTTATACATACAAAATACGAAAAGACTTTTTCCCCGACCTATTATGATTTTAAGAGAGATTTTTGTTTACCTGTCTGTTATCTGTTGATCTGTCTAATTCATAAGCATCAACCAGCCAGCATCTACCTATTTTTAACCCTCGACGCGAACAGAAGCGTTAACAGCCTTCTGTAAGTTTAAAAAACATAAATAATTAGATGTTGACTATGTACGTACAAATACCACAACTTTATACACGACCCCCAGGGGGGGGGGGGGGTCTATTCTAGTTCCTACTCTAGTTGGATGTTTTTTCTGTTCTTTGTCTCTGGGAGTTTGGAGGAATAGATAAAACAGGCTCTATTTACGTGAACAATATTATATGTTTCAACTTTTTCTTCTGTTCATAGGTTTCGTAATGATATATTAAAATCTAGTTAATATGCAAAATTTGTATTTACGGTATGTACACTAATGTATATTGTCTGTAATCGAGTTCTCGAAAACCAATTTATCAAATTCGTTAAAAATTTACAGCTCTTATTTTCGTCGGCGAATAATCGATCTCATCTCGGGAGAGCAAGTGACTGATCTACGATCAAGACAAATTAATCCCCAATTGTAAATTGTTTAACCAGGTACTAATAAAATTAAATAAAATAAAATAAAAAACAAATAAAAGGGACGCAGTCAGAAAACATACAACACTTTACATAGGATCTGTAACGTAAGAAACGTAGGTAAGTAAAAAATAACACAAACTGTAAAAATGTCGTGCGAGTTTGAAAATATGCGTTCGACTTTGATTGCCAATGTGTGCGTTTAACCTCCATAAAGTGCTTCACACTAACGTACGTGCCAACAAACCGTACATTGGTATTTGGCACACATATGACGTGAAGTACGAGTGTGTGCGTGAGCAGACCACGCGGTGCACGCCTGATCAATGTCCACATTCCAGCGTTCTTAAAAGTATTGAAACCACCGGCAAAAGTCCATTTTAGACTTGAAGCTGTGCACAATCACTTATTAGGTTTCTTCCTATTAAAGTACTCATAAATAATTAAAAACACAAGTAATAACCCACGCTGCGGAATTTAGGTTCTTATAGAATGCTATTTACGGTTTTCCTGGCAAACTTCGCGAATAAGTTTCATCTAATAAATTTATATTACTTCGTTTCCTATTTGGGATTCCGTAGCAATATAAAAAACTCTGATAATTTCGTAATGTCAGATCCTTTTTTGCTACGAAGGTAGGTACTACATAGGTATGTAAAAAGCCCACCCCGAGCCCGCTCTACCCCAGTGAGGCTCTACCTGCAGTAACTACCTTGTACACATGAAAAATAGTTATGCCCAAATTTTGTTTTTATTTTTACTTTTCTGTGGTATGGTATTGAAATAAACAGCAGTAACAACTAAGAAACCCTATACATGAAACTTAGTCCGACATGCTCTTGACCACTAGGTGGAAGGCAATCATTAGCCCTTTTCATGGTTTAAATGAAAACTTCATCTCTTAAATTTATGTATTTTAACGGACTTTAATAAAGGCGGAGGTTCTATGTTCTACTGTATTTTTTATTTATTTTTGTTCACCGCTTTAATCGCTAAATATGAACTGATTTTAATGATTCCTTTTTTGTTTGGTAGGTCAACTTCAGAGGTCCCATATAAATTTCATCAAAATCGGTTAAGTAGTTTGGTTTTTAAATCAAAAAAAATGTCATCCAAGTAAACTAAATTGTGTATTTACTAATTTTGAAGTATTTTTTTTTTTTATTGTTGATCAGACAATTAAAATCAGAAATCGCAACTTAGATGTGCTCAATTCAATGTCTTGTGCATTGTTTCGTAATCACAAAATTGAATTCGGCATAGATACATTATAGTGTTGTAGTTCGGTAACTCTTCCACGTGCGCGTGCGCATATTGAACAAATGTATTTGGGTATTCCAAATGGGGTACTAACAGGGCTATGGCTACCTAACAGGGCTATATATATATATATATACTAAATAGCTATGGGGCATTGTGGGGCAATACCCTACTAAAACTAGGCGAATCCAAGAATTTAGCTGTTTAGCCAGACAAGTTCGTACTCCGCCCAACCTGTAACGACCGCTGCCCTACCATAAAACTACCCTAAACTTTAACTCCAGCCAGCTACGGCTCTGGGTACTAAAAATGGTTTGACTGGTTTAGACACGACTTGAAGAAAGCATCAGACGCGGATGGATACGAATGCAAGGGAGCGCGAAGAATGAGAATAACAGAAGGAAGTCCTTAGGTTCAGCAGTGTGTTATCCAGAGCTGATGATAATATTGTCGGTGAGGTAATACATGGATGCTTCCATGTAGGCAGGCATAAATCAAGGCATAGATCTAGGCATAATCTAGGCATAAATCGGAGGAATTGTTTATGGATATTTTTCACTACAGTACATTATAATAATTTAATGGTTTTTCAATGGTAATTTCCATTAATTAAAGAAATGATGTCAAACTGCTATTGCTAGGTATGTCGAAGACTGTGAGTGCTTTTATTGATTCAAGTGTACAAAACAAAAACGCAGGTTAAATTTTTGTTAAAATATCGCACGCCTTATATTTTAATAATTATTGTTTCCCCGGAGTTTTAAAATTACAGAATAGAAAATATGCGCTGCCTGAATGTGTGTTCCCGGTAGTTACAAATCTGGGTGTCTTCAAATCACGAGTGAATCGGCTTCTTCTAGGCAAGCGTGCTCCATCGTAGACCGCATCATCGCTTAACATCAGGCGAGTTGGCGGTCAAACGCAAGCCTATTTATGCATTAAAAAAAACACTATTTATAACCGACAATTTTTATTTTTTTTATTTTTTAGTTCTCTATTTTATAATTTTTTATGTTTTATACCTCAGAACTCCGTAATTAAAAACTGATTTGGGTTTTTTTCTAATTGAAAGGATATACTTTCAGATTGGTTAAAGAAATAAGAAAGGATATACCATACAAATTTCATCAAAATCGATTCAGTGGTTTGGGTTTTAACTGGAAAATATTGTTACTTTGATGACAATTATTATGTCATCCAAGGAATCGAATGAAAGAATTGAGGCAATTTTTCTAATTCGATGAAGTCTGTTTTTAAATTGATATTTATTGTGACACAACATTGATAGTATGGTTACTTTGTTCTATTGCCTACAAACTACATCATCATTTTAGCATATCATGTTCCCACTGCTGGGACACAGGCCTTCTTTTAGAGAGGATGGGCCGTAAACCACCTAAAAATGAATTGTCGACGATCCCAAGCTCTCTGAACACCTAGAGCCGCTCAGCATGCGCAGAGACGTTGGGTCTCTTTGTGTCTTTTAGCTCATTTACAACGGGGAATGTTCTGAAGAACAGTTCGATCTGATGCTGGCATCGCGGTTTTATCATCGCACCAGCTGCCACCGCCTGAAAGTTCGTCCACATATCCATAGATCGGTGGAAATGGCACACTGTGCGTTTCACGCGCAATAATTATGTGGCATGAGCTCCCCTCCTACGGCATTTCCTAGTAGCTTTAATATGAGGTTCATCAAAAGGCTGTATATGTGATGCCCCTTGTGTTGCAGGTACCCATAGGCAATGGTGATCGCTTACCATCAGGCGGCCCGTCTGCTTGTGTGCCACCTATGGCATAAAAATAATAATAAAATGTAGTAATACATAGTAGAATAATTGTAGTGAATAATGGTTACCATCAACTTTAGGTACATATCCGTTAGGTAAGATACCTACACTAGAAAAGTAGGTAATGAGGTAAGTTTGTATAGGCGGAATAGTGCCTACTGAAAGTTATAACACAAAGTCTACACTAACACTATAGTTTCTGAGATCCCTTAACTTTTGATGAATATAATTACGTGAAATTTCGAAGAATTTCAATAAAATATTCAAAAATTTATTACGCACCATTTTCCTTGATTAAGTAATCTGAACGCCCACGTGATACTATGCTACGCTCTCTGTTATAACCTACTATAATTTTCTCTAGGATACTTCTACAGATTCAGACCAAGTAACAAAAATTATCCAATAGCCATCTAATGATTCTTATAGTGGTTGTGGGTGGAGTCAAAAAGTGGAGGATGATGCAATTTAAATAATTGAAATCATAAATTTTAGTTTCTACCAGCAACAGATGGACAAAACTAGATTAACAAGATTGTAATCATTGGTCTTACTGCTCGAGTAAGATGCACCTAATTTGAAAAATGATGGCCAAAAGTGAATCAATCCAAAAATGTCTACACACTTGCACCTAAAGAATGATTGAATAAGTAAGGCTGTCGGTTGTTAACGACATCTTGAAGGCAGAAGAAAAATAGAAATAGATAGAGACTGACTGAAGGTTGGAACAAATGGCGTGCTAGAGGAGTCATATACGCAGCAGACGATATAACGATCGAAGTTAATCATGATGAAGGCTCTAGAAGATGTCAAACAGTTTTGGCACTCATGGTCATCTGACACCAAACTAAGCAAAGCTTGTACTATGGCTGTCAGAGATTGTTTTTTTTTTATTCATACTTAAGTAGATATTAACATTGTGGACAAAATTAGAAAACATAAAAAACCAAAAAACGTGTAATAAACTTCAGCTTCTATCCATGGTAAGCAGTTTCAGGAAATGACAATGTGATAAATGGGCAACTCGACAATACCAATGAATGTTGTGAGTGACCAGCGAAATAATAGTGATTTTTTTCGCTGAGGTTTTGGTGACTGCTAAACTTGCTTATCCAAATGTAACCAAATGTATAGACATGAAGAGCATATGATTTTGAAACCGCTTAAATGCACGCATGCTTTGCTAATCCGAACACAATCACACCAAATCAGGTAGCAAAATATTAGATAAAAAGATAATGATTATCGAAAAACTGGATGAGGTATCATCACCCAGTACTTATTTATAGTCTACACATACCTGTACATTTAGGTACTCGTTTTTGTCTGTATAGGTGACATAACTAAAGTTAACAAATCCTTAGATTTATGATCAGCAGAAAGAAACAAAGACAAAGCTCGAACCGCGAGTAACTCAGAATCGCTGCAAGCGAGTCGCAAAACGCACACTACGTATGATCAGACGAACAAGGGAGATATGGTAAGGTGTACCTAGTGATACCCTACTCTCCCTAAAAACGACCTTCTCGCCTTCTACTATTAGTTAGTTCATCAAGCGATACCACGCTTCAAAAAACTTGAATGTGCATGTGAAGTGTGCATCAAAAATTATTAGGTTTGCAGATACAGTTTTTGCTACAAGGAGTTTAGCGTTATAGTGAAAAAAGTGGGTGGGACATGGACATTTGAACACGAACGACATATCTACCTTATTTCTCTGATCTCAGTCCCACACACATTCAGGAACAGACAGAAATACATAAAGGAGATGTCAAACACAACACCCTTGAACGTTTATAACCTTTCGCATCATGATGACGTCCAAAGTTGGAGTTTAATCAGAACCCACGCAATTTCTGTCTCACAATCCGTGGATCTTGAAACTGTGCTATATAATTTAGTTTTAAATATATTTTACGATTTGATTTTGTACCATCATCGTACAACGACATTTCCAATAAGCTGTAATGACTCACTATTGCTGCACGAGTGACTTGTTTGCGCCATAGGCGTCTCTCCATCTGTAACAATTGAGTTGTTTTTCCCGTCAACAGGTGATGTGATCTGATAAGACAATTGCGCTGTTGTTGTGTTATTTCAGGAAAGTCCTAGATAGTCCTGATTATTTTGTTACTCATTTTTTATTTCAAACCTTGATAAACAAAGTGTGCCAACACGATTTCGCAGACGTGTATTTTTGCATGTGACTTCATAGTAACAAAATCATAGATGTTATTTATTTTTTTGACGTTCATTAATCGATATGATAAAGAGCAAGATTATTTTTAACTGACTTCAAAAAGGAGGAGGTTATCAATTCGACTGTTTTTTTTTAAATGTTTATACCTCGTAACTTTCGACTGGGTGAACTGGGTTTAATGTTTTTTTTTTATTTGTAAGCTTTCCGTGTGGTTCCATATAAATTTGGTCCAGTTCTGAAATTTTTATGAAGTCGGTATTAATAATGATAATTATTTGTTACATTTTCTTTACGTTACTTGAATTTGTTTTTCTTTTTCCGAAATATTTACTGCTAAAAACCTTAAGCTATAATCCAGCCTCGTGAGCCACAGCATCATGACTTGTACGTACACTAAAAATGTGTACGCCATATCAATACTTCCTTATATGGCAATTAGGTTACTTTTGCTGTATACAATAATCAAGAAAGTTTCGTAATTTAAATTTTCAGGAAAGTTGTACTTTCTATTGATATGATAAGGAAACACACCCGCAGCACGAGGTGACTTGATGATAGACTTTTATAGATCTAGTAATGGATTTCTGATAAGTGATAAGAAACATCACCGTAATGAAGACGACGGCGCGACTGAGTGCTAAAGCGAACTGTACAATGTACGACATTTGAAAAAAAAGAGTTTGGTATCCTATCGAAGGTGCGACGGTACTTCACGTCGGAACAGTTGCTGTTGTTGTTGCAGTTGTACCAAGCACAAGTTCGAACGTGCATGGAGTACCTACTTACTGTTCTCACCTTGCTAAGTACCAGCTCGGGGCGTTGGAGTCAATTGAGAAGCGTGCCAAGAGGCTCATCAGCAACGAAGCCCTAGTTCAGACTAAGTTTCTTAGTCTTGAGCATTGACGCAAAATTGCTAGTCTATCAGTTATTTATCGGATACATTTTGGAGAGTGTGCATCAGATCTGCATGATTTAATTCCCTCCTGCCCTTTTTTCTATCGGACTACCAGAGCGGGCACGAAAAATCGACACCGCTTTATGGTTGATATTCCGAAAACCCGTACGAAGCGCTTTGATTCCACTTTTATTATGCGAACTGCTAGTCTGTGGAATGCGCTGCCTGAATGAGTGTTCCCCGATAGTTACAATCAAGGTGTCTTCAAGTTAAGAGTGAATTCGGTGTAATCTATCGTAGGCCGCATCATCGCTTAACATCAGGCGAGTTGATGGCCAAGCGCAAGCCTATTTTTACTGAACTTTATACGTACCGTGATACGTACGTTTTTCAATCTAGCCTATTTTGTCACAAAAAACAGCGCAAAAAATAAAATATTGTACACAAATGCACAAAACATATGAAGGCAAGGCCTTATATTTAAGTTGACGATAAAATAGGTTTTTTACACCACCTGCTCGACAATTTATGTCATGCAAATCAAACCTAAAATGGTTCCTTTTGATTGTTGATGTTGCTTTGTAAAACAGGGCTGGCATAATCGTATAGCGACTCAAGCCCCAACAAAAATGAGATATAAAAAAAACATTAAGCAAGTCATAAAAACTCTACACCTACTGACACACTTCGTGGGAAAAGGGCAAAGCATATCTTCCTAATCCGACTTAAAACTTTAAACGCTTAGGTATATCGCTGAACGTCAATCATCATTATCATAGGTTCCGCCATAGGACGTCCGCCGTCTACTGCTGGACATAGGCCTCCCCATCGATCTCCAAAAGGGCCACTTGGAAGCGGTCTGCATCCAGCGTTTCCCTGCGGTCTCTTTAAGGTCGTCTGTCCATGGATGTCCTACGCTGCGCTTACCGGTCCTTGGTCTCTATTCGAGAACCTTTCGGCTCCATCAGCCATCTGTTCGTCGTGTTATGTGCCCTGCTCTGCAGAACGTTAATAACTAATTAAAATAATTGTTCAGTATCTAAACATATTACATATAACTATATATTATTCACAGTCTGATATTTTTAACGCATTAAACACTTGTCCGGTAGGTAGCCTATTGAGTAGATATTTCAGACACTGACTGCTATTATTTGTGCTAAACCACAAATACCTAATATTGGAATAGAGCAACTCGAAAAAAATAAAATTCTGGTAGTTAAAGGTACCAAAGACGGTTAGGTATACAAATAAACACACGTTTTGTGAGCTGACGATATTTTTAAGTTATATAGGTACATGAGCCTTTATAACTTGGTATTTCTGTATTATTCATTTGTTTTCAATGGGTATGAAATTGAATTGATAAAGGCCCACCCAGTTCACGTGACAATGAAATTATTGTCAACAGATCCTGATACAGATTACATTTCTTAAACGTCATAGGTACCGTAGGTAGGTACCTAATCAAAATTTTCAAGCAGGGCTGGAACAAGTGAAAACATAATACCTACTGAGTGGATTTCTCGTGTACAGCCAATTTAGACATCCACTTGATTAAAGTCCTAATCCTTGAATAGTCCTAATCTTGATTTTCTCAATGATTGATTCCGATCCAGATTATTTTCCCCACCACAGCTCACTAATCAACGCCTATTCATATACTAACCTAACCATTTAGTACTGAAATAGGTGTTTTCTAATGAAAAAAATTATAATAGGTACCTATACAAAATGCAGAAATACCTAGTAAGCGCCAGAAAACCAGAGGCCTAACGCCTATCTCTAACTGCGGTCTCGAATACGTGCAGTTTGCAAAATCACGCGAAGTCGAACCTTAACGCGCCGAGATACTGTTTGAGGTGGCGCAACTTTTCGCAATCACCTAAACTGAATCGTTTATAATAGGTAGGCGTAATGCCCCAGAACATACCTACAATTACCTATTACTAAAAAGAAAACTGAAACCGCGTGGCGCTGCAAGTATTTGTACATATAAGAAACAAACAATTCGCAAACATAATATATTATCCAGTCCGGTCAAGCTGTCGAGGACGCATGGCCATTGGCCAACAGTGTAAGTCACAATAAAAATATCCGTCCGTCCGTCTGTCACCAGGCTGTATCTCATGAACCGTGATAGTTAGACAGTTGAAATTTTCACAGTTAATGTATTTCTGTTGCCGCTTTAAAAATAAATACAAAAAAATAGAATAAAACAAATATTTAAGGGGGCTGTCATCGTTTTTGCTCAACAGGTAGACGCTTGAAATATTCACATAATATTGAGTTATATTATTCAGTTTAAAAATAAATAATTAAATTAAAATTAAATTAATATTTAAGGGCCTCGCATAATAACAAACGTGTTTTTTTTTTGTTGATGTTTTTATAGATAATTGTACGGAACCCTTTGTGCGCGAGTCCGACTCGCACTTGACGGTTATTTAGTATTTTGTTGTTATAGCGGCATCAGAATATCATCTGTAAAAATTTCAACTATCTAACTATCACGGTTCATGAGATACAGCCTGGTGACAGACGGAATGCGGAGTCTTAGTAATAGGGCCCGTTTTACCCTTTGGGTACGGAACCCTAAAAACATACATATTAAGGTTCGACGCCGACTATACAGGGTTACGTGGAAAGGTGAACAAAGCGTTAACCGTAGCGCCGTTACACTCATCATTATGAACAACTTTCATAATAGTACCAATTCCGAAAACGCAAAAAAAATGAGCTGTTCCATAGAAAACTGTTATTCACAATCGACAAAAAATTATGGAGCCGCTGCCTTATTATGGATCTTTGATCGGGATCGCGAGTGTCAAAATTTTGACACTTGAAAGGGGTTATGATGCGAAAAATAAAAAATGCGTTGTCCAATTTCGTAGGTGACGTAATACGAAATTGGAAATAGACAACGCTTTTTTTGCGTCATAACCTCGCGATCCCGATCAAAGATCCATAATAAGGCAGCTGGTGATATTTTTTTAAGAATTCAATGTTGGCCCCATAGTAAAAATTGTTCATTACGATGTGTATTATAGATCCTTTTCAAGGCGTCGTGGTGTAAGTACAAAGTAACAAACGGCCTCGGAAAAAAGGCTTATAAACTATTATATTTACACTAAGTTCAAAACTACCAAAAAAACATTACCCATCTTTTTGGGCAGTCGGGTAAATATGAAAATTATGGATACCAACATAATCTAGTTAATATGGTCCTAAATGTAGAATATCAGGAAAAAAAACATCTAACCTAGTTTACCGACTTTATCTCGGACTGAATAAAACAAAGAGTTCGCTGTTGGTTTTTTTTAAAATTGTAGGTACTAATTTAGCTAAGCTATATTTATAATAACTTTCGGTGATTCTACGCTAAGTGCCTATATTCAAAAACAGAAGGACCAAAAATTGCTCATATAAATGCAAGTTTCATTTTTCAACAACATATTTCAACTATTTCCAAACAATAATTTGAAAAATAATGTCATAAGAATGTGTTAATACTACCGGCCTCACTTAAAAGCGTTACTCAAGTTAATGCAAAAAAAATCTCTCTCTACTTTTCGATGACGGAAATGGTCGCACGCGTAAAAAAGACAGAACAATTTTAGGCATTGATTAGTTTAACTGACGTTTTTAAGTCGGCCATATTATTCTAATTACGTATTTAGGTATGTAATTTTACGATACAATAGGTAACAATAAGTCAATTGTGTATTGTGTCCAATTCGCAATCCACTGGACATAAAAAGCCTCACTTGTAACAAGGAAAAATACAATAAATATTTCAACTTTAGGAATTTCATTAAAAGTTTGTACTCGTGTTAAATATTAAGTACATAATGATTAGTTGTTTGTAGAACGCTGAAAAATTTGTGAACGTCGCCATGACAAAAATTGAGATAAACACGATATGTACATCTCTACTTCACGCCACGGCTCTACCGCACGGCTACCTCACCGCAGGCGCTTGTTAATAGGTCATTCTCATCGCGTATGAGCCACTGTCTGTATGACTTGCCAATAAAACTTAGTCTTGTGCTTTGTACAGTTAACTATTGTCAGTTTTATTTTTGTGATTTCTATAAATACATTTGTCTCTAGGAATACCAGGAGGCGCGGTGGTAAAGCGACTGAAGCGGTGAAGCGCGGGGGTGGCGTCGTCAATAGCGACCACTCGGCGTCACCCCCGTGCCACCGCCGTTATCAACCTTCTTGTTATCTTAACAAGAGCTACTCGACCAGCGATAAACGAGGAGCAAAAGTGTGCGCCCGCGCCGTTTCTCCGCCATTCCGTCTCTCTTGATACGTTGCGGTTAGTTCGCCCTCGCTCGCTCGTGGCTCGTCCTCGCTCAGTCGCTCACTCGTCGCCGTCGCGCTACCACGACCCCGCACGTGTCTTCTCGCACCATGAACCAGAACAACAACACATAAACCTTCAAAATGAAGCGCAATCGGTTATAACATTTTGTTAATAAACTCCCTTAAATTTTAGATCGAATATATTATATTGTGATATTTAGTTAGTTACTATTATATTTGTTATTATTTATAACCATTAATATGGGTTCGAATTTTATCGTTTAGTAAGTATTTTGTAATTTAGAGTCAGTGCTCAATATAATCTCATTCCAAACCGCGCAATAAGTTTAAAGTCCAAATTAAAACATTTGCAATGACAGCCAAAACTCGTTCACATTGGAAGGAATATGGAACAGCATTATGTGGTGAGTATTCTAACCTATACCTAGTGAATTCCGTCCCGCGTGTTGGCTCAGTGTCTACTTTGCCGCCTTTTCATCGACCAACCATGTTAAATTTCCTCAACACACGCTGTATTCACAACTATTTTTGCATGTTTTGTTCTTTCATTTGCATGTAACATCACCTTTACCTTGTTTTGCGCAGCCATATTTGTATCATTATCATCAAAAATAGCTTATATTCGAAGCCAGTGTTCATTTGCTTAAATTCTTATTCATTATTTTTTAATCCTGATATTTATTGTATATATTAGTTACAAACATTATTTATATTATTATCACAATCTTTCCCTAGTTTAAAATGAGTAAAAACTGTGGTAAAATCTTGAAACAGGATAATATAGTCCAATTTACACGACACACATGTTGACAGTTTCTGTAATGTTGCTAGAGTCGACATTTTTCGAAACAGGTTGTTAAAATGAAAAACACCTCATCATTAAATATACTTCTTTCATAAATATGTACATAGTATCGACAGCTACATTGTACTTGTAATTAACCTATAGCTATATGATACTAGCTAAAGGTTGCATAGAGAACTAATGATAGTTTCCTTGCAGAGCCTAATGCATGTTCACTTATCTCACAAAATTTACATTTACTTCTTAAATATAAACTTGGTCATACTTAAAGTGATGCAATATTTAAAAAAATTACCACATAGAAACTAACCACAAAAACAAAATTCGCATCTACATCCACAATGCTTGTGAAACATAGGTTAGAAGTTATCAATCAGTTCAGTTCGTCAGTGGGATTCGTCATAGCAATTACATCTCGAGAGAACAATACAAATAAGCGGAAAGGGAAAACTTTGAAATTTAATTTCGAATAAATCTACCATTCGCAATTCTACGATCCTAATTATAAAAACCACAAATTCACAAAGATCGTACATCATTTTCTGTTCTGTACTGTCTTGTACGGTAACATAATTAAAAGGTTTGTTGAAAAAAAATCTTTAAATCACTTTTAGGTAACTTTGAATGAATATCACATGATTGTTGAACTGTCTCGTAGGTGAAGCGAGATACAGTTAACAACAAAAGTTAGAGAGAACTAACAGGTACAGCAGGATTCCATAACTAAGAATATAAATATTTTAATGAAGGTATCCTAGTATGCAATGTATGCATTATAATTAATTATACTAATATCTACACTAATGGCTTAACGAATTTAAATTGTTATAGGAATAGCGTACACCCTGGATACACCCTGCCTATACAGGCAACTTTTTATCTCATTTTTTTTTACTATTCCTGTATGAGATCCTAGGGGCTCACACATATACACATTAACTTCATTTTGTAAATTAAACTTTGTATGTTTGTAGGCAGTGGTAAATTCCCACTGATAAGAGAGGAATGATTTCCTTTCATATAAAATCTCACTGTAAAACTATTGGATTGTTTTGAAATAACGCACTTTAAAATCTTAAGTTTCTGGCCACTTGTGTGGTTGACTGTAGGCGAATGTGTCAGATTTGCCGTGAAATTGTGAAAGTGCAACAACCTGCCGTCTGTTCTCTTCGCAAGCTTCGCAATGACTAATAGTGCTATTTATATGTAAAATAATATAAATACATTTACAGAGATTTAATTTTTTGCTAGTACTAAACACCTACTCAATTTAGTATATTATTTTAGGTTGCAAACATAGATTTTCAGAAGATAATCATAAATGTCTGTCACGATATAATAAAAAAGATTTTTTTTATTTTACTGAATAATAAGAAATGAATCTTGTAATTACGACTATAATCCATTGAAACTTGCAATATTGTTTTCATAATATGTGTATTCTTGTTTATCTATATTTATAACGGAGTGAGGAATGTGGTTCAAGTTAGGGTAACGCATGGTTTAAAAACCCATTGGTTCTTAGAAGATCAGGCTCAGGTAAAACAGGGAAAAAATATCCATCAATGGACCGGCAGAACAGTCAAGTACCATTTGTAGAAGTTTTTCAAGATGTCGCAATAAACATACATATATGGCAAATAAATAATTTGATTTGATATATTACATTAGCGGAAATATATATTTACGAAACTTATGAAGTAAAAGTACCTACCAACTCTATTGGAGTATACATTACTATTTTTTCTTGAAAAATTACATGTAGCTATGAATATGAGTTTACGCAACGTAGGGTTAAAAAAACAATCCTATATTATTGCATAACAGTTGTTTTGTTGTAAAATTAACAATAAGCGTAGAACGCACAATAATATGTTCTACTTATGATACAAGTTAGGTCTATTATAGTGTGCACCGCTGACTCAACGATTCAAAATACAAAAGTTTAGTTCTATATTGATATAACTATCCTTGTTTGTGCAAAACTCATTCGATTATTAACACTCACATGAAGCGTGATTATCTTTCTATACGTCATCGTGTTACTTATTGTAGATTAACATTTTTATAATAGTTCTAAATACACGTAATAAACGGAATTCAATAATTTCTAAAGATATATGGCTAACATATGCACTCAAAAGATTGTGTTGATATGATACATCACGATCGATGAATGTACTGTAATTATGTACCTACAAAAGCAACTCGCTCCTATAAAGTTACTCAGCATTAAAATGTTTTGAAAACTTTTAACAAACCTTTTGCCAAATGATTACAAGTTTAAATGGAATTGTTCTGAATGTTTACACCGAAACTCATTGAGTACTACGCGTCTCTTATTTCCATAACAATTAGGGTGAATCGGCCCATTCACCGATCACCTCCTGCTCTCGATCACTTTTGAAAAAACTTCCAAAAATAGCCGTATTAATGCAAAGTTAGCGTTAATTTTGCTTGAAAATGCTTGCATTACCTATCCCTTTTTTTTGGATCACCTATATCACCAACCAAATACGTTCGTTTTCGATCAGTAAGCCGATGACTACGAGCTAGTGTGCGTGCGCGGATTTTGAAGCAAAAACTTACGAAAAAAATAGTGAGAAACAATCATCGAATCGTAAGTAAAACATGTTTTAGTACAGTTTACGCATTGATGTTGTGTTTGTGGTATAAAAATATAATCATAATATCTTCTAATCTAACATTTAACTGAGAGAAATGATTAATTCATTAAAATATAAGGTGATCGCCATGGGAGGGTGTAAAACTAAGGTACTTTCTTTTCACGATCACCTGATCGTAAACGGGTGGTTTTGGTCAAATCTTTGTTGAGCTTTTCTAGTATGTTGCATGTTGTTGGCGGGAATATTATCATCTGTTTAGATCTTTAATAACGTGTTTTATTTATGTGTCAGTTGGCGATCAGCCTAATATGAACAATTACCAGTAATGTAAAAGCGTTTTAGTGATAAAAATTAAGGTGATCGGGAAACAGCCTGTTGTCGATTTTTACTTCTTTTCCATACAAAAGCATCAGTTTTATGTGATCGTTTACTGACTAGTTAGCGATCATGTAAAAAAATTGTCCGTCGATTTTAATTTAGGTGATCGAGAATTGAATATTTTACGACCACGATGAGATGTGGTAAGCAAAGTATGATCGTAAACCAACTCGTTCACGTAACATTAAAAAAAGTGTTCGCAAAGTTCGCAAAGAATTCGTCTATTGGAAAAAGCCAAATGACGAAGCTGAAGATCGAGGATGGCAGTACCATTTCGTCAAAGCCGGAGATTCTGAGAGAGCTCGAGAGGTTTTACGGACAGTTGTACACCTCGACACGACAGTCTATTGTCAGTACAGCTCAGGACAAGAAAGCTAAACTGACCCGACAGCGACATTACACTAAGGACATCCCAGATATCAGCTTGTACGAGATTAGAATGGCTCTGAAACAGCTTAAGAACAACAAGGCTCCGGGTGATGACAGAATCACGACAGAACTACTGAGAGCGGGTGGAAAACCGGTACTTGTAGTCCTCTAGAAGTTGTTTAATTCCGTCATACTCGAAGGTACTACGCCTGAAGCATGGCACAAGAGTGTGGTGGTGCTCTTCTTCAAAAAAGGTGACAACACCTTATTGAATAATTATAGACCTATCTCACTCCTGGGCCATGGGTACAAGTTGTTCTCCAGGGTCATTACGAACCGTCTCGAAAACAGGTTTGATGACTTCCAGCCTCCCGAACAAGCCGGTTTCCGTATAGGCTGGAGCAGCATAGACCACATACACACGCTCCGCCAGATTATACAGAAGACTGAGGAGTATAATCGGCCATTATGTCTAGCGTTTGTGGACTATGAAAAAGCCTTCGATCAATCGTGACCTGGGCAGTATTGCAGTCCCTCCAGCGTTGTCATATCGCCTATAGGTATATCAAAATACTGAAATGTTTGTATAGAAACGCCACCATGTCAATCCGATTACAGGACGAGAGCACGGAACCAATCCAATTGCAGAAAGGCATGAGACAGAGAGATGTTATATCTCCAAAACTGTTCACGAACGTATTGGAGGACGTTTCCAAGCTTTTGGACTGGAACGGATTGGGCATCAATATTAATGGCGAATACATCCCTCACCTTCGTTTTGCAGATGGCAGAGTCGCTGGAGGACCTCAATACAATGCTCAGTGACCTCAGTAGCCTTTCTCAACAGGTGGGTCCTAAAATGAACATAGATAAGACAAAAATCACGTCCAATGTCCATGTTGTACCCATACCGGTAGTTGTTGGGAACGATACTCTCGAATTTGTTGACCATTACACCTATCTTGGACATATTGTTCAGTTAGGAAAGTCCAACTTAGGCAAAGAGGTTGCCGAAGGATCCAACTCGGATGGGCAGCGTTCGGGAAATTGCGTGAAATCTTCTTGTCCAAGATACCACAGTGCCTAAAGACAAGGGTCTTTAACCAATGTGTGTTGCCAGTGATGACATATGGTACTGAGACGTGGTCCTTAACTGTTGGCTTTTTGGAGAAACTCGGAGAGTCACACAACGGGCAATGGAGAGACCTATGCTTGGAGTTTCTTTGCGCGATAGAACCCGAAACGTGGATATTCGCCAAAGAACCAGAGTCGCCGACATTGCTATTAAAATTTGCAAGTTGAAGTGGCAATGGGCAGGCCACATCGCTCGAAGAACTAATGACTGATGAAGAAGAATGGTTCTTGAGTGGAGACCACGAATTGGAAGACGCAGCGTAGGTAGGCCTCCCACTAGATGGACCGACGACATCGTGAGAGTCGCGGGCATCCAGTGGATGCAGATGGCAGGTTATCGTTCAGTGTGGAGGTTAAAGGGGGAGGCCTATGTGCAGCAGTGGACGTCTTGTGGCTGATGATGAACAAAATACAGACACAAACATTACAACAACAAAAAAATTAACAACAACATAACATACCAGAACATAACATAATAATTTGATTTTAATGAATATTAGAATTATTATAGTAGCTTAGTCCTATCTCTATACTTGGTTGGTTTTGTTTTGATGAATAAAGTACTTCAACACTATTTCGACTTTAATTTCATAGCATAAAGGTTTTTTTTTCAGTGGTTTTCAATGATCGTAAACTGGCAAAAACTTGTGAACGTAAAATGACGTAAGGTGATCGTGAACTAAAAAAAACGTACTTTTCGATAATTCATGATTAAATAGCATAAGATATATAAAGAGACTGAAAAAAATACGCTTATTAGATTAATTGAAGGTTTTTTTATCTGTGTAAGCCGCTGCCTACTCTACAATGCGTTGATTTTATAACTTACGTTACTTTAAAGGCGACATATTGACTAACTGATCGTAAACCGGCCGATTCACCCTACTATGTACCTACCATTTATAAATTATGAGTAACGAGAAACATTTGTTTGGTACCGTGTATATGTACTTGTCTTGTAATACCGTGTAATACTTGTAACTTTGAAGACGTACCGAGTGCGAAAACCAAATCATTTTGTTAGGTTGTATTTTCTTTTTAATTAGTATGATTTATATTCTATAATTACCATTGAACTTACATTAATTAAAGTATATATCTACTTATAGACCATTGTGTTGGTAGTTATTTAAAATCATAACTATAGTAGAATGTATACTAATCGGTCCAGAGGAGTAAGATTAACATGTATCGTAAAATGTTAAGAACTTATTTCATACAATCTCTTTATTATTATTCCCATCCCCATCTGATATGGCATCAAAGTTATCATATGCAGTTTCTATATTGGGATTAAATTTAATGCTTTTCTTAATTTCTTATATTCTTATCAATGTCACAAATAATAAAAGCGTATCTTTAAACATACTTGCAAATATAAATTTGAATTTCAAATTTAGTAACGAGAACTTGGGTGATTTTTACACGGGACTCCGTGTAAAAACTTACATGTAATTGAAAACAAATCGAGACAATGTATATTTCTGTTGAGGCTTGAAGTATGCTTGAAATATATAAGCATTATATTGTGCTGGTATATGTATTGTGCTGTAAAGTGTCGATGAAGCACTTTAAGCACTATTAGCAATAGCGGGTGAGTGAGCTAGATCACGAATGTCAATGACACCTGATAGCGCTTGATTCGCGGCTTTCTGCGATTTGCGCGGTCGAGTGCCTCGGTGGGAGAGAGCAAGCAATGTTTATAAACAATAGCACAGGAATTGATGCTCCACTTCAAAGGCTGCTTCGTAGAAATGACGTGGTCTGGGCTCTGCTATGCGCAGACGAAGCAACTATAGTTAAGCATTGTTTCTGATAGTGATGATGATGAAAATTCAAATTCAAAAATTATATATCTTCAA
This sequence comes from Agriopis leucophaearia, assembly GCA_949125355.1. Taxonomy (NCBI): domain Eukaryota; kingdom Metazoa; phylum Arthropoda; class Insecta; order Lepidoptera; family Geometridae; genus Agriopis; species Agriopis leucophaearia. The sequence goes on from OX421262.1 coordinate 7,589,246, forward strand.
AGAGTTACTAGGGACTTCTGTTAGAATGTCAGAATTATATAAGCATAATATCTTATAAAAGTTAACAATATTAATGCGGTAGTACAGACAAGTCAATATCATCCATCATGCTGATTGATCTATATTTTAATGATAAAAATGAAACTAATTTATTACCTGATAAGCATTAATCTCTGAAAAATATAACATCAATTTCAGGAGCTCATCAAAATTATGTAATTCATCATCTATAAATAACTTAATCACGAAAGTACTTAATTAATTATGTATGATCAAAACATAGATTTGTCTTCAAAGGTAATAGGTAGATAATTTGATAAAAAGTATCAAAAACCTATCAAAGCTAATGTGAACAACAGTGACACGTACGACGCAATCATATATAACTTATAAAACATAGGTTTCAACTTGAATTTTTATACTTTTTGTGTAAATCTTAAGCTACGTATGTTCGATACATTACATATAAGTATATACTTACCTATTTAGGCCATTAGTTACTGTTGTATTTCTCCAATGGTTCACTCTATTCATTTACGATTCATTCTATTACCTACCTACTAAGTTTTTATTTTCTCAGTTAGTTTGGGACGCAATCAACCAGAAAAGAGTAAATATAATTCAAATCAAAAATGTCATTCTTAATTTTTTCTTTTGATCTATTTTAATATTATGAAGGTAAAGTTATTTGTTATTTTATGTACGTCATTAGAAAGTAGGTCCTAACATAATCTCGGGGGAAAAATATATGGAAATTCTCACATTAAGATAGAAAGCTACATTATTTAACGCGGCAAGTGATTTTATTAACTAAATAAAATACTAGCTAAAACTAACACTAAATAAACAGTTAGACTGTCCATAGACCGTTGAAGGTCTAAAGACAAACCAAATGCTCAAGCCCACTATCAGTTGGCAGCGTACCCAGCATGCTGGCGGCATTACCACGTTAAATGGCAATGCTTATACGTTGAGCCAGATACACGCCAGCATTTTGGTCACGCGTCGCATTAACCAGACGCTCTGAAAGATTTTTGAAAATTAGGTGAGCTCCCGGTCCCCAAGGGCCCAATGTCTCGACCCCAAACGCCTCAAATATGTAACCACTGCCGAGGTTAGCATATTTGCGCCACTTGTGCTGCTCTGCCGAATTGGCAGCTGCACCAGCCCTACCCTGTGTCTCAGGAAGATGTGACGGTGTCAAAGTATCGACACAAGTCGCGTCCCATACAAGGGGCCGCCCCAACTTCCAGGGAACAAGTTTCATACCATCAGGCCTCCTTCCATCGTCACGCGCAATACCGCTCGGTTCGAGCACGGCTGCGACATTGGCGGTGGAAAAAGCCCTGCGTATGATATCGTTCAGACTGGCGCGTCGGCCAATACGACCAGCGCTTCTCGAGCTACATTATTAATTTGACATGTGTACAGTACATGTCATGTTTGACATGTGTATTAAGCGGTTGATGCCTTGGTCAAAAATCAATAGGCACATATCCATATCCGAAATGCTTAATCTAGTTATACCTATTAAAAGTTGCACGAGGTCTTGAATTCTTGATCTCTGGCTCTGTCACAGACCATCGTTCCGAGACAAGCACGTGTTGGGAAAACGTGTATCATATTCTTGTTTTTGGTCAAGGCTTGTAGGTATTAGATCTGAATCATTGCCTAGAATTTATCCTCAAAATTAGGAAACTAATTTATATGCAGTCGTGTTTACACTTCATTAGAAGTGATAGAAAATGGGAATGGAATAATTATTGTGAATTAAGATTCATATATGTATATCAAAAACGATTAGTTTCTCTATGGTTGTACAGGGTTATTTATATTGTCCCGAAAACCTCTCACAGCAAACAAAAGTTGTTAATTATGATGTAGGGAAACATCATACATACTTAACAACTTTTGCTCCTCCCAAAATTTTATCGAGATCGGTTAAGCCGTTTAGCTGTGTGTTTATTATGTAGCAAACAGAGTTACTTTCGCATTTATAATATTACTTGTGGATGTTACAATGTGTTAGGTCTATTTTAATATTATAATTTAAATGTAATGTGGCTATTTCAATAATTTTTTGGTGTAATAAAATAATATGAGTCTTGTCACTTGTTTTTATTTGTGTGGGCAAAAGTGCCTTTATTCGCTAAACAAAATACAAGCCGACACTACAAACACTGTTAGACCACCCATAGTCCATATATATATTATCCAATTATTATTTGCTTCCATGCAAAAACAAAAATGTTAAATGTAAAGGTCTAAGGCAATAATTTCATACGGTCTCAAATAAAAACAAACTCAGAGATCTGGTCGAAACTACCAACGACCTAGTCCATCCAGCCTTGCAATGACCAAATAGCTTGCTGAGCCAAATTATGCACCTTGCACAAAATACAAAGATACATTTCATACAAACTTTAAAAGTTATTTGGAAAAATTTGTAAAAGCACGTTAAAAGTCATACAACAAAAGTTTTTAAGTATGATGTAGAGAAGCTCTGTATGCGAGAGGTTTTAGGTGTCTAAAACCTCTTCCATACAGCTTTTGGTACTATATTTTTTTATTAAAAGTAACCTTGTATTATGTAAAAAAAAATATTTAAATTTTTAATATATTAAAATTGGCTTATTTGAACGTTATTAATCAAACAACTCTTTAGTATAGTGATTTAGCAAATTCTTACCATTAATTGGATCATTTCATAACCCAACTCAAAATTAATATAAATAACTCCGCATGAGGGAAGAACACATTTACAAATCTTCGCAGAAAATGAAGCAAGCTGGACATTCAAACAGAAAACCTTTATTTAGCTTTAAATTCCAGGGAGCAGGTTTGGAAATCTTTCCTTATTGTTATTTTGATTGCTAACAGTAATAACGACAAAAAACTTGACATAATATACATTAATATGGGTACACAGGCGCTATCCATCTCAGAACAAGATTTAGTTTTAATCGTATCCATGTATCTTTTATGGCTTTTCTGCTTTAAAATTAGTTTTAATTAGCCGCCCGTCCCGGCTTCGCACGGGTAGAGATTTTTGTAAACATTCTAGTAAATATATCCTATATTATTCAGGGAAAATGTAGTATTCTAATGGTGAAAGTTTTTTTTAAATCGGTTCAGTACTCTTTGAGTTAATTCGTTACAAACATACAAAAATACAAATCTTTTCTCTTTATAATATTAGTATAGATGTAGATGTACAACATTCTCAGTACGAATAAAAATAAAAAAATAGACCGAGACCGAGGTTAGATTTGATAATACCTATATAAAAACAATAACATAGTTGCGAAGAACATTGTTGCGACGCTCGATTTTGAATAGGTTGATAAGATTGAAAGACGCTAGGCCGAAGAACGAACCTGAATTTTCATGGGACTAGTAAGTAGGTCTTCGTCTTTGTTGGAGCTTATGTTAAGAGTAAACTTTACGTTTATGTACGAATTTTGTGCTTGTATAACGAGCCCGAAACAGTTTTTTCATAAGTACAAATTCATCAAGATGTAAAAGCTTACGTTTTTATATATATGCCTTATTATATATAATTTTTTCATGAGCATGTAGTATGTAATCGAAATAACTAATGATAATTGATTTGGTAATTGTCACTTATGCTTTTTACTTACTTATTATTATGATTCCAGATATTTATTTATAGACATAGTTTAGGTATGAATAGTTTTGTTTCGATATAAATTGTAGCTAACAGAAAATTGAGAAAAATTTAAAATACTAACTAAAACTTAAAATAACTATACAAAAATTTACATCGTCACTTGCGCTGTGCTAATATTTTAAATACAGGAAAAAACCGCCTTATATTACTAGTTAAACAAACTAAAAAAATCAATAAAGAATACGATAAACTATTTAAAATATGTAAAATATTGCCAGTTAAAACTAAAGTGAACATATATATTTCAAGTATACTAACCTAAATTAAAATATAGAAACAGACTTAATTATTATAAAATAAATTATATATATCAAACTACACTAATCTAAAAAACCGCTGCCTGTAGGTAACGTGCCCAAAATGCTGGCCGCATTGCCGCGTTGGATTGCAATACTAACACGTTGCGCAAGGTACCGGCCAGCATTTTGGTCACGAGATGCTTCGACCAATATAGTAATAGTTAGTTTATAAGTATTTTACATGAATTATTAAAAAATACATAAAAAATAACAAATAATACAAAAAACTTAAAAACTAGAGTGCCGCCGGCAGCGGGGCTGGGCCGAAGCTACCGGTGGTTAAGGTTGCAGAGTGAGGAACCTCCTGACAATGCGTGCCGTGTCAAGAATTACTACTGCCTTCTGCATCTGACCCTTGACCCAACCGCCTAGCAAGAGCCTCTTAAGGTGTCGGTCGAGGCTCATTATGATTATCAATATGAAAAAACAACATTAAAAAGATTTTTTTTTTATATTACTAATTATTATAAATTGCTCAGCAACATACTATTATATACTTAGTATTTATATATACACAAATATAATAAACAGGTAAAGTTGTCACTTTATATTTTTGTAATCTATAGAACAACTGAACCGGTTCTGCAAATTCTTTTACTGGTAGAAAGCGACACTATCCGTGGTAGATTTAGTTTATGTAATCACTAAAATTCATACATACCATACAACTTTTCTAATATAACTCATCATATAGAGAAACAGAAATAAAATATAAGACAGTATAAATACCTCTGACTCATTGAAAGTCAAAGGCCTATTCAGAGCATATCGGCTTTTAGAAACTAATACACTTTTAGTTTACGAGTAAGTAGACTTCTGAGAACGTCTTTATTGGATTATCTTAGATAGGTATTCCAGGGGCACATTAATTTTAATCATAAATTGTGTGTTCTATGAATTATCTTAATTTATTATGTTGTTAGAGGCGAAATGAGGTTAGAGATTATATTGTTGTTGCATACATAATTAATAACTTTAGGAATAAGGCGAAAAATGGAGCTTAAGTAAACACCTAATTCCTAGTAATGCAGCATGCTTTAACCTACAGAGAACAGACGCTGCTGAATTCATTTCGTTTTAAAATCAACATTGTAATACCTACCATTGCAAACATTGATAGCACCCCCTTGAGCCAATGTCAGTGTTGATAAAACGGATATCCTTTATCATGCGGTCCCTTATAACCACCGTGAACACTCCCTTATGTACCTATGTTCAGCGAGCTTGCGTCACCGCACGGCACCGGCCGGTCTCCTCCCGCGCCCCAGCCTCCCCTCAGGTCTCATACATAGCCACAACAGTAACACATACAAACGCGTTATCACAATAATTATAAGGAACATACATAAATGAGAGCTGGATTTTAAATGTATTTTTAATTCTAATAAAAGGCATAAATCGTGAGGTATGTCGTGCGCTCTGACAGTACATCATTGTGCTGTCATTGATAATTCAGAACGACTCCGTTACTGCAGCACTTTCTAGATGAAATTTGAATATAAATTGAATTGGTTGTCTAATTGCTCTACAAATCATAATATTACTTGGAAACCGTCTCTACTTTTTCTTTGACATATGTTCCTTTGTTTCCACACATACACGTTACAGTCTATTATTCTCTCACATACCTTTATGTAAAAATATTACTCTTGTGTTGGGAGTAATAAAGAATTCATTTTTCAGGCAGCCTTCAAGGGCGTCGCTCTGGACCGATTTTTCATACTTTTCGAATAATTTTTCAACGTCAGCTCTAGATATTCTTCAGGCCATTGCCTGATTGATCGCCAGATAAATAAACACGGTGCTTAGACATTCAGCCTGGTTATAAACTCAGTACAATGTAGTTAAACGCTTTTGTGAAGATAAGGTTAGTAACCGTAGGCTAGTAACATTATAGATAACTTCTTCTGGAATGTCCAGTAAGGTTCAGTATTCATTGACCTGTATTAAAGAGTGAAGGAACGCTTATTTTTACGTCCACACGTGATTTTTGTCGGCTGACGCCGGCCAAGCGTCGGGACGTCAATTACAATAAATTCTCTCTATGGACGTTGTGCCAACTGGCATTCGACACGAGTTCCCGAACCTGCTTATTCGTTTCCTTTTAATTTTATGTTTCACTTTTCAATAATGAAGCCAATTTTATATTACCTTCTGAGACGCCCTAATTTCAAGATTCATTTATCAAAATTAGTCTTATCGTCGTATTTACAATCAACGGACTGCAATATACACCATAAATAAGACGTTATTACAGAACCCTTAAAAAGTAAAGATTCTTTTGACAAAGAATCTGCTCAAAAGTCTTAACCAGTCATATATCAGTTAGTGTGTTAATGTAGTATCAAACAGCAATCCTGTTAATTATCAAACTGCGCAGTGGAGTGGTCAGAAGTTTCCATGAGTGGTGTACGATAAGGCACGATAGCGCAATTGTCACTCCCAAACTTGTTTTCACTCCACAGGAAGTCATAGCGAAACAAATACGTAATCCCTATGAAAATCCAGCATGCAACATACTCGAGTGGCTTTTCTACTATCGACTTACTAACCGATAACGATGTCTTTGATCGTTGGAAAGTAACTTTCCATGTAGACATATCTAGCCGCTTTAAATGTAGGGTTTTTCCACGTCTTAGGCCAAGGTTCCTACTGATTACGATAGTAAATTAAATTTGTTTTTGATTGTGTTTAACGATACATCTGGCTGTTTGTTGATTCTGTTGTATCATTTCCTGAACTAGATTTGACAGGTCTAAAATTGTTGCTTTTTGGCCTTTGTATGTTGAATTGAAAAGAGTCGCAGATAATTTTAGTGCTGTCTTTTTTATTAATTTTTTTATTTCAAATTAAACATACAATTAACAAAAAATCCAAACCATTACATGCTGCAGCTTAAATGGGCAAGGACAACAGACATAAATTTACCCATAACCAGATTTATTAAGTCACTTCTAAGCTTCTAACCAAGTACGTTATAAAACTTCTAACATAAGATAGTAGTACACAAAATTGACGCTATAGCTCCGGAAGCGTTTAGATCTTCTCCGTCTGAGAAATGTCATATGACTTACGAGATATTTAATCACAAGTATTTTTTACAATCTTAATAGGGCACTAGGTCGCAGTGAAGATTGGTTGCATAAGCACATAAGTAACGTTTTAACTTTTGTTCAATTGTCTTTGTCAATTAGCAAGTTATTGTACTGTTGTTTTGAACTGAATTTCGGAGAAATAGTTTATCTAATTATCAAACATAACGGGACAATACTCCTTACGTTCAAAGTGTGTTATTGTCACATTTAAAAATAGTAGTTTATATTGACAGTTGAACGTGATCTTCTTGTCCGAATTATCTGTTTTCATTTCCGGTTTTTAAAGTTATAGTTATGACTTTATCATCTAGTGTATACAGTTTACGTTTACCTATTTCACTAATCTAGATACCTACTGAGAACACTCATTCATCAAACATGTTACATAGAAAATAGAAGGTAATGCACTCATATAGTTAGTGATCATCGTCATTTAGTATACCAATGATGATATTTCTTATACTACTAACTTATAAGGAACAAAATCATTCTCACTTAGCACGTAATTGACAATGCAAATTCTACCTCATTAACACCATTGCCAATGGTCCATTGGCAACGTACATGCTCTTTGTTCTTGGGTGTTTCTTTTTTACTGGCTTCAAAAGGTTTTCAATTAGGTTCGTTTTTTATGTATGTATACAACCATTACTCCGCCTTTTGCGAACCGATCTAAGAGTTTTTTTTAAATATATATATAGAAAGCTCTTGAGATAGTCCCTCAATAATTTATTAGACTTGGTTTAGTGTTTTTTAACCAGCTCCAACTAGTTTTGTTCGAGTGCTTACTGAACTGACTGCCCCGGTGGCTCAGTTGGTAGTGAACCTTACTTCTGTGCTTGGGGGCGTGGGTTCGATTCCCAGCTAGGACAAACATTTGTGTGATGAACATTTGTGTTTGTTCTATGTCTGGGTGTTAATATCTATTTAAGTATGTATTTAAAAATATATATGTACGTATATCAGTCTCTGGCAGCCATATTACAAGCTTTGCTTAGTTTGGGATCAGATGACCGTGTGTGCAAAAATGTCCCAGATATTTATTTACTGATTTTGAAGTCGGTATTTTATAATGATAGTTGTTGCATCTATTTGTTCAAATGGATAGTCGTAAAAAGCTATTTAAATGAACAGAAAATGTAATTATTTTATAATATGCATCAATGCTTTTATAATTATAGTCTCTTTGCGTACTCTATCTTTTATCACAATTATTGAGTAACAATAAAATTAGCACATTTGTAGTATAGACAACTAGGCAAAGAGTAGAGCGCGTCTTCTTAGATTGAATAGATAATGTTTGTACTTATTTGAAAAAAAAAACTATTAAAAGTTATTCTAACAATTTATTTTCTCAATTCCAGCAACTCTCATCACCGCTACAGCGGGTACTTGCTACGGCTGGCCGTCACCAACGATACCGCTCCTAGATTCTCCTGATAGTACGATACGGGCCTCTTCAGACGAGGGAGCATGGATAACCTCAATCATGATCCTGTGCTCAGCGCTCACACCCGTTCCTTCAGCCTACTTCGCCGACCGCTTCGGGAGGAAAACAACTTTACTCCTCGGTGCGGTGCCTTTCATCATCGGCTGGGTGTTGGTCATCGCAGCTCAGTCAGTCACGTATCTGTACGTCGCTCGGATGTTCTCCGGCCTTGGCTACGGAATAGTCTACACAGTTGCTCCTATGTACACCGGAGAGATCGCCACTAACGAAGTCAGGGGCGCTCTGTCTACGCTCATCACCTTAATGAATAAAGTAAGTAGCCCTGACACAGTTTGATAAGCATCATCTAATAACACCCAATGTCAGCAGGTGTTCATCAATTAATTCATTAATAAACTCGGTCCAAGCATATTTTCCTATACGTTATTACATCTGTCAGAGCAAGTAAATGCTTGGTCTGAGTTTAGTTACTTAGACGGGGTGTTTAGTTAGACGACGCGTACATATGCGAGAATATCATTATACTCATAATTATTAATAACTAATTAGTAAGGAACCAACCCCGAAATCGAGAAAAAGTCGAGCAATGACGATGTTCACAAAACTTAATAACCTTTCAATATGACACTGGCAAATGCGCAAGACATGCTACACCAAAATTATCTGATGATGAAAGAAAATCGTTCAAAGACTTCAATAGGGTAGGTGACGTAGGGTAGGGTAGTTGAAATATATCGTTGAAACCAATAGCTTTGATGAAGAATTTAAGTAAATATAATATGTTTACTGAAAAAAATAATTTAAATTGGCAATTAATGTTCTGATATACAAGCGTTTAAAGTTTTTGGTAGAGAAAACTCTGTCCCTTTCACACAAAACAAACAATGACATCACGCCTCTGTGCGCCATACTTGTCAGAATAGAATTTATATTGCGTACAGAGAAGTGACGTGAAGCATCATATTAAAATGCTTATGTGTTGCTTATTTTTGGTCAGATTTACATTTTGTTTTCATTCATCATTATCATCATCAGCCAAAAGACGTCCACTGCTGAACATAGGCCTCCCCCTTTAACCTCCACACTGAACTGACATTGTTTTCATTAATGAGCTACATTTTAATAGGACAATGAAAAAAAAACAGACATCTAGCCTATTGAACTGATATTATTATCTGCTCTGAGCCAAAATATCCACACAAGTGGACAGGTAGTCATTCCACGCGTACATTTAGCGTGACAGAATTCGAATTTGCGTGAATAGATTCTGCAGGTACCCAGGTTAACTGAATAGGCTATGTAGGTCTGTATTCTCCATGCATGACGGAGACATGATGGTAATTACCGTCACCATTACCCATCATGGTTATTACTTCAATTGTCCGATATCCTGTAGCGACAATGTCATTCTTTGTTTGTGACCTGTTAGTGACATTGAGATCCTCTTTCAGTATCAGGCGGATATCTTTGATTATGTATGTGCGGATATGTACCATTAGTGTGTGATCATTTCTGTTGATTAGGTATTTGTTTGCGCAATGTCTAATAACATTTTCCAAGAACTACTAATGCACCGTTTGTTTTGCATATATAGGCAGATGGCTTCCGTTCCAATTCCACGTATCTACTATCTACCAACTACGTGTTTCTTTTAACTACTTTTTACAATTATGTAAAAAACTATATTCTTGACAAGCTGCGCCCTGCAGTTTTACCCACGTGGACATTCCCTCTGGAACCTCATTTTTTCGGGATAAATATATGACACTCTACGGCTCCGCAACTATTTCTTTGCTAAAAATCATGTCAATTCGTTGTTCTGTTGCTGTCAAACACACTTTCTCATTTATAATACTAGTGTGATTTCATACTAACATACTATATTTCTGCATTGTCTGGCTTATCTATCAAATATTACTGCCTACCTAATTAGAATTAGGTTTACAACTTTGCAACTCGTGCCTATTTCTTAATCGTTCGGCGTTTACTTATTTGATCGCGTTAACGTAAACTGCTATTTGTATGAAATAAGAGCAGCGCCCTCTAGGTAGATGGTACTGCTCTTACTTCACATTGTTACACGAATAGGAAAAACTCGCCATACGCATTCTGATTTTGTTCTCTGGTCTCAAGTAATGAATGAGGACATGCATTCTGCATTCTCGCATAGTCTAGCTGTAGGAAACGGGAATGTATACTACAATGTTGGAACATTATTGCTGCTATTTTTATCCCTCTATATTCGATGGCACCGACACAAATTGTTTATCATTACATCAGACGCTTCTCAATTAGACCTTGTGACAGTAAAAACATATTCTATCAGTCTATCATATAATCACGTACCTACCTATACTTATCTTACACTATGTGTAGCGTTAGATAAGTTAGTGTGAAGCTCCTGGTCATAAGTAGTAGTAGTTTAGTATTTTGTGGTGTGCAACAGGATACTATGACCAGGATATTCACAAAAACGTCATTCATATAATTCATATATTTTTTTTATTAAATTCCTGTGCTACCTGAATGGGTGTTCCCCGATAGTTACAATTTGGATGTCTTCAAGTCGCGAGTGACTCGGATTCTTCTAGGCAAGCAAGCTCCATGGAAGACCGCATCGTCGCTTAACATCCGGCAAGGTGGCGGTCAAACGCAAGCCTACTACATTATTTTTTAAACCATAATAAATATGACAAAACTCTGGCTCTGTTCCTCTGTCTTTATCTTTTATTACCTCATAATGACAAATAGGCTAAATCGATAAAAAAATACCAAGATATAAACATCATGAAAATGGAAATTAGTAGATTGTTGCATCGAGCGCACGATTATTAATGCACGAGATTTATGTTGGTGCCCGAGCGCAAGCGAGGGCACTAAATTAACACGTGAACGAAACTTTTCTTTCAACTACCAAACTACCTACCGTGATAAAATATACTTACTCAAAATAAAAACTCAATTTAATGAATACAATGTTTAATTCTCTGCTCAAACATTTCAAACTTGCAATTATTAAATGCGCAGTTATTAAAAGTGAAATTAGCACATTTTGACTTGGAACATTTATTCTAGTATTTGTTTGGTTTATATGTAAATAACTTTTTTTTTTTTTTTTATGTTTTTTTTCAGCCAGTATCTGTTTGATCTAGTGCATACATTTTATATTAAACTTAATAGGAGACAATAAACCTGTGTGGTAAATTTATAACTAAGTATTTTTTTTAAACAGTTTACAGTGCATTAATGAAAAACTGTGCAACCATGAAATTCATATAATGTCTGCACTGCTATGGTTCTAATCAAAAAAATACGATCTTTGTGATCGGTTTTGTAGTGATTAATGATAATTAACATTACAACGTAGTTGAAAGAAAAACATTTTTATACCGGAAAATTGTGGTTAAACAGCATAGGTAAACAATGAAACGAAGATATTTTACCAGAGGTAAAAATTTAGAATATAACGACATCTTAAATAGGAGGTCACAGGAACAGTCATACAAACATACATAGTTATAAACGCCTTAAAAACATTACACTTCTTCTGGGCAGTCGAGTAAAAGGGGCGGAACACAGTTATACATATACCACGTTTATGAATAAGGACTCGACATCGTGGAACGTGACTCATTGCTTTAATTACTCCGAATCGAGGTTCCGACTCTTACAACTTCAATTACCTACTTCAAACACGGAAATAACACCTATTTAAAACGTGTACATTGCAATTTGATGAAGAAATGCTATACGTACCTATAAACATATAGATAATCTTATCACTCTTGAGTGATTTATTGAGTTAAAAGCTACAAAAGGCTTTCTCTGTAATCATGTTGAGCTCTTTTATTTACAAGGAATAATCTTAATTCCAAACAGCATAATTACTCGTGATAGATCTTTATCAAGAGCTGATTATCAGGAACCATTAAGTTAAGCTTCAAATTAAATAAAGATAACTGTGCGAACCGTAAAGATGTGCACATGTCCCTGAAACATTTATCAAATAAACATGCCTTGATTAAATGGCCACTTTTCTCCCCTCTTTTGCGCCTTACTTTGCAGTAGACATTTGAGTGACAGTAGTTTTTGTTCTATTTCAGGTCGGTATTCTATCCCAGTACTGCATTGGACCCTTCGTCTCAATGAGGACACTAGCCGGCATCAACTTGATCCTGCCTATTAGTTTCGTTTTAACCTTCATATTTTTGCCGGAATCTCCTTACTACTACTTAAAGTTTGAACGCACTGAGAGGGCAGAACGAGCACTCAAAAACCTAAGAAGCGGTGATACAAGAATTGAACTTAAAAATATAGAGCTTAACGTTCAAGAAGACATGAAAAATCGAGGAACTTGGGCAGATCTCTTAACAGAAGCTACGAATAGGAAAGCCATGTTTATAACTTTGGGCGTGTTTACTATTCAACAACTTTGTGGCAGTGCAGCAGTTGTTGCGTACGCTCAAGCAATATTCAACGCCACTACAACCCCTGCCAATAGCACTCTCGATGGAACCGCTTCGCCAGGAATACAGCCCTACCAAGAATCTATCATCCTCGGCTGTGTACAAGTAGCGACGTGTGTTTTGTCGGTGCTACTTGTCGACCGTGTGGGGAGGAAGCCCCTACTTTTACTCTCTGCTCTCGGCGTGGGTCTCATGAATGGAACCATCGGAACGTATTTCTACTTCGACATCGTGAACAAATCTGCTGTGGCGAGCCTCCACTGGCTGCCGCTGGCGTCTCTTCTCATTTACATCGTTTGCTACGCCATCGGCCTGTCAACGGTGCCCTATGTCATCATTGGAGAGATGTTCCCCACCAACGTCAAACTGTACGCTTCCTGTGTTGCGCATATCTACACTGGCATCGCTATGTTCACCGTTCAGAAACTCTTCCAGGTACATCATACATTCATTTTAAACAGTGGGTGGGCCCTTATTCATATATTTTGCCATGGTGATTTTTGACAGTATTGGCCATAGCAAATCTGTCAAAATTCATTTTTTGCAGTCTTTAAAAAAACTGTTACACCTTTATATAGTGGCTAAGAACCACATTTAAATAAGAACTTATAGAAATTTGCCACGTTTAACCGTAGCAAAATTCAACAAATAATACTATCATAGTACATACATATCCCGGATCTATGTTTAAACCTAGTCCTTGATTCTCTTATTAATCTCTTGTATTACACGAAATAATTGCTTTTATTATCATCCATTAATTGAAATCGCAAATCTCTAAAATGGATTATTCTTAACTGCTCAGAATGAGCATTCTATATTTCAGTTTATAATAAGTCAATCTGACCTAAATGGGACGTACCTACTCATTAATCCGAAGTCACTGAGTCTCATATCATTCCGGGATTAAAATCTTTCCACGTTCCTTGTAAACAATTATCTAGACTTAGATTAGACCTAGCTTAAATATTTCATGAAGTCATGGTAATACATGAACCAAGAAAAAATCTAGTCTATAGTATAATGGTGGGTAAAAAAATGAAAATGTTAATGTAACTTTTGTATTGTTCCAGGTGGTGAAAGATGCTTACGAGATCTACACAGTATTTTGGGGTTTCTCGGTGTTTTCACTCTTGGGCCTAGTTTTCATGCTAGTGGTTTTGCCAGAGACCAAGGGCAAGTCATTCGCATGCATCCAGGCGCACTTCAAGCGCGAAGTGGCGCGGGACAACGCAAAAAAACTCGCCACCGTCGAATATTGAACTCCCCTGTCCTCTTGCCTGAGCGGGCTGGACTCTTCTCACTAGTGTTAGCTTAAGCTTAACTTTAAGGGATCAAGTTGAATTGAAACTTAAGGATATTACTTAAACTTTAATGTAATCGTAGTTTAGTGCTACTATGTTTTATATACAAAAGTATTTTGTTTGTACAAGATATCAGACTAGGAGCCTGTGTAGGGATAGTATGGATAAGATGGTGGGGGCGAGGAAGTTGGCCGATGAGAAAGCGGTGAAGTCTTCTGGGTCGTAATCTTTGGGCAGCGCTCGTGAAGACACCACGCTTGAGTAGAGTTTCGCCGACTGCTTCGCCGTCCTCGTCTTATTTGGACTATCAAAATCGACCAGATAAAGACCGAAGCGGGACCTGTAATTGCATTTACAAGCATAACGAGTGAAATTATAACATGAAAGAGTTTAACTGATGCTGTGTTTTATTTGGGGAATCATTAATGGAACATCTCAAGTTACTTAGCGTGCATCATAATGTCTTCATCGATTATACTGTTTTTACAAATCTCTCTTAGGGCGGAAATTCACCGAAGCGGTATAGTGGTAGGCTGGGTTTAAATGTGTAATTTTGTTAGTTTTTTTGTTTATTTTGAATCGCCTCAGAATTACTCAGAAACATACACATTTCAACTCAGGCTCTTAATTAAACTCAACTCCTACCTCAGGCATCCGACGGATGCTTTCTGGAATGCTTTCTAGTAAAGTTTTTTATTTTCTCCCATGTATGTATATTACTCAAGACATTTCTTCTTTTAGTGATGTCCAATTAGTACATTGTTGTGTTGACTACTAAAAGTGGGGTTTTTTGATGAGCAAGTCCGCATCCGTTTCATTTTGTTCTTTGAAGCAGCCTATATTGATGGTGCGGCAGTTTTCCATTTGATGAAATATTTCCAATAGGTCTTCGCAACAGAATCAAAGATTTTTCAAGAAGCGTGTCGATTGTAATCAATAATTGCTATATTTTCATATGACAATTATATATTTAGTATAGGTATCTAATACGATTAACTTTATCTTTATGTTATGTTCGGAACTTTTTGATGGAGCTATCGCAAATTAATGGTTATGAAGTATTGCAACGTCATGGTGATGTTTTCTTGAAAGATAAGCAATTATTTTGATAAACCCACAGATAAACCCTGTGATTCATTTATGACAAATGATGCTATAATTATATATTTAGGTGTATATAATGGGGTCAATTCTGATGTACCATTCTCTAAACTAAACTAATTTGACAGGACTAAAATTATCGGCGTTTCTTTTCATTTCAATACTTCAGAAAAGGATGGCAACAACTTTAGAGCTGTCAAATTTAGTTTAGTTTAGAGAATGGTACATCAGAATCGATGTCGCAGGTATAGACTATAGGCACATAGAGAGATGATGGAAAGTGGAGAGTAGGGTGAATACTGAGTATCTGATCAGCGCCGGCCCTGGGGTAGAGCGAGAAGAGAGTCGCTTTAGGCGTCAGATAGCAAGGGGCACCAAAATGCCAAAAAAAAAAAAAAAAACAAGCAAAAAATTAAATTATGAATAACGAGCATAGAAGTTTGATGTTTAAATATTTAGTATCCTGGATTAGCGAATGGAATCCTTTTTATCCCGGAATCGATTCTTGTACGATAGTTTTTAGAAATTAAGCGCGCTGAAAGACTAGCTCTACCCTGATCAAAGGATATGGCAGGCGCCATACCTGATAGTGATAGCTAATGTATCCCGATGCACCAACTAAAATATTATTGGAAAAAAAGCAATCTATGACTATAACTACAATATATTTTTATGCGACTGAGGGTCGTAACGAGCAAGTCACTCGCTCGGTCGTAAAGCGTCACGCTTGCCCATAACAGTTCAGTGCCATCCAGAATTTAGAACTTCGAAAGTTTAAAACCCTGTGTTGCAATGTGCTGCGCTATTCACAATCTTTTTATGACTAGTTATTTCACTGGAAACATTACCCTTCAATCAAAAATACAGTAAAGTTTGCACACTACTGATTGACGGTGGAATAGCTAGCAAAGGTATGGAATTCCTCCAGACGGAAAAACGCTCTACCACTACAGTAAAAGAGCCCTACTACTACCAAACTGATATCTAAATTCTGATAGCAAATAACAAAGTTGTCAATAAGATTTGATCGTGTTTAATAATTTGGTGTTTTCGAGCACATTAGTTTTACGTACAACTACCTACCTGTTATACTCATAAAAATTGTTCGTATTTTTTTCTGAAATAGTGTATTTCCATACTATGCACACAATACTTCTATATTGTTTAATGATAGACCGTGACCACTGCGCACAACCCGGCCAACTGACCTCCTGAGTTGAATGAGAGAGCCACTATCGCATTTTCGAATCGAAACCGTATCTCCCACAAAAAATAATCGTTCCACCATTTGGCCAATTCTTCATTTGAGTCGATTGCTCTGTATGTACCACCTTTTTCTGCCTTGACCGCAAAATCTGACGCATAGCGTAGCGGACACGCAACATTTACACTAAGAATCATCAACGCCATCTAGCTTCAGCACCTTAATATTTGAATGGTAGCTCTACCAAAACCCAGACTACATTTTGTTCTAGTGCTTGTTATAGTTTTTACAGAATCCGACAGAGGGCTAACATCACGGTGAAGATTTGGAATTGTTATACTACCGTATTTTGTATTTATTGCTCTTTCAAATTTTGAATTGTATTGAAATAGAAAAGATAGAGTCACTACTCGAATGGCAATCCGCGTTTATTATTACTAGGGTATTTACTTTACATAGCCTGTATGTACATACCTATAATAACGAAGTTAGTAACTTTTATCTAAAATTTGCAAATGTCTATTTGCCTGTATTTTCGTCTGCTTTTCGTATACCCAATCTCATGCAACAAACAGGCGCGTAGTCCGCCGGATGGTAACCGCCGCCTATCTTGACACCTGCAACACTCGCGGCATTGTCGATGCTTCGCCAGCTCGAATAGGTGGTTCAAGATATTCTTTTTGAAACACTCCAGTTTGAAGCTCAATTGGAGCTCCACTTTAGAGGCCCGCGGATGAAAGGAGCGGAAAAACTGGACGGACTTCATACGGGGTACTAATATTAGAAATGCAAACGAATCTCTTTATTTCTCCATTCCCTTTTTTCTCTCTCATTATAATGGTGGTTCAATCGGCTAGAGCAATGGTTGTGGTTGAGTAACCACAACCATTACTCTCCGACCAACGATCCGAGTGGATCGTTGCGCAGGTTCGAATCCTGCTTGTCACCAGATTTTTACACATGAAAATTTCTAAATGCATAATTGTAACTAGGTAACTCTAAGTTTGTTACCATTCATACTTACATTACATATAACAACTATATAAATGCATATCTGAATGAAAGCAAAAACGGGAAATCGGGTTGGATGGCGATCTTGGGAGAGGCCAATATCCACCAGTGAACTGATGATTATGATACCTTACTAATATAATGCAAATAGCACGTAAATACTTACACGTATCCATCATCCCATTCAAAGTTATCCATGAGACTCCAAGCGAAGTAGCCCTGAACGTTGCTGCCGTCTTCATAAATAGCGTGCAGCAGCGCGTTCAAGTAATGCTTATAGTAAGATACCCTCGTCAAATCTTCAACCCCATTGTAATCCGCGTAACCGTTCTCGGTGACTATAATTGGCACGTTGTTGTAAGTCTTCGTTAACCAGTGGAGGAGACGACGGAATCCGAAAGGCACGACCTAGAAGAAATTGTAAGTACTTAAGTGTGTGTGTTAAATTCCGATTCGACCACTGCAAGCGACATGTAGAGAAAAAATTTTTTGGTAAAGGGCCGCGCAGTTATCCAAGGCACAAACGCCAACCCATCCGTCAGGGTCAAAGACTTCTAGGATCTGTCTGAAGATTGGTTAGATTCTCTTCAAATAATCAACCAATTCAACTACCTGCTAGAGCCCCAGGGCCCACCCATTGTGAGTGCTAGATCTGATTCCCCACTTCCGATAAAGTCCCAAGCCAAGGTTGTTCATCAGCGTTTGCCAACTGCCAGATCGAGGCCAGATGGCTCGACATGACAGTGTGACCGGTCAGTCAACAGCGAAAGTCAGCGAAAACTGGCCAAGTACGAGTCGGGCTCGCGCACTGAGGGTTCTTTACTACCAAATAAATTGTTAACTACTAAAATACATAATCTTCGGTGATCATACGAGAACCGGTAGTGAGCAGAAATTGGTCACCAACTCCCACTTGGCCAGTATTTATTATTTGTTGTATTACTTTTGAGTGTGTTCTGTAATTATGCCAAGTTTGATGCTTGTACGTATTACCGCTTTTACACTAGAGCAAATACAAATATATACGTTTAAAAAAAGTTCGTTGTATGGGGACCCTTTTGTTTTTACTTCTTGACTTTATTATTTAAAAATTACACATTCAGTAAAACACAACTGAATATCTATTACGGTTCGAAAAATACAGTCGTTAAAAGGTAGGATGGACAGACAGACATACAGACAGACGGATAGACAGTCAGCGTAAGCTTAGTAATAGGATCCCGTTTATACCCTTTGGGTACGGAAACCTAAAAAAAATAGTTTTCTCTACATTCTGACTTTCTAAATGGAGTCCCATCTCTGCAAACAGGAAAGACTTATATGTAATAGAGTCAGTAAGACTTTTTGTTACTCTATTATAGAACACAATGGAACTGTAGGGCACAACCTACTGTAACACACATGGCAGATCAGAAGATCGGAGTAACAACGCGGCCAGCAAAGTCAAACGAAGAAGATCGACTATCCGTGCATTGGCCATTTGAATAATCAAATAATAGTTCTCCAAAATATACTTAGTCTGCTTGCTCGCTAGTCTTTAAAAAAATCATGTCAACTTCTTTAGATGATTAGGTAATACAGCCTGCGGTACAGCGAAGTTATTTGCCCTATTGTACCATCCTCACAAGAAAGACTAAAAAGTACCATCAGTCTAAACGGAAAATTTAATTGAAGCAAACTAGGTAGCTACAATATAGCTCTTTACGGAAAACAATCATAGCCGCATTACTAAATATACATCTAATAAACTGCTCCTATTATACTAATGACATGAACAATTTAATATACAACAACGTTACCTATATAATAATAAAAATAAAGATCGTGTATGAATAAATAATGGCTATGCACCTTTATTTATTCTATTACGTGTCTTTTATAGCAACAGTACTGTGTACAATGTACATAATGCAACATATATATATTGCCGTTCGCATTTAGGTAGATCAGGTAAAGAAAACTCTATATACTCATGCTGTTTTCTAGCTCTAGATACTACTACTAATAAGGTTATATAGACTCATAGAGATAGATATCTTCAATATGTAGTACACTAACAAAATAATTCAATGTGTACACTAACAAAACAAAATAAAATACAATTCATGCAACGGAGATGCGAATCACACTAATATTACAAATGCGAAAATTTGTTAGCATGTTTATTGTGTGTATGTTTATTCCTACTCAATCCCGTAACGGTTAAATGGATTTGGACGAAATTTATAGCGGTAGCTTAAAAACTACTCTTTATCTCGGATAAATTATGTTTCCTGTAGAGTAGCGGGTAAAACCACGGGGCACTGCTAGTGTTCGTTATTTTTAATAGGATAGATGTACGTTTGGCCACTCGCCGTGCAGTGCATTCTACGTGAAGCAAATCCCCGGTGAGAATTACCACCTTATTGAGAATGCTTAGTTTTTTTACTAGCCAGTTTAGCCTTAGAATCAGAAGTCATAGTAACCCTAGATGGTCTGCCAGAGGTATATCCCGGAAGGTACGAGACCTGTCTCTTTCAAGCGAAGAAAAGACAAGCTTGGGTCTTGTAGGCGTTGAATTAGACAAGATTTTCGTCACCCCACTCGGAAACAGTTTTAAGAGCTTGATTCATATGCTCTACCATGTTTTCTCTCAACGCTTGGATTTTCGCCTTCTTAGCTCCTGGATCAGGTGTGTACCCTAATTTCCACAACTGTTCTATCATCTGCCAACCCAAATATACCATGTGCAGCATGAATAGAGTTTCAGAGAGCACAGATCCTTGAGGTAGGCGGGTGTTAATCACTAATTGATCAGACGAACATCCATCAACGACCACTCGAATCAATGGTAAGTGTTCAAAAAGTCATTAATCTAGAAGCAAAGGGGAATTGGCAGTCCGTAAGATGGAAGTTTGTTGATGAGTCTGTCGTGACGAACCCTATCGAAGGCTATTGAAAAATTAGTGTTGTGGTTACGTTATTATGTAAAGTGACCAGAATGGATTAAGAAGATGTTAGGGAAAGTTTGAAAGTTGTGCCGGTAACGGAGAAATTATGTTGTAAATGGGTTGGTATGTATATGCTGACGACAGACATATAACAAACAGGACGATGAACATGATGATCAGTGGTGCCACCGGAAGGGCGACTCAGAATTTTTATGGGATGGATTATGTGCAAAAGGATATAAATAGGAGATGACAGTGGATAAAGATCATAAAGAGGAGTTGAGAAGGAATACGCTCTACCGAAGACGTCACATAGGTACACATTATTACATATTATTTAGTGGTAATGGGAGGAAGGTAGCACAATGATCAAAGTAGTATTGATAAAATATTGCACAGCCCTAGTCACAGTTGCCAAGTTCCTGTTAAATGCGAGAGCCAGAAGTTTCTGAACAAAATTACCATAAGTACGCACAAACTTCATAACACTAAACTTTTATATACTTTTTTCTTATTGCCCAGTTATATTGTGACAACAAGTCAACGGTAGTTGGTCTTATTATCGACTAGCTATGTCCTGTGGTTTTATTTCCGGTTTAAAAAGTAATGATATTGTCTCGTATCACTCGCATCAGGGCAAAGCATCAGGCCCTCCAAAAGTCCAACTATTTCTATTGATAAAAATCATGTCGATATGTTGACATGTTGCTGCGTGAAAGGAAATAAAAAAACACACTGTCGCATTTATAATTTTTGTGTATATACTATAAAGTATCCGAGTACACTGTAAACTTTGATTTTTGATGGCGAAATTGATGCACAACATTGCATCAGATTCGAAACGATACGTAGAACGGCCTTCGACTTTTCAAACTCGTAGTTACTTAATCCATAGACCAGTTCGTAGGCCTAAAGTAAACAGAATAATCAAGTTTAATTATTATTGGAATAGTAATTAAATTATTCCGGATCTATGGTATTTTATTATTGTCAATGTTTTTATATGCCGACATTAATATTTAGATAAATGCAATTTACAAGATTACTCTCAAGGTTTTACACGACACGCTACACTCTGCTTTAGGATAGCCATGAAGATGTACTCATTATGGTACGATAACTAAACTCGGTCCACGTTTTTAGGGTTCTGTACCCAAAGGGTGATGTAAACAGGACCCTATTACTAAGCCTACGCTTTCTGTTTGTCTTTCTGTCCGTCAGTCTATCTGCCCGTCCTACCATTTAAAGGATGTATCTTTCGAACCGTAATACTTAGATAACCAGTTATTTTTTTTGAGAATATGTGATGTTACGGTGGATTAAGTAAGAAATAATAATGAAGTCATAACTTAACTACAATCCCATTACAACAAACGTTTTTTTCACGTTATTTTCTTTTGTATATACTCTAAATGATTATAGTGCCACTCTGCACTATAATCATGCCAAAATAAAAGTAAAATAGTAAATAATGACCAAGTGCGAGTCGGTAACAAATTTCTGTTCACCGTCAAGTTAGCAACGGGCGCTGTCGGTAAGTAGGTACTTGGATCTGTGACCGCGTGGCCGCGATGTTTTCTTTTTGCACTAGGTTTTGTATTTTGAGGTGGTATGGAACTCTCAGTGCGTAAGCCTAACTCGCACTTGGCCAGTTTATTAAACTGTGCCAGGTGCAATACGATTGCAAAAAAGCGAAATAATCATTTTCTTTTAAAATTTCACTGTAGTATATTGGTTACCAGCTACAACCTTATGTTCAAACTGCAGGAAGTTAGATAATCCAATAAAATATTGACTTCTTTGCCCAAAGGCTTGGAAATGTTATGTAGTGTCACTGCGCACATCTTTGAGGCAATTTAGTTTTAATGTGGTAATTTAATATTATAATGTAATAGATAAACGGGCCCATCATATACACACCTATGTATCTACGTCATTGATTTACTTGTTCAACAAAACATTTGCGTATAAATCGTTTATAAAATAGGTCTTGAGTAGTTTACCTTAAGCCAGGCCGAAGACGATTCGGACGGCCACTTGGGATCTTGAACTCTGACAATGCCAATGTCATTCTCGTGGGACGGGACGGCCCCAACTTCTTTACCAGCATAGCTTAGAAGGTACGTGGTGTAATGATTAAGCCCAAAGAAGTCAGCCGTCCCCTGGATATATTTGACTTCTTCTGGCGTGAACTTCGGCAGTCGCGATCGTGTATAGTTCTGTTTACGGCTCTTCTCATCGACTAGTTTGATAAGTTCGGGAGGATAGTTGCCTTCAGCTGAATAGACTGGGTTTGCATACCAACCCACCTGAAAAAATATGAAATAGTAATCATCAGTTTTCAATCAACCCATTATACGTATATTGCTACCTATTAATGTAGTATTTACGGGAATAGTAGTTTACCCGTGCAAGCACTAACTTCTTGAGGTCTTGTGACATGGTTACACCATCTTGATCTTTGGGCCTTTTCAAGGCCAGGGTAAGTGAGGGTTTCATCTTCTAAGTCTGCGTGCTTCATCTTCGACCACATCGTCGCTTACCAACAGGCGAGTCCGCGTAGTTGGTGGCCAAAGGTGGACATATTCGCGATTTAAAAAAAATACTGTGTGATTGCGAGAATATTTTAACGCGAATAAATTCTAAGTTCCAATCAATCATTGCAAAAAGATAACTTCATTATAATGCAACGGGCGCTCAATGGATGTCAAGGCAAGTGGTCACAAGCTATTGTGTAGCATCATTACGTTCAGGACGTCAATTAAGGCACTCAAATTTAAAAGAATCAAGGTCTAGAAGCGAATTCCTCGTAAATAAGGAAAGTTTAGTTAACTTACGTGTGTGTGAAGGTAGAGCTCAGCCGCTTCGCGGTCCCTTGGACTATTTGTTTTGGGTTCCGCCCAATTGGAATCCAAAGACATACCAATTTTTCCTGTAAATATTTAATTAAGTAATAACACTGGAAATAGTATAATGTGTACCTGACCTAATATAATATACTTGAGAACAATATATTAAATATCATTATATGAACCTTTGATTAGCTTTATCACGTTCCCTCTACAGCGATAGAGTGGATCAATAAAAAATTAATCAATAAAAATAC
The DNA here is from genome assembly GCA_949125355.1 of Agriopis leucophaearia. Taxonomy (NCBI): domain Eukaryota; kingdom Metazoa; phylum Arthropoda; class Insecta; order Lepidoptera; family Geometridae; genus Agriopis; species Agriopis leucophaearia. Next base: position 7,612,903 of record OX421262.1, read on the forward strand.
GGATCGAATTGAAAGAATCTTCTTCCTTTTTTAAAGTCAGTTAAATAATGCTCTATAAGGTTCTAAGCGTCTGCATTAAGTTTCTCATGTTAAAACTGACCTTTAGGACTCAGGTTTAAACTATCTTCCGTTCATGCGATGAAGTTATTGTGTTTATGGTAGAAGACTCACCATTGAGTAAATGTCGATACTCCTTGTCAAATAGATGGTAAACGTTCGCGTGGGCCTTTAAAAGGTTATGCGTGCAAAGGTACTCCGCAATGCCGTGCCGGTTCAACGCCGGCGCCCTGTACATGCCTCCATAGCCTTCCAAACAAGTCTGCATCGGTTCATTGAACGTCACCCAGTACTTCACTTTATGACCAAAGTTATTGAACAACACAGTAGCGTAATCCGTAAAATAATCAACAATCAAAGGATTCGTCCAACCACCAATGTTCTGCAGCTTCTGCGGTAGATCCCAGTGGTATATCGTGACCATAGGAGTGATGTTGTACTTTATCAGCTCGTTAATTAAATTATCGTAATACTGAATTCCGAGGGGGTTAATCTCATTTGTAAGCGCACTGGGTAGGATTCTGGGCCAAGATATTGAGAACCTGTAGATGTCTACTCCTAGCTCATGGACCATCTCTGCGTCCCGTTTGTATAGATGGTAGGAGTCGGCAGCGACGTCGCCTGTGCTTCCATCTCTTACGAAGCTTTTGTTCGTATGCACTAAATGGTCCCATATACTTCCTGTTTTACCTGTAAACCAGAAAAGAGGATGTCAGTACATTAACTAACTCGCAACCAAAGATATATGAATATGGGGTCAGCAAGGCTCAAATTGTAGAAGCCAAAAAAAAAAACTATACCATACTTAGAATACTAAGTATGGTAAACTATCTATCTATCTATTATATCTACTAACTATTTATTAAGGTCGCGCTCACCGACCAGAGTACCAGTTTGTGATATGATTGTCTTATTTCGCACATTTTCAACATTTTAAAAGATAAAAATACGCCAAGTATGAATAAAAAAATTGGGCATTCTTTTTAAAATAACATTCCAAAGGTTTTAGAGTTTTTATTTTATTTTAACGTCGCTAGCTTTTTAGGCACCTTACCCGAAGACTGACCTTAATGCAGTTTTTTTATCTATATTTATAGTTTTGGATAGATCAGGATAGGATAGGTAGTTTTATTTAGATTTAATTTAGTTAGGTATTTGTTTTGTTCTATTTAGTTTGACTGCCCCGGTGGCTCAGTTGGTAGTGAACCTAACTTCTGTGCTTGGGGGCGTGGGTTCGATTCCCATGAACATTTGTGTTTGTTCTATGTCTGGGTGTTAATATCTATTTACGTATGTATTAAAAAAAAAAAGTACGTATATCAGTCTCTGGCAGCCATATTACAAGCTTTGCTTAGTTTAGGGTCAGATGACCGTGTGTGCAAAAATGTCCCAGATATTTATTTATTTTATTTATTTAGTTAGCTACTTCGTTATATTTGGATATTATTATTTGAAATAAATTTGTACCTTTTTAATAAGTATGTTTTATTTGGCGGAATAGATAAATAAATTATAAATATATATTATGCCTAAAAAATATCAACTGCTTTATAACATTTGCAATGCTATTCTAAAAATATAGCTCTATTACCTTTTTATTTATTCCACTCTGTGATTATTATTTTTTCAAAATTCTCTGGCTGGTTAGCGCGGCCTTAAGGTAATATATGCATCTAGTCTATATTTGTTGCAAGCTAAATTAGATATTATTGTAACAGCAAATTAGTTAATTTAGTTTATTTTTAATTCGTTTATATTCTATTGACAACTTTTAACCAAACTCTTTTAAAACTTCTATTTTTATAACCGACACCATTGTAGAGACTTGCCGTGGTATGACTGGTATAGTATGAGGTTATGACTGTTCAAAACAACTATGTTTTTACCCAACACACATTCGATATAACAAATGTTACTGGTTTTATTCCAAAACAGGATTATAATAATTATTTTATGAGGCAGATTAAATACCATCTGTATTCCAAGCTCCTTCTATTTGAAAAGCTGCCGTCGAGACGCCAAACACGAAGTCCTTTGGAAACGTGTAGTTTGACTTTGAGCCTCCAGCCAAGTTGGTTATTTGAGCGTTTCTGAAAACATAACCCAAATTAATATGCTTAATTAGAGTAGAGCACAATACTAAATAAAATAATAGCAAACTAGCACTGGTTAATAAAGACAGTTGTCTGTAAAAAACCAGCCAAGTGCGAGTCAGGCTCGCGCACTGAAAGTTCCGGACAAAATACAATAATTATTAACAAAAAAAAACGACTTCACAATATGTGTTAATATAGCGTTTGGACTCGGTGAAAGAAATGATAAGGTCGTCTAAGTAACGAAATCATTACCAGTTATAACTTGGTAATGAACAAACATTTGTCATCGACTCACACTTGGCCATTATTTATTATTTGTTGTTATACTTTATAGTGTGTACTATTAATCATGCCAAGTTTGCTTCATTACCGTTTTTATGTTAGAGCAATTAAAAAATGTATTTTTTTAGGGATCTTTTTTTAAAACTATTTTTCAGTTAATCCGCCGTAATATTAAATTTTCTGTGAAAATTTCAATTGGCTATCTATTGCAGTTCCGAAGATACAGCCGTCGGACAGACAGACAGCTTCGGTTCAGTAATAGGGTCCTGTTATTACCCCTTGGGTAAGAAACCCTAAAAACGCAAAAAAATAGGGCGTCTACCAGTTCGAAAATTCGGAGATCCGGCAGGATTCGAACCTGCACCATCGGTTTTTATGATAGTAGGATCGGTTTTTAGGCGTTTTACCACAGCTCACGCCAAGTGTTGTGTTTGAAGATAATGCACAGGTAGCTTGGAATAGAAACTGCCTTTCAAGCGAGGCTGCTGGAAAACGCCGATAGGTTCATGGCGATAGATTTTCAACTTAAAAATCTAGCTAGCCATCGGAGTACCAGAAAGTAGGTTTTCACCATGTTATGGTTTCCTTGCGATATTATTCTTTATGGGTAGCTTAAGCTCAATGTTTGGATGTGATGCCACGCTCTGTGGCGTGAAATTTGAACATGCCAACTGAGCTTCTTTAAAAAATGACCTCGGTGCTCTCCCAATAGATAGATAGATTAACTCTTTATTTTTCACACCATAAATTACATACACACGATAAAACAGCTTAAAACTAGTGCAAAAATCGTCGACCTTATCGCTAAGAGTGATATCTTCCAGGTAACCTTATGATGGATGAAACCTCATACAGGAGGTAAAAAAGGCGTGCGAACAGCTCATTCCAAAAATCCTCTGACACAATCCCTGCGAAGGGGATTTAGTGCTACATAATGGACATGGCAGTGGCTTCGCTATTTCATCCGTTATATCTGACCACCTTCTATTTCCATGTCTCTATTACGCAGTTCATTTAAACAGATATATGATAGAAAATCTTTGAATATACTCCTACTTTTAACCACGTACTCGTCTTCATTATAGTATTCGTTGCACTATCCTATTTTTGTTTAAATAGTTTTTTTGACGATGCATATATGTAACATTTTATTATACTGTTTATTTGTTTTCTTATCATGCCACATTGATGCTGGGAATTATACTAATCTTGCAGATGTGATAACGATGTTCGTCTCGTAATATTTAAAGGTTATTTGTCAATTTAGATAAAGTTTAAGCTGCATTTCCACCTCTTTGTTATTTTCACCTCCGTTTTGTAGTTCAATGTTAAACTCTTGCAATTACTATTAAAGTAATAATTAATACCGCATTTTTATGCGACAGGCCGTAAAAGGGTTAAGCTTTGTTAAAATTGCAAACTGTGTCAGTGTCAAGTAATACACTCATATCTACCGACTATTTCCGCGCGGAAAGCCTTCGAGCCCTGCGTGGTATCAAGTTCTACGGAAAACGAGAACAAACTCTTTCCTCGTAACCTATTGCTGAAGCAAATACCCAGAATTACAATCTCTCGATATTTTATTATGTACCTACCAAGTCAATCTCTCGATATCAATAATGTAGGATTGAAAACACAACTGAACTTAACAAATTATATTATATACAATGATATCAATCAGGGCCGTCTCTACCCGGAGGTGCAAGGCGTGTGTAGTGTGTATGCACTGAGAAATAGGGGCCGCCTGTCCGAGGCTATATATATATATATATATTTTTAAATGCATCTCTAAATAGATATTAACACGCTTCGACCAAAATAAAATGAATGAACGGGCCCAGTAGAAGCGCATTTTTTAAAGATTACAAAATGAGCGCCAGCGCTCACTTCGTTTCAGTCGAACTCTTCAGTTCGGTCTCTAGCCGTAGGAAGTGAATGTTACGCGATAACGAAACATCTGACAAAATTATGAATTCGTATGCTTTACTGAAGTGTAAGTACACAAATAAAACCGATATCTATTTTTTGTAACAAATATACTGTACATTTTTATAATTAGGTGTTGAAGTATATGTCCGACGGTTTTGACTCGTTTTTACTGATGAAGTTCAATGGTTAGGGCCCGTCCATTCATTTTATTTTGGTCGAAGTTAACACCCAGACATAGAACAAACACAGACGCTACTTGGTAAATAAATACCGTATGTTTTCTATAGATAGATAACTTTTCACGTGAAATGTGTCATTATGGAAATATCTACAAAGACCTCTACAGACAGAAGCCCGGCAGCATGCTGTATATGTCAGCGGGTTGTATCGGAAAGCTGAATTCCTTCGGATTATTTAACGCACAGCCATCGACCGTGGACACAACATGGCGATATGTAACCCGCTTCTTATGTCTGTAGAAGCCTTAAGACTTCCTTGAATTTAATGGGCATGGCGTCATTAAAACGATTAGTGATTTGACTATGACTGTCATCAAAACCAGGGTTTCCCCCAAGTAGAGTACAAGTGTTAACTACTTCTGTTTTACCTTGGTAATTATTTGAATTAATCACGTGAGCTATTAACCTTAATTAAACTTAAACTATATCATTCCAAGTAGCTACCTAACCAAAACTATTATTATTCTAGAATATAGAATAGATCATTCTCTTAAAAAAACATGATTGATTTTGTTGGTGTATGGCTTACGTAAACGGTTTTCGAATCACGTGTCTTCACTTGTTTCATGAACATAATCTACAAAAGAACCATTTAAGATTGATTATTCGTACTCAACTGTTGTGTTTAGATACAACATTTTTGTTCTTCGTTATGAGTAGGTAAATAGCGGCATAACAAAAAATAGTATGCATGAAAAATTAAAACGAGTTAACAACCTAAGTCAAAGTCAAACAATTATGAATCCGAATGTTGGTTATTATCACTGTGACTAAAATTACCTAAGTATAATAGGGTTTCACTATATCTTGAACGTTATTTTTATGTAAGTAGGTACCAATTTATGAGTTGGTAGATTAATATTACAATATTAACAATGCCAGCGGGGCTATTATGGATCTTTGATCGGGATCAGTCAGTGTCAGAATTGACAAAAATTTTGACACTTGAAAGGGATTATGACGCAAAATAAAAATAAAAAAAGCGTTGTCTATTTCCAATTTCATACTATGAAATAGGAAATAGACAACGCATTTTTTTTTTTTTGGCAAAATTTTGACAAATCTCGATCCCGATCAAAGATCCATAATAGCCCCGCAGATTGAGATTTTATAATGCCAAAATAAATGATAAAAGAAAGAATGATAATGGACGAGACATTGTGCCCTTGAGGATCGGAAGCTTACTTCATTTTCAAATATCTGTCAGAGCGACGCGTGACCGAAGTGCTGGCGTGTTTCTAGCTTAACGCACAAGCATTGCTATTCAGCGTGGTAATGCCGCCAGCGTGCTGGGTATGCTGCCAACTGATAGTGGACTTGAGCATTTTGCTTGTCTTTGGACCTTTATCGGTCTATGGGTAGTCTAACTGTCTTTGTAGTGTTAGCTTGTATTTTGTTTAATTGTTATTTTTATGGGTAATTGAGTAACTACGAAAAACGCAAAACATTTAATGCATCCCACCTAAATTAATCTTCTAAATTGATCTTAAGTATCAAATAGTGGCAAACAGATGTAACGGGTAAATTTCATAGAAAACTTATTACAAATGGGCACTTAGGTAGGTTAATAATATTATATCAAACTTTTTATAACCGAAACAATACTTTTACCCGCTAAAAATTAGCTGCACGTACAATGTTATACAAAAAACATATATATTTTACTGTCCTACATATTTTAATCAAAATAATTATTTTCAGGCTTTCGTGATTATTATATGCATAGAAAAAAATAACTGTAATTCGAAATAATACTATATTCATATCAAATTAATTGAAAAAAACATCACATTTGTCTACGTCATGTGTCTACGCTCGATAAGTTAATCTGTTTTATTTAAACAACTAGTGCTGTTTCCCGCGACTTCGTACGCCTAGATTTTCATATACACTTTCAACCCTTTTTAGGGTTCCGTACCCAAAGGGTAAAACGCGACCCTATTACTAAGGCTCCGCCATCCGTCCGTCTGTCCGTCTGTCCGTCCGTCTATCACCAAGCTGTATCTCATGAATCGTGACAGTTCGACAGTAGAAATTTTCACAGATGATGTATTTCCGTTGCCGCTATGACAACAAATACTAAAAAAAAAAAGAATAAAATAAATATTTAAGGGGGCTACCATAAAACAAACAGCAACAATTTGCTCGTTTATGCTCGATATTGATAACGGCAACAGGTAGACGCTTGAAATATTTACAGAATATTTAGTTATATATTCACTTTAAAAAATATATTAAATTTAAATAAAATTAATATTTAAGGGGGGCATAAAACCGTGTTTTTTTGCCGTTTTTATAGAAAATGGTACGGAACCCTTCGTGCGCGAGTCCGACTCGCACTTGAGCAGTTATTTTTTCTCCCTTCATCCGGCCCTTACTCAAAATAACATAGCCTATACTTAAATCTGGTCATAGCTAAGAATATTCGTGAAAACCACATTTAAATCCGTCCAGTGGCTTAGATGTGCATGGCCAAACAAACAAACAATCAAACAGACAAAAATTCTAAAAACTGTCTTATCGTGTTCAGCTGCTTATTTTAAGACGCCCTGTGTATTTTTTTTTTTTGATATCTCGCAATTACAGATTATTTTTCTCTACGTTTTTATTGTATGTATAGAAGATAGATAGATTAGGTACCTATTAGAAATTTAATAATTATCAATATAAACCGACCGCTTTCAAATAAAAAAAGAATCATAATCGGTTCACCCAGTCGAAAGTTCTAAGGTAACAAAATATTTTAAAAAAAACCAGTTGAATTGAGCACCTCCTCCTTTTTGGTAGTCGGTTAAAAACTAAAAAGGATTTATGTGACTCGAGTGGTTTCTAAATAGCCATAGTTCTACTACCACCTCCTGCTCCATCCACCTCCATTCTATCATCAGATAAGTAAGTACCAAACTATTTAATTGTTATCCGAATAACATATTAGGTATATAAATTCTTTAATCGATATAAGAAGTAGCATAAAATCGACTTTCAAGATTTGTTTATACAAGCAAATATCTTGATTTTGTTTATTTCGATTTTATTTTTGTTTTACAAGTGGAGCTAAAGCGTGTAAAAATTGTCTCTTTTTCACGTGTGACCATAGACCACAAAATTTTTGACATCCTAAATCTATGCGTGTGACACTATTGTCAGCAAAAAGTAGTCCGATCATTTTATACTTCTAGTAGGTATTTACATAATAATAGTGCTGCCCGCGACTTCGTACGCGTAGATATTCATAATTATAAACTTTCAACCCTTTTTCCTCCTTTAATTCGGCCCTTGCGCAAAATAACATAGCATATACTTCAATCTGGTCATAGCTAAACATATTCGTGAAAACCGCATTTAAATTCGTCCAGTGGTTTAGGAGATGTGAGTGGACAAACAAACATACAAAAATTCTAACAACTGTCTTAACGTGTTCAGATGCTTATTTTAAGACGCCCTGTGTTTTTTTTACCTCTACGTTTTTATTATATGTATAGATAGATTAATCTATTCCGTTTAAATGAGGACCATAAATATACCTATTTTCTAACATTAGTTAATATAATTATGTTAAGGAAAAACGTAGTTTATAGCAGAGAGCAATATCTGTATGAATTTGAAAAAAATTGTTTGTTGCAGGTAGCAATCTGTGTGTCTGGTAAAATTACTAAAGTCATATAGATTTACTACCTGCAACAAATTAGTTTTACTAGCGAATATAAGAAGAAGAAGGAGAAGAGGTTATTTTTTGTGATTCTAACAGTTCGATGGCTAATGATATTTTGGCAAGATAATTGGGTCTAAAATTATTCGAAACGACATGCGTCAGATATTATTATCTGAATAAATAAACACAAGGTGAACCTATTAGCATTATTTTCTTGGTGCGTTCAGTTAGATACTTTTGCAATCAACGACTGATACCAAATACAATGTAGATACCTAGATGCTAGAACGTCTAGATAATTTTCATATACGATAACAGGTATTACTGCCGTGGTTTGTTTGTTTGTGTTTCATTGTAGGTACCACATCTTAATATTATTCTTATTTTAGTAGCTAAGAAAAATAGGTATGTAGGTATCTAGTATAGGTTCTGTGTAAGTATACTTTTTATTTTTTTATTCCATAGGTAGCAAACAAGCAGACGGGCTGCCTGATTGTAAGCGATCACCGTTGCTTATGGATACCTGCAACACCAGGGGCATCACAGTAGTTGCCGACCCTTAAAGACTCTATTAACAGCCCTTTTGAAGAACCTGATATTATAGCTACTCGTAAATGCCACAGGATGGGAGCTCATTCCACAAATTGCAGCTGTGAGGCAAAAAGGAACGCGTAAAACTCACAGTGCGATTTCCACCGATCTATGATATGTGTATGAACTTTCAGGCGGTGGCGGCATCAGATCGAACAGTTCTTCAAAACATTCCCCGTTGTAAATGCGATAAAAGAAACAAAGAGACCCAACGTCTCTGCGCATGGTGAGCAGCTCTAGGTGTTCAGTGTTCTTTGGTACAATGGACACATTAGTAGAAAAATTGGCTCTTATTAATCTTAATAAGTAGGCTCTTGTGCCAATAAATCGAGTGTTAAATAGTCCCAACACACATGGTTTAATACATGGTTTTTCCCAAGTTAAAGATTCTTCTTTACACTTCAAATGTGACGAAATAAAAAAAAAATACTCTGAACTGCCAAAATACATTACCTAATCGTGTGGAGCATTTTATAGTTGATAATAAAAGAAACTACGCGAAGTTTAATTGTACATACCTACCTAAAATCGCTTTGGTATGCTTATAAAATAGAGTAGGTACCTACTATGCTTAGTGGTTCATTGTTCTTCGTTCAAATTACGTACTTTCTCTTATAGGGTTTCAAATCTCTGTTGTAATTTCAATCAACGTTTTGGCAGTAATACTTATGAAAAACATGAGAAATGAAAATAATTAATAGGTAGGTACTAATGGTTCGCTCCGAATTGTGACATCGCATAATAAAATAATAGCTTAATTGTCATTCCCTTAAATCGTACAGCTGTTTTTTTAAGATTTACAGGCGTTTCACCACAAAAAGCGTTGTTGAAAGATGGTCACCAGTCTAGTCTCAAATGGGAACAGGCTCCTAAGTAGATTATAAAAAATTATAGAATTTTAATTACACCAACGTAGAGTAAATACCTGTCATTTGTAGCAATTAAATTAACATTTAACAATTACTCAACTTACCCGCTGTATAAAACTGCAAAAACAAATAAAAATGTATACATCTTGGTTTATTGTTACTAAATAAATATATCACTGAAAATATCACTTTCGGAATGGATTAGTAGTATAATTTAAATTAAATTAAAATTATTTTGTTAAGGCATTTGTTTGATCGTAACGAACTATTTTTGTGTTTGTTTTGGTGGACGTGCAACGCACGCGAGTTGTGGCCGCGCACTGTCACGATTGCTCTCTCAGACAATAAACACAATATAGCTATGTGGTAAGCAATACCTAGTCAATTTAAACGGTGGCATGTCAGTGATAAAGCAAATGCTATGTCGTCATCATGGCTGCTGACTCTGCTGAGCAGGTGTCTGTCCACCGTATCTGCAGACATTCCAATTTTCAGGTATATTATCCGATCTAAGGGCTAAGTACCCGTTGACTACTCTTACCTCGGAAAAGTAATAATATATTACTTTACATGGGGGTAAACGAATAGATTTTTAACTAGGGTAGCATTTGTGGTACAAGCGTAGCGAGGATTGTAATCCGCACCCATGTTTAAAATCTGTATAGTTTTCCAAGTGATATGATTATAATATATGTATTTTAATTGGTTTGCGTTTGTACGCCAACTCGCCTATAGTTAAGCGATGATGCTGTCTACGATGGAGTAAACTTGCCTAGAAGCAAGGAAGATTCCCACTATCTTCCTTGCCTAGAAGAAACCGATTTACTCGCGAATCGAAAACACCTAGATAGGTAATGTATATATTTAAAAGTAAGAAATTAAAACTCATAGTACCTAGGTACGGTAGAGCAAAGATAAAATTACGACAATAGATTCAGTGGGTACTTAATTTTAATCCCCTTTTTCAGTGCGACGTCATAGGTACTTTACTGAATGAAATAATTTGAATTTGTAATATTGTTAGGATTTCCGTAACAAGGATATATTTGACGACATAATATGAATACTTTTACGAATAATGAAACACTCATAAATGCATTCATACATCAGTTATTTAGTTTTGCGTCAAAACAAGGATAATGCTTGGATAATGCACTCAATTCTATGTGCAAAATATGCATCAGGTAGGGGGTATGTTATATGAGGGGGAAACCCTTAATTAACTATAGTCAAAGCGATTCCTGCAAATTGTCAGTAAATGCATGACGCTTTTGCATTGCAACTTTAATTAGGTTCTTGTTGCTGAGTTGGAAATGCCAGAAGGCATTTTTTGTTCGTAAAAACTCAGGAGCCACATAATTATGCGCATGTAATCATCCCGCATATAGATCCAATTTGACACTGATTTACAGTTTTTACAGAACTTTATAGGTTGCATTAAAAGCGACCCTTTAGCGTGACCCTTAAACCTTTTTTTACATATCTGTTGTAAATTGTTTGTGGAGCGGTATATAGCGCTATCACTTATCACCTTTACTTAGTATATAACAAACGGATTGGCTCTAAAGCTTTTATGCAGTAATTTTGTGCTAGTTGGGTACAACTTCCCTTCATGCGTGTATTACTAGCGCAGGGGCCTTACGCCCAACTCTAAACGCGGGCCCGAATAGGTGCAGTTTGCAAAATCACGCAAACACGTACATTAACGCGCCGAGATACGGTTTACGGTCACGTGATTTTGCAAACTGCACCTATTCGGGCCCGCGTTTAGAGTTGGGCGTAAGGCCCAGTACCTACGTCAGTTTAGTTTTACGCGGAGGGAGACCATTCGCCATAAAAAAAATAACTGGCCAAGAGCAAAGTAATTAGAGAAAACTTAGAACATCCACTTTTAAATTAAAATTATAAGTACAAAAATAAAAAAACGGAATCCCATCAATGTATTTTCACTTCTCGTGCTCGTCTCATGTTGTTTAGGCCCGGTGTGAGCGGGCTTAAACAGTTTTTGATGCTCTCGTCTAGTGCATTTAAGTTTTACTTTTGTGCACTAGAACACAGGACCGTAGCTAGAGCGGGGGGAATTGTATATCCGCTAACTCCTCCTAAACCATGCAACTGATTTCGACGCGGTTTTCATACAAAATTTCATCCAAATCGGAGCAGCCGTTTAGGAGGAGTCAGGTGACAAACACATGTACAGAAGAATTACTTATATATATTAAGATAAAACTTACACCCGTGCGAAGCCGGGGCGGTTAGCTAGTAGATACTAGATAATACATTTATTGTATTTAAAGAACGATAACTGAATAAAACCTTTGCAATTATGGTTTAATAACATAATTGCTATTAACTATTTTTATTACACCGAGTAACTCCTAGATTATTTTATCAATTTAATCTCACGTTACCTAGTTAATACAACTATAGCTTGGATTAGTAGATTAAGTGCCTAGGTAAAGGTGTATGGGACCTAATTAAATTAATGACTTAGGTCTTAGACCCGTAACAGACGTATCGAACTTGGCTGACGAACCGCCGTTAGACCAACGGGAGAGAAAGAGTAAAAATATAATTTCCCTCTCTTTTTCTGTCGTTGGTTGACGTGGTTGACGTCAGCCAAGTTGACGTGTCTGTTACGGCTCTTAGATCATTCAAACAAGGGAGATATGGTAAGGCGTGGTGAGTGCGAACGCATCCTGTCTAAATGAGTCCGGATGTCTTTAATCGAACTCACCCTGCAGACCTTGTTGCCCTCTTTTGCATGTGGACTATTAGTTAGTTTATTGGTGATTGAAAATTTAGTAAGTGATTCGTATTTACAGTTCTTTTGTTAAGTTGTCTAACGGTATAGTGTTTTTTTTAAATAACAAACCGACTGCAAAAATATATGATAAACGTAATGAGTGCCTATAAAATTTGAGGTTTGCCCTCGATTTCCCTGGGATCCCATCCTCAGATCCTGTCTTGGTGACAATGGGACCAAACTGGAAATATTTTTTTAAATCGGTTAACAGTTGGCGGAGAAATCGTTAAACGTACATTAAAAAAATACAGTGGAACCGTCCTTCTTTTTTGAAGTCGGTAAAAACGTAGACATTTAAACACAGTTCGTGTTCATAATTGTACTATCTAGAGCATATCTCCCATGTTTGTCTGATCTGAGACTTAAGTACATAGAATGATAGTAATTGATTAGCCTTTGACCAAGCCTTTGATACAGTTTTGTGATTATGCTACATGCCGTAAAACATTCTTCATAAATAAAATAAAAAAATATCATCATCGTTACCTATTGACTCTATGCTCTCGGCCTTTATTATTTTTGCATTGATTCACTAAATAAATAAATATTCGGGACATATTTGCACACACGGCCATCTGACCCAAAATAAGAGACATAGAACAAACACATAATTATGTTCATCACATGAATGTTTGCCCTAGGTGGGAATCGAACCCACGCCTTCAACCGCAGAACAGAAGGCAGATTCACTACCAACTGGGCCAACGGTGCTATCTCACTGTTCCGCACCGCCCACAGCTACCTTTTTCGCGCGTTTTCAACATTTTTGTACATAAACATTTGGTGAGTGACAATTTTGAAATACCGATGGGACATTATCTTTAGAATTACAAATATTATAATTATAGCATTTTTTTATTATAGAAAAAACCTCGAAAACTTAAATTACTTATTTTCTATTTCCTCCGCTAGCCTATAAACATGAAACTTGCATTATACTATTTGTATCTAATGTTATTCTAAAGAATAACCAATCGTTTTTAGGGTTCCGTAGCCCGACAAGGAACCCTTATAAATTCGGTCTGTCCGTCAGTCTGTTTTTTTTTTAGTAGTCTTTCGACAAGAGTGTTTTTTTTATATTCAAAATGACGCTTCAAAAACTAACGAAAGAGATCTATGCAGCATTAATAAGTAGGTACATAAGCTAAAAAACAAAAAAAAAATTGTTGTTAGATGGTTGCACACACATCGATTCTGTCCGCTTCTTTTGTTAAGACTTATCTACCTATATAGACCTACTATTTTGTTTTCGATAGGTACCGGTAGAATAAAGCTTAGCTTTAATATTATTATTTGCTACATCGTGACCAGACAGTCGGAGACACTTAGAACTTTTTGTGAATTGGCTTTGAACATGTGAAGGTAGGTATTATACCAACCTAGTACCTAGGTACCTATATAGGGCTCTACGGAACGTAGGAACTACGTCGAAAGGAGGTCATTGTACTCAACATTTTCATGATCAATTTTTACATTTACAATGGGACCAACCCCAAAAGTTACGAAAAAATTCAGCTGTTCCATAGAAAAGTGTTATTTACATAGGTACTCATCGTAATACGTGGAGTTGCTAATTTGAAATAGCGGGTTGGTCCCCTAGTAAAAGTTGTTCATAATAAAAGTAGGCACAAATGGTATACAATGGCCTCCATTCCGCTTAGTATCACCGTTCCATGAAACCCTGTATATTAGGTTTCTAGTATAATACACGCGTAAGCATCGAGTTATAAATACTAAAGCTATATATCGAGCTATAAGTACGTAGAACAAATATATCGATGGTTATACCTATACGAGACTAAAATTATCGATATGATGATGATTGGTAAAAATTTGTATTCACGTCAAAGAACTTAGGCACATGCAAGTACAAAGATAGTTTAGTCATATGAAAAACCGCGTCAATTTCCATAACAAAATAGGACCTAGTTTAGTTAACTACTGAGTAGGTAGAGAGACCTATCATCTACACACCAATCACGCATACGGAGGTCCATCCGGTCTCAATTTTTGAATCACACGTTTAAAAAAATCTTTAAATTTATAACAGACTAGCCGTCAGCCCCGGCTTCGCACGAGTGTAAGCTCGGCCTGCGGCCTCGCTACAAAATATAATATAGCCTATGTCACCCGGGGATAGTGTAGCTTCCCAACAGTGAAAGAATTTTTCAAATCGGTTCAGTAGTTTCGGAGCCTATTCATTACAAACATACAAAAATAGGTACAAATCTTTCCTCTTTATAATATTAGTGTAGATTTGCGTTTGGCCACCAACTCCGTACCTATACGTTCGAGCGCTATTTGCCTAGTGTCTTGAAAACCTCGCCGCGATGATGCGGTCTAAAATGGAGCACGCACTTGCCTAGAAAAACCAATTCAGACTTATGATATTTCGTACGAAAATACCATGCGAAATCATGAGATATTACCTACTAACTTGCGGACAAAATCCCAAGCAAGTCGCATTTTTGAAATAATCATATCGCTAACGCAACGAGTGGTTTGAACCATTCGAATTTACTTTCTAACAACAGAAAATATTTCATTTCGCATTACATATAGGTAACTACTTGATTATATGTAATATCATACGAGCAATTCAAAAATCTAACCCGTGGCTGCAGGGCGTCCTATTCTACGTTTGCCGATACTACGCGGCCTCCACTCTAGAACCCGTCTGCCCCAACGCTTATCGGGTCTTTAACGAATATGCAAATTTACGATTACTCTAACCAGCTTAGATACTACCAAGAAGTCTAAATTTTTGTCGTAAATGTACGCAAAAAGCGTAGTACTCTGCCTACGCGCTAGGCGCAGAATAAATAATACCTACCTATTAGTTATTTCGTCTCTAGGAAACCAAATCAATTATATATTTATGTATAAAAACACCGGCTCCCTCGGTAATCGAATCCGGATATTCAATAACTCGTCAACGCTAAGCCAGTCTAGGCACAATAAACAATGTTGTTGGTCTACTTAGTTACAATAACTAATTTCTTGCGTTCCAAGGCGCTTGGAAATTAATGTATACTTATCAAGGTAGAATGTACCTATTCCACCTGTATTTCCTACCTAACTTAGGTTTACTTTGTAGTGCTTTAATAGGTAGGTAAGGCCATGTACAAAACGAGCGAACGAATGCGAGAGAACACAAAAAAAATGTTTCAATATGCGGAAACTGCTAAATGGTGTTTAATTATTCAATGTATAATAATCTAGTTATTTATCACTTTATGTTTTCCAAATAAAATAATCACTCAAACAAGTTTGTGTAAACGTATCAGCGAATGCGAACGATGGATTCGTTCGCGTATCTATGGTGTACCGCAGGGAGGCGTCTTATCTCCGTTACTCTTCGCTATCTTTATTAATGCTATCTCTCATAACCTTTCTTCCTCTTACCACCTATATGTAGACGATCTTCAATTGTATTGCCAAGCCCCACTGGGCTGGCTATCATAAGCTGTGGAGGCTATAAATAAATTTTTGATGGAGTTACTATCCAATATAGTGACACAGTCAAGAATCTGGGTGTAATCTTTGACCGATGCATGTCGTGGGGTCCACAGCTTGTCGAAACAAGTCGGAAAATGTTTGCTACTGGAGATTCTTTACGTAGGCTTCGTAATTTTCTGCCCACCATCACTAAAATTGCACTTGCATAGTCTCTCTTGCTTCCAATTCTTGACTATGATGACGTTTGCTATCTGGATCTTACAGAAGAACAGCTGAATAAACTTGAGCGCCTTCAAAATTTTATATTTCATCAGGTTTATATTTGGCTTGCGCAAATATGACCACGTTTCAGAATTCCGCAATAAGCTCAAGTGGCTGCCCATTCGTCGTCGCAGGGATGCTCACATACTTTCCCTTCTTTATAGTATTCTTTATAATCCCGCGGTCTCACGCAATTAAAACGGTCTCTAAGATGGTTAGGTGAACCTAACCATCTTAGAGACCGTTTTAAGTTCCGCCACTCCCTTCTCACTAGGTTCCCGAGATCATCAGATAGTTGCACTCATAGACCTAAAAATTTTTAGATTCCTTAGCATAGCACGACTTTTTATTCCTCATCATTCACGGTGAAAGCTGTCAAACTTTGGAATGACTTGCCGCTTGAAATCAAGCGTGCCCCCCGTCTTCAAACTTCGCATAAAAGCACGTTACAGTATCTCGGACTATAGCTGCTATATATTCTCTAACATCTATGTAACAATATAATTATGTATGTAATATTATGTGTATGTATCTTTGATAACAGTATGTTAATTAATGTTTATGTAGTTTATTGATTTTATATATATGTAGATTGTATGTATCTATATATAGTATGATGGTTTTATTATGTAGTCTATTATGTATATATATGTTGTATTTATTTGTAGTCTATTGATTGTTTGTTGTTTTTTTGCATTGGTATTTACTTTCGTATTTTTAGTTAAGGCCACTATTTTTGTTAATATAATTCCTTTCCGTGCACGATTGCCTGGAAGAGATCGCTTTAAGCGATAAGGCCGCCTGTTAAAAGCCTAGATAATTACTTTAGTTTATAATGTTATTCTGTTTTTGTGGTTTTTAATAAAGAGTTATTGTATTGTATCTACGCATGTGCTCGCAGAATGTTTGGTCGAGAAGGCTATCGACCGTGGATAAGGTATGCTATTGCGAGACACAAAGGTCACGTGGGTGACACAAGCCTACGTCATCGACGCTGTGTTACAAGTCGCATGAAATTTTTACTATGAGACCAACCCTGAACGCGAAAAAATATCAGCTGTTCCATAGAAACCGGTCGTTACGGTAGTATGGACCCCTTTCGGCTTATAACCCAGTAGGTATAGACAACAATTATTTTAAACAAAAAATCACTTATGTAATATCATTTGTTTTGGCGATAGAGTATAAATAAATCAATTTTGTTTTTCTTCCTTCGCCAAAATAAATTAGGTACCTAGATTATACATTACTTATATTTTAAAAATATATATATTATTAGTATTATCGTTTATTTTAATTCCCCCACTTAGTGATTTTATATCTTCAAAAATGTTGAAATGCGAGAGCGAGATAATCGCGCGGTTTTTGCTGCCACTTAACAATTGTTATCAAGAAAAACCTAAGCCTAAAACTTAACATGTTATGTAGTCTTTACGCCACGACCGCTGCTATAAGGCACAAGATGGCGCGTTCTCTGTGAAAAAAAAACTCCGTTTAGTGCTTCTCCGCGGTTCCAGGGCAATCCCTTGAAAATCTCAAAGAACTCGGAGATTTTTGGCGTTAACATTTCAAGAGAGTTCCATTTTTAGGGTCGCTTAGAGGCCAAAGCGATACTTCACGCTGCCGGGTCAGGCGGCTTCTTCTTTATGCGGCCGCACATGGAGTAGGTGTTGCTCCCACCTCTGGGATGGCGCACTGGAATACCAGAAGCATCTTCTAGACTTTATGTTGAATTGAAATTGAATTGTTGACGATTCACTAACAAGCAGGATCCACTTAGCCTCCGAAGTGATGTTTCCCTCTGCATTTGTATCGCTTGTTTTTCGAGGAATGCTCTGAAGAGCTTTTTGATCTCATTCCTGCATCAGACTTCCACTACCGCACATCCCGACACCGTCAAAAGCTCAGCTCCACATCTTGCAAAGCTGGAAATAGCACATTGTCTGCTTTTTCCGCTCCTTTATTCCTCGGACTTGCAAGGTGTGGAATATCCTTCCCCCAGAGCTTCAACATGAAGCGTTTTAAAAAGGATCTCTACAACTACCTCTCAGAGCTGGCAAAGCACCGTCAACACCACTAGTGTTGCCTGTGTCCATAGGCGGCGGTTTCAGCTTACCATCAGGCGGACCGCATGCTTGTATACCGCTCTTTAAAAAAAACTATATTTTTCAAGATACAGGTTGTCTAAGCAAAAATAAAGACCATAATTTAGTGAAAATACTTTAATTTTAAATATTAAACATAATAATAAGTATTTCTTATATTCACATTATAACGTATTCTCTCATACATACTCGACTATTCACTTATTCATAAAAAAATAAATCGGAAGAATTTTATCCCGCTTGATAACAAGCAGGCGTAATTTGAATTGGTTTTTAAATAGTACAGTTATTACCAGGTATCAATGACGAATAGATATAAGATATGGGATAAGTACTATCACAGAATCTGGCCCTAACTTCATAAATCGACGTCATTGCATAAATTACTATCTGATCTTAATAGTAGATATGTCATCAGCTCATCCAAGTTTTGCGCGAAGCAGTGACAAAAATATGCGATCTACGCTCGCAGGAAGAGATACGCACGAGTCACCGCCTGCTTCAAAACTAAACAACGTAAGCGACATATGCTAAAAACTCCAAATTACTCAAGAACGATTGAAATTTTAACAAAACGATTTTACATTAAATTACATTACAAAAACGACCATTAGAATATGAAAAAATTAATTGTCAAAAACTTCTAGACACGGAGAAAAAACTAAAAACGTGTTTTAGGTGGCCTGTTTTGGCCAAAAAGTTTTACCAATTATGTTTCCAAAATTACATTAAACTTATACTCAACTATTTAGAACCAAAACATGAATTTGTTACTGTTTGCTATAAGCGCGTAAATTGATGCAACGCAACCCAAGCTGACGACACATCAACTCGCGAAAAAAATATTTAATCACGAGTAAATCGGTCCTTTGTGCTCGCTTTGCTTAGAGTGAACACGGAAACCGCATCGCTTAACATCAGCCGAGTTACCAGTCAAGCACAATCCAATCATGTATTTATAACAAGTATAAATAGGCATGTGGCCTAATGTTTAATTTATTACAACAGGCTTTTGGCCGATTAATCTCTGAGATATGAGCGTTAAAGTTTTAGGTGGGGTTAGAGAGGGGATGCTTCATCCCTTTCTCGCAAAGCGTGTGTTAGTATAGCATTTGTATGCCGCGCCTGAGGCGTGACGTCATAGCTCAGTATAGTGCGCTCTCTGTCTAGCATGAAATTAACATACTTATAACTTATTTATTTCTGAAGTAATTTAAATTTTGTTTTCGTTGATAGGCTCTATTGATGATCAGCTTTTTTATGAGGTAATAAAAAAATATTAGTCATCATGCCTACTGTTATTTTTAAACCCACCTACAAAAGAGCTGATAATCTTCAAACAGCTGAACAGAATTTCTTTAATCGTAGCTAAGAACACTCTCGTTCCAGTCACATTTCAATCAAACAAAAACTAAATCAAAATCGGTTCAGCCGTTTGAGAGCTACGATGCCACAGACAGACACTCAGACACAGATACACACGTTAAACTTAAACATTTAACACAGTTCTTTTCGCGTTGGAGGTTTAAAAATTGCCTGCCACTGCACTATGTATAAATTTGGCTTTGTGCAGAAAAATACTTAAATTTGTTTATGAATAAATGAATATTTAACAGATAGCTTGGTAGTTGGAGTACGGCTATGGCAGCGGTGGTTGTGATGAGGTGCTCTCGGCCGAGTCGGCGGCTCCGTTGGGCAGCGGCTCGGGCGAGCCGGAGCGGGCGCGCGCGGCGTCAGCTTGGCACTTGTTCCGTAACTCGAACACTTGCGTAATCGCGTCGCGGAAACACAGGAAATTGTAGTCTATCACACCTGACAACAATACACAAATAAAATTGGCTAAAACCCTATGACACTTATCTATACAGGTTTACGCGGAAAGGGTACTGAGCCGAAAGGGATTCATAGTACCTAGCGTTATGAACAACTTTTACTATGGTACCAACCCTCAAATCGTGAAATAAATATTAGCTGTTCCATAGGAGAATGATCATTTACACTTACAAAATGCATGGAACAGCTGATTTATTTTTCGCGATTTCAGGGTTGACCCCATATTCAAAGTTGTTCTTAATGATCGGTACTAATGAACCCCTTTCGGCTTAGTGTACTAAGCCGAAGGGGGTTCATTAGTACCCTTTCCTCGTAACCCAGTATAAAAAGCGAAATACCACTTAGTGACTTGTCACAAAATTTCGAAAATGGCTTGACCTACGAAGCTGAAATTTGGACGTAGATTTCTTATGGAGGGATCCGCTAAGAAAAAGTCCCGTGATTTTGAGTGTTGTGTTATTTGGGTAAAAGAAAACATCAAGAGGCCCATTATTATGGCAGGAGGGAATCTTTTAGTGTTCAAGTACCCCTCAATAAGGGAATCCATTTCTTACTATGAGAATTAATTTTCCTGATATATACCTTAATTAATATAGCAATTCCCGCGAATTCGTACGCATATACTTTAATTTTTTTTTTTTTTTAATTCGTTTTATTGTTTAATATACCTGCGCTTGATCGTCACCTCGCCTGATGTTAAGCGATGATGCGGTTTACGATAGAGCATAATTGCCCAGACTATCGGGGAACACCCATTCTGGCTTTCAGGCGGCGCATTTCACACAATAAATAAAAGTGGCATCAAAACAATTTGAATGCTTTTGCGGAATATCATTCATAAATTGGTGTAGCCTTTTCCTGCCCTACCCAGCCGTCCGATAGAAAAATGGGCAGAAAGGGAATGAGATCATGCAGATCTGTTGCACACTCACACTATTTTCAATTAATAACTTACCTTGCTTTTGAAAATTTTCTTCTCGCAATATACACACAAGTGCCAAGAACTTGTTGACTTCTCTCAGGTACAGTACCGTTCCGTTATTCAGTTTGATCAAACTTGAGCTCTGGTTGTTGAATGTGTTCATTTCAGTCTCGTCAACCATACTGGAAAGTTACAAATATAAAAGCTACAATTTTTATTATAGGATCAATTTCAGAGAGATTAATCATGGTGCCTTGATAAAGGGGGGAGGGATCTTCTACAGATACATATATCACCAACTTAACCCTCGGTGGCCTGCGTCTGTGCATGACGAAAGGATCTCCATGCGAACGCACCAGTACCTCCTAGCATCAGTGCCGTAAATAGGGCTGTGCCAGCGATGCCCAGGCACAGGGCGCAGACTCTGGAGGGGCACAGAAATGACCACACCAGGACCAAGTTTTGTTTTCAAAGGCGCAGTTATAGAAGCTCGCACAGGGCGCATAAAAGGCTAGTTACGGCACTGCCTAGCATGTTGTTTAATAAACATTATGACGAAAATCAACCAACTAAAAAGATGGCTGATTACTAAATATTTTATGCTTAAATATGAGGATTTCTTTGACAATTATATACGTCGTCATCATCATCATTCATCATTACCAGTCTATCATGATCCCACTGCTGGGACACAGATCTTCTCTCAGAGAGAAAGGATGGGTTCTGATCCACCATGCTGGCCCAGTGCATGTTGGTGAATGTCAAATGTCTTTGATCTTTTCAGGTTCTTGGTCATGGACCAGTTTCCTCACAATGTTTTTCCTTCACCGTTGTTGAGCGGACCCAGGCTAACTTGACGCTTAGAACACTCACCCATAAATACAAGATATATCAATGACAACGTCTATCATATCACAGCACAGTTCATAGCTCTGCATGTCCACCGGAGAGCTGTCTGTCGCGATGTAGATCTTGGACACCACATCGAATAGGAATGCTTTCTCTATGCCCGAGTTCTGAAAAAAAGTATACAATGATGAGCACGGAGAATTCACAGAATCGGGTCATTCTTCGTGGAACGACCCGATTCTGTAATCAGTACTCATCATGATGATGATGTTGAGTACAGAGATTACACAGACTCGGGTTGTTCCTCATGGTGCCACCACTTTTCCCTTGTGGTCGAGTAAATCTAGTTCCTCATGGGGCCACTGCTGAGTGGAACCACTCCGTAAAATTACAGAATATGTAATGTTAGGGCCGATTAACAAAGAAATAACAATTAAATTAAAAAGTAATATATAAAGGCTGACCCCATACAACAAACATATTTTTTATGTAAATACGTTTGTTGTCTTTGCTCTAGTGTAAAAATATTAATATTTCCAAGCTTCAATGAAACTTGGCATGATTATATTGAACACTCTAAAGCAAAACAACAAATAATAATAAACACCAGCCAAATGCGTTTCAGTTCCGCCTTAAAGTTCCCGAACTGATTGAAAGAAAACATATTTTTTGGGCACGGTACCCTCTGTGGTCAGACTCAAACTTGGCCTGTGTTCTGGTACGAACGCTCTAGTTGGGTCTCGCTTGCACTTCACCTGTAGCGACCACCTTTCACAACACAAGCTGTTATTAAGCAGGTGGGATATTCCAGGGCCTGTTATATTAGTTTTTAAACCTTTCCTCATTTGGATTGACATAAGTGCGACGAGTAAGTGGGGACAGAAAAAATATCGCATGCACAAGGATAGCTTATCTATCCTTGTAGACCCCGCCACGGGGTTTGTGGTTGCAAAAATGTTCAACATACTTACAGATATGAGTATGTTCAGCAAATTTTCTAAGGTGGGCAGCTGTGGTATCAGTTTCTGGACGACTTTGCTGAACGCTTCGAATATAGAATGGTCGTAGATGGAAGTGAGGTGGAAGGACAAGTGCACATGTTCTAACCCTCCTTCTGCTAGATCCTCATTTGCGCGGTGATGGATGTCTCTCTGCGACTCCATCTTGTAATCGTCATTTAGTCCGTCTACCTGCAAACATTGAGAAAACATTCAATTCGGTATAATGCTGCTTTTTTTTAATGGACCACCAAGCTGTCTATCAAACCTCATGCAAATGCCCTAACGAGCAGGCGGGTGAAATAATAACGTTTACAGGTAACTCCTAAGAAAATGTAGTCCATTGTTCCACTCTCACAGCTTGTACGTTCAACAGAGTCTAAACAACACATTTTGGTCCAAATTATCTTGTTCGCCTGAATATTCCAGCTATTCTGGTCATCTGTGTGTCTTGTTGTTTCTGTCGGGGAGTTCCAGAACCATGTATCATGATTATGTGTGACATTCAGTAAGTTTGAAATTAATATAGAATGATAGTATGAATCATACCACAACATTATCTTGTTTATTGTATGATTCATAACTCACATTCCATTTCCTTTATCAGTTACCAAGTTGTACTAACGGGAATAATTTAATGAGTGCCCTTTTATACTTCATATTAATGCATTATTACTATATGTATGTGTCAGAACTCTGGTAGAAATAGTTAACATTGCATTATGACGTACTGCCTGGGCCTCGGGATTTCACCCACTAACCTACATGAACCATTTATTTTTTTAAATAGAAAGTATTCTATATCCTTTCAAATGGCTGAATGTCATAAATATTGGTTAGGTCTTTTAATTGTGAAAAGGTCGCTTTAATTGTCTATCTACCCATAGACTGAAGGTAGACGGGCAAGCGTAATGCTTACCACCAAGCAAACTACTTGCTCGTCTTGCTGAGTGCAGTTGCATTTAAATAATTCTCACAGTAAAAAAAACAAAAACAGGCTTTATTGCATTGCCATCGGTCCTTGATAAGAATGCAAACTTTCAAATCAATCCAACGTTTTTAAAGTGGTGAAAATCAGGTTCAAATAATTCGTTACATATACCAAGCTAATAAAAGCGTGTTAAAAGTCCAAAAGATAGATTTACTTTGCCTTGTTAAATCAATGTAACGTGATTACTTACCTTGTGAATGAATACTTCAAACTTAATATTGCTGTTGACTTTGTATGCTTTTGTTACCGTGATATTTAGTTTGTCTAGGGCGTCCTGGTAATCATCCTGTAATTAAAAAGGTTATCTCATTGGGCACATCAAATTAAAACACACAATTATAAGCATGGGCAGATTTAAGAGGGTGTGCCAGATGGTCTTAAATTTACAATGAGCAAGGAGTTTAATATGGTCCCATTAGAATTGCGTTTGTTTTGTGTACTATAGAGCCTCCTCCATACTTCGTACATACTCATGGCAAATTATGGAAAGGTGTTAAAATAGATGAATTTAAATAAATGAAAGAATGTTATTGAAACTTATTGCCCGTCTTATTCAGCCCAAAAAAGAATCCTGGATCTGCTCTTGTTTACACATTAATTTGCATATTAAATTTTAATCATAATCATATAAATTATAAATTTTAAAGCGTGTTTGTGTCTCTTTCACACAGCAATAAAGTAACAGATCTACGTGATTTTATGCATAGAGATAGAGGACGAGAATGACAAGGGATAATTTTTATTCTGAAAAATGTATGGTTCATTAGGGAATGTCCAAGTGGGTTAAAGCATGAGGTGCAGCTTCCGTTCTGTAAAATTATATGTCAACTATAGCTGACAAGTAGAGCCATGTGTAAGAGACAAAAAAATTAAGAACACAGTGGCTATTGCCCATGACTTATGACATATGCGCAGACTTTAATATAAATTTTCTTGCATGCCTTAATTCAGTCCTTTTTAACTGATAAGCTTGACCTCAGCACACCTGTTGTTAAGCTATGATGCGGTCTACGATGGAGCGGTCTAGAAGAAACCAATTCACTTGACTTGAAGACACCCCAGATTGTAACCATCGAGTAACACCTAATTGAACTCAACTCAGCGTCCAGATGTGAAGTCTCATGTTTACTTGACAACATTGAGGCCCAAACCACAAGGCGAGCTTTATCAGTCAGTGGTAAGTCGAAATTAAGAGACCATAGTAAGGGTGGAATAGTTATGGCTGGCAGGGGCCAATGTAAACGAGCTGTTGTATATAACTAGTGTTTACCTTCAGTATTTGTATAATTTAATATTGTGATGAGGGTACCCACATTATGGTAATAAAGTTAGTTTGTTTTCGACTCAACTTAATGGCGTTTACTTTATTGGCGACGAGGATAATTAATTAATTTCGGCGAAGAAATGGCATCTAATGTGGCAAATATTGTGTTTCCTGGGCAGTTTAACCCGAAAACTGACAAATGGTGTGATTACAAAGAACTTATGTTGTGTGCACTCGACGCGGCGGGTTTTGCAGATTTCACGGTGAACAAGGCGCGATCTTTGTTCCTGTCGCAATGTGGAAAGGAGACTTTCGCACTCATTGCGTCGTTGCTGGTTCCTGCCCGCCCTACAGCAGTGCCGTTGTCGAGAATTATCGCAGTTTTGGATCAATTCTACGACCCGGAAATTAGCGAGATTTTGCAAGCGGGAAAGTTTCATAGACGCTCACAGTTGCAAGGTGAAAGCGTGCAAGACTTTGTGGGAGCTATAAGTACACTCGGTGCCAAGTGCAAATTCGGGGATTTGGAGCGTCAGTTGAGAGACCGGCTGGTGCTAGGGGTGCGGGATGAGCGTTTAAGGAGGGATTTGCTGAAGACGAAAGATTTAACCTATGAGCTGGCACTACAGTTGTGTCTGAATTATCAAGCAATATTTCCCGACCTGTACCCAGAGGCCGTCGAGTCTAAGCAAACTCACTCGGGGGTCACCGAGCCTATGGAGATTAGTAAAATTAAATCGGTGGCTTGTAACCATTGTGGCCGGCAACATAAGGCTGATGAACGTTGCCGATTTGCAGCGGCAAAATGTTTTTTTTGCAAGAAGGCGGGGCATATAGCTGCTGCTTGCAAGAAGAAGGCTGCAAAAATACATCAAGTGGAAGATAATGAAGGGACTTGCTCAGACGATTTCAAACCGAGAGAAGCGGAAAATGGAATGATGGGGTTATATATGTACGGGTTGGGAGATTATATACCTCCAATATTATCCGAATTAACCATTAACGGAGCTAAATTGGCCATGGAAATAGATTCTGGAGCATCGAGGTCAATTGTATCGGAATCAACATATTTGAAACTGTGGTCGGTACCACCTCCGTTGACCGCGACCAATGTCAAGTTGGTAACTGTGACTCGAGAAGCATTAAAAGTTCTGGGATTATTACATGTACGTGTGATACTAGGTGAGAAAGAAGCACAATGTGAACTTCTGGTGGTGGCAGGAAATACTCCAAGTTTACTGGGAAGAAATTGGTTCAACGCTCTCAACATTTCGGTAGCTGGGCTGTGTTGGGCTCAAGACAGAGTGGCACCGCTGATGCAAGAGTTTCCAGATCTATTTAAAGAAGGGCTCGGGAAGTACAATGGGCCAGAGGTGTCACTACATGTTCGTGCAGATGCAGTACCAAGATATTTCAAAGCACGTCCGGTGCCATTTCCACAAAAGCAACAGGTCAATAAAGAGTTGCAACGGATGATTGAAGATGGAGTGTTGACTCCGGTCAAGTATTCAAAATGGGCTACACCGATAAGGGTGGTGAAAAAAGATGATGGGTCACTCCGGATTTGTGGTGATTATCGAGCTACTGTGAACGCTGCTATTGATGTGGACACATATCCACTCCCTACTTCAGTAGAAGCGTTTGTGAAGCTAAGCGGAGGGCGTGTTTTCAGTAAAGTAGACTTGAAACAAGCGTATACTCAACTGAAAGTTGACAAGGAGACGGCAGAGCTGCTAACACTCAATACTCCACTCGGATTGATGAGGATGAACCGTCTTGCCTTCGGTGTGAGTGCGGCTCCAGGAATATTTCAACGAGTTATGTCTGCAGCGCTCACAGATATGGATGGTGTAGCTTGCCTGTTAGACGATGTTGCTATTATGGGAAATAATATGGCGGAACATAATGAACGACTTCAGAAAGTACTGTTCAAATTGAATCAAATGGGGTTTACACTGAATGTAAAGAAATGCATTTTTGCATCGGAGAGTATAACCTTCCTGGGTCATATGATAGATGCTGAAGGATTGCATCCATCCCCTGCAAAAGTCAAGGAGATAAAAGAGAAACCGGCCCCTACAAACAAGGAGACTTTACGTGCCTTTTTGGGCCTATACAACTTTTATGAAAAGTTTTTACTCGACAAAGCAACATGGTTGGAACCTTTGTACCGGTTACTCGAAGCAAAAAGGCAGTGGGTGTGGACAGCAAAGGAGCAAAAAGCATTTGAAATGGCCAAGAAATTAATATCGTCAGACCTAACATTGGTAGGATATGATTTGAATAGAGAACTGTTGCTGATTTGCGATTCATCGGAGTATGGTTTGGGGGCAATTATAGCTCATGTGATGGATGATGGGGTAGAACGACCAGTGATGATGGCATCCCGAACAATGCAACCCCATGAGAGACGTTATGGCCAGATTGACAAAGAAGCATTAGCCATTATGTTTGGGCTTAATAAGTTTCATGACTTCTTGTCGGGTCGGAAATTTGGTATCATCACTAAAGTAAACGCCATTAAGTTGTGTCGAAAACAAACTATCTTTATTACCATAATGTGGGTACCCTCATCACAATATTAAATTATACAAATACTGAAGGTAAACACTAGTTATATACAACATATCTTCACACATACATTCATTTCATATACCAATGATTTCTGGCCACAAGCTAGGGTCTGGTATTTCAGGAGGCACCTCTTCTGACACCTCTTCTGGAGATGCTTGATCCATCTCTATGTCTGGTCGATCCCAAGATAACCGTCTTTGATCTATCGGTGCAGATGTTCCCTGGGGTGTAGCTCGCGCCAGCATTTGGTCCGCGTGTCGGCGATGCAATTCTCCACCTTCCGTCCTCACCCTGTATGCGCTCGGGCCTTCTATAGCTTCCACTGTGCCTCTCTGCCATTTCCTGCCGGGTCCATACATGTGTATCAAAACAGGTTGCCCAAGCTGAAAATGCCTTGCCGGTGGCTTTTGTGCCCCTGCTTCTAATTGAGTGTCTGCCCGTGTTGGCAAGTTCTCTGGATGTAGCTTTGATATAGCTGTTCTGTACTTTCTTCCATTTAGCATCTCTGCGGGACTTTTATTGGTGACGCTATTAGGCACTGTCCTTAGGTGAAATAGAACCTTTGCCATCTTCTCACTCCATGGCATCTGTGAGCTTTCAAACTTCTTCAGTTTATTCTTAAAAGTTTGTATCGCTCTCTCCACTTGGCCATTTGTCGCGGGATGGTAGGGGGGAGAGTACAAATGTTTTATTCCGTTTTTCTTGAGGAAATTATTAAATTCTGCTGAACTAAATGCTCTGCCATTGTCAGAAACCAGCACCTCTGGCAGGCCTTGAGACGCGAATATCTTTCTTAGCATTGTGATTACCGTTCCACTACTCACAGACGGCACAATTTCAGCTTCTAGCCACTTGCTATGGCTGTCTACCACAACCAAGAAAGTCTTTCCTTGAAACGGCCCAGCAAAATCCACATGCACCCGACTCCAAGGCTTTTCGGTTGCTATCCATATCTGCGGGTCTTTCGGAGGGTTGTTCCTCACCATCTGGCATTGTTCACATTCTGCTACAATTCTTTCAATCTGTTTGTCCATATCCACCCACCATACATATCCTCTAGCGTACGCTTTAGTTTGGACTACCCCTGCATGTGGGGCATGCAGCAGTGCTAGCACCTCCTGTTGGAGGGATGTTGGCACGATGACCCTGTTGCACCACAATAAGCAATCCTTACTCTGTGAAAGAGCCTCCCTTCGAGTCCAATACTGTTGTAGCTTTGGATCAGAATTGTGTCGTGGCCACCCATGAAGAACATGGAACATAACCTTCTGTAGCACTAGATCCTTTTTGGTTTCTGTTGCAATCTTAGTAGCATCCATCTCCCATCCATTTGGTCGATCCTCCAGCAACAGTACTTCCTTTAAAAGCTCTTCACAGGTTCCTGGTGTCGTAGGTTCAGTCCACCTACTTAGAGCATCTGCATTGCCTATCAACTTCCCAGACCTGTACTTTATCGTATAGTCGTAACACCCCAACTTTAATGACCATCGTAGCATCCTTGGGGAAATTTGGTCTGGAATAAGTTTCACAGGATTAAACAATCCCACCAATGGTTTGTGATCTGTGATGATACCAAATTTCCGACCCGACAAGAAGTCATGAAACTTATTAACTTTTTTGCCTTTTGCAACACAGTTTTGAACTAACGCAAAAGGCAGAGCCACAATGTTATAATGTATATCTATTTGTATTTACAAGAAATAAATTATTATTAAAAATTATTATTATTAAGCCCAAACATAATGGCTAATGCTTCTTTGTCAATCTGGCCATAACGTCTCTCATGGGGTTGCATTGTTCGGGATGCCATCATCACTGGTCGTTCTACCCCATCATCCATCACATGAGCTATAATTGCCCCCAAACCATACTCCGATGAATCGCAAATCAGCAACAGTTCTCTATTCAAATCATATCCTACCAATGTTAGGTCTGACGATATTAATTTCTTGGCCATTTCAAATGCTTTTTGCTCCTTCTCTGTCCACACCCACTGCCTTTTTGCTTCGAGTAACCGGTACGAAGGTTCCAACCATGTTGCTTTGTCGGGTAAAAACTTTTCATAAAAGTTGTATAGGCCCAAAAAGGCACGTAAAGTCTCCTTGTTTGTAGGAGCCGGTTTCTCTTTTATCTCCTTGACTTTTGCAGGGGATGGATGCAATCCTTCAGCATCTATCATATGACCCAGGAAGGTTATACTCTCCGATGCAAAAATGCATTTCTTTACATTCAGTGTAAACCCCATTTGATTCAATTTGAACAGTACTTTCTGAAGTCGTTCATTATGTTCCGCCATATTATTTCCCATAATGGCAACATCGTCTAACAGGCAAGCTACACCATCCATATCTGTGAGCGCTGCAGACATAACTCGTTGAAATATTCCTGGAGCTGCACTCACACCGAAGGCAAGACGGTTCATCCTCATCAATCCGAGTGGAGTATTGAGTGTTAGCAGCTCTGCCGTCTCCTTGTCAACTTTCAGTTGAGTATACGCTTGTTTCAAGTCTACTTTACTGAAAACACGCCCTCCGCTTAGCTTCACAAACGCTTCTACTGAAGTAGGGAGTGGATATGTGTCCACATCAATAGCAGCGTTCACAGTAGCTCGATAATCACCACAAATCCGGAGTGACCCATCATCTTTTTTCACCACCCTTATCGGTGTAGCCCATTTTGAATACTTGACCGGAGTCAACACTCCATCTTCAATCATCCGTTGCAACTCTTTATTGACCTGTTGCTTTTGTGGAAATGGCACCGGACGTGCTTTGAAATATCTTGGTACTGCATCTGCACGAACATGTAGTGACACCTCTGGCCCATTGTACTTCCCGAGCCCTTCTTTAAATAGATCTGGAAACTCTTGCATCAGCGGTGCCACTCTGTCTTGAGCCCAACACAGCCCAGCCACCGAAATGTTGAGAGCGTTGAACCAATTTCTTCCCAGTAAACTTGGAGTATTCCCTGCCACCACCAGAAGTTCACATTGTGCTTCTTTCTCACCTAGTATCACACGTACATGTAATAATCCCAGAACTTTTAATGCTTCTCGAGTCACAGTTACCAACTTGACATTGGTCGCGGTCAACGGAGGTGGTACCGACCACAGTTTCAAATATGTTGATTCCGATACAATAGACCTCGATGCTCCAGAATCTATTTCCATGGCCAATTTAGCTCCGTTAATGGTTAATTCGGATAATATTGGAGGTACATAATCTCCCAACCCGCACATATATAACCCCATCATTCCATTTTCCGCTTCTCTCAGTTTGAAATCGTCTGAGCAAGTCCCTTCATTATCTTCCACTTGATGTATTTTTGCAGCCTTCTTCTTGCAAGCAGCAGCTATATGCCCCGCCTTCTTGCAAAAAAAACCTTTTTCCCCTGCAAATCGGCAACGTTCCTCAGCCTTATGTTGCCGGCCACAATGGTTACAAGCCACCGATTTAATTTTGCTAATCTCCATAGGCTCGGTGACCCCCGAGTGAGTTTGCTTAGACTCGACGGCCTCTGGGTACAGGTCGGGAAATATTGCTTGATAATTAAGACACATCTGTAGTGCCAGCTCATAGGTTAAATCTTTCGTCTTCAGCAAATCCCTCCTTAAACGCTCATCCCGCACCCCTAGCACCAGCCGGTCTCTCAACTGACGCTCCAAATCCCCGAATTTGCACTTGGCACCGAGTGTACTTATAGCTCCCACAAAGTCTTGCACGCTTTCACCTTGCAACTGTGAGCGTCTATGAAACTTTCCCGCTTGCAAAATCTCGCTAATTTCCGGGTCGTAGAATTGATCCAAAACTGCGATAATTCTCGACAACGGCACTGCTGTAGGGCGGGCAGGAACCAGCAACGACGCAATGAGTGCGAAAGTCTCCTTTCCACATTGCGACAGGAACAAAGATCGCGCCTTGTTCACCGTGAAATCTGCAAAACCCGCCGCGTCGAGTGCACACAACATAAGTTCTTTGTAATCACACCATTTGTCAGTTTTCGGGTTAAACTGCCCAGGAAACACAATATTTGCCACATTAGATGCCATTTCTTCGCCGAAATTAATTAATTATCCTCGTCGCCAATAAAGTAAACGCCATTAAGTTGAGTCGAAAACAAACTAACTTTATTACCATAATGTGGGTACCCTCATCACAATATTAAATTATACAAATACTGAAGGTAAACACTAGTTATATACAACAATCACAGATCACAAACCATTGGTGGGATTGTTTAATCCTGTGAAACCTATTCCAGACCAAATTTCCCCAAGGATGCTACGATGGTCATTAAAGTTGGGGTGTTACGACTATACGATAAAGTACAGGTCTGGGAAGTTGATAGGCAATGCAGATGCTCTAAGTAGATGGACTGAACCTACGACACCAGGAACCTGTGAAGAGCCTTTAAAGGAAGTACTGTTGCTGGAGGATCGACCAAATGGATGGGAGATGGATGCTACTAAGATTGCAACAGAAACCAAAAAGGATCTAGTGCTACAGAAGGTTATGTTCCATGTTCTTCATGGGTGGCCACGACACAATTCTGATCCAAAGCTACAACAGTATTGGACTCGAAGGGAGGCCCTTTCACAGAGTAAGGATTGCTTATTGTGGTGCAACAGGGTCATCGTACCAACATCCCTCCAACAGGAGGTGCTAGCACTGCTGCATGCCCCACATGCGGGGGTAGTCCAAACTAAAGCGTACGCTAGAGGATATGTATGGTGGGTGGATATGGACAAACAGATTGAAAGAATTGTAGCAGAATGTGAACAATGCCAGATGGTGAGGAACAACCCTCCAAAAGACCCACAGATATGGATAGCAACCGAAAAGCCTTGGAGTCGGGTGCATGTGGATTTTGCTGGGCCGTTTCAAGGAAAGACTTTCTTGGTTGTGGTAGACAGCCATAGCAAGTGGCTAGAAGCTGAAATTGTGCCGTCTGTGAGTAGTGGAACGGTAATCACAATGCTAAGAAAGATATTCGCGTCTCAAGGCCTGCCAGAGGTGCTGGTTTCTGACAATGGCAGAGCATTTAGTTCAGCAGAATTTAATAATTTCCTCAAGAAAAACGGAATAAAACATTTGTACTCTCCACCCTACCATCCCGCGACAAATGGCCAAGTGGAGAGAGCGATACAAACTTTTAAGAATAAACTGAAGAAGTTTGAAAGCTCACAGATGCCATGGAGTGAGAAGATGGCAAAGGTTCTATTTCACCTAAGGACAGTGCCTAATAGCGTCACCAATAAAAGTCCCGCAGAGATGCTAAATGGAAGAAAGTACAGAACAGCTATATCAAAGCTGCATCCAGAGAACTTGCCAACACGGGCAGACACTCAATTAGAAGCAGGGGCACAAAAGCCACTGGCTAGGCATTTTCAGCTTGGGCAACCTGTTTTGATACACATGTATGGACCCGGCAGGAAATGGCAGAGAGGCACAGTGGAAGCTATAGAAGGCCCGAGCGCATACAGGGTGAGGACGGAAGGTGGAGAATTGCATCGCCGACACACGGACCAAATGCTGGCGCGAGCTACACCCCAGGGAACATCTGTACCGATAGATCAAAGACGGTTATCTTGGGATCGACCAGACATAGAGATGGATCAAGCATCTCCAGAAGAGGTGCCAGAAGAGGTGCCTCCTGAAATACCAGACCCTAGCTTGTGGCCAGAAATCATTGGTATATGAAATGAAAGTATGTGTGAAGATATGTTGTATATAACTAGTGTTTACCTTCAGTATTTGTATAATTTAATATTGTGATGAGGGTACCCACATTATGGTAATAAAGTTAGTTTGTTTTCGACTCAACTTAATGGCGTTTACTTTACGAGCAACAGACCCTTGGCAGGATCTTTAATGCTGTAATTCAGCACCAATGGTTAAATATAAACTCGTGTCAATGTGCAATGTCTTCTGGCAGTGGGCTTTAGCATTTGAATTATCTGTAGACCATTGAATGTCTACGGATAAAATACATAATTGTATACCAATTTATCTGTTTTATATAGTAGGTTAGGCAGTTAGACTAGAGTGTATGTACTTTTTCTAGTTAATAAAGGCACTTGCTTGCAAATAATTATCAATATATATAATTTACTTGAATGACAATACTATGTCATCCAAGTAAATTTTCAAAAATCAAATCAATAAAAATCAAAAACATTTTGATTTAATAGCTAAACTACTGAATAAATATTGATGAAATTTATCTGACATGCGACCAATCTGAAATTGTGAACCCCTCCTTATTTGAAATGGTTAAAAAGTAAAATACTATACCTGTGCATCAATAACAAATACAAGAGCTCCGCATCCTCCAAAAATAGTATCCGAATCAAAAGTGGGATCAAAGAAATCTATCTGTCCAGGAAAATCCCATATTTGAAACTGTACAAAACTGCTATTGTTTATATCATCTTTCACTATCTTATTTGTAGACTCCAAGAATAAGGTCTCATTTGGTGACATTTTGTGAAACACCACTTTTTGTATAGAAGATTTTCCCGACCTGCAACAGTTTTCACAGTAGGTTAATCAGGATGTAACTGCGCCGAAATATCGGGAGCTCCTTCCACAACCTTACCACGGTAAATATCCCGTAAATAATCATATAACTTAAATCAGGATATATTATCAAACAGGGTATTTAATGTGTCTATTTATTAAAACCTCCTTATATGTCTAATTTTGGTAAATTCGTTTCATCATCTTTTAATGAAAAAAGCAACGAAAACTGGATTTAGGCCATTCAAATACTATAAAATAGAAAAATCTATAGAAAATTCAACTACTGTAATAAGTAATGTTTTTATTGAAAATAATGGCTTCAAATTTCGTAAAAACTAAACATATCAACTTATTAAATACCTCCAATTTAAAAAAGTAGTTTTTTGTAAAACTATCAGAGGCAATTTTTGAGAGTGTATTTCGTTGTATGTAAACCAGAAATTCTGATCACTTTTGCCAGGTTTTTAAACTAAAGACTAAAGTCACTAAGGGTATACCCAATATAATTCATTGAAATATTAAAACAAAATGCTTTCTTATTCAGCTTTTTACAATTTTATTGTAGCTGCCAGTGCAAATATATGATTGGAGCGAGCATAGCTACCTACAAAATTCAAATTTAAGTATTTAAAATCAGTTTGTCATAATAATTATGAACAATTCAGTTCGAATTATTTGGCCTTATCTGACTACTGAGATTAAAAAGCTAGCCTGAGACAGACTTTGTTGCCTAGGGTCTTTACAAAAGCATTTAAACCACAGAATTAATCTATTGGGTTATTTACAACAAATAAAGGCGTTGTTAATACTATTATACCTTCTGAGGCCCATTAGTAATATTCGAGGCTTGTGATCCTCTTGCAGGGATGTACTGTCCCCATCCCCGTTCTGCTCGAAAGGGCCATAGCTGAAGTCTTTTGGAAAAGAACCCACGTAGCAACTGGGATCATCTTGGTAACTCTTAAATCACAAAGAGAATTTTAGCATGTTACAAGAAAATAAAGACATACACGGATCCCGCGCGAACTACTCACCATTCTAAAGTTTCCTGAGATGGTAACCAATTCCAAATAATGTTAAAGAAAAGACACTTTTATTATTGTACATGTAGACAACTTAAAACATTTTAAAACAACTATAATGATTTGTGATTTTAAAACATTACAATACTTGCGCAGCGCATTGATTGAATTGATTGAATAAAGGAATTGTCAAATTTGACAATTGAATTTTGTTTTATTTCATTCTTTTTTCTTGAAAGGGTATTGGCGTCGCACGACTTGTACATTTGCTAGTGGCAAGTATTTAAATAATTCCAAGTTTTATTGGATATGGTATAGCTATCAAATTCATGCCTTCATCACTTTACGTGCGTAGACCGTAAGTACGGCTGATGTACCTTATCCCGTGAAGTCCCGTAATGGAGATTACTAGAGGCTTCCAAGGAGTTTTCGAAACAACACAAAATGTCTCACCACGTTATATCACTTTCCACACTCGAGCACATTCATGAACACTTAGAAAATAATAATCTATCATTATTACACATTAACACATGATTTAAGACAAATACACAAGTAGAACAATAGAATATATAGATAACAATACAATTAAGCTATATCACTCTTTTTCACGTTGGCGTCTAAACCCCAAATAAAAAGATGAATTCCTATTCCTACATAACTACCTAGGAACCCAAATTAAACAATAAAAACAAGTTTATTACGTAAACCAATAAGATTTTAATTAGAACATAGCAAGTAAGTAGATAAACATCGTATTATTACAATAACTAGTACAAATCGTAACAATTTCAAAAAAGTTACAAAAACGCAAATAAATAGACAATAATTATTAAATAACCAAGTACATGCGAAAAATATCACCAATGTTCTTTGGAGTGATACGTTGAGGTTCAAAAAGTAAGTACCTAATAAGAACCATTATTGGCGTACAATAAGTACCCTTGGTATATGTAATTACAGGCCCACCTACATCATTGGGTAGTGCTAGTGGGTAGGTATCTACTTACAGAATTGTGATCGTCCGGTCCCGACCTACTTATTGAAGATTTATCTATTACAAAAGCTTGCTCGCTTTGCACTGCAACAGGATTGCGTTCGGTCAGATTTAAAAATTTAAAGGTATATAAGCGAATGACAAATTATAAGGGATCCAATCAAATATGACCATACATGTCTAAGTAAAGTAATTGTAATATTAACATTGTAAAAATAAAAATACTTATTTAAAAAAGACGATTATCATAGTAAACGTTATTAATAGATGGTTTCCTTGACTTGGGATATAAACTTGGTGTTGCGGTGGAGGAGTGTGCGGAACGCAGCGGAGGTTGCAGCGGGCGAGAGATGGCCGCGTTCAGCTTGTCTGCGCTAACACTCGGCACTGGGGGCTGGAGTCTCCGCTCACGCTCCGTTCGACTTCTTTCAAAATGTTGCGCGTACGCAACACTCTTCTGCATCGCAGCCAGACTGTCAGTACGAGCCGGTAATCGCTCCATATTATTGGCCACTTCTCCGACTTCAGCCGTATCAGTATCCACAATTTCCTTGTGATCCAACAACATACCGAGATTCAACTTAATATTAGTCGTTCCATCTCGATAGATCAAGTAAACATTGGCCTGATCCAAAACTTTAAGCGAAAAGTGTTCGTTGATCTTCAAGGCTTTCATTTTTATTTGGAATGGTTTGAACGTCTGACTCAGCTTCTTGCTCTTCTCTCTAATAAAGTTATCAAATTCAATGGTCAACATGTCTTCGTTATCTGGTCGGGGATGTTTGTCTTGTGACGTTCCCATTTTAAGAATTTGTGGATCTTTATGTGACAGGTGAGTATCTATCATGACTTGTTGAAGAACAGGAGGATCATTCAAAGTGTGCCACTTCCAATGCGATGCTGGCCCTATATTTCTATCTAGAACAACCCCTTCAGTTTGGTTGTATTTCATTCTGAAAACAGACATCGGCCAAAAATCACAGGTAGGTAGAATATAAGTGGTAAGCAGATGCAATGAATTGGTATCTATTGAATTGGTATTTAAGGTCTAGACTTTTACTAAAAGTAGATTGTTGCATCGACCGCAAAGTGAGTTATTAATGCACGAGTGTTATGTTGGAGCCCGAGCGCATGCGAGGGCACTAAATTAACACGAGTTTATTAAGTACTCACTTTAACAAGGTGCGTAATCTACTTTTCTTTCAACTACCAATCTACCTACCGTGACAAAATATACCTACTCAAAATAAAAACTAAATTCAATGAAAACAAATTTTTCGCCATGTCAGTTTTATTACGCCGATTTTTATTTTCAGCCAGTATTTTTTTGATCTAATGCATACATTTATTAATAAATTTAATGGGAGACATTAAACATCTGTGGTAAATTTACTTACAATCATTAAAATAAAAAATAAAAAACAGTGCATTAATGAAAAACTGTGCGACCATGAGATTTAATACAGTTTCTGCACTGTTTTGGTTATAAGCAAAAAATACGTCCTTTGTGATCCGATTATTACTAAGTAGGTACGTAGTTGAAAGAAAAGTAATTGGCGACCAAGTTTTGTATCCTCTTATCTTTTGCAGTTATACCTACCAATGACGATTCAAATTATTAAACATAAAATATATTTGTACATATAACATTACAGATTAACCATATCTTTAGTAAAGTTTGGTGCGTATGTACACCTACCGCGCTTAGGGGCGTGAGTTCGATTCCCATTCATTCATTCATGCAAACATTCAAGTTATGAACATTTTTGTGTTTGTTCTATGTTTTATATCGGTTTCTTCTATGGGCAAGCGTGATCCATCGTAGACCGCATTATCGCTTATTTTTATTTTTATTTTTTATGTATGTCCGTATATCAGTCTCTGGCAGCCATATTACAACCTATGCTTAGTTTCGGGTCAGATGGCCGTGTGTGCAATAAATGTCCCAGATATTTATTTATTTATTTAGGTACTAATAAATGTCTCAATGTGCAAAAAAGTTTAAGTAAAAGTTAATATTAATTTAGGTGGTTAGGTAAGTGTTTACATAAATATCCACGCTATATATGAGAAAATTACTATGTTAGCCTTGGCGGCAACTAACGTAGCATACGTTAGTCTATAAATGATAAGCAGCTCGATTACGCCTCGGCTTACATTTGCATGTTAGTCCATAAATGCTTTTGTTGCTTAGCAACTGCAGTGATTGTAGGTAGTAGATAGGTACTATTATTAATTTTAATTCCACTTCGTTCAATGCCACAAGGTAGAAAAGTCTTGTTAAGTTAGGTTAGGACCTAGTAATAGTAAACGGTTCGTTAAAGAATCAGCTGATTAACCTTATTTTTCCGCTGTGATCAAACACAATGCCGTTTCCCAAATAGTCAAATGTAGCGAGTATGGTGTAAGGGCGAGTACGGCCGCGCTCGTCGGGCTCTCCATTGCTGTAGATCACAAATCGTTGCTGGGCGTTTAATTCTGCAATTAAAATCAAAGACAACCTTATTAGTACAACCTATGATGGTGTGACAACCGCAAAAATCTAAAACATCTAAAATCAATGTTAGACAAAGAGCTCCCATAACGATCGATGAACCCTACCAAAGTCATACCAACAGATTAGAAAGCTCCGAATTCCGATCACAGAAGGCCTCCAAAACTATGAAGTATGTAGATCCAAGTTGTACATTTGATATATTTCATATACCTATTGTAGTGCCAGACGTTGGTTCCTATAGTACCCAAAGCAACATATAAGCGATCCAATACCTTCAGCATCCTAATATTGCAGTGCCAGACGTTGGTTTCTATAGTACTAACTAACCAAAGCATCAGTTAATGTGATCCAATGACCTCAACATCGTAATATTGCAGCTCCAGACGTTGGTTCCTATATTACCCAAAGCAACACGTAATGCGATCCAATATCTTCACCATCGTAATATTGCAGTGCCAGACGTTGGTTTCTATGGTACTAACTAACCAAAGCATCAGTTAATGTGATGCAATGACCTCAACATCGTAATATTGCAGCTCCAGACGTTGGTTCCTGTAATACCCAAAGCAACATGTAATGCGATCCAATACCTTCAGCATCGTAATATTGCAGTGCCAACCGTTGGTTTCTGTAGTACCAACGACCACGGCCGTCGTCATCAAACTCGGCCAGGCGCTCGCCAGTGTCGTACGACATCAGCCGCTTGTTCTTGTTATGCTCAAACCAGTCGAACTCGGGGTGAGCTGGACGCATGCGATACACGTTCATCTAGGTAATAACGTAGAATTAGAAAGCAATACTATCCTACCTTACAAAACTATATGTACCTACACGAGAGATCCAAGCACATAAGATCTTACATGCAAGTTTTGCTATACTAAAACTCGGTCCAAGCATTTATTCGTTCTGACAGCCGCAACATTGTAAAAAGCTAAATGAAAACCACGAATTCTGCTCACTTCCGTCAGGTTTTTGAACGTAAGCGAAATAAGGTTTTTATTCAGCTTTTTTTATAATATTATTGCAGCTGTCAGATCAAATAAATGCTTGGATAGACACCGTTTTGAACATAGAATAGTTTTTTGCGTAGCAAAAAAAATTGAAGTTTGTGGTTTTGACTGAAAACTGCATGAAGGAAAATCAGAGGAAAATGCAATAGTGAGATAGGATTTATGAAAAAATAGGAAAAAGGTTAGTTCTTCAGTCTTCTCTTCCCGTGAACATGCTGCATATACTTAGGTATAACTGCGCTGGAATATCGGGAGCTCCATCCGCAATCTTACCACAGTAAATACCTATCCCATTAATAACCCTACCTACTTAACTGTACTGAAATAGTTTAAGACTGTTTTAGTTAGCAGTATTCTAAGAGGATAAACTGACCTTTCTCACTACTTTTTCAGTAGGCAGCATAGTCCAGCCTTTTTCAATAAAGGTACGATCAGATAGAGCGTAATGTATCACTCCTTTCGATTCCTCCTCAGACTGAAATAGTAATGTGCCTAGCTAAGTTAAATAGTAAAACTCCATTTACGAGTATATATGGGAAAGGTGTTTACCTACGAGACAATCCCATGAGGTATGATGACCAACGCCATGTAGTGACATTCTTTGGTAAAACATGGTGCCCGGAACTGCCCCGCATCAGTTAGATCACAACGATCTATATGTACATAAGTTCATTGTTAGATCCAGTGAGATGGTTAGATCATGAATCATGAGGCGATGTAAACGACGCTCATGTTTTCACGGGGAAAAAATTGTGTTGGTTCTAAGGTACCTATTTATTGTATTCTGTCAGTTACAATATTTCTTTTGATTGCGGTTCTCTATATTAAATGTTAAATTCAGTATTTTGATTAGCGTGGTAACAATAGAATACCTACATAAACTTAGGTTATGTAATCGAGAAAATGAGTTTAGGCTGTTTAGGTAGGGTTGCCATTTCCACCTCCGAGGGGGTTTTAGTGGGTGCAATCTCACATAGCCCGGCTACACCCCAATGCAGCTGGGTATCTTTTGAAGATCCCCCCCCCCCGTCAACAAAAAAATGCTAGGGTTGCCATACGTTCGAAATTATATGGACATTCATTTTCAGGAATTTAAGCTTTTGTCCGGAATGCGTGGGAAATACCTTGTTATAATTGCGGGAGAGTTCATTATGCTGCGAACAAGAGATGGGAAATATGCACTTTGAAGGAAATGTCTGCAAATTTCTTTAAGTGCGAGGGTTTTTCCCAGGCCAATTTTTTTTCTTCATGTGGTAAACCTAAGTTGGTGGCAAGGTATTACCTTCGACGTCAACAAGATGATCCTTCCTTAGAGATCATATAAAGGATCCATAAGTCGTTCT
The DNA here is from genome assembly GCA_949125355.1 of Agriopis leucophaearia. Classification (NCBI taxonomy): domain Eukaryota; kingdom Metazoa; phylum Arthropoda; class Insecta; order Lepidoptera; family Geometridae; genus Agriopis; species Agriopis leucophaearia. Next base: position 7,654,070 of record OX421262.1, read on the forward strand.
TGCTAATAGATACCTATTAGCAAGAACGAAGAATAAGTAATCAAAGCTTGGATTATAACGGAGTAATAGTTAGAAGAACCACTGGGGTCTATAAACACAACAGACAAAGGTACCTTCCTAAACATGTACTTAGTTTATGTTACAAAGGCTTACATGCTGAGACATCGGGCTTATTTCTTTTAGGTGTGGACAGTAACTACAACGATATTGGAGAACGCTTCCGGTACATAAGTGCCTAACTATAATAAGCTTATTTTATAGGTGTTCTTGTATTTAAAAGTATATAATGTATAACCACACAATAAAAGAAAAAATAATAATACTAAACATATGTAGGTACCTACAAAAAGCAAAATTACTGAAAATAATACAGTGAAAGCTTTTTAAAAAACAATTCATGACCACTGACAGTGAAATGTCAAACATCAAGCATGATTAGCTCACTCGTTGACATCAAGTTGACATAGGCTCGGAGAAGCAGTTCTTTTTCTGAGAGCTAGGTAGGTACCTACATATAGCAAGAAACTAGCACCATGTACTGTCTTGATTGTGACAGTATGACTTTTTTTTATCGTGAATAAGTCCGAGTTTGACTACCAACTTGCGTTGTACAATTATTGGTAAACGACGATGGTGGTCGAAGTACCTACCTGTTTTAAGGTTCCGTACCCAAAGGGTAAAAACAGGACCATATTACTGAGCCTACGCTGTCTGTCTGTCTGTCCGTCCATCCTACCTTTAAACGGCTGTATCTTTGGACCAGAAATATATAGCCAGGCTGTTATTTTCACAGAATATGTAATGTTACGGCGGATTAACTAAGATATATTAAAAATTCAAAAAGTAAAAATATAAGGAGTCCCCATACAACAAACGTACTTTTTACGTATTTTTGTAATTGCTCTAATGTAAAAATGGTAATACGTTCAAGCGTCAAACTTGGCATGATTATAGTACACTAAAGTATAACAACAAATAATAAATAACGGCCAAGTGTGAGTCGGTGATAAATTTCTGTTCATTACCAAGTTATAACTAGTAATTTCGTTATTTGTACGACCTCATCATTTCTTTCACCGAATTCAAATACCACATTTTACTAATTTTGAAGTCGGTTTATTAAATTGATAATTATTGTATTTTGTGGTGGTACGGAACCCTCAGTGCGCGAGCCCGACTTGCATTTGCCGGATTTTTATTTTATTGTGTTCTAATCGTGATGTACTTAAGAATACCTAAGTTCTTTTTAGTATAGGTCGCTAATGTCGCTATGTTAAAATATAAACAAAACTATAGTTGAGGGTAAATGTATTCGAGTGTAGGCAAGTGCTTTTTTTGTGAACTCATTTTCAAGTTGTTTTAGATTACAAATTACAAAGAACTTACCAAAGTTTTTGTTGGTTTCCTTTCTTCCGGATATTCTCTAACGACTCGGATATGTTTTGGAGGTTCAATAATTTCAGCATGAAATTTATCATCATACTTTATCTGAAATAGTATTGGTTTCACGCCTTGGTTATCCTTTCCTTCAGCATAAGCTGCGCTACGTATTTCACGACCTTTTATCATCTCTCCCTGATCAATTATTCTCTTCTTTCTAGTTTCATACTCAAGCTCCAAGTTAGAATTTATACACATTGGGCACCCTTTCTCTTTTATAATTTTGTGTTCCATTTCATGTATGTGCATTTGTGATGGTGTCATAATTTGCGATAGCGTTCGTTTAACAGTTTTTACTTTTACAAGATCTAAAACCAAATAATTTTGCGAGGGCCCAAGCATACTTATTTGATTTACATTTAATTCTTTCTTTGGTTTTTTGTTTATTTTTGAATCTTCCAGGGCTTTCTGCTGTTGAGCTTCTAATTGTCTACGTGGTACTCTAGGTTCATCAGGAGATCTCTCTTTTTTATCCTTCTCTTTTTTTGATTTTTCTGTAACTTTTTCAGCTTTTGTTGAATCTTTAGTTCCATTTAAATCAGGAGCTTTAGGCTGTTTTGATTCCGCTCTAGTTTCTGCTTTAGTATCTTTTGGTTCAGTTTTGGGCTGTTTCGGTTCTACCTTAGATTCTTTTGGTTCCGCTGTAGGCCCTTTAGGAACAGCTTTAGGCTCTTTTGATTGATCTGTGGACTTTGCTGGTTCGGATTTACGAGACTTTTTTGATTCAGATGTCTCTTTGGGTGTAGATTTTGGTGGTTCTTTGACAGATTTCTGTTCAGTGTCATGTTGCTTTGATTCAGCCTTTGCTTCTGATTTAGCTTGTTTTGATTCACCTTTAGGTTCTTTTGATTCAGCGTTTGTTTGAGGTTTATATTGTTTTGGATCTGCTTTTGGTTCAGCTTTCAGTTGTTTTAAACCAGTTTCTGGTCCAGCCGTAGGTTGTTTAAAATCAGCTTTTGGTTCAGCTTTAGTTTGTTTTGAATCAGCTTTTGGTTTGGATTCAGGTTCCTTTGAATCAGTTTTTGATTCAGATTTGGGTTGTTTTGAATCAGTTTTTGATTCAGGTTTGGGTTGTTTTGAATCAGTTTTTGATTCAGCTTTGGGTTGTTTTGAATCAGCTTTTGGTTCAGATTTAAGTTCTTTTAAATCCGTTTTTGGGACAGGTTTAGATTGTTTTGAATCTGTTTTTGGTTCAGCTTTAACTTGTTTTGATTCAGCTTGGGGTTGTTTTGAATCAGCTTTTGGTTCAACCTTAAGTTGTTTTAAATCAGTTTTTTGATCAGTTTTAGGTTGTTTAGAATCTGCTTTAGGTTCAGCTTTAGTTTGTTTTGAATCAGCTTTTGGTTCGGATTTAGGTAGTTTGGAATCAGGTTTTGATTCAGCTTTGGCTTGTTTTGAATCAGCTTTCTGTTCAGCTTTAAGTTGTTTTAAATCCGTTTTTAGTTCACTTTTAGGTTGTGTTGTATCAGCTTCTAGTTTACCTTTCGGATGTTTTGATTCAGTTTTTTGTTTTGTTTTAGCTTCGGACTCATCTTTGGTTTTCTTTTGTTCTGTTCTTGAACTGGCCAGATCAGATTTTGGTCGCCTTGATGACTCATCTGTTTTCGATTTAGGTTTTGTGTCAGATTTGATTTTCCGTACTATCATTTTAGATTCTGTTAGGTCTGATTTTGGGACTTGTGATTTGGATCTCGAATGAGGCTCCTTTTGATCTACTTCAGATTTAGATTGTTTCTGAGCAGTAGAACCCACTTTATAAGTTTTATCTTTAAGAGAAAATGTGTCCTTACTTTTATCGAACAATCCAACATCTTTTCGTTCACGCTCTTTTTCCATTAATTTTTTTTCTTCAGCGAGTCTCTTTTTCTCTTCTGTAATTTTAATTTTTTCTGCTCGAGCTTGTTGTTTTCTTTCTTCTTCTTCAATTTTTTTCAAATGAATTTCCTCATTTTTTCGCTCTGTTTCTTCATTTTTTTCTCGTATTCTGTCATGAATATCGTGAATTAGTTCAGAAGAACTTTTTTCCCGCTTATGTTTTTCTTCCATTTTTCTTTCAAACGGAAAAGAGAAAATAAAATTAGTTTTTCGTGTTTCATCGGTTAGTTCTTCCTCATATGACTTTCGTTTTTCTTTATCATGTGCATACTGTGTCGAAAGGTGAGCTGGTAAAATATCGTCTCCATAATAATCACGTCCTTGTGTTCCGAGTGTAAGATACGTTTCTGCTGTAAATCTATCATCTTTTTTACTATCTTTGCCTTTTTTTGAGATGATTGATGTGTACGTTTGATCTTCATTCCGTATCGATGGTTCTTTTGATTTTGAAGTAGCCGATTTCGTGAGCCTTTCTATTGGTATTGTTAATGTTGAGCCTAGTACCTCCAGTTGATCATTCAAGTTAAACATGATTTGTTTTTTATTTAGATCAGTTACAATTGGAGAGGGTCTTGCTTCTTGCTCATCTGATTGATGACACAGTTCTTTGATTTCTAAATCGCGTTCATTTTTATCATGCTCCCTACGACATATCTGATTAATGCGTACTTCAGAACGAGCTCGCAGTAGTTTTTTGTCAATACCTTTATATTTCTCGATATAATCTTTCAAACGTTCTTTATCGGTTTCTTTTTCATCTACGAAAAAACCTTTGAATTCACTTTGAACATTCGATAACCATTCTCTTACTTTTTCTTTGGTGAATAAAACGTTTTTTTCCTCTTGTTTGCTTTCAAAAAATTTCTTAAGTGCACCCTCACACTCGCAACATGGGTGTTCTTTTAATTTGCAGTGATTACATATTCCTATGATTACGTTTTTACTTATGGATGACACTTTTTGTAATATTTTTATGGCTTGTTCCATTATTTGCCGGCATCGAGCACATTTAATTGTCCTTTTTTCTGTAAAATGGCCAAAATTCATCTTTATAAAGGTGTAGACCATTTATACATTTTCACTATCAATGTCTCTTTAAATAAAAAGTTGTTTTCATCAAAACTGTCAAATTTTGTAACTTATCCACTTCCAACATCCATAATTACAATTAATATTAATTTTATTAACAATAAAGTAATTAAACATTACAAATGAACAAACCCATTTCTGGTAAAAAGTCCTTGGATATAATGTCGGCATCTTTAGTGTTATGAAATATAAACCCATTTTCATCGTTTTCTAAATCACTGCCACCCATTCCTATATTCTGGTTCACCTGCAATTCAACATATCTAAGAAATAACACATAGTGATATATTTATCTAAACCTTTTATATAAAATTCACCTGGTTCCTCTATACTAGATAGGTAAAGTTAACTTTAACTGTAGGTTTAACTTGTTTGCTAAATCGACCAGGTTGGGTTACCTAATCTCTAAAACATTCTTATTTATTCTAAAACATTCTTATTTGATTATAATAAGAATGTTTTTGAGGTTATGTGAGCCCCCCTGGAAGGCAAAGACGTACCTACTTGTTCTAACGTAGGTACATGTTGCTGAAAAAATCGACTATGAAGGCAATGAAACTTACCTTATCAGATGTCATCGAATGGCGATATATCACAAGGCCGGTATTTTTCAAGTCTATGACTTTTTCGAAGCCTAAAGGACAATCCATACATGTTTTTTTTAAACAAGGACATGGGTAATCTTGGTCACTATAATAATAAAATAACCCGATTACATAAAACACACAGACGTCATGATAGTAGTTTAGTCCTTACTCTTTAGTTACCGTAAAGGTCCAGCCAACACAACAGTTAACCATATTGACAGTCAATCGGAGATTTTCCAACAGGCAATATTTTTTTATTGTTCATTTAAATGCAATAGATGGCGTTGAAGAGACATGGTTACGAAGTTTTGCAAAACCACACAAAGGTCAATAAAAAAACTAAGATTCTCATATACGCTGGATGAAGGCCGCTTCTAACCGGCCTTTTTAGAAATTGATGGGGGAGGCTTATGTTATGTCCAGCAGTGGACTCTGCTTATACATGGACATATGGCAGAAATGATGATGATGATTCTCATAGACAAAAAATATCTATCTGTCTGTCATCATGCTTGTTTTTGTTTTATTTTATTTGTGGTTATTGTTTGCTAACAAAGTACTTATTTTTCCTCAACACAAAACAAATTAGTAGGTATCTACCTAAGTAAGTCTGCCTTGCCTAGTCGTGTATACAAAGTCTCCTCTTCCTGATATTGTAGGCAAAGATTGTAGGTTTCATTGAACAAATGCAAAAATATGAAAACCATGTCATTTCAGCGCCATCTATCGATGGTTGCAGAAGTATGTTTCTTCAGCTGTCAGCAAACCGTCCATTGGTTATCTATAATTAAGGTGATACGTTTCATGTTTGGCGGGAAATTCAAATTTCACACAGTTTTTTGTCCTTGGCCAGGTAATTACATATTGTGAAATGACACAGTGTTTGCGAAAATTGTTGGTCGTTCTTTACATTATCATGTACAGCTATTAATCAGTTACTCACCATATTATTTACATTCGGCAATAAACCGTTTGAAACAGCAAAAATTTGTTTATTGCATAATGTATGTAATAATGTGCATTGGAGATAAATAACTTTACGCGAGTTTGTAAAGAATAAGAATCAATTTTCGCAAACATCATGATCGTTTACAATAATTACCCGGCCTAGCAACAAGAACAAAAAAACTATTTGAAATTTGAATTTCCCGCCAAATATGAAACGTATCGCCTTAACCATAATATCACTATGGTCAGTGATCGTCGAGCGGAGTGTGATAAACATCTACATCAGGAGCTTGATTTTAGCGGTCTACGATCGAGCACGTTTCTAGAAACCAATTCACTCGCGACTTGAAACCCACTATTAGGGAAAACCATAGAGAAAAGGAGAAAACCCATTCAGGCAGCTCTTTCCACATTTCATCACAGTGCGGTTCGCACAATAAAAGTGGAATCAAAGCGCATCGTACGGGTTTTCAGAATTTCAACCATTAGACAGTATCGCCTTTTCGTGCTCGCCTAGGCCGTCCAATAGAAAATAAAACCGCCCAAATGCTGCAAATGCTGCCCAAAAGTGGAGCTTGCGCACTAAGGGTTCCGTACTTCAACATAACTTGTTAGCTACTAAAGTACATAGAAGTAGTGCAAAAAAACATCCCATGAACGCCCAGGCGGTCACCCATCGAAGTAGGCCGACCGCACCCGACGTTGCTTAACTTCGGTGATCGTACAAGAACCGGTGCAGTGAACAGACATTTGACACCGACTCGCACTTGGCCATTATTAATTATTTGTTGTTATACTTTAGTTAGAGTGTGTACTATAATTATGCCAAATTTGACGCTTGTACCTAAGCTACGTAGGTACCTATTACCATTTTTAGGGTTCCGTACCCAAAGGGTAAAACGGAACCCTATCACTAAGACTCCGCTGTCCGTCTGTCTGTCTGTCTGTCCGTCTGTTACCAAGCTGTATCTCATGAACCGTAATTGTTAGACAGTTCAAATTTTCACAGATGATGTATTTCTGTTGCCGCTAAAACAACAAATATGTACTACTAAAAAATATAATAAAGTAACATTCAACAAAGGTGATTTGATAACGGCAACAGGTAGACGCTTGAAATATTCACAGAAAATTGGGTTATATTATTCGTATTAATAATAAATAATTAAATTAAAATAAAATTAATATTTAAGGGGGCGCCCATACAAAAAACGTGTTTTTGCCGTTTTTATAGTTAATGGCACGCAACCCTTCGTGCGCGAGTCCGACTCGCACTTGGCCTGTTATTACTTTTTTACTTTATTATAGTTTCTTAGTTAATCCGCCGTAACATTACATATTCTGTGAAATTTTCAACTGGCTATCTATTACGGGTCCCGTTTACACCCTTCGGGTACGGAACCCTAAGAAGATAATTTTGATTAGGTACTCAATTGCAAATATATATGTATTATGTACGTATATCAGTCTCTGGCAGCCATATTACAAGCTTTGCTTAGTTTGGGGTCAGATGATCGTGTGTGCAAAAATGTCCCAGATATTTATTTATTTTATTTTATTTTGTATGAACATATTTTACTATCATACAATGAATGGGAGAATGCTGTGTTAAATTTCTTTTAACTAGAAAATTTCGTAATGCTTTAACAAATTACATTGTATCTACTTACTTGCTATTTTCCTTCATCATTTTATTTATGCATTCAACCTACTTTTGTAAATATAAATACTTTATAAAATATAAGTCATTTATGTTATGATTTCGATTAAGATTGACAATACAAATTTACACATAGATCAGAATATAAATATCGGGAAAATTGACAACTGGACAATAGAACCTTTTTAGATCAAGATCAAGTTGGTAGTACCTATCAAAGAGGTATCAACTTGGTATCTATGGTATCCACAGAAAAGAGATCTAAACGAAATAAATCTCACTTCAGTGATGGTATCACAGACCTAAAAAAAATTTTGCTACACAAAATCCTAAATCTATGGATGGTATCTATCTACCTAACCTACCTACATCATGTTCTAGCTTTAGCCACTGCTTATTGTTTACTGCCACAGACATAAAAAAAATATTTGCTCAAAATCCAAGAGAATGTAATACTCCTACGGAGACTCAAAATCTGTTTACTGCAGTCAACAAGGCAATAAACCTCAGCAATAAACCTTCAATCATGTTTATCATTTCGCGTTTGTCAAACAATTTGATAGTGTGTGGCGCAGTCAAGGACGTTATAAAACCAAGAACGTTATAAAACCTAATGGCCAGTAAAACTTAGTCCAGCCATTAGGCCTTCTTACAACTTCCTTGGGCGCGGTTTTGATGTTTTTTTTTAGCAAATAAGTACATCAGACTTCGATTGACAGCTTTTAACCAACTTCAAAAAGAAGAGGGTCCCAATTTAGTTTTTTTAATGTTTGGTTCCTCAGAACTCCTTCATAATATGAATTGATATGGAAAAATCTTTTTAAAGAAGATACGATCAGATTGGTCCCATAGAAATTATATCAAATCCGGTTTAGTAGTTTGGTTTTTAAATCAAAATGACTGGAAAATCGGTTTTTAGGGTTCCGTACCCAAAGGGTACAAACGGGACCCTATTACTAAGCCTACGTTGTCTGTCTCTCTGTCTTTCTGTCCGTCCGTCCGTATCTTTCGAACCGTAATAGGCCAGTTAAATTTTTCCAGAATATGTAGGTACCTAATGTTATGGCGGATTACGACGTGACCGTTTCTCAAATTGCCTAAAACAAGCTCCAGATTATTAAGGATATTTAAAATAATTCTTATTGTAACGAAAAAAAAAAAATAGTATGTCTTTTATCTAGTGAAATGCACTATTCAATACACAATTTGAATTACTTCGCTCGATAGAATAAATTTTCGAATATCGACCTATTTTAAAATTTAGACCATTTTTCCCCCTCATATCAAAATTTTCTGTGACCCTATAGCGCCTTAACTAAGGAATAATAATAAAGTCAAAAAGTCAAAACTAAAGAGGGGTACACAACAAACGTACTTTGTAGCGTATTTTTGTATTTGCTCTATTGTAAAAAAAATATTACGTACAACCGTCAAACTTAACATGATTATAGTACACACTAAAGTATAACAATAAATAATCGCCAAGGTCGAGTCGGTGACAACTTTTTGTTCACCATCGGTTCTCATACGATCACCGAAAATAAGAAACGTCGGGCGCGGTCGGTACTTGGATGGGTGACCGCCTGGGCGTTGATGGGGTGTTGTCTTTTTGCACTACTGTTTTGTACTTTAGTCTAAAAATAATTAGTTATTTCATAGAAACGCATTCGTAATGGATTATGGCCATATTTAAAATTTGCCAAATACCTACCTACGTAGCCGTAAGAATGTCATAAGTAATTATAATAACTCTTAGTCTTAGTGTCATAAGTAATTAAGATTAGAAGAAACACTATATACTCAGACTTGCTATATAAAAAAAAAAAGAATATTTCCCAAAAAACATTATTATTATTAGGTAAAGTAATATTATAATTATGAGGTTACAAACGAAACTCGGGTTTTCCACCGAGTAGGTAATTCTAAGCCACATCGACTTAATCATAAGTAGGTAGTATTCAACCTAGTAATCATAAGTAGGTAGTATTCAACCTAGTAATCATAAGTAGGTAGTATTCAACCTAGTAATCATAAGTAGGTAGTATTCAACCTAGTAATCATAAGTAGGTAGTATTCAACCTAGTAATCATAAGTAGGTAGTATTCAACCTAGTAATCATAAGTAGTTTAATCATGTAAAAAGTTTACTAAATCGTAATTAAAATGTTAAGTTATCACATGAATGGCAATCAATATTATAATTAAAAAGTGGATATTTGTCTACATCTTTGTATTTAAGTATAAATAAATTAAGTTAATAGAACTTATAACAAACTTAAACGTGAAATAATCTTCCATAAGAGGTAAGTAATAAACGATAACAATAAAATATACCTACCTAATAAACTTGTTAGGTATAATAATATAAACTTTATTTCATATAATTCTCAGGTCTAGCCCGGACATTTGGTGGGCATTGGTGGAGCCGAAGCCAACACCAAGAGGCCCTGTTGAATATAAAATACATGCAATTATGGTATATGTATAAAAAGGAATATGAAACTGTAGGATTCAGTATTACAGTATTCTATATAAACATTATTATTATTCTATTTTACTACCAGACCGATGGAATAAATGTAATTCTATTTAAAACTTAGAGATTACGTGTTACGGTTAAACAAATAAACGGTATATGACACTAGTCTATATAAATTATAAATCTATCTATCTAAGCTAATCTAAATATATAATAAAAACGTAGAGATAAAAAAATCTGTAATTGCGAGATAACAAAAAAAACACACAGGGCGTCTTAAAATAAGCAGCTGAACACGATAGGACAGTTTTTAGAAGTTTTGTCTGGTTGTTTGTTAGTTTCCCGCGCACATCTCCTAAACCAATGGACGGATTTAAATGTGGTTTTCACGAATATGCTTAGAAATTACCTGATTAAAACATAGGCTATGTTATATCATTAATTTTAATTATTTATTATTACATAAAATAAAATGAAAACTCAATGATTATTTTCTTCGTTACCCGAAACGTAATATGAGGTTCGTCACATAGCCTCAAGCAAGGAGGAAGTAAAGAGAATGTTATTGACATAGCTGTTAACTGTCATTCTGATAATCAGCCAGATTAAGACTTTTTATTTAAATTAAGGAACCTTCTTAGATTAATGAACGTGTAGATCAAGGATGTTACATAGGCCTTACAACCTCCTTGGTGATTCAATCCAATTCATTTTATTCTGTTAGCATTTAAAACACAAAATATACCCTATCCTATTTTAATTCAGTCCCGCGAATAGAAATATTCAAAAAAGACTCTTTGTAATAATAATAATAATAATAATAATAAATATCTGGGACATTATTGCACACATGGTCATCTGACCCCAAACTAAGCAAAGCTTGTAATATGGCTGCCAGAGACTGATATACATACATATATATTTTTAAATACATACTTAAATAGATATTAACACCCAGACATAGAACAAACACAAATGTTCATCACACAAATGTTTGTCCTATATGGGAATCGAACCCACGCCCCCAAGCACAGAAAGTAGGATCACTACCAACTGAGCCACCGAGGCAGTCACTACCAACTGAGCCACCGAGGCAGTCAACATGACAATAAACCTATACAACAAAATTCCGGACGCAATAAAGAAAGAAAGAAATAATAGCAGTTTTCCAGAACCAACTTCGTAAGTTTCTAACCCAAAAATGTTATTACGAGATAAAACATTTTTTGACGATAAAATTTAGAAAATTATAATTAGAAAATAAATATCGATCTATAAATAGTTAAGAAAGTATCGTCATAAGTTTTGTATGATCTCAAATGTTAAGTTTGAATAGTATATACTTGTATAATACCTATTTATGTAATAGATTTAACTATACTTAAATGTATATATTTATGTCTGTGGTCTTTTTTTGTGAACAGCTACATGCACTCTTTATGCAGGGTATATAAACTTAGCTTTTAGAAGAAGAAGGTGTATATTTTCAAAAGAATAAAGAAATAATTTTATTTTACTGTGATATTTTAACAGATAAATGAGTAGTTCCATTTCATGGCTTTTTAATCAAGGTATACATACAAATGCACGCAAAATAAGAAATAACTAGCCAAGAGCGTGTCAAGACAAGCATATGTCAGGGTTCCGTAACCAAAGCCATATACTTGTGGTCGTATTCATAGTTCAGAAATTGCATGGTCATAGAAAAATTCAGACGAGCGAAGCTGGACACTCAAGTTTCAGAGATGTATCATCCCGACATGATATGATATACTTTTTGTGGTTTAGATAAAAAGAAAACTTCAAAACATGCTCTGCACTGTGGTCACACTATCTTTTTGATTTGAAAACTGTTGACGGTGTTTTTATTTTTATGCTTCTATCAATACTTCACTCAGGGCGACTTAAAATAAGCAGCTGAACATGTTAAGGCAGTTTTTGGAATTTTTGTTTGTTTGTCACACACATCTCCTAAACCCCTGGAAGAAAATGCGGATGGATTTAAATGCTGTTTTCACGAATATGCTTAGCCATGACCAGATTGAAGTATAGGCTATGTTATTTTGCGCAAGGGCCGGATTAAGGGAAGAAAAAAGGATTGAATGTTTATATGAAAATCTACGCGTACGAAGTCGCGGGCAAAAAAAAACTAGTGATAAATAAAGTCATAAAACCCCTATAACATTAATCTGCAGTCCTTGATACGTTTGATACCCGAGTAGTAGTAAAAAAAAGTTTAGCATGTTGTGGAATAGTAAACGTTATTTGATGGCAGTTTTCTATTCATGGAACAAGTTGACTGTGTTGTGGTAGATGAATTGATGGTGCGCAGTGGAGTGCGCAAGGGGCGAGAGATAGCTGCGGTCAGCTTGTCTGCACTTGCGCACGGTGCAGGCAGGCGAAGTCTGCGCTCGCGTTCCTTTCGAGTTGTCTCAAAATGTTGCACATACGCGATATTTTTCTGCATTGCAGCCAGACTGTCACTACGAGCCGGTAATCTCTCCATATTACAGGCCACTTCCCCGACTTCAACCGTGTCAGTATTCAAAATTTCCTTGTTATCTAGCAACATACCAATATTCAGCTTAATATTAGTCGTCCCATCACGATAGATCAGGTAAACGTGGGCCTGATCTAAGACCTTCAATGAGAAGTGTTCGTTGATCTTCAAGGCTTTCATTCTAATTTGAAAAGGTTTGAAGTTTTGACTTATTTTTTTGCTTTTCTCCTTAACGACGTTATCATATTCAATGGCCAGCATCTCTTCATTGTTTGAATCTAGGGAAAGAACAGGTTGTTCTTCTAAATTCCATCCCATCGCAAGTATGTTTGGATCTTTGTGTGACAATTGAGTATCGATCATGACCTGCTGAAGCTCTGGAGGTTCATTCAAGGAGTGCCACTTCCATTGCGATGCCGGTCCGATGCTTCTGTCAAGAACAACCCCTTCGGTTTGATTGTATTTCAGCCTGAAAACAAAATCAGATTAATTGAACAATGATGGCTATGGCAACATTAGTTGGTACTTTTTCCACCTACTATTTTCCATGGACCGCAAGAGAGTTCCCACCATTTAGAGCGGTCCAATCATAGCCACTTTTTAACCGACTTCCAAAAAAGGAGGAGGTTATCAATTTTACTGGGTTTTTTTTATGTTTGTTACCTCAGAACATTCGAACTGGAACTGGGTGAACCGATTTTGATGATTATTTTTTTATTAGAAAGCTGGTGCTTCCTGTGTGGCCCCATTTCATTTGGTCCAGTTCTACTGAGTATGTATGTTGTTTTTTTTACAATGTAACAATAAGAAAGTCTTTCCACACAAAAAATATCATAAGAGGCATCTGTCGAAACACCTCAGTACTAAATTAGGCATGCGCTCTCTAAAACCGATAGTGCCTAATGCACGCGCTATGGGATACAGGGCGCATATTTGGCCCAGTTCTGACTTGATTGGACTACTAGAAAAAACTAGTCAATTGATGGCAACCTGGTGGTCCAATGAGGGTGCCCAAAGAAGACAACAGCCCAAGGCTTTTTTTTTTCATTTATATCACATGTGCAAACTCAAATTGTTTGTGCGTTTGATTAATCTATACCTATACATAAAAAAATGAACCCCTATTTCTCCTGGTCACGCTATAACTTGAGAACGGTTTTACCGATCTCATTCATCTTTTTTTAAATGTTTTCTAATACTTCGTAGAAAGTTCTTACAATTAAAAACGGTTGGACCTATTTGGATGAAATTTTGTGTACTTGGAGCGGGTCATAGTAGTAGCGAGGCCGAAGGCCGAGCTTACAAAGTTACACCCGTGCGAAGCCGGGGCGGGTCGCTAGTATGAATATAAAGTTCATAGGAAATAAAAATAATTTACTGGTTAAATGTTTTCAATTATACTTTTTGAGATATGAGGTCTTAAATAAAAACGAACCAATCGGTACTTAGGAAAATCCAAATCGGAAAGACACGCCAAAGCTAGAACCCTTGGCCTGCGTTTTTTTTAGTTCTGTTACCACGTAATACATCCACCACAAACTGATCGCCATTGCGATAATGAAGCACCTAAATATACAATATACCTACAAGACCAGGGTAGAAGCCTTCAAAAATGGTAAAAAGTAAAAAAAAAATAATTTGAAAAAAATAAAAATAAAAAACCAAAAACTTGGTTATTTGAATTTTTCACATAAATTTTGGTATGGGTTTCATCCTACTACTATTTTTTTTGGTTTCAAAAATTATCGACCCTGGTCTATACATGAAAGACAAGAAGGAATCTAACGCGCTGCCCACGATTTGTGTCAGAACGTAAGGAATAAATTGATTCCTTGAAGGGATCCCGTCCCTCTCCCTTCTCCTCTTCTTACAAGGGTATCGACGCAAGGAACAGAATAATAAGAGCACAACACAAGTGTAGTTTTTGTTTTTGTAGTGGTAGGACTCTTTTGCAGGGGTCCGCCTGGGGAAGTACCACACCTTTGCCAGTTATTCAACCGCCAAGCAGTAGTGTGCAAACACTACTGTGTTCCGGATTGAAGGGCAATGTTTCCAGCGAAATTACAGGGCACACAGAGATTTGACATCTTATATCTCGGGGTGACGAGCGCAGTGCATTGCCATCCAGGGTTTTGAACTGTTGAAGTTCAAAATTCTGAGTGGCGATGAGCTGTTATGGACAAGCGTGAAGAGCCATCAGGCGGGCGACTTCGCTCGTATCGTCACTCAGTATCATAAAAAAAAACACAATAACCTGATTTTTATTGGTGTGTAGGTACCTATGTGTATACCTAGTACCCACCTTATTTTTCCGCCATGATCAAATACGACGCCGTTCCCCAGATGGTCGAATGTAGCGAGTATGGTGTAAGGACGAGCTCGGCCACGCTCGTCGGGCTCTCCGTTGCTGTATATCACAAATCGTTGTTGCGCGTTTAATTCTACAAATTGAAACAGTAGTAAAATTATAAATATCTACTTGATATTTGTAGAATATTTTTTTATTACAAGCTGTTATTTAACTTCTTAACATGTTTGTAAGTATATATTTGTTTGTATGTTAAGTACAAATCTTGCAAACCTAATTTGACCCACTTGGAGTTGAAATTTGATACACTTATGTAACTTAGCTGACAATGCATTAATATGATACTATGGAGCTTTTCTGATGATGGAGCGGGAAGGTGGTCATGGGAACTATGTAATAAAACGACGCAACC
The DNA here is from genome assembly GCA_949125355.1 of Agriopis leucophaearia. NCBI lineage: Eukaryota > Metazoa > Arthropoda > Insecta > Lepidoptera > Geometridae > Agriopis > Agriopis leucophaearia. Next base: position 7,669,367 of record OX421262.1, read on the forward strand.
ACATCGAGTGTGGGCTTGATTCGTCTTGACAAGTGCTCTGGTCTGGTCCTAGATGACATCCTGGGCTTGTTTGATTCGTCTTAACAAGTACTCTCGTCCTAGATTATATCCAGGGTCTGATGATGAAACCGGAAGGTGGTCATGGAAACTCTGTAATAAAAAGACGCAACACCGTCGAGTATGGGCTCGTTTGATTCGTCTTGACAAGTTTTCTCTTCCTAGATTTTAGATTTAGATTTTATTTTTTTCCTAGCTTTTCTGATAATAGGACCGGGCGGTGGCCATGGGTACTCTGTAATAAATCGACGCAACCCCATCGAATTTGGACTCGTTTAATTCGACTTGACAAGTACCTACTCTGGTCCTACATGATATCCAGGGTCTGATGATAGAACCGGAATGTGGCCATGGGAATTCTGTAATAAAAAGACGCAACCCCAACGAGTGTGAGCTCGTTTGAATCGTCTTGACAAACACAAATACAAATGTTCATCACATGAATGTTTGTCCTAGGTGAAAATCGACCCACGCCCCCAAGCGCTGAAGACGCAGGTTCACTGCCAACTGGGCCAGCGGAGCAGTTATACCTTCAGCATCATAATAGTTGAGAGCCAGCCGTTGGTTCTTGTAGTACCAGCGGCAGCTGCCGTCCTCGTGCTCGGCGAACCGTTCACCGCTATCGTAGAACATCTGCTTATCCTTGTTCCTTTTGAACCAGTCGAACTCAGGCTTGGCTGGACGCATGCGGTACACGTTCATCTGCATTGATTATTTCATTATAGGTACGGTGCCCATCTAATAGCCAACCAACGGCACCAACGGGAGAGAAAGAGAAAATTTTATCTTTCTCTCCCGTTGGTCAGACGGCGGTTCGTGGTTCGAACGTCTGTTACGGCTGTGCTGTTGGTAAGCGAAGCACGCAGACTTAGAAGATACCTATTCACTCTTGCCTTGAAAACCCCAGATTGTATCTCTCAGGTTTGTTTATGTGGTTTGTTTTATAAGTCGTGAGGTCGTTGAGTCGTGAGTGACTCTGTAGGAGTGTGTGTATGAATGTGTGAGAGGTGAGTGTAGTGTTAACGCGGTATCTTACAGTCCTATTTGAATTTTGAAATTGATCATGAGATTTAAAAAAAGTAATATAAAAAAGCGATAGTAACTCTGTCTGTCTAGTCTGTTTGTTCTCTTTTCACAACTAAACTGCTAGGCCGGAATTTGGTAGGATGATACGTGTAGGTACATCAGGGCATACGGACATAGGGCATCAGGGTATGTACGGACATAGGGTAGGTACTTTTTCCTTCAGAAAATGCGGTAAAACTGGAAAATCACAGCTATACCGCGGGATTCAGGTGGTAGGATGTAAAACAAGCAGGCGCGGATCCACCGTTGTGGGCACGATGGACATGCCCACAACCCTAATAGGTACGTGACTTGTGACGCCCCACAGCTTTACCCACGTGAAACTACGATACACTGTATAAAATATAGGTCAGGCCCTCATATATTTTTTTATTAACATTTCCTTTGTAGTAATGCACTATATATCGATCATGCACGAGCAAGGTTCATACGCTGACTCGCACTTGCCCGATTTTCGGGTTGCTGTGACCACAACCTTTTTTGAGGGCTGGATCCGCGCCTGAAAACAAGAGAGGTATAAAACTAAATAAAAAAGACAAATCGCAAAATCTTACTTTTCTCATAACTTTTTCAGTTGGTAGCACTGTCCAACCTTTTTCGATAAATGAGCGATCCGATAGAGCATAACGTGTTACACCAGTGGTTGTGTTCTGGCCCTCGTCCTAAAACATTGGAACTTAAGTCATTAAGGTGATACGTGTGGCGGGAAATTTAAATTTAAAGCAGTTTTTTTGTTCTTGTAGCTAGGCTGAGTAATTATTGTAAACGATCATGGTGTTTGCGAAAATTGATTATTATTCTTTACAAACTAACGTAAAGCTATTTATCTCTAATGTACATTATTACATACATTAGTAAATAAACAAATTTTTGCTTTTTCAAACGGTTAATTGCCAAATGTAAGTAATATGGTGAGTTACTAATTAATATCTGTACATGATAATGTAAATAACAACCAACAATTTTCGCAAACACTGTGTTTATTTCACAATAATTACCTAGCCTAGCTACAAGGACAATAAAACTGTTTGAAATTTGAATTTCCCACCAAACATGAAACGTATCACCTTAAACGGTAAAATAGATACCTTCTACGTCGTGGAACCCTTTCCAAGATTAAAACTTAAACGCTACTACGGAACCCTAATGTATTGTGACCTTGATTTCTAGAAACCATAAAAATTCAATAAGCCTGAAACTAACCGGATAACAGAATAGAAAATGTTAACTTGACAAATGATTTGTCCTGGTGTAATCCTTCAAGATTATTTAATACTTTTATTTATATATTTTTAACTATAAAATTAAAAACTACAAAATAACGTCCTTATTTTTTTAAACAATAAATTAAAATAAATTTGCACGTGACTTAAAGCTCTTTATTTAGGTCGAATGACGTCACATGCAAGTAATAGTTTGTTGGTTGTGTAGTGACGTCACTGAACCAGCCTCCGTAACAAAGGAAGCATTTACGCGGTAGTATCTTCTATACCTTCGACCAAAATAAAATGAATGGACGGGCCCAGTAGAAGAGCATTTTTGAAGATTACAAAATGAGCGCCAGCTCTCATTTCGTTTCAGTCGGTCTCTAGCCGTAGGAAGTGAAACACGAGTCTATTGTTACGCGATAACGAAACATCTGACAAAATTATGAATTCGTATGCTTTACCGAAGTGTAAATACACAAATAAAACCGATATGTATTTTTTGTAACAAATATACTGTACATTTTTATAATTAGGTGTTGAAGTATATGTCCGACGGTTTTGAATCGTTTTTACTGATCAAGTTCAATGGTTAGGGCCCGTCCATTCTTTTATTTTGGTCGAAGTTCTATACATATAATAAAAACGTAGAGATAAAAAAATCTGTAATTGCGAGATAACAAAAAAAAACCACACAGGTCGTCTTAAAATAAGCAGCTGAACACGATAGGACAGTTTTTAGAATTTTTGTCTGTTTGTTTGTTTGTTTGTTTGTCCGCGCACATCTCCTAAACCACTGGACGGATTTAAATGCGGTTTTCACGAATATGCTTAGAAATTACCGGATTAAAACATAAGCTATCTTATATAATTTATTTTAATTCTTTATTTTTACATAAACGAAAATAAAAATCAATAATTTATTTCTTCGTTACCCGAAACGTAATATGAGGATCGTCACATAGCCTCAAGCAAGGAGATCCAAAGTAAAAAGAATGTTATTGATATAACCATTAAAATTTTGAAACTGTCAACTGTCATTCAGATAATCAGTTTAAATTTAAAGAAGGTTCCTTAACCTTCTTAGATGAATGAACGTGTAGATCAAGCATGTTCTAGGCCTTACAACCTCTTTGGTGATTCATTCCAGTGCATGGAGTAGGAGTATTACATTCTCTTGGTTTTATTCTATGTTAGCGTTTAAAACACAAAATATACCGCATACTATTTTAATTCAGTCCCGCGAATAGAAATATTCAAAAAAGGCCCTTTGTACATGACAATAAACCTATATAACAAAATTCCGGACGCAATAAAGAAAGAAAGAAATAATAACATTTTTCCAGACCCAACTTCGTAAGTTTCTAACCCAAAAATGTTATTACGAGATAAAAGATTTATTCAACGATAAATTTTAGAAAATTATAATTAGAAAATAAATATCGATATATAAATAGTTAAGAAAGTAGCGTCATAAGTTTTGTATCATCTCATATATAATTAAATAACCTATCACACTAAGTATGTTTTTTTTTGTTTTGTAAAATTACTTCACCCTAGGTTAAGTTTGAATAGTATATATAATATTTATGTAATAGATTTAACTATACTTAAATTTATATGTTTATGTCTGTGGTCTGGTTTTGTGAACAGCCACTACATAAGTCATTGCTGCACCCTTTATGCAGGGTATATAAACTTAGCTTTTAGAAGAATATAGTGTATATTTGCAATAAGAATAAGAATATAGAAATAATTTTATTTTACTGTGATATTTTAACAGATAAATAGAGTAGTTCCATTTCAAGGCTTTTTAATCAAGGTATACATACAAATGCACGCGAAATAAGAAATAACTAGCCAAGAGCGTGTTAAGACAAGCATTATGTCAGGGTTCCGTGGCCAGCGAAACTGGACAGTCAAATTTCAGAGATGTATATCATCCCGACATGACATGATATACTTTTAATGGTTTAGACAAAAAGAAAATTTCAAAACATGCTCTGCACTGTGGTCACATTATCTTTTTGATTTGAAAACTGTTGACGGTGTTATTTATAATTTTTATGCTTCTATCAATACTTCACACAGGGCGACTTAAAATATGCAGCTGAACATGTTAAGGCAGTTTTTAGAATTTTTGTTTGTTTGTTCACGCACATCTCCTACACCCCTGGAAGAAAATGCGGACGGATTTAAATGCGGTTTTCACGAATATGCTTAGCTATGACCAGATTGAAGTATAGGCTATGTTATTTTGCGCAAGGCCGGATTAAGGGAAGAAAAAAGGATTGAAGGTTTATATGAAAATCTACGCGTACGAAGTCGCGGGCAAAAAAGCTAGTACATAATAATTTGAATTTTGATTCTTCATTTATAATACAAATACTTACTGAAAATTATGAGAATTAAATAACAAGTTTATTTATAATATTATAGACAATTTGAGATGGTGGATAATGAATTGCCTCAAAAATTGCCCTTTTGACACTTTTGGTATAAGTAGATAAAGTATCAAAAGAAAAAAAATGTGGCAATTCATTAACAATTGAAAAACAATTGGTTTAGTAGAATCGGGGCCCAGGTGTTACATCCGGTGACGACCCGGTGATCGGTTACCATCATGCTGCCCGTTACCTTGTTTGTCATCTATGGCATAATATTATATAGGTACTGGCGGTGAGACACCAGTGTGAGACAGCGGAAATATTCGGGGTGATCAATGTAATCACCATTATGAACAACTTTTACTATGGGACCAACCCTTAAATCGCAAAAAAAACTGCAATTTGATACAAAAAGTTCCTTGATACTGGACGAAATGTATGGATGCTGTTTTTTTTTCGCGATTTCAGGATTGGTCCCATAATAAAAGTTATTCATAATGATGCGAGTACAATGATCTCCCCGAATATTTCCACTGTCTCGCCAGTCATCCTGTATATATATACTAGCGACCCGTCCCGGCTTTGCACGGGTGTAAGTTTTGCACGGAAGGTTTATATCTATATATAATATAATAATATATAGATATAAACCTTCCGTTGGAAAATTATCTAACTGTAGCTAAAACCGCATCAAAATCCGTTGCGTGGTTTAGGAGGAGTTAGCGGATCTATAGAGTACAGACAGACAGATGCGGAATAGTATTACATTGTTATCCTAGGGGTGAAAGTAATTAAAGTCTTTAACCCCGAGGTAAACACTGTGCTTTTCATTACGAATACAAAGAAAACTAAAAATAAAAACATGAACTGACACTGGCAAATGCACGAGAAGTGCGGGACCATAATCCTCTGAGGAGAAAAAAAAGTTGGAACATGGTTAATACAAATGTGAAAATATAACTAGTTTTTTTTTTATAATTTGTATCTGTCAGTTGTCTACTGTCACTGTCAGTTGAAAGTGATAGTATATAAATTCCTTGGATTTTCCCTAGGGCTGAATTGTATTACTTTCAACCCGCTCCTCAGGCAACTTCAGACCTACTTTCCAAGTATGAGTAATGAAAAGCATATTTTTTTAATACTATGTAGAAAAGAGAAGAGATATAATAAAAATGGGCGAGAATGGCTGGTGCGAGCGCGGCCTTAATAGCAGTACAAGAATACAAAGTTGTTTGAACGCACCACAGCTTTTGGGTTTTCAGGTTGTGCTAACAATTTCTTTTCATAATCCCCAAGGTCGAAAATAGGTATCTCATAATGTTTACCGAACAATATAGGTTCCATTCGTTTATCTGATGGGTCATGCATCTCACTTGCTTTTACGATTTTTGCCCCTTTTATATATTCAGTTTGTGCATCATGATTTTGTTTTTTTAAGTCAGCGTTTAATTCTAAATCGGAATATAAGCAAAATGGACATAAAGGATTTTTTAAAACTTGATGACTTTTTTCATGTGTGTTCCAATGCTGTCGAAGGGTTTTACCCTTGTATGTGTACCTTGGGCCAATTGATCCTTCCTTAAACTTCACTAAAATATTTTTTTGAGGACGAACTTTATTATTTTTAAACTTAATATCTAAATTAGTCGTATCTTTTTTTTTTCCTCGTTTATAGTCAATTGGCGTTAAATGTCTGTTGGCTGTTTTTTTGGCAATTGGTTTCTCCATCCTTGCAAGTTGTGATGTGTCTTTGCGTTTAAATGTATTTTTCCCTGTTAGCATATCACCCAAAACAATTTCTTGCTTTTGTTTTATTGTTTGCGTTTTTTTGTTTTCACTGCCTTTGAGAACTATGTTGTCTGTTTTTTCCTTTTTACCTTTTTGTTTTTTATTAAAATCTTTTTCAGTTTTCCAAATGTTTTCGTCATCCTGCTTTTTGTTTTCTTTATCTTTTTGCTTATTAGTTAACAGCGAATTTTCCTTCCTTTTATTTTCTTTTAACGACGCTTTTTCTTTCTCATTTTCATTTTTTGTTGTATATTGGTTTTTGCCAATTCCTTTTGTTTTCTTAATTTCTAAAACTTTTGGTTTTTCAAATTCTTTTTGATTTGTTTTCGTTCCCTCCGGTTCTATTTTTTTAGATTTTAGTGTTTCTCGATCTGGGTTACATAATTGGTCTTCTTGTTTTTTTGATTTAATTCCAGCTGTCAGTTTGTCTTCCTTGATAACACCTAGTTCATCTTTTTTCATTTCCTTTATTTCTGCTATAGCTTTTTGCGCTTTATTAGCATCAGAGTCTAGTTCAGCAACTAGGCTAGCTTTCTCTTTTTTTTCGACTTCATTTCTTTCTCGTTCTTCTTCTTTTTGTGAACGTTTTTCTACCATATTCTCTTCACTCTGATCTTGTAACTCTTTCATAAGTTCAAGCGAAGTCTTTTGTTGTGTCAGTTCGTTTTCTGATTTGATCTTTTCACCGGGAAACAAAAATTTAAACTCTTTTTGTGTTCTTTCGCGTTCATCCGACTTTGATTTCAGGTCAGGTTTTTTAATATCTTTTTTTAAAATTGTATGTATTTCTTCAGGTTCAGAGCTTTTTTCGAGAACTGTGTATCTTTCCGATTTAAGTGTTTCATCACTCGGTTTTCGCTCAGACTTTGTTTTTACACCAACATTTTTTTTTTCTGTAGTATCTAAGTATTTGTCATCGATATATTTTTGGATAGCTTTAAGATATTTTTCTCTTTCGTGCGCATATTGTTTAGGATGCTTTGAAAATATATCATCATCCTCGTAATATTTACTTTTTTGATGTTGATGTACAGGACGTGGTTCTACAATAATTTCGTCATCAAATCTGATGCTTTTCATATCTGGACTGTCTTGACTAGGGTATAGAACTGAAGCCATGTCTTTAAGTCTTTGTTTGTCTCGCACAGTGCTTGGAGAGTAAGTGGATTTCCCAGGAATATCGGCAAAATCTGACATAATATGGAAGTCGTCTCGTGTAAAAGTATTTTTTCCATCTTTTTGGACAATAATTTCTGAATCGCTTGAAGGTAGAAACGGTCGATCAGATTGCATGGTCTGGCCAATAACCGGTAGGCTTTTTGCAGAACAAGGTTTTTTTGGACATAGATCACTTATTTTTAATTCGCGTTCAGCTTTGGCATACTCCCGACGCAATAACTCTTCTATACGTAGTCCAGATTCTGATATTTTGTGTTGTTTAACAGCTTTTTTATCCAGAAAAGAATCCTTATTCGCATTTTCCCATTTGTTTGGATATTTTGTCATTTTCTCTTTATTTGTGTTAGCTTCGTACTTATTAAGAAAACTGTTTGTGGCTTCTTTACAGTTGCGGCAGGGATCTTTAACTTCGCAATGATCACAAATACCCATGGTGGATTTTTTGTTTATTGTCGGTACTTTTTGTAACAATTTAAGAGCAAGTTCTATTATATGTCGGCATCGCTGACAAGTAAGATCTCTTTTCTCTGCAATGAAATAAAAACCGTAAAAAAAGTAACAAAAATAACAAAGTTAGTACGGTACACACTACACAGCGAGCAGGACTAGTATTTTTTTGCATAAACATGAGCCTGTGACCACTAGTACTTTCTAATATCGACAAAAGACAATAGAGAAAAGGGCACAAAGAAGAATCCAACGACACGTCTCTTGTCAAAATCGGTCAACCTGTTTAAGCTAAAGGATATAATTAAGAAAAAAAAGTATATACATACGTACACCCGAAAATATTACCCTCGATCAAGGGCAGTCGGGTACACAGTCACGTGATATTGAGGAGGGGAGGTAGGGGTAGTTATCTTTACATACGGTGTATAAAAAAGAAATACCAGTTCTAACTGATTCATAAAGAAATCTCGAAAACTACTTGACCTACGAACTGCCTATGAAGCTGAATTGTCAGATATAGATTCCTTATGAGATGTAGCTTTGTATAATATATCGTATAATTATAAAATTTATGGTCATAACTAGTAGTAAGATATAACGCCTGTGCATGCCTATTGCAGTAGTAGATGTTGAGTAACAAAGTCCTTTTAAAAACTACAAACTACCCAAGAAACACACCGCTAAGTAAAAAACTAATTATAATCACTGTCATAAAAGGTGTCACCGCTGCTAGACCACTGAAAGGTCAATACCCAGACTTGTAGTTACGATTATTTTCAATGGAAACAATTCAGTCAAATACCTGTGGGGCGGAGTGAGGGGTTACTAAATGCTAATTGGTACATTCAATGTCAGTTCAAAATGTAAACAAAGCATAGTGATGGCGTGCTTACGGTATTGGTCGGAAAGACGTGAGGTTCAGTGGAACCAGTGGGCGTGTTTTTTATAACAGTAGTAATGTCAACTGATGAAGTGTCTGAACATGTTCGCCCTGCATTAAATGTCTAGTTATAGAAAGTCTTTGGTCAACGCACTTTATTGCCAATCCTTATGGTACGCACTAATAGAGATCCATATTTTACGTAGGGGCTGAATTAAGGTGGCAAAAGCGGGTTAAGTCTATGCGACGTGGGCGGGCAACATCTAGTATTTTTACCGACTTCAAAAAAGGTGAAGGTTCTCAGTTCGATTGTATAGTATTTTTATTATGTTTGTTACTTCAGAACTCAGATTTCACGCTCTGATTCAGAACTCAGAACATAATTGATTTATTATTTTGAAAGGATATACTTTCAGATTGGTTACATAGAAATTACATCAAAATCGGTTTAGTAGTTTGGTTTTTAAATCAAATTAACTGGAAAAAATATCCCATCCAAGTGAACGAAATTGCGGACGTATATATTGCCCTCCTGTGACTTTTGAAGTCGGTTTTTGTATTGAGCATTATCTATTATTATAAATGTGACAGACTGTAAACTTGGTGTACAGTTGTAAACGTACGCATTTCTCGTAAAAAGTCTTCCGATGTAACATCTGTGTCACTCGTGTTATGTACAATAACGGTTTTGAAGGCACTTTTATTGCTTCCTTTTTTATCTTGGCTCACCTGTGAAAATATAAATATGGAATGGTAATAAGTGGCATTCCCTCAGTCCCTCATTTGTTAGGGTTCCGTTTTAAATTTTGCCGTGTCCATCTGTCTGTCCGTTTGTAAGTACCTATAATTTATAATCATTGTATTAATAGGTATATGGAATATGGTTACGATTTTAGATTAGATTATTAGATTTAGTTCCAATTGCATAGTAATTTACAAATTATAATAATGTATTTCTAAATACGCGCAACATTAGCGCCCTCTCTTGACAACCTAGCTTTGTAATTTGGATCACACACCTTAGCATAATTAAGAATCTATAATCTACTTATAATATAACTGTAACAGGTCCAATTCTGTACATTGAAGTTTTTTTTGATGGCACTCTATACTGAAGCCAAAATTGTTTTTTTTACTTTTATTTTTGTGTGTGTTGTCTGTATCTTGGCCGCGCATCACGCCGACACTACTAAATATATGCAAATGCAATTTAGCATGATTTGTATTCATACTACGAGATAGGACATTGGATACTTTTTATCCCGAAATTCAGAACTAGTGTAGTGCTAAGGATAGGAACTACGGATGAGAGCTGCGGGTGTGAGCTAGGGATGCGTGAGTGGTGTTACTATGTACTGAGCAGAGAACATGAGTCGCGCATCGTCATAGCACATCTCACCCGGTCCGCTTTACCTCTTAGCACTGGTGGAAACGGTCCCATAGTTTCATAGCTTAGCTTTATCTACTTCATAGCTTAACTGCATAGCACAGCTCTGGTGGAAAATCATACTAGTACAATTTTAAACTCACATTTATAGACTTTCCTAAACGTCGATATATGATCAGGCCGACATTACCAAAATCCAGGACTTTTTCAAAGCCCGCTGGACAATATGTTGGAGGAACACCGGCTGGGCAACATTCGTCGTATCTAAGTATTAAAACAGCAACAGACATAGATACGTAAGTACTTTGGGTTATAACAACTTTGAAAAGTAACAATAGATAATTTTTGCTTCTTGACGTTCTGCCTTAGGAGGCATGACTAAAATACACAATTGAATGTTATGCTTTTAGCAGAGACGTCCTTTATGTTCCAGGCTACATGAAATCATCATCAGCCAGAAGACGTCCACTGCTGAACATAGATCATCCCATTAGATTTCCCCACTGAACAAAGTTAATTTAGCTGCTTTTAGCAGCCCTACTAACTTTGCTGACAAACTACGTTTTGGAGCAGACCAAAACCTCTGCTGACAGTTTAAATGATAGCTGTAAATTGACTATTGTATTATTTGTTGTTATACTTCAGTGTGTATGTACTATAATCATGCCAAGTGTCAAACTTATGTATTATACGTATTACCGGCTTTACATTAGAGCAAATACAAAATTAGCTATGTTAAAAAAACCGTTCGTTGTATGAGTAGGTATATTGATAGTTCTTTAGTTTTTATTTTATTTCTAAGTTAATCCGCCGTAACATTACATATTCTGTGAAAATGGCAATGGGCTATCTATTACAGCTCGATAGATACAGACGTTAAAAGGTAGGACGGACGGACAGCGCAGGCTTAGTAATAGGGTACCATTTATACCCTTTGTGTACAGAACCCAAAAAACGTGCGCCATTTGATTGGCACAGCGTAAACCTAGGGACTAGTTGATTACCTTCCCTATGTGCATACTATCAGGTACCCAAATTGTAGTACATATTAAATCTTTGACGAAATAAAAATATTTACCCATCCAGTCCAATCACCGTCCCATCTTCATCTGGATCCATAATTGATTTACGTAGATAGATATCTTGGGCAAATCTTATACAAATAAATTCTACTTGATCACTAAAGCAAAATAATATTTTGAAAACATTTGTCAGACATTGACAGATGTTCTATTAAATTTTTTCCATGAGTTTTCAGGTCATCGCGAAAGAAGGTGAGACCTAGCTAGTACTATATCTCTATGGTAAGACCAAGACACGGTTACACGAAACGGGTGTACTAAGCTGAAAGGGGTTTATAGTATCCATAATTGTATTATAAACCACTTTCACTATGGGACCATCTCTGAAATAGCGTAATAAATATCAGGTGTTCTATAGAAAATGTTCATTCACACTCGACAAGATTTATCGAGCAGCTGATTTTATTTTTCTCAGTTTCAAGGTTGCTTACATTGTAAAAGTTGTTTATGATGAGTATAACGGACCCCTTTCGGCTTAGTACGCCCTTTCTGTGTAACCACAATTTTTGTGTGGCATAACCCAGTAGAGGTTGCCAAATAATGGAACTATATTTTTCATTTGTTTATTGGAAAGTTATCAGTTATTTCCACAGAAAATAATTTTTTTTTTTGTTTAATTTAGAAGGGCTGTCAAGCCATTTTAGTAATAAAAAAGTTCTAGCCACTTGCACCCATATAACCATACAAACAACTGTGACGCGGAGTTCGACGCATTGACATAAATAAGAATGTTCAATCACATATCTGTCACAATACCTGGTGACAGAGTTTTCTTCTCATTTCCGTTCTATTTACTTCTCTTTTCTGTGGTTATTTCAAAAAAATTGATGGTGCTTCAACCCTTTAGTCTCCACCTAACTAGCTAGTAGGCGAGTAAGACTAAAATAATATTTCAAGTAGTTCAAAAGCTCACTAAAACGTGATTATTTAGACAGACTGTTAGTCTACTATATTAGTCCAAGAATATTTGGAGCTGCAGCTGCATTAAATGTCTAATAGCATTTTCTTTTAATATAGAGATTTCTTGCTATATTAAATACATTATCAACTAAGTTGTTAAGCAATAAACGTCATACCATAAAACCTATAAGTGCGAGCGATATAGATAATTGATTAATGACCGGACGACTTAGATGATAATGCGTCTACAATAGAGTTTATTAGCTACCAGCTACATTCTTACATTCAAAAACTTAGAATTCCCTTAGAATAGGCAAGAACTGCTTCTACATTATAAAAAAGAAGCAAGTAAATTGGTTCATAAATGACAGAGTTATTGGCGTATATATTAAAAAAAAAAAAAACTATTTAATATTAGGCTATGTAGGGTTGCCATCTGTCCGGGTTTCCCCGGATTTGTTCTAGTTTATAAGACATCTGGGGAACGTCCGGGTGGGGCTTCATTTGTAGTCCGGGTTTAAATATGTAGTCTTGGGCCGCCCGCGATAACGCGCTGTGCCCGCACGCCTTACAATGACTATGTTTTAAAAAAAGCTGTTGACGTGTTCAGGTTCTGGGCTCTAAAATCACGCGTCTTGTCTTGGTTGCCAAATTTTAGAGATGGCAACATTAACCCTATGGGGCAGACCCCCAAATAAACCCCGAAAGCAGGCATATTACAGTTTTAAAAAAACACCTTTTAAACCACAACTCTTTAAAAAGAATCAATTTATTCAGTCTAGTCTTTGGCTGTAAATAACTTATACCTGTTTCTTTTTAAATAAATTCATAATTTTTTGCATTAATGAGACAGGAGTGTTCAATGGTTTCAGTACAAGTTCTTTAGTACAGATATTGTGCAGAGGGCCGAATGCTAGAGCAACCACTGTACATGCTAGACAAATAACATTATATGGCATACTGAAATCCGGAGTGGGTAGTGACACCATTGCGCCATTTGTCCGGAAAACAGCTGGGTACCCTGAAACATTAAAAAGAATCTTTGAATGATTGTAAAAACTTCAACCCCAATTCGGTATGCTAAAAAAAACCTATGCGAAAAAATACCGATTCCAGTACCATTTTATGTTTTTGAACGTTATTTTTCTACTTAAAATGATAAGATGCCATTTATTTTAACATAAATCTAGGCATTAACTCGACTTTCATTTAACCTATAAATCACATCACAGGGTTGACACACAACACTGCTTCATTTTAGGAATGAAGAAGTGTTCAAATCCAGGGTTAATAGGTGTACTATTACCTAACTATGGCTGTTTACTAGGCAAACAATCAATCTTCGACCGCATCTTCACAATATTAACTGTATCAGTGTGCATGAGCATTGAGAAGTTCTTTAATGTTGCGGTGCCATTTAGTGGAAAAATATAGCATGCTTCCATTGCCATGCAGTCTATGGTAAACAGACAATCGATGTAATCTTAAAGCTGTTTTTAGCTCCCAACGCAGAAGGGAATGTGTGTATCTGTGCTGTGGCATCGTAGCTCCCAAATGGCTGAACTGATTTTGATTAAGTATTTTTTGGTTGAAAGGTGACTTGATTGAGTGTTGTATAAGAAAATTTGTTCAACCGTTTGATGATTATCAGCTCTTTTATCAGGGATAAAAAATATACTTGTAATTAATATATTTTGAGGCATTCTAAATTGCATCATCACTTAACATCAGGCGAGATGGTGGCCAAACGCAACTATAAAAAAATAATTGGCCAAGCGCGTGTCGAGACACGCATATGGTAGGGTTCCGTAATCAAAGCCATATAATTGTAGTCATAGTTCAGAAAATTATGGTTATAGAAAAATTCGAACGAACGAAGCTCTGTGGACTTAGCCAAATTTTAGAGATGTACCATCCCGACATAGCATATACTTTTTATGGTGTAAACATAGAGAAAACTGATTGAGAAACATTATTTGTAAAGACCATTTTACAAAAAGGTCAATGACCTATGAGCTAGAACGCTTTGAATTTATAACAGTTTTATCGCTGTTACTCAAAAATTCGTCATCAGACAATGCTCGAAATAATTTTGAATAAAGGTTTTAAATATGACCTATCTGTATTGTAAGATTCAAGTTTTCATGTCTTATAGTTTAGAAATGCAGGGCCCCCCCCTGCATTTCTAAACTATACCAACTTTTTGCCACTTTGGCAGGCCATATTTCGCAAAGTATAGACTTTATAAAAAAGTGATGTATGAAACTTTACCTTCATTTTAAAAGACCTTTTCAACGATACCCCACACAAGTAGTTGGAATGAAAAAAAAATTTCATCCCCATTTCACATGTACCAAAGCCACCCCTAAAAAGCAATATTATATATTTTTTATACTTTTAAAATTGAGATCTATAATATTACAACTATCAATATGCAAAGTTTCATTTACTTATCTTAATAATTATAAAAGTTAGGTTTTAAAAAATTCGGACGGACGGACGGACGGACGGACAGACAGACAGACAGACAGACAGATGGACAGAACGAATTTATAAGGGTTCCTTGTCAGGCTACGGAACCCTAAAAAGTGAGTTATTCCGCCAAGGAAAATTTACTCAGATCTAACATTATCATACTTACATGGTTGTGAGGCATTGATGACTGAATCAAATGAAGAGCCAGTTATAGGCAGACTGGTGTAATTCTTAGCAGTCGGCAGGTTTGCAGTTATCAAGGCAGAACCGATGTAAAACCCATGGTTGGCATCTGGAGGGTATTCTTGCCACTTCAGAAAAACAAATTCGAAGTCTATGGTGATTGTAGTGGTTGATCTTGGGGGCAACTTCAGCAGTAATTCTAAGTGATAGGGTTTCTGCCTACTTCGCCCAGGTGAATAATACTGAGATATGACTAATTTACTCTGAGCTTTACCATTAATTCTTAAAGTGCTCAGCTGTATTGGAAGCCACCACGGAGCGTTTTCCATGACAACGACATGTATTGGAGTCCAAAAATTGTTTGTCAACTCTGTCACAATGCCCCCAAATTCCTTGCCAAAACCGAGAACATATCTGTTGAAGTACAACGGTGGTGGGATGGCCAGAGGGATGTCATTTTGGCTATCATATTTGGCTGCAATGTTGATCATTTGATTACCTACTGGTATATTAAAAACAGCCAGAGTAGTCTCGCTGCCTCCTCTCTGTGATACCATAATAGATTGAGGCTGTGGGGTCAGTTTAAATGGCTGGGTATTATTGGAAGTCACATCAACAAACACTTTGCTACTGGATGAGAGAGGACAAGCTCCAGGGAGTCCTTGTCCAAACAGTCTTCTAAAAGACCAGTCTACTCCACCGACTATCTTATGATCATAAACCAGTGCCACAGTTTGTTTTATCTCTAGGTTAGTTTCAGTACATTCATTTGTTTTACACACATTTCTTACATGAACTCCTATTGAATGATAGTTTGTGTTGTGGATCATTCTAGAATTAAGAAGTGATGAGAAGCCACGACTCGACTCACAAGGGAGAAGTTTTTTCCACGGGGTTAGGTTTTCTGTACAAACAATTTCTCTCGGCAGTGATGCATATCTCAACTGTGATGTAAGGTTTTGACTAGGCTTAACCGCACCCATGGGCCATAGAGGCATTTGAGGAGTAACAGTGTTGAAGGTATCTATGAAGTTTAATGAGGCACAGAAGAGGCCAGATAGTGTGGCACTGAGTTTTCTCCATTGAGAATCTACATCTTTGACTTCCGGTGCAAACCACGCGTATAATTCAGCTCCTGGGCCGGCGTCGAGCACTGGATAACCCCATTTATCATGCCTCCATTGTCCTTCAGTAAGGGTCAAATGCAACTCTTCTACTTGAAAGTAATTTATCACTTCTGTCAGCGCTCTCGGAGCCAGATTGGAATGTTCATCTGTAAAGCATAATACAACTGATAACAAAGTCTGTTCGTCAAACCCTTATCAGGGCAGGTTAACGTCGATTATACTCACATGAAGAATCATGCTCCACTAGGGTTATAAACTGAAAATAGGAATACACGTGTGTCGGTGGTAAAGATTTAATAAACAATTCTTCATTAAACTTATCACCATTAACAGATAAAACGAAAATATGCACTAGTGCGAGAGAGTAAATTAAAGCATTGCCGGTTCCCATTTGAAATGGTCAATGTATTCCAAGTTTGGTTTTTCACGCAACAGGAAATGTACCTATGTGTGAAAAATAATAAACATTTGAATAACAGTCCAAATTAAATATTTATATTAAGTTATTTATGCGTTCCTTTTGAATGAAATGAAAATTAAAACTTGAAACTCTTGAAAGATTAGTATTAAATATATTAATATTGATATTGACAATAGTTAAAAAATTGGCATTGATGTTGACATGACAACTTATGTTTTTTCCCTTCATTCGCTCAGTTCTGAGCAGGCTAAACCATTTAGATCATACCACTTCGTCTTCCGTATTCGGCTGTTATAAATAGGACAGTATGCCTCAGAAAAGTAGTGACTTTTTCTCTCCAAAATTCCAAAATTAAGCACATCAAAGAAGAAGATTCCACTGATCATCTGCAAGAAGCTGACACACTGTCCGCCGACCGGCCAATCTGCAAAATATGTCACCTTAGACCACAGAAAAGAGAAGGGTAAAAAAATTCTCACTTCAGTGCCATAAACTATCCTTAGACCACCACATTACATTGGTCAAATTGCGGCAAAACCGCACACAAGACATGAACAAAAGGAGTTTTGGCGCCAACGTAGAAAAACGTTTCGGCTCATTGTATTATTTTTCTAAACTTGTGTATTTTCGAGTGTTAATGTGTAATAATGGTGGATTATTATTTATTAAGGGCTTGTGAAAGTGCTCGAGTACAGACAAGTGATATAACGAGGTGAAACATTTCTTTTCCTGTTGTTTCCAAAACTCCATAGAAGTCTATTGTAAAGCCTCTACCCAAGGAATTTATATACTACGTTACGTAGTATATAAATTCCTTGCCTCCACCACTTTATTTACTGGGCATGAGTACCCAGAGTAAAGAGAGTGAGTGAGTGTGTGGGTGTGTGGTGTGTGGACTCGACCGTGACTTACTTTGCTTGACTCTGACTGTAACTATGACTTGTTTGACGCTATTTAAGACTAGGTAAACTTGATTAATATTACGACCGAAGGACTTTGTATCCATAGTCATGAAAAAATTTACAACAACAACAGCCATGAACAAAAGTTGAAGTTATCAGATGATGTCATGTCAGTATTGTCAGTCAGTACTCAGTCACAAAGAGTTGAAAGAGTTCATCATCATCAGTTGACAGTGTTCCAAAGAGTAAAGTGTTCCATGGTTCAGCTGTTTCTATCAGCATTCACAGAAGTTATTAAAATAATTAATTAATTTCACGTATTTGTTTTGTTGCGTGGAATTCGTTATTGCTGTTAATTGTGAATGTGGTGTATTCGTCTATTTTATATTTACCCATATACATTGTAGTGCAATGCTGCATAGACCAAACTCCTACAAGTCGTTGATGTGATGTTTTTTATAATTCATATCAAAGAGTAGGTAACTAAGAATAACAAAAAGTGACTCTGTAATGATAAGTCAACATTACCAGAGTCCTAAGAAGTTAATTTACAAGTGATAAATTACAACTTTGACCATAAATATATATACCAAATAATAACACTATAAAAATGGATAATGAATTTGTGGACATATCGAATAGCTTGAGACTGCAACTAGGTTTTGGAATCGGTCATGTACTTAATGATGTTTGTGCAAGTTTATGGTTCACATACTTTTTGGTATTCTTTCACCTGGTTCTTGAGTTCACCGCCACTCAGTCAGGGAACCTGATGTTGATTGGTCAAGTTGTGGATGCTTTAGCTACCCCATTTGTTGGATATCATTCTGATCACACAGACAACTTGCTCAGTGCAAGATATGGCAGAAGAAAAATCTGGCATTTATTTGGTGAGTCTTGTTAATTAAAAACTAATTTACTATTAAAATAGAATTACATCATAGGCATCAAGTATCTACCTATAGATAGATGTCAACACGACCATCAAGTGACCCGTTTGCTTGTTTGCCATTGCCAAAAGCTGCCTTGACGAAGCCAATAATTGCAACAAATAAATGCTAATGCAAGAAGTGGTTTCAACCATTTGATTTTGCCCTTCTATCGATAGAAAAATCAGACAGGTTCAATATGTCAAACCTTTATCAAGATAGAAAACACAAGTTTGGCTACTTTGCATGTCTGTGGCCTATCTTAAGTTGGATCAAAGCTCCAATTTACTTCATTTCGATCTCCATCATTTTGGCAGCATCACGACAAGCGTACATACAAAAATTTAAATTTGTGTCAAAGTAAACGAAAAGTTCTTTGAAAGCATTTGATCGTGCAAACGGTGTTAAACTATCACTAAATTACTCTCTTAACGTCATAGTAGCTACAAAAATGCGGGGGTTTCACTCCGTAGTTTAGGTACGTTCGGTCACCGCACTTTTCAACGGGTGTCACACAGGGGCCAGCCATGTTGCGCGTAATAGTAATTTCTTTGTGTATTATGTATTCTGTGATGCTAGTGATGCTGGGTTTCATGCAATTTAAATTGCATGTGGCATCTATCCTGATAAAGATCTGTATTCAAAACGTTGTTTGACACGTTCTACAAATATTGGTCTGTTTTATTTTTATTGACATTCCATTTAAGGTTACTTATAAAGTTATGAAAAAAAAATAGTTAGTAACCCAGAATTCGAATTATTAAAAATCATCAGATCAGTCATTCTGAATCAGGATTCGTTTTTGAATTCACGGGTGATTATTTTCATGCACTGCAATGCGCAAACAAAACTCGCAACGTAACAAAATTCACATTGAGCGATTTAAAAAATCTACTCCCGGGTTTATAACAGGATGCTGAACATAAAGAAATATACCTTGTCTTGGTTCCTTTTCAGGTACCGCCTGTGTTCTAGCATCTTTCCCATTCGTCTTCTCTGAATGCATCGGATGCTCTACAACGCACAAATGGGCTCAAATGTACTATTATGCTGCATTCATAGTGATATTTCAAATTGGATGGGCGGCCGTTCAAATATCACACTTGAGTCTTATACCAGAATTATCAGAAGATGACCATACAAGGACACATTTGACAGCTGTCAGGTATTTTATATTAATTCGTAAAAACTTTTTATTTTCTTCATTCCTCTTGAGCTGCTTTTGGCGTCCTACATCTTGTGCACTTGCCCATATCAAGTAATTCAAATACCTATTAATTATAAGTTTAATAAAATATTGCCAAACATGTCATAATCACAGTCAGCAAAGCACGTCACGGTCAAGTCCGAATCATGCCCTATGAAAGTGGTGGCACATTTTACTAGAGGCTTCTATGGTGTTTAGAAAACATTACAAAATGTTTTTTTTTTCTTTATTTTATAATAGTGCTTATCTTTGACCGCTGCCTAGTCTGATGTTAAGCACTGATGCCCTCCGACTCTTTCTGCTTGGGCTAATAAACGTTTTGGCTAAATTGGCTTAATTTATGTACTTGTAGCGGTAAATATTAGATTGTCCAAATCTAATATTTACCGCTGATACAAAAAAAATAAACTACGTAAAAACCACATTTGGTTTTGAAGCAACCAGTATTAATAGGTATGATTTTGCAATGTTACACAAAATACACCCATTGATCCATTTATAATGACAATACAAACATTGACACTGCTGTCCCTTATCTTAATCATACAAAGCCATGTGACATTTGACCCCTATTACTCAGAAACTCTTTTGATAAAATACTTGAAGTAGTACATAATCCTTTTTTTTTGTTGCAGATATGGTTTTACAGTGTTTTCAAATCTATTTGTGTACATCGTCACATGGGCCGTACTGCATGTTGGTGGAGCAGCTGATAAGCAAGTTTGTTTCTATTAACATTCTAATTTACGGCGTTACGGGTAAAGGGTGTACTATACCGAAATTATCTTAGGAAACGTGCCCATACTATGTAACACATTCAGGGGGGGGGTCTTCAAAATACCACGCTTGGTCAATATCCTCTAGGGAAATCTCGCGCTTTTTCGTGCTATATTCAAATGCACGCACTCTTGGCGTCACGCGGCAAGCGCCGTGTTAATAAAGACAAATATGAGCCATTAAATTAAATTTAAAACCATATTTACGAATTACTACGTGAAAACTAGAGGGGAAGGGGAGGTCTTGGCATATACTACGGTTGGTCACCGAGGGGGGGGGGGGTAAAAAGTATGTAGAGATGGCTATTAGCTCTGTACTGTAAAATTCTAAACATCATCATCATCATCAGCCGTAAGACGTCCACTGCTGAACATAGGCCTCCCCCTTTAACCTCTACACTGAACGACAACCTGCCATCTGAATCCACTGAATGCCCGCGACTCTCACGATGTGAAAATTCTAAATAATTTGTAATAATATTTTTTCGTAATAAAGTAATCAATAAAATAATTAATTTTTGCCCGCAGCTTGCCTACCTTGTGAACAACACAGTCTTTGTCACCTATCAGTGAAAATGTCCAGAATCCGTTCTGGAGTTCCATAGATTATCTCATACAAACATATAAAGTGACCAAAAAAATATCTAGGAGTAAACACATTATTCTAAATAATAATTTTTGGTTGTGACTCAAATTTTGTTTCTTTAAACAGGTCTGCCCGGAAGACTCGTGGAAATTCCGACATGTAGTTTACATAGTACTGAGTGTCGGAATCGTGATGTCATTCCTGTTTCATCTGCTGGTCAGTGAAAAGAGCACCCTGAGGCATCAGGAACAATTACTGGCACAGGACAGTAGCAGAACTCACTGTGATTTTCTACGGAAGCCACTTCTATATCAGGTACAAGTAGCGACACGAAACTCTAGCGCTGACTGTCATTGCGCAGAAGTAGAAAAATAGGTATCACAGGGGGGCCAGAGGGACGAAGGGTGCGCTTGTGTAGCGCCGGTTGGCCAGCCGGTCGTATTCCGTCCCCCCGCCCCGATACGACGCTCCGCGGACTTCTGACTGAACAGTCGCGTTCTAAATTGTATTGTCTTTGCCGTTCATTGTTATTGTTTTTTGTTAAGTTTGAATTCGTTTGTTATTATTGGTTTTTCTATAAGTGTATTTTTAGTAGATAGTGAATATGCCTAGAATAAATAATAATAATAAATAAATAAATAAATTGATTGATTCTTTAAAGCAAATTATAAGCAAAAGTGAGATTGATAAAGCAACGAGTATTTTGCTCATATGTTCTTAAAATTATTTGGTTATATAAATTAAAGTTATAATTGTATTATGTTCGTGACTGTACTCATGCGCAGCTATCCCTTCCACATTTCGCTCAGCGCTAAACTTACGTGCCGCTACCTATAACTGTCATAGACGGCCGGACTAAACAATGTTTTGCGGCGGTGGCGCCGCGGTGTTGCACTACTTGCGCGCTGACCTTGCGGGCACTGAGTCAAAAGAGGAGGTGAACATTGAAAAAACACTGCATTTTGTTTTAAAAAAAAACTGGCAGCACTCGTGCAGTCGTCAACGTGTCAAATAAGCGCCAATTCGATCCACCGCCGCAACACATCGCGTGTCCAGGCCCTAAGTCTATCCAACATCTACCATGTGTACCTATACCCAGGCCATGTAGGCTATATTAAAGTCGAAAGAAACGGTCTTATTCTAAAACGTTCTAGTTATCTGTATTATCTAATAATATTATAGCTTTAAAAACTAAAGAACACGCATGCACACGGGGCAAGGAGAGATGAGAGGAGTGTCGATACGTCGCCGCTTGCCTCATGAAGAATGATGGTTGGAGCCTTTTTTTAGATTAAATAATATGCTTGCCTTGGCCGCATTCCCTCCTGATTATAACCATTGATGCGGTCTACGATAGAGTACACTTGCTTACAAGAAACCGATTCTCTCTTGATTTGAAACCCAGATTGTTTGTGTTGAGGAACAACCCATTCAGGCAGCCCATTTTACAGACTAGCACTTCGCACAATAAAAGTTGAATTTTATAGCTTCGTAAGGGTTTTCGAAATATCAACCATAAAGCGGTGTCGATTTTTCGTGCCCGCCCTGGCAGTCCTATAGAAAAACGGGCAGGAGGGAAGTAGATCATGCAGATCCGATACACACTCTCCGAAATGTGGAGGTAACTTGTAAAAAACGCAAGTTTCTGGTTCAGTTATGACTTTGAGAATCAAGTCGATGCATGAATCATTTTGCTTGCATGTTCATGACTCATGCATCGAAGCATGGCTGAAATACGAAAATGGACACTACATATATACGTAATTACTACCTATCGAATTCCATACAAATGTTGAATTTTAACTTTGTAATTTGTATGGAATTCGCGTTTTGACAGTTGCCAAACCCATCACGTATCTACGTTAATACTTTTACTTTGCACCCTAGTCTAGTCTCAGTACATTCAAAAGTGCAATGTGCAACCTAACAATAATTTCTGACTCATAAACAAACAATTAATGATATTGCTTTTGTCCTGTCAACTAGATAAATACAATATTTCAATAAAATTGCCATACTTCAGTCCTTATCGTCGTCAATAGGTACTGCATAAAATATGAACGTTAAGACCCATTGGAGGTCAGACCATGTTATAGTTACATAGATAGATACATTTTTTTTTTTTTTAATTCATACAGAAACACCAACAGTACACATATTAAATAATACAAATAACACTCATTTATAATTGATACAGTTCTGATATGTGCACCTTTAACAGGTGTTTACAACGTTCACAATTAAAAGTGGTAAGACAAAAATATAAAAATATGAGATAAAAATGATATATGGGTGTTTACCCATATATTATTTTTACCAGTTTATTCTTGAATACGTTCAAAGAGTCGTGAAGATTATCGAGACCACTTATGGAAGCATTAATTTCGTTATATGTTCGACATATTCTTAATAAAGGAGAGTTGTAAGCTAAGTTTGTTTTAGCATAAGCTACATGAAAAAGTTTAGAGATAATGCGACGTGGATAATGGCAAGGAACGTATAGGGAAATATCTTTCAAAATTGAGGAACAATCAGTGAATCCATGAATTAGTTTAAAAAGAAATGAAAGGTCTCTGACTTTTCTCCTGTCACGCAAATTATCCATTTCAAAAAAAGATAAGCGATTTGAATATGGACTTCTGTGTGAGATTCCAGGGCAAGAAAATGCCAAGGATCTTGTGAAGGCTCGTTGAATGCTTTCAATGCGTTGAGAGTGTACTGCGTAGAAAGGGTTCCACGCCACACTAGAGAACTCCAGGCAGCTGCGAACCATAGAATTGTAAAGTAGAATCTTAGTATGATATGATTTAAAACTCCTGGAATTTCGTCTAATGAAGCCTAGTTGTTGGGTCGCCTTTTTAACTATTGAGTCAAAATGAGCTCTGAAAGATAATTGGCTATCAAACAAAACTCCCAAGTCCCGTATTTCTCTTACTTCCTGCAGAGATATATGTGTATGTGTGTGATATATGTGTATGTTATAGTACTGACAGATATGTGGGTGGATTTGGTACACCGGACCGCCGTCTGACCAACGGGAGAGAAAGAGAGAATAATATGTTTCCCTCTCCTTTTCTCTCGTTCCGGTCCGGTGTACCAAATCCTGACGTCATTTAAGGCTTTTTCAGTCATTATACATCCGTCCGTCCTACCTTTAAACGGCTGTATCTATGGAACCGTAATAGATGGCCAGTTGAAACTTTCACAGAATATGTAATGTTACGGCGGATTAACTAAGAAGTGACAAAAAGTGTAAAAAAAAAAAAACAATTAGAAGTCGGATTTTTTTATTGATAAATTAATATTGTATTTTGTGGTACGGAACCCACAGTGCGCGACTCCGACTCACATTTGGCTGGATTATTTAAATTGATAATTAATCAAATCTAGACTGTATAATCTATTATATTCCCTTTTATACACATTTAATAATTGTATTTTATATTCTTCAGGGCCTCTTGGTGTTGACCAATTCATGTCAAATTTCCGGGCTAGACCCGAGAATCAATAGAAATAAAGACTTCAATCTAGATCTCTTTTTCAGGTAGCTGGCGTCTACATGAGCACACGACTGGTTGTAAATGTATCTCAAGTGCTGATACCGCTGTACCTGCACCGTACATTAGGGCTGGCTGCTAAATCGTTGGCACTGATTCCACTAGCTTTATACCTGGGAAGCCTGGGCGCGGCCGGCGTGCAGCGGGTGGCGCCACGGTCCATCTCTAGGAAGGTCAACTATTTGGTCGGGTCTGCCTGCGCTCTCGCTGGGTTCGTGTGGATCTATGTGGCCTCAGAGACGGATACAAACTATACCGTGTACTTTGTTTATTTGGTCGCGGTACTGATAGGTGAGTGATATATTTAACTCGTGTTACTTCTTATCATTTGGCATATTACATTTGTAGAGTTGAATGGGATCTTTTTAGGCAGACCTGGCGCACTCCGCACTTTAGGTATGAAGCTACAAGTAGTCGTCTTGTCGGACTTGCCGTGCCCGCTCCCGCGCGATTGACAGAGATAACGCGACAAGAGTTACGTGATAGACAGAAAGGCAACTTCTAGGTTATTATAGCTGTAGGCAGTTAGCGCTCGCACGTCCTGAATTATACTTTATTTACTGTATTGTATCAAGAGTCGCTACTTATTTAAATGATTTTGCTGAGTGAATCTTCTGTACTTATAAGTATTCTGTTCTTTAGGCACAATAATATTTTAGACAAAATCGGTATTCGCCAACATTATCCGTGCCACCTGTCCAATATTCCACGATTTTCGTCGTCATAAAAGGGGGGTTACGCCCATGCTTACAGATGTATTAAGAAATCCACTTTTTTAGCGTTCCGTACCCAAAGGGTGTCAACGAGGCCCTAATACAGCCTGCACTGTCTGTTTTTACCATTAAAAGGCAAGACAGACAGACAGCCGTCTGTATCGTTTGAACCGTAATAGATAGCCAGTAAAAAAAACACAGATTATGTAATGTTATGGTGGATTGTTTGTGAATAAGTTTGTTGTATGGAGAAACCTGTATTTTTTTACTTTGTGATTTTATTATATTATTTTTAAATCATAATTCAATCAAAAAGTAAAATATAAAGAGGTTTCCCCATACAAAAAACTTATTATTAAACATAATTTTGCTATTGCTCTAGCGTAAAAACGGTAATACGTACAAGTACAAGCGTCAAACTTAGCATAATTATATTACACAGTTTAAGTAGATCCCAAGCATACGTAAACAACATACGTTAACATACATGTTTAAAAGAAAACCTATTTTTTTGGATGCGGATCCCGTTTGCGGACATTATGTTAATAGGACATAGAAAAGGTATTAGATTAACTGCAGTAATCTAATAAGTTTCTACTTAACTACGTATCACCTCTAATGAACGCAGAAAATCATTAGAGGTGATCACACCGGCAATGACAGATCATATAAAGTTTTGTAATTATGTACTTTCATACCTTGGTGGCATGTGGCTTAAATTACAATAAAGATAATTCAATAACTACAACTTGTTTCGTTAGTCACGTATTTATAAAATTAGGCTTTTACCGATATGTTATCTTTATTGCATACATTTGCAGCTACGCCCCGCTGTTTCACCTATTATATCCGGATATCCGGACCTATTAATAATTTCAGTATAAAGAGTAGTCCATAATATATTGGTTCCCTGGACCAAACCAAATTATCATTCAAATCCCTTCAGGCACTATGGAGTTAAGTAGGCCTAAACATCACACATACAAACATTCCTTCCCATAAATTATACCTAAACTGTGTCTATTAATCCGATAGATGATAACACAAATTATATGTCACATGAATCGTTATCTATGTACCTACTCGCTAATTACTGTAATATTCCAACTAATATTGTTAATTACTAGTGGAAATCCCGCGTTTTTTTCTTCAGTTTTTGCGCAATTTTCGGCATACAGAGTATACTATGTCCGTCCATATAAGATGTCGACGTTATTTTCTTGCCAAATTTGCCTGGACGAACCCTGACATTGGAATATGAACCCTATATTGTGTTGTGTACAGCAGAATTTTCCAAGTAGAATCTTTGAATAGTCGCCAGGTTCCTTCATAGATGACGCGTAATTTGTCATTTGAAATTCTATCTCACTTTCAAGTTCTGGCAGGCCATCTTGTAAGAAAGTTGGCTGTATTATCACCTTACATTGTGAATTTTATTTCAGGATTTGGCGGTGCAGTAATGCTGGTGACGAGTCTGGCGCTCACAGCTGACCTGGTTGGCGTCAGGACGGAAGCCTCGGCCTTCGTTTACGGCCTCATGAGCTTCACCGACAAGCTGGCTTGCGGAATTGCCATAGCGCTTATTCAGATGTAGTTAGTATCCATTCGACCGATCTTAAAATGATAGATTATGGCAACGCCATCGAGGCGAAGCAACAAGATAATATTAGATAGATAGATAAACTATTGTTCACAATACAAATTACATACACAAGATACGATAAAACAGCTTAAAAACTAGTGCAACAATCCCCCGAAAATAGAAGCCTACAAGAGGGTTTTTTTTTTAAATCCTATAATAGGTATGCATTTGACCGCTAACTCGCCTGATGTTAAAAAAAAACACGTTTGTTGTATGGCCTCCTATTTAAAGGGGCTCCCCCTTAATAATAATAATATTTATTTTATTCAGTTTTTTTTATTTGTTGTAGTTGTAGTATAGCGGAAACAAAAATACATCATCTGTGAAAATTTCAACTGTCTAACTATCACGGTTCATGAGATACAGCTTCGACAGACAGACAGATGGACGGACAGCGGAGTCTTAGTAATAGGCTCCCGTTTTACCCTTTGGGTACGGAACCCTAAAAACGGGAGATTCTTTTAAGATTCTATTTTGAAGATATCCTCCTAATTCAATGAATGTTTGGTGTTTGTTTCAGTGCTGACGGCGCTGGGTCCAGTTACTACCGCGATGCGCTGTCCTGGGTGTGTGGTGCGGGAACAGTTTCTGGACTAGCACTCACCCTGTTGCTACCAAAATTCTCGATGAACTCTCACTCGCTTCTAGTCGAAGGTACGTGACATTGCGTTTGTGCCAGTTCGCGCCTCATCATACTGGGCAGCCTGCCATATGATGTTATTTTTAACCGACTTAAAAAAACGGGGTTCTCTTCAATTCGTTGTATTTTTTTTTATGTTTGTTACCTCAGAACTCCGTCATTAATGAACCGATTTGGAAAATTCTTTTTTTAATTGAAAGGATTGGTCCCACAGAAATTTCATCAAAATGGATTCAGTCGTTTGGTACGTCGTGGTATCGAATTCCAAACATTCTTCAATTTCGAAATCCAAAATTTGTATGGAATTCGATTCAATTTTGACATTTGTTTTGTTGGACATTAACCATAGACAAAAATGTGGCCATTATTAAATAACTGGCCAAGATCGTGCAGAGCACGAATATGGTAGGATTCCGTAAGCAAAGATATATAATTGTAGTCAAAGTTTGGAAATTGATGGTTATAGAAAAAATCGAAGAAACGAAGCTCTGTGGGCTCAGCTAAATTTCAAAGATGTATGATCCTGACATAGCATAAACTTTTATCTTAATAAATATAGAAGTTGGAAGGATCTAAAAATCGGACGTACAGAACGAATTTATAAGGGTTCCTTGTCGGGCTACGGAACCCTAAAAATGCATTGTTACCAAATATATTAGTTTGACTATGCTTTAATGTACAATTTAAATCATACCTTAATTGGATGGCATTTGGATTTTCTTTAGACCTCCTCACGGTCTATTGGCAATCTAACTGTTTCTGTAGTGTTAGCTTGTAGTTTGTCGAGTTAATAATGCCTGTTTTTATTTCAGACTTAACAAGCATAAATCAAGCAGAAGAAGAGAGATCAAATTGAAATGTTACTTTATCTAATAGCAAATTATAAATAAGCATAGCTTGTTTTTTTTTATATATATAGTTAAGTAGTGCAATTAATTTGTTACAAGATATACACAAATAAATTCTGTGGTATATTTATATTATACTACTGAATCTAGTAGATACTGCTCATCAACTATGACATGACAAATTATCACAAATATTTTTGACATTTTTCTACTACATTCCTCTATGGTCAAAATCATACATTCTAAGCAAAGATGTTAATGTTAAGCGATGTTGAAAAAATTGCGTGACTTACCCGTGGCACAATAAATGGGCCAATCAAAGTAGGTTTTACAATATTTTTTTTAACTATAAATGCTGCTTATTAGCTAAAACAAGAATCGCTACCGGGTTGCATGAGGCATCATTGCCTTTTTCATCCACATCACCACAACAGCAAGACTGCTTTTCATCGCCATTATGCACACTTCCTATTACGCCACTGGAGCAACAGTGCCAGCACCCCAGAGCCTCACTCGGATATTTCAAGGAGTTGGGTTGACTCGGTAGGTGCTGGTAGGGGAAAATGCACAATACACCTCAAGGGGGACGTCATTGCAGGACTTATAGCCCCCATTTCGAATAAGAAGCTAAAACTTGCAAAGTTTTAGGTGACATTGAAAATTTTAGCAATATTGTACTCTAATGATTTCATTTTAGCGCTTATGACACATTAAAATCAAAACTTTTAACAATTAAAATCTGTTGGTTTCGGCTGCTAGTATAAAAATCCCCATTTCTTATAAGAAGAAAACCTGTTGGTTTAGAATCTGGTAAAATATTTAATTTTGATCTGATGACGTTAATTTTTACCAGACTAATTACTTAATTCCTATATTTTTACGTCATACTATTGCTTTATATTAATTTCATTTTTCCTAAAAATATTTATTACACCAAACTGTCACATAGATATTTCTTTACTTACAGCTTTGCTAAGAATTTATGATATTTGTTATAGTAAATAATATTTATTTTATTAAGTTATTTATAATAAAAGGTGTGACTCAGGCCAGCACAGTACCAATCATAGATTTTAAATCTGTTTGTACCAATATTTCTAATATGTACAGTTTTTTTTTAATTTACCAGTCCGCACTGAGACGTTTTAGCAGATCATAAATCAAATTCTAACAAGAAAAGTTCTTTTAAATGTTTACACAGACATAGCAATCCTAAGTGGATCCTCAGATCTTGAAAACGAGGGGCTAAGCTGGGATCAACCTCACAGAAGGCCTTTAAAATTTTAAGACTCCTGTACAGATTTTAAATTACTTCTCAGACTGGAACACCGCTGTAAGGTAGTGAGTTTGTCAATTTTCTACAGGATTCATTTCGGGGATATGCTTTGGAGTTTTACAACCTTATCCTATCATCGCCCTTCTACCATAGAACAAGTACAGAAGTTGGCCAACTCGCCCATCACATCATCAGCCAATTAACGTCCACTGTTGGACAAGGCCTCCCTCATAGAGAGGGGTGTTGCCATAATCCCCACGCTTGGCAGGCGTGGTTGGTGGCAACTCACCCATACTGTCGTGACGAGCGGCTAGGGTCGTCACGAAAGATAAAAAAGTTATAAATGTATAGAAGATAGTCTATGGTATTTCTCGATGTCTTGGATTTGTCAGACAATTGAGTTCAGACAGTCGAGTGATCTCTGTGAAGTGAAATCAAGATATTATAAAAGCATTTTCAAGTAATACTCTAAAAGAACATAAAACTGTGTGTGGGTGATCTGTGTACTGTGATCACTGACCAGCAAGGGGCTGCGAAGACTGCTTCCAAGCGGGGCGAGCAACACTCCAAGATAAAATACAGCTAAGTATCGAACCGTCGAGTACTCTAACTTTCTATATTTCTATAAATTCAATATGTAATTCATACAGGAACAATGACGATACGAATGAGAGAGGCCTTCCCTTGTAGCAGGGAGAGGCATTAAGTCCTTCAATTGAAAAGGCAGGACACTCCGGCTCGGAGTGGAGTCACTCTCCCGAGATGGGAGTTGACAGAAAGTGACTCATGTGATAGGCCTTCCCTTGTAACGGGGAGAGACATTAAGTCCTTCAATTGAAAAGGCAGGACACTCCAGCTCGGAGTGGAGTCATTCTCCCGAGATGGGAGTTGACAGAAAGTGACTCATGTGATAGGCCTTCCCTTGTAACGGGGAGAGACATTAAGTCCTTCAATTGAAAAGGCAGGACACTCCGGCTCGGAGTGGAGTCACTCTCCCGAGATGGGAGTTGACAGAAAGTGACTCATGTGATAGGCCTTCCCTTGTAACGGGGAGAGACATTAAGTCCTTCAATTGAAAAGGCAGGACACTCCGGCTCGGAGTGGAGTAATAGGTCGTGAACCATTACCAGATAATAATACTTGAGTTGAAGTAATCTAATCAATAAATATAGTTACTGACGCGGAGATACTTAGCTGTCACTCATAGTGTAATTTATACTTACAGGCGCTAACACTGAAACATCACAATACATGAGAAAGGTGCATCGGTACCTAATACATACAGGATGGCAACAATCTCAGAGAGATGACAAAGAGATATCAGGACGGGACATAGGTAAGGAAGTTGACTATTTATTGTTCAGGCAAAACGACATGAGAATCATGTCGTTACAGAAACATTCGTGTTGGGTATTGAATTAGTAGCGAAGCAGATTTATCTTACTTAGTCTAATTGTATTTCCATGACATAACTATATTAATACACCCATATTGATACCCTTCGCGACACATACATTGTAGTTTTTCTTTGGTTACGTACCAAATGTTTTGTTTCTATGTTTGTAATCCATACAGCCAAGGAGATGGAACAATCTGCCTGCTTCCTTGTTTCCTGAGAGGTACAGTCTAGGTCTTTTTAAGGTTAGAGTGAATAGGTATCTTCTAAGTCTGCATGCTCTACCTTCGACCACATCATTACTTGCAGACAGATGAGGTGGTGTTGAAAAGTGACCTTATGTATGGGATTAATAAAAACATGATCGTTCTTGTTGATACTGAGCTAGGCTGAGTCACACATTTTTTTATTTTGTATAAGCTGTACTTAAAATTTATGTTATGTACACATTGACCATGAAATATTTTTTTGTCATGAAGTTTCCACTAACTTGACATTACATCACATGATAGTATACTAAACATTAAAATATTTAAGCACCTATTTTTATTATCTTTATTTTTATTATGTGTGAATATAATACTTTGTACCTATAGCATAATTGTCTCACAAAGGTATTGTGATATCTAGTGTATGCTTTTAAAGACTTTATAACTGATGTTGTATAATTTATCTCATATTTTATTATGATTTTAAATAAATTTAGGTAGCT
The DNA here is from genome assembly GCA_949125355.1 of Agriopis leucophaearia. NCBI lineage: Eukaryota > Metazoa > Arthropoda > Insecta > Lepidoptera > Geometridae > Agriopis > Agriopis leucophaearia. The sequence continues at coordinate 7,701,158 of OX421262.1, forward strand.
AACTACCTATTTGATGGACTTTGAGTATTACATATTCCTCTAACTATTCGCTCTAACCTGCTATCAAAGGTAGGTACTAGCAGATAAAAAAACAGATGTTGATTATATTATAATTTATTAATTAAGTGTAATAAATAGGTAGTATCACAAAAGGTACAAAATGCACAGGAAATCAACCTTTTTTCATTGAAATTTTTAAACTGATAGACTAGACATTTTGACCTTGCAAGATAAAAGTATTTTAATGTTTCGAAAGCTGGTTCACTCAAATGTATTGGGGTTGGGAATATTTTCAAAAACTAATAAATAAACCTCTTTTTCATTATGTCCAACAATTTTTCATTTAACTAAAGATTTCTGGAACAGCCCACGTACTTTAATAAAATATTAAAAGAAAATGTATCAGCTTTTTACAATGTCATTACAGCTGCCAACAAATAAACAAATGAAAATAGTGTAACTAGTCAGATTTTAGGGAATTTGTATTTGCTGAGCAATACAACTTCTCATGCGAAATATTAGTTCTCAGACTAGACCTTTATAAGATGGTTGCACTGTAAAAGAAAATGTTCAATCAGCTGCAGCTAAAGCCATAACAGTAAAGCGAAGTTCATTTGGATCACGGGCCATAAATTTCTTACACACTTCAGCAGCATCTTCTAGCAAGGAGTCCTCAGTTGTAGGACCATGGTTAACTGGAAATGCTTTACGTCCATCTAATTCATAGATAGCTCCATCTCTATGGACAAAAGTTATAAAATGATGATTCACAGGATCCTCGGCTCTAGGAGTGTTAGTCTGTCCTTCTAGAGCTAATTCCTTGTGAGCATTAATGATGCCTTGAGCTTTATCAAGTAATGAACCACGTCCTTCTGCATCCAGACCACTAGCTTCGTCAATGAACTTTTTCATGTGTCCATCAGACAACTTAATCTTGTCAACGTTGTTTGCCACACCATGAACAAGTGCTACGGTACCACAAGCATTGCTGATGTTCTGTTTCATGTAGAAAACCTTATTTGATACTTCTTGACCCTTGGACAAAATATCGGTTTCCTCCTTTTTCTTGTGCTGTTCATAATTTTGTGATGTTGGGAACAGAAGCATAACTGCAAGCACCGGACGCGGCACGAATGAAAGCATGTCTGGGTCCAAGCTCATTACATCTACAATATTCCATTTGGCGGGAACACCCAATTTCTGCAGAAATTTGTTGAGTACTTCGGGGTTGGATTCCAATGGTACCAAAGTTTCCAATGACATCTTGTACAGGTTACGGGCACTATTATTATTAGATAGCAGGCACCGAAGATTAAAAAGTAAAGCTTTGAAATAAATTACAGATAAATCTACTTATTAGACTACCTAGTCGGAGAAAATAAATATGAAACGGTGTAATGTAAGTGTATTGATGTGATCTGTCAAAACAAAAACAAAATAACTTTATGTATATATTTTTTTCATAACCATGTATACAGAGTCCTTCAGTCGTAATATCAAACAAGTTTACATAATAATAAATAGCATCAAACAAGTCATAGTCATAGTTGACAAACAGAGTCAAGCAAAGTAAATCACTGTGAAGCTGTCAAGTCAAACTCATGCCCCAGTTAAGTGGTTGAGGCTTTACTCAACCACTTAAACTTCTATGGAGTTTTGGAAACAACTCGAAAAGACATGTTTCAGCACTGAGATGGAGGTCGAATATATTGGTGTGTTCTAAATTCAAACAACAAAATATGTAGTGATTTTAAAGCCTTTATTAAATAAACAAAATACTAGCTAAAACTAACACTAAATAAACAGTTAGACTGTCCATAGACCGTTGAAGATCTAAAGACAATCCAAATGCTCAAACCCACTATCAGTTGGCAGCGTACCCAGCATGCTGGCGGCATTACCACGTTGAATGGCAATGCTTATACGTTGAGCCAGATACACGCCAGCATTTTGGTCACGCGTCGCGTTAATCAGACGCTCTGAAAGATTTTTGAAAATGAGGTGAGCTCCCGGTCCCCAAGGGCCCAATGTCTCGACACCAAACGCCTCAAATATGTAACCACTGCCGAGGTTAGCATATTTGCGCCGCTTGTGCTGCTCTGCCGAATTGGCAGCTGCACCAGCCCTACCCTGTGTCTCAGGAAGATGTGACGGTGCCAAAGTATCGACACAAGTCGCGTCCCATACAAGGGGCCGCCCCAACTTCCAGGGAACAAGTGTCATACCATCAGGCCTCCTTCCATCGTCACGCGCAAGACCGCTCGGTTCGAGCACAGCTGCGACATTGGCGGTGGAAAAAGCCCTGCGTATGATGTCGTTCAAGCTGGCGTGTCGGCCAATACGACCAGCGCTTCTCGAGCAAGAGAGACCATGGTGACTGAGCTGGTCAACTGCAGTACCACACTGACAGCGGTGAGCCTCACAGCACCTTGCACCCAAGCGTAAGCTGACAGCTAGACGAAATGCGGTTGGGTCTAAAATGCTACCGGTATTAAAAGAGGGCATGGCTTGCAACCAAAGTCCCGATTCCCAAACAGAGACTGCAAGAATACGAGCACGATCTGCAATACTAGAACACGTATCTAAGAGCGATTTCCGTGCTAGTTCGCAGATCGGCCGATCCCACAGACTCTGGGAAGACAACTTCCTGGGGATAGTGATTAAAAAATTATTATTATAATTATTCTTTTGTAGTGATTAAAATAAAAGTCCGTTTTTATTCACTGTTTAAGTCACAGACTAGGTATAGTACTACGTAGCCCAGACTAAAACAGCTTAACCTCCTCAACAGCTGTCAATCTGACAGCAGGCGAAAATTTAGCGACCTCAAAAGGTAGATAAAAATTAATCTAGTCAGACGAAAACTTATACCAGCGGACGCCCGTAAACGGGCAGTTTAAATTTTCGCCGGTATAATTTTTCACCTCGTGGAGTCCCAAAACGGGTGTTTTGACGTTCATCTAGTATAAGTTTTAGTCTGGTTAAGTGCCGTAAACGCACACCTGCCTAACATGCGGACCACGACAAAATTTTGCCGTCGCGTTATCTCGTCGAAAGTAGCAACAACGCGCCTTGTCCACGAGCGCTACATGGCGATGCAATCTTTTACATTCGTTCTGTCAAATTACGACAAATGAATACGGTTTCATTATCTGTGGCACTTTTGTCGACTAACGCTATCATGCGCAACCATTTTTTGGCTAATTTTGACATTTGAGCGCTAGTATCTTCTCCAATCTTCTCGTCGAACTTTTTGAGGACGAGAAAAACGCCAAACCTATCATAAGTAAATAGTGAGTGCGACTAAAGTGGATTTCTGTAACGTAACTACAATTTTCGCGAAATGGCAGTGCCATATTACAATTATTACTTAACGATCTATGAAGAGCGCGAACGGCGTAAAATTGAAAGAAAAGGGACGTGTGTGATCCCTTCGATATATCCGAAAAAGAGTTTCAGCGACTTTGGAGAGTCATAAAGCCGATGACTTTCTATAGTAGAAAAGCTAAGACTCGACTTGGAGCCTCAAAATGCGGGCTTACCAGCGCATCTGAAGGTGAGTATTTTTCCTACATAATTCAATTCTATCTTGGTAATTCAAATACCACATGGATGCATCATACAATATATAATATCAGTGTGGCGGAACTCTTTTTCACCAGTGCGACCTTCGCGGTCGCCTTTATTATTTTATTTCAATAGAGTTGTTTTTTTGTTTTAGAAGAGATCTGTCAAGAGGTGAAAAATAGATGTTTTCGATTCCGCAAAATAAATTGTTTTAATAATAGGAGTAATAATATCCTAAATTGGTGACCCCGATACGAACACAACATAAATTAAGACGATTCGAACACAAGAAGAGCAAAGGTACGCAAATAGGTACGAGTACTTTCTTTGGTGGTACGAGTGAAGCGACCACGGTCGTCTGATTGTTCGTCGACGAGAATACGAAAACGTAGAAAAAGAAGTGGTGAATTCGACTACGAGAGCTGTGCTGCTGACTGCTGGCAACAATCGCATGGAGCGCGTCAAGACTAAAGTCGAAGTATCTTTTGGAAGAACCAGTGTGGACTAAAAAGACTAAGTGTGATTTATATTGTTGTGTGTTTTTGTGTGTGTATTCAATTTTATTTTATTTTGGTGAATTTTTGTACATATTTTTAAGTTATTTTTATACCAAAGTTTTTTGTAGGGCATTCGCACACCACACTCCCACGTTTCTTTTGTTTTCAGTTTTTGTTTTTGAATTTTGTTTTTCTCTTAGCATGGTTTTTCATGACAGCACACGTCATGAGTGACAGTGAGCAGGAAGACTTCAAACCAGCTTCCGCGGGTACGGGTGGACGTGAAATGTCAAGCAGTGACAGCAGATCTGGCACAGGCGGTACGGAGAAGGTAATGATTAACAGAGTATCTATACGTACCCCTCCATTTTGTAGAGATCGCCCGGCCCTATGGTTTGCGAGTTTAGAGGCGCAATTTTCCATCAATAATATTAGCCAAGAAATCACGAAGTTTAATTACGCAGTTGCGCACCTCGATACCAATTGTACTCGCGAAGTAGAGGATTTCATAATCCAACCTCCGAGGGAGCAACCCTACACGAAATTGCGCAATGCAATAATATCTAGGTTCTCAGATTCTCGGGAGCAGAAAATACGCCGTCTTCTAGAGAAGGAGCAGATCGGCGATCAAAAGCCGTCGTTTTTTCTGCGTCATCTGAGATCATTAGCCGGTGCAGCATTTCCGGAGGATATTCTGAAGACAATTTGGATGAGCAGGTTGCCACGATATCTTCAAACTGTCTTGGCTGCTCAACGATTAGAATCGTTGGCTGAGCTAAGCGAACTAGCGGACAATTTGGCTGAAATTAACGCTCAATCAACTTCATTGGAGGTATGTACGGTTTCGCCTAACTCGAATACTGATCTTGTACAGGAGCTGACTAAAAAAGTTGATGAATTGACCCGTTTAGTAGCGTCACTTTCCTCTGCTGGTTGCAGCTCGCATGTTGGTACGCGTAGTCGTGACTTCAATCGTAACCGTAATCGTAGTCGCAGCCGATCACGTTCACGTAACTATGATTTGTGCTTTTATCATGACCGTTTTGCGACAAAAGCACGTAAATGTGTGCCTCCATGTAAGTGGTCCGGTTCCCCGCCTAGTGATCAGGGAAACCAAAACAGCAACTGTTAAAGGCGACATCCAGTTGCTCGCCAGCTAGTCGCCGCCTTTTCGTGACCGACCGGAGATCCAACCGGAAATTTTTGGTGGACACTGGTTCGGATATTTGTTGCGTTCCTCGTAGCTTTATAAAAGGACGTACGCTTCAGCCATTATCATATAGTTTAGTTGCAGCTAATGGCAGTAAGATTATCACATATGGACTGGTACAGTTGAACTTAAATTTAGGGCTACGACGGGATTTCACCTGGAACTTTGTCGTGGCGGATGTGGAAAGTGGTATTATTGGCGTAGATTTTTTGTCGCATTACCAGCTTTTACCCGATTGCTCAAAAGGTAAGCTGTGCGATAGTAAAACTGGGCTTATTTCGTCCGCGGACCTTTATACCGCGGAACAGCAAAGTGTGAAGGTAGTATCTCTTCCTGACTCGCCATTCACAGCGATCTTGGAGAAATACCCAAGTATAACGCGACCACCTGGTGCACCTAGAATTATTAAACACAGCACCGTACATTATATAAACACTACCGACGGTCCCCCTGTGACATCTAGACCGCGTCGGTTGGCACCATTAAAACTGGGCATTGCAAAGAAAGAGTTCGAAGATATGGTCCGAGCTGGTACTTGCCGACCATCTGATAGCTCTTGGTCATCGCCTCTGCATCTCGCACCTAAAAAGGACTCAACGTGGCGTCCTTGCGGTGATTATCGTGCATTAAACGCCCGAACGATTCCTGATCGCTACCCTGTCCGATACATAGGTGATTATGCGCACAACTTGTCTGGCTGTACCGTTTTTAGTACTATAGACTTGGTCAAGGCCTATCAACAGATACCGGTGAATCCAGGCGACGTGTGCAAGACAGCGATAACTACTCCATTTGGATTATATGAATTTCTGTATATGACTTTTGGTTTGCGTAATGCTGGGCAGACTTTTCAGAGATTTATCGATGAAGTAGTCCGTGGCTTAGATTTTTGCTATGTCTATGTTGATGACATTTTGGTTTACTCAAAAGACCAAATAGCGCATGCGCAGCATCTGGAAATCTTGTTCCAGCGATTGCACGACTATGGCGTTGTGATTAATACAGCCAAGTCCGTATTTGGTGCCGCAGAAGTATCTTTCCTTGGGCATCGAGTCAATGCTGCGGGCACGCGTCCTCCCGAGGACAGAATTCGTTCTCTGGTGGATTACCCGCCCCCAAAGACAGTTCAGGGTATGCGCAGATTCATAGGCATGGTCAATTACTACCGCCGGTTTTTGCCAAGTACGGCTAAGTACCAAGCGCCGTTAATTGAAGCAATCACTGCTATTCAAGGCAAAGGCAATAAACCTTTTGTGTGGACTCCTGAGCTAGAAAAGTGCTTTGAAGAATGCAAGAAAAGCTTGACGTCCGCTACAATTTTAGCACACCCAAATAACAGTGCTGAGGTTGGGTTGTTTACTGACGCTTCAGGAACGCACGTTGGTTCTTGCCTACAACAGCGCGTCGATAATGATGATTGGCAGCCACTAGCCTATTTTAGTAAAAAGCTGACTGCTAAACAGGCTCAGTGGCCGGCGTACTATCGGGAACTCCTTGCGGTGTACGAGAGTGTTCAACACTTCAGGCACCTGTTGGAGGTACAACACGTCACTATCTACACTGACCATAAGCCGCTAATATACGCTTTTGTACAACGACGTGAGAAATTGCCGCCTATCCAATTAAACCAGCTGTCTTTCATCAGCCAGTTTACTACTGATGTAGTGTATATTAAAGGGGTTGATAACATCGTAGCTGATGCCATGTCGCGCGTTGAGTCTATTTCTCTTGAAGAGGATTTTGCTGCACTCGCGTTATCGCAAGAATCGGATGAGGAGCTAGCTAGTATGCGTGGGAATTCGTCTTTGAAGCTCGAACCCATCCTCATCCCTGGCACAAATATCACAGTAATTTGTGATACTTCAACTGAGCGACCACGTCCATACCTGACACCAGCATTCCGTCGAGCTGCATTCGACAGGTGTCACAACCTCAGTCACCCTGGCGCGCGGGCAACCACTCGCTTGGTAACTGAGCGTTATGTATGGCCTCAAGTAAACGCAAATTGCCGTGAATGGGCTCGAACTTGTTTACGCTGTCAACTCAGTAAAGTAACTCGACATATTAACTCGCCACTTGGAGAGTTTAAATTACCGTCAAACAGATTTAGGTCGGTGCATTTAGACATTATTGGACCACTTCCTCACTCGAAAGGGTACAATTATTGCCTGACTGCGATTGATAGATACACACGGTGGCCTGAAGTATGGCCTATGTCATCAATCACAGCAGAAGAGGTAGCAGATACATTCGTAACTGGTTGGGTTTCCCGTTTTGGGGTACCAAACATTTTGACAACCGACCAGGGCCGGCAGTTTGAATCTGTGTTGTTTCGCCGTCTAATGGATGTATGTGGTACCAAACGGGTGCGCACGACTAGTTACCATCCTTGCGCAAATGGTATGGTGGAACGCATGCATCGGCAGCTTAAAGCATCTTTGATGTGTCATAATGACACATGGGTAAGAGCTTTGCCGTTAGTTTTATTAGGGATGCGAACGGCGCTCAAAGAAGATTTGAAGGCATCTTCTGCAGAGCTCGTTTATGGAGAGACTCTTCGCTTGCCTGGAGAACTCGTCATACCTCCAATAACATCGCAGAGCCCAAGTGACGTTGTAGATTTCGTCCGTGAGCTGCGCAAATATATGGAAGCTCTCCGTCCTGTCCTTGCTACACGCCACGCCCAGCCATCGACTTTCATATTTAAAGATTTAGTTAAGGCGTCGCATGCCATGCTACGCGATGATTCAGTGCGAAGGCCGTTGCAGCCGCCTTATTCCGGTCCTCATCGTATCATCGGGCGAAGAGACAAAACGATCACTCTCGATATTAATGGAAGGGAACGTACAGTTAGCATAGATCGCGTTAAGCCTGCCCATTTGGATTCGGCGTTTGACAATTGTGAACCAATTGTGCCGCCTGCGCCAACTCCAGCTAGCAGTTTCACGCCTGCGTTGGTCCCTGCACCTACACCAGCTCCTGTCATCACCCGGTCCGGGAGGAGGGTGAAGTTTGGAAATATTTTAGATATGTGATTATCTTATTTATTTATAAATTTTTCAGCTTATTCTTCCTTTCTCCGTGGGGGGGTGGTGTGGCGGAACTCTTTTTCACCAGTGCGACCTTCGCGGTCGCCTTTATTATTTTATTTCAATAGAGTTGTTTTTTGTTTTAGAAGAGATCTGTCAAGAGGTGAAAAATAGATGTTTTCGATTCCGCAAAATAAATTGTTTTAATAATAGGAGTAATAATATCCTAAATCAGCATACAATAGTATAAGGTTAGGTTCTCTTTCTCTCTGACTTTGACCATAATCTGTTACGTCAATTTAATGCCTAGTTATAAAATATCTTGTTCTAGGTCCTGTGCTCAATTCAATTTCTGGATAATGGTGGGTACCAGCGGCAACTCGGGCAAGACCATACGTTGTGCCAGGGTCAAACAACAGTAGGCAGCTTCTTCGGCCAGTTTACCGATTCCATTTATAGTAGGTAGTTATCTAGTTAGTATTTTGTTCTAAGAGTTTATAGTTTATTATTATTAACTAGTTAGTACAAGGAGTTTAATAAAATTTGCAGGCTCTTCAATGAATGGGTACACTTCCCTGGGACAGTGGCTGCCCGAAGAAGTGTGGCTTCAGCCTTGGAGCTAAGTCCAATGTGTCAGATATATTGGGGCTTGTGGACTGCACACATATCAAAATATTCCCGCCGTCTGGGCCCCAAGGGGCTCAATACGAAAACAAAAGGAAGAATGCACATACCATCAACGTTCAGCTGGTAAATAGTACTATATAGGGTTACGTGGAATGTGTGTACTAAGCGAAAAGGGGTCCGTTATACTCATCATTATTAATAACTTTTACTATGAGACCATTACTGAAAAAAACAGCTGTTCCATGTTTTGTCGAGTGTGAATGATCGTTTTCTATGGAATAGCTGATATTTATTTCGCTTTCAGTGTTGGTCTCATAGTAGACATTGTTCACAATGATGGGTATTAGGGATCCCTTTTGGCTTAGTACAACCTTTCTGTAGTACAACCTAATAGAGTAAAACTGATATCTTAATTTCTTCTTTCTATATGCTTACAATGTCAAAGATTCATACAATAACTATTGTATTGTATTATTTTATAACTATTTTATACTGTTATTGTATAACTATTGTAATATAAAGACTGTATGGAAAAACTTATTGTTAGCATATGTACTTTGTTACGTAGGTACTAAATTTCATATACTTTTTTCATAGGTGGCAGATTTCGAATGCCGGATTTTAAGCATCAACGCCAGATATCCTGGAAGGGTGCATGATGCCTTCATATGGCGTCATTCTATGATTCGTGAAGAGATGAATAGACTTACCGAGAGGAGATTAGGGAAATTCTATCTTCTAGGTATGTGAAGATCGTTCAATACGTATGTATTAATTACTTGACTGTTCCGGTGGCTGTTGGTAGTGAATCTACCATCTGCATTTGGGGGTGTGGGTTCGATTCCCACCTAGGCCAAACATACATGTAATGAACATTTGTGTTTGTTCTCTGTCTGAATGTTAATATCTATTTAAGTATGTGTAAAAAAAAAAGAATTTATATCAGAATATGGCAGCCATTGTACAAGCTTTGCTTAGTTTGGGGTCAGATGACCGTGTGTGCAAAATAGTCTTAGATATTTATTATTATTGATGTTACAAGTTTACTGAAAACATTTCTAAGTGACTTGATCATTGAACAGCGCTACACCGACTGGCATTGCCAAGTCAGGAATGGCATTGAGCGCACCAATGGCTACTTAAAGGGAAGCCTGAGATGCCTAAGTATGGACAGATTCCTCCACTATACACCGGAGAAGGCTATGCAGATCATCTACGCCTGCTGCATTATATATAATCTAATGAAACATTTTAAGTAAGCATTCTATAAATCAAAGTATTCATCATTAGCCAGAAGACGTCCACTGCTGAACATAGGCCTCCCCCTTTAACCTCCACACTGAACGACATCCTGCCATCTGCATCCACTGGATGCCCGCGACTCTCACAATGTCGTCGGTCGATCAAAGTATTAATTTAGACAAATACGATTATGTATTTATTAAACACATGATGTGGAAAATTTGGAACTATTGTTGACACCATTTTAGAATACTTATACTGTTCAGTATTCATAATTATTTAAATATTACAGGGTGTTGATGGAGGAAGTCAGAAGAGCAGCAGGATGGAGAAGTAGGCGATGCGATCAACCAGACACCTGTGGGTCTTCTTCGTCAAGCCCAAGCCAGAAGAGCAGAACTTCTCCAAAATTTATATTTCTTACAGTAAAATAATATATGTTATGCTAGGAACATCAAGTTGTGTACACAAAATGTATAATATTATAATTTATACTATCTTAGGTTCTGTGCTGTTTTACTAATGTAGTTATAATTATCTAGTACAAGTATGTAAATATGTTATTTTATTTAAAATTTAATAAATAAATGTGATGGTGGTGAAATTTCTTGCTCTTTTTCTCCAGCATCCTAGGGATTTACGAATGTGGCGGTAAATTATCATTAGCATGGAGTACTTTCTCAGGGTCCATGCAGAAATAAAAAAACATGACTTGATTTCTAATGTTTTTATTTGATAATTTAAATACCTATGTTAGTTTGCAAATTAGAAACTTGGAAGATTGTATACCTAATAAATTCAGTTACTCCTGTCTGTCCTCTCATTCTGTCCCTGAATTTAAATCTAGGGACAAAGAAAAGTTTTTTTTTCCTTAAGTCTAAATAAAATTAAAATAAAATATCAAAATCAACAATTGTTAAGTTTTGTACCAACTTGGCAATCACAATCAATCAATACTGCCATTAAGGCAATTAAAACTTAATACTACTTAATCAGTCTTAATACATTGTTAAATGTCCTACATAATTTTTCTTCCTTTTTCTTCAATCAGTCTTGACTTAAATATAAAAAAAAATGTTTTTATTAATCGTTTAACAGGCAAAATAAACTACTAAAACTACCGCCATTTGGGCAATCACAACACAGCATCATCAAAAAGGTTATTCCGTCTCAGGTCCCGTTATGGTCTGCGCCTGAAGTAAAAAAGGAAATATCAAATTTAGCATGTTATCTTAAATAATATTAATGTGGAAATGTAAAGGTTTGTGTGAAAACGGCAGTCACTCACTGGGAGCATTCGCTTATTTAACGATGTAAGATTGAACTTAAAGTATTCACATTACAATACTGCGCTAGCTCTACTCACTGAGGAGCATTTGATGTTTTAACCTCTTGCACTGTGAACGTTAGAAATTGTAGCTCTGTGTGTGAGGATTCGAAAGTATCATCAAATCTCTTGTTTTAACATTCACTGAGCCTGCGCCTTGAGACAGTCATGTTATATGTGTATATTTATGTTAAAAATTGTATCTCACATGTGCATACTGTAATGCTCAGTTCTCCACACTCACTATTATCGCATTACAAGTTGCGCACTGTAATGCTTGGTTTGCCCCACTCACTGATGTAAAGCACAAATCTGAATTTATACATTACAAGCGAATGCTACCAGAGAGTGACCACTTTAATGTGTACTCATGTGTTTACTCTTCTTAAACACTCAGCAACAGTTCTTAACAGTAATAGATTTAGATGAAATTTATAATGGATATAGGTAACACCATGCACATGACGCTGTTGAACAATGAACATAAATAATAATGCTGTGTTGTACTTACAAAACAGCAGCATCCTAATAGTACACGGTGAACGTACTGCGATCCCCAAGCCGCCTGCCAAGCGTGGGGATTATGGCAACACCTCTCTCTATGAGGGAGGCCTTGTCCAACAGTAGACTTAAATTGGCTGATGATGTGATGTGTACTTACAAAAGGTTAAGGTATTCCTCCATGACGGCGTTACTCCTGCGCGCTTCGGTGAGTGAGTAATTCCTCCTTGAGTACATTGCTCCTGCCCAATTCGGTAATTCTTTTTTCATTTAATTTGTTTCTCCGTGCTGCTTAGGTGATTAATTCCTAAAATTTCATTTTATGTTGTAGTGTTAATAATACAAAAAAGGATTTTGGTACTTGACCGATCTCGGATATTTAATGTAAACATTTACTCACATTTTTTTGCCTTGGGCTCTGCATTTTATAATTCAATTCAATTAAATACTTTGCTGAATAATTCAAAGATACATTTTCGCCGATTATTAATGTTTTGTATAAATCAAAGAGAATACAATAGAAGAAGAGACGGGACACCATAGACAAAAAAAGTTTGCCAAACGTCAAGTCGGAGCGAGATTTTATGTCAATAATTATACACGATTTAATGTCAGGTTTAATAGGGATGTGCCACCTCCTATCCAAAATGTATCGATATCGATTTCATACCTACTACATATGGAATCCAATATTATTTATTACAGAACCTTGCGCCACTGGTTTTGTTTTAGTGGTGCAAAACAAAATCTGTGCCACAACATTCAGTATATTGTGATTTTTGTAAGTACAATAAAAACACAGACTAAAATGTTGTATTTTATTTATTATTATTATCTTCATCATTTTCGTATAGCTACAGTAGTAAAAACATAATTGTGCACCTGACGCCGGACGCAACGCCGACAGACTGAGTTGTGTAGCGCACATGCTACCGCTCGGCCACCATCGATTTATAATACGGTCAATCAGTTCTGGTCGTCACGGCGGTAATTAATTGTAGGATGAAACGACCTGAAATAGATATTGTTATTATGATTTTTTAAAGTTACGTGAAAATGTGTTCTTTTTCACGAAAAAAGTCCCGCACAATTTCAAAAGTTTGGACTTCAAAACTAGATGATTAATTTAATTAATTAATTAACTAAATGATTAATTAATTTTTAATTTGTCATCTGACAATGGCTTAGCACAACAATGGTCTTATTGATGGAACTGCAGATTTCTTCAACTGTTTTTTTCTTTTGTAGTCCTTATCTTCAAAATGCTTTCCACATACAAATTTATTTTGGTGAAGACTTTCGATCGGTATATGCGCTAAATCTTCGTGAACCGACATTTTCACCAATTTCTTAACGCTAAAAAATAAGAGTATCGTTATCGATATTTTATAAATATATCGTTACGTTGCACCACACTATTTTCAGAATCAAAATAGATAATGATGATTTTTAGATATTTTGGCTCAAAAGAAGTATATGTTTTTTTGGTCGAACGTCATCGCCGTGTCACCATTGAAAAAATTTTTTCCGGTTATATTTTTCTATTTAAATCCATTTATCATAGCTAATTGACCAGTTTTCCTAGTAAATAGCTATCATTTAATTTTTAGTTTCATTTCTAGTATAATTAGTATCATTGTAGTTATATATCTTGATTTTTGTCAGTAGCCCCTTTTCTAACACTTTAATATGATTGACGAAGAGCCTCCTGATCCTGGCGGTGGAATAATGGCGTCCGATTATAATATTCCTCCCTCTCCTGGTGCTTTTACAGCAATATCCACCTCGGAGGATGTCCAAAAAACCCATAAACGCTCTAAGCGTAGAGCTTTGAAACGGGATGTAAGAGCATGTTCTCCCATTGACTCTTCTGGTGAAGAATTTAAAATTGCTGATGACGTAATTCTTACTTCAGGACAAAACACACCCCCAAATTTTTTTTCGACTGTGAGCAGTGAGCTTCCCCTTGCCACTCTTCCAACCCCCGTATCTGCGTCTCTGCCCTTAGGTCAGAAGACAATTGCTTCAACAAGTTCCTCCTCATTTTTGCCCCCGGGCCAAAAAATCGCTCCAACTCCGGTTGCACGTCAGTGCTATGTTTCATCCGATCGTGGGCCGTATGTTATTCACGTACAAAAAATCGCGGTTGTATCTTCTGATAGCACTTCTTTGCACCCTGTTACTTTCGGGCGATTCCTTTTTGAGCGCTCGAGAGAATTTGTAGGCATTGTTGATGGATCAATTAAAAGCGTGGGCCGAAATAGAATCTCGCTGTGTTTCCACTCATTTAAGGCCGCTAATGCCTTCATAGACTCGAGCTCCCTCGCTAATAAGGGGTATAAAGCGTTTATTCCCTCATATAATGTAACTCGTCTGGGTCTGGTACGGGGCATCCCCGTCGATTTATCCGACGAAGAAATAATAAAGGAAGTACGGGTGCCCCAAGAGTGCGGCCCGATAATCAAAGTTCGTAGATTGAACTTCAAATTGGTGATTGATGGGTCAGTGTCATGGAAACCTTCTCAAACGGTTGTTTTAACTTTTGATGGCCAACTCCTACCCCCAAGAGTTTTTTTGTGCTATAACTCTTTTCAAGTGGAGCAGTACGTTTTACCTACTATCCAGTGTTTTTCTTGTTGTAGGTACGGACATACCAAGATCCAATGCAGGTCGAAGCCAGTATGCTTCAAATGCTCTTTAGCCCACACTGGAGACTCGTGCAATGTAGATGCGGAGGGCGCCAAATGTGTTTGGTGCCGTGGTAGTCACTTCGCAACCAATAAAATCTGCCCCGAAATGTCTCGCCAGATTTCTATTAAAAAAACAATGTCGCAAAATGTTTTATCATACGCAGAGGCATCGAAACTTCACCCCTCATCAAGAATTACATATGCAGAAGTGACTTCTTCTTCTTTGGCACCTTCTCCTCCTTTTCCCTCTCAGCTTTCGGGTTCAACTAATCACGTTACTGTGGAGCCTGCCAGAGTGCACTACAGGGGTAAAAAAAACAGGCCTGTTGGTTCAACTTCTCCCTCTTCTGGCTATGACCATTTGGCTCACTCAAACATTGTTAGGGGTGACTTTGCGGAAGCCGCTCCTAATGGATGTGCCCTTAACCCTAATAAAACCCCCGAGTCTCCATCTGTTCAATCGGTTATCTCTGAACTTCTCAAACTTTTAAATCTTTTGTCCTCTCTTCTCAACCCTCCCCGTGCTCATCACTCCCCTTCCCATCCTTTACCGTCCAACGCTGCATTTAATTTAAATTCACTCATTTCCCTTCTATCTAATGGATCTCAAGTTCCTTCAATGGAATAGTAGATCACTATATAATAAATTATCTGATCTTATATATTTAGTTAATAAATATAATATTACTGCCTTGTCTATTTCTGAGACATGGTTAAAGTCTGGTTCTCATTTTAGAGTTTCTGGCTTTGATGTCATCAGAAGTGACAGACAAGATGGTTTTGGAGGTGTTGCCCTCCTGATAAAAAATAATATTCCTTTCTCTCCTATTATTATTCCTGTTCATAGTGGTTTTCAAGCAATTGCTGTGCGTGTCAAGAATTATTCTGTTGTCTCACTTTATATTCCTGACCCTTCTAAGTTAATTCTTCGTAAATTAGTTTCGGTTTTGAGTTCCCTACCAAAGCCGCTTTTGGTCCTTGGTGATCTGAATTGTCATCATTCTGTATGGGGTTGTGGTAAGTCCGATGAATGTGGTGAGTTTTTGTTGGACTCTCTTGATACTCTTAATCTCTGCATTCTTAATGATGGCTCCCCTACTAGAAGGACTCGTCCTCATGAATTTCGCAGTGCTGTTGATCTTTCATTATGTTCTCCTGAGCTTGCTTCTCTTCTGTCGTGGCATGTCCTTCCTTCTTCTCATGGCAGTGATCATTTTCCTATTCTTCTTGAATTTCCTCAACGTAATTCTAGTCGTGTTTCTGTTAATCCTCCTCTTCTTAAATATATTTTAAATTATAATGATTGTCCTAACTGGGAAAAATTTCACGACCTCTCTGTTTCTGTTTCTGCTAATTTACCTCCTGTTAATTCTTTTAATATCTCTTCCTCCTCTGATAATCTGGTCCGTATGCTCCATGAGTGTGCTAGCCAATCGTTCCCTGTTAAAAAGCCTTCGTCTGGAAAATTGCCTCCTCCTCCGTGGTGGGATAAGGACTGCAGTAACGCTATTAAAGCCCGTAAGGTGGCTGAAGCTAATTTCCGCCGCTCTATGACTCTAGAGAACTTCTCTGAAGTGAATAGGTCCATTGCTAGTTCTAAGCGCCTTTTCCGCTTGAAGAAGCTGGATAGTTGGAGGGCTTATTGCTCTAGCTTAAGTCCTAGTACTCCTGCTTCAGTTATTTGGTTGAAAATTCGCCGATATAGACGCTCCTGGTGTCCTCCTCTTCGTTGCTGTAGCCCTTCTCAGTCTTGGGCTGAGGCATTTATGGATAAGTTAGCTCCTCAGTATTGTCCACTCCCTTCGGAATTACCCTCCTTAGCTGTTACTTCGTCAAACGATCCCCTAGATCAGCCATTCTCATTAATTGAATTGAAAAATATATTAAAGTCCGTCAAAGATTCTGCTCCTGGTATGGATGGCATACCTTATTCATTTTTCACGAAGGCGAGTGACAGTTTACTTCTCTTTTTCTTATCTTTGGTTAACTCTATTTTTGAGTCTGGTTTTGTTCCCGCTAGTTGGAAATCTCAGTATATTATCCCAATTCTTAAACCCGATAAGGACCCGGAGGATCATAATTCGTATCGTCCTATTGCTCTTTCTTCTGTCCTGGCGAAACTTGCTGAGCGCCTGATCAAGAACCGCCTTGAATGGTTTCTTGAAAGTAAGGGCCTTTTTGCCAAATCTCAGTATGGTTTTAGAAAAGGCAAGAGCACTATGGATAGCCTAAGTGTTTTTACAACTGATATTAGACTTGCCTTTACTCGAAATGAATCAGTTATTGGTGCTTTTCTAGATATTTCTGCCGCTTATGACTCCGTCCAGCTTTCTATTCTCGGAAATAAACTTTCTTTGTTGAAGGTTCCTCCTAAGTTATGTAATTTTGTCATGAATCTTCTAACTGAAAGGTATATTTATCTTCGTTGCAGTGATTCTTCAATTTCTCCTCACAGAATCATTTGGCGTGGTCTTCCTCAGGGGTCTGTTCTTAGTCCTCCTCTATATAATGTGTATACTTTTGATTTAGAGGTATCTATTGGTCTCTGCCGTATTCTTCAATATGCGGATGATATCCTTTTATATACTTCTCACCATAAAATTGACATTGCCAGTCACTGTATTTCTCAATCCCTTCAGTGCTTAAACTCGTGGCTACATTTAAATGGTCTAGATCTTTCACCATCAAAAAGTAACATTGTTCTCTTTTCTCGAAAGCGCAATCCCCCTGAAATAGATATCTTAGTTAAAGGGTCCAGGATTCCAGTTAAGGAGTCAGTGAAATTTCTTGGTCTTATTTTGGACAATAAGCTTAGTGGAAAGTTGCATTGTGATTATATTGCTGATCGGTGTCGGAAAAATATTAACATTCTAAGGTGTTTATCAGGTGTTTGGTGGGGTTCTCATCCTTTTACACTGAAACTTTTGTATAACGCCATTATTCGTAGCATTTTAGATTATGGCTCCTTCTTGCTGGAGCCAGCTAACAAGGGTGGTATCAAGAAACTGGATTTGATTCAATCGAAAGCCCTTCGCATTGTTTCTGGTGCTATGCTATCCTCTCCTATCAATGCACTTCAGGTTGAATGTGTTGATGCTCCCCTTCATCTTCGCCGTCAGTTTCTATCTAATAGGTTTTTTTTTCGCTGTGTGCAGTTTTCTAATCATCCTCTTGTCCCTAAACTTCAGCTTCTCCATAGTTTCTCGTTTTCTTCTCGGTTTTGGCTCCATAAGCAGCTTCCTCTTCTAGTGAAGAGTTTTGTTACCTATAAGTCTTTAAAAGATCCTGTTCTCCGTTCTCATTTGCTTCCTCTTTTCTCGTTTAGTTATGATGTCATTGTCTCTCGTCCAAATGTAATTTTAGACTTTGACATTTGTGCTGGTGACCCCCATGCTGATGAATATTTCCGTGATCTTCTGCGGAGGGATTGGCATGGGTGGCACTATATCTTTACTGATGCTTCAAAACTCTCCCCTATAGGCTGTGTTGGTTGTGGTATCTTCCATGAACAATTTAACATTGTACAAAAGGTTAAGTTTCCCCCTGAAACCTCAGTTTTTTCGGGTGAGTGTTGGGCGCTCCTTGAATCTATTCGATATATTCTTATTTTCAATCTCCGCCGTTCTCTCGTCTTTACTGACTGTCGGAGTGCCCTTCAGTCTCTTCTTTCAAACCCTTTTTCCCCCAATTCCCACAACTCTATTCTTTTTCTCCTTAAGGAATCCTTATCTATCTGCAATTCCAAAGGTCTAGAAGTTGTTTTTGTTTGGATTCCTGGTCATGCTGGTATCTCTGGAAATGAACGGGCTGACAGAGTGGCAAAGGATGCCGTTGTCTGCGGAGACAAAATTCCCTTCTGTATCTTTCCCCATGATCTTGCATCCCTGCCTAAGTCTCTTTTACTTAAGTCATGGTCATTCTGCTGGCGTGGCTCTGCCAGGTCTAGGGGTTCCGCTTATGCGGCTCTCCAGCCCGTAATCCCTCGGAGGCCGTGGTTTGCCAGAATGCACTTTAGTAAAAAAATTACAAGTTGCATAATTCGAATGAGGTTGGGTCACTGTTGTGTTCCCACATATTTTAAAAAGTTACGTATCAGGGACTCTTCTTTGTGTGAGTGTGGCCTTGATGACGGCCACCTCAATCATATTTTCTTCTCCTGTCCGCTGCTTGATCACTCAGCTTTTTTTCTTTCTCTTAGTCTTGTAGTTCCTTTTCCAACTTCTATGTCTGTTCTTCTCTCATCAAATGATATTTCCATTTTCCGTATTATAAGTAATTTTCTTTCTGACAATAATGTTAGTATATAAAGTGCTTTATAGTGTATTTTTGTGTTTGTAAGCATTTATATGTATTGTATTACTTATTTATTTTGTTTTAGGATTGCTGGTCATATATTTTTTTATTTTAAATCGCGTTCGTTTTTTGTTAACGTGACGTTGGCCAAAGTGCCCTAAATGTGGGCGATAGCCATTAATTAAAAAAAAAAAAAAAAAAAAAAAAAAAAAAAAAAGAAGTATATGGGACTCATAATTTAACTAATGATAACATACCGATCTTCATCCAGAGGATATCTCGCCATAAAATCACGTTTTGTGCCGTTTTTTCGTGCTGTTTTGAGGCCGCATATTTCGCACTTCGTTTGGCTCAGATACTTTTTCGGAGGCATTACACACACCAAAACATACACTAGTAATATAAACCCCTTTTCAATAAGTATCTCTTTTAGTAAAGTTGTAGAGAAGTAAACAAAATCCTAAATAATTCACTCAGGAAAAAATACAAAACACGGGAGAATTCGGGACTGATTGACAATCAAGGAAAGAACGAGAACCGTTGAGGAAGTGAGTGAAAGAGCATTCTTTACCACACATTGGCCACAGATATGCAATACATTTTCGCCTCGTTTCATACTCGTTTTTTTCTTCTAAGTCGCGACAGACTGGTATAAATATTTTTATTTGCGAAACTGTTGAAATTTGACTGAACTTGTCAACGTCAACGTCAAATTCACTAAAATGTCATTTAATGGCCGCGCCACACTATCAAATTGAATAAAAATGAAGCAATCAAGCCAAATTGAATGAACTAAACTACAGTGGTTTGGCTATACGAGAAGACGACGAGATAATAGTCTCGCGCGTGTGCCATGTTAGCGTTATGGACTAAACTGCCTACAACGACAAATTTTGGCGGTGCGCGCGCGCGCTATCTCACGGTCGGCATGTTAGGCCTACTGATGACATTTTAGGGCATGTCTTTGTAATAACGTCTGGCGAATTGCATTTACTTGTAACACAAAGATCACTGGTTTTCTGCGTCTTAAACTATTATGAACTACAAGTGCTGTACATATAAATAGTAAAAGTATATTTGAATTTTAAAACGGAACTGCATTTAGTGTGGATTATCACAATACAATAGCCATATTTTTCCATTCTGTCATAACAAAGTTACGTCAACTTGACAAAAAATTTAGGGACGTCGTAAATCGTTAAACGTAAAATCGATCGTTTTATTTTGCTGTGTGAATTAAATAGTATTTTTTTTAATGTTTTTTCAGAATTTCCTCTGCGTACTATCGAAGTACAAAACTCGTACAGATAACGTACTATTTTTTGTAAACCTAGATTTCTTTTGTATATAGTATATAATATCGAATTACTAGTAACTGTCTTAGTAAATTTTACGGAACGAAGCATCTTTATCCAAAGACTGACTACTAGAATAGCATACTAGACTGACTATTGATTGAATAGCATTTATTATTAATCTGCAGGATTTCACAAGTGACTCTAACGCTGATGATGATGATGACACTGATTTGGAATGTACACCATTAGATTAAACAATAGATTTTTTTATATTACAAAAATTTGTACTTGCTTTTTCTGTTTTATTTCATTATCCTAAAGTCTCATCATAATAGTACTACAACAGAAATATAGATTGGTTTAAAAATCACAGACATATAATACAAGTACTTGGTATTATATGTCTGTGTTAAAAATATTATTCGTGCAAGACACTTCCAGTCGATAATTAAAGACACACATTATTCTCGATTTGGTCCGAATTGTCCCAGCACTAATCGAAGATTTTGACATACTTCATTTCAATCAACTTACATTTAAATAGTTACGATTATTTTCAATGGAAATAATTCTGTCACATACCTGAGGGGCGGGGTGAGGGGTTACTAAATGCTAATTGGCCACAGACCTATCTGTGTAATTGGCCCATTCAACGTCAGTACAAAATGTAAACAAAGCATAGTGATGGCCGTAGACAGAGAAAACGTCTACGGTGATGGCGTACCTACCATAGATTTAGGACGTAGCAAAAAAAATTTTTGCTCTATGGTACCTACGGTATAGGTCGGATATGACGTGAGGTTCATTCAGTGGGCGTGTTTTTTATATCAGTAGTGGTCAACTGATGAAGTGTCTGAACATGTTCGCCCTGCATTAAATGTCTAGTTATAGAAAGTCTTTGATTTCAGTGACAGCCTTAACTTATAATGGCAGTTCAGATTATATCTCAGAATACAGAAAGTTCTGTATTCTGAGGATTATATATGTAGTATAAGTATGAAATCTTTGGCTACTCCCTTATTATTACTTCGTTGTTTGCTACCGCTATCTATTGGGAAATTTTGTTAACCTTTTAACATCTTCAGTTGGAAAATCTCCCATTCAGCCTAAATAATTAATTATATGGCTGTAAAAGCAGAAAAAGGACTAAACCTAACTATGACAGGGCTAAGTGGGCTACTGCTTTCTTGTCGCTCATTACTGGGCAGGCAGGCTAAAAGCCTATACCACCTCGTCTTACGTATATTACTGCCCTAAGTATGCCCCAGTAAAGGAGTGGAGACCTTGTGGGATATTTAAGTACATACCTAATTAAACTATAGATGGATATGGATGGTTGTTTTTTATGTACGTTTGTAATTTTTGGTGTGAACAATAGTTTTCTATCTATCTATCTCACCATAGACAGGGACAAAGGGAATCGTAACTATTATTCTAAAATGTTATTTATTTGCAGAAAAACTAAAAGAATATTATACCACAACTTATCTTCCACAATGTATAAAACCTATAGCTAAATACGGGACTGCCCAAAAAGGAAAGTAGATAGAAAAAGGACTGGAGCCTTACGCCCAACTCTAAATGCGGGCTGGTTAGATTTGGGCATAAGGCTCCAGCTATCTTTAGAATCATAGCTACGATGCTCTACTGTCCCTGTCTATGGTGAGATGTCCATTTATAGTTTAATAAGGTACTTCACCCTACCTACCTTATGGACCCGGGTATGTCCTAAAACTGCGACCAGAACCACCGGAGGATGGGCAGCAGCGTCGTAATAGTACACGGTGAACGTACTGCGATCCCCAAGCCGCCTGCCAAGCGTGAGGATTATGGCAACACCCCTCTCTATGAGGGAGGCCTTGTCCAACAGTGGACATTAATTGGCTGATGATGTGAAGGTACTTCAACTTCTTCAATATCAGGAGTTATATAGATAGACTAAGCCGATAGAGATCTGTGTCGTAATTTTAAACACTAGGGGCCTTACTTTAAAACGTTACTCAAGTTGATCTGTTTTAAAATGCTCTCTCAACTTCTCGCTGGCGGCAATCGTCAAACGCGAAGAGTATTGTTAAGCGTATGTCAACTTGAGTAACGTTTTTAAGTAAGGCCCTAGGCTTTTAAGTAGGTAAGTTCAATAATTTTTAGAGCTCAATATATTTAGCTATATTGTCTACGGTGTTTACGGTGAACGTACTGCGATCCCCAAGCCGCCTGCCAAGCGTGAGGATTATGGCAACACCCCTCTCTATGAGGGAGGCCTTGTCCAACAGTGGACATTAATTGGCTGATGATGTGAAGGTACTTCAACTTCTTCAATATCAGGAGTTATATAGATAGACTAAGCGTAAAGCGCGTTAAGCGTATGTCAACTTGAGTAACGTTTTTAAGTAAGGCCCTAGGCTTTTAAATAGGTAAGTTCAATAATTTTTAGAGCTCAATATATTTAGCTATATTGTCTAAAAATACTAGCTAGTCTGCTATATATGATCTACTAAAGACTGAATAAAGAGTATTATGTACTAGAATAAAGTTTATTATCACAAAGCTTGCATTGCACCACATCAATCAAAAGTACTCATAAAAGGCTTGAAAATGTTAAGCTCAGCTTTGAACAATTAAAAAACTACTACAGTCTGCTTACAATCAGTTCAGCCACGGTGAGCTTGGTTTATAAAACAATATATTAAATTCAGTCGGAAGCAGTCAATGCCATAACAGTGAAACGAACTTCGTTAGGATCACGAGCCATGAACTCCTTGCATACTTTAGCGGCGTCTTCAAGCAAGGTGTCTTCAGTAGTTGTTCCATGGTTTATAGGAAATGCTTTGTTGCCATCTAATTCAAACAGTGTCCCATCTTTATTAACAAAAGTGATAAAGTGATGGTTGACAGGTTCATCAGCTCTTGGAGTGTTAGTTTGGCCTTCCTGTGCCAATTCTTTATGAGCATTAATGATGCCTTCAGACTGCACAAAGAGGGTACCACGTTCAGAAGCATCCTTATTTTTAGCCTCATCTAAAAACTTCTTCATGGGACCATCAGAGAGCTCTATCTTCTCAACATTGTTTGCAACACCATGTACTAAGGCAACAGTGCCACAAGCATTGCTAATTTTTTGTTTCATGTAGAAAAGATCGCTTGAAATTTCTTGACCCTTGGACAAAATGTCAGCTTCCTCAGTTTTCTTATGTTCCTCATAACTTTCAGAAATTGGGAAGAGAAGCATAACGGCTAATACAGGGCGAGGCACGAAGGAAAGAAGATCAGAGTCCAAACCCATTACATCTACCATGTTCCATTTGCTAGAAACACCTAATTTCTGCATAAATTTGTTGAGCACTTCGGGGTTGGATTCCAGAGGCACCAAGATTTCCGACGACATTTTGACGCTGAAAATTTTATTATAGGTTACCGGTTCAAGGAATTTTAATTTTAATATAAAAAGTATTCTGTCTCACCAGTTGCTTCTTCTCTTGAAACTTGAAACGAAATAAGAACTGCGGACTTGCGTTGCGATCAATAAATCCAAGGGTATGGAAGGTAACAGAATTCGCAAGTCAGCGATCAATACAAACAAATGTATTATCCGTTTTTTTTCTTCAACAGACTACTGTCTTTTTGACAGTGACTTTATTTTATTTGTATGACCATAAATACAAAGTCCTTCAGTCATAATATTAAACAAGTTTGTATAGTTCCTTCGCTTAACTCTGACCGTGACTAGGACTTGCTTGATTGACTTTTATAGTGAAACTTGAAATGATTTCAATACCTACTTTGCACAGGCAAATGTAAAAGAAGTGCGACGCTAAAATCCTTCTCAAGAGGAAAGAACAAAAAGTGTTGTTTTGGAATTGGATTTATTGGATGTCATTGTCATCTACATCTAAGTAAATTGTCGAATTTCCCGTGGTGTGGTGGTAGCACAAAAACAAGGAATATACTACTCTCTAACGAGAGCACAAAAAATTCTCACCTCAGTGGTGGTAGCATCTTTGGTGATTTCAAAAATATGGAAGTTTTCTTTGTTGTGATTATAATTTAACTTGTTGAATGATATTCTGAATTAAAGCATGTGTAATATAACAAAGTTTACGTTAGTTTATCGTACAATATCGAAAAAAGCAGCGTGAAATAGCACTCCTTCGAGATGGCTGTTTGTGGACTCAGAACGATACTGTTAATCGTCTGTGTACTTGAATTGGTATGTTTTTTCTTATAGTTTTAATGCAAACAACATCGTTATCAACTCAAGTATCCTAACTTCAGTTTTGGTTGTGCGAGTAGTTTTGCCAAGTAATGTTTACAGTTAGACACTGTCGTTAACTTGGCACAAACTAGGCATTCAATTTTAATGAAACATTGAAGATGATTCACTTCACACTATTGTTTACCTACCTACTTAACTGTTGGTAATAAAAGGAAGTAATAAGTAATTTTTTTCTTAGTTCTTACTTGCTATTTCAACGCTTGGAATAACAAAGTCATAAATAAATAATATGATATGTAATTACCTAATACTTTCAAGTTTTCAAGGCGAGTAAATTTACAGTTAAGTATTTCCTATTACTTGATTTTGATTGCACTCATTAGTGCACACTAACTAAATTTATGATGATTGTAATACACCATTATCTTCTACCTAGAATCTCCTTCGCACACCTAGAGATGATGTGAGATACGGCCAGCAAAGTTTTATCATTGCACTAGCCGCCACTGCCTAAAAGCTCATCCGTATATATCATAGATACTTAGTGTAAATCTCACACTATGCATTTTACGCAAGCTTTTTGCCTCACACCTTCAATATGTGGAATGAACTCTCAATTATTATTTTTCCTACGGCATTTCTGACTAACTATAACATAGGGTTCTTCAAAAAGGCTGTTAATAGAGTCAACAAAGGT
The DNA here is from genome assembly GCA_949125355.1 of Agriopis leucophaearia. Classification (NCBI taxonomy): domain Eukaryota; kingdom Metazoa; phylum Arthropoda; class Insecta; order Lepidoptera; family Geometridae; genus Agriopis; species Agriopis leucophaearia. The sequence goes on from OX421262.1 coordinate 7,726,349, forward strand.
CGGCAGTGTATCTTGTTTGCAACGTGTGGCATATAAAAAAATAACTCTTCTTTATTGTAGAGTTCAAAGTTTACGAAGGTACCATTTATTTAAATCTTTGTCAATACGAGTTCTTAACATATTATTTTGATTGTTTCTAAAATGTTCTAAATGCAATGCATTAACTCGAGACAAAAGTAATTATTCTTCTATGTTCCAGATAATAACAGTCCAACGGCAAGTTTTTGACTTCTTAGGGTTCATGTGGCTGCCAATAATAGCAAACTTTACAAACATATTACTTATCATATTTGGTTCATTTGGAGCTGTACAATACATCACAAAGTATTTATTAGCTGTAAGTATTGCCATCACTTAAGTGGCCTACTTTGGCCCTACTTTCACTATGAGAAGTTATGTAACATAGGTGCTTAGATTATGTTAGGATTGTCAATAGAATGACTCATATTGAGGGTAAAAATTTATTTAAAATGCAAATAAAAAATTGAGCCTGTTAGAAATATAAACAAAAAAACTGAGTTATTTAAGGCATTTTAGCTAAGGCTAAGGTCACACAATGCATGCGGTGCCAGTGTGGTAATGATTGTTATAATGTGAACCTTTTTAATATTATGTTAAAAAAGTATTCATAGTAGTTACAAATATCAAACTAACTGAAGTGATAATATGAAGTGCCAAGGAATGGAATGCACTCCTTGCCTCAGTGTTGCCTATATTATAACCTGGGTCTATTGAAGACAAGAAGGAATAAGCACCTCATGGGCAAGCATGCTCCATATCAGACCATAATGTCACTTTCCATCAGGTGTTTTGTGGTAATACGCTAGCCCATTTCATCATATAAATAGCAGTAATTTAGTCCATGCATTGAAATGCTCGCCATAACACTATGTAAAGTTCTCATTTCATTGTTTCTTTATTGCTATGCTGCTCAGCTATGCTCTATAGTCTATGGAAAGGCCTAATTAGTGTCTTAATATTCAGAAGACAATGACTGCAAAGATATTTCAACTATGGATATTACGCCCAAAAACGTCCAAACCAAGAATTGACTAAAACCACATAAACTATTAAAATCTGTACATTAAGTCTGCATTTGTTGCAAACTTTATTAGATATTGTTACATCTGCACAGGATTACTTTTTGGGTATTTTTTTAATGTATAGTGTCTATACTCTAAATTAAGTAGGTAAACTCAGGATTTTGTGAATTTTGTACTAGAATCAACATCCATTTGTTTGTAAATCAACGACTGTATGCAAGGACTTTTAAATCTATAGATTACCAGTAAAGTGTTTTAAAATTGCAGTAAGTGTTTACAAATAAACATCACCATTCATAAAAATCAAACTTGCTGCAATACCACTATGACTCATTTTTAAAAAGCGCGTCTGTGAGTAATTTCTCGGTAATATGCGGGAAGTCTATGCAGTGCTGGTTGGTTTTGGCGCGCAGGTGTTGAATTCATAGCTTTAAAGATCTATGATTGAATGTTAATGTTTACTGTTACAATGTAAACTCGACACCTCTTTGTTTTATAATGCAAATTTGATTTTTTGTTGTTTTCAGTATGCTATATGGAGTTTCATGTGGCTGGTCTGGAATATATTTCTTATATGCTTCTATTTAAATCTTGGCTCGCTCAATAGGGTAAGATATATTTACTTAAAACTCCTAAAAAAATTATCAGCTGTTAGGAAACGGTTATTCACACTTGACAAAATGTATGGAACAGCTGTTTTTTAAAATATAATTAATGCTGTATTAAATACTATAGTGACCCGCCCCGGATTCGCACGGCTGTAAGTTTTATTATATATGTATATAAATAATATATAAACTTTCCGTGAAAATTTTTCTAACCGTTGCTGAAAACCGCATCAAAATCCGTTGCGTGGTTTAGGAGTTCGCGGATACACAGATATACTAGACACGAAAAGTCTCTTTATTTTATACTATGTAGAGATATGGATGAAACATGTCTCCACCACGCTGCCGGTGCTTGCTTTTTCTGAATAAACCACTCCCTATCCTACTATTATTGAAATTTCAAGTAGATTGAATTAAGTTCCATGCCGTACGACTTAAACTGTGCCATGTCCTCGACACTGAAAGGACCATCTTTTTTTAATAATAGCTTGAGCATGACCTCCACTGTACCTGATGTTACTTAAAAACGTAAGCCTGCCAAACAAAATCTCCTGATGTTATGCGAAGATGCGGTATACGACGACGGAGCACACTTCATCATCATCATTTCAGCCATGAGACATCCCTGCTGGACATCGGCATCCCCTGTCGATCTCCAAAAGAAGCACAATTACCTAATAAATCACCTTGCACGGCAAGATCATGTTTGGTATCAACTTTGAAAACTTCTACATATAATATCAATATACATATCAGTAGTTTTTATTTTGTATTATGGGCTAGCAATGTTTTGCTGGCTTGCTTTGTTATTTATCTTCACCCTCACTATTTCAGGAAAGTGGACTACTGTCTCTGGGCACAGACAGTGTAAGTTGGTGGGAGACCAATGGCTGGGGTTGTCAGCCCGTGTGGGCCGAGGTGGACGGACCGGGCTCGTGGCGGCCCATACGGGTCGATGGCTGCTTTTTGCAATGGGACCATGTGGAACTGGCCCAGTCAGCCGTGGGTGCTCTGTTTGCTGCCACCGCATTGCCACTTGCGATAATTTTGGCATTCACATCTCTTAGGAAACGAAAACCTACTACAGGTACTAATTAACTAACTATGCTACAATACTACTACTACTATGTGTTCAGCTCAGCTCACCTTCTCGTTATTTGATGTTTTTAACCCTAGGCGCAAAAAGAGAGGTGTTATAAGTTTTATGTGTATCTGTCCTGTAGCATCGTAGATCCCAAAAGTCTGTTTTTTTGTTTTGTTTGAAAGTTGATTTGATTGAGAATGTTTTTAGCTATGAATCAAGAAAATTTATTCTCCCGTTTGAAGAATATTTTATTAGAGGTTGAATTTTTTGTTTATTTATACTTGTTAAATATCACCATAACAGCTTCAAATTAGTTGTAAAAGTCTATGACAGCTTACATAATTTGCTCTTCATATTTATTTTCAGATAAAAACACACTGTCACGGCGTCCAGCATATACAATAGAATTAAGTCCGACCGAAACTACAATAAGTGAGAGCTCATTGAAGCCGATGACTCCTAGACGCGTGAAGCGGCGGTCGGGTTCGCGCGGAAACAACTCGTCGGTCCGGCGGTCGCGCCGCTCATACCGGAACGCTGGGTACCTCGCGTCGAGCGCCTCGCTGCCCAGAGAACCGAGGAGTTCCCGCCCCACTTCAGCACACTCCTCGTATTCTAACTTCCATGCGGCGCGCCCCGCCTCATACCACACGGCGGAGAGGCCGGACAGAACACAGACAGACAGAGTTTCACCAACCGAAGGTCTCTACGACCCCCCACCAATTTCAGAATCAGTCCCCATCGTTACAAACAGACATAACAGCATCGGACGCAACAGCATAAAGTCCGGCTACGATGTCGTCGGGCCGTATAAAGAATCGAGTCAGAGAAATAACGAGTCAGGTAACGTTTGCGGAGATTTGACGGCTCGTATTGATAATATAGCGCGGGGGTGGGACTGCGAGAGCGGGTGGCAGGCGCCGCCGCCGCCCGCGCCGCCGTACAGTTCGCACGACACGCCGCCGCCGGCGCCTCCCTACTGCGCGAGCGCCTCGCCGCCTCCCGGCCAACAGTACGAGGCTCAAGGTTCGCAGTACAGTGGGCACGGTAACCTGCAGCCGACGAGCTCGCAGCACCAGTACGGCGACCACCACTCGCCGTCGCCGGCCCCGCATTACAGCGGACATGCGACGCCGGCGCATCAGTACGAGGCGCATTCCAACGCCCTGTACGGTCGCCCGTACGGCTCTGGCACGCCGATGTCGCCCGGCCCGCCCGCTTACCAGGCGCTTAACGAAATTTACACTAACCTGCCTCCTTGTCAGTAATCATAGTCACTCACGGCCGTTTAAGAGCCGTATTACAAAATGGTTAGGTATCTTGATTTTTGGGCATAATACGAAAAAAATAAAGCCGTAATTGTCAAGACGAATATAAACACAAATAAACCATAACTTTTTTTTTTTTTATGTCAGAGTTATAATAAAATCTACTCTCAAACTTTCCCTCCAATTAACAAAAACTCCTTTGGTAAATTGGAGGTATTGAGTTAAATTATATTAATTTTTTCCAAAATGTTTACACAAGAATTAAAATATCTATTGACTTTTTTGTTTGATAGAATCAGAACGCCAAAAATCCAGTTTTCATTGCTTTTATCGCCCAAAAATGTGAGAGAGCTGTTCATATGTTAAGTTTAGTGTTTAAACCTGATCGCAGCGAGTCATTCCTTCAACGAGTGTTATTTATTATTTACCTAGTAGTACTTAATTATTTAATACTCTGGATGTGCCTTATTCCCAGTGGTGTTTAAGTTTTATTGTTATCGCTAAGTTACTTTAATCGATTTACTTTCTAAGGGATACAAAACTAATTTAGAAAATGTTTTTCAAAATGTAGTTTGTTTTATAAGCAAGGTTAGTGTTTTAAACACTAGTTGATTTTGCTAAAGAATTTGTTCTAAGATAGACTTTGCTTCGTAACCTTTTGGATAAGTACAGGGATCTGTTATTTTACATTCCGTGTATGAGATATTTAAGTTAGTAACTAAGGGTCCAATAATAGAATGTTTTTTATCGATGTTCTGAGTGAGATATAACATTTTTGTGTATCATATAAATGTATTATTTTCTTAGAAATTGCTACTGACACGTTTTGAAGTGCCTATACTGATATAAAGTATTGAGTCAATCCGTCCTATTATAATGTATACTGTCTACTGTTTATTCTCTGTTACAATTGTTATTTCTAAGTATAATATCGTACTGTAATATATACCCATTACCCACCCTCACAGATCTGATAAGTTTAGTTTTGCTTGAGAAATCGTAATCATGTCCACGTAGGTGTTATTTTTTAAGGCACCTAGTTAGTATTTAAGTAGTAAGACTAATAGTGAATGTTGCTCACTAAAATTCTATAGGAAGGCCTAGCACGAATAATATTAACTTGGCATCGATTTTTTGTCTTTCGTAATTTCGTGCTAGATCTCCCAGCACTGCGATTTGATAACTTGCCACATAAATTCAAGTATTAAATTGAACTTATCCATTCTTTTATTTAACCATGAACTTGTATTTTTACCTTTAGGCAAGTTCAGGTACTTTGTAAGATTTTATATGTTCTGTTAATTTTTTGACAAATAAGGACATCTGAAATTCCAAATGAGCTTTAGTAGTTTAAGAATTTATTTTAAAGATGACATTGGAATTTCCAATTAATTTTTATACCAAATATACACAATACAATAGAAGGTATTTTATTTTATTCCATTATTACCTGTCCTCAGGTGAAGATACGAAGTAGCTAAGAGGTGGATAGTGAGCTCCGTAGAAGCTCCTTAGATTTGTTTTAACAAGCAAGTATCATGCAAATAAATTAAACCAAAGGTCCAAGATTTTTAGCCTTGACAGCTAGCTGGATTAGATTGTACAAAGGAGAATGAAAATAAAAAATAAATAACCAATCACTTTTGCTGGATTGAACGTAAGATTGGTAGGTAGCTGGATATACTATAGTCTCAGAAAAAGTGTTATGCCTACAGTTTCCCTTTAACACTTACAATCCCCCTTGGTCGTCCATTTGGTCATCTCGTTTGCATTTGTCTGCCGCTCAATATTGAAGTGTGCGTTTGTAGAACTAGTAAGAATATGTCAGTGTGTGCTATATGTTAGCTTTCTGAAGCAATGAACTTGGACCTTGTAAAGTGTTGTGTTAAATTAAAGTCGAGTGTTTGGTATCGAGCATTGGACTTATATTTCTGTAACAACTTTATACAACAGATTCATACAAAATATGCCTATAACTATGCCCTAAGTCATAACATATGTCCTATTTTATAACATATTACTATTCCATTACGCTATCTAATATATAGAAATATTACATGTGAGTTTTAGAAATACAATAGGTATATGATTAAAATACAGGGCTAATGAAGACGCATACTGTTTTTTTTACATTGATATAAAATCACCTCTAACTCACACGACTGAAATTTCAACAAACAACAACAGATTCGTTACACTATTTACAAAATATCTCAACCATTCAACAGTTAGAGCCATTTATATCTCGGCTACTGCGATCTATTAAAACAAACGACATCTAAAGTCGTTACGCGGTTGGCGCGGCTCCAAGATCCCAAGATAACATGTACTGCTAATGAGAATAAAGAGAAGTCTGTAAATTCCTTACTTTGTTCCTGAACGCACGCGCATATTTCGATCAACGGTATTCATTGTCGATAGACTGCTTACTTCCTTCAAGACATTTCAGGCGTTGACTGTTAGGTATATTTCTGTTTTAGTATCGTTTCAATGGGTGGGAAATTCTGAATATATATAATGGAAGTAGATCCTGCATTACTTAGCTATTTTAATTTTAAGAAAGCAACAGTGAACTAGTGAAAGCAGTCACCGATAGATTTAATTGTCCCATCCTGCACCACACTCTTGAAATAAATTAACATAATGACATTTTCTGTTGTGTTAATTTTTATAATTATTCAAATTTATTTATTTTAATTGCAATTCTACTACTGTAAATTTATAGAACTTGTTTGATAATAAAATATTTTGTTTTTGATTTGAAAGCAAGTATTCAATATATTGTATATAATTTAAAGTAAATGCAGTACACAGTAGTGTTAGCACAGAGGTCTAGCGCTTGTGTTAGTTGATCGAAGTGCCGAAGCGGGTGAGGTCATATAGCAGGCAGCTGGGCTCGCTCAGTCCGCGTGAGGTCGGGATGCCACACGTCTACAATGAGCACGAGACGTGACCCGGTGCCGTTGTGCCACACCTCGTGCTCGAAGCTATCGTCGAACATTAGCACCTTGCCGATCTGCCACTGCCTGGAACACAAGAAGCTTATATATTAGAAGGTATTAATACCAGGCCTCTTTCCCACTGGGCACTCTGGGCTTTTGCCCAGGGCAGGGCAGTTCCTGTCAGATCACCAAACGTTAACCGATATTTATTTCGTAAAAATCTAAGGATGCCTGACGCACGTGCCTAAGCATGCGCTAAGCTACTCTACTCTCGCCCGAAAATCAGCTTATCTACTTTCTTTGTCTATTCTAACAAAATAGTGCTCTGTCAAGGTCATAGGGGCAGATAAATTAACGGAAAAAAGCAAAAACCTTTACACACATCAACAGCCAATTAACGTCCACTGGTGTACGAGGCCTCCCTCATAGAGAGGGGTGTTGCCATAATCCCCACGCTTGGCAGGCGGCTTGGGGATCGCTGTACGTTCACCGTATACTATTAGGACGCTGCTGCCCATGCTCCGGTGGTTCTGGTCGCAGTTTTAGGACATACCCGGGTCCAAAAAACCTTTAATTAGGAATAAAATAAAGTGCAGTCAGTACCTAGTGTGTTGTGTGAGCTGAGATGATAAAATGAATGAAAAAACTTTTATAGTTACGTAATACTTACCTAAAGTCAAAAAGAAAGACGCACAAAGCTGAACGTATGGTACGGCTTGCGCCACCCCCTCACAGCCTGCCATGCCGCCCCGGGCCATGGCCCTTTTGGCCCTAAGGTAAATACGCCCAGCATAGGGGCCCCATTATCCTAATGTGCCCAGGGTCAGGTTAAAGACGGCCCTGCCAGTAGGCACATTTATAACTTTAAGTGTGCATCGGATCTGCATTATCTAATTCCCTCCTGCACATTTATCTATCGGACTGCCAGTACGAAAAATCAACACCGCTTTATGGTTGATATTGCGAAAACCCGTACGAACCGCTTTGATTTCACTTTTATTGTGCGCACTGCTAGTCTGTGAAATGCGCTGCCTGAATGGGTGCACCCCGATAGTTACAATCTGGGTGCCTTCAAATGACGAGTGAATCGGTTTGTTCTAGGCAAGCGTGATCCATTATAGACCGCATCATCGCTTAACATGAGGTGAGTCGACGGTCAAACGCAAGCTTATTATTAAATAAATAATCTTAGTCTACGATGATTTTATGTCGTTGATCATTAATTCGCGAAGGTCGTGCCATCTCAATAAATGCTGGATATATTTAACATTGGCCTTCCCCCTTAAGCGTCTAAAATTCACAGCCCGGACACATGCCACTCAGTCTTGCCTAATAGTGAATCCAGCGCTGATTACAGCGTTTTGTCTTAGTGTAAAAAGCTGTTGCTTTTCCTATAAATAAATAAATAGATTTGGAGTGAACACGGCAAAACGGCCGATGAATTCTATTTACTTTTAATTTTTGGTTGTGAAGAGACCAGCTCGTATTTCGATAAGTTGTATGTCGATGGAGCACCAAAAACTAAAAGGCTTCACATAAATTTCAAAGAGTTATTTCAGAAATCTATTTAGTCTACTGTTCCTTGTTTGGAAATCCTTACCTTATCTCCTGATCCACTCTTATAAAAGTATCTTTGGTGTTGGTGAGTCCCAAGTGCATTCTCAGGCGGCAGTTAGTGGGTCCGACGTGAGGTCGCACGTGTGTCCCTGCCTCCATGGAGCTGAACTTGACCTGCCCGCGCCGGCACCCGCTCGCCGCCACCTCCGACCGCACGACACTGCAAGTGACCGGCGCGCGCGAACACCTGTTCGGCACCTCCCGACCTCGCACGAACAAATCCAACTGCGACCACTCCCCTCTCTCCTTCAAGCCTTCCTTCTCTTTTTCGTAAAGCGCTTGGGCCGCCCGACCTTCTTTTAATATCTCCTTCCAAGACTTTTCTAACGCCCGAGCTAGTCGCGCGTAAGGTGTCTTCTCTATGTTCCACCAAGGCTGGCTTTTAAGCCGTTCCACGTTGTAAAGCGAACGTTGCGCTGGTGATAGAAAATGTCCCAGTTTAGCACCGCGTTTGTGTACTTCATGCGCCTCATTGAATCTTCCGAGTAATAGTAGGGAATCTCCGAGGTGGTAGTAAAATCTTGGCTCGTTCGCCGGCCCGCTGTCGCCTTCCAAAGCTTTCGTGAATGCATCTACGGCTTCTTCGAGTTTGTTGTGGAGAGTTTTGAGAATGAAGCCATGGTGCGCCAACGCCAGTCGGTTAGTAGGCCACCGCTTCAGTGTTTCTTTGATCACTTCTTCAGCCAAGTCTACTCTGAAAATTTATTTTGTACATTAGCTTTTGACAATCGTATTATCAAAATATACAGGAACTGTATCTAAGAACAACAACACACCTGTTGGCCATTAGGAAGGAAACGGTTAAATTGTTTCGATGGATTGGGTCGTCAGGAAATCGCCTAATCAGGAGTCTGTATAACGGCTCCGTGCCCAAGTAGTTTCCTGGAAATAAAAACATTTACCTTTAAGAATGTTCGGTTTACGTTTTGAGCCTTTAAGTGTAGCTGAAAGATCTATTGCAAATAACAGGCTTAGTATAATTATAGCATATTACCAAGCTTATCATGTTATTCTCAGGGCTATTATTCACTATCTCGCATAAGATTCCTATAAACGCGTAACGCCGTAACATAAAAATATATTTGCAAAATAAACTCTTTGCCCTTAGTCTATGATTACATAAACTTGTAACGCGACCGTTTTACGTTAACTGCGTGGAATTGCCAATGTATTTTGCTAATGCGATGAGGTTCGTAACGCGCTCGTTTTGAACGGTCAAAATAACGTGGAGTAAGCTAGCACGTTTGTCATGAGAATGTAGTGTCCAATCGGAAGACGCGTTGATTCGTTTAACGTGTTTTTTGAATTTTGTAACCATTGTTACCGTTTTTTTTGTGACCATGGGTGTGTTACGGCTTATTATTGGCATGTTATATAGTTCCGTACAGAATTAGGGCTCATGTGACGCAGTCAAAACTTTTCCGCCCTGATATTGTAAATTACTAAAGCTAAAGAAAAGATGAAGAGTACCTAAACAGATAAAGGCTCACCTCTAAACTTCATTCTATCGAGTGCCCGATCCGTGACTTCTATCAGCTTCTTAACAGAGAGTTTTTCATTCATCTTGAGCAGCTCGAGGTAGGCTGCGATGGCTTTGGTCAGCAGGCCGTTGTCTCGCTTCGCTTCAGCCGCAGAGTCCAGAGCCCGTGCTATGATGTACCGCGCTCGTGCACTCGCCCGAAGCTTGGCAGCGCTCGCCCGCTCCACCGCGGCCGTCCACTCGCCCTCCGCAAGTTAGTACACAACACACTCACACACACGCAACAAACAATGCCTCGATTGACAATGTCAGCGTCGTGGCCGGACTGCATTAAGTCCTTTGCTTCTAAACTAGTATCGATAATTCAGTTTCTTTCGTTTCCCTTGCTTAGAAAGAGACATGGTTATTTTGCAATTATTCCAGCTACGGCACTGACATCAAAGTATCAGTTCGAAAATCCTATTCTAATGGGGTAGTCGAGTCGTCGGGAACAAACCAGGGGCGCCCCGCGCGGGGTGCGGGCGCGGGGCGGGGTCTGATGTTATTCCGACGAGTCTTAGGGGAAAATGACACAACGAGCAAAGTGTTATATAGGGGGAAAGTCAGATGCAAAAAAACAGTTAGTCGAGCCAATCCTGGAATTGAAGTCGTTCGATTGAGAAGTTGAAAGAAAAAGTGTTAAGAACTTAAGCTACCAATGTTGGTGTATTTTTGTATTCTGTATTTCTTTGGAAAACAGGAAGGATGCATGCAAGGAACATATTTTATCAACGCTAAATATAAATTAAGATCTAGTAAAAACTCATTTTCTTTGACTTTGGTTATTCATGAAAGCACACTTAAAAAATAAAGCACTTGAAATATGCTTCAAAAACACACCAACTATATTTGACAGATTCTGATTCGAATGTCACCAGAATTCTGATTACATGATATAGGCTACCGGACAGATTTGTTTTGACAGTTTGATTTGTAAAAAATAACAGGCTTTAGAGAAAAATATAATCCAAATGCAATTCTGTAGAAAATATTTGAATCGGCTAAAAAAGTTTAGATTTATATTCGATTCAAATTTCTGGTCACATTAGGAAGGGATGCACAGTCCCTTTCCCGCAAAACGAGTATCAGTATGGAAAATTGTATGACGCACTTGCCAGTGACGTCATTTGTGAGTATAGTGCGCTCTCTGTCTAGGAAGACATTAAAATGCTTATATCTTAATTTTGATTAAATTTTAATTTTGTTTTCGGTGAGCAGTTTTTTTAACACGCTTTTATTAGCTTGGTATGTATCTATTTAACGGAATCTTTGAACGTGATTTTCACCCCTTTTTAAACGTCGGATTTATTTAAAACTTTGCACACTTATCAAGAACCGATGACAATGCAATAATTTAAATTTTTTGTTTGTTATTCTTACCAGGATCTTCAGGATTAGCGATTTTAAAGTGTTTTTTAGTTTTTTTTAAGTATTTGAATTATTATAAGACTATTATCAGATCAGAACAGTAAAACCTACTGGACCCAGTCATACAGTAACTGTATGGGGTATATGCTTCTTGAGATATGACACCTATGCAAGCGTTTTTTTCGTGATTCAAAGAGTGGTCTTATTGTAAAAGTTATTTATAATGATAAGTTCGGAGTATTTTGTTTGCTTGTTTATTGTACTCATCATCATTAGCCAGAAGACTTCCACTGTCGAACATAGGCTTCCCCCTTAGACCTCCACACTGGACCACAACCTGCCTTCTGCATCCACTGCTCGCGACTCTCACGATGTCGTCGGTCCATCTAGTGGGAGGCCTACCTACGCTACGTCTTCCGGTTCGTTCGTGGTCTCCACTCAAGAACCTTTCTTCCCCATCGGTTATCGGTTCTTCGAGTGATGTTGCCTGCCCATTGGTCTTGCAAATTTTAATACCTATGTCGATGACTCTGGTTATTTGGCAAATATCCACGTTAGTTGTACGACTAGTGGGGTTTATAATACCTGGCGGAGGTCCCGCTCAGCGTGGTTGAGCTCATCGCGCCAGTACGCGTCACTGGGCTCGCCCGGCCACTCGTCTTCTAAACTGTTACCACCGTCTTCTGAAAAATTATACCCAATTAAAATATGTTTAAACAAGCAGTCCGATTTGAATTTTTAACTGGACTGAGGAATTATGGAAACTGATGTAATTTTCACACATTTTATTTATATTACACGGCAATTACTCACGTAAGATTAGGCCGGTTACTCCGACTATAGTTTCAACCGCATTCGGCGATCTTTATCAAGGTGAATGCCGCGGCTGCGTCTCGCTTGGCACTGCGGGCCGCCGCGAGACGCGCACGTGACAACAACGGATGCTGATCGGATGCAGGGGTGGGGGTGAGTAGAGAAATATGTTGCGCCGGCCCTTACGTGTGCAATTCTCGTGTAATATAAATAAAAAGGACTAAGGAATATTTAACTTATAATTGGCTTGCGTTTGACCGCTAACTCGCTTGAAGTTAATTGATAATGCAATAGACTGACCACAGACCTATATCTATGAGACTGACTGACTGACTGAGACTGACTACGCGATAGACTAAAATAAGTTCTACATATCATAATTAACTACAGGTTTACGCGGAAAAGATGTACTAAGCCGAAAGGGGTCCATAATACCCATCAGTATAAAAACTTTTACTATGGGACCAACCCTGAAATAGCGAAAGAAATATCAGCTGTTCAATAGAAAACGGTCATTGACACTCGACGAAATGATTGGAACGGCAGTTTTTTTTTCGCGATTTCAGGTTTGGTCCCACAGTAAAAGTTGTTCATAATGATGAGTACAAAAGACCCCTTTCGGCTAAGTACACACTTTCCGCGTAACCCGTATACAAGTGTGCACATTCAGAGGGTTATTGTAGAAGCTGACACTTGATATCGCTATCGTTTCATCGCTTGTGCACGCTATTTTTTTATGCGCACGAGCGGGAAGGTACGATCACAAGTGTCACCTTATCTTATAACTTGTATGTGAGAACCTTGTCTCTTTTACGCTATATAACCTCAAGAAAAAAAAAACATTTTTTTTTAAATAAAATCAACGTTGGAAAAAATTGATCATGCATCAGAATAAACTTATCTGCTATGCAATTACTCGATCAAAGCATCTATAAAAATCTACCTCCTTATTAATAAACATTTTAATCTTGGAATACTTCTTTTTCTTTTGTCTTTTTTGGTCGACTAAATGTCAAAGACAGAAAAAGACAATTCTGAATAACTTTTTTTCCAAGACTACATATTTGGAATAAGGAAGTACAATATTAATGTAAAATAATCAATTAAATAATCACTCACACGGTGTTAGTCAAGCCATTAGTTGGTTAATATCAAGCGCAGTAACAATCGGGAGCGAGAGACCACACTAGCGAAATCCTCTTTACTCTTTCTGCCGGGTCGCTCGGGCTCGGGCAGACGTCCGTATTTAGCCTCCAAGCGATTTAGGAGCTCAGCATCATCAACATCTGATATTTCTTCTTCTTCTTCAAAGTCTTCGGCGATATCTTCTTCTTCAATAATTTCAACGTCATCATCTTCTTCTGGAGTCGGTTCTTTTTCTACTACTTTTGGTGGTTCTTTTTTCTCTGTTGATTTGAGCATTTATTTAAGGTAGGTATCCATAGGCACGCATCGTATAGCGCTGAACTCTTACTAACTACTTATTAATTTGTGCCAATTTTTAACAACTCATCAAGTAGTTAAGTTAGTATGAATTCTGTACGATGTGAGCTTGTGGATGCCTACCTTTAACCGGAGGGTTTGGAAGCTCTTTGGTTGGAGCAATCGGTTTAAAAACCGGTTTCGGAGGTTCTATTTTTTCTTCCACAATATCTTCTTCTTCTTCCTCGACTTCCTCTTCTTCGTCGCTGTAAAATTCTTTGTCGACTGTGTCTTTCTCGGCGGCTACTTGTTTAATGTCCTGCGATTATTACAAAAACATAATTATTTAAGTTCATACTTTACAAATAAGTTGCATTTTATAAAAAAAAAATTTGTTTACTCTGCATCTTTATTTGTTTTTTTTCTTTCGTGTTTGCAATAAATACTAAGATTTTTACATAAATTATAGATCTTACCTTAGACACAACAATTTCTTCTTCTTCGTCATCATCGTCCTCCTCAGGTGGAGGGGCAGATTTAACAACTGGCGCTTGTCTTACGACCTCTTTCTGAACCACTGGTCGAGATACTTCTTGCGGTTTAGGCGTCACTAGTAATATCGAATAGTGTTTATAGAAATGTTAACAATCAAAATGTATAAATTTAATAACAATTCAAGTATTAAAATTTGTGAAGAATGAAACTTCTAAAGAGTTGTAGCACCGAAAGATGTAAGTATTAGAAAATCGACTGCTGAAAGTAGTTTCTTATGGTACTATATCACAGCTTAGAGGTCCTTCTAAAAGATCAATTTGGTCACAATTTAAGATTACAAAGAAGTGAGATCTTCTGAGCAATATGAATAGAAGAGTATTTGGATGAACTAAGCCAAAGATCAAGCTCAGTGGCGAGTATTAAGAGATGACAATGGCAAAGAGTAGAGTGACACTGCCTTAATAATGCTTGATGATCAGACGTATCAAGATTTCTTTCTTTTTCTTGTGTAAAAAGATAATTTTATTCAGTAAATCGATTCGCCAAAATTTTACTCTAATACATTCAATAAAAATGTCAAATAACTCTATGTCTTTATTGTATCCTGTTTCCTTTCCACGATATACGGCTGAATCAATTTTGATATTTGTCAAAGAATCCTATGTCCATGCCTATAAAGCACACCACGCTTTATAGGCATGGACATAGGATAATTTTTACCATATATCCAATCAATGCGGGAAAACTATTTTTAGTTTTCCCGCATACATCGAATTTACCTGCAACTTTTATTGCGAGTAAACCCGCGTAATGGCGCAGCTAGTGTTTATTAAAATTCTCACCAAGTGGAGACACTGGTTCGGCGATAAGAGTCATTCTCCGATCGGACAAAGGGGTTTCTTCTCTTGTATTCACTTCATCTTCGTTTTCTGTCATAATCGATCACAAAATGGGTATAAAGTTATATGATTATTTACGGGATATTTACCGTGGTAAGGTTGTAAAATGGGTATACTTTAAAATGTATGGTAGACTATAATGAGCAAAAAAATAAGATATTTCACAGACACCGTGTGAAATAATTTTTCGTGGAATTTCTTTAGCAGAATGCAAATTTTATCTATTCGATCAGGTTATTGAACTGTGATATTGCAAATTCATTGTAAGACGAGTTGATGGAGTAAACTAAGATAATTTCCACTGAGATGTTGTTACAGGCGTCAACCTTAGAATTAAGTTGTTTATTTAAGATATGGAATTGCTTGACTCTACTAGAGAACTCAAAAAAAAAGCATTTTTTATAAGCGATTGCAATGCAATATGGCTTGAGCTAACAGGTGAATAAGGTATGGAATGGTACGCACCGCGCGGCGCCGTGGCGCGGCGGAGAACTGCCTGCGTGGCCACCAGCAGCGCCCCGCCCACCACCAACTTCAGCCACACTGCAACACACACATACGTCTCTCATTCTCAATTTATATTATACTGACTACGAAAGTTATGCGCTATATACTAGTATTGCGCCTCGGAAAATTTACTTTTAAAATTTGTAAACACACAACAATTTTCCGGCTGTCAGTGTCTCATTAGCCTCTTAGTGAGAGTAAAATCTATCGCTTTGAGATGAGATCGGAAGTCGGGTAATTTTTATACTTTTTAACTGACTTCGGAAGGGATGTATTTTTCATTTTTTTTTAAGTATGTACAACATAACTTTCATCGTAATATTGTAAATACTTTTATGTTATAACAGGTTTTATAGTTATTCCTGAGTTCAGTAACTTTTTCGTTATTTAAACCGAGTTTAAAAAAAGGTTTCAATTCGTTAGTTTTTTTTTTGTTTGTATGTTAGCGATATTTCAGCCCATGGGGATTTTGGAGATTCTTTTTTATTGAATAGGATATATCTCAAAAGTGGTCCCATTCAAATTTGATTAATACATTCTAGCTCTAAGGATAGAAAATTAGGGGATGAATCCCGTTCAACGAATTTTTCGTTTAATTGATTGTAAAATTTCATAAAAAATGTATTAATTACTTAGGATATCATTTGAACGTAGCTCCTCTGCAATATTCGATAATAACGATTAGTTTGTAAGGGAAGAGATAACTATCACGTGCAGCTGCACTTCATAGTTTCGGGAGATAACTGCACACCGATAGATACTTAACAAGCGATATTCAAGTTAGGAAGGTAGGAACTCAAAAATACCATACATTATAAAGTGTGTGTTTATGTATGTGTGTTTATATATTTCATCAAAACTCGCGTGAGGATTCATTATAAATTATTAACTAATGGCTCACAATCACGTCATGTTTATCGGTTGGTTTAGGAGCCATTAGAGCTCCTTGACAGTACCAGTGCGCGGGCGCCTGATGAAAGAGCTCTGATGGCTGCGAAACCGGTCGTTCGTCTCAACCAATAAACATATCGTGAGTGTAGGCTGTTAGGTAATAATATGTGTTTAATTACTTAAATAAAAATACAATTCACTTAAAAACATACTTACACTCTTAATAATAGTATTTCTATGCCAATGTTTATTTTTTTTACAAGATTAATTAAGTAGTGTACAAAACACTCTAAAATCCACAATACGTCGCAATGGTCAAAATATATTGAAGCGAAATAAAAGAAATATGAAATTTGTAACATTTATTTTTAGTTTCATCTTTTTGTTAAACATTTTGGTGTTACAAAGCCTATTTATTTTAACACAAAAAGCCGCAGAACTTAGAGCTAAAAATGTTCCCAGAGTTGATAAAAGTAATGGTGACAAGCATTTAGTAATTTTAAAGTAGATTTTAGTAATAAGGTTCGATAATGTGGTAGCACTCGAAGAATTCAAATATGCTCCAAAAAGGAAACTTTCTCCCCTGATCTACAGGGTCACCCGGAGTGGTGGTATTAAGCAGAGAAGAAGTCATTGTACCTACTCATCGTTATGAACAACTTTTACTATTGAGCCAACCTTCTAATCGGGAAAAAAGTCTTCAGCTGGTCCCTATAGAAATTTATGCGACAGCTGAATTTTATTTCAGGGTTGGCCCCATCTAAAAGTTGTACATAATAATATAATAAGTAAAATGACCTCCTTTCGGCTTGGTGCAAATATTCTGTGTAATCCTGCATAATTCAATTAAGATAATAAGTCTCCTGGAGCTGTCATAACGTCACTATCGCTGTTGCCTTACGCGACCATATGTACAGGAGGTAGGTCCAGGTGGACAGATTAAATTCTGTCAGCCCCAAATGACTATATTTTAATAAACTTACATAAAATTTTGATAAATAAAAAGCACATGCAGCAGACTTCCACAACAATCACACACAGTCCAAACAGTAGAGCACAACGAAATACATGCGAATGCAACTGTGATGTAGGCTATCAACCATAAGGGCAACAATAATCCAATGGCCATCGAAATATATAATAATAAAAAACATTGAAAAAGAAAAAAAAAACACTAAGAGACATATTGCTTGCAAAATGTTACTATAGCCTAGACGAGTATTTAGAAGACAAATCAAGAATAAATAGATCCTTATCGCACTTTGTTGCTATACCCAATAAGGGTCATTATGTGATAACCTACCGTAAACATGCTACCTTACATCTGTATGTGAATTACATACAATATGCAATAAATTATTGAGTATTGAGTTGTATATGTATGGCGTTCTCGCAGTTACATTTCTATTTATCACGTGTAAAAATTGGATAAAACGAAACAGGTCGCAAACGGAAAAGGTTATTGCGTTTACTACTGTGCCAACTATCATCATATAATATGATAGCGCCAATGCTCTCTGCAAATGCTATTAACAGTCCAATCGCAATGGATTCGCAAAGAATGCACCTACTTGAATATCCACTTTAAAATTAGATGGATATTTAAATAATAATTCATACAAACAAATCCAAATTCACGTCACGAGCGGGCCTTTCTGCTCCTAGCCCGAATATAAGCATCCTAATTTTTAAGTACCTACATGAGGTGGATTTTCAAACTGGATCATTCCAATACGATAGAACTTTGACAGCGTTTGTTTAAAGTAGAATGCTGATCAAGAAAATAATTAGTCCCATGCCTTTGAAAGTTCAATTGGAAGAATTAAAGTGACTTAAGCAGTAACAACTTCCCACCCTGTATGCAACAGTTTTAGTCAACAAATTGGTGCAAATAGCATTTATTTAAATCCCTGCTCACCAATAACATGCCAGTACCAATGTCCTGATTTTGAGCGAAACAATCAATGTTCAGTTAATGCCTATAACATTTAACTAGTCTGAATTGTAGGCATTGGGAATGAATCTGGTGTAATAGTTAGTGGTGATGAGAGGTCTTTGTAATCTTTAGTGTGGTGTGGTATAAAACAAAAGAATTGCTTACTGCCTTGAGATGCCTGTTCTTTCTCCTTACGCAGAGCTTCCTGCTGGCGTTCATATTCTTCTTCATCAGCTAAAGTATCTTGCGGCTTCTCAGTCGATGTTGCATCTTCCACCTGTTTATTTGAATTAGTTAAATGTATGACCTAATAGTTGACACCGGCGTGGCGCCATAAGCAGCCAAAGGCGGTATGGAAGGTGTCGGGCGGGTGAAATTTTGGCAGATCCATGCTTCCATTACATAGGCTATATTTATTACTAGAATGTTTAAAATATAAATCTCGTCCCCTGCGAAGCCGGGACGGGCGGCTAGTAATCTACACTAATATTATAAAGAGAAAAGATTTTTCTTTTTAGATGTTTGTAAGGAATTAACAAAAAATTCTGTCACCATTAGATTGCTACATTATCCCTGAGTAACATATTATAAATGTAATATTTAATATTATAAATGTAATATTCAATATTATAAATGTAATATTTAATATTATAAATGTAATATGTAATATTTATTACTAGAATGTTAAAAAAAAAACTCCACCTATGCAAAGCTGTGACGGGCGCCTAGTCTTGTATATTAATCTTGTAAGTACCTCAACAAGCGGCTTGCCCCTAGGCACTGGTATGGGCAGCTCCTCGGGCAGCTCATCCAGCTCGTCCAACTCATCCGGCTCCAGAAGTTCCACATCGTCATCATCCGCGTCAGCTTCTATTGAATCTTCTGGAACGCAAAACGAAATAATTTATAAGTGGTTAAGTTAGAAAAGGGGTGAATAACAGGCACACTACTGCGTTTCGGAGAGGTCTAAGTCCAGAAGTGGTTTGGACGCCGATTGGTCCGGTGAAGTCACGAGCGCAGTACTGACATTCTATTGGTGGGTTTTATTTGGTCCCCTTGTACTGTGTTCCCCTAACACTGGGCATCTACACAGTAGAGAGTAGTTGGTTGACATGTCTACTAAATTACTTATATTTTAATCCAAGGGTGTTTGTTACTGCTGTTATACACAACAATAAGGCAACAGACTCTTTTTTTGACACTTAACAGTTTTTTTTGCATGGGTATAGTTTAGGGCTGGAGAATAGTGACAATTAGTATTAGTAGTGTTGACTGCCCCGGTGGCTCAGTTGGTAGTAAACCTAACTTCTGTGCTTGGGGGCGTGGGTTCGATTCCCATCTAGGACAAACATTTGTGTGATGAACATTTGTGTTTGTTCTATGTCTGGGTGTTAATATCTATTGAAGTATGTATTTAAAAATATATATGTATGTATATCAGTCTCTGGCAGCCATATTACAAGCTTTGCTTAGTTTGGGGTCAGATGACCATGTGTGCAATAATGTCCCAGATATTTATTTTTATTTTTTAATTATAGTAGTGACTACTAGTGTTTATCAAGGAAAAATTTACGGTTCTTTAGGGATTGCCCACGTTAGTAAAACAGCGAGGTGGAGCTAGTGTTTCTATAAAACCTGCCCATTTTATAAATGGACGGCCCGGGCGGAATATTCTGAAAACGTTTACAAATAACTTTGATTCCACTGCTGATTTGGTTATTGTGCGAACAGCTAGACTGAATTGTGCTACCTGAATGGATGTTCCTCGTTATTGACAATCTATGACTCTTTAAGTCGCAGGTGAATTGGTTTCAAGTTTCTAGACTACATTGCTTACCATCAAAAAAGATGGCAGTCAAGCACAAGCTGATTTTTCTATGTAAAAATAAAACATTATGAGCTATATTATATATGCATGTTATAGTAATGGAATGGTTAGTGGATGGTACTTACCTTCACTTTCTTTAGGTTTCCTTGACTGTGTCTCCGTCGAGACATTTTCATCAAATACTTCTTCCTCAATGTGTTCTAACTCGACGTTAGAATCGTCCTCATGATGGTCGTTGTGCTCCTCATGATCCTCGTCATCCTAAATTGAAATGTTGTTAGTAGTCCGTATGATTTAAACTTTATTTAAATACACAGTTTTATTCAAATATCAAGAGGCCTACATTACCTAAAATGTGCTGATATGTTTAACATAATACTTCTTGTTAACGAAAACATGAGAGTAGGTACTTTGATAGAATACCTTATTAAACAGTTACAATTAAAATATAAAATAATAACAAGCTTTAAATTAAACTATGCTTTTAATTTTATTTAAATGTTTATATTTTCATTTTAGCGGTCTTATTTTTAAATCCAATTTATTTATTACGCATATTGTAATGTCACCAAAACCAATATGTATGCAAAATATCGGCAAAATCGGTTAGGAAGTCCTAATAACTGGTCCTAATTCAGCTTGCAAGATTTGGCCTAAACCAACAATCATTGCAAGTTAAATAAAGGTATATTATAATAAATGGGTAAGAGTTGAAATCACAATGCCAAACTTTCCAGTTAAGTGGAATTCTAGGGCGGAGTTCCTTTATAACAAGACCTTGTACAGAGCGTGTGCTCTGCTTAAAATAAGCTAAGTAGCCAGGCTTTTATTATATTGTATGCATCAATATCACCGAAACTTAAAACCTAAAATGCATAGTTATATACGCATAGTTTGTGCGTAGTACTACACAAAATGAGTCAATTGAAGTCACATGAGTAGATGACATGACGTTTAATTTGGGCAAAATTTCAATAGAGTATATAAATGAGTGCAAAATCTGGCACATAACAGTATCAACACGATCATGTTACAACTATAAATGATGTTGATGAACAAACACCACACCAAGAAACATCACAATAAAAATTATATCACAGTTGTACAAAACAAACTGAAATTATAAAAAGTTCAAGACTAGAAATATAAATTAGCAAGTACTACGTATTCCGCATTCGTCTCATACCTATCAAGTAATTTAAATTCATCTGAAGTATATTTTCGATTGTTATTCAATCCACAACATTCACAGTAAGCAAAGTTATAAAAATAGCACATTCCTAGAAAGATAAACACTAAAACAAATCACTCAAATCATCACTCTGTTACAAAAGTTTTTAGTCCAGTTTTGATTATAGTACTAGAAAACATAAAATTTTGAAAAGCCTTTTTAAATGTTAGTGCCAATCATCGCAACACAATTACTAGTTAGGAATTTTTAACAAACAGCACACTTTTTCTATGCACCTCGTTTTCATCACTGTTCTCGTTATCATTTTCTTCATTCGTGTTTAGTTGATTTTGCTCATCATCATCGTGTTCCTGGCTATCATTATTAGTATCATCGACTTGGTCATCATAATTTTCTTGACTTTCATTATCAGCTATATCTTGTTGATCACCATGCCTTTCTACACTTTGATCATCATCTTTATCATCATTTTGCTCATCATCATCATCATCGTCGTCATTCACCTGATTTTCAGTGCTTCGGTAATATCTCCTATAACTCCGTTCTTCAACTTCATCCTATTAACATTACATAGATTAAGACCTATGTACATACTACCAACCTATGTAAATAATTTAAATTATTGTATGTAAATTCACACCTCATCTTCGGCTGTATCCAAGTTTTGTTCTTCACTATCGTTGTAGTTTTCATCGGCTTGTTGAGAATCTGTCTCTTCTTGATCTGCTTCATCTTGCTCGTCGTCGTTTTCATTATTTTCTTCACGAGAATCATCTTCATCGTCATCGTCGTCCTCTTGATTTCTATCATCGTCATCGTCTTCATCCTGATTTCTTTCATCATCATCATCATCCTCTGGGTTACGTTCATCATCCTCTTCTTCATCAGCCTCGTGACTTTGTTCCTCATCATCATCATTGTCATCGTCCTGTTCATCCTCATGGCTTTCGTCATGATCTAACCCACCGCTGTGATCATCATCATCGTCTTCATCATCCTATTTCAGAAATTCCATATAACTCTAGGAAAGATAACACAAAAGTATGCTGTGCTTTGAGCAAAACTTTATTATTAGCTCTTTATTTGCTAGTATAGAATAGAAGTTAAATTAAGATGTTAATCTGTGCCTATATTTATATAAATGACTTATTAATAATTTGCATAGCATATTACTAATGAATAAAATAACTGCATGAACTGTTACTAATCAAGACGCAAAGAAATATAGCTGTATGAATAATATTTACTGGTAATTTTAAGAAAATGTTTAAAATATCAAAACAAATAACTGCGACACTGTCTGAACAAGAAGAGTGGCGGAGGCGAACAAAAACCATTGTGTCCTGTATCATTTGTAAGACAAAGCTAAACTTCAAGTAACAAAACTTGACTGATTAAAAAAAAACTGCGTGTGCGGGCGCGAAAAGGTGACATCATTCCACGGTTGATTTTCAGAAAACGCAAAAGAAATTCTACTTTTTTTGTTTGAACAATTAGACTAGAATGCGCTGCCTGAATAGGTGTTCCCTGATAGCATTGACAAAATTCTTCATCGATGCTGATAGTTACAATCTAGTCTTCAAGAGTGAATCGGTTTTTTCTAGACAAGTTTGCTCCATCGTAGACCTCATCATCATGTAACATCAGACGAGGTCCGTTAAGTGCAAGCAGGATTATAAAATAAAAAAAGAATGCCAACACTGCTTTCAATATTTCTTCAAAGAGTGTCGGATCTAAGAGTTCTATTTAAGTTTTTTCCAACTCACATGGTGATTTAGTTCTAAGGTGTGTGCGTCGTGGTGGTCATCATCATGGCCCTCTTCAAGCCAGCCTTCTAACACCCCTGAATACCTCGATTCCACCGAGTTTGCTTCCACTGCCAAACAATCAATAATTTTACTGTATAATATAAATTAATTTATTATACAATTTTAATTAGATATTATCTTACCAATAATGTTTATTTACTTTTAAAATTGTTTATTTGCTGACATCAACTGGTTTAAAAAAAAAACATATATTTCATAAGAATAACATTAAAAACTGAAAAACCATTGGAATGGAAATTAATTTTTTGCCTTTGCATCTTGAAAAAGAGCATCTGTTTCATGGCTAACAGTGAATAAAACACCCTTTTACTCACTGAGTGAAATAAAATAATTTTTAATTTGGAACAAGAATGATATACAAATTATGTACAAAAAAATTATAAAATGTACCTGAATGGAACTATTTCATTGAGCTATACAATTTATATTAAGAAAAAATATCCGCCAATTTTAAGTAGTTAAGTTTATTTTTTTGTTCTATTAGGTATTGTGCGAAGAGAATGTAATGCTACGCTAAGAGTGCTGGGTTGTTTTAGGTCTTTAGTTTTTTTTACTAGACACTGAATTTCGATAACTGTTCTTTTTTCACTGTAAATTTCTAAAGTACATATTTAATCCTTTGTTCTCTTATTACTAACCGATTATTATAATGGTATTATACTATTTATTTTCTCGGAGTCAACGTAATGGTAAAAAGTAAAGTATATAACTTGTGAAAAACAAACTCTGTCCTTGTACCCCTCGCTCTGCTCAGGATTCTACTCTCGGGATCCAACTTACTTCCTAGTATTAAATTTCCTTTTATCTACTTTTGTGCATTTATAATCAGCAGACCAGAATCAGGTTTTGCAATTTGAATTTGACAGTTGCAAAAAACTGTGCTAGAAAAATCTTGGAACAAGTATAGTTGTTTGTTAACATGTATACACAAGTAATACAAATGTGAATGACTGTGTCCCTGCTGTTGAATCAGTTCTTTATAAAATTTGGCCATAAAATAATATGCACATTGTGCACTATCTGTTAGGACAGATATTCGATACTTCTTTGGCTGTATTTTTTTTTTTACTCGAAAGTCAGTGGTGACATTGCAGAGCACAGCAAGTTTGTGAAATAAGTTGGAAGCATATCTATTTATTTAAAAGATGATAATGTTTCCTTCTTTTTTACAATGGTAAAGATAACAGAGAGTTAACAGACTAAGAGACTAGAGTTATCTATACCAGTCATCTTTTTAAAAAGATTAACCATTGATCATGGTTAATCTTTTTAAAAAGATATAACTAGCCAAATAAGTATAATCAAATATCTACCATAATAATTCAATTATTTAACTTATCAGTCTTACTTCTTTGAGATAATACTCACATTCTGATAGGCCTCTGTTCTCTAGTATAATCAGACCAATAAGGGCCACAAGCACTGCTAGCAATGAGAAGAATATGACTTTGGCGCACCAATGACCCCCTGTGCTATGTTCATGGTGCGAGTGCATGAAGACGTCGCCCTCCCCCAGTGCCGCAGCTGTGCCACGAGGCTCTTCAATGCCAAGATCATCTGAAATACGATTACAACCGCTCTAAAAACTAACTCTTCATAAGTTATATAGTCCAAATTATTTCCATACATACCTTTCTTTTTCTTTTTATCTTTACGCTTCCTTGGTTGAACGTCGCCTGACATGGTTCACACAGATCTGTCTGGCGCTCTGTAGGCGTCAGAAACTCACTTTATTGTTTCATAACCCTGAGTAAACAATGATGATACAATGAACTTTCGTAAATGGCTATATGGCAACTGGCATACAAGATTCCAAATGCGCAATTTTCATGAATAAAGAAAATGTCTGGCGCACGTTGAAATGTTAAAATAACCTACGTAGTCGTAGATTTACCGCGGCAGCTTTCTTCGACTTATTTTAGAATTTTAACCCAAAAATAACCGGCGAAGACAGCTGACGAGAGAGACAGGGATAAGATAGCAGAATAGTTTTTGAACGAATATAAATAACTTCTTGAAGTTGAGACTTTTAGCGTAGCAAGAAAAAAAATCTTCATAATACTCCTTTAATTAAGAAAGCTTATATGATTATTTCGCCGGTCACGCTCAGTTTTGCCACTCATAATTATTATAATAATTCATCACCATCAAAGCCTAAAGCGTTTATTTATATCCCGTTTTTTTTTTTAAGCGTAGTGGTTTTTGGACGATCTGATTAACGGCACAGAAATCATCATACTGTCAATTTGACAGTGTCAAAGTCAAACAAATGAGATGGAAGATTTTTTTATTCATACTTTCATAACTTTCAGCTTAAACATCGATTCATCCTTTTCTCGCGCGTAGCTTTTTGCATTTGTTTTCCTTATCCTAGGTTATGACTTACGATGACGTTAGTTATCAAAATCAGCTGATAGTCATATGGAATTTAAACTATTATATTATCAATAAAATGTAAACAAAAATATGAGTCGAACTGAAGTTATTGTTTTATTCGAAGGATATTCCACTTTATGCGATCCTTACGAGATGCGAGCTAACTGTAGCTGTGTACTCATTAAAGGAGAACATAGAATCATTGTAGATACCATGACTCCGTGGGATTCTGATAAAATCATAACCGGTACGTAAACTACACATAAGCGCTTGCTTGAATAAATACGATTTTACATTTTATTACATAAATTATAAACCGTTTCGTATATTTTAGCTTTAGCCAATAATCAGGTGAAGCCAGACGAAATAAACTATGTGATATCAACTCATGGACACTCTGATCACATTGGAAATAATAATTTGTTTTTGAACGCAAAACACATTGTTGGCTTTAGCTTTTCTTATCAGGACAGATACTTTTTACATCCTTTTGACAAAGGTAACTAAAACTTTGGTATATTTTTTGTAGTCAAGTAAATATAAGTGTCATTATAATTAACATTGAAATTTCTATGTGCAGGTGAAGAATATATCATTAACAGCAGCGTCAAAGTAATTCCAACTCCAGGGCACACACTCTCTGATGTAACAGTGGTTGCAGAGAGTACAGATGAAGGCATAGTTGCTATTACAGGTACCTATGAGAAGTTCATAAAAACACATGCTATACACGTGCTGGTTCAATTCTGAATTCCATCTTAATGTCCAAGAAACTAATAATGTTACTTTCTCACTGCCTCTATTATGTAACTTGGTTGGCATTTGACCACAAACTCACCTGATCTTAAGTGACGATAGTAGATTAACCTAGCCTGAAGTGGGAACTGGCTCTCAAGTGATTGACTTATCACTGTAACAAATCATATCTTACAGGTGATTTATTTGAAAAGTTTGAAGACATTGAAAACCCAGATATATGGAAAGAAGCAGGCAGTGAGGACCCGGAGCAGCAAACAAAGAATAGATCCATTATAGCAGATATGGTAGACTGGATTATCCCAGGCCATGGAACAAAGTTCAGGGTAACCGGTGAAGTGAGAGAGTCTTTACGAAGACAGACTTGTACAATTCAAAAAAGTAAAGAGCTTTGACAACTGTGTGACGTTATGACGTGACTGTTGTTGTTGACTGGATTTGCATACTAAATTCATTTTCTGAAACATGGTATTCAATGTATTTTTTGTAGAACACGCTTCTATGAAAATTATACTAATGTTGCTAGAGTAATTCTTGGCCAAGTTTTGTCTCCTGCATTTTTTTCTAAACATATTAATAGGATTGACCGCCAACTCGCTTGATGTTAAGCGATGATGCAGTCTACGACGGAGCATGCTTGCCTAGAAGAAACTGATTCACTCGTAATTTGTAGACATCCAGATATTGTATGTATGTGTACAATATTTCAATATGCAGAGGTTTTATTGTTTTATGAGACAAAATTATACGTGACACTTATGACAATGCTCCTAGGCAAGCTTCTAGTCGGCGCCCCTCTGGCTGCTACACAAAGTTACAGGTGGGTTTAGGTTGTCTATTATTTTACTACAGAATGAGAGTGGGTATTTCCTTGAAAAAGAGTGGCCGTCTTATAAGTCTGTTTTGCACCTAAAGGTAGCATTCCAACAATGCAAGTGACCCACACATCACCCGACGCGGTTACTGCATTCTTTAGCACTCCATATAAATTCATACTGAGCAGTGGGTCCCGCGATGCGTCTGCAAGTTATAGCCATGTTTTTTTGTGATTTGGTTAGTAGGCAGATTTAATGAAATCTTAAATTTACCCAAAATATTTATGCATATTTTATGTGAATATCAATGCAATGTTTCAGAAAAGTACTGTACAAGCTTTGGCCCAAATTTTCATGTTTGTCGATAACAATCCTTCTGTTACTGGCCACTGCAGAAATGTACTGTTACTTTGCACATAAAAATAATTATTTTATTTCAAGCACACTTATTTGTGTCAGTCTGTCACAATAAAAAACATAATTCAAGTAAATCTTTTATTAAACATACAGGAATCCCTTGCTCTTAAATGGAAAAATGTACATGACAGAATAAGCCTAGCAATCCAATAAGTGAAACATTGGTACATGGTATAAAATTGGAAAGACTTAGGAGTCGTACTTGACTACTTATCTAAAGTGTAAGGTTTGCTTGAACAGCTGTTTCAAGCAATTCTAATTTAAATTTTAAGGGTTGACGTTAAGCTGAGATGTAACTATAAGTATTTTGGTTTACACTACTAAAGGTGGCATTCCGATTTTGGGTGGTGCAATCATCTGCTTGCACACGAACAAAATAATAATAATAGCTAGATAATATTTGAAGATTAATTTTATAAAGGTAAGGCTGAAATTAAAAAAAAAAGTGCTGCTATTGGACCAACGCATCAATACTAAAACAACTCAAGATCTAGACTAGACTGAACCACTTGTGTCAAACACATTTAAGAATTCAGTGATGAAATGAATAGGTATTATAGGATAGCTGGTTTTCCTATACATGTCCTCCCCTGGGTTGATGCTTTGCTCCCCGGCGAACACTTAGTCAACCGTCAAAGGCCGTTGACTTAGTAAACAAACAAAACCATGGTTTTGTAGATGATTCGCACTATCTTAGACACCATCATTGAATGAGGTGACGCCACAGAATAAGGACTAGTAAATGTTGCGAAGGATGTTATAAAAAGGTCCTTGCATGTTACATTCTTTACTCATATGCCAAAATTGTTCCTGAACGAAACATATATTTTTGACAGGACGGCGAATTACAGGGTTGTACACTTTTTTAATATACTAGGGATTGGGACATGACCTCTGCAAGGCTCCAAAAGCTACAATATTATTTGACAGACGGCTTTGTACGCTTTGTAAATCACGTGATGGATTCTATGCTACTAGTCCTTATTCTGTGACTGACGCAATTATCAGAGTGAGAGAGAGAGAGAATGATGGGAGATGAGGAGATTGGGGGGGGGTCAAAACTTTTAGACACCAAGAGCATGACAGGAGGAGGAAGACATGTGAGCGTTACTAATTGCTCAGAATAATAATAAGTAAATTAAATATCGGAATGCCACTTGTCAGACAATTTTACGCCAAAAAGTATATTTACAACCAAAAATATTTTTTTTGTTGCTATAAATGAATGTGCCTAATTTTTTAGCTAGGCACTTAATTTTTTACTAATCAAATATGAATGTAATGCTTTATGCATATTTTAAACCTAGACTAGATATAAACAAAATTACCATATATTGTTAAATAAAATTTAGTGTTTCTTTGTAAGCTCCGTCAAGTAGAGAAGAAAGGTTTCACAAACCATTTACATAATGTATATTAAATATTTTATGTAAATTTGCAAGAAAATAAATAATTATTCAAAGTACACATTTTAATAATCAAACAATGTTTATCAAACTTAACAACACTGGTTATTAAATGTTAACCACCGTTTTTGACAAATTATTTAAATAATGATTAATTTAAAAAAACTATTTTAAAATTAGTAAATACGCAACTTCGTTTACTAGGTTGACATTTTTTTTAAAGTTATTTTGATTTAAAAACCAAACTACTAAAACAATTCTCATGGTGGATTTATATGGGATCTTTGAAGTATAGTCCACCAAACAAAAAAAGAAATCATCAAAATCAAGTCATAATTGGCGGAGAAATCGGTGAACATACATTAGAAAAAAACAGTGGAACATAGAACCTCCCTTTTTTGAAGTCGGTTAAAAATATGACAAAACGGTTTATACTCACGTTACGTTTATCAGTAAAGACGAATTTCGAGTGCGAGTGCCGAGGCGCAGGCAGCGGCGAGGGACGACCGTGGCCGAGAGCTAATTGCTCCGATTCTGGTCGAATACTCATTTTTACCGATGAACATCAACAGTTTTCACTGTTTTATACTATCACGGTAGTTCACTACAGTTATATGCACAACCACAACCATCCACAACCTTATAACGGTAAATATTCCGTTAATAATCATATAACTGTAATCAACAGTTTTGTCATATTTTATCATGGATTCTCATGCGAGATTTGGGGAAGTAATTCTTTTATCGACAATACAGTGGTTAAATTAAATATCAACAATCGTGTTTTAGAAGATTGAACATAATGGGCCTAAGAGAGCAAAACTACTTATGGCCATATTTTATCCATTTAAAATAGTATTTAAGGGACACAAACTATAAAAAGAAACAGTTACGTAGTAACCCTTTATCATCCAAACCAAAATATTTTGCAGCAGAAAATCAGAAATCAATTATACTGAGGAGACTAGATTTGACATGCATGATCATAATTATATTGAGAAATGCATGGTTTTGCTACAAATTATCTGGTTATTTTACATTATAACTTTAGGTCATATAAGGATCTGTGTACAAATATGTACAATCAATGATAACAGCTATGTTATGTCAGAAAGATGTCAGTAGTTACACTATTTGAGGTGGGTTATCTAAAAGTTCACTAAAACATTTATTTGCATTGATTCGATGTAGTACATTTTATATGAATTCTAGTGCAACTAAAATAATGTTAACTAATAGATAAATTTTAGTAGAATTTAATCACCCATAACCATGGAATACTTTGCACTAAAATATAGAATCCATTGCAGATCTTTTTACATTTTATGTCACATATTTTTTATCACATTCAGTGTAATTTAAATAATACTATAAACTATAAAAAATATAAATTCATTTAAAGAGAAAACTAATCTCGTTTACGGTAAGAATAAAATAATAAATTCTTTGTATAAGGAAACATCAAAATATTCTTTCGTGACACTCAATTTAGTAATTTTGATTTTGTTTATGTGAGAAGCATTGTACGAGTAGCAATATTTAGATATTACTACCAGTGATACCTTCAACGGATATCCGAGTGTCGACGAGTCCAGGCCATAATTGCTGCGTGCAATAATTAAAAATAATGTCCTATTAATCAATAAATTTAAACGCTAGATAGAGCAATATCACAGCCGAGGATCACTAACGCTACAAAGCTCAAACATGCCCATATCCGTTCCGAATATTAATCGATAGCTGCAACCAAAACAAAAACAAAATATCAAATACAATAGATAGTGCATAAACTTAAAATATAATCATTATCTCAGGAGAGTTACAATACGATTAAGGAGAAATAATAGGCTTATATTTGAGGAACAATTGATCAAAATGTACAAATATGCGCGGCATATCAAAACTACACTTGAACTAAAATCAGTTACTTCTAGCAGTCATAACCTAACCGAGTATGTCGCCTAAATGTACATGATGAGAGAAGGCCCCTCCTTTATTTTTCGCTTTACCCGAGTAAACAGGCTAGGTACACTTTTACCCCCAATCAATGACAATACTGACAAATATGCATATGAGTATATCGAAGCGCGCAAAACTCATGGCGATGAAATTGTCACATTAAAGGCCTATTATAAGACCATGTGCATTACCTGAGGGTCAATACTAGTAGGAACGGGTTGGGGTTCGTCGATGCAGAGATCAGAGTCAGAATCGACTCGGCGAAGAGAGCTGTCCTGTAACAAAGAAAAATATCAATGAAAAAATCTTTGAATGATGTGTGACAGTGTAACGTCACATACACGTTCTACAACATTTAATTCACTACGGATCTGATGTGCAGTGCCATGCTGGATTGTTTATAATAATAGTTATAATTTCAGGGCCGGGTTCCATCAATTTTAGGTGTCATTATGTTGTAATTTTTTTATATCTGGATATGTCCTTTTGGCAAAGTCTCGATTGTACTAGTTGACCCGACAGACGTTGTCCTGTCCGAATTTAAATAAATTGGTCTTGAGGTTCAGTTTTTCCCTAATCGATTTTTTTTCAATACATTTCGATTACGTATTCTCAGCAGCTAGTCCTCAGTGGATGCCAAGTTCGGTGTGACCACAGAAAAGAGAAGTAAATAAACGGAAATGAGAGGGAAAAATCTGCCGCCAGGTATTGTGACAAAACCTTGATTGAACATTCTTATTTATGTCAACACTTCGAACTCCGCTTTCCATAACTGATTTCGAATGACTGACGTTTCGTTTACATATTATATGAGTGCAAGTGGCTTCAACGAATTTCTTACAAAAATGCCTTGACAGCCATTCTCCATCATCATCATCAGCCAGAAGACGTTCACTGCTGAACATAGGCCTCCCCCTTTAACCTCCACACTGAACGACATCCTGCCATCTGCATCCACTGGATGCCCGCGACTCTCACAATGTCGTCGGTTCATATAGTGGGAGGCCTGCCTACGCTGCGTCTTCCGGTTCGCGGTCTCCACTCAAGAACCTTTCTTACCCATCGGTTATCAGTTCTTCTAAGACAGCCATTCTAATTTAAAAAAAAACTTTGGTTTGACTTACCCCTTGCGTGTACTGGTGCGTAGTAGTAAGCAATCGAGCGACGGGTCTGCAGAAGTCAGGCAGCGTCTCGGTGAGTGGCGGACGCGCGTGGGTCAGCAGAGGCTTGAGTACCCGCGAGTCAATTGCGCCCCAGACCCGAGCGAGGCGCGCCTTCTGGCTGTTACTGCCGTCGCCGCCCGCACGTGGTGTATCCTAACACAGATTCATTATTAGTATCATGAGTATTATGTAGTCTAGGTATTTTTAAAACGGAGGAGGTTCCAATTTTTCTTCTTCATGTTTGTTACCTCAGAACTTTCGACTGAGTGAACCGATTTTGATGATTCTTTTTATTTTATTTAAAAGCTGGTGCTTCCCGTGTGGTCCCATTTCAATTTGGTCCAGTGCTGACATTTTTATGTAGTCGGTTATTATATTGATAATTATTTATATATCATGTTTATTTGTAGTCTATTGATTGTTTGTTGTTATTTGCTTAGGTGTATACTTCTAAATTATTTTAGTTAAGGCCACTTTTACTATTGTAATTTCTTCCGTGCATGGTTGCCTAGAAGAGATCGCTTTAAGCATAAGGCCCCCTATAAAAAGCCTAGATAATATTTTTATTGCAATGATGTTTTCCTTATTTGTGTAGTCTTTTAATAAAGAGTTATCATTATTGTAAGTAAAGCTAGAAATAGATGAAAACTCTAATTTTGGGTATTGATATGATGGAAAAAGATATTATTTTTATTTTTAACCGACTTAAAAAAAGGCGGAGTGTATGTTCCACTGTTTTTTAAATGTATGTTCACCGATTTCTCCGTCATATATGATTTGATTTTGATTCTTTTTTTTTTGTTTGCTAGGCCATACTTCAGAGGTAGTCCCATGCAAATTTCATCACAATCGGTTTTTAAATCAAAATAACTGAGGAAAATAACCTGTCATCCAAGTAAACAAAATGGCGTATTTATTTTGAAGTCGGTTTACGTGATGCACTTGTGTTGATTGCGACGTGAGAACC
Source organism: Agriopis leucophaearia (assembly GCA_949125355.1). Taxonomy (NCBI): domain Eukaryota; kingdom Metazoa; phylum Arthropoda; class Insecta; order Lepidoptera; family Geometridae; genus Agriopis; species Agriopis leucophaearia. The sequence continues at coordinate 7,759,469 of OX421262.1, forward strand.
GATCAAAGATTAAAATTTTTAATAAAATAGGTCTGTTTGAACTCGATCCACGACTGGGTAGAGATCTCTTGTTTCTGAGTAGGCATGCATATGAAAATCAAGCCAAACATACAATAGTTATTCTATTCCAGTGTTTTTCAAACTGTGGGTCGCGACCCCCTGGGGGGACGCGAAGCCTTGGTAAAAGAAAAAAAAAATACTTAGAAAAATTTATTAATGAGTGATGTGAGTGAAAAAAATTTGTGCGTATTATTTGTAATATAATAAAATACAGATTATAAACTGTGGAAGATAGGGGGCTCTGTTTTTTTTAAATCATACTAAGGGGGTCGCGTCGTGAAAAAGTTTGAAAAACACTGTTCTATTAAATTCAATAATGTTATTTCACGCCCCACGTACACAAAAAAACATTAGTTAATTAGAGATCCTCACATATTTCAAGATATGCATGCGACATGCTGAGTTTATTACATAATGTGAGTTCTAATTCTAATATATGATTAATACTCTTTCTTAAGTTCAAAATAATAAAAATAGTAAAGTTACATACTTCGTCCAGTTGCCAAGGCATAACCACTTCTTTCGCGCCATTAGCCCATCTAACTATCATGCGGCCTCTCTAGATATTAAAGGAAAAACCAAAGAAAGCGATAAGGTAAAGTATAATGACATGCAGAGTGCTATACTATAATCTATAGGAAGGAATTTTATTATGGAAATTGACGTGGTTTTCACTCATTTTATTTATATCACACGGGAATTACTCACGCACTGCACGCATTGAGTGCAAAGCGAGACGCAGCCGCGCGCGCGCATTCACCTCGATAAAGATCGCCGAATGCGGTTGAAACTATAGTCGGAGTAACCGGCCTAATCTTACGTGAGTAATTCCCGTGTAATATGAATAAAAAGGAATTTTATGTACATTTCGGTAGTGGCAACCTCTGGGAGTTATATTCCCATTTGCAACTACTGAGAATAAAAATTGTAATTACCATTTATATTGTTTTAAACTATCATGCTTGTTCACTACAGTTATACTATTATTTACGGGATATTTACCGTGATAAGGTTGTAGAAGGAGCTCCCGATATTTCGGCGCAGTTACATGCACCATGTTTACGGGAAGACTCAGGAGAACACGAGAAGGAGTCTTCCTGCGAACATGGTGCATGTAACTGCGCCGCAATATCGAGAGCACCTTCCACAACTTTACCACGGTAAATATCCCGTAAATAATCTTATAACCATTTATTTGGTTAAATCAGAATATCTTCAATAAGTGAATATAACCTCCAGGTTCAACACTATAGCAAGGCCCAAAAAAAGGGTGTAAAAAGTGTCTTTGTATTGAAAATTTTAGAGTAGTATGTGTTAATGTTATTACTTATTCCGCTACAATTTGTTTTGCAGACACTTGAAATTTCAAAATGCAAGTCATGACATTATAAAATGCAAAATAAATTGTAGTGTGTCGTGCGTACATTAAACGAGTACTTAAATAGTTTAGTAATAATGATTTTTCGTGCACTCTTCAAGAGATTTAGGGAGGACGTTAATTGACATGGAATAGTGGCTAAAAAGTTCGTAAAAATTACATAAATTAGCTTTTAATTTTTATTAACTAACAGCAATTTCACCCGCGTAGATTAATCCTTATAAAATCCTATCTGTATGTTATTATTTTTTCTGGTGTACACAATAAAGAGTTTCTATCTATCTATCTGCCAGTGAAAGGCCCGTCAAAGTCGGTCCAGCCGTTTTGGAGTTGGAGTCCATAGGAAACATACACTTTGATTTGTATATAAAGATTAATTATAAACAAACTAAATACTGTATTATCATTAAGTTCTGAACTACATTTAAAATGTCAAGTCCAGTTATTACAAATTTAAAACTTGATTGTGATGTTTGGACCGAACAGACCAATAGCCAGGTAATAAGAAAGTGGTAAAAAAAGAGATGTCGCGGTGGTAAAACCTTTCATTGTGTTTCATACAGAAAAATATGACAAATAAGTCGAGACGTGTGTCATTTGAACCACGCAGCGTAATTCGAAATGTCGATGCAAGCTGCACAATATAGGGTTAATATTTTAATGCTTTTATTCGCCACTGCAACAACACATCATCAATTTGCGTCCTCCCTTAATTACAGTACCATTCTTCAATTTGTAAGTTATAATATTCGTGCAGTATTAGTTCGCAAAGCTTGCAATGTATGTTTAATCTTACTGTTGCCCTGTCGCAACTGGCCGGTTGCGTAGGATCCAAGTTTCGTAGACCGAAGCCTATATCGGCAGGCTGAACAATAAAACGTATTTTAATAAGAAAAATACTATTTAGAAGCAACGCAAACGCCAGTACAATAGAGCCTTTGCAAGAGAGGAAACGGAAGACGTAAACCAATTGAAATTTCATCTATTATACGTTGCATTGATCATTCATACACGGATACTCTTGAGAAAAATTCCAATAACAAGCTCCTCCTGTAAAGCTCACAAGTTACTGATAAATTTTACTCCTAGGTATTCTTCCCAGTTGCTAAGCGAAAGAGTGGAAAACGCTAATTGTCATTTATTTTCATTTGATTTACGCCTATTTTATTTATTAGAATGGTTAGTGAATATAGGAAATGAGTTATCAGGTCGACCCTACCTATATTAACTGCATGAGAAATGTGTTAAGTTTTACAATGGTTTTACATGATGAAACAGTCCCAGAGTAAACACTGAAATATCTAAATAAAAAGGTAATCCTTGCCAAATCAAGATTCTTTTCACGAAATATCTCAAATTAACAGCCAAGATAAACCAAATAGCCAGTTTTAACAGACCCCCAAGTTTTTTATGAGACAAAATAGGTTTATTATCTATTTTCAATTTACAAAAACGTTTGATAAGCTACTATAAAATTGCTCTGTCAACTTACTGTTGAAGAAAATAATACACATTTTAGCATTACCACAGTTTCTAAATAAGACCGATATACATAATAGTATACAAGATAATTTTCGAGGGTTAATATACAAGTAAAGCAGGCCATCCAAAGCACCGGTTAGCATGTGTACTGTGGGCATACATACCGGTCCGCCCGAGTCCGTGGCTTGGTAGAACTGCCACAATAATGGATTATTAATTCACATGCGAGGCTCAAACCTTTCCCGTAAACAGGGCTTGCAACGTGACGTCATTACTCACACAACGCCACCGCAACAGCTTCAATCAACTTCAAACAATACTGTATTGTAAATTACTAAATATCCTCATCCAATCTAATAAGTACTGTATCAGTGAAAGCTTAGGCTATATTTGAATAATACGTATTAAGATGAAGCGATGTGGCGTCGATATTATGAGCAATGATTATACAGGCTGGATCCCATTAACATTATCCTTCAGCTATTCGGCACATAAAACTTGTTATTTCTCACTTATCCATCAAACTATTCTGTACTGTTAGAGATGTACCATTGCCTTCAACTGCTAAAAGAATCATTGTCGCAGGCAGTAAAATAAATAAATTCCACCCTTCTTCCACTAGATAGCTATTTATTTACATTTTCATCACCATTTAAAATTTAACCAGCTGTTAAAATCATACCTTCAAATTACTGGATCAGTTTCTAACAGATTTCAATCACCAATAACAATCGAGCCACGTTAAAAAGCATTTTAACAGCTGTAATAAGCTGTTGCGCGATAAGTCCCGATAAATATGAAAACAGCTGTAATAAAATGTAAAAAGCAGATTGAAAACAGTATTTTCTGACCACTTCTGCTAGTATTTTTAACCGACTTCCAAAAAGGAGAAAGTTATCATTTCGAATGTTTTTTTAAAATGTTTGTTACCTCAGAACTTTCGACTGTGTGAACCAATTTTGATGATATTTTTTTTATTTCAAAGCTGGTGCTTACCATTTCGTCCAGTTGTACTATGTTTTATTTTATTTTTTTACCATGAAACAGTAAAAAAGTCATTACCACACAAAAAATATTATAAGAGACATCTGTCGGAACACCTCAGTACTAAATCAGGCATGCGTTCTCTAAAACCGATAGTGCCTAAATAATGCACGCGCTATGGGATAGAGGGCGCATATTTGGTCCAGTTCTGACATTTTCATGAAGTCCGTTTTTTATATTGATAATTATATTTTAAACGTAGCTTTTTAAAATATACCGGAGAAATCAAAACGCTTCTTGGCGTGGCTCGAGAATAATTAAAAAATTATGGATAATTTTATTGGGACAGCCTTTTAGTATACGAATGAGAGGCAAATATCTAGCTGGCCTTTTCACGCGTGTTACGGCTTTCAAAACGTTTAGTGCATAAAAAGGAATGAATTAATTTACCTATTGCCTATAAATTATTATCATCAAAAATGTTTTATGAATTTTTATACTATTACGTTACTTTGGCCCTCTACACGTTGAGCGACGCGTTTGAAACTGGTTATCGACTTGAGTTGCGCGCGTTTTTATTTATTCCTATCAATCCCCATGCTGATGTCTCCTCGTGATAGTGGCGGAGTATTAAATTTTAAAGGACAATACACAAAGAGCAGTGTGTTGGGTGTTGGCTGTGAGGGCAGATGGAACTACATCATGCGACCAGAGTTGTAAATCAATTTTAAACGCAACGCACCATGTGTGTAGAGCCTAAATCGTACCTAACTACTTATTAAAAGCTTCAGAAATAAAATAAAACTACCGAAGAGAATGTTAGCACAACAGAAGCTTACAGAAAAGAGCAACACAAAGATTGTTAACACAATTGATTAAGGAGCAAAAGGCATAACACAAATTGTAAGATTCATCAAGGAACGGTAAATAAAAGCAAAACTTGTAATTTCATATACGGACCTATAACTAGTGTTATTTTTATCGTGAAAGAATAGTCTCACTAGAAAGGTGCAAAAAATATATATTACTTACATATTTATATAATCTACTATGCCACGAAACTGTATTACACTTTTGATTTACGAATATTTTGTAGGGGAAAATATACTTCAATAACTGGTAATACAGTATGATCATCACACAGTTTTAAATTAAAACCTTTTAGCTGAGGACTTTAAGATAAATTATAGTAATGTCTCTTTGTACTTTGGAGGTGCTTGTAATGAATTTCTTTATGATAATAAATGAAAACTAAGAACATAAATATTGCCATTGGGATTGGAAATCAATAGCTAAAACTTTACTGAGCAAAGAAAGGGCTTTGAAATATATTTACTGGTATAAGTGAATACTTACACTTCTTACATCGCGGTATGGTAACGCCTCGCTTTCTTCATTGCCTTGTCTGGAATAAACAAGCAAATTGATCTTTGATTTTTCAACAACAAAAATATAGAAGTCACACAGATAAAACAAAGCAGAGATGACCTAAGCTTAGCGTCGCACCGTTATTACATGACCAGATGTCATCAACAACATTTTGCGATTGAATAAAAGATAGAAAATTGTATGCGTTAAGTTAAACGGTATATAGTATGGTACATTCCCTTACTGCAGAGCGTCATGATGCTTCTGATCTTATAGAAAATGACGACAAATTTAAGTAAGCCTGGTAAATCGCGTCAGAGATTTTCGTGCTGAGCTTTTTTGATACTTGGTCGTTCCATTTTGTTAGCCTGCGCAGTGCGCCCCCTAGGATTTTTTTTCCTTTTATTTTTCCGGTCATTATTAGTTTCTCCAGGTTGTCGGAGGGCTTTCAAGTGTTGTGTACTGCAGCACTCTATGAAGACAAACGTTCGAGGCTCTTTGTCATCTTTAATTAAATAATTTGTTCTATGAAATGTTCATGGAATACAATAGAATGCGCCCGCCATCTATAATTGAGTAAAAGAAGGCGGGACGCAGTTTAACGCAGCAGTGGGACATTTTGCTATACCATATCTTCTTTTTACCTGCTCTGCGATGAAAATTCCCTGATTATATAGGTTTCGATAATTGGACGTTTTGCTACATGGACGTGTTTTGCTATAGGCGTATTAATCACAGTTGGCGTGCATAGGACATTTCCCGCAACAAAGGAGTTACATTAGCGAAGCTAGTAAATTCGCCTCACGCGGCTAGCCTTACATATACATACACAGTTACGTACCCAGTGGGTATACGAAGGTATGCCAGGGCGTGAGTGGCCGCGCCTCCTTGGAGTACCACGGTTGCAATTACGATTAAAGACGTGGTAGTCAGCATCGCTTGGCGCGCCTCTGACACCGTGTTGCGGATGGCTAGGGCGAACGACATCGCGCCGCGGAGACCTGAAATTGCAATCATTGTATAGACTTTAATCCATAATAATTGTGTGTGATTTGTTTGTTTAGCCACGCACATCTCATAAACTACTGAACGGATTTAAATGCTGTTTTCACGAATATGCTTAGCTATGACCAGATTGAAGTACAGGCTATGTTATTTTGCGAAAAGGCCTGATTACTGGAGGAAAAACGCACGATTATTTTAATTTTATTAGAACGGCTGTCAAAGCATTTTGTAAGAAATTTGTTGTAGCCAGTTGCACTCATATAAACGAAAGGTCAGTCATTCGAAATCAGTTAGCAACTGTGACGCGGAGTTCGACGCGTTGACATAAATAAGAATGGCTGGTAACAGATTTTCCTTCTCATATCCATTCTATTTACTTCTCTTTTCTGTGGAAATAAGGATTGAAAGTTTATATGGAAATCTAAGCGTAGAGTCGCGGGCAACAGCACTAGTCACTAATAAAACTATTAGTATGGCGTGCGGTGGTCTTGTATATATTTATGAGTCACCTGCAAAGAACAGCATGTGCTGGAAGTTGATCGGTATGGGCGGCTTGCGGCCGAGGTTCAGCAGGAACGAGAGTGGGTAGATGTTCACTGCGCGCCCGATCATCGACGTTATCTGGAGTTAGCTCAGGATGCTTATTGTTACAGATCACTGATTCTTCTGATTTATTGCTTTTGAGAGTCATTAGCCAGGGTAGGTGTTTTGATCATCTTCGACCAAGCAGTCACTTTACGTCATGTGAGCTGTTGTCAAACACCTAGCCCGTCGATCAGGAACAACAAAAAGTAACCTACAGACGTCCTCAAAAAGTACTTCCTTAAATTTAAATTTTTTATCGACTTCCAAAAAGGAGGAGGTTCTCAAATCAAATCATTTATTTATATTCGGATAACACTGATTCATTCAGAATTAATTACACAAAATATTATAATAATAATTTAAAAAAAGCAAATAAAAATGTCTTAGGTAGATACTAATTAAAAAAATAAAATAAAAATTAATACTTTAACATTTTAGACCAGAATTTCTGCAAAGAAAAACAATGATCGCAAATGGTCTTTATAATCTCATTACCCGACTTAGAGATTGTAGCTCTAAATCGGGCAATGCGATGTCTTATCAGTGCATCGAGAGCCGGCACGCGGGCCTCCGCGAACATCGTGGAAGCGCTGCACCACCCTCTCAATTCGACTATTTTTTTTTAATGTTTGTTACCGCAGAACTTTTGACTGCGGAACCGATTTTGATGATTCTTTTTTTAATTCAAAGCTGGTGCTTCCCGTGTGGTCTATTTGGTCCAGTTCTGAAATTTTTATGGAGTCGCTTTTTTATATTGATAATTATGTAAGGATCAATATTGGTTCGGTTGTTTAGTAAATAAAGATAATGGGTAGGAATGGGCAGACACTTTCACTTTTACAATATTAGTGCAATCTTGAGTTTAGTCTAAAGTCCACCATTAGATTACGATTCTATTGCCCATTGTTAGATTTGAATAAAATTTTACCAACAATGAGATATACTTTACATTAAAGAATTGTACTCCATTAAACCTTTACAAACGATATTGAAAGATTTAAAAAAAAAATAGGAATGCCTGTCTTTATTTTTTACTGGATTACGTTATGATTAATTAATAAACCAAGTTTCAACAGCGTAGCAATAATAATATTTTTATCACCAAAAATACTTTAGAAGATCACTACAGGAGGAATTTTGCGTTATGTGGGACATTATTGCACACATGGTCATCTGACCCCAAACTAAGCAAAGCTTGTAATATGGCTGCCAGAGACTGATATACATACATACATATTTTTAAATACATACTTATATTATGCTATTATCCGTTTTTATTGTTCATCTAGACCAGGGTTTCTTAAAGTAGGGTCCATGGGTCTATGGGGTCCATGAGGCGAGTGCTAGGGGTCCACATTCCCGAGGTTTATTTACTAGAATTCGTTTGAAGTATGCAGTTCTGTTATTTAAATAAACAAAACCAAAAATCAAGTAATTGTCAAGAAACACTGTTTTCTTATTTTAAAATTCTCTTCGCAAGGGGTCCGTAGTGTTACTGAAACATTGAAAGTGGTCCGTGGCTACAAAAGTTTAAGAACCATTGATCTTGAGTGAAAATTAGGATCAAATTTCGCGTTTTTATCAATAGCGGTTTAGCCCGTGCGTTTATTCCTTGAAAAACACTTGTTCTTTTATTACAATAAATTTAAAAACATATCATCAAAATTGAACCTCTCCTTACTAGATCTTGTAAGGATTTGTGCGTGACGTCAAGAAAAAAAGTTCTCTCCATCTCTCAATTATTTTTCTTGTTAGTTAAAAAAGGATACAAATCCAGCTATGATGAACCACGGATCGAAATGGTGTTTCGGGAAGGTAAACATCGAGACGCCGATGTATGTGAAGATGAAATTCTCAGCCAAGAAGTTGAGCAGCTCAAACAGTTGCTTGGTGCGGTTGCGCGAATCAGACGACAGGTTGTTGTACGTGTAATGCGCTTGGCAAATACCGCAGAAAAGCACCGCTACCACACCTGTAGACAAAATGCAATACTTTGTGATACAGGTGCGTTTTTTTTTTTTAACACGCTTCTAATAGCACTTGTAACTATCATTAGTACCAATAACTATTAAACAAATATTTGTAGTCGATTTTAGCCTACTTGTTATAGTCGTATCGATTTGGAACTTTGCAAGCATGTATCATCATTATTTTAGCCATAGGACGTTCACTGCTGGACATAGGCCTCCCCCATCGATTCACAAAAGGGCCAGTTGGAAGTGGCCTGCATCCAGCGTTTTGCTGCGGTCTCTTAGGTCATGTGTCCATCTTGGTGGGTGGACGTCCTATGCTGCGCATACCGTTCTGTGGTCTCCATTCGAGAATTATTCGGCCCCTTCTGTTCTGCGTGCTATGTGCCCTGCCCACTACCATTTGAACTTAATAATTCGGTGTATCCGGCAAGTATATAAATATAAAATAATTTAATACCATCGAACTCATCTGATGAAGCCAGGAGGTGGGAAATCTTCAATGGCTACTAGTAAGCACCTTGAGTTTGGGCACATTTGGTTTGTTTTGACGCGTCCCATACATTAACGAGTCAAGAACACCCTATACATGGTTACGCGGAAAGAGTGTACTTAATCCGAAAGGGCTTCATAGTACCCATCATTATGAACAACTTTTACTACGGGACCAACACTGAAACCGCGAAAAAACTATCAGCTGTTCCATTATTATTCTTTTTAATGATACCTATTCACTCTTGCCTTCAAAAGGCCCAGATTATATCTCTCAAAAACTAAGGAAGCCGGCAGGTCCATACATTTAGTCAAGTGTAAATCACCGTTTTCTATGAATTAGCTGATATTTTTTCGTGATATCAGAGTTGCTCCCATCACATAGTAAAATTAATTCATAATGATGGATACTATGGACCTCTTTCAGCTTAGTACACCCATTCCGCGTAACCCAGCATACATAATAAAACATAATAATAGAAAAGAGTATAACTTTTACAGATAGATACATAGAAACTCTTTGTCACAGTTTCTCTTTATCTTTACTCGTTTTTTTTTTAAATCACAGTACTGTAAGTTTTCGTGAGGTACGTACCTGTAAGCTCACACACTTCAGCAATAAGGAAGGCGGCGTAGGACGTCAGAACAAACAGCGCGGACTCCAGGAGCGGCCATTCTCGCACGTGGGTAAACTTAGTCATGTGTTGCCGAGTTAAAGAAATATTTCAAAAATATATTTTTTTATGCCATAAGTGGCAAACAGGCAGACGGACAGGCTGATGGTAAGCAGTCACTGTCACCTATGGATACTTGTAACACCAGAGGCATCACAACTATGTTGCCGATGCTTTAAGGATCTATTAACTCGCCTTTTGAAGAACCCCACGTCGTAGCTTCTCGGAAACACCGCGGAAGGTAGCTTTTAGACTTACAATTTTTCTTTTAATAAAATATTAAGTTATGTGATTGAGTGACTTTCATTTAAAAACCCACTTCCCGACTAGAGCTATCTCAATCGCACAAAATCAACATTTTGAAATATAAAAAAAACGTTATCGCAAGAGTTAAAATACCGATTGGGCAATACCTTTGAAATAAAATTGCAATGTTATTTTAACCCGGGTATGTCCTAAAACTGCGACCAGAACCACCTGAGGATGGGCAGCAGCGTCCTAATAGTACACGGTGAACGTACTGCGATTCCCAAGCCGCCTGCCAAGCGTGGGGATTATGGGAACACCCCTCTCTATGAGGGAGGCCTTGTCCAACAGTGGACATTAATTGGCGTGTGATGTGTGTTATTTTAAAGCGTAGACCGCATAGATTGGTCATTGTTTTGCGCAGGGGCAAAACTTGGATTCGAGCTGACGTATTACCGACTCTTGAGGTGTTGGCGATCTGCCTAGCACCTATCACCGTCCAAGGAGCGGTCATTGGGCAGCCATTGGTCGATATGTGAACACATGTATTTATTTAACACATATTTATGTATGGTGCATATGAAAAGGATATCAATGCAGTGAGGCATCCTATTAAAGCTCCGACAAGCAGCGAAAGGCTAAATATTCCTATAAAGTCGCCGATAGCACTCAGGAAAGCCGTGATCTCAAAACCACCGTCTTTTGAGTATCTCGTCTCGTAGTTCTGTATGGCTCTGTAAAAGAAAAACAAATGTAAATAAAACGAGCTTTTTACAACAGCGAAGCTGCAACGTAACTTGTTAGTATTGACTTTGGCAAGCCATTTTCTAATTGCGGTAAGCACAGTAGTAGAATTATTATACTGTTCACAATATAAGGAAAGGTATATAGCACAGGTCTAAAGCCGCTCAGCTAGCTATGGAAAGAGCTATGAACATCGGGCACCGTTGTTTTTTGGAAACTGATATCCTAAGGGGTTAAATAGGGCAAGAAAATTTGTATGAAAGTTCGTCATTTTTAGGGGTCCGTACTCAATGGGTGTTAACGGGATCCTATTACTAAGCCTACGCTGTCTGTCTGTCCTACCTTTTAACGGTTGTATCTTTCGAACCGTAATAGATAGGCAGTTGAATTTTTCACAGAATATATAATGTTACGGCGGATTAACTAAGAAATAATGTCAAAAAGTAAAACCCCATACAAAGACGTATTTTTTTAAGCATTTTTGTATTTGCTCTAGTGTAAAAAGCCTCTTTTTTTTTTTTTTTTTTTTCTTTATACATAACAATACAATTTTAAATTAATGTTGCACCAAAAAACCACAGTTGGTTTGAGATGGTGCTCACAATAGATACGTACGTTATCACGGATGATAATATTTATAGAATAGATCTACGTTTATTTTATCTATCTTCTTCTTCTTATCTATAATATAAATATAATATAAAAATGAATCGCAAAATGTGTTGGTAAGCGCATAACTCAACAACGCCTGGACCAATTTGGCCAAATTTTTTTTTAAAATGTTCGTTGAAGTTCAACGATGGTTTTTACGGCGAGAAACGGCTGGACCGATTTTGATGAAATTTTGTGTTCCTGAAGCGGGTTATAGTAGCGAGGCCGAAGGCCGAGCTTACACCCGTGCGAAGCCGGGGCGCGTCGCTAGTAACAGATAAAAATAACATAAAGTGATAAGAATATATATTACAGTCATCAAGATTATAGACTAGTATGCTAATTGGATTATTTTAAGAGCTTGTTTTATTAACATAAACTATTTATTCATTAATTTAACCACACAACTGGCCAAACTAAAATCTGGAAAATCCAGATTCCATTGTCTCTGCGTAGAAAAAACAAATATCCTATCTCATACAGCTATAGTAATAGGATTTGGTTGCCACAGTCATATTTAGACAAGTTCTATTGCACACCTTTTCAACTGCGTCAAAAAAGCATTTTAGAAAGATTATTGAATATTAAGCAAGTTTGTATAGTCTTAATGGCTACACGTTTTTTTTTATTACAAAGGCTTGCGCTTGACCGCCACCTTGCCTGATATAAAGCGATGATGTTGATAATGGTCTACGATGGAACACGCTTGTCTTGATGAAACCAATTCCCTCGCGGTTTGAAGGCACCCAGATTGTAATTACACAATAACAAAAAATACAAAAAACAACCAGACTACAATACGTGTCATCCAAACCACGTTACCGCTCAGTTGTGAATGTCACTCACGGATACCCATGGGAAGATTAACCAGATCCGTTGCTTAACTTCGGTGATCTTTTAGAAACACATGGTCAAGTGAAAGACTCTATTTTAGCCCTTTTGAAGAACCCCATATTAAAGCTACTCGGAAATGCCGCTCGGAGGTCATTCCACAAATTCTGTTCATTGTGTTTTTCTTTTCTTTTTTTATTGAAAGATGAAAGTGCTTCACCGCCATCTAGCCTGATATTATGCGATGGTGCGGTCTACAATGGAACACCATTGCCTAAAAGAAATCGATTAACTTTGCGACATTATAAACAAGGAGATAGATTTTAGACACAGAGTAGACAGGGCTCTGATTCCATAACTACAAACACACTCGTAACGCGGGGCGTTAAGTTAACCTCAAAAAGTTGGCCTTTATTTCCTAAGGAATAGAGGCTACATTTTTTTTGAGGTTCACTTAACACGCCATGTTACGTACGTGTTTAAGTTATGGAATCAGGGCCCAGGTAAATAGATACAGAGCGTACAACTGCATATACTTCACTACCCGGTTGATATCTCTTTAAGATCCATCTCACATCTCGTTTTATGCCTGAAAATTCAGATACCTAAAATTTAACAATGCATTTTGTAATACAGCTCTTAAGCTAAGGCCGCCTGTTAAAATCTAGCTAGATAATAGTTTCAATGTAATGTTTCTGTTCCTTGTTTATGTGGTCTTTAAAGAGTTATCTTAGATGCATGTCTCAATTGATATGCTCTTATACGTGGCTCAAGCACACATCGCTGCGCATTTAGCTAGGTACCTACAGTTTGTCTGCCTTATGAACAGGAAATCCCGGGATTGATTCCTGTCCGGGCAGATAAGTGAATCATGTATATAACTGCTCTGAGTTTTGATGCTAGTTTTCTGTGTGTGTTTTATCGCATCTCCGATACAGGGAATTCTAGTGAGCAGCAATGACTGTAAAGTGTTATTACTATAGTTTTGAGCTCCAGTATATTTTCCTCTCTGCATTACGGTTTAGCGCACTGCAAGCCTATATGAACTTATATGGAATATTATCTTATCCCTAACTTTTCTTACCAAACTGCTTGGTGACGCGGATGCGGGTGGTATATAAAATGAGTGGAAAAATGCTGTGTCACACGAAGAGATGGTAAGCAACCAAAAGAGATGAGCACTAACCTTGCTTTGCCAAATAACTATCCAATTGGCGGACACTGCACTGCTCGGTCGTCTGGAAAAGCGGCAACGCTGCACAGCTTGGGTTAGCCACTCATGCACTGGGCACCAAGCGTGATCACAACACGGCACGGGATTATGTAGAAAATAGGTAATGATGATAAAATGTTTGTTATTTTGCGCGGGAATAAAATTGCGACAGCGATGCGGTTAGGTGTAGATCTCGACACGTTATGAATGAGCGGTTGGCGGTTCGAGCGGCGCTTGGACCGCTTCGACCAATAGCAGGTGCGAGTGAGACCGTTAGGCTAGCGTCATTGGCTCGGCTTGGTGTGTGCCATCCAAGATGGCGTTACCTTCGATCGTGCGACACAGCATGCAAAATGGCGTAAACATACTCCCCGGCTTGAAAAGCCGCAGGTTTTTCAACGAGATGAATGGGCGGGAGATGCGTGTGTAGCTGTGTACGCATTTACTAGGAAAGGTTGCGGTTTGAATTATAAAAGATGCGGTAAGGAATACAAAAATGCGGTGAATGCGGTGCGGTGCGGATATGCGGGATGGATGATAAAGATATACATAAGATACTATATATGCGGTTTATTGATTAAGGATAAAATTGTCGAAAGAAGTAAGTTATTATTGCGATGGAAGAGGGCATAATTTTACAACTGGACGTTTGAAGGTTCCTGAAGTAGTGCGTACCAATGCGGCACGCGTGATTCCATCTTTTCCAGGATATACTTGCTCAATAATGCCTGTAGGCCACCGAAGCGGTGGTGTGTCATCTTGATGGATGAGAACAAGAGTTCCTGGTTGAATCTGAACGTCAGGCTTGTTCCATTTTTGTCTCAGTTGTAGCGTATGTAAGTAATCTACATGCCAACGTTTCCAATAGCTCTGAACCAAGCTGTCTAGAAGCCTTTTCCTATTATATATCGTTTTGGAGGTATCAACTTCAAGGGCCGGGAGCGATTGTAAAGGAGACGTGTTCAAAAAGTGGGCTGGGGTCAGAATAGTATGCGGTTGATCAGACATCAGACCCAGCGGACGCGAGTTCAAGATGCATTCGATTTGAGTGAGTACTGTCAATAGTTCTTCGTAGCATAGAAGTTGCTGACCGATAGTGCGGTACAAATGCGATTTGACGCACTTAATATTGGATTCCCAAGCACCGCCCCAGTGCGGAGCTCTTGCGGGGATCGTTTTCCAAGCGATTCTGCGATTATTAAGCTCATTTTGGAAGGCTAATGATGTGGTTTGAGCTGATAAGAATGTATGCAGTTCATCCAATTGTCTTTTTGCGCCAATAAAGTTCGTCCCGTTGTCCGAGTACATACACGACACGGGTCCTCGTCTCGCCAAAAAACGTTTGAAGGCGTCTAAAAACGTTTCCATTGAGAGGTCGGATGCAATCTCAAGATGAATTGCCCTCGTGGTCAAACACGAAAATAGAACGATGTATGCCCGTTGGCTACGTGCGCCACGTCTTCGTGTAAGTGTAATGTTAATCGATCCAGAAAAATCCACGCCTGTGTGGGTAAAAGCCTTGCCCTCATGCACGCGGGCAGGTGGCAGGTTTGCCATCATAGGTGTTGGGTGCGAAGGCGCGACCTTGAAGCAGAAGTTGCATTTGCGTATGCGTTGGCGGATTATGTTTCTAGCAGAGATGATCCAGTAACGCTGTCTCAGCAAAGACATGACAAGATGTGATCCAGTGTGACAGTTGGAGCGATGACAATCATCAATGATCAAGTCAACTATGTGATCACGCCGAGGTAATAATATTGGATGGCGGCTTTCGTATGGTATATCAGCGTTCGTTAATCGACCACCAACTCGCAGCAGTCCGGTGTCGTCTATGAACGGATTAAGTTTCCTTAACGTGGGTGAGGGTAAGTTACCTTTCTTTATGTTTTTTAGTTCGTCCGTAAAGTATTTGTTCTGCAAATTCAGTAGCAACGTTGTTTCAGCTGTTTCTAAATCAGCAACTTCAATCAACGACGCTCGTGGAAGTTTGCGAGCAAAGCGTAAAATATATACAGTAATGCGTTTCAGTTTTTTCCATGAGGAGGCCCGCAAGGTAAGTTCGAGAAGCACTGGATTCTCTAAATCGGAAATAGTAGCCAGAGTAATCGAGTCTTTCATTTCAGGTATCGTATTTCCTGTGCGGGATGGGTCAAATGGAACGATGGGCCATTCAGCAATAGAGTAGCTAATCCAAGGAGGTCCGTGCCACCATAGCGAATGGTTTATCAGTTGTGACGGTAGTAAACCTCTTGACACGGCATCACTCGGGTTCAGCGCACCTTCTATATGAAAGAAACGCTCAGCGGGTAGCATTTCGTGAATTTTGGTAACTCGGTTTGCTACAAATGTTTGCCACCGATGCGGTGACGAATGAATCCACGACAATGCGACCGTGGAGTCTGAAAACGCAAATGTATCCTGGATAGGATAACGGTCATTGAATGCAGTGTGGACCTGTTTGACAAGTTTAGCGAGAAGAAGTGCAGCACACAGTTCAAGTCTGGCTAGCGAAACAGTCTTGAGCGGTGCTACTTTAGACTTTGAACATACTAAGTGGACAGATATGTCGTTGTTCGGATGTGTCACGTGCAAGTATATGACGCATCCAAAAGCCTTCATGCTGGCGTCTCCAAATGCGACCAGATTTGCGACGCAGCCATCAGCAATTCCCAAGTGACGAGGTATTTGCAGCTCAGATAGCAGGGAAAGTTCTTCTTTGAATTGGATAAAGCGGTCGGTTATATCAGTGGGAGGAATTTCATCCCATCCAGTTTTAGCAGTCCACAGCTCTTGAAGTAGAAGTTTCGCGTAAAGGATGACAGGTGCAGCGAACCCTAGCACGTCAAATAAGCGGGCGATGGTTGAAAGTATGGCACGCTTAGTATTGACTGTAGTCGCTGCGGCGGTTGTGAATGAGAAAGCATCAGCTGTAGGTGTCCATTTTAAGCCCAAAATCTTTATTGTGTCATTATCATCGGTGAACTCAATCGCCGCGCGGTGCGACTCCGGTAAGTGGGCAAGAAGTTCTGGTGAGTTCGATGCCCATTTGACTAGTTTAAACCCGCCGGCATCAAATAAGGCTAGCAACTCGTCCGCTAGACAGTTGCCATCTTCTACTGTATGTACAGATGTGGTAAGGTCATCCATGTACAACTCTTTACAGGCGACTTCTGCCGCGCGAGGGAAACGTTCCCGTTCATCATTGGCTAGCTGGCGGACCGTTCTCATAGCCAGAAACGGGCTAGAGCGTAAACCGAAAGCCACAGAATTAAATTGTAGGAGGCGTAGTGGCTCAGTGTCATTGAAGCGGTATACAATTTTTTGGTATTTGCGGTCTTTCTCATTTAAAAGAATTCTTAGGTACATCTGCTGTATGTCGGCGGTTATAGCAATCTTGAAGTAGCGGAACCTCAAAAGGAGCGCAAATAAATCTGCTTGAAGATTGGGACCAGTGTGTAGTAAATCATTTAGCGACGTACCATTGTCTGTCTTAGCACTGGCGTCCAAAACTACACGAGTTTTGGTTGTTGATTTATCAGGACGTATTACAGCGTGATGCGGTATGAAGTATCCATCCACTGTGGCCGTAGGTGAGTCCGCGATCTCTGTCAGGTAACCTTTACTAATGTAATCTAGGATTACATCATTATATGCTTGACGTAGTGCTGGAATGACAGCAAACTTTCGTTCAAGCGCGGTAAGTCGGCGTTTAGCGGTAGTAAAAGAATTACCTAACCCTTTTGGGTCATCCTTGAATGGTAGCGAGACGATGTACCGCCCACAAGGGCTTCTCGTGACGGTTGAATTGAATAATGTTTCACATTCTTGACATTCCGGACTTGTGATATTTGCGGAAGGAACCTCCTCGAGTTCCCAGAATTTTTCAATACTCTTGTCTAGTTCATTTACTAGGGGGCCGAAGGACCAGGACATATATTCAGGGTTAGTAACTATTTCCCCCATAATAATATATCCAAGCGATGTCTGTAAGGCAAACAAGCCAGATTTAGCGGCATCCGAAAAGTCTGCATGTGATTCATTTGCGGTGTGCGGAGGAATTTTACCTCCGAGTGAAATAAGTGCAAACATCTGGGTCCCGAGAATTGCATCAATAACTCCCGGTGAGCTCCAGTGTTCGTCTGCAAGCGGTATATTTTGAAAGTGATCAAACATCGATGTGGAGACTACTCTGGTGGGTAGTTTATCCGTAATGTGATTCACTACAAGAAGTGTTACGGAATAATGAGAGTCTGAAAAGCGCGATTGTATCGTCAGCGTGACGTAACCTTTAATGGGTGTTGACGATGACCCCACAGATTTTAAAGAAGAGTTGATGAGTGGTTGAACTTTTAACTTTAATTTATTGCAACACTCCAAAGTAATTATGTTGTTCTGTGATGCGCTATCGATCAAACAGCGTAGCGTGAAACGATTTCCTTCAGTAGGAACGTACACCTCAGCGGTAGGCAAAACAATTGTTTTGTCCAATTGTTTACGCGTATTTTTTCCTTTATCGTACGAGCACAATGCGAGCGAGTCCACAGGTGCTCCAGGTTTCGATGCCATGCTAACCATGTGCGCGTTCGACATGAGCGGCACAGTTATATCGTTATGCGTGTGTAAACATACAGAGTGGGAGTTTGCAGTATGCGCGGTATTTGACATGACGACAGGGTTGCTGGCAACAGCTCCTGTGCCCGGGGATGTAGATGTTTGCTCATTAGTTCTGCATAGCAACGAATGATGACGCTTTTCGCAAATTTTACACAAATTCCTAGATGCGCACTTCATCGTATTGTGAGATGAACTGAAACAATTTATGCACAATCGATTTTCTTTAATAAAATTGAAGCGGTCGTTCACAGACATTCTTTTGAATTCCGCACATTCGTACAGATGAATGTGACTCGACGTTTTACAAAAAATACAGCAACGTTTGTTTGAGTTGCTGTCTTCCATCATAGCAAATGTATGCGACACTTTAGTCTGCGCAGGATTATGCGAGCGAAGTGACGAGTTATTGTTATTCCGTGCGAAGCCTGTTTGTTTCATGTTGCTAGTATTAGTTCGTTCTAGTATTTTTATGTGGTATCGCACAAAGTCGATTAAATCCATGCTGCTAGGAATGTCTTTACTACGGATAGATAATTCAAAGCTCTGAACTAAACTTGTATCTATCTTTTTTAGTGCTATGTGCGTGAACATAAAATCAGCTAGGTCTTCTATCTCGAGCTGTTTTAGGGCAGCCCATGAAGAGTGCACCTTTTCGATGAAATTGTTTAATGTATAGGCAGAATCAGCTGCAGGTTTAGCATCAAGAATTTCGTTCAAGTATGTTGTACCCAATAATCTTATATCCTGGTATCGAGACACCAAAGACTCCCAGATGATACTATAGTTCTGTTCGTTTGGGATCACTCCAGCAAACGTGTTCAATGCGGTGCCACTTAGCTTTGAAACTAAATATTGAATTCGCATGTTATCGTTCAGTTGTTGGTTGTCATGAACATTTGTTTTAAAACTTTGATAAAATAATGGCCATGTTGCGGCATCCCCAGAGAAGCTTCTTAACTCTAAAGGTGGCAGTCGGCATTTGTATTCGAAACCTTCATTGCTTCTATTTTTATCGATCGAGGTGGTAGCACCAGTACTTCGAGACAATAAACTCGATCGTGTGTGTTGTATGTTTGAATATAAAGTTTCAAAAGCTGACCAATTGCTGAAGTTGAGCTTGTATGTAGGGTCTTCTTCTAACAACAATGCGTTATGTTGATCACACAAATCATTGAAACTTGTGTATAATTTATCGATATTTGAGGTAGCGGCTAAAAAATCTTGTTTACTTCTAGTGTCCATATTGTTATCTGACTTGAGTATTCTCTTTGAGGTGTCAAATAATGCAGTCACATGAGAGAAAACAGCCTCCTTCTTTGCCACAACGAGTTTTATTTTCGACTCTAACTCCATCTTGCACTGTACAGTTTGGTTAATTAACCAACGCCAAATGAGGAGCAAACAACGAAAACAAAAAAAAACGAACTAAATATTTAACTCAAATCCGGGAATCGAACCCACTACAAGCAATTTTTTTTTTTAATATTGGATCGAACGTATGTGATGTCTAATGCTAAAAGAATAAAAGATTATGAAATTAAATTTTAATATTTATATGGTTCTTCCAGAATAAGTCTGCTAGGGCAATATTACCAGAATACGTACATTCTGAGACAATCTGTTATTACTAGAACAAGTATCTACTTATATTACGATTTATTTTATAAACAAGACGTTGGTATTAGAACGAATTAAGTACGATGATGTTCGGTATATACTAACTTTTCTAAATACCCACTATTTTATTTATATTTTTTTTGAGTACCAACAAAATGCGATTAATTTGCAAAGGTATTCTATCACGGGCAATTATTGAGCAAATATAATAGACGTGAAATGCGTTATGCTTTAATAGTGCTAATTATACATAATAGGTATAGGGATAGGGTTGAAAGGTTATGACAGGCGAATGTTTCCAACGATAGCCAAGGAGAAATAACCGGTTCAATCCGGTTCGATTGGATCAATTTTATGGTGACGCGGATGCGGGTGGTATATAAAATGAGTGGAAAAATGCTGTGTCACACGAAGAGATGGTAAGCAACCAAAAGAGATGAGCACTAACCTTGCTTTGCCAAATAACTATCCAATTGGCGGACACTGCACTGCTCGGTCGTCTGGAAAAGCGGCAACGCTGCACAGCTTGGGTTAGCCACTCATGCACTGGGCACCAAGCGTGATCACAACACGGCACGGGATTATGTAGAAAATAGGTAATGATGATAAAATGTTTGTTATTTTGCGCGGGAATAAAATTGCGACAGCGATGCGGTTAGGTGTAGATCTCGACACGTTATGAATGAGCGGTTGGCGGTTCGAGCGGCGCTTGGACCGCTTCGACCAATAGCAGGTGCGAGTGAGACCGTTAGGCTAGCGTCATTGGCTCGGCTTGGTGTGTGCCATCCAAGATGGCGTTACCTTCGATCGTGCGACACAGCATGCAAAATGGCGTAAACACTGCTTAAAAACTTAATGTTTTTCGGGCGTATTTTTTCCCCCTGTATTTGATTTTACTGCAATCAGTTATGTGTACTATTAAGCAGATGTTTTGAGAGTAGGGTAACGTGTAAAGTGTGACCTCCAGTGAGGACATCTCTTTTTATGTATGTACTTAAATGACCCTTTGGTCAATCACTATCATAAATCTATAATATAATAATCAATCATAACATAACGCGTCACATTTTAATCTGCCCCGCCTGAGCTTCTTTGTTCCGTGAGTTTAGCTGCCAAGCTATGGGATGTCTGAAAACTGGCGACAATGAATGGCAACGCCTGCCATTAATTGTCGCCAGTTTTCACAATTTCTTAACCATGCTTATCTCCAGATTGTTGTGGATCTGCCTTGGTTGTATACCAGGATATTATGGTTTTTAAATAGTGTTTTGCATCTTTTGTATTTTTAATTTAATTACATGCGGTTCCTCACTATTGAATACCATACATCCGTATTGTAGTTATATTGTTTTTGTTTTTAAAACCTAATTGTTCAGTTGATTACACAATCAGTAAAATAATTACCCGCTGAGTACAAGAGCCACTGCATCGTTGAGAACGCTCTCGCCAAAAATCATCGCATACAGATTCACATCTACCTGAAACGTGAGAAAACATTGATTTATTAACACTCTTTGGGTTGGGTCTAGTATAAATTACATACAACATTCACGGAAAAGTATCCTTAGTGTATCTATATAAATTTAAATGCATTTTCGATACTACTAGTCTGTGGAATGCGCTGCCTGAATGGGTGTTCCCCGATAGTTACGATCTGGGTGTCTTCAAGTCGAGAGTGAATCGGTTTCTTCTAGACAAGCGCGATCCATCGTAGGCCGCATCATCGCTTAACATCAGGCGAGTTGGCGGCCAAGCGCAAGCCTATAACTATATTGGTACAACAATTTTAAATTTGACTTGCAACAAATTTAGACTAAATGTACAAATTACGTTAATAGTTAGTATGGTTTTAGTCTACTAATAGTTTAGATTTTTAAGTGCTGAAACGACATCCATGGATTTAAATATTTTTGTGTAAAAAGAACAAATGACTATTACCAGTTGTATGATTATTATTCGAAGATAAACAGCGCATGGTTACTATCTTAATTTGTAAGCCGATAACAACTTGTAAAACTAAATTATTGAAAACCAGCTGTTGCGTATTGCAAGTTATTTTAGCCTCAAACATAATAAAATTATTACTTTTAAAAACAAGCTCTTCGTATTCTTCTCAGCAAATCCTTTCATTTGATACCCATATATCATGAGTGTAGTGCATAATAATTAACAAAATAAAAAACCGACTTCATAAAAAAGGCAGAACTGAACCAACTTAATGTACTCGTATATACTATTTTGTTGCCGAATTTCGTCCTAATACATTCAGACGTTACAGAGTGTTTTAGAAACAAACACAGTCACTTACGATGATAGACAATAAACATCAGTTGCTCGTAATTTTGTACCTTGTCTGGTAAAATACCTACAAAAATAATATCAGTCCAACATTCATAGAGTTATTAATGTCATTATACATTAATGTGTGATGGTCTAAAACCGAAGGTAATTTGCAATGCTATCTCTATTGTACCTACATACTTGTTATATTTAAATTAAAAACATTCGACCCTGAATTCTTCATTTTATAGCTCAGCAGGTTCTCAATTCGAGCCGTATATTTTTTTAGTATTAATTCAGAGACTAGTTTGAGATATTATTCTGCCTTTCTATCGCTGTCGTCCTGCGGCTGCGCCACTGAAGTCCAAAACGTGGCCTAGGAGTTAAAACTGATAAAACTTCGATGGTCACATCACACAATTTAGGCGTGTCAAGTGAACATATCTGGTTTCGAATCGAAATTCGCAGAAAAAAAATCTGCAGTTTCATACATTTTTAACAGACTTCCAAAAAGGAGGAGGTAATCAATCAGACTGTTTTTTTTTCTATGTTTATTACAGAACTTTCGACTGGGCGAACCGATGTTGATGATTCTTTTTTATTTGGAAGCTGGTGCTTCCCGTGTGATCCCATTTTAATTTGGTCCAGTTCTGTCATTTTTATGAAGTCGGTTTTTAATATTGATAATTATGTAGGGAGTGAATAATTTTTTGTGTATGGAACATCCGGTTTTTTTTTTCACGAATTTCGAAAAGTCGTAGAACAAAAGTTAGCTGTTTTGTTGTTCTGATTACCAATAGCCCTGTATATTAAAATGTATTTGTCATGTTGAGGGATACTGCTGTATATATTTGTAACTGTGCATATATTGTGTGCACAGGCCTTTATCAGGATAGACATCGTGAGCATGTCATCATCATCATCCTCATCATTAGCCAGAAGACGTCCACTTCTGAACATATAAAAAGAACGATAGCCTGCCATCTTCAGATGTCTTCGGTCCATCTACTGGGAGGCCTACCTACCTACGCTGCATCTTCTGGTTCCTGGTCTCATCCAAGAACCTTTCTTTCTCATCGGTTATCGGTTCTCCGAGTGATGTGGCCTGCCCATGGCCACATTGGTCTTGCAAATTATAATAGCTATGTCGGTGACTCTGGTTCTTCAGCATATAGCCACGTTCCGGATTCTATCCGCCACTGGGCGGGAAAACAGATGCGGGATGTTAGGCGTAACACACAGACATGCACGTTCCACTGCCGCCGTCTCGCTACGTCACGCTGTCGCCGTCTCGCTACGTCACGCATCCTGTGTGGCAAGACCTTAAACACCTAAAATCTAACACACTCACCTTCAGTTGCGAGAATATAGCAAGCACAGTCAATGGGTCCGTGGGTGATATCAACGCTCCAAAGTACAGGGTGTCCAGAAACGTGAAGCTGGAGCCGAGTGAGGCCGGCATTAGTTGGACGCAGCCGTACATCAGTGACCCTATCACCAGCGCGGAGAGCGCTGTGCCGACCATCGCGAACGTCAGGATAGCGCCCAGGTTGCGGAAGAAATATTTCTAGAAAATAAGTATTTCTATCGATAACACATTCAATGTCATCAACAAACAAAAAATGTTCCTATGAATTATTAAAAAATGAAAATAAATTTGCTAAAACCATATTGCCAACAAAATGTTACTAGAGCCTGAACGAGTATTTAGAAGACAAATCAATTATCAATTATGGAATAAATCGATCTGCTCCGCACTTTGTTGCCATACCCAATAAGGCTGCCTGTCCACTGTAGCGGAGCGAGGCTGCGGAGCGGAGAAACTGAGAAATATTAACCAATAGGATTGCATAAAATCTCCGCTCAGCTCCAGTAATTGGTTAATATTTCTCTGTTTCTCCGCTCCGCAGCCTCGCTCCGCTTCAGTGGACAGGCAGCCTAAGGGTCATTTTGTGATACCTACCTCAAACATAAACTACTATAGATCTGTATGTGAATTTAATAATATGCAATAAACTTTTGAGTTCAGATGTCGAGAGCATGCCACTATAGTATTTTGAATATTTCAATGAAACTTAAGAAAAGCTATTCTTATGGCATACCTCATGGAGGGGGAAATGTGTTGATGTTAGTAAAAGTGTTAAAGTTTACTTATAACATTAAAAAATACACAATCCGTTTTTTATTTCTTACTTGTTACTAAGTCTTTGTCTTAGTTTCAAACGTACATAAATAAACCATAATACCAGTAATAATTATCAATAGTAATTTTTAAACTTTCGCGATTTGAACACATGTTTTTTATATTTATCGGGACTATTAAATATAGGTAAAAAATATTTTTAATATTGCGCGATAAGTCCCGATAAATATAAAAAAAACATAATTATCAATATCAAAAACCGACTTCATCAGAACTGGACCAAATTGAAATGGGACCACACGGGAAGCACCGGCTTTCAAACAAAAAAATAATCATCAAAATCGGTTCACCCAGTCAAAAGTTCTGCGGTAACAAACATTTTAAAAAACCACCTCCTTTTTGGAAGTCGGTTAAAAACTATAACTGGTCCCTTACTATATGTATAGATGGAAAATTGACAAATATGTACAATATGTACATAAATCTTAGTCGATAGTTATTATTATTATATTAGCCTGCATCATCCCGCTGCAGGGCAAATGCCTCCTTTCCCTCCTTCCATTCCTCTCTGTGATCTTAAAATCGATAATGTTTTACAAATAAAAATAATCATTCTGTTTAGTAAAATTTCACACATTATTTAAAAAACGTATAACGGCGGGTAAAAACTGGATGCAAAAAACTGCCGACTTCAGTGGCGTGCATTAGGAGAGGCTTATGTCCAGCAGTGGACGGATGCAGGCTGATGATGATGACACATTATTTAATAACTACAAAGAAACTGGTTAAAAAAAAACTAATTACGGGTACGTTACTCACCCGCTTTAGGCAATATCCAGCGTGAAATATGATTGGCGGCAGAATTATGTTGAAAAATATCTCAGGATCGAATGTCGCCTTCAGATCGATTTCGTTCTGCTCTACATTCACTATTTCACCTCTAAAGCTGTATGCATATGTTTTGTTTGGCACTGGAGCATCTAGAAAGAAAATTGTTTTATGTGCAACCACATTTTATGACTCAATAGTAATCAATATTAAAAAACCGATTTCATATAAACGTCAGAACTGGACCAAATTAAAATGGGACCACACGGGAAGCACCAGCTTCCAAATAAAAAAAGAATCATCAAAATCGGTTCACTCAGTCGAAAGTTCTGAGGTAATAAACATTTAAAAAAAACAATCAAATTGATTACATCCTTTTTTTTGGAAGTCGGTTAAAAAGCAGCGCCCTGCGGGTTCATCCATTATCTTAGAGGAATCATGCATTTTCCAGGATAAACAACTTGTTTGTTAATCCAGGGCATAAGTTACTTCCATACCAAATTTTGTTTATAGGTATCCATTCAGCTGTTAAGGTGGCGCTCACCGGCCAGAGCTATCTTTGCACATTTTCAACAGTTAAAAAGATAAAATTTTGCTACTACTTAGCTAATAAAACCGATCGGGAATTATTTTGTTAACGTCTTAAAGTAGTTTTTATATTGAAATGGTTTATTTTGGAGGAAGAGATCAAAAAAAACTATTTATTGAGATATTTCCGATCTTCTCCGATCATTTAAAATCAATACTTTTATTATTTTACTGCAGTATATTAATGCAAAGCGAGACGCAGCCGCGCACGCGCATACACCTTGAAAAAGACCGCCGAATGCGGTTGAAACTATAGTCGGAGTAACCGGCTTAATCTAACGTGAGTAATTCCCGTGTAATATAAATAAAATGAAGTATATTGGGTATAATTGGTACTTGCTATAATTTTACATTCAAAAACCTGGCAAAAGTGATCAGGATTCAAGATTTTCATTTTGCTTTTTAACCCCCGACGCAAAAAGAGAGGTGTTATATTAGCTGAACCAATTTTTATTTTTATTTTAAATTTGACTTGTTTGAGAGTGTTCTTGAAATAAATTACGCATACTGAAAATATAAATTGAATTGACTGATTAATCTCTGAGATATTTAAAGTTTTAGGTGGGGATAGAGAGGGGATGCTCCATCCCTTTCTCGCAAAGTGTGTGTTAGTATAGCATTTATATGTCGCGCCTGACGTCATAGCTCAGTATAGTGCACTCTCTGTCTAGCATGAAATTTAAATACTTATAACTTATTTATTTTTGAACTAATTTCAATTGATGATCAGCTTTTTTTATGAGGTCATAAAAAAATATTAGTCATCATGTATATTCATAAATCAGTTTTATATTTTTGAATTGTCTGTAACTTTTAAATAGTTTTATTTTTTTTGTTATCTTGGAGTAAGTTCTGTAGAAAAAGATGCTACAGAAAGATGCTGTAAAGAGTACAATGACATCCATTTGGCTTAGTACCACCGTTCTATAAAACCCTGTAGAATACAAACCTCCAGAATTGATGGGTATCTTATCCGGAAAGTACAATCGAAGCATATCAGGCGGTACTGACTGGTTGTACTTGGTGTCAGGTGCAGGATGCACGTCAAGGTAGGTAATCGCATTAGTGCTGGCTCCATAGCGAATAATGGCACCCACTATTAAACCTGCACAGACATGTTTATAATACACAATTTATCATTTTGACCTTGAAAATTTTGGCAGTTTGTTTGCACATACCCACAAAGTGAATCTACAAAACTTAGCCAGTAAAGTGCTTTTTATGAAAGTAGTATCCCAGACAGAGAGCTGTCATCGTGTATCAATCACTACCAGTATCATTTCTCGAGCACCTTTAACAACTTTAGGCATCATACACGACTCAACAACAACTAACAACTACAATATGGAAATTTAGTTCCTCTGTTTGGCATGGGACTTCTTTCATGAATAGCATTCTAACAGAGATATTAATAGAGGAAAATATTAAATATTGTAATTGGGTAGGTACCTACTAAATCTACTAAAAGTGAAAGTGAAGTAGTTTGAATAAACTGAGTGGGCAAGCCCTAGAGTCAGGCCTTTTAGACCCTCCCCTGAATTTTAGACCGCCCAAAAGTCTCTAACATGGCTTATCAGTTGTTACATTATAACACAAACAACCAGAAGTTGTAGGTTACTACTTACATGTTAAGAATTCAGCTCAGACAAAATCAAAACACATTAGTTTTATTAACTGTGGTGGTTTTTTGTCATTATAAACATGGGCTATTAAGATACATAAGTAGACACTTCTAGATTATCATGTTTATTTTGAGAACCATAAGAGTCATCTCATCTACATCTTGTGTTCTTCACTATTTTATTTCAAACTACACTATTAACATTACAGTAGTAGGTAAACATGAATTTCAAAATAACAACATTTAAAGAATTAGTCAAGGTCTTTGCCTATTCATCTATAAGGTCACATGATCAAGTGCATTCGTGGAAGCAATTAAGAGGATTTGAGTTGTTACTTATGTTTGATATTTACCGTATATTACAGCTAATCCAGTCTCATGCAACCAGCTTACGCGGCGGTGTTTGAAGACCCAAATTGTCAGCACAGTTAGCGTCAAAAGGCAGGTGTATATCAGCAGATTTAAACTGTCTATCCGATGTAATAGCGTCGCTTTAGCATCTAGTGCGATATCGGTGCCAGACCCTCGACACACAGCTGCCAGGGACACCAGGATAAAAAAAGATCCAATTATGGAATTCATAGTTTTGGTTCTGTAGCACCAACTATTGTTACATTACAAAATCACACAAAGTTCTAGGTTTTTGCAATAACCGGCGGACGCTGGTTACAAAATCATAACTATACAACCACCTGTAACTAATTTACGACATAAAATTAAAAATTTAGCTACACTTCATGAAAATACGTACACACACAAGAAGAAAACGAAACGAACGAAAGGAAAACGGAAAATCGACCGATTGCAATTTTCATAGCGACACAGACAGCTGTCAAATGAAAATGACACTTGACAACTTGTTTGTTTTGCCCACTGGGCAGTAGAACTTTATTATAGTTTTGGAAGTTTGAAAGCAACAGGAACATACATTTTTCACGTTGTTAAATTACTTTTCCATACACGAATAGCTTCAAGAGTACTTAAGCATTTACTGGGACATACCATAAGACAGTTATATATACGGAAGATGAGGCGGTATGGCCTTAACGGCTTTTGCCTGCTTAGTAATGAGAGAAGAACACAAGAACAGGGGCTGGGCTGCCAAATGCCATATTAGCTTTTTTTTAATCTTGGCTACTGCTACCCCAGTTGTTGGGGCAATTTTGCCATCGCAGTGAGGGAGGAGATCATTGATAATTTATATAAATAATTGGAGATGGTGAAATTGTTTGTATGAAGTAATCCTCTTCGTGTTATTTCCAAAACTCCATAGAAGCCTCTCGTAAAGCCTCCACCCCTTTACTGGGGCATGAGCATGACTTACATTGCTTGCTTGCTTTGACCATATTAAAAAAGACATGGTCAAAAGGCCTCTGGTAGCCGAACCAAAAACCCAAAAAAAAAACTGTGTCGGTACTGTCTGTCAGCTGTCAGTCAACAGCTGACTTTTGACTCCGTTTGCTTTGGCGACGTTTTCCGTCTGATTCTGGCTGGTTCCTTTGTTTATTGCAAAATTGCTTTTCTTTTCTCATATTATAAGTGGAAATAATTTATAAATGGTGTGAAAACTAAACTTTCTAACGAAAATTTCTGGAGTTCAACATTGAAAAAACAATTTTGGTAAGTGATATATCGTACATTATATCTCACATAGAATATCAGCTATATTCGTTCTGCTTCTGTGTCAAAATTCGAAGCTTTAGAAACTACTATCTGATGATACTTATATATCGTTATAAAGTAAATGTGAACTTGTGAACTCACATAATAAAGATTTGAGAGAGATCGAAACAATAAGGCACCCTTAAACGCTGACATCCTAAATGGTGGCTGTAGTTTATTGAGCAAAATGGAGTGCAGGATATCTAGATATTTTTAACTATGAAAATGAAAACGGCGACAAATCTGCTTTTATATCTGACGGGAGCCTAGTACATCGCGTCCAAGATGTTCATTCATGTCAAGGTCTTTTAACACGCGATCGGTCTATCCTGGTGGGCTGCGCCCAGGGGGGTCTTATTCCTTCCATATACCTGACTCTTAGTTGCTCCAGGTTATTGGAGTGATTTTGGGCGATTTGGTCGAGACGGTGGCCAGACCTTGGTATGTTGAAGCATGGATGTTTGTGTTGGACCTGGGATGCCGCAATCCTCGATCGGATTGGTTCCTGGTCCAGCGGATTTCCATGGCGATTCAGACGGGAAACCTCATTAGTGTATTGGGGACTTTCAGTCTTGGCTCTATGCATGGAGGACTTATCACCCCCCACAGAGAACTTTTTGAGTTTATATTTGTAATCTACTCTACTTCAGTCCCACCCTTTCCAATCTAGTCCTGCATCCTTCCAGTCCACTACCATACCGTAACCCACTCTACTCCCACCCCGCCCTTTCCACTATAGGCCCGCGACTGGCCTGTAATTTACTCTACTTATGCCCTGCCCTTTCCACTCAAGTTCCGCCTTTTCAGTCCCGCATCTTTCCTGTAATTTCTTTTATTCCGTTTCATAATTTCCACTGTAGTTCTGCATTTGTTCCGAAATCCACTCTACTTCTATCCCACGGTTTCTGTTCAAGTGCACAACAGCAATCCACTCTACTCCCATCCCATCTCATCAGTTTCTACACAAAATCATAGTTTTAACAATCTATGTAAAATTTTAGTAAAACTGAGAACATTTTTTTGTGCCCATAATTAATGTATTCTTCCAGTAATAATATATTTTTTATAATGCTTCTCATTTTTTTCTTCATTTCTATTTTGTGGTGTCAATAAATATTTTATTGTATTACCTACTGAGTCTGTGTAGTATGAGTGTTATGGGTGGTTGGATCCGAAATGTTCCAGTTTGAGTAGTAGAATCGATTTGTTGCCTTGAAAACCACAAATGACGGATGAGAGACTTGATTAAGTGGTGGATGTCATACGAGGTGTGGGCACGAAATGTTACAAATTGGCAATCTGGTGATAATGTCGTCGGAACAAGAGACACGGAGTAAGAAAATAACCGAACTTATACGACACAACTAGGGAATGCAATCTAGAGCCGAGATTAGCAATTCGAGATTTTGCTTATTAAGTAAATCTGATGTCGAGTTTGGCAATTTCGAGATCTCGTGCAAAAATGTGTCGAGATCTGGTAAAATTTCGACATTAACGAGATTTCGAAAAAAATGGGTTATTTTATTCAAAAACCCATTAATAACTCAACAAAAACTAACTAGAATACTTACTACTACTTAGGATGTTGCTGTAACATTTTGAAAAAGAAAAAAATATATTTGACAATGAAATCACATAAAGACAAACTTTTATATAAGAAAAGGCAATGAAATATATTTGACACGGAAAAAAGAAAACAAGATGGCATTATGGCATACTACACCGTTATTGTTTCATTTCACTAAAGCTAAGTTGTACATTAATTATGATTTTTGTAAATATGAGTGTTCGAAGTGTCGTCTGCTAAGCAACACTGAGAAAGCCCATTCGGCTTCCACGCTGTTAGGGACTATGTTAAGTAGTCTGTTATACACAAACTTAAGGTATTGCCCTGTTTCGCCACTATACTCGTCAAGATTCATTAGTGATCACCGTCTCCTATGGATACCTGTAACATCATAGATACGTTGCCGACATGTAAAGACTGTTAACAGCTCTTTTGCATAACCCTATACTATAGTTACTCGTAAATGCTGCAGGTAGGTGCTCATTCAATTCAATGAATTTTAAATATGAAATCTACTGTATATCAGTTATTAACGTCGTTTTTTTAAAAGCATGTTTAGTGGTCAGGGTAAAAATATTGTGTAGATATAGGCTATTTCAGCCCACTGCTGTGACTATGCATGAAAATCTTATCTGACCAGTATGTGTAGGTAATTATGGTATAACCTTTAACACATATAAGCTATGTCTGAACCATGGGTATTCCTACTTTTCACAGTATGTTTATCATCATATCTGCATATCACACTTCACACTAATATCGTATACTCGTATGTGAAAGTTTGGATGGATGGATGTTTGTTACTCAATCACGCAGAAACGGCTGGATGGATTTGGATTAAATTTGGAATATACATTGCTTATGTCCTCGATTAACACATATGTTACTTTTCATCATCATCTTCATCACTTATTTTCATCACCATGCGGGTGAAATCGCGGAGCGGAGCTAGTCTATAATATTCCTTAAAAATAGAGGTTTTGAACACAAAAATGTCAGACATATTTACAAATTATACCATAGACCTAAAAAAAAAATTGGTACTAAATCTATGAATCATACTTTGTTCTTAATGTGGCTGACGTGCATGTACAATTCAATCTTCTATCTTTTAAACCTACTTTTTGGCGCCAAAACTCATTAAGGCATTCTGTATCGTTTTTAGCACGCTTCTATTATCTTCACTTGTGACGCGTTTTGGCTCCTTTGATTTGCATAAGCATGTCTTTTATAAACAATAATTTAGTTTTTTAAACTATAATTATTATCGTCATAGGTTACATAAAATTGATCATATCTGATTACTTCAAGGTAATTAAAATAATGGCCAAGAGCGTGTCGAGACACGCATATGTCAGAGTTCCGTAGCCAAAGCAATATAATTGAGGTCACATTCATAGTTCAGAAATTCATGGTTATAGAAAAATGCGAACGAACAAAGCTCTATGGACTTAGCAAACCAAACAACAAATTATATGCTTACTTTTCATGGTTTAGCCAAAAAAAAAATTACATGGGAAACATTCTTTGTTAACATAATTTTATGAAAAAGTCCATGACCTTTGGGCTAGAACATCTTAAATTTATTACATTTTTAACTCCATAACTCAAAAAGTAGTGATGAAAAATGTTTGAAATAATTTTGAATAAAGGTAAGTACAACATTCTCTAATTTTATATTGTCTCATAATTTAGAAATACAGGCAAATCAATTTTTTACCACGCTTTTGTGAGCCATATTTCAGAAAGGATTCATAAAAAGTGATGTATGTAACATTGTGTTTATTTCAGAAGACATATTTAATGACACAAGGAGTGCAGTAAAAAATAACTGGTCAAGAGCGTGTCGAGATACGCATATGGTAGGGTTCCGTAACCAAAGCCATATAATTTTGTAGTCATAGTTCAGAAATTGATGGTTATAGAAAAAAATTCTAACAAACGAAGCTCTGTGGACTTAGCCAAATTTCAGAGATATATCATCCCGACATAGCATATACTTTTTATGGTTTGACCATACAGAAAAGTAATTGAGAAACATTCTTTGTTAAGATCATTTTACAAAAAGGTCAATGACCTATGAGCTAGAACGCTTTGAAGTTATTACCATTTTATCGCTGTTACTCTAAATTTATAATCAGATAATATTCGAAATAATTTTGAATGAAGGTTTTAAATATGACTCATTCGTATTGTAAGTTACAAGTTTCTATGTCTTATAGTTTATAAATGCAGGGGGGGACCAACTTCTTGCCTCTTTAGCGGGTCATAGTTAAAGTTATGTAAAAACCTTACCTTCATTTTAAAAATTTCAACGATACTCCACACAAGGAGGATCAGCGTAAAAAAAGAACCCCATTTCACATGAACAGAGCCACCTCTAAAATGCGATATTATATATATATTTTTTATACTTTTGAAAGTAAGATCTGATATTAAGTATAACTCCCTGAAGAGATCGCTTTTAGCGATAACGCCGCCACTTGTGGCACTAGCTCGTAAGTGTTTTCTATCTGTATATAATTTTTATTTCTGGTGTACACAATAAAGAGTTTCTATTTGTCTATCTATAACTGTAATTTTGCAAAGTTTCATGCACTTATCTTAATAATTATAGAAGTTAGAAGGTTCAAAAAAAATTGGACGAACAGATAGACAGACAGACGGACGGACGGAATGAATTTATGAGGGTTCCTTGTCGGGCTAAGGAACCCTAAAAATGGCATCCCCATTTCACAAGTACCAGGGCAAACCAAAATTTTAATTGAGGAAAGTTTCATGTAACTATTGAAGTTCTAAGGTTCTAATCTAATGGATTAGGACAGACGGACATAACGAACTTATAAAAGTTCCTTGTAAATAAATAAATAAATATCTGGGACAGATATCTGTAGTACTACTGAACCCTAAAAAGTTATACTGGTTTATGTGATTACATTATAAGACTTTTTAAAAACATGTTTATTGTTTTTAGTGCGTTACAAGGAACACTATAGCATACGCATCAGGCTGGAAGGCCATACTGCCAATAATACTCACTCGTGCACGCTTAATTTTTTTTTTTGGTGCTAATTTTGATTTAGGTTTTATGGAAAGAGATATACGGTTGAAAATAGGTTACCAGGAAGTTGTTTTTCAATGACTCGGTTAGTGGCATGGCCTTGTGGATTTGAAATAATGCGCAACAGGCATCGCGCCATCGGCACCGGTGTTTGTCGTAAACACACGTCGCATGACACACCCATTCCTAGACTAATAAGGATGCTGTATATTGTTACGTTGAAGGTTCTTAATTTGGTGGGTGTGGCAAATCTTGCACCAGTCAAGGCAGTTAAGAATATTGCTAAAAATATTATTGGATAACTTTGCTAAATATTGTTTTAAACTATCACGGTTGTTCACTAAAGTTATATGATTATTTACTGTAAATATCCCGTAAATAATCATATAACTTTTGCTAAATATTATTGCGAATGGCGACCTTTAGTAGAATTTAGTAAGTAATAATAAATACAGCATAAGAGGCTTATTTTAATTTTATATTTTAACTAGTGCTTTTGCCCGCGACTTCGTACGCGTAGATTTTCATAATAATACAATGTTTCAACCCTTTTTTCCTTCCTTAATCCGGCCCTTTCGCAAAATAACATAGCCTATACTTCAATCTGGTCATAGCTAAGCATATTCGTAAAAACCGCACTTAAATCCGTCCAGTGGTATTATTAGGAGATGTGCTGGACAAACAAACATACAGACAAAAATTCTATAAACTGTCTTATCGTGTTCAGCTGCTTATTTTTTTTTGTGTATATTTTTTTCATATCTCGCAATTACAGTTTTTTTTATCTCTACGTTTTTATTATATGTATAAATATAGATGGCGACCTTAAAACGCGATAGATTTGAGTATTTTGAATTTGAGTGAACATTCTAAACGCCTTATTTGCTAGTTCATCTGTACATTTTCCTTTGAACAATTGAAAAAAGTGAGATCCGTTTTTACTCAACATGCTAATCACCTTTTGGCATATTTTTATCATTTTCTCTCCCAGAGCGAATATTTATTAATTAACCTACTCAATTAACAATGTTGTTCCATTAACTATTATCACGTTTTTGTTTGGAATAATTGACTACTGATTATTATTATTTTTTAAATAAAAATACAGTCGAATTGAGAACCTTCTCCTTTTTTGGAAATCGGTTAGTCATCATCATCAGCCAGAAGACGTCCACTGCTGAACATAGGCCTCCCCCTTTAACCTCCACACTGAACGACATCCTGCCATCCGCATCCACTGGATGCCTACGACTCTCACAATGTCGTCGGTCCATCTAGCTAGTGGGAGTCGGTTAATAATATGTTGAGACATAGTAATTATTGTTCCATTTAATTTTCACAATAATTTACCGTGTTTACGTAGCGCCGCCTGTGTACTTTCGAAATCAAGTGATGCGATATCACGCCATACCGCGCGATCGAACCACAAGTACCACAACGGGTCGAGTCGAATCTCAATGTCTCGTGCGTAACGTCAGCCCACCGTCACTCGTTCTGGGAAAGTAGAGCTAATAGGCGCTCCGCACGGTACGCTGTCTCTACTTAAAAAATTAACTGCGAGATAACGCTGTCTTTTTATTACTAAACTGATCAAACAATCTTGATAAAATTTGGCAAAATACGTGGAATTAATTATTTTTGTTCTGGTGAGGGACCTGAAAAATCTCGAATGAAACTGCAGGTTGAAGCTATAAAAATGAGCACATAATCCGCCATGGTATAGCCTGGCTTGAATGCTCGAGGTACGTCACACGACGTCAGCCTCGTCAGCCCGTAGTAGCTCCGTATCGGCCCACCGCCACCACTCACGTTTCAGTCCACCCACAGTTTGCTGGTAGAGTCGACGCGGACACCACGTGTCGAAGTCTTACCTATTGCTCTCGTATGCGATTGCTCGCGATCATTTGTTGACAAAGCAAGATCAAAACAATATTTTGTGTTTTGCGAAATCGTCAGTGATATTGTCGAAGACGATCGTTATTAATTTCGTGACCAAGAAAATTTTACAAGGTAATTGAGCTTGACACTTTTTTTTGCTAAGTTAGTTTACATTTAAGTTAATTATAGTGCAACTTGCCTGCCATACATATAATTTTATCAGCTATAAGTAAATGTATATATTTATTTTAGTTTATTCTGGTAATGAAAGTAAATTCTTGTCTTCTTCTTGGTAAAGTATTATGAATTTAGTTTTTTTTTATGTATAGAGTTATTATGCCCCTATACACTGCTGTATCTCTTCATTTATATTTAAATACTTGTATTACCAATTTCTGTTTTTATATGAATTTGGATGTAATTGAGAGCTGGCTCACAGATATAATAATGTACAGCTTATTTGAAGTTTTCTTGTACATTAATAATACAATCAGTATGACGTCCGTGGGGCATTACGATGTATAAGTGCTGATTTTATCAGTTTTGTTTTGATTGCTCTCCACGTAATTCTTTCCCTTTCTGTTTTTTTTTTATTCTGATTTTTATCTGCTTTTTTTGCCTCTCTTTGTTTTATTTTCCTCATATGATTGATAAAAGGGGCAGAAGAGTTCATATTTAAGGCCAAGCTCACCAGCCAGAGTTATCTTATTCGCACATATTTAAAATATTTGAAGACAAAAAAAAATCGCTTAGTGAGGATTTTAACTGATAGAAACCGATTGGACATTATCTTTAGAATAACATTGTAAACGTTTAATACTTTTTTATTCTTGGGGAACAGATAATAAAAGAAAATCTTAGTCTGTGGAATGGGTGTTCCCCGATGGTTACAATCTGGGTGTCTTCAAATCTCGAGTAAATCGGTTTCTTCTGGTCAAGCGTGCTCCATCGTAGACAGCATCGCGCTTAACATCAGGCGAGTTGGCGGTCAAACGCAAGCCTATTACCAAATAAAATAAAATACACACTATTTTATCGAAACCCCCTTCTTCCTTCATTTATTTTTCTTCATGTATTGTTTGGATGGCTACATGGTTATCTTGTTATTCTAAAAGCACGTCATAATTTAAAGTCGCCACTATTTCAAAATAGTAAACATCGCGAAACGTACTTGTTTACAATGAGCAATGAACACCAATAAACTATGCAAAAAAAGAACACTAAATGAGATACATGGCATCATGAACTTTATAATACCTTTGCAGGTAATGGAATTTATTGTTCATAGAATGGTTTTATGCGTTGGGGAAAAACTTTAATTAAAATGATTCACTGCGCTGATCGTCTTCTATATTGTTATGCAAGTATTTATATCGCAAGCAATGTAATGTATCTAACTAGATGTATTGTAGTCAACCAGTATGTGCAGTTGAATTGTACAGCACAAATGGGTCTTTACCTTTATTGAAGCCAGGCATTGGAACCAGTTTCCTTGATCTTGGAATCGATATCTTGACATTTGTCCTTGCCATTATTTCAATATGTCTTATTCTGATCGTGTTTCTGGACTCTTGTTGTACTTAAAGTTTTTTTTTTCCGAATTGATACATTTATTATTATTGTTGTTGTTTATACCAAGCCGTTAATATTTTTAGAATAGATTGCATAATACATGTTTAAGAGTTTGGTGTAAACATCGTTGTTTTGCCATTTCATCATCATCCACAGACTTCTTTATCACACTGCATACAATACTGATAAAAGATTTTTTTCTCTCTCTCTCTCTCTCTCTCTCTCTCTTGGCATTCTATCTCTTGTTTTATCATTTTTTATGGATAGTGATATTAGTTTCATATTAGATAGTATGCTTGATATCTTTTCAGGAAATTCTCAAATCAATGTCCTCACATCACCTAAGTACTTATATTTTACGCACTATTAGAAGCTCTTATCATGTTCGCAGTCACGTTATCATCAAATTGCGGTTTACGTAACTTTATCGGACAAAAGTAAAATAAAGTGACGTCAATTCATAATGTGATTATCACATAAGTTATCGACTTCATATGGCGTGATAATATCGACGTATTTAAACTAATGCTAATTAAAGTCAAAGGAAATACGAATGTTTATGTATACATTGTATACTTAGTTGTATATCATCTTCATTGGCATTGCTGTTTTGAAATAATTTCGTTTTTATATCTGAAATCTTTTCTCTGTACTAGGCACCTTCTGTAAAAATAACCGCAATGATAAAAACAAAACAAAAAAATTACTTAATGCGACGTTGAAGCGTAAATACACGTACACTAGAGATTCGTCAAGGAAGCAGTTTTGAAGATGAACTTCGCAAAGTAACGCCTGATTCAATCAACCGAATTAATTACAAAAGTTATGGCATGTAGTTTGATTTCATAAGTTACTATAATACATTTTTTGTACGTACTCTAGCGGATACTAGACCCTGTTTAAATCAAAACAACTGTTAAAGCTTTAAACAATATTATTGATTGGCTTATAATTTGGAGAAAAGGGTTGTTATAACTGTAAGCTTATAGAATTTCAAACTGACTCATAATACTTATCACCTTTACTCACCCACATTGTATTGTTATTCCCGATATAGACTATTATCTATAGTAACTTTTAAACTTTCGCGATTCGAACACATGTTTTCATATTTATCGGCTAGTATATTATATATTATTTATTTATTTAGAGTCAGCTCGTGACCACGGCCATTGTAACATGGTCGAAACGTCGAGCGAAAGGTATCTATTTTTACCTATATTTAATAGTGCGCGATAAGTCCCGATAAATATGAAAACATCTATTATCTATATTGATAAAGGTATACAAAGATATGTGAATATATCGTGACAAACATCCGTGTATGTAGTTTGTACGTTCTACTGATGTAAACATGGCAGGGTCGTGGTAAGACACGTGAAGACCTTTGCCCACGCATGTGGCATTCGTGAAGGACGGATAGATAAGGTTTAAATTCAGGCTAAGCCGGCTTCTGACAAAGCGCTTTGATTCCACTTCTATTGTGCGAACTGCTAGTTTGTGAAATGCACTGCCTGAATGGGTGTTCCCCGATAGTTACAATCTGGGTGTCTTCAAGTCAAGAGTGAATCGGTTTCTTCTAGGCAAGCGTGATCCACGGTAGGCCGCATCGTCGCTTAGCATCAGGCGAGTTGGCGGCCAAGCGCAAGCCTATTTTGTAATAATAAAAAAAAAAACATTAAAATGGTAACGAAATGTAACTATTTTGGAGTCCGTAGGAGTCGACGCTATTTGTTTATAAACTAAAATTCAAGATTTCTGAAAACTATAACACTCGCATTTTTTTTATCTAACTCGAAAAACAAAAGTATATGAAATATGATAATTGGATGTAATTAATGTTCATAATGTGCCTAATTAATATGGATTAAGTTAATTTAGTTAATTATAAAATCTGCTCACACGACAGCGAAAATGTTTGACGGAAACGGTGATAACGGTAAATGCCGCAATCCAACAAATTCAGGACGAGTTCGCTTCTTTTGAAATAGTGGATTCAATTCTCTCGCGGTGGCAGTTTCACAATTATGTACTACTGCATTTAACTTTAATAGTGCACTTAGCATTTGAATAATTGACTTTCAAAATCTCTATTAATTTAGTTCTCTTGAAACGCAATCTTATTAAAACAGTTATAAAGACTGTTATTAGTCCATAGTATTTAATAGCCATTGAACTTGATGCCCTTGGTTCTAAATTAAATGGTGGCCACAGCTGGTCGTCTCTCGGGTTTCCTTGGACACCTGCCACTGGCCATCTCTCGCCACGGCTCTTTGAGCTCCGACTTCGTTTCCATTAAAATTTTAAAAAGGTATAAATAGTGTTTTTCGCGAGAATATGAAGGTTAATAATTTTTTTTTTTTTATATTAATGTAACAGAACTAAATGTATAAAAAAATTATGAGTAGAATTTGTTTATATATACGTAAAATATTTCCTTGTAATCCGGCTATTTCTGTCTACAATACAGGCAAGCGTCCATGATCTTGGTAATCATAGGTACTTCACCTACCAGAAATCTCGTGCCAAACTTTACATTTACCGATATAGCACATAATATGAAAGATAGTTTATGGCTATTCTTACAGAATTAGTCATAACACCTTCATTATACGTAAGTCGTTCGGGGGCAGAGTCCCTCAGTGTCACGGCTTCGCGCTAGCATGCCTCGGTTGCGTGCTTGCGATCCTCGTTCTTATTGGCTAATCTAGCGTCAACGTCCTCGCGAACATAACGAATTTCTAGGTCTTCTAGCGAAACGATCAACTGGTATTAAAACCACCTCCTATTTATAGTTGTATATAGTATTCGCTTATTGGTGTGTTTCGAAACACTTTAACTCTAGACTTCAGAATGTCTGTCAGTGACCTCAATTGCAAAGTCACTTTCTACATAACACATCCATGTGTATAAATATTTTCGTGTTTTGAGTATGCAGCCATGCAATGTTGTGCAACATCCTGTAAGTGCAGCCGTGGCTAGTTCACAGTGCATCAACCCAATAAATCAAATGATATTAACGCTACTCGAGGAATGATTGAATCGTATGAGACTACTATATTTGGACATGTGAGGCATTTCATTATTTTGTGTGATGATGAAATGGTAGAGATAAAGTGAATTACTGATACGTTTGTTGAAACCGTGGCGATTATCCAGAATTAAATTGATACCCTTATCTATCATTTTGAAGTAGGTAGTTAATAAATACTATTTCAATCGTAAATAACATGAGTAAAGGCTTAACTATTATCTTTTCACGAAATAAAACATTCAGGATTAGAAGATGAAGACAGGAAGCAAACTTGATAAATTAGTAACACAAATTGGCAATACTGCGTCTCGACTCAACTGTCGCAACCAGGCAGACAGATTCGATAACCTCTGACATACATTCACTCCATACCAATAACGACACAGAGCCAAAGGATCACAGAGGGCATTACCCCATCGGACTTGCAGGATATTTTCCTCAATAAATTTCCAACCGAGTTTTATAATACTGGACTTTTATAATTTATCATTCTGAATGCTAAATTTACTGATAGACTCGTAAAATAAATAATGTATTGTGTATACCGATAATATTTAAGTTTCACTTGTCTATTTTGTTTCAGATTCATATTCCTTACTACGTTGACCCCTGTACTAAAATGGGGTAAGTTTGTGAAGAATAGACAGTGAATAAAACATTGGACATCGTGCTTAGGTACGAATATTTTGTGTTAAAAGAAGTGAAGTGAACAATCAGTGACAATGTATTCTATGCACTATATCGATAGGTTCATAAAGAACTTTCGTGAGTTTTACAATGAGATCAACGGGGCGACGCTGACGGGAGCCATTGACGTGGTGGTGGTGGAGCAGCCGGATGGCAGCTTCACGTGCTCGCCGTTCCACGTGCGCTTCGGGAAACTCGGCGTGCTGCGTTCCAACTTCAAAGTGGTGAGTTCTTTCTTCATTATCATCGTGTCGGTTATTCTCCTAATTATCCTCAGCATTTTCTGCGTTGGTTTATTGACGTAGGTCTTTTCCGACTTCTTCCAAAACATGCGATCCCCCGCTTTGGTAATCCAGTATAGACCTGCGTGCCTTCGTATATTGGCGATCCAGTAGCGTTTCGACGGGCGGCCGAGCAAAATTACTAAGTATACATGTCATAATTATCCTATCCCACTGACACGGCTCAGGGAGATCAAATTTAGTATGATCTATGTCGGGGCTCCGATGGTGAGCTACTTTGAACAGTTACCCAATGGCAAGCCGGTTACTTACATCTCGAAAATGGATCGGTTAGATGATTGAAAAATATCCCACAATGGGCACTTTGTAGGATATTTTTCATTGGCGTTATCTGTCTGGAGTGGCACAGATTCCAAATGTATGGTTGTACCCTATGGTAAATCGAGTATGT
The DNA here is from genome assembly GCA_949125355.1 of Agriopis leucophaearia. Taxonomy (NCBI): domain Eukaryota; kingdom Metazoa; phylum Arthropoda; class Insecta; order Lepidoptera; family Geometridae; genus Agriopis; species Agriopis leucophaearia. The sequence continues at coordinate 7,800,997 of OX421262.1, forward strand.
CGTGATCTTAATCGATTACACGTCTCATGGTCTAGAAGACATAACTATCTTCGCTTATCTTTGCTTGAGATCATTACATAACTATATGAAGTAATACAATTAAGTATTAGATAACTGAACAAAGACACAGGTTAAGAATTTTCTCTTAAAATGCTGACTGACTGCGCATATTTGATTACTTGGTCAAGTACGTTTTTAAAATTGTACCATTGTAGCGTTCTTCCAACCTTGAGTATTGTAACAGTGGTCCGATAGCCTTCCGAAAATACCACTCGAGCAAATATTGCCATTCTGTAGTTCTAGTATGTCTGCTATTATAACAGCTGGTAAATTGCCACACCTCGTAAGATCCATTGGTGTTTCGTTGTACGGTAACAAACGAATTTATTAACCGTCTCTGTTTATTCTATCCACATACATTTGCATTTACGTAAGTATCAGAACAAGTCGTTTGTAACCGATGCAGGTCACAAGGAAGTATTTGAAGATAGACGTACTTGGTCCAGTATATATCTACCGTTTATCCGTTTCCTAGTTAATACTTTATTGAGGACATTCTTTCCTATAAATAACATGACCTTTACAATCTAAACCTCGAAAGGTTTGTGAATCTCTCGAACATTCTAAATGTCAGGTTGTGTTTTCTTTTGTAGCTTGTTTGTTTGCAAAGTTACTTGAATAATTACTAACCCGTTTCAATGAACTCTGAATGTAATATCATATTCTTTGAATTGGCAAAGCTTGTGATTTAAATTGTTTCATTATGAATTCAATATTTACCCGGAAACGGAATCGGAATAATTTTCGATAACATTTAAATATTTCTGATTAATGATGACCCAGTAATTGAGAATTCTTGTACAATGATGATAAATCGTGTGGCGAAAATATGTTCGAGTGCTTTGTAGCACGAGATTCTGTGTCGACGGGGCGCCACATATTTTGCGAAACCTCGTGGTCTGGTGGATGAAAGTGTAATAATATCTAGGAATGTAGACACGCACTCGGCGACGTTTAGGCATTCGCTCCATCGCAACGTGGGGAGACTTAACCACGCGTTTACAGACCACTCTAGAATCTTCCGACTCAATAGCCGCATAGAAACATGATTACTGTACGCGTGACTATACTCAAACACGTGGTTTTGAGTGATTTTCTCTCTTATATGCTTCTTATCTTATAAATAGGTGCGAGTCTAAACTAGAATAATAAACACCGATCGAGAGTAGATAATAAAATATCATAGTAATAATACCTAGTATGAGTAATTGTTATTCAGTGAAATTTATCAGATCATAATAAGATTACTTGCAGGAAATACATTGTTTGCGCTTTGAATGGTAAACAATCGTACTGTAAACATGCATGAATACATAGTATTTACGGCCCACCTAGATTTAATATATTGAGCTCTAGATTCTAGTTTAGAGCAACATGGGAAGTATAAGCAATAGAGAGTAGGGATGTGCATTGCCAAAATGAGACGAGAATCTGCGCCTGATTCATACGCTGGGTAAAAGTTGGATAAATGCCAAAGAGGGGCACAACTCAAATCATGAATTTTTAAACATTTTGGCACAAATAGTTTGCCTCACCGGGGCACCTGTTATTTTTTCATTCTTGCGATAAAAGTTTTGTTTTTTCTTTCCGCATTGTTATTATTCTGTTTCTTTTTATTCTGGATTATAGTTTACTGTAGGTAAGTAGGTATATACTTATACGTATCGCATTGACTTGTATACTTTTGAAACCTTTGATCTATCACAATCACAATAATGTATAGATTTATTATCATTCTTCAACAGCACAGGGGCCTTATGGCTTCGTCTTAACGCGGACTCGAAACTGCGCAGTGCGGAAAATCACGCGAAAGTGAACCTTAATGGGTCGAGATAGGGTTTGCGGTTGCGCAACTTCACAATCACTTAAACATAATCGCCTTACAGAGGTAGCCGTATGGTACCTGGTCCCTGATATGCTTTCGGAATTGAATTTCTTTTTTCGAAACACAAATAAGCGTTCGTGGAAGCAGGATCTGCAATCCCAGTGGGAAACTATTAAATTTAACTAAACCTTTTTTACCTCAAGGGCACCGTGTATAACTCAATAATATTCAAAAAATATTCGTTAAACGAGTTTCTTACGTAAGCTCTTGATCTTAAACCGATGAGATGCGGTTTCTGCCATTGGAACTATCATGACGATTGACGATGTGTCGATGGTGAAACATTCAAGGTTGGTAATAGGGATTTGGTTAGAATTTATAAGTGATTTACTATACAGGGTTACGCATATGTTCCCATGCTGTTTTACAGGAAACTGTCATTAGCACTCGACAAAATGTATGGAATAGCTGTTTTTTTCCCGCGATTTCAGGGTTGGTCACGTAGCAAAAGTTGTTCATAATGATGAGTACAATGACCTCCTTTCGGCTTAGTACAGAGTACCTATATTGAAACATGGCATTGTACCATTCTGTATATTTTTACGGAAAATACTCACGTATAGATTCAGATAACGACGAGATTGATATCTCTATCAAAACAAATACTTTTATGTCAGTTGGTTTATAGGCCATTCTTATTTTATCGCTTAGGCATTTATTTTGACACTTCTATCTATCGGGCCTTTTCGTGATAAATTGTTGCTACAGCCATAGATAATATAATTGTATTGATATATATAATAAATAATAATAATAATAAATAAATATCTGGGACATTATTGCACACATGGTCATCTGACCCCAAACTAAGCAAAGCTTGTAATATGGCTGCCAGAGACTGATATACATACATATATATTTTTAAATACATACTTAAATAGATATTAACACCCAGACATAGAACAAACACAAATGTTCATCACACAAATGTTTGTCCTAGATGGGAATCGAACCCACGCCCCCAAGCACAGAAAGTAGGATCACTACCAACTGAGCCACCGAGGCAGTCAAAGTAATAGTATATAGTAGTAACTGAAGTTTACTGATGTGCTGTTTTTCTTGAAGTGTTAAACGTGTTACTAAAAATAGATAAGCATACTTATATATATATATAGTATGCTTATCCATTTTGTATCCATGTAAAATTCAGTTACTGATGTTAAAAAAAAATAGAATAGTTCTATGTTTGGCCACCAACTCGCCTGGTGGTAAGCGATGATATTAATGTATGTATCAAAACAAAATATAGGGTTTCTGAATCTTTGCATGACTTCTATTCGTCATCACACTCACTGTTCGTAAAGCTATTAAATTCTACGTTGATGTCTTTCTTCTCTACTTGACTCTTTGAGGAAGTTTTAGAATATCAGACAACTAAAATCTTTTCAATTATCAAGATCGGAGTTAAAAAGTCATATTGATCGTCGTCGAACTTAGAAACCTAATTCATTCGTTGTAGTTAAATTTGCCTTACTAAATTTGCCTATCAACAAACGCAAAGCCCGTCATAGGGTTTCAGGAAGCCCGAAAACGACAAAGTAAAGCAGCATAACTCAGCTTACACGAAATTATTTTTAGGTGGACTTGGAGCTAAATGGTGAGCCGTTGCAAATCCACATGAAGCTCGGCGAGTCTGGCGAAGCGTTCTTCGTGGAAGAAGTTGGGGAGGACGAGGCGGAGTGTTCGGCCCATCTCGCCACCTCGCCCATACCTGCCGCCAGGTTCGAGGAGCGGTATGAGCCCAGGAGAAGGAACTCACTGTCAGCTGTCGAGCCCGACCATGGACAGGCCTCCGACTACACTAAACGCAGGTGAATTTCCTCACATACTTACATTTTAGGTAAAAGTTTGATTGGGGAAGTGGGTACTCTATAGGTAGGACACTTTTTTTGACAGCTTTTCGAGAGTAAACGGCTGAACCGATTTTAGTTAAATTTGACAAGGAATTAGTGTGCTCCACTTGACGATAGTGTAATACTTAGCGGCAAAACAATCAGTATGGAAGACATACCTCGTGCTTATTTAAATATTTTGTGACTATCACAAAAGTTGGATTGGGGAAGTAGGTAAGCTATATCACTATTTTTTGACAAATTTTCGCGACTAAACGGCTGAACCAATTTTAGTTAAATTTGACAAAGCAGTAGTGTGCACCACTTGACGCTAGTGTAATACTTAGCGGTAATGCAATCAGTGTGGACATACCTCGTGCTTATTTAAATATTTTGTGATAGTGCTAAATTAGCTTGTTTATTTTACGCGTGTTCATAATTCACATGTACAAGTACGTTACATGTTTTTGTTAGGTAACCACATGGAGGTACTTGGTTCCGGGTCTATTGTGCTGTCATGGAACACATGGATATTGGAGAGCAAAAAAAAAAATGCCAGCCATAACGATGAAAGCGACAGCTAGATTTTATATCACAACAAATTTACATTTCGCGTGTTGTTGAAAACAAAGCTGTATAATCAACATGTTTTGCATTAATCACAATCGATTTCAAAACGCCACATGTGATGTGAACAATATCACACTTTCAATAGGTACGTATATCATAATGCTGGTAGTCGTTTATCATAGTGCTTACTATTTGTATCGTAATGCATGTAAAGAAAGTGAAATGCGTGGCTTATTTGTTCCGCGTCAGGATCTAAGGGCCAGGGTCAATGATTCCCATGAGTCAATATAATTATGAGGTTAAAGAATATAGTATCTACTTTTTTTATGCAACTGAGTGACAATACAAGCAAATTGTTCGCACGATGGTAGGCGTCACGCTTGTTGATTTCAGTGCGAATCCAGAATTTTGAACTTCAACAGTTCAAAACCCTGCGCGAAAATGCACCGCGTTCGTCACCTTGAGATATTAGGCTGTGCTACGTCACTTTATGTCCATTAATTTCAATGGAAACATTGCCCTTCAATCCGGAACACAGTAATGTTTGCACACTACTGCTTCGTGGTTGAATAACTAGCAAAAGTGTGGTATTTCCCCAGGCGGATTCTGCAAAAGAGACCTACCACTACAGAAAATGTAACCTTTGTAATTTACATATTACAGTTTGTTCTACATTGCGTTATTAATTTTTTCAATTCTTTTTCGTCGTAGATACACAGCAGACGGACAGTCGATGCAGAAACCTGACTTGAGTAAATTGAAGAAGAACGCTACTGTGGACCACTCCAGCAACGATAACGACGCTCTCTTTGAGATGGAAGGTCTCGATGAGGGCGCTCCGGATTGGACGGACGGCCGCCCTAGAACATTCGCGGCCGCACAGCTGGGAGAGGCGGGTAGCGAAGCGCATCAAACCGTGCAGAAAATAAGCGCGCACAACGACTTCCGCCCGATAGACGCTGCACCTGTCATCCAAGACGACAAGACCAATGGCAACGGGAAAAAGAAAAAGAAGACGCGGAAAGTGAGCTCAAAGAAGAAGCACCAAAGGAAGTCGTCGACCAGCTCTGTTTCCAGCCAGTCAGACCGCGCTGGCTCCGAACAACGTCCCACGCAGACCGCCTCCCTTCAGTCTGCAACAGAACTCAACTTCTTCAGCGACGGAGAGGTCGCCTCCGCCACGCTCAGGTAAACAAAATGAATATTACACGATCGTTTACTAATAGCAGTACGAATTAACTAAACGTTCTGTAATCGGCGAGCCCATCACGGATTATGATTCGCGGCATTGGTTGCAGCGATGAGATGTCGAACATGAACCTGAACGGAGAGCATCGCATCCCGCTCGCGCTGTCTGACACAGCGTTTGAGGTGCATGCCGGCGGCATCGCCAGAAACGCGTAATTACTAACCCTATATCCGACACGCCTCGCTTGTAGCTCACTAAATGTCGATGTAATACGCGCTTCGAGTATCTTAGTCCACTTGCATCTAGAGCGCTCTGAGTCATTAGTTTGTATCCGTTTGCAATTATCTACAATGTTTTTATTCTTTTATATAGAATAGATCTACGATCAATAGATAACGTATTGCATTTCGAGTAATATTCGTTAGAGGTTGGTTTTTCGCGATCGCCACATAGGCATTATGTATTTTAGCAAAATCGGATTATCATAATCGTAATACTCTATCTCTATTATTAATATACTTAGCATCTATAATCTGGTTAAAGCACTTTTCTAGCTAACTTCGTTTCTATGCAGTAGATATTGATTCTAACACTCCACTAAACTCTTGAGTCACTAAAATCTTGAAATGTACCTCCACTTCAGGTCTGTGGCATATAGAAAGTAAGAAAAACTTGGAACTAATAAAGAATGGAAACCTTACAAAGTTAATCCATACATATTGCACCTATTAGAAAACCTGCAACAAGCAACAGTATCCATTGACCACTCACCAAGCTTTGTCTCGGAGTCTTTGTTTACAACTTATTGGAAAACAATGTCTCAGCTGCTCTTTCATTGGTCAGTCACCCCTCATTGTTGTGGTCCATTATGAGTCAGTCGTTTATCATGTTTTCCAGCTGCTGACACAAATACGACCTGATATATTAGCTTTGTTTGTATTATTTAGCTGTAACCACGCGGGAAATTGGTCAACTCAATTGAACTATGTAGGTAAGACAATTTGATTGAAATTCTGCAATGTCCTAATGAGTAAGTGTTTTCATGTCCTAATATTAACCAATAGTCATTGTACGATTTGTATGTCCGCTGACATAATAGATTGTTTGTAGTAAAACTTAATTAATTTAGTCAATGTGTAAACTTGCTGTTATCGCGTAACAATTTCAGTCAGCAATTAGTTGAGAGAGCAATTTAGGACATTGACTAACATAACTAACATTTCTAAGTTAAACCGGTAGTTCGTCAATCACAATAAATGCATAAATAATTGTTATCATTTTTTATTCTAGAATGTACATGTGTATCTAGAATATTAAGAAAAATCATCTATTCATATTAAATAATTATTTATGGTAGACTTAAAAACTGTAGGATTCATTTCTGAATACTGTTATACCTAACAATTATATTCCAAGTGATACTGAAAACTGAGTTGAAGTATTGCGTTAGAAATCATGATCGCCAGAAATCAGCTGCTTGGGAGAACTATTGGAATTATAAAGAGTAATGACGTGCAATCATTAGCGTCGAAACCCTACTAAGTTTGTTAATAGCCTCCATCATTCTGTATCTGAACGTACGTTCGGTAAAGTAGCGTTTTCGACCTCAACGGGCAAAATAGCGAGAGCCGTGACTCCGTTTGTCCATTTGTATGATGCCGTACTTGACCGCAGAGGTCGAAAATACAGGCTTTTTATGGAGACTGCTTTATCGACAAGAAATGAGTTCTAAAATTTGAACTTTTTTTACGGAAGCTGCTGCGATAAGTTCTGTTTGAAGAGAATATTTTTTATTACACGGTATCTAAGTTTGTTAATATTTGCAGCTCAATGTACGTGACGGGGGGCTCCCGCGGCGGCACCCCGGTGCAGTCGGACACGGAGGTAGAGCTGGCGCGCGCAGGCGCTGGTGACAAGTCCTCGCAGTCCTGGCGCTGGGGCGAGCTGCCCGAACCGCCGCCCCGCAGTGACATCTCGTCCACCTCCGCGGATCCCACCTCGCCACTTGAAGTGAGTACATCACCGACATTATCAGATAGGTACTTAGAAGTAGTGATGAATGGCCCCTCTTATGTAGCTCAATTCCGTACATTAGAATTTTTAAAAGAGACCACAGGGGAACTCATGATGCAGGCCGCTTATAACTGGACTTTTTGGAGATCGATGGGGGACGCCCATGTCCAGCAGTGGACGTCCAATGGCGGAAGTGATGATGATGACATTAGAATTTCTAATGAAGTATTTTTTTTACTATTTTATCATGAAGGTCTCTCCTCTTCTCTCCTTATCTTCTCTAAGTTGGTTTTGTGGTCTGACTTACAGTATTAACCGCGCCTTTTTACACGGTTTACATTAGCTACACTTGTAACTAAATAAGTTACAATGTTTTCAAATCTTGGAAGTCGTATATAACTTACATTTTAACCGATAAAAAAAGAGAGGGTTCGGATGTATTTGTTTAGGGTTTTACTTAAAAACGTTAGTAAAGTTGATATACACTTAAATATGCTTACTCTTGTTTTCGCGTGTGACGATTGCCGTCAGCGAGAAGTTGACAGAGTATTTTAAAGCACAGATCAACTTGAGTAACGTTTTTAAGTAAGGTCCTTAATGTTTCTTACCTCAGAACTCCGTCATTTAGGTATGAACCGATTTTGAAAATTCTTTTTTGAATTGATAGAATATTTGCTTATTTATACTGATACTTTCAGATTAGTTCCATAGAAATTTCATCGAAATCAGTTTAGGAATTTGGATAGTAAATAAAATAATTATAAATTTTTGCTACTTTGATGACATTATTATGACGTGATCCAAGCAACCGAAATTGCATATTTTACAAAGTTTTATGAAGTCGGTTTTTCATATTGATAATTATTTTACTGTAAAGTTTTTTATATTGTTGTTTTGTAGTCGCCCGCGTCGCCAGCCGAGCCGGCATCCCCTACAGAACCGCTAAGCTCAGATGAAGAGCGGCCGAGCGGACGCGGTGTGCTCAGCGGCATGTTCAGACTGATATCGAAGGACAACGCACCCGAACAGGGGGTCTACCTCGACGACCTCGACAAGGGCGCCGTCGACCCCAACTTATATCTCTCCTCGTACCACACCGAGAGATATCGCACTGGTAAGATAAACTACTATTATCTCTTCTGTGATACTACTAAGAACTAGCTCGTCGAACAGGCATCCTACAAATTTGACGAACTTGCTTAAATAAATGTGACGACTTCAGTAGTTCTTTAGAATTATTAGTGTTTAATTTTATTTGTACAAAGTGTAATTTATTTTTTATTTTATTTTTACATGCACTATTAATTATATGGTATTCACGTGTAAATTATCTTTAAATGATTATTTACGGGATATTTACCGTGGTAAGGTTGTGGAAGGAGCTCCCGATATTTCGGCGCAGTTACATGCACCATGTTCACGGGAAGACTGAAGAATGCGGGTGGTTGGTGAAAAAAGTTCAAAGTTAGGTACAGCCAAAACGATCTACCCTCTTTCTTAGTCTTTTGCTACGGTTATCACTGGAACTCGAACTCGAACCTAAGTCTCGACAAAACACACTCACTGTATCACTGCGTATAGTATTTTGAACACATTTTGAACGCGGACTTTTATTTTTAAGGCAACCTAATACTGGATTCCACGCAATAGCGAGTTGAAAACCATCACCTCGATTGAAATTCTGGCATTTCGAGATTTCAATAGTTTCCTTTACCAGCCTTGGTATGTAGTGACGCTCGGTGGACAGGATTTCGGGATTATGAAATTCAATCCAGTGGTTAGGACCCGCGTCCAGCAGATGCTCAGCTATGGCAGATTTATGTCTCTCATTATTTTTGACTGCCTTAATGTGTTCATTGATGCGGCATGAGACAGTTCGCTTCGTTTGTCCTATGTACGAACTTCCGCAGCTGCAGTTGATTTTGTACACCCCGGGATGCTGAAATGGAATCTTGTCCTTGGGGGAACGCAGACATTGCGCAATTCTCTTATAAGGAGTAAATATGGTCTTTATAGCATATCTGTCAAGTATACGACCTATTTTATCTGTGACTCCTTTTAAATATGGCAAAAAAAATGTGTTCAAAATACTATACGCAGTGATACAGTGAGTGTGTTTTGTCGAGACTTAGGTTCGAGTTCGAGTTCCAGTGATAACCGTAGCAAAAGACTAAGAAAGAGGGTAGATCGTTTTGGCTGTACCTAACTTTGAACTTTTTTCACCAACCACCCGCATTCTTCAGTCTTCCCGTGAACATGGTGCATGTAACTGCGCCGAAATATCGGGAGCTCCTTCCACAACCTTACCACGGTAAATATCCCGTAAATAATCATTTAACTTTAGTGAACAACCGTGATAGTTTAAAACAGTGTTTAAATTATCTTTTATGAATAAATTACTTGTAACTACTTTAAGGGTGAATATTTCGAGGAATAATCGAAATAATAATAAGAGGAAAAATCGAGCAATTGGCATTTAGACCGCAGTAGACCCTCATTTGTGTCAGGGGCGCTATTCTCATTTTTCGTAACGACCGACGGTTTAACTTTAATAAATAAATAAAAAATTACGTATATGGGGTATACTTATTAAAGCTGTCAAAAACCGTCATGAACAATTACTTTTATAAGAGGTCCGTCTCACACTTAGAGATATCACACAGGTGAATGTTTCCACTCGAAGTGTCAATATTGAATTCAACAAATGTGAGGCCAAAATAGGAGGCTCTCCGACAGATGGCAATTATTACGTCGTTATTTCTTGTGCAAACCGTGTTTGTTAAGTATGTTTCAATCACCCCCATATTTTTAAACATACCATCAATATATTTGTCTCAAACTACTTGAATAGAAGGTAAAAACAACAAAATTAAAACGTACAAATTTACGCAATGTATAATTGTTTAATATTGAAATTTCTATGCAATTTAAACTAAGTAAAGATGCGTTACATCTTTTGAGTACACAGGTTTATTACACAAAAAACTGATACGCACCAGTTATTCAATATATTCAGATACTGAATAATTAAAACGGGGTCATTGACACACATCTTCAATTTTATTGAACTCCTCAAATGGTTCTAATCATGACAGTAACTATGCAAGGCTGCAAGCATCTCTATAGATTGAGGCCATTTGCCTCGCATGATTTAAGATTGATTCACATTGCTTCGAGCTTGGACGGAGTAGTGACTTTAAAAAGTTAACTCTATACAGCAAAATTCCCTGAACTGAAATTAATTTATTCATTGACAGACTAAGATTTACTACTAAGATACGTCTAGCAGCAAGAAATTTTGCACAAGTTAACCTTATATAACGAAGCGAGCACTGAGGAAAGATTTTTTTTTATTCGTCCCCCTCAAGTGGTTAAAATGCGATAAAAGTGTGTATCGAAATTAGCAATTTTTATGTTAGAAACGTGTAAGTTTGTCAGCCTTCGGCCTCGTCAATAATTATAAATTTCAAAAATCCTTTCTTGATGTTTATCTACGTTATATAAATAATACTGGTATCCTCTATTGAACCCCCCTAGGGGATGGACCCGGGTATGTCCTAAAACTGCGACCAGTACCACCGGAGGATGGGCAGCAGCGTCCTAATAGTATACGGTGAACGTACTGCGATCCCCAAGCCGCCTGCCAAGCGTGGGGATTATGTCAACACCCCTCTCTATGAGGGAGGCCTTGTCCAACAGTGGACGTTAATTGGCTGATGATGTGTGAGAGGGGATGACTTTCCGAAAAACGATAATACAACTAACTTTTACTTATAAACAAAATCTTAAACTTCTGGACTATCGCGGGCATTTTCCTAGTAATGATCTCCCTGTGAATCGGCGACATGAAAACCAAAATTGTTATTGTCAATTCAGCCATACGAGACATGACATACGGCTCACATTTCAATGTCAGGGCCCGTTGACGCTCGGAGTAATGTAATTCAACCTTTATTTGACACTAGAACCATTTTTTGCTATATGAAATGGAAATGTACCCGAGATCAACTTTTTATCACGTAAAAAGTAGCCAGGGATGACGTCGTATAATCAATCCGACATGCGGACGCTCTATGCTCTTTGTTAGTTTTTGCATGACATAACAAATATGCGAGTACAGAGAGCAAAGTAAGCACTTGGCGACATGAGTTACAAGATAACTGTTGCGTGATTGTAGAAATTATATCTGTTAAAAGTTATTTTATAATATTACTAGCTGTACCCGCGACTTCGTCCGCGATTTCTTCAGAAAAAAAATAGCCTATGTCCGTCCTCATGATACATACTATTACCTCCCAAAATTGTATCGAGATCGATTTAGCCGTTTAGCTGTGATTATGTAGCAAACAGACAGAGTTACTTTCGCATTTATAATATTAGATGGATGGATGTTACCTAAACTTCGAAAGTATGATTTGAGGCAAAAATACGAAATTAATCTATTTTCAGATACGTTTCAGTTTACCGTGATCATGTGTCGTATTAACTAGTTTAACGATAGTTACAATCTAGATGTCTTAAATTCACGAATGAAGCTGTATCTTCTAGGCAAGCGTGCTCCTTCGTTGACCGCATCATCGCATAACATCACGCGTTGTGAATTTTGTGAAGTCGGTTTTTTTAATTGATAATTATAGCAGTACTTTTTCGAGAGCATATTAATAGCACATTACTGCAGCGGATTGCAACAGAAGCATTTACAGACGAACGTGAAAATATAGAATATGTGACTCCATAAATGCTTAGTTGCCGCCTTTGACTGCCCCGGTGGCTCAGTTGGTAGTGAACTTACCTTCTGCGATTGGGGGCGTGGGTTCGACTCCCACTTTGGGCAAACATTCATGAACATTTGTGTTTGTTCTATGTCTGGCTGTTAATATCTATTTGATTATGTATTTAAAAATATATATGTACGTATATCAGTCTCGTGCAGCCATATTACAAGCTTTGCTTAGTTGGGGTTAGATGACCGTGTGTACAAAAATTACACAGATATTTGTGTCCCAGGACTTGTAAAGTACTTTTTTGAAACATTGCATTAATATTCACCTAAATGATCTGACTATAATTGTTGTTATTTGTCTGCAGGGCCCAGCACCAATATCAACGTGACGTCTGGGCCTACAGAAGAAGAGTACGAGTCAGGCAACGGGCCCTCGCTACCACAGTCACCAGCCTCGCTGGAACCACAGATAGACTCTGATGATGATGACAAGATACTTGCCAAGTAAGTACATGTGTAGCATAACTCTGAAGGTCATTGTGACATTCATCATCATCATCAGCCAGAAGACGTCCACTGCTGAACATAGGCCTCCCCCTTTAACCTCCACACTGAATGACATCCTGCCATCTGCATCCACTGGATGCCCGCGACTCTCACAATGTCGTCGGTCCATGTAGTGGGAGGCCTACCTACGCTGCGTCATCCGGTTCGCGGTCTCCACTCAAGAACCTTTCTTCCCCATCGGTTATCAGTTTCATTGTGAAATTATCGGTACAATACTTGAAAGATAATTATCAAAAAAAAAAACAACTTCAAAGTTAGTTAATACGTATTTTCGTTTACTTGGATGGCATATTATTTCCAGTTATTTTCATTTAAAAACCAAAGTTCTGTACCGATTCTGATGAAATTTGGCGACCGATCTGAAAGTATATATTTTCAAACAAAAAATAATTTTTCATATCGTTTTATAAATGACGGAATTATGAGGTGACAAACATAAATAAAAAATATAAACGAATTTTATTATTTGTAGTGGGTTGAAAAATATAAATTTTTCCAAAAAAATATCGACCGACTTCACAGAACGCTCAATAAACGGGGTTCATCCCCGAATTTCCACACTTAGAAGTGGAATATTTTCTTCAAATTTAAATTGGACCACACTCGAGATTAGCCTATTAAACAAGTACAAATAAAAAATAAAATAAAACTCCCGTTAAAAGATCTGCTAATCTTCAAATGGCTGAATATATTACTGAATAAGTATGGATACTCTCAATCAATTCACCTTTGATATACCTTTGTACATAAACAAAAATAAATATATCTCAGATGAGTTAATAGTCACCTTTAAAACAAACAAAAAACACAATCGGTTCACCAAACGGAGCTACGATGCCACAGACAGACACATAGATACTCAATTACACACCTTAAATTTATAACACCGCTATTTGCGTTAAAAACGTAATCATATTGAGGGACTTAAAATGATAAAGCATCGCTTTATATGTTCGATACGTTAAAGTAGTTCTGATGTCAGGGGCCAGGTGGGCGTGTACGTGCGCGAAGAGATGGTGACGCGCGCGGTGCCGTTCGAGGAGTTCTGCCGGTGCGGCGGCGCGCTGGCGGCGGACGGGCGCCTCGTGGTGCGGCTCGGCGACCGCTGGCTGCCGTGGCGCAGCGCCGGCCCGCTGCTGCTGTCGCTGCTCGCCTACCGCCGCCGGCTGCCCAACGTCAGTACATACATTTTTGACATTGATTCAATGTAGTCTTTTTTTAAATACTAGCTGCGCCCAGCGGCTTCACCTGCGTGGTGATGTTTTTTTTATAATAGCCGTTGCCACGGAGGCGTAGATTGAGCTTGCGAAACGCAACATTCGTGTCCGTTAAACGCCCCAAGTAGGCCCCTCTTTCCCAATGGGCCCCAGGGTCCCACGATCGATGTTCCTGCAAGATCACCAAGCGATAACCGATATTTTTATTTCCGAAAACCATATTAATTTCTTAAAAAATCGAAGGATAATGACTGACTACAATACCTACTTGCTATTAGCTTTTGCATACGCAAAGCTACTCTACTCTCGTTCGAAACTAGTGCTCAACAAGGTCATAGGGGCCCCATTTTCCTAATGTGTCCAGGGCCTCCTATAGGTTAAAGACGACCCTGGCCCCGAGTAAATATTACTTAATCTTTGCAAGGTAATATAGGTAGTAAATGTTTTATTTTACTTTTATCAATTAATTTACGTATGTAATATGCTATGATGAGGTCACGATAGGTCGTGCGAAACTTCGTATTTACCCACATACACTGACGGATATGACTCCAGGTTATAGATTGAAGTGAGAACGCGATTGATGACGCTTTCTAGTGTCAGAAGCAAAACCGTCTTCGGTTAACCGCTTAGCAAGTTCAAGTATATTTGGACGAACAATGTGACCAATCTGTCGTGTGTTCCTCAGCGAGTGCTGGAAGATCTAGAGAAAGGCAGTACGGACAAGGAGGGCCCGCAGCCGCAGCAGCGCGCCTCTGAGAACGGATCCAAGTCGCGCGGCTACTCGTGGTGGGGCTGGCGACGCTCCAACGCAGAGACCAGCAAAAGGTGAGCTTGGAAACTAAAGATAATATTACCACAATGTTAACAATGTTATTCAATGCGCGCCTATGATTGGCCCGCTCGAAAAAGATCCTGCTCAAAATTCACTTCCTTTTCGTTTCGAGGGTAAAGGATGAGCTGCCAAGTGGTTATATCGTCATTGTTGGAAACTCATGATTTTAACCGACTTCAAAAAAGAAGCGTTTTTTGTGGCAAACAAGCCTGATAGTACGCGATCACCGTCGCCTAGGATATTATACCTACTTTCAGATTGGCCCCATTGAAGTTTCATCAAAACTGGTTTAGAATGGCTTTTAAATCAAAATAACTGGAAAGTTTTGTGACTTGTATGACAATAACGGTCATCCAAGTAACCGAAATTGCATATTTTATACTAATTTTATAGTCTGTTTTTTAAATTGTTAACTTAAAATAATTCTAAGCTGTTACCATTATTTTTCTTAAAAAAATGTCTTAATCATAGGTTGTAGGAGCAGTAATTAATATACTTTTACCGTAAAAATGACAACCGACTTCACGAGAAATTCAATAAACGGGATTCATCTCTTAATTTCCACCCTTACATCTCCAAATTGTATTTTATCTTTGCGATAAAATACAGCCTATTAAATGAAAAAATATCAAAATCAAGCATTTACATATATATATTTATAATTGGTGAAGATGTCGCGTTAAGACACAAATATAAAATAACATTCCAATAGAAAACCTCGGAATTGAAGTCGTTTGAAAAATACGTAAAATATTGTCGAATTAAAACGTATAGAGGTATAGTTATTATGGACATGCGATTATGTTAGTCTTATCAGCGTAGCAGATTGTATTCACGCTCGTGCTACTGAACATAAATGTAGCTAGCTATAATTTCACGTCATCACTTGTCAACAATAGTCCTCAATAATCTATACTTACATATAATAAAAACGTAGAGAAAAAAAAACGTAATTGCGAGATATCAAAAAAAAAAAAACACACACAGGCCGTTCTAAAATAAGCAGCTGAACACGTTAAGACAGTTTTTAGAATTTTTGTCTGTTTGTTTATTTGTTTGTGCACATACATCTCCTAGACCACTGAACGGATTTAAAGGAAAAAAGGGTTGAAAGTGTATATGAAAATCTACGCGTACGAAGTCGCGGACAACAGCACTCGTTACAAATAATAAAACTACAAATGAATGTTGCGTTTCCTATGGACACGCGATATAGCATGTTATTGAAAGCCTGCGTTACGTGACGGCTGGGCTCGCACCGTACATGAACGGTAATTTTTTCCGCGATAAAGTCTCGCCCCTCCAACTATCCCTATGCAAATAATTATCAATGTAAAAAACCGACTTCATAAAAATATCAGAACTGGGACCACACGGGAAGCACCAGCTTTCCAATAAAAAAAGAGTCATCAAACTCGGTTCACCCAGTCGAAAGTTCTGAGGTAACAAACATAAAAAAATACAGTCGAATTGATAACCTCCTCCTTTTTGGAAGTCGGTAAAAATGCTCTTTATTCCACCACGAGGAAGCTTCAACATCTGCGGGTTGATCCAAGAGGCGCAGCTAGTCTTGAATGAAATTACTAACGTCATTCGCTCAATGGCATTCTTGTACAAATTTGCTCGCGTCACAGAATTATTCAGGGCTCGGAATTTCTTAATAAAAAGACGTCATATACGCATACGCATACAAATGCTTCTGTAATTTTGTCCGCTTTCTACGCGATGTACTTTATATTATTGCAATACAGGGTAATAAACTTACATATTATTATTTTTTATACTGAGTGACGAGACGAGCGAAGTCACTCGCCTAGTGGCTCTTCACGCTTGAGTCGGTTTTTTAAATTGATAATTATATTATTATTATTCAAGTTTGAGTCTGCATTTGACCACCGACTCGCCTGATGGTAAGCAACAATGTGATCGATGGTGAAACACGCAGACTTAGAAGGTCATTCACAGGTCACTCTGACGTTGAAAAGGTTTAATATCTAGATCTATTCAACGTCTAGATTCTAGAAAATATCTCTCGGGAAACAAAGGAGCCGGCAGGTTGTTCTATCTGGCTGTACGGATTAGAAACGTAGAATCAAAACGTTCCAAGGAAATGTGCCACGGTAAACAGCGGAACTAAATTTCCATGTTGTAGTTGTCAGGTGTTGTTACTGTGTTGAGACGATAGTGAGATTTTTATTAATTTGTCATCGTGAAAGAGTTGCGTACGATGTCTAAAGTTGTTAAAGTTGCTGCTCGAAAAATTATACTGAATAGTGATTATACGCGATGACTGTTCCACGTCTGGGGGACATCTTTCATGAAAAGCACTACCAAAAGTACTATTTATTTATGTCACATATAACGCTCAAGATAGAGTTAAATGTGACGGAAACAGAATGTCGAGTGCGTCTGAATCGTTACCCACTGTGTTTGGATCTAACATATCCAAACTGTCGCATTTGTAATATAAGAAAGTTCCCTCAACCCGCGCTATAGTGGCGGGAGTATTTTTGGCACCATCTCCATTGATATCTACATACCTAACATTTGTAAGCTGAGTATAAAGTGGAGAGATTGCGTTCCCTTTTACGGTCGCTGGCAACATCTTCAATTACAGTAACAGCTCTCGGCAGAGGAAGTGTGTCAGTGGCGTGCGGTGGAACGTTTACTGGCTTGATGGACTATTTCCGGTGTCGAATAAATGCTGCAAATATACATCATACGCGATTAGTATAGATTTCGTATGACGTCGTGTTTATAGGTACAGAGGAAACTGTATTTTAAGTATTTGGTACTTAATCGTCAACGGATTCAACGTTTTCTATTTCACGTAGGTTTGGAGGATCTTCAAGCACCTGCCCGATAAAACCACAGAGCTCGGGGAGCTATATTATGTAATTCACAGAAACTACATAGAAAGTACTTACTGTGCCCCGCGGTTTCCCCACAAGAACATAAAAATTTTCCGGGATATGCAATACATCTAATATATGAAAATCTCGTGTCAGTGTTTGTTATCGAACTCCTCCGAAACGGCTTGACATAAAAATATGTTAAAATGAATTATTTTTATGTTAAATTCTATAAAATAAAGATTGTTATAAATGTTGCATGCCATGATGCTAGACCATGCGGTGGTCTATATTATGTAAATAAATTAACATCTGCATGTTACGAGTACCTGTGTCTCCGCAAAATAAATATTTTGAATTTGAGTGCCTCTAGAAAAAAAAACATAAAACATCTTGTAATTAATTTCTCTCTATTCACAGATCAGAACCACAGACAAAGAGTGAATCCCTCGACTCTGCCTTGCCCCCGACGCTCCTGGACACCGCTACAGAGCTGCTCGCTACCCCGGCGGAACAAATACTCGCAGCTATAGAGACAACAGAGATTGTAGATGATAAAGACGACAACGTTTTTGAAGACGAGGTGAACGCGATGGTGAGAGACGTGGTCGACAGCGAGGACGTACCTGAGATACTGATCGACAATATACCTAGTCAAGAACAAGGTAAGATTCAAAATTACAAAGCAAAAAAGTTGTGGTTAGCACGACCCTATGCCTACCTGATACTCACTGCTGTATTAATTTATTACAAGTTACATAGACTCAATAAACAGTCACATCTCAATTCAGTCACATTATAAGAAGTAAATAAAAATTATGTAACAGTAAAAATTATGATTGGCACACTTATCCGACTAAGTGTCTGTGTGTAAGTGCAATTTACAGCAGTGGCTGTTAGCACTACTCTGCATCAGCGAACCCCCCCTTCTTTTTGAAACCAGTTAGAAACGAGAAAACTCCAAAACGTTTTCTGATTGGTATGTGATTTTGATACAGTTTTTTTTTACTACCCATAAAAGAGGATTTTTAAACGGCTGAATAGATTTTCTTGAATCATTACTACGGACACTCACAATCAAGACATGTAAAAAAAAAACTATAATAAAAAAAAAAGTTTTTACTTTAGGGCTTTAAAACACATACAACCAAGCATTATGGTGGCGACGGCAATAACATTTGAAAATACCTACGCGTTTGCTAGACTTCCTTGTTAATTAGATATTCTCACAGGTTATTGAATTTAAAATAGAAGAGTGTAAGTGTTCCAAGTTCCCTACTAGTTTGTGCCATTAATGCGTCTAGTTTTATGACACATCTTGCTGGCAACATGCCCTTTGGACCGGATATACCGCTTTTTCTACCATGACAGCAATGCGGTAGTATTAGACGAGACTTTTCTTTGGAAAATGGGCTTAGTGCCAGATCTTTACTTGATTGATAGATAATATAAAAAGACGTACTGCGACAATCTTCAGTTTCTATTTATCAAGGATATCTGGCACGTTTGTCTAGACTTTCGACCCTTTCTACTTTGTGCGATCATGATACAAAAAAATTAAGTAAATTTATCTTATACCAATTGTACTAATTGTAAGAATTGTTTGTTTTTTTACACCGGTGGGTAAAAACTATAGTTCTACGCTTTGATAATTTATATATTTTGGATCTGGCTTAAACTCGAGCTGGTATCGAAAAAAGCCTGCCAAAAACCTAAGAGGTTATTTAAAATTAATCTACGATGCCACAGACAGACACACACAGATACACACTTTAAACTGATAACTCTGTTTGTATCGGGGGTAAAACATATAATGAGACATCCAACACAACTTGATTGTCTACCTTAAGCGGCAGGCGTTGCGGATTTGAATCACATACATATATGTGTCATTCCTGGACCGGACTTTTTTGTCACCATTACCCTCATTTGGATTGAAATAAGCATGACGGAGACAGAAACAATTCGCAAGAACAAGAATATCCGGCTTGGGTTATCCGTCTGGTAACCCACCTGGGGTTACCATAATCTCAAAAACATTCTTATAATAACCTTACATTGACTTTTGTCTTGTTCTCTCTTTAGCCCAGAGAGCGAGACAAAATTCAATGTAAGGTCATTATTATAAGAATGTTTTTAGATTATGGTAACTCACCTGAATTTTTGAACTGTCTTCTATAAAAGAACATTCTTTGCAATGTTTTAGAGCGTCAAGACAACAGCTCGTCGGACTCCGATCACGACACCGGCCGGCCTACGCGCAGGTTCTCTTCTTTCCGCAAGACTCTCCGTCTCTCTTCTGACCAGATCGTAAGCACATTTGACTATTATATAATCTGTGGTATAGCTACTGACCTGACATCATAAAGGGTAACTGATATTTTTTGAACGTGCTGAAATTACCTACCTTTAGTACCTTTGTGACATAATTCTTCTTATGGAACATGTAATTTTATTTCCGGCTGGTCCCGTAGAAAAAGTTGTTCATAATGATGGGTATGATGACACCTGAGGTTCACTCATTATCGAGTGTTACACTGAATAATATTTAGGGAGATAGTATGCGTATTTCATATATCTGGTTGGAATTAGTCTAGAATCTATCTATACATATAATAAAGACGTAGAGATAAAAAAATCTGTAATTGCGAGATAACAAAAAAAACACACAGGGCGTCTTAAAATAAGCAGCTGAACACGATAGGACAGAGTTTAGAATTTTTGTGTTTGTTTGTTTGTTTGTCCGCGCACATCTCCTAACCCACTGGACGGATTTAAATACGGTTTTCACGAATATGCTTAGAAATTACCAGATTAAAACATAGGCTATGTTATATCACTTATTTTAATTCTTTATTATTACATAAAAGAAATTAAAAACTCAATGATTATTTTCTTCGCTACCCGAAACGTAATACGAGGTTCGTCACATAGCCTCAAGCAAGGAGGTTCAAAGTAAAGAGAATGTTATTGACATAGCCATTAAAAATTTGAAACTTGTCAACTGTCATTCAGATAATCAGCCAGATTAAAACTTTTTATTTAAGTTAAGGAACCTTCTTAGATGAATGAACGTGTAGATCAAGGATGTTACATAGGCCCTTTGAGTATCTATCATAGGCATTACAACCTCCTTGGTGATTCAATCCAATTCATTTTATTCTGTTAGCATTTAAAACACAAAATATACCCCATCCTATTTTAATTCAGTCCCGCGAATAGAAATATTCAAAAAAGGCTCTTTGTGACAATAAACTTATACAAGAAAATTCCGGACGCAATAAAGAAAGAATGAAATAAAAGCAGTTTTCCAGAACCAGCTTCGTAATTTTCTAACCCAAAAATGTTGTTACGAGATAAAATATTTTTTCGACGATAAAATTTAGAAAATTATAATTAGAAAATAAATATCGATTTATAAATAGTTAAGAAAGTAGCGTCATAAGTTTTATATGATCTCATATGTTAAGTTTGAATAGTATATAATAATATTTATGTAATAGATTTAACTATACTTAAATGTATATATTTATGTCTGTGGTCTTTTTTTGTGAACAGTCACTACATAGGTCATTGCTGCACTATTTATGCAGGGTATATAAACTTAGCTTTTAGAAGAAGAAAGTGTATATTTTCAATAAGAATAAAGAAAGAATTTTATTTTACTGTGATATTTTAACAGTTAAATAGCGTAGTTCCATTTCATGGCTTTTTAATCAAGGTATACATACAAATGCACGAAATAAGAAATAAATAGCCAAAAGCGTGGCCAAATCCATATACTTGTGGTCGTATTCATAGTTCAGAAATTGCATGGTCATAGAAAAATTCAAATGAGTGAAGCTGGACAGTCAAATTTCAGAGATGTATCATCCCGACATGACATGATATACTTTTTGTGGTTTAGAAAAAAGAAAACTTCAAAACATGCTCTGCACTGTGGTCACACTATCTTTTTGATTTGAAAACTGTAGACGGTGTTTTTACTTTTATGCTTCTATCAGCACTTCACACAGGGCGACTTAAAATAAGCAGCTGAACATGTTAAGGCAGTTTTTTTTTTTTTGTTTGTTCACGCACATCTCCTAAACCCCTGGAAGAAAATGCAGACGGATTTAAATGCTGTTTTCACGAATATGCTTAGCTATGACCAGATTGAAGTATAGGCTATGTTATTTTGCGCAAGGGCCGGATTAAGGGAAGAAAAAAGGATTGCATGTTTATATGAAAATCTACGCGTACGAAGTCGCGGGCAAAAAAACTAGTGAAAAATATTCTTATAAGAATCGCTTCATATGCCTTTGTTCAGCATTGGTCTCCTGGCTGATGATGAAAATAAAGTTATTGGTATAGGTGTAGTTGGGTAATGTCTACAGTGGAATTTCACCGTAATCCACGCCCACACGTTCGTTGTTACGACATCTGCCGCCGTATGGAAAATATTCCAAATTCCGTCTCGTCTCAATGTTATAATGACGTCACAGAGTCACTTGGCATTTACATCGGATGGAAGTATTAAGTCAACTGTGTTTATGCAATTTATTTGTCTTTTAGACTAAATGACACTTCGACATTTTAAAAATAAATTTAAAGTGGATCGGAAAATAAATTAGGAAATTGCTTTACATTATGTGTACCTTACCTAACATTATGCATATTCATAGCATTTAAATCGTAAAATGTGGGCTAATTGGCAAAAAGTTTCAAGTAACTGAATGTTTTCTTTGTCATGTTTGTTACTAGATCACTTGATACTAGATTTGCTCGTAATTTTCAAGTTTTTTAACATGTTAAAAAGTAATCTGTTCTTTACAACGCATACTGCTTCCTTGCCAAAATTAATTAACATTATTCCAGGTGTTGTAAACGTAACACATAGAGAGTATACTTTCGCATTTATAATACATAGACATACATATATACAATGTACATACAGTCAGCAGAGACCACATCTCTCCACTTGCTACGATGCTAACACATCTTTCGCTTCATCTACTTTCATGAGTGTTTTTATATAAGCTTTTATAAAACAAGAATTAATAAATTTGGGTCGTTTATAATATCTATTTGGTTACAACAGAAGTTGTATATCTAACATTCAGCGGGAAAGTGTACCTTTAGGATTTCTATTTCCCGCACTAGGTTTTGTCGTAATGACATTGGATTTATTAGTGTGGATTGGGTTACAGAAAAACTTGAACCTTCGCGAAGGCATGAACGAGATGGTGTTCAGCGTAACGACGGCGTACCAGGGCACCACGCGCTGCAAGTGCAACGTGTTCCGCTGGCGGCATGACGACAAGATCGTCATCTCAGACATCGACGGAACCATCACCAAGTGAGCCACCACATTCCATACCTACGAACTATGGCTTTATTATATTAAACTGAAGTGAAAAGTCGATTCTTGGTCTTCCACTCTAGAACACGTCTACCTCATAGATTAGGGTGTATCCCAATAGTTATCGGTTCTGCGACAGATGCGCTCACTGCCAATTCAGCTTGCTTTATACGCTGAGCTATGTCGGTGATTTTGGTTTCTCTGGTGAATCATTTTCCACTTTTATTGTACGAACTGCTAGTCTATGGAATTTGCTGCCTGAATATGCTCACAATCTGGGTGACTTGAAATCACGAACTAAGCTGTTTCTTCTGGGCAACCGTACTCCGTCGTAGACCGCATCATCGCTTAACATCAGGCGAACTGGTGGTAAAAAAAATGCTTCGTTTCGTATACGATTTCTCAGAGAAACGCCGAGCTTAGAGAAACATCGAGCACCTCGAGTTCACGAGTCACGGGCCACGAACCGGAAGACGCAAAAATTCAGTGGATGCAGATGGCAGGCTGTCGTTCAGAGTGGAGGTTAACGGGGGACGCCTATGTTCAGCAGTGGATGTCTTCTGGCTGATGATGATGATGAACCTTCCTTATCCCACAACTCGCAGCTGGGTATAGGCCTCCCTCTTAATATGCCATCAGCCTCAACCCTGTGCTCCAGGTTCATGGTAGTTACTTAAGTGAATTAAACACCTGTAATGACCTAGCAAATACAAATTCCAGGTCTGACGTTCTCGGGCACATATTCCCTCTAGTAGGCAAGGACTGGGCGCAGTCAGGCGTCGCGCAACTGTTCACTAAAATCAAGAACAATGGCTATCAGCTGCTGTACCTGTCAGCGCGCGCCATCGGACAAGCGAGGGTAAGTTGGAACCTTGGAAATCATGGAATACAAATATTATAATAGTTACTTTAGAGATGTGGCATAACTTGTATCGGGAGTAGATTTAAGTTACAAAGTAAAAAAATACAAATGACTATTTTATGGTGCAAAGGCTGGCCATTGCCAATCAACGTATTGCCAGTATTATGGGCATTTTTGCACCGGGTGCCCGTGTAGGCCAAGGACATGAACAGCTTTTACTATGAAGCATATGTCTAAGTTATCTTTCCCGTAAATATCTAGTAATAGCATCCGCCATGTAATTCGATTATTTCTGTTGGCGCAAAGGCCAGCATAAGATTACCGTAAGAATTATGCAAGTATTATGGCATTTTTGCATCGGGAACCAGTGCGTGGCGGGGCTATTTGACTTGAATTTTTGTCACACTAATATCATATGTGTGGAAGTTTGGATGGATGGATGTTTGTTACTCAATCACGCAGAAACGGCTGGATGGATTTGGAATATATATTGCTTATGTCCTGGATTAACACATAGGCTACTATTCATCATCATGATCATCATCACCACGCGGGTGGAACCGCGAGGCGCAGCTAGTTTTTTATACAATTATTTCAATAACCCCTTGTCCACAGGTGACCCGCGAATACCTGCGTTCGATCAAGCAAGGCGAGCTGAGTTTGCCCGACGGTCCCCTCCTACTGAACCCCACGTCGTTACTGCGCGCATTCCATCGCGAGGTTATCGAGAAGAAACCGGAGGAGTTCAAGATATCTTGCCTCGCGGATATCAAGGCGCTGTTCCCGCAAGGATCTAACCCCTTCTACGCAGGATACGGCAATAGAGTTAACGTACGCATCTCATAACACTGGCATTCTAAATGCTAAAGTAATTTGATCTGTCTTTCGGTTAGCTGCGTTCCGGATTGAAGGGCAATGTTTCCAACGAAATTACAGGGCACACAGAGATTTGACATCTTATATCTCGGGGTGACGAGCGCAGTGCATTGCCATCCAGGGTTTTGAACTGTTGAAGTTCAAAATTCTGAGTGGCGTTGATCTGTTATGGGCAAGCGTGAAGAGTTATCAGATGAGCGACTTCGCTCGTCTCGTCACCCAGTATCATAAAACAAAATGCTTTTCACGTCTAAACGGTTGTAAAATGTGGTTTGAAAAAAAAAGAACTTGTAATCGAAGATAGGAATGCTTTTCAACGTAGATCACCACTCTTCAAGTCAAATATGACGTGTTTTGTTTTTGTTATCTCAGTGTATAAAGTACATGCTATGTATATACAACTCTGCCAAACTTCGTAGCAGTTTGTAGGCAGATATCTACTCTCATTACAAAATTTTATTATTGAGTAGGAACACATTTTTGACAACCATTTTTAGATATAAAATTATTATAATTTATTTTTGAGGCAAGCGCCTTTATTTTTCTCTATTTCCATTGACAGGATGTGTGCGCATACCAGGCTGTCGGCATTCCGATCGTGAGAATATTCACAATCAATTACAAGGGAGAGCTGAAACACGAACTCACCCAAACATTCCAATCTACGTAAGTACATAAGCGACTTATTCAATACCTCTACTGCAAGCTTTACTTAGCTTTCAATTAATGTGCCTAACGCTGAACGACCCACTAACCAAATACAGAACACACACCCAGTAATGAGTGAAATATTTTTATTTCAGTTACAACGTGCAAAGTGACATGGTCGATGATTTCTTCCCACCAGCGAAAAGTGATAATAATGATAATAAAAACGAGCTAGCATTCAGTTAGCCACAGATTTAGGCCTTAGAGTAAAAATGTAGTTACAAAGTAAAGCGGGAACGCAATGCTGCCGGTAAGCCATAAGGCATGACATGTCATGACTTGGCCACGTTTCAGGCCCCAATCATCCATCTACAAAAGACATCTTAACCATACCTCTATTTGCGCTCATGAATACTTATAGAATAACATTCGACAATCATCGACTTCAATAAACAAACATATACACTACAATAAAACTAAGTTCTAGTTCTGCTTGACCATTTGTGGTTGTCTTCGCGAACACAGACCCCCTGGTGTTGGAAGTTTTTCGCTTGGTTCTTGGTGTGGAGGCTTTGCTGTTTCTTATCTGTTGTGTGTTAAACATTTGTGTATTTTCAGAAACTAAAACATTAATCGTTTGTGTTCTTTCAATAAACTTCATTTTGTTTGATCTTAACTAAACCTTCAATCAAAAAACTCAAAAATACTTTTGAACTTATTATTTTTTCTGATAATGATCCATAATGGAAATAATATATGCTTGCTTACTAGTATATATATTTTTTTAGAAAAAAATACAATTCGCCTGTGATAAATCTAAATAAGTAATAATAGATGTACCTCGAAATTCGCCTTCACTTAAATTCTAAAATCTTATACTTTTTCAATATAACCCGGGAGTAGTCAGCTATATTGAAACTGGGTTTCAATATAGCTGACTACTCCCGTGAATCTAAAAAGAATTCTAGGATTTTGGCAAAGTATCTTCTTTTCTCAAGAGTCTGTTCGAGTCTAAATAATGCTATCACTGGTTTTTTTATTTAAACAGTTTTCAGTTAACAAAAGAGCGGGTGAGAAGAATTCGTTTACAGAGTACACCCGAACACGTTTCTGCTTGCTATGTGTTTTCATTTGCCTGTGAACGACCAAAAATATTCTTCAAAAAATTGAGTGGAAGCACAGCTAGAAGCCCAGTATCCAACAAAGCGGAGTGGCGAAACGTTGACCACTAGAACTCTTAAGAGCCGTAACAGACACGTCAAGATGGCTGACGAACCGCCGTCCTACGGTAGAGAAAAATTTCTCTTTCTCTCCGGTTTTTCAGACGGCGGTTTGTCAGCCAAGTTCGCCACGACATGACGACACGCAGCCAGTCATGGGGCGCGTTCCGAATCACACCAACGACCAATGTGAACCAACGGCACTATTTTTCTTGTCGTGTTAGTTCTCATTAGAGTCGTTGGCCTGGATTTGGAACACGCCCATTTCATCTCTCGGTCAACATGTCTTTTCTACCCTCTGTTTTACTGGATACCGGACCAGAATTTTTGTTACCAGAATATGCCTACAAATATGTTGTTTGTTGTGTACAGGTACTCACACATGTCCGTGCTGGTGGACCAGGTGTTCCCTCCGGCGCAATGTGAGCCCAGCGACGAGTTCTCGCAGACGGTGTACTGGCGTGACACGCTGCCCGCCGTCGACTTGCCGCCGCCGCCTGCGCTCCCACCCGCAAACAAAACCAAACACTGACTGCACCACCACACAACCAACAACCAAATCAGTTCTACCTGAGCTGATGTGAAACAATATCGAGTGATATAAGGCCTCAAGGTCCTTGCGGCGGAGTGACTGAAATCCTACAGAAGCATAATGAACTGTTTTATGTGAGCACGTATCCAGCAGGATAACTGAGCATTGTCTTTAGTGCGGTTTCTACGTGTATGACTGCTCTGCATTCAATGGCTCCAAGATATTAAGGAAAGGAGTTGTCAGTCCTTCATTAACAGATTACGTCTCGAAGTGAATTTCTTTAGAATTGATGTCAAATTGTGCTATGGTGTTTGTTTGATAGACTTTCTTAATTTTACGCCAGTTTTGAAGACATTAACGTATTGTTTTTATATAAGAGTGATGTACCTATTTTTTATTATGGGCAGTATGTTTGATACGCGTTTTGATTCATAAACCGATCTACGTAACTATTTTATGTTATGGGGTGTGCTAAATTAATCATTTGTATGTAATTTTGGTGCAAGGGAGAAGACTGATCAGATACAATTAAGTGTAACTATTATTATTGCATCCAAATCTCCTTAAAATCGATTAGTACATACAACTAATCATGTTGCTTCAACATAATCAAAAGGTTATGTAAAAGTGCTTACAACCGCTGTCTGAACAATGGAGAGAAAGAGGGGGAAATATGTTATTCTCACTCTTTGACTCCCGTTGGTGTTGGATGGCGGTCTATCAACCAAATTCACACGTCTGTTAGCTCTTTAATACCGTGTACAAACATTGCGCACGCGCTGCATCGTCTCGTTTCAATTCAATTGAAATGAAAGAGATGCAGCACATTCATATTGTTCATACATGGGGTGTGAGAAATTGAGAATTCTCACTGTACTTTTGCCAAGTGAAGTTATAGATGTTTATGATCAGTCTTCGCTCATGATATTAGATTCCCCCGTGCTCAAATGTGATACAAATCACAAAGTTAACTATTATACCTTACTTATCATTAATAGTATTAGTGTAGCAATTTCCTCTAGAACCATTAGCGAACTTGCACGGCTTAATTGAAACAGTAATACTTAGTATTAGAAGGTAGTGAATACTATTATGTACTTGCATGTCATTTCAAGTGTGAATTTTAATGGATATGAATGTTAATGCATTAGGCGCCGCCCTCATAGCGAGAGTTCTGCGTTCTTTGTAATGTATGCGGGGCGTAAAACTTGAACGGCACAGAATTGCGGTCAGATTATCAATAAATCTCTGGAGAAACTCAGATTTCTAGACCGTTCGCTGTGAGGCTGAGCCTTATAGGAATAGGATTATAGGATAGGAAAAGACATGACATTAACCAACCTGAATTTTGCCAAACGAACCCCACCAAACAATGATTTTCTATTAGCGGAAATTGATTTCAGGAAACCTAATTGTATTCTATCTTTAGTTTCTACTAATACCACATACAAATCATGAAGAAATCAGTTTTTTCCATTAGAAAATCTGAAATCAAACCATTATTATTACCAAAAATCAATTAATAAGCAATAGTTTAACAGAGAATCGAACTGGTGTATAGCCTGTGATATGAAATACTGATCTCAGGTACACAGCTCCTTGTACATTTGTAAGGTACTGGAATATTAATAATGGCTAGATTGTGTAGGCAAGATGTTCGCACTTCGCTAATTTATATGAGCACTGTTGTAGTAATTCTATTTACTTAGCAAAAATATATTTTCAGAAATTCTTACTTTTGTTGTGCTAGTTTAATATTTAGTATTATACTGATTTATGCATTGCAAAGACTATGTTCCATAGTATCAATTGTATGTGGCAAGCATATCGAGTGTTTAGGGTGTCTATAGTGAAATAAGGCAATGGGCTTAGTTTTGGGTTTGCCGATTGTATAAGCTGTGATGTCGACTGATAAAACAATGCTTTATTTTTGTACTGTGATTAAAATATTTGTATGTACTAAACTAAGTTCATTCTATACGTGTTTTATTTAAATACACAATCATTCATTGAAATGGAGGCTTGGCTTCTGCTAGTTTGGTTTAATTTAATTTACATTACAATGTAACACTGAATTTTAGACATAGCTAATTAGTGGATTATTCCTTTGCAATTATAATATATTGGCTAAGTTTATATGAAATAGACCGCTGTTTAGTCTAATTTTGGTATATTTTGTAATATAATTTATTGTTTCTGTGATTGTTTTAATAAACATTTTCTAGAAATGTTCCCTGTGTTTTTTGCACACCTCTCATGTTAGGACATTTAATACCTAAAGACTATCCTCACTCTTATTCATAAATGCTCAACAATTCACAACACACTAGTCAATACTGCATACCATTGATCCTACCTAAAATTCAATTTATTGCTGTTTATTTGTCATGTTCGTATAACCGCACTCTCGTTAATACTGTATTATTCGACAAGCCTTTCTTATTAATACCAATTCGTAAAGCTTTTTCAAAACTGCGTATTCGTCTACTACAACATTGCATATTCAAGTTCGTTTTTTGCACACTCGCCAGTGCCTATTCACGCCGTGTTTTGTCGGGACTTAGGTTCAAGTTCCAGTGATAACAGCAAAAGATTAAGAAAGAGGGTAGATCGTTTTGTCTGTACCAAACTAACCTTTGCAGCCAACCACCCACCTTTTTCAATCTGCCTGTGATTTGTATGCGGCCTATTAACGGGCTAAATACAATCTGTATTTTATTTATCCAGGTTTAGCTACTATGCTGCTGTGTCCTTGCACTAGTGTTCAAACTATAGGAACCCTTCAGTAGTGTTTGCATGGTACAGGTTGTTACAGACAAGGTCGTAGCCAGGATTTTCTTGAGGGAGGAGCAAATGCAACATTATTCAAAAGAATTGGTTTCCCTGAAATAAAGAATACCAAACAAAACTTAAAAAAACTAATTGAAGATCGTTACTATCTATAAGCAACACAGGCCTATAGAAAGTTCGAACAATCTTTAATTTCAGGCATAGTGCCTAAGTGCTGGTCGCGTTGCCTCGCTGAATTGCGAGGCTAACTTTCTGATCAAAATACAGGTCAGCATTTTGGTCACGCAAAGGTTGTACTCTTTACTCTTAGGTTGGTAAGCTCCTGGCGTACCTGATGATGCCCTTGGTGACAAATAGGACAATATCTTTTGGACTAACAGATACAGGTGCTTTCAATAATTATTCTATGTAAGCTTATAAAATAAATTTATATTCTTTCACATAAATGACAAGTACTTTATTTTACACATTTATGTTACGCTTCTTCTTCTTCCATAGCTTCATCTTCTACCGCATTGTCATCATCGTCATCACTTTTTTCATCATCACTGGCAACATCAAGATCTTTCTGGAACCCTTTACCTTTAGTCCAGTGGCATTTTATCACAACTTTAAATTCTGCTAGTTGTATGGCCAACAGCTTTAATATACTGGCCTGCTCAGGAGTTAGCGTTGCTCCCTTTTTACATACCTGCAGAGCAATTCAAAATTTAAATAAATTACCAATGTTTGTTTAAAAAAATCAATATAGGGCTGTTATGATTTCATTGTGCTTAAAGGACCGACTGCCCCATTGGCCCAGTTGGTAGTGAACTTGCATTCTGCGCTTGGGGGTGTGGGTTCGATTCCCACCTAGGACAAACATTCATGTGATGAACATACACATACATACATATACATGTGATGATGAAATACTGTAATGAGAACTAGTTGTCTGGATAAATCTAACATAGGTTTTAAGACAACTTATAAAAAAATACATATGTACATCAGTCTCTGGCAGCCATATTACAAGCTTTGCTTAGTTTGGGGTCAGAAACTGTGTGTGTGTTCCGAATATTTATTTTAGGGGCGAGAATCCACCAGAGCTCATTGGAGTTATATTGGATTTAAATTTCCGAGATTACAAATTACCACTGAAGTGGAGAGAGATGTATCGGAGCGGCGCTGTGAAAAGAGGTGGGTACATACCTGCCTAATGGGTACATTCAAGCAAAGATGAGCGGAGCGTGTAACTGAGATGACAACTTTAGTAGGGGAGTCAAGCGGACTTTTGTAGCGTCGAGCAGCGACATTTTATCACAATGGCGAAGCGCAGCGCCCGCACAATGCCGGCATGGTGGTGCAGTGGCTCACCCTACTCAGTTAATACACTATACTCCACCCCTCTCTACTCCTATACTACCACGCTTCTTAGCTTGCCATACAATTTGATACTATTCCTCTTGCTATGACTGTTTCCATACAGTGCCGTAACTAGCCTTTCATGTGCCCTGTGGGAGCTTCTATAACTGCGCCCTTGAAAACAAAACTTGGTCCTGGTGTGGTCATTTCTGCACCCCTCCAGAGTCTGCGCCCTGTGCCTGGGCACCGCTGGCACAGCCCTATTTACGGCTCTGTTTCCATAGAATGGGAATGGAGATGATACGTGGATTTTAACCAATGTGATTGGTCACATTGCACGTCTTCACGTTTAGGACCCTTAGGACTGCTCCAGAGATGCAAATGTATTACCTGACGTACCTATTTCTGCAAATTTTTTTTAGTAATGCAAATTAAATAATATGTATTTACCTGATATTCCTTTATGAGATGTATGACACCCTTTTCCAAAGATGTGGGGAGACCGAGACGTCTTAGATGTGGCTCTATTGAGTGTGAGAAATCTTCAAGAGGTCCCTTGGGCAGTATGACATCTCTTGTAGCCACAAATCCCGATCTAGCATATTCATTTTCAGTGAAAGTTTTGAACCATTGAAGCACCTCTGGGACATCTCGATTTGTCATTAGTAAACCACACTGGCCCTTTAGCTTTTTTGACAACTGTAATAAAAAAGTATATTTCTTACTGAACTTTAGACTAGCGTCAAAAGAGAGATTTGCTTGTCTTGTTGCCAGTCTTGTCTGACTTTCTTTCGCAAGTAGTCAGTTGCGAAAAAAACAGTTTTAATCAACCCCTTAAACCCCTAGCATTATGTTAGGATTATTAGCTTAGTTTTGTATGCTGAACCTGAAAAAAAATACAAACTTACTAAATTCAACTGGTCTTCAACTTCATCACTTTTGGTTTTACCGAGTGCAATGGCCATTACTTTGTTTTTGCCAAAAAAGAATCTTGAATCTTTCCATTCATTGCGTAGATCTTTTAAAGTAGTATTTCTCATATTATCAACTGTAAATAGGAATACATGCTCATATTTTGACAAAGAATTTCTTATTTCTTCTATAGTCTTTTGCTTGAGTAATAGTCCCTTCTTGTTTGTTTTGGTCAGAGAAACTGAAACAGTAAATAGGTAAACTATTAATAAGACATTCCATAAAAAAAAAAGATTAATACTTAAAACCAGACTGCAAAATGTAGCATTCCAGATATGTAGACAAATCTCACCAGATGTGGTGAGATTTGTCTACATATCTGGAATGCTACATTTTGCAGTTTTGCATTTTGGGGGCCAAAAATCTGTCAATCCGTAGGTATAGGATACAATAATATACTAACAAATATACATACACCCAAAAGAACAGTGCATAGGTAAGTTTCCAGTACCTAGAACGTCAAGCTTGGTGAATACTTTATAATGCTCTGTTGCCTGCTATGGCATCACATTTTATTTAGTTACTGCGGAAGTTCAAAACACATCGAAAACAGCAGTCTCGAGATCGAAACACTGCAGCAAAGCTTCTAAACTTAAGTGCAGGCTTGTGGTGTCTACTGGAGCAAGTAGAAAATTTCTTACCTTTTTTGTCCCTCTTTGATTTCGGCATTTTTACTGTTAGAATTCAAATGTATGTAGATTTATTATAACCACTTCTTGATTCTTTTTTCAATGTTATCACACACGAGTTTACAGATTTATTTTTGGCTACATACACATGTACACATAACCACAAATTATTGCTTATCTTGCTTGAGTAGGTAAATAATTTCAGGTTCATCTGGTTGACTTTGACAGCTTTCCCACGGCACGTGTTTTATTGACAGTTCATCATTTTTATTCTTTCCTCTGTGAAGATGTTAGCGTCGCACTCCTATGCATTTGCCAGGGTCAAGTATTAGTTTGATTAAATGTACCTAGTCAAACAAGTCAGTCATAGTCATGCAAAGTAAGTCACGGTCAAGTCAAAGTCATGCCCTAGTAAAGTGCTGGAAACTTCAGAAGAGGCTTTTATGGAACTTTGGAAACACCATGAAAATATCGTGTTTCACCGCGTTATATCACTTGCCACACGCAAACACGTCTAGAATACTTAATAAATTATAATCCACCAATATTACGCATTAACACTAAAAAATACACAAGTTTAGGAAAATACATAATACAAAGAAACATGTTTTTTTTTTTCATGTTGACGCCAAAACTCTCTTATAAAGCTGTAACACAACAGGAGGGAAAGAGAAAAATTTCTCTTTCCCTCCTGTTGGTCAAACGGTGGTCTGTGGATTATTATTCTGTGATTATTATAGACTTTTTTTGTTGCTTTTGGCTTCGCGTTTCCGCAGATGATAAAATCAGATATATAGATAGTAAAAGAAGTAATGACATTTCCCTAAATACGACTACTTTGGTTTGACTTTGGTGGTCTGACTTTGGTAGTACATAGTTTTATTTTGCGCAAATTGGCTTACATTTTTTATTTATTTATCGGGGCGGCCTTTCGATTTTTAACCATACGTACATAATAAGTTATTTATTTACTCTGAAATTAATTCCAAACGCTAAAAAACACCGATGAAATTCTGTGTTTTATATATTACCATGGATTAATTGTCGATGATATTACTGAAGCTAAATTCAACTTTTTTCCTCAAACTGGATGGCTCGAGTAGTATTTAACCAGAAATAAAAAGTAAGTTCCATAGCGGTCTGTGTCGGGAACTAATGGAATCAGGCAACAGTAGGTACATAATATGTATGGTACACGCACCCCTATTTTTGCATTTATACCTAGTTCTGTGCTCCGTATGTACCTACAGAATCCGGAAAACCTGGCAAAAGTCGGAGAACAAAAAATATGACAGAAGCAGTTCAATAGCATGGCAGATGAACGTAGTTTTTAAATATTGCGCGCGAAAACGTCACTTCCGGTTACTCGTACTATGAATCACAATCTAAATTGAAATAAGGGATAAAGATGCTTGCTATCTTTTTTTAACTACGGTTGATAGACAAGGCGCAAGCTCGTTCTCTGATAATAGCGGCATATTCTTGGTATTGTGGTATGAGGTTTCCGCCAAGTAATTCAACATGGCCGGCATTCAATGAGAACCCTCTTCCGTTTTTGTTTCCTCTCTGGCTCCGCCGCCGTCAGTGTAGTATATCGTTCACAGCAAGAGAAAAACTGATATTGTGGTGTAATTTGCTGGTTTAATTACTTTTTTCCCCTTCTAACAAGTAAGTGCTCTAAAAATTATGCTGAGTGGATGTATTTATAAGTGTTTAACTACAGTGGTCCAATCCAATTTTAAATCATCTTCATCTCCTTGAATCTGTGAATGTGACGCATTGAAGGAGTGCCCCTTTGCAGCAGCCATTTTGCCTCAACCGGCGACACGATATCGCAGTGCGGTTAGCTATTATTTTAGTCTCAAAATCTGGTTCTAATGCTTACCGTGTACTACATAGTTTAAACACAATAGTGATTTGTCCTTGTGGTTAGTCGGTTTTGTGACTCCCTTCAAAAGGAATCAATCAGTAAGTTGGTTTTATTGGCTCCTATTACAGTTGAGTTGAGGTCGTCACATCGACGTGCCTGTAATTTATATTTTTGGACAATTACTCATGTTAATTTCGATTGCAAATCTTCCTCGAAGGTAGGTGGTTTAATTCTACTGCGTGTCTACTAGTGGCTTGCCTGTGGCATTAAAAAATGCGTGGGCACGGAACATTTGTCGGTTTCATAGAGGTAACAAGCGGCGGCGACCTAGTGCGTCGCAATTTCGCCGAGCGTAGTCGTGCCGTTATCTTGGTCCATTTGATAACGATGTAGTGTCAAGAGTTGCTAAGTAGTCGCCAATGTTTGACAAGCATACCTGTGAGGTAAGTAGGTACCTATGTACTTTACTGCTATTTGTATTAATGAGATGAGAAAACGTTCATTTTATCCGCGCGGTAATATAGCACGATTTTTCATTGTAGAGACTCGTGTAGTGCTAACTGACGTAAAAGTAAACTAGAGGTGTATCATTCAGTTATCATTGGCATGACACTTGTCTCGCGATGCCTTGAAGCTAGATGGGCACGTGCGTGACATTGAATTGGGGACACTGCGTAGGTACGCCCGATTACAACAGCAAAACTATGAATTAGATTGTATCACTCATAGAATTTTATTTAAGGTTAGACTCATTGTCATTAGCATATTAGTCACCTTGGACCGTTTTTACTGGTTACAACCTCAATGGACTAGTATGTTTTAATTTTGCCCTCGAATTCTAAGTAAGCCCTTTTTGAAGTAAGTTTCGTATTTCTCAATCAAAATTAAGATTTATCCCCATGGCAGCCTCGACATGCCCAATGAATCATTGATGACTGACTCCATTATGAATGCATCCTTGGCAGTGAAGCCTACTTTCATAGTTATAGTGACTCATAAGCACCAAACTTAATCCATAATCAGTTAGTCTGTTGGTATGAATTTGTATTTTCTTCATGGCATCTAGGTACTTGCGAGAATACTTGTTCTGTCATTGCTGTCTTATCATGTTGGTATTTATAGATGTGGTTGTGAACTAATTACATATTTAATGTTTTTAGATTAGGTAGTACTAAACAGATCAAATGAATTACATAACCTTAACTAGTCATGTGTCTTAAGAGTGAAATAGCATTCAGATTTTAGCAGCTTAACAATAAAAGTGTGCTTAAGTATGCATCCATAACTTTCAAGACTTGTAATGAGGCATGTTTTTCATGGTAGACTTTTAATAGCACTTGTTATATATACCTGTAGTCTATAGTGGATTTATGGACATTATTACTGAAGACATTTACAATTGCTGGCCAAGCATTTACGTGCCTGACAAGGATGCTTGATGTGGCTTGATAAAATGTTCAAGCATTCACACTCGTTTGCATTACGGAATCCTTAAGACGTTAAGGATTAGATGTAACAATGACATGTGTGCCTTGCTCTGGACCAGATCAACAGGTAAAACTACCTACAATAAAGTAATGAATGGATGCATGTCTATGTACATTATTTAATCAAATAAATGAATACGACACATGGTAGGGATCTGTAGTCAAAGCAATATAATTGTGGGTCTTATTCATAGTTCAGCAATTAGTGTTTATAGAAAAATTCTAAATAACAAAACTCAGTGGACATTTCGGAGATGCATTATCTTGTAAAACATTCTTTGCTCAGAAAAAGAACAGCAAAGTATTTGGAATAAAGCAATAGATTGTAAACACAAAAGCTTTCTACCCATCGATAGATAAGAATAACCAACAAACTACTTAAGTTAACTAGGCCAGACCCCTCCGTTTAATAATAGGTACCATCGCAGATGACTGAGCTAAACAATCACTTGTACAGAAATGGAGCTACAGATAGTCCTATGTGCCGAGGCTGTCTACAGGAAAACGAGACCGTGGAGTATGTCCTACTGCACTGCAAGGTCAAAGAAGACATAAGATTAAGGTCGGGACTCCTTGAAGAAACTCAACAACCAATACCACAACAGAATAGGGGTAGAACAGTTTAGTTAACAACCCAAATTCGAGGGACAAATGCACAATACACCCCAAGCGGGATGTAGTGTAGGTCTTATCACCCGACTTTGCATTTATTACAGTTTATTATCACCGTAACTCAAAAAGTTAAAGGTGTAAAATAATAAAAAAAAACTAAATTAAACTACCAGTATGGCCAGTTATATTTTTCTACATCTAATAGTTTAGAAATGCAGGGGGTGGGGAACTTTTTGCCTCTTGAAAAAAAGTACCCTCATTTCATAAGGCCTTTTGAATGATACCACAAATGAAGAAGTGCAGTGCAACAAAATGTATCATCCCCATTTCACATGTACCAGAGCCGCCCCTAAAATGCATAATTATATTTGTTCTATATTTTCAAAATTGAGATCTATACCAAAATTGTAATTGTGCAGTTTCATGCTCTTACCTTATTACGGTTCGCGCAAAACTTTATGAGCCCTCTGAAGTTAGGCGCGAGGCCTCCCCGACGCCCTGTAAAGTCCCTCGGATACCTATAATATGCGTACTGCGCAGCCACTGGGCCTAACTTCAGAGGGCTCATAAAGTTTTGCGCGAACGATAACTGTACAGGGTTACGCATATAACCTGTACTAAGCCAAAAGGAGGTCAATGTATTCATCATTATGAACACTCTTACTATGGGACCAACGCTGAAATCGCGAAAAAAATATCAGCTTTTCCATACATTATGTGAAGAGTCAATGACCATTTTTAAGGGAAAAGCCGGTTTCGTTTGTTTGAGAGTTTGGGTGGTCCCATAGTAAAAGTTGTTCATAATAATGAGTACAATGACCTTCTTTCGACTAGGTACAGGGTATATGCGTAACCCTGTAGAAGTTAGAAAGTTCTAAACGGTTAGGATGGACAGACGAACAAACACCTAAAAAGGGCATAGAGTCAGCTCCGTTCCCAGTGTATATCCGCTATAATCTTGCAGTCATTGACTTTAGATTTTTGTTCTTTAGACTTTAGATCTTCACAAATTTTTAACTAAAGTAGGTAAGATATAGTAGTACAGGATGGTCAGTAATATTTGCTCAGAATCATCGTCATCCTGTTTTCAGTTACTGAGACTCGTTTAACCAAATGTACTCATTATGAAAAACATTTGTAATATAGGAGCAATCCTAAAATCATGAGAAACCATCAGCTGTTCTAGTTTTTTTTTATTCATACAATAAAATGTATGAAATATCTGATATTTTTTTCGTGATTTTAGTCACAAAATGAGCTTCTTTTGAGTTTTCGTTACGTAGAGAGCTATATGCCATTAAACCTTAGGTTGCTGACTAATGTTAAATGAATAGCTGTTCCAATGCTATTTCTTCAGATGCCGATTAATTAACGATGGTGTTAGTGAGGGTGACTTGGGGACTAGCCGTGGAGTGTATTTTATTAGTACTGATCTTAATATTATGCCTTGGCGTTGCAGTGCAGTAACACAAGCTCCTGTCACTCTCTGCAAGCAGTCTCGGCACAGAAGACTGGATAGTTATAATGGTGATAATTTTATTGCCAATTGATAATTATCAATATAATTAACCAACTTCGAAATGAGTAAATATACAATTTCGTTTACTTGTTTGACATTTTTATTCCAGTTATTTTGATTTAAAAACTATATATACTACTGAACCGATTTTAATGAAATTTCTATGAGATCAATCTAAAAGTACCTATATCCTTTCAAATAAAAAATAATAATTTTCATATCAGTAAAAAAATATACAGGAGTTCTGATGTAACAAACATAATAAAAACAACCAAACTGAGAACACCCCTTTCACAGACTTAAAAAAGAAGGAGGTTCTCAATTAGTATTTTTTTTTGTTTTTTTTACCTCAGAACTCCGTCATTTATGAACCGATTTGGAAAAATCTTTATTTCAATGAAAAGATACACTTTCAGATTGGTCTCATAAAAATTTCTTCAAAATCGGTTTAATAGTTTGGCTTAAAAAAATCACAAATTTTTATGATCCATCTTAGGATGGAACTTTTTGTCGAGACGATCGGAATATAAAAGTTTTGCTGACAGAGAAGTGCCAGACGCCTAAATTGGTATTACACCTACCTACATCATCATTTTGCAATAATTTAATCAGATAAGTTTAAAGATGGCTGTTAAAATAACATGGTTTTTATTATTCTACATTCATTTTATATAATTATGTTACATAGTTGATGTGTCATCCTTAGTTTGTACCAATAGGCTAATAGAATTTTTATTTGGTGAAGACTGACGACGTCATTGCATGTTTTCTAACAAGAGACGCAATGTAAAAAAAAAAAACATTTTGTGTGGTTAATATATTTTTTTTTGTCATATCCAACATTTTCATCCCTTCCCCCCTTCTCACGAAGTGTAGGCGTACTACATAGACCACGTGGCTTTGGAATGCCTCTTTTATATCAAATGCGCAAAAATTAGGGTCGCCCTCTAATTCTGGGTGTGTCATTAAAACAATAGTTTGACAAATACTTTTTTGCGAAGTTGAATCTATAGTATGGAAAATAATACAGTGGGACCTTTGATATTGTATTAATTATATTCAGATACATATACTAAAGTTATTGGTGAGACTGATTCCTTCAATGAAAACATATGCTGCAGTAGACATATGATAGAGATGACATGAGCAAGACTTTGATCTTTGAAGCTCTGTCTTTTTAAAAATCGTTAGTGCATAGCCTAGCAACAAGGGTATTGAGCAATATAGGCACTTGGCAGAGAGTAGGTAGGTATAGTGTGGTGTTGTGGGATGGGGGTAGCGCGAGGTAGGGTAGGCGCCGCCGGGCCGACGGGCGCGGTGCACACGGGGTGGTGCGAGGGTGGAGGGGTGTGTGCAATCGTCGCGCTAGTCGTATTTCGTCTGGAGTGTTTATCCCGCGTCGACGGATCAATACCGGTGGCGCAGTGGCGGTGACCAAGCGGCGGCGCGGCGACGACGCGAGCCGCGCACCACTAGGGCTTTGAGTCTGTGAGATGCTGTCACACCGAGCGGACGTTAGGTCGATGTCGCGACTGGCGTGAGGGACGCTCATTGAGCTAGCTCTAGATTTCTTTTTGCGCTGGTGCGCCCGGAAGCCTCGTTCAAGGTGCTTTACTCATGATGACAAAATACCCTAGCTGCGATTCACTACGGTGAAAGTGACGCCTAACGATTAGTCTTTCTGATGAAATACATCTACTTCCATTAGGTTTGTCTAGTTTCGGATCCGCGCATTGAACTGTGATTTATCGTTGGTTACAGGGGCATCAGTGAAATAGTCCTCTCCCATCGTCCACGATGTCCGTCGACAAGGAGGAACTGGTGCAACGCGCCAAGCTCGCAGAGCAGGCCGAACGATATGACGACATGGCGGCCGCGATGAAGGAAGTCACGGAAACCGGCGTCGAACTAAGCAACGAGGAAAGGAACCTCCTTTCAGTTGCTTACAAAAATGTGGTCGGCGCCCGGCGGTCGTCATGGCGTGTTATCTCCTCCATCGAACAGAAAACCGAAGGCTCGGAAAGAAAACAACAGATGGCAAAAGAATATAGGGTTAAAGTAGAAAAAGAACTCAGAGAAATTTGCTACGACGTTTTGGTAAGTTGGTCTTAATTTTATTATATTTTGTACCTAATTTTTATGTTTTATTTTGTTTCCAAAGGATTAGCTACTGGGTAAACAGCTACGGATGACGTCATTAGCGCGACATCAATCTGAGTGATGATGCAAGCGGCAGGTGCCGTGGTCATTTCCTCTGTAATCGTTTTTGTTAGCATTGGGCGTTATATGCGAGATGGCACGTGAACTAGCAGGGCGGGGTACGGCGGCTCGCGCCGGGCGGCGGGTGACGTATTGCGCCGCGTCTGTGCGCGCGCTGCTATCCCGTTTTCGTTCGTTGCCTTCTTACACATCAGCTATACCTGTATAATTAAGCAGCTTTTTTCACATTTGCATTCGATGATGTTCTGTTTATTTTTAGTTTAAACTTACTTTGATTGCCAAATAATTTTATTTTTGTTTTGTTTCAGGGTTTACTTGACAAACACCTTATCCCTAAAGCTAGTAATCCAGAAAGTAAAGTATTTTACCTTAAAATGAAGGGAGATTACTACAGGTACCTCGCAGAAGTGGCCACAGGAGAAACCAGAAATTGTAAGTACTATCACATATTCAGGCTTAGATTTGCAGAAGAATAAGATTTATCTATTTTTCAAGTACATATTCTCTAATGAACGAAGCTAACAATGATTTACCTTACAGCTGTTGTAGAGGATTCACAGAAAGCATACCAGGACGCTTTCGAAATCAGCAAGGCGAAAATGCAACCCACACACCCAATCAGGCTGGGTTTGGCGTTAAATTTCTCCGTGTTCTATTATGAGATATTAAATTCACCAGACAAGGCGTGTCAGCTCGCCAAACAGGTCATTATTTGTGTCAGTTATGCATAGGCTCTGTGCTGGCTGGCACGAGAGTAGGCTACGCGTATTAACGTGCTCGCTTGTCCCCAGCCGTCGTGGAGGACTCGCAGAAGGCCTACCAAGAAGCGTTCGACATTGCTAAAGCCAAAATGCAACCGACCCATCCCATCAGGCTCGGTCTTGCGCTCAACTTTTCCGTCTTTTATTACGAGATAATCAACTCCCCTGCGCGAGCGTGCCACTTAGCTAAACAGGTTTATTCCACATAATGGTTGAAGTGTTCACACTGATGATAGAATGCACCATAACATTACTAACTCTCAAAATATTGCATCATCATCCATACCGATTGCATGCAAGTAAAAGAACTCCCTCAAATACAAATTTATAACTGTTCTACCAAACATAACTGTTCTAAAATTAGCATGGTCGTGTGGCAATTAACCCGTTAATCCTCGATCCAGCCAGCATTAGAGTGATGTATTATTCAAATGAAGTTGACATAGAATAGAGTAGTGGCGGCGATGTTTGAGGGTGCGTTGTGTTGTGTTGCAGGCGTTCGATGACGCGATCGCCGAGCTGGACACCCTGAACGAGGACTCATACAAGGACTCGACGCTGATCATGCAGCTGCTGCGAGACAACCTGACGCTGTGGACGTCTGACACGCAAGGCGACGGCGACGAGCCCGCCGAGGGCGGCGACAACTAATCCCGCGCCGCGCTCACTCCCAGCACACGCATTTGTTCTCATTGGTGTTTTATAAGAAAACGAGTAACATTCGAGAACGGCGCGCGGTGCGGCTCCCTTGTCGCCGATGCGAGCCGTCGCTTGTAAAAATGTTAAAAAAGTCGTTCGCAGCGGACCTTCACGTTCCGTCTAAAATTAAATGTTATGTGTCATCTTTGACGGTTTTGTATTTCTGTATTTACACTGGATTACAGATATCGAGCTGACCTGATGAATATAAATATTTATAACTTAAGTTATTAAAATTACGGTTTCTTAAGTTAAAAGTGTTTTCCTTCCATATCAGAGAACAGAACAGCCTGGTCGGCCCCAAAGTAACATTCCTTTCGCCGCATGTCCGCAGTGAAATGGAGATCATGATGGTGAATGTTGTTTTGATATAATTATTCGATTAGTTATTTAATCTTTGTTAAATTACGCCCAAAAACCTGGTAAAATCTAAAATTCACAATATGAAATGGCTGTATCAAATCGGGGCACAAAAAACTTGTTAGTGTCTTTATGCGGTTTGTGATGACCTCTAAAATCTTAATATTACCAAAAAATCTAATATTGTTGACATTAACCATTTTGTTGTGCCCATCACTGACTTGTTGAATAAAATAGCATTCTGAATTTTCAGGCATTTATTAGCGAAATAGTTTTGTGATGGCCAATATTGTAACATTTCTGCTGCATTTTATCAGCCATTAATCTATTATATTTTTCATGTTTTCACC
Organism: Agriopis leucophaearia; assembly: GCA_949125355.1. NCBI lineage: Eukaryota > Metazoa > Arthropoda > Insecta > Lepidoptera > Geometridae > Agriopis > Agriopis leucophaearia. The sequence goes on from OX421262.1 coordinate 7,843,832, forward strand.
AATAAACTTTTGTATTAAATACAAGTTTTAGTTTTAGAATCAATATTTAAATAAACCGCCACCTATTAACCCTATAAAGATGTTTTTAAACTTGAAAATATGTAGTGTATTCCTATAAAATTATTTTAAGAAATTTGAAGCCATATATGAAGTAATGTTGCAGTCATTGCATTATTGCCAGCAGTAATTCGGGGAACAGAAAATAGTGTACTTAGTCTAAAGTTAATCATAAAGGGGTTTTAGGGAGGTCATGGTTTGATAAAAATCTTCTATAATTTTGAGTAAAGATCTTTATAATTAATTTTAATGGATTAAGGCCCAGAAGAAATAATAGTAGATATGTACAAGTAATTGTGGTCCAATAGGGCATACAAAACCCTTTTATTCAGAAACTCGCTATATTATTAAAATTATCTATTAGCTAGCTGAGCAAAAGTGACTGCGCATATCAGTTTCTGGCAGCCATATTACGAGGTTTGCTTAGTTTGGGGTCAGGTGACCATGTGTGCAATAATGTCACAGATATTTATGAAAGCGAGACAAAATCTTTAACAGACAGGTTCTCTATTCTGTCCGCTGTGGCACCCCTAGGGGCCTGTTTCATAAAAAATATAGTCTAATATCAGTATTTCTCATATTAATACTAATAATATTAGACAAATATTTTTTATGAAACAGGACCCAGCAGGCCTAGCATGGGCCGTGGAAAAATTGTCTTTCCACCATTTTTATCCACGCTTAGACGCGACAGAGCTAGAATATGGATACGTTTGTCTCTTTCTAGCAGGATAAAAATGGTGGAAAGACAATCTGTCCACGGCCCGTGCTAGGCCTGCTGGGGTGCCTTGGGTCCGGAATGTTATTTTATGTATGTCACCAATTGACGTAATTTTATTTTACTAAAGCCATATAATTGTGGGTCTCTAGCGGCTACAAAGAGCAAGTCAAAATAATTTTGAATAAAGGTTTTTAATATGACCTATCAGCATGCTAGGTTACAAGTTTATACGATGCCACACGAGAGGGTGGAGCGTAAAGGCAACTGCAGCTGAGTGCAATGTACCAGAGCCACCCCTAACTGTGATCTATACTATACGTAGTGTGGGCAAAGTAAGAATATTCGCTACGTAAAATACGTATGGAAATTCATACAAATGTTGAATTTCGAATTTAAAATTTGTATGGAATTCGGTAGGTATGAGAATAGGTTGTAAAGTATTTTTACAATTTTTCATCACCACGCGGGTAAAACCGCGGGGCGCAGCTAGTAACTTATAAGGTTCTAAAGAATTAGGACGGACAGAAAGAAATGATTACCGCATTGCAGTACTACGGAACCCTAAAAAGTAATGTTTCATACTGTATGAATGTAACCTTGCCTTTATTACAAGCTTTTATGTAACTTCACGTTTGTATGATAAGTACCTAGACCTACAAATCTTGCAACTGAATTTTAGACCAGTTATCCTCAATCGATTGAGCTGAAATTTGGTATATTTACCTACTGATGTAATTCGGTGTCAATGCAATCTGGGACATTTTTGCACACAAACTAAGCAAAGCTTGTAATATGGCTGCCAGAGACTGATATACATACATCACATCATCAGCCAATTAACGGCCACTGTTGGACAAGGCCTCCCTCATAGAGAGGGGTGTTGCCATAATCCACACGCTTGGCAGGCGGCTTGTGGATTGCAGTACGTTCACCGTGTACTATTAGGACGCTGCTGCCCATCCTTCGGTGGTTCTGGTCGCAGTTTTAGGATATACCCGGGTCCACATATATATACATACATATATATTTTTAAATACATACTTAAATAGATATTAACACCCAGACATAGAACAAACACAAATGTTCATCACACAAATGTTTGTCCTAGATGGGAATGGAACCCACGCCCCTAAGCACAGAAGTTAGGTTCACTACCAACTGAGCAATGTCATGGTACGAGTAAGTACCATTCAAGCTGGTCTGATGAGACAGGTGGTCATAGAAACTCTTAAATGAAATGACCTAATCCTGTCGAGTTTGGGTTCGTTGGATTTGCTTTCCCAAGCACTTTGGTCTCTTAGATGATGACCAGGGTTCTGATGATGAAGCCGGAGGTGGCCATAGGAACTACTAAACGAAACTACGTTCGGTGACGATGCAATGTTTTTGGTTTGTATTTTATTTGCTAAGGCTAAAAGCTTGTTTTCTTATTTCAAAAGACCTCTTCAACGATACCGCACGAGGACTGCACCAAAAAAAAAACGTCCCAATGTCACAGGTAACAGAGCCACCCCTAAAACACAACATTGTATTATGTTTTTAAAATTGGTATCTATTCCATAACTAATAAAGAACTGTAATTGTGCAAATTTCATGCACTCTCATTCTAATGGTTCAGAATGGACGAACATAACAAACTTATCTACTAAAGGTTCCTTTTAGTACCTAATACGGAACCCTTCAAAATAATCTCGGGGACATGATTAGTAAATATTTGAACTACTGGATGGCTATAGACGATATACTAGATCAAGCCGTGACTAAATCGTGAAGCATCTACCTTCCGCCCTAGAATCAACAGGAGTGACTGACGAAACGGTATAAAGTACATCGAGAGGCTGCGAAGTAAGAACTGCTATGGGATATAAGACAGGCGTTATAAACAGCAGGCCTAGCACGGGCCGTGGACAGATTGTCTTGCCACGGTTTTTATCCCGCTAGAAAGAGAAACGTATCCATTTTCTAGCTCTGTCGAGTCTACGCGCGGATAAAAACGGTGGAAAGACAATTTTTCCACGTCCCGTGTTAGGCCTGCAGCAAGGTATAAAATCTCAGATCAGGCAAACAAGGTTTTTTTTTTGCATGTGGAGAATGTGGACTGTTAGTTTTTTGGTTCTGCTGTAAGTTTCCTAATACCTACTACTTACGAGTGCCGTACTTACACTGGTTTAGCGGTATGGTGACAAGTGGTCGAACGTGGAGACATTTAAACACGAACGGGCATATCTCTCCCTGGCGTTGGCCTTGTCCGATCCGAGTATAAAATAAATCGTTGGTAAGTAGTTTATGGAAATAATATCGAGATTATAGACCTTAGAAGTTCTATATAATTAGGTAAGTTTTCTGAAAGTAAGCAAGAACGATCATATAGAACAGTAAGGTACCTGCACCTATAACTATAATAAGTATTATTTATTTTCTTCGCTTGATCTTGCCTGATGTTAGGAGATGATGCGGTCTACGATGAGGACGCTTGCCTAGAAGAAACCGATAGACACCCAGGGACCCGATTCTCCTAAGCAATTGTTTTTAAATTGTTAATGATTTGCCTCAAAAATTGCCCTTTTGACACTATTGACGATAAAGTGTCAAAAGTGAAAAAAATAATGAGGCAATTCATTAACAATTGAAAAACCGGGGCGATCTTTGGACGTGTAATGATTGCCATACAGAACACTTCTATAATGTGCTATCTGGCTGCCCAGCCACCCATACCTATATTTTTTCTTACTTGCAGCACCAATATGAAAAGAACAGCTACGAATACGAGGTTTTGGCGCCAACGTGAAAAAACATGTCTCCTCATTGTATTATTATCCTAAACTTGTCTTATTTCGTGTATTAATGTGTAATAACGGCGGATTATTGTTTATTACGTAAAATGTTTTTGAACGTGCTTCAGTGTAGGCAAGGGGCATAATGAGGTGAATCATATATTTTCGTGTTGTTTTCAAAATACAACTCCACAGAAGCCTCTAGTAAAGTCTCCACTACTTTACTAGGATATGACCGTAACTTACTATGCTTGTTCATTTTAGTGAATAACTTCGCAATTTTGGAGATGTAATATGCATTGGCGCGACATTGGCGGCGATTAGACATTGATGGCAAAGTTCTCAGTATGAAGATCTTTGGTTTATGAACTCGAGTTATGCACGGCTCGGCTTCGCATCGGCACAAATTTTTAACTATAAGGTGATACGTTTCATGTTTGGCGGGAAATTCAAAATATTAATCAGTAACTCACCATATTACTTACATTTGTCAATAAACCGTTTCAAATAGCAAAAATTTGTTTATTGACAAATGTATGTAATAATTTACATTAGAGATAAATAGTTTTACGTGAGTTTGTAAAGAATAATAATCAATTTTCGCAAACATCGTGATCGTTTACAATAATTACCCGGGCTAGCTACAAGAACAAAAAAATTGTTTGAAATTTGAATTTCCCTCCATACTGGAAACGTTCATCAAAACCCGCGACAGAAATGTACGAGGGACGTCTGTGCTTAGTTTAAAGTTATTGAAAATGAAAAAGTTACTAATATTGCATATTTATTTAAAAAAATATATAAAATGTACACACGTTATCAAAATAGATTATAACTTATATCCTTTCTCACACATCACATTACATCATTAGCTTTAATCATAAGGCAACATTCGTTTTCTTTTTGAGCATTATTATCGAGGCACGACTACACAGTAGGTACACACGACTATAACTTATCTCTATATTTGTATTTTAAGAAACACCAACTATTAGCATAGTTATTTTTTGCTAAATCTTTGGTCAGCATTAACTAATCTCTTGCATGATTGACTTATACTATGTTAAACATAAGATAAATGATTGTAATAGGTAGGTACCTAATTAGGTACTAACCACATACGTAGGTGCATTACCTTATTACTTATATAGAAACTTGTGTAATACAACTTTCGGTTTTTTGACCTTTATAAATCACACGCTATCTGTGTCTCCGTGATTGTAAGAGAAAGCTTTTCTTACACTCGGTAACAAAATAATACAAAGAAGAGGACGTACCAATATGGAACTAAGATAAACGCAACTCAATGCCAAGCCTATCGAAGAGGAAGGATCGCCATGGTGTATCGATTCAATTAAAGTCGATCCGTTGCCTCTCAAAGAGGAAGAGTAGACATTGTACGTTGTCAGAACAGAACGAGGAGCACACAACACAAAGTACACTACTAACAGCCAAAACGATAACTTTAAAGCTGATATCGATTCACATCCTTCGATTTGCGACAGTACAAGTCTTTTAGATTTTAATTTTATTATCACTAGAGCACCCGCAGCGCACATTATCATTGCAGGTACGAATAAATTGAAAAGTGCCAATATTGAATACAAGTGCATTCGCTGGCTCGAGTCTACTATAGTGCATACGACACAATTATGATCCAGTTCTACCGTTGTGGCCAGTGCGAAGTCAGGCACGCTCAGTGATATGGCCAAAAGCCATACGAACACCGTCGGCTGCGTGATCGGAACTCTAGAGGAGCTGACCCTATAGTCCACGTTCATGGTGCGCGGCGGGGTCGATGAATCGCTGCTTGCGACGAGGCTGTGTCGGGATGATCTTATTTCTTCATCCTCGTCTTGGTTATTTCTACGCATCCTTTTCGCAAGAGACTTCTCTTCAAGGTTAGCGGTGGCCAATGTGTGTAGAGCTACGGTAGTGACGAGGTATGCAGATGCAGTCGATGCTAATATGCTTAGACCTCGATAAGCGACGCAACTGAAGCTGCCCAATGTCCAGTTCTTCATGTTGTATGACCATATTTCTGTACTAATCGATGCTCCTAAAGCAATATCTGCTATTGCCAGTTGTAGCAATATAGAGAACAATCCTGAAACAAAAAAAAAAAATACAATAACGATAGTTTTTTTGTTGAGGAATGAGGAACTTCAAAGGACACTCGCGACACATGAAAGTAGTCTAGGGTGTAGGAAGGTACATAAAGTAGGTTGCAAAACAAGTTCTTGAAACAAGTCTCAATCAAAAGAATCTAGAAGTCTAGAAGTAGAAGTACCTACATAGTTACAAATTAAAATAACGAAAGATGCACATATACTTATTTGTTTTTAGTTTCGCACGAAAGGCTGCCTAAACTATTATATCAAATAAGTGTAGGCTAATTACCAGCAGTAGATGATTTGAGCAGCGCCCCGAGGAGCGAGCAGTTAGCGAGGGCGCCGGCGCCGGCGACGCTCGCGACGTACGCGGCGAGCGCCAGCGGCGGCAGGAGCGGGTAAGGAGCGCCCTCCGCCGGCTCCGGCATGGCGGCGACTGGCCGGGACTCTCGGGATCAATGACTCGGACACTGCGTCACCCGGGCCGCGTTCTCCGCCGCCACCGACCGTGCCGCCGTCCCTCCACGATTTTTCTTTTTTGGTGAATCACCGTTCGAACATGTGCGACGCACGAGGGAACGCGAAAACGCTAACTGAAGGTCTGTGTATGTACTTAATATTTACTTGCAATTGAGTCGCTGTCGTTTTGAAAGTTTTTTAAGATTTTTAAAGCTTTAACTCTACCTACGTTTTTATAAGTCGTAGGTAGAGTTATGAGCACCTGATCAGCTGTGTGGGCCACATGACGCGCGAAACATGCCACAAACTAACAACTTTGCAAAAGAGCAAACAGAATGATTGGCTAGGATGATTGGATGGGCTAGGAGTTGGTAGCGGAGTGTTTCTGCTCATTATTATTCAAAGATGGTTGCAAACTACCGGACTACTGGCATCCTCCCCGTCCATATTTTATCGTCCGATATCATACGGTTTTTTGCGAGTTGTCAACGGCCGAACGTTTTGTTGTGATCACGTAGGTAGGAGTAAAATATGTCGTTGACTTCCGAAGCAATCCTGTTGCGGTGAATATTTTCATTATCTCGGGATCACGATGAATCAACCAACAAAAACTGGATAGTTATAATAAACCTGTTTCCTTATTTATTTATTTACGGAAAACAAACAGCTTTAGCAACGTAAAACATAACAATAAAAATATGAACTATACCTATGTATTTAGATCCACAATTTATTGTAGATACAAGTAACAATATATTTTACATTCACATATAAACAGGCTGTTCTAGTTCCATAGAATAGCTCCATAGAAGCCTCTTGAGGCTTCTATGGAGTTTTGGAAACAACATCAAAATACATGTTTCCCCTCGCTATATCACTAACCCACACTCGAACACGTTCACGAGCACTTAATAAATAAAAATTCACAACTACATATTACACATCAGTGCGACATTTTCGCTTTGCGAAAAAGCACTTTAAATTAAGATAAAAAAATAATAATTACACATTGACACTGAAAAATACACAAGTTTAGGAAAATATTAGAACAAGCCGATTTTTTATTTCCACGTTGGCGCCAAAACTCCAATCTTTGTGATGCGGTCGGGTGATACCATTTCTAAAAAATGACGATTCATTTTGAAATTTCAATAATAAATTACTCTGAAATTTTCAATACAGGTATACTTTTTTATAATTTTGTTTGAATGATTACTAATAAAGCATATTTTATGCCCTCCATGGATTGGACACAAGATCGACAACACTCTGTATATACATATTTTATACACATTAAAAAGAGTGACATAAATACATACTACCAAAAATAACTATATTATACATACATATATGTATCACTAGCTGTACCCGCGACTTCGTCCGCGATTTCTTCAGAAAAAATAGCCTATGTCCGTCGTCATGATACATACTATTGCCTCGCAAAATTTTATCGAGATCAGTTAAGCCGTTTAGCCGTGATTATGTAGCAAAAAGACAGACAGAGTTACTTTAGGATTTATAATATTAGTGTGATGATTTATGTGATAGTGTGGATATAATATAGAGAACATTTTTGGTAGTAGGTTGATCAGTATAATTATGCTAATGGACGTATATACTGAAGGAAATAAACTTTAGAAATAAACACTAGATTTACGTGAACGCGGATATTATAAGCTTAGAGTAAAACACCCACCTACCCTACGCAAACTAGAGTATCCCTGAAAATCGCGTTGTGGGATGCGGTCGACCGGACGACGACTTATTGGAGTACAAGGACTTGTTTATCGGAAAATAGCGGTACACAAAATCTTTGTTGAATATTAATTGGATGCTAATAAGGTTTAATTTGACCGCAGCGCAGCCTCTGAGTGAAAAGTAGGTAGCGTGGGGTCTTTATTGTCTTTGTTGTAAGTTGGTTGCCGGGGGCATTTTTCCTGCTTTCAATGACTCATTTGAGCCCTTGATAATAAGAATGCGGGTAAGAGTTGTGTTTGTGATAAAGATGCCTAAAAGAAAAGTACCTACAGGTAACTATCTCGTCCGTGAAATACTGTTTAGAAAAGAAAAAAAAGTGCGGATAACAAGACTTAATTCGGTCGTGAGCAGAAACCGCCGCTATGGATACCTGCAACACTAGCGGTGTTGACGATGCTTGGCCAGTCCGGAACAAAAGAAACAAAACAACTGCTGTACAAAAGAAAATATATCTACGATGACCAAATATACACGACAGGAATATAGGTTTAATAGATCCACTGCGGGGTAATCAAAGACATGCATGCGGGGTATTTCTATGCACGATAAAAAACTATTATTGTTCTGTCGCGAGAATTTAGTAAGTACAAATCTACCCAGGTGCTATTTTATTTTATTATTTTCGGAATGGGTAGGTAGGTAGGTACCTAGCCTATGTAATACGTAAGTAGAGCTATAGGCTCTCGTATAACTAGGTACTGGTCTACAAGTCTAAACTACAAAACGCCTGAACGAAATAGAGATAAATAATAAAGTATTCCGCCAAAACCAACTATGCGATAGCAATCGGTCGAGTCAGGGCGGTGTGTATGGCGTGTTCAGGCGAGTTGTGCTAGTTGATATTACATTTGTTTTGATTAGCGACAGCCGATGTTGCGAGGCCGAGTGATGGATGACTTGTGACAATGCTCCTCGGGACGTGTAGGCGTCGCCTTGTCAGCCAAAATCTGCGCTTTCCTTTGACTTTCTCTCGGAGGTGCGAAAGGTGTTCATTACATTCGGGGGCTCGCATCGCTTATTCGGTAGCTGGCGCCTCATAAGCGTACGCGCACTAATCGCGGAACAATCGCCGATACGTACCCTCGTCTTGGACTCGGGGCGGGTGCATCGCGCGCAGATATTCAAAGCACCTGCATCTAGTTTCCGGCGGGCGCGCTTATAAGCTCTGTGAAGGTGGTGAGCGTGTGATTCGTGTCGGGAACAGTGGAGTGCGATGTGAGGCAGACATGCCGCTCAGAACTCAAGTGCTTGTGGCACTGCTATTCGTGCTACGAGCTGGGGCGCCTGCGCGGTTTCCCGTGAGTAAGCTTCAACAACCACAACCGGCGAGGGCGGGCGGCGCCCAACTTTAAACATCTACTGTGTTTAGTGTAGTTTTTATTTATGGGAACTGTTTCCAATTTTAATTGTTAAATGAGTCTTCATTTAACAATTAAAATTGGAAACATAAACAAGAGAGAAAGAAAATAAATATGCTGTTTGTTAATTAAAGCATGCCTACTTTAGAGTATGTTTCGCCCGTCTCACTAAAATTAGCTGTGCGAAAATAAAATACTTGAGTAGGTAAATTCGCTAATGTCTATTTGCTTGGTGAAGTGCTTACAGAGATACGTGTAGACAAATACTCATACGTATACCTAGGTACCTATTGTGCTGTTCAGTAGAAACTGCATTATTAGATATTAAATAACCCGGTAGGTATACAGTATTCAATCAAATCAAAATGCTAAGTAACAAGCCGTGCTAATTTGATTCAGAACCACTAGATTTAGATATGAAAACATGACGTTGATTTGGCGCCCCCTTAAAGTGGCATCTGGACAAGCACCCCGGTTTGCCTCCCCCTCGACCCGAGGTCGGTGACTGGGCAGCAAATGCCAAATCTATCGAAACTCGCCATGATAAAAATGGTTAAATAATCCTAGTGGAAGTTGTGGAAACTGGAAATTATTGCTAGTTTAAACTTTTCTCTACATGACCTTAATGTCAAAATACCGAGTTAATCGTTGCTACTTTGACTTTGGCCGCTCAGATTTTATACAGCTCCACGGAAGAAAAGGAACTCTCTTACCAAGAATCCCAATATTCTCAGGAAAATTGTTTGGATCCAAGTAAATATTCTCTTAACACGAGTAAATTTTGTTAGAAATATCTTTGTTTTAAGTCAATTTTACCACAATGTACCTAACAAAGAGCTTGATGTTAAGAACTGCGCAAGCTATAAAGTCAACATACCTACGTTTTTTTATGATGTTAGGCATTGTTGCAACTTATGTACCTCGTAATTTCAAAAGTATATCTTAACTGTTTATTTTAAGATTCTCACTAGGTATTAATTAGTCTTGGTAGAATCAGGGAAATCTTTTTTTTATATTATATTCAGTATAAATAAACTTTATTGAACATAAAATTAAATAAATACATCAATAGAAATTATTTCTAGTGTCTAGTGTATTCTAGTTATTCATAGTGTTTCAATTTTACATAATAAATACTTACTTAAAATACTTATAAACAAAAAATAAATTAAGTAAGTACCTATTCGTTTTTCTAGACAAGTCCAATCACTGTAGAAAAGCATGAGCTTAGCTCCCATCGACGTACCTATAATATAATGGTAGCTCTACCTATTTTGCCTATCTACCGTCAGACACTGGCAACATGACATGTGCATGAATGAGTTACGCAATGATCGCCTTTTCTTATTTAGCGTTGAAAATTAGCGTCAACCGGCTGCTCAGATGAATACGAAAATATTACGAAAACTCCAGAAATGTTTGGGGGTAAACCAGAAAGTTAGGTCACAAAACTAAGTCTTATTAAACGTTAGTATACTTTCCATCTAATCTTACAGTGGTAAACTTTTTGAGGTATTACTACACTACCTAACTCAATCGATTTAATGCGTCTTTATGGAACTGTCGAAATTTCGTAGTGTCCTTAGTGGAGTAGGTACCTTTAACCGACAGTTTGACGACTTCAACATCACCATTATAAGCAGCCCTTAATCTGAGTAAATGGATCTATATATTAAATAAATAAAGCACGAGAGAAGCACAAAGAGAGCACTGCGGCCTCGTAGGGTACCTTATTTTTAACCCCCGACAAAAAGAGGGGTGTTAAAAGTTTAAAACTGTCTGTCGTGTGTCTGTCTGTGACATCGTAGCTCCCAAACGGGTAATCCGATATTGATTTAGTATTTTTTTAAAGGTGACCTAATTGAGAGTGTTCTTAGCTATATTTCAAGAAAATCTGTTTTGCCGTTTAAAGATTATATCAGCTCTATTATCTTTTTTTTTTTCTCATTTATATTTGTCAGGTTTGGAAACGGGATCACCGCAACTTTGAGTTTAAACTAGTTAAAAAATTAAAATTTATACTTGTTTGTTTCTCTTTGTTTTTTCTTCGCTTTGGTTTCTCCGTCAGAAATAGGGCCCTATTCTAAGGTTTTTGCCAAATACTAGTAACTAAGTACGTACCCGTGAGTCATTCGTAATATATACCTACCTACTTAACAATATTTCGTAATCGGAAATAGGTGCTTACCTACTAAACTTTCACCAAATTGCAACGCCCAAATCAATAGCATCTAACTGATATTTAGGTTTGATTTTATTTTGGCAATTAGATTGCATAAGATGTAGCTTTATGTCTTTCCCGCACTGGATCACGTAGCTTGTTACACAAGCGTAAACGTCACGCGCCGGTTGGAGTAGTTTTTCAACGGACTGTGATTCATACAACTGTGATCAAGATCAACCGGCCTCGATGCTGCCGATGCAGCCAGGATATTTCATGGCATTCATTGTCGTAGTCACCAAAATATTTATTTTACCAGCTAGTTCTGCCTATTATAGGTACATAAAGCCGAAAGACAGCTCTACTGTTCCAAGAATTCGAATTCGCTTAGCGCTCTATGGAAAGAGCAAAGCAGCTTGGTGGATCTAGGACAAAGAAATTCGGCAGAGGCAAAAAACCGTCTACATGTCGGCTGCCGCTGCCATTGAAACGCAACCATACTGCGCTGATGCGATGCGATAGCTCACACCATCAGCCTCCAGCATTGGAGATCGATAGATATTCCGACTTTCTTTGTCTGGCACATACCGACGTAACAGTTGCAATTGAATACCAATTACCAAATCGTCTGATACATTATACCTGACGAACAATCGCGAATCTATTGTCTGGCATCCAAGAAAAGGAAAAACAAATAGTTTTACTTTCCCCTTTACTTCGCTCGCATCCGCTAATGTAGAGCCTACACTTAGCTGACTCACGTGGTGTTGATTTCGGTTTCACCTCCATCAGTTTGACTGACTTGCCGAAACTTCAGTGTAGTTCATTAGATTCATACTCGTGCAATGAGCCAAACAACAGAATGTAGCCAGGTATCATCAATCTTTGCAAAATCATAAACGTCGTGACGTGAAATACTTACGCCCAATTCCGACTTCTTTGTATTGCAATATATCTTTATATCCATCTATTCTGAGGTCTTTCTTATAAGTACTTATGATGTAAAACTCACTTTGATGGTTATTATTTATCTTAGCTGTTGTATTATGGGCACTTATCGGTTCTAATTACTAATGTATCTGTAATTATTTGTATACAGAGTTCATAAGTAGAGTTCCTAATTAAGTATCTAAAGAATACCAAGATAAAGTGAATAAGCCACTCATTTTTGATCGTCTCGTTGTCGTAATGTAGATTAACTAAATGTTTTAATGAAACTAATTGCCTAACTAGAATGTCTGTCCAAAACAAAGACCAATAGAGTCCTGTCGTTAATGAAGCTAAATAGAGTGTAGCAAACATTTACATGACACTGGGGCTGAAAATAACATGATTGCCAATTGGTGCGAAGAAACTCACGAGAATTTAACTCTCTTTGTCTCAAAATGATGTGACCCCAATTCTTAGCGATATTTGTATCGATAGATCTACCTATATACAGCCAGGACCATCTTGGAATTAATCAGCTTAGCATTGGATAACTACAGCTGAAATCCTTGGCAAAATGCCTAAAAACCTACCTATTTATGGCTAGTTAAAATGTACTTTACTCCATTCGAAGTAGGCTTCCAAATTTATTGGGTCGTTGTAGCTTTATGTAGGTAAGTATAACCAAGTTAGGACTCCAGTTAGAGAACTTACTTGATCTAAAAACATCGGCTAACAGTGCCAAAACCAATTGACATTAATTCTATGATCGATGATGTCATGCTTACGAACTCGCTTGCGGTTTTTTCATCTAAAGCTTTGCTGAGATAAGTGCCCTGTAGTTAGTCTGAATAAAGTCGGTCAATCTTTAGTTCCGTAAGAATAGTATCACGTAGGTGTTGTCTCATTAGTTTAATAGGTACTCTTCGTTATTGTTACTTCATAATGTGGTGAAGTAACCGCGTCATCACACAGTAATGAACAATTTGGTTATGAAATAACTTTTTTGTGGGTCAATACGAATGTCTATTCATTCGTATATATGGATCTTTGTTTTGTCTCCGTAGGAGCTTTTGCCACTAAATGGATGGTGGAGCGGTGCTCAGGACGCGGTGGGTGGAGACGACATCCAAGTGGTGTACTTGCCTGCGTTGCTGCCCAGGGAGGCACAGCTGGCTGCAGACCAGCCGTATGATGACATTCCTGTGCCGTATAACTTCGACGCTTTTGGACGGTGAGAAAAAATAACGACGCAACTTTAACATGAATATTTTTCATTATATTTAGCCAATGACTGTTTCAAAAAGGGAGAAGACGCGTGACATCCAAACACTGTACCCATTATATGGTTCGGTTCAAACCACAGAAATGAGAAAATTGTATCTTCCCACTATTTCCTTATATTAATGCATTTTGCGCATAAAACGATCGTTGCACTACAACGCGTTGAGCGCCAAAATGCCAATAATACGATAAGTATAAAAGTTTAAATATATCCAACCAATACCCAAGTTATACTTATTACAGTTATTGCCGTATTAGAATGTAAAACTATTACATCCAACTATTTCATCAAAATACTATATAGCCGTGTGCCCGATGGGATTTCCCATCGGCTACTTCTCTGGAGCCAACTTTTTAAGATTTTTGTGGTCGTCTCCAAAGTAATTCAGAATAAAAAAACATACTACTATTAGAATGTTATACTAATGTTAGAATACACTTAACTGTTTTTTTATACAATCAGATTATTGTACAAAGAGCATGTCAAAACACGCATATTATGGTAGAGTTCCGTAGCCAACCACAATTATTGTGGTCATATTCATAATTCAGAAATTTGTGGTTATAGTGGGAAAATCAACGAGCTGTTAACTCATTCAAATTTCAGACATGTATCATCACGGAACACTATTACACGCGGAGTGTATCATCCCGTCGTAACATATAGGTACTTTTTATGGTTTTGTCAAATAGAAAACTACCAGAAAAAACTTCTTTGTTAAGGTGATTTTACGATGGGACCAATAATGTTTGAGCTAAAAACTCAAGTTCACTAACCTATTTTATGAACCTGTCAAAAAAGATTTGTACAAGTAAATGTTTATATTCTTCTATTGTATTCTCTTTGGTTTATATGTGAACATCAATTTATAACAATGTATTTAATGAGATCGAAATGATGGTAGTAGGTAACAAATTTAAAAAAGCTAACTCATTGGCTTCTTAACCATTGTTTCTATAGTGTTAAAGAATTTAAGTAATATTCTAATATTAATCGTTTTCGAATTAAAATTTCGAGGTACGGTACAGCGTGTACCGTGCGATACCGTACAGCTGCTGCACCGACAGTCGCGAAAGGGCCTTAGATTGCATTACTGCGACGCGTTGCGCAAGGTACTGGCCAGTACCATTGAATCATGTTGGGCGTCAAAGTTTACATTTACAATACATCTTTATATTTACAGGAACTTTGAGCTACAGTTGGTGCCAAACAGGCGCCTACTGTCTCCGCAGTTCCGAGTGTGGTCCGAGCAAGGGCCAGAGACACCGCTGTCCGCGGTAGACACATCCTGTCACTTTCTACACGCAGGGCCGAGCACAGTAGCTGCATTTTCAGCTTGTAGAGAACACGCTCTTGTAAGTTTCAAACCTTGGAAACACGGTATATGAAAAACTAGCTGCGTCTAAAGGTTTTACCCTCTCTGCATCTATTCTATCTATACCGTATATTTTTCAGGGATAAAATGTTAATACATAATTTATATGCTACCTTCATGTAAGCATTTACCACATTTCAGCCAAATCTGTTCAGCCATTATAGATTTGAGTGGCAACAAAATACTTACAATCAAACTTTTGCATCCTAAATTAAATTTATATATATTTTTTTTTTTATAAATGCAAAAGTAACTCGAGTTATTACGCTCCTATGCTAGTTTGTTAGTTTTTCAAGGTTTTTCACATAAACGGTTAGGCCGACCTTAAAGAAATTTGGCAGAAAAATGAGGAAAACCCGGAAAACTGGAAAGTAACTCCGCGGGATTCGGCTAGTTTATAATATTAGTGTGAAGTGTGATTTGATGTAGTTTTATTGCCCACTCACAAAAAAATATACAAAATTGGTTGTTGTTGATCTAAACAAGAGACAACTAGTAATGTGATCTACTAGTTGTCTCAAAAGGTTTCGTTGCATTGATTACAGCACGGGCTCATTGTCGTGGACAACTCTACGTACGAGGTCCGGCCGCTGCCCGTAGGGGCAGCTCGTGCCGAGAGCGGCACCGGTCGCACGGCGCACGTGATCCGGCGAGCCCCGCCACCATCGCCTCCCGCAGACGACGCTCGTCTCCTCCGGCCCCGCGCCAGGAGACCGCGCTCCAAGCCTCAGCCCAGGCTGAAGCCTGGACCCCCAGCCTACACCATCGAGATCGCCCTGTTCATGGACGAAGCTGCCTACAAGTTATTCTACCCTTTCCTAAACTACAATGAAGCCGATTTACGTGATATGCTCTTGGCATACATAAATGGTGTAAGTTTTCATTCTAGTTTTCATACCGATCTGTCTTATATGCTTGTTTCCAAGTGGGGATAAATCGGACTTTTTGCTAAATATGAGCTCAGAAGTGTATTTTATATTGTACATACACGAACTATTACCGAATAACTTTCGTTGTTTTGCTTAATAATGTTTTAACTTTTCTTTTACTTTTCAACTGTACATAAATAAGATGCGAAACGTAAACATGCACTACTTACACAGGCAAATATTGTAGAAAATTCGACAGCAGGCAAAGAAAGCAAGCAGGCGACGAACGCGAGCGCATAAAATAGGTTCTCTTTTATTCTATTCTGACATGGCGTCTCTTAGCAGCGATACGAACTCTCGTTTGCATCCCGCCTTTCAAATAGATACACACGTGCGGTTATATCGTAAAACATATTTTGCATTAGGTACGACTGTATCGTTGCAAACGCGCTGCTATAGTGCAACCGGTGTAACGCGAACAAGATTTGACTGGCTTATTCGGATGTATGTTCCAGGTGCAGGCTTTGTACCAGCACTCGTCACTGGGGACACACATCCAGCTGTCGCTGGTGCGGTTAACGCTGCTCCGCAGCCAGCCCGCGAAGCTGACCACACACGCGGAGCGCGGCCGCCTGCTCGACTCCTTCTGCGAGTACCAGCGCGCTCTTAATGTGGAAGATGACGACGACCCACAGCATTGGGACATGGCACTGCTGCTCTCTGGGTGAGCGAAATACTTATAGTTAAGAAAAACAAAAAGCTATGTTGCTATTTCTTCTTCATCAGTGGCTGACTTGACCCCGTATCAGCAAAATTTTCAACAGTATCTGATCAGTATCAGTAACAAGCAAACCCTGATGATGATTTTTGTATACAGGTTGGACTTCTACTCGGAGGAGGGCGGGCACCGCAACGGTGTGACGATGGGCCTGGCGCCGGTGGGCGGCGTGTGTCTGCCGGCACACGCCTGCGTGGTCTCCGAGTTCGGTGTGACAGACGTACTGGGCCGCCCCTACCCCTCCGCCGGCTTCACCTCCGTCTACATCCTCGCACACGAGATCGGGCACAAGTCGGTCACTATTTCATCATAATGAGCTTATATTAGTATACTAATGGACTGTAACCTCTCGCGAGGCTCGCCACTCAGACCGATTTTCGGCACTGAAGCCCAATCTGCATAAAGCCGGTCACAAATTAATGTTTTATGGTCGACATGCTAATAACACACTAGCAATAGTTATTTATCGGTTATAATCTACCACATGTTTAGCTGTTGATTTAGTCTAATTTCAACCTCATTGTGTCTGATTTGCCCACTTCTGACCATCAGACCTCCATCAGTCGTGAATTGGGATGTAACTCTTCCCATTTTACCACTGCAGGTGAATTGGGACAATTTTTATCCTAATTCATCACCAATGGTAACTTATGCTTATGTGTCACATCATCTTGGCCTGCAAAGGGTATTCCAGTCATTTAGTTTTATTTATTTCAATCTTTTTTTAAACTTTGTTTTGCGAAGGATTTTTTTTAATGTTAGATAAAATTGAAATAGGAAGGCTATAGGAGGTTGTAGTAAATCGCCTGAGCCTAGTCAGTATACTCTTCGTTAGAAAACGTTAGTAGAGTAGCCGCAGTTTTTATCCGCCTGAGCCTTGAGAAGCAAGAATTTGTTTTTTGGGTACCGTAATGCTTCCGTGACGTAAAATTTTCTGCAACTCTTGTAGCAGAAAATTTTACCAATTTCCGATTTTTTACACAAATCTCTAGAATCTTTTAGTCAGCTAAAATAGCTGGTGGTGGTAAAATAGTTGACTCACTTGCGTACATAAATGAAGTCAATATCACCTAAGTAGGTAGTGTATAAAACGTAAGTATCAGATACACAGAGAATGAGTGTTTTAGTAAGTAGTTTTGATTGGTATCTTTGTGCAGTGAAATTCGCGTGCTTCAGAATATTATGTGCAGTTAGGTGATCTACAAATATTGAATTGAACATGATTGCATGCACGCCACTTGAAATACGCTAACGGTTTGCACTGTTGTATGGAAACTAAAAATGGTTTTATTTGTACATATTGTATTTATGCTATCCAAGTTTTCATACGGCGCAGCGATGCGAAGAACAATATAAAATTATAGGTAAGTACATACGATGCCAAACAATTTGGGTTTACGGAATGCGGGTGCGCTCGATTACAGTGCGTAGGGTGAAAATATTAAAAAAAAGTCCTAATCTAAAGCCGAATATTTCTATAAAAGTCCGGACATTTTAGTAGGTAAGTTAGTTAATTTTTAAAAGAATATTTTTATTTTTTGCATCGGAAGACGTTAGTCAAGATTTACTCGTATTACTCGCCCAAGCTAAAAAAAAATACGGACAAAGGTCTAACGTATTCTTCGTATTTGTCCAAGCTAAAAAAACGGACATAGGTCTAAAAGTCCGGACAATTCCGGACGAATGGTAACCCTAAGTGCGCCCACCTTACCTGCAGAGGTGGCCAAATCAAGGAACTAAAAAATCAATAAATGACTGTCAGTTTTGTTCGGAAAATATGTTGATTAACGTAATGTAGTTTAAATTTCAAGTCTTACCTATCTTTTAAAACATTACACTTTTTCAGTCTTACTATTCTTTTCTCTTGCTCTATCTTACAATACATAGATAAATAATTTCAGCAAGACTGAAATAAGAATGCTCAAGGGGTTGTGACAATAATGCCCTGGAAAATTTCAGGTCTTTTACCCGGTACAGGTATGCAGAAACGTGTATTTTCATGTTGCTTTCAAAACTTTAGAAGCTTATAGTAGTCTCCACTAATTTACTGGAGCCATACAATGTCTATAAAATACGTAAGAGGAGACGGTATGCCCAGTGGGCAAAAAAAGTACAGAATCTGTAATTCTCAGCCGTAACTACACATGTTGGTGTTCCATGTTTCCAGCCTGGGCATGCATCACGATGGCACAGGGAACGGGTGCGCTCGCGACGGGTTCATCATGTCACCATCGCGCGGCACCAGCGGCGAGGCGGCCTGGTCCACCTGCAGCGCCAGGGTCGTCGCTGATTTACAGTACGTACTATCACTCTTTTCCATAATACTCTATTCTGTCAATCTGCTCAGGACAAGTACTGCAGCCCGTGGTAGCCAACGTCAAACTGCTCAGACATCTGCTGGACAAACATTGGTCACTTCCACCGGCTGCGAGCGCGTAACTTTTTAGTAGCTATAGGTAGGTATATCGGGTGCAATCACGATGGGTATACCCCATCGTGATTGCGGGTTTTAGTGGCTGCATTGGGGTGTAACAAAGCTATGAAGAAGACAAATAATCATGTATTACACCCACTAAAACCGCCTCGATGGCCTATCTCGTTTAGCACGCACTCAGATCAGACAAACAAAGGGAGATACGCCTTAGTACAATTATCGTCAGTGTTCAAATGACGCAGCATCTCTGCAGTTGTCTGTGGCGAGCACAAAATATATGGCACGTTGTCCAGAAATGAAATGCGAATCTCAATTTTTCATCATATTTTTTTATTGAACAGATCTACGTAGTAGTTACAGAATGTGTTATTGTTCATCTTCAGATGGGCGACGTGCCTGGCGGATGGCGATGACGGGCTGGAGACGCCGCCTGAACTCCAGCACGAGAGGTTTGGAAGCGCACCGGGACGGGTCTGGACTGCCAAGAAGCAGTGCGAGGTGACACGATATCTTCTATTAAAACCTCTAACTTTGGACAGTCAGAATTTGATCAGATAAAACAAAAAGGTTTTACTATCAAAGTTTTCGTTGGCCTTTTTCTCACACCACGGACATACCTTGACTTCGCAAAATATTGTGTCGAATTGCCTTAATGAGATATCAGCGTAGTAAATGGTGGTAAAGCGTAAAGAATGGTCTCTCTACGGATCTCAACTTTTAACCTCTTGGTATATGTAGACATTTGTCATAGCAATACCTTTTTCAAAGGTCTAGAGGTGGTGAAAGTAATAAACTTTTTTATATTTTAATTTAATTATGGCTTAATCTTTAGTATTTAGTTCCTGCGGCATTTCAGAGTAGCTTTAATATGGGGTTCTTCAAAAGGGCTGTTAATAGTGTCTTTGAGGGTCGGCAACGTATCTGTGATGACCCAGGTGTTGCAGTTATCCATGGGTGACGGTGATCGCTTACCATCAGGCGGCTCATCTCCTTGTTTTCCACTTATGGCATCTAAAATAAAGTTTTTTTTAACGGTCTAATATGGATATTTCTCGAAATAAATTAAATCTACACTAATATTATAAAGAGGAAAGATTTGTACCTATTTTTGTATGTTTGTATGTTTGTAATGAATAGGCTCCGAAACTACTGAACCGATTTGAAAAATTCTTTCACTGTTGGGAAGCTACACTATCCCCGGGTGACATAGGCTATATTATATTTTGTAGCGAGGCCGAAGGCCGAGCTTACACTCGTGCGAAGCCGGGGCGGACGGCTAGTATTATATATATGACTCCAGTCGCCGTAAAACCGAGAGCGCAGCTAACGTTCCGGATCTGGGATATAAAGCTCCCAATACGTAGCTTGAAAGACCACAATGGCTCTAAATACAAAATATGGGGATAGGGCAAGGGGAATCCATAGAAAAATTTCATTTTGGAATAATGAAAATCACTTGTGGTACGTCAATAACATCCCAAAGATGGCTGTCAGTTTTGTTTCGAAAATTCGATGATGGCCTCCACCCCATTCAACTCTATACAGGGATTACACGGAAATGGTGTACTATGCCGAAAAGGGTCCATAATACCTATCATAATAAACCAACGCTGAAATCGAGAAAAATATCAGCTCCATAGAAAACAGTCATTCACACTATGAAATGAATGGAACAGCAGAGTCAAAGTTATTCATAGTGATGAGCATAGAGCCTTCGTCTCTTTAGGTTATGCGCATCCTTTCCACGTAACCCCATGGCTTGTGTACAGATGTGGTGGTTGACGGGTGCACGGGTCGTGCCTGGTCGTATTATATATACGCCTGACTAAAACAGTTTCGATGCCGTGCTCAAAAACGGTGAAGGAAAACATCGCGAGGAAACCGGTATGTTCAAGAACCTCAAAAGTTCTTGTGATATTCACCAACGTGCACTGCCCAGTGGATGCCAGCATGGTGGATTAGAGCCCATCATCACATTCTCTCTCTAGAGAAGGCCTGTATCCCAGATCCCATTAGTGGGAACATGATAATAATTGTACCTATGTCATTGTGAAGCAGAGTGAATCAGCTCTACCATCTAGCTAGTTTACTTATTCCACTGCTGTAGATCCTGCTGAGGGACGCGGACGCGGCGCCGTGGGCTGCGGCACCAGCAGGCGCGCCAGCAGAGCTCTGCGTGCAGCTGGCGTGCCGCTCGCCACACCGCGCCGGGTACTACTACGCAGGGCCAGCGCTACCCGGCACCGCTTGCGGTCGTAACATGGTAAGCTATACGACGCGAACTATGAATACCGTAAATACGTATACATTTCCATCTCTCTTCTTAGCCTTTCGAACTCTTCGCAGAGTGGTTATGGGAGGGGGAAATTTAATACTTTGGTTGCCCTAGGCCAATGGAAGATTGCCACCCCCTACTACCTGTAGAGCACGACCCGGAAAACAATAATTCGCCGAGTACGAAAACAAATACTAGTAGCAGCGAAAATACCAACTAACCCAGTAGGTACTATCTGTAGTCTGTAGTAGAGCAAAATGAACATGACATGCTTGAACTTGGAGTAAAATAGTAAGCAAAGTCCAACTGGACTTCCATGATCCAAACTTTTAATAGTCGTAATCTCCATACGTGTATATTTTTTGCGAGGTGCTGTGGACACATTTTTGAGTTTTTAAACGTTGCCGTGTGGAAATAGTTTTTTTTAAGTGTTAAGTTTTGAAGATGAAAATGGAAATGTTCCCTTAAAGTAACGCCTGATTCAACCAACTATTGACATGTGAGTACAAAGAGGTTGCGTCTTCAAAAAACTCACCATGTTTAGCCGCCCCTTAACTTTTGCCACCTTAGGCCCGGGCTTAGTCGGCCTATAGATCCGCTGGGGTGATCCGCTCATGGGTCGTAGTCATCAGTTAGGGTGGTGGCTCGCTTCATCATCCGTCGCGATTCCTCGGGTATTGACGTCTTTCTCGTTCATACCTACCAGGGTAGAGTGATAAGTCTAGTAAAATTAAAAATCTAAGTCATAAAGTTATCGCAAATTGCATATAAATGATCTTTTTATTTAAAACTTTTTCGAATGGCCAAATGATAATTTTTTGCCAGTTACATCGTTTTTTTAATAGTTATTCGCAAATATGGAGAACACTGATGTCATCGTAAAAAAACTATTACGGAAACGAAACAAAAGCTAGACGTACAATTATAACTTGATTCCCAGAGAACTTACGGCGACCTTATAAGCGATTCAGTTTAGGTGATTGCGAAAAGTTGCGCGACCGCAATCCGTATCGCGTTCGCGTGATTTTGCAAACTGCGCTAATTCAAGCCCGCGGTTAAAGCTAGCCGTAAGGCCCCTGGTCCAAAGACTAGATGGTGAAGTTACAGTGAATTAAAACACATTTATACAGCAGCGTTACACACTGTTGTACCTAATAAGTACAAATTCTTTTTTTACTCCCGACAAATGAGCTGATAATCTTCAAACAACTGAATAGATTTTCATAAATCATAGCTAGGAACAGTTCAATTCGCCTTTCAAACAATCAAAAAATTAAATCAAAATCAGTTCAGTCGTTTGGGAGCTATGATGCCACAGACAGATACACAGACACACACACATTAAACTTATAGCACCCCTCTTTTCGCGTCGGGGTTAATGTATGTCGGGGTTTAAAAATGTTAAAAGTGGACCCTGCAGCGAGACGCCTGATTATTGTTATAACGCCTGACTATATTGTTCTTGTAAGTAACTAGTTGAACCCGCGGTGTTATTTACCAGTTTTCCCGCCTTTTTTGGGGGGAAAAGTAGCCTATATCCACCCTAATGATGCAAACTATTATGCGAATTTCGACAAGTGCAGCTAAGTCGTTTAGTCGTGAAAAACGAACAGAAAGAGAGATAGAGTCATTTTTGCTTCTATACTATGATTAGGACCTGTTGACGCCTAACTATTCTTATACTTAACGCCTGGTTGATATATCCGGGAGAAATCAGCATGTCTTTCGGCTGTGTTGTTACTGTGAGGCAAAATATTATTAACACAGTAATTTCTCATCTTTTTTCTGTGGTTGTTAAAGCCAAAGCTATTCACTCATGGTCGAGTGACAGCGCCATTCAACATAGAATATGTGATAGTAATTTGACAACAGAATACTTAGCAGTTACTATAAAATATAAAAAAATACTATGTTTGATGGGCAGTCCGAACTATTATGCTATTGACCCGAAAAGACGTGAAAAAAAGAGAGACTATTGACTCGCTATCGAAAATTTTGTCTCATGACAGTGGTGTCAAGGCGGCGAATGCGTACCAGCGGATGAAGTATCGAGCACGACGACGGAAGCGCCACCCAGCGGCGCAACAGAGGCAGGCTGGGGCCCGTGGAAGGAAGGCAGCTGCCAGTCGGGCTGCACGGCGCGGGGTCGAGGGTTCCGGGAGCGGCGGCGCGTCTGCAGAGCCGACGCAACCTGCCAGGGCTCCTCGTATGACGTCATGCTCTGTGATGATAAGAAGGTTAGGGTAGTTAATATGTATTGCTCGGATACTGGTATTTCATGAAAACAGGTAAAGTTACGAACCTTATTAAATCCCAAGGCGTTTTTTTAACTACCCTCGCGAATTTAATAATCGTTTTCCAGTTTTGCCATATTATTCCGGAGTAAAAGTATCTTATTATATTTTTCATGACACATACTTTGCGGGCGTCTTTATTGTTGAGCTAAATTTTCAGAAAAACAACCGATTCAACCTTTTAGTGGTGAATAGGGCACAAATAAGATTTTGACTGAGAGTTTAACTTTTGCGTGTACGATATACGGTGAATGCTCTATATCATATTATTCATTTAAGGGCAGGGGGTGTTTTTTTAATGATACTGAGTGACGAGACGAGCGAAGTCGCGCGCCTGATGGCTCTTCACGCTTGCCCATAACAGCTGAACGCCACTCATAATTTTGAACTTCACCAGTTCAAAACCCTGGATGACCAAGCACTGCGCTCGTCACCCCGAGATATAAGATGTCAAATCTCTGTGTGCCCTGTAATTTCGCCTGTAATATATTAGTGTGTTATACAATAGATGTTGTACAGGTGTGTGGCAAAAAGAGTCGTACTCAGGCGACAGAGCTAGCAGCGCGGCGGTGCTCCGACTATGGCGCGCGGCTGCCCGAGCTCGACCCGCGCGGCGGCGGCCTGCAGGCGCCGCATGATCCTAGTTAGTACCTATCTACTCTATTACACGCAAGCGTGGATTCTTGCCTGCCTTTGGTGGTTTTAGGCCTAGGTCCACCCTCCTAGGTCCAAAGTTTAACAGACTCCAAAAAAGGAAAACGCTTCTATCTTCCACAGTTTTTTTAATGTATGTTAACCGATTTCTCCGCCAACTGTTGCCCCATTTCAATATTTTTCTTTTGTTTGGTAGGGTTCTTATACTTCCAATTTGGTCTCATTGTCACCAAGTCAGGATCTAATAAATAAATAAATATATCTGGGACATTTTTGCACACACAGTCATCTGACCCCAAACTAAGCAAAGCTTGTAATATGGCTGCCAGAGACATATACGTACATTTTTTTTATACATACTTAAAAAGATATTAACACCCAGACATAGAACAAACACAAATGCTCATCATATAAATGTTTGCCCTAGATGGGAATCGAACCTACGCCCCCAAGCGCAGAAGGTAGGTTCACTACCAACTGAGCCACCGGGGCAGTCTATTGATGAGATCCCAGGGAAATCGAGGGCAACCCTCAAATTTTACAGGCACTTATTAAGTTTTTCTTATATATTTGAAGTCGGCTTTTTATGTGATCCTCTTGTATAAAAAAAAACATCAAATGCGGGAGTGAGACAGAGGTGCGCCATATTGTGTTAAGAGTCATGTTAAGAGCCATGTCATGCTCATGAAGTATAGTGTTTTTAAACGGGCTCCCAAAAAGGAAGAGGTTATCAATTCAACTGTTTTTTTAAATATGTTTATTACCTCATAACTTTCAACTGGGTGCACCGATTTTGATGATTCTTTTTTTAGGGTTCCGTACCCAAAGGGTAAAACGGGACCCTATTACTAAGGCTCCGCTGTCCGTCCGTCTGTCCGTCTGTCCATCCGTCCGTTTGTCACCAGGCTGTAACTCATGAACCGTTACAGTTGAAATTTTCACAGATGATGTATTTCCGTTGCCGCTATAACAACAAATATTAAAAAAAAAACGTGTTTATTTGCCGTTTTTATAGAAAATGGTACGGAACCCTTCGTGCGCGAGTCCGACTCGCACTTGGCCAGTTATTTATTTGAAAGCTGGTGCTTCCCGTGTGGTCCCATTTCAATTTGGTTCAGTTCTGTCATTTTTATGAAGTCGGGTTTTTTATATTGATAATTGTGTCGTCAGCTCGCATGTGGATGGGGTGTGCGGTGTTCTGCCGGCGCGCGGCGGGCGGAGGGTTCTACGCGCCGCGGGTAGAGCTGAACGACGCCGGCCTCGACCCGTACTTCCCCGACGGCACCTGGTGCCACCACGACGGCGCGCAGGACTACTACTGCCTGCAGCACCACTGCTTGCCAGAGGTAAGTCGTCACGAGGCGTAGCAGTGGCATTAAAGCCGTAACAGACGTACGGACCACGGACCACGAACCGCCGTCTGACTAACAGGAGGGAAAGAGAAAATTTTCTCTTTCTTTTCACTTTCCCTCCTGTCAGACGGCGGTTCGTGGTTCGTAGTCCGTACCTATGTTACGGTTATTACAAGGGCGCGATGCCGGACTACATCTCGTGTGGCATAAAATCATTATTGTCACAGCAACGGTGCCAGATCTAACCTTCCTCAACAACCTCATTCCTGACAAAATTAAGCGTAGTGATCTTCTGTCAATTATCAAATACGGAAATTTTTTAATAATAAACTCGTGCTGTGACCATCAGGGCATGCATGCGTACCGCGACAAAATTTTGTCGATTTTTTTTATCGTGCCAAAGCGAGACAGGCGTATATGAAACCATGGGCACTTTATCGCTTTACAAAGTGACGACAAGATGTTGTCGCGGTGCGCATGCTAGCCATGCTGACGGAACTATCTCATGCTCCATGTGGATTCAACGGCAGGCAAGAAAAGCATAGACGAATGTGAAAATGTGGGCCAAGTCAATAATGTGAGTCCATAAATACTCACTTGCCACCAAAACTTGTACAGTGACTACATTTCTCAAACATTGTTATACATTTAAATATAGGTACTTTTGTAGGTGATTTTCATTTGATTTATAAGTCAAAAATTCCAGAGAAAAAACAGGCGGATATGGGTTTTTTTACGGCATTTTTTTATTGCAAAATAGGCTTGCGCTTGGCCGCCAACTCGCCTGATGTTAAGCGATGATGCGGCCTACGGTGGATCACGCTTGCCTAGAAGAAACCGATTCACTCTTGACTTGAAGACACCCAGATTGTAACTATCAGGGAACACCCATTCAGGCAGTGCATATTATTTTACAGCTATGAAAAGCCTTTTTCCATGGATAACACGCCAATGTTCCTAAAAACAAGGATACATTAGATGCATGTTAGTAGTTTTGTATAGGATGTTTGTGCAAGGTGTACAAACAAATAACCAACAATGCAGTTTAATCTCATTGTTTGTCAACATCGTGTCGTCAGCTCACGTGCTCGTATCTCATGTAGGTACAGTTAAAAACTGACTTCAACTGCACGAATAGATCCTTATGTGACAAAACAATGGATCAAAGATAATAACGGTATGAATGCACCTTAGTATGCCGTTGCATGTAGTCAATTGTAGTCTAATAGATCGTTGCGTGTGAGTACCTATTTTTGTTTATGTTTGCGATGATTGTACAAAACGCAGGGTGTAAACAGGGTTAGGCGGAAAAGGAGTACTAAACCGAAAGGGTTCTGTAATACCCCATCATTATGGGAGCAACTTAGAAGGCGCAAAAAAATATCAACGTTCCATAGAAAACGGTATTTCACAGTCGCAAAACGTATAGAACAGCTGGGTTTTTTTCGCGATTTCAGGGTTGTTCCGTTAATAAAAGTTGTTCATAATGATGGTTACATAGGACCCCTTTCATTCAGCTTAGTACACCTTTTCCGAGAAACCGTTTATAGCAATGCCGTGTGAAAAAATTACACTGGTTTGTCTATACTTTTTTTTTTTTTATTATACGAGATGAGCAAAGTCGCTCGCCAGATGGCTAGATGGCTCTTCACGCTTGCCCATAACAGCTCAACGCCACTCAGAATTTTGAACTTCAACAGTTCAAAACACTGGATGGCAATGCACTGCGCTCATCATCCCGAGATATAAGACGTCAAATCTCTGTGTGCCCTGTAATTTGGCTGGAAACATTGCCCTTCAATCCGGAACACAGTAGTGTTTGCACACTACTGCTTGGCGGTTGAATTACTGGCAAAGGTTCATACGTGTTCATATTTACATGCAATCAGGGTTGCTAGACTATTTGAATCAATGTACACAAGTGTAGTGTTTCATATCATTCTCTCTCTCCGTGAACTTATTTTTATTTTATCTGGCTTTTTTAAATAAAAATAGGCTTGCGTTTGACCGCCAGCTCACCTGATGTTAAGCCATGATGCGGTCTACGATGGAGCACGCTTGCCTAGAAAGAACCGATTTACTCGTGATTTTAAGACACCCAGATTGTAACTACAGGGGAACACCCATTCAGATAGCGCATTCCACAGACATTCGACTTTTCCGAATGTCCCGTTTTTTCGGTCGAGTTGGTAACCCTACATGCAATGATCTTGGCAATGATATTGTAACTTGAAGGTATTTCAACTCGTATTGTATGTAATAACATCGTTATTGTTTTATATCTTATGTACAGCACGTGCTTTATTTAAATATCCAACATCTGTACCCGTGTACAGAAAGAAAGAAATATATTTATTTTGTAACAGCAACACTAAGTAACATCGGTAGGTGAGCAATATTATAGATATTGGAAACTTACTCACTATTCTGCATGGTACCTGGTGGGTTACCATAATTTTAAAGACATTCCTACAATAACCTTACATTGACTCTTGTCTTGCTCTCTCATTAATACAGAAATACAGAAATTTTTATTTTACGATAATGCAGTTTAAAATACAAAAAAAAACATATTACAAATATAAGTAGATTTACATTATCTCAAAGCCATATCATTAGCCAAGAGAGCGGGACAAAATTCAATGTAAGGTAGTTACTGCAAGAATGTGTTTTTGAGAAACGGGGATAAACGTGTGCGGATGTTTGATTCAGTATCATTTTAGAATTTTGGGACTTATGACTTATTTATGATACGCACACGCTACCAGCTACGCTAGTAGCATATGCGCTTTACAATCTGACGGCACCCGATTCAATCCTCGGCCCTGCATCAATGACTTATGTGCAGTTTGAATGCCATTGCTCAAAAACGGTGCAGGAAAAATCGTGAGGAAACCGGTATGTTCAAGAACCTCAAAAAAACAAAGACATATCACATTCACCAACACGCACTAGGCCAGCATGGTGGATTAGGGCCCCATCCTCTGAGAGAAGGCCTGTGTCCTAGAAATTGAAACATGATAAGCTGAAATGATGATGACGTGTGATATGGTTAAAAATATTATTTTTATCGTCATAATATTTATCAAAATATTCAACATCGACGCAAAGTTGCTAGTTTTTCAGTTTTATCCAACAAAATTTAGATCGATGGTTTTATCGGATACATTTAGGAAAGTTTTCATCGGATCTGCAAAATCTAATTCCCTACTGCTCTTTTTATTATCGGACGGCCAGGGCAGTCATGAAATAGCAACACGATTTTATTATTGGTCTTCTGAAAACCCCACAGACCCATGAAAAAAATACAAGAAAATGTGTGTTCAAAACAACACAAACTAATACAACGGTAACGAACCGCGATTTTCCGGCGATGTGTTGTGTACCTACCAAGGTATGTTATATTGTTCTACATGGTGATAAGGTATTATCTTACTTGTTCTTAAGTTCTTCAGTTCCAGCGAGACCTCCGTCACAATGCCTCATCACGTGAGGTATGCCTTATGCAAAGTTATTATGTTGTTTAGCCGTCAAACAATATTGCTCATTGTGTCTTTTCATGCGTCACTAAACTCTCGGCGATATTTTGTTTATTTACCGTAAATTACTTAGTTGGTGATTTGTCATAATTTATCTAGACGTTTAAATTAGGCCATGATCAATTATATTTACCGAGATGTGACGCCCGTGCGGGCTCTAGGTGATGTGATTGAAACACACGAGGCTTATCCGTCTTAATAGCTTAGTTCAGCACAATCCTGATTAGATTATCTAGTAAAGCGTTTATCTAGGCAGCAGGTAAAATACCTATTCACTGCAATGCACTGGTAAGCTGTTGTTTTTTTAATAATTTGGATATTCTTGACTATATGCGTTCCATGGTTTCACCACTAGTTTTCCAGTTTTTCCGGCTGCCATTTTTTTTTCTTTCTCTTACTTTTCCGTTTTCCTGGCTATATTGACCCGAAAAGTAAAACCTCAGTTTTTTCATTCTTTTTAATATAGTTTTTAGAGAAATAAACGCTTCAATGCTTGCTCCAATAAAAACGTAAGGATTATAGGGATCTATGCTAAGATTATTTGTATCGATAATGCCATATAGAGAAGTGCAACTAGCACCCAGACCTCTATCATTCAAACATTTGTCCGTCTGAAAGTCGAATCCGGGACCTCATAATTGATTTCCATGACCGAAAATTAACATGGACGTGGTCCGGGTACAAATCTCCTCATGGTGGTGAAAACGGAGAAGAAATTTCATATTCAGTCGTGGAAACAATATAAGAGCTGAAATTCAGCATGTTTGGACCCAAGGGACTCTTATTATAAAATAGTTATTATTAGCCTAAATGTAATTTTGTAAATATCTAATGACCGAGTTCAGTTCCGAGCAATAATAACTAAAAACATTTCTTGAGAAAAATCTGTCGCATGATTTATAAATAGCCAGTTATTGTGTGCACTTACTTTGTTCAATGCATTTGCATTTATCAAATACCTACACACTTATTTACTTTTATTTACTGAAAGGTATTATTATGACTATAAGGAAAGTAAACGATAATGATACATTTTAAACTTGAGCTATATCTACCAACCCACCTTTTAAGGGTTCAGCATTTCGGAATATTTTTAATTTCTGCTCTGTTTAGTACCAATACAGTTATTTCGGTAGGTAAGTATATCGACTCTAATCACCGGAGTCTCCACGTATAATTTTTTTTTACAATTTTCTTTACAAAAAGTAACCACCATATTCCATACAAGTTCATAGAGCACCCTACCACTCAAGTTCGAAGAACGTCGTCGCATATTTGTATGACTCCTGAAATGAAACTATGAAAACTAAGTTTAGTTCCAGTTTTCGTCGCGAAACCCGAGGAGACGCATATACACGTTATCAGTAAAATCGACACCGCTTCATGGTTGATATTCCGAAAACCCGTACGAAGTGCTTTGATTCCACTTTTATTGTGCGAACTGCTAGTCTGTGGAATGCGCTGCCGGAATGGGTGTTCCCCGATGTTTACAATCTGGATGTCTTCAAATCTCGAGTGAATCGGTTTCTTCTGGGCAAGCGTGCTCCATCGTAGACCGCATCGCGCTTAACATCAGGCGAGTTGGCGGTCAAACGCAAGCCTATTACAGAATTTAAAAAAAAAACAGTTTTCGCGGATTATGTATCAAAGCTAGTTTTCATTTTTAATCGACTTCCAAAAAGGAGGAGGTTATCGATTCGACTGGTTTTTTTAAAATGTTTGTTACCTCAGAACTTTTAACTGGGTGAACCTGGGGTTTCACTGGGTGATTTTGATGATTATTTTTTTATTTGAAAGCTAGTGCTTCCCGTTTGGCCCCATTTCAGTTTGGTCCAGTTCTGATGAAGTTGGTTTTTTATATTGATAATTATAAAATATATATACGTGATACGTGAGGTGTGCAATCAATTTATTCTTTCTTCCTAGGTTTATTTACCTGTATCTCAAATCGCCATATTGTTTTTATGATAACGTCACCTACACCTACACCATGACCATGACCCTGAACCAATGACGAAATCCATACTCATTGCCTTGAACCTAAACGAATTAACCGACACCTCATTTGTCAAAATCTATTGAAGCATTGAGGTTGAATGTGGTAACGTACAGACAAATACCTCATTTCGACTTTGCCGCCATCCGGTAAAAATAATGTTTTTTCATAGGGTTCAACTCCATGTACACTTCAGATTAAACAAACAAGGAAAATTGCCTTGGTACAATTTATTGGTATACGATCATGTTCAAATGTCTCCGTATTTAACCCACTTTTTAACCGACTTCCAAACAGGAGAAGGTTCTCAATTAGACTGTATTTTTTTTCGATTGCGTGAACCGATTTTGATGATTCTTATTTTTTTTTAAAGCTGGTGCTTTCCGTGTGGTCCCATTTCAATTTGGTCCAGTTCTGTCATTTTTATGAAGTCGGTTTTTTATATTGATAATTTCACTGTACCGCTAAACCACTTAAACGGAAAAACTGAAAGTATGGCACTTAGGTACTTATATTTCACGCACACTAACAAACTTGTAGCGACACCAATGAACTAACTAATAGTCAAAAACTGAATTGATTGAAGTTGATTTTTGTTAATCCTTCGATAAAAAAGATGATAATCTTTAAACGGCTAAACAGATTTTCATAATCATGGCTAAGAACCCTCGATCAAGTCACCATAAAAACATACTAATTATATAACATCACTTTATTTGCGTCACGGGTTAAAAATAGGGTGGCAAAGTATTGCGAGTTTGATTAAAGGCATTCAAGTATGGCAAGGCAAGTCTGACTGAAGCCTGATGCACCCGCCACACCAGTTCACACCACCTTACCATATCTCTGAGATGTACTTACACCCTAGCTACTAAGGTGTACAACTAGGGCTTAGTAGAGTATAGAAGAGTCATCATCATCATCATAGAAGAGTAGGTGGTAATAAATAATCTTGACGGTGATCGCTTACTATCAGGCGGCCCGTCTACTTGGTTGCCACCTATGGCATTAAAAAAAACTACGAAAAACGGGCGAAGCTGCGGGCGAAGCTAGTTCGATATATAAATATATATTATCAATATAAAAAACCGACTTCAAAATTATCAAATACGCAATTTCGTTTAGCTGGATGACATATTTTTCAGTTATTTTGATTTAAAAACCAAACTACTAATTCGATTTTGATGAAATTTATATGGGACCACCTCTGAAGTATGGTCTACCAAACAAAATCAATTCATAATTGGCGGAGAAATCGGTGAACATATTAAAAAAAAAATACAGTGGAACATAGATTCCCTCCTTTTTTGAAGTCGGTTAATAAACTGGCAATACGTGACTTACCTACCACAAATTTAATTGCAGCGTGTAAACGGAAATAAACAAGGCTAAAGTGGGTAATAACTTATTATCAAGCAGTGTGTGAATATCTCGGTACAAGATGTGATTTGCAATATTAGTAACTTACTCTACAATAACAGGCACTATAATAAGTAGGCACTCAGACCATAACCATATGTGTAATAAATATACATATGCCATAACTATTGACATAGCTTGAAGTTCCTTGTCCACTATCAAGAGCTCAGAAAGTCATGCCTATTTTGATGTATTGGATCAAGATTGCATGAAACGCACGAAGGTTGCATCGTCAATCTTCGTAAGTCCATGTAAAACGTAGATTGCGGAAGCACCTACAATTTATTTATTAACGAGAGCTTATTCATACCATCTGTCACATTCAAGAGTAAAGACCTATATACAACGCAGCGTAGGTCAAGGAGAGCCCTCTTGACACCGGTTACCCTTTTAAAATAAAGTTGCTTGCATAAACCTCGTATCCCATAGGTATATCTACCGACCATCAATATCAACATTATTCGCAGCCTTCTTTATCTCACTACGTCCCTTGCTTTGCTATCCACCTTGGTCACGTGTAAAACCGGTTCGTTCCACCCGCGATTTAAGCAATATCTTCGATCCATCTCGCTACTGGATGCCCAAGCGATATTTATTTCTGTCATATGGTTATTATTTTCTGAACGGCTGAATTATAATATACCTAGTCCTTCCTCTTTATCGATTTTGATGACCATTGACAACCGTTTTCTACTACTAAGCCCAGATGTGGCTCGCTAGGCCAATTTTAGTTTAAAGACCCGATCAAAGTTATGCAGTAGAATTGCTCTACAACGAGCCAACTCTAGCAATAAGAAATTGATAACTGATAAGGGTGTGGGAAGTAGGAAAATCAATATCTCCGGCAAATTCTAGAAACGTTGACACTCCTTTCTTTCGAAATTACCGACAGAGTACCAAGTCTACTGTTACTGCTCACATCGCTTATTCAATGAGATGTTTGCTGCGCCCACCAATCAGTTAATTGAACAATATGTAACTGAATTAATTCAATTACTTCCGATCCGAATTATTTCGCGTTTCATCAATCAATTGGCTAGCTTTTCAGTTGCCTGAAAACTCTTATATAAATGCCAATTGCGAGTCGGTAGTGCAAAAAGACAACATCACGCGAAGGCGGTCACCCATCTAAGTACCGACCGCACCCCACGTTGCTAACTTGGTAGTGAACAGAAATTTGTCACTGTCTCGCACTTGGCCATTATTTATTATTTTACATTAGAGTGTGTACTATAATAAGCCAATTTTAACGCTTGTACGTGTTATCGTTTTTACATTAGTGAAAATTCAAAAATACTTTAAAAACATTGGTTGTATGGGATTATATTGTAACTTTCATTTTTAATTTTTTGACTTTAATATTTCTTAGTTAATCCGCCGTAACAATGCATATTGTAAAAGTTTCAATTGGCTATCTATTACGGTTTGAAAGATACAGCCGTTAAAAGGTAGGATGGACAGTCAGATAGCGTAGGCTTAGTAATAGGGTCCTGTTTACACCGTTTGGGTACGGAACCCTAAAAATAGCATCATCCACCGTTTTAGGCCACCCAAAGACAGTTGACACCTTGCCACGAGCTAACGAATTTATCTGTTAATTGAAATATCAGAATTTAAAAAACTAAAAAAATATGTTCGTAAGTTACTCAAACATGATACAAAGAGACTAATATTGTTTTTAACACCTCTAGTGCATGCGTTTTTAAATGTGTGTATGATTTCCTCGTGTTTTGTACAAATGTCTTTATCTCACAAAAGAAATAAGTAGGTAGGCGGTAGACAGGTACCTATTAGCGCCGAAAGGTATCGTGGTTAGGCCTTTTATAAAAAGGCATACAAAATCTTACAGTCACTATGGGATATTACAAATAAGTGTATTAATAGACATGTCGTCTGCATTGATATATTGTGTACCTACTTACTCACTTAAGCCTTGAAACAAAAAACGAGAATACACAAACACATGTCGTTTATGGAATAAGAATAATAACGTCTATGAACCATTTGTCTTGTACTGCCGGTACAAGAAAAATGGCCGGTACTGTAAAGTTACGAACGAACTATGTCAATCCATGTAATTGCTT
Source organism: Agriopis leucophaearia (assembly GCA_949125355.1). Lineage (NCBI taxonomy): Eukaryota > Metazoa > Arthropoda > Insecta > Lepidoptera > Geometridae > Agriopis > Agriopis leucophaearia. The sequence continues at coordinate 7,878,512 of OX421262.1, forward strand.
CGAGCTTGCTCATTAGCATGATAATTGTTGTTTTGTAGCATTGTAGTTTAGTCTAGTGTATCCGTACTACTCCGAAGTGATTTCTATAAGTAGAATTTGGTTGAAAAACTGAAATAAGTACCTATAGTACTTACAGAAGCCTTTTTATTATTTTGGAGTGTAAAAAGTATTAAAGTTTTTGACATATTATTGGCGTATCATGATACGCCACTGAGGGCACAGCCACTGGTCTCTGGCTTTTCATTTTCAGTCACTGGCGTCTCTACCTACTGTCTCACGTGTATCATCAGTCCCACTGAAGTGAGAATACCCTTCTCTTTTCTGTGATCAGTCCTAATGTACCTAGTCGCATAATCACACTAATATCATATACGAGTATGTGAAAGTTTGGATGGTTGGATGTTTGTTACTCAATCACGCAGAAACGGCTGGATGGATTTGGAATAAATTTGGAATATATATTGCTTATGTTCTAGATTAACACATAGGCTATTTATCATCATCATCATCACCACGCGGGTGAAACCGCGTGCGCAGCTAGTTTGTCATATATCACTGCATTCTATTCTTCTGTTTTCCTTGGCAGAACTTTAAGATGACACCGCAGTGGCACATCTGGGACCTTCCTAGCGAGGATGTCAACGGAGCTTTCAACGCCCGGGCGCTGACAAGTCCCGACGACGAGTCAGCCGCGGCTGCGATCCGCGCCTACCTCTCACTGGACGACGCCGGAGCGCCCCTGATGCGGTCCGCCCTGCCCCCACAATTACCCGACGAACCGGAGGGCAACTGGGAAGTTAATGACTACGTAGAACTACCAAAGAAGAGAAATGACAATCTGAAGGTTCAAGCTCGATCCCATCGGACTGCGTTTTCACGATCATAGCCAACAGAGCTTGTCCAATGATTTCAACCAGGGTTTGAGTATTGAATTTTGATTGATTAGCATTTAATTATATGTAAAACGTTGTCTTGCCAAAAGATTGTGCTAATTCTATAAAAATTGATAAAATTAATGCATTTAGTAAGTTAAGAAAATTTCAATAAGTACAGTATTATTTACTATTTAAATGTTATGTCTAGGTATGCTAGGAAATTAAGATTAGGAAAGGTGTTACTGCACTTAGTTGTGAGTACCTTACTTGTATGTAAACACAGCCGATAAAGAAGAACAATGTACAGTTCTGTGTTCTTATTTGCTACTGTTTATGGTAACAATGAATCTGAGTTTTGCCACATTGCAACTATATTATCGTTGCAAAACAAACACCTCGATTGCTAGTCGTATTTATTTCTACAATTACAATATTTATTCATAATTTATTGAGTACAACTGTGTATATTTAAACATTAAATAAGTATTAATCGTAAGATAAGTGTGTTTTTACGCTAAAAATAAAGATTACGAGCTACATTCGTCTTGGTTTATTTATGGTCCGCCGAAGCAGAATCATTTATTAGGCGGTTTGTTGTAGAAACAGTAATAAATTGTTATAATTTATTGGATAGATAAATCGTTAGATTTTTCTGTACGTACAATGAATACTTACCTTCTTTATTATATCCGTACACACGTTTTGAAGGTACACGCGCATTAGCGGAGTTAATGCGCGTTGACCATAGATTATTGTTTCAACTACAAGCACGCTGCATAGCGATCATAGATAGCTCTTAGGTCAAATATACGAATTAGTAAAAACAATTTGTTATCAATATAAATAAACCGACTTCAAAATTAGTAAGCGCTTGACCAAATGATTGACATTGCCAAATCAATAGGCGCTCGAACACAATAAAAAACAGAGAATAAATTTTCTTTGGGACCTTGAGAGCGTTTTCTATATATAAAAAAATAACGTTGGCTCACAAATTCTGGAATAATCGGTGTACAGTACATACATGAAAAAATACGGACCAAATTGAGAACACCTCCTGAATTCGAAGAAAAATTTTGTACCCAGATAGATATTATTATGTACTAACTGGGCCCCGCAGTTTTACCCGCGTGTGTAATCGCTCTCTGTAAAAACCATAAATTTTATGGGGATGAAACGTATCTCTGACCAACTACCTCTATGATAAAAACCACATCAACCTTTTGATTTGTTGTTGTGTTTGAATAAGAACCAACCAACAAATACCCTTTCGCATTTATAAAGTTAGTGTTATCTTGAATTTACAAAGGCTAATTCGTTCGATATTTTCGTATTTTACCCCCTAGGGAAAGGTTTTTAGGGATAGATGGAACCGACCGTATTTTTAAGTTAGCGTCCCTCCCTAATTATTATTTTCAGGACATGACCAAACCTGGCTGACGCCTGGTGAACGTTTACCCCTCGATGGTAGCATGGTGTCTCGTGCCGCGCATGCCTGATGCGATGATTATCAACTACCCGCCGACGGACGACTTGCTAATGACGGGATGTGACTTGGATTTACGTAACCACATACTCAAGACAGCAAAGCATGGCAAATAAGCACTTCGTAATGCTTCTCCTATAGTTGAAATTATAGCCTACGATGTTTTCATATCTATGTACGAAATACGATACCTAGGTTTTTATACAAATCACTAGACGAGCAAGTTACCTGATGGTAAGCGAATTAAAACGACTTCCTCTTACATATCCTACATGGAATTGAATTTTTACATGTTGGTTCAGTTCGGATGAATATGCATTTTTTATGGTAAGTATGACCTGAGTCGACATCCTGGATTAGCTCCAGATAAAAGAACTCTACAAAGGTCACAAGTACTCAAAATTTCGTGTGTCCCATTGAATTTTGTGTACCTACGCGTTTTATTATGATAGTCGGTTTTAAGTTTTACCATAACATTGTTACACTCAGGTTGCTGCACTCAGGGATGGATCCTGACTAGGGAACTCCTCAATGATTAGCAGCACAGATATAAAATGTTGTATATAAGCATTCAATTACGAAAACCCATTTTTATTACGAGTCAATTTAGAGCAAAAAAAGTAAAGCTTCCAATTTTTTTTAATATTAATTTATCCTAAGCTACGTTGGACGGTAAGTGGTTAGTACCTATGTCATTTCATCGCTGTCTTAAAGCCAAAATCGGTATAACTAAATTATATTATCAAGTCTAACGTCGAGTTGTAGACAGAAACGATACACAATTTAGCAGGTGTTTCCAAATTAAATTAGATCTTGACTAAAATATAAAATCGTGAAAGCCTTTTTACATGCAATTCGCAAACTAAGATCATACGTCATAACATTTACATCAAGGTTTTGGGTATGAAATTACCTATAGTAGAAAAAAATGTAGTATTATAAGTACCTGTGGATAGCACCACAGAATAAATAATAGTATTTACATACCGCGTAAGTAGGTAGGGAGCTTAACTTCGATGATCTCTATTCCTGATTCCTATTTTCTTATTGTTAGTTTTTAAACCCGCATCCGTTGCAAGCAGATTAATTTTGGGTAAAATATTAACCGGTGTCCGCTCAGAGTAGATTACTCTGGTTAGTTTACGACCAGTGGCGTTCACGTGGTTATAAAGGTCAGGGTCACACTGGGCCGGAAGGGCCCGGGTGGCTCCCCCATAAGCCCGGGGCGAACGGCACTGCACTGGCTAGGCTGCGTGGGTATCCTACCTACGGCCTGGCTTACGGCAAGTCCCGCATGCCAGGCCCGAGCAGGCTGGGGCCCGGCTGGCAAACGCCACCTCAACTTTATGGCCAGCCCGACGCTGATCAAGGTGTCGATGATGATGAGTATAGATAATTGAATCAATCGTTACTTTGCGGAAGTGCATCTTTCCAAACTGTTTCTTGGACTTATCTCTGATTTAACGTCGCATTAAGTACAATAAGGAATTTGCAATCAATTTTATTTATGTTTAACAAGGAAAGGTTTAATTGGTTATTTGTTTCACAATTAACTTTGTTGTTTCAGATTTTATAACAATTACTATCATTATTACAGATTAATTACAAATAAGTTTCAGGTAAAACTATTTTATTGTCCTGAAATTTAAAAAAAAATGTTTCATGTTAGGTTATATTGGTATTATTGACAAATTACTGTAGATTAAAACAAATAATTGATCCCAAATTCCATATTCTACTTAATACGACTTGAAAGCGGTAATACACTAAAAGATTAGTCAAATTGTCCTTGTTTCCTGTATAATTTAGACCTTTTCAAGGCAATAGTGAATAGGTATCTTCTAAGTCTGCGTGCTTCATCTTCGACCACATCGTCGCTTACCAACAGGCGAGTTGATGGTCAAACGCAGACTTAGTCGAGATAAAAAAAAACAGTTTTGATGGTGAGTATTTTAGTACATCTTTTATTAGTAGAGAATGTAGAGATACCTAGTTTTGGTGGCCCAGATAACTCAAGATCGAGAAAGGTTCATCTGTCATCACCTTTACTCTTGGAACTCAAGAGTGTATAAAGAAACACACAGAATATGAGTGAGTTAACGAGGGATGTAAAATACATTTTATGGAGATTGGAATCAAAATACGAAATGGAAAACGTGCCGTAAAATCCATTCGAAATAAGTAGGTAATAAAGTCACTATTTTCAGCTGACCGTCGAAGATAATCAATTTGTTGCTGGTGGATGCCGCACTTCAGTCAGTTCGTGGTTTATTTATCGGTCCCAGTTATCATGCTTTAAAATTGTCGGTAACTCAATAAAAATAATAACTTGAACGCTATTGCTTGATTTTCTCCAACATACTTTAAAGCCTTTTAAAATAATAAACGAAGCTGTACATTTTCTCTAACATTAGATGTCTAGAAAAAAATTGAAGCCTACACGACAGGTTAGTTAGCTGGTAACGTAGAAAAATTACTATTAGGTATTTTTATAAAGACGGCTTAAAACATTCTCAGATTTATGCTGGACACTTTTGCGCATAATATATTTTGACCAACTTTGAACAAGTTTTCTGCTTATTATTCTGACCGCGGGCGTACAATAAAGCTTTGTTGCAATTGTCAGACATGAGGAGGAAAGATTTGAGAGATATTCATAGCGAATTGTCTTTTATATAGGTAAAAGAGACATTGCATTTATATACCTACTTTGTGATAAAAAAGTCTCAACAAGACGGAATAGCTGACCTAATCCAATGTTACCTTGTAAGGGTAAACTGCTCGTAGTATAGCTTGTTACCTGTGATTACTCAGTTTCCGGTGGTTATAGCCGCTTCCGCGTGAGAACTTTACCTTACATACGCTACGAAGCAGCTTAATTGCAGTATCTTGACATTTTGAGGCCGTCTCAGTCACACACACAACCTGTACATGGTAGGTACACATTACCTGAATAAAGTACTACTACTAATGAAAGGTAGCTTAATTTTGATAGGTAGAAGCATACCGCAGAAAGGATAAACACAACTCGATAAGGGAATAGAAATAGGTACAGTAGAATTTAAAGGTTGGTAGTTCCAAAGTCCTTTTTTAAAGTTGTTTTAGCTATTACACTATCAGGAATAGTAGATAGTACCTAATAAGCATAATATTTTATGGTTTGTTCAAAAATATCTGCAACAGATTGAATTTTATTTGCCAGACCTACTTTTACGATGATTGCCATTAAAATAAGCATATTCCTATCTTATGGCAGCAATTTCAATAAAACGTAGGTATTCACAACTGTTTCTTAAGCCGGGTCTCCTGCGCTAAAAATCTAACAAAACATGTTTAGCAAACATGTTAACAAAACATTGTCAGTAAAATGTTAGGGCCAAATTCTAACAAAAATAAGATCGCAAGAGACCTTGCGTTTTAACAGTTTTATGGCGATAGTTACCTCCTTCCTGCGGATTTTCTGATTAGATATAGGGTTCTTCAAAAGGGCTGTTAATAGAGTATTTAAGGGTCGGCTACGTATCTGTGATTCCCCTGGTGTTGCAGGTATCCGTAGGCGACGGTGATCGCTTACCATCAGGCGGGCCGTCTGCTTGATTGCCACCTATGGTATAAAAAACTTTAAAAACTCTAGCTTCAAGGCCCGTCACTCGTAACTGTGTGAAGTTATAATTGAGAGTATTTTTCCCTATGTTATTTGAAACTAGCATATCTTTAAAATCGACATCTACGCAGTAGCGTAGCGAGTTCACCGCTACGTGAATGTACCTACTTCGTAGCATTTCTTTACATAATAAATGTAAACTATTTCTCTTCTTATAGAGAGCGTGGTTATTTTTTTTTTAGTAATTTCACCTTCTTTGTTTTCAATTCAACTTACGTGTATTTAGTGGCACAAATTAACAATAATAGGGAACTTGACTAGCTAGGCTACTATCAGTGCCGAAACCAGCCTTTTATGCGCCCGGTGCGAGCTTTTATAACTGCGCCCTTGAAAACAAAACTTGGTCCTGGTGTGGTTATTTCTGCGCCCCTCCAGAGTCTGCGCCCTATGCCTGGGCACCGCTGGCACAGCCCTATTTACGGCACTGGCTACTATCGAAAGTAATCATACCTAAGTGTATACTGTATTAAGTATCTACTCCAAAACCAAAACAAAGGTTAGTCAAGTATTTAGCCACTATTTAACTACATATTTAGCAGAAATTATTACCGTAAATCCGCTTATGTCATTTGTCCAGTGTCAAATTTCATAAAAAGAAAACACGTGTTTATTTTTATTCGCTGTTGGCTAAGACAATGATAAAACTTGTTTTGTAATGAGACCGATATTGTATTGATAGCTTACAAAAAATACGGATAGAATTGAGAACTTCCCTCCTTTTTTGACTTAAAGATATTTAAAACGATGGATATCGGTTCAGCGTTCAATAATTAGTAGTGATTTGTACAATTTAGTCTACCTACATTTGTTGAAAGTTAAATTAGATATTGTTGTAATCACAGAATTCAAATTAATTTATCGGTATTTCTAAAATGTATCTAAAATTATACGTACGTAAAAAACATCCACATGTTTGTAAATCAAAAGGTCTGATAGTGTCACGATAGCTTATTAAAAATGTCATCAAATTAAATTGTGTCACTGACTTAATAGAGTCAACTCATATCGAGAAACTATTAGTCGTTACGGCAAGAACAAACACGCCGGCGTTAATTGGTAATTTGCTACCCAATCTGTATTTCCCTGACCAGCCTTCATTGTCTGCCACGCCTCTGTGTCGTCAATGTGGTTTCACCATTGATATACCAATGCGTGGATGTCGGGTCACAATGTCTTATTTAACATACAACACAATCATGTAGATCAGTTTTTTTCAAACTTTTTCACGCTGCTAACCCCTTAGTATGAAAAAAAAAAATTCGGGACGCCCTACCTTCAACAGTTTATAATCTGTATTTTATTATATTACAAATATCAAATACGTACAACCTTTTTTATTTTCATAATTACTCATTAATAAATTATTATTTAACTTTTTTTTTACCGAGGCTTCGCGACCCTAGCGACCTTTTACAGAGGCATGGCGACCCCCCAGGGGGTCGCGACCCACAGTTTGAAAAACACTAATGTAGACTAACCGAATGCAACCGAATCAAAAATAGATTAAAACTATACGTTCGTTTGTATGGTACCATCGAAACCCTCCGGTCAAGTTTATCCACTTCCTAAATTGTCAAATTCCTAATTCGTCCATTCAATACCAACGTATGATTTTAGTCTACTTTTGGTTTGGTTATTTTTGAGCGCCCCGATATCCATACTTTTTAATATCTTTGGGTTTTACCTAGTTCGATGGTACGTATAGACTGGTCATCGGACAAATTTTGCGTCACAAACTACTAGCATAACTTTCAGAATTCATTCTTACAATACAATACGAAGCCGTAGTTTTACCTATTAACTAGCATCAAAGTTCATTCATACTTATTTATTAGTCAGATCAGTATGTAATATTTTGACGTCAGGCTAGTATTTTATATGCGAACGTAATTCTGTTACCTTTTCAGGAGTAAACGACTGAACCGATGTTAATTTGTCATGTATAAATAATAGCTGTACCCCGCGGTTTTATCCGTGTGAACCTCAACCTCGGGAACATTATTTTTCTGGGATAAAAAGCCCCAACCCATTTGTTTTTTGTTTGACCGCCATCTCGCCTGTTGTTACGAGTAACAACAGGCGAGATGGCGGTCGTAAGTGACGATGCTGTCTACGATGGAGCACGTTTGCCTAGAAGAAATCGATTCACTCGAGATTTGAAGACAGCCATATTGTAAATATCGGGGAACACCTATTCCGGCAGCACATTTCACAGACTAGCAGTTCGCACAATAAAAGTGGAATCAAAGCTCTTCGTACGGGTTTTCGGAATATCAACCATGAAGCGAAAGCGTCAGTCTTCGAAATTTGCAACGATTGAGAGCGTGATGTTGTCGCAAGTTTATTAGCAAAACAGTGGGCTATACCTACTGTAGGTGATACATAAATTCAGCGACAGTGATCAAAATATTTCACATATTTTCCTTTTTTTTGACCTTCCTTTCCCCTAGTGAATTCTTAAAATAAATGTGTAGGTAAACTTACTTATTTTGCGATTTTATTACACTGTAAGGTCTGTAAGCTAGTAGTTAGTGCACAGGCACATCTAGTATTTTAATAGATACGCAAGTTATTGTTAGCTGATTTATGAATTCAGATAAACATTTTATTATTCGTTGAAATGGTTCAACGATTGATATCGATGACGAAATAAATTTGTAAACATAGTTTATTTATGTTTCTATTTCTGACATCCATAAGAAAGATAGCCCATTTCTGCTATTCCATTGAGTGTGTGAACCTGTACTTACCCTAGATTGCTAGTCAATTAATTTGAGATGTGTAGGCGAAGGACAATACGTAAAAACGTATCAAATTCTATAATAATTTTGAAATTTGTATGGAAATTCCCACTGAACAAAAGCAGTGACTCTTTGTCAGTGAACAAACACAAGTAAACAGACTAGCTTGTTACATAACTAAAATTTAAAAACAGACCTATGTTTACTTGCTAAGGAAAGTTAAATAACTTGAAAAGGAAATTGAAACCGCGTTAGGAATCTCGTCGGCTTTCATAATTCAATTCTGCAAGTTGTACGTATGTGTTTGCTTAATATTTGGTACGTGATATCCAGGAAGTTCTTGCTGGTCTATTCCCCACTTAATAAATAAGTAAAGTAGCGCAGCGCACGCTGAAGTGGCAGTGGGCCGGGCATATCTGTCACAGAACCAACAATAGTAGAGGTAGACGCATTGACTGTTTCAAAAAAGGGGAAGACGCGTGACATCCAAACATTGCCTCGGTTCAAACAACATTTTGACAAGTACTTCACGTGCTATCAAACAAACAAACGCCAGTTCGATTGTGACTGAAGTTGATTAATTTGTGCGGTCCACGTCAAGGAGATCGTCCCGTATCTACCCACTATTTCCTTACATCAATGGGTAGACGTGTTCTAGAGACCGCAAGACCTCTGGACACCGTGAGCGACTACTGCGTACATTGGCGGTACTTGTAAATAATTTCATAACATTTCTAAGACATCCGTCATCGTAGTGTTAGTTTCATTTGTATTTTTCTGTATGTAATAAAGAGATATTGTATATATAGTCTACCTGTGACTACGGACATCGCGAAGTGTTCGAAACGTCATAAATTAAAATAATATAAAATACACACGATAAAAACCGTTAAATGTTTAATTTCAATAAGGCTGATTATGATTAGCTATATTTAGATATTAGTAAAAAGAGAAAACATTAGTTACTGATGCAGTTAATTCCTCGCACAATCAGTGTCACTATCCGGCGTGAGCTTATGTAGTACATAAGGAGAGCAGGGTTATCAATGGGTCAAACATTTATATTAATAGGTATTGTGGAGCATAATGCACTGGTCTTCCAACGATATCTACGGTGCCAGCGGAAAATAAGCTAATTGAACAATTTAACTTCTCTGACGTTGTGCGGTTAACTACGAATAAAATACCTATTGTATTGAGATGTGATGTTCTTATGAATATTATCTATAGACGTATATTACATTGGAAAGTCGCACTGAAAAAGAGGTTTGGTAAAGTCATGTGTCTTATATTGTAAATATATTTTTAAACCTCCAACCTGTAAACCTGGGCGTAAACGAAACCCTATTACTAAGCCTACGCTGTCTTTCTGTCCGTCTGTTTGTCGTCCCTTTTACCGACATATCTCAAACGGATTTTGCAAAAGGGCTGAATTTAGAGATCTTATAGGAACAAAAGCGGATTGAAAGCAGCGATTGAAAGTGTTTATGAAAATCTATATATATATGATGTCGCGGTCAACAGCTAGTTTCATATAAATAAATCACTTGTTTAAGTTTTAGTCAGTGGTTAGTTACAATAATGATGAAACTTTGATTATCGTTTTCGGCAGTAATACTGATGATGTCTCAGAGTAATAAATCAATCAGCCACTTCAGTTATCGCTAAATTTATGCTAAGTGTCTTCTTAACATTCATGACCACACTATTTAAACGTACTGTCCATTCTATTCATTTTAAGACGTTCTATGTGGACATTGAATGGCTGACTGATTGATAGACGCTATTGAAGCATAGAAACCAAAACTAGCTTAATTATACAATATACAGGGGGCGACAAAGTTAAAATTCTTATCATCACCAATTTTTTTTCTAACCGTTCTAATAAGTGACCAATGATATTAATTAGATAAAAATATTTAGCCTATCTATCGAAAAACTGGCACAAAAATATGTATTGAACAAATGAACATCCTTTATTAAGATCGCGGTTGTTAATTGCCAAATCTTACATTGCAATGTATCGGCAACCCAAAAACTATACGAAGTGATTTTGCTGTTGTAACTATGATACAATCTGTGACGTGTGCTGCTTATGGTTCGAATAAAAGAATTCAACGCATAGCACATTTTCATGTTCGTCAAATATTTTTATGTACATTGCCTTTTTTTTATTTATTGTTACATTAAGCTTTATTTTATTGATTTATTACTATGTTGAATGTATTAATATCACGATTTATTACTTAATTAATTATTAACGTCTTCACAAAATAAATTAAATTAGCAACTTTTTTTTTTACAAAATTGGGAAAATAATTATGGGTACGGAATCGTTGGCAAAGATTTTCAGTAAAACTATAATCGGCTATTGTAGGAACTTGTTATTAAGATTTTATAAATATGTCGAGTTACCTACGTTGTTTTCTATTTTTAGTTTAATCAGTAAAATACCTCGTATATTTAAGTGCACTGGCATTTTATGTAAATACATACATCTTAAGAACCTAAACGACTGAAATTTGTCGTAAGCACTTTTCACAATTTGTGGTTAGTCTCGGCTCCGCGCAAGTCATGAGAAAAAGCGTTTTGTTGAGCTGCTAGCGGCAGATTGTTGCATCTTATCTAGTGTAGAGTTAAGAATTACTATTTTAAGCTTCCTTATCTACAACAAAATAATTTTATCTATTATGACGTACTTAGGTAATATTCTTTTGCATGTGCTCTGCATGTTCTGTTGTTGCTTTCAAATATTTAAGTTTAGATAAGTACATAATATTTAACTGATGCTTAAAAAAACATAAATTTGAAAACAATGTAAATATTCGATTGTAAGTCTTGATACAGATATATTTCTACTCTACAGATGTTTTTTTTTTCACTTATTACCCGGAATTGGAGTTAGTTTATTGGCATTGATATAAAACAGCGATGTAGTAGGTATTTGATGAGTAAATTGTATAATTACGTAGTAATTACGTATCACGAGTAGAAAGCCAATCGGGGGGCTGGCGCGAGGTGTGCTGCGCGCGCCGCAGTGGGCCGGCGGAGCGCGCGCGTGCGCCGGTGTCCGTCGATCCGCTGTCGCATCCGCGTCCGCGCCCGCTGCCGCTCGACGCGACGCGACACCCGCCCGCCCTCGTTATAAAGCAGTAGCGCCGCGCTCACTCGCACGCAGTCACGACCCGGCCACGCTCGTCCGTGCACCCGGTCCACACGCGGCACATCACCCTACACACCTCTAATCATTATCCCGCGAACCGGCAAGTGATAACATCCTTCAGTGATAATGGCGGACGATTGGGGATACACCTGTGAGAACGGTGAGTCTAACTAACTACCACTTGCTAGAGTAAAGTGACCGCGCCGACCGGTTTGTTTACATCGAACTCTGCACGCCTGACCTCTCGCAAAGTACAATACTTTAAAAAAACGCAAACTTCAAAATACACATCGAGTTTTCCTTGTACGATGTCAGATCCTCTTCAAAGTTTTTTAGTTTAAATTTAATCCACCGCCACCGGCACATCTCATAGTGGTTTTCAATTGGTTCCTGTTACATTTTACTTATTTTAAAACGTACTTATTAATTAGTAACTAACCAACACTTATTAATTAGTTTTAATTATAAATATTTACCTACTTAATTAAGTAACTAATGTGCATACAGTATCCGAACTAAAAAATAAAATTAAAAATTGTAGTTAAGATTATTAACATGTATGTATGCTGCAAAGATAACAGAGTTAAGTACCTACTATAGTTATTTTACTACAGAACCATTTCACATGTATGTAGGTATATAATATAAATATTACAGCATGGCTACATCTGATACGTATCGTGGAATACGTTTGTTTATAATTTGCCCATTCATAAAATTCATAAACCTGTTTAAATATTTCACCTGATTTATAAGTTATTGTATTTACTAGCAATAATAAAAACTAGCCAAACTCGTTCCCAGTAATTAACTTGTTCTGGTAACGCATAACTAAATGCAGTTTATTCTCACTTTCACTTATGGCTACTCGTCACTGAGGCTTTGAGCGGTTACGTGCAAATAATTTAAGAATTCGCTCTCCGACATGAGCTATCTCTTTCGCACAAAAAAAGAGATGAAAATCACAAATTAGAAAAAATAAATATTTGGACATTACGTTACGAATGACAATGAAAACGATTTTCATTTCGGAGAAGATCAAAAACAATAAAAAAAAATACAATCTCCGCCATCCAATAAACATAAAATATCAACATGAAAAGTACTTTAAAACACTTGCAATTTTATATAATAGAATTTTTCCAATTGAATTTTTGTCATATCTGCATAATTTAGGAAATTTGCGAAATGGATATTTCTGGCCAGAGAGCAGGCTTATAAAAGGACAGCCAACATACTAAACTAGTGCTCTACATTTGAACATACTCGTATATTTTTTATGATCTCAACTAAACAAAAAAGTTGTACGAGTTGACAAAAGACAAATGTTTTGACTGATATCTCATTAAAGATTTTTTGTGTTGCAAAATACTTGCAAAGTTAAAGCAGAGTGGCGGCGCGAGTCGCGTGCGGCGATCGCTTCGCTGGCCTACTTTAATCCGTTCAGCAAGCCGGTTTACAAATGAAACTTCTTCCAGTTTTTGCGCGCTCCACCCACTGACTTCATAATAGGCGCCTCGGATGTAAGAACCACAAAGAACTTGTTGATAGCTCGAGTGTGTTCCTAACGTTTAACCTACATACTTTCATGAACATTTTGTTTGGTTACTATCAACATTGAATACCTAAACCGGAAGATACAATCTCTAGACTAAAAAAAAATTATGCATCGTATTTTTTTTTTAAGAATAATAAAAAAAAAAAAAAACCTTATCTATTATCATTATCAGCCGGAAGCCGTCCAATGCTGAACATGGGCCTCCCTCTTAGAACTCCACACCGAACGACAGCCTGCTATCTGCATCCACTGGACGCCCGCGTGATGGTTTCTATCTAATCATTCTTCTTCTATTACTAATGCTAAGTCCAATTGATATCTCGTAGGTATCCAAACGCGAAGTAATTATTGTTCTTCAGACATAGCGTATTAAAATAAGTCGAAAAGCGATACGAGAAATCTTTACACTATAGTGTGCAATTTTTTTTGGTATACCAAAAAAAATTTGCGAACATACAAGTCTAAAAAACTCTGAATTTCCAGCACTGTACGAAAGAACTGCAATTAGTCCTGAAAACATTATTCGATTCATGTCTTACACTTTTCTATGCCTTATGATTTTTTTATTCGATACACTTTGACTTACATCACAAAGTTAGTTACTGGGTAGTATGAAATTCCTTTCAGAACCCGTAACTTATCTAAAATTTACTCCAAGCATATTGTTAACCCTACGTTAGAGTAGTACCTAACAAAAAGGGTACCTGCCTAACCCGTTTTGTTTTTAGGTGGGCTACCACAACCTCAAAAATATTCTTATAATAATCTTACTTTAAACTTTGTCTTGCTCTCTCATTAGCCAAGAGAGCGAAACAAAGCTCAATGTAAGATTATTATAAGAATGTTATTGTGGCAGCTCCCTGCTAGTGTTTTTAAATAATTCACATAAAAAATTGCATATATAGCACATACTAAGTTAAAGTGTTTACTGGTTTCATATTCAAATTGATTACTAAGCTTCACACCACTAATTTTTCAGCTGAAACGAATTGTTTGAATAATCTTAGCAGATATGTAAATAGCCAATTGTTCCAATATTCACTATGGTTAAGTCTAACTCAATTCAAAAATAAGTATTTTGAAGCACATAAATATAACATTTTGCGTTCATTTTCATATTAAGTAGTTTAAGAAAATAATATGTTAAGACATTTTAAAAATAAACATGTCAAAAAAAATAGTATTTACTTAACATAGTTAAGGGCGATCTAAGGTAGGTTTATTTGTTATAAAGAAGATCGGTCTGCGTCGCGAGCCTTGGGAATGGCCTATATCCAGCAGTGGGCTACGATATGCCGATTATTATTTTTTGTCATAAACTGTCAAAAAAACCGGTTATCAATGGCTTAATTAGGTCAGAACACATATTTGAACGACAATACTAACATTTAAATCTAAAAAGCTATGCATATAGACACGGCATTATTTTTAGTGTTCACTGTTGCCTGATTTGTGAAACCTTTCAACCTGTAATTGTTCACCAAGATCGTAATTCTAATAAGTATTATCCTCAATAAGATGTTGAAATAAGGACATTGATTATTAATTATTAGCTCGTAGTTTATACCTCGTCTGTTAGTTATGAAAAGACGACCTTGCCAAATGTTCGTCTCTGGCTATTCAACGCTGTGTACTCGAGAACCGTCTTTGATTGGATTTGCTTGATTTCGTATAAAAAACAAATTACGATTAGGTACCTATCGATACAATCTAACAAAAACAGCTTGTGATTTACGAGAATGTTTGACTTACACAGAACCATCTCAAAAATTCAAAGCCTTTATAATTATTGTTCTATTTCAAATGCTTTCGAAGTGCGTTACGGCTTTACCTATGTGTGTTATAATGCGAGAGTAGGTAACTCTTTCTATTTATCTGTCAAAGTTTTCATTTCACACATTCGATAAAGAATAATACCTATATAGGTATGCAACATGTCATGAGGAAGCAAGCACAGGGTACTTCATGTCTAAGAAAATATGTAAAAACTGTAAAACCGCAGGGTGAAGCTAGTTTCTTCATAATTTTGTATCTGCAACACCTTCTACTTATGTCGCAGTTTATTTACCCGAAACATCTGAACACTCGACCGATCCATTAGAGAAACAACTACGAAATGAATAATTCATTTAATAAATAGACAACTCATTTCATATGAATGAAGCAAGTCATTATCGAAATGTTCTTCGCGGGAGAGCCACGGGGAGATCTACCTGTGCTGGATTCTACTTTCATAATAACGTTTGCTAAATAAACTAACTGGGCCCTCAGATTTTACTACGATATTCCAATATTCTTTTAATTTAAATACAACCTTCTTTATTTTTGTATGTATGTTACGTGATATCTTTGCTGATTGTGAACAGATTCTAATGACATTTTTTTACTGAATAGCCATCCCGAGAGTCGAAGGTCTCATTTGAATAGAAAATATTCCACCTCTAAGAGTCGAAAATTAAGGGATTCCGTTTATTGAATTAAAATCGTTTGTAGTTGTTTTTTTGTGAAAATTTACTTTATTTGAGACAGAAAATATTCTAGGAGCTTTCTGAAGATAACACCAGTTTGTAGCCAACAGTTACTTAACACAAAGTTTTCCACGTACATTTGCATTTAGGTATAAACGTATTAACGTGATATATTAGTAGATAAACCACCATAATCTGACCTGATGATGGTACCTAAGTACAGCTTGACAAAACAATGTAGAAAGTAACGAAAAGGAGACGCCACTTTCGCCAATAATTTCCTAACTGAAAGAGCGTGTAAACTGTGTATTCTGTATAATGATCAGTTGAACACTCTTTAGTAAATAACGCGATGCATTATTTATGTTGATAATTTTTGGGGTTATTTTTGATATTTAACAGCTAAAAATATTAGTTCCGTTACTAGACTTTATTGCCAAACAGTACAATGGACCTGAATTTTTCCACAATAATGGTTTTACGAAAAACACAGACTTGATTATCATGCATCATTCACTCTACAAGCAAAATTTACTTTTCTTTCTCTCTCTTCCTCTTTATCTATCTTTCTCCGTCTGAACTATAAAGTACCTAAGTATATTTACGGCAATTATGGTCATAAAACAAGAAAATGCTACATAAATCTTAGTTTATCTGATAATAATATAATAACCATTTACTCAGACCGTTTAGAATTAACGCCGCATATTTTATAATAACATAAATTAAAAAATATATAACAGGTGTTTGTTCTATTTAGGTATTCTTTAGTAGGCTTATTTAGTTAGTCCTAGAAAAGTATTAATAGGTCTTCTCTCTTATCATTTAAGTAGGATTATTTGATACTTTGAGTTTTATTATTTTTAAAGTAGGCTCTACATTTATAAGTAATTAAATATTTTTTTACAAAATGTCACTACTTACGTAGGTAAATTAAAACAATAATAAAATTTGGAAACCAATTCGGAAAAGAGTTCATAACTTTGAAAACGCTAGACAGATATTGATTAAACATTATCAGCCAGAAGACGTCCACTGCTGAACACAGGTATACCCCTCAGATTTCCGTACTGAACGACAGCCTGCCATCTGCATCCACTCGTGACTATCACTATGTTGCCGGTCCACCTAATGGGAGGCCTAACTATATGACGGATTTGCAAATTGAAGTAATGGGCAGGCCACTTCGCTCGAATAACCGATAACCGATGGGGATGAAAGGTTCTTGAGTGGAGACCACGAACCGGAAGACGCAGCGTAGGTAGGCCTCCCACTAGATGGACCGACGACATAGTGAGAGTCGCGGGCATCCAGTGGATGCAGATGGCAGGTTGTCGTTCAGTGTGGAGGTTAAAGGGGGAGGCCTATGTTCAGCAGTGGACGTCTTATGGCTGATGATGATAGTGTAAAACGTAGGTTAAAAATTAAAATGTTTTATAAGTTTTGGAAATAAATGTATTGTATTGTAATGATGATGGGTAAGGAACAGTATTTTTTTCTGTTTCAATGATGAGTAATGTTTTTAACTATGCAATTTTAGAATTACGTACCTGGTTATTATGTATAATGTCCGTGCAATTACCTCTAGATACAAGACATAAAAAATATCATATTATGTACAACAATAACATGAATGTCGCGGTTAGTTTTATGGCGTATAGGGTTACCACGCGGGCAGAAGACCGAGAAGACTGGGTATTACTCCCCTGACGAAGTGACGCTTTTTAAGCCCCCTTAAATATTTATTTTATTCTATTTTTTTTGTATTTGTTATTATAGCGGCAACAGAAGTACATCATCTGTGAAAATTTCAACTGTCTAACTATCACGGTTAATGATATATAGCCTGGTGACAGACGGACAGACGAACGGACAGCGGAGTATTAATAATAGGGTCCTGTGTTACCCTTTGGGTACCGAACCCTTAAAACAGAGAAACCCATATTTATGTCTCTAGTAAATCAACTGATGGAAGCCCTAATTTTACTTTACTAAGATATGAATGATGCTGTTATTGGACCAAGATGATGAGATGACACGATACTAAACTTGTGACGCGGAGGCGTTTCCTTCCTGCGGTCTCTTGCCGGAATAGCTTCGGCACATACTGATATATCTCTACGATTTATTGAAGTGCAAACTTTTTAGCAGCGTTGAGCGATTTTTGGTAGGAGCAAAACTTATGGGTTCGCGTCACCGACATGCTAATGTGACGTATTGCACCAGACTGAATTTCTAGTTTTATCTGTCGGTAGTTTACGACTGCCTAGTGCACTAGCCTAGTGACTAGATGAATGGAAAGCAGCCTAGAAATGGAAGGTTGAATTTTATAATGAGAAAAAAAGCTATACTTAGTTCTTTTGAAAAATTATAGTTACTAACTTGCCTGATGTTAAGCGATGAAGCACCCTTGCCTAGAAGAAACCGTGACTCCGTAGCCGTGAATCTTTTAACTATTTAATTTATTATTAACTCTATTTGGCCCTGTAGATGCAAAAGATGTCACATAACTACTCAGCTAAGAGTATGTTTAATGAATTTTTGTGTAAGCATAAGCACGTATTCTTTAAAACATCATCAAATATAACAAAATAAACATCTTTTTATTCCTTCTCTAGTCTAAAGAGGCAAACCCAAACATCCTGTTTAAAACTTGAATCGTATGTAATCAAAAAATGTGTGTGAAATCGCAAGATGGATCGAAAGTATTTGTCTTATTCAAATGTAGGATCTGAAACGCGAAAGAGCACAGCGGTTTAGAAATCAGCAAATAAATCAGCAGTCCCAGGCAAATAAATTCATAGAGGTTCCTGTTAGTTCTTTAATGAGTTATGCCGACACCATATTTACTTTGACAGCAGATTCAATGGGTTTGATAATAGAAGCCATTGTAAACAATGAACAATGTGATTGTGAGAGCGCGTGGGTGCGCTCGCGCTCACGCTATGCTGCGCGCGCGCGCCTTGTAATGTGCAGGGCGGTGCGACAGTGCGCGGTGACCGCGACCTCGTTCATTTCATCTCATTGCACGGAAATGAAATAAAGGTTAAAAAGGAACGGTCCATATTTTCAACGAACCGCAAAAAGACCCAATAAGGAAATTAATTTGTAATTAACTTAGCACAGTATAATATACGCGACTGAATTACTGTTTCACATTGATAACGTTTTAAATTGCATTTTGGCATGCATATTATGTTGAGCAACAATAAAAAATGTCGCAATTAAGTTCTAGGTTAGCAGTGTGAGTGCTCAAATTAACAAACTAGGACAAAGTGCTGAAATTATCAAACTAGGAGAACATGGCGTATGGCGGTTCAACGTGTTAATTCTGAGAGAGGTAGAGCTAGAGGATGCTGTGTGAATGGTTCAGCATGTTAATTCTGAGAAAAAGGTAAAGCTAAAGGAAGCTCAACATGTACAGAGTCGCGCCACTAGTGCAGTATTTCTTATTAAGATTCTATGAAACAAGTGTGTAGTTAGATGGCTGCGGTTCAGTGAAGGCAACGCTGCGAGGGCGTATTAAAACTGGATAAATAAATCTGTTTGAGATAAGCAAGGCCGAGGTCGCGCGGACGGCGCACGCGGCGCGACGCCTCTCGGGCGGTACTCGGGCTGCGGTCCCGTTGCCGGCGCCGTTCGCGAGACTGCGCCAATCAGCCCGATTGATTAATCATTATTAACGTTACCATGATAGGGCCTCACATAGAAGGAAATCTCTTCCGTATCGCTATATCTACTTAACTAAATACCACCCCAGGATGGAAAGAAAAAATATATAAATGGGGTATAAAGAAGCAATTTCAATCTCTTGGCCGGCCAAGAAGCCTTCTTGTTGCTTCTTTATACAGGTAAATTTGGAAACATCTGAATCAGGAGAAGTTCGTCTAAATAAAAACATTTGCGAGCAAGAATTTATACGAAATATCAGGTAGAAATAAACATCATGGCAGTTCGTTGGAAATCATGCAATAGATTCTGCCGAAGGCTTACTTAAATATATTAAATTGCGTATACGAAGTAAATAATGAGGATAACTCACGATCTAATAACAGACAGTTTAAAACATTCTGACTACGAGTATTTATTTGAACAAGTGTTTAAATTAAATAACAGTAGGTAAGTAGGTGTACGTTTCTCTGTGAATGTTTAGGTAAGTGAATATTTCAAATTATAAACAATACACTCAAACTAATAACAAAAATGATGCTGTAGAAAAAAACATTTGTACTTTAGCATGGGCGTTGCTGCGTACAATTTGTGAACTGTGCCATGGGAACTGTTGATGTCTTATATCTCTTGACGTGGATGCATGTCATCCGTGCGCTGAACCCCTCAATTGACTGAATTGCTGCTGATAAATACAGGATAGAGTAGTGCAGTGCAATGAGTCGACTATTAACATTAGACCCTAGGTAAGGAAATATTAATATTTCGATAGCGTAGTGATTTTGCTTCATTCTTTACCACTTTACCGACAAGTATGATGTGAAAGATAGCAGATACTGCTGGCAGTGGCTGGAAAAGCCGAATAAAGGGTGATGTGCCTTAAGAGTCTATAGAGAGAGAGGTAGAGAGCCTTATTAAGTCTATATGTAGCAGTTGACTACGATAGCCTGATTATCAATTTCAATCAATCAATCATTTATTTATTTTTATTATGATGATAAAGGTGAGGCTATCTTACCTTAAGCTGTTTCAAATACAATATACAAAAACACTTTATTAACACCACAGAAAGGATATCACAAGAAGAATACATTACACATATAATTATCAATTTAAAAAACCGACTTTACTAGAGCGATCTCTTTCTGACAACCTTCGAAAAAGTAGATTAGATATATATATATATACATATATATATCGACTATATATATATTCTTGTACGGTATGAGCG
Organism: Agriopis leucophaearia; assembly: GCA_949125355.1. Taxonomy (NCBI): domain Eukaryota; kingdom Metazoa; phylum Arthropoda; class Insecta; order Lepidoptera; family Geometridae; genus Agriopis; species Agriopis leucophaearia. Next base: position 7,899,367 of record OX421262.1, read on the forward strand.
GTGACGCTGAATACCTTTAATATAATACCTATGTATAGACATGGTTGTCGATTTTACTATATACCCAAGTCAGGAAACGCTAAAATGTCTTCGTCTCACTAACTCGCTCGATACCTAATAAATCGAAATAATAGTGGAAGCTTACCTATATTTTTTCAGGCACGTACTTACTGTTTATATTTACGTATCTTTACTCAAATAGATTGAACCGTAAATATTTTGATGGTGATGAATGATGGCCGCAATAATATAAAGCAGATACGATATTATTTTTGGCGATTGTCATTGAGCTCGCGCATCCGGTGTGACCGACTGAGGACGCAATCGGTAAAATTGCCAGTTCCTACTTTTTCATTTTGCTTATGGTCAATGTGAAATAAATTGCGTGAACTAACCTTCAATAGTATGTACTGGTTTTGAGTCCAAGGATTATATTGTGCTGCAAATAATTGCATTGCTGGAGCATGCGTGTTCTGAAACAATAAGATGACTGGCGTTACTTATGGTCTACCTTTAGCATTCATCTGGCCGAAAGGAGGAGATTATTTTATTTTTTATTTGTAGTAAAACACAGCCTAACTATATAAGTAAAAATTGATTAGGTGTCTGGGCCTGTTACAAGTTTCCGCACAAAAATAACTCAAACAAATTTTTATAATTTGCGTAATTAACAAGGAAGAGAAACTATGAATCAACAAACTGATGTAACACGACGAACAAGTTAAGTTTGAGAATCAAAGAATTTACAAGTATGAGCGTAAAACGCACACGCCATCGAAAAATACATCGATTTCATTATTTAAATAATCTTTGTTAATAAACGAGGAAGAAAGGTACTTTTATCGTAATTCGTCTTAGCAAAAGATGTAGTAAAAAAAAGGTGCGACTGGATCGGTGTGACGGAGTAAATAGTAAAGTACATATCCTAACTATATCTTACACCTTATAAAGAATATTAATTATATTATAAGAAAGTTTCTGGTTTAGGCACTATTGAGACTAGTTAGCTGCTAAATCCTTACGAATTAATAATTTTACTAAAACTTTAGGATCCTTAAAACTAAGTATAAAGTTTAAACTAAAATAATAGATACAGAAGGTTATTTACAAGATTCCACACGTAAATATAAATGCATAAACAAACAACTATGTACCAAGTAGTTTTTTTTAATTAATAAACGAATGCGCTTGCTATTAAGTTGCTGGACAGATGTGTTTTATAACTCAATGTCGTGTTGAGTAGCTACAGCATTAAAACGGCTTGCGGCTTGCTCTTAACAGGTCACTATTGCTTCTGTAATTAGTGCTCGCTCTGGGGGTATACAGAGAGCATGGTGTCCTAAACGGATCAGCCGACACCTTCAGTCAGACCTATTCGCTCCTATAGCTTCGGACAATCAACTGCGCCATTCGCTACCTTTGCTAAATAGACTACATCAGCAACTTGCCGTCTTATACATTTTGAGGAAGAATGTGTATGAATGTGTTAATAAGTATTTTTGCCTCGTACCTACCTATTGAAATTTGAACTTATGATAATAAGATGATACTCGTACCTAGAGATATTAAATATGTTTTGGGTAAATAAAATATACCTACACGTGTATATCAGATTAGTACCTCCACTTCGTGACATACGAAATCATTGATAATCCTAACAAAATATCTAAATAGCTCGTGAGTAATCGATCATATTAGTAATTTAATTCGTAGATTTAGGTTTCCATAAACAGTTTAACGACAAATGGTATTTAAATGTCCTTAATAGTAAAAGTGATTTATTTACCTAGAACCGACCTACATTTATATACCTTGTACAGACTCTTCTACATACCAAATTTTTATGCAGCGCTTGCAAGGTCTTAGATAAATGAGTTTATTAGAAACTAGCTGTACCCGCGACGTCGTCCGCGATTTCTTCAGAAAAAAAATAGCCTATGTCCGTCCTCATGATACATACTATTACCTCGCAAATTTTTATCGAGATAATTTAAGCCGTGTAGCCGTGATTATGAAGCAAACAGACAGACGGACAGAGATACTTTCGTATTTATAATATTAGTGTGATGTGATATCTAGTGACTCAAAGTATTATCAAATTGAAGTGGCAATGGGCTGGCCGTATACGTAAAAGAACTGACAACCGTTATGGAATTGAAGGGTTTTCGAGTGGAGACTGCGTATCGGCAAACGTGGAGTAGGAGTCATGCGGTCAGGTGGAGCGATGACCTGCGCAAGGCAAGTTGTTTGTGGCAAATGTGGATGCACAAAGCATAAGATTGTGCCTTGTAGAACTTTTTTAGAGAGGTCTACGACCAGGAGTGGACGAACATTAAATAGACTGATGATGCTTGGACTTTTAACAGAATCAGGTGTTTGATTCTTACTTCGGTAACTAGTTAGAACCTTTTCAATGACAGTACAAACATTTTTATTAGACAACTCAGGTTTATATAAAATTATTCATTTTTCAAGTAGAAATTCCCGGAAGCCATGACAAAACAGAGATTTATCAATTAATAAACCCTTCACTAAGACTTGTCGACAGACGGCGGGCGGTGGCGCTTTGATAAGATAAGATAACGATGAGATGCTCTTGCGAAGTCATTAGAAGAGTCAAGAGTTTTCCAAACAACCAGACTCTCCACTCACTCATCATAGTTGACAGCTGACGCTGTGTAAATTAGCCCAATTAGCAAGAAATACAACCTTGTTGACTAAATTCCGATTATATTTAGGTGGTTAACATGAGTAAACGTAGATAGCCAATGAGGCGTAGCATAGACGACCACATTCCAGCTTCGAAATATTTATTGTAAAAACTAGAATCGTAACTTACTGAACAAAAAAATAACTATCAATAATTTATTTCTATAAATTCCTTAAAATCTTCCACAATACATATTAAGAACAAGGTTATGTAAAAAGCTTTATAGTTGGTATTAGGCAGGGTTGTAGGGATTTGGTACTATTCGTATACATAAAAGATGGAAACCCATTTCAAGTAAAGTTTATTTTTGCCGCAGGTCCTGCAACTTGGACCGAGAGGTTCCCAGAAGCGCGAGGCGCGAGGCAGAGTCCCGTGGACATCATCACGACCCGTGCTTGCAACAGCTTCTGCGCACCTCCGCTACAATTCAATTACTCAGTGAACCACCCACGCTCCGTCGTCAACCCCGGCTACTGCTGGCGAGTCGACGAGAATGGCTACGACTCAGGTAATTACACATCAGAATTTATGCAGTCCTAACCCCGTTGAACTCTTGAACTATTGTGACGCGTTTTAGTGTTTAAAGCACAGCATTTTCTGGCGCAAAACAAAGTTCAGCACCTTACATTGTTAGATAGCACAACATGCACTGGGCTATCATGGTGGATCAAGGTCCATCCTCTCTCTCTCTCTCTGAGTGAGAACATCTGTGTCCCAGCAGACCTAGCAACGGTCGTGGACAAATTGTCTTGCCACCGTTGGTAGGTCTGCTGGGATACAGATTTTCTCCCTCAGAGAGAGAGAGAGAGGATGAACCTTGATCCAATGCCCATGCTAAGCCTTCAACAGGCCTAGCACGGGCCGTGGACAAATTATGTATTCACGCGTAGACACGACAAAGATGGAATATGGATACGTTTGTATTTTTCTCGCGGAATATAAACGGTGTCCACGGCCCGTGCTACCTGCATCAGTGACATGATAGGCTGATAATAAAGATGATGATTGTTAAGCTGGAGACAGAGGAAAGGCTTACACTTGAGGCTTTTATTCAACAGGCTCATAACCTCAGATCAGACAAATAGGGGAGACATGCCTTAGTACATTTATCGTTCGTGTTCAAATGTCTCCATATTTCATACAGTCTTTTCACTATACCGCTAAACGCAAAAAGGTAAACTTCGTACACTTACTCGATTTTCACACACACTAAGAAACTTGCAGCGACACAAATGAACTAACTAATAGTCCACATGCAAAAATAAATTTCAGTACAAAAAACAGACTTTATAAAAATGTCAGAACTGGACCAAATTGAAATGGGATCACACGGGAAGCACCAGCTTTCAAATAAAAAAGAATCATCAAAATCGGTTCACCCAGTCGAAAGTTCTGAGGTAACAAACATTTTAAAAAACAGGCGAATTGATAACCTCCTGATTTTTGGAAGTCTGTTAAAAAGGGCGGCAAGGTCGTCTGCAGTGCAGGGTGAATTCGAATAATAGCATCCAAGACTCATTTAGACTAGATGCGTTATCGCATCGCACCCACCACGCTACCTTACAATACCTCCCTTGTTTGAATGGTCTGAGCTCATAACGAATTTGTTAAAGTAATGCCTTATCTACAGAATACCATTGTTGTTTACTGCGCGCTTATAAATAGCTTATGAAGAGATTCTTACGCTATCTTATAGAAGAGGCCTACTCGTTAAGTTACAGTAATATTGTTATTTCGTGCCCACTACCCGTAGTTAGGCATGTGGTGACCTACACTGCAGAACACGTGTTAGATACCTGACGTCATAGTCTGAAACTGTCTTAAATTTACTTGACATTGTTTAGTATCAACCTAGGCATGCTAATAAAGATACTGTCTTACGTTTTTCCATTATTTTTATAGAGCTCTAGGTGTAAGTACTACAGAATAAATTGCTGGTGTATAATAAAGGAAAATTGGAATTAGAACCACGCTAACCATTCTAAGGTTTAACTGATTACGAATTAAATGTACTTATATAATTATGTCATCGAGATACAATACCTATAGAGTCAGAATCTCTAAGTGAAAACAGTAAAAAAACGTCCGAGCGTCGTGTAAACCTAAACATCAATTATATAGTTCACAATGCCACATTTACTCCTATTTAGACGTTATGTCGCTTGCATTGTGCATCAACGTCCCTTGTCCGCTAGGTCATCGTAGCACTGGCATCGCGCGGCATTGGTCTGATTGCGGCAGGTTAGCATCAGTTAGCAGGTTAGCAACTAACCAAAAAGTCTGCGCAATTCGTAGCATGCGCCGAGTTTTGGTTCGGACATTTTTTTGGCACGATTGTGACTCTATAGGTATTGTATCTCGATGACCTATCTAGTTTTTTTTTCTAATTATATCTCTTTCATTCATACCAACGCGACAAAAAGAAAGCAATGCAATGTAGAGGCATTGCATCTCCTGACTTTCTTTTTGTCGTAAACTACTTTAGTATGTACCTAGATATCGCAGATTTCTTCAAAAAGAATAGGGCTTGATTTTTGAATCGCTCGTATAATATCATGCGAAATGAAAGATTTTTTTATTGATAGAAAGCAAAATTGAATGGTTCAAACCACTCGTTGCGTTAGCGAGTGACATGATTATTTCAATAAAAAACCGAATTGAATTGATAACCTGCCATCTTTATTGGAGTCGGTCAAAAATGCGACTTTTGTTTGGGACTTCGTCCGAAAGTCAGTCATTTCGCATATTTTCGTGCGAAATGTCACAGAACTGCTTTACAACCACTTAACATAATCTAACTAACCAATCGATTTGTATGGAGCTCTTAGTATTACGTGTCCGGATAATTTCGCATATATCAGGTTCGAACACGTGAAACCGGACGACACGGATCCTCCTCGTGGCGCACCGACTGGCTACCTACTTTGTTTGTCGGCAATTTACATTACCATTGCAACTCCACAGCTCCCCTCGGGATGAGTCATCGACGTGTCCCGCTCACACGCGATGTGCTTCCCCAATATTTGGGAATAGTCGATTCACCTTACGTCCCTTTTAACCTACCATTAAATTAGTCATCTATATTCTATGTAGATACATCTTCTTCTTTTTATATTTATAAAAGACGATGTGTGTATGTATGTACCTATGTATGTTCCCTATGGACTCCAAAACGGCTGGACCTATATGTACGGGACTATCACTGGCAGATAAAGAAGGCGCTAAAATAAATATACATCTATCTATCTATATCTATATCTATCTATCTATACATATAATAAAAACGTAGAGATAAAAAAATCTGTAATTGCGAGATAACAAAAAAAAAATCACACAGGTCGTCTTAAAATAAGCAGCTGAACATGATAGGACAGTTTTTAGAATTTTTGTCTGTTTGTTTGTTTGTTTGTTTGTTTGTTTGTTTGTTTGTTTGTTTGTCCGCGCACATCTCCTAAACCACTGGACGGATTTAAATGCGGTTTTCACGAATATGCTTAGAAATTACCAGATTAAAACATAGGCTACCTTATATCATTTATTTTAATTCTTTATTTTTACATAAACGAAAATAAAAATCAATGATTTATTTCTTCGTTACACGAAACGTAATATGAGGATCGTCACATAGCCTCAAACAAGGAGATCCAATGTAAAGAGAATGTTATTGACATAGCCATGAAAATTTTGAAATTGTCAACTGTCAACTGTCATTCGGTTAATCAGTTTAAATTTAAAAAAGGTTCCTTAACCTTCTTAGATGAATGAACGTGTAGATCAAGCATGTTATAGGCCTTACAACCTCTTTGGTGGTTCATTCCAGTGCATGGAGTAGGAGTATTACATTCTCTTGGTTTTATTCTATGTTAGCATTTAAAACACAAAATATACCGCATCCTATTTTAATTCAGTCCCGCGAATAGAAATATTCAAAAAAGGCCCTTTGTACATGAAAATAAACCTATACAACAAAATTCCGGACGCAATAAAGAAAGACAGAAATAATAACATTTTTCCAGAACCAACTTCGTAAGTTTCTAACCCAAAAATGTTATTACGAGATAAAAGATTTATTCGACGATAAATTGTAGAAAATAATAATTAGAAAATAAATATCGATATATAAATAGTTAAGAAAGTAGCGTCATAAGTTTTGTATTATCTCATATATAATTAAGTAACCTATCACACTAAGTATGTTTTTTTTTTTTTTGTAAAATTACTTCACCCTAGGTTAAGTTTGAATAGTATATATATATTTATGTAATAGATTTAACTATACTTAAATTTATATGTTTATGTCTGTGGTCTGGTTTTGTGAACAGCCACTACATAAGTCATTGCTGCACCTTTTATGCAGGGTATATAAACTTAGCTTTTAGAAGAATAGAGTGTATATTTGCAATAAGAATATAGAAATAATTTTATTTTACTGTGATATTTTAACAGATAAATAGAGTAGTTCCATTTCATGGCTTTTTAATCAAGGTATACATACAAATGCACGCGAAATAAGAAATAACTAGCCAAGAGCGTGTTAAGACAAGCATTATGTCAGGGTTCCGTGGCCAGCGAAACTGGACAGTCAAATTTCAGAGATGTATATCATCCCGACATGACATGATATACTTTTAATGGTTTAGACAAAAAGAAAATTTCAAAACATGCTCTGCACTGTGGTCACATTATCTTTTTGATTTGAAAACTGTTGACGGTGTTATTTATTACTTTTATGCTTCTATCAATACTTCACACAGGGCGACTTAAAATAAGCAGCTGAACATGTTAAGGCAGTTTTTAGAATTTTTGTTTGTTTGTTCACGCACATCTCCTACACCCCTGGAAGAAAATGCGGACGGATTTAAATGCGGTTATCACGAATATGCTTAGCTATGACCAGATTGAAGTATAGGCTATGTTATTTTGCGCAAGGCCGGATTAAGGGAAGAAAAAGGATTGAAGGTTTATATGAAAATCTACGCGTACGAAGTCGCGGGCAAAAAAGCTAGTAATATATAAAAATCTCAGTCTCGAAAAAATTCGAAAATGACTAAACCATTTTGTTTTTGTGTTGTTCACCTCAATACTGGGGTTGGACCTAAAATTTACACGGAAAATTTGAAAATTCGGGAAAAACTAAGAGTGCTTTTTTTTATGGGATCTATGTATGAACCATAACTCATTGGACAGAACGTTTGTCGGGTCAGCTAGTTATGTAAAAAGCTAAACCTTATAAATATAGTCTAAAAACCGTTGATGGTACCACTTCAAGGTCGACTGTTTCTCTTGCACTTGGAGGAAAGATCAAGGCCTACAATGTCGTCAAGACAGCTAACCACAAGAATAAAATGAAAATCCAAGAAATCGTTTCAATTTACCGAACTGCCGATAGCATGTCGCAAATAGCTGATACTGAGAACTTTCCGTAACACCATTTTTTTACAAATTGTAAGTCAAGTAACTACTCTCTACGTAAATTAGGGCGCCCTCAGCGACGACCTACGAAAAGCGACTAGTATGTTACCTAGCAATTGGTAATGCGAAAGCAGATAGCAATTAGATTAGGATCGAGAAAAGACTACTGTTTAGTAAAAGTTCTACATATAGCAATAGTCGAAGTTACAAAGGCTGATGGTATATTTTTATTACTTACAGAGCTGAGAGGTGGTCCTCTGGGCCAGGATGTGTACAAGCTGCAGCAGTGGCACTGCCACTGGGGCGCGGTGAACGGAGAAGGCTCGGAGCACACGGTGGACGGACGCTCATTCTCCGGAGAGCTGCACCTGGTGCACTGGAACACCTCCAAGTATAACAGCTTCACGGAAGCGGCGGGGCAACCTGACGGCTTGGCAGTTCTGGGAGTCTTCCTAATGGTAAGATACATTTTAAATATTTAGTATACTTATTTATAGGATACCTTTAAAAGATTTATCATTTATTTTTGTTAATCTCTACAAAAATAAATTTACAAATAGAACTATATGGATACTATGATATTGTATATAGTTCACCAATAAATTATCTGTATCTGTACTACGGATGCTACTTGAGCTTTTTACAGCAAGTTTGTGATTTACAATAGTGACAGACCTAACTTTACGTTGTTTATAGAGCATTGCGTACTTGACTTTTTGCGTTTACAAGTTCAGCGTATAAGCCTTCAATAACCATGAGAGATCGTCATATTGTTAATGACACAAACCTAAAATTATGGTGATTTGTCATCTTGTTTCGTCAGTTTTTATAAAAGTCACGCATTGGATCGTTTGATCTAATAATACAGCCTGTATAGACGTCAAGGGTTCAACACGAATTGGTATTCGATTACATTATTAGCCATCACCGATGACCCGCAGTAATACAATATTTTGCTATTACCCTATTATATATATCCCACGATCGGAATGTTATGGCTTCTTAATTTATCTACTACGTACTTTATGTTATTATTCAGCGCCAGAGAAAATAATCGTCAATGTATTTGTACACGCATAACATTGAATGTGTATTATCAGTTGTTTAATTTTCACACAGGATCTAACTGCTTATTTTAAAATTACGAAAATTAAGTTTCTAAAAGAGATTTTTGATTGATTGTCATAGTTTACGAGATATATCCAAACAAGTTAATGCTTATGTACCCTACATATCGAAATGTTCAGGAAAACCCTCAAAAACAATTTTGCACTAGAGCCTAGTCTACCATCATAATGTTCTGATGCTTTTCCTACAAATATATGGTGTAAATTCGGTACATCATGTGAGTTTTAATATCATCTCTACATTTTACAGAACTTTACTCTCATACTTAATTGGAGAACTCTACCGTGAGCGTTTTACGAAATACAGTTATCCATTGATTGTTTATCTTGAAAATAATTGCAACAGATAATAAATATCCGCGATGCTTATAGTAGCATTCTGCAATGCGTGTGCCAGCACTCACACTACTTTCGTTTGCTACTATGGTAACCGAAAACAAAGACCATTGCCTCATCACTTACAAATTACAATCTTACATTTATATGATTATTGAAGCGACGGGATAATCATAATATAAATAAATAGTGATTAACCGTGAAAGTTTAAAACAGTGAATTACAATCTTATCTATATTCTATATATATAATATCTAACTAATAACTTTAAACGAGCAATTCTTGTATATAAATTTATATCGCGTATCTCGGAAACGGCTCCAACACAGGAACCCATTGCAATATACACACAACATTTGATCCAAATCGATCCAGCCGTTTAAGAGGAGTTCGGTGACAAACACACGTACAGAAGAATTATATATTATATTAAGATAGGTGCTCGTTAATTCACGTGGATATAAGAATAAACATTTTCCCATATGTAAGTCGTAATCTAGTTTTTTACATCCCGCATTTATTTAAGAGAGACACGAGTCGACGTTATCTATTCGTTTAGAATTTTAATACAATAATTAAGATAAATTGAGTAATTTAGATAAAAAATGGCGTGACGGCGTAATGATCAAACTCATCAATGACAGAGCACAGAAAAAATTTAATTAACTTGTACAGTAAATATTTATTTTAATTTAGGTCGTTTTTATGATTCCAAACATGTATACTTTTTTTTTATGATACTGGGTGATGAGACGAGCGAAGTCGCTCGCCTGATGGCTCTTCACGCTTGCCCATAACAGCTCAACGCCACTCAGAATTTGGAACTTCAACAGTTCAAAACCCTGGATGGCAATGCACTGCGCTCGTCACCCCGAGATATAAGATGTCCAATTTCTGTGTGCCCTAAAATTTCGCTGGAAACATTGCCCTTCAATCCGGAACACAGTAATGTTTGCACACTACTGCTTGGCGGTTGAATAACTGGCAAAGGTGTGGTACTTCCCCAGGCGGACCCCTGTAAAAGAGTCCTACCAGAACAAAAAAATGTCTCATGTCTCTCATTCAGTGTCATTCTAAATCATTGTTATTTTTTTTTATCGCTAATAATTCCGCGTTTGACCACCAACTCGCCTGTTTGTAAGCAAAAGAGTCCTACCACTACAAAATTTCCAAAGTTTTGTTCTAGAATAAAAATATAATCATACGTAAGCAAATAACTTGTTCTAAGTCAATATAAGTCAATAGGAATCAACATAGGATTCAGGAAATCATAATGAATAATGGCAACTTGATATCCTTTATCGCGGTTTGCCAAGGTACAAACTTGTCAACGTCTCGACGCATGCGGTCACATATAACTAACATAGCGACTATAGGCGAGAAGATAGAAAAACGTAAGTAGGTAGGTACATAAGTATGCGTTATACTTATGTACTTAAGTTGTTCTTCTTGTATATGACCGTAAACCAGGCGCGGATCCACCGTTGTGGGCACGATGGGCATGCCCACAACCCTAATACGTGACTTGTGACGCCCCACAGCTTTACCCGCGTGAAACTACGATACACTGTACAAAATCTTGGTCAGGCCGTCATATAATTTTTTATAAACATTTCCTTTGTAGGAATGTACTAAGTATATCGATCATGCACGAGCAAGGTTTCGGGTGGCTGTGACCACAACCTTTTTTTGAGGGCTGAATCCGCGCCTGCCGTAAAACACAACTAATAAAAAGTACCTCTTAAAAATAATCTTGCAAATTCTCAGATAAAATCACATAGAGTACAAGCAGAAGCCTTTTTTGGGTTGAGATTCTGATGTCATTTTTATTTCAGACTTTCTAGTTACAACGCTGCTTTTATGTAACATCCTTAATTCTTAAGTGAATGTTCGTTTTGTCATAGGTGTTATCCTTCTTTGCAATACTTGTGCAATACGAAGGGTTCTTTACCTATATCAGACGTCAGAGGTCTCTGACCAAAGTAGGTAATTGTAGTGTCAATTTATACCTACGTAGCGCAATTTTCCCGTTAGGAAAAGTTGTTAAGCAGCAGTTATTAAGCAGGTGACAGTTGTAACATGTAATATTTTGTTCATAAACGAAGAATAACTACGGATAATAGACAACTTATAAAATTATGACTTTATGATTTACGTACGGTTACCTCCGTATGTAGGTAGGTACCTATCTACTATTTTACATGACACTGTTGTCACATAAATGATGGCAAAGGTCCATTTACCACAATATAATCTATCTATATCTTCTATCTATACATATAATAAAAACGTAGAGATCAAAAAATCTGTAATTGCGAGGTATAAAAAAACACAGGGCGTCTTAAAATAAGCAGCTGAACACGTTAAGACAGTTTTAAAAAAAAATTGTCTGTTTGTTTGTCCACGCACATCTCCTGAACCACTGGACGGATTTAAATGCAGTTTTTACAAATATACTTAGCTATTATCAGATTGAAGTATAGGCTATGTTATTTTACGAAAGGGCCGTATTAAGGGTGGAAAAACGGGTTGAAAGTTTACATGAAAATCTACGCGTACGAAGTCGCGGGCAACAGCACTAGAAAAATAAAAATCACGAAGTTTTTTTTAGCTCGTTCTTGTAAAAGATGTGACTGAAAACAGGAAACTTACTCACTATTTTACATGGTACCTGGTGGGCTACCATAATCTCAATAACATTCTTCTAATAATCTTACTTAGACTTTCGTCTTGCTCTTTCATTAGCCGAGAGAGCGAGACGAAGCTAAATGTAAGATTATTAAAAGAATGTTTCTAAGGTTATGGTAAGACCTAATGGTCTAAATAGGTGTCATTTGTAACAATCCTACTACGCTATTAATCATCATGTGACTACGGGACGGATAAGAAAACTTATCAGACGAGTTAACTGTATATTCATAGCGATTATAATCAGATTTCCTTATCCTTATACGCGAGTGCGCCATAATAAGATTTGTGCAATTAGGGTTCCTATATCAGTTTGATTTTCGTCGGACACTTGAGACTTTTTAAACGTGTTATACAGGGTTATGCATATACCATGTACTAAGCCGAAAGGAGGTCATTATACTCATCATTATGAACAACATTTACTATGGGACCAGCGGGGCTATTATGGATCTTTGATCGGGATCAGTCAGTGTCAGAATTGACAGAATTTTGACACTTGAAAGGGGTTATGACGCAAAAAAAAAAACAGCGTTGTCTATTTCCAATTTCATACTACGAAATTGGAAATAGACAATGCTTTTTTTATATAATTTTGACAAGTCGCGATCCCGATCAAAGATTCATAATAGCCCTGCAGGTGAGATTATCCCTATCCCTATCCCTACCATATTATAAATGTGTAGATCAAATACCTTCACACATGACTTCTAACTAAGTAGAAGCAATACCAGATATCGGTTTAACTTGCAAAAAAAAATCCCGTTTGCGTGATTCAGGTAAAGTGTCGTATTTACCTATAATAGACGCACTTTTCATATTTGTGAAACTACGATCCATTTACACTCATTATTTTAGGAATTATTGAATACCTTATTACGTTTTTAATAATATTATTCGTAAAGTTTAAGCAAATTTACAATTTTTTCGCAAAACATCGTTTTAGTACGCAATCTATTTTCAAACTATGGAACTACAAATCTGACGGCTGTCAATTTGTTTGTTTGTCCGCGCACATCTTTTAAACTACTAGAAGGATTTCAAAGCAGTTTCCATGAATATGCTGATAAAATACCTGATTGAAACATAGGCTATATAAATTTATGATAATAAATAGTAAAAAAAATTTTTTTAGTAATTATTTATAACGCCATCTAGCTTTTTTTATAGTAATGTTGTCGTAATGACAGTCTCCTACTCGCAGACATGGTAGGTAGGAAGACTGAAGCGGCTGTTGCCATATAATCTATATGTAAATAAAAATATAGATGTTCGCCAAAGAACCAGAGTCACCGACATAGCTATTAAAATCTGCAAGTTGAAGTGGCAATGGGCAGGCCACATCGCTCGAAGAACTGTTAACCGATGGGGAAGTAGGTAAGGTTCTTGAGTGGAGACCGCGAACCGGAAGACGCAGCGTAGGTAGGCCTCCCACTAGATGGACCGACGACATTGTGAGAGTCGCGGGCATCCAGTGGATGCAGATGGCAGGATGTCGTTCAGTGTGGAGGTTAAAGGGGGAGGTTTATGTTCAGCAGTGGACGTCTTCTGGCTGATGATGATGATGAAATAAAAACGAATAGCCGAAATGTATGTACCCGCATAACTTCCGATAGACTGCACCAAATAGTTTTTTTTTGTGTTTGTTATTTTCAGGACAGCCAACTGCTTTTGAAGAGGTTTTACAGTTTATTATGGCGTAATTTAAAGTACGTTTATTTTTGTATTGACTTCTGACGTGCTAATATACCAAGTCGACGGAGATTAAAATGAATACATTTTTTTGCCAGGATCAAACTTAAGACCAATAACAGACACGCAAAGTAGGTGAACTCGCGGCATCTAATCTGTTACTGATCTATGATTAGCAGCTATTTTGGATGTTATGGTGGTGAACGAAAGCGGTTTAGTTGTTGGAAGGGTCGAGGCGCAGAAGGCGGGCAAAAATTATTTAGACATCATTGATTGGCAGTCTTTACGCGGAGTAATGTTAAATAACAGCGATTAATTATAGATACCGCTCCATGCTTCCTACTTACTATTTACTAATAATGCAATAATAACGTTTGTCATGCATGACATTTCGCTTGACTTATACCAATTTTTTTTCCTTATTGGCTCCATGGCTCCACACTTCCAACGTTTTTAACCAGTGAAAGTAATATATTATTTGCTTGAAATATATTTGAAACTATGGACATGTCGGGATACCTGTATCGAGTCAGATTAAAACTAGACTAAAATCATACTATGACGATAGTATGACAATCCGCATTAAAATGGAGAGCAATAAATCTACAATCATGTCATATGTGTAGGTATTATCTATAAAATATTCAGTATAAATAATCCGATGGATTTGTGCCTATTTAAAGTTCCGTTCGTGTTCGTTAGTGTAACATTTATATTTGGATATGTCAGTCTAATCGTCCACCCACTAATTACTTTGCGCTACGCGTACGAAGTCGCGGGCATTAGCTAGTTATTAAATAATCCCAAAGGGTTTATTTTTTCACAATAAGCTTACGCTAGACTGCATCTCAACCGAATTGTTCTAAGACGCTTGTATGGAAGGACCTAATTTGGGCGTTTAGATACCTAAACACTGTTTTAAACTATCACGGTTGTTCACTAAAGTTAAATAATCATTTAACTTTAGATACCTACTCGCGACTTCAAGACATACCTATTATAATGACGAGGCAGATTTATTCTATCAGCAGTACGCATTCAAAACTAGGAATCAAAGCCTTGCTGCGTGCGTAACTATTAACAGAATCGGAAACAATAGCTGGTTAGGTTTTAGATAGGCACTTCCTACAAAGAAAATGTACCAAGCGACATTAAGTGGATGAATCAAAGGCATGATACCTACTAGGTATCATAATCAACGGTAATATTGACATCCACAGAGGAAAGAAATATTAAAAAATTAAAGACTTTAAAAATAATTTCTTATCAAAAATAATGCGGAAGTCATGGGTCATGGTGACTCTAGATTTGGCGGATGGAAGCGTTCACTCAGCTTCCGCGTATTAAATACAACTTTCTCTTCGTCCGGAGGAGAGCGGGCTCTGACCCCACTCATATCAGACAATCAGACAGTTGCTAATTTAACGTCGCTCTTCAAATGAAAAGAAAAGCACTAACAAAAATATACGAAAACATCAATCATAATACTTTCTATACGTCTCTTCGTATAACTGGCACGCAGCATTTGTTTTATTCTACCTTGTTGTACTACCAGAGATTGATTATATACCAACACTAATAGGATCAGCGCGCGCCTGACTCGTACTTGGCCAGTGTTTATTATTTGTTGTTTTACTTTAGTGTGTACTATAATCATGCTAAGTTTGACGCTTGTACGTATTACCGTTTTTACACAAGAGCAAAGACAAAAATATGTTGAAAAAATACGTTTGTTGTATGGCCATCCCTCTTTACTTTTTAATCCCTTACTGCATAAATAGGGGTCACAGCTCTACTATGGTGGTTTAAATAATTATCAATATAAAAAACAGACTTCATAAAAAATTACAGAACTGGACCAAATTGAAATGGGACCACACGGGAAGCACCAGCTTTCAAATAAAAAAAGAACCATCAAAATCGGTACACCCAGTCGAAAGTACTGAGGTAACAAAAAAATACAGTCTAATTGAGAACCTCCTCTTATTTGGAAGTCGGTAAAAAAATCTATTTATTCTTGTTACTTTTACATTTTATTAAAATTTATTAGTTCATCCACCGTGTAGGAGATGAAATGCATTTTGAATAAATATGCGCACTTACGCTTAGGATGAGCATTACTTATTTTCCTATAGGTACAAAACTATCGGTGGACGGAGATAGAAATAGCAATCCACTTATCTCCTAGATAAAAAAGGTGACCTAACCAGTACTAACTGAAACCTTTCAACTAAGTTCAATCCTTTTAGATGCGCCGCGTTGCACTTAGACTTTATATTCAAGTGCTAAATATACTCGTAGTTACCTTCTACTAGGCTCGGTATTATTGACTATAAGTAGTTGCGTTCTTGTTATAGTAATATCTTGTTATTATCTTAACAACATAAAAGTTTTAATACCTATTTCGTTTTCGAAATAATGTAATTGGTATTTAGGTACGTTTATCATATGAAAAGTTTAAATTTACCCGACCTCCACTCCTGTCTGTCCACCGAAATTACCTACAAACTGTGGGCGAAGTACCTACGAATTTTCAGAACGTAAAATATACGTATATTCTAGTTAAAATCATCCTTGGTATATTCAAAATTTGTTTGACATTCGCCACGTATTTTACGTAGCGAATATTCATACTTTGCCCACTTTTATAGGTAGCAACAAGCCACAACGTGAATACCTTAGTCGTCAGGCACGTCACCACAACCAGAGGTTGCAGGTCGGAATCTAAATACAATAAGCAACATTTAAATATTTGCTCCTCTGGAACTATACCTACGTTGATGAATGTCCAGTAAATTTGCGAACTATAGCGCAGAAACACTACAATGCGAAGCGAAGCCTTTTCTAACGCCTCGCCTCCCCTCCAGGCCTCCGCCGTAACACAATTACTTGACGCATCCTTCTTTCGTAAAGTAACACTAACCATATTCGGTTTAGACAACTGAAGAATCGTTCCAATTTCTAATACAACTCCTTAAAAAATTGCAATTCTATTAACGTACCTTGACTTCCTCTGTTTTTGTTAATCTTGATCGACCTTGAATGCTTCGAATGCTTTGCCCTTGACTGTCAGTGATCGTAACGTTTTGTTTTGCAGGTCGGCAGGAAACATGACGAATTGGACAAGGTAGTGCGGCTGCTGCCGTACATCACGCATAAGAACGACAAGGTGACGTTCTCGGAGCCGCTGGACCCGGCGCGGCTGCTGCCACCGCGGCGAGCCTACTGGACGTACCCCGGCTCGCTCACCACGCCGCCGTGCACGGAGTCCGTCACTTGGATCCTCTTCAAAGAACCTGTGCAAGTTTCCGCTGAGCAGGTCAGTCCTGTTTTATTGAACTTTTAGCCTATAATTATAAATATATAAAAACCGACTTCAAAAAATGTCAGAGCTGGACCAAATTGAAATGGACTCACACGGGAAGTACCATCTTTCAGATAAAAAAATAATCTTCAAAATCGGTTCACTCAGTCGAAAGTTCTGAGGTAACAAACATAAAAAAGTCAATTTGAGAACATATTGTAGTACCTATTTACTATCTGCTACAAGGGGATAACACATCGCCTAATTTTCACACAACTTCGAAGTACCATAACTAGAAACATACTTAATTGTGATACAATTTATAATTGATTTAAAAAATCATAAAAAAACCATATGATATATGAAACTAATGGGTTAGCAAAATAAAACAAACTAAGTTTATTTTTCAAGTTTTGGTAAGAAGTACTTCTGATTGTGAAAGTTTGGCGTTGCTTCGCTAACTTAAAGTTAACCGAAAATTATATTAGCCAAGGTGAATCTTGCATTTACAAAATCTTCTATCGTTTCCGATCATGGAACTCCCTGCCGTCATCCTTGTTTCTTGAGAATTAAAATCTAGAGATCTTCAAGGCTAGAGTGAACAGATTTCATCTCGATCAACGTACTCCATCTTCAACCACACCGTCTATCGTTTACTAACAGGCGAGTTGGTGGCCAAACCACGCCAAACGTAGATATATCGTATATCGTATTTGAAAAAACAAAACCATCAATCAAGCAGTAACTAAGTACATAATGATTGGTTCCAGCTGGCAATGATGCGGAAACTGAAGTGCGGCGAGGCGTCGAGAGGTGTGGAGGCCATGGAGCTGCTCCACAACTACCGGCCCACGCTGCCGCTGGGCAACCGCGAGCTGCGCGACCTGGGCGGCAACTAACGACACACCAACATTCATCTAGAGCTCTCACACTCGGATAGCGCTTGACCATACAACCAGTCAACATCGTCAATTTTCTTTACAACCATTTGACACTAACTTACATTGACAAGTTGATTGGTAAGTGCGTGTGCAGTTCCCAGTTAAGCATTTAGTGAAGTGAAATGAGTTTATGCATTGGAGCAGGTTTGCACCTACTTCTTATTTATTATGGAGGTTATACATGTACAATATAAAGCGAACATGTCGGTGTAAAGATATGGAAACCTGTTGACTTTCTTGTGGCTACTGGATTCGCTGGGCTAAAAGTCCATTGTCACCACTGTGCAGCTGTTGTTATTTAGTCAACCGGCCGCTGCTCGTGGTAGGTACTTACAGATCTTATGAATAGAGTATTCCAAAAGTTAATTGTTACTAGAAGTTAAGTCCTAAAGTGGCCTTTTGACCGTCTGTTATGATAGTTTCATAGAATCTCATCCTCAATACATAACCTGGGGCCTACCACATCTTATTGCATTCTTATTTAAATCTTACTTTCCTCTACTCTAACGAGAAAATATTAGATAGTACGAGTGCATAAAACAAGCCTTTTTAGCCGAGACGTTTATTAGCCCGAGTCAAAGACGATGGCGGATATTTACGTCGAGGATAAAATGGGTTTTATGCAAAAGTTATACATTCGGCTTTTCACTTTAAGTGCAAAGAAATGAAACAGTGATATTATAGGTAATATATATTTAGTTAAACTAAAACTGAAATTAATACTATGTTCTATTTTGTTAGACCCAGGCAAACTTCCGACATGAAATATATTACAAACTGGACAACTTTAAATAGTAAACATTTTATGCACTTATGCATAAAAGCTGTTTAAGTCCGCTGCCCCGGGCATAAACAAGAGTTATAGGAGCATATAATTAAATGAACAGTATATAGTAAAATAGAAATAAAAATGCTTTGAGATCGTACCTATAGTTGGGCCCCAGTAGTTTAATATTATAGTCTAGATATAAATAATTATTTACAACATTTTGTTATCATAAATATGTAGACGATTGTAATAATAACATTATAAATGCATAATATTTAGCAAAGTGCCTCAGTATATTCTTAGAGATCGAATAATATCGATAATAAGATTATTATTATGCATTTTTAAATATCACCGCTTTATTTTAAATAATAACTGTATGCATCGAGTTTTATCTAAGCTTGATCTCAAAATAACCTAATAATAAATTGCTATTATGCGCATTAGATATCACCAGACTTAGTTTAAACACGAAATCAACTGTATTTTACATATCTTGAAGGGTTATAGTTGAAGGCAGAACAAAATTTTAATAGTATTAACGAAATACGTAATAAATAACGTACCGAATTAGGTATTGCATTGTTGTATAGTTTGTAAAGTATCGTGCCTCGAATGAAGCCGGCAGAGTTATGTTAACTGTGCCTTAGTTATAAGTCATGTATTTATAGATATACAGATTAAGGTTATATATTCTTAAATAACAAGTGAACAAGACGCTTGGTATAATAATAAAAATAGTATAACTGAAAATGTATTTTATTTATAACTTTATATTTGGACATCTTCTTTGCATCATACAATACTTTGCGATGCGACAAACTTATCTTTAGAGTTAGGCGAGGGAGCTATCACCGCATTTTCTGGATAAAAATGACGGCTACCTTTATAAAGGGCTACTGGTAATCATTTAGTATGATCTTAAGGGCGGTCTCAGTACATCACAACAAGCAGACTATTAACAGTCCTTTAGTACACCCCCTTGCCCCCGTGCCCTTTAGTAGTCCCTTTTTTAACCGACTTCCAAAAAGGAGGAGGTTATCAATTCGAATATTAATTATTTTTTTGTTACCTCTCATAGTGAATGATCTAAATGTTGTAACTTTCGACAGAGTAAACCGATTTTGATGATTCTTTTTTTTATTTGAAAGCTGTTGCTTTCCGTGTGGTCCCATTTCAATTTGGTCCAGTTCTGACGTTTTTTATGAAGTAGGTTTTTATATTAATAATAATAAGTATATCAAAACAAACTAATTTTGTTCTACGTCTTTTCGAAATTAACAAAAAAAACACTCCTGACAAAAAGCATGAAACAGCTGATTTATTTTCTCGAACTTTGATAAGTCGTAGAAAATTTGTTGGTTTCGATGTACTGAGGCCGCCCTATTAAGAGGCCGCTTAAGAGGATGCTAACTGATTACCAGAATCCCTGTAAGGTCCTTGATTCGGCCATCTCTATAGTTAAGCCGGACGCACTGCATAGTACCAAATAAACCAGAAATCTAAAATCGACGACACAATGTCAAAAATGTATATTATTAAAGTTAATTAATTAATGACTATAGTGTTGTTCATGACAAACGTCGTTGTTCTATTTTTTATTATCTGTCAAATTAACTAGATCATCATCTATTTTTGACTGAATTCATCAGGCCCTAGCACGGGCCGTGGAAAATTGTCTTTCCATAATTCAGTATATAGAATTTGTCAGCCAATATTAGTTTTACAACTGGGGGTCTAGACAAGAACCACTTTCTGTTAGCGTTAACGCCTGCGGAAAAATAAAATTGTATGAAAATGACATTAGCAGTCACGTGACGTCTGTCAAGCTTATGTCATTTTCATACAATTTTATCTTTCCGCAGGCGTTAACGAAGTTACGCTAACAGAATAAAGTTGTTCATGTCTAGACCCCCTGGTCAGTTTGCGAAGTTAACGGAAATAAAATTAAGGAGTATATTCCGGACAAACCGAAACTAGAACAATATGGATACTGCACCACAATACTACGTAGGTACAACTGCACCACAAGAGCGCAAGTATTTTAAAATGCTATCGAAACAAGTCTTATCAGCAGGCTTTGATAATAGGCTAGATGACTGTTTTTTTTTAATTGTCCTATTAAAATGTAGCCCATAAATATAGCTGATTAATGAAAACAAAATGAAAATCTGATCAAAAATAAGCAACTTATAGGCATTTTAATATCATGCTAGACAGAGAGCGCGAAACAGCAAATTATGACGTCACTTCTCTGTACGCCATATAAATTCTATTCGGACAAGTATGACGCACAGAGGCATGACGTAATTTTTAGTTTTGTGGGAAAGGCACAGAGTTTTCTCTACCAAAAACAATAAACGCTTATTTATACATCAGAACATTAATAACCGATTGAAATTAATTTTCAATAAACATGTTATATTTACTTAAATTCTTCATCAAAGCTATTGGTTGCAACGGTATAAACATCAGTCATCTATCCTATTCCATATTCAATAGTCACCATCGCGATATTGCAGTTTCATACCTATATTACCTACAATTATGTAAATAACCTCAAAATCCATTAATACAGAATTTATTCTCGAAAGCTTTAGAAAACCTAATACTATAAAAATTGTGATAAAAGTATAAATTACAATAAAAAAAATCCCACGACCAGAATGTAAAAAAGGATCATAACTTTTAAACCGCTGGACAAATTTTGATCAAACATAGCTAAAAACTGCAATGAAACCTGCTTTCAAATAAAAAAAGCAACATTCAAATCAGTCAAGCTATTTTGGAGTAAAATGGTAACAAAAAAACATACATGATAACCAACATCCTTTTCCCAAAACATATGTTATCCGTTCCGTCGTGGGTTCTTTTTTGTTAGCAATAAACATTCCAAAAAGTGTTTTCTAGCCTCTTAGATTACTTACGATTCCATAATAAATATTATACATCTATATCACATGGTATATTTCGACAAACTCGACTTCGACTAATTTTTTTTAGAGTAGGCAAACAATGTAGGCAATTGGGCAAGTACATACATAATATAAAAATATAAAAAATATTTAATTGTTATAGACAATTACAAAATTTGATGACCTGAAGAATTCGACTTGCGCAATTCGGCTAAACCTTTTACTAGCTCAAAAGGATACTGTTGAGTTAGGTTTTATTTATTTTAATAAAAATTACTTTCGTGTTAGTAAAAAGCATCATTTTACAGTCAGCTTTGGGCCTGTAATGTTTCTAGCCGAGTAATTCCTTGCATGTAGCAAGAATTATAGATGGCGTCACCAACGCTTAGATTGGTTACAAAGACAGCTCAAGTATATGGAAGTATAGGAAAGCAACCGTACATAGTCTGTCCATTGTGTTAATCGCTTTTTGACAGCTCTAACAAAGTTGACGACATAACTTTGTAAAGCGTCTAGCTAATTATATCACATACAAATAAATACATTTGATATAGCGTTAGATACCTCTTTACAAGGTTACGTCAACTTGAAAGCTATTTAAGTTGACGTTAAGCAACTTGGCTTTCAAGTTGACGTCACCGTCGGTCGCTTACCATCAGGCGAGTTGGAGGCGAGACTTTAATCTATTCCACAAATTATTATTTTTTAAATAATGGACAGATTATAGTATATGACGCTTGGGGCGTTCACCCGGATTGCGAGGGTTCGAATCCTGTTGTTCGTCAAATTTATGAATTATCTTATAACATTTAACAATTTAATCCTAAAGTGTGGATCCTTACTTCCATATAATAATTACTTTAGAGAAAATATTTTGCTACAGTTATGTGTAGAAATTGTTTGTAATATATATAAAAACATACACTACTGTATACGTGTACACCTTACTAAGTGGCATGGGCTTAGCCACGTTGGGGCAGGGTGGGGCGCTTGTTCCACTCTGGCTGGCCCAAGAATAACATCTAGGACGAACGATTTTTTCAAATTTACGGCTTTACAGCTCTTCATACTCATACCTCAAGAAATTTTCGCCCCCCAAATTTTAACCTGGCTAAGCCCAATGCTGGGTAGGAATAACATAATTCTAAATCGAAGAATGATATGATCTAAGATAATTCTATAATTTTGTTTTCTATAATTTTCGATGCAAGAGTATTGTAGTGTGTGATTATATTTAATTGACACATAAATAAATATTTAATTTTTGCTAAGCGCCATTTGTTCATCAAAAGCGAACTAATACACAAAATTAAAATACTAGGTGGGATGGGATCATCATTTCTATAAAACAAATCTCAAAATTGTATAAGATCTTCATTGGACTTTTTACTATCATCATCTCCAGTTTCTGCATCATAGAATTCTAAGTACTTAGGCGACGCTTTTCTTCTAGGAGGTATGGGCGCATCGCCTAAAATGCCCGTAGTCCCTAACAACTTACCTTGTTCCGTGAATTGTTTGACATCTTCGGCGCGTCGCACCCCAGGAGACAACTTCTTCCTGACCGGAGGGCTGGGAGCTGCCCGTGAGTACAGCGGTCGATTATCGAAGATGGAATTATTTACTAACGAAGCATCCGGCAGCAATGCCGAAGTCTTACTTCTACCTAAAGCGAACACATGATGATGTGACTGAGTGACTTCTTTTCTCTCACCGCTTTTTGTAATATCGTCTGTATAAAATGTCGTCTTATTCGAGAACTGCGCACGAATGTGTTTGTGGGCTTGAACGTCGGACTTGCTCCGCTCAAGAGTGAAGGCACCATTCGTGTGAAGGTGGCAGCTGAACGAGCTTGTGTTTACTGTACAAGCAGGAGTCGTAGAGAATGGGATGGAAGGAGCCCACAGACAAGCACCTTCATTCCTTGGAACTAACAGCAATGGATCCTGAAAACAATAACATAAACTTGTAGTAAATATTTACGAATGTTTTTTTTCTACTTTTAATTACAGTCATACACAAAAGTGTATATCAAATTAGGTGTACATAATGTTAAATCAACTATCTGAACAACAAGAAGTATAAATTTTATATTTGTTAATAATAATTTTGTATTTATTTTTATAAAACCTCCGATTAAAAAGCTGATAATTCAAAAATTCAAAAGGCTGAACTGATTTTTATGAATCATAGCTAAGAACACTCGATAAAGTCACCTTTTAAACAAAAACAAAAAAAATAATATCTAAATCAGTTAAGCGATTTGGGAGCTACGATGCCCCATATAATAACATAAACCCATAGATACACACTTTATAGTCATAACACGCTTTTTGCATCGGGGTAAAAAACAGGCCACATTTTAATGTAGTATAAAAAAAAGCTTTTATGGAAATTTCAGTGTATAAGCTATAATAATACCTAACGTTATTTCAGTGAGAAAAAAAATGAGCCCATAATCCACCATGCTGGCCCAGTGCAAGTTAGAGAATGACATATTATGTAACTCATCGAATGTCATACATACATAAAAAAAATGTAATGTAGAATATCAGGAACTAGCTACATTTTTACATTTATAATTACTTAGAAATTGCAGTTTTCATTTAAGTTTTTATAATTTCATGCAACTGTCAGAGCTATAAAAACTTGAACCAAGTATAATAATGCAAATATCAAATCAAAAGTGTGAGTGCTTTAATGTGGAGCATTTTAAAAACGGTTTCTACAACCACCTCTCTGGGCTAACAAACCCATCGACAAATCTACTGGTGTTGCAGGTGACTAAACACAGCCGCTACCACTTACAATTGGACAGCTCGCTTGCATATATACCACTATACTATTTAGAATTAAAATGTAATGGTAAAATGACATTTCTAAAACCAAGCTTTTATTTAAATAATGCTCTAAACGGACACTCAGAATGGCTTATCATAATGAAATTCGTATATATGTTATTTCATGTCTCTGCTGACCATTGATGAGATCCATCGTCAGGATCCACCCTGAATGCATCAACCAAGTCATGGTAAAACTTATAACCGTCTATCATAATAAAATGCATACACAACATCTTATGTCTGTGCTGTTGACCGTAACGTTGTAGAGTTAATTTATCTGGACCTAATCCTGATCCTGGATGTCAATTCAGGTCATACCATAAAATGCATTGTCATCGCAACTAAACCAACTTGTAAAAATTCAACTCCATAGAATAACTGAATAAATAAAATAAATAAATATCTGGGACATTATTGCACACATGGTCATCTGACCCCAAACTAAGCAAACCTTGTAATATGGTTGCCAGAAACTGATATGCGCAGTCACTTTTTCTCAGCTAGCTAATAGATAATTTTAATAATATAGCGAGTTATACATATATATTTTTCAATACATACTTAAATAGATATATTTATAAGGGAATTGGTTCTACTTTAGCTTGCAAGATTTGACCTAAACAAACAAATATACAAACATTGCAAGTTAATAAAAGGCTTGTAAAAAAAAATTGGTTGTTTGTAAAGTCGGTTTATGGACAATAATTTTACGTGATAAAGTAAACGTCACAAGCCGAACGCTTAGGGCAATCGTGCCTCTTTATCGCTTGTTCCGCGCTCTCGCTTGCACGCTCGGCTCAGGCGGAACGTGACAATGAGTCATGCTTTTTCGTGCGTGCAGCCAGCATGCTCATCGATTTATACGACGTTATCACGTCAAAAATGATGTTACCTTCCCAGTAATACTGTATATTTTCGATTGCAGTGTATGGAGTCTGCTTCTAAGGTATTCATATGAGCACTCTCTCAGTTGTATCACCCACTGGACTACATTATCTTCTGCTCGGGCAGCAAACACATGTCGTTTTTCAGGCTCATCTCTGTAATATAAAAATTATTTATTAGCTTCTGGTGAGCACAGTTTCAACGAATAACATCAAAACACGGAGATTATTGCACCTGACTTCGTCTCAGTTCAGAGCCAGGTTTTATTGCAATGCCTTAAGGTTTCTTTTAATTTTGGTAAGAGCTTTATCATAAGACTGAGTCAGCTAGGAGCTTGTAAGCAGCCAACACTGTAGTTTCCTGGGGTTCCCTACAATTTCTGTGTTCTTAATTTTTTTAAGAATAGTATCAATGAGTACCCTTTGTTATAGCCCTGGGTACATTTATTTTTTCTGTCTGGATTTCTCCTTTTTAGGGTTCCACACCCAAAGGGTGTAAACGGGACCCTATTACTAAGCCTCTGCTATCTGTCTGTCTGTCAGTCCGTTCTACATTTTAACAGCTGTATCATTCGAACCATAATAATT
Organism: Agriopis leucophaearia; assembly: GCA_949125355.1. Taxonomy (NCBI): domain Eukaryota; kingdom Metazoa; phylum Arthropoda; class Insecta; order Lepidoptera; family Geometridae; genus Agriopis; species Agriopis leucophaearia. Next base: position 7,925,576 of record OX421262.1, read on the forward strand.
GAAACTGCAATTGAAACTTTCACAGAATAATGTAATGTTAACTAAGAAATAATAATAAACTCAAAGCGTAATAACTAAAGGGTAAAATCTAAACTAACCCCATACAACAAAAGTTTTTTTTCACATATTTTTGTTCTAGTGTAAAAACTGTAATATGTACAAGTGTGAAATTTAGCATGATTATAGCCATCATCAGCCAGAAGACATCCACTGCTGAACATAGGCCTCCCCCTTCAACCTCCACACTGAACGACATCCTTCCATCTGCATCCACTGGATGCCTGCGACTCTTCCGATGAGGATGGTCCATGTAGTAATGCATGATTATAGTACACACTCCAAATGTTTTTAGTAAATAATTTAATTCTTACTTTTATTAATGATTCAGTACTTAAAATGTTTTCTCTCCCGAAGACACAAGTTCATTGATGGGATTAGAACCAGAATCATCAACTGTTGCTTTTACGGAGACATCAAGTCAAAACCACCTTTTTTAAATGTGAACTTATTTAGAATCAAACCTGTAAAAGATTAATCGTTTTGGAACTTACATGAAGGATATGGAAAATGAAAAGGGTATGCTTTGTCCATGTTCCATCTGTATAGAAGAGTTTTCCATAACAAACACACCGGCAGGATTTTTGGTATCAAACTTTCCCATTTCAGTTAACTTGAAGTAGAACAAGTAGTTGTTTATCAGTCGAAACCATCTTTCTTTGAATACTGCAATATGAAAGTAAACAGGTAGATAGTCGTTAAAACCACACAGCATAAAAATATTGCAATAAGCAGGTACCATGTACTATACTGCCCTCATAAGCTCAAGAGCAGTAACTCAAAAAAAAAATTAGATTTCTGTTTTTTCGCGCATCTGATAGCTTACAAAATTTCGAACCAGATGAAGTAAGCAAAATAACCGTATCTACATTGGAACATTGAAATAAAACACTAAACAATTTTTTTTTCTTTTAAAACTCATGTTTAAAAACTATGAATTCTAAACGAAATTACGGTATCTCATAAAACAATAATATTTGGTTTTTAAACATATATTTAAGAAATATATTGGTCCTAACATAGGCACATAAGTGAAAATAAATTATATGTCATTAAGGTAACGAAAAATCAACTTTCACAAAAACTCGATTATCTCGAAATACACCTGGGCTGAGATACCGCTCTTGGGCTTATGAGGGCAGTATAGTAGGACCAAGTTTTTTTATATTCTGAGAGCTACAACTAAGTCGTAAAAAGCAGAATGAAATAATTTTCTTTTCATTTCTCCTTTTAGCACAGTAATTTAATTAGTTGATTGAATCAGGCATAAGCGGAATTACACTAGAGATTCATCAGAAAAACAGTTTTCAGTAATTATTTGTCAAATAACCTATCAATAGTGATCAGAATTAACATCTGATTAAACAATAAAATTAATACAAAATCTCATTGTTTTGACTACATCTCATCATGGTAAGGAAACAGAAAACAGACAGGACATGAAACACACTATGGGGTTTTTAAAGGTTGCATGTTGGCTGAGTGGCTAGCCCTAGTACCAGTTTTAGGCCACCCGAAGGCCTATGACATGCCCAAATTATTGAATCGGGACATACCTACAGTTAATGAGTTATCCAAACCGCAGTTACCACTATACAATTATTTTACCTTAGTCAGATAATGGGAATATTGGGAATCATTTACGTATTCAATACAAGGTTGAGTCACGAAAGGACAATCTAAAAATAACTGAGTGGAATGCAAAGTGAAGGCAATTTTACTGTAACAATGTTTTCTAATACTGACCTGCCTGATGACGGTAACTGCCATTAGAAACCTTCTTGTAGTTTAATCTCCCTTCTATCACACATGGTTGGTCGCTCAGTTGAGCCAGTTCACGAATATTACATTTCATTTGGGCGAGTGAAGTAAACTTCGTGTCTTCGTGGTCAAGCAATCGAAATGTAACAACGTACCTACAACTTAATAATATCTACGTGAACGACATTTGTTTTATATTTTTATGAAGACTATTTACTAAGAAATTTAGATACTTTTGAATCCCACAATTTTATCAATTTTTAACAGTAGGTATCCCATATAATTCCCTTTCCGCCTTTCCCAGGTCAACAAACTAGCATGACCACTTTTTGTTCAGCGATTCTACTAAAATAATTCCTGAATTCTACTAAATACATTTTAAAAATTCTACTTAATTTCTACCGCTCCTAATAATAAAGAAGATCTTCGTGCATTCTTTTCCCAACATTAATCGATAAAAGCAATATTATACACAATGGCTGCAGATTTTATTTTGCAAGAAAATGGTCCTTAATTATATTATAAAATAGATGTAGCTCGTGGTCTTACTTATATTCTCTTTAGCTCGTGGTTTACTAATATACTTAGCCAGTTCTGCAAACATCGATAGATGGCTCTGACGAGATATGTATTTTTTTTTGCATTTGTTCATTGAAACCTACAATACAAGGTAGAGAAGATATTTTATGACACTGCGAGGCAAGGCCACTTTGTATTGAGTTGTGGAAAAACAAGTACTTTGTTATATGTACGGTTTTCTGTTTAATGTGGACACGTTAATATTCTATAGATACCTACCTATTCTCTGTTCTATGAGAATAAGCAAGTTGTTTACTGACCTTTCTGCGTTTGTGGTTTTGAAAAATCTGCACATCCATGTCTCGTCAACGCCATCTATTGCATTTTTATGAACTATATATATTATTGAACTGCCTTTCTGCAAACCGCCCATTAAAAAACCGATAAAAATATATATATAAACAACGTAGAAGCAGAATGACAATAGAGATTCGTCAGAAAAACAGTTCCACAATGTAACGCCTGATTTAATCAACTGTAATAAAGGATTACACTTTTTACCGCATGACTCCTACTAAAAAAGTAGAAATTTTATAGAAGTGTTCTGTTTTACGCTACCATTGTTGTGCAATTGTTGTGTTGCACGTCGAAATTGACAACTGGCAGTAAGTTTTTTCCCGATCCTAACTACACATGCTAATGCCATTAGGAACATAGTGCCTCGTCTTACGTATTTTATTGGTTCAACTACATTTTTTATATTATCAATATAATATATTAGACAAACATTATTATGTTTTTTATCAATGGTCTACTATTATGACTTTTTTTCCATAGAAGCCTCTTGTAAAGCTTCCACCACTTCTCTGAGGCATGAGTTTGACTTGAGAGTGACTATACTTGACTCTGACTTGTTTGCCGCTATTTAATACTGTGTAAAGTTGATTAATATTACGAATGAAGGACTCTGTACCCATGGTCATATCGTCTGTCTGCCACCAACCGGGAACATCAGCCGGGCAGGGCCAAAAACGAAAGAAAAAAAGTTAAACATGTGCTTGCCTTTGAAGCCTCGATTTTTATGTTTTGCTATGTCTGTCTGTCTGTAGTGTAGTTAAATGTTTTTTCATGTTCTAGTTCAATTCTCAACAAACAAAACAAAGCTCTAATAAATTGTCCTAACTGGGTCTAAATAATTACTAATTTATAGCTGTTGAGCTGTATTGAGATAACTGGTAATTTGAAGTAAATGTGAACGATGGATTTGTTCGTAATCAACAGGTTGGACTTATATGAATATTTTTGTAATACTGTGTTGTATCTTATAATTATACACATTAGACCAATATATATTTTACCTCAGGAAACACGCTGTCCTACATTTCACGCCAAATTTAAAATATATTTTCAGTGCAGTGCAACAATTGCTAATAGTAACTTAATGCTTTTGCAGATACAGAGAAACAAACGACGATGTCGACATTACTGAACAGGAGACAAAACATTTAGAAAAACTAAAACAATCCATTGAAGAAAGGAAGAGAGCACATGTGAAAAAAGCAACACCTGATGTAATAACATTGACAGCACGTAAGGAAAAAGAAGATCCTGAAAATAGTGGTACTAAGGTTGAATTGCAATCCAAAACCAATCTCACTGTAGAAGTTGAGGAGCTCCTACCTAAAAAGCCAACGAAGGAAAAGGCAGAAAAACACTCGCAGGAATTCAAAGTTTTAGGAGTCAACAATGACTTTGAAAGAAAAAGTAAGGTAGGCATCAGTATGCTTATTTTATGAATAAATATCTGAGACATTTTTGCACTCATGGCAATCTGACCCAAACTAAGCAAAGCTTGTAATATGGCTGCCAGAGACTGATATAAGTTCATATATATACTTAAATAGATATTAACACCCAGATGTAGAGCAAACACAAATGTTCATCACATCAATATTTGCTCTAAGTGGTAACCACCTTCCTTTAATGTATAAAGTGTGCGTGTGTTTTATGTATATAATATGTTTATTTAACAAACTTATTTATTTCCAGGTATCGAGAGTCCTGCCACACTGGTTGTCTCACCCCTACAGTGTGTCTACAGATTTGCAGAATCTAAACTGCCGTGTCGATGCCCAGGACTGGCTTCACAGCACACTTAAGGCAACATTGTTGTCTGAAGGGGTTACTAATTTATTTCCAGTGCAGAAGCAAGTTGTGCCTTTTATTCTGAAACAACACAGAATGCCATATCCTTTACAGCCACATGACATTTGTGTTTCTGCTCCCACTGGAAGCGGAAAGACATTATCATTTGTCCTACCAATTGTACAGGTATGTTAAGTAGAATATTCCTTTTGTAACCTGATTTCATTTAGAGGCTTTAGATGACATTAGAGGATTAGTATAAAGATTGTGCCATGAAGGCCTCCCACTAGATGGTCTAACAGGTTACATAAGGATGCAAATGGCAGGCTGTTGTTCAGTGTGGAGTTCTAAGCGTGAAGCGTATGTTCAGTAGTGGATATCTTCTGGCATTTTTGACGAGATAATAACGCATAATTTCTCAAACACTGCCCATTTGAGTTGGATTCTTCGGGCAACGTCTTTGCCTAAGAGCTACATAACCTCTTAAGTTAAATGATGAATTTTCAAATTGGATTGAAAATTAGTCAATATTTTACTATGACTAATGTATGATTTTTTAATGACAATATTCGTGATTTGAATTTGTCTATAATGGGTGGTTTTGCGAAATGCAAAAAAATTGTTTATATAAATGCGATAGATGGCATTGACGTTACATGGATCTGAAGATTTTGCCAAACCACTTACAAAAAAGGTCAATAATTTTTTTTTTACTTATTCTCTAGACAGACAATCTGCCTGTCATGTATTTTTTTAAATGTGTGACACTAGGCTTGCTTAAAAAAAAAGAGAATCATGTCTCCTCAGCTCCATCTATCTATGGCAAACCCATGTTTACCTATTACCACACTAAAAAAATTCAGTGAGGTATTATGAAAACAACAGCCAACAAAACTTATCTGAGGGTGACTTTTGCCCACCTGTAATGTGGGGTTACCATGGGATGACCCGTGATTCATTGAGCGACGTTAACGAAAAGTTATAATTGGTCATCAGGCGAGGCAGCCCCAAGGGGTTTCAAGCGTCTCCAAGCAATGTTTACCTACATATACTTTTTGATTAAGTACAGAATATTAAAAAGTGACATTACCACATTTTTTTAATTTACTCTGTTTAATTCTGTAATGTAAAACCTAAATTGATATCATATTTAAGAATTGTGATTGTTTCATTAACTCTCAGTCATGCTATTTCAACTAATTTTTCAGATTCTAATAAATGAGATAGGATGTGAAGTGAAAGCTTTAGTTGTTCTGCCAGTGCAGGAACTAGCAGCTCAAGTTGCAAAGGTTTTCAAGAGATATTGTGCCAAGACTAACCTTAGAGTGGCTTTGTTGGGAGGCTCAACACCCTTGCACCAGGAACAACAAAACATTGTCAAATACAGTATGTTTCATAGTGTTTAACATGGTTTTATAAGCTTTTATACTAATCTTCGATGTCAAATTTATCCTAATTATTGTCATACCAATTTGGAACTTTGCAAATATGTGAAATCCAGATGAAAATATAATAATTTGTTACCATCGAACTAATCTCATGATGGAGCCGGAGGGTGGACGGTGGAACTCTTAAATGGCTACTATTAAATTTCTTGTGTTTGGGCTCATTTGCTTTGTTTTAATGTGTCCCATACATTATACTTGATGATGAGGGTCTGATGATGCAGCTGGGAGGTGGGTAGTGGAACTCTTTAGTACCAGTAAACCCCGATTTGATGATTCTTTGGTTTGTTTTAACAAGTCACTTGAGCATGTTTTTCAACTATAATAAATATACAAGATTCTTTAAAATTCATTGATTTGTTGATCATTGATTTTGTTATAGTGTTAAATCTATTCTCCTTTTCAGCTGAATCTTTAGGATGGGTCAGTGAAGTGGACATCATAGTATGCACAGCAGGACGATTGGTTGAACATTTACAAAACACCGAAGGATTTTCATTAAAGCATCTAAAATTCTTAGTTATTGACGAGGCAGATAGAATAATGGATCATATACAAAATGACTGGCTTTACCATGTTGACAAAAACATCAAATCAGGCAATGAGCTTATGTCGGGTCGAATGTCAAATTTAAATTGGCAAACTCTTATAGAACAGAAATGTCCTCCGCACAAGCTGCTCTTTTCTGCAACTCTGTCCCAGGATCCTGAGAAACTGGAGCTGTGGGGATTGTTCCAACCGAAGCTCTTCTCTGCAGCTCCCATCAGCGACATTGATGACGAAGATCAAATTAGATTATATGCCACACCTGCAGAGTTAAAGGAGAACTATGTCAGTTGTGAAGCTGAGAATAAACCGCTTGTTCTTTATCACTTTTTGGTTGAAGAAAAATGGGACAAAGTGTTATGTTTCACCAATGCTGCTGAATCAGCTCATAGGTTGGCTGTTTTGCTAAATACCTGGGGCGGGGATAAATTGAAGGTTGCAGAACTATCTGCAGCTTTAGATAGACCTACCAGAGAAGCTGTACTGAAGAAGTTTACACAATCTGAAATTAATGTGTAAGTTTTTTTATAATATTTTGGTTTGATGATTTATCGTCTTTATCGTTGAGTTTTTGTTCCCAATGACAGCGAAGCTAAAAGGAAGCCCTTACAGCCTAAACACTGCAATAGTTATTGACAAGTGAAATGTTGATTGAAGTGGACAAGCAAAACACTTGTTACCATATTACTCCGTCAAATTAACCTTCCGTGAAAAATTATCTAACTGATGGGTAAAAACCGCATCAAAATCCGTTTCGTAGTTGAGAAGTTAGCGGATATATAGATAGACAGGTGCGGAAAGCGACTTGATTTTATACTATGTAGAGAAGAGATAGAGAAACCCACACTCAGCAGTCACATCTATCTCATTCGCACATTTTCAACCCTTTTGAAGATAAAAATCACTGAAAGAAATTTAAAATACACAGATTGGGCAATATTTTTAGAATTTAGTAAGGAATTTTCGTGTTCATATTTTATAAGATGGCAGAGGAGATTTTATTCTATCTCTTATCATATGTACATCATTAAACACTACCCAAATTTTTTTCTTTGCGTCATCAGGTAAAAGAGTACATACTGGATAACAGTAATTTTTACTTTCGCGATTTGAACACATGTTTTAATATTTATCGGGTTTTTTTTGGTCGAAACGTCGAGCGAAAGGTATCTATTTTAACCTAAATTTAATATTGCGCGATAAGTCCCGATAAATATTAAAACATACTGGATGACACTGAAATATACGACATTTAGTGCTCGCTGTAACAACGTCGTGATTCGTGATTCTTCTACTCTACCTTTTCTTTTCTTTATTTTTATTTTTTTGACTGCCCAGATGGCCCTGTTAGTTGTGAACATGCCTTCTGCAGTTGGGGGCGCGGGTTCGATTCCCACCTAGGACAAACATTCATTTGATGAACATTCGTGTTTTTTCTATATCTGAGTGATAATATCTATTTAAGTAGTTATTTAAAAAAATATGTATGTTTATCAGTCTCTGACAGCCAAGTACAAGCTTTGCTTAGTTTGGGGCCAGATGACCATGTGTGCAAAAATGCCCCTAATATTTATTTATTTAATTAAGTTTTTTTTTTATCATCAGATTGATTGGAACTGATGCCTTAGCGAGAGGCATTGACATACCAGATTGTAACTATGTGGTGTCGTATGACCCGCCGAGGAATATTAAAACGTACATTCATCGAGTAGGCCGCACCGGCAGGGCAGGCCGGATAGGACAAGCCGTCACCATATTGCTTCCTAATCAGATCAATCTGTTCAAGGTAATAAATAACACAAACTTTTCAGGGTCGGAATAGACTAGTTGACTGATTCTTTTTTATTACATCTCAAAAAATCTAATTAGGAATCATGTCGATGTACAAAAATAAAATTGAAATTAATTCTAAAATTAGGAAGGTCATCCTCCCCTCTCAATCCCTCCCAAAAACTTTAAACACTTAGAACTTATAATATATATCTTAGATGAAATGTAATTCTCATCTACATCTTAGAACTTTACCAGCCGATTTTAATTATTTTTTTGGGTATGTATTATAAATATTTATATTTTTAGCTAAGCTTGATAATCAAACACCATGTACCCTATTGACCAAAGCGGAGTGTTGCGACGCTAAGTGAAAATGTCTTTTCTTGACTAATAGGAAACCGATAATGAGTTCCTATTGGTATAAACATTTCCACTTAGCTCCGCACCACACATCTATGGTGGATTTCCGCCCTTATCTGTGAGCAACTTCGCTATTCATAGGGTTACCATCCTTCCAGATTTGTCCGGCCATTGCCGAGCCTTTAGCCCTATGTCCGGCTTTTTTAGCTTGGGCGATGTAATACGAGTTAATCTTCTGTTAAAAACTAACCGACATACTAAAATGTCTGTACTTTTATTTAAAATGTCTGGACTTTTATTTAAAATGTCTGGACTTTTATTTAAAATGTCCGCCTTAGTCAGAAACTTCAAATTTTGATATGGTAACATAACTTGGCCTTTCCAAGCATTTGAGTGTACATCTCGGTTACAATCGCAGAAAAACGAGGTTGCAACCACAGACATATAATACCAAGCAGAACCAACAAGCCACAAAAATATTGATGCAAAATACACTACATATACATTACACGCAAACATTTGCAAAACGCGGGCCGGACTCAAGGACATTCTTTTATAATAGTGCTAACAGATACTATTAGATTGTATCTGAAATGTAACGTCACAAAATTTACGACCCCTCCCTACCCTTGTCAGTCACACTTCGTCGACCCCTCCTCCCCTCCTCTTTATGTGATGGAATTTATGGATGTTCCCATTGGGTATTAATATTCAAACACACCAGACCAAGTCAAATCATTTATTTTTGTATAAAACAATTTACCAGATGTGTCATGTGGTTGCAGGATCTGAATTCGATGGAAATGAGGTATTCTGAAGCTCCCGCAAAACATTTTTGCCAGTAACACCTCTTTTTGTGGCTTTCTTTTCACTTGGTATGTTATCGCTCTGAAAATTATTACATGCAAGTTATCATAATGTAGTTAGTACAACTTGAGATTCATGATAGTGATAGCGACTGTTCATTGAAAACTGTTGTTCCAATAAGCATTACACCTCGTACTCTCTAAGGATTGTACGGAAACCAGTCCGGTCGAACAAATGTGCCTCTAAATGCTTTGAGCACAACAAACTTGTCGCACTGGGCTGCCAATTTTCTTGATTCAAATTCTTCAACCATGCGTTTCTCAACTCTTCATCCTTGGGAAAATCTAAAATGTAATAAAAATGTTTGTTACTTGACATATGTCTAAATAACCCTTTAATTACACTATCTAGATCACTACGTATATATATGACATGAACCACAATAGGTAGGTAGGTACATTATTTACATTACTTAAGAAAAGCAGCTAGTAATTAATGAAAAAGGTTCATGTCATCATAATCACATCAAGCTGAATCATCTATTTTAATTATACTTCTGAAATACGAATTCTGATTCTGAAATAAATTCCCTGGACAATGTCTAAATACCGTAAACGTAAAACAATGATCGATACAATGAATTTTTAAAGAAAATAACTTATACTATTTTAATTATACTACTGAAAGGAGTATTACATTCTCTTGGCTACTGAATACGTTCCCTGGACAATGTCTAAGTACCTCAAACGCCAAACAATGATCGAATCAATATTTTTTTAAAGAAAACTACTTATTAACTTTTATTACACCCACCAAACTTGTACATTTATGAAATTGAAAGAAACACAACCTTTCCAAGCCTTCAAATTGTAAAGTTTATGAAAAATAACAAGAAAAAATAGCAATTCAAAATAATCTCTATTATAACACACGAAACTTACGTGTGAAACGTTATACCGGGTGGCATCTTATGAGATGAATTAAAACACATGAGGACATTGCACTTCACCATAGTATTTTCGTATCTTTTAAATCAAATATGTAAAAATAACTTTTATTTTAGGTAATTTTTGCAAGCCGTGGTTTTCGCTGTCAGCCTTCTGTCAGAATATTGATGCTTACCAAAATGGTGACTTGGAACACCGTACCACATGCTCATTTTTTTCTATTATGTTGCAACGTTACGACAAAACGAGATACGAATATATGATTTTTGTGTAATCGAGAGAGATGCAAACATAACTGTTTTTGCGAATGTAGTTGTAAAAAACATGTTCAGTCTGTTCTGTATTAAATGTCTGTGGTTGCAACTAAAACACAGACTTTATCTTTAATTTTTGTAAATTTGTAAGGAAAGTTTTGACCTGCGTCAATAAAGCGGAGCCAAAAGCAAAAAAAGTTTCGACAGTCAAGTTTTGACCTGCATCAATAAAAAGAAGCCAAAAGCAAAAAAGTTTCGACAGACATTTTTAAAAAGAGAGTTGGCTTACAAAATTTAATTTTAAGTTTATCGCATATTAAGTACATATCTGTGTTAAGTACGTAGATATTTATATCTGCCCCACCTTGTTTTGGACAACTATTATTATTTTCTCATCTAAAATTAAATTTTTAGGATATTTTGAAATCCGGCGGCAAAGCAGAAGTACCAAGCATCGACATTTCGGCCGAAGATTTGAGTCATATTTCAGAAAGTTATGAGTATGCGATGCAAGAGACTAAGAAGCTTATTCATACAGAAATCAATTCAAAAGTACAGAAGTCTGTAGAGTTAAAACGAAGGTTTAAATCAAAACTGCAAAAACAAAGAGGAAATAAGTGATAAATTCAAGATTACCTAGTTAGTTAAAATACAATTTTCAAAATGGCCTTTGTTTTATTTTTGATTCTTGTGCTGAAATTCTATATATTTCATTATTTTACAATGTACTGGAGCCTTACACCCAACTCTAAACGCGGGCCCGAATAGGTGCAGTTTTCAAAATCACGCTAACGCCATTTGCGGTCGCATGATTATGCAAACTGAACCTATTTGGGCCCGCGTTTAGACTTGGGCGTAAGGCCCTTGGACTTAAAAACTAAATCTGTAACATAGTACACAGACCTGTTAGGATGCTGCAATCACTGCAATGAATAGGCATATTTATATCACACAGCCCCGTTAGCTTAGTTGGTAGTGAACCTGCCTTCTGCGCTTAGGGGCGTGGGTTCGTCCCACCTAGGACAAACATTTGTTTGTTCTACGTCTGGGTGTTAATATCTATTTAAGTATGTATTTAAAAATATATATGTATGTATATCAGTCTCTGGCAGCCATATTACAAGCTTTGCTTAGTTTGGGGTCAGATGACCATGTGTGCAATTTGGTGCAATTTCATTAATGCAGCGAAGTTGGACTGATACCTTTGTACCCATAAATTTAGGATGTCAAAATTTTAGGTCTATGTTTGTACCTAATGTTTATATTTAAAAAAAGGTTCATATAAATTTCATTTGTGCCTGAGAATAATAAATACATAGGTTGCATATACAAAAAATAGTTTTTAGCTACTCGCCAGTAGATGGCGCTAAAATTATTTACCTCAAATAATTTTATTCTGTGGCCGGTTTTAGCCTTTTTCTTAAATTAATTATAATTCCTTTTGCTATCAATGTCACTGTCAATTAAATTTCATCGGAAAAGAAAAAAAAACGATCAAAATTGCATGCCCGTTATTGGCCCGTTACATTTGAAATGAAAATAATTTTAGTTCATAGATCAGAAACAGAGTATATATCGGGAAAGTTTAGTTGGTGATAGAAAATTTCCGAAACTTGAATATTGTGTAATAAATTGCAAATAAACACGTAAACTATATCTACTGAACCAATGACTATCATAAACTCCACAATCAAAAAGCTAAGTAAGCTAGAAAGAACTAATGTGCTGCAAGCAAAGTTTTTTTACCCAAAAGTAATTATATTTGAAGATGCTACCACTTTCCGTATATTGGATTTGGAAGAAAAGAAGGAAGACCTCACGGAAACAGAACAACTATATAAAATGAGTGAAGAAATTACTGATTCGGCTTTGCAAAATCATTTCCTCTGGGTAGCTCTAAAATCTGGTAAATTTCTAGTCACTGACTTACTGAATGGTCAGCAAATGAATATCATCATAAACAACTATGCGAATCTGAAGTTTCAACAAACAAATACCAACAATTTCTTTTTCAAAAGTGATGGTGGGGAGTATCTCAGCGCTCCATACAGCACATTGGAGCTGACAAAATTAAGTGCAGAAGGTGAATGTGAACATAATGTACGGCTGAAGAAATTCAACATAAGCCAAGAAGAAACAAAACAATATCGGGCTACTGATGTAAATGGAATACTGTATTATATTGAAGCAGGAAGCCTCATATGCCAGTGTCCACTAACAGGACTAAAGGAAACACTATCATGCCAGATGCCTTTGAACTATGCTTTATCTTGGGGAGATCAAATTATTCTGTCTGATAAATCCAAAATGTGGATTTTGGATTTGAAAAATATGGATGTTCTTTTTGAATTCGAGAGTGAAAAAACGTACTTCATGCCTGTGATGGTGCATAATAACATTTTCTACTATCTTGCGGATAATGACCAGGAGGTATTATTGTTTTGTCTAGACTAACATTTTACATTCTTTGTTTGACCACAGCGTACCTGATGTAGACTAACATTTCAATTTCTTTATCTTTGACTATAGTTTACCTTATGTAGACTAATATTTTACTATATGTTTGACCATAGTTTACCTGATATAGACTAAAATTTTAGTTTCTTTGTTTGACCATAGCTTACCTGATGTTAAGGGAGTTTGTGGTTGAAGATGGTAAAAAGGCTTAGCCTGGAATGGAAATATACTTTCAAGTGAGGTTTCCGAGACAGGTGCTTGGTGACAGAGTTTCAACTTGGGGGTGGTCAGTAGCAGGCAGGCTCAAGAAAGTGCGCTGCCACCATACTATGATTTTTATGTAGGTGATGGCTTTTTGTTAAACTCTTATTTCATTTTGCCTATTTTTATGAAATTGTACTCATACTAATAATATAAATAAGACAGTGAGTTTATTTGTTTCTCACACATCATCAGAGATTTTTTTCATACAGATTCTTGGAGAGCCAGAGAGTGCCATAGAGGATACTTTTAACTGTAGAATAATGTAGGGTTGCCGAGGGAATGTCCACATGGCTAAAACTGCAGACTTCAGCTAGTAAAATATAAAAGCTTATGGACCTACAAACAGCATTAATTAAGCACCCAATTTAAAATACATAATACATCTTTGTTACTTTACAGGTGTGCGTATGCCAAGCACGGATTTCCACAATACCTGCACCTGAAAACGATGACAACCAAGATTCGGGAAACCTGGCTAAAACTGCGTCATCCCAGGAAGCTCTTGTTCATGAGCTAAATACCATTATTAATGAGTTGATTGCAGCAGGTAAACCAGCTCCTATCACGCCTCAATTGCAAACACTCTTTGATAATATTGAGGCTTTAGATGTACTCATAGATGCAGCTCTAAAACTTTATAACTTCAGCAGCGTATATAAACCAATTTTATACACACTGCAAAAAAGATTGTTCTCAAGAAACGATGCAGACTTGATTCACAAATTATCCAACATACTCATTAAGTTAGATCTGATTGAATACATAATGTTCAGGGGTAATACCAACTATGAAAATATTAATTTACTAGAAATGGATTGCAAACAACTATGCATTTCTTTTATATCTAAAATGGACTTCGATATTGCTTCAATATGCTGGTTGAAGTACTCTGAATTAAAATTAACACTGTTATCCGAGGATATCATAGAAATTTTAAATGCCATACCATTTAACACAAAAATGAGTGCCATTATAATATGGTTTAAAAATTTTGTACCTTCACTATTGGAACAAAATCCTTTTTACATAGATTTGTTTGTAAGATGGGCAATGGAAAGGATATTTATCCTAGAACAATCAAGTTACTGGCCGAAGATAGGACTAAAATTTATTGAAGAAATTGCAACAGTTTTAGAATCTTCCTTGAAAATTATATATGTCAGGCCTATTTCCATGGATGATTTAGATATACTAAAAGACAGAATAAATTACATACTTGAGTTGAAAGAAAAATACAAGATCAACTTGTTATTGAGCGAACTCAGTTCTCAAAGCCCAAGTGAAGTTGCTCTTATTATGTTGAGGCGTTGTTATACTGAAGATCTCCAAGCATTCTTGCAGGATTATTTGCCTACATATGCTACTTGTCATTTGTTTGATATGGATGAGGTTTTACGAAATTTTGTAGAAAGTGAGACTGCAAGTAGTGGCGGTACAGTTGATGGAGTTCGCTTGGAAATGATTCTCAATTCTTTTCGCTCCCTTAGTAATAAATTAGAGTGTCTTCTAAATGTTCTCAAAGTGCTTGATGTACCATGGAATTCAACTGTTCTACAATTAGCAATCAATGCAGCGGCCTCGGCCACTAAAGATTTTACAGTTTCCGATTCTGATCACATTTTGGCTCAAGAAATACAAAAAGAACTGAACTATGCTCATGTTAAAGTAGTTTTGAAAAAGTATAACTTCCCCTTGACTTGCACTGAATATACACTGGTATTACACAGATTGGTTAATCCATCAGTTGTCGACTTAAAAGACCTAAAGGCTATAACTACTGTGATGTCCTCCCATGTTGCAAACTATGGGAATGCTTTATACATCAACAAATGCCTTGAGAATTGTGATACAAGATCAGCTTTAGCATTCTTCCAAGATTTGCCTATTGTGGAAAAAAATATACTCATAAAAACTACAATGACGAAATTCGAACAAATAATAAATGGAAGTTCTCAGCATAAAACAGTAGAAAGAAACTACATAGATTTCATGAAGGGCACACATATGCTTAATGATATTCAAATAAAGAATGTTGATAATCTATATCATTTGAAGAATTCCTACAGCATTGAACTTGATATGAATAGTATTTATAATGAAAAAATCTGTGCCCATAAATACAACAGTTGGTTACAACATGACGAAAATGCTAGAGCTAGCTCTGGTAGTGGTACAAGCATGTCTTGCTTGATTCAGACTTGTGAAGTGAAACCTTCCTCTTTATTAGCATTGCTACGAGGTGTGTCTGGAACTCATCAAGCACGGACTTTAGTAGAAACTTTAATAAAATCATATCCAGGACAAAGCAATTTTAAAGAAAATATTTCATCAGTTCTGTCACAATTTAAAGATGGTCAAAATACCTCTTTCTTGCTAGAAGCTTGCAACATACTGATTGAACTCTTAAACAGATGTGAAGAAGATCATTTACATGGTCTGATGAAACACCTATCTACATTAAATGCTCTTATAAACGCTACTGTCACGATCAAAAATCTAACCGTTACATGGAAATTCAATTACATGTTCTTGCCTATGTCATCTGGAGCCGCAATTAACGAATTTATTGATTTCTTATCAAAAGATATATCAGTGCAGAACACTGTTGAAGAGGAAATGTTGAGCATTCAAGCTAAATGCGACTTTATCCCATTTCGAATTATTTCAAGTGCAGTCACTAGTAAGTCAAATGACGATTTGACAAAATATATTGCACAATTTAATGGCAAAATATTCAAAAGACTATTGTCAAG
This sequence comes from Agriopis leucophaearia, assembly GCA_949125355.1. Taxonomy (NCBI): domain Eukaryota; kingdom Metazoa; phylum Arthropoda; class Insecta; order Lepidoptera; family Geometridae; genus Agriopis; species Agriopis leucophaearia. The sequence goes on from OX421262.1 coordinate 7,941,664, forward strand.
AGTGGTAGCAGCACAAGAACTGGATGAAGTTTTATTGACAATTTTGCTTGTTCTTCTAAAGAACAATGAAAATGAAGACACAGATTTTTGCCTACTGGAGCTTTTAAGAGGCCAAAGCGAATCTTTGACGCCGGCTCTCACTGAATACCTATCAAGCCCTTCGATTTGCCAGATATTCAACACCAACATTCAAGGAAGTCCAGTTGCATACCCCCCTCAATATATACTTAAATCTAAATTCAATATAAATCTGTCTGAAATTACTCTACCGGAAAATAATGAAGAAACCTGGGATGTGAAAGTAATACTATTTTACATACTTAAGCAGCACCCAGATACGACTTGCGAAAGACTCATTGAACTGTGTAGAGCATTATCTGTCTCTATAAATGATGGTTTGTCTCTACAGTTGATATCATTATTGTCAACTTGGGATTTAAAGTACAAAATCTTTTGTGATGAGTTAGGCTATCGTCAAATCAACATTGAGAATGACACAAGTCTATTTGAAAGATGTGCTGTTATTTGGGATAATATAGACAATAAAGACTTTCTGAAAGATGTATTGAAAGATTTCTGGAAGAATGGGGAAGTTACATTACATGGACGAGTCGTCTCTGTAAATCCATACTACTATGAGGTGTTTGTTTGCATACATCATTTAATATTTGGTGCAACAATGGACTCGAACAGGATGAAAGAATATTATTTGCTTAACTTTTTGAAAGACTACAAAAGAGTGAGTACTCCGAAACAATACGAGTTTGAATTGTTCTCAATTAAAGGAATGTTTCCTGAAATAGGTCATTACCGATTACCTTTTCATCTATTTATGCGTGATGATATGTGGTCTAAGTTAAAATCCGAAATAACGCTAGAAACATATGAGCGTTGGTTACCGGTGGTTTCTTTGCTTTCACTTGATAAAGATTTGCAAATTGCTAAAGATATGATCTGCAGTAATGCATTGAAACAAACTATGACTATGAGAAAGCGAGATGACAGTACTGATAATGATGCCAAAGAAAAAGAACCATGGCGATTGACAAGCCGAGAAGAACCTTTGCTTCGTGCTGCACATCGTTGTGTTAGACATATAGCAAATATGGAATGGGCTGGTGCATGTCTTTTTTATGTCTTACAAGGATGCACACGGGGAGCAGATCAAGTAGCTGCAGCTCATCTTTGCTATCAGTTTGCACAGCGCTGGGCTGCGCTACAACCTGGGAACCGAGCTGTCAAACAAATGGATCGCCTACATTCTACGCTTTCTACTCGTCACGTCTTATTCAAAATAGATTGGGCGTGTGAAGAATTAGTTCGTTTATCAACAGAGCCCGCTCAGCTTATACAAACATTGTATTTGCACCCTGAATTCGTTAATAAAATAGCTCGCCATGATGTCAACCGAGCAGTAACTGAAATTGCTGACAAAAATAACATTAACATTAGTTCAATAAGAATTCAAATTTTAGAAAACTTACTAAACAAATCAATTGAAAACAGAAAAGACGAACGATCCGCACTCAGTTCGAAAGAACTAATGACTGCAAAATATATACTGAAAGCAACTTGCCCTAAAATGGGTGCAATTTACTTGTCGCGAATTGCCTTTGACGATGATAGTGATTACAACAAGTGTAAAAAGATGCGGGCTCTTCAATGTCTAATGAGTGTAGTTGAACCAGATACTGCTATGAAAGTAACAAATAGAGAAAGAGACGCTTTGTGGATATCACTCTTGGAGCTTCTGAGTACAGTAAAGCTAGAAAACATTGATATGCCTTGGGTTGTAGTAACCTTTATGCAAGACAAGTGTCGTGCTTTAGAACAGTTATTACAAGCTATTGATGGTAACCTTGATGGCCTCAAGATAACCGCTGATCTCGCTTGCCACTTCGGAAATACGCGAATCATCCGAAATCTGATTCCTCTGCTTCTTCGTGCTGGTTTAGTTGAGGAAATCATACCATTGCTTCTAAAAATTGCCGGCCCTCCTGATGCTGTGATATGCGCCGCTTGGCGTGCTGTTATATTGTCCCCATTTCAACGTGCAGATTACCCGATAACAGAACGGCAAAAACTTAAATGTATTAACGCTCTTAATTTGCTACCAATTTGTCCAATCATCAAAGATGATGATTTGAAAGATATATGGAAGAACTGTGTCAGGTTGAAGAGTTTTGGATTGGGGTGTTTGGTGTTACCTTATATGACACCTCATGCTCGTCATTCGTTGTCAGAACTGCATAAAATAGATAGAAGGAACTTAATTGCGAGCTTGAAAAATTTACATGCTGACACATATCTGGTTTCTGGAGCTATGCATGTCATAGAAAGAATGGCATCTAAAGTTTATAAATAGGCTTATACTTTGTGTATGGAATAATTATTGTACTCTCTTATGCAAAGCACGCTCGATGTTCTGTAAAAACTTTGTCTCGCCTTTGGTCTATCCTTTTACGCGTAACACTTCTCGAGAAGACTTCTCTTCGGGGAAGTCGAGATCATTTTATATCATAAATCAGGTTAACAAGCCTTTATGCACAAAAGGCATTAAGATATAAATGCGTAAAATCGCGTGGTACACCTTTTTTTTTTATTCAGTAATAGGCTTTGCGTTTGACCGCCAACTCGCTTGATGTTAAGCGCGATGCGGTCTACGACGGCGCACGCTTGCCCAGAAGAAACCGATTCACTCGAGATTTGAAGACACCCAAATTGTAACCATCGGGGAACACCCATTCCGTGCGCTGCCGGAACTTCCACAGACTAGCAGTTCGCACAATAAAAGTGGAATCAAAGTGCTTCGTACGGGTTTTCGGAATGTCAACCATGAAGCGGTGTCGATTTTTCGTTCCCGCTATGGTAGTCCGATAGAAAAGACGGTAGACACCTCTCTAAGACACCTATCCCTGACAAGGTATCCCTACTGATAGGGATAAGTGAAAAAAAAAAACACTTAGATCTACCGGGAGGGATAGGTGGAATCTCTTAGTTCACTTATCCCTACTAAATAAAATAAAACATGTTTTTGTATCAATTATGCTATATCATTTGAATTATTTATGTTTTTTACTTGTACCAATCGTAGTATTTGCAACCTCCATTTGAATTTTGTGCTATGATGTCTTATACTATATGCTTGCTCTCATTTTGAGGTGGCTTTAATTTTTGAGTTATCGATTGCTACTGTTTTATCGAAGTTTAAATAGTTTAGCAGGACAACCAAATTTAAATTACGTTAATTAATTTAACTTCATTTTATAGTCGGGAATAACATAAATAATAAAAAATAACAGAATTGATAACAAAATATACCAAAAAAAAAACCCTACCATTTCGACTAGCTAGGTAGGGGGTGTACCACTCGCGTGAAACTTGTGTCACATTATAGTTAGTAAATTGTAATTATATCATAGTGTAAGTGGCGATAGTCATCTAAGTATAGTAGGTGTCTATTATGTAATACCATATAACAATAAAATTATAAGTTGTACAAATTGGAATATTTCAGTTTTATTTACCCTATAACCTGTTATAGCAAGAATATATAGTTGAGATGTATACTTACTACAGCTTACACTCGCGAGATGCGAAACTGTGTTTCTCTTTTACATAGCAAAAAAGCAACGCCTCTACGGGATTTTTTCCCGAGGTAGTTCCCGTTGAGTAGGCAGACACTTCTCTACCATCCTCTTTTCTGCTAAGAATTTAATGTAATACAAGAGAAAAATGCATCAGTTATGTATTGTCTCTCGCACATAAGGATTACAAGTAAACCCTAATGATCTAATGTAGTTAGCTGCTGGGCAAACCATCTCGAACATTGGTCCGTAAATCCCATGGCCTTTGGCAAGTTCTTCAGGAGTTTCACCAGACTTATTTTTCATTCTTGCTATGTCTACTGAATTTTCTCTTAAAAAAAGAACAAGTAAGGTAGATTTGCTATGACTTATTGCTGATGCTAAGTGCATAGGTGTTTGTTCTGAAACAATATAAAACATATATTAGGTACATACAAGAAAAGAAAACAGCCAAGTGCTAGGCGGGCTCGCACACTGAGGGTTCCATACAAACTAGTAAATATATTATATATATAGGGAAATTCCCGTTAGGTTTTGATTTCAGAGTTTGAGTTCAAAATATGTGACACAAATGGCTGTATCTTTTGATTAGTTGATTTAGAACATTGAATTTTTTTCAGCTTCAAGAGTGGTCCTTAGTATATTAAAACATGATGCAAATGCTGAAAAAAAGAGGTTTGGCACACAGACAGACTAACGGACGGACAAAAAAATTATCCTATGAAGGTATTTTTTTTTCCTTTTGAGGTAAATGACAAATTTTGTAAAATTAGCAGATAACTTGATATATTTACCTCCATCCGATAGAGCTCTTGGGTCTGCCCCAGCTGCCAGTAAACGAGCAGCAACTAAGTAGTTATTCCAGTTGCAAGCGGAATGCAATGGAGTCCATCCCATTTCAGTCTTCATGGAAACATCCGCTCCAAGACTGAGTAAGTAAATAATAGTTTCTATATGATTTCCATATGCTGCTCGGTGTAACAGTGTGTAACCATCCGAGTCCTGTGCACGTAGAAGACTTTGTTCAGACTGCAAGAGGTCTTTAAGAGTGTTCAACTCACCATTTTCGGCTGCCCATAATACATGACTAACTGGATTAGCTGCAAAAGAAAAATAATTTCATTTAAAAGTAGTATTTTGCGTCCGCAAGTCAGTAGGTCAGACTGACTTAGAGATAGTACGGATAGGTAGGGGGTGAAATCTGAGCATAGGGTAGTGAAGAGGGAGATTCAGAAGCAATGGACAAAATGGGTAAAGGTTAAACCTTGGCGGTGTACTCCCTACGGATCTCGGAAACAAGATATTTTACGAAAAGATCACCAAAACCTCAGACCTAATTTAAAGTGGGGGTGATAAGACCTGCACTGACATCCCGCTTGGGGTGTATTGTACCTCGGACCTGTTTGCAGAAATGAAGAAAAGGACAGCCGCCATTTGGTTACTATGTGTATTATGCTGTATCTAATTAGTCTATAATCAATTGTAAGTACCACGCAGGCATAGGCCAACTCCGTGATAAATACATGAATATAGTGATAAAAAGACAATACGAAGGATATAAATAGCCATGTGTGGTTTAATTAGGAACAAGCGACCAGAATTGTTTGTTAAATTTTGTATCTTTGATTTTACTAAGGGAGGTATTGCATTTAAAGTATTGGGGCACCTAGTAGGAATAGCGATAATTTTGACTGTATAGAAATATTAGGGCATGATGAATTTAATTGGCCTATAACGGACAAGCAAATTTGGTCTGTAATATGATCTGAGATGAAAAAATTAATTGGACGAGCCTGATGCATTACGTAAAATAGCCTGAACAGTCAATGTGCTAAGTTACCTTACCTTAGTAAGCTACTTTATACAGTAAAAGGGTTCAAAATCATACCTTTAGGATCTTCTACCAGATCAATATCTTGATCGGCATCATCCCAACCTGATACAAACATTTGAGATGTTGCTGGATTCTTCTTACATATATCTATTTCTTTTTTAATGTTGAGCAGATCTTTCAGTTGATCATCAGAATCCTCCGAGTCTGACATTTTATTGTCAATGTACTCTTCAATTCTATGCACAAAGCTTTAATCAGATATCAAACTTGATGTGCATAGGCCAAATTAAGTGAGACGAGGTTGAATTTATTTTTGTTGCACCGCCGGTGTAGAAGTAGGTATCACGGAATCACCACAGAAGTAACTCTCTGACAGGGTCGTTGGAGTTTTTGACTGAGTTTTAAGCAACGTAGCAAGAGGATGTGATTACGAGTTTGGTGGATAGCACAGTGGAATTCAGTGGATAGCGTGAGTATATTATTCCGGTAGGTATCAGAAATTAACAGCAACCACTAATTCTAATCTATTATTTGTAGATTTTTTCCAAATTTTCTTTCTCCACCGTAAAGGGAGAAACTACGTGATCTAATCTAGTACGTCCTCCGATCCGATCTCATTTAATTTTGTCTAATTTTATACAAAACAACAAAAACATAATAAAGGAATCTAATAAATTTCATTTCATTTCATGATACTGGCATGAGGCATTAGGCATGACATTACACTGACAACTGGGAAGGCCTTTGCAGACACCGACAATTTAAAAAAATTCATTGGCTTTGACAATGGTTTGACGTGAAACAAAAAAGCTGAATGGCAACACTTGATTGGCGGCCATTGAATAAATAATTTCAACATGGCGCACGGTTGTTCGGAGTGTGTGTGTGTGAAAGTGCAGTGAAATTATGTTAATATTCTAGTGTTTTTAGTGATAATTTTAGTTTTTAAGTGAAAAGTGTGTGCATTAATGCCGTGGTTTCATTATCATGGCTTTGGATTTACGCCTGCATTCCCCTGCAGGCGCGGAACCTGTTGTTTATACATGGCCCCTCACTTCAGGTCATGGCTCGGTACGAAATATTTTGTATTTATTACAGTTTAGATATTGATGCTATGTAATTGTTTTGATACACATGTTTATCAGTATCAATAATATACAAACAGTATATATTTGTTAGGTTTCTGTTGTTGTATGATGATGTAATAAGATCAGCGAAAGAATTTATTCCTTGGAAGATGCAGCGCTGGAATAAGACGTGACTTTAGGCACTTACGCTTGGCAGGCTAAATTTTACTAACGGCATAGGTTAGCAGCAAGCGTTGCTTATTCATATTGTTAGGACTACGTGCTGCATTTGATAGGCTTTTGTATATGTACGTAATGCATGGTATCATATTTAGATAACTCACGTCACATGGGTTCGAAGAGTGTATTGACCTCGTGTTTTGTCAAGGTGTCGGCTTTTTTTAGATATGTACACACTGTTGCGTAGGTACATTCGTCATTTATTTACATTTTTGTTGTTGCTAAAAGGTTTATAGCTTGGGCATAACATTCTCTCATATCATTTCAAACTTTCAGAAATACCTATTACTTAGGTAAATTGCTTTTCACATTGCCATAACTTGTACATTATTATTAGAAATGCACATTTTAAAGTTGCCTTTCATCACTGAACAATAGGCAGGTACATTATTATAATATTTTCTCAATAAACATATCTACTGAAGCTTCGCTTAGGTAGGTTTGCAATATCACAGTCAATTGTTATACCTACACTTTGTTAAAAAAGTAAGTACAAAGTTGTTGATAAACACTTTAGTTTAAAAACCTAGTTAGTTTTAATCCCCTATAAATTTTGGTGGATTTTATGCCATATGCACTCAACATATGCATAACAACAACTAGCTCACATTGATAACTCTTAATTTTTACAGTTGGTAGATTCAAAGTATGATGAACTTTTTCCCTTTGACCTACTTATAACCTTTCCATTCTCATTCATTCTGGACGTCTCGTTTGTTATACTTAGGTTCTTAACGGTAATATAGGTTTGTGCTACAGCACATTTAAGGTCAAAGATATTTAAAACTAAGGATATTGGGTTAGCATTCAAATATTATTGAACCATAAGAACTGTTATGGTAATCCACTACAATTAGTTTTTTTTTTTTTAATTAGACATTGTGATAACGACTAAACGATTTAAATAATTAGACTTGGTCCAAACAAATAAAGCTCTGAAAGCTGCAATAATTCGAAAGCAGAATTGACAACATATTCTTTCAAAAGTATATCCGGTACTTGTACAGTTATGTTCAAAAACCTAGTAAAAGTCATAAGAATTCATGGTTTTATTTTAACTTTTTCCATTTTGCATCTGTCAGAGCAAATAAATGTTTGGACCCAGCATAATATTATAAATGCGGAAACTTTATTGTGAGTTTGTCCATACTTAACTCTAGTAACGGCTGAGCGGATTTGGACAAAATCCTGGATTTATTACATTTTAGGCTACTTTTTAACTGGAAAAAAAAATGGTTCCTGTAGCAGTCTATTTTTATAAAATGCATATAAGTAAACTCAGGACACTTTTTGTGACTGTGTGTGTATTAGGGATGTTAAGGAGGTGGTTTTATCGGAAACGAAGTAGGAATTTTCAAATTTGGCTTGTCGGAGTTGGAGACGAAGCCACAGGTAAAGGCAGGAATAGCATGTCCTTTTCAATACTCATACTCGGAAAGTAAGTCGGAAGTTGCCTGAGGAGCGGTTTGAAAGTAATATGTTTCAGCCCTAAGGAGAATCACTTTCAACTGACAATGACAGTTGACACCTGACGGACACTCAAATTATATAAAAAAAAACTAGTTCTATTTTCACATATTTGTATTGCCAATGTCCCAACTTTTTTTTCTCCTCATAGGATTATAGTCCCGCACTTCTCGTGCATGTGCCAGTGTCAGTTCCTGTTTTTATTTTTAGTTTCCTTGTATTTGTAATGAAAAGCACAGTGTTTACCTCGGGGTTAAAGACTTATTTAGTCCCTTGAACTATCACCTCGGGACTAAATAAGTTACTTTCATCCCTAGAATAGAATATCATTTATTATCATAAAGTCACATTTGTAATAATTTTTAAAATAAAAATATTTACTACGAATGCTTCTATTATGGACTCGTCAATTTGGTACACAATTAAATATTTTGAAGGTAAGTAAGACCCATTGAGTCTCACTCAGCAAACGACAATTTATAATAATTAAAAAATGAAGGTAGATCTATGCGCTTAAGTGATAATTAAGTCCGCTGTATAAGGGCCTCGTCAGACTGGTACACTTATACAACAGTGAAATAAATTAAAAAATTCTAATATTAATTCAGCTGTATAGGGGCTTTGTCAGACAATAACATTAAGTAATTAAAAGTAAATAATAATAATAATTAAAAAAAATAAATAAATAAGGCACAAAATTAAATTAAATACATAATAATCAATATATTACTAAACATGAGTCTCTGTTAGCAATTGATAATCTTTATAGTCGTTTGCTAGAAATTTGGCTATTTTGTAGACAGACTTAGATAGAAGCCGGGGCGGACGGCTAGTCAAGATATATATCAATTGATTTTTATATATCAATTTGTTTTTTCCTGTCTTCTGAACTAACATTTTTGGAGATTAATGTTTACCCTGGCAACGCGTAGCGAAAAACTACAATTCAGAATAATTTTGATTGTTTCCCAAAATGGCAACCTTACAGTTATATGCAACCGTGATAGTTTAAAACAATGGCAACCTTTTTTGATTGAATCAGGCGTTACTTTGCGGAAGTCCATTTTCAAAACTGTTTTTCTGATGAATTTCTAGTGTAATTCCGCTTCATCGTCACTTCAAGTACAATAAGGAATTTGTGATAAATTTACCTGGTAAATATTTGTGGATAATGTTAATTTTATTGAGTTTAATTTAGCCTAACCTGATATAAAATATTAATTACATAAATTGAAAATTAACTTAACCTGAATTAAAAATTAATTAATTCTGACACATGAAATATGATAATACTAAATCTGAAAACAAAAATGTATTAATTCTGAAACATAAAATATATATTAATTGAAATGACATTTATTTTAATTGAATTTAAAAAGTAATAAATTATACCCATTTCCTTAGTGGACTTTGCCGACACGTGTTTCGCCTCTTCACGAGGCATCCTCAGGACGTGTTGACTCTTCGAGCCCTTGGCCGAGAATGAGTCTAATGAGTCCTTAACTTCATATCATGATGATTATTATATTAATAGGTGCTTGTTTTTTTAAGTGTTCATTAAAAAATTAAACTAAGTAATTCTTTTGTTACATTTTTTTTAGTAAAAATGTGGTAAGTTGACACTTATATTATTTTACAGATTCCTTTAACATTTTTAATTATTTAATCCCCTTACAGAATGAAATTCGCTTCTTTTTCTTAGCCTGGATATATATTCGATATACATACTTATATCGGATTTACCTATGTAAAAAAAATCGGATTATTGATATTTATTATAAAAATCGGATTTTTTCAAACCCTGCTAAAGGCATAACCTCAGACAAACAAAGGATATATATGTAGTAAGGTAGTTTAGCAGGTCTGCATCTCTCCTAAATCGGGCCACCTTAGTCGATCTCACCCAGCGAATGACTTTGCTGCCCTTTTTTTTGCATCACATCATCAGCCAATTAACATCCACTGTTGGACAAGGCCTCCCTCATAGAGGGGTGTTGCCATAATCCCCACGCTTGGCAGGCGGCTTGGGGATCGCAGTACGTTCACCATGTACTATTAGGACGCTGCTGCCCATCCTCCGGTGGTTCTGGTCTCAGTTTTAGGACATACCCGGGTCCTCGGGTTTTTTTGCATACATGGGACTATTAATTATTAACAGACTTCAAAAAAGGTTCATAATTCGTGGTGCATGTTACATGTTGTGTTGAAAATAATCTGTATTTGTAGGATACTATAATAGTTACATAGCACGGGTTTCATTGATTGTGTACAATTTTTTCTTCTTCATTTGAAACTGATTACAAAGAACGAAATTTTTACCCTAGTTCGTTACCTCGGATTCGTAGGCGGTCGAAGCGCCCAGTCGATGGGGTAGGAAAACTTTTTTATCTCCACTTTTCATGCAAACAAAATATGTAATTAAATGTCGATATTAATCTTCTGCGGCTTTTTAGTGGGTATACATGTAAAGATATAAATACATATATATACAAAATTTCAGTCATGAGTCTTTGAATAGAAGATAAAGGATAAAAAAAAAACTAAAACTGCCTTATACAATGGTTGCCTGGAAGAGATCGCTTTTAGAGATAAGGCCCTTCATACACAACGCTACGCAAATCTTCGATACTCGACGATTTGCGTAGCGTTGTGTACGAAGAGCCTAAGGCCGTCTTTTGTGGCACTAGCTCGTAAGTATTTTCTATCTGTTTGTAATTTTTATTTCTGGTGTACACAATAGTTTCTATCTATCTATACATTATATATTGTGAAAGACGTTTCTTCAGATACTAAACACTATAGATTTATCAAAACTTTTTTTTTTCTAATTTGGGTTATATAGGCCGCCATAATGGATTTAGTTTGTCGTCATAATATACCCTATAAACTTATTTAGGTGATTAGAGACAAATTATTATAAAAATATGTACTTATCTACACTAATATTATAAAGAGGAAAGATTTGTACCTATTTTTGTATGTTTGTATGTTTGTAATGAATAGGCTCCGAAACTACTGAACCGATTTGAAAAATTCTTTCACTGTTGGGAAGCTACACTATCCCCGGGTGACATAGGCTATATTATATTTTGTAGCGAGGCCGAAGGCCGAGCTTACACTTGTGCGAAGCCGGGGCGGACGGCTAGTGTGTATATATAAATAGACTGTCAAACTCATAATCCTAATTTTTCATAGTCCGATAAAAATTACATACAGACACGGCGAAACTATAAAGGTTCCGTTTTGTTACGGAACCCAAAAAATTACTGTTCCGACATCTGTATCAAAATTCATAATGTTTCCGCATCCAAGTTTCCGTTCGAGATGAAAGTAGGTATACTAGTTCCGGGTAACAATCCATGATTCCCGTTGAGTTTGTCTGTCTGATGATGGAGCTGGGTTGGTCTGATGTTAGACGCATGCATCAAACGCGTGCGGCTGCGATGCACATAAGTCTACCTTAAGACGCACGTGGCTGATGCGACAAGTTTTCGCACTACATTTTCAAATCGCATCAGCCGCGCGCGTTAGACGCATGCGGCGTAATTTTCGCGATCGATATTGCGCTAAATTACTAGGGATGCATGGATCTGGCTTCCGATAATAAGAGACACAATTTCTTCCTGTCCTGTGAAGTCTCTTGTTACAAGGCGGCTACCGGCTACAAAATTCTCACGCAAAAAATTGCCAAGTGCGTGCCGTGACTCGTTCATTGTAGGATTCCGTAGCTACTTTAGAAATTATAGCGGAGTTGCATGCCAAGTAGTTTATGCGGTTTTCTAGAACATTTTATTGAATCCATGTAGGCATTGATTTGGTCGGTTTATATTGCGTTAACTATTAACAGTAAACAGTAGTAATCAGTTATTTTTATAAGTAAAAGTGCTTGTGTTCTTGATTTGTTTTATTTTTTCCAAAGATGCATTCAGCATGAAATAACAAAATCGAAAACGGCCTTTGGATTCAAATATAAGTATTTGAGTCCAGGGTACAAAAGATAAATGGTTAATTTTTGGGGTTCTTCTTTTCAAAGATACTTGTTGTTGGGGTAGCCACTCTCTCATTTGCCCACTTTTAATATCATCATCATCCAGAAGACGTCCACTGCTGAACATAGGCCTCCCCCTTAGAACTACACAAATAATGACATCCTCTTAAAAAATATAAAGTGTGCCTTACATAGGATTACCTTAGAATCGTCACCAGACATGTAGCTGGCTGAGAGTCGAGCAAGTAGCAGACATAATTTTCAAAATCGATTAAAAAAAACCTGAAACCTATGGTGCCTCGTCGGTCACCCTTGCTATCAGAGGACCAGCGATTCTACTTTATCCATTGACTTCACTTTTATAGTTTCCCTTCGAAATTAGTTATCTTTGAATACATGATAAAATAGGCTTTCCCGCGTATAATGTTTTTTTTTTGTTACAGGACAAACACGACGGGGCCCTGGAAATTGTAGAAACCATACGGTAAGCTTGGAATGTTAATTCGAATATTATCCGACACAATCTTTCTGAGTGTAAAATAAGTTGAATTATCGTTGTATAGGAAGCCTCGATCACGCTATATACCTACGTCAGATTATCCGAGTGTCCTAACCCGAGATAAGAGCCTTCACTTTGACCTCCTTTCGTCCGGACGTGCGCATACATATTACGAATACGAACGTTTAGCTCGTGGCCTTGAAACAGTGTTCTAATAATAACACAGTGTTTGTTTTTGAATTGGGTTCCTTTGGGAAACATGATAACTTTATCAACAAAGCATCTACACGCCTACTGTTATAGTTATGGGATTTTTTAATTATTATATTAGCCTTTATCGTCCCACTGCAAGGCAAAGGCTTCCCTTCCCTCCTTTCAGTCGTCTCTGTTTTGGGCAATTTGGGTCCAGTCTTTCAAGTAGAAGTCCAGTTTATCTCTCCATCTCCGTCTGGGCCGTCCGGGAGGTCGTTTGTCATCCTGTGGAAGCCACTGTGTAGTGGTTTTGGCCCATATAGGGTTTATGGGAATTTACCACAGATTCAATTTATTGAAATGCATAAAACAGACTACAACTTGTACTACACAAAATATCTCAGTGATCACAGTTTAACTAAGATTGCATACTCTATAATTTTAGTCTCAATGTCTGGAAAATATTTCGCAAGAGAATTTGAACCTTTTTCACAAGACCTTTAAAATTATTAAAGGACTCCTCAAGGTTGTGAAGCTTTACCTGGGCGCAGATTCGTATATTTAAAATATACGAATCTGCGTCCAGAAAAAAAATCAAAAAATCAATAAATCTATGTGCCAGACAACTATTGCCGCAGTAGATATCACAAGCTGTTTGCCGAGCCCCGTTGTCGAACAGTTGCTCATTCCAACTCGCCTATTCCGCGCACTCTCACCGCGCTCAACGCTCTCTTGAAAGTCAACCCTAAATGCGATGTGTTTGGAGACGGATGGTCAGACTTAATGTCGGCGTGCATGACGTATTGTGAGAGCAATGAATGACGACTTGAATTGACTTGTTTATTTTATTTAATTTATAACTGTATAATTGTTTTATTATTACCTATTGACATTAATTATTGATTTATAAAATTATTGTTTTATGCTATTTTGTGACATGTACGATATTAATTGGCTGTAATATTTTATTAATGTAATTGGCTTTTAGCCGTTTTAATAAATAAATAAATAATAAATTTATTCCGATATCTCACAGCATCGTGACAACAAAATACCTGAAAACCCATTATTCGTCAATTCATTAAATATATGGTAAAATTTCAAGCTGAACCTACCGAATACCTAGTTTAAATTAGCGACTGATAAGTCTAGTTGTTCAAATATGAAAAGTGGGTTTACCGCATTCTTCGCAACGAAGTTGACCGGACTGAACACCGCTATGAGATTAGGTAACAGAATGCATATTATGTTGTCGCAGGTGGGTGTCGGACGACCTGCCCGAGATGAAGGCTGCCCTGGAACACAACATCCTGTGCGACTACGATACTCACTCGTACGAGAGCATGAGAGCACTCTGCGACCGATTCAACCGCGCCATCGACTCCGTAGTAGCACTGGTAAGTTTCCCAATATGCTGCAAACATCGCTAAAATTACAATAATCTTGTGAAATCTCAACGCCGTTGACACTCTTGATTTCAGTTCATTGACATCTGCGACTGTGAGGAGTTTATCTTTTTCAATCGCTGTGTAGTTTTTTTTGATAACAATCTAAAAAAAAATATAAGCTGAAAAATAAAGTAATTGCATTGGGTTGCCACTATCTTTACGTTTCGTCACAATTTTTATTTAATCTCGTTGAGAGAAAGCTGCTAGCACGTTGCGTCTTTTTATTGGCCGTGAATACAATTCAAGGACAAATGCTTATTGCTGTTAACTGTATTTTATGACTGTGCATTGTTTCCAGGTAGTTTGTTGACTACGACCCGTTAGACCAATTTACTATTGCGTTGTCAGAAAACACATTTCAAAAGAAACCTGCAGAGCAGCTGAACATAGTTCAAAATTATTGAAACATCTCACGCAGGTGCTAGCAACATAGAAGGGTGCTTTGCATTGACATTCTTAATGCATACATTTAAACAATAACAAATGAATGGCAGACCATGGAATATAAAACAATTTGAAACTACATAATTCCATTTCAACTAATAAATATTTATTTTATTATTAGATGCGTTCTATCTCACAAATAATACCGTTAAAATATTTAAGTAGATTTATTAAGCAGTAAAATCTAAGTAACACTATTAGCTAATAGCGTGGAAAGCAATACATAATGGCAAAAAGTAGTCTGCCTCACTCGTTTCCTATGTAATAAACAAAAACGCGGAAGAGATATTCTCCTTGAAGGTATTCTTGTAGCGAGTATAATAGATGCAGAATAGATAGAGCGGGCGCGCACCGCATGCCGTGTGCGAAACTGTGCGACTGAGGTGAATGTGGGGCAGTGAGGGGCTCAGCGAATAGCCGAGAGGGCCAAGATGGCGGCGAGGACGCAACGATCGATGTCCGCAGACGCCGCCGCCGCACGAGGCTAACTCTATTTATACACACATACCCGACGCATACTATTTTCATAAAGACGTTAGAGAGTTTGGAAGCTTTGCGCCTAAAGCGAAATTAGGAATCTGCCTACTTAGTTATTTGGCGAAATTAGGAATCTGCCAGCTTAGTTATTTTGACATGAAAATGATAAAATATTAAGGCCTATCCGGCGAGGTAAAATACCACCTCGATCGGCATATCCTATTATTTCAATAAAACTTCGTATAACGGTCGATACCATTAAAAAGATTAGTTGATTAAATGCCAGTTTCGCTCGATGTAATGCTTTTTATAAAATACAGATTTTGGTAGCTACTTTACACTGTAGTGGAAATATATAGAAAAATACAATATTTTGCTTCATAAAAGGTAATTGCATGAGTTTACTATTGTATAGTGTGAATAATAATAGACACGCACTCGTGGCGGGGATAGAGCGAACAGGTGCGGGGCAGGTGCCAGGGCAACTAGGAAAGGTGAAGTTTTTGTTTTATGCCTACCCACTTACTCTCCGTCGCAGTGTTTGGTAATATAATTATTGTTAGTTTGTATAATTGGAGTCACTAACATCACACATGATTTAAAAAAAACAACACACTCTTGTTGTTGATTGTTTGGCGTTGACTTTATTTTGAGTTCCAGTAGGTACATCTTAATAATGAACCGAGAAACTGTGTCGAATAAATTAGGAACTCTGAATCGTGTAACTTACAATTATTCCTTGTTTTGGGCTGAATGTGGAGAGAGTTCATTTAACGAAAATAAATTACTTCTTTCATTCATATCGATGTAGTGTTATCGTAAACAACGGTTACCAACCGATATTTACGCGAGGTTACTAGACTGAAAGTCTTCATAACTGTGTCACTTATTTATGACCTCTCGGCCTCCCGACGACCCTTGCCTCGAGGGCGGTCGCTCATTGTCGCTTGGAGGGCGCTCGGTGGGGCGCCGGGCGCGGGCGGCGCGGCGGCAGGCGGTTCATACTCCCTCAGGTCGCGAACGTGTACCCAGCGCCCTACACTACACCCTTTTTGCAAGCTAGTAGAATAGCGTAAGCAAACAAATACATAATAATAGACATTCTAGTTCTAGTGCTTGGAGACAGCGTTTTCGAATACGTACATTATGCATTTTCTGGTTTCTTTTCCAATTTCGGCTGGCATTGAACTGAATAATTTAGCAGTTTATTTATTAGCTCCAGTGCAATACTCAAATATGGCTTTGTAAATTAACTTGGTTGCAGATAATGGTATTTTAATTGCTTACATAAAATTATTACATTTTGTTAACGATCTAAGGGTCACAGAGCAACGAGGAGTGACCTCATTTTCGTTTTATTTGTGTTTTTAGCGCCTCATTTTTATACAGTACTAGTATGGAGGTATACGGCATACCTACGTACTGGAATGGAATCATAATAATTGTCTATGTTCAAGTATACAATGTACTCACATTTAAATTATACCTATTGATATTATGTTTCAGAGCAAATATTGTCTCAATCCCTGGCCTTTCCCCTGGGATTGAGACTTAAGATTTGCTCTACACAGACCACACTGCATTTTTTTACACAGGCTTCGAGCCTAGTTCGGCGGTAGTGTACGTGTTAGCCAAATAAGATGTTACTATTTGTACAATGTTTAAAGGAAGAAATAATAATAATGTTTCGTGCGACATTTTCGCTTTGCAAAAAAGCACTTTAAATAAAGATTAAAAAAAAAAAGTTTCGAAAACAGATGTAGTGCAAAATTCCTACGCATCATTATTCCTACTCATGACGCTCTATGAATCCGATTACGGTTGCATATATTAGATTGCATAAATGTCATTCATTAAATTGGAGGCATATAAAAGCGAGTGGTTCAACGTGGGCCAATAATTGTGGGGGCGATGACCGCAATATTGAGCGAACGCGAATGTCTCACGTAGTGTTAATGACCTTTTTTTGGTTGCGCCAGAGTCGGCGACGCTCGCTACCTATCTGTCTATTTGCTTAGCCTAAGGAGACCTTGCATTATTGGTCTATTGCTGAGATAATCCGCTCAAACAGGTTTCATTCACTATACAAGTACCTACCTAGATAGTTTTGTAATCTTTTAGATTGTACTACTACATTACAATACAATAAAGGGTCGTTTGACTACAACGGAAGGTGAAAAATTACCTGCTCTTAAAAGGATGGGCAACAAAGGCACGTATTTTATTCAAATAATGATTTACATGACATACCTACCAGCAATAAAATGTAACTGTTCAGTTGTGCTCCGTACCTAAGACCCAACGCCGCCGACTAGAGTCAGAGTTGAGCCTAAATATGACTGTTTATTTAACTGTTCTTTGTCAAATCATTGCCTGGAAGAAATCGCTTTAGGCGATACGACGGCCGACAATTTGTATTTTCGGTGTGTAATAAAGATATGACCCGGGTATGTCCCAAAATTGCGACCAGAACCATCGGAGAATGGACAGCAACGTCCTATTAGTACACGTTGAACTTGCTGCGATCCCCAAGCCGCCTGCAAAACGTGGAAATTATGGCAACACCCCTCTAAGAGGGGGACGTTGTTCAGCAGTGGACGTTTACTGGCTGATGTGTGTGTGAATAAAGATATGTATATTGTATTGATAAGCGGTAATTCGACAGTTAAATATTAATGCGATATTTTACTATGTCACGCAAATAATACAGGTATCGAAACTTCTTTCTCTAATAAAACAAACAAACAATACATGGTTTTATGTTATGGCATGCGTTGCGATGCAATGAATTAGTGTGCAGCTACTTTCTAATTTTCACCGAGCGAAGCGGGCGCCTGCGAAGTAAAGTAGGTAGAAGGTAGTAGGTACTAGCGAAGTGATGCAATCAGCTAACATCGACGAACGCCATATGGGCTGTTTGGGCAAGAGCGCGGGCCGAATGTATGAGAACAGTGGGATTGCGTCACTCCGCCTAACACAAACTCCTCACCAGTAACGTACCACGCAATCGTAACGAGTATGTCTAGGTACAGTCAGCGTAAAATTGATTTTAGCGTTCACGGCCGGTAGATACAAGCACAGAGAAGAAATTAATTTTTTGTTAAAATAGAACGGCTGTCAAGGCAGTTTTGTAAGAAATTTCTTGTAGCCACTTGCACCCATATAAAACTATAGCAATTGTGACACGGAGTTCGACGCGTTGACATAAATATGAATGTTCAATCATAATTATATCTGTCACAATACCTGGCGACAGAGTTTCCTTCTCATTTCCATTCTATTTACTTTTCTTTTCTGTAGATACAAGTATAAATTAATAAACCACCGATAATAGACCCAAAGATATACACGTTAAACTTATAACACCCGTCTAGCTTATTTCTGGGTTCGATCGAGGGTTAAAAAGAATCGAAAAGACAAAATTCATTTCTCCTATTATCATTTCAAAGTATTCAAAATAATCGAAAAGAAATAAATTCATTTATACAGACAGAGTTACGCGGAAAGGGTGTACGAAGTTGAAAGGGGTCCGTTATTCTCATCATTATGAACTGCTTTTACTATAGAACCAACCCTGTAATCACGGAAAAATTATCAGCTGTTCCATACATTTTGTCCAGTGCGAAGTTGGATTAACTTCGCTGAGTGCGAATGACCGTTTTCTATGGAACAGCTTATATATTTTTTCGCGATTTCAGGGTTGGTTTCATAAGTAAGAGTAATACATAATGATGATTATAACTGACCCCTTTCGGCTTACCCCCATTCCGCGAAATCCTGTTAATATGAATTTATATCTTTTCGATTATTTTATTTACCCTGCACGGTAAATCAGTTTGACACAGACTGTACTTTAGATGGACCGGCGCACGCGGCTGTACTACAAACTATATGGAGTGCGTCCTTCAATCGAGTTATCGTTAGCATGCTTTATATGAGCGTGACAACATAGCAGACGTGCTGGAACACGAGCATCAGACACGTGGTGTGTGGTGTGCGTGAGACGCGATCGATAACAAATTTACATGGTACATAGCCAGTATAAAACAAACAACAAAGGACAGATTGTAACAAAGATGCAGTCGTGTGTCTAACAAGTTGTATTGTACCTATATACCTACGACCTCTCGATAACCGACATCATCAATAGCCACAATTACGAATATAGTATCGTTCGATTGATTGCCTATTTCATGTTATCGCTATTGTACTACGCTGTTGAGTATTCAGAAGTACCTATCTAAATAAGGACAAAAAGCAATCTAGCCCATCTTAGCTGAAATGTTATGGGTTGTAACTGTTATATTCTTTACAACTTGTGTCACAACATGGCAAGGTTGTTTTGATCGTTCATCAGCCTTATCCGCCCACTTGTTGTTATCGAAGGAAGGTCGTTTGTTTAGTTTGCGCTATTTCAAAATGTAATAGGAATCGTTTAAGACCGCGCTCACTGCCAAAGCTATCTCTTTAGCAAATAAGAAAAAAATATATAAGTAAGAATAAATAAAAACGATTGGGCATTATTTTTAGAATGACAGTGCAAATGTTTATGTTGATGTTTTATTTTGGCAGAAGAAATAGCTAAAAAACCTTTTTTCTCGTTTTTTTTCTATGTTTTCCGCCATCTATAATATCGATACTAAAAATGTTTTATACTATTTGCGATGTTATTCTAAAGATGAGAGAAAGAGCTTTTTTTACTCAGTGAGATTTTTTTTTGTTCAAAATTTTTTTAAATATACGAGAGATTGACCGGTAAGCGCGGCCTTAATAAATAAATACATTAAATCCAAAGATATTTAAAACCTCATATTTGACATACATAAGGAAGATAATAAAATATGGCAAGGTGGCGTAGCAGGTGAGAACGCATCTGACCAAAATCAGGCTTGAACTTGAACTCATCTAGCAGTCGACCTTGTCGCAATTTTTAGGGTTCCCAACCCATCTAGAAGATGTAAACGGGACCCTATTACTAAGCCTACGTTATCTGTCCTACTTTTTAACGGCTGTATCTTTCGAACCGCAATTGATAGTAAGTTGAAATTTTCACAGAATATGTAATGTTACGGCGGGTTAACTAAGAAATAAAAAAAACACGGGCGGTCCCGATAAGTATTTTCTTTTAACCTACAAGCGTCAAATTTGCCATGGTTCTATTACACACTCTAAAGTATAAAAACAAGTAATAAAAATGGTCAAGTGCGAGTCGGTGACAAATTTCTGTTCATTACAAAGTTAAGCTACGTATTCGGTTACTTGGACGAACTCATCATTTCTTTCACCGAATCGAAATTGAATATTTTACTAATTTTGAAGTCGGTTTGTTAAATTGATAATTATTGTATTTTGTGGTGGCACGGAACCCACAGTGCGCGAGTCCGAATCGCACATGGCCGATTTTTTTTTCGGGAATTTGGAGCCCAACATCCATGCGTTTCTAAATCAATGATAATGAAGACCATACCGATTTTTTTCGTAAATTTGCAGCCCATCATCAATGCTTTTCTAAATCAATGCTAATGATAATGAAGACCATACCGATTTTTTTCGTGAATTTGCAGCCCATCATCCATGCTTTTCTAAATCAATGCTAATGATAATGAAGACCATATATCAGTATTGTGACTTTAAACTGTCGTCAATATAAATTGCGGAAACCAATGCAACAACCTTTTGTTATTCACATTTATAGATGCTAACGACCTCTCAATTACGTACCTGGTAGTCGAATCTTTAGGTATTAAAAGTTGGCTTCGAAAGACCTTGAATCAAGTTCAGACTGAAGGTCATCGACATTGCTCTTAAATGACGCATTGCTATATCGATTAGACATTTCTCAATGCTCGCAGCCTCTCAGTGTCAAGGCTGTGAGACTTTTTTAGTTTTATTGTTTTATTTATGCTGATTGATATGTAATAGGGATGCACACGTGTTTTATCGGTCTTTACTACATTTATCAATCACAATTAGTGTTTTTTTGAAATTTGAATCATTTATTTAATCAGATCGAAATCTACATATATACGAGTACGTATCTACACTAATATTATAAAGAGGAAAGATTTTTGGATGTTTATAATGAACTAACTCGAAAACTACAGGACCGATTTAAAAAAATCTTTCACCCTTAGGAATCTACATTAATTATCATTATCCTTGAATAACATAGGCTATATTTATTACTAGAACGGGCGACTATAAAAGCGAAATACCATTCCCTGGCTGATTTATCACGAAATTTCCAAAATAACTTGACCTACGAAGCTGAAATTTGGCAGGTAGATAGATTCCTTATGGGGTGTAGAGGTCTGCTAAGAAAGGATTTAGCTAAAGTGTCAAATAAAAAGGGGTTCAAACAAAATCAAAATCGGTTCAGCCGTTTGGGAGCTACTATGCCACAGACACACACACGTTAAACGTACAACACCCCTCTATTTGCGTCGCGGGTTAAAAAGAAACAGTTTCCCAGTGTCATGGTCACAGTATTTAAAATAGTTCTAATTCTTCTTTTTTCAAGTTGATGTTTAGTTTTTTATATTTGTTTTACTTAGCTTTTGGACCAAAAATTTGCCACCCCAATGGCACTCTTCGTGGCTTCATTCAGGTCGTCTAGTGTGCGGGTTGTTGGGCACGCGCCCTTTGTCGTGTGAACCCTCAGACAATGTCAATAGTTCTAATTTATCAAAACGACATGATTGGTGTTCTGCAATGAAACAAACAACTATTTCTATTTCAGGAAAAGGGCACTTCATTACCCGCGCAGCGTTACACATACCCTTCAAAAGGATTACTGAAACACATACTTCAACAGACTTATAACCAAGCGGTGGCAGATCCAGATAAACTTAACCAGTATGAACCATTCTCGCCTGAGGTGAGTGTTTCCATATCAGTACAGACTCAATGTAAATGATACCAGCAGGTCTAGCACGGGACGTGGACATAATATTGTATTTCCACCGTTTTTATTCCTCGAGAAAGAGACGCGATAAAGCTAGAATATGGATGCGTTTGTATCCATATTTCGCGCTCGCGCTAGGTTCAATAATTCGCGCAGTTTGAAAAACTAAAAATCCTGAATATCCTGGTAAGAAGAGCCGGACAAACTATTTAAATTATTGCATTAATTGTCATTGGTCCGTGATAAGTATGCAAAATTTCAATATAATTCGACTTTTTGCAGTACATGAAAATAAATTTTAAAGATTCCGTTACATACATACATACCAAGGTAATAAAAGCTTATGAAAATAGCGCTTAGTCGTGCGTAACGGATAAAAACAGTGGAAAGACAATTTGTCCACGGCCAGTGCTCTTGCTGAGTAGAAACAATCGAATGAAACGAACTTATCCAGGTGGGTTGCACAGCTTCGAACCCGATCATAAATTTTTATAATATAAAAATGGCGTAAATTTGTCCTAAGTCGATGTCGACTTTTTATGATGAAATGGGCTAGTGTTTGACCACAACTCATCAAATGAAAAGTAATTATGTGGCCTTAGGTGGAGCGTGCTTACTTTGAGGTGCCTATTCACTCGTCTTGAAGAGACTCGGGTTGAATTTAATAGGGAACACCAAGGCAAGTGCTTCATCCATAGCTTAATATCAGGGCTAGGTGGTGCATGGCGGTCAAGCGCAAGCCTAATATTCCATAAAAAAGTGTACTTGTAAAAAATTGTACTTCTTGGCAGTTCAAAATAAAAAGGACCTTTGTAATCATTTAGTTTTTTTTAATCATATGTATTCTTTCTGACTGAAAGGTAGAGCAGCCTTTATTGTATACCATTGGCCAGTAATTTGTACTTTGGGCCAGTGGTGTAAAAGGATTTTTGGCGTTCTGATTATATCAAACATAAAGATATAATAGAAAAATCAATTTCTGTAATAAATAGATCTGTATTTTTCATTGATCATAACGGCTTCAAATTTTGGAAAAACTCGACATATACAACTTATTACCTCCAATTTACAAAATTAGTTTTTCGTTAAACTCTAGGAGGAAAAGTTTGAGAGTGGATGTAGTTATATATATAAAAAAAAAAACATTTTTAATTTTTTTATTAAATTACTGACTTAAAATAAACGATTTTAATGTTTTATTGATATTATATGGGAATTACTCACGTAAGAATTGGACGGAAACTCCGACTATAGTTAAATATAGTTAGGCTTTATTTTTTCGTTTTAAGCCTGAAAATCCAAATACCTGAAATTTTACGATTAAACTTTGTAATACGCCTCTCAAGCAGTTTGATTATAAATCCACAGAAGATTTGTTGTTGTACTAACGAGTACATAATAGTAAAATAATGATACCACTATATGTTTCAGGTGTATGGAGAGACGTCATACGAGCTGGTGTGCCAGATGATAGAGCAGATCGAGATATCGGCGGAGGATGTGTTCGTGGACCTGGGCTCGGGAGTGGGTCAGGTGGTGCTGCAAGTGGCCGCCGCCACGCCATGCCGCGTCTGCCTCGGCGTTGAAAAGGCTGAAGTACCTAGCAAATACGCAGAGGTATTGACTGCTTGCATACTGTCTTCTACAACACGCTGCTATTAGTCTTGTTCAGAATCAACCAATAAGCCTTTATTAGTAAAAATGTTACGGAAGTAGATTACTAGTTTTGGTGTCAGAATTAAGCTAAAAAAATTACTTTTATACGAATTTGTAAATATACATCAGAATTGACAAGTCTGGTACAGGCCATTCTGTACACATCTCGACAAGACTTCACTTCCGAATGGCTCTGAAATTGAATAGAACGGTAGTGCAAGAATCGTATTCATGCACTACCGTTTTCTTTATCCACATTTCTGTGAGTTTTTTTAAAAGTAGTTGACCGCGAAACGTCAAATTTTGCACTAACAAATCAATCAAACAAATCAAATGGTCTGGTTGCAAATGCCACTTTTATATTTATAATTAAAAATATATAAAGACAATACAATAATTTGGTACCATCGAACTGATCTGATGAGCCTCAGGAGTGGATCGCTTCAATGGTGTGAATCACACTGACAGAGCCATCTAGCGGGAAAGACGCCAACGGTTGCGTCGCGCGACTTCTCTGTCCCGTCTCACCCGTATCTTTGTTTCCCGTTATTGGATTCGCACAGTGATCACACGGATCAACAAAACGGTCAGTTAGTGAAACGCGAAATAAATACATTTGATTGTTTCGTCAGCTGAGCACACGATTTTATAATAGACTTTGCAGCTTTCATCCGCTCTCTGCTCCGATGCCTCATGATAGCTACAAGCGTTTTTATTTATTGTCTCAAACGACGTAAATTGACAAATCTACAAAATACTCTGTTTCCCTATTTAGCGAGTCACATAAGCAAGTTTTTGTTTAAAGCTATCATTATAACAAAATCATGAGTTTGTTTTTATTCTGTGTGCATAGCCAAATTCTAAATGCAAATTTTTCTTATTTTCAGAGTATGGATTCCCACTTTAGAATGTGGATGAAGTGGTATGGCAAAAAGTTTGGAGAGTATAAATTAATAAAAGGCGATTTTTTGCTGGACGAGCACAGAGAAAAGATCAATGCAGCAACCATAGTGTTCGTGAACAACTTTGCTTTCGGACCTCACGTAGATCATCAGTTGAAGGAAAGATTCGCCGATTTGAAAGATGGTGCGAAAATCGTGTCTTCGAAAAGCTTCTGTCCACTCAACTTCAGAATAACGGACAGAAACCTGAGCGACATCGGGACCATCATGCACGTTAGCGAGATGTCGCCGCTCAAGGGCTCCGTCTCGTGGACGGGGAAGCCTGTCTCGTACTATTTACATATTATAGATAGGACCAAATTGGAGAGATACTTTCAAAGACTGAAAAATCCGAAACTCAAGGTCAGCAAAAGGGTCTGTTCCAAGTTTTTATTCCTAAATTTATAAAGAGATCTCTCTTAGATCTTCAAATTTTTTGAAATATTGCAATTGGAAATCTGACGAAAAATATCTAGTCACTCATGGTTGTGTATAATTTTCAGGGTAATGAGGACGGTGAAGGGAGCAGTAAACGTAATCTGAGCGCGCCGCCGACGCGACAATCCACACCCGACCTCATGAATGGAAACAGCAACCATAGCACGGGCTCACTGCCCGAGCGCAGGCGGAAGGTCACCAGACCCAGAGCAGTCAGGTGAATATTATTGCCCAGTTTTAACCATTAAAACTTAACATTCACAAATGAAGTTGTCGCTGAGTTGGCGTACACAATTTATATATACTGAGGCATGGTTGGATAATTATGTCCATTATTTGAAGAACGTACATTGAGTTTAATTAAAATTAAAGCACTGCTTCCACAAGGAATCTACCACCTCCTTCTGGTTTTTCCTTTTTAGGAAATCTAATATTTTGTGTATACATATTTCAAAAGTTATGCCACAATCAGAGACAAAATCTTTACATTTCCATGTTATATCTATGGATGGTGTCGTGTTATTAGCTCATATCATACCAATCATTTAGCCAATCACAGCACACCTGTCATAGCCATCCGGAAATGTATTTTTTCCCCAAAATGAGATTACTGGTCAACGTTTTTCTATTTTATAATTAAATGTGAACATCACATCCTCCTCAGCCTGTATCAACCTACTGCTGGGTATAGGCCTCCTCTCCCTTGTGTTGTGCTATTAATCCATTTGTCTAATCTCATCCACGTATGACCTGCGATGGGTCTGATGTCGTCGATCCATCAGGCTGCTTGTCTGCCTACAGAATGCTTGTCCGCTATCGGTAACCACTCTTTCAGGGCTCTACTCTACCTGCTGTTACCACACCTAGCCACGTGTCCTGGCCAGCACCACTTAGTCGCATAATATGGTTTCCAACATCCTTGACTTTTGTTCTTCGTCAGGGTTCCGAATTTCGGACCCTGTCTCTCAACATGGCACACAAAACATCAAAAAATGAAAATATATTAACATGCACGCGTAAATGTGAACATGAACCCAAATTATTTATTTTTGTTTTTTTGTGAATATCCTCGCTATGTTTGAGAAAAATACCACGGATATGCCTTGGCGGTAATTGACCGTTGATGGACTCATGTTGTTATGCCCCTGATTCTCTTTGCCTCGGCCCACAATTCTCGCAACTCTTCTATTGCCTGCCGCTACAGTAACATACTATTGTGTGATTTTTTCTGTTTCATACGTAACAAATATGATGTCACTGGGTCGGTGCTTAAGGTTTGGTCTCGATTATGCGACATGTCCACAGACCTTTATCATGATAGATCCCGCAAGCACATCAATTTGTATGAAAACCCAGTGTGCCGCACTTTTTGTACCTACTATGGCATCACGAAAACGATAGTGGAAGTTTAAGTCCATTCACACGACCGACCGTTATCAAAAAGTATTTACACTTTACTATGGCGCATTTGACATTTTTATATTGACGTCTGATGTGCTAGTAGCCAAGACGACGAATATGAAACTGTGTCATTTTGGAGCATTGATCCAAGTTAAAACTGGCTACAGACACGCAAAGTAGGTGAACTCGTGATGTCTATCCGGATAAGGGTCTGTGGAAACGACAAACATGTATTTACTGCGACGCACCACCCTGATTTTCTACACTTCCAGAGGGCCCCAAGCTTTTTTAGTTTTCCGCACTAAATAACCGCGTTAGTTAAACAATTTAAACATGGTGGATAAAAATGTTCTATAATAAACCAATTAAACGATTTTGTTTTGATTTGGAATCTAGTCTAATTTTAATTCGATTGGATATTGCAATTAGCTGCTGGTTCGGTGCTTCGAAAATATTATTGAAAAAGAAGAGTAATTCATATTTACCCAACAAATGTAACAACGATCGGTGCTGCGTCACTGTAGCTATGTGTCTTGTCGTGTCGCACTAAACAAGTGAACTAACTGTTGTACATGTGTAGGGGCGAGAATGGACGCACGCGCGCGCGCGCAGCGGCGGCGGCAAAGCGGCGGCAGGTGCGGCAGTCGAGCGAGGAGAGCGACGAGGAGTCGAGCGGCACGGACGACGCTGCGCCCGCGCCCGAGCCCGCGCCGCGGGAGTGGGGCGCGCCTTGGGCCTCTTCCTCCGCAGACTCGAGTAAGTTGCATGAGAATGTGACACGTGCCGGCGGACAAGCGGCGCCAGGCGCTCCAGTTGCGCGAGGAGTGGGTGGACTGCTACTAGGAGTATGGAGGTTTTTGCGATGTTTTTAGGGTTCCATACTCAAAGAATGTCAACGTGACCCTATTACTAAGCCTACACTGTCTTTTTGTACATCCTTTTAACGCCTGCAGGGTTGGATCTAGGGGAGGGCAACCGGGGCTACAGCCCCGGGGCCACTACGAAAGAGGGGCCCACACAATAGAGACTTAGGAAAGGAGACTGGTAAACACCTCCACTCCTTTGTTGCCCCGAGGCCTCCAGACCTCTAAATCCGGCAGTGAACGCCTGTATCCTTTGAACCATAACAGATAGCCAGTTGAAATTTTCACAAAATATGTAATGTTACAGTGGATTACCTAAAAATTATAAATTCATCAGGAAAAAAACATAACGTAACTAGTGATGATCGTAACAGGTGTTATTGTGTTGTGCAGACCGCAGTCGGCGCGCGACTAGTAAGCGCAGCGCCAGCGCAGGCTCGGGGCGGCGGCGCGTGGCGGCTCGCAACAAGCGGCCCCGCCGCGGTGCACCCGCTGCCATCGCCGGCCTGGACCTACTGCACTCCACCACACTTGCCTCCACCCTGCAGAACGGAGCGGTGAGCACCTATACACTCACTATACACGCGTATTTTTAACTGACTTTAAATAAGGTTCTCAATTCGGTAGTTTTTTTTTGTTGGTCACCTCAGACTGAACACTGACGGAGTTCAGTCTGATGAACCAATTAGGAGAAATTAAATAATGGGTTGGGACTATGGGACCAATCTTAATGTATAATCCTTAAAAACAAAAAGAATTTTCCAAATTGACGATTGATTGATTTTATAAATGACGGTGTTCAGAGGGAACTAAAATTTAAAAAATGAGAACCCCCTTCCTTTTTTTGAAGTTGGTTAATAAAAATGGAACCAGCTATGCAGGCTGCGTTGCTGCATCCCTTTTTATTTGGCGAACTTTTTTTAAATGAGTGATGTGAAGTTGACTGTTCACATCCGTACTTCGTCGAAATCTCATTTCATATCGGCGTTGGGGTGCGTGGCGGGCATACTTCCACCCGTATCAGACCCGAGTTTTCAAATTCTTTAGTCCTATCCATCCAAAGGTTGCCTGGAAGAAATCGCTTTAGGCGATAAAGCTGCCCATTGTTGACCTTGTTGACGTTGTTATTATTTATTCAACTAATCATAATTATATAGTTTTATATGTTAGTATATTATAGCAATTTTAGGTTATTTAACTTATTGATAAGGCCGCCGATTGTTACGCTAGTTTGTTTTGTTTAAAGCTATTTTATCGTGTAATATGTTATTTGTAGTGTGAACAATAAAGAGTTTATCTATCTATCTATCTATACTGCCGTATTAAATATACGTGTATCTTTGATGTTATAGTTTAAGTTTTATTTGTACAGTTATATGATTGTTTACGGGATATTTACTGTGATAAGGTTGTGGAAGGAGCTCACGATATTTCGTCGCAGTTACATGCATCATGTTCACGGGAAGACTGTAGTGTGTATTTTTTTTTAATTGGTTCACTAACAGAACTATACAATATTGCTTGCTTAAATAATATAACTTATGTGCTATGGAGACCTATGTAACATTCCAATAATAGGTAAACTCGGCATGTTAGAGAAATTTAGACTTAAAAACAACTCTGCTCTTAGAGAGCCTAAACACAACTAAACTAAAAGAAAATACCATTACTTTGTTCGAGTAAGAACAAAGAATGGGGACAATTTTATACAATTAGATATACCTAACAAACTATTCATAGAAGGGCCTGGGTAACCCTTTCCTTAAACGCTGGAAGAGACTCCTTAAAAAAATCAATTCCGTGTTCGACCACAACCAGTTACCAAATCTTAACATTGTTTTCAGTGGGCTGAGTTCACCCATTACAGTTCTACGTTTGTGGACAGAGAAAAACTTATATTTACGTTTATGTAGGCGATGGTTAGGACGCGGGACTGTAAATTTAATTGATTTAGAATATCAGGAGTGTTCATGTGACAGTTTAGAATTTTATACAAGGAAATAGCATCAGCTGCGCGACGTCTATAAGCCAGTCTCTACAACTTGAAGTATTTTAATCTATCACTAAGAGGTAAGTTCATTTATCTTCCAAAAAATAATTGTTAAATCATTTATGTAGGACACTAAAAGTATAGGACCGACGTAAGAACCCTGGGGAACTCCTGAGGGTTCCCCATCTATCTGTTAAATAACTTCGGAACGAGTCCAACAGTATAACTGTAGTGAACAACCGTGATAGATTAAAACTGAGTTTTATTTGTATTTTCAGTGTGTAATATATATTGTATTATATCAGATAGCAGGGGGCATAGCTTGAGAGATGTCACGTGACTGCTAATGTCATTTTCATACAATTTTATCGGTAACGCTAACATAAATTGGTTCTTGTCTAGACCCCCAGTAGGAAGGCATTGTCTCGACACAGTGGTATAAGTAGTTGCAATGTCCCAGGTGACGGCGCCGCCGCCGGGGTGCGTGGAGCAGCGCCTGTCAGCGCTGGGCGTGGCGCTGCAGCCGACGGACGCGCTGCACACGGAGCTGGAGGTGCCGCGCGCGCCGCACGCGCCCTACTCCCTGCAGCTGCTGCTGGATATGTTCCGCGACCAGTACCTCGCGCTTATACATCACATGCACGAGCCGACCTACAAGGAGGAACTCAACAAGCAGATCGAGAAGGAGAAGGTAACACAACTGCAACACACACATACATTCAGTTTTAACCGACTTCCAAAAAGGAGGAGGTTATCAATACGACTACTTTTTTTTATTGTTTGTTACCTCAGAACTTTTGACTGGGTAAACCGATTTTGATGATTATTTTTTTATTTGAACGCTGGTGCTTCCCATTTGGCCCCATTTCAATTTGGTCTAGCTCTGGTGAAGTTGGTTTTTTATATTGATAATTATTAGGGTTCCATCACTAAAGGGTGTAAACAGGACCTTTTACTAAACCTACGCTGTCTGTCTGTTGTCTGTCTATCCGTCATATCTTTAAACGGCTGTATCTTTAGAACCGTAATAGATAGAGAGTTGAAATTTTCACAGAATATGTAATGTTACGGCGGATTAACTAAGAAATAATAAAAAAAAGCTTATTTTTTTATGTATTTTTGTAATTGCGCTAATGTAGAAACGGTAATACGTACAAGCGTTAAACTTAGCATGATTATATTTCATACGCTAAAGTATAACAACAATAAATAATCAATAATGGCCAAGTTTGAGTCGGTGACAAAACTGTACATTGCCAAGTTATAACCGGTAATTTATGGGAAATATTATGAGGGAGGCCTAAGTCCAGCAGTGGACGTCCTATGGCTGAAATGAAGAACCGGTAATTTCATACTCTTTGGGTACGGGATCCTAAAAATACAACCGAATTGTGAACTTTTTTGAAGTCGTTTCAAAAAAACCCATAAATAAATAATTGTAATGTTCACAGGAAAGGAACCAGAAGCTGAAATCGCGCGCATCGCAGCTGGACAAGCAGATTAGCGTGCTGATTAGCGACAGCGTTGCGTTACTAAAGGCACGTATGAGCGAACTCGGCATTCATGCGAACAACACCGTGGACCTGCTCGCCAAGGCCAAGGAGATAGTCGGCCGGCACAAGGAGCTGCAGAGCAAGGCCAGCCGGCTGCAGGCGCAGGTACCGCACGCACATTCATACCCGCCCATCACACGGTAACCCTCGATATTTGATAGTTAACGAATTTTCACGTTGGGCAAATACAGTGGACTTGATAAGCCATTATTCTGGCAAAACACTAATGGTGTAAACCATCAAGTAAAAAAAAAGTTAGTTTGACAGCTCTTGACAGTGTCTTTACAATGACACCTCTGACAGCCCTGAGTCTAGTTTGTCTCTGGGTCGGTGCCACGTCCATATTCCTTACTTGCTCTGAATTATTGGACGAATATGTGACAAAAAATTAAAGTCCTCGGAAGACGAAAATTGTACCCAATGGTTAACATTACACCATTAGTATTTTGCCAGAATAATGGCATATCAAGTCCACTGTATTTGCTCAATGTGAAAATTCGTTAAATATGAAATATCGAGGGCTACAACACTTCACAATAGATTATCTCAGAAACAACAACAACTATACATTTCGTAAATTTTTACAAGTTTTTATTTAACTTTGTATTTCCAGTTCTGTGACACTAAAAAAAAAACTTGCAATAGTTTGTTTAAGCACAGAAGATATAATAGTACAAGTACAAAAGATTCACTCCAAAAAATAATTTAAATAAGTAGCGACTCTTGCTTCTACACAATAAAGTGCATTTCAGGACGAGCGAGCGCTAAATACTCAGAGCTATATTAACCTAGAAGTTGGCTATTTCTGTCTATAGCGTAACTCATGTTTGGTTTAGTTCAAATCTTGCAACTTAAATAGAACCACTTTCTCCTAACCGATTTTCCTGAAATTTTGCATACACCTTTAGTTCTGGTGACAATACAGTATGCCAATACCCAATATTGTAATATAGAAAGAAAAAAAATAATGGCTGCCTTCGCTAGATGGCGGATGGTGTATACGTATTTTTTGTCAACCCTGTTAATATGGGTATCATATGAAAAGGCTTGAAGAGTAAAAAATAAAGTGACATCACATTAAATTCAATATGGCTGCCACTCCAAGATGGCGGATTATATTTACTTTGTTTAAGCTAATAGCTTGTTTAAAAAAATATGTATTTTTACAATTAACTTATTTGTCAATGGTGTCTAAGTATTTCTAAGAAACCATAGACAACAAATGTCAATATCTACGAAATGAAGACTTATGTTGGTTCTGAAATAATCTGTTTTACTCATATATTTCATTCATTTATCACTCATTTTTTGCACGTGCGATTATAATCAGTTTATTCTAGGCCTCCTGTAATGGTATAGTCGCGATTGTCGTTTCAATAGGGTCCGGGTGGCGGCTTCAGTAAATGTTACGCTTTTGTTTTCCGCGCGATCGGAATCAAAACTGTTTTTCGTTCGATTCAGGTGAACAGTATAGAGGCGGAACAGGCGGCGCTAGTGAAACAACGGACTTTCGAAATAACCGAAAAGTATCGTGAGCTGGGTCAGATCCCGGCTAGCGTGGAGATGACCGCGACCGTGGAGTACGACTGCGTCCTCAAAGAGATATCGGCGACGCTCGCTCACAGGAAGCGGTTACATGCGCAGGTCTCGCACCTGCAGAACGAGATCGTGGCCATGGAGCGGGCTGGCAGCGGCGGTGGCGCCGGCGCCGGCGACCACAAGCCTCCCCCCGGTGCCGCATCCGCGCCGCCCCTCGTGCCCGTCGCCACCGTCAAGCCGCACTCGGTGTGCGTGAAGCCGCGCAAGCTGCGTGAGCTGCGCGCGCGCACCCACGACTGGCCCGACGTGCCCGACGTCGGTAAGATCGAGGAGCGCAACCCCGAGCTGCTGGCCCAGAAGATCCTCGAGACGGGCCGCCAGCTCGAGCAGGCCTCCAAGCACAAGCCCAACATCGCGGTCAACGGGTACCAGCGCGTGCCGCTGCCCGCGCCCGCCCCCGCCCCCGCGCCGCTCCGTGCGCACGCGCCGCCCCCGCACCGCCGCCACTCCGACCAGCAGAAGTCGCTTGACGTGGTCGGCAAGGTGCAGGAGTCGCCGAAGGTGATCAACTTCGAAGACCGGCTCAAGAGCATCATCACCTCAGTGCTGAACGAGGACCAGGAGCAGCGTAAGGCGGCGCGCGCGCCGGCGCCGGTGCACCCTTTCAGCAACGGGTTTGTGCGCGCGCAGTATTGTGCGGCGGGGCGCGGCGGGACGGCGCCCGCCTCCGCGCCTGCCTCGCCCGGCGCCTACCGTCGCCGCGAGCGCTACCCGCTGGAGCGGCGCGACTCGCGCCCGCACCACCACGACCCGCGCCTGCACGCGCCCTCGCCGGACTTCTCGCAGGTAAATGACCACATTCTACACGCACTTATTTACCGAAGTATTATAAAAAAAATACTTCACAGGACGACCAACAGCTTGGTTAAAAATTTCATTTAAATATACTTAAAAAGATACACAAAGCCAATTCCGGATAGATTCGGTTGTTTTATATTTTATTTTCAATCGCGAATAAGTCCGCGTTTGACCAACTCGCCAGTTGGTAAGCTTGCATACGGCAAGAGTGGCCGGAGTAGCTGCTTCTGAGACCATTACACATGCTTCGTAGTCCACTGTGCACGAATCATAGTGGTCCCGCACGTGACTCGCATATTGCAAGTACTCGTAAGTTGTGAAAAGCAGAAGCAGTAAAGTTATATTGTAAAATTGTTTATACATCATCATTATCAGCTTATCATGTTCCCACTGCTGGAACACATGCCTTCTCTAAGAGGCACGATAAAAAATTAATTAAAATACGGTCATTTGACTCCAAAATAAGCAAAGCTTGTATTATGGCTGCCAGAGACATACATACTTTAATATATATTAACAGCCAGACATAGAAAAAAACACAAATGTTCATCACATGAATGTTTGCCCTAGGTGGGAATAGAACCCACGCCCCCAAACGCAGAAGGTAGGTTCACTACCAACTGAGCCACCAGGGCAGTCAAAAGGATGGACCCTATTCCACCATTCTGGCCCAGTGGCATGTTGATGAATGTCACGTCTTTAAACTGTTGATGTTCTTATAGTCTAGTCAACAAGTTCAAAAACGTGTTAAATAGAAATAAAGCTCCTAAAAATATGTGCCATAACTCATTCGATTCGGAATGACGTCTAGAAAAATGTTTTTTAAGGGTATATTAGCACATAAAAAATTGCAATTGTTATTAACAAAATAAGATTTAAAAAAAAGGTCTTTAGTTTTTCGTTAATAACTTTTAAAATAATGATATTTAAGGAATTTTGAAAAAAGATCCTGAAAGAGGAGGAAATTTCCAATAAAAAAGTCCTAACTCCCGGAACTCTATCTATATTATTTATATATTTTTTTTAACGCTGGAAGTAGGGCTCCGCGAGGGCGTTTTGACTGGACTTTTTTATTGGAAATTTCCTCCTCTTTCAGGATCTTTTTTCAAAATTCCTTAAATATCATTATTTTAAAAGTTATTAACGAAAAACTAAAGACCTTTTTTTTAATCTTATTTTGTTAATAACAATTGCAATTTTTTATGAGCTAATATACCCTTAAAAAACATTTTTCTAGACGTCATTCCGAATCGAATGAGCTATGGCACATATTTTTAGGAGCTTTATTTCTATTTAACACGTTTTTGAACTTGTTGACTAGACTATTAGACATGTTTCCTCACGATGTTTTCCTTCACCGTTGTTGAGCGATGGTATCGAAACTGCACATATTTTTAAGTACTAAATAAGTCATTGGGCATGGCCGAGGATCGAACCGGGTGCCGTAGGATTGTAAAGCGCACAAGTTGTGAAATAGTACGTGACAGTAACGCGGTGTGTGTGGTTTCAGCAGGCTGTGTCGCCCGCGAAGCTGGCGTTGCGGCGGCACCTGTCGGCGGAGCGGCTAGCGGCGCCTGCGCAGGCCGCGGCGCCCGCGCGCACTATTGGCGACCTCGTCAACGGAGAGATCGAACGCACACTCGAGATCTCCAACCAGAGCATCATCAACGCGGCCGTCAACATGAGTGCGCGCTACCACGAGCCGCATCACCACCACCCACAGCCACATCAACATCAACAACAACAGCACCAGCCGCTTGAAGGTAAACACTGACCTGACGACTAGACACCTTATATATGTCGCTGACCACGACCGCCGGACGGACGGACTTGAGTAGGTTTTTTTATATATTTTATATTGAAAGACCACAAAACTGGAAATACATTATAAACTGTCTTAAAAATCAACAAAAAACCTTAAAATCTAACTAAATGTAATTCCTTCTAGATGTGGGCCTAGCATTCATATACAATTGAGTTCAGATAATTAATGCTGTCACTAGCTTCAAAAATTAAATAAAACTAGAATAAACCAAATAAAAATAGCAGTGATGCTGCATACAAGTCTGTCAAACAATTGTATTGTTATTAGTTATTACCTAGTTATTTACTAACACATTAAGACGACATTTAACTGAGGCTAGCGAACTATGGTGAAAGATATCAAAATCATTTTTAATCGTGTTATACCTATCACACATACGATAAATCCGTGAGTGCATCAACATAGTAGTTCTGCAGCTGGGAAGGACAAAAGTGTTTCTATTTACCAAACGACTACCTGGACGAGGAGGTTAGGTTTAAATTGGGTGAGACAGATCAGACACAAAGTCAAACAGATATACAATTATACAACTTTACTGACACCATATTTGTTTGATGGCAGCGCGAGCAGCAAACTAAGTTTTATATAAGTTAGTAATGGTGAGTGTTGTATGTTTGGTGCAGGTCTTGCGGCGTGCCTGCAGGCGCGCGTGCTGGCGTCGGAGTACTGGCGCGGGCGCGGTGCCGGCGAGGAGGAGGGGCGCCGCTCGCCGCCCGCGCCGCGCTCCGACTCCTCCACGCCGCTCGTAGACGAGCTGCAGCTGCCCGACCCGCCGCGCCGCACCCCCGGTATGCACAACAGCTCTTTCAATTTCTACAGTATGCTTCAACATACCTGCAAAACAAAATCTCTACTACTGGCTAGTTAAGCAAAGCTGAGTCTACAAAAATAATTTTAGTAATCTCATACTAATTGCAGATCTATTATACCACTAACCTAACCTACATAATCTCTTCTTCTAATCTCTAATCTCTTCTCTCAGCCCAACTCCTTATTGGGTCTAACAACGTGACACATACTGACATCTCAACAGTTTTTGCATGTTTTATTTGCCCTATTTCTATTGAATAAAGTTAATGTTTAATCGTCACATGACCTTTGTTCGGCGGAGGGTATTGGTATGCCATCTCATAGATCTTCGTAGTTTGGGTACCAATGCACTCCCAGTAGGAATATGAATATATGTAATGGCATCATGTATAACAATTATTAAGAAGAGGTTTCGTAACAATAAATTTTCATTTCTCTTACAAACCTCTCATATCAAATCATATCTAATTCAAAGTGGGGGCGATAACCTGCACTGACATCCCGCTTAGGGTGTATTGTGCATTTACCCCTGCCAGCATACACAACCCAGCTGAGCTCCTTAAAATAACAGAGCACGGGTTCAGGTTGCTGACTTAAACTGTTCTATCCCTATTTTGCCAGGTGTTGTGGTATTGGAGACTTGTTGAGTTTCTTCAAGGAGTCCCGGGTAATCGTATATCTTCTGTGGCCTTGCAGTGCGTATATGCTCCACGGTATCGTTTTCCTGTAGACAGCCTCGGCATAGAGGACTATCTGTAGCTCCAATCATGCCTAATCTTTGTATCATACTAATATTATACGAGGGAATTTAACGCCAATGTGGAAAAAACATGTAGTCTCATCGTATTAATTTCCAAAAGTAAAATTTTGTTTGCTCTTCATTTACGCATAACAGAGCAACAAATCAACAAAAAAAAATTGCACAGAGGTACAGAACTGACAGAATAACTTTGCCCCAGAAAAATTTGCATGTTGGTGAAACTGCAGACCGCAGCTAGTTCGTTTAGCACAAGCCGACTTTTATGTAACCTAATCGGCTTTTTGTCATTAGCTAACTTTTTCATATACCACCGCTTGACATTTTTTAAACTAAAACTGTAGTTAGACGTGAGTGTGATGATGATTGCAGAAGGCGAGGGCGGCGAGGAAGCGGACGAGAGCAAGTGGCAGGACCGCATCGCGTTCCGGTTCGACCAGATCATATCGTTCGCGTCGACCGCCATGGAGGACAAGCGGCGGCGGTCGGACGAGGCGTGCAACACGTCGCCAGACTCGGGTATCGGGCACGAAGCGGCGGCAGCGGCGGCCGCGGCGGCAGCTGGCCGCGCCTCCGCGCCGCCGCCGCCCGTCGCGCCGCTTGCGCGCTCACCCTCGCCCTCCACGCTGCCGCACCACTTCAAGAAGCGGTTCTTCAAGCGCGAGCGGTGGGCGGGCGGCGCGTGGCCCGCGGCGCCGCCGCCCCTGGACTGGGAGCGGCCGCCGATGTGACCCGCCCGCCCGTAGCGCCGCGCCTCGCGCCGCCGCGCCCTAGCGTAATGACACACGCGACACTGCTGCGCTGCGCTGCGACGCTATACAGTGTACACGGAGTCACCGGCCCATCCTCGCCTCGGCCGGTTCCTACTCCCAACCTCGACATGGTTTTTTGTTATATTATTCGAATATATAATGTAATTATGTATATTATTGAGTTTATTTTATGTTTAAGATTTGTAATTATTTAACGGTAATTGTACGTCGCCGCTCCGCGGGGCGCGAACGGCGAGTTCGCGCGGCGGATTGTATTTCATGTGTTCATTTAGGTGTTAGAGTTTGAAATACATGATTTGGTGACAACGCAGAGGATCGTTTTAACGCCGGTCGTTTGATGAATGTTTGTTGTTTTGTGTTTTAGTTTTCGATGTTACGGAATGCTCAGTCTGAATAATGTCAATCATTTCTTTGGGAGATCTTATCAATAGGAGTGATGCCTATCGATAGCGTTAGTAGGTTTACTGAACTAATGTAAATAAGGAACTGTATCTCGGGTAAGTCTGCATCAGGCAGTTCGGTGGACTGGGAACGTCCAACACATTAGACAACATTACGCTAGCACATAGACACTATTTATAAACTATTTAGCAAGAATATGTAGTCAGGTATAGTTTTAATTGAACAATTAAAGACGACAATATATTTTCCCATAAATATAAAAATATTCTCTCATAAATAAATGATTCAAAATTTGAAGCAAGTGCAAAATGCAAACTTGAATTATGTTCACTTCTTTGCAGTCCAGCTCAACTGCCATTGTAGCTATATTTGAGAACTATTAAGAATGTTATTAAAGATAAGGTAATGTAATAATCGCAAGACAAAAGAAATCAACAATATTTTTAAGATTATGTAATCATAGCCTTTTGTATTGCAATGTTTAACTGCGAAATAAAAATTACTGCCGCATGTAGCCCACCCACTGCCAAACAAATATCAACAATGTGGACGTGAAAATAAAGTACATTACTGTCAGAAGTGTTGGAAGCACATAGATACTTACAACTTATATAAAGTCTCAAGGGCTAATTCTTTATTAATTTCTTGCCTGAGCCCTTAGTACAAGTTTTGATAGTTTTCGAAAACGTATTTCGTTTTCGTATTGTTCCATACATTGCTGGACAGAAAGCTATTAGAAAACTTTTCCTTATTTGAGTGAAGCAACTTTTACTGCCCATTAGTACCGATTTTAGTTCCTCAGCGTTACCGCTGGAGGCGCTTTACCAAAATGTATGGAACAATAAGTAAACGAAAAAAGTTTTCGAAAACTATTAAATCTTGTACTAAGGGCTCTGATGGTGACCTGGATTCCTTCTATGCTGATGTCTTAAGCATTACGGCATCGACGTCGCGTCGGTGGCGCGTGTGCTGCGCCGTGTACCGTCGATCAACTAAACGGACCAAACTGCTAAAGCAAATGTGTTATTTTTCTTGGATAATAAGTTTGCGCTTGACCACCATCTCACCTGATGTTAGCCTAGCCGCACATGGGCCACAAAACGCCTCCACCGAGCTGCGGACTGCAGTTGTTATTTATTTATAGACAAATACTCGTCGGACTTACAGCTACTCCAAGGCTATGTTTGTTGCCTCCGAACTTTCAACTGGGTAAACCGATTTTGATGATTCTTTTTTTATTTGAAAGCTTGTGCTTCCCGTGTGGTCCCATTTCATTTTGGTCCAGTTATTACATTTTTATGAAGTCGGGTTTTTTATATTGATAATTATATATGAACCCGCCGCACTCGCCAACACTCGCCAATCGCGCGACACCTCCCCACCCCTCTCAAAAAATATATACGTGGGTTAAAAAATAAGCTGCACTTGTGTACAAAAACACAAGTGGTTGTCACGCGCTTAGTAGCCGCTTCCAGCTTCAGGTGGCAAAGTTTTGTGACTGTAACAAGTGGCCAGTTTGCGGCAAGCCTAAAGCGATGATGCTGTCTGCGATGGAACATGCTTGCCTACCGATTGCTAAACCGATTCAATCGCGGCTTGAAGGTGGATCGAAACTATCTAACAGTTTGCACAATAATGGTGGAATCAAAGCGCTTTATACTTGTGTACGGGAGATGCACCATGCCTTTTTGTGTCCTTTTTCCGTTGCCAAACACCGGTGAGACGCCTTACGTTATAGTATATCGTATTCTAGTATCGCACTAGTATATTAGTTCACGCTGACGATTAGTGTCCATATGCGACCAACCTGAAGGAATCCTGGCCTAAAGTTGCTTGTTAGTCTTGCTTAGCTCGGTACCAAGTTTGTAAAGTGATTTCTTTTACTATTATTCACAGCACTGCCATGATATAATAATGTCAAATACTGTTAGAGCCGTAACAGATATGTCAACTTGGCTTACGAAACACCACCAACGGTCTGACCAACGGCAGGAAAAGAGAAGATTTAGTCTTTCTCTCCCGTTGGTTGGACGTTGGTTCGTCAGCTATTCGACACGTCTGTTAGCTACTTTAACTTCTGTGTGTTCAGTCTGTTTTGATCAGTTTTGGTGATCAATTAATTTTAACTCATAAATTAGAGTTTTATTAGCAATATTAGTAATAATTTATGTATCATTATACTCCTTGGCCCAGATAGAAAAGTACGCCACTTGTTATATAATATTGATTTATTGGATTTTAAACACAATTCATATGACAATGACTTGATAAACGTAAGTACATTCTGCTTCCTTGGTAAAGTTTTATACTTTATGACGACTCCATGGTAGAAATGCTTTGAATGCTATCCCCAAATTAATTAGAAGGAAGAATACATAGGATTCGTAACATCAGACGAAAAACATAGTCTGGTACTATGGTTTATTTTATTTGATTAAATCAAGTAATTTATACATACATATTAGTGCAGAAATAGTATGATTATTAACTCTTCAAGTACTCTTGTCGCTATATTGAATTTTACATTGCGTATTAGGGTTCGCGTACATCAAACCAGAAAGTGAAATTTTTATACAGGGTTATACATGGAACGGTGGTACTTAATGAGGTCATTGTACTCAGCGCATCATGAACAACTTTGGGACCAACCCTGAAATCGTGAAAACTGCTGTTCATAGAATACTGACATTTACACACTAAAAAGTTATGCATTGTCATATATAAAAAAAAAATACGCGTCCACTCCTTTTTTCGTCCGTTAAAAGTTTGGAGAGAACAGCAGTTTTTTTTTTTCAGGGATGACCTTTCGGTTTAGCGCCACCGTTCATTTTGTCCCTATATTATTGATTAAGTGAAAAAATTGTTTGAAGTGAAATAAAACTGTAAGATCTTCTATTGAAGAGTGGTTTGTCAACTTTGGTTGATTTAGAGTTGTTATTCTTAGCAACAGTGGCACTGTTTTATTATGGAAACTGACGTGGTTTTCACACATTTTATTTATATTACACGGGAATTACGTAAGATTAGGCCGGTTACTCCGACTATAGGCACTGTTATTAATTTATCTTGATCACTTAATTTTCAGTTTTTTAGACTGGCGTAATAGCCGTAGCAGACGGGTCAGCATAGCTGACGTTAACCATCTCAACCAACGAGAGAGAAAGAGGGAAATAATGTTCTCACTCTTTATCTCCCGTTAGTCAGACGGCGGTTCGTCAACCATGTTCGATACGTCTGTCACGGCTATTATATTTTCAAGGAGGGGTCATGCCCGTAGCTTGTTACTCTAATGTTTATTAGAATTTCACTATCATACATTGATTTTTAATAAAGTTAAAAGATGAAAATATGAATTATTTTTATGAATGATTTTTTTTATTACATTATGTATGAAAATGATATATTTATTATTTTACATTGAAATACATTTTTTTAAACTGGACGAGGACCACTTTTACATTTGTGTATAATCAAAATTAATAGAAATGTAATTAAAAATCTATCAAGATCATGTTGTATTGACACAACGGATCAACTGAATTATGTTTCGAATATTGCACTGCTATTTTATAACTAAAATTAAGGGATTGGACACGATTGGTATCTAAATGATAGGATAATGATACTAAACATAGAACTAGAAAGTATGTATTAAAGGACGTTAAATATTACGTTACAAGGGAAATGACATAATAACGGCATGTTTGAAATACATAAACGACCCAAAATAATTTGAAAAACACGTATGTACTCGTGGTATTGACAAAATTATTTCTCTTTAGTATGATGTAGGCTGTAGGGGGTATCTATAACAAATTTATGTAGTCAGCTATGTAACCACATATAGGAATTGTTCATAACCTGCAGCTACAACCTAGTTCTTTGTTTTAATCAAGGTATATCCCACACAAAATAGTTAAACGTGTTAAATACTCCTCAAATGACATTAATAATACTTGCATTGCCTAAAATAATACATGATAATATTGGCGTCGTTTTTAGTTAGGTGACTCGTTGGCATTTATGTTACATACACATTACACATCATAATTATGTATATTTTTGAGTGGTTTCATGTATTTTGAATATTGGTATGCACTGGCTTGAATGTGCCTGAAAAAAAACTTAATGAAAGCCGCTCCAAACCTCAAAATGTGTATTTTGTATATTATTAGGTAAGCGTAAATTCGATTCAGATGTAGCTCCGATTAGATTTAGTCATAGGTACGTCGTCGGCGTGATTTGTGTCTATTTTTAGATTGACTCGAAGAGTGATTACATTATTCAGTTTTGTATCTCACAACTGTCTTTAAAACTATAGATTCAATATTGACTTCAAAAACGTCCTCAAAATGCAGTGCTTACAAACACGCACATGATTACTCACGAATCAAATCAATGTCACTCTAAATCGATGTACAACAGTTTGTTTTTAAATATTAATTTGCAGTGCTGACTATTAATAATATAGGTAGTCCACAATAGTATAGTTTTATTGGTAATGTTGAATCTTTAGTTTTAATGATTGTTGATATCTCATGACTAATTTTGTTTTTTATGGGAAATATGAGCTGAACTGTGACGTTATAGTTCCGAAATATGAGCTGAACTGTGACGTTATAGTTTTTAAATATGAGCTGAACTGTGTAACGTTATAGTTCTAAAATATGAACTGAACTGTGGCGTTATAGTTCTAAAATATGAGCTGAACTGTAACGTTATAGTTCTAAAATATGAACTGAACTGTATATCGTTATAGTTCTAAAATATGAGCTGAACTGCGACGTTATAGTTCTAAAATATGAGCTGAACTGTGTGACGTTATAGTTCTAAAATAGTACAAATGAGAAGACTTATCGTCGTAAGCCTCGGACTATTCAACATTGCAAATGCTAGGTTTGAGATGTATCCCTGTGTACTAGTTTTATTTTGTACTAAAAGTTAAAAATAAATAAATAATTCTAAACAGGTTTTTAATTTTTACTATAACATCATAAATAACAGCAGATATTATTATTCGCGATTTCAGTGTTCCATAGTAAAAGTTGTAAATAATGATGAGTACAAGGATCTCCTTTCGGCTTAGTACAGTCTATATGCGTAACCCTGTATAGGCATAGTTGTTTTACCACTGACTCGTAGGAAGGCGGTACTTTGTGACAGTCCTGCTATGAAAGACCGATAAACAGTGCGACCAAACCAACTGCCCTGTAATTAAGTACGGCACAGACGGCATGCATACTACCGTTCCTTGACGAAATTTCTAAATTTTGCACCCAAAGTTTTTTTTTTATCATGCTGTAATCATGATGTAATCTTAG
This sequence comes from Agriopis leucophaearia, assembly GCA_949125355.1. NCBI lineage: Eukaryota > Metazoa > Arthropoda > Insecta > Lepidoptera > Geometridae > Agriopis > Agriopis leucophaearia. The sequence goes on from OX421262.1 coordinate 7,984,938, forward strand.
ATCTAGAAATGTCAAAGCCCCCTACTACTAGTACAGACTTTCATTTGATCGATTTATTACAAATGTGGGCATTATATTTGAATAAAATTATAACAAAATTAAGGTTCAAAGTCCATGAAATCGAAATTCCCACAAAAACCAGTGTTGTACTCTAGTGTTGAGTAGTTATAATGCAAGGCGCAAGAAGTGTCTCTACTCGTCGATAGATGGTGGAACAAAATCAGATAATTTGAATCATAGACAAAAAACCAGTCAAGAGCAGTGTCTGGAAACATTTTTAGTCTGTGATTTTGGTCTTATTATTTTGTCAAATCATGGAGATGTCAAATTCAAATGTCTTGTCTATGGCTTGTCTTCCGAAATGAGCTTTTTAGCTAGTAATACCAGAATAAAAAAAATTGCCACTTAAGGGGGTAACTATAATAAGAATATGTCAAGAATATACATGACATCTAAAACATCTTCTTGAGGCATAAGGTAGGTAGGGCTGGTGCGGCTGCTGATTCAGCAGAGCTGAACAAGCGGGGCAAATACATTCACAGTGGTTACATAATATTTGAGGCGTTAGGGTTTGAGACATTGGGCCCTTGGGGACCGGGAGTTCATCTAATTAACCGACTTCAAAAAAGGAGGATGGTTCTATTTTCCACTGTATATGTATATTTTTTTTATGTATGTTCGTACAAAAAAGAAGCGCATCGCCATCCATACAAACTCTCGATTCATACAATACTCTATTAACACAAACTTATCAGTTCGTACATTATCTGCGATTGGTAAAATTATGCAATGGGTAGCTACAATTAAGCGATTCGTGAAAACACATTTCTCTAAGTACCTACTAATATTTGTTGAGTTGTGAATAAACAAGTAGGTACTTTAGCAAATAAAAACCACAAAAAAAAATAACACAAACACAAGTATCAGACATAGTGTTGTTAATTTTGTACTGACCATGGATACAAAGTCCTTCGGTCGTAATATTAATCAAGTTTATATGGTCTTAAATAGCGTCAAACGAGTCATAGTCACAGTCTAATGCCCAAGTAAAGTGGTTGAGACTTTACAATAGGCTTATGTGGAGTTTTGGAAACAACACAAAAAACATGTTTTTATTTGGCATGTTCATTTTAATCATATTGCAATAAGTTTGTAACCCTATTATTTTATTTATTTTATACTAAATATTGTACGTAATATTATTAGTGGCAAATAAATAAATTTATTTATTTATTTATCTCGTTATATCACTTCTCCACACTCGAGTACGTCAACGAGCACTTAATAAACAATAATCCACCATTATGACACATTAAAACTAGAAAATACACAAGTTTAGGGAAATAATAGTACATTGAGCCGACATTTTTTTCTACGTTGGTGCCAAAACTCTCACAGTGTCAGACAGACAGATAGATATTGCTTGTTTATGAGAATAAGCAAGTTTTTTATTGACCTTTCTTCGTCTGTGATTTTGCAATATCTTCTGATCCATGTCTCGTCAACGCCATCTATCGCGTTTCTATGAAAAGAATAATTTTATATTGCCTTTGGGAAAATCTCCCATTCGGTTATTTAGACTTTATTTACTACAGGGTCTGGCAATATTTTTGTCTGACGTCTGGCGAGTCGAATTCAGACAAGAAAAGATAAACGAAAAAACTACAAAGCACCAAGTGAATTTTCGATCTTGAAATTCCGATTCCTTTTTACGATTTTTATTCAGAGATAGTTCATGTAATCTTATCTTGTATTAATTTCAACTACTACGATTAAAAATTTAGCAAAATGGCTAGTGTATCGTATCAAATAGCAAATCTTCTAGAGAAGGTGAGTATACCGGCGCATGCCTTGTACGATTCCAAAACATTGTGATAAATTGTAGTTTAAGAATAACATTATATATGTAATTTCACAGATGACCTCTAATGACAAAGACTTTAGATTTATGGCCACAAATGATCTGATGACAGAACTTCAAAAGGACAGCATAAAGCTTGATGATGATTCCGAGCGAAAAGTGGTTAAAATGCTCCTTCGTCTTTTGGAAGATAAGAACGGTGAAGTTCAGAATTTGGCTGTGAAATGGTACGTTTGCATGTTCTGAGTAACTATAAATAAACCTTTAATTACTTAGGCATCTACTCCTAAATAAGTGGATCACAATAAAAACCGACTTAAGTGCCTATAAAATTTGAGGGTTGCCCTCGATTTCCCTGGGATCCCATCACCAAGTCAGGATCTGATAATCCTGACTTGGTGACAATGGGACCAAATTGGTCATAAGTTGGAGGAGAAATTAGTGAACATTAATAAAAAAAAAAAAACAGTGGAACATAGAACCATCCTCCTTTTTTGAAGTCTGTTAAAAATATAGAAATTTACTAATGTTTTCATATAAAAATAAATGACAATGATGATCATTTATGAAGTAAACTTTCTCTTTTCAAACAGCCTCGGCCCTCTCGTGAATAAAGTGAAAGAATTCCAAGTGGAGGGCATCGTAGACAGCCTCTGTGCCAACATGCTTTCGGACACTGAACAGTTGAGAGATATCAGCAGCATCGGATTGAAGACCGTCATATCTGAACTGCCCCTCGGATCAAACATATTAGCAGCGAATGTTTGTAAGAAAATAACTGGGAAACTGAGCAGTGCTATTGAGAAGGTATTTTTATTGATATATCTAAAAGAAACTAAAGTAACTCTGAAAGAGTTCAACTAGTTATGTTTGTAATTTGTATGATCTGTTTGTCTTTCTGTCTGTCCTACCTATAAACAGCTGTAACTTTCGAATCGTAATAGACCATTTGAAATTTTCACAGACGTGTTACAGTGGATTAATTAAGAAATAATAATCAAGTAAAAACTAAAGCGGGGTCTCCATACAATAATCATTTTTTAAACGTATTTTTATATTTGCTCTAATGTAAAAACGGTAATACGTACAAGCATCAAACTTGGCATGATTATAGAATCTGAATCTAATAAATACTTGCCAAGTGTGACTAGGTGACAAATTTCTGTTCACAGAAATTAAGCAATGTCGGGCACTCTGTACTTGGATGGGTGAACACCTGGGCGTGATGTTGTCTTTTTGCACAACTTTTTTTGTACTTTAGTATTTAACCATTTATGTGGTGGTATGGAACCCTTAGTCCGTGAGCCCGACTTACACTTTGCCGGTTTATTTTCAGGTTTTATCACATGTAATTATGCAGAGTTATAAGATTTTGTCCTTATTTTTAACATACATCAGGGTGCTCCCGTATAACTTCTATCTACATTGACTACAGACATAAGATCTTCCATTAAATATAGACAACTTTGTATGTTGATGATATTTAATATCAAATATGATTGAAGCCCATTATCATTTTAAATTTTAAGTTAGATAACATGGTTTCGATTTGGCACCACAAAAATACCGCCATAATGTACTTGTAATTCTTAAAACTATTTTATTCCAGCAGGAGGATGTGTCTGTTCAATTAGAAGCTCTGGACATTCTAGCCGATCTGCTGAGCAGGTTTGGAGGACTCCTAATATCCTTCCATCCGATGCTTCTGAACTCACTGCTCCCACAGCTGGCATCTCCGCGTCAGGTATGTCTATGGAATTATTGAATGTTCATAGCTAATACGATTTATTGAATATTGGTATTAACATCTTAATTGTCTTCAGTAACTGTCGTAATTTAATATTAAGTTGAATGAATGAAATGAATCTGATAATTATCAGTAGTGATTTTTTGACATTGTCTATGTATCCATTTAGCATGTCTGCATCAAACTATTTATGTGCTTCCACTTGTTAACTCTGTCCGTTCTGGTTCTGGGCAGGCCTTATCCATTGCCTTCCAACATGCTTTACAGTGTCATCTGTCCATCAGGCTAGTAGTCTGCCTCTACATAGTTGTTTAATTTGGATAGACTATTCGGTGTCTGCCTTGGTTTACCTGTTGACACCCATCTAGCCAAGTGCCCTAATCCATTTCAGCTTGGCAATATGTGCGTGACAGTATCTTCGACTTTAACGTGACGTCATATTTCCTCTACAATATACCAAGAAGATGCGTAGCATGACCAGCCATGATTTTGTCGCGGTTTGCATGCTAGCCATGCTGGTTCATAGCTTTTGTGCTATATGGATCTTATAAATGTGCTTTTTAGTGATGTTTCAGTTTAATAATTGAGGTAACAAACACAATGGTTACAAACCCTGGTTTTCAGGCATTTAGGTTTGAAGACACCTCTAGTATTCCAATGGTAGCTCACTCAAGTTGTACTCGCCTAGCGTTCTCCTTCAGCAAGGAGCCTTGGTCTAAATATAAATGATGACTAAGATAAACGTAATTTTTAACCACCTCAATGGTAAAATTGTATACGATGATTCTAGGTCTTTGTGATTTGTTTCTCACTGTTATAGTACTTTCTTTCAATATATGAATTTGTTTGTTTTTTCACTAGGCTGTACGTAAACGCACCATCGTCGCTCTCTCCCACCTGGTGATGTCTTGCAATGCGTCGCTATACAACAAACTGATTGACCATCTCCTGGAGGGACTCGGCTCTTCTACGTCTTCCAGCGTCAGCCGCACTCATATACAGTGCATTGCCTCTGTTTGGTAAGATAATAATGTTAATAAATTATCTTTTATGAAAAAGAAGCTGCTTAACTTTCCTTTTGCCTTCTTTGGTTTAGCTTGAAATAGTTATAGGCTTCTTACATATATCCTTTTTTGAAATTGTATGAACTTTATAAATGCGTCAAATGAGGTTTATCTATATTTTTAACTTTACTGTACATTGTACAAATGCATTGGAATAATTGGGAAAAAGTCGAGATACGGCATGAAACAAGTAAAGAAATTGACTAGATGCACAAAGTGACATACTATTGAATGTAACCTATAGGGATAGTAAAGAAATAGCTAATGTGACGAAATGACCATAGAAGTATTTATTTGTATCCTGATTTGGGTTCAGCTTATGGGAAGCCGTGAGCCTTTTAAAAGTTAGGCTTTAATGCTGCTTACGGTTTCATCAAAGTTCAATAGTTAAACAATGTCATCAATGTTGCAGTCGTCAAGCGGGGCACAGGTTCGGAGAGCAGCTGTGGCGAGTGGCGCCCAAAGTTCTGGAGTATTCAACTGATGCAGATGAAGAGTTGCGGGAACATTGCTTGCAAGCTCTCGAGGCATTTGTTCTAAAGTGCCCTAAAGAAGTACAACCGCACATACCAACAGTAAGGCTATTTTACATATTGGAACGGGAAGTCAGGGTTATTGGGAGGGTTTAGTGCTGTTGAATAGTTGCTACATCTGCAGAACAGGTTTTGCATGTCTATAAAACTATGTCCTAGGTCAGTGTTTCTCAATGTTTTTCACGACGCTACCCCCTTAGTATAAAAAAAAATTCGCGACCCACTACTTGCACTTTATAATCTGTATTTTATTTTATAACGAATATCAAATAATTATTACTACTACTAATTTTTCTTTTACCTAGACTTCGCGACCCCCGCGACCCCCTTATAGAGGCTTGGCGACCCCCCGGGGGTCGCGACTTACTGTTTGAAAAACACTGTCCTAGGTGATGCACCAAAAAATATGTACAAACTAAACTGCAATGCACCTTGGCATTGTTTCAAATATAATAATACTGAATGAAATGAATGAATGAAAACTATAGCTTTTGAGGACGGATGACGCATATCTGAATTTAGCTAGTGAAATTCTGGCAGCATAGGACAATCTTAATAAATTTTCAGGAAAATTATTCAATCCTTATCTCTTTGGAACAGTGAAAAGTCTCCATTCTAGGCTACGCCTATGATGATTATAAAACAGGCCTATGATGACTATAGAATAGGTCTACATTTGGCCACTAATTAATCTGATGATGTTCACAGTAATAACTTATATTAAACACTGTTCCCACCAGATAATCGAGCTGTGCTTAAAGATGATCACCTATGACCCCAACTATAATTACGAGGATGAAGAGGACGGTCGAGGTGAAGATGAGGAGATGGAAGACGAGTCCTTCACTCCTGAAGCAGAGCCCGAGTCAGATTCTGAGGAGTATTCTGATGATGATGATATGTCATGGAAGGTACTAAATATTACCATTTTTATAAATTCCAGCAGCTAGCATGCGCACCGCGAAAAAATGTTGGCAACTCTTTTTATCGTACCATAGCGAGACAGGCGTATATGAAACCGTGGGTACCTTGTTGTGTTCTCGCTCGACACAGTGACGACAAGATTTTGTCGCGGTGCGCATGCTAGCCTTCGTTTGTGTTTTTATTTTTTTATGATACTAAGTGACGAGACGAGCTAATTCGCTCGCCTGATGGCTCTTCACGCTTGCCCATAACAGCTCAACGCCACTCAGAATTTTGAACTTCAACAGTTCAAAACCCTGGATGGCAAGGCACTGCGCTCGTCACGCCGAGATATAAGATGTCAAATCTCTGTGTGCCCTGTGTTTCCGCAGAATTACAATCTTGTAGAGTTCTGGTCTAAGGTGAACGGGTTATTAACTAGGCAAACATGCTCCATCCTCGATTGCATACATCATCGCTTTATCAGGCCAGATCGCGGTAAAAACGTAAATTTTCCTGATATGTGATCATGAAGATGTCCGAGAATACTTGCCTAGAAAGAAACTGATTCTCTCGCTACTAAATCAGGCATTATATCTAAATGAACTCAGAAAAATAAATGGAAGTGTTATACCTACAGTAGCATTTACAACTCCCCCCCTCCCTTATTCTTCGATTTGATCATCTCGTTTGCATTTGTGTGCCGCTCAATATTGAAGTGTGCATTTGTATAGTAAGAATATGTCTATGTGCAATACGTGTTTACCTCGCCCCCTTTCGTTTTTGGCAGGCTTTTTTTCATTACTAGCTCGAGCTTATGGCAAATCCAAGCTATATATGATCAAAGGTTGTGAATAAAACTTTGGCAGTGACATCTACAGTCAAGCCATAGAAGTTGAAGAGGTTCCATGTGTATTGTGTACGCACGTTTTCGCGAACATCATTATCGTTTACAATAATTACTACACAAAAACTACTAGAACAAAAAAACTGAAATTTGATTTTCCCGCCAAAGTGAAACGTTTCGCCTTAATAATGGAAATAAGACTGCTCTTGTTCATTAACCAACAACAGCGAAGCCAAAAGGAAAGTACTGTAGTGAATATGTATGTATGCATATATTAATGAGTTGTCGAAAGATTTGTGAACATTCAGGGGACTTGCGCTTGGCTACCTGTTTTAAGCGATTCTGTTAAGGTGATGAGAAAATTTGCGCAACCGCAAATCGTATCTCGTCGCGTTAAAGATCACGTTCGCGTGGTTTTCAGAACTGCGCTGTTTCAGCGCTGATTCGAGTCCGCGTTAAGAGTAAGGCCCCATGGCTGATCACTACTCAGTAACGTCATCATACATAATCGTGACATCCTAAATTGGGAGTGAAATAAAGTAACTTCATAGGACTTCTTAGGTTTTCGCGATAATTACACATTCATTATTATTTCATCATCATCTTATGTGACGTAAACAAGAGTATAAATTTTGGTATATCATGTTTTGATCAGGTGTACCATTTGCAAAATACGATCTGCCAAATTTGATATTGTGTCAGACCTTCTCCCTAGTTTTCTAAACCAATCGACGTATGAACTTGACACTAAAATTGAGATAATAATATAATTCCATTATCGCCTTTTAATTACTTAGAGTGGTGATCACATCTCCGCGGTGAAATTATAGGAAAACTATTTGTTGTGAAGCAAAATGGACAGCTATGTAATTATGACTGAACTTTTTTCTATTTACTCGTTTTAGGTGAGACGTGCTGCAGCCAAATGTTTGGAGTCCGTAATCTCGACACGCCACGAGCTTCTTGCTGAGATGTATAAAACTGTTTCGCCGGCTTTGATCGCAAGATTCAAAGGTATGTTAAAGAAACGGTGGCTATTTCCTTTAATGTCTTGAATTATTTGCTTCTCCCCAGGATCGCAAGCACTTAGGTCGCCAAAAAGTTTGATATGGCACGGCTGCCTAGAAGAAACCGATTTACTCGTGATTGAAAACACCCAGATTGTAACTATCTGGGAACACCCACTCAGGCAGCGCATTAATATATAAAGCGATAAGCGTTTAAAGATTTTGTTTTGATTAGGAAGGGACGCTCTGTCCCTTTCCCGCAAGGTGAATTTTAGTGTGGTGTGTACATACTTCATTTGTAAGAATAGTGCGCTCTGTCTAGCAAAAGATTAAAATGCTTATACATATCTTCCTTAATTTTGAACACATTTCAGTTTTGTTTTCGGGATTCAGTTCTATTTATGGTCAGTTTTCGTATAAGAGAATAAAAATTATCAGTCCGATATCTTCTTCAATTCCAGTTTTCAATCACTCTCACTCACACCTCTTAAAATGTTTTACAAGAATCTTCTTTTGATCCAAAGAAGTTTTCGTTTATGAAAAAAAATCTGATAATTGCTCAAGATAGAAAGAGATGCCGCCTCATAGTATCTGAAGCCTAGACACAATTTAGGTCGCTGCACCAACATACTTAGAATATTCTTTATTTCTGTTCGAGCCAATGTATGTGACAAGCTGTGTGTGTGTGTACAATGTGTTGATTTGTTCTCGTAGAGCGCGAGGAGAACGTCAAGTGTGACATCCTGAGCGCCTACACGGCTCTACTGAGGGCCACGCGTCCGCCGCCGGCGTTGCAATTGACCATCAATCGCGACGACAACTCGCCTCAATATCTGCTTCTGCAGAGGGTAAGTCAATATTAGTGAGATATTTAAGGGTACAAACTATAACAGCGATGCTGCGTTGCATCGTCTAAAACTGCGAGATAAAAATCGTGAAATTTTTCCTAAATAATTTCTGTTATTTTTCTATACCTTCTTAATATTAATAATAATAGAGGTGCACTTCTATTATTATACTCTGTATTTCCGATGCATGTCACTAGTGGTCAAAATTTCAATAACTCAATATACGTCGTCCTGGGCTACCAGTACCACAACCTCATAAACATAAATATAATGCCAATGATAATTTTTTTTTTTTTTTATAATGTCAGAAGAGAGCAAAAGAAAGCCTATCACATTGATAAAAATTATCAGCCATTATTTTATCAACAATAACTGAATTGTCTCAGGTCCCAGGCGTGGTGCGTGGCGCCCTGCGCGTAATCCGCGGGCGCAGTGTGCGCGCACGCGGTTGTGCGCTGGCGCTGTTGCGCGAGTTGCTGGCCGCCGCGCCAGGCTGCCTCGCCGAGCACGCGGCGCGCGTCATCCGTGCGCTCACGCCGCCACTCACGTATGTACCACATTGTACCGTAACTAGACTCTTAAATACCAATATTTTTTTATTTGGGGAGAATCTTATGAAAATAACCGGCTATATAATTATTTTGTTTATTTCTCTGATAAATCCATAGATTTAGGATGTCAAAGATAGCCTATGACAATTTAATAACATAACAAAAAAACATTTGCGCATGCGTGAGTAAATTAGTGTTGTGAAACGTACCATTTTTTTATCGATTGACCAAAAATGGTCTTCCGGGTTTTTGTCGATAAACATAATCGCATCACAATTATAATTGAGTTGTTTTCTTGTTCCAAGTGACACTGCTACAGAGCCAAAAAGAATAAAAGCCACTATAAGGCTGCTGAGCTAGGCGGATGAGTTAGATGTCAGTGTCACCATGTATCGATATTTATTTATCCTAGCACACTAACGTACGAACATACCAATCGTTTTGGTGGGAATTTAATCCATAAAAATATACATATGCAAAGATATCAAAATTTAAAATCAAATTTATCAAAGTTAAATAAATCACTTATCATTATTTTTGTTGGAATTGCTTCCCCAAATTTTCACTTACGGGTACAAATAAAATAGGTATTGAATCTTTCATTCCCATCCGATATTGATTTCATTGAATAAAAAATTTGTCTTCAAAATGTTTATTGCAAATTGTTGAATTTTTGTTTTCTCTACTTATAATCCGTTTTTCACGTATAAGGATGGAATACCTCAAGTACATATTAGAAATAATTACAATTAAATAAATAAATAAAATAATAAATAAATATCTGGGACATTATTGCACACATGGTCATCTGACCCCAAACTAAGCAAAGCTTGTAATATGGCTGCCAGAGACTGATATACATACATATATATTTTTAAATACATACTTAAATAGATATTAACACCCAGACATAGAACAAACACAAATGTTCATCACACAAATGTTTGTCCTAGATGGGAATCGAACCCACGCCCCCAAGCACAGAAAGTAGGATCACTACCAACTGAGCCAGCGAGGCAGTCGTAATTAATTAATTAATTAGTAATTAATTAATTAATTCGTAATATTATGTTTTATCTACGAAATAAAATTATGTAAGTGCTAGCAATGGGGTAGCGAGTGAAGCCGTGGGGCACTGCTAGTATTAGATTCATATTAACATTTTGCTTAACATCAGGCGAGCTGGCGGTCAAAAGCAAGCCTATTTTATATACCGGTAGTATATTGCCTGAGGCAACGTTTTTCTAAAGCATTTCTTGTCCTTCCCTCTACAGCGGCGTGGTATTACGCCGTTGTTTTGTTTCCCTGGGCGCGCTTGGTCAATTAGCTGAGCGCTGAGCAATTATGATTCCAAAAGTCCTCCCCGCGTTTTATCGACGCTTTTATTAGGCAATGGATACTGAAACCGTATTCTATGACCCTGGCTCCAGGTTTGTTGATCCTTCTTGACTGGTTCATTTTGTGTTTATGTGCAGTGACAAGAGCACGGCGTCATCAATGAAGATCGAGACGCTAGTGTTCATAGTGTGCCTCCTGCGCGGACACAGCGGCGCCACCATGCGGCCGCACGTGGCGGCACTCATGCCGGCCGTACTGGCCAGCGTGCACGACCCTTTCTACAAGGTCACCGCCGAGGCGCTCCGGGTTCTACAGACGCTGGTCAAGGTCATGCGTCCTCTAGGTAACTATCTTAAGCCAGCAATCCTTTTTGAAACGCTTCATGTTAAAGCTCGGTAAACGACTAATTGTATATTTATTGTATAAGTGCATAAAAAATGCAAAAAACCTTGGATGAGACTTATAGGACCGGTACAAAAAACGCTGAACTCCCAGCAGTGGTTGATAATGGTAGATCAGGATGCTGAGCATTGGTTTACTTCCAGACGCGGTATCATCGGAGGGTATCGAAGGACCAGAGCCGTGTCCCGAGGAGTTGCAGCCGTGCATCCCGGCCATGTATGAGTGCACGCTGGTGCGGCTGCGCGCCACCGATATGGACCAGGAGGTGAAGGAGCGTGCCATCGCCGCTGCAGGACAGCTGCTCTGCCACTTTGGAGACTATCTGCAGGTAAATACGAGCTCCTAGCCACCCAGCTACAGCCAGGTCATGTAAGGTACAGCCAGACAAGTATTACGCTCATGCGTTAGGGCTGACAGCCGACGAGCGGGTGCGGAGGTGTCGACCTTAACTCATAAAATGAGATACTATACCGACCGCCAGTTCAAGATAGCTTCTTCAATTTAGCATATCATGTTCCCACTGCTGGGACACAGGCCTTCTCTCAGAGAGGGAGGATGGACCATAATCCACCATGCTGGATCAGTGCATGTTGGTGAATGTCCTAGAAATATTAACCTCTGATTTATTTGTGTGTATTGTTACAGAAGGAGCTTCCTGTCTGCTTGCCAATATTTCTAGAAAGACTGCGCAATGAGATCACTCGCCTGACCACAGTAAAGGCATTGACAAAAGTAGCTGCTTCACCCTTGAGAATCGATTTGAGACCTATACTGGTGAGAATATTGTTCTGTTTTGAGTGGTACTTCAATTTCTGTTCATTCACTAGCTGTCCCTACGGTTTCACCCGCGTGGTGATGAAAAACAGTGATAATGATGATGAAAAGTAGCCTATGTGTTAATCCAGGACATAAGCTATTTGTATTATAAATTTAATCCAAATCCATCCAGCCGTTTGTGCGTGAAGGAGTAACACTCACACAACACATACACATCACAGAGAGAAAAAGAGAGAGAGACAGACAGACAAAGACACACACACACACACAGAAAGAGAGAGAGACACACACCACACACACTCAGAGAGAGAGAGAGAGAGAGAGACATACACACACCCACACACACAAACACACACAGAGAGAGAGAGAGAGAGAGAGAGAGACAGACACAGACACACACACACACTCGCATTTATAATGTTAGTTTGATTTATCAACCTATCATGTTTCCACTGCTGGGACATAGGTCTTCTCTCGGAGCAAGAAGATGTACTCAAATCCACCATGCTGGCCGAGTGCATGTTGGTGAATGTCATACGTCTTTGAACTTTTGAAGTTCTTGGACATACCGGTTTCCTCACTTAAATTTCTATAAAAAATAACAATTTGTTTCAGTCTGATGTCGTGCCTATCTTAGGATCTTTCCTGAGGAAAAATCAAAGAGCCTTGAAGCTATCAACTCTAGTCCTCTTGGATACACTGGTGCAGAACTACAGCGATGAAATAAGCATCGAGTTGTTGAGTAAGGTAAGCCTAATGAAAATTATGGTATCTATGAGACATTTATGAAACCGCCATATTAAAAACCGTTCTCGCCGAGTTCGGCAGAATATGACGTTGAAAGTACTTTACAAAACTGTCTGGTCCATGTCTATCCCATAGAAGACAATTGATTATTTTTAAATTGCGATATTGTACTCTGTTACTTTGTAGGACTTCCGAGCACGTCACTTCAATTTTTCTATCGTATTCTCACGCGAGACAACGAGACTGGTACACCGGTATGACTATTATTTACAAATAAGTCTTATTCAGAAGCCTTGCCTCGTTTATGCACGTTAAAACTCGTGCGCATAGTAGCCCTGCGAAACTGCTTGTGACCTTAGTTAATATCTGTTTGGTGTGCACTGGTGGCTAGGTGCTGATGGAAGTGCCGGCGCTGGTGACGGAGTCGGACTTGCACTGCGCTCAGACCGCGCTGACGCTAGTTCGCGACGCGTGCATCCACTGCCCCGCTGCACTCACACCGGGTGCGAGTGCCGCGCTTACACCGAACATACTGGCGCTCGCCAAGTCGCCGCTGCTGCAAGGTACACCACGCACACTGTAGATACCATTGTCAGTGGACAACATACTCTATTAAAACTAAAACTTCAAAACGTTTACTGGTACACGACCCTTGCCTAGACGCGGGCGTCCCGCTTACTGGCATGCGTATTTTATCCCACTTCTGAAAATATATATCTATCTAAGAGTCGGGTAGGATATTTTGTTGCATTCCTCGAGAGCATGATGATGAGATGGATGTTGTGTGCAGGCATTTTTATAAGTTATGCAAAAAATGCGTAAAATTTACAGAAATTGTGAAACTTCTGAAAATATGTAGGAGACAGATTCCTGAGTGATTTGTAGGCATTGTTTGAGAGTGTAGATGTTCACAGGCAGTTTTGTATGTTAGGTGGCGCGCTAAAAGCGATGTTGGGCGTGCTGAGCGCGCTGGTGGCGGCGAACGTGGCGGGCTGCTCGCGCCGGGAGCTGCTGGCGCTGCTCGTGGCGCCCGTGCACCGCCTGCAGGAGCACAGCGCCAACGCGCACCACATCAAACAGGTCAGTACTCTATCCGCACTCACTGTCTCGTTTTGTTGGACAATAGTCACCCAGCTCCAATACCTTTGAGTCCAAATAGGCTTTTACAGATACAACGAAAATATGAAAATTGTGTAGTTTTCTTTCGATAGAGTTCAGTGACTGCGAAACAATGGAGGAGTTGACCATGTGCCTGTGGAGCCTTACCACTTGCAAGCTGAAGACCTTCACGAAGGAAATGCGCCTGCTCTTTCTGTGGCCACTTTTTTTTAAATCTATATAGAACTTTAACGTTTTCTACGTTTGGCCACCAACTCGCCTGATGGTAAGCGACGGTGAGGCCGAGGATGGAACACGTTGATCTTAAATAGTTGAATCAGGCGTTACTTTGCGGAAGTCCATCTTCAACACTGCTTTTCTGATGAATCTCAAAATTCATCAAAAATCAAGAAAAAATTAAGAGATTAATCAGAAAAACAGTTTTTTTACACGTTGATCTAGAAGAAATACTGAAGGGAAGCTGTCCCCTTGTTTAATGTTCCATGTACGTGTTTGTCAGGCGTTCCACTCGCTGGCGAAGTGCGTGGCGGCTGTAGTAGTGGAGGGCGGGCCGGACGCGCTGGAGGTGGTGCGCGGTTTCCTGCGCGACGCAGCGCAGCCCACCGCTGACGCACATCACATGTTCGCGCTGCTCGCACTCGCCGAGATCGGACGACACCTGTGAGTAAGCCAGGCAATAGAATATGGCATGGTTGTCCCTAGTGTTGCGAATTGAAAAATAAAAGTATTTTCTCTTTTTTTTTTAAGAAAAAAAACATTAATAAAACTGGCGTCGTTTTTTTTTAATTTTTTATTCTTCAGAAATAAAAAATATGTTTTAAAATACTCTTTGATTTAATGAACTTACATTTTCTATGTGTTTTAATTCTTATTGGGGTTTCTCCGTAGAATCGCTTTTTAACCAACTTCCAAAAAGGAGGAGGCTCTCAATTCGACTGTTTTTTTTATGTTTGTTACCTTAACTTTCGACTGGGTGTAGCGATTTTGATGATTCTTTTTTTTTTAATGCTGGTGGTTCCCGTGTGGTCCCATTTAAATTTGGTCCAGTTCTGAAATTTTTATGAAGTCGGTTTTTTATATTGATAATTATAAAACTTAGGAGTGACCATCACTTTGTACTGTAGCATAAGTATTATATTTCCAGAGATCTAAGCTCAATCCCGAACCTGAAAGAAGTGTTGCTCAGTTCATTCACGCCTTCGTCCGAAGAAGTAAAGTCCGCTGCAAGTTACGCACTAGGCTCCGTGGCTGTGGGTAACCTGCCTGAGTTCCTGCCCTTCATCCTGGGAGAGATAGAAGCCCAGCCCAAGCGGCAGTATCTGCTGTTGCACTCGCTCCGAGAGGTGAGATATCAATAGCTAATGCATTGTCAATAGCCATAGCCAGTGTTTTTCAGCTTACTTTTGAGGTGAGATGAACATAATAAAAGATAACTGTAGATTTTGTAGGTCATGCTTAACAAACAATATAGTAGACTAGTCGTCCGGTCCAGCTTCGCACGAGTGTAAGCTCGGCTTTCGGCCTCGCTACAAAATATAATATAGCCGGGGATAGTGTAGCATCCCAACAGTGAAAGAATTTTTCAAATTGGTTCAGTTGTTTCGGAGCCTATTCAATGCAAACAAACAAACAAACAATCAAATCTTTCCTCTTTATAATATTAGTATAGATTATGCACTAAGGGATTAAAGCCTGAGCGTAACGAGGGACTCTAGAGTTATATAGAGTACGTGAAGCAAGGGGTTCAAGCTGCCCGAGACGACGACAGGCTTTATTCCAGATGAGCATACTCTACTTTTGACACCTTCTGCGAGACAATAAAAAGCCAGGCCAAACACCGTCTTTTGTTTCACATTCTTTGTAAACGCACCTTTTACTTTTTTTTTTTTAGTTCAATGGTGGCCAGTTCGATTTTCGAACAAACCTCTTTACAATGCCATATAGGCATTTTTTTACTTAGTTTTCCACGAGTTTCCATACGAATTTGACGTTCCAAATTCAAATCACTTTATTCCCTAGGGAGTTTCATGTAACTTTATATCTCTTAAGAGATAATGCTGTACTTTACGTTGAGGTTACAAGATATGTACGAGTAATTGGACATTGTAGAGCAGGTGGTGTGAAAAAGTTTTTTCGGCCTACGTCTATGCCATTCGTTAAGTTTTGGTGCTATGAAATGTGTTTTTCTTATAGATAATCTCATGTGAATCATGCACACCTGAGGGCGTGGAGGCGATAAGACCATTTATACCAGAAATATGGGTGCAGCTGTCGAAACACTGCCAATGCGCAGAGGAGGGATCTCGTAATGTAGTAAGTTTTCACATTCATATTTAGAGCTATTTTAAATTCCTTCCTACTTTGAGCAGTTGTTTTTTTTATCTCGGCTAATAAGATGCTATATATACATAATTCTGCCAAACTGATATTTACTCTCATTACATTTTTTAATTTTTTTATTCCACCATCAAATTTTCACACAACTTTGATCCTGCAAAACTCTGTAATTATACCCTTTCTATTTTACAACTAGCCTACAAGCTGTTGAAAATTACTTCAAAAATACGCACATAAAAAAGATTTTTTTTTAGATATCCTGTTATTGGCAAGACCGTAATTTAGTGAAAATAGTAAGATAAAAAATAAAACAAAAAAGGTAGGATTTTCAAGTTTTGCCAAGTAAAAAATTAGCATTGGGTTGCACCTTAGGCTTAACGACGATCACACATAACGATATTATGTGTGTATTCGTACGCGCGATCAATAGCGTAAAAGAAAATCAAGCCTAATCCCCCTATATTTTCTGCCAACATCCGTGTATTACGCCTCCTGTTTTAAATGTTTTTTTTTGAAAATATTTGAATGTTATCGTGCTATAACTGAACTGTATTTCATTCTAGTCCAATCTATATTGTTATTGCTTCTGTCGGTGCCTCCCATGTCTATCAAAATGAGATAAATAAAAAAGAGATCGTAAAAAACCAATTGCCCGTATACTCGCACCATAGTTTGCTGGGGCTGTGTATGCGCGCGTGGCGACTATTGCTAGAAATAGGGATGCCATCTTTAAAATTTGGTAACCAGGACATGACGTGTAAAAACCCCGGATTTTAGAGCCCAGAACCCGGACATGTCAACATGGTTTTTTAAACAGTGTAAAAGTCGCTTCGTGCCCGTGCACAGTGCGTGCGTGGCGGGCGGCCCGAGGCTTTATATTTTTTAACCTGGACTACAAATGAATGAAGTCCGGGCGGGGGCCCGGACGCTCCCTGGATGTCCTCTAAACTAGGACAAATCCGGGGAAACCGGACGGAGTAACCCTAGCTATAAACAACATTTGATTATCTTTATTTGTTCTAGGTAGCAGAATGCTTAGGAAAACTGTGCCTTTTGGAGCCAAATAGCTTATTACCTCATCTAAAAGAGTTCCTCAAATCACCGGAGCCTCTAACGAGGACTACTGCAGTCACTGCTGTCAAATTCACCATCTCAGATCAGGTAAGTTGTATACTGAAGTTACAATCATAATTGTATATGGCTTCAAAAAATACAATGCGAAGCAGTAAATTGCAGATATTATTGAAATGTACAGAGACGAGTTTTTTATTTCTCAGCTTTAATAAAAATTATAAACGTACTCGTATGACACAAGTGGATCACACATTAAAAAACCGACTTCAAAAATATATCAAAAACGTTATAAGTGCCTATAAAATTTGAGGGTTGATTTTTCTGGGATCCCATCATCATATCCTGACTTGGTGACAATGGGACCAAATTGGTAGTATGCCCTACCGAAGTTTTTTTTTTTAAACGGTCTGTTTTGAAACAGTTGTCAGAGAAATCGGTGAATATACATAAAAACAAAAAAAAAATACGTGGAACATAGAACGAGTACTCAATACGTATATAATACGTATACAAATATAAAATTTCAAAATTGAAATTTGTATGTAATACGATATTTTATTATGTAATTAACTCCAAAACACGTGAAATCAGCTTTGCCCACTGATCCATGTATTTAGAGTTATAAGCTTGGGGTGTACTAAGCCGAGAGGAGGTCATTGTATGCATCATTATGACCAACTTTCACTATGAATTGGTCCCTTAAATCGCAAAAAAATATCAGCTGTTCCATACATTGAATATGAATGATTGAATTATATGTAATTTGAGTGAGCCGATTTCGGGGTTTGTCCCAAAGACAAAGTTTCTCATAATGATGACTATAATGACCTTTTGGCTCGGTACACCCCAAACTTGTAACCCTGTATAGATGTACAGTACGCGCAAGCTAACTTGGCTAGAAACAAACAACCTACCAACCTGCAAACAACCTCCGCTAAGCTGCAAAAATAGCGAACTGCGCAGCCATCTGCGCCAACGTCATTCTGGCCATGTTAGCTTTTGCGCTGTAACTGATTGTTTGTTTGCACCAGCCGCAAGCGATCGATGGTCTGCTGCGGTCGTGCATGGGCGAGCTGCTGGTGCCGCTGTGCGACCCGGAGCTGGGCGTGCGCCGCGTGGCGCTCGTGGCCTTCAACTCGGCCGCGCACAACAAGCCCTCGCTCATTCGCGACCTGCTGCCACATGTGCTGCCCACCATTTACGCCGAGACCAAAGTCAAGGTACACTGCTGGCCACCGAGACTCATCATCATTATCATTTCAGCCATAGGGCGTCCACTGCTGAACATATAGGCCTCCCCCATCGATTTCCAAAAGGGCCGGTTGGAAGCGGCCTGCATCCAGCGGTTTCCTGCGGTCTCTTTTAGGTTGTCTGTCTATCTTGTGGGTGGACGTCCTACGCTGCGCTTATCGGTTCGTGGTCTCCATTCAAGAACCTTTCGGCCCCATCGACTATCTGTTCTGCGTTGTATGTGCCCTGCCTACTACCACTTCAACTTGCTAATCCACCGAGACTGTATTTATTCATTTAGCATGATTAAACATCAATCTATATAATATATAAATCAAAGGCGATGTGCGTATGTTCCCTATGGACTCCAAAATGGCTGGACCAATTTTGATGAAATATTTAGGCAAACTTCAGTTCAGATTAGCCCAGCAAGCGATCCTGTGAAGTTTGTTAGCAATCGGATCGACTTTTTTTGTGTTTTTATATTCTCCCGACAAAAAACAAGAACAAGAGTTGAGGTCTATTCATTGACTATTACATCATTGAAAAAAAAAAACTAAGTCAAAGTAGGTTGCTGTTGCGTTCCAAGGAAGTTGCTCCCAGGATATAAATCGGGTGAAACTTGCTTATTTTCATAGACAGACAATATCTATGTGTCTGTTTTATTTCATAGTATGTATAGTTTTTTTGTGGTTAATGTTTGCTGACAAAGTACTTATTTTTCCACAACATAAATTAGTAGGTACATAAGTGTGCCTTGCCAAGCCGTGTTATAAAATCTCTCCTCTTGTATAGGTCTGTGTAGTTTCATTAAACAATGCAAAAAATAAAACAATGTCTCGTCAGCGCCATCTATCGATGGTTGCAGAATATTTTCCTAGAGCTGTCAGAAAACCGTCCATTATTGTTGTAACAGAAAGAGCTGATCCGGGAGGTGGAGATGGGTCCGTTCAAGCACTCCGTGGACGACGGCCTGGACCTGCGCAAGGCCGCGTTCGAGTGCATGTACACTCTACTCGGCACCTGCTTGGACCGGCTCGACGTTTTCGAGTTCCTAAGACACGTGGAGGATGGCTTGCGTGACCATTACGACATTAAGATGCTGACGTATCTCATGTGCGCGAGACTCGCGCAGCTCTGTCCCGCAGTTGTCTTACAGAGTGAGTATTAATGTTGCAGCTAGTGATATTGTCACCGTTCTGCCTTCTGCTACACTACTCTACTGCCAGAATCGAATTGATGTGTTTGTTTCTATCTTAGATACTAACTACCTGTTACATTTGTCTATTATTAGATGCAGGCCTTCTAGAAAACATTATTTTACACAATCTTTTGTTTCATATATCTTCTTGCTACCAGCTACCTACCTTCCATCTACCTTTCGCAGGTGTGACACTTAAACTTTGCTGATACACCGATAGAAACCAATAACCGAAAGAAAGCGGTCAAACTCTTACTTCCTTAAGCCGGAATACCTCTTTAATAATCCGGCGATGTTGCCATTTTTTCCGTATTTCTGGTGGGAAAAGTACTTTATGTCCGTCCTCATGATGCAGACTATTTTCCTGCTAAATTTCGTTAAGATCGGCGTAACCGTTTAGTAGTGAAAAGTGTACAAAAAGACAGAGAGACTAAGTTACTTTCGCTTTTTAACCGACTTCCAAAAAGGAGGAGGTTCTCAATTCGACTGTATTTTTTAATGTTTGCTACCTCAGAACTTTCGACTGGGTGAACCGATTTTGATGATTCTTTTTTTATTTGAAAGCTGGTGTTTCCATTTCAATTTGGTTCAGTGGCTCTAGTACGAGCACTTGCGAAAAAGTATTTGTTCCGTAAACGATAGCAAAATGTATGATTAATTGAACAGCGCCTCTATTGGACGTAAAGGGAAACTGAATTTTTCATACATTTCTTATCGTTTACGGAACGAATACTTTTTCGCAAGTTCTCGTACTAGCCCCACTGTTCTGAGACTTTTATAAAGTCGGTTTTTTATATTGATTATTATATTTGTTAGGATACGGGGTTACGCAGGGAGGGTGCTTAGCCGAAAGGGGTCCGTTATACTCATCTTTATGATCAACTTTAATTATAGGACCAACCCTGAAATTGCGAAAAGACTATCAGTTGCTCCCTAAATTTTGTCCAGTATGAATGGCTGTTTTCTATCTATATATATAAATATCAATTGATGTTGTTTGTATCGCTAAAATTTAAGAATGGCTAGACCGATTTGGCTAATTTTGATCTTGAAATATTAGTGCAAGTTCAGGGAAGGTTTAAACGGCTGGACCGATTTGGATGAAATTTTGTGTACTTGGAGCGGGTTATAGTAGCGTGGCTGAAGGCCAAGCTCTACGCGTACGAAATAGCGGGTATCGACCCATTATTACTTTTTTTTTTTACTTATCAGACAGCTTGTGACTTGCCAGTTTTGTTTTGTCCGTCTTCGACACAGGTGTTTACGACCCTGTTTTGCCGCTGCCCCGACTTAAATTTTGTTTGTTTCCCAGGGCTAGAGAGCTTAGTGGAGCCGCTTCGAGCGACGTGCACAATGAAAGTGAAGGCTAATTCCGTCAAACAGGAATATGAGAAGCAGGACGAACTCAAGCGATCCGCTTTACGTGCCGCCGCTGCACTCTTACAGATACCTGAAGCAGGTATGTTATACGCGCAAAACTAAACTACGTATTTATTAACCGACTTCCAAAAAGGAAAAAAAAACTTGAGAGGTGTCAAGGGACACCCGGATGGAACGAAGTTAGAGAGAGAGAGAGAGAGAGACAGAAACACGCGCACGCCGCACGGCTTACAACTTTTGTTCTTAATTTTTCCGTCTAGCACCCTTTAGCAACGCGCGAAAGGGAACTTCGTTCCAAAAAGTAGGAGGTTATCAGTTCGACTTTTTATTTTTATGTTTGTTTCCTCAGAACTTTCGACTGGGTGAACCGATTTTGATGATTCTTTTTTTATTTGAAAGCTGGTGCTTCCCATTTGGTCCCATTTCAATTTGGTCCAGTTCTGATGAAGTCGTTTTTTTATATTTTTTTAATATTTATTTTTTAATTGCGAATAAGTCTGCTTTTGATCACCAAGTCGCCTGTTGGTAAGCGTCGATGTGTTCATGAAGTACGCTGACTTGGAAGATTCCTATTCACTCTTGTCTTGAAAAGGACCACATTATATCTCTCAGGACACAAGAAACAGGCAAGGCTCAAGAGACAAGCGTTTAGCGTTTCTGCTTAAACCTGGGCCAGATATGTGTAATGTAATGTATCGTGAATTCTGCGAGTGGACGGCACTACGAACAATACAGCAACGCTCGGGCTGGCGCTCGCAGTGCTCGTTTGGATGGCATTCGTGACGGTTGTGTCGTGGACGTTCATTGTGAAATAATGCTGAAGAACTATCGCATTGACATTGGGCTAAAGTTTTTCTGTTGGCCGCTTATTTGCTGACTTTTTAGTTCCACAAGTAATGAAAATATTTTCATATTGTGCAAGTTTGTTTTCTACCATCGAACTTACTAATAGTTTTTTAACCGACTTCCAAAAAGGAGGAGGTTATTAATTCGACTGTGTTTTTTGTTTTGTTTTTTATATTGGTTACCTCAGAACTTTTGACTGGGTGAACCGATTTTGATGATTCTTTTTTTATTTGAATGCTGGTGTTTCCCATTTGGTCCAGTTCTGATGAAGGCGGTTTTTTTATATTGATAATTATATTTATTTCAGTGACTTTAGATAATGAATACATTAAAATAAAAGCAGCACCAACTATCGCGACCTTAACTAAGAACGCACACTAAGAAATTTAACAATAAACTACCAATAGTCCACATTCAAAAAAGAGTGATTTTAACTAAAGGATCAAGCCTGATTTAGGCCAAATGCGTATATCTCCCTTGTGTGTCTATTCTGAGATTAATACATAGGCTTTTTAGTATCCCGGGATAATTTATAGACCCTGTACAAAAGCGGGTGAAACTATATGTGCTACTAGGTAATTCTTACCACAATACCCAAATAATTATGTTTCTGATTTATAGAGTCAAGGGATAGACACCTTGCTGGCTTCGTTTTCTCAGTGATATTCCTAGGTCTCTTCTATAACTGGATACATGTTTTCTATGTCAATCTTTGACAAAGTTACATCTGGAGAGTTAGTTTGCCAATAAAATCTATACCAGACAAGAAAATCCTGCTGCAGCTTGTTGGGATTCAAACGTACAGCAGCTTGACAAAATAAATAAACATACGGGACATTATTGCACACATGGTCATCTGATCCCAAACTAAGTAAAGCTGATAACATGGCTGCAGAGACTGATATACGTACATATTGTATATTTTTAAATGAAATATATACTTAAATAGATATTAACACCCAGACATAAAACAAACAGAAATGTTCTTCACATGAATGTTTGTCCTAAGTGGGAATCGAACCCACGCCCCGAAGCGCAGAAGGTTCACTACCAACTGAGCCACCGGGGCAGTAAAAAAATATCGGTATAGCATCTGTTCATTCCACGATGATGTGCCCCAGCCATTATAGTTTTAACGTAAAAGTTACCCATAATATTGTTATTGTGTGTTACAGAGAAGAACCCGCATCTGATGGACTTTGTGACGCAGATAAAGTCGTTCCCGGAACTGCAGCCAATCTTCGAGTCTATCCTCAAAGACTCGAGTGGCGCCGCCGGCCTTGACTCCAACCTCATGGACCAGAGCTAACCGTCTCCTAAACTAACCCACCAGGTTCCCTTTCTTTCGTTTCTGTTTGCATTTTTTAAGAATGTTTTGTACGGGCGTTCGTGCTCTTACGCATTTCAATCTTAGGCGAAAATCTAATATCATCCAACATTATTTTTCCTTTTAGACTATGCTACCAGAGGCGGGGGACAGTGCGGGGAAAACTATGATGTATTACGCCTCGTTTACGCAGGCTGATGCGTTCTAATGGATTTATATTATTCTCGCCTTTATTTTAATTGCTCTTAAGATTTCAATTATTTAATTGTATAACCGTTTGTCTCTCTCACATTGCGTATTTTGATAGTATAGTTAATAATTTGGCAGTTTTGTGTTTGCTGTTGCAAAAACTTTAGTGATATTAAAATAAAGTCGAGAATATAAATTCAGAGCGATTTTCGCGTAGATCGCTAGCAAGTTCGTCTGTAATATAAAGCGCGTGAACGTAGTTCTTTGACGTCATCATTTTCATTATTTTTTGGCCTATGATTGAAACGCCGTGTATATCTCACATTTAATATTTTAAGATTTGAAATTATTAAGAGTGGTATTGAAAAATGTAATACCAACTTTTCTTTATTATATCACATCATTAATAACACAACTTTCCCTTCCCTTAAAAGTTAAAAAAAAACTTTATGGTATTGTTTTCGACGGCGGTAAATAAAATTTGCATGCGTAAAATTAGTCGTACATGTGTTTTGGAACACCTCAAAATCTTAAAAATATTCAATGTGCGAGCGAAATAGCGCGAACACCCTTAAGAATCCTCATAAGGACTGATATTTTATAAAGAGAATATTTTAATTGGATATATGTTTAGTAAAATACACAGTGACGCTTCGATCAAACATTTTATTATGAAATTATGAGTACATAACTATAACACGAGCGCGAGGCGCGGCGCAGCGCCCGCGGGGGAGCGGGAAGGAATAGGGGTCACCCATACACTGTGACGGGGCGGCGGATATTCCCGTATAACTCTCGATAATCAAATACTTTTTTCTATCGCTTTCTATGAGTTACCCTGCAGTCAGCAAGCTGCGGCAAGTTTTGTCTCTTATTGTAGTGTGAATACATGATACACCAAGGCCATAGCTAGGAATTCATTTCTGGGTTTAGGGGGTCGAGCTCTGGACAAGGCAGTATTCAGGTTTTTTTTTCTGGAGTACCAGTAGAACACTTTATCTCCGTTTCGCGTTAGATGTGTTAGTACCTGTGTAAAAACGGTGGGTTGGCTAAGATTTTTTTTGGGTTGAACCCCCAAACCCCCTCCTGCCTACAGCCTTGTGATACACTGCAAAAATGTACGCGTGTCTCGTTTTTGCTAACTAAAAGTGTAGAGATAATTTAGTCGCGGCGCGTTTCCTAGGCCTGCTGGTCATTCCCACATACGCAAGTTTTGCGCATGCATGCTGAAGTTGTGCGGAACACATCGAAAGTTATACGGAATAAACACGGTTGATATGTATTGTGATATTACATGCTATGTGGAAATCATAGGAATATAATGAAATAAACTATAGTGAAGCGATATATCGATCGTATTAGTTATTTCCCTTTCCTTTTAGCGGCGGGCGTGGCGCTCGACGCTCGCGAACTGGGGATGTCATTCTGTAAAACAAAAGATCGTAATTAGGGGTAGCGGAGTTCAGGCTGAACTTTCCTCTATTGCATGTCCCAGCAGAAGCTACCAAAACTTGCAAGAGTGATTGTAGGGCGACACATCAATGCATGACATGACTTCACGTAGTAATCTATTATGTGCACTTCTGTTGATCAATACCGCGCAGGACTTTCCTTTACACGGTAGGAACTTTGCAAGCGTCAATTTCTTCAAGTTTTTTTAGCAAGTCTATACAGCGGGTAAGGGAAACGCTTCCGAAAACGAACATGAACTGGTGATAGTGCTGGTACGATACAGAAAAAATGCCGTTTTAATTATTTTTTTAAACATGTTTGCAATGTAATACAAATAAAATATCAGCTGACGCTAGAGGTCAACGAATGACCGACACCGCGCGTACGCTTTTTCGCTTTACATTGCTGGTTTGCAAAATTCTAAACCACAAAAACAACAAGTATAAGGCAAATGTTTATAGGTATTATATTATGTTTAGAGTATAATAACAGCGTTTTGGCTTTGGGAGTGTTTCCCTTACAGCCGATATACTCTTTCTATCAGTAAGTAAATATAAACAATGTAGACAAGCAAGTTACCTTCTTGACGGGCGATGCTCGAGTCAAGTTGGAATTGCTCGAGTTTCTGAGCATAGAGCTGCGGGAGCCGCTAACAGTTCCTATCGCGCTCGCCGGCCGCTCGCTCTCCGGGGATAACTCTTTGCTGAAAATTGGTTGAAGGTCGATACTTACAATTATCCATAACATTAAAACACAGTAGATATATGCTAGCAGTAGTTTGAATCGGATGTGTTCTTGAATTCAATGCCTCCTGTCGGTCACAGGATAGGGGTGCTACACTATCGGGTTTTAAGTTTATTTTTAAAATTATTTTTTACGTTTTTATAATTTGAGTGTCTCTCAGTTGTCAACTGTCACTGTCAGTTGAAAGTGATTCTCCCTAGGGCTGAAATGTATTACTTTCAACCCGCTCGTCAGGCAACATCAAACCTACTTTCCGAGTATGAGTAATGAAAAATACTATGTTTCCTTAAGATCAACTCAACTAGAGATTCCTTCATCAGCCTGTCATCAGTAAGTATTAAAACAAAACAACTATTTTCTGTAGTTGTAGTTGGTATTGGTAAATCTTTAGGTACGATATATGTTGTTGATTACCAATAAGATGATACTTAAATTATCTTATTAATTACCTGTTTCCTCGAGAAGCTGTGCCTTTTCTACTGAACATATCTGAAAGCCGCCCTCGTAAGTCTCGTTTGCTGCCAACTGCACTCATATCCGAATCGGATCCCTACAACCAAATTTGACTTGAGACCCAGAAATTAGTTATATATCTGATATAGTGTAAACACATTAGCGGAACAGTGCTAATATAACCCCTTCCACCAATAACACGCCAGTATGTATTTCGTGACCTTGAGCTGACCAATTGGCGTTCAATACGCATCTCCGCTAGTTGTCTAAATAGTTTGCATTGGAAACTTATATACTGAAGTTTACATCAAAATCATTTGTAAAGAGAAGTCGTTGAAATGAATTGTATCCATTTATTACTTAGTTCGTACAGACTGAGTAGCCAGCCCTAGTATCAAGTTTTTGGGCGCCCGAAGGCCTCTGCCTTGGCTAACCAGTTGTTATATGTAACTTTACCTGTGAGACTGTACCAATAGGTCTGAAGTCCACGGTGGTCTCCTGGTCGACTTGGTCGTCAATGGACCGCGATTTGGTTAATTTCTTGAGTTTGCCGAATATACTCTTCTTTTTCTTCTTTTCCGTTGGAAGTATTTCACTTTGAGCAGACCCTCCAGATAATCGACTGTGAAGAAAAATTGTACATATATTTTCACACAAATAGCAGTGCAACCGATTTCAATCGTTTATGTCAACGAAACTTTTTCTGAATTGTAGACATGGAAATGAAATCGTGGGCGCAGCTAGCGACAATATAGTTTGTTTTACTAGGTTTAAAATGATGAAAAACAATGCAAAAATAGTCAAACCTGTCAAGACTGGCGTCGCGTTGCATGGTCGCGAACCTTCGCGCATCCGCATCACCTCCATCTAGCGACTGCATCGAGGATACACTGCTGTCATCCACTGTTTTCCAAATTATGCTCTGTAAAAGATAAAAAAAACTTCGGTCATGACAATGTGTGTACTTGTACCCAAGGAGGATAATATTTTTCGGGCGTTTTTTTTAAATGTTTCTAACATATATTACCTCCTCTAACCTAAACGGCTTGACCGATTTTGGTGTGAGGTGTTGTCAGTTCGTCTTCAAGTCCATATAGTGTCATTGGCTATTTAACATTATAAATAATGGTATTTGATTTATTGTCTTTTTTTTGTGTAGAATAGATCTTCGTTTGGCCACCAAGTCGCCTGATGGTAAGCGGTGGCCGTTGAGTGTCGTATTTTGCAGTCAAGGTATTTTGTTGGTTGTAAGTACATGTGGACGTCTGTTTGATTGAAATCTTATTTTAGTCCACCAACCGTCGCGTCGACTCGACTTAACAAATAAAATTTGGCTATTTAGTTGGTACATAAAGATATGATAGTATTATAATGAGAATAAGAGGTACTCGCCTGTTCCTTGGTAGTTTGTTCGAGCGAGATGGATCGTTTCTTGAGCGAGGGCGCACGCGAAGGCGTCCGTGACTGCGCCGGCGCCACCGACAGTAGGTCGCGCGGCTCCGTCGACATCGCTCTGAAATCGTACCGGTTTTTAGGATCGGTAACTCAACATCCTCAGATTAGACAAACAAGATATAGTCAAGTGGCGTGGCGGAGGCCAACGCATCTGGCCTAAATCAAGCTTGATGCCTTTATTCGAACACACTCAGCAGACGAGCTTACCGCCTTTTAAAACCAACTTCCAAAAAGGAGGAGGTTATCAATTAGACTGTTTATTTATGTTTTGTTACCTCAGAACTTTCGACTGGGTGAACCGATTTTGATGATTATTTTTTTATTTGAAAGCTGGTGCTTCCCTTGTGGTCCCATTTCAATTTGGTCCAGTTCTGCGTTTTTATGAAGTCGGTTTTTATATTGATAATTGTTCATGTGGACTATTCATATTCATAGTTAGTTCATTGGCGTCGATCAAGTTACTACTGTGCATTAAAAAAAATTATGTGAGCCGTACTTGGAGTTTTTGCGTTAAGCGGTTTAGCGGTAGTTTTTTTTTTAAATACGGAGATATTTGAACACGGAACTATAAAATTATACTAAGGCGTGTCTTCCTTGTTTGTCTGATCTAAGTCAACATCTTTTTTTTTTTTTTTTTATAGCGTAATAGGCTTGCACTTGGCCGCCAACTCGCCTGATGTTAAGCGATGATGCGGTCTACGGTGGATCACGCGTGCCTAGAAGAAACCGATTCACTCTTGACTTGAAGACACCCAGGTATAATTACCTTCTAGCGCTGGCATTTTGCCGTCGTGCGCGCTCAGCGATGCGCGAGGCGCGCAGCTCATCTGTAAGACGCCGCAGCCGCGCCGCCGTGGCCACCGCGTCGCCACCCTCTGAGCCCGCACTCTCCGGCGTCGCTGACCGCGACCGAGATTTCGATGACTGCAACACGTATACACCTTTACACATAATACCGCGGTGGCGTGTGTGTACAAGTACACAATACAAGTGGAATGGCCACTATAACAGCAGCACCGCCGCGGCGTTTGTGATAATTGAAGGTCTTGCGCAGTCCACGTCTAAAACAGCGTCTAGGTCTGCAGACTGTAAAGATAAATCCGAAGAATGTATGGTCGAACTGTCAGTCAAGTTGTCTTACCCGATTTCTTCGTGGTGGCGTTGGTGTCATCAAACTCTTCTCAGGTTTGACAGGTGGCGCGTTGCGGAACAACTCGGGACTTTGTTTCATGAGGTCCTCTATCGTTTCTAGCAGTTGCGTTATTATCCTGTCATCCTCCTGTGAATGAAAATTAAAAAAAAAACATTAGAATAACGGAGTAGTACTAGTAACGTCAGTAGGCTCACCAACTCGAATGCGATAGATAATTGCAAGACAGGTTATGTTTAGTGTTTTTAACACACTTTTTTGCTACACTAATAACACTGTAAACAAATCTTGGTAGTCAATACCTGTACCCTTCTATAATTGTATCGATATTAAACTTTGCAAGTATATTAAATTTGGAAGGCAATACAATAATTTAGTACCATCAAACTGATCTCGCGTTCGAGCCAGGTGTATAGTGGAACTCTTCACCAGCCACCAGTAAACCCTTCGAGTATGGGTTCCTTTGGTTTATTCTATCGAGTCACATAAGGGTGTGTTCTAGTTTTTTAATCTATAATAAATACAACTGTAGTGAACCATTGTAATATTTTTTACCACTTCTACACAAAAATGTACAATCGACTATCGTGTATACGTTAATTAAAATGTGTTACAAATTAAGCAAGATATGATCATTTTAATACCTCCTAGACACTCTCGGTCTACCAGAAGCCCTACAATTTTTCAATGACGTCACTAATTCGAGTATTTCGAAGTACGTCATACAAAATCCATACTGACACTCACTTTGCAGGAAAGGGATAGAGCATGCCTACCCAATCTAACCAAAAACTTTAGAAATAGTTATATTTTAGAATTTAGCCGATTTAAGTAATTTCTTCAGTATAGGTATGAAAAGCCTATTTTAACAAATCAAACACCTGTTCAATAGCCTGGTGAGCTAGGTGTTAGATCGTGTTACCTGCTGCGCTCGCTTGAGGGAGCCGACTAGCAGCTTGTTCTGGTCGCGGTCGCGGTCGTGACGCTCCTTGTCGCGGCGCAGCTTCTCGTTGGCTGTGCGCAGCTTGGCGTGCGCATCACGCAGCTCCAACAGGTCGCACTGCAGCTCCGTCACCTGCACACACACTATACCGTGTACACAATGGTGAACGTGACATGAAATGCAACACGTATTGACAGGGTCGGACTGGGCCGGAAGGCCCGGGTGGCTCACAAGCCCGGGGCACGAGACTGGCTGGGTTGCGCGGGCCCTCGATCCTACCTACCGGATGGCTTGCGGCAAGCCCCGCAAACCAGGCCCGCGCAGGCTGGGCCAAGCTTGCAAACGCCACTTCGACTATATGGACAGTCCGACGCTGCGCATTGAAACAAATGTGCCATCAAAATTGATGCTGCATAATCAATCAATATTATTTACATTAAAAAGGTACAATAGGTACTTGCAACATTATTTATAGAGATCTTTCATCAAGATCTCTACCTATGGCGAGTTTTTGTGTAATAGGTAGGTAAGTATTAAACTTTAAATAACAATGCGCGGCACGGGCCGGTCGCATATACTCTGCAAAATTTTATAAACCTACCCTCTAAGTTTGTCTTTTTACTGTAATGTTAACGCATATTTTATTATATTTTGATTGTTTTAATATAGCTAATTTGTTGTTGTAATATCTCTGTAAACTGCGCTCAGTGGCGCTATAATACTAACCTATTATTACTGTGTTTTCTCAATAAGTGAATTTGTAAATTCTTTTGAGGAAATAAAAAATCTTAAACCGTAACACATATTATTATTCATACAACATAATATTGTCTTGACAACTTTGCAAAACTACCCGAGATGCGCAATAGTCTGTGGGTCCCAAACTAAGCCTGTAGGTATCTTGGTGACCCCGAGATGCCAGTATAATTTAAGTAACGGTGTACAAGAAGTTTTATGATTCGCTTCAGTATAACCGTGGTTCGGGTATGTCTGCATCTTACATGTCAGACTTACGAGACTAACACCAACTGCGTCTAATACACGCACATAACAATTGTTTGTTTTTGAGACGAAAACAAAGGAAAGGTACACACACAGAGCACGTTCGTAGTAAATGTGTGGTTGGTGCGCGCGACGCGTGCTATATGATGCAATATATGAATTGAAATGATTTATTTCATGTTGTGTTGCGTTCACCAGTCTGTAGGTACGCGGCATTAATTTGCTATCTAAATCATCTAAAGACCAAAGCAGATCACCAAACACGGTCTAGACAGTTTCCGTATGGGTGACCGCGAGTGGCATCGTGTATGTACACCTTTTGGGTCAGCTAAAACTGTCACAAATTTGCTGTTCTGTTCTATGTTTGGTAGACTTCATTAGCGACGTTCATACTTATTAGAAAATAGAAATGTTCACTTCTTACTCATGATGGTTATTGATGTGATTTACCTCGTTCCGGAATAAAGTCTATTCAGTGTATTGCTGTAGGTATGAATCTTTACTTTACTAACCTTTTTCTTAGCCTCTTCGGTTTCTTCTTCCGTCGTTCTCTTTAGTTGGTCTATTCTTCTCTTCATATCCAAACGTTCCTTGTCTCGTTCGCGTTCCATCTGTGATAATTATCGTAGTTATTACATATTTTTTCATTTTTGAAAAACTCCTGACTGAATTGCCATGCTTGTGTGACTCCTCACACAAGCATACAATACATACAATACAAAACATTTATTTCCAAAAAACATGGCAAGCAAGACTGACAAGCAAGCTTACTATCAGGCGAGAGACTGGCTCGTTATGTCACTCAGTTGTATAAATAAACAATAAGTCGAAAGACACTTGTCAACTTCTAAACACAAGTTTTGAACTCAAGCAACCCTGAAATCGTCGAAAGGAATCGGCGACTTTAACAAAATGTATGGACAATGGTTACCCTTTAAGAATGCTTTATGGAAATCTGTAACTGAGTGAAATCGTGTAACCTCCATACAATGTCAATAAGAAATGTAATGTACCTCGAAGAGTGTTTGCCGTAGGTCGCGCGCCAGCGTGGATGTCTCGTGTAGTAAGCGCTGCTGTTCGTCGCGCTCCTTGTGCCACGCCAGCTCCATGCGTGTCGCCATGCCCGCCACACGCGCGCGTCCCGACGACAGCAGCCGCTCCTCCTCGTACTGCGGACACGGCTATACTTGTACAACCTAACGAGCTGGGATTCAGGATATGTTAGGACCAGTTTTTCAGTAGGATCTACTCTCAATGGTCGTAGTTCCGCCTCGTACTTAGTTCTACGCGGCACCTTCCGAATGTCAATCTGGTGAGTTCAATTGAGTGGGCCGTTGGGGCGACCTTGGTTGTTTATGAAATTTACCTCGATGTTTATGACGCGGATATGACAATGTACGGGTCGTAAGCGCCCCCCGCACTAGCAAAGGCTGAACCTCGACACTTGGATCAAGTGAAGTATTAGCCTTGAAAACTAATAGCAAATTATGAAATATCCAGGACTCCTAAATGGGACTCCCTATTGCAGCCAACAATTTAATGGCGATTGTATTTCGTATGGAAGTCGTGTCTTTTTGTATGAGAAGCATGATCATTGGGCAAGGGCATGTAGTAGTAGCGGCAGACGGCAGTGTACTGACCTCGTTGAGGCGCGAGAGCATCTCCGCTCGGCGCACCTCGGCGGCGGAGCGCTCACTGACGAGCTCCGTGTTGAGCTTGGAGGCGAGCAGCCGGGCCTCGCACAGCTCGTCCTCCAGGCAAGCAACTTGCTGCTCCAGTGTCGCCACCTTGTTACGGTACTCCTCCTGTACAGTAAGACATATTGCCGCTATTATGGCGACTTTGTAAATACACGGGCCTTTTCCCCGGTAACCGTAGCCAGAAACAAGATCCCACCATGTACAACCCACCCCCACAACAGATGGGCCCACCATGTACAACAGATTGTACAGTAATCATTCGAAGTTTGGATATTACGAGTATGAGACCTAAAATACCAACACACCGAGATCTAACGAGGCGAGGCTAGAGCATTTACTACACTATCTTTTGGTTGTCTTGATGTATTTCTATGAGTGTGAGCTGGCATACATTTTTACATATACGCTCTTTACGAGTTATTATTTATAATGTTCGCGACGTTGAATCTGACGCCGAAAAGCGGAGAGTATTGTGAAAATACAATCACATGGTATGGTTAAATTATATGTACTTGTGCTGTATTTGACAATGTGTTGTATTTGGTTTTCTTCCTCGGATTGTTGCTTATTGCATGCTGCTTACTTGAGTCGCAGATTTGTTACCTCGTCTGTGCTCGATATGGAGTTTCTCTGTATCCTCGCATTCTTGTCTCCGCCTTTGATGTCGGCAATTGTTTTCTGAGCTGCATCCAGCATTTGTTTGTAGTTATCTCTCTCCCGTCTGAACCTCGATACCTTGAAAGTTAATTAAACTTGCAAGTGAAACCTGAATTATTATTTATTTAATTAATAGCACCACACAAACATTATTAGAAGACTTAAGAGAACAAAACCGTTCGAGTTAGTGTAGTAAAAAACAAAGTGTTAGTGTTAAGTAGTGTACTGCTACCTATAAAGAACACGAGAACAAAGTGTCTTCGCCTTAATAGAGACAATAAGAAACGTATTAATGGACACATTCTTAGTTTTTAAAATACCATACTTAGAAGTTTAAGTTTCAAATTAAATTACTTATTAGCCTAACATTAGGCTAGATTGTAATTAAATTAAGGGGCGCTAATTACAAGTGCAACTTATATATATGTATATATAAAAAAAAACATTAATCTAAAAATAAAGCAAATGTGAGACAGGAGATAGTGTAATTTCTGGATGATGCCGTCTAGAGTTTACTTATCCCTCACCTGAGTGTGCAAAGATTTGAGCTCATCCCGCATGGTGTTGAGCTGGCCATCGTACCGCATCTTAGTATCTGCCACCTCACTCTTTCTTGCTTTCTCTGCCTGGTCGAGTCTGGAGTGCAGGGCTGTTAGCTCTCGCTCCAAATCTGCGTTCTCGGTTGTGAGGTTGCGTTGAATCTTTGATACTCTCTCGTAGTCTTCCAGCTTCTTCTTTGCTTCCTCCAACTGTACAAAACAGGTATGTGATCATTAACATCGTCCTTTTTACTTAATTCCAACTATACCTGCTCCATTTAGTTTCCTCTCTTAATGCTCCATGTTACATAATAGTTCGTTCGGCAGTAAAATGTTGCAAATTGTGATAGTAATGAGCCTCTTTCTTAGCCATACGGTGGTAATGTTGTAGCACATCGAGGTAGTCTTGACGGGTGCGGTGGCTCCTTTAGCGTTGCTAGAGCCGTGCCACGAGACACGTCTTCTCAAACTCCCAGTCGCCAGTACCATTTCACCAGCCGGTACTATTAGTTACCTCTTTCTTAGCCATGTCGTGATGGTGTAGCAGCATGTCCAGACGGTCCTGCACGGCGCGGTGGTCCTTCTCCCGCTGCTCGAGTCGCGCTGATAGACGCGCCTTCTCCACCTCCCACCCGCCGCCGCACAGCCGCTCTTCCAGCGATGATATTGAGCTCTACATTGCCAACATGGAACATAATTTTATTTGATCCATGGCATAGAATGGGAAATACTACCACCGCTCCCAGAACTACCATACGGTCTTCCGTGAAATTATTTTGGACTAAATGCTAATGTTATGTTGTTACCTGTAACTCGGATTTCTCCTTATCCCAAGCCGAAGATTGTGATTCGAAGTTCACGGTGAGAGTTTTCACTTCGGCCAGTGCAGCACTCAACTCTTTCTGCACATGTATTAGTTCACTAAAACAAATGATAGGGATTAGTATTTACATACATATTAAATAATTTTATTTAAATTAAAATTTTATTTTTTATTTTTTCTAGTCCTCTCCGCGTCGGCGACCTCTTACGCGTAGATTTTCATATAAACTTTCAACCCTTTTTTCCTCCCTTTCGCAAAATAACATAGCCTGTACTTCAATCTGGTCATAGCTAAGCATATTCGTGAAAACCGCATTTAAATCCGTCCAATGGTTTAGGAGATGTGCGTGGCCAAACAAACAGATAAAAAATTTAAAACTGTCTTAACGTGTTCAGCTGGTTATTTTAAGACGCCCTGTGTTTTTTTATATCTTGCAATTACAGATTTTTTTTTATCTCTACGTTTTTATTATATGTATAGAAGATATAAATAGATATAGATTTTAAGTATGGCTTACCTTTGGGCTTGTT
The DNA here is from genome assembly GCA_949125355.1 of Agriopis leucophaearia. Classification (NCBI taxonomy): domain Eukaryota; kingdom Metazoa; phylum Arthropoda; class Insecta; order Lepidoptera; family Geometridae; genus Agriopis; species Agriopis leucophaearia. The sequence goes on from OX421262.1 coordinate 8,019,714, forward strand.
CTTTTTCCACAGTGAGTCTAGCTTTAGTGACAACATGTTCCTCTTCCAGAATTTCATATTTACCAGTCAGTTCTTCGTATTCTGCCTTTTCAACCGCGAGCGAATGTTCCAATTCTGAAACATTTTCATAACATTCGTATTTTTGCCCGTTGGCTGATGCTTAATTATGATTTGTTTCCTATTTTTGTTAACTGTTGTGACACGTTTTATTTTTGCTTACTTACTTTTAACACTCTCTTCGTATTCCTGTTTCAGATCCGCTATCCTCTTAGCTCCAGCTCCTGAGCTTTGCTCTAGTACTTTTAACTTTCCTTTTAATGTTGCTAATTCGGCTTCTTTGTTCTTTGTGTCTTTATCGTGAGCAATTCTCACACGTTCCAGTTTCTTACGTTCTGCCTGTCAAGATTAATACAAATGCATATTAGTAACGGGAATTCAACGGTCCGCTAAAAATATGTAATGAAACCGATATGCCTGTTTACGTTTTTAAAAGGTATTTCAAGTATGGTATGGTGTATGTCGGTAGGGGTGTTTTATTTATTTATGTATGCATACAAGTGAAAGTAAGATGTTAAACGTTGGATATTAGTTAACTCGTCTTGAATAAATCATACCTGAAGATCTGATTCAAACTCCGAAGCTTTGCTCTCCCAATAAGTAGATTCTTTCTTCTCGGCTTGAAGTTTATTCTCAGATTCTTTTTTATCGATTTCTAATTTAGTAATATCAGATTTCAGTTGAATAGTCTCATTTTTAAATGATGCCATTTCTTTTTCAGTCTTATCAAGATCATTCTTAGCTCTTTCCAATTCATCTTGTTTCTCTTGTAGGTCTCTGCTGGTTCTCTCCAGTTTCTCTTTTATTTGTGCTATCTCAACCGACGATACTGCTTCGTCATATTTCTGGTTAGACGTCTCACGTAAGGCATCTTCCTGAAAATGTAGTATCAATGTTTAGATTTTAATTTTAAAAACGGGGGGAAAATACGAAATTTCATCATACTCGTATGTATATATAAACTAGTGTCGATAAAAATTATCGCTTTTTAAAACGAAAATGATGCAAGTATGTACTTTGGAGAGTAATCTAAAAATTCAAGGGGTCAAAGGTGGGAAATGCACATGCATGGTAACACCCTTTACCAATAAACCTATAGTTTCTAATAAATTCACCGGGCACATGCGTTTGTGTACATCACTTAAAACAAAATACCAGTTGTTTGATATGAGTTTCTTTAGCTGCTAAATCTGACTCCAAGTGAGTAATTTTACTATCATATTCAGCTTTCAAATCCTTCTTGTCTGTTTCTAGTGCCAAGAGTTTGCTTTCACTTTTCAGTAGTTGAGTTTGCAAAATATCTTTTTCACTTGCTATTTCAACAGAAAGCCGTCTGTGACTATCTGCAAGCGATTCTGCTTGTCCCTTTTCTTGAGAAAGCTAATTTTAACAGAAAAAAGCAGTTAAAAATAATTTAAAAAGTTTAAATTTATAATTTTGGTAAACTCACCTCTTTCTCTAGTTTCGATACGCGGTCTTTTTTCGTTGAAAGTAATTTTTCTGTTCTTTTAATCTTATCTTCAGTTTCTTTCAGTTTCTTCTCCAGCTCACCAATCTTCTTTGTTTTATCTCCAACCTACAAACATAATACCAGTAATAATTTATATTACAGAATCCTTTTATTGTGAGTTGTATTCGACTAAATACTTATTACACAGGTAATAATAATTAGAACTAATAGAAAAGAAAAAAGGTAAGAAACATTTACCTCCTTGAGCAATTTACTCTTGTCCTGTTCTAATTTGGTTATGTTATCCACCTGTTTCTTGAGTTTGTCTATTTCTTTATCTTTGACATCCATTTCTTTTTTGAGGTTTTCAATTTTTTTCATACAGTCAGACATTGTTGTTTGAAGTGAGGTGGCATTTTCTGTAAGAGCGTGAATGTATTAATGTACAGTATACAATGGCATTAAAATACAATAATTCTATCCACAATAACATCAGTGTTACTGTACTTACTGAGGTCAGTATTTAATTTACTTATTTGAGATTCCAAGCTTTTCTTTTCTTCTTTTAGTGTTTTGCATTGTCCGTTTGCATCCGTGTAGTCAGTCTCTAGCGTCTTTTTATCTACTTCTAACTTTGAATTGCGATCCTTTAGTTTAGTTATTTCTGTCTGCAATCTATTTTTTTCGTTAGTAAACTCCGAATCGTTTTTGGACAACTTTGATCTTATCTCTTCGATATCCTTTTCCATTTGTTTTTTGTTATTGATTTCATTAGTTGAAAGACCAGCATTTCTCATTATTACGTACAATTCACCTATAAGATATAAAACATTAGCCGGCGGGTCTCACATACATCTCAAGAAGTGGATTACGAGTCCAAAACCATCAATTACCTATTTCATTTTCTAATTCGTCGACCATCTTCTTCATTTGTAATTTGGTAGTCAGATCTGTCGGTTTCTTTGGAGTTCGTGGCTTGAAATATGTTCTAGCGTCTTCTTTCAGGGCTTTCAATGATGTTTGTAGCTTTACATTCTCTTTTTCCAACTGCAAACAAAATATTTTTATTTATACGAGATAAAACAGATTTTTACTATTAAACAAAATAGGGCCATATTTGGTGAATAACTTACTCGGGTATGCGTTAATTTAAGCTTGTCTAATTCATCTTGCTTCGCCTTCAATAGCTCTGAATCTTTTTTGCCAACATCTGTTCCGAATCTCACTTTCTTTTCTGTCTTATCGTCTTTGCTGTTTTCAAATTCCTTTAACTTTTCTAACGCTTCCTTAAGGTCGTTTTCTAGCTTATTAATTTTAGTTGTGCTTTGCTCTAGAGATTTATCTGACTTTAACGTCTTGGCGTTCTTTAAAAGCTGAAATGTAAACAACATTAATGTTATTACATTCCCGTGTAATATAAATAAAATATTATTAGGTACTTCAGATTAGTTTATCGCAACTTTTATTTATCAAAAAAATATAGTTTACTTGTAGTTTTTTATTTTCTGATTGTAACTGTTCATTTTCAGCCTCCAAGCTTTGTGTTTTGCTTCGTAAAACATTGGCTTCTTGTTCTATTACTTGAAGTTGTCGCTTCAAATCTACGTTTTGTAAATCGCCATCAAGCGATCTGAAATAGAAGTTTAAATTATTTTGTATAAATAAGTTTCAAGTACAACTAGTAAAAATAACGTCTGTAACCCACTTGGCTTTTATAAGTGTTTTAGGTTTTTTTTGCGCTAGACTTAATTCTGCGTGTAATCTTTCACAATCACGCTCTTTTTCTATTAATTTCTTCCTTAATTCATCTATTTCGTCTTCCAAGACCTGCAAATAAATATTTTGTCTAAAATATTAGCTTCTATTCTTAAAAATATTTATATCATATACAACTTAATGTACTTACCTTTATTTTTTCTTCTGCTAAATTATTACTTTTAGCATTTGAGTTTCTACGGAGTGCGTTAGTTGAATTGGCATTATTTTTTATTGCAGCAGCAGTTACTTTGTCATTTAGCTCCTTAACTTGCTTCGTTAACGAATCTTTATCTTGCTCCAATACTTCAACTTTACGTCGCAGCACTCCTGCTTCCTGTATATACAAAAAGATTACAGTTATCAACCAACCTATTAATAGATCTGAACGAGGGAGTCGAACATTTTTAGTTCCTGCATTCGGTCAATTCTACAGATAAGTTGGTCAGACTTTTTAGTTAATCATTATGTGGACCAAATCGATAAAATTTTACAATACCTGTTCGTTAAGTTCAAGTAAAAGACGCAATTCAGATGGATCCTCTTCTTCTGATTTCTCATCTTTGTTATTGGCCGTTTCAATAGTAAGTCTTTTGGCTGGAGGGGTTGGTGAGAGTTTTCGACCTAGAATAGTAACTTTGTTGATTATAATGCCTAACCAAATTATTATCAGTTATGATTTTATTGCGTTAAACATTGTTGTTAATGATGAAATAGAGTTTAAAATTAATAATGGAATCACACATTAGAAAAATCATATATGATACAATTATGTTACTATTCAATTCCAATGCAAAAGGTTCAAAAGTTTGAAGGTTTAAAACCGTACTGGAGAAAATGGCTACCGTCGAATACGCCTTTCAATTTACAAAAGCGTGTTAGTAAATGTGAAAGCACAAGGAGAATTTTTGTAGATTGTTGTTTAGTGGAATGGTTATGATTGAAAAAGGGCTTTGTTGTTACTAAGGGATAAAATGGGTAAAAATAGATTCACGAAATGAGTGTTACGTCAGCAAACAGCAGATTTCTACAACATTTGACGTACTTTTGGCTTTAGTAGCCATTTTCTTCAGCTGTAGTAGCATGGACTCATTGTCATCCTCGACCCGAGATGCAGTTTTACGCAAATTATTTGCCTGTAAAATTTCGTTAGTTCTTATTATCATAGTTAAAATGTTTATTTAGTGTTGCTAATGGAAGATTTTGTTATATACAATTTTACGTAAATACAACACTATATAAAAGAAACAATCTTTATAAGTACCTATATTTGGTAACCTTATAGCCATTGGACTGAATATTGAAACCAAGGGAAAAGAGTAGTGGGGTTCCGATTCTGGTGATTCTTTGTCAGAGGAAAGAGGAGGACTGTCAGATTTTTCCTGAGACCTTTCAAATTCTTTTGAATAATTTCCTGCAATGTTTACTTCATTAGTGGTGCTAATTGATTCTGTTTCCGTGCTTGCATCAACAGATTCAATAGAATTTTTCGTGACTTGCAAATACTTATCGTTGTTGCTCATGGTCTGTGTTTGCACCCAGGCATTTCTTGTTTTCGCCTGATCTGTTTGTGAGGTACCATTGACGTTTATAAAGCTTGTCTGCAAATGTTTGTTTTTCATAAACACTACCTCAGTTTGAGTGTACATTTCTAAGTTGTCAGACATACATTGCACGCTAGAATCTAACGTAATTTTTTGCGTGTCTGTGGCAATGTCATGAACCATGATAATATCAGTTTGACAACCTTCAGAATAATTCAATATGAGATCTTGGGGTGATTGAACAGCTTGGTTCACCCCAATGAATATATGACTCGTGTCCAGAGATGACAAGCTTCTGTCCAGCGTTAACTGCATCTCAAGCATTCTTTGAATAGTGTTGGGTGCGAGGCTCTGTAGAGCATTTTGAGCTAACGAATTTTGGGATGCAATAAGATCGGGTTGAGGTGGATGCGAAACAATCATCGGTCGAGGTATCCTTCTGCCATCGTAGCGTCGCCGATACTGACTAGCCTGTTGTGAAGATAACACCTTTACTATACGAATATGAATATGTTTTCACAGTCGTAAACGTAGTCGAAGAAATAGTATTTATGAATTGTGTATGCGTGTAGTATTGTTGAGTCAGCCATGTGCTTGGCAAAGATCCAACTGGCTGCCTGCGTATCAGAGCTAATGTCCTATTGAACTTTTTGGTTCTTCGTAGATCTGATTAAAGGAGTATATTAGTTCGCAGACGAGCTGTTCTAAGTCGAGACTAAACGGAAAATAATTTGTTGCTGAGCTCTTACAGCGCTAGTTAGACGTTTCGAGTTCTGTTCGAAATTGTATTACAAGTCGCTTTATAGCTTTGCTTTCGGTGGTAGCTTCTAATAGAGGTATCCGTCCGATAAACTTGACGTAAGAATGAATAGATTCGATAGAAATCATAATGGAGTTCAACATGTGTGAGACACCAATTTTTAGCGTTGTTTGTATAGTGCAAGGTAAAATGATTCCAAATTTGATTGTTGCATACCTCTTCTTCTGCGTTTCTCAGTTGTTCTCGAAGATCAGCCTCTCGTTCCAAGGAGTCTTGCAAGTCTCGAAGCAGTTGCGCCGGGTCTTCTTGGCTGCCACCTCGAGTCAAAGAGGAACGGGATACTTTCTGCTGCAATTAAAATTATTAATTAATTAAAGTAATAGGCACATTTAAGAAGCTTGGAACTGGGATAGTTTTGTGGTACGGGTTTATTAACAATTAATATAAAATGTATAAGAACTTACACCGTCCCCAATCTGATGTTTGTTAAGATTAGCAGGAGGCCCTCCAGATGCCGCTGTAAGCTTGGCGTTTGCCTCCGCGAGGTCTTTCTGTAACCTGAGAGAGACCTCGGTGGAGCGCGCTACTTCTTGTTCTAGTTCCTTGATGCGCTTCTCGCGCTGCATTCCATCTTGACCTCCTACAATCTGTAAAATTTGTTAGTACACTAAGCATTCATCGTAGTTTACTCGTATCATGGATATCGATCGGCAGCGCTTTATTTTGGTACTCGAATGTCCTTACCTCTAGAAGTTTTTTCTCTTGATCAGCTTTCTCTTGTTCGAGATGCTCAGCTTTTCTTTCAGTCTTTTTCAGCTTAAACGATAAAACGCGACAGTTTTTGATAGTCTGTTCTAATTCTCTTCTGAGAGACGTGTATTCATCTGCTTGGTCCTCTCTAAAACAAACATTACATCTATCACTTTTAAGTCTATGAAATCACTAAGAAAATAATTATAAATTCGTCACAGGAACTTCAATACCACAAAATAATGTATTTATTTCCACCTGAAGTTATCTTGCATCTCTTCAATCTCCTCTTCTAAATCTCTTAGTTCCTTTTTCATGTCTTCATTTTCATCCATAAGCTCTTCGCACAACGTCTCGGCAGCTAGTAACTTGGTCCGCAACTGTTCTATTTGTCGTGCTTGGGCTTCAATTGATGGCCGAGACTGGAGAGTAAAATGTAAGTATTATTTGATAAAATGCATTTTTGATTATACCGACTCTTGACGATCTTATAACTTACCTCAAGTTCTGATTCCAACTCTTTTACCCTCAACGTGACATGTTTCTTCTCGTCTTTCAAGTCTTCATTCTGGGCAGTCAGCTCGTTGACCTTCTGCTGTAGCTTGAGGACTTCCGAAGACCTGCCACTTGTATACTTATTTGCCGTATCTATATTCGCCAGTCTTCGGAGCAGAATGTCACTTTTTTCTTTCTCCACTCTCTCGCATCTCTTCTTCAATGTTTCCACTTCTTGTTTTAGGCTTTCTACTTGCTCCTGGAAAAATATATATCAATTTTGATGAGTGCCAGAACTGGTATGTAGGGAGTTCTGTATTTAGCTGACCTACTTTTTTGTTTACAATGTTGAGAGGGATTCCCTATCTGTTACGACTACTATTTTCTTGTGTCGACGGATTCACGGTTCTTGCAACACGGTGAAATATCGTAACAAAAACTGAAATAAGAGTCTGTGTTCTTCTTTTACACTGGACGTAAACATAATAAAATTTGTAGGTAACCAGTTCATAACACTGGGTATACAAATACTCGTAGCTAATTTCAAAGGAAGCGCATATGGGAGTAATACAGCTCTTGTTTTCGGTGTTACCGAACATAATTCAGAGAAAATGCAGGTTAACAAGGCCACACACACGGATACGTAAAACGAGGGAGCTAAAAATAAATGCTCATTTCTTTGCATCTGGAGCAAGTTCAGGTATATAAAGACCTGAACACTCGTTATCTTTTAATGTCCGTCAAACACATACAGACAATAAAATTTTGCGAACCAATAAGTTATGTCTGTTACGTTACAGAAAGGTATTTTGTGAGATTAAATTTCGATTCTTATAGATTTTATGCGTCATATATATTTTCAAATATATCAGCTACTATTTTGTGTTCGGGAATTTCACGCAATGGATCGCAATAAACTCGTTTATCGTCAGTATGTGAATCTATAAATCCGTCCATCGTCTGATCGCTTCGCTAGCTTGAGCCCGAATACGAAATGGAATGACAGGAATTTCCTGGCGCTTTGTTTGATACTCTACATTTGCCTTGTTACATCGAACCCTTGTTACAGACTGCCTCGGTGGCTCAGTTGGTAGTGACCCTACTTTCTGTGCTTGGGGGCGTGGGTTCGATTCCCATCTAGGACAAACATTTGTGTGATGAACATTTGTGTTTGTTCTATGTCTGGGTGTTAATATCTATTTAAGTATGTATTTAAAAATATATATGTATGTATATCAGTCTCTGGCAGCCATATTACAAGCTTTGCTTAGTTTGGGGTCAGATGACCATGTGTGCAATAATGTCCCAGATATTTATTTATTATTATTATTTATTAACTATTTCAGGGAGCAGTCGGAAATAGACTTACTAGTGTAAATCATTCCTGTATTTTAATTATGACACTGAAAATTATAATTGATTGAATAGTTTAGACCTTTCATAGTAAATTCCAAGTTTACTGTACTCTAAGAACTTCTTCTCATTTCAGGCTACTCGTGTTTACCACCTTCGACCACACCTTCACTTGACGTCAGGTGAGCTGTGGTCGAACGCCTAGCCTGTCGAACATTAAAAATGCTTTCCTTCAAATTAAATTTTAGGTTTTTGTATGTTTGTAAGTTGATTTCTGATTAACTATTTATATAAATAAATCTTGATTTATACTTTGTTAAGTGCAAGAAATAAGCGATTAACTAACAGTTTTTTTTAATGTCAAGTTTTGAGTGTGTTCAGAACGTTCACACAGAGTTTAGTCGAGTTATCAGGTTCAAAGTAACTAGTGCAGTTCATTATGGAGGACGGTCAGTGGAGGAGAGAAGAACGCGGGTGTGCAGGGAGGGGTCTACTTGACAGTAAAATAGACACGGTTTCTAATTACTTGACTTCGCACCTGTACTTGTAACTTTCGCTTATCACTTAACAGCGCATCCGTTTACACGCTGACTTTACTAATTATTTAAAACTTGTCACTCGCATTTGATACTTATTAAAGTGTAAAACTGGCATAAGTAAGTTACAACGTCCGCGTTTGTTAAGTGCTACCTGATAATCCTTAACGTCGGCGTCAACCAGCGTACCCTCGGTGGTGGTGGTGCCGGCGGTGCTAGTATCGTCATCTGACTCCTCTTTGTCTTTCGAAGGGCCGCCGCGCGTCGGGGGCTTGGAGTTTGCGGAATTGCGAGAGTTTTTTACCTGCATACAACAAAATAATCAGACCTCATTTAGTATTGTACAATTTTTGCAGAACAGGGGCCTTACAGCTAACTCTTAAATATATATATCAGCGGGCTCGAATTAGCGCTGAAACAGCGCAGTTCGGATAATCACGCGAACGTAAACATATACTTAACGACTTGAGATAAGGTTTGCAATTTTTTTCATCACCTAAACAGAATCGCTTAAAACCGCAGGTAGCGTAAGGCCCCAGAAAAGTTTTGCAGAACGAGATGGGCAACTATTAACAAAAAAAAAGTTGTCTATAAACTGGTATTCTTAAGCGGCGTACAACACTAAAAATCTTTCAGTGAGCTGCGAGTTTAGAATAATATTGGCGCCCAACTTGGAACCCAGTTTGATACTAACGGTCGTCTTATATTATTACCTGCATCATGAAATTTACATCGTCCTTAGCGGCTCTTTCCTCTTTTAATCGTACAGTCTTTTCTTCTTCTTTACTTCTGGATAAACTTCTACGCTCTCTTTCTTTTTCCATACTTGATTCCTTTTCAAAACTGTTTTGGGATTTTATTAGCTGCATCTGTAATAACATTAAACATTTTAACGGGTTACATATACATTGCAAAAGTCAATAGACTCAATGTGCTACCTGAGGAGCACTTCTCACTAGATAAATGTGCGTTGCAAAATGTAGTAGTTACCATAAAAACGTTACATGTGACTTTGTCCATAAACTCGTAGTAGCGACTACCTTTGTTTCTTCTTAGTAAAATAGCAGCAGAAATCTATTTCGGTGTTAAATGGCACGATGGATGTGCTTCGTCCTACGCTTCAATTAGCGAGACAGGTATGAATCATTCAGCCGATATCGTCTGCGTTTGCTTGTAATGCATTATCCCGATTGGTTTCATAAATCTCGAGATAGGTAAATATTACCCAAAATTACTTAATGCGTTTTCAAATGACCGGCCATAATGTGAGCGCGAACATATTTACGACAAGAACGTTTGTCGACGATATTAGCTTGTAACAAGGCTTATCTACTATCTGGGAAAATCCACTTTATGACTTATACCTACTATTTCATTCCTAATTGCATTACTTAAGTAATTAAAAACCGAGAGCAATCCCGTCTTGCAATACCATATTTCAGTCGAGTAAAAACAGATAATAGGTCATTTCCTCAATTAATTATATGCCCTGCGCTCGCGCATTGCCAAGCACTAAGTTCGATGGCGACCTTTTATGTTTATTTCGAGCGGCGCATCGCAAACGGAGCTGGCTGAAACCAACGGACATTTCTATTGGCTTGACCCATTTAAATTCACTTCACAGTTTTCTAGATTTCAAGGTGAACATTGTTTAAATTCAGTTACGCTCACAGTTCATATTACAAAATGCGCCTCATTTACTCACTTTGTAGTTTACTACTGAATGTTAATGTTTAGTGTCGAGACGTAGTTTCTCTAGATTTTATGAGACACATCATTAATATGTAGTATGGAATTTATTCATACTATATCGGATTAACGCAATACGTACCATTGTTAATTGTTTTTAAAAAGGTCTTTTAAATTCTGTAACGTAATCTACTTATTACTTATTTCGTCGTACAATTATCATCCCACGCGATCCGAAGGGCGCAGATCCACCAGTTGTCGGACTAGAGTGCTTAATCCGTATCCTGTCTTGAATTGATTTAAATATGACCGTAGTTAAAGTTATAAATAAAGCCATTAGTTTAATGGCTGGTAATAAAATTGATACCGTATTTTGTAATCCGGCACATGCCTCATCTTCAGTTGCATGATGAACATGTCATTATAAGTATTACATAATTATAGCAATGCTAGTCTATCGTAAGTTTTTTTAAAATTAGAAATAGGCTCGCGTTTGACCGCCAACTCGCCTGATGTTAAGCGATGATGCGGTCTACGATGGAGCACGCTTGCCTAGAAGGAATCGATTCACTCGTAATTTGAAGAAAAGATTTACTGGTGAAAAGTGGGAAAACTTCCGTGAGTTCTAACAGTGGGAATGTTAGATTAGCTAGTTTGAAGTACAAATTGTGCTAGTCGCTTGGTCAGCGCGTCTTACTCTTGGTACGAAAAGTCAACTTTTGATGAATCGTCCATTAGATAAAACATACAGGATTTTGAATTTAGTTCAAATAACTATTAGTTATTTAAAATTTAGTCGTGGAGTTGTGGAAATAGTTATAGTGGTTTTAGTTATTGTGATACGTAACTTGACATTATGACTGTGCTCTATGTCGCAGAGTTTATAGTTAATATTACTATATTTTACTTTTGGCCGGGTTAGTGCTGTAGTGGGTCTAATGAGCAATGGAATTACTAGTAGGCTGCGAAGGGCCCTCAAACGTGATAAAGTAATTAGACAGATGATTGCAGTTAACTACACATGTAGTTGCTAGAGAAAGTATCTAAAACGCAGCGACGACTTCGTCTGTAAGAGTAGAGTCAGTGTAAATTTTCGAGATACAAGTATTTTAGCGGTTAGGCGAGTCGAAAGGCGATGTGAGCCGAGTTTACTTCATTAACGTCCATTTAAAAATAAGACTTAAATGACCTGTTGTTAACACAACAGTGATTTGCAGTATTCGCGCCTTTTTCTTTTTTTTATTTAATGGTTTTTTCGCGAATAAGTCCTGAGATCCAAAGATAAAGCACGCAGTCTTATAAGATACCTATTCACTTTGGCCTTGAAAAGGCCCAGATAATGTATCTCAGGAAACAAGAAGCCGGCAGGGGGTTGTTCCAATCCTTGGCTGTGTTCAATTGTGTTATAATCATGATCGAATTTTCAGTTAAGTTCTTTTTAGTGCAGCTCGCTATGGTAAAAATTTAAACAAGTTATGATTATAGTGGAGTAGCGGGTTTAAATGAAATTCATTACAATATTATTGCCCGTATATTATAGGCCGTAGAGCATAATTACCTACTTTATGTTGGGTTTGCATGACATATTGTCGAGCAGGTGGTGTGAAAATGAATTTAAGCCTTTCGATTCTTTTAACTATCCTGAATACTAAAATCAATTGGATTATGACTAACATCCATAATAGTCAGAGGCCTACTAAGTTTTTCTCTAAAGTTACACATACTATACGAATACCGAGGTACAGATAAACATACCAGAAAATCAATGGAATACCATTGTTCTGTGGTAGTTAGTACATTCAATATCGCACCTTCCTCACGCGTTCAGCCAGTGAGTCATTCTTGTTGATGGTAATCTGCGCCTGGGAGACTGCAGCCGGGGGCGGCGATGGCGACGGTCGCCGCAGGGTCACCGTGTCTGCAACGGAAGGTACACATGCTTTAAAATGTGGCTCAACTTGTCGTTGCTAACTGCACCACATTCTAGCAGAAAGTAGGTACTCTTTATGTACGATACAAACGGGAGCGATGGTGGCTGAGGGGTTAGTATGTGCACTTTACAATCTGACGGCACCCGGTTCAAATCTCGGCCTTGCACCAATGGTTTATTTGGTACTTACATAAATTATGTACAGTTTTCGATGTCATCGCTAAAAACGGTGAAGGAAATCAGTGTTCCTCAAAAATTCAAAGACATGACATTTAACAATATGCCAGCATATTGGATTAGGGCCCATTGTTTCTCTCTGAGAGAAGGCCTGTGTCCCAGCAGTGGGAACATTGATAATGATGGTGTAAAGTGGCGGGATTAACGCTTTTAGCGTTAATCCCTTTTTGGCACTAGTTCGTTAGTTTTTCTAATCTGTTTGTAATTGGTATTTCTGGTGTGCACAATAAAAAGCTTATACCTATCTGTTTACATGTAACACGTTTTAATGCTGCAGTTGTTGCACTAGTTTTATACCCGATTGCCCAAGGAGGGTAATGTTTTTCTGGTATACGCAGGTTTGTTAGTATTTTAAACTTTTTTTAAAATATAGATCTACTTTTGGCCACCAACTCGCCTGTTTCGTTCAATAATTTACTTTTTAACCGACTTCCAAAAAGGAGGACGTTTTCAATTCGACAGTTTTTTTTACGTTTGTTACCTCAACTTTCGACTGGGTGAACCGATTTTGATGATTCAATTTGGTCCTGTTCTGTCATTTTTATGAAGTCTGTTTTTTATATGGATAATTATTAAGTCTTTCTGTCTCAATTATGTATCGTCGCAGAGACCGCATTAATGTTTTGTTAGATTTTTAGCGTAGGTGGCTTTAACTAGACCAACTCACCAACACTATTCTGGCCCGTGTCTAAAGGTGGAAGTGGCCCTGTATTCCTCCGCTTGGGCAGCTTCAAGCTAACAGTGACTGCGGTGGTGCTGTCATTGTCGGCCCCCAAGTCCGGCGTCGACGTCCACGACGCACTCTTCTTACTGAACTCTGCGGAATCAACCAGCAAGGAGAGAAAGGGCACAGACAGGTTTTAGTTTATGGGGAATCTTTACAACATGATTGTACTGGGGTGCGTTCAAGTCGTATGGACTAAAACTTCATTAAAACTCTAGTTGTCCGCCTTCACGTTATCTGATAAAGGGCCCCGGGATCCCTAGAATCTAGAGAATCACATAGAGACCACAATACCCACTACTGGGGCCGCACCGTCACGTGTTATAAGCAATTCAGTTTAGGCGATTGCCGAAAATCACGCGCACGTGAACCTTAATGCTCCGAGATATAGTTTGCGATCGCGACATTTTTTGCAATCACCTGAACAAAATCGCTTATAACAGGTGAAGGTAAAACCCTGACTACAGTACCAAAACACGAAAAGGCCAACAACGTCATGTTCATTAGCATTTTTGCTGAAAACCTGAACAGATCCACACCTAGCCACGATTGATGATGATTGCACTGGTATTAAAATTTTATTTTTTATACATAGGTACACTTAAATCATCATTTAGCATATTTCTGTAAAACCTTTCGACGCATGCCAAAAACGGAAAATTAGGACCTTAGAGAAGTCAAATCACCAAATTATCCCTTATGAAACTTGGCTACCAATACGAAACCGCTACAAACCTACTTTATATGTTGCTAGGGCCTTACAGCCCGTACGTATATGAACTGATATACATACATCCTCTATTACGTGGTTGTTGGGCCTGTTTCAGAACCTGCTTTACACCATTTACCTACACTTAGTGCTTTGCATAAACTCTATACCTAGGTTCATGAATGTATTTTCTTCAGTGTTCGGCAACTTGTCTTTTTTAGAAAAAGAAGTTTTAATAAATTAGGGCGTTATTTATTGGATTATAAAATCCATATCGTACACTCAAGGTAGGTACCCCTGTAGGTACAACTTAATTTCTAGAAGCGGATGGTAAAAAAATTACCTACCGGCGGAAAAAGCGTCTTTTTTGGCTGTGTCTATGGATAGATTTGTACTGGACGCCCAACCACGACTCGTCTTTCCACTGTCTGCACCATTCTCTCCGTCACGACCCCTAATAAAATGATAACATCATTGTAACTATTGAAATAGTGGAAATAAACGCCTGAGAAAGGTTTGATGGTTAGTGTAAACTTCATTCATCTTACTTAACTATACTACTTAGTTTAAAAGTAATAGATAGGTAAAGTTTGTTAATCAGGCGGATAATCCGAAAGAAACCATGTGAAATAACTGAAGGCGAATCATCAATCAACTAAATTGCAGAGAACTAACCGGAAATGACACAAACTAATGATCACAGATCGTTTATTATTGTGGAGATTACACATGATGGTGATTTACTAACGTCATGCTATTAACCCACTACTAACGTACCGACCTGGGACTCGATTTTTAAATCGTTCGTATATTTCAAAACAAGTCACATTTTTTAAATAATAATATCATCACTTGCTTACAAAAAGAGTGGTTTGAAGTACCTATTCAAATTTTCTATCAATAAAAAATGTTTTATTTCGCAAGATATTCTCGTGCGAAATCATACGAGCGATTAAAAAATCGAGCCCCTGACTATAGGCGTCACATCGTAAAGCTTGACTGTTTAACTTTACCAAAAGGTATGTATTTGGTACTACCTGCACCAGATAGTACCAATAAGGAACAATCAAAATAAAGAAAAAGTCCTAAGTTTTTCAAAGATTAGAGTAGGTACCTAAGTGTAAATATTAGCTGATCTTTTAATTTAAATCAAACTATGTACGTAGTAGGTATAGGAACAAGTTTTTTTTTTAACTCCCTGCTAAAATCAGTTCAGCCGTTTGGGAGCTACGATGCAACAGACAGAAACACAAATAAGTACACAAGTAAACTTATAACACCCCTCTTTTTGTATCGGGGGCTAAAAAGAAAAGCTATTTTCTTTTGTGTCCGTCCAGCTTCTCTACAGGGTTACGCATAGACCCTGTACTAAGACGAAAAGAGGTCATTGTACTCATAATTGTGAACAAATTTTACACTCCACAAAATGTATGGAACAGCTGTTTTTTTCTGCAATTTCGTGGTTGTTCCCATAGTAAAAGTTATTCATAATGATGAGTATATAACTACATTCTTTCGACCCTATATATGCACTTTGTTGTTGTTAAGATACCATTATGCCAAAGGGAAACTAATAAAAAAAATACTTTAAATCTCGACTGTTCAAAGGTGTATAAAAATTAGGCGCTAGGTTTATTCCCTTATGTTATGTTAGTATTATGTTTAGGTATATCAATACTTACTAAGTGCTGTATAGGAATATACCATTTCCCGAAGTCGAAATTATAGGTAGGTTATAGTAGGTAATATATACATAATTAGTAATATTATCACTTAATCACGCAGGCAGGACATAACGTACACACGGAGGCGTTCATTGCGTCAAACTTCAGAGTTACCGGGCTCAATACAAACAATCCGCAAAACGTAAAGGAATTTGGAATTGTGCCACTGTACACTTTTGTTTCTATTTCTATTTTATTTATAGTTTCCAGATAAATTGTGGACAGTTAATTAATGACCGTAAGTTGTAGGGAAACTTTTAGTTCAAATTTTTTTAATGTCTCAGTAATTAAAGTTTTAGTAGCACAAAAATGCGAGTTCTGCGAGTTTTTTTGGATCGGATGAAGTTGTCAAGCCTGATAGTACCCATCAATGTTGATGAATTGTTTAGTTGTTTGCAGTAGACGTAGTAGGTTTGCGACACTGACCGTGACGCTGGCGAGCTCCAAGTGGAGAGGCTGGGCGTGGAGGCGGTGAAGTCGTCCTGCCGACTTCGACTGCCTCCGTTGGCGCCGCCGCCGTGCTCCTTGTAGTCGCGGAAGCAGCGCTTGCAGCGCATGGGCCAGCGCACCTGCGGGTGGAACCCCAGCGGGCACAGCGGGTCGCCCTTCGCCAGCGGATAAAGGTGATGCATCGTCACTTCTCACACAAATGCACTTACAAATGTCAAAGTTTCCAACCTAAATGCTACCACAGATCACACCCCTACTCTCTCGCTCGACTCTACCGCTCGTCCGCGAGGATACTATAGCTAAAGCGACAGTTTATGGAATGAATTTTACGATAATGGTCACTCTATAAATAATAAATTTATTTAGCCGGCAATGTGCTCGGATGTTCGCACGTCTGTACCTAACAGTGGCAATAAAAATATCCCGCTGCTAGCACCGAACCGGGCGACCTAAATCGGCGGGTGAAGTCGCTAGTAGTCCGGCTTTATCGCCGTGCTCGTAGAGGGTCCGCTCGGGGGTGTCGCTCGTAGAGGATCCGGCCGTCCTCGAGGCGGCGCGGCGCGGGGGCGGTGCGAGCGGACCGTGCACGGTTGTGTAATGTGAGGGAGGTGCCGCGGCGGCGCTCGGGACGGCGGACAGCGTGCGGCGCAGGCGGCGGGCGGGCCGGCGCTCCAGGGACTGGCGGCGGCGCGGGCACCGAGCCAACACTCAGCGCGCCCGCTGCGCCACTTATGCTCTATTACACCACATGCCGCTGAACGGCGCTCGTGTCTTACTTCAGTAAAAATAAAACAGAATCGTTCATCGAATGCGTCAAACGGATCTCGGTGCATCTCTCCGCAGTGTTGGCTGCGTCGAACGCGCGTGCGTCGACGCATGCGCACGCCCCTTCCTCCGCGAATAACTAACATATTCCCACGTCTGACTCTTTTGAAAATAAGCATTACGATAATTTGTGCAAAAACAAGTCGAAATGTATATTTGCCTATTTCAAATATAAAGTTGGCACGACAAATGTTTATAAATATCTTTATGAATGAGGGTTGACGTCAAAGCGAGTAAAATTATATTCTTATGCCGTAAATTATGGAAAGGAACTATTTTTGTAATACTGAAACGTTCAAAATAATACAAGAGTTAGGTCAGGGATATCATTATTACTTATTATACAAAAATATTATCTTATTTATTAAAATAACAATAACGATTATACTTTACAAACGAAAACCTTAGTCTATTATATTATAATTTGGATATGTGTAGAATAAATTCGATTATTATGCCTTTGTCATATGATTTGATCTGATGCAAGCATATAATATTATAATATAGTCACGGAATAATCAGACTTTTCGATGTATTTTTTTACTAATAATGGCGAGGTAAAATCGTGTCACTACATTGTACAAACATTTTTAATCTTGCATATAATTAAATCGAACAGATTTACAATTTCTGTATATACAAATACATTTTGAACCATTTTTAAAACACATTTGTAACCGATGAAAACGAACGACAGAGGTGCTCGATACGTGCTTAATACTATGTTTAATTTGAGTACAAAATAAAATTTAAATGTACGATATAAATAAAAACTGACATTATTAATACATATTATTATCGTATTGTTAATTTGGAGTTATTCCTGTATTTCCCGTCATCCTGTCCCCACAAAGGGACAAACAGGGATAAAAATTATTGTCTGTCCCAGAATTGACGTTATTTATTGTATTTTGTGTATTAATGCAAACAAAATACATAATATATTTTGTGTATATTATGTATTTTATTTGCATTGCTTGAAATGATTGAATGAAAATTATTACACGCAATAATTAATCATGCGTAACATTGAAATTAAACCCTTTTAACGAATTTTATCGCGTGTATTCTACGCTTTTTTTTCTTTATGACGTTTTGAACACTGCAGTAAATCAGTACTACGAGTATCTATGTAGGTATAACTTTTTTAACAGCTTCACACGATTTTGATGATTTCTTTTTACTGAATAGAATATACTTAATGAGCAATTATAATCTATCATTAATTACATTCTTATTTATATTCCATTCAATCCACTGATCCACGCAATTTCCATTATCCTAGAGGCTCCTTCGAGGATTGAATGGAAAAAATTAAAATATTCTTATCATCATTTTGTGACTTTTTCACGATTAGGGCGCGTTTCCACTGTGGTGGAGCCGAGCGGAAATCAGCAGAACGGAGCTGTAAAAAAAGAGGTGTGTGTTTTCTCTAAAGCGGAGAGATGAGTAGAGCGTTCAAGCAGAGTGGGCCGATGCTGAAGCATGGATACTTGATGATTTCAGTAAATTTCTCATTCAGATATTCGTGCACAATTGGTAATGCAAACATGCAATATAAGCACGAGTTTTCTCCTCTCCGCTCGTCTCAACCTCAGTAGAAATGCACCCATATAATCCTATTTATACATTTCTCCTTTGCTATGTTTTTTTTAGTAAATAATAATGTACTTAAGTTGATAATTTTCACACAACTTTAAGCCGCCAGAACTTAAAAAGAATAATTCTTTTGTTATTCTAGTAGTTTTACAGAATCAATCACTTGCCGTAAATATTAGCAAAAAAAATGATTTTTTTTTCAAATTGTTTTTTTTTCCTTTTGTGACATGTTTTTAATTGTGAAACTAGTAGAAGATTAAAATAAGTAGGTGTATACCTTTCAAGATCTGGCAGGCCAACAAACGGCTAAACTTCACCCTTACATGGTCGAAATACCGTTCATTTGTAACAAGTGTATTTTGCCTTCTGATTCTTTCGTTCGTTTCGCCTTTCCTCTGCCTGTGTTTCCGTAGCATTACAATATTTACAATCTTGGAGTGTTCAAGTTAAGGGTAACTAGTCAACGGGCTCCATTTTCGACCGTATCATCGCTTTCCATCAGGTGAGACTGCTGTCAAACATTAGCCTAGTCCGATGTAAAAAAAGCTACAAGATGGGGTTCTTTAAAAGGCGAGTTAATAGTCTTAAAGGGTCGGCAACGTATTTTTGATGCCTCTGGTGTTACAAGTATCCATAGGCGACGGTGACTGCTTACCATCAGGCGGCCCGTCTGCTTGTTTGCATTAAAAAAAAAACAGTTGTGTGAAAATTAAGCCCTGAATCATGCCCTTAATCTAATATTGCGTATTGAGCACATTTAGCAAAAGTCGCCTTCATTCAAAGGTTCATCCTCCTTCTTATCGTAGACTAGTGTTTTGTAGATAACCTCGTCAAAATGCAGGGCATTCAAGCCCTTGGGTTCAGCAACCTTGATTTTGATGTCCCCAGGGTATAGGATTTCGCCTTTGTTCTTTGTGCTGCCCATGACTAACGACTTTTGAAGTTTGTCAATGCAAGGGATTTCTGAAAAAAAAAGTTGACTTATTAGATTTTCGAGAATATCGCACTAATATTATAAATATAAAATTTTACGAGTATATTTGTTCCCACTCAACTCGATAAAAGCTGCAGGGATTTTAATAAAATTTGGTATTGATGTAGCTTATACCCTGGATTAAAATAAAACATAAGCTACTTTTTGGCCTGAAAATTAACGATTCCTGTAGGATAGCAAGTGAAATCGCGGAGCGCTGCTGGTATTCAATTAGGCAGGAAAAATATAGGTCGGACAACTCTCGGGCAATAGGCTATCAGAGAGGCTTTGGTTTTTTTAATAAAAAAAATAACAGGCTCTGTTAAAAATATAACTAAATGTTATACATAATACATATGAAGAAACTATTTAAATTGGCTAATTATGTTCTGAGATATAAGCGTTCCACATTTTTGGTCGGATTAGGAAAGGATGCTCTGTTCCTTTCGCGAAAAGTGAGTACGGTACGGAGTTTGTATGGTGTACTTACAGATGACGTCATTCGTATGTATAGTGCGCTCTCTGTCTAGCAAGAAATTAAAAAATGCCCATATTTTCCTTAATTTTGTACACATTTTAAATTTTGCTCTCTGGGTGCGGCTCTATTTATGGTCAGCTATATTGTAAGACAATAAAAAAAATAACAGTCCGATAGCCTAATAGTTATTTTTTTATTGACCCTGTCTACTCCGAGTGTAAAATATTTTATGATTGTTCATTTATGTAATTGATTGGTTCTGATTTTGTTGTAGTTGTTTGAACTCATGATTTATACATCAATTGTTCATGAACCAATTTAAATTTTTATTCGTTCAATTGGAAACAATATCTCATCATTTCTTGATATACAAGCCTTTGCTGGTGTAGAATCGTACCATAGTAATTACAGTGGTCAGAGATTTTCGTTTTTCCAAATTTGTTTCCCATTCTTAAAGTGCACACTACTTTCTTGACAAACACCATCAAGACCCCGTTTGATGGTTAATGCCGCAACTGTTTTTAGAAATAAATGATTTAATTTGAAACGTATGTTACATATTAAATTCCATACAAATTTTGAATTTCGAAATTGAGATTTGTGTGGAGTTCGAAACGTATTTTTTGAATAGAATATTTGTATTTCGCTCACTCTGTTATCTAGAGAGATAACACGATAGGACCTCGAAGGACACAGCGAGTTAACATTTTCCTTATTTAATATCTATCTGGTCAATAATATTGACTGTCTACACGCACTGTTATTTATATAGATGTTTTTTGTATATTTATTGTGGTTACCAAGCGGTTGTAGGTCAGTAGGTCGGTGACGTTGTGGAAAGGACAGCAGATGCTTATGAATCTGTAACTCTCCGTACTTGACTTGGGTGATTACTGATTGAAAAGGAATAATAGAAAGGAAAACAATAATTTTTTGTTAGTTTTGTTGTTCTTCTTTAAAATATAAACGGAATATTAGCAGTCATGTTTGCGCGAAAAGTATTGTGACGTTGCACAAATTTTGGGATCTATAATACAAGAGATTGAAATGCGGCCGTATTTAGATGCTACGTGTGATACCCAGCTATAGAAACTTATCTGTGTAAATATATATATCCACACTAATATTATACAGATGTAAAAAAACCTGTTATTTATTAGAAAGACAATCTTGTACAAGCGAAAATAATTTCTGTTCGTCCCTCTGGTCTTGCTTTTACGAGTAATCGGCTGTACCTACCTTGCAAATTGGTAAGGTACTAAAGTCCTATCATCATCCCTAGTCTTCATCATCGAGGACGTTAACTTAGAATTGTTTTGTGCCTTTGTGCAGTAGTTACTAGGCTGATTGGTTTTAAAATCGTTAGGTGACATGGGATGAATAAAAAAATGGAAAAACTGAAAAATCTAGATTATAAAAACGCGAGTGAATCGGTTTCTTCTATGCAACCGTGCTCCATTGTAGACCGCATCATCGCTTAGGACATTAGGCGAGTTTGCGGTCAAACGAAAGCCTAATTTATTTTTTAAATATCCGATTGATTTTTTTATTTACCTGAAGTGACAACTTTCTTAATAGGAGTACCCAGGGAGGCTTCTATGACCCTGATATCTCGCACCAACTGCTGGAATTCCGTAGGGGTCAATGAGCACACGTGGTCAGTGCCCTTCATCGTCTTATCAAGGGTTATGTGTTTCTCCAATACCTGGAATTGAGAAGTACCAAACCTAATTATTTCCGCAATTTTTTTTAAATAACTATTCTTAAAATAAAAACAGATTGCTTTAGTTATACATCGCTTCTAATACGAGTAAACAGATTTTATACCACTCAGTCACGTTTTTCAATAAAAATTAAAACGTTTCAACCCATAAACACAGTTTGTATTACATATCTTATTATCAGTGACGTCTGGCAAAAAGTAGGTTAAAAACAACTTTAATATACTTTGGCATTCTTTTGTTCATTCTATTGTTTACAATGTTTGTCGTGTTGTGACTTAGCCTAGGTATGTGCAGAATAGCACAGAAACTAGTCAGCCTCGGCAACGTCGTTTTTACGAGCAAAAAACTAAGAGCAGTGACTGCTCGGCAACTAAAATGTTCACTTTGTCCATGTTAACAAAAAGCTATAATACAAAGAATCAATATTCTTGTTATCCTTATCATCCACTACTCAGGTCTGTTTGTTTGTCATTTCAAAGATAGCCAACAGAAAAATAAAAATACTTGTGGTGTTGTGTAGATAGACTCGAGACTAATGTTCACGTTACTATGTTCCTAAAAATACGGTTTCGAATTGATCACAATTAAATCAATCTCAGAATACTCTGTATTCTGAGTTATCAATATTGACTGATGATGCAATGCGGAGTCCTGTTGCAGTTTGGGCAAACACCAAACATCGTCAAAGTACCTAAATAAGTAATTAGGTGAGTCTAGTTAAGTCCTTCACTCTGTTATTTAACTACATTGTTCATTACAAACATAATGGCGTCAATTATTTTATACGATTTTCTAACTTCTTTATTCTGTTATTTTTCTACATTGTTCATTACAAATATAATGGTGTCATTTCTATTGTGCTATTTTCTAATTCGACAGGATGTTTTGTTCAAGTGTAATAGACTGGAATGAAAAAGACAGAGGTAATTAATTTAGAGCTTTCATATGTATATTATTATTGCATTTAAAACGCAAAATGCCCAAGCACTAACACTTACAAATAAATTAGTCCCAGCAGTCACAGATTAGATAATACGACAGCTGTTTAGTTTAGATAATGGTATAACAGAATGTTATTGATGTCAATGATGTTAACTTTACCTTGGCTCCCAATGCAACGGCTCCCAAGGCCACGGCCGTCCCAACTTCTTGCCCAGAGTAACCCACGGGTATATCAAACGTGTTTTTGTAATCTTGTAGCACAGTCAGATTGCAGTCTTCGAAAGGCACTGGGTACGCCGAAATACAGTGCAGCAAGCAGAACTGTTTATGCTGAGCTGATACGATGTCGTATATCGTCTTCACGGCGGTTTTATCCACCATCCCAGTGGAGATGATGAGAGGAACTTTCTTAGAAGCTGCGTATTTGAGAAAAAGGAGGTTGTTGGAGTCTCCAGACCCAATTTTGATGAATGGCACTTTGTTGTTCACGAGACAGTCGAAGGAAACCTGGAAAAAGAGTTCTGCTTTAGTTCAACATTACCGATATTCTCAACATAACACATTAAAAAGGCATGTGGCCTAATGTTTATTTTATTAAAAATAACAGGCTTAGCGATGAATATAACTAAACATAATACATTACACATACTGAAGAAATAAATTGAATTGGCTGATTAATCTCTGAGATATGAAAGTTTTAAGTGGGGATAGAGAGGGGATGCTTCATCCCTTTCTCGCAAAGCGTGTGTTAGTATAGCATTTGTATGCGACGCCTGAAGCTTGACGTCATAGCTCAGTATAGTGAGCTCTGTCTAGCATGAAATTAAAATACTTATAACTTATTTATTTTTGAAGTAATTTAATTTTAGTTTTCGTTGATAGGCTCTATTGATGATCAGCTTTTATATGAGGTAATAAAAAAAATATTAGTCATTATGCCTATTGATACAAAATTAAAAGACTCAGAGCGCCTGGTTAATGCGACGCGTGACCAAAATGCTGGCGTGTATCGGATTAAACGCATAAGCAATGCCATTAAGCGTGGTAATATCGCCAGCATGCTGGTTACGCTGCCAACTGATACTGGGCTTGAGATTGTCTTTAGACCTGCATCGGTCTATGGGCAGCCTAACTGTTTTTGTAGTGTTAATGTTAGCTTGTATTTTGTTAAGTTAATAAAGGCACTTGCCCATACTTTAAACCAGAGCTTCCCAGACATAGACCACTTTCAAAATTTAGCTGGTTCCGGTAGACCCCCGGAGAAAAAACGCATAATATTATAAATGGGGAAGTTAAGTGTGTGCTTGTCCAAACTCAACTCTTGTAACGGCTGAACGTATTTGGATGAAAACGAGGCTTATACCCTGTATTATTACATAGGCTTTTTATCCCGTAATAAAATACGGTTACTGTAGGAACGCGCGGGGCTCTAATAGTTGGTTCATAGTGGTTAGTAGTTGGCGTGGTAATGCTTTTGTTGACGCCAAATTTTTTAATATATCTCGTGACTCAAGGGCTGTGCCGCCAAGTGTTGTAATTATTCGGAAAATAGACCACTGAACGTTGTCTGTTAGTGCAGTTATGCCATTGTGCGACTCATTTTAGGGGTTTAAAAAGATTCTTGAAATTCACTCTGCGCGACCAAAGAGATAGTTTCCGTGACGGAAAGGGGGACCTAGTTAGTGCAGTCGTGTAGAAAATTATGTGTTCTAAAAAAATCGGTAATGAAGCGATACTTATCCCTCCCTTTTTGGAAGAATTTAATTCAAATTCTTTATTAAACTGCACCTATTTTAAAAGGAAGACGAAGACAAAAAAGGAAGACGGTTCTATGTTCTTCTGTATATTTTTTTAAAGTAATTTCGGCGATTCATATACCAACTGTTGACCGATTAAAAAAAAAAACTGGTGATGGGATCCCAGATAAATAGAGGGCAATTCTCGAACTTTATAGGCTCTAATTACGTTTTTCATATGATTTTGAAGTCGGTTTTTAATGTGATCCACTTGTGATATTATAGGATAATGGAAACTTTTGGCTTTAAGTGTACTTACCATGCTTCTCTACAGAAAAAAGAACTAAGAGGTAAATAATAAAAAACGGGTTAACTTACCATATCCATTGCCGATGCTGTACACAATATGCCAATCTCATTTGCATACTTGAACAATTCTCTGTACTGGCTCTCAGTGAACTCCAAATGTCTCTTATGATCGCCATAGGTTTTCCCCCACGAGTTCGCGTTGTCATACGGACGCTCTAAGTATTTCTTTGTGAACTTTTCATTGAGGCATGTCTTTTGAAACTTAACGCAACTGGCACCACAATCCTGAAAATGTTAGGAAAATTGTTTAAAATACATATGTATTAGTTTCGCATACTTTCATCACATTAATTTGGGATGAAAAGAATCTTACATACGTGTTTCTTCTCCTTCACATCAATTACCATGCCAAATTTCCTCAAGATCCGTTTATTCGTGAAAAAATAATGGCTTTTGAATTTATAATAATAATATAAGTATATCTTTATTTCAGATCCAAGATCCATAGCAGTTAACACATACACATTATAGGAACATTAATTAGGCTAACACTAAATCTATCTAAACTTTAAATCAGTTATAACGCTGGTAATGTACCTAGTTATTTGAAAATATATAGATTATATAGAAGTTAATAGGTGAATGATTGTCTGAACGCCTTAAAAATTTCATTATCTCGCTTAATGTTGTTCTAGTAACCCGCTTTTGCCGATGTTGTGTTATGCTATTACATCATAATAGTTTATTTGTCATTGTTTGTAACTTACTTTATGTTATTGGACGTTTGTATAAAACATGGTTGTTTAATATCTACTTTTACATTAGATTCAAATCTATGTATATCAGTAAATATATTTATTATTTTGAACAATGATTATATGTATAGAACAAAGGAATAAAAGAAGCTTGTTACAAACTGCGGTAAGATACAAAGTAATTCCTTTGTTTTCCTTCCTATTCACATCAAAAATAAAAATAAAAACATGGAAACTACTCACCTTAGCTACTTTTATTAACTTTTTTGCGATTTCTATGTCACCTTGATGATTCTGGCCGACTTCCGCTATTATAAAACACGGGTTGCTCCCTCCGATCTTGATGTCGTCGGTGATTTTGACTTCGACCATCTTGACAGTTAAGCGCGTTCCATAAAAACAAACAAACCGAAACCGGCTCTCGGTAGCGACTGGACGGGACTAGAGCGCTGGCACTCCCAGCGTAGGGTTTATTCACCTCCCGCTCAAGATCAAATCGAATAAATAAGGTCAATTTAATATAAAAACGAGCAGCTCATTGCGCGCGCGTTGTTACACTAGCAAGTGGGTTCCACCGGCGTCGCTGTACCCACTACGCATAATTGATAAAAACCAGTAGGTACAGCTATCGAACGTCCATGACCACCGCGCCTCGTTGCAGCGCAAATAAAACACACTCAATAAATGTAGACACGTTTAATGCATAAACCTTCTTAAAAAAGTAATAAATAGCCTGTTTTTAAATGTAGGTACCCTGTACATATAATCAGTTCATATATCACAAGCCGCTATTTTGGCAACATCTTTATGATTCTTAAACCTATCTCCTATCGTTCTATTGACTTTTGATTCGGTAGGTTTGCCGAGGAAGTTAGAGATGTACCGGCCAGCCTCGATAAGTTTCACGAGGTCTACATTTGTGTTCACTCCAAGTCCGTAGAGGAAGTAGACTAGGTCTTCAGTCGCTAGGTTCCCGCTGGCCCCGCGCGCGTAAGGACATCCTCCCAGCCCCGACACAGACGAATCGACAGTCGCTATCCCAAACTGCAAAAACATGTTTCGTTTAAAAATATAATATATGACGATGACGTAAGCGGCTTTCAAACGTGTCGACGAGTGTGTACTTATAATTGCACTAGCTGTTGCCCGCGACTACGCCTGCATAGACTTCATATAAACTTTTAACCTCCATTAGCCCCCTTAATGTAATTTATGGTGTGAATAATAAAGTTTATCTATACATACTCGTATATCTAATTTCCTTTAGTATATTTTTTTCTTAGTGGACCTCTACAATCCCAGCTAACTTCGTGGGCTCAGAGTAAATTGAGTTCACAGTACAAGCAGTGGCGTAGCTATCGGAGGTCTAGGCGGTGCCGTGCACCGGGGCCCCCAAGTTCAGAGGCTCTTGGGTCCTGAACAGCAAACCTCAAACTGTACTTGCAATTTTTTTTCCTTCATACACATACATGTAGTAAGTTGCTTTGAGCACTATAAAGAGTTGATGATAAAGTAGCATTGTACCTTTAAATTTTTACTTGATAAATCCTAACCCAGTTTAGTTAGGGCCCCATTTTTTTGCACCAGGGCCTTTGGTTACCTAGCTGCGCCACTGAGTACAAGTAGGTTTCAAGATTTCGTGATGAGTCAGTCAGCAAGTGTATTTCGCTTTTATGTAGGTAGATGTATAAATAAATGTATGTGCCTATCAAAAACATTGTTGGCTCATGCATCTGTTTGCACATTCATATCTTAATATGAGCTGATAACAAATAAGTACTGAATGTTATTTATCATTGAAATGTACTTTTCTTGCTATGTACAGTTTGTGAGTTAATATTGCATAATATGGTTAGATGTATAGACTGAAGATGGTTTATATGGAATGTCATTTAAATATGCTGCATATAACTCAGACCTAATATTAAGACAGAATAATCATATTCATTTACTATAAAAGTATTGTATAGGCAAGGCACATGTCAGTCGCAGATAAAAAATATTTTTAATTTCTTTGAGATGTCAGCTTAAAAAGCAATACGCACCCACAAATAAATTTATAAATATGAGATAAATATACTTCTACAATAATTCAGATATAAAATGAAGGAACTGTTTTCGAATTCTCTGTTGTGTTCTCTGTTTGAATGTCTATTCAAATAAAACACCGGCCAAGTGCGAGTCGGACTCGCGCACGAAGGGTTCCGTACCATTATCTATAAAAACGGCAAAAAACACATTTTTGTATGGAAGCCCTCCTTAAATATTAATTTTATTTTAATTATTTATTTTAAATTAAATATATAACTAAATATTCTGTGAATATTTCAAGCGTCCACCTGTTGCCGGTATCAATATCGAGCAAAAACGAGCAAAAAAATCACGTTTGTTGTATGGTAGCCCCCTTAAATATTTATTTTATTCTATTTTTTGGTATTTGTTGTTATAGCGGCAACGGAAATACATCTGTGAAAATTTCATCTGTCTAACTGTCACCGTTCATGAGATACAGCCTGGTGATAGACGGACGGACGGACATAGTAATAGGGTCCCGTTTTACCCTTTGGGTACGGAACCCTAAAAAGACCGCATAGGTCTTAGAAATCGCGTAATTATATCATGGCTCTATTTTAATTGTTTGAATTTGAGTTTTTTAATGAAGACGAATCTAACAATACCTGACTCATCAAAATCAGTCAAGTCGTTTAGGCTATAGGCTAAATTGATCCGATTGGTCTGGTTTCGGTAGGAAGACTACCTTTACTTCCTTCGCCTTTACTTTGCATGCTTTAGGTATGTACTTCCATGCTAGACATGATCTGAATATGGTGTGATTTAACCTGTTTAGGCCACTTTGGAGAAAGCTGCCCTCAAGGGGTGATGTCCCCACTACTCTGGGTGGTGGTAGGCAATGACCTTATCAAACTCCCCAATAAGGAAGGCATTGTTACCGGGGGCGAGGCCAATTACCTGGCAATAATGGTCTCTGGACTCTTCAAGGCGACTTTATGTGAAAAGATGCAAAAAGCACTTCGTTGTTGAGAAATGGTGTGAGCGACACAACCTTTACAGTAACCCACAAAATACAGAAATGTTGTTCACTCGGAAACATCATCAATCAGAAGACGTCCACTGTTGAACATAGGCCTCCCTCCTTTAACCTCCACATTGAACGTCATCTTGCCATCTGCATCCACTGGATACCCGCGACTCTCACAATGTCGTCCATATAGTGGGAGGCCTACCCTCGGAAAATTAAGACAATGAATCTCCCTATTCTTACACTGTTCGGAACTAAACTAAAACTCTGCAAGGAACTTTTCAGTTTACCTAATGCCGGGATATTTATAGGCAGGACTCATCGCCCCCAGGCTATAGGGAGGGGGCTAATTTACATACATAAATATTACGCCCGAAAAAGTTTAACCTTCTTGGGTAGTCGGGTAAAAACGATATCGAGGCAAACACGGCCAATGTGTGGATGCGGTATTATTGGTTGACTTACCTCTAATCCTGCCAACAAGTTGGCTAGTCCCTGTCCGTAAGTATCATGGAAGTGCAGTGCGAGCTGTCGAGGATTCGCCACTGTTAGGACCTCCTTCAACAACCGTCGGACCGAGCCGGCTGTGCCCACGCCGATGGTATCTCCCAGGGACACTTCATAGCAACCCATCGATAGCAGATCTTCAGTTATCTATCAATTACAACACCATATGTAATTTTACTAAAAACATTTTCAGCAGGCCTAGCACGGGCCGTAGACAGATTGTCTTTCCACCGTTTTTATCCCGCTAGAAAGAGACAAACATATCCATATTCTAGCTCTGTCGCGTCTACTCGTGGATAAAAACGGTGGAAAGAAAATTTTTCCACGGGCCATGCTAGGCCTGCAGGGGTGAGAAAAATGGCCATCTGGCTTTTAAAACACCCACCAAGCACTAAAATGTATAAGAAAAACTACCATTTTCCTCATAATACGCGCCCACAAACATATATTTTTTTATAAGCCAGCGTTTTAATCAGTTCAACATAAATATTTACATACATTAAAACATTAAATATAAGTTATCTAAAAAAAAAATATTAAAGAGACATTGTAACCTTGGCAATTGCTTTCGGGCTGATTGGTCCATCATACGGGCAGCCAACGACACATGAGACATATCCCCGGACTCGCACCCCATCTTTAACAGCTTGGTCGGCCACAAGTTTGAACCTCTTCAAGCCTTCAGCTACAGAACAGTTTAGATTCTTCTGAGAGAATCCTTCAGAGCCTGCTGGGAATATGGCCACTTCCTCTATGTTACATTTCATCTAAAACAATTTAAGCAACAGTTGTTATAAGGCAAGAAAAATTCACAAATTCAAATAATGCGCTTTTTGAAATTGTGTATTAAAACATCAACAATTCCACGTTTTGATACAGGCCTTAGCTAATTTTCTTCTTGGTTACATAAAAAATCGGACGAGCAAAGCACATAGCGCGACATGTTTGTATTGGCTGCAACAGCTATGTGTGAGCTAGGCAACTAGACAAGTACCAAAGCCCACAATACACATCCCATATAATTAAGACAAACATGTAAAATTTGGTAGTTCATAGCCACTGAAGTGAGAATTTTTTCGTTTAGATTAGAAGGGCTGTCAAGGCATTTTTGTAAGAAATCTGTTGTAGCCAGTTGAACACATGCAAACGATACGTCAAAATATAACTACATAGGAAGAAATGCAGTAATTCGTCAAGATTTGTATTATTTCAAAAGGTTATGAACATTTTGATAAAGTTTAAAATTGACCTTCTCATGGTGCGATACGGTTCAGTTCCCCTTGAATTTTAAGCAATTATTTTGGTAAATGTTGCTAGTTCAAAAAAACTGCACGATTATTGTGCGGTTTATAATACTAGTAGAGAAATACCCTTCTCTTTTCTGTGTTCATAGCTGTCTAAAAATATTTAGGTAATTCATAGTAGTCAAGTCATAATTTTCACTTACAGCAGTCTCGTAGCCTTTCAAGTTAGGGATTAAAACTGGATAATTAACACCGGGGACTCTTGGAATAGTTTTCATAACATCTACACCATCACTCATTTGTTTTACCCATTTCGGACTCACAAAACTGAAAAATAACAAATGAATGAAAGTTCAAACAAATAAAAGAACCTTTAAAAATTAAATTTTAAATACTGGCCACTTTAAATGATTAGCTATCAATGAAGTTGGCCAGAAGAAACTTTAGCATAGGTAGTACAATTTCATAAGGGTTTTTTGTCACACAATAAGGACTACTAGTACTTATTCTTACACAGAATAGGGACTACTTGTCTTTTTGCACAACTTTTTTGTATTAGTAGTTAACAATTTATGTACAGAACTCTCAGTGCGCTAGCCCGACTCGAACTTGGCCGCTTTTTTATAGTAAGACTTAAAACTGGTACTGACGTAGAGAACACATGTCATAATTGTTTTCTGCACCTCATTTCAATGGGGTTGGCAACTTTCAAAGTGGCACTAGCATAGCTAGTACCTTTTTTTTACAGGAATTTTGTTATTATGATATTTCAGTATCAGCCTACCATGTTCCCACTTCTGGGACACAGGCCTACTCTCAGAGAGAGTCGGGCTCTGATCCACCATGCTGGCACAGTGCATGTTGGTGCCTTTGGACTTTTGAGGTTCATTAGATATTCCGGTTTCCGCATCATGTTTAAATATTTTGGGAAATGTTATCAAAACTGCACATAATAAGTCATTGGTGAAGGGCGGATGATCGAATTGGGTGCTGGCAAATTGTATAATGCACTTGCTACCATTAGGCCACCATCACTTCAAAAGTCTAATTATAACACGACATTTTTCAAATACAAACAATTTACTAGCTAGCTAACAAATTACAGATGGAGCTAGCTCCATCTATAATTTTATACTGGCCAACCTCTTTGAAATAACATCATCACCTTCTTGAAGATTAATTATTTTGCCTATGATAGTTCTAAAATAAGTAGTTTACCTGGCAGATTCAATGTGTTTTATTCCTGCAGCTGCTAGTTTATTTATTAGTTCTACTTTAACATCTGTCGGCACAAATTTGGCTTCATTTTGGAGACCATCTCTTGGACCCACTTCGTAAATTCTTATATCTGATGCAGTTGTGCTCTGTAAAGATAAACAAGTCTGAGTAGACAAGGGGTTGATCCCATTGTAAAAGTGGTTCAAAATGAAGAATGCAATGCTTCATCATCATCATCATTTCAGCCATAGGACGTCCACTGCTGAACATAGGCCTCCCCCATCGATTTCCACTCGACCGGTTGGAACGGCCTGCATCCTGCGTTTTCCTGCAGTCTCTTTTAGGTCGTCTGTCCATCTAGTGGGTGGACGTTCTACGCTGCGCTTACCGGTCTGCGGTCTCCACTCGAGAACTTTTCGGCTCCATCAGCCATCTGTTCTGCGTGCTATGTGCCCTGCCCACTGCCACTTCAACTTGCTAATCCGGTGGGCTATGTCGGTGACTTTAGTTCGTCTACGGATCTCCTCATTATTGACTCGATCTCGTAGAGAAACCCCGAGCATAGCCCTACTAATTAAAAAGGGGGGATTGCCAATACTCGCCACGCTTGGCAGGCGGATTGGCGAGCGCAGTCAGTTGATGTTATACAGAGAAGACGCTGCTGCACATCTTCTGGTTGATATCCCTTAGCAGACTCCTACAGCACCCACGGGAAGAGAAGGGGGTTACATTCTTAGGCCGGTACCACCACGGCACTGCAATGCTTAGTACAGAATTAACAGTTTTTAAAAATGAGTTTTAAAAGAAAAATATATGTTTTAGTGTTTTATTTCAATGTTCCAATGTAGATACGGTTATTTTGCTTAGTCCATCTAGCGCAAAATTTTTTAAGCTATCAGATGCGCGAAATAACATAAATCTCTTTTTTTTTTTGTTACTGCTCTTGGGCTTATGAGGGCAGTGATGTAGTATATATAGCACACCCTTCCATGACGATTTTACTAAAGAAATAGAAAACATTGTCCCTACCTTCGGTTTGGTATTTAAGTCCAAAAGTAAGTATATTTTTGACCAGTCAGATTTAAAAATTCATTTTCCGAGGTTGGAGTGGAAATTGCCATGTTATAGAAGATCTTTAAATTATATGTTTCAGAAATGAAGAAAGATTATGACAAAAATGTGTTATTCCTAGTAACTTATTGAGATATAGCAGAACTTACGAGATAGCGGTATTTCGGTACACCGATAAAACAATAGTTAATGCGGTTCAATAAAGTATTCATTTTGTGTCCTTTAGTTACAAACTATTTCTCATCTCGAATGGAAAACACTGATTTCTTTATTCTTATCACTTCACAGTTCAACCCTTGGTTGTATTCAATATTCATTGCTCTTGTCTTGTTGCTCATTATCATTATCTTATCCTTATCGTGCACTTGTTTTGTTTGTTAAGATATTTTTTTTTTAAGTTTTGGCTTCACACACCTTGTCTATTTCGCCAGAGACAAGTATAATAATAGATTTTTTGTAGTCCATAATTTCAAGTTTTAATAGTGAACCAGTCGCAATAGTTTTTTTAAAAGGAATCGTAGCAAAGTCAAGCAACAAGAAAAAACATCTCAAGCCATGTGGTGGAGTTTTGGAAACAACACAAGATATATTTTCAAGTATTAGATTTGAATAAGTTTGAGCATTGAGCAAGTGGCTCAGACATTCACAATCACTAAAATAATAATAATCTAGATATCATAGCTTGGCGTAATAGACATGCCCTCGAACACTTAAAAGTTGATAAAAATTATACTATAAAAAAAAATACGAGAAAACTTGATTTTTTTCACATTGATGCCAAAACTCACTGATTTATTGATGTGAAAACTGTATTTTCATTTTGTTTCCAAAAATTCCTAAGACTTGACTTCTTGTATTTATGGCCTCTGCGACTATGGTGTCACAATTCTGCCAATGTCCGTTTCGTGGCAGTTTTGTAAACGGTAATAAAAAACGTTAACTAATAATATGCTCGGTGTTATGTTCAAGAGTCCTCAGTTGACTTTAGTCTGCATCATTTCACAGGACTTAGACTTGACCGTTACTTATTTTCCTTCACCATTTGAGTATTCTACAATTTGACACTGGCTTAATATACGAGATGTATTAAGCCAAAACTTTGATATTGATGTAACTTCATTATAAATGGCATAATGGTATGTCAATGTCTGATTGTTTTATGTTGTTAACGTCATTTTCGAGGTTTGATTGATTCGCTCTGCCTATGCGTACCGGGTGCCGCTTTAAATAAAATTAGTTATTTTTTTCTGTAAATCTATCCATTTTTGTAACAAAACTATCGTCTAATCATCAATAACTTGATCTTTTATAATGGGTTGTGTATTACTTTCAACTGTTAATTGAAATGTGTTGTATTAGTACTGATTAGGTATCATTCAAACTTTTCTGTTTCAGCGGTCAACAGTGCCACGTCTTTCGCGATATCGTCGGTTTTAACCCTTCTAATATTCTCTGGGATGCAAATGTACAAGCCCCTGTTGATCAAATCACCGATCACCATTATTTTTGGGGGCTACCTTGGGTCTGTCATGTTCATGTTTTTCACGACTGTATCCTTTTCAAACTACTGACTACAAAAAATAAGTAGGTACCAATTAGGTTGAAACGCCAGCAACGAGGGCGTTCATGCCACTGTGACCATGGCATGGTGAGAAAGTAGGTGGATTAGTCTGTCCTTGATCGTTAGTGTACAGGTCTGTTAACAAAAGCTGGCACATTCACACTATTCACCTCATACTAATTCAATTTCATTCTCACTAATGCAGTTTCGTTGTACAGTATGACGACGTCACGCCGCGCGCTAATATCCCAGCAGTACGCCATGCACGAGTGAACTTATGCTTGATATAACGTCAGCAGCTCTTCTGATATGAATTACGGCTTGTTGGCAGGCAATTGAGCTTTGTTCTCAATATAGGATCTGAAATTGAGGGTTGACATCAGACTAACACCCAAGAACTCTAGCTGGTCAGTTATCAGAACAGATACATCACAGAAAGAACAAGCCATTTTGAATGTCCTTTTGGCAGAGAAAAGACACGCTTGAGTCTAAGCTGCATTAAACTTGACCAGGTTGGCTTCAACTCAATAATGCCGTCATGCCTAACCCTGTCAAAGGCCTTTAAGATGTTGAGGAAAATAGAGAGTGCTGACCTGTGTTTTTAGATGGTTTCACTCCAGATGCTAGAAGTACCCCAGTAGACAAGTTTCAGCAAAATGTAGATTGCCGAAATTAGGTTAGATTCCAGGTATGTAGACCAGAAACTTGTTAAGGACATGTTTTTCATCCTTACAGAGTATGGACGTGACGAAGATCGGCCTGTTAATGACATCGGCATGACTATCTTTTTGGGCATACGTTGCAGTTTCCATATTTGACACTTTACCAGTTTCAAGAGAGCGAGACGAAAGAGGCATGTCAGCATAGCAGAAAACTCAGGCCCACATGCCTCTAGTAGACGCCTCTAGAATACTAAAATACTGGAATACTATTCGGGACACTCTTTTTTTTGTTCCTGTCAACATTGCAAACCATTTTCTGAATCTCCATTTGGGGAATGTGAATTTCAAAAAAGCAGTCATTTTCGACACTGCACACATCATTGGGAAGTTTCTTAGTATAACCCCCACCACCGGCAGTTTTGGTCTGGCTCTGCTGCTGGCTGTATCCTAGGTTAAGGTTTTTTAAATATTATTTATGTTTTTAATACACAAATAAATGAAATGAATACTTGAATAAGAATCAACTCAATATGACCAAGAAGATTCCTTAACAAAATTTCTCAGGCTGTTGGTAATTTAGAGGCTACACTGTTTGGCAAGAATTTCCAGTTGAAGCTTCCTGAAATCGCCATATCCATGATTATCTCGCTGATCGCTTCTGGAATGGTACACAGGATCTGTTTTACTACATGGTATGTACATTGGTGATGATTTTGATAATACATTGTTATTTTTAGGGTTCCATACACAAAGAGTGGCAATGAGATCCTATTACTAACTCTACGCTGTATGTCTGTCCTACATTTTAATGGCTGTATCTTTTGAATCGTAATAGATAGCCAGTTAAAATTTTCACAGTAGATATGTTATGGCAGATTAACTAAGAAATAACAAATTTTTCTTTGCTCTGGTGTAAAAGTGGTAATAAGTACAAGGGTCAAACTATGATAAAGGTACACTCTGAAGTAAACAAAAAATATTATTATATCATATTAACTTTTAATTAATTTGAGAAAAGCACAACTTCTTAACTGCTAGACAAACTTGGATCGATACCTAAGAACCACTTTACCAGTATATTTGCTTTCAAATTAGTCCAGCTGTTTTGGAGAAACATGGCAACAGACATACAAATGCACCATTTCTCACCCTATAAGCATATACCTTTCTTCCGTTGTGTTATGGGTAAAAATCACCACTCTGGTTTTCTCTATTTTCAGCTTGATTTTCTCATTGATGACTATTTACTACATGAATAAGTTGTCACAAAAAGCATATGGGACCACAGCTCCAGCGCCAGTACCGGTGAAGAGTCGCCGTCACAAATAGAAGATTATATATTTGAATATTATATTAAGTCTTAATCGTTTATTAAATAAACATTTTTACCTTCCTTAAATTTCCATTATTTTAATACACATAACCAGCAATAGTGGCTAATTTGGTAATTGTTAGAGAATATTAAATACCCTAATTCTACAGAGTACAACTTGCTTTGTTTGAGGCATATTTTTCTGTATCATATCTTGGTATCTATGTCATGAAATCCAACACATTTCCCAAATAAAAAAGACTAGGCAGGTACATATTATTTTGTATGCATTTATTATAATCAACTTACAGTAAACAATAAATTGACATAAACATCCTTAACTCTTAACTTTTTTTATATAAAATTAACTTAAGAGTAAGTTGTTTAGTTATTTTTAGAAAAATAATTTATCAGGTTAATAAATAATTGGTTATATTAACCTTTAGAACTCATTATGATCAATTAGCATTATGTTCAGTACAATTAAATTAGGCACAAATTATAACAATCATAACATATTATGGTTAGTTTTATGAACTAAATTGTTATTAAAATAATTTGTTCTACATCTTTTGCAGAAAAAATATAGTTTTAAATTGTATGAGTAAGAATGAACATAATTACAAAGTCTACTTAAAACAACTAGGAATGTGGGTGCATTTTATAAATAGTCGAGACATCTGAATTACATATAAGTGTAAACTTTATTCTTTTAACCTCAACTTTAGCTCTGTTAAACCATTTAATAAAAAAATAGTTTGGTGCAATTAGCAGTTTATAAATTAGTAATTAATATGCTTAAATATTTTGCACAATGGCATTTTATATATTAATAATGCAGCATTATTCTAAGTTCCTAAATAATATAATATTAGTAAATGAACTGACAATCAGCAGATCATAAAAACTAACTATTAATAAAATATATTACACTTAATTGAACAATGTAGCTTAGCCAATAAATTATCTATAATAAAAATAAAACCAAAATGGCGAAATAAACAACCATCAACAGATCAAATAACTTAAAACAAGTTAATTACAATTATTAAAATCACTCGATTTTGGATGGATTTCTTATTTAATACTAAAATTGACTTTTGAATTCCTTCTTTGAATATAACAATACCAAAGAGTTGTGATATCTTGGTTTCACACACACTGGTATTCTCATTATCATGCTTTAATGTTATGATTGTGAATCATTGACATCATCATCATATTTGCTCAATGAGTCACCAGGAAAGGAAAACATAACAAAACTCTTTTTTTTTTTTTAACATAATTATTACATTCTTTTTTTAAACAACTTAAATACTTTTAGTTGATACATTTAAAATTCTTATTAGAGCTAGTTTGAAAAATATTGCCATTATAAATTTAGTTACATTAGAATAAAAACATACTGTAAAATATAGGTACAAAGTTTGGCACTAAGTTA
Organism: Agriopis leucophaearia; assembly: GCA_949125355.1. NCBI lineage: Eukaryota > Metazoa > Arthropoda > Insecta > Lepidoptera > Geometridae > Agriopis > Agriopis leucophaearia. The sequence goes on from OX421262.1 coordinate 8,057,274, forward strand.
AAATATACCATTTAGTTTTACATAGGAAATAATTATGAGTGGGCAGTAATTTTTTACACTTAAACTTAGTTAAGTTGGTCTTTTTAACAATATAACAACCAGGATATAGGAAGTGACAGATAGAATTGCTAAGAACTTTGCACAATTGTTTACTTTTTTATCATTACTTATCAGGAATCTGTGTGATAACTTTTTTATCAGATTCTTTATTCCTTCATATCACAGACTTTTCAAATTTAGTATAAGGCACATTGCAGTTACATAACCTGCTTCAAAATACAGCTTTTAGCCACAAGATGTGATACATGCTTATAATATTGTTAAATATCCGGTTTGTAAACAAAAAAATTAAGTTATGCCTGCCAAAGTTTAGGTATTACAATCATTTCTTTAATTAAACAAACCAAGCATGAGTATATAAAAGTGGCCAGTTCCAAACTAACAAAAAGAAAGTAAAGAGATCTAATTATAAAAAGGTACATCAACACAACACTAACACAGTAATAAACTGAAGAAAGTTTTAACACTTGCAATAATATTACACAAACATCAAAATATGAAGACATGCTACATTAATTTTATGCAATCATGCAATAGATGAAACACTGGATCATAAACTTCTAACTAGTTTTAGTTACTTGTTTCTAATATGCATGCTGTTATTTCTAGTGTAAGGATTTTGGAGGATCCTTGGAGTAGTTTCCATGACCCTCAGCAACAGGTCATCGAGATAATTCTCCAAGTCTTTGTTCTTTTTCTTTTCGCTTTCAGCATCCTTTTGTAAATTATAGATCATGAGTATTAGGTCTTCCCGGGACTTGCCATCAAACTGCTGCAGCACAGTCTTTGGTATGTTATTGTAAGCGGGATTCACAGTGTCCTCTTCGACAATGTTCTCTTCCCCAACTATAATTCTTTCTTCCAGAAATTTCTTGGCTTTGTTGTTATTCCCGAACTTTTTGAAGAACTTTGGACTTGGTTTTTCTTTCAGCGAACTCGGGCTATCTAGTTTTTTGTTGCGTTCAAGACTTGCAGATTTTTCCTTGTCAATCATAGTTTGACTAATTGATTTCCGTGCGTAAAGTTTCTGCTGCCATTCATCATTTTTATCAATTACCTTAGCTGGAAGTTGTGGTGGAGTGAATGTGTCGAGGCTGAGGCGAACAGGCTTCTGCGGTGCTGATTTTTCAGGAACTGCTAAAGTACTACTTGTAGATCTCCTGAGGAACTCGCCTCCTCCTAGGTTTTCGAGTGAGGCATTGACAGGTGATGGAGTATAAATACTGTTCCGTGGAGCAAACACATTGGTAGACTGAACATTTAGGGAACTACCAGAGCTCTTGTGTGAAAGGTCATCAAATGCAAATTCATCATCATCCTCACTAATCACTCCGGGATCAGCTTCTCCCTGTAATCTCTTTGGTGTTGAATTGTCAGGCGTCGACAACGCAGAGCTCTTAAGATTACTAACACTACCACTCAGAGAGGATGAATCACTTTTTTTATCTTTTTTGGTTAGGTTCATTTTAGATCCCAAGTTTTTGGCAAGTTTTTTAATGCTTTTACGTTTTTCAATGCTTCCAATACTCATTAGACTTCCACTGACATTATGGGCGAGGCTGGACAGTGACGATCTATGTTTATCTTTCTTGCTAAGGTCGGTAAGACTCCCTTCTTTAACAGTGAAGGAAACTTTCACCTCTAGCTCGCCCCGGTTCTTGTCGTTCTCTTTGCCAGGTTTCCCTTGCAAAGGATACCAACGGCTTCGTGGCCGCTCGTAAACATCGAGGTCTTTTAACGGAATCGATACTTGACCTAATAAATGATCTTTTATTAAATCTTCATCGTAAACTTTCAGAGCGATCTCGGCTTTGTTTCCCTGGGAAGGTATGTGTAATTCACATTCTTCTACCCATTCTACGTTTTGTGTGGCTTTGTGTTTGATGGAAGTTTGGAATTTTTCTTTGCCGAGAGCGATGGTAACAAAACAGTTATTTGTACCATTTTTACCTTTAATCAGCAGTCCGCGAGCTCTTTGAACTGTTACTTGGACATGAGTTGGATCCCACATCTCGACGTTTTTAAATCAGAACACTATCACTGTTTTAATGAGTCTTGAGTTTAAACAATAAAAATATAACAAAAAGATAATTCGAACGACTGAAGAAGATTACGATGAGGTGTCTGTCGGACTGACGCAAGACTGACGTTTGATTTGATTAATGTAGTGTTGTGATTTTGTTTCGTCAAACGCTCGCTCATTGTTCGAATCCGGCTCGCTCGCTGTGATTCGATTTGTTTTTGTTTACTTTTACGACTTGGCTCCTTCTGCCAGTCTATTTTGCCAAAGTAAATAAAATTTAAATTTATATATTGTTAATTATTACAACTTTTACAAGATTAATAAATTATTGACAAATAAGCTACACTTAAAGTCAAGCAAATTTAAATTTATATTAAATTAGTCATGGTAAAATCTAAGTTTTGCAATTAAGTGGTGGAAACGTTATCTTCTATGGAATTTTGGATAGAACCCGAAAACACATTAATCTCACTATATTACTACTTGCAATTGCACACTCCAGCACTTGCACCTAATAAATAATGATCCACCTTTATTAAACAACACAAAGTACACTCGAAATCATACCAATAAGAAAATATAACAACGAGGTGCTTCGATCATATAATTCTGTACATGCACTGTTACCGCCTAAAAAATGGCAACGGCAGAACAAGGCATAATCATGAAATAAGCCTTGTTTCTACCTCATTCAATCGAATGAATTTGTTAGAATGAAGTTGTTACAAGGGGTGGCATTATCTCTAAAGCAATCTCCTCCAGGCAACTATTGTATTGAATGGAAATAGTTTACTTACACCGAAAACGAACCAATAAAATCGAATCGAATGTTTTTTTATTGTTTTATCCTTCGCACGGTTGTCTCGTCTCTAATTGAGATTTGATTAGACTTTTGAAGTTTGACGCTCCGTTGATTGCTGAATAAAGAGCAGTTTTTTAAGTATTGGCATAAGACGGCTTATCTATTTAACCAGTCTGAAGTTTAGAGTCTGTCTCTTGCATGGCTAGCATGCGCGCCGCGATAAAATCTTGTCGTAACTTTGTCGAGCGACAAGGTGCCTATGGTTTCATAAACGCCTGCCTCGCTTTAGAACGATAAAAAGTGCGAAAAAATTTTGTCGCGGTGTGCATGTTAGCCCGATCCCCGGTTGGTTTTACGGGAGAAGTCCTATGGCATTATGGTGATACTTTTCACGTATGGCGGGAAATTCAAATTTTAAACAGTGTTTTTGTTCTTGTAGCTTCTGTAGCGCAAATTGATTATTATTCCTTACAACTCATTTAAGCTATTTATGTCTAAAGCCATTATTACTTACATTTGTCAATAAACAAATTTTTGCTGTTTCAAACGGTTTATTGACAAATGTTAGTATGTTATGGTGAGTTACTGATTAATAGCTGTACATGATAATGTAAAGAAGAACCAACGATTTGCGCAAACACTTTTTTATTTTTTTAATAATTACCTGGCCTAGCTACAAGGACTAATCAACTGTTTGAAATTTGAATTTCCCGCTAACCGTGAAACGTATCACTTATTAACAGGATGTTACCATGCCATCCAGAAGAAATAATTATAGCAAGGTCACGCAAGGTCCGCAAGCCCATGAAGCCGACGCCAAGAACTGGCGTCGCTTTGCCAGTTTTGCTAGTGGCAAACCAACATCGATTACACGCCGCAACCCGAGACTTCCTTGCCATATCGTATCGGTAGAGCCATCTGACTCCACTATGACTCATTGAGGGAGACGATAGGGATCGACTCAACAGTGTCCTTTAGTGCGCCGTCGTATTTATATCACTTCCGGACAAAGCCAGGTTAGTGTAATCCGCAACAATGAATCGCTTCGTAAGGCCCCTGGGCGGCAAGAAGTTGTTGATTACTTTGGCGAGAGATGCAAGAGAGATGACGTCACAGGCAAGTAAAAGAGGCAATAATTGTATGGCGAGTAAGAACCCGTTTGCTTGCTTTTAACGTCACTGAAGTCACATGGAGCCACACATATCTAACTTATACTTAACACCGCTCTGTTTGCGTCGGGGGTTTAAAATATACCTACTAACTACTAAGTACCTACTTATAGGTATAGTTATGAATTAGGTAGATTATTTTACCTTCAACCACAATAGGTACCCACATAAAACATGATATTACTATGAAGTCATGTAAGTACCTACCTACCTAGGACCTAAAATAATTTGCTAACTTTCAATTAAACCATTCGACCAATCAATGATTGTCAACTCAACTCAAAAACGAAATTACCTTCCGTTCTTTCCTCCACTCACAAAATTATATTATTCAATGGGTTCTTCTCTGAAATATGAATCGTCGATGTTGTAGAATTTAATTTAAGTAACTCGAACGTTTTACCTACTTCGCGAAGCATGAAGGGTTAATTAAATAAGGCAAAAGTTTAGTCGGTGGGGGTCGAGATCAAATAAGTAATTTAAGTGCCCATTTACTAAAACTATAATATTTACTACTACTTACTACTACTTACCTACTCATTAAATTAGGATTAGGTACCTACTTACGTATTTACTTGTACCTATTTTAGTAATTCTGCAATTGAACGCAGACATTTATCATCATTTAGGTATTTATGTATCTAAGTACGATAATTTGATCGAAATTTTTAGATAATGTAAATATAATAATAAATTAACGGTTTAATCACTGAAGTGAGATTTTTTTCCTGAGGTTTTAATTAAAAAAAAAAAAAAATTATAATTACATATCATGTATCAAATTGTTCACAGACGACTTGTCAATTTATTCATCTAAGCAATGTATTGAAATTCGAGAAAAATATTAAGTTTGTGAACATAAGAAATATATAACTGAATATATTCTACTTCTGAAATTATTATTCTATAATTTTATTTTATTTTAATTAATTATTTTTAAGGTGAATAATATAACTTAATATTCTGTGAATATTTCTAGCGTCTAGGTACCTGTTGCCGTTATCAATATCGAGCAAAAACGGACAAAGAGGTCACGTTTATTGTATGAGAGCCCCCTTAAATATTTATTTTATTATATTTGTTGTTATAGCGGCAACAGAAATACATCATCTGTGACAACAGACCGACCGACCGACCGACCTAAGGTCCGGACCGATTTAAGGGGGACTCCCATACAACAAACGTGATTTTATTGCTGTTTTTATAGATAATGGTAGGGAAACCCTTTGTGCGCGCTTGGCCGGTTATTATTTCCGGTATTTCCTAGAAAATATTATACATAAAGAATGCATAGGCATTGTATATAATGCAAAACTGGTGTTAGAAAATATATACGTAAAATAAACTAGTACAACTGTTTTCAGAGAATGTAAGTACCTAGGTCACATGTAGCCTCGTCGGAAATGTGTTTTTGCATAAAGATGGTTGTAGGGTTAGCGAGTGTCATAGAAACTTTTTATCCCGGAAAATATACGGTTCCTCAGAAAGGACTTCTGTGCTTCTACGCGGGTAGAGCTGAGGGGCGCCGATAGTGCTTAGCTATATATTCCATGGTCTACAAGCAAAAGACTACCAGAACAGCTTATGAACAGTTCCAAAACTAAACAAGAACTGGTAAGATTTCGGGGGCACGCAGAAGTAGCATGATTGATGAGCTCCAGCCTTCTCGGAATAATTATACAAGGTTTTCGCACCTAATCTGGAAGTCGCAATCGCGCCATACAATCACGTCTTTCAGACGAGATTGATTGATAAAGGGACCTCGGGGCCGCCATTGACAGCTTAGGCTGCCTTCTGGACACTAAGATGAGAATCATCCCGGGCACCCAAGACACAAGCTTTGTTGCCTAGTTTGGGGCCGGAGCTAAAAGTTGAGGCATTTTCTTAGCCTTAACCACTATAAAATAAAACTTAACCTCACTAATTGTAACTTAGATCTAAGATAAATTTATTTTTAAGCTAAAAAACTGCTTGCGTCACCTACTTAGTACGTAGGTACCTTAACAGCTGTAAATTTACTTTGTTAATAATGATATGATGATATTTATATTTATGTTGGTATAGCAAATAGTAGCTTTACCTAGTCTGTGATTTTATTGAAGGAACTCTTTTGGGAGAACTTTTTGGGATCAACTTGTGGTGGGTAATTCGAATATTCATATCGTAACTATCGAATTTTTCATGGAATTGGAATAGCCTCGAGGGACCTTTGTGCTTCATTAATAGGATAATGGTTCTCAGAGGGTATTGGCAAACATCGAAAACAAAGTAAGTCTAGGTAATCAGTCACCTTATTAAAAAAAAAAAATGATATGATAAAAAAAAAACTACAAACGTTTAAGAAAAAGTAGAGTGCGTACAACTAAGCGAACTAAGCGTACTTATCTATTTAGGAATATTATCTACCTACTTTATAAAAGTACTTAGCTCTTTGTGCTAAGGAATGAACTTTTCATTTTAGAACATAGCAGAGCAATTTCCATCACATACCAATAATTAAAGGTTTTATTTCCATTTTGGCCGCTAGCAAAGGTAATTTGAAAGTACCTGAAATGAATAGGTATTCAAGGTCCTATTCACTTAAAGATTTCTGATCACTGATTCCAACATAAATTCAAAGGACACCTTTTCGTTATTTCACGAGTTTCGTAGTCGACACACGATGCCACCATTATTCAAGTTTGTACAACTTTAATCAGCTGTCAATCCGATACAGAAGTGAACTTGTTTGGAGTCTCGTTACTTGGCCGTATCGTCGTCGGCGTGTCGCATAGGGCCAAAGGATAACGTCAATATTTTAGTAAGGCTCGGCAGGTCGCTACTAACTTTCGTGATAAACAACTTCAGGTGATAATATAAGAGATCTGGATAAGGTAATTATTTATAAGGCAAATTCGAAATAAGCCCATATGTATAGCGAATTGGGATATTTATTTACTTGTTGGTCACGTACGTCTAGGCTCTAGAGAGAAAGAGTTCCGTGGAAATTTATAGAAAAGTATGTACCTACCTAAATACTTGTAGAATTTTTCTGTAACATGGTACCTATTCAATGTGACCATTATTTAAAAGAACCTTCTTTTTCGAATTTCTTTGGTTTCTGATTATCTTGTAGCTACCGGCGTGCGTATACATAGAGGTTTGATCTCGTTTTTCCACTAAAAATAGGCGAATGCACAAAGGTTTTGTTAGAATTTACAAACAAAAATTGTTTACATTTCCAGTACTATATTTCCATTTTCAGTTTCGTAGTTTGGATGATAGGCAAAATTTTTATGAAATTTGAAAGTTATCCCAATACTATTATGACATTTTTATGAATTCACTACGCCTCCCCCACATTTTCACGTTAGTCCTTAGGTAAATGCTTTTGTTGTAAGCCGTTGCAGTAATGTACCTACTATATCTTAGCGACTGCGGCATTGGGGAGTCCTACTTGTGTCTGCAATTTAGGATCATTGCGTTTGCAAGTCAAATCACTTAATAAGCGGCCTTTGATTATTGATATGTACTTATGTAATCAAATTAACGGCTTTATTAGCGATTTTATTATGTACCCGGCATAAAATAGTAACATAAAAGTACGGTATCCTACCCTAACCAACATCCTAATCTTCAAATCCTCATCCTCAATCAAGCAAAGCAAGTAGGTAGGTACCAGCCAACATGAAATATGAAAAGGTATGATTTCTTCCAAGCGCTCTAGGCTACTTCTGTGGACGGCAAGTATACTTACCTATACGTTTAAACTAATTCAACTCCTTAGGTATTATTGAGATGGGTAAAACCAAGCCATTTTTAGGGCAGACTTGTCTGCGGATAAAATACCTACTGAATAGGACTAAGTATTTTAATTGCAGGCTTTATACGGATTACTCTGAATACCGCTTCTTTGAGGTTCAAGTCTTTGTGATTAGATAGGTAGGTACTTACCCCAAAAACTTAACATTAACAATTTCGCTTTGGCTTTTATTGCCGTTGAAAGTTTATGATGGATTGGATGTTTTAGTGTCACTTTAAAATTTAATAGTACGATGATGGACGCGCAAGCAAGAAGAGCATAGGAGAGCAGCTAAGTCGGGTCAAATTTTGAGAAGCAATTTACGTTCTCAAAATGTTCCAAGGTTTTTAAATGGGAGGTGTTATCTTTTGCACAATGTCACGATGTGGTGTACTTATTGGTATTAGGTACTTAGAGTTTTTTTAATGGGGATTATTTACGCGTTTAACCATAGCTTATACCAAAATTATACCCACAGAAAAAACGAAATAATTGTCACTTGTTTTTTTTTTAATTCACACTATAAACAATTTGATTTCCTTTCACGTCCGATAGAGGCGCTGTTCAATTTTTAATACATTTTGCTATCGTTTACGTAACCATCTTTTTCGCAAGTGCTCGTACTAAGGCCACTTTACTTACTTATACCGAGTACTTATGTATTTTGTGCTTATACCTGTTGTAGGTGGCATTGTTGTATCCATGGCAGCAACGATCAGTGGGTGAAGTATATGAGTGTTCGATACGTAAAATACATATCGAATTCAATCTCGATTAAAAATTTGTATGGAATAAGTATTTTTACCCGACTACGGCTTAAGGAGAGGTATGAGTTTGAACGCCTATGTGTGTATATGTATGTTGATGTGTTCCATACTCTGATCTCCTGAACTACTTATCATATTTTGACCAATGATATGGAGGATTTTATGACTTAACTTCGGACGAAGATTTTTTTGTGATAAATATGTATCGTGTTTGGGTGTTTAGTATCCAAAGAAAGGGCTTAATGGCTCACATTTAAAATATATAAATACTTTAAATACTAAATACTGGTTTATATAGGTACTTTGCCGAAGATAAAACTTTGTTTCATTCCATTAATTTAGTTGATATTTTCGGTAATTTTTGGTAGTAGTTGGGTTTAACATTTTTACAAGCTTTTTATTTAACATAGTTTTACTAAATTTTAACCTTAAATCTTAACGTACCTCTAAGTAACTACCTATATAATAAAGTAGATACTCATTCGGTATCTCCATGGTAATATAAAAGGTACTTAAAAGTCAGTAGGTAATTAATTATTTGTAACAAGAGGACGGATAAGTAGGTATGGAAGAGAAGTCAATAACTTAATGAGTTCCAAAATTATATAAAATTCATACAATAGGTTCTTAATATCTACTTATTAAGGAGTCCTAAATGATAATTAACTTCATGTAGAGTGCCCAAAATGCTGGCCACGTTGCCTCGCTGGATGGCGAGGCTAACTTTATCATTTAGGGCTACTTAATTAACTCTATTCTAATATTTTTTTCTTATTATGGTGGCTCATATCATATATGTGGTGGTGGTTTATGTTAAGTTATTGTTGCAAAATAAATATTTCTTTCTTTCTTTCTTTATATCCTCTGCAGCTCTCTAGCTCGTAAATGTTCACATTATTGAAGACATACATGAGTGAGTCTTCAGACATCAATGAGTTTCTAGAGATCAATGAGTGTGAATTACCAAAAAGTGACAAAATAATCTCTTGGTGTCTATCGTAACATTAAAAAACAAAGAAATTCTTAATTTGATATATTTAAATTTGAAGTAGTACCTATATCTACCTAATATGGTTAGAAGAAAAAAAACATTTGTTTTTATATGTTACCTACACTGATTTTATATCCTCAATAATATGAAATGTACGAGCGAGAGAGCAGCAGACGAGAAGAGCACCGCCAAACCACCACCGCCAATAAGTAGGCAAGGTATTGATGATGAGTCATCGCTCAGGTGCTGTTATTTCGTCTTGGCAGTGGGCTGTGCCACAGACATCGCAGCGTAACTTGAATTCCTGAAAGAATGGATCTTTGGTTACTCACTTATACTCTCAAATCTCAGAGGTCAATATATAACGGTTACGATAAGAACCCCTAGATAAGAAGAAACTTAGTAAAAAATGTTCAGGGGATGTAGATGGTATAAAGTAAGCACATAATGTATTGCGTTAAATCTTCTCGTCCAAGATACCAAAGTGCCTAAAGACAAGGGTCTTTAACCAATGTGCGTTGCCAGTGATGACATATGGTACTGAGACGTGGTCCTTAACTGTTGGCCTTTTGGAGAAACTCAGAGTCACACAACGGGCAATGGAGAGAGCTATGCTCGGAGTTTCTTTGCGCGATAGAATCCGAAATGTTGATATTCGACAAAGAACCAGAGTCATCGACATAGCTGTTAAAATTTGCAAGTTGAAGTGGCAATGCCAGTGGCAAGGCAGGCCACATCGCTCGAAGAACCGATAACCGATGGGGAAGAAAGGTTCTTGAGTGGAGACCACGAACCGGAAGACGCAGCGTAGGTAGGCCTCCCACTAGATGGACCGACGACATCGTGAGAGTCGCGGGCATCCAGTGGATGCAGATGGCAGGTTGTCGTTCAGTGTGGAGGTTAATGGGGCCTATGTTCAGCAGCGGACGTCTTATGGCTGATGATGATGAAGCACATAATGTGCATACTTATGCAGCACTTTACAAAATTGGGTAACTGGATCGTACCTAAAAAAAACTCTGACACTAGGGCTGGTCGTGGACTCACTGGGCGTGTTTTGAATCATGTCAACCAACAGCGCTGATGAGTACCAACACGGCACATATAATTTTTCTTCGTGTCGAGTTGATTCTTATTAGCCCTGTTGGCGTCGTTGGCATTGTTAGCGTAATATGAAATGCCGCACTCAATGAGTGTTACTTATTAGTGCACATCTTGATAGAAATAAGCAGTAGCACGTGCACTTTATAATCTGACGGCACTCGGTCCGATCGTCGGCCCTGCACCAATCCATCGCTCAAAAACGGTGGAAAAGAAACAGTGATGAAACCAGTTTATCCCAGAACCTTAATAAATTCAAAGACATGACAACTAAAGGCCTGTGTTCTATCATGTTAGTGGTAACATGATAGAACACAGGCTTTTAGTTGTTGGTTGATTATGACGGTTATTATGACGGTTTATTATGAAGGTTGATTATGATGATGATGTCAATGAAATATAAGCACAGATATAAGTGAAAGCACGAATATTTGGAGTAAATATAAAGCAGGGAGGTGGCATGGACAAGAAGTGTATCCGCTTCTTGCAACCTACTTTAACAAGGTGACATTTAACTCACCATGTTAAACAACTGCCTCATCCGGTCCATGGCAGTCTGTCGATGTCTTGCATAGGTTTCAGGGCAGCTCAGGATAATGTTAATTTGCATATAATTGGCGGCAAGTTCGGAGAATTCCTCCAATTCCACCAGCCTGATCGGTCGAACGTGCTGGTTCCGGTTCATTTCGTAACGGTACACCCATTCCCTTAAATTATGTACGTCATATTCCAAGTCCTCGGCTGGTAATTTCACCATAATTTTGCACGGCTTTTTGCACACTTCTCAAAGTCAGAGTCGGACTGAGCTCTGATATTTTTTATTGCTTTATTTTAGCGGGTATGAGGAATGCAGTATTGTATATACCTACTATTGTCTAACAATTTCTATGGCAAAACTACCTGTGGAGGAGCTATTGTTATTTACGAAATGAATGACGATTGCAGGTCTGACGTGCAACGAGTAATTTTTGTTGTAAACAGGGTGATTCATGTCAATTGATGTAGGTACGAGTACTACAATATTGAATGGAGTTCATGTCCATTACAAAATTTGTTTACGTGTTTCGAGGGATTTCTACGCTACATTTAATGGCGTCATTAGTAAAGTTGACGCTTAATACCGCATATAAACCCTTTATGCGAAAATTTCAAATCATTCTATGTCTGACGAAATGGTAAAGTTGACTGATCCTTTCGAACAAGCGGGTAGAGCAGTTGGGGAACGTGGGAGTTCCCGGACGACTCCGCGGAGCCACCACAACTGGGGAGCAAGACTCGGTAGGAGACGCGACGGCGCTGCTTGTACCGAACCAAGAGGGCTACTGGAACTGGAGGAGTTGACTCGAAGAACTGTTAAGCTGATGGAAAAGCATTCTACCAAATCTGAACACAATTACGAACGCGCTATGGACCTTTTAAGACTGCAGTATAATATGGTGAGTATCATACTATTCAATTATACTTAAGTACATGCATAAAAGCTAACTTGTTGCGAAAAAAATAATCTGTCTCCTTTTCATGCGTGATCTTCTCGGCTTCGATCATTATGATCGAAGCTTTTGATTTTGATCGCCACCGAGAAGTCGACCGAAATTATGATATAGAATATTTATGCATAAGATGGCCAGTCTAGGAGCTGGTTTGATAATCTTCGATCCTCATAATTTTTTCTTGATTATTACTTCTCGTATTTGAAACAAAAGTCATTTATATAAGTAGTAATATGACTGAATAATATATCTGATTTATTTATTTTGCCTTTACAGAACTTTATAGTGGTGTGTGAGAGATGCCGTGGAACGCATAGCAACGATGAAATTTTAGCGCCTGAACGGTAACGAAAGTTAATTGTGCTCGTTTGATGATTCTCACACTTAGTATCAATAACGTTTTTTTGTAGGGCACCTCCATATTTATTATTTTATTTATGATGTTTGTTTTTTTTTTAACTAAAATAAATGTTATCTTTTACCTAAGGAAATACATTTTTCTCACTTTACATTTCGCCGTTTTTTAATTTTCTACCTCAAAGTGAGTGTAGGTAGGTACATAAATAATTTGTTAGAAATTGAAGCAAACACGTCATACCTATACATACATAATTACTGTAGTAGCGAGCGGCAGCGTTTGCTTATTTTTCGTAAAATTACAAAGCAGCGGTTTTGTGGAGACATGTTGACATGCCGTCATGCGCCGACTTTAGTAATTTTTATCGAACACTGGGGTCTACAAAATAAATAGGTACAGAAGGCTCGCTCCGTACGACGAGCGTTAACAGGCGCACGCACACAAAGACGCGTACGCACAGCGATTTCGGATTAAGTCGGTCGAACGCCAGTCTCAAGTGCCCGCGCTTTGTCAATAGGTACACGTAGTTATCGTTTCATGTGACAGTTGTCATATCTTACAGCTATTTTTCCATTGTCATATTGCAAAAATCATTATTTAATAGTGAGGCTTTATACTTCAAAATATAATAAACGTGCCTTGCGTACGTGCCGTAATCAACGAAAGTAGTTTTCGGCAATCAATGTATAGACTTTTATTTGGTTACCATTTTCTATTATAAATAATGTGTCTTAAAGGAGCAAATACCATATAAATCGACACTCCCAAATCTATATCTTTTTACATTATAGTTGCTTTGCCGGCCCGTGCACTACGGTTCCTTAAATGTTATTAAAAGCAAGGTCACCCAAAACCGGCCTTCTGTACCTGTTTATTTTGTACGGATGTACCTTTGAGTACGGATCTATACTCAAAGGGATGTACAGAGTAGTTTGTGCGGACGAGTACATAAAATTATGCGATTGTAGTTTACCGGTTTGACGTGAATGCGGTAAACATTACGATTGTATGACAGCATTGATTACGTGTTAAACAGTATTATATTGCAAATCAATTGTACCTACATAAAAACATAAGTATCTAATTAAAGAAAATAAAAATTGCTTTAAATTTATATTATTATTATTAAATTTAAATTTATATTATTATTAATAATATAATAACATTTTGTTATTATATTATTTGTTGTTGTTAAACGGATTGTTACAGCAAACTCATCTAATTATAGTTATGGAGCAGAATTTTATGGTTTTAAGCAATTTTTATTTTATTTACTTAGATACTTATGTTTTTATGTAGGTACAATTGATTTGCAATATAATACTGTTTAACACGTAATCAATACTGTCATACAATCGTAATGTTTACCGCATTCACGTCAAACCGGTAAACTACGTCGTTACTTTGCAGCATTTAACCTACCTACATTAAATAACAGCATGGTGAGCGCAGAAAACAACTAATGAGAGGTATAAAAAAAAAAAAACCTGAAATAAGGGTCGTTGAGCTCCGACATCACGGTAAAACAAGCGCAGCCCCTAACACAAAGCACACATTGCAGACAAGAGACGTTAAGTACCAATAAATTACACCGTCTACATCTGTGAGGCTTTAGAGGAACAGCGACGCTCCCATTGTAGCCTAACTCTTTTAGAGCCTGGAACAGCCATCACCCTTGTTCGGTTTAGGGTTTACTCAGGTGAGCTGGGTGAAAAGCTGGAGTTTTTCTAGGTGAAAACCTCTGTCAGAAAAAACAAAGTATGTATAATATTTAAAATTATTTATTCAAGAAATGATACCTACCTTCTGTTGTTTTTGGCTCTACCTGCCAAACTGAGTGTTGGAAACCCGTTTCTTGGTAGTTAGTTTCTTCCATTTGTCATATCCTGAGGTCGTCTAGTACATTAATTTTTAGATATTTTTCTAGATATTTGTAACATTCGATATTTAATCATTATTATACTTATATTTAATTATCATATGTCATTAAAGTCATAAAATCAGCACTTATAATAATATTATTATTTACATGATTAAATTATGTATCTTAAACAAACGTCAAATTTAAAGTTTAGAATAAAGTAGTTTATTTATTATATCGTTGTTGCTAGCATAAATTAACAGTCATAATAAGATTAACGCAGATCACAACAATACGTATAAGGTTATCCCAATAATGTCTATTATAAATAATAAAACAGATTTACAAACTGAAGGAACAATGGTGTAAAGTAAACTGGGTACCTACAACTATGTCTAGCATTGTTCTTGGATGAACATGGGAACTTCGAGTAATTTCAAAAACTAAATCGTGTCAATTCGGAAGTCATAAAATTTACCCATCGATTTGAAGGGAATGTAGACGAGAGTAGTCATTAGAGCATCATTAGCAAGTCTCCACGTCGTTAGCAGGATTTTCTTAAGCCTCAGATTAATTGAAAGCTACTATTACAAATAATGATTTGACTGTGGACTCCTACCGACTTAATTAAATAGGATTGTGGGAAATTATAAGTTAACATAACATGGAAATTGAGTTGAAAACAAAAGGGGAGAGCTGGAAGAGTTTTTAATGGTCTTGCTTAATGTGTGTAGGCCACGTAAAATGAAACCATTGTGGGGTTAAAATCCATCCATTATAAATATAATAACAAAATGTTGGTTACGGCTATTAAAAATAATTTTGGGAAATATAACATTATTTTAGCAGACCTAAAATCTAGACATATAAATGTGAACTAACTGTCTTATCACGGAATGTCGTGATATCGCGAAACATCACAAAAATACAGTTAAATTACAACCTCCTTTTTGTCTGTTTTTTTCAATTCAGTTGAAAATTTTCCTAGTCTGTGGTGAAAAATGTTTGATTGGATATGAACGTACTGTAATGTAACTGTGTAACACTAAAGTCCTGTTTTATCACTAAGTAGATCCTATTCTCAGATCATGAATAAATTTAATTTCCGCTTGGAACATCCTATTTATCAGAGTAAAAGCCTGTTTAAATAGAGCGAGAGAATAATTTCTTTACACGGAAAGCTTAGAGTATACGATACGCAAATTGCTTTCGATACTCAGACTCACGAGTTGCTAAGGAATACATTATGTAGGTAAACATCTTTCCCCGTTTTAGAACTATCCTGATTATTCTGGCATGTTGGTATAGTTAGATATAAATAATTTAACTGTATGGTACCTATTCGTTAAGAACATTAATAATACAAATCATATTGAAAAAAAACTTGGTTGTTTGCTACTCAAGCCTGCAACCCTTTTTTTAATCGACTTAATAAAAGGAGAAGACTACGCGATATAAAAAATAATAATACCTAAATTTATTTTAATTATAATGGCGTCAGGATGCTGTTCCAGCCATTTGTGAATTAATTGCGATTGCCACGAGCCACTTACTAAGCACGAACGCGAGCATTTTTATTTCAAACTTACAATGCTCTTGCTTACGTTCTGTTTGCAAGGGCCTACTCTTATTTCAATCGTACTATGATCTTTTTCTCATCACTTCACCAGTTTTCATCTCACTGTAGATAAAAGAAAAGAAAAGCCAAGTAAGCTTGAAAAAATATGCTGTAAGAGAAAAGGGCCAAAGTTTCAAAGGGCAGGTTGAGGCCTAAAGTCTACACCACAATTTTTAAGGCATTCTTAATAATACTAAAGTATAAATCTTCTATTGAACTCTCTTTACGTGGGTAGAGTTCAACCATCATCATTATCATCATGGGCATTGGCATTCAGCCCTCATCTTCGCCAATTTTCTCGGTTTAGTGCCAATGTTATTCATGTGTTTTCGCTCAATTTAGGTGTTTAAAAACTCTCGCGTGGCCATCATTCCGTTAGAGACCTACTCTACCTCTTGTCACCGCATCAGGCCAAGTGTCCTGCCGAAAGAGTTCAATACAAGATTCAAATAAGAATGCTATAAAATGTTGTGGTAGACCCCCCGGAATGATAATGACATGGTATTAGCACTGGTTAAATGAACTCTCTCGGTTTAAGCCTTCCGTAATGGTAATCGTAATGACACCATCCAGGTCACCGTATATTTAGAAGGATATTTTATAAATGGCGCACTCCAGAATTGAAGGCTGGAAATTATATGGAAGCTTGGTGCTAATCTGAGGAAGCAATATACATAGGGTTGCCAAATCAGTCGTTGCTCTTGTATTGATTTCTATAATTTCACCAAGGTATCGCATATAACTAAATTATCTTTCCCAAACGTAATTGAATATCTACATTATATCAAACGCTTTTTCGTCAACGACGATCAATGTGGCTAGAACATTGTGGATTACAAGTTTTTGCTACTTTATGTAATGCGCAAACTAACTCTCATTTTATTAACAGTCTTCTGAGTTTATTAATTAGCTCGGTCGCTACAATTTTTTTACAGTTTCAATGGCACTTTTGTCGTTTAGACATCTCTGCAGCTCTAGAAAAAACGTTCTATTAGTTAATGTAATGGTCATAAAATTATGTCCTAAGGTTAAAACAATTGTCAGTATACTATTTGACAAAAATTCTAAATAATAAATAAATGAAATCTCCATTTCAATGGGGATGTGTACAAGGGTCTACTGGTCCACTATCAGCCCTGAACACATCGGAAACGTAGGTCGACGACTTCTTTAATTGCTACAAATCCAATTCCACGCAACGCAAGTCTTGATTAAACTACTTCCGAACAAATTAAGTGTTTCGAAAATGTTCTCTTGACCGAAATGAGTCTTGTTTTGAAATAGGATTACTCGAGATGAGTTCGAGATTGAATCAAGGAATGGGTTTTAATGACTTTTTCTTAAAAGGAAATAGGCAAATTGAATACTGGTTGAAGGTTAAAAACGAATTCAGTTTCACTTTAAACAAAAGGGGAAAAGCTTCCATTAGCAAATAAGCGGTGTCTTACTGGAATTTGCTGTATAGTATGAAAAGGATTTGTAGCCTATTGGCGGAGGTTTTTGGGACAGGCGTCTGCTTTAAGGTCATGCACAACGGCCACAGCTATCTATAACACATTTTCAACATTAAAAAAAAAAAAACCCTGACTGAGAAATAAAAAAATCGATTGGGGTTGGGATTATTTTTAATATAGCTTTGCATAACATAAAGTAATATTTTTGTTTATTTTATAGAGTGGCGAAGGAGATAGAAAAATATAATTCAAGTTTTTTGTATATCCTCTACCTTCCTGTAAAATATCAACTCAAAAGAGATGGCTGTGGCTGGTCAGGCTGTACATGGCTTTTAGGGCGCCGCAGGCTGTACTGTAAATGATAGAGGGTGCATTTGGAATCTATCATTACATTAGCCTAGGTTGAAACAAAGTAGGTATATCCTTAATGTAGTGCAAGAACTTTTTTGGAAGCTTAGGGTTACAATATTATGTAGATTGTAGGTACTTTATTAGGTAGAACAAAGAACGCTTTTCATACAAAGTAGCAACATTTATACTAGTAAAAAAAATAGAGGCATAGAGAAATGTTTTATTTACACAAAACATTTTACCAATGGCTAAAATTTCTAGCTTCGCTGCTCGCTGCTGACTGCTGAATAATTCTGTCTGCATGGATTCGGGCTTTATACTATACCAGAATTGTGATCTTGTGCTATTATAATTTAACAAGGAAATCTGCCCAGGAATATTTATGTAAATCCTTAGGCTTACGTGTCTTAGCTATACATTGTTAGGTCTAAGTATTGAAAGTAGATACTCGTAAGGATCCTATCTATTTAATCAGACGTAAATCGTAACGTATCGAAAATATTCAATAAAACCGTGTGTCCAGCATGCATCTAAGAAATATTTTTATTTAAATTGTATTATACACAGTCTACACAGCATTTCTGTATGATAGCTGCTTATACTATTTGCTGTACCAATCACCACAACAAGATCAAATAAATAAACTAAATTCCGTTATCCAATTTTTAGAACCTTTTCATGCATATCAGTAAAATCTGTCCTATTGATCCAACCAACATAGTATCCTGCTGGCATCTGACGTGGCTTGATCTCTTTCACCTCTTGGCCCTAAAGATCAAGGGAGATTAAACGACTTTGATCCAGGCAGGTGTTTTTACCATAGGTTTTTACCAACGCAATTAAAGTTTCTTTTGAATATAATATCATAATTATTAACTAATAGATTTGAATTATAATTTAAGTACGTATACGAAGGTCCAAGATTTATTAGTAACTAGAGACTTATAGTTAAAAATCGAGCTCAGTGGGGTACTTAGACAAGAAGAAACCTACATACGTTTAGTTGTAAACTGACATAGCCTATGCTGATGATGATAAGTTATCAGGTATCAATGTTAATTGCTTGTGATTATTACCTAAATATTTTTCTTCGATAATATCTGACAAAGTGATTTGGTCAGAAGCAAGCAAAGGCTGCAAAATCCATTAGTACATTTTCGACTGTTCAAACAGTATTTGTCAGTTTTCCACACTATGGCTGGTAATAATCTACCATTGACTTAATACACTTACAACAATTTATAAAATTTTCAACTAACTAAGAAAAAGATATATTATGTTTAAAGACGCAGATATGTTATTGAGTCCATTGAAAAATTAGTAAGGCATCAATAGTAATTGGTAGAGTTTGTATTGACAGAACCTTAATGCTACCTTGTTTCAAAAACTAGATATTTGGCTATTTCATAAAATTATGAGGTACTTTTGTACTCCACTGAACTTGGAGTAGACCACGCAGGCATAGAGTGCAGTTATTAAGTTTTGAGACAACTATAAAAATGAGTAATTGCTTTTTCCGGACGGCTAAATGGGCCAGCCAGAAGCCAACCAACAACTTCCTTAGATTGCTTCTAAAGATAATATATTGCTCTTTGTGAAATATTAACAAGCTTAATGGCTGTAAGAAACACGCAAGTGTTTGTGGGGCTTGTCCAATATGTTTGCAAACCTTTGAATCTTTTCAATAAGCAAAAATGCAAATTAAATGACAAAGCCTTTTTTTGCACGCTTATCTATAGATATAAACCGCGAAAGTGCATCACGAGAAAAGACATAAAATATAGGTACCTATACTGGCCACAACTTGCCTATTAAGTACACTTTGGTACAAAATATACGTAAATATTCGTGTAAAATATATAATCTGTTATTTTGTTGATGTTTGGAAGCAGAATACCATAAGCCAATTACATAATTTGAATAATGTTGCGTAAATAGGATTTGTATTATGTGATGAGAAAAATACGGTTATTCATATTTCACTAATCTAAAACTATCCAAGTTTCAGAATCTCTAACTAAAGATATTACGAATACCTGTAGAGTTGGTCAAAGGTAAGAACTAAAATTTTCGACGGTGGATGTCAGTTTTGTTTAGAAAATAAAACGATGGCGCCCTCAGTTCACCCTACAGATTAGTTGGCAGCATTGTAACATTTATCCCAGTCTCCAATTTCGAGTCACAAGTCTAGACGTCGTTTCGCATCAGTTGATTGCCATTTGTATCAACATCATTAGTACACCCAGTCAGATGAAGTCACCTAAATAGTTATAGTTACTTAATAGGTAACCAAAATTATATATTTTATTTGAAGTTTCAGCCAGCTGTAGGAATATGCTTCAAATTAGTCAAGTGTGAGTATGACCCTCTCCCTGTTTTACCATCAAACCGGCGGCCATCATCAGAAAAGCCGTTTACAAATTTTACATACGTCCAAGAAAGTATAGCACTCAGATTCAATCGATCGTTTCCAACACGTTCCTGTAAGTTGTGGAATGATTTACCACCTGTTGATTTTCCCCCGGAGTACAATCTGAACTGGTTCAAATAAAAAGTGAACCTCAAAGAGGAGTAAATAGAGTCCTCAAAGGTAGGCTACGCTCAGTGCATTGCGAACGCCCCGGGTATTGGGGGTGACCAAAGGCGATGGTGACCACTTACCATCAGATGGTTCCTTGCTTATTTGTTACTTACTTTAGATGAAAAAAAATCACTTCGACGGCCATGTGATGCATCAAGAGCAGGAGTATTAGACAAATCTTGAATAGGTCTTACAACCTTATAAACCATCATCAATCTGGTAACATTTTACTGCCCACAACTGGACGTTGGACTTTAGAGTCCTACGTCCAGTTGTGGGATACAGTGGAGCTATTTAGAAGTAAACAGTTTTACTTCATACGATATTCCGTTTTACGCATTCACTCGTGGCAACCTGCAAATTGGATGAGCTGCTACGCCACTACACTAGACAGAGACACCATCCATCTTTCACAGGTCGTCTCTCCACATGGCTGGAAGGTGCCACCCTGCTTCATATGCCAATACGAAATCTTCATTCTAGAACCTAAATTTTTTGACCCAATCTAACTAGAGATTACGGACGAGAAAATTCTTGTTGTTTTGTTTATCCCCGATTCAACGTTACTAATTAACTTTAGATGGAATAATGTTAAAAACCTATTTAATTGCAAACAACTTTCCATAGCAAATTGCTGTTACATTAGTCCAAATTACGTAAACCCCATTAAACATACACGCAAGGCGCTATACAGCCCTTCTATTACATTTTGCGTACGAAAATGCAAATGAAAGCGCGGCAGCCCTTGATAGCTGAATTTATACGGTGTGTAAAACGACACCTTTTTATGGCGCAGTATAGAACCGAGCTTTATAAAATAATGAAATTATTTAAAAGGTAAAAGTAATGTAAAATGTAATGCTTATAAATTGTATAAGATGCGCCCCGTAGTGTCACTAGTGTAGACATTCCTTCAGAAACAGGGTTTTTTTCCCGGGATAAAAAGTAACCTAAAACTATCTCTATTCAAAATTACGTCGATCCGTTGCGCTGATGTTGAGTGAAAGAGAAACAAACACACTTCGAATTTATTAGTATGGCTATTTATTTTTCTAGGTTTGGCTGCATTTTACTAATTTTACTTGTGTTTTTAGAGTTCCGTACCAAAGAAGTAAAAATAGACCCTTATGTTGAGACACAAGTGTCTGTATGTCACAGCCGATTTTGCTATAAAAACATGACAAAATATCGACTTGAAATTTGGCACAGATCCAGATAAAGTTTGCCCAGCATAAAAAGTCTATTGTTGAAGAGGCAAAAAATATGATTAAAGTTCATTTAAAGCTACGAAATGTAGTCAAGGTCCAGTTTAATTTGTCTTGTCTGTCAGTATCATTTGTGTTTCTGTCTTTGCTTGTCTAAGGAATTCAAAACTATTTTTGACATGCTAAGATGCTTGAGATTTTTATAAGAATTAAAAAAGTTACTCTCCAAAGTTTACGGGCAGAAAAAACTGAATCAATTTATGAGTACGAGCTAGGCAAACTTTATAGGAAAATAATAATATAACTTTATAGAAAAATAAAATAAGGAATAAAATTTAGAATTTTATATTCCAAGTTTTGTATATATTTTTTGTTAATTTAAACGAAGACCAGCTAGTTTTACTATTTTATTGACAACTACTGTTGCCCGCGACTTGGTACGCGTAGATTTTCATATAAACTTTCAACCGTATTTTCCTCCCTTAATCCGGCCCTTGCGCAAAATTAAACAACATACTGTACTGTATCAAAAACGTGTTCAGCTGCTTATTTTAAGACGTCCTGTGTGTTTTTTTCTTGATATTTCGCAATTACGGATTTTTTTATCTCTACATATTTATTATATGTATAGAAGATGTATAAAATATAGAATGTATAGATTTGGTTTATACGTATTCTACCTCTGCATAATTTATGACTTTTTTGCTAATCGAGAAATTGCTCATCTTTTTACCATTCTGCTAGGTTCGAGACCAACAACTGTTATTTTTCCAGCAAAACTAACATTGAAGATACGTTTTTTCATTTTCTCCTTTCATAATAGATACCTACAGATGTAGGTATTTATTATGAGTTTGCCAGCCTCTCCCGAGTGAACAATGTAGTTTTCTTATTTAAGGTATAGTCTGCAATGCAGTCTGCTTCATGAAACGAATGAAAGAAATATAATTTAAGTGAATGCCAACCTTTTCAGACATTATAGCCCCGAGTAATATGAAGTTGGTGAAGTGCTTTTTGTTGTTGTTGATTTCAACACTGAGCAAAGTGGACAATTGAATAAGAATTGAAACTATGTACAATTTTTTTGTAGTGGTAGGACTCTTTTGCAGGGGTCCGCCTGGGGAAGTACCACACCTTTGCCAGTTATTCAACCGCCAAGCAGTAGTGTTTGCACACTACTGTGTTCCGGATTGAAGGGCAATGTTTCCAGCGAAATTACAGGGCACACAGAAATTTGACATCTTATATCTCGGGGTGACGAGCGCAGTGCATTGCCATCCAGGGTTTTGAACTGCTGAAGTTCAAAATTCTGGGTGGCATTGAGCTGTTATGGGCAAGCGTGAAGAGCCATCAGGCGAGCGACTTCGCTCGTCTCGTCACGAAGTATCATAAAAAAAAAACTACCTAAACCTGAGTTAATTAACCTAAGTTTGTGATGAGAAATAGGTATGTTACTTTCTTATTAAAGAAGATATCAATCATACACAGTACGTTTAAAAGGGAAGATACATTTCAGGTACGTATATTTCGATGAAATAAGTACGTTAATATTGAAATGATGTTTGCTCTATAACGACCACTGCTTTGCTCTTGAGTGGTATAAACATGGATATCAGGGCTATACGAAATTATTATTTTTATAACACAGGTGTAAACAAAGTAACGAGCTACCTGATGGTAAGCATCACCGTCAACTATGGATACCTGTTAAACCAGGGGAATACATCGCGAAACTTTAACTATGTTATAGGATATTACAAGGATAAGCCGCAAGAGGGAGCTCACTCAACATATTTGCAAGTGTGAGGCAAAAAAGATCGCGTAAAACGCACAGTGTGCGATTTCCACATATCTATGATACACCTACTTAATATTAAATGTAAAAATACTAGTTATCAATCATTTATAATCCACTCAAAGCACAAAATTTTAGTTAAGAGAAAGAAAGCAGATGGAGTTGAGGATAGGTACCTATATGTGTGATTTTACTCCGACCACTGCTTAACTCTCCGAAACCAAACTTTGGTTCATCAATTCAAAGTCAACCGAACCGTAAATCGCGTGCCATTTCAGTGCTACTTACATCGGTAGCGTGAATTTCAAACAAATTATCAAGTACGATAAGAGAAAATGAAATTTTAAAATTGCCATGAATAAACTCAGTTTACCGTTGTGATAACATTCAAGACGTATTTTAACGAGGCGCGTTTCACATGAGCACGTTTAAAAATGTTAGGTACCGTGGTTTTTTATACAGGTTGGTAACAAAAGTTTCTACTTTTAGTAAGGTTCAACTTAAGTATAGCTAATTTGCGAACTATATCTTTCCAGCATTCTTATCAACGATACTCCCAATATACGGTCTTCGTGATCAACAACTCGACACAATCATAAAACTGTTGGAAAGTCGGGCTGCTACTCCCAAATCGTCTTCTTCTGAAGAGTCAAGTGGAAGTGATGAGGCTCGTAGTGTTGTGGAGCACAACTTAAACACCATGGATGTAATAAATCTTATCCAGCAAGCTAATAAAAATAAGAAAACAGGCCAAGATTACAATAACAGACAAAGATTTGGATCCAAACCCAACGTATTAAGCCAGTTTTATGAAAAATCCCAATACGATTCTAATAGAAATGAGAAAGATAATTACGGGATTAAAAACCAACTTTTGGAACAGTTATTGAATGGAGAAAGAAAACCAAAGAATAATTATCATGAACATTTAACTCCAAACAGATTGCTAAATCCCAATCAGTACAGATTTGTAGATGAAGACAGAGAACCGAAAGGCAAATTAAATGAATATTCGAAAATATTCGTAATTCTAGATCCGATCGCACTTCAAAAAAGTAGAAACACGGATAATCTTCCAAATTTGTGAGTAGCTAGTATTTGGATTAACTTACTTTAATTATAATATAGATTAATATAACTAAGGAATACAAATTTTTTTACAATTAGATTTTAATCACTTCAAAAGTTTATCACTATTTATTGGAAAGGCATAAAACATATTACTTAACCATGGGCAGTAAGTGTAATTATTGTTACACTGACTTTTAAGCCATTTAGCTTTATACCTTTCATTAATATGATGTGTACCATAATATAAAGTTTAACTATCTACGTATCACCATAGTTAAATTGCAGGTACTTCTTGAGCTAATGTTTTCTGTTTATAAATTCAGATTATCAAGAATACTTGCGCAAACTTCCTCTGCCGTCGACAAGTATCAAGACAGAAATAAGGACCAACGTCACAAAGGTTTCCTTGTGAAAGATAGCTCCAAGAGTAGGAGATTTAGACGAGAATCTAAGGAGAGTGAGTATATCGTGTCTCTAATATTTTTTAAATATCTGAAATCTAAATCTACACTATAATATTATCAGGAGATAAAAAGTCGCAAGAGTATGCTCTAAGGCCCGATAAACAAAGTTCCAAGACTTTGTTTGCTAATTACAGGAACTACTGATATGATAAAAAAAAAAGCTTAAATAACAGTATTTTTTTGAGCAAATCAATTAACAAAAAATTTCTGTTATTGTCAACAAAGCCTGTTTCAAATTAAGTTTTTAGACATTATTTTGGTATAGATTATATACCAAAGTATTGGTATAGATTATTTTGTGAAAATTAATATCGACCACCTTGCTAAGAACTAAGTATTTAGGTACTCTTATAATGTTGCTTTTAACTTTAGTATCATTTAGTTTGCGTCTAGTTTTCATTAAATTGAAGGAGTATTCTTAGTTTTCAAATAATGACACGATTGAATTTTGTATTTGAACAAATGTTATATTATTTTGAATTTTTATACCCGTCGCAAAAATAGGGATGTTATAAGTTTAACGTGTGTGTGTGTGTGTAGTGTGTATCTGTTGTGTGAATCCGTTTGGGAGCTACGATGCCACAGACAGACACACATATACACACGTTAAACATATAGCACTCTGTTTGCATCAGGGGTTCAAAATAATTAAAAAAATACGGACCGAATCGAGTACCTTCCTGAAGCACAGCCTGAAGTCGATTATAAAGATAATCAAGGTGTCAAAATGTTTTAGCTAAACAGCGTCTAAAGTTAAACTTGATATATTTCGATGAAACTTTATCATCATCATTAGCCACAGGACGTCCACTGCTGGACACAGGTCTCCTGCAACGATTTCCAAAAAGGACCGGTTGGAAGCGGCCTACATCCAGCGTTTTCCTGGGGTCTCTTTTAGATCGATGAAACGATGTGATGATGCGATGAAACTTAACATATGATAGACGTGGATTGTAGGTAATAATTTAAAGAAAACATTTGTCTACAGACACAGATCTAATGTGTTTTGTGGCTGTGTTTTGTTGCTTGGGGTAACTCTATTTGAATCCTATTTATTTGTTACTTCTTAAACAGAGTACGGTGGTGGTGGAGGCGGCGGCGGTGACATGGATGAAGAATACAGGCCAAAGCGACAGAGGAACGACCACAATGGGGGCGGCGGCGGTGGAGGCCGCACAGCTATACCCTACATCAGGCACCGCGGTGACATCTACGAGAAAGATCACTGATGATAACAATAAAAACTATGATATAGTACATTTTACATTTCACTAACATTACGTTGCTGACCCACCTTGTCAATATCCATGCTATGATACAATTAAGACCGCGTCACTGGATCTATCCCATTTGCACATTTTCAATATTTTGAAGAGAAAAGCCAGTGAGTGAGAATTTAAAAAAACGATTCGGTAATCTATATCTATATTCTATATATTTCTATATATATATATATATATACATATAATAAAAACGTAGAGATAAAAAAATCTGTAATTGCGAGATAACAAAAAAAAAACACACAGGTCGTCTTAAAATAAGCAGCTGAACACGATAGGACAGTTTTTAGAATTTTTGTCTGTTTGTTTGTTTGTTTGTTTGTTTGTTTGTTTGTCCGCGCACATCTCCTAAACCACTGGACGGATTTAAATGCGGTTTTCACGAATATGCTTAGAAATTACCAGATTAAAACATAGGCTATCTTATATCATTTATTTTAATTCTTTATTTTTACATAAACGAAAATAAAAATCAATGATTTATTTCTTCGTTACCCGAAACGTAATATGAGGATCGTCACATAGCCTCAAGCAAGGAGATCCAAAGTAAAAAGAATGTTATTGACATAGCCATTAAAATTTTGAAACTGTCAACTGTCATTAGGTTAATCAGTTTAAATTTAAAGAAGGTTCCTTAACCTTTTTAGATGAATGAACGTGTAGATCAAGCATGTTATAGGCCTTACAACCTCTTTAGTGATTCATTCCAGTGCATGGAGTAGGAGTATTACATTCTCTTGGTTTTATTCTATGTTAGCATTTAAAACACAAAATATACCGCATCCTATTTTAATTCAGTCCCACGAATAGAAATATTCAAAAAAGGCCCTTTGTACATGAAAATAAACCTATACAACAAAATTCCGGACGCAATAAAGAAAGAAAGAAATAATAACATTTTTCCAGAACCAACTTCGTAAGTTTCTAACCCAAAAATGTTATTACGAGATAAAAGATTTATTCGACGATAAATTTTAGAAAACTATAATTAGAAAATAAAGATCGATATATAAATAGTTAAGAAAGTAGCGTCATAAGTTTTGTATCATCTCATATATAATTAAGTAACCTATCACACTAAGTATTTTTTTTTTGTTTTGTAAAATTACTTCACCCTAGGTTAAGGTTGAATAGTATATATAATAGTATTTATGTAATAGATTTACCTATACTTAAATTTATATGTTTATGTCTGTGGTCTGGTTTTGTGAACATCCACTACATAAGTCATTGCTGCACCCTTTATGCAGGGTATATAAACTTAGCTTTTAGAAGAATACAGTGTATATTTAAGAATATAGAAATAATTTTATTTCTTATATTTAATAAGCAAATCTGCGGGGCTCACATTATCTTTTTGATTTAAAAACTGTTGACGGTGTTATTTATTACTTTTATGCTTCTATCAATACTTCACACAGGGCGACTTAAAATAAGCAGCTGAACATGTTAAGGCAGTTTTTAGAATTTTTGTTTGTTTGTTCACGCACATCTACACCCCTGGAAGAAAATGCGGACGGATTTAAATGCGGTTTTCACGAATATGCTTAGCTATGACCAGATTGAAGTATAGGCTATGTTATTAAGCGCAAGGCCGGATTAAGGGAAGAAAAAAGGATTGAAGGTTTATATGAAAATCTACGCGTACGAAGTCGCGGGCAAAAAAACTAGTGTTTAGAATAAAACTGCAAATGGTATTAAGCAATTTTCACGTTGATATTTTTTAGGATGGTGGGTCAGATCGAGAAAAACTTGAAATAACATATTTTTCTTCCGCCAAAATAAAACATATCATCATAAAAATTTGATTAAAGCATTTGTAATGTTATTTTAAAAATAATACCCAATCTGTTTTTTAGTTGAACTTTGCGAAGTTTTATCTCTTAAAATGAGAGAAAACACTTAACTTAGGCCACTGGGCGCGGTTTTAAAATTTAAGATTCTAGGTACTTGCAGCCACACTGATCAAGCTGTACAGTTTCTGCAAAAACAGTCATAAAGTAGAGTATGAAAATTGAGCATCTGATTTGGCATAGGCAGTTTTTTTTAAAACTAAATGAATTGATTTGGCACGCAGCCAAAATAGGCTGAATAAATACCAGATTTATCTATCTTCGAAGTTTAAAACAGTTGTAAAATTTTAAATGTTGAGCATGAGTAACCTATGTGTTATTAATGGAACCTAGTCTTTTTTTATCTTCTAAAATGGTAAGCGGATATTGTATTAAGGCGCGGTAGTAATAAGCCGTGTGTCACAGCTGATGCGGTTTTTTTTTTAGCAATTCACATTTTATTTACATTTTTTAACCGTGCCTAGTTGTCATCTGTAAAAGTACAATATTCAAACATTCTTTCATTGCTAAATATTAGGACGAGTAGGTCACTTCACTCACTATTGTGTAGATGTAAGAAGTTTATTTTAACCTTCTCCATTCGTTTATTTTTTCTTCTTTTTGAGGATATCAAATTTACACATTCAATAAATTGGATAGTGACGTCAATACTGCCATACTATTTTCTAATCTAAACTAAATTTGACACCCATACAATTGTAGCTTCGCATATTGAAATAAAAAAAAAATGCCCAAGAGCGTATCGAGACACGCATATGGTAGGGTTCCGTAATCAAAGCCATATAATTGTAGTCATAGATCAGAAAATTATGGTTATAGAAAAATTCGAACGAACGAAGCTCTGTGGACTTACTATTTTTGTATGTTTGTATGTTTGTAATGAATAGGCTCCGAAACTACTGAACCGATTTGAAAAATTCTTTCACTATTGGGAAGCTACACTATCCCCGGGTGACATAGGCTATATTATATTTTGTAGCGAGGCCGAAGGCCGAGCTTACACTCGTGCGAAGCCGGGGCGGACGGCTAGTGTCTTATAGTTTAGAAATGCAGGGGAGGGGACCAACTTTTTGCCACTTTGGCGGGCCATATTTCGCAAAGTGTCAGACTTTATAAAAAATTGATCTATAAAACCTTACCTTCATTTTAAAAGACCTTTTCAACGATATCCTGCACGAGTTGTTGGAGTGAAAAAAATAATTTCATCCCCATTTCACATGTACCAGAGCCACCCCTAAAATGCAATATTATATATTTTTTATACTTTTAAATTAAGATTTATATTACAACTGCAAATTTTCATTCACTTATCTTCATAATTATAAAAGTTAGGTTTTAAAAAATTCGGACGGACGGACACACAGACTGACAAACGGACAGACGGACAGACAGACGGACGGACGGACAGAACAAATTTATAAGGGTTCCTTGTCGGGTTACGGAACCCTAAAAAGGACGTGGATAATTTTAGTCCTGTCAATTATTATTTTTTATTGTATAATAGGCTTGCGCTTGGCCGCCAACTCGCCTGATGTTAAGCGATGATGCGGCCTACGATGGATCACGCTTGCCTAGAAGAAACCGATTCACTTTTGACTTGAAACACCCAGATTGTAACTATCGGGGAACACCCATTCAGGCAGCGCATTGCACATACTAGCAGCTCGCACAATAAAAGTGGAATCAAAGCGCTTCTTGGTTTAGTTTAGTATACAACAGGGTTATTATGGTTTCCTGGTCATGCCTTTTATGATCGGGTCATATTACTGTGTGACGCTGGTTGTACTTATTCTTTAAGCAAATAAAATTCAATTGAGATTCGGTAATATTATATTTCACTTAGAATGCATGTTATGTATTTTCTATATTTATTTTATTACGAGTATATCACAGTCATCACTTTAGTAAGTGGATTTATATTAAATTTAATATAATCTGGAGAAAATTATAATTATTTACAGGGTTTTTGCTATTTCTGATCAAATCAAATTACTGGAAAAGGGATATTTTTCAAATATATCAAAATTATACATTAATGACTGACTACGTGCATTATCTAGGCATATTGTATAAATATAGTTAGTATATTCTAAGGTCTGTAAATATATAGATTTAGTAAAATGTTTGTGTAGCTATTTTATTTAATAATACAATCATGTTTTGTGAATATTTCAAATACGTGAGCACTATATTATCTATAAATATAATCGACTACATAAATTAAAATGTATATTCATCTAATGATGCGTAGTTTTCAATATGTATAATTAATATTTAGGATTGTCATTTTATTACATAGTGAAAATAGTGAATCTAAAGCATATAATTTACTTATATAAAAACTATAAAATATTTTCCATGATGTCTGGTTGTAAAGTTAATGCTAAAACTTTACATAGGATCTAGATTTTTACAAATTTAATTATAGCATATTGCAAGCTTCAAATTTTTGAGGCCGTACTAAAATATAACATTTTGGTACTTTATTTTACTCGCGAATTACAATAATTAATTAAAACTGATATAATATGTGGGTAATAATATGCAATTAATTAATTGAATAATAATTACTTAATATTCCTTACATGCATATTTGAATTAATAGGAGTTTTAAACTCAATCTATTAAACTTTGAGGCCATACAAAAAACATAACATTTACTTTATTTTACTCGCGGATAACAACAATTAATTAAAATTGATGTAAATTAAGTAAATAGTAAGTATTTCTTATGCGTATTTGAGTTAATAGGAGTTTTAAACTGAATCTGTAAAACTTTGAAAAAATACTTTGTAAAATTATACACTTTTAAGGATTTTACCGCGTTTATCTTAGATTATTTTAATTTCTGTTTCAAACACTTTGTAGTATCCGTGCTCAGAGGTAGAATCGACGACGGATGTCTATAGAAATGTTATGAAATTATAATAAAGAGGATGGTTCGATACAAGCATTGTTTGACTTAATCGTCAAATTAATCAAATCTCAAGCCCCGCGCAAAACTGAATTGCATGATTCTGGACATGGTGAGTGACTACTTTCCCTATCTACGCACACGGGGAACGTTTTAATTAAAGATCATTGCCGGTATTTGTAAAAAACATTTCAATAGACATCCGTCGTCTAGTCTACCTGTGACTAGGGAGATAAGCCAGGGACACCGCAAAGTGTTCGAAACGTCAGGAAGTCATATTATGTAAAATATACGCGATAAAATCCTTGAATCTAATTATTTTATACGAACAATTCTTGTTTATAAATTTATTTCGCGTATCTCGGATACGGCTCTAACGAATTGGATGAAATTTTGTATTAAATAAGGTTCTAAATACCGAGCGAAACTAGCTCGGTCGCTCAGGTACTGTGTAATAGTCACGACAACCTAAGATATCTATTATGGTATCACTTTATTGTTACATAGAAAATATACCTCTAAATCATTCTAAGCAGTATTTACGTATGATATAACTAAGTACTGGTTCACTTAAAGTAATAATTATTATCTAATGCACAATAGGTACTTACTTGAACTTTAATGAGAGCATATAGGAAAATTTTGATTTCAAATTGCCTTGGCTATAACTTTACGACAAAGTAAATAATAGGAATCATTAAGTTCATTACCAACAACATAATAAAGTATGTAACTTTTTAAAACGTAAAGTTAACTTGCATATTTTTTGTTGGGATTTTTTGACCATTATTATTTTAATACCTACTACAATTTTATTATGGAAACTGACGTGGTTTTCACACATTTAATTTATATGAAACTATAGTTTAACCGCCGGTTTAGTCGGAGTAACCAGCTTAATCATACGTTCCCGTGTCATATAAATAAAAATACTACAATTATATTTTTTTAAATAGCTTTCTTCTTATTAATATAGAATGTTAAGATAATTGACTAGAATATTCGAGTTATCTACCTAACTCTTTCACGCGTTAATTTTGACTAGGCCTTTATAAAAATGAAATTGTACAATCACGTCTAATAATACCTATATGTTTTGACTGCAAAAGTCTTTGGTTAAAAAGCGTTTCGAAGAAACAATTGTAAGCTTTATTTAAATTAGGGATTATTTTACTACTATCTTTATTTTAACTCGTAACTTACCTTTAAATAAAATACTATTTAAGTAGATGCTCTTATTTTATTATAGGTATGGCAT
This sequence comes from Agriopis leucophaearia, assembly GCA_949125355.1. NCBI lineage: Eukaryota > Metazoa > Arthropoda > Insecta > Lepidoptera > Geometridae > Agriopis > Agriopis leucophaearia. Next base: position 8,089,521 of record OX421262.1, read on the forward strand.
TATTTGACGAGATTCGATATTTAATACGTAGCAGAACGTATTTACTGGAAGACGACCCAACTTGTTTTGCTTTGAATTATTACGATAATAATTAAAATAAGTGCCTACTTAATAATAAGTACCTGCTAAAGTAGGTACTAAAGTAGATTTGTAGGTACCTACTTAAATGATATTTACTAATTATTTTGAATATATTGTAATTTTGAACTAAATACAAACTCACTACGATGTTACCAGAGCAAGACAGAGTGATCTATAAAGTGCTGAAGTGAATTAAATTATTATCTATTAGTGTTCTAGGTATATGTATATATAAGAGTTCTTAAAAAATCTAACAGCTTACTCAAACAAGCTTCGCAGCTGACCCGTTGTTTGACTATTTACTTTAGTTGAAATCTATCCATCATAATTATCATAAATATACAAGTGTAAGGGAAACGCTCCCGAAAATGAAGACTGGTGGGTGATAGTGCTGGTGATTGCTAATACAATACCACAAAAAATTGCCATGTTTTTTTTTAAATGTTCGTATTGTAATGCAAGAGGTTAACGAACGAACGGCGCTTGTTCGCTTTACATTGCTGGTTTGCAAAATTTTAAACCACAAAAACAACAAGTATAAGGTAAATGGTTATAGGTATTCGATTACGTTAAATAGTACATTAATAACGTTTTGGCTTCGGCATTTGGCTGGCGTTTCCCTTACACCCAGTATATGTGTCTAATATTCATTCAAGCATTTACTTTTTAATGGCATAGGCAACTGCATCAGTTGCTGGTGCCGGTAATTACGCCTGCGTAGTCATTTTCTTTTATTACCATTTTCTTACGCATATGTACGTGCCTACGTACAGCTCGTACCTACTTGTGGCTCGTATCGGATTAAGGATTTTTTTAATACATCTATGTACATGAATCTACGATTATATAAATAAAAGCGAAACACCACTCATTCACTTATTGACTGACTAAGTCATCACGAAAAAGCTGAAATTTGGCAGGTAGATTCCTTATGGCCTGTAGCGTCCACTAATAAAAGATTTTGAGAAAGGACCAAATTAAGAGGTTAAGTTTATAAGAAAGTTGACGCGTACGGAGTCGCGGGCAACAGCTACAGTAATTTATAATTTAAAACGACTATCATCAGTTTCAAGAGATTTATCAGTTTAACTGATAACGTTTAAAAACCCACAGTAAATGTAACAACAGAATCAGTTTTGAATAACTTATAATGTTTCGCGAATTACCCCGAAATGTTTTCCTTAAAATGAATTGATCCCGCTCCAGGCAACATGATGATTACATGTCATTCAGCATCCATAACATCATAATGATTCACTACAATTAAATTGATCTAATGAACGTCTACGATATTTATACCGTCAAACATTATTAACGATTTAGTGGACCCATTCATTTTGCTTTGCACTTTTGTTTGTGACACTCCCTTGCACTGAACACTTCGATCACTGACAGTCACTTTTTGTCTTTTAGTCTGCCTTTGAGCTAGTTTCCAGAGAGTTCCGCCTAGTGGGCGAGACGCGTCACCCTCAGAGGTAGTTTGGTCGAGACACGCAACACAGGACTCCCATACCCTTGTAGAGGGACCCTCTCCGCTTGTTTCGCCATAGGGGGCCGGCCGTATCTTCTCCTTTCAGAGCTATGTTGCTCTCTGAAACAAAAATAATTTACTATAAGATCGATTTAACAAATTCAACTCCCCAAAAGGTTCAAACTTCCCTTTCTAAAGAAGTTACACTGTTTATACTTGTAAAAGTTAAATGGGTCAGTGGTAAATTTTAGGATCTGAAGCACAAAATATTTGAAAAATCATACTGAAGATATGGATTTTCCTTAAACATTCATATCTATTTCCAAGGCTTTGGAGCTAAATCATTTCAATGATAGAACACGTTTAACTTCAGGCAAATAATAAAAGTAATAATATAAATATAAGGGAAAAATAAGATACAAAAAATGTAAGACAATAAAAAAACTGTGCAACATCTGTGAAAATCTAGCATGATATGCTTACTTTTAAACATGTGTTCTCAAGGGTTGAATATAAAACAACATTTTTCTCCTGAACTGCCAAGACATGAAGACGAAGACAAAAAAAACCACTTTTTACAGAGCAGTGAATCACCTCGTGTGAATTCTGTGGCATGACGTTCATTTTACTTGAATTTGGAATATGAAAAGTATGAATGAAATGCTTTCGGAGACCTTGTCTACCAAATGTTTTGCACTTTTGAATTTATGAGTGATTTTAAGTAAGTTACAATTTTGATTCTTAGTTTTTTTGTTTGATTTTGGTTTTTCGTTTGTAATCAAAGATAGCGTAGGTAAATTTAAAGTATATGAAGCAGTCATTTTCAAATGTGAAATTTTGAATTAATTTTTATATCTGTGTGCCTGCATTTCTTACGACGTGGCTAATACACCATACACATTCAACGTGGTAATGCCGCCAGCATGCTGGGTACGCTGCCAACTGATAGTGGGTTTGAGCATTTGGATTGTCTTTAGATCTTCAACGGTCTATGGACAGTCTAACTGTTTATTTAGTGTTAGTTTTAGCTAGTATTTTGTTTATTTAATAAAGGCACTTGATACACCTTGATATATAGAATATATTATCATCGGTGTCCAAGGGCCTTATACTGTGTAGACTCGAAATTGTTGCAGTCTTTCTCACTCTCATGACATTTCTAATGAGAGCGACAGTGACCGTGATATTTTTGGGTGTACAATAGAGGCCCAAGTCACTGCTGCTATATCTACCAGGTTTAGCGTAAAGCACGTAATCCCTTTATGCAAATGGAGCGTTATCTTCCACATTTCTTTTGCCAACTTCTCTCGAAAGGTTATGATGTATTTACATATTTGTTGTTCACGAACAATAAGGTTCCAGCTGTTTCTGTTGTTTTAGGCTCGAGGATCGCGTTTAATAAATCAACTTTAAGCTTTTTGAAACATTATAATGGTAAACGTGAGTTTTGAAAAAGTACACATTTTCAAATACATCTTAAGATAGAATACATACTTATTTTACAGTCTCTTTTCATAATAATGCATCCCAGTGAATGATTTATCAAGGTGTCTATCGTATTGGTGATCTAGGAGAGTTATAGAGATGATTGGCAATTTGCTCCACAGCTTTGATGTTCTTATCGAAAAATGTGTTGGTTGTAGGGATAAGTACTCAAAGGTAACCTCTGAGTTTCTGAGAATGTAATCTTTCAGAATTATTCGACCGTTGTAACAAATTGGTGGTCATGCTTACATGGATTTTGTAAGAAGCTTAGAAATTTTAATAACCAAACATAGCCTGGGCAAATTATAAGAAATTTATTTCTACATGGTCCTGAAGTACTTATCTGTTTATTTCTATGCCCAATTAGACATCTCCTTTTCTAGTTGTAATCTATTTATTTTTTGTTTTGTTAACAAGTTATGGACCGGTATATTTTCTACAGTTTATATCAACTGTAATAATGATGGCAATACTTTTATTCTTGTCTGTTTGCCACTAAATTTATCTTGCCCTGGCTTGACTTTTGCTTGGCGTTGTCTTGAACACTAGCTTGATGCTGGTTTGACGTTAATGGCAAAATACAAAGTTCCCGAAGGATTTACCTAAATGATTCAAATTTTCAAATTCGTGCTGCGGCAATAGTTCTTGTATGTCAGTCACTATCCTGTTGATCTCTTGTGTGTCCTTGACGATGCTACATAGTTCTTCCTGGTTGAAGTCGGGGGTGATCTGCTTGCAGAGCAGGATCTGGCTGATCACGTTACCGAAGTTCGACGGACCGGCGCGGTTTTCTGCAAACCGGAATGTTTATTAAGCGTACTATGATATATGAGCCCAACGAATGATATGGAGATTATTGGAGATAAGTACATTATTTGGAGTTACGAAGTACAGTTACAGAAAAAACAGTAATTATTTTAATTATATACAAGTACGGTTACGTTTTTCTGATCGGCGAGTTCTAGAACAAAGATTCTTGTCTAACGAGATTAACGAGCACTTTTATCTTACTATTCTGAATTTGACGCTGCAGATCATTAATCATGATTTGCGTAGTGATGTGCCCGTCAAGAACGTGCTATCGATAACAATAATAGATAGCAAAATATGGTAATGTCACTTTATGGAAATTCACCTTCAGTGATTGTGTATTTTCAATAACGTGAAAATGTACGATAGAGCTGCAGACGACAGGTTTAAATACCCAGTAACCATATTTTTGCCTTGACGGTAAGCAGCTGTTAGTTGTTCATATTCTAAAATTAAATAAAAATATAGGCGGCTTTTGAAATGGCACAAAAATACCAAAGACAGCAATTTTAAATCACTAAAAGTTTTCTTTCGTAATTTTCCTTTGTACTATTTTGATACATTTATCTCGCATTCATAACAGTGGATTTATTTGGAAAAATTCAACTTATTGACGAAAAACAAAACCAATTCAAGTTTTAAACTGCTGTGCCTGCGACTTCATTGTTTTGGCCACTCAGTTGGCAAATAAATTGGCAACTTTCCAATGAAAAAATGTGCTCCATCCAAGCCGCAAAGAAAGTAAAAAGTCTTTTCGTTATAACCTACGGATGTCTGCCTCATAAAATATGAACCGAAAAGCGTTCAAGTGTTGCGAATAGGGTTTTGTTATGTAAAAAAAGGTTTTTCAACGTTGTATTTATGCCAGAATTTTAAAAATTCAAAGTATTATAAATATACAAAATAAAGCAACATGAAATTCTAAGTTACTGCATTTGTAACTTATTTAGTAGCCATCTCACCATAATAAGAGGTCATATCCATTGGAACGAGTTGGACCAATCTATGACACTTGGCAAGCTCTCGCAGTAGGAGTTGTGACATGAAGAAAAGCAGCACTAGTTGTGGATGCTCCGAACAGGAATCGCTCGATGACCTGCATAGAAAGAGTAAACCCATGTATACCTAAAAAATCAACTCATTTTGGCAATTCTTTAATAGACGTTTCGCTTTTTAGGTGTTTTATGAATTAGGCGGACGGATCATTTCATAACCCATGAAATGAATATAAAAGTAAAAAACCTACCGACAAAAATGTTGGACATAGTACTTGGTAGGTAGGATCACGGGTCAGTTCAGTTGGAATACAAGGAATATTTTATCGTTAATTTGAATTCCATAGTCTATCGAAGGGACCTTAGCTATTGGTTTCTCAAACAGCGGTTCGGGTCAACAGTATCTGTACCTATAGGTAGTTCACTAGACCCGAATATTTTGTCCATCTATTTACTCAAATGTCACAGAATAAAGTGTATTCGCAGTCATTCCCTTCAGCTATGTTTTGAGAAGGGTGTGATGGTAGAATCAAGGAAATTAAGCTGAATAAGTATGTTTAACTTAAATTATTCACAAAGCAAATATTTAAGTATTATAACACCGTGTAATTATATATGCGTTATAAGTGTACATCTGCGAGTTACGTGAGTTTTTATACACTTTCATGTCACCAATTCAAAGAGCCTATAGCATACGAAATGGTCAAGTATTTAGATATATAAGTTTGTTGATGTAGTTTTTTTATAAGTGTCCAAAAGTATAAATACTGTGAAGTAAATATGTTATACTTCTTTGGTATTTGTCAAGGAAAAAGTATCCTATGGTATCCTAGGTAAACTGACGTTAATTGTCACACTTTTTAATACAAGCTGTTAACTTGTAATTTTTGTAAGTGTGTTTGTTTAGGTCAAATCTTGCAAGCCGAAATTCACTTAGCCGCTTCCTCATAACCGATTTTGCAAAAAAATTGCATACATACATTTAGTTCTGATGACAATATAATATGCAATACCGAATATTGTAATATTTTTTAAATGGCCCACCACAAGATGGCGGTTGGTGTATATTTTTTGTCAACCTTGTTCGTATTGGTAACACATGAAAGAACTTGAAGAGTATAGAAAACGATAAAGTGACATAAGTGTGACATCACGCTAAATTAAATATGGGCGCCGCTCGAAAATTTCTTCACGAGTTTTTTTTGCTAAAGCTAAAAGCTGGTACAAAAATTAATTTTAACGGTTAATTAATTGCCAGACAAATTTGGTGTTTTCACTTCGACTGTACGCATATCAAAATAATAATTCAGTCGTGTTTACTTCGGAAGCTTTTGTATAAAAGCAAAACCATGTTTCGGCTTTTTAATACTTCTTCAAAATGACCCTATTTAACGTTATTGATCACGAACCTCGGCCGGGTAAGCCCGAAAATGGCAGTTTGTTTTAGGGGATTAAAACATTTATAAATCAGAATTATGTTTTAACACTTAAATACCAGTAAGTAAATTCATTGTTTATTGACGTTATTTATAAATCACAAATAATGTACTATAAATATGTACTACTTATTTGGCGTCAGTTTTAATATTTAATAGGCAAAATATAATGGCAATGTGGAATAATCAATCAACTAAATACGTTGAACATAATTTAATAATTACCATTATCATAATTCAATTTCTTTATACAGTCACTGGCTGAAATTAGTTATTCGTAGGTAGAATTATTTACGTTTTCATAACGATGACGGTTTGATAAAATTTTTGACAGATTTGGTATGACAAAGTTGACAAAAACCATTATAACGATAGACTACTCTCAAATTGTACCAACTTATGGATGTTATGGGCCAGTGTGGATAGATACTACCAGTTTTTTTTTCCAGAACTTGTCTTATTTGCAGGGCCTTTATTGGAAAATTATTCTCTCTGGATATTTATAATGAGAATTTGCTTATCTAAAGGGTCATCAGTGCATAGAAAAGTTGGAAAATAGCCTCTAGAACAGCTACTAAACATTTTATTTATATTAAGATTATGTAAGATTATCTTACGTGAGTAATTCCCGTGTAATATAAATAAAATGTGTGGAAACCACGTCAATTTCCATAATAAAAGCTATTAAACATTTCGAAGAGTAAACAATTGACTCCGAATACGAAGTACATATAACTCGATGCTCCTAAATACTTACTACATTTGCTTTCATTATGGTTTTACTCAGCAGATTTCGTTTTGATTGCTGAGAGCAGCAATTACGATAAATATTTGATTCAGCATCAAAATATGATCACGTCTGCAGAATATTTAAACTCGCTATTGCAATGGAATACTTAATTTACTTTATAAATATTTGACTGAATTAATTTGTGCGTGTATTTCTTGCCGCAGTCCGCACCCACATCAAGAGCCGTGTAGGTCTGATAGTTAGAAAAGCATTTGTAGAATTAATATGCAAGTTTTCCCAGATCAACAACATCACACATCACACATCATCAGCCAATTAACGTCTACTGTTGGACAAGGCCTCCCTCATAGAGAGGGGTGTTGCCATAATCCCCACGCTTGGCAGGCGGCTTGGGGATCGCAGTACGTTCACCGTGTACTATTAGGACGCTGCTGCCCATCCTCCGGTGGTTCTGGTCACAGTTTTAGGACATACCCAGGTTCCAGGGGAAGATCAACAACGTATCTGCAGTAAAGGTGAAGAAATGGGGATATTTCTTATATATTTTTTCCTAGTTTTTATGTTATTTTCTACAAATATAGACCTTTTTAAGATACAAAATTTTAAATGGTTATTTGATTTGCCTGCTGAAACTTTTATATTATGCTTTGATTGATTGATTAACTCTTTATTGTACACACCATAAAATACTACTATGAGCATCAGTCAGCATCGGCAAATATCCCAATGTGCGTTGCCAAAACATTTAAAAATACACCTTTTTAACCGACGAATTGAGGGGAGGGCCGAAGTGACACATATCTTTGTTTAAATACACATTTTTCATCTGTCAATGTCACTATTGAGATTATGCTCTGAAGGTTTTTTTTTTATAAGACAGTACGATCTTAATATAATGCCAATAACGTCATTGGAGGGCAAATGAAGGTCAAACGCATTTATTAAATAATTCTCATTGTAAAAAAAAGACTTAATAAGAGTTCTAGCAAAATTATCGCTATTGCCTAATCAACAAGTGCTCGAACAATATGATTCGTATTATTAGAGCTGGTTCAAAAACTACTAAGCTAAAGTTAATGAAAATTTCGTGGGATCACCTCGAGAGCTTTTTCTACATAATATAAAAATAATATTGTAAATTGGTTCACAAATATTGGATTAATTGGTGTACATAACTAGAAAAAAAAGTTCTGTAGCCTGTTAAAAATATCCATTATCAGTTTCCACAACAAAAACTTATATATCAGGCAGATTATTTCTTCAAATGGTTTTGCAATTACAATTCAAAGAAAGAAATAATGACTTATGGGGATTGCCGAAGAAGTGAAAACTTTACGTGACTTTAGCATGTCGGTGCCTTGAACCCGTTTTGCCCCTACCAAACATTGTCCATAGCGACTAGAGAAGTATATATTCACTTTAAAAACTATCGCCATTACTTAATTAAGTGTGGTAAATAAAAAAATGCAACAACTTGTTCAGTTGTGAGTGGCCATAAATCGAACATCCGAGCTATCTGGGCCCTCAGGGGATTGGACCATTCGATAGCTCGAAGCTTCCCACTGTAGGATGCCACACAATTGAACCGCGCCCTGTCTTATTTAATATTTACGGCCTAGGATTAGGAGGTTAAGCAGCCATTCAGTATTGATTTACATCGACAATGCTGTCTGAGATAAATTGGTCGAGAAAATTAAATTGAAATCCTTTGTAAACGGCAATCCTTTAAAATGGTTTTGCGTGTAGATTGTAGAAGCCCCGTTATAAATACACGTTCTAATTTTATTTTGATCGGATAATAATGGTTGAAAATACTTTGGTAACCAATTTTGTGACAGTCACGTTATTCAAAGGGTGTCGAGGCAGGGTCGGGTCCGACACGGAAAGTGGTTGAGGTACCTGCCACTTAATAACTTATCAGAATTTATGAAACTTAATGTTTCATAAATTCTGATTTTGTATTTTCCTATTATCGTGATCAGGAAGGCTGTTTTGTAGATATCATACACATTGATAAAAGTATATAATAGCTCAAAGTATCGAAAATATCTTAAAATTACCATCAAATAAAAAAAAAAGTTTAGGGTTTAGGACTTTACTTGTACTTGAGCATTATTTTATTAAGGTAAAAACTTTATATTTGCTTACTTTTTAGCGTTTGGCAGAACTAACTGGCCCGTCTGTTTGGTGGCCTCCACGCAGGCCCTCCTCAGTCTGCGGACCCTCTCTCGGAGCTCGGGGCAGTCGTGAGGCTGCCCGATGTGGATGAGCAGGTCGCGGAACAGCGCCAACTGGACGTTGATCTCCGTTAGAAGCTGCATGGGGAAGGAATAAGACTGATTCATTAATTTACATACTCTTGGATGTTGAGACTTAGTACAAAATTCACGAAAAAGTGTCTTAAGTTTATATTTTAGATACATATTAGAAAAACATTTTTGACAAACCAATTTCAATTCTATGTCGTTATAGTAATTTAGCTTGCAACAAATAATAGATTACAGAACAAATAACAATGTTTGGGTTCCCCGATAGTTATTACAATCTGGGTGTCTTTAGGTCGCGATTGAATCGGTTTCTTCTAGGCAAGCGTGCCCTGGTACCTATATAGACCGCAGCTTCACGGCAAGATGACAAACGCAAGCCTATCTTTCAATAACAACAAGTGGATCACATTAAAAACCGACTTCGAAAATAGATAAAAAAAAGTAATGTTCCTATAAAATTTGAGGGTTGCCCTCGATTTCCCTGGGATCCCATCATCAGATCCTAACTTGGTAAGAATGGGACCAAATTGGAAGTATATTACCGAACAAAAGTTTTTTTTTAAATCGGTTACCAGTTGGCAGAGCAATAGGTGCACATATGCATAAAAAAATATACAGTGGAACATAGAACTATCCTCCTTTTTGGTTAAAGAGGATAAATGCGCTGATTAGGTACCTTTAATAGTTAGTACCTATAGTTTTATACACTACAGATGTTCATAGTTTTAAATATCTTTGGACTCGTTATTAGCATACTTCAAAAAAGGACTAAGGGTACTCAATATGGATGTATTTTTTTCTTTTTGTTACTTATCTCAGAAATCCGTAATTGAATAACCGATTTAAAAAAATATTTTTTTAGTTGGTAAGATATATTATCAGATTGGTCCCATAGAAATGCAATCAAAATGGGTTCTGTGGTTTGGCTTTTAAATCAACATGACTGGGAAGATTTGTTATTTTGATAACAATATTAAGTCAACCGAGGAAACGAAATTGCATATTTTTCAAATTGTGTAAAGTCGCTTTTTAAATTAATAATTTTCTTACTATATTTATGACATGTTTATTACTTAAATGGATCCTTGTTATTACTGAGGTACACGGGATATACTAAATTAAATTGCAAAATTACATTTTTTTAACATTATCTCCAAAAATATAAAGCTAGCTGATAGCTGATACTTTATAATAAAGCTAGGTAGCCCTTAATTCTATATAATCTCCCCACGTAAAAAAATATCAAATTCTCTTCAGTCGCTGCACTGTAAGCGTGTCTGAGTAAAATAAATGAAAATTGTTGTGCTTTAGGTATTAAATGTAAGATGACTTTATCGTGGACTTTAGCGGGATTATCTTTTAACCAACTTGCAGAAGCAGTAAGGCCCCGTTCACATAACAGACGCATCATGTACTGTTACTAGTTTTATCACACTCGCGCATTCTACAGTTACTAGTTTTATTATTATCGTTCCCTTGTTTCAATCGTTCATAAAGCCTCATTTGTTTAATCGTAAACCGTGGGCGAAGTACGCCGAATTTTCGCTACGTGAAATACGTATTGAATTCCACACAAAATTCAATTTCGAAATTCAAAATTTGTATGAAATCCGATTCGTATTTTACGTAGCGAACACTCGTAGGTACTTCGCCCACCGTTTATTCTCTCTCGCACGTTGCATATTTTGCACAGACTAGGTAAAGGTAATATTTTGACAGTATGTAGGTATTTATAAGCATACTTTTGCAATATTGTGTTAGCTTTTATGTAAACTTTAGCGTTATTGGGATAAGGTCGAGAATGTAACTAACTCAGAGTGGTTTACGCGTGGCCCTCGTGCGGGTGGTTAGCAGATACAAATGCTCCGTAAATGTTGAGAGTGATTGCGGGAGTGCTAGTAGACGGATTATAATCATCGGTCAAGTGAGCCATCATAAGAGCTTCATCATCAATCACACATGTATTAGATCGAGCGAGCTATGTTATCTAACAATATGTTCTTTTATTTATAACATCATCCCTTAACATCAGGCGAGATGGTGGTAAACGCAAGCCTATTACTAAATAAAACATTAAAACTTAGATACGATAGAGTACCATACGGCTTCGAGTAGGTTTGTTTGGCGAAACTTGTCCTAATCTGAAGACATTTTGTTGTATAATTTATGAAGTAATAAAAAAGTAAAAAAATTACGTACATGACTGTACATGACTGATGTAATCTATTTTCTTTTTTCATTCCGTCTAAAAAGAATTTGGCGTCGCACGTCTTGTGCATTTGCCAGTGTCAAGTATTTATAATATCGTCATAAGCACATATCTACTACCTGTGGTCATAAGTATGCCTAGTATGTCCCAGTAGAGTTGTGGAGGCTGTATAGGTTTCTATGGAGTTTTGGAAACATCATAAAAATATACGCTTCACCTCATTATATCACTGTCTCACACTCGAGCACATACACGAATACTAAGTGGATAATAATCCACCAATAAATTATTGTACATTTACACTCATATGAAAGAAGCGACATGTTTTCTTCACTTAGGTGCCAAATTTCTCGTGGCCTACACACTTAGACGTGGGAACGTACTCCTAATTTGGGTTTTGATCTGACAGTAAACTGACACAAACTCAGCCTAAATGATCCTCGCATTTCATAGCAGAGCATCTACTTAGTAGCAATCAAGCTTCAGAGAGAATCAAATTATCAAAGCAGATCAAATTGCAGTTCTATAGAGATCTTATGGCTCCTTGAGATGTAGTCACTGTTGAAACCTATTGATGCAAATTACTATAATAATAGAGGTAAAATTAAAATTTGTATATTGTCAATTTCACGTGCTAATAGTGTCAATTGTGAACTGGTGGGTCGTACAGAAAGGAAGTTAGTACGGTTGCCCTAATTTATTTTATGTAAATTCGTTTCGTAATGGTTTCGCATCAATGATTTGAATAAAAATATAGGTAAAGTTAAAATATTTGTTTTTAAAACTAAACCCTAAATGCAACCTTCTTTTATGTATTCCATACTTTGCAAAAAAAAAAATATCATACAATTATGAAAACCTTACTTTACATTTACAAGGGTTGATTTTCTAAAAAACGGCGAAACATGTGTTTCTTATTTAGTTCTGTTTAGTTTATTTGCAAAGTTTAATAACTCTAGCTTGAAGATAAGTCTGCTCCATACAAACTTTAACACTCAGTTTCACCCTTAAAAGTTTTACTTTTGGGAAAAAAATAAACTCATGATTTTTATTTTCTTATGTTTAGTTTATTTAAAAAGTTTCATTCTTGTAGTATAAAAAAAAAACCACAACACCGACGTACGGATTGTTTTATAAAATATGTAAAATACATGTTTAATACCTATTTGTATTTTCTTATAAAGTTAATATATATCAAAGTTGTTTATAAAGCAAAAAAATATAATAACAAAATCGGACTGCTCAGTAAAAAGTTGTGCGTGGTCATCTATCTATACATATAATAAAAACGTAGAGATAAAAAAATCTGTAATTGCGTGATAACAAAAAAAAAAACACACAGGGCGTCTTAAAATAAGCAGCTGAACACGATAGGACAGTTTTTAGAATTTTTGTCTGTTTGTTTGTTTGTTTGTCCGCGCACATTAAACCTTAAACCACTGGACGGATTTAAATGCGGTTTTCCCGAATATGCTTAGAAATTACCAGATTAAAACATAGGCTATGTTATATCATTTATTTTAATTCTTTATTATTACATAAAAGAAATTAAAATATCAATGATTATTTTCTTCGTTACCCGAAACGTAATATGAGGATCGTCACATAGCCTCAAGCAAGGAGGTCCAAAGTAAAGAGAATGTTATTGACATAGCCATTATAAAAATTTGAAACTGTCAACTGTCATTCAGATGTCAATCAGTTTAAATTTAAAGAAGGTTCCAAAGTTCCTTAACCTTCTTAGATGAATGAACGTGTAGATCAAGGATGTTATAAAAACATAGGCCTTAGAACCTCTTTGGTGATTCAATCCAATGCATTTTGCAAGACAAACATATGTCAGGGTTCCGTGGCCAAAGCCATACTTATGGTCGTATTCATATAGTTCAGAAATTGCATGGTCATAGAAAAATTCGAACGAGCGAAGCTGGACAGTCAAATTTCAGAGATTTATCATCCCGACATGACATGATATACTTTTTAAGGTTTAGACAAAAAGAAAACTTGAAAACTGTTGACGGTGTTTTTCCTGTTATGCTTCTATCAATACTTCACACAGGGCGACTTAAAATAAGCAGCTGAACATGTTAAGGCAGTTTTTAGAATATTTGTTTGTTTGTTCACGCACATCGCCTAAACCCCTGGAAGAAAATGCGGACGGATTTAAATGCGGTTTTCAGGAATATGCTTAGCTATGACCAGATTGAAGTATAGGCTATGTTATTTTGCTCAAGGGCCGGATTAGGGGAAGAAAAAAGGATTGCAGGTTTATATGAAAGTCTACGCGTACGAAGTCGCGGGCAAAAAAACTAGTACATAATATAATCTCACGTCAACTAGAGAACTTCCTTTTTTCGTCCCTCTAACTAAGCTAAGGCCACTGGCTAAGGTCTTTCCCACTTTCTTTCTATAAACTAAAGCTAACGAATTGGACATCGTTTATAGTATGTATAGGAAACGAAGGCTCTCGTCTAATTTTATCTTGTGTTATAAATTGCATGTAATATATAGGTACTTATACTATTTTCTGTTACAGGCTCTGTCGAGTGCCACAAACAAATGATCCGTCAATTTATCAAGATATCCGACCCAGTCCAATTCTGTTCGCGATGGGTAATACGGTTTTTGTAACAAACGACTCAGTCAATTTCTGCAAGAAATCCACCATTTTACGACCGAAATATGACCAATGGTCCTGTGATATAGGTATACCTACTTGCATTTTATGTCTCGACAGAAATATAAGCAAGCTCAGCTTCTCGACTTCTTTACGAGTAATTTGTATTTTCACGGTTTCCGAAAGTCGTATCTCGGGAGTTTTGTTGTTTAATGTGTTTCTGCTTTTGTTCACTCAAAAGAAAAGGTAAATGAAAAAAAAAAAAAACTTTTATTTATAAGTTGCGGAAACTGAGAGGTTGTCATCTCGAGGTAGCAAAGTGACCTTCTTTAAGCGCCGTAGCTAAATTACTTTTCACGGTGTTATAAAAAATGGAACAACCGCAAAGAGCACAGACAAGACAGAAGTATATCGCAAAGAAGGTAAATATTTATTACACGTACGTTCCCCGACCATATTTTTTTCTCACAGACTGTTCAGCATTCTCAGGGGATTAAATACAAGTACCTAAATTTGCCGAAACTCCCAGCTTCAATATATGTTTATGGGCTACAAGAAAGACCACAAAAGGGTTCCCTGTAGAACAGAAAATAGAGAAATGTACCTAGACTATGCATGGGACTACAATTATACATCTATACTGAGAATTAAAGAAGGCGTATTGTGACTGAGAAAGCCAGTTCCAGAAGAAAAGGTAAGTATAGTCTACGCTTCTGAAGCCGTTGTGCCAGCGCCCTAGAGCCTTGATCCGGAAGTTTAAGGAACTAGTTAGGCTCGGTTAGAGTCTAGTAAGAAATACACAAAAGCGGGGACGTCAGCGCAGGACTTGTCGCCCTCATCTCAAATAAGAATACATGGGAAATAAATCGCCGAAAAAAAAAAAACAGGCTATGTTCATGGAATAATGGAAATCTACAAGCAAATCGGGGTGCACGTGCAGACGAGCGGTCGAGCAATAATAAAATAACGGTTGCGTGATGGCTATCACAGTGCTCATTTGCGGGTGATATTTACCCGCCTTTATTACCCGACGTGGCTCGCGGCTCTAAATAAATAAACCCCAATATCATTCCGAGTTGTTATTTCACCACTGTACGTCTACCAAGGCTCTTAAAAATATTGAATGTCATGGACAGGAAAACGCGGAAAGGGTGTACTAAGACGAAAGGGGTCCATTTTAGTCATCATTATAAGCAAATTTTTATAACATGAAAAATTAGGAAACATGCCATTATTACATAGCAATCTTCTGAGAAAACGCTTCTGTTTTTTTTTAATGAAAATTTATTTATAACATCTAACAAGATACTTCACCGGGGCCAACCCTATACAATTTTTTTGATGCTTTTAAAATCGAGAATTAGTAATAGTTAATCACATCACACTAATATTAAAAATGCGAAAGTAACTCTGTCCGTCTGTCTGTTTGCTACATAATCACGGCTAAACGGCTTAACCGATCTCGATAAAATTTTGCGAGGTAATAGTATGTATCATGAGGACGGACATAGGCATTTTTTTTCAGAAGAAATCACGGACGAAGTTGCGTTTACAGCTTGTATTTAATAAGTAATTGTTATTTGTTGTAATATGCTGCAAAAATTGTTATTACGCGAGTGCCTGGAGATAGGGACCTCTTTGAATTAAAGAAGGTAGGAATGTTTTAATTTGAGGTTTTTAATACTGAAAATGTTAGGCGACAGTTTCTCACATTTGAATTTCGAATTTACTTTGTGAGTTAGGTACCGGACAAAACAGAGTTCTGCGAGCAGATTTTATACGATAACTATAGCCTTTCGGAGCTGATGAAATTAAAATATAATTTTTCCTATGGTTCCATAGCTAAGTACTTAAAATGTTGCCATGTTATGATAATTCAGATCACGTTACATAAACGTAACGTTTGCAACCACTAACTGAAATGAATAATTTAGTTAGTAACAAGATTCAACTTTTATTTTATGAATTTACATTTTACTGAATATTTTCTTTAACTCGGAATTACTTAGGTAAACTAATAAACAGGAAAAGTTTATTAAGGTTTATTTTTATAAGAATCCTTTAGATTTTGAATATGTCTTTCGTTCTCTAATCAGCAAAGTCTGTAAAACATTTTTTTTAATGTAAAAATGGGCTAGCGTTTGACCACAGCTCACCTGATGGTAAGCGACGATGCGGTCTAAGATGGGGCACGCTTGCCCATGAGGTGCCTATTCACTCTTGTCTTGAAGAGACCCAGGTTGTAATTTATAGGGAACACCGGCCATTATTTAAATTGTGGGATAAAGAAATAACTCTTTAAAACCTAAAACTACGTCGAATGAATATCTCCCACTGCTGGGCAAAAGGGACCATTTCTTTCTGTAGGTCTCGGTCTTCCGCCACGCCACTTCAATTTTTTTTCTTTTCTGTGGTCAACAAAGTCAATCGCCAGCGTTTTAATCAAAAAAAAAATTTATATGTTCAAAAACTACTGAAGCATTCATAATAAAACGGAGGCTCTATTTAAATTTATGAATTCTGTGGGGATGCATAATTTGGTGTTAAATTGTAACACGACCCTATTAATTTCTACTTGCTGATTAATGGCTCGAGATATGTAATGTAATGTTACTGCGAGTTAAGTAAAATAATAATAAAATCAAAATGTTAAAAAATAAAGAGAATCCTCGATACCTCCAGGAAACGTATTTTATATTAAAAAAAATGAAAAACTGGGACTATTTTGCACACACGGTCGTCTGACCCCAAACTAAGCAAAGCTTGTAATATGGCTCCCAAAGACTGATATACGAACATGTATTATATTTTTAAATACTTAACAAAAAATATATTAACACCCAGACACAGAACAAACACAAATGTTCATGACATGAATGTTTGTCCTAGGTGGGAATCGAATGTGTTCCTCTGGAGATCCCGGAGCCCTCTTTTCAAGCACTAAGAGGCTGGTCACTGGGGGGGGGGGGGGGGTTTAGTGGGTACAATCCCACATAACCTGGCTGCACCACAATGCAGCGGGGTATCTTTGGAAGATTTATCCGTCGAAAAAAAAAAGGTGGGAATCGAAACCACGCTCCCAAGCGCAGAAGGTAGGTTCACTGGTTCCAACTGAGCTACCAGGGCAGTCGTGAGTCCGACTCGCATTTGACCGTTGTATTTTTTTTATGGTACTAGTTTCACACATTTTAAGACTTGCCGTTAACTCAAGAAGAAATATAGAGTCTTTTTTTGTGTCTTTTAATGTCTTTAATTATGTGAAACTAACACTAGACTAACCAAATGAAACAAAAAATGAACGAGTACTTTACGAGTTTTACTGGGTCAAAGTGAAAATTAAGCGTAGAGTTAAGCCCTTAAGGCCCGTCAAGGTAAGGTGTTTTATAACAATGTTAACTTGGTGATTCTAGAGATAACAGTATTACAAAAGCATTGTAACACAAAAGTAGTATAAGAGAAATTGCCTTCATAAATATGAACTCCATAATAATATGTTGGTAGTAATAACACGGAAACTGTACCTACAAATTGAGTGAGCGTACGAGGCTTTGCGTTCTGTCCGGCCGACGAAGATATACGATCTCCTTACTGAAACATGAGTGCGGCCCTGCTTTTATTCCTGTTACTGAGCAAATCTGCGAGAAAAACAAGACTTGGGTTTTTAGTGACCATCGCTCAATTTCTCTGATACTTTACTTACTTATAAAAAGCATGAAGTTGTCGATTCGGGTGGTACGACAATTGTACCAGAATTTAATCAGGTATAGGTCACATAAATATAGGTTACTAGTTGCGCCCCGGCGCGGTTTCAACGGCATTATAATCCTCCTTAAAGCAACCTTCTTGGTAGCGACAGCTACCTCCTTTGACTTAGATGACAATTTTTTGTTTCTATGATGGTAATATGACAATGTATTGTTTTTTGTTGCACAATTTTTTTTTCTGATTACTTCCAAACTTCACAGGATCACTCGCTGAGGTAATCTAAAGATTGCCTGAAAATTTCATCAAAATCGGTCGAGGCGTTTTGGAGCCCATAAGGATTATACATACATACATATATGCATATATCACCTTATATATGGATATACTTATAGATTCCCAGCAACCTTCTTTACCATATAACCTACCAGGAATATCGGGAACTTTTCTCCTAGGAAGTTCCTGTTAATTTATTGGTCAACATTGTAGACAAGTTTCCACTAATCATATCGAATAGTTTTATTTTGCAGTAAGATTAAAAATAATTTGTGATGGAATATCTTGACGATACAAGGCAATTAAAGTCAATCACAATATTTATTATTGAAAAAAAATATGTTAATAAATTTAAAGAAGCTAAATTTAAGTACGCAAATAACTTAGATGATTTATTGATTCTTTCCTTTAATTTCCGAAGTTTTCTCAATTCGGAAATTGTTTGCTAGCAACAGTTTCTTTTAGAAAATTTCGTTTGTAATTCACATAAATGTGTTTTATACGAAACCAGACCCTAGAAAACTTTTATAAGTAAGTAAAGAGTTTTAATGAAATTAAAAGTAAAAAGAACTGAAACAAGATGTTTCTCTTTGTAAACCGTACCCAATTGCAATTTTTGGGACATTAAAATTGCTATATGTACTAAGCCTACTGCTTACAAAATAAACTCAACGTTAGACGAGACAGGTGGAAGTACCAGTGTAATTCTACAGTAAAATATATTCCTACAGGGGTGCCCTTGTGCCCGCGACTCTCAATGTCGGTCCGTCTAGTGCACAGACTAGGTAAAGCTACTACGTAGCCAAGTCTTTGGTCTAGTGGGAGGCCTACCTAAGCAGCGTCTTCCGGTTCGTGGTCTCCACTCAAGAACCTTTCTTCCCCAGCCGTTATTGGTTCTTCGAGCGATGTGGCCTGCCCATTGCCACTTCAATTTGCAAATTTTAATAGCTATGTCGCTGACTCTAGTTCTTTGGCGAATATCCACGTTGCAGATTCCATCGCGCAAAGACACTCCGAACATAGCCCTCTCCATTGCCCATTGTGTGAGTTTTTCCAAAAGGGCATAATTAAGGACCACTTCTCAATACCATATGTCATACCTGACTGTAAGGGGTTACCATATTATGATGACATATGGTAACCTCCTTACATACAGTTAAATAGAAATCGTACATAAAACAGGAGAATATCGTATATACAACTAACGTGTATGTAAGTACCGTGAGTAGCATGATCTAATTAACATTCTATTTGGCTTCGTGCGGCTGCCAAAAGAGAATTGCATAGCAGAATAGTAATGGACAACGAGCTACATCAAATGCCGTGTAAAATCCATTTTGTGTAGGATTCAGCGTATCAATTGTCAGCGCTGTTTAAGGGCAATCTCATTGGATTGATGAAGAACTCCCACACTTTGAATTCAAACCTATTTTTTACGACTTAACGGAAAAGGTATGCGTTTGGGGTTAGAAGTTGTGTGTTTCTATATCTATAAATTTTATTCTCCGTAATGGCTGGATTTTATTAAATGTGGTTTTATTGTGGTGGTTTTAGCTTTGTTTGATATTAACCTGTCCAGCCGTTTGAAAGTTATTCGTTCTTTTCCGAATGGACAATTGATAAAGCAGACGACTTACTGCATTTTTGAGCCTTATTCTTCATCATTATCAGCCTATCATGTTTCTAATGTAGGGACGCAGGCCAAAGAGGTCACAGAGAGAGGATGGGTCCTAATCCACTATGCTAGCTAGTGGACGTAGTGGACGTAGGTATATTGCCTATTGATGCTATGGGGTTAAAAATATACTGGGCTATTGAGGTTAACAACTTGTGGATAAGGAGAATAGATCCATAGGATAAGACACGGCACCTGCCTCTTCTTGTCTCATCTCAAAATTAAGTATTTTTATTATTAAGAGCCTTATTAGAAAATGCAATCGTTAAATTTTAGGTATCTGTCACGTAACGTAGTAGCCTTGGAATAGTTACTGTGTCTTTTGTTTTTTACTATCCAGATCAAAATCACGATTTCGTCAATTGGAGCTAATATAATCTGCTGAGTTTTTCCGAAAGAAAATGGCATGTCGTTTTTATTCTTATGAATTTAGTTGTTGATAAATTATTATTAAAATATATTAATGTAATTCTTTTGACATATTCATAATCTAATTTAATTTTGCACGCATTTACGGCTGTTAATGGATGGTTAATGAATGGAGTTATATTTTAAGACCTTGTAGTTTTTGCTTGCCAATGGGTATTGGCAAGCAAATAAAAACTTTGACCTTGACTAAATTAGAAGTCATTATAAATAAAACAGTTTTATTTATTGCAGAAATTGAATTTTCTACAGATCTTTCTATAAGATAGAATCAGAACGCTAAAAATTCATTTTTTTCGTTACTCTTTTCGTCAAAAAATTTGAGACGGCGTAGACTTAGCTCTTCTTAAGGATTGCCTGTGTCGGGGATGTCATGGAACACACACAAAGACACGGGCAATACCCAGAATCAGAATCCCAGTGCAGATATTTAAATTTATCATTTAAACATCTGCCCGGTCGGAAACCGGTCCCAGGATCTCTTGCTTAGGTAAGAGGAAGACGTGCTATACCACTGACACAACCATATTATGGAAACTTATTTGAATCAACAAGTATGATAAATTTAATAAATAGTTTTTTTTTTCTAATCCCCCTATTAAAGAACTGATAATCTTCAAACGAATTAACAAATCTTCCTGAATCATAGCTAAGAATACTCTTGATCAAGTTACCTTTCAAAAAATAAAAAATAAATCGAAACCATTTCAGCCGTTTGGGAGCAACAATGCCATGGAGAGACACAGATACACACGTTAAACTTATAACACCCTTCTGTTTAGGGTAAAAAAAATATTTTTTTACAAAATATTTGTAATGTTCTTTTCCTAATTCGTTCTGCTAAGATGTCATATCAAATCAGATATATTAATTATATTTTTAGGAAAATATTGTTTCTGTTAGAACTTCCGCCTTGAAATGCACTAGAGTACCAATATTTAATAAAGACTGGATTAACTCCAACTGCGGGTAGTTAGCAAGTTTCCAGGAGCCGGACGGACTCATAACGAAGTTTATGTTGACGATATAACATAACGTGTAGATACTTCGGCACTGGAAAGCATTTAAGTTCTAAATTACTTTAAATTGGGAATATAATACAATATCACAATTCTTTATTGATATTATCGAGCGGACATTACAAGAATAATACATTTTTGTTATTATGTCAATCGGAACTTCTCGTGGATTATTTTATTTAAGTAGATAAAATTAAGTACCTTTTGCTCGACGTTTCGACCACGTTTCAATGGCCGTGGAGAAAAACATAATAAACATCCAAGAAAACATTAATAAAAAATTAAATATAACTATAATATACCTTTATAACTAATGGTCTTTTAGTTTATATTTAGTTATCTAGTTAAGATTTTAAGTTTTCGTTAATTTTCTGTTTTATAGGTTGTAAATACATAATAAAATTTTGTATTCACTATGTGTATTTAAAAAAAAAAAAAAAAAAATATTTTACAGAAGGGCTGCTTTTGTTCTTTAGAGGTCGGCAACGTATATGTATGTGATGCCCTTTGTGTTTCAGTTATCCATAGGTGACGGTGGTCACTCACAATCAGGCACCCCATTAGCTAGGCGGCCATAACGCTAAGAGCGATATTATTTGTGGTGTATGGACGGTGGTGTAGAATGAGTTTTGAAAAGTTTGATATATAGTAACCAAAATTAACATACATATTTATATGTTACACCCTTTTCTGGTAACCCAATTTTATTAAGCATTATACCAAAATTGATAATTATTACTCAATGATCTCATCTTCTGATGATTTGATGATTTTACATTTGTTACTTACACACTATACAGAAACTGATATGGCACTAAACCTACGCAATTTTATAGCACTTTGACTTTGCATCCATCAAATTATTTAAACAAAATTTAAATTAATCAAGACAATGAATAATTTTCTGAGTATAAAATAATTATTTTACGGTTGGCCTCTTTTTCTTAAGACACAACAAAGCCTCGTGGTAGAGATTATTACATGAATTCGAAAGTTGGTACGATGTTTTATACGCAAACTCTATTTTTCATGTATTTTCACTCAGTGTAAAGTTTAGAGGCAATCCTAACTATTTTACAGTTTCTGTGGCTTATCTCTTTACTTTATTTTATCCTCTTGGATAGTGTCACGTCAGTGACGTTGTTCGTTCGAACTCAGACCTTGCGACCCCTATATCTTTGCAACTCAACAACCGATTTAACCCATATTCAAACTTAAAAATTCTATTGACATGAACCACAAAATTTCATCAAGGTCTGATCAAGGATGCGCATGTTATCGCCGAACATACATGGAAACGCCGACGTTCCATTGTAATCTGAGAACTATATTCACTCGGTCAAAAAAAGTTAGTTGACGATTCTTCAATAAATAAAGAAAGTAGCTTAATTTTTAGACCATTGTTGTTCGTACATTACGTTCACACATTTTTTAAGTAGGTTATAACTGGGGGATAAACGTTTGGGCATTTACTATCTTTAATATAACGTTGCAAAACGTTTTATAGCAAGTTTAATGTTGAGATGTTTTATTTTGGCGAAGAAGATCGAAAAGTCTTCAAGTTATTTTTTAATCTTCTCTGTCATCCCATAAAATATTAATTCTTCACTACCAGACTTACGCAATATGAGTAAGGGTCAGCCATTAATGTAACTCACCGAGTTGGCGGAAGGTTCCGTCTCATGGTGGTAAGTGGAGAGGTGTCTGATTGGTCCCGCCATGCCTTCTTCCGACGCTACATGCCTTTAGCTCACATCTCTTTAACTCAGCGCCACACAAGAGCGCAAACTGTCTCTTTCACACCAAACTGCTCGAACTATCATGCTTAACACTTTAGTTCAACAACTGTTCATATAACACTTTATAATCTGATGTTTTATGAATAGGATGGCAAGTAATAAGTACTTAATACAATTTTTTCGATGTTTTCTTGTACAAGTCACCTGCAAAAGTTCATTTGCATATATGGCTATTCCTTTCGATTGATGATACAATGATAACATAATAACGCATTGCCAATACTTTTAACGAAAATGTTGGTAGCTTTGTACCCTAAATGAATCTTTGTTTTTCGACGAAAATATTGTCGTATGAAAACCAGTTACAACATTTTCCAGGAACAAAATATTGTATTCAGTTGTCACCATGTGGTCGTCCGTGCTTACTTTACACATTCTATAAACGTATATATATTAAACGTGTTTGGTTTTTATTAGAAATATTTTATTGCGTGGCTTGGTTGCTCGTGTTTTGGAATCGGAGCTTCAAAGTGATTACGGATTTTTTGTCTGTCTGAATATTTATAAGCGTTCGTGTGATTTGTAGGAGTTTACCAATGTCAAGATATTAATGTTTTTGCTTCAATGGTTATATCTAATATCAATGCATATAATGACTGAATGATGATTTGGGTGTCTTCAAGTCGCGAGTGAATCGGTTTCTTCTGGGTATACTCCATCTAGACCACATCATCTCTTAATATCAGGCAAGAAGGAGGTCAAACGCAACATAAATAACAATAAAATAAACAAAAAACGATTACGTACGAGTCTTACGTTGTTAGCGCAATTAACTTTACTGCGCATTTAACATATGATAAGGCGCAACAATAAGCATTGCCGCATTTAACGTGAAAATGCACGGCAGTACGCTGCCGAGTGATAGTGGGCTTGAGCATTTCAATTATTATCAGTCTCTAGACCTTCGACGGTTTCTGGATTAACAAGCTTTTATTATATCTCAAACCTATTATCTTACTATATCGTACTATCCTATACTGTATCCTAATATTCTACTAAATCCTACTATAATATTATAAACGCAAAAGTGTGTTTGTTGGTTTTGCTTGTCCTATTTCATGCAGCAACAGAGCAACGGATCAACGTGACTTTAGGGTATAGTTTATGGGTTGGGGAATGACAGGCTACTTTTTGACCTGGAAAAAAATAGTTTCCTGTAAAATTTTCCAAGCGGGAAAAATCGCGGAGCTCAGTTAACTATTATATGTAGCTTAGTTTATCTTTTTAGGGTTCCGTACCCAAAAGGTGTGAACGGAACCCGTTTACTAAGCCTACGCTGTCTGTCCGTCTGTCCGTCCTAGGTTTGGACGGTCGTATCTAGCAGTGTTGGTTAGCAGCAGTTTGTTGTCCATGTAAAATTAAATTAAATTCTATTAGGCGATCGTGTAGGCAGTTTATTCAAGAGCTGTCGGAGTAACATTTAGTACAATTTATTTTTAAAATGAAATTGATACCAAAATATATTCATTTATTCAACGAATTTTTAAGATCCCTTAGATAACATAGAAAATAAAGAGGTATTTTTACTTAAATTTCTGTGAACTCTATTCATAGCCATACTCGACCCACGTTAAGAAATGTTTTCACAGCTAAAATAACATTGTAAAAATTTGAACAAAATATAATTTTCTTGATTTTACTGTAATATATCGGCTATAGCTAAATTTTGACTTTCAGAAAACTAGCTAAAGTGATCAGTCTATGTTTTTCATTCAGTTTTACAATTTCATTGCAGCCTCAGCACGCTTCTTAGCGTACAAGTAATAAATGATGACAATGCTTCTAAAAATTTATAGGAAACCGTGGTCAAGTTCAATTTATTATGAATATTGAAAAAATAATCGTCAACGAAACTACCTCTTAGTTAAAGGCTGAACAGCGCTTAGAAAATAATTGTACAATCTTATAGAAACTGCAAAAAATGAATGTACTCCCCAAAAATAACCTATTAAAGTTACAGGTTGGGTTTTATAAAACAAAAATGAGATGAGACGAGGGCGCCGCAGATCTCCTATCTCAAATTCAATTTAATAGGATTAGCCGCGGTAATTTTGTTACATTTTTATGAATAACATGAAATATGAGAAATTGTCGTATTTAACAATATCACAGAGATTAATTGTAGCAGAGAATAAGGGAACCGCAAACTGACCCTAATATGAAATGTTAAATAATTATGACAAATGTGCAAAGTTCAAATGTCGTACAGCACACTCATCCGTTTTCACCAGATTGGGGTAAGAATGGGTTCGTCATGGGCCGTGATTTGCTTTGTGTTTTCAACCATAACGTTTTGGGTCAAGTCCATAATAGGTTGGGGTTACGGAATATTGTAAACGGATATGAACTAAAGTTGTAATTGAGTTAAACAGGACCGATTAGGCAGACTTGGGAATAGTGGAGAGATATGGCTAGTCCTAAAAGATACAGTTGTAAACTTTCGTGAAACAGTAAGCGCACTTATTTTATAAATTCAAAAATGTATGTGTGTGTCTTAGTGTCTTTATTTCCACTTAATTCCATAAATTATTCTTATTATTTTAGCGGTTGCACGGATTTTTGTGTAGAGGTAGCGAGATTCCCGCATAAACACATAAAATACTATATGTGTCAAAATTAACAAAGGTTAAAGATAGTTATTGAAACCGCGTAACTATATTAAAATACCTTCTCTTGAATCAAAATCGTCAATTATTTTGAAGCAATTGCATTTTCCAGTTTAACCTAATCATACAATAAAATATATTTGAAGATGATTTTTTTTTGTTTCTGGACACGTTTGTGCAAGTGTAACGAATCTGGCCGGCTTTGTTAATAAATCTCATTTGTACCCTTACACCAGACGCACAAACTTAATAATTAAATGGGTTCATATAAAGCGATACGGTTACGGCACGAGTTTGGTTGAGCAATTATTGACTGAGCCTTATCTCGACAATCGTAATTATATTCCATTTATGCCAAACATTTGTTCAAGAACTTTGTGCCCGCGATATTATTTTAACAACATTAAGATAACAAAATGTCGAATTGCCAATGAAATTTTGTTTCAAGACTGACTCCCGTAATGACTCCCGAAAATTACTTTCAAAATGTTAAGTTGTGCGCTCGCGCTACGCTCGTAGCTGCTACGATGCTACGGCGCTACGGTAACGGCGTTACGCGCTACGGGCTACGAGCGGCGGCGGGTCGCAGCGGCCGCTAGCGCGCGACTGCCGCAGCGTACCGCCCGGCTCGACGGCCTTGCTGTGCCGGGAGAGTGCGGAGTGTGCCGTAATTATTCACTCAATACTTCACCTGCGTTTTCTGAAATCAGCAAACAATAATAATTAACACAAGAAGAAAACCACTTCTAATGTAAAAAGTAAAAAAATATTATCGTCACTTGTTCATTCATTCATCAAGTCATAATTATTTATCTAAATACAAGTAGCGCCCTGTGGTTTCACTCGCTATCCTACGGAAGCAGTTTTTTTTCCAGCAAAAAAGTAGATTGTTAATCCAGGGTAAAATTTCCATATCAGGTTTAATCCAAATGCGTTAACTCGCTTCTAAAGTTAAAAAAAACGCCACTTTGTATTTAAGATGTAATTATGTATCTAAATGCATATAGTGTCCCACGGCTTTACCCGGTATCATGCGGAAAAGGTTTTTATTTTTCAGTATTGTTGTGTTGTGTGTTGTAGTGTTTGTAATACTTTTTTAATTGTTACCAAATGTGTACTGAAATAAAAACATAATCATGTTGTGTATACATATTTAGGAATATGGTTTAGTTCAAAATTGTACAAGTCATCTACTAGTTTTAAATTGTTTTGACCATATTTTGTTTTGTGTGCCAATAAACTAAATAAATAAATATAAGTATAAAAAGTAGTAACCCCTATATCATATTTCATCCATCAAATCCGTTTAGCCGTTGATGAAATATGAACAATTTTGGAAACATTTTTAAATAAACACTTAGGCACTTAAAAACATTCGAAATTATAATATTAGTGTATATTTTCACGATGATGTCGACCCACATAATGTCTCCGTGAACTTATGACACGCTGAATGCGTCATGATAGCAAAGTTAAGGTTAACCTTTAAATGACTTATTTTTATCTTCGTCTTATATTAGGTATACAGGGTTATTTGTGATTAACTAACCACACGTAAGCAAATTCCATGAATCATAACAAGCTACTCGAATTTAAATTAAAAATTGGAGTGGTGTTGTGTTGTCAAGATCAAGTGAGGGTAGACGAATACACAATAACCGCTCGTATTGCCGGACTCACCTCCAGTTTTCAATCAGCTCGTGACCATGGCTATTGTAATATGGTCAAAACGTCGAGTGGAAGGTACCTGTTTTTACCTTAATAAAATAATGCGCGATTAGTTCCGATAGACATTTAGGATGTATAATTAACATGTGGTCAAATCGCGAAAGTTTAAAAAATTACGTTTGCTAAAGTTCGTAATTTAAGTATGTTAGTATTCTACACTTTATGTACGGAGTAACAAGTAGGACGTACTGACCCTGTTGCGTGTGAAAGTGCGGCTGCGGTCAGTGCGGGATCGAGGGAAATGTGCGAAAGTGTGGTAATAAAAAATGCGTTGAATGCGGCCGCTATGTCATTTATCACTTGCCATTGACAGCTAAAACACCCTGAGCCCTATTCTGGCGAGATTATTTCAGCTTCTGTATCTCAATCACAGACCTACTACCTATAGATTTTCAATGAGCGTGGCTAGCTCAGTGCCTCTCGCTTCAACAAGGTGTGTTGCCACATTAAAATTATTTGCTTTAAGTTAGGGTAATTTACATACTAGACGGGTAGTGAATCTCTTCAATGAGTAATTTTGGAAACTTTGGAAAATCTTGTGAGATGGAAGGATATCTGAAAAATACTTATGAACAAAAGAAATTAATATTAAGATCCAAATCCATCCGTTTAAAGGTAAGACAGCTTTAAACGGCTGTATCTTTCGCGCCGTAATATCGTCAGTTGAAACTTACACAGAATATGTAATGTTACGACGGATTAACTAAGAAATATAATTAAGTCAAAACTAAAGAGGGTACACATCCACACATACAACAAACGTTTTTGTTAAGGTATTTTTGTATTTGCTCTGGTGTAAAAACCAAACGGTACGTAACGGTAATCGGTACAAGCGTCAAACTTGGCGGATTATAGTGCACACCCTAAAGTAAAACAACAAATAATAAATACTGGCTGCGTGCGAGTCAGTCACACATTTCTGTTTCCCACAAGTTAAGCAACGTCGGGCGCGGTTGATACTTGGATGGATGACAGCCTGGGTGTGATGTTGTGTATTTGCACTACTTTTTGTATTTTGTGACGGTACAGAACCCTCAGTGCACGAGCCTGACTCGCACTTGGCCAGTTTATTTATTTTCATGGATGGAATTATGGATAACATCCCAATTAATGAGATACTTAGATAAAACTCTTTATTATTTACAGTACTCATATCACACACGATAAATCAGACTTCAAAAAAAGATTATTTTGTTTTATTTGAACAAAATCACGCTGATGATGATTTATGATGATATATTTTCTTTGATTTAAGTACATTTAAGTGTGTTTATTAGACCCTGAGCAGCTGCAGTTGCTCAAAAATATAATTTTTCCCTTTCTGATATTGGATTCGGCATTGAAATGACTGGAACAAATTCTACTATGTTTTCCTGGCACCCAATTTTCACAACCAGTAGCATTGATCCATTTTATTCGTTAGCCAGGATCAGTTGGAAACCTGCAGAACGAATAATTTATGTTAATTGTGGTGGGTAATTTCATTTATAAACTGGCAACATTGATTGTTATTCTTCTCAGTTAATATTTTGATAAAACTCATAGGAAATACCACAAATCGACCAAAAAACGGACTAATTATGAATAAAATATTTACGCATTGATATCCTGAATTTATTTAGGTGATCATTACAAGCTCTATATGTTTACTTACGTGTGAAATGATATTTCATCGTTTTTTCTCTCACTGCGGTACTTGCAGCCCAAAATGATACAACCAACCATTGTAAATGTTTGTTTTACAATTATTTCTAAGACGAAACACGCATTTATCACATAAAATCACCAAAAAAATGCAATAAACAATATTCAGACCCGTTTTGTTTGGCACAGAACCGTCAGATTTTGACATTTCTGATCCAAAAAACAGGCCACGCCGATAAGGACAAAAAAGTCTTGTTATGTCCTTTTTGTACTTGTGCTGAGCCATATCAATTTGTCTCTTTCATTTGCTTTCACTGAAATATATTGCCGATCTGTATATCTGTGATCTCAATAGAAATGTCGTTTTAGTGACCGAGATTAACACGAGCGCGCCAGAATAGGACCAAGAGCGTAGTATTTTTTTTTTTCATATCGGGCTGGCTAACGTTTGACAGCAATCTCACCTGATGGAAAGATGCGATGTGGTCAAAGATCGAACACGTTTGCCTAGTAATAATAACCTACTAACCCTAGAGTGTTCAACACTAAAAGATTGTAGATAGATAGATAGAAACTCTTTTATTGTGTACACCAGAAATTAAAATTCCAAACACAGAAAACACTTTCGAGCCAGTGCCGCAAGTGGTGGTCTTATCGTTAAAAGTGATCTCTTCAAGGCAACCATTGTAAAACTGTGGAAACACAGATAGCGGCAAAGCGTTAGCAGTGAGTTACGTATGTTGCGTGTTGGTAAAGTTTTATTTATTTGCAAGTTTTTTTTCTTGTTTTAATTAATGCCTTGCAGTATTTTATAACATTACACAGTCAAATTTTTTTTTCCTAATTTCAACGTTTTTTTATACTTAACTTGTTAGTCAAAATGAGCCAGCCGTTTAAAATAAGATATTTAAAATTATGAATATGAGGTTAGTGCAAACCAAAAGTAGACTCATACCAAACTGACTATTAAGGTAAGCTAGACATTATTATAACACCATATACTTTAAATTAGTCGTTCACTATTTTTTACAGACAAACATGCATGTTTGTAAATCAATTACTATTAGCAAAAATAATTAGAGATTCATCATCATTATGATTCTATCATGTTCCCATTATTGGAACACCGGCCTTCTCTCAGAGAGAGAGAAAGAGGATATGCTGATCCACCATGCTGGCCCAGTATATGTTGGTGAATATTGTATGTTTTTGAACTTTTTGAGGTTATTGAACATACTGGTTTCCTCACGATATTTTCCTTCACCGCTTATGATCGATGGTATTGAAACTGAAGATAATTTTAGTAAGCACCAATTAAGTAATTAGTGCAGGGCCGAGGATCGAACCGGTTGCTGTAAGATTGTAAAGCGCACAAGCTACCGCTGGACTACCATCGCTCTTCAGTCTCATGATTCACTCAAATAATTCGTCTTTGCAACACAGTTCAATTTATAAGCATCAAAGTAATCACTCAGTTTACTCATCACAAAACTACCTGGCGATGTCAAAAAGTACATATACTTTCAACTATAACGTAATATTAAAATCTTTTTTGTATATAGACACCCAGTAATAGGTACTCTCCGATCCATTAAACAAAGCGTGCGGTAAAAAGCGTATTGTTACAGGGAATCAGCGAACATTTTGTTAGTTGTATTATAGGTTTCTATAAATAGTCAAAACTGGGATACAAAAACAAGCCTATAATTAAATATATTTTTTTTAGTTAAGGGACAAGCCATTTTACTGATACAGTTACACTTATCTGTCACTAGATATTTTACAGAATTTTATTTTCTATGTGTTATATTTTTCAGCAGGCTATGGAGAGTGCTATGCTTGGCGTTTCTCTGAGGGATCGTATCCGGAACCAAGTTATTCGCCAGAGCAACAAAGTGTCAGAAATAGCTCAGCGTATTAGCAAGCTGAAGTGGCAGTGGGCCGGTCATATTTGTCGCAGAACCGATAACCGTTGGGGTAGACGTGTTCTAGAGTGAAGACCACGAATCGGTAAACGTAGCGTAGGACGTCCTGAGGCTCGTTGGAGTGTCGATTTACGTAAAACAGCTGGCAGTGGCTGGAAGATAAAAGCCGAAGATCGAGCTGCGTGCCTTGGGCGAGGCCTATGTCCAGCAGTGGACTAGTATAGGCTGATTATGATGATGATGAATATTTTTATACTAATGGTCTAATGATTTATAATATGCATTCATACGCAAGTAAGCAAGTCTCTCTTACTGCGTATAGAATCTTCCCTACTAACGTTTTATCTTCGTTTCCAATACATTTCAAAAGGCGGATTAGGCACTTTCGCGACTCCACAGGAAAGTAGGTCGTTGTTATGGATTGTCTCGTATTGTCAAGACAATGTATTGAAAGATGCTAAATATTTGACGATGCTTTGTAAAAGACACGCTAATCACAAATTCCAGCCCGGTAATAAACTGTTTGGCGGAGTTTGCCTAACATTTCTTTAATATACATCTTAAGGATAATTACATACCTACTAAAACATATGTAAAACATAATTGAACTGTGACTTTTAAAATGATCAGGTAAGGTAGTAAGGTTGAATTATCAATTGAATGTTTCCACACATGGGTTTACTTAAATTTGTAATTTGGGTCTACGCCAATGTTTAAATATATTTTTTTACTTTCATGTTTTTATTTACTTCAAACACTTGATTTTTAGAGTTCCGTAAACGGTGTCAATATTACTAAGACTACAATGTCTGTCGGTCCTACATTTTATCAGCTGAATCTGACCATAGCCAGTTAAAATTTTCACGGAATATCTAATGTTACAGCGAACTAACTAAAACATTATAATAAAAACAAAAAGTAAAGGCGGGTGCTATCGAACTGAATGAAAGGAAACACATGTTTTGGGTGCGGAATCTTCACGTGAGTCTGACTCGTAACAGATGGATGCCTATTTTTTAGATTGTTTTTTTTTTCAATGATAAATTTATTAGATAAATTTAAATTATATTTTGTTGTATACTGTTTGTTGATCCTTAAATAAATTGAAAAAAAAAAAAACTTTGAATTTTTGCTAGTTCAAAATTACGTGACATACATGACATTGGGTCTCCTCAACATATAGGTATTACGAGTAAATGTTAGGTAAGGTGTACCATTACCAAACAACCGAATCCAAAGCTTTTGCGTATGGAAAATAATAAAAGCTAATACGTCTATCGCATGTTTATGACAGTGTAACAAGAGTCCTGAATTGTTTTGGCAATAATGTATCAACTTTAGTGGCTGAACCTACAAACGATCAAATATTTGTACATTGAAGCTCACGCCATCTCGGGGGAAATCCAAAGTTGTCTTGTCAGAGAGAACAGAACATGTGGAGCGCAGAAAATAAGGAAACTACGTAGGCGTACTGCGTAGAATTGTACTTACAAAAGCCATAAGTAAATATAAATCACACATTGCCTAAATACACAGATGTTTGGGTAATATACGTTTATTTAAAAAAATCGTGACTAAACAGGTAAACAATATTTTTTCAAGACATTTCTTTAGGGTTAGGTTATAGATTAACTGCGGCAGTTATCATTTAAATTAAGTGGTGTAAATGAGTGATGAAGTTGAGTTAACGTTAATGTAGAAAAATATGAACATCTAGCATATATTTTTACCCAACTGCATAAGAAGGGTAATGTTTTCGGGTCTATGATGTGTGTTTTTATATTAAGTATGTCATGTAGCATAAATTACTTGACAGATTGAAGTGCAAGGCAAGGTGAAGTTAGACTCTCGAAGGGGTACGCTGCCAACTGGTAGTAGAAAAAAATTAAAATCAAAATACTTTTATTACTGCAAAACACATCAGTACATTAAAACAAGAAAATATCCTATTAGAAACATTATATAAACAAATAGAAGTAAACGTGCGTTTTTAGAGATTTGTATCCTAAATGGAAGTATCTGATGATCCTCACATTAGGCACAGCATGTATCGTGAGGACCTGAGTGGGATTGAGCATATTGTATTTTGTTTAGTTAATAGAGGTAATTCAGTTAAAAATACAACCTAATATTGCAGTATCATATAGGCTACCTGTTTCAGTCGAGGTTTAATAATGATATCATTTGTCTACCAACTACACTTCAATACAACAGTTATCTAGTACTATCTAGAAGTATCTATCTAGTGTAGTAGTTATCTAGGCTATAATATATAGTAAGCAATGTAGCTGTAATATTTGGCTCGCAATTTTCTATTATTTTGAAAGCGTCGAGTAAAATTTTGGGTAAACACTGGGGTATTTTTTTGGGTCACTGCTTTTAGACGGTTGACAAGGAAGACGCCTCCTCAAATAACCTAAGCCGCTGTGTACACAAATACTGTTTTGTATTTAACGCAATATACGTGTACCTACATTTCAGCCATTTAAGGGGCTTAACAGAGCGTCTAATTTTGACAACTTTGAGCCGCCAAAACATGAAAAGTTTACTTTTAGATAAGGTAAACAAGGGTGATATGGCAAGGTGCGAACGCATCTGGCCTAAATCAGGCTTTTAGTCGAACTCACCCAGCAGGCGACCTTGTCGCCCTTTTTTAACCGACTTCCAAAGAGGAGGAGGTATTTTTTTAATGTTTGTTACCGCAGAACTTATGCCTGGGTGAACCGATTTTGATGATTATTTTTTTATTCGAAAGCTGATACTTCTCATTTGGTCCCATTTAAATTTGGTCCAGTTCTAATTAAGTCGGTTTTGTTGTATTTTGACTACCTATTTGATAGTTCATTGTTGTCGCTACAAGTTTCTTAGTGTGCATGAAAAATTAATTGAAATGAAGTGAACTGTACTTACCTATAGTTTTTGCGTTAAGTGGTTTAGCGGTACCAATGTAGATTTTTTTAATGATAAGTGTAGACATATGAACACACGAACGATAATTGTACATGAAAGATGGGGCGGAGCGGTAGCAGGGCGATGGTGGCCAAGCGGTAGCATGGGCGCTTTACAATCTGACGGCACCCGGTTCGATCCTCAGCTACACCAATGACTTATTAAGTAGATATTTAAATAAATTATGTGCAGTTTCGATGCCATCACTCAAAAACGGTGAAGTAATACATCGTTCTTCATCATCTCTTATTTTAAAGTCGATATTTTAAACATAATAATAATTTATTTTATTTTGTTGACATACTAACTAGTTTCAAGAATTAATTTGCTCTGACAGCTGCCACACACCATTCAGACAGTTTCTGACATTGTAAAATGTTGAATGAGACCCACGAATTCTGATCACTTTAGCTTGGTTTTTAAACGTAAGAACGTAGCAGGTGTTCTTACGTTTAAAAACCAACCCGATATACTCGTACTTCAGTGAAATATCAAAAGAAGATGTTTTTATTAAGCTTTTTACAATATTATTGCAGCTGTTAAACCCAACAAATTCTTGGACCGAGGTGACTAATAATATAATGTATTAAAAGACTCTATAGAAATTTATTTATAATTTATTAAAATATCCATAGTTACAAATTAAATTTTACAATAACAGAAAGAAGTGTGTATGGAGAAAAAAAAATAACAACAAAAAAAACTTATCTATTAATTCGCTACCATTGGAATTTGTTCCCAAAATGTTGGCCCCATTGCCACAATTTATGGCAATGCTTACCCTTTGAGGAAAGTAGATGCCAGAATTTTGGAATGCCGTTGATTGTAAAAAAATTGAGATTTAATAAAAACAAACAAAAAGGTACCTATTCTTTTTAAGGTTTGGAGGATGAAATGGTGAAAATGTGATGGCGAGCTGCCACCTTAATAAGTAATTTAAAAACTATTAGTACCAAAATTAAGCTTAAAAGCGAAAGAGGATTATTTTATTACCAAAATGTTTCATTAGTTTGAAAAATTAATCCCTATTAAAAGTTTAAAACTGGGGTCAGCTGTTATACTAAATTTAGTTGTTTCAGAAAGCACTTATTGGAGTTATAAATTATCCTAATAGTTAGTGCTATTTATATACTGGGTTTTGCCCCATTCTACCTATAATTTAATTATTAAAGACGCATGATCCTATTTTCCTGTATATTTTTACATGATCTCGTAATAAAATACGGGAAAAAATTATACTATGCAAAAACGTAAACAAGGAAAAGTCAGAAAATCTGATACCTTTTAATACCTGATTGACAGTCTCGGAATAGCTTTATTTATTCAATACATTGAATAGTGACATGGGAAATTCTATAAGGAAATGAGACATTTGATGTAAAATATCGAGGTAACTGTATTCTTGCGGAAAAAAAACCACGACAAAGTCAAAATTGAAACTTTGAAGTATGAAAAACCTACTCATAGAATTTGCCAGTCTATTTAAATAAGTTTGTAGGTTTTTACAGCGTTTGTATATCAAAGATATTTCGCAAGTATATGAGGTTGGCTCAAACATGTTTATTTACAATAACCTAAATAACATTCCAATAAATAAATAAAAACCACATATTAATACCTAACTACTAAACTAATCTATCAAACCACTACCAGTGGGAATCATCCCCAAAATGCTGGCCCCATTACCACTTTGTATGGCAATGCTCTCTCTTTGAGCAAAGTAGAGGCCAGCATTCTGTCGCAAGTCATCCGTTATAATTTCATTGAAGATCATTATCCGACTTTTAACACTGTCCTGGGATCACCAATCTACTAACGTTAAAATAATATGCCTTATTTTTTAGGGTTCCGTACCCAAAGGGTAAAACGGGACCCTATAACTAAGGCTCCGCTGTCTGTCTGTCTGTCCGTCTGTCCGTCTGTCCGTCTGTCCGTCTGTCCGTCTGTCCGTCTGTCCGTGCGTCTGTCACCATGCTGTATCTCATGAACCGTGACAGTCAGACAGTTGAAACTTTTACACATGATGTATTTCTGTTGCCGCTATAACAACAAATACTAAAAAAAATAGAATAAAATAAATATTTAAGAGGGCAACCATACAAAAAACGTGTTTTTTTGCTCGTTTATGCTCGATATTGATAACGGCAACAGGTAGACGCTTGAAATATTCACAGAACTTTAGTTACATATTGACTTTAAAAATAAATAATTAAATTCAAATAAAATTAATATGTAAGGGGGCTCCCATACAACAAACGTGATATTTATGCTCGTTTTCGCTCGATATTGATAACGGCAAGAGATAGACGCTTTAAATATTTACAAAATATTTAGTTGTATATTGACTTTAAAAATAAATAATTAAATTAAAATAACATTATTATTTAAGGGGGGCTCCCATAAAACAAACGTGATTTTTTGCCGTTTTTATAGAAAATGGTGCGGAACCCTTCGTGCGCGAGTCTGACTCGCACTTGGCCAGTTATTTATTTCTTATTCAACAAGGCAATCACAGGTCCCTAATGTAATCGAAATTGCACCGAGTTGGAATCCCATAGGAAATGAAAGATCAATTCCAGTTTTAGGCTTTCAAAGCTTCGTTTGAATACAAGCTTCTGTGTAGAGTATAGGGATTACGTGATTCTGATTTGCATGTTTGTGATATCATGCAAATCAGGCATCAGGTTTGTGTGGGAACTTTAATATTCAGACTGTGATTAAATCGTATCAATTTACAAAATGCGAACAAAATATTATACATAGAACAAAAAACGTAGTTACAATGGTACTAAGTTATTTTACACTCTACAAGTTTATAATAATATCCTGGATACTATAGTGAAAATTATGATTTACTTATGTACAAATATCTTACAGAATGATGAGTTTAATTTGGATAAACGAATATGTAATGAGAGTAAGCTTCTTCGGCAAAATGAAAAATAGCAACAAGAAAATAACTTCAAAACATTTGCAATGTTCTCTAAAGATATTGTGACCAATCGGTTTTTTTCACACAGATTTTTATATTTAACAAAAATGTTTAAATGTTGTGGGAAAGATAGTTACGATGTAAACAGAATTTTACTCTCAAATCTGAAATATTTGCATAGTGAATATACAGAGCAGATGGCGGAGTAATTACAGGATCCTTCCTGTAGCACATTTTGTACTGAAATACATCTTCGATAGAATTTAACTATGTAGTGTGATTGATTCTATTGACTATATATGATCCTATACCTCTTTTTTATATCCTCTCCATGTGGCCTGGAAGATATCGTTAGCAATAAGGCCGCCAGTTGTTGACTAGTACTATACTACATCGCCATACTAGTTTTGTTATTTTTATTCTAAATATGTCACTTCTGGCGTGGACCATAAGGAGCCTAGTTATGTATCAATAAATAACACAGTTAAACCTTACATGCTAACATGAAGAGAGCGTTAAATATAGTATGTATAAGACAGAAGTAGATAATAATATCGAGTAGATCGCATAACCTATAGTTACAAGTATGCGACAAAACCGCTACCTTGGTCTACCTGTTGCGGTGAGGGGTGTATTTCCGTCGCCTACCACCACACTCTATCAGAAACGGGCTCTTTGATTCTATCACAACGTCGAGTCGTTGATCATGATCCAATTATGCTTGGCTGTTAATTTTTGAGACGTATTTAATTTTAAGGTTTTTGTGTAAACGTATATTCAGAATTAAAGGCACGTATTTGTCATTTTAGTAGACGTAAAAAAACAAAAAACTGCTGGTATAATAAATATTTTTAAGCTTTTCAGTAATCATAAAAATTTCAGATCATTTTTGCTTTTACAATTTTATATTATTTTTACAGAGCGTTTTTGGAATGTGAAAGTACCTATCCATACCTATTCAGGTTTACACGACACGGTGGTATTCGAATCCGAAAGGAGGTAATTGTACTCATCATTATCCTCTGAAATTGCAAAATCAGCTGAATCATAGAAAAATTTCATTCACACTAATTTGACTAATATATTGTCAGTATTGTTTTGTAGGTATGTAAACTACAAATGTTATATAATTGTTTCTAAAAATGTGTTTGTAGTTTATCGTCCAAAA
Organism: Agriopis leucophaearia; assembly: GCA_949125355.1. Taxonomy (NCBI): domain Eukaryota; kingdom Metazoa; phylum Arthropoda; class Insecta; order Lepidoptera; family Geometridae; genus Agriopis; species Agriopis leucophaearia. The sequence continues at coordinate 8,127,492 of OX421262.1, forward strand.
GTTTACAGTAGTGTACCCATTTGAGGAAATAAATGATTTGATTCACACTAAATTACATGCACTTATGAAACAGTTGTATTTTTTTGCTATTCCAGGGTTAGGCTTATAGTAAATGTTGTTCATAATGATAAGTACATTTCGGCTGCTTCCTTTTCGGTTTAAATTAAATAAAAATATTTATTAAGACAAGTACGAGGTACATAGTACAGTTATATGTTAGTGAGATCACTTGTTATTCAATCAATCTTAACGCCCTTAATAATTAAACTACAAATACAATTTATAAGTAATTAAACATTGTATTTACTTATCTACAACCTTTAGGTCAGCGTACGCTGATAAATATGCCAATCTGCTTATTTCTCTCCGACATGTTTTACTAATACGGTTATTTAGTATAGAAAAATAACTTATATCATTATAAAACATAGCCTACTCAGAGATAATTTAGCATTCTAAAAGTGAAAGAATTTTTAAAATCGGGCAGTAGTTTCGGAGCTTATTCAATGCAAACAAACAATCAAATCTTTCCTCATTATAATATGGGTATAGATGATATAGATAAATAATGAGTATAATAAATGCACCTAATACATTCCGTATAACCCTGTGTACAATGTATTGGACTCAGGTCTTTTATTTTAGTTTAAATACGTGTCATGACTCACTAATTGTATGTCGCAGTCGTGCAAATTTTTAAAGGGCAAAAAAATAACATAATTGCTAATATAATGAAATAAATTTGGTCTACAAATGTGTATGTATTAAAATATGATGTTCTTTTCACAGGCGCGGTTTCAAGCGAGATTACAGAAGTTACACGCAGTACGTACTGTTCAGGTGAACTGCCTCACAGTCCTACACAAACAGTCTCAGAATAAACAGCCTCAAGCAAACGAATCGTGAATAATGTGAACATTTCAGAGGAAAAGCTTACAGACTTTTTGGGGTTTTACAACTGTTATGATTATGTTGTACTGTTGTGTTAGGATTTGAGTGTCTTTTCAAAGAGTTTTCTTTGTCAACTTTTAATGGAAGGATGAATATGTTGCAATATTAGAGAGAAACCCATATTTTTAAACAATTTGAAGCCTTGAGTAAGAAGTATTTGAGTTAGTCAACAGCAAAACAATGCTTATTCCAACTAAACGAAAACGACAATCTTCTAAATTATATAAAAGCGAAATACCACTGACTGACATACTCATCACGAAATCTCAAAACCCACTTGAACTACAAAGCTAAAATTTGGCAGATAGATTCCTTACAAAGTGAAAAGGTAAAAGGGCTTTAAAAGTGTAAATAAAAATCTACATGTACGAAGTCACGGTCAATAGCCAGTAACTTAATAAACAACAATATTATGCTTAGTTAGTTCCAAAATAACCCAGTAAAAAGAATGTTTTGGAAAAGCTGGGATAACGTTTTTGAATATCAGAATTTATGGCAGAAATGTAAACGAATGAACTTCATCACTCTGACCATAATATTCATTATGCGACAGCGTGTGAACTGCGCAATGCTACATAAGTTAATATACACAAAGACTCATAAAATATAACCAGAGCGACACGAAAAGGCGAACAAAAAACCGTTTCATGATTGATATTCCAAAAACTTGTTTTGATCCTATTTTTATTGTGCAAAGTTTTTATGTTCGGCACAAGTAGACTATATTACGAGAATGTCTATTCAAATTCAAATTCAAATTCAAATTAATTTATTTCAGGCAACAAAACAACCCATACAATTCATTAAAAAGATAATCAATACATATACAAATAAACTAAGGTAATAAATCAAATTCACAGTGACACAATACAATTCCAAATAATAAGTTAATAAGTAATGTCAAAATATTAATAATAGTTCAGTCAATTCACAGTTATAATCAATTAAATCAATACAATACAAAATGTCCATAGTCATACAATACAATGTCACCATAATTAGTATTTTCGCTTCGGCATGGGTACTGGAACATGCCTGTTACAGCAATGCCGAAGGAAAGAACAATCGAGCCTGGTCGCAATCATCGCCAGGACGGCATTGGAGCTGGCCCGCACTCTGCGCACCAAGGACATACCTCGCTTGCGCATGGTCGCATAAAAACAGTCTGTCCGCGCCTCCGCGAACATGCCCGAGGCGCTGCAGAACTGGGGCAGCCCCAACACCGCCCTGAACGCGTTGTTGTATTGGACGCGGAGGGCACTGTAGCTTTTCTCCGTATAATTAGCCCACAGGCTGCACGTGTAGAGCGATGTACAGTACGCTCTAAAAAGCGTAACCTTAACCTCGTCTGAGCATCGTGCAAACCTGCGGGCGATCATGTTAGCTCGTACAGACAGGGCCCTCCGCTCCCGCTCAATGTCTGCATGGTCCCTGAGATCAGTCACCACTATGTGCCCCAGGTATTTAAATTGTAGGTATTTATAGAAATGTTATGAAATTCTATAGTTTAAACTATTCCGTTAATAATCATTTAACTGCAGTGAACACACTGTATAGTTAAATGATTATTATCGGGGTATTTACCGTGATAACGATGTGGATGGTTCAGTATTCCCGGGAACATTATGTTGCTTGTAAATGTGCCGAAATATCTGGAGTTTCATCCACAACCTTATCACAGCCATATCTTGTTAATAGTCATGTAATCTGTGTTATGAAATTATTTATTTACAAGTACGATGAGTGTATATAGCCGTGGCGTATGATATTTTGCACGAAAATATAATGAAAATTTTCCCATCAATAGAAAATCTTTCATCAAAAACACTGTTTTAAACTATCACGGTTGTTCACTAAAGTTATATGATTATTTACGGGATATTTAACGTGGTAAGGTTGTGGAAGGAGCTCCCGATATTTCGGCGCAGTTAAACGCACCATGTTCACGGGAAGACTGAAGAATGCGGGTGGTTGGTGAAAAAGTTCAAAGTTAGGTACAGACAAAACGATCTACCCTCTTTCTTAGTCTGGAACGGTAAATATCCCGTAAATAATCATAAAACTTTTCATCAAAAAATTGCACTCATCTCAAATCATTATTACCTTTTTAAATAAGCAAGAATCAATATTCTTAATAAACTTTATATATTTATCATACTCGTTAATTTTATTAATCAGTTCTGGATCTTAGTTTATTTCGCGTCACATTTTGTGTTGTTAACGGTCCCGTAACTCAGAAAATTAAGTTAACTTAGCGTTGGCTAAATTTACTGTGAGGTCGCTACGGTAATTTAATTATAGGATATTGAGTAAAACTTTCAGGATTTTATTAAGAGACTCATGATATAGACAGGTTTCACATATTATTAGATACATAATTCCTTATTAAAAAAAATAAGCACTGAAACTATTTGTAAGTTTGTAAACATTTATGTGCTCAGCGCCGTATTTAACCAACTGACCGAGGTCTCCTATTAGGTAGATATCCCGATAATAATCATTTAACTATACAGTGTGTTCACTACAGTTATATGAAAATTAACGGGATAGTTTAAAACAGAGAATATCATAACATTTCTATAGACATTATCGTAATATGCTACTTGTGCCGAACATTGAAAAGTGTTCAAAACGTCATGAATTGAAATAATGTAAAATACACACGATAAAATGAGCTAAAACTGTTTAATTTCAATGTGACATTACGATAGTAACGCATACATCGCAATAACATACAAAATTTCATCGCAACGTCGCAAAGTATTAGTCCCTGACCTAGCATAATGAAAGCTTGTAAAAGACGAGTAAGGAGATTTAAAAAATAAATAATTCCTACCGAATATGGCGATGTGATCGCAAAGGTATGGTCGAAAAGAAAATGTAGGCTTAAGCACGGAATAAATAATTTTAAGTACAAATAACTTTATCTTCAGATATTACGTAGTTGAGTTGAGTTATTAGCACTATATTTTTTATAAAGATAGGTCTACGTTTGGCTAGCTTGATGGAAATCGATGTTGCAGCCGAAGATGGAGCGCATAGCCTAGAAATTACTTATTCACTCTGGTCTTGCCTTGCCTTCTTGGTGGCTTACTCTATACAGTAAATCTTACCACAAAGGCCTTGAAAAGCTCACGATACAGTCGTATGTTTCGTAGTGACAACCCTGCATTTTTCAAGATCAAACGAGCAGAAAGACAAAACAACCGTTCTTCTCGCTGGACTCACCCGCAGTTTTCAGTCAGCTCGTGAGCTCGGCCATTGTAACATGGTCAAAACTTGAAGTAAGGGCCATTTGACCTAAATAATAATAATGTGCGATAAGTCGTGATAGACATGTGTTCAAATCGCGAAAGATTTACTTACATGTTACACCTGAAAAGATCTCATCCCAAATATTATTGAAGAACTTATTTATAACTACAGTGCGTTTCACAAAGCGTTCCCAGTAGTAGTAAAGAGAGCCAACATTACGGCGAAGAACACTTTGGTGAAACGCACTATAGACACAAAGATAACACACAAAGTTCCCACAAGACACAAGTTTTCAGTTTGACTTTAGCAAGCTCAAGTTATTTTAAGACACAGACTGAATTCAGTGTTGTTTGACACTTTTACTAAGGATTTACATAACACGACGAAAAACACAGATAGTTTAATTTTAACATTTCATTAAATTAAAAGGCACTGTGTGAGATAAAGTCGGTCGCTTCGCAAAGTACAGCCGTAGGCGAGTTTGTGTAGCAACGTGCGATCAGGCACGAAGGGGTTCGCCACTAGCTCATAAAAGACCCACAGATTTTATTTTGTACATTTGATAATGACCCCACTACCTGGCCAGAGCTATCTCTTTCTCACATTTTGAACACAAAAACCACTGTGTGGGATATAAACCTATTGGACATTATTTTTAGAATAAGTACCTAACATTTAAATATTCAAAAAAATCCTTTGTCGATTTTTTTAGGAGATAAAGGAGACGAAAAAAAGATCTCGAAAAAAAAAGATTTTTTGAACTTTACCAAAAAAAAAAAAAATTACATTAAAACATTTTCAATAATATGTTATTGTAATAATTGTCCAATCAGTTTCTTTAACTCACAACAACTGAATATCTTCAAAAATTTTAATGAGTCTAAATAAGAAATGTGTGGCGGAAAGCAAGCTCTTTAAACGAAATTTTGTAGATAAAGTCCAACATGGAACTTCCACTAAATATGCAGTGTGAGTACACTATGGGTATATTCAAATTCAAAATACAAATTGTTTAATTATCAAGTAACCATGGACTCATAACATTTAGACATATAATTAGTTTACTCAAACTAACTACTACTATGGGTATATTGCGTTAATGTTTTTGAGGAGCACGCAGATCGGAATACGAGAATGACTAGTTTTTCGTCCTATCATAACACTAAAATTACATACAATAGATTAACTGCAGCGACCCAAAATGGGTCCTCACCTTCAATACAAAGAGACGAAAGTAAATGATTGAATCAGGCGTTGCTTTGTTAATCTCATCTTCAAAACTGTTTCTCAAAGATTTCATACTATACTCTGTTTCTATTCAGTATATAACTAACAGTTTTGAAGATGAAATAAACTATGCTATATAGAAACTTTTTTTTTAGTACAAAATAGGCTTGCGCTTGGCCGCCAACTCGCCTGATGCTAAGCGACGATGCGGCCTACGGTGGATCACGCTTGCCTAGAAGAAACCGATTCACTCTTGACTTGAAGACACCCAGATTGTAACTATCGGGGCACACCCATACAGGCAGTGCATTCCACAAACTAGCAGTTCGCACAATAAAAGTAATTTATTTCGACAGAACCAGAAATTGCTGGACCGATTTTAACGAGACTATCACTGGGAGATAGCTGATGTTATAAGGAGTGATCCCCGCAGGTGAAACCGCGGGACGTAGCTAGTTTTATATAAAACTATAACGTCAAATTATTCCATTTCGAAATAACACGTATTGCCAACACGCTCGCCGGCAGATTCTGTAAATGCAGTGCAGTAATAGGTCACGTAGTACAGCAAACACAATTAATCGAGGACTCGAGGTTACCAATATGGTGATCTAAACGAAAATGTTACACGTTTGACTACAGCGTGTGGTAAATAAGCATTTTGAAATGTAGTTTTCGAGAGCAGGCAGAGACTACATAAGCAACTACTGGCAATTAGTCAACAGGTAATTTGGTGATCTGCTCAGTTAATAACTGAGTTAATATTCAATTATTCATATCATAGTCATGAGACTTATAAACAAACTTACGAGTATTTATATGAAAGGCCTTATATGACTACAACTTGATAATACGTATCTTCATATCATTGGCTTAACTTTACGCGACTAATTCCCGTACAAAGTTACGCATATAGACTACTAAGCCGAAAGGAGGTCATTGTACTCATCATTATAAAATACTTTTACTATGGGACGCGCAATGGATTTTGATGCGGTTTTCACAATCAGTTAGATAATTTTTCGCGGAAGGTTTATATATATATAATAAAACTTGGGAAGTTACCCCTGGGCGGATCGCTAGTAATATAATATAAAACAGCAGATTTTTTCCCGCGAATTTTGATATGTTGTGGAACAAAAGTTGTTTGTTTTGATGTACTGAAACCGCCTACGACGAGGATGCTAACCACTGAAGTGAGAAATTTTTCGTTTATGCTAACTGATTACCAGTAACGCTGTATATACATGCCTATTTATGTTTGATCTCAACAATGACTCGCCACGCAACGACCGAGTCCTGACGAAGTCGTCGAACAACTGACTTCCTACTGGTGCTCAGGTATTGTTGTGAGCACCAGTGAGTTACCTACAAGTGGAAATAATCTTTTGCCGTCTCCTTACTATCAAGTCAATGGATTCCTAGTAGGTAATAGTTACAATATAATTATCAATTTAAACAAAGAAATGATGTTTTGTCTACAGACTAGTTTTCATGAATACAATTCAAATGAAATAATATTAATAACAACACCGTGTTCTTGCCAGAAACCCTACAAAGTGCAAACATTTCTTCATCGCAGTATATGTATTTTTTCGCCCATTCACGCTTTGAATTTGATATAAGGGTCCGAATTACGTGGCAAAATGAACATTACGAGCCCGGGGAGAACCTACTTGTGCCTGAACATTACGTTTCCACAATGAAAAGAGGGCAAACTAACACTGTATAGGTAGAGGAATATAAACACGAGGGCAGCGATGTGCAACATAACAAACCAGGTCGGGCAAATCAAACAACAGGCTCGATCGTCGTGTGCGCGGACCTGCTCAATCGAGAACAAATCTCGTGGCGATGCTTATGACACTCACGACCCGATATTTTGTAACGAGTATAAAAATTTTTTTTTTTCATTTCATGCGTCAACTCGTTAACGGGCCTGCTTGCGAGAGCTGGACTGCTCGACGTATGTGTATACGTCGAGCATAGTAAACGAGACGACATAGTAAAACTAAAAAAAAAAAACGATATAATATCTGATAATTTTCAAATGAAATTAATGAATAGTTGAAGTGGCAATGGGCAGGCCACATCGCTCGAAGAACCGATAACCGATGGGGAAGAAAGGTTTTTGAGTGGAGACCACGAAACGGAAGACGTAGCGTAGGTAGGACTCCCACTAGATGGACCGACGACATTGTTAGAGTCGCGGGCATCCAGTGGATGCAGATGGCAGGATGTCGTTCAGTGTGGAGGTTAAAGGGGGAGGCCTATGTTCAGAAATGGACGTCATCTGAGTGATGATGATGATGACAATCTTCAAACGGCTGAATAGATTTTCAGGAACTACTATAACTAAGAACAATCCTGACCAAGTCACCATACAAACGAAAAAAAACTTAATGAAAATTGGTTCAGCCGTTTGGGAGATACGTTGCCACAAACACACATACCTACATATACACACGTTCAACTTATAACACTCCTCCTTTTGCGTCGTTAGTTAATAATAAGGGACGTGGAACATGCCTAAAATTATAGCGTGTTTTTTGGTTTTTAACTTAGTTTGTGCCCAGATTTAAATAAAAACACGCTTAGTGTTTTTTTTTTGTTTCTAACACACGCACATAAACCACATAAGAACCTCGTTGAAACAAACCATTCAAAGTAGTTCTAGCTCGAGGGGTTTCATCATCATCATCATCATTTTCAGCTAATTATGTTCCTACTGCTGAGACTTGGTTTTTCAGAGTCTTTATGTATATAGCCGAGAAGTGGACGATATTTTATTTAAAAACCAAGTGAATGATTTTTTCCCCATAAATTAAGTAACCATAATTTAATTAAAAATACTAGCGGCCACATTTTGTTTGGCATCCTGGTTGATATATATTCGCCTAATCATAAATATGCGTAAACATTTGGTTTTAAGCAAAAACTCGATTACTTCGACCGAAGTAATTCTGCAGCCGGGTCTTAGACTATCAGACCTTCTCTCAGAGAGAGAGAGAGAGAGAGAGGATGGACCCTAATCTACCATCATTCACCATTTTTGAGCGATGGCATTGTAACTGCGCATAATTTATTTAGGTAGCAAATAAGTCATGTGCAGTTTGGTTACCATGCATCGTTCTAAATCTAAATTCTAAATCGATATCGAATTATTCTAAATCGTTCAATCATTTCTAATCGCCATGAAATTGAGTAACAAGATTGTTTACACAGTTCGTTGGATAGTTAAGAGTGAAGCTAATAAAAGCGTGTTTTAAAAAGCATACACGAGGTTGTTAGGCGTAAAATACCTAGGTTACACGTCACATGTCAATTTACAGATGGTAAGAGAAGTCGTTGCTACCTTATTTTGTTGTAGAAATCCAAAGTTTATTAATGATGTGCGAATGTCCCGCAATTATTAAGTGGTTTTTTAACAACCGTGTTTTTTATTTATTTAGCAATATGCAGTCAATCTATTAGCGGTTTGCTGACATTTTGTCACGACTACTATAAATGCTCCACATCGGACTGCACACACTACTGGGTTTGATTGACAAAATAAACGCATTGAATGGGGGTGTTGATTGTTAATTTTTTTGTCCTCATTCGAAACAGGCCTATTCGAAATTTTCGTAACAACGTTTTAAAAACAAATTTATAAAAGTTAAATTGCTATAATATATCCCCTGTGTTTTCCGACGGAAGATGAAATTTTTTTGTTTCCATTTTATTGGATTTTTTTGACTGAAATTATGCTTCCTATCTGTACATAATTTTTAGGCAAGTGTGCTCCATCGTAGATGTCATTATCGTGATGGCTGCCAACCAAACCAATGATAGAATAAAAAAAAAAAACTAGAGTTATAATTCTTTAAAAGATATTGAAGAATTATATTAATCTTCACGGATGAAAAAAGGAGGAGGTTCCAACTCATGATTTTTCCTGTACTGGTGGAATAGTACTGAATTTGAATCTGAATTATTATCGTATTTAGTACAAAACAGTTTTGTATTCTTAAAATTGTGATGTAATGAAATCATACATTTACAGCACGGCTTTGTAATTTGATATGCACGAGTCAATTAGCCTCAGTACCTTTAAAAAATCCTCCCAAAAGCTACGTGAACAAAAACCGCAATTAAAATATACGTGCGCGCTTGGCACTTTTGCTAAAATGTTTTAGTTTTATGAAACAAAGAAATTTAATATTTCATTCCTTGGCTGCATGAAAAACGCAATGAGATTGACATAAAAAATTCATTAATTAAAAAAAGTACTTTAAAAAAATAAGCGATTTCGTATTTTTCTCAGCAAACCTTTTCATTGGGTATCAAATACCCATATCATAATGCTAGATAAGAACATTTTGTCCGCCATCTTGGGGCGTCCGTCATTTCGAATTTATCATTTATATAAGGCCAAAGTGCTTCGGAAGGACCCAATGAACCCAAACACGACGGGATTACGTCGTTTCGTTTAGGAGTTCCTGTGGCCAGCTTTTGTCTATATCATCAGACCAGCTCGATGGCACCATAAAACTGCATTGTTACCGAACTTACATAAGTATGAACCCCAAATTTAAGCTCAAAAGCTCAAAGCTTGAGGATAACTGGTCTAAAATTCATTTGCAAGTTTTGTCCCACACATACATACTAACAGCATGTTAAATAAAAGCTTGAAAAACTTGTAACAGGTTGCGCCGAGTCATACTGTAACTTCTTACAATAAACATTATTCATTGTTATTTAAATATAGCATAAGAATGAAAATATGACACAAACGCGCAAGTTGCATGAGAATGAAATAAAACTGGGTAAATATAATACTTGAAATTAATGATGTTTTTATTTGATTTTATATTTGAGGACGCAGTATAGTGGCTTTGTGATTTATGGAATAACAGACGAATATGTTGAAAACATAAAAACTTTTATGGGACTCTACAACAATAGAGTTCATTAATACCTACATAGTTACACGAATGTCGTTGCTTTATTTTAATAAAACTATATAAATGAATAGTAAAAAATACCTTTTTATGAACAAGCTTTTATTTAAATGCTATAAACTAAGACTTAGAGTTATCATAATTGAATGCGTATACAGCATTTCATGTCTATGCTGGTAACCATTGAAGAGTTCCCCAGTCATGTTGTCACACCTTTGCCAGTTATTCAACTGCCAAGCAGTAATGTGCAAATACTACTGTGTTCCGGATTGAAAGGCAATGTTTCCAGCGAAATTACAAGGCACACAAATATTTGACATCTCATATCTCGGGGTAACGAGCGCAATGCATTGCCATCCAGGGTTTTGAACTGTTGAATAAATAAAAATAATAATAATAAATATGTGGGACATTATTGCACACATGGTCATCTGACCCCAAACTAAGCAGAGCTTGTAATATGGCTGCCAGAGACTGATATACATACATATATATTTTTAAATACATACTTAAATAGATATTAACACCCAGACATAGAACAAACACAAATGTTCATCACACAAATGTTTGTCCTAGATGGGAATCGAACCCACGCCCCCAAGCACAGAAAGTAGGATCACTACCAACTGAGCCACCGAGGCAGTCAAGTTCAAAATTCTGAGTGGCGTTGAGCTGTTATGGGCAAGCGTGAAGAGCCATCAGGCGAGTGACTTCGCTCGTCTCGACACTCAGTATAATTTAAAAAAAAAACTAGGGAACTCCTCACATAGTCAGGACCCAACCCTGAGTGCAGCAACCATGTCATAAATAAAATGTCAGCTATCATAATAAAATGTATATCTGTGCTATTGACAGTTGAAGAGTTTCTTTATTTGGAGCTAATACTGGCCGTCGATTCAGGTCATGCTTAACACAAAAGTGCATCAAATTGGACCAATATTTAAAAATTAAACTCCGTAGGATAAGAGGTAATTAATTTATTTCATTTGATCTAATTCAACTTGCAAGACTTGACCTAAAAAACATACGTACAATAACATACAAATACAACCATTGCAAATTAATGCTTGTAAAAAAAAAAGTAAAACATGTAACACACTTTTAGGTTACGATTTAAGTCGGAAGTTGATTGATTAATGTTACCTACTAGTATAATTTAAGTGCCTTTAAAGTGCGAATAAAGGTAAAGAATTTTCACTAACATTTATAATATTTTAATATGTAGTTAAATCTGTGCTTTCCAGTCACGCGAATGAAGCACGCGCTGCATGAGCTCCATTTCAAAAAGAAATGATATTCATTACTTACGTTTAACTTTGGAATTTCATTGCTCGTTTCAAGTAGAGCTATGTTATGAAGTTAATTGAATCTTATTGTTCTATGAAATCACGTAGTGAAGCTCGCAGTAACTTGAAATTAGAAAAGCCTTATAATTGCAATTCTGAATTCTGAAACCTACCTAATTGTTTGGTAAAAGTCATGAAGTACTCAATATTAAGAAAATGGAACCCTGTAACAGTCGTATTTTTGAATATCAACATTTTCTCGTGTTGTGACTTTTCCGCACCTCAGACGTACTATATACAAATTACGAATTAATAAAATATTATTGCGAATGTATTATTGCAGTTTGAACAATCTATGTTACTGTACAGACTAACAAATGTTATTTTCATTCCAATTAACATAATGTTAACGTATCTTCCTGAAAATAAAGTTTTTTTTTGGATAAAAGATTAATAACTGACTTTAAGACTAAAGAGAACTACTAGGTACTAGGTGTAGTCTTGAAGTCGGTTTTTGTTTTTTGTACAAATTTACACAAAAAAGTAAATTGGCTAATGTTTATGTAATGACAGTAAGAGTAAGTAGATAAGAGATTGAAAGTCCTGATCAAAGCTATTGCAGGAGGGAACCACAAACCAAAAAGTCATCTGTGTCTTTTTTTGTTGTTTTTGTTGCTTTTTCAAAAAATTCTAAATCAATTTCAATAAAAAAAAATGTGATCACCTCTGAAGTTATGACCTACCAAACAAAAAAAAACATTAAAATCAATTCATAATTAGTGGCGTAATCGCGTAACAAACATACAAAAAAACATAAAGTCGAATTGATAACCTCATCTTTTTTGAAGTCTGTAAAAATATCAATCCAAGCAAACATTCAATAATAACATTAATATGTTTATCGTTAAGCTGTGTTCAGAACCATATATATATATCCTTGATCGTAACCGTCCGTTCGGTAATCTTCAGCAATCTCCGAGATTTCTCCAGCTGTGTCGTTATTAGAACTGTCGCATCGATCGTGGTTACAGAATGATACGTCGACAATGAACACCTTTATTACTTCTTGTTGCCAACAGTGCACAAGAGAAATGAGTATTTTTAATAAATAATAAATAAATTTATAAATAATTAATAAATAATATCGGTGAAATAAAATATTTATACGCAACCGTATTGTTTTTTTAGGGTTTCGTACCCAAAGGGTAAAACGGGACCCTATTACTAAAACTCCGCTGTTCGTCTCTGTCTGTCTGTCCGTGATAGTTGAAAAGACTGTTGCCGCTATAACAACAAATACTAAAAAGCAGAATAAAATAAATATTTAACGGGGCTCCCATACAACAAACGTGTTTTTTTGCCGTTTTTATAGATAATGGTACAGAACCCTTTGTGCGCGAGCCCGACTCGCACTTGGCTGATTTTATTATGATGTTTTTTTTCGTAATACAATTTATAATCTTATGTTGCTCTAAAACCACGCGGTTGGTTTGAAAGAGCGCTCACATCCACCGCGTGCATATAAAATGAAGATCACAATAAATCAAGAGCCATAATAAATATTATAATTATGAAGTTAAAACATAAAGTTATTATAATTATAAAAGTTATTATAATTATAAAAGTTATTATAATTATAAAAGTTATTATAATTATAAAAGTTATTATAATTATAAAAATACATCATAGTAATATAAGCTTTTTGTTCTTCTTATGATATAGCTTCACTTTGTATGGTCGGCGGTCTCGACATATTATGTCGTGCAGTTTTATAGAAAAAGACACATTATGATTGTAATAGACAAATGTGTAAATTATTTGCGTTTATTGACTCTACAATTCTGTTCATCGATCAAAGTAGTATGAACTGCATCTACTTACCTACATATAATTTGTTTTATCACGTTATATTAACTCGCTTTCGTATCTATCTAATAATTCAAATTATTTATTTACATAAAAACGAACATGCACTTTTACATTTATGCAATGAATATTGTTATAGCATTATTTATACAATATCAGATATTCACGCTACAATAATAATAATGTCACCAAACAGTAAAACATCGTCAAAGCCTTGTCTGTTAGTTCAAATTTTAAAACTGATTTTTTAACTAACTTCTCAATGCGCATTGAAAGTTTGATAGAGAACTGATTAGGTAACGATAAAAACAAGCATTCGGAAAAATAGGGATGTTATAAGTTTAACGTGTGTATCTGTCTGTCTGTGGCATTGTAGTTCCAAAACTGCTGAACTGATATTGATTAATTTTTATTTTGAAATGTGACTTGATCGAATTATGATTCAAGAAAATCTGTTCATCCGTTTGAAAAAAATAAGCTCTCTTATCGAGGGTTTGAAAAAATATATAATTTATACCTTGTTTATAATTATTCAGTACTAATCTATTTTTAATCTGTATTCATAGTTGGTTTTGTGTTACTGTTTTAATTTATTTCGTGTCTTTTTACTTTCATACAAATCCTCCTTGCGTCGATTCTCCAATGCTAGGGGTCGTGACCCATCACGGCATCATCTTCTCACTAATGATGTTCCGCCATCTGTTCAGACTTTCAGTATCATGAACCGCTTCGGCAAAGTTGATGTTGAGGGTGGTGCGGATTTGATCTGTCCAACGCATTGGGCTCCTTCCTCTCGGTCTCTTACTCTCTATTTTTACGTTGATGATCGGTTTTTAGATGTTGTGACCAGGCTTAAGGGCTATGTGCCGAAGAACTCAAAAACTAAAAACTCTCCGAAGGTACGTGTCCCAACTCCATAAGAAGCCAAGGCTGGATAGTTTGAGTTCTTGATTTCGAGTTCTTGAAAACCGATTGGTTGGTTCTATGCGCAGACAATGGTATACGAAGCATTTTTCTCCAGCACCAAATTTCAAAGGCATTTATGCGCTGTCGGTCTTTAGCTTTAAGAGTCCATTTCTCAACCCCGTATAGAAATATAGAGACAACTAGGGTGTTGATGAGAGTCATTTTAGTGTTATTGCTGATGCTACGATCCTTCCATATCCTATAGAGCTGAGATATGGCATTTCTAGCTATCCTAATTCGTCTGCAAACTTCATCCTCACAAGAACCGCTGTTGCTAATACTAGAGCCCAGATAGATGAAGTGATTAACATATTCTAAATTAAGTGTCCCACTGAGTTCTAGCTTAGAGGCGCGATCCACTACCATGACTTTGGTTTTAGACCGATTTATGGTCAGTCACATCTCCATGCTAAATTGCTCCATTTTTTTTAGGAGGTTGCACATCTCGGTCTCATCTGCAGCGAAAAGAATGGTGTCATCGGCGTAGCGTAGGTTTTGAAATTTGGTGCCATTGATTGTTATTCCACCGTTAACTCTTCGCAGGTCTGGCGAATAATGAGCTCGCCATAGATGTTAAATAAGATATTCGGTGGCATGATGCATCCCTGACGAACTGCCTTTCCAAATGAAAAGGATTTCGGAATCGCCTTGCCTATCCTCAGTATCCCTTGGCTACATTACATTAACAAAGTTATCATTGTTGTCTAAATAAAGAAAATATCAGTGTTGCCATTGCCGTGGTCGCCGGCACGAGTGCCGAATTATTAATTTCACACACGCTATTGACATTTCGTGGAATAATTAAGAGCACACGCATGTAGTCTTTTATGCCGAGGCAAACAGAAAACATATTTCAAGGCTTTCAAGGCCAGTGACTAATTATTAACCGACTTCAGGAAAACGGTTTACCGATTACTCTATTATTTATGAACCACTTTACGAAATTTTTATACAGGGCTATGCTGCCCTCCTAAGCCCAAGAGCGGTAATAAAAAAAAAATGAGATTTCTGTTTTTTTCGCGCATCTGATAGCTTACAAAATTTCGCAACAGATGGAGTAAGAAAAACCGTATCTACATTAGAACATTGAAATAAAACACTAAAAAAGATTTTTTTCTTTTAAAACCCATGTTTTAAAACTATTGATTCTAAACGAAATGACGGTATCTCATGAAAAACACAAAAACAATAATGTTGGGTTTTTAAACAAATATTTAAGAAATATATTGGTCCTAACATAGGCACATAAGTGAAAATAAATTAAATGATATATCATTAGGGTAACGAAAAATCAACTTTCACAAAAACTCGATTATCTCGAAATACACCTAGGCTGAGATACCGCTCTTGGGCTTAGGAGGGCAGTATGCCTATAGACTGTACTTTTGACACTCGACAAAATGTATGGAACAGCTGTTTTTGGTTTGGTTGGTTCCATAGTAAAAGGTGTTCATAATGATGAATACAATGACATCCTTTCCGTTTAATAAAGTCTATAATAAGTATATTATGCGTAACCCCGTATTATGCAGGAAAGCTCTCGAAGTAGTCCCAGACATCGTCTTTCTAAATGATTTTCAACCAGCTCCAATAATACAAATAATTTGGTTTGAGCGTCTGTAAAATAATAATTTTTTGTATCGGAATATAAAAAATAAAATAAAAACTAAAAGTTTGTAAGCGTCTGTTGAATTGGTAATATAAATAATTTGTTTCGACGGCTTACTATTATTGCAATTGGTCTTACAAATTGATAATTATAGTATACAATGTTATAGAGAACCTAGTCAGCACAAGTCACAGCCGATCGAATCAGGCGATGTTTTAGCGAAGCTCATCTTCAATACTATTTCTTATATTATGGATCTTTTTATAGTGTACTTCCTAAATACACTAGAAATTAATAGAAGTCACAGTCAAGTAACTATACTTACCCCTATGTTTATAGACGTAAATAAAGGTACCTCAAATCCTCACGTCACCATCAAGTTGTGTTTTGGCATATAAAAAACATGAAAATTTGATTTTGGAACTTTGTATCATTTGCAAACATTCACTTTTACCACCACTTAACTTTACAGTGATCCCTAATATTAAATTCTTATACGCTGAGAGATAAATAAGTTTCGGGAAACAACACAAAATCAACAACAGATCATCATCATGTTCTGAAGTTGTGTCAATTAGGTTAAAATTGGATAATAATACTCAATAGTAACAATACCTCTTTTCTAAGCAATACCTTTTGTTTATAAAGTATGAGAAATACTCACGAAAGATTAAACCGGTTATTCCGAAAGAGTGCAAAGCGAGACGGAGTCTTGCGCGCGCCCTAACTTTGTACAAGACCGCCGAATGTATTACAAACTATAGTTGGATTTATACGTGAGTAATTCCCACAATATAAACAAAACGGGTGAAAAACGTTTGTTTCCATAAAACACCAAGAAAATAATACCATTCGACGACAAGTCAAACACGGTAAAAACAAGCCATAAAAAATTCAAGCATACCTATAGGTACGATGATAAAGTCCCGCTCTCTTAATGTGTTAATGAACCCCTGTACCTAACGGCTTGGTTCCCTCGCGAGATTATAATTAAGTACATACGGATTACAATCTCATATGAGCGTCTGTAAACGAGTACCTACCTATTTTGGGGTGTGGTAGGTTATAAACTGAGAAATCGGCAGATCTTATTAATTTTTATCTAGCAATATAGGCGCCTACTGATATTATTTACTCGTAAGTTACTGATATTAGTTAGTATTACTTACGAGTGAAAAATAATATTGTAAAAGTAATATTTTATAGCTATTATAATACCTTACCGTAGTTATTTAATTATATAAATACTCTCAAAAACTGCTAAACAGTGAAATATGATATAGACCCAAGATTAACGTAGGTATTTGCCTGTATATAGTTACACAATCAACATACTACCTTACCGTCGTATTTTAAAATGTAAATCTATTCTTACGCTACTCTGTCTAGGTACTTATCACTGCCACAAATTGCCATGCATGAAAACGACACACGAGCAAATTTAGTTAACACACGCTTAATTAACGTTTTTAAGTAATGGCTTTTATGAGCTACATTTTGCGTTCATGTGTTCAGCAGTTATCTTAAGTAAGTACGTTATGGCACCTAAAAGAAAATGTTAAAATATGTCATAAAATTTTATGATTTAAGGACTTGAATATCTTGTTGGTCATAAAACGTCAACATGTCATATTAGAACGTGAAGATAAGAAATTCTTATTTGACGTACAATATTTCATTCGAATTTAATCTATTAACATTTACTGGCATTTTTCTTAATGTAAGGAATGGTTTCATTTAGTAATATCAGTTAGGTAGGTAAATTTAAGTTAAACAAGTGCCAGTTGCGGCGCTCTACGAAACATTTTCCCTCAATGGGAAAAGTTTTTATAACATAAATCTTAGGATATGAAAATCTGTGGACGAATCTTTTGTCATTTTTCGCAAGTTGGAAAATGAGTGAATTTAATTTTTAAAGAGGGTTTTATAAATGACGTACCTAAATATACATGTTTATGGTTAGCAAACTTAATATGTATGAAAGTTACTACAAATTTCGTAATACAAACCATAAACATTAGAATTCAAATCAAATACCTAATTATTAATTGCTAAGAACATGAAGTAAAATCAAACTATTATAAGTGCACTGTGAGTGTCTAGTTACGGGAATATATTTTATAAAAGCAACACTTTTCGTCGCATATTTCAAACATCACAGAACAAGAGCTCCAGCTTCCCAAGAAGAAAAGAGGAATAATCCTGAACAGCGACACCTAGTGAATTATCACAAACACACACGAAAAGCGCTTTTCTGCTTCCTAGTTCCCGATAGCGGGAGTAAGCGAAAGCACCCTTAGCTTACCCGAGCAAGGAGTTTCATAGATTTATTCGCACTGAACCTTACGTGGCAGTTTCTCCCTCAAATCGCTAGGTGGCGCCTAATTTCAGGGTAGCATCCGAATACATTCGCACCAACCAGTGTTAAATAAAATAAATGTACTCGTATAAAAAATAAATTATAGGAATAACATATTCACTGTCGTTAATTCTTGACAAATAACTTCACTGGCGAATTCAGCAATATGTATCTAGTTAATACTTATGTTGGCTTGTCTACGTACATTTTTGGAAGAACGTATTTAAGGTTTTAACTGAGAGAAAACCAATTTAACACCAAACCACCAGTATAGAGTTACAGGAAGTTTAAGTAGTGAGTAAGAATAGACGAAAAAAAAAACGTATGAGTTAAACAAGGCATTTCATTCCATTATTTAATTAATTCGACTACCAGAAAGAAAATAAAACAATATTGAAACCAAATTACAAAAGGCTCTCAATACCAGATTAAAGAGACCAGTTGTCCCGAGCAATATCACATTGTGATGCTCCCTCGGTGTCTCTCCTAAATCAGTCACGAATTGATTACGAAAAGAAAATGTTTCGTTTTTCAAGTCAATTTGTAATTTTTTTTTAAGTTTTCCGGTGCTGTGGGCTTCCTGATGACACAGATGGTACACAGGCACCATTGTCCTTGGATTTGAACAAACCAAGCGCCGTTCTAGAACCTGCGTAGCCAAATACACGTAGGTATATTTATCGAAGACATAATTTTATGGAGACACTTTTAGAAATATTTACCAAAAAAAAAAATACGCTGAAAATTCTCAACAAACGAAACACTTCTAGCAAACGCAAGCGGAATGTGTAATACATATGCGAGAATATCACATAAAAATAAATTATATACGCCGCTGTGACTCCGGTTTTTAGAGATGAGTTACTATTTCAACGCACCTACCGGCCAGGCCAGGTGTCTCTGACAACTTAACACGGGAAAGTAATAACCAATTTGTATTTATTGATTCTAGCATTTTCAGGAGCGAATTTGAATCTGAACTGGGATACCAGTTTTTGGTGAACATTGCGAATAAGTATTCTCGTCGTAGAAGAAGAAGAAATAAAGAAAGAAGAAGTAGACTGTCACGCGTTCTCATTGTTGTGTCAAACTATGTTACAAAGTAATCAAACTGATTGCAATCTTTGTAACAGTTATGAACAAACTACTAGGTACGTAGATATACAAACTCTATTAAGTAATTAGGTTTATTACTAAATTGCGACCCACTACTCCTTTAATACGCATAAGTAGTATGGTGGTAAGATTATGTTTAACTCATGAATAAAGTGACGTCAAAATGTATACCAGCTACTGGCATATAAACGTAATTAAAGGCATGGAACAGATGGTTATCGCATAATTCTGTGGCATCTAAGCACCATAATATTTTACAAACGCCAACAAAATTGCAAGAGAGCTAAATTTAGATTGTTCCCCAACCTATAAATCGTGTTAGAGAGACGTGACGACCGCTGCTTTATTTTTTCCGCTCCGTTCGGTACAGCACAATCTGCTGGAGTTGCAGGAGGCTGTATATTCGTCAACGTCTGAGGAACTTTAATAATGCTCTAAATTTATTGTCCTTAATACGATGCACTTCAAAGACTATGCGTTTATGCTTACCGTGGTATGAAAAGCGATGATAAACGAACGATCGCAATTTACGTTTACATCTATATGTTGGGAAGGATATGTCTAGCTATAATGATGAATTATATCATAATTTTTAACGTTTTTAGATGACGGTCTTGTTATATAATTTTAACTAAAACTCGTATTACTTAAGCTCGTTGGTGAATACCCTATGCCTAGATAGAGCTGTCTATCGCAAAAGATCTGTTTGTTGTTATTACGAAACTAACAAAACGATAAATCACTCATTTATATAATGCTTCTGCACTACAATAGTGTTGCTAGAATACAAATATTATTTTTAGCGAGTTATTGGCATGAAACGTAACTGAGAGAATGGATCCGCCTGGATTGGTTCTCACATCACACATCATCGTTATGGACGTTGCCACCTCATCAATCTATCGCCGAGCTTTGTTTACGGCGTATCCTTGACTTTCATCTCGTACCATACCAACTGAAACAATTTCATATAACTCAAAATCTTCTTTAAATAAAACTGAACAAACAGATCAGAAGATCTTTTTTTTATTAGCTATAAAATTCGAGATAGAATGCAAATCTTGAACAGTATTCACGGTTACCTCTGACCTTGTTATTCCCATGTAATAATAATTAAGTATGTAAAATCCAATATTTATTCA
This sequence comes from Agriopis leucophaearia, assembly GCA_949125355.1. Classification (NCBI taxonomy): domain Eukaryota; kingdom Metazoa; phylum Arthropoda; class Insecta; order Lepidoptera; family Geometridae; genus Agriopis; species Agriopis leucophaearia. Next base: position 8,148,212 of record OX421262.1, read on the forward strand.
GAAAGGGTGTTAAACACTCATTCATTAAACTTCACATCCTTTTATCCCCTAATGGAAAAGCTGTGCCCATTAAGGGCTAAGAAGGATCTAAAATTTGCTGCTAACGTGGCGCTTCGCGGCGATGAATTAGAAACTTTACATTTTAATTTCTATGTTTTAAAACGCTTTAAATCCACAAATCAAGTGTTGGTCACGAACCGTTGCTTATCATCTCTCACTGTCAAGTCAACTGCAAGGTTACATAGAATTTATGTGAACCGAATTTGGCAACATTCATGTTCATGTAGAATCTATTTAGACTGTCGTTATTTCATTGTGTAACGGGTACAAACATGATTGAGGAAATCCAGACAAATGTACCTAAGTATTAGCATAGAGATTCTCTATGGTATTAGGTAGCTTGTCTGCCGTGATTGATTGCAGATTTATCGGCTTCGACGTTCACAAAATGGACAATTTCACCTACTCAACTGTGGACAACATCGTGTCATCGACAGAACATAATTTCCCCAATTAACCACCTCGAAGAATAGTATTTACGTGCTTATATTGGGAACAAGTCAATTAATTGGATGTTTAATAGAATTGAGCATCGTTATATTGGAAAGAAGCTGTAAATCGAATTTAATTAAATAGCTTGGCCCTCCAAATGGGGATGTGGAAAGCAATAAGCGTAGTTCAGCTGTGTAGATCCGTCCGAATAAACAAATGTGGCTACAGATCCAACAAAACGAGTCCACAATCCCTTGTATTGAATTGACGCGAACAGACTTTACGCTCAAGTATCAAGTATAGATTTCCACTACTGCACACCAATATCGAACAAATTTAATTTAATTTTAATTATTATTTCTTAGTTAATCCGCCATAAACAAAACACATTCTGTAAAAATGACAATTGGATATATATATTACGATTCAAATAACACAACCGTTAAAAGGTAGAACAGACAGACAGCGTGGCCTCTGTAGATGCTATACGATTGCACCATCATCGCTTTCCAACAGGCGAGTTGCTGGTCAAACGAGGACTTATTAAAAAAATGCCATGGAAGGTTGCGCAGTTTTAGTTTGGAAGATAATAAAACTAGTTATTAAACGTCTTCTATACTTTGTTATCAACTTCTCACAGTGTTATAACTGTTTGCGCGTCTGAGCATTCCCGTGCGAACGTCATGGCCGCAAAACTTCTGAATGCTTTCAAACTTAAGGCTGGATCGCGATGAATGGCAGATGGCACAGTAGTCGACAACTTTGTCAATTTAACTCCACCTCTGTCCATCTGTTCAAACCTTAATCGACTTTGGAAACCATTGAGAAATGACTTCACCGGCTCTTTTCATCCTACAATTAAGTTTTTTATTAGCCGGGTCAGTGAACCGCCGAAATTAACACTGGAACTGTCAGCTGAATTAAACATTTTAATCTGCCCAGATCTGAGTGGACTGAGGGGTTTTGTTGTAGACTTAAAATTGAGATCGTTTTTTCATTTTTATTTAACTCTTGTAGCTTAAACCAGCTTTGGGAGTCTACTTAGGTTTGTCTTTAGCTCCGAATATACAAACTACATTTTGCATGTTCATTTTTTGTATGCCGTGGGTGGCAAACAAGTAAACAGGCCGCCTGATGGTAAGCGACCACCGTCGCCTAAAGATACCTTTAACACCAGGGGCATCAAAGATACGTTGCCGAACCTTAAAGACTCTATTAACAGCCCTTTGAAGAACACCATGTTATAGTTTCTCGAAAATGCTGCAGGAGGTCATAATTATTGTCGTTTATATACCAGCATTCTTATATCACGTTTAGAGAAGGATTCCAGTATGGATAAACTAAGTCGCCAGTTTACTTACTATTGTAGTTAGACCCTTGTCAATACATATAAACAATATCTACTTTACTTACTTGATATTTGATCAGGCCACGGTCCAGAGAACAAAATGATTACAGGTATACCACCGGTTTATCGGATCGAATATCTCTTTGTACCAAAATTCCATCTCGTATGTGGTAAGGAAACTTTTGTCATAACCGCCGAATGTCTGTTACTTTTTGCAATCAAACCCAGAAAGTTTAATGAATAGGCGAGCTCGACGGACCGCACTGGGTATATGCGCTTCAATAGGCGTAAAATATACGTAAACACACACATCTGCCTCAAGCAAGGCTATAAAGACCAGTGTCCGTGCTAAATGGATATGAAAGCGTAAGGCAGCGTTTTCTTTGGGTGAGAAGATGTGGGTAATGTGAACACTTCTACTCTCTTCTTTGATGACGCACATCGTAAATAAACCAATTTCCAGAAAAAACTTACGAGTTGACGAGGCTCTTGACTTTTATCGGGATAAAATAAACATGTGTTAATCCAGAATATATAAGCTCATCTTCATCAGTCTATTTGATGTTTGTCCATCACTGCTGAACGTAGCGCGTGCGTGCTGTAGTTCTACACAAGAAAGCCACAAGATCTTTCTGCTTTTTACAAGCTTTTATTTAACTTCACCTGTCCCGGTGTCTGTCTGCCTGTCTATAATCAAATCTTGCAAGTTAAATTTGGCCCACTCCCCGGTATTTGGTTGAGCTGATGGTGACAGCGAGCTGATTTGATTTGATGGTGACGGTGGACAACGGCACTCCTCGATGGATAATAGTAGACTGGCAGTGTTTGGGCTCATTTTGATCAGCTCTCCCTTCCGATCACTAATTTCATAAAAGCTTGATTTGAAAAAGATGTTTTTCAATAAAAAACAATTTATAATACTATTTTTCAATGTTAGGATATAAGCTACGACTGTCTTATTTTCATTAAAATCCGTTTAGCCGTTGCGAAGTTAAGTGTGGACAAAAATACACACACACATTACAAATTAACGTTAGCGTAATACCAACCTTACCGTACCGTATATTTAAAAAGAGTACTTACCTTAAAAAGGTTTTCTTTGGTATATATATATAATATCAGTCTACATCCTACCTAATATAAAAGCGAAAGCAACTCTGTCTCTCTGTCTGTTTGCATGCTTTTCACGACTAAACGGCTTGGCCGATAATTACGAAATTTTCCAGGAACATAACATACAAATTTTACATTTTCCATCATGAGGACGGAAATTGGACAATTTCCCCCCCAAAAATGCGAAAAAACTGGAAAGTCGCAGGTAACACCGCGGGATTTAGCTAGTATATACAGATAAATTATGATATGCATTCTGTGTGTGAAACCGATTCAAAGTGTCGGGAGAGCTTGTCGTATCGAAACACAATGCGTCGTCTGCTCCATATTGATAAGCGATGTAGTTTCTCTGCCATATGTTGCAGTAATATTGCGTCCTTGTACGCTCTTATAATCTATAACTTTCGACAAACAGAATAAAATGAGACTAAAATATAAGATAAAACAGGACATAGATTAGACCACGTATTTGAGAAAAAGCTACTATCCTCGTAAAAGCTCAGCAATCTTTCTAAGCACTTCCACATTCATATCCTGAAGTAAACTCGTTTGTGCATGTTACCGAAAAATAAAAACAAATGAATATAGGTAAAACAAATGAAAGTCGTACGGTACTGTAATAGGGGTTGAATATATGACCTTGTTTAAATTTACCCACCGCACTACTCGTCAGCAAAACGGTATAAAATATCATAGTTTGAAAATTAAAATCACGGGTAAGTTAGGCTCCGCACGGGTGGAGTTTTTTTTAACATTCTAGTAATAAATATACTCTATATTACTCAGGAATAACGTTAAGCATTCTAATGGATCCGGGTATGTCCTAAAACTGCGACCAGAACCACCGGAGGATGGGCAGCAGCGTCCTAATAGTACACGGTGAACGTACTGCGATCCCCAAGCCGCCTGCCAAGCGTGGGGATTATGGCAACACCCCTCTCTAAGATGGAGGCCTTGTCCAACAGTTGACGTTAATTGGCTGATGATGTGTGATTCTAATGGTGAAAGAGTTTTTTAAATCGATCCAGTAGTATACAAATCTTTCCTCTTTATAATCTTAGTGTAGATTGCACCTACCCGCTCGCTTATCTGGTCTTTATGGTATTAGTTACAGTAAATTACGTTTTTTATCGTGCTACTTACTTGTGGTTTAAGTTAAAATTCTACTGTCTTCTCCGTATCTTGGTTATATAATTGTGGAAGGCACTGGATTCCACGACTCAGGACTTCTTCTAGTATGGGATCCAGGATTCATATATACCTCCAGTACAATAGTATGTGTACTCCCAAATAATGTCTTATGAATTAGGCTCTTAATTATTTCTTTAGAAAAATTACCTTATATTACTTAGAATACAATAGCTACACCTGTAATTATTAAAGTAGGGCCAATTAATATATCACATTTGACACTTCATCAAAATTCAACAACGTAACCTTGTAACGATATTATTTATTTATTATTAATTTAATTTTTTTTCAGTTAAAAATACATATTTATTGTAATAATGCCAAAGTAGGGTACGATTAATTATTGACTAAAAAACAATAGACTGACAGATGTCAAATGTGATGTATTAAATTGGCCCTAATTTATTGTGCTTACTTTACTGTTATATTATTATTGTTATACTTCGCCAACATAGTATTTTTTCCGGGTATTTATAGAGATGGAGGTAGAATCAAGAGAATACGAATTCAATTTCCGCTTGGACACAAATATTTGAGTGACCTCACTTACAGTTCGACCTTGAACCTTGGGAAATGATATTTGATGATATAGGAAATCAAACATTATTAGACAAGTTAGTAGTCTATTCTATTGACATTTTCATATCTTATACACGGTTATAGTATTTTTCTCTCTTACAGCTGCAGTAAATGGCAATAAAAGAAAACTAAAAAAAACAACACGGGATTTGGTTTAAAAATTAATAAACGGGATTCACTCATTGGGAATTTTCCACCCACAAATATACCTATATAAAATAAAATATTATTTTATTAAATTTATATGTGAGATAGATCTTATTCAATAATAATAATAAAAAATTTGAATCCGTTCACAATCCACGAAGATATCGCGTAACATTACATACACATAAAAATACAGCCACATTGCAAGATCTTTTTTAAGTAGAATGAAAACCGTAATTCTAATATAATTTTGGATTTTAGAACGTAATGGGTAGCTGGTAGCTTAGCCACGCTAGACCATAATAGTAACAATAAGACCTAGAATTTCTCAGCATGACACCACTATGCTTATCACCTAGATATGTTAGGGCCGATTTCACCATCAAAGTGAACGCGATCAACGCAAAACTAAACTGGTATAGAGTGGCTTTTTGAGTTCAAAACGTCAATTTGGGTTTCACCAACATAAACTGATCGCAGTTAAGTTTATGTTGGTGAAGTGAAACCCAAATTGACGTTTTGAATTCAATAAGCCACTTTATACCAGTTTAGTTTTGCGTTGATCGCGTTCACTTTGATGGTGAAATCGGCCCTTAGCTGTTAAATCTCTTTATGCCATATAATTGTACTGGAACAAATCCTTCCGCCAAAGAACCGTAGTCACCGACATAGCTATTAAAATCTGCAAGTTGAAGTGGCAATGGGCAGGCCACATCACTCGAAGAACTGATAACCGATGGGGAAGAAAGGTTCTTGAGTGGAGACCGCGAACCGGAAGACGCAGCGTAGGTAGGCCTCCCACTAGGTGGACCGACGACATTGTGAGAGTCGCGGGCATCCAGTGGATGCAGATGGCAGGATGTCGTTCAGTGTGGAGGTTAAAGGGGGAGGCCTATTTTCATCAAAGGACCTCTTCTGGCTGATGATGATGATGGTGATGAAATACTTTACTACTCAATACAATAATGTTTTCACAAGGCCACCAAGAGACCGACTTAGCCAAATTTGGGGTCCACTGCCAAAACAAGGCACACTAAAGATAATTAATTATTTTTGTATATCCATCATTCACAATTTACTTTTTACGATTCGAAAAGTGAAAACAAAGCTCGTTAGAATACATTATTTGGAGGGAAGAAAAATTGTAGTTGATAAACCGATTCCACAGAAATACCACTCTATAATTTAAAAAAAAAAAGTTTTTTTTTCTATTGTTCTTTGCTCACAACAAACTCTAGGTGGTCAAAATGTTATCGCAATGAAAGAGTTTGATCGTGTTTTAGGATAAAAATATCTGAAAAAAAAAAAAAATTGAAAAATTGTCAATTGACAACAATACCACAGAATGTACAGAAGAAACTTCGCACTGAAGAGGAGATACGACTACAGAATACACTATGGGTTCTGAAAGCTTGCGTAGCGTCTGATAATAAAATATACATTAAAATATGTATTAAAAAAAAACTAATTCTAAAGGTTCTCGTACCTACAGTTCTTATACTGACTTTTCTATTACAGAACGGTTTCAGAAGTGCCCAAGTCGGATGCTTTATCGGAAACTTTCGCGCCTACTATTTCTTTAGGCGGCCCATCGACGCGCGGCATTGAAAGGTATACAACTTTGATGGCTTGCCTAGGACGAGAGCAGACGATTTTTACGATAACATTTCGCAAAAAGTGTTTTAAGTTTCCTGACGAGCGATACGAGGCATTCTGTATATTTTATGTATAACATGCATGTTATACACTGGTGGCATCGGGTGGTGGGTCCAAATATGAAATACTACCACATCATCCCGACGCCATGCATGCATGAATTCATGCGTTTTAATTTCTTTACGATGTCATAAAGAATTTAAAACGAATGAAATTTGTGTATACTTACCTTACTTTGATATTTTATGCCTAATGTTTTAGCGTGATTAACAAAATAATTATTATGATGTTGATTTATATTCATGACGTTTCGTGATTAACGCGAGGATTACACCTCAAGAATAAAAAAGTCAGGATAAAAAGTATCCTATGTTGCTCTCCGGTCATCCAACGATGTATATGCATATCACGTCAAGTGGTGTTCTGTTACTGTGTGAAAGAAGGACAAACAAACCAACATACTTTCGCATATAATATGACACTAGTAGAATGCGAAAGCGTGGTGTGTGATTTTGGATAGATGTTAGAGGTTAATAGTTGGGGAATCGAAGAGTAATATAGTAACAGGATATTTTTTATCCCGGAAAAATGTACGGCTCCTGATGGAATGGCAATGCCTGTAAAAGCTGCATAGATGAAAAACATGAATTCTGATAACTTGTGCTAGGTTTTTGAACTCAGATTTTAGCTGGTAGCCAACAAACTACAGTGAAATATGAAAAGTAAAATATTTTTATTTAACTTTTCACAGTGTTATTGCAGCTGTCAGCAATAAAAAAAACTTAGACTGAGTAAATAATTTTGCACATGGTAAGTACCTATATAAAACGATACTACGTATAATATAAGTAGGTCTCTTGCTATCAAAATTGTCATTGCTCTAGAATTATCTAGAGTCATCAGCATCACAAAGCATCTAGAGTCTAGATGCTTTGTTAACCAAAATGACCGTTATTAATGGCGTGTACATCCAAGTTAATTAATTTCAAATACATTCTAATTCTGAATAAATTAGTGAGGCAAACGCGAGACTTTTGAGTTATTGTTTTTGCGCAAATAGGATAGAGATATTAATACGGAATGATATACTTACTTAAATAATTTAACATGAAACTATGTTGATTATTTTACGTAATTGAACTGCTTGAAATCGCTGGAATGTCATAAATTCATGACAAACAAGGAAGATATTCCTTAGTACAATTATTATCGATCGAGATCAAATGTGTCCATTTTTCATTTTTTTTAAATCACTATACCGCTAAACCGTATTATTTTATTCTGATATGAAACTTAAAAATAAATTTTTGACAATATTTTTTTTTATTTTTTTATTTACGTGCTTTTTTACAAAGCGAAAATGTCGCACGGCAATGGACAATATTTTTTCAGTTTTTATATTTGAAAACTTGTTTGAATAAAATTGAAAATTTTACTAAAAACTTGTAATGATGTTTTCTTTATGCATTCTGCTTAGATTTCACAAAATTATATGCAATAATTTGATTACTTCAAAATGTTTGTAATGCGCTAGCGAGATAGAAGACGCTTTAAGCATAGATTCTCAAACGACGCAACGTCGTCGCCTCCAATTTCCAGTCGATGTTGGGCCGAATTAGTTCGTAGATTACTTTTATCTCAGCAAAAAGGGTTTCTAAAGGACCGCAAGTAAAACTGCAGAGCGCTACTAGTGCCAAAATAAAATAGAAAGAACAGGATATTGTCTTAGTGCACCATATATTGGATATCATTATTGAAAGGATATTTCCTACTATACAGATATCTATAATCGAGATTGCGATACCGCGAGCCCTAACAATGTTGTGATTCATCTCGCTCACATCAAAACAAATACAAAGTTATTATTTATTAGCTTTTATCACGAAACTAATAAATAACAAGTTTTATTACATTCTCATGGTTGTTTGTTCTCAAAATACTAGTGTTACCGGCAGGGTTTCACGTATTAGTATACGTATTACTTAGGTACGACAAAAAATACCGGAAACAAGTATTTGAGCCTGGGTGATAGTATTTTTATATATGATGAAATGGGCTAGCTTTCGACCACAATTCATCTGCTGGAAAGCGATGATGGGTTCTAAGATGTTAGTTGTTCTTGTCTTTGCGTGCATAGAGCACCATGGCAACCCCAGGAAATTCTAATGGAGAGCTATGAGTGTGCAACGTTAACATTATTATTTATTTATTTTGGGCATTCATTTTACAATAACATTGAAAACGTTTTAAATAAATTTTTGTTTTTATTATGTATTATTTTGTAAAAAGATCGAAAAAAAGCTTTTTTTTGGGTTAATTTCGATCTCCTCCGTCATCCAATAAAATATTAACACAAAAAAAACATTATACCATTTGCAATGTTATTCTAAAGATATGCTCCAACGCTTTTATTTTATCAGTGATTTTTCGTCTACAAAAATGTGCTTAAGAGATAGCTCCGACCATTGAGCGCTGCCTTAACTCCCAGCCTATCTAGGATCATGATCATAGCAATTAGCACACTTGCTATGCTCCAGCAATCGATCAATACAACGCAATAATTTCTGTTTGTTCAAACACTATCTATATCTGCGATATCACTTGACCAATCAAGCTTGTGCCCGATAGCGGGAGTTATTACAAGCTTTCAACTTGCTCTCGAATATTTGCTGGAGGCTTTGTCTGAACGATATTAATATCTTCGAATATAAGTTTGGTGTTATAATCAAGATACATCCACACTATTCGTACTCACTTGTTGTGTTTGATATATTTTTATTGATTTTTCCAGTTATTTTGATTTAAAACCATACTGCTTGAATCTTTTTGATGAAATTATATCTTTTCAGATAAGAAAACAACTTTCCAAATCAGTTTATAAATGACGGAGTTCAGAGGTAAAAAAACATTTTAGTAATTATCAAATAGTTGATTGAATCAGGCGTTACTTTGCGGAAGTCCATTTTCAAAACTGTTTTTCTGATGAGTTTCTAGTGTAATTCCGCTTCTACGTCGCTTCAAGTACAATAAGGAATTTGTGATAAATTTATCACAAATTTGTTATTGTCACAAAAAAAAACCTTTTTATCACAAATTCCTTATTGTACTTGAAGCGACGTAGAAGCCGAATTACACTAGAAATTCATCAGAAAAACAGTTTTTTAGTAATTATCAATTTAAAATACCGACTTCAAAATTAGTAAATGCTACCTACGCAATTTCGTTTAATTGGATGACATATTTTTTTCAGTTATTTTGATTTAAAAAGCAAACTACCAAACCGATTTCGATGAAATTTATATGTGACCACCTCTTAAGTATGATAAATCAAACAGAAAAAAAAATCTTTAAAATTCATCATAATAATTCAGTTCATAATTGGCGGAGAAATCGGTGAACATACATTAAAAAAATACAGTGGAAAATAGAACCACCTCCTTTTTAAGTCGGTTAAAAAGAATTGAGAACCCCTACTTTTTTTAACTCCGTTAAAAACACAGTCGAACTATGCTCCTCAACTACCATTCCAGCTTATCTATCTACTTACCTACCTACCCACATTTTCCAATCTCCATCATCAATGTTCACAAATACACGGCTTATTATGTATGTGATACGGAATATGTGCAAACTAATAATGACGTTAGTTGGGAACACAATCGAACCGTGACTGAAACTTGAAACTAGATCATTAGCACCACGGTCTGTTGGAATTAGGATCACCTTCGATATTGGCCTCTGAAATAGTGAGTAAGTAATTGCAATCAATCACTTATTGTGACACTAATTATAATCGTAATAATTTTTTACACACGACGGAACGGAGATGGCGTATGCGTCGGAGGAAAGGTTGTTTATTTGTGTAGGCAAAAAAAGAATGTTCCCATTTCTCCAAAACGGCAAGGCCGATTTTAATTTAGTTTCTTTTGTTGAAGCTAAAACACTCTCACTTAAGTCACCCTTGAGCGAGAGTGTTTTAGCTATGATTTAAGAAAATCTGTTCAGCCATTTGAAGATCATTTTTGTAAATTAAATTTGTTGATAGTGAAGCTTCTGACTTCCGAATTAGTTTTGCACTGCATTTGGGAACCAGAGTCCCATCGATATATATTACAAATTATTAGTCAAATATTATGAAATTGAAATAAAAAAAATTAGTTCAAAATTCAAAATTTTTATTTAAGAAATGTACGTTATATTATTACTGGCTCTAACTGCCAAACATGGTGTAGGAAAACCGTCTCTTGGTAGTTAGTTGCTTCCATTTGTCATATGCTGAGGTGGTGTACATTCATTGTTGTTTTTGTAGATATTTGTGAAATTAGTTTTTTTCATGATACTTGGTGGCGAGACGAGCGAAGTCGGTCGCCTGATGGACCTTCACGCTTGCTCATAACAGCTCAACGCAACTCAGAATTTTGAACTAATTGAGTTTTCAAATTAATTATTTAACTTTTTTATATTTAGGAATAGGCATGCGTTTGACCGCCAACTCGCCTGATGTTAAGCGATGATGCGGTATTTAATCATTATTATTTAATTATTAATATCATAGGGAAGAAAGTTCTTGACTGGAGACCACGAACCGGAACATTGGAACATTGTGGAAGTCGTGGGCATTCAGTGGATGCAGATGGCAGGCTGTCGTTCAGTGTGGAGGTTAAAGAGGGAGGCCTATGTTCAGCAGTGGACGTCTGCTGGATGATGATGATTTAATTATCACATCGTATGTTAAAATTCGTAACATGGGCACTTACATAATATTATTGCTTACATAATTTATTATCTATAACAAAACAATATAATTAGTGATGAATATATAAATATTTAGTAAAAAAGTTAAAGCGGGTAATAAAAAATTGCAGTGATGTAATACTTCTACAAGTATTCTTATTGTTGCTTTCTTGCTGTGAGAAAATATAAGTTCTATTATTCATTGTCATAATATCTTAGTCTACTTGGACATAAGCCACTTGATCGAAGTAAGCCACACCAAATTCTAGGCCCTATCTTATGTTATTGGCAAGAATTTCCACATAATTCCAATCTGTCGTGAGCAACCCTGAGTAACACTGACAGCTCGCTCCGAAAGACACTTTCAATAAATCTTGTAAAATTCAACGATCGAATAAAGATAAGTCGAATTTGATTACGTCGCGTCGTTCAAAGAAATTGCGCTAAAATGTTTGCCGTTTCCCATATAATTCGAAGTCAAGTATTATTATGGATATGAGTAGATATAACGTTCGTCAGATAATTTGAAAGTAACAGCAGTTTGAAAAGAAAAAGATCATTAACAAAGTTTTTTTCTTCAAAAGAAATTAAAAACTTGACAGCGGTATTTTGTTGGATCATAAATATCACAAACGGTCTATTATACCTAAACAAAAAAATTACGTACCATATTTCACTTTCATTTTAAAAGAGACACATGAGCATGGCATGGTATCATAGGCATTGAAAGGGCCGAGTCAAGTATTTTTTTTTTTCAATGTAAGGACATTTACATGTATGCCATCTTGTAATTTTGATGCCGTCTCCTAACTGAAAAACGCTTGAGTGGTGCCAAGCCGGTTCTAAGCAAGATAAGCGAGAGTAGAAGAAAACAACACCCGCTCTTCTCGCCGGACTAACCCGCAGTTCTCAGTCGTCGTGGCCGGAACGTCGTGCGAAAGGTACCTATTTTTACCTAAATAAAACAATGCGCCCGTCCCGATAGACATTTCAAACATGTGTTCAAATCGCAAGTTTCAAGTTACCTCATTTACCAAAATTATTTGAGGGGTTTATATTTTACAAGCAAACATATACAACGCAACGCATAAGCATTGCCATTCAGCGTGGTAATGCTGCCAGTATGCTGGGTACACTGCCAACTGGTAGTGGGCTTAAGCATTTACATTGTCTTTAGACCTTTAACGGTGTATGGGCAGTTCAACTGTTCTTGTATAATAAGCCAAATAGTTTAGGCTTTAGTGTTAGTTTGTATTTTGTTAAGTTAATAAATGCACTTGCCAGTAAGAAAAGCATATACGTACATATATACATACACGTACCCTCTGCTTTTTGTTTTACGTCGTCGGGTAAAAAAGATTATAGTCAGAGTTAGTAACGCAAGGTGAAAGGAAAAAAACGCAAAAATAACTTAAGTTACATAAAAAATCTCATAACTTTTATTTTCATTTATAACATAAAAATAATAATAGAAAATCGACCGATCATCTTTGGGACGGTTCAGCCAAATACCAGCTCGAAGCTCTTGAATCCGTAGACCGGCGTGCTGCTCGACTGATAGGCGATGAGAGGTTAGTGGCTAAGAAACTTCTCAGTCTTGAACACCGCCGTAAAGTAGCGAGTCTGTCAATTTTCTATAGGATTCATTTCGGAGAATGTGCATCGGAGCTACATGACCTTATCCTACCATCCCCTTTCTACTACAGGACAAGTAGGAAAACGGCCTATTACCACCCATACATTGTGGACTTTCCTTGGATACGTACCAAACGTTTCGATTCTACGTTTCTAATCCGTACGGCCAAGGATTGGAACAACCTGCCGGCTTCCTTGTTTCCTGAGAGATATAATTTGGGCCTTTTCAAGGCGAGAGTGAATAGGTATCTTCTAAGTCTGCGTGCTTCATCTTCGACCACATCGTCGCTTACCAACAGGCGAGTTGGTGGTCAAACGCGGACTTATTCGCGTTAAAAAAAAAAAAAAAAAAAAATCAACTCCAACGAATATCTACTTCCTCAGACGTCTGCTTCCTAAATGTCAAGTTTTTAATTTCCCCGTAATACAATTTTCTTCATCGTCTCTAAAGCTTTAAACACACAATAGCCTTAGACGGCCACACCAAAGACGACTTGCCGTGGGTTTAAAACGGAACAGTCCACCTCCCAATTATGTTGTCCTTGTTGAAGAGCTCCCCCAGGCCATAAAAAATCATTGTGTTCCACTTGGAAAACCCTGAGCCGACTACGGTTCCAAATAGGCCGAAGACGGGATAACATGGCAAAGTGGTTATATAAAAGGCTCCAATACCGAATGTCTCTGTGGTGCAAGCCCTCAGACAATATCACTCTTGATGAAGTGTGCAGCGTGCCCCACAACCTGCACTCTAGACGACCTGACTAAGGCCACGGAGAGTGCCATTGATGGAGTGCTCAAAATCTTTATTCGCGAAACATCGACTCAAAGAAGAAGACCGTTCTGTTACCAGAACTTCCGGTAAGATGAAATTGCACACCTGCTAGCAGGTGAGATTTTTTTATCCGAAAAGAATTGTACAAAATGTTATGATCAAATTCAGTCGTAATCCCGCCTCAAACGCAAAATATAAGCCTACCAAGTGTGCGGTTGTTTAATTTCGCATGTTACTCAAAATAAGAAGACATTGTGTTTGCGTGAATGGAAGGTAGAAGGCGCGAAGGCTGGCAGCGAAGCGTGTTTGTATTACAGCCAAACAAATATTGTGCGATATACCGTGCTCGTTATATGGGATACCGTCGCCGACAAAAGATTTTGGCGACGGAAACCCACACGATAAAGTTACTCCCGAATAACAGACTTTAGATATCTGTTACATACAGTGTGTTTTATGTGCGAAATACACAGAATGTTCATGGAGGGAGGTCTATGTACCACTTTGTTCGACACGTGCATTTTGCCGGTTTATGGCAGAATATAAAATCACTCGTTTGAAATAATCTTTAGGACAAGGACTTAATCTTAAAGGAATTCCGATTGTTATCCATTCGACAAAAATTCTCAGAGGGGGTCGTAGTCGAATTAATAATTTTATTATAACTGTAAAATAATTTGTCGAAATAGATAAAAACTCTATGTTGTGCATACCAGAAATAAAACATGCAAACAGAAAGAGGAACTTAGTTATTACCACAATCATTTGTCGACATACTTTTCTTCGAACATTTTCTTCGTACCGTCACCTGTTTTAAGCGATTCAGTTCAGGTAACTGAAAAATCACGTGAATGTGAACCAGATACCTACGGTTTGCAGTCACCTAAATTGTATCGCTTAAAATAGGTGACGGTACGGCCCCTGGATATAACAATAATGTGAAGTGCAAAAATTATAATCATCAATATCAGTAAGTAATAAAAGTCATGTGAAGTCTTACATAAAAAAACGCGTGGACTAAAGAACCTCCTTTTTGATGGGTAAAAAATACATATTGTGTACATATTTGCTAATCAATTTAGAAAAGGCCAATTTATTGCTACAAAAAACAGGTTTATTTGAATCGTTCAGAAATATAGCAACAGCTACACAGAGACTCGTATAGGTACTTTAGCGGCATATTAAAGGCCATTAAAAAAGAGGAACTGGGAACTTTTTTATAATAATTTGAGATTGAGACTGGCAATTTAGAAACCGCAAGTAAATACAGCACAAAATAGTTTTTTGCATAGTGGTCATAGTTTTGGTTACCAGTAAAAACTATACGTAGGTAAAGCAGTAAGAAAATAAGTAAGTAGTTATCTACTAGACTACCACTAGTATTACTACTACTAGATCTACTAGAATTCATAATACTTTTGCTTACTTATTGGTTGGTAAAATTGAAGCTGATAGCCAATATACCTACTATACTGGAATATTAAAGTAAAATTATTTAATTCGGCTTTGTATCAAGTTATATTATTATTTTCAGCTATCACTGCAAAAGAATATCTAAATATAATTTTTCAGTGAATTTAGTTTCAACCAAATTCAATTACGTCCTATCAAGGACGATGATATATTCTTGGTCCTATTAACCAGTTACTGATACTCTGAAGTAAACAGTCATCATCATCAGCCAGAAGACGTCCACTGCTGAACATAGGCCTCCCCTTTAAACAGTAACTAAACAGAACTAAAAAAGCTTATTACATCATAAATGCTATTCACGAGAAAATCAATAATTCAAGCCTTCATACTCAGGAAAGCAATATCAAAACAGGCAGGTAATTACAAGGCATACCTCTCGCAGTGCCATTAAGTGGCAATTGTAATCTGGATTGATAATCGTCTCGCGCTAATTGACTTGTGTTCGCGAACATCACCCATTTCCGAGAGTAACAAATGATTTATAATGCAAATTCGATTCAGCTGTTACCGTGGAACCGTCGAGCGGCGGAATTCAGTAGCTGATCGAATGAATAAGGTGCTCACCGGGCTGTTGAAGCGTAATGCCGGGACTTACCAAATCTTTACAGAGTTTGCTAATTTAGGCTGTCGCTAAGTATCTCTTTATGATATGACAGAACAGCATTATTTCTTCTATCGCGATTCGACGCGTTTTCATTGTAGCAACACGCAGTGCTTAATTTCCACACAACTTTGACCCGCTAATACTTGAAAAATGTACTTTTTTTGCTTTGTTTTGTTATCTTACTATAGCTGCATATAAACAAGAACATGCCCTTTATTAAAAAATCAATAAAAACATCTTAAAGAAAATGCGCTTTTTTACTGTTAACGTCATGTTAAACTCATTAATTATGTGTGGAACCCTGTTTTAAACTATCGCGGTTACTTACTACAGTTATATGATTATTAACGGGATAATTGCCGTGTTACTTGCACCATGTTCATGGAAGTTCATGTTCTTCCCGTGAACTTGGTGCATATAACTGCGCCAAAATATCGGGAGCGCCATTTCACAACCTTATCACGGTATATCCGTTAATATTTTTATAACTGTTATGTGAAACCATTGATAAACAAAAAAACAAACAAAAAATAGCTCATCAAAGTTACGGCAAAATTAGGTGCTGGTCAATCACAATTAGCAACAAATACCTAGTCGTTTAGTAAAAATTTTACCAAAATTTTGTTAACATCATCAAAATATCTACGAAATGGGTCGCGCACCCAAATGCGCTGAGCTTTTTGTAGCTACACCTTCACACTATCTTAACGTTCTTTGAGGTTTTACGTGCCTATTTACTTATCTCCCACTTTAACCTTACTTATGTACCCATTTACTTGCTCTAAGTGCTTTCTTTTCGCAAGATCAGAACATCATAATATGACACATCATGTACGTAAGTAAATACTTGTTAGAGAGTACGCATGTTGTACTCGCATCACGCTACATAAAAAAAAAACACTCATTAATATTTGAATGCAAACTTAAAAATAGTTCATCTTTCAAAAGCATTTTTAAGACTGAAGCGCTGATATCATTAAATCTTGCTAAAGTAGGTAATAGCATCTGCGTTTAAAAAAAGCTACAGTTAGGGTTATTCGAATTTTCTTGGCAGCTTTCCGGGCTTACCTACTGCATGGATATAATACTAAATTTAAAAGTTTTGTCAATATCTGTTACTATAACTGGGAAGGAACCGACTTCTATACCTAATTACCTGTATTATGTATAGGATTAGATCTACCTAGCATAGGAGTCAGAGATTCATCAAAGTTGTATATCTATCATTATTAAGAGACAAATAAGTATTTTTGTATTTATGCCTAATAATATCTCAGGTGAGTCAATGTGTATTTTTTACCTTTGAAGGATCCTGTTGGTTGCTTGTAACGTAGACGGAAGCCCGACGACCGAGCAGGGTCCGACTCACAATGGAACTGCTTCGGCGACCGGACAAACGATCTTGTGGTACTGGCAACATTATTGTATAATTCTCTGTTCACACTTAAATAATAATTCCGCTTTTATTATCACTTTCGCCAAACAATCACTAATTACTTCACATACTAATAAGAGAACAGTACAAATTACTTCCAACAGCTCTAAGCTCCATCAACTTTGCACAACACATTTAATTTGGTGTTATTATTGTTATCTTCATTCTTAGGCACAACGTTATAAGCATTATATCATTATAAGCATTTATTTTTAACCATTTGGTGTTTATTATTATTTTATTAGCACAGCTAACTTAGTTATTTAAAGCTTAATTCTTTAAAACTATTATGGGAAATAAGTGCGTTTTGTCTTATTTTTATTCATCGTTGATTTGAATCTGGAACAAAAAAATACAACTTTTAATCATTGGAATTATGATCGATACACTTATAGTAAGTCAAATTGTTTATCTTTGACAGCTGCAATAGATTGTAAAAAGTAGAATGGAAATCCTAAGTTCTGATCACCTGCTAGGTTTTTGAACGTACATTTTTTTTATAGCTGGTAGCCGATATACTACAGTGAAATAAAAAAAATTAGTTTTTCTTCGGCTTTTTACAATGTACTTGTAGCTGTCAGAGTTCAAAACTTGGACCTCAGATTTGGACTGAGCACAAAGACAGTTTTAAAACTGAAACAAAACGTGTTGTAGGCAAAATTCATCTTGGAATGACTAGTTGGCCCCTTGCGGAAAACATACAGTCAAATTGAGAACCTCTTCCTTTTATGAAGTCGGTTAAAAATACTGATGATAACAAATGTTTTGTTGAGTTGAATCTTAATTCGTCTAGTCACAGACAAAAAAGGCCGTTTCCCAGCCGTGGACCAACACAAACCAACAAACGACAGAAAAAAAACAAGAAGAGTAACATGTCGATTATTCAAAGAAAAACCAAATACCCGACTATAATTTGTAGCCTGTGACACTTTGGGCATGAAGACTAATCTAACGACACATCACACATCAAAAGCAGTCCATCCCGGTTTTACCACCGAACCGGACGCCATCGCCAGAAATGCCATCCACACATTATAGATACGTGGAAGTCTCGCACTGTTAGATTTAATCGACTGTTTCTGCCACGTACCTGTAAGTTATGGAATGACTTACCACCTTCGGTTTTTCTTCCGAGGTATAATTTGGACTGCTTCAAACGAAGAGTGAATAGAGTCCTCAAAGGTAGGCAACGCACTGACAATGCCCCGGGTATTGTAGATATCTATAGGCAGCGGTGACCACTTACCATCAGGTGGCCCGTGGCTTGTTTGCCACTTATTAGATATAAAAAAAAGAAAAAAATAAAGAAGCGATCAAGCCGTTTAAGATATGGGGGAGATAACATAGAAACATTAAAAAACATACGCTCAAAAACATTACCCTACTTCTTGGACAGTCGGGTAACAAGTAAGTAGAACAATTTCACGTGATGAGGGTCATAATTTACAAATGCTTTTTTCCATCCGTCCCCCAGTCAGCTCCAAGAATGATATGGGTTCTTTTAAATCCCTGCTATTCGAGTTCTCTGTAGTATTCAAGAGTCAACGTATCTCCAGGATAAAAAGACATTCTTATTTATTTACATAATTTGTCGCTGTCCTGATTCAGACATGATTTAATTTACTTTACAATCAACTTACGACAATATATCACACTAATATCATAAGTTTGTGTGTTTGTTACTTTATTTTGATTTCCCTTATTTTCCCTTATAAGAAATATAGCTTTATTACTGTTGTTTTTATTATTTTGTGCCTAACCTTTATTTATACACCGTAACGATAAATTTTATTGTGCAATAAATAAATATAAATATTTCACGCTGAAATACTTTCTAAAGCAAGCCTTGGAACCTTATTGTTAACAATAGACTTGTTATTATCCAGAAAAATTTAATGCTTCCTCTTGGATAGCGGGAGAAACTAATAATATAATAATAATAATAAAAATTTATTGAGACAAAATAATACAATTCAGCAGTTATTGTAATGCGTCGTACTCCGGACAAGGAATCCTGATTCCCGGAGACGAACTAGCTGAGTTATGAATATAGTCTACCTACATAATTATTATGATCACACTAATGTAAGGAATGCGTAAGTTTTCTGTATAAGTGTGAATGTTTTTTATCCGCACTCAACTCAGTAACAGCTGAACGGATTTAGATGAAATTTGGAATCGAGGTAGCTTAAACCCTGGATCAACATGTATTTCTTTGACAAGTACTTGTTTAGATAGAATAAAATTAAATGAGGTCTAGATTACAGTTCAAATTTCTTTTGTATTTTG
Organism: Agriopis leucophaearia; assembly: GCA_949125355.1. Taxonomy (NCBI): domain Eukaryota; kingdom Metazoa; phylum Arthropoda; class Insecta; order Lepidoptera; family Geometridae; genus Agriopis; species Agriopis leucophaearia. Next base: position 8,167,680 of record OX421262.1, read on the forward strand.
AGTTAATTTACAAAACACAAAATATACACAGAGATAAAAAAATCGCGTGTTAAGAAATCATACTTTTACAAATTTTATCGCTTGTATTTTACTTTATTTTATTTCTGACGATACGAAAGTTTTTCAGTATCCAACAGTACGTGGTTACAGATTTTTTTGTTATTATAATAATCCGTCTTCTTCCAAGCTTTTATTTAACTTCCCCTGGTACGTTGGCGGTGTGTGTTGGACAAATCTTGAAAATGAATTATACTTAGACCAATTATCCCCAACCGATTGATCTGAAATTTGGCATACCTACTTAAGTAAGTTCGGTAACAATGCAATGTTATGTCATTATCGAGCTGGTCTGATGATGGAGACAGAAGGTGGCCATAGGAACTCCTAAAGGAAACAATGTAACCCCGTCGAGTTTGGGTTCGTTTGGTTTATCTTCCCAAGCATTTTGGTCCTAGATTATAAATTCAATATGGCGGACGCTCTTGATGGTGGACAAAATGTTATTATTCTACCATCATGAGATGGCTATCAAATGATAGGAATTGCTGAGAAGAATACGAAAAAACTTGTTTTAAAAAGGATTTTCTTAATAAATAAATTTTATTTTATACATCACATCATCAGCCAATTAACGTCCACTGTTGGACAAGGCCTCCCTCATAGAGAAGGGTGTTGCCATAATTCCCACGCTTGGCAGGCGGCTTGGGGATCGCAATACGTTCACCGTGTACTATTAAGACGCTGCTGCCCATCCTCCGGTGGTTCTGGTCGCAGTGTTAGGACATACCCGGGTCCTTTTTAATACATTTTATACATATTACTTAGTAATAAACCATAAAGATTCTGAGTTTTTCATAATAATAATACGTTACAAAACTTGAAAAAACGTTCAAAAAGATTGCTCAACAGCATTGTATTTTTCTTCTAGGATTTGTGGCTTCAGTGGATGTATCTAAAAGCTTCCATGTGGCTCATTTGGCTTGGGTGGAGTATTGCGTGTATATGAAATGCTCGGCCATTAATTTAGAACACTCGACAACCACATTTTCAATTACTTTGCCTAAGTAAGATATCGTATAATAAATAGTTTTATTTTCTGATGTATTACTAAAGTTGGTTATAAACCGTATTATATTATAATCCAAGTGAAAGGAAATGTTATTTAAATAACTACGGACGCAATGTAATAATTAAGTAATGATTTATGAATTAATTAATTGGAATTATTTTTATTATTGTTTTACAAGAAATTCATTATACTGACTTATAATTATGCACACTATTATCAATAAAATTGTTTATCTGTTTATCCATAGAAACAAAAAACTTGTTTAATAATATACTAATGACAGACATTCTAGCTTAGAAAATTAAGCATCATAGATTTAATCAAGGACTTGAAAAAAACTGTTTGTACTTTTTTTATTAATGTAGTGAACAATAGTTTAATACAGTGTTCTTTTATGTTTGAAAATTTATATGAATCAAAATGCTAATGTTATTTTATTTATACGTAATGCTTAGATTTTACAGGTACATTTTAGTAATTTTTTAGTATCTCTAAAATATTAACGCGAGGAACATAGAGAACGCACGATACACAGGCTCTTAGAAACCTCGATTAAGTTCTGATGAAACGTGTGTTAAAATCGCGAAAGATTAGAAGTTACACAATACTTTATGGTGCCATATATTTTGTTGCGTACTGTAAAGTCGTCTCTATACACATACACGTTGTCCGTATAAACCCACAGCACGGATTAGTTCAAATCCTGATTAGGTTTTGGGGTAATATAAGAGATGACGGCAATTTTTGGTGAAGGCCCTTTATGGTAAAAACCCTGCTGATTACGCCCAATTCATAGAATATATCTGGAGTGAATGAATATTCGATTAAGCTATTTTTAGGCCTTTGTCAAGAATAAAGCTTAGTCATAAATCATATGCCGGAGAGCAGGGGTGTAATCTACGGCTTGAGAGGTTCTATCTCAGATCAGATAAATAAGGTTTACAGTCCATAGAAATAAAACTCTTGCTTAATAAAATGCTAATGAAAGACATTAGGGGCCTTTCTTAAAAACGTTACTCAAGTTGATCTATGCATTAAATTGCTCTCTCAACCTCTCGCTGACGGCAATCTTCCCACATGAAAACGAGACAGAGCAATTTTAAGCATAGATCAATTTGAGTAACGTTTTTAAGCAAGGCCCTTTGAGTTTAAACTATTGGTTTAGAAGATCAAATTCATCATGCATCATAAATTTAATGGAGGATAAAAAAACAGTTCTAGTACATTTTAATCCCCGATGCAAACAGAGGGATGTTATAAGTTTAACGCGTGTATCTCTGTGTATACATTGTGTGTCTATCTGTGGCATCGTAGCTCCCAAACGGTTGAACGAATATTTAGTTTTCTTAGCTATAATTCAATAAATTTCTTTCAGCCGTTCAAGGTTATCAGCTCTTTTATCGGTGGTTAAAAAAAACAATTTTCTTGTTCGTAAATTTTTCACTCTCTCTATATTAAATTTTTAATCACACACACACACACACACACACACACATCATCATCATCAGCCAATTAACGTCCACTGTTGGACAAAGGCCTCCCTCATAGAGAGGGGTGTTGCCATAATCCCCACGCTTGGCAGGCGGCTTGGGGATCGCAGTACGTTCACCGTGTACTATTAAGACGCTGCTGCCCATCCTTCGGTGGTTCTGGTCACAGTTTTAGGACATACTCGGGTCCGGGTAAATTTGTAATACAACGGTAATAGTACAAGTAATTTAAAAAGTGTAAAGGTCAACTAGTCTGTTCGTGTTCAAACAGAATTCTCATGTACCACCGTCCCTGAAGTAAACATTCGTCTTGAAATCATTGCTATTAGTGTATAAAAGCTGTAAGCCGTCGTCTGCAACTCGCAGCTCGTTAGAGTCACCGCCGGCAGGACGTGCACTTGCACTTGGGCTGGGAATTATGAGCCCGTTTACGGCTAGAGCCATTTCACTTACACATTTCCAACATTTTTGAAGACAGAAAATCAATGGAAAGAATTAAAAAATAAAATTAGTAACTTTCACGGTTCATGAGATACAGCCTGGTGACAGATGGACAGAAAGACGGCCAGACAGACAGACAGACGGATGGACAGCGGAGTCTTAGTAATATAAATGTCGAAACTGTGCGAAAAAGATATCTATTAAACAACCACACAATGGTAGGCAGGAACCGCAAAGATTACTTACATAGATAATAAATAGACTGCAATCTCCAAAACTTCTCTATTGTACAATGTGGATCATATACGGTCTACGAGTACATGGAAAGGCCTGTGCCTAAAGCCTAAGCTTAAGTCTAAGGGAGCTATAATCTCATAAAAATGCACAAGTTTACTAAAGCCCAACTTTGTAAACGTTGTAAAAGGTGTTTATAATAATTAGTACAATGAGCTTATCTTAGCTTAGTAGGTAACCCTATTCGTGAAACGCTAAAAGAGTTATAAATTAGGATGATTCTCGGATAGTTGCAATCACGAATAGAGATAGATTATTATAATCTTTATCGAAAAACATTCACTTTGGGACCAACCCTAAACTCGTGAAAATAAAATATTTTTCTTAACACAAATGCTACTGACACTCGAAAACTGTATGTAAGTATGGGAGTATGGTACAGTTATTCCGAGAATCAAATTCAAATCAAATTAAATCAAATCCAACTAAAATGCAGAAATAGAGATAAAAGTAAGTACCTATTACCTTAGTACAAGCAACAAGATCAAACATAAGGTTTAAAAGTCCGAAAGCAAATTAAGTGACCGCTCCTAGATGTCAATTCCAGGTCTTGATAACCCTATAAACGAATATCGACCGTCGGTGATAGCTTCCACTATATTTTTTTCGTAGACCATTAATGAATGCAAATGAGGATTCAACACACGTTTACATGACTAGATACCTACTAATCGTGGCATCTTGCTGCTAAAGTGGGAAGTACATACTTTTGTGTAAGCAAAATGGAGATTACAGGTTATAATGTTTGTGTTAGTAAAGTTTATTAAAACATTTTTTAATGCGATAGGCGGCATAGAAGCAGACGGTCTGCCTACTATTTCCACTTATCTATGATATGTGGATGAGCTTTCAGGTGGTGGAAGCTAGTGCGATGATAAAACCGTGACGCCAGCACGTCAGCATTAAGTTATAAACAATTTTAAGTATGGTATCGTACCTGAAATCGCAAAAAAAAAACTGCTTTTCCATAGAAAACGGTCATTAACACTCGACAAAATGTATGGAACAGCTGTTAATTTTTGGCAGAGTTGATCCCATAGTATAAGTTGTTTGTAATAATGAGTACCTAACCTACATATTACAAACACTTCAGTATTACCACACCTATTTGCTAAAACTAAACTGCCAAAAAGGACACTGCAATCAATAAGTTAGATTGCACAGACAACGAATTTCAATTGGGAAGTCGACACCAATCTTATGCAAATCGAGAAAAGGAGTACCTACCTACACAATGCTAATGATCAAAGTTATTTCGTGTTTGCGAACCGACTTTACAATCTTTCCCCTTGGATTTGCATCTGGTTTATCGGCTTTTGATACAATTAGCTTTGCTTTAGACAATATAACGAATGTACCATTACCTATAGATTGTAGTCTTACCCATTTTCTGCAGAATATAATCACTTTTTCATCTTGGTATCTTTTTTGTTAACTTATATTAGTTTTTAATTTTTCATGACCGGAAAGCAACTGATTTCACCGCCTCAGTTTTATTTACAAACTCGATTGAAAGTGCCATTTTAATAGAGATTTCAAAAAAAATTGCAAAAGTCATAAAGAACAATTATATTATAAACACAGAGCAAATACTATTAGGTACTAAAGAGGTTTTAGGTATCCCAAAACATTAAGAAGTTATTATGGCATGATTTGGACAAGACTGGGACTGGAATGCTTGACTATGGTGTATCTGTAACTTAACTATGGTGTTCCCTGCAATCTGGGTATCTTTAAATCACGAGTAAATCAGTCTAGGCAAGCGTACTCCATCGTAAACCACATCATCGCTTAACATCATGCGAGTTGGCGGTAAAATGCGAACCTATTATAAAAAAAAAACTAGACCTTGGTTTGAGTGTGTTAAGTATTCATCAAAAAACTTATCAAAATGTACAATTAGGACTTTCACGCGATTTTTTTACTTCGGTTTCAAACGACTTGTGTATTTTAGCAGTCTTAAGTAAAGCTTCTTCGCTTTCGAAAGGAAAAGCAGCTTATTTAACTCGGGAGAAACCATCTATTTCACACTAATAAGTAGTGCGCCCTCGCTTAAACATCTCGTGTGCAATAGATTGCTTTCATTCCTTGGTAAACAATCATGTTTTGTATTACAGCTCAAGTAAGAAATGATGCGCACAAATGTAGAAAACTCATTTGGAAAGAAAATAAAAACAGTCAACACGCGACGATTGAGTGACAGAACATCATCTCGAATCCACTTTTGTGAGAAGTAGGTCAAACTAAACACCCCCTGTAACGCGGAGCTACCAGCTGGGTCATATTTGTATTAAACCGATTGTATTTATAGCTTCATGAACATCAGTCATCATGAACATCTGCAAAATTTAATGAAACACTTTATCGCTGGCATCTCCCGCTGTTAATGATAACAATTAGAAACAATAGCCCTTTTAAACGTAAATTAATTGATTACACCGTCTCTCACCGGCAATTTGGTTTATTTTACTCGCTGTTTGAGTTGGACAGGTCTATAATGATGAAAACTTGGCTTAGTTTATCGTAATCGTCGACAATTTCATCTGATGACGTCTGTAAGTTTACAGTAGTTAACTACAGTTATATGATTATTTACGGGATATTTACCGTGGTAAGGTTGTGGAAGGAGCTCCCGATATTTCGGCGCAGTTACATGCACCATGTTCACGGGGGTTCACGGTAAATATCCCGTAAATAATCATATAACTGAAGTGAACAACCGTGATAGTAAAAAACCGTGATATAAAACAGTATCTCACAGTAGTTGAGCAGTAATAGTTAAGTTGAAGTAAAGTTACCTAGCCTGCGAACGAATTTGTCCCCGAATTGATGGTTCGCCGATTACGCGCTCCCAAGTGTCATTCAAACTAGTTAATGATCTTTAATTACGACGGTAAACATGTGTAAGTGTTTCCCTCGAGTCGTGCATTATACGGGCGAAGTTTGAGGAGCTTTCTCACTATCCGTGGATTCGAGCTCCTTAGCATATTTAACCTATTACGAGGTTAATGGGCAGTGAATGAGGCCGCCTTGACGCTCGCAACGCAGGTCGGCAGGAGCCTTAATTTTCCGCCAGGTTTTAACGAGATGGGATCCAGGCTGGTGCTCTCGTACGTCAAGATTAATTGCCAAAATAACGGCAATGCGTTGAATCACATCAGTGTTAAAACAAAAGAAACAACAACAAAACAAAAGTAGAAACAAAATAATTCTACTGCAATTCTATTTGGACGAATCTAATAAGCGAAATAACACTGACTCATCACAAAATTGGCCTTTTGGAAAAACTCAGAGTCACACAACGGGCAATGGAGAGAGCTATGCTCGGAGTTTCTTTGCGCGATAAAATTCGGAACGTAGATATTGGCCAAAGAACCAGAGTCACCAAAGTTGTCAAGACATAGCTTTTAAAATCTGCAAGTTGAAGTAGCAATGGGCTGGCCACATCGCTCGAAGAACTGATAACCGATGGGGCAGAAAGGTTCTTGAGTGGAGACCACGAACCGAAAGACACAGCGTAGGTAGGCCTCCCACTAGATGGACCGACGACATTGTGAGAGTCACGGGCATCCAGTGGATACAGATGGCAGGATGTCGTTCAGTGTGGAGGTTAAAGGGGGAGACCTATATTCAGCAGTGGACGTCTTCTGGCTGATGATGATGATCACAAAATCTCGAAAAAACGCCTACGAAGTCTTTTGCAAAAGCTTGTTAATGTTTCTCTAATTATAACAAAGAAGGTGACTATTTACCAGTCATTTTTAAGTAGAGTAAACAGTCAAAGCAATATATTTGCTTTATCAATGTCTCCGGCATGTGTCGGAGGGAGTATAGACGGAACAAAAACAAAAAAGTCTTAGAACAACAGCCGAGCAAAGCTGGTTATACCAAAGCAGTATTTATATAATATACAAATAGATAGGTACTTACACAACGTGAAGAGAGAATTTGTATTATATCAAGCGAGTTTTGTTGAAAGCTTTCTATACATTTACTGAAGCTTTGTTCTGATTCACAGGCAGACTAACCATCTTTGAACCCTAACAAAAGTAGGCATTTATGTCTATACCTGTCTGTTTTTGTATTTAAAAGTTTGTACAACAAGATTTGGTGAACAATTATAACAATTAAATCTCATTAATATAGTCATTCTTTTTTATACTATTTTTCACAGATCATTCTTCGTAAATGGTGAAACTAAACCAAACATGATGTACCAAACCTCACTTTCGTTTTGAAAAGACCAATGCAATGAGACGTCACATTACGGTACATTCAAATTATTTATATCCCACTTTACATATATCTTTTATCAAGGATGATGTCACCTGGTTGGATGGTTACTGGGTAGTAACCATCCCTGAACCTACACGTATCTATCGACACCTTATTAAAATCGTTTAAGACGTTTAGCTTCGATCAAAATATTTCAAAGGTAGCCGTACATTCTTACTTACTTACACGCTAACAATAGTATTGAGGATAAACTCTTTTTAGCTTGGCGTCGTCCATTAAAAGCCAAGGTTTCTAATCCGTTCGGCCAAGGATTGGAACAACCTGCCGGCTTCCTTGTTTCCTGAGAGATATAATTTGGGCCTTTTCAAGGCGATAGTGAATAGGTATCTTCTAAGTCTGTGTGCTTCATCTTCGACCACATCGTCGCTTACCAACAGGCGAGTTGGTGGTCAAACGCTCACATATTCGCGTTAAAAAAAAGTGGCTTTAGAACCTTTCTTTATTTCGCTGCTTGAGTGGCGACAACTCATATAAGTGTGTTTTTGTTTTGCCTCAACGAATGTCTATAGTTTAATAGCAATCACAAACTAATCTCATAAACCTTCTCAAGTTAAAGAATTTCGTACCTATTCAGTATTCATTCGCAACGCCGCGCCGGCGCCGCCTGCGTGTTTCCTCCAACTTCCTTATCCTAACATTAGTAGATTAAGGCCGGGCTCAACATCCAGAACTATTGCTTATATTTCACACATTTTCAACAATTTACATGATAATGATGCTGTCAACGTTTGAAAGTAATTTTTAGGTTGATTTGTTTTATTATGGCGTAAATGATGAAAAAAATGTGACGTCCTGTGAAATATCATCACGAATTAATTAATTGCATTATACCATTTGCAAAGTTATTCTAAGAAAGCGCGATGGTGCGCATAGCACTAACGCTTTACAATCTGATGGCGGGTGACATCGAACCGGGTGAATCGATCCTCGGCCCAGTACCAATGACTTATTTAGCACCTAAATAATATAACAAATTATGTGCAGTTTCGATGCCACCGCTCAAAAACAGCGAAAGAAAACATTGTGAGGAAACTGGTATGTCCAATAACCAATATAAATAATTCAAAGACATATGACGTTTACAAACATGCTCTTGGCCAGCGTGCAATGGTGGGTTAGAGCCCATCTTCTCTCTCTGAAAGAAGGCCTGTGTCCTAGCAGTGTGAACATCAGACTGATAATCATGATGATGAATGTTATTATAAAAATAATGTTAGATAGGTTTTAAAGAAATCACTCAGTGGATTTTAATCTTCAAATATGATAAAAGTATCCGAAAGAGATAAGCTCGGGTCGATGACAGCGGCCTTAATACTTCGAAACTTTCGCTGCGATTTAACCACGAAACACCGAGCTGAGAATTTATGAGTGTAAGGTCAACTGATTAAGTAAATATAGCCTTTAATGAACAAACATTCATGTTATGGGAATTGTTACTTTGGCTTAGTTATAAAACTTAGAGTATAAGTAAATAATCCTGTTACACTTACTTATACAAATTCAACAAACAGTCAAGTTGTGATTGAATTAGTTTCTTCTTGGCAAGCGTACACCATCGTAGACCACATCTATTTAAATATATTACTATACTTTTTTACCAAAAAAATATCAATTAGAGCTTTTCAAAGTGAAGATAAAAAAGACATAATATTATATATATCGTTCCAGCTCAATCAATAGAACTAATATATAACCGTAACTAAAGTGCGGCCGCTGAAAGAATGCGTCTGACAGTTGCTATAACGTCATTGAAAAAAGACGAAGATGAAGAGAGGAACAGTAAATTCTGAACACTATTACTAGCTATTTTGAATATAAATAACCTAATAAATAGGTACTATATGTAAAATGTAAAAGTAAAAAATATATTTCAAAAAAAAAGACCACGTACTTAAACGACTAACTAATAGAGGTACCTACCTATTAATATAAAAAACCTAATAATGTATTCGGTGGCCCCCAAACTAGGCTAAGCCTGTTAATAATATATATATTATGTAATATATGTTGTAAGTATAGTAATATATTTAAATAGATGTTGTTATCTTGAGAACAGAGTATACATATTTTTGATCTGTGCTGACAATGTAGAACAGTTAAGGAATTGCAAATTTTACTAAAATTTTATTGAGAATAAATAAATATGATAGGTATATATTTTTTTGTAAGTCTAATTAAAATAAATAAGATATATAAGAATTATCAAAATTACATTACATTATAAGTATTGGTGTGTGTAGAGCTGTGTGTGGAGGTGTGTGCGTGAGAGTGTGAAAGATACTGTGAAGTTATGTTAAGTAGTAAACAGATAATAAAAAATATTATGTTCTCTTTCTCTCCCGTTGGTCGGATGGCGATTCGTCAGCCAAGTTGACGTGTCTGATACGGCTATAATATTAGACTACTGCTTGCCGGAAATACGTCTTTATATTTAATTTCACTAAACTTAAAACTTCGTTTTGTAATAACGTTTATTTTGGTAAATGGTTTAAACCTGGTACTAACCCCAGTACCAAAGTTAAACCGTGTTTTGTAATAAGAAGTTTATCAGTTTGCTTGTATGATGATAGTAGCCGTCATTTAATTTTGTGCTTATTGAGTAAAGTAAAATTAATATTAAAAGAAAATGTTTTCAGTCAGAATTGAATAACAATATTATTGAAGCTGTCAGCCACATTCTTTCAGCGGCTGAAGTGTGTAAAGTTTTTTTTTAATGAATAACCAATAATTTTTATGGAGTTGTTATACACATACACACATGCTAAGTAATTTTTATTCCGAAAAAAATTACGGATCCTGCAACAGCGCTTGCAAAAACGTGGGGCTCTACTAGCTTATTATATTTGTGTGTACCAACTATATGAATACACCTTTTATACTAGCTTTTTATGTGTTTATGATCAAAGGGATCGATTAGGTATACGAATCACTATATTTCCCAAAGCGGCACGAGAGAAATAAGCAGAAAGCAATTAATAACGGTCTCACAGTTACAGTAACTAGTAACCCTGCCAAAGGAAAATCTAGTAATTCCACGTAATAAATAGCCACCAAAGGTACCTATTATTTACCTACGAGATCATAAATCATACATATAACTTGATTTATGTGCCTACATAACTTTGTACCTATTACGTTACATACGTTGAACGCGTGAAATTAACTCGTAGGTATTATAGCTTGTATTTTCAATAGAGTAAAAAAAAGGATTACCTATTTATTCACTCTGACTTTGAAATATCAAGATTATAAATATCTCTCATGAAACAAGATAAGGAACAAGGAGGTTGTTTCCTACCTTGGTTGGCTTGGTAGGTTGTTAAATGATTTTGTTCTTTTTTTTCATTGTATATTTTAGTGTAAAAAGCTGTCGGTTTTCCTATAAATAGATAAGTAATACTGTATGTCATCTTTTATACTGTTAGATAAAACCCGTGTGTTAAGTCAAGCGTCGCCTTTCTCACAAGCAAAAACGATCACACCCTTTTTTACTATCGTAACGGCGCTGAACGGTGCCTATTCGATGTAACGGGTGCTTATATCTATCGAAATCCAGATGGCGCAATGTTATCGCAGATACAAATGGTCCCCGAATGCGGGTTACGTTGCTGGACCGCGCGTTATGCGGATTATAGCGTCAACGCTATCAATTGGAAATGAACTCCATCCTAGACATAATCGATTCCCGCTATTTATTGAACGTTGGAATAATCGGAATAATCGTCACTTGTTTTGCAGTAAACATACCAGTACACGAGTGCGCTGGGTATGGCAACTGGCAAGATTATAAATAAATCAATAAATAAATAAATATCTGGGACATTATTGCACACATGGTCTTCTGACCCCAAACTAAGCAGAGCTTGTAATATGGCTGCCAGAGACTGATATACATACATATATATGTTTAAATACATACTTAAATAGATATATATTAACACCCAGACAGATCAAACACAAATGTTCATCACCCAAATATTTGTCCTATGTGGGAACCGAACCCCAAGCACCGAAAGCAGGATCACTACCAACTAAGCTAACGGGGCTGAACGATTATGGTGACGGTAGATAGACAAAATGTATCTAACAGTAAGAACACGTAAGCAGAAAAACCGATCGATCGTCTCGACCGATAAAACAATACATAACGTGAGTGTACGCCGGTTCCAGAGAAATTTCTAATGAATACTCACGCGAGTTTTGATGAAGGGACACGTATTTATAATAAAACCGGCCAAGTGCGAGTCACGCACTGAGGGTTCTGTATCACCACAAAATACAATAATTATCAATTTAAAAAACCGGCTTCAAAATTAGTAAAATGTGTCATTTGGATTCGGCGAAAGAAATGATAAGATCCTCCAAGCAACGAAATTACCAGTTGTAACTTGGTAACGAACAGAAATTTGTCATCGACTCACACATGTGCATTATTTATTATTTATTGTTATACTAAAGAGTGTGTACTATAAACATGCCTAGTTTGACGCTTGTATGTATTACCGTTTTTACATTAGAGCAATTACAAAAATACGTTTGTTGTATGGGGGAACCCTCTTTTGTTTTGACTTATTTATAATTTTTTTAGTTAATCCGCCGTAACAATAAATATTCTGAGAATGTTTCAACTATCTATTACGGTTCCAAAGATACAGCCGTTGAAAGGTAGGACGGACGGACGGACAGACAGACAGCGTGGGCTCAGTAAGGTCCCATTTTTACCCTTTGTACGGTATCGGTACCCTAAAAAGCAGCATTATTAAATGGTTACCCATTAAGTAAAATAAAACAATATTTTGCTACAAATATTTTGAAATATTAATGTTGCAAAATATCCGAAGCAATTTTCTAAACTAGACTCATTTTATCTTTAAAAAACACCAAATGCGCGAGTGAAATAGCGGAGCGCAATTTTCTGGACCTAAACATTCGAAGACATAAACTCTCGAATTTGACTAGGTAGTTTTTGAATGCGTCATTAGTCGGAGTCTACACTAAGCTGAACTAATCGCACAAAGCAAGGTAGTTTCTAGCCAATTAACACTGAGCTAAGTTTGTACTCAGTAATTAACTGATGATGCAGATAGATTATCATTACCTAGAATGTTATATTGTTACTATTAGTGTGTTATATTGCTAATTAGAAGCTAATCTTCCCCGGTGCTATGCATTAAGAGTAGGTAATCACTCTTCAATATTGATGACAGTTTTGCAGCAGACGCAGCAATGACACATCATTAGGCACAAGCCGTCAATCGTCAATATTGGCTGTTAAAATTAAGTCTTCGTTTCAAACAGCGATTATCCGAAAATAAATCCGTTTTGTTTCCACTAAAGTCTATGGCGGCTGGATGGATTTGGGCGAAATTTAGTGTGAAAGTAGCTTATACCCCAATATACCACACAAGTTTTATTTCGAAAAAACCTTTAGTGGCAGCAATATAATAATGTGCCTATTTTTTTAATAGATAGTGGCAAACACGTTGCAGCGCGTCTGATGGTAAGCGGTCATCGCTGCATAGGGACATCTGCAACAGTGCTCTACACTGTTGTCGATGCTTTTCCGATCGGAGAGGTGGTTTTAGGCACATTATTAATATGTATTATTATAGGCGTCTTGATATTTTTAGCACAATTACTTTAATGATTAAAGACAAACCTTTTCATTCTGCCACTCAAATCTCTGCAGGCTTCATCATTATCATCATCTGCCAGATGACGTTACTGCTAAACATAGGCCCCCCTTAGAACTACATGTATATGGAACGACACCCTGCTATCTTCGTCCACTGGTTGCCCGCGACTCTCACGATGTCGTCGGTCCATCTAGCGGTAGGCCAACCTACGCTGCGTCTTCAGGTGATACCTGCTTAGTATTTATTTATTTCAGCCGTGGTCATCCCATTGCAGGGCAAAGGCCTCCCTTCCTTTCTTCCACTCCTCTCTGTTCTTTGCTTTGCTTAGTATAGATATATTTATTACTCGTGTTGCCTGCGACTTCGTACGCGTTGATTTTCATATAAACTTTCAGTCTTTTTTCCTCCCTTAATCCGACCCTTGCTCAAAATAACATAGCTGCTTATTTTAAGACAGTCTGTGTGTTATTTTTTTATAATAGGTCGGGGAAAAAGTCTTTTCGTATTTTGTATGTATAAAGTTGTAGTAAAAATCTCATCGGTTGTACTGTTTGTATCTGGCTGGTTTTGATACCATTAAAAATATGACATTTTAAAAAAGGAATATAAAAAGTAAAAAGCAATTTCCCGCCATTTTTCAATTGTTTTTTTGTTCGATAAAATGAGTGAATCTAACGAAGAAATTCGATATATTGTGAAATTTTATTACAAAAAACTGAAAAATGCGACACAAGCCGCGAATAAAATTTGTGACATTTATGGACCTAATGCAGTGTCATCAAGAGTAGCACAATGTTGGTTCAAGCATTTTCAGTCCAGGAATTTTGATGTCAAAGATGCAGCTCGCTCTGGTCGCCCTGTTACGGATAAAGTCGATGCCATTTCTGAAAAAGTGGACCAAGATCGGCATATTAGTAGTTACGACGTAGCTGAAGACCTGGGGATTGACCACAAAACAGTTTTGACCCATTTGAAAATAACTGGGTATACAAAAAAACTCGATATTTGGGTGCCACACCAGCTCACTGAAAGAAACCAAATGAATCGTGTACTCATTTGCGATTCTCTATTGAAACGTAAAGAAACCGAACCGTTTTTTAAAAGATTGATCACTGGTGATGCAAAATGGATCACCTACGACAAGAATGTGCGCAAACGATCATGGTCAAAGGGCAGTGAAGCACCACAGACTGTAGCGAAACCCAGATTAACACGTAATAAGGTGATGCTGTGTGTATGATGGGATTGGAAGGGCATCGTTCATTATGAGCATTTACCGCCGGGCAAAACCATCGATTCGGATCTCTACTGCCAACAGCAGATGAGACTCAAACAAGAAATTGAGAAAAAACGGCCGGAATTGATCAACATAAAGAGTGTGGTCTTTCATCATGATAACGCCAGACCGCACACATCTTTGGCCACTCAGCAAAAATTTAGAGAGCTTGGTTAGGAAGTGTTAATGCATCCACCACATAGCCCTGACCTTGCACCCTCAGATTTCCACCTGTTTCGATCTCTTCAGAATTCTTTGGGTAGTGTTAGATTAACATCAAGAGAGGACTGTCAAAACTACTTGTTGCATTTTATTGATCAGAATTCCCAAAATTTCTACAGCAACGGGGTCATGTCACTACCTAAAAGATGGCAACAAGTTATCGAACAAAATGGTACATATATATTATAATTAAATGTAATTAAACTTGAAAAAAATATGTCTTGAATTTGTTTATAAAATACGAAGAAACTTTTTCCCCGACCTTATATATATCGCAATTACAGTTATTTTTTCTACGTTTTTATTATATGTATAGATATATATACATAGATAATCTACATTAGCGCTGATTTTCCATAGCTTTAGATACAACTTTCTATTTATTATCAACAACTAAAGTTAGGTTATAGCGCCATATATTTTAAAATGTGACCAGTGAATAATATTTTTCCACACCAGCTGCATAAAATGTTTGTGATATAAAACGTAGTTAAGCTGTAGAACATTGTAACTAAAAAAGGAAATAGATTAGTAAAGTGGTTTATAAAAGAACATAAAACGGTGTACACTATGTACATTTTCAAATTATGACAGTTATACACAGTGATGGGAAGAACGAGTCCATCAGTCGTTGGGACTCGTTTCGCTTTCTTGTGCCGCACCTCGCGCGTCTATTTCATATCATAGGTACAATTACGAGTATGTCAATGGTCGCGGGTTGGTTTTTTCACCTGCGATAAACAGATTTGCCAGATCTCGCGAGGAGTGTGCCTCGGGTATCTCGGAGTATCTCATCTTTGTGTCTGTGTATGTCGGCTTTGTCTTTTTTTATGTTTAGGCGATTTCTTAAACTATTTCCAGTAATCCGCAATTTAACCTATCTAGTGTTATATTTCATAGAAATAAATCACTAGTTTAACTTTAGATTATATCTAGCTAAAACGATGTTGAAACTTTGATTATCTTTAGAATATATGAGATTAGTTCTCGCTTTTCAAGAATAATTTTTTTTTCTAGAATTTTTTCGTCTAGAGACACGAAAAATATGAAAGAAACTAAACAACCTTTCAAAGATTTTATAAAGCTTATTATAGCGATCAGAAGTAGTTACTTTAAGCTTTGTATGTAGGAAAGTAGGTAAACTTTTGTTTCGTTTACAAACGAAATGGTTCTTTGTACTAGAATCCTACCCACGGTTAAATGAGCGGAAATTACAGCTAAGGTAGAGTCCCAGATTAAATAATAGTACAAGGTAGATTGAAAGAATTGTGGTGCCCCGGTGGAGTGCCAAACCAAAACAAAAATATGGAAACAGTATGGGTATTATCCTATTAATGTATGATTTGTTTATAACGTGAAATACGAGTAATAAAAGATGGGCATCAACATCAAAACTTGTATGAGTACTCGTATGTCGATAAGCAATTGGAATTACATTTATGATTCTTCGCGCATTCGATATAGAGTAAAAAAAAAATCGACGACCTTCATTGCTCCAGGCACTGAACTACGATACACACAGAAAAGAAAAAGATTTTTTTTTTCTGTGGAACTACAGTCGCTTTCCCGTCAGCCTCTCAATTCATATTCATATTTCACAAAACATGATGTTACAATATAAATTGCTACAATGTGTTAAGATAATGAAGCTCTGTTTTAAACTATCACGGGTTTTCACTTTAGTTATATGATTATTTACGGGATATTTACCGTGGTAAGGTTGTGGTTGGTGTGGTGTGTGCGTGGAAAAGACTAAGAAAGAGGGTAGATTGTTTTGTCTGCACCTACCTTTGAAGTGTTCGACCAACCCGTATTCTTCTGTCTTCATGTGAACATGGTGCATGCAACTGCTCCGAAATAGCGGGAGCTGATTTAAAAGATTACCACGGTAAATATCCCGTAAATAATCATAATAATATAACTGTTGATAATGAAGTTGTGGAAACACGCACACTATTTGAATTCACATTAGGTGCACACACACATTCACATCGACATTCATCATATACGAGTATATGTATATATATATATATATATATATTTCTCTCTTTTTTAAATGTATATTTTTTTATCATTTTAATCGTTTCTACAAATGACATTAATATAAACAAGAATATTGTGTTTATAACCTAATTTTTAATGTAATTTATAATTGTATAATGTATTTGACGAGGTGTAATTTTTTATTATTATGAATAAAAATATCAAATTAACTTTCTTCTAGTTTATAACCATGTTTTGCAGGTTTCGTGATCTTCTTCTCTCAGCGCCTCTCCATTAATGAAGTACTGCTAGTCTGAACAGTTGTTCTACCGTCTTTAAACTCCCTGATATTACGGAGACATGACATATTATGACTTCCGACCTTACGCTTCTCTGGTACTTTTCTGTTTTCGATGGAAACGTAGGTAAATATATATTAGTAATTAGGTAATTTATGGTTGTTGTCCTCGTATCGCATTAAAATAACAAATGTATAGACATTTTGATATATGACATACTAGCTGCGCCCCGCGGTTTCACCCGCGTGGTGATGAAAATCGGTGATGATGATGAAAAGTACCCTATGTTTTAATCCAGGACATAAGCTATATCCATTCTAAATTTCATCCAAATCCGTCCAGCCGTTTTAACGTGAAGGAGTAACAAACATACACACTCACACACACACTCACAAACTTTCGCATTTATAATATTAGTGTGATGCTACTGGGTTACTTGTAGTGTCGCACGGACGATATGAACAGCGGGAGTAGACAGTGTGCTATTATGTCGGCAGTAACTAAACGAAACGGATTCAATTGGTGAAAATGGAATCGTAAATTTCTAAAAGAGCGTCGAATTTTTTCTTATTTAGGTAATAGGTTCACAATTCACATACGCGACAAGTAGATCTAAACAACTACATATACGCTAAACACTGTTTTAAACTATCACGGTTGTTCACTAAAGTTATATGATTATTTACGGGATATTTACCGTGGTAAGGTTGTGGAAGGAGCTCCCGATATTTCGGCGCAGTTACATGCACGAAATATCAGGAGCTCCTTCCACAACCTTACCACGGTAAATATCCCGTAAATAATCATATAACTTTACATGTACGCTTACCTTTTATGTATTGCAATCAACTTTGGTATTGCTAGACTGAAATATAATTAGATTTTGTCTCACCACTTTGATAATAAACCGGCCAAGTGCGAGTCGGGCTTGCGCAATGAGGCTTCCGTACCACCATCTACATAAAGACAACATCACGCCCAGGCGATCACCCATCCACGTACCGACCGCTCCCGACGTTGCTTAACTTTGTCACAGACTCACACTTGGCCAGTATTTATAATTTGTTTGTGTTTTGTGTTTATTATTTTTACTTTAGTGTGTACTATCATCATGATAAATTTGACGCTTTTATTACCGATTTCACATTTGAAAACGACGCAAATACAAAAATACGTAGTATATCTACACTAATATTATAAAGAGGAAAGATTTGTACCTATTTTTGTATGTTTGTATGTTTGTAATGAATAGGCTCCAAAACTACTGAACCGATTTGAAAAATTCTTTCACTGTTGGGAAGCTACACTATCCCCGGGTGACATAGGCTATATTATATTTTGTAGCGAGGCCGAAGGCCGAGCTTACACTCGTGCGAAGCCGGGGCGGACGGCTAGTTCTATATATATATATATATAAAATTGATGTATGGGGGCACCCGTTTAGTATTAGATTTTGACTATATTATAATTTCTTAGTTAATCCTCCGTAATATTACATATTCTGTGACAATTTCAGCTAGCTAATCTTAATAGATAGCCAGTAGTAGTAGTCTTATAGATAGTTGAAAAAGTCTGTATTTTTTCGAACGGTAATCCGTTGGAACGATACAGCCGTTTCCTAAAGACTATAGGACGGACAAACAAACAGACAGCGTAGGCTTAGAAATAGTAGTTTAAACCCTTTGGGTATGGAACTCTTAAAGTAAAAGAAATAGCTCGACTGCATAAAGTAACCTATGCCTATGGACACATCGGACGTAAAGACAAATATAATAAAACTGTACCTACTCCAAAATCCGTAACGACGTTAAGGTTACATAGGAACAGTCGGAATAGACAAACATACCCACAAAAACACGAAAATCAAACAAGTAAAAAAACTGTACTAAAACTGAAATATACATAAAATTAATATAAAAAACGAAACTGAAAACCCCTTGTTGAAAGAAAAAGTGACCAGAAAGTTGGCAACATCTCCTCTCTGAATGTCAATGCTTAGTTTAACTCTCATTATTCTACTTAAACAGTACATTGAAAAAGCCTGTAGAAGGCTTCATATAAGTGGAAAATATATTTCCAAATCCTATTTCATAGCACCACGTCCTGTCGTAACAGCGGTCGACTTTCCCCAATATTTTCGTACTTAGGACCAACTTTTTGCGTACGAATTTCAGAGATTTACGCAAACCGCTACGAATCAAAGCAATAAAAAAAAAAAACAGAAAAATATAACTTTCTAGGGTTATATTGCCTTTCTATTTTCATGTTCCCACTTTCAAGAAAGATTTCCCAGGCGACGGTTGGTGTGCTTTCTCGATCTTCACTTCTACTTTATACTGCTTTTCGTTCTGAGTTTTCAAGTGTAACTAATACAGAATGACTTGCACTGCTATTGAGTAAAAGACAAAGTTAATACTAATGTATTGTTCGTGAGGGTTATGTTTTTTTTAAATCGTAAGAGTTTTAACCCTGACATTTGCTTAGCTTCATTTATATAAATTGGTGAACGAAAAGCAAGGGCACAAACTAATAAAGAAAGCAGTTTAATTCCTAATTCTATAACAGCGAGTGCACAATTTTAAGTATATAACTTTGAAGTTTAGGTAGATTTAAAAAAGACAAAAATAGTACCTACACACATAAGTTTCTTACTTAAAACTCATATAAGGGTATTAGGCGCTTATCATATTCCGGAACCGGTAAACCTAAACAAAAAATAAGTCTAAGGCCCCGATAAAAGATCATATAGATCGATGTTATTAATATATATTATCTATATTATACTATATATCATTTGGTAATATTTATAGTATCATTAAAAGTGTTTTAGCATCCCCCGTCGATCCTGTTACGTAAATTCTTTCCATCCAATGGTTGCCTGGAAGAGATCACTTTTAGCGATAAGGCGGTGGCCTTGTGGCACTAGCTTGTAAGTGTTTTCTATCTGTTTGTAATTTTTATTTCTGGTGTACTCAATAAAGAGTTTCTATCTATCCATCTAAAAGAGATAATCATGAAACAGCTGCACATATTTTCTTGAATCATAGCTAAGAAGCACTCTCGATCAAGACACCTTAAAAAAAACGGTTCAGGTTTCATTTGAGAGCTACTGCTATACGGTGCCACAGATAGTCACGTCAAACTAATAATCTGTTTGCATTGGGGGTTACAAATGATGTACCAAAACTACCTAACCTAACTTTCAATTTATTCAGCCGATGACACCACCGACAGTGCCGGCAGCAGCACACGGCATCAGGCAGCGGGTGACGGGTTGCCGTCGGCAGTCACCGATAGATTTAATTGTCCTATCCTGCGCCATCACATCGGGTTACTGTTGGAATAAATTAACATAATTTCATTTCTATTATGTAAATTTATTTCGATGTTGACCATTGTATGTAACAATAATTATATAATTTAGATATATTAATTTTTTACTTGTTAATGTATTGTTTGATGTGATAAATCTATTGGCACGCCTTGGCAGTAAAACTACTATGCCATGACGGCAAACGACATAACGCTCTCGTATGTCGTCATTTTTCATATCTGCCGGACGTCCCGTGACGGCCAACTTTTTTTAAACTTATTGATAAGTCACAGAGGGTGCAGTTAAATTTATTTTTTATCTCTGCTTTTCACATATACCATCTTGTGTTTATGATGAGTGATGAGTGATAACGGCACCTTAGTGCCCATTTCTCAACTTAAAGGAACCTATCGACACCTCATTAAATTTTGCCTAAATAGGTTAATACGTAGGTTCGCACCTCCGTACATAACCACATATTATGAACACACGTAAAAAAATCTTTACATTGATTCAGCCTGTTCCACATAAAAGTATTGGTATAGTGGTAAAAGTTCTCCTTTTGTTTTTAACCAGCAAATGCTACGAAAATTCTAGGCTATAAAAGTTTCGTACACGTAAAAATGGGGTTCACCCACACCGCCGCTTGTGGTAATCTACAATGCCGTGAAAATTCATTTATAAATTCGGGTTTCATTTCCAGAGCGTCAGCTTGCGATCCAAGATCCGATAATTTAGTTTTACCGCTCGTATTATAATATTTTACAAAATTTCGGACTTTTTAAAGGCGCCTCTTATTTTTCAAGCTCTGACTGTGTTTTTGGATAAGCCTCTAGAATAGATTAGGGCAGAGATCTACGATGTAACATAGATTAGTAATTTCCCCCGTGATACAGTTGCTTAGTCCGGTTTATTAAACTATGGTTATTTTTTAGGCGTGTTGATTTTACCACGGTGTTTAGGGTTCCGTACCAAACTGGTGACAAATTGAAAATAGGACTCTATTATTTAGTATTATACGCAGTCTGTCTGTTTGTTCTACTTTTTAATGACTATTTTTTGTAAAACCAGGTAAAAATTTACAGAGAATATGTAATTCATCATCATCATCATAATTAATTATCATTCAGCCTATCATGTTCCTACGTACGTATTTTTGTCTTTGCTCTAGTGTAAAAACGGTAATACGTCAAGTGTACGGTTTAATAAACACTCTTTAGTGAAACGCCAAATAAGTCCAAATCTAGTCCGACTCGCGCTTGACCGGTGTTTATTTTTTAATCTTGTAATACTTTCTTCTCTAGAACAGTGACCGGGCTATACTTTTTAAAAATATATATATTATTATATATGTAACTTGTGTATGTACATAGCTACTTATAAAAAGCATTACAAGTAAAATCATACTAAAATAATAGGTACTACGAGTACGATAGATATGAAGGATCTATATCTCAGATCAGGCAACAAGGGAGATATGCCTTAATACAATTATTGTTCGTGTTCAAATATCTCCATGTTTCTCCCATTTGTTTCACTGTAACGCTGAACCAGTGTAAGTATACGGCACACTTACTCATTCATCCACGCACACTAAAGACTAGCAATGTAACATAATATAAGATCACTGCTTGCTGCAATACCAATAAACTAACGAATAGTCCACATGCAAAAAAGGCCGGTATGGCTGTCTGCAAAATTCTTGTGAGTTTTTTTTCTCATTTCTGTGGTTTAGAGATAGATAATAAATATCTATGATAGATTCCTTTATGCATACATCGCTCGATAAACTTATCTATTTCTACTGCCCGCTGACAACATAAGTTACGCGAGAAAGAGAGATAATTTGTTTTACAAGTACCTATGCTTCTATATCTATGGTTTGTGCATAAAATGGTTATTATCTTTTAAGTTTTGGTAGTCACCAAAATACTCGTTAACAAAATCATGCTATTATTTATTGTTATTGATATAGTGTCTTGATTAACCAAACAAAACACAAGCTAACTAACACTGAAAAAACAGTTGAACTGCCTATAGCAGGTCTAAAGAAAAAATGCTGGCGGCATAAACACACTGAATGGCAAATGGCAATGCATGTGCGTTGAGCCAGAAAAACGCGTGTTTTGATCACGAGTCGCATTAACCAAGCGATTTGAAAGATTTTTGAAAATGAGGTGAACTCCCGGTCCCCAAAGGCCTAATGTATCGACACCAAACGATTCAAATTAATTCTGTGAAATAACGCGGTAAGGATGAATACCTAGTAAACAAAATAGGAATCATCAAAATCACAAGTCCTATCCATCCAATGGTTGCCTGGTAGAGATCGCTTTTAGCGATAAAGCTGCCACTTGTAGTACTGGCTCTTTTCATTCTTTAAATTAAGTTATCTGTATTTAATTTTCTTTTTAGGTGTGCAGAATAAAGAGTTTTTATCCATCAATCTATCTCATCAAAATAATTCATCCGCGCTGTAGGGTAAAATATATCTGTTCATTTATCTTTTACTGCTTCATTCCTTACAAAAAGTACATTGCCAAGAACTACGTGACAATGTTGCCAGACAGATCATAAACTTTTTATTCTCATGTCTTTTTTACTCCAGTCGTAGAGCCAGTAAAAACGTATGATGTAATACCGATTACCGAAATGAGTCGCAGGGTACGAAAGGTTTAATTACAAACTACGTCACGTTCATGCAATCATAGTCCATTAACTAATGGTGGCCTTTAAAAGATGTTATAAAAACAGGATTAGCCATAAAGTATAAGCTCGGCTCGTTTGAAGTGCACGCTACGACATGGTTGACATGAATACATTAGTAACTACCTTAAACGGAACTTTACTCAGTGCTGAAGCACTGATTGTACCCTAAGTCGTAACTAAATCTTCAAATCGCGAGTGAATCTGTTTTTTCTAGGCAAGTGAGCTCCATTGTAGACCGCATCATCGCCAATTATACAATAATACAAAAACTTAAAAAGAAAAAAAAAAAACACTTGCAAAAAATATAGATCCAATTGAGAACCTTCCTTTTTTGAAGCCGGTTAACAACGAACTGTGTATAAAATATCTTGCAAGCCGATTTCAATCTACTCCAAATTGTGGTATCAATTTTAAACTAGGGGTACATTAATAAACGTAGAGTAGCCTTGGAATAGTTACTCCGTCTTTTGTCTTTTTTAATCGAGTTCAAAAGGACAATGTTCTGCATCCATACATTTTTCGCCCCGCAACTAATAGCAAAGGAAAATTATGTGTTGTATTTAAATAAATTACTGAATTCCCATACAATCATCTTTTTATAGCGGACTAGCTGGGAATTGTAACTATTACAAAAAAAACGCTCGGATTTCAAGGTTATAATTTGTGTAAAACCATACATACGTCTTCTGTGGTAAAACATCATAAATGACTACGTTAGGTGAAAAGACTAAAGAGCGGCTGTTGCCATTGAATTTGTAAAGCTTGGCAGCCTAGCCATTTTATTCGTTGCTATTTCGGAGGTTGAATAATTATTTGTACAAAATAAGTTCATATCGAATATATTAGAAACTCCTTCCTATAGTTAACGGTATTTTATATCTTTTTTTTTATCTATACAACCTCTGCATCGAATTACCGCTGCATATTTAATTGTTCCTAGCAATAAGATTGAATTAGAAATAAAACAGAGATTTTTATTTCATTTTTATTGTTCATCATCAATATTTGACTAGTGTGTGCTAGGTTGTTTATATTTTAATTAGTGCTAGATTGTTTATAATTTAATTAGTTTTTATTATCAGTACTGGGCCTTTTCAAGGCAAGAGTGAATCTTCTAAGTCAGCGTGCTTCATATTTGACGACATCGTCGCTTACCAACAGGCGAGCTGGTGGTAAAACGCGGACTCGCGATTGATTCGCGATTTAAAAATAAGTTTTTCAGACATAACTACCTACTTAAAGTTTTGTTGTAAATGTATGCTTTGATATACGTATATCCATTCTCAGTGATAAGGTTCAAGGCCGCTAGAAATTGAAACAGTTTTTGTTTAATTTGCACTCTTGTTTGCTTCTAGCTTTCAGTAGGCTGAGTAGACAGCATAATCAGCCCGAAGTGGCGTAAATTTTTGAGACGCCTTTGTGAAAAATTTAGGGAAGAAAGCCTAATCACTTCTTTAGCTTATTTTTCATTGTGAAAAACTCCATCGTCATCACTCGTTCAAAAATGTAAATATTATGTTTGTTTGAGTGAAGGGGTTAGTGGGTAAAATAATACTCGCAGTAAAAAAAAACTATAAAACATGCTTTTAAATCGCTAATCCTGAAGATCCTGCTAAGGATAATGGGACAAACTATTTAAATTATTGCATTGTCATCAGTCATAAGTGGGCAAAATTTCAATTTAATTCGACGTTTTAAAGTAGTTAAAAATCAAGTTCAAAGATTCCGTTATATACATAAATACATATTACATACATACATACATACATACATACGTACACACATACACACATACACACATACATACATACTTACATACATACATACATACACACATCCACACATACACACACACAAACACACACGCACACCCATACATACATACATACATATATACATACATACATACATACATACATGTGTACATACATGCATGCATACATACCAAGCTAATAAAAACGTGTTAAAACAGCAGTTATTTAATAATACCAACACGTAATAACGACTTCAAGACTATCGCACTGCTACATAAATAAATTATATTTTTCGTTATGGTGTGAAAACACACGACTAATTTGAAATGCATGAGGAAAGTAGGAATTACAAAAGTTTTAGTCGCACCGGAGCAAGATGAAATCCAATTTAGTACAAGCACATTCACGGTTTTATAAAATTCGGTCAAGGGCACAAGTACTTAGGTACTTTCTTTTGTTTGTTAACAAACACAATCAGGATCAAAGCACCTACTGATTAAGCCATTTATTCATTATGCCATTTATTCGAATGCCCCAATTTTATATCCTAGTAGTAATTTGAGTAAAATAGCTAGTATTCCGTTTCTGAACGACTTTTCTCTCGGACTGGATATTAACCTAAAAATAAAAAAGCAGTCTCAATTTTAGCTTTTAAAAGTTCAGCAACACAAACACGATTTGTTTCCGAGTTTACCGATATTCTTTTATTGTATAGAGCGGAAGATTTGGCGAGGCAATTTACCGTTTATCGTTCTCGTAATTGGGTCAAAAAATCACCAAATTGATGTTTCATTATTAGCGGTCCCACACAAAAATAAAAATAAACCGGCCAAGTCCGAGTCGGGATAGCGCCCTGAGGGTTTCTTCTCAATATACAAAAATAGTCCAAAAGGACAACATCACGCCCAGGCGGTCATCCATCTGAATACCGACCGCGCCCGACGTTGTTTAACTTGATGGTGAACAGAAATTAGTCACCAACTCGCACTTGTCCAATATATATTGTTTTTTATATTTTCGAGTGTGTACTATAATTATGCCAACTTTGACGCTTGTACGTTTTATCGTTTTTACATTAGAGCAAATACAAAATGACGTTAAAAAATACGTGTGGACCGCCCTTTAGTTTTTATTTTTTGTCTTTATTATTATTTCTTAGTTAATCCGCCGTAACATTACATATTCTGTGAATATTTCAACTGGCTATCTATAACAGTTCGAAAGATACAGCCGTTATAAGGTAGGACGGACGGACAGACCGAAGGACAGGGTACGGAACCCTAAAATACGGGTCGAATTGAGAACCTTCCTCCTCTTTTGAAGTAGGTTAAAAAGGCAAATCACTTTTCCAAACTCTTTTGGTGGAATTGAATACTCAATCGATGCATAAGTTATAGAACCTTTGAAAATTGTAATCCAACTTGAAATTGGCACAATAATATTTTGTCGTTCGAAAAGTTTTTATTACTTTAGCAGAAAAGTTCGTGCAATTTAAAAAAAATGCGGTTAAAACCTGGATAAAATTGGTTCGGAACAGGAATGCGTACAAGAACCTATGCTCAACAGTGCGTTTATGGGCTGAAATGCATGCTTTGTCTTATGTTATTCTATCTATGTATAACAGGTAACGTAATGTTTAATCAAACAAATGTACTAGCTACCTGTTTTCCTATACGATCATTTAAAAAAATTAAATAACCAGGAAAATTGATTCCTCCCGGGACAGAAAGCTTCCAGAGGTATCAAGCCAACATATTAAAAAAAGTCGCTTAAATTAATCTGCGACGGGAGAGCACAATACCAGGGTGTGCCCGTGAGGATTTATACCAGGTGATTTAGATAATGTATACCTGGAGGGCACTTTTACCAAGTAATTAACCCCGCAACTAACGTCTGCGCGTATTGTATGTCACTTCAAAATACGTAGGTAAAGAAAAAAAAAAATTAGACAAAAAGTTTGATAAGCTGTCAATTATAAAGAAAATAAAAATTACTTAGTCATGCAGTTATATATTATACTGGTAGGCTGCACCACGCGGGTTCATCCGCGCTATATATCTTCTTGAAGCAACCTTCTTGGTAGCCGTAGCAACCGCCTTTGACTTAGGTGAGTTTTTTTTTCTATGATGTAATATGTCAATGTCTTCATTTCTTGTTATTGGTTTTTATCACAGACCTACTACCTATAGATTTTCAATGAGCGTGGCTAGCTCAGTGCCTCTCGCTTCAACAAGGTGTGTTGCCACATTAAAATTATTTGCTTTAAGTTAGGGTAATTTACCTACTATGACGAGTAGTGAATCTCTTCAATGAGTAATTTTGGAAACTTTGGAAAATCTTGTGAGATGGAAGGATATCTGAAAAATACTTATGAACAAAAGAAATTAATATTAAGATCCAAATCCATCCGTTTAAAGGTAAGACAGCTTTAAACGGCTGTATCTTTCGCGCCGTAATATCGTCAGTTGAAACTTACACAGAATATGTAATGTTACGACGGATTAACTAAGAAATATAATTAAGTCAAAACTAAAGAGGGTACACATCCACACATACAACAAACGTTTTTGTTA
This sequence comes from Agriopis leucophaearia, assembly GCA_949125355.1. Lineage (NCBI taxonomy): Eukaryota > Metazoa > Arthropoda > Insecta > Lepidoptera > Geometridae > Agriopis > Agriopis leucophaearia. Next base: position 8,195,035 of record OX421262.1, read on the forward strand.
AGGTATTTTTGTATTTGCTCTGGTGTAAAAACCAAACGGTACGTAACGGTAATCGGTACAAGCGTCAAACTTGGCGGATTATAGTGCACACCCTAAAGTAAAACAACAAATAATAAATACTGGCCGCTTGCGAGTCGGTCACACATTTCTGTTTCCCACAAGTTAAGCAACGTCGGGCGCGGTTGATACTTGGATGGATGACAGCCTGGGTGTGATGTTGTGTATTTGCACTACTTTTTATATTTTGTGACGGTACAGAACCCTCAGTGCACGAGCCCGACTCGCACTTGGCCAGTTTATTTATTTTCATGGATGGAATTATGGATAACATCCCAATTAATGAGATACTTAGATAAAACTCTTTATTATTTACAGTACTCATATCACACACGATAAATCAGACTTCAAAAAAAGATTATTTTGTTTTATTTGAACAAAATCACGCTGATGATGATTTATGATGATATATTTTCTTTGATTTAAGTACATTTAAGTGTGTTTATTAGACCCTGAGCAGCTGCAGTTGCTCAAAAATATAATTTTTCCCTTTCTGATATTGGATTCGGCATTGAAATGACTGGAACAAATTCTACTATGTTTTCCTGGCACCCAATTTTCACAACCAGTAGCACTGATCCATTTTATTCGTAAGCCAGGATCAGTTGGAAACCTGCAGAACGAATAATTTATGTTAATTGTGGTGGGTAATTTCATTTATAAACTGGCAACATTGATTGTTATTCTTCTCAGTTAATATTTTGATAAAACTCATAGGAAATACCACAAATCGACCAAAAAACGGACTAATTATGAATAAAATATTTACGCATTGATATCCTGAATTTATTTAGGTGATCATTACAAGCTCTATATGTTTACTTACGTGTGAAATGATATTTCATCGTTTTTTCTCTCACTGCGGTACTTGCAGCCCAAAATGATACAACCAACCATTGTAAATGTTTGTTTTACAATTATTTCTAAGACGAAACACGCATTTATCACATAAAATCACCAAAAAAATGCAATAAACAATATTCAGACCCGTTTTGTTTGTCGCAGAACCGTCAGATTTTGACATTTCTGATCCAAAAAACAGGCCACGCCGATAAGGACAAAAAAGTCTTGTTATGTCCTTTTTGTACTTGTGCTGAGCCATATCAATTTGTCTCTTTCACTTGCTTTCACTGAAATATATTGCCGGGCCCTGGTTTTTATAGAGAAAATATTTAAAAAAAGTGTCGATTCGATCGCTACTAAACTTCACAAGATCACTCGCTGAGCTAATTTGAAGATTGTCTCCAAATTTCATCAAAATCGGTCCAGCAATTTTGGATTCCACGTACATACCTGTCCTACATAAACTTCCTGACAAACTTCAGATTCTTAGGTCAAGTAGTTTTTGAGATTTCGTGATGACTCAGTCAGTAGTATTTCGTTTTTATAGGGAGTCTCTAACTCACTGGAAAGTTAGTTTAAAATCGTATTAAAAAAAGTTACGAACATATTTTAACGGACAGACAAGAAAGAGAGTTAATAAAAGCTTGTTAAATATTTGCAGGATTGACAATTTTTCGTTTTTAAAAGTTGTATAGGAATGCTATTGAAACACATCGTCTTGAGTCCAAACTCTGTGATACGCACAAAGAACAGAACATGGAATCATGGAATTTTTAAATATCAAATGTTTACGTAATTAGATCGTGTTATTTTAATTTTGTAAAAAAAATATATGATGTATCTATGTAATCTAAGTTATATATTTTTTAAATAAAAGAATTACTCACTCACGCAAGTAAGTCTGCGCTGCATCCTAGAAATATAAGGTCGGGGAAAAAGTTTCTTCGTATTTTTTAAACAAATTCAAGACATATTTTTTTCAAGTTTAATTACATTTAATTATAATATATATGTGCCATTTTGTTCGTTAACTTGTTGCCATCTTGTAGGTAGTGACATGATCCCGTTGCTGTAGAATTTTTGGGACTTCTGATCAAAAAAATGCAACAAGTAGTTTTGACAGTCCTCTCTTGATGTTAATCTAACACTACCCAAAGAATTCTGAAGACATCGAAACAGGTGGAAATCTGAGGGTGCAAGGTCAGGGCTATATGGTGGATGCATTTACACTTCCCAACCAAGCTCTCTAAATTTTTGCTGAGTGGCCAAAGATGTGTGCGGTCTGGCGTTATCATGATGAAAGACCACACTCTTTCTGTTGATCAATTCCGGCCGTTTTTTCTCAATTTCTTGTTTGAGTCTCATCTGCTGTTGGCAGTAGAGATCCGAATCGATGGTTTTGCCCGGCGGTAAAAGCTCATAATGAACGATGCCCTGCCAATCCCACCATACACACAGCATCACCTTATTACGTGTTAATCCGGGTTTCGCTACAGTCTGTGGTGCTTCACTGCCCTTTGACCATGATCGTTTGCGCACATTCTTGTCGTAGGTGATGCATTTTTCATCACCAGTGATCAATCTTTTCAAAAACGGTTCGGTTTCGTTACGTTTCAATAGAGAGTCGCAAAGAGTACACGATTCATTTGGTTTCTTTCAGTGAGCTTGTGTGGCACCCAAATATCGAGTTTTTTTGTATACCCAGTTTTTTTCAAATGGGTCAAAACTGTTTTGTGGTCAATCCCCAGTTCTTCAGCTACGTCGTAACTACTAATATGCCGATCTTGGTCCACTTTTTCAGAAATAGCATCTACTTTATCCGTAACAGGGCGACCAGAGCGAGCTGCATCTTTGACATCAAAATTCCCGGACTGAAAACGCTTGAACCAACATTGTGCTACTCTTGATGACACTGCATTAGGTCCATAAACGTCACAAATTTTATTCGCGGCTTGTGTCGCATTTTTCCCTTTTTTGTAATAAAATTTCACAATATATCGAATTTCTTCGTTAGATTCACTCATTTTATCAAACAAAAAAACAATTGAAAAATGGCGGGAAAATGCTTTTTACTTTTTGTATTCCTTTTTTAAAATATCATATTTTTAATGGTATCAAAACCAGCCAGATACAAACAGTACAACCGATGAAATTTTTACTACAACTTTATACATACAAAATACGAAAAGACTTTTTCCCCGACCTATTATTATGGAAATTCTTCTCAGGTCCTCGCATATTAAAACGAACTAATCTGGGCCTTTATACCCGTAGGCATTTCTCATACCATGGATAGTTGGTTACAGTACAGGCCTCGCCTCGCTGTGCTCCGGTAACCATCTTATTGCCTCAGCACAGTTTGTCATTTACGCGGGAATACTAGAGCTACATTTTGCAGTGTTTATTGCTGCGGGCGGCTTTCAAGGTGTGGACGTGGTAAGGCGCTCAGAATAGCGGCATGGGGGAAAACAAAAAGTACTATTCTCTATAGGTACGTTTTTCTTTTCCTGCTAGAGCTCGTTTGTTACGGGGAAATAAGCGCTCGCAAACATTTTGCTGACGCATATTTGTAGTTGTAGCATGTGAGCCACTTTGGGTGTGTTTTACGTGCAGGTTATTTACAACAACTCACTGGTAACTACGCTTCACTCAGTTTTAGTTTTGAGTTTGTTTTTAGTTTAGTTCCATCCTAAGTTACGTTTGGATCTGCGGGAGGATTCGCATAGTACCAAATAGCAATCGTCCTCCCAAATATCTAGTGCCTCAATTTTCTACGTTTTTTTAATTGTGTGTGCGTTGAATAGTTTTATAATGTAAAAAAAGAAGAAACTAGAATTGTATGAAAAAATTATCATCAACTTGGTTAAGCTGCTCTATATTGTACGTATACGTGTGAAGAGTTTGCGTACTTATTTCGGAATCTTATGGTATGTCACAGCGCTGAGTGAGTATAAACGTTAGCTGCCACCAGTTTGATAAATTACGTACCGCCCATAGATCTTCTACACTCACATCTCCGTTCATGCAAAAATAGATGCGACTTCGGCAAGATTACGTGGGCGATGCTGTATATGATGGCTAAAAATCTCTACTCAGATTATATACGAGCATATGTAGGTATTATTATACTACCGAAATTTGACGTTCACTTTCATACTACACAGTGTAATCACAATATTATACTGTTTGTACTTCGAAACTCCTTAATGGGCCATGCTCTAGATAACTTCGTTTGCACCAAGAATCATAGCCGATTGTTACATTGTAAGGACCTAAATCTACATAACATTGAATTAGTCATATGAATAATTACGATATCAATATGGTAATTTCTAAAATTTTTGAGATTTAGCCATGAACGTAACCCTAGTTAGGTAAGGTTTACAATAGAAGATGTATCTAATATAGGTACATTTTCTTATAAAAATTATTACATAAATTATGCCACTTTTTAAAAGTAGTTAAATAATATATTACTATCCATACTAATATTATAAATGCGAAAGTAACTCTGTCTGTTTGCTACATAATCACGGCTAAACGGCTTAACCGATCTCGACAAAATTTTGCGAGGTAATAGTATGTATCATGAGGACGGACATATGCTATTTTTTTCTACAAAAATCGTGGCCGAATCTGCGGGTACAGCTAGTTGGTCATATATTACAGTAGGTAAGCATTAACGGTTCCTGCCACCGAATTGATAGATTACAGACAACACGCCCACAAGAGATTTTCGCTTTTTGACTATCTATACTTATTGCATAAACTGCTTGTGTCTTGGAAAAGAGTGTACTACTATTTCTTCCGTGGTTCCACTCATAGGTCTAAAATAAATATAAATAAATAGTTTTTAAATCATAATAATTTTAATGTCTACATTGTTTAAAACAGTTTCTAATTTTTTGCAGTTGTGATTTTTATACTGTGGGAGACCGTAATTTTGTTTGGAAGTTAGGCATGAAACCTAGATCAACGAAGTCATTAATTAAAGTCTTCCCGTCAAAATAGCGATCTAATTGCTCGGCAAATTTTGGAGATTTATATCGCTGAAGAAGCGAAGCTAGAACGCCAGTATATAAGAGTTTTAAAAGAGAAAATGTTTATTTTCCAGCCAGCCGTATATATAATGTGTTGTTATATATGTGTCGGAGGATCCGTGCATGTGGTATCTCACTGAGTCGTTGGCCTCGTTGTCGTCCGACATATTCAAGGATTGGTTCTCTTTCAAAAATAAGAATGCAGGCTTGTTCTCCGATCACTGTTCAATCAATTGCCACAGAAGTGTTAATAATAAATGCTAATATAGTAGGATGGCGATGGATTGGAGAAACGTGGTGAATTCTACGCGCGCCAACTCTTGTTCGAATGCCATTGCCAACCGTCGCCACGATTCCTCGCCAAACAGACTTCTCTGTCAGAAACGTCAGCCTGCATCGAACTGTCAACGTTAATGTGACAGTAACATTTTAACTGCAGCTGCACAGACCACACTCAAATGTAATTTTTAGGCCGTGTAGGTGAAATTTTACTAGGATATACTCTGCGACTCACCAATATGTCAACAAAAATCTTTTTTGCATGAAATAGTGAGGCTAGGCGTGTTGCATTTGACACGTATTTTTTTTTGTGAAAAATTTATTGGTGCTCCTTAGCAGTAAAATCGACTCGTATGCCGTGACGGACGCGACATTATAATGCTCTCTTATGCTGTCATGTTTTACATCTGCCAAGCGTCCCGTGACGCCAACTTTTTTATTCCAGAGTCTGGCATTAGGGCATCTGTAAGGTGTTGTTATTTTCAAACAACAGTGCATTTTACAATGGAACACGCTTGGTAAAATACATGTGAATTAATCGAGAGAAAGAATCGGGTAATCGAATGTAATGACTGGTAGGGCTTAGTTGGTATTGGATAAGGCTTGGTTGGTTGATTGGTATTGTTTCTGACTTTAAACGCAGGAGGTTCCGGTTCTGATTCCCAGTCTGGCAGATTTCATTCCAATGATGAATCTGAATATCTGATCTGGACCTTGATGCATGTGTGTGTTTAATGGCGTTTCCAACACAAGGAAAATTCGAGCTAAGTGTGTGTTATTATGGGAAGACGCGGAATATGAAGTATGCTTGTCTAAAAGAAACCGATTTACTTGCTGCTTGAAGACGCCCAGATTTTAACCATCGGGGAACACCCATTCCGGCAGCGCATTCCGCAATCTAAGTGTTTGCACAATAAAAGTGGAATCAAAGCACTTCATTTCGGCTTTCGGAGTATCAATCATGAAACGGTGTTGTTTTAGCTACATTTTTTTTCTACAAGTTTTCGTTTGTCGTGTCGCTATACTCTACATAGGTAGAGCATGGTGCGCACGGCCCGTATGCCGCTGAATCTCTGAGTTAGAGGAAATCTTATGACATTTTGCAAGCGGATTGCGGTAAATGGTGGTAGTAATGAGATGCCGGTTTACTTTTGAATTTTAAAAGTATCACTAGATTTATTTTTACAGAGATGAACTTAAGCAGTGGATGTGTGAATTGGTTTACATATTTTTGTCCAGCACTTGTGTTCAATGTTGATTTAAAACTGTCAACCTATTTTACGTATCTATCTATATGTGATTTCAAGCTTTGGTCTAAATTGAGTCCTTACATTAGAACGGTGGGTACGTAGGTAGGTGATACCTACTATTCATGAAATATTACCTACTATAACTGTGCCTATAACATGTCTATGCCTTATCGTGTGCTTTTTGTCTCAATTCCAGTGTTTCCATGTTTTCAAAGACCCATGATAGTTATATAGGTAATAGAGTAGCGTTATAAAGAATTCACAGAAACCTTTGTGGTGAATCGGTTCTTTAGCAAAACGATGGACCATGAAAATGTCAGCTGTTTCAATATATTTTAATGTAGGTAAAAAATGGAATGTAAAATTATATAGAAGGATTAGATATAGATATTATGATGTGAAGAAGTGGGTGCTACCAAACAGTCGACTCCCATCAGCGCCCATGCAGGTCGACCCTGGGATTCCATAGCACGACGAGCCCGGGATGTTTATAATAAATATAAGTCGATAGAAGCCCAAGATAGAGATAGTACCTATAAAGATTGGGGAGACCTGTACCCAGCTGTAGGACAACGCAGACTAACATATAGTATTTACCCATTGTTTACCTATTGTTACAAACGTTGTGCAAAACCAAAGATAATCCAGCCGTAAAGAGAGACCGGACTTTGATTTACATATTTTCATGCGGCCAGTTTAATTCTTGGTTTCCTTCCGCCTCAGGCGGGTTGACCTCGAGCCTGTTTTCTACGTTTTTTTTACACATGCATTATTCAGTTCCGTAATCATTGGACCAAAAGTTAACATTTTCCGTTTTAACCATTGTAATCTAACCTAACCGTATCTTTTACTACAAGTGTGGAGTGGATATTAAATTAATACTGAGCATTAAATATTAAGATTGAAGTTTTTAAACTAGAATAAATAAATGAATATCCAATTCTAGGTCCATACGTTTCGACATAACACGGCGTGGTATATGATCTGATTAGTTTTCCAGTACATAACTTGCCAAGATGACGATAATGATGGTATAAAGAGTAAAACATTCACGTAGCCTTACGCTACATACACGTAACTTGCCACTAGCAACGCTAAGTTGGTCACTGTTAAGGTTGGCTTACAGTTAAGGTCAATAATAATAATTGGCGCGGGCATCCAGTGAATGTAGATGGCTGGCTGTCTTTCAAGGTGGGTTCTAAGGAGGACGCCTATGTTCAGCAGTAGCTGTCTCCTGGCAGATAAATATGATGATGAAAAAAAAAACGCTTAATGTGACTCGTTACACACGCATGCGTAGCAGGCTAGGAGAGATGAGAGAAAGGAGTCCACAAATACGACTCGGACGTCGCGTCGTCGCTATTGTGAATGCTTTTGGTTTGGCACACAGAAAAGAGTAGTAAGTAGAAAGGAAGTGAGAAGAAAAATCTGTCGCCAGGCATTATGACGGAACCTTGATTGAACATTCTTATTTAGATCAACGCTTCGATCTCCGCGTCACAGTTGCTAACTGATTCGGAATGACTGACGTTTTGTTTATATGGGTGCAACCACTGAAGTGAGAAATTTTTCGTGGTGCAACTGGCTGCAACAAATTTCTTACAAATAGTCTTGACAGCCGTTCTAATTTAAACAAAAATAAATAAATAAATCTTCTGTGCTTTGGGGCATGATAGTTTGGCTTCTTTCCCGCTAGATTGCTCTGTCAGTCTGATAAACAACATTGAAGAGTTATTAGACAGGTAAAAGTTAATTTTATTGCGTGAGCGGTGCGTGTCAAAAAGAGTCCATAATTTAGAAGACTTGTGTCACTTGCTCCACTTGCAACGTGATCCACTGACATTTTGTCGCCTTGCGATGAAGCTATAGCTTCACGCACACGTCACGTCAAAGATGCACGATCACACTTGCAAAGATTGAATCAGCTGCCATACATAAGTCGGTACATCAGTTTTCATGTATATAAATGATATTTTTTTCGCGATTTGAGAGTTGATCCCATTGTAAAAGTTGTTAATAATGATGGTTGATATTGGGAACCCATCCGGCTTGTACGCCCATCATTATTAACAGTATACCTATAAAAAATCATCCCCCGTAATATTCCTTATTCCACTGGTAGGTATACGCCTCAAACGTGATTTTGAATTATTTCCAAGATTTACGCGTTTATTATAATTACATATTAAAATAAATAATAAAGTGTATGTAACTTTCAACGGATGTAAAATACACGCAATAAAATCCATTAAGAGTGTTTCAATTTAAACTTTTTGTACATATTGTATGGGCCTCTATCTCTTCCTATCTCCCTCGGTCCTGTTACATAACAAATTTTTGACCGACTTCAAAAAAGGAAGTCGGTTATATTTTTACTGTATATTTGTTTATTATAGATCCCCAGTATTGCTTTTTTAATTTATTTTATTATTTTCCTACTAAGTGCCTTTATTAACTAATCAAAAACTACAAAAAACACTAACAAACACTACAAAAACAATTAAGACTACTCATATACCGTTGAAGGTCTAAAGACAATCCAAATGCTCAAGCCCACTATCAGTTGTCAACGTACCCAGCATGCTGGCGTATGCTTGTTACTCGTACAATACAAACAATAATAATTTAAAGCACTTCGTAATGAAAAGCTCGTCAGAATAGAAAATAATTAGTAAAGAAACAAAATGAACTTCACTCTTAATTATAAAAAAAAAACTTTCAAAAGTGACATAAACGTCTACAGTGCTACAGTAAAAAGTTTCAAAAGGTTTAGGCAACTTACTGAATTGAAACGTGCGTTCCTTATTTCCAAGTGTCGATGGACACTTGGACTAAAGTCAACTAAATTTCAAACCATCGAGATGGGGTTTACTTCAGACGCGCCGCGTGCGGCCGCCACTTACGGACCGCGTTCGCTGACTGCCGCCTACGAGCTACGGACAGCTACGAGAGCTACGATGAGAGCTACGAGATTGGAAGCTACGTCAAGCCTGATAGGTATTAGGTGTCCTCTTTGGTGACATCAATATAGTGGACACTGCAGTATATAAAGTTTAAAAAGTAATTGACGTTCGTATAAACATCATCTTTAAGACGTGTAGACGAGTGAAGCCGATTAAAGTTGCCGAAATTTGTTTATAAATATAAAATGGTTATTATTTGTAAGTAACTATGTACTTACTAGCAGCGCCCCGCGGTTTCTCCTGTAATCCTGGGTCGTAAAATATTATCTTTTCAGGTTAAAAGGTAGCTTATAAGTAAATCCAGCTACTTACCTCCATACCAAATTTCATTCAAATCTGTTAAGCTATTATGGAGTAGATTGCGGACTGTGCATCAGATCTGCATGATCTAATTCTCTCCTGCCTATTTTTCTATCGGACGGCCAGGACGGGCAGAAACGACACTTGTCGCTTAGCTCTGTTGTAGAACGCATCATCGCTCAAGACGATGTGGGTGTCAAATGCAAGCCTATTATTAAATAAAAACAAATATACATACTAACACAAACTTTCGCATTTATGACATAGTGTGAAGTATTTAGTGATTAGTGTGATTCTAATACTAAATAATGTATCGTGTAAAAAAATATTGAAAAGGTCGCTACTGAAGGGTAGGCTGGTAAGTTCCGCACGATTGATTATCCAACTTTTCCTACTTTGTCGATATAACCGTACAATATCAATGAGCCGAATCTTGTTTAGTACGGTCAAGCTCACGAAGCTTTCTCACTGCCTTAAACTATGTCATCTGTGTTGTCGTCTAATCACAGCAAATGTAGTGTCTACTGGTAAGCAATCTGTGTTGGGATAGAAATATGAATGAATAGGAGTTGTTAAAGCGATTGAAGTTTAACTTTAGCAAGTGGTAGCCAATTTGCAGGCTATTGTTTGTTTGAATACCAAAGGAAGTAGGTAACTAATCTAAGGGTAATATTAGAGGTTTGCCTTATCTTTAACAATTCATCGACGTTTGTTTTTGATGCTGGTTTCAGAGTATAAATAGACCGCATGAAGGTTGGCTTCTGATTCTTGATTCTGGATTGACTGCATAGGTATTGACGGCGTCCCAATTTTTTTTATAGGAAATGTAGCCGAAATTCTAGCTTAAATAATTATCATCATCAAAACGTTCACTGCTGGACAATCTGGACATAAGAGTCCCCATCGATCTCCAAAAGGGCCGATCGGAAGTGGCCTGTAATAATAAAAATAACATGCATTAAACAATATAAAACTAAAATTAAAGCTTATAACTATATACTCAAAATGTATATCAAGGAGCAAAAAAGAAAACTAAAACCCATTGATGGAAAATAATACATTTTGCGATCCACCAAAGGGGTTTTTGTGATTTCTTAGGTTTTCGCAATAATTATACACTGCATACATAATTAAACATTTTAAATGGATTTAATCACGTATATTTTTTAAATCCTTGGCATTTCGAACACTGCATTGTCCGTTAAAAGTTCTTAATTTCAATGTAGTTTTTTCTCTCTTTATACGTAATAGTTTGAAGTAGTTTCAAGCGTTTTTTTTTTTTTTAATTTTTGGTCTTAGGAAGATGGGATTGATGACCAAAGAGTGGCCCTTACGTTGGCCAAATATAAGTTTGATGCAGTTTTTATTTGTAGTTTTAGATAGTCAATTTTATATATTTAAATTAGTTATTCTTTTTTGTGCAATATTTGAATACGTAATTCTATTACACAAATAGTAAATCATAATATTATTACAAATTTATATTACGGAATATGATATATTTACCAATTTTTATCAAAATCGGCCGAGTAGTTGGCGAAAAATATTACTAGTATACGTTTGTAAGAAAAAGCCAACGAGGCGACTACCACAAACTAACAAAGCTAAGCAACATCGACTAATGTCATACAAGCATAACTTTGTGAAAATTTTAATTCAAAAATATGACAATAGAAATACTGCTTATCTTTTGAATTATGTTCTAAAATTGTAATTGTGGCAGATTTTATATTTTATTTATTTATTTTATTTTTGTATGAAAAAGAATAAGCCAACGCCCAGTCCCACTTTAAGTTTTACATTCAATCACTTGATTCAAGTCAGATGTTTGAGAAATATGGCGTAGAAATAGATAAGTCTATCTATACGTAGCTGAGGGAATCATTATTTCTAAAGTTCCCAATCATATTACTGGGAGGTGCTTTACAAAGTGCTTATCCGACTCTGATTTCCATTCCACAGTTCTGATTTTCATTTAGTTCTCAAAGCTCAGTATCAAGCGTGCACCTACGTTGTAACTGTGATCTAATCTGGCATGCGGTGGAAAGGAAATTAAGGTAGGTAAAAGCCGCGATTGAAGTGAACCCTAATACCACACACCATCTACTTAATAGGCACTTTGTGAGAGATTTTGTGCCGTTCTCGTGATAGAATCAGATACGTAAATATGGAGTTCGAAAGTACTTATCTTTCCTATAGTATCAACAGCTTTTCTGTTATTAAGAGAGTAGTATTTTTTATTCATGATTGTCTGATGCCAAGCCAAAACGAGCTCTAGAAGTATATTTACGAAGACACGTGCCTATCTACTTATTTACTTGTTCCAACTGTAAGTTTGTTATCTAAGCATTTAAAAGAGAAAGTCTACTACTTAATCTTATTACTACAAATAAACTTATAAAGAGAAAGTGCACATTTCTCATATTTTTGTAATCTTTAATTTTTTAATTTTTATTAAGAGAAAGTACAAAAACACAAAATACAAAAATGTTTATTTGTTATAAAAACCAATTACATGAAACCTTATATATATAAGCATTATGTAGATACAAGGTTATTCAGAGTGCTTGTGGACCCTGCACTAGGTGAGAGCTGTATCGCAGGGGCCATACCAGTTTCGATTACTACATAGTACGGTGCGGTGAAATATAGTTACAGATACAGAAATGGAATTACAAGTTATAAATAATTATTAACATAGAAAATTCAATTACGTGTATTAGCAAGAGTAGCAAGCAGTTTTTAGAGATAAGTACATAATACAAATTAATGAATATTGATGTGCTGTTTGTGGATGCGTGTGTGGGGTTAAGTATACGTTTGTGGGTGCGTGTGGGGTGTGTGTGTGTGTGTGTGAAAGTGTGAGTAAGTGTGATGTGAAATAAATAGAGTTACAGTTGTTAAAGTTTATTTTGTTTAGTTATTGAGTCTAAAGGAGAAGCAGGGAGACCTCACTACTTTGAGATAGCTTTACTTAACTGATTATTTTTAATATATTCTCGGTTTCAGCACAAGAAAGTGAATGTAAATACTTGAAAACCATGTATTCACATTCCTTCACGGTTTTATTGCTAATGTCACATTGTTTGTTAATTTTAAATAAGGGTATCTAAAATATGGCAGACGTTGTGCAAAAGTCGTTTTAACTCTTGGTTCAGTGGCACGGTGAGGTCTTCTCTTCTGTGAACCATCGTCCAGAAGAAAACTGACCCGTTTCCCCTGATTAAGTGTACTACTAAACTTCATACGATTCTCGGGTCTAGCCCGGACATTTGGTAGGCATTGGTGGAGCCGAAGCCAACACCAAGAGGCCCTGTTGAATACAAAAAATACAATTATGGAATGTGTATAAAAAGGAATATGAAACTATTGTACAGTATAGGTTTTAAAAAGTCTGGGCTATTGAGGTGAACAACTTGTGGATGGAATAACAGATCTATAGAATGAGAAACGGCACCTGCCTTATCCTCATCTCAAAATATAATTAGGCAGGTGATGACTTGCCACCCACAGAATGGGCCCCCCATAAAGGCTGCCGTATCTTGGCACCGGACTACTAAACTTATTATTACTACTACTAACTTTAGTCTTTAAAACTTAGAAGTGTTGAATACAATTGAGAATGATATAAGACTGGCAAAATATGACGAGTGAAACCTGATCATCTGGAAAATTGAAGATTTACTACGCTTCAATTAAATTCCTAATTAGTGGGGTTTTGTGATTAAAAAGAATATCAAAAACAAAAATAAAACACTGTTGTAGTAATAAAACCATGGGACTTTAATTCCTAAATGCATAATTCTTATTAATATTAACCGTAATTTACAGTTATACAATTATTTACGTTTATTAAAATATAACTGAAGTAAACAACCGTGACAGTTTAAAACAGTGTTTTAACCGTAAGTTATTTAATTTAAGTATAAGCATACTCCAATTTATTTGTAACTAAGAAAATCATGCTAAATATTTGAAAACAACTTAAAATAAAATATTTTATAAATAATTTTAGTATAAGCAAACCTATATACCTTAGCTTAAGAAGATGTTATGTTTCTTTTAGTTGTAATCAAAGGCTAAATAATCATAAAGAACCTTTATGTTATTAAACAAGACCAAGCGCACTGCCACAATAAGTCTCGAAACGGAAACTTTTAGGATCCATAATTAGGACATCCATAAATACAAAACGCTGCATTTCAGTTTTTATCCAAACAATAAAAACTCAAGACTAAGTTAGTTCAACAATATACTTTACCAGTAGCCAGCGCTAAACCCCTGATTAAGTAATGTGTACCTTCGCGAACTCTCTTTAGCTCCGAAGAAATAGAGAAAAGTGAATTCTTGCTTTCTTTTTCTTTTTCATGGCAAAAAGTATCCCTTTGCTGAGGATTTACAAAGTAAAATTAATGGCTCATAAAAGAATGGACCTACTTAAAGGAAGCGTATAAATTGTACGATGCCGTATCAGTTTCATTTGCCATTCGGCTATTCTATTTTGCAGTAACAATGCATGCGTTTGTATATTACATGGTTGGTTTATTAAATATCTGTAGGTGTTAAAACAATTAACTTTTGATCACCGTCATAGTAATTATCTTCGTATTTTTTTTTTCATGGACTCCGTAACTGCTTACGTTTTATGAATTATAAGCTTGTTAGTTATCAAACACTAAACAGGTTTAGCTTGTATTAATATCATTTAATGACTTAACTTTATATAATTTAATATAATGTCTTTTGTGACTTCATTGAACGGCTTCAATGGACGATCAGCGCTTTTAGGAAAATAGTATTATGATGAATTGAGGCTATTTTTGGGACATTAATACTTTGAGACATTATTTAATATTGTTCACCTGCTTACGTTAATTAATGATGATGTTACAAAATAAAATTATACTCATTTCTTACATTCAGTATTTTATTTTTTATTTGGAATTTATTCCTCAGTAAGGAGATACTGGACTCTAGACTTAAAAGTATACCTACCTAAACCCCAAGATGAAATTTGAACTTCTGAAGGAAAAGTGCATTTTGTAAGATATAAGTAGCCTGTAATTATCGAATGTACCAAACCAAAATTCATCCCAATTCGTTCTGTAGTTGATAGTGAGAACAAACACATACGCACAATAAAAACATCTCCTGCACATTTTTCTATCGGACTGCCAGAGCGGGCACGAAAAATAGACACGCTTTATGGTTGACATTCCGAAAACCCGTACGAATCGCTTTGATTCCACTTTTATTGTGTGAAATGTTAGTCTGTGGAATGCGCTGCCTGAATGGGTGTTCCCCGAAAGTTACAATCTGGGTGTCTTCAAGTCCACAGTGAATCGGTTTCTCCTAGGGAAGCTTGATCCATCGTAAGCCGCATCATCGTTTCACATCAGGCGAGTTGGCTATTTTATAATAATATTAAAAACAAACATTAAAACTTTCACTTTTCTTAATTTTTTTGACACGTTTTCTAACAATTGTGAAACCAGTTTCTGTTTATTTACTAAGAGCAGCTGCACCTCGTAATTTCACACGCGTTGATCCTTTAGAAACCTTATCTTTTTTTTCAGGATACAATGTATCATTATTTTATTTCCAATCCTCCAATTATACCTATACCCTTCGACCAAAATAATTCATTTTATTTTGGTCGAAGCCTATACCTATGTCTGTAAGTTACATCACGGATTGATGTTGGAACATTCGTTGTGGCATGAAAGGACAAACAAACCAACAAACACACTTTCGCAATAATATTAGAATGAAGAAGAATTTTGGTAGGTCGAAATCTCAGTTTAGTCGTTCGTTTCAACCAGCTTTACTTCGAACTTTATTGTTCAAAGTGCAAACGCGAAGCAATGCAGCTGAGATTCAACATTCAGCCGTCTTTAGAACTTTGTAGGCAATATGTGTTTTAGTTGAAGCATGCCGCAAGAGCTTGGTGAAAAGGCAATGCGAAGCGCAATTTTGGTTTAGCTGTGCTTTTGTCTTCTTCCACTACGTTGCCTACCGTTTGTGTTCCATAAATAAATTTAAAAGTTTTTGCAGGTATTTTTTTTATATTGTAAAATAGGCTTGCGCTTGGCCACCAACTCGCCTGATGTTAAGCGATGATGCGGCCTACGATAGATCACGCTTGCCTAGAAGAAACCGATTCACTCTTGGCTTGAAGAACCCAGATTGTAACTATCGAGTAACACCCATTCAGGCAGCGCATTCAACAGACTAGCAGTTCACACAATAAAAGTGGAATCAAAGCGCTTCGTGCGGGTTTTCGGAATGTCAACCATAAAGCGGTGTCAATTTTTCGTGCCAGCTCTTGCAGTCCGATAGAAAAAGGGCAGGAGGGAAATACAGTTCATTGAATTTCAAGACGGTTTAATTTTTTAACGACGCCAACAGAAGGGAGTAGTTTAACGTGTGCATCTGTGTTTCTGTCTGTGAATCGTGGTTCCTAAACGGCTGAACCGATTTTTATTATTTTTTACCTTTATTTGAAAGGTCGAGAGTGTTCTTAGCTATGATTCTAGAAAATATGTTCAGCCTTTTGAAGATAAGAATAATAATAAAATTTATTTTATTGCCAAAAACAATGAATAGGTAGGTTAATAATAGGTAGGTATAAGGTAAAAACTATGTTTGGCAATATGCTCAGCGCCGTACTGCGAGGTCCCGAAAGGTCACGCAGGGCTGGTTTTCAGCATACCCCTTTGCTCAGAAAAAAAAGATGGTAGGTGATCAGTTAGGTTTATTGGGAGTTTAAATAATTTTAATTTATATTTGTTGTATTATTTATTTATTATCGAGTAGGTATAAAATGTAAATAATAATGGGTCTAAATATTGTATATAAGTATTTTGTCATGTTTTATAAAGAAAATTTCACTATCTGCAAAATGCATCCCAAAAATTCATATTGACATACGGCGTTCGTTGTGAAAATATGTTAGTAACATGTATTTCGTAGGAAGTATTCAGAGCTCGCGTTCTACAAGTATGCCATAACTTATACAGCTCCGACAAAAGCTGTGAGTAACTCTATTACAGTTTAGCTATTTAATTTCTGCAAGCACCGAACCACGTTGGTCACAGATGAGTGATTCTGAAACATAAAAAACGATGAAACTATTTAAACATTAGTAGGTATGATAATAAGTGGGTCAGGGAAGACAAAAGAAATGTTGGAGAGATAAATTTTCACAGAAAGATATGGAGAAGAGTGAACAGTTTTAGGGGTGGCCTACACCGCAAAAGTGATTTCTACAAATTTAAATTAGTTTAAGTACAATATATCCTTGTTTTACTAAACAGAACAAAATGGAAATAAACGGAGAAGGCCTTTGCCATGTTGGCCACACGGACTAAATTCTCGATGTCTTAATAAAGATTATTGTGAAATTATTGTCTGATTAAAGGCTTATATTATTGTTATTATATACCTATCCTTGTTTGTATTATACTATAAATAAAGGCTTATTTGCTTTTAATTTATATATGATAGTATAATTATTGAGAGAATGGATTTTGTAATTTGTTGTGGAACGGAACCCTCAGTGCGCGAGCCCGACTCGCACTTGGCCGGTTTATTTCTCTCTTGGCCCGCTTTTACCACAGACTTACATGATCAACGAGCTTAGGGACTTGAATTTCACCAACAACTTCAATGTCCGGTGTGGTCACCGAAAGGATCAATAAATCACCCGTCGCGGCGTGCTTCCGGCGGCGGTACGCTGTAATAGATCTTGAATCGTAGCTGGCTCACTCAGCTGGAATCCCTGGGGATGAATCCCTGAGGCATCTTGACAAAGCAATCCTAATGCTATAAATATGCAGTATTTTACATGACAATTGCCATTCATCATTGGTAATGCCGCCCGCATGCTTAATATGCGGCCAACTGGTGTACACTGGCATTTGAATTGTCTCTAAACCTTCAACTTCTTGGGTAATCAAATTAAGCTTAGCAGTGTAGATTATTGTTAATAAAGTTTAGTTAACTTGCCCGTTAAACAAGTTAGTCTCAATAAAGTTTAGGGTTCTTCCAACAGGACTCTATAACAAAGCCTGCGCTATGCATCGGTCTTTCCCACCTTTTAACGGCTGTATTTTTTTATCGTAAGAGATAGCCAGTGGAAACTTTCACAGAATATGTAACGGAGTATTATTTATTAAATAATATATAACGGGTCCCCCAAAAAAATATTTTTTTTTACTAACGTTTGTCTTTGCTCTAGTGTTAAAACGGTAAAACCTTAAAGTGGCAATCTTGATATGAGTGCATAATTTAAAGTCCAATAATCATTAACACCGGCCAAGTGCGCGAGCGCGCGCTAAATATCCCAAGCTGAATGAAATAAAACATATTATTTGGGTGCGGAACGCTTGGTGCTTAAGTCTGACTCGCAATTGTCTCAATTGAGTCAAACTCGTAAGTGAGAATGATTTCTGTTGTGTTAAAGTTACTTTAGCCGAAACATGAACTCACTTTATTATTTAATGTTCCTACCTTAAACATGAGGAGAACATTAAATAAACATGTTTCAATTTAAAGTTTTTCGATAGCATTACACCCGAGGCAGTGATATTTTTTTTAGTCCGCGACCCGAATAAGCATATTTCCTAACTTTCCCTGTGTTATCTACAAAACTCAAGTGGCTTTTCACGGGTATGTTGCAGCTTAAGCAACAAAAAATACCTATTGTAGACAAAAAGTTGTGCAAAAACAGGAAATTGTGGTCGAAACTCAATGTTTCACTGGAACATTGAATTACTTTGGCTCTTACGTAGTTTTACACTGTTTTAAACTATCACGGTTGTTCACTAAAGTTATATGATTATTTACGAGATATTTACCAACCACCCGCATTCTTCAGTCTTCCCGTGAACATGGTGCATGTAACTGCGCCGAAATATCGGGAGCTCCTTCCACAACCTTACCACGGTAAATATCCCGTAAATAATCATATAATCTTAGTAGTTTTGCTCTTAGCAAGTAAGAAGTTTACAGTTGTTTGGTTTTGCTCAAGCCGGAGTTTAAAACGCATAATATGTTAACTTGATTTTTAACCAATCACTTTGATTAAAGTCGGTTCCGCCGATACCTTAGTAGAAAAGAGAAGGGTGGGAGAATAATAGGTAGGTGAAGTTTTGACTGTCAAGTCTGTTTATTTAGGAATACTATACAAAAATCGTCGTTTTGATCCGTTGCTCTATTGCATTTAGACATTTTTGCATTTATAATTCTGCAGCTGACCATGATGACTGCAGCAGTCAGTAGTAGTCAGATTTTACCCAAGTAGATTACCTCTTAGGAAAAAAAAGATAAATAAATAAAAAAGCCTAACTTAACAACCCTAACCACTACATTCGTTTTAATAATCCTCAATTAACCACATCGTATTCCTCTGTTGCTACGAAAATAGGAATAAACAAAGGAACACAATTTTGCATTTATAATATTTGTAAAAAATAAATGCACAACTTACGAGTAAGAAACAGAAAATTAACGAATACTTCAAATACTAACTAAAAACTAAAACTTAAAGGAACTAAATAAAAAATTGTTAGATCAAAACTTTGTGAAATATACCACCTACCAATGCCTACCATGTATCTAATTATCACGTTCCCACAGAGGTATTCCCCCAGAATTTAATTAAACTTGAAAATACAGGATATTTTTACTTAAATTTCCATAAATTAACGTCCAGTTCTTATCTCTAAATGGCACGTGAGGGCGACGAGAGTCGCAGGACGAGATTCAACCGCAGAATATACACGAGCATCTAGAGATATACTAAGTAGTATACCTAGATATTGGAGCAGACGTTGCACGTACTAACTTTTAATGTAACTTTTAAAACTCCACTTAGCTTCAATTGTGGTCAAATCCAGCGCGAGTGTTGAACTTTTCTGCTTCGACTGTACGGCTAATTTAAGCTGGAGTAGAGCTAATGGAAATAAAGAATTTCGTTATTATATCTGTCATATATAAAATCCGGAACGTAGATATTCGCCAAAGAACCAGAGTCACCGACATTGCTATTAAAATTTGCAAGTTGAAGTGGCAATGGGCAGGCCACATCGCGTTCTTGTGTGGAGACCACGAATTGGAAAACGCAGCGTAGGTAGGTAGGCCTCCCACTAGATGGACCGCCAACATTGTGAGAGTCGCGGGTATCCAGTGGATGCAGATGGCAGGATGTCTTTCAGTGTAGAGGTTAAAGGGGGAGGCCTATGTTCAACAGAGGACGTCTTCTGACTGATTATGATAATGATGTTGCATTAACTAAACGCACTGTAAGAGAAATGTCTTATAAGAGAAAAAAAATACGATACGTACCTAAGTGATAACTTCGTACAATGTTACAATTAAACAAAAGTGGAACTTGTATAGAGTAAACGAAAATCTTATTTGTATAACGATTTCATTGTAACTGGTATCATAACAATGATGATCAAATCAAAAATATTGGGTCTCCATAAACCGACCCTTGTAAAAATACTCGACGATGGAAATAGAAAAACGTGAGTTGACAATAAAACCGGTGCTTACACGAATGTGTAAAGAACAATCACAGAATAAAGGTTCTATTATGTAAGTAAAGCTTAATACACAAGTCGTGTCGTGTAGTATCTAAAACTGATATAAAAAAGCAGTTGCGCGCGGCTTCGTTCGCGTTGTATTTCATAAAAACTTTCAACACCTGTTTTGACACCCTTAAGTCATTCGTGCCGTAAAATCTTTTCTTACATCTTCATTCATTCTTACACTTCATTTATGACACGTAGACTTAACCTGCCAAATTTCATTTCGTAGGTCAAGCAGTTATTTTGAATTTTTATTTATTAACGGCGTCGCACGTCTTGAGTATTTGCCAGTGTCAAGTATGGAAAGGTTTCAAGTTTTAATGTCGTCAAACAAGTTATAGTCACAGACTGTGTAAAGCCAAAGCAAGTCACGGTCAAGTCTAAGTCATGCCCTATTGAAGTGGTGGAGACTTTACTAGAGGTATCTGTGGAATTTTGGAAACAATACGAAAAGACATATTTCATCACATTTTATCACTGTCCCATACTCAAACACGTTAACGAACACTTAATAAACAATAATCCACCAATAATAATAATTTTAAATTTCGAATTCGAAATTAGTATGGAATTCGATAGTACGTATTTTACGAAAATATTCGTACTTAGGCCACTGATAGAAATCCTTCTTATCGATAAGTCCTCCGATTTTTGCACTAGTTTTTAAGCTGTTTTATCGTACATCACATAAGAGTTGATCTATTTAATGTAATGAGGCAACATGTTTATGTCACGTTGGTGATAAAACTAACGGTTAGTATACATAAATATTCTCATCATTATACATAGATAATAATTATATAGATTGAAGTTGCCCAAACTTGCCAATGTCCAAAGTCTATTAAAGAGACAAAGCGACGTTCAAGCGGCTGTGGTAAAGTTAACTATTCCCAGTTTACCATTAGTTCAAAATTGTCCCGCCGCACCTCGTCCATTCTAAACTCTAGTAGAATTTTAAACCCAAGCGCTGGTTTTAAATTTTTACCGCAACACAGAAAAAGTATTCAGCTCAGCTCAAAAACAGTCGACGTTTCTACGGCCGCTTGTGCGCAATAACGATGCCTCGATTCTACAGTCAGCGATGGACTGAAAAGTTTTGTTTAAAATCATTATCATCATCAGCCATAAGACGTCCACTGCTGAACATAGCCCCCCCCCACTTTAACCTCCACACTGAACGACAACCTGCCATCTGCATCCACTGGATGCCCGCGACTCTCACGATGCCGTCGGTCCATCTAGTGGGAGGCCTACCTACGCTGCGTCTTCCGGTTCGCGGTCTCCACTCAAGAACCTTTCTTCCTCATCGATTATCAGTTTTTCGAGCGATGTGGCCTGCTCATGGCACTTCAACTTGCAGATTTTAATAGCTATGTCGGTGACTCTGGTTCTTTGGCGAATATCTACGTTCCGGATTTTATCGCGCAAAGAAACTCCGAGTATAGCTCTCTTCATTGCCCGTTGTGTGATTCTGAGTTTCTCCAAAAGGCCAACAGTTAAGGACCACGTCTTAGGACCATTATGTCATCACTGGCAACACACATTGGTTAAAGACCCTTGTCTTTAGGCACTGTGGTATCTTGGACGAGAAGATTTCACGCAATTTCCCAAACTTTTAAAATCATGCAGGCGACCATATATCTAGCGAAAGAAAGCCTTAGAGTTCTTTTAAACCACCACCAAAATATTTTAAGTATTTGGTAGAGTTTACCTATTAATCTTTTTTCCAACGAAAGTCATCGCTTTGCTCAGAATACAGTTCTTTCTGTATTCTGAGTCGCTTTGTTCCATAACTGTATTCCGTTTTCTTAACATTACAAATTTTATGAATGTATTACATTTCGCTTCTTTGTTGTCAGTAACAGACCAGCTGGCTACAACGTGTCCCTGACAATCATTTAAAGACACATTTATGAGCTATAGAGACTTATTCAACACATTCAGTGGAAACAATATTTTTCTCTTTGTGTACCTAATACCTACGTGTATGGTGCAGAAATCTTAAAATGCTATCTTGTACTACCTGGATAGATGTCTTAACTATTTATCTAGATTCAAGACGCTTGCTGGATAAGTAGATATCCAATAGTCTTAAAATTATTGTATGTTCATTATGAACAAAACTGTTACTAAATTAACACATACCATCTCTGTACCTACACAGTTTAAAAAAAAAACTATTCCATAAGATTTCTATAACTGGTCATACAGTTAAGCTATTTGGTGTGACGATGATCGGCTGAAGTCAAAGAGGTGGATGCCAAAAATTAAAGCTACCTACATCAAATAGAGTGATGCCATACCATCGCCAGCGGTATAAACGCGAATGGATGCGAGTACGTAAATACAACGGCTTCGCGGCGTGAGTACGGAAATTTAATCGTGGTTTGTCATCGCGTCAAAATTTGTATTGAAGATTTGACACTCACACCAAAAATACAGCCAAAATTTGCCTGTATAGCGCGATGGCACAACCATACTACACATACAGTTATATGATTATTTACGGGATATTTACCCAGTCTTCCCGTGAATATGGTGCATGTAACTGCACCGAAATATCGAAGCTCCTTCCACAACCTTACCACGGTAAATATCACGTAAATAATCATATAACTGTAGTGATCAACCGTGATAGTTTCAAACAGTGTTATACTACACATATTCTAAGTGCACTAGGTTTAGAGACTATGATTAGAGATATTTTCCTACAGTTAACATATAGACAAACATCTCTCACACATTTCGAGACTCCATAAAAATAAAAATGAACAATGGGACAGCGTTTTATTCCTACGTAAAGACGCTATACATATTTAACAATGACTATTGAAACCTACTGCTACAAATATCGTCCAGAAAGGTCTGGAAACAGCGCTCCTTACATAAAGACTTTATTTTGTCTTAAACTTGCCCATAATACGCTAAAGGTACGCAACCTTTTCACTGCACTATTTAAGCACCTAAGCCCATTGGCAATAGACTTTATTGCTGCAAAGTAAACGTGCTCCGACTCTCAATGTTTCCGATCTCGATTTTGTAAACGTATATTTTCTTTATCACTTACGCCCAATAGAAAACAATCACCTTACGATGGGACCTCGACCCTTTAAAATGACTATGGGTTATTTTTGTACCTTACTATTGGAATAAAATAAATACGTTTATTCTAGAGTAGTTGCGTCTCTTGGTTTTGTACGCGATTTTACAATTTTTCACTTTTATCTGGGACTAGCCGTCCGCCCCGGCTTCGTACGGGTGTAAGCTCGGCCTTCGGCCTCGCTACAAAATATAATGTAGCCTATGTCACCCGGGGATAGTGTAGCTTCCCAACAGTGAAAGAATTTTTCAAATCAGTTCAGTAGTTTCGGAGCCTATTCAATGCAAACAAACAAACAATCAAATCTTTCCTCTTTTTAATATTATATGGTATAGATAGAAAGTATTGCACAATTTTATGTTCATAAAAGCAACATAGTGTGACAACACAGACCTGGTAAAGCTACTACGTAGTGTGACAAATTGTTAATCGTCGTCAACGTCAGCTTGCTGTAAGCATGGTACATCAACTTAAACTCAATGTGGTACACGCACATCTCAACATTAGCATAATTATGTCAATAATTATCAATTAAAAAACCCGACTTCAAAATTTGTATGTGCTCGAACAAAATTTATTGATATTGCCAAATACAACAAATTATTAATACTATTGGAGCCAGTTCAAAACTGCTAAACCAAAGCTAATGAAATATTTGAGGTACTACTTTGAAAACTTCTTCTACTTAGTGAAATTAAAATTAGGTAAATCGATACTCAATTGTGGGAGTAATCGGTGAAGTTACATAAAAAATATAATAAAATATGGAACGAATCGAGAACCTCTCCCCTCCCCCTAAAGTCGGTTAAAAGGCAAGTAGTGTCGTGTCAGTCGATATCATACTTTCTCAGTCATCCTATTATAGTATTAAACTTGTCTGAAATATATATTTTCAGAAATCTAAATACTTAATTTAAGTTGGTAAGTATAGGAATACTAAATATTAACTAGAAGTTTGCTCAGGAACTCTTGAACATAAATCTTTCAAAGTTTCCTGTCAGATAAGTAGGTAAAAGATGTTCGGCGTCGTTTAATAAGATCTTTTTAAAATGCTTTGGAATATAATTTATTGCCAAAAATTGGCAGGAGAAATGGAGTGTGTAAGGAAATTTAGAATTTTAGAACGTTGAAAAAGAAAAAGAAAAAAATATCACGTCAGTGGTTGAAAACATTTTGTGTATTTGGGCGGGACACGTGCTCAGACAAGTTGATGTCAGGTGGTGTATATGTTACCGGCAATCTGTATAATCCAGTATTCTATAAAATACCTAGACATTGTATAGAATATCTAAAACGTTTAGGTAATGTATGAAATATTATTTATTTTATACTTTGCCTAGATATTCTATACAGTACCGAATGAGCAGCTGGTAATGTGTGTAAAAGACGTAAGCGGGGAAGTGGGAGATGGATTATTGGTTATATATTATACAACAGTAATCGAGTAGTGGCCTGCACTACACTACATAAAGGTGGTGTCAGCGGAGTTCAATCTGACTGAGATTAGGTCTAATGGCATCGGACATGAATAGGTCATCATCATCATCCAGAAGACGTCCACTGCTGAACATAGGCCTCCCCCTTTAACCTCCACAATGAACGACATCCTGCCATCTGCATCCACTGGATGCCCGCGACTCTCACAATGTCGTCGGTCCATCTAATGGGAGGCCTACCTACGCTGCGTCTTCCGGTTCGCGGTCTCCACTCAAGAACCTTTCTTCCCCATCGGTTAACAGTTCTTCGAGCGATGTGGCCTGCCCATTGCCACTTCAACTTGCAGATTTTAATAGCTATGTCGGTGACTCTGGTTGACATGAATAGGTACGACTGGTAAACCGTGAAAAATGTCACAAACAAAAGATCTTTGCCAAACAGTGGCTTTTCAGTGGTGATTGATTTGTCAAAAAAAAAGGATATACTGGTTTCTTGTATCATTTACCTCTATTTCTGGCTAACCTTATCCATGTGTTCGAGGTGGATTTGATGTAGTCCGACTCATCTGAGTAGTGTCCTCTGTCAGTAACGATTTCAATGAATAGTGAACATGATACGAAAATCTACGAGTATCATTTACAGTGAAAATGATCAATGATTCACAAAATATTGGAATGAAATTTACCATACCGCGTTATATGGCTGTGTCAGATGTCCATAGAGTTTTTGCGACACGTGACGTGACGCGTCTGCTTTGATTGGTTCAAGCTACAACGTAACATATCCGAGCCTTGCAAATAATAATACATTTACAAAAGAAAAAACTTACGACTTCACAGAAAGTTCAATAAACGTGACCCAATTCATCTCCAATATATTCCCAATAACAATTCATTCCCTAATTTTCCACCTCTGGAGGTGAAATATTGTTTTAAAATTTAAATGGAACCTATCGATAAATAACCCTGTTAAAAAAATCAACAAAATCTAACTACTCTGTGAAAAGTCAGACATAAAATATATACACATTGACTTGAGGACCTCCTCCTTTTTTGCGTCGGTAAAAAAACTGTTCTTGGAGCGAGCTGTATAGAAAGTGAAAATATAGTTCTTACTGAAATTCTAACCTATAACCACCATGAAAATTATAATTTTCTTATAACCACCATGTTGCAATCTTAAGTGAAAAAATAAAGTCATCATTTGACATTACGTGTCCTCTCAGACTGTACTCAGACAATACACGTGAATGTTGTAAGACCGGATAGTGCGGAAAAAGCTATGATGCGATCTATATCGTAGTGCGAGTCCTTCATCGACATCATTTTTTTGCCCACGATTAAGATGTAGTATACCCCGACCTTAGATTATGTATATTCAAAGACACAACACGGTCTAGTTTGAATAATTATTTCTCGAGAGCCAGTTTCGCTTTAACGTATGCCTAATAAAAGCGGACGCCCTTTGGGAAATCTCGGTTAGGTATGTGACACAGTGGCATTTTCAGCTTTAACAGCAGTTTTCAGCCGTTAAAGTTGGGTGTTACAGCTATTGGCACTTATGCTTTAACTTTTTATCGCTTAAGTATGTAGCGATTTATGTGCCGGTTTGAAGAGGGTTTTTGTATGATAAACGCTGTTACTTTATTTACTTATCTCTTTTTGTTTGCAATGCACAGGTACTTTTAGGTGCTCAGTGCCTAATTTTCACATACCTTTGACCCATCAGAACATGACAATTTTTTGCTATCTTAGTAGTCTCTGATGGTCGAGACACTTAAGACGGCGCTGAACGGTCACAACTAGGTATCTCCTTCGCACGTTAAAAAAAAGATAAAAAATCTCGTTTGTTCATCAAAATGAAAATTGTTTTAAACTATTTGCAATCTTACTCTAACGAGAATGGCCAATTGCTCTCTTAATATTCTCACTTACAAATTTTTTAACCGACTTCCAAAAAGGAGGAGGTAATTCAATTCGACTGTTTTTTTTTAAATCTTTTAAAACCTTGATATGTGCGAGTGCCACGCGCTTTTAGTTGCCCTTAGGACAAAACGCATAAAAATTAATTAAGTTACGAAAAAATTACTAATTATTAAAAATTACGGCACTGTGTGCGTTCCACTTTCTGATGTTTGTGTGTGTCACGGCCGGGAAAAGAGCTTGACGGCAACGGCAATATAACATTTCAAATAACCTACTGCGCCAAAATCGCATTACTTATATTTATATTACACGGGAATTACTCACATAAGATTAACGTAAGGTAAGCGAGACGCAGCCGCGCGCGCGCATTCACCTTGATAAAGATCGCCGAATGCGGTTGAAACTATAGTCGGAGTAACCGGCCTAATCTTACGTGAGTAATTCCCGTGTAATATAAACATAATGTGTGAAAACCACGTCAGTTTCCATAATAAAATCATTACACATCTGAAAATTTGAGGTTTTTTCCTCTTACTTGTGCGACCGCACTCTAGCGAAACCGGCCAGCGACTGACGTCACACCGGTGCACACGACGCGTCTGTACACCGACGAGTTGGCGCACTTAGCACTAGTTTATAAGATTGGTTTTTATGGGTAAATTGAAGAAGATATGTTTTAATATTGTCAACAAACCCAAGTACTTATTGCTACACCTCCATTTATTTAGAACACGATCATTCGTATTAACCTGAATATTCTCTATAACAATAGGTATCACATCAATATAGCAACAGCCCAGAAATATGTGCACTGTAGAAACTGGGACGTGACATTTACCATACACATCCCTATGGAAATATTACTGCTGAGTGCTCAGAGGCCTGCGGTGCGCAATAAATACTGTTGCGATTCCATTGGTCAATAGGTAGTCTCATACCTTGCTAGTAAATAATTTATATTGAGTAAAAATTGGAGCATACTGTGCTGAATTTGAACTGACTGACATTATATACATTTTTTTATTTAATTTTTGTTTATTGGGTGTGTTCGTGAATGTGCTTGATATAGGTAAGTGATAAAATGAGGTGAAACATGTATTTTCGTGATGTTTCCAAAACTCCACAGAAGCCTCTAGTAAAGTCTCCACCACTTTACCAGGGCATGACTTTGACTTAACCTTGACCTACTATGCTTGACTCTGAATGTGACTATGACTTGTTTGACGATATTTAATGTTACTTAAAAACATGTCAATTCTTGACACTGACAAATACACAAGACGCGCGACGCGAAAATCCTTACAAGAGGAAAGAATAATAAAAGAAATTATAAATGCCAAACGCTGACTTTGCGTCTAATTGCCGCCGTAAAGTCGGCCTTAGAAAAATCAACTGTTTCAGTTTAGATATGCTAGGTCCTCGTTTTTATTCGAGCTTAGATCCGTTGGCGGTAGTAAGGCGGAGGCACGACTCGAAATTTTGAATGTACGGTGAACCGGGGAAAGTTAACTTTTCACACCGCAACGCCATCTCAACCCCCAAGTATTATGAATATATAATATATAAGGTCGGGGAAAAAGTTTCTTCGTATTTTTTAAACAAATTCAAGACATATTTTTTTCAAGTTTAATTACATTTAATTATAATATATATGTGCCATTTTGTTCGATAACTTGTTGCCATCTTGTAGGTAGTGACATGATCCCGTTGCTGTAGAATTTTTGGGACTTCTGATCAAAAAAATGCAACAAGTAGTTTTGACAGTCCTCTCTTGATGTTAATCTAACACTACCCAAAGAATTCTGAAGAGATCGAAACAGGTGGAAATCTGAGGGTGCAAGGTCAGGGCTATATGGTGGATACATTAACACTTCCCAACCAAGCTCTCTAAATTTTTGCTGAGTGGCCAAAGATGTGTGCGGTCTGGCGTTATCATGATGAAAGACCACACTCTTTCTGTTGATCAATTCCGGCCGTTTTTTCTCAATTTCTTGTTTGAGTCTCATCTGCTGTTGGCAGTAGAGATCCGAATCGATGGTTTTTGCCCGGCGGTAAAAGCTCATAATGAACGATGCCCTGCCAATCCCACCATACACACAGCATCACCTTATTACGTGTTAATCCGGGTTTCGCTACAGTCTGTGGTGCTTCACTGCCCTTTGACCATGATCGTTTGCGCACATTCTTGTCGTAGGTGATCCATTTTTCATCACCAGTGATCAATCTTTTCAAAAACGGTTCGGTTTCGTTACGTTTCAATAGAGAGTCGCAAATGAGTACACGATTCATTTGGTTTCTTTCAGTGAGCTTGTGTGGCACCCAAATATCGAGTTGTTTTGTATACCCAGTTTTTTTCAAATGGGTCAAAACTGTTTTGTGGTCAATCCCCAGTTCTTCAGCTACGTCGTAACTATTAATATGCCGATCTTGGTCCACTTTTTCAGAAATGGCATCTACTTTATCCGTAACAGGGCGACCAGAGCGAGCTGCATCTTTGACATCAAAATTCCCGGACTGAAAACGCTTGAACCAACATTGTGCTACTCTTGATGACACTGCATTAGGTCCATAAACGTCACAAATTTTTTTCGCGGCTTGTGTCGTAGTTTTCCCTTTTTTGTAATAAAATTTCACAATATATCGAATTTCTTCGTTAGATTCACTCATTTTATCAAACAAAAAAACAATTGAAAAATGGCGGGAAATTGCTTTTTACTTTTTGTATTCCTTTTTTAAAATGTCATATTTTTAATGGTATCAAAACCAGCCAGATACAAACAGTACAACGGATGAGATTTTTACTACAACCTTATACATACAAAATACGAAAAGACTTTTTCCCCGACCTATTATGTATGATGTACATCATACATATTTAGAGGGGACCGCAGTTTTAGTTTCCATGATAGAATACATTTCAGGGAGTGTGCATTGGATCTGAATGACCTCATTCCTTCCTACCCATTTTTCTATCGCGGACGGTCAGGGCGGGCACGAAAAGGTCACCGTCCCATGGTTGATATTCCGAAAGTACAAACGAAGCGCTTTGATTTCACTTTTATTGTGCGACCCGTTAGACTGCGGAAGAATGCGTTGCCTGTATAGGTGTTACCCGATAGTTACAATCTGGACGTCTTTAAGTCGCGACTGAATAGGTTTATTCTAGGCAAGCGTACTCCATCTCCATCATTGTAACATCGCAGACCACATAAGGCAAAACGGCGATCAAGTCAAGCCTATAATAAAAAAAACTCTACTTCCTGGCAAGTTATACCTAATATCATGGGCAAATATAGGGGAGAGGTCTAATATACGCCCAAGATATCCCTCATGATGCATATGACAAAAAACCGTGGGATATTGGACACACTGTGCCACAAAATAAATATGTCCACGTGCTGCTTAGTTTTAACGCGACAGTTTGTTGCTGTAACAACATATACAAAACTACTATAATTCTTTGTGTGACAACGAACGATGCGAAAGAAGTGCTCAGAATTCTGCTTTCCGCTGCTGAATTTTTCTGTTTTAAGTCCGGGCAAAAACATTATATGTACATTTTTATACTCATACGGACCTCATGTGAAAGCTATAGCTACGCCCATGCCTAATATAATGTTTTGTTCACCCGAATAACGGGGCGCTTCTAGTATTAGAAATAGAACTCGTTAGTTGAAGTGAGGACCCGGCCGCAGGTTCCGATTATTTAATTAGCTGACTTTTATTCCTTTTCATTGGCTGGCGAGGAAAGAAAACGACCGAAGATAATTGAGTTAGGAAGGGTCGATTGGAAACCCAAGTAAGGCCGAGGCAAAGGTAAGGTGTACAACACGGGCCTCTTCAACACGTATTTCATCAGCAAGTTTTTGTAATATGATTCGAACATTGAATGAACTCACATATAGGTACAATATAATTTCATCGCAAAACATTAGTTTCTTAAATGATAACACGTTTTTATGAACTCTCTTTCTTGTCAGAATATTTTTATAAATATTTCGTTTTTATTGTTCACAATAATGAGTTTCTATCTATAACATTTTGTGTGACTAAAGTTTCAAGTCCAATAACTCTTTGGGAAGTTAGCTTAAAATACATTTTAAAATTTGTACAAAACAGTAATATAAGCGATAACGCGTTATGTAGTTTCTTTATCTATCTAGGTATATACATAAAAATAAATATAATTTATAAATTGTATATCTTTTTTCATTGTTAGACTGATATGGCTTTCATTTTTCAACCTTTGATTTAATACACACACATATATATTTTAAGTTATTAATATGTACTGTTTGATAGTTATTTTATTTGTTATTTCAACATTCACGGAACTGGACTGTAACTCTCTTTTACTTATGAAAACTTTTAAGGCTTGTTTGTTCCTATTTTTATTGCTATGTTTTACATTACTTAAGCTGTTTTTTTTCGTAAATAAATAAATAAATAGAACTCGTGGTTTGATTTCTCCTGGTCGCGCTATAACTCGAGAATGGCTGAACCGATTTGGCAAATTTTAATCTTGAAATATTTGCGGAAGTTCAGAGAAGGTTTAAACGGCAAGTAAACGACTGGACCGATTTGGATGAAATGTTGTGTTCTTGGAGCGGGACATAGTAATAATAATTAATTAATACCAGTTAATTTACTAGTGTAATTTACCTAAGCGTTGAAATATACCAACCAGACTTCGATTAAGCAAAATATCGGAAAGCCGACGGTTTGAAGTAAATGGTGCGTAAATGGATAGGACACCGACTAAATATTCTGTACAAATAAAGTACAAAAACATTAAATAAAGACCAATATTGGACCAGTACGTTACAACATTATTACAGAAAAGCGTTGCGATAGTTTTAGTTTCCAGCACTGCTATAACTATAGATCGACAGCACTGTGACCTTGGGACCCAACATCCAAATACGAGATATAAGGGTTGTAAAGATAGGGGATCTTCAGATCCCCGGTTTCTAATATTTGATTTTAGATTTTTCTTGCAAGTGCAACAATATAAGTACAAGCTAACTAATACTTACTCCAAAAATGGTTGGACTGCCCATAAACCGTTGAAAGTCTTAAAACAATCCAAATTCTCAAGACCATGATCTACCAAGTGGCAGCGTACCCAGCATGCTGGCGGCATTAATGCTAATGAATGGCAATGCTTATGCGTTGAGGCAGAAACACAGAATTTCGGTCACGCCAGGCGCTCTGAATGATTGTATATATTTTAAAATTTTATTTGCATGAACCACTTGCAAACAACATTTCATGAAGATCGGATCAACGATGCACATTATGCACAAGTTATCGTCAAAAAAATAAACAAACATACAAGCATACAAACGCCGATTTATTACGCAAAATTATAAGACCTTTGCTTCGTTTGATGATGTTTGAAATGTAGTATACCTCAACGGTTAATCTTGCACACTGCGTGTATTAGAATAGCAAATCTAAAGGGCAGAGTCAATTCCAGGCCCAGCTAAAAGTTGAAAAGAATACAAATGAACTGCTAATATTTGTCCGCGCTGAACCAATTTAATGTTTCACTAATTAGAACCTATAATCCGTGTAGAAGTAAGCATATGGCTTACTTCTGCACGGATTATATTTTTATTCCATTCCGCTTGTATGGATACATTCCCGGTATGACGTGAAATGATCTGCATCGCCGGCTAGTCAGAAACGGTTGCCGCTCTCTGGCAGGTTTCTATCTCAATGATCAACCAACTGTAGCCTGATATGTTGCCACAGTTGTCATAATATGGGGAAATTAATGGATACGAAAGCTCAGCAGCGAACAGTCAGATTCTTTCTTGTACGACTCATGTGTATTAGGTAAGGTATACGAGTATAAGAGTGGTCCTAAGATGATTCCTTGTGTGGACCACATGGGCGACCATACACGATAAGGTAACCATCTTGACAATCACACTTGCTTCTAACAATAGGTCCGAAGGTGTGTATGATACCTCAACTCCGTTAAGGTCGAAGTTTTGTATGAAACTTAGTGTGAAGGTTCACTTTACACCTCCTGGTTCCATCATCAGACCCTTACCAAGTATCGAACTATGTCTCTTTTGAAGCGTGTTTTAAACTAGGTACATAATAATAATTATTTCGCCTTAGTACCACTTCACCGTAATCCTGTAATGATAGTCAGAAAAAGTCATGCATAAAACACTACACTATAACGGTTGTTCACTACAGTTATATGATTAATAACGGGATATTTACCGTGATAAGGTTTTGGTTGTGGAAATTGGGTTGTGTGTTAGGTTCAAGTTCTAACAAAAGAAAAAATGAGGGTAGATCGTTTTATCTGCACCTAATTTTGAACTCTTCGGACAACGACAACATCCTTCAGTCTTCCTGTGACCACAGTGCAATTAGCTGCACCGAAATATCGGGAGCTCCAACCACAACCTTATCACGGTAAATATCCCGTGCATAATCATATAATTAAATGTCATGAATAACCACGACTGACACCAGAAACTATTCAATATATCTTCCTGTAACCTGAATAATACCTTTCTATTGTTTATGAATAGTATAGCTGGAAACAGTCGGCTAGATAAAATCCAATCGCAGCTGTCGTCACGCGATACAACCGTGTGCCGCGACCTGTCACTAACGCAATATATTGAACACGACGGCAATATAATACACAGATAGGAAAAAATATCGCCATCTGCACGTATTAAACAGAATACTATATGCACTGTATTATTACTTTCGTTTCGTATAATAGTGAAGAATAGTGAAATCTATGTAATAAAAATCTTTAATTCACTGAGCATGGATCGAAACCGAAAAATAGGATATCGTATTTTTTTATTTATCTTACTAACTGCGCCCCTCCGTTTCACCCGCGTAGATTACTCCTTATATTATCAGGTATATGCCAGTGAGTCACGTCAAAATCGGTCCAGTCAATTTGGAGTCCGCATGGGAACATACATACACGTCGCGTTTTACTTATAAGATTGTCCTAATTTCCTATGCTAGCGTGTTTCTGGCTCAACGTATAGGTAAGCATTGTCATTCAACGTGGTAATGAATAGAATAGAACAGAATAGAACAGAACAGAACAGAACAAAATAGAATAGAATTTATTGATAAGTTTATTTTCAACATCTTAGTTTAAATACTAAGAGCTGGCCATCACACCAATCTCGTCATGTCACAAAAAATTGTAATAAACGATATCGTATTTAGCTGGAAAGGGGCTGTAGTAAAAATCATAAATCACAATAAGTATAAAAATTAAAATTACATTAGTAGTTATAGGTATGTTCAAACTAATTTTATATATATGCCGCGAGCATGTTCGGTACGCTGCCAACTGGTAGTTGGCATGAGAATTTGGATTGCCTTTAGACTTTCAGCGGTCTATGGGCAGTGCAACTGTTTTAGTAGTGTTAGGTTGTATATTGTTTAGTTAATAAACGCACTTGGCAATATACCTACTTACGAAGAATCCATATATCTAAGAAGAAATGCAATAAAGCTAAAAAGATACTCTTACTAACACACGTAACTGTATGAAATCATTTATTACTTGCCACATTATTACTCCCCCAACTATTTAATTAAGAATTCCAAAGTCGTCCGTCCTCGCAAGCATCATCACACTCGCTCGTATAGGTCGTTGGAGCACGTTTAAGCGTAAGTACCTATTATAGCTCCTATGTAGGCACTTTTTGCGAGTCTCGTAGAACTATTTGTCTTCATACTGGGGGACAAAACGGTGAGAAGCAGCTCGTTTATCAAAGCCCAAACAAACATTTCAAATCTCTCTCCAGAACTTTGATAATGCAAAGTGAAGAACTGAGTAGGTACTTTAATACAAAAAAGTGATAAGAAATTCAAAGCACGTTTTAAAGACCTAATCGCCTCTATCTTTGCTTAATCGTGGAGAGTTGTAGCTTTTAGATAAATTTGTGTCTTTTTTGGACTTATCGTTGTGGCTTAAGATAATGGAATAACGACTTTAAAATAATTTTGCTAAAAGAATAGAGAGATTATTATTTTTCACATTATGGTAAAGTAACTTTGTATCTCTGTCTATTTTTTGCCGTTTTTAACAGACTTTAGGAAGTTCTCAATTCAGTCCGTTTTTAGGGTTCCGTACCCAAAGGGTAAAACAGGACCCTATTACTAAGACTCCGCTGTCCGTCTGTCACCAGGCTGTACCTATCTAATGAACCGTGATAGTTAGACAGTTGAAAATTTCACAGATGATGTAAGTGTTTCTGTTGCCGCTATAACAATAAATACTAAAAATAATTATAATATATTGTTCACCTCAATAGCCCAGACGTTTTTTTAATTTTATACTATACAATAGTTTCATATTCTATTTAATACGAATTCCGTAATTTTATTGTATTTTTATATTCAAAAGGTCCTCTTGGTGTTGGCTTCGGCTCCACCAATGCCTACCAAATAAAAAAATATAATAATATATTTATACCCCATACAACAAACGTGATTTTTTTGTCATTTTTATAGATAATGGAATGGAACCCTTCGTGTGTGAGTCCGACTCGAACTTGGCCGGTTTTATTAATGTATGTAACGCGTGTACACTGATTACACCACCACATTTTTATGACGTCACGTACCTAGTGACCATCTCTAAACTTAGAGGAATCTTTTTTTTTTACATATTTGCACACTCGGTCATCTGACCCCAAACTAAGCAAAGCTTGTAATATGGCTGCCAGAGACTGATATACGTACATATATATTTTTAAATACAAACTTAAATAGATATTAACACCCAGACAAATGTTCATCACACAAATGTTTGTCCGAGATGGGAATCGAACCCACGCCCCCAAGCACAGAAGTGAGGTTCACTACCAACTGAGCCACAGGGCAGCCACCTTTTGATGTCTTATTTATCAAAATACTATAAATGGGAACATACATACAAGTTAAACACAATAACTTCCTTTTTGCTTCGCGTCGTCCGTCGAGCGAAAATAGCGGGGCGCTCGTTTAAAATACACTCGTAAATATACTGCAACTGTATTCAAGCGAGATAAAAAGAAAGCATGTTTTCAACTTAACAGGAATGAGTTGTTAAAAATAAATTGAAATTGAGTTTTCAACTGCAGTATACCTACAGCAGATTGCTCGAGTAACAAATGGGTCTGTTTGAAACGGTTATAGTAAACGGTTCATGTCAAATACTTTTGATAAACTTTTTACTAATGTTAAGTACGAATTTCATGTAAAATACTTTTATTTAACGTTAAGAATTTCACGTAAAATACTTTAATTTAACGTTTTACTAATATCTTAGATCTTACGGTACAATATGAAATCCTATGGGTTGGTACAAAAATCAAAGGATTTTTCTTTTATCACAAGGAAGAGATACCCACTGACGAATAGAAACGTATCTATACTTTATAGTTGATATTGATTATATCAATTACTGATATAATCAATATTATATATATTTATTTTGAGAAGTACTTAATTAAATGAAAACTTATTAAGAAAAAATTAGACAGGCTAAAAAAGAAAATGAAATAAAATAATAAACCTTTTTAGCCAAGCTCCTAAACAAATTTTAATGTCAGTAACTGTTTCTAATAGGTAAAACTTATATACTTGTTTATAATCAATCCTTCCTTATTTTCTTTGTTTGGATTTTTTATTAAAATTTTAATGGAACTAACTTTGATTTTTACCCTATCTAATAAATAAAGAATTATCTAAATCGGACAGTTGTAATAAAATTGAACTAAAGTTACAGGTCATAGGTAAAAATATACACGCGATGACTAGAGAACCTCATTTTTTTTCGTCGGTTAAACTGACTACATTCTTTTATACGAACGAGCGCTACGAACTTAATACTTTATATTAATTCACTAGTTTTTTTGCCCGCGACTTCGTACGCGTAGATTTTCATATAAAACTTCAATCTTTTTTTCTTCCCTTAATCCGGCTCTTCCGTAATATAACATAGCCTATACTTCAATCTGGTCATAGCTAAGCATATTCGTGAAAACCGCATTTAAATCCATCCGCATTTTCTTCCAGGGGTTTAGGATATGTGCGTGAACAAACAAACAAAAATTCTAAAAACTGCCTTAACATCAGCTGCTTATTTTAAGACGCCCTGTGTGTTTTTTTTGCTATCTCGCAATTACAGATTTTTTTATCTCTACGTTTTTATTATATGTATAGATAGATTATACTTTATACACAAAAGTCAAATAAAATAGCCGCTGAATGAAAATATAACCAAAGCATTTGCGTATTTATTTGTTGGAGTCTATATATTTTTATACGTTGTATGTCATTTCTGGTGTGAACAATACTGCCGTGCGCAAGCTAGAAAGCAGCTAACCATCATACGGTCCAATGTAAGTTGACCCTTCAACTTTACGCACTAAGCTAGATACACAAATTAAAAATTAAACTTTAAATGTATCGACTTAAATTGGACCTCGTGTCGATTAACTGCTTTCTAGCTTGCGGACGGCAGAATAATGATCTTATATTTATCTATTAAAATTCTTATCGTGCTTAACTTTTTCTCGTTCCTGCAGGTATCTGACGACCGCGCCACGAAGCGCGAGAGAAAGGTACGCAGATTAAATATTTAGCCGACATTCCTTGTCTTCAGTTCACATACAATCCAAAGCTCTCAGCTTAGGTAGGTACTACACAAAACACGCCATGACGCCTTCGCGACATTCATTTGCCTCACTATCGTCAAAGAGGCAGGGACTCGAAACATCAGTCCCGTGCCTTTTAGACCTTTTACACGCGTGATAAGATACACAAATGTGTACCTCTAATGGACAAATAAACAAATGTAACGTCCCAAACTTTTAGCAAAACCTTTCTACCGAAATACTTTTAGTTTTTGTAGCTCAGTTACCCAGAAACAAAACTAAAACAGCGGTGGACGGGCTCTCCAAATTGGGATATATTCGCCTAAGTACGGGCAGCTACTTAATACCTTTCCTCTTTTCTATTAATGCGAGTGAGAAAACATTCATTAACAATGATTCCCCTTGAGACTGAAAAACTGTAGAAATCCCGTTAAATACGCAAAATAAGGGCCTAAAACTGTAGCGAACTTCTCTACAACAACCGAAAGTTGTAGCGTAAAAAAGGTTCTATATTATTTTGAAAGATGATAGTACCAAAAGGTTTTACGTTACGTCGAATTTTATTTTAATGAGATATTCGTAGGATTGGAGAGCCGCAGTGTGCAAAAGTTTTTTAGAGCTAGAGAGCGTTTCCCAAAATGTTAGTTCCACGAAAAGGAATAATAGAGCTGTAATGCAATGCGGGGTAAAATTGACTTGCAAAGCAGCCCGTGTCCTCCTCTGAAGAGATGCTTTGTTGCATACAGTCAGCTGCGGAGATAGCTATGCATTTAATTTATTCAGTAATATCACTGAAAAGTTTGTGTTGGGCGGTGTTGTTCTGGGCTGTGCTGTGATGAGTTTAAGTTGAAGCGCTTTGATTCCACTTTTGTTGAACTGCTGGTCTGTGGAATGCGCTGCCTGAATGGGTGTTCCCCGATAGTTACAATCTGGGTGTCTTCAAATCTCGATTGAATCGGTTTCTTCTAGGCAAGCGTGCTCCATCGTAGGCCGCATCGCGCTTAACATCAGGCGAGTTGGCGTTCAAACACAAGCCTATTTATACATTAAAAAAATATACGTAAAAAAATGATCATTGAATAAAACTGAGGTTTCAAAATAATGTACTTTGATACGAGTAAAAATGTATAGTTGCTTTACTTACATCAATGAAAGTAGCTATTAAATTTTATTTTGTACTACAAAAATTGGTTAATAGGTCTACTAACCGTTGATATAAATCATGTACGGAAATACATGTATGGAAATTAGACGGTGAGCTGTCACCTTTATGAGAACATAATTAACTTATCAAACTCAATAGCAAATCAATAAAACCAACCTTTCACTATAGAACTAGTGAAACAAATAAACAGAGCAGATATGTATGTAATCATATTATTGGTGTGAAAATTGCGCAAACAGAAAAGTTGGTTGTAGTTTTACCCCTAGGGAGGACAAGCGATCTAACTAAAGGCGTTTCTACACTAGCACCGTTAGAACGATGGACGAGTCTATAACGCTTACGAGATGTCCGTGGTACTTACTTGGTAATGTGCACACGTACTGTACTCACTGTACACTTAGTTGGTACTGTGGTTGGTATAAACTTAAGCAACGTAATTCTGTCGTCATTTTCATATTATTGAAGATATAAAATCACTAAGTGTGAATTAGCAAAAGTGAAAAAAAAAAAAAAATTGCTGACACAACATTACCAACAAAAAAATAAATTTGATAAACTTTAATTTGACAGGGTAAAATGATAATAAGTGAATATTTTTTAGCTTGTAACTCCGTCAAATTGAAAACAAATGATAGTCAGCAAAACTTGGTTATGTAATTTTTTTTTATTCACACTATGGAGTATATTTTAATAAAGATAATAAATCCATGAAGATTAATTATCTTTATTAATGTGAAAATGTGCGAGTGAAAGAGCTGCAGACGGCACCAACACCCATAAGGCTATGCTCAACGGACCCAGTCATCTCTTTCGCACGTTTTCAATATTTTTAAAGATAAAAACTCTAATAAGGGTCAGCCTCCTTATTAGTAAACATGGAGTAGTCCTGGAGTTTTTCACGCGGCATTTTTTCTTTTTCTCTCTCTTTCGAATTTTAAACTTGATCGAAAAAGATAAAAGACGGAGTAAGTATTCCTAGGCTACTCTACGTTTATTAATAAGGGTATATTACCCTAGAGTATATAAGTATAGTCAGAATAAAAAAAAAACTTTGGCCGTTGAGCGCAGCTTGAAATGTTATCATCGGCTAGTGTGCATTCGCTTTTAATTCAGTTCTGTGTTTGTATTGTTTGTGTTCAGAAAATAAACAGCGCATCGCCTAAGACAATAGATTGATCGAAGTCTGTTCGTAACTCATGTTTCAGGGATAGGTAAAGTTCATAAGATGTTTATCTTGGGGTTTTCGTCCTAGGGGTTTCGTTATTTAATATTAACATTTCTCACTTGTTTAGGTTACTATTGCACCCATTTTGAACCCATAGATTACTCCAGAGCCAGTATCTGTAGTCCAACTTAGTAGACTTACTTAGTCCAATGATCGGACTAATGAGAATTTTTCGTCTCAGTAGTCGGGTGTTATAAATAATTGGATTACTGGGGTCTCATCATCATCATCATTTCAGCCATAGGACGTCCATTGCTGGACATAGGCCTCCCCCATCGATTTCCAAAAAGTGCCGGTTGGAAGCGGCCTGCGTCCAAAGTTTTCTTGCACTCTATTTTAGGTTGTCTGTCCATCTTGTGGGTGGACGTCCTACGCTGCGCTTACCGGTCCGAGGTCTCCATTCGAGAGCCTTTCGGCACCATCGGCCATCTGTTCTGTGTGCTATGTGACCTGCCCACTACCACTTCAACTGGGGCCTTACGGCTACCTATTTTAAGCGATTGTTTATGTGATAAGTCGCGTGACAGCAAACCGTATCTTGGCGCGCATTCGCGTGATTTTTCGAACTGCGCTGTTTTAGCGCTAATTTGAGCCCACGTTAAGAGTCAGCCGTAAGGCCCCTGAGCCTTTTCGTTCAATGTTAACAAGGTTACACTCATGCTGGACTAACCTACACACAGTAATGTACGCACCTTTAAAAATAATGATTTAAAAGTGCTCCATAGCGGCCATTTCAGATTTTATCATAATTTACAAATATTATGTAACTTACTGAAAATTTAGAAAATACCCTTCAGTGGTATTTCACGGACAGTATAATAGGTACATATGGAATCGCGAATTTTAAAAGTTTTACAAAGTGATGAAATTCGGCTCCGTCGGTAAAATAAACTTTCTGAAATAACTTTTCTGATTCTGATTCTGAAATAAAAATAAAAATGGGCAAAGAAGCCTTTTCGAAATTCGTTTAAAACGCGGGTTGACTAGGTTGCTATACACATACACTGTCTTCCAGAGACCAATCGGGACTTTGCGAATGGGGTGATAAAACTAACGAAAAGTAAGTTGAAGATTTTTCTCTAAAACTAGAACACCTTTGTGAATATTTGAAATCCTCCTGATAAAAGAGCTCCCAAACGGCTGAACTGATTTTGATTTCCATTTTTGTTAGAAAGGAGAGTGTTCATCGCTGTGGTTCATGAAAATAAGTACAGCCGTTTTAAAAGATTTTAATTAAAAGGTTTTTTAAGATTAACAGCTCTGCTTTCGGCGGTATAAAAAAAACCTGTTTCTTTATTATTACAAAACCACATCATGCTGAAAAAATATATATGTTAGAAAATCTCTTAGTATTCATTCTTGTGAAGAGTTACCTTATACAATTATATGCAATAGCAGTGAATGAATAATTCTCAATATAACAAAACCGACTGCATAAGAACTGGACCAAATTAAAATGAGACCAAATGGGAAGCACCAGCCTTCAAATAAAAAAATAATCATCAATATCGGTTCACCCAGTCAAAAGTTCTGCGGTAACAAACATAATAATATATATATATATATATATATATATATATATATATAGTGGAATTGATAACCTCTTCCTTTTTGGAAGTCAGTTAAAAAGAAAACAAGGATCGGGTCATGTTTAGTGCCTATGGAGATCACTATGTCTAACAGCGGACTAAGGTGAGGTTCATGAGCTGATTAATGAAAATAAAACCAGCCAAGTGCGAGACAGGCTTGCGCACTGATGGTTCCGTACCACCACAAAATACAATAATTCTCAATTTAAAGAACCTTCAAAATTATTTAAATATGCAATTTCAATTTGGTGACATGATAAGGTCGTCCAAGTAGCCGAATACGCTGCTTAACTTGGTAATGAAAAGAAATTTGTCACCGACTTGCACTAGGCCATCATTTATTTTTTGTTGGTATATTTTAGAGTCCGTACTACAATCATGCCAAGTTTGACGCTTGTACATTTATCACTGTTTTTACGCTAGAGCAAATACAAAAATACGGTAAAAATAATACGTTTGTTGCATGAAGACCCCTTATCATTTTAATTTTTTGACTGTTTTTATTATTTCATGTTTATTTTTTGTTTACATGTTTTGTGAAAATATCAACTGGTTTTATCTATTATGGTTTGAAAAATAAAGCCGTTTAAAGGTAGGACAGACAGATGGACGGATGGACGGATAGACTGACAAACAGCGTATAGGCTTAGTAGTAGGGTCCCATGTTTACCCTTTGGGTACGGAACCCTAAAAAAATACCCCTTCCCTGGGTCCGAACCTGTAGTCTTTAACCGGGGCAACCAAGTCTATCCGTTTTGACGCCAGTGAATAATTTCGGCATCCTTTCAGCATTGTTTCCCTGTCCATTGCACATAAGCAAATAAATTCACCGAAATTTGGGAACCAAATATTTTTACTCCAAAACCATTCGTATAATATTTTATCGACTAAAATTAGATGAATACTTACCTAAGTATGTACCTACTTTTTTAACCCCCGGTGCAAAAAGAGGAGGTGTTATCAATTTAACGTGTGTCTATGGTTTGTGGCATCCACAAACTAGGTAAAGCTATTACGTGGCATCGTAGCTCCCAAACGGTTGAACCAATTTTGATTTAGTTTTTTTGTTGTTTGAAAAGTGGCTTGATCGAGAGTGTTCTTTGTTTATGATTTATAAAAATATGTTCAGCTGTTTGAATATTAAGTAGGTATAAAGCTCTTTTAACGTTTTTTTCATTTTTAAACGTTAAATTTTTACTTGTAACCAACTTCTTACTGAAAGTAGAACCGAGAGAGAGTAGAGAGTAGGTATTAGTACCTATCGCTAATTGATATCATGGCATTCACTTATAAGTGTGTACCTAGATGAGTATAGTAATAATTTTTTTCAGTCAGCTCGTGACCACGGCCATTGTGACATGGTCGAAACGTCGAGCGAAAGGTATCTATTTTTACCTATATTTAATAATGCGCGATAAGTCCCGATAAATATAAAAACATAGATGAGTATAATACAATTGTTAAGGTTTTTTCTTATGCATGGTATATAAATATAACGTGTCCATTATTTGAAGCATATTTCAATGACAATTGCCGTATAAGATCTCAATCTTTCATTACTTGGCAGCGTACAGTATATTTTCAAAGTGCAAAGAGGTTTGATTACTTTTTTCTACTAAAAAGAGGCGAATGCACGGAGGCTGTGTTAAAGAGAAACAATTGTAGACATTTATATAAAGCTATTCTTGCCTTATACTATCTGCATATAGAGCAAGCATAGAGACATGCATTATAAAGGCAACTGGTTTTTTTTTAAATTATTAAAATATTTTTTTAATTATACACCAAAATATTTTTTTCAACGCAATATTAGACAAAAGTACCTACTTGGCGGAAACTGAGTTTTTACGGAGTCACATATTATGCTATCCTCGGCTGCACCTTAGTCCTAATTTTCATGTTAGTCCATAAATGCTTAGCTATTGCTTACCGCTGAAGATACTTACTATTTAAGAGTGCATTTTCTTATTGGGCGGCAGTGTTAATATATATCAAACGACCCAGACGAAATAAATGTATCGTAATGTAACACAGCACTATTTTTAACCAACAAAGGAAATAAATAAGTTCAACGTTCATTCAAGAGTAACCCGCCTTTGTTAAAACCAGCCCCTAAATCGCTGGATTTTTTCCATTCATTGAATTTGGAATTCGTGCTGATATAAGTATATTATTAACGGAACACACAGTTAATTGGAACATTTATTGAATACAAAAATTGTTTTATCAAATTGGGAACACCTTACAAAAAAGGAGCGTTGGTAGGCCTACGGCAATGGCAGCTGAAATGTTAAATATTCAGCCCGCGTAGTAGGCCCGACACGACCTCGATTCCACTCGATTTAAACATCTAACGCTATTTTTCCTTAAGGTATCGCGGACAAGATGCTGAAATGCTTTCCTGGAACCTTAAACCATTAAGTGAAGTAAATCCGCGAAGCAAACGTCAGTAAGTATGACCATT
Source organism: Agriopis leucophaearia (assembly GCA_949125355.1). NCBI lineage: Eukaryota > Metazoa > Arthropoda > Insecta > Lepidoptera > Geometridae > Agriopis > Agriopis leucophaearia. The sequence continues at coordinate 8,238,916 of OX421262.1, forward strand.
TCTTATTAACATTGTAGCTATTCAAAGTGGTTTCTTTGTGTTAAAAGTGCATTTTTAACTGTTGCACCGTCTCGACCTTAATAAGAGTGCAGCAATTAGCGCCGTGAGAGAGACAACAGCGCACGATCGCGAGGTTCATTACCGCCGGCTTTCTCCTTCCGACAGCTTTAATGATCCTCCCTGGGAATTATGCATAATGGCATCCTTTAATATGTCACTGTGCGAATATTTAGTGCACTTGTAATGACTAGAGACAGCCATAATGAAACATTTTTCGTTCGATAGCGGCAGACAGCCTAATCCATCCCGCGGGGCGACTCGTCAATGTCGCGTCGCTTAAATGTTCTGAACAAAAAACTTCAATAAAACCGACGTAAACGTCTCCTCGTGCTTTATTGCTTGAAAGCCGTTCAGTCACTGAAAAAGCCGTTCTTGCGAATGAGGCGTTCGTTAAAATAGGTTTTATGATCTCGTTGCTATGATAACTCTGTAAGCTTTCTGCTTTGTAGAGATCACACAAGCACCCACAAAGAGGTAAGGTTTTCCTTATTATCTAATCTTAATCCTACAATACACATACAAACCTTGATGCCTCACACGTTCCAAATAAACACACCCATTTTTCTACCCCAATGCAAACAGCGTTCATACTTCCTGTCATAACAAATTTGAACTTAACTCGGAAGATACCTTGTAACAAAAACTGTTATTTATCCCGGTACGAGGGCCTGCTTATTCATTCTATCCACGCCAATAAATAGCACGTGTCTGGCTAACAAAAAATCTTCTGCATTTTGTTCGAAGTTTTCAAGGGAGTATGAAAAGTTTCGAAGTGTGAGCGGGCGTGGATTTATTCTTGTATTGCCGGATTAAGCCATGCTTACACTAAGCTGCGCTCGCCACTCCTCCAGCTGAGATTGAATCCTTAGTTTTTATTGCGGCCCGGTATTAGAATTCCGCTCGCCACCGACTCAAGCCCTTATTGCATTTGGTTCTTTTCAAACCGATTCATTCGACTTAGCAATCTCTTTCACTAATTTAATTTTCTTCTATAGCTCCTGGACGATTGACCACCACGCTTACGTGAAATACCAAATTGGTAACTGTAAGTTGTGAATAAAAATATTTGTCCATCCAATTTTTTCACTCCGCTCCAATTTTATAGCTTAGGAATATCACTAACCCGGGTATGTCCTAAAACTGCGACCAGAACCACCGGAGGATGGGCAGCAGCGTCCTAATAGTACAAGGTGAACGTACTGCGATCCCCAAGCCGCCTGCCAAGCGTGGGGATTATGGCAACACCCCTCTCTATGAGGGAGGCCTTGTCCAACAGTGGACGTTAATTGGCTGATGATGTGTGTGAATGTTTTTTTATATACCTATAACTGAATGACGAGACGAGGCATGATAAGTCTCTCTTGACGGTTGAGCGTCATACTTTCCCATAACTTTTCAGTGCCACTCAGAATTTCGAAACCCAGTGCGCAATGTGCAAATTGTGCAATGCATTACACTATATTCTGAAATATTCTTTATTAATTGCAAATATGAATCACTTTCTTCTTCTAAAAGCTAAGTTTTATGAGTACATTGTGCAATAATACGCTGCATAAAGGGTGCAGCAACAGTTAATGTTGTGGTTGGTCAAAATCAGACTACAGACATAAATATACAATAAATCGCACGGGAGTAAGTTAGGTAAATTTCATATATAAACCTTCCGTGAACAATTTTTAACTGATGGTGAAAACCGCATTACAATCGGTTGCGTTGTTTGGGAGGAGGTGAATAAACAGACAGAGAGCCGCGGAAAGCGATTTTATTTTTAACCGACTTCAAAAAATGAGGACGGTTCTATGTTCCACTGGTTTTTTTTTAAATGTATGTTCACCGATTTCTCCGCTAACTGTTGACCGAAAAAAAAACCTTTGTTCGGTAGGGTATAGGTACTTCCAATTTGGTCCCATTGTCACCAAGTCAGGATCCGCTGATGGGATCCCAGGGAAATCGCGGGCAACCCTAAAATTTTATAGGCACTTTTATCGTTTTTCACACGTTTTCAATTTTTCATAAGTCGGATTTTAGGGTTCCGTACCCAAAGGGTAAAACGGGATCCTATTACTAAGGCTCCGCTGTCCGTCCGTCTGTCCGTCTGTCTGTCCGTCCGTCCGTCTGTCACCAGGCTATATCTCACGAACCATTACAGTTAGTTGAAATTTTCACAGAAGATGTATTTCCGTTGCCGCTATAACAATTTAACAAATACTAAAAAATAGAATAAAATAAATATTTAAGGGGGCTCCCATACAACAAACGTGATTTTTTGCTCATTTTCACTCGATATTGATAACGGCAAAAGATAGACGCTTGAAATATTCACAGAATATTTAGTTATAGTCACTTTAAAAATAAATTATTAAATTAAAATAAAATTAATATTTAAGGGGGGAGGGGCTCCATACAAAAAACGTGATTTTTTGCCGTTTGTATAGAAAATGGTACGGAACCCTTCGTGCGCGAGTCCGACTCGCACTTGGCCAGTTATTTATACTATGTAGAGATTACAAACTGTATGCTTAATATCTAGAGACATATTTAATCCTTCTATAATAATAAGACTAAGTGGTAGTGGTGCTTATAATTAAAGCAATTGTAGGTACAAATATACTCGTAGGTTTTTAAAAAAAATATTAATATTATGCATATACTTTCATATCTGTATTTAGGTGTTAATCCTCTTCCATTCAATTGAAAGCTCTCAATAGTGAAACCCAGCCATCCATCACTCGGTTAAGTGTATCTCGTGCTCGACCTGTCACATCAACGTTTCATCACAAAAGTAAAATAGCTTAATGCAAATGTGGGGCGCCCCGAACTCAGCAAATTTGTGAAAGCACGATAAGTTGAATCCTGAGAAATGAGCTTGCAACGAGACCGCCCATGAGAAAATTACTCCATTTGTTATTTTTCAGACAGATCCCGGCGCGGAGATTTTTGAAATAAATAGCATTTATTCAATAGGGCCACTATATAGTCACGTAAAGTTGCTTGTTTATCGTCTTTTATCTGGTGCATTTCGGAGTGTACTATGGAATTTTTTCGGCGGATCGAATAGGACACTGAAATTCTGTTCAGATAAGCGGCGACTCGCCAACTGTACATTGTAGATATTAAATAGATATAGGTACCTAAATGCCAAAAACTGCCTATTCTGTGCTAAATGCACACGATCGAACCTCTTGGTTTCTACATTTTACATACGTACTAAGAGGGAGTGGAAAGTTCTTCCGCCGGGGTCGTCTTCGAATAAGGAGTAAACAATACATCTTCTAGGTAACTGTGCTCGTGTTATATGCGTGGGTGTGGTAAAAACACCTCTATTGATGCGACAAATCATTATCTCTAAGGGACTACCGCTGACCTGAAGCAAAAGTAGGTCTAAAATTGACAAAGTAATAAACGGGACAGAACATATTGCGAGGCAAACGCCCACGGGACTATTGGGTCCCTGTTTCATTAGCCTAGATGCGTCAGTAGGCTGCACTCCCTTGTTTCCCGTAGTAATAAACGGAATCATACGGATTACAGTGTGACCAACGTATCTGTAGAGTTGACAAAAAAATAACTAACATTTTACTCAAACAGTTTTGTTTTAAAAACGCGATGGTGGCTCCCTCATTAAACTCCACTGATAAGTTGTTTGTAATGTAGGGATAACCAATCAGTCCTCTCATTATCAGTTCAGCGATATTTCCAATTTACGTCATCGAGTTCAATTATTAAAACCTATTGGAAGAAGATGGATCGGTGTGCGTGTAAATTTTAAATTGAAAATAATTAAAGTTACCTAGTAATGAAAATGATCTGCAGTTTTTTTTTACTTTTCAGCTATCCAGACTGATTGGAATTTTATCATTAGGTATCTAGGTTTAGTAGTAATAGACGACACGACCAAGACGCTAGTTTGATGGTATAATCAGTAGTCACAGTACGTATATACTTATAATTACTGATATAAAAAGGGTGTTTGTTTTAATAGAGATGATTGTTGGCAAGTACCACCTGCTTGGGATCCAGTAATCAAATTAATAAGTTGATTACATTAAATAGCGACTTCAATAATATATTATGAAAAACGTAATAAGTGCTTATAAGATTTGAGGGTTGTCCTGGATTTCCCTGGGATCCCATTATTAGATCCTGACTTGATGGCAATGGGACCAAATTGGTAGTATACCCTACTGAACAAAAGTTTTTTTTTTGTTAGCCTGTATGTTACCTTTTCCCTAAATACTGTTTTAAACTATCACGGTTGTTCACTAAAGTAAAAAAAGTCAAATATTTCGGCGCAGTTACATGCACCATGTTCACGGGAAGCCCGTGAACATGGTGCATGTAACTGCGCCGAAATATCGGGAGCTCCTTCCACAACCTTACCACGGTAAATATCCCGTAAATAATCATTTAACTTTAGTTTTCCCTAAATGTTGCAATGATGCATTACGAGGATATAACTGTAAAATGTAGAAAAGAAAATGTACTTAGTAAATAGCAGGTATGATAACGAAGCACAGCTTTTGGATAGATGTACACTATACAGACCTATACCTATGTCATATATAACTATGTTTTACGATGCCTAAGTATAGAGAGTAAAAGGCCCAATTTCCTTTCGACACATTAAAATTATGATGGCTATGTGGTTCTTAAACAATAAAGAATAGAAACATGAGCGTTTTACGCCCCTATATACTGTCAGATAAGTGCTGGATTCGCCGCGAGTCGCCTGACTCAAATAACGCTTTTTATTTCCACAGATTTTATTATAGTAATAACGTGAGAAGAGCCATGAATAATGTGTTACACTATAGGTATTGATGTACCTACATACGAACAATTTGTGAGGAGGAAAGAGACCTTATTATTCAGTCACCTTTATCCTGGTGACTGAATAATTGTTCAATGCTGATGTAAATACTAATGATGAGCATGTCATGTGATATCCCTGACTGAACGGTCTACCTCAAAAGTAATTAGATTTCCGTACCCAAAAGGTGTAAACAGGTCCCTATTACTAAGCCTATGTTTTCTGTCTGTCTGTCCGTCCATCCGGCTGTATCTTTCGAACCGCTATCTACCGCTATAGATAGCGAGTTGAAATTTTCACAGAATAATAGTTAATGTTACGGCGGATTAATTAAGAAATAATAAAAAATAACTAGCCAAGAGCGTGTCGAGACACGCATATGGTAGGGTTCCATAACCAAACCCATATAAATGTACTTAGTCGTAGTTCAGAAATTGATGGTTATAGAAAAATTCGAACGAACGAAGCTCTGTGGACTTAGCTTAATTATTAACCGACTTCCAAAAAGGAGGAGGTACTCAATTCGACTATTTTTTTATTGTTTGGTACCTCAGAACTTTCGACTGGGTGAACCGATTTTGATGATTCTTTTTTATTTGAAAGCTAGTGCTTCCCGTGTGGTACCATTTTAATTTGGTTCAATTCTGTAATTTTTTGAAGTTGGTTTTTTACATTGATAATAATTATTTACTTAAATGTGTACCTACCAACTTAGCTATAAGTTTTCCTCTGAAAATAAAATAAATGTTACCTACTTAGGTAGGTATAGGTACACCTAAATATTACCAAGGATGTACTTACTCACTGCAGAGTATATAGGCACAGAATACATAATCTTTTCTTCGATGCGCTTCTGTTCCAGGCTCAAGTCAGTCTCGATCACTGCTTTCCTGTCGCCCTCGCGATGATCGCCTAACCAATAACGCAGCTCAAAAGTCGGTGTCCGTGTCCCAACACGGATTTTTGCGACTGCTTTGGTCCGTGTTTCCGTCTGACCAAGAATAAAATTACCCAAGTAAGTAGTAGTAAGTATAGTACTTTCAAACTTGGGGTTTGCCAAAGAGCGATGGTGCGCAGCATCCTAAGAATCAAAAGGAAGGACCGAGTCCGAAACATGACGCTGCGTTTAATTACTGGAATCGCTGATGTTGCATCAAAGCTGACAAATTAAAGTAGTTAGGCGGGACACGTGGCCAGGATGCACCCTGATAGATTGGCCCATAGGATCACACAGGGGGTGCCTGAAAACCGAAGAAAAGCCAAGACAGGCCGAGAAAACGCTGGCGTGATGACCTCGACGCGTTTCAGATATAGTCAAATCTGGCGGGTGATCGCACTGTCTGGAAGGAGATGGGGGGAGATCTTTGTCCAGGAGTGGGACAGTAAGGATAAAAAAAAGGTACTTAGGTATCTAGTTTGAAAATGAAGGAGCTTAGACATAGGTGCCTTAATGCCTATGTACCTATAGTAACATGTAAATAGGCATTATAAGTTAGGTATCTGTAATTTGTGCCTAAATGCAATGTTTACATTATAAAACCGTGAACAGAAAATGAATTCTTGAAAAACACCTGAGACATTATAATTTCACCCCTGTAAAAATACGAGAAGATTAAAGTGCCCAAACCCAACTCGTTTGTTTTTATTACTCCCAATTTGCGTCTTCCGTAAGAGGACATTACAGTACCTCATAAAATAACGCAGAAAATGCGGAGTATTGCATGTAAGTACTGATGTTGTTACTGCAATGAAAAATAGTCCCATGGGCCAAAGATAACATCAAACTCGGTAGGTTTGAAGTTAAGATTCCTATAGTAGATACCTAAGCTTACGTTGGGTAGGTACGCATTTTTTACCGACATTGCATATAATAGACCTCCCAAAGCATGTCACTGGCGGCCTGCCAAAATTATGTCTAAGAAGCTGTAGGAACCTGACCACTGAGTTTGTGATATTCAAAAGATATGACGGACGATGTTATCTCGTAAAGAACCCTAAATAATAAGTAGGTACAGTCACGAACTTATAGAATCCTCTTTCTTTGTTGATCAAACTTTGTGCTGAATCATATGAAATCATACTGTTGGCAAAGTTTTATGGTCTCCTTTTCATAGAATATAGGTAGGTATTAGTAGGTATGTTGAACCTAATTAGGTACGATTTATTGCGATTGAATGCGTATTAAAAGGCAACCTATATTTTTTGATAAGGATATTAATCTTACAATGAGTTTTATCTCACTCTCTGGCTAATGAGAGAGCAAGACAAAATTCTAAGTAAAATAAAAATGTTTTAAGGTTGTGGTAGGTATGACCCAGCGCAGATCAAAGAAACAAGGGATGTATGGTTCGGTGGCGTGGCGGGTGTGACCGCATTACACCTTGCCGCCCTTTTCTTTACAAGTGGACTATTATAACTATTTAATTGGTGTCGTTACCAATTTCGTAGTGTTCGTGAAAAATAAGTACCTAAGTGGGCCGTACTCACTGTTTTTGCGTTAACCGGTTGAAACACAGAAAATAAAATTAAATCCTTTTCTTTTCTGTGGGTTTAGCGGCGGTACCGCTAAGGTAGGTATAGTGAAATGTGGGTGAAACAGGGAGACATTTGAGCATGGACAATAATTGTATTAAGGCATATCTCCCTTGTTTATCTGATCTGAGGTTTAGACCCTCGACGCAACGAAAAAGGTATACCTTTCCGGAGCGCACTAAAAGTTTCCGGAATAAATGAGAAAAAAATACTATAAATGGTCAGAAATGAATTTATTGTTTCTCAAAATCCTCCGTTACCGTAAATGCACTTTTTCTGGCGTAGCCCTAAAGGGTGGAGGTTTGAGGTTCAAATTCCCCCAGAAATAATTAGCAATATTAATATGTATTATAAGGAGTTAGGGAGAAGCGAGGACGCATTTCATGCAGTATTTTTCTTGAAATAAATATAGGAAAATATAGAATGAACATACTTACCTACATTAAAAAAAAATGACTATCAAAATAAGACAGGTAAGTATACCTAAGTTGGTAGCCCAGTACTTCTAAAAACGATAATAATAATTTCGAATTCACATTTTTATTCATACTGAGCAAAGAAGATTTTACCCTGGACGAAGGGATGAATACAGAACGTAAGGATTCAGTTATTCAACCCCTGTCCAAATTTTAGTGATTTAGTATAGAGATGGACTATTATTGAAAACTGAACCGTGAACGTGATAAATAGTCAGCAAACGTATGATAAATTTCATAGTAGCCTTAGCAAAGATTTCATACTTATACTTCGTCTTAGAGCCTTTGGTTCTAAGGTTTCTATTAAGTATATGAGATCTAATTTATGAACTTATAGTATTGGGTAGGTACAGCTCATATTTTAAAGCTGGTAAATATAATTTGTAACATAGTAGGTAAGTATTTAACATAATATGACGTTCATAATTTGAAGAAATATTTAAGAAAATTTGGACTTTGTGGCTCCTTGACGCGATTGAAAGTGCTAAGTGGAGAATGGTCTACCCACTCAGCATGGTCCTCCCATGTAAACTGAGGTGGACTACAGGCAAGAAAAAGTGCCCATAGTCCACCCAGGTGAACTGAGCAGGCGGACCACGGCCATGGCCCGGAAAATTGTTGTGCAACCCAGCTTCTTAAATTACCGGCATACCGAACAACAGCTTGCCATCTGCATCCAAAGGATGCCCGCGACCCGCGACTTTCACGATGTCATCGGTCCTTCTATTGGGAGGCCTACCTACGCTACGTCTTCCGATTCGTGGTCTCCACTCAAAATCATTTGTTCACCATCTGCTATCGGTTCTTTGAGCGATGTGGCCTGCCCTTTGCCACTGCAACATGCAAACGCTTCACTGTCACAGTTAGTAGGTACGACTAAATACTGTACTAATCTTCATAAGAGGTAGCACCAGCATATACCTACTTAGTAATTATCTATATTGAAAGATCTTTAGCAAATATTTGCTATTCATTCGGCATTAGTGCCTCGGTTTACGACCGGCCTTTTATTAATATTCTATCTCCGTTTAAACGGGAGAAATGAACGGTTTACGATTTGTAAATAACCATTAAAATTTTACTGCGTTTCCTTACTGTCAATCTGGCAATCATTAAAATTGGATACCTAGGTACAGTTGTTTTTATACTTACCATTTAAATATATATTTTTTTAAATCTATAGATAGCGCTACATGGAGTAGGTACGTAAACATCTTGAGCAAGAACCAAGTATATTTATAGTAAGTACCTAGTGTACAATATACAATAGTAAAAAAAAACGCCTATAGATGACTCGTTAACTAACCAAACTCTTGGGGCTAAGGAACTGATAGTAACTATTGAAGAGTTATTTTACCCACCTCCCGGTTCCATCATCAGAGTCACCAAGTGTATTAATGTATGGGACTCGCAATGAACCAAACTCGAGGGGTAGCCATTTAATAGTTTTACTATCCACCTCCTGACTGCATTATCAGACCAGGAAACAGCGCAGTGATGAAAATCATGCGAACGTGAACTTTAACGCGCCAAGATACAGATTGCGGTCTCGTAACTTTTCGCAATCTTATAGCCGTAAGGCCCTAAACCGACACACGTTGTCCAAATTTGTTCGACAGAGTTATGGTTCATACATAAACCAAAAAAAAAAGGACGTTCAGTTTTTCCCGAATTAGAAAATTTTCCGGTGAACTGCGCAAAGCAACGAACAGAATTTTATATTTCTTTATAATAAATATGAATCATACATTATCACCAAAAACGGTCCCAACTCAAACGTTGGTAGGTAAGGTAGGCAACGCACCGCCAATGCTCCGGGTGTTGTAGGTGTCTTATAGGCGGTGGTAACCATGCACTAACCATCAGGTGATCCGTCGCTTGATTATCTACTATTAAATAAAAGCATGATGCTGGTTAGAGTAGGTATCTACTACTTGTCATTATGATCATCATCATCAGCCAGAAGACGTCCACTGCTGAACATTGCTGCATTATGATCAACTTTTACTAAATATCATTCATACTGATAATACTTAACATAACATAAATATAAAAAACCGACATAAAAATGTCAGAACTGGACCAAATTGAAATGGGACCACACGGGAGCACCAGCAGTCACATAAAAAAAGAATCATCAAAATCGGTTCACCCAGCCGAAAGTTCCGAGGTAACATTAAAAAAAAACAGTCGCATTGAGATCCTCCTCCTTTTTGGAAGTCGGTTAAAAATGTATGGAACAGCTGATACTTTTTTCGCGATTTCAGAGTTTGTCCCGGAGTAAAAGTTGGTCATAATGATATTGTACAATGATCTGTTTTTGGCTTTTACCTTTTCCGTATAATCCTAAACCTTACATTTGTTGAAAGGTGAACTTATCCTTACGACAATAAAAAAATTGGGAATTGTTTAATTGTTTTTATTAATAATAAACACGTTAATTACAGACTTAGGTACATAGGTGCTAACTTAGAGGAATAATTGAGGGGAAATGCGCCTGCGCACGTTGTTTTCAGTTACAAGTCTTAAAAGATAGTGAGCGATATACGAATATTCTATAGTTAAAATACGTATGTATCGAATTCCATATAAGCTTTAAACGAGATTGTTGTTTTTTTATTCATTTTTTTGCACTAAATCTTCTTAGTATATATAATTCTTCTGTACTTACGTGTGTTTATCACCTAACTCCTAAACGGCTGGACCTAATTGGGTGATTTTTTTTGTATTTTTTTATGATACTGAGTGACGAGACAAGCAAAGCGTGCTATATCATCAACCACACCATCACTTTACTGAGTGACGAGATGAGCGAAGACGCTCGCCTGATGGCTCTTCACGCTTGTCCATAACAGCTCAACGCCACTCAGAATTTTGAACTTCAACAGTTCAAAACCCTGGATGGCAATGCACTGCGCTCGTCACCCCGAGATATAAGATGTCAAATCTCTAAGTGACCTGTAATTTCGCTGAAAACATTGCCCTTTAATCCGGAACAAAGTATGTATATATATTTCAAGGGTTCCTGGATGGGATTAAAAACACAATTGGATCCGCTCGGGCAAGACATCGTCTGCCGGGTCCGCTAGTTAAATATATATTATCAATTAAAACGTATTGAATATTCGTAAATCGTCCTTCACTACCAGAGTAGTATAATAACGTTTCGCATAACAACTTTAAGGTTTCTTGAGATAAACTTTTCTCCCTTCCATGTTTTTTCCTTTTGCCTTAACATTTTTTTTTTTAAATTTTAATATCAAAAAACAAACTACATATGTTTACAACTTTAGTAAGTGTAACCTACCAATAACAACAAGTACGTATACTTACATTGTTTTTTTTTTTTTCCGATAAAAGTAAGCTTCAAACGGCTGAACGATGACTCATGAACATTCTCGATCATTTAACTCTAAAAAGAGTGTAATTAGCCGAAAGGAGGTCATTATACTTATCATTGTAAACTTTTCCGCCAAAAATTCTCTAGATTTTTATTCTCTAGGTTTTAGCGTCGGAACCTTAGTAAAAGTTGTTCATAGTGTACAATGACCTCCTTTCGGCTTAGTACACCCTTTCTGCGTTCTCCTAATATACAGAAAAAAAATATTATGTATTTTGGCTAGTTAAGGGTGTACTGATACCACATAGACTATATAGGGTTACGCGGAAAGGCTACTAAGCCGAAAGGGGTCTTTAATCACTGTGAACAATTTTAACTATGGGACCAACACTGAAATCGCAAAAAAAATATCAGCTATTTATAGAAAACGGTCTTTTACATTCGTCAAAATGTATGGAACAGCTGTTTTTTTCCGCTTAACCCTTTAAGCATATGATACATAAAGTTTGAATATAAAACAAATTACCAATAATATCTACAATTTATATAGAAGTGTTATTCTAGGGGTGAAAGTAACTTATTTAGTCCCGAGACGGGGTTTGGCTAATAGTTTGAGGGACTAAATAAGTCTCTAACCCCGAGGTAAACACTGTGCTTTTCATTACGAATACAAGGAAACTAAAAATACAAACATGAACTGACACTGGCAAATGCACGAGAAGTGCGGGACCATAATCTTCTGAGGAGTAAAAAAATATATGTTGGACCATGGTTCAATACAAATGTAAAAAAAAGAACTAGTTTTTTTTATAATTTCAGTGTCTGTTATTTGTCAACTGTCACTGTCAGTTGAAACGGATTCTCCCTAGGGCTGAAATGTATTACTTTCAACCCGCTCCACAGGCAACTTCAGATCTACTTTCCGAGTATGAGTAATGAAAAACTATATGTTGATAAGTGACAATATTTAAATGTTTATTGTATGGAAAACTTGTATTGAATACTACAGTACCGGAAAAATAAATTATTATTTATCTATAAATACTTATGGATGGGGTTTCCGGATCTCTCAGAAGGAATATGGGGAGCCCAATACGATGTATTCAACGACTCCAAGGTAAAAAATAGCGAGCCATAAAAGTGGATCTCATGATCCCCCAAGAGATCTCGAAAACAGTAAAAAATAGAGAGGGCTTTGTTTAATCTAAAATACATTTTAAACTTGGATCTTTTTGAAGAAATGAGCATTGGTACCAGCCCGAGCCATGGGGCTTACAACGCCAGATGACTGACATAAGAAGCTTGACACTTGACAGATCGAATACTAAGCCCAATACAATGCGAGGCTGAAGGTCAAACGCCGAATATGGAACCAGTCAACAAATAACTGTAGATATTTCAGCTTTATAATAGCCGTAACAGACGTGTCGAACTTGACGAAGCGCTGTCTGACCAACGGGAGAGAAAGAGTGAGAATATAATTCCCCTCTCTTTTTCTTTCGTTGGTTGACGTGTCTGTTACAGCTATTTTTCGGATAACCAGTAATGCGGTACCCAGACCACATTTCTTCTTGACCATGCATCTTCGCTCATAGATGTAATATGTGAGATAAATGTAACTGTATAATTCGTTTTTGTCTCAATAAATAAATAAATAAATAAATAAATAAATAAATAAATAGATCTCAACTTATCATCATTACCGTCATCAGATTTTGGAATGTATTGAGTTTTCTAACAAATTTTCACATTGCTCATTTCTTCAATAGTTCCATATCGAACAATAAAGTTGACCATCGAACCACCTTGTCGTACTCCAGCGGGTTGAATGCCCCGCACCCACTTCGCAAACTGCTATTCTTAGGATATATCTTGCTTTACTGTGTCTGTTGTAGTTTCCGCATCCATAGTAGCTGCTGTTAAAGATTCTGGATTCTTATGGGCCGAAATTTCTGACCCTACAGTTTTCTCAAAAGCAACTTTGATGGCGGAATCGGGAACTGTGTCCGCTTCCATAGATTCTGTGTTGGACTTGTCATCATTTTTAGGCTCTGTTGTGGTTTCTGCATCCATAGTAACTGCCGTTAAAGATTCTGACTTCTTATTGGCCGAAATTTCTGACCCTACAGTTTTCTCAAAGGCAACTTTGACGGCGGAATCGGGAACTGTGTCCGCTTCCATAGATTCTGTGTTGGATTTGTCACCATTTTCAGGCTTCGGCGTGGAATCCCCAGGTTTGGTCTGTAAATATAATTGATTTTTTAACTGACTTACAAAGAGGAGGAGGTTATTCGAATGTTTTTTTTCATGTTTGTTACCTCAGAACTTTTGACTGGGTGAACCGATTTTGATGTTTTTTTTTTTATTTGAAAGCTGGTGTTTCCCGTTTGGTCCAGTTCTGATGAAGTCGGTTTTTTATATTGATAATTATTTACATATATGTTAGGCTTTGCGTTTGACTAGACATTGACTGGTCTGGTGGTAACCATAAAAAGTCAAAAACTGGAACACTGCTCAGAACAAATCTAATATGGCTGCTTTGGGATCGAGCCGGGTTATGTAGAAATGCACCCCCTAAAACTTCTCCAGTTGGCTGCTTGCCTCTACGCCTGATAGTGGACACTGACCTGAGCCCACCTAGCAAAGAGCCTAAGATCTTCCTGGGAAAGCAAGATGTCATCCCAGCCCGTCAATCTAAAATAATGTGGGCCGTGCAGTGTTTTATTCCTCTGCAAGCTAGTTTGGATAGATGGTCAGAGCCCACCACTGACCACCCCCGATCCCACCAGTCGTCTTTAATTGGTGCTTTATATGCAGGGGATATTGATGCCGTATTCTATTCCTTCAGCATCAGGTTCAAGATTGTAATGTAACAAAAAATTGGTATTTTATTTATAATACACGGGAACTACTCACGTAAGATTAGGCCGGTATAAAATGTGTGAAAACCACGTCAGTTTTCATTACAAAATTGGTATATTATTACCTCAGTCTTGGCATCTGCTGTATCCATCTGATTTTCGCGCTCGCTGTGCCTTCTGCCCCTAGGCCCTTTGGACTTGCTTTTCTTTTCCATTTTTTCATTAAACTCGGTAATGAAAACCGTTTGATTTGTGTAATTCGCTGGTTTCTGTAGCATGTACGCGGGATTCACTTTGATATCTGAAAGGTCATGACATAACAACGCTTTAGTCCACTAGTTGGCATTGAGGCCGCCTACTAGTTATAGTTTTTCATTTATGGTGTAAACAATAAAGTTTTTTTTTTCAATATGTATTTGGCGTTCATTTATCCGCATCGGACGAATCCGAATGCATACTACCTAAAAAAGTAACACACTAATATCATAAATGCGAAAGTAACTCTGTCTGTCTGTCTGTCTGGTACATAATCACGGCTAAACGGCTTAACCGATCTCGATAAAATATTGCGGGGTAATACTATGTATCATGAGAACAAACATAGGCTATTTTTTCGTCTCAAGAAGTCGCGAAGAAGAAATGATACAGCTAGTATCATATATGTGAGTTTGGAAGAATGGATGGATGTTTGTTACTCAATCACGCAGAGACGGCTGGATGGATTTGGATGAAATTTGGAATATACATTGCTTATGACCTGGATTAACACACTCCTTTTCATCATCATCACCGATTTTCATCACCACGCGGGTGAAACCGCGGGGTGCAGCTAGTTACCATATGTGGCAATTTATAGCTTAGTTATTAATTATGTCCGTCTGTGGACAACTTTTCTCTAGTTCTTGACACTTACAAGTGGCAGAGTCGAAACTCTGCCACTTGTAAGTGTCAACGGGAAAATGGCGGTGGGATTCAAGGTATCATCTTAATTTGTATGTTCACTATTATTTTTTGACGACTACATGGCTGTACGAACCACGATGTTGCCAAGGAAATAGTGTGCATCATTAAGATCAGGTAAAAGGCACACGTCTCTTGGACTGAATACAATATTTTCAGAATCTAATAAATAAATACTACAATTACCGCTTCCTAAAATTTCTGGGATCATGTATGGGAAGAGCCAGCCAACCAGTGGAGTTTCCCCAGAGAAGTAGTGCGCCTTTTTGTGGTAGAACAGCAGTCCATCCAAGCTGGTGATGTCTTCCTTGAACTGAACTTTCATCATAAATCTGGAAAATATTAAGGAATTTGTATGAAGGATGAACATAATTAATAAGTATTTTAGTTATGTACTTGTAACACTTTTTATTATTAATAATAGGCTTGCGTTTGTTGTTATAACGCTTACCACCAGGCAACCCGTCTGCTTGTTTGCCACCTATGGCATAAAAAAAATGGTAAATAGAGGCTATTTTATTTATTAATATTTCAATACTTGACACTGGCAAATGCACAAAAAGTGCGACGCACAAAACCCTCACAGAGGAAAAAAACCGTCCAAGTGCGAGTAGGACTCGCGCACGAAGGGTTCCGTACCATTATCTATAAAAACGACAAAAAATCACGTTTTTTGTATGGGAGACCCCTTAAATATTTATTTTATTCCGTTTTTTAGTATTTGTTGTTATAGCGGCAACAGAAATACATCATCTGTGAAAATTTCAACTGTCTAACTATCACCGTTCATGAGATACAACCTGGTGACAGACGGACAGACGCACAGCGGAGCCTTAGTAATAGGCAATAATACATAATATATTTTGACGTCACGTAGCGATAGATCGGTAAAGTATTGCAGACAAGATAATGTTTGTCAAGAATTCAAAAAAACACGAACCAAAGATATATTTTTTACTTCAAACAGGTATAATGGGTACAAGTTATGCTCCTCTTTCAGTTATGTCCATCCAAAGGATGTCTGGAAGAAATCGCTTAAAGCGATATGGCCGCCTATTATACTGCCGGTTTTGTATTAATTTTAAGTTTCTTTGTATTTTTTATAGTGTAAAATAAAGTGATATTTTATTGTATAAGAACAACCATAATGAATCTAGCTTTAAATAATAGTAATAAACACACTAACACAGCCTCTTACCCCAAACACTTCCACCTTCTCCATTCCGTTATGGGTTTAAATATGAGAGATAAAATTCTCTACTCACGGATTAAAGGATTCAGGAGCGCATGACACTTTCGGCAGAAGTTCAAAGTTTAACTCATTTCTCTTGTTGATAGTCCTTATGGCCCGTACTTCGGCGAGTTGCGTTCTCATCCAATAGTCTCTAAACTCAAACTGGAATACAAATAAAATTATTAATTAATAAGTAAATCAATAAATATCTGGGACATTTTTGCACACATGGTCATCTGACCCCAAACTAAGCAAAGCTTGTAATATGGCTGCCAGAGACTGATGTACATACATATATATTTTTAAATACATACATAAATAGATATTAAAAACATGTTTTATTATAACATGCTTTTTAAGCAAACCCTTTCATTTTATACCCATATTATGCGGGTGCATAAAAAATAATTTAATTTCAGCTCAATCGGTTGAGGATAACTGGACTAAAATTTCAGTTGCAAGATTTGTCCTACACACATACATAACATACTAACAGGGCAAGTTAAAAGATTATAAAAACCTTCAAGTATTTAGAAGAATATACATGTACTTTTTACATTAGCATAACTACTTTATCTGGTCTAGTTTACGCAAATGGCAAATACTCCATATGTGCATAGAATTTTTTTAGTTCTATCATATGGCCACCCAGTTGATAGGTCGGTGCGCAGATGTATCTTGTCCAATTAGTGGCAATTTTAAACCCAACACAAAAAGGGGAGTTATTAGTTAGTTTAATGTGTTAATATGTGTCTGTCTGTAGCACCGTAGCTTCCAAACGGCTGAATCGATTTTGATTTAGTTTTTTTTTGTTTTAAAGGAGTCTTGATCGAGTGTCCTTAGCTATGATTAAAGACAATTTGTTCAGCCGTTCAAAGATAATAAGCTTTTGTCGGTTTTTTTAAATATTAATGTTTTACTTTTCCATCAATATTTTGTTCATAGCTATCAAATATTTACCTCTCCATCTGTCATGGGCTGAGAGTTCCAAGCCAAAATGTCTAGTATATGAATCAAATTAGTTTTCTTTTGGTAGAAGCAGTCCAGCACACAGCAGTTGGTCCTCGACTTTGGATCAATAGGGTTACCGCCGGGAAGTCCTGTTCGGCACACTAATATAAGGTGACCATATTTGCTAAAAAGTCTGGTTATACCCTGCAATTAAGAAACAAATACTGATGATGATCAATCGGGTATATATAACAAGTGGATCTTATTAAAAACCGCCTTCACATAGAACCTCCGCCTTTTTTGAAGTCGGTTCTAATATCCTGAAAAAATACAACTATCGCTCCATATGTACGTATAATTTTTAAAGAATTTTCTTTCAACTCCTAACCGTTGAGTTGTACCCTTCATCATCAGCTCATCTATATGAGATGATGATTATCAGACACAAATACTAGAACTGTTTTAAAAAATATATGAAAAACGTAATAAGTTCCTATAAAATTTGAGGGTTGCCTTCGATTTCCCTGAGATCCCCATCATCAGATCCTGACTTGCGTGACAGCACTTGTTTTACAATGTAAAGATGTAAAGCATACTTAATAATATAATTTTCATGTGGCTATAGTGACTTTGGATGTAACGCCAAGTGTAGCGACTGTTTTTAACTGACTTCCAAAAAGACTCGACTTCCAATCGACTGTATTTTTTTATGTTTGTTACCTCAGAACTTTTAACTGGGTGAACCAATTTTTATGATTATTTTTTTATTTGAAAACTGGTGCTTCCCATTTGGTCCCTTATTTGGTGCAGTTCTGATGAAGTATTTTTTTTATATTGATAATTATTAATGAATCATTTGTAACAAATTCATAGAAATCCCATGCAGAATGCAGATATTGCACCCGGAGACTATGTACCATTGGTTACTTACATTACTGGCCACCAGAAGTGTCCTGGTTCCTTTAGGGGCAGGTACCACCATCCAGTTTGTTTCAAAGTCGGAGGGCTTCTCAATCAGCCATTCTGACATCATCAGCACTTCGCTATATGATGGGGCTTTGTTGAAGCCAGCCACATAGATACTGGGCCGATAGTATGCCTAGAATGAAACATATACAAATATTTCATTATGTTATACAGGGTTACACAGAGGGGGGTATTAAGCTGAAAGGAGGGTATGTACTCAATTTTATAAATAACTTTTACCATTGGACCAACCTAGACATCTATATACATATATATATAAGGTGATGTGTGTATGTTCTTTGTGGACTCCGAAATGGCTGGACCGATTCTGACGGGAGTTTCACTGGCAGATAGCTGATGTTATAAGGAGTAGTCCCGTGGGATACAAACTCTTTCCTGCCCTGTAGTGTTATTCTATAATTCTGTAGTGTTATTTTTTTTGTTTGTCGCGGTTTTATTAGGCCTGCCGAGTTTTATTTGTGTCTTGTATGTTCATTGCACCTTCACAGTGCAATGGTCTGCACAAATGGTCCAGTGTGGACCGAATCCATTTGTCTTCAAACAGTGAGAAATTGCATTAACATCTCGTTAATTATCATTATCATCTCGTCGATCTATTAAAGCTTCGTTTTAAAAATATTAACAAATTGTGTGTCACTGTTTCAAAAACACCACGTGACTCCACATTTATCACTGGACTAAAATATCCTAACCACTATGGCTTTTTTAGCTTTTCGAGGTTACACAGAACTAAGGTACTATGCTAAAAGTGAAAGGTCATTGTACTCATTATTATGAATCAACTTTTACTTATTAATTAGTATATATTAATTAAGATACCACTACATGTCTTGTTCATCACTGTCATCATTATCAGCCAGAAGACGTCAACTACTGAACATAGGCCTCCCCCTCTTGTTATCTTCATCTAATAAAAACAAAAATTTGAATACAAAAATGTAATGATGTACTGAACTATTCTGTACTGTTAATTCTAGATGAGGAACAACATAATTATAATACTGACCCTGTCCCTGAATATTGTGTTCTCTTCAACCGCCTGCACCAGGTCCAAGATTCCTCTGTATTTATCTAATTTAGAGTTGCGATTACTGGAAGAAAAAAACATTGTCCTTCAATCCGGAACACTAATGTTTTCACACATTGACAATATAACCACTTGATAGCTCATTCTTCACCCCGCCGTGATGAAAAGGTACTGAATTTTCAGCAGGATCTTTTTCGAATGGGCCAATCCTAGGCGCGAATTGATTGAATGACTTTTGTTTTCTCCAACCATAAGCGCCATAATTATGATCAAGCCTTGAAACCATATAAAAAATGTCTACAGCAAATACTTGATAGGAAAGAAAGTAAGAAGCAAATAAAAAAGGAGGAATAGAGGATTGTTCGAACCCCACATACTTAAACGGTATAAAGGTAAGAAAAAACAATCCACAACAAATACTTACTTTTTCTGAACTTCGAGAATCTGCTTTCGCCTTTCTTCCTGGTTACCCAATTTGCCCCAGTTTTTGTACAAAACATCGAAACTGGTTTTGCTTTGGGAGTCATTTGGGGTAATAGAAGTGTTTTCTAGTCTACTAAGAACAATATCCATGACTAGAACCAGTAACCAAAGGAGATAAAACTAAATTAGTAGTAGCTTTCACACCTGTAACAAGGAAAAACTAAAATGACTACATATGTCTACATATGTGTTGTATTGTATTCTAACAATACGAATGGCTGTTTTATATCATCATCATAATCAGCCTTTGTCCACTGCTGGACATAGGCTTCTTCCAAGGCACTCAGCGCTATGTTTAGCTTTTCTCTTCCAGCCACTGTCAGCTGCCTTATGTATATTGTCACTCAATTAAGTCTCAGGGCTTCCATGACTATGTTTGTGGTCTCCACTTGTCTACCCCAATGTTTAACTGTTCTGTGACAGATATGACCAGCTCACTGCCACTCTAGCTTGACGCTAAGCTTCACGCGGAGATAATCAGCCTTAGTCCAGTGCTGGACATAGGCCTCTTCCAAGGCACTCAGCGGTATGTTTAGCTTTTCTCTTCCAGCCACTGTCAGCTGCCTTATGTATATTGTCACTCAATTAAGTCTCAGGGCTTCCATGACTATGTTTGTGGTCTTCACTTGTCTACCCCAATGTTTAACTGTTCTGTGACAGATATGACCAGCTCACTGCCACTCTAGCTTGACGCTAAGGTTCATGCGGAGCTGTACAAGCCGAAGCACCATGCTGCCAATTGCTCGGCTCCTTTGGTTCTACGCAAACCACAACCTGTCGCCATCATCTTTTTTGAAAACGGTTCTGTTGTATATTACTAGTGCCTTACTTAAAAACGTTACTCAATTTGATCTATCCTTAAAATTGCTGTCTCATTTTCGCATCTGATGATTGCCATCAGTGAGAAGTTGACAGAGCAATTTTGAGTATACATCAACTTGAGTAACGTTTTTAAGTAAGGCCCTTAGTGTTTACCTTCGGTATTTTGTATGTTTTAATATTGTATAGTAATAAAGTTAGATTGTTTTCGACTCAATGGTGTTTACTTTAATGGCGACGAGGATGGGATGAGAATCAAACTAATGAATACTTTCCATTGTAGTGAATGAATCAATCGCGCGGAGCTCGCGACCATTTCTACTTGATTTGTTTGTATGCGAACTACACATTGCTATTTCACACAAATTGTGAAAACACTAGAAAACAACTTATAAGTATAGAGGCGAGATGGGTTGATAGTTTTTTAAAAGGGTTTTTAAAGCCTAGTTTGAAAAACAAAACCACCACGCTTCTGTGCCATGCCTGTGGCATTCTCCCGCTGAAGAGTATCGTGTTCAACAATTCATGGAGCTTCATTATAAAGTAACGGGCCTATCGGCTTTATGAGCTGTTTTATAATTCACAAGCGGCTTTTCCATTTTTAAGCTGTTTATAGTCTAGCATATGTTATCTGAGTTGTACTTCGGTGTAGCGGCGCGTTCAAGTGGATTTATCTTTTTCAGAATCAGATGTGGGCATGCATTGCGTAGAGTTAGCCGTAGAAGTCCCCCACTTCAGTCTCCGGTTTAGAAGCAAAGACTCGGAGAGATAAGAGACTCTACCTCGTAAAGTCGGAGTAAATTCGTCAGGTAGCTTGTACCGAGAGGCTGGACAAACTCTTTTGACCCCCAATTTTGCCCAATTGCTTTTCAATCAAAAGTTTTAAATCTAACCCTCTGTTTTTTTTTATGCCTACCTTATTATCACAAGATAAAGCGAATGAAACTGTATTAGATAATGAAATAAGAAAAAAATAAGTTAAAACCCAAGACAATACATACTCCAATACTGACAAAACTTCGTAAGATATAAATAAATATTTTTTATAGCCGCAGTATCCGCGCGCGGATTTGACGGCGGAATACTGCGGGACAAATCCGTCAACGGTCAACGTCAAGTCCGTCAACTGTCAACCCGCACCCGCCATCAAATAGTTGTTTTTTTAGTTTTAGTTTTTTTCGCCCACTACTTGGCAGGCTAAAGTCAGTAAGGTCATAGTACCGCCTCGTCTTACATATTTTACGTATGCCTCGTCTTACTTATGTATGGAAACTGACGTGGTTTTCACACATTTTATTCATATGGCATGGAAATTACTCACGCTAAGCCGGTGACTCCGATTAGTTCAAACATGCGCGTGCGTGGCTCATACTCGCTTTGTACTGCGGGAAGCCACGTGCGCTCATTCACCTTAAAGAAGACCACCAAATGCGGTTGAAACTAATAGTCAGAATAACCAGCTTAGTCATACGTGAGTACGTAATTCCCGTGTCATCATTTAAATAAAAATACATAAATATGCTCAAGTAATATTAGAGACTTTATTATTAGAGGCTTCCATTATGGAGTTTTGGAAGCAACATAACTATACACCTTTCACCTCATTTTATGCGTGAGATTTACCATCAGGCGCTCCTCTTACCTGGAGACGGTAAATGGTTCCGTAGTCAAAGAGACAACCAACTTAGGAAACACAAACAAATATTTGTAATGATCATTTTACGAAAAGGCCAATGACAAATGAGCTAGAACGTCTTGAATTTATTACCTACAGTTTCGTCGTTATAATTCAAAAAGTGAATTAGTGAATGCTCAAAATGACCTATCAGCGTGATATCAAAAAATCTCACTGCCTTAGGACGAAAGTCTTCGACCAGTGATGAATTAAAGAAATTTTACTGTTATAATGCAAGGTTATGCACAATTGCACAGTGCACCTAAACTAATAACTATAAAATTTAGAAGATTTTAAGAAATTAGCACGGACGGTCAGATAGGCGGACCGACGAACAAGCGGGTTCCTTGAGTACCTACTAGGGAACAATAAAATTTAGCTATTTACATAGGTACATGTTCCAATTATCATAATTAATTATCTACATATTTTGTAGATTATAGGGTGTTTACCTTTCAAGATGTAAGTATATACCCACCCACCTATGAAGCAAACTGATTTCAGGGGGTAAATGCACGATGTGACGCCACCCTCTTCCACCCTCATGTTCGCGCATGCGACATACATTTTTAAACTGATATATACATAACTTAGTGCGGTTGAAGGTTTTGTGTGAAGGGAAAACCTTACTGCCATTTTATAGGAACTGTTAATAACAGGTAGAAAAATATAATAGGTATGTCCTTATTACATTTTATTCCATGGATATAGTGCCTCTTGGTTCGATAAACCTTAGCTACTTACGATAGTCCAAGTTATTATGAAAAAAAAAACATGAAATTTTTAAATTATTTTTACGAGTTAGGTAGGTACGAGTAATACTCGTATACCTACCTACTTAATTATGTAGGTGGTCTAGGTAGATACATTTATGTATTTATTTACGTAATACACTTAGTTGTATGGATGTGGGAAAGTTGTACTTTAGATTAATCCTGAGATAACTACAGAAAATAAATAAATAATGCTTCGCACTCATAGCTATAGTAGGATAAATATATATTTTACAGTGTATATAATTCAGAAAGGTGGGGTTTTTCTTTATTAGATTACTAAGTGGATATTATTAGGTACGAATCAGTCTATTTAAACTCGGTCCAATAAATATAACATCACCAACCACACAAATCTGCAATCAATACAAAAGTCACAATCAACACAAACATAATCCTAAACAAGCATTTATTTGCTCTGACAGCTGCAATAACTTTGTAAGAACTGTCAATAAAAAACATATATTCTCTTTGAAACATACACTAATAAATAAGCACGCTGAGTTAGTGCACACAAATTAGCATAAAATAGATACTTAAATTACACTACAAATACTACAACTGGTACAATTCTAAATTGATTATAAGAAAAACCAAGAAAATATATTTTTTTTGTCTACGTGAATATTATTCTTCCTTTACATGTTTCATTTAAGTAGGTACCTGGATATTAGATGCACTGTAGCTGCTGTCTATCAAGATCTAATGAATATGGTTGGTGCCACCCACCTTTGTACTTGATTAACAGCAGACAGCAGTATCAAATTTAAATTTTCCGCGCATTAGTAACACACAGATCTTTTTATATTAATACTTATGCTTAGAGCTAAATTCAACTCATTTCCCAGTAAAATATTCCATTTTGCTTTTTTCATTACATGTCGTGGCAAAAATGTACAAGCATGTTTCTCTATCACTTTTAAAAGTCACCTTCTGTAGATTTTTTGATTACGCATGGTACTTAGAGTTGCCAGAGTAATAAGTTTTCCACAGAAATAGGATAAGTGCAAAGTATATAGCTGTTTATAGGTCTACAAAAGTGATGTGAATAGACTTTGTAAAATGTCATTTGACGAATTGAACTATTATTACACATCATGTAATCCATGCATAATTTTTGTGTTTTTCTAACACAATACAATCATTATTTTGTTAGATCTTCACCGTGAATAAGTCATTCTGATTTATGTGTGGTTTATTTGAATCCACACAATCTTGATGTGTAGGTAAAAAAATTGTGTTGTTCGTGTTTGATTTCGATGATCAAATTATGCACATAAATAAATAAAACTTGGTAACACCGTTGCTAGGGGACGAAACTAGCCGAACGTTTTTCTATTGGCGACCGACAGCGCCCGAACGTCTGATTAGGTCACGTGGTACTTTTGGAGTCTTCGTGGCGTAGCTTGTTCAGCTGCTCGTCGAAGCGGCTGTCGGGCGGTCGCTTTATAGCGAGTCTGCGTACGATGTAGCGGCCATATTTGTTCTTTAGTTCATAATAGCGTGCGCATATTTTAATGTATTTCCAAGGACATTTAGCCAATTTTCACGATGACTATCATAGTTTTCCTAATAGACACATCTGCTTCTATGAACCAAAGAGCTTATTTGGGCGGACGCCCAACGTTACTCGATGTAGCCAAGGGCGCCGTGGAAACGTTCGTAAAGGTACGTGCAGTGTCATCGACTCGTCAAACGTTGGTTTTTGTGATCGACTTGTTTATCTCGTGTGAATGTGTGTGGGACTCATGGATTTCGTTTCGTAGGTTCGTCAGCGTTCTCCGGAAAGCAGAGGCGACAGGTATATGCTTCTAACTTTCGAAGAGCCACCCGCGAACATCAAGGTTAGTATCATGATAGTGAACACGTTAGGCAAGATTTGGTCGTTATTTATGCGTGAATGAGCATATTTACGCCGGTGAGGCGGTGTCCATACATGTAGCACTGTGATCTGCAATTCAAGAACATGAACATATTTTGAAAGTAAGGAATTACTGAAATAGGCAGTACGACGTAAACAGGACGAACCGCCGTTGCTGCCTTCGCGATTCGCGATACGAACGATAGCGCTCGCTCGCTCGCTACTGCGCGCTCGTCTCACCTTCCCATTGGCCGAGCCCACCCACTGCGAAATGGCGATTCAGGGGGGAAATTTGAACTGCTCCACTTAGCAGGAAGATAATTATCACTCTTTGTTTATAAATTAAAATTGTTTTGTAATACAGCTAATACAAATCTTATTAGGTATCAGATCAACAAAACAAACTCCTGTAGAGATAACATACTTCTACAAGCTACTCTACCTGTCTGACTGTAACAGAATTATTGATAAACATCAAATCTGGCATTTTGTAATTGTAAGTATGTAGGAGTATCTTAACACCCTTGTCACTTTATTTCAGGCCGGATGGAAAGAGAATTTGGCTACATTTATAAATGAGCTGAAGAATTTACAATGCTTGGGACTGACTACAATGGGTGCAGCGTTAAAGCATGCTTTCGATGTTTTAAATATAAACAGAATGCAGACAGGCATTGATACTTATGGGCAAGGCAGGTGCCCCTTCTACCTTGAACCTTCTGTCATTGTGGTTATCACTGATGGAGGCAAGCTGTCAAGCAATGCTGGCATACAGGAGGAAGTGAGTACGAATTAAGCACTATGTTAGTAAAATTTGCGATTTTAATTTACTGGCTACCTTTGGTTTTACTGACTGATTTTTCCTGGGTAAAAAATGTTGCATGCATTCTCATGATGCACAAGGAAGTAATTCATTTACAAATTATATAAAGAGTCCATCAGTTGATTAGTTGTGAAAGACCCAGAAAGGGTTGTAGTCCTGCAAGAAGTAATTACCCGACTGCCTCAGGAAGGTAATGTTTATCAGGCGTATGAAAGTAGGTATGTTATCCCCTGCAGTCTAATCGGCTTGACCTGTTTCTAAAACTGAGATTTTGTTCAATTCATCTTAATTTCCCGAGTGTCCTATGCAAAAAAAAAAACCCCCTGAGGTAACTTTTAGGTTGTCTGTCCATCTTGTGGGTGGATTATCAGCTCTTTCATAAGAGAATTAAAAAAAAAACTTCTATGGAACTGTTATTATTTTCGCATTATGATAAGTATAACGGACCACTTTTGGCTTAGTACCTTTTCCGCATAACCCTGTAGAATGATGAATTCAACATTTTGCCTAGTAGACTTAATTTAATTAGAATTCCGAACAGTTGGAATTGCCTTACTATCATAGTTTTATTGTACCAAACAATTGTGTATTTCTGAAAAATTTCAGTTAATACAGAAGATTTCATTCAGGAGTTTGTCAAGTTAATATAGTTTATTTGCTATATTTCCTTAAGCTTTTTGAATATTACAGCGATTATGCGATAGCGAATGGACTATAATTTTTTTATGAATATAGATTGATCCAAGGGATAGTGCTTAAGAAAAACCTAACAGTGAACTGATAAAGGCTAAAATGATGATATTTTGAAACATGACACCTATTATGGTGGAAATTTCATACAGACACACGTTTCCAAACCACCTTTTTGATCAGAACAGTCTGTAGAGGTGTGAAATTCCTTCCTGAGTCTGTCTTTCCAAACAGGTACAACCAGGGTTGTTAAAAAAAATTTGATTGTATTTCCTAGGTAAGCATGCTACATCATCAACCACACCATCACTTTACTGAGTGACGAGATGAGCGAAGACGCTCGCCTGATGGCTCTTCACGCTTGCCCATAACAGCTCTACGCCACTCAGAATTTGAACTTCAACAGTTCTAAACCCTGGATGGCAATGCACTGCGCTCGTTACCCCGAGATATAAGATGTCAAATCTCTGTGTGCCCTGTACTTTTTATTAGGCAAGATTGTGTTCTTTTTTTTTTTTTTTACTCTAATAGGCTTGCGTTTGACCGCCACCTCCCCTGATGTTAAGCGACGATGTGGTCTACGATGGAGCACGCTTGCCCAGAAGAAACCGGTCTAACATATTAACAAACAAAAAAATTCTTTTCTGTGGTTCTAACTTCTAAACACATTTCTAGTCTGCTGTAAAAAAAAGTACTGAATTTCTGTATCTTAATTTTTGTGTTAAATGTGAATGAAGATACCTGATACATAAATGCAACGTTGTAATGGTTTCTATGTAAATTGGCTGATGCATATTTTAAAATTTAACACTTGAATTTTCAAAAATGAATATTTTATGAGTTGCAAAGTCATCTGTTATGAATTTAAGATTCTCGTTAGGATTCAGAGTTGAAACAATACAATTTGTGTCAGCATTAAGATCCAGGTCAGAGGAACTGATATGAACTTGGGATGAATCATGATATGCATGTAGATGTAGGTACTTATGGTACAGAATACAAAGCATACCTACCAGCAAAATCTTGAGCAAGAAAAAAATGCTTTTTACAAGCTTTTATTTAGTTAACCTGTTCTGGTGTCTATATCTGGTTTTGTAGTGGTATGACTCTTTTGCAGGGGTCCACCTGGGGAAGTAAGTACAACGCCTTTGCCAGTTATTCAACCGCCAAGCAGTAGTATGCAAACACTACTGTGTTCCGGATTGAAGGGCAATGTTTCCAGCGAAATTACAGGGCACACAGAGATTTGACATCTTATATCTCGGGGTGACGAGCGCAGTGCATAGCCATCCGGGTTTTGAACTGTTGAAGTTCAAAACTCTGAGTGGCGTTGAGCTGTTATGGGCAAGCATGCAGAGCCATCAGGCGAGCGTCTTCGCTTGACTCGTCACTCAGTATCATAAAAAATTGTGCAAGTAAAATTTTACTCACTTGGTGTTTGTTGGGGCTGAAATTTGGCATACTTGTCAAGTTCCAATGACAATATAATATTATTGTGACAGCGAGCTGATTTGATGATAGTGACGGTAGACAACGGCACTCCTCGATGGATAATAGTAGACTGGCAGTGTTTGGGCTCTTTTTGGATCAGCACACTGTTCCGATTACTAATTTCACAAAAGTTTGGTTTGAAAAATATATTTTTCGGTAATAAACTCTTTAAAACAAATGAAATGAGTCCAAAGGAGAAGGGTATACTGGTTAGTAGCCATTGAAGAGTTACACACTCCTTGTCTGTCTCCATCATCAGATCAGTTCGAGATATCAAATTATTGTATTGTCATCTGGATTACATATACTTGCAAAGTTTCAACTCGGCACAATTAACTTCTGGTACAATAAATTACTAAGATTTTTGTTTATATGTAAGTTCCATAGTTGGATACTAGTGAAGCTATACTCGGTCCAAGCATTTATTTGCTCTGACAGCTGCAATAAAATTGTTATAATACTAATAAAATAATTATTAATATAAAAAACTGACTATATAAAAATGACAGAACTGGACCATATTGAAATGGGACCATACGGGAAGCACAGCTTTCAAATAAAAAAAGAATCATCAAAATTGGTTCCCAGGGTCAACCAGTCAACCAGTCAAAAATTGGGTCAACCAGTCGAAAGTTCTGAGGTAACAAACATAAAACAAAAACAAAAAACTGTCAAATTGAGATCCTCCTCCTTTTTGGAAGTCGGTAAAAAAAAAACAGGCTTTAATGGGACAAATTATTGCACTGTCATCGGTCCTTGATAAGTGTGCAAAATTTAAATATAATTTGACGTTTTGAAGTAGTTGAAAATCAAGTTCAAATATTCCATTACATACATTCCAAGCTAATAAAAGCATAAATGATTATTTACGGGATATTTACCGTGGTAAGGTTGTGGAAGGAGCTCCCGATATTTCGGCGCAGTTACATGCACCATGTTCACGGGAAGACACGGAACCTTACCACGGTAAATATCCCGTAAATAATCATTTAACTTTAGTGAATAACCGTGATAGTTTAAAACAGTGTTTAATAAAAGCATGTTAAAAAGCTGAATAGAAACGTTTTCTTCTAATATTTCACTGAAGTATCGGGTACTTGCTACAGTTTTATTTTCAAAAATCTAGCAAAAGAGATCAGAATTCGTGGTTTTCATTTCGCTTTTTACAACATTATTGCAGTTATTAGAGCAAATAAATACTTAGACCAAGTTTAACAGCATTCTGTCAGAGATCATCAGATAGTAAATTAATGGACTATAGAAATATAGCTATGACTATACCATTACCATTTTATGGTTATGTTTTTTTTACCCTGAAAGAGTATGATTGATATCCCAGGCCCTAGAGATTAAAGAGAGAATTTAGATAAAAAATTAGTCGCAAATAATTTTTTATCTAAATTCTCTCTTCACCCTCGTCAAAGGTATCGCCTTGTACTATAATTTCTTCTGCGGTATGTTCAACTCCTAATCGTCAGCTCATCCATATGAGATGATGATTATCAGACACAAATTTCTTGAACAAAAATTTGAGGGTTGCTCTCGATTTCCCTGCGATCCCATCATAAGATCCTGACTTGCGTGACAATGGGGGTCAAATTGGAAGTATACCCTACCGAAAATGTTTTTTTTTTGAAACAGTTGGCGGAGATATCGGTGAAAATACATTATAAATAACTGGCCAAGTGCGAGTCGGACTCGTGCACGAAGGGTTCCGTACCATTATCTAAAAAACGGGCAAATTAATCACGTTTGTTGTATGGAAGCCCCCCTTAAATATTTGTTTTATTTTAATTTAATTATTTATTTTTAAAGTGAAGATATACCTAAATATTCAAGTGTCTACCTGTTGCCGTTATTAATATCAAGCAAAAACGAGAAAAAAGTCTTTTGTTGTGTGGGAGCCCCCTAAATATTTATTTTATTCTGTTTTTTAATATTTGTTGTTATAACGGCAACAGAAATACATCATCTGTGAAAATTTCAACTGTTAACTATCACGGCTCATGAGATACAGCTTGGTGACAGACATACAGCGGAGCCTTAGTAATAGGGTCCCGTTTTACCCTTTGGGTACGGAACCCTAAAAAACAGGGGAACATAGAACCTCCGCTTGTTTTGAAGTCAGTTAAAAAGTTGATCTGTTTGGGAGTTACAAACAGATACTGCCTTTTATGAATATTAAAGATTATAAAATGAAGCGGCTGTGGTATATGCAGATAGCATGTACATGTAACTAATGTGTCTCATATCTTATCTAAAGTTGGTTTTACTTTACGGGAAATGGAGGTTTTGAGTTATTTAACCATTACATATATGATAGTCAAATATATGAATGTGAATGGACTTTCATGCATAGTTTACAAGTGCTACCTTGAGCTACCGTCCGCGGTGTTTCCGAGAAGTTACAACATGGGGTTCTTCAAAAGGCGAGTTAATATAGTCTTAAAGGGTCGGCAACGTATTTGTGATGCCACTGGTGTTACAAGTATCCATAGGCGACGGTGACTGCTCACCATCAGGCGGCCCGTCTGATTGTTTTCCAGCTATGGCATTAAAAAAAAAGTGTTTTATCAACTGACTTTATAAACGGTAGTTCTCACTTCCACTATTTTTTTTGTGTGCATGGTACGCGATATCTTCGCCGCAGTTTTATGATTATTTACGGGATATTTACCGTGGTAAGGTTGTGGATGGAGTTCCTGATATTTCAGCGCATTTACATGCACCATGTTCACGGGAAGACTGAAGAATGCGGGTGGTTGGTTTGGTCGAAAAGTTCAACGTTAGGTGCAGACAAAACAATCTATCCATCTTTTTTTGGGTTCCGTACCCAAAGGGTAAAACGGGACCCTATTCCTAAGACTCCGCTGTCCGTCCCTCTGTCCGTCTGTCACCAGGCTGTATCTCATGAACCGTGATAGATAAACAGTTGAAATTTTCACACGTGGTGTATTTCTGATGCCGCTATAACAACACATACTAAAAAACAAAATAAAATAAATATTTAAGGGAGCTCCTATACAACAGACATGTTTTTTGCTGTTTTGTTTAGATAATGGTACGGAACCCTTCGTACGCGAGTCCGACTCGCACTTGGCCGGTTATATTTTTGTAGTTTGTTGGTAGTGAACAACCGTGATAGTTTAAAACAGTGTTAATCTTCGCTGATTGTATACCGATTTCAATGTTTTTTTTTTATTGGATACACTATCTATATATACTATATCACGGCTGGTCCCATTTAAAATTGTAAAAAAATATTGCTCTTCTAAGGGTGGAAAATTAGGGATGAACCCATCCGATATTAACTATATTTATTGGCAACTATTATTCGCTCTGTTGCCTTAAGTTAGAGTTTTCAACAAATAATTTAAGTAAACGTAAGTGGACCATGGAGCCAAAGCAGGCCCGATGACCTCGATAGTTCGTTCCAGGCAGACTGATCGAATCTGACAGGCGATTGCACAGCTTAGAAAGAAATTGGGGAGATATTTGCCCAGTATTGCAGTAGCATAGGTTCTTCCTACCTTTCTCCCACTTATGTAGGGTCGGTACAATAGATAGATAAACTCTTTATTGTTCACACCTCAAATTACATACACACGAAAAACAGCCAGCAATACACATACAGTAGTAGCGTGTCCTCTCATCTCCATTTGTCATATCTGAATTCACTCCCTTTTTAACCGACTTCCAAAAAGGAAGATGTTATCATTTCGACTGTTTTATATTTTTATTTAATTTATGTTTGCTACCTCAGAACTTTCGACTGGGTGAACCGATTTTGATGGTTATATTTTTATTTGAAAGCTGGTGCTTCCCGTATGGTCCTATTTCAATTTGGTCCAGTTCTAACATTTTTATGAAGTCAGTTTTTTATATTGATAATTATACCAGATAAACTTATCTTTATTTTTTACTTTCCAGTTCAACCTGCCAATGAACTGTCCAATACCGGGATCGGAACTGACGCGCGAGCCATTCCGCTGGGACCAGAGACTGTTCTCATTGGTGCTGAGGCTGGCTGGGACGCCTGCCGTGGAGCGGGACTCCGGCCTCGTCCCTTCCGACTCCTCGCCTATCGACGCTATGTGCGAGGTTACTGGCGGTAAGTTTATATTAATTCGATTATGTTTTATATCGAATAACTCCTTTCCGTGTTGCGAGTTCCGACTCTGTATCGGAACTGATGATGTAGTAGAGATACCTACTATTCCCTTACAGGCGGTAAGTCTTTTTTGGCTTTTCACACAACTGACCGGACAAAAATTGAAAAGTATATTGATTTATTTTGTTCACAAAATTGAGGACATGTCGAATTGACAATTAATGAAATAAAAATTTCTACTTTTATATTTTTAGTAACCGGCATGTCCTTAACTCTGAGAAACTTATCATTTTTGTAGTGGTAGGACTCTTTTGCAGGGGTCCGCCTGGGGAAGTACCACACTTTTGCCAGTTATTCAACCGCCAAGCAGTAGTGTGCAAACACTACTGTGTTCCGGATTGAAGGGCAATGTTTCCAGCGAAAGTACAGGGCACACAGAGATTTGACATCTTATCTCGGGGTGACGAGCGCAGTGCATTGCCATCCAGGGTTTTGAACTGTTGAAGTTCAAAATTCTGAGTGGCGTTGAGCTGTTATGGGCAAGCGTGAAGAGCCATCAGGCGAGCGACTTCGCTCGTCTCGTCACCCAGTATCATAAAAAAAAAAACTTAAGCTAAATAAAAAAAATAACTGTATACTTTTGATGTTTTGGCGTGTTAAAAACGGGCTTACATTTGGCTCCGAGCAGCTACCATAATAAGTGTAAAGTTGTGGTCAATAAGAGTTCGAATATTGGTAATGGCTTAGTTTCTATCATTTTAATAAATTCAGTCAGTACTCAAATAGCATTTTTTTATAATAGGCTTCCGTGTGACCGCCACCTCGTCTGATTTAAAGCGATTTAAATACGCTTAGATTTAAATGACTGGACTAAAAATTCAGTATCACAGAATGGTATATAATACAAAACTCTATTGTCTCTGTCTGTTTCTTGCCTTTTCACGAATAAACGGCTGCATCGATCTTGATAAAATTTGGTAAAGAGATAGTCTGCATCTTGAGGATGGACGTAGAAATCATTCTGGAAAATCGCAGGTATAAATACTGTCTCATTAAACCGTCTGTTATGAACTTATGCATGACGCGGAAGCGGGGACAGTTCAGTTACTAAGGCGTATATTATGTATTGTGAGATTTATAAGCCCTTTAGAAAACCAGTCGGACATGTTTTTAGCAGTTCACATACTCTGTGTAGAGGTATTTTCTGTCATTAAGATTTTAACATGATGCAGTTAATTGTCGTATGGCGTCTTATGTAATTTTGCTGCAGTTTATTGTTACTAATAAGATGCCTATATTGATGATTTAAGATGCCTTTATTCATTTATTTTCGAACATCACATATATTTAGAACATAATATATTTATTTATTATATACACAAAGCAAATTACAATCATACAAAACAATATCTTACAAAAATAGGTTCAGACCTGGATTGTAATGATTATATACATATTTATATCTACGATGTACGTAAATACCTATAGTACACACCCAATTGATTTGAACATCAAGCAATCCGAACTGTACCTAATGACACGCTAGACTGGAATCCGCTGTCTAAATGGGTGTTCCCCGATAGTTACAATCCCGATAGTCTGTGTGCGTTCAAGTCGCGAGTGTATCGGTGGCCTTAGTACGAGTACTTGCGAAATAGTTATCGTTACGTAAACGATAGCAAAATGTATGAAGAATCAAACAGCGTCTGTATCGGACGTGAAAGGAAACTGATTTTTTTCATACATTTGCTATTGTTTACGTAACGATAATTTTTCGCAAGTGCTCGTACTAAGGCTACAGTTTCTTCTAGGCAAGCGTGCTCCATAGTAGACCGCATCATCACTTAACATCAGTCAAGGTGGCGGTCAAGCGCAAGCTTATAATTCAATAAAAAAAAGTGTGTGCAATGCATCCTATTATTTTACGAGGTATATTATTTCATCGGTTCATATTGAAGTAGTGCTCATGGGAAAGTTATTGTTTTCTAGTTTGTAAAGAACATGAATGAGTAATGTGAAAGCTTTTCTATAAATACACCATCCTACATTCAACTTTGCCATTTATGTTAACCTTTTATGTGCGTATTACAGCTTCATACGATGGCATCAATTTATCTCCAAACAATCATGGGGTCACTCAAATAAAATTCATCAATGGAAGCATCTGACTAAGACATTAAACTTGTTGAAAAAACGAGTTATTGTGCTTAAAATAACATAGTAATGTAGTTTATTGACAGTTTTGTTTATAATTGCGACGTGGGGGACATTCATTTGGCGTTCGGGTTAAAGTTTTTTTTTTTCTTTTCATGCTCGTAAAATTTTTGTTTATGCCCGGTTCTGATGTGAGCCAAATGTAAGCAGACAGCAATACTGCCTTTTAACCGACTTCCAAAAAGGAGAAGGTTCTTAATTCGTCTGTTTTTTTTTTTTTTTATGATTGTTACCTTAGAACTTTCGACTGGATGAACCGATTTTGATGATTCTTTTTTTATTTGAAAGCTGGCACTTCCCTTGTGGTTCCAATTTAATTTGGTCCAGTTCTGACATTTTTATGAAGTCAGTTTTTTAGATTGATAATTATTATGAATAAAAGTAGCATATAATTATCAATATATAAAACCGATTTATTCTCTTTTTAATTATTAATTAAAAAAAAAAAACATTCCGTAAGTATTTTTATATAAACAGGGAAATTCTTGCTCATTGCAACGGGCAGAGGCAGAGAGCGCTATTACCGTTGGTTAAAACCATTGGACTAAATTGAAATGGGACCACATGGGAAGCACCAGTTTTAAAATAAAAAAAAGAATCATCAAAATCGGTTTAGCCAGTCGAAAGTTCCGAGGTAACAAATATAAAAAAAATATACAGTCGGATTGACCCAAACATAAATGTTGTAGAATTTAAAAGAGGTTTTAGCGCCAACGTGTATAAAACATGTCTCCTCATTGTAGTATTTTATTAGACTGGTGTTATTTCGAGTGGTAATATGTAATACTGGTGTATTATTTATATAAGATCGTGCCTCGAGTAAAACGTGTATTTTCATATTGTTTCCAAAACTCCATAGAAAGTAAAGTCTCCACTACTTCACTGGGGCATACCTAAGATGATAAAGACAGAGAACTACGTTAGACGAGGCGGTATGGTCTTAATGGTTTTAGCCTACACACTAATCGAATCAGGCGAAAAAACAAACCCGAATATAAATAGACGTCTCGGCTATAATGACTTGTGTCCCGTCCCTACTATTTCTCTTTTTTTTTGTTATTTCTCTTATGTGAAAAATTTATCAATGTTGTCACTAATTATAATTATATGCCTTAGATAAAAAAATACAAAGATGCCACAATGACGCGCTAATCGTGGCAATACTCAATCTGGCTGGACTCAATACGCAGCCAGATTGGATCCACAGTCACGCGATAATTAAGCTTATTTGACATAATATTATTATAGAAGAGAAATAATATTATACTTAAAAACAGAAAATTATAATAAACAAATAATTAATATATTAAAATGACAGATTTATTTTTGTTGTTGTTTACTTTAAACTTATTTTTCATCTACCCTCTGAGGTTTTTATGAAGAGGCTTTTCACAATGTTTCGCATTCCCCAATGTTCCAAAACTCACCAAAATGTATTTTTCTCAGGTCGTTCGTACTGCATCACGTCCCATCGCATGCTGATGCAGTGCATCGACAGCTTGGTGCAGAAGGTGCAAAGCGGCGTGGTGATCAACTTTGAGAAGATAGGCCCCGATCCGCCGCCTATAGATGGCGCCACCGCGCGAGAGGGGGAGGAAGAAGTTAACCACGAACCAGATAAGGAGGTCGACACTGAAGCTGACAGGAATGGGGTGAGAATATGTCCATATGTCGATACTATTTTTTTACCAACTTAGTTACACTCGTCAGCAAAAGTCTTTCCTCCACTAATTCAATACCACGTTTCTTTGAATGCATTAAAATCGATTAACCAGAACTTTCTAGGCCTTCATACACTTAAACATTTTAAACTACCATGGTTGTTCACTACTGTTATATGATTAAATCGAGAGCTCCACCCACAACACAACCATATCACGGTGAATATCCCGTTAATATCATATAACTGTTTCTACACTAATTCCAAACATTATTATCATATTCTCTTAAAATAGCCCCCTATTTTAAGAGAATATGATAATAATGTTGTATTCAATACACAAAAACAAAACAAGAAAAAGTATTGTAAACATCAAGATACAATAATTAGTATCTCTATGATTGTAAAACATTTAAAAAAAACTGTACTTATAACTTATTATAGTTACTATAAACGATCTTCAATTAGGTTTTTTGTTTTCTCAATGAAATATATAGAACAGTTAATAAGATTAGTTAAAAAACTTAAAACTATGATTAAAATTTTGTATGATTTTCAAATAAAATATATAAGAAATAAAGGCTGTATTATTTAATTATTTTATAACATAAATAGACGTGGGTCGCTTTCTTAAACAGTACTATTAGTGTACGGTGTTTTATTTTTTTATTTATAATAAAAAAAAAAAAAAAAAAAGTCGGCGAACTGAAGACTGTTTTAATTACATTGCCTAAATGGAGATTACACCGAAAAGACGAAAATAAACTGCTATATCGTGCATTTGCTCACATTTTTCGATGGTCGATCTCAGAACAAACTTGTGACGTCGATTCTATAATTACTTTATGTGGGTCAATGATTAAATGATTTATAGTTATTAATTAAGAATGCATTGGATTATCTTTTATTTGAATTTGGTCAGAAAATATTAGAAACTAGCTGCACTCCGGGGGTTTACCTGTTATCCTTGCAAGAACAACTACCTCAGATCTTTTGACCGGCACCAGTTTTAACAAATTCGGCTTAGGGGATTGCGGAAAGTCACGCGAACGTGAACCTTAATACGCGTACATACGGTTTGCTGTCACGCAAGTTTTCAACAGAATCGCTTAAAACAAGTAGCCGTAAAACCCTGGAGTTTTTTTAAATAAAAAGATTGGCATACAAGCAAGCGGTCCCCCTGATGTTAAGCAGAAACTGCCGCCCGCAACGCTAGCAGTGTTGTCGGTGCTTTGCCAGCCCGAAAAGATAGTTATAAACACTCATTTTAAAACGCTTCATGTTGAAGCTCGACGGAAAGACTTTTGGGGGATGGACATTGCACACCTTGCAGATCCGCGGAAAAAAGGAGCGGAAAAATTGGTGTGTGATTTCCAGCTTTGCTAGATGTGGGGGTGAGCTTCAGGGTTTGCTTGTGGGTGGGGGTGGTGCTTGGAGTAATTTGTATTTGTCATAATATTGAATGAAATAACATCGTATGTGAATAATGTTGCCAGCGTTGGAACGGCGGTGCGTACCAGTCATCAGCTACACAAGGGGCGAGCGCACCGCAAGCGTGGCACTCGTGCCGGCGCCTCATCTACGTACCTCGAACAGTCGCGCAGAAGGGCTTCGCCGTTGGATTCTGGCCCATACCAGAGTCGTTCCGCTCTGATCCCAACGCTCCGACATTGGTAATTATGAATCAGCATTATGTTATTTATATTCTAGCTGTTAGTAGCAGGTCGATGGTGGCCGAGCGGTACCATTTGCGCTTTACAATCTAACGGCACTCTGTTCGATCCTCGGCCTTGCACCAATGACTTATTGAGTACTAAAATAAATTATGTGCAGTTTCGATGCGAACGCTAAAAAACGGTGATGGAAAACATCGTGACCAAACCGGTATGTCCAAGAAAGTCAAAAGTTCAAAGACACATGCAGTGGGCCAGCATGGTGGATTAGGCCCTTCCTCTCTCTCTGAAAGAAGGCCTGTGTCCCAGCAGTGGGAACATGATAGACTGAAATGATGATGATGGTGACGACTAGCTGTTGCCCACGACTTCGAACGAGTAGATTTTCATATAACTTTCAACGCCCTTTTGCCCCCCTTAATTCACCCCGTTCCAAAAATCTTTTTTAGTGGATCTGTACACTCCATATAGAATATCTGCTTAATTTCAGATTTATTAGGCCAAGTACTTCTCGAGATTTCGTGATAATTCAGTCAGTAGTATTTAGCTTTTATTTAATTATAATTGTATAAATATATTATTATACTAGTTTTTTTGCCCGCGACTTCGTACGCGTAGATTTTCATATAAACCTTTAATCCTTTTTTCTTCCCTTAATCCGGCCTTGCGCAAAATAACATAGCCTATACTTCAATCTGGTCATAGCTAAGCATATTCGTGAAAACCGCATTTAAATCCGTCCGCATTTTCTTCCAGGGGTGTAGGAGATGTGCGTGAACAAACAAACAAAAATTCTAAAAACTGCCTTAACATGTTCAGCTGCTTATTTTAAGTCGCCCTGTGTGAAGTATTGATAGAAGCATAAAAGTAATAAATAACACCGTCAACAGTTTTCAAATCAAAAAGATAATGTGACCACAGTGCAGAGCATGTTTTGAAATTTTCTTTTTGTCTAAACCATTCAAAGTATATCATGTCATGTCGGGATGATATACATCTCTGAAATTTTACTGTCCAGTTTCGCTGGCCACGGAACCCTGACATAATGCTTGTCTTAACACGCTCTTGGCTAGTTATTTCTTATTTCGCGTGCATTTGTATGTATACCTTGATTAAAAAGCCATGAAATGGAACTATTCTATTTATCTGTTAAAATATCACAGTAAAATAAAATTATTTCTATATTCTTATTCTTATTGCAAATATACACTGTATTCTTCTAAAAGCTAAGTTTATATACCCTGCACTGAGAAAAAAAAGCTACTTAAATGAACTACTTACGTAAGGAGCTTGTAATTTACTACTTACCACGGGTGTAGCCTACGTATCAATGGTGCCGCATACTTAGTAATGGTGCAACATACTGTTGCGTTTAGGAGCAACACCATGTTCCATAAGGACGTTGTAAATTTGTACTTATAATGTAGTCACATACTTAAAAAGTATGTTCTACCATTACATTAAGTAGTCATGCCGGAAATACGTACGTAAGTAGGCAACAACATTACACTTACTTGATCGGATTTCATAATTACGTACTTTACACTTACGTCTCCTACTTTTTTAATGTCTCCCGACACATGATATCCGTGGCTATACGAAATATATTTATGAAGATATGCCGCAACATTATACGTAAAAAAACACCATGCAACCTACGTATGAATAGAAAAACTTGTAACTGTACTGTATCTATACAGGATTTATACTAACTAGCGAGCATCCTCTTAAGGGCTTAAGCGGTTTAAAAAACAATAGCTGTCCCGTACATTTTGTAGATGGTGAATAGGTCTGTGATGGTGAATGACATTTTTCTATGGAACAGCTGATTTAACAGCTGAACTTTAACTGCAATTTTCATAGGTAGTTCCTAAACTACAGGTTCAAATCGAATGTAATTCGAAATAAGTATCTCTTATGCTTTCTTGGACATTGAAATTTTAGGGTTCTAGCATTATACATAAGGAAGTTAATAGAAGTAGTATAGTATAGGGTTAATTGATAAC
This sequence comes from Agriopis leucophaearia, assembly GCA_949125355.1. Classification (NCBI taxonomy): domain Eukaryota; kingdom Metazoa; phylum Arthropoda; class Insecta; order Lepidoptera; family Geometridae; genus Agriopis; species Agriopis leucophaearia. The sequence goes on from OX421262.1 coordinate 8,278,433, forward strand.
TTATTAATTGATGCGGTAATGAAGGAGTTGTGTGGGTTAGGAGGAGGTAAAATACCTACACGTGACAGGCCAAACACTGTTTATGGTGATGAGATAAGTATAATCAATGTCAAGCAGTCCAGATCACGTCACGGGCACTATAAAGTCGAAAACCATTGAAATATTTGATATAAAATAAATAATAAATAAAAGTATGAGAAATGTTACAGACCACGATGTTGTGTTGCACGATGTGTGTTTTCAGTTTATAGGTACATAGTCTGTAGTGACTCTGTGATGCGTGTTGTGTCGCGAATAATTTGGAAGCTCCTATATAAACGCGTTTTACGTAACCAAGCTACTTTTGTAAGTAGCTAGGTTATGTAAAATAAGTAGGCTGGCTACTTGTAAGTATGCTGTACCATTATAGAAGTCGGCACGTGTCGTAACTAAGCTACTTTTATAAGTAGCTAGGTTATGTAAAATAAGTAGGCTGGCTACTTGTAAGTATGCTGTACCATTATAGAAGTCGGCACGTGTCGTAACCAAGCTACTTTTGTAAGTAGCTAGGTTATGTAAAATAAGTAGGCTGGCTACTTGTAAGTATGCTGTACCATTATAGAAGTCGGCACGTGTCGTAACCAAGCTACTTTTGTAAGTAGCTAGGTTAGGTAAAATAAGTAAGCTGGCTACTTATAAGTAGGCTGGCTACTTATAAGTAGGCTGGCTACTTGTAAGTATGCTGTACCATTATAGAAGTCGGCACGTGTTCAAACATGTTTCGCGCCTTTTTAACTACCGACGAAAACAGAGGGGTGAGGTAGTTGGACGTGTGCGTGTGTGTGTGTGTGTGTGTATGTTATGTACCTCACGCGGCCGTAATCCTGTGCGTTTTCTTAAGTAAGCGTATACAACCATCTCGCTCGCACCTACGCGCGTTTCCCGCTAGGTGTCCCTTTTACAGTGCGCCGTTGCGTCCTCTACCGCGCATGCTTTATGCTTTAGTCGTCGCCGGATCATCTCTCGATATAGTGTTCCGTGCTCTCGATCGACACGGTTGTACGCGCGCGCGCTGTCAATTGTAACCTACGGACTTTTTTACTATTTTGTGTCTTAGTGAACTAATAAACTGTTTCCCTGGGACCTTCTCTGATGAATGACGAGGCCTTGAGGTCGCTGTTCGAATCAGTGACGCGGACTAGCATTTTGACTACGGTACTCGTCGCTCTGCTCCCCGGATATTTCTCAGCGGAGCTACCGGTGATTCTCTCGACGCTTTCATCGACGCGGCAAATGCATACAAGAAATGCTGTGCCGTATTCGATGAGAATTCAGTGCGCGGACTGAGCTTACTTCTCACGGACCAAGCTGCCGTCTGGTGGCTGGGGATGAAGACTTCTGTCAAAACTTGGAGTGACGCTGTAACGGCCTTAATAGGTGCCTTTGGAGACCGGCAACCGCCACACAGAATTTACGTCGAGCTATTCAAACGCCGCCAAGATCAAGGTGAACGCACCGAACGCTTCATCGCCGTAGCTCGTGCCCTATTAGCACGAATACCAGCCGGCGACCTCAGCAAGAAAGTGCAGATCGACATTGTGTATGGTTTCCTTAATAACAAAATCCGGGAAAGGTTGCGCCGTGACGAGGTAGGAACATTCGACATGCTGCTGCGCAGGGCGTGGCGAATTGATGACGCAACTGATAAAGCAAGACAAATGCCACTTTCGCAAATGTTCGCCGCCCACTCCTCATAAACTGTCAGCGCGAGTCGAATGCGTCAACCGGCTCAACAACCCGCCGGCACCAGCATCGTCGCGGGAGCTCGCGGGCTGCCCGCGCCTCGACCCGCCGCTGTTGCCGCTCCCGCCACCATCGACTCAGCTGCCACGGTTGCTCCTGCACCAACCACATCAGGTACCACAGGTACCACCTCCGCGGACACCGCAGGAAGAAGACCACGTTCGCAGTGTACTTATTGCCTCAAGTTTGGACATGAAAAACGCCAGTGCCGAGTTGAGTCCAGCATAAATAACTTTCCCTCGGAAGTGTGTGATAATGGTGATAAGGGTAAAGAGAACTTTTATATAATAAATGGAAATTTTAATAATTTGTATTATTTTATCTTCAAAATCCACTAGCTGATGCAAATGCCTCGTACATAAGTTATTTTTTGAATAGATGTTTTAAGTACAGTTAGGTATATGAATAGCTGTTAGACACTAGTATTATACATTTGTATTGTTTGTCCTACTTATTAACAAACATATACTGTACAGTTCAGGTATAGTGAACTATTTATGGTGCATCCTACGTATGTAAACATTTTTCACAGGTTCCATTCTGGCTCGTGTCTAGTAAAAGCATGGTGCGTCCTGGCGAATATTCTTGCTCTGTCACTGTAGTCATCATAAAATATGTGCACTACAGTAAAAAGCTAGAATAATTGCTAGGATGCACCATGCTTTTACTATACCCGAGCCAGTAAGGCACCTATGCGACATATCTACATACGTAGGATGCACCATGCTTTTACTAGACCCGAGCCAGTACGGTACCTATGTGACATATCTACATACGTAGGATGCCCAAGGCTTTTACTAGACCCGAGCCAGTACGATATGTATGTGACATATCTACATACGTAGGATGCCCCATGCTTTTACTAGACCCGAACCAGTAAGGCACCTATGCGACACATTTACATACGTAGGATGCCCCATGCTTTTACTAGACCCGAGCCAGTACGGTACCTATGCGACACGTACCTGGTACGTACTGACAGCTACTTATGTAAGTAGTAAAGTCAGGTAAATTACGTAACTTGACACAAGTATGCCGGCTACTTAAAGAAAGCTACGTACACAGCATGGTGCCGGCTATAAGCGTAATAGTGTCCTGTTTTGCTATTTAAAATAAGTATGGCGGTCCAGGAAATTTTTCTCAGTGTGCATAAAAGGTGCAATGACTTATGTAGTGGCTGTTCACAAAACCAGACCACAGATATAAACATATAAATTTAAGTATAGTTAAATCTATTACATAAATATTATATATACTATTCAAACTTAACCTAGGGTGAAGTAATTTTACAAAACAAAAAAAAAACATACTTAGTGTGATAGGTTACTTAATTATATATGAGATGATACAAAACTTATGACGCTACTTTCTTAACTATTTATATATCGATATTTATTTTCTAATTATAATTTTCTAAAATTTATAGTCGAATAAATCTTTTATCTCGTAATAACATTTTTGGGTTAGAAACTTACGAAGTTGGTTCTGGAAAAATGTTATTATTTCTTTCTTTCTTTATTGCGTCCGGAATTTTGTTGTATAGGTTTATTTTCATGTACAAAGGGCCTTTTTTGAATATTTCTATTCGTGGGACTGAATTAAAATAGGATGCGGTATATTTTGTGTTTTAAATGCTAACATAGAATAAAACCAAGAAAATGTAATACTCCTACTCCATGCACTGGAATGAATCACCAAAGAGGTTGTAAGGCCTATAACATGCTTGATCTACACGTTCATTCATGTAAGAAGGTTAAGGAACCTTCTTTAAATTTAAACTGATTAACCGAATGACAGTTGACAGTTTCAAAATTTTAATGGCTATGTCAATAACATTCTCTTTACTTTGGATCTCCTTGCTTGAGGCTATGTGACGATCCTCATATTACGTTTCGGGTAACGAAGAAATAAATCATTGATTTTTATTTTCGTTTATGTAAAAATAAAGAATTAAAATAAATGATATAAGATAGCCTATGTTTTAATCTGGTAATTTCTAAGCATATTCGTGAAAACCGCATTTAAATCCGTCCAGTGGTTTAGGAGATGTGCGCGGACAAACAAACAAACAAACAAAAATTCTAAAAACTGTTCTATCGTGTTCAGCTGCTTATTTTAAGACGACCTGTGTGTTTTTTTTTTGTTATCTCGCAATTACAGATTTTTTTATCTCTACGTTTTTATTATATGTATAGATATAGATAGTTTGTACTAACTCGCTTGGTCAAATGTCAAGTGATGGAAGATGGTGCAAACGGAATTAGAACAAGCTCTCAAATCAGGTTGCCGGAAATCGCCATTAGGTACTAGATTACAGATTTTTGGTTTCTTAATCGAGATGGGGGATTTTTGGTTTGACGGTAGCTAGCTGTCAAACCCATGTAAGCCGTATATGACTCGATGGAATGACTTCCCAAAATTAGCACTCCTAAAACAGCAATTTTCTTGCAAGGATTTATTTTCACCTCTCTTTCACAACATTTGTATACATATATATAACTACATATAACTACATATAACCTTTTAAGATCTTTATGTACCTATAGGCCTTTAATGAATATCAATAAACGTTTTTATTATTTTTATTATTTAAGGACCACTTTCCAGACTGATCATTTTCATTTCTTTTAAAGGTATCATTGTATTGACATAGAAAAAAAAAACAATTACTTAAAATATAATGCTAAAAGTCAATAAGCAACATGTTTCAATTATACTAGGTTTTTCATCGGAGATAATATTTTCCTCATAATTACGAGTGTGTAATAGTGTATTGTGTGAACTTATCGTATCCTGTTTTATGCTTCGATTAGTAGGTATATACAACCTACCATCGTAATATTCATCGTAAAACTTGGTCGGTAGGGTTATACTTCCAATTTGGTCCCATTGTCACCAAGTCAGAATCTGATGATGGGATCCCAGGGAAATCGAGGGCACCCCTCAAATTTTATAGGCACTTATAACTTATTTCATATGTTTTCGAAGTCGGTTTTTAATGCGATCCACTTGTTTTATACTATACGTAGAGATGTATATCAGTCTCTGGTAACCATAGTACAAGCTTTGCTTAGTTTGAGGTCAGATGACTGTGTGTGCAAAATAAATAACATCAGTCATAGGACTGCACGTCAGAAGTGAAAACTTAAGTAGTAATTCACCTATTCTACAAGAGATGGCGCTGTTTTAAAATACATGGTACAGCGTGACTTTTTTTTATTCTGTAATATGCTTGCGTTTGACCGCCAACTCGCCTGATGTTAAGCGCGATGCGGTCTACGATGGAGCACGCTTGCCCAGAAGAAACCGATTCACTCGAGATTTGAAGACACCCAGATTGTAACCATCGGGGAACACTCATTCCGGCAGCGCATTCCACAGACTAGCAGTTCGCACAATAAAAGTGGAATCAAAGCGCTTCGTACGGGTTTTCGAAATATCAACCATGAAGCGGTGACGATGACGCGAGTTCCATGATTTTTGTTCACCCAAAAAGTGCTCAACTTTTTCACTTCAAAAAAAGTCCCGTATGCCCCAAATGTATCTTAGTTTAACACTCAAAAAGCGTTATTATTGCAGCCGCCTCGTTCTGCTCACCCAGTGGTGAAGTTCACGTGTTCGAGCCAGGAGCCGATGGTGATCGACAACCTGCCGTTCGACAAGTACGAGCTGGAGCCCAGCCCGCTAACCCAGTACATTCTGGCGAGAAAACAACCTACTATTTGCTGGCAGGTATGTACACTATGACTTACCAATGTCTTAATAACAGACTAGGTAAAGCTACTACGTAGCCCAGGCTTGTAGTAACGATTATTTCCAATGGAAACAATTCAGTCAAATACCTGAGGGGCGGGGTGAGGGGTCACTGAACGCTAATTGGTACATTCAATGTCACTTCAAACCGATACCCGATAACCGATGGGGTAGACGAGTTCTTGAGTGGAGACCACGTTTAGGTAAACGTAGTGTAGGACACCCTGCGGCCAGGTGGAGTGACGACTTGCGTAAAACGGCGGGTAAAAACTGGATGCAAAAAACTGCCGACTGAGTTCAGTGGCGTGCATTAGGAGAGGCCTATGTCCAGCAGTGGACGGATGCAGGCTGATGATGATGAATGTCACTTCAAAACGTTGACGAATCGCAGGCTTGGTCAGTTTTGACGTGACATTCAATGTTTTCAGTGGCGTGTCTTTACATCAGACGTTTTCATCCAATGTAGTGCCTGAACATATTCGCCCTGCATTAAATGTCTAGTTCTGGAAAGGCTTTGGTCTTAATATTCTAAAGCAGGATGTGGTGGTCAGATTACATCATAAAGGCAGCATGAATCAAATGGCTGGGATTGGCAAGAAATTGAGAAGAATGGCAGAACCAAAAGGAGGTCTGAGTCCAGAAGGGTGCTATTAAAGGGTTACTTACTGATGAGCGTTTATAAATTAAGTTTTTGTAACCGACTTCCAAAAAGGAGGAGGTTCGACTGGTATTTTATTTTCGCGATTTTAGTCTTAAACTAAAAGTTGTTCATATTTAAGATAATGATGATTTCCTTTCGTTTTAGCATCACCTTTCCGTGTACCCTGGATGACTTTACGTCTGTTAAACTTGTATATGACACGTCAAAAACTAATGTGATTGAAGTCTTTGGCACTGTTTGTGTGATGTGTGAGAGATAAGGACCTCATAGGTTTTTAAATGTGTGTGAAATTGTCCCTAAGGTCATCACAGCAGTTCATTTTTTTATTATGAAATTGGCTTGCGCTTGGCCGCCAACTCGCCTGATGTTAAGCGATGATGCGGCCTAAGATGGATCGAGCTTGCCTAGTAGAAACCGCTTCTCTCTTGTCTTGAAGACACCCAGATTGTAACCATCGTGGAACACCCATTCAGGCAGTGCATTCCACAGACTACGGGTACGGGTCGTACCCGTACCCGTAGTCGTACGGGTTTTCGGAATATCAACCATAAAGCGGTGTCGATTTTTCGTGCCCGCTTTTGCAGTCCGATAGAAAACGGCATAAAACCTAATCAGCAAAAAACCGACATAAAAACTCCATAATACCTGTAAGTGTGAGCGTAAGTGATTTATGACCGACGAGTCAGATGATAATGCTTTTATTTATAGCAAATACCACAATCGCCTTTGAAAAACGTGACTCATATTTTTTATACTCTTAAACAAAAAGTGTACGAATACGTGTGTTAAAAAAAACTTTACGTGTCCTTACTATGGGTATCCAACTAAGTTCGATTTGTTATTGTTCCACATTGCTATTTCTTTTTGTCAATCTATCACGTTTCTAAAAATATAGAAGTGTGCTCACGGGTTTTCTTTTCTCAGCACATGTATCACCTATTACAAAAACACGCTGGTGACGTAATGTATGCTTCGTATTAGGGTCAGTCGAGGTTACTCTGCTATGTGAATAGAGCAGATGATTTGTGTATAATTGTCCGATCGTTACTAACTACATAACGTAGTATTTCGTTTTGACCGACTTCCAAAAAGGTGGAGGTTCTCAAATTGACTGTTTTATTTTAAATATTTGTTACCTCAGAACTTTCGACTAGGTGAACCGATTTTGATGATTCTTTTTTATTTGAAAGCTGATGCTTACCGTGTGGTTCCATTTCTATTTGGTCCAGTTCTGTCATTTTTAAGAAGTCTGTTTATTATATTAATAATTATTTAATATTAATTTATGTTCACCGATTTCTCCGCGAGCAGATAATCGATTTAAAAAAAAAAAACTGTAGGGTATACTTCCAATTTGGTCCCATTGTCATCAAGTCTGGATCTGTTGATGGGATTCCAGGGAAATCGAGGGCAACCCTCAAATTTTATAGGCCCTTATTACGTTTTTCATATATTTTTGAAGTCGGTTTTTTTCGGTCGGATCCACTTGTTAATATATTATATCAGTTCGAGGGCTTATAAGGGGTATTGCATTTAAAGTTTTAAAAAATTCATGATTGCGACTACAAATTCTGTTTATCAATGAACTACGAGTAGGTATGTGACCTTACACTGTTGTACTGTGTACTGCTGGCCTTACACATGCTTATAAATATTAATTAGTCGAGATTTTCCCTTTTATCACATACCTACATAGAATATATTAAATAACATTATTCCAAGGCCATTGTAAGAGATACATTGTGTAGAGATGTAATACAGAATGAATCACGTCTGTATTGTTTTCTAGAAACATTTTTTCTACCATTATATCAGAAATTGGGTTTCATGTTCTGAGAAGGATCTTGGATAGGGTTACTAGATGAAAAACAACCGGACAAAACCCGGACGTTTAAATAAATTGCCGGACATTTCCTTCAAACTTCATATTGCGCGGCATAATAAACAAGTGTGGCAATCTTTTTAACCGACTTCTATAAAGGAGGAGATTATCAATTCGATTGTTTGTGTTTTTTTATGTTTGTTACCTCAGAACTTTAGACTGAATGAACTGATTTTGATGATTCTTTTTTTATTTGAAAGCTGGTGCTTTCCATTTGGCCCCATTTCAATTCGGCCCAGTTCTGATGAAGTAAATCTTTATATAGATAATTATTAATTTCATTTCTAGAATTCCGGGCGTTTTAGAATTCTCCCCTGCATTCCGGACAAATCCCTGAATTTCCGGGCATGTCTGGAAAATTCCGGACGTATAGCACCTTAATTTTGGATGTCAATTGATCTTTGATCACATATCACAATTTCTTTTCAATTCCTGTATTGTCATTAGACCTTGAACTATGTGCAGATACTTGAGTTGTTCCGAGTATTCAAATCCCAATCTGTGAATTATGTGCTAAAATAGGTAAATTCCGTTATGCTAATGGATTTTCTGTTTCACTGCAGAGCTAAGAACTCTTTTCTATTATATTTCTCAGGGTTTTCGGATTCAATATATCAGGTAAAAGTTAGGGTTGCCAACTTTTTTGCATGAAAAATTAAGTATAATATTAAGATACTTTTTTTGAACAGTAAACAGTAATATACAGCTTGAAACAGTATAATACTGTTTTTAGGCAGAGGTGTATATGCATAGCATGTACTTTATAAACTGAGAAAAATAATTTAAAAAAAAATGCATGGTTGGCAACCCTAGTAGGAGCGCAGTTTGTCACGACATGTCATAAAAGTCAATTTTTCTATTTTCCAGGTCTTCGTTGCGAACAGTGGTTGTAAGAACTCGGAAATGAATCATCCTTTCGGGTACTTAAAAGCGTCTACCAACCTCACTTGCGTGAATCTTTTCGTGCTGCCTTACAACTATCCGATGCTCCTGCCATTACTGGACGACCTGTTCAAGGTGCATCGCTGCAAACCGACGCCTGAGTGGAAAATGGCGTTCCAGCATTATTTGGATCGAATGCCATCGTATTATGTGCAGGTAACTTGTTTTCTGCTTTCCTTTAACATTTATTTTCATCGGGGTATTGGAGAAGAAAACAAATTACCGAATTTTTGTCTGTGTAACAGCTCCATCAGATCTGATTTGTTTATATCGGGGTATTAGAGAAGAAAACAAATTACCAAGTTTTTTTTCTGTGTAACGGCTCCGTCAGATTTAGTTTATTTTCATCGGGGTATTGGAGAAGAAAACAAATTACCGAATTTTTGTCTGTGTACCGAGTTTTTTTTTCTGTGTAACAGCTCCGTCAGTTCTAGTTTATTTTCATCGGGGTATTGGAGAAGTCTCAGCGTATGCTGAGCGGCTTTTAAGTGTTCGGTGAGCTTGGGATCGTTGCTGTATAAATTTTGTTAATTTTTACTTTAAAATAACTTCCAGCCTCTACGGCGAGCTCTTACCAAGATGGGCGCGTCGGCACCGCTCCTCCAAAGCCTGATCCCGGACACTCAGGACAACTCGCTCAGTTTCTCCGTTCTGAACTATTTGAAAAGACTGAAGAACCAAGCTAAAATAGAGTTCGAGAAACTCTGTGCTGACGTCATTAACAAGTCTTCTTCCAATAATACGCAAAAGGTATTGCATTTTAAACTATATTTGTCAGGCCTTCCAGTAAAAAAAAAAAAACATTACGTCACTCATTACATTCAAACAGATTTTTCAAAGGACTCTAGAATATTACCAAAAAAAACCACATAATTTTAACATTAAATCTACTTGAAATTAATGAAACCAAAATTGATTTTGACTCACAAGATATTTACCATGATTTGTCTGAATATCGGGCTCGTATATATACGTACGGCACTTGTGATTGGAGAAAACAAAAGTCATTAATTCAATTCGCGCCTAATTGACCCCTCGAAAAAGATTCATCACTTGGGGTAAAGGAAGAGCTGTCAAGTGGTTATATCGACATTGCTCAATTAGAAGCATGAGTAGGCTAAAATCAACATCCAAGATTTGTTTACACAGTTCATTAGTTTACACGTGAAGTCGGAACTTAGGGATTCTGCAGCTGTCAGCAATCATCATAAAATGAACGGACTATAGGAGCAGACAAAACGGGTTCTTATTTTAATTTGTTTAATAATTCCAGGCGGCAGAAAGCGCTCGCGTAATGCAACGATCTCCAATGAAAAAGGATTTGACGACGCATCCAAGTCTCCACGACAAGTTCACAGCACTGCGAGACCAGCTCTCCGAGTTTGGAGGTTTTGTTGTGGGTCTCTCGAGAGGGAGGCATAAAGCGCAAACGCACACCTATAGGAATCCCTTCGATATTGGGAGGCGAGACCTTTTAGATCAGGTATTTATTACTCTACCTGCTGTTGCCCGCAAATTCAAAAGCGTATACTGTCATATAAACGTTCAACCCCATTTTACCCCCTTTGATTCGCCCCTTTCGCAAAACCATTTCTCAGCTGATCTTCGAGCAAACTTATGGCACAATCCTCTTCCACTCTAGCTTACTGTAGTAAAATCTTTTTAGTGCACTATTCTCTTCCGCCCACTTCGAGCAAACTTTTATGGCCCAATCTTCTTCCACTCTAGTCCACTCAAGTAAAATCTTTTTTACGACCCTATTCTCTTAAACACAGTAAAATCCACTTCCACTCTATTAAACTCTCTTTTTATGGCACAATCCTCTTCCACCCAACCTGAGTAAACCCTTATTTATAGCATGATCATCTCTCATCCTTCCCAAGTAAACTCTTTTTCATGGTACGGTCCTCTTCTTTCCATCCCAAGTGACACCTTTACATTGAGCTCTTCTGTCATTCCTAAGTGCCTGAACAAACGGTACATGAAGGACTATCCTATAAGCTTTTATCGTTTTAAATTGCAGGTGGTGCGCATGCGCGCGAACTTCCTTCAGCCCTCGCTGGCGCATACTCGTTTGATAGACGAGGACAGTGTTCATTCGATGCCGGTCGCTCAGATGGGCAACTACCAGGAGTACCTGAAGCGGATGACGCCGCAACTGCGCGAGATAGAGTCGCAGCCAGTCAGACAACACATGTTTGGCAACCCGTTCAAGATAGACAAGGTATTTTATTATGGACACCAATAAATAATAATAAATATCTGGGACATTATTGCACACACGGTCATCTGACCCCAACTAAGCAAAGCTTGTAATATGGCTGCGAGAGACTGATATACATACATATATATTTTTAAATACATACTTAAGTAGATATTAACACCCAGACATAGAACAAAAACAAATGTTCATCACACAAATGTTTGTCCTAGGTGGGAATCGAACCCACACCCCCAAGATGATGTGGTTTTCACACATTTTTTGTATCATACGGTATAACGGGGACAGATTTGGGGTCTAATGTTTCATTTAATGCAAATAACAGGCTTAGCAAAGGATATAATTAAATATATTACACATACTGATAAAATTATTTAAAGTGGCTGATAAATTTCTGAGTTACGAGTAAATTTTTTTTTGCTGGGCATAGATATCGGATGCTCTGTCCTTCTCCCGCAAAGTGTGTATAGCATATGTATTGTTCGCGCACGGCTTGACGTCATAACTTGATCTGTAATCACACTAATATCATATATGTGAGTTTGGATGGATGGATGGATGTTTGTTACTCAATCACGCAGAAACGGCTGGATGGATTTGGATCAAATTTGGAATATACATTGCTTATGTCCTAGATTATCACATAGGCTACTTTTCATCATCATCATCATCACCGATTTTCATCGCAACGCGGGTGAAACCGCGGGGCGCAGCTAGTACAGTAATAAAAATGTTGCAAAAAACTTTTCAGCGCATGATGGTAGACGAAGCGGACTTGGATCCAGTGGGCGGCGCGGTGCGGAGCGGCACCGGCGGCGGCGGCGCGGGCGGCAAGCGCGGCAGCGAGAGCGCGCGCGCTGCACCTCCCAAACGCAAGGCTGGCCCGTTACCACAACACGTGGTCGCCAGACGACCCTCATCACCCGCAGTGATAACTGTGCCGCCAGTGTTGCCAGTGCTACCGCTCCCGCCGGCTCCGGCCGCGCCACTCGCTCCGATGTCGCCGGTGTCGCCGCGCCGGCCAACGTCGCCCCTCGCGCCTGTACCTTCTGAACTGCCTTCCGGACGACCGCCTGAGGTAATAAATAACTCATTGAAAACTAACACACGACTTATGACCGATAAGAAGTTGGCTAAGAATCTTCTCAGTCTTGAACACCGCCGTAAACTAGTGACTCTAATTTTCTACAAGATTCGTTTCAGACAATGTGCATCGGAGCTGCATGACCTATCCTATCCTGCATGACAAGTGTTTGTATGTTTTCAGGAGCCTCCGAACGTGGAGACGGGTGGGCCGGCGGTGGGTCCGGCGTCGCCGCCCGCCGCGCCTCCTGTCACGGCACCACCGAACCTGCCGCCTGTCGTTAAACTGTTCCTCAATGGAGGTCAGTTTATCTGTTCTTAATATAAAAAAAAAACCAAGCATTAATTTGCTCTGACAGTTGCAGTAACATTTCGACAGCCCCGGTGGCTCAGTTGGTAGAGAATCTGTCTTCTGCGTTTGGGGGCGTGGGTTAGATTTTCATCTAGGGTAAACATTCATGTGATGAGCATTTGTTTTTATTCTATGTCTGGTTGTTCATATCTATTTAAGAATGTATTTACAAATAAAATAAAAAAAAACTTAAATTGGCTTGCGCTTAGCCGCCAACAGGGATAGTAACAATCGGATTGCATGCGGGATGGAGGGATGATGGAAATTGAAATGAATATATTTTTATTACACGGGAATTACTCACGTAAGATTAGGCCGGTTACTCCAACTATAAAGGCCCAAGATGGCCCTTATATGGAATGAATATGTTTGAAAGGTACAAGATCGGAGCGGGAAAGGTTAAGAACGCGTGTAATAAAACAGGTTGAGATTTTATCTGTGCGTAGGAAGTCGCGGGTAACAGCTAGTTCTGAATAATCGTCAGAGAAGATGAGGCTAAAAATCAGTGCCTAATATACTATTTAAGAAGTCATCAACCCCAGGTAGCTTAATTGTAAATCCGACTCGCGCTTACCTATCCGAAGACGGATCGGATTGTCCATTGCTCTAACTCCGGGAAACTGTAAAATGTGTAAGAGCATGACTGCTATTCTAATCCGGTTGCCCGTCACTTGTATGCCACTTATAAAATAATAATAATCAATATAAAAAATCGACTCAATAAAAATGACAGAACTGTACCAAAATGAAACGGGATCACACGGGAAGCAAAACTTTCTAATAAAAAAAAACATCAAAATCGGTTCACCCAGTCGAAAGTTTTGAGGTAACAAATATTTAAAAAAAACAGTCGAATTGAAAACCTCTTCCTTTTTGGAAGTTGGTTAAAAAAGAGAACTCACAGTCAAGCTCTCGCTATGAACTAAATATAATATAAACACTTGATTGCGCATGAGTCATAATTTGCTTGTGCACGATGTAAGCTACGTCGGTCGCTTGGTCGTATGGCGCTTGTGATTGGAGAAACAAAGGACCATTCATTCAATTCGCGCCTAAGATTGGCCCGCTCGAAAAAGATAATGCCGAAAATTTAGTTACTTTTCATCACGGTAGGATGAACTGTCAAGTAGTTATATCGTCATTGCTACGAACTCTACAACATTTCATTAATTCCTATTCAGTGTATAATTACATGAATATTTGAACAACACAGATGCGTATACAACGGTGGGCAGCAAGATGCCTCGGTCCCCGTCCCCACCGGCGGAGCCCGCGCCGCCCCCGCCACCCCCGCCGCCGCCGCCTGCGCCCCTCCACGATACGCAAGAACTGCAAATCAACGCGATACTTCAGGGTATCGCCGCTGAGAACAACTCCAATGCTAGAGGGAAGAAACGGAAACGACCGGTAAGTTTTTTTAATGCCATAGGTGGCAAACAAACAGACGGGTCGCCTGATGGTAAGCGATCACCGTCGCCTATGGATACCTGCAACACCAGGGGCGTCACAGATACGTTGCCGACATTAACAGCCCTTTTGAAGAACCCCATATTGAAGCTACTCAGAAATGCCGCAGGAGGGGGGAGCTCATTCCACAAATTGCAGGTGTTAGGCAAAAAGGAACGCGTAAAACGCACAGTGTGCGATTTCCATGATATATGGATGAACTTTCAGGCGGTGGCGGCTGGTGCGATGATAAAACCGCGATGCCGGCATCAGATCGAACAGTTCTTCAGAACATTCCCCGTTGTAAATGCGATAAAAGACACAGAGAGAGAAGTTCGTTTATATAATTCGTTTTACCTTCAGCGAAGAATAAGTACGTGACACGCGGCTTCCCCTACTTTACACATCTGTGGCTTACACTTTTCTGTCGTAAGTTGGATCAATGCTTTAACAAGCACGCCGCGTAATTTTTAGGGTCCCAACTCAAGAGGGTACTCAAAGGGTAAAACGGGACCCTATTACTAAGACTCCGCTATCCATTCGTCTGTCTGTCACCAGGCTGTATCACATGAACCGTGATAGTTAGACAGTTGAAATGTTCACAGATTATGTATTTCTGTTGCCGCTGTAACAACAAATACAGCGCATACGCTATAACATAAAAAACAGAATAAAATATACATTTAAATATACATTTACTCCCATACAACAAACGTGATTTTTTTGCTCGATATTGATAACGGCAACAGGCAGACGCTTGAAATATTCACAGAATATTTAGTTACATATTTACTTAAAAAATTTATACTCAAATTACAATAAAACAAATATTTAAGGGGGGCTCCCATACAACAGACATGTTTTTTTTGCCGTTTTTATAGATAATGGTACGAAACCCTTCGTGCGCGAGTCCGACTCGTACTTGGCCGGTTATTATTAGTTCTATCTCCGTCGTCTTGGCAGTAGCAAGTTGGTCAACAGTAAAATAATGTCAAAATGCGCCACGAACTGTGAAAACTCTCAAAAGCAATTCGCAACACAAAACTGGCACGCTGCGTGTTTATACATTTTGTGGTGCTTTGTGCCTTTGATAAAAGTCTGTGACAAAACTTATCCTATCTACTATTTATTTAGAGTTGCTTACGAAGTGTGATATCCTATTCCAGTATAATACATCGTTAAATAAGAAGAACAATGCGCGTGAGACGAAGCCCCCGGCGCAGCCGCTGCTGTTACCGCCGCCGCAGTTCTCGCGCAAAGAACTTCTCGACATCAAGAAAAATAATGTCGATGTTAGAACGCAGGTGTTCAAGGCGGTGCGACGTCCCGGGAAAGGTGAGCTTCTCTTCCTTCTTTCAATGTACTTTTCAATTGTGTGCTTGCGTTTGACCGCAAACTCGCCTGACGTTAAGCGATGATGCGGTCTACGATGAAGCACGCTTGCCTAGAAAAAACAGATTCACTCGTGATTTGAAGACACCCAGATTGTAACTATCGGGGAACACCCATTCAATTTCAAAATCACGCGACTGCAAATCGTATCTCGGGGCGTAAAGCTGATTTCAGACTACGCTATAATATAATAGCATATAGTTCATAGCACTCACTACTATACTACTGTACTATTTTTATTGACTACTTCCTTATTTGCTATACTATATATTTGCTGTACTTTACTATCTAGCACAATCGTATAGCATACTCTGAAATTTCGTTCGCGTTAGCGTGATTTTGCAAACTGCACCTATTCGGGCCCGCGTTTAGAGTTGGGCGTAAGGCCCCAGAGCCTTTTAGTTAGATATTTAAACATTCACAATCGTACAGTTTTATGATTATTTAAGGGATATTTACCGTAACTACCGTGATAGTTTAAAACAGTGATTCACGATCGTGATCGATTAATCTTAAAAAAGCGACGCACGCGCCGCATTAAAATAAATGATTTAAGACGAAAAAATCTATCGGATCATCGGATTACTGATATTATGACTCTGTTAGCGTAATCTGGACTGATTGAGAATGAAGTGGACCGATGACATCAAAAAAATTGTTGAAAATGAGTGGATGTAACTGGCGAGAGACCTTGTGATTGGCATAAGGAGACCTAAGCCATTGGGTCACTCACGGCTGATGAACAAGGTCGTTCACTCAGCAGGATCTTGTAGCTTGGGCGCTTTAGAGTAGCCAATGTACGTATATGTGCCATGTACTACTGCTCTGCAACGCCACATAACACATACGATTAAGGGATTCCTTGAAGAAACTTCACAACAAGTCTACAGTACCACAACACCAGGCGAAAACAGGGTTAGAACAGCTTAATCAGCAAGTCAAAGCCGTGGTCCTAATTTTAAGGAGCTCGTTGGTTTGTGTCCCGACACAAACCAACAAGCTCCTTCCTTCCAACCGGAGCAAATGCACAATACACCCCAAAAGGGATGTCAGGGCAGGTCTTATCACCCCCACTTTAAATAAGAATTAGAACACGCCTACCCCAATGGCTAATAATTGTCGCAGTTAAAAAAACAAAAAAAACATGGTTTATTATCTCTAATCCTGCAGATCCTGGTAATTATAACAGGACAAACTATTTAAATTATTGCATTGTCATCGGTCCTTGATAAGTGTGCAAAATTGCAAATCAATCCTTCGTTTTGAAAGGGGTGAAAATCACGATCACAGATTCCTTTACATACATTAACAAAAGCGTGTTAAAAAGAACTGCCGCCTAAAACTTTTTTTGGTAACATTTTGTTTCAGATTTCTCCAAACTGTTCGAACACTTGAAGCAGTTACAAGGCAGCGTTGATCACAAGAAGGAGGTGATACGAGACGTCATCAACGAGTCTTTACGCTTCAAGCGTAAGGCGCTCGCTAAACTGCTGGAAGACTTTTTAGCGGGCTTAGAGAAGAACGGAAGCAGTGCTTCGGTCAGCATGCAGAGAGTTCATAACACATTGTATAGTAACAATCATAGCTAGTGCATGCGTGTGGCGTGGACGATTGATTTTGCAGACGCCCGCTGGGATTGAAGCTCAATACAAGGACTGAGTGAAATAGTCAAGTGTTAGATATATTATGTTTTGTTAATATGTGGCCAGTTGTTGGTGGTTGTGGCAGTGTACATTGAAGCAGACGGGCAGAACTTATCGACGACAGAAAACGTACTTACTGTAAGTAGCTTGTAAATGAGTTAATTATACAGTTGGAATCAGAAGAAAAACTGCATCGAATAGTCCGACTCGCATATTTCTATGTTGAAAAATAAGCCGTTAACGAACTTGTCCATTTACAGAAGCTAAACCTTCAGCATGGCTAGCATGCGCACCGCGACAACATCTTGTCGCCACTTCGTCGAGCGAGAACACAACAAGGTGCCTACAGTTTTATATACGCCTGTCTCGCTTTGGCACGATAAAAAGAGTCGACAAAATTTTGTCGTGGTCGCATGCTAGCCGGCTGCCCGTGGTAAGTTACCGGCTGGAATTGAAGGTAGCCAACACATTCCAATAACTATTTTTTTGTTTTGGTTTGTTCAAATGTTGCAATTTTTCATAGATTTTTGGAAAAATATACAATTATATTTATTTTATTTTCCAAACTTACACCAATCATAACAGGTTTATTAGTGCTGTTGCCCGCGACTTCGTACGCGTAGATTTTCATATCGAATTTCAACCCTTTTTTCCTACCTTAATCTGGCCCTTTCGCAAAACAACATAGCCTTCAATCTGGTCATAGCTAATTATATTCGTGAAAACCGCATTTAAATCCATCCAGTGGTTTAGGAGTTGTGCATGCACACACAAACAAACAAACGAACAGACAAAAATTCTAAAAACTGTCATAACGTGTTCAGCTGCTTATTTTAAGACGCTCGAATGTTT
This sequence comes from Agriopis leucophaearia, assembly GCA_949125355.1. NCBI lineage: Eukaryota > Metazoa > Arthropoda > Insecta > Lepidoptera > Geometridae > Agriopis > Agriopis leucophaearia. Next base: position 8,296,442 of record OX421262.1, read on the forward strand.
TTTTTTATGTCTCACAATTACAGATTTTTTTTATCTGCGTTTTTATTATATGTATAGAATAGATGCGATAGTTAATTTCTCGAGTTGGACCATAGGTAGACTTGTCTCCGTGGTACAACCAGTTGAACGTAGCAGATGTACCACGGGGCGGGGGTGTTTTTTTTTTCTTCATTTTTTTAACAATTGCTCCCTCGTGATAAGTTTGGATTTAGATACAGCAAATATGTTTTCAGTCGTTATTATTTTGCTCTGAATAAATTAGCTTATCTTAATTATGTACAATGATATCTGTCCACTCTGCTTTAATATACGCATGTGAAAGTGAAAATGCAGGTTTCATACCCCAAAAGTGCAACCCATTGTATCTATATGAAAATATATGTCTATTATGCTTATTTCGTGTATATTTTGTTTTATCAAGTGTTGATATAGTGTGAAAAAAGTGGTAACCCAATACCGTTATCATTTATGAAAACCAATTTTGTGATAAAACTCGCGTTATCTTGAGTAAGGTACTTAGATTTTTTTGAGGCAAATATGACTTACTATGTATGAAGTATATGAATAGTTCACCCGCTGCAGTGTATATGAAATTAAATAAATTATGTGTGCTTTTGTAGATCATGTTTGGCCGAAGGCTACGCTTTAATTAAAATTATCTTTTATAAGGCTGCGTTCCGAATCCAACACCTACGGCGCCAACAACGCTAATGAAAAACAACTTGCCATAAAGAAGAAAAAAAACTTAATGTCATCGGTCCCATTCTCATCTGGCGCACAAAAAAATACTTAGTTTTTCTGAAGTATTTTAACGTCTAACTATAATGTTGGTAGAGTTAAAGTAGAGTGCTACTTAATGTTGCCCAAGTGTTAGTGAAATGTTTTTTTATTCAAATAAAAAAATTGGACAAAATATAGACGATAATTACAATCTGGCTGTCTTCAAATCACAAGTGAATCTATTTGTTCTAGGCAAGTGCTCCGTCGGAGACCGCATCATCGCTTAACATCAGGCGAGTTGGCGGTCAAAAGCAACCCTAATACATAAAAAAAAAATGACGGGATAATAACTTCAACAAAGTTTTTTTTTTGCGTTTGGACGGAACAAGACTAAGACCGTAAACTACGCCAATTTATTTTGTGCCTTGCTTATTCTCTTTAGCGATGTTCGCAAAAGCGCCCTAAGCAGTTCACCATTTTTTTATCTTTGTCGCCTCGTTTTAACCATGGACCACACAGTAATGTGAGCTCTTCCGCTAGCTACTTAACGGGTTTTATTCAGTATTCATAAGCAGCACCCAGTCTACTAAGACTATATTTAACACCCTTGACTCTTAAAACGCCTAATGAAATTGTTTATATTAGATTTTTCGTCCTAATAAAATATTTTAATAGTAAGAATCCTAGTTTTGTCTCAGTTATTCCTAATTTAGGAGCTTCCATTATGGCATTTATTTATTAAAATGTAGCATGATTTTTTAGCAAGATTAGTTGATACATGATCTTAATAGCTGTCAAGCCTTCAATAAATTTAAACAATGTTTTAGCCGATTTTAATGAAAAGCCTGCAAACATTTTCGGCCAATTTTAACCACTGACCAACTCTGAGATGTTCAGAATGACCACTTTCACTGTCATTTTGCCTCGCACTCGGTGAGCTTAGCAGATGATAGCAATAACTTTATTTAAGTTTGTGGAGTGTTGCAAAATGGCATTTAAATTGTGGTCTCGAATATATTGTAAATAAATGTACATAAATTAATTTCTAGTTAATAATTATTACCGATGAAGATGTTTGTAGAATGCATTTATGCATCGATTTAAACGACAGTTAGTGTGGCCGGACTATTGAGCTTATTTCTATGACGTAAGAGATATAGGCAAGATTAATTAAGTTACGGATAAGACTAAATAATTGACGGATGGTGAAAAGCAGAGGCATTATATAGAAACGCAATATTTTCTTTAGTTTGGTTTAGTTAGGAGTATCAAAGTCCCATCCCATCTCCGGTAGATAAACTAGTCTTGTATAGAAGTGTCGTAGGATAATCGAATCATTGCAACAATTCTAGGACGATTGCAAAGGACCGGAAATTTGGAATTTAAGACAGATTTTCGTAATCATATGACTTATCAGGATTATTGCAGAAATCTCAGATTACTTAGATTTTTTTTTTTCACACACAGTCATCTGACCCCAAAATAAGCAAAGCTTGTAATATGGCTGCCAGAGACTGACATATATATATAATTTAAAATCCATACTTAAATAGATATTAACACCCAGACATAGAACAAACACAAATGTTTGCCCTAGGTGGGAATCGAACCCACGCCCCCAAGTGCAGAAGGTAGGTTCACTAGGTACCAACTGAAGCTACCAGGGCAGTCAATTGGAATTTTTGATTGGAAACTTGAATGTTGAATAGGCTAATCTTAAGAGTTGATTAAACATAAATTAATAAAAATTTGCCAAGATCGTGTCGAGACACGCATATGGTAGGGTTCTGTAATCAAAGCCATATAATTGTAGTTATAGTTCAGAAAATTATGGTTATAGAAAAATTCGAACGAACGAAGCTCTGTGTACTTAGCTAAATTTCAGAGATGTACCATCCCGATATAGCATATACTTTTTATGGTTTAAACATAGAGAAAACTGATTGACAAACATTATTTGTTAAGACCATTTTACAAAAAGGTCAATAACCTAGGAGCTAGAAGGCTTTGAATTTATTACATTTTTATCGCTGTTACTCAAAAATTCATCATCACATAATATTCGAAATAATTTTGAATGAAGGTTTCAAATATGACCTATCTGTATTGAAAGATTCAAGTTTCTATGTCTTATAGTTTAGAAATGCAGGGGGGGGGGGACTAACTTTTTGACAATTTGGCGGGCCATATTTCGCAAAGTATAGACTTTATAAAAAACTGATGTATCAAACCTCAGCTTCATTTTAAAAGACCTTTTCAACGATAACCCACACGAGTAGTTGGAGTAAAAAAAATAATTCATCCCCATTTCACATGTACCAGAGCCACCCCTAAAATGCAATATTATACATTTTTTATACTTTTAAAATTGAGATCTATATTACAACTGTCATTGTGCATAGTTTCATTCACTTATCTTAATAATTATAGAAGATAAAAGGTTTCAAAAAATTCGTACGGACAGACAGACAGACAGACAGACAGACGGACGGACAGAACGAATTTATAAGGGTTCCTTGTCGGGCTACGGAAGCCTAAAAAATTGGTACATTTTTGCACACACGGTGATCTGACCCCAAACTAAGCAAAGCTTGTACTATGGCTGCAAGAGACTGATACACATAATTCTGAAGAGCCAAGTTCTCATCAACCGAGCATGGTTCTTCCCATAGGATTCCCATAGACGTAAAAAGTATAGAAGCAACAAGGCTTTTAACCCTATGCATTACGTGCATAACGTTCATACCAGTCAATCAGGGCTCATTACGTGAGCGATCATTCCCGACTTACCTAAGATAAGCTAGATTTATGCAATGATACAGAAAATAGCTCGGATGATTGCGAAAATCTGTCTTAGACTCCGAACATCCGGTCTTTTGCAATCCTTCTACTAGGGTTGTCGCAAATATCCGATTTGTCCGAATATCCTACAACGATACATAGGTACAAACGGTTTCTTGAACGCTGATAATCTCGAAAATTAAAGTCCTTATACCTTTGGGGATATGAAGAAATGGTATTTTAATGATATTTAATTAAAGATATGCCATTAGGGTACCGGTATTTTTAATATCTTATAAAAAAGCTTGGCAATAACAAAATTTAAAGGTGTTCTAAATTAAGGATATATAATAAGCATTTTAATTTCTTGCTAGACAGACAGAGTACTATACGAGTGACGTCAAATGTAAGTATGCCATACAAACGGGAAACAAATTAAACAAAACGCCATACAAATTTCACATTGCGGGAAAGCGAGCATCCTTTCCTAATCCAAACGAAAACTTAAAACGCTTATATCTCAACATAGTCAACTTTATTAGCCAAATTAAATAGTTTCTTAGTAAGCGTATGACGCATACACACACATTTAATTATATTTTAAACTAAGCCATACTACTACATAACATACACCTGTCTGATACTGCCTATTAAAATAGCTGATTTTGAAGAAAAACTTTCGAATGCATAACTTTCGAAATGATGTGTTCAAGAACTTTTCTCCTATATAGAAGTTTGTGGGTCGAGGTAAAAATGAGAGGCCGTCTAACAATCGGTAGTACCAGCTGCCATTCCATCGTTCGTTCACCTCAATATTAGAAGTGGATTACTTTCTTGGCAAGTGGCATTCGCTGAAAGAAAATGTACGTCTCACTAGCTCTCATTCTCCGGCGACCGCGAACTTAGTTCCCTGATAGATCTGTACTTTTGAAGCTTTAGCAAAATTATTTTAAATAATCACTACTACATCTGAAGCATGTTATTAAATTTTCCATCAATTATTCCAATCTTTTTTACGACAAACAATGTTCAGAAGATGCTTTAATAGTGCTAACAGACGTATGTATTAGGTTGACCGGACCGCTGTGTCACCAACGGGAGAGAGATAATTATGTTATTCTCACTCTTTCACTCCCGTTGGTCAGACGGCGGTCCGTCAACCAAATCCACGTCTGTTAGGGCTTTAAAACATCCTGGAATTGTCAACTAAACTCAGGATCTGCATATTTGGGGTTGACAATAGGCCTGTGTCCTAATGCTTTTAACCGACTTCCAAAAAGGAGGAGGTTCTCAATGCGACTGTTTTTTTTAAAGTTTGTTATCTTAGAACTTTCGACTGGATGAACTGATTTTGATGGTTTTTTTTAAAGCTGGTGTTTCCCGTGTGGTCCCATTTCAATTTGGTCCAGTTCTGTTTTTTTTTATAAAGTCGGTTTTTTATATTGTTTATTATATTTATAACAAATAACAGGCTTACCGAAGTATATAAGTATACATTACACATACTGAAAAAAATTTGAACTGGCTGATACATTTCTGAGATATAAGCGTTTAAAGTTTTTGGTGGGGATGAGAGCGGATGCTCTGCCCTTTCCTGCAAAGCGTGTGTTAGTATAGCATTTGTATGGCGCGCGTATGGCTTAACGTCATGAAAACCATGAATTTAAAATACTTATAAATAATTTATTTTAGAACAAATTTTATTTTTGTTATCGTTGATGGGCTCTACTTATGATCAGCTTTTTATGTGATAAAAAAATAAGACGCAAGTCTATTGTTAACTAAACTCGCGACTTGCATATTTCCAATGGCGAAGAAATACCAGTTCGGTTTGTCAATTGTCAAAAGTGGCGCCAGCCAAATGAAAAAAAAACCTTTTAAAAAGTACTACCTATGCCAGCGCCATCTCTAAAAACATTCTACCGGCCATTCCCATTATCTTATGCCCCAGACGCGAGTGGCATAATTATTTTACCTATTGATTATTATTTATTTTAGTCAAGATTATCCTACAACAGGGATAAGACCGCCTTCTAAAAAAAGAGACCCAAGTAAAATTTAGTTGTAAAAAAACAAATCGCACTTCTAAATGAGTTGCAACAGATTACGCTTTCTAGCCTCTAATTCCGCGCTTCTTTGTACTCTGGTATTTTGCCAACTATGTAAACAGAGTTGGTGGTTTTTGACAGCTCTGAAATTTCACATTAGTGAATTATCATTCGTTGCGTGTCCGCTATATTTGAATGGTTGGATATCTACACTTCTTAAAATATATAACTTGAGTCCCGTGACATGTCGAGATGCCGTCTTCGAAATCACGTTCATCAAGTTCTGTATTTATGAAATAAAAAAAAAGTACGCGAGATAATGCTGTCGATTCTGTCATACCACTTAGCCACTCACCAATAACCCTATACCAATCTGACGGGACTAAAATTACACTACTCAACACTAAAAAAATATCTGATTTGGTTCATATTGTTTCATATCGAGGTTGACTAATAATAAATATATGTAGACTTTTTTTTTCGTCTAGAAACTGATAAATATGAATTTTTAAGTTTTTGACGTAAGTTTGATTTTATATTGCGTGTATTTTGAAAATCGAAAAAAATTAGATGTTACATAAAAGTCCTATTTACATATAAGGTCGGGGAAAAAGTTTCTTCGTATTTTTTAAACAAATTCAAGACATATTTTTTTCAAGTTTAATTACATTTAATTATAATATATATGTGCCATTTTGTTCGATAACTTGTTGCCATCTTGTAGGTTGACATGATCCCGTTGCTGTAGAATTTTTGGGACTTCTGATCAAAAAAATGCAACAAGTAGTTTTGACAGTCCTCTCTTGATGTTAATCTAACACTACCCAAAGAATTCTGAAGAGATCGAAACAGGTGGAAATCTGAGGGTGCAAGGTCAGGGCTATATGGTGGATGCATTAACACTTCCCAACCAAGCTCTCTAAATTTTTGCTGAGTGGCCAAAGATGTGTGCGGTCTGGCGTTATCATGATGAAAGACCACACTCTTTCTGTTGATCAATTCCGGCCGTTTTTTCTCAATTTCTTGTTTGAGTCTCATCTGCTGTTGGCAGTAGAGATCCGTATCGATGGTTTTGCCCGGCGGTAAAAGCTCATAATGAACGATGCCCTGCCAATCCCACCATACACACAGCATCACCTTATTACGTGTTAATCCGGGTTTCGCTACAGTCTGTGGTGCTTCACTGCCCTTTGACCATGATCGTTTGCGCACATTCTTGTCGTAGGTGATGCATTTTTCATCACCAGTGATCAATCTTTTCAAAAACGGTTCGGTTTCGTTACGTTTCAATAGAGAGTCGCAAATGAGTACACGATTCATTTGGTTTCTTTCAGTGAGCTTGTGTGGCACCCAAATATCGAGTTTTTTTGTATACCCAGTTTTTTTCAAATGGGTCAAAACTGTTTTGTGGTCAATCCCCAGTTCTTCAGCTACGTCGTAACTATTAATATGCCGATCTTGGTCCACTTTTTCAGAAATGGCATCTACTTTATCCGTAACAGGGCGACCAGAGCGAGCTGCATCTTTGCCATCAAAATTCCCGGACTGAAAACGCTTGAACCAACATTGTGCTACTCTTGATGACACTGCATTAGGTCCATAAACGTCACAAATTTTTTTCGCGGCTTGTGTCTCAGTTTTCCCTTTTTTGTAATAAAATTTCACAATATATCGAATTTCTTCGTTATTTTCACTCATTTTATCAAACAAAAAAACAATTGAAAAATGGCGGGAAATTGCTTTTTACTTTTTGTATTCCTTTTTTAAAATGTCATATTTTTAATGGTATCAAAACCAGCCAGATACAAACAGTACAACGGATGAGATTTTTACTACAACCTTATACATACAAAATACGAAAAGACTTTTTCCCCGACCTATTATTTGTATTAAGGTCAATAACAAGGAATTATAATCACATAGTAGGAACTCAGATAAAATAAATAGGCCGTAAGCCGTAACATCGCTTAACATCATGCGAGTTGGCGGCCAAGCTCAAGCCTATTCGGCAATAAAAAAATTAAAAAAAAATGATGTTATATAAAAATCCTATTTACATACGAGTATGTGGTCAATAACAAGGAATTATAATCACATAGCAGGAACTCAAATAAAAAAAAGTTTGTTATTTGTTGAGTGTTATTTGCGTCTCTTTTCATTTCAATATGTGAGAGAAGCATGGCAACAATTTTAGAGCTGTCAAGTTTAAGATAATGATACAACAGAATCGACACCAGTGTCACACTTTATTGGTGGAACATTCTTAGCGTCATCCTAACCAAAGAAGACTGTTATCGATCTTGCAAATAAAATAAATCGGAAAAAAAGTTTAGATCGGCGATCTACAACATAATAAGTAAATAATTTTATTATTGACTGATCTAGCGACTCTGAATCTGATTAAGGCGTTGATGATGATTAGGATTGATCCCTTAAATTAATGAAAATTTGATTAGGTATGTAATATTATTCATCATGAGTTATTATTATGATAGACATTTATATTATTTTTTAATTTTGAGTGTTGCTATTCCTAATTATTTAGGAATAGTAACTATAATCGATTATTATGATCAATGTCCAACATCGTCCCAGCCGAGCATGTTACTTTGTGAACTGTCACAGGACTCTAGCTATATTTATTGAACTGTAAAAAGAAACACTGTAAGTCAATTCTGTTTTAGCACTGATAATGTACCGCGTTATAGGGGTGACATTGTATTTCAAATGGTTCTTTTAATAATGTATAATTTTTAAAATTTAAATTCCATGGCACGAAGAAGAAGCTTGCGCAGGTGCCTGTTTAGAATTTAATATTAAATGTTAAATTCTACTGTCCGGCCATGCCAACGAGTGTTCGGTCAATTGTAAAGTGTATTATATCATTTTCTAAATAAATTATGATCCTTATTGGATTTTTATTATGTGTTTTATTGTAATTATTTAGGTACCTATTGTAGATAAAGAGATAAATATCAACTTTTATTAGATAGAAAATAACATGTTTTTCACATCGTGTTTGCCAACATTATAACACGCTTTAAATATTAATGACTAACTGGATCCCGTAGTGCTATCCCCACTAGTAGGACATAGCTGGTGGGGAGAAAAGGACTTATCCTATCTTCCTAGCCGTTCAGTCGTGAAAAGTGTAAAAACGACAATGACTAACCTAATATTATAAAAGCGAAAGTAGAGTTACTTTCGCTTTTATAATATTAGTTAGGATTTCTTAAGTATGCAACAGACGTGACGGATTTGACTGACGGACCGCCGCCTAACCAACGGGAGAGAAAGAAAATTTTCTCTCCAGTTGGTTGGGCGCGGCGGTCCGTCAAGTTCGACAAAATATCTGTTAGCACTTTTTTTTTATTTTTAACTTTTTTTTTATTAACTTAATTAGATTTTCGCGGTACATTAGTTTCACATGTAACGAACTAATTATGTAAACTAAACTAATTTTGGAATTCGATTTTAACCTATTTCTAATTGTATTGATTTTTATTATTGAAATTTTTCAAGTATTTAGATGGCAATGTAATAATTTTATACCATAGAATTGATCTGATGGTGGACAGAGGAAGTCTTCAATGCCTTTATCCCTCGAGTTGGGGTAGTTTGGTTTGTTTTAACGAGTCTCATAGCATACCTACTTTAGGAGACGATTATCTGATGATCTGGAATGTAAATATTGAAATAGCTGGGCGTGTTTAAAAAATAATAATTTTAGTACATTTTCTAAGCTATAGGTACTTATGTAGTACCGTCCATTCCAGATTGCCACCACCATTTCGACCGCCACTAGTGGCAATCGTGAATGTTTTCGTTCTCGATTTAAGTATTTATTCTACTGTTACATAACCAACAATTTTTATGAGCTTATTGGCACACAATAAACTTTGTTTTCGCAGTAGGGGGATATCCTGTGTCCAAAACGTAACAGTACGTATAATGTCCACGCCGTTTCTCAATTAAACTTAGTCGAAGGAGATGATTTTGTGCAGATCGCCTTGGGAAATAGATGGCGGGAATGGCTGCAACAACATAGATAATGTGGACGCAAAATTGGGTGCGCCGGCCACTCTCCATTATATTCCGACTACGAGCGTTGATGGGACAAAATGGGGTGGAGTATAGCCGTTAAGGACAGGCACCTACGTATTTTATATAGTCTAATGTCGATGGTTATTTGTTTTTGGTTAGGCTTTGGGGCCTAAAAATATTGTTGAAACGATGACGGCTCAGCGAATGATGCGATCGGCTCAGAATACAGAAAAAACTATTCTGAGGCGAGCAGATCTCATGCCGCAAGGTGCAGGTTCAAAACCCAACAATGAGTTTGAGCTGACGGTGAACGAAAACATCGTTAGGAAACCACGATTTCCTTACGATGTTTTTGTTTCACTTTGCAGTGCTCAGCTGGCTAGCTACTATACTCTCAAGTTAAAATCTGTTGCCAAATACCTAGAGCTGTGTTCCAGCAGCCTCACTTGAGAGCTATTTCCTATTCTAAGATACGTACATCCTCGACCATACGGTGAGCTGTGTATTATAGTGTGTCAACCATAAATAAAAAAAATCAAACGAATAATTATCAAACACTGTTTTAAACTATCACGGTTGTTCACTAAAGTTATATGATTATTTACGGGATATTTACCGTGGTAAGGTTGTGGAAGGAGCTCCTGATATTTCGGCGCAGTTTCATGCACCATGTTCACGGGAAGACCATGTTCCTTCCACAACCTTACCACGGTAAATATCCCGTAAATAATCATATAACTTTAGAGAATAATTATCAATATAAAAAACCGACTTCATCAGAACTAGACCAAATTGAAATGGGACTAAATGGGAAGCACCAGCTTTCAAATAAATAAATAAAATATCGAAATCGGTTCACCGAGTCTAAAGTTCTGAGGTAACTAACTTTAAAAAAAAAACGGTCGAATTGATATCCTCCTTCTTTTTGGAAGTCGGTTAAAAAGCATTATTAGTTTGATAGAACTATAAATAAACTTGGTTTTGCCTTAACATCAGGTGACTTGGCGGTCACGCAAGCCTATTCCCAAATAAATAAATAAAGTTAGATTTCTTGTTCAAGTACCTACTAAAACATAAACCAACTGCCTGCACTAATAGGGTATTATTATGCGTGAATATTTTATATTTGGTGCTCTTTAATACGTTTTTTTTTTTTTTTTTTTTTAGAATAGGCTTGCGCTTGGCCGCCATCTCGCCTGATGTTAAGCGATGATGCGGCCTACGGTGGATTACGCTTGCCTAGAAGAAACCGATTCACTCTTGACTTGAAGACACCCAGATTGTAACTATCGGGGAACAACCATTCAGGCAGTGCATAGTTATATAGAGTTCATCTTCCACCGCCCAAGCATTTTATAGAATCCTAGTAGGTATATGTGCATGTGTTCGTGCAAAGAATACCTACCTACTACCATAGAGAAACTATCTAATGTTGTCATTGCTACTACTAGCAGGATCCAATAGTTTTACCTGCTTTCCTACGGGAAACAATGCTTTTTATCTGGATACAGGAACTTTATTGATAATGTCATTTTAACAGGTCAATTAATATTAGGTACTTAATAGGTAGGTTTATATATATTATCTTCAGTAAATTCCTTTAATGTATAGGTATAAGTAGGGCTTCGATATTCAGCAGTTATTTAAATTTTTGTTTTAAAAATGTTAGTGTTGTGGAAACCTTCGACCAAAATAAAATGAATGGACGGGCCCTAACCATTGAACTTGATCAGTTAAAACGAGTCAAACCGTCGGACATATACTTCAACACCTAATTATAAAAATGTACAGTATATTTGTTACTAAAAATAGATATCGGTTTTATTTGTGTATTTACACTTCGGTAAAGCATACGAATTCATAATTTTGTCAGATGTTTCGTTATCGCGTAACAATAGACTCGTGTTTCACTTCCTACGGCTAGAGACCGACTGAAACGAAGTGAGCGCTGGCGCTCATTTTGTAATCTTCAAAAATGCGCTTCTACTGGGCCCGTCCATTCATTTTATTTTGGTCGAAGGTGGAAACTGCATTTGACCCTCTCCGGTAAGTGGTTGTGTACACATGCGTACTACCACATACACGGAATTTACACGAGTACCTGCGGTATGTGCGGATGATTTCAATCTGTCCGTATGTCTCGTAATATAACTGTTCGTCCCAAACTAAGATCTGTGACCCCTACATCTTTGCAACCCCTCGAGTAATTTTGCATATACTCGTAAGTACCTACTTATCTAGGTACTTGAACTTAGAAATTATATTGAAATGCATTATAAATAGGTACCTACTTGCCTTGATGATTACCAATGCGATGAAGATCGGATCAACCTATAGTCTAATAAATAGGTAGGTATACAAACATAGATACATAGAAACGCCTTGCCCCATTAGAATCTGTGTAAATATTAGGTAGGTATACATAACAACGAAAGAGCGGTGTTCCCCAATACAGGTTGTCAAAACATAACAGTTATTCAACCGCCAAGCAGTAGTGTGCAAACACTACTGTGTTTCGGATTGAAGGGCAATGTTTCCAGCGAAATTACAGGGCACACAGAGATTTGACATCTTATATCTCGGGGTGACAAGCGCAGTGCATTGCCATCCAGAGTTTTGAACTGTTGAAGTTCAAAATTCTGAGTGGCGTTGAGCTTTTATAGGCACGCGTGAAGAGCCATCAGGCGAGCGACTTCGCACGTCTCGTCACTAAAACATAAAAAAAAAACGGCACAGGCCAAACCCATGTAAATTGCAAAACTCAGAGATCAAATAATTTTTCAATTTTGTATTTAGTATGAGACCTCTCTTCCATCGGACAATGAAAAGTAAGTAACGAGCGTTACCCTTAGTTACCCTTAGTACCCTTTGTTTTACTTACTACATAAATTTAGTAGCAATTAAATATATTCGAGATGTTACCGCCACACCAAATTTCATCCAAATCAGTTCATAACTTGACACATTCCAACGGTCAAAATCAGAGGTTAAAGGTGAAGCTACTATGTAGAAAGTCTGGTCAAAATAATATCTACTTACGTAGGTACTGTGGAATTTCAGAAAACCAACGAAGCGATATTGCCCTCAAGTACCAACTTATACATACCGATCTATATATAGCACGCCGCTTCCTAGATTAATCAGTCATTTCGGTATGTTTATTTGAGTTAGTCATCTTATTACCTAGAAAGTATCGGTATCACGAAAAAATAAAGTATAAAGCTTCGAAACCAATAAGGATTTCAAAGCTTTATGACTAGGTAAATCTCAATATAACTAGATAGCAGGTATGACTAGATCGTTTAGACTAAATCTCGATTATACAAGCGATATGACTATAGCAGGTATGACTAGATCGCTTTTAGACCAAATCTCTATATGACTACATCGCGTTAGGACAACATTGCGTTTGAACTAAATTGCCATAATGGCCGATGGAATGCCATTGGCCCGATAGCATAACGGCTTTATTGTCGTTTGTTTTCAGTACATTTATCTAGAAAAATCAGAGTTTGGACTCTGAATTAAATAAATATATCCATACCTAAGTGGTTTGTACGTAGATCCTCATTACCATGTTGAGTTTGGAACGCGCTTGGTTGGCTCACACCGTGAGAGGGACTTGCCAGCCTAACCCGGCTAGCAGAAACGCATCGGCAACACCTTGGCAAATGAAATAGAGACCAATGTCCAAAGTGGGTACAGAAATAGTAAATACAATTTTATTTCATCTACGAAAGGGTTCCATTCCATCCCACGGTCATTGTTATTTATTGCGGCGAGTGATTTATTTACATTTTGTATCCATTCTCGTATCTAAATTACGTGCTTTATCGCTATTTGTCCGAGTAATGCGATTTTTACTGCGGCCGATGATATAACAGTTTTTTTTCGTTCAATGTTCACGATCAAATGAAGATATATTCAATAAAAAAGAATATAGAATATTGGACTCAAATTTCTTATTTATTTTGCTAAGGTCCATAGAATATAGAGTCCAGAAGGTAGAGTCTGTGAAAAAAGAGAAGCGTCGTAGCTTTTTAGGGCAATACTGTGCTTACCTAATTACCTAACTAGTTTAAGCCGAAAGGTCTTTCTAATAATAAATTATGATCAACTTTTAGTACGGGACCAAGTCAAAAATCGCGAAAATATTATCAGATTTTCTAAAGAAAAATATCATTGACACAAGCTACCTATTTTTACCTAAATAAAATAATTCGCAATAAGTCCCGATAACATTTAAGATTTAATGAAATATACAAGATTTTCGATTTCAGGAACGGTCCATGTTTAAAGTTGTTTACAGTGTTGTTTAGCGGTCGGAGGTCATTTCGTAGGGTATATTATAAATTCGGTAGTGTTTGTTTTTGATGGTTGGTTTTCTTTCTTTCATAGCAATACAGGAACAGACCGACGTATTTTTTTACAGACTTCAATAAAGGAGGACGGTTCTATGTTCCACCGGATTTTTTTTATGTACAAGTATGTTCAACGATTTCTCCACCAAACGTGGTCAACGTTTAAATTTATATTTATTTAAAAAAAATCTTTTGTTCGGTAGCATACTTTCAATTCGGGATTTGTCACCAAGTCAGGATCTGATGATAGGATCCCAGGGAAATCAAGGGCAACCCTCAAATTTTAGAGGCACTTATTACGTTTTTCACATATTTTTTTAATGTGATCCACTTGTTTTTAAGCTTTTGTTTTTTAAGCAAGCTTTTATTTTTAACTTGCCTTGTTTGTAAACTAAACGTGAATTTTAAAACAGTTATCCCTAAACGATTGAGCTGAAATACTTTTTTCATTCACGTTTGGTTTGGATGACAATTAGCTAAATGACGTAACTCAAGTTAGCTAAATTATGTAATTCTAAATCCAATAAAAAAGTGTGGTGTCCCAACGATGGCAGACCAGCAATTTTTTATGCACCCCTATGATATAGGTATCAAATGAAAGGGTTTGCTGAGAAAAAATACGAAAATAAAATGATGTCTAACTAAATTCAATATGGCGAATGCCCCTATATGCCAATTTTTTTATTTTATTTTTCTTCTAATTTATTTGCATACTTGGAAGGCCAGAGAGATACATTTTATCCCAATGAAATATAAGGTTCCATAGGGGTTGTTTATTTGTTGAAGGTTGTTGCGCGGAGCTCAGCTAGTTTAAATCATAAAGCTAGCTCACTCGCTGGTTACTTTTCTCATTTTGCGCAGTCTACCTAAACTACACAGATGAAGCGAGGCCGCTGCAAGAATACGTTTGACAGTTACCATAACATTGAACGTAAACAGTACATTTTGATCAGCTTTTTGAATATAATAAGATTGTAGCTGGTAGCCATTATACTACAGTAAAATATTAAAAGTGGGTAAATGTTTTCGTTCTGTTATTTACTATTTAATGGGGAATTTTCTGAAGGCCGAACTGTAAGTAAATAGAAGATGGTATCTACCTACTTGTGTAAGATGGGGTATGGTACCTACTCATGTAAGATGCATCTATAGCTAAACATTACGCAAGTCAATATTACCTGAGTAGGTACTAATCGTCGGAGAATATATTGGAGCTATCTGGTCAGTCATTTGCACATTTGCACAGTAATTAATACAGCAATACCTATCGGATGTAGATAAGAGACTGTGCAATTTTACAAATCATAATCATAACCCTAAGCGTGGCTTAAAATAGTTATTAGCGTACTGTTAAAATTGTAGACTAACTTTTTCTAAATATAAAATCAAAATATACCTAAATATAATGATATAAATAAATAAATATATGGGACATTTTTGCACACATGGTAATCTGACTCCAAACTAAGTAAATATAATATTTAATACTATATCAAAATAGGATACAAAATTAACAAAATAAGGGCGGTATCAACCCACAAGGTTATTGGCAACTGAGGACTGAGGTGACCCCATTATTAGGTATTATTTTTATTTTTTCCAAAGGTAAGTACACAAAACAGGATAATCTCAACATACGTAAGTCAAACATTTCACAAATTAACGTTTGGAACTGGAAAGTATACCAGCATGAATGACATTCACCACCTTAGAATATACAATTACAAAACGATTAGGAAAAAGGTATACTTGTTAACGCCTTAATATCACATAAATTGTTCTACTGTTTATTTCTTCAAAAAGAAAATAATCGACACTTATCTGTAGGTACGAGTATGTTATATGATCGTACTTATGTAGCGAATCCCGGGATGTCTTATTAAAATTATGGGTGTCGAAGCGAGCAGTAAGTGCCTTAGGTGACGTTCTGAAGAACCCTCTCTCACCCCCTTTATCATATTTATGGGAAAGTGTCCTGAAAATTTCTCCTGTTATTTATACGTATGAGATTTTCGGAGATGCTTTGTGAGAAAATCTATAGAGGTGTTACTTGGTTTTTATTTTTGAATTGCGATATATTTTTTTGTTTTTACTTTTTGTACGCTAGGGTGGAAAGAGCCTTCATAGATAGATTTCTAATTTCAATTAAAAGTACTTACTCATTACAATTTGCTCGTTACAATAGAGAGAAAGCAAATTCATTGTATCGGAGGTTCAAGTAGAAATAATTCGGTGTTCTGAGAGGCTGTACTTTGAAACGTACCTCATGGCATTGAAATCATTCAAAATTATTACTATAATATATTTTTTATTATAGAATTTAGCATAAAATGCCATCACGGGCCCATTTCATACATTCCTTATATATAATAATATAAATATAGAAATATAGAACCTGGAAACTATTTCATAGGAGTCGCCTCCCGGTAGCGTCAATAGCCCACGTCCCTATGTCAGAAATCTGGTGAGAAGAGAGCAGAGAGCGTATGCTTTGACGGAACCCGGAGCAAGTAGGACTTAATAATCCACATCCTATTCGACTCCAGGCTCTGCAACTGCACCTCTGAGACAGTTTCTCGCAATCTTTTCTGCACAAAATTGTGCATGTCCATATTGTCCATGCGCGAGAGGTATAACAGGAATGTCGGTTTCACGGTTTTCATAAACTATTTCATGAACTACCAGGTTGACAATACTAATGTTGCTTATGAAATTATAGGATTTTATAAATTTATCTATTGTTTTTTTAATTCATTAATTTTATTTGAGCAATAAGCATGCGTTTGACCGCCAACTGAGCTGATGTTAAGCGATGTTGTGGTCTACTAACACGCTTGTCTAGAAGAAACCGATTCACTCGTGAATTGAAGACACCCAGATTTTAACTACCGGGGAACACTTATTCAGTCAGCGCATTCCAAAGACTAGTAGTTGGCACAGTAAGAGTTGAATCAAAGCGCTTCGTACAGGTTTTAAAAATATCAACCATAAAGCGGTGTCGGTTTTTCGTGCCCGCTCCGGCAGTCCGATAAAAAATGTAAAGCAGCAGGCCTAGCACGGGCTGTGGACAGATTGTCTTTCCACTGTTTTTATCCGCGCGTAGACGCGACAGAGCTAGAATATGGATACGTTTGTTTCTTCCTAGCGGGATGAAAACGGTGGAAAGACAATCTGACCACGGCCCGTGCTAGGCCTGCTGGAGGAGGAAATTATCCGATTGTTAAATTGAAACCTTCCAAGGTGTTTTTAACATCCATAAATTTAGCCGGTTGCTATTAGATACATAATTTTCTAATACTAATTTCCAGTCTAAATAATTCATAGCATAAAGTCGTAAAACTTAACTTTATCTCGGGGGTTTAACATCTCTCTGGAGATGACTGAAACGCTTTTGCCTCGAGAGTATTAACACACCCACTTGAAATTTATATTTCATAGGAGTCACCTATGAAAATTTTACGACATTTCTGGAATATCTATGTCAATAAAGAGTTTGTGATGATTATTTTGCGACGCCGTTTATCTTTAGATGTAAATTAAAACCATATAAGCTCAGTGCAGTTATCAAATTTATGACATGGCATACAACCAAAAACCAAACTTTACGTGTCTTTATGCAGGGTATGACGGAACGATGTTACTAAGCAAAAAGAAGTACCTACTCATCATAAGGAACCACTTTTACTATGGGACTAACCCAGAAATATAAGCAAAAAAAAAAATCAGCTGTTCCAAACATTTCGTTGAGTGTGAATGTAATTTTTCTATGGAACATGTGTTTTTTTCGCGATTTCAGGGTTAGTCCGGTAATAAAAGTTATTCATAAAAAATTGACAACTGACCTTTCAGCTTAGTGCCTCCGCTAAAAAAACTGCTTAAAAAAAAAAAACCAAACCTAATTATTATAATAGCCTACACCGTCCCACTGCAGGGCAAATGCCTCCTTTTAAACCTTCCATTCCTATCTGTTTTGTGCAATTTGGGTCTAGTCCTTCAAGTAGGAGTCCAGTTCGTCCCTCCAATGTCGCTTAGGCACAAAATTCTAGCAGAATTTTTAACCTCTTGTCAATTAAGAATATTCTGGGTTTGTCAAGCTTATCTTAACCGCTCAATCAAAATATTTTAAACAAAAGCCTAGACGCAAATACTTACTTTTGGTACGTCTAGCGGTCGCTGAAGGTTGCTTTTGATAAAAAGGGCTAAGTAATTAAAAATCGTCTTAAGGTGTCGATGCCATACAAAGTGGTGTTTAATAATCTCCTTCACCTTGCGACCAAAGCCCAGAATTGTGGTAAAGAGCGTAGCTTTTCGCAGCGTTAAAGTTAAACTGCTTAATAATAGACAGGGTTACGCGAAAAGGGTGTACTAAGATGAGAGGGGTACATAGTACCCATTATTATGAATGACTATTGCTACGGGCCCAACCCCGAAATCGCGAAAAATCAAGAAAAATAATGTCGAGTTTGAATGACCGTTTTTTAATGGAATGATGGATGGCTGATATTTTTTTCGCGATTTCAGAGTTGCATTGTAAAGTTATTTATAAGGTACTATGCGCCCCTTTTATTTTAGTATACCCTTTTCGTGTAGCCCAGTAGATAAACTAAAATTGGTTGCGGTGTACTTTAACTAAATATTATCGTTAAAATCAACTCACTTTAGTCCACTGCTAGTCATAGACCTCTCCCGTGGCACACCCCTCAGCCCAGTCCTCGACTTCTTGCTTCCAATCACTGCCAACTGTTTCACGTATATCGATCGTCACTCCATCAAGTCTGAGTGTCTTACGCTGCGTTTGCTGATTCGTGGTCTCCACTTTAGATCACTCTACCGCAGCGGTTATCGGTTCTGCGACCGAGCTGCTGCCACTTCAGCTTGCAGCTAACTAAATATTGTAGCTAAACAGTTCATCTAAGTTTAACTTGAGCTAAATCTACAATGTTGTGAAACTTCCTACTAGAATATGCATTTTTCTGTGAAATAATAATAGTGAAGAATACCTTTTGAGAGTAAAACCTTACAGTAAATAGATTAACTCTAAGGAGTAAACACAAAACAGGTTATTCTTAGATAGACTCATGGTCTATGGTAGACCGCTCTCATAGGATGTTATCAAACGTAAACCATTAAAAGCATTTTGCATGAGAGCCTGGACATGTTCAGAGATTCTAGAAGGCAAAACGCTCCATAAATTAGATGTTCAAAAAAGAGTCGACAGTTATAGCGAGGTCAGATCTTTTGACTGTCATCTTGTTTTTGAAGTGTCTTTCTCCGTTCCCGAGCTCAATTTGGCCTTTTTGCTCCCTGTTCCATAACAAACGAACACGCTACCAGCAGTCATTTTATCTCCTGAAGCAGACGAGTTTGGGCAGACAAAGCTTTAGTTTAATTAGTCAGCCGTTCAAGTGGCTGATATTCGGACACCTTGAGAGCGACCTCTGAATTTGCTTCGTCGCCTTGAAGACGCGGTAAGCGACGCTTTTAGAGATTAAAATTCCTTGAGTCGGTTTAGTGAGTCTGAGCTAGATAAATATCTAAACTAAATAGTTTAGATCCCAGGTTATTTTAGAATGAGTCTGCTTGTTTCTTAGATGTCTCTGTCATTCGAGGTTCTGACATATTTGGGATTATTATTTGAGGATAATATATTAGACATTTACCAGGTCTAAATCTTGTTTAAAATAAGTAAGTCTTTACCATATATATCAATGAACTTACTTAAGAAACTAAAATGTTAACACGTACTATCTTTTTGGTCTAAAGTGTGATCTTTATCATATACCTACCAAACTTTTTTTATCATTTTCTTTTACCAAAATACCTCACTCTATCTACTCTGCAACTATAGAAATAGCTACAATGAAGTTTAATAATGAACTGAAGATCCCATTTGCCTAATAGGTACTGTAGGTGACTGGCGCTAGACATTTTTCCCGCGAAAAGTTACCCTGAGCCTAGGCGAGCGGGAAATTGCTTTTCCTTCTTATAAAAGACCCATATTTCAGGCTAAATAACACTTTTGTTAGGGTGATGGGAACTTATCTACAAAATCTACGGTTTTTGGGATGTGATTCTGTTGCGAAGGGCAACAAAATTGAAGTAAGCAAAGATAGTGCTCGTTCTATCCCCCCTCGACTAAAATCAATAAAATTGTAGAGATGTACCCGTTTTATAAGAACACTTTTAAAATGAAGGAAACGGATAAGCGTCAAGATGCCATTTATATAATTAACCTTCGACCAAAATAAAATGAATGGACGGGCCCAGTAAAAGCGCATTTTTGAAGATTACAAAATGAGCGCCAGCGCTCACTTCGTTTCAGTCGGTCTCTAGCCGTAGGAAGTGAAATACGAGTCTATTGTTACGCGATAACGAAACATCTGACAAAATTATGAATTGCTTTAGCATACGAAGTGTAAATACACAAATAAAACCGATATCTATTTATTGTAACAAATATACTGTACATTTTTATAATTAGGTGTTGAAGTATATGTCCGACGGTTTTGACTCGTTTTTACTGATCAAGTTCAATGGTTAGGGCCCGTCCATTCATTTTATTTTGTTCGAAGTAATTAACATGTTCATAATACCTGTCGATGATAATACGTAGGTATAAGCTCAAGCTTCATACATCTTTTTTCTCGCGAGCGCATTTTACAATTTTTGACTTAATTGACGTATTTAAATCGAACCTTTGCGAAATTATTACAAAGTGTTTTACACATTTCATATTAATATTATACATGCGAAAGTTTGTGTGTTTATTATACGCACTCAGTCCGTAGCAGCTGAACGGGCCGGGTTAATGTCAAATAAATAGGGGGAACACACTTCCCCGATATAGTTACAATCTGGGTGTCTTCAAATCGCGGGTGAATCGGTTTCTTCTAGGCAAGCGTGCTCCATCGTTGACAGCATCATCGCTTTAAAAAACGAATTTATCCCGAATAGATTTTATCTCGAAAAATAAACAGATCATGTATGTAGGATAGCAGGTGAAACAGCAGAGCGCTCCTAAATTTACATACAATAATTTTATATTTTCAAAAAAATTTAAATGCGCAAACGAAACAGAAGCCGCATAAAACATTAGCTCCGATATAATATAATATATTTATATTAATTATAAGTTTACTTAGCACAAATATATTACAAGTTACATTAGTAGATTGTATCGACGTACGTGCTTCGTCTTTCCACACGCTCACAGACCGTAAAATTATACATTGTACAACTATCTAGCAATTAGCGTACAGTATAATTGTCTATGTTAAATAATGTTACTAAAGCTTAAACAATGACAGGTCAAAGCCCTACTGGCGACTATTATTATGATAGCATATACATTAAAAGCATTCATCATCATCATCATTTCAGCCATAGGCATTCTAAAAAAGCATTCTATTATTTAAAAATTAAGTAAGCGAGGTAACGCAGGGGTTTGCTTCTCGGGCCTGCAAGTCTAGTCTGCTACCTGCAATCACTTTTATGTTACCACAATGTTTGTGCCGGCTACGTTGCAAATACGAATTTCTGCGTTCGCGCCTTCTCTTTGACAGACTTCCTCCGTACTAAGACGAGTCCACATCACTCGCGAAGCAGTCTTTAGACAAAAAGCAAATTTTCTTTGTTATATTTATGCTCCTTAATTACTACTAATTATTACTAATTTACCAGTGCATCTTGTAGTGCATTTATCACTTGTCAGTTACAGATAAAAACGACAGTAGGTAGCGATTTCCTTCCTTTAAATCACTAAAATGTTCGGTAGCCCTATATTGGACAACATGTGAAACTACGAGTATGTGCTTGAAAACATATACAAGGAAAATTTATTATTTTGTAGTATTAATAAATGAGATTTTTACCACTAAAATGTCCCTTTTAACTGTCAACCAAATGAATAGGGAGTTGTAGTGTTAAATTTTGGGGACATTTGATGTTCCGCTGATAAATTTGGGAGCGATCATATCTTTCAATTTTATTGACCGTTATATTCGACATTACCCTCGAATCGACCCTAGGGCGAAACTCCAGAGCAGAGAAGCTAAGCAAAAGAGATGCGATAATGAGAGGTACGAAGTTTCTTTGTTCTATAGTTTTCATTTTTGGATATAACGGTTTAAGCTTTGTTACCAGCATCTCATCTTTGCTTATCAAGTCTCTTTGGTTAACCTATTTTTATGGCTCCAATGCCTCAGTAAAAAAAAAAAACATTCTGATTTGTAACACGTTTTTTTTATCGAATAGATATATTAACCGATAATAAACGTAAGTAACTTATTTAACTTTTTTTTTGTTTTTTTAGGTAAATTAAAATTATGTATGTACGATATCATCACGGTTTTGTACTACATTTACTGTTACATGATTATTTACGGGATATTTAACGTAGTAGTACCCGTGAACATGGTGCATGTAACTGCGCCGCAATATCGGGAGCTCCTTCCACAACCTTACCACGGTAAATATCCCGTAAATAATCATATAACTGTTATGTATGTATTTTCTTAAGGTGCACTTGTAAAAGGCTATGTAACCCATGCAAGCCCACAGGATTGATCAATTGAATTTGAAAAATAAACAAATAAAATAAATATATTTTATATTTATTTTATTTGTTAGTACCTAACTGAACATAAAACGTAGCATCCAATCTCAAAACGTAGCAATGTATGGACCGAAGTCCTATAGAACTGATATTATGCTTCCTGCGGCTATTTTTGTTGACATAACATAATTTACCAGTTATGAGCTTACGACCCGCATGATATTCGGCACCTTGATTTATCACATTAAGCTTATTATTCCACGGAAGAAGGCACCTCGACGACACTTAAAAACTGTGGTAGAATACGTACTATACTAAATGAACGGTGACAATCGTGAATATTGTCCTTAAATAATATTTAGACAAGGTTTTCCCACTTTTAAGCAACGCTTTTATGAGCATAAGGCTTAATATATATTAGTTTTGCTTCACTAAATGCGACTAAGAATTAAAGTCCCATGTAGTGCTGTCGCTTTAGTGTTAGTCGCAGCAAAACTATGGCGCTTACTTGGTCGTGCGTTTCGCTACTTCTATTTTTGAAGCTTAACTCATATCTATAAAAAAAATAACTGTAATGTAAATTGAGCCTTTGCGGTTCCCTCCATAATTATGAAGTCTGTATATTAATATATCATAGAAATCATTTAATAAATAGTTATATGAATGAATAAAAAGAAAAACAAGAAGAAAAGCTCAAATCAGTATTACTTTCTTCTTTTTTTTAATAGAGCAAAAAGTCCTCAATCATGTTTCAGTCTTTGCGGTTTCCTAGATAAATCATTCAATTTTTATGTGACTACATTTATATAATTTTAAGCTAACCATGGAAAACAAACTTAAACTATAATGACCAAAATTGCTAAAATTCGGAAAATAGGGCCTAAAACAAGTAAATCATTTAAAAAAAAAAAACAATGGAACCAGTAGAAAAATGTAGCGTATGGCACTCTGGAATTTAAAACTAATATAATGATACCTCACTCATCAAAATCGGTTAAGCCGTTTAGTCTATAGGAAGTAAAATAGAAACATTACAAAAATACGAAACAACATGCATACGCCCGAAAAACAATTACTCTGCTTATTGAGCAGTCGGGTAAAATCTAAAAACAAACTTATGTAACTCGTTTAAAAAACTAAAGGTTGAGTCCCTTCGTGTCGTCGGAGGACTCGAGGTACCATTACACTTGGTGACGAGGGTCTGATGATGGAGCCAGAAGGTGGGTAGTGACAGTCTTGGTATGATAATGGGACTCGTTAAACAAATCAAATGAGCTCAAAATGTTTACTAGTAGCTATTGAAGAGTTCTACTATCCTGGCTCTATCATTAATTATTGTGTTGTCATCCAAATTAAATATGCTTGCAAAGTTAAAAATCGATACGATAGTTAGAAATGGGTTAAAATCGACTTGTTAGATTTTTTATATTGTTAAATAGTTACAAGAGTTTGTAAGTAAAATGGTTTATTAACTAAACAAAACACAAGCTCACGAATACTACAAAAACAGGTGTACTGCCCATAGACCGTTGAAAGTCTCAAGACAATCCAAATGCTCAAGCCCACTATGCCAGCGTATATTCTAGTCTAGGCTGGTCTAGGTAAATTGTATTTTATGCGTAACAGTTGTGATCGAATTTAAAATCGAATCCTTTAGTAATACTACATTTGGTACTTTTCATCATTAGAAACAACTATTACTATGCGATCAAATCTGAAATCGCGAAAAAAATATCAGCTGTTCCATACATTTTGTAGAGTGTCAAAGACAGTTTTCTATGGAACAGCTGTATTTTTTGTGATTTCAGGTTTGGTCCCATACTAAAAGTTGTTCTTTATTATAAGTACAGACATACCCTTCAGTATATCTGCACATATATCTAAAAATATTATCATTTGTAAACACGTTGTATAAGTGATATATTTAGGTACCCCTAATTTAGGTTTAAGCCACAATCTATTATAAGCTTTACATGGCCGTTAACTATGCTATCATAATAATTAATGCTATCAGTAGGTATCATGTGCTAGTAAACCTTGTTTAATTAAATGACCCTTCCGTTATCTTAGATCTCTATGGAATTGAAGATTCTTTACAAACAGTTTCATGATTAAAACCTTCAGAACCTACGAGTTACTATATTTCACCTTATTGGTTACGGAAATAGGCTAACAAAAACATAAATTTCACACGAGACAAAAATTTAAAATATGTCAATTAATTAATTATTTATTAATTATTATTAGTACTTATCATCATTGTTTTAGTAAACCTTTCACTGTATTTTTTACTCTCTAACACCTACTGTAGGTAATCCTTCAAAGGTGGGTAAGTACTTTGTATTTTGTATTTACGAGAGACCTTTCTCTTGATTTAGGTCTGTGGTACTTAACCACCTTGCAAATCTCTACCTAAACCTAAACTCCCAGTTGTACTTGAACTGCCAACATACCTGGTATGTACGAGTAACATAATGTTTCCAGTTGTCTACCTACATAATGCAAACACATCGGTTGGCAGCCCTGATAGCATTGAAGCGGTATATCCATCATCATAGTTGTCTGTCAACTCTGTCGCGCGTGTAAATCGTACAACATTGATGAAAAGCAACTATTCCGCGCTGTTCCCGGTCCGTGGAACGATAGCCTGTATTTCCGGAAGCCCGAAACTCGTTCCAATTTTATTTTCACGCCTGCAGCTCGTAGATACGATGAAACTTTCATCGGAGGCTTTCACTAGAATCGCGGGCGAAACATAAATTGTGGACGGACGCTGCACCGGCCGCCGCTCTTTATTTTCTGAAAACAATATGCACGTCTACTTCGCGACAATCCAGTTACAGAAGTACACTTTTAAATGCTTTAACGCCACGCCGCTTGGGTAAATTACGTAGCTTTAACGCGTGGCACTGTAAAAAGTGAAACTATGAAAAATATCGCAGCTTCAATTTACATTTATTATGAACAAAAGCTTTGCTCAGGGCTTGTGTTTTACTGACATCTAAAATAATATTAATGTTGGAGCATTAATTTCGCGATCTAGTAGGCATGTTTCTACAATACTTTTTCGGTAGGTTACATACATAAGACATCCAAAAAAAGCATTAAGAGATCGCTAAGTATGTGTAGGCTTAAGTGCTTTCTCAAAATCATTCTACACGTTCAGAGAACCGCGAATTGTGATAAAAACAACCAAAATCTAGACCGACGTCTCACGGCGCCACGTCATTATTTTTCTCCCCGCGAGCTCACTGATTGCCGGCTAATTCTTTGCGCTCCGTTGAAGGCTGTACAACGCAATAAATTCTTGGCATTCAGACAAAGCAACCATGCGAAAGGACCCTGATAAAAATAAGATGACTCGCCTCCTGACACATTTTTTTACT
This sequence comes from Agriopis leucophaearia, assembly GCA_949125355.1. Classification (NCBI taxonomy): domain Eukaryota; kingdom Metazoa; phylum Arthropoda; class Insecta; order Lepidoptera; family Geometridae; genus Agriopis; species Agriopis leucophaearia. Next base: position 8,322,336 of record OX421262.1, read on the forward strand.
TGGAAAACAATTGGGTCTCGTCTTCTTCAGAAATGTAGAGACGTTGATACATTTTGATTTTCTCTAGTGTTTCTTGTTTACAGTTCTGTTGTTAATTTGTTTATCTATCATTAAGCTTATAGATTATTTGATTTATTATAATTATTAAGAGCTTAAGCTCTTGTCGGTGGAGTAACTTCCAGGCTTCACGATCGTCTGCCGATCAAAATCAAAGCGATCTCTTAATACTTCATCATCATCATCATTTCGGCCATAGGACGTCCACTGCTGGAGATAGGCCTCCCCCATCGATTTCCAAAAGGACCGGTTGAAAGCGGCCTGCATCCAGCGTTTTCCTGCGGTCTCTTTTAGGCTCTTAGTTCTTTTGGGCTTCCATTAATACTTGTCGTTAAAGAATTTTCGATTATTCTGTATGCCATAGTTACACCAAAAATACTGGGAAAATGTATTTACATATTAAAGCGGTATGAAAAATAATTCATAACTATGCGAAAGGCGTGAAATGAGATTTGTGCGGAACAAGAGCGAATAATGTAAAAAGGGAATGTAAAAAATACCCGAAGCAGCCTTTTTTTACGGAAAATAGAAACAAATGAGACTAGCTGTAATCAGTTTTACAAACAAAAAGCTGCTGTTGGTTTTATGGTTGGATTATACTCACAAAATATCCTCGATGGTTCGTAACAACTAATAGCATCAAAGGGTTTTGGGATATGGATCCACAGACTATTTTAGTAGGTACTATACCACTCTAATCTACTTAGGTAGGTCTAATCTATACATATAATAATAATAAAACTGTATTTTTTTAGCAAGGGCCTTTATTATCGTCGTCGCTGAGCGTCGTACAAAGTAGACGTGTCGTTAAAATATTGCTTAAACTTTAAAATTCACTTCGGTCTCAATTTTTACCTTAAGCGTATTATAATAAACGCCAAATTAAGTTCGGGAGTGCTACAGTGTTACAACCTTTCACCGTCGAGTGATTTCTCAGCATCGCCTCAGGTAACTCGCACTTCACCCCCGCGAGAAAAAGACGGTCGTTATTTTTTGACCCATTCGCACAAATACCTGCACTGTCATAGCGCTTATCAAACCACCAACGAAGTACGTCGGCAGAAAACATGAATATAGTACGCTCGCCACCTGGAAGTGGCCGCAGTGGTGGTGTTGAACGGAGTGACTCGCAACCAAATTTATCAGAGTTAAGTAACATACGTCAAAAGCGCAAACAAACAGATGATAACGCTATTATTCACACAGAACTCAGTGAAATGCGTAAACATATAGAACAAATGATGATGATGCTAACATCACTCACAACCGGTCAAAGTGAGTTTACACAGAAAATATCTAATGATATGACTACCATCAAAGAACAAATTATTAATATAAGATTGGCCACCGATAATCTTGCCGCTGAACAAAACTCGATTAAGTCAGATGTAGTTTTACTGAAAAACAGCAACTGTATTACAGAGAAAAAAGTTGAAAATCTACAACACGCTATTGAACTATTAAACAAAGGGGCTGATCACGCAACTTCCTCTTCGCAATTGTCCAAAAACAGTCATGAAGCCATCATAGCTGAAATCAATGAGCGTGAGGCCAGGAGTAAAAATGTCATTATGAGTGGCATCTCTGAGCCTGTATCAAATAGCAAAGATGACCGTATACTACTAGACAAATTTGAAGTCACGCGCTTACTAAAGATTATTGATAGTAACTCTCCTGAGCCACATCATGTGATGCGCTTAGGAAAATACAATTCGCAAAAAGCTCGTCCAATAAAGATCTGCTTCAAATCACAAGATATAGCCAAAACCATATTGCGCAATAAATCTGACTCAAAACTAGATCATATTAAAATATATTCGGACCAGACACCTCAACAGCAGAAATTCTTGAAAGATCTTAAAGCCGAACTTCAGTGTCGAATGCAAAATCAAAATGAAAATCTAACCATAAAATATGTCAGAGGCATACCCAGAATAATTGAAATACCGCCAAAAAACGACAAACAATAGTTACTAGCAGTAATATGCATCAGAACTACACAGCAAGACAAAATACAGATATAACATACCAAGTAGCAGACACTTTCAACAACATCCAGATAAGTAAAAAGTCGTTAAAATTTCTCTACGCCAATATTCGCAGTGTCGTAAAACGTGGGAAGTTTGATGACCTAAAGTGTGTTATTAAAGCTTTTAAGGCTGGTCTGCATGTGGTAGTCCTTACAGAAACTTGGATAAAATCTGAACAAGAAGCAAAAAGATATCAAATCCCAGGATACACACATTACTACAATTTTAGAAATAAATCAAGAGGTGGTGGTGTGTCGATATTTGTTAGTAATAGCTTGAAACATAGCCTTGTTGAAGACACATACCAAAATTTCAACCACTATTTATGGATTCATATTGACAACTATTCAATAGACGTTGGTGCTATTTACAGACAATCTAACAATTCAAAACTTGAGGACTTTTTGGACACATACTCTGGACAACTATACAATCGAAAACGAGGACTAATATTTGGTGATTTAAATTTTAATCTATTGAATACTGGCAGTGACATTGATAAATACAAAAGTACTATCTGTGAAAATGGTTATAGAATACTAAATAAAATAGACGGGACTTACTGCACCCGAAAAGATAAAACATCAAAAAGCATCCTTGATCATGTATGTACCAACCTTATACAGACTCCGTTCCATCTAGCTGTTATTGACTCTCCATTATCAGATCATAAGCTAATTTACTTTGAGGTCAAACGATATCACGCAGATACATTGAAGAAAACAAGTTATGAAGCAGTAGACTATGAAATACTTTATAAACTAATCTCAGATTATGAAAACATTAATAATGACTATACATACACAATTCTGGAAAATAAGCTACTAGCAAGTATAAAAGAAAGTAAAGTTACCAAAACTAAAATATTAAACGCACCAAGACAAGACTGGATAAATAAAGAGATAATAACAGAAATAAATAACAGAAATGTATTGTGGAATCTACATAAAGAAAATCCTAAAGATAAAAATATAGAACAAAATTTTCTGAAGGAGAGAAATAAAGTATCTGATCACATACAAAAAACAAAAAGCAAATACTACAAGAAAGCATTTAGTGATTTTAAGAAACAACCGTCAAAAATGTGGAAACTTATTCATAGTCTCTCGACCAATAAAATCACGGAAAGACCACTACCGACGAAACTACAAGTACAAGGTTGCATAATCACAGAGGAGAAAGAAATATGTGAACATTTCAACGACTTCTTTGTAAATGTTGGCTCAATATTGGCAGAACAGATACTTAAAAATCGCAGCTCAACTAGTTTAATAGTGGAATCTGTACCTGGAACTGCCTTTTCTGTACTTAGCAATTTTACACCAACGACAGTAAGCGAGGTCCTAAAAATAATTGACAGTCTAAGCAATAATACCAGTTCAGGACTAGATAATATAAACACTAAGTCAATTAAATGCGTAAAACATCTAATTGTCGATGAGTTAACTGGCTGTATTAATAAATGCTTATCCACGGGTGTGTTTCCCGATAATTTAAAAACGGCTAAAGTTACTCCAGTGTATAAATCTGGATCCAAATCTGAACCGGGTAACTATCGCCCTATTTCAGTTCTTCCTGTGGTATCCAAAATCTATGAAAAAATTTTGTATAACCGTCTTGAAGCATATTTAGCGTCATTCCAATTTTTATATAAAAAACAATATGGTTTTAGACCAAAATCCAACACGCTTTCAGCTACTATAGATCTTGTAACCAAAATTAAACTAGGCTTCGAAAAAAAACAGATTGCTCTTGGGGTGTTCATCGATCTTAAAAAAGCATTTGACACCGTCAGCCATAAATTATTGCTAGATAAACTTAAAAGTATTGGGTTAACCGGGACTGCTCACGATGTTTTTAGATCCTACCTTTCAAATCGCTACCAGATAGTAAAACTTGGACGAACCCAAAGTAACCCCAAACTCATAACATATGGTGTGCCACAAGGCTCTATTTTGGGGCCCTTATTATTTATTTTGTACATCAACAGCATTCACCTTATAGGACTAAAAGGAGATCTAACGTTGTATGCTGATGACACATGCTTATTTTACTTTGGTCAATCTATTGGATCCATTATATCTGAAGCACAAGCAGATTTAGAATTACTAAATGAATGGTTCAAACTAAATCTACTAACCATCAACACTTCTAAAACAAACTACATTATATTTTCAGCTAAGAATAAACGAATCGACGATTATCCCCCGCTGAAGATAAATAATGAAATCATTAATAAAGTTGACCATGAAAAATATCTAGGCCTTATATTAGACAGTAAATTAACATGGGTTCCTCACATTGAAAAAACTAAATTAAAACTGTCCTCTCTCACTGGAGCTTTAAAGGGTAGTGTGCGCTGTTTTCCTCGCCAAATACGATATACTATTTACAACTCATTAGTCAAATCGCACATTGACTACTTAATAGAGGTTTGGGGCGCTGCTGCAAAGACAAATCTAAAAAAAATTCAAATTGCCCAAAATAAGTTAATTAAAGTGCTATTTCACTATGACTATTTTACTCCCACATTAAAACTTTATAAAGAAACTAAATTAAAGAATATTAGTCAATCCTATATATATTATACATGCATACTTATACGTAAAATGCTTAGAAAAGATATACATACAAACACAGCCTTCACTAAAACACATAAAACGCATAATTTGACACTCAGACGAGTAAAAGACATATCTCTGCCCTTAACTCGCACAAGATATGGTCTTAAAAGTATTACATTTGAAGGGGCCAGACTGTATAATAACTTACCCAAAGACATTAAAAATTCAAAAACAATTACTACATTTAAAAGATTACTTAATTACTACGTAATGAATAATACACTTACTTTGTTATAAAATACTAGATAAATAATATTTTATAATTAATTAATATAAATATATTATATTTAAATATAACTAGCATTAAAAAAAAAAAAAACTCAATTACTCACCTATATATAAACATATAATACACATAGAATGTCAAAAAATATGTCTTAAATGTTGAAAAGGATGTTTAAAAAATATACTTATATATTTATGTACGAAACATAATAGCCACTTACCATAAATAATAATACCATCAACCAAAGCATATTAAATCTTATTCTACAACATTTTTGTAGATTAAGAATAAACCAAATGTTGCAAAGTACGCTCAGCCACTTCCAGGTACGCTCGATCCACATCATGCCCGTGCGCCCGCGCCGCGCTGGTCGTATTGAGCGAACAGACCGCCCGATATTGAAATAATTTGGTTTCCTACCCTCTAATGTACGACGACAACAATATTAATTTAATTTTTTAGTTATATTCTCATGTAAGTGAAATTTATTTCTTTTTGAGAATAATAAATATCTTTAACCTTATTAACTAAACAAAAAATTATGTCTAATTATTATGTACCGTCCTAATATTGTATGCCCTCTCCATACTAAGGTTGCCTGGAAGAGATTGCTTATAGCGGTAAGGCTGCCAATTGTTTCACTAGTTTTATGTTGTTTTTGTCGTAATGTATCTTTATAATTTTTAGTGTGAACAATAAAGAGTTATCTATCTATATTATAAAAGCGATAGTTTGTATATGTAAATAATAAAAATAAATAAAAAACTAACATTTGTACACCGTACCTGGCATGGATATGAGATACGTTTCCATTTTTACGACCCTGTATGCTATTCTATATGTATGTGTACCTACCAAGTTCTGACAAATAAATCATTTGATTTGATTTACCACGTATCTCCGTAACTACTAATCCAATTTTGATGAAATTTGGAATGTAGACAGTTTAGATTCTAGAATAACACATCGCCGTCATAATTTAAGCCTATCATGTTCCCTTTGCTGGGACTGAGAGGATGGGCCCTAATCCACCATGCTGGGTCACTAACACATAGACTAATAAGATAGGCTAAGAATAACACATAGGCTAATATGACAGGCTAAGTATAACACGTAGGCATATTTTGTATATCTGATATTATTCTCCACTTGAAATCAATTTCCACGCAAGCGAAACCGCGTGGCGCAATTTGTACGTACATATATTTAAAGGCCACATCGCACGAAGAACTGATAACCGATGGGGAAGAAAGGTTCTTGAGTGGAGACCGCGAACCGGAAGGCGCAGCGTAGGTAGGCCTCCCACTAGATGGACCAACGACATTGTGAGAGTCGCGGGCATCCAGTGGATGCAGATGGCAGGATGTCGTTCAGTGTGGAGGTTATAGGGGGAGGCCTATGTTCAGCAGTCTTCTGGCTGATGATGATGATATTTAAAGAAATACCGATATATTAACGAAATAAGTTTAAATGAAAGTCTACGTCTACGAAATCACGGGCAACAGTTAGTGTGTTATATTAATATGTCGTTTTTTATGTTGTTTTGTCATTAGTTCATAATACTTCCGCTATTATTAGTCTGCTTATAACTAATTACCTAACTAATACTTAGTTATGAGCAGAAAATTTACCAAACAAAATTTTATTTACCTAAGGGAACTACTACGTTTGAAAGTATTCAAAATAAATGAGTGTCTATGTGTCAAAATAAATGTTTCCCGCACAATTGTTGTCCCTTTGTATTTCAAAGTTGTTGGGTACACAACCTGTCGAATGCAAGATCAAAGTAAAACTGTTCTTTTGCAGCAAAATAAAAATGTAAAAAACGGCCGTGCCAAAGGAGTGGGCCAGTAAACTCCGAAAATGAATTGAAAAACCGCTTTTAAAATTGTTTTCTGTTTATCTTTGTCCGCGTATTTCTCAATCAATGTGAGAGTTGACGAGGTAAGGGTAAAAAATAGATAGGTACGCTGTTTTTTAGTTTAGTCGATAACTCTTAAAAATCATTCCTATTATGGAAATATTGATATTACTAATTAACTTCACGAATTTATTTGGGTTGGACTAGGAAAACTTGCTTTAGTCCCAAATTTTATGCGTAGAGGATAATACAGGTGAGAACAAAGACGGTCAAGTTCTCGGTTATTCGCTTATATTATTTCTGAAATACATTGTGTGTATCATCTTCAAAAATTTTCATGTAAATATAGCTTCGTGAAAGATGGTGATAATCATCGATTGTGTCTCACAATTTTGAAACAACAAAAAATAAAAACAATGAAATTATTTTTTGTATGCAAAGATTCCTGACAAATATAAGGTCGTGGAAAAAGTTTCTTCGTATTTTTTAAACAAATTCAAGACATATTTTTTTTCAAGTTTAATTACATTTAATTATAATATATATGTGCCATTTTGTTCGATAACTTGTTGCCATCTTGTAGGTAGTGACATGATCCCGTTGCTGTAGAATTTTTGGGACTTCTGATCAAAAAAATGCAACAAGTAGTTTTGACAGTCCTCTCTTGATGTTAATCTAACACTACCCAAAGAATTCTGAAGAGATCGAAACAGGTGGAAATCTGAGGGTGCAAGGTCTGGGCTATATGGTGGATGCATTAACACTTCCCAACCAAGCTCTCTAAATTTTTGCTGAGTGGCCAAAGATGGGTGCGGTCTGGCGTTATCATGATGAAAGACCACACTCTTTCTGTTGATCAATTCCGGCCGTTTTTTCTCAATTTCTTGTTTGAGTCTCATCTGCTGTTGGCAGTAGAGATCCGAATCGATGGTTTTGCCCGGCGGTAAAAGCTCATAATGAACGATGCCCTGCCAATCCCACCATACACACAACATCACCTTATTACGTGTTAATCCGGGTTTCGCTACAGTCTGTGGTGCTTCACTGCCCTTTGACCATGATCTTTTGCGCACATTCTTGTCGTAGGTGATCCATTTTTCATCACCAGTGATCAATCTTTTCAAAAACGGTTCGGTTTCGTTACGTTTCAATAGAGAATCGCAAATGAGTACACGATTCATTTGGTTTCTTTCAGTGAGCTTGTGTGGCACCCAAATATCGAGTTTTTTTGTATACCCAGTTTTTTTCAAATGGGTCAAAACTGTTTTGTGGTCAATCCCCAGTTCTTCAGCTACGTCGTAACTACTAATATGCTGATCTTGGTCCACTTTTTCAGAAATGGCATCGACTTTATCCGTAACAGGGCGACCAGAGCGAGCTGCATCTTTGACATCAAAATTCCCGGACTGAAAACGCTTGAACCAACATTGTGCTACTCTTGATGACACTGCATTAGGTCCATAAACGTCACAAATTTTATTCGCGGCTTGTGTCGCATTTTTCCCTTTTTTGTTATAAAATTTCACAATATATCGAATTTGTTCGTTAGATTCACTCATTTTATCGAACAAAAAAACAATTGAAAAATGGCGGGAAATTGCTTTTTACGTTTTGTATTCCTTTTTTAAAATGTCATCTTTTTAATGGTATCAAAACCAGCCAGATACAAACAGTACAACGGATAAGATTTTTACTACAACTTTATACATACAAAATACGAAAAGACTTTTTCCCCGACCTATTAGAAAAAAAATTGCGATTAGCGAAATCGTGTTTTCTTGAAATATGATATTTATAGCGTCATACCTACAATACAATATATAATGACAAACCACGATGTTGACGAACGCTTTACTTTTGAAATATATATATAGTCATTTGGAAATCTACTGTACGTTATACGAAATAAAGAGAAGTGCTAAAGACGACTAAGTAATAGTTACCATAATGCATTGCAAAGTCCAAGCAAGCCAAGCTGCAAGCTATAAAGAAAACGAAAACAATTTCAGAGCGATCCTCTCTGCAGATCATTACTGCGATCTTCAACTCGGAAGACGTTTTAATTTTTTTCTCGTCTGGTTATCAGACTGTTCTTTACTGAGTAGTTTGTAGAGATACACGGTTTTTTCTCGGTTTGGTGGAAATTAATAAAATAGTAAGGTTTTTTTTAAATGCATAGATAAGAGTTTTGTAAAAGTACCTTATGTCATCTAAATGTGACAGACATGTATTTTATCTGTCTTTTATATTTCAGTCTAAAAGAAAAGTAAATTTTTTGGCCAAGCTTAGATAATTGTACCAGAATTGGTTCAATTTTTAGAAACAACGCGAACATCTTTGTTCCCATGCCCATCTCAATGAGAATGATAAATGTCAGAAAAATATCTTTGGCCTGAATCGTATCGCAAATTTTTATTCGTAACCATCAGGTGCGATTTTGGATTTCCTAGTCGTCCTTTATTTATTTAATTATTACTATTTAATGCTGTATGATTTGCAATTTTATAAAAAATACACCATTAGCGTTTTCCAATAAAATAAATAAAAAATAAATAATATCTGGGACATTATTGCACACATGGTCATCTGACCCCAAACTAAGCAAAGCTTGTAATATGGCTGCCAGAGACTGATATACATACATATATATTTTTAAATACATACTTAAATAGATATTAACACCCAGACATAGAACAAACACAAATGTTCATCACACAAATGTTTGTCCTAGATGGGAATCGAACCCACGCCCCCAAGCACAGAAAGTAGGATCACTACCAACTGAGCCACCGAGGCAGTCATATCAATGTATTTTAATTATTATATTGCAAACATTACTACTACCTAAATCAATTAGGGATCCGTCTACAGTTCAGTGCGAGTCAAAAACTCCTAAACAGGGATTGGTTTCCAAAGCTGACCTCGACCATACTATACAGTTAATAATCCAGCAGTTAAACTTTATACAATCGTGCTCGCAGAGTCAATATTTCCATGCTTTCATTAAACGAAGATTTACTGTGGAAACTCCACTGAAATCAACTGAAAGCGTATTAAACTTCTTCTTTAGTTGGGTAAAGATTGGTTTAACTTTCATCTTTTGGAAAAAGAATAAAAAAAAAACTGCTATGTACTTTAAATTTCTATGCTTTGCCATAGTTATTGAGTGACCGACTTCAGGTCGCGTTTTTGACCACACTGCAGCTGGGCGGTGCGTGATAATAACGGTGGTGACTTTATTTTATATGAATTAAGTCACCTCACCATCGCTGTCGTCAAAGACAGTTCCATACAAATGAACGCATATTGGATCGCCGCTGCCCCGCTTCCACTGTTGCCCTGAAGCCCACCGAGTCAGAAAACACAACCTCAGTGTTTGTATTTGAATCATCATTCAATCATCAGCCTTTCATATTCCCACTGCTGGGACACAGGCCTTTTCTCAGAGAGAGAGAGAGAGAGAGAGAGATATATATACGATAGGCCCTAATCCACCATGCTGGCCCAGTGCATTCTAGTGCATGTTATTATGTCTTTGAACTTTTGAGGTTCATGGACATACCAGTTTCCTCACGATGTTCTTCATTTTGAGGGATGGCGTCGAAACTGCACATAAATTTTTTAGGTACTAAATAAATTATTAGGTACTAAATAAATTATTAGTGCAGGGTCAAGGATCGAATCCAGTGCCGTCAGATTGTAAAGCGCACTTGGTGTCGCTCGGCCACCATCGTTCCCAATGTGACATGTGAATGTAAGAACTCTAACGCGAGTCAATTATTTTTTCGCATTTGGAGGTTCTCTTCTGATACATAGATGTATTAAGCTTCAAGCAACTGAGGTAATTAATTACGCGTAGCTGTTTTTGCAGCGGCCAGCCGGAAGAAAATGGGCAAGATTTATTGTTTGCGCCACTTCAGCGACGCTGGCCGGGGAATTACTAATCTTTTCTTTAATTCTGATCCCTTGTTTCTTACGGCGATAATAGAGCCGTAAGCCGGATTAGTGGGCACTCATTTCGGCTTCGTTCATATTGCATTGGCTGGAAAAGTATCCGAAGATAATGTGGGCTTTACTTCTGTTTATGTGTTGAGTGACCGATTCCTTTATGTATTCTTTTTTGTAATCGTGCACTCTTAATAATTAGAGACCAGTGGTCTTTTCGCCTATCAGACCGATCAGCTACACTATCGTTGTGACATGGTATCCTTGGGCAAAGACGTGGGCAAAAGCTAGTAAGCTATATATTCGTCAAATATAATTTGATAGTTATAGTTTGGGTTTACTAGCACTGGTGAGGTAGGAACAATAACTCAGTACAAAAATAAATAAAAGGTGCCTTGTCTATATATATGAATATCTGACGCAGACAAGAACACTAATCCTCTAAGGAATGACGATGACATGCCCTTTCCAGATACAAGAAAAAATATCAAAATGAAAACATACCTACTTACCTGAATTTTATATGAGAGAAGATGCTAGCTCATAACACCGCACGCAAATGTCAAGGAGTCAGGATAAGGGTATGACATTGCGAATTCTCTTGGCGCTAAGTTTATCCTACACCTTACATCACGTGTCTGCCCTAGTATGTTTGCCTAGTATGTTACCGTAACGTATGTGGAAGTAAGTATTTATTTGGTATGTACTCGTAATATAGAGTGTATGTATTATTATTTTAACTGCGTGACAGTGTTCATTACATGTTACGAACACACGTGAAAATTCCAACCGACTATGTTCTTCAAGGCCAGTTCCCACATTTTAGGGATGATGATGATGATAGATTTCAATTTTAAGTTGAATAGGTCTTTTAAAATTAAGGTAAAATTTTATACATCACTTTTTTATAAAGTGTATAATTATTTTGAGAATCATGGCCCACCAAAGTAGCAAAAATTGCCCCCGCATTGCTAAAATATTATACATAAAAACTTGTAACATACCATGCTGATAGCTCATTATTAAAAACCTTCATTAAATTTTTTTATTATAACTTTTTGAGTTATAGTTATAAAACTGTAATCAATTCAAGACGTCTCAAATGTCATTGACCTTTTCGTGTTTTAATTATTACAATATTTTACTTATATAAAATAGGTAAACCTATTTTTAACTATATAAAGCTAATAAATCTATTTTTAATATTCATTAATAATTAAAACATTCGCGCAATATTTTATATAGGTAGGTAAAATATTGCGCGAAAGGCCCGATAAACTTTAAAACATGTGTTCAAATCGCGAAAGGTTAAAAATTAACAAATAATGTTTCTCAAGTAGTTTTCTTTTGACTTAACCATTAAAAGTATAATTTATATGTTACTAGATGCGCCCCACGGCTTCACCCGCGTGGTGATGAGTTATTGTTAATCGAGTCTTAAAGGGTCGCCAATGTCCACAGAGTATGGGTGGTAGAGGGTCGTTTTTCTACTTGTCCTGTAACAGAAAGGGTATGGTAGGATTTAAAACAGTCACAGAATCTGATCATTACCATATTGTGAAGGTGGCAGAAAAGCAGTGGGCGGGACTGTATCGAAACAGATGGCGTGCCGAAGAGCTACCGTGCTCACCAATTGGTAGATAATGATGATGACATTGAAAATATAGCCAACTTTATGGTCCCTCTGTCAATTTGTTCAACTTTTGTCTAATTAGAGAAACTCCTATTGGTATAACTCTGTAAATTTTCAATGTACCCATGAGTTTGTCCTTCCATTTATAAATGCCCTGCGGACTGCCCAAATACCTAACTTGTACGAGGAAATTGGGGTCGTACCCGTTTGGGGTTACCTTGTTATGTGATTGAGATTGCCACTAAGGATTCGAGTTGTAATAAACTTTAAATTAAAGCTTGATTTGTAGTTACATACTACAAGCCACTACGTGGTTCCACTTGTTTAAGTGATGTGATGAAAACGTTTCTCACTTTCAGTCGACAACGTCGGCTTCCGAGATTTGCATCATTGCAATTGAAGCTAATAAAAGTTTGTTAAAAAATAATTCAAAATTTCTTCAGTTTACGGAATGTCCTTGATTACCAATGTAAAAGTAGTACGATATCAGAATGAAACAAAAATCTATACTTTTCAAGCATTTTATAATTTTAGCCCCCGACGCAAAAAGAAGGGTGATATAAGTTTAACGTGTGTAGGTATATCTGTGTGTCTGTCTCTGGCATTGCGTAGCTCCCAAACGGCTGAACCGATTTTACTAGAAGAATGCGCAGAAGACGTACCCCAACTACAAAACATTGTTATTTTAATCTTAGAGCCGTAACAGACATATTAACTTGGCTGACGAACCACCGCCTGATAATGTCTGGAGAGAAAGGTAATTTTTTCCCTTACATTGAATTTGGTCTTGATCTCTCAACAGAAGAGAGAGCTTTGAACAGAAGTTTGAAATATAACTTGAAAAAAAAAAATAGATTGGTGTGCGACTCCAGTTCAATAACTCTGTTGGTCTTCGATGCTTGAAAATTAATTTTATCAGGGTTTGGTAACAAAATAAATAATAAATAAGTCCTTGAAATATGTGCTCTGATGTTTTTTTTAGTTTCGCACTAAGTACTTAAATAGCCGTAGTTCGTTTTCGCGGTTAAATATAACTGAAAAACTAGAGAGCTACAATGTCATGCATTTTCGTTTCTACTTTACATAAAATCGATGTGTTTCTACGTTATAATATTTATTGTATTTCTTTTAAGAGAATATAGATGTAGAATTAAACTATTTGAGGTTTCGTTCATAGAGGTTTTAATACTTAAACATGTGAAGGTTCGATAATAGTTCTATGTCATGTGATTTTATTCTGAAAAAAGATTACTGTACGTTGCCTGTTAGTATATTTACGATACAATACAATACTTTATTAATAACTCCATAGTTACAAGTCAAACTTCTTCAGTACACTCTTCTACAAAATTGTATATAAAATTATATCTTAATAATATTATTATGTATAGGTCTAGGTACTTACATTAAATTAAATAATAATTTATTCAATTAAACAAATAAAAATGATTATGCGCCTTCGTAATTTGTGTATCGTTATGTGGATTATGAAGTGCTCTAAAAGGTTAGGTAAGCAGAAAAAAAGTTATTGACTAAAAAGTTGCGCCATGCCAATTCCACGAGAGATGTTTTCACACAAAAATACGTTAGCGTAGCGATACCCACCTTGTTTTTTTTTACATGTTTCGCATGTAGCGCAGCGCCGTGTCGTTGAATTCAAGTGTAATTAATTTTCTAGATAACTAATGTCACAGAATAAATATTAGTAGGTACTACTAGCTTGTATCTAGACTGCTATGTAAGTGAGCACCCGGGTGACCATGCGATTGTACCTAATTTGGTACAGTTTTTTTTAAACTTTTGACCAACAAAACAGCTTAGCGAGATTTGTTCCAAGATCACAATGTACGGCAATGCTCATTGCTCACTCATTAAGCAAAATAGGGGCCAGCATTTTGGTTCCGGAAAGTGATGTCCAAGCGTGACAAAAAAAAAATGGCTCCCGGTCACCACCCAATAAAATAAGTTTTGTAGATCACGGCATTCAATGTGACTATTATTAAAGGAACCCACTTTGAAAAAAAACGACCCTTCTTTCGAACGACCTTTTTTGTAGTTATTGGTGGTTATTTTGGTTTCCTCTAATATCTTCTACGTGCGTATTATTATTTTTTTATCGTGAATAAGTCCGCATTTGACCACCAACGGCACCAACTCGCCTGTTACCAAAAGGCGACGATGTGGTCGAAGATGAAGCACGTAGACTTAGAAGATCACTCTTGCCTTGTAAAGGCCCATATTATATCTCTCAGGAAACAAGGAAGCCGGCAGGTTGTTCCAATCCTTGGCCGTACGGATTAGAAACGTAGAATTGAAACGTTTGGTACGTATCCAAGGAAAGTCAAATGGCATGGAAAGTATTTCAATGTGTCAAGAGGTTTGCTTACTTTATTCCACTTAAAAAAGGTAAGTGCACAGAATTAACACACAAAAATGTATCTTTCCGTGATGTTTTTTGCTGTTGTTATTACTTTGGTTTCAGCAAAGGCCTCTAGTAGTCTCTTCCTCTTTAATGATGCATGTATTGAACATGACCGTTACATTTGCTGAAATTTGATTGGGTCTAATGATTTGTTTTATCTTTTAAACCTTCAAATTAATTATTAACTACTTAGAAACATATTTTACTTGTGACTGGCTAAATAGACCTGTGAGATGTCCGGAGCCAAAACTTAGAAGAAAAAAAACAACTATATTATATGGTATAATAATTATACTCCGCCAGATATGATATTCTGAGACGCAAAGGCCACTTGGGTGACACAAGCCTACGTCATCGATGTTTAATAATTTAAATTCGTGTTTAAATGGCTTCGCTTGAGCGGAGAAACAAAATTACCATTGACATGCTTTTTGTATTTTTTTCTACATAATAATTATAAAAAAATAAAAAAACTTTTGTATTTTATTTCATAGATTATTAACAATTTTGTTTCCTAATTTCTGTGTTTGTTGTAATGCAGTGGCACATGGACAGTGACGTAGGCTTGTGCCATAATGTCAGACCTTGTTTTATTCATCTTTTATATATATATATTTTATTGAAAAATAGGCTTGCGCTTGGCCGCCAACTCGCCTGATGTTAAGCGATGATGCGGCATACGATGGATCACGCTTGCTTAGAAGAAACCCATCCATTTTTGACTTGAAAACACCCAGATTGTAACTATCGGGAAACACCCATTCAGGCAGCGTCTTCCACATACTACTACCAGTTCGCACTATAAAAGTGGAATCAGAGCGCTTCGTACGGGTGTTCGGAATGTCAATATATACATAATATCATGCTATAATAAATCTATCACTATGTTGCTGTTGAGAATATTTACATGTGATTATTTTTCCACCAACGCAGTATTAACTAAGTTCGGTTCAGATATTGTCCCAACTTGGCTCGTTAATTAGAACGACTCCCAGGTGGATGCTCCGTTACAGCTTGTATTTGCATAAAAGTTAGTGCAGTTACAGTATCGCTGCTGGCGAGATATGAATGACTTTCTAACTCTGTCGATTGTTTGCGAGGATTGTCATTATAATAGCGAACAGAACGTAATAATAATTATCAATATATAAAAAACCGACTTCATAAAAATGACAGAATTGGACCAAATTAAAATGGGACCACATGGGAAGCACCAGCTTTCAAATAAAAAAAGAATCATCAAAATCGGTTCACACTGTCAAAATTTCTGAGGTACCAAAAGCTATATAAAAAAACTGTCGAATTGAGAACCTCCTCTTTTTTGGAAGTCGATTAAAAAGTGAAGTTATTGTAATCATTTGCAGTTCTGCAGCCGTTAGGTCCACTATAGACGAAATAATCTTAGTAACGGCCGCAAAACCCAATTAAAAACTTCTGCGTTAAAATTACTTTCCACGACTATTAGCTGTTGCTGATGGGTTCGTGTGGTCCAGAATAAATGATTCAACTGAGCACTTTTGGTTATACTTTTTATTAAACTGAAGGTAATTATACAAAGAAATACTAAGGCAATGCGCGTCGTGCGTGGAGGCGGTGCATCGACGACTGCCTGCAAATCCAGGCGACCCCTCACCTCAGCACACACCCCGCGCATCCCCTCTCACAAGTTAGTTCACGTTTTTATCACAAAATATGGTGCGTCGCTAACATATTCCACCCTTAGTGATGCTTCAGCATCACTCACTTTCCATAGGCACTCGAGCGACGCGTGCAACTGACCTGATATATGTACCAGACTTTGTCTTAACCTTTATCTTCCTTACTCGACCATCGGTGCCCGGGTACACTTCTTCTACTAATCCCTTGGGCCATAAGCCGCGGGGGTTATCCGGGTCCACCACGAGTACCAGGTCACCTACTTGAAGATTCCTCCGCTCTTCTTGCCACTTCGGGCGCGGTAGTAGTTCCGGCAGTATCTCTTTTACCCACCGGCGCCAATACATATCGGCTAGTCTCTGTGAGATACGCCATTGCTTGCGCAAGTAAAAGTCCGAGTCATCGAATATCCCTATAATAGGAAGACTCGCCTTTGATCCGAGGAGAAAGTGGTTGGGGGTCAACGTTTCAAGGCTTGTTGGGTCCACAGAGACGTGAGTTAAGGGTCGGCTATTCACTATGTTTTCGACTTCTGCCAGGAGCGTATTCAAGGTCTCATCTCGGGGCGCGCGTTCGTTTAGTACCACTTTCAGGCTAGTTTTAACACTCCTGATCAGCCGTTCCCAGCTGCCCCCCCAGTGGGGACTGGAAGGCGGTATAAAGCACCATTTTGTGCCGTGGTTCAGGGCTTCGGCTTTAAGGTAATCCTCATCCAGATCTTGAATTGACCTTTTTAGCTCTGTATGGGCACCTTTCAGGTTCGTCCCGTTGTCTGAGTAGAGAAATTTTGGCCAGGAACGTCTCGCGGCCATCCTTCGCAGGGCCATAATCAATGAATCCGATGTAAGCGAGGCCACGACCTCTATGTAAATGGCGCGTACAGTCATACAAGTGAAGAGAACCCCGTATCTCTTTTCCCGGCGTCTTCCAACTGTGACTTCCATTGGGCCGAAAAGATCGAGTCCACAGTGGGTAAACGGAGGTTGGTGAAGGGCTATCCTGGCAATAGGAAGATCACCCATTCTGGGTACTTCCGGTTTACATCTCCTTATTCTGCATGTCATGCACTGGGACGTCACAGTCTTGGTTACTGGTCTCAATCTCGTAATCCAGTATTTTTGTTTTACTTCGTTCACCACAGTCTCTTGGTTTCCGTGAGCGAAACAGTGGTGATAATATTTCACAATCAATTTAGCAATGTGACTTCGTCCATCTAATATTATAGGATTTTTCATTTCAGGCAGAACTCCAGGTGCAGCACCGATGCGACCATCGACGCGTAGAACTCCATGTTCATCAATGTAAGGCGACAGGGTAAGTAGCTTACTGGTTTTTGGTGCACATCTATTGTTTTGTATTTCGACTATCTCCTTCTCAAATGATTGTGCTTGAGATTGTTTCAGAAGCAGTGTTTCAGCTCGTTCCATGGTGTCGTCAAATGTGTAAGTACGTTTCTTACATTTATTTATGAATTTCAGGACCATCGCAGTAGCTCGAAGTAAACGAAG
This sequence comes from Agriopis leucophaearia, assembly GCA_949125355.1. Lineage (NCBI taxonomy): Eukaryota > Metazoa > Arthropoda > Insecta > Lepidoptera > Geometridae > Agriopis > Agriopis leucophaearia. The sequence goes on from OX421262.1 coordinate 8,340,298, forward strand.
CCAAGAAGAAAATCGAGTTGCGTCAGGTACAGGTAAGTTTACTCCTTTAGTTTCTGTCTGTATAATATTTATACATTCCGGATCTAATTTTATATTTTTTCTTTCAGGTTCCAGAAGCAAAAAGTCGCGAGGCCACTGATCTTCCTCACTGCGGAGAAAGGTAGGTCCATGTATCCATTCTTTTTCTAGCACTGAACAGTCATAGCATGATCTTGTGGCGGCGTCAGCCACGTTCAATTTCGTATTGATGTATCTCCATTCGTTTATTTCAGTTAGCTCGTCTATTTCTCCGAGCCGGTGTGCGACGTATTGTTTATAGTTACGCGAAGTGTTTCGTATCCAAGTAAGTACTGTACTAGAATCACACCAAAATAATTTTCTTTCCGGCTTCATTTTATGTTCATTTATAATTGTTTCAGCGAGTCTGGCAGCCATCACTGCTGCCTGAAGTTCCAGCCGCGGCACGGTAACTGGTTTGACGGGCGCTACTCGGCAGCGACTAGTTATGAACGCAACGTGTATGCCTTTATTGTTTTCCCAACGCCAATATGCGACCGCACACATAGCTTGTGTGCTAGCATCGCAGAATATATGTAGCTGTAGGCATGTATAGCCGTCCTGTGACGGAGCTCCGCGCTTCGACTCTTGCGGCGGCTGACTGGGAACCGGTTTTATTTCCATCTCGCTTGTGCTTGCATGCGCGGTCGCGTTTTGATAGTACCTGGGTAGGCTTACGTGACGTATCGATTGCAACATTGTTATCCATTTGACCCACTTATCGAATATTATGTCGGGCACAGGATCATCCCAGCTGATCTTTGTTTTCCATGTTTCTTGCATTATTAATCGTCCGTTGATAGTGAACGGTGACAAGAAGCCATAAATGTCAAAGATAGACATAATGACTCTAAGCATTTCTCTTTTATTAGGCCTCTGTGTGCCGTTAATTATGCGTTTCGGAATTTTCTTGAAAGATACGTCGAAACTCAAGGTATCGTCACTCGGGTTCCATATAAGACCAAGGGTTCGTTCGCCGTCGTATTGTTGTCCGACTTTGAACCTTACAGCAGAGTCTCCCAGTATATCGTTAGGTAAATTATCGAGTACTCGCTTACTATTACTAGTCCAGTTTCGAATTTCGAATCCGCCCCTCTTGTGTACAGTTGTGACGTCACGGACTAGTTTTATAGCAGTTTCTTCGTCAGGTAAGCTGTCTATGTAGTCATCCATGTAATGTTGCGTATATATAGCAGCGGCTGCAGCGGGCATCGATGATTCATACAGTTGAGCGTTCTTGTTTTTTACATATTGTGCTATGAATGGACTGCAGTTCGCGCCAAAAATCAATGACGTCATGGCGCAGGTATTCAGGGGTCCATCTGGTTCGTCTCTGTATAAAAATCGGAGAGCGTTCTGGTCTTCTGGTCTTATTTTCACTCTTAAGAACATATCTTTTATGTCTCCTGTTATGGCTATTGGGTTTTCTCTAAACCTCAACATAATCCCATATAATGACATAAGTAGGTCAGGTCCTTTTAACAAGTAGTCATTGAGACATAATTCTTTTGTTTTTGCAGCAGCATCGAATACTAGTCGTAACTTTTTTTTGTTTGGGTTATCGACCCCGAAATGCGGTAAGTACCACGTTTTTGGTGCAGGTACTAGGTCACTAAGTTTTTTAGCGTAATCGTTATCAAACAAATGGTGTATACGTTCCATATATCTCTGTTTATACTCTTCGTTCTTCTTCATCTTTTGTTCGACTCCCTTAAGACGAAATATGCTTCAAATTTGACGGTTCGTCCTCAAGAATATTCAAAAGTACACCTTTAAAATCGATTAATTGACATCATTTCTTTATGTGTAATAAATGTTCTTGAAATATTTTATTCGGATGTGGTCACCGATACACGATTAAAGAAATTTGGCTCGATAGAAAAAAATCGTAAACTTTCCTAAAAAACACCAGTTTTTGGGTTCCCTTCGTTGGATAGAATCAACTTCATTATGTTTCCATGGAACATATTTTTACAAAAAAAAATGTGTGTAATCCTAACAATCATTCAAATACTTTAGTGATCGCAGTTTTTTGTAAAAGCGTAAGATTATTTCTAGAAAATAAACCAAAATAATTATTGAAAATATTTGAAAGCGTGCACACCGAGTATGCAAGCATTACCATGGCTCCCGACCCCCGCCAGTCAGCCGGTGTGCGTTGCCGAGAGTGGACGTGTACAACATTATTCGAACCTCCAACGCGCCCAGGTGACTAATTTATCTACCAGTCTATTGACTAGTGAACATGGGAAATAAAGATAACAAGAAGAAAAAAACTTCTGCTCGCAAATACAAGAAAAACAGACTACTGAACTTGAAGAATATATAAGTACCTACCTGCCTACTTGTTTTCATTCATTGTCTTTGCGTATAGGTAGTAGTAGTAGTAGGTACCTATCTACTAATACTTACATCACTTTGTATTGTACCTACCAACATAATTATCTGTAAATGATTTTGTGTCGTATTACAGTAACACATTTTATGCCTATGAAAATAAGGCAACCATTGCTATAATCCTCGGTTACGTAAAAATTCCAAAAATTATATTGTTATGTTCAAATTGGACAAAACGCCCGACGTTTTTATCAGGTTGCAAAAAAAAATGTATGATGATAAGAAATCAGGTAGATGTATAATTTTAACCGACTTCCAAATAGGAGGAGGTTCACGATTCTACTGTATTTTTTACTTTTATTTTTACAGCCTTCCGAACATAAACAATGAATTGTCTGGGGAACAATGCCATGATGATAATGCAGAAGTATTGCTGCCGTCTTTACCGGAATCTTCTGATGTGGTATATGAAAATCTACGACCAGTTACACCCTGTTTTTTCGGGTTAGTTATTTAGAATACTTCAATACAATAACATATTTGTATAGGGTTTCTACCTCATAAGTTTATATTTACTGTATTTTTATCTGCTACATACTTATACTTTTGAATTTCAATATAAAAAGACTTGAAAGCAAAAGAGAGCAGCAAAGAAGACAAGCTAACGCGGTGAAAAGAAAAAGAAATAGAGTTAAAAATTTTGAAACTCAAAACGATTACGGAAAGCAAGTGGCAGCACCAGATATGTCTGATGAAGATTACAAGGCAGCATCTTCAGAATTTATACAAAATTTGGAGAAACTTGTCAGTGACAGGGACGGAATCCAAAAAAGAACCACACACCAACGGGAGAGTTCAGAATGGTTGCAAATTAGGAGACTAATGCTAACCGCTTCCAACTTTGGAGCAATAATAAAAAGGAAAAAAAATATGGCCACGCTGGTGAAGACCATTTTATACAAAACAAATATTTCATCGGTTGCATCAGTGGCACATGGCCTCAAAAATGAAAAATTTGCGCTGCAACAAATGAGTCGCCAGGAAAATTTGAAAATACTGGAGTGTGGGCTTTTTATAGACGAAGTATTTCCTTTCATCGGGGCTACACCAGATGGAGTTGTGGGAGAAGACTCCATAATAGAGATAAAATGTCCTGTAGCAGCATTTAAAATCGGAATAGAAAAAGCCATTCAACTAAACAAGATCCAAATTTTAAAATTCAGCAAAAAGACCGGCCAAACAGAAATAAATACTAACAGTAATTGGCACTACCAAGTTCAAGGTCAGCTACGAGTTTCGGGCAAAAAAAGGTGCATTTTCGGAATTTGGGGGGGAGAAAATGAAAAAATGAACGTCATCTACATCAAAAAGGATGACAACTTTTGGAAAGACAAAATGGAGGCCAAACTTGTAAATTTCTACAAAACTCATATACTACCGGAGCTAGTAGATTCACGACGAAACCGTGGCATGCCACTGAGAGGCTCTGAAAAGTAATAATTTGTGGTGAAGCTTACACTCACTTCTCTCTGAGACTTTTTCAATAGCATTTAGGTATTGAACAGCTGAATTCATTATTGCTTATAATTGATATAATTTTGAATAATTTGGACTGAAATAAAAAGTATTTGGATATACCCGTTTTTTTTTACCACACCGGTATATATGATAAACCTGAGCTAGTTATTTATCAAATATCGGTTTTATCGTGTTCAATCCCTAGATTTATTTATAACTAGCTGCGCCTCGCTGTTTCACCTAATATTTCCGAGATAAAAGGTAGCCTAAGACCTAATCCAGGGTATAACCCATCTCAATTTCAAATTTCATACAAATGAGCTGTTCAGCCGTTACAGCGTAAAAGAGCAACAAATATACACTCACACAACATACTGACAAAATTTCGCATTTAGGCCAAATAATAATTGTTTGGTAGATGTGTCAACCAGTTTATGGTATATTTATTTATGGTCAATAAATTTTCTCTAACCAATGCATAACTATTATTATGAACCTTTTTTTCTGATATTTTTTTATTGCTAATCATAAGAAAATATTCAGTCATTTATTAATATTTAACTACAAAAAAGCTAACCATGTATTATACTAAAATCTATTATTTAGCATGGTACATATTTAATTGGTATCAGTAAATCTTCTCATAATCTTTCTATCATATTGCAAGAATTTACATAACTAAATAAAAAAAAAAAAAAAAAATATGTGGGACATTATTGCACACATGGTCATCTGACCCCAAACTAAGCAAAGCTTGTAATATGGCTGCCAGAGACTGGCAGCAATACAATACAACAGACTTTGAAATCATAAATTAGCATCGGCACAATTTGCTACATAGAATACTACCAAGTAATAGCATGCACGCGGATGGCTCAGCTGGGTAGACCCCGCCCGCGCCGCCCGGCGATCTGCGTCTGCTTCACCCCCTCAAAACAAGTGTACCGTCTCTACCATTTCGCCTTAAGTCTGCCGATAGCAGTCTGGAAGGAATCAGGCATCATACTCTTTTCATCCTTCCACGGTAAGCCAACATGCCATCGACCATCGATTAATGAAGAAGTTTTTTCAAGAATTTTTTCGGCGCGTAGATCTTCTGAATTTTGCCTGGGCTTGGAAGAAATGCCCATGGAGTCAATGGAGAATGATCTTCGTACATCATCTTGGATCTCTCTCAAAATACCTTCGGTCTCCATCAGGTCTACTTCACCGTGGCTGTTAACGAACAGCGTGGAGTGACGTACAGAGCCAGGTGAGTTCGTAGGTACCCTTCCATGCAGGCACCAGCCCAGAGGAGTACGGGTGGCAATGGGTTCGTTTGGTCGACCCATCATCGTCTCGAGAGGTACGAGTAAGTGGTAATTATCTTGGCCGATTAAAACTTGCGGTTTCAGTTGCTCCGTACATAATTCACCACTGACGTTTCGTAAGTGTTCAAAGTTCATCACATTCACTCTGCTTATGTTCTGTTTTGGTAAATTAAGCACATTGACCACGCGCGCACTGATTTTAAAATGTTTGTTATCAGCGCCGGACAAAGTCAAGTTCACTAGCTGAGCGTCGCACACTAGCTCCGTATTTTCCCATGCGCCGCGTACACGTAAACATTCCCGGCGCCCGCTCACCCCCACCCTTGCAGCGAGTGAGGCGCTTATCAGCGTCAAGGTCGAGCCATCGTCGAGCAATGCGTTTACGGTTTCTATTCCATTAGGTCCGTGAATATTTACAGGTAGCACTTTTAATAACGCGGAACTGTTTATGTCCATATTATGATTCACATTTTCAGTTTCTAACACTCTCACTGATGTGGATTCCTTGACGTCCTTTCGTGGTTCATAGTGAAGCAGACGGTGATGAGCCTGACCACAACCGTTCACGTCACATGTACTAGCGGGGCAGGTTTCTCGGCTATGGTGGGCTATAAGGCACTTATAGCAAATGCCGAAACGTTTCGCATGTGCCCACCTGTCCTTACGTAACGATTTTTTAAACTTCTTGCACTCAGTTAGTTTGTGAATATAAGTACGGCAATAACGGCACTTTTGTTCACCTTGTTCGTTTATATTTGATAATGTTTGTACACTGTTCACTTTTTCGTGGAATTGTTTACGTTTGAAAATGTCCAATTTAGGTTGAATTAATGTAGCACTACACGTAGAAATTTTTACAGCTTCTTCGGTGAGAAAATCCGATAGTACTTCTAGTCTAGGCTTAGGTGAGCAGGCAGTGATTAACGGATAGCTATAGTCGGCCCACTTGGATAGCAGAGTAGTAGGTAACTTTGATAAAATAACGGTAGCTACTTCGACTCCTTGTAGGTACTCTTCGCGACCAAGGGCTCGTACTGCCGCAACGTAATTCTTTACTTTGATCGAGAAACTCACAATTTCTCGAAAGTATTCGGCGGATAAATTATTCATTTTCTTTAAGTCTGTCATAATGTAAGACAGGATAACTTCGGCGTTTCCAAACTGTAGTTCTAAAGTAGCCATTATAGCTGCAGGCGAGGTTCCGCTGACCAGTAACGCTGATACAGCTTCCTGAGCTGCACCACGGAGACACTTTCGTAAACGCCAAAGGTTTTCTTTTTCAGTGAAAGTGCACACTTCAGTGGATTCATGGTAAGCCTGTTTGAACTGAAGCCATTCCATTGGGTTCCCGTTAAAAACAGGAAGTTCTCTCGGCGTACAGAGACGGCTGAGTAGGTGAGTGTTCTGATTGACGGTCGAGGAGGTGACTAAGTGGTTGAGCGCGCTGGCAAGCTGCTGAACTGGACCGTCTGTGTCGGTGTAACCCGACGTTTGCGGCATACCGTTGTGGTTTCCAATCATAGTGGCATGCTGCAATTCCAGTTCTTGTTGGCTGCGCTCCACCCACTTCTCAATATCACTACCGCGACCGTTCGGCTCCGATATTTCTGATGGTGGACTGTATTCTTCATCTACGTCGGCAAGATCTGCCGCTAATTGTTTATCTATTAGTTCGATTTCAATTCGTGCCTTTGCCTTGGCTGCTTCTAGTTCCAGCTTCTTTTTCTGGGCATTTTTGTAGGTAGACGATGAAGGTTTTTTCGATTTGACGGCAGATTGACGCGAGGTTTGTGAAGGCGGTTTCGTAACCAATTGTTCCGACTTCACAACACTGCCGTTGTACGACTTTGCCATTTTCGTTTCATCGTCTTTCTTTGAAGGTCCAGGCGTAGGCAATGGGACTCCGGTGACCGTTTGTGGCTTTGCCTTTTTTTCTTGTTCCAGCCTTTTTGTAGTACTGCGGGTAGTCACCATTACTTCTCTTTTCGGTGGTGGAGTGTTGAACATTTAATCCGGCTCGAATGACCAGCTGTTGCTGATGGGTTCGTGTGGTCCAGAATAAATGATTCAACTGAGCACTTTTGGTTATACTTTTTATTAAACTGAAGGTAATTATACAAAGAAATACTAAGGCAATGCGCGTCGTGCGTGGAGGCGGTGCATCGACGACTGCCTGCAAATCCAGGCGACCCCTCACCTCAGCACACACCCCGCGCATCCCCTCTCACAAGTTAGTTCACGTTTTTATCACAAAATATGGTGCGTCGCTAACAATTAGCATAATGCAGAAACTAACCCATTCGACACTGGTGTTACGTTTTTAGATATATTCAATTAAGTATAAATATTTGTGTCGAATATACGAGTATATGTATTTTCTTTCTTTGAATGAAGTTTTTTTTTTACTTGGCTTCTGTCCCTTTTGTTCTTACCATCAACAGCGAGGGAGGAGTTAGTGAGATTGTTTGAAGAGGGAAGATAATCCTGAATGATGACTAACACTTTACTTAACACCTTTTGTAGTGGTAGGACTCTTTTACAGGGGTCCGCCTGGGGAAGTACCACACCTTTGCCAGTTATTTAACCGCCAAGCAGTAGTGTGCAAACACTACTGTGTTCCGGATTGAAGGGCAATGTTTCCAGCGAAATTACAGGGCATACAGAGATTTGACATCTTATATCTCGGGGTGAAGAGCGCAGTGCTTTGCCAGGGTTTGGAACTGTTGAGGTTCAAAATTCTAAGTGGCGTTGAGCTGTTATGGGCAAGCGTGAAGAGCCATCAGGCGAGCGACTTCGCTCGTCTCGTCACCCAGATCATTAAAAACACACTACTAAAAATAAAATAACAAATGAAAAACTAATAACGGATATTATAAGACTGAATGAAATTACCTAATTAAATTATTATTTTTTGTTTGGGAATGAGAGTAGAGAAGAAATATGTGCAACGTTATATTATAAATGTGGAACTTTACATTTGATTGAGTACCAGGCTATTTGACAATTAATTACTAGTAAAATTCGTAGGCCAAGCAATTATTGGCGTTGTGTAAATGCCTATTCAAAAGTACATTAGATTAAAAAAGATAAAGTAATATAATCTGCGTAATTAATTTTAAAAATCTAGAGAAGAAGAAAGACGGGACCGAGCTTCGAGTTATGTTAAATTGAAATTAAATAAAAAAATACCTATTCAGTTTTCCAGAATAGATAGATATAAATTCTTTAATGTGCATACCAGAATAAAAGTAACAAAATAAGAAACTATTTAAAGAATCTTAATATAATTTCTTACTTATCAAATTTTGCAAAATTGGACGAGTAGTATATAAAAAAACTAGTACATTTATTTGTATGAAAATTATGGAAATGGCCCTAAGTCATTATACTTCATAATTTATATCTTATTTTCAAAGGTATATTACACGTATTATGTAACTGCAGTGAAAATATAATAACTAGTTTGACAAACAGTATGTCCTTTGAGACCTTTCTATACGTAGAAGCACCTATTACTTTAGCCCTGTCCCCTTTACTGAAATGCAACTTTAGCATTATGATATTCATCTCGGATATTGCCTCCAAAGTGCGGCTACCAATTTACTTGAGTGATCCAATTTCAAGAATTGTCTGATGTCAGGGAATCAACACGAAAAGGAGATGGTTTCTGTGTTGTGTCAATCATATGCATTCTATTGAGACAGCGTTGTAATTGGAGGCTACAATTTCTGAGGAATTCTGCATTCGTTTTCTAGTTAGAGCTACTGATAATGTAACATAATATTTTTTTACGAATTACGCTCGTAAAGTACAAGTAAACACGTATAAAAGTAAATTAAAGTGCGGCTTAAAAAATTTGAGTGCGTTGGACAGTTTCCATTGATCGAAATATTGTAGCGAATATACAGTTTTTTTTAATGTTATTGCAGCTGTCTGGTGGTTTTCTCAGCGGCTAAACTGTAGATCAATCTCTATCACTATTCAGTTACAATGGGTGGCATTTTATTTCCGTAGAACCTACCTCACGAACAACCCACGAGAACTTAAGACATAGATGCGGGGTATCCATGATCTCATGACCAGAGGCATATAAATCAAGACGAGGCATGTCACCCATAGATTTAGGATGTCATATAATTATCATTGTGTACCATTATTTTTTTTAGGTTTGTGGGCTCACCACTCTGGCAGGCTTTTGCCCGCTACCCGCTCCTTTTGCAACCGCCCAACGCCCCTTATTGTGGATGTAACTACAATTAGTGGTTCAGTCATCAGTCAGTGGTTTCATGTATTCAAGATAAATGAAACAAAGTTTTTCAGAATCTTTGATGACGTGAAATTGTACTTAAATTGAATCTACTCTCTTTTACAGATACAAATTATTTATTGGTGAACTATGTAACAATATCCCAAGTCATAGTTGAAAATATACATTACTTGTAAGTTCACTGTATAATGTACAGTATAATCCTCAGTTAATGATACAAAACAATCAAAAAACAATATATTCGTACATACCTTCTTACTTTCTTTCTCTAAAAACTAATAGGTATCAACTGACACACAAATCTGTTGAGAAAGGCCACTAAACCCGGAATCCGTGAAGCTACACTAAAATAAAATAAAAAAGAGCATAATAAAATCTTCTGATAATTTTATGCTAGGCCAGTGTCATATCTACTTACTAGGCATACCATCTCATCTCAACACTGCACTGGAATCTTTTTAGAAGTTTATAGATTCATTTCTTCTTTTGCAACTACTAATAAAATATATTTAAAGTAAAAGATGATGATACCTGGTTAGAAGTGCATAACTTTGCTAACAAATCTGCACCTCCAACGAACAATCAGTATCTAATTTGTCGGCGATACGGTCAGTTACTGATCCCGTATTTGCCTTTTCAATCACCGCAACGCAAGTGTTACTCGAACTTTTGACACTGCATGATAAAAAAGGTCTATATCGAGAGTAAATGACCAATGGCCTATCACCTTCTAAACTGGAGCATGTAACCACGTGTCGGCGTCAAGAGCTTCTCTAATCATAGCTACATGACCGCTCATTAAGCAGCTGTATGTAGGTACTAACGTTCTCGCCGGGTGGAGTGCGCGATTCTCGGCAGTTTACCAGAAAGCCCCCACTCGTAATTCGTGCTAGGGAAAGCTGCTAAATTACGGAGCTACATCAAGAAAGAATGGCTTTACTGTTGGTGAATGTCATTTGTCCTTAAACTTTTTTGAGGTTTTTGGACATACCGGTTTCCTTGCGATTTTTTTCTTCACCGTTGTTGAACAATGGCATTGAAACTGCACATAATTTATTTTGTAAGTAGTAAGTAAGCCATTGGTACAGGGCCGAGGGCCGAACCGGATGCCGTCAGAAAGAATTTAAAAAAATGTATATATAAACTGCTGTAAAGCGCACATGTTACCGCTCGTTCACTGTTGCTCTCAGCAGTTGTTACCCAAAGTTATCATGTAGGTAGATAGATAGAGAAAATATTTATTGTGAACACCAGTTTTTTTACAACAAATAGAAAAAGCTATGATTGGTAACACATAATTCATGTAATTGGTTACATTACCTTTTGTCATCCCCAATTTGCAATTTAGTCCCGTTTTTTAGGCTGACCTTTCATGGTATGAATTAGGCTGACTATACACTAAATCAATGCATGCGTAACGGATCTAACAGACACGCACCTATCTAATATCTGTCCATATAAAAATAAAAACAATAACAATATCACACTCAGTGATTAAATATAATTAAAAATGTTGACTGTATGGGCGAGGGCGATAGAGCGCGCAATCTATCTATGGTGTCTACAAGGTAAACGAAGCCTATGGCCTGCTTCTCAGTTCATTCTACCTTTACTTACTACTCGTGCTGCGAAGTCGTAACTCGCGGCGGGGTAAGGCCGCTAACAGAGCGACTGGCGGCATTATTAACGGGCCATTAGCCGTCATTCGGCCTCGCCGGGATCCGTCGGCAGGGCCTTTAGACAACTATTGCAGGTCTTGAGAGACGGTACAGGCTTACATTCTATGGTTAGAGTTTTGTTAGATGATTTGCTTTTCTAAACCTTCCGTAATAAGACAATCACGCACATGAAAATTTATCATACCTTGCATGATATCCTTGCACTTTACATAATATTGCATCATTGAAATAGCATCAAAATGTCGGTCAAAAATGATGCGCGGAATTCAGCTGTAAAATAGTAGGCCTGTCTGTTGCATGCCACACGACTGCATGATAATATTTTGGTTTAATGCATGTGAAATGTGAAATAATATGAATTTCATGCAGTACCTGTGTAAGAGAACACGAAAGGGATAATACACTCAAGAGGAAAGTAAAGATATCATAATAATTATATCTTCAGAGAACTCATGAGTGATGCATTTCTTTGAAAACAGTCAGGTTCGAAGAAGGGTATCTAAATAAACCTTACTAGGTACTTTACTAGGTAGACATGCTACGTGCTGTAAGTATTAACATTTTTAAGGAGAACCTGTCTATAGCGGGAGGATTAATTCCTCCCCCCCGACATATTTGCTTTGACGTGTGATCAATTTAAGTGGCAAGCGAGCATTGTGAATCCATAAGGGCAAATAATTTGTTGAGTTTTGAATTTTAGTTTGAAGTAAAGTTTTTCTATAGCTGAAATTAATTATAAAATAAACAGATGTAAACTTTAAATTTACTTTTCAAATTGTGTGAACTTTGTAAATAACAAAAATCTACCTATGCCAAATTGGTTAGGTATATCAAAGTTCATTGTTAAAAATTACGAAGTTAAATATAAAGAAAAAGCTGCGACCTTTTAAACAAAACATAATGAGAGAACATTGACAAACGAAGGAACAGCTTAGAATAAAACATCTTCCAAGAAATAGCTCCCAGAACTCAAAGTACAAAACCTCTCAGACATTGGTACAATTATATCACTAAAGTAAAACGTTCTTTGATGTCCGCTGTCTGATCGTTTCGACAGCTCCCGGTTTCGGGTGTTTTGTCTTTGTGCGCATTTTCCTGACCTGCCTCTTATTCTGCGGGTTTTTCTATATGGCAATAATTTTCTTACTCGACTCGGCCAAGCGAGAAAAGAGATAAAATGGCCTCAGCATTTTTGGCTCGGCTATGAGTGCAAGCGATCTGTAATTGATAAGGAAATGAGCGTAGTAGCCATTTCTACGTCGTGAAATGGCCCATATGTTGCAGTATGAAATTTTAATGCTCATTTTCATGCTATATTTACGATGATTTTCACCATACTACTTAAGGAGAGCGACTCTGTCGTTCATACGATTACCTACAGGTTGTCAACAGAATTTAAATAACTGGCCAAGAGCGTGTCCAGACATGTATATGATAGGGTTTTGTTTTCCGTAGCCAAAGTCATATAATTGTTGTCACAATCATAATTCAGAAATTGGTGGTTACAGAAAAGTTCGTAAGAACGAAACTTTGTGAACTTTACCAAATCTCAGAGGTGCATCATACCAACATAACAAATATGTACTTTTTATGGTTTAGTCAAAACAAAACTACTTGAGGAACATTTATTGTTAAGACAATTTTAAATTTCACCCACTTCCCGAGAATCAGTATATTAAACACTGTTTTAAACTATCACGGTTGTTCACTAAAGTTATATGATTATTTACGGGATATTTACCGTGGTAACTTTGTGGAAGGAGCTCCCGATATTACGGCGCAGTAACATGCACCATGTTCACGGGAAGACCACGGTAAATAACCCGTAAATAATCATATAACTTTAATCAGTATATTGTTTAATTAAAATTTACTTTAATAGATGTGCAAGTTATTTAAAAAAGTTGGCCTTTTTTGGACCGATGACGTTCTTAACTTTGTCGCTAAATATTTATCATTGGTTACATGCACAGAAGTAGGATTTTTTTCGTTTGTTACATGGATGATTGATTGCATATTTATTTACATGGTGAGACATTTAAAAAGCAACAGACTGTAGATATTGTCCTAAAATGTGTCACTTTGTTTGCCATTTAAAATGATTTCGTGTTGCAGTGATACAACCGAAAGTTGTGTTATCATAACTCCGAGGCATAACCTTTACAAGGTTTCATTTAACTAACTTTTGGTTTATATTATTTAAACTGGGATGAGTCAGAGTTAGTTACCTTCAACATGAGTCTGCCATTTAAATATGAATAAGAGGCACGGGTTCATGCCTGGGTAATGAATTATTTCTGCCGTTGTCTCTAGAACCGTGTTGGTTACTCGTTCATTGCTCTCTGAAGATAATATTAAAGATAATAATATTATATCTTTCTGGAAAGTAGGTATTATAATTATAACTCTATCCAGGTAGGTAGATATTATATAAATTACTTCGCTAATTGGGTCCGCAAAAAGCTTTTAGCGGTAGGATACCGTTAGAAACCACGAGATATTATATTCTATTACCGAAGGAGTTGATTCACAGGAGCAGGCTAGGATAAAATTATTTTGTTAATAACTTAATTTTTTTTTCTTCTTGTAGTGCTATATAACTAGCTCATAAGTTTCGCTATATGTGTGTAATTTTTAGGGTTCCGTAGTACTACAAAGACCCCTTATAAGAGAAAAAAAAACATCCTCATATCACATGTACCAGAGCCACATCTAAAATGCATAATTATTATATAATTTTTTATTTGAGATCTATACTAAAACTGTAATTGTGCATAGTTTCATGCTCTTATCTAAATAACTGTCGAAGTTAGAATGTTCTAAAAAAAAATTTACGGACGGACAGACAGACAAATGGATAGACGGACAGAATGGACTCAAAATTAAGACATGACCTGTGTGATAATTTTTTTGATATCTCGCCATTACAGATTTTTTTATCTCTACGTTTTTATTATATCGGTATAGATGTATAGATTACAAAGTTAACAACGTAGTTAGCAACGTAGGGTGCGGTCGGTACTTGGATGGGTTACCGCCTAAACATGATGTCTTTTTGCACAACTTTTTTAATTTGTGGTAGTACGGAACCCTCAGTGTGCGAGCCCGACTCGCACTTGGCTGGTTTATTTAAATTAATTACCTACCCGCCCGAAGCGCTGCAGAATATAAGTTTTCGGCAGATTTTTTTATAATACAGCAACACTAGCCAAATTCTTACTGACGCATTTTATAAACGCTCATGTTCCTTCCGACCGAAGTATGAATACCACTTTATACCTTTGGTGCATGGAATCTCTGACCATGTCTCGAACAATGCATCCCAAGTTATGGGGGTGAAAGTTCGATACTCGATAGGTAAAGTTAAGTAAGTACGATATTGAGCTTTCTGGGTTTTCACTTTATACTTGTAAATAAATGGCGTGAAGCTAAATATAGTAAGTTCTTACTAAATATCTCGTCGACCTTCATAGTATTGCAAGCATAAGAAATAAACAAGCTTTTATATAAATGGGTTTTTTTGGCTGCCATTTTGTAAATATTACCTACAATATTGCGTATTGCATATTCTATTGTCATATTGTAAAGATCTTTGTAAAATTTTAGCAAAATTGGTTAGGAGGAACTGGTTCTATAATTCAGCTGGAAAGATATGACCTAAACAATCTAACAAACATTGCAAGTAAAATAAAAGTTTATAAAAGCATCAGCTCGATCTAAAATTTGAAGTCAAAGGAGGTTGCTGTCGCTACCAACGAGGTAGCTTCAAAGGAGGTATATAACGCGGGTGAAACTGCGAGGCGCACCTTGTTAAATAAATGACTTCAAACTATTTCATATCATAAACAAGTAGATCACATTAAAAATCAACTTCAAAAATATATGAAAAACGTAATAAGTGCCGATAAAATTTGAGGCTTGCCCTCGATTTCCCTGGGATCCCATCATCAGATCCTGACTTGATGACAATGGGACCAAATTGGAAGTACACCCTACCGAACAAATATTTTTTTTTTATATTGGTCGACAGTTGGCGGAGAAATCGGTGCACATACATAAAAATAAATAATAAATATACAGTGGAACATAGAACCGTCTTCCTTTTTCGTCGCTTAAAAAAATTCAATGGATTAATGACTACGAGAGGTACGCGATATTAGAGGAGCTTGTCGTCAATTTTATCATAATCAAGTTCATAAACTACCAAATCAGAGTATCTAATATAAAAGATCAGGAAGACACCAGCGGGACCGTTCAAATCCATACTGCTCGTGACACGATCTCGCCAAACCTTCCTTAATTTTATTACCTAGCTGAACGAAACACAGTCTTTGTCCCAGTACAAATCGCTCGGGGATCGTATTATTTCGTGCGTAGATTTATCGGAGTAGGATCGAGGGCTCCTTTGTTGGGATTTTCCATAAATCTTGGCGCTATTTAAACGGTTATTAGGACAGCAGCGATTGATGTCCACCGTACCCTCGCGTGTGGGACACGCCGTGTTTTATGCTTCAGAATCTTCAAATTTTAGAGATAAACACGGAACTTCGTTCGTTGGAGATAACATTTGGGGTAACTCTTAATGTCTTATGTTTTTCTGAATTCAATTTTGGTGTTGAATTTTTGCTCGGATTCTTTCTTTTGTTGCGGGCTCTTGGCACTGTCCATTCCTAGTGTTCCAATGATGACCTGTTTCTGTAGTGTTAGTGTTAGCATGTATTTTGTTCAATTAGTATAGGCACTTGCCTTAAAAAAAAAAAAAAAAACGTTCCTACTCAATACTGCAATGTTGTAATGAGAGTAGATATCTGCCTACAAACTGCTACGCAGTTTAGCAGAGTTGTATATACATAGCATGTACTTTATACACTGAGATAAATAAAAAAAAATAAAAAAAAACTCCAACACACGAATATATAGAAGAAGAAACAACGTCGCTTTCTAATCCTTTCATTTTATATAAGGATTGTGTGTATGCCTCGAGCATTCATGCTCACCATCGAAGTCAGCGGTCAGTCTTGCGGCAGCGTCGTGTGTTATACTCGTGATCGGGTCCTGCTTGCGGGTCGCTGGTCTGCTCGTGTTATACACACAAACTAGTAACAACATGACTAATTTGTCTTTTTTTTATATAGAATATATCTACGTTTGGCCACCAACTCGCCTTAACCTTAGATTAAGATTTAACAAACTATTGTTAAGTATAACAAAACTCACGCACCCCGGTGTCCGAGGAGTTGCTTTAAATATTGTGTTAATATTGTGATTTGTATTGTAAAAACACTTTTATTTTCTTTTGTTTTCTAGCGTGAGTATAACAGAATAGTAGAGCCGTTTCAGTAGTTAAGGACCACAACTACAAATGTTATCTTCTTATAATAACCACTTCTTTAATGACAATTTCTTAAAATTATCATTTTCTAAGTGACAACTGACTGTGGGGACTAATTATAACATTGTTATATTTCGTGTAGAAGCAGGGTCAAGGTAATTATGTACAACGTTTTGAACTTCAGTTTTTATATTCGCACTTCAAAAATAATACTCAAAAGCGTTCCATATTCATTAAAAAAGCGAGGATGCGAATGGTGGTGCCTCGTGCTTAATGCGTCGGAAATGTTCGCCGTGTCGCGTGTCGATTGCTTCTCCACGACCGTGCGAAAACGGTGCAAAACTAAACATCCGAGGCGCGCAGGGTTCAGGCCAGCCTCAACAGCATCCTAAACGTATTTGTGAATAGGTTTCACTGTCAGTATATCAACCATTGCTCAATGGTACATACTAACAAGGAAATGGTGAAAGGTATGTGTTAGCGTTTATTATTAATAATTGTTATTTTTATCTAATTTGAAATCCCAAATTTTACGTTTATTTTTATAATAATAATTGATAAAACAGGTGCCGTTTCTCATCCAAGAGATATGTTCTCCTATCCACAAGTTGTTTACCTCAATAGTTTTTTTTATTCTATACTGTACGATAGTTTCATATTCCTTTTTATACACATTCCATAATTGTATTTTTTATTCAATAGGGCCTCTTGGTTTTAATTCCACCAATGCCTAACAAATTTCCATTTCAATAATTGTATGATCAAACTGGTCGAAATAAATACATTTGAATTAATGTTACGGGACTGGAATTCAGAACATGCATTTATCATAAAATGTTTCTTTCTGAAAACCTCAACACCACTTCAGACAATGCGTCGAGAGAAAAATCTCCGAAAAGAATTAACAAAACACGATAAAGAACAAGTACCTGAGTGTTCTTTAAGAGAATCTGTCCTGCTGAGAGCACTTCGCTGTAATAAATTCACTCACAATTTATCTTTTTGTGGATTGCTTTGCTTGTAATAGCGACCGGGGCGTGGGAAATTTAGCAAAAACTCTGCGGCTTCTTTCTTACCATATGAAAATAGTATGGGATAGGAGAAAAACTTGCTCCACAACGCACGCATCTTAAGTTTTGGTAACAGCCTGTACATTAGCGTTATAGATATTACAATGGGGCATTTGACTGTTTTACGAAACCATCTCAAATTGTCTATAATATTATCAGTAAAGCAGTCTTGAGATTTAATCCCCATAATTTATTGTTTTTGTTTAGTAAAACGGCCAATCAAAATTCAAATAATATACTACAGCATAAAGGTTCTCTTTGACATGTTATATAGGGCCACGGGACTGTAGAGACTTCAGAAGCAAGCAAACAACTTTTAATATCGGGACGACAGAAAAATATCAGTCACACCCAGCAAAATGTATGGAACAGCAGATTTTCTTGCGATTTCAGGGTCGGGCCCGTTGTAAAAGTTGTTCATAGTAATGAGTACAATGATCTCTTTTAAGCTTAGTACAACCTTTCTGCGTAACCCTGTTAAGCTGTATTAAAACATTATGATTTCAAGTATAAAATATATTTAACTATAGATATATCGAGTTAGCGCTAGTACTCGTAGACTAAAACTATATTATGACAGTCTGTATTAAAAATAGCAAACTTACAATAATTTCTAAAGTTTATTAACTAAACTTCTTCATATTTATGGTTCCGTAGCGTTATCTTTGCTGTAGTGTCTTGCGTAGTTTTGTTGTGTCTGTCTGTCTAATCGTCCGTCCGCTCCTTAATCCTCACTACGCTTACGAAGTCACGGGCATCAGCTATATAATATGATAGATCCTTGAAAATTAAGTATATATTTTTCAATGGTCATTTTTACTGCTACCCTTACTGCATATTTTTTTTTGTATGTTCAGCTTTTTTCCCTCTGATATTGGTCGGAGACATTGACCAGCTAAACACAGTTGTATAATATCTTGCGATTTCACACACCATTCCTTACTGCATCTAGCACATTGTGTCTACTTAACTGAGCAGAACCATTACACAAAACATTATTCCAAATTACATGGCAGCCGTTTCGATAACATTTTTTGTTTACTTGATAAGAGAAATAAATGTTTTTAAATTGTTTCATTCTACAAGCTAAGTGGTGAAGTTAAATTGGATAATCCTTCAACTTGTATTCATAACCTTCTTATAGATTTACACTGTAGGCCAAAAATAATGGCAACTTAGTTTTTTTAGCCATAACAGCCATTGAGCTGTATCAAAGGTTTTCAGGCGGCCTAAAAAAACTCTTAAGAGTAGGTACTAATAAGGGCTAATGCTAGTATTTTTATTGTTATTGCCATTGAATGATTGTGCGTAGCGTAGATTGACTAAGAGTGTCAGTATTCGAATAGGTGACCGTGAGTGGTATTTACAACTGAACACTATCATGGGGTCGGGTTGTACTATAAAACAACCACTAAACAATAGTGCTATTAATTATACAACGATTTATGTATTAATACCTTCCGTCCCAAACATATTTCTAGTTTACAATGTCTATATAACTATAGGTGTCGTTAAAATATTTTATGGGCCTTCAACTTGTCATGTAACATACTTCGGTAATGTTGCGATTCTTTTATAACAGAAACATAAAGTGCAAATAATAATGATTGATAGACAGATAAACTAAGTATTGTTCACACCAGAAATTACAAAGTTAGAAAACAGATATTAAATTAATATACTTATTACTTACCCTAAAATAAAATGAAAATAAGCTTACTACTACTAACTAAAAGCCCCTTCGTAGAAAGAAAATTGGCAAATATGCTGGCAGCTTAGCCACGTTGAATGGCAATGCAAAGTAGGCGCCAGCATTGAAAAACATATAAAATTAAATGTAATTTGATATCGATCTGTCTATAAATATAATTAATTTATGGATTTTGCTAATTTTTTTAGTGCAACGACGAAAACTATAATTTAGTTAAAATATGTCATCACATAAGTTAATATATAAGTATATGGACTCCAAAACGGCTAGATCGATTTTAACGGGATTTTCAGATAGTTGATGTTATAAGGAGTAATCCTCACGGGTGAAACCGAAGGGCACAACTAGTATTTTATAATAATACATTTTAGTAATAAAAATATAAATAATAGAGACGACGACAAAAGACCCGCGGGATGTCCCTTATATCTTACGTTAGCTTTCGGTTTTTTTAATGTTTGCTGTAGTTATGCTATAGTATAGTACTTGTTAATATAGTTTAACCATCTATTAGGGTGATTTACATTTACTAACCGTAAAAAAAAACGATTCAATCGGTTATGTTTCGGTCAATAGTTCATTTTTAAAACCAGCTGAACCAGCCAGATCTTCGACTTTCACTTCTAGCCACTGCCAGCTACCTTAGCTTGTCACTCCATTGAGTCCCAGGACACTTCTGCTTGCTAATAAGGTCATCAGATATGTGACTTCTGTTCTCTGCTGAATTTCCATGGGAGAATTATGTAACGATGCTATGTTTTTCCTATTATCCTTAACATTTATAATTATTTAAACGACCGATTTTATACCCTTGCTAGGGCAAGATATTTGATTGATAGGTCAATCAAATTTGACTTCGCTCAGCACCTCCATCCTAGGGCTGTTCATTCAACCTCTACGAATTCCCTTGACTTTACCTCTACATTCTCAGACAACATGGAACAAAAACACGCTCGACACAAGAAACTTGATTAATATTAGACATCGAGAGCTGCCGATAAGCCATTTATAATTTTCTAAGTCACAGATAGGTATTTCAATACGATTTTCTATACAAATAAAGACGTTTGGCGGAGACTAATGGGGCGTTAATAATTCGCACAAGTCTCTATTGAATGGAATCCGGTGAGATTTATCACTACAGGGTTCTGGCAAGATGCCGGCTGGCAGCCGCTGATTATGCAATTTTAAACGTTGCTTCGAAGAACACAATTAACTTCTTATTTTCTTGATATGGGTTATTAAAATGCAGATGAGGAGCGGAGCTGATGGTGAGATTTTTTTTAAATTCTTCAATCAACAGCGTTAAGTATATATAATCTATTCAATATTCAACAATAGTAATTAAAGATAAGAAGAAAATAGATTCAAGTTATTTAAAAAGTAAATATGTCATATTACAGGCATACGAACATCCATAGGTGTGATATATTTTTGAATAATTTAAAAAATAATGTTTTGACATAATATATGATTTTCGATACCAAAACATAATCAACATTAAAATTTGACGAGAAAAGAGGCCTGGTTACTTGGGACGTGATGTAAAATACATTAAGACCATAATAAAAGAACTATTATCAGATATATTTTAAACTAGATTTTTTGCCCGCGACTTCGTACGCTTAGATTTTCATATTACCTTCAATCCTTTTTTCTTCCCTTAATCCGGCCCTTGCGCGAAATAATATAGCATATACTTCAATCTGGTCATAGCTAAGCATATTCGTGAAAACCGCAGTTGAATCTGTATTTTATTCCAGGGTTTTCAAATCAAAAAGATAATGTGACCAAAGTGCAGAGCATGTTTTGAAGTTTTCTTTTTGTCTAAACCATAAAAAATTTATCATGTCATGTCGGGATGATACATCTCTGAAATTTGACTGTCCAGATTCGCTCGTTCGAATTCTTCTATGACCATCCAATTTCTGAACTATGAATATGACCACAAGTATATGGCTTTGGCCAAGGAACCCTGACATATGCTTGTCTTGACACGCTCTTGGCTAGTTATTTCTTATTTCGCGTGCATTTGTACACCTTGATTAAAAAGCCATGAAATGGAACTACTCTATTTATCTGTCAGTAAAATTCATTCTTAATTCTTATTGCAAATATACACTTTCTTCTTCTAGAAGCTAAGTTTATATACCCTGCATAAAGGGGGCAGCAATGACTTATGTAGTGCCTGGTCACAAAACCACACCACAGAGAGAAGTAATTTTACAAATAAAAACATACTTAGTGTGATAGGTTACTTAATTATTTATGAGATCATACAAAACTTAGGTATGGCGCTACTTTCTTAACTATTTATAGATCGATATTTATTTTCTAATTATAATTTTCTAAGTTTTATCGTCGAAAAAATCTTATATCTCGTAATAACATTTTTGGGTTAGAAACTTACGAAGTTGGTTCCGGAAAAGTGCTATTATTTCTTTATTGCGTCCGGTATTTTGTTGTATAGGTTTATTGTCATACAAATGACCTTTTTTAAATATTTCTATTCGCGGGACTGAATTAAAATAGGATGCGGTATATATTGTGTTTTATATGCTAACATAGAATAAAATCTCCGTTTGAGTATTATATTCTCTTGGGAATAAAAAACATTGAATCACCAAAGAGGTTGGAAGGCCTATGTTTTTATAACATCCTTGATCTACACGTTCATTCATCTAAGAAGGTTCCTTAATTTATTTAAAAAGTTTTAATCTGCTGATTATCAGAATGACAGTTGACAGTTTCAACTTTTTAATGGCTATGTCAATAACATTCTCTTTAATTTGGACCTCGTTGCTTGAGGCTATGTGACGATCCTCATATTACGTTTCGGGTAACGAAGAAAATAATCACTGATTTTTTAATTTCTTTTATGTAATAATAAAGAATTAAAATAAATGATATAACATAGCCTATGTTTTATTCTGGTAATTTCTAAGCATATTCGTTAAAACCGCATTTAAATCCGTCCAGTAGTTTAGGAGATGTGCGCGGACAAACAAACAGACAAAAATTCTAAAAACTGTCCTATCGCGTTCAGCTGCTTATTTTAGACGCACTGTGTGTTTTTTTGTTATATCGTAATTACAGTTTTTTTATCTCTACGTTTTTATTATATGTATAGATAGATAGAAGATGACAGCCTAACTAGTAATAAAAACTGTATCGGAAGACACAGAGATACAAAAACACAAGGGCCTTGTTATAGAAATAAGATGCATAAGTTATTCGATTGACACATATTAGGGAATAATTAAAAATAATATATATAATTGCTACAGCAATTCGTGATTAATGTAAAATTTTGACGACCTACAAATACAAGAAATACCAACTTACCTTAAAATTATATTTTCTAAACATCGTTCGCTAAAACAAAAGATTTATTGTGTTTTTAATAAATGAAAACTCAACGTGATAGGCACCAGGAGTTAAATAGAAAGCGAAATCTCCTTAATTTAAATCTACATTGGTTTAGAAAATTAGTACCTACCTAAATAATTATGAAGTGTCAAAACAAAAAGCTTCTAAAAGCTTTCATCTTCTAATTTTCAATTTAATTAAGGTGGTGTTTCATCATCCATATTCGAATTGAATTTTCTAGGCGAAAGGGGCTTTTGAATGTCTTATTAATGTCAAACGTGGTCAATGAAATAATAAAAGGCGCAGACACCTGTGGATTTGAGCCGATTTATTAATTTGTGAGCTGTGACCTGAAAAAAGATCTAAGAACTCTTATGTACTATATTTTTATAATATAACATTCGGACAAAATGATTCCTTGTATATTTTAACATTCATAACATTCACTGTCATAATAATAGAGGAGGCGTAAAAGATCGACCGTTTCCGATCTGATAACCAGATGAGGCGTATTTTTTATCAAATATAATTTATAAACAAATGTGCCTATGATAACTTGCCTATCAAAAAGTGTTAGAGTATAACATTGATTTTCACAAAACGCGTGATCAAAAACAAATAAAACGTGTTTTTTTAAAACTATAGTCGACTGTCATGACATGAATAAATGAAACGGTATTATAATATTGAATTGAAGCTTCGGTGCCTTAGCTTATAGTCAATTTCTTGGGTATATAGTACTAAGTCTGTATAATAATCCAAGATAATAATAATAATAAATTTGATTTAAATCCATTCAGACGTTACAAATGTTACGTTATATCAAACGTATTCCATAACCTTTTCATTTCCTCTCGTAGGGTAAGTTTTGAGAGTGGATTTTGCTAAATTACTGACATAAAATAATTTATGTTGTTTTATATTTTTTTTGACAATTACACCTTGATTTTTTGTATTAGGCCCGAAAATTCAAACTTAAAATTTAACGATCTATTTTGTAATAAGTACCTACAGCTCTTAATAATAATTGCGAACCCTATTTTTTTAAGTCGGTTGATTTAGACATTATGATTATATACACGTAGCTGTAGGTGCTTGTCACAGCAGTTCACTGTACCCCTGTACAGGAACATAAACTCCGTATCGCCGCCACAAAAGTTTGGTTTACCAGAACCACCGCCGTTACATAAAATTTTACAACAACTTTAGACATTACTTTATTATAGCTTTTTGATATCTTGCCATATCTAATAATGGGTTTATTACTTATTTGCAATTTGGAGTTTTACTTGAGGTTATATTTACAACAGGAAGTTACGTTCCGTGCTAATGTGGTTTAAGATAAGGTTAATGGGTCGTTGAATGTCATTCCCTATTTTATCTCCTGGTCTTCGAACACATTGGATAATAAAGGGGTTGAGTTTTTGAGTTTTGAGTAGAGGAACTGCAGATAAGAAAGTGAATAAAATTTTGAACAATTTGGGGTTCAGTTTTTAACGGACAATGCGAAGCCAAAATGAGGGTATTTGTTTAATGTGTGTGTACGTAATGTATCTATGTTCCTACCTAAAAAGACCTAAATGTGCTGTAAATGAATAAGTCTAAGTCATAAGAGACATCATCAATATGGTAGCTCCAATACAGGTAAAGTGGGGATTTCCCCCCCTGTATTATAGAATAGGTGAATGTAAATGATACAGGGCATACAAAGATTTGACATCTTATATCTCAGGGTGACGAGCGCACTGCATTGCCATCCGGAGTTTTGAACTGTTGAAGTTCAAAATTCTGAGTGGCGTTGAGCTGTTATGGGCAAGCGTGAAGAGCCATCAGGCGAGCGACTTTGCTCGTCTCGTCATTCAGTATCATTAAAAAAAAAAAAAGAGTTTTATTAAATCATTTATATTCATCCAACTAAAATTGCGTCGATACTCAAATTTATTCAACGAGAAAAGATAAAACAAACTGCAATTGTAGTTGTTAGAGCTTCTTAATCTGATGTACTCGGTACTATGGAATCCAATCCCGCAAACGCGGGATCCCACACATGCAGGATCCCATGCCTTCTTTTTCAAACCATACCAGTGCGATCAGCGGGATTTACTGGAATGAAAAAAATGGAATTCGAAGAAAAATAGATGCAGACGTCCGTTCGTTCTAAATATATATTCGTCTCAGCCTCATTAGCTGGTGACACGAAACTCATGATTTTGTGTCCCCCTATACTAACTAACTGAGCCGATAAAATGATTGACTTTGTAAGGAAAATCGTTTGTTGTCGTCAGCATGAGTTTTTTTAGAGATCGTTGGTGTATTTGAGCAGTAGAATCACCCGTTAAAAAACCCATGACTTAATAAAAGAAGAATTTGCAAAATATAATAAAGATCGAATAACACTCTACATACCTACTATAATACGTTTTTTGTGAAAACATCTGCCTACTCTAAGCAAAACAATTTTTATTTTTTTATTCTCTAAGTGTTTGATTTAAGTAATTATATTTATGTGTGTCCGAATCAAGAACGATCATAATGGATATTTGGTCCGAATGATGTGTTAAATGTCAAGTTACGCTACGACAGGGGATTCCCCTTTAACACATATGAGCATAAGGGAAATACATTTTAAATTTAATTTTGTTTCTATAATAAATTCATGAACTTAGGTAACTACTTAGTTTTTGACTACTTAGAACAAAAGTATGATTTTTGCAGTCCCGCAAATTACGCGGATCCGAGGGATTGAAGACCTCAAGCCCGCATTGCGGGTTTGATATTTTGATGCGGGATTGGACTCCCTTCTAGATACGTACTTACGGCGATAACATCGCTCATTATGATGCTCCCAAAATCCTCACTTCCGACACATGTAGAGACAAGTGCCCTCGTATCTAATTCAATAGATAAACATACGGAACGTTTCTCTATCAGCAATCTTTATTACATTTCGTTCTCGGGGAAAACTAATTACCAGTACTTTCAGTGTTACCTTAGGGACAGTATGGGAATAGAATAAAACATTAAAGACTTACGCCCGTTTTCACTAACCACGAACAAGGCGACGCCTAACTAAGGAACTCCTAATCTAAGCAGAGTCTTAAGCATAATCTTCTGTTTCACCAATCCATTTTGAAAAAGCTAAGAGTTGCACAAATTTTTGACAGTTATCTATGGTTTTGATGTGAGTTAGCGAGCGTGGCGCGGGCTGTTTTTGTTTGTTGTTGTTAATTGTTTTATGACCAAACGTCCTTTGGTCGTAACATTAAACAAGTTTACATAGTTATAAATAGCGTCAAACAAGTCATAGCCACAGTCAGAATCAAGCAAAGTAAATCGCGGTCAAGTCAAACTCATGTCCCACTATCGTGGTGGAGGCTTTAAAATAGGCTTCTATGGAGTTTTCGAGACAACGCGAAAAGACATGACTTAATAAATAATAATCTACCGTTATTACACATTAACACTCGTAAATACATCTGCTAAAGTAAATGTAATACCCAAATATTAGCCAAAATATTATACCTAAAGGGGTTATATTTTCTAATATACTAAAGTCTACATAAAAAATATATATATATGAATTTATTAGCTTTGTGTTTTGTGCAGGAGTTGTCTCCTTAACTTTTTCATGTTTGTTTATTTATTTGACCGTCACCTCGCTTTTAAACGACGCACAAGCGTTCATTTTCATTTGAAATTAAAAATTAAATGATACCATAAAGTAATCGCCATTCAAAGCCTTAGTTTAAATAGTTTTTATCAATACAAATAAATAAATAAATAAATATCTGGGACATTATTGCACACATGGTCATCTGACCCCAAACTAAGCAAAGCTATATGGCTGCCAGAGACTGATATCCGTACATATATATTTTTAAATACATACTTAAATAGATATTAACACCCAGACATAGAACAAACACAAATGTTCATCACACAAATGTTTGTCCTAGATGGGAATCGAACCCACGCCCCCAAGCACAGAAAGTAGGATCACTACCAACTGAGCCACCAAGGCAGTCAACAAAATCAAACTGATTTTGAAATTAGTAAGCAGTTTGTAATTTCATTTTTATTATTATTTATCGCATAAGAAAAAAAAAAATATTATGACTACAAACAAACATAATATTACACACGAACACACACACACACACACACAAACTACACACGCAAAACATATACACACACACACACAACACATACACACTCTACATACACGCACACGCGCGTGTGTAGTGCACGTCTGTTTCCTTAAGAAATATTAACAATCATGGGAGAGGCCATTGGTTCCCGAAACACAGTACTATGTAACTAGTTCGGAGCCATTGGGTTCGTAAAACTTTTGCGTAATTTTATTGGTGTCAAATAAATGAATTTATTATTCCACTTTATTTCATTAAATTCTCGGGTCTAGCCCGAACATTTGGTGGGCATTGGTGGAGCCGAAGCCAACACCAAGAGGCCCTGTTGAATATAAAATACATGCAACTATGAAATATGTATAAAAAGGAATATGAAACTATTCTAGTTATACTATGAAACTAGGAATATGAAATAGGTGAACAACTTGTGGATGGAATAATAGATCTATAGAATGAGAAACGGCACCTGCCTTATCCTGTCTCATCTCAAAATATATTTAGGCAGGTGATGACTTGCCACCCACTGAATGGGCCCCCCATAAAGGCTGCCGTATCTTGGCACCGGAGGGGCAACATCGGCGGGTGGCTTAGGGTGTAGAGAGGTGTGCCACACTTTCACTAAGAGCTACTCGCGGCGTTATGCCCTTTAACACTTCCACCCTGGAGCTTAGGTTCTTAGCTCTTGCGGTTTCCACCTCTGGACGGCCGGTTAAGGCAAGCCAGGGGTCAGGGGTCTCATTTAGCCCCATGGAATCGGGGTACGCGGTGTCGCCACTCACCGACGGCTCACCATAAAGCCGCCCCTGCGTTTTTTATAAGACGGTAACAAACAAACATGTCCTACAAAATATAAACTCCGTCGAGATCACCACCGTGCGGCAGGGTTCCTAGAACACTGGCAGAATTGCAGACTGGCAGAAATCAACAAGCTTTAGCCTGGTTTAAATTATTCATACCATTGGAGCTGGTAACAAAACAACTGAGCGAAAGTTAACTATATTTTACTGGGACCACCACGAGAGCTTCCTCTACAAAATAGAAATAAAACTACGTGAATTGGTAAACAAAATAATTTCAAACAAAAGTATTTTTTAAGACCTGCTCTACTGTGAGTTTTTGATTTTATGGTTTTGGATGTACACAAGATTTAATTTAGCAACATTTTTAAAAATCATGCCAAACTTCCATACTGTTTACTTACTGAGTACAAGTACCCAGTCCTTTCGAGGGAGGCATATAAAATAGCATAATTACGTCATATCCCTGTGCCCGATTCTCTTTAACAGCTTTAAAATGATATTCACCAGTAATCACTGTCGTATGCTGGTGGAAATTTAATTTAATGTAATTTAGTAATTCCCTCCTCCCCATTTTTCTATCGGACTGCCAGAGCGGGCACGAAGAATCGACACCGCTTCATGGTTGATATTCCGAAAACCCGTACGAAGCGCTTTGATTCCACTTTTATTGTGCGAACTGCTACTCTGTGGAATGCGCCGCCGGAATGGGTGTTCCCCGATGGTTACAATCTGGGTGTCTTCAAATCTCGAGTGAATCGGTTTCTTCTGGGTAAGCGTGCTCTATCGTAGACTGCATCGCGCTTAACATCAGGCGAGTTGGCGGTCAAACGCAAGCCTATTACTACCTAACGAATAAAAAACTAAAAAAAAAAACTTTTTTTATGACATGGTTCACTATAAGTTTTTTTGCTTTTTAATTTTGGATGCACAAGATTGAATATTGCAACTTTATTTACTAACTAATGCTGTTGCCCGTGACTTCGTACGCGTAGATTTTCATTTAAACTTTCAACCCTTTTTTCCTTCCTTAATCCGGCCCTTGTGCAAAATAACATAGCCAATACTTCAATCTGGTCACAGCTAAGCATATTCATGGAAACCGCATTTAAATCCGTCCAGTGGTTTAGGAGATATGCGTGGGCAAACAAACAAGCAAAGAAACAGACAAAAATTCCAAAAAAAACTGTCTTAAAGTGTTCAGCTGCTTATTTTAAGACGCCTTGTGTTTTTTTATATCTCGCAATTACAGATTTTTTAAGACCGATGGGCCAGAATCGTCACACAGTGGGTGCCTGATGGACGACGCAGTCAAGGAAGGCCTAGGAAACGCTGGCGTGACGATCTTGACTCATTCCAGAGAGGTTGGCAAGAGGTGGCGGAGGACCGAGATTTATGGAAGGTAATGGGCCTGGTAATGGAGGCCTTTGCCCAGCAGTGGGACAGTATAGGATAGGAAAAAAAAAACAGATTTTTTTAAACTCTACGTTTTTATTATATGTATAGATATAGACGCCAAACGTCCATACTTACTGAGTACAGTACCCAGTCCTTTCGAGGAAGGCACATAACATACCATAATTACGTCGTATCCCTGTGCCCGATTCTCTTTAACAGCTATAAAATGATATTCACCAGCTATCACTGTCGTAAGCTGGTCGCAATTTAATTTTAAAGTTTGTAAGTAAGTACCGCCGGCGGGGCATGGAGAATTTGCATATTTGTGCGTTTAAGCTGAGGTTCCTGGGGGGTCGGCTGAGTGATTGAATTATTAACTGACGGGAGAGGCCCGCAGGTACCAGCTCGACGTGAGCTGTGTGCTACGTGGCTCGCTTGTTCTCATAATTGTTATAATTACCCTCGCGCTATCTCGTTCCGATAGTATTCATTTGCCGTAATAATCCACCCCTGTGCCGCTGCAGAATATCAATGACGCTAGACTGTTGTTTATTAGATTTATCGACCGTATTGTTATCGACAAACGGTTTCTAATGTGTTTGTTACCACTCATTAAAATCGTTACAGACAATAAATAAAAAACACTAGTGTTTTTTTTTGCGTATAAAGCTTTTGAGTTAGAGTATTCCGGGACGTAAATCTGGATGGTGCAGGTTCGAATCCTGCAGGTAGTAAAATATTTATGATATTTAAATAGTAAATCCTAAAGTACATAACAATACTTCGAATATACACAAAAAGTACTACCCATCACGAATAAAGTTTGTAAAAAATACAGGGTTATTAATAATTAGCTAACAAATTCTAGCAAAGCATTTTCAAATGAGAAGGAACGGGCGTAGTCTAAGATCATTGTAACTATAAAAAATAAGGCGATAAAACATAAGGGGATGGGCGATGGTGGCCGGGTGGTAGCATGAGCGCTTTACAATCTGACGGCAATTGGTTTGATCCTCGGCCCTGCACCAATGACTTATTTAGTACATACCTAAATTATGTGCAGTTTTCGATGCCATCGGTCAACAACGGTGAAGGTAAACATCGTGAGGAACCTCACCTCAAAATGTTCAAAGCCATAATGACATCACTTACATGCACTGGGCCAGCATGGTGGATAAGGGCCCATCCTTTCTCTCTGAGAGAAGGCCTGTGTCTTAGCAGTGAGAACATAATAGGCGGATGATGTTAATGAACGATTTTTTTAATTGGTTTTGTTTTGTAGTTTTTTTTATACTTCTTTTTTTTTGTTTGTCGCGGAACAAACGTTACGTATGATGTAGGAAAGCTGCCTGCGAGAGGTTGTTAGCTAATTATCAATAACCCTGTATGTTCATAAAACATTTTAACAACTGACTTCACAGAAAGTTCAATAAACGGGATTCATCCCCTAATTTTCCACCTGTGGAATATTTTCTTGAAATTTAATGGAACCACCCTAAAAAAAATAGGTTCACAATTGGTGCCGTGTAACATTCACACACAAAAATAGAGGCAAATTGAGAACCTCCTTTTTTGAAGGCTGGTTGAAAATAGATTTGACCGCTACCTCGCCTGATGATGAGCGATGATGCGCTCTACAATTACGCATAAATAATAGATGGATGGTGGATGGATACTTCACAATGGATTTGTCGCCCTGTCTAGCGCATAATCAATCAAATGGGCATAGCTATATTGTACTCCGTTTCAGCGGCTTTATTTATGGCGTCACAGGAAAATTTAAATTCGGTTCAATCTGTACGCGGAAACTAGCGGGCGGCGATAAAATTACTCGCCCCTCTTTTATGACGGGCATAACATTGGAGGACATAACGCGCCAGGTACTCCGAAGATAGTTCACGGGGGAATATACAGGCAGCCTCTGGTTGCTAAAGTTGAACCTTGTTTTGAATGAGGCTATTTCATCTACTAGTACGAACTTAAGTAGTACGTAAAAAGTTGTTCATGTGTTGTTTCGTTACGAGCATTGTTAAAAATATGTAACATTTCAAAAACAACTTAAATTACATACTTACGGGATGTATTTTTTTTTCCAAATTATTCTAGTTTACAATATTATAACTATCGCCTGCGGTTTTACCCGCTATTCTAGAAGAGCTATAAAGTTTTCTAGTTTAAAAGTAGCTTTTATTTTAATCCAGGGTATTTGCTATTTCCATGCCAAATTGTATATATCCTAAGGTAAAAAACCTTAGATATATCTAAGGTTCTTATATTTAAAAATGGCTAGACCAATTTCGATGAAATTTTGTGTACCTAGAGCGGGTCATAGTACCGTGCGAAGCACCCGTGTGAAGCCGGGGCGGGTCGCTAGTATATATGCCAGTATGTATAGAGATGGCTAGATAGATAGATTACTTTTAATAATTTGCCGATAAATCTAGTTCGACAAACTTTAGCTAAGACTCAGTTTTATTTTACGGGGTGTTAAATCGTCAAGTGGCTGCAAGGGTCGGGCGAGGGCAGGATTATCCCTCGGCCGCGGACCTGGACGCAATTAACTGCCGACATGTTTCAATTTACACTCGCAAATACGCCGACACCACCGCAGCTCTGGATTTAGTTGGCAGTGCTTCAGCTTGGGAGATCATTGCATGATTACGTCGGGAACTACGATTAGGTAGCTGCTACACAACGAGCCATAGAAATAACGAAAACCTGAAAATAGTTTGTTCAGAATCGGGAGTACAGTCTATATAATAATTAATGTAAGGAAATAATTTGGAAAACGCAATTTTCATAATGCCGTATACAGGGTTACGCATATAGACTGTACTAAGTCGAAAGGAGGTCATTGTATTGTTGTCATTATGAACAATTTTTACTATCGGACCAACCCAGAAATTGCGAAAAAATATCAGTTATTCCAGACGGGAAAAGACCCTGCAGTGGAAGGATTGAGCTGCTCATTATTGAAACGTACTTTGAGTAATCTTATATTGTACACCACAAGTAATACTTATCTAATAATAAGGTTAAAGATATTTTATTATTCTCGAAAAGAAATAAATTTCACTTACATGAGAATATAACTTCAAAATAAAATAAATATTGTTGTCGTCGTACATCAGAGGGTAAGAAACCAATTATTTTAATACCAATTATTTATAATAATAATGCGGTTGGGATTCGCTTAAAATATGAAATTTGTTAAAGGTGCTAAAAACTAAGCTATTAAACCCTTTACGAAAGCGAAAGCGACTTTCCATGTCATGAATCAAACGCGATACGTTGCAGAATACCTAAAAAAACGTTTAAACAAAAATATTCGTATTAATTGGCAATATCAATAATGTTTTTCGTGCCCTTACTTGTTTAGATATCGGTTTTTAACATTGATAATTATTATGAGTTTAAAAAAGATTTCAGAGGCATTTTGTATCGTAAGTATGTACTTTACTTTAGCTTTATTTCACAAACTTAAATAACATTAATTCATTAGCTTCTTAAAATTAAAAAATATAAAATAATAAAAACTACTAATTAATATCTAACTATTAAACTAATCTATTAAACCGCTACCAGTGGGAATTGTCCCCAAAAAAGGTAGGTACTTAAATTATGTCTAAGTTGGATTTTAAATGAATTCAAAACTTGAAACTTTAGCCGCTGCCTTCTACCGTCCCACTACTCTATTGTACCTCCACACCGCCATATTTATGCGGAATATAGGTCAACGTAAACGTATACAAGCAATCCATTCCCGTATGCGGGAAACACTGCTGTTTGTACCGCGAATATACCACCGTTAGATCACTCTAAAGCATTTTGAGTGAGACGTATGATTTACAAGATCCTTTCACATCCTTGTTAAGAGACTGAGAAAATTCAAAAGCAGAATGAACACTCTAGTCCTTTTTTTGTTTCATCACATTTCAGCGCATTTTTCTTATAAAAAAAACCGGCAAACATGCATGCGGTCAACCTGATGGTAAGAGGAAACCGCCGCCTATGGATACTTGCAACACTAGCGGTGTTGACGGGCATTTACCTGTGGATAGGATAGGAGCGATGATGACCGAGCTTTAGCATGTGCGCTGTACAATCTGACAGCACCTGATTCGATATTCGGCCCAGCACCAATGACTTTTGTAGTACTAAAGCCGGGTCCGCTGCGGCATGTTTTCGTGTTAGCTTATCCTTTCTCTTTGAGAGAAGGCCTGTGTCCTAGCAGTGGGAACATCATAGA
Source organism: Agriopis leucophaearia (assembly GCA_949125355.1). Classification (NCBI taxonomy): domain Eukaryota; kingdom Metazoa; phylum Arthropoda; class Insecta; order Lepidoptera; family Geometridae; genus Agriopis; species Agriopis leucophaearia. The sequence continues at coordinate 8,373,540 of OX421262.1, forward strand.
CTGATTGCGTGAGGTATTTACCACAATAATGACATAAAAACACTTATTACACGGTACTATTAAATAAATGAGGTTTTGGTTATACAATCAACCTTTGAACTTTATTATGACTGACATAATTATTTACTCTACCTAAATTTAAATGTAATATTCCATTGTCCCTAGTCGAATTTCATAATAGCCAAAAATTACATACCTCATTACTCGCGGCCTAACTGCGGGGACCGACGAATAATCAGGGCCGAAAATAATTCTCAACTAAACTTTAACGGGCTCAATTAGAGCCTTCCCATAGACATTTTTCAGGATAGATATCACGAGCAGACCAAGTTAAATGACGACACAAAACCAGTTTATTTTTATATCACATGCTCGTAAAGATCTATAGTTTATGCGGACTAAATCTATTTTTTAGGCTCTAGTGCATAAAAGTCTTGTTTGGGCATTAGTGCATAGAATGTTTTGTTTTTTAATTGTACGAAGATATTCAGATTGTAATAAATTTCATGTAGTAAGTTTGCCTAGGTCTTTAATAATAATCAGGGCTATAATTAAATAACCAGACATAATTTTTGTTGAATAAAAAGAGGTTTTGGCAATGTGACCAAAACATGTCGCCTCATTGTATTATTTTCCTAAAATTATATATTTTCGGGTGGTAATATGCAATAATGGCTTTAAGCCTGCCCAGAAACGGGAAAAAACGCTAGAACCTGATAGAAAATTGTTCAAATTTCAGTTTCGATTTTAATTTAAGAGATGGGAAACATTTCCTCACAATTAAAGTGAAAAGTCGAGTGTATAAAATAAATAAATAAATATCTGGGACATTTTTGCACACACGGTAATCTGACCCCAAACTAAGCAAAGCTTGTAATATGGCAGCCAGAGACTGATATACATACATATATATTTTTAAATACATACTTAAATAGATATTAACACCCAGACATAGAACAAACACAAATGTTCATCACACAAATGTTTGTCCTAGATGGGAATCGAACCCACGCCCCAAGCGCAGAAAGTAGGTTCACTACCAACTGAGCCACCGGGGCAGTCACCGGGTATAACTTGTAAATAAAGCCCATTTTATCCATGATCCTTTTATATAAACTACTATTTATATTATTTATTCTAAAATTACTTGTTTTATGCACTCTTTGTACAATCTACTATTTTATTGGAGTAGTATTTTATTAATGAATTTAAATTAGCACGCTCTATTAGCACGGCCAACTGCTTTCGAAGAGTTTTTACAGTTTACTGTAGCGCAATTTCATTTGCATTTTTTGTATTAACTTCTGACGTCTAAGATGACGGAGATTGAGCTGAATTATGCAGCATGCTAGTTGAAGCATTTATTCAGCTTAGGACAGATTACAGACATGCAAAGTATGTAAACTCGCGGTGTCTATAACCTCATAAACGTCTGTGAGCCTTCCTTTAATTTCGTAAGTCGTGAAATTATTTTTAAATTTGAATGTGTGGGAGAAACAAAGTCCATAGTTCGTTATCCGGGAAGACAGCTCGAAACACGGGAGTAAGTAATCCACACGGAAATAACAATGTTTTCACTTTGTTTTTGCTCATTCCCGCGAATGCTCCGGGGGGACAAATGGATACGACTGGGACCTTTGCCTTATTTACCGCTTGGTTTTCATAAAAGCCTCGCGCGCCGTTTTTTATTAGATTTCTCTTTTTCATTCGAAAGTTCATTTGCATTTTTAGTGTTGAAGGTGAATAGCACTTAAAGTTAGGTGTTTGTAGCACGAAGAAATTTTTGTTATAAATTTTAAAAACAGTTCTTGGTATTTCGTACCCAAAGGGTGTAAACGGGATCTTATTACTAAGCCTACGCTGTCTGTCTGTCCATCCTACCTTTTAACGGCTGTATCTTTTGAACCGTAAATAGATAACAGATAAAATTTAAACAGGATATTATAATGTTACGGTGGATTAACTAAGAAAAAATAATGTCAAAAAGCAAAAACTAAAGGCCATACAACAAACGTTTATAAACTTTTTTTTGCTCTAATGTAAAAACGGTAATAGGTACTTAGAAGCGTCAAACTTGGCAAGATTATATTTCGTACTCTAAAGTAAAACAGCAAATAATAAATAATGGCCAAGTGCATGTTGGTGACAAATTTATGTTAACCACCAAGTTAAGCAACGTCGTCGGTCGCGGTCGGTACTTGATCGTGATGTTGTCTTTTTGCACTACTTTTTTGTACTTTAGTAGCTAACAATTTTTAGGCGGTACGTATTCTCTCAGTACACGAGCCCGACACGCATTTGGCTGGCTTATTTTTTGGTAACTAAAACTTATGCTAATTTAGCGCAAAAAATTGTATTACAAAATGTATTCAGACCTAAGAGTGTCCCAGCTCAAGAATCTAGCTTCAACACAGAAATGTTTGAGCTTCAAATAAGATTCAACGATGCGTGTACACAAGAGAGTCTTTTAGAAAACTGTTATCATTCATGACGTCACGGAACCTATTTTCCAAGCTCAAGTTATTCTGTCGAGAAAGGCGGTCCTGTAAAATTACTTTTGAGGAGACCGCGCGCTTCTCTTGTCCTTTATCGCGTTGATAATACGTGTGATATATCACACCAAGACTGCATTGTGATCTTACCAGCAGCCTAATAAAGTACCCAATTTTATATAAAATATTATCGCGGGATCCATTATTTATTCATTTATTATCAACATAAACCACGGGTAGTGTGCAGTGGTCGTTACTATTCCCATGGTGTATGTAGATAAATCAATTTTGTTGCTTAAATAGTTTAATTAATGACGTTCATAATGCGAGAGCTCAACGTGATAATAATAGTTTTGACATTTATTCATTGATTTATTGGTGCACGTAATCGTTGAAGACTTGTTAATAAGGTTATACGAAATGGTGATACTAAGCCTAAGAAAAGTGGTCACTAAAAAGTGAGTACAAAGTGGGTACTAAGAAAGGTGGTCATTGTGATCATCTTTATCATCAACTTTTAGATTAGTAAGGACCAAACTTGAAATCGTGAAAAAATATAATTTCTCCGAGTGCGAATTACATTTTTCTATGGTACAGATTATTTTTCGCAATGTCAGGATTAGTTTTTTGTTTATTTTTAATTTTTACAATTATTTCCTTTCCTATTAGTACCACCATTCCGTAAAACCCGGTAAGTTGAAAGTTCGATTTTCATCTATGAAAAGTTACAGCTCTCTCTCGATAATATTTCTCTGACCTACTATTTGTAACCTAGATTAAAGATCTAGTCGGATAGTTTTTCTTTTGACGATTACCAAATACCTACTCCATGTTACGAGAATAAATTGTGGAAGAATAAAAACCAGTTTGTCTTTGAATGATTGAAAAACAGACTACGATATTTTTGGAAGAACATATTTCACAAACGGTACATCTAGTAGTATTTTTACTAATGAAACCATATAAAAAAGATTATATATCGTGCTTATTCAATGATATCGCACATAAGGGGGTGCTCCTTCTTCCACTTTTCCTTTATGGGAGCTTGTTGCCATCTTATATTTATGATGACGTAACCTACCTGACCCTGACCAGGGGCCTTACCCCTAGCTCGAAAAGTTGACCCGCATAGGTGTTATTTGTTTAAACGGTACCATCAACTACGATAAGCGGTAGTTATTTGATAGCCACCAAGCTTTGCTATTTTCACGCACACACGCATAGTAAAACGGATTTTCGTTCATTCAAGTTAGACGCTTTTAAACGATGCAGCTTATATGAGTTGGTTAATTTTAGGTACCTATCAGGTACCTACTAAAAGTTGGCTCGCAAAAGTGAAGCTAGGGGTTAGGCCTCAGGGGCCTTAGAAGAATCTATGCGATTTGTTGTCCACCTCTCATATGAGAAACATACATAGCAATTGGGTATTATCTTTAGAACAATATCGCAAATCGTATAAAGCAATTTTAGTATTACATTTAGTGTTTTGTTTCTTGCGTTACTTTTATGTTTTTGTTTGTGTTGTGCCTTAGTGTTTATTTATTTATTTAATTAATTAACACCAACATGATGCACATCATTACATTACAATGTAGGAGAGACAAGGCACAAGAAATGGACTAAACGTCATCACAATTATAGGTGCAGACTACATGCTTTTAGAAAAAGAAGAGGTAAAGTTCTGTTGTGAATAAGTTAGTACGTACATTATACATTAAACGTTCAAAAAGTTATATTTTTACTAAATAGAGGAAACCAGAGCCTTTGACCTAAATAAAATGAATGGACGGGCCCTAACCATTGAACTTGATCAGTAAAAACGAGTCAAAACCGTCGGACACATACTTCAACTCCTAATTATAAAAATGTACAGTATATTTGTTACAAAAAATAGATATCGGTTTTATTTGTGTATTTACACTTCGGTAAAGCATACGAATTCATAATTTTGTCAGATGTTTCGTTATCGCGTAACAATAGACTCGTGTTTCACTTCCTACGGCTAGAGACCGACTGAAACGAAGTGAGCGCTGGCGCTCATTTTGTAATCTTCAAAAATGCGCTTCTACTGGGCCCGTCCATTCATTTTATTTTGGTCGAAGAGTATAGCACATTACTTATTAGGTACAAGAGTTTGATAGTTTGCTACAAATAGATAAATTTGGAATTGAGCCTGCAATTTGTGGAATGAGCGGCATTTCTGAGTAGCTTTAATATGGGGTCCTTCAAAAGGGCTGTTAATAGAGTCTTTAAGGGTCAGCAACGTATCTGTGATGCCCATGGTGTTGCAGGTATCTATAGGCGATTGTGATTGCTTACCATCAGGCAGCCCGTCTGCTGTTTGCCACCTATTGCATTAAAAAAAACATAAAAAAAACTTGTTTTGATGCTATAATATAGTACGTATAACTTACTTTCACATTAGAATTCAAGTAGTAAAACGAGCAGCTTAGGTATCTTCTGACCCAAGTTTTCAATACTAAGCCATCTGTTTGAGATGAACCAATTCAGTCAAAACTGAATTGGAGTTATTCGACATTGATGGGAGTTCGCTCAATCATCCGACCTAAGATTTATCTAGAAAGCTTTGTTACTTGAGAGTCGTGAATGTTCCATCTAACCATTTGATACGAACATAGTTAAAATTGTATTAATTAAACAGTGGTTTTCACAAGATTTTGTATATAGTAAAAGTGAGGTTAGTGCAAAACAAGACGAAATTGCTCACGCGTCACTTCATCACAAAAAAGACCGCCAAATGCGGTTGAAACTATAGTCAGAGTAAATGGTTTAGTAATTCCCGTATAATATAAATAGCTGGACAAGAGCGTGTAGAGACGCATATGGTAAGAGGGTTCTGTAGCCAAAGAAATATTAAATAATTGAGCTCACATTGGTGGTTCAGAAAATTGTGATTCTATAAAAAAAAAAAATGAAGCTCGATTAGAACTAGACTAAAAGACTTAGCCATTTTTTTAAGATTAAACGTCCCGATAAATAAACAAGTATTATTTTTATGGTTTAACCAAAATAAAAACTACTTGGGAAACATTTAATGTTAAGATTATTTTACGACAAGGTCAGTGACCTAGAACTACACAGAACGGAATGAGAACATCGTTATTACAGTGTTATCGATTAAACTCAAATAATTGTGATCACAAAATGTTAGAAATATTTCTTAATGAAGGGTTTTAAAGTTGATTGCATAGATGTTAAAATTGCATGAAAGTTATTATTTTACAAAAATGTCAGTGACTTTAAACTACTTAGAATAGAACCAGAATATCTTTATTATAGTTTTATCGCTTTAACTAAAAAAAATGTGATCACAAATTCTTTGAAATATTTTTTTATGAAGGTTTGTAAAATATACATATGTATGTAGCGGGTACATAATTATCTAGATATGCATAGTAGGAAACAGGTCTTTGCTAAGGTAAGCTTAAAGTAGTAAAGTAGTACCAGGTACTGAAAGCCAAATTATAAAAAAACATCGATTTCGCAGTCCCCGCAAGAATCGGAGAATTTTTTAAGACCGATGGGCCAGGATCGACACACAATGGGTGCCTGATGGACGACGCAGTCAAGGAAGGCCTAGGAAACGCTGGCGTGACGACCTTGACTCATTCCGGAGAGGTTGGCAAGAGGTGACGAAGGACCGAGATTTATGGAAGGAAATGGGGGAGACCTTTGCCCAACAGTGGGACAGTATAGGTTACAAAAAAAATATGCTAATTTGTTTATGTTAATTTTCTGTTTTTTAAGTTACCCTTGTTTAATTAATTTAGAATAAAATAAATAAAAAATATTTATTCATTAAAATAATAACTCCAGCTATTGTTGATTCTTAAAAAATTAAAATCTCTTGAAAAAAATTCAAAAATTTACTACACTATTTTCAAAATTCATTCAAATGCATTCCTCGCCTGCATCCGCATCTTTTAACATCATTACCATAACGATCGGTCGATAATCATAGAAGCTACATAACTTTTTATATACGGAAATACCCGTTTTTCTACAATACCAAATCTAAAGGGACCACCTAGACAATTATTAATCGATCGACAATTATTATATTTCGCCATTTTGTAGCTAAACTAACCCCTTAGACATTTGAAAAAAAACCTCTTTTTTTTTCCCAAATATTTACAATTTAGTACACAAACAAACCCTAAAAAACCCGAATTTTCAAAAAAAAAGTAAAAAAATACCAAAAAATTTACCAGGCGATTTTCAAAATTCAAACGGTCGATCGTGTCTCGATAAATTCATCAACTCTTGGTACTAAGATCTATACCCCATCTCGATAGTCCCAAAATCCTCGCAGCTATGACTAAAAATACATCTCAGGCGATTTGCATCTCATAACATTTTCAATGGTAAAACTCATCTTAGATCTGATAACACATTCCGTACTCTATTCCTATCAAACTTCGCCTTGCGCTGTACAATGCCGCATATCGGCATCAATAAGAAAATGCAGTAAGTTTCCGTATCCAACTTTGTGAGTTTGTTGCAACTGTGTCAAACGTCTGAGCTTGGAGCCAACTAAATATTAATAAAGGATTTAGATTAAGTCAGCAGTGAAAATTGAAACATGTCGAGAGTTAATTGTGACTAGACCCGGCCGGTGTAGCGCAGGCCAATTTTGGAATTCAGGCTTCGACGGCTAACTACGAGCTCTGTGGGAACGCTGTTTGTTGATACAATAGTTTGTGTAGGGCTAAGTTAAATAAATATTAATTAGCGCACGACAATTACGCTTTTAGCTTGAATTTGTACCAACGGTAAAACAAAGTAAACAAGCTTGGTTTTCCATTACATAAGTAACATAGAAAAGTAATCTGTTGGCTCAAAAATTCAGGCACCAATAATATCTCAATAAAGAAAATAGTTTCAAGGGTTTTTATTATATGGATGTAAGTATATATCTATGGTATTTATGATATAGGGCGTATAGCATCTTTGATGTAAAATCCCATGCCTGGCATACAAATTATATGATTTCTAAATTGTGCATTTCATTGATTATCATAAAATAGATTGTAGTTTGTTGTGTTATTGATGAAATGCAGAAATTAGAATATAGTAAATTTTTTATTTTCATGTTCTAAAATATAAATCCGAATTAATCTTAGCTAGTTTTTAAGGGTGTCTACATCTACCTCTCCAGGCTGTGTTACAGGTGTCCATAGACGGCGGTTTTTGCTTACCATCAGGCAGCCCGCATGCTTGTATGCAGCTATTTTTATTTAAAAAAAAGTTTTAATTAAATTTGAAAATTGTCCTGATTGTACTTCTGCAAAATCTTGTTATTTAATATATCAATTTGTCAACTATTATCCTCCAAAGTAAACGTTTTAAGACTGATGAGTTTAGTATACCTATTTCACCTCAGAGACGTACGTTGTTTCTGATACGGAGCTAATTATCTTTTCTTCTATTTTCCCCTTCATAACAAGTGCCGTTAAGAGAAAACTCGTTATTAACAGGAAACTAGAGATAATCAAATCACGAAGCGAATGCAGGTAGGTATATACGTTTTTGTAACAACTGCTTGGCTTATACAAGTGCTCAAAGTATTTGCTAAAGATAATGTAGATAAGTGTACGAGTTGAATTCAATGTAGCGCTAGTAATAATAAAAATACAGGGTTACACTGAATGGCGGAAATAAGCCGAAAAGAGATTTATAGTAAAAGACCAATCATTTCTGAAATCGCGAAAAAATATCGGCTGTGTTTCGTTGGGGGCAATGCAATCAAATCTTATTGGTTTTACCCTAACATACTTCTAATAGTCGTATTGATTCGCGATTACGATTGGAACCTTTGTATTGTCTATGTTATTGTCTATGTAATTCGGATGACAATACATACATTTGGTACCATAGAACTAATCTGATGAAGACCAGGAGGTAGAAATGAAACTGTTTAATGGCATTAATGATACTGATGAATAAATGCATGGCTCTGGATCAGAGCCTGAGAGATGATGCTTGACGTCTTTCCGCTAGACTACTTATACTTATACTCGACTGCCTCGGTGGCTCAGTTGGTAGTAATCCTACTTTCTGTGCTTGGGGGCGTGGGTTCGATTCCCATCTAGGACAAACATTTGTGTGATGAACATTTGTGTTTGTTCTATGTCTGGATGTTAATATCTAGTTAAGTATGTATTTAAAAATATATATGTATGTATATCAGTCTCTGGCAGCCATATTACAAGCTTTGCTTAGTTTGGGGTCAGATGACCATGTGTGCAATAATGTCCCAGTTTTTTCGAGTTACTTAGGCTAATATTGATAAATATAGACCAAAATATATTTATTTTACACATTGCCGGTGGACCAGCAGGCATTCTATACAATGCCTGGGCATTGTATACATTGCCTAGGAAAAGTATGAAACGGACAAAAATATTCATAATATTTCATACATTGCCTGAACGCCCCAGGCATTCCATACATTGCCTAGGCATTGTATAGAATGCCTGAATTATACGAATTGCCGGTAACATATACACGCGTAGCCTGGCATAGAAAATCTCCCTTAAGTTATGCCGCCGGAAGATAGTAGAAACAAACTATGGTCGGGACACACCTAACAGATTTTTTCGCGAATCTTGTACTAGACTCAACATCTAAATAATTATGTATTTGTAATATCAATGAATGATCACAATTTTTTCCATATTCATCTTGAAACTTCAAGGAACATCCGACTTGGCACCGGCACTAGGGTCGCAACCCTCATCAAACTGGCCGATTAGCTGGATTAACCGGACAAATGGAATGTGTAATTATCTCCTAACTAATCTTGTTGCTCGACACATACATTGCTATCGCAACTTAACGCCCGAGTTATTGCTCTGGGGATGACTATTACTGTATTGAATGGTGGCCATGGCTCTAATACGGCGGCTACACTATTGGGATTCGGCGAATATTCGCACTGTCGCGACTAACCTGGCCGGGTAGTTCTTGAAGTATACACGATGTAGTGAACACGAATGCCCATCATCGTGTTGTCGGTAAATTCAAGCTGATCAAAAGGGTTTTATAAATGACATCTAGTTTGTTAAAGAATGACATTTGATTGAGAGCAAAATGTGGACAACCAACCAAACACCGAAAAAGTTTTTACTCTTGTTTTAAAGTTTATATTTTTTAATAAAAAAAAGAATTGCGATAATTAAAGAACAGCAGACCAGGATCTTGAAAATTTTCAGAGAAGATCTGCACGCGCCTATTTTGTTGCGGATGATTGGAAATATAAATTATTTCTTACTTACTCATTTATTGGTACAGAAGCTCCAGAGGTGCGGAAATATTTTGTAATAATTTTTAGTCGATATATTTTTATTTTACCTCTAACAATGGTTATGAGTATTTTTTTTGACTAACACAATGGAATTAGTTGCCCAGAAATAAATATTTTTGAATTTAAATTTGATAATGTGGCCCCAGCGTAAGATGACAACAACGATTGGGTCTCTCCTAGAACGATATGAAATTCGAAATCTAAATTAGAACTCGGAGTGTTATCTTTATGACTACCAAGTATTCTATGTTAGACTTACTTTTTACCTCTTATGAAGTAGTGTTTTTTTCAATGAATCTCTTTATTCGGTTGAATGTTTTGCAGATTATGTATATCTTATTAAAAATAATTAATTTATCAGCTAATATTTTTATTCTTTCTCGTTTATGATCGCATGAAGTCTACACTTATAATTGGAGACATTTAGTAAAATTTATGTTTCTTGCCTCCGTTATGCTATTCAAAGTAACTGGCTATCTTAGGCAAGTAATTTCCGTATAAACGAAATCTGTGAAAACCACATCAGTTTTCATGGTACAAATTATCAAATGAAACAGTCGCAAAATGAATAATAGAGACACTATATAATTCACATAACAAATATTTGAAAAACTATGGTGATAGGTTTCTTCAAGAGTAGACCGTTTTGCTTAACATCAGGCGAGATGGCGATTAAACGAAAGCCTATTAATAAAATAAAATAAAGTAAGTCTAACTATTCTATTTCAATGCTTTCGGATCATTTTCACAGAGTCGTTTGACGAAAACCTTAGTTATTCAATTATTTTGACACTAAACTTTTGGCTCAGATTTGAATGCTTCAAACACAATCGATAGTGTTTTTCAAACAAACCAAACAACGAATTCACGTTTAAAAAACTTAAAGTTCTGTTTACATTAACCATTTACAAATAAAATTTCGCTCCAAAATTTGTAAAAACAGCTCTGTTCGTAATTTAATTAGTTATCTTCAATTAAGTTAATTACTCCAATGAAGCGCGTCGTTAAAAGAACATCACAACGAATTACCATACAAATTTTGCCTACCTATAAGGTAGCCCTAGCGTTTATAGTATGTAAAATTGGTTACGCGGTCGCGCGACCACCGAGTGCTCTCAGTCAAAACTCCGTCATTACAATATTTCGTAACAGTACCTAAGGTTTTATCATTTGTTACCCATAATAAGCAGTATCAAATAAATTGTTAAAATTCATTTTCTTCGCAAATATTTTAAGAGAGTGAGAAGTCGATGGTTTTATTTTTGATACTGGGTGACGAGACGATCGAAGACGCTCGCAGGATAGCTCTTCCAGCTTGGCCATAACAGCTCAACGCCACTCAGAATTTTGAACTTCAACAGTTCAAAACCCTGGATGGCACATGTACTGCGCTCGTCGCCCCCAGATATAAGATGTCAAATCTCTGTGTGCCCAGTAATTTCGCTGGAAACATTGCCCTTCAATCCGGAACACAGTAGTGTTTGCAAACTACTGCTTGGCGGTTGAATAATTGGCAAAGGTGTGGTACTTCCCCAGGCGGACCCCTGTAAAAGGGTCCTACCACTACAAAAATGATTAGATATGATTTAATTAGTTATCATCAAAGCAACGCCAACCACACTGTTTCTATGATAAAAAAATTGTGATAGTTAGATTAAGGCAGCTTTAATAAAAACAAAATCTTGTAAGTAGGTACTTATTTTGTTATTTTAGTAGTTTCACATAACATGCCTCTTTTTATTGCGATTGTTTTATGCTTTTGGTTCATCAACTAAGAGTAAACCCAGACCAGTTTCACTGCGAATGTGAAGCGTTTAGCATTGGGTCTCTATTTATTTATTTATATACACTTTTGGAATTAGTCTTCTGTTCTTGTAGTACTATTATTTATTCTGGCTTAAAACATGATTATATTTAACTGATTTTTAAAATTCTTAAACTTGCAACTGACAGCATTGGAAGAGTCAATTGCATAAATCTAAGGTACTGATTTTCTCGACGCTGTAGAGCGCTCTCAGTCAAGGGCCATTCATCCGGTGTGGAAATAAACAAAACTGTCGAAAGCCAATTCATTTACATCCACACTTTATCCATTAACCATCTGTTTAAACGTACTATTTAACTAACGAAAACCGTTGATGCTAATGGCGTTTTCATTTCGGACGAAAGAAAATGAAAAAAATATATTATAAAAAAACTTTTACAATTAAACTCTTACTATTCATAAAATTTAAACATGTACGGTATCCATTGATTTAGGATAAAGGTGTTTTCCAATGCATAATATTCTATACAAGGTCTTCTCAGTTAGAAAAATATATGTCAAACGTACAATGTTTTTTTTTGCGTTATTCTGTTGTATGAGTAAGAATAAATACGAGTACAACTACCTAATGTTGTCATATACCTAGTCTTGCTTTTAAAATTAAATTTAGTCTATGCCTCGGATCGTTTACAAGGCGCGAGAGGCGTGCGGCGTTCAACCCGTGTTTGTTTAAATTACAAAGTGTTATATATTCATGAACCTTTTGTATCGAGTTAATTGCCTTGTTACATGTAAGTTGAACTTCAATTGTTTACCCTATTAATGACACGTAGATGTTTCTACAAATAGAATACATAATTATTGTATTGGGTGGTTGTAGTTATTAAGAATTTATTTCACTTTCACACAAAATAACTGAAAATAACTAACGTTTTTAAATTATTACAAAACGGCTTACATTTACGTTATGTTTATCGGTCGAGACAATCGAGTTTCAGAGCCATTAGAGCTTCAACATCAAGGAAATAAAATTAATACTACGCGGGTGAGCAAGACCGATGCATTTGCCTATGCACTGTTCGATAAGGACAGTGTATTGTGCGTAGTGCCTAAATGTTTAACACGTATCAGCATGTGAAAGCGAAACGGAGGAGCACCATCCAGTACCTGAGGCGGCTGTCAGGGGGCAGATAGGGGCGAAGGCGACAGCACGTGTGACGCGAGCCGCCGCAACCGAGGCCTCGGCAGATGTCACCACTAGTATCAGTGCGCAGGCGACCGTCTTCCGGTGCGCGCGTATTCCAAAATCGATTATATAGTCATATATGAATCGAAATTCAAATCGATTCATATATGTCTCTTTAAACAAGAATACACTTATAATTTACATTGACACCAGTGACTTATTGTGTACTTAAGTAAATTATGTGGTTTTCGTTGCAATCGCTCAAAAACGGTGAAAAAATACAACCTTAATAGTTCAAAGGCACTGTGTCAGCATGGTGGATTAGACGCCATCCTCTCTCTCTGAGAGTTGCCTGTTTCCGTGGAAACCATGATAGGCTGATAATGATGAATGATTAATTTTCATTTGACACAAAATTAAAGTATGAATAGCGTATTTTCTTTCGAAATGCTACAATACCGTAGTGCAACGTCTACGGTAGCTACGAAAAATGCTACGCTTATTGCTACGAACTCTACATACAATTTTGGGCCGGATAAAAAACTTGTTTAAAGTTTCCTTTACTGTGTTGTATTCACTTTAACCCAACTGCAAGTGAGCATTTACGCTACCCCTATCTACATAAATCGTAGTACTACACGTATTTTACCCTGTGTAAAGTAGAAACTACAACATTTAAGGCGCTCGCTGAGGTATTTTTCACCTTTCACCCTCTCGGTGTAGGTTCGGCAGCTTATGAATAAGATAGCGTCGAACTACTCGTTTGTGGGAAAGTCAACTTGAGTCATTCGGGTGCAGAGTTGGAGTAAGGACGGGGGTGGCGAATTAAAATAGACGAGTGAGCGCATCAAGATGAAGCATGCTTACATTAATTGCGCACCAATAGTATAACTTTTTGCAGCTAATTGGATAATTTGATGAATGATTGAACTCTATCCAAAAATGATAAGTCTGATACATTAGCTATTGCAAAAAAAAGTTCCAACTTAGGTACTTATTATACGTTTCATATAAAGTGTCAGTTACACTTAATACCGTCACTATCTCCAATATCCTTATATCAATCACAATGAAATCATCGCTGTCCCTAAAGATTCTCATAAATCCCAATCGTAAACTTGAACCTTTTAAATGTCCACAAAAAGAAAAATGAAACGCAGAACAAAGAGATTATAAAAGCAGACAACCAGTCACGTCGCATTGCCGCCTTGCGACGTGAAAACGTCCCGTGACAACGGTGTCATAAACAGACCCTTTTTGTACCTACTTGAGTCCGCGTCTGTGCATCATAGGTATTTCCTTAGGGCCTTCTCCGTGAGATTTCACGGTAGCTGATCGCAAGCGGAGCGGTTGAATTTTTCATAGGATATTATGGTTTTTACTAACTTATCAGTATCAAGATACTTCTAGGACCTTATCGACGTGAGCTTGAAAACGGGTTTAGGCTTATCTTTTGTTTCATTTGTTTTTGAACCTTCTTAAATAGTAAAAAGGTTTGTTATTTCTAGATAGCAATAACAAAACTTTTTACTATCTAAGAAGATTCATATCTCCTTATTATTTTTATCTAGTAGGTACTATTTATAGTGTGAGTTTGTAGAAGTTAACTTGTTACGTAAAATTTTGAGCTTTGTTAAATATTTTACTAACCTAGATTAAATACAGTTTTCTTAATATCCAGCAGCTTTATTTATCTATTAAATACTAGCAGCGCCACGCGCCATCCGCTATCATGCAGATATCGGGATAGCAAGTAACCAATGACTGCCCCGGTGGCTCAGTTGGTAGTGAACCTACTTTCTGCGCTTGGGGGCGTGGGTTCGATTCCCATCTAGGACAAACATTTGTGTGATGAACATTTGTGTTTGTTCTATGTCTGGATGTTAATATCTATTTAAGTATGTATTTAAAAATATATATGTATGTATATCAGTCTCTGGCAGCCATATTACAAGCTTTGCTTAGTTTGGGGTCAGATGACCATGTGTGCAATAATGTCCCACAATGTGTAAGCTAAACCTTACTTATTGGCTATACAATCTAAGCTATCTTCATTCCAAATTTCATTCAAATCCGTTCGCTATTACGGAGTTGTGTGGAACAAATATACTTACACACGTAAACTTTCGCATTACTAATACTAGTGTAGTTTACAAAAATACGTGGAACGTAACAAATGATTTTCAAATTTTGTAAGGACAATTTTACTGTAGTTATAATTTCTATCTATTTTTATCTAAACTTTTATAGTTTAGATAAAAAAATACCTATATTTTATTTTATTTTACTTATAATTTGTAAAAATATTTTTTCAGGTCGTTAGCCTTGCTAGGCTAGACTCTATTACCAACCGAATGATCAAGTTTTAGAAGCTCTTAAAACTAAAACACCTATCTTATAAACTGGGATTAAATACAAACGCTGTATTAGTTCTCTCAAATTAGAAGTCTGGATTTCTAAATGGATTAGTAAAAGACGTAGTAATCTATAAAGTCCATTAAAAATCTATGCTACTGAAACTCTTTAACACCCAAGAGAACCAGCCTAAAACTATTTAAGCGATTAATTAAAACTAATTTTTATTGTCGAATAAGATTTATTTCGTTTGCCCCATTTGGATTACAGTGACTATAGCATGTAACTAACTATTAGTGCCATTCAATCTTGTACTAACACATTGCCATTCGATATTGTATTAACACATTGCCATCCGATCTTGTACTAACACATGAATTAAAAGCGGACGGTGTTCATAAGTTTTTGCGCACGAACGCGCCCGGAAACGGCGCAAAAACACGAAGAGCTCACCAAAGTAAGTCATGTGTTGAGAGACAAGAAAATGTAATAAAAATATTCACTGAAGTTGAAAACAAAAATATGGGACGGAAAATGAGAACAAAGGGGAAAATCGCATCAGTTACTCCCGCGAAACCTTAGTTGAATATTTTTCGAGAGTTTATTGAATAAATATACATAATTTTACTTCGATGTCACCGAAAGCTTTACACTCGCGACACAGTAGCATTTGAATATATAAATATGATAAAGCTGTAGCTGATAGGCACATTAATTTATTCATGATTTTTTACCATGCTTTTGTTATTTGTTTTGGTTGTACCCCACCGTTACTGAAAAAGATCGCTCAGAACATCGAGGTACAATACTTATAGAGTCACAATCTTGCCAAAAATGTCCAAACAAAACTCGGCGCTGCTACGCATTGCGCTGACTTTTAGTTGTAAGGCAACCGTGATCCCTCTACAACGACGCGCGATGCAAGTGCTTCGATGCCATAGCGGACAAGCGACGTTGAACGCTATGCAAGCGATATAACGTTTAAATTGAAGTAAATATAGCATTGTGAACTATATAATTGATGTCTAGATATGTACAACGACGCTCGGACGTATTGTACCTCGATGTTATCTCGATGGCTCATAACAATCAAGTCGCCAGTTGTTACACTAGTTATAACTATTTTTTGTCCTATGTATCTATGTCTTATTTCTGGTGTGAACATCACAGCAGTCAAATTTCAGAGCAGCTGTGGGCAAGAATCAAATCACTAACAAATGGCTTCTATACGTCATACGACTACGGCAAGCACAGGCGAAGTTGGCAAAACGAAATTGACTTTAATCTAAAATAATGATCCACCATAGCACAAGATGCAGTGAAAGAAAGGATGGGAGGCCTTTGCCCAGCAGTAGGATAGGAAAAGCAAAAAAAACCTTTTTATATGAGTTTGATATCTACCTTTATTTATCAGCAGGTATCGCGTTGATCAGACACCAAACGCGACAGCTGGCAGTCTGGAATAATTCTAAAGCAATTTTATCGCTTCTAACTGCATGCGACTGCCGCTTCGCTCGGAAATGCTGATTGTTTTACGAGTCGCTTTTTCTGCGCGGCACCTGTTTGCTCTCACTTTGCTATGCTCCGTTCGAATAATTAGGAATCGTGGTGGAAATGCAAATATAATCTTAAGATCTGTAAAATATCTATAGATTTATAGATCTGTAAATATTAATTCTGGAAGGTGTATTGTTGCTCTGTTGTGTGAAGTAATAAGTAGCATCTTAGTTTTATGCTTTACTCTGCGATGATGTTACTGTACTTAATTTTAATATCTTTGTTAATTGAGACTGGTTTTACAGCTGAGATTGGAACGAATCGAAGTTTTCAAAGAAACGATTTTAAAAAAAGTATCCAGTTGGTATAACTGCATGGCGGCAACACGATACATGGCGATATAACTGCAGCCATTTATCACAATTTTACCATAACCAGTCAAATTTGGTTAGGTATCGGCGTCAGCGGGAATCTACGGAACTTTGTTTGTCATTGCGCCAGAATTATTCCAAATAATTACTATCGCAAAGAAAGTGGCGCCACACGTTGGTGATCTAAATCTAGAGCAGTTGATTTGAGGTTTGAAGGTTAGCCATGGTAATATAACACTGCGTTCGAGACACAAAGGTCACGTGGGTGACACAAGCCAAAGTCATCGAGGCTGTGTTACAAGTAGCATGCAAAAATAACTCCCCAATCTCCGTGTATTACCTGTGGGAATCCGATAAAACTATGTGGTTATGATTTAAATAATATGATTAGTAAATTAAATTCGTGTTTACATACCTAACTTGAATTGCTTCGCTAGAGCGGAAAAAAGACAATTGAAATGCTTTTTGTATTTTTTATTTCACAAATTATTTACAAATTGGTGCCCCTAATTATGTGTTTGTTGCAATTAAGTAGCAACAAGACAGTGACGTAGACATGTGTCACTTCTGGAATGTTAGACCTTGTTATATCTAGTTTTTTTGCCCGCGACTTCGTACGCGTAGATTTTCATATAAACTTTCAATCCTTTCTTTAGGGTTCCGTACCTAAAGGGTAAAACGAGACCCTATTACTAAGGCTCTGCTGTCCGTCCGTCCGTCTGTCACCAGGCTGTATCTCATGAACCGTGACAGTTAGATAGTTGAAATTTTCACAGATGATGTATTTACGTTGCCGCTTTAACAACAAATACAAAAAAATATAATAAAATAAATATTTCAGGGGGCTCCCATACAACAAACGTGATTTTTTTTGCTCGTTTTCGCTCGATATTGATAACGGCAAGAGGTAGACGCTTGAAATATTCTCTGAATATTTATTTATATATCCACTTTAAAAATAAATTATTACATTAAAATAAATTAATATTTAAGGGGGGTTCCATACAAAAAACGTGTTTTTTTTTGCCGTTTTTATAGATAATGGTACGGAACCCTTCGTGCGCGAGTCCAACTCGCACTTGGCCGGTAATTTTTTCCTTTAATGCGGAACTTGCGCAAAATAATATAGACTATACTTCAATCTGGGCATAGCTAAGCATATTCGTGAAAACCGCAGTTGAATCCGTCCGCATTTTATTCCAAGGGTTAGGAGATGTGCGTGAACAAACAAACAAAAATTCTAAAAACTGCCTTAACATGTTCAGCTGCATATTTTAAGTCGCCCTGTGTGAAATATTGATAGAAGCATAAAAGTAAAAACACCGTCAACAGTTTTCAAATCAAAAAGATAATGTGACCACAGTGCAGAGCATGTTTTGAAGTTTTCTTTTTGTCTAAACTAAACCATAAAAAAGATATCATGTCATGTCGAGATGATACCTACATCTCTGAAATTTGACTGTCCAGCTTCGCTCGTTCGATTTTTTCTATGACCATGCAATTTCTGAACTATGAATACGACCACAAATATATGGCTTTGGCCACGGAACCCTGACATATGCTTATCTTGACACGCTCTTGGCTAGTTATTTCTTATTTCGTGTGCATTTGTATGTATACCTTGATTAAAAGGCCATGAAATGGAACTACTCTATTTATCTGTTAAAATATCACAGTAAAATAAAATTCTTTCTTTATTATTTGCATTATCTAAATACATTGCATTGAATCACCAAAGAGGTTGTTAGGCCTATTTTTTATAACATCCTTGATCTACACGTTCATTCATTTAAGAAGGTTCCTTAATTTAAATAAAAAGTTTTAATCTGACTGATTATCTGAATGACAGTTGACAGTTTCAAATTTTCAGTTCAGTTTCAGTTGTCAATAACATTATCTTTACCTTGTAGCGTAGACAGAGAAAACAACCGTCTACGCCTTGGACACGGAACACTATTACGCCTTGGAGTAAATAGTGTTCCGTGACCTTGGACCTCCTTGCTTGAGGCCATGTGACGATCCTCATATTCCGTTTCGGGTAACGAAGAAAGTAATCATTGATTTTTTAATTTCTTTTATGTAATAATAAATAATTAAAATAAATGATATAACATAGCCTATTTTTTAATCTGGTAATTTCTAAGCATATTCGTGAAAACCGCATTTAAATCCGTCCAGTGGCTTAGGAGATGTGCGCGGACAAACAAACAAACAGACAAAAATTCTAAAAACTGTCCTATTGTGTTCAGCTGCTTATTTTAAGACGCCCTGTGTGTTTTTTTTTTGTTATCTCGCAATTACAGATTTTTTTATCTCTACGTTTTTATTATATGTATAGATATAGAAGATAGATATAGAATAGATGAGGTTAGAGATGCTTTAGCGTGTGCATGGTCTGTGGCGCATGTTGTATTTGTAATTGTTCAGATACGAGTAAGTAATACAATAAAAATAATAAAATTTACGTACTCCACATTAGTGCCGTGAATTCACGCACAAGTCGTGCCCTCCACATTCACGGGATGTTCACAGTCGTTCGTGAAACCCGCCGCGAAAAGGACGTAGAATCTGCTGCTGCAATAACTTTGTTTGCTGTGGCAACATATTACTATTTAGACGTCCAAAACAATTAAAGTTATTAAAAAGCGTTGGAAAAATAAGATGGTGGTAGGATAGTGGATAACGTCCGTACGCCTTTATAGTCCGGAGTAAACTGGCGCGGGGCCTTGAATGTGGATGTGTACGCGTGAACGCCGCGCGAAGGAGGCGCGAACCCTTTGTCGCGGGACAAAATACCGACTCTGATCGGGGAACAGGCGTGAACGCGCGTGAACTCCGCGAAAACCCTCCACATTCACGTTCACGCTTGTTCTCGGAGCTTCACGGCACTAATGTGGAGCCGCCATTATTTCAATTTGAGGGGGGGTTCGTATACAACGCGTATTATGTGTGAGACAAATCTTGCAACCGAATTTTAGACCAGTTATTCTCAACCGGTTGAGCTGAAATTTGGCATAGTTATATAACTTTAGTGTTAGTGCACCATCAAGCTGGTCTGATGATGGAGACAAAATGTAGACATAGTAACTCCTAAACGAAACGGCGTAACCCCGTCAGCTTTGGGTTCGTTGGATTTGTATTCCCAAGCACTTGGGTCATATCTACCTTCTTGATATGGGTATCAAATGAAAGGGTTTACTCAGAAGAATATGAAAAGCTTGTGAAAAAAGTTTTAAAATTGTTAATTTATTTCTCTTCCGGGGTTTTTTCTTTAATTCTAAGGCTAATGTTCTTCGTATGCCAGTTTGATCCACGTTTTCTTATGTACTAAGTGTGTTTTGGTATGTGTTACAGGTGTCAGAGAGATTGAGTAATGGAGTAAAGAGAAAGAACGTGAAGTGAACTTGACCGCGGAAGTAAGGTTAACCCAGCATAGATGGGTAAATATTGTTGTAATGTACAAGAACAAACACTTTTTTGTGCCATAGAAGGCTAACAAGCAGACGGGCTAGCAGACACCTGATTGTAAGCAATCACCGTCGACTATGGATACCTGCAACGCCAGATCACAGATACGTTGCCGACACTTAAAGACTCTACTAACAACCCTTTTGAAGAACTTCATGTTATAGCTACTCGGAAATGACGCAGGAAGGAGCTCATTCCACAAATTGCAGGTGTATGTGTATATGTGCTGACCGGACCGGCAAGCGATGCGACGAACACACCTCCACGTTCATACCTCAAAATCTCCCTCTTCTTCAAACCGCATGCATTAGAACTATACTTTGTTTGTTTGTAAATTGGTATTATGATTCAGATAGATTTTGCAGTCCCGCGTACTTAAAGTAAATTAACTTTGGAGTACTTTTAACTGAATATGTACGAGTACTACACGTACAGCGGTATAATGAACTGATAAAAAACTCTCAATACGTTCTCAAAAAACATATCATTGCACGGAACGGTAAAACCAAAAATAAACCAAAAGGGTGTCATTATACTTATCAAAACGGGTGTTCCTTCCTTTGGCTTAGTACCTCCAACTTGTGTAACCTTGTAGAATAGAATGAATATAGACGAATTTTAAAGGTTTTTATAATAGTATAATTCCCAGATACAGAGTACAAAATATACTAAATTCTTGTTACTTTAGGATATTGCTGAAGAAACATCAAATATACCTATTGAAGATTGAAAAATGTTCCATTCGTAATAAACAAATGTTTCTAAATCTTATCTTGTAAAAAGAAACCGCAGGGATTTAGGAAAAGGTTTACCGACAATCTATTAAAAGTTTATATCCCGGAGCAATATGGAAGTAGGTATTGCCGTGAGAGGCTGCTAATCTAATCCGCGGCTTTACTCGAAGAATAATGAAACAGCCGGTACACACTACGAACATAAAAACAGTAATGACATGGGTCGCGGACGCGGGAGCTCACGTTCAGAGCAACTTCAACCAAAGTGACCCTAAGGAACACACCTTTTATCTAAGTGAAATTGATTTGAAGTATTCATAAACATGCACTGCCTTATCAAAAGGCAAAGGGAAAGCAGTGACTGCAAAATAAAATATGAGTATTGGGCTTTATAAGGAAAGGGCTATCCAGAAATATATTGATATGGGCTGACAACCGACAAGTGTTTTTTGAAACAGTTAGTAACATAAAAAAGTTATATTTAAACTTAAACAATTCTAAACATAATTTAAAAAAAATACAGTTACAAATTAAATTACACTAATTCCAATGAAATTCTGTTAAACTCACACTTCATCACACTTAGTTGAAAATTTAATAGGCATAAGATTCCTTACTGTCGTTAGAACTAAACTGTTACCACACTTTCAGACAGAGATATAAATTTCCCTCTTGAAGATTGTTACGAGTGAAATTAAATAAAGCAAATACGAACACCGTTATGTACCTACTGAGCTTGAGCATATTTTAAGAGATTTATAAGCGGCGAAGCAATGAGAGTTATTTACAATTAATTTAGAATTATGCTGGTTACGTAATGTATTGGGGGAGTCAGGTAATTTGAGTTATGTTGTGTATTAAACATGCTTATGTCACTGAAGCGGGCCGGTTGGAATTTCTGTAGAACGTGAAACTTTGTTTACCATGATGGCAAATATGTGTTTGTTTGTTAGTGTGTTCGATTGTTCCTCTTTAACCGAGCAATGGATTGACGTGATTTTTGTATTTCTACATTCTACGTTATCTACATTTGCATTTCTACGTTGAATGGCCGTTAAACAGGGTACTTTTTATCCCGAAATAATATAAATTTCATCATCTCCATTATCAACCTTTCAGGTTCCCACTGCTGGGATACAAGCCTTCTGTCAGAATGGCCCATCCACCATGCTGGCCCACTGCGTGTTGGTAAACGTAATATATCTTTAACCTTTTAAGGTTTTTGGACATACTGGTGTTCTGTCGTTGTTTTTCTTTGCCAGTTTTAAGCGATGGCATCGAAACTGCACATAATTATTTAGGTACTCAATAAGTAATTGGTGCAGGGCCGACGATAAAACCAGGTGATGTCAGATTGTAAAGCGCACATGCTACCGCTCGCTAGCTAGGATATTCCCTCAGGAACCCTACATTGGTGATCACCAATGTACGGTTCCTGAGGGTTTGTCTATTGAATATCCAAGCAGATGAAACAAGTAAGTTACAAATAAAGCAGACATCAGAGGGAGTACAAAGTGCATTAGCACATATTATCGGACAACTTTTACCACTGTTTCTAGTGGAAACTCTATTAAAAGTTAGATATGTACGCGACGACGTGGAGTTTTGCAGGCTCCGTTCGTTTGCGTCAGGTGCGAGTGTGAATGATAGTTGTCTCTAAGCATGCGCAGTTACGAAATAGTTTAATGTATGCTGCAACCAGGCTGCAACTGAGTCCTGTTAATGTGGTCAGAGAGTTTTGAACAGAGGTGTAATGCACAGAGTGGAATGGTTGGCTTTGTTTGCGATATGTTTTAGTAAAGTGGCACGGAGACTGAATTTCACTAATGCGTTGGCAGTGCGCTGTTTACATCCTAAAATCATTTTCACAAACAAGTTTTCAGCAAAAAGTTTTTATTTATTGATTTGGTGTGGGTTTTGGTATTGGTTTGGTAGAGTATTAACTTCGGATCGGTAAACAAGGGAGATATGGTAAGGCAGCGTGCGGCTGCGGGCTCGCCATCGCCTTATTATAATTTGCGAGTGTTGATGTAAAACAGTTGTTGATGACTTTTTAGTCTTCAGGAAATATGGACACCAAGCTCATTGAAGCTCTTAGAGTAGAAAACGAAGCACTCGTGGTGTAGCTTAACCAGGTGTCAGGGCTTAGGTGTACGCACACATTCCGCCCGTACACAAGCATTCATTGCTTTTTTTACACGATAAAAAAGAACGTGACCTTCAAACCGCTGAACTGATTTTCTTGAATCATAGCTAAGAACAATCTAGATCGTCACCATAAAAAACAGACGATGTCACAGACAAATACACAGACACACGTGAAACTTATGACACTCCTCATATTAGGTCGGGGGTTAAAAATAAATCTTTGAATTTGAGTCTGAAGCTCTGTGCGATAAACCTGCCGGGAAGTTATTAAGCATTTTTTAAATTTACCTGGACCACTCACCGTACTCCAACACCGTACCACAACTGCCAAAACATTAGAATGAAGTCAAAAATATTACGCGCACACATTTAGCAAACCACATGCGTTCCCGACCCCTCTTTAATTAGTGCGGGAGTCAGAAAGGTCATGCGTTAATTGCGGTTCCGCCACGGAAACACGACTTAAAACCTTTGAGTAGACCCTTCCAGATTATTCTGTATTATTTATCATTTACCTGCTCTGCAACTTCAAATGCGCAGTAGCGAGGGCGTTTGTTGTTTCCTATTTGTGTTGGTCTCAAAAATATGGACGTAAGAAGATTTTAACCTATGATACTAGGAAAGTATAAAGACAAATTAATTTAGTTAATATTTGACGTAAATCTTTCTGTTTGCCATAAACACATACATAATATAATATCAGCAAACATGTATATTCATACATATATTACTATAAAATTATTTAATGATACGATAATTATTCAATAGGGTTCTTCAAAAGGCGACTTAATTGAGTCTTATAGGGTCGGCAACGTATTTGTGATGCCTCTGGTGTTACAAGTATCCATAGGCGACGGTGACTGCTTACCATCAGGGGGCCCGTGTGATTTTTTGCCACCTACAGCATAAAAAAAATGCTTCGGAGACTGAGGAGATTTTAAAAATTATTTTTATAATGTACTTACTTGGGCGTTATTTATTAAAGTGAATCTGGGTGTCTTCAAATCTCGAGTGAATTGGTTTCTTCTGAGCAAGCGTGCTCTATCGTAGACCGCATCGAGCTTAACATCAGGCGAGTTGACGGTCAAACGCAAGCCTATTACCGAATAAATAAAAAAAAGTGACAAGACGAGCATTCCTTAATAAAAATTACAATCTAAGCTCCGGCTAAGAAGTAATTATAATCGAATTTCAGCTACTAGGAAATCTATTAACTGTGAATTAGTTATTAAATTTTCCATTATTCTTATTGACACTGTTCTTTATAAGTGCTGTTTATAAACAACATTTGCACTATGTTCGGCGGTTTAAAATAAAAGCTAACTTATATAAGGGTTCAGTTAAAAATAAAAAAAATATCGAATGAATAATAATCATGTCTACTGACTTGAGAGAAATGAGAAGGCAAAATTATCTAGCTACGATTTAGAATAGAAATACTCATTTCACTGGACGCAATTTGTTTAGTTATGGATCTCTTCATTTTACATCGGGCAATTTCGCTAGATTACTTGACGGCGAATAGGCTTTAAAATTTTATTATTATATATTTTCAACGTTCAAATAAACATAAAGCGCTTATGACAGGTAATAAAAAAATCACGCAACAATATTTTTTTTTCCAATTTATGTTAACAACTTGTTTTTATAACTCAATATCTGGGGAGGCTTTACGATAACAGATTTACACATCAATTATAACTTTTGCAGCGCCTTCGCTTATCAGAAAATACGTTGTTCGAGTTTCAAATAAACTCAATGGTTCCTGCATGTATTATTTAATTGTTCGTTTAAAAAATGCTAGGCGACGAGAGTACATTTATGGTCAGGGAGAGTATAATTTTTATATAAGTTCTCATCAGGATTAACACACTATACTGGGTTACGCGGGACGAGTGTGCTATGCTTAAAATAGATGATTGAACTCCACTAAGTACATCACCAAAAACAACTTTTTCTATTGGACAAACCATGATTACCTATAGCAAAAGCTCCATAGAAAAATAGCACTCGCACAAAAACGAAATGTATGAAAATGGAATTAAATACCTAGTTTAGTTTGTACGGAACAGCTAATATTTATCGCGATTTGAAGTCAATCCCATCGTAAATGTAGCATCGGTATAAACCAATTTCACGATGATTTTACGATGGTTCAAACCACCTCAATGATACCAGCTTTCGAATAAAAAACGCGCATTCAGACCAGTCCAATCGTTTCGGAGAAAAGCGTTTACAGATATACACATACACACAACTTCTTACCCCGACTCATATATCTTCTCCGTTCCATCGTGGATAAAATAAAGTTTTTAAATACATATATACATATCCCGTCTTACTTAAAAAACTTCACGATAATCCTCTCGCAAACCTCTCTCAATTGCAATGCGTTTTAAGACTTGATCCAGGATCAACTTTTTTTCACTCATAAACCTGCATAAACCTATTTTATCCCTCTCTCAGATAAAATACCCACAGAGAAACAAAAATCATTCAGTTGGCGCAGACTATAGCAAAAATAATCGACTAAAATTCTTGTTGAACGAATAATGTATGAAAATTTTGATTTTTACGTCAGTGGTAATATGAATGTCAATGTCAGGTGTCAAATTTGACGGTACTCAGAGCACGCATGATCATGTTTAAGAATCACTCCTTGAACTAATCATAGAAATACTAAATGTAATAATAACAAACTTTAGTAATCGTCCGTAGCTTCCCGTCTATCCATTATGAGAGCTCGGAGCGTAATCAATTTACCAGAAAATATTTTTAACTCAATTAATAACGAATGTTTGGCTTATTCACTCGGAGGCAATAAATTTGTGTGTCCAATTATCTGAAATATTGAGCTTGAAAGTTCTAGGCTAGATAAATTTGCTAGTTTTTGCTCGTGACTCCACCAACGTGCAATGTAGAATATAGGTAGGAGTAAGTTTGTGATTTGTTTGTTTCGAAACAAGATAAAGGATGTTGGTAGTCAGGTTATAACTACAACGTTAGTTATTATAACCTTTTCCAGAGCCTTGCGTGGAAGTACCTAATGGTTATGACATGAGTGCTCGTTAAAAAAACATGCTAGCAATGTTTTTAGGCTAAGACAAAAAGACGGTTATTGTTTCCATAAATATAAAAACTTTTACTATATAACATCTGTTTTCTTTTTGATTTCAGTCTCAAAATTTAATGATGAGTACAATGAACTCTTTTCGGCTTAGCAAAATGCCGGTCCATGATATTTTATCTTTAAGTATATTTTTGAGCAGTAACCAAGTTTTTTTCATACATTGGTTTATTCATAAAATGATTTAATTAAACTTTAGTCCTATTCACCCATTGCTTGGGTAGTATGCTCAAAAATCTGCCGGTTGACTCTTGACCATGACCGATCACGTCTTGATATAAAGTGATTAAAAAAAATACAATGACTGACTTCAAGACTATACCTACATGTACAGTTTTAAACTAAAGCTGACCACGTCTACATAATACACATATATTTTTAGTTTTTGTTGACTTTTTAATTGAATCAATTACAATTAAATAGGGACCATCTTTTAAGAACAATCTACCAAAAAAAAAACATCAAATCTATGCCGATTGTATTTTTTTACCACTAATGTATTGATCATTTGCTTAATGTTATAGTTTCATGCTTTCTTGTTAAGTAGGTATAAAATAGTATTCAATTTAAAAAACCAACTTCAAAATAAGTAAAATACGCAATTTCGATTACTTAAATGACATATTATACATTTTAAAACAGTGTTTGACAGATTTGAACTAGTGTATGGTCTCGACATGTAGTAGGTTTCATGGTCTCGACAATGTTGTCATTTGAAGGCAATATTTTTTGGACATTTATAAAATACTAGCTGCACCCCGCGGTTTCACCCGCGTGGTGATGAAAATTGGTATGAAAATTGGTGATGAAAAATGAATGATTATGATGATACGGAAAAGCCCACTAAATGCGGTTGAATCTATAGTCTAAATATCCGGCTTAAACTAACCTACTTGAGTAGTTCCCAGAATAAAAACAAAATTACTAATATAATGTGGTGATAAATGGTGTTTTACCTACAGGCAGATCCATTGACTGTGTAAAATTAGACATCTGTAATTAGGAAATGTAAAGCTTCAGACTGTAGATTAGATAAATTTCAAGATAGAACACGCTGATTGTAATGTCTCGTCTTCGTAATTAAGCACGACTGGCATCAGCTGATTGCAGAAAATGTGAATTTGCGTTTTTGAAGAATGATTAAGGGAAATTAAGATTAAAACACGAGTATTTTCCTTTTACTATAATAACCCTTTTCTAATATATTCGTACTTTAAGCCAAAGTTTAAAAAAAAAAAACAAGGTATTAATTGCAAATTCCCGAATTTTGTAATTTTTTTCTAAACCAACCTAGTTTTGATCCGTACAAATTTAAGAAAAATCTAATCCATTAAGACATTTTTGAGTTTTTGCGAGACTAACGCATGTCAATTGTTTTTTTTTAATATCCCTACCATATTATAAATGTGTAGATCAAATACCTTCACACATGACTTCTAAGTAGAAGCAATACCTGATATTGGTTTAACTTGCAAAAAAATGCCGTTTGCGTGATTCAGGTAAAGTGTCGTATTTACCTATAATAGACGCACTTTTCATATTTGTGAAACTACGATCCATTTACACTCATTATTTTAGGAATTATTGAATACCTTATTACGTTTTTAATAATATTATTCGTAAAGTTTAAGCAAATTTACAATTTTTTCGCAAAACATCGTTTTAGTACGCAATCTATTTTCAAACTATGGAACTACAAATCTGACGGCTGTCAGTTTGTTTGTTTGTCCGCGAACATCTTTGAAACTACTAGAAGGATTTCAAAGCAGTTTACATGAATATGCTTATAAAATACCTGATTGAAACATAGGCTATATTAATTTATGATAATAAATAGTAAAAAAATTTTTTTTTAATAATTATTTATAACGCCATCTAGCTTATTTTATAGTAATGTTGTCGTAATGACAGACTTCTACTCGCAGACATGGTAGGTAGGAAGACTGAAGCGGCTGTTGCCATATAATCTATATGTAAATAAATATATAGATATTCGCCAAAGAACCAGAGTCACCGACATAGCTATTAAAATCTGCAAGTTGAAGTAGCAATGGGCAGGCCACATCGCTCGAAGAACTGTTAACCGATGGGGAAGTAGGTAAGGTTCTTGAGTGGAGACCGCGAACCGGAAGACGCAGCGTAGGTAGGCCTCCCACTAGATGGACCGACGACATTGTGAGAGTCGCGGGCATCCAGTGGATGCAGATGGCAGGATGTCGTTCAGTGTGGAGGTTAAAAGGGGGAGGCCTATGTTCAGCAGTGGACGTCTTCTGGCTGATGATGAAATAAAAACGAATCGCCGAAATGTATGTACCCGCATAACTTCCGATAGACTGCACCAAATAGTTTTTTTTGTGTTTGTTATTTTCAGGACAGCCAACTGCTTTTGAAGAGGTTTTACAGTTTATTATGGCGTAATTTAAAGTACGTTTATTTTTGTATTGACTTCTGACGTGCTAATATACCAAGATAATATACGACGGAGATTAAAATGAATACATTTTTTTGCCAGGATCAAACTTAAGACCAATAACAGACACGCAAAGTAGGTGAACTCGCGGCATCTAATCTGTTACTGATCTATGATTAGCAGCTATTTTGGTGGTGAACGAAAGCGGTTTAGTTGTTGGAAGGGTCGAGGCGCAGAAGGCGGGCAAAAATTATTTAGACATCATTGATTGGCAGTCTTTACGCGGAGTAATGTTAAATAACAGCGATTAATTATAGATACCGCTCCATGCTTCCTACTTACTATTTACTAATAATTCAATAATAACGTTTGTCATGCATGACATTTCGCTTGACTTATACCAATTTTTTTTCCTTATTGGCTCCATGGCTCCACACTTCCAAAGTATTTAACCAGTGAAAGTAATATATTATTTGCTTGAAATATATTTGAAACTATGGAAATGTCGGGATACCTGTATCGAGTCAGATTAAAACTAGACTAAAATCATACTATGACGATAGTATGACAATCCGCATTAAAATGGAGAGCAATAAATCTACAATCATGTCATATGTGTAGGTATTATCTATAAAATATTCAGTATAAATAATCCGATGGATTTGTGCCTATTTAAAGTTCCGTTCGTGTTCGTTAGTGTAACATTTATATTTGGCTATGTCAGTCTAATCGTCCGCCCACTAATTACTTTGCGCTACGCGTACGAAGTCGCGGGCATTAGCTAGTAGGTAATAGATTGATACTCTCTGATTCACACCAGGAACAATGATCTAAACCAGGGTAAACACCAAAAATTTGCACAAAAGAGTGTAACCCTCAACCTTGTCGTATTCATATCATCGCTCAGCTCCAGTCGTCACCCCTCCTGAATCGTTCAAAAATGCCGCAGCACTCGTCAATAGAGAGACTTGTCCGGATTATGCACGCGCCATTAGCTCAGTTCACGCCTTTGTGTTGGCCCCACTGTCTCCTCGACTCATTGTCATGCAGGGCTGCCAACTGAGGAACTTAATTACACGCGTCTGCGTCTCTCATGCCTATTATCTGGGTTAGGTTAGATGTTGATAAATTTAGCGATTTTGGAGTTCATTACAATTAATTTAACTGGAAAATATTGAATTCCTTAAAATAATCTGTAGCTTGGTTATGTTGCTTTGTTTATTTACTAAATACCTACTTTATTCACTTCAGCCATTAAAATAGAAAAAATAACTGGCCAAGAGCGTGTCGAGACACGTATATATGGTAGGATTCCGTAACTAAAGCCATAACTTTGAATGAAGGTTTTAAATAAGACCTATCAGTATTGTAAGTTAAAACTTTTTATGTCTTATAGTTTAGAAATTCAGGGGGGGGGGTCTGAGTTTTTGCCATTTTGGTGGGCCATATTTCGCAAAGGATAGACTTTATAAAAAAGTGATGTATCAAACCTTATCTTCATTTTAAAAGACCTTTTCAACGATACACGAGGAGGAACAGGAACAGTGAAAAAAAAAACATCCCCATTTCATATATATGAGAGCCACCCCTCAAATGCAATATGTATTATTTTTAAAATTGAGATCTATATTACATCTATGATTGTGCAAAGTTTCATGCACTTATCTTAATAGTTATAGAAGTTAGAAGGTTCAAAAAAAATCGAAAGGACGGACACACAGACGGACGACAGAACGAATTTATAAGGGTTCCTTGTTTTTACAGAGTTACGGAACACTAAAATGGGGAAAGTTGCATTATTATTTTTGTTATTTTTAATGACCTATGCAATGTAAGTGGGACGCAGGCTTTTTTGTTATATGCTTACACTTCGTACACTTTACATGTCGCTATCGTGTATTAATGATGACGTCTCCAACCAGGTGACCATTCCAGAACTTATACGAGTTTATTGAAACCTCTTTTTTATCAAAATCATTTAAGGCGTTTAGGCTATGGGTAAAACCAACCCAGTAGCTTACCGATAAGCCTAATAATCTTTGCTTCGACTGCTTATATCTGTAGAGAATAATATCTGTAGAGAAACAATACAAGTGCCGCATAAGATAGCTCATATCCGTTTGTTTTGTATACCGTGCACTGCACAACCCCAGCTTACGGTTAGTCTTGGCTTCAGACCAAAGCACGCGTGCTGTCTTTCTTTATCTTATACTGCCTTTGCTTTGAGCTATATAGTAAGAAACTACATTACGTAGGAACATCATTTATTAAAACTGTTTTACTGATGACTTGATGGCTTTATTCTGGGTGACTGACCGATAGACAACGTGCAGTCTAAACTGCTGCTTTTGCCATCAATGGCAAGAAAACTAACGAGCTGATAGTAAGCAATCACCGTCATTTATCAGGCGTATCTGTGACATCCGGGGTATCACAGACACATTGCCAACCTGGAAAATTGTGATATTGTTCTAATAATAGCTATAAATGGTAGTGTTTGACCATTTCACGTCATTTGCGAAGCGTTTGAGAATACTCCATCATCAGACCCTGGTGTATGGTTCCTACATATAAGTTGACTATAATCTCGTAGCAAAAACGATCGTTGATTTACATTTTTATAATCGATCTAATTTATTTTTATTTTATTTATTGTTTATTAACTAAAACGGCATACAACGCCAATTACATCAGTCAAGTAAAATATAAAACAATGCTAAAAGTAATAATAATAATTAATTAAAAACTATCACAAATGTCAAAACAAAATAAAATCAACTTAGTCTATAAAAAAAAAACAAGATAAAAAAACATAGCATGCACATTATAAAAATAAAATTCATTCATATTTACGTCAAAATTAAAATTAAAGGTATTACATTAAAATAATTTAAAAAATAATAATTATATAACTTGGTCCAATACATACTCTTCTTCCGTTTCCACCTTGCATGCCTTCTTCTCGCAGTACTTCAGACACTCGGACAAAATACGCCTCCATTCATCCGCAAACAGATCACATTCAGTTGTCATGGCAAGGAGAGAGTTGAATGCAGTGAGAACATGAGGGACAGGAGACACAGCGCGTGCAATAGTCCGGCATGGAGGGACAGAGAACAGCCGATGGCACCCGCGACGGGGACAACTACCAGGGTCAGGGACAAATAAACGCGCCAGCTCACTTAACAAATTGGGTGCATCAATTTTACCATGGAGAATTTTGCACATCAACGTCATCTGGTTTTTTTCTCGCCGTACTTCCAGGGAATTGTAACCCAGACAGCCCAGGAGAAAGCTGGTTGGATACAAATAGGGATAATAATGATACAAACGCTTGTATAGGAAACGAAGGAACACTTTCTGCACTTTTTCAATGAGAAGCTTATAAACTTCTTCATGGGGATTCCAAATGCACGAACTGGCCTCAAGTTTGCTACGAACAATTGCTTCATAAATTAACCTGACAACTTGGGTCCCTTTGAAATCCTTAGAATTTCTAATTACAAATCCTAACCTCCTATACGACTCTTTGGCTACGGTGGCAATGTGATCATTGAATGTCAACTTTTTATCAAAGGTGACACCCAAGTCTTTTATTGAAGTGGATCTAATAATTTCATACGAGTCCAACTTATACTGAAAGTCGATAGGGTGCCTCCTTCGAATAAAGGTCATGACACGACATTTAGATGGATTGAACTCCATTTTGTTCACCAAGCTCCATTCAAAAATTGCGTTCACATCTTGCTGGAGGTTCAGGCAGTCTTCCACTGACTTTATTTCTAAGACCAATTTTAGGTCATCCGCATACAAAAGACATTTAGAATGCATAACGACAGAGGGAAGATCATTGATCATCATAATGAAAAGAAGAGGTCCGAAAATAGACCCTTGGCTAACCCCAGACCGTGTATGATAAGAGTCCGAGTCGTACACACCCAACCTAACAAATTGTTTTCGATCCTTTAGGTAGTCGGCAACAAACCTAAGCAGTCCTGGGGCAAAACCTAGCGCACATAATTTCTTCAGCAAGTGATCATTATTAACTCTGTCGAATGCCTTGCGAAAGTCGAAGTATAGAACATCAACCTGGCCACCCCGATCCAAACTAGCTGAGATGAAATCGACAGTCTCCAACAAATTTGTGTCGACTGATCTTTTTTTCCTGAAGCCATGTTGTTCATTGCACAGATACTGTTCCACCTGCCTGTAAACTTCCTTGTGAATGATCCTTTCAAATATTTTTGCAGGTGTAGACAGTATAGCAATAGGCCTATACTCTTCGACCGATAATTTGTCACAACTTTTGGCAATAGGCATCACCCTGGACAGTTTCCACTGCGTAGGATAGGTACCCTTTGTCATTGCCAAATTAAATATGTGCCATAACGGCTGGACAAGACTTTTTAATCCCTGTTTCATAAACCAGGCAGGGACGCAATCAGGGCCAACCGAGCTGTTAGGTTTAAGACATCTTATACCGGATGCTACTTCCTCTGGCGTGAACTGGATTATATTTATATAATTACTGGTGACAGATCTATCTACCTTGTTTATACTCTCCACATCTAATTGAGGTATGTCAGGCAAGAATACACTTGCAAAAAAATTTGCAAAAGCCTCTGAGGCTTCCACACCACTGAAAGATTCTCCATTGTAAGTAACAGAAGGTTCGAAACCTCCTTTAAAGCGTAGTCTTGACACATGTTGCCAGAAGCCACGAGGGTTGGATGCCAGATTATCCTCAACATTCTTTAAATAAAAGTCATGCGCAGACGAAATGCGCGCCTTCAGAGAAGCTCTGAGATCAGAGAAGGCTCTATAGCATTCTGCAGAACCGCGTAGCCTCCATTCCTGATGTAGTTTTAACTTACGTTTCACATCATAGATAATGTCATTTGTAAACCATACGGGATATCGTCTACTCATAATATTTTTACGGTGTTTCCTGGGAACACATATGTCAAATAAGTTATAAATTATGTCGTAAAATTGATCAGTACATGATTGTACGTCGTTTGCCTGAAGTACATCACACCAAGAAGTCTCAGAGAGCAGATCGAATAAAAGATTAAAGTCACACTTATTAAAATTCCAATCTTTTCTTGGATTAATGTTGCTAGGCTCAACATGATCTGAACAACGTTCCGCATCCGTGAATATCCCAATATCTAGAGGCGGGTCATAAGGGTCAGGCTTTACGAAACCGTCTACAGACTTAACGCGGACCTTGCTTTTTCCAACTATCTCCGTAACCAAAACAACATCTAATTTTCCCTGATACGCATTCACCACCTCATTCCTCTCAGTTAAACAACAAAAAGACATGAAATAGCAGTAATAATTACAAATAGTTGCAGATGCGCTATTTAGATTAAGATCTCCTAAGATAATCACAGTGCCTTTTATATTATTGATAAAACTTTCCACTTTAGAAAACCAACGCATATAGTCACTTTCTGTGGCCCGGGGGTGAATGTAGATTACACCCACATAGAATTTTCGGCCCTGCCAAATAAAATTCGCCCAGAGGTCTTCCCCACAATCTGTTTCTAGCTCTGTTAGCCGACGCAGCACGATAGGTGCGCATGCAGCAAGTAGAACACCACCACCTGGAGTCTTCCTGTCGCGGCGAAGTACAGTCCATTCTTCAATAATAAGTTCCGAGTCTTCCACAGACATGTCAAGAAAGGTCTCTGTTGCCGCAACTAGGTTGTGTTCTGACAAGGCAAGACTGTTCCGCCAAAGCTTCAATTTAGTTTTTAAGCCGCGGACGTTTTGGTAGAACATATTCAGACAAGCAACTTTCTTACCCCTTATATTGCCAGGCTCCTGGCTATTCGTACGGGCCAACTTTTCTGGGAACGCGTACATGAAAGGGCTGTGGGTTTGAAGATCTCTCATCCCTGGCAGCTGAGCTTGCTGAACTGCGAGAGACCTTGCTGCTTGAATCTGTTTCTTCGGAAGAGGCATGTGATTGTCTTCTAGGGGGCCTTAGGTTTATCAAGGCCTTTATTCTAGCATTTATTGGCCAGACATCAGCAGATAGGCACTTCTCATAGTGTTCGACAGGAATTCCCAGCCTGAAGGACTTGTAGCTCCCCTTCGGCACGAGCTCATCCACAGTGCACATTCCCGAGGGACACAGCAGGCGAAGATACTCACGTATCTCTTCGGTTCCAGACTCCATATTCCACAGGTGAATGCATTTTCGTGGCTCAACAGCCTTCAGGGTGGTAACAGAAGAATCGGCGGTGCCGAAACGCGAGCCTTGAAGGCGGCTCTTCTTTTTGCCATCCTGGCTCAGAAACTGGGGGCTAGAGGTGTTCACCTGGGTTGGCTTGCGTCCACCTGGGGCATCTGCAGAGTTGAGTGGATGAGTCTTGCTCTTCTGTTGCGATTTTTTCTTGAGTTCTTTTGAAACTAAGGGTGACTTCGAGGGTGATTGTAATGACTGGGCAGAAGCTAAAGCTGGTGGCTGCAACTGCACTGGCGTGGGCAACAAGGACTGCTGGGTTTGTAGTGGTGGTACTGGCTGCGAAGCCTGAGTTGCCAATAATGAAGTTTGGGTCTGTGCAATTACTGCATATGATGGCGGAGACTTGGTTGTTGCCAGCGCCCGTGCTGGTGGTGTGGGCAGCACTTGTTTCATGTCTAGATGTTCAAACTTTTCCAGCTTAGCATGCAACATTTTCACTTCCAATGCATAGGTAGATAGCTTTGCTTCATATAGGCTTAGCAGGGTGGTGTGATCTGCCAGTTTGGTATCGTAAGTTTCTAGTCTTGTATCATAAATTGTTAAGATAGACAAAGTGCTACTAAGTTGTTGTTTTACGGTAGCCAATTCGTGGCGTAAGCCCCGCATCTCCGTGACCAGCACTTGTTCAATATCATCCTCCATCAAAACTGTAGCTGCACCTATCTTTTTCCTATGGGTCACATTGGAGCCTTGGATACTTTCCCTTGCGATGCATTCCGTGGCAGTCGAGACTATTTTTCCTGTGCGTGTCACATTAGAGCCTTGTTCATTATCATGTGATGGTAATTCTGCAGAGGTCGTACATGTTTTTTTTCTATGTGTCACATTCAGATCACGGGTTTTCTTGGAGGCCCCTACTGGGGTCATACTATTGTCACCACCCTTTTTGGAAGAACAAGAGCATTCGGGGCATATCCAAACATCACGGGAATCTTCTGTAGGCTTATTCCCGCTTGTACATAAAAGATGGAAAACCTTAAAACAGTCATCTAAAGTGCATCGCAAGAAGTCCTCATCAACGATAATGCTACGACAACCAGCGCACTCCATATTTAAATTCGCGTGCGGCCACAGCGAGCTACAGCAAAAATGTAAACAAACAAGTGCAGCGGGGTGACGAGCGACGGCAGCGGTAGGCAGTAGCAATTAAGCGCGGTGACTCACATCACACACCAAGCCAAGCCGGTGATGCACGGCTCGTGCGAAGATGGTCGCGTCGCAAACCGTTTTCGATTATTTTAAATTTAATTCACTGATATCTTCGTCAATTCTTTTGTGATTTCCACCAAAACACCACCACTGCGCGCGCAATTACATCGGCTTCAAAATTATGATAATATTATTGGAAGGTCATAACTTGAGACCACATTTATGCGAAAATATTTGCGGAGAAAATTAATATGAGGTTGCCGCTAAGACTCTCACGGACGTAATAAAGTCTGTGATAAGATAAACACTGTTTTAAACTATCACGGTTGTTCACTAAAGTTATATGATTATTTACGGGATATTTACCGTGGCAAGGTTGTGGAAGGAGCTCCCGATATTTCGGCGCAGTTACATGCACCATGTTCACGGGAAGACAAGAGATAAGAATGTGTAAGAAGTGAAGTGTGATAAGATGTCACAATACACAGAAAAAATATTTAATATAATATTATCAAAGTCGAAATAATGGTAAATTTTGACAGGAAAATACGGAACTTCATGCACGTAATCCCTATGTGTATCAATGTCCCATGTGTCGTTCTATATAAAATTTGTCGTCCTGTATTTGTCATACTGTTTTTTTTTTACGTTGCAGTGTTTTTTCGAGCCTTTCGTGACTTCGTTGAATGGCTTCAACGGAAGATCAGCGCTGTTTGGTAAACAGCATCACGCTGAGTTGATGCCATTTTTCTGATACAACTTCGCTACCTAAGGACCATATTGTATGTATGTTGTTATTGTTAAGTTGTTACAAAATAAATATTTCTATCTTTCTTTATTTCTAGCTCTGTAATGACAGAAATAATGGCATGAAAGGATCTTGAGTGGAGACCGCGAACCGGAAGACGCAGCGAAGGTAGGCCTCCCACTAGATGGACCGACGACATTGTGAGAGTCGCGGGCATCCAGTGGATGCAGATGGCAGGTTGTCGTTCAGTGTGGAAGTTAAAGGGGGAGGCCTATGTTCAGCAGTGGACGTCTTCTGGCTGATGATGATGATGATGATGAATGACAGTAAATTTCAATGGAATTTGGTGTAGAGATAGTTTTATACTCTGGATTGGGGCTCGATGGGAATGGGACGGAGCGAGATGGTAGCAGGACGAGAGCTGTGTACATCACTTCACTACGCGAGCGAAGCCGCGGCCAGAAGCTAGTTAACGATACATTATATACATGCTCAAACCTAACTAACGTTTCTAAGTAATGCCGTTAGTCTGAGTGTTTTTTTTAGAAGAATGTGAAAAAATTAAGTGCTATCTGATTTATTTACCTAATTTATTTCGATTGCCACGCTATCTACTTTCTCACAAAGGAAATCCATCTAAGGAACCCATTGTGGTTGTTCACTTATTTATAGGCTACATAAACAGGTAAGAAAAGGAGGAAATGAATCAACGAAAAACCATCAGTTTCTTTATTCATGCCAATCCAATTTCGATAGTTCGTGGTGGATAATAATATGGACCACATAATCGGAGTTTTATTCAATTTTATTTATAACAACGATGTTTCCATATTGGTTTTACGGGTCGAAAACGAATGCGGTCCACGCGTGGTAAAGCTGCGGATATGATTGTTTTGGTTCGTAGGTTCAATATGTCAATGAAAATGGTCAAATCGGCTAGTGGAATTAATTACTATTTTCAGTGGTATTTAATGTGTCTATTATTTGAATAATACTGAATGAAAATATACTTACTTTATGTGGTCTAGTTCTAACCTAGCGGTAACCTAAGTAACGCCTTTTTTTGCTACTCTAATCACGGAGCCCGCGGCACGCTAGATCGCAAACTCGCGTAGGGCTGCGTTCGCCGGTCTATTCTGCAAGCTAAGTGAACGCGCAAGTGAAGTACGCGCAAGTGAAGTGATAAGCTAAGAGAATATGATTTTTTCTTGCCTATTTCTGCAGATAAATGCCAAAACATCAAATTATAAGGATAAGGGACTACAGTCAAGGGTGATCACTCGACATTTGACATTTCTCTATAGTAATCGAGGTAACGCGTCGGATCGCGTCCATAGTTTAACTTCGCGTTCATAACATATTTCACCTATATGTAGTTTTTGTATGAAAAGTTTTGACACTTGTGTTGACACTTATTAAAACCTAGTCTATTTTTGTTTTTATTTTCGTTCCACTTACGTTTTCCCACTAAAAAGGAGAAAATAAACAGAGGCTATACCTTTTAGAATTACAGACAAAAAATGTTGTCATTTTCTGATGGCTATGCCTGGTGTCTAATGATTAGCTCATATTAGCAATCGGTAGGAAATTCGCTTAACATCAGATGAGTTGGCGGCTAAACGCAAGCCTACCTTGCAATTAATCTGGACAGATTTAGATGCGGTTTTCGAGAATATGCTTAGCTATGACCAGATTGAAGTATAGGCATGTTATTTTGCGCAAGAACCGGATTAAGTGAGAAAAAAAGGGTTGAAAATTTATATGAAAATCTATGCGTACGAAATCGCGGGCAAAAATTCGTGAAAACCACATTTAAATCCGTTCCGTGGTTTAGGAGATGTGTTTGGACAAACAAACAAAAATTCTAAAACCTGTCTTAACGTGTTTAGCTGCTTATTTTAAGACGCCCTGTGTGTTATTTTTTTGATATCTCGCAATTACAGTTATTTTTATCTCTATATATCTTTTTATTGTATGTAGGTATAGATAGATAATAATTACAAATCCTTTAAATAATGAGAAAATAGAGCGTATTAAAAATTCAAAAGTTTCCTAAGCCTCACGCCATATATCACTTACTATAAATTCTTTACTTAGCTACTAATACATTTTCAAATATCTACTGAAATAAGAACCTATACCTATCATGATACTTAATATCTGTACGATGTTGTGGCTTTTGTTAGCATCAAAGCTTGTTTATTTATGCAAAGGTAAGTAATCAAATTGGGACGCGTAACGTCTTTAGTTGTTGCTCTTGAGTCTGATGACTTTGTGCTGTTTTACTTCTATACATTACAACTTATACAAAATAATTATAATAAAAACAAATAAACACGTTTAGCTTTTGAAAGATTCCACTATCCAGCTCCAGGCTCCATCATCAGACCCTCATAACCAAGTGACAAGTCCCACTATGCACCTCAGAATCATCAACAGATCAGTCCATGATAACATAATAGTTAGTTAGATACTTGCAAAGTTTCAAATCAATACGACATTTAGAAGTAGAATCGACTCCTAAGGTTTATATTGTTAATCCATCATCATCATCAGCCAGAAGACGTCCACTGCTGGACATGGGCCTCGCCCTTTAACCTCCACACTGAACGACAGCCTGCCCGGGACTCTCACAATCAATCAATCAATAGTTCAGGCCTACCTACGCTGCGTCTTCCGGGTCGTGGTCTCCACTCAAGAACTTTTCTCCCCATCGGTTATTAGTTCTTCGAGCGATGTGGCCTGCCCATTGTCACTTCAAGTTGCAAATTTTAATAGCTATGTCAGTGACTCTTGTTCTTTGGCGAATATCCACGTTCCGGATTCTATCGCGCAAAGAAACTCTGAGCATAGCTCTCTACATGGCCCGTTGTGTAACTCTGAGTTTTTCCAAAAGGCCAACAGTTTCAAACAGGACCACATATCAGTCAATTAATGATTATTTGTTATTTTCTCTTTTTATCTAAATTGAAATTTAGTCAGTAAATTACTTATGTATATGTGTATGTATTTATATGTGTATGTTCCTCCTCTCTATGGACTATGAAATGGCTGGACCGATTTTAACGGGACTTTCACTGGCTGATGTTATAAAAAATAAGCCCCGCTGGTGAAACCGCGGGGTGCAGCTAGTCAAGTATAAAAATAAAATGCAAAGAGTTTTCTTATTCAAAAATTTCCGTTTGTTACAAATACGATCTTAAAAATACGTTGTTCCTGGCTTTCTTTGACCTAAAAAGAAAAAAGTATGCAGACGTACAAGATTTTTTACCTTAACACTAGAAACTTGTATAAGTAGAAATTTTCCTTGTCGACTCAAATGCCAGACCGATTAGTTTTATTTCTCCGTTATTTTCGTAATTTTACTACCTTTGTCAAAACTTGAAAAACTTGTCGTTTATTATCAAATTCATGTTGTTCATAAAAGATCGTCATTAATCTTTGTGTCGTAATTAGGAATCTAACAAACAGTCCAATGGCAGGTTATCAATGGCCTGATTCGGAACAGATTAAGACCGGAAATCGTTGCTGCTTCGCTAAACTTCCGAGAGATTTGCGATAGGCTGGGTTATTGACTGATGTCCATTGGATTATTATAGTAAGGACAGGCGAATGAACTTATCCGATGGTATAAACTCAGTGGTGCTAACAAGTTTCTCCGTTGGTGCGCGGTCGTTGTCGAATCATTCCAAGTCATTATTAGGAGGAAACATCTGTCAATATATATAAATAATAAACCGACACCACAAAATACAAAAAGTAGTGCAAAAAGACCTCACGCCCAGGCAATCACCTATTAAAGTACCGACCGTGCCCTACGTTGCTTAACTTGGTAATGAATAGAAATTTGTCACCAACTCGCTCTTGGCCATATTTTTTATTTTACTTTACTTATAGTGTGTACTATAATCATGGTAAGTATGATGCTTGTACATATTACCATTTTTACGCAATAGCAAATACAAAATATACGTTCAAAATAACGTTTGTTGTACGGCCCGGGGACCCCTTTAGTTTTTATTTTTTGACTTCATTATTATATCTTAGTTAATCCGCCGTAACATTACATATTCTGTGAAAATTTCAACTGGCTATCTTCTATTACGGTTCGAAAGATACAGCCGTTATAAGGTAGGACGGATGGACAGTCAGACAGAGAGACAACGTAGGTTTAGCAATAGGGTTCCGTTTACACTCTTTGGGTACGAAACCTTAAAAATTTAATGCTGTACGTTAGTAAGTGCATTACCTGAGAACGGTTTGTCTGACTTTGACTACTTTTTCATATGTTCTTAGTAGTCCGAATAAGGTTATATGGGAAATAAAAATGAAGCAAGAGTTACACTGTTGTCTGAAAATCCGAAAAAATCAGAGTTTTTTTTCTATTGGATTTTTGTATGAACTTCAAGACCTATCAAACAAAATTTAAATTTGGACAGGATAACGTCAATTGGGTCAGCTAGAATTTTTATTTACACACGAGAACAAACAAACATGTACTACAAAATAAAAACTCCGTCGAGATCACCACCGTGGTTAGCTATTTATATAAACTCGTATATATTATACAGGCACGCTAAGATGTGACGTTATTAGCCATCCGGAGGGCACATTTTTCAGGTAGGTAGGTACCAAACATGTCTGATATTTAGCTCGATGCCGATATTGCTATAAATAGTTCTCACAAATCTCACAAAAATATCAGTGATCTTGTGTATTGATTGGTTGAAGTTGATATTTTGATTGTTCTTTTTTTCAAACAATAATAAAAAGAAAATGCTTGTAAATTGTATCGTATCGATATGCATGGTGTAAATCGATTATTCGACGCCGCCTGGTAGCAAGATAGCTGGATTATTCCTTGCGCAGAGAATTTCATTGGCTGTTCAACGCAGGAATTCAATCCAGCCATCCTTCTTGGTTGGTATTTCGCCGCACGGGCACCAACAATTTAGATTTTTGTATTTTAATCTAGCGTAATTAAGGTTTTTCAACAAAGTAATTCTGTAAATGTGTCAATAAAAACTTTCTATATTCGCCTATCTGTAAATAAATGTTCTATTTACGTCTATAGCATTGCATACGCACATAGTCGGACGCAATATAGAGTTCTAAAATTTCGCATGGAGGTGGCGCCGTATAGCTGGGCGAAGCGGGGCTTTTCCACGGATCGTTGCATGCAGGTTCAAATCCTTCCAGTTTATGCATTTCATATTTCTACCATAACACCATAGATAAACGCTCAGTTTTTATTTATTCTGCATGAGCATTGTGGTTAGGCTGCTATTGAGTCGAGAATTCTTTGTTTAAGTTCAATATATTTATATTTATAATTGAACTATATTTTATGTATTTTCATTAAATGCGTACTGTGAAAATGCGTAGTGTGCACACTTCAGATTCGTTTATTGCCTAATTTATATCCGAGAGGACCTATTCTGGTTTCTATTTTCTTTGCGTTACAAAAATGCTGGCCTGTAGGTATTTGGGTCAGAGACTTAGCCATGCCATCCAGCAAGGCAACGCGGCCAGCATTTTGGGCACTCTGCCTGAAATTAGAGATCGTTTGAACTAGTAGTGTACTTGATTGAATAACAAACTCACCGGTTTCTTTTTATATTAAGATTCTTTTATTTTTAATGCTGCTGGTATTCCTTATAAATAAATAAACATTTTCAGCGTCCAGAATGTTCTTTGACAGACACGTCTCTTAACTTTTCTAGCTTGATTTAGAATACACGTAATTGTGCATACTAAACTAATTAGCTGTCATTCGCCGAACAATGCGTTGTCTGAAGTCCATACCACGACAGAAATTGCAGCTCAAAGTTAAAGTGAAGCTAATGTAAACGTTGATACAGGAAACTCACCTCACCGCATTGAATTGATAATGCTGCCACATTCAACATTCTGCAGTGGCATCGCTGTGTGCGATTCAATTTCAAATATAACCCCACCTACTTATGCATGGGTGTAATGT
The DNA here is from genome assembly GCA_949125355.1 of Agriopis leucophaearia. Lineage (NCBI taxonomy): Eukaryota > Metazoa > Arthropoda > Insecta > Lepidoptera > Geometridae > Agriopis > Agriopis leucophaearia. The sequence goes on from OX421262.1 coordinate 8,416,556, forward strand.
TGTTTGGTGGTTGGTTTGTCTCGAAGCAAGTGGAATGAACTTTTTGAACAGTGACTTATTTTAAAGTGGATTTTGCCATCAGGGCAACGGTTGAAAATGTAAGGTCATTGTATGGAAGACATGAGTATACTTACTTACCTTATTGTTTAACTAGCTGCGCCCCACTGTTCCACCCACAAGGTGGTGTAAAATGGTGATGGTGGAAATGATGAAAGCTAGCCTATGTGCCTATTACCAGGACATAAGCTATTATATTCCAAATTTCAGATCTTCCAGCCGTTTCTGCGTGAAGGAGTAACAAACATACACACTCACACACAAACTTTCGCATTTATAATATTAGTGTGATGTGATACTTACCGGCTTATACCTTCCCACCGTAACTAATATTATAAAAGAGAAAGTAACTCTGTCTCTTGGTCTGTTTGTTTGCTTTTCACGACTAAACAGCTAAGCCGAATGATATAAATTAGATAAGAAATTTGGCAGAATGATAGTGTACATCATAAGGACTGTCATAGGGTATTTTCCCCCCGAAAATGTGGAAAAACTGAAAAATTGGGGTAACATCACGGGTTACCTAACCTAAGTTTTGTGCTTAATTTCAATGTGTAATTAATAGCGACAATTTCAGAAATCATAACCAGTAAATAAGATGCAATTTCGTCATATTTCGTCATCGCCTTAATTGATTCTACAGCCGGCGTTAGGGCTTATTTTGTCGTATAAGATGGTAATCGCATTAATTACACTTATATCATATATGTACATGTGAAAGTTTAGATGGATGGATAGATGTATGGATGGATGGATGGATGGATGTTTGTTACTCAATCACGCAGAAACGGCTGGAGTGATTTGGATGAAATTTGGAATATACATTGCTTATGTCCTGAATTAACACATAGGCTACTTTTAATCATCATCATCATCACCGATTTTCATCACCACGCGGTTGAAACCGCGGGGCGCGGCTAGTATCATATTATATGTGAAAGTTTGGTGGATGGATTGGATGGATAGATGGATGGATGTTTGTTACTCAATCACGCAGAAACGGCTAAATAGATTTGGATGAAAGTTGGAATATATATTGCTTATGTCCTGGATTAAAACATAGGCTACTTTTCATCAACATCATCGTCACCGATTTTCATCACCACGCGGGTGAAACCGCGGGACGCAGCTAGTTTTTTATACGTGCTTCCGTACGACCTGCCGTAAAACTACTGCGATATTCAACCCCTGTAAAAATTTCTGCGATCTTTCCAATACACATCCAGGCACACCTATAATCAATGGATCTCTTCCTGAATGGTGCACAAATTCGAAGCGCTTTGGCAGTTTTCCAAGTGATATGATTCCTATGTGTGTAAATGTAAATAATTCCACTATTATATCCCAAGAAACGGATGGAGAAACAATTCATGAGCCGGTTCGTTCACAATACTCAGCTTCTGAAAAAGAAAGTACAGGAATCATACTCAAATAGTAAAATTTTGACCTTTGTAGCAATTTGTTTCTCAACTTGTTTGTAGGTCTCGATTTCTGTTTCATTACGACGCAATTTTTGTTAATAATTATTATATCATTTAAAAAACACTTTCGAGAGGTTAACTGGTAGGTATTGAAGAGCTCCACTATCCACTTCCCGTCTCCATCATCAGACATTTATCATCAAGGGTTAAAACATGGCAAACGAATCCGAATTCAAGCTCGTTCTATGGTACATATTCTAAGCATGAAACACTTTGCTTCCTATGACAATAATATATTCATCCAAGTAACAAAATTTTACAGTTATTTTGATTTAAAAGCCAAAATACAAAACCGGTTTTGATGACATTTCTATGGGACCAATCTGAATCCTTTCAATTAAACATATAATTTTCAATACAAGTTTATAAATTACGAAGTTCTGAGGTGACAAACATAAAGAAAAACTTTTTTGAAGTCGGTTAAAAAAGTATATTCAGGTCATCATTGAATTGTGTGTGGTAGACAGCAGCATCGATTAGCATCAGGTGAGATGCAGTCAAACATAGAAAATTTTAACGCTATTCACACACGCAACTACCCCGCTCCCCCCACGAACAGAGAGTGAGAGAGAGATGGAGTCAGAGAGAGAGACCAATACTGTCACTGTAGTAACCTTCAAACTCGTCCAGGGTAGCAGGTATGGGTCTGGGTCACCTGTCCGTCCCGTACATCCAAGTACGGTAATTATCAAACTTGCCTGCGAGCAGCGTGTATCGCCTCCGTTACTGCTACTAAACTGTTTTAATTAAACGTTAGATAATATTGGGCAGCTAGAAGTAGTTAACTGCTGTTGCTTGTATTGTTTATTCCCTAAACGAAATTATGTTTTTAAATATTTTATAAGCTATGAATAAAGTTAATTAATGAGGGTGCACAATCAAAAGTAAGTTTGTAAATGTCTTGAAGACACGTTTTAACTTCCTATCGGGGAATTATCGCGCTTTAAAACTGTAATTTTTTTTTACAGAACAATTTTCGCCGGACTTGCAGTTTTCAGTCATAGGAAGTTTTCAACCCTTCCAAGACCTTTTCAACGATACCCCACATGAGGAGGTGCAGTGAAAATAAAAAATATAAAATACATCTTCATTTCACATGTACCAGAGCCACATCTAAAATATTATATTACAATTTTTTTTTATTATTAAGATTGAGATCTATATTAAAACTGTAATAGTGCAAAGTTTCATAAACTTATCTAAAAAATTATAGAAGTTAGAAGGTTCTAAAAAATTCGGACGGATGGATGGAATGACAGACAGACAGACGGATGGACAGAACGAATTTATAAGGGTTCCTTGTTGGGCTAGGGCTATCAGATACCTCATTTAGAGTCAATACGTCATCAAAGCGAAATAAAAATCTGCCCAGAAATAGCTTGCCACTAAAATTAATACCTCTATAGCTACTCAATAATACATTTTGTGAATTGTAAAATTATTTAAAACGCATTAATATGCTCGCTTTCAATAAAAAGCTTTCAGCAATAATCGGCTTTAAGTTAACTATCGTATATTACTAATAACCTTAATTATGAGCGCTTAAAACATTGAAAGCATAATTTAATTATAGTGATTTGCGTCAGTGATATGAAATAGCTTATTTGCACTTTACTCCCAGTAATTTGAAATCATGAAAAATTATGACTCAGGTAAAAATATCTTCAGTGTAATTTTTTTATCCAACTGATCCAACAAAAGACGAGCAATCGCTCGCATGATGGTAAGGGTAATGTTTGCAAGGTATATTCATGTGTATCACTAGCTTTTGACTGAGTCTTCATCTGCGTAGACTTTCACATAAACTTTCAACCCCACTAATTTTAATCTTTTTCAAAATCCTTTCTGAGTGGATGTCTACATCCCATAAGAACTCTACCTGTCAAATTTCAGCTTCTTAGATCAAGTTGTTTTCAAGATTACGTGATGAGTCAGTGAGTGAGTGAATGATTGAATAGTATTTTGCTTTTCGGTGTTTGGTAGAGACAAAGAAAACAGATTAAGGCATTTTACTTTCCATAATCCTGTTTTTTTTATCATTTGAAAGTTGGCATTTTTAACTGACTTCAAAAAAGGAGGTTGGTTCTATGTTCCACTTCATTTTTTTTAAATATTATTTCACCGATTTCTCCGCCTGATGTTGTCCGATTTAAAAAAAATACTTTTGTTCAGTAGTGTATACTTCCAATTTGGTCCCATTGTCACCAAGTCAGGATCTGATGATGGGATCCCAGAGAAATCGAGAGTAACCCTCAAATTTTAAAGGCACTTATTACGTTTTTAAAATATTTTTGATGTTGGTTTTTAATGTGATCCATTTGTAGATATTATTTTAGCCAGTTTTTTTTATTTATGGCTTCGGAATAATTTATTTACTCATTGTTTGTTTTTAAAACAGTTTTACAGACGGAAGGTACCCATATCAAAGACTAGATCAAAATAAAAGCACCCAATCTTTAGAACAAGTACATAAAAAGTTATGTCAGTTAATATGTGAAATTTTACATATTAACTGACATAACTTTTTATGTAAAATGAGAAAAAAAAAAAAAAAAATAAGCCACATTTTTTTTGCCTATTTGTCATTTCTAACTGAACAGAACATGGCCATTAAGTTTGTTTAACCCTCTACAAAAAACCTGTATAATATATCTTTTTTCTTAAAATAACTAAGATGAACTTCCACAAATATTTCATGATCAAAATTAGCCAAATCGGTCCAGCCATTCTCGAGTTTTAGCGAGGCAAACAACATCAATAGATTTTTATATATGTATATAGATACTAGCGGACCCGGCAGAAGTCGTCCTGCCTGACCGAGTCCAATTGTATTTTCACACAATCCAGGAATCCATTGAAATATACACACAAGTTTCATCCAAATTGGTCCAGCCGTTTAGGAGGAGTTACGTGACGAACACACACACAGAAGAATTATAGAAACCTACTTGACAAATTTTAACTTATTAGAACACACTAATATTATTAATGCGAAAGTTTGTGATCGTCATTCAAATGCGTATACCCAGGATAAACACATAGTCCTTTATCCCGAAAAAAATGGATTCTTAAATAGTGTGTGAAACCGCGGAGCGGTGCTAGTAGGGAATACGGTGGCTGGAACATATACCTACTGCGATATTAGATTAGAAGAACATCATCGATATTGTTTTTACTGTTTCTTTATATTTGAACGTCTGTGTTCAGTCGGGTCAGGTGTTCGTAATGGTTTCTAATAACCTATCTCCGTTGCAAGTGCCTTTGAGACTGAAAATAAGAAACACGGTTTCTTTGTATTCTTATATTTCGAACAGAGCAGTGAAAAAATATTGGAATTGGGGCAAGTATTGAAGCCGTTCTCACGTTGTACAGTGGTACCCACGGTACCATCAGTATAACTGAATTTCGTCTGAATACATAGAAGTTCATTTATATAACTATAAGAAGAAGAAAAAAACAAGTGACTGAAATATAATCTATTTAAGAACATAACTGAAATGTTATTTTTGAGCCAGTTTTTTCGGCAATTTTGTCACATTTTTTCTTTTCTTAGAATGTGAATATTTTGTCGTCACCGTTCAGTCACCTCTCCCTTCCCCTCCCTATTTAGTTCACCTAATTTGCTAGTTTCACGCCATATTCACATTATGTAATGCACGATATACACCTAAGTATATGTAACGTGTGCTCTCTCTACATTCAAAAATAATTATTTAAAACTATGGATCCGGTCAGCACAAAAAATACCCGAATCAAAAACAGACTTGCCAAACAATTTTAAAATAAAAAGTCATAAAGTATATTTAATGATTCGGTATAACTTAATATTATCTCAAACATATTTTTTTAACTTACATTATTAATTTCTAGATTAACTATATTTATAGCTGGAATTAAACCTAATTATGAATAAATATTAATACCTAATTGAATAACTATTAATATGATAAATATTGTTTTATGGAAATTCTTTCGATTACCATAGCTCCGCAAATTTCTGAACTTTGTCCTTCATAAATTTCTGAGACTTATACCCATGAATTTGTAAATAAATGGTGTGAAACAATAAAATAAAAAAATTGAATTTCTTTCAATACAATACGCATAAATCTATGATTAGCTCAGCAAATTTTGATAGATAGATAGATAGAAAGTCTTTATTGTTTACACCAGAAATAAAAAATACAAACAGACAGAAAACACTTATGAGCTAGTGCCACAATTGGCGGCCTTATCTCTAAAAGCGATCTCTTCCAGGTAACCATTAAGAACATACAAATTTAGTGATGTAAATACAGTAATTTTTTTTTCTTACCTGTTGTTAAACGATGATGCGGACTACGATGGAGCACGCTTGCCTAGAAGAAGGAGATTCATTCGCGACTTGAAGATACCTAGTATTGCAACTATCAGAGAACACCTATTAAGACAGCGCATTCAACATTCTAGTAGTTAAATTCGCACAATAATAGTTGAATCACAGCTATGTCTTCGTGCGTTTTTTCGGAATATCAACCATAAAACGGTGTCGCCTTAATACAACACTGGAAACATTGAGTCTTGTTTCTGATAATTTATTTTCCACCACTGAAGCTTTATTTCCATTGTGATTAGTGCTCCAATTTCCTATAATAATCGTGAAAAGCACCCTGATTATAGACACGTAAACACTTGTTACACCGAGCAGAACGAGGGCATCAATCACAGCTGCGATAGGGGTGTCACTTTAATTTATTAAGATTTAAAAATTGTGTAAATTTGAGTAAGTACTATGTAAAATTCTGGGACATTATATCTGGGACATTATTGCACACACGGTCACCTGACCCCAAACTAAGCAAAGCTTGTAATATGGCTGCCAGAAACTGATATACATACATGTATATTTTTAAATACATAACATACTTAAATATATATTAACACCCAGACATAGAACAAACACAACTGTTCATCACACAAATGTTTGTCCTAGGTGGGAATCGAACCCACGCCCCCAAGCGCAGAAGGCAGGTGGTATACTACCAACTGAGCTAACGGAGCTGTCAAATGCCTCAATGGCCTCAATTAAAAATGAAGGCTCATCGGCCAGAGATATTACTTTCGTACATTTTAAAAGTAAAAAAATCGCCAAGTTAGTTTAAAAATGATTGGGCATTTAGAATAACTTTACAAAAGTTTTAAAGTAATTATTATGTTTTGTGTAGGCGAACGAGATCAGTTTTTTTGTGTTTCCTTTTCGAACTTCTCTATCGTCTTATAAAATATGAACAACTTTTATCATGGGTCCAGCCCTAAAAAGCGAAAAAATATCAGCTTTTCTGTAGAAAATATCATTTACACACAACGAAATGTGTGGTACAAGTTATGTTTATTTTAGTAATTATAGGGTTTGTCCCAATGCAGAAACTGTTTATATCGTCATCAATAAAACCACACTATATTATTATAATTCTCCCTTTTGGCTTTGTTTCATGGAACGTTGTATACGCGGGATACTTAAGAAGTACCTACAGTAATCATGTCTTCAGCATAAAAGCTAAAAAATATGCAGTATGAAAAACCTAGAGACAGTTCAAAGTGACAGCCCTGTCCCATGCTTAGATTGCCAGAATTAAGGGCGTTCGCGAGACTTCTCCTGTCTACACGAAAAATAAGGGTGATTACTCAACTCTTCTTGTTACATTACGATTGTGTGGAGACATTACATTATGTACCTACCTTTATGACGTTGACATGAACGACATAATTATAAAACATTAATATTTTGTGTAATTATGATGCATGCAACCATTTTAGTCGAACACTGATAGTCACTGTAGATAGATAAATGTCTGCAAGTGCATGATTTTGATTGAATGCTACGCCTTCGCGAACTCTATTTGTTGTGGAATACTATGTAAGTAATGAATAAATAAAAAGCACTGCTGTTGCCACAAGTTTGCCATATTATTCCGATTTATCAGCTGAAGATTGCAGTCTCATCTCAGCCCGGTCTTGCATTCACTTAATGATATCGTCTGAGAGCTTCTGAGGTCATTTTCGGCGTGGGGTCTTAAAGAACTTGGACCCCACTGCTTGGACAGTTTCCACCTGCCCATTGTTTAATTCGTCACAGTTCTGCATTCGGCTAGGCCCTGGAAGCGATTATGCAGTTCGAGTTGGAAGTCTTTGGGGTTTTGGATTTGAGCATGACCAGGACGGAGCGTGGACTTCACCAGACGAGACCTCTCGAGCTTGATGTTGATATTCAATGTGCCTCTGACAATTCGGTGATCGTTACCGGTTTTCACCTTGCTGATCACGGAGACATCATTGAACATTTGCTTCTTGGTCGTTATGATGAAGTCGATCTCATTTTTGGTCGATCCATCGGGGCTCATCCACGACCACTTTCTGGATGGTTGCTTCTGGAAGAAGTTCATCAAATAGAGTTCCTCCCTCTCCATGAAATCGACCAGACGCTGGCCCCTCGGATTCCGCTGTCCATACCCATATGACCCCACTCTTAACTCATCGACATTCCGCGTACCCACCTTTGCGTTGAAGTCACCCATAACAACAGTGAAGTATGTTTCGGAGGTATGTATGGCTTCAGATATCTCCTCATACAACGCCTCTACTTCATCGTCAGGGTATGTCGAGGTCGGCGCATATACCTGTATGACCTTCAGCGAATAACGATCGGTTATTCTGAGTATAAGGTATGCTACCCTGCTCGACACACTATCGACCTTAACCACGTTGTTGATGAGTGACCTGCGGACGAGAAAACCTACACCACCCTGGGACTTTCGTTCTCCTTCCCGGAAGAAGAGCATGTTACCGGAATCTAGAACTATCGTATCCTGTCCCTCTCGTTGGATTTCAGATAGTCCCATGATCTCCCAACGTATTTTACTCAATTCTTCCTCCAGCTCGATAATCTTCTCGTCAGTCCTTAACGTGCGGATATTGTGTGTTGCCAGGGCCAAATTTCGTGGGGGCTGATAAAAGATAAATTGATAAAACATTTGCAAAACCCTAAAAGACATACTGCTTGCTAAATGTTACTATAGCTTCAACGAGTATCACGCTATAGATAGATACGACGAGTGAAAAGTTTCACCTATGGCGGAAAATTCAAATTTCCAAGCTTTTTTTCCTTGTAGCTTGGCCGGGTTATTATTGTAAACGATCACGATATTTGCAAAAATCGGTTATTCTTTATCTTATCATGTAATAAAGGTATTTATCTTTAAAGTCTTTACAGTGTTGATGTACATTAAGGTAACGCAGCATATTACTTACATTTCTCCATTAGGTAATTTTTTGTATTTTAAACGGTTAATGGAGAAATGTAATTAATTATGTTCGTTACTGATAAATAGGTTTACGTTTTTGTAACAATAAAAAACTCTCCTAGATTGATGACTCGCAATTTCATCGACAAGCCAAAATCTTGCAGCATGTAGGTATGAAGATTAAGTGATTGATAACCTTAGTAACTGATAGTTAATTTTCCAGTCAATTACTTAGCACGTGACTGGCAATTTGTATTCATCCTATTAGCGAAAGAAATTGACCTCATTCTACTTGTGAGATTATCTGAATTGGAGCGAACTATTAAAGAACTTTATTCTTATTTAAGCATAACATTTTCATATGTATTTTTTTATAAATATCAAGATAGAAACTAGGTATTTGAATGCAAAATGGAGTACTTACCTATTAAAAGAACTCTCTTCTCAAAACTAAACTTATGCTCATTAGCGTACCACACTGAAAAAAAACCTGATTTCCTAAATTTAGGACGGAAATGTCATCTTGCCTTACAAATCCGATTCCTTCTTCCAAGACTCAGCAGGAAAGTCAGGTTTTTTTAGTGCATTTGTTTAGTGGTCAATAAATAGTGGTACGAAGTATCTTAATGAGCTTTACTTACCTAATAATAGAGCTCATAAAAATCAACGAATATAAGCCGTTTTGTGCCAAACCTACGCGGCATTGGTAAAGCCGCTGTGACTTATTGAATTACTGATAAATCTTCCACAAGCGTAAATTTTAGGTAAAATTAAGAGACAACACCTCATGTTCTTGATTTTATTTTATAATTTTTCGTAACGATCTGGATATTAACATACATTGTTGGAAGAAGTTATTATCTGTCTACACTTAAGTATGCGGAAATCACTTCATTTGCAACTTATTAAGGCATTTTAACCAAGATAATTTTTAAGCATTTGATTATATTTTTTCTGTTTAATTTCTTAATTTAGTAGGATTATATCAATCTAGGAAACTGTTATTGGTTAGCATATTAAAAATGTTCAATTCTGTTAAGCTAACGATAAACTACCAAATAGAAATACAAAGAAAAAACCTTAAAGTTGCAATTGAAGATAAAGCGTTAAATAAATGTTTAGATGGAAATGCTCAGCAACTATTAACTGTTTATTAATTGTTTTAAAATTGTTAACTGTTATAAAATTAACTGTTAATAACTGTTCATTAAATAAGCATAATATATATTTTCAACTAATATTGAAAATAATCATTACGGTAACAATATTTTCTATACATAGATTTTGTTGGATAATTCAAATTTATTATTTACAATTGATTCTCAATATGCTGTTTTTTAAAATGCGCAGCCACAGATATGAAAATTAAAAGTTTATTAGATGTTGATGTGATTTTAGGTATTTAATTCGTGTTATTAACCTACAGAATGTACTTCTGTTTATAATCACTGATGCACATTATTCTTTGTAAAAGTAGCTAAAATATTCTATTTGCACATAATGTCTTAAATTTGTAAGTATAAAATGACGTTTAAACAATTGCGGCCTAACTTAGCAACATTGGTTAAGTTAATTAATGCTTAAAATTGTTTATCTATTTTCACTGAAGGAAATTCATATGCGCGAAAACGAGACAGAGAAAATAAGCATAGATATAAAACTTAACTGACGTTCCTAAGTAAGGCTAATGCTGTCTTACTTAGAAACGGCAATTAAGCGTCTGTTATCTAATTTTCTTTATCTTGTTTTTGCGCCTGACAATCTTTCGGCGAGAACTTGACTAAGCTGTTTCAGATTAAAGTATCTAACCTTACTAAATAGGACCTTTGATGTTAAATCAACTTTATTTTGTCGCTGCAAAATTAGCCACGATTTTGAACTCCAAATTATTCGCAATGTACATGGCTCATATTAAATAATTAATTATACAATACACATTTCTCATATTTGTCATCGCCATCGGGAATATCAAACACAATTAACTATCAATACTGCTCATATTCGCCTATAATATAAAATATATACAACATTTTAAGACTAGTTATTATCACGTTACACGCCGATGTTACAACAAAACTCAGGAAAAGTAGAGGCCTAGATTAATTAAAAATATTCGACGCAATCAATTTACGGATAAAAAAGGAAAAAAGTAATTGCCTTTAATTAGTGAAAATTCCCGCACAGAAGGTAAAACAACGGTTGGGTACGGATAAATTATAGTAGAAACTTGAGTAAATGTAGTAAGGTTGTCGTGAGGGATATCGTAATGACGGGCCCAGTATTTGTGTTGGTAACTATTATTTTGCCGTCATTTGAGTACCATTTGTTGGCGCGGTCCGGAACCCGGTTGCTTTTTGTGCTGTCTGGAAGAGATTCTTCGTCTTCGTACGCGTCGGTTCCGTATTCATCGTCGGATGTCATACGTACGTCTGTGTATTGGTAGGCATGTCTGTCATTACCCGGTATTTCTGCGAACAAACAAACAGGAAATCATGAGAAATTATCCCAAAAATAACGCACTAATTCGCAAGCCGTGGGCTACTGGTTATTTTATTTCATTCATCACTGAAAAAATAATTAGAATGTGTTTAAAATTAAGAAAGATATAAGGCATTTTAAAGCCTTGCTGAGAGAGCACTATACTTAAAAATGACGTCACTTGTAAGTACGTTATATAAACTTCATACTGACATTCTCTTTGAGAGAAAAAGACAGAGCGTCCCTTCCTAATCTAACCAAAATCTTTAAACGTTTATATTAAAGTACAAATAAACTATGTTTAATTGTTTATATATCAGAACTTTATAAGCCGATTTAATTATTTATTTAGGTGAATCGAAGAACCGATGGGGAAGAAAGGTTCTTGAGTGGATACCACGAACCGGAAGACGCAGTATAACTAGGCCTACCAATAGATGGACCGACGACATCGTAAGAGTCCCGGGCATGCAGTGGATGCAGATGGCAGGCTGTCGTTCAGTGTGGAGGTTAAAGGGGGAGGCCTATGTTCAGCAGGACGTCTTCTGGCTGATGATGATGAAATTTATCTGTCCAATAAATTTACAGAGTTTACTCCGCAGATAACCACTGACTTTAAAAAAAACGAAATCATGCTATCAATGGAATAAAGCATATCTGATTCTTTAACTGAGGATTGAAAAGTCGGCCCTTAGAGTTTTAATTTTAAGTAAAGAGTTACAATATTACTGTTTAATTTCCTCGCAATTCATCATAAAACCCATTTAATGCTCGGCTAAACTAAAATGGCTTGTTCCAAACTAAAATGTGCACCCGTTCTGAAAATCTACTATTGTTGGTCCTCAACTACTTTTTACTCTAAATAATTGACGTTTTTTTAATAAGGTTTTTTTAAATGTATGTTATGCTTTTATCTGGTCAAGGTCTCCGACATGGGTCGGAGACCTTGACCAGCTAAAGTCAGTTGTATAATATCATTCGATTTCACACACCATTGCTTTAGGGTGGATAGCAATGCCCACATTGTGGTGAGCGTTGTACTCATAATACTATTTTTTAAGTTTTACAAATATATTTTTATTATGAAAGAGTTTTACAAATAATTTCATATTTGTACATGTTACAGATTTTATTTGTGTTCCTTTTTTGTGCGTACCTATATTTTTTTACTCAACACAATTATTTAATTTACTTCTTAATCATAAGTAATTATTTTATTTATTATGTTCTTATACATACTCAATGTAATTATATTGTACATAATTTTACCATACTTATATATTAGACTAGCCGCCCGCCCCGGCTTCGCACGGGTGTAAGCTCAGCCTTCGGCCTCGCTGAATTTTTTAAATCGGTATAGTCTTTTTTGGATTTATTTCGTTACAAACATCCACACCAAATACAAATTATTATAGTTTATTTCATTTCACGGGCCTAGCCCGGACATTTGGTGGGCACTGGTGGAGCTTAAGCTAAGAGGCCCTTTTCAATATAAAATATACAATTATGGAATATGTATAAAATTGAATATGAAACTATTGTACATAACTTGTGGATGGGATAACAGATCTATTGAATGAGAAACGGCACCTGCCTTATCCTGTCTCATCTCAAAATATATTTAGGCAGGTGATGACTTGCCACCCACTGAATGGGCCCCCCATAAAGGCTGCCGTATCTTGGCACCGGAGGGGCAACATCGGCGTGGGTGTCTTAGGGTGTAGAGGTGTGCTGCACTTTCACTAAGAGCTACTCGCGGCGTTATGCCCTTTAACACTTCCACCCTGAAGCTTAGGTTCTTAGCTCTTGCGGTTTCCACCCCTGGACGGCCGATTTAGGCAAGCCAGGGGTCAGGGGTCTCATTTAGCTCCATGGAATCGGGGTGCGCGGTGTCGCCACTCACCGACGGCTCGCTATAAAGCCGCCCCTGCGTTTATTATAGTTATCATTAGGGTTGGTAATAGTTGTAGTAGATTTTGATTATTTCTATTAGCTAGTTCCTTTGGTTATGGGAATTTTGTCATAATGACATTTAACATTTCCAAATATATATAAAAAAAAACAAATATAAAGGTACTCCGTAAAAAGTTTCTAGCCCCACGGGTAAAGAATCACACTAATATCATATTATGTATGTGAAAGTTTGGATGGAGGGATGGATGGATGTTTGTTACTCAATAATGCAGAAACAGCTAGATGGATTTGGATGAAATTTGGAATATACATTGCTTATGTCCTGGATTAACACATAGACTACTTTTAATCATCACCAATTTTCATCACCATGCGGGTGAAACCGCGGGGCGCTGCTAGTTAAGAATAAAGCTAGAAATTAAATACTAAGGGCCTTACTTAAAAACGTTACTCAAGTTGATCTATGCTTAAAACTCTTCTCTCAACTTCTCGCTGATGGCAATCGTCAGACGCGAAAACGAGACAGAGCAATTTTAAACATAGATCAACTTGAATAATGTTTTTAAGTAAAGCTCTAAGTAATTAGATGCTTACCGTATAATCTGATCTTGCTCTCTACATCGCCCAGCGAGTTTTTGGCAACGCAAATGTAGCTGCCGAGGTCCTCACGGCGTATGTTTTTGATAGTCATCGTCATTTCAGCTTCAAACATGGACTTCTGTCGCACCGTCATTTCGTGATGTTCCGATGGAATTATGAGTTCACCTGCTAACAAAAAAAAATATTAATAAGGGAAGAGAAAATCCGACACACAAAAGATCACATCAGAACGAACAAACACGTTTAAATAGTACTAAGGGGTATATGTATGTATTTCTAGATATAGGAAATAATTCAAGGATTTCTTTGTTATCATTATCAACAACTTTTACTTTCTGACCAATCTGAACGTTGCGAAAAAAATATGTTTTTCCGTAAAAAATTTCATTAACATTTAACGAAGTGTATAGAAAAGCTATTTATTTTCGCGATTTCAGTATTAGTGCCTAAGTAAAACTGTAAATAAATAAATATCTGGGACATTATTGCACACATGGTCATTTGACCCCAATTTAAGCAAAGCTTGTAATATGGCTGCCAGAGACTGATATGCATACATATATATTCTTAAATACATACTTAAATAGATATTAACAACCAGACATAGAACAAAAACAAATGTTCATCACACAAATGTTTGTTCTAGGTGGGAATCGAACCCACGCCCCCAAGTGCAGAAAGCAGGTACACTACCAACTGAGCCAACGGTTGATGAGTAAAATTGAAATAAAGATACTGAACTGAGGTTTAATTAAATATTTTATTCATCACCATTGTACATGTCGCCATCTTGTACGTATGATGACGTCACGTAAGTGATCTTCCTTGAACCTAAACATTAATCTCACGACAACTCATTTATCAAAATCGGTCGCGACGTTGTAGCTGTAGGTGGGAACACACAACCATACATACATGCTAAACAAACAATACCCTTCTCTTGGCTTTGCATTGCCATATGAAAACATCGCCCTCCTTTTGTGGCAACCGGTTAGAAAAAAAATTATATAAGAGATTCTGCAAATTCCATATTAGGGTATTATTATCACTAACAAACTCTATCTTCTTGGTAACTATCACGTTTTTGAATTTTATACTTTCGAATATTGAATTCGCGAAATTGATTTGTCGTTGAACTTTTTGAGGTTTTTTGGTCATACCAGTTTACTCACTATGTTTTTCTTCACCTGTTTTGAGCAATGACATCTAAAACTGCATAATATAATTTATTTAAGTACTAAACCAGTCCTTGGGGGATGGCTGAGATTTGAATCGAGTGCCGTCAGATTGTAAAGCGCTCATGCTACCGGTCGGCCACCAACACTCTATCATATAATAACATCATTCGATAATAAGCTCCTTTTTAAGGTTTCGTAGTACTTACAAGGAACCCAGCTGTGATGTCAAAAACTTTCAGATTACAAAATCTTTTTCATTTACCGTAACAACCTCATTTCTACAAAGTAAATGTTATTTAGACAGTAGAAAGGCCACAGTCTTTCTCTTGGGACTAGTTTCCAAGTAAATTAATGGACTTTTTTTTACGTTTACCGTACTTAATATAATATTAATACAGCGGTATAGAAAACACTTGCTTTCAAATTCAATATTAGAATTTCATCTTACCACGGCGAAGTTTTATGAAAAATGTAAAAACTTTGCGCAGACACCTAGAGTTTTATGACTGTCTTATAATTTGTTTCGTTTTTATCGTGGATGGTTCACCGGCCGAGTTAATAAAACGGCGTAACGAATTAAATTTTGTTTTTTCTATACCTTACCATGCATAGAATACCAAATACAAATCATTCCTTAAGCCGGGTTAAGGAATTAGTTGTAATGCGAATGCTCAGTCGTGAAGGATTTTTTTTAGCGTCGGTCTGCAAGTGTACGCACTTTGATATAAAATGGTTAATCACTGGATGAACATTAGTAAATTGAACTCTTATTGTTATTTGAAGTAGATATTATTTCTTTTAAGACATACTATTATTTAATTACGATTAAGTAATATCTATGATCCTCTTGCACAGAGCTGGAAAGACTTTATTAATTTAATTTACGTCTGTGGTCATAGGAGCTCGTTACCTGGATCTTTGACCCAATAATTGATAGATTTGGGCGAGGACTCGACGTAGCACTCCAGCGTTACGTCCGTGCCAAGCGGAGCACCCACCAGCTGGTTCGGCACTTGGATCACCGGGTGAACTACAGAAGAAAAAAACAATATTTTTACTTTTTTTACTAATATTATAAATGCAAAAGTGTGTTAGATTCTTAGTTTCCGTTTCACGCAGCAACCAAGAATCGAATGGATGTTATTTTTTGCATAAAGATAGTTTTTTTTTTATATATAGAATAGATCTACGTTTGGCCACCAACTCGCCTGATGGTAAGTGACGGTGTGGCCGAGGATGCCACACGTTGATCTAGAAGAAATCTATTTACTCTAGCCTTGAAGATGCCCATATTGTAGTTCTCAGGAAACAAGGAGGACGGCAGGGAATGTTGGAAGGTTGGAGATTGATATAGGATGAATTTAGAATGTTGAGTAACTTCATATCCCGAATAAATATACGGTTTCTGTAAGCATGTCCACGCGGGTAAAACCGCAGGGTCAGCTAGTACGCGATAAATGCGATTTATTTGGGGTATCCGTGTCCCGCTCAACTTTGTAATAACTAAATGGATTTAAATGTGGTATACCACATTTAAATCCAATCTTTTAACTATTCACGCACCCTATACTTACCATGGTAAAACAGGATACTTTTTATCTCATAAACTTCCCCATTGAATAGTTGGTATAAACAAGCGCCCTGCGGTAAATATAAAAATAAAACAAAATCTGGGTGTCAGTTACTCCTTACAACACTTCCCAACAGTCAATCATTCCCTATTTTCCTACCCTTAGGATTGTTTTTTTTTTTTCAATTGTATATGGGACCTAATTCAATGTAACCTTCCCAAAAAAAAACGTCATAATCGGACTGCTCAGTAAAAAGTTATGCGTTCACAATAAAAAACGAGTCTCTTCCTTTTTTTCGTTGGTTCAAAATAACTATCAACTTACAATGTACACTAATATGGATCCTCTTGCTGACTGTCGGAGGCACTCCATTACCCGCGATACACAAGTACGTGCCCATCTCCGAACGGGATATCTTCGACAGCTTCAACACTTCCCCTTGATATGTGAGAACTGTTGACAAACAATGTCTACATTTTCTTTGCACTACGTAAAATCAATGAACGTAAAAAGGTATTCATACAAAAATTACAAAACAGTTAAGGGGGTGGACAAATGTAGAATATGACTAATGCAAGATCATTAAAAAAACAGCTGATTAGACAGCTGATGGTGGTATAACCGCGACCATCTAGCTCAATTATATCCAGATGGATTTAATTAGGTATCGGCGCCTGCGGGAACCTACAGAACTATCTATTAATATTATGAAGATAGTGGCGCCACTGCTCTGATCTAAATCTAGACAACTGATTCGAAAAGGTTAGCGATGTAAGCGTGAGTATACTGTGACAAACAACTCACAAACACGTGTCGGTGTGTAGCAATTATTCATAACTTTCAAATAAGTAATAAAGGTTTTTTTGCTGTTGTTCTGAAATAAATAAATAAATAACATAAAATAAAAATAACACGCAATATATAAGTGAGCTTATTTACCGGAAAAAGACGCTGAAAAACTCGCAAGTAACAAAAACGAGTAAAAAGTAAGTATAAGAGTATCTCTATTAATTGGTAACTTTAAATATGACGCCCAAGTTACGACGACGGTACGTTTTACCAGTATGAATTCGAGCGAATACTCCAATCTCTAATTAAAAAGTTCAACAAGGCAATCTTTATGCGAACTCTCAAAGATGCGAAGACGTTCCTAATTAGCTTCACTTCCGTATCCGCGTATTTACGATCCTTACGCGATTTTCAATTGCCTTTGTGATTCAAAGAATTTGTATGCATCAAAGTGGTAATTAAGACGGCTAGACAAAATAAATGTCAAATACTTAACACAATAAAACCCGGGTAATTCCTTCGTGAATGGCATAAGGATGGCATTGTTTTTCTGAATATGTATAATACGGAGTTTGTGTGACCGCATTCGTGGCACCACAATGAGCCCCAACGCGACTGTTCGGGGATGAGTTTCGTCCAGTATTGTTTAAAGTTTGTCGTAATTAGTAGAGTTCTGCGTTGAATGGACTCCTAGGTCTTATTATGCGGACGCTGGGAGCGCTTGAAATTGTCTATTGAATGTGTAATGCGCTGTCATCCTCATTAGAGACTCATGTAGGACTTGTTGGCAAAGATTTATTGTTGTATGTTTGGGACTTGGTTGAAATATCTTCTCTCCGTATATCTCTCAACTAAATTGGGTACCTATCCGCCTCCACGTTGTCTCTCAGTGTGAGATTCTTCGAGGTGCTCTTGCGCTAATCGCTTTTTAGGAAAGATAATTCTGATATTATCTGGGTTTGCCAATCGTCCGGTCACGATTTCGAGGCCATATGAGGCTAACAGCTTTAGTATTTTCATTAAAAAACGCATTATCTCATTTGGACTATATCTCGACAAAAATAATAAAATTGTTGCCAATTCGGTATATAATATTACCCATTTAAAATAATATTATATTTTCTGCTCCTGATATTGATAGCATGAACCCAGATAACATCAAAAATATAAAGGAAAAATAAGCTGATTGGAGTGGATTAAAATGAATCGGACATCAAACGGACTGTTATTTCCATCTCTACTCAAGAAATTGGTTATAATTACCTAGGTATTAAGGCTTCAATTCCACAGAATAATTAGAGTATTGCTGAGGGAATAAGAATATTGCCCCTCAGGTAATTTGTAAAACAATCTCTCCAGTTGAGAATTCATTGCCGTTTTTAGTTACGTCATAAATGTATAATAACGTTTTGTTCTAACAAGACTTTAGTACTCTTCCGTACCTGTTTAATCAAGTCAAAGTACTAAGCATAACATTAAACCCGTAGGTAAGAACGTAGCTAGATATTTTGGTATTCAAATAAAGGTACAGAAAGGAGAAATACGTGAAATGTGTTTAATGTATACGAGTATGTTTGATGGACGTTCTCAAACCTTCCTTAGGGCTTGTTGAAGAAGCTAACTATAAGTACGTGTAGGTAGCAAGAACACCTTTGAACTGCATAAGCCCAAACCACTCATCTGCGTAGTTATTCCCGATATTTTTTTTACCCATTCTTCAATTTGTTTCAAACCAACTTTTTGTTGGTAGTATAACGCAAAACGCCTACTTGCAATGGGAGACAAAAACCCGCTAATGCTTATTAAAAAAAATTACGATGACACTATTTTATTTTATTTGTTTTATTTAATGAAAACAAATATGGACCTACTAATATCTATGTGAAATGTACTCATGGTATACTGAGGTATGCTAAGAATTTACAGTACAATAGGAAATCTAAGTTTTTTTTGTTTATATATGACGGAGTTTTGAAGTAGAATTTTTTTAAACACCTAAATTGAGAACCTCTACTTTTGAAGTTGGTTAATTAATCTAAAATAATCTAGTTAAAATAAGAATGAAAGTGAAGATACCTCTAACTTTTGTTCCCGATGGATCTCGTGCTACTATTTCCTGGCCATCCTCTCGTTTCCACATGACCCTCGGCGGAGGAACTCCGCGAGCTTTACAAGAAATTCTCGCGGTTCCTCCTTCAGGAACCATGGTGTCTCCTGAAGTTTCTTCAGGGATGAAGTCAGGTGGTATCACCACGTCTAGAAACCCCATCTGTATGCAAAAAGATACAAATTAGAAATCATCTAGGCTTCTGGGTAGAGTTCTAACTCTACCCTAAAACAAACAAGGAAGCCTGCCACCACTGACAACGGATTTAAATTACGAGTATTTATAAACTCTGAAAAAGTCAATGAGACAGCGAAAAATTCGGCGTTAGTCAGAACAAAAGGGGTTTTTCATCCGGCTAATCATTAGTTTATGAAAGGAGCAGGTTTATACTTCACAGAGATTATGATGAAATAGCAAACTCTAGAACGTGTAACGCGTAGCCAGCGATCTTGTCAACTGCTACGACATTATGGTAGCACCTGTGTGCTACAACAGCTAGCTACGAAATTTTTGAAACTACGAGATAGTTTTTTAAACCGACTTCAAAAAAAGAGGGGGTTCTTAATTCGGTAGTAATATTTTTTTAATGTTTGTTACCTCAGAACTCTGTCATTTATCAACCTATTTATTTTAATTAAAAGGATATACTTTCAGATTAGCCCCATAGAAATTTCATCAAAATTGGTTGGTATTTTGGCTCTTAAATCAAAATAACTGAAAAGTTTTGTTTCTCGGATGATAATTTATGATCATTAAATTTACCGAATTTGACAATTTTCAACGAATTTTTTAAAGTCGGTTTTTCAAATCGATTATTATTTAATTTATATTTGATAGATCTAGGTGTTTCTGTCATCTTTTATAGTGTTTTAATAAAATAAAATTACTAAATAATAATAAAAAATATTTTTATTTATAATGTTGTCAGATTTATTGGATACAAAAAATGGTATTAACACAGAATTTAATTTACTCAAATGTTACAACTGAAAAAAATATTTTCTTTGTCATTGTGAAATTGTGCAGTATTCATTTTCATGAAAAATTGAAAACAAATAGTTTTCTCGTGAACAATGGAGAACAAAGAACGAGTTCACGGCGAAAAAAGGAAAGCGAAAAACGACACCGAGTCGAGAGCTGCATTTGGATAGTATTTGTGTCAAATTAAGCCGCTTGGCTTTCCTTTTCGTTATCTATTTATTATCAAGTTTTATTCAAAGACCAAAAACGCTCATTGAGAGAGAGAGAGTGAAAAAAAGACCACAAGGCGTTGTTTTTTTTAAACGTCCACATCGTGAAATTCTTGTCATAGCACTTGTTGACCATGACGCGTTGTTGCAAAGACACAAATTCAAATTTATTTGTTGTCTGATTGTTTCGATTTACATGGGTTATCCAGTTAAGTTTTACAACCTATATTAGGAGACACCGCTCTTTACTTATAAGGCAGTTCTAAATTTAAAGTAGGTAGTATGTCTTATGACTGCCCCAGTGGCTCAGTTGGTAGTGAACCTACTTTCTGCGCTTGGGGGCGTGGGTTCGATTCCCATCTAGGACAAACATTTGTGTTTGTTCTATGTCTGAGTGTCAATATCGATTTAAGTATGTATTAAAAAATATATATGTATGTATATCAGTCTCTGGCTGCCATATTACAAGCTTTGCTTAAATTGGGGTCAAATGACCATGTGTGCAATAATGTCCCAGATATTTATATTATTATTATTAAAAAATGTGTGTATTTGTGTTTATGTCATGACTGAGTTTGTCACGACTGCTCTGTTTGCTCGTACAAGTTGTTTTAACCAAATAAAAATATTTTTATATTGATGGAGTGAAAAATGAAATGTTTTAATTATTTTTATTTCTATTCAGCAAAAAGAGCTCTTACGGATTGCTGCTTTACTGCAGAGTAAGTGTTCCAGAAATAACTGACCACATAGCGAATTTCATGTCGTGGATTTCATGAGAATCGACTACAACCTGTTGTGGCTATGAAGAAAAGCCATGACTCGTTCTGAGCTTTACTTGACAACCACGACACGATGGACAGGCAGCATTAATAAAATGTCGTATGTATTTTGCCTTCTCAAATAATTTATTTGCGCTCAAAACACGAAATTTGAATAACCAGGACAGGTAATATGTCGAACAAGTAAGGTATTCTTTAAATACAATTTTCCGAGTAAAAAAAAAACCGCAAGAAGCGTCTACAAGACCGTTCCCACAAACTGGCCTCTACGTATCAAAAGAGCAAAACTTCTCGCTCAGAAAGTAACAAATTGTCGAAATTGAATTCCATCAAGTCACCCCCTCAATTCTGTTGGCCGTTATGTCTAATGGATGCGATGAGTGCTCTCCGCTCGTCACCGTCGCATGATTGTACCTTGTATGAACGCTTATTTGTTCACTCTATACAGATGTCAGACGACATTGTCTGTCTTTTTAACCTTTGGATGGTTTAGTTAAATTCAATTGCATTTTGTGGCTTATGAAATGAATTTCTGGCTGTTGGATTGACATTGAGCAAAGACGGCCATTTAGTATTTTAGCTAGTTTTTAGAAAGTAAGTCGAGTCGAGTGTCTTTATTTTGTTTAACTAGTGTTTTGCCCACTTTGTAATCAGTTGTAAATCTACTTATATGTATAGGTACTGGGCTACGCGAAAATGGTGTACTAAGCTGAAATAGATCCATAGTAACCAACAACTTTTACTATGAGAGTCACTCTGAAATATCGAATAAAATCAGCTTTTCCAAAGAAAACAGTCATTCACACACGACATAATGTATAGAATAACTGTAATTTTTTCTCAATTTCAGGGTTAGTTCCATTGTAAACATTTGTTCATAATGATGGGTACTGGACCACTTTTGGCTTAGTACAGTAGTTAGAGCGCGGCCTTAATTTCAGGACGATGGTTTTATGCACAGAAAAGAAAAAAAAATCTCACTTCAGTGGTTTTATGTGTGTTAGTGAAAGACCGGGCTGTGTAGCGGGTCATTTGTCCAGCAGTTTTAATGTGGGCTAATGATGATAATGACGATTTTCTTTTTCCCCGAACTCGTATATATTCAGCAACTTTTGTCGCATTTATTATCCATATTTATGACTTATTATTCACTGTGGCTGATAGATTGAACATGCTATAAGATTTTGGTTCTTACCTGACTCTTCATAGGGTCTGTATTAATTTGGCACATGTACTGTCCCCGGTCTTCTTCTTGAACACTCTTTATGTGCAGATACCAGGTGGAGTGGTCACTGTGGGAGACTGAGACTCGTGGGTTGTGTGTGATCACGTGCTCGTGGATTGCCTGGATCGCCTTCGTGTCTGCTTTCACCCAGCCTACCTGGGAAGTTATAATAATAAGTAAAAGTCGTAACAGATATGCCAATTAGGCTGACGAACCGCCGTCTCACCAACGCTAGAAGCTAGGCTAGAAAGAGAAAATTTTCTCTTTCTATCCCGTTGGTCAGATGGCGGTTCGTCAGCCAAGTTGACGTGTCTGTTACGGCTCTAAGTACATAATAGTTCTTACCGAACTAACTCCGTCAAAACAATGATTAATTTTGAAGGAGCGCGCCTTTATAACTAAATACGCTCGGAAATTAAAAATAAAAACTCGTTCAAAACATTTAAAATGCGACTTGCTGAGAATGTTATCACATCGAAAATATCAAGCAAATGTGTTGGACCGCTAATTAGATGGATGTGTGATGCAGTTATATTACTTTATTCTACGTGTTGTAATGTTTATTGAGTTATTTTTGCGACGACGAAATGTATAAATTTATTGATAGCAGTGTCTTTGATATCTATGTAATAGGGTGAATACTGTCTCAATCCACGTCATGAAATCACCTTTCTATGCAATAAAATTATGCTTTTCGCATTCTTAAAAAGAAAGCACGTTATTGCAACGCGTGGCAGGCATGTTCGCTGATGCTGATGCACATGATTTCTTTGCCGTCATCAGATTCTGAGCACCGTTTTCTAAGCTGCATGGGTAAAGGACTTTAAACGACATATTGCAGTGTTTAGACAGTGCACCGGAGTGCGAGAAGATAATTACTGATCTTCTTAAAAAAAAATTTAGTTCAGATTTTAAGCTAAAGTTATTAAAATTTTGTCAAAATATGTATTCTATGTCTGAAAGAAGGTAATTTTTTTTATTCAAATTATATGGATGGTTCCATTTCAGCTTAAAGTACTGAAGGTTATTACATAATACAGTAGAGTGTTGTGTCCACTAATCCGGCGTTTTAGTACATCGGCACATCCACACTACATACTCGTACCACACTCCTTTTCCTCAAGCGCTACCTACGCCCACATGCGCTCTCTTTCCTTCCCAGATTACTAAGATAGTTTTCACAAACAAATTTGTAATTTATAAATACATACTACTAACATTTATTATGTAATATTTTATTTTATTTACCTTGAATTTCACTATATAATCCAGTAATCCGAATATTTGAATAATCCGACACCTCCTATTTAATATTGCCGAATCATAAAGACTACTGTATCTCCTAGGTACCTCAAAATCATATTGACAGTGTACATACCCAACATGTAGGCGTCATTGTAATGCTAAGGAAACTTTTACCAAAAAATGCCTTTTTACCTATCTCTCAAAAATAAGCAACCGTGGTTTCATCAAACGATATTGAAAATTTAGATAATTTATCACATTTAATTGAGGGAAACAACTCATTTATGAAACGGATCTAACAAATGATAACCAGGCTGTTTTAACTGCGTAATCAAGTTTCTTCTGGTTTAAATTTCTGAATAACAAAATAGGCTTATTAATTAATTCACAATTAGCTTATTTGATAATGTTTTATCACACAAACTAGATTTTTATTAAAACGGTGTGGTATTTGTGTTTAAACGTTGTATTGTATTGGCACTAATTACCCATATACACATACCCATAATTTGGGTTTTAATTACATATTTGCGGCCTTATTTAGAATCGTAGGTCAATGTAAAAAAATGCTGAATCCAGAAAAACCTACTGACAAATATATATATTACTAGCTGCACCCCGCGGTTTCACCCACGGGAATTAATCCCTTATAACTTCAGCTATCTGCCAGTGAAAGTCCCGTTAAAATTGGTCGAACCGTTTCGGAGGCCACAGGGAACATATAACATACGTACACACATCGCCTCTTATATAATACTAGCGACCCGCCCCGGCTTCACACGGGTGTAAGCTCGGGCTCAAAAAGTTTTCGAATCATCAGGATTTAAAATAATATAAAATACACACGATAAAATCCGTTGAAAGTGTTTAATTTTCCTTAGCGAATACTTAAGAAATAATTTAATTTTAGTTAGTTTGTTTTTAATTTGGGAAAAAAACTGATATCGCGATCACGAGCATCAAAACAACGGATGTTGTGGTATGCAAACTTACCCGGAAGTTCCCGAGATTGACAACTATACATTCGAAGGTTGCGTCGCGGCCTATAGGGACCGTAAGGTTTGTGATGGGCTCCCCAAACTCTGGCACCTCTACGCCTCCTGAAACAAAAGTTTTATATAGTTACAATAAAATAGAGCAATAAAGTGTATACTCTAAGAGCTGATTTTTCAATCCGCAGTTAAATGTTCAGATAGTTAACAAATCAATAAATTTATCTGTACTCCGCAGATAACCTCTAACTGACTATTGAAAATTTCGCAATCGTGCTATCAATGGAATAAATCATATCTGATTCTTTAACTTAGCAAGTTGAAGTGGCAGTGGGCAGGGCACATAGCACGCAGAACAGATGGTCGATGGGGCTGAAAGGTTCTTGAGTGGAGACCGCGGACCGGTAAGCGCAGCGTAGGACGTCCAACCACAAGATGGACAGACGACCTAAAAGAGACCGCAGAAAACACTGGGTGCAGGCCGCTTCCAACCGGTCCCTTTGAAAATCGATGGGGGAGGCCTATATATGTCCAGCAGTGGACGTCCTATGGCGGAAAAGATGATGATTTAGTATTGAAAAATCAGCCCTTAAATATTTAAGGTACCTAAGTAAAGTTAAGGTAAGTTTTTTAGTTGAAAAATCAGCTAGATCATTACGTGTAATCTCTGTGTAATAGGCTTAAATGTTTTTTTCTGATTAAAAAAAAACGCAGCAACATTCATAACAAAACTAAAAAACCATTAAAATAAGGAAAATAGAATAAATATTCTGAAAACCCGTACGAAGCACTTTGATTCCACTTTTATTGTGCGAACTGCTATAGTCTGTTGAATGTGCAGCCTGAATGGCTGTTCCCCGATAGAAACAATCTGGGCTGTCTTCAAATCACGAGTGAATTGGTTTATTCTAGGCAACTTACTCCATCGTAGATTGCATCATCGCTTAACATCAGGTGAGTTGGCGGTCAAACGCAAGCCTATTAGTAAATAAGAAAGAAAAAAAAACGCGTATGAGGTCGCGCATTTTACGCGATTCACCTGCCAACGCGGCACGATTAGTATGGGTTTGCCCACTGGTGTATTTATACTGCCCTTGCGTGAGACTAAATCCGAGTTGACTTCATACGCATTCAAAAAATCTCAAATGTGAAGCTTTTGTGACCTTCGCACCTGTTACTTAATTTATTGAAATCCCTTCCACAGAGATAGAGTTAACAAACAAATACACCAAAAGACCAATATTGTAATATCTATTGGGTTATACCTATTAAAAAAAATATAGTTTAGTTATGAATGTTCTTGCTTTTAAAATCAGAAAAGCTTTTAAATTTAATAAATAGAGATTACACGTAATTTATAGTACTGATTTACCAACTTTAATACTTGCCAATCAAATTTTGATGTTCATTAAGAATATTAAAAACTGAACGAAGGAAAAGAGCTGTGGTAGTTATCTCCATCCCAGTTACGAACTTTCTAAAAGTTGTGAAGTTTTCTTTTGAGGCACGTCACTGGTTTCATAAAGCGATGTCAAATTAATGAAGAAATGAGGTTATTAACAATTTATGATAATTTGTTACATTCTTAGACATTACATTCTTCAGATTTAATTTAGAGGCAAGTGTGAGAACAAATATTCTATCTTTTATTAGTATTAGGTAGAAAGTTATTTCTTTCTTCTACAAACGATAAATTTGCTTCTTTCTGAATCATTGTATTGGATAATCAATGACTTTATTCTCACTTTTCAAAGAAACAGTATACGTACTTCCAATGTTTTTTTACAATAGCTTGGGTTTGACCGCCAGTTCACCTTAATAGGGTTAAAATTATAAATAAATAAATAATAAATTATCTAACTTTATATCAGCGTCAGAAAAACTAATTTCACGGTGTAATTTATTGTTATAACCTTTTTCAAGTTTTGCCACTCTATAGACACAACCAGAAAGAATACTAAACTTAAGCATCTTACTTTTCAAAACTTCAAAGCCGTACAAGGTAATGTCGTAACATGGAAAAAGCAAAACGATGTTTCAAATGTTAGTAAGAGAGTTGTTCCATTCTGCTGCCTCTAAGGTCTCGTTAAGGCGACTAAACATCGCTTTAGTTCCCTCTAACGCACCATTTCCGTCGAAACTGCAATTTTCACTCTTAGCTATGTAAAATCATGCCCTAAAATTATTTAACTTGAACACTTAAGTTCTGCTTGGGAGGTTTCTGGCTGGTTGCTTGGTTGGTTGTTTTTAACTTTTTTGTGTGGGTTGAATCATCTTATCAGTCTGAAATAGTAGGTTGCATAACGAGTGCATAAAACAAGTTCATTCTAACTACTAAGCTGTGGTTTTACTATTATTTCTCCTGTGCCTATGCCTTATGGTACCCACAGATGCTGGAGTATACAGATGCTGGAGTATACAGATGCTAGATAACTAGATGCTGGAATTCAGTGGAGTATATCTGTCCCGTGGGTACCATGTGGCCATTGACATGCGACAGGGACAGGACGGGAACGGGCTGGGGGGAAGTCTGAGTGAGATTAATGGTGGACTAAAACGGAAAGAAAAGGATTGTTTAAAGTTGAAAAGGCAAGACAGGAATAAAAGGAATTACAGGACGGATGCTGGACTGAAAAAGAAAGAGCAGGATTCAAATAGAGTGGATTACAGTATGGGAGTAGAGTGGACGGATGCGGGACTCGAGCGGAAAGAGCGGGACTGAAGTAGAGTGAATTATGGGACGGATGCAGGACTATAGTGGAAAGGGCGGGATGTTAACGGAGTGGGTTATGTGGGAGTTGAATGGACGGATGCGGAACTTGAGCGGAAAGGGCGGGACTGAAGTAGAGAAGATTACGGGACTAATGTCGGACTGGCGTGGTAAATGCGGGACCTAATAATAGGAGATTACGGGACGGGTTCGGGCCTGGAGCGGAAATAATGGAACGGGAGTAGAGTAGATTGCAGGACTGACGCGTGACTGAAACTGAAAGGGCGGGAAAGGGGTAATGTTGATTTCTACACGAATGTACTGTACTGTAATGTACTGGAGAAGTTTGACTTGTAACTATGGAGTTATTAATAAAGTATTGTATTGTATATTATTGAATGAAGCCGTGGTCAACAGCTACTCTTAAATAATTGACCCTAGGGCAGAATGTGCGAAATAAAAGACTAACAGTAGTTCGTTGAAGTTCGTCAGAATTGAAAGTCGTTACGCTGTTAGTCCATAACAATGGCTTTTATAATCTAGGTACCCTTATAAATGAATGCGTAGCAATGAAAAATAAAGCTCTAATTAAAAGTTCCAAACAAAGATAGTAATTGAGCCACGAGTTTGGAAACTCTTAGCTGACTTACCTACGTTTTTGTAATTGATTTGTTCAAGTTATGTTTAATTCCATCGACATGAAAACCTATTATGTGAATCGCTTTGATTAATTTATTGAGCTTAACCTAGCTAGTTATCACTTAAATTTGACTTTGAACAAAAACTTAACCTTGACAAAAATCGAAAAAGAAAATGACGTTATACTAAATTAAATATGGCGGAAAAAAACTATCTTTTCTATCATCATGATATGGGTAAAAGCTTGTTTTTACAAAGTTTTTTGTAATTGAATGATTTTATATGAATACTTTATTATGTTTTGCAATAAATTATGTTTATACTTCCATACACTATGTTATACTTTTTTACCTACTTACATTGACTGATAGACAACGCACAGCTTAAACTGGTGGATCTTGAAACATGAAATTTTGCACAAGTGTTCCTTATACAATACATAAACAAAACTGATCATTAAGGAAGGATTTTTGAAAATGGGTCAAATTGGGGATGAAATTTTTTATTTTTGTTGTTACAAACGTTGAAGTTCGTACTTAGACTTTTGTTTACAAGTAAAATTTGTCACAGTAATTTGATAATTAAAGGTAGGGATATTTATAGGTAGGCCACTAGATGGACAGACGACATTGTGAGAGTCGCGGGCATCCAGTGGATGCAGATGGCAGGATGTAGTTCAGTGTGGAGGTTAAAGGGGGAGGCCTATGTTCAGCAGTGGACGTCTTCTGGCTGATGATGATGATGGGATATTTACCGTGATAAGGAAGTGGATGGAAATCCCGATAAAAAATCGAAATCGAGATCGGAATATCAAGACCTCCATCCAGCACTTAATCACGGTAAATATAAAAAAATTGTGAATAAATTGAACAATCATGATAGTTTTAAAACATAATTTTAAAAGTTTGTTGTACAAGCGATTTTGGAAATTAATTAGGGGCTGAAAGTTTGTATGATTCGTCCTCATCATTTCTTTGCGAAAATCATAAAAATTTGCCTTCTGAGAAGTTGGCGATTGGAAATTCTATTGGGCAAACGGCTTATCTATCAATAATGTACACAAAGATAACGTTATTGTTCATCCAGTTCATCGACAAAGTTTTATTTTTTTTAGTTTCTTATTCTTTCTCCTAGATTATTTAGATCGCAGATTGCGACAAACAGCGTGCTCCTAACAATCAGTTGTAAAGTTATTCGTGTCACTTGACATTTCTCGAGTTGCGCCAGTTGAAGTGGTTAGACACTTTGTTGCAAGGTCTTCGGAACGAGGTGCAACTGTCGGCGACAGCGGCAACTTTGTTGTTACGTTAGTGATAAGCCCGCTACGAACTAATGTAACTAGGTTTCACTTCCGGATGCTCTGTTACGTTTGCTTATCGCGATTTGGGTAGTTTATAGTGTTAAAAGTTTAATTGCAGTGAACAAGTCCGTTGATACACCAGAGTGCTTGAGGTGACGCTGTTACAATTTAGGTCACCGTATTCAAATCTATACATATAATAAAACCGCGGAGATAGAAAAATCTGTAATTGTGAGATATGAAAAAATAAAATCACACGGCGTCTTAAAATAAGCAACTGAACACGTAAAGACAGTTTTTAGAATTTTTGTCTGTTTGTTTTTTTTTGTCCACACACGTCTCCTAAACCACTGGATGGATTTAAATGCGGATTTTCACGAATAAGCTTAGCTATGACCGGAATGAAGTATAGGCCATGTTATTTTGCGAAAGGGAGGAAAAAAGGGTTGAAAGTTTATATGAAAATCTACACGTACGATGTCACGGGAAACAGCACCAGTAAATAATAAAGATGCAAATTACGAATATTTATATACCTACATGTTTATGTATCGAATTCTATTTAGATTTTAATTGCTTTGTAATTACTATTATAATACAGGGTTTCGCACGAAACGGCGGTACTAAATCAAATGGAGGTCATTTTACTCATCGTTGTGAACAAAATTTACTAGAGGAGCAATAGTGAAATCCTAAAAAAAAAAATATACTATTTAAATAAACTGATTACATAATAGGATATCAGACGTGCGTTTGATTTGTAAAAATTAGTAAAAATAAAATTTATTGTAATACGGACACTTAAAAAAAAAACATTCGGCTTATAAAGTTCGGATATATACGCGTCTAAAGTTTTTGCTTAGATTAGGAAGGGATTCTCTTTCTCTTTCCCGTAAAGTGCAGTATGGAGTTTGCGTGGCGTATTAGTGACACTAGGTCTAGCCTCCAAAAATAAAAAAAAAATGTATAGATACAACTTTATACAATATGGCATTGAGATATATCACTGGCAGCCACATGCGGTAGAAATCATCCTAGCAAAAGCTTTCCATTTGATGCGGTCCGCTAAGCTCTAATGAATCTTTTAACGATAACTTATGCGCTCATAAGTTATCGCTCGGCGGTGAAAGAAAATATTGCGGGAAACTGAAAATCCCTAATAAAGTTGATGACATAGAACTACTTAATAGTGAACATAACCCTCATGTATGCTGCTTTACGGAGACACATTTACGTGACAACGAAGCGGATACATTACAAATTGATGGATATAAAAAAACAGTCCACTTTTCAAGAAAGAAAAAAGCACAAGGTGGAGTTTTATATGTGAAAAATTCTTTAAATTTCAAAAAACTTGATTGGGTAACTGAAATGTCAATTGAAAGTCATTTTGAATGTTGTGGAATAATGCTGTCTGAATTAAATGCAATTATAATATGCAATTACAGGACACCAAATAGCAACTTCAACCTTTACATTCAAACTCTTGAAACGATGCTACACAAACTAACCATCAGGGCTAGACATAATAAGAAAAAAGTTTTCATATTGGGAGACTTTAATATAAACTTACTAGAAAAAAGCAAAATTAGTGAAACATTTAGAAATACTTTGGCTTCATTCAAAATGCATCCTGCCATTGCAGAACCTACAAGAATTACACCTCATTCTCAAACGTGCATTGACAATATTCTGACGAACACTTAACAATATAAAACTGAAATTATACACTTACAAAGAGAGCTGACAAATCACACATCACAAAAAATTCAAATACAAACAAATCTTAGCTTTAATGACAAGTATTGGTTTGAAAAAAAAAGGAATATAGACTCAAATCTACATATATTTAAAAATTATGTATAAAAACTTAGTTTTTCAACTGTTTATGTACAAACTGATGTCAACAAAGCTTATGCTGAGTTTATAGGATTATTTACCCTAATATTTAATTTATGCATACCTTTACAAAAGATAAAAATATATCATAGGAGGAAGCCAAATTGGAAAACTGCATGCATTGCAATATCTAGTAAAAGAAAGAAAGAGTTATATTTAAAATCATGTAAACACAATACCGAAGACAACATAAATAAATACAAAAGGTACTCGAGAACATTAAAACGAATCATAAGGTTCTCAAAAAAGGCAACCAACATAAAGTACATAAAGAGAAGTACGAATCAAACAAAAGCTACTTGGGGTATCATAAAACAATACACGTGCCCTGTCAACAACATACATACTAGTATAGATAATTTAAAAATAGATAATGAAGATATTACCGATCAATTGTTAATATCTGAAAAATTAAACTATCACTTTATTAACATAAATAACTTCTCACATTCTGACGTTCCTACAAATAACTTTCATAATAGAAACCAAACTGAACCAAATCCCAAAACAATCTTTTTGACTCCAGTAGACAGATTAGAAATTATAAATATTGTTAAAAAACTTAAAAATAAGAAGTCCGCTGGCCATGATAATATTTCAATGCAATTAATAAAAAGCTGCATCGACTTTATTGTCGATCCTCTCGTCCACATTATCAACCTTTCTCTCTCTACTGGATGTTTTCGTGATGAACTAAAACGGGTTTTAATAATACCTGTACACAAAAAAGGACACAAAAACGATGTAAATAATTATAGACCCATAGCACTCCTACCATATTTTTCTAAAATATTTGAAAAAGTAATATACAATCGATTGTACTCGTTTCTGAACGCAGATAATATACTCAATAATAATCAGTTTCAAAAAGGCAAAAACACATCTCTAGTAATATTCAAAATGCTCAAGCAGGTTTGGGATGACTTAAATATAAAAAAACCAGGCGTGGCATTATTTTTAGATTTGTCTAAAGCTTTTGATTGTGTGGTACACCAAACGTTACTCAACAAACTTGAACATGTTGGTATTAGAGGCCAAGCTCTTAAACTGATTGAATCGTATTTGAAAAACCAATCCCAAGCCATATCTCTAAAGGCTTATGATAAAAACACAAAAACAGTTCGCCAAGTGCTATCAAATTTTTTAAATATATTATTAGGAGTGGCACAAGGTAGTATATTAGGACCACTCCTATTTTTGATATACATAAATGAATTACCCATAGTTACAAAGCATCTGAGTATCATGTTTGCTGACGATGCAACAGTATACATTCCAAAAAATAATCAATCCGAAATAGAATTTGAATAAGAAATAAACAATACCCTAAAAAATATTGTAAATTGGCTGGATAATATAAATTTAAAAGTAAATATTGAAAAACCAAACTAATGCATTTTAAAAACTACAAACAAAAATCTCTACAGCTGAATATTGAAAATAAAGGTAGTAAAGTCGATTTAGTCAAAGAAACACAGTTTTTGGGGGTCATTTTAGACACTATCTTAAATTGGAAACAACACATACATAAAATTAATACTAAACTGTCTCAGTACTGTTATGCTCTATCAATAATTAAAGAAGCTACTTCGAAAGCCATTGCTACAAACGCCTACTATGGCAATGTATATCCTCACTTGAGTTACGGCATAATATTTTGGGGGAACTCAGTTGAAGTAAAGTCTACATTTATTTTACAAAAGAAATGCCTTCGTATTATTTATAATCTGGAAAGTACTGATACTTTACGAAATGTATTTAAAGAAAATAGCTTCCTCACCGTTACAGGAATTTATATATTAGAATTATGCTTATTTATAAAGAATAATGGAAATAACTTCTTAAAAAACAAAAATACATGCACCGGAAATGGACCTGGGTATGTCCTAAAACTGCGACCAGAACCACCGGAGGATGTGCAGCAGCGTCCTAATAGTACACGGTGAACGTACTGCGATCCCCAAGCCACCTGCCAAGCGTGGGGATTATGGCAACACCCCTCTCTATGAGGGAGGCCTTGTCCAACAGTGGACGTTAATTGGCTGATGATGTGCTGTGGACATTTTAGAACGCACTCATGTATATTTGGGATAGAGTATTTTTTTTTCAGAATTTGAGAAAATAGTCGGTACCATAAACTCTTATATTCTATATTTTTGGATCAGGTATATCCTAACAACTAATAATAATAAATTGGTAAATGGTAATTGACTTTGTCAGACTATAACAAGCCGGGTTTTCTACGCCCAAAATCTAACAAAACAAACATGTTTAGCTAACATGTTAGCTAAACATGTCATGTTTTGTTAGTTTATATTGTTAGATTTTTGGCACGGAAGACACGGCTTAAGTGAGTATAAATAGATAATCTAAGAATGATATTTGGCTGCAATAGTCATTTTGAGCTCGCTACGCGCAAAACAGTTATTTTTTTATAATTTCTTGGCATGACGAATGAACAAACTATTTAGACCTAAAAATCAGATGGCAACTAGCGTTTTTATATGTCATGCGAACCTTTTTAGAAATTTTTAAGGGGGATTTTACTGTGTTTTGTAAGTTATAGTAAAAAAAAAATATTTGTTTGTAACTCAATCACTATCATATATATGTACTTATATCAGTCTCTGGCAGCCATATTACAAGCTTTGCTTAGTTTGGGGTCAGATGACTGTGTGTGCAAAAAATGTCCCAGATACACTCTAAGAAAACCCGCAATCTACCAAATTTGAGAAACAGGTTGATTATTGCGGTCCTTGCTACGCTCGTGCCGCAAATGCCACCCTCATTAAAAACTCTTATCCCCACGTAAAGTAATTCACCTACTATGTAACTACTATTTCACTCTGGATTATAAATTACCGTACCAATTGTAAGGCAATACGGCCGTACTTGTGTGCAAAAACTTTTAAACTCCTACATGATATATTAAAACTTTTAAGCTTTCAGAAATGTTGGCAAGCATTGTGAAAAATGCTTTTATCTCAACAGCAAATCAAGCCGACCGATATGGCTCAGTAGTAGCTCGTCTTCATCATGACTAGGTCTAGGTTCGATCCCGGGCAGGGCAGATGTTTTAATGTTTAATTTAAATTCCTGCTCAGGGGCTAGGTCCATTGCATTTTCGACACAGGAAATTCTAGTTATAAGTGAAATGAGTTATTTCGTTCAGGTACAAAATTTCCTTTCCCAAAATGTCCCCTTCCCGATATGCCAATTTCCCAAAATGTTCCTTTCCGAAAGTGTCCCTTTCCCAAAATGACCCTTCTCAAAATTTCCGATTCCTAAAATGTGATTTCCGTTTCCGACCGGTTTCTCTCGCGTTGACAATGACGAAAAGTGATACTGATGAGAACCCGAAGTCCTATTTCAGGTCTTAAAGCTATATTTCAAATTTTATCAAAATCTGTACAGCCTTTTTGACGTGTCTAGACAAATTAGCATACAAAAATTCGCATTTATTATTTTGGGAAAGGGACATTTTCGGTAAGGAATTTCGGGAAAGGGACAATTTGGAACCTAGAGACATTTTGGTAAAGGGACTTTTTGAACCTGAACGCATTAAAATCGCGTTTTGTTATATGCACAAGTAAGTGTGTGTAAGTGATATTATGTGGTAAAACATGTATTTTCGTGTTGTTTCTAAAACACTGCTCGAGTAAAGTCTCGACTACTTTACGTCTCCACTACGGTACTTTTGGACTTGACCGTGACTTGCTTAGTTTGGCTATGATTATGACTAACCCCCACATATATAAAAGTAATAACGATACCATGATAGCTCACTTTGTTAAGGTTTTATTTGTTGACTAACAAACTTCAAGCCTCCCAAATATTTAGTATTGTCAGTCGTCTCTCAAGGTTCCCGTTGTCCACCTCAAATGAGGAAATAGTGAGACATTGTGACATAGATGACGTTATCAGATCTGTAGACATCATTGATTGAGGTAAATTTAATAAGAAAACTTTGAGGTTACTTTATTTTATCGAATGAAAATCAAAACATCACATAAGTGTGAGGATAGGGTGAGGTAATAATGTAATGATGATGTATGTAATGAGTAATGTCTTAAAGAAATGGGGGTTAGTGAAATATTATCTAAGCTTGGCGTTGGCAATAGTGAATTCAGGTGGAGCCAAAACCTAAAAGAAAAAGTTTTCACTTTGTACATTGATAATTATGATTTGTGTTTTTTTAACCGAACTTATCGATAACCATACAAAAAAAAACATACAGACAAACATAGAACCTCCTCCTTTTTTGGAAGTCGGTTAAAAATGAAGATGTTGGTAGAAATAATAATATGCACTTTGTAGCATCCAGTGAAATATACCTATACCTACTTATAACAGTAAAAAAAGCTATCTTTATTCTCATTGCAAAATCGTTAATTTTGATGCCAAAAAAACTATTTGAATCATTTACATTGTTACAAATTCTGAGAGACTAGGTATTGCCAGTTGTCAAAAATCGTAATGACGAAACAGACCTGATTTAGATTTTTTGAACTTTGGTAATGATATCTATCTAGCCGAAATTTCCTTTCAACCAAACGTGAAGAGAAAGCATCAATAATTTCCGTTTATTTTATTCAAAACAGGGTATTTTGTACATAACTATGCGGTATACAAAGCGGTTGCGGCAGTAAAAACTGTCGTTTTGCAGCGACAGCGTCCACAATATCGTCACAGTCTGGGACGCAGTAAAATGTTACACGATAGAAGAAGTAAAATGTTTACAAAATATCCCGTTTCTGTTATGGCCAGTGGTGGAATGTAGTATTGCTTTTGTATTACGGTTTTAGGGGTACTAAGTCGGCTGGTTCTTTTCTTATAGACACGTTTAGGAGAATTGAGAATCATATTTTGCCTGTGCAAGTAAGGTAAGTTTGTTTTTTATTACCGACTGGCGTAAATATAACATGGGATTCTTAAAAAAAACTGTTAATAGAGTCTTTAAAAGTCAGCAACATACCTGTGATGCCCCTGGTGTTACAAGTATACATAGGTGGCGGTGATCGCGTACCATCAGGCAGCCCGATAGCTTGTTTGCTAAGGCCTAAAATAGTTGCCTCTTTTTCGCATTTATCTATATTTTTATACATAAATCGATGTGTGTATGTTCTCCCTATGGACTCCGAAACGGCTGAACCTATTTTGACGGGACTCACTGGCAGATAGCTGATGTTATGAAAATTAACCCACGTGGGTGAAACCGCGGGCGCCGCTAGTTTTATTTTACTTTTTGGTGAATGTAATATGACATAAGTCATACATTCTGAATCCTAAAACTGCTTTACTCCGCAAGGATTTCATTTCAAAACAAGAACGTCACTTCGAAAAATTGTTAAGCCGACTCCTATTTCTCCAAAAATAAGACCCAGTTTCCTTTCCATGCTAGGCGTGTTGACATCTTAAGCCACACCGTCGTTAAACCTCAGGTAACCTGTGGTTAAACGTCTATACATAATGAAGTATTTTATTCCAAAATATTCTACTTCAAAAGTTCATTATACACGTGTCGCTTTATTCCGAAAGTTTGTGACGCCGAATGATGTTTTTTATTTGATTCAGTATCGAAGTGAAATAAACTGGCCAAATGCGATACGGCCTCACGCACCGAGGGTTCCGTACCTCGATATAATCCAAAAATTAGGGCGAACGAGACAACATTACGCCGAAGTGGTCACCCATCCTAGTACCGATCGCGCTCGACGTTGCTTAACTTGGTGGTAAACAGAAATGTCACCAAATCGCACTGAACTATTATTTATTATTTTTCGTTTTACGTTAAGAGTGTGTACGTACTATAATTATGCCAAGCTTGACACTTGTATTACCGTTTTTATATTAGTGCAAATACAAAAATACTTCTAAAAACAAGTTTGTTGCAGCCTCTTTAGTTTTTACCTTTTGACTTTATAATTATTTCTTAGTTAATCCCCCATAACATTATTCTGTGCAAATTCAAGGACGGACAGACAGACAGCATAGGCTTAGTAATAAGGTGCCGTTTAAACCCTTTGGGCACGGAACCCAAAAATACACTAAATAGGTTTCCTTGTTAATTAATTACATAATAGTTATGTGTCAATCAATAAAACTCATTAGGTAAGCATCCATTATTGGAACATGATAATGGAAGTGTCGCCTTGGGGAGAAGTTGTAATACAATCAATACCAACAGTTATTATAGTTAATAAGGGGAGGAAAGAGGATGCTTAATTTTTTTTGTATGGCACCCCAAAATTTTACGTTGATTAGCACATCTCTGCCGCGATGTATCAGCGAAACCATTACTATTTTAAATGTGAACCCTGTTAATGAATACAGCAAAATAATTTTTGATATACACCGGAGACATGCCAAACGCGTCAAGCGGCGCCATTGTTCAAAGTTAGTCGTTAGAATTTTCTAACCTATGTATGATACATGACATTACTTATGGTTAATATTTAAACTAACTAGTGGTTTTGCTGCTATGGTTTTGTGGCGGGGGTTGCACACCCGCGAGTTGGGTGCATTTATTCGAAGAGCATAGGCACTTTTTCAAGTAATGTTTATTTTAGTTAAAAATTAGAAACCTGGATTAGAATGATTTGTGTTTTTTTTTTTTATTACACTACTTAATAATATGACTATCTATCCTTAACCTATTCATTTGCTATTTATTTGCTGGTGGTCTGCGATCCTCTTCCCGTACTGTCTTACCGGAACGCGCCAGAAGCCTGATGGGTGATTCTGCGTGCTGTTCAGTCCCCGAAGTCAGCAGATAGTCCTCCTGCAGGAGCCAAGATGTTGATGATGTCCTCCCGATCGCAATGACACCAAAAACACGGTAGGTCCACCTCTGCTGGTACTAGAGATGGGCTCCAGGGATGAGGGGTGGTGTCAGACTCGACGGGGGGAGGAGTCTTAGGCGCCTGCCGATGACGTGCAGCGGAATGTTTGCAGCTCCGTGCCGTACGTGCTGGGCGGAGTGTTTGGGCGTCAGTGAAGGTCGCGCTATCGCGTACGTGCCGATCTTGAAGTACACGTCTATGCGACCGCGGCCGATGTTCACTTTTCACTAACCTTGTGATTGGTTATTGTTCTAATGTTGCCGACGTTTTCTCCCAAACCCTTGAGTCCAGGAAGCTGCAAACACGAATCCGAGCTCCTCTTACTGCTGTTGACCTCTGGTAAAACTGTGCCGCGCGTAGCTCCACAAAATCCAATTAATTTGATTTTTTTGTTGTCTAATGTTGTTCGTGTAAGTGTACGTGATCTATATCAATTGTGATATTAGAATACCCAAAAAAAAAGTTCCATGTAAGCAAAGAATTCTTTTTATTGTTTCAAATTTTGTATGCTGCTGAAACTATTCTTGATACACATTATGTAATTGAACTATCACACTAATATCTTCAATTTGAGAGGTATATTAAACTGTATGTAATTGTTAGTGTCCGCACTCTACTCGCGCTAAACGGATTTGGATGGCATTTGGCATGAACGTAGCCATATCCTAGAATAATACACTCGTAAGCTACAATTTATCCCGAAGTATGTTTTTAATATAAACAAATATATGAGACACTTTTGTACCACCATAATATGACAATATTCTTACAATTGAACAAATTTTGATTTGATTTGATTTTGATTTAACAACTTTCCAATTTTATATGTGTGGAAGGATTTAAATGCGGTTTTCACGAATATGCTTAGCTATGACCAGATTGAAGTACAGGCTATGTTATTTTGCGAAAGGGCCGGAGGAAAAAGGGTTGAAAGTTTATATGAATATCTACACGTGCGAAGTCGCGGGCAACATCACTAGAAATATATGAAGATGTTCGATAGAAAGTCACCAAATTTAGATCGTAACTTACTTTACTCTGACTATGATTATGAATTATTTTACGATATTGAATGACATTTGAATATATTTCAATTATTGACTGGCAAATGTGGGCAAATTTTGAACAAAATCCACTCAAAAGGAAAGAAGTAAAAAGGAGTAAACAATTTTTGTAACAGCTTCAATAATTAAGTGCCACACAAGCACCAAGGCCTCACGGCGCTACAGCTTATCACATCAAAGCTTAAGCATTATTACCTCCTAAAGATATTGCAAATTGGCTCAACACCATAAAACAGTATGAGCACCAAATTGCAATCACCAAGACTTTAGTGACTCTCATATTACTCGTACTAATACAATGTTTATCACACTTTTACGTCCGAATTTTCAACCTCGCAATTTTGTCGGTGATACGATCATAAATTCAATGAAATTACCCATCTTTCTGCGCTTCAAAGAGGCTATATATTTTCCGTTGGCGACGGCTCGTTGCAATGTCTACTAGCATTGGGAGATAAATCAGAGGAGTTTAATATACCAATCGCAAATCTCACGGTATTCTTGTTTTTAAAAACTGAGGACTAGTGATTGATTTTTAGTAGAGATGCCACGTATGTTAGCCAAACAGTTTTAGCGTTAGCTATTCGGCATTTGGCCTATTCGGCAACTTTTTTTTAAATTCTTTATCA
The DNA here is from genome assembly GCA_949125355.1 of Agriopis leucophaearia. Lineage (NCBI taxonomy): Eukaryota > Metazoa > Arthropoda > Insecta > Lepidoptera > Geometridae > Agriopis > Agriopis leucophaearia. The sequence continues at coordinate 8,456,528 of OX421262.1, forward strand.
GCCGAATGTTGCGTACTATTCGGCCGAATACCCGAAATCCCTAGATCCTTCATTACGCTGGGGATTCAATATGACGCCCGTGACTTAAGACACCTTGTTTTTTTACTATTATGTGTTAAAAATGTGTGAGTGAGATGAGCGGTGGCGGGGAGAGCTAAAATGCTGGGACGCGTAGCAACTTGCGCGCTTGATAACTTGTAAACTTGCAACTTGTTGTGTAACAAATTACACATTCAATTTGCTTAAATGGACACCGTGCCTAATAGTACTCGTACTTTACTTCCGTTATCAGTGATCTGAAATGATCGCGACTTGCACATGGTAACTGCATGAAAGTTGTAACTGGTCATTTGTCACGGACCGGCCGCCGCTCCGACAGGCCGGTTCCGGTTGCAAGCTGCTTTTATTAATATTTCCAAGCGAATCCGCGCTTTATTAGCAAACAGCCGTCATGCGGCTGATAAATTATTAATGTGGTCACGGCACAGCTTGCCCGTATTGTGACCCGTTTTTTCGCAACTGTTTTACATGTGTTTTCGACTATTCTAGCTTGTCGCCCGGGAATTGTGTGTTAAACGTAAATGAGATGAGAGACGATGAGATTTATAATTGGTTAAATAAGAAATGACAAAGCTTATACCAACTTCATTTTCTATTTTACTTCTTTAGGGCATAATTTTTTGAGAGCGCTGATTACTTTTATTTGTAAATTTAAGTCTAAATACCAACTTTCAAAATAATTTCTATTTATTTTCTTACTTAAAATTTTAACCCCCTGGAGAATGAGTTTCTAAATGATGATATACAATACAACGATGAAATGAGCTTTTATACAAACAGAAGTCTGAATACCAACTCGTATCAAGTGTTTCTAAGTAAAAAAAAATTACAAACTTACATAAACTTTCGTCCTGTATTTACGTTCAAATTATATATTCTAAACTAAATATTTTGGGGACTTAAAGAAACAAGTACTTAAAAATAATAACTACCTAAATACAATTATATAAACTAACCTAAATTAAAATAAAGAAACAGACTTGAATTATTATAAAATCAATTAAATATATTAAACTACACTAATCTAAAAAACCGCTGCCTGTAGGCTACGTGCCCAAAATGCTGGCCGCATTGCCGCGTTGGATTGCAATACTAACACGTTGCGCAAGATACCGGCCAGCATTTTGGTCACGAGATGCTTCGACCAGGCATTTGGATAAATCTTTAAAAATAATTTTGGCACCCGACCTCCACGGACCTAAAGTTTCGACCCCAAAAGGCTCAAACATGTATCCACTATCTAGACTACTATATTTGCGCCTTTTGAGGCCTTCAGCGGATTCAGCCGCCGCACCAGCCTTTTTTGCGTACCGGGAAGATGAGACGGCGCAAGGATATCAACGCAGGCAGCATCCTATACTAAAGGCCGCCCCAAGGAATCAATGTCCTGTATTTCAGCCCTTCTGGGAATGAATTTTCTAAAATACTTCCTTAGTGCTCACTTTCGTTATACGAGATTACATGGAAACATACTAAGCCGGAAGGGCCTATTATACTCATTGTTATACAGAAATTTTACCATGGGTTCAACTCTCAAATCGCGAAAAAAACAATAACATTTTGTTGAGTGTGAGAGACCGTTTTCTATGACACAGGAAATATTTTTTTCGCAGTTTCTGGGTTTGGTCCATAGTAAAAGTTGTTCATAATATATACTACAATAAACTTTTCCGGCTTAGTATAAGCCGGATACTCTTTCTTCGAAACCCTGAATAAATATATAAATATCTGGGATATTATTGCACACATTGTCATCTGACCCCAAACTAAGCAAAGCTGTAATATGGCTGCCAGAGACTGATATACATACATATATTCATATTCATATTCAACACTTTTCAAAACACAAATGTTCATCACACAAATGTTTGTCCTAGGTGGGAATCGAACCCACGCCCCCAAGCACAGAAGCCAGGATCACTACCAACTAACTTAACGGGACTGTCTGAATAAGGAACACTTTTGCAAAATTTCATGCTTCTAGTTCAGGAACTTAATAGTTTTTTTACATGTAGGGTTACAATGAACTATGATACTTCAGTCGAAAAGAGGTCAGTGCTTTTATCATCATGAACAACTATACTATGAGACCAACACTGAAATCACGAAAAAAATATCAGCTGTTCTTTTTTATCGGTTCACCGGCTAAGCGTTTGACCACACCTCACCTGATGTAATGTGACGGTGGGGTCAGTCATGGTTGCTATGATGATGGTCTAGGCAAGTTCTTTTAGCTCAGTTTCAGCATTTTGTGTAACCTAAAGTAAAAAAAACCATGATGCCAGTAACAATGTATTTATAGATAACAAAAGAATTAACAAATATTATTTTTGTCGTCAAAAGTAATTTAAACAAGTACCTAACTCAATCAAAAATTCGCAATTAATTAATTGTTCAGAAAATTGTTTGAAACAAGTAAAATAAGTCCAAGTTACTTCAACAGGAAGCCAAATCGAATGCCTAAATTTTAATTTAGGAGTGGTGTCGTAATTTTGTTATAAAACTAACTTGTCTATAGTAAATTGTATAAATATGTTTTATAAATTTAATACAAAATAAATTTGCGCCATTTCCGAGTATTTATAATATGGGGTTCTTCAAAAGGGCTGTTAAAAAGAGTATTTAAGGGTCGGCATCGTATCTGTGATGCCTCTGGTGTTGCAGGTATCCATAGGCGACGGTGATCGCTTACCATCAGGCGGCAAGTCTGCTAGTTTGCCACCTATGGCATTAAAACAAAGTTTCTGTTTAAAATCTATTTGATTTACGTCCATTCTATACACATACCTATCTACCGGGTGAATATTTTATCGCTGAAACAAAAAAAATAAGACAGGCAGGCGCATGGAGTAGAAACCATAGTTGTTTTACACGTTTTCGCAACCCTTTTCACGAAATCCTCTGTTTTACGAATAATTCACCCTAAATCTTAAAAAAAAAAACAGACAAAATGCTAGTTGGGCTCGCGCACTTAGGGTTCCGTACCATCACAAAATACAATAATTATCAATTAAAAAAATCACGTTTGTTGTATGGGAGCCCCCGTAAATATTTATTTTATTTGTTGTTATAGCGGCATCAGAAATACATCATCTGTGAAAATTTCAACTGTCTATCAAGGTTCATGAGATAAAGCCTGGTGACAAACGGACATAGAGACAGACGAACGGACAGCGGAGTCTTAGTCATAGGGCCCCGTTTTACCCAAGTGTCCTGTCCGCTCCACTGAGTGATGCGGCACGAACACTATTTAAACTGTTGTGCGATGTATATAAATAGACGATACAGAATGTACATAGTGGTGTTGACATAGTCGCAAAGCGACTAAAGCACCGAAACAAATTTAGATTTAAAAAAAAACCTTTGGGTACGGAACCATAAAAAAGACTGAAAACTTAAAATAATCTGCATAATTATTCGGGGACTCAGATGACATATTGTGTTCATGTGCAGAGAACTCCGCATTCTTGTGACACCGACCCATAAGATAGCGAAGTCTGGCATTATAGTCGAGTCGAAGTAACCGGCTTAATCATACGTGAGTAATTTCCGTGTATTATAAACAAAATGTCTGAAAGAGAGCTTACCATCTGAGCAAACTAGAAATGGTTTAGCTTAAAAAACTACTGGCTAAACCTGATTCGGACGTAACCAGGGATCTGTTCCGATAATTATATTTGTAATTTATCTCAAGTGAAGTAAAAGTGTTTCGAAAAGACGAGAATTTTATTTAAGTTTCAGAAAAACCACGGGAATCAGCTTATTAATATCAGAATATTTTATACTTATGTTAGTATAAAATGCCTACGTTTATCGGAAAAGAAAACGAGCAATTTACCCAATTGTTAATTATGAAAAATTAATGCCATACTTATTAGCGTAAAATGTTCTTTTCAAAAGACAGTTACTGTGACGGAAAATTATTAAGTATTTCGTGGCATAAAAAAGCACTCATTTCGGAGTTCATTAAAAATTTTTGGTTACAACTCGATGGCGGCAAGGAATAAACTTTTACCATTTCTCATTTTCGTAATTACGTCTAATTGAAGAAAACTTAAAAGTGGATAGCAGTCAGGGAAGAAAAGTTGATTGAATGATCTTAATATTTTTAAGGTAAAATGTCTCAGTTTCACAGGAAACGACGACTTTACTCTTTCCGGTAAATAACTCAGGCAATTAGGTAAGTGGTACAAATATTAAATTTGATTAAAATTGAATCTAGTACCTACCGAGTACATACTCGTACCTGCCGCTTGCAAACATACGTTAGATTGTGCCCGTAAATGATTAAAAAGTGAAAAAAGGTTGTTTTCAGTTGCTCTATATCCTTTATTATGTTAAACTATTAGGACGACAAATAAACCCGATAAACCGGAGAAATGCGAGTCAGGCTCGCACTCGTACTCGCACTTATACAAAAATACGCAAAAACAAGTTTGCTTATTTTTAATTTTTTGACGTTAATATTATTTCTTTGTTTATCCGCCGTAACATTTTATTCTGTGAAAATTTCAACGGACTATCTATTATGGTTCGAAAGATACAGTTGTTAAAAGGTAGGATAGACAGACAGAAAGACGGACAGACAGCCAGACAAATAGTGTACGTAACCCTAAAAAGGTACTTTTGTAGATTTGGCATTCTAAATTTGTGTGAAAACAGAAGCTCCTTCATCACATTTGCTTGAGAGATGATAATGACGGAAGAAATTATTTACTTGATAATTCGTTATTAAAAACAAGTGTTCGGAACAAACAACGAAATTTTAATATGTATTAAAGAATTGCTCGTCTTTATCAAACTTGCTAATTCAGTAAAACATTGTTTTAAACTATCACGGTTGTTCACTACAGTTATATGATTATTCCTTTAACAACCATACCACGGTAAATATCCCGTAAATAATCATACAACTACCCGGACATGTCCTAAAACTGCGACGAGAACCACCGGAGGATGGGCAGCAGCGTCCTATTAGTACATGGTGAATATACTGCAATCCCCAAGCCGCCTGCCAAGCGTGGGGATTATGGCAACACTCCTCTGAGAAGGAGGCCTTTGTTCAGCAGTGGACATTGATGGCTGATAATGTGTGAATCATACAACTGTTGCTAATACAGTGTTCTGAAAACGTAGGTAATACTTACCAATTTAATAAATGACCTATCCTTCAAATTTGGTAATACAGTGTTCAGAATAACTATTTAGCTACTGTAATGTATTAGATAAATGGAGGTAGTCTCAATACTATCTCAAACTACCTCCATTTAATTAGACTTCTATATATAGGTCACTGCCTACGAATAAACCTCATTCTGCGATAGTCTGTCTTTTACTCAACATTACATTTGGCGCAGTCGTATTTATTTTGAACTTACGTGCAAAAGTGTTTGTGATCATGCCTATAGGTAAAATCGAAGTGTTTGATATCGGTTCCCATAGTTGGGATGCTTATTGTAGGCGAATGAAACAGTTTATAACGTTAAATGGCATAGCGGAAGAATTGCACGTGGCGACGTTAGTTACTCATGTTGGGATTACGTGTTACGAACTCATGTGTGATTTATGTGCACCTGCTTTGCCTGAATCAAAAACTTTCGATGAGCTCGAGTCAATAATGAAGCAACATCTCGAGCCACAGCGGTCGGAAATCGCAGAACGACATGTGTTTCGGCAACGGAAGCAAGCGACGGGGGAGACCGTGAACGAATACCTACAAAGTTTGAAACATCTAGCGAAAACTTGTAACTTCGGTGTATCGCTGGAGGTCAACTTGAGGGACCAGTTCGTGTCTGGTCTCTACCACGAGGATATGAGATCCAGGCTTTTTGCCGAACGCGAGCTGGATTATAAGCGAGCTGTCGAACTGGCGCTGGCGTTGGAGGCGGCCGATAGGCACGCGGCGACGGCAGCGGTGAGTGGCAGCGCGGGCGCCGGCGGCGGCGCGCCCGCCGCGGAGGGCCTGCATCGTTTGGGTTCGGCGGCGACGCGCGGGCTGCGCCGCGCTCAACCAGCGACATCGGCGGCGGCGCAGGGGCCTGCCGCCGCAGCGGCGCCGCGCCGCCCGTGCCCGCGATGCGGCAAGGACGGGCACGCGGCGGCCAAGTGCCGGTTCAAGAACTACAATTGTGATCGTTGTGGTGATAAAGGTCATTTAAAAGTTATGTGCCGTAAGTACGAAGGTGGACGTGGATCGGATTCTTCGCGGACGACTAGAGGTCAGTTTTTTTTAGTTGACTCTGATTCCGATGACGATGGCATGAACTTTTACAATTTATCGAGTGATATTGATGATGACCCGTATTACGTTAATTTGACAGTTGAGAAGCATTCATTACGGTTCGAAGTAGACACCGGTTGCAAATTTTCCGCAATTTCGAAAGCGTGTTATGATAAGTTATTTCAGTATTTACCTTTACAAAAGAAAGCATTAACATTGAAGTCTTACACAGGAGATGTTATTAAGCCGATGGGTTTCATTGAGGTCCAAGTTACGTACGCTTCACGTTCAAAAATACTGCAATTATTTGTCATAGATAACGGTGGCCCGCCATTAATGGGTCGAATGTGGATTAGAGTGTTGGGAGTCAATGTCAATGATTTTTACAGCTTAACTGATACTTGTGACGAATCTGTAGAATGTTTACGTAAAGAATTTCCAGAAGTATTCGCTGATGGGCTTGGGACATGTACTGTACGCATGCAGTTACACTTATCAGATGACACACCGGTGTTTGTGAAAGCTCGTTCACTGCCGCTTGCGATGCGAGCCTCGGTCGAGTCAGAGTTGGAACGATTACAGCGTGAAGGTGTTGTTTACAAAGTAGATCGCTCGGACTATGGAACGCCTATAGTGGCTGTTGTAAAAAAAAATGGTGACATCCGTATCTGCGGGGATTATAAAATCACTATCAATCCCAAGTTAAAGGATTTTCACTATCCTTTACCGCGTATTGAAGAAATATTTGCCACCCTTGCCGGTGGGGTACTTTTTTCAAAATTAGATTTGTCCCACGCTTACCAGCAGGTACTCTTAACTGATGAGTCACAACCGATGACGGCAATCACCACGCATGTCGGTACTTTTGTTTACAAACGTGTACCTTTTGGTATTAAATGCATACCTGAAAATTTTCAAAAAATGATAGAAGAAATACTCAGTGGGTTGCCGTTCACGGTGGTGTTCCAAGACGACATCTGTTGCGCAGGTACTGATAAAGCTACTAACCTTGAAAATTTGCGAGCCGTGTTAAGCCGATTAAGAGATGCCGGTTTAAGAGTTAATATATTATGTCTAAATGTGAATTTTTTAAACACTGCGTTACCTACTTAGGGTATCGCATTGATAAGGACGGATTACATGCCGATGATAAGAAAGTTGAAGCCATAGTAGCGGCGCCGACGCCCAATGACGTCACTCAATTAAAAAGCTTTTTAGGGCTTGTAAATTTTTACGCCAAGTTCTGTGCCAACATTAGCGATATATTAAAACCTTTGTATGAGTTGCTCAAGAAAAACGCTAGGTGGCATTGGAGCGACGATTGTGAGTTAGCTTTCAATAAAGTCAAAAATGTATTGAGCGTTGGTCCGGTGTTGGCGCATTATGATCCGAGCCTCCCGTTGATCCTTTCTGTGGATAGCTCAGCATACGGTCTTGGTGCGGTCCTTTGGCACCGCTATCCCGACGGTTCGGAGCGCCCGGTCAGTTGCGCATCGCGCACGCTCAACTCGCACGAGCTCAATTACTCGCAGTTAGATAAGGAAGCCTTAGCTATCGTTTTTGGGGTGACAAAGCACCATCAGTATTTGTACGGGAGACATTTTCTGCTGCGCAGTGATCATCGAGCGTTAAGTTACATTTTTGGCAAAAACAAAGGCATCCCGCAGACTGCCGCGAGTCGTTTACAAAGATACGCGGTACGATTGGCTGCATACAATTATGACATTGAATTCATTCCGTCGTCTAGGAATATTTTTGCGGATGTTTTATCGCGTTTGCCACTCGAACAAACGGTTAAGAAGGGACACGATAGCGAAATATTGGAAGGGAGTTATTTAAACTTCATTGAAGATAAAATGCCGATTACATTTAATGAAGTTAAAGTCGAAACTATGAAAGATCCACAATTAAATAAAATTGTGGGTTACATTAAATTTGGTTGGCCGGAACGTTCATTAGACGAAAGGGACAGAGCATTTTTCCCTAAAAAAGACAACATGTTTTTAGAGCACGGTTGTCTAGTATGGGGTTATCGCGTGGTTATACCCACCAGCCTCAGGTCGATAATACTTCGAGAGCTGCACAGCGGTCATTTAGGTGTCGTCAAAATGAAGCAGGTCTCTCGCAATTATTTATGGTGGGAGGGTTTAGATTCTGACATTGAAAAACAATGCCGTGAATGCAGCGCATGTTCGTCACAGCGCGACCAGCCGCCAGCTGCGCCGCTGCATTCCTGGCCCTGGCCTACGGAGCCATGGACGCGACTCAATGTTGATTTCTTGGGACCTTATAAAAACAAACATTATTTGATCATGTTAGATGCAAACACTAAGTGGCTTGAAGTCGAACGCATTTCGACTACATCGGCAGTGGCGGTGATAGCTATTTTCCGAAAAATATTTTCTCGATTCGGTTTACCTAAATCTATTGTGAGCGACAATGGACCTCCGTTTTCTTCACAGCAGTACTTATTTTACCTGGAAAAAAATGGAATTAAGCGCATTCTAGTCGCCCCATTTCATCCGTCGAGTAACGGTGCTGCTGAAAATGCCGTACGGTCAGTCAAACAGGCACTTAAAAAGGCAACAGTACAAAACGAAGATTATGATACAGCTCTATGTAAATTCTTGTTTACGTATAGAAACACGGAGCATTGCACGACAAAGAAAGAGCCCGCCGTGGCCTTATTAGGGCGTCGCCTGCGAGGTAGACTCGATCTGCTACGACCCAACACGGGCGAGTTGGTGCGTGAGAAGCAGAGCGCGCAAGAGGAGCGGCGCGGAGGCGAGCCGCGTGACGTCGTGCCCGGGGACATGGTGCTAGTGCGCAATTATGCCGACAAGGATGTCAAGTGGAAGGATGGATTAGTGTTAGGTCAGACCGGTCCCGTTTCATTCGTAGTTCGAACGGACAATAATAAGATCACTAAAAAGCACGTCGATCAGTTACTGCACAAAAATCCGCGGAAATCACGTCATTCGTTAGCTAGTGTAGTTCATACAGATACGAGCACGATTAAGGAGGGTTGGTCGACCCCACTGGTGCAGTCGCCCTCTTCCGCGTTAGGTCGTGCGAGCGGTGCCAGCGACGGTGTAAATGAGCCTGTAGTGGTAGGCGGCGAGCCGAGCGGTCGGTCGCCGACGAGCGCTATATCACCGGTGACGCCGCCGGTACCGGTACCTACTCGGGTCGTGACGCGTCAACGCCGAGTTCTTGACATTCCACCTTGGTATGAGACGTTAAAACCACGCAGAGAGAAATAATACTGTATAGTTGTATAAGTATATGCATTTAGGAATTTAAGTGATATAAGTTAGTTTAATATAAGTTTGTATACCATTACTATATTTAGAAGGAGGATAATGTAATGTATTAGATAAATGGAGGTAGTCTCAATACTATCTCAAACTACCTCCATTTAATTAGACTTCTATATATAGGTCACTGCCTACGAATAAACCTCATTCTGCGATAGTCTGTCTTTTACTCAACATTACAGCTACAAACCTATTTAAAATGTATCTTGATGATAAATGACTTGTCTTTATCAAAATTAGTAAAAAAAGGTATATTTTCTTGGCTACATACCTATGTAATAATGTAATATGCTAATGAATGATTTGTCTTTATCAAACTTGGTAATACGTAAGATTGGTAACATTATCGGAGCATGTTACCGCACGCACCTAGTTGAGGCGCGGTAACTCAAATAAAAGCAGAATCACGTACCACTGAGTGTTATCACGTCTAAGGCTCATCAGCGGCTGCACGTGACGACTTTAGCACAAACAGATTCCACAACAACACCACCGCCTTTAGACCTCTAACGATTTAAGGCCGTCATCAACAAAAAAGAAAAAGAAAAGACGGCACGGGGCTCTTGATATTCTGGACACGTTAATAAATACGCAAAAGAGCGGCCTGAGCTGCAAAGTTTTCTTTCTAACTTTATTACGCCATTAGAGATCGCGTGACGTTCACTCCCACTCTCAGTAATATCATTTTGCCAAAGGTATCATGTTTTTTAAGGTTTTGATTAAATCTCACACTCCCCTAAAACGCGTTAGGTGTAATGCTGTCATGTCACAATAGATTACCCTTTTATTCGTTGTTAGGTGCCTACAAATGTGCATTTAAATAACTTGATAAGATCACCCTCCGACGAGCTGTCTCTGTTGACATTACACAGTAGGGCCTACTCCACTAATCGATGCTTTGAAGGTACTATAACACTGATGTAGATGACAAATACTATTATTATTCTGTACAAGTATTGTTTCGAGGCCTTTACTTTGTAATGAATAAACCTTAGTAAAGGGCAGAGTTAATTTTACTGAGTTTATACTCAACTGCTGGACTTCAGTCTTCCCAGTTGAATTGTTTTTCTCAGTCAGAGGCGACAGTATATATGTAATGGAATATTATACATTTAAGTATGCGTGTATCTATCTAAACGTACGTCTGACAGGCAGACACAAATATTACTAATCAAATCTTGAAACTGTTTTTGTTAGTGTTGCAATAAAAAAAAAAAAGAAATGGGAACTGGAATTTTTTAACTTCCAGCTATTATTATCATCCTGTGGGCAAGGTACGAATTTTCGCTACGTAAAATACTGGATACGTATTCCATACAAATTTGAAATTTGAAATTCTAAATTTGCATGAAATTCGATACGTATTTTACGTAGCGATTACTCGTACTTGGCCCACTGATCAGTTTATTAAATTCTAAGTCTTAATTTTTTGCGAACTTCAAGTAGGTGAGTATAATTAGTTAAGTTTAGAAAATGCTACCACAAAAAAACGATACAAACTTATAAATTAACCTACAGCCGATTATTGTTTCATTAGAAATCAAAGTAAGTCAATTACTGTAGAGCTAGACTAACTTAAGTCCGACTGAAATAAACTTAATTCAAACATTACATCTTTATTCCCTGTGCAACTATGAAATAACAATAAACGTAGACCGTTTCGTTTTATTTTGAAACGGCGTAATAACACTCAAACTTTGTTAACAATTCCCAGTTATTGAAATAAAAGAACGGAGGAAGACAGAGTTTATTACGAATGGAGATGGCGCAAGCTTTGCTAAGTATTCTATTGTTTATTATAGAGTAGTGTCTTTCTTTTGTAAGCGAGTCGATGCAAGTCTGCGATTCCCAATAAAATAGTATCTCTTGTTATCACATCTCGAAAATCACTTGACGTATGAAGCTGAAATTTGGCAACTCGTTTCCTTGGGGGGATGGGTGTTAATATTGGCTAAGAAAGGATTTTACAGCTAGGATGAATTAAGGGGGTCAAAACAAATGGAACGAATTGGCACCTGTATGTATGATAGTATATTTGTTGATTCGACTTGTTTTATTAGGCATTAGTTCAGAAAATACCATTTTCAAATTACGAGCAATTAAATGAGTCGAGACAGAGTATTAATTTTAAATTCTTACTAACTTATTAATTTTAATTACACTTATTATCAGAGTTACAATGGAATTATGTCAACAAGGAATAGAGGGAACGATAACTACGGAGAACTTATTGTTAATTTTAATTAACTTTATTATCACAACTAGCTTTTTTGCCCGCGACTTCGTACGCGTAGATTTTCATATAAACCTTCAATTCTTTTTTCTTCCCTTAATCCGGCCTTGCGCAATATAACATAGCATATACTTCAATCTGGTCATAGCTAAGCATATTCGTGAAAACCGCATTTAAATCCGTCCGCATTTTCTTCCAGGGGTGTAGGAGATGTGCGTGAACAAACAAACAAAAATTCTAAAAACTGCCTTAACATGTTCAGCTGCTTATTTTAAGTCGCCCTGTGTGAAGTATTGATAGAATCATAAAAGTAATAAATAACACCGTCAACAGTTTTCAAATCAAAAAGATAATGTGACCACAGTGCAGAGCATGTTTTGAAATTTTCTTTTTTTCTAAACCATTAAAAGTATATTTCCGGCCAGTTTCGCTGGCCACGGAACCCTGACATAATGCTTGTCTTAACACGCTCTTGGCTAGTTATTTCTTATTTCGCGTGCATTTGTATGTATACCTTGATTAAAAAGCCATGAAATGGAACTACTCTATTTATCTGTTAAAATATCACAGTAAAATAAAATTATTTCTATATTCTTATTCTTATTGCAAATATACACTGTATTCTTCTAAAAGCTAAGTATATACCCTGCATAAAGGGTGCAGCAATGACTTATGTAGTGGCTGTTCACAAAACCAGACCACAGACATAATATTATATAATATTATATAACATATAAATTTAAGTATAGTTAAATCTATTACATAAATATTATATATATACTATTCAAACTTAACCTAGGGTGAAGTAATTTTACAAAACAAAAAAAAACATGCTTAGTGTGATAGGTTACTTAATTATATATGAGATGATACAAAACTTATGACGCTACTTTCTTAACTATTTATATATCGATATTTATTTTCTAATTATAATTTTCTAAAATTTATCGTCGAAAAAATCTTTTATCTCGTAATAACATTTTTGGGTTTGAAACTTACGAAGTTGGTTCTGGAAAAATGTTATTATTTATTTCTTTCTTTATTGCGTCCGGAATTTTGTTGTATAGGTTAATTTTCATGTACAAAGGGCCTTTTTTGAATATTTCTATTCGTGGGACTGTATTAAAATAGGATGCGGTATATTTTGTGTTTTAAATGCTAACATAGAATAAAACCATGAGAATGTAATATGGAGCTTGGAGCTTCCCGGTGTGGTACTGGATGTAGATGCGACCTGGGCTATAGGGACAACGTCATGTATGCGGTCGGCTAGGTCTGCCAGCACATCGAGTGATGACGTCATCTGCTGCGAAGCAATGATGGTCTGCGTGCTGTTCGGTAGGCGGCTGGTCCAAATCATGCGTAAAAAGTCTTCTGGAACTACGGGGCCTGCTAGGTATCGTAGATGACGTAAGAATTGAGAAGGCTTACGATCACCTAGCTCCTCGTGTGTTAAAAGTTGCTGCACCTTTTTTCTCTTGATGCGGACAAACGTTTAATTAGCTCCAGCTTGAGTTTTTCGTACTTCTCGGTCACAGGCGGGTTGACGATGATGTCTTCGACTTCAGCTGCGTATTGCGGGTCAAGTTGTCCAATCACATAGTAGAACTTGGTGCTATCTGCAGTGATGTTGGAAATCGCGAATTGGCCTTCGATCTGGGCGAACCAAATCGCCGGCTTCTCGGGCCAAAACGGTGGAATTCGCACGCCAACTCGGAATACATTGTCATCATCTTTATTCTTCGTGTCAGCCGCAGTGCTATCAGTACGATCTAGCGGCATTCTGACTTTTGTCGGTGGTGTACGGTCCATTCAGTGGTCACCAATTATAGTGGATTTGTACTATTTATATAGAAGGAGAGGGTTAAGCTACCGACAATGGAAGAAAATAGCTGAGTCCGAAAGAAATTATAAATTTAATGCAAAGAAAAATCTTAGACAAATCTTAGAAAAAGCGAATGACCGAATGACAATTCCATTTGAAAATCGGTGTTCTTTTATTTTTTTCTTTTCGCGCCCCAGCGCCACACGTCGTGGAAAATTGGAATGAAATTCACGAAGGTTGGCGCAAGGAGTACGAGTACGCCACACTCCTACTCCATGCACTGGAATGAATCACCAAAGAGGTTGTAAGGCCTATAACATGCTTGATCTACACGTTCATTCATCTAAGAAGGTTAAGGAACCTTCTTTAAATTTAAACTGATTAACCGAATGACCATGTTGGCAGTTGACATAGTTGACAGTTTCAAAATTTTAATGGCTATGTCAATAACATTCTCTTTACTTTGGATCTCCTTGCTTGAGGTCATGTGACGGTCCTCATATTACGTTTCGGGTAACGAAGAAATAAATCATTGATTTTTATTTTCGTTTATGTAAAAATAAAGAATTAAAATAAATGATATAAGATAGCCTATGTTTTAATCTGGTAATTTCTAAGCATATTCGTGAAAACCGCATTAAAATCCGTCCAGTGGTTTAGGAGATGTGCGCGGACAAACAAACAAACAAACAAACAAACAAACAAACAAACAAACAGACAAAAATTCTAAAAACTGTCTTATCGTGTTCAGCTGCTTATTTTAAGACGACCTGTGTGATTTTTTTTTGTTATCTCGCAATTACAGATTTTTTTATCTCTACGTTTTTATTATATGTATAGATTATATGGGATCAATGTACCAATAATACAGGGAAAGATAAATACTTGCAAAGTACGTGTGTATGAGCATCATGCCACTATATATTCTGGACATAATTCTAGAGATCAAGATCTTTCAAAGCCTCTCTATTAAATAAATATCTAAACGTCTGTCCGTTTAAATTTCTAAATTCTACGAAGACTAATTATAGTACTCCTTCAGCTTTGAATAATTAAAGTATCTAACGTCTGAAGCGTGTAAAATGACTGGAATTGACGTATCAGATCCCGCTGGAAATCTATAGGGGATAGGCTATATTTAGTACTATGAAGATAAGAACAATCAGTCTATTAGCCCGATAACGAGTGGACTAATTGTGTCCCCGCATTGCGCAATCTCCAAATATGGAACTTCTCTACGAGAGCCCGGTGATTGGCTGAGAGTTTCAGCTCAAATGCCAGGCCGAGCTGGTGATAGCGTATATTATTTTACTAGTTTTTCATTTACTAGTTTTTCATAAACTTTCGACCCATTTTTGCTCCCCATAATCTAACCTTTTTGCAACCTTCTCCATACTGACACTCACTTTGTGGGCGAGGAAAAAAGCATCTCTTCTGAATCCAAATACTAATTTAAACGCTTATGTATCAGAACTTTATAAGACGATTGAAATAATTTCTTCAGTATACATTTAATTATATTTCTCACTAAGCATTATATTTTAAACCAATAAAACATTTTGTCGGATTATGTCTATTATGTCTATTATAGTCAAAAGAAAGAAATATGTATACATATAATAATAAAAAAATATCAACAAAACGTCTTAAAATAAGCAGCTGAACACGTAAAGACAGTTTTTGGAATATTTGTTTGTTTGTTTGTCCACGCACATCCCTTTAGCCACTGGACGGATTTAAATGATTTTCACGAATATGCTATGACCAGATTGATGTATAGGCTATGTTATTTTGCGCAAGGGCCGGATTGAGGGAGGAAAAACGCGTTGAATATTAATATGAAAATCTACGCGTACGAAGTCGCGGGTAACAGCATTAGTATATTATAAAGTGGCGATGGGGTGCAGGTGCATAGCTTCGCTGCTCGCGTCATTGCCCACACCACTTTTGGTATGCGTGGTACTGACGATAAGCGACAGTGTGGCCGACGATGGAGCACATCAATTTAAAAAAACTATTCCTTCTAGCCTTGAAGATCCCTAGAAAACAAGGAAAACGGCATGATGGATGTCCACCCTGCGTCTCCACCGTTCGCAACGTCTGTTACTACGGCTAGAGTTCGGGTTTCTGGAGTCTACAGCAATAGCCAAAAAACCCATTCGCCTAATCACGGAAGCCATTTGATCAGCAAACTTTTCCAAAAATATCTTGATGTTTAAATATCTATTATGATAATCATATAATTTAATAGGTAAGCGAAAAAGTTCCTTCCCAAATATTGACGGCAAGTCCGTGTTCAACAAGCTGACGATAATTGAAAAGTGTTTTTAATGCGATTACTGTTTTCAATCATTTTTTTTTTATCAATGCTATATTTTGACAAAAATAATCTTTGCTGCAAATTAAAACTATGTGTTTGTAAATCAATGCGTAGCTGTCTCTCTAATTATTTTTTTTACTTTATTTCTTTCCCTTACACTAGCGACGATATAATGTAAAAATTCAATATGACTGCCGCAAAACAAAACAAGTTCAATTATAAAAAAAATATGTCGAAATCCATTGAGCCATTTAGGCTGTCTGTAGGGTGTATCAAAGAAACTATTATACATACATACATACATACACTTGAAATACATAACCCTCCTCCTTGTGCAGTCGGGTAAAAAGATTTTCAATATTTTGAAACCTCGTTTAAGTTAGACAGCGTCTTAAAATTAAAGAACTGATCAGTGAATTTATTATTTTTATGAAACTTGACAAGACAAAATAATATGATATGAGCGAATTTGTGGTAATGATATTTTGAAAAATTTGCTTGTAAATTTTTATTTTATTTGTTTTATAATATGTATAATTTTATGTTTACACCAAACTTGTCTGAGCTGTTTTGCTTTTGTAATAAAACCGTAAGAGCCTACCACAAACAAACTAAATTACTATACGTACGTACACTATACATTTAATAAAATGTACATAAAAATACTCTAAGTGAAACTTAATTCAGAATTAATAAACTCGTTAGCTCCAAGCTATGACTTCGCGACCCCTATAATAATCTTCGTAACCCTATTACTGATTTTGTTTTTAGCTATTTAAACTTTAAAATTGAATTAGTATAAACTACTGGCCTATAAAATATTTTCACATAGATCGGGTCAATATTTATATTTAAATATAATTTAGTAATTTTAATATGAATTCAGCTGAGATTTAACTCATAGGTAAAAACTTGTAATCGTATACAGGTTCTCACGATACAGGCTGTGCATATTTTGAGGATCGTTAGATAATTCAATCAAGGACACAAAATATCTGTTTAACCATGTATAACCTATATTATGTAACATATAATATTTACCTCAACATAATTTCTCTGTAAATATTTTAGCGTTTACGCAGTAATAAAATATTTTTCATTTTCAATGCGCTAGTTAATATCAAATAAATATACAAACATACATACAAACATTAATTTGTTCTCGTAGACTCTGAGACCGTGACTTCGCTTGATCGATAGTTACAATCTAGGTGTCTTCAAATCACGAGTGAATCGGTTTCTCTAGGCAAGCGTGCTCCATCGTAGACCGCATAATCGCTTAACATCAAGCGAGATGGCAGTCAAACGAAAGCCTATTACTACTAAAAAAAAAACCTCGCGACTATTTTCACAACCCCTAGACTGATTTAGCCCATATTCGTATTAAAAGTTGTATTGAAAAGAACTACTTGTCTACAAAATTTCGTGTAGATCGGATCAATAACATAGTCAAACAAATTAAAGTCAAACAAATATACAAACATACATAATATAGAAACGCCGCTTTGTTCTGTTAAAATCTGAGACATCTCTTAGCTCGGTCAAAAAAGAGAAAAATATACTGTAAACATCGGAGCACGCTTTTTCTATCTAAATGAAAAGCGAGATACAATCTCCACCTCAGCCTGTTCCAATAACTAGACGGAGGGAAAGCGCTTGCTGTTTGAACGCAATCTTAGGACTTCCGGCCGGCTCGCCATGGTCGCAATTAGACGCAGGAAGTTACCTAATGACGTACACACTCGATCTGTAACGAGCCAATCTTTTCCTACATTTTTAGTTGCTGTGAAAATGTCTTTACTTTTAACGGAATTTATCGCATATATTTTACGTTATTTACATTCCTGGCGTTTCGAACACGTAGCAGTGTCAGTGGTAATAGGTACCTAGACTAGATGACGGATGTCTATAGAAAAGTAGAAAATTCATTGAAGAAAATGATTAACGTTATAACAAGTATAAATCAAAATGACCGTTTAAGAGCTAACATGCCACAGACAGACACACAAATACACAAGTTAAATTTATATCCCTCTTCAAGGTTGTAATAAATGTAATTAAGTTTTTTTAATAGGTTAAAAATGTGACTACTTACTAAAACGCGTAGAAAAATACAAGTATGCATCTATTTAAGTAGGTAGCATACTGTTTTTAACTGACTTGAGGAGGGAGGTTCCCAATTCGCTTTTTATGTATGTACACCGATTACTCCGACATTTGTGAACCAATTTATGTTATCCTTTGTTTATTATGTAGTTCGAAATAGTCTCACAAAATGTTTATTAACTTTAGCTCAGTAGTTTTTGAACCAGGTGTAACAATATGAGTAATTATGTTCGAGGGCTTAATTTTGAAGTTAGTTTTTTTGTAATGATATTTATTTTTTATTTTTTGGTGTAATTCCACTTTAATGTAGTGGGAAGAACAATAAGAAATCATTTAATAAAGTTTGTCACTTTTCTATTCCTTATTATACTTGACAGCATTTGAAGAGGAAATACGCTTAATATTAATTGATGAAAACTATTAGAAGATGAACTTCTGCAAAGCATCGCATGTTTTAATCAATTATCTGAGTATAAGCACTTTGAAGCACACTATCAAGCCGATCTAGAAATTTCTCAACGGTAACTAAAGCTCGTTTTTTTCCACAGCACCCCGTCGACTTGTAACAATGTAAATGACGGCGGGTCTGAGAGAAGGCAATGATTGATGAGGCCATTAATTAATACGCCACTTCCCTTTGCAATGGAGAAAAAATAAATGAGCAAGTCGAGATACCGTTAATTTGTTAGTTTGCCTTCTGATTGAAAGAGGCAAGTCATTTTGTACCTATTCTACTCGGGCACATTAATCTCTCCCTAACATTGATATCAGAAGTATTCTATTAAGCAGTCATAATGTTAACCGGTGGATTCATTTATGATAGATAGATTAACTCATTATTGTTCACACCAGAAATTACATACATAAGACAAAAACAACTAGTGAAACAATTGGTGACCTAATGATGGTATATTTTTTTTATTCAATAATTAGTTGCAGTGACAGGTGAGTTAGGCTTAGCAGACGTTAGGTTTTGTCTTGGCAAATCAGGATTTTTAAGCATTGGTTAGAATCTGTATTTTTTTAAACATCAGTACTTTTGGTGCAGTACGGTACGTTTGAAGCACGCGCTTGCGGCAATAATGTCAGGACATTTTTTTTGAAATCAGACTTGTCAGGATTTTCCACTGAGATATCTGGTACCCCAATCTCATTAGTTGATGCGTTTGAATTCCAAACTGCAAATTGTGAGTTCAAATCCCAACAATGAGTTGCCAGTGAAGGAAAACATTGTGAGGAAACTAACGCACGGCGTAAGTCCAGTGCGGAGGTTCTAGAACGCACCATCACAAACAAACGTACGTACGTACGTAGACCTACCTACGTAGTTTTGTTTATCAGGAGTTATTTGAAAACATAAAACAGTAACATTTAGTATTCCTCAATCGGTTATTTTATACGAAACGTTGAAATATTATGATTATAAATTTATCAGCGGAATTACATTTCCTACTTATTTAGTTACTCAAGCTACATGGTTTGAATTATTTGGTTTCGAAGAAATCAGAAACAACATTGAAATGTAATAATATTATCTCTTTTTATAACTCTTTTCGTAACAATGAACAGCAACAACACCAATTGGTTTTAAATAAAACATGGGATAACTATCTACATTACTCTGCCATAAAATAGTAGGTATCATATCATGTATTTTTTATTTTAGATACAAGGCTTCTATAGTATGTGCAAAAAGGTTCTGATCACGTCACACTAAGATTATAAATCATGTTTCCAAATTTGGTTTGCAACACCTGGTAAGGACATGAGTTTATACTAAGTACTTTGTATGTATAATATGTTTTTATTTTATTGGATACTAAGTTTGCGCTATACCACTAACTCGTCTGATTTTGTGCGATGACGAGGTCTATAATGGAGCACGGTTGCATAGAAGATACCAGTTCACTCGTGATTTGATGATACCCAGATTATAACTATCGGGGAACACCCGTCCAGGTAGCATTCCACAGTCTAGCAGTTCACAA
Organism: Agriopis leucophaearia; assembly: GCA_949125355.1. Classification (NCBI taxonomy): domain Eukaryota; kingdom Metazoa; phylum Arthropoda; class Insecta; order Lepidoptera; family Geometridae; genus Agriopis; species Agriopis leucophaearia. The sequence continues at coordinate 8,476,597 of OX421262.1, forward strand.
AATAAAGATGGAATCAAACCGCTATGTACGGGTTTATAGTATATCAACCATGAAACGGTGTCGACTTTTCGTGCGGCCGTACGATAGAAAAATGGGCCACAGGGAATTAGATCATTCAGATCCGATGCATACTCTAGGAAATGTACGATAAAAATCTTTACGCCGATGTTAAGACTAGAAGCTTATTTTGTTGGTGAAGAGCTTTTTGGCATGTTTCTTAATGGACTGTAATGCCTCAAGCCAGTACTTGGCTGAACCATCCCAAAGGTTCGATGTACTTTGCATGTACCTACCATTTTCTGACAAATACATCTTTTGAATTTGTTCAAAGTTGAGGAAGCCCATATAATTCTAAAAGTTTAGCAAATAATGCTAGTTCTTGAAGCCGCATCGAGTAATTTTAATTTATAATTCGAAAGAAGAAAAACTGTGTGAATTAAGCAGTGCCCCAGCGTCATTACTATCCGCCAAACGCCATATTTCTCAACCCTTTTACTCGTTGTTCCAAAGTTTTAATTAGTGCCAGAGGACATTATCCAGGCTCTTCTTACTTCTGTCTCGTCCGCGGACCTACTTTTTGAAATACCCGATTTTACTTTTAATGCGCGTTAATTTTTTAAAGAAACTCCCTAGATTCTGGTTTCTTGCACTTAAATTGTGCTTTTAATTTTAGATTAATGTCTCTGTTTTTAACAAAATAACTAATGATATTTGCTTTCGTTGAGAGTTCACTTTTTGCTTTGTACGTCGCTTAGTTCAGCGAGTAAATACGGTGGAATACCATGACGGAGTGACTATAATATTTTACCGGGAATTGCCATGAAAATAAAATGAAGCGTCAATTTCTGCTGCACATTAATCTGTCAGCGCTCGGTTACGTGAAAAACTGTGAAAAATATTGTCGATTTATATTAGACAAATTATGACGTTATGCAGCAGAAATGGCAGTAGGTTTTCGGGATTGCGCTTTTCGCTATGGATTTAATAATTTTTTAGTAGCTTTTTTATTTGACTGGCCTGTTGTTATGTTAGTAGAGTTGAATATGGCAACTGAATTAAAAAAAAAACTACCTATATTTATTGCATACGCGTTTAGTTTTGATGACAATGCACAGTTAACTAAGTAATTTCTTTCTAAATCCAATATGGCGGACTCACAAAGATGGCGGACTGGTTATTTTTTATGCACCTCCATGATATGGATATCAATTAAAACTGTATGCTGAGAAAAATACGAGAAATAAAATGATGCCACACTTAATTCAATGGTGCGGACGCCTATAAGTTTGTTTTTAAATAGTTTTTTTTTAATAATATTTTTTATTTCTTTTTTTTCTTTATTTAAATTATAGTATAGGCTCACGTTTGATCATACCTTATTGAAGGGTTAAGGTGGAACATGTTTTCCCAGAAGAATATCGATTGACTCTTTATTTGAGAGACATTCGACCCTACGTGCACGAGGCTTTGCAATCTCCTACAAAAATGACCGCACTTGCGTTTATTTCAGCAGTTATTTTGGTGTAGAGTGCTATTGCCTTTCCATATATAAGATACCATGTTTTGTCACTATGGTTTTTGTCTTTGAGAATCTCAAAGTTTAAGCTGGAGGAGATTTGATTTCCTAGGATCTCGATTTGATATTTAAATAATCGGGAAAAAAATTAAACAAATAAAATACTGTAAACTTCTTCATGATTACAGTGAAAAACCCAGGCAGAATAATTAAAAAGTTACAAACTAAAACTGTAGTTAGAATCGAAACTAACGTATAACGCTTAGAAAAAGATAAAATTATACATAGTTTTTTTCCATGATACTTCTGCCATGGCACGGCCAGGCAGGAGTTCACACTGATCCCTTTCCATTGAATCTCTCCACCGGTAGTAAATAGTAAAATAAGAAAGGAAAAAAATAAAACAAATAAAATACTGTAAACTTCTTCATGATTACAGTGAAAAACCCAGGCAGAAAAATTAAAAAGTTACAAATTAAAACTGTAGTTAGAATCGAAACTAACGTATAACGCTTAGAAAAAGATAAAATTATACATAGTTTTTTTCCATGATACTTCTGCCATGGCACGGCCAGGCAGGAGTTCACACTGATCCCTTTCCATTGAATCTCTCCACCGGTAGTAAATAGTAAAATAAGAAAGGAAAAAAATAAAACAAATAAAATACTGTAAACTTCTTCATGATTACAGTGAAAAACCCAGGCAGAAAAATTAAAAAGTTACAAATTAAAACTGTAGTTAGAATCGAAACTAACGTATAACGCTTAGAAAAAGATAAAATTATACATAGTTTTTTTCCATGATACTTCTGCCATGGCACGGCCAGGCAGGAGTTCACACTGATCCCTTTCCATTGAATCTCTCCACCGGTAGTAAATAGTAAAATAACATAATATATTGCAATTTTCAATTATAAAATAAAGTATATATATTTTATAGATTACCGATAAAAGAGCTGATAATCTACAAACGGCTGAACAGATTTTATCTTTATTCCATTTAAATAAAACTCGATCAAGTCATATTTCATTTAATTTTTTTGTGAATAAATTTCATTTAATTTTTTAATTTAATTTGAAACAAAAAAAGCTATATTGTATTTTTCCCGTTTGGGAGCTACGATGCCACAGACAGACACACAGATACATTAAAACATAGATACAGAAATAAAACTTGTAACATCCCTCTTTTTGCGTCGGGGGTCAAATATTGTAGTACCATTACTGATTAACTCATCTCAAAATCTCAAAAATTACTTTATCAACGAAGCTTAAATTTGGCAGGAAACCTTCCAGCCAAGCTTATACGGTGTACCACCTTACACGGTGTGTAGAGAGAGAGAGGTCTGCTAAGAAGCGATTTTGCGAAAAAATCAAATTAAGGGGGCAAAGAAGGGTTGGAAGTTTATATGAAAGTCTACGCGTACGAAGTCACTAGGCTGAATATAAATAGAACTTTTTAATTAGTGCGCTTACGTCATACCCGGAACATTTAAAATTGTCGTCAGCAACAACTCAAATGCTAAAGACGCGACCTCATTCCCCGTAATCCTCGCTGGCCTCGGATGAATGGACATAATTTTCTGTGCTTGACACCGCGTCTGCCCTGACATTGTGCAACCCAACAGAGCGCATTTTATTCCTTTTATTGCTGCCACTCGTTAATACGTCCCCAACAACAGTTTGTCCGATTATGACCGAAAGAAATTTATGTCGAGTCCTCGAGACAACAGTTTTTACAGACCAGGAAAATGTAGCCTGAAAAATTGCTACGGATTTGTATCAGACTGTGTAAATGAAATATATTGTCTTATATTGTACTTGCAATTTTAAAAGCAATCTACAAAATTATGTTATATGGTTTCAAATAAAATTTTGTAAAAGTAGTATGACCACTTTTGACTTAGTATCGGCATTCCATGTAGCATTACTTACTCGAACATAAAATTGATAAAAATGCAAACAGTCGAATTGGAAACGTCTTATACTTTGTAGGTTCGAAGGAAACTAGAAAGCTTACAGGTATCTACAACAAAATAAAGTTCTTTAGAAAAACAAACTTGAATAGCACTCAATTCGCTCCCCACAAAGCAAATATTACAGTATCAACATTGTTCTATAGCATTGAGCAATTGCGCTGAAAATGTCGGGAAATTTTCCGCAGTAAATGCATTTGATCTTCTTTTCAACGATGAATGGTCCCAATTTGCGACAGTTGCCTCGTTTAGATTGAAAACGTACGAAAGCGCCAGAATACGCCTACAAAGTCAGCACACGACCTTATGACGCACTCTTCTAGTCTAGGATGAAGTATATAACAGTGGGCAAAATACGGATATATGATACGTAAAATACATGTTGAATTCCAAACAGTGTTTCAAAATTCAAAATTTTTATGGAATTAAATGTCTACATATTTTACGTGACGTGTTGGTACTTTGCCCACTGCATCTGACATTTGAATAACAATATTAGAATGAACGAAATAAACAAAATACTCTTTGTCAGAGTTTTGGGATGTTTTTGCTGAATTTCACTGCAGCTATACCCAAAAAAGGTTTTTTTTTGTGTACAGTACAGTACGTGTTTTTAATGCTTATAAAACAGGATACATGGTACACTGCTGTGGTGTTTGATTGTAGAAACTGGAGTGATCGAAAATTGAAAATAATTATACTTGATAGATTATAATTACTCGTGTTTCCAATTTTCGTAGCATTAACCGTCTAAATGCGTAATTCGTTATTTATACCGTAGATTTTACGTTCAGGCAGTTTTGTCATAGTGAAACTATGGCTGTGTTGTAAAACATCCTAAATTAGTCGGATATGTCCATGTATATCACCATTATAAATTACCAGATAGTTTTAAGATATTGAATTATAATTCTCTGACATGTAATTATTTTTTTTTTTAATTATCGACGAGTGTTATCATAAAGTTGACGATTTTTTAAAAGACATGCTGATACAAGTTAATATATGTATTATATAAGTTAAACAGACTATGAACGACAAAAAAAATACACCTTAATAATGTAGAATATTTGAGACACACATTTGTACCTATATTATCATATATTTTATGAAAATATTCTTACAAATAAACTGATGTTGATTATATATATTACGCAAATATCAAATTATGGTTTTAAATCAATATTGACGTTATCATAAATATTGCTTGAATAGAAATCTGCAATCGAAAAGTAGCTTAACTGTTCGGTGAATTGAAATAGTTTTTTTTTTTTTTACTATAATTTCTGTAGTTTTACTCCACGGATTTACTAGCATTAGTTTTTTTAAGTTAGACGCGAAATACTTTTGCCAATTTATCATTATTAGTAAGTTATATTCTCTGGAACTATTAACCGATTCGGTTTTTTTATTATGTCAAAAAACGGTCACTATTAAAATAGTACATCAATAGTAGACAAGAAATCTCTTCTCGCAACAAAAGATTCTGCCAAGGAAAATATTGAACCGAAACACTGTCTTGGTAGCAGTTGGGATTAATGTTAGCCAAAAAGATATTATTATAATGGCCGCCGCTAATGAACACAGATGAGGCTGGAACTGCTAAAAATCAGCATTAAATTGAACGAGACGTCGAAATTAGTTTTAACATCTGCCAAATTTTTCTAAATGACATTGTGCCAATATACAGATTACATTGAATTTATTCCAGCAAAAACTACATGAAAATGAACACATAATAATTGCCATTCAGTATGATAATGCCACCAGCTTGCTGGGTACGCTGCCAACTGGTAAGATTTATAATTTGGATTATCTTTAGCCATTCAACGGTCTATCGCGCCGTCCAGGCGCGTTGATGGACAAACGCGGAATTATTCGCGATAAAAATCAACTGTTTTTGTAGTGTTAGTAGACTTGTGTTTTTTTTTAGTTATATTACTGTTAATGGCACTTGCCAGTAGTAATTTAGTTGAGTAATGAGTTACCTACTGCCTAAAAATTGTTCTAGTACCTAACAACGTTCAAAATTAATTCCAGTACAATTTATTACGACAACCGCAAATATCTTTCTGTACATTTTTTAGGTTTGAAAACTTGTCTGAAAATTTATTGGAATTAAAATTTCATTTTGAACATTTGTTTTCATATCTTCAAAAATGATCGCACTAGCAAGGTATAGGAGACACGAGTGTAGCAAATACTTCTAAATAAGTTTTTTTTCATTTGAAAGCAGGTAACATATTGGGCTATGTTTGATCAAGATCTGCCTAGCGGCTTAAAAGTTCCGTTCTCCTCAGTATTGGTTGTGGATTTTTTAAACTTTCATTTATATATTTGTATTATTTACATGACCTATATAACATACTTACTAAAGAAAAAAAACACAGGCCTATACGTAGTTAAGACTCAAAGCAATTATGTAATTAAATTATCACGCAGGTTGTTCAGTAATTATAATGAGTCGAGATAAATTCCCTCTTTAGATAATATCTGAATGAGTACCCTATTGTTTTTATTCAGGGGGAATTGGCTTATGAAAGAGATTCAAATTTGCAAGAGATTCAATTTACATAACGAGCGATTTGTACCTCATAGAGATTAAACCTTCTGCCATTGTTTGCTGGGAGCCTGTTTTTGCCCTGAGATTACCTTTGGCTCTACTTGAGACGATCTGTTGACTCTTTGACTAGAGATGGAAATTATTATGAATATTTTTACTATTTGTACAGGAGTGTTAAAAAATTGAGTATAGAGGTACCTGTTATGTTTACAGGTTTCATGTAAAATTATGTACGTACATATAAACTGATGTTTCCAAAACTCTAAAGAAGCCAATTGTAAAACCTCCACCCCTTTACTAGGGCATGTCTTTGACTTGACTTTGACTGCGACTATGACTTGTTTGACGATATTTAATGAAATATGATATTATTTTAATATTTGACACTTGCATATGCATAAAAAGTGTGACGCCATAATCCTCATAGAAGAAAGTATAAAATAATAAACTAGAACTGATTTAAGGGCGTTATAAAACCTTCCTGGGTGTTTTGAAGTTAAAAGTGAATTGGTTTCTTCTAGGTAAGCGTGATCCATCGTAAGCCGCATCATCGCTTAACATCAGGCGAGTTGGCGGCCAAACGTAAGCCCTATTTTACAATTAAAAAATAATAAAATAAGTTTTAAATGTTATAGACTGGTTACAGACACATAATAATGATTTAATCCTTTTTCTAAGGTTATAGAATCTATAACCTCAGAAAAAAAATTAAAGCACTGAATCGTATATAATATAGACGAAAACTTTGACAACTTCTCTCTGTCAGTTGGCCTGTAAAGCTTTTAGCTGAGTAGTTATTTGCAGGTAGCATGAATTAAAGACTGCATCAGCAACGCTTGGACTGGTTGTAATGACAGCGACCTTTAGTTTAAATTAGCGGAAAAAGTGCTCAGGGCATATACCCAATGGCGCAGGTGCGAATCCTGCCAGTCGTTTTTTTTAAATTGTTTATAACATTTAAATAATAAATCCTAAAGTGTGGAACAACACTTCAATTTAAAAAAAATACTTTTGATTACACTCATTTCTAATGTGGCTTTTTTTTACCAAAACGGAAAAATTACATTGTAAAAATAAAACGTTTATTTTATTTTATTTTATTTCTACTAGTTAATTCTATTAGTTAAAAAAACTCTCTGTTTTAGAGGATTAACTGTGCCCTGCGGTTTCACCCACAATCCCACAGGAAATGTACCCGTTATCGGTATAAAAAGTATCCTATGTCACTCTCTGGCCCTCCACTATATCTACGCTATAAATCACATCGATTCATCCATTTGTTGTTGCGTGAAAGAGGGACAAAAAAAAAACAAATAGCACAATTTTGCACTTATAATATTATAAGTAATAATAAAACAACAGAGGACATATTATTTCCAGCGTATTGGGGACTTTCGGTCAGGGCTCGGTGCGCGGAGGACTTTTAGAGTAATTACTAATTATTATTAATTGACTATTTATTGTTTGATAATTTGACATTTAATTTAATTTATAATAATAAAGAGAACTGTAAAATTTTAGTCAAGCTAATAAAACAGAGGACATCGTTTGTTTTTTGTTATTGTTGTAAAACAATTATGCCTTACCTTAGGATTCTTCTCCTACGTGACGTGAGAACATTTCTCTAAATATTTTCATTAAATCTCCGTTTCTTTATTATTGTTAAATAGGCTTGCGCTTGGCCGCCAACTCGCCTGATGTTAAGCGATGATGCGGCCTACGATGGATCACGCCTGCCTAGAAGAAACCGATTCACTTTTGACTTGAAAACCCCCAGATTGTAACTATATAAGAATAAGTAAATATAAGAAGAATGGCAACCAAGCAAGTGATCTGCCTAATGGTAAGCGACAACCAGTATATATCGATACATGCAACACTAGCGTTGTTGTCAACGCTTTGCTAGTCCACAAAAAAGCCTTTGGTTTGAAAACTTCAAATCTCGACAAATAACAAACGCATGACAAAATAAATCGTAAGTTAGTAATAGACTTTTTACAAGCTTTTATTTTACTTGTAATGGTTGTATGTTAGTTTGTTTGTTTAGCTCAAATCTTGCAAGCTGAATTATAACCAGTTAGTTCCTCTTAACCGATTTTGCACACACCTTTACAATACAAATACAGCATAAATACGAGTAATATTGTAATGTTTTCAAAATGGTCTCCACCACAAGATGGCAAATGGTGTATTTTTTTTCAACCCTGTTGATACAGGTATCAAATGAAAGGGCTTAAAAAGTACAAAACGATGAAGTGAGTTACATCACACTAAACCATTATGGCTGCCGCTCCAAGATGTCGGATAACATTTATTTTGCTAAAGCTAAAAGCGTAAATGTTTTTTACTATTAACTTAATATTAATATTATTTTAAAGCCTCTTACTTTCGTATCTTCCACACAAAACTGTAGCCAGATATTTTTTTTATTTCAAAGGCGATATTCATGGCAGGCGTGATGGGTACGTAAAAGCGGAACGAAACAGATAAAACAAGAGCTAAAGTTGTCCCCTTGCAGTAACGTAAAAATACGGGCAACGCAATATGAAAGGAACGATAAAAATTTGAATAAAACTGACTATTTCTAATGGATAACTGCAGATCAAAGTTGATTTTATTAAATCTTACCCATATACACGGTTACATGTTGAAAAGGTGATACTAAATCGAAAAATCAACTAGTCCATACAAAAAATTACATTCAAACTCAACGAAATGTATGGAACAGCTGATATTTTTTCGTGTTGTCAGGGTTGATGCCGTAGCAAAAGTTATTTATAAAGATAGGCAAAAGACCTAAGTGCCACTGGCCTGTGTAACACAGTAGGTATACAGTATGCAAACTGAGCAAGCTATTTCTGTATTTTGACAATATTTATTAACACGACATAGCACATTTTTTCTTGAGCATGCACAGTTATTATATCAAGTATTTATATCAATAAATCTCCAAGCAATTTTCGAGAAAAAAATATTATAAATTATAAAATAACAATTCTAGCGCCAATTCGACATTGGTTGACTCTGCGTATGCCTCAGCTGCGCTTAGACATTCATTTTCCACATTCCAATACATTAAGTTAATAATCACGTATAATCAGATGTTCATTTTGGTACTAAATAACTTATTGGTGCAAGGCCGAGGATCGAGCTTGGTTCCGTAAGATTGTATAGCGATAGAAGGCCATTGTCCCAGCAGTGGAAACATGAAAGCCTGATAATGATGATGAATCAGTCGTTTGTGAAATACATGTATGTACATGTTTATTAAAGGCATATTATTTACAATCAAATTATTTGAAATGTGTTTCAAATACCATACGCAGTGATATGATAGTGAGTTGTTTAAACTAACTCAAATGACGAAGTGTAAAAAATAATAACATACAAACGCGTAGGCCTAATTCACAAAGTACTGGTGTATTCCACACCTAGTTTGGGCATAAGTGAGATATACAAGTGAAAATGTACCGGTTTCTGTTTATTTTTATTTTTATCAGGCCTTAGGTTCGAGTTCAACTTCCAGTGATAACCGTAGCAAAAGATTAAGAAAGAGCGTAGATCTTTTTACCTGCAGCAAAATTTGAACTTTTCGACCAATCATCCGCATTCTTGTCTTCCCGTGAACTTGGTTCCTAACCCGTAACTACGCCGAAATATCGGGAGCTACATCCACATCCTTATCACGGTAAATATCCCGTTGATAAACATAATATAACTGTAATGAACAAACGTGATAGTTTAGAACAGTGTTTCACAAACTTTATATCTGATTTAAAAATATAAACATGAGTGTGTTCATTCTAGAAATGTAATATCACAATTCAAATTTAAAACGAGCTACATCGAGATCCATGACATTAAATTTTGCAATGAATTCATTGTCTCCGTTTCTATGTAATATTCATTGGAGTCGCGCGTTACTTTTTCGGGGGTAATAAATGTAAACGATCCAAGGGGTGTACAATTAAATGTCACAATTTGCTAAGGGTGTTAGGGCAAGGACGGAGCGAGGGAAAATTTTTGGGGCTAAGTATTTTAAAGCTTTTATAGGATTTTAAAATTATTGTGTTTCAAATAATTCTTAAGAAGATAAATATGTAAAAACAATAATATACAAACACATAGGTAATAGAAAATTCACGAAAAAAATGTTTCTGAGCTCAAAGTGGAATGCGTTGTCTAAATTTGTGTTCCCCGATACAATATGGGTGTCTCTCTGTCATGAATTGTAAGACTATTACCATAATTACGAGTATATAATCATTTGTATCTAATATTTTTAATTATTTGTAAAGTCTTAAATATATTATATATATGAAAATATCGGCTGGTGGCTTATTGGATGAATGTACATTTTGATAATGCTTAAGAGGCATTTGAACTAATAATCTAATAATAATAATAAGTTTTCCTGTAAACCTCTCAAGTAAAACGAATGACTGTACGGAATAGGTTGTAAGATATTTATAATATATAATACAAGCCCGTGCTTTCGTACGCGTACACTTTCATATAAACTTTTGACCTGTTATGTTTGTGTTTTGTTTTGTGCCCTTTCTTTTCCCCCTTAATTCGGCCTTTCGTAAAATCCTTTATTAGCGGACTTCTACACCCTATAAGGAATTTGTCTCCCGAATTTCAGCTTTGTATTGTTGTAGGGCAAGTAGTTTTCAAAATTCAATAATAATATTTTTTTAGTGTGATTAATGAAAAAATAAGATAAATCAGTTATTCCCTTCTCGAGGTAATCTTTTAATTTTTAAGTAAAATAAACTATTCAAATACATAATATAATTTTTAAATTGGTATCTAAAGCCCCCTCACATTACTTCCTTAGTACGCCCGCGGTGGGGGGTACCTCCCACACTGTTCAAAGTTTTAATTAGTGGCGAAGATCATCATGCTGATATTTATCTTAATTCCAGCTGTTTGAAGTAGAAATGGCGTCGGATTGATGTGGCTGTAAATGTTGATAGGAACTAATTCGATGGGGAAATGGTTTATCAAAGCGTGTTTGTGCTGGAGTTTATAACAGTGTAACGAATAAATTTCTCAAACTTAATTTTGTGCTTAATTAATGTAACATAGTAATAAGTATACATGTCTGATAAATATTTCTAATGTTACCACAATAATTGAACAACAAAATTCAACACCTACCTATGAACGAAACATCAATATCTATTGGTTTCAAAATTGCTGTGACATTGGTGCTCCCGAAGGCCCGACGGATGACATCAGTTAAATTGCTGTGGCGTGCTATGCGCGACCGGCACTTCTACTGCATGATAATCCGTGGTGGCTGAGGCTGTCAACTTTTTAACCACATGTACATCAGTAATGAACGACAAAAAGTGCACAGATGCGCAACGAAATGGCTACCCAGAACGTATTGTAATCAAGTAAATTTCCTAAATTAGTTAAAGGAAGGGCCTGCAACCAAAGACCCGATTCCCAACGGGAACCAGTGGCCTTAGTAGGAAAACTTGCGAAAAAGTTATCGTTACGTAAACGATAGCAAATGTAGGAAAAATTCAGTTTTCTTTGACGTCCGATAGAGGCGCTGTTAAACTTTTCATATATTTTGCTGTCGTTTACGTAACTATAACTTTTTCGCAAGTGCTCGTACTAAGGCCACACCTAGGAGGCGTGCTCGCTCTGAGGCAGTGCTGGACGTTTGTGTTAAAATATTCCGTTCTAGCTCACAGAGCGGCACGTCCCACTGTTTTTGGGAGGGTTGCTCCCTGGCTAGGGTTATGTTTGGGCAGGCTATTTTCCAAGCATTCATTGCCTCAGTCAAAAAGGAAATTTGCACGGTTCCTAAACTTGGTGTTAGAATCAAAGCACTTTTGACCGAGAACAGGAAGGTGGGCGATAACACACACGAAATTTTTCTGATATAATAGGCTTGTTTCCTAATTTTTATTTAATATCTCTTAAAAAGCTGATCATAAATAGAGCCCATCGAATCGAAAATAACATTTAAATTTTTTCAAATATAAGGCCCACTAATATCATAATTATATGTGAAAGTTTGGATGAATGGATGTATGGATGGATGGATGGATGTTTGTTACTAAATCACGCAGAAACGGCTGGATGGATTCGGATGAAATTTGGAATATACATTGCTTATGTCCAAGGTTGCCTGGAAGAGATCCCTTTAAGCGATAAGGCCGCCTGTTAAAAGCCTAGATAATTACTTAAATTTATAATGTTATCCTTGTTTTTGTGGTTTTTAATAAAGAGTTATTGTATTGTATGTCCTGGATTAACACAGGCTACTTTTCATCATGCCCACCGATTTTCATCACCACGCCGGTGAAACCGCGGGGCGCAGCTAGTAAGTTATAAGTATTTTAATTTCATTCCAGACAGCGAGCTCACTATAGCACGTGATGACGTCAACCCGTGCGCGCGCCATACGAATAATATACAGACACACGCTTTGCGAGAAAGGGACAGAGCATCCGCTTTCTATCCCCATCAAAAACATTAAACGCTCATATCTCAGAGATTAGTCACCCAATTTAATTAATTTTTTCAGCATGTGTAATGTATTTAGTTATATCCTTTGCTAAGCCTCCTATTGATAATAAATGAGACATTAAGACATTCCTATTACTTAGTACTAAGATTAAAAATACAAGATATTATTAGTTTGGTAGTAGCTAACAATCTCCCGTAGGCAGCGTCTCTACATCATACCAAACAAATTTAGTTCCATTACTTTTGTTTACTAGTGTTGTTTTTTAGTGACTTCAAAAATAGAGAGGGGTTCTTCAATTTGTGTTTGTTTTTTATTGTTTGTTATCTCAAAATTCCGTCATTTATGAACCGATTTGGAAATTTCTTTTATCTCTACATACTAAAAATAAAGTCGTTCTCCGCATCTGTCTGTCTGTATATCCGCTAACTCTTCCCAAATCACGCAACGGATTTTGATGCGGTTATCACCTTCAGTTAGATAATTTTTCACAGAAGATTTGTAAATAACAAAACGTACCAAAACGGTGCGAAGCCGGAGCGGTTGCTAGTAAAAAATAAAAGAAACAATTAGAAAACAAACTATAGCTCGAAGCTCGTTGTTGGCTCATCTTTTGTACAAAAACCACAAATGGGAATATAAGTAGAACTTCCAAGAAATTCGTAGCTGGTAATCAAATAACAATAATATTGAACAGTAAGCGATCTCGCACTGTTTTTGTTTTCTTTTAGCTAGGTTTTACCCGACTTGACCCTAGAGCGTAGAGCCGGGGTCTTAGAATAAGGCATTGGTATGCTACCTATCGTAAAAACCAGGGCGTACCTTTAGAGCTCATGGGTGGTCAGAATTGGGGTGGGGTGGTCTGACCTCCCATTTAAGCGAGCCCAGGAAAGACTAAGTGTGGCCTACCCCAATGTAGAGAAAAGTAAATGTTCTCAAGTATTTTCCGGGAGTGTTGCGCCAGGCAGCATACTAGGGGATACAGGTGCGTTTCTATGGAGATCCTGGTGCCCTCCATTAGGCACAGTGGCAAGCCACCGACGGGGTTTTAGTAGGTGCAATCGTACATAACCTAGCTGTACCCCACTACAACCGGGTATCTTTAGAAGAATACAAAAAAAAAATGATGCCGACTGCCGACGACACAGCTTAAGTGGGATACGATATACGATACCAATAGTGGTCCATAGAATTGAACCGTGTTAAGAGCACACAGCGGTTTCCGGTTACGCATGCATTTTCATACACCCACAAATAACGACAGATATGGAAACTAGCAGTATGTTTGGATTTATGTTTTCCTGTTCCTATGTAATCTTTTGTTTGCTAATTAGTTTAACAGCTTTTGAGGTGCAAGGTGTTTTAAATTCATATTTATTTGTCTTTATGTGTAGATAATGATTTGTTTTCTACATAGTTCAAAAATCACGTAAATCGATTCACAAATGAGAGAGTAAATGGTGCACATCACATAAAAATTAAAATTTAGACATAATTGATATCCTCCATTATAGGTTAAAACGTATGTCATGATAACATGTATAAGTATGATAATGCTCAAGAAATTGTAAGCCTACTACGAATTTTTAGACACGGGTTTTTGAGAATCTCGATCAGATTTCATCACTGAAATTGAGTCACTGTTTTCTTTGTTTTTCCATGTCTTTGTTTCTTGGAATGCTTGGAACTTGTAGCTAGGTAATTATTGACATTGTCTTTATTGTATTGCTAGAATTTTTCTTTATTACCGTATGTAACGAACATGGTGAGGGTATTTTTGTCTCATAAGCTGATTTAACTTAATATAACGTTGTATTAGAATGTTATTGAAAACGATGGCCTTGTTAATAGGAGCTTGAAGCAGAAAACAATGACTTGTATACCTGGAACATGTGATTAGATTTCAGGAGCATTGGAGTTGATATGATCTATATTCATTTATATTTTTTTTTTTTGCAGAATGAAAATAAAATAAAAATTCGAAAATTCTTTCTTTTTAAATTACTTAATTTATATGCTTGCGTTTGACTGATGTTAAGCAATGATGCGATCTACAATGGAGCACGCTTGCCTTGCATTCAAATTGTAACAATCGGGGAATACCCATTCCGGTAGCGCATTCCACAGACTAGTCTCAAGGCCTATATAAGGCAGCTAAAGTTGTCGACTATCTCACTCGCACCATATTGGCGACACAAAATCATTGAGTGAAAAAAATGCTAATAGTATAAAGCAATTTTCGAAAGCTATATGCATCATCTATAGAATATTATTGCATCGGCAGGTAACATATGTATTTATGGACGAACGTAAAAATGTGGACCAAGAGTGACATATGAGTTCATAAATGTCCAGTTGCCACTAAGGCTTGTATAGTACTTTTCTCAAACATTTTGTGGGTATTCACGTAAAAGTTTCGTTCATATTTAGGGGTAGTTTTCGCATTTCATTGTACTATTTATTTTATGGTTTGAACCATGTTTTTTTTTATTCTAACATATTCTTTGACTGAGAGACCTGTTGACAAACAATGATAATTACGGTCTTATTGATAGTATGAACTAAATGACTGTCTCGTTTCAAAGATATTTTTCTCAAGCATGGTATATAATGTGTCCAACGTTCATAATTTGAAAAACACACTAAGTCAAAAAAAAACATGTTTACGTCTCGGTTAAGACACCGAAGTCTCATCTTATCTCTAAATTAAATTGCTTCCATTGTTTATTGTTTCCTCTAATATCTTGTACGAGCACAATTTTTCAAAGTGCAAATTGGTTTGGTTACACTTTCATATAATAAAAAATCCTCCAATTTAGACACCAATTAGAGCATTTTTGTGCTTGGGTATGTTTTATTTCTTTTACTGAATAAATTTTGATATTTAATTTGAGGGCAAATCCAAATAATACGTTTCTATTGAAGTGTCTCAAAAAGTCGTCCTAATGAACGCGTACAACAATCGAGATATTAATGAGAAAAACGTTTAATCTCTCTTTACATTCCGTTATAACAAAATCTTTCTTATATTGTAACTTAATTAACTTTTCAAAGAACTTGCTTACTCTCATTTGTGAGAAAAGGGGAGCCTTGTTTTAAAGCAAGTGCTTTCGGGACTTTTATTTCAAGTTTTCCGGCGGAGATCGTGAGTTGGGTCCTGATAGAAGCCATTAATTTCTGAATGGTAAAAATATAAACAAGATCATTATGAAATTAAGAGTGGCACTTGGAATAAATAGACACTAAATGCTTGGAAAAACGCACAAAATTGAACGCTCCGTATCATAAGGACTAGATTGTCATCAAGTAATGGCTTGCCTTCAGAACCTCCGAATTTTAAAATGCCTTTGTAGGAAGAACACAGCAAAATCGAAACGACCCAATGTGAAAATACATAGTGTTTTTCATTCTCTCAAAGGTCTGGTAGACAACTCTTTTACATATTTTCAGTTTTTGAAGTATATATCCGTGAGTGGTCATTTTAAGAATTTAGAATAACAATACAAATGTCAGTCATTATTACGAATTATGTTTTGGTGGGGAGATAAAAAAAAAACTTAAAAATAAAGTAACTTTAGTTACTCTTACTAATCTACTCTTTTTATCGTGGAATATGAAACCGTAGGCACTAGGCACCTTGTCATGTTCTCGCTCGATAATGTGACGGTGACATTTGACAAGACTGTCGCGGTGCGCATGCTAGCCCGGCAGATCTACTTCACCAAAAGAAAAATCAACCGGCCAAGTGCGAGTCAAGCTCATGCACTGCTTCCATATACCACCACAAAAAGCTGCTTCCATAAACCACAAAAACTGCGACCAGAACCACCGAAGGATGGGCAGCAGCGTCCTAATAGTACACAGTGAACGTACTGCGATCCCCAAGCCGCCTGCCAAGCGTGGGGATTATGGCAACACCCCTCTGTATGAGGGAGGCCTCTGTCCAACAGTGGACGTTAATTGGCTGATGATGTGTGTGTGAAATCTCCCTTGTAAGTTTGATCTGTGGCTTGCCATTTTCCATCGCGTGGTTAAATGATCGAAGAAGCCACACGATCCGAAAAATAAATGTTCTGTGTTAGCAAAACAAGAACTTATCTACTCGAACTAGGTATCTAAATACCTTTTCCATTTAGATACCAATGCGGCCACCCTACGCATGAAACACAAGTATCAAATAAAGGGATCTACAAAGCAATGAACGTCACCTTTACTGAAAATTAATTGTCTAACAAAGCTCCAAGACAAATTCCGGACTCAGTGCACTGCCACGTGAAAACAGGAGTAATGGTGACTTATCAAAGCTGCTCGTTGTTTCACATTACTTACATGCGTACATTTAAGGGCATATTGTTTCTACATACACTGTCCTTGAACTCTTTCAAGTTCACGGGTAGATTTTGCTTGACGCCATAGCTATTATCGTTTGCAGATTATTAACATTTGAAAGATAAAAAAGCCGATTGGACATTATCATAGAAATATTGTTAGAAATGTTTGATAGCCGTTGTCATGTTAAGGGTTCCGTACCCAAAAGATGTAAACGGGACCCCATCACTAAGTCTACGCTGTGTGTCTGTCTGTACGTACGACCAATACGTAAAAAAGTTAAAAGTATAGAGTTAAGTCTTCAAACAACAAACGTTTTTTAAACGTATTTTTGTATATACTCTAGTGTAAAAATAGTAATATGTACAAGCGTCAAACTTTGTATGATTATAGTAAACATTCTAAAGTAAAACATCAAATAATAGATTCTAGCCCAGTGTAAGTTGGAGACAAAATTTCTGTACACCAAAATTAAGCAACGTCGTGCGCGGTCGGTACTTGGATGGAGACTGGACTGGACTATAATGGAAGTGGTCTTTTTGCACTAAGTTAGTAGTTAACAATTTTTGTGGTGGTATATGGAAACAGTGCATGAGCTGTCACGGGGCTACCCCCTACCTGTCTAGAAAAATCAATTAAATAAAAGAGGTAGGTGTATTACCGCGAACAATTTATTTTTTTACCACAGGGCATGAGCATGGTCAGTTGATGAGCTAGTTTGGATAAGGCCTATACAGTCAGTTCCTTCACCTCCTCCAGACCTGCTTTTCCCTGACGTCTTGCGCCGTTGGTGAAGGTGGGCGCTCGAGGGGGAAGGTCAGGCTCAGGTCGGAGTCGCGTAGGTATGTACAGCACGGAACGGAAGAAAACACCCAGCTTCCAAATTTGGACCTTAGACCCTGTAAT
This sequence comes from Agriopis leucophaearia, assembly GCA_949125355.1. Lineage (NCBI taxonomy): Eukaryota > Metazoa > Arthropoda > Insecta > Lepidoptera > Geometridae > Agriopis > Agriopis leucophaearia. Next base: position 8,494,376 of record OX421262.1, read on the forward strand.
GGAGCCGGACACAAAAACATTACGGTTGGTCAAAAAAACCCGTGAGCACCCACGACAACAAACGAGCAGCAAAGCGCTAAGTACGTGGCTGTGTTACCGTGGATGTCCACTACCAGATACGGAGATTACACTTAGAAAACGAGAATAAGAATGAAATTACAAAATTAACAATTTAAGAAATATTATGTGGGTAGGATCAAAATTTAGTTTAATTTAATTTAGCGTTCTCATGACGTAGATTTATGTATACTCCATATATTAATTTCCGAAACAAATGTTTTGCTATTTGTTATGTTCTAGATGTAAAAAAACACGACCGGCGCGAATCGAACCTGCGCAACGGTCCAGGTAGATCCCTCTTGCTCATAGCCTCTGAACTTTGGTCACATTCCTGTTGGTTTCCAAGATAAGCGTTGGTAGTTCGTTGGTCGTTGTTAGTTGGTACAAGCGTCAAACTTGGCATGATTACAGTACATACTCTAAAGTATAATAACAAAATATAATAACTAATGGACAAGTATGAGTCGGCGACAAATTTCTGTTCAATACCAAGTTATTACTAGTAAGTTAGTTACTTGGACGACCTCATCATTATTTCACCTTACCGCAAATGACACATTTTACTAATTTTGAAGTCGGTTTTTTTAATTGATAATTATTGTATTTTGTGGTGGTACAGAACCCTCAATGCGCGAGCCCAACTCGCACTTGGCCGTTTTTTTTACACTAATGCAAATACAAACATACGTTAAAACGTTCATTGTATGGGGACTCACTACCCTTTAGTTTTTAGTTTTTGACTTTATTACACAAAGAATGGGAATATAATAATTATCTTACAATGATAGTCGGAGGTAACTCGTTAAACTTGGTATTGCATTGATACCTTCTATGATTATGGTGACGTGCAAGGATGGTTACGTATCTGTACGTGTTTTTTATGCCATGGGTGGCAAACAAGCAGACGGGCTGCCTGATGGTAAGATAACTTGTAACCCCGAGGCATCACAACTACGTTGCCGATACTTTAAGAATCTATTAACTCGCCTTTGTGTTGTGGCGCTAAAAGTGATTAGCAAACACGTACAAATCGTGATTGATGGTGGTCAAGCAAGATCGCATACTGAACTGATACTCAAGAAAACGATTATTTTTTTGACAGAATATGTTTATTGTAGGTACTTACATAGACTTCGCCATTGGTTAAGATTTCCCCAGCCTACATCATTTTCCCAAATTTTCGCAAAGGACAATTTGTTCCCTAAATTCGCGCATAACTTCCTATCTGGCATGGTAGTGGTTGTCAAATTCAGACAGTGGCTTCGCGTCATCGATTCCCACTAATTGGATGTAACTTTTCACTGACCGACCGACCGACCGACGGTCTGTTCATTCATGTTCACGCTGCATGTTCACACGTCAATGCGTCGCATTATTTGAGCGTTCGGCGCATGAACGACGATGTCCAGTTAATGGCCAATTTTTGATGATTTACACGGATGAACAGAGGTTTTTATTAATTAAATAAGTAAAAAGCATTATTTTACTTCATAATATTACAAATATAATACATGTAAGTATAACTTACACACTTTGTTTGTTTGGTTGTTCCAATTTCACGCAGGAGCAGAAAAAGGTTATTTTTTTGCGATATTTTTGAAGACCAGAGAGTAACATGGAATACTTTTTATCCCATAAAAATATACGGTTCCTGAGTCCACTCCACTAAAAACACGAGGCGTAGTTAGTTAAAAAAAAAATGATCGCGAATAAGTCCGTGTGTGTTTCAATGGAAAAATCTCCTCTGTTATATTTTGAACGGTGAAAATATGCCTAACCTAATTCGCTGCTCTAACCGTCATTTGTATAAGCTTTATATACCTATAGGAAACTCTACCAAAGCCAAAAGTTAATCACATTAGTAATTTATATTTCCAATTTAAGTAAACAAAACAAAATCAACAACTTTAACAAAGTCTGAGTAGTAAACTAAACAACAGAACAACCACGTAACTCTAACCATGTAACTAATAATGATTTATTAGGTCTACGTAATGATCACTAAATATCTGTAATGGATTCATTAAAACAAAAAAACAAATAAATATGCCCAGACATAAAACTAGTAAAATTTCAAGCCTGGCGCAGAACTGCATGACTTCTGGAGACCATAAACGACAACTGCATACATACATTATGATTAAAAATCATTGGCGGTACCTGTAAGTAATTTCATAATATTTCCTCAGACGTCCGTTGTTAAGACTATCTGTAAGCACGGACATTGCAACGTCATTGTGTTTGAAACGTCAGGAATTAAACAAATGTTAAATACACGCAATAAAATGTAGCATAAGTGTTTAATTTAAACATGTCAGTAATGTTTCATTCCACAAAAACAATCATAGTAAAGCTCATAAACCAAAAGAGAAGAATTTTTAAGTTAATAGAGTTATACGGCGCGTGAGAGGAAACAGTTTTTTATTACACGGCAGTTATCACCTGGTAGCAGCCAGTGTGTAAGGCTAAGCCAAGCCTCAGGCGCGTTATTTCATAAAGTAAATATTTATGAGGGAAAGGAGTTTTCCTCGCTCGTCCTCCCGTAAGCCCCCTGATCCGAAAAGACATAAACCTCCAGGGATTCAGTTCTAAGTTCACGAAGGCAATGCGCCGTTAGGTATTTTCTTTCTCGCGTCTGTATTCTGTACAATAAGATTGTTATATTGGGGCTTTATTTTTGAACAGTTGAATTTTTATTTTTTTACTATTTCTCAATTTTCTGGACTACGGGAAAGTGCTGTTTTGTGTTGTAGCTAAGGGTGCTTAGGCAAATGAGCCTCTCCAGCTGCATCGTTACCTTTACCCGTGCAAAATTTTAGTACCCAGACTAAATGAAAATAAAACGAAATGTAGTCACTCGCAGAATTTTTACTTTACTGGTGCCTTATTCGTATTTTTTGGCATATCGGATTTTGATAACTTTAATCATGATATAACTTTATATACGAACTAGTTTTTTTGCCCGCGACTTCGTACGCGTAGATTTTCATATTACCTTCAATCCTTTTTTCTTCCCTTAATCCGGCCCTTGCGCGAAATAATATAGCATAAACTTCAATCTGGTCATAGCTAATCATAGCATATTCGTGAAAACCGCATTTAAATCCGTCCGCATTTTCTTCCAGGGGTATAGACGATGTGCGTGAACAAACATGCAAAAATTCTAAAAACTGCCTTAACATGTTCAGCTGCTTATTTTAAGTCGCCCTGTGTGAAGTATTGATAGAAGCATAACAGTAAAAACACCGTCAACAGTTTTCAAATCAAAAAGATAATGTGACCACAGTGCTATGCATGTTCTGAAGTTTTCTTTTTGTCTAAACCATAAAAAGTATATCATGTCATGTCGGGATGATACATCTCTGAAATTTGACTGTCCAGCTTCGCTCGTTCGGATTTTTCTATGACCATGCAAATGACTATGAAACAGGGTAAATCATGTTGTAAGCACGTAATTTTGAACTGTTCGACCAACCACCCGCATTCTTCAGTCTTCTCGTGATCTGAACATGGTGCATGTAACTGCGCTAAACTAAGTATTGGAAGCTCCATCTACAACCTTATCACAATACAAATACATCGGATTTTATTATTATATATTTTTTTTTTTTAACAAAAGTAAGTTTTTCTTTGAACCGACTTTAACATTTTTTTTTCTTACTTAGAAAATTAGACGTTCGATGAAGTACCTCTTTGTAACAGTAAAATCGGCATAATTAACAAAGTTCGTAACTCATAGGCGCCAATTAGAAGAGAACTTTTCCTTTTACCAATCATAACTTTCGAATAACTGACTAATAAACCTATGATCTATTTTGAAGGCGGCACGAAAGCATTATGAACTTAAAACAAAGGTTAAACTAAAATGGTCTTTGAATCTGTAAGCATTAATAATTTACGATAATATAGTTAATTTACTGGTGACCAGAATGCTGGCCTCTACTTTGCTTAAAGAGTGAGTATTGCCATACAACGTGGTAATGGGGCCAGTATTTTGGGGACGATTCCCACTGGTAGCGGTTTAATAGATTAGTTTAGTAGTTAGGTATTAATATATCGGTTTTTTTTTTTTACTGTTGGAATGTTATTGAAGTAAATGGTGTATTTTATAAATAATGACGTCTGTCGTGTTTTGTAATTTTTCATGTTGGTTGTGTTATAAAAATAAATTAACTTTTATTTACTGGTATATTCAAAGATATTTAAAACTATAGATCTCAACATCATCAATTTTTGTGGACCACTTTCAACCAAATGATCATTTTCACCATAACCAAAAATTGTGAACTGATTTACAAATAAATTACCATTTACAAAAAGCGCTTCGACTATACAGTTACGACCCAGATATACAAACTGTGTCTAATACATTTTTTTTCTGAATCTGTTTTGCTGTCATAGATATCTTGAATTTTTTATCAACCTTACTTAAAAACATCATTTAAGTGTGTATTAGCTAGAATTAGCTTTGACTCTCGCGCGGGACAGTTTCTCCCAGCGAGAAGTTGACACCTGTTATAAGTTTAGCAGACGTTTTTTTAATAAGACAGCAAATTATTTGAATACAACTTTATCGTAATATTTTTTCGTAGCAAACAAGATAAAATAAAGGAGCTGGGCAGGATATGTGGTTAGGCGAAACTATGACACGTAGAGTAAGGCAGTTACAGAATGGTAACAAAGTAGGTGGCCAAAAGACAAGCGAAGATTCAGTCATAGGGCAGTGAGGTTTGTGGACGATATTGGTGAAATTACGAGTCGACCCTGGACCAAGACCAGGACCACCAAAAGAAAGGGCTATATTCAGCAGTGGCATGAAGAACCACGGGACAAAATAAGTAAACGATAAGCTTGATCTCAACAGGAAAGGTAAGATAACACGTGTAACACCCGAGTGTGGTATGTAGATAATATATGTGAAGGGTGACTCAACATAAGATTTTCGAGGCTTTTTCTGCTTGGAATTTCACAAATAACAACATAGTAGAGAAATAAAGAAGACTAAGGAGATTACAAAAAAGCTAGAATGTTCTGAAATGGTTTTTTTAATTGAATATATCTACGTTTGACCACGAACTCGCATGATTGTAGGCGACGGTGTGGCCTAGGATGGAACACGTTGATCTAGAAGAAATCTATTCGCTGTAGCCTTGAAGATGCCTAGATTATAGTTCGCAGGAAACAAGGAAAAATATAATTAACTATAAGTTGCCAGTACGTAGCCATTATTTTGAACATATTTTTTTATATATTGCTGTTTGTTTTGTGAAGAAAACCAAGTTTTTACGAATGTAAACACGTGACGGAAAGTGGACAAAACATCGGTTGGACGAAATTATGACTAGTGAAAGCAGTGAAGGAGAACAGAGAATAGTATAGGGTGGAAATAATAAACGTTATATCTTTACCGCAAAGGAACGTTCAACAACTTCAACTCTTAATTTATGGCTATTGTGAAGTAAAGATGCCTCACAACTCCGCCAATGTCACGTAGATAGACCGCCAAACGCAATTTTTATTGTATGGTTTTGTACAGTTGGACGGTGGCTAGAGAATTTATAAGTTTTTGTCTTTTTTTTTTTTTCCTTTCTTTTTTTTTAATATCTGTAACAAAAACACGAAAACAAACACATAAACAAACACAAATGAGTTGGAGGGGAATTGGACAAAAGGCACACATTTATACATATAATAATTATTTACAACTATTTTGATTTGTTTAAAATACTTAAATGAAACAAAGGTAACTTAAATAACAGAAAATTAACATAAACTTAAATATTAACTAAAAACTAAAACTTAAAATAATAAAGTAGCTAAATAAATACCTAAATTAAATCTAAATAAAACTGAATACCTATCCAAAACTATAAACTACAGGTAAAAAACTGCATTAAGGTCACTGTCTTCGGGTAGGGTACCTAAAAAGCTAGCGACATTACCACGTTGAATGGCCAAACTTATTCTTTGGCCAAGGTAAGCGCCAGCTCTTTGGTCACCCGTCACATCTATGAGGCGTCTGGACAGCTCTTTAACTAAACCCCGAGCGGCCGGACCCCACGGGCCCATGGTTTCAACTCCAAATGGAAGAAATATGTATCCCTCGCCGAGAGATTCATACTTCCTCCGTTTGAGGCTTTCCGCCACTTCCGCTGCTGCACCAGCCGCTCTTGATGTGCTTACAACTTACAACTATTTACAACTTAATTTTTTTTTTTTTAATATATTTACACAAAATATTTACAAATGGAGTAAAAACAAAGGTAAGGAGACATTTAAGGGAGGTAGGACGAGGGATTTCGGGAGGAATAACATCATACAATGAATACTGCATTAAAGGGCAACTGAAAAAAATATGGTCCACATTTCCTTCATCTAAACCGCATTCGCATAGGGAGTGATCCCTAATCCTAAGTTTGGCCAAGAAGACGGGTGTACACGCATGGTTTAACCGTAAACGACAGATTATTGAAGTGGTTGTTTTATCTGCCTTTTGGAATTTACAAAACCAGGGTTTATAGGGGATTTCGGGTTGAAGTTCACCATAAAACTTTCCTTTAATAGATTTGGATGCTTGCCATTTTTGGGTCCAACATTTCAGTAGCATAGGTTTTAAAGTAGTGCACATATCATGAGAATATATTTGTGAGTATTCAAGGGAGCCTATTTGTGTCGCGGTTTTAGCACAAGAGTCAGCACATTCATTGCCAATGATACCAGAATGACCGGGTATCCATGCTAGAATGATGTTAATCTCAGTGTTGTGACACTCTAATAGAGCTTCTCTTATCTTAAGAATCGTCGGGAACCTGGTTTTTGAACGAAATGGGTTAGATAGAATTGATTGGAGACAACTCTTTGAATCCGAAAAAATTATGGAATTATTGAGATTATGGGACTTTATAAACAAAATGGCTTCTAAAATGGCAATTGATTCCCCTGTAAAGACGGAGGTGATCGATGGGCACCTGTAACTTAAAATAATTCTTGTGGAGGGAATCCATACTGCAGCGCCAACTGGACTCAGGGAGGTTTTAGAAGCATCTGTAAATATCTTGACCCAGTTTTGGTACTCAGTCTGAACTTTGTGTGCAAAAATTTTTTGTGCTTCTATCGTATTCTTGTCCACTCCAAAGTCCAGGATGATATTAGGTTGGAAGGACAACGCATCATACGGAGTAGAATATAATGGTGATATGGAAGTTTGAAAAAGTGGGTTAGGAAGACGATTGAGAAGTAGGTAGCTACGTAGAATACATGGGATATCATCATCAGTCAAACGATCGGGGTGGAATAGAGCAACTAGTTGTTCTAATTTTAAAAGTAAAGGATGTTTATTGTTTTGAGCCATCTTGAAAAAGAATCTGTCGGAAAGGTACTGACGACGAAGGGAGAGAGGAGGTTCACCACACTCAACTTGCATGGCGTTGATAGGCGAAGACTTCATTGCCCCTAGAATGATTCGTAGGGATTTTGACTGAATTTTATCCAGTTTAACAAGGCCTGACTTGTTACAAGGATCTAAAAGGAAAGAGCCATAATCCATATGACTACGGATAATAGCATTGTAAAGCAGTCTTTGTGTTACTGAGTGAGCACCCTGCACACCACACACCAGATAGGGATCGTAGGATGTTAATGTTTCTTTCACACTTTTGTGAAATGTAATCAAAGTGGGCAGTACCTGATAATTTGCGATCTAACCAGATCCCCAAAAACTTTACCTTATTCACCTCTGGAATTATTTCATTATTGACTTTAATGATAGCAGGAGGGATGATTCTTTTCTTAGTAAACACTACAACCCTACTTTTAGCCGCTGACAGTGACAGTCCATGTTGTAGGAGCCAATCAGAAAGGTAGTCAAGAGCGCTATTTAGTCGACTTACAGCTTCTTCTAGAGATTTTTCCTGAACATATAGTGTTATGTCATCGGCATACTGCAATATTTGGCAAAAAGGAAGTACAGTCGATTCTAGGTCACACGTATACATGCTGTATAGAATGGGACTAGTAACTGAACCCTGTGGCAATCCCTTCCAGACAGTTTTAAGAGGGAGGGGAGAGTTTGGGCCTTTAATTGAGATTGATCTTTCCATTAATAGGTTACATATGAACCGGACTAGCTTCTCAGGGACACTCAGCTGTATGAGTTTACTCCTGAGCACCGGAAGCAAGACGTTATCATAAGCAGACTCAATATCTAGAAAAACTGCGACCAAATACTCTTTTTTTGCAAGGGATATGCGAATATCAGTTGTTAGTATACTGAGATTGTCCATGGTACCCATACCTTTTCTGAATCCGTACTGTGATTTTGCCAACAAGTTTTTATTTTCTATTAACCACTCAAGTCGATGTTTGATCATATGCTCTGTGATCTTTGCTAAAACCGAAGACAAAGCGATTGGTCTGTAGCTGTTTGGGTCTGATGGACTCTTGCCAGGCTTCAGTATTGGGATCACAACTTGGGTTTTCCACGGCTGGGGAATTATTCCATATTCAAAAAAGTTATTCACTAGTCCCAAATAGTATTCCTTGCTCTTATCTGAAGCAGACTTCATAAATGAATATGGAATTCCATCTGCTCCCGGAGAAGAGTCCACCAGGCCATTAAGAGCCAGTTGAAGTTCTGAGAAAGAGAAGGGGGAGTCTAGGTTGTTTAGAGTTGGCATGGGGCTTGGAGGCGAGGGGAAGGATTCTGAACATGGAACTGACGGGGGGGACATTTTATCCGAAAAGGCCTCTAGCCACGATGATGGGTCATTATTTACAGTATTATCAATGCCAAATGATCCTCTATATCTTTTGATTTGTTTCCAAATTAAAGTGGATGGTGTTCTAGGACACAGATTTTGACAGTAATTATTCCAACCTTGTCTTTTTTTATTTTTAAAGAGCCTTTTGGCCTTGGCAGCGTTTCTTTTATATTCAAGAAAGTTCTCTGCAGTCATGGCAACCTTGTAGACTTTTTCAGACGCTTTTCTTTTCTTGGCAGCTTCTGTACATTCTGCATCCCACCAAGGGGTTGACACTTTGAAGTGGAATGTTTTTTTTAGAGGGAAGTTTTCGTCGGCACTAGAAATTATTGATTCAACGAGTTTTGAATAGTTTTCAATGGAGTTAATGTTGTTAGAAACAGGTAGAGAATCTATTTTGTTATCAAGAGAAGAGGAATAAGAGGACCATTTAGCATTCGATAATCTGTATTTAAGTAATGGGCAGTAATTACGTACGGGAACAACTCTGTTAGGAATAGAGATGGAAATAGGATAATGATCACTGCCATAGGAATCGGGCAAAACTTGCCAAGAAATGAGAGGGGCGAGGGAAGGGGAGCATATGGTGAGGTCGACTGCACTTCTAGGATCTTGGGACGGGTTCACCCTGCGAGTAGGGGAGCCATTGTTGATAACGCACAGGTTAGCTTCATCAAAAGCTTCCAAAAGGCAAAGACCAAAAGAATCACTTTCACCAGAACCCCAGGATGTGTGGTGTGCATTAAAGTCTCCCATTAAAAGAACAGGAGGTGGAACTGAAGAGATTAGGTACAATATATCCGCAATCATGTTTGAGTGGGGATGAGGAATATATATGGACACACATGAGAAGTCTAAAATTTTTGCAGCTATGATATTTATATCAGGATGGGAAGATGGGAGGGGAATTTGGGAAAAGGGAAGAGAGCGCCTTATAAATAAGGCACATCCGGCACCCCACCCGTCAGCCTTGTCATCCCGAAGGCAGGAGTACCCTGTAACCCTAAAACGGGATCCAGGCACCAACCATGTCTCCGAGATGGCAATGACTGACGGGTGATATTTATTTATTAAGTGAAGAAGACTAGGCTTCTTGGGACGTAGGCTTCTAGTGTTCCACTGGAGAGCGGAGACTAGATCCATAATTATTGGACAAAGAAACAATCTGGCTAAGTTTATGGGCAACGTGGGACGGTATAATAGAGTTGTTTTTGGAGATAATACTGATGATCATGGTGAGAAGAATTTCCAGGAGGTCATCCTCCTGTGATAAAGGTAGGGAGTTGGACTGTTGGGTAAATGCAAAACCATTAGGAAGGTCTGATGGCTCCTCAGCAATAATAGACTGATGAGCAGCCCGGTCATATGTTTTGCCTAATGGAGCCCTAGTACGAGGAGCAGAGGAAAATGTTTTTCGGTATGACACGGTGGCAGGATTTGAGTTCTGTCCTATGTGGGGGGATAGGGATGTCTGCGAAGTGATTCTATTAGAGTGCCGCACTACCTCGGCATACGGCCTGTTTGCCCTAGGATACCGACGCGAAGCATCCTCGTATGACATATTCTCCTGAGACATTAAGAGCTTAATGGCCTTCTGTCTACCCTGCTCAGGGCAATCCTTGTTATTAGTAAAATGTTGACCCGAACAGTGCAGACAAGAAGCCTGACTCTCCGGAACATCACAGGAATCACCCGGATGAGATTGCGCACAACGGAAGCATCTAGCATTTGATCGGCATTGATTTTTAATATGACCGTATCTGCAACAGTTCAGGCACTGAATGGTGGGGTACTGGTAGGTTTCAACAGGTAGAGAATTATGGAACAGGAACAGCCTACTTGGTAAGACTTGCCCCTGAAACGTTATTACCACAGTTTGGGTAGGAACCCATGTAACCTTACCTTCAACAGTAGTTTTTCTATTGAGCCTTCTAGCTTTTAGCACTATCCCACATCCTCCAGGGAGTTCCAACGATGTTACAAGTTCATCCATTGATAGGTCTACTGGGACTTGGCGGACAATGCCCATCTTTGATATATTGTAATTTGGGATTGAAGCCTGATATTTGTTTGTTTCTAGAAGAGGGCTGTCCAAAAATCTATTAGCATCACCATAAGTTTTGAATTCGACTGATATTTTATTCCTACCCACTTTCTTTACTCCATCAGGGCAGATATTGGCAACTTTATTATTATATAGAAATTGGCCTAACCTAATGGGACTGATTGTAGTCCCTGCCGCGGGATCCGGTTCAGAACGGGAAATATGGACTATGAAAGGACCTTTGTCCATTGCCGTGTATTCTTTAAACCCTATAACTAGGGACGGATGCATGAAAACACATTGTATTGAGGCCGAAGCCATTTCTTGGTCGGTAATGGTTTTCTTAACACTTGTTGGGTATTCATTGTTCTCCGAACGCCTTTTGGACCCCACAACCACAGGAATGGGTGGATCCGGAGGGTCGGGTGGTTCAGGAGCTAAGGAATCCATTTTGGATTCCTTAGCGAAGTTAATACACAAACAACTATGTTAAACAAAAACTATCCACTCACCAGTATACCAACACCTAAATAACCCACCACCAAAGTAAAAAACAAAAACTTCTGCGTAAATAATGCCAAAACGGCACTATTTTAACCAAATTTGTCCCTGAAACTCGCGGTTCACGTGTGACAGCTATCGAGTTCCAAGCGGAAAAAAAAAACCAAAGGAACGTTATATACTTACTAGATATTCTGTTATTTATTCATGACAATGACATGTATATATAAAAAAAAAAATACTTATTATATTACCACAATACGGAGAATTTTGTGCATATTAAATTATTTAGTATGTGTTCTGTTAGATACCTACCGGATATATTTTGGAAAATTCAGTATACAATTCTGAACCCACATACGTAAAAAAATTACATTCTTATTTGACATTTGACAGATCCATCGGCAGATTTACTGACCCTATCAGCTGACAGAAGCGGTCAGTTGTGAGAGGTCAATGACCTACCTCGTGTAATTTAGCACAGAACTTTGATGACAATTACTTTAAACAATAGACCAATAAAATGCTACTTAGGTTTTATGATTTGTTTGTTCTGAAATACTTCATTGGTAATTTTGTTTTAAACAGCAAGATTAAATAGTATACAGGTTTTTTTTAAGGAATATTCTTTCGTTTGACCGCCAAGTCGCCTGATGTTAAGTGTTGATGTGGTCTACGATGGAGCACGCTTGCCTAGAAGAAACCAATTCATTCGTGAATTGAAGACTTCCAGATTGTTACTACCGGGGAACACCCATTCAGGCATCGCATTCCACAGACTAGCAGTTCGCACTACAAAAGTTCTCAGGATATACCTATTATTTTTACACACCCACGTTTCTAATAAAAATTAAAAACACACCTACGAATTATAATTCAGTTACGGACTTGAAGTATAACAACAGAGATAAAAAAGTAAAGTAGAAAACTGAACAAGCCTTCGTAAGGTTTATGCAAATTTTACGCGAAATTTTTTAACTCTCAAAGTTTTGTATTCTTATTATTTGCAAACAACAGCCGCTGTATACCTAAAGATGTTTAAAAACAGAATAATCTCTCGGCAACTTCGAACAATAAAGACGTAATTGCATTTAAACGGAAGCAAGTTAAATCTATTTATGGTAAACAAGCTACAAACAGTCCTTGACACTTTGATATTGGAGTATCCCAGCGTATTATCGTTATTATAGACCACTGTCTGCGTTCCGCTGTTTTGCTTCACCATCATCATCAGCCAGAAGATGTCCTCTGCTGAATATAGGCTTCTCTTTTAGAACTCCACACTGAACCACAGCCTGAAATCTGCATCCACTGGATGCCCGCAACTCTCATGACGTCATCGGTCCATCTAGCTAGAGGGAGGCCTACCTACGCTGTCTTCCAATTCGTGGCCTCTTCTCAAGATCCTTTCTTCCCCATCGGTTATCAGTTTTACCTGTGTGGTACAAAATTCTCTGCTTCAGGAACTAAAATTAGACTAAGTGTCATCCAAGTAATTACTCAATCCAAGTCAAATCACATCCAAATCATTCACATTATCCCAATCTTTTGGGAGATGGATCCCATTGATCCGTACCATGATTTTTTTTTAAATTTTGTGTTGTCTGATAGTTCTAATGTAGCGAGTTCTGAATTGCACAAAGTTTTAGCTCGATACGAACGTATTCATTTTTATAACTCAAAGTTCTGACTGACTTTGTAGCTACATTTCTGTACTTGTCAAAGCCCCAAAAGTGTTTAAACAAATTGGTTTCTTCTGAGCAAGCGTGTCTTCTGATTTTCTCGGATAATTTTCGTATTGCTGATCTTACTGTCCTAAATCAACTTTTAACCCTGTTTTTAAATACCTTGTTTTCCGGTGTTGGCTGCCGCGAAAGCGGTGCTAAGTATCAAGAGGTGCACCAGCATGCTCCCTCCTCGCGTTACGGACGCACATTCGGCCGAAATCACACCACGACCAGGCAATACTGTAACAAGAATACATACAATCGTCAAGAGTACCTATTTTTTTGTTAGGTATAGTAGGTAAACAAGTTTGTTTTACTGGGTTACGCGGAAAGGGTGTACTAAGCCGAGAGGGGTCTATAATACCCATTATTATAAACAACCTTTACTATAGAAATTAATAAATCGCGAAAAAAAATCAGCTATTCCATAGGGAAACGGTCATTCACACTCGACAATAGGTATGGAGTAGCTACTATTTTAATCGCAATTTCAGGGTTGGTCCTATAGTAGTTGTTGTTCACAATGATGGGTATGGATCCCTCTCGCCTTAGTATATCCTTTTCATGTAACCCTGTACAGCCACTGCTACTAAAAGATGTAATAAAAAGCTATAAATATTCAGTTGCTCAGTCAAGTTAAAACACTTCTTGTTTACTTATCTATCAAATTCAAATACACAGCTTCAGATAAGGATTCATGGATGAACTCATTTTTGCAAGCTTAACAAAGAAAATGAGTTTTCATAAAAGGAAAATTGACTTCTCACAGATTACAGATCCCTGTGTGGGCGTCAGTGTACGTGAAACATAATAATAAATCACAACGCCATGTGTAGCGCGATAACGGTTCAGCTACTGAGACAAAAACTATTCATTGGGATCGAGTTCCAAAGAGGGTTCGAGACGTTCGAGTGGTCGGCCAAAGATAAAGTCCCTGCAAAAATCCAGCCAATTTATAGCGTAAGCTTCAAGTAATGTCTGAAAATTTAAACAAGCAGACGTTCAGCAAGTTTTTAATCTCGGATCAATGGATGGATCATCGAATTTAAGCCGCAACTCAAAATACAAGAATATTTAAAATAGAAAAGTTATTCATAAATTCCCGCAATTTCCTTTCAGGAAATTGTAAAGCTGCGGCTAAGTAGAGCAGGAAACAAGTACCAATGAGAGTTTTCGTTGTGGAATAAAATATAATACCATCGAAGAACCGGGAGCGGTTTGAATAACAACTCTTTAATTGAAAGTTTAGCAATTTGCTCGTACCCTCTCGAATGGACCCGAAGAGCGCGGGGCAAGTCTCATCCACCGCGTTTCAAAATTGAACGTAGGCAGATGCGCTTAATTACCGAGCCAGATGCCGCCCTCCCCCGGCCCCTGCCGCTTATCTCGAGATGAACCTCCACCTATAGAGGCCACTACGATATTCGCTAAGAAGTGCTTAGCTACATTTTTCGGTATCTAATTCGCATACTCTGCCAGCTGTAATTAAGAATTTAATTGGGGATTATGTAATTAAAACTGCCACAGTGAGTGCTTCAGGAGAACGGTGAGGAACAATTCGCTCAAATTGTTTTCAGTTACCAAAATAGATACCGACACTTTAAATACTTCTCTTTAATTTTTAATTAATAATGTATCTTTGCGTGTGACACGTGCCAGAGAACACGCAGAAAATGAAGGTAAAAGTCGTCTATCGTTCTTTCAAGTATGATACAGGAATGTTTGAGTTATAAAATTAGGTAGGATTTCTTCAATAATGCCCGTGTAAGTGCTCTTCAGACGGAGATATGAGACGTAGGCAAATAGAGAGATAGCCGAGCATAAAGACGTCGTTATGGAGGTCGGGCTCCCTACGTGCGGTGACGAACGAGTGAATCAAACTTCTCTTTACATTTTATCTAACTGCAGGGCGGTCGGTTTATGTACCTCACCCTACTTGATTTAGTTTTGATGGCGGAAGGGAACAGCTTTGAGATAAATGATTCCAAACAGCCCCCGCAAGGCGTCGAGTGATTTGAACCTCGAGATTTGCAACAATGTTTTAGTTTATCTATTCTCTATTCTATTCTCGAAGGTTTCGTCAGTGCAGCATCTACAAGGGATGTAATGAAATGGATTTCATCACCGAGGGACTGTTGAGTGGATTACATTATTATTGCTCGTAGTGACAGATGGGATTTGGGAAGGCACTTCGGGTACTACACGACCGATCGAAACTGATTACATTGTTACCTACGCCGCTTGGTTATTTTCACTTACTCTGATAGAGGAGAATTGTATCTAATACGACAGAACTAATATTTCGAATGGGTCTGCTGCATAAATTGTTTCCCGTTATGAATAAATAATGTCAGAGGCGGAATTAGGGTTGGCCCTTCTAAAATTGCTAAACTTCACCCTTTAAGTTGGTTTCTCTGAAGTTATTTTCCATAAATCTTATGTATGTATCTACAGTAATTTTTGTAAGACTAACCAAATTGTCGTTTCGTAGGGGAAGCAACAGTAACAAGGCGTTAGTATCCGCGTTTCCTCAAACGTTGCCAGAAGCGAAATGTGTTAATGCTTTGTTCTAATCAAAGAGTCGTTAGCTCGGGGCGAACAGTCGATTACGACTATTGTGGAATGGGAACTACACGAAACATTCGAGAGATAAGAGAATGGCGTCTGCCTTAATGTAATCACAAACACGACGCACAATATAAGGGGTGAATAAAAATCTTAATCGTCTATTTGGGAGAGTAGTGTAGTAAATCTATAGGGGTTTTTCTTTAGAAAAACATTGCGACAATAATGGTTTTACCACACTTGGCAATATAGGTAAATTTTGCAAGTATGGTCAAAGTTTTTACTTATCCAAATTTGAAGGAAATAAATGATGTGGTTTAAATATAAAATAACCAGCCAAGTGCGAGTCAGACTCGCGCGCAAAGGATTCCATACCATTATCTATAAAAACGGCAAAAAATCACGTTTGTTGTATGGGAGCCCCCCTTAAATATTAATTTTATTTTAATTTAATTATTTATTTTTAAAGTGAATATATAACTAAATATTCTGTGTATATTTCAAGAGTCTATCTCTTGCCGTTATCAATATCGAGTGAAAACGAGCAAAAAAAATCACGTTTGTTGTATGGGAACCCCCTTAAATGTTCATTTTATTCTATTTTTTTGTATTTGTTGTTATAGCGGCAACGGAAATAAATTTCAATTGTATAACTGTCGGTTAATAACTTTAGGACCCGGGTATGTCCTAAAACTGCGACCAGAACCACCGAATGATGGGCAGTAGCGTCCTAATAGTACACGGTGAACGTACTGCGATCCCCAAGCCACCTGCCAAGCGTGGGGATTATGGCAACACCCCTCTCTATGAGGGAGGCCTTGTCCAACAGTGGGCGTTAATTGGCTGATGATATGTATAACTGTCACGGTTTATGAGATACAGCCTGGTGACAGACGACGGACAGATGGACGGACAGCGGAGCCTTAGTAATAAGGTCCCGTTTTACCCTTTGGGTACGGAACCCTAAAAAGATTCGTGATCATATACGTTTTAACACATAATAACTGGGATACAGTCCTTCTCTCAGAGACAGGATGGGCCTTATTATATACCATGCTGGCCCAATGCATGTTGGTGAATGTCATTATGTCTTTAATGTATATTATGTTTAATGTATACTGGTCAAATTTACGAATATATACATTGAAACGACCACTTAACAACCTTCTTTTTCTTATGGCAGGTAGTGTGGACGCAAAGTTTAATTTGTAAATCTTCCCGGGATAGACATTTGTGAACATGCGATCATTAACTAACTTAACCATGACACTTACCATAATTGACTTTTTTAACCGACTTAAAAAAGAGGAGGTTCTCAATTCGACTGTATGTTTTTTTATGTTTGTTACGCGATTACTCCGCTAATTGTGAATTGATTTAGATGATGTTTTTTTTGTTTGGTAGATCCTCCAAAGGACTTGGTAGGTCATACTTCTAACGTGGTCCCATATCAATTTTATCGAAATTTATTTAGCGTTTTTTGAAATAAGAAAAAAAAAGTTTTGGTTTGTGGGTCAGCAAAAGTATTGATGAGGACTAGCAATCTAAGTTTTATTGGTCATTTATTCTACTTTTTAACTAAGTTTGTACATGGAAGTACAGTCTTGAAGTAATTCTATTTTTCTTAAGATTTACTTCATTTTTAGTAAAATTGTCCTGTTTCATCTATCCCCCAAGTCGGGAAGACTAAGGGGTGTTGGTGTTATGAACACGATCACAATAGATTTTGCACATTGTCTCTTTGACGGCTGCAGAAGGGTTTCACACTAACTGTTATTTTGCAATAGGGAACAGTAGACCCGACCAGTTTCTATCCATTTAACTTGTTTCAATGAGTCTTTTGAAAAGCCCGCGACAAAATCCCTAAAGCGCCTTCACTAGAAAATTATTTTAACTGTTGTTCCCAGAGATATGAAACCAAATGAATTCGTACTTTCCTTATCAAAGCTCGAAGCTTTACAATTTCTGGAACCAAGAAAATATAAGTAAAATTAATATAAATTCAATTTCACTCAGAGCTAGTCTAAAATGTGGATGCAATAGAGGGTGAATGAAGGAGGGCTGTTTGGTTCGACCACTGTTTTTGAAGCGCGTGGAATATAACAGAAGAGCGGAAGCCGTATCTGATTTAGATGCATTCTCGTACCTGTTTTCCAAGTGTTTTCTGCAATTAGTTTTATTAGTATAGCTTGGGCTTAACTTAGTGCCTAATTTTCATACATCTTTGACCCGCCAACTGCTGTAAATGTACATTTCTTGTTTTATTTTGTTACCTCCTAGTTACACATAAATTAGTTAAACTACAAAAAATGATTTTTAATTGGTTTTCCGTTATTGGCATGTCCTTAAAACAAAACAAATAACACATTGAAACGTAAGTAAAACTCCTACTATATTCACACAAGATTCCAACAAATCGGTAAAAAAATACCTTAAGGTTTTGCAAAATAAAACAGACGTATAATTTTGCAGATTTTTTTCCTCTTTGCCCATGAGAGGATTTTGGCATCGCACGTCTTGTGCATTTGGCAATGACAAGTGTGTAATTATTTTCGATTTATATTAAATATTAGTGTGATATGGACAAACGAGTCAAGCCATGTTATTCACGGACTAGTATAAGCCATGCCCTAGTAAAGTGGTGGAGACTTTACTAAAGGCTTCTATTGAGCTTTAGAATTAATACAAATATAATTATCACCTGGTTATGGTTTATGAAAATAATACAATGAGGAGTTTTTTTTTTTTTCATGTTGACGCTAAAACATTTAAAGTTTTGGTGGCTTAAAATTATGTGATAATTAGGTGCTGATCGAGATGACACCCTAACATACTGCACTTTAGAACTATAATACCTAATTTTGACTACAGTCGAGTACACTGGTAATTTACTACAGTAGTGAGTATAGGCGTTACCACAGTAATTCAAACATAGTATTTAAACCTACGAACCGTTTTTGACTGCTCTGGTGGCTCGGTTGGTAGTGAACCTACCTTCTTGTGCGCTTGGAGGCGTGGGTTCGATACCCACCTAGGGCAAACATTCATGTGATGAACATTTGTGGTTGTTCTGTCTGGGTGTTAATATCTATTTAAGTATGTATTTAAAAATATATTATGTACGTATATCAGAATCTGGCAGCCATATTACAAGCTTTGCTTAGTTTGGGGTCAGATAAAAACGAGTGAAAAATATCCCCATATATTAAATTTTTTGGCGCTCATTAGTCAACTAAATTACTAACCAGCGAGTGCCTTTATTGACTAAACAATAGGTGCCTTACTTAAAAACGTTACTCAAGTTGATCTATGTTTTAAAATGCTCTCTCAACTTCTCGCTGACGGCAATCGTCACACGCGAAAACAAGACGGAGCATATTTAAGCGTATGTCAATTTGAGTAACGTTTTTAAGTAAGGCCCTAGAAGCTAAATAACATAGTTAAACAGGTCTATTGCACATAGACCGTTGAAGGTCTAAAAACGATCCAAATGCTCACGCCCACTATTATTTGGCAACGTACCCAGCATGCTGGTGGGCTTACCACGCGAAATAACAATGTGTTATAATTATATTGCGTAACGTTGATCCAGGAACATGCTAGCATTTTAGACATGGGTTGCAGGCGCTCTAGAATATTTTCGAGGTGGCCGCCCGATCCTCAAGAGCCCAATGTCTCGATCCAAAAATAAAATAAAATACGAGTCTAGTGTACAGGAGTCTATATCAGTATTTTTTTGATAAAATCAATGGTTCTATAATAAATAAAGTTTTTTTTAAGTTCGTTTGTAACCCCTAATTGGCTTGTGTCAATTGGCTTAAATTGGTGCCTATTGGTCTTGTGCCGCCTAATTTAATTACAATCTAGTCTAGTTTTAGGCTAATAAGTAATTTAATACTAACTTAAACTTCTAAGTATGATATTTTAACAGTTAAGAATGTGTCCATTAACACGTTTCGTATTGTCTCTAAGGCGAAGACAAATAAAGATTAATTTTAGAAATCATTAACTTGTTTTTGATATCGTGTCCCAGTTATCCAAATAAACCATAAAATATTCGTATAACTCGTATCCACTCGTACTTAACTCCATAACAAGGTTTCGATAAAACATGAGCCGAACAATTGACTTGGCCGCGGTACATTACACCTGGGAATACTAACAGTGTTAAAAATTACACGTTGATTGATTTGGCTGCAAATTGAATTCTTTATCCTGTATCCAATTATAATACTAAATCTAGCGGGAATTAGCTCAGTTTTCAATTTTAGCCTAAAAATATAAAGAAAAATTAGAACTCCAGTCGATTTAAATTTTCGCTTGAATTTTCCTTCCATTAGGCTTTATTCGACAAATTACTATTTGAAAAACACTGTGAAAATACAGTTTCAATTTAAAGGCACGCATACCGACCATAGCTAAAATTAAAAAATTTTTAAGATTAAAAATCACCGATTGAGAATAAAGAAATACGATATCGCAATTTTCATGTTGATATTTTATTAGATGTCATGTCGGTAGAGATACATAAATTTTATCAATTTTTTTTTATGCTCACCATTCTCGTTTTTTTCACTTGGTGATTTTTTTTAGGTTCAAAAATGTTCAAAACTTGTGAAAGAGATAGTTGTGAGTGCAAGCTTAATTTTTTTAACTATTCACTGGTTTTACCGATATTAATTACCGAAAATAAATAAACGCGTTAAACAGTTTTTACTTGTAGTGAAAACTGTTTAACGCGTTTGTAAATGAGGTTAAAGATCTTTGATCACCATTAATTACAGTTTATGGCAATGATGCATGCTTTATCTCCCATATCAACATCCTAGTTTGATTTACCAGCCTCAATGTCATGTCCGTAAAGCATCTATTCCGAGACTATGGCAAGGCAAGTTATATGCGCATCAGCGACAATTAATCTTCATTAATGGGTCACTTAAGCTATGTGCGGTTCCGGAGTCGGGACGTTGGATGTTTCTTCCTTTGTACTGTCTTTGCCATGAAGTTAAACTATTTCAATGGTACATTGTTCAATGATGAATTGTTTGTTAAAATGATAAAATAAAATGTTCATTTCTCATCTTCGAAAACTTGTTCATATCACCGTTAACACCTCGATTAAAAGTGCTCCTTTTCTAAGGGTTCCAAAACTTATAATGAAAAGTAATTTGAATAAAGAACAACGAAACATGAAGTAAATGGTACCAAAGAGATTTTAGGTATGTATTTAGGTAGTAAAAAGCTGATAGGATGAAAATGTTGAAGTAAAATATTTAATTTTTAGTTTAGTTACATTAGGCATATGCAATTAAATAGAACAAATAGAATTAAATAGGCGTAGGCTGTCGTTCAGAGTGGAGGTTAAAGGGGGAGGCCTATGTTCAGCAGTAGACGTCTTCTGGCAGATGATGATGATAAATTAAATATAATATATATCCTGAGAGAAACCTTCTATTTCAGAATTGAAATACCAACAGACGCATTTGCATCGCTCGTGCGCCAACATTTCTGTGAAATATATTACTTTTTACCTTATATTCATAAGAATTATCAAAAGTAATCATAAAATTGCATTATAATGTTTTTGTTATTTAAATATGATGCTATTTATTATACTAGAAAAACTGATTTCAAAATTAAATTAAGCGCTTTAACCATTAGCGTTTTATAAAAAACACAAATCTCCAGTAATTTACACTCCATCCAACAAAAAACACATCCGAAATTCAAGAGATCTGTAATGAATGAGAAATTAATGCAAAGTGGCTGCCCATAAATCTCCCGAGCTCTAAGGCAATAAAACAAAAAATGAGAATTACCAGTTTGATAAAACAAAAACTTTGTTTGGCAAGTGCCCCCGAGGACGGCCCTGCCGGCCTACGGGACCCCACTTCTATATTCCAATTTACTTTTTGTATGTTTCGGACATGTCAATGCGGATAATTTATTTGAATACCAATAGACACCCTACTTTGTACTTTTGAGAATTGTGTGTTTAGGGTTACGGAGTATCAGTTAGATAAAGATAATTTATTTGCACAACACACGAATGTAGCATGTTTTGCCTATTAGGCGTACAAATCTAGAGAAATGGCATAATATTTTAGTACCGTAAATAAGTAAAAAAAAATCTAGACTTAAACGAAGTAATTGAAACAATGTTAAAATTTTAAATGTCATGTATTTAATTAATTAACAGATATACATTTCTAAAATTGCAAAATAAACAATAGTAAACAAAAAGTAAGTAGTAAACAATAAAAAAAAAAACCTATTTGTAATTACATTTCTCGTAGTTTTACCTTAAATAGACTCGTTTTCGAATTCAATAAGTCTTATTCAATTTAGCAGATTATTGTTGATAATAAGTCCCCACGGTTCATTAAGGTGGTCTCAGATAGGTCTGTTAATCGGAAACTGTGAATTGCGCGAAGAAGTTTGTCGGACCTGGATTTAAATTATTTAAAAAACGTGACCTATTGATGTCTTATCACCTTCAACTATACCTTAAACAAAAACATTAACTACCATCAAAATACAATACAAATAAAACTAAATAGACTTCGGCAGTTTTAAATTCCAATACAAAATCCGGAAATCAAGGGCATCACATAGATTCTAATAATAATAAAGGCTAAGTACAATAAGCGTTAGGCAAGTACCTAATTGAAATCAACGGTTTGGACGCAAATAAGTACAAACACAGACTATAAAATGAAATAGAAGTACAACTTTAAAGAACAGGTTGATCCACCGCGCGCTCTTCCGTATTTATAAGCTTTCCCTAGTTACGTAGTCATTGATCTTTTTAGATTGAAAACAAACGTAGTTTTGGGGCGTTTTGACTTTACTTAGTTTCTACCGCATCCAGTAAATTATTTATATGAGAATTTAGTACGTTCTTGAGAAATGGCTCATCCGCAATCCATCCACTTTAATAATTGCTCGTTGAGAAATTAGCGCCATATTTCGAAATTTCTACTAACTGTAGTTGAGTATCGCATTGATCTCAAGTAAAATGACAACTCATCAGCAACATCAGCGTGAAACTGAGTTCACACTAATTTGAAGAATTTTCATTGGGACGATCGTTACGAAGTAATTCATAAGTCTATGTCAAAAACAGAATACTTTTTTCTTGAATGCAACAAGCTGTATACACTGTGTCTATAGCAAACATACAGTGCCTTTTTTTATTGTAAGAGGCTTGCGCTTGGCCGCCATGTCGGGTGATGTTAAGCCTTGCTATTAAGCCTTGCTTTGCCTTGATTGCGTAGATGTCCAGCTTTCCTTTTGTAATATTCTGTGTTATAAAGTAGCTTCGCGCTTCTACCTCGTAGAGGTACACTGTTAATGACATGACCCGACCAAACTGGTGCTATAAAATTTTACTGTGACTACATTTTGTAAAATAAAGCAATATAGCTTCGACCCTTACCTTCAGTCGGTCAAATAACTACAAATTTCATGAATAATAATGAATGGTTTGAATTCCTTAAAACTCATAACAATTCTAATAAAATGCTAAGAATCAAATAAACGGTATACAGGATGTTGTGCAACTAGTCTCTGCAGCGCAATAGTGTTACTTGGTATCATTGGATGATTATGTTTATCATTCATTGTATATACTAGAAACATAAAAAAATATCATTAACAATAATCAGATAATGTACTTAAATAGGTATGCTACATGGTACGTTGTTTCAAATGCAAACAACCGAAATAACAATGGATAGATGAAATAATAATAGTAGCCACACTCGGGATTCGCTGTGTGTATACACAGTGTACTAGTTTCTAAAAGTTGTAAATTTTTGGGGAAATTTTAAATTTTACTTTGTTTGATATGATGACATGACATGTTTAGTTTCAAAACATTTGTGTGATGAACATTTGTGTTTGTTCTATGTCTGGGTGTTAATATCTATTTAAGTATGTATTTAAAAATATATATAAATATGTGCGTATATCAGTCTCTGGAAGCCATATTAAAAGCTTTGCTTTCAGTTTCAGGGTCAGATTCTGTAGTGGTAGGACTCTTTTGCAGGGGTCCGCCTGGGGAAGTACCACACCTTTGCCTGTTATTCAACCGCCAAGCAGTAGTGTGCAAACACTACTGTGTTCCGGATTGAAGGGCAATGTTTCCAGCGAAATTACAGGGCACATAGAGATTTGACATCTTATATCTCGGAGTGACGAGCGCAGTGCATCGCCATCCAGGGTTTTGAACTGTTGAAGTTCAAAATTCTGAGTGGCGTTGAGCTGTTATGGGCAAGCGTGAAGAGCCATCAGGCGAGCGACTTCGCTCGGCTCGTCACTCAGTATCATAAAAAAATATGTGCAAATATGTCACAGTTTTTTTTTAAAATATTCTATTCAGGTAGTCATTTTATAATTTTGTTTTTTACTGGGACATTGATACCGCTCGTGATACGGATTAATCTTATACAAAACGGTGCCTAACAATATTATGTTTTTTTGTTGAACAGATTATTATATGGATAGAGTTTTGTTCTTTAATATTAATCAACATCATGATCAGCCTAAAACGTGATAATGCTTCAGAATCAACCAGTCCATTTCAGTTTAAAATTACTTTTAATAATTAATCAAACATATAAAAGTAAAGCCGATTGGGGCAGATAAATATTCCAGGAGCATCAAATGCCTACGTAATTTTTTTTACTTGTCTGAGTAAAAAAGCAAACTGTTGATTTGTTATACCGATTCCCCTACGTTCATTTAATGGTTAAACTCTATTTCAAGAGCTATCGTAATAAGTTATGGAACTGTAATGGGAACATGATGTTGTTTGTTTACAATAAATATTATATTGCAATGCAAATTTTATTTTTAACGTTCAGTTTACATCATTTGCAGAATTGCTTGAAATAACTAACAACTATACCTACTGTATGAATCAGGTTTTGGTTAGAGCAAACAAATGCGTTGTAGCTCAATAAAATTGTTAAAACCATTAAGAAAATGCTTTAAATTTGACTATAAAATTATAGGAAGGAATAAAAATGAACTTAAAAGCTTTGTTCATCTAACTAGTATAATAGATACTATCCCTTAAACCGTTTCTTATTATAATATTAAAATTACAGAAAAATACGTCCCTATCTTTTGTAAATGTGTAAATATCTTTTACGTATTTTCGGGCACACGAAAGGATTGTAATGCTAACAGAAATATTTGTTCTCTGTTTAAAATATATTATTTTATTGTGCGGGCACTTGTTTATAATAAGTGCGCAGTATTCTAGGCCCATTTGCCCTGCCATAAACATGAATGGCGTCAAAACGTCTCTCTTATCTTGGGCATTTCTCGGAGGGGCGGAAACGCGGCCCCCAAAGGCACTGCCGTTCCTCAAGTGTGGCCCTAAAGGATCTCGAAATAAGGGCCTTAGAAATCCCTTTGAAAAAGCACTACGTTCTTAGAGCAAATGGACTGTGAGGAAGAAACTCAAGCGATTCTGATATTGATTTTTATTTAAGCGATAGCACTCCACTCACCAGTACAGCTTAATCTGTGTTCCATGATGTAGGAGATTATGGAACGTATATTTTTAGAGGCATTTTGTCCTGCGAGCCGTTTCATATTCGATCGGCTCGTTTGTATCTAATGTTGGGTCATCGAGGGTGATTGACGATTAAGACACTTATCTTGGCCGGTGCTCGGGTTTATGTGTCTACATATTCATGGCCTAGACGCTGCGCTGCGGATAAGTCGTTGAATTTGTCACCGTCACTTGAGAAAGTTTCCCGCTCATGCATATATATTAAGAGCATAAATTCACTTATAATACACAAGAGCCTGGATTTTAATGCGGCATACAATTAGGGTGTACTTGTTAATTTTGCATGTTTAATGACACATTTTCCTCGCTGCGAGTGCTTCTAATACGCTCCACTGAATGTGTGACAAATATAAATTAATTTTGTTCTCTCTAATTGGGCGGCTGAGTAATGGCTCAATTTAATGCTGTCTTTGATGCGTACAATTCAACTTTGAATGCATAATATAAAGAGTTTTTAAATGTTCACCAAGCATTTGGCCACAGCTGATTTAAATTAACGGTGCGAACGAACATTTTAATTCCACCTAAGCTTAGAAAGGGAACTGGGTCTTGTGACGTTGCCAGAACACACAATTAGGTGCTTCGCGTCAGATTTTTAACTTAAGGGTGGTACTAGCCAGCCGTGCGAAAGAACCCTGCTACTTCTATGTAATTTTTCCTCCACTAGCAGTTAGAAGAAAATGGTTGGGATATGAACTCATACGCTGCTGTTTGGGGTTCATACGTACAACTTGTCAAGATAACGTTTTTTGTATATTTTTTTAAGAGTCCCGTTAATATAACCAAAAGATACCCAAAACATTTTCACAGCTTGAATCCAACGAAATGTTGTGAAAATGTATACAATTTCTTGCTTTTTTTGTTCAGATGCAAAATTACCAAATGAAATGAGATTGTTTGTGAACAAACAACCAGTGTCCGCTTATTAGAAGGGCCCACGGTAATAAAAACATCGCCTTATTACAGTTGCGATGTTCTGGACCTCGGCGGAACACTGAAATTTAAATCTGGATATAAAAACGATTTGCTTTTTGTTGATGTAATAAAAATAAAATCGCATTTCAACATCGAGAAAACATTTATTCATGGCAGTTAACTTCTATAAATATATTTTATACGTTTATAAAACATTTCGTTGAATGCTTACACGGTATTTTTTCTGCATGAGTAGGTACTCATTGTGATATCTTTGTCTTTCATAAAACATCATATTTTTCTGCTTTCAGCTCCTACATACCCAAAATAATTATATTATAATGTTAGCTACATTATAACCTATCCTTATTCCGTTTCTACACATTTTATGTAACCTGGATAAAAATTATAACACGTAATTGAAGGATATGTTTAAACAAAATAAAACGGGTCGAATTGAGAACCTCCCTGCTTTTTAAAGCCGGTTAATTACTGTTTATTAACAAGATTACCAGATCTCAGAAAAGGTTTAGTAAATTATTTGGCTCACTCTGAATCTGCAAACGTGACAAGATGTAAAACTGGATGTTGATTATACGTTTTTTTTTTATTGCTACAATTTAAATCAGACTCCGTGAGTAAGTATTTATTAATTCGCATTTAATGCTGTTAACTTCCTACGTTATTTATTGCATTGTTTTACAGTAAAGTGCATTATTTATATAAATTTGTTGTTGATTGTTCTTAGATATCTCAATCTACAAATATTTGCTCTAACATGTAGTAATTGTTATTAGTAAATAATGTGAACTTTAAGTATTATGAGAACTGGCGTGGGTTTTCATACTTTGATTATACAGATTTTTTACACGGGATTATTATAGTTTCGGTTGAAACTATATTCAGAATAACTGGCTTAATCATACGGGAGTAAGTAGTTTCAACCAAAACTATAGTCAAAATAACCGGTATGATACGAGAGTAATTCCCGTGTTATATAAACAAAATAATATGAATGTGAGTAATTGCACAAATGTATTTGTAAAACGTGTTTATGAAGAAGCCAAGTAAAATGGGGATAGTGAGTAAACTTTATAGGTACCTACAAGTTTCTAAAGGTGGTAAATATATCGATGTTGCCCGTTTTGCTGAGCCACTGACATCAACTAATATCGGGATACCATAGAGTAAAAAAACAAGCGCACTAAATGCAATACCATATTTTCCAATCTCTGAAAATTGTATTTAATCATGAAAGTAAACAATTCGAATCTAAAGGATTGTTTAGTCGGCTTTGTGTCTGGCTATAGAAAGAATATCAGGCAAAACAAAATATACCTAGTCCCAAAAAGGTTACTTGATACCGCTGTCACGAATAGACTTCAATATTTTTGCGCACAAACTTTCTTTTATATTTATCAGATCGTGGGAAAATTTCTATTCAATAAGTCAAGGCATCTCGGAGGGCACACGCAACACATTCTACTGAAGTAATCTGCCATTAGGCCAAAAAGCTCTCTCCGCTTATCTGCGACATCTGGACGATGTTTATATTTTGAGGGTCTACGACAACCTCTATAACGACTCGACGCTTATCGTCTGCATGTCTAGGTAATCTCCAGACCCTTACTTTGTCAAAGAAAACTGTACCTTATCGCAGTGTAATAGATTCTATTCTGTTTCACAAATCCTCTCTTTTTGCACACCAACCTGGTAGCCACTTCAAAGGAGGGATATGAAATCCTAAATTCTACGCTTAGAGCACAATTTCCCCCGACTGGTTAGATTAGCGAACGTGTGTGTAGTAGTATAAAAGCAATCGTATTACTTGAAAGCTAAAGCGTGTTTTCGTTTAGTGGAATGCTTGTTAGGTAAACAGAAACATGTGAAGCGTAACCCTGGTTGCTTCATATCCGACCTGTTGGTGGAATTTGGTCTCCTCTTAAGTAATTATTCGTTCTTTTTGTCTAAGCTTTGGTACGACGTTGTTGAACACTTACTCTCAAATTTAA
Organism: Agriopis leucophaearia; assembly: GCA_949125355.1. Classification (NCBI taxonomy): domain Eukaryota; kingdom Metazoa; phylum Arthropoda; class Insecta; order Lepidoptera; family Geometridae; genus Agriopis; species Agriopis leucophaearia. Next base: position 8,522,545 of record OX421262.1, read on the forward strand.
CCGTTAGTTACAATAAAAATACAATTTTTAATTATTTTTTTTTTGTAATTTCCTTTGGATGAGATGTGTTTTTTTAATGTATAGCAAAATCTACTTAGGAATCAACTGATTTAATTTATTGTATTATAAAACTTAATGCCTATTAAAATCATGGAGTCTAAAAAGGCAACCCTTTAAAAGTAACAAAGAGATTTTTATCTTGTTACTAGCGACACGCCCCGGCTTCGCGCACGGGTGTAAGCTCGGCCTTCGGCCTCGCTACTATGACCCGTTCCAGGAACACAAAATTTCATCAAAATCGGTCCAGCCGTTTACTCACCGTTTAAACCTTCCCTGGACTACGACAAACATTTCAAAACCAAAATCAGCTAAATCGGCCCAGCCGTTCTCGAGTTTTAGCGAGACTAACGAACAGCAATTGATTTTTATATATATAGATTTTAAATGTAACAAGAGTCTTCCTATTTATGGAATAAAACAAGCCAAGTGCGAATCGGGCTTGCGTTCTGAGGGTTCCGTAACACCACAACAATGTTAGCTACTAAAGTACAAAAAAGTAGTGCCAAAAGACAACATCGCGCTGGAAATTGCTTAATTTGTGCTAATTGCTTTGTTTATGAGAACCGACGGTAAACAGAAATTTGTCACTGACTTGCACTTGGCTTTTATTTATTATTTGTTGTTATACGTTAGAGTTTAGAGTATAAACAAGGACGATTAAAATCATCCTTGGTATAAACTATAATCATGCCAAGTTTGACGCTTGTACGTATTACCGTTTTTACATTAGAGCAGATACAAAAATACGCAAAACAAATACGTTTGTTGTATGGGGTACCGTCCTTTAGTTTTACTTTTTGACTTAATTATCATTACTTAGTTAATCCGCCATAACGTTACATATTCTCTGAACATTTCAACTGGCTATCTATTACGGTTCGAAAGATATAGCCACAGACAGACGGATGGACAACCAGACAGATAGACACACAGCATAGGCTCAGTAATAGGGTACCACTTTTACCCTTTGGGTAAAGAACCCTGAAAACAAGATAATAAAAATATACCTAGATACGAAAAGGACAACATAAAAGCACTTACAAGTTAGACGATGCTAATAGAAAACGGTAAACATTTTATGGTCTGTAACGGCAACAAATTAACAAGCACGTGGCGATCCAACCGAAACACTAGGGCGGTTCATCATGTAAACTTAGCCGGTATACCGGTTTATTTATACAGGGATCTTTCCCCGCTTAATGGCGCCTTAAGCGGTAATGTGTGGTCATAAATTAAACGATAATAAGTTCGGACAACACCGCCGTTAATGACTGCGAGCGACCCAGCTTCTTTCTTCATTATTCATCTTAATAAGTTTACACCCCGTTGGTAAAAGATTCTTTAGTTTTGAGATTACGGAGTGAAAAGTTTAATGGTTATGAACTTGACAAAAAGTTTGCAAGCTACTCGATGGTCTTAGTTATTAAGTTTTCTGTGCTTTCATTTTTTTGCCCTACGTCAAGGACTTTTATTTTAACTATAAGTATAGATATCGGTAAATAATTTTACAAAAATTACCTTGATTGAGCAATAGTTGATCATTGGTGTATTGAAGACGTTACAAGAGTATTTTGACCGCGCAAGTCCGTGTGATTTGTTGTAGTGTGTGCATATTGTGTTCATGTGAATGTGCTAACATTTTTCCTATAATTATAACTAGTTTTAATTGCATGAAAAATACACATATACCAAACGTTTTCCACGGTAAAAGTATCTTAGTTAAAAAGTAAAATCGATTCATTACTCTGCCGTCACTTGAAAAAATGATAAACAAATAGAAAGAAAATAAAAACAAAATTTTCTCCTTTAGATTTATGTTTTACTTAATTAAATGTAATCTTCTTAACACTGTTACAACTTCATTAGGTAAATATGTAACAATTGATCGGTAAGTAATTACAGGCGGCCCTGGGCGTTCAGAGAAAGTTTTGGGACTAAGAACTAACAACATAAGTACCTACTACTTGTATAGTATTTACAATTACATTGTTGGATAGCTAGTTGAGACTTTTATTTCGTATTTCAGTCAATAAGAATTGAATAAAAGGCTGTGAAAAAAAGTGGGTATAGTTCTATTGTCTGAGTTTTTAAAACCTTCAGAAGGCCGCCGAAGAAGAAAAAGAAACTGAACTATTTTGTATGTCATAACTGTTCCTTTGACGAATTTCTAGCGTATTTCCGCTTTAACGTCGCATTACATACAATAAGAAATTTGGATCTGTAATTTTTGTTTTACAATAATCTAACCTAAAAAAAAACTCATTATATGCACGTACAAAAAAAAAAATCTACCGGTTATTTAATGAACTTTGTAAATGATGCTAATCTAACCTATCCTGAAACAAAAAAAAATCGTTAAAGAATAGTTTTGAAGATGAATTTCCGCAAAGTAACTCCTGATTTAATCACTATTTTGTATGTCTCAGATTTCTCATGTATTAATAAATAATTGTCACGTAGCATACGGCATAATGCAGTATGAGAGACATTGTGATAATTCAGATACGAGTTGGCACTTTGGCAGTGACTGAAATAGACAGATAAGCCGAGAATTGCGTTTTAGTGGCATGTTTTAGGAGAGGCCTACGTCCGTTGGTGGACTGGTATGGGCTGATGACTTCGAAGAGGGGCCTATATCCCTCCCCAATGTATTTAGCTATACTTGGCCATGCACACAACATTGTATATTCACGCTATATTTTACTATGTGTTCATTTATAGAGAATGGGATTTTGTTTAAAGCGTGTGTTCCATGATTATGTATGGTTTGCGTGTTTAACTCGTCCGTCTCATAATTATCAGAAAAAATATTCTCGGATTATCACGTTGATATCTTCTTTCATTAAATGGTAGAAAATTTACGATGATAATGATGACGTGGATAGCGATGCCACAAATACGCCATGTAAATTATACCATTGGTACAATAGTTGACCACGATGTTTATTTAGGTCAGCGCCAGTTAATTAGGGTGGATTTCGTAAAGTTTTTCGTTTGTTATTGGAACTAGCTCGACTGTTGTTTATCTGGTAAATAAACTGAAGGGTAACTAAAGGGTAGCTACCCTTAACTACTTTGTGATGACTGAATAGAAACCTAGTTTGTAAAGAAACAAACTAGTATTAACTAATAAAATAATAATATATAAAAGTTTGTGTTCTTTTTACACTGATTTCGGGTACTGGCGTTTAGCTAGCAGCATTTAGATATATATTTCTAGAGCTGCCTCAACAAATATCATCCGCACAAAATCAAATACTTGAAACGATAACAAATTAAGTTGAAATTAAATCTTAACGCCTTTCCTATTTTTCAAGCAACTTCAACCCAGCAAAACTAAAAAACCTGTATGGAATTTATGTATTTTGTCTTGCTGCCTTCCTATAAAAAATTTAGAACATGTCGTTAGTAAAAATGAATAAAACATATGCAATAACCCTTTTTTTACCGACTTAAAAAAAGGAGGATGTTATAAATTTGACTTATTTTTTGTATGTTTGGTACAGGTTTGTTACGCTTTTTTAAACAATCAATCAAACCAAATAATCATACACATAGATGACATTTTGTTTTCGACTTTTTAGTTGAAGTGTGGTTGAAGTTTGTACATGTATAGTCTTGAAGTCGGTTTTTATTTTTCTAAATATTAACTTTGTAATGATTATTTCAGTTAACGCACACCCTTTATAAGATGATATTAGATATGTGACACAAATATCGTATAGTAAAAAATATATTTTTTTTATTGTAAAATAGGCTTGCGCTTGGCCGCCAACTCGCCTGATGTTAAGCGATGATGCGACTTACGATGGATCACGCTTGCCTAGAAGAAACCGAATCACTTTTGATTTGAAAACACCCATATTGTAACTATCGGGGAACACCCATTCAGGCAGCGCATTCCACATACTAGCAGTTCGCACAATAAAAGTGGAATCAAAGCGCTTCGTACGGGTTTTCGGAATGTCAACCATAAAGCGGTGTCGATTTTTCGTGCCTGCTCTGGCAGTCCGATAGAAAAAAGGGCAGGAGGAAATTAATTCATGCAGATCTGAATTAACATGTACTTTGAGTTCTTCCAGTTCAAAACAGAGTGAATATTAGAACTTATTGTGTAGACAAGATTGAATTATCAACATCTAAAGAATGGAATTTCAAGAAGCTTCATGGGACAACAAGAAGTTTAGGTAGGTTCTCACATCCATACATCAAGATGAAAATGATACCTGATGGTGACAATGGGATTTTAGCTTACATCCTGGGTTAGTAAATAGACATACTTTTTATCCGGGAAAAATGAACGGTTCCCCGTATAACCACAGGCCTTCCTACTGAATGATATAATCCGTACTTACAATGAGCTTGTGGGCTTATCAGAAACTTACAGAAGGTTTTATGTGTTTTTGGGCTTAATCAGGTCAGGAAGGGTCAGGAGTAAGTGACCAAGGTCATATTTGCAATTTTTTGTCGTCAACGTGTTTGATTTTATATTTATGACCCTCCTAATTCCTATTTCTTTCGTACCTAGTGGAAATATGGATTAAAACTGCTTATAATCGCTATCATACTGAAGGCGATCAGTTGCAGTAGTAAGCAGGGCTATTTTTACACATAATACTGACCATAAGTGCAAAAATACCTGTGATTAGTATTAGAGACTATAATTCACGATTATTGTCATAATTAAATTTGTCAAATTTAGTAACGCAAAACTCTTAAAATTCATGGTAAAAATATCGTTACGATCTCAAAAGAAGGACTAAAGCAATTAAAGCGATTAAACCGAATTTGGTTATATTCTTGGTGATATACCTACTAAAGGAATTATGAAAAAAGTTTTTTTTTGAGTTTATATTTTATATAGATCATCATCATCAGCCAGAAGACGTCCACTGCTGAACGTAGGCTTCCCCCTTTAAGCTCCACACTGAACGACATCCTGCCATCTGCATCCACTGGGTGCCCGCGATGCCGCGCTCTCACGATGTTGTTGGTCCATCTAGTGGGAGGCCTACATACGCTGCGTCTTCCGGTTCGTGGTCTCCACTCAAGAACCTTTCTTCCCCATCGGTTGTCGGTTCTTCGAGAAAAGTGGCCAGCCCATTGCCAAAAAAAATTATATTGATGACCTCGGGTAATTAACAGCATTCACGCATTATTTCGAAACAGAACTGTTTTCGGTAAGGTAAATTATTAATAGCAGCGACATCAAGGAGCATGGCAAACAAGGAGCCGGGCCGCCTGATGGTAAGCAGTCATCGTCACCTATGGATACTTGTAACACCAGAGGCATCACAAATACGTTGCTGACCCTTTAAGAGTCTATTCTCTCGCCTTTTGAAAAACCCCATGTTGCAGCTCTAATCACAATTATATTTAAAAAAAAAACAGTGCGTACAGCATCTATTTCCATGCCTACATTTTGTTCTAATACTTTCAGTTACATACTCTAACATGATAAGTAAAAAAAGGTATAAGAAATTAAAATAACTATACAATGTGTCAATTATACATGGGTATGAAACTATTTAAACTGATGTTTTGAAAGTGATCTACATAAAAAATGTAGGCCATTTCTGATGACATAACAGAGGCAATAATGATAATAAATAATCTTTCTAAATCATACAAACAAATGTTTCAAGTCAAACTTTGTAAAGCTAAGAGACCTTAAGCTTATGCTCGTCTATTTAAATTTATAATTGTAGATCATACAAACTTGCCAATTTGATGTAAACTCAATCTAAATTATGTAAGCAATATGATCTATTCCATTCCTTTGTTTCCTAAGTGTAGTATAATTACGAGACTAAACCATTTTACCGTATCACATAAAAAGGTTTTAAACCTCACACGAAAACACTGCGTTATTAATAAATGTGGAGCCTTACAGTATGTAGCTTTGCTTAGTTACTCTCTATCTTGTCGTCTTCAATTGAGCTCACATTTAATTAAGAAGCGAAAAGGACAAAGCACGTCCAAATTATCTCAAGGTAGAGGTTTTGCCAGTTATGAATAGTGATCGAGTATTAACATTTATGATTTCATGTGCACTTTTTAGAGGACACATTTTTACAAGATTTTATTTAACTTGCAATGTTTGTTAGTTCTTTTAGGTCAAATCTTGTAAACTGAATTAGAACCAGTTCCTCCAAAATGGTTTCACTGAAATTTTGCATACACCTTTAGTTCTGATGACAATACAATATGCAATACCCAATAAATTAATATCTTCAAAACGCCGAAAAAAACAAATATTTAAATAAAAAATAAACACATCAATAAAATAAAAGCTCATTTAAAAAAAAAGTATAATTTTATTACAATATTTAGTGAGAATACAACCAAGTTTTTCATCTCGTTGCTCTACAACCGTTGCGGATACCTGGATGTCCTGGTCTAGCGCGGACAGATATTGGCGTCGATTCTCTTGAACCAATTTCTAAACTAAACTAAATTTAACAGTTCTAAAACTGTTACCATCTTTTTCTCAAATATTTAAATGAAATGAGTCTCAGATACTTTATGTTCTGTCAGATTGGTTTAGTTTAGTGAGTAGTGGGACGGAATAGCCGCTACTATCAGTTTAATTATTTTTTGTTGAACTTGCTGCCTTTTTACTATTGATTATCTGGTAAAGTTACGGTTACAATCTGGGTGTCTACCAGTCACGAGCAAAACGGTTTCTTTTAGGCGAGCGTGTTCCATCGTAGAACGCAAACGCAATCCTATTTATAAAAAAACTAGCAGCCCGCCCTGGCTTCGCACGGGTGTAAGCACGGCCTTCGGCCTTGCTATAAAATATAATATAGCCTATGTCACCCGCGAATAGTGTAGATTCCCAACAGTGAAAGAATTTTTAAAATCAGTTCAGTAGTTTTTGAGTTATTTCGTTACAAACATTCAAAAATACAAATCTTTCCTCTTTATAATATTAGTATAGATAAAATGTTGGGGTATTCTCCATTTTCAATACTACAGCATTATATTGATTTGTCTTATAAATATCAACAGGGACGATAGTTTGGCACCTTTTAGAGTAAGCAGTATTCCAGTTCTTAATTCCTTTTGTGAGTACTAATATAATAAATGAAGTTCTAAAGGGTTTTTTCCTAAAAGAATTAAGCTTCACTAATTAGATATAATTTTCCCTTTCATCTTCGAGAGGAGCTATTTCGGAAGACTGCTGTATAGAAAACAAAGGAGTCTCAAATAAATTAGAGGGGGTCTACGTCAGCATTATTGACGTAATTTTCTTTGTTTTTCTGACTTTGACGTAAACAGTGATATAATACCTACAGACGGATTTGCGACTTTGAAAGATTCATCATTGCAATTATCGGTTTTAATAATCAGCAAAAACAAAATTGGATATTATGTTGCTTCAATAGTTCCTCATAATTATCACAAAAATGTAGAAAAATAAACAAGGTCTTGAATCTGAAGTACCTAACAGTTTATTTACCGGCAAATTAAATTAAATCTACAATAGAAAATACTTACGAATCCTTAATTTGTTAATGTCCACTATTTGATGAAATCTGTTACTTTTCACAATGTGTTTACAAACTTTTTAAAAACTCATGCCAAAATAATGTTGCCATAAAAAAAGTTACAATAGTACGTCATTAAGTTCGTAGAAGTATCGTAGCCGCTACGAAAGCAACGTTACGAGACTACGCGGCGTAGCGTCCGCCCCGATCCGGTGGGCGCGTTGCACTGAGCTCGCCGCCTCTTGACAAGACAATCTTTGCCCGTACTCTGTACATAGTGGCCCTCGACAGACAACAACTTGCGAGCTTTCATGCGAGTAAAAGACGTAACGGGAGCATTGTCTTCCGCCCGCTCTTTTTCATTCGCATTGCTAATTGGCGTTCGAGGCAATATAGGTGGAGACGCATTTGTAATTATAGATGTTAGAAAATAAGGTATGGTTTTCTTGTTCTTTATTATAATAATGTTAAAAATGAAATTTATTTACAAAAAAACCTTTGATATTTGATTTAATAAAAATAACAACAAATTTATAAACAAAGTTGTGAATTATAATTTTATATTAATTTTTAATTTAATAACATCAAAAATTAGAACTAGCAAGACTAATAAGTTTAAAACAAGTGATCAAAACTACACAGGGTTTCACAGAACGGTGGCACAACGCCGACATGATGCCATTGTATCTCAGCATTATAAACAGTTTTTGCTGAAGGGTATATTATGTAATTATAAGAGTTTGCCCCCTAATAAAAATTATACAATGGCTTTATTTTGGCTTCGTACAACCGTTTTATCTAATTCTTTCTAAAGCACTAGCTGTGCCCCGTGGTTTTAGTCCCGATTACTCCTTGTAAATAGCCAGTGCCAACTGCTAGTCAAAATCCCGTCAAAAATATAAATAAATAATTAAAATTAAATATCTGGGACATTATTGCACACATGGTCATCTGACCCCAAACTAAGCAAAGCTTGTAATATGGCTGCCAGAGACTGATATACGTACATATATATTTTTAAATACATACTTAAATAGATATTAACACCCAGACATAGAACAAACACAAATGTTTGTCCTAGAATCGAACCCACGCCCCCAAGCGCAGAAAGTAGGTTCACTACCAACTGAGCCACCGGGGCAGTCAAGTCGGGTCGGGGCATATGTAGGTATATGTATGTATAACTTTTTTGGTGTTATAATGTTTTCCCTAAAATAAAAACTAGATTAAAAATTAAAGTCTATATTGACATAATTACACCAGTTTTTTTTTAATTTAAGTCAAAGGAGGTTGCTATCGCTACCAAGGAGGTTGCATCAAGGAAGTATATAACGCAGGTGAAACCGCGGGACGCAGCTAGTCCTTAGTATTCATGTCAATGGTGATGACTGTTACGCCAACGTAGGTACGTAACATATAATTACTCGCGGTAAGCGAGCTTAAGATAAATACAAAGTTCCGTAAGTAACAAACTTGTTAACTAAATTATACGACTTTTCACGTTACCTTTGTAACTTAAATTAATTACGATGAAACACAAAACGTACTTAAGCAAAACTCCTCAGACGTGCACACCTAGGGGATTATTATACTCTCGGTTTTAGATGGTACACACATGTGTTAAGATTACTCTGAATATATTTTATACCATTCCCCTTCTAAAAAGCTTATTTTATTCACTGATAACAGTGAATAAAAAGCAATCACTATTTTGGTGTTTGAATTTAGAACATACCAATATATTTATCGCTTAACATCAGGCGAGTTGGCGGCCAAGCGCAAGCCTATTTTACAATAAAAAATAAAATAAAAAAATGGCCTCCATCTCAATGCTCGATACAAACTCCTTGTGCAATGAATACTCGACATACAAACTCTTTGTGCAAATAACTCCTCAAGATTTGACTGGTCGATATTTTCGACAAGCTGTTTAGAATTAGAATAAAAACTGTTTTGTGTTCTTTGTTGCCATTAGTATTTGATACTGTATTTTGAATACTGTAAGTCGTACGAACACGAAATTTAGTGTTACTTAATAATAAATCGATTGAAAATGCATTCAAGTGATGAAGACGATGTGTTAACATCTGAGTTTATGTAAGAGATATAGTAGAAAACTTGCTATCCAACAAATCACGGCTGGTTTACATCAAAGTCTACAATGAGGAAAATTACTCTTAATTTTAGGAATTGTTTCAATTTTAATGTGTATTTTAATTAATTAAACCTTTCTTTTTTCTTCATGTCTATTTTCGCTTAAATCTTTCTTTTTTCATAGTCATGGTATAAAGTATAGTATATATGCAACTCTTGAATAAAACGGATTTACACCGAGGGCCATGAATCACTCGTGTCGCTCAGGATTCTAACACTTGAATAACGAGCGTAGCGAGTCATGAATCACTCCCTACAGTCGTGATTCAGTCGTTAGAATCCTTCACTTGCTCATGATTCATATGAGGCCCTCGCTTTAAATCCGTCCATTATTCACTAGTTGCATAGTATACTATTTTTACCGCAACGGAAGAATTGTGTGAGTGTACAGTTTACTATGTAGAATTTTATTCTCTTAAAATATTCTATTGTTTGGAGGGCACAATAATGTATAGTGATTTTTTTCATACAACACACACACACACACACACACGCACACACACACACACACACACACACTTTCAAATTTATAATATCAGTGTCATGCACCTGAAAATCATTACCCTCCTATTTGGGCAGTTGGGTAAAAAGAGTCCCCACTGTATCAAAATTTTGTAGGTGTTTCCACTAAAATACGCTTATCCTCCAGCCACGTACATAAAAAACAAGCAAATCACAAAACAAGATAACATTCAGTAGGTCTTCCACAGCGGGAATCTCATTTTCAATATGTTTTTATAACTTTCAGTAGGAAATGAGGTGGCGCTCGCGGCGGTTCGGGCGGCATTGTCATCATAAACCAGCCGAGGCCTCCTTCATAAATCCCAGCCAAATGTACCTTTATACGCATTATGCCATAACATCGGGGGTTCTTTTTTCCCCACAATACTTTTAAACCCGAGGAAAGTACGTATCTGTATATTGATTTTAGCGAGAGATCTTGTAGTTCAATTTTACTATCAGGTTTCACGGTTGTTGAGGTAAAGTAAAGCGTAAGTATATGAACTTACATAATAGTTTTTTTATGCTACTAAGTGATGAGTCGAACAAGTAGCTCGCATGATGTTAGGTGGTACGCTTGTGAGGTGAGAGGAGAACATTACTACTCGCTCCGACACATACGTGACTGCGTCATCATAATGAATAAATACATCTATTTGCAAAGCTAACATGTTTAATTATAAAAACTTAAAAATTCAAGAACGTTATTTTTGTAGCATCACAATTATTATAAATATATAGTTATAAACGACAGTACGTACAAGTAGCTCGTTAGATTTCAATAACGGATCCGAGTAATTTACACGTAGTAAAATATCGTGCTCATTTCCATACAAACCAATTTTAATTTTAGGCGTACATTTAAGTGCTCCGTGCTACCAATGCAAAAATGTAAAATCTTGCTCATTTTTCGCTAGCTCAACATAATAACCTCTTGTTGACTCGCGCTGCCCCCGCGGCCCGACCACTCCACAAGCAATAAGACAGTAATAAATGTTCAGATCCAAAGACAAGAACAAAAAGGAATATAATAAGTGGATATTGTGAATCGGTACTTGTGAGAGTTCAATATTATTGCGTCGTGATAGCACGTTGCGGACTTTATACGTTTGCTCTACGTTTATCATTACGGGCTTGGATTGTGAGTGATTTCGTGATCAGGGTTTTTAAAGTCATATTGAATTGATGGTAGATTTTGCGTGATTGAATTTCCAAGATAAATAAATATTACTCACACTGTACAAAAGACACACACACACACATACACATCCTTGTTTTTTTGATACTTGAGTTTTAATAGACATATTCGATTATAAAATATGAAATATAACCTTATCTTACCACCAAAACTTTTGGAAGGCGTTGCGTTTTGCAAAGTAATAATTAAATTAACTAACGCACAAAGCCGCATGAAAATCCTCCTAAATGAATATAACGTGGTCTCTCACTATGGGCCTCATAAGAAAGCTCAAAATCGCACAACGAGCTATGCTCGGGGTTTCTCTACGAGATCGAATCAAAATGTAGAGATCCGTAGACTAACAAAAGTTACCGACATAGCCCACCGGATTAGCAAGTTGAAGTAAGCGCAGCGTAGGGCACCCACAATATGGACAGACGACCTAGAACAGACCGCAGGGAATCGCTGGACGCAGGCCGCTTCCAACCGGCCCTTTTGGAGATCGATGGGGAAGGCCGATGTCCAGCAGAGGTGACGTCCTATAGCTGAATATCTGAAATGATGATGATGATGAGAAGACCATATTATTTTGTATTGTTATCCTTATTTATGTTGTTGTTTTTTTGTGCTGCAAAGAATTGTCTGAGGCCCCCAACCTCAGTTCAGCTTGTGTATTAGTGTCCGATGAGCAAGCAGTTCCTATTTTAATTGTGTTATGTATTTCCTCCACTGCGCTTAGATTCCCTGCGTCAGAAATAATGAACAATGTTCTTCCAACAATGCTCATCATCAATATATCATGTTCCCACTGCTGAGACACAGGCCTTCTCTCAGAGAGAGAGAGAGAGAGAGAGAGAGAGAGAGAGAGAGAGGGCCCTAATCTAACAATGTTATACAGGAAATATTGCTTAGTAATATCAGAAAACATAAACTAACTAACATACCATGTAAGACGCGACTTTACGAAGTGAAGGAAATAAAGCAGGAAAGAAAACTGTGTCTCGACCCAGGATAGGTAGGTACGCGATAGGCAGAAGATTTGTATTTAGGGCAAGCATCACATTTTAACCTCCCGACGCAAAAAGAGGGGTGCTATAAGTTCAACTTGTTATCAAGTATATATTATATACTCCCGATAAAAGGGTTGATAATCTTCTAACGGATGAACAGATTTTTTTGATTCGTAGCTTAGAACACTCTGGACCAAATCATTAAGCTTTTAGCAAAAGCTTTTTAAGCGCCAAATTAATTAAGACTAACTCGACTGTCGTACGTACAAAGTGGTTCAAGGTGGTAATAAAATTACAACCGAAAACATCACTTAAAATTATCGTCTAATGTTTTTGGTGTATCAACATAATCGTAGTAATAAACAGGGCAATGAATAAATAATTTTCGAGCTGGATGAACGGCAAAGGATCCTTCGCTAGCTTCATTTCGAGCGTCGAGGATTATCCATATTATCCCAAAATCTCGGAACGGCAGCCGCTTGCAGTACAATGATCGCGGTTCATATAAAATGCCTTCAATTTTAGATTGTTTCTTTTTAATACTGAGGTTTAATTTTGAGTGATTGCTTCCGCTTTGTTGCTGATTTTACTCATTGTACCAGTAATACCTATAATCTGCGGTATCACTAGAAATGAACTATTTTTTATATAGCCAGGAAAGCAATAATTACACCTCCGAGGGCTTTGTTACAGTTTGATTGTATTATCCGTAGAATATTTTTATCAGCAAAGATACTGTTGATTAATTCCTTAAAAAATAGCAGACTTAGTAAAAAAATAAAAATAAATGTAATACATTTACTAAAGTAACTATTTAAATTGTCTAATAAAGTTATAAGATACAAGCGTTTAGAGTTTTTGTTTGGATTTGGATGCTTGTACCTATCTCACAAGGAAAGGAAGGAAATGGAGGAAGTAAGGTATGGAGTTTGTATGGCGTACTTACTTTGGCTACGGAATCCTAAAAAGAAATTCGACATCATCTGCTTAACTTTGCAACTTGTGGCGAAAGTTTTCTATTTCTTTATAATAAAATCCTTTTCAAATGCCAAAAGTAGGTGAAGTTTAACCCGAAAAGCGTGAAGGTGTAGCATTGGAAGGTTTATTTTTTGTCGGCTAATGGAAATTCTTTGTCCGGAGGCACCGGACGGACGCGGCAGTGCTTCGAATAACCTCAATCGGATCAGTGTTATCGGCCATACACCGTGATGGGATCGACCGAGCATTATCTTTCACTGAATTTAGCTTGCATTACTTAGAAATAAACATTGTATTTTGTCAGTACTGAATTGTGTTCAGTAAAGTTTGAGTAGACTAGGTACTTTAATACCATTACCTCAGCTATGACCAAGATAAAGTTTTAGTAATAACTAGGTACGTTAAAGATTACATTGATTCAATTATTATTGTATATATTAGTTGAGTTTTTTCCTTTAATATATCTTCTATCTATACATATAATAAAAACGTAGATATAAAAAGAACTGTAATTGCGAGATATAAAAAAGTGCAGACGTAGTCTTAAAATAAGCAGCTGAACACGTTAAGACAGTTTTTAAAAGCAGTGTTTGTTTTTTTTTGTTTGTTCGTCCACGCACCTCTCCTAAACCACTGGACGGATTTGAATGCGGTTTTCAGGAATATGTTAAGCTATGACCAGATTGAAGTATAGGCTATGGCTATAAAAAAGGGTTGATAGTTTATATGAAAATCTACGCGTACGAAGTCACGGGTGACAGCACTAGTAACTTAGTAAAATGCTAGTAAACTAACACATAATTCTAATTTTTAGCTTATTATACATATGAATAATTGGATTACCTTACCTAGGTATATTCTAATTGCCCAAGCCAAATACGAGTTTAATTTTATTTTTGGTATAATGTCAGTCAAAATTGTATCATTATTATCATATATCATTATATCATGTTCCCACTATTGTTGGGTCACAGGCCGTCTCTCACAAGAAAAAGATAGAGGGAAATAGAGAGAGAGAGAGGGAGAGAGCTGATGGCGTCTTTCTAATCAACCGTGCTGGCCCAGTGCTTGTTGGTGAATGTCATATTTTCTTTGAACTTTTAAGTCATAATTATCAATATAAAAAATCGACTTCACTTCAGAAAAATGACAGAACTGGACCAAATTGAAATGGGATCACACGGGAAGCGCCAGCTTTCAAATAAATAAATAAATCAACAATATTGGTTCACCCAGTCGAAAGATCTGAGGTAACAAATATATAAGAAAATATTTAAAAAAAAACCTTCATAAAAATGTCAGAACTGAACCAAATTGAAATGGAACCACACGGGAAGCGCCAGCTTTCAAATAAAAAAAAAATCACCAAAAACGGTTCATCCAGTCGAAAGTTCTGAGGTAACAAACATAAAAAAACAGTCGAATTGAGAACCTCCTCTTTTTTGGAAGTCAGTTAAAAATTGGATGACAGTTGATTCATAAAAATGATCAATTTAGGAAAAAATACAAGATTTCAGACAAATCCCGTATGGTTTTTGCTTTAGAAGATTTAAGATTTAAGTAAAATTTTGTACCAATAGTTTAAAAATACAATTAAAAAGAAACTAAAGTACCGCTGCATCTTCTATCAAGAGCACCGTTTTAGAATAAACTTTTTACTCATTGAAAATAAGATTCTTTAGGTATACATTTGTAATTTTTGTCTACATTTCTATGGGACCAAAGCTTAGTACAAGTAGGTATATTAAAATAAATCTTTGTTCCAATCATTTATTTTCAACTCTGTTCATTAAAATTCAAAGTTTATGCAATCAATCCTAGGAGAGATAATACTTACTTTAAATTTGCTCAACTTTTTGACTTTTAATAAATATAGAGCTCTGCTAAAGTCTCAAACTGGATCTAAAGAAAGAGCTTACAAAGTTCAACAAACACTTTTAAAGGTATGTGAAATACAATAGCAACGAAATCTTGTACCTGCAAACTCTTTTTAGTGTAATTTTTGTTAATATGAGGAGGTAGAGAAAAGAAAGTTTATAAATTGAAATAGCATTAGATATAAAGTAAATTATGAGTTACAGACTTGCTACAGAAAAACTGAAAAATCTTAGCCCACGATAGATAGATAGAAAGATAGAAAACTCTTTATTGTTCACACCAAAAATTATAAACGTACATAAAAACAACTTAAAAAACTAGTGAAACAATTGGCGGCCTTATCGCTATAAGCGATCTCTTCCAGGCAACCTTAACACGATTATTACGGTAAATATACTATTTACTATCATCGCTTTCATAAAAGCAATAATCGCAATTTTGACTAGAACTATGAAATTTGTGCGACTATTTTTGTGTACGATTCCTACCATCGATACTTATAGTAGCGCTAACCTAACCTAAATAATTGGGTAGCGATTTTTTGTTATATATTAAAAACATAATGTGATCTTTTCCCACGGCTATTAGCGTAAGAATTAGCTTTCGCTATTTGCGACCGTCACTGCCAATTTTTTTTTCGTGATTAAGTATCTGTTTACGGTTACTGCTATGGTTGCTAGTGGCGCTAACCAAACCAAAATAATTAGGTGAAGGTTTTTTGATAAATTAATTAAAAAAACGCGATAAAAACAAAAGAAAAAGATATGACAAAAATAAATATGTACAACAAAATCATGTGTATAAATATGGTAACTAAATAAGTCTCTAATAGTAATTTAGTTGTTAAACCAAATTTTAAAGTTAATCACGTTCAAAAATAATAGTCCAAGGTGTCCGTGGTAGTATTACAAAAAAAACAATTGATGATATTTCCAGTAGATAACCAATTTATTGAATACAAGAGTTAATAAACAGTACCTAAGTATTCACTAGCTTATGTCAATTTACACAACGTTGATAATATAAAGGTATTTACAGGATATTTCCTGTAAGCAGAGACAATGCAAAATAAGAGCCTTTCAGCATCCGCTTGGTCCTTGAGATAAGAGACAAAGGCGCTAAAGCCTTTTCTGATTACGCTAAGTATAATATGTGACATAATTACAAGCTTAATAGTTTAAGTATTTGCTGAAATGATCTACGCTCGTCAATATTTTTTTTCTTCCAGTCGTTAATATACCATCATATAATGAGCCAATGGTGGTCCAGTGCTGGACATAGGCCTCTCCCAAGGCACGCCACTCATTTCTATCTTCGGCTTTTCGATTTCAGCTACTACCAGATGTCCTACTCAATTATAGTCACTCTATCGAGTCTAAGGTCGTTACTGTCGCACTGCTACGAAAATTTATAAAAAAAAAAACTAGATGTAATGAGGCTGATGACGATGATTAACAAATTATCCTTACATGCCTTATTTCATAGCGCAGTATGAAAATACCTTTACTTTGCCGAGAATTAAATTTGTATAACCACTCGCATGCGCGGCAGAATTGCGCGTATGCGCGTACGCTGTTCGCAGCGCTGACATTTCGAGCCAACACAGCACACTGGCCTTCCGGCTTCTAATCAAACCATTGCCAAAAATAAAATAAAATTTAGTGTCAGTAACATGATATAAAATTCAAAACAAAAAACTCAGCTTCCCTCTGTCCCCGGTGGGTAAGAGCTTCTAGAGCTGAGACAATGTACACAATGTTGTATTGTCGTGTTGTGGTATTTCTATTAACGGTGTTTGTTTCATTAAGCTGTTAATTTGGGAAATATACACTTGTTCTACCACGTTCTGGACCACATATTTAACTATTGGTTAACTTGGTTACGCTCATGGCTAAATAAGCCAGTTTAGAGCTACAGCTGGTCTATGGTCACATTTCTTGCCACGGATGCTATATTGCCTGGGACGCAACTTAGGTAATGCTTATTTCCAAGGTAGTACAAAAGTACAGGAAAGTTTACTGCATCGTAACACATGAGCATAAAAAAGGATTTATAAAACTCTCGGTCATGATAATAAGAATATATGGCATCGATACTCTACGATTCGATTCGTGTAGAACCACCATAAGATGCAATGCAGAAACCGAAGTAACAACGGATAAGGTAGATTTCCGAAACTGCGACTATGGGAAGGAACATTTCTTATAAATACAAAGTCACTCAAAAGTACAAAAAAATGTGTAAAAGTGAAAAAAGTCATTGCACATTAATTTAAACCTATATTATTTTTCTCATCTGCGTAGATATTTGTTTCAATTATTCTTAATTCTAACAACAAAGTAAGTTAAGTATAATTATTATTTTAGCACCTACAAATTCAGCTTCAGTTATGCTCCACTTACATAACTTATATTAATTTCATTATATAAAAATAATATAGATAAAAGTTTCGTTAAATTATAATCTGGTTTACCTATTTGACGAACTGTAAAGTTCACCCGTTTTTTTTCAATGTTGGTTTTAGTAGCAAAAAAATTAGCAGTATTCTGCATATTTATTAATCTAGGGAATCAGCTATGCTGGACAACATCTGCATGTATTTCATTTTGTAGTCGTTGGTTTTAGGAATCTACCTGAAAATTGGAATCGTGAGATATCCAGTTATTGTTATTGGTGCTATCCACACAGAGCTTCATAAATCAATACGACAACCTTCCAAGCAAACAGTGTCGGGTTCATCGTTCTTAAATCAGACTGTAATTTATCATCGCGACACAAAAGATTATTCAAATAGATATCTCGTGTGCTTACTTCAATAGTTCATTACAAATGTATAGCAGGTTCGTTCAATATTACGTTTGGACAAGGAGGAAAACTTGTTTATTTGTTAAGTCAATATAAAGACAATAAAAATTATATTGAGTTTATTTAGAAATTGTTGATTCTAGGGTTGTGATCATCGTGAACATTGCGTATCCTATTAAGTAACAGCGCAAATGTTATTCTTGGGTTTTTGTACATGATAAGAGTAACAGTATAAAAATACCATGAAAATAATTTTTAAATATACTTGTGTGGTTAAAAGTATATTAAAAACAAGTAAATATTACCAATAATATCATAAACCAATTTTCAAATCACCACCCATTTACAAAAACCAACCATATACCGCAACTATTCATTTCTCAAATTTAAGCGTATTTTCTGCTCATTTATGAGCACTATATTTTGTATGACTTTGATTGTATAATGTAGAAAAGCTGCCTGATAGTAGCAGTCACAATCGACTAGAAATACCTGTAAAACAAAAGGCATCACAAATACGTTGTAAACCTTTTAAAACTCTATTAACTCGCCTTTTGAAAAACCCTATATTGTAGCATCTCAGAAACCAACTGAATATATTATAAATAACGCTTCACCTCCCACTAGGATTTCTTGTGTCGGGGATGCTATGGACCATACATAAAGGACAACTAACAACCAGACCCAGAGTAGGTATTTAAATCCATTATACAAACATCTGCCCGGTAATTGTTGCAAGTTCTCTAATTTTAATAATATGTCTTGTTAGAAAAAATAAAAATAAAACCTAGTGATGTATGCATTTAAGTTTAGTAGACGTGCAAACTCTTTCATTTAATACCCATATCATGGAAGTACATAAAAATAACTGGTTCGCCATCTTTGGGAGTCCACCATATTGAATTTGGAATGACGTCACATAGCTGAAATGCATTGTAATTGAAACTAAATTTGTATGCAAAATTTCAATCGGTTGGGGATAGTTGTTTTAAAATTCAGTTGCAAGATTTGACTCAGACTCATAAGGCAAATTAAATAAAAGCTTGTAAAATGTGTCTTCGGAACTAATGTCTAGATCTCAAGTTGTTGTCCTGGTTTACTGTATCAATGCTGCTAAACTAGATAAGGATTTACTAGGATGCCTATCCAATCTAGTCATGTCCCAATTTCCATAACACGAGGGACGGGAAGTGGATACACGCTTATAGAATCAGGGATCGATTACTGTTAGATTATACGCAAATCCCGCTTCTGATTCTATATAATGTTGGTATTTCAGGGATTATCAAATCCATTTATGGAAACCGAAGACTATTGTGAGTCATTATCATCATTATTATTAGCCTACCATTATTATATACTGGGACACAGGCCTTCTGTCAGAGAGAGAGGATGACTTAATCCGCCATTACGGCCCGGTGCATTTTCATGAATCTCATAATAATATGTTATGTAATTTTTGTGTTTCTTGGACATGCCGGTTTCCTGAAGACGTTTTTCTACACCGCTGTTGAGCCATAGCATCGAAACTGCACATAATTCATGTACAAGTACTAAATAAGTTATTAGTGCAGAGCCGGGGATCAAACCGATGCTGTCAGATTATAAAACGCACATGCTACTGCACAGCCATCATTGCTCCATGATCACACTTATGAGTAAGTATTTTTATGGCACTTATTGCTAAATGTATAGGCATTTATTGGCAATGTGTGTTAGCTCTATTGTAAAAAAAAAAAAGATCTTTAAAATTGCAATAACAAATAAGGTGTATAAGTTTACAATACGACATTGTGAATTTTTAGGGTGTAGTAATAAAAGGCCCAATACCAACTGGAGAGTCGGAGTGGCATCATAAAATAAATAGATGCCTATAGATAGCCCTAGAGATAGATGCCTATACCTATATATTTTGTGGTGGTATCGGGCTTAAAAGCGGCTGTAGAAAAGTCAACTTTTTTCGGTTTAAGCTAGGTTCATAAAAACTGTACCTCATTTACTAGCGATAGTCGAGACGCAACGGAGGCTCAATACTGAGCGGAAGCAATTTTAAACCTCTATAAAATAAAATGTTATTTATTTATTTCAGGTAAAAACCGTATTCTGTAAAACAGTAGCTAATAAATAATATTCAGGTCACACATGTCATATAATATAGTCACAAATAAAATAAAACAAACAATAATTAATAATTGAATATTAAAAATTAAAAATGAAAACCGCTGCTTGTCAACGCAGTCTTCAACGCTTTAACGCCATCTCAAGTCTACCTACATTGAGTGTTCAGTTTTTTTATTACAAACATTTTAAACAAAGTATCGGTTCTGTCGTTCTAAAGTGATGCGCTTACCAACGACCATACATTTTTGATATATATATATATATATATATATATATATCTTATAAGATGTAGATATAAGATAGCCACGCTAATCGTATTAAAGCTTATCACGGAATGTACTTGATATTTTGTTAACGACCGAAGTTAGAAATGACAAATTTGTACTCAATATTACACTGGTTACTATAAATAATTAAGTAATGATAAACTTAATAAATATTATGATTTTATTATTGATGTTACGGAGGTTAGTAGGTAGATATACCTACTGCTTCGAGCCATATAACTATTGCTAAACTTGGCGAAACTTAGTTATTAGTCTTGAAGCAGCAGACAGTAGTTAATCTGCTTTATAAATTGTGAGGTGCTTTTACTATCCAATGTTTTATGACTTAGGAATGCATGCATGACTTAATTTAAAATTATTGAAGTTTGCGATAAAGAGGAATACACAGTTTAAAAAAGAAATGATACATTAAACCACTGAAGTGAGATTTTTTCGTTTAGCTTTTCTGTGCATTAAACTATTGGTTGTCTGTAGAGTCAGTTTACGGACGATAATTTTACGTGATAACGTATGCGTCAAAAGCCGAATGCTTAGGCCGATCGTGTCTCTCTATCGCTTGTTCCGTGCTCTCACTTGCACGCTTGGCTCAGGCGGAACGTGACAATGAGTCATGCTTTTTCGTGCGTGCATCGATTTATAAGACCTTAAAAAAAAGTGTACATTTTGTAAGTTGCATCTTTGCAGGTTTAAGATAAAAGTTTTATTGTTTAGTCTCTAATTAATAATATTCCAATTCTCAACTCATCTAAGTCTTCTTTTAAGTTCTTCCATTTATTTAAATAAATATTTAACTCTTTCCCCTGTTCGGGTTTTTGCGTCGCATACTTGTGCATTTGCCAGTGTCAAGTATTACATTATTATCAAGTTTGATGAAATGTGGTCAATAAAGTCAGTCACAGTCAGAGTCAAGCAAAGTAAATCACGGTCAAGTCAAATTCATACCCTAGTGAAGTGGTGGGGACTTTAAACGAAGATTCGGAAACAACACGAAAAACATGTTTCACCGCGTTATATCACTTCATCCACACTCGAACACTTAGTAAATAATAATCCAATATTATTACGCATTAACACTCGAAAATACACAAGTTCGGAAAATAATACATTGAGAGGACATGTTTTTTTCATGTTCGCGCCAAATCTCTTTTATTTGTTGTTTATATTTTGGCATACGGAAAAAAAAATATTAGATCATGTATTTTTTGTGTTTTTGTATGTGTTTAGATAATATATAATGATTAATGGATAAATGGAAAACCAATCAAACATTTTTATTTATTTATTGGCACTGCTCTTACTAGTTGGCCAGAAACCAGCCACAAAATTAAATTAATGTATGTGTAGGTAATGTAGTGTAAAATTTGTTTACCTATCCTTACCTCATCATATACATAGTGCACATAAATACATTATAAAGAAGCTTAGTGTTAGTCTCGGCTCTGCTAAATTCTTATAAATAAAAAATCACCCAAGCCAAGACCTGCGAGTCTAAGATATTTAATAATCTATTCCAATTTTGAGAAAGTCGCAAAACGCCAAAAATATGTATCTACTGGCTGTATGATAACCATTTGGTTAAAGGAATAAGAACTCTTCTGACGTAAATGTGAAACCATCCAATTTTACCGCAATTAACGTTACCGCTAGAAGTTAAGGGACTCATTTTAAAACACATAAATTTTTCAGCTTATCTTTGTTTTTAATGCACAGTGGGATAAAAAACAACAGTAATGAAGAGAATTAAGTCCGGAATCGCAAAGATGCTCCGGATCCAACTAAGATGGATGACGTCATTTTCCCGTTCATTAAACCCATTTACTTGGCGAGTAATCAAAATAATTTTACAAGCGCTTTTGGTCATTTTAAAATGACACCCATGAGCTTATTTTCTATTTATAATGATATGTAAGTGACTTATTATACCTAAATTAGATTATTATTTGATCTGAGTACCTATTGAACAAGCTTTTGACAACTTTGAAACGACTGTATATAAAAATACGTGCTAGTTTTTTTAAAATAAATCTTTCCTTCTGGCGTAGCACTCTTGTGCATTTGCCAGTGTCAAGTATTATAATTATTATTATCAAGTTTGATGAAATGTAGTCATAGTCACAGTCAGAGTCAATCAAAGTAAGTCACGGTCAAGTCAAAGACATGCTTTAGTAAAGTGGTGGATACGTTCAGGCTCAAGAGGCTTCTATGGAGCTTTGGAAACAACACGAAAGTACACATTTATATCAGTTCCCCACAGTTAAAAATGTCCACGAACACTTCATAAGTTATAATCCACCATTATTAGGCATTAACTGTCGAAAGTACACAATGCTTAGGAAAATAATAAAACGTAACGACATGCTTTTTTCACGTTGGCGCCAGAACTGTGAGAATATATTATGTAAAGAATTTTGTCTTTATGACATTTAACATTTTCCTTAAACAAAAAAAAACCTTCTGAGTTCTGAGCCACTCAGAATATAAATTCTGAGTGGCGTTTAGCTGTTATGGCGGCTCCACATTAGTGCCGTGAAGCTCCGAGAACAAGCGTGAACGTGAATGTGGAGGGTTTTCGCGGAGTTCACGCGCGTTCACGCCTGTTCCCCGATCAGAGTCGGTATTTTGTCCCGCGACAAAGGGTTCGCGCCTCCTTCGCGCGGCGTTCACGCGTACACATCCACATTCACGGCCCCGCGCCAGTTTACTCCGGACTATAAAGGCGTACGGCGTATCCACCATCCTACCACCACCTTTTTTTTTCCAACGCTTTTTAATAACTTTCTTGTTTTGGACGTCTAAATTATGTTGCCACAGCAAACAAAGTTATTACAGCAGCAGCTTCTACGTCCATTTCGCGGCGGGTTTCACGAACGACTGAGCATCCCGTGAATGTGGAGGGCACGACTTGTGCCGCGAATTCACGCGTGAATTCACGGCACTAATGTGGAGCCGTCATTATGGGCAAGCGTGAAGAGCCATCAGGCGAGCAGCTTCGCTCGTCTCGTCACTCTGTATCATAAAAAAAACCTTATAATCGGTTTTACACAAGCTATATTGTGTAAAACCGTTTTAATAGGTCGGGGAAAAAGTCTTTTCGTATTTTGTATGTATAAGGTTGTAGTAAAAATCTCATCCGTTGTACTGTTTGTATCTGGCTGGTTTTGATACCATTAAAAATATGACATTTTAAAAAAGGAATACAAAAAGTAAAAAGCAATTTCCCGCCATTTTTCAATTGTTTTTTTGTTTGATAAAATGAGTGAATCTAACGAAGAAATTCGATATATTGTGAAATTTTATTACAAAAAAGGGAAAACTGCGACACAAGCCGCGAAAAAAATTTGTGACGTTTATGGACCTAATGCAGTGTCATCAAGAGTAGCACAATGTTGGTTCAAGCGTTTTCAGTCCGGGAATTTTGATGTCAAAGATGCAGCTCGCTCTGGTCGCCCTGTTACGGATAAAGTAGATGCCATTTCTGAAAAAGTGGACCAAGATCGGCATATTAATAGTTACGACGTAGCTGAAGAACTGGGGATTGACCACAAAACAGTTTTGACCCATTTGAAAAAAACTGGGTATACAAAAAAACTCGATATTTGGATGGCCACACAAGCTCACTGAAAGAAACCAAATGAATCGTGTACTCATTTGCGACTCTCTATTGAAACGTAAAGAAACCGAACCGTTTTTGAAAAGATTGATCACTGGTGATGAAAAATGGATCACCTACGACAAGAATGTGCGCAAACGATCATGGTCAAAGGGCAGTGAAGCACCACAGACTGTAGCGAAACCCGGATTAACACGTAATAAGGTGATGCTGTGTGTATGGTGGGATTGGCAGGGCATCTTTCATTATGAGCTTTTACCGCCGGGCAAAACCATCGATTCGGATCTCTACTGCCAACAGCAGATGAGACTCAAACAAGAAATTGAGAAAAAACGGCCGGAATTGATCAACAGAAAGAGTGTGGTCTTTCATCATGATAACGCCAGACCGCACACATCTTTGGCCACTCAGCAAAAATTTAGAGAGCTTGGTTGGGAAGTGTTAATGCATCCACCATATAGCCCTGACCTTGCACCCTCAGATTTCCACCTGTTTCGATCTCTTCAGAATTCTTTGGGTAGTGTTAGATTAACATCAAGAGAGGACTGTCAAAACTACTTCTTGCATTTTTTTGATCAGAAGTCCCAAAAATTCTACAGCAACGGGATCATGTCACTACCTACAAGATGGCAACAAGTTATCGAACAAAATGGCACATATATATTATAATTAAATGTAATTAAACTTGAAAAAAATATGTCTTGAATTTGTTTAAAAAATACGAAGAAACTTTTTCCCCGACCTTATATTAACTGACTTAAAAATAGGAGTAGGAACTCAATTCGACTGTTTTTTAAATGTTTGTTACCTCAGAATTTTCGACTGGGTGACTGATTTTGATGTTTTTTTTATGATGATTATTTGAAAGCTAGTGCTGCCCGTGTGGTCCATTTGCCAATTTGGTCCATATGTAAGAAGTTTCTACCAGCCAATCTAATTTTGTCAAATAGCCAATAAGGCGATTGTAGATGTTTGTGTAATAAGTTATTTTTCCTTTTTTGTGTTATTCTAATCTATTTCGCACCAATAAGTTCCAGCTTGTGAAGAAATTATGATCTTATCTGTAAACAAGCCCCACTTAAGCTACAGTAAGAAGAGTAAATAGAGACCGTAGAAGTAACGTGATTACCTAAATAAGCTGGCGCCCGCCGAGAGTGCACTTGAAACGTAAAAGGCGTCCACCCTTGCCTCGGCCTTTGGACCAGCTATTGGTAATGCGATACTTGTCAGGCGTGTTCAGGAGACTTGCAGACTACGACTAATATACAAGATTACACGGAACGATATCAAAAGAATACCATTGAACTTTTTCTTTTTCTTTCTTCTCTTCTTTTTCCTTAGGATTATGGCATGTGCGACGCCATATGCAGCTAGTTATTAATTTATTGTATGCAGCGTAATATTGTGTAAGTGCATCTTGTGTAAGTTATGAAACAATATAATTAATAATTATAGGGGGTCACTGTACTCATTACTATAAGCAACTTGTACTATGAGGACAAACGGTAGGTACTAGAAGAAATAAATGTAAGTACATACAAGAGACGATGTGACCCGGACACCCGCTTCGATACCCCAGCTCTCATAAGAGTATGTAAAATAACAAATTATACTGGGTTACGCGAAAAGTGTGTACTAAGCCGTAAGGGGTCGTCCAGTCCATAGTAACTATCATTATCAAAACTTTTACAATGGAATGGAAGCATCTTTGAAGCATATCTATAGCCCGGTGGCCATATTTTCAAGAGGCTATTTGATTAGGTTTTTTTCTCTCTAAACATTAATATTAGTTTTCGTTTACTTTATCTGTTATTCCACATATATTATTAATTTATGTTTAATTCCCTAGTGTAAACAATTAAATATTTGTAGTAATAGTCCGCTAATTAGATTCAATACTAATCAGCAGTGGATTGTTCCAAGTGATTATTTATCTCCGTAAGGAATATACTTGGGTATCCATACATTCCGGTAGGAATGAAGGTTATTGATGGCAGTGTACCATTATATTGTGTACATATGCCTATACAAAACATAATATACGAGCGATGTTGTCGTGGTTTGAATTTTTATATCATTGGGTAGCTGCAGTAATGTGCTATTAATTGGCGTATCTAGTTGCTATCATAATTTTACAGTTGTTAATGACATACAATAATTATGTGTTTCTAGGCAAGAAACGAATTATTTTGAATCTATAAATGTTGGTTGTATAGCAACCAAAGAAATCCTATCCCACGTTGTAAACAAAGGGGTTGTTTTCAGCGCGCTGTACTGATGTTCAATATCTAGAAGGGGCTGTTTCAAAATCGGCTTTGAAGTACTAATAAAACATGTACAGTATTTAATAACATACTGTAATAATAGAGTTTAGTTTCGAGAATAGATATCAGTGTCAATATCAGATGTTACTAACACACTCTGAGTGATGGCCGACTCAAGTGCACTTAAAGGAGGCGATGCCCCTCAAAGTGCCATTACCACACTATCTACTGGTGGCTTTGGTTACTGCCATACACTGCCATTATCTTTATAGATGTACTCAAGATTAGTCGAGTAATCGAATTTTCTTGCAGATGCAGATGGACAATATTAATTTGGTAGAAACTTATACTGGATCCACTGGAATGGAAGATATTGCAAAACCACTTTTGTTTTAATATGCTTTTATTATTTATCCTTACCTTGTTAGATTAGGTAAAACTTTTGAAACAGTTATCCCCAATCTATTGAGATGAAATTTTGCATACACGTGATGTTAATTAGTTAAGTAACGTCATTCTAAATCCAATGTGGCGGACTCCCAAAGATAGTGGCCCAGGTTTTTTTATGCAACCCCATGATATCAGTATCAAATGAAAGGGTTTTGAGAATCCCATGATAAACGAAAAATTAATCGACGTCACACTAAATTCAATGTGGCGGATGTCTTAAAGCTAGCTTTTTATTTATTAAATGGTTAACAGTATTCTCTAGATTATGTGAAACTAATAGAATAACAAGCTAACCAAGTGGATCACGTTAAAAAGCGAATTCAAAAATATATGAAAAATTTAAAATAAGTGCCTATAAAATTAAATTTGAGGGTTGCCCTCGATTACCCTAGGATCCCATCAGCAGACCCTGATTTGGGGACAATGGCACCAAATCGGAAGTATACTTTATCGAAGTTTTTTTTTAAATTGGTCACAGTTGGCCGAAAAATCGGTATAAATACAGTTTTAAAAAATACAGTGGAACATAGAACCATCCTTCTTTTTCGTCGGTTAGCAAAACAAGTATACTTTTCAATTTTGGCGGGTCAAAGTCTTGTGAAAATTTGCCACCCTAAATATCTTTGGTTCATAAAGCCATGAAACTTTTACTTATAGAAATCCTGCTATAATGAATTTAGTATAGATTTTAAATATATATTCCTAAAGTTTTAACAGGCAAGAGGATGAGATCGAGCCCTATCGTTAGCACATTAAGAATTTTGAAAAATGGAATAAGTTTGAGGCATTAATGGCAGGATTAAAAGGGTTGACCGCGCTTTCTCCCGACACGGCCCAATCCCACGGGAAATTCCCAACCGCAAGGATAATAGAAACTTTTGCAAGGCCACCGCCGCGTGCCAATACACCCATCCTATAAACTGGTATTCAAATTCTACACGCAGTTACGCACGCGGACGTGACGTCGATATTATACATCGACGCTTTCCCTCCGATATTATATTAAGATCCCTCCTTTGTTGGCGCAATACTTGTGGAGCATTAAGGTAATAGAGCACCGGCAAATCACGTTACGCCGCAAGCTATTATGCTGCCTTCGCCTTGCGCCCTTCTCGGGCGTAAGTGTATTACTGGCTATTTATCGTAGCGTTGAGCTGGTCCGATGGTGTCCAGTGTCATGATGGTGATGGAACACTCGCATTGGCGGAGGTAATTGTAAAGGTATTGGTAATCAGCTATGTTTGCGGCTATTTTGTAGTTGTTTGATGTTATCGTGAAAGTTTGGCTAGTTAGTAAGTCATTTTAACGTGTATCACGAAAACTTAAGTTACTTATTATTAACAAAAAAAGTGTTGAAAATCCATTCATATTACTTACTAGTTTTTTTGCCCGCGACTTCGTACGCGTAGATTTTATATAAACCTTCAATCCTTTTTTCTTCCCTTATTCCGGCCTTGCGCAAAATAACATAGCCTATACTTCAATCTGGTCATAGCTAAGCATATTCGTGAAAACCGCATTTAAATCCGTCCGCATTTTCTTCCAGGGGTGTAGGAGATGTGCGTGAACAAACAAACAAAAATTCTAAAAACTGCCTTAACATGTTCAGCTGCTTATTTTAAGTCGCCCTGTGTGAAGTATTGATAGAAGCATAAAAGTAATAAATAACATCGTCAACAGTTTTCAAATCAAAAAGATAATGTGACCACAGTGCAGAGCATGTTTTGAAATTTTCTTTTTGTCTAAACCATTAAAAGTATCTATATCATGTCATGTCGGGATGATATACATCTCTGAAATTTGACTGTCCAGTTTCGCTGGCAACGGAACCCTGACATAATGCTTGTCTTAACACGCTCTTGGCTAGTTATTTCTTATTTTGCGTGCATTTGTATGTATACCTTGATTAAAAAGCCATGAAATGGAACTACTCTATTTATCTGTTAAAATATCACAGTAAAATAAAATTATTTCTATATTTTTATTCTTATTGCAAATATACACTGTATTCTTCTAAAAGCTATATATAAGTTTATATACCCTGCATAAAGGTTGCAGCAATGACTTATGTAGTGGCTGTTCACAAAACCAGACCACAGACATAAACATATAAATTTAACTATTTATATATCGATATTTATTTTCTAATTATAATTTTCTAAAATTTATCGTCGAATAAATCTTTTATCTCGTAATAACATTTTTGGGTTAGAAACTTACGAAGTTGGTTCTGGAAAAATGTTATTATTTCTTTCTTTCTTTATTGCGTCCGGAATTTTGTTGTATAGGTTTATTTTCATGTACAAAGGGCCTTTTTTGAATATTTCTATTCGCGGGACTGAATTAAAATAGGATGCGGTATATTTTGTGTTTTAAATGCTAACATAGAATAAAACCAAGAGAATGTAATACTCCTACTCCATGCACTGGAATGAATCACCAAAGAGGTTGAAAGGCCTATAACATGCTTGATCTACACGTTCATTCATCTAAGAAGGTTAAGGAACCTTCTTTAAATTTAAACTGATTAACCGAATGACAGTTGACAGTTTCAAAATTTTAATGGATATGTCAATAACATTCTCTTTACTTTGGATCTCCTTGCTTGAGGCTATGTGACGATCCACATATTACGTTTCGGGTAACGATGAAATAAATCATTTATTTTTATTTTCGTTTATGTAAAAATAAAGAATTAAAATAAATGATATAAGGTAGCCTATGTTTTAATCTGGTAATTTCTAAGCATATTCGTGAAAACCGCACTTAAATCCGTCCAGTGGTTTAGGAGATGTGCGCGGACAAACAAACAAACAAACAAACAGACAAAAATTCTAAAAACTGTCCTATCGTGTTCAGCTGCTTATTTTAAGACGACCTGTGCGTTTTTTTTTTGTTATCTCGCAATTACAGATTTTTTTATCTCTACGTTTTTATTATATGTATAGAATATAGATATAGATAGATAGATTCAAAATTGATTAATGACACATTTAATCACTGAATCCATGATGCTACTTTGTGCTGTTCACAAAGCTGACTGACCAAATTTAAAGCTCATTCTGAAATTTGCTAGGTTACCCCATCTTGCTTAGCTTCCACGTAGTTACTTCACAAAGGAACGTGAAAAGAATTATAAATCTTGTGGCTCTTAAAAAGTTACAAACTTTCCTGTAGGTACCGTACTGTAACTCCTGACCTGAAGACAGCTTATAAAAAGGAAGATACGGTCCGGAACAAACAAATGTATTGCGATGTCCCTGTAAGAAATACGGGTGGAGGTTATACCAACATTAGTCGCTGTCTTCATACATGTACAATATTACCACCGAATAATTATATAGGTACACGTGGTAAGAACGAATAATTGCTTTCCTTACTGAAAATTAGATAACGTGTAAAAAAAACACGCCACCAGTACTTTTCAATTTAATTTAATTTAGGTACACTAAATGATAACTACATCGTTTTATTCAACGTATAATTTCTTCGAAATAAACTTTATTAAACGGGAATTACTCACGTAAGAATAGGCCAGATACTCCGACTATAGTTTCAAACGCATTCGGCGGTCTTTAACAAGGTGAATGCGCGCGCGCGGCTGCGGCTCGCTTTGCACACTAATTCGGCCTATTCTTACGTGAATAATTCCCGTGTAATATAAATAAAATGTGTGAACCACGTCAGTTTCCATAATAAAACTTTATTAATTTAAAAATACTTTTTATAACAAGTTTTTTTTTGTATTCTTTTGAGCAAACCCTTTAATTTGAAACCCGTGTCATGATGGTAGATAAGAACATTTTGTCCGCCATAATTATATTATGATTGTTTACGGGATATTTACCGTGGTAAGGTAATGGAAGGAAAGACTAAGAAAGAGGGTAGATCGTTTTGTCTGCACCTAACTTTGAATTGTTCGACCAACCACCCGCATTCTTCAGTCTTCCCGTCATGGTGCATGTACCTAACTGCGCAGAAATATCGGGAGCTCCTGCCATAACTTTACCACGGTAAATATCTCGTAAATAATCATAAATAACTGTAGTGAACAACCGTGATAGTATAAAACAATATTTTGTCCGCCATCTTGGGGCGTCCACCATATTATAATTTATCATCTAGGATCAAAGTTGCTTGGGAAGACAAATCCAACGAATCCAACCTCAACAGGGTTACCTACGTCGTTTAGTTTAGGATCACCATCTAACCTCACCTTCACCTTCTGTCTCCATCACCAGACCAGCTCGATGATACCATAACATTGCATCGTCACCGAAATAGTAAGTATGCCAAATTTCAGCTCAGTCGGTTGAGTATAACTGGCCCAAAATTCAGTTGCAAGATTTGTCCCATACATACCGCGAACGTACATAATATATTATCTACTAATAGCGCAAGATAAATAAAAGCTTGTAAAAAGCTATTTTTACTGACAATAATATCTTGCTGCTACATCGAGTGTTGCGGGACTACAGAAGTGGATCACATTAAAAACTTACTTAAAATTTATATCAAAACGTAATAAGTGCCTTTAAAATTTGAAGGTTGCCCTCGATTACTTTGGGATCCCATCATCAGATCCTGATTCGGTGAAAATGGGACTATATTGGAAATACACCCTACCAAACAAAAGGTTTTATTTTAAAATCGGTTAAGACCTGCCAGCGGGCGCTCTATGTCACAGTCTGGCAGGAGACAACGTTACGGTTGCGATGGAGTTACTAATGTCGGGGGCCAAGATCCACTATGGGACCCCTTGACCAGCAGAGTAATATAGTAACAAAATGTTAGATCATCTAAAAAAAAACGGTGTTTGTGGTCGCACTTCTGCGAAACAGCTCGACCGATTTTTATGTTTTTTTTTTATGTATGTATGGACAATCACATTTACTAATATAAGTGTGATACTAATGTCAAATTGCCAGTATGTTCACGGAGCTTAATCGGTGTTTTATGAGTTGCAAGTAATCTAATGTTACATGCGCCAGTTGACTGAATTGTTGCTAATTGCCTGACACTGACTATTAAGGTAATCTATTGTTCTAAGCAGGCGACAGCAGACGACAACTGAGGAAATACTGCCATGCAACTTGCACCTCAAAATTGAACTTTGCAACATCATAGATAGAGTAGCAGCTACTTTATAACGCACCTTTATTAGTTTTATTTTTAAGCCATTGGTCGCATTCAAGCAGATGGGCTGTTGTAAGCAGTCACCGTCGTCTATTGATATTTGTAAAACTAGAGGCCTCACAAATATGTTGCCGACCCTTTGAGACTACTAACTCGCCATTTGAAGAAGCTCATTTTATAGCTTCACCGCGGAAGTAGCTCATTCCACATTTTGCAGGCAAATGTGAGGCAAATTTCACTTCTAACTAATTATGCTAACAAATCTTAGAAGAAGATTTTACCCTCATCATTATCATTTCAGTCATAAGGCGTCCTCTGCTGAACATAGGTCTCCCCCATCAATCTCCAAAATGGCTGGTTGGAAGCAGCCTGCATTTAGCATTTTCCTTTCCTTGGCAAGTTCTTTTACTCTTCTGTCTTCTGTATGAATTGTCGTGGCGTGTGGATGTGGTCTATGGTACTATAGCTTTTTCGGAAACTGGCTTGTTCACATCACATCATCAGCCAATTAACGTCCACTGTTGGACAAGGCCTCCCTCATAAAAAGGGGTGTTGCCATAATCCCCACGCTTGGCAGGCGGCTTGGGGATCGCAGTACGTTCACCGTGTACTATTAGGACGCTGCTGCCCATCCTCTGGTGGTTCTGGTGGTTCTGGTGGAACTGGCTTGTTTGGTAGGCTGGAAATCATTAAACCTGCGATCAAGGCGATTCATGATGGCCCTCGAAAAAACAGCTTATAAATATGGCTCAGAAGCGAGATGGGTCAGTAGTTTTAAGGTAAGGTCTCGTAAAATGTTGTCACCTTTCTTAACAATCAGCACCATCACGACTCTGTTCCACGTTTCTGGCGTGATTCTCAATTTTAACCTGTTTCTGATCCAGGACCTCCATTATGGACGTGTCGATTTGAAAATTTGCAATGAGTTGCAAGTAATCGAGATGGTGGCCAACCGGTAACATCTGCACTTCACTATCTGACAGCACATGGTTAGATCCTTAGCCCTGCACCTATTACTTTTTAAGTAAATTAAGTGCAGTGTTAATGTCATCGCTCAAAAACAGTAAAGGAAAACATCGAATTGAAACCGTCCAAGAACCTCAAAATTTCAAAGACAATAACTTTTCACCAACATGCATTTGTAAAATATAATAATTGTTGATATTTTCACAATAATTATAACAACTTAGAAAAAATGCTCTGCAGTAAAGAGATATAAACCTACTCAAACAACATTTTTAATTACTTACACAATAGGTTCTACGAAAATCCATGTCTTTTATTGTCTGTCATTTTGTATTATGGCTCTTAGCATTTGGAAAACCAAATCAATACTGAAGATACGTCATTTTCCGATAACGGCTTAAGGTTTTCGCAATGGGGCAGTTGCAATAAAAAAGGCACTTATGTACCGTGGCAATCCCTGTGTGCAATTCCGATTGTTGAACGCTTTTGGTTCGCGAGGGCTAGCCCAGCTGGCGAGTATTAAAACGATAAATATTCATTATGAACTTGCTTAATTTTGCAACACTATTTTACTATTCCACTAATTTAAGCTTAACGAGTAGTGTGGCCAAAATGTTAGAATTGGCTCGTGGATTTCGCCCCGGTATGTTACTTTATTGTTTGGGTACACTGTCTCCTAATTTGGTGTCACGCAAGATTTATTTCAGAGCGAGGCAGGTGTTAATTTAAAAGTTGTGTTTGCTCACAAAGCTTTGTTACAAAAGGTCTGTAGGCTACATTTTTCGACTCGCATGCATAGGTTTTAATATTGACCATGGAAATTTGAAAATGTGTTTAATTTGGTGTACATTATGTTACAGTAGAACGCTTTAGAATGTATAACCAAATAACAATTTGAATAAATGACAATATTTCTAAAGTGCTGCTGCTGAAAGAATGCGTATGATTACTGACCGTATTTACTAGCTTTTTAACCGACTTCCAAAAAGGACGAGGTTCTATGTTCGTCTGTATGTTTTTTTTTATCGTTAGATTGTAAATCCAAAGAAAATGTTTTCTCAGATTTTTACAATGTTATTGCAGCTGTCAGATGCATTATCTCAGCGGCGGACTGTACTAGTGTACAAAAGTATAACTACTTGCGATTTCACCTGCGTGGAAAATCTCACAGGAACCATTAATTTCTCCGAGATAAAAAGTATCCTACGTTACTTTCTGACCTTTATAGATAACTTCAATAATCTTAAAAAATTATGTATCTGGTAAGAGTGACGTTTTCTCTATTTGAGTTCTAGTTAATTGGGTGCAGCAGCGTAAATGGTCAATCTTAGATAAGTAGTTTCTATTTTTAGGCTTTGGAGCTTCAATTAAGCTGATTCTTGTTCGTTTAGATTTTGCATATATCCACGCAAAAACAAAATCTCACCGATTCGTTGCTCTATTGCTGCGTTAAAAAAAAGATCAACAAACACGAAGTAAAATGAAATCAAATTACTAATAGGTATTTTTTTCTTCAAATATAGTAATAGACTTGTGTTTGACCGCCAACTGACCTGATGTTAAGATTTGATGCGGTCTACGATGGAGTACGCTTGCCTAGAATAATTTAATTAATTTAAGTTGATTTGCTATAGGTACCCACTTCTTAGCTGTGCATTGTTGTGCTTTTTTTATTCGATTGAAAATTATGGTTGCACTTCCCTATTTATTATTTAAGTACTTACTGAGCTTGAAAGGGCTAAAATTATCTGCATTTCTATTTATTTCAATGTGTGAAAAAGGATGGCTACAATTTCGAAGGTAGCAAATTTTTTTTGATTTGGAAAATTATATTATGACAGAATCAACGTCATTGTTTTTTTATGTGAAGATATAGGTTTTTATAAAAGCTTAAGAAAAGAAGAAAAGTTAAAAAGTAAGTAAGTAGTTAAGTTGTTTAAAAGTTAATTTAGTTTTTTTTTTATTTAACCTCTTAAAGTGCTTTGAACACCACCCTTGACTTTTGCCTATCTATGTTAACAAATTACTAGGATGAAACCTTTCAGTTGCTGAAATATAAGCCTATTAATATAAGAAACACACCTTCGCTTTTATAAATTAGTAGAGATACGAGTAGCTAGTAGAGATAGGAAACTCGTGCTACAAACGGTGTTAAAATATGTGATCAATATTCATCAATTGCGATGATTCAACTTGCGATGATTCTCTTTACAAAATATAAAACATCAGCATGGCCATCTTAGCCATTAATAAAAAAAAATGTGTTTAATGTAGGTGGGTACGAAGACTCTACTTGCCAAATACACTCCTAAAAGTTTCTTTATGCCTTTATAATAAACGCTTTGGGGAAGCAAAGAAAGCGGCTGTGACAGATAAACAAACAGACATGCACCAGAGTCTCACCATAAAAGATCCTGTTTATAAATTTGGAACAGAACTCTGAAAGAGGGTCTTCAGGGGTTACGTTTCAACAATGTATATATGTAATACTATACATACATTGTATAGCCTTAAAGCTAAAAAAAGAACGGATTAGGTAGGTGGAATTATAGTTGAAAAGTATTAGAGTTGATGGAATTGGAAAGAAGGTCAATGTTGTGTTGAAAATTGTGCAACTATGTTCCGAAACTTGGCTATTAGATTTATTTTGGTGGTGTGGAGGTCCGCTAAGAAAAGATTTTGCGAAAGGCTCTAAAAGATAAAAGGGAAATAAAATTTTGTATTCAGGATGATAGTTAAAAAAATACTGTTATGGGATTTTTGCCAAAATAATGGATGGACGAAGCTGTAATTTGGCAAGAAGGTTTCTAATTGTGAGGTGCGGACGTCCGCTAAGAAATTTATTATTTTGAGAAAAGGCCGAACTAAGGGGGCAATTGAAGGTTGAAAATTTATATGAAAGTCCTATGTTTTTATCGTTAGGGAGATAAAATTGACATACAGGTTGATAGTTTAAAATTAATAAAATACTGTTTATACAAATTTTGCAAAACGGACGGATTGGAAAATGAAACTAGAGTTTGAATTTGCGTTGAAAGTTATGTAACTGCGTAGCTGTAATTTGTTGAGTAGATTCCTTATGGAGAATATAGGTCTACTAAAAATGATTATGCAAAAGGGCCGAATTAAGCGAGGTAAAAAGGGTTGAAATTGTATATGAAAATCGTCACATACGAAGTCGCAAGAAACAGCTAGTTATAAAATAAATTAATTAATTCAGTTATAGGTATGTATTTCACAGAGTTGAATTATAATCATAATAAACCGAATGTCATAAGATAAAACTATAATTAATAAATACAGTATCAATGCCATTTAAAATTCATTATCATCATCAGCCAGAAGACGTCCACGCTGAGAACATATTTACCACCTCTACACTTTAAATAAAATTCATGTCTATCAAATGATGTAACATAAATCTTTAAAATTATTACTATAGTCCAACATAAAAAAACAAATCGTCATCGTTGGCCTTTCAACCTATTTGCTGGGAATCGGCTTAGTTGATGTTTTTGCGATGTTGATTTGAGTCGAGATGTTTTTTTCTTGTTTATAGAGATAAGTACATTTATTTTGACTGATTAATTTTACTTTCGGCTAAGAGCTACCGTTCCGTATAACCCTGTATATGAACTTTAGAACTCATGCCCATATTTTAATGCATCAAAACTTAATATACCAGGCGCAATAATTTAGGCTTTAACACTAATTAATATTTACGGGCTACGTGAAAATTAATCGTTTAAGCCTCCCGACCAATTTTAGATACAAACTTTGCACTGTACGTATCTACAGTGCAAAGTTAAATTAACGCTAGAGAGTGAATTCGAAATAAATAACGTTATACTCAGTAATGTAATTTTTCAGTTTTTGTTATATATATTTTTTTTTTATCTGAATTTGTTTCGGTGCTTTGGCCGCTTTACGACTATGTTAGCACCATTATTATGTACATTCTGTATCGTCTACTTATATACATCGCATTGATTTGTGTTTTCTTATGAAATATATGTAGGTTATACGCAGATCAAGTTTTGAGCTCAGTTGAATGTAGATTATTACAAGTATATTTTTTAATTTTTTAAACCCCTTAAAAGAGCTGATGGTCTTCAAATGGTTAAATAGATTTTCTTGAATCATGGTTATAGCTATGATAGTAAAAGATGACTTGAATTAGTGTAAGAAGAGTAGGTAAGCAGGTAACCAGTTCAGGGTTAAAAACTAGTCTTATAAGCATAAGTATTAAAAACTAACTTTTTTGCATCATGTATATGTTTAAAGGCCTGTGTGAAGGCCTAGTGCACTAAAATTTGTCCCTTATTAGTCAATGAAAAAAAGGTTCTTAATCAAGCTTTAAATTAAATAAACATTGACAGTATTATAATTAGAAACTACAGACATTTTCAATTTTAATAATACAATTCCAAGCCCAATTCGATCCAAAAATACTATATCTCTAACAACCGACTCGTAGCTAGCTAATTGAATCATGTCAACCGTTCGCTGACGGACGCGAGATGACTGTCTTTGTCCGTCGGTTGATGGACTGATACGTTAGGGGATGTACTACATGTGCAGTGTCCAGTTTTTATAAGGCACGTGGGGGGAACACAACTGAAATATTCGGTAAATATTGGCTTTGTGTCTCAGAACTATAGAAATAGCAAAATAATTTTCTTTAATAAGGTTAAAGAGATTAACTCTCGAAAATATACAGGTTTAGGAAAATAATAGATATAATAATACGACATGATTTTCTTCAATTGGCGCCAAAAACTCTATGGAGTTGTTACTACCAGTAAACGATGTGTGATGGCGTCTAGATCTAACATTAAACAACTGATTTTCCTGCTCTTTAATGATACTAGACTGGCAGTGCATTGACATTCAAAAACGCTGTTCAAAACTAAAACCATCTGATTTAGCCGTACATCTCTTTTCTATACAGCCCTAACTAGCCTCTTTTTCCGATGTGCCATATGAAAAACCCTGTACTGTACACGTCCATACGACGTCTATACGTCCGTCCCGCGTCATGTCGCTGCTGTCCATACGTCGATAGTTCGCATTCAATTTCCGCCAGCGGAGTAACGCGTACAGAGTATTGGGAGATCAATTTGATATATTTCTCGACTAAAGTTGTTTCTGTATATTTGTGGACAATGTTGGAAAAAATAAATAAACTTTGGAACAGATTTAATTCGTAACAAGAAATAATATCAGCATGATTGCAATTCCATTCAGCTCACATATCTTTTGGCTTAAAAGCGTAAAGCAGGAAATGCTGGATCCTTTTGCTAGATCAGCGAGTAACTGACACAAACTCATGCAAACAAAAAATTTAATGGTTCTATTTGTAGATGCGAATTGAAACTTTCTTTTGGCCGGTTGCAATGCTTAGTCGACTTATGTCATATTTTTACTGTCAGACTCAAGGTCACGGTAAATTTTTGGCTTACCTTTGATTATTTTTTAGTCTTAGAAGATCTAAAAGCTACGAGAGGTAGGTTTTTTCTGATTGACAGGCTAAGCGTTTGACCACAGCTTGCGTTTACCAACTGAATTGCATTAATGGCAGTGCCATCAACATGACACTAGATGGCGCTGCTCTTATTTCATACGAATCGTAGTTAACGCTAATGCGATCGAATAGGGAAAATCAATGGGAAAACTCGCACTAGGCACTCTGATGTTAGGTGACGGTGTGGTCGAAGGTTTTTGTACATCGCAGTGGGATCAACTTGAATGACATTTTATTTGTGTCATTTTCCCGAAACCACAATATCATCTCCAGCTTCATCATCATCATCATCAGCCAGAAGACGTCCACTGCTGAACATAGGCCTCCCCCTTTAACCTCCACACTGAACGACATCCTGCCATCTGCATCCACTGGATGCCCGCGACTCTCACAATGTCGTCGGTCCATCTAGTGGGAGGCCTACCTACGCTGCGTCTTCCGGTTCGCGGTCTCCACTCAAGAACCTTTCTTCCCCATCGGTTAACAGTTCTTCGAGCGATGTGGCCTGCCCATTGCCACTTCAACATCTCTATCTCCAGCTTAATAACTTTTAACTTTAGTTAAAATGATTTCACTCAAGATGCCACTCAAGGCAAAGTGCTTAAAGTTTTTAACTGAATAAGAGTTTTTACAAGTAGTAAGTATAAATTGATTTTTATTTTGAATCCCCGATAAAAGAGCAGATAATTTACACGGACACACGGACACACGGACACACGTACGCACACACGGACACACAGACGCACGGACACACGGCCACACGGACACATGAACTCACGGAGACACAGACACACAGTCACACGGATAAACAGATACACACGTTAAACTTATAACATCCCTCTTTTTGCGTCGGGGGTTAATAAATACATACATATGTATATTTGCTCGTTTATTTTAGCTCTCTGCAATCTGAAAATAGATTAAAATAAGGCAGTGAACAACACTAAGACAACACGAGTCATAACTCTTGCTCATTGATATTCAGGATGCGAGTACAGAGAGGAACAAATTTTTAAAATTGAATCTAGGAAAACGAGCCCGCCTGATACAAGTGCAGAACACAATGCTTTCGCATTTTGGTGCTGGCGTTCGGAAATACAGATTTGTATATGCGCTTTGCAACGGAATTATAAGAAATTTGTATGCACATACAAAATTTCAGTAAGTTGTAACCTACATACAAAACCTATAATTTAAATAAAACAAAACAAGACAATAGTCAGAAAACTATTGTAAAAAGTAACTGAACTTATTGAAACTAATTTTTTTGTTGTAAATTTCTTTTGAATTGCTGTAGATAAAATTCATTTTACCATACAGACAGACAGACAGACACTTAAAAGTATTATATTGCTATAGTAAAGTTTGTTATTATTAGTCTTTAGTGTTATAATCGGCATTAGAAAGTCAGGGACGTCAACTTAAACATCAGTTTTAGCGTCAGCCTCAGCGTTTGCGTTAGAGTCAGTGACAGTATTAAAGTCAGTTGTTAACATCAGTCGTTACCGTTAGTGATGTTAGTGTTAGCGGTTAGATATTAGTGGTGTTTGTTTTTATTAGTTGTTAGTCGTCAGTGGTAATTGTTAGTGTTAGTTATTAATCTGTTGTTAGTGTTATATGTTCTTAATGTTATTTGAAACATTAGTTGTTAGTCATTTGTGTTAGTCGTACGTGTTTGTTGTTAGTGTCAGTGTTTAGTGTTAGTTATAAGTGTTATTAATATTATGTTGTTCGTGTTAGATGTTAGGGTTAGTCGTTAGCGTTAATTGTTAGTGTTAGGTGTCCTTGGCTTCATAAATACATACTCCCAACAACTTGTTTGTATTTATTACAAGTCAGACAGTCTCGTTTACCCATAAAATATATAAGCACATAAGTACGTACTTCCAATGTTCTGCTGTAACTCATTCTAATGTCTCTCAAAGTACATACATAAATAAAATAAACATGCGTTACCTAAGCCTTAAACATTCATAATTATTCAAAAATATGGACACGAGATTCGCGCATATGAAGAAGTGATTCATTTACCTCTCTTTCATTATACTTTGACGTAAACGATTTAATGTCTTAATTTGCAGCACAAAGAGAAATTAAACGGCCTGTTAAAAGCTTGACATGACAAAGTGCTCTTTCTATTATAACTTTTAAGACCATAAGCTCACCTACGTGCCTTAATTTTCCTAATTACTTTCGTCGTTTAGAGTGAAGTTATTAAAATGTAGGCACCTATAGTTTGAGTTCTGAACGAGGCCTTTGTGTTTCTCAAAAATGTAATTGAAATAAATAAAAAACATTACTCCATATAATATTAAAAACTAAATTAAAATCTTACTTTCTTGACAACCTTGCCGTTTATCTAGGCCTGCTGATGTAATTGCCTCGCTAGCTGCCAGTTGTGTACTTAGATTAATAACATTATTTTTATGGTAGACGTAGACTTAAATGGCATTACTATTAAACCTTAGTGGTTTTTAAATGCCATTATATCCTTTTTTGTATAATTTTCTTATTAAAAAAAAAATGAAAAAAAAAAATTATATGTATTATATTTTTTTTTTGTGATTGAATATTTTGTTTCAAATAAAAATAACAAGGTGAAGATTTCAAAGCTGCTTTTCAAATAACTGTGTACCTGTTTGTTATTTATGATGAAATACCAAAGTATATCAATCATACGAGCAAAGTAGATACTAGTATAAAATTATAAAAAAAAATATTGAACCTCCGATAAAAGAGCTAATAATCTTCAACCGCTGAAAGATTTTATTGTGATACAGTATAGCTAATAATAAACTTGATCAAATCACCTTTCAAACAAAACTACATCAAAATCGGTTCAGCCGTTTGGGAGCTACAATGCCATAAACAGACACAGATACAAAAATACACAGATATCGTTCGCGCAAAACTTTATTAGCCCTCTGAAGTTAGGCGCGAGGCCTCCCCGACGCCCTGTAAAGTCCCTCGGATACCTATAATATGCGTACTGCGCAGCCACTGGGCCTAACTTCAGAGGGCTCATAAAGTTTTGCGAGAACGATACATACGTTAACACCCCTCTTTTTGCGTCGGGGGATAATGCATAATCGCTAAAATGTCTGCTGTTCTATAGAAAACTGCCAATGACACTCGACAAAATGTATGGAACAGCTGTGTTTTTCGCGATTTCAGGGTTGGCGCCTTATTGAAAGTTGTTTAAAATTTACAATGACCTCTATTCGGCTTAGTACAGGGTATATGCATAACCCTGTATTTGAGAATCAAATTCTAAGAATCGTCTGTCCCATAGAAAACTCAACGAAACGTTGAGCCGATATATTTTCACAAATTCAGGGTTGGTCCTTTAATAGTGATGAGAACAATGACCTCCTTTCGGCTAAGTACCACTGTTTTGTGTAACCCTGTAGATCTTGTTTTGCACGTGCCTCCTGTCTGCTGTCTTATTTTATGTGATCTGCTTAATGTGCTGATGGTCTTTCTTGTCTTTTTACATTTCTCTAAACAATTTTTTTTTATCCACTAATTAATTCTAATTTAAAATAAATAAATAAAAACTAGCCTAATCATTTCTCTTGCTTTGTATCAAGGAAATAAATGTCTAAATGAACAAAGTCTTTTTAGGACATGAATCGGAAACCAAAGTTCGGTTTCAAATAAATGCCAGTTTAGCACGTTTATATTGCGCCGCACGCTCACCGAGTACTGCCGGTTGAATATCAATTTGCGAACATATTGTGGGTGACAATGCACATATATAAACAGAAGTTCATCTCTCCGAAAACTTACTTTAATAATTTGCACAGACTTGTTAAGTTTTATACTTTGAGCTACTAATGAAAACTGAAATGTTTTTGGCCCTTATTCATCATCAACATCGTCATCATTTCAGCCATAGGACGTCCACTGCTGGACCTAGGCTTCCCCCATTCATTCCCAAAAGG
Source organism: Agriopis leucophaearia (assembly GCA_949125355.1). Classification (NCBI taxonomy): domain Eukaryota; kingdom Metazoa; phylum Arthropoda; class Insecta; order Lepidoptera; family Geometridae; genus Agriopis; species Agriopis leucophaearia. Next base: position 8,564,906 of record OX421262.1, read on the forward strand.
GCCGGTTGGAAGCGGCCTGCATCCAGCGTTTTCCTTCGCTTTCTTTTAGGTCGTCTGTTCATATTGCGGGTGGACTTTATTACTCGTATATATTATTGACGATATCGTGAGAGTCGCGGGCATCCAGTGGATTCAGATGGCAGGTTGTTGTTCAGTGTGGAGGTTAAAGGGGGAGGCCTATGTTTAGCAGTGGACGTCCTATGGCTGATGATGATGATGATATATTCTTGATCCAGAAGTAATTGCAGAAAAAAATATCCGTCTCAAACCGAGCTTACAACGCCTCACCGGTCTGATAGCTTACTAAGGTACACTCATTTACCCAGTGCCCCAGTGCATGTTTTTCCAATTGCATTTACCATATCGATTTCTATGAAATAAGAGCAGCGCCATCTAGCTCCATGTAGATAGCACTGCTTTTACTTAACAAACCGTAATCAGTAACGGTAACGGCAGACTTTTAGATCTTGGTCTGCGGTCATTCAGAGAAGGAAAACTCCGGAATGGTACCTCCGTAGGACACGAGTCAGCGACTTTTAATAGATGTCTCTTTATTATTTAGACTGTGATCGTGATGCTAACGGGATGAAAAACCGAATCACAAACGGAGATCCATAATGAGCCACCGGGTCCTGCAAGTCCTGCAACTGACCCGGCACCAGGCAAAGTGATTTATCATTACTGTGGGTATCTACCACAGACAAGAGAACGAAAAAAAACTCACTTCCGTGGTACCTACTGCCGGTTACGTCAAGAGCGTGACCCAGGTTCAGGGCATATCTGCGTTCCCTACATCGCTTCCCAAGAGAAATGTCGTTCGTGGAGAAGTCACTTGCGAAAACTGGTAACGCGTCTGTGGCGCTCAAATCGGTTATTTATAGTCACGAGCGCAGATGTTTATTAGACGCTACTCGAATCATCTTGAAACAGAAGCAGGCCACTGATGATGATGATTCTTAGTAGTTTTGAAGGTCATCACTATGATGTTATAGTGCCTTATTGTTTTAAGTTTATTAGAGTTTGGAGGTCAGATTGGAGGAATAATGCTGTGGACTCGTGTCATGGAACCTTTGCTTGAGATATCAATAGCTCAGTCTGCAAACTCCTTAGCTTATTAGACATCACGAGCTTGTCTCCCCTGTGTCTCGAATTTTGCCTTCGAAAATCAACCGTCTGTATTTATACAGGTTTTCTTTTCCAATTATATCTATGGATTGCGACCTTGCATTTCAAAACCATGCATGCAGGCAGGGTAAATCTAAATGAAATAGTCAATGAAATATTTATTTTTTCCACCTTCTCCATTTGCCTGTATTAAATATTTGATTATTTTTATGTTAAATTCAATATCAAAAAAGTCACAATCAAAGTCATGCCCCAGTATAATAGTTGAAATTTTAAAACAGGTTTCTATGGAGTTTTGGAAACAATACAAAAATACACGTTTCATCTCATCACAATGACTTTCCTGCCACTTGAGCAAGTTAAAGAACACTGAAAAAATCTTAGTTTAACTACTATCATAAAGTCAAATATATAATCTCAAATACTGGATACGAAAGTATAGACCAGACGATTACATAAAAAAAGTTATTACAATTAACAAATTTTTCATGACGTGACGTTTAAGTTTTTTTTTTACCGAAAAGCAAATTTGTAAAATTAGGGTAATTCAGAAAAGCACTATGAGTATCCATTTTGTTGCTAGCTTTGGTACTGCCCTAAAATAATGCTGTGACACTGACACCACTTGAGCATAAATGCTGTGTCAATGTGTTTCAGCTCTATTTATTCGACGTTCGAAACTAAAATCAAATAATATTGTATCACAATTCAGTTAGTTGATATGAGCTGATTGCTAGTGCTTCTATTATTTAAATAAACTAATTGTATACAAAACTAAAAATGTGATTAAAATATAGGACAACTAACATTGATTAAAATAAACTTTTTATTATTAGGTCCATGCGTCAGCGCAATACAAATAACCTTTTTGAAAGAAAGATACACGTATATATGTTTGTCCTTCTCAACCTCACAAAAAGGCGCATCTTAGATGCGCCATCTGCAATACACTAAGCAATGTTGTATGTGATCTGACAATTCTTCAGTTGCGTGTTCAATTTCTACTCTTTTTTTTTTATTCTGAAGATGTAGGCTGGTAACGATAATAATATATTGATTGAGTCGTTTCACGCCTCATAATTTGACACCCGGGTCTTAAAGTGAAAAGTTGTAACTTACGACTAATTTACTTTGCTGAATACTGTTTAATCTATAAATAACAAACAATATTCAATTTGTAAAGTACGTTTGTTCGTACATTACGAATTTCAAAAATGGGTATTCGGATAAAGAACTAAGCTCAAATGACTAGGAGACCTGAATTATCTCTGTAGCTGCAGTTGTTAAATTGCACAAAGACTAGGAATTTAATGCTCTGCTGACTTATCCTACGGTCTTAAACTTGTAAGACGAGAAATCTTATTTTTTTCTCGTCCCCATTTAGATACTTTGATACGATTAAAGTGAATCCGTTGAAATAGTTCAGCAAAGAGGTCTTGAGTCTCGTTATCATTTACTTTCTTGTGTTAATAACTTCATAGAGACGGTGACTTTCTTGTTTTAGTTAGTGAAAAGTTTTCTCTAAATCACTAAAAGAAGACAAACTCAAGGCCATTTTTTTTTCATTTGACAAGTATTTATTTGAGTACTGTTATTTTTGTCAGATGTTCTATGCAATGCGACATTACAATGATGTAGTTAATGGGGTGGCAGTTTTTGAATAATACTTAAAAAAAATAACGTAGTTATCAAAAACTTGGAGTCATAAATGTGCGAGTCTACTCGTTTGTGTCTCTTTTACAACTTATTAGATTAGAATGCAGTTTACATCGTTTGGGAAAACCTTAAGAATGCGTTATATCCAGGTAAAATACAATATATTTATAACGATGGATCTCTGGAAATGAATGATGGGAGTCATTGCAACCATTGTTATAACGATAATAAATAATTGGGTTAAATTTGTTTGTCTACAATTTTATTTTATTTTTATTTAGGTATAGATAAACTCGAGATACTTTTCTCATGATTCTTGTACTAGACTCAATATTCGTGTATTTGTATGTTTTAATTGATTTCAGTGATGACATATGGTACTGAGACGATGTCCTTAACTGTTGGCCTTTTGGAAAAACTTAGAGTCACACAACGGGCAATGGAAAGAGCTATGCTCGGAGTTTCTTTGCGTGATAAAATCCGGGGCGTAGATATTCGCCAAAGAACCAAAGTCACCCACATAGCTATTAAAATCTGCAAGTTGAAGTGGCAATGGGCAGGCCACATCGCTCGAAGAACTGATAACCGATGGGGAAGAAAGGCTCTTGAGTGGAGACCGCGAACCGGAAGACGCAGCGTAGGTAGGCCTCCCACTAGATGGACCGACGACATTGTCAGAGTCGCGGGCATCCAGTTGATGCAGATGGCGGGAAGTCGTTCAGTGTAGAGGTTAAAGGGGGAGGCCTATGTTCAGCAGTTGACATCTTCTGGATGATGATGATGATGAATCGATTTCAACGAAAACATTTATGAAATCTGTAACCGCGGGTCCAGTTAATTGTTAAAAACCAGACAACACCAACGATGCGCTAATAAATAACAGTAGATAGGTATGCACCTATACGTTGGCAACACATAACCGGAGGCAATATCTCTGGTTGGATGCACGGCTGTGCAAGCAAAGCGAATCTTTGCATTCACCCCAGATATGAAACTTCAACTTCTTACTGAACTTTATTGATGGCTACGCTAACTTATCCAAGTTCGGTTTTTGGGTCACAAACTTAATAACTGGGGTTATATGTATGATCAACATTTTTATGGATCATTAAATGAGGTTGTTAGGGGCGAAACTCGTATTAATTCGAAATATAGCACATCAGATTTAGTGCTCTTTTAGTTAGATAATTGGATCAAGAAGAGTCTTTTACAAACTTCTTCAAATCCTCAGACATCTGTATTAAAAAAAAGATTTTTTTTATCCTGTTTGCCTAGAAGAAATTGCTTGAGGAGATACCAGGCCAGTTATGTCAAAATTTTATTTGTATTATCGGTGTGTAATAAAGTAATTTGGCCCATTTACAAAATTCTTTCCAAGCGGATTTCTACATCTCAAGGATTTATCTATCTGATAAATTTAAGCTTCGTAGTTCAAATGGTTTTCGAGATTTTGTGATGTGATGATCATTGAGTGGTGTTTCGCTTTTATATATATACAGAAGACTATTATAAGTAAATATATATGTATATATTATGTTTTAAGTTTAAATACTTTTTATACAAAAGTTGAAATGAAATAATAACGAAACTCTCCTTTTTCTTTTTGATACAAATAATTGTAACGTGTTCCATTCACAAGCCCAAGTTTTTTGGGTTTTTTATCAACTTTTCCGCAACTTCCGACCCCCAAAGTTTCAATTATCACCCTACCCACGGATACTCCGTAGGCGGATTAGAACGTCAAATATACAGAATGTATACATATTTTATGTCGTTGAAATAAAAAGCAGGAGGAGACTTTCAGGGGAAGTGTCTGGTACCGCATCAGTATTCCGAGCGTCATTCGCCGGGAGGAAACAAATTCCCAAAATTGAATTTTACGAAACGAGTTGAATACGACACGGAGTACACAAACTCGGTAAAGAAACGAGATTTTTATCATTTCGACAATGACTTTGTTCTTGTTTTTTTGGGAGTTTGGTATCTTATGGTCGACATGTTGTAAATTTGTTACGTTGCATTGATCTTTTTGTGTAACTTTTTCGTTGCTATTGAGTTTCTTGAGTTTAAAATCCAAATTATGCCTGTCTTTTGATTTAGCTTTTTATGTCTGCGGCTACCATTTATAGCACAAGAGACTTCCTCTGGAAATATTACTGTTACCTATAGCTATACTGGAAATCATTAGGCAAAACAGCAAGACGCAGATACTTTGACGTCAACCAACTCTTACTACAAAGTAATAATATTTATGTAATTTTTTGGCAACAGTGACGAGACAAGTTGCTCACCTGATTGTAAGTGTCATGCTTGCTTATACGGTACCACCCAAAGTTTAGAAACTTCAACGGTTCAAAACCCAGCGCGGCAATTCACTATCCTTGTCACCCAGATAGATAAATATATTAGATTTTAAATATCTTTATGTCCAGTAATTTCAGTACAAAAAATGCCCTTCAATCCAAAAAATGTATTTTAAAAAGAAGTTTTCTTCTTCAGTTTTGACTATTATATATTCTGTGATACGATCAATAAAGACATGAATAAAAACTGTAATAAAAGTGCATACGGGTTGGAGACAAAGGCAAAGCCGTTGAACTTTGCAGATCGCAGGAAATGGCGCTTACGAGAAGACTGCTCCACTACTAACTGTGATGTATAGATTTAAACTGTATTCAGATGGCTGCGTTGAAGTGCTCGTTTAGTATTGCAGCTGATAGTTTTCTAGAAAATTAGGTAGGTACTCTAACAATTCAGTAGAGCAAAAATTACATTGCTGTCTGGTTTTATTTCATTGGCTGGTTCAATGCGAAATAAAGATGTAAAGTGTAAACACAGTGGCAGAATTCATCTATATCTTTATTTCTTCTCACTTCTACTAAATTTATTTTCATGCTACCTTACTCTTACATGACGTTACACAATGCTACAGAGCTGTCATTGTCTAAACGTTAAGTGACTATTTTAAGCATAAGCTATCTAATGCTTACAAAGAAAAAGAGATATATTTGATCGCGTTTTTAATCCTTATTCATATGACATAGGCTATCCCGTCTCGTAATCATAATATGCTCCAATATAGCCCAATTTAGTGCTGGATATAACTTTAATAAGGCTAATGCTTAGGATAGCGTCTAGGATGGCTGAACAAAATGTGAATGTATAAATATGATAAAATTTTCTCCGTGGACGTGATATGAAATGACCAATCTGTTTTCACAGTGAGGTATATTATTATTGTTTAATATAAAAACTAAAAACAAAAAGCATGTGGACAACCTGAAGATTTTAACATGAGCTCTAGCTTGTGTTTGTGTACCAAATAATGTATCCTATTTTTATCTTTTCAATCGTCACTTGATCTTTCCTTATTGAACTTCAAAAGAATTTACATCGATAAAATTTTAAATGAGTTTTGGCGTAATCGTAAAATTTGTTGCCTCTTTGTACTTATTACTATCCTGAACTTGTGTATTTTTGAGTGTTTGTGTAATAATAGTGGATTATTATTATTTATTAACCTGTTCTATTAAAAAGCGAAACTTGTCTTTTCGTGTTGTTTCCAAAACTCTATATAAGCCTCTCAGCCTCTCTCTAAGGACTGGGACTCTAACGTGACTTACTTTGCTGGACTATGACTTGACTGACTATAAAAAAAAACTTGACACTGGCCATTGATTTTGGCGTGTGACGCGAAATTACTCTTTGAATAAGTAAAAAGATTTTCATAGCGTGGTGGTATATAATGATCTTTTTACACTGTAGACATTGGAAACCTAAACACTTCGCCACTCGAAAGCAATAGAGCTTCCTGTGACAAGCGAATACTTAGATGCAATAAATAACCACTAGACGTTGCAACTGACTCCGACAGCCAACTTGTCGGATTCTAATGCAGAGGTCAGTGGACGTATGCAAATTAAAGGACTAGAGATAACTAAAGTAACTCAATAAATTGATAAATTATAGACTGAATCATTTTATGCTGAAAACTGACGTACTTTTTTGTATTTGTATATTTTTTTGACGTTGCTTAGTCACTGTCACATTTAAAAACTAGATTATTAAACACTTTTTTAAACTATCACGGTTGTTCACTAAAGTTATATGATTATTTATGGCATATCTCCTTCCAAAACCTTACCACGGTAAATATCCCGTAACATATAACTTGAACTAGATTATTAAAAGAAATAAAAAATAACTGACTGCACAATGTACCTTATGATGACATTTTGGGAAATAAAACGTATCTTAAGACACTTCACATGTAAAAAACGGGCAAGCTGCTTAGGCATTACGAGGTACTATATAAACATAAAAAATACAAACATACATTACACAAACAGTGCCCTCCTTGTTGGGCAGTCGGATTGATAAAAAACCGAGTATGGTATTAATAAAAACAAAATGATTTTGCCTTATTTGTTAAATTTATTAATGTATGGAACTAGAGGGGAGGGGTTTAATTGTGATGTCGTTATCTATGCAGATTTCTCGACAACCCACACAACACGTGTATTTGCCTATATCAGAGATTCGTTTATGGCGTGCACTGACCAAACTAAATTAGCTTTCATCTCCATCTAGCCTTTAGGGCCTTACTTAAAAATGTTACTTAAGTTGATCTATGTTTAAAATTGAAAAATACACGCGAAAATGAGACAGAGTAATTTTAAGCATAGATCAACTTGAGTAACGGTTTTAAGTAAGGCCCCTACTGTCTACTACTGGACATATGCCTCTCCTAATGCACGCCACTGCAATGCACTAATTACAATTTCATTGCAATTAATTTTTCTATGAGCAATATTAATGTATTTAAGCATACGTAAAATGTAGATTCATTTAAATAACGTTTCTAAGTGAGGCCGCATGTTATTGTGTTAAATAAACGTATACTTATTACTATTGCACACGGTGAATATATAGGATAACCGTTTTTGACATGACTGTATTGAACAAATTCAATTGTTTCTAATACGTGTTGTATTCTGTCTGTGATGCAGCACCGTTAGCAGCATTTTGTAGCGCAAACTTATGTAACGCGCTCTAAACTATTAACGAGCTTAATTCTGTTTAAGCAATCTCTGGGATTAATGTAGTCTATTAGGTAGGTATTATGCGAGCCTCAGATGGCCTGTGTGTCGTCCATTACCCGACAAATCTGCGGATAACTCCATAATAATGCAACATTGAGCGATAATGTACTGCAAATTACTCGTAATTAAGCACAAACAACGCAGAGCTGCACTCGGGATTTGACTTTGGTAAAAAGGAATCACTAGCTGTTCCCCGCGGTTTCATCCGCGTTTACACTCATACACTTAAAGCAACAGATAATTTTTCCGGGATAAAAAGCTTAAGTCACTTACCAGCCCTCAGAATAAATCATTGTAAAAAATCACTTCAATTCGTTATTCTCACATCAGACAAATCAAGGGCGATATTTAATGTCTCAGTTCGTGTTCTAATGTCTCCGTGATTCACCCACTTTTTTCCGCTAAACCGCTTAAGACCCTCCTTTCCTACTTAACAATTTTGGTAATTCTAGTTTTAGTTTACTTCCATAGCTTAATATTATAAAAATGGTGTCATTATCAAAATTGAATGTTTTATCTAGATAAAATTAATTATTATTTAATTACATTCTCGGGTCTAGCCCGGACATTTGGTGGGCATTGGTGGAGCCGAAGCCAACACCAAGAGGCCCTGTTGAATATAAAAAATACAATTATAGAATAAAAAAAGGAATATGAAACTATTGTACAGTATGGGATTTAAAACAAACTGGGTTATTGAAATGAACAACTTGTGGATGGAATAACAGATCTATAGAATGAGAAACGGCACCTGCCTTATCCTGTCTCATCTCAAAATATATTTAGGCAGGTGATGACTTGCCACCCACTGAATGGGCCCCCCATAAAGGCTGCCGTATCTTGACACCGGAGGGGCAACATTAGCGTGGGTGGCTTAGGGTGTAGAGAAGTGTGCTGCACTTTTACTAAGAGCTACTCGTACTCGCGGCGTTATGCCCTTTAACACTTCCACCCTGGAGCTTAGATTCTTAGCTCTTGCGGTTTCCACCCCCGGATGGCCGGTTAAGGCAAGGATCAGGGGTCTCATTTAGCCCCAAGGAATCGGGGTACGTGGTGTCTACACTCACCGACGGCTCGCCATAAAGCCCCCTGCGTTTTATTAATTATTATTTATTATTAATTAATTATCTTTATCTAGGAATATCTTTTCTGTAGTGGTAGGACTCTTTTGCAGGGGTCCGCCTGGGAAAGTACCACACCTTTGCCAGTTATTCAACCGCCAAGCAGTAGTGTGCAAACACTACTGTGTTCCGGATTGAAAAGCAATGTTTCCAGCGAAATTACAGGGCACACAGAGATTGGCATCTTATATCTCGGGGTGACGAGCGCAGTGCATTGCCATCCAGGGTTTTGAAGCCAACTATTGAAGTTCAAAATTCTGAGTGGCGTTGAGCTGCTATGGGCAAGCGTGAAGAGCCATCAGGCGAGCGACTTTGCTCGTCTCGTCACCCAGTATCATAAAAAAACCGTAAAGACCGAAACACATATTAAGTATAAAAAAGTGTTATATATATTTATTTTATGGACCTGGACCCGGGTATGTCCTAAAACTGCGACCAGAACCACCGAAAGATGGGCATCAGCGTCCTATTAATATACAGTGAACGTGCTGCGATCCCCAAGCCACTTGCCAAGCGTGGGGATTATGGCAACATCTCTAAGAGAGTCATTTTTTCAGCAGTGGACGATTACTGGCTGATTATGATGTCATATGATATATCATAATTATTTGTGAACTGTTGGTGTTTCTGTAAAAAATAAATAAATACTTCTATGTGTACCTGAGTATTCGATTACAAAATTGGCTGAAATGTTACCCGTGTTCTAGGCAGTGGGAGGTAAAAATATCTTAGGGTCTAGGAATGTATTTACAGCGTTTGATATCCCGAATTCCCTTAATTACGTCCATGTAAGTCAGATATAGTAATTAGTTTGGCTAGCGGCACAAATTAATTGCACGTACAACCGGATTATAAGCAGTTTAGTAAATACATATGGCCGATGTCCCAGATGGTCTAATTAAACTCTAGTGTTTATGGAACACTAGTGAACGATCATAGTTTGTAATTACAACCATTGTCTCAATGTTCATGATTAATTAACCGTAAAAACAGTCATTACTGACGTTCAGCTAACAAAACACAGATTAGAGAACGAGAGAAAAGAGACCAAGGAGAACATTTCAGGACCCTTCTTATGACAAGTGTCACTAGATGGAGTTAGTAAAAAATATAAGTACAATTATACAATTTAGATATGCGCGGAAGCGCAATTTTCTCACAATGTCAAAAATAGTTCCTAGTTTTCTCGTAAACGTCGATAAGATTTTTCAATTAATATTAAGATTGCTTTTGACCGCCACGTCGCCTGATGTTAAGCGACGTTGTTTACGGCGGAGCACGCTTTGACTAGGATAAACCGTTTCATCAAAAACACAGATTGTAACCATCTGGGAACATCTATTCCGGCAGTGCAATCCACAGACTTAAAGGTGGAATCAAAGCGCTTCGTAGAGGTTTTATCAACATATCAACCAAGTAATGCCATTTCCTATCCACCCTGACCGTCCGATAGAAAAATTTGCAGAAAGGAATTAGATCATGCAGCTTCAAAGTACACTTTCCGAATGATAAAAAACCGTTAGACTAGCAACTTTGCGCCGATGTTCAAGACTAAGAAGTTTAGTGTTAACTAGGGATTCGTTGCTGATGAGCTTTTTGACACGTTTCTCAGTGGACTTCAACACCCCAAACTGGGTAACCTAACCTAACTGAATGTGACGGGTTATAATTTTTGATAGGATTTAGTAACAAGTAGGTATAAATTACAGAATCGCAAAATATTTCCTATAAAAAAGCTGATGATCTGATGGCTAAACAGATTTTCTAGTATCATAACATAAAAAAAAAAAAAAAACACTTTTGAAACCAATCTGTTTGCGTCGGGTGATACAAAAAATTATAGGACTGCCTCGGTGGCTCAGTTGGTAGTGATCCTACTTTCTGTGCTTGGGGGCGTGGGTTCGATTCCCATCTAGGACAAACATTTGTGTGATGAACATTTGTGTTTGTTCTATGTCTGGGTGTTAATATCTATTTAAGTATGTATTTAAAAATATATATGTATGTATATTAGTCTCTGGCAGCCATATTACAAGCTCTGCTTAGTTTGGGGTCAGATGACCATGTGTGCAATAATGTCCCACATATTTATTATTTTTATTATTATTATTATATTTAAAAATCAGTTATCAATCGGCTTAGATACCTATCACGTAACATAGGTACACAAAAAAGAATATAGTCGAATTGATAACCTGCTTTTTTGAAGTCGGTTGAGTTTTTTTCAAGATCTAAAAGCATTAATGGACGTTACATATGCCCTTGACTACGATAAATATACTACTTTTTATACTTTTACCAACAAAATATTTATAGAAAACGACTTAAGATTAAACCTTTCTTTGCTTGCAAGAAAACTCAACTCGGCCTAGGCTTTATTCTTTAGAATTTATCGTTCTACATAAATGTATTATGTTCACAGCTGAAGATGAAAGATTTCAGACCTTTTTATTCCATACACAAATACTTGTCTAGTTTTGTCTCATGGACAATGGTTTTGTGAGTACTCGAAATACGCTGTTCAACTATATTCGAGACTTTCAAGAGTCCACTACGTTTTACGAACTATCATAGTTTTAATATCGCAATAACCTAACGTCTTCAAATGCCAGTAACTTGGAACAGTTTCTAGCATTTGAAGACGCAAAGTTTTATATTACTAAGCTTTGCAACTTATGATACTGCTTTATGTGCAATAGAATAAAATGATAAATGTAATAAGTGAATTGGCGATAAGTTTAAAACACTTACACTCAAACTGGAGAAACGTCAAATTACGAAGCCCGCACGCACTGGCATTGCCTTGCAAAAACTTCAATAGAAAATCAAATGTAAAAAAAACACGTCAATTAATTCTACAGAGTACTAAATCTTTATAATGAGGTTTTTACACCTTGACCTTTTAATTGTATTACATAAAGTACCTATTCATACCTACTTTATAAATGTAATCGTACGTTTCGTATGTGTATAAATATTTTGTTCCATTTTGCTAATAATAAAAACCCTAGAGATTTGTTTTCATTGCCGCATAAAAATACGCGTGACGATAAGGTTTTATCTACATGGATATTTCGGATTACAAGATTAAGAACGCGGTTAGGTTTGATATTGATTGTCCGACGACGCAAATAAAAAACACAAGTTTATTATGTGTTTAACGTGTATGTATGTAGGCTTAACGTTACATCCGGTTTTAATAAATGAGGTGCCGATTGATTCCTCTAAGTTTAAGAATAGTCACTGAGTAGGTTTACTTCATCATAAGTACAAGATGACGACATGTAAAGTGGACAACGAAAAATAAATTTGATTGCACCCGCATTTGACGTATCATTGAATAGGTCTCTTAAACAAAGCGAGGTTTCGTATGTAGTTTTTTGTTCAGGTGTGTGCTTTGCGAAATACGTTCCGTCAAAATACGAGTTTTTACAGTTTTTCAGTAGAGTTTTTTACCAAGCAAACTAAAATTGTTAGTTATTAACACATTTTAAAATAACTATTGGCTGATTTGTTATTCGATCTATCTAATTACTCCGTCTCCATGCACTGGATCCAGGTCCAATAATATCTACATCTAGGATGTTAATTTTTGTTAACTATTCCTCCCTAACTTCAAAAAATATAGATAAAAAAAACTTTTAAGTTAACTCAAAACCCTAGAGAAAGGAAAATGCCAACAATAAACAGCTACTTAACTCTAAATATGAATAAAATGTACTACAAAAGGTATCCAGGAGTGGCCATCTGAAAGGACTTCTTTACTGGAAAGTTTTCCTTTAAAAAGTTTGGAAACTACACACCTCTGTGGACGTCAATGGACTTCTCCATTCCTGAGAAGTCCGAGGAGTTGTTCTGAGTTGTCTTACTTCAGAAAGTAAGAGCTGGTTCACACGAACGTTTAATTACGGCAAACAGTTTCGTTTGTGCATAATTATATTGACGAGTGAACGTTAGTTATATTGTAAAAGTGGTTCGCAATGAGAAGCGCAGAGGTATCATTTAGTTGGCTCGCCGTTTAATGGAATACTTCGTATATTTTGATGGAAAAGAGAAAAAAAACTAAAGAAAAAAGTATTTAAGTTATTTTTTCATCACGCTCGCCAACATAAATGCCAAAAACTTTGCGAATGAGCGGGTTAAGAGTCGGCTTAGCTCAAATCCAAGTTTTACCTCCGCGCAAAAAAGCGACAAATAAAAAATAATCCAGGTTACACAAGAATTATATTAATTTTAACATTAAAAAAAAGAATTGTCAAAAACTTCTTTATACCGACATAAAAAAACAAAAAACGTATTTTATAAGCCCTTTTCGCTGAATTATAGAAATTTTGAAAAAAAAAAAACTGATATAAAGTCTGTTGCTTTTCCAATCGCACATGAGAATGGACCATAGTAAGAGGGAACGAGGGTAGCGAAAGGGGAAGTTATTACCGCCTCTTTTGTTCACTGTACCGTAAAAGCGCAAGTTTTACGGCACACTACTGCAAACATCAGATAGTTGCTATTAAAATGTGGATATCAGACTTTATTAGGTCTATTAGCTAGAGAATGGAGGCATCTGCCACGGATAGGAGTAAGGTGTAAAAAGTTTAGCTATTTGCGAGCTGTAGTACCTAATATTGAGTTGAACAGTGATTAACTGGTAGTTCCTCAGATCAGACTAACAAGGGAAATGTGCCTTAGTACAATTATCGTTCGAGTTCTAATGTCTCCACTTTTCTTTTTCTTTTTTCTTTATATCTACCGCTAAACCACTTAACGCAGAAACTGTAAGTACAAGCTCACTTATAATTTTTTTACGCACACTAAGAAACTAGTAGTAAAAATAATGAACTAACAAATAGTCCACATCCAAAAAATGGGCGTTAAGGTCGTCTGCAGGGTGAGTTTGACTATAGGCAAGCGGACTGGATGCGTTCGCACCCGCTACGCTACCTCATACCATATTTTCTCCCTTGTTTAAATGGTCTGAGATATCTCCCTTGATTGTTTTATCTGAGGTTACTTCCAAGGAAAATTACACTTGGTGACGAGGGTCTGATGATGGAGCTGGGAAGTGGATAGTGCGACTCTTGGTATCATCATCATCAGCCAGAAGATTACTGAACATAGGCCTCCCCCTTTAATCTCCACACTGAACGACAGCCTGCCATAGCCCCAAGTCTATCCTAACAGTTAACGATTCTGCGGCAGTTTTTTTAGGCTTGCGTTTTGCGCCAACTCGTTTGATGTTAAGCGATGATGCGGTCTACGATGGAGCACGCTTGTCTAGAAAAAACAGATTCACTCATGTTTTGGAGACACCTAGATTGTAACTATCGGGGAACACCCATTCCGGCAGCGCATTCCACAGACTAGCAGTTCGCACAATAAAAGTTGAATCAAAGCGCTTCATATGGGTTTTCGGAATATCAACCATAAAGCAGTGTCGATTTTTCGTGCCCGCTATGACCGGCCCTCTGCCACTTCAGCGTGCTAGTACGTAATGTTAGTTTATATCTGAGTATAATAACTAAGTAGCTAAATCCACCCTATGTAAAGCTTCTAAAGTTAGCGATTCATCGTCAACAATGGCCACATAGCCTTCTGACCTGACGGCTCTGAATACCGCTGACCGGCCATTGATCTACAATTATTGGTGCAGGCCTGAATAGTCTACACTTGGGCGTTCTACAGTGGGAATTGATTTTATACCATGCTACATTATGAATATTATTTAAACTAGCCGTGTCTGCGGTTTCACTCTTGTTGACATGCTCCCGGAATCCATTTTCCGGGATTTATGTCACTTATATCTTATGTCACTTTCAGATGTTCAGTGTGGAGGTTAAAGGGGGAGGCCTATGTTCAGCAGTGGACGTCTTATGGCTGATGATGATGATGATGATGTCACTTTCTGGCTATCCACCTATATCTTGTTAAAAACCGAGTGACGAGACGACGACAAATGGCGAGGAAAGTAGGCAGAGACGTATTGTGACAGCGTTATTCGTCCTGCTGCTTGTCATGCTCGTCGCCTTATCCACAGATCCCTATTTTGTCGGTTTTTTACGCACAAAGATCAGCAATGTGAGAGCGATACGAACAATTAAAATCAAATGCGAATCGATGAAAAGTGTGAAATGAGGCGTAGGTAGAGAACTGTGTAGCTGCCCTAGGAAATAATTGCGGCAACGCTCTATGCAAAGCAAGGAGCATACTGTGGTTGCAGGGTAAGACTGTACCGACAGCGGTTTTTTCTTGAGTTTAAAATAATACTGCACTGTTCAACATTCTGCAATTAAGCAAGGTTTATTAATAAATTTGTGGGTATTACACGTTGCGCACATTGTACAGCGTGCAGAAAGTATTAACTACAGTGCACACTGGCACTAATCACTGGAGTGCGCTGTGCAACCGACAGCGCTGCGCTGGAAGGAGCTGCGGGATAGTTCCACTCAGCAACATTGTATCTACACAGTTTGTAATACATGTGAACTTGGCTGATAATTTTGTACACCTTTTTCTAAACACCCGCTTGACATTGTTCTTAACAAAGTCATTGAGATAAAGCGTGCAGTACTTTGATCATAGCATGTGAATAATATATTTTATCTCTACCTTATGAAATAACAAAAAAACTGTTATTATTTTTCAGTTTAATCTAATCTATCAAAAATACCGGTTTTAGGGTTCTATAGTACTACAAAGAATCCTTAAAAGTTCGTTTTGTCCGTCTGTCTATGTACGTCCGAAACCTTTGGAACTTTCGGGCTTCTATAGTTATTAAGGTAAGTGCATCAAACTTTGTAGAATTTACAGTTTTAGTATAGAACTCAAGTTTAATAGTATATTTTTTTATAATATTTAGGCCTGGCTCAAGAGACCTATATGTGAAATGGGGATGTTTTTTTTCTCAGGTAGTCCATATAATAATTATGTGAAATAAGGATGTTTTTGTTTGCTGCACCTTCTCGAGTGCTCTATGTTGATCAAATTGGTCTTTTGAAATAAAAGTAAGGTTTCATACATCACTTTATTATTAAAAGCAAAAAATATTCTTTTAGTAACTAAAATTAGAAACACTCTGCTATCGCATATCTGTTCACAAAGACAAAAATACGCCATTCAGCTAAATGCAAAGTTGCAAATTTGAAACGAAAAGTGAGCAAAACGCGAAACGCACTGATAGCGCACTCGCTGCCGTCTGCGAAGTTTGTCTTTGAAAAAGTTTGACAACGACGCACCTGTCTGGGCCTCAATGGGAAGCTCAAAAGAGCGGCAAATCTTTCTCTGAGCACAGTATAAATGGACGAGAAGTATGAAAATGTGAGTTTTTATGTATTTCAGTAGGGACTGAAAGTTTCAAGTCACTGTTGCGAATTTAATCCGACCGCAACTGCAATCGCCGATGGAAGTTGAATATGTTGATATATATTTTCAGCTTTTCCATTTACTTAGTAATACAAGATTAGTGTGAATACTGAGAGAAGGTTTTTAGGTCTGTTTAAGTTACGCCTGTTTGGCGCAGGATCGAATACTGCCGATTGTATTATTTTTTATCGTCTATAACATTTCATCATCATCATCAGCCAGAAGACGTCCACTGCTGAACATAGGCCTCCCCCTTTAACCTCCACACTGAACGACATCCTGCCATCTGCATCCACTGGATGCCCGCGACTCTCACAATGTCGTCGGTCCATCTAGTGGGAGGCCTACCTACGCTGCGTCTTCCGGTTCGCGGTCTCCACTCAAGAACCTTTCTTCCCCATCGGTTAACAGTTCTTCGAGCGATGTGGCCTACCCATTGCCACTTCAACTTGCAGATTTTAATAGCTATGTCGGTGACACTGGTTTAAAAAAAAAAAAAAAAAAATATCGCGCAAAGAAACTCTGAGCATAGCTCTCTCCATTGCCCGTTGTGTGACTCTGAGTTTTTCCAAAAGGCCAACAGTTAAGGACCACGTCTCAGTACCATATGTCATCACTGGCAACACACACTGATCAAATACCTTTGTCTTTAGGCACTGTGGTATCTTGGACGAGAAGATGTCACGCAATTTCCCGAACGCTGCCCATCCGAGTTGGATTCTTCGGGCGACCTCCTCCTATTCCATGCTTCAGGCGTAGTACCTTCGAGTATGACGGAATTAAATAACTTCCGGAGGACCAAAAGTACCGGTTTTCCACCCGCTTTCAGAAGTTCTGTCGTGATTCCGTCATCACCCGGCGCCTCGTTGTTCTTAAGCTGTTTCAGAGCCATTCTAATCTCGTACAAGCTGATGTCTGGGATGTCCTCAGTGTAGTGTCGGGTCAGTTTAACTCTCTTGTCCTGAGCTGCGCTGACAATAGGCTGTCGTGTTGAGGTGTAAAACTGTCCGTAAAACCTCTCGAGCTCTCTCAGAATCTCCGGCTTTGATGAAATGATACTGCCATCCTCGATCTTCAGCTTCGTCATTTGGCTTTTCCCAATAGAAGAATTTTTCGCGAACACTTTTGAGCCCTGGTTCCGCTCAATTGCGTCCCTAATACATCTTGTCTTATAGGAACGCAGATCATGTCGCACCGATTTCGAGATTCTATAACATTTAAATAGTAAATACTCAAGTGTAGAGCAACACTTCAAATAGAAAGTAATAGAAATTACTTATAATGTTATTCGTGAAACAAGTAATATTAAAATTTTGTAAAAAAGTAAAGCAGAAAACCAGTCAATTATACCTTTGTGGTCCCATGTCTCCCCCACCTTAGGATTGTGTGGTCACAGTTATTCAACGTTGGGTTGATTACATGCTGAAATGCAAAATAAAACAAACACAAAAAACAAAACCATATTTTTTAATCATGGTGTTCTGGTACTGGATTCTATAGAATATCTATCTTAATACTTCCAACCCTGTTCCAAGCAAATAATTTTCATTCTGATTGTGGATTTTAATGCTACCTATATCACTTGGTAAGGAAGTATTTAGAGAAAGGTGAGTTATTGTGTTGCTTTGAATTATAAAGAAAATAAAGATAATGTTAAATTTATATAAATTTTGATGTTTCAATCTAAGGATTTTGTATATCGGTACTCGTATTTAATATTTATTCATACGTTTTGTCGGGAGTGAATAATTTTTTTATGTACATATAACGGCTGTTTTTTCCCGCGTATTTCCAAAAATCGTAAAACCAAAGTTGATTATTATGATGTACTGAGGCCGCCCTTATGAGGATGCTATCTGATTACCAGTAGCCCTGTATAACTCTACTTCTTATCCTATGGAATAATGATAGTTTATAGAATATTATTATAGCAGGAATAATCTAAAATTTAGTGTCTTTACCGAGAACTAGATGGCATGCAACGTACACGAAGGCAGCTTTATTCATAGCAGCATCTTAGACGTCTAAGCAACACCCATTACGTATGACATACAAGCTAAACAGATTAGCCAACTGCAGACCTGAGCCCTGAGCTAGCTGTTAATAAGCCCCACGTGCAGTGTCGGGGGATGCAAACTGGATTTGTTTACTAATGCCGTAGACCTGGATGTTTGTGCAGTAATTGCTGAGACGGAGATGTTTGATCGAGTCGTGTAAGCCGATAAGTGCAAATATACAGTACAGCGATTAAAGTGACGCGCTTTGTCAATTTTTGTTTCGCTCAGAAAGGTAAGAAAGAAGGCATCTGTAATCATCTGTAATTTTCAGTGCTCTTTTTTTATAATTGAAAAATAGGCTTGCGCTTGGCTGCCAACTCGCCTAATGTTAAGCGATGATGCGGCCTACGATGGATCACGCTTGCCTAGAAGAAACCGATTCACTTTTGACTTGAAAACACCCAGATTGTAACTATCGGGGAACACCCATTCAGGCAGCGCATTCCACATACTAGCAGTTCGCACAATAAAAGTGGAATCAAAGCCCTTCGTACGAGTTTTCGGAATGTCAACCATAAAGCGGTGTCGATTTTTCGTGCCCGCTCTGGCAGTCCGATAGAAAAAAGGGCAGGAGGGAATTAAATCATGCAGATCTGATAAGATTTTTGTTATCTCGCAATTACAGATTTCTTTATCTCTACGTTTTTATTATATGTATAGATAGAATAGATATAGGTAGATAGATAGATAGATATAGATTCTTCATTAAATGACAAACTGACAAAACTGACTTTGCTAACACTAAGCTCAATTTCCACCCTGCTAGCACCTAAGGCACTCAGATGGCATGGATCTTTAAATTAGCTTTGGCACTAGAGATTTGAAGCGATCCGAAAGCCTAATACGTTTCAACATAAAACAAGATCCTAATCCATTCCTCGCAAGTGTAAAACACTCCACATAAAGCACCAAAAAAGGCAACAACCGTCCGACATTAAAAGAACACGAGCGTCTCGGAATGTTGCTAAATCTCCCAAGCCTTGGATAGGAAATGTTCTCTTTATCTTACACCATCCGCTGCCGAGGCCCACCTTCCGCTCCGTTCCGCTCCGCCGCACTGCACACCGGAAACTGGCAGGGATTTATTTAGAATAAAACATGCTACATTTTTATGCTGGGGATTATAACCGTGATGTATCATTTTTGGAACTGCTTAGCGTTATCTCCAGTGGTTTTGGGAAATATTTTTTGATGATTTTTAACCGAACTCGTTAAAGCAGGTACTCAATTCGATTGTATTTTAAATGTATATATTGCGATTTTCTCTGATTGTGAATTATAATTATATTTTTTTACTGAACAGGCTATACACGGAGGGTGGTCCAATAAAAAAAAAACACCTCTAAAGATCGAAAATCAGGGTATAAATTCTCAAATGGAGACCACGGACCGGAATGCGCAGCGTAGGACGTCCACCCACAAGATGGACAGAACACTTAAAAGAGACTGCAGGAAAACGCTGGATGCAGGGCACTTCAAACCGGCCCTTTTGGAAATCGATGGGGGAGGCCTATGTCCAGCAGTGGACGTCCTATGGCTGAAATTATGATGATTATGATGAATAATTTTGTTAGAGCACTTACTAATTTTGAAGTCGGTTTTTGATATAATTATTTGCAAAAACATGTACAACAAATAAATTATCTGCCAAATACAATTGGCAGATAATTTATTTGTTGAGGCACTAATAAGTCTTACTATAATGTCAATTAAGCGTGTGCTACCTTAAATTTGCTTTCTATTGTTTGATGATTATAATAAGCGTAGTTTCAGTGGTTTAGAAAAGCAAAAAAGTTCTTGTCATCATTTTTAATAATGACATGTACACAAACAATAGAAAACTTCTAAATTGATGCAAACAATCGAACATCCAAAAATTATATTACGTTGAGAATCGGCGAGTGCATTGTTTCGTCCGCAGCGCAGATGGGACGGGGATTATCATCAATCACCAGCTACGAATTGCGCATGGCCTTCTGGAATGCACCCTGTGCCACCCCGTGCTATCCTGTGCCATTTGTGAGCCACTGCCGGCCACCGGTCAGGATTAAGCAGCATTAGTTGAATCGAATTCCGTGTTAAGAGCTCTGCGGTTCTATGTGTTACGTTATACTGGCCGCATCTACCGCCTAATCGCCTATCTAGATAAATAATCGATTTGTTAAGCAAACATACCTAATTAAAGTCAATTTTAATTTAACTTGAGCCGTTTTCGTTTCCTCCGCGATCGACCGATTCGCGGCTCAGACTTGTTTAACAGTTGGGAGACGCAAAGTAGAGATACTAGGGTGGGGATACGTTTACGTATTGAATTCTAAACAAATCATGTAAATAATTCAGGCCTTCTGAGATAAGTTTTTTTTACAGGATCTAGCGTTGTTTCATAATCTAATTATCGGTCATTTAAGTTATATAATTTAACGTATAATAGATTTCTTCTAGATCAACGTGTTCCATCCTCGGCCACACCGTCGCTTACCATCATGCGAGTTGGTGACCAAACGTAGATCTATTCTATATAAATTAAAAATACGTAAATTCGTTTTACTTCAAACTGAAATGGTTTCTGAGTAATCTGGAGTTTTCTCATTTGTCGCTTACGTTGTTTAGTCTGAGACGGGCGCTGACTCGTGCGTATCTCATCCTGCAGCCGTAGATCGCACAGATTTGTCAATGTAACACGTAGAAGCAAAACTTTAATTTGAGCTGACGATGTTGTGTCGAGTATGGACTCATAAATAGGTGCGTAGATGAAATCAGACTATGAAACTCACACTAATTTAGAAAAGTAAAATTTTATCGTGTGTGTTTTTCAGTACTCAACTCCTTTACAGCTGATCGGATTTGAATGAAATTTGGAATGGACGTAACATAAACCTTTGTATACACCAGACTTTTATCCTGAAAAAAATATTGTATTCTGGAGGTTTCCATAGTAAAACTGCGGGGCGCTGCTAGTCTGAAACAAAACCAAAGTCACCAGAACATGACATTGTATCTGTATCAAATTTTATTCAGGCTCTATTAGTAAGTACTTTACATTTAGTAAGTGATTTACTCTCGTCGTTTTTTTACATTGGACTAGGCTAACGTTTGACCGCGATCTCGCTTGATGGGAAGCGATAATGTGGTCGAAAATGGAGCACGTTTGCTTAGTAATAACCTATTAACCCTAGATTAAACACTCCAAGATTGTAATGCTGCCGAAGCACATACAGAAGTAAAACGTTCCATTGTTTTGCTGTTCTAATTAATAAAGAGGAGGCAAAACGCTTGGTGCGAATGAATGGCATTTCGACCAAGTAAGGATGATGCTTTGCAGTTTGTCTGGACGTCCGGTAGTGAAAAGGTGATTAAAAACAGCACTTTGTTACAATTAAGTCTCGGTCACAGTTGATTCTAGTGTTCTTTAATTACAGTTCCTTATGCAAGTAGCTCGTTCGGATCCGTAGTTCCGAAACTATTCGTGGCACTAAATCCAGTTGCCAGTACTGTGCTATCTAAGAGCGCAACATGCATACCCATGTAAATTCAGAGCGAAGCGGGCCCTCGTTAATTTGAGCCTTGTCACGGGGCACATCCCTTTCTTAGTAAGTCGGTACCCGCTGCGTCGCACTGGCTTTCACCAGCTAACGGGCTCCTTGGCTGCTCGAAATTGCCTCGGTATATCTTCGTACTATCGACCCAGCACACATTCAGAATAAAATGTTTCACTTGTATTCCTTTAGCGATGCAGGTTTTGTTTCAAGAAACTCTCTAGTTTAACACTTACTTGCAAGTATCTAGACCTAGTCTTTTTTATATGCCATACTGTTATGTGGCAAGCATACGTTTTTCTTGCATACGGCGGTTCCTACCCTGCTTTAGCTGCCACTAATTTTAAAATATAACTTGCGGGTCCAATTTTTTCAGAAATATTTTAATTTGTAAATTTCATGCACAATACGCAACTGCAGTGCTACGAGGATCATATTTTGGCTGCAATCAAGTTACCCGTTTGTCTGTGTAATGGATTTTTAGGAACTAATTTGTTTTTGCTCAGCTAAACAGCGGACCTCACTGCGGCTTAATGATTCTTTTAGCACTGTGTGTCCACAATAATTTAAGATAATATTATTTACTTTCGGAATAGTAGCGAATTTCATGTCACGTATCTAAAGATACTAAATATCCACAAAAATACTGCAAATCGCTGGTTATTAATAGCCTTAGCTATTACTTGTTAGCTACTATCATTTTCAAAGATATAAAAATTACTTATAAAACAAACAGATTAGGGGGCATTATCTTGAGAATAAAATAGTATGAAGCAATTTTCGTGTAGATATTCTATAAGATGGCGGAGGAGATAGAACTATTTTCTTCTCCATCTTATTGAATATCAAAATAAACATTATTTTATACTATTTTCAATGTTATTCTAAAGATATAGCTTTATTAGATTATTTATTCTCACTCAGTAATTTTTTTATGTTCAAAAACGTTGAAATGCACTGGTGAGATAGCCTCTACCTGCCCCGTATAATTGTTGAATGTAAATTAAAATTAATAAAACAGATTGGGGTCAAAAGCTAAGTGGTTAAGAGATGGCGCTAAAATCTTTATTGTTAGAAATATTTTATTAATTCGTAAATAAAAATTTAATACTAATAATATCAACTAAATTTTAAATTACGGCTATGTACTAACATAATTAATATTTTAATTCCTTTATCTATGTGATTAAAATAATGATGATGCGAACTTTTGATGAAATGAGGAACGAGCATGGCCATTCATCATCAACATCATCATCATCATAAGCCAGTAACGTCCACTGCTGAACAAAAGGACGCCGCTGCCCAACGGCTAATGTATTTGTAATTTTATATGAGTAGTTTATAATCATTGAATTAGTATTTATGGTCGCGATTTATGTTTAAAATAATTTATATTTCTTTAAATAATGAGTTTAGCGCCATCTTTTGACAACTTAGCTTTAGGTTTGTACCTACATGCCATAACCATTACCTAACCTAACCTTTGAGCCTAATACTAATGACTAGCTACGCTGCGCAGTTTCACTCACACACATGGACATTCCCTAAGAAAGGTAAATTGTTAGAGATTAATGTATGTCCTTAAATAACTAAGCCTGGTCATTGCCTGTGATACAGACAAACACTAAGTCACTCGCAATCCCTATCACTATTTCTATGCTAAAAATCGTCAATTGGGTGGTTTGTTGCTGCTTGAAAAAGTAACAAACACAAAACAAACATGTACTACTTACGCGGAAAGGGGTACTAAGCAAAAAGAGGTCCTTATTACTCATTATTATGAACAACTTTTACTATAGGCACAATTCTGAAATTGCGTAAAATATCACGTTGTTCCATAGAAAACGGTCATTTGCAGTCGAAAAAATGTATGGAACAGCTGACCCTTTATGCGTAACCCTATATAATATTAGTATGCTAGTATGATAACTAATTACTCATAATTTAGGTTCCCACTACTATAATAGCGAGAGTAGATAAGAATTTATTCGTTAAAAATTACAAACGAACTATTACGGAAAAATGCTATCACCATGCAGGCATGCTATCAATTGCTATCATGCTGTTATCAAAATAATCGCGAATACAGCTACTTAAATATAGGTGAAAATTACGTAGGTAGATACAAAGATTATCCATGACATTGAAAAGTCAATAAGATTAAAATGAGATAACGTAGATGGACTGTGCTGTTGATTTCATTTTGCTCAATCTTTTTGATCTGTGTTTGTAAACTGAAGCCATTCCCTGCTCCAACGTTCAAGAAAATAGAAGTAAGTTTATTTAACAATAATTGTAATACATAAATACGTAAAGAGTATCAATTAAGAAAAGAGTGCACTTTTTGTTTCGTTTTACTATTATATTGTTCTATTTCAAAATGATTTTGCGATATTGTGATCCTTCGGATATGCCTTTGCCTTTTCAATTAGAGATGTTATGGTTTCGATAATATAAATAGGTAAGTACGTAGAGATCTTTCATTCTTAATGTGCACCTCCCTCCACCATCACACTAATATTATAAATGCGACAGTAACTCTGTCTGTTTGCTACATAATCACGGCTAAACGGTTTAACCGATTTCGACAAAATTTTGCGAGGCAATGGTATGTATCATGAGGTCACACAAGTGTGGTCACTTGATGTATAAGACATAGGCAATTTTTTCTGAAGAAATCGCGGATGAAATCGCGGGTGCAGCTAGTATTTTATATAATTTAAAATTATATGCGTAGTGTGGTGCGATCTTTGGCTTTCCTCTTCCACCGAAACCGCAAGCCTTTACCTTAGTGAATCTTAAATTATTTTTATCAAACACGGCGGTTTCTTTCTACTAATCATTAAGTAAATTTCTCAATAATTTTTAAAATGAACTCTCTCTTATTGTAAAAGCCCTCTCTCAACTGCAAAAAGATAGAAAGAGAAAAAAAAAATTACAATCTGGTAAAAAAAATGTGATAGTGATCCAAGATTCGCTTGAAAATTATACTCTGAGATTATATTATGATTTGTGGCTTTTGATCAGATATTTGGTATAATGGATTATTATTGTTCCTTATTTTTTTAACGCGCAATTATGTATCATTTGCATGACAAAAGTGTCAAAATATGTTATTGTCCTTACATACTGGGATTGCCAGGTATCTTTATCATTTTATATTATATCTTTATCATCTACTTGACTTTATCTGTGGGATAATTATATTGATTTTTGCTTTGTTTTTCTCGGCAAATATTGACGTATGAAGAGACGTAAATTAATAACTGGAGTTCTTCAAATATTATTTGAGCAAACTAGTTTTCTGCTTTCTGTAAGTTTTCTTCTTGTTCTTGACTTTAAACAAAGAGGTTCCCAATTCGCCTGTTTTTTTTTTTGTGTATGTTCGCGTGACACACAAAATCTTGCTGCAGCATTTATTATTTATAATATTTGTTGATTGTGAACCGATTATAATGATTCTTCTTTTAATTTGTACAAATAGAGGCTTTATATAGAATGTGGTTCCATTTGAAGTAGAAATATATATATTCCACCCTTAAATATTTAACCTATGCCACTTCTCATGCGTGTAAGTTCTTGTTTATCTCGGTGTAAGCGGACCAAAACTACTTTTTGTGCTCCACTGCATTTAAATGTTTACTCCTTAAAATTGTGCAAAAAGGTTCAGTTTGTAATATATTTTTAATGAAATAAGTTTGCCTGGGTCCTTAGTAATACCTACCTACATATAAATCAGGGTATTATAAAAGACTTAGACATAACTTTTGTCGAACAAAAATAGAACTTTGTTCAAATTTCAGTTTTAATTTTAACGAAAGAGATATTACTTACTATATAACTGTTTAATTTCCTCGCAATTAAAGTGAAAATCAGAGTGAATAGTTTATGCAAAAATATTTTATATCCTCGTCTCAAATATCGATTAATATCAACTTTGGCTTGGGCTGATAAAAATCTCGGCTAGAATGGCCTGTTTTATGCACTCGTTGTACAATCTTATATTTGGTTGCATTATTACGTAAAAAGTACAAAAAACACGCCTTGACTTCGTGTGATAAACGCCAATAGCTGAAATATTCATAGTTACGTAATGATAAGATTTTTATCATTAATCAATATCTGTAACTATATAACTACTAAAAAGTTGTACAACAGGAAATGTAATTAAGACCAATTCTCGTTTGCTAAACTTTTTGTGAAGACGCAAATACCTAGCTAGAATTTTGTTTTTGTAGCAGATGTGTTGTTGGAGGGTTACTTTTTTTAATAATTTGACCACAACTCTCATGATGAACAGTGTGATCGAAAATTGACAGAACACCTAGCCTGGAATGAAGACTGGGTCTTTACTGAGGCTGATCATTCCACTGACAGATGATTGGCGACAGATTTTCAACTTTTGAGTGATAGGCTAGCCAGCCGGGCATTAACTATTATCAGAAAATTTTATGTGTGATCATGAAGCACCATGCTATAGTTTCTTCACGATGTTTTCATTTATTATTATTTGGGTTATTGTTGTTGTGGTTAATCTGTTGTTGTGTATTGGTGAATTTGTTATATTATAATGGTGCGTGTTATTTTTATGGTTTGCTGCATAATTTTTGTAGTTGTGTTTTTAGAATAATTGTCGTATTGTGATCATACAGGTAAAACCGAAGTTAAAAATTATTATTAGTTTCGAGTCGTAAGATGGTAGGAAAATTTTTAATATTTGTTTTTTATTAGGTACTTACTTTTTTTTTCACACAGAAAAGAGAAGATTATTTTCTGTAGTTTTTCATTATTATCATAGTCGATATTTTTTTAAATTAAGGTTTTATATTAAACAGGCATTGAACACTAGCAATACTAAAACCATTTAGCCAAATAAGTAAAACATTGCTAAAAATCTTTAAATAAAAACTGCACTAAGACCCGATCATCTCGATTCATGCAGTGTGATGCTGAGATACGGCAACAGAAGAAATAATAGCTACTAGGGCATTGACGTCAAGGTCATTGATCCAGTACATAATTTTCAAAAATGAATCATCAAATTAACTGGAGTTGAAAGTATTATTATCAGTAACTAGCTGGTGCAACGCTATTCTACTTGCATAATATGGAAAATTCTGAAATAGTGTAAAACTTCGTTTCAGAAAAAAATGTATTTGTATGCCCCGTGAGGGTAAGTGACCGAGAAGTTTTAGAGTCCATAGGGAACATACATACATACATACACACATTACCTTTTTATATAATACTAGTGACCCGCCCCGGCTTCGCACGGGTATATGTTTTATTATATATATAAACCTTCCGTGAAAAATTATCTAACTGATAGTGAAAACCGTATCAAAATCCGTTGCGTAGTTTTAAAGATCTAAGCATATACATATAGGGACGGGCAGACAGAGGAAAGCGACTTTGTTTTATACTATGTAGTGATAAAGAGGGAGATTTATAGTAACGACCTTTCATAATCATAAAACACAAATTACACATCGATGTCCACTATTGCGTCACAATTTCGAAAAAACCTTATTTCCACTTCTATAGACATGGTCAATTAAGTTAAATAAAGCGTGTATGAATCATCAACGAGTAGTACAATGCTTATGTTCACATTGTTACATAATATACATAATATTTATTGACAAGATCAATTGTAGGTTATTGGTGTTCTTCCCAAAATTGCTATCAAAATAGCAGTGTTTTATCTCTAAGATAAGTTCCCTAAGGTGCGTTGAAATGACGATTTAATCGCGCCAAACGTTCACTGATATACAATATCGCTCATTGAAGTTAGTGTATTAGTATCGGACGGTCGTCCGTTTGTAAAAATTGTGATTCAGTGAGTTGTTGGCGAGTGTTATTATAAATCGCAAGTTTGATGTAAGTGAGCAGTACCTAATTATCTTACCGTTACCTTCGAAGCTGCTCTGCGGTTTAGTTAGCAACAGTTTGATATTTTTTACTAATTCATTTAAGCGTTTATGTTTCGTGCATCTTCCATCTTGCTCGAGAGTTTCAACAGTTTTGAGGATATAAATTATTGAATGTACTTATGAAATCTAATTTGTACGAAAAAAGAAAATAATAACTACATTACAAATGTTTGGTAAAATTTTCATTTTGATTCAAACAAATTTGTATACCTTGGTTTTAGATAATTATTTTTTTATAACTTCATAAACTGGGCTAACTAGTAACTTTTAAACTTTTGCGATTTGACATGTTTTATTAAAATATAATCAATCGGGTCGTGACCATGACCATTGTAACATGGTCGAAACGAACCAAGAAGAAAAAGTACAAACAAATAAATATTCGGGTCATTTTTGCACACACGGTCATCTGACCCCAAACTAAGCAAAGCTTGTAATAATTATGGCTGCCAGAGACTGATATACATACATATATTTTCAAATTTTTCCTTTTGGAAGAAAAGTTGGTTTGCTATTTTTACCTAAATAAAATTATAAACGATAACTCTGATAAATTTTAAAACAAGCTAGTAGTAGAAGACCCACGAATCATTGGCTTTTAAATTAGCAACTTGCGCAAGAACAAATTGGATGAACATGTAAAGCAAACATCACTGTATATTTAACGTTGTTTGATAATAATATATCATTATTTCGCGTGGAATGTAAACTTGGTCGATGATTTTGCGCTAGATAATTTTTGGTTTCCGCGATATCCATTGTTAGTTCACTTCCGATAGATTTATTCAAACGTTTACTGCGTATACATCAATCATAATTATTTGCTCAGGTGAGATTTGAAATACAAAAGCAATATATGTCGTTAAATCAAAGTAAACCTTTGAATAAGCGAAATTATCTTATTCTTCAGTTTCATTGTAATGTTAAAAGTTAAGTTTGTTCAAAAGTTAAGGGTCAATAGCCTATAACGGTAGTATGAAACTAGCGTGTACAATTTTGTCCATTATACAGGGTTACACGAAACGGGGGTACTAACTGAAAGGATAATTATTAAGCTTTAGCTGCTGACGTGGTCTTTTTTCGCACCCTAGCAGTAAAATGTTAAGAACAACTTTAATTACTTTAAACCAACCTTGAAATATCTTAAAAAAATATCAGCTGTAAATTACATTTCTTTAGTGAGAATATTTTTTTCTAGAAACAATAAGACGGAACAGCTGATTTTTTTTCCCGCAAAATCAGGGTTAGTTCTATTGTATACGTAGTTCACATTAACGAGTACAATGACATTCTTTCGGCTCAGTACCACCGTTCCGTGTAACCTTGTTTAACCAAAATAACCCTGTGTCTGTACGTACCTACTACCTACCTAAGAAGATTTTTGTACACACAACCTTCCTTAATTTTTTACAACATAGTATTATAATTTTGAAACGTATTTTTACTCGTATTTATATTGAGTTTTATTTCCTTTACATAAGATTCAAAGTTAAATTAACTGATAATAAAGATTAGGCGTTATAGATAATCTATCTGCTAGAATTGCTCTTTGCAATTTAAATACTATATTTAAGGCATACAGGAAACACTTACTATACTTACTTATGTACTTATAGATATACTTTCATACCGATAAATATCATTATCATTCTTACCAGCTGAAAAGAATGATATGAATTGACTTATTTATGATCGCTCCGTTTTTATCGATACCACAGATTAAATACATTTTAATGCTTAATTTTAAAATTTCTTTACGGCTTAGTCACCAACTGATCACACCACAGATATACACAACAGATCGGCAATATATTTCAGTGAAAGCAAGTGAAAGAGACAAATTGATATGGCTCAGCACAAGTACAAAAAGGACATAACTAGACTTTTTTGTCCTTATCGGCGTGGCCTGTTTTTTGGATCAGAAATGTCAAAATCTGACGGTTCTGTGCCAAACAAAACGGGTCTGAATATTGTTTATTGAATTTTTTTGGTGATTTTATGTGATAAATGCGTGTTTCGTCTGAGAAATAATTGTAAAACAAACATTTACAATGGTTGGTTGTATCATTTTGGGCTGCAAGTACCACAGTGAGAGAAAAAACGATGAAATATCATTTCACACGTAAGTAAACATATAGAGCTTGTAATGATCACCTAAATAAATTCAGGATATCAATGCGTAAATATTTTATTCATAATTAGTCCGTTTTTTGGTCGATTTGTGGTATTTCCTATGAGTTTTATCAAAATATTAACTGAGAAGAATAACAATCAATGTTGCCAGTTTATAAATGAAATTACCCACCACAATTAACATAAATTATTCGTTCTGCAGGTTTCCAACTGATCCTGGCTTACGAATAAAATGGATCAGTGCTACTGGTTGTGAAAATTGGGTGCCAGGAAAACATAGTAGAATTTGTTCCAGCCATTTCAATGCCGAATCCAATATCAGAAAGGGAAAAATTATATTTTTGAGCAACTGCAGCTGCTCAGGGTCTAATAAACACACTTAAATGTACTTAAATCAAAGAAAATATATCATCATAAATCATCATCAGCGTGATTTTGTTCAAATAAAACAAAATAATCTTTTTTTGAAGTCTGATTTATCGTGTGTGATATGAGTACTGTAAATAATAAAGAGTTTTATCTAAGTATCTCATTAATTGGGATGTTATCCATAATTCCATCCATGAAAATAAATAAACTGGCCAAGTGCGAGTCGGGCTCGTGCACTGAGGGTTCTGTACCGTCACAAAATACAAAAAGTAGTGCAAATACACAACATCACACCCAGGCTGTCATCCATCCAAGTATCAACCGCGCCCGACGTTGCTTAACTTGTGGGAAACAGAAATGTGTGACCGACTCGCAAGCGGCCAGTATTTATTAATTGTTGTTTTACTTTAGGGTGTGCACTATAATCCGCCAAGTTTGACGCTTGTACCGATTACCATTACGTACCGTTTGGTTTTTACACCAGAGCAAATACAAAAATACCTTAACAAAAACGTTTGTTGTATGTGTGGATGTCTACCCTCTTTAGTTTTGACTTAATTATATTTCTTAGTTAATCCGTCGTAATTACATATTCTGTGTAAGTTTCAACTGACGATATTACGGCGCGAAAGATACAACCGTTTAAAGCTGTCTTACCTTTAAACGGATGGATTTGGATCTTAATATTAATTTCTTTTGTTCATAAGTGTTTTTCAGATATCCTTCCATATCACAAGATTTTCCAAAGTTTCCAAAATTACTCATTGAAGAGATTCACTACCCGTCTAGTATGTAAATTACCCTAACTTAAAGCAAATAATTTTAATGTGGCAACACACCTTGTTGAAGCGAGAGGCACTGAGCTAGCCACGCTCATTGAAAATCTATAGGTAGTAGGTCTGTGGATCACACGGATCTGACCACACGTCATGTGGTCAGTTAGTGAAACGTGAAATAAATACATTATCGTTTCATCAACTGAGCACACGAAGATTTTTGCGTGTGTTAAGACCGTGAAATTAAAAATAAATTACATTTTCATTTCACTATAAGATGGAAGTCAAACAATTTTTTTTTTGGAAATACAGTCAGAGATAACCTCAAATAAGGTATAATGTTAAGCCGCGGTCAAAAGAGACATAAACAATTTTTGGTGATGAGCGGTTCAATATCAGAAAGTGTTTCTTACCTAAATAGAAAATACAATAAGTATTATAAAATTGATCAGTCTATTTAATTATAATGAGCGTAAATCTTTTTAATTATTACAATCAGTTAGATTCTTTTGAAACTACAATGCAAAGCCTCGCAAAGCCTAGTTATTCCGTTTTAGAATAATTGTATTATTTTTCAATTCATTTAATATTTGGTTGTGTGCCAAAAAAGGTAAGATATATATTCCATGATAATTATTATCATAAACTAACATACTTAATTAGTGCCTGTGTTAATGGTTCGTTTTAATTTATTGGGTTTTTTAATTAACCTTGAATTAAATTACAAATAGGGATAATATGTCTTAAAATGCCTGTGAAATGTGGCAAATACCTACCGTATTTGCCACATTTCACAGGCATTTTATGGCTTAGGCATGTAGTCGGCAATGATATGAGACAGGTAATTTGTAAAATTTTGCGCGCTTTTCTAGATTATTACTCGTACAAGCGATTTAGGAATAATTCAAAACCGCCTTACATTTGTACGCCTAACCGGCACAACGTGATTTCGGACTTTTGAAATATTAACATCTTTTGTGCATAACAATGCACAAAATATCTCATGTTGTATGCAAATAAACGATCTTTATCTTTATCCGCGCTCACCGACCAGAGATTTCTAATCTATCTATCTCTCTTTTCAAAAAAACTATCAATGAATAAAAATCTACAAACTTAGATACGGTATACGGTACATAAACATCTGTTCTTACGAGCTTATTTTATATTATTTAACAACAACATACATAAATCAAAGAAATTGACAATTAATATTTATAAAACAATGCATCACCTCATATAAATAATGTCATATTTTATAAAGTATGTTAAAAAACATGTTGTTGATAACTTTTATCCAAAGAGAACTTACAACTTTACGTAACTGCAAGTAGGGCTACCAACTACTTAAGGTAAAATAAGGTTCTAATCCGGAAAACTGAAAAAAAAACTGCTGTTGCATACATTTCGTTAAATGTGAATGACATTTTAATTTGCAATAGTTGATTTTTGTCGCAATTTCAGGGCCCCGATTCTACTAAATCAATTCTTTTTTAATTGTTAATGAATTGCCTCAATTTATTTTCTTATGACACTATCTATACCAAAAGTGTCAATAGGGTAATTTTTGAAAGAATTCATTAACATTTTAATAACAATTGGTTTTGCACTTTTGACACTTTATCTATGCCAAAAGTGTCATAAGGGCAATTTTTGAGGCAATTCATTAACAATTAAAAAATAATTGGTTTAGTAGAATCGGGGCCCAGAGTTTGTTCCATACTAAAGTTGTTTGTAATGTTGAGTACAATGACTTCCTTTCGGCTAAGGACGACCGTTCCGTAAGTATAGCGCCGTATTGTAGGATAGGTATTATAGTAGGTACGCGAATATTTTTAAGGATGTGAGTTTTAATAATAATAAAAAAAGGAAAAACATCTTTTATGCCGAAAATATAACATTACTCTATTATTAGTGACATAATCCCTTCGTAGTAAAACGTGAGCAAGTCGTGTTAACATACTTAATTAGTGTACCCACAGAAAAGAAACAATTTTTTCTTTTCTGTGAGTGTACCGATAACTAATGAAAGAGAACCCAAAACTACAAATGATTCAGTACCAAGCCTACGTAAGTCTTACTTTTTGAAATTGAAACAATTTTAACGGATTTTATCGTGTGTTTTTTACATTAACTTCGACCACATCGTCACTTACCAACATGCGAGTTGGTGGTCAAACACGGAAATATTCGCGAAAAAAAAAATGCCTGGCTGTTCTAACACTTTGCAGTGACCGTGAGCATGGGTAGACTAGATGACGGATGCCGGTCCCTGCCCGTGGTCCACCCACACAGTTCACCTGGCTCTACCAGGGCCATTTTTTCTTCCCGTGGTTCACCTCAGATTAACTGGTTGTACCAAGGGTTTTTATTTTTTGCCTATAGAAATTTTATAAAATTAGTTACAAGTACATTATAAATACAGCCAATGGTTTTTAATCAAAACATTCCCTATGTACGTAGTAGTCGCTCACGGTATTTTCAGTTTCCTTAGCAGTTTGGCTTCTAGTAGCAGGTCTTGTCGTCATGATGATTCTTTAGGCACAGAAATATAGTATAGATACTACTGTACAGATTTTGTAACTTATACTTTGTTAGAATACTCGAAAACTTATAAAAATAATATGCAAAAATATCAAACTTCGGTATTGACTTGGGATTCGAACCCGAGTACTTAGATTCCGATAACGTAGCTTTCTAACCGCTAGACCGGTTACACCTTATACGAATCGATAATAAAACAATTGTTTCGCAAACGCATAAAGTTTTTTCATCTACCCTATTTTTAGGGTTAATTGTCACAGTTCACTGCATTAAACGTACCTCATCAGTCCATTATAAATTGCAGTGTTTTATTTTCTTGGTTAGATGTTGTATTTTATCAAAGCGCTTGTTATCTGGTGTAATATTATGAATGATACAAATTGTTAGTGAGTTTGATCTGTGCACTTTGTGTTTACCTCGTTTGGTCTAGTATATTTAAAAAAAGTATAGTCGGACATGAAAAAGTAGTATGCACCTGTGCACAAGCCAAACGAAGTTCGCTGATCAAAAATGTCGTTTTGTTGAATGGTCACTGTCAACTTAGCGAACCTACCGAGTTCTATGTATTGTAGGAGTCGGATTTGAAATAGTAGTGGGCACAACCCAGTTTCGATGTCACTCTGCTGCAAAAATGTAATTTGACTTGCGTGTATTTGATGAAGTGATTTTCATGTTTGGTTAAGGATAATTTAGGGAATTAAAAAAAAACTCAAGATCCATTGAGTACCGTTTTAGATTTAGGCTTCTTATGTGTAGAACTCTAGACCTACATGAGAAAAAAATTCTATTAAAAGCTTAGTCGAAATATGGCCATCGCAAAAACTAGTTAGGTACATTACTAATAAGTTTTTTGGTAAGTACGTATTTGTATCTTATTTTGTATTTGTTTGTTTGGGCGTGATAGCTATTCCTATTTCGTTCGCCCAGGGGTCAATACCGTCGTTATCAGTTATCAATAAGAACTTGTGGAAAAATACACAGCTGATAAAACTGGGAAGCTACCCGCTTATCCTACTTGCGATTTACGATGTCAGTCAATGGAGTGTCATTGTGTAACGTAATTACCTATTTATTATCTGATATTTATACAGCTAAAAGTTATTTTTTTTTATGCCATAGGTGGCAAACAAGCAGACGGCGCCTGATGGCAAGCGATCACCGTCGCCTATGGATACCTGCAACACCAGGGGCATCACAGATACGTTCTGATACTTCGCTGGATATTTATTATTTCGCACTTCACTTCACTTCACTTTTTTATATTTTTACCACCAATGCTAACAGAGGGGTGTAATAAGTTTAACGCGTGCCGGTTTTACCCGACCATTGCAGCATCTTGCAGCAGCTTATTCCTGAGAGTTAGGGTACAAATATTAAGTTGTTACAGGAACTGGCGTTCGTACACTGATTCATTCACACAGGTCTTCGTATCTATAACTACGCCAACTACCGCTAACCAGGGAAATTTGCCACTAGACGGTCTTAACTGACATGGGAGCCAAATCCGTCTATGTCTCTGTGTTTTCAAAAATCGTTTTTATTTTCTGAACTGATTGTCAGATCATCTAAATATATTATTATCTAGTTTAACCAAATTTGGATTTAAGATTATAGAATAGCCAAAATAAGACAATTTGTATTTTTTTAAATTTAGTATTTAGTAGCCGGTCTTCGCCGAGTTGACCTTATAATAATTTCACGTTGTTATTATGTATGACGGCGGAGGAAATAAATAAAAAATATTTTATAACAAATTCGAAACATTTATATTCGTCATAGATTTTTAATCCTTATTTTTTTTATAAGTGCATATTATGATAGATACTAAAACCATTAATATATTTAACACTATGGATATTGACTTAGCGCTCAAAAATATTCAAACCATAAGAATACTAAAACTTCTATTTAGACTATATAGATTTGTTACAATTAATTTTCATATGACCTAACTTTGTCCGACCTTTGAGGACCTAGCCAAACCAACTTTGGTTTTTGACTATTACACATAACTACACAGTTAAAACAGGACACTATTTTTGTGAACTACGTATAAAATTTTGGACATAAATGCACATCTAAAAAAGGCCACTATTTTCGTGAACTTCGTATTAAATTTTGTATCCACGTGTTTATGTAAAATGATAAATATCACATGTGGCTGCAATAAGGAAAGCGGCATCAAAGTTCACTGATAAATATTACAAAACACTCGTAACTATGACACAGTACGTAAACACGTCATTCAATGCCATAATCTGTGTGCCATTTAATATTGGACGTGCTCGGTCTTCGACCTTCGGTATCATTATGCGAATATCAGCACTACATTTCAGTTGATAATGTGTAATGCCATTGAGTTTGGACACTGGCCAAAAGTTTAGTCGTTGATTAGACACTGTTTGATAAGGCAATGAAAAGTAAGTTGTAGACCTTTGGTTTGATAATGTTTCAATTGAATTATTAGCTTGTGTTTGACCACCCTCTCGCCATGTGGTCTAGCATGCCGCATGTTTGCCTAAAAGAAACCAATTCACTTACGATTTAAACCAGAAATAACTGGCAGGGAACAAATATTCAGCCAGCGCATTCCACAGTCCATAATTTGTAAGTAGTACATTTTAACATTACTCTTGGATATCCACCTTACTAACCTGAAGAATAAATATGTGAAGTAAAGTTTGAACACAGTATTTACTCAAAACATTTGGGACCTTTATTAACTCAATTTCAGAGAGTTGTTGAGTATGGTTTAAAAATGAGTCTGGTACAAAAGACTCATAATTGTGCATCATATCATTAGTTGTTATAGTATGTTATATAGGTATACCTATACTTAGTTGACCATCACGTTTTACAATGTAACCAAATTATTTAAATTTTAGTTATTAAGGTGAAACGTTTCACTTTGGCGGGAAATTCAAATTTCAAACAGTTTTTTTTTGTTCTTGTAGCTAGGCCGAGTAATTATTGTAAACGATAATGATGTTCGCGAAAATTGATTATTATTCTTTACAAACTCGTGTAAAGTTATTTATCTCCAATGCAATTATTACATACAATAAACAAATTTATGCTGTTTCAAACGGTTTATCGCCAAATGTAAGTAATATGGTGAGTAACTGATAGCTGTAAATGATATAATGTAAAGAACGACCAACAATTTTCGCGAACACTATGCCATTTCACAATAATTTCCCGGCCTAGCTACAAGGACAAAAAAACTGTTTGAAATTTGATTTTCCCGCCTAAGTGAAACGTTTCACCTTAAATTACTGTTAGAGACGAATGTAGCCTGAGAAGTCATTATTCATATTTCTGTCATTTACAATTATAAAACTGTGTCTGTATTGTAATAATTTAATCATGCTAAATAAAGACGTTTATAAAAATAAAAAAACAAAAAAAAAACAGAATTTAACTATAATGAGCAAATTTTAAAAACCTTATGTTCATATAAATAATTTTACTAAGAAAATTTATTATCTTGGCAAATACTTAAGTATATCAAAGATAATTTAGAATCTGAGCACATAAATTATTTTATTATGTACTGAACTATGATTTTATAACACATA
Organism: Agriopis leucophaearia; assembly: GCA_949125355.1. Classification (NCBI taxonomy): domain Eukaryota; kingdom Metazoa; phylum Arthropoda; class Insecta; order Lepidoptera; family Geometridae; genus Agriopis; species Agriopis leucophaearia. The sequence goes on from OX421262.1 coordinate 8,602,195, forward strand.
AATCAATGGACAGGTAAAAAAATATATTATAAACCTACCAGTTAAGAGTATGTCAAGTATATTATGTTAAGGATTATATTCGTCCATGCTATATAGTCATTTATATGCTATATAATGTAAATAATTAACAGAATATAGGTAAATGCATCTAGCTATCCCTTTGACACTAGAGAGTCGGGGTCCAGAGCCAATTATCTAAAAGGGGACCTTTTGGACTAGTGGGTGATTAGATCTGGGGATATACCGGAAGCTAAGTTAAACTCTATTATTATAAATACTATGTAAACACAATCGAATGCCAATAACCATTTGCCTCATACTTGTCGTTTTAGTGTTGTTTTTGTGGTTTACAATGTTGCAAACCAGCAATGTAAAGCGTACAAGGAAGCGCGTGGCGCAGGGCGGCGCAGGTTGTTCGTTGACCACTGGTGTTAGCTGATATTTTAATGCCATTACATTACGAAAATTAAATAGGTATATCATAATTAAATAAAATGTTACATGTCGGCAATCACCGCACTATCACCAGTTGTTATTTTCAGGAGTGTTTCCCCTACATCCTGTCTAAGGTAAATCTTACATAACCTGGAAATATCCCAATACGTCTGCTATCTTTAGAAGATTTCTCCTCCATTACCAAAAAGATGGACCAGACTAACTCTACAATTTTTTTGCTTTATCCTTGTATTATATTATATATTAGGTTTGAGAGTCTTATATTAGTTGTTATTTTTAATACATAAAAAAATAGGGGTCCCAAATAGTCTGATTTTAGTTTTCAGCTTGATTCCTCTCTTCTAAAGCTGACACATGGCGCTTTTAGCCATTTCAAAGAGCGGACGCAAATAATTTTCACAGATCATTGTTGCAACAAATTTAGTCTAAATGTATAATTATATTACCGTTATAGTATGGTTTAGTCTACTTTTGGTTCAAATATTTTTAAGCGTTGAGTCGACATCCAAAAGTTTATCCAAGTTTTAAAATACTTTTTGTTACTAAGTCATTGCTTTGTTTTTGTGAAGTTTAACTTATTTGTGTCAAATTGTTATCTAAATTAACGTCATTAGGAGATTGGAGAAGTACCACACACTGTGAATAATTTTGACATCATTAAAGTTTTAAAGCATGATAAAAGGTTATCACTGACGTGAACCTTCCGTCTTGCAAGACAGATGTTTGTATCTTAAGACACACCCCTACGACATAATATTATAATAAAATTATATTATAACTTTATTGCATCATTTAATAAACAAGTTAATCTAGTACGCATATCTCTAATGTAACAAAACAAATTAGGAATTGAAAATGAAAACTAATGTACTGATTATTTATTAAAATCTAGTTATTATAACTCGTAACACGTAACTATCGCTCTAAATATACCTAAAGTGTGGCCGCTGAAAGAATGCGTCTGACAGTTGTCATAACATTGTAAAAAGCTAGAAAGGGAACAGTAAATTCTGATTACTTTTATACTAGCTTTTTGAACGTAAGATTGTCGCTGATAGCTAAATAAAATACTTCACAAAAATAATAAAGGAAAAGGTTTTATTTAAAAATTTCTAATACTATTGCAACTGTCAGATACTTTACATATAGATGTCCTCAGTGGCCGGACTGTAATGAAAAACATTTTAGGCAAATTTTAGCTTGTGTGGTAAACTTTCCGGTACTCGGGGCTTGAGGTTTCTGGTACAGATAAACTTCAAGGTAGCTACCACCTGTATTCCTTTCGGTGTCTTCCGGTAGCCTTACTTGAGAGCCAGTTTCCATTCCTGGCAAGGCGTGTTTTCCATTATTGACCTTTAGTTAGTTGCGATCAAACGCCTAGCCTGTCAACAATTACAAAAAACACTTTAAATTAAAAGATAATCCTCTCGAGTTTATTATGTGTAGTAAATTAATTATCTGTTGTGTACAATCATTATGACGGCGCATGTAACCTGCACAACTAAAGAAGGATGCGCATATCATAACATAGATGTACCTATGTTTCTTGTTCTCGCACGCATCTTGTTCTCTCTTGTTCTTGTTACTACCTAAGTTGTGCAGGTTACTTGCATCGTACGCAAGACGCATTACTTTTGGTGTCAACTAAGCTTTCTACGCGAGGTAACCAATGGTGTTAATTGCCTTGTTACTTATTTGACCTTACTTAAAAACGTTGGTTAGATTGATCTTGACTGCCCTGGTGGGTCAGTTGGTAGTGAACCTATTTTCTGTGCTTGGGGGCGTGGGTTCGATTCCCATCTAGGACAAACATTTGTGTTTGTTCTATGTCTGGGTGTTAATATCTATTTAAGTATGTATTTAAAAATATATATGTATGTATATAAGTCTCTGGCAGCCATATTACAAGCTTTGCATAGTTTGGGGTCAGATGACCATGTGTGCAATGATGTCCCAGATATTATTATTTATTATATTTATTTATCTACAATTGAAATATATACTCTGTCTCATTTTCTGTCAGGAAATGAGACGTTTGACGTTTCAAGTTAAGGTTTTAAATATTATCTATATTATATAAAGCTGAATTTATTTATAAATTTAGACAGAAAACCACATTAAAATGATTAAACGTATTATACATATTTAATTAACTTTCTTGTTGTTTCAGGTGACGGAAGAAAATTTCCTCGTAACATGTTGCATCACTGAAAAACACTTGTATTAAGCAAAAACTTATTTATATAATTAAAAAATGGCAAGTGAAAAGAGTTTATTAGCAGCCCAACAAAAAACAAAGAAAGTGACTATTTTTGTACCCCCAGACGGGGGATGGGGCTGGATGGTGTTGCTAGGGACAGCAACATGTAATGTAAGTATTATATTAGTGACTATTCTTTGATTTCAAATAGATTGATTCATTCATTGTGTAGGATTCGGGTATGTTCTAAAACTCCGAACAGAACCACCGAAGGATGGGCAGAAGCATCCTTTTAGTTTAAGTACACGGTAAACGTACTGCGATCCCCAAGCTACCTGCTCAGCGTGGATATTATGGCAACACCGCTCTCTAAGAGGGAAGCCTTTGTTCAGCAGTGGATGTTTACTGGCTGATGATATGATGTGATTCATTTTTTATGAACATAGCTTCCATCAATGGAGTATGCGATTCTGTTCAGATGATGAGAGAAGTTGCGTGACCGCAAACCGTATCTTGGCGCATTAAGATTCATGTTTGCACGATTTTCTGATTTGCGCTGTTTTAGCACTAATTCCAGCCCGCGTTAAGAGTTCTCCGTAAGGCCGTAGGCAACACGGTCTTTTGCCCGCGTTTTTACCTCCCTGTACGACATAACATTTGTCTTATCTTTTATTTGGTCTTATATTAATGCTCTCCTTAGTCTACACGTTCCTGTCTTTCCTAGTAACTTTGCCTGGTTGGTTTGATGGTTTTCATTAATTGGATATCTTGTATTGGTATATTTTTTTGCGTATATGATATAATCTATCAGCCTTAAGTTAATATCGCTTATTAATTTTCACACGAGTTTGAACTGTCAACACTTGAAAGAATACCTTTTTTATTTCATATTGTTATTTGTAGTTTTACAGAAGTAAAGACATGTCGTTAACTGAATATGAATATCAAAATTGCAAAAATCACTTAAAAACACATTTTTAACAACCACCATGTCAGAGGCCTGCGGATTATATACGTATAATCTCTCAAATTAGGGCTAGCAGCTTAAATGTTGGCTTGGGGATGACCTATACGAACTTACGTTCGTTTAAACGGCATTCTTTTGATTGTGTGAAATTAGTAGGATAACAAAATAAAACATTACTAATGGTATATTAACCAAGTTATGTTGGGTCAAAGTTGTGTGAAATTTATGTGCTAAGTTGCAACCTTTATTAGATATTTTAGATTGTGGCAGTATGAGAAATGAAAAAAAAAATGAAGATAAGTCTCTTGATAAACGAGTATAAATTATAGTCAAACATTAAGTGTTCATGTTTGTTTGCTTAAAGAACTAAGAATAATGTTTGAAAAGATAATTAATATTTTTTATTACACATCTATAGCTAATATGTCTTCTGTGTCTACAGTAACAAATAGAATGCCTATTTCAATACCAGAAATCAGTCGTCTATATATCGACATTTCACTGGACAAACAAAGCAATAACAGAATCTATTGACAATTGATTCAATCAAATAAAGATAACGGTTGTTTTAGTAAGAAGTTGGGTATTTATAGGTATTCTCATAGGGAAAATGTGCGGTAAATATTGATATTTATTTGACATGATATTATAGTTATTTTCTTTCTATTCTTATTCAGTTTCTTAAGTAGAAGTAAACTACATTCTAGAAATATTGATATTATTGACAAAGAACATAGCAGTTCTCAGTGATTTATTGTCAATCTGTCTTCAAATCACGAGCGAATCGGTTTCTTCTAGACAAGCGTGCTCCATCGCAGACCGCGTTATCGCTTAACATCAGGCGAATTGGTGGCTAAACGCAAGTCTATTAATAAATAAATAAAAAACATTAAATGTATACAGATTAATCAACTTCCACTAGGCTGTCGAAACATCTTGTGACCAAAATCCTACCTTGCAAGAAGATTTAATAAATGAAACTAAACGCGACAGCCAGCATTTTAGGTACAATGCCTGCTGGTAGCGGTTAATTAGTTTAAGGTTTTGTGCTAATTTTGATGAGAGATTCTAATTCTTTGTCATTTTTTTTTAAATAAACCCTAACTTTGTGAATAAAACCACTTTGTCATATGCAAGGTAGTAAAATGTTTAAATAAATACAAAGCGAAAGCAAATGCTCAATTATTAAAAATCGATACTCAATGCCATACCACTCAATTTCTTTATAGATATTCAATCAATCAATGCTGTCCCTGTTCAGTTTACTCTACGGTGATGCCCTAGAAGCCATGGGCCACAAGATTCAAGGAGCAGCCATAGTGATGTCAAGCATGCTCTTCGTTTCCAACTTCAGCGGTCCTATAGCCGGAGCTATAGTCAAACTAACATCGACAAGATTTGTCGCAGTCACTGGAGCATGCTTTTGCACTACAGGGATATTTCTAAGTGGATTTTCAACAAATATTGTACACTTGATTATGAGCTACGGTTTGTTACTAGGTAAGATTATACCGAAGCCGTTTGCATGTCTGTAATGTAGAAATAATAAACACACCCAACCATTTGACCTTGAACTTTGACTTGCTAAAACATGAAACTATACCTTATTCTTATATTTTCAAGGTATTATTTAATTTGCCTTGTTAGTATGGGTCAAATCTTGCAATTGAATTTTAAAACAGTTACCCATCTACCCCCAACCGATTGAGCTGAAATTTTGCATACACGTTTAGTTTGAATGGCAATTCATGATTAGCTAAGTAATATCATTCTAAATCCAATATGGCAGAGTCCAAAAAAAAACTGAGTAGTTATCTTTATGCACCCTTATGATTATGTGTATCAAATGAAAAGTTTTTCCGAGAATAGTATGGAAAATAAAAACAAAAACTTATGTTTAATTTATGGCAGGAGTAACAGTTATAGCATAGCATTCCAGATAGAGAAAACGTAAAAGATATCCTTCAAATAATGATAGACGTTGATAAAAAGATCGTTCGTTCAACATATATTATGTGTAATCCCTAAATAATCTACATGCCACCAGCTCGAACAATTGGAATTGCTTCCAGTTTCTTATTTGGACCAATAACTTTTATGCAATGCCTTGTCTATCTTGAAAACCGTAACTGAGTGATTTTTAAGGCTAGAAAGATTAAGCTTTCTAGGTTTACGTACTTTATCATCGGGCTCATTATAACTCACCATAGTGCGAGTTGGAAGGCTAATTCTAATTAAAATAAGTAAAGTTTAAGGAATCTCAGCGTTTGATTTTCACAATAATTTGGCCTGCCAAAACTTAAATAATAGTAAGGTACACCTTTTCACTTCTAATGCTCGTAAATTTCTTGTTTATGCCTGGTGTAAGTAGACTAAAACTGTTTTTATGCTATAGCTAGTGCATAAAAAGGGTCACTCTTTGAAATTGTTCAATAAAGTTGTAATTTGTATTATATTTTAAGTAGGAACTTTGCCTGCACAAAACTTTTTTCAAGTAATAATATAACATTGTTCAGATTTACACTCATTGTATAATCTACTGTTTTTGTTTCATTTTGCTATCCTGCTAGTTTCACATAGCCAAGGATATCCCTTTAACTGATTGTTAATAATTAATATATACAAAAATAGAAAAACAATTTATTTTTTTCATCAATATTTTCTTAATTATGTAAAACTAGATAGCAAAACAAACAAAAAAAAAAAATACATACAGACGAACATAGTGCCTCCTCCTTTTTGGAAGTCGGTAAAAACGTTATACTTTTCAACATTGGTGGGTCAAAGTTGCGTTAATATAGGAGTTAAGCCCTTTGTCATTAGAACTACTTTTAAGACTGTGTAAACATAGTTCGTTAGTTACAAGTGACGCTGATAACCGCCCATGATGAAATTTTATATGAATTACTAAAATTCAATCATATATTTTCAGGTCTAGGATTAGGATTTATACAGAACTCATCGTTCGTGGCTATAAATAGCTACTTCAACTTGCGGAAGAGTCGCGCGGTGGGTCTCGCCAACGTAGGCACAGGTGTGGGCCAGACCCTAATGCCTCACTTAGTGAGGTACCTACTGGAGAATTATGGCTTCCAAGGCTCATGTTTGCTCCTGTCCTCATTGAGCTTGCACGGGGTAATTACTCATTTTGATATTACTTTGCTATGTGGGTTGCATTTTATGGCTGTATGATCTTTGTTATTATTAAACATGAGCGATAGTGGCTGAGCGGTAGCATGTGCGCTTAATAAACCGACGGCACCTGGTTAGAACCTCAGTTTTGCACCAATGACAATTACTTATTTAGTACTAAAATAAATTATGTGCAGTCAGTTTCCGATGCCAACGCTCAAAATTGGTAATGGAAAACATCGTGAAGAAACCGGTATGTCCAAGAACCTCGAAAGTTCAGTCATATAACATTCACTAACTAGCATTGGGCTGGCATGGTAGATTAAGGTCCACACTCTTTCTGTGAAAAGTCCTGCGTCCTGGTAGTGGGAACACGATTGGATGATGATGATGATGATGACTTAAAATATGAAACATGGATTGCAATTATTTTGTGTGAAAAATTATATTTTAAAGATTATAATTATTATGTATGTGTTTTTAAAATAAATGTTTTTATTTTAGTTTGTTTATTTAGTTCAAATCTTGCTAGCTGATTTTGAAAACCACTTCTTCTGTTTCCACGGATTTGAGTTTTTACATGTTGGTTCAGTTCCAATGATAATGCATTTTATGACCTGAATCGACATCCAGGATTAGCTTCAGATAAAGAAACTCTCCAACGGTCAACAACACACACATAATTTTGTGTAGCTACGTATGCATACAATTATGATCAAAGGAAAGAGAAATATATTATGATAACCCTTTCTAAGTGTCAGTTTAGAGCAATTAAGTAAAAGCTTGTTTAGTTTATTATTTACTATTTATTTATTTTAGATTGCCGGTACAATGCTGATCCAGCCAGTGTCATGGCACTTGAAAAAAGTTGAAGAAGAGGTCGCCATAGATGAAAAACTGCAATTGCTACCTGAAAACAAACACGATAACATCGTCATCAGGAAAAATTCTATTGCAAATGAGCTACAGAAACCAAATAAAAATAGAAGAGCAACAGAACCAGAATTGACAAACAGCGAAAAACAGAATGGATTTAATGGAAAAATATCCCAGAGTCATAATGAACTAAGTATGAATGAGAAGCCTGAAATGAATGGAGTTAATCGTTAGTAGAAAATAATAATAAAAAATTCTCACCACAGATTCTTTACCACATTACCACATAAACATCATCATCAATAGCAGCCTGTCGTGTTCCCAGTGCTGGGACATAAGGTTTTTCTCAGAGAGAGAGAGAGAGAGAGAGAGAAAGAGAGGAACATAAACATGTAGGGATTTGTATTTAAAGGGTGGCAACCCCAGATCAGATCCGGGTATGTCCTAAAACTGCGACCAGAACCACCGGAGGATGGGCAGCAGATTAGTACACGGTGAACGTACTGCGATCCCCAAGCCACCTGCCAAGCGTGGGGATTATGGCAACACCCCTCTGAGAGGCCTTTGTTCAGCAGTGGACATTGATGGCTGATAATGATGAATGATGAACCTTAGATCAGATTTACTTAAATATTTTAGCGTATTTTCGTATTCCATTAAAACGTTGACTATCAACCAAAATAAGGCATAATTATAATGTCACATAGATATAAATATGTTTGAAAAAAATAACCTCTTTTTTTTTCAGGGTTTAATGTTGTAGTGCCTCCAGGGAAGAAAACTTGGTGGAAAAAATTAAGCGATCTTTTCGACTTGTCTCTTTTGACAAATCCGAGATTTTTGAATGTTATTTTCGGCACTGCGTTGGCTGTTACTTCGATCCAGAACTTCAGCATGTTATATCCATTCTTTTTACAGGTACGTACCAATACCAAGTATCACACTGAAGATAGGGTAGGGATAATGACAATTTATTTGCACAAAACAAGTAAATAATATACAGGGTTAACGCAGGGTTAGACTGTACTAAGCCGAAAAGAGGTCATTGTACTCATCATTATAAACAACTTTAACCAACCACGAAATCGCGAAAAAATCATCAGCTGGTCCATACATTTTGTCGAGTGTCAATGACCGTTTTATATGGAACAGCTGTTTTTTTTAGCGATTTTAAGTTTCCGCTCGACATCTACTTCTATTGTGCATACTGCTAGTCTTTGGAATACGCTGCTTGAATAGATGTTCCTCGATAGATACGATCTGAGTGTCTTCAAATCACGAGTGAATTGGTCTACAAGACAAGCGTGCTTGATTTAAAAAAAGACTCACCCAGTCGAAATCCTCTCGAATACCCTTCGCTCCGCTAAAGAGACCTAAAAATTGACTATATTTTTTTAATGATTTTTGCATATCTCTGTACTTACTATTTATTATATGCTTTAAGCAATACAGTGTACAAGTATCTGTATATATAAAATTCAAAGTCCTGACTGACTGAGATATCAACGCACAGCCTAAACCGCTGGTCCTAGAGACATGAAATTTCGAGGGTGTATTCTTTGTGAAGTGTATGCACCCACTAAGAAAGGGTTTTTCGAAATTCCACCCCTAAAGGGGTGAAAATGGGTAAAAACCTTAAAATTCGGTTTTGAAGTTACAGATGTGAAAATTAGGATTTGGATAGTTCATTTAAAATAAAAAATGCTAAAATTAATATAAAAAATACAGAGATGACGTAAGTGGTTGAAATAGGGGACCAAACTTTGTGTAAAAAGTTTTAAAATTATTATCTGAATATACTTTTTCATCACATAGCATACTTTCTATCCCGAAAACATTAAAGGTACCTGTAGGATAATTTCAGTCACACCTCGGTAACTGTTTAACGGATTTCGATGAAATTTTGTACGGAAGCTTTTTATGTTCTGGATTAACACATAGGCTACTTAATACTACTTATCATCATCATCATCACTATTTTACATTACCACGCGATTGAAACTGCAGGGTGCCACTAGAATGTACAAGTTTAGCGTAGATATCAGCTTTTAACTGTTTTCTCAAATAAAATAAGTACATTCATAAATCCAGGACATCAGAAATAGCTCTGTAACAATCATACTAATATTATAATATTTTGCTTTATTTTTCCTTCTTTCACGCAGCAACAACCCAACGACGTGATTTTTTATTAAGATTGTTTAAGGATTATATATGGTAGATATAGATATAGACTTTTTTCCCGAAAAAATAAGACTATTCCCGAAGGATACCATAACCAACAACGGCTCAGTAAAATTTGGTACAAAGATAAGCAATGGGTCATATTAAAATACACAATACTTTTGACCCCGTAACAAATTATGGTTCCTGTGGAAAAACATATAAGTAAATAAAAAAAACTGTTTGTTGCGCGGTTCGCTGGGTCGCAAGAGGCCCGCGAGTTTAAATGTCAAGCAAAGGTGATATACATAAAAGTAAAAACAAAAACGAGATTGCGAGGTTTGCTGGGCGGCAAGCGGCCTGCGAAGCCAAGCTCAAGACAGTTGACTACGGGTGTTCCCCGATAGTTACAATCTAGGTGTCTTCAAATCCTTGAGTGCTTCAAATCAAATCTGGGCCTTGAGTGTAATAATTTAACAAGATCCAAACTTCATAATTCCAGAAATCAGCAGAATTGACTAAGCATCAGACAGCGATGTGCATGTCAGCAGTGGCGATTGCTGACATTATAGGCAGACTGACCCTGCCCATCGTCCAAGACAAATACAGGATACGCGCCCGATGGATGCTTATCATGACCTGCATCTGGCTGATTGTTATTAGACAAGGTAAATAAAAATACTACATTACTGTAGCAGCAGGCAATACAAGCATTTATGGTCAAACGTGAAAATTATGCAGCATACTAGAGTCCAAATATACTCAGTTGCCTTTAGTTTGTATATTTTGCAGTTGTTTATAGAAGGTACTTTTCTGAAACATTGCGTTGAAGTTCTGCGCTGATGTTCACAAAAAAATAAAAATCAGGTAATAAATATTTTAGTGTAAAATTCACATTTACCCTAAAATATTTATGTTCTATGTCTGGGTGTTAATATATATTTAAAATAATATATAATATGTATATATATCAGTAGCAGTCATGGCCAACCAGCTAGGCCGTTTGTCAAAATATGTCCCAGATATTTATTTATTTTATTATTTCTGTAGTGGTAGGACTATTTTGCAGGGGCCGCCTGGGTAAGTACCACACCTTTGGCAGTTATTCGACCGCCAAGCAGTAGTGTGCAAGCACTACTGTGTTCCGGATTGAAGGGCAATGTTTCCAGCGAAATTACAGGGCACACAGAGATTTGACATCTTATATCTCGGGGTGACTAGCGCAGTGCATTGCCATCCAGGGTTTTGAACTGTTGAAGTTCAAAATTCTGAATGGCGTTGAGCTGTTATGGGCAAGCGTGAAGAGCCATCAGGCGAATGACTTCGCTCGTCTCGTCACTCAGTATCATAGAAAACTTAAAAACGTTACCTATTTTATAACAACTGATCTTCGAAAATAACATCTCCAGGTGGCTTGTATAATGAGCCAGTAACAAGACACCATCTGAATGTTTTTTTTTGTTACACCTCAAAAAATCGCCTGGGCAGCCCAGCAAATCTGACATCATTTACTTCAATTTTTTTTCTTCTTCATGTTCTGTCTTTTTTTTCTTCTTTTAATCTATTAAAATTTATGTAAAAGTTTGCTTAATACGAGTAATTACGGTTTCATCTGTTTTTCTTTTGTTCTGGATTGCTGATGAACCACGAGTCGCAGTAATTTCTGTTGTATTTTAACTCTAAGTATATTTAAAGAAATTGTTTTTAAATATGGGATGCTTAGGTGCTGCATCTATTGTAATTAAAGTCAGGTCGGTATCGTTACTACCTCGTTTTAGTTTTTACAGCTTTTACCTTGAGTAATAGATAATTTTAAACTCAAAGTTCAGATACTAAAATGTAACTTTTTTTTAATACGTACTATGTTCGTAATTTTTTTATGATGTTGTACTAAGTACGTTACCCACGTAGGCACTCGATAAATTAATCGTAATATATAGATTAATTTTATTGTTATCACAACACTAATCCACAAGATCTATGTTATTTACATACTTATCAGACATTACCTTTGTCCTTTCCCAGTTATTACGACTTGAATCTATAATACATTTATCTGTTTGCAATCATTTAGAATAATTTGTTTATAACCTTATTTCTTGTAATCTAGTATTTTTTTGATAAAGAATACCTCCTGCAAAGCAGAACAAAAATATGTGGTATTGAGTAGTTATGAAAATAAATATCCGGATCTAAGGTATACGTGGAATTTAAAAAATATTTAAACATCAAAATGTTGAATTTTCGTAATATATTTCATAAAGATAATTGTTTCTACATATATTAATTGTGTTATGTTTATGTTCAATTCTGATTTTTATTCTGTAAACTAGATTTTTTGCCCGCGACTTCGTACGCGTAGATTTTCATATAAACCTTCAATCCTTTTTTCTTCCCTTAATCCGGCCCTTGCGCAAAATAACATGCCTATACTTCCATCTGGTCATAGCTAAGCATATTCGTGAAAACCGCATTTAAATCCGTCCCCATTTTCTTCCAGGGGTTTAGGCGATGTGCGTGAACAAACAAACAAAAATTCTAAAAACTGCCTTAACATGTTCAGCTGCTTATTTTAAAACGCCATGTGTGAAGTATTGATAGAAGCATAAAAGTAAAAACACCGTCAACAGTTTTCAAATCAAAAAGATAATGTGACCACAGTGCAGAGCATGTTTTGAAGTTTTCTTTTTGTCTAAACCATAAAAAGTATATCATGTCATGTCGGGATGATACATCTCTGAAATTTGACTGGCCAGCTTCGCTCGTTCGAATTTTTCTGACCATGCAATTTCTGAACTATGAATGCGACCACAAGTATGGCTTTAGCCACGGAACCCTGACATATGCTTGTCTTGCAAAATGCATTGGATTGAATCACCAAAGAGGTTGTAAGGCCTATGTTTTTATAACATCCTTGATCTACACGTTCATTCATCTAAGAAGGTTAAGGAACCTTCTTTAAATTTAAATTGATTATCTGAATGACAGTTGACAGTTTCAAATTTTTATAATGGCTATGTCAATAACATTCTCTTTACTTTGGACCTCTTTGCTTGAGGCTATGTGACGATCCTCATATTACGTTTCGGGAACGAAGAAAATAATCATTGATATTTTAATTTCTTTTATGTAATAATAAAGAATTAAAATAAATTATATAATATAGCCTATGTTTTAATCTGGTAATTTCTAAGCATATTCGTGAAAACCGCATTTAAATCCGTCCAGTGGTTTAGGAGATGTGCGCGGACCAACAAACAAACAAAAATTCTAAAAACTGTCCTATCGTGTTCAGCTGCTTATTTTAAGACGACCTGTGTGTTTTTTTTTGCTATCTCGCATTACAGATTTTTTTATGTCTATGTTTTTATTATATGTATAGATGTAGATAGATGACGTAGAAATCGTCTTAATAGTTCATTTCATGTTCGACTTTATTATAATGGCCGTAAAGTTTTCTCAAAAGCAAACATAAAATAATGTATTCTTACGGTTTTTAATTTTGATTTCAGTTTTGGCGTATCAGAGCGAGCTTTTGGTTGTCCTCGTAATTTCCAGTTTATACGGTTTTGGGAGAAGTATGATCATAGTTGCCAGAAACATAGCTATATCAGAAAACTGCAGAGTGGATCAAGTTCCAGCAGCCGTTGGCCTGGGCATGTTGAGCATGGGACTTTTAACTCCACCAGTTGGGTACACCCTAGGCTGGATTAAAGACTACACGGAAAGCTATATAGTATGCATAACAGCGCAGAATTTATTATTGGTCATCTTACTAGTGCTGTGGATACCAGACATGTTATATTTAACGATTAAAGAGAGAAATCGGAAAATTAAAGAAGTTGAGCTGCAACAGATATCATACGTACGTACATATTTAGATAATCACAATAAACAATGATGATGATAGATAGTTTTTTGGCTATTATCAAGTTGATGCTCATATGAATAGATATATTTTGTGGTTTACATGGCTGTGAAAATGAAAATAAAGAACAAATATATTTAATACTACTTAATTAGTGGTTTAGTATAACTATTTAATAGCATTTTGTAGAGTCCAATTTACAAAGACTAAATACCATGAATAGAATTGTAAATATACATAACAATAATATAATCGACGTATTATGCTATAAAAAGCATCTTTTTGTATTAAAAACACCTAACAGTGAAATAAACTAGTTTGATAAAAAATATATTAATTGTAGGTTTTTTGTGTGATGATTTGTCGCATCTTGGAATGTATTTGCAAGATAAAATGTTTTTTGAGAAAATGTAAGTAGCTTTATTGGTGATGTTAAGTTATATGTGTAATATAATTTTAAGTAGTAATTTTTAAACTTGCGCGATTCGAACACAATTTAATCGAACATAATTTTAAGTAGCTACCTAGATTATTGAAACAAATTGATTATTTAGTAATTATAAAGTAAAAAATTATTTATAACATTGGTATCAAGAATAACCTAGCTGCAATTTTATTAGTTTTGTTAAAAATACACATATATACGTATTAATATTTTTTTATTAATCAGGTTTTTTTTTTTTTACTTTTTTGCCCAAACTGTCCTACTTCTGGGTAAGGTCTGACCCATTTCCGTCCATAAATCCCGGTCCTCCACCATCGCCGACCTTTCCGCAAAGAGTTAAGATCGTGATGCCAGCGTTTCTTAGGCCATCCTGGACATGCATCTACTGTATAACGATCTAAGCCCATCTGTTGGGAAGCACACGCGCCACACATGTTCTGTCAAATCCCATTAATTGCTTCTTGCTCAACATCATCCCACCGGTGATGAAACGCAGTGCACTGTTACGGACTCTGTCCTTTCTCTTGATAGGTTTGCATCCGCATAAAAAAAAAAGAGTAAGTAAATGAGTAAGTTGTATTTCGATTTTATAATATATAATTACATAACATACAGTGATACTTTGTTACTATCATTATGACTATTATAAATTCGGGCAAATAGGTATTTGAGGAGGACCCGGGTATGCCCTAAAACTGCGACCAGAACCACCGGAGGATGGGCAGCAGCGTCCTAATAGTACACGGTGAACGTACTCCGATCCTCAAGCCGTCTGCCAATCGTGGGGATTATGGCAACACCCCTCTCTATGAGGGAGGCCTTGTCCAACAGTGGCCGTTAATTGGCTGATAATGTGAGGTATTTGGCACACTGATGAGTAAATATAAACGCAAAAGTATCTATGCCATTCTGTCGACTAAACTAATCTTTAAGAAATTTGGAAAAAAAATGTCAAAAGTGAAAGCGGAAATACCCTAGAGATTTGTCAAAAATACAGTTTTGAAGATAAACTTCTGCAAAGTAACGATTCTGTTCTGCTGATTCAATAAACTATCTAAGAAACTTGTGTTTATCATGAAGACGGAGATAGAATACTTTTTATTTAGAACAATGTGGAAACCTGAAACATTCTAGTTAACGGGTGAAAGAGCGGGGCGTTACCAATAGACAAAAAGTTTGCGAGTAAGTATAAGTGGACCGTTGAAGAAACTAGAGACAATCCAAATGCTCTAGCCCCCTACCAGTTGGCAGCATACTTAGCACTCTGGCGGGATTAGCACCGGCTTAATGGCAATTCTCATATGTTGAGCCAGAAAAACGCCAGCATTTTAGTCACCCATCGCATTAAACAGGCACTGAAAGATTTTTTAAAATGGGGGAGGTGATAGTTTCCACCATCTGAATGCGCGCCGCGACAAAATTTGTCGACTCATTTTATCGTGCCAAAGCGAGGCGTATACGCTAAATCGTAGGCGCCTTGTCACGTTCTCGCTTGATAAATGGACGTCAACGGAGTTCTGAGCCAACAAACGTAAAAATACAAAACAAATTAAGAATCCTCTTCTTTTTTAGAAAGAAAAGATAGAAATATTTCTTATGTAACAACAACTTAACATAAACAACATAGATATAATATGGTCCTTAGATAGTGTAGTTGTGTCACAAAAATGGCATCAACTCAGCATAATGCTGTTTACCAAACAGAGCTGATCTTCCGCTGAATTTGGTTAAAAAAACTAAATCAAAATCGGTTTATCCGTTTGGGTTTGGCTACACCTCTCTGTTTGCATCGGCGGTTTAAAAATTACTTACCAAAGAAACTGATAACCAACTCGGATACCGTTTTCATTTCCCCAATTCTGACTTCTCATAACATTGCGTATTCGTGTCCTGCTCGTCTGCTCCCGACGCGCAGACTGCGTGGCTAGCTGCCTGAATTATGCATGAACATTTCTGTCTGAGGTTTTTTGTGACATAGTGACGAGTTGAAATGAACAGCGTGATTTATGATTCACTAGGTACGCTTAGTATCTGAGGGCATTAAGTAGTGAATAACTTGAACTTGAATAACTTAAAATGGTCTTTAAAGATTATCGTGTTTCAAATTGAAAGACTTCGTTTCCAGTGAAATTACAAGGCATGGAAAGATGTATGTTATATCTTAGGTGACAAGCGCAGTGCATTGCCACGCAGCGTTTTAAACCTAGTCATTTGACTCATCATCATCATCAGCCAGAAGACGTCCACTGCTGAACATAAGCCTCCCCCTTTAACCTCCATACTGAACGACATCCTGCCATCTGCATCCACTGGATGCCCGCGACTCTCACAATGTCGTCGGTCCATCTAGTGGGAGGCCTACCTACGCTGCGTCATCCGGTTCGCGGTCTTCACTCAAAAACCTTTCTTCCCCATCGGTTAACAGTTCTTCGAGCGATGTGGCCTGCCCATTGCCACTTCAACTTGCAGATTTTAATAGCTATGTCGGTGACTCTGGTTCTTTGGCGAATATCTACGTTTCGGATTTTATCGCGCAAAGAAACTCCGAGCATAGCTCTCTCCATTGCCCGTTGTGTGACTCTGAGTTTTTCCAAAAGTCTTTTGACTGCTTTTACGGAACTATCTCAAATCGTCAATAATATAATTAATATATCATAGAAATCTTGTGATTTAATCCTCACCATTTTCAGTATTTGTATTATAAATGTTCAGTCTAAATTCAAACTATTATTCTACCACGAAAACGCTTCTTTTGAAATATGGAGCCACGTGACTTCAGTGACGTCAAAAGCAAGCAAACAAATTCTCACTCGACATAAAATTGTTGCATCTATTACTTGCTTGTGACGTCGTAATTACCTACATTGGATCTACGTAGAGCGATTGTAATCAAGTCACGTGATCAATTAATAATATATTTTTTATTTAATATTTTTCTGAGAATCAGAACATTATTTTGTAGTTTTTAGTAATAAAATAATAAAAAAAATTACGATCTTAGTAGAATTAAGTAGAATTACACCAGTATGAACAAAAAATTTTTATGTAGCTAAATACCATATTGCATAAAAAAAGAAGAGTAAGTAGGTATAATCGAGAAGGAATACGCACTGTAACAACCATTTGAGGTAGGCACACTCGTACAAAAATTTGTTGAATGGTACGTTCTGCCGTAAC
The DNA here is from genome assembly GCA_949125355.1 of Agriopis leucophaearia. NCBI lineage: Eukaryota > Metazoa > Arthropoda > Insecta > Lepidoptera > Geometridae > Agriopis > Agriopis leucophaearia. The sequence goes on from OX421262.1 coordinate 8,619,479, forward strand.
ACAGCATAGCGTAGGGATCGATGCCGAATACTTGGCTGAAATGCCAATCAACAGATTTCTAAAATTATGTGAAATAGATATGACTATAAATACAGTCATAAATCTAATCTACGTTTTACCTACTAATTTGGGAAAAAAAATACCAAAGCCATGCTAAAATAATTACCTAAGAAAAAAGATGCCCGACACAGGACACCCTGCAGATGTGGAATATGACAGCATAAAAGAGCGTCATATCGTTTGCCATCATGGCATATAAGTAATTCACATTCAGATTAAAAATCTACGATAATATACGACGCTGTTGCGTAGGTAACCTTCTTATTTGTACTAAAAGCGCTACGCAATTGAAGATTCTTGTTTTTCATAAAAGTAAGTACCTAGGTAAATCATGTTTCGTGAGTAAAGACTATTCGCCTTCATACGACCCCGTAAGCTTCGAATACCTTAAGATTTTACAGATAAAAAGCTTCCATTCTCCTATAATGAATACATTTTTACCTAATTTAGTCGGCGCTAAATAAATTCATTCTCGGTGTGCGAGAGATCATAAATCTGGAGTCCTTTTTGTATATTTCCGAGGCCAGACTAACGGATTATGCTCGGTGCGGAATTTTATACATTTTGCTCTGTGTTGTCATATTACACAGGCGGTTATTACGAAAATAATTATCTTATTTGTATTCCCGCAACTCCATTGAAATATGTTTATGGTCGCGTTAAAAATGTATCTGGTGGTTTGGTATACATACTTTTGGTACGTACTTGGCCTTGGAACATAATTTTAAGGATTTATTTTGCGAAATTTGTGATAGTGTGATAGTTAGACCCCCGATTTATTTCATAATGCATTTTTTGGGAACCAACACAAAATGTTGTCTGTTTTGGCTATATAGTGTTTATTTAGGAATTCGAAGTAATGGGTGTTTAAATATTTTTTATGTATATATTTATTTTGTCGTTGTAGCAGAGTATACTGATGACAATAATAATAATAAGGAGAAGCTGTTTGGCCACCTTTATGATACGACGTTTCAACGAAAACTGAACGTCCAGAAAGACCAAGGAAGGCATTTAAAGACCAAATTTATTCAATTTCCAAATACTGGATGAAGATTCGAAAGGCTGGAAACTACTGCACTAACAAGAGCAAGGCTCTGAAAAATATTACGTATAGATGGTTAACAATCTATCGGATTGCCTGATGGTAAGCGTGCTTCTCAGCATGAAGCGACCCGGGCCGTTGCCTATATGGATACTTGCAACACCAGGGACATTACAAATAATACGTAGCTGACCTTATAGTACTTGGAAATACTATAGGCGGCAGATCATTCTACAAAATTATTGCAGGTGTAAGGCAACAAAGATAGCACACACAGTGAGCGATTTTCACAGGTCTATGATTGTGAATGAGATTTCAGGCGATGGTGGCTAAGTCACAACATCAGTCAGAAGACGCCCACTGCTGAACATGACCTTCCCTTTAGATAAAACAACAGCTGGCCATTTGTATCCACTGGATACCCGCGAATCTCACGATGCCGTCGGTCCACCTGGTGGGAGGCTAGGCAACCTACTCTACGTCTTCCAGTTCGTGGTCGCCACGCAAGAACTTTTCTCTCCCATCGGTTGTCGCGGTTTTTCGAGCGATAGAGGCTAGTTATGGTAAAATCACGTCGCTGCGCCGTCGGCATGACATTGAACAGTTCTTCCCAGCATTTTATCATTATAAATGCTATTATTAAATATTCTCAGTGCATTTTATTCTACTACTATTATAATATTAATTCTACAACTATAATACATTTAAATGTACTTGATGCCGTTGCAAACAGCAATCCCAGTAACTGGCAGAAATTGAATACCTTCACGAGGATCCCGAGATATGTACAATTATTAGCACATAGCTGCAACCTGCACACGTTAAGTAATTAATTTGGGGAGCGCTATGCGTTATAATATAGCAATTTATATTCCGTTGCACACAGCGGCTGCCCGTACGGGTTTTGTTTTACGTACGCCGTCTGAACGTTATCCTCTGTGCAGGAGCTTTATAAATAATTTAGAGGGCTCAATGAAATTATTAAAACGGTCGAGTCTGGTCTTGTCGTGAATATGTTTCGTATACGCATGTCAGCGGCCCATGTTTTTATTCATTTTTTACGTCACTGGCTTGTTTCTGTAAAACTTTTGGTTATAAAGCCTTGATATTGCTCCTTTATTGTTGATGTTCGTCGAGTGGCAATTAACTTTTTAACTGATTTCAAGAAAGGAGGAAGGATCTCAATTTGATCCGTATATTTATATGGAATAATCAAATGTCAACATTACTTTACGTTCACGTTTTCGATCTCGGTGGAACTATAATAGCAGCGTTTTACCTGAAATAAAACGCATATTAAAATACTTACCTAACTGGAAGCTTTATATTGAGAGAGCATTACTATTTCCGTCGGTTTACCAGCGTTTGACGTCCTTTTTATCCTGTTGTAACCGGAACTCGGCAGGTGGCGCCACCGTAGCAGCTGCGCGCCATTTTGTTTTAATGAAATACTGCGCGCTCTTTGGAATCATTGGCTCAGTTTCCACCAGGCAGAAATTAAAGTGTAAGCTTCCAGTTAGGTAAGTATTTTAATATGCGTTTTATTTCAGGTAAAACGCTGCTATTAAATAACTTGACCGTAACTGGAAGCTTTATATTGAGAGCCTGTTTGTTTTCGCCTGGTGGCGCCACCTATAGTAGGGATTTTTTATTATAATGTTAAATTTTAATCATAAAATCTAACGCCAATGTGAGCCTTGTTAATAAATATATATACTTGATCCTCAAGCAATTGCTTTATTGTATGATTACGATAAGTGAATTAATAATGAATTAATAATTATTAGTGAATAATTTTTGTTTTTGTAAATATGAATATGTTACTCAAAAACGGCATTACCATAAATGTAAATGTTCTCCCAGTACAGGGGCCTTACGACTAACTCTTAACGCGGGCTTGAATTAGCCCTGAAACAGCGCAGTTCGCAAAATCACGTGAACTTGAACCTTAAAGCGCCGAGATATGGTTTGCGAGAGCAGAACATTTCTTATCACTTAACCAGAATCTCTTAAATCAGGTAGTCTTAAGACCACAGATTTGATTTAAGTAACTGTATCGAGAAATAACACCGATATTAATCTTGGGCATAAAGCAAGTTATCATGGCTATTCGGATAGAAAAGCAAAAGTTATAGCCGTTGGTAAAAACATACACATCAATATTTTAGTTATTAAGTAATAAAACTGGAAACAATGCAATTGTTTTCCCTGATCAACTGACTAAAAATTGTTAGTCACAGTTTTCATACATCAATACACATACACGTCACATTGCATGACATGTTGACATTTGACATAATTATGTCATTAGGTTATTCTTCACATAATTTATGAAACATGTTTTATGATCAACAGATATCGCATAGCAAAATGTTGTCTACCGAAACAGTTTCGTTGTCAACTCATAGGTATGACCAATCATTTATAGGAAAAAACTGAAGCCAGCTTCTTTCCTAATAGTTTTTACCGAACATGCTATCACTGTGCTGAAGTAGCAAATTCTCTGACTTGACCGTTTGTTGTATACAACGTTATCGATCATGAGTCACATTTCCGACAATACTGAATCTTTATCTTTGTTATCATTATCTGAACAGAGTTGAGTTATAAATATATCGGTCTATTCTTAATTCATTATCTTAGCTACAACATTTTTATTCACCCAGAGTCTTTTCAGTTGGTACAAAAAGAATTTGTTTGACATAAGTAATAGGTAACTATTAGAATATAGATAAAGAAATTATACATTGCGAGGTTAACTCACTTGATGTTTCAGACTTGCAATGAAATGAGATGAGAGCGCTCATTCTTCTTGTAATATCATAATAATTAATGAATGCGCCAAGGACCAGTACAATTTATGGTTATTTTAGCGAGTAAAATCCATTATTCGTAATTTTAGAAAATCTTACTTGTCGTCGTACATTAGAGGGTAGGTAAAACTATATTTTCAATATCGGGCGGTTTGTTCGCTAAACACGGCCAGCACGGCGTGGGCGACGGCGACCAGTCACACACGGGCTTGCTAAATGTAAATATGATGTGGGTCGAGCGTGCCTGGAAGTGGCTGAGCATACTTTGCACATGGCTTAGAATGAACGGAGCATAATGCGTCACGAAATACTGAGTGCGCGTGAAATAGTGCTTGACAATCTTTTATATCATCATAGTAAATCACTACATAGTATAAAACAAAGTCGCTTCCCTCTGTCTGTCCCTACGTATGCTTAGATCTTTAAAACTACGCAACGGATTTTGATGCCGTTTTCACTGTCAGGTAGAGAATTTTTCACGGAAGGTTTATATATATAATAAAACATATACCCGTGTGAAGCCGGGGCGTGTCGCTAGTATATACATGAACTGTATATACTGTATATTACATGAACTGTAGTGAACAATGCTACCACTGTGATTACCCATTTCGCAACCACTATTTTCTAACTCGGCCAGCAGCTAGTGCAATGTAGATATTGTGCCAGAGACCATTGCAACAAATAAGCTAAGTTTGGTCCCCGTCTGTTCGGAAGTTCTTCGGTGGTAATAAAAAGGTTTTGAGTCAATTACCGTTTCAGCAGCTAGACTCGTTACGAATTTTGTGTTTCCATGACAGTGCAAAAACATTCTCATTGTGGAACAACAAAAATAACAATATTTAAGAGCCCTACTATTCTTTGTAACTTTGTCTTTATTCTAGGCTGGAGTATATTTCAAAATTTAAGGTTTACCCTATTTTCACATTGCATTGTATGCGTTCATCGTGAACGTACGATTGATTGTATTAAATGTGGCAGCGGGCACACAATACATATCAGCGGGTGCAACAGCGACTGGGTCACACACCCACTTTTTAAATTTAAATTATACTAGACTTCACTCACGCAATTGAGCTGAATATTTCAGTTCATATATTCAACCACACTTGGTAGATTTTATCAAGGAGTGAACATGCGTATGCGGCTTCTCCTTGAATTGAATAAAATATACCTACAGTTTAGAAATATAATATAAACATTTTCGAACTGTAGATTTACACATTCGATAGTATAATTAACAATAAGTACACTGAGCGGCTTAATTGCCTAAGCTAATCACTTTTAGCTTGCCGTGGCTGTCAACGTTTTTATTACATTTGGGCTACCCAATTTGTAAGAATTGAATTGTTTTTTGGGGCTCTGTTTAACTGAGTAACAGATACATCGTCTTAGTTATAAATGAGAAAAAACAATCAATGATTTACCTTTTAGGCTAGTACGTTCCTTGAGAACGCATTATTGGACATCAAACAGTCCAAGTAGAGGTAAAAATTGCTTAAAAATTCCTTTCTTAATGATATTCTTGATAATACAAGAAGATTAATTATAATGGCACTTTAATTTACTGGTGCTCCCATTGCCTTCCATTGTTGGATAGCAAAATCTATCTCACTTTTCAGCTGACCTTAATAATGCCCACACCTTGGGGTGGTGATTACGAGTATTTGTGCCAATGAGCGACAAAATGACAATACGAAAAGGTCTGGCCTGTAGTAACATAATTATTTTCTATGTATATGAATACTATTCATACTAGGCGGTACATACGCTTCGCAGAGATTGAGAATCTTCGTTGTGCGTCCTAAAATTCACTTTATTTCATAATTTTGTTGTGAAAGATCATTTTCCATTAGTCTCTGAAATGAATTGTGTTCAAAAAGACAGGCACATAATGACATGGCGGCTTTTTACTAGCATGCGCGTACATGTTGTATTTATTGCTGGATTCAATACAATATAAGTGAAACAGAATTAATGATTAACAGGCTTCAGAGAAACCTAAAAAACTTTTAACATGGTCGCGAGCCGCTGTTGTGAAACTACCCTTTCCATTACAATAGTGAAATGAATGTTGCATCGATTGCTCGATTCAATAAAAGATGGTAGTTTACAACACAATATACACCCCGCGAGGGTAGTTTGTTAACAACACACGAGTGCATGTGTATCAATTTCCTAATTCAATGTAAGGTTGCAGTTTACAGCATGACATTCACCCCGCGAGGGTGGTTTCATGGTTTGCTATAAGCTCATAAATGCAAATCGATTGCTTGCTTCATGCAAGATGGTAGTGAGCAATATGTCATTTACCCCATCAAGGCGCGATTGCCTTGTGCAACGTAAGATTATTGTTTGCAAAATAATTTGAGTTTACAACACAATAGACACCCCGCGAGGGTGGTTTGTCAACATCACATGAGTGCATGTGTATCGGTTTCCTAATTCAATGTAAGATTGCAGTCTACAACATGACATTCACCCCGTGAGAGTGAGATTGCATGGTTGAACGTAAGATTGACGTTGCAAAATAATTTTCACACTGTGTGGAGTGGTTTATTACAAGCATGCGAGTGCATGTTGTTACGATTGTATTACTAAATGTGAGATGATAATTCGTAAAAAGACTTTCACGCCGTGAGGGTAGTTTATAACAAGTATCCAGGTGCATGCTTCTTTGTAAGTTAGCAGAAAGACATTCAACCTCGAGGGTATTATTGTTACTAGCATTAAATTTCTAAATTTCGAATTGAAGCATTTGTATTGAAAAGGAAAGACACTACATATTTCGATTAAAAACTGAAAATACTTATAAATATCATTGCTTGTGTAAAGAATTTCACAAAAAAGAAGCAGGTTAGCACGTAAAAGAACCGTTGGCTCTCGAACATCTCTTTGCACCACGCGAGAGGCGTTGGTTAGTATAGTTTATATTGTAATAATACGTATCTTACAAAATGTTTGTCATGACAACAGCGGTTACGAATTTCTTTATAAAAAAAACGTTTTACTTAAGTATTCGAAAATGCCACAGTAGCATATGATTTTTCAGCGTACTTGCTTGGTGATAAGGTCTCATGTTTTTCCCTTATCGTTTATTTGTAGTCTGTGAAACGGAGTATATTATATCTCACGTCAGACTAAGAGTTACACCTAGACGCTGAACACAAGTTTAGTATGGTCTTAAACTTTTCTGAAATAAAACTTAAATTAACTTATAGTAGGTGTATCAAATAAATTCTTCATTTTTCAATGTTCATACTAGAGTTATTTGTATGACTCGTAGTCTTAAATGATTGATACACTGTTACACATGCATTATCGAAATGGTTCGAGTAAAAATGTTTGCTGAACTCACCCATTTCCTCCAATAGTTTCGCCATCCATGTTTGGCTGGCAACAGCACATCTTGAGGTCGAGACGTTCTTACTAATTACTGGAAAGAAAGCCATGTTAGATGGGAAATATACTTATTTAAAAATTCTTCGACGTTAATAACACTGGTATAAGGCTTGATAGCCTTTTTCAAATATGAATCGAACGGCAAAAGCCGTTAAAAAGAAATATTGCAATTTTACACAAAAAATTTTTTTTATTTTTTTTTATGTGGGTACAGCATAAAATTCAATTTATACTTATTATATTATCAGTTAGATAATACTACACCACTTTTTATTGTAATATTGCGTATCACTTGCAACACGAGTAGAGCCCAGCTAGGGCTGCTACGGAGATGTTGCTTCGACGAAAATTGAAACGCCAATGATTCCAAAGAGCGCGCAGTATTTCATTAAAACAAAATGGCGCGCAGCTGCTACGGTGGCGCCACCTGCCGAGTTCCGGTTACAACAGGATAAAAAGGACGTCAAACGCTGGTAAACCGACGGAAATAGTAATGCTCTCTCAATATAAAGCTTCCAGTTACGGTCAAGTTATTTAATGGGACTTGCGATATTCGTTTTGTCAACTGTCACTCTTATTTAGATTGACATACGTGCAAAAACAACGGATGCACAAGAGTCATTGAAATTATAATATTTCGTCATTGACAAGAGTAATGTCCGTAAATTTTAACCCCCTTTCAGGATTTTTGAATTTTTTATCATTAGCCAGCTTCATCGCAATCTCTTTTCTTTGTTAATTAAAAACTTTGATAGTTGGAAAGAATATAAAAAGTTTGCGTAATGGTAACTTTATGTACCTACCTAGTAGGTTAATATATCTGGCCATCGTGTCTAAATTTTCCTAGGTCGTTCCTCAGACGTTCGCAGCATTGTAGACGAAGAAACAATATTGTGGCTGTTTACAAACCGCCGGCTTATTTCGTGTGATCCACCTATTGTGGGTATAACACAATACTCTGCATTCAAAACCAGATACACAGTACTTATACGTACGGCTTTTATTTGAACTAAAATAGATCGCATGCGATAGTGTTTTTTATGGATGTGTGCTGTCTTCGGTAATGAATTGCTATGTCAACTAAACGAAAATTGTCATACGCGCAAACGAGATTGAGCAAAATACCCGCACTTCTCGCCGGACTCACCTGCAGTTTTCAGTCAGCTCGTGACCACGGCCACTGTAACGTGGTCGAAACGTCGAGCGTAAGGTATCTATTTTTACCTATATTTAATATTGCGCGATAACTCCCGATAAATATAAAAAAAACTCGAGATAGAGCAATATTAATCCTTGATTGATTAACATTCTATGTAACATGTTACAATGTTTATTTTATTAACATAAATAAAGTATGTGTTAGGTAATTTTGCCCGGGATTAGCTTAGTCTCGCACACAGTATGGAGGCTGGAAATCACTAGTGTAATAGTGTCAGTGTAAATAAGCTGTTTGAAACAGGGTCACACGTAAAGAGTGTAGTAAGCCGAAAGGGGTCCGTTATACTAATCATTATGAACAACTTTTACTATGGGACTAAGCCTGAAATTGCGTAAAAAATCACTGCTTTTTCATACATTCTGTCGAGTGTCAATGATAGTTTTCTATGAAACAGCTGATATTTTTTCGCAATTTAGCTATATATTATCGCTCCAAGGTTTCCTAAAATACATACAAATACACAATTTTAAGTTGAAAATTAAATATACCTATTTTAAAAACTACTACCAATCTTTTACCTATAGGACCTATTGGTAGAAGATTGAAGATTGACTGATATTTTTTTAATAGAATGATCTAAATATAATATTATAGTATTTACCTATAATCATTATTGTCTCAATTTTAGTATGAAGTATAAGTAGGCAATTCATTTTCCTAAAATATTAAAATTTCAATAGAACCTGACCCAGAGAATATATGTAACGTTAACTATCAAAAGTGCTAAAATACAATAAAGCCTAGTGAAACTTTACACTCTATAACAACGTCTTCATGTTACTGAGGAAAATAAAAGCACAGTCAAAAAAACATCAAAAACTCATTAGTTCCCATTTCATGCCGAGACGACACTACGGAAGCCGTATAACTAATGTACAGTAATAAACAGTGCCGGGGAATGCCGTATTTCTTTTTATAACTTTACAGTGTCATCCATTTTCTGGGTTAAAAGGTATCTGAGGAGCGCTGACGTGAGATAACTGGCTTTATCGGGCAAATAAACTATTAAGTACAGGCGTTAGTTACGGAGATGTGGTGTCTTTTAATAGTTATTGGACATGCAGGATAACAGATAACTAGTAAATTTAAAAATAGTGAAAACAAAATATGAGTGTAAAATTTACAACGAACTTTACCAACATCTACGCAGAGGAGGCTCCACTTTCAAAAAATCATAAGTATCATAAAATATACTATCGAGCGATGATGGCTGAGCGGTAGCATGTGCGTTTTACCATCTGACAACATCCGTTTCAATCCTCGACTCTACACAAGTTACTTATTTAGTACTTAAATTATTAAATAAATTATGTGCAGTTTCGATGCCATCGCCCAAAAACTGTGAAGAAAAAAACAGTATGTCCAGAACCTCAGTTATTTTAAGACATAATGAAATTTACCAACATGTATACGGCCAGCATGGTGGATTAGGGTCATCATCTCTCTCTGAGAGAAGGCCGGTATCAGCCTATCATGTTCCCAGACATGATAGACTGATACTGTGCTTAGACTTATGAAGCCTTTTCTTTTGATACCGAACATGATTTTTTTTCTTTTTTTTTTCTTTCGATTATAAAATTCACCATACTGCATGTAGATTTTCCGACAGCCTATTAAAAAGAAAAAAAGTGTACAAAATGACTCAATAGATGTCGTTTACATACAATGAAGTGATAAAAAGCGAGTAGCTAATTGCCATCAGGTCAAGTCAGTCACTGTCACTATCCTCTTTGACTGTCACAGATCGGTACGAATGCGCATAAATAGTTTTAGTTACCATCTAGTGTTCTGTGACTACGTACTCACTGTGTGTATCACTCACTGTTAGTTTTGTTAAGTTTTTGTTGTTAGCTTTGTCAGTTTCGCACCATGTGTATCACTGTTATTTATTGTATTTACTTTCAAGAGGGGTAATAAACAAATCGAAAAATTATAATGAACTAGCTGACCATCCCGGCTTCGCACGGGTGTAAGCTCGGCCTTCGGCCTCGCTACAAAATATAATATAGCCTATGTCACCCGGGGATAGTGTAGCTTCCCAACAGTGAAAGAATTTTTCAAATCCGGTCAGTAGTTTCGGAGCCTATTCAATGCAAAAAAACAAACATACAAACAAACAATCAAATCTTTCCTCTTTATAATAATATATAGATAGTATAGAAATAAAGATTACATTTGCCTATTTTTTATTAGTTTGGATCTTTATTTTAACCTTGACATTAGATCATGATGTATGTAGCACAAAAAGTTACCTATTGTAAACGTCACTCGCTTCAAAAAGATAAGTACCGAAAAAGTTACATTAAATGCTCGACGGGTCACACTGACTGCTTTATTTGTCAACGCCATCCATTAAATTCTTTTAGCAATGTTTTTTTTGGGCTGTCTGAAAATCTCGCATTATATAGTAATTTGCTTGTTCTTTAGTTTACGGTAAGCGATTTGTAAAGGTATAAGGAACCAGTTATGTCCTAAAACTGCGACCAGAACCACAGGAGCATGAGCCACAGCATCCTATTAGATAGATAGATAGAAACTCTTTATTGTAGACATTAGAAATAAAAGTTACATACAGATAGAAAACACTTACGAGCTAGTGCCACAAGTACACAATAGTAAACCTACAATATGCCTATTAGTACACAATGATCTCCAAACCGCTTGCCAAGCGTAGGGATCTTGGCAACACCCCTCTCTAAGAGGGAGGCCTTTCGTCAACAGTAGACTACTGGCTGATCATGGTGATGATGTGATTTGTAAAGTCTACTGACCAACATGGTACTAAGTCGAAAAGAGATCATATTTATTTATTGAATTTATTTTAGAATAATTAATGGCCTTAAGCAACAGAGATATAACTAAAATATAATATTATAAACAACTACAAATGATTCATAATGGGAAGAAGAATAAAAAAATAAGATTAATATAGGTACTAATAGTAATATAAGTTATTTGCAGGCAGGTGGCGCGGCTATCGCGGCTGAATGCCTCAAGCGGCGCAAATATTCCAGCCTTGACAGAGGTTACTTATTTGTGCCGTTTGGGGTAGAAACACTTGGACCGTGGGGGCCAAGTGCTTTCGAAATTTTCAAGGATTTGTCGGGGAGACTGAGAGATTCTTTGCGTGACCAAAATGCTGGCCTATATTTGGGTCAGAAAGTTAGCCTCGCCATCCAGCAAGGCAACGCGGCCAGCATTTTGGGCACTCTACCTGAAATCAATTATCATTTAGGACTACTTAATTAACTCTATTTTAATTGTTTAATTAAATATAATGATTTTCACAGATATTAATGTTCAATCAGTTTGTGCGATGTTTGTTCAGCTATGATAGGTACATAGGTATTTTCATTGTAAACATTTACGATACGAAAATTAATATTTGAATAATTATTAGCTATCCTGTGTTAATACCATCGATATATATCGAAGAAATATAAGTTATCGACACACATATATATTGAACTCCTGTTCACGCTATAACTTGAGAATGGCTGGACCGATTTAGCTAATTTTAATCTTGAAATATTTGTGGAAGTTCAGGGAAGATTTAAACGGTGAGTAAACAGCTGGACTGATTCGGACGAAATACGGCTGGACCGATCCGGATGAAATATTGTGTCCCTGGAGCTGGTCATAGTAGCGAGGCTGAAAGCCGAGCTTTACGCGTACGAAGTAGCTGGTATCAGCTAGTTTATTACAAAAAAACAACATAAAACTTCAACAACAACTTTTAGCGATTAGAGGACAGACTCTAAAATCAGCAAAAAATACTCTTTTTTGTTCACACTTTATTTTAGCAGGCTCTATATTTTAAACAACATGAAGCTGTTAACAGGTAAATGCGCCAGCAAGTAAATGGAATTCTCGTGCTCGGGGCGGCCGAGTCGCGTCCTGCTGTCCATTTCAATCCGAAGCCTCTGACTGGAACTTTGATCTGCTTTCTACCTAAATCTGCACTAGATATTGTTTGAACGACATTGATGGATTTGCAAACATTTTAAAGTTTTGTCCTTCGACGATTTGATTTGATTTAATATTAACATAATGATTTTTCCTGTTGAATTAATGTAAAGTGTGGGTTGTTTTGTTGCCTGAAATAAATGAATTTGAATTTGATAGATATCAACATTGATTTGATAGTCAACAGTAGATCGTAGTAGTAGTAGATCCCTAGTCAACAGACATAATTCATGGTATTTTTTAAAATATAGAATAGGTCTACGTTTTGACACCATCTTACTTGACGGAAAGCGATGTTGTGGGCGGGGCACGTATGCCTGGAAGGTATTTATTCACTCTAGCCTTGAAGATAGCCAGGTTATAGTTTTCTGGAAACAAGGACGGTGGCAAAGCATTCTGGTTTGCATTAAGAAGGTAGAGGCAAGCCGTCAAGTTCAAGCCGGTACTTAACATTGTACTCATCATTTTATAAACAACATTTAGCTTGGGACCAACCCTGAAATCGAGAAAAAAAAAGTTGTTCAGAGATTAATTTTATTTTTGTTCCAACTGTATATGTCGCTATCTTGTATTTCTGATCACTTCACCTAGATAGTCGCTGTGTACTTAGTGACCATCTCTAAATCACCTCATGTATATCTTTCATCTTCATAAGGCTCTGTGTCGTCAGCTAAAAACCCGTGCTATTAACATGTTTTTTTAAACCCCTGATATAAGATCTGATAATATTTAAATGGCCAATTGATTTTCTTAAATCATAATTAATAACACTCTTGATCAAGTCACCTTTTTAATAAAACAAACTAAATTAAAATCGGTTCAGCCGCTTGGGAACTACGATGCCATAGGCAGGCACACATAGTTATACACAGATGGACAAATGTACACGTTAAACTTTATAACGCCTATCTTTTTGAGTCGGGGGTTAGTAAAAATAACTTACTTTTTCATTCGCCGTATGTGTTTACGTTATCATAATAAGTTTCGGCATCTTTTCGTGACTATCAAACAAACAGCGAAACTTTTCTTATGATGAGGAATAATAAAAAATATTGTTTCGCAATCTTCGTCTGCCAACACAGAGCAAACATCCTTCCGAAGTTTAGCTCCTAGTTAGCCAATCTCTATAATTTTCCTCAAGTCGTCACGTCGAAAGAATTCCGTGAGGATTAATTACCTGGAACGACTTTGTAACTCCTTTGTCTAAGGGAAACAAACTGAGACTGAACGATCCGATATTTTTGTGATGGGGCGACGGGCATAAGTGCCTATGACAAATAAAATATTCTCTATTTTCCATGCGACAGGTTGTGACCAAACGTAGATGTATAATTTTTTTATTATGTATGCATGTATATACCTAATGTGTATGGATGCATTTTAACCAATAGTTTATACGAATCAATGTTGGTAAAAATAAACTGTCGCTAAATCCCATTACCATGACGTCACCTATCCAGTGACCAACCCTGAATATGTTTAGGATTAATCGCTAAGTCGGTGACGTCATCGTAAATATAAGATGGTAAGATATGAAAAGCCGGCTTTGATGATCATCACCTCGTTTGTGACGTAGGTATTATTGAATAGGTCTTTTGAAATTATTAAAGTTTTTGCGAAATATGTTTTGCCTAAATATAATAAAAAGGGAGGGGTTCTCATTGAGGTGTTTATTTTATTTTAATATTTGTTATCTCTGAACTCTATCATTTATAAAACGTTCATTTGATTTTTTTGCAGGAATAACTCTTAGATCCCATTGAAATTTTATCAAAATTGGTATGGCGTAGTTTGGTTTTTAAATCAAAATAACTAGAAAAAATATGTCATCCAAGTAAACGATTTTTAGATAAAAATTCACGCCATCGCTACTACGGCCAGCGCTGATGTGGGACATTTGGGACATTATTGCACACATGGTCATCTGACCGCAAACTAAGCAAAGCTTGTAATATGGCAGCCAGAAACTGATAAACATACATTATATATTTTTAAATACATGCTTAAATAGATATTAACACCCAGACATAGAACAAACACAAATGTTCATCACCCAAATGTTTGTCCTAGATGGGAATCGAACCCACTGTTGCAACGTTTCACGTTTAGGGTGGACCACCTTTGAGTCACTGCAATTGCAATAGTTTGTAACTTGAAACCTATAATATGTAAAAATATCTGGGACATTATTGCAAACATGTTCATCTGACCCCAAACTAAGCAAAGCTTGTAATATGGCTGCCAGAGACCGATATACATACTTAAAAAGATATTGACACCCAGACATAGAACAAACACAATAATGTTCATCACACAAATATTTATCCCAGGTGGGAATTAAACCCACGCCCCAAGCGCAGAACGCAGGTTCACTACCAACTGAGCTAACGGGGCTGTAAGTAAAAGTTTAACTATATATTAATTAATTCCATTTAGTTTTCCTGTCCATTGTGTATTATATCGCATCGTATTCTATAGAAATTCTGTTACCAAGCAGTATTCTGGCGGAAACCTTTCAAGATTTAATTGAAATGCTCAGTTAGAATTTTTGTGGTCAAACTGCTACTTTGATGAGCGGTCATTTTCTTTAATGTGGGTTGCGAAAAGATTGATAGCGCTTTTCAAAGTCCCGCTTTGTTATAACACCTAGGTAGGTGCATATTATCACGAACTGCGTTCTTTATCGTACTGACGGGTATTTGCTTCTCTCCTGTGTCATCTGCTATTATCATAATAAGTTTAGTCCCCTGCTAGAGAAAGGCTTCTTCCAAGGTACGCCACTCTTCTTATCTTCAATAAAGTGAAAATTTGTGAGCGAGAAACCTCCGAAAGGGTTACCGGATTTTTGTACTTCTCGTATAATCGAATGAGTTATTTTATTCAGAAGGTAGTGTTTCGATTTCAATTAAACCTTGTAAGTAAATTTGAATTGTAAATATGAATTTCTAATAATATTAATAAACTTTTTTTCAGTAATGCTGATAGTTTCAATAAAACCGGACGAGTACTTTAAGAAACAAGTATTTGTTGGTAAATGATAAAAAATTGCGGATGTCTAGGACACCGTTAGTAAATAAAATGCTTATTAATACGATAAGATGGTTTACCATTGGGCTAATATTGTACTAGCTGCTCTTATTCATTACAACCATCAACTATAATGATGAAATCCTATAAATTATCTGGGGGGACATTTATAGGAATAAATATTAATGAATCCACAAAGCAAATAAATAGAGCTCAATAAATGAACGCTGCCGGGGATAAATAAAGGAAAAGGGAGTAAAGTCTTCATTGTAAACCACAGCTAATGGTTAACCATGATGTTTGATAAGAATCGAATAGGTGGGTTGAAAAGATTGTGGTGGGAGAGAAAGCTGAAGTGGCAGTGGGCCGACATTGCACGAAAACCGATAACCGATGGGGTAGACGAATTCTGGTTTATAGACCACGTTTAGGCAAAAGTGTAGGACACTTTGTGACCAGATGGAGTGACGTCCTGCCTAAAACGGTGGGTATAAACCGGATGCAGAGAACTACTGATCAAGCTCAGTGGCGTCAAAAAAACAGTGAACAAAATAAATAGTGATGATGATGTTTTTCTTTTTCTTTACTCAAATATTTTCTTATGTATCAAAGTAATATAAGCCCTATGTTATATAAATTGAAATTACAGAATAAATCCAAAGTCATTGTGACAATTTTATAGTAAACAAAATTATTGATATTTATTAAAGTACTTACCCTACCTTATTATATGTATCTTAATTTCTTAAGATTGACAAGCTAGGCGTTTGACCACTGATCATTTGGTACTAAATGATGGTGAGTTCGAAGATGGTAAACTCTCTAACCTGTATTGCCAACTGGCTCTCACGGAAGGCTTCGATTCGAGACACGCTGGTATGGATGCTAGATAATGATCACTTACTTTTTAGGAAGATTTATCACAATAAACGTAACTTCCGACATTGACGCGGTATCGAAAGTATGTGATAAAAAGTTCAGTGTCAAAGTAAAAGCAAATAAAATGCGAGTGATGCTCCAGCCAACATTTATAACTGTTCTTTTTAGCGAAATCAATGCAAACCTACCTATAAGCCTCTATATTTATTCAGTAAAACTATAGTATTCTGATAGCTGTGTTCTCGACATTCGAGTGGAAACGAAACAAATCCAATCAACCGCGAACATTCCATGGAATTGAATGTTGTTTTTTATAATACCGTTTTATTGCAATTAGCTGTATCTTTGTGGCGGTTGCGAAGTAGTAAGGAAGTAAGAAACGGAAAAAACAAATATTTTGTGTAGATTACGTGTTCAGTACATCGATACACGAATGATCGTGTTTACAGGTTCGAAGGAGGTGTAATTTGCAATCTTTATTTTTTCATAAAGTTGTGAACAATAAACAACTATCATATTATTAATATTACAATTATCACAGCATAATGCGAAAGTTTCTAAGGGAAGTTGAAAGTCTATAAGCGTTTATGTTTGTCCATACTCAACACCATAATAGCTGAACGGATTTGAATTTAATTTAGTGTGAAGGTATATTATACTCTGTATTAACACAAAAGCTACTTTAATCTCGAAACAAAAACTTATCTGTAACTGCAGATTCTGTAATACTCGTAGCAGATGAAATCGTGGGTTGTAGCTAGTAAAGGGAATAAAATAAAACCAACTTGAGCCTCCCTATCTATTAATCAATTTAAAAAAGCTGTTGGCACTTATAAATACACCAAATACACATATTTCGAAGAAAAAAACTTTAATTTAATACCTACGTATTGTTCGGTAAGTACAATAAAAACGTAGATGTTTTATGGAATTACCGTATATTTGATAAGTAGTTTTCGTATAACTAGAACGTCGTGTATAAGTTATAAGGATATCTTGAAGGAAGCTTTTTACGCTAACAGCGTATTTAGTTCTTGTTTTGACGCTTTGTCCCTTTCTCTTGTTTGGCGCGAACACGTGTTATCATGATAGTAAGCTGCCTTAAAACCTATGTGAGATTTAACTAAATACCACCACCAAATCATGGAACGTTGCTGGTAAGTACATTATAAGCATTGCCATTCAGCGTGGCAATGCCGCCAGCATGTTGGGTACGCTGCCAACTGATGGTGAGCTTGAGCATTTGGATTTAACTTTAGATCTTGAACGGGCAGTCTGTTTGTGTAGTGTTAGCTTGTATTTTGTTTAGTAAATAAAGCACTTGTTCATTTAAAAAAAACTATTATAGCTAATAATAAATGCTACATTAATTGTTATAACATAGTGGACGCAACAAAAATAGAAAAATAAGTATATTGTGATTGTACTATTATGAAAATTTGCTTAAAATAACATTGAAATAAGCAATCGCGGTTACCTTTTACAAAAAAAATACTGATCATCTAGAGCAGTGTTTTTCAATCTTTTTCAATACGTGACCCCCGTAGTATGAAAAAAAAAATCGTGACCTCCCACCCTTCACTGTTTATAATCTGTATTTTTTTATTACAAATATAAAATACGTTATAAATAATAATTTGGAAAACGATTTAATTCTAAATGTAGTTAAAACAGAGCAACGATGGAAGAAATTAGTTAACGCAAATTAGACAGGCGTAATCTTCACATGTGAGCCATGCGAAATAATATGAGCCCATGTGTTAGAATTTAAATTTTAGTCACATATATGACCATATGCTGGCACCATATTTAGCTTTTTTGCAATTAAAATTATATAAATTCAATAAATTAAAAATACTAAGTATGGACTTGACCAACGGCGAGGGTAGACAGAGTATGTTTTCGATATAATAATTGATCTTGATTTTTCTCATCATATAAAATTAATTGTCATCTACCTACAATGAGCTAAAAAAAGATAAGGTATATAAAAGTTCTCAGTTTCTGTAAAAATCATAATGAAAGTGGAAATATACAAAAATTACATCCACCACTGTTTCATTTGCCACCCTGATTTAATACATGGGTATCATATTTTTATTTGTATGAGTCTCATTGTTGTGATCGTTTGTTTCTTGTTGATTTAGATAACCTAAAAATTCTCATTAATTAATATTTGCTTGGTAAAAAACATATTTTAAACTTTATTTTTTTCTTTCTTTTACTGAGTCTTTGCGACACCCCACGAACCCCTAATAGAGGCTTCGCGACCGCCACGTTGAAAAACCCTGACCTAGAGTCGCGTATATTCTACCACAGAATTTTAATATCACTTCGAAACTAAAAACACTTAGATATTTTAACGAGCGTTGTTATGCATCACTCCGAACTTTACGTCATCACTTTTATAGACAAATAGTTGAAGTTTAAAATAAGGCCCATTTCAATCCCTTAGGTTTCGAAAAGTTTGTCGGAACGCCGGAGTATGTTACCGGTGCAAATTTAAAGTATTTATTACTAGTGGTGGAAAACCGTAGCGGGGTGAGCATGAGAACTCCATTACTGCTATTCAAGTGACATGCTCGCGATGCTGCATTAGGTATGCTGGAAATTGTTCTGGAGCAACTGATGGCTTGGCGGTTTCTAAGGTATGAGACAAGTATTATAAAAGTGTTGTTTTGTTTTTACTACGAAGTTGTGAAACGCATAGAATTAGAATAAGACATTATTATTGGCTTCAGACAACGGTGTCGATATATTCGCAGGGTAAATTCGTAGATTAATATCAAAACCTTGGCTTATAATATAAAAAATGCAACAAGGATATAATTATAATTTTGATAGATTTAGTATGCCTCCTAGCGCAGATCAACTCTAATACAAAAATAATAAATATACGTTTATTGTGTACCTATCCAATTGATTTTTTAATTTATATTTCTTAGTGAATCCGTCGTAACACAATACTATAATCTGTAAATAACTGCAACTGGTAAAAAATTACAACTGTTAAATGTAGGTGAAACAAACAGTAGGATAATAAATTGTATTCCGTTTACTTACACTTTGGTTATGGAACCCTAAAATGGTATACTTTTCCAAGTTTTGGCAAGTCAAAGTTGAATGAATTATTTTTACGCTAAGTTGCCTCCTCAAGGAGGTTTCCTATCTAAAATGTATATATTAAACCATTGATTATGTCTAGGTGTAGCTGCACTTCAGATTTATTCATGTTCACCGTAGCATTCTATTCATGACACTGGCCACAAAAACCGAATTGGCACAGGACATACACATCAAATATGATAATTTTCAGACGCTTTTGTACTGAAGTTGACTAGACACTCTATTGGCTAGACAATACTGACGACTGAAAGCTATATGTCCTGAATTATACTGAAAGTGATGTCAACATAAATAGGAACTAATAAGTAAGTAAGTATAAGTATATCTTTGAATACTTATAAAAACCTCTACATTCCAGTTCTTAAAAATCTTATAACTTTGAAACCGCTAAGCAGATTTTGATCAAACATAACTATGAACCATTGCATTGAAACTTGGTTTAAAAATGCATTTAAGTAGTTATATCGCATAAACAAAGATACTTAATATTATAGCGTACCTCGATTCAAGCATTTATTTGTTTTGATAGCTGCAATTTTAAAATTTAATTAACTTGTAATTTAAAAAACTTCAGCTATTCACAGTGATATTGCTGCTATCAGACCAAATAAACGAATGAAATAGTATAAATGCTTGAATCATGGCGTGAAACCAAACCATTACCTAATTAAAATCTCATATCATCTCATCAAAGAGGGCTCGAAGCGCCTGTAATGCACCGCGTGACCAAAATGCTGGCATATTTCTAGCATAAAATAAGGTAGGCATTGCCATTAAACGTGATAATGCCACCAGCATGCTGGGTATACGCTGCCAAATGGTAGTGGGAGTAAGCAATTAGATTATCTCTAAAGTCTTCGGTAATGGGCAAATTTGGCAATCCAGCAATTATTTGGATAGATAGTATTAAATTAAGCTATATTTAAAGTAAGTTAACTTGTAATATTTTATTAAGTGCACTTTATCGCATCCGGAATGTTTTGGTTGAAATTCTACTAATAACGACACACACAGTGATGACATATGATACTGAGACGTGTGCTTTAACTGCTAGGCTTTTGGAAAAGCTCAGTTACACAGCGAGTAGAGAGCAATGATCGGATTTTCTTTGCGCGTTGTAATTCGGAAAGAGGATATTCACCGAAGAATCGCAGTCACCAACATAGCTGCTCAGATTTGCAAGTTAAAGTGGCAACGGGCAATGGCAATGGCATGCTGTCGTTCTGTGTAGAAATTTAAGGGGGTGGGCCTATGTTCAGCAGTGTACGTCTTCTGGCTGATGATGATAATTTCTATTATTATGTTAAGTGCATTTAAAAAAATGGTAACAAAATATCTCCGGAATGTTTTGGTTAAAATTCTACTATAGCGACACACTCGTGAGAGCTGTCACCAAAATAAAATATGATGTTCGCAGATTTGAAGCATTTTTCAGATTTATTTCACAAATAAAATCATTTCAAGTAACATCGCAATTTGTGACAGAAAGAAATAGTTTTCTTTAAATTGAGCTCCAACCTTGTGGTTACTTACTATAATAGATTGGATTTATTTCTGAGTAGCAAAGGTACCCAATCGTGGCACTTTCATTCAATTTGGAACTCAGGTAAAGGGACCCTAGAGAGCCTGGTGGCCACATGTTAAAGGTAATCTAATTTATTTATTAGCATCTGTCTCGACCAATCTTTACCTACGTAAATTATGACAGAAGTAACTTATTATGAAGACTCATAATAATTTATCAATTTTTACAAACGAAAGAACAAACATCTTCACGAGATTCATCCTCTACTTTTCCACCCTTAGAGGTGGAATATTTTCTACAAATTTAAATGGTATATCACACCCGAGTCACGTCTTTTTCAATATATAAAAATTACACTACAATATAATAACATTTGGCAAAAATATTGTGTAACATAAACACAAAAAACATACATCCGAATTGACAACATTTTTTTTAAAGTCAGTTAAAATACTTTCTTTTGTTTTTTTCGCCTACCTTGTTTTTGTCCACCTACCTCTTTCTAAATGTCGCTCTGAAGCTAAAGTTCCAAATAAAATTAAGTGTAATCAATGTTATTATTTCAACAATATTTGCATCATAATTTAAGATGTAAAAATATTAAAATATTAATCATTACAATCAACTAAATACTCAAACTCAATATTCAAATAAAATATTTGAAAAGAAATAACCCAATTATCTATATATGTTTTTTAAAATATAAAGGTGCGAAAGGCATAATAATTGGTAGGGTACAAAACCTATGCAACAAACGTTGGTTGGCTCTTCGCAGCGCTGAAACGGCGGCGCGGCGAGCTCATAAAACCTTATCTTGCGACTTGTACCCTTCGTGGATCGTTTACTCCGATTTCTGTACTTGCCGCTCGACGCCACAACTGGAGCGAGTATCGAGGCAAGTACCATAAGTCATGGATAAGACTTCAAATTTATTAATAAACCTTGTTTATTAATAAATTTATATAAAGAAAAAATTTTTTTTTTTAGATATCAATTTTTCTGACATATTTAAATACTTGATTTAGTGGCTTGGTCCAAAAATCCCTCAGACAATCCGAAACAAATTTTTAATTACCTATATTTTCATATTATAAAAATCGAGTAACAGGCTTTGAATGAAAAACTATACTTCATTTATAATATAGTATATAGCAGCATATTATTCCATCTGTGAATGTAGTTTTGAGAAAATTAGACCACTTTTAGATCCATCATTTTGATTTAAAAAATGGTTGAACCCATAAATAATTTAAAAAAAAACACTAGTTGCTTGTTCAACATCATTTTCCGGTTCTGCAGCGCCTCGGGCATGTTCGCTGAGGCGCAAACAGACTGTTTTTACGCGACCATGCGCAAGCGAGGTATGTCCTTGGTGCGCAGAGTGCGGGCCAGCTCCAACGTCGTCCTGTACCCTTAGTACAAGATTTGATAGTTTTCGAAAACTTTTTTCGTTTTCGTTTTGATGCATACATTGCTGGGCTGAAAGCTATTCGAAACTATTTTTCGTATTTGAGTGAAGCAACCTATACTGCCGTTTACTACCGATTTTAGTTCATCCGCGTTTCCGCTAGAGGCGCTTTACTAAAATGTATGGGACAATACGGAAACGAAAAAAGTTTTCGAAAACTGTCAAATCTTGTACTAAGGGTACTGGAGATGATTGCGGCCAGGCTCGATTGTGCTTTCCTTCGGCATTGCTATAACAGACACATTCCAGTACCTATGCCGAAGCGAAGGTACTAAATGTGGTGACTTTGTACCTATTGTATTGTATTGTTTGATTTATGACATATGTAAAAAAAATTACGTTTACACTCATGGAAATATAGGAACAGCTTTTTATATTTTTGAAATTTCAGGATTGGTCACATATTAGTTAAGTTGTTCAATAACGATGAGTGAGCAGTGACCTCCTTTTGGCTTAGTACAACCGTTTTGTGTAACGTTCATCAAAATAAATGTACAAAAATTAAAATCCGTTCAAGTTGACTCGCTCGTTCGAATACTCCCCGCCCCCAGGATTGAAGTACCAGCAACAATGACGGTCTTTGGCTTTTGTAATACTTTATTATGTGCCGGCAAAGATCCCCTGACAAAACTTTATTGGAACATCGAGTATGAGCACTCCAATGATATGACTATGAGGCACTAGTTATAATAGACGACATTATTCGATAGACTTTCGAGACGAAGCTCTATAAAGGCTTATGATTTATTCAACTTTGTTGGCTTCCTTATTATTGACATTTATTATTATTTTCCTTTTATGTGGAGGCTTATTTGTGGGTAATTGAGGTATTGATTTCAGGGACAAAGGAATTTTTAGATCGCATTATTTCTGTGGCTCAAAATATTAGAAAGCTGAAGTGGCACAGGACGGCAGGCCAAAGAACCGAGAACCGATGGGGTATAGACGAGTTCTAGAATAGAAACAACTTTTAGGCAAGCGTAGTGTAAGACAAACTGCAGCCAAGTGAAGTGATAACCTGCGTAAAAGGAGGGGAAAACTGAATACAGAGAACTGACAGAGCTCAGATATGCTTCAATATCTAATAGTAGATTATTCATCAAGAGGATAAAGCTGTGTCTTTAGTCACGAGTTTTGGTTTACAACACTAAAAAAATCGCAAAGGCACACACAATCATACAATACAATAACTCTTTATTAAAAACCACAAAAACAAGGATAACATTATACATTACAGTAAATATCTAGGCTTTTAACAAGCAGCCTTATCGCTTAAAGCGATCTCTTCCATGCAACCATGTAAGAACGTATACAAGGTTACCCATGCTGGGTATATGCGTAACCCTGTATTACTCTGTATTTCACTAGCCATCAAAGAATTTATATAAGATCTCAATTATTGTGGGGTAGTCACCCCCAATTAGTCACTGTCATACTGTGTTTTCAGATGTAAAAGTCGATATTACCCCATCGACTGGAGCACACTTCCTCTACTTTGACCTGTTATGTTAGGGTTCAATACATAAGGTCTATACACACTACGTGATTTTTCATCACACTACAATTAGAATTAATGCAATAGTATTTAGTCGGACCTATATTTAAGTGAGAACCTTTTTATCTTGGAAAATGCAGGATAATTAGAAAAGTCTATATTAGTCTGCCTGTCCGTGTGTCACCAGGCTTGTATACTATGAACCGTGATAGTTAAACAGTTGAAATTTTCACAGATGATGTATTTCTGTTGCCGCTATAACAACAAATACTAAAAAACAGAATAAAAAAATATTTTTAAGGGGGTTCGCATACAATAAACGTGATTTTTATTTCTCGTTTTTGCTCGATATTGATAACGGCAACAGGTATAGAAGCTTGAAATATTCACAGAATATTTATTTTTAAAGTGTATTATTTCTTTGAAAATTAATAACTAAATAAAAATAAAATAAATATTTATTTATTATATAACAAGCTTTTATTTAACTTACAATGTTTGTATGTTAGTTTGTTTAGTTGAAATCTTGCGAGCTGAATTAGAAACACATCAGATATTGCTGAAATTTTGCATACATCTTTAGTTCTGGTGACAATATTATACACCACACTATAACATGCAATATTGTACCAATTTCAAAATGGCCGCTGCCACATGATGGCGAATGGTGTAGGTATATTTTTGTCAACCCTGTTAATATGGGTTTCAAATGAAAGGGCTTGAAAATTAAAATAGGATAAATGAGTTACATCTACCTAAATTCAATATAGCTGCCGCTCCAAGATGGCGGATTACAATTTCTATGCTAAGGTTAAAAGTTTGTTTAAAAACGTTTTTTTTTACTATTATCTTATTTATATTTTAGTCAAAAGATTACTAAAATATATGTAACAAAAATTAACTCCTTACATACATTAGCATACAATGTGATCTTTGGTATGGATATGCTGGCCGCGTTGCCAGCCAGTGAGGCAACGCGGCCAGCATTTTGGGCACTCTACCTGAAATTAATTATCATTTAGGACTACTTAATTAACTTTTAAAAAAGGAGTTCAAATAATATATTAACAATAATAAATAATATAACATCTTATGTTAGTTAATGTAAAACTGTTATTAGTGCGTCATTTTCGATGTGAAAACCACTTAAAATAATGATATCAAAAATTATCCGGTCAAAACATAACTGGTTACCTACACTCTACATTACAAATAATTTATGCGCAACGCACTAATTAATCAGGCCTTTTAATAGGTATTTAATGAGTCGGTGGCAAATTACTCATTAGTGGGGTGCTGTCAGGACCAGATGAGCTAGGAAATTGGCGGTTGTTTGTAGATATTGTTCGCCAAAATCAAGGTCCTAGTAATTTTGGTTTAGCCACACTTGATAGGTATTGTTTGGCTTGAAATATTGACATTGGAATTGTGGGAAATAGACTAAAGATTATTGCTGTTTAAGATAGACCGGTTAGTATATATAGGCATGGAACGATGATGACCGAGCTGTAGCATGTGCGCTCTAAAATCTGACAGCAACCGGGTCGATCCTTCATCGGCCCTGCACCAATGCCTTATTTAGTACATGAGTACATTATGTGCAGTTTCGTGCCATTACTCAACAATGGTGAAAGCGGAGGAAACCAGTATTCAAGAACCTCAAAAGTTCAAAGACATATTTTTTTTAACTCACATAATTACAGTGCCAACATGACAGGCAGACATGGGATAATGATGATACCTATATAAGTTAAGTATATAAATATTTCTTAAGCTTTCAGTTTCATCCGTTTCTTCCTTGGCTTGGTTTCACCGACCTGGGGCTTATTACCATTCTTGCGTGACACCTGTTGTGCGTGGTATAGTTTCTCAGCAAAGTGTTCTGTATCGCACAAATCAAAGGCCCGATTTTCTAGGGAACCAATCGCAGAATTAAGCTTCCTAGGATGATGGTGAGACGAGGGATGCAAGTAAAGGTCGGTCAGTATACATACGAGTATATGTATACTGTGTGGCTCAGAGTCCCATCTTCCATGTACTGTTATTAGAATATCCAGGAACGGCAACACTCAATTTTTCAAGACTGGTGTAGGAAACTATTGAGATTTCAAAATGCAAGAATTTTAAACGTGGTATTTTTACTCGCTTGTTTGTAGGATCTAGTTTAAGGTTGCCTTTATAAATAACACAATTTAAAAAACCGACAAAAATTATTAATAACGCAACTTCTTTTACTTGGATGACACCTTTTTTCTAGTTATTTTGATTTTAAACACAAACTACTGAACTGATTTTGATTAAATTTCTATGTGAACAATCTGAAAATATATCCTTTGAATTAAAAAATGATCGGTTAATCGGTTAATAAATGAATAAAAATACCATACGACGTAATGCATAGAGTGCGTTTTCATTTTCCCCCCGTGTTTGCCGACTGGTCTCTGTGCTCACCGTTGGCTGGTCGTTCCTCCTGGCGCCAAGTTGTCTCGACTTAGCAGTATAACGGTCACACCCCGCTGTGCAGTCACAGAGGTAATCACATGTGTAGTGGATCCTAGTGGCGAATGGGAATAAAGGAGTAGGGTTAGAAAATAGCAATATCGTATTTTATTTGACTGTAGCAAATAAATGCTAGTGTTTTTGTCACTCTTCGACAAATTGGACATCATTGTACCAAACCACCGATCTCCCAGAATTTTATTATTATTTAAACATAGCATAAAGTGTGAATAACAGTTTTGGCTCCAACGAGAAACAAAAAGTCTCCCTATTGTATTATTTTTCTACACTTGTGTTATTTCGAGTAATAATGTGTTATAATGATGTAATATAACATTGCTCCAGTGTAGGCGTGGGCGTAAGTTTTATAATGAGGTGAAACACGAGTATTTTCGTGATGTTTCCAATACTCCACAGAAGCCTACAGTAAAGTACCACCCCCACTTTACTAGGACATGACTTGGAACAGACCGTGACCGTGACTATGAATTTTGTTTGACTACGTTTAACAAGTAGAAGGACTGCATACCTACTACCACCCATTTCTAATGAAAATTACAAAGAATCGTACTCAACGATTCGAGTCGTCATTAATAGCTGCAATAACATAAAAAGCTGAAGAAAACACATTGAGATACAATAGTAATAGAGTCACAATTTCTAAGTGAAAACAGTGAAAAAAACGACCAAGCGTCGTTGTATACCTAGACATCAATTATATAGTTCACAATGCCGCTTGCAAAGTGTTCAATTCAACGTCGCTTGTCCGCTATGGTATCGTAGCACTGGCATGGCGCGGCGTTGTGGTCGGATCGCGGTTGCCTTATAACTATCCAAAAAGCCGGCGCAATTCTTAGCGTGCGCCAAGCTGTGGTTCTGATATTTTTTGGCACGGTTGTGACTCTATAGGTATCTCGATAAGAAAACATTATTTTTTTATATTTCACTGGAGTACGATATATTGAAACAAAGAACCAGAGTCACCGACATAGCTATTAAAATCTGCAAGTTGAAGTGGCAATAGGCAGGCCACATCGCTCGAAGACCTGATGACCAATGGGGAAGAAATATTCTTGAGTGGAGACCGCGAACCGGAAGACACAGCGTAGCTAGGCCTCCCACTAGATGGACCGACGACATTGTGACAGTCGCGGGCATCCAGTGGATGCAGATGGCAGGATGTCGTTCAGTGTGGAGATTAAAGGGGGAGGCCTATGTTCAGCAGTGGACGTCTTCTGGCTAATGATGATGATGACGATATATTGGGTACCTGTTACAGTCTTACGTTAAAAAACCTATTGAAAGTGATCATAATTCCTGGTTTTCATTCGGATTTTTATAATGTTATGTTATTGCAGCTAGAGCAAATAAATACATGCATCGATTTTATTGGTATCAGTCTGGGGCGACCGACGAAACAAGAAGCACGACAAGTAAAAATGTTTCCACAGTCAATAAACTTTTTATTTAAACACTATCTAAGAGTAAACTTGTGAGGTAAGTTTAATATCACTTCATATAATATTTCTAGCAATGTGATCCCTGACAGGCTAATTTAGCTTTCCAAGCCGAGTTGGCTTGAATTTAAACATTCCTTCTCATTCTAGAAACCGCGGGAACTCTAAATCTATTTCACGCACATTACGTTCTTGACTTATGAATTATTGCAGCTGTAAAATTTTGCGCACATCACCCCATTATTAATAAAAAATATTGTGTACATAAATGGAAAAGTATAAGCTTTGCCATATTTGCCATTCAGCGTGCTAATGCCACCAGAATGCTGGGTAAGTTGCCAACTGGTAGTGGGCTTGAGCACTTGGCACAACTTTTTTTACTTATGACGATAAAACTGTACCTACCTAATAAATTCAAGACGTTCTAGCTTACCTTTTTTGAAAATGAAAATTACCTTTTCGCAAAATGATATTAAGAAAGAATATTTCCCAAGTAGTTTTGTCTCCTTGACTAAGCTAGAAAAAATTATGTTATTTTGAGATGATACAACTCTGAATTTTGGATAAGTCCACAATATTTTGTTCGAAACGCTATCCTAAAAAGTCTAATTCTATAACTTAGGTAATTTCTAAACTATGTAGTATTGAAACTTACTACCTATCTAACGGAACCCTTTAAAATGCGTGTCACGACACGCTGTTGGTTTTTTTTTTTTAATTTTAAAGTAAACCTAACTATAAATCCCTGGATAACAGTTCTAACTAGCTTTCTTTCCCAACAAAAGATTTCCAGGCAAAGCAAGCCCGCAAATCTTCGAAGTCGATATATTTCAGAAAAGTTGAACCAGGCCCTAGCCGGTAATATAAAACGAAACAGTATCATAACTCTGCAGCATCATGCAAAGCAGAAAAAACTGCAAACAAGTTCAGTACAGTCACAACTTTTTTATGAGAATTGTTGTAGCTGGATGGTGTCAGATAAGTAGGGAGGTACTTGAGATAGGTTAAAATCTTAAAAGTGCAATTTTTTACGAACGACCGTTACAGATCATACGCGGTAGCTTGCGCAAATAGTTGTGCAAGTATTACTACGCATCGTCTGCAATCATTTAGTACAAGTGGTAGTGGAAGTGCTTAGTAGCACTTGCGCTGGTCCTTGCGCAAGTGAAACTTTTTTTATATCCCCGCCCTACTCGCGCGACTCCCAGTGCATGCGCTTTTGTCTCGTTCGAACACTCTTTCCAGTACGTATTCGCACGCGAGTTGTGCGCGTCGCCACGCGAGTGGCTATACACGTGTAGACGCCGCGCCGGCACGAGTACTTGCGCAAGCTACTGTGCATCATCTGCAACGGGCTGAAGAATAAGTTGATTTTATGAGTAGAGGTAGACGAACTAGAGATTAACTGAATAAAGTACCTGCCAGGTAATAATTAGATAGTGTATATTATATGGGAATCACTCACGTAAAAGGATACTCCACACTAAAGTAACTAAATTATAGTCGGAGTTAGACATAATAAGCTAAAGTACTACTTTGACTCGGATGTGTCCTTAAACTCAATGCCGTACTGTCGGTACACATACCTATATCTTCTGTGGACGGTCACAGGCAAAGATAATTTTTATATCGTTCACATGACAAGGGTTGCTACTATCAGGTGTTAAGAAATCTTCCATTATTTACATCTACGCTACTTCTACGCTGGCGTCACACACACACGCATAAGGCGAATCTCAATGACGCGGCGTGCGTGAATTTTGGTCTGAGCGTATATCTACCGTGAAGTGTCACAGCCTCAGAATACAGAAAAAACGTCACAGCATGCGAGGGTCGCAAAGGTCGCTTGTTTGTTTATGTCAAGGCGTTTGTTTGAAGTTGAACTACTGATTTAGCTTATAAATTAGATCATTATTATCAGTAATCTAGTTATTTACCACTGTATGTTTTCAAAATAAAATAAAATAATAAAATAAATATCGGCAATTAGGCAATCGGCAATTAATTCCCATGTCGGCAATTAGGTACTAAAATCATAATATATGTGTATTAATATGTACTTACTATACGTAATTATATTATCCTTAAGTGCAATAATAACGCTGCGCTATATTCACATTATTAGTATTTTTGGGCTGTTATATACTCGTACCTACTATCGAAATGTATCCGAGACGATTTGGTTACATAATTATAATTTCAATATTTGTTTTGATTTTCTTAAAAATCAAAACAAATATTCGCGCAAAATTCTATTGTGTGCACTGTTACCTATCTACTTAATGCGAAATCACATGAAATCGTCAACCACCTACGTAAATGTTTTGTTCCGATACCAATAGAGATGTGGGAAGCCTGAAAATTCAGACACTAGAGCTGACCACTCACCCAAATACAAAGTGCAATAATTACTTTTACAATTCGAGATAGTTTGGAGATAGTATACTGCTGCAACTAGTAGTACGTACATGCCACGAGCTATCATAAAAAACTGGAACCAGAATAACTGGGCGACGAAGCTGGTGCTGAAGCGGCCATGAATAATACTCGCGTCAGCCCCACGCGAGCCCGCTGCCCAATTAAAAACGTACTCTTTCCACGATTTTTAGCTTAGAATATTGTATAATAAGCCAATAAAATACCCCACTTAACGCCCCGCGCGCGGGCCGCTGCCGATGAATTATGCACTCCTCACCCTCATTACTGAGTGCGAATTAAGTGCAAGAACTGCGATGGCGCTTACGACTCATTTGGAATTTCAATTTGTAGGAAATTTGATTTAAGAGTGCTACTGAATTGCTTTGCGTTGCACTGGGTTAAGAGTTCCTAGTCGTATTAAGAGTTACTTATTTCGAGCAGTCAAACTTCAATTTGGTGACCTTAGGTGAGACGGATGGCCAGTGGCTAACATTTTTGACGTTGACAGGAAAATCAGGAAAATTATAAAAATCACTTTTTATTTAGGTACCTATTGCACAGATATACACAACATTGCTTAGGTACTTGTACATTAATGTTTTTCATTTAAATTTCTCTATAGATAATACGAAAGAACTCTCACTTCAGTGGATAATATCTGTCTAAAATTCGCCATTCATAAATTATTAAAATATGATATTTATCAAAGGAGATCGTCAAAATGTACAGTAAGTACATTTTGTTCGTACCAGGAAACTCGAAAGATACGCAAGTCGCTTTCTCTGAGACGGGTAAGTACCTCTATGAATGTATTTCTAAATAGACTTTCGGCTTATGTCGGCGATCGCACGGTCGAAGTACAAGGGCGGTTTCTTTTAGCAAAAGTTAGAAGAAAGATAAAATAGGTAGGTATACCTAAATGAAATTGAATAGACAAGATATAGTGGTTAAATATCACCATAGAGTTATTTTCAACATAGCGTATAGTTGATTGAATCAGGCGTTACTTTGCAGAAGTCCATCTTCGTAACAGTTTTTCTGATGAATATCTAATGTAATTCAGTTTTTTTTTTAATTGTAAAATAGGCTTGCGCTTGGCCGCCAACTCGCCTGATGTTAACCGATGATGCGGCCTACGATGGATCACGCTTGCCTAGAAGAAATTCCGTTTCCACGTCTATTCAAGTACAATAAGAAATTAGGGATAAATTTCACTCTGTCGATATTTGATAATGAAGTTAATTTAATTAAGTTTAATTAAGCCTAACCTGAAATAAATATTAATTAGATAAAAGACAAAATTAACCTAACCTGATTTTTTATTATTATTATGAAATGCAATTTTTGGCAACCCCTTTCATTTGGTACCCATATCATGATGGTAGATAAAAAAAAAAACTACCATCTTGGGGCCAATCATGGAGGTGGATAAAAAACCTGGTTGGCCATCTTTGCAAGTCCGCCATATTGAATTTGGAATGACGTCATTTAGCTGACCATGCATTGTCATCCAAATTAAACGTGTGGACAAAATTTCAGCTCAACCGGTTGAGGATAACCACTGAAGTGAGATTTTATTCGGATAACTGGTCTAAAATTCAGTTGCAAGATTTGTCCCACACATACATACCTACTAACAGGGCAAAGTTAAATAAAAGCTTTAAATGTCTATCCGGTAATTCAACACCTATTCAATTAATTTCAAAATGGTAAAAGTAAAATCAGTTTTTGTCCAACTTCCAACTCCCCCAATGATGTGTAACCAAACGAAATATTAAAAACAACAATCAAACGATAGTTTGTTTTTACTTCAACCGTTTTGCCTCTAACAAGTGAGCCAGAGTAAACAAACCAGGCCCTTGTAAAGTAGTGTTTGGTTTTATCACTGCAAGCTGAGAACTTGTAAACACAAACCTTGTTCGGTATTAGTTGGCAGAATAAGAGACAGGGTTCTGTCACTTATTCGATTATTTTTCTAGATCAATATATCGGGTGTTAAGGAAACGGCCCCGAAGGCAAAACAATATTATTATTCTATCTTAACACAATTGAATACCAATAATAATTTGCCTTACATTTTGTTGTTTTAGTGTCGTATTTGTCGTTTAGAATGTTGCCAACCAGCAATGTAAAGAGTACAAACGTGCGCGCGGCGCACTGCGTCGCAGGTCGTCCGTTGAGCTCTAGCGTCAACTGATAGGTATTTTATTTTCAAAATTTATTTTTTACTTACATAATAATTATTGTTTTTTTTTTTTTTGTGATATTGTACCAGCTATCACGAGCACTATCGACAGCCTTCGTTTTCAAGAGTACTTGGTAAGTATAAAACAGCAATGGGAATGTTTTGTTTTGCAATCATTAAACAAAAACTCTCGCCCTTAATAGGCGAGAGTTTTTGTTTAACATATAAATTTGAATACATCTAATTTATTAAATAAGTAAACATATTTATTTCACTGCTCAAAGGAAAATGTCTATTTTATGCCCAAGGGCCGTACCGTCACATATTTTAAGCGATTTAGTTTATGTGACTGCGGAAAATCACACGAACGAGAACTTTAACCCGCCGAGATACGGTTTGCGGTCTCGCAACTTTTCGTAGCCACCTAAATTGAATCGCTTTAAACCTGTGAAGAACCAGAGTCACCGACATAGCTATTAATATCTGCAAGTTGAAGTGGCAATGGGCAGGTCACATCGCTCGAAGAACTGATAACCGATGAGGAAGAAAGGTTCTTGAGTGGAGACCGCGAACCGGAAGACGCAGCGTAGGTAGGCCTCCCACTAGATGGCCCGACGACATTGTGAGAGTCGCGGGCATCCAGTGGATGCAGATGGCAGGCTGTCGTTCAGTGTGGAGGTTAAAGGGGAAGGCCTATGTTCAGCAGTGGACGTCTTCTGGCTGATGATGATGAAACGGTTGAAGGTACGGCCCCAGGCTGTGCTGGACCCAAACATCATCCATGTGGAAAAAAGACCAAGAAAAAATTAATAGTTTCCTATCGTTTCAATACCATCGTACGGATCCCTGAAAAATGGTTACTCGTTGCGTTCCTATTACGAAGTGATGACAGGCATGAGAAAGATTGTTTCTGCCATAATAAGTTAAAAAAACTATTAGTGTGGTAAGGTTACGGCACATGTTCGATACTAAAGTTAAGACGATGGGAAACTTAAATTAGGACGATTAGGATGTCTATTTGGTGTGTGCTGGTATGTACTGTTATTTAATCTATTTTTAACAGAATATACCTATACCTATTTTATTTGATCTAGTAAAAAAATATTTTTTTAATTAAGTTTTACTGTATTTTAGAAAATGATATCTTTTCTTTATGTAGACTGTAATGTTATTAAAGCTCGGCAACAATTTTAAAAGTATATTCCTTCTTGTATTTTAGTCTTTTTAAGCCAACTATTTTAGGTACAATAAAAATGTTGTTGTCCCTTAAGGTAGTCTCCGAATGGGACGATGCCAACCTGGTCAGGTTCAATGCTGCTAAGACCCGGGGGTGTCTGTTTTTCGCCAAACGGACGCCATTCTAACTGGTTCCTACTTTCTGGGATGTACCTATCCATTACTACATTTACATTATTCTGATTACAGACCAGCTTGAACTTTTGGGCGTTGCTCTGTCTCCTACCCTCAACTTAGGCTCCTATATTGAAGACAAGCCTCAATTGGCTGCCAAAAAGCTGGTACCTATCGAAGATGCAACGGTACTTTACGTCGGAACAGTTTCTTTTACTGTACCAAGTACAAGTTCGGTCATGCATGGAGTACTACTCTCACCTTTGGGATGGATCAGCTAAGTATGCTTGTGGCGTTGTAGTCTATTGAAAAACGAATCCCTAGTTCAGGCTAGGCTTCTTAGTCTTAAGCATCAGTGCAAAGTTGCTAGTTTATGTAGTCTATATTATGCCTAAATTTATTTTAAGATGAGACAAGATAAGGCAGGTGCTGTATCTCATTCTAATAGATTTGCCCATCCATAAGTTGTTCACCTCAATAGCTCAGATTTTTTAAATCCTATACTGTACAATAGTTTGATATTCCATTTTATACGCATTCTATAGTAATTGTATTTTGTATTCAACCGGGTCTTTTGGTGTTGTTTTTGACTCCACCAAATGTCCGGGCTAGAGCCGAGAATTAAGCAACCCGGGTATTTCCCAAAACTGCGACCAGAACCACCGGAGGATGGGCAGAAGCGTCCTAATAGTACACGTTGAACGTACTGCGATCCCCAAGCCGCCTGCCAAGCGTGGGGATTATGGCAACACTCTTCTTCATGAGGGAGGCCGTGTCCAACAGTGGACGTTAATTGGCTGATGATGTGATGTGATGATGTGAAGGAATTATAACAAAAATTCAGGCCAAATTAAGAACCTCTCCTCCTGAGGTCAGTTAAAAACCAGTATAATTTTTAAAATGCTAAGCTAAGTATTGAATACTTAAGCAGAGCTAGTCGTAGTTGCCTGAATTGCGGTCTTTTGCTAAAACAATTTCTTTAAAAGCCCTTAATATCTTTTTAAGAGTTCTTATCGCTAAAGGGGTAATAAACAAGTTGCCTCGCGACATTACTTAGGAAAAAAGTAAAACCACGGAGTTTACCTACCTACTTGTTTCGAAAAGACGGTGGTCGCCCGCCAGATAAGGGTAGATTTGCGGCTGGGCCATTAACAAATTACCTTTGTGAAAAGGGCTGAAGAATGTGTGCTAATTTTACCGATTTGTAAGGGAATATAAAAGAATATGAATATAACATTTTGTCGAATTATCTATTCTATATCTTCTATACAC
The DNA here is from genome assembly GCA_949125355.1 of Agriopis leucophaearia. Taxonomy (NCBI): domain Eukaryota; kingdom Metazoa; phylum Arthropoda; class Insecta; order Lepidoptera; family Geometridae; genus Agriopis; species Agriopis leucophaearia. The sequence continues at coordinate 8,654,685 of OX421262.1, forward strand.
ATAATATAAACATAGAGAAAAAAAAATGTAATTGCAAGATATCAAAAAAAAAAAAAAAAAACACAAGACGTCTTAAAATTAGCAACTGACAGTTAAGACAGTTTTAGAATTTTTGTCTGTTCGTTTGTCCACGCAAATCTCCTAAACCACTGGACGGATTAAAATTCGGTTTTCACGAATATGCTTAGCTATGATCAGATTGAAGTATAAGCTATTTGCGCAAGGGCTGGATTAAAGGAGGAAAAAGGTTTGAAAGTTTATATGAAAATCTACACGTACAAAGTTGAGGGTAACATCACTAGTATTATAATAATAGGCTTGCGTTTGTCCATCATCTTGCCCGATGTTAGGCGATGATGCGGTCTACGATAAAGCACACTTGCTTAGAAGAATCCGATGCACACGAGACATTTTATAATCGGGAACACAATCATCCAATTTCGGTTGTAATTTATCAATATCTTTGAATTTGTTTTGAAATAATCTATATACAGGACTGAAATTTTTAACCGCACCCGTCGGTACTCAAAATGTTGTACTCTAATTACTGGAGATAGCAAATTTTACTCAAAGGAATCATTCGTGTATTTTTTTAATGAAAAAATCTGCATTCAAATGTTTTCGAAAACTCGCTTGCCACGCTCGTTAAGCGAACCGGCTAAAATTCATGAAAGTAGGTACTACTATGGCATCAATTCATAGGGTCAAAAGGTTGAAATCTCTCTAACAAACATGGTAAATTAAAAGAAAGGAAAATTACAATATTTTCTGATTTTAGCCAGTTCGATTACCGAGTGTGGCAACCGAGTTTTCGATTATTTTTGAACGCATATTTATTTCTTTTAAAAAACTTAAGGGATGTTTCCTTTGAGTAAAATTTGCTATCTCCAGTATTTAGAGTACTTATCCTCTGGACGTGGTAGTTCCGTATTTATAATTATAAACATTACAATATACGCTACAACATATAAGTAGGAAGTTACCGCAAGTACGAGTATGGGTCGCGTGCCCAACTGCGATTATATAAAAATGAAGACGGACATTTTATATACCACTCACTAGACAATAAACAAGTAGGGTACTCATGCCGTAGTCTTATTTTTGTTGTTATCAAGCTGCGATTACACTGTTGAGTGCAAACATTATGAAAATTTGTAGTATGTTACGTATGGCCATATTAAGTAAACCGCATTTTGACCCCGCTGTATGATATACATTGATTACCGTACCTATAAGTATATCTACTGTATGTATATTTCACAGGACAGGTATTATTTATGGGACAGGCCCGGTGGCTCAGTTGGTAGTGAACCTAACTTCTGTGCTTGGGGGCGTGGGTTCGATTCCCATCTAGGACAAACATTTGTTTGATGAACATTTGTGTTTGTTCTGTCTGGGTATGGTATTACAAGCTTTGCTTAGTTTGGGGTCAGATGACCATGTGTGCAATAATGTCCCAGATATTTATTTATTTATTTATTTATAGTATAAAACACCATAGTTTTATCCGCTTTTTATTGATTAATATGATTGCGTTTGACTGTCACCTTGTCCGTAATATTATCCGAAGATGCCGTCTAAGATGGAGCACGCTTGCCTAAGAGAAACCGAAGACAGATTGTTACTTATCTGGGAACACCCATTCAGGTAGAAGATTCCATAGACTTAGCGGTTTGCACAATATAATTAGTCTAGTTAGGCTACGGACTAGATTCTTTTGTTTGCAGCTACACTGTTCTATTTTTCAATATTTGATCAAAATGAGACATACCTCGTCTTCTTGACATTTCTGAATTTTATCTACAGAAAAATTTATATCGTAACAAATATGTAAAAAACTCTACAACTATTTATCACTCTTAGTAAACTTTTTTTTTTTCTTATTTTTAATTTATTTAATAACAAAAAATTTACAATGTTTCACATCATACGTTGCCTTAAAACCTAATTAAGGTTTGACTAGACAACTTGTTCTCGCCATTTACAAATTTATATTTTATATTTATATTCTTCTTTCACTGTATGAACAACCAACCTTAACTGACCACGCAAATAGCTTCACAGTTCTACATAGGTATTATTATTGCATAACTCCTGAGATTTATGATAACTGCTTGAGCCAGTAAGCTCTCACGATCTCCAGTAATGCTCAGTGTATCTACCTGTTAAATGTATGGCCTAGGTTAGGAGCTTAATAAACAGGATGTGGCGTAAAGAGTAAGTAACCCTTCATGTGGTCGCAGGAACATCTGACTATGAACCGAATGAAATTTTATGTTGGTAATATTATTTTAAAGGATAGATCTGAAAACTGAAGAAAAAAACTCGCAAGAATAGTATATTTTTAATAAAATTGGTTTAAAAAATCTATTTAGTATTTTTTTATTTTCAAGATTTTACGTTTATTGTGCGAGAAAGATGGATGTGGAATTTTTCTGCTTAGATATAAGTTAAATTGTTTCGAGTTACTGATATCTTCGAAATGTTTACTGATGAGTTATTTACTTGTATTTTAATGATTATAATGACCAAGAATTCGAAATGATCGAATGTATGAGACTTTTACAACACACAAATGCTCATCATTTTCGGAACAGTCTTGATGTCCCCACCAACGTGTTAAAGGTTTTAACTAATTAGCCACACCTGTAGGCAGATAATCATAGTAAATCTTAACAGCTTATGAAATAGATGTTATGGATATCTTATACTTTATCAGTCTCACATCACTGCTGAACAAGGCCTCCCTCTTAGAGAGGGGTGTTGCCATAATACCCACACTTGGCACTCTTGGCAGGCTCCTTGGGATCGCAGTACGTTCACCGTGTATTAATAGGATGCTGCTGTCCATCCTTCGGTGGTTCTGTTCGCAGTCTTAGGACATACCGGTTTTACCGGGTACCCGGGGTTTAACATATAGGTACCTTGTTTGTAGTCATTGAAGTATAACTTTCATTCATGTGAATAAACTTCGTATTCACAGAATTTAAAATGACTAAACTTGGTCCAAGTATAGTATTATTTGCTTGTAAAGCAAATAATACTATTTGTAGCATTATTTGTAATAACATTGCACAAAGCCGAATGAAAACACGAATTTTGATCACTTCCGCTAGATTTTTAACCGACTTTCAAAAAGGAGGAGGTTCTCAAATAGACTTTTTTATGTTTGTTACCTCGGAACTTTCGACTGGGTGAATCGATTTTGATGATTCTTTTTTTATTTAAAAGCTAGTGCTTCCCGTGTGGTCCGATTTGGCCCAGTTCTGTCATTTTAATGAAGTCAGTTTTTTATATTAGTGATTATTGAACTTATCTGTAGCAGGTACCCGATATTATACTTCGGTGAAATATTAAAAGAAAATTTATTCATTCAGCTTTTACTATAATGTTATTGCAGCTGCCAGAGCAAATAAACGAATAGAAATATTGTAAAGACTGTTGTTGATGCTTATTTAGTTTGGAAACTTAACTTCAAAATTAAGTTAAAAAAAAAAATCTTTTTACGCAACCAAAGTCAGCATTGCGGCTATACAAACCACAACATCGGTCTGTAGGTACATGCAATATAATTTAAACTAACTTTAAAAGCAGGGACTGTGAAAAATTAATATACTTTTAAAGAACGCGCCTGTCCAGATTAGAGTGTACCAGCCACAGCCTCCTGTGGCCGGAAAGGAAGATTTACCCAAATTTAGAGCAAGAGTTAAATTTTTTAATATTTAAATGCAGCCTGGCGAGTTGGATCCAAGGGTAGCTCTAGATATTATTTATTTGACGTTTATACATGATGTTACGTTTTAGTTTGTGGTTTGAAACATTGGAATATAATGTTTTGGTATTATTTCAATTATAAATAAAAAAAATGAGGGCAAATGCCTTTATTAACTAAACAAAACACAAGCTAACACGAACACTATATACAAAAAAAGTGAGATTTCCCATAGACCGTTGAAGTTCTAGACAATCGAAATGCTCAAGCTCACTATCAGTTGGCAACGTACCCAGCGTATTTCAAATAAGTAATCATGCCAGTAATAATTTTTGTATATTCACTATTTATTACTACGTAAATTACTGGGCATAAAGAGAAATGTCAGGGTGATGAGCGCAGCGCATTTTTTAAAATTAATAAATCTCATCTATGTATTTTTGTTTGTTTGTATTTATGTTTGACGTTGTATGTTATGTTAATTTTTAATTCTCAATGACCTTTTTACAATATATTTCTGTAATTTTATGTCCGAATGTTATGTCCGAGTCCAAGGATACTTGAAAATAAATAATAAGGTATTTAAAAATTGCCACGCAGGGTTTTGAACTGCTGACGTTCTAAATTCTGGGTCGCACTGAACTGTTACAGGCAAGCGTGTAGCTTACCATCAGGCAAGCGACTGGCTCATCTCGTTACTCAGTTGCATAAAATGAGTCAGCCAATTGCGAGTCGGGCTCGCGCACTAAAGGTTCCGTATCACCACATAAAATTATATAGTTAACTAATAAAGTACAAAAAAGTAATGGAAAAGACAACATCACGCCCAAGTGGTCACCCATCCAAGTACCGACCGCGCCCGACGTTGCTTAACTTTGGGAACAGAAATTTGTCACCCACTCGCAATTGGCCAGTATTTGTTTTACTTTAGAGGGTGTACTACAATCATGCCAAGTTTGACGCTTGTAAGTATTACCGTTTTTACACAAGAGAAAATACGTAAAATACGATTTAAAGAAACGTTTGTTTAGGACTTTCTTTATAGTTATTATTACTTTTTGTCTTAATTATATTAGCCAATGAGCTGTAACATTACATATTCTGTAAAAAACAACTGGCTATATGTTACGATTCAAAAGATACAGCCGTTCGAAGGTACGACGGACAGACAGACAGACATACAGTGTATTTGTAGTTATAGGGTTCCTTTTATACGCTTTGGGTATGGAACCCTAAAACACAATGAATATTAAACGAATAAATTACCACATAGTTATTTCCCCACCACCACCGTGGCTGTGACGTCACGTCCGCAGACAGCGCAGGCGCACGCTCGCGCCGGAAACCGGAAACTGCGGTGCGGCGCACAATCTGGAGTCACCGGGAAACACTGAATCAACTGCAACCAGCCACTGTTTTATACATGAAACAGTTAAACAGAAATGCTCACATTTTGTATAATCATTCGATGAATGAACATACCAAATTACGCAATTATAACTTTTTACTTACTCGTAATGTCGTATCAATTTTATACCGCGGTTACTATCCACTGTCTTACTGTCCTACCTTTTTGACAAGCTATAATAACTGAAAAACTATCATGTACGTAAATTTTAACTTACTCTTAATGTCGTATGAATTTTAAACTTTGCAAGGATGTTTAATCGGAATAAAAATATTATAATAATTTGATTATCTATACTAATATTATAAAGAGGAAAGATTTGATTGTTTGTTTTTTTCTTTGTTTGCATTGAATAGGCTCCGAAACTACTGAACCGATTTGAAAAATTCTTTCACTGTTGGGAAGCTACACTATCTCCGGATGACATAGGCTATATTATATTTTGTAGCGAGGCCGAAGGCCGAGCTTACACCCGTGCGAAGTCGAGGCGGGCGGCTAGTATAATATAAAAATTAACTGGTGTTGTTTGTCTCGCTAATACTCGAGAATGGTTGGACTGATTTGGCTAATTTTGATCTTGAAATATTTGTCTTGAAGTTCAGGGAAGGTTTCAACGGTGAGTAAACGGCAGGACCGATTTGAATGAAATTTTATGTTCCTGGAGCGGGTCATAGTAGCGAGGCCGACTGCCGAGCTCTACGCGTATGAAGTAGCGGGTATCAGCTAGCATAATAATAAAAAAGAAAATAAGTTTTTTTATTTTATTTATTTCATTCAAAACTAACTGTAGCGTTAAGAGATCATCAGATAGTGAACGGTCTATGAGTTAATATTTTATTAACTGTCACAGAATACCTACCTACGATACATTTGCAAATGTAACACATCCAAAGTTATCCGCCATAGAAAACTTATACCCACATAGATGTATTTTCTTCAAACAGAGACGGATATTCGTTTGCAGGTCTCGCTCTTGCGGGACACATGTCGAAACTTCTCTCCGAACTCCGAAGAGTAAAGCCTTGTTGGCACAGAACTGGTGTTAAAGAGAGACAACTCTAATAATAATCAGTTTAGAAAAGCAATTTCATAGCATGGTAATAAAATATACGCAATTTAGTTTACTTGGATGACAAATTTTTTCAAGCTATTTTGATTTAAAGACCAAAGTGCTGAACCGACTTTGATGAAATTAAATAAATAAATAATAATAAATAAATATCTGGGACATTATTGCACACATGGTCATCTGACCCCAAACTAAGCAAAGCTTGTAATATGGCAGCCAGAAACTGATATACATACATACATATATATTTTTAAATACATACTTAAATAGATATTAACACCCAGACATAGAACAAACACAAATGTTCATCACACAAATGTTTGTCCTAGATGGGAATCGAACCCACACTCCCAAGCGCAGGAAGTAGGTTCACTACCAACTGAGCCACCGGGGCAGTCTTTATTAATTAATTTGAATGAATTTGAAAGTAGTATAATACCCTTTCAAATAAAAATAATTTACCAAATCGGCTTATAAATGACGGAGTTGACGGAAGGAACAGAAAAAAAAAAACAACCAAATAGGAGAACGCCACCTTTTTTGAAGTCGGTTAAAAAACACAATTTTGACGCGGTACCGCTTACTAATTCTATTTTCAAAAAGGAAAATATATAAAATCTAAAAAGAAAAAAAATCATAGAAGGAAGAATAAACATGGATGAAATAAAATAGAGACTTCATTTCAAATGAACGGATTTTAACAATCTTGAAAGAGAGTATTATGTTTCTTGATGTATTAAAGCTAAAAATACATTGTTAATAATACTCGGGAGTGCTATAAAAGAAAGCATGGAGGATTTATAACGTGCAAGAACTTTTTGCTTGAATATTATTGTTTTCCAAAAAAAAAAACATCTGACTTCGCGGGAAGTTCAATTAACCGGATACATGTCATAGTTTTCCACCCAGATCTAAAATTTTCTTCAATTTTAAATGGGAACATACTCCAAAACCTATTCATTAAAAGGGCACATTAAAATCTATTCACAATTAGCGAATTTAATTACCGCATGACATACACACAAAAAACAATTGATTAGAACCTCCTTTTTGAAGTCCGAAGAAGAGAGCAAAAAGGTCAAAACCAGTTAGAAATGACACCAGATATTGAGAAAAACAGTGTAGTAATTTTTATAAAGTTATACATCTATTCAGTTTTAAAATCTGTGTGTGTTGGGAACGCCGACCGCTCCGGGTACCATGTCTTCATAATTTCATAAAACCCGAAAAGCTTTTATTTTAATTGTCATATTTAAACTCGAGAGTAGGCACATAGTAACTGTAATTTTCTTCGAAGTTTTAGTACCTTGTGTGTTGTTTGCATTTTAATTAAATGGTAGAATTTTTCATTTAAATAAATTTACTATTGCCAAGTCAAGTGCGAGTCAGTGACAAATTTCTGTTCACCACCAAGTTAACTAACGTCGGGCGCGGTCTGACTTGGATGGGTGACCGCTTGGGCGTGAGGTTGTCTTTTTGGACTACTTTTTAGGGTTCTGTACCCAAAGGGTAAAACGGGACCCTAAAAAGTAGTCCAGTAGTCGTCTGTACGTCTGTCCGTCTGTCACCAGGCTGTATCTCATGAACCGTGATAGTAAGACAATTGAAATTTTCACAGGTGATGTATTTCTCTTGCCGCTATAACAACAAATAAAAAATAAAAAAAATACATAAATATTTATGGATGCTCCCATATAACAAATGTGATTTTTTTGCTCGTTTTTGCTCGATATTGATAACGGCAACAGGTAGACACTTGAAATATTCACTTTATCATATCTTCACTTTAAAAATAAATAACTAAATTAAAATAAAACAAATATTTAACGGGGGCTCCCATACAACAAACGTGATTTTTTGCCGTTTTTTAGATAATGGTACGGAACCCTTCGTGCGCGAGTCCGACTAACACTTGGCCAGCTATTGGATTTTGTGGTGATATACGGAACCTTTACTTACACACCGGTTTATTTTATGAACATATATAACGTACTGAGCAGTCCAATTTGATTATTCTTTTTAGGGTTCCGTACCCAAAGGGTGTATAGGGGTAGGGGTAGGGATATAGGGGTGTATTACTAAGCACACACTATCTGTCTGTCCGTCCTACCTTTTAACGTATCTTTGGAACTGTAATAGATAGCTAGTTTTTTTTACAGAATATGTAATGTTACGACGGATTAACTAAGAAATAATAATAAGACAAATAAAGTTCTGGTAACAATAATTTTGGCATACGAGTAAATAATGTAACATGTTTAATTAGTTTATGAAAAATTAGCACTACTTCTATGATTTAGTCCTTTTTTGAGAATAGAACAGAAACCTTTTTGGTAGTAGGTCTGTGTTTTTGGGAGGTACGTCTTACACGCCATTCAAAGTCAAAAAGTACGACCCGCTTCACGTCATTATTATCATTTTTGTTAGCCAAAAATCTACGCAGTTTGCAGAATATAAAATTTTACTAAACAATAAATTCTTTATTACTTGATCGTATTGCTGAAAATGTGGTCCTTTACCCGACAAGCAGTAATATTTGCACTCAAACGCCACATTTACGCGTCTAAAAAGTTGTACCACGAAAAATCACCTACACCTACAACAGCTACGGAAAACCCTTGTTTCAATCCATTTTGTTTGGAACCAATCGAACATGAGAGTCACACCATCAAGAGACACGACAACACCAAACGTCAAAGACTTTACGAATTCGGTCTGTATGTAGCTGCTTGCATGCCAAAATGGGTGCAGAAGGTTCAAATGCAGCACACTGATGAATTGGAGATATTAGTCGCCCCAGATGGCCTTTTCCAAGTCCTTAGCTTCATGTGCTATCACCAGAATGCTTGTTTCAATGCTTGCTCAGCAGTTACTGCTATTGACGTCCCAAGCAGAGCGTACAGATTTGAAGTCGTCTACTGCTTGAATAGCTTGAGGTATGGAGAGCGTGCTAGGGTGAAAACGTATACTGATGAGCTGACGCCATTGCATTCTTCATACCCACTTTGGTTTGTCAGTAAATATTTTGAACGCGAAGTGTATGACATGTTTGGAATCATATTCAGTCATCACCCGGACTTGAGAAGGATCCTCACGGATTATGGCTTCACTGGACATCCTTTGAGGAAGGATTTTCCTTTGGTTGGCTACACAGAAGTTCGGTATGATGACGGATTAAAGAAAATTGTCTACGAGCCTGTGGAGTATGCACAGGAGATGCGTAAGTACCACCTGGAGTCTCCTTGGAATTATTATAATAACTTCCATGAGGGTTACAATGATCCAATGCCACCATCAAAGTAAGATATTATTTTTCAATTCATGATACTGTGAAATGAATATTTGAATTATAAAACATAAATATTAACAAAATATTACTACTTTGTGTTATTCTTCTTCTTAGTCGTTAGCGCTCTAGGTAAGGTAGTCCTGGTCATCAGTTCGGGTTATGGCTCACTTCACAATTTGTAAAGTCATTCTTCGCGTTTTTTTTTTTCACGAATCCATTCTTCGCGTATCGCGTACTTTCTCGTGCATACGTTCATGGGACTGTAAAGTGCAGCCTATATTTGGTCGGTCCACGAATCTGCAGCCGAGGTATCTGCAGCATGGCCTTGTGAATCTTACCCTACAGTCTTGTCTTACAGTCAGTGTTAATAATGCTTACGTGGTAATCGAGGGTATACAATTTCTACTTAAGATGATAAAATTCAAATTAACAGGTTAAGACTTTTTCTGACCCCACTCCAGATGACGGTCTCGCTAACGCTTCAATTATTAACTTTCTAATTTAAATCCGGATTTTACTGTATAATTACTCTATCTCCATTTCATTTTGTTAGCTTATTTTGTAACGGATTAATATATATTTGATGGCAATGGTATGAATCAGATTATCATTTTATAATAAATCTTATTAAAAACACTTTGGATTGTTTTACTCCGAGAAAAAAAATATAGGTATGACTCAATTATTCTCTTTTTTGAGTACACCATTTTTGTTCCACAGCAGTGGAACTAAAATGGTTGGTTCTTATATCTAGCAAGGTAAAAGTCACCCCAAACTTACCTATATAAATATAACTAATAACTAGCTGCTGTCCGCGACTTCGTACGCGTAAACTTTCATATAAATTATCAACTCCCTTTTGCTGCATTACTTCGGCCTTTTTGCAAAATTCTTAACACATAAAGAATCTTCTTGCCAAATTTCAGCGGCGTAGGTCAAGTACTTTTTGAGATTTCTTGATGTCGGTCAGGGAGTGAGTGGTATATAACTTTTTTTGTATATTATACGAGCTGTCTCCCGCGACTTCGTACGCGTAGACTATCATCTGACCTTCACAATTTTGCCCTTTAGCCCTTTTCATAAATCCTTTTAAGCGAATCTCTACATCCCATAAGAAATCTACCTGCCAAATTTTTGCTTCAAAGACAAATTTTCAACACAATATTCAAACCCATTTTCTTTTCTTTAATCCGTCCTTTTATAAAATCTAAAAAACGGTGTTTATTCTTTGAATACCAATTCTTATATCCCTAACAACAAAAAACATAGGACTTTCATGTTAACTTTTAATGTCCATTTTAATTTGGCCCTTTCGCTTTCTTAAAAAGCTAAGCAAAACATGACAATGTAATTTTATACAGTAATGTGGAAACACTATTCGTCAATAAAATACCTATTTACTTGGGTTCATAAATATAATCTTATCTACTTTTATGAAGTTCAAGAAGTTTCCGATACTTTCATTAAACTTTGAAATTCCGCTGTATGTTTACATAAACAAACACTACAAAGGACAGTTTTTAAACCGCAATAAATACTCTAAAACGGCTCTAAGCCTAAGCAGAATTGGTGCCAAAACGTACCAAATTCTAGATGAATCAGTTCAATCAGCGGACATCTGCGTAAGAATAACGGCGTGGCGGAGGGTTGAATGAACAATCGCTCAGTGTGTGCCGCGCTCCCGACTCCATCGTCCGCTCGCTCCCACGGGGCGCCAAACTTTGCGGGAACTTTGACGCCACTGACACGATACCGGATAAGTTTTTTAATGGAATGTTGATGCTGATGTAACAGGTTAGTGTGTGAATATTTAAGGCTTTAGTCTAAGAAACTAATAGGACAGAAACACTTTTAGTTCAGTTCTGTTATCCTCATAAACTTTAGACGTTTTTGTTGAAAAGTCACAAATCTTGCAACAACCAAAAACTTACTAATACTATCACCGGCTTTTTTCATTGCAGTATATTAGACAAAGTCAGCAATATTACAGCTGTCATTTATAACCTTACAAATCGACATCATGTTTGTTTATATCACTTAAAATTATTTGTAACTTTTAAAATCTTGTAGTTGTGACGTCACTGTAAAAGTTATATATTAACTTAATAAATTTTTGTTTAATTTTAAGTTATTAGAAGCCAAAATTAATGATTCAGTTTTTACTGTTATTTATTATTTTGAGCAACGCCATAATAATCATAACAGTTTCATGTTTACTTAGTTATTATTTTATTTGTTTTGACATGAATGTGTAGGTGGTAAATATATTTATGAATTTGAGATAACAATTGTTGAAACACATGCCCATACATTGGACTGCCCCGGTGGCTCAGTTGGTAGTGAACCTACTTTCTGCGCTTGGGGGCGTGGGTTCGATTCCCATCTAGGACAAACATTTGTGTGATGAACATTTGTGTTTGTTCTATGTCTGGGTGTTAATATCTATTTATGTATGTATTTAAAAATATATATGTATGAAATGTATGTATGTCAGTTTCTGGCAGCCATATTACAAGCTTTGCTTAGTTTGGGGTCAGATGACAATGTGTGCAATAATGTCCCAGATATTTATTATTATATATTATTATTTACATGCGTTATCATTCTAAACGTAATGACAATAAATAATTTATAAAATGTTTACATTACTTTAAATTATTATTACTTATAAAAAGCTTACAAGTTAGTACAAGTAGCATTTAATAAACTTAATATTAAGTGTCTCTTGTACTTAAATACCCCCCAAACCCCTCTACCCCTCTCTATGAGGGAGGCCTCTGTCCAACAGTGGACGTTAATTGGCTGATGATGTGATGTGTGTGTGTGTGTGTACTTAAATAAGTATTTTTTTTCATTTTTAGTTACTTTAAAAATTGCAATATGTCTATCAAATAATTTGTTAACATGTTAATTAGCACTTCATAGATAGAGCAAAAAACCTATTATAAAAATAAGTAAGTACTCTTACTAGTAAATAACTTATGTAACTTTTGATTTCACAAAAATTTATCAATAAAAGTTTAATAATCATCGTTATTCCGTGGGAATAAAAGTTTATACTGTACTGAATGGGTGTACCCCGATAGTTACAATCTGGGTGTCTCCAAATTACGAGTGAATCGGTTTCTTCTAGAGAAGCGTGCTCCATCTAAGACCGCATCATGGCTTAACATCAGGCGAGTTGGCGGTCAAACGCAAGCCAATAAATGAATAAAAAAAAGTCTACATTAGATACGTGTACGCTTACGTTATGGGTTATAGATTTTATGTACCATAAAACTACAATATTTAATGTCGATGACTGTACACGTACATTCTTCTCAACAATGACCACTAAGCATGCAGTTATCGTAGCTCCAAATATATTTCAAAGCAATATTGAAAGCTATAACTAAAAAATTTTAGGTATACGTCACCAATAAATTTGTCCCAGGAACCATTTTCCCACTATAAAAGTTTAATCATAAAGAAATAAAGCTTTGCGACGCGGTAGAGCAAAGTGTTGTTCTCGAGTAGAGTATAGAGGTGTTAATAAAGTTGATTGAGTATATCCTTCCTTTCTTTTCGAGGGGTTTCTCAATTGATTGTTGTTAGAATTATCAGTAGCCAATTATCACCCCTACACTAACTACGGGTTGTTGCGTTTCCGACTACGGAACTTAGAAAAAGGAAAAGGGAGAATATTTGACACGGGTCATTCCTTTTTTGAAAAAAATATTGTAGATCAGATAGAAACTCTTTATTCTGAGCACCATTACTAAAAGTTACAGATAAATAAGTATAAGAGCTCCACCACCGCAATTGGCCACGCCACAATTGGCGGCCTTATCGTTAAAAGTGATCTCTTGCAGTCAACCATTGGATAGATAGAATTTACGTATAGGTTAGACGGGGAATGTAAAATAAACTCTTATAAACATTTTTACTTATACCTTATATAAATACTAACATAATATGATATACAGATAATAAAGGTAAAGATTAAGATTTAGTTTATCATTATCATTATTCCAGCTATAGGACGTCCACTGCTGGACATAGGCCTCCCCCATCAATCTCCAAAAGGACCAGTTGGAAGCGGCCTGCATCCAGCGTTTCCCTGTGATCTCTTTTAGATCACGTCTGTCAATCTTGTGGTCATTTAGTTTCTAGGTCTATATTAATTTTGTTCAGGTATAAAATAGTAACATCTGCTTTCTTACAGGAACTTAATATTTTTCCGAAACATAAAAGTTTCAGACCACCATCTTTTTGCAAAAAAATACTTTGATTCATTGCTTTGTTGCTGGATGAAAGAGAAACAAACACTTTTGAATTTATAATATTAGTGTGAAATACGATAATTATTTCTAAAATAATGTTCTGTAAAAAGTTTGTTCACGTTCAAATTATGATATAGAAAAGCTCCAAAAAATACGAAAATCTATTCCAAACTTTCGCATGTTGGGAAAGCCGAAAAAAACGGCTCCTGATCCTATTACCCAGTTTCTGTTTTTTCACCCGACTGCTCAAAAAGAAAGGTAATGTTTTCCTTGACTTGGCTTGAGCAATTATTATGTGTGACGTGTCGTTAGATTCGTCTTCATGCCTAGAGTGTCATAGGCTGCATTTTACAGTCAAGTATTTATCTTGTTTTTCTTTACTAACCTACTAGCTGCGCCCTGTGGTTTCACCCGCGGGGATTACTCTAACATCAGCTGTCTGCCAGTGAAAGTCCCGTAAACATCGGTCCCACCGTTTAGGAGTCCATAGGTAACATACATACACACACATCTCGCTTTAAATATACTTATGGATAGATTAATTTTCCATCTTGTTTTAGATAAAAAAATATATGATACTGAGTGACGAGACGAGCAAAGTCGTTCGCCTGATGGCTCTTCACGCTTGCCCATAACAGCTCAACGCCACTCGGAATTTTGAATTTCAACAGTTCAAAACCCTAGATGGCAATGCACTGCGCTCGTCACCCCGAGATATAATATGTGTGCCCTGTAATTTCGCTGGAAACATTGCCCTTCAATGCGGAACGCAGTAGTGTTTGCACACTACTGCTTGGCGGTTGAATAACTGGCAAAGGTGTGGTACTTCCCCAGGCGGACCCCTGCAAAGAGTCCTACCACTATAAAAGTGACCAGGTACTTATCTCTAACCTGTGAAGAAATTGAAATATGAGCTACTTATCCACTTAAAAATACTTTATGCAGCTAAGCATTGCTGCGTTAAGATTCCATTGTGAAGAATTAATTTACATCTTCATTGATGAAAGGAAAGATTAAGGGGACGTTTTTTAAATTATTCCCTCTTGGAAGGTTTTTAATATTTATAATAGTTATTATAAATATTTTTACATGCATTTAACCATTCAGTTATAATGCGAATGTTTCTTCTGCAGTAAATACTTAAAATATTAATATGACTAAATGCAATACTATAAGATATTGCAAATCAAGTCAAGTATAAATGTTTGGGCAATAGTTAGAAGTTTGCCTGTTGTCCGGTATGAAATTTCCGACGGCGCGGCGGCGGCGCTACAAACTTTGTTCCATGGGTAACTTACTCCGGTTTCATCTGAACTAAGTAACTCAAGTCCAAGACAATGTACATCAAAGCGAACTCCATGAATTATTATACGAGTATCAGCAAGTCGAGGGAAGACTATTCATTTGTATCGGTATACCATGCTAAAGTAAATTTACAAGAATTTACATTAGTAGTTTTTTTAAGCTGTTCTATCATTAGTGTATATGATTTGTGGTGTGAACAATGAAGAGTTTATTTATCTATCTATATTATACGTATATGTTTATAATTATAGGCTTTGATTGACCAGCACAATTTTTCCATGTTGCCTGTATAAAAAGGCAGGGATTATTTAATCATCCCTCGAGCCAGCTGTCATTATATCAAAAACATTTTACCTGTTTCAGCCCTTATTTTATTATAATCTCTTCTCTTCCACACTCGTATGCAGATACATACCATGCAGAGAGATTTTAATGTAATATTAAACAAAATCTATTTTGTTTGTTTTATAATAAAAAGCTGGTTTGACTAAGAATTTATTCAGGACAGCTTGTTAGTAGATACCCTGTTTCTTAAATGGGTGCATAAAATTGAAAAAAAAAACGTTAAAGTGAAAAACGTATTGAATAAGTTATTGTTAAAATCATATGAAACAAAAATGGCATGGTGGAGGAATGTAGGCGACTATTGTGCATTTTTTAGCAAATGTTTGCTAACCTCTATATGTGCCTAATGATTTAAAATATTTACTTAAACTACAGGTATTATCTGTGTGTAAAAAAACGCTAAAGATCAAACAATGGAGTCACGAAAACCTATAACACAATATTATGATAGCGATATTCCGATTATTGCGAAGCTAAAGTGACGTACTAGAAACATTTAGTTGTATCGCTTCATCGAACCAAACGTATGATATTCCTCAAACATTTTGCCGCGCGGAAAAGTAGTTACCGGTGCGCGATCACATCCGTACTCATTTTGCACGCTTTCCGAACTCTTGTCACTGTGTTAAGATACATAAACGAGCATTTTTTTTCTCATATAGAGAAGAAAATACTCATAGCGTCGCATCGTTATCGATACATCGGAGCATCGGAACATCGGGTATCGGAAGGGACCAAACATCGCTCCTTGCGACATGCCGCTATTCCACACGCGTCATGATTTCATTTCAGCATACAAAATGGCTATCTATATTGTTATCATGATCGGCATATCAAACCGCTCATTTGATGCTGATGTATCGAATAATCGTTTCAGAAAAGAAGGCACCTACAAGGTTGAAAACTCAGTTTAGTAGTTTACGAAGCTAACGGAAGAAAACAGATATCCCAACAAGATTGACATAAAAATAAATGATATTCTCCCGAAAAGGACCACCGGTTCTCGTACGATCACCGAAGTTAAGCAACGTCGGGCGCGGTAACGTTGGCTTTCGTACTACTTTTTTGTATTTCATTATTTTACAATTCTTGTGGTGGTATGGGACCTCAGTGTCGAGTCCAATTCGCACTTGGCCGGTTCTTTTAATTATAATTTTAATATGTAATAAATATAATTTTAAGCGTGACCAAAATGCTGGCGTGTCTCCGGCTTTACGCATAAGCATTGTCATTCAGCGTGGTGCCAGCATGCTGGGTACGCTGCCAACCGATATGGGTAGTCTAACTGTTTTTGTAGTATTAGTGTTAGCTTGTATTTTGTTATGTTAAAAAAGACACTTGCCGTTTTAAAGATATACATAAATTGTTGCGTTATTTTATTTTAACACAATCTTTAGACCTATAGTTGGCAGATTCAGGGTGGATTTTAATATAATCTGATATTTTCTGGGTAAATAATATGTTAATGTATCTTGGTTCCAGACTCTCCTGCCTATCCGGGGCTCTAGCGCCTGAATATCGAAGGCGTGATAAGAAATATGCAGAAGCGTTGGTGGTCGATATCTATGGCAATTTTTATGCTTGGGCTAGACTCTAAGCTTGTTGGTAAGAAATATTCAAAATATACCAAAGCTATTTAAAACCCCGTTCACATTACAGATACGTAAATGCATTCTAACCACTTATTTTATTTTAATATTGCCTTTGTTTCAATTGCCCAAGACCTCATTTGTTAAATCGAAAACAGTTTCGTCTCTCCCGCATGCTCCAAATGCGTCTGTAATATGACATACGCGAGAATACCAGGTCACAATGAATATAGAGAATTTGAGATGGTTTCTTAAAAACAGTGAAATACCACCGTGTAGTATAAGTTGACACCGCTTTATGCTTAATATTCTGAAAACCCGTACGAAGCGCTTTGATTTCACCTTTATAGTGCGAACTGCTAGTTTGTGGAATGCGCTGCCTGAATGAGTGTTCCCTGATAGTTACATCTAGGTGTCTTCAAATCAAGAGTGAAATCGGTTTCTTCTAGACCACCGAGCTCTACCGTAGACCGCATCATCGCTTTACGTCACGCGAGTTCGCGACTATATTATTTAAGAATAAAAAAATACCCCTATTACATATTGAGCAACGTATAAGGACGTTTTGCATTACACTGGGCCTCGTTCAGGCCTGTACGAAATGTGAAAATGAAATGTGAAATCGAATTGAATTATGCAGCTTGCTAGTTGGAGCATTGATCCAACTGAAGACAACTAAGCCACAGACATGCAGAGTAGTCAACTTACGGTGTTAATCCTGAGAAAAGTCTGTGTATGAGACTGTGTCTGTCGTCACGTAGTACACATCAGAATTCCGCATGACAAACAATATCACGTCGTCCACGATCAATAATAATTGTAAAATAGGCTTACACTTCAATCTCAGGGTCTGTTCGGGCATTGAAATGTAATACCAATATCCGGCCACATTTAGCCAAGACACATAAAAGCTAGAATCTGTTCAAAAAGAGAGAAGACTTGGCCAAAAGGAGAAATAGAACGAATTTTATATGGCAATCCACCTATGCCATCTGAAAAATTTCAAACTCAGTATGTCAGTAGCTGTCCTATCATTGTGTTGTTTTCTTGCGTGAATTTGCATGTTGTTTATTGAGATATTTGTCCATTTAACCACAATCCAAGTTCACTCTCTTTCTGAACAGACTCTACGTGATGACAAAATGCTAAAATTATCTTTAGGAGTATATATAGCCGATGCAGTATATTTAGTCACGCGACATTTCTTTATAATGGCCACATTTTTGTATAAACTACATGTCAAACAATCTAATGTATCATAATTGTCTTGTATATTCAGTGTTGTTGTCATATATTTTTTTCCGTCGTGTTATTGTGGCATAATTATCCTGATTTGGAATTTAGTATCATAGAAATTTCCTACATTACGACAAGTGGCGCCGTCAATGATTTTTGCGATGTGACATTACACTGCTTATAAGAGTATCAACCTATGCAGCAGAATATTATGTGACAAAAAACATCGCATCGGTCCATGAAATAAATAAAAAAACCCGACGAGCACTTAGTTTCTCATTGTGAATTCTGTTGTAATTAAAATAGAGTCCGCACTTCAAAGTCATGTCTGGGCCAGAACGGGGCCTGATGTAATGCGAATCAAGGTTTCTAAATATACGAAATATATTTTATTTTAGGTGAAGCTTACCAGCCAGAGTTTGTGGAGTCATTAGTTAATTTGACAGTACCGATTGGAAGAGATGCCACATTTAGATGTCTAGTGCAAAACCTTGGCGGGTACAGGGTAAGTTCAGCGTAACTATTCTGTTGCAATGGATCTTATTTCTGTTATCTGCACCAGGTGCTATTCTATGGTTATCTATCACTTTTGTTGAGATACACATTAAAGTGATGGTCATAATATTGTCGAATTCACCAAAATTGCTACGCAGATTTACAATAAAACATGTTTTTTTAAATAAAATGTATATTATATTCAAACAATGAATTTTCAGGTGGGATGGGTAAAAGCTGATACTAAAGCAATTCAAGCTATACATGTGTATGTAGTTACAAACAATGATCGAGTTGGTGTTTCACACAATGGCCCGACAGTTTGGAACTTGCATATTAGAAACGTACAGGAGGAAGATCGAGGGCAATATATGTGTCAAATAAATACAGATCCAATGAAAAGTCAGGTACGTACAGAGAGATTTAAAAAATCTTTTGGACGTAAGATAAAACTTGAGTTGCCTCAGGTATTGGGAGCACTAGACACCATAATACATAATATTATACACACCATAATATACAATGCTCACAACGACAACAATTAAACAATAAATTAGAATGATGGCACTGATAACACCTATAATACTACATTATACAACTTTAAATTGTAGCTGCTATGTGTTAGCAATCACCAATCCTTAGAAACTTTTCTAATTCGGACACATAATCAAGTGGTAATAAAAACTTCAAACTAAAAATAGGCAGACATGGGGACTGCCAACAGAAGTGAAAACTTATAACTTTGGAAATACTGTCACATTCCATTCACACTGATTACGCGAACAATTTTGCCCCCAATCGAAAATCTTACACTCCAAAAAATATGTAGATTCGCATCGAAAATAGTGTATAAGCAAAAGTTGTATATTGAAACTTTTTTGGTACACACTTTTTATAGGTTGATTAAAATAAAAAGAGCTTTATATGGTGACAATAAAAAGAGTAATAAATTCTAATGACTCGATAGATGATACAACCATTACTCAAGTGATGGTCCAAATGAAAAATTTGTCCTAAGCGTAGGCCACGTTCCAAGTTTCTTTTAAGAATCGACGCCCGGTTGACTATAGTTCTTAAACATTACTAGCGATGGTGACCGGACGGTAGCATGTACGCTTTACAATCTGATGGCACCTGGTTTGATCCTCGGCCCTGCACCATGACTTATTTAGTACTTAAATACTGCCAAATAAATAAATTTATTTGATTTGAAAAAAAAATGTGCTGTTACGATGCCATCGCTCAACAACCGCGATGAAAAACATCGTGAGGAAACCGGTATGTCCAAGAACCTCAAAAGTTCACAGACTTGTTGAACTATGCTGAAATGGCCCGGATGGCTCCCCACAAGTCCGGGGTCCGAGACTAGCTATGCTACGCGGGCCTCAAAACCTAATCTACCTACTGCCTGGCTTGCGAAGATTGCCGGGGCCCGTGGGCGGCCTGCGCAGGCTGTGGCCCGGCTGGAAAACGCCACCTTGACTATATGGTCAGTCTCTTCTACCCAACCTCTCTCTGTGTTTGAAGGCCTGTGTCCCAGCAGTGGGGAAATGATAGTCTGATAATGGTGATTATCGCCACCTGGTGAAATTTTCCGGAAGAAAAGCTCAGAAAAACTCTAATTGAGTCTGCATTAAGACTCGAAATAGGATTTTAGTTTGACGTTAGGGCACTCCATTCAATTTCATCGTGAAATGACTCGACGGTGTGCCGTCGTTTTTGATGGGTACTTTTATGCTTTTTTTGTACATTGTACCCACGGATTCTGACCTGTCTATACAAAAATTCAGTCGTCATTATTTCTGGAACAAACATTTTCCTACTTTTGTACAAAATTAAATCACTAGGACCCCAGTAATCTGTCGGTGAGAATACAGCTCGAAAAGCACCCTGGCGATAATAATATATCAGTTGAACTATAATTCCAACAACTATAATAGTGCAATAAACTCCAAAAAGCAAATAAAAAAGCAGCCAATCAAAATGTATGTCCAAAAATGACAGTTTCAATGATTCACCATAAGTTCTGACCTGTAAGTCCTTGAATCTAAAAAACAAAATTGCCACGAGTAATATTGGGTTTATTAACCACGCTATTTTCCAAAAGTAGCTTGATTTCACCCCAATCATAAAAATAATATCAATACTGTGAGTATTATAACCGTAAATCCAATAAAATGAAAAAGAAAATAAGAAGTTGTTCATAATTTGAATCAATTCTGTGACATCTACCAGAGCTCCGGTAAGATCTGAACAAAAAAACGGCCAAGTAATGAAATTTATAAAAAACACTAAGAAGCAACATGCTAAGTTATTATACTGTCGCGCAATTTTAAATTCAAACATTATGTCTCCTAAATACAAGTGCAATATCCAAAGGTTTGAGAACAAACAAAAAGCTACAGAAGAAAACCAAAGAAATCCCCAAATATACTGGTTAAAGTATGTCATAATTTCAGACATTGAAGCAAATATAGAAAAAAACATACTGTCGTTTATTTCAATAACAAATTCTTCTTCACCGTGGAAGAAAGACATAGTTTTAATACCGCTAAAACCTATAACTGCAAACAACAGAGATAGAACCAGTGAAAATAATGATGTAGATATAGCAGTCATTGTTGCTGGACTACGAAATGGGACATCTTTTGATAAAAATATAATTATCCCGCACCCTGTACCAACAGAAAGCAAACCTCTAGTGATTGAATTAAAAGTATTCGAAAAAGAAACAAGTTTCCAATGTAGAGTAATCGTCGAAGCGTACCAAGTTCCGCTGGTCGATAACGCTACACAAAACAATACTAATATTACAATGCATAAATATATTACCAGAATCTTGACAACTATCTGCATGTATTTTTGTTTCCTAATTGACAGTAAAATTAGAATAAAGCTTATAGTAGAACACGCAATAATTGCCTTCCATGAGAAGAAACAGGCTATTTCGCCCATAGTATTGCTTCTACCAATTTCACGTTCAAACAAACAGGCACTTGCCGTTTTCATTCCACAATCATTTCCAAATAGTGTCTGAGCTTCCAAACAATGTTGAAATATAGATATGTTGACGCTTTTGACCATACATTTACAGGTGCTAAAGTTGTCACAAGAAAACCATGGTGGAGGGTCTAAAGCTGCATAGAATGTATACACCAAATACCAGGATGTTAGCACCATAATATAAACAGTTTTCAGAATAATTATATAAATTGATCCACATCCAACATAACGGAAAAGCGGGAAAAAGTTCCACATTGTTAAGACGTCACAGTTCGTATACTGAGCCACGCAAATCTCCGAATATACCAAGGGTATCCCGATAAATATAACTGAGAGCGTTTGTATGCTTCCGTGGAAGTAGTATCCATTATGTGATAATTCTGTCGGGCTAAACATTATTGTGGTTTCATTCATCATCCAAACCCATATAATCAGTCTGTAATTACCGTAGCTCGACCACCGACATTTGGCTTCATAGGTTGAATTTTCGCCACCACTGTTACTTTCGTCCGCCATTGTGTTTGATAATGCTCGTCCAACTAGATTTTCGAAGTGGTATAGTTCGAACCGGTTCGACCCTGACGTGACGTTAGGATAACGCTGTCTATTTGAGTACGTATCAACGTGAATTAAATCGCAATTAGAGTAAATATTGGGGAGATAAAGTGAATTAATCCGCGCAGCACGACGCAGCGGGTAATGATTCGTGCACGGTGCACCTAAATTATTGCGCTCTGTTGTAATTTATACCCAGGCCTGATAACGGCATAAATCGTGGGCGCTGACAGCGCTGTTGGGTTCGATGTCACCGCTGACACAGCATGACGCCACTTGACATAATGTTGTTTCAATAATATTTTGGAAACAGGAACAAATTAGTGATATTTTTAATTTTATATTGCAAATTCCACGAAAATTATACTGTTTTAAATTTTCAGGTTCTAGTATAAATTCAGTTGAAAATAATAATATTTTATCTGTTTTGTTTGCCGCCAGATGGGTTACCTTGAAGTGGTGGTACCTCCAGACTTTATATCTGAAGAAACTTCCAGTGATGTGATGGTACCAGAAGGAGGCACAGCACGGATCTCATGTAGGGCTCGCGGCATGCCAGAGCCACGCATCATGTGGAGAAGGGAGGACGGAGCTGATATAGTGATCAGAGACAGCCATGGAGGAAAAACAAAATGTATGCTACATGTTTTTGCGGATAGATGGATTGATAGATAACTCTTTGTTGTTCACACCAGGAATGACATACATACTCGTAAGACAATATAAAACTAGTGAAACAATTGGCGCCCTTATCGCTATAAGCAATCTCTCCAGACAACCTTAGTATGGTGAGGACTGAGGACATACAAAAGAGGTAAAGGACGGGGTGTGCTGTAATAATGGAATACGTGGTTTATAAGGCATATAGATACATTATAATAATAAACTAATACAATATATACAATAATAATATACGTATATAAATAAAATTATTAGATACATAAAGCGAAAGCATAACGATACAGCAGATATTCCGAGATATAGTGCATTTTGACATGACGAAGCTTGAAGACTTCCTGGGAGGTTGCCCTTTTGATTCTACCGGAAAACCGTGAATTGGGGTATACTAGTTTTTTTGATAATATACTCCGGTAAACTGCTACACAATATTGGCTTTCTCTAACTTTAATCTGGATTCGCGTTAGTTTCATCAGATTTTGGATTGATTGAGTGAATCGACACCTTTTAATAAATAAAATGATTGCCGAAGCAAAATAACTTTAAATTAAAAAATACACGTGGCAGACGACGGGACAACGGACATAGTGATTAGGGATCCTAATGGCGGAAAAACAAAAGGTACGCTTAATTAAGGCTGACAATTTATTTTGGCTAAAATGTAAGGTATTCAAGTCCGGAGGGCAAATAACGATGAAAACCGGCCCGTGTTTGCGATACGTTTGTTAATTTTGAAATTAGGAAATATTGCTATATCTGTGAGTACTATATTTTGTTTTCCTGATGACTTGGATACGCTGTCTATTGAAATCATTTTGATAATTTTAAATCAATGTTTTCATACGAATAATTTCGTAAGGATACATCTATGTGGATTTCTATTAACAATCTACTCAGACTTAGCACTTTTTTCCATACTCTAGCAATCTCTCTTTCATTTGAGGCTATCATAATTTATGAAGGATATTATAATTATGTGCATGGTTTTTATTAGCTTATAATCCTTAAAGTGAAAGGAGAGAGAGAGAGAGAGAGACAGAGAGAATAAAAAAGTTTCAAAGTTTAGTCTAAGATTGCTAGGTAGACTGCTATTAAATTGCTTCTTGACAAAACTGAAAAACTGGGACCGAGAGCCTAAAATCCATTTAAAGTCCTGCCCTGTCATACCTAAAATTTAAAGATAGAGAGAGAGAGAGAGAGGATGTATTATAATATATTCTAGAGAGCAATACTATTATTTGAAAGAAAAATAATATACATTTACATGTTTCATAAACATTATAAAACAATAGCGTTGTTTGCGGTGTCTCCATTTCCTTGAATTTAATCACTCAATCGGGTTTGTCTCTGAATGTAAACGTCAAAACAGATATTATATTTATCATTCTGTGAGTATGATAAATGGTTGCTCGAATTATTTTCGTAGATACAGGTGAAAGAAATAATAATATTCATTAATGTAACAGGTTAGTTGGCAACCTGTTTGATGGAGTTTTGATATTATGTTTGTTTACCTATGACGTTCTGGCAAGTATGTTGGTACAGGCTGAGTGGTTAGCGCTAATGTCAGAGTTCTTTCCACCCGAAGGTTTCGTCATGATTATGTAGTTATTTATAAAGGAAAAACAATCGAGACCTATAGTTTAATAATGTCATCCGACCGTTGTGAATGCCACTTTAGAGTCATCCATCTAAAAACTATTCAGATCGTCATTTCGTTAACTTCAGTGATTTAACAGAAAATAAATGTTTTTAGAAACAAGTTAAAGGTTGAACTGAAACGTAAATTTGTCCCTTCTTGTTACAAACTAATAAATGTATATTTTTTAATTTTGAATATTGTTTTTAAGTCGGGCGGAAAGAAACTAACTAAATTTCGACTTCAAAATTCGCGTATAAATCATTATTTTCTTCTTTGTAGTGGCACATTAACCTAATATGTTTGTGTTATGTGGTTTTTTAAAGATAATTAATTAATTAATAAAAATAACTTATTTGTTCATAATAAAATGGGACAATTGTATAGTGTTTCAGTTCAACCTTGTTTACAAAAAAATACCCAACTGCGTGAAAATAACCAAGATCCATTCAAATAATAGGTACTGCTTCTGTTTTTGTGCAGTGGCAGTCTTTGAAGAAGAAGTGTTAACACTCAACAAGATATCGCGTTCAGATATGGGTGCATATCTGTGCATTGCCAGCAACGGGGTCCCTCCTTCAGTCAGCAAGAGAATTCTTGTCAAAGTTCACTGTAAGTATTTATTGTCCGCTCCATGATTTTTTTTGACGTCAAATGAGTTTAATTAAAATTCAAAATTTTTGGAAACTTAACTAGAACTTAACTTGAAGGCTTAACTTAAGTGCTCTGTTACGGACCAAAGCTATACATGAAACATACTCTTTCACTTTTTTTATTTTTTATTAAATTAGTAAAAAACATTGCAAGCGAGATAGCTGTGACAGCAGACGGGTTCCTGTTGACATATTTTTGGTCTATCTTTAAATAATATGACTATAGGTATCTTGACCGCATCCAGGTTTTCTACAAACCCTTTGCCACTCCCAGTATCTAAGTAGTCAAAGACGTGCTTTCGACTAGTTTAGCGACTTTCTGAGACTAAAATAAAATCAAGTAAAAATACGTCGCTGAGTAATTTAATGAAGAACTATCAATGCTCTCCGTAGAATCGGGATAGATAAACCTCTTATCGCAAAATTACTTTATTAAATAAGCTACCGGCCCGGGTACCGAAGCTTTTTTCCCAGCGGAAATGTTTTTAGAAGCAGTCCAAGTCCATTCCAACGAAATAGGTCCACCGAAAATTTGTGGTAATTGTTGTTTATCTCAACAACTTTCTGAGGTTCCTTGTTATTAATGGTGTTATATAATGTCAGCGAGTAGTAGCTTTTAATTATTTTCTGGCTGCAAAGGACTGTTTGCGTCTTCGCGTCAACTCGAGCGGACATTTTGCCTTTATGCAAGATTTAACTTTAATATTATTAGCCGAGTCCGGACCAAGTATTTTCTCTTAGAATTTTGTAAGCTAGCTTAAAAATATCGCTCTGGTTTCAAGGGCTCTGGTTATGCCTGTTTTATATAATAGGCTGAATAATAAAACTTTGCTATTTATGGAGCTACTAAATACGTTGCCAGCCCATTAACTTTTCTTTGGAGGTTACATTCTTGAACACTACTTTTGGAGAGGATTGTTTGGTTAATAATAAAAATGTGTAGCTCTTGCCACTTTTTAATATAGAAATGTGTTGTTCTATAGTTCACCCGGTGATACAAGTGCCAAACCAACTGGTGGGTGCTCCGCTTGGCACGGACGTCACGCTGGAGTGCTACGTTGAGTCCTCGCCCAAATCTATCAACTACTGGGTCAGAGATTCTAGTAAGTAAGAAGTAATTTTTCAATTGCCTTTTAAAAAGGAATGGTTTTTAATTCTTTTTTTTTTAATGCCATAGGTAGCTGGTTCGTACAGAACCACTTTTCTATATTTCATTTCAAATTTTGAGATTCGCGCGCAATGAACATCTACTATCACGTGACCACGCATAGAGTAACATTAGTTTCCAAGTATTATGGTGATGGTAGAATGGCTACGAGCCGTGCGTTTTCGTTGCGTTGGTACTCCGACCTTCGGGAACCTTCGGGACCCGACCTCGAGCAGTTGGAGATAAACCGTCGTGCGTGATATACGTCTCCACCTCACGAGTGCGCAACCTCGGACCATACGAGGTGCGCGAGCGCGTCTAACGCCACCCCATCTTCTGCATCAATTACAAAAGAAAAACTGTAAAGCGAGCGTAACCGCACACCCCGAGTGCCACCTTCGGATCCTCACAGGTCAGTGGCTTTTCTTCCTCACCATATTTTGATCCGTTCGAGCCGGATATCTTGTTTTCTGTGTTGTGGTTACATTTTTACGTCCATTTTATCATATTGAGTCATATATTTCGAGTCGCCATACCGCTATATCCAAGTGTTTGGTTTTGATACTGCGTACTTTCAATGTAATTGTGCATATTTCGTGTATTATCGTTGCGATGTTACTAATCCCGATAATATTATTGAGTTAAAGTTGAGTTTACACCTTGTTATTTGCTTTATTTTGTATTGCGCCGAACTTCGACCTGCAAAATGGCGGAACAAGATATTTACGAGCGAGATATTATACTTGACGAAGTCAAACGTGTATTAGAGTATCACGAGAAAGACGAACAACAATTTCGAATTCGAGCTAGAGATATTTTACAAACTCAAAGAAATTTCATTAAATTGCAAACTAAAATTGAGAGGTCATTGTTGAAATTGCAAACTTTAAATCGAGAAGAGCAACTGCAAATCAGAAATGAATTTAACGATTATTACTACGCGATACAGGGTCATGTAGACGAGCTGAAGCGAAGGGATGATGAGGGCAGGCGAATGAGCAAAGCATTATTACTAAATAATTCCATGCAATCTAATCACGGACATTGTCATATTAATAAGTTGCCTGTTTTACCGTTGCCATCCTTTTCCGGCGTGTCCACGGAGTGGACGTCGTATCACGATTTATTTCGATCAGTTGTACACAACAATGACAACTACACAGATGCGGAGAAGTTTAGGTACTTACTTCTTACGTTAAAAAATGAGCCATTTAATCTGATCAAATCAATACCTATCACGGATGAGAATTATTCAATTGCATTAGAGATTCTTAAATCGAGATATTCGAACAAAAGAGCTATTGCTTCCAAACATCTTGATTGCATTTTTGATGTTGAATCGTGTTCTGAGAGGAACGTTACTGCAGGTCTGCGTAATGTTTTGAACATCTATCAGGAGAATATAAAAGCGTTGGAAGTAATGAGGTTTCCCATTACTGAATGGAGTTTCTTGTTGTTACATATTTTATTACGTAAAATACCTACTTCGATACGCAAACGTTTTGAATTGTCGTTGAAAAAACCTTCCGAGATACCAAGTGTTGAGTCATTGATTCATTTCCTAGAAAAAGATTTAATTGCAAGCGAAATTGTTGATTCCGGCGATAAAAAATCTCAAAATGTGGGTAGTCCAAAAATTCCTCAGTCGAGTGGCAGAGGCAACTCGCCATCTGCTAAACGCCAATCTTTCCGAGCGTTGAGTGCAAATGCCTCGAATACAAATAAAAAGTCGAGTTCAAGCGAGTCTCGACCTTCATGGTCTGAGAATAAAGATGGCAAGTGCGTTTGTTGTGCCGGTCAACATTCGTTGACTAGATGTAGCAAATTTATGAGTTGGTCACCGCAGGTGCGTTACGAGTTTATTAAACAGCGAGATGTATGCTTCAATTGTCTAGGCAGGTCTCACACCGTATCACAGTGTACGTCGAAGTATCTATGCCGATCGTGTTCGAAAAATCACCACAGTTCGATTTGTTTCAAAAATAAAGGCGAACTTCCGAGTACTGATAAGAATGCGTCCTTATCTTTTTCTGAGAAATGCATTGAGTTTGAGACATCACCGCCATCTAATGCAGTTACATCGAGTGCGGCGACACAAGTAGATTGCGCGTCATCAAGTACTTGTTCTGTTCCGACAGTGCTGCTTGCGACCGTACTAGTAGATGTATATGTTGGTGGTGAGAAATGCTCGACCGTTCGTGGTATGGTCGACACTGGCGCACAGATTTCTTTTCTTTCAGAAGCGTGTGCAAACAAATTGGGTCTCAAGCGTCGTTATTCGAAAACTCCCATATATGGCATAGGAGATAGCGCGCCTATTCGTTCGAAAGGAGTAGTATCATTTAACATCACCCCGAGAAATGAGTCACAGCCGTCAATACCGATTGATGCGCTGGTTCTGCCGAAACTTACGCATGCGTGCATGCCAAGTGTCAAATTACCTACTTCCGGTTGGCCACATATAAATAATTTAAAACTTGCGGATCCTTCGTATCACTTACCACAACCGATCGAGATGATATTAGGAGCGGATATTTTACCTCAGGTATTTTTAGGTGACGTGATATCTGGAGGTCCCGGTTTACCTATAGCCATGAACAGCGTGTTTGGCTATGTGTTGTTAGGAAAGCTAGCGTTCGATTCTCCGACTTTACTTCCAGTTCAAGCTTGTTTTAGCTCATTTTCCGATGACGGCGACTTGAAAAAATTCTGGGAGCTCGAGTCAGTACCTGAAGTGAAGGTACTCACCCCCGAGGAACGTCTATGCGAGTCCATTTTCGAGAGTTCACAGTCTCGTGACTCCACAGGTAGGTACTCAGTTGCTTTACCCCGTAAACCTGATGCCTCACCTCTTGGCGAGTCACGTGACATTGCCCTTGCTCGGTTCCACAAACTGGAGCATCGTTTGGAGCGGAACCCGAGTCTCAAGGTTGACTATCATTCGTGTTTACAAGAGTATTTGGAGTTGAGTTACATGGAGCCGGTTTCAGACCCTCCATCAGCAGGTAGTACATACTACATTCCTCATCATTGCGTGATTAAAGAGTCATCTACGACTACTCGAGTTCGTGTAGTTTTTGATGCGAGTTGTCCCAGTTCTAACGGGACTTCTCTGAATGACATACTTTTGACTGGTCCAAAACTTCACCAGGATATTGTAGACATCCTTTTGAAATTTCGAATGCATAGTGTCGCGATTTTAGCTGATATTCGGCAAATGTATTTGAAAATAAAGGTTTGTGAATCAGATCGTGACCTTCAAAGGATCTTGTGGCGTACTTCGCCGAGCGAGCCTATACGCGATTATCGTTTGAGTACGGTGACATTTGGAGTTGCTTCGTCACCGTACTTGGCGCTTCGTACTATGCGGCAGTTGGCCCAAGACGAAGCAGAGTCATTCCCACGTGCGTCCAAGGTTTTATTGGACCAAATGTTTGTCGATGATGTGTGTTGTACTGTGAGTGATGAGGAAAACGCACTTTTATTGCAACAGGAGTTGATAGGTATTTGCAAATCAGCTGGTTTCGAGTTACACAAGTGGCATAGCAACTCGCCAGCATTACTTGCTGCAGTTCAGGCGCCAGTTGTTCATGGTGAGCGGCAGGATGAGGTGTCCTTCGCTTCCATGGAGAAAGACAACCAAACTAAGGTCTTAGGTCTTCAATGGAAACCTCAGAGTGACCATTTTACATTCAGTGTGCAATGTACCTCGAATGTCGCTACGAAGAGGGCCATTCTCTCGCAGATTGCGAAGATCTATGATCCGATGGGTTGGATTTCACCAGTCACAATTTTTGCAAAGCACCTGATACAGCTTTTGTGGGTCCGAGGCGTCCAGTGGGACGACCGACCTCCAATTGACATTATAAATGCGTGGACAGCTTTCGTCCAAGAGTTACCTCTTTTATCGCGAGTGTCAATACCGCGTCAGGTATTTTTTCCATCGAGCAGTGTTCAGCTCCATGGTTTCTGTGACGCTAGTGAGCGTGCCATGGCAGCGTGCGTGTACGTCCGTCTTACTGACGACGACACGAAACAGGTTCGGACGTTTCTTATTCTCGCGAAAACGCGTGTCGCCCCGATATCATCGTGCCTGTCCATACCTCGCCTCGAGCTTATGGCAGTCGTGATGTTATCTAAACTAATCGAGAAGGTGCAAAATACCTACCGCGATCGCGTTAACATTACTGAGACATACGCGTGGTCGGATTCGTCCGTAGTGCTTGCGTGGCTCCGATCACCGCCGTATGAGTGGAAAACTTTCGTTTCGAATCGCACAAGTGAGATTCTCACTAGACTACCAAAATGTCGCTTCCAGCACGTTCCGTCAGCCCAGAATCCGAGTGATGCACCTTCTAGAGGTCAATTACCTTCGACATTCTTACAAAATGATATGTGGTTTCACGGCCCGAAGTGGCTTCATGAGGAACCCGCTGCTTGGCCAAGGTCGAAGCACATCCCGAGTACGAGCGAGGAGAAACGCAACGTACCAGTTGCGGCACTACCTTCCATTCAGATTGAGGAGATTGAGATTGTAGACAAATACTCGACTTTAGGTAAATTAGTTCGAGTCACATCTTATGTGTTTCGTTTTTACAACATTTTAAAGTCGAGAGTTAAAAAGGAGAAAATTTCCCATCCAAATTTCATTACAGTCCATGAGTATAATTTTTCCCTAAATAGATTGATCTATTTAGTGCAACATCAAGTCTTCGACGAGGATTTTAAAAACATTTCAAAAGGTCAACGACCTTCGAATCAGCTGAGACGGCTTGATCCGTTCATTGATGAGTCACAGTTCTTACGTGTCGGGGGACGCTTGCACAAGTCGTTGCTTCCCTACGAATCAAAACATCAATTGATTTTGCCTAAAAAACATCGGCTTACGAGTTTGATTATTGACGATGCCCATATTTCGCATCTGCATGCGGGCACTCAAACTGTTCAATACCTACTTTTACGTAAGTATTGGATTTTATCGAGTCGAGACGCAATACGTAAACATATTTTCCTGTGTGTGCGCTGCTTTCGTGCGCGGCCGGTACCGTCGCGACCAGCTATGGCGCCACTGCCTGCCGCTCGAGTACAGCCGCAACGTATCTTTAGTCGATCTTCTGTAGATTATGCAGGCCCATTCTATGTCCGGGCTAATAAAGTGAGAAATGCAAAGGTCATTAAATCATGGATGGCAATTTTCGTAGATTTAAGTGTGAAATGTTGCCATTTTGAATTAGTGAGCGATTGTTCGACAGAGGGTTTTTTGGCAGCATTGCGGCGATTTACGTCCCGCAGAGGCATGATAACCGATCTATATTCTGATTGCGGGAGAAATTTTGTAGGGTGTGACAATTATTTAAGAGAATTGTACGAGTTTTTGAGAAACGATTCAGTTCAAGCTGTTTTGAATTCTCATACCTTGCAACAGGGAATTACCTGGCATTTCCAGCCACCGAATTCTCCTCACCTAGGAGCTTTACACGAGACGTGGGTGAAGGGAGCCAAGAGACATCTCTGTCGAGTTGTAGGTACGCGAGTACAGACCTACGATGAAATGCATACCTTATTGTGTCAAGTTGAAGCCGTGATCAACTCGCGGCCGCTTTGTGTTCTGAGTTCTGACGCAGCTGATCCGCTACCCCTTACTCCGGCCCATTTCCTCATCGGCGGCCCTCTGACGGCCCTTCCGGATGTTTCCCTGACCGAGTCAAACCCCGATCGCCTACCTAGGTGGCGTTGGGTACAACAATGTGTTCAACATTTTTGGAAGCGATGGAGCCGAGAGTACTTACATGAGATACAACAACGTAGCAAATGGTATACGGATATTGGATCCCCCATCTGTGAAGGTGACATTGTTGTTATGTGCGATGACAATTTGCCTCCACTCAAGTGGAAGTTGGCTCGTGTACATGCCCTTCATCCTGGTACTGATAATAAGATTCGAGTTGTAACTTTGCAGAGTGGCCGTAGCTTTTACAAGCGAGCAGTTGCAAAGGTTTGCAAGCTTCCTAGAGAGTAATTAAACGAGGAGGGTTAGGTACCTTTCCTTCAGAAGTACCTACCACTTAGCTTAGTGATTAGAGTTATAGTAGACTTAGTGATCATAGAATAGTTTCATATTGATGAGTATGAGTAATTACGTTGAAAGAAATTACGTTCTTTCAAGGTGAGCGGTATGGTTCGTACAGAACCACTTTTCTATATTTCATTTCAAATTTTGAGATTCGCGCGCAATGAACATCTACTATCACGTGACCACGCATAGAGTAACATTAGTTTCCAAGTATTATGGTGATGGTAGAATGGCTACGAGCCGTGCGTTTTCGTTGCGTTGGTACTCCGACCTTCGGGAACCTTCGGGACCCGACCTCGAGCAGTTGGAGATAAACCGTCGTGCGTGATATACGTCTCCACCTCACGAGTGCGCAACCTCGGACCATACGAGGTGCGCGAGCGCGTCTAACGCCACCCCATCTTCTGCATCAATTACAAAAGAAAAACTGTAAAGCGAGCGTAACCGCACACCCCGAGTGCCACCTTCGGATCCTCACAGGTCAGTGGCTTTTCTTCCTCACCAGTAGCAAACAAACACAGGCTCCCTGATGGTAAGCACCGTTGCCTATGGCGTAACACCAGAGGCATCACAAATACCATGCCGACTCATTAAGACTATTAATTCGCTTTTTAGAGAACCTTATGTTGTGTGTGTAGTTTACGCGATATCTTGGCCGTTTGAGAAACGATTTAGTTTTTTTTTAGTGATGGGTCGCTGTCGCGTTTGAATTTGCGGCAAACCTTTCTCCTCCAAGGGTAAAAAGTTTGGAGTTGAATACCGTTTTAATTTCACCCACTTTCCATGAAGTGGATTTTATATTTTTGTACAAATGTACATTAAATATTAAAAAGAACGAAGAACAGTTACGGAGAAAGCAATTTACATTTAAAAAAGTCAGAAAAAAAATACCTCGATAGATAATATAACTGCAAACTTAAATGAACGCTATAAATTTCCCATCTTTACTCAATCTGTTTCCTATTTAACGTTTCTTATCAAACTATAAAGAAGGGTCGGTTTCAACATCAAAACATTGATAAAATACAATAGAATTTCGGTACAAGTTGTTAAAAAACAGTCTGTGACGTGGTGTCGCAAGGCGGGAAACTAAGAAGCCTTGTGTCGTGTCCAGCGCCAGTTTACTGTTCCCAGGGGAAGATCCCGTCGGTTAGAAGCTATGGCAACGACACGCGAATTCCTCTTGAGCCACTAAGTTTAATCGCAAGTGCAAAAGTAATTTAGGTCAGAACCATTTAAGACAAAGACACTCATTACTAGCAGAGTTTTTTATAGAAATGAGGGAAGCTAATTTAAAAAAACACTTTGATTTAAAATATTGTAGCTTCAGTTGCTGTTTTTCAAAGAGTGCTAACGAACCAATTACAGATTTGCAAAATATAATAACCTACCTTATCCTATCCCTATCTAACCTATACCTTGCATGCATAAACGTTCGATAAACCAACTATCCTGTAAAATTCCCTGTCAACTTGTCGCTGACGTGAAGAATGACGTATGAAGGCGAGACAGAATTTTCACCCTACCTAAAATGGAGGATATCAGTTCGACTGAATTTTTAATTCCCGAAGCAAATCTCTGTATCTGTGTGTCTGTCTGTGGCATCGTAGGTCCTAAAGGGCTGAACCGATTTTTTTTTTGATTGAATGGTGACTTGATCGAAAGTGTTATTTATTAGCTATGATTCAAGAAAGTTTGTGTTTAAAAATAATTTTTCCTATTTGTGTACTAGTTCTGTTGCCCGCGACTTCGTACGCGTAGATTTTCATGTAAACTTTACCCTTTTCCCTTTCGCAAAATAACATAACCTGTACTTCAATCTGGTCATAGCTATAAGCATATTCGTGAAAACCGCATTTAAATCCGTCTAGTGGTTTAGATGTGCGTAGCAAAAAAAAAAAGTAACAAAAAAAAACTTTAAACTCTCTTAACGTGTTCAGCTGCTTTGTTTTCATTGGTGCAAGACCGAGAATCGAACCGGATACCGTCAAATTATAAAACCCACATGCTACCGCTCAGCCCCCATCAGAGGGCAATAAACCTGTAACAAATATGGTCTACTTTAGAGTATAATCTGATACTATCTATTTTAGCCAAATTTATCGAACCAGATCAAAGATTAACTGATTTTAATCTTCTATACTTTTAATGATGTTAAAATAATGCCAAATAATAAAGTAAGCTTTGTGATCGTCTTGCTTGGGCTAATCTTCATGATTAGTTAAGCGGTTTCAAGACATTATATTGTTGTTAAGAAGTTAATCCTGTATTGTTAGGAATAATTACTCGTTACGTTTTATTTTAGATAAGGTATTACTGTAATACTAAAAGAATATGCTTTTGAAAAGCACTTTGAAATTTAACACAAATTTTGAAAATTATTTTAAAATTTTCTTCTTGTGGATGATAATTATGCGAAGTTATTTTTAATCAACATCATAATCAGCCTATACTAGTCCACTGCTAGGCCTCTCCCAAAACACGCCACTCAGTCCGATCATTGGCTTTTATCTTCCAGTCACTGCCAGTCGTCTTACGTATATCGTCACTACAACGAGTCTTAGGGTGTCCTACGCCACGTTTTCCGATTCGTGGTCTCTACTCTAGAACAAGTCTACTTCAACATTGTAATTTCTATGCAGTGTTCACTTCTAGAAGGTCGTGTGTTGCCATATGTACTATAGGTACGACCAGTTTAGTGAATCAATAGGCTCCCGGACTGATTATTATTTATTGTCATAATATGAAATAGCTGACTTTAAATAGAGCCGATCACCGAAAACAAAATTTAAATGTATTCAAAATTAAGTAAGATATAAATAAGCATTTTTGTCTTGCTAGACAGAGAGTGTACTGTATTACAGATTGCGTCACTTGTTAGTACGCCATACAAACTCTATTCTGACACTCACTTTGCGGTAAAGAGACATAATATTCCTTCTTGATACAAACAAAAACTTAAAAGCTTATATTTAAGAACTTTAATAGTAGATTTTAATCATTTCTTCAGTATATGTAATACTAGCCGTCCGCCCCGGCTTCGCACGAGTGTAAGCTCGGCCTTCGGCCTCGCTACAAAATATAATATAGCCTATGTCACCCGGGGATAGTTTAGCTTCCCAACAGTGAAAGAATTTTTCAAATCGGTTCAGTAGTTTCGGAGCCTATTCATTACAAACATACAAACATACAAAAATAGGTACAAATCTTTCCTCTTTATAATATTAGTGTAGATAGTGTAGATATGTAAGTTATTTAATTTAAGAAAAACACTATGCATGTTATTTTTACCAAATTTTGATTATTCAGTAAGCAAAATCAGAGGAAACTAAAGGCAAATAACTTTACATAGCTCACATAAAAATAAATTTTTATTTTTTTGAGTTTATCTCTATCTCCTCCGCCATGCTATAAAATATTTACACATTATTTGCTTTATACTATTTGCAATGTTATTCGAAAGACAATGCCCATTTTTTAACTTATATTTCGTCGATTTGTAGCATGTTTTTTATTACCTTTGTGATTTTTTTGCTATTCATGCCACACAGCTGTGTGGCATGAATATGGAGTGGTGGCTACTATGACATTTCGAATCGAAGCGTCAACAAAAGTAATATACTAACATACTAAAATACCTTTCTTCCATTTTACATAAACCTAGTTACCTGTAGCACTAAAATACTATGTTTATTCATAGATGACTTCAGGAAAATTCCTTCATTTCCCCGAGCATAATTTCGTTGGGCATATAATAAAAAAAAATTGGCACCAGCCTCACTGGGCGGGTGACGCTTGCAAGTAATGAGATATTAAGTTTTAATTTACGATTCAGTCGGTTCTGTCTTAAGAAAATTGACCTATTGTGGTGAATAAGACAATGGTCGTTAGTGCCGAGTGAGTGGACCGGCTTACGAGCAACCCAGAACGAGAACCGAGAACTGACAATGCTTTTGTAATTTATACCCTCGGATGTTAGATATAATGGCCAAGGCATTCACTTTATAGATCTCTGTTGCACCCATATAACTAAAAACAAAAGAGGGTGTTGCGAAAATTGCGTCTTAATCTATATTATATAAAAGCGAAATTCACCTACCAACTCATTCACTGACTCATCACGAAACTTCGAGAACTACTTGACTTACGAAGCTGAAATTTAGCAGATAGATTCCTTATGGGGTGAAGAGGTTCGTTAAGAAAGGATTTTGCGAAAGGGCTGAATTAAGGGGGGCAAATAGGGTTAGAAAGTTTATGAAAGTCTACGCGTACAAAGTCGCAGCCAAAAGCAAGTATTTATTTGAAGACAAAATTTGTACTACGCCCCTACTATGCGCGTAATGCGCGAAAAAGTTCTTGACTTAGGTACTTATACATATAGGTTATAGACTCCATATGTATAACTACAGGGGTCTCAGACTGAAGTTTCAAAAACCCCTTTTTTTGTGTTTCCTGATCAGTAATTACTAAGCACATACTGAATTAGTAAGCATCTATAGTTAGGTAAGTTCATTATGTTTGGCCCTTTTACACTAGATAACTAACTTCGATATTCTCTTTAATAACTAGTAAAAAAAAGCACATTATCTTGTCTAACAATTAGCTAGAATTCTACAACCTACATTATACATAAGTTTTAAATTATTCCATACAAAGGTGTCACAAAAGCACCTTTGCCTCACACCCTCAATGAGGCGTGATCATTACACACCGCCGTCGTAGTATTCGAGCATGAAAATGTACGTTTATTCAACTGATGAATCCATATTTTATTCATATAGCATGCACGCGCTCTACTTGCCCGACTTTTAATAAAAGATGGTCTACCGTTTTGATTTATTATGAAGATTTTTTGAGAAAACTGTAATAGTTAACTTAAGATCGAAATATTGGAATAAAATAGATCTTACTTGTATCTATTATTTATACGGTCAAAACTAAATCATAATGTATATTATTTCGCAAGTTCTTTATATAATTTATTTTAACAACTCACTTTATTACTAATATAAGTAGGTATTGTATGTATTTATGTACCTATTTAAGTAGTTACTTTATTTATGTCGAAACATATTTTTGCAAACGGAACACCTGCCAAACAAAATGAACCCGAATTCACTTTACATTAAAAGACCTACTCAATGAAATATATGTCACATAATAGAGGAATTTTTAACCGACGTCAAGATCTCTTTTCAGTCCGTTTTTTTTTTTTAATATTGTTTCTAATATCTACACCTTACTCAGCCGTTTGTGAACCCATTTACGTGATTATTATGTGGATCAAACTCCTGAAGCGTCCACATTTTTTAATGACATTGACATTATACCCTCCTTTTTATTTGCGTTTTCAGATAAAACTACGGTACAAGATTAGCCGATTTCCCCAAATTCTAGAGCCTCTACAAATTCCCTGAACTCTAATTCTAA
This sequence comes from Agriopis leucophaearia, assembly GCA_949125355.1. Classification (NCBI taxonomy): domain Eukaryota; kingdom Metazoa; phylum Arthropoda; class Insecta; order Lepidoptera; family Geometridae; genus Agriopis; species Agriopis leucophaearia. The sequence goes on from OX421262.1 coordinate 8,692,573, forward strand.
CAACGGCTTACACTCACGATTATATTTATCAGTCGAAACGATCGACAGATTGTTTCGAAATTTGTATTATCTTTAGACCTTCAACGGTCTTATGGGCAAGTCAACTGTTTTTGTAGTGTTTGTTAGCTAGTATCTTGTTTAGTTAATAAAGGGACTTGCTGGTGAAAAAAACTCATTTGACATTTAATTTTGTGTAAACACCTACAGTTACATGGCTTAGGGCCGATTTTTCAATCCGCAGTTTAACGGTCAGTTAGTTAACAAATCAATACATTTATCTGTCCAATAAATTTACAGGGTTTACTTCGCAGATAACCTCTGACTATTGAAAAATTCGATATCATGCTATCAATGGAATAAATCCTATCTGATTCTTTAACTGAGGATTGAAAAATCGGGACTTAGTAAAGTTGCGTCACAATTATATTATTTCGTAAATATGGATTCTAAAAGTGCAAAATTGTTTGGCTAATAATAGTTCCTATTCAATATCTAACCAGTCACGCAACCACCTGATCGTAATTCTGTCTCATAAAACCAAATGCACCCCAATAACATTGGGAAGCAGAAGAATTACCACAGGGAATCATACTAAAATCCCTCGTTGTTCATATAACTTTTGAAAATCCATTATCGTATATTCGAGTGAAAAATATGAGTTTATTACAAAGTTCTTATTTTCATGAGAGTCAAGATATGACTATATATGATATGATATGTTTTAGATAAAAGAATAGTACCTACTTCATTCTAATTCATTATAAATTCAATGATTCTCTATTAGGGGATAGATAACAAATTATTTATGAATTTTTCACTAGGATTAGGTTTTAACAGCTAACGTACGTTCTCACTTGGCAGGTAATACGCATATGCAAATTTGGTCAATGTGCCGCAAGGAGACAGAAAAATTTTCGTGTCCTCTCTATACATATAGCATCTTTGCATAGATCTCAATTCGATCCATGATACCTACATAGATATCATGATTCGATCTTTGTCACAACCTGACACTTTGACATAGTTGTTTTGTTTTTTTAGTTGAACTTGTTCTTTTAAAGTTTGACTCTATACGTATTGTTTATTTAGCCAATGTCAAGTATTGTTTTGATGTGTCATAAACATATGACAATGAGGTTGGTGACAGTAAAAGGAAGTTAACATTTGTCATTTTCCAAATACTAAAAAATTACATTTAAAAAGTAATACAATAAAATACATAGATAGCCTCATGGTATAATAATATCTAGCACCATCAGTAAAAAAATCTACAGGCTAACCCTAAATCCAGTGCCGCCTATCTAAATTCCATTAATTAGGAAAATATGGTATACCTATTTAAATAAACTTTTGATTCAGCTACAGAATGTGTCAGACGTATCGTTCCAAATAAGCATTATTTCTGTAGTATGAGCCGGGTTGAGCTACGTTGTACTCCCGAGCAGCCGTCGGCGGTTGCGCAAAGTTCGCCATTCGGCAGTTGTCGCGTGAAATTTACGGGTTAATTTTCAATGGGCCACGGGTTGAGCTTCTGAGAGTTTTAAGTTTCACATTATGCTTGGCGGAAATGAAATGTAAGAAAAGACGAGAATGTATTTTGTTCTTTTTTTATGAAATATGAGTATGGCACTGTTCTAGTAAGTTCTTGGCGGGTGTATTTTTTTTCTGCTATGCGAGCACGTTTGTTTCTACTGTCGATCATTTAGGCTTATACTGAACATACTAACTGCACCACGCGGTTCTACCGGTGTGGAAATTCTCTCAGGTACCGTAAATTTTTTTTGCCATAAAAAGTACTCGTATCCTATGACACTGTCTATCCAGCCCTCCAAAAATCTAAATTCAAAAAAATCATATCGATTTGTCTCTGTTGCTGCCTGAAATAGAAACAAAATACAAACAAACTCTCTTTCTCAATTATAATATATTAGTATAAAGTATTATCATACAGGTCGTAGGCATTTTTGCAAGCTCTCTTTTGCCCAACTTTTTTAAACTTTTTTCTTTTTTTAGGTTTTTGTGGTTTTTCTCATATTTCTCATATTTCTCCAAGAGTAAGATACAAAAGCCATTTCTATTCACACAAGGTATCAAAAAAAACATGTCTATTTATACTTTCACATAGTTTCATGATAAACGCTTGGAGCAGTGCACATTTTAGCGTTAACTTTGACAATAAAGTTATTGAAATATTAATTCTAAATCGTGTTTCTATTTTTAAACATTTCTCGCAAATATATTCAAAATGAACCGGTTTTTTACAAAAAAATATTTTGAAGTAGATTTATAAAACTTTAAAAAGCGGTATAGCTCACCTTAATTGAGATATTCTGATAGTAACTGCATGGAGAGCAACCCTAATGGATATTTTCTGTTTTAAATTCGCAAAAGCTATGTTTATAGAGTCATATTTTCGTCGGCGGCAGACTGGTAAAAACTGTACCTAAATGTTCAGCTAGGCGTGAAAAGTTTTTAGAAAATTATGTAACGTTGCGAACGCTGACATAGATTTCTGGTGACAATACGAATGACGGTTCTTTAATACAAATGGCGTAGCCGCGGATGATCCTCAAGGGGTTCGCTTTTCCGTGAAGTGTGACGCATTACTTTGAGAGGAAGAAGTTTGAAAAGGGCACAGCTGTACCTGTAAAATAAAATAAGTTCTTGGTTTATAAACCCATTATAAATTGTATGAAATACGATGTATGTTATGTATGTACTATTTTTATGTTTGTTTTTGTAAGCGCGCGGTGAATGTAAGTCAATCCAACCGTGTATTTTTTGGTGCAAGAATTATGTTATAAACTGTATTTATTAAGAAAATAAATTACATATATTATACGTAGAAAAACTAATCTTCTTATAAATAAACTTAGAGTAAACTGGAATATTCGTAGTTATTCCGTATTTTGTCTTTTTCTGTAAAACAAAAAAATCCTATTTTTAATGTTAATTATCTTTAACTATTGAAGAGACTAGATTATCATAATCATTATCTGCCTATCATGTTCTCACTGCTGGGACGCAGGTCCTAATTCTCTCAGTAAGAGAGAGAAAGAGAGGATGGGCTCTAATACACCATACTGGCCCATTGCATGTTGACGAATGTCATATGTCTTTGAACTTTTGAGGTACTTGGACATACCGGTTTCCTCACGATGTTTTCCAACACCGTTGATGAGCGATGGCATCGAAACTGCACATATTTAAAAAAAAGTTAATCCGTAAGTGATTGGTCCAAGGCCTAGAATCGAATACGTGCCGTCAGATTGTAAAACGCACATGCTAACGCTCGGCCACCATCGCTCAACGTGACTAGATTATACCCATTCCTAGATACATGAACTAGGGCTAAAAGGCACCATATACCTGTAATTTTTAAGCTACATTTAAAATAAATAATTAAAATAAAATCGTCTGGAATCGAGAAGTATCTAAGTATTTTTGAAAAAGTATATTCAAAAAAAGTTTATACTAAGCTATAATATTTGATTTTATCAAAGTCCGATCATATTATTATGTCTTCAAAAACCTCGATTCGAACATTTGGTGTTGTATCTCGGTATCTCAAGTGAGCAAGTTATCTCCAGAGCTCTAAAACTGGTATTTTATTATCGAAAGCTTCTTTTATCTGCAACCTTTTTGCTGACTCTCACAAAAAGGTAAATTTTCATGCCTTTATATTGGGTAAAAGCGTTTGTTGCTTGCTCCCGAGTCATGACAAAATGTGGCAATCAAGCGATAGCGGTGAAGCAACTTTACATGAACGTGAACACCGACGCGTAAATCCTTCGGGAAGACGTAAACTAGAGAAGCTAGTTCACACTAAGTATACTAGCTTACGCTGAGGCTAAGTAATGAAGTCTTGTATTGTATAGATAGGTATACAATACAGGATTACTCAGAATGATGGTGGTAAGCCGAAATGAGGTTACTGTACTCATCATTATGAAAAACTTTCACAATGAGTTCAACGAACCTAATAAAGAAGAAAATTTCATTAACACTCAATGCATGGAACAGCTTATATTTCTTTTGCATTTTCAGAATTGGTCCCAAAAACTGGTCATGATGAGTACATTGACTTCTTTTAAGTGTACTACCATCGTTCAGTGTAACCCTGTTAATACAATAAAGTACAAAGACACACAATAATTACACAGAAAGTACAGAGTATATGCTTCGTGCATCTTCTATCTCGCTCGCGCACAGGTTTTTGAGGATAAAAACGGCATATTCCCAACGTTTCCCCATCAAGTTCCCTATAATAAAGGGGTGTAATGATGTAGTTAGTACCTTTTAAAAAAATTATTGTTTAGTTAGTATCTTGGATTGATACAGTTATTAATCTAAGAACAAATTATTGAGGTTTAATTTTGGTTTTGCGCTACGTTATTTCAATGGCACGTTGTATTAAAATTGGGATACTTTTTGAGCTTGAAAAATGAGCAATATGTAGTCCTGCATAGTCCATAACCAGACTTCTCTTTAGAGACGTCTCTAGAGGCGTTTCGGCTGCAAACACCGAGTGCCACGTAATGGACGAAGAGGGAACAAAGCTTTCCGGGTCTCCATACTACCTAATGAAGTTATGTCTTTCACGTGCAGTTGGTACGGCGTACGGTGCTTTCTGTTGGGAGTTTTGGATCACTATAACAGTATTATACAATCTCACTAAATATTATAAATACTAAGGTTTGTGTGATTCAGTGGCGTTCACAAAATTATCTTAGAATAATATTATACTATTTTTTACAGTTATAAATGAATACATACAATACCTACATAAATAAATAAAATTATATTTAAAAAAAAGCAAGTTCAATCTACGCTAAGTAACATGTAACTTTATAAATATAGGAGTGCTACAAGGCAGTATTCTAGGACCTATGCTATTTATTTTCTTTAAATTTTTTTTTTTTTTGTGGGGATGTTTGTTACTGTTTGTTACGACTTTGGAAGGTAATTTATCACACATTATACATATATACATATATAAAAGGTGATGTGGGTTTGTATATATTTATGTGTGAATATGTAGTAGTAGTAGTAGTTGTAGCAGTATGTATGTATGTATTGTACACTGGCTACTACTCCACACAAAATAAAACAACGTAACAAAATAGCTTTACTGATTAAAAATGAGTGCATAATAAAATTATGATAAATGTAACAAAAAGTTTTGCTAAACGATCTCGAATACTTTTTGTATTTAATTGAAAAATTCCACTCAATTACACGACTCGACATGATAAATTACTACGTATTGTAAGGCTTAAGGCTCACGCCTACGTTCTCAAAACGTATTTTAACATCAACTACGCATTGTATTGTTTTTGTATACCTACCGTTTCTCAACTTAGATCCAATGATCTATAAAAACAGGTACCATTAAGCAGCGCAAGAAATATCACAGATTGAGAATTTTAAAAAGTTATTCGGTATTATCTGGAGAAAAACATCGCAAATAGTATTTAAAACGCAATTTTCGTGTAGATGTTATATAGAATGGCGGAAAAATCGAATAAAAAAAACAACTTCATAAACTTCTTTTTTTTTTCTCCGGTATAATTATAAAATTTCAACATAAAAACATTTACTTTAAAAAGATTGCTTTAGCCGTGTTGCTTAGATTTCGTGTCCAAAAATAGACAAAATGTGCTTAAACAGAATTACTCGGTATATCTGAAGCAAAGAAAACAAAACCAAAAGTTTATGTCAAAGTATGCCCTTAATTTGATTAATAAGTTAAGTTTTATAACTTTTATTTGGCATTGAGTAGAAAATTATGCACGTAGATTCCTATTATGTTGCCTTATTATTCTCGTTTTATAAAAACGACTAATATTGCTACTAGCTCTGCTGACTAGCTCTGATAGGGTTAAAACATTTGGGACACTCAAACTTTTTATAAAGTTGTCGAGAAAACAAGGAAAGGGGAAACTCTTGGGCGCTAAAGAGCCTTCTAACAGGCTCTCAAGGATCAACTGTAGAGAAACTATGCCATTGAGTCCTCTAGCGCTAATTATCAAAATGCATTAAGGGCCAAGTTGTTTTACGTCTGGGTTATGATCCATGGAGGAGCGTTGGCATTGTCGGCCGCGCGGGCTGAATTCATCCCCTTTGTTTGGGCGCAAACTTGTGCCGAGTGACTGGCGCTTTCACTCCAGTCCATTGCGAAAACCAACCCGAGCACTGCAGGATCGTCATTTTCGTTTGTCATCAATCTATGTTAGGGCGGCTGACATGTAAGTGTTAATTAAGCAGGCCTCACTCCAGCGTAATTAAGAGTGTTACAGTGTTATTTTAGACATTAATTGAGATGAAATTTCTTGTTATAATGAAACGAGGGAGTAGGCTCGGGTTGTCGAGTAATTTTGTTCGAAGGCCATCTTCGCCGCACGTCGTAAAGCCGAAGTACACTGGAGAGTAAACAAGCCGAAGTTTCGATCGAAATGAAGATTAGGAAAGGCGTAACTGGTGTTATCGTTTCCTTGTAAAGTTCACAGGGAGAAATCGACTTAAATTAATGCGCTTTTAAACGACTCCCGCATATAGTAGTACTTTTTGATATTTTTCTGCTTATTGAAATAATATCTCTTATTACATGCATCGATGTTAGTTTAAAGGATCAAGGGACACGAAGAAAATAACATCAAAATTTGGTCCCATTTTTAGGGACAAGTGCAAATGTAGAAAATATTTTAGTATGTTGACTTTTCAGTTTATTATAAGCCTTAATTCAAGAACATAAAGATCTACGAGTATATAGTTAAATGCACTTTGACGCATTTTGACGTATTTTGACGTATTTTGACGTATTTTGACGTATTTTGACGCCTCCACATTTCATAGGTGGGACAAACAAGTTCGATCGAATTATGACCACACTTTTATTCGTGGTCATAATATTCTAACCGGGTTTGTCTGTTTTTATTCTTTTTTATACCATACTAGCTGTTGGGCGCGGCTTCGCTCGCGTTATAAAGTAAAAAAAACTGTTGTATAAAAATATATACTTTTACCTATACAAACCTTATCCTGACAATAACGAACACAAAAAAATGCTCGGAAGTTATGCGCATACATATATTTCAGCGATTAATTTTTATTTACATGAAAGAAGATAGATGTGGCAAACAAACTAACGAGCCACCTTATGGTAAGCGATCAGCCATGCCTATAGAATACCTGTAACACCAGGGGCATCACATATAGGTTGCCAACCTTTGAAGACTCTATTAACATCCCTTTTGAAGAACCCCATGTTATAGTTACTCGGAAATGCCGCAGGAACTCATTCCACATATTGCAAGTGTGAGGTAAAAATACGAACCGAGTTGAAAACCTTCCTCCTTTTTTGAAGTCGGTTAAAAAACATCGCGATGTAATTGATGAATGGATGTAATATAAGAATAGTCCAATGATTGCATGTAATAAAACGGTAGTTGCTTTTATTACGTTGTTTAACACAGTGGGACGTGCTTCGGCTTGTTTGAAAGAAAGCTAGTAGCTTTATCATTTGCGGACAACAGGCGGGCGAGGCTTATGTACGTGGCTCGGAGAGGCGGTGAATGACATACTTACGTACCGCAATGTCGGGATTGTTTGCCCCGCGTTTAAAAGGGGTCTCTGGGAGGAAATGTCTGCGATTTGGTGCTCTTTGAAAAATATCGTTTCCCCCGCAGCGGCGTATTGTGACTGACAGCTGGGACATTGTCTGCCTTATCTGGCAACCTAGTTACTAGATTTCACAGCATCAAGTTGAATATAAAATTCTGTAGAGCGTATAATTTATCAGTCTTATCTTTGTAGTTTATAAATATTGTGAAATGACAAAGAACTGTAAAGTAGAGAGAGTTTTCAATTTAAATGTTATGGACAATTCAAAACAACACGTATACCGCTTCCATAATTATAAATATTACTTGCAAGTAGGCTTTCGGGTTAAAACTAGCTGTACTTCACAGCTACCTGCAATTTTCCAGTTTTTCGCATTTTTCGAAAACTTTTAGTTAGGCTGATTTCACTACTGCTGTGTAGACTCCTGCTGATGGACAAAAAGGCGGATGCCTCGTGGTCTATTTGCTGGTAGGTGCGAGTGCAGATAGTTCGTAAGAAAATATTATGTACGGAATAATCCGCGTTATTGTAAAACAATTTTATTTTGACTGCCTCGGTGGCTCAGTTGGTAGTGATCCTACTTTCTGTGCTTGGGGGCGTGGGTTCGATTCCCATCTAGGACAAACATTTGTGTGATGAACATTTGTGTTTGTTCTATGTCTGGGTGTTTAATATCTATTTAAGTATGTATTTAAAAAGATATATGTATGTATATCAGTCTCTGGCAGCCATATTACAAGCTTTGCTTAGTTTGGGGTCAGATGACCATGTGTGCAATAATGTCCCAGATATTTAGATATTTATTCTTTACGCTGCATGTGTATCTCCGCTGTGGAACTCCATTCGGACAGTCCGCAGATGAATCAGTTGTGATATCAGATTTATTCGTCCTTTATGCGCGCTACTTCTTGACCAAGTTTCATCTTTATCAGCTCAGCCAGGCAAAGGAATAAAGAAACAGCTTTTTGCATTTTCATTATCTCTAAATTTTATTTGACATTCTACGGGCTATCATACAAATACAATTTCTTACAGATGAGATGGTAATATCATCAAACAAATACGAAGTGGAGAACACGGTGATCAGTTCGTTCGAGAGCCGCATGGCGCTGACGGTCCGCAAGCTGACGATGGCTGACGTCGGTGGCTACAGATGCGTCGCCAAAAACTCACTCGGAGAAGTTGACAGTATAATAAGGCTTTATGGTAAAGAAACTAAAAATCAATTAATCGATTCATTTTATAGGGAAGTGAATAACATGGTTATTACCTTGATTGGGAGCCGTAAGGTTCTGATGGTTCGTAAGCGAAGTCTGCTGACGTCGATGGCTGCTTGTGTAACAAGAACCAAGTGTCAAGAACTAACTTGGAGAAGTCGACAGTATTATAAACAGTATGGTAAATAATAATAATAATCAATTAACTGATTCGTATTGTGACGAAGTAAAGGACACGGTTATTAGATCAATTGAGAGCCGCATGGCACTGATGGTACCCGATTTGACGTGGACTGACTTCGATGGCTACAGATGTGTCGCCAAGAACTCAGAGGTGGTGACAGTGTTATACGACTATGTTATGGGCGAAGTGCTGGTTATGGTTATAGGTAGACCTTTAATTTTTTTGACATACTAAACTATGAATTTTCCAACCGGTATGACAAGCTTTTACCTTTCAATGTTTGTATACTATGTTATAGTTTGTTTAAGTCAATTATAGCAAGCAATGTATGTTGCCAGTGATGACGTATGGTACTGAGACGTGGTCCTTAACTTTTGGCCTTTTGGAGAAACTCAGAGTCACACAACGGGCAATGGAGAGAGCTATGCTCGGAGTTTCTTTGCGCGATAGAATCCGAAACGTAGATATTCGACAAAGAACCAGAGTCATTGACATAGCTATTAAAATTTGCAAGTTGAAGTGGCAATGGGCAGGCTACATCGCTCGAAGAACCGATAACCGATGAGGAAGAAAGGTTCTTGAGTGGAGACCACAAACCGGAAGACGCAGCGTAGGTAGGCCTCCCACTAGATGGACCGTTGACATCGTGAGTCGCGGGCATCCAGTGAATGCAGATGGCAGGTTGTCGTTCAGTGTGGAGGTTAAAAGGGGAGGCCTATGTTCAGCAGTGGGCAGCTTATGACTGATGATGATGATGAAATATAAAGCAAGTTGAATTAGATCCACTTCCTCTTATCCCACGGAGGTTAATTTTAACATGTTGGTTTAGTTCTGATGACAATGAATTTTTAAAGTAAGCATGACCTGAAGTGACATCCATGATTAGCTCCAGATAAAAGAATTCTACAACGGTCAACAGCACAAACACAAAATTTTGTGTACGCATTTTAATATGATAGCCGGTATTAAGTTTTGCTGCATTCAGGATTAAGTTCTGATACAGAAAGGACTCCACAATGGTTTACAGCGGTTTTTTACAAGCTTTTATTTTTGAACATAAATAACTAATCTAGAAGAGTTTTAAAATCTTATAAATATAATAAAAAAAATAAAAAAAAACATTTGTACCTATGTACCTAGGTACGATGATGGAACGGTGATATTTAGCCGAAAGAAGGTCATTGTGAGAACCATTATGAATAACTTTTACGGAACAAACCCTGAAATAACGAATAGAAATCAGTTTATCAGTAGAGCTCGTAGCGTAGCTTGACTAGTTGTTCTAAAAGATCACTGAAGTTAAGCAACGGACTATCCATGACGGATGACCGTCATTGGGATTTATAACTGAGTGCTAATAATATATAGTTTGGATCTGCCTTTAAACACGACCTAGTACTGGAAAAAGTCTGCCAAAAACTGAAGGGGGCGAGGTAAACACGTATTGCACACACTGACAAATTGTTACTAGTTCTACAAACGCACACTTCAATATTGAGCGCATACAACTGCAAACGATGAGCTCAAAATGTAAACGAAAATAACAACTGCCTAGCTATTTTGGAGGCCTTCGGGCAGCCCAAGATTTTAACATTAAGACTAGCCACTCAATCTATATTTATATTAATATGTATATACATATACGAACTTACTTTAAACGAAATGTAAGGAACTATTAATAAAAAAAGCGATTTCAGGGTTGCACCCATAGTAAAAATTGTTTATAATGACGAGTACAAATTACCTCCTTTTAGCTTAGCACTATCGTTTCGTGTGACATCGTATAACACACAGAAAAGAGAAGTAAATAGAACGGAAATGAGAAGGAAACTCTGTCGCCAGATATTGTGGCAGATATGTGATTGAACATTCTTATTTATGTCAACGCGTCGAACTCCGCGTCACAGTTGCTAACACAGTTGCTTTGGGTTTATATGGGTGCAAGTGGCTACACCAAATTCCCTACAAAAATACCTTGACAGCCGTTCTATTTTAAACAAACAAATATTTTCTTTTCTGTGGTATAACATTAGTGTGATAACTGCAAATGGTCTAAGAAATACATGATTGGTGTTTATGACACTGTAGATATTGGAGTCATACTTTTAACTTACTACAAAATTAGAATGAGATCTTAATACTGATATTAAGCTTGTATTTATTATTTACAGAAATTCCTGGTCCTACCATTAAGAACACCAGCCCGATGTCAAAAAAAGAAGAATACAAATATTCGACGCCAATAGAAGGTCCTGATAACCAGTACGGTTCTGCCGAGAGATCCGACGACGAAGACGAAAGAGAATCTGCCACGGAACCCAATAAATACTCCAACAGAGTACAAACAAACTCCACTAGAAACAAGTCTAGTTATTCACCCACGATTGCAATCTACGAGCAGAAACTGAGCAACAAAGTTAGTAAAATTAATAACAAAATTGAAATAGGTGACGGAGAGTTTAGTGGCAACAATTTTGCAGCGAGCTCAATTACATTTGGTTACATTCCAATTACGTTGTCTTTTGTAGTAGTTGTGTTGTTAGATTTAACGTGAAAATGTATCCATTTACAGGGTAACTCTGGAATTAATTTGCAAATTGATGTATAGTTAAACGCATAAATAAAAACAAATATGCAATCAAATTAATTTCCATTTTAGAAATTGCATAAAATGGGCCAGCTCGAAGAGATTATGTAATTTTATTTGTACCTATACCTATAGGTAATTTTATTTGTACTTAATATTTACCAAGGAACTGAATTCAGAGCTATCGACATTGTTTATGTTTGCTTTGCACCAATTCCTATCTCAATAAGAGTGAGGTGATGTGATGGACATAGTTTCGGTTGCCTGAGAAAACTCTATTTCCAAATTTTTTAATTGACTATTTTAAATACGTATGCTGTTATAGGTAGAGGTTGCCGAGCATTTTGTATGGGCTTCCGCATTTTCGGTATACATTATTATATGACTTTTATTACGAGATTCTTGTGTATCGCAGGGATACAATACAATTTATAACTAACATAAAAGGCATAGCCACATTATTTTGTACTGCAACCTCTTTGTTTTTTGTAATAAATTATGTTTATATACTCTACAATTCTGACAATTGAAACTAACAGAGCTCTAATTCTGTATAAAACCACATAACAAGCCGATAACACGCCGTACACCTGTTATAACACAATAGACATGCGTTAGAAAAACACGGAAAACTCGGATCAAACGCGCCTTCCGAAAAGATACTACATTCTCTCGACAAACGCGCACGTAACACGCTAGTGCTCCACGTTATTTTGACTATTCAAAACGAACGTTTTGCGAAGGTCATTGCGTTAGCAAACTTGATATTGCCAATTCCACGAACATATAGCATAACGCGGTCGCGTTACGAGTTTATGTGATTAGAGAAGCTAATAGAGTCCATTTCGCAATTACATTTTCATCTCATAACGTCACGCGTTTATAGCTAGGAATCTCATGTGAAATATAGAATAAGGGTCCTGCTGGAGATGGATAAACAGTTCATAGATCGATTTAGCTATATGGGTATATTTCATTGTGTGCTAAATAAACAGGTTCAACAGCGTCAATGGAGGCTCTCAGCGCCAGTAAACATAATTAATCGAACGTTTTCAAATGGACAGAAAATTGATATTGATGAGAGACTTCCGTACTACGAAAATTAATATCCGATTGAAGTAATATCAGCGTAATATTAACAGCGATGCAGAATTAATTTATTATAACATAAACGATCATACTAATAAACGTACTACGTAAAGGTCTAAGTATTTATTATTAGAGCACAGAGGGTCATCATCATCATCATCATCAGCCAGAAGATGTCCACTGCTGAACATAGGCCTCCCCCTTTAACCTCCACACTGAACGACATCCCGCCATCTGCATCCACTGCATGCCCGCGACTCTCACAATGTCGTCGGTCCATCTAGTGGGAGGCCTACCTACGCTGCGTCTTCCGGTTCGCGGTCTCCACTCAAGAACCTTTCTTCCCCATCGGTTAACAGTTCTTCGAGCGATGTGGCCTGCCCATTGCCACTTCAACTTGCAGATTTTAATAGCTATGTCGGTGACTCTGGTCACCGACATAGCTATTAAACATTGGTCACTGGACATTGGTCTGGTGGTCTGGTCTGTCGGTGACTGTGGTCTGGTGCACAGAGGGTACGCTTTGGCATTAGTAATGTTGTATTTTTTTTATTAATAATGAATAGTTAAGCTAAAAGTTACTACTTTGACGGAGTTAAGAAGAATACTAAATCATATCCCTAATATCATTTATAATGACATACCGAACTAATATCTATAATACAAAAGTATGCCTGTGTGTAAGTGTATAGGTTTATTCCCGCTCAAATTTGTAAATGCTAAACGGATTTGGATGAAATTTGGTATGTAGGTAACTTATACCCAGGATTAACACATAGGCTTATAAGCCAGAAAATTCACGGCTAGCATAGTGGTTGAAACGGGTGTACGTAGTTATTAAAGCTTCGAGTAAATGCAACAATAAATTGATAATAATATTATATTTAAAAAATAAGCATAATTTCTTCTCTTTATAATATACAACTTGTCCTTTTTATAATATACAACTTTTCAATCAATAAATCGACTCGTATATTATTATAAGTCGTCATAACTGAGACAATTACTATATTGGTAATTACCTATAGCTAACAACCTTTCGCAAGCAGCCTCCCATCATAGGTATCTAATAACTTTTCTTCCATTTCTTTCTATAAAACTTAATATATTCACAAATATTATTTTTTTACTTCTCAGTTCGTAAAGTTCTTGTTTATGCCCGGTGAAGGCAGTCTAAACAGCTGTTTATACTCTAAGGCATACGAGTTTGCTGTTTATGCACTAGCGCATAATAATTATGTATAAAATTTATCAAAAATATTCAGTTTACAATGTTTTTCATGTAGGAAGTTTGCCTGGGTGGGTATAATTACAGACGTATACATAACTTTTGTTGGATAAAATTGGACATTGTTTTAATTTCAGTTTTAATTTTAATTACCATTATTACTACTTATATTATTACTTACGATATCACTATTTTTAATTGTCCAGCAAATTATTGTCGAGTGCATAAAACCCATTTTATCCTCGATTTAAATATACACTCTCACCTTTGACTTGATAAACTTCTCGGCTAAAATTCCTTGTTTTATGCACTCGTTGTACAATCTACATTTTTAAAGACTGTTTTTGTTAAGTTATAAACTTTGTAGTACCTATACCTAGACTGTGATTTTTAACGTGCAAGAGTTAGCTCATAAGCTTAGCTCAGACTTCCACGTTTCTCCACATTTGAAACGCGTAAATTTATTGTTATTTAAATACCTACCGAATTTTATAATTCTTGTTTTTATATGAAAAAAAAAACTAAATAAAAGTCAAGGAACTAAAATTGTTAGATGGGCTGCTAGATGTATAACCATGTATATATTACTTTTGTAAAAACCGACACACATACACGCGTTGCATTGCCTTGAGATGTCGCAACGCTGAAAATAGGCATTACCGATTGCCGCAACCCAGAAATTTTCGCGTGACGTCGCAATGCAACGCAATGCGTTAATGTGTGTCGGCTATAGAGTGACGTGACGCTGTTAATTTAAGTACGTAATGTAACCATTTGTATATTCTTTGTCTGATTTTCAAACTATTTTCTAGCCGATAAAAGTTTTGTCTACCACAAAAACTTACCAACTAAGTTTACGATAGTCTTCTCATTAACCTTACTTGGTAAATCTGGAAAATAACCAAAAATTCTTGCTATTAATATATTATTTAAAATATTTATTTACTCCTACTTACTCCGCTGGCGCAGCGACCCGAAGTGGGACTTGGCCTCCGACACAAGAGAACGCCATTGGTCCCGTTCTCACAGTGTTTCACCGGTCTGCGACTTGAGCTCAGCACAAGTCCAAATCTACAGCATTTTTCCAGCGAAATGCATTTAATATAATATATAGTTGACTAAAATGTATATAATACAAGATAATAATAGTCTTTATATATAATAATATCCATGGATATTATCTAGAATAAGTTAATATTATATTAACAATAAATATTAACTATATACTTATCTAATAAAAATTATAATCAAATTATAATATTTTATTAATATTTTTTTACATCAGCCTAGAAAAAACGTATAACCACAACCTCTTGATGCAAAATGATTATAAATATAATTGTCATTCAGTACTCATTTTTCTTCTTCGTCATTTCAGTTACTATTATAATAATTAACGGATAATAATATCGAGAACTCCATCCACAACTTTATCACGGTAAATGTCCGGTTTATAATCATATAACTGTAGTGAACTACCTCAATTGATTAAAACAGCGTTTTCTTTGTAATTTGACACTCTTCAAGATAACTCTAAAAAGCCTAGCAAGCACTCTATATCAATCTATATTATTTCTAGACAGGTAGCATAAAAAACCTTGTATAACCCAATAGCTAAAATATACTTTCTTCATGTATATGTGGATATATATTCATAGTATATTTAATTTAATTGTAGCATATTTATTGTTTGTTTTATTTGGATAGGTATTTCATCATTTCAGCCATAGGAAGTCCACTGCTGGACATAGGCCTCCCCCATAAAAAAGCATAGGTATTTACTTCTGAATTATTTTAGTTAATGCCATTATTTTTCTTATTGTAATTCCTTGCACGGTTGCCTGGAAAAGATGTCTATAAAAAGATAAGGTCGCCAACTAAAAGCCTAGATTATAACCCATAACATTATCCTTTAGAGATAATAGTATACATATATTATAGTAACAAACTCATATTATTTGAAACGTAACCCATCGCTACGAGTATTAAGTTTCATGACCCTCGAGACCTTACATACATACGTACGAAGAAAAATACGTAGGTACTAAAGTTTAGCAAGTGAATCGAACGGGCTTCGCGGTTCCCAAGTTCGCTCCTATATGAGGCGGATTACACAAACACTTCTCATCTTCATTATACAGTGGAACTTTGCTATTTTCACGCGCCTGCCAACTCCCACACTGTATTGTTTTGCTATGTATGCAAATAAGCCACGCTAAGTTACGAAACAAAATAAACTTTTTGGTTACACAGTTGTTGGCTTAGTGGGTATGGCTGTATTATTTTAACACCCGCGCTGCATAGGGTTGATTTTTGAGCTTATATTTTCGTGAGTCAACGTGATTCATCTTTTGTGAGTAATTGTTTCAATTCAAAACGAGCAGGAGGATATATTTTTCCCGTCATTCGTGGCTACGATATGCCAGTGATGATATGAAAATTTACTAATAAGCCCTGTGGCCTTACGCCTAACTCTAACCGCAGGCTCGAATACACGCAGCTTACAAAATCACGCGAACGCGAACCTTAACGTGCTGAGAAACGGTTTGCGGTCGCGCAACTTTTGCAATCACCTAAACTGAATCGTTTATAACAAGTAGGCGTAAGGCCCCTGGTGCTTACTTATAAAACTTGCCATGGGATCTGGCATGTTTTCAAATACGCAACTTGCCACT
The DNA here is from genome assembly GCA_949125355.1 of Agriopis leucophaearia. Classification (NCBI taxonomy): domain Eukaryota; kingdom Metazoa; phylum Arthropoda; class Insecta; order Lepidoptera; family Geometridae; genus Agriopis; species Agriopis leucophaearia. The sequence continues at coordinate 8,709,176 of OX421262.1, forward strand.
TCCAAGCTGAAATTTTTAATTATCTACCACAGCATAAGACCATAATGACAAAGTAGATTAATACGAACATTACACTAATCAACCTTATAATACACAACGTGCCATCGAAATTAGGCAATAAATGAAAATAGTTTGTTCAGGAAATAAGATAACTATTACTAAAAGGAGGTTTTTTTGTTATAATGCCGTATCTAAAACTCTTCACGCGATAGCACAGTGCAAGTGACGATGTAAATTTTGAACAAGTACCTACCTATGCACGTACTAGGCAATTTCATTCCAAGACAATGGAGTGACGCGTAAAAAGAGACAGCAGTTGTCAACACATTCTCACACAACACAGCCATTCATCATCATCATCATTATTTCAGCCATAGGACGGCCACTGCTGGACATAAGCATTCTCCATCGTGCTTCTAAAGCTAAATCAAGATGACCTTTTCCTTCCTAAAGGAGTTTCGTAAAGCAAGATGATCTTTTCCTTCCTAAAATATAGGAAGGAAAAGGTCATCTTGCGCTCTAAAACCGATTCCTTCTTCCAAGACTCAGCAGGAAAGTCGGTTTTTTTTTCAGTGTAGGTAGGTGGATATATACTTGTACGAAATCATTCAATCATTATTGCAAATGTGTTACTTTGATTTTGTCTGTTTGTCATTAAGTTAATCAACTTTAGCTATTCACATTTAATTTTGTGAGCAATGTGTCCACTATGTACATACATTTTTTAAATAATAAGTGGCAAACAAGCGACGGGCCACCTGATGGTAAGTCACCACCACCTATTGATACGTACAATACCCGGGGAATTGTCTGGGTGTTGCCTACCTTTGAGGACGTTATTCACCCTTCGCAGACACAGTCAAAATTATAGTAGGTACCTATATATACAGAGAAAAAACCGAAGGTGTTAAGCCATAACCACACCACAACCAAATCCTATGTATATATTATTTTTCTAGCAGAATTTTGTATCAGATTGTGATTTTTTTTAATTAAGAACTAACTCCATTAGAAAATAATGAAATTCAAGAAACGGAATTGTGTTCCTAATTTTCCAGTATTAGATGTAGATAATTTCCAGGTAATTTAAACGTGCCCTTCAATCAAAAAACGTTAATATCGGTACAAAATCGACGACGATGGCGTAACATACCTGCAGACACAAAAATACAGTCAAATTGAAAACCTCCTTTGTTTGAAATGGGTAAAAATTTATTGGAGAACTAAAATGAACTTGCCTAGTTAAAAAGTAAAAAAAAAACAACAATATTTTCATCATCTAAATCGTGCACCATAAGGTTGCCAGCCTCTCGCTATGGTTAATTAAAACTCGACTGAATCCAGGGCTGTAAATTTTGCGCTTTCCACATTTTTTTCGGGCAACTTTTCGACAGAACATCCAGTTTTGTTTATTTATGAGCTTTGGCTACCGCTAACGGACGGACAGCTTGACCGGCAATACTTTTACATTAATGTTTTCGGTTTTTTTGCGATACCAATTTACATACCATCAAAATAGGCCAGAACTTTGATAATAATTGTTCGGTTGTTTCTCACAATATTGGTTTAACATAGGTTTGAATTGATGACATTGCCGATTGCTTACCTTTTTATCCATAAATGTTCGTTATATTAATCAGCTACCTTGTTATGGATCTTTGATCGGATCGCGAGTGTCAAAATTTTGACACTTGAAAGGGGTTATGACGCAAAAAAAAGCGTTGTATATTTACAATTTCGTATTACGTCACCTACGAAATTGACACTCGCGTTCCCGATCAAAGATCCATATTAAGGCAGCAGTTCTTTTTTTTTTTTTTTTTTTGTTTTTTACTAGTGAAATTGGATCGTCCAGTTCTTGTTGGCTAGAAGTTGGCAAATCATTTTAGAGCATAGTTAGCATAATGGGCTTTTATGAATAAAAGGGTTGATCTGCCCGTTAGCTTAGTTGGTACTTGGTAGTGAACCTGCCTTCTGCGCTTGGAGGCGTGGGTTCGATTCCCGCCTAGGACAAACATTTGGTGATGAACATTTGTGTTCGTTCTATGTCTGGGTGTTAATATCTATTTGATAATGTATTTAAAAATATATATGTATGTATATCAGTCTCTGGCAGCCATATTACAAGCTTTGCTTAGTTTGGGGTCAGATGACCGTGTGTGCAGTAATGTCTCAGATATTTATTTATTTATCTTTATCAACCGTTGAGTTCATAAACAGTAAAATGTTTCAATAACTAGCTGAAAGACAATTTTATTTATTTAATATATTCTTGTGCTTCTCCGCCACATATCCTGATGCGATTTACCACGGAGCACGCTTCCTCATCATCAGTATCAGCCTATTATGTTCCCACTGCCGGAACCCAGGCTTTTTCCTAAAGAAAGAGAGAGAGAGAGATGGGGCCATAATCATTCTGGCCCTGTTGGTGCATGTCCAGCAGTTGGCCAGCATGTTGGTGAACATTATTCGGTCTTTGAACTTTTTGAGGTTCTTGGACATACCGGTTTCCTCACGATGTTTTCCTTCGCCATTTTTGAGCGAAACTTTATCGCAACTGCACATAATTTATTTTATGTAGGTACTAATTACGTCATTGGTGCAGGGCCAAACCAGGTGCCGTCAGATTGTAAAGCGCATATGCTACAGCAGAGCGGAGCACGCTTGCCTAGAAGAAAAATATTCACGCGTAACATGAAAACACCCAGTTTGTAACTATTGGGGAACACCCATTCAGGCAACGCATTCCACAGTCTAGCGATTCGCACAATAAAAGTGGAATCATAGCAATTATAATCATGAATATTAACGAGATATTTACCGTGATAAGGTTGTGGATGGAGCTCCCGATCTTCTCGTAAACATGGTGTATGTGATTGCGCTGAAATATTAGGCTCAAAATGTCTATGATCCTCGCTGACGGAAATTGTTACGTGTAGACTAGACAAAGATATTTTAAGCATTCATTAACTAACGTTTCTAAGCAAGGCCGCTAGTAACAACATATTAGATAAATAAAACCAGATTAATAAAATAAGTACTATTATTTTTGTTAGTACTAATAGTTTTTGTAATTTATAGTCTAATCTTAGAAACAATGTACCGACACAAATCTGTTTCATTGTTAGATCAAACTCATTGCATCATCGTTATTATTATAGCCTATCATGTTTCTACTGCCGGTACACAGGTTTTCTCTCGGAGAATCTTTACTGCATAAGTTAACTTATTTTAACTGTCTTTATTTAACCAAACGAAACGAACGTACGTACACTCTGAGACCTTTGTTAGTTTCGAACGGGAATAGATCGTTTGTTATACTGGGTTACGCGTAAAGGGCGTACTAAGCCGAAAGGGGTCCATAGTACCAGTCAAGTCAACCAGCCAAGTAGATTTATTTGTAAGTTCAAAAATGAGCAACGTTGGTCCAGGAATTAAAAAGATTTAGAAGATGTCACTGTTCGAGGCAAACAAATAGTTAAAACATGTATTTTTTATGCTATAGGGGGAAAACAAGCAAACGGGCCGCCTGATGGTAAGCGATCACCTTCGCCTATGGATAACTGCAATACGTCTCACAGATATACGTTGATTTTTGATGAGAATATAAAATATCATGGCAAGAATATAGATGGGTTGATTGTTGACACAAGTTACAGTATATTAGGGTAGTGCCAAGCATCCACTCCAAGAGAAAACAACCGGGGACAACAGAGTCCCCCATAACGAGAAAATAATCAATCTTCCCAGTCCAGTTGGAAGCAATCAAGAGTCTGTTATTGCGTCCGTCCAATCCGATAAAAGAGCCGATATATCAAAGACGTCCGTGGTTCAATTACTAGCCAAGCTATCTCTTATACGCAGAAATAGAAAATGAAAACTGCAAGCCTATGACACGGTGTCAATAACAGCTGTAATACGATCCTAGAGTGTGGATCCATCGATATTTACTGGATAACTCGATAAAGGATTACTCTAAAAGTATACCTACCTACAATAAACATTTCATATGTACTTCTTTATTTTACACTTAACAACTTTCGTCAACAAGAAAGTATAAATAATAACAAATAGTTTTTGGTAATTAATTGGTTGCTCTAATATTTGTAATATCTATTTGTTGGTTGCCCAAAAAAGGCGTGTTTTTGTCATTGTCGACATTTACATGAATGAAATTGATATCTAAACAGTACTTACTTGTTACTTGTGTAGCGGGCGTTTTCCGCAACTAGGCCATTCATTGGCCCATTTTGCGTCACCCGGCTGCAGCTAGTTCAGACAACCGGTCTCCTCCAGGAAAGCCAGCAGCTCGCTGATGCCTGTGCAGGCCTCCTGGAGCGTCCTCGGTGATCCGAGGATAGTATTTCGTTGTTCTTCCACGCTGCTGCACTCCAGCAGCAAATGCGCGGCTGTTTCCTCTAAACATTAACAGATTCATCATCAAATTGCAGTTACATCATGACAGTTTGCTAAATATGCATGATTAATGTAGACGCTCAAAATTATTTGATTGTTATACATCATGGAGGATGAGCATTTTGACTGCAAATATTCCTTGCAGTTTCTTTACGGTCACCTTACATTTTCCGGTACATATTTAATTCATCCTTTGAAACTACATATCTATGCTCAACATCACGTCAATCCGTTGATATCTTGCTGTGTGAAAGAAGAACGAAGCAACAAATTAACATATTTGGCATTTATAATCAGAAGACGTCCACTGCTGAACATAGGCCTTCCCCGTTATCCTCCACACTGAACGACATCCTGCCATCTGCATCCACTGGATGCCCGCGAAACTCACAATGTCGTCGGTCCATCTAGTGGGAGGCCTACCTACGCTGCGTCTTCCGGTTTGCGGTCTGAATACATCTATCTATAATCATACACGCAGTATGATTTACATATCTACAAAAATTCATACCGATATTTTATCGACTTAGATCAATGTAATTAGTATATTTAAAAAAAAAAACTTCCGAAAAGTACTCATCTATTACGTGTTCTTTTTTTAATGACACTGCTATCCTATTCTTGATTGTGCTACCGCTAGACTGTGGAAGCGCAGCTGCTAGAATGGGTGTGCCCCGGTAGTTACAATCTGGATGTTGTCAAGTCAGAGTGAATCGACTTATTTTAAGCAAGCTTGTTCCATCGTAGACCGTATCATCGCTTTACATCAGGCTAGGTGGCGGTCAAACTCAAGCCTATTATTTAAAAAACCTAATTGTCTCATGAAAACGGCATTCTAGGCATTTTCAAAGCTAGAGTGAATAGATTTCTTTTAGTTTCTTTTAGATCGATTTTTCTTTTTTCCTTCTTCGGCCACACCATCACTTCCTAACAAGTGAGTTGAAAGTAAAACGTAGATCTATTAACAATACAAAAAAATAATTACACTGACAAGACTCTACATGAGTCAGAACAAAACTCGACAAGTATAGGATGATCAGTTTATTTATTTATTTTGGCATTTCTGTCTCCCGTAGACGTAACGCTTCGCGCCACCCGCTTTGAAAGAAACACAATCAAGGCCGTGTGATATGCTCATCTAATTTCGTAGGTTTCTTCGACGCAAATTAATGCAATTAGTTGTTAAAAGCGTCGTATAGTGCCCCAGGCGTCTCATTCAAAGAAGGATACGAGAGCACGTCTATTGCATGTCACTACGATTACTGAAAATTTTAAACCTACATATTGTATATTTTAATATAATACGTATAAGGCCACTAAGCATGAAAGATTTTGGTGTTATAGACAAAATAAGTTTTTTTAATTAATTTCTTACTAGATACGTATAAGATCTTTTTCAAGCCTTCACTTTTTTTTAAGTTTTAAATTTGTAATTTTTACACTCCGTATTTTATCTTTGCGTCACTTTCAAATTTGGAACTCGAATAAAAAAGACAAAAGAAGGATTACCTGTTTTGGAGGTTTCTTCAAGTCTATTAATAATAGAGTTAGTAATCAATATTTCAGTTGGTATATATGAGCATAATAATTAAGCATAATAATCATCCTTTTTACCGACTTCCAAAAAGGAGGAGGTACTATGTTCGTCTATATGTTTTTTTTTTTTTATTATTTTATCTTGAGAGGATTTTGGCGTTGCACTTGTGTATTTGGCAGAGTCAAGTGACACTGGAAATATATATAATTATGTGGCATAAGATGATTTGGCACACCGTGCGGCTAGGAATTCAAACTCGTCATTCATGATCGAGCCAATCATGATCAAACAGTAAATTCTGATCAGTATTACTAGCGTTTTGAACGTAAGACTGTAGCTGGTAGCCAATATAGTGCAGTAAAATATAAAAAAAAAATGTATTTACTCAGATTTTTCGAATGTTATTGCAGCTATCAGACGTATTATCTCACCAGCTGGTTTGTATGACAATTTAAATTCCCCAGACTTGTTAATTTTGTTCATTCGATATGACACTAGTATGTCTTTATATTACCTTAAAGCGGAGGCGGAGGACCCTATAGATTTATTCAAAAATTTAATGAACTCTGCTCACGGTCTGGATTAAACCTCTTAATAAGGCTCTCTCGCTCATACCAAATTGTTTTAGTGTGTTTAACGGCCAATCTGAGCAAGTTCGAGCTCATTTTGTAAACATAAAGAGAAATTAGGCTATTTGTTTCTTGTCCCTTTTTATCGGGTACTCTGTACGAGATTATTTTGGACCCGGGCAAGTGGCAATTTATTGAGTGAATGTAAGACAGATCTGACCGATTTTCATCGACGTGTTGGTTGTTATTTCTGTTTACCTGTCTATTATTTTCCTAATGGGAACAATAATTGGCAATGGAAGTGGAGGTAGAGTTCATTTGTTTTGTTCGATTGTTATGGTTATGGCGTTGGATATAAATAGCTCCATTCACAAAATGTTTGATTGATTGATTCACAAGTGCTCGAAATATTTATTTCGTCCAGTAACTGCATCATAATAAAAATTACAAATTATAGACTATGTAAACGTGCACGTTTTGTATTTAGCAAGTATTTAAATCAGGTACTTCACGCTGGAACAATTATTTTCATTCAAAGATACCATGCTACGTCTTTCATTATACTAAACACAAGTTTGTCGTGTACGGAGTTCTGGTTGCACCTTTGGGATGGTTCAGCCAAGTGCTTTGTTGTGACGGAGTTAATTGAAAATCGTGCCAAGAAGCTCATCAACAACAAATACCTAGTTCAGACTAAGCTTCTTAGCCTTGAACATCAACGCAAAGTTGCTAGTCTATCGTCTTTTTAGCGGAAACATTTTAAAGAGTGCGCATCGGATCTGCATGACCAATTTCCTCCTGTTCTTTTTTCTAATAGGCGGCCAGGGTGGGCACGAAAAGACGTCTTTTCATGGTTATTAATCTGAAAATCTGTACCAAGTGGTTACACATCACACATCATCAGCCAATAACGTCCACTGTTGGACAAGGCCTCCCTCATAGAGAGGGGTGTTGCCATAATCCCCACGCTTGGCAGGCGGCTTGGGGATCGCAGTACGTTCACCGTGTACTATTAGGACGCTGCTGCACATGCTCCGGTGGTTCTGGTCGCAGTTTTAAGACATACCCGGGTCCTGAAAAAGTGGTTAATCTAGTTTCAATCTGGGTGTCTTCAATTCGTGGGTGAATCGGTTTCTTAGCAAGTGTGCTTCATAGTAGATCGCATCATCGCTTAACATTAGGCGAGGTACCATTCAAACACAACACCTATATCAATTTTAAAAAATGAGCGTGTCTGGAGAACTGCTGATATAATTTTAAAAAAATTCGATGTGGAGGTAGCTTATATCCTCGATGTTAATCAAGGATTGTAATTTTTTTATACATAATTTACATTTATTATTCTAAAATATTCATGGTATTGGGCATGAAGATCGCGGGGTGCTGTAATTTTTCGCAAATTTATAGGCTAATTAACATTTTCATAAGTATATACACTATTATATAAGTTATATTGACTCTATTAATTTGTCTTATGTACTCAATATTTATTCATTCGTTCAAAGACAACGCACAGTCTAAACCACTGGGTCTAGAATAAAAAGATATGCACAAGTGCTACTTATTTATTTGTAAAGTGAGCACTAAGAACGAATTTTTGAAAATTATATTTATTGACGGGGCTTCGACGCTGCTACGTTCGATGCTACGACGCGTAGAGCTTCAGCTCTACGCGTACAAAGTTACAGGTATTTAGCTTGTTTTTATTATTAATCATGTAGAAAAATGTGTGACCTTTTAGGAAGGTTCCATTGTATCAGCTCAGGGGAAATTCATCCATTCTCTAAGCAAGTGCCCCAATTCGCCCAGATTGGGCTCATGTGAGAAACAGAGCGATGCATAGTGCCTTACTAAACGAACCCGACGAGCGTTAACCCAAATCGGCCAGCTTACGCTCAATGCTCCTACATAATAGATTTCATAAGTATACCTTCATATAAATATCCTGTTATATCCTGTTATATCCTGTTTTGTGTGTCAATGATGACATATGGTACTGAGATGTGTTCTTTAGGCAAATGTTGGCTGAAAGATCTGCTCGGAGTTTCTTTGCGCGATAGAATCCAGAACGTAGATATTTGCCAAAGAACCAGAGTCGAGTCAAATCGAAGAGAGTCGAACCGTACATAGCTATTAAAATTTGCAAATTGAAGTGGCAATGGGCAGGCCACATCGCTCGAAGAACCGATAACCGATGGGGAGGAAAGGTTCTTGAGTGGAGACCACGAACCAGAAGATGCAGCGTAGGTAGGCTTTCCATCAGATGGACGAAAGGCTACTGAGGTCACTGAGCATTGTATTAAGGTCCTCCAGCGACTCTGCCATGATGACTATATCGTCGGCAAAACGAAGGTGAGTGATGTATTCGCCATTGATGTTGATGCCGAATCCGTTCCAGTCCAAGAGCTTGAAAACTTCCTCCAATGCGTTAGTGAACAGTTTCGGAGTGATAACATCTCCCTGTCCCACGACATGTGATATATACAAATACGGAAAGATACAAAAAAGCTCGATATTTTTAGCACGAAACTTTGTAGAATGCTCACATCGTATTAGATGTGTCATATGCTGAAAGTTGTATTGAGGATGCATCCCAATACGCGAACGAGCCAAAACGCATTTATCAGTTCGCGACATCTCCGCACAAAATAAGTTTTCCAGGACTTTCGATATTCGTTTTGTCACCTGTTCCTATCATTCGGAATACCTTAAGTGCGATGGCGACAGAAACAATAGCTCATTCATAAGAAATATCACAGCTGGGCCCTAATTCTGTATTAAACCATTTACATACCGTACGCTTTAACACGGTCACAATGGTTATAAATAAAACAGTAAACATGGGTATACAAAACTAAACAATAAATTGGTTTCTTCTAGGCAAGCGTGCTCCATCGTAGACTACATCATCGCTTAACATCAGGCGAGGTGGCGGTCAAACGCAAGACTATTATCTAATTTAAAATAAAAAACGCGTCTTGCGAAACCGATTTTATTTGCTTTCGCTTTCCTAATATATGAATTAAAACCACACTTAGCAGGGTAATATACTTATCTGCAAAAATTACAAACACGCAACAAATTCTAAAACAATTTTACCCGCTTCGGTTGGCAGCATCCAGCAGCAATGCTATTATTTCAACTCCGATTACGAAGAAAATATACAGCAAGTATTAATTTCATTTAACCAGCTAGTTGCAATGTGTAGAAAGTATATTTAGTTTTTCTTACTTACATAATGCAAAATTCAAAATGAAACCAGCTACAATTTTTATTATTGGATCAAAAGCCAAACTTAGTATATACCTAGTACAAATTTATCGTTTGTATTCAAATGTCTCCGTGTGTCGTCAACTTTTTTTTGCCATACTGCTAAGCAGATTAACGCAAAAAGTGTAAAACAGGCAACTTACTAATTTTTCACGCTCACTTAGAAATTTGCAGTGACACTAATGAACTAACAATTACTAATATCCACATGCAAAAAAAGGCGGCAAGGGCGACTGCTGGGTGAGTTCAATCGAGCTTGATTTAGACCTGATGTGTTCAAATCCACCATGTTACCTTACGATATTTCCCTTGTTTGTCTGATCTGAGGTCACAAAGTCTATTAGTCTAAAGTTAAATTCTTATCTTAGGTGCGTAAGTCAAATATGTCAAAACGGGAGGTACACAAAAATTACTAAGAATTTTTATACAACAAGCACGTAACATGTGTGGACGCGGATGGATCAAGAAACGTGAGACAAAATATTAATAAAATAAATAATGAACTTATTGGGCGTAAGAGAATTAATTATTAAAACCACAGCTTGACGAAGGTAAATAAAATAAGTACTTCCTAATTCACACAATATTTATGCTGACCACCGATAACAAAGTATGGACATGTCCCCCCTAAGCCGCTAATCGAGCAGTGTCAGTGCTAAGGCTCTGACGTTATTAGCATGTGTAAAAACAAACCCAATCTGTTAAATGCGGGACATTCGCAACAAGGACGACACGTGAAAATAAACAGTCGTGTATTTTATTTACAAACCCAACTTACTAAAGCACTTTCTATAACCTCTATCTGAACTTAAATAAGATTGAAATTCAACTTGATTGGCCTAATAACAAAGACGGAACGAAATGAGAAGAGAAATTTCTAACTATTTCTATTCTGTGCAGTAATATATCACATGCAGCGAAGATGCATTTTGTTGTTAGTTCAGAGTTATTTAGGTTTTAACTAGTACACTGAGCAGGTGTAATTATGCTTTCATTTTGTGCGTTTACATGCACATCATCATCATCATCAGCCAGTACACGTCCACTGCTGAACATAGGCCTCCCCCTTTAACCTCCACACTGAACGACATCCTGCCATCTGCATCCATGCATTTGGATGCCCGGGACTCACATGCACATAAATTACAATTTACCTAAAAACATAATAATTGCCTTGATATTATATTATTTTATTTTTGATGAAATAAGACATCGGAATTGTTACTATTTTTTATATGAATATAAATAAATTTTGTTCCATAAAATAAAGTAATGTTTTACGATTTGCAATAATAGAACCATCTAATAAACTTGCGAAATACTTCCCTTAGGAAAATCAGTAACCAACATTTAGCAAAACTTATTCTGGAGAAAAATCAGTAACAAACTTTAAAAAAAAACGCCATCTGTTAAATTCATCATGAACTTGGATGAAACCTGTAAAACATTGTAACGTTGTGAACCGCCAATCAACTGCAGGTTGCTTTGAAAAGTTTGAAAAGCTACAAAACTATTTTCAGTACTTAAACAGCGCCATCTGTGAAAACGTCCTGAAACAATTTACACCATTGGTAAAGGTTGGTATTACTGCCCCTTGAAACGTGTCATACACCCTTAGCCTGCCGTAGTAATACGCCATGATTAAACCAGGTGGAGTTTTGGATTACCAGCGCAAACAATGTAGGTAGTTATGTATTATTAATTAATGATTTTTGTACTGTTAGCGAGACTCCATCCTCTACTATGTTATTTCGTTAGTATCAGATGTATCATGTACCGAAATATTTTATTATGCACAACTTTAAAAAAAACAACATAAAACCAACGAAAACTTAAATATTAACTAAAAACTTAATAATTATAATTAATGCATGCTATACATACCTATACCAAAATTTAAAAAAAAAAAAACATAAATAAGGGCTAAACCTAAAAGGTGGAGAGAAAAGTGGCCAAATACTGGCAGCTCGTTGCCACGTTAGAGGGCAATGCTATTTTTTTGGCCATAGTAGGTGCCAGCATTCCGGTCACCTGTTGCCTCCACCAAGCGTTTGGCCAAGTCCCTGTACAAATCATAGGCGGCCGGCTCCCACGGTCCTAAGGTCTCGACCCCAAACGGCACAAACCGCCGGCGCTGACGATAGCCTGAAGGATGATGTTATTCAGGTTTGCATGCCGCGTTATGCACCCTGCGCTCTTAATGCAAGACAGTGCGTGGTGGCTGTCTACCATTTTGCTTCATGAGCAGCGGTGAGGGACTTGGCAAGGGTCACCTACACGAAGGATACGGCTACTCGGAAAGTATTATTGTCTAAAAGATTGGCAACGTTTTTCGAAGGTAGTAGCAAATATGCAGCCAATGCCCTGATTCCCAACGAGTGACAGCAAGTAGACGAGCGCACTCTGTGGAATAACTTGCAGAATCAAACAAGTTTTGACGTTCTATCTGACAGAGCGTAGCGTGCGTCTGGCAGCGTAGGTAGGCCTCCCCTTAGATGGACCGACGACATTGTGAGAGTCGCGGGCATCCAGTGGATGCAAATGGCAGGATGTCGTTCAGTGTGGAGGTGGTAGACCTCCCACTGGATGGACCGACGACATTGTGAGAGTCGCGGGCATCCAGTGGATGCAAATGACAGGATGTCGTTCAGTGTGGAGGTTAAAGGGGGAGGCCTATGTTCAGCAGTGGACGTCTTCTGGCTGATGATGATGAGGTAGTGACCCAATGTTGTTAACCACAATGGGTAACTATCAAAATGTATCATTAAGTTTATGGTACTATATTGCTTTGGAGTAGGTAAGTATGCAATTTTGAGAAAATACACGACGCTGCTAGATCGACGCTTTATATTACATAAATTTACTTATTTGCCACTAAGGGAAAGTTCAGTTACAGTTTCATACCTACTCAAGTAGTACCTACAAAATAATAAAACGTCTAAAATAGTAGTGCAGCTCAGTCGACAAGGTTCTAGTCTAACGAGTAGAGTTCAAGATAAAGGAAAGTATTGAAATTCCCTGTGCATTCGACCAAATGAACCAAGTTTTTACAGATGTTTGAGTCTGAAATACATGGAGGCTATTGAACTGTTTTATTTTTGTACATTTTCGATCTTATTTACAAACGTCTGATACTCTAGATATTTTATGTAAGAAACGTGTCTTATCCTAATAGATCTTATTTTGTATGCGTAGATCGCTCTCGATATTAGTTTTTTTTAAATGCATTTATAGGCTTGCGTTTGACAGCCAACTCGGCTGATGTTAAGCGATGATGCGGTCTACGATGGAGCTCGCTTGCCTAGAAGAAGCCGATTCACTCGTGATTTGAAGACACCTAGATTGTAACTATCGGGGAACACCCATTCAGGCAGTGCATTCCCCAGACCAGCAGTACGCACAATAAAAGTGGAATCAAAGCGCTTCGTACGGGTTTTCGGGATATCAATCATAAAGCGGTGTCGATAACAAAAAAAATGCAGTGTAAAATGTACTTGTACTTGCCCAGCATTATCTGCACAGCTTTTTAGTGCAATGATGTTGGCATAATTATGACGCAATATATTTTTGAAACAACGTAAGTTTTGTTTTGTTTTCTTGGGTATTTTTTTAATATTTAAGCAACTAAGCACTTTTTAGCATAACCCTAATTTATTTATTTTTAGTTCAATAAACTTCTTGAATTATTACGTAATGACCTATTTCAGAAACAGACGGTTTGCACTTGATTCTAGACAAGTTTCTTTAAAGTACGGTTTCGGAGCTATACATGCTTAAAGTCTTTTTCCAATCTACAGTAGCTGTTAGAGGTAAAAATAGCTTGACCCGAGTATAAACCGAGTATCACATGTGTTTGTAGCCCATCGTCGAACTACTAGCACCCTAAGTATAGTAGTAAAATATAGTTATGCCAACATAACAAAGGCAAAAAAGTAAGAGCCGTAACAATTGTGTCGAACTTGGCTGACGAACCACCATTCAAAAAAACGGGAGAAAAATGTATCTTTCTCTCCCGTTGGTCAGACGGCGGTTCGTCAGCCAAGTTTGATACGTCTGTAACGGCTATAAAAAAAAGAACAAAAGAAAAACTCAACAGCCACTCCACGTAGTTTTTGTGATCAGATGGAAACCGAGCCGTCGAAACCAAGAGCACCCGCTGAACTAACTTCTGATTAGGTTCGTGTTTTATTTATGCTATTTGGTTTACGAATAAACTGATATAAGTAGACAAGTTTAGCTTATAACACGTTAGTAAATTTAATATAAAATTTATTTTAGTTACATTGAAAATATACACATTAATTTAATTAACATAACTTTAACGATTTTATCGCGTGTATTTTACACATTGTTATACATTGTGCATGTTATAAGAATTCATTGATATTCATTATTTTAATTCTTGACATTTCGAACACTACATTGTCCGTGGTCACAGGTAGACACGCATACCTACCGCAGTGTTCGCATTATGCATCTGAGTGCAGTTGCTTTAATAATTATCAATTAAAAAACCGACTTCACAAAATTAGTCAAATATGCAATTTCGTTTCCTCGGATGACAACAAATATCAAATATATATATATTGTCATCAAAGTAACAAAAATTCCACTTACTTTGATTTAAAAACGAAACTACTAAACCGATTGTGATGTAATTTCTATGGGACCAATCTGAAAGTATATCCTTTCAAATAAAAATTTTTTCTAAATTTGTTCTGAGGTAACAAATATATATAAAAAACTAGATGTAACCACGACTTCGTCAGCGATTTCTTAAAAAAAATAGCCTATGTCCGTCCTCATGATACATACCATGGCCTCGTAAATATTTCGGTTAAGCCGTTTAGCCGTGATTATGTAGGAAACAGATAGACAGAGTTAATTTCGCATTTATAATATTAGTGTAACTAGTGTGATATACTTTTTTTTAATCGGTTAAAAACTTCACTTAATAGATTTATGACAATATAATTCGTACTTTTGTCTTACTGCATATTGACAAAATTTTATCAGAGCATTGAATGAAAAATCTTGTCTTTAGGTTTACTTGCAACTCCTCAGTTTCCTTGGATTTCTCGGAATAAAAAGTATAACCTTCCTTATCATGAGTATTATTTATTTGTCAAATTGCATCAACATTAAGAATAACGGCGTGAATACTATGAAAATAACACTATTTGAATTTTAACCACTTGGCCTATACGAATCCACGTTTTTTTTTTCAATTTTTTTTACTGACGAGAAATAGGAAGTTTTGAAGTCGGTATGTTTATATAATATATATATATATACAAATTACACACACACATATATATAATTGTGATCACGTTTAGTCAAATTATTGTGCCTTGCCTCTCCTATGCAATGTAATGACGTACATCATGTTGGTGTTGCTTAAATAAATAAAATAGTATATATATATTATGTATGTAGGTACGACCGCTCATAACCTTTTCTAATACGTTGTATGGTCTACCTTACTGATGTCTACCAACATGGCTAATGGTAAGCAACGATATGGCCAAAGATGGAGCAAGTAGATTCATAGACTTGGTACCTGGAAAAATACAACTCAACCTTTTTGCATACTCTATATCAAAAATATTGCATAATAATTTAATGTTGCAAGTGCACCACAGCTACACCTCATTTTAAACCACTCTAATATCCGACAGTAGAATAAAACCTTAATAAAACTAAAATAGCCGCTTCAAACGCAAGCTTAATATCATTTCGTCTCATAGAATTCTATTTCTTACAAGATTCTTGTCGAGAACCGAGTAAGTATTTCGTAGCGAAGCATCGAGTTAAGCTTAGCCTCTACTATAGTATATATCTTATCGAGTGATACCCACTAAAGAAAACCGATAAAATAGTTTAATTTTTAGGGTTCCGTACTCAAAAGGTAAAAACGGAACCCTATTACTGAGCCTACGCTGTCTGTCTATCCGTCCGTCCATCCGTCCGTCCGTCCTTCCTTGAAACGGCTGTATCTTTGGAACCGTAATAGATAGCCAGTTGAAGTTTTCCCAGAATATGACATATTACGGCGTATTATCTCTGAAATACAAAAAAAGTATAAAAGTAAAAAAAAATAGTAACAAAAATAATAAATAATGGCCAAGTGTAAGTCGGTGGAAAATTTTTGTTCATTATCAAGTTATATCTGGTAATTTCGTTACTTGGACGACCTTATCATTTCTTTCATCAAAATGCCACATTTGACAAATTTTGAAGTCGGTTTTTAAATTAATAATTATTGTATTTTGTTGTGGTACAGAACCCGCAGTGCGCGAGCCGGACTTGCTCATGGCCGGTTTATTTATTATACACACAGGGCCCCCACTTTAACCTTACTTCGACACGATTTTAATCCAAAAAGTTTACAAAAAAAATTTAACAAAATTATAGCTGTGTTACTCCAAAAACTAAAAGTTTTGTCAAATTTTATTAGCAGATTTAAAAATATAAAATTACTGCAATATCCATGTTTATAATTAATTTTTACATCAAATAGGTTTCCGTTTGCATCTCGATTGATGGTAATCAAAGTAAATCAAACACGCTTTGCCAGAAGAAGCATATTTATTAATTTTGACTAGAGTCAAATTTCAAAGAAATAATTGTTTTATTTACCGAGCGAAGAGAGGTCTTTGATTCTATTAGACAAGTCTGCATTTCCATGTATTCGTCGGTAACTTGCGTATAATTGATTCGATCTTCACGAAATTTTGTAGGCAAGTAGTTCATTCCAATGCAATTTTAAAATTTTAATAATATGAGGAAAATCTGTCCAAGTATTGCAGATATTATAGGGGTGGCGGAGTCTTAATTCAGGGCGAACTACAAGTTTAATACACGCTGTATATATAAATAACTAATACAGTGTTAAAACCCTGACTGTCTCATTTCGTGGCGATACCTTAGATATGAGATTGCTTAGAGATCAAGGACTTTAATTTTGGTCAATTGAATAACTATATAAATCGAAAACATTTATAGGAGACACTTTAGTTTCTACTCTGCTGTACATACAGTTAAGGCAGTATCTAATGGTTAAAGCTGCACACCTGTAAGTGGTTGTATTTCCTGACAGCAACGTGACGTAAGCAAACAGACGTTTTAATTGTCAATAGCGACTTATGCACATTATTATTGTTTATGGGGAAATAGATACCTCTCGCTTAACCATGTTAAAATGGCCGTGGTCACGAGCTGACTGAAGGCTGCGGGTTTTAAATGTACAATAATGATGCCAGATACGTCCTGATAGACAACTAAACATAGGTCTTCTTGGTTTGGTACTCAGATCATACAAACAAGAGAGACATGGTAATGTGGCGTAGCGGGTATGAACGCATCGCATGCATGTGGACTATTAGTTAGTTTATTGGCATCGCTGCAAGTCTCATGTGCGTGAATAAAATAGTAAGTGTTCAGTTCTTACATTTTTAGCGTTAAGCGGTTTAGCGATATAGTGAAAAAAGTGGGAGAAACACGGAGGCATTTGCACACATATTGTACTAAAGCATAATCACTCCCTCCCTTTCCCTCACTTATTACCTTATTTGGCTTTATTACCTGATCTGAGGTTTGGTACATAATTTTTGCATCATCATCATCATTTTTAGAAGAAATAAATAAATGTTCTATAAATACATTCAAGTCCTTGTCTTAAGTTCAAGTACTGTCCAGGTATTCGTCTGGTGGCTGCATAGCCGATATAATGCCTGTACAGTTCGGCTTAATAACATCGTCGCTACCAAGCTTCGCGTCGTAGCAATTATTGCTACATCCTAAAATGCTAGTGATGCGGTAATGCTTTAAATTTATTTCAAAAGTATCAATAACTTGTATCTTATGTTATGTAGGTATGTATACGTTTATCACAAAAATTAAGGATGTTTTTGGTTTCAAAAATGTATATTAAAAAAAATTGCATACATAAGCGGCATCTGCAAAAACAACTCTTCCCTGCCGACCTGCCGAACCGAAGGTTCAAAATTGCTCCGCCACAATTACGCGCCATGTGGAGACTCCACCATGCCTTGACTGGTCTCAACATTCTTTATTCTTCATATTCGTCTAAACTCTATTAGGAGGCAGTTAAAAGCCAACTAAAACAAAAGTTGCAACGAACTCTTTAATGCGCTATATCCATATCGATATCCACAGACTTGCCTCGAGGGACAACACTGCGCCTGTAACTTATGTTCGCCTAGTGTTAATTTCGTCGCCTGACAAATTCGCCTGAGGCGCACTCACGCCTTTTTAATGGTCCTCTGTGCCTCCTGGAAATCTTTCTTTGCGGCAAATTAGTTCGTAATAGCTACATCTTATACCTATTTAGTTTATAGTTTTTTTTAAATTAAATATTATGAATGTGGAAAAAAATTTACGGATCTCCACTGCCTATAAACCAAATATTTTATAAGATGCAGCTATTTGAGGAACCATGAGGATTTTTTTGCAGATTTCAAAATAAAATAGATAGTCACACAGAAATACATATTGACATATCACAAAAAAAACTTCTGATTCATACATTACATTCAGTATTTGATAATTTTCTATGGAACTATTGTATTTTGCGATTTAAGGATTGGATTCATAGTAAAACTTGATTAAAATAATGAGTACAATGTCTTCCTTTTAACTTAATACCATCATTCCGTGTAAACCTGCATTTGTTACTAGCTGGCTTCCCAAGGTTTCACATGACATATTTAAATTATACTTTTTGCATTGTTATGTACGGACATAGAATACTATACAAGCATAAGCATTGCCATTCAGCGTGGTAGTGACCGGCAACTCGCCTGATGTTTATGATGATGCGGTCTACGATGGAGCACGCTTGCCTAGAAGAAACCGATTCACTCGTGATTTGAAGGCACCCAGATTGTTAACTACCGGAGAACATCCATTGTGGTAGCGCATTCCACAGACTAGCAGATCGCAAAATAAAATTATTCATATAAAGGAAAAAATACTACATACTTTTAAAATACAAAATACCACAACATTAATACATAGAGTAAGTACTTTTTTGTTTTTGGAAACACAAATTAACATTTATAATTAAATTTCAAAGTATACTTCGTAAATCGGAAATTCGTAGAAATTATTATAGCTTCGGACATACCTAGTTGTAATATAATTTCATCTTGATGAAGCGTCCTGAGGCATCTTGCCATTTGTCTAGAATGCTCAGAGTTTACAAAGTACCTACAAAACGAATAGCTAGGTCTAGTTTTGAGTTAGCACTGAAATTACTCAATCCACCG
Organism: Agriopis leucophaearia; assembly: GCA_949125355.1. Lineage (NCBI taxonomy): Eukaryota > Metazoa > Arthropoda > Insecta > Lepidoptera > Geometridae > Agriopis > Agriopis leucophaearia. The sequence continues at coordinate 8,728,258 of OX421262.1, forward strand.
GCGATAATAGATAGTCTGGTCTGCCTCGTCATTATCATATTCATGGCAACCCTTTGCCATTATGCAATTTTGAACAGGCTCATAACTCAGATTCAAAACGGCCTTTGTACTATAAAATAAGTAAAACTTGCATGTTTGAAGATGGTACGTTGTATCTACGGTGATGTTTAATAGCGTAATACATTTTGAACCTCTTTAAATTTGGAGTTTTAGAGCTTAAATTTCTTTGAAAAGTGAATGAAGCAAGCCATTGCGTGCTACGATAGTCTACGGCCTTCTACGCCGTAGCACCGTAGCAGTGAATAAGTAAATGCCTGATATAAATCAAGTTAATTGCGCCAGAGCACCTCCTCGTATGAGGCAGCAGCCCTCAAGCGTAGCTTTTTGATATAATGGTTAAGCTACTATTAAGCTGCTGTTTTTATAGTTTTTTAATACTAACCATGATAATATACATATACATAATCATGTATATGTATATCATTATCATGTTTAACACCAGATAAATTAACTTTGCAACATTATCTGAAACCTTATTTTTTGTTGTCGAGGAGAATCCGACCAATGATACCTGCTGCATGAATGCTGCAATTTTTTTTCCGTTTTTATGTAGGTTTGTAGGTAAGAAAACTTCAGTTATATGATTATTTAAGGGATATTTACCGTGGTAAAACTGTGTTTTTCGTAAGTACCTTTTTTTACTGCAAATTAGGCTTGCGCTTGGCCGCCAACTCGCCTGATGTTAAGCGATGATGCGGCCTACGTACCTACATTCAGTTTTTTTTTTTTTTAAATGGCAAGTGCCTTTATTAAATAAACAAAATACTAGCTAAAACTAACACTAAATATACAGTTAGACTGTCCATAGACCGTTGAAGATCTAAAGACATCTTCAGTTATTTAATGTGATCAAAAAGGTCGAATACGTTACACTAGCGTGATAGTAAATGCACGTTGCATTGGCCCTTTAATCGTGTAGTCACATTGTGTGTAAACTGTAAACGCAACTTTTGGAGTCATTCCAAAATGCGTCGGAGTGGAAAACTGCTTAACAATTCATTTCAAATCCAGAACTGACATGTTAGCGTAAACTGCATAAAAAATCCCCCTAAAGCGAATTCTTGCTACAAACGAAATAAAATTACGAGACGAATGAGAACAAAAAGAAACTTGATTTTAATATATTATGTACGTATTTCCAGGATTGCAATTCAACCGGGTGAAAATTCTGGCACGCTCACTAATGCTTGGAATTGCATGTAAAAGAAAGCAATAAGAACTCAAATGTTTGCTACTTTGCATAATATTGTAGGTTCATCGGAAAATTCACGTTATTTCAAAATTATCGTTATCGGTCCACACTAGTCCATTGCTGGACATAATTAAGTTACGCCTAAGGCACACCATTCAGTACACTCTTCGGCTTTCATAATATGTTCTTTTAAAACCTAATTCTATAACAGTTGTCTCGCTCGCAAGTTTCTAACTTTTTAAAGATAAAATCATTGAGTGGGTAAAAATACCGATTGAGCATTGTCTTTCCAGTAACATTGTAGATGTTTGAAAGAATTTTTTTTGTTGATATTTAATATTTTGTCAAAGAACAATTAAAAAAATGCTTTTTGTTTTCGATAAGTTGAGCTCTGGCCAAGAGTAGCCTCTTTAGTTGATAATTATGCAAACTTTATTTATTAATATTTGGTCATTTGAGAAATCCACTTCTGATTACAGCTGGCCACCAAATTACCATTAATAACGAAGAATTATAAAATTAAAATAACCACAGCTCATAATCACCGTTGTACATCATTCCATCACTTAACCAAGTGAGGAGTAGACAAACGCCTGTTCTGTCAACCATAAAAATATTTGGACTCGGGGCCGATAGCAGGTACGGGCGTTCAGCTTTTAGTAGTTCAAGAGTACTTATACTTAGGACCAACCCTGCAGCAACTTAAGAACAATTTCTAGAAAGAAGGAAATAGAAGGATTAAGCTGAGATGCCCATTTGGTAAGCTCTGAAAAGTCTTCACGTCGTCCTTGTCATAATGCTTCAAGGCAAAAGTCTTTAATAAGCCGTCCTACCCGTTATGACCCGCGGTGCCGTGATATGGACATTCACGGTAAAGGCTAGCTCTCCATAGCAAGTTTGCTATGGAGAAAGCTATGCTCGGAGTTCTATACGCGACAAAATTCAAAACAAAATTATCTGACATAGAACCAAATTTACAGAGAATTAGCAAGGTGATGTGGCAGTAGCCAGAACCGATAACCGATGGAGTAGACCAGTTCTAAAGTGGAGAGCACGTTTAGAGAAACGTAGTGTAGGACACCATGTGGCCAAAGTTGCGACCTGCGTAAAATGATGGGTAAAAACTGGACGCAGTGAATTGCCGACCGAGCTCAGTTGCATGTATTAGAAAAGTCCTATGTCCAACAATGCACAATAAAAGGCTAATGATTATGATGATGAAAATAACTTTAAAAAGTATCCGAATCACAAAACACCGCACAGGTATAATCAAATTAACCATTACAAAACTCAATTGGCGGGAATAAATTATTTATAGAGTACAAGATAATTAGTGCAAATCAAACACACCGACATCAATTATCGCAAAATGGCAAACAATCGTTTAATTACCCAGTGGCATGGAACCGCCAAATTAAGCGAGGACCAACTCCCGCGCCGTAAATATACTGCAATAATTAGCTTTACTTACATTGAGGTCAATTGAGTTCCCAATTGCAGCACCTGATTAAGTTTTGAGTGACCAGTTACAGTCGGTGACATAATACGTATTTTTTCAAATTCAGTAATAGGCTTGCGTTTGACCGCTAACTCCCCTGATGTTACGCGATGAAGCGGTCTACGATGGAACACGCTTGCTTAGAAGAAACCGATTCACTCGAGATTTGAAAACGACCCAGATTGTAACTATCGGGGAACACCCATTTAGGCAGCGCATTCCACAGACAAGCAGTTCGCACAATAAATTTGGAATCAAAGCGCTTCGTACGGGTTTTCAGAATATCAACCATAAAGTGATGTCGATTTTTCGTGACAATGTACCTGTAGTCTGTCCATTACGTTAATCGATTTTTACAGCTCATACAAAATTGACGACATTACAAGGTTACGTCAACTTGAAAGCAACTTGGCTTTCAAGTTGACGTACCTTGTAAAGATGTAATGCTAGATCTACGTATTTATTTGTATGAGTTTTATAATTTGCTAGACGCTTTACAACTTTAAGTCGTCAACTTTATATGAGCTGTCAAAAACCGATTAACAGAATGGACAAACTATTTATAACACTTTAACACAGACCTTTAAGGATAGACATCGCAAGAACGTTAAGTTGAATCAAATCCCAGCCTTCCACATATTTTGTACTTACTATGACTTCGTAAGATAAATTTACTTAATGGTATTTTAACTCCATCCGTGCGGCCAACCGTGGGTATTTTAACCGACTTCAAAAAGGAGGGGTTCTCAATTCGGTTGTATTTTTTAGTTTACTATGGCATAATTTGACATTTTCATATTGACGTCTTACGTGCTTATGCCAAGACGAAGTAGATCGAATTGTGCTGACAAGCAAAGTAAGCGAACTTGCAGGATCTATCCTGAAGGTCTCTGGACTTCGGAATTAACCTTGACTGCACTTACATAGAGCATCTATTATTTTGTTTAATAACTAATACTGTGAATTCAAATATAGTTATGCAAGTTAAAAAACTTGTCATTACAGAATTAGTTAACTATAGTCAGAATTAGATTAAAAAACTACAATGCATAATCATTGTCAATTTAATACAATGTCAAAAGTTCACACACGATAATTATTATTGAATGTCAAAAAATATAGAATCAAAAACCAGACGTTGAAACCACACTGATACACATAATCCCATTCATCATCATCATCTATTTCCTTCTTCCTACTTCCTTTCATCTATTTATATTAAAAGAAATGCCATATCACGTTAGTTTTTCAAGAGTAAATTATAGCTGAACACATTGTGTTCTAATAAACATTTCTTTGTAATCATAAATTTTATCTATATTATATTATTATATAAAATAATTAATATAATATAGACTTGTGTACTATTATATTATTTTTAAAGCAGGTATTATGGGGGGCCCATTTAGTGGGTGGCAAGTCATCACCTGCCTAAATGTATTATGAGATGAGACAGGATAAGGCAGGTGCCATTTCTCATCCTATATATCTGTTCTCCTATCAAGTTGTTCACCTCATTTGCCCAGTATTTTGGTTACCTTACAGCATCAATAGTCAGTTTACCTATAAATCATCCAATCACAATACATAGTTTAATTTATTTTTATACACAAAAAGGCCTCTTAGTTTTGGCTTTGGCCTCATTGGTGCCGTATAAAGGTCCGGGTTGGATCCGTGAGTAAAATAAACGAAAATAATAATTATCATAATAAATTTACAATAAAACTATTATATTATGTTACATTTAATACTTATTGTGTCAATATATCGTATTTACAGTAAAATTAGTTCATAACATATCGAATTTACTACCGCGGGAGTACAAGTGAAGTTTTCTTTTTTACGTAAAAACTGAATAAAGAAAATTTGCCTAAACAACTTTCCGTTCAAATGGAAGGCTCTTTCCCCTTTATCGTGTTTTCCTGTTTCTTTTTATAATAAACTTTATTTACGTTTATTCCATTATCTGAGTATTTTGTGCGCAATAAAATCTTTATTTGGTCTTATTTTGTTTGTTACATATTTTTTTACAAATTCAACGTATTATTAATAATGATAAATTTGTTTATTTTAAAATTAGCTACTTACTTATTCCGCATTTTGGCTTCACGTGGACATTTCCTCAGGAATATAATTTTTTCCAGATTATAAGTATTCCATATCATTTACCAGCCCTTCACCTATCTCTATGCAGAAAACAAGTCGAGACGACAGGTAGATAATAAAAAAAATACTGACCAGTATGAGTTGGACCCGGACACCGAGGGTTCCACACCTAAATGTGTTTTCTTTCTTTCAGCCCATGATCTCTAGTGCACTCCTGACTTGCATTTGGCCAGTGTTTATTATAAATTGTTTTATTTAAGAGTTTGTGCTATAATAATGCAAAGTTTGATGCTTGTACGTATTACCATTTTTACACTAGAGCATAGACAAAAATACGTAAATAATACGTTTGTTGTACGAGGACACCCCTTTATTTTTTACTTTGTGATTGTATTATTACTTTTAGTTAATTTGACGTAGCATTACATATTCTCTGATAATTTTAAACTGGCTTATCTGTTGAAAAGATCCGTTAAAATACAAACGCTGTAGGCCGAGTAATACCATTGGTTGGTTGACTAGGTTGACACCATTTGGCTGTGGATGTATAAAAAAAATCCAATAGGAGCAAACAAACAAACACACTTTCGCATTTACAATATTAGTTAGATGGTTCCCTTAAAATTAAAATTTTTCATTTATAAAACTACCAGACACATCATATGACATTGTATTTGAAAAACAATTTTCCAATGCATTTTCACAATTTTCTGTGTGCTGGCGTCGCTTCGTTTCCGAATCCCTTAAGGTTTGACTTAATCATAAGAACGAGCCGCGAAATCGCTTCGGTCCAAACGAGTCCCAAGAGAGGTGGTAGCTATCGGCCCCTTTTTGCTTTCTTTACGCTCGCCTTTAACAGCAAACTTACCAAGATCTCGGATTACCCGGACTTACCATCTTAAAACATAAAAACTCGGAAAAACTGTTGCTGCATTTTGCACCTTTTAAACGCTTGATTTTAAAACGAACTAGTAAAAGTTTGTTTGAACTTTGAATCTCACAGCAGTGTTTACGTTTCATTTACATTCAGTAAATAGCTAGTGAAAGAAATGGCAAAACTTCTGTTTATTTACTCGGTGAAAAAGACCATCAAAATAAAGTTAAAATTATTTAAATTTAAAATAAAAGCACCCATTAAATGAAAATTTATTTGGTTTATTGAACTATTTTCGTCACGATAACAAATTATGAATTTATTATTTCAGGCAACATTACGTAATAACATGTTATAATAATATTATGTCATCATCATCATCGCTGATCGTCGTGTGATAGATCGGTTTAAGCGATAAGGCCGCCTGTTAAAAGCCTAGATAATTACTTTAGTTTATAATGTTATCCTTGTTTTTGTGGTTTTTAATAAAGAGTTATTGTATTGTATTGTATCGTCATTATCAGCCTTTCATGTTCCCGTTGCTGAAAGAGAGACAGAGAGAGCGAGAGAGAGAGAGAGGATGGGTCATAATCCACCATGCTGGCCCAGTGTATGTTGGTGAATGTCACATGTCTTTGAACTTTTCTTGGACATACCGGTTTCCTCGCGATGTTTTCCTTCGCCGTTTTTGAGCGATGACATCGAAACTGCACATAATTAATTTAAGTACTGAATAGGGCCGGTGCAGGGCCGAGGTCGAACAGGGTGCCAACTGCCTATAAAGCGCACATACTAGCTTGACAACCATCGCTGCATAATCTACACTAATATTATAAAAAAGAAAGAATTGTATTTTTTAATTTTGTATGTTTGTAACGAATTAACTCAAAAACTACTGGACCGATTTGTAAAATTCTTTCACCATTAGAATGTTGCATTATTCTTGAGTAACTTAGGCTATATTTATAACCAGAATGATTAAAAAATAAATCTCCACCCATGCGAAGCTGGGACGGGCGGCTAGTGTTATATATAGGTAGATAGAAAAATACAGTCTGGATTTATCAAGTTAAATTTTTTTTAAAAGACATCAAAGCGTATTTTTTTAATTTGGAACTACCGTTTCGCCAGCCGAAAATTATTGCCTGTCAAACCGTGTTTTGCGTTGCATAAATTAAATTATTATTGATGTCAGCTGTTATTAGTATCCTGTTACATGCGACACGAACAAATAGGTGTACACTTAATAATGACGAAACGTGAACGCAAAAGCCTATTCGTCCCAGTGTATAAAACAGAAAGCTGATTCGTATTTCAAGGGGTTAGAGTTCATACTCTAGTAGCAGGCATGTTTAAATTTGATACGGTAAATAGAAGTCTGAGAACGCCGGGTATTAGAGCTGCCTTATGGCAGTGTATTAATTTTGAACCGTAGTAACTTAGGTGGTGACAGAACTAAGACACCGACGCATAACTCACTTTGTAACGCAAATGAAACTAGCGCTTAATTTACTGTTATAATTTAGTGAATTCCTTAACGGTCCAAAGCACGTATAAGCGTGGAGTGAAGTAGTTTGCAAGATTTCCCTTATTTTGATATCCATAAGATTGTTTTGGGAGCTACGTAACGTTACACCATAAGTACAATCAACAAAGTTGACTTTTTCATCGGTAAGTGTTTTAATATTTTTTTTATTTATTTAGTTTATTGGCACACAAAACAAAATATGGTCAAAACAATTTAAAACTAGTAGATAACTAGTAAAATTTATAAATTGAATGAATCATGTCAAATATGACATTTAAAGTTGATAAAACTAATTTTGTCATTGACATTATGTCAAAGAACAATGGTGAACATATTTTCTTGCTAGTAAAAATACACGTCACCTGTGATTTTTTTATCTAAGAATTTTTATTGTGGTAGCCAGAAATAGTTATTAATTGGCTTTGAAGTTTTGTGGGTTATGTTAAATTTGTAATGAAACTTCAATATATCTAAATACAAATTTTCTCTGGCAAATGCACAAGAGGTGCGGTTACTGAAAATTACAAATATACAAAAAAATACACGTTCAAAAAGACTTAGCATCCAGGCTGGTAAAAAGTAAAAAGTTTTTTTTTGGGTAAATCCAAGTTTATGTCCAAAATGGAGTATGCAATACTAACATCTATTCTATAGAGAAAAGGTAAAAAATCTGATTGCTGCGTCTTACAGAGAGTACATAACCCAAACTGAGGCCGATATTAAAAGTGATCCGAGGCGGTTTTGGAAATTTGTTAAAGATCAGCAGGCAGCCAGACAGTCCAACTGTGTGTTTGAATATGCCGGCAATACTGTTTCTGGTGCTAATGCCGCAAATGCTTTTGCCACTTATTTCAAATCTGTATTTCTAAGTGACACCCCGACCCTGTCGGTTGAGAAAGCGGAGTGCGAGGCAGCCAGCTCGCTTTGCTCGTCCCGTATCGCGGTAGACAGTGTCGGGCCACGCGATTTGTTCTTTGCAGTTCGTCGACTGAAGGCACATTCTTCGACAGGACCGGATGGCATACCGCCTTTTATTGTCAAGGATTGTCATGAAATTCTAAAACTGCCCCTTTTATTTATATTTAATTTGGCCATAAGCACTGCAACGTACCCATCACAGTGGAAAGTGTCCAGGGTTACTCCTGTACCCAAGGTAGGTTCTAGAATTAAAGTTGAGAACTACAGACCTATAGCTGTTTTGTCGGCACTTGGCAAAGTTTTCGAGTCTATCCTGAACCGTGACATCACCAGGCAGGTCAGCGCGCAACTGAACGACGCACAACACGGGTTTCGGACAGGTAGGTCTACCGCCACTAACCACATCAATTTTGTAGACTACGCTGTTGCAGAAATGGATATTAAAAAGCAAGTTGACGCGGCTTATTTTGATTTAAAAAAAGCATTTGATCGCGTCCATAATGACGTATTGCTTAGCAAATTTGCAGCTGCAGGGTTCACTCCGAACTTGCTGAAACTTTTTGCCAGCTATTTTTCAAATAGGTTTCAATATGTCCAGCTTTCTAACCACCGCTCAGATCCGTATTTGACCTGCTCTGGTGTGAGCCAGGGCAGCACGCTAGGTCCGACGCAATTTTCTATTATGGTCAATGACTTGCCAAGTGTCGTCAAGACAGCTAGATGCCTCATGTTTGCTGACGATTTGAAACTTTTCTTGGGTATAGGAACTGACGCTGACTGCGAGGCGCTGCAGAGCGACATTGATAATGTTGTAGCGTGGTGTGAACGGAATCACCTTGAGTTTAATGCATCTAAATGCAAAACTATAACTTTCACTCGTGCTCGTTCACCAACTATATACCCCTACAACTTACACGGTGTCCCTCTCGAACGTGTAGAGCGTATTCGCGACCTTGGTCTAATCCTGGACACCGAGCTGACGTTCAATGAACACATTGTCGAGATGTGCAGCCGCGCTCACAAGTCTCTAGGTTTCGTCATGAGACAGTCTAGACGATTTCAAGATAGGAGCACTATTGTTACTCTATACTATGCGTTTGTACGGAGTAAACTGGAATACAACTCCATAATCTGGGACCCCCACGAAGACAAGTACAAACTCATGGTAGAAAAGGTACAAAAGCGGTTTGCACGATACCTATACGACAAGCTGTATGGATATTATCCTTACCTGTATCCGTCCCTGTTCATAGCGGGAATGGTAGGTATGAACACCTTAGAGCTCAGGCGCAAGTGTGCTATAATGGTTCACTACTACCTGCTGTTCCACAATAGGATCGACAACCCGAGCACTCTGTCGCGTCTCGCGCTCGTGGCACCGGAGCGGGTCCGGCGGCCGCACGTGCGGCGCCTGCTCGCGGCTCCGTGGACGCGCACGTGCACGGCTCAGTTTGCTCCCACGGCCCAGGCCATCTCTCTGCTCAATGCCCTGATCGCTCAACAGCCAGACGTTGATATATTTCACATTAAACTACCAATGTTTGTGAATGTCTGTATTAATATTTTTCTGTGTTAGTTTATATTACATTTTTATAAATTTTTTGACATTGTGATTTGTGAAGATAATTTTATGTTTATTTTTAATGTTTGTGTGTTCATTGAATGTTTCTAATTTTTAAGAATTTTGATTGACTTAATTTACATAATATTGAATTGACATGAATGTATAATAGTTTATTTAAAGTTAATTTTTATTGTAATTTTTTTAATGTATGACTCGTTACATGCCTTGGCGTAGCTGTAAGTGTGACGAGTATTTGTCTATAAATAAATAAATAAATAAATAAATAAATAAATAAATAACATTCCGAGTTAGCAAACAAAAATGACGTCATACTTATGCCTCAGCTTGAGAGCTCCATTGGGTATAAGTTTCTTGGGTAAAACGTAAAAAAAATGGAAACGGAATTCATTAAAATAATTTTATGAATTGCTTAGTATATTTTTTATGCTGGCTTTCAGATGTTTTGTTGAACAATGTAGAATTTATTTACGTACAATCTGTTGAAATTACATCTCAAGATGCTAAAAGACGTCGTGATACATAAAATTTCGCCATTGTTCTTTGTCGACCGTAAAATACCGTGTTGCTTGCTGTTTTTTTTTATATTCAAAAAGAAAGTAGTGATACCGTCATTATACCTGAAATTTATTTTTATTTTTCAAATGGTTCTTGCATTGCTAAAAATAACATGACCGTTATTTTCTTATAAGAAAAAATAAATAGAACTCAAACTTTATTAGTACTTTATTTTACTAGTGCTGTTGCTCGCGACTTCGTACGCGTAAATTTTCATAATAAACTTTCAACCCGTTTTTCCTCCCTTAATCTGGACCTTGCGCAAAATAACATAGCCTATACTTCAATCTGGTCATAGCTAAGCATATTCCTGAAAACCGCATTAAAATCCTTCCAGTGGTTTAGGTTTATGCGTGGACAAACAAACAAACAGACAAAAATTCGAAAAACTGTCTTTGTTCAGTTTCTAATTAAATTAAGTAGTTAAGACGCCCTGTGTGTTTTATTTTACATCTCGTAATTAAAGATTTTTTTATCTCTACGTTTTTATTATTTGTATAGATAGATATAGATTCCTTCATCATCTAAACTTGGCTACTTAACATTATTCCAGTTGATATAAACAAGCAGCAGCACGTGAAATTGGTAAAAGAAAAAAGAGAAAATCGCACTGAGCGTATCACCGTGGGCCGACTCGGTTCGCGAACTACATTACAGTTTACATAAAAACATCGTGTTGAACGACAACGGGGCATCAACTTTCCCAGCGAAGACATAAGCGAAATTGAATTACACATATTGAAAAAGAAATGTGTAGCTCCTTGGTAGGCGTGGTTTTGGAAGAAGACTCCTCCTACCCAGTGATCCGCGCATGGATCGCGGCTGCTTCGCACTCAAGCCGCCGAGCGATCGCTCCCAACTGACTCAGTGCGAACCAAACTGTACCGTGAGACTGTGTCGTGCCGTCCCACAACTTGTTCACGAGCTCGTATTTCGTTCAAACGGAATACCCAACAAACTTTCGTGTTTGACTTCGCTCAAATTTAATATAACTTCACCGGATGGACTGAGGAAGTGAGACGGACCAAAGTAATGGGTGTAAACAAATAATTCGTTAATTAAGCTCAGTTCGTGAGTTTCTCGTTCAGTGACTGTGTGGTTCGCAAATGCAAATTGGATTATGATAATGTAACTTTAGTAGAGTTTATTTACAGATGAATAACTACACAGTACATTTATCTATGTTACTGAAGGTGAGTCTCAATATTAAATATTTATAATATTAATTATGTCATAAACTTAGGAACAAATCTATAAAATATAAAAGCCAAATATGCTGACGAAACGCTAATCACGAAATCTCAATAACTACTTTCTACGAAGCTGAAATTCGGTAGGTACTTTTATAATGTAGTTTGGACATCGCTAAAAAAAATTTTAATGAAAGTCTACGCGTACGTAGACGCGGGCAACAGTTAGTTATTAAATAATTCGCAACCCTTATAATGATGTCATGTGATTAGATTTTCTATCAACCACTATTTTTGCTAGCTTTTTCACTTCTTTTTTTTTACTAAACGCTTTGTAATTCAAAGTGCTCGTACAAAAAGCATGGTACCTATGGGAAGAAGTACTTTAAATTTTTGATACCTTTGGTTTTAAAGCCCTTATTGAGTATAAATATGTAGTAAATTTTTTATTGACTGAAGAGTTAAATCTGGACTTTGTACTAAGTTAGTTAAAAAAACTAGATTACATTACGTGAGCGTTGTTAATGGCTCTTTAGGTTTTTTACCCAACGATGCAAAGTAAAGAGGTGGGTATAATGTTTAGCCTGTATGTATGTATGTTAGTTCGTTCCCACATACAGCCAGTTTTTGATAGATGTGGTATCGATAGGTTCTCCTAAGTTTAGCGCCAGTCTCTAGGTAGGTAAATAAATTTTACTGCACCCTACGTTTGTTTAATAATACGTCTCATGACGTATGATGTATCATTAAATAGGTCTTTTTAAATAAAGTGAAGGGTGTACATAATTTCTTGTTCAGGTCAACTGTTTGCGAAGTTTGATCCGCTAAACCGTTGCCGGGTTTTTGTATTAGTTTTATTTATTTTTTGTATTTTATTTTTATTGTGTGACATTTTTTACTAATAATAAATAATGTAGTGGAACACAATATTCCCCTAGTATTATTTTTTTAATTTAATTGTTAGTGTGATTTCATTTTACTACTGAACATTTGATTATAAGACTCCGTGTGAAGTTTATGATTTTATGATTTGTTATTATTTTTTATCACTAATATAAACAAAGCTGTTTAATTATCAACGGTCAGGACTAAATAAAAACTTAATAATAGTATTTTGAATGTATCGTAATTCAGTGCTATAGGTACGTTGGTAGTTTATGCTTTGAATGTACAATTTATGTTTACTTAAAATCATAACTTTTTTTCTTTTTTTTTTTCTTTATACATAACAATACAATTTTAAATTAATGTTGCACCAAAAAACCACAGTTGGTTTGAGATGGTGCTCACATCCTCCGCGGCGCTTACAAAAAACAGATAAATAATAAATATGAACTACACTCTTAAAAAAATAAATAAAAAAATACAACGTTTTTGCGTAGTCAGGTAAAAATAACAGTACTTGTTTAACCGTACAGTAACCGGTTTATTAAGTGTTGTGGTTTAGGTTTATATGATTTAAACATTTTGATATATAATCTTAGGTATAATGAAAAAAAAATTGATACATTTTTTCTGATTGAAATTTGGTAGTAAAAAATTTCATTAAAAAACCTTCAGTAACCAACAACAAATCGTATCCAAGTGTGTCATGATTGTATCCAAGTGTGACATGATTGTATCCAAGTGTGTCATGATTGTATCCAAGTGTGTCATGATTGTATCTAAGTGTGCCATGATATCCTATGGCTGAAATGATGATGATGATGATGTGTTATGAACTAATAAAACAGGAGTGATAAATAAGGTACTAATTATGTGTACCTAGTTTGTTGCAGTTTGAACGTATTTTAACTAGATCCTCACGATACAGGCTGTGCCTAGTGTGAGGATCATCAGATACTTCCATCTAAGATACAAATCTCTATGCAAAGCACATTTCATTCTATTTGTTTATATAATGTTTCTAATAGGATATTTTCTTGTTTTAATGTACTGATGTGTTTTGCAGTAATAAAAGTATTTTCATTTTCATTTTTTTTTCACTTATTAATATTTTTTATTATCTTCAATATAATAAAAAAACATAGGTTCAAACATCGGCTCTATTTATATAAAAGTTATATAAATAGAGCCGATCGCCGAAATTAAAATTAAAATGTGTTTAAACTTAAGAAAGATATATAAGCATATTAAGATCTTGCTAGACCAGAATGCCCTTTATTTACAAATGACGTCACATGTAGGTACGACAGAGAAACTCCATACTGAAACTCACTTTTCGAGAAAGGGACGGAGCATCCCTTCTAATCCGACCAAAAACTATAACCGCTTATATCTTAGAACTTTATTAGCCGGTTTAAATATTTTCTTCAGTAGGTATGTTTATTAAATTTAATTCATATCCACTAAGCCTGTCATTTTTAACAAATCAAACACCTGCCCTATTATATATATCAACTTATGCCTATTTAACCAACTTTTGAGGGTCCGTCTTTTCATTGGTCAAATGCGGACTTATTTGCGATTTAAAAACAGTTTTTCGGTTGGCTTTTAAACAATATTTTAGAATGAGATAAAGTAATTTGTTTAAACTGACCCCATTTAATATTTTCTTTATGTTAAAAAGCATTTATTGTTTTAGGATTGGGTTCTACGTAAGGTATTAAAATAATTTGAACCTACATCTATGACGAAATATGTTATTGAAAGCCAGCCTACTGTGGACTTGGTTTTTGGGTCAAGGATTCCACACAAATTTTCAACAAGTAAAACATATTTATGCCCGCGGTTTCACTATCTATAAGAAGCTTTAATTTACTAGAAATAATAAGTAATGTAAAGTTTATTTCCAAAAAAAGTTTACTTGATAATGTAGAGAGTGCCAAGAGTGCGTAGGTACTATAATGCGTAGGTACATTGTATTACGGCTAGGCTGGTCTCTTGGTGGCCCTGGGAAGATTTATACAAAATAACAGATCGCGCGCGCTTAGGAGTTTCTACTACTTTGGACTAGTAAATTAATTTAAATCAAAGTAAATTATATAGCTGACAAAAGTAGCCTATGTATTTGTTAATCCAGGTTATAAGCTCATATTAAATTTCTACCAAATCCATTCTGGCATTTATCACAAACAAGCATCTTTACACAGTCTCATAATTTTTCGAATGTATAATTATTAGTGCAACAAATTTTGCCAGAAAATAAAACGGTAATCGATTATTTATAAGTATTACAATAATTTTTCCAAAAAGTGTATATTTTATCCTATATTCTTTTTACTACCGTAATATTTTTCATTATATGAACTAAGTCTACTAATTTAATCGATTTGAATAAGCTTTTATTTAGTTTGTCCTGTTAGGTCGTATGTACGAGTACGTATGGATGTGTGGGACAAAATCTTGTTCGTGAATTTTAGTCCTATTATCTTAAACTTATTGAGCTGAAATTTGGCACGCATGAACGTTCGTTGACAATGCAATGTTATGGTGCCATCGAGCGGATATGATAATAGAGACAGAGGTGGCCATAGGAATTCCTGAACGAAACTACATCACCCCATCGAGATTGGGCTCATTGGATTTGTCTTCCCAAGCACTTTGGTTCTAGATGATAACGACGGTCTTGATGATGGAGCCGGAAGGTGTCCTGAACCTTCTTGACATGAGTATGAATGTCTTCTTGAATGAAAGAGTTTATTGAGAAGAATACAAAAAACTTGTTTTAAAAAGTTTTTTTTATTTATTATAATTTATATAGATTCATAAACTCAAGTAGACAAGTAAAATGAAACGGTGACCTTTTAAAAATCTTATGCGTGTTTCCTAAATAAAGAGTCAATAGATTTTTTAATAAGTCATTCATTAGCTTAAAAGCTTCTTGAAAGCTTAACAAGGAGCTTCGTCAGTTTTACAAAATACGGACCAACATAATTTAATATTCTATTCATTTTTGTACGAATTCAGTACGGGAATTTTTGGAGAGCTTTGATGAAAAAGTCTCTATGCTTTTAATTTCTTACATTACGTGGGTAGGTACACAATTTTTCATGTAAGCCTTTATTCGTAATTTAGCTAGAATGGTTGGTTTTTATAAAATAATTCTCATGAATTCGATTAGCATAAAAGCTTTTAGATTTTATCAATTTTTAGATCAGGTCAGGTCAATTGTTGGTTTTATATATGAGCTAGTTCTCATCGTGCATCGTTATAATCATCATCAGCCAGAACACGTCCATTGCTGAACATAGGCCTCCCCCTTTAACCTTCACACTGAACGAAATCCTGTTTTTTTATAATGTGCGATTGAAATAAAAGATTTGGCAGCTGAAAGCATGTCCATACATACTTATGTTTTTAATACTCATCCAATATCATTGATACTTGGTGTATATAATCAGATTGTAAACCTAGTAGCTTTCTGAGTGGTGTGTTTCAGTCCAGCCTTAACATAATTATGTTTTTTTAATGTCCTCTCTCTCTCTCTCTCTCTCTCTCTTTATTTGAAAGAAAACCAGCGTCACAGTACAGTAGGAACATGATAGGCATAATAACATCTGATAATAATGATTTCGATGATAATACATAGGTACTTATATTAGCCCCATTTATTAGTGTACTACCCATTCATTTGTCGCCGTGCCTTTATAAATAAAGTAAATTACTTCAAAGAAAAAATAAAATAAAGCTATTAACAAAACGAGTTATTTAGTTTTTTTATTTATTCAACGTGTCAGGTTTTACGTATGCCACTTGGTTGTCTATATCTCTTTAAGACTGTGAATCCCACATGATGGTGGGATCACTTTTCCTTACTTTTGTCCTCCTATTCTCAACATTATCTACAGAGGCCTGGTTAATTACTACATGGACCAATTACGTATATATACGACGTCAATATAAGTAATTACTTCATCGAAATCGGTTAAAAGACTCCGCTTAAGTTCGGTTTCGAAGACAGCTAAGCACACTCTTAAAAACTACTAAAACTTAACTAATTTTAGTAGTTATGAAAATTACTTAAAAATAACTATAGTTTTTATTAGTTTGGTTAATTTTTAGTAGTTTTATATGATTCGTAATGTTTTAATGTTTATCGAGACTTATCGCGCAATATTTACATTATATTATAACATATGTTCAAATAGAAAAAGTTTTTAATTTATGAAATTTATAATCTTACTAAAACTACTATGAAATGAAATGATGAAATGATATAGTTTAATGTCCCAATTTGCATCCATAGCTTATTAAAATACGAAAATTACAATACACATTAGAACTAAAATAAAAATGAAAATTGAGATTAGTCAATACAATAATAGCGTGAAAATTATATACATTAAAAATAAAAAATAAATTGAAAATTAAGATTTAGACTATAAAAATGTACCACTGTCAGTAAATCACAAGACACTTTGACTTGGCTAGCTGGAAATGACAACATTTTTTAAAGCTCTGTAATCAAATCTTGTAAGTTAAATTTGACCCACTTCACGGTGTTCGATTGAGCTGAAATTTGGCATGCTTGTAAAGTTCCGATGACATTACAATATAATGTACAGCGAGCTGATTTGATGATGGTAATACACAGAAAAGAGAAGAGATAAAATAATTCTCACTTCAGTGTGGTAATATAAGAATGGCTAATTTTGATCAACATACAGTTCCGATCACTAATTTCTTAAAAGCTTGGTTTGAAAAAGATATTAATTAATTTTTCACTGACAGACGAATGACATGTCAAACGTCATAAGGTTTTCCTTATATTGGCACCTGTCATCAAATCATTTAGCCCGCGCGCCAATACAAGTGAACTGGTCGTTAACAACCATGATTGAGAAAAAGTTGTAAATTATAGCATGTTAGTAATTTTTCTTAACCTGATAAAGCCAGTCATTAAGTCCGATAAACATAAATTAAGTACACCCCTTAAATGTTACTAAACGACCACTTATTTTTTTTATTACAAGCGACCGTTATCTAAATAGTGTTAGGAGTACAGTTAAGTGGATTTGTAGTCACGAGTGAGGTTCTGTTTCCTGAACAGTGAGTAATTTAAAGACGGTATCCTATAGAGTTGAGATAGTAAGTAGTAGAAATGTATCCGACCTATCCGGCTACATTAGTGAGCTTCTTATTACGTAGAAATAAAAAAAGATGTCAGGGAACGGAGAAAATAGAACACTCACACGCAGGGTACGTTATTAATGCATTTTCAGTAGACTGGTGGTATAGAAAATTATTCAATAGAAAGGTATTAAAATTTTATAAATACTTTCCAAGCTAGGGTTTAAATGCACTTTTGTACTCAGATTTTTGATTATTTTTTTGTATAAATATATGGATAACTTTGTTATTTGAGTGACCATATTGTCATCCATCAAAATTGCGTATTTGACTAATTTTGTGAAATCGTTTTTTTTAATTATACTTAATTGTTTCTCCTTCTTGTTTCTGTACATGAAATAACCATTAGTATTATTTTGACATAGCTTATTCTAGCTCTTTCACGCTTTCAACTGTTTTAACACCATGATCATATTTTTGCCGAATAATCGCCAAATTCTTGATGTGTACATGTCTACCAAAGACGGTTACTGCTGATATCTGGGGGCGCATCCATTACCTTCCAGCCGGCTAGAGGTGTGCCATAAATTATTAGGAGGAATACTTGTTCGCTGATTTATATTGAACTGTAAATTTCAAATATAGGTAGTGGTTAGCAGTATGAACGCATGAGCGATGTCCGCCTAATTGCTGAAAGATGTAATCTAGGATTAACAGCATTCCTCGCCAATTAGAAGTCCCACATTATAATATAGGTAGCTTTACATGGGCATGTATGATTATTGTATGCATAGCTAATGTATTTGGAGTGTATGAATATTAAAAACACAGAAACTAATTTCATAGTACAAACAACAGAAAGTAACAAAAACATGACTTTAGCATAAGCACAATCTTGGTTTGGTGACGTTCTAGGCTTCACACCAAAAATATTATGTGCATAAATATTTTACAAATTGTAATATTGGTGAATAATCGTGAGAGGTTATAATACTTATTGATTTTAATTTAGATTAGTGCTGTTGCCCGCGACTTCTTACGCGTATATTTTCATATAATTTTCAATCCTTTTTTCCTCTTTTAATCGGCCCTTGCGCAAAGTAACATAGCCTATACTTCAATCTAGTCATAGCTAAGCATATTCGTGAAAACTGCAATTAAATCAGTCCAGTGGTTTAGGAGATGTGCGTGGACAAACAAACAAACAGACATAAATTCTAAAAACTGTCTTATTGTGTTCAGCTGCTTATTTTAAGACGTCCTGTGCATGTTTTTTTTTGATATCTCGCAATTACAGATTTTTTATCTCCACGTTTTTATTATACTACTCACGTATAGATAGATTATATTTTACAAATTGTAATACAAAAATAATAATTGTTGTTGTTTAACATCGCATAATCGCAGAGTTATGTTTATTGCGTAAAATGCAATGACACACGGTAACAAGAAGGGTAGCTCGAAATAAAGTTAATAAATCATCCATAAATTAATTTAGTTAATACATCACATTAAAATTTAACAACAATAAATCATATTAAAGACATGGCTGTAAAGCTCAACGTCATCTAAGTCAAAAGAGATTGCTGTCGTTACCAAGAAGGTTGCTTTATAGAGGTACATATAACGCGGGTGAAGCCGCGGGGCGCAACAAGAAATTTTTAAAAGTACTAAGTAGTTATTAGTGCAGGGCTGAAGAACAAACCGGGTGCCGTCAGATTATAAGCGCACGTGCTACCGCTTGGCCATCATCGCTCAAGAACTTAACATAATAAACAATAATTCTCAATATAAAAAACCGACTTCATCAAAACTGGACCAAATTGAAATGAGACCAAATGGGAAGCTCCAGCTTTCAAATAAAAAATAACATCAAAATCGGTTCACGCAGTAAAATGTTATGCGGAAACAAACATAAAAAAAGAAGAAGAAAACAGTCGAATAACGTCCTCCTTTTGGAAGCCGGTAAAAACAAAAAAAAACGGAGAAAAAAAAAACATTACCAAAACAAACTTCCACGTAAAAATATTGTTGGTAAAAATTTCAGCATTGTTGCAATAGTAGCCTCAATAAATTCCCAGCTATATTCGAGCACGTACCGCATTTTTCACATACGTCACCGTTTAAATAGGCTGCCAGCCTAATAAAAATTACAGGCACCACTGAGACCTAGATTTATATGAACAAACGCTCCTTTTCACAAAGAGATGAAAATTTACGTTTGCAGAGGATACTCACTGTTCCTGTGGTTAATATGAAAATACAGCATTATCATACTTTATATTACAAAATGTTCATTTCGGATTGTAACTATCTAGCTTTTTAACAGCCTTCAAAAAAGGAGGAAGGTTTTCAATTCAATCCGTATTTAACCTTGCTTTTAGTATCCGTTATTAAACCTTGAATTGCGTATGTGCTATTTTTGTAACATAATAACTGGCCAAGTGTGAGTCGGACTCGCGCACGAAGGGTTCCGTACCATTATCTAAAAAAACGGCAAAAAAATCACGTTTGTTGTATGGGAGCTCCCCTTTAATATTTGATCTATTTTAATTTATTTATTAATTTTTAAAGTGAAAATATAACTAAATATTCTGTGAATATTTCAAGTGTCTACCGGTTGCTGTTATCAATATCGAGCAAAAACGAGCAAAAAAAAAATACGTTTGTTGTATGGGAGCCCCCTTAAATATTTATTTTATTCTGTTTTTTATTTGTTGTTATAGCGGCAACAGAAATACATCATCTGTGATATGTTCAACTGTCTAACTATCACGGTTCATGAGATACAGCCTGGTGACAGACGGACAGCGGAGCCTTAGTAA
The DNA here is from genome assembly GCA_949125355.1 of Agriopis leucophaearia. NCBI lineage: Eukaryota > Metazoa > Arthropoda > Insecta > Lepidoptera > Geometridae > Agriopis > Agriopis leucophaearia. Next base: position 8,748,601 of record OX421262.1, read on the forward strand.
TAGGGTCCCGTTTTACCCTTTGGGTACGGAACCCGTAAAACTGAAATGTGGTCTCTCAGACCGCAACATTAAAATACTCACAAAAATAAAAATCGTGGTTTATAGTATTGATGACATGTATAAAAGTCCATTATGATCAGGTTTAGAATAAGTAATACAACAAAATATATTAATAATTTGAATTTTCATAATCAATTCACATTTGAACTTAGAATTTTAATTTAAAAAAGTTAATTTATTAGAACTAAATCTAAATAAATTATTGCAAAATTAACATAAATTAGAGTTGTCTTAGAGATTAGTTAGCATTCAATTTTAAAAGTTAAGCATTATAAACATTAACTCGTTACAAAAAAAATGCTTTTTATAAATTTCTGTATTAAAATCTAACGAAAATATTGAGGAGTCTGACAGACAACGGTGGGTTTACAAATCGCCTGTACTCAGTGGTTTTACTTTCGCTAACAAAAACACCACTTTTGATGGAGAAAATCACAACCAACTCGAAGCACTGCAGAACTTGCAGAAACCGCGTGCGGGTTTTTCAGGAAATTTTACTTCTGCTCGGCCTTTGAGACCACATGATAGCATTTAAGGGTTGACTTACCTTGTAGTAAAAAAAAAAAAAAAAATCTGACTGAAACTGGTTGGGAGGTGTGGAATAGCCAAAAATTTCTTAACGATTGTTTCAAAATTATGTACATTATGTATGTAACTAACAGCGCTTCGTGGTTTTTACTCGATATTCTAAAAGAACCAGGTTGTTTTCATGGAAAAAAGTAGCTTATGGCATTTTTCAGAAGATACATTGTCACCCTTTATATGAAAACACCCAATTTCAGGGTTAAGTTGACGTGAACTCTCATGTATGTTCATGTATATTGAAGCAGAAATTATAGGATGGGAAGATTTGTAAAGTTGAAAACCTAGAGATTTGTCAAATGATTTTTCCAACAATTATTACGTAGGTCTGCAATGAGTATATCCTTACTTCTAATTTTGTTCTAGAATGTAACAAAGTATTCAATAATATGAATTATAAATCAAAATACATTCCCGTTTTTTTACTTGGCTACTGCTACCCGGTTGTTAGGGCAGTTTTGCCATCAACAGTGAGGGAGAAGATCATTAATAATATATAAACTACCGCATCCCATTCAAGCAATTTTTCAGCAACAACACTGTCCACGTGAATATCAGATTCTGAAAGTTTGTCACTGTCTGTCAGAAATCAATAACCGGCCAATATGTGCCCATCATTTTGACATCTAGAATTTTGCACGGCTTTTGGCAACAAAGTTGGGTGAAGGATCAAAACACAGCATGTAGCGTTTTTTTATTTATTCAACAGTACTACCACCGAAACTCGTTTCGTGTGAGGATCCATTATAAACTATTACAAAACTGTTAACGGTCCTGGACTTACTTATAAGGCCAAAACTAAGCATAGAAATTCAATGTACGGCAAGGCTCCCAGCATTCTGGCCAGTTTTTCTTCCAAAGAGGATGCTGTTGCTTCCTCGCAAAGCGTGTGTTAATATAGCATTTGTACTCGTATGGTGCGCGTGCGGTTTGACGTCATATCTTGCTATAGTGCACTCTCTGTCTATCTCTGATTTAGTTGGTGGGCTCTATTTATGATTAGCTTTTTATAAGGTATATAGAAAATTGTTTGCTAACTAGCCTAGTTATAGAAAATTATGGTTCATCAATGTAGTAGTTTTGTTTAAAGAGTAGTCAATTTTATTGCAAAAAAATAAAGACTTTAATAGCTTTCGTTGCTGCCGATATTCTAAAAAGGCACGCTTTAGTTAATTGACATCATATTTATATAATTTTTGATCATTTTGTGTTCAGAGAGACCACCTGCGGCCTTACACTCAACTCTAACCGCGGGCCCGAATACGCGCAGTTTGCAAAATCACGCGACCCCAAACCATATCTCGGCACGTTAAGGTTTGCGTTCGCGTGATTTTGCAAACTACGCGTATTCAGGCTCGCGTTTAGAGTTGGGCGTAAGGCCCCAGAGCTTGTGAATATACTTTCGAGATATTGGCGTTTAGTTATTTAAAATTCGCTTGCATCCTCTTCCGGGGCCGATCGTGTAGTATGACGGCACAGTTTTTCCGACACGCTACACCCGCCATTCATTAGGCCACGCTGTCCATGTCAGCATTAATTACAGGATGTCGCTGACGAATGACAAGCTGACACCAATGGCTGGCAGCGTAGGCCCGTAGCTTGAAGTTTCAAGTGGCCTTTTAGTAAAAAAATGGTGTTACGTACCATGCAAATGAAAAATACGATTTCATTTTTATTAACAGTGCTGCTAGATAGCTATTGATCACATTTATATTCGTATTTATAAATCATATTCGTTTTGTTGCCTCTTCACTACTTGACTTTTTTTATTAATTAGGACAGTAGTCAAAATAAATAGCGAAAGTCAATATATTTTAAGTATTTCTTTACACCTGTCTAGAACAAGATGTTCTCGGACGTACCAGTTTTTCAAATATTGAAAATATTTCCTCTATACGAGGTGTAAAATAAAGTTGTGTATCTATCCATAAAAATTAAGGGCTTACAGAACTCAAGTTTTCTGAATTTGAGAAATAAAAAATGTGTCATATAAAATGACTGATCAGTTTTGAATGGATTTGAACATATTTTTTTTTTCTTGAATTAAGTATTGGTAGGAAGTTGAAAAGCATAGTTTATTTTGTTAAACCATTAGTTTCACATAATCAAGGAAAAGCGCTGCTTGAATAATACAGTGTTCCTCGATAGATACGATCTTAGTAACAATCACGATGAATCAGTTTCTTCTGGGCAAGCGTGCTCCATAGCATCGCATCATCGTTTAACATCAGGCTAGTTTGCGGTCAAACGCAAGACTATATTCATAAATAAATAAAAATAAAGATTTATTTAAAAAAAAAAAACGCAAAAATTATTACTAATTAACGCAAAATAGAATAATTGAATAATAATAGAATAATTCCCTGCCGTCCTCCTTGTTTCCTGAGAACTACAATCTGGGCATCTTCAAGGCTAGAGTGAATAGATTTCTTCTAGATCAACGTGTTCCATCCTCGGCCGCACCGTCGCTTACCATCATGCGAGTTGGTGGCCAAACGTAGATCTATACTATATTAAAAAAAAAAAAGTCTTTCTCATTAACATTTTTGGATTGTGTAAAACTAGTAGGATGTGAAAAAAAAAACGTAAAAGTTGTACATTTTAAGTTCTGGGTGATAAAAATAACTGTATGAATATTAAGTCCACACTAACTTAATTTTGATCTTTAGTTCGTTACTTAGAATAATATTTGTTAATTTTGTTCTCATCATCATCATCATAGAACCAGAAGAGACGTCCACTGCTGAACATAGGCCTCCCCCTTTAACCTCCACACTGAACGACATCCTGCCATCTGCATCCACTGGATGCCCACGACTCTCACAATGTCATCGGTTCATCTAGTGGGAGGCCTACTCGTACCTACGCTACGTCTTCCGGTTCGCGGTCTCCACTCAAGAACCTTTCTTCCCCATCGGTTATCAGTTCTTCGAGCTTTCGAGAGTTTTCGAGAATTTTGTTCTAATCTTTTCAAATCACGAGTGTGAGTTAAGATGAGAAGTTAAAAAAATGTCAACTGTTATGGGAAAACTGATACGTCACATAATCGCTTAACGCGGCTAAAGAAGTTTTCACTTCAAAAAGATTCTAATGTAACATAATGAAATATTTTATATTGTACTGTAATAATACTACAATTTGTACTGTTAATAGTTTCTTCAGATTATTTGTGGAAGCCTGTCTGTCTGTTGCCTAACTGTATTCTATAATGACACAAATTGTCTAAAACATTTTATCCCGACATTTTTAACAAAATAACTGAACCGTTCCAATTCAAATTCGTATCCCATTTGATGATTAGCGCGTGTGGTTGAATGTTTAGCCAAACTACTCATCATTTTGCATGTCACTAATCACTATATTGGTCCGAATCAGAGTTCGCGACCGCAGCTGATTACGCAGGTTTATAATTGCAACCCTTGAACAAATGAGCCAGAAATGTCAACTGGGCGATTCGGTACTGTTATTTTGGCAGTAGTGAATCTTTAGCTTTTACCGTTTTGTTTTATAACTGTGTCACACGTGCCACCTTTAAATTTCTATATTACATGTATTTTCATCGGAAATTATACTTCAATTCAGAGTTTGGTAAAGTTTGCACACATTGGTGGGTGAGTAACTGGCTATAGGCTAATAGATGTGGTTCAAAAAAATCCTACCACTTCAAAATGCCTACGATTTTTTTACAAATGTTCTCTCATGGGCCTCTAGATACGTTAGCTTTACTATATTGTGACTAAGCGCGACTATAATAAGTAACAAAAAATTCATATACAAGTAAAAAATAATTCTTACAATACCCATGTATAACTGGTCAAGAGCGTTTTGAGACACGCATATGGTAGAGTTCCGTAACCAAAGCCAGTTCAGAAATTGATAGTTAAAGCAAAAAAAGAAGAAGAACGAAGTTCTGTGAACTTAGCCAAATTTCAGAGATGTATCATCCCGACATATATATTTATTTATGATTTAACCATAGATAAAACTGATTAAAAAAAACCTTTGTTATAAGATCATTTTACAAAAAAGTCAATGACATATAGATAGCTAGACCGCCTTGAATTTATTGAAGTTTTATTGCCGTTACTCAAAAAGTTATAATCAGATGTTCTAAATAATTTTGGATGAAGGTTTTAAATATGACCTATCTGTATTGTAAGTTACAAGTTTCTATGTTTTATAGATTAGAAATGCAGGGGGGAGGGGCAATTTTTTGCCACTTTGGCGTGTGATAGGTATTTTAGAAAGGATAGACTTTATAAAAAAGTGATTTACCTTCATTTTAAAAGGCCTTTTCAACAATAATACCCACACGAGGACGTACCAGAGCCACCCCTAAAATGAAATATAATAATAATATATTTTTACACATTTAAAATTGAGATCCATATTCCAAGAAGTTTCCAAATAATTTGGACGGATGGACAGACGGACGGACAGAATGAATTTATACGGGTTCCTTGACGGGCTACGAAACCCTAAAAAATTTGTTTTCGAGACTATGCTACGATACAGAGAGACGATATACTCGTACCTACGTAAGGCAGCTGACAGTGGCAATAGAATCCAAAAGACCCAAATTTACTTGGGAACTTGGGCCTTGGATAAGCTGATTATGGTGATGATGTGTTTACATATTGTCATCGTGATTTCGATAGTTTTGAGTGTATTGTGAAAATATAGGAAATTTATTTCGTAAACCTTAGTCACTGGAGAATAATAGTAATGCAATTCGCCGATAAGGTAATGTTTTCCATCGATCATCCATTAATTTGATCGCATTGTTTTCATTCCGATAATTGTCAAGCTACCTCGAATCGACACAATGCGCTTGATTTTTATTTTTAACCGACTTCAAAAAGAGAAGGTTCTCAATTCGGTTGTTTTATTTATGTTTGTTACCCAGCGAATTATCGCTGTTGTTACCTCACTCCGTCATTTATAAACTGATTGTTTTTGAAAGGATATACTTTCAGATTGGTCCCATAGAAATTGCATCAAAATCGGTTTTGTAGTTTGGCTTTTGAATCAAAATAACTAAGTTTTATAATCTATACATATAATAAAAACGTAGGGATAATAAAATCTGTGATTGAAATCTCTGCGAGATAACAAAAAAAAAATCACACAGGTCGTCTTAAAATAAGCAGCTGAACATGATAGGACAGTTTTTAGAATTTTTGTCTGTTTGTTTGTTTGTTTGTTTGTCCGCGCACATCTCCTAAACCACTGGACGGATTTAAATGTGGTTTTCACGAATATGCTTAGAAATTACCAGATTAAAACATATCTCGGCTATCTTATATCATTTATTTTAATTCTTTATTTTTACATAAACAAAAATAAAAATCAATAATTTATTTCTTCGTTACCCGAAACGTAATATGAGGATCGTCACATAGCCTCAAGCAAGGAGATCCAAAGTAAAGAGAATGTTATTGACATAGCCATTAAAATTTTGAAACTGTCAACTGTCACTGTGTTCGGTTAGTCAGTTTAAATTTAAAGAAGGTTCCTTAACCTTCTTAGATGAATGAACGTGTAGATCAAGCAGGTTATAGGCCTTACAACCTCTTTGGTGATTCATTCCAGTGCATGGAGTAGGAGTATTACATTCTCTTGGTTTTATTCTATGTTAGCATTTAAAACACAAAATATACCGCATCCTATTTTAATTCAGTCCCGCGAATAGAAATATTCAAAAAAGGCCCTTTGTACATGAAAATAAACCTATACAACAAAATTCCGGACGCAATAAAGAAAGAAAGAAATAATAAAAAAAAACAGAACCAACTTCGTAAGTTTCTAACCCAAAAATGTTATTACGAGATAAAATATTTATTCGACGATAAATTTTAGAAAATTATAATTAGAAAATAAACATCGATATATAAATAGTAAAGAAAGTAGCGTCATAAGTTTTGTATCATCTCATATATAATTAAGTAACCCATCACACTAAGTATGTTTTTTTTTTGTTTTGTAAAATTACTTCACCGTTAAGTTTGAATAGTATATATAATATTTATGTAATAGATTTAACTATACTTAAATTTATATGTTTATGTCTGTGGTCTGGTTTTGTGAACAGCCACTAACTACATAAGTCATTGCTGCACCCTTTATGCAGGGTATATAAACTTAGCTTTTAGAAGAATACAGTGTATATTTGCAATAAGAATATAGAAATAATTTTAATTTACCGTGATATTTTAACAGATAAATAGAGTAGTTCCATTTCATGGCTTTTTAATCAAGGTATACATACAAATGCACGCGAAATAAGAAATAACTAGCCAAGAGCGTGTTAAGACAAGCATTATGTCAGGGTTCCGTGGCCAGCGAAACTGGACAGCCAAATTTCAGAGATGTATATCATACCGACATGACATGATATACTTTTAATGGTTTAGACAAAAAGAAAATTTCAAAACATGCTCTGCACTGTGGTCACATTATCTTTTTGATTTGAAAACTGTTGACGGTGTTATTTATTACTTTTATGCTTCTATCAATACTTCACACAGGGCGACTTAAAATAAGCAGCTGAACATGTTAAGGCAGTTTTTAGAATTTTTGTTTGTTTGTTCACGCACATCTCCTACACCCCAGGAAGAAAATGCGGACGGATTTAAATGCGGTTTTCACGAATATGCTTAGCTATGACCAGATTGAAGTATAGGCTATGTTATTTTGCGCAAGGCCAGAGTAAGGGAAGAAAAAAAGATTGAAGGTTTATATGAAAATCTACGCGTACGAAGTCGCGGGCAAAAAAGCTAGTTATTAATAAAGTTATAAGTATTAATGATAATTTATAAAATTTAATACACAGGCACAACAGAATGAAGGTTCTAAAAGATTAAGACGGACAGACAGAACGAACTTATAAGGATTCCTTGTAGAGTAGATACCACGGAACCGTAAGGACATATCATAATCATAATTTATTTCCAAAATTGCAATCACAGTACAATAACAAGACTATAAACGAATTGCAAAATAAAAAGTGACTTGTGGAACTTGACAATGTCGTGCAGCACCTACACTAAGAATTAACTTGTGTTTCCCTTCAGTGGTTTTAGCTGTCTGTTTAAACTGGGATACATCAAAATGGTATGATGTACATGATATGATACGAATTTAATTGCAAACGTCCCTCATCAAGTTGGCAAAAAAAAAAACTGGTTTTTTATGACTCACTAGCTGCGCCCCGCGGTTTCACCCGCGTGGTGATGAAAATCTGTGATGATGATGATGATTAAAAGTAGCCTATGTGTTAATCCCGGACATAAGCAATGTACATTCCAAATTTCATTCAAATCCATACAGCCGTTTCTGCGTGATTGAGTAACAAACATACATCCATCCATCCATCCATCCATACATCCATCCAAACTTTCGCATATATGATATTAGTGTGATTAGTGTGATAGTGTGAAGTGATTGATTGATAATGCATCTCCAATAAGAGCATGAGGTCTAGGGTTCATTTCGGGTCGGGCAGATGTTTGATAGGTGAATTTAAATATCTGCTCTTGATCTGGATGCAAGTTCTCCGTGTCATTCTGTGTGTCCCATGGCATTAATAACACAGGAATTCTCAATGGTTCACCATGAGTGTGAAGCGTTATAATATATCTTTTACCATTGCCGCTTAAAACCCCTTTTCAAGTGGCATTTCTTCACATTTGGATAATCGATAACAGTGAATAAAACTCTCTTTTAGTCACTGAGTGAATAAACCCGGTGGACCCGGGTATGTCCTCAAACTGCAGACCAGAACCACCAGAGGATGGGCAGCAGCGTCCTAATAGTACACGGTAAACGTACTGCGATCCCCAAGCCACCTGCCAAGCGTGGGGATTATGGCAACACCCCTCTCTATGAGGGAGGCCTTGTCAAACAGTGGACGTTAATTGGCTGATGATGTGTGAATAAAAACAGTTTGAATTTGGAAAAAGTACGAACTATGTACAAAAATAAATAAAACGTGCTGAACGTGGGTACATACTGGTTGGCTTAATGGAGCTATTCAATATAAACTAAGAAAATAAATAATACTCACAGTTTAAAAAAACTAATAAACTCGCTTTAAATTCGCTAATACTGAAGATCCTGTTAAGGATAATGGGACAAACTATTAAAATTAATGCATTGTCATTGCTCCTTGATAAGTGAGCAAAGTTTAAAATGAATCCGTCGTTTTGAAAGGAGTCAAAATCACGTTCAAAAATTCTGCTACATAGATACATACCAAGCTAATAAAAGCGTGTTAAAAATATCCCGCCATTTATAATGTTAGTTTCTTTTCTTTTATCGCTGTTGTACGTCATTGGAAATAAATATATATATATTATATTCTCACAGTCGAAGTTAAGGACATGAGTACTTAACTCGTGAAAAATAAATTAATCTCGGTTTTTGTATCCCTTGCTACGCTCAGGCTTCTCCTCTAGAATCCTTAATCGTTGGTCTCGGGATCCAATTTAGTCCCTCGAAAAAATTCCCTTTTTTCCACTTAGGTCCTTACTTAAAAACGTTACTCAAGTTGATCTATGCTTAAAATTGTTCTATCTCGTTTTCACGTATGCACACGCGACGATTGCCGTCAGCGAGAAGTTGAGAGAGCAATTAAAAAAAAAAAAAACTTGTGAACCGTTTTTAAGGAAGGCCCTTATTGTATAATCTAAAATTTCACCGTGTTTTCTTATTCATTTTTAATACATAAAAGCCTTGAAACTGTTTTGCCCAAACCACACTAACCAAACAAGATACAAAACGGTTTAAGCTAAGCACATAAGTTACAGTTATATGATTATATACGAGATATTTACCGTGGTAAGGTTGTGGAAGAAGCTCCCGATATTTCGGCGCAGTTACATGCACCATGTTTACGGGAACACTGAAGAATGCGGGTGGTTGGTCGAACAGCACCACGGTAAATATCCCGTAAATAATCATGTAACTGTAGTGAACAACCGTGATAGTTTAAAACAGCACATAAACTGTTTAGTTACATCAAACAATTTATATTAACCTAGCTTGCACGCTTACAAAAACCGGCCATGCGAACACAACCTCTTAAAAACTTTCCCACTTTGAAACAGTTGTGAGACTTGCAAATTGAAATAATTCACCCGGCCGGGACATAACTTCAACTTTAAGCTTTAGTTGTTATGGGGCCTTGCCTATACAAGACAAGATGATCGGAACTTCATTTGCCTGTATCATGGGCTGTAATTGTATTGTTAAGAGTTACGACATCATAATTTTGCAATTTTTTACCTAATGTCATTGTTAGGCAGTTTCCCCCATTTCTTTTCATTTGCTTGTTCATAATTTACTGCTAGCTGGGACCAGAAACGATAAACTGCAAATAAAAGAGAAGGTAAGATTTCAGAAAATATAATTATAATTTAAAAATCCGACTTCACAATATTCGTATAAAATTGGCAAATTCGGTTACATGGATAAACATATTGTCTCCAAGTAACAAATTATTCCAGTTATTTTGATTTCAAAGCCAAACTACTGAACCGATTTCGATGAAATTCCTATGGGAACAACCTGAAAGTAATATCCTTTCAATTACAAAAAGAACTTTACAAATCGATTAATAAAAAACAGAGTTAGATAGATAGATAGAAACTCCTTGTGTACACCAGAAATAAAAATTACATACAGATAGAAAACACTTACGAGCTAGTGCCACAAGTGGCGGCCTTATCGCTAAAAGCGATGTCTTCCAGGAAACCATTAGCGATCTCTTCCAGGCAACCAGAGTGAATTGAGGTCCTTTTTTGAACTCGGTAAAAAATGAAAACTCTTGGTGTGAATAGGGAATATCACACTTATGTTATAAATATGAAAGTTTGTATGTGTATGTGTGTTAGTAAGTTTGTACTTCAAATATATTTTTTTGGTTGCTATTGTAAAAGCGCCCCTTAATTTAATTACAATCTAGCCTAATGTTAGGCTTATAATTGAATTCTAACTTAACTTAATAAAAACTACGAACGTTTACACGTTTCTTATTGTCTCTATTGAAGCGAAGGCACTTTGTTCACGTGCTCTTTCTAGGTTTATACTACTTAACACTACACTACTTAACACTAACACTTTGTTTTTCACTACACTAACTCAAAAGGTTTTGTTTTCTTAAGTCTTTCAACGGTGTTTGTGTGGTCGAGCAGCTGGATGGCCTCGACATTCACATGATGATGAAGTCTGTTTTCGTGAATTTTGGTGTACTTTTGAATTAAATTGGCATCGAACTATACTTGAACGTTCCGATGTCCCTCAGTACCATGTTATGGAATCTTTATATCATCAATATTATATTGCTTTGAGCGGTACAGCCTCATAAATGTATACCATAAGTCCAAACTGACATCAGGATTTGCTTGTAAAGTAAAAGTTTCTTCTACATAAGTTATAAAAAAAAGACGTCAATCGGTTCACAAATGGTGAAGTTATTGGTGTTCATATATCATCATCATCCAGAAGATGTCCACTGCTGAACATAGCCCTCCCCCTTTAACCTCCATACTGAACGACATCCTGCCATCTACATCCACAGGATGCCCGCGACTTTCACAATGTCGTCGGTCCATCTACTGGGAGGCCTACCTACGTTGCGTCTTCCGGTTTGTGATCTCCACTCAATGACCTTTCTTTACTATCGGTTCTTCGAGTGATGTGGCCTGCCCATTGCCTCTTCAACTTGCAAATTTTAATAGCTATGTCGATATCTCTGGTTTTTTGGCGAATGTCCTTTCAGATTTTATCGCGCAGACATATTTGTTCATACATAAACAAATAATAATATGAAATAAAAACTATAAAAAATAACCGTGCTGAGAACCTCGATACTGAATCTGCTACTGCTCTGCTGAACTAATACTGCTATAAATATATATAATTGCCTTAAATATTTAGATGGAAATAAATGTAAAAATAATCATAAATTATGGCTCGCAGGAAAATTTAATAAATTTAAGAAAAAATAAATAAAACATAAGAAGAAAAAAAATAGGAAGAAAAAGAAAAAGAAAGGAGGAATAAAAGAAAAAAATAAAGGAGAAAGAAATAGGAATAATTTTATGTATGTACAATCGATTACATAACATAGTCATATCTAGAATAGAAGAGGTTGATGGGTACATGTTTTGGGTACCAAATATTATATTTGGTACTTAGGTATAATATACATGAGAACATTTGAAATATTGCACGTCCGCTAGAATAAACTGTTGGATCTAAAACTTTATGTAACATCTTTGTACACAGTTCTAAGCTTTAAACGTTATTATATTCTTGAAGTTATAAAAAAATATATAAATAAGTCCGGGCTGCCATTATTAGCAATAGTAAGAGTTGTTTTCTCTTTACTTTATGATTTAGCGTTATTTATGTATTTATTTAATGAACACCAACATGATGTACGTCATTACATTGCATAGAAAAGGCAAGGCACAATAATTTGACTAAACGTGATCACAGTTATAGGCGCAGATTACATGCGTTTAGAAAAACAAGAGTTAAAGTTTTATTATTAATAAGTTAGTACATATATACACACAACGTACGTATAAAAACAAGAGATAAAGTTTTGTTATTAATAATTTAGTAACATTATATTTTATGACTCTAGAATATAATATAGCTCGTATTTTTAACCAACACATGGGCAATTTCTGTGAAAAAACAAGCAGTGTTGGCAAGCTCTACAAACATAACATGGCGTATAAAATGTTCCATTAGCCCAAAAGCATATTCCTGTTTCATCTAACCGAATAAGAGGCAAAAAGACACCGCAGCAGTCACTTTGTGATTATATTATTGGGCATAGAGAGTAGTTGCAGATTTATTGCGACTGAAAGAGACAAGGTCAAGAGTTTTAGGCCCTTTCTTAAATCGCCAACCTTTCCCTTAATTTATTGGCTCCCTTTATCCATTTTGCAGCGTCAAATCTGAACTTGGAAAGGGGTCATCTACACTTTATTTGCTGTTTTAGAAATATGCATAGCTTACTCGTCATAATATAAAGTATGATCAGCATAATAATTATTTTGTCATTATATTATCTGTTTCCTACTATTTTATCTGTAATCTTTCTTATCCAAGGTAATTCCACTTTCATTTCAAATTGTAGTCTACGGTTTCCTTAATAAACGGACTTGGAAAGACCTCCCAAAAATATTTATCTAAACATGACTGTATTTTGTCTTCGCTATCTTCTCTATCAGCTTCATGTCGACTTCTGACACTTCCATTTGTTCAAGCATCGTTTTTTGTATCGCGAGGGTACCAGGTCCGTGTTTTTATGTTGCCTCGAGCGAATCTTTGATATCAAATTCTTTAAGAACAGACCGCACGTAGCTCCCACATTCACTCATATTTTAGATAACGTTCGACTGTTTCTGTGGTGTGCCGTTGCGCTGCCGGAATGCGAATAAAAATACGAATATTTTACCATTCCTACGGCTCGTACAAAGATACTGAAATTTATTGTGTAAGGTATTAAGTGTAGTTGCTCTTTTATTTCGCTTTGAAACGGAATGAAAGGTTCCGTTGGCAAATTCTAAATTCAAGACTTTATTTTAAGATCGCACTCAGAGAAAATTATTTTTATTTCAAGGCTGGTATTGTTCGATTTCTTTTTATGTAAGTACAAAAATCAACAAACAGTTTACAGAAACACGTGATGTTTTAAGGATTTGTTCAGAGTAGTAAATAGAGTGTTCAAAATACGTTTTATAATTTTCAGGTTTCGTCAGAATTGGGTGGATGATCGAGTAGCAAAATGAGAAGGACGCGTGTCACGTGGAAGTTGAAGAGTGGCAGTAGATGGCAGCACAGGTCGGTGACTCGTTGAGGCAAGATGGCGGCGGGCGCGCAGGCGTGCGGAGGACCACTCGCGCGCCTTCTAATCCTAGCTGTTTTGCACGTCAATTTTATTGGTAAGTTGGTATATGAGATGCAATGGGTTTAGAATTAAGGATTTTCAAAAATACGTTTAAAAATGACTAGCTTCCTCAATAATTTGCTAGTCAAAAGCTATTGCTAAACGCCAAACATTATGTTAAAAAGTCACAAATTAGTAAAGACATTGAATTTTATATAAAGAGACTAGTGTTTTGCGTGGCTGCGCGGGCCGCAAGCGGCCCGCGGGGATTTCCTATAGTTGGGTTGGGGCGGTTCTCTTAGTTCGACTTTTAAAAACTTGAAAAAAACTGAAGGATCAGGTTGAAAATGGCTAAGAAAAGGTTATACATGAGAAAATGGGTTGATGATGATGATGATGTTTGATTTCCATGACCGAAACTGAACACGGAAGTGGGCAGGGGTACAAATCTCCTCATGGCGGTCAAAACGCTGAAGAAAATCCATATTCAGTCGTTGAAACAATACAAGAGCTGATATCCAGTTTGTTTCGACCGTAGAGGGAGGGAGCAGCTCGGCCTTCGGCCTCGCGTTGAGTTTGGGTTGAAGCTCGGCCTGTCGCGAGCTCGCAAGTACCGTGGCTCGGCCTGACGGCCTCACCACGATACTTGCTCGGGGTCGTGGTTCGGCCTGGCGGCCTCACCACGCCCCTGGCTCGGCCTTCGGCCTCGCTCAAAGTTAGGCCTCCGAGTCTCAAGGTCGGCCTGCGGCCTCCCTTGAGATATTTGCTCGGCCTGCGGCCTCGCTTGAGACTCTCGCGACCTCTCAAGTACCGTGGCTCGGCCTATCGGCCTCTCCACGGTACTTGCTCGGTGCGTGGTTCGGCCTGGCGGCCTCACCACGCCTCTTGCTCGGCCTCCGGCCTCGCGCAAAACACTCGAGCTCGGCCTGCGGCCTCGCTCCAGTGATTTGCAACCTCGCGAGTGCCGTGGTTCGGCCTAGCGGCCTCACCACGGCACTCGCTCGGTCCGTCTGAAAATCACTTGTATGGCGACCATGGTCAAAAATTAAAAAAAAAAAAAAAAAACTTCAAAAATGAAATCAGAGGCCTCAAAAACCCCCGTATGCAAAAAATCAGACCTCTCGGACCATTTTGAAATTTTTGAAAAAAAAAAGTTTAAAATTAAAAAAAAAAAAACATTTTTCCAAAAAGATCTCCCGATTCCCTATGACATTTGGTCAAACACCCCCCATGAAAGTCAAACCGTTTCCGAGTTATGACGGGTTCAAAATTGTATGGCGGCCATGTTTTTTTGTATGGGAGGCCTCTTTTTTTTCATGTCTCCAAAAAGGTCCGAGGTTTTGAGGAACTTTTTGTTAAACCGCTTTAGTAAAAATGTTTACCGTTTCCGAGATCCCTGGGGGGTCTACTACCAGGAGCTGGTCTTTTGAAGATCACGTATTTTTCCCTTTGCCTCTGAACATCCCCCTACAAGACCTCATACTCACATTTTCTCCCCATGCTCCCCAGTTCTCCAAACAACTATGTCAGTCAGTGAGTGAGTCAGTGAGTCAGTGGTAATTAAGCTTTATATAGTATAACTAGTGTTTTGCGTGGCTGCGCGGGCCGCAAGCGGCCCGCGGGGATTTCCTATAGTCGGGTGGGGGCAAGTCTCGTGTTTCGACTTGAAAAAACTTTAAAAAAACTGAAGGATCAGGTTGAAAATGGCTAAGAAATGGTTATACATGAGAAAATGGGTTGATGATGATGATGATGTTTGATTTCCATGACCGAAACTGAACATTGAAGAGGGCTGGGTACAAATCTCCTCATGGCGGTCAAAACGCTGAAGAAATTTCATATTCAGTCGTGGAAATAATATATGAACAGAAATCCAGTATGTTTCGACCGTAGGGGGAGGGAGCAGCTCGGCCTCCGGCCTCGCGTTGAGTTTGGGTTGAAGCTTGGCCTCTCGCGAGCTCGCAAGTACCGTGGCTCGGCCTGACGGCCTCACCACGGTACTTGCTCGGGTCGTGGTTCGGCCTGGCGGCCTCACCACGCCCCTGGCTCGGCCTTCGGCCTCGCCCAAAGTTAGGCCTCCGAGTCTCAAGGTCGGCCTGCGGCCTCCCTTGAGACATTTGCTCGGCCTGCGGCCTCGCTTGAGACTCTCGCGACCTCTCAAGTACCGTGGCTCGGCCTATCGGCCTCACCACGGTACTTGCTCGGGTCGTGGTTCGGCCTGGCGGCCTCACCACGCCTCTTGCTCGGCCTCCGGCCTCGCCAGGAACACTCGCGCTCGGCCTGCGGCCTCGCTCGAGTGATTTGCGACCTCGCGAGTGCCGTGGTTCGGCCTGGCGGCCTCACCACGGCACTCGCTCGGTCCGTCTGAAAATCACTTGTATGGCGACCATGGTCAAAAATTAAAAAAAAAAAAAAAAAAACTTCAAAAATGAAATCAGAGGCCCCAAAAACCCCCGTATGCAAAAAATCAGACCTCTCGGACCATTTTGAAATTTTTGAAAAAAAAAAGTTGAAAATTAAAAAAAAAAAAACATTTTTCCAAAAAGATCTCCCGATTCCCTATGATATTTGGTCAAACACCCCCCATGAAAGTCGAACCGTTTCCGAGTTATGACAGGTTCAAAATTGTATGGCGGCCATGTTTTTTTGTATGGGAGGCCTCTTTTTTTTCATGTCTCCAAAAAGGTCCGAGGTTTTGAGGAACTTTTTGTTAAACCGCTTTAGTAAAAATGTATACCGTTTCCGAGATCCCTGGGGGGTCTACTACCAGGAGCTGGTCTTTTGAAGATCACGTATTTTTCCCTTTGCCTCTGAACATACCCCTACAAGACCTCATACTCACATTTTCTCCCCAACCCCCCCAGTTCTCCAAACAACTATGTCAGTGAGTGAGTCAGTGAGTCAGTGAGTCAGTGGTAATTCAGCTTTATATAGTATAACTAGTGTTTTGCGTGGCTGCGCGGGCCGCAAGCGGCCCGCGGGGATTTCCTATAGTCGGGTGGGGGCAAGTCTTTTAGTTGCGACTTTAAAAACTTTAAAAAAACTGAAGGATCAGGTTGAAAATGGCTAAGAAAGTGAAATACATTAGAAAATGGGTTGATGATGATGATGATGTTTGATTTCCATGACCGGAAATTAACATGGAGGTGGTCCTGGGTACAAATCTCCTCATGGCAGTGAAAATGCGAAATAAAATTCATATTCAGTCGTGGAAATAATATAAGAACAGAAATCCAGTTTGTTTCGACCGTAGAGGGAGGGAGCAGCTCGGCCTCCGGCCTCGCGCTGAGTTCGTGTTGAGACTCGGCCTCTCGCGAGCTCGCAAGTACCGTGGCTCGGCCTGACGGCCTCACCACGGTACTTGCTCGGGGTCGTGGTTCGGCCTGGCGGCCTCACCACGCCCCTGGCTCGGCCTTCGGCCTCGCCCAAAGTTAGGCCTCCGAGTCTCAAGGTCGGCCTGCGGCCTCCCTTGAGACATTTGCTCGGCCTGCGGCCTCGCTTGAGACTCTCGCGACCTCTCAAGTACCGTGGCTCGGCCTATCGGCCTCACCACGGTACTTGCTCGGGTCGTGGTTCGGCCTGGCGGCCTCACCACGCCTCTTGCTCGGCCTCCGGCCTCGCCAGGAACACTCGCGCTCGGCCTGCGGCCTCGCTCGAGTGATTTGCGACCTCGCGAGTGCCGTGGTTCGGCCTGGCGGCCTCACCACGGCCCTCGCTCGGTCCGTCTGAAAATCACTTGTATGGCGACCATGGTCAAAAATTAAAAAAAAAAAAAAAACTTCAAAAATGAAATCAGAGGCCCCAAAAACCCCCGTATGCAAAAAATCAGACCTCTCAGACCATTTTGAAATTTTTGAAAAAAAAAAGTTGAAAATTAAAAAAAAAAAAACATTTTTCCAAAAAGATCTCCCAATTCCCTATGACATTTGGTAAAACACCTCCCATTAAAGTCTTACCGTTTTAGAGTTATGACAGGTTCAAAATTGTATGGCGGCCATGTTTTTTTGTATGGGAGGCCTCTTTTTTTTCATGTCTCCAAAAAGGTCCGAGGTTTTGAGGAACTTTTTGTTAAACCGCTTTAGGAAAAATGTTTACCGTTTCTGAGATCCCTGGGGGGTCTACCATCAGGTCATGGTCTTTTGAAGATCACGTATTTTTCCCTTTGCCTCTGAACATTCCCCTACAAGACCTCATACTCACATTTTCTCCCCATGCTCCCCAAGTCTCAAAACAACTATGTCAGTCAGTCAGTCAGTCAGTCAGTGAGTCAGTCAGTGGTAATTGAGCTTTATATAGTATAACTAGTGTTTTGCGTGGCTGCGCGGGCCGCAAGCGGCCCGCGGGGATTTCCTATAGTCGGGTTGGGGCGGTTCTCTTAGTTCGACTTTTAAAAACTTTAAAAAAACTGAAGGATCAGGTTGAAAATGGCTAAGAAAAGGTTATACATGAGAAAATGGGTTGATGATGATGATGATGTTTGATTTCCATGACCGAAACTGAACATTGAAGAGGGCTGGGTACAAATCTCCTCATGGCGGTCAAAACGCTGAAGAAATTTCATATTCAGTCGTGGAAATAATATATGAACAGAAATCCAGTATGTTTCGACCGTAGGGGGAGGGAGCAGCTCGGCCTCCGGCCTCGCGTTGAGTTTGGGTTGAAGCTCGGCCTATCGCGAGCTCGCAAGTACCGTGGCTCGGCCTGACGGCCTCACCACGGTACTTGCTCGGCCTTCGGCCTCGCCCAAAGTTAGGCCTCCGAGTCTCAAGGTCGGCCTGTGGCCTCCCTTGAGACATTTGCTCGGCCTGCGGCCTCGCTTGAGACTCTCGCGACCTCGCAAGTACCGTGGCTCGGCCTGACGGCCTCACCACGGTACTTGCTCGGTGCGTGGTTCGGCCTGGCGGCCTCACCACGCCTCTTGCTTGGCCTCCGGCCACGCGCAAAACACTCGAGCTCGGCCTGCGGCCTCGCTCGAGTGATTTGCGACCTCGCAAGTGCCGTGGTTCGGCCTGGCGGCCTCACCACGGCCCTCGCTCGGTCCGTCTGAAAATTACTTGTATGGCGACCATGGTCAAAAATTAAAAAAAAAAAAAAAAAACTTCAAAAATGAAATCAGAGGCCCCAAAAACCCCCGTATGCAAAAAATCAGACCTCTCGGACCATTTTGAAATTTTTGAAAAAAAAAAGTTGAAAATTAAAAAAAAAAAAACATTTTTCCAAAAAGATCTCCCGATTCCCTATGACATTTGGTCAAACACCCCCCATTAAAGTCTTACCGTTTTAGAGTTATAACGGGTTCAAAATTGTATGGCGGCCATGTTTTTTTGTATGGGAGGCCTCTTTTTTTTCATGTCTCCAAAAAGGTCCGAGGTTTTGAGGAACTTTTTGTTAAACCGCTTTACTAAAAATGTTTACCGTTTCCGAGATCCCTGGGGGGTCTACCATCAGGTCATGGTCTTTTGAAGATCACGTATTTTTCCCTTTGCCTCTGAACATCCCCCTACAAGACCTCATACTCACATTTTCTCCCCAAACCCCCCAAGTCTCCAAACAACCATCTAAGTGAGTCAGTGAGTCAGTGAATGGTAATTAAGCTTTATATAGTATAACTAGTGTTTTGCGTGGCTGCGCGGGCCGCAAGCGGCCCGCGGGGATTTCCTATAGTCGGGTGGGGGCAAATCATTTAGATCGACTTGAAAAAACTTAAAAAAAACTGAAGGATCAGGTTGAAAATGGCTAAGAAAAGGTTATACATGAGAAAATGGGTTGATGATGATGATGATGTTTGATTTCCATGACCGGAAATTAACATGGAGGTGGTCCTGGGTACAAATCTCCTCATGGCGGTCAAAACGCTGAAGAAATTTCATATTCAGTCGTGGAAACAATACAAGAGCTGATATCCAGTTTGTTTCGACCATAGGGGGGGAGGGAGCAGCTCGTGTTTTGCGTGGCTGCGCGGGCCGCAAGCGGCCCGCGGGGATTTCCTATAGTCAGGTTGGGGCGGTTCTCTTAGTTCGACTTTTAAAAACTTGAAAAAAACTGAAGGATCAGGTTGAAAATGGCTAAGAAACCGAAATACATTAGAAAATGGGTTGATGATGATGATGATGTTTGATTTCCATGACCGAAAACGAACATGGCAGTAGTTTGGGGTACAAATCTCCTAATGGCAGTGAAAATGCGGAAGATATTTCATATTCAGTCGTGAAAACAATACAAGAGCTGATATCCAGTTTGTTTCGACCATAGGGGGGGAGGGAGCAGCTCGTGTTTTGCGTGGCTGCGCGGGCCGCAAGCGGCCCGCGGGGATTTCCTATAGTCAGGTTGGGGCGGTTCTCTTAGTTCGACTTTTAAAAACTTGAAAAAAACTGAAGGATCAGGTTGAAAATGGCTAAGAAACCGAAATACATTAGAAAATGGGTTGATGATGATGATGATGTTTGATTTCCATGACCGAAAACGAACATGGCAGTAGTTTGGGGTACAAATCTCCTAATGGCAGTGAAAATGCGGAAGATATTTCATATTCAGTCGTGAAAACAATACAAGAGCTGATATGCAGTTTGTTTCGACCGTAAGGGGAGGGAGCAGCTCGTGTTTTGCGTGGCTGCGCGGGCCGCAAGCGGCCCGCGGGGATTTCCTATAGTCAGGTTGGGGCGGTTCTCTTAGTTCGACTTTTAAAAACTTGAAAAAAACTGAAGGATCAGGTTGAAAATGGCTAAGAAACCGAAATACATTAGAAAATGGGTTGATGATGATGATGATGATGTTTGATTTCCATGACCGAAAACGAACATGGCAGTAGTTTGGGGTACAAATCTCCTAATGGCAGTGAAAATGCGGAAGATATTTCATATTCAGTCGTGAAAACAATACAAGAGCTGATATGCAGTTTGTTTCGACCGTAAGGGGAGGGAGCAGCTCGTGTTTTGCGTGGCTGCGCGGGCCGCAAGCGGCCCGCGGGGATTTCCTATAGTCAGGTTGGGGCGGTTCTCTTAGTTCGACTTTTAAAAACTTGAAAAAAACTGAAGGATCAGGTTGAAAATGGCTAAGAAACCGAAATACATTAGAAAATGGGTTGATGATGATGATGATGTTTGATTTCCATGACCGAAAACGAACATGGCAGTAGTTTGGGGTACAAATCTCCTAATGGCAGTGAAAATGCGGAAGATATTTCATATTCAGTCGTGAAAACAATACAAGAGCTGATATGCAGTTTGTTCCGACCGTAAGGGGAAGTAGCAGCTCGTGTTTTGCGTGGCTGCGCGGGCCGCAAGCGGCCCGCGGGGATTTCCTATAGTCAGGTTGGGGCGGTTCTCTTAGTTCGACTTTTAAAAACTTGAAAAAAACTGCAGGATCAGGTTGAAAATGGCTAAGAAACCGAAATACATTAGAAAATGGGTTGATGATGATGATGATGATGTTTGATTTCCATGACCGAAAACGAACATGGCAGTAGTTTGGGGTACAAATCTCCTAATGGCAGTGAAAATGCGGAAGATATTTCATATTCAGTCGTGAAAACAATACAAGAGCTGATATGCAGTTTGTTTCGACCGTAAGGGGAGGTAGCAGCTCGTGTTTTGCGTGGCTGCGCGGGCCGCAAGCGGCCCGCGGGGATTTCCTATAGTCAGGTTGGGGCGGTTCTCTTAGTTCGACTTTTAAAAACTTGAAAAAAACTGAAGGATCAGGTTGAAAATGGCTAAGAAACCGAAATACATTAGAAAATGGGTTGATGATGATGATGATGATGTTTGATTTCCATGACCGAAAACGAACATGGCAGTAGTTTGGGGTACAAATCTCCTAATGGCAGTGAAAATGCGGAAGATATTTCATATTCAGTCGTGAAAACAATACAAGAGCTGATATGCAGTTTGTTTCGACCGTAAGGGGAGGGAGCAGCTCGTGTTTTGCGTGGCTGCGCGGGCCACAAGCGGCCCGCGGGGATTTCCTATAGTCAGGTTGGGGCGGTTCTCTTAGTTCGACTTTTAAAAACTTGAAAAAAACTGAAGGATCAGGTTGAAAATGGCTAAGAAACCGAAATACATTAGAAAATGGGTTGATGATGATGATGATGATGTTTGATTTCCATGACCGAAAACGAACATGGCAGTAGTTTGGGGTACAAATCTCCTAATGGCAGTGAAAATGCGGAAGATATTTCATATTCAGTCGTGAAAACAATACAAGAGCTGATATGCAGTTTGTTTCGACCGTAAGGGGAGGGAGCAGCTCGTATTTTGCGTGGCTGCGCGGGCCGCAAGCGGCCCGCGGGGATTTCCTATAGTCGGGTGGGGGCAAGTCTTTTAGTTGCGACTTTTAAAAACTTTAAAAAAACTGAAGGATCAGGTTGAAAATGGCTAAGAAAAGGTTATACATGAGAAAATGGGTTGATGATGATGATGATGTTTGATTTCCATGACCTAAACTGAACATGGAGGTGGTCCAGGGTACAATCTTCTCATGGCGGTCAAAACGCTGAAGAAAATCCATATTCAGTCGTGGAAAAGATACAAGAGCTGATATCCAGTTTATTTCAACCGTAGGAGGAGGGAGCAGCTCGTGTTTTGCGTGGCTGCGCGGGCCGCAAGCGGCCCGCGGGGATTTCCTATAGTCGGGTGGGGGCAAATCATTTAGATCGACTTGTAAAACTTTTAAAAAAACTGAAGGATCAGGTTGAAAATGGCTAAGAAAAGGTTATACATGAGAAAAATGGGTTGATGATGATGATGATGTTTGATTTCCATGACCGAAACTGAACATGGAGGTGGTCCAGGGTACAAATCTCCTCATGGCAGTGAAAATGCGAAAGAAATATCATATTCAGTCGTGGAAATAATATAAGAACAGAAATCCAGTATGTTTCGACCGTAGGGGGAGGGAGCAGCTCGTGTTTTGCGAGGCTGCGCGGGCCGCAAGCGGCCCGCGGGGATTTCCTATAGTCGGGTGGGGGCAAGTCTTTATATTCGACTTTTAAAAACTTAAAAAAAACTGAAGGATCAGGTTGAAAATGGCTAAGAAATGGTTATACATGAGAAAATGGGTTGATGATGATGATGATGTTTGATTTCCATGACCGAAACTGAACATGGAGGTGGCCCGGGTACAAATCTCCTCATGGCAGTGAAAATGCGAAAGAAAATCCATATTCAGTCGTGGAAACAATACAAGAGCTGATATCCAGTTTGTTTCGACCGTAGGGGGAGGGAGCAGCTCGTTTTTTGCATGGCTGCGCGGGCCGCAAGCGGCCCGCGGGGATTTCCTATAGTCAGGTTGGGGCGGTTCTCTTAGTTCGACTTTTAAAAACTTTAAAAAAACTGAAGGATCAGGTTGAAAATGGCTAAGAAAAGGTTATACATGAGAAAATGGGTTGATGATGATGATGATGTTTGATTTCCATGACCGAAACTGAACATGGAAGAGGGCTGGGTACAAATCTCCTCATGGGAGTGAAAACGCTGAAGAAAATCCATATTCAGTCGTGGAAATAATATATGAACAGAAATCCAGTTTGTTTCTCACCGTAGGGGGAGGGAGCAGCTCGGCCTCCGGCCTCGCGCTGAGTTCGTGTTGGAACTCGGCCTCTCGCGAGCTCGCAAGTACCGTGGCTCGGCCTGACGGCCTCACCACGGTACTTGCTCGGGGTCGTGGTTCGGCCTGGCGGCCTCACCACGGCACTCGCTCGGTCCGTCTGAAAATCACTTGTATGGCGACCATGGTCAAAAATTAAAAAAAAAAAAAAAAAAATTGAAAAATGAAATCAGAGGCCCCAAAAACCCCCGTATGCAAAAAATCAGACCTCTCGGACCATTTTGAAATTTAAAAAAAAAAAAAGTTGAAATTTAAAAAAAAAAAAACATTTTTCCAAAAAGATCTCCCGATTTCCTATGACATTTGGTCAAACACCCCCCATAAAAGTCTAACCGTTTCCGAGTTATGACAGGTTCAAAATTGTATGGCGGCCATGTTTTTTTGTATGGGAGGCCTCTTTTTTTTCATGTCTCCAAAAAGGTCCGAGGATTTAGTGCATTTTTAGTTTAAACGGTTCCCCCCTACCTCCTACCGTTTCCGAGATCCCTGGGGGGTCTACTACCAGGAGCTGGTCTTCTAAAGATTCCGTATTTTTCCCTTTGCCTCTGAACATACCCCTACAAGACCTCATACTCACATTTTCTCCCCAACCCCCCCAAGTCTCAAAACAACTATCTAAATCAGTCAGTGAATGGTAATTAAGCTTTATATAATATAATAACTAGTGTTTTGCGTGGCTGCGCGGGCCGCAAGCGGCCCGCGGGGATTTCCTATAGTCGGGTGGGGGCAAGTCTTTTAGTTGCGACTTTAAAAACTTAAAAAAAACTGAAGGATCAGGTTGAAAATGGCTAAGAAAGTGAAATACATTAGAAAATGGGTTGATGATGATGATGATGTTTGATTTCCATGACCGAAACTGAACATGGAGGTGGTACGGGTACAAATCTCCTCATGGCGATCAAAACGCTGAAGAAAATCCATATTCAGTCGTGGAAACAATACAAGAGCTGATATCCAGTTTGTTTCGACCGTAGGGGGAGGGAGCAGCTCGTGTTTTGCGTGGCTGCGCGGGCCGCAAGCGGCCCGCGGGGATTTCCCATAGTCGGGTTGAGGCGGTTCTCTTAGTTCGAGTTTTAAAAACTTGAAAAAAAACAGAAGGATCAGGTTGAAAATGGCTAAGAAAAGGTTATACATGAGAAAATGGGTTGATGATGATGATGATGTTTGATTTCCATGACCGAAACTGAACATTGAAGAGGGCTGGGTACAAATCTCCTCATGGCGGTCAAAACGCTGAAGAAATTTCATATTCAGTCGTGGAAATAATATATGAACAGAAATCCAGTATGTTTCGACCGTAGGGGGAGGGAGCAGCTCGGCCTCCGGCCTCGCGTTGAGTTTGGGTTGAAGCTTGGCCTCTCGCGAGCTCGCAAGTACCGTGGCTCGGCCTGACGGCCTCACCACGGTACTTGCTCGGGTCGTGGTTCGGCCTGGCGGCCTCACCACGCCCCTGGCTCGGCCTTCGGCCTCGCCCAAAGTTAGGCCTCCGAGTCTCAAGGTCGGCCTGTGGCCTCCCTTGAGACATTTGCTCGGCCTGCGGCCTCGCTTGAGACTCTCGCGACCTCTCAAGTACCGTGGCTCAGCCTATCGGCCTCACCACGGTACTTGCTCGGATCGTGGTTCGGCCTGGCGGCCTCACCACGCCTCTTGCTCGGCCTCCGGCCTCGCCAGGAACACTCGCGCTCGGCCTGCGGCCTCGCTCCAGTGATTTGTGACCTCGCGAGCGCCGTGGTTCGGCCTGGCGGCCTCACCACGGCACTCGCTCGGTCCGTCGTAAAATCACTTGTATGGCGACCATGGTCAAAAATTAAAAAAAAAAAAAAAAACTTCAAAAATGAAATCAGAGGCCCCAAAAACCCCCGTATGCAAAAAATCAGACCTCTCAGACCATTTTGAAATTTTTGAAAAAAAAAAGTTGAAAATTAAAAAAAAAAAACATTTTTCCAAAAAGATCTCCCGATTCCCTATGACATTTGGTCAAACACCCCCCATGAAAGTCGAACCGTTTCCGAGTTATGACAGGTTCAAAATTGTATGGCGGCCATGTTTTTTTGTATGGGAGGCCTCTTTTTTTTCATGTCTCCAAAAAGGTCCGAGGTTTTGAGGAACTTTTTGTTAAACCGCTTTCGTAAAAATGTTTACCGTTTCCGAGATCCCTGGGGGGTCTACCATCAGGTCAGGGTCTTTTGAAGATCCCGTATTTTTCCCTTTGCCTCTGAACATCCCCCTACAAGACCTCATACTCACATTTTCTCCCAAACCCCCCCAGTTCTCAAAACAACTATGTCAGTGAGTCAGTCAGTGAGTGAGTCAGTGAGTCAGTGAGTCAGTGGTAATTAAGCTTTATATAGTATAACTAGTGTTTTGCGTGGCTGCGCGGGCCGCAAGCGGCCCGCGGGGATTTCCTATAGTCGGGTGGGGGCAAGTCTTTTAGTTGCGACTTTAAAAACTTAAAAAAAACTGAAGTATCAGGTTGAAAATGGCTAAGAAAAGGTTATACATGAGAAAATGGGTTGATGATGATGATGATGTTTGATTTCCATGACCGAAACTGAACATGCAGGTGGTCCTGGGTACAAATCTCCTCATGGCGGTCAAAACGCTGAAGAAATTTCATATTCAGTCGTGGAAATAATATATGAACAGAAATCCAGTATGTTTCGACCGTAGAGGGAGGGAGCAGCTCGGCCTCCGGCCTCGCGCTGAGTTCGTGTTGAAACTCGGCCTCTCGCGAGCTCGCAAGTACCGTGGCTCGGCCTGACGGCCTCACCACGGTACTTGCTCGGGGTCGTGGTTCGGCCTGGCGGCCTCACCACGCCCCTGGCTCGGCCTTCGGCCTCGCCCAAAGTTAGGCCTCCGAGTCTCAAGGTCGGCCTGCGGCCTCCCTTGAGACATTTGCTCGGCCTGCGGCCTCGCTTGAGACTCTCGCGACCTCTCAAGTACCGTGGCTCGGCCTATCGGCCTCACCACGGTACTTGCTCGGGTCGTGGTTCGGCCTGGCGGCCTCACCACGCCTCTTGCTCGGCCTCCGGCCTCGCCAGGAACACTCGCGCTCGGCCTGCGGCCTCGCTCGAGTGATTTGCGACCTCGCGAGTGCCGTGGTTCGGCCTGGCGGCCTCACCACGGCACTCGCTCGGTCCGTCTGAAAATCACTTGTATGGCGACCATGGTCAAAAATTAAAAAAAAAAAAAAAAAACTTCAAAAATGAAATCAGAGGCCCCAAAAACCCCCGTATGCAAAAAATCAGACCTCTCGGACCATTTTGAAATTTTTGAAAAAAAAAAAGTTGAAAATTAAAAAAAAAAAAACATTTTTCCAAAAAGATCTCCCGATTCCCTATGACATTTGGTCAAACACCCCCCATGAAAGTCGAACCGTTTCCGAGTTATGACAGGTTCAAAATTGTATGGCGGCCATGTTTTTTTGTATGGGAGGCCTCTTTTTTTTCATGTCTCCAAAAAGGTCCGAGGTTTTGAGGAACTTTATGTTCAACCGCTTTCGTAAAAATGTTTACCGTTTCCGAGATCCCTGGGGGGTCTACTACCAGGAGCTGGTCTTCTGGAGATCACGTATTTTTCCCTTTGCCTCTGAACATCCCCCTACAAGACCTCATACTCACATTTTCTCCCCATGCTCCCCAGTTCTCCAAACAACTATGTCAGTGAGTCAGTGAGTCAGTCAGTCAGTCAGTCAGTGAGTCAGTGAGTCAGTGGTAATTCAGCTTTATATAGTATAATAATGAGCAAAATTACCATGGTCACCAACGAAGTTATTAAAAAGAAAACCATAAGACTGCTAAGTATAGCAACGCCATTTGTTGACGCTTAATAGAAGCTTGCCCAACTTTTATTTTTAAACTATTAATAGGTACGTAATATTTTCCGAAATTTGCCATAAAAACTAAGCAATACAATACTGTATCTTTATAATCATATGGTCAAGTTTTTATATTACGTCATGTTGTGTGAACATGACTGTAATCTGATAAAACCCACTACACCAGGACCTTAAAATAGATAAACTAAACGCTACAAATTCAAGCCTGTTTGTTTGTTGCCCTGAGCTACCATCAGCCTAAACCCAACAAATAGGGCAGGCGGTTAAATCCAACCGCACATTCGCGACATTTGCGCGAGGCCGTGTCGCACTGACCAGCTTTGTTTTGCACTCATTTCACAAAGTGCAAGCTTTCGTAGCTACGTGAATCGAGTTCCATTGCACCAAACTATTACCAGACCAGTCTGTATTACCAGCAATATAGCACTCGCTGTTTCTGTTACAAAACTGACATAAATCTTGGGAGAACTTAAATTCTGTTACGTAAATTGAGTCCGGGATTATCTCGAGATTTTATTGTCGTGTTGGTACTTCGTGAACACGCTGAAATTATGTTTAGGATAAGTTTTACTGCTTTGTCGGTATTCCCCATAAATTCTGGTACAATGTTGAAATAACAGATGCGTTATAAACATTACATTTCATATATCGATGACAAAGACAATACAAAAAAAAAAAAACAATACCTAATCAAGTTAAGCTATACGTTTTTTGAGTTTATTAAGTCAATTTTTCGCTAAACTTTTTCACGTAACCAAATCTCTATCTAATTTTAGTCAATAAACAGAATTAAAATTTAAACCTAACCTACATAAGCAAAAAAACGCTGAGACATTTCGCAAATATATTTTTTGCACAGCATTTTAAAGCGATTCATGCGATGGTGATAAAAATATAAAAGCGCTTTAGGGTGGCGTGGATAACCCTTTCAGGAGTCAAAGCAATGCCAGTTTGGAATCCTCATTGAAAAACGGCCGCCGGGTCAAAATGTCACACCGTATAGGAACACGCGTCCCCTGTGATGTATAGATTATGGATGGATTGCCAGTGTTTGTGAGTGGACGTTTTTATAGGCTGGAGTATAGATACGGCTTAATGCATCTTCTTTTAGGCCGACGGTTGACTGAGTACTTGAGTCAGACGAAGTAACAATATACAGATTTTTCATTGCTACTCATCAAGACCAGCATTGTCATTAACAACTCATTCAGCCCACTGCGAGACATAAACCTCTTCATCTTTTACCAGAGTTATAATAATATTTAATATCAGTCTCGTCCATATATTTCCACAAAATTTGCTATATATACTTAGTTTTATTCATCAAGGTAATAACCACAACGGCTATAAATCATACTTAGAACAGGCATTGGAATGACTTTTTACATTTTCAGCTGACTCAATTTTCGTTAACATAATTCGTTGAAATCCCCGCCCTTGAACTAGCTCAGCATTTCAGTGCCCAAGCACCCTGTATCTAAACAAAACACAAGACGGAATTGAATTAATCCCGTTGTAAAATTTTCACTTGCCACCTTATCTCCCGTCGTATTGTCGTTTTATTGTGCCTACCGTGGAACCATTAGCGAAAATGTCACTGCGAGGGCATTGTAATCGCGCGCCCGCGGCTTACCCGCACAATGATGCGGCCGTTCGACCCCGCCACAGTACACCCAGCTTTTACCTTTACGCTATCATACAAATTCGAGTTTCTATAATAAATGAGGAAGACCTCTCGTATTTACGAAATGGATAGTATATTCTAACCCACAAAACCGTACTCAAAGTGGCTCCGGAATCGACGACGCGTCGCTCCACCTCCGGCTTTGAATGGGTAAACACTTTTTCGAATCGTGTCGTCTACATTTCACCTCTCGAATTCTTCGCATGGTGTTAGCAAATCTCGTGGTGATTCACGTCACGTTGCGAGTGAGTGGCCGACAAAGGAAAGAGGGCTTGCATACCTTATTACCGCCTCTTTGGTAAATCCCTACTTATGTGAAACACGACACACTCACGTCGGCATCTCGGAATTACAATTACATATTAACATAATATTGTGTACATTTTAGTGTGCAGTAAAACGTTGGATCGTATCAAAAATATAATACGTACAGCTTGCCGAAAAACTTAAGAAGTTATTCCAATTTTTTTCCCGTCGGTAATACTCTTTTTTATGTGTCAAATAACCAACCTTACAAGTTTATTTTTAATTATAAACGTTCTTTTGTTGGATTATATTTTGCAAACGGTCCAACCTGGTTAAAAATTATGTACCGAATATCAGATCAGAATATTATTACTTACTTTAATTTAGACTTATTAAATGATATGATTTACATATTGCCACTTGTATTATGATAACGTCATCTACCCAGTGACAATTCCTAAATCTACACAAATTCTCACCTCATTTATCAAAATTGGTTCAGGCATGTAGGTGAGTACGAACAGGTATTTACGGTAATAACATTCATCTCTCATCTTTTGTATAAATATTTATATTTTGTGTCTAAAATGCTCAAATATAAATATTTTAAAATTAATTAACTATCCCTTTCCCTAAGATATTTTACTGAAGAGTTTTCAGTACTCATTAATTTATAATGTCTTTATTTCTGGCAATTGATAAAATTATTTGATATTTATTCTGTAAAAAAACAGTACATTTATTTCAGTGAGTATACATGTACAATGGCGAAACTTTTGTAAGGCCATGTTAATTACAGCCAGTATTTATTTTCTTGCCTATAATATTCCATCGGAATGTCACCGTCGCTTTCCTTCCAATTAATCACGGAGTCAATGAGCCGTTTTGTTTGGCCACCGCCGATGAATAATCCTTCCCTGGCGATTTACTGACAGCCGCAAAAATGGACCAAAAGTTATGCTTTTTATAAGTACCCTAAAATTTATGTCAATGGAATTTGCATTTTGAACTTTATTGCTAAAGGGCTTATGAAATTGCGTCATTTTAAAAGGGTTGAGATTTTGTTAGTTTGGGTTTCTCATCAAAATTTTGATGCTATTGATATATTTCCAAAAAATCATGTCTTGATGTGGGATGTTAAGTAGTATTTTATTTTTATTTACTTTAAATAACTTCTACGCTTTGATAGCTACCCTTTTAATTTCTCTATGTTTTTCCGTTTGTTATATTAACTAACCTACACTTATTAAGAGGCTCATTATTAAACTTTAATATTCCCATTAGACATAGGCCTTCTCATAGAAATGGATGGGTCCACCATTCAGATCCAGTGCGTGTTGGTATATATCATAAATCTATGTGTATGTATTATTCAGGGGTTGTTTAACATTATAGCACTGAAATTTGATCCATATTTTTAGCAATTTTAGGGTAAAAAAAAAGTAAAAAAAACTAAAGAAAAAGATTTTTATAATTATGAATGCAACGCCCTTTCTCTAGCATAGTTCCACCGTTCTGTGCAACCCTGTATCATGAATACATACCTACTGTCAAGTATATTGCAAAATATTTTTTACAGATGTCAAGACATTCACAGATCGACCCCTCGCGGTTTGCTCGCTATGGAAATAAAATGCAACCAAACGATCTTATGAAAAGGTCAAAAACCTCATGAACTTGTTAAACAATAAGGAAATTGTATGGAACAAAGCAACAGCTCGTATTTATTGCTGTTATCTTATTTGCATGCAATTCTGTGTATTGCTGTCCCCAACGCACTGAAAATATCATAGTAAATCAGAAAAACAGTTATGTATCTCCAGATATATTTATCATTTTTTATGTTGTTCATAAATAAAATTCGTTAAAAATATTTTTTTGCTAATAAAAAGAAAAGAAATACAACCACCTCAAATCAAATAAAAAATACAGATGGGTTACGGCGTACTGTCAAATTGGAGTCAAAATCTTTTCCAAAACTAAGTAAATTCCTAGTATAAATAATTTTTTTCCGCCATCTTGGGGCGTCCACCATATCGAATTTATCACCTAGGACCAAAGTGCTTGGGAAGGCAAATCCAACGAACCCAAACTCGATGGGGTTACGTCGTTTCGTTTAGGAGTTCTTATGGCTATCTTCTGTCTCCATCATCAGATGAGCTCGATGGTACCATAACATTGCATTTTCACTGTATTAACAAAAGTATGCCAAATTTCAGCTCGGTTGAGAATAACTATTCTAAAATTCAGTTGCAAGATTTGTCCCGACACATATATACGAACATACTAACAGGGCAAGTTAAATTAAAGCTTGTAAAAAACATTTCAACCCTCGATATAAAAGAGCTGATAATTTGCAAACAGTTGAACAGATTTTCTTGAATCTATCTATCTATCTTCTATCTATATATATAAAAATCAATTGCTGTTCGTTAGTCTCGCTAAAACTCGAGAACTGCTAGGCCGATATAGCTGATTTTGGTTTTGAAATGTTTTTCGTAGTCCAGGGAAGGTTTAAACGGTGAGTAAACGGCTGGACCGATATTGATAAAATTTTGTGTTCCTGGAGCGGGTCATAATAGTAGCGAGGCCGAAGGCTGAGCTTACACCCGTGCGAAGCCGGGGCGCGTCGCTAGTCATACATAAGGAGCATCACTCTCGATCAAGTCACCTTTCAAAAAAAAAAACTAAATCAAAATTAGTTCTGCCGTTTTGGGCTACGGTGCCATAGACAGACATACTGATATACATACAGATAGACATTAAACTAAAGATTGCCCTTTTATTGCGCCAGGGGTAAAAAAAAAACTGAAAATTATTTTTCATCACTCATACTCGGAAAGTAGGTCTGAAGTTGCCTGAGGAGCGGGTTGAAAGTTATACATTTCAGCCCTACGGAGAATCACTTTGACCTGATATTTTGCAAATGTTAAATAAAAATAAATATGTGGGACATTATTGCACACATGGTCATCTGACCCCAAACTAAGCAAAGCTTGTAATATGACTGCCAGAGACTGATATACATACATATATATTTATAAATACATACTTAAATAGACTGTTGCACCTCTTTTGTTTTTGATCACCTTATACTTGAATTAAATTGAAATGCAAAAGGCAGACACAATGTGTTGTATTGTTACCTATATGTGTTTTGAACAAATATTGTTTGTGATTAATTAAATTATGATTAAGCATTATTTATCTAAGAACATATCCGACTGCTAAAGAACTGTGGCTAAACCTAGCGCCTGCTGACTTGTTTATAGAATGTACCGTCATAAACATGCAGATTGCGGATGAGGCGAATTTTTATGTAAAATTGGGGAAAGGGGAGCTGCTTTATTTATTGCTCTCTTGACTTTATACGTCACTGCTGGAAGTGTCATATACATGACTGATTTAAAAGTTTTATCAGAATTACACAAAGGAATCAAAAAAGGATTTTAGCGAGTTTGTTTTTTCTCATGACGTTCCCTACCCCGTGACTTAACCATTCCTACGAGTATTCTAAAGGAATGTATGCCGTTTAAGTTGGAGAGGGGGGGGGGGGGGGAAATAACCTACATACATACATGTTAGGTTTCTAAAAGCGCTTGGCTATCTCTCTAATATATATAAAATCACCGAGTGAGAATACAAGAAATTCTTTCGGGTTTATTTATATAAAGCTATTTCAAAAAATAACATTGCAAATAGTATAAATCAAGTTTCGTATTCATATCTCATAGGATGGCGGAGGAGATATAGCCATAGCGCATAGGCCAGCCCCGTCAATCAACTACATCACCCACGCACTTTCTGCCATAAATTTACAGGTGTCAGAATTTATCAGAACAAGGAAAAGCCATCAGTAAGCAGATCCACTATCAAATCGTTAAGAAACGGGCTCACTGGATGTTATAGTCAGAGTGCTCTCCGATGATTGGCGCTCACACACGTGAACCTCTAAGGTCGCCACTGCTCCGCCGCCACTACCCTTCCAGTTCGGACACACCGATGTTACGTGGCCCAGTTGCCAGCACTCGTAACAAACGACTTGCTTTGTCGACGGTGATCCTCGTCGTCAGAATTGAACTTTATGAACTTTGTGGAGTTATGGTTCACCGGCACCAAAGTTCGCAGGAATGAATGTTCGTACGAATGTTCAAAAATATTGTTTGTCTTGTGTCAATAGCATACATATTTTATCTCCACTCAAGAGATAAACTGACGCAACTGATTCCAAAGATTGGAAACACTCAGCGTGCATAAAAAATGTATGAAAAAGTAGCAACCAAAATTTGCTGTTTTGAAAGCAATATTGGCTATGGCAGAAAGTTTTCCAACCAACTTATGTAGTTTAACTTATGTCATGGGACCTTATTAAAAATTTATGTCAAAACAAATTTGTACAAGTAAAAGCTGCTGAAATGTGTTGCTGAAACTTCGTTACAAAAAATCTGTTGGTTATATTTTAGATGATTAAAGTGTCATAATGAAAAGATATCAAATGAATCGAATAATTAGATTAATAATTTAAATAAAATAAAATAATTAAAGTTGAATTCAATAGTTAGATTATATGCACAGTAGTGATAACCACAGACATATTGATATTGTCCATAAAAAAACTCCAAGCAAGCGCTCGAACAAAATTATTGAAATTACTACCAAATACAAAAAAAAACAGAGCTGGCTAAAAATCACTTACCTTAGGAACACTCAGAGAGCTGACTCATACATAAAAAAAAATACGTAAATCGGTTCATAAATGACTGAATTGAGATCTTCCCTCTTATATAGTCGGTAAAAAAGACAAACTATAAGTGATGTAAACTGTTTTATTAGGTATTAAGTTTAACGCATTTGCTACGATTATTTTTGTCGTAGCTTGGTGCTACGCTGCGTAGCAGTAAGGTTAAACCACACAATTCTATTAATAAATTATACTCAGAGACGTGACTAATATGATAAGTTTCAGCTCTCAAAAAATTCCAAACCAAGTAGACTATAACCATACTAACTCTTCGGGTAATCTGTACATTTAGTTGTTTTAGTTTTTTGCAATGTAAATAAGACATATTTGCACCCACCCACACACTTGCACCCACCCGTATGTATATTGCCTCGTGCTCGCACCTATATAGCTACCCTATGTGCTTGTCTGGCAAGGGGTTGGAACTATCAAAACTGTCTGGCTGATGAGGAAACATCTTCTATTTATTACTCAAGAATTATATATAAAAATCAGCTATTACACTATAACGTAAGTTTAATTACAATTTAATATACTATAAGGGTGCCTGGCAAGGGGTTGCCACGATGTTACATTTTCTTTGCTTAAGCTAAAAGCTTATTTTGAAAAATGTATTTTTTACTATTATACTTAATCAGTCAGTCTTCCCGTGAACATGGTGCATGTAATTACATGCCGAAATATCGGGAACTCCTTCCACAACCTTACCACGGTAAATATCCCGTAAATAATCATATAACTTTAATATACTTAACATTTATGTAGCTTGGTTTTAACAATTTATTCTAAAATGAACTTTGCACTGAACTAAAGGCTAATGTGACGAGGCGCTGCATTTTGTTACATCTCGACAAAATACCTTATACTTCCAATTCAGAATTATCGAGAAAATTTCTGTTTGAATCAGGTTGGATCTAAATTTGGCCTTCATTTAACTTTCAGAACTCCACACATCACCTATGTAAGCGTAACTTGGAAGGAAGAATTTACTAAAATAGAGAGAAGTGAAAATAAACCTTGGCACAGCTCTTCCGAAATACACCGGTTCCAAAAAATGCCTGATAGTGTAAGAGGAATTAACAGCGAAATAATTTCGCTAAGATTGCTGTTGTAAAATACCAATCGTTTTGAGTGCAAATGAGCGATGGTGGCCAAGCGGAAACATGTGCGTTTTACAATCTCATGTCACCTGGTTCGATCCTTGTTGCAACAATTACTTATTTATTATTTTACTAGCTAATACCCGCTACTTCGTACGCATAGATAACATGTAACATCTGCCAGTCTATTGTTAATTTGTCAAAATAAACAATAGATATGTATTTGTAAATATGAAAAATTAAATAATATCCTTGTGGAATTTTGATCAAATGTCAAATGTAATATATTAAAATGGCTCTACTTTGCCGCTAAAATCAAGGAAAAAAAACTTGTCCTAACGTGTTGAACGTAACCCTATACAAACGATAGATATAGATATAGGACAGAGCGACTGCAGGTGCCGGCTAACGTGATATACCGGTCCATCTTTTTACCGACCAAATCACTATACCTCACATCTCTAAACTAAAAGTATACAGTACTCCCCCAGTGACACGTTACGGATGAGAGTCGGGTAATTAAAAACGTGACCGTCGTCACTTGTCGACGAGCGCCCATAAAGGTTTTATCTACTTCGCGCCACCCACTTCAATGTTTGTTTATTAAAAAGCAGAAATTCGGTCAGAGGCATGGTTGCGCTAGAAAAAGTATTAAACACTATTTTTTATTGCAAAAGTATAATAGTCAAATAGCAGATAATCTTCAAACGGTTGGACAGATTTTCATGAATTACAGCTAAGGCCACTCTCGTTCAAGTCACCTCTCAAAAAAAAAACTAAATCAAAATCAGTTGAGCTGCGTGGAAACTACGATGCTACAGACAGACACACACACACAGACGGTAAACTTATTACATGTGTCACAAAAATTGCAGAATCACCTAAATATTTGGAGGTTACAAAAAGCCAGCACTAGTCTACACTATAATATTATAAAGAGGTAAATGGTGAGTTTGTAATGTTGTAAGTTTCTTTGCGCCCTTGTTCGATGTTGGTAATCTTAGAAACTACTGATTCGATTTAAATAAATATTTCACTAATAGAAATTTACACTACTCCTAAGTCCTAGGGGCTATGATTTATAACGATATAAGTTATTTAGAGAGTGATATGGAAGTAAAGTGGATTACAGTGCCTATGGGAGAAGAGTGGACTGGATGGATGCGGGACTAGATCGGAAAGAGTGGGACTGAAGTATAGTGGGTCACGGGAGGGATGCGGGGCTGGCAAGGTAAAGGCGGAATGCAAGAAGAGTAGATTACGGGACGGATTTGGGTCTGGGGTGGAATTAACGGGACGGAAGTAGAGTGGATTGCACGACAGACGGAAACGGTGGTAAGGGACTAAAGTTGATTTCGTTACTACAGGAGCGAAGCCTCGGGCAACGACTAGTATTACATAAAGTTGCTGTCAACTTAATTTTCTGCTAATAGCTGGATAAAAAAAATCCAAAAAAAATATGTAATTAATCACTGATTTTGAATAAAAATTATCGATTGGACATTATCTTTATACATATAACATTGAAAATTCTGAAACCGTGTTTCATTGATACTAGTTACATATTTTGCTTACGGAGATCGAAAAAAAAACACAAAATGAATGTTATTATTTTCTTCATCAAATAAAATAACATTATTAGTGTTTTCAATCACAAAATAAATCTAAGTTATCACCACATACGAGCAACCTCCACGTACTCGTATACTCCACGATTTTTATTTAAGCTTACAATATATTTTATTACATCTATAACTTTTATAATGTTAGTAAACTCAGAAAATATGAGAAGAAAATTTATGCGATGTAAAATTGTTATGTTGTGCGATAGGGTCGCGCCAACTGGCCCCTGTTTGGACACGTATGCAATTTTTATTTACTGGTTATGATGTGAACACAATATCACTTTAAGTATCTATCTGTCTGGTATAAATAAATCATAATTAACCCGCGGACGAAGTCGCGGTTACAGCTAGTTAAATTATAAACCAAGATTATTAATTGAGTTATGAATTATTAATTAAAAATTGTGTTCCTTAATTAGTTTTTAGTTACGTTGTCTTTTTGAGATATTAGTAAAATAATATTATAAATAATAATAAATATCTGGGACATTATTGCACACATGGTCATCTGACCCCAAACTAAGCAGAGCTTGTAATATGGCAGCCAGAGACTGATATACATACTTTTTTTTTTTAAATACATACTTAAATAGATATTAACACCCAGACATAGAACAAACACAAATGTTCATCACACAAATGTTTGTCCTAGATGGGAATCGAACCCACGTCCCCAAGCGCAGAAAGTAGGTTCACTACCAACTGAGCCACCAGGGCAGTAAAAATATTGTATTTATCCTGCATTTATTACGTTTACTAGTTTATGAGAAACTTTCGAAAAAAATTGGGGTCACGTGAGACCCCGTGCGAGCAGTTATGCGATAATTTTCGTGCGAGTTTGATGATGATGATGATTAGACACGAGTATTAATACACGATTTTTGTAGTGTCTGCCTGGACAAGTATCATACTTTTTCTAGTTATTCAACAGCTAAGTGCAAATACTGTATTTTGGATTAAAAGAATATGTACCCAGTGACAAAAAAGAGATTAAAAAACTTATAACTCTAATATTTCCAGCATGGCTAACATGCACACCGCGACATAATCCTGTCGTCGCCCTGTCAAGCGAGAACGCAACAAGGTGCCTACGGTTTTATATACGCCTTTCTCGCTTTGCCACGACTAAAAAAATCGACATAACTCTGACGGGCGCAGTGCATAGATCAGACAAACTAAGGAGATACGTTAAACCCTTAGTATAATTTATCATTCGTGTTCAAATGTCTCGATTTCTCATACATATTTTTCACTATACCGCTACAGCTAAACCACTTAACACAAAAACTATGTACGGTGTTAGCTCAATCGCTGTTTTGAAAAGTGTTAAGTATATCTTCTGAAAATAGACCACTGTACGTTGCATATTAGTGCACTGCCGCCATCGTGTGGAACGGGGGATTGAAAAATACCCTCGAAATTTACTCTGGGTGACCAGTGAATTAGTCATTACACGAGTTATTTGTGCATTATGATTATTTCATTGTCATTAAGTGTTTTTTTAAATAAATTGTTTTAAAATCTTAGCTAAACATAAAAAAGTTGTAGAGAAAAAAGTTGTGACATGCCAATTCCAGCAGAGGTGTATAAAAAAAGTAGCGTAGTGATACTACGCACTCTGATTTGTATCATATTACAAAAAGTCAATGAGATGATAATTAATTAGCCCCATATTCACATAAAACACGAGAGTAAAATTAAATTAAGGCTTTTTGAACATTTATTAAAAGCTTCCTAAGTTGCCGCAGCCATTTCACGCGTCAAACTTTGACGAAATTTATTCATGACATGATCCCTCGTAAATACATTTGGGAGTTTATTGTTTTAATGAATTTGATATAGCTTATGGGCTTCTGTTATGTTCCTTGCGTTGTTTATAATTCGACGGCAATAGTTATTACCGGTACTAGTGGTTTAGACCTCGCATATTCATCTGTTTGTGGATTTATTAGTAAGTTATTTTATAGATATAGTGAGCGCACTCTCCCTCCACAACGTGCCATCCCAATAACACAAAACCTGAAAATAATTTATTCAGAATCGAGAGTAAAATCGATGCAACTTTAAATAAGTGATAATTTCAATGTCGTTTTGCCGTTTCTAAACCATTAAATCTAATAGCAGCGCAAACTATGACATTAATTTCGGACAATTAGCAATCTACTATACAATTTCATATCAAGACAATAGAACGATGCTTAAAAACAGACAATAGCAGCTAACACATTCTCTGAGAAAAAAATAATCACAATTATCTTATTAATTCTAAACAAAAAAATATTTAAATGCCGTCAAATTTTTCGTAAATATTATGAAAAAAAAAATCGCACATTTTTTAAAACATACCTTCGAAAAATACGCTGAAAAATCTATAAGTGAGATACATTTGAGTTTGCATATTTCACCTCGCCTTGGCTCGTTTATTTAAAGTCTTTCGCGCAGTGCCTTTGTGCAAAATTGATACAATAAATTGGAAAGTAACCCGGTAGAGTCGAGACATGCAGATCTCAGCGGTTCTTTCTTTCCAAGGCATACTTCGCGCCAATTGGAAATTCCAATGGGTTTTCTAGTGTAACGATATTTCTTAGCTCGCGTATTGTGAATCGCACTGAAAATATACGGTACCACATTTCATTTTGCAAAAATACGTTATTAATGAGAAAACTCTTTCGTAAACCTGCCGTGCGTAAAAGAACTCTCAACTAACATAATTATGGTCTAATATCATCCACACGGCATAAATTCTTTTAAAATATTTTTAAGAAAAACTATTAATGATAAAATTATGTTTTTAAAAAACTTGCTGATATTGCTATTTATATTAACTTGCTTATATTGATAACTTGCGACCCGTCCTGGCTTTATTCAATTCACAATTGGCGGAGTAATCGCGTAACAAACAACAGCAAAAAAACATACGTCGGTTAAAAATAGAATAAATAGCTCTGGGCATTGAGCGCAGCCATAATGTACATCCACGGCCTTGGCATATGACAAATGGAAGGAACTACGCAGACAAGGGTTTCCAATACCCAGTTTGGCGGCAAGAGGCAGTTATATCATAGATGTAATGTAACCATTTCTTGAATAAATAATATTAAATAAAAAATAATAATGCATTGAGCCACATAATTTTTATTTTTTTCATAAAGTAGATGTATATCTCTTTATTGTTCACATCTGAGGGGACAAAAACCACTTAACAATATTAAACAATTAGGAATATTGTCTCTATAAGCGATCTATTCAGGCAACCTTTAAATATGCCAGAAAAATTAGAGAAATTTAATACTAGAATAATCTCCCCCATCGTCTCCTTTCTACTACAGGAAAAGTAGGAAGTCTGCCCACTACCAATGTACATTGTAGTTTTTTCTCGGATAAGTACAAAACGTTTTGATTCTAGTTTCTTATCCGTACGGCCAAAAATAGAAACAATCTGCCGGCTTCCTTTATTTCCTGGGAGATATAATCTGAGCCTTTTCAAGGTCAGAATGAATAGGTATCTTTTTAATCTGCTTGCTTCATCTACGACCACTACATCGCTTACAAACAGGAGAGGTTCACGATAAAAAATAAATCTACAAACCTGAAACTTTATTGTAGTAGTAGGACTCTTTTGCAAGGGTCCGCCTGGAGAAGTACCATACCTTTGCCAGTTATTCAACCGCCAAGCAGGAGTGTGCAGACACTACTGTGTTCCGGATTGAAGGGCAATGTTTCCAGCGAAGTTACAGGGTAGACAGAGATTTGACATCTTATATCTCGGGGTGACGAACGCAGTTGCCATCCAGGGTTTTGAACTGTTGAAGTTCAAAATTCTGAGAGGCGTTGAGCTGTTATGGGTAAGCGTGAAGAGCCATCATGCGAGCGACTTCGCTCGTCTCGTCACCCAGTATCATTAAAAAAACTGACCGCGTCACCAGGCACACTTCTCACTTCTCATCTTCTGCAAAAAATCATCAACTCTGCCTGTACATTGTCAATAAATAAAACCGCTTAAAACATTTTAATATGTTGAAAGAAATTTATTCGCTTAGGAACATGTCCTATCAAAATATCTCGGGCCACACGTTATGTTGGCACATTCTTCTCTTAAATTGAAATTCTCGAACGCTCCCCCTGTACGGGACGGGGTCAGAGATCCGAAAGACAAATACTTTGAATGTTCGATTAATGCGATTACTTATAATTTTTTTGTTAGTTATAATGTATTTTAAGACGAGTCATGCATTTTCGTAAACTTTTGTTTCAATAATAATCGGTGGTCGTATTCATAGTTCTGAAATTGCATGGTCATAGAAAAATTCGAACGAGTGAAGCTGGACAGTCAAATTTCAGAGATGTATCATCTCGACATGACATGATATACTTTTTATCGTTTGGACAAAAAGAAAACTTCAAAACATGCACTGCACTGTGGTCACATTATCTTTTTGATTTGAAAACTGTTGACGGTGTTTTTACTTTTATGCTTCTATCAATACTTCACACAGGGCGACTTAAAATAAGCAGCTGAACATGTTAAGGCAGTTTTTAGAATTTTTGTTTGTTTGTTCACGCACATCTCCTAAACCCCTGGAAGAAAATGCAGACGGATTTAAATGCTGTTTTCACGAATATGCTTAGCTATGACCAGATGAAAGTATATGCTATGTTATTTTGCGCAAGGGCCGGATTAAGGGAAGAAAAAAGGATTGAAGGTTTATATGATCGTGTGTGCAAAAATGTCCCGAATATTTATTTATTATTATTTATTTATATGAAAATCTACGCGTACGAAGTCGCGGGCAAAAAAACTAGTAGAAAATAAATTTATAACTCTCAGGGTTTTACTCTGTTTGATCAGCGTATGCCTCAATCTTCGACAGACTAATGCAAAGAACGAAACAGATAATTTTACTTTCGACATCAGATTACAAAGTTTAGGTACTCCTAGGTTTGACTAAAAATACATCAGTCAAAGGCCGAAATTAGAAGCTGCCGATTTACTGAAAGGCGTTGGTGAAATCTAGGATAAACTAGCTATAACGCGAAGAAGCTAATGTCAACCTTTACAGATACAAAATAACAAAATCGCACCATTTATCGCAAAACTGTAGTACGTGAATACAGTTGCAAGTAAAAACAAATTGAATGTGTAAATAGATACCTATTACACTATCAAAACGCGCCGCTCTCCGCTCGTTCAAAGAGTCCAATCTTCGAAGGATATGTTAAAAGAAACAAGTACCAACTCAGATCAATGTACCCACAAGAAAAGCTCCTACTTCACGTAACTGCAGAAGTATTTGGCGAAAAAACTCTATCCTTTCCTACGCCTTTGTGAGGACGGTTATCGAGAGCTTCAGTCAAGACATCGCTCCATGCTATTTTACATAAAAGATAGTCACGTTTTATACACTCAGCTTGCGCTACCAAGGCGGTATTTTTTATTTTTGAACCGAATTCAAGAAAGGAGTTTGTTAATTCGACAGAATTTTTTGCCTATGTTATTGCGACGGTGGTCTCATTAAAATTTACACATACCTAAGCTTTTGCTAAGCAAGTGTATTTAAATATACATTTCCCTTGTTATCTTTCACTCAAACGTCTATTCAAACATACGTATTCTATTAGCATATGTATCTATTTCATTAATTTTATTTCTTATCATGAAATTAATGTCTATTTAGCTTCACAGTAAAAAAAAAACTAAAACCTAAATAACATATTGTTGCTCGTATAGTATAGTATTAGATCTTCAATATAACAACATTTATTATGATTATTAATGGGATATTTAGCGTGATTAGCTTATGGATGGAGCTCCCAATATTTAGCACAGTAATATGCACCACCTATCAACACAACATGAGACATTCACACCCAGTGTGTCGGTCTGCCTGTAAACATGGTACATGTAACTGCGACGAAATGTCGGGAGCTTCGTTCACAACCTAATCACGGTAAATATCCCGTTTAAAATCATATAATTGTAGAAAACAACCACGATAGTTTAAAATAGTGATATATATCTCTACTGCGAAACCATAAATCTTCTACAAAATAAACATTTCATTTTCATAGCCCATGTATCTGTACACGAACCCTCAAGTAATCCATCTAAGAGCTTGTAGAGCTAGTCAAATCGTATAAAGTCGCCCTCTATCATAAGTTCCTTCCGAAGTTCGCACGCCGCGCCGCCCCGGGGGCGCATAGTCAACCCCGATATTTTTCATTTCTACTCTTTGCTTTTGAATAAAAAGTGATGCAGCTAGCGGGAAGCAATAAATAATATGGCAGTCTACGTCTTAAGATAAACTCAAAACTGAGATAAATATTAAAATACTCGAGAGAATAGTTCTGTCAGACTGACGAAATCGTCAAACTTTTCAAACTACGATATTTTTGTTGTAATTTTTCAGTGAAATTAATGCAAATTATGGGCTATACTCAACTATTTGTATAACAAAGGTATTATTTTTAGAAGTATCTAATATCTAAACTACCTTTGTAATATTATCATCACGACCACCACATGGTGCTCTTGCTTAAATTACTATCCTATGTCTTCTTATTATTTGTCTAACATTGTTATTGAGATATTTTTTTGGATTATTCATACATTCTCCTAACGAATCTTACCAATTATTTTAACTATACATGACCAGCATACGTACCTTTATCCGCTGCTTGGGTAGTTACGGAAATTCAAATACAATTAGCGATATTGTTTTGAAATTTTTATGATTTAGTACATTATTTAGCATATTATTATTTTATTTACACTGTGCAAGAAATATGAAAGGTATGTGTTTTTATAAGACCTTTATAATCATAATGTAAATTATAAAAATGCACATTATTTAATGTAACATTCTTACCTAACGACGCAACTTAGAAACTTAACCCCCCACCCCACCATCCAATTTAAATAAATAAAAATTATAGAGAACAACGCAAACAAAGTTACTGGACCACTACTGCAGTTTAACAACTGCAGTTAAATGGTCAGCACTAATTATGCGCATAATATAATCCTTAATTATAATAAGAAAGGTGATTATTTACAGACATTCATAATAAAAAAAATATCTGTATTTTAGAAAGTGAAAAAAGGACAGCAACAATCTAAAGCTGTCCAAATTTGTTAAAAAAATTATAACTTACAACAGGATCAATACCAATGTTACCAGGATGTATCAGAGGAAATACATACGGAACAAAAACAATGTAACTAGCCCTCCGGTCAAGTTTGTCCACTTCCTAAATTGTCCATCTTAAAAGTTGTCTACTTCCAAATAAATAAAATAAAATTTCATACTAGCTCTCAAAACCAAATTGACTGTGACGTTACCAACCCATAAAACGTGTTCAAATTCCAATATTCTCCCCAAAACCACGAAAATTTGCGAATAAGTAGATGAAGCAATTATTTAGCTTAGTCATGCATTGTATTTCCGCTCATTAGGTGTATATTTATTTAATTTACAACGGCTGCGA
This sequence comes from Agriopis leucophaearia, assembly GCA_949125355.1. Classification (NCBI taxonomy): domain Eukaryota; kingdom Metazoa; phylum Arthropoda; class Insecta; order Lepidoptera; family Geometridae; genus Agriopis; species Agriopis leucophaearia. The sequence continues at coordinate 8,792,469 of OX421262.1, forward strand.
GCTGACGATAAGCCGTGGGGCGTGCGCGGCCGACATCGTCGACTGAATAACAATGCAAACCGTCTAAAATGCTGCTTTTGTATTATGCAGAAGTAACCGAGGAAATAGTATTAGTGAAGTACCACAGTGGCATTTTAAAGGAGAAAGTTTTCTGTACCTAATATGATAATGAGAGCTTTTCAGAGAGACGATAAAAAAGTAATAGTTCTAGCTGATTCGATAAAATGGACCTAACTATCTAGTACAATTATAATCCGTCAGATTTGGTTAGGTGTCTGTGCATGAGATTAACTACGCCATTATTCTAAGAAATCAGCAACATCATCACTGGTGTGCATCAGATCTGCATGTTTTAATTTAATAATTTAAAAATAGACTAAAAGTAGCTATTGATGGTAACATTAATAGCAAGTACCTGATGTTTTTTATCTTAAAAATTAAAACCTAATCTAAATTCAATATTTCATCTAAATCATTAGAGCCTTTTCCAAGATACGCGAAATAAATTTATATACAAGAATTGCTCTTTTAAAGTTATAAGGTAGATATATATATATAAATCTAGGACAGCCGATTCGGAAGGGTTAATTGAGTAAACAATGAATGGGTGTCTGTATAATATTCTGTGGCATAATATGTCTTAATAGTAACTATACTTACATAGATTAAATCAGCTCCATCTAGTGATGCTTGCCGAAAGTAGGCTGCGCAAAGCGCTCATTGTAACATTGATTTGATATTTAGCATGCTTTGTAGCTCTATGCATTGAAACTAAACTTTTCTTTTCCCTCAAATATGGTTAAGGAGGGCGATGGCTGGCACTTGAGTCATACTTATGATCGGGTGCTGCTTGCGAGTCGCTGGTCTGCTCGCGGTATACACACTAACATACTATCTAATAACATGACTAAATTGTTTTAACCTTAGATTAAGATATATAACTAACTCTCCTCTCCTTGTATTGTGTTATAGCTAGCTAAAGTAAATTCGTTTAAGTTAACAAAATTGTAGTTACATAAATATAACAAAAGACACGGACACCGGTGACCGTGGAGTTGCAATTTAGTAAAAAAAACTTAGTAACGATAACAAAATAATGTTTTGTTTTAACTCGTTATATATGTCTTTCTTGGTTAATTATATAACAGTTACATTATAACAGCTGTAGAAATTGTTTGAATAAATATCCTATATTTTGTCTGAAAACAAAACCCTCAGAAGGTAATCATGTACTGTGGCAAATACAATTAAGTAATTCGAGTTGAAACGGTTTGCTCATAAATACGCAATATACATTTCGAAACAATTATAATTTTCTAAGTTTAAACAGATTTCATTGAAATGATTAGCGAAATCTGCAAGGTGTGCGATGGTTGAAAGTTTTTTAAACCGTTATCGAAAATCCGAATCCGAAAAGATATGGTCACATCTTTATTGAATCAACAGTAAAATAGACAATATTATAGTTTTTACCAGTTCAGATATTCAACAGTCTGTGAAAAAACCTTTTATTCCCCCTAAATTGTGTAAAGCCGTGTAGAACATGTTGTATAAGTTGACCCACGTCAGGGTGGGAAGCGCAAAGTGCCCCGATAACCGGCGAAACCGCAGCCTATCGCTTTTTGATAGCATCACTTTGCCCAACTTGCCATCTGGTGGCCATTAGGTTTCGGGATATTGAAAAAGTAAGCCACACCGGTCGCCGTACGGACGAATATGCTGCAAAAATTCAATCTACACTCTTTAATACCTCTCTTTTACTTAATTCCTAGCAATTCATGTTATTGATTCTGAAAGGTCGCGTCGCGTCGTTTTCATTTGTGTAAATCAAATGGTCAAGGCACCTATAATTTTAAGACACTGACTATCATTACAGAAGATTGGAAGTCAATTTGTATAATATATTATAGAACTAAAACACGCAAGTTCCTTTTCGTAGGTACAGTAGGTATACAATCAATATGTTTATTTACTAGTGAAGGGAACGGAAATGTAAACAAATACTTTCCTTCCATCTGCGAAAGACCAACCGCACTTAACGGCACAATTTTTATCCCTTCTCGCCTTAATTGTTATACGGTTTATCCTCGTACTCGGCAGTTTCTTTTATTTACACGAAGCAGGTAATTCGTTTACTCGTGAGAATAGTTTCAACACGTGCCTTCGTCTAGACGAATTGACCGTAATGGACTTTGTGCCCGGACGAATGTAGCCCATCGTTCCCCACTATTTGTACACACCGGGGAATATTTATTGGTTGAAGTAGACATGAATATAGATTTATTTTTTGTTAGAGTGAAAAATGCGTATCGGTCCATTCGTGTTTGATTTCATTGCACGCCCGTGTTCATATAATTTTTGTTTTTGTACACATTCCCGTAGATTGATTTAACGAGATTTTTTATTTAACTTTCGAACCTGAAATCTCTTTTATATTGGACGTATAAACACACAACATATTTTATTTAAATCAATACCTTTTTATACATACATAGATGTAGATTTTAAGATATGCCCATCCAAACATTTGCATCCCAGATGTCTAGTTCTTGAATAGTTTCCACTAACTACTTCGCATCGCTTTCAAGTATTACAACCTCTCACCAACGCAATCGGCATGCGTCTGGTTTCACATTAAAATTTGTGCATTGTGTGCTTGGGCGCACCACTAAGTAGGTTTTATTGAAAAAGTTCCGTTATCTTTATAATATGTGCCAATGTACACAAAAGTTCCATAAAGTTTCCCACTTTGATCTAACTGCCCGTGTTTTATTCTAACAGACAAAAAAAGGGAATACGAATCTTTTCACATCAAAACTTGGTAGACGAAGGAAACGACAAGCAATTAAGTCACTTGAAATATTTAATGAACAGCTAGTTCCGTGACGGAAATGACACTTAAATCGTATTAACTTCGACTCAAAACTTGGTTCAAGTAACCCCCTTACCCCGAGCCCCAACCCGTCGGCCGACGTTCCCTATCTGAAAGATAGCTACACTGCATCAAAGAAGTTAGAGAATGTGCAATTATGAGATTGTTTTAATTTAGAAACAATGTTGTCGAAGAATTTCCTTACTGCGAGTAAGGCGCCCCGAAGCCCCAAACCAGAATTCTTGGTTTCGTTCAACATTGTTTCTTGGTTAATATTGCCTGCCTTTCGATCGTGCTATTTAATTTTGTTTTTCTTTGGTTTAACTGTTTAGTTAAACGAGAATTTATTCATTCATCAGATTCATTCGGGGATTCATTCATATTTTTTTTTCGTTGTAATGTTGTTCGTTTTTGTTTTCGGCTTCTTCTAATGAATAGATATTTAGCTTTTATGGTAATTGTAGTACTTAAGGATTGATATTCCTTAAATTGTGGACAATTGCATATTTTAATTATTTAATGAATAACAATATTGGCAACACATAATAACGGAAATGTAATTATAACCGTCAAATATTATAGCTCTTAACCGTTAAAAGCTTATGTGTTATTATTGTATTGTTACCATTTTTCTACTAGGCTAATTGGTTTTCTAGGCTAATTGGTGTTTTTTTCGACTGAGTCAAACGACTTTGTTGATTGTTTTTTATTTGAAAGCTGGTGCTTCCCGTGTGGTCCTATTTCAAATTGGTCCAGTTATTAAATTTTTATGAAGTCCGTTTTTTATATTGATAATTATTGAACGTAAGACTGTAGCAGATACCGATAAACTTAATAAAATATAAAAAAATATTTCTATTTAGTTTTATACAATGTTATTGTAGTCAGAACAAATAAAAGAATGGAAATAGTGCATGGCGTTGTGGACTTAACGTAACCTCGTGACATTTGGCTGGCCACTTACACAAACTTACTTTAACCTCTCCGCCATATATTCCAACAACAATAACAAGGGTGAAACATCTCAAAGTGTTCGTCCGAAATAAAGTTTGGGCCAACATTTAACTAGTTGAAGCAGACAAATCCAGAGTGCGCCTCCGGTCCTCCGGAACTGCAACCAGCTTGGGCCTAACTTGTTGGTAACAACTTCAAAAAGTCTTGCAAAATATTTGTTTCACAATGCCATTTGACTGCACAAAATCTGACGTATTGTCGATATACCTAATCCAGTTGGAAAGTGGTTACGCCAGATTATTATAATAATTTAAATTTGTTTATTTTTTGGTGCATTTCCTATTTTTCTTCCTTTACCCTCAAACAGCACTAGCAAGAACCTGCTTCGTGAACTATATTTACAAACGGATATGTACCTACGTAGATTAGCGCGCGGTGCAGGAGCCATCCGTAAAACAGTGTGTCATCGACTTCCGCGCGCATCGCACTACATAGGTGTAATTATTGACCTGCTTTCGCGTTTTGGTGCACTCATCCACGTAAGGTGATCTGATACCTTACCGCAGCTGACCATTGTGGTCTAGCATATGTAACGAACTGTGATTCGCCGTGTAAACAATTGTGGTGTGTGAAATAAGGACCCGAAAGAGTGACGCGTGTCGAAGGCGTCACGCCTTACCGGACTTTTGGAGCGGACAACGAGGACGATCAAGTAAGTGCTGTTCCCGTCTGTCCGAATCCCTCTCTTTGTTTTGCATGCACCACTTTTCAATCTTACAAAAATACAGTCCACTCATTCCAGGGGCCCTCATTGCCCCACCTTAATTTGGCGAAACCATAGTTTTTCCTTCGAGCCGGATATTGCGCCCGGCTTCTTTCCCTTATTAGGATATATTGTAGGCCCTAATAAGCTAATTATTATTCATTGCGAATATAATTCCTTTGATAAAATAGCGTGACATTGCGTCGTCTATTTTTATCACCTTAAATCTTCGTATTTCCTGCCGTAAGCATTGAGCTAGGCATTAAATCAGCTAGATATACTATTTATCTATGCATATTAATATATATTTTACATAAATATTATATTTTATAAGTAAAATAACCGAACTTAAAAACATTTTCATTACCGCATGTTTTTATATCTACCCTCGCGTACATTTAACGTTGTGCCTACGAGATTCCGTCGGTCGCTTCGAACCTCGCTTGCCGTTCAATATTATCCGACCGCGTAGCGAAGTTCGACCGTCGCAGGCGCAGCGTACTTGTCGCGCTAGCTAATAATAATCTACATAATTTGTCAGTATAATATTTACCATATGATCTTATCAGTGATTCGTAAGTTATACTCGTGTCATTTTATCTATGCATCGAGTTTGTATCATCTGCTATTTTTGTGTCCAGTTTTAATTACTTATAGTAAATAGTAGTACTTACACAAACTAGCAAAATGTCGAAAAATAAAGATACAGACTCAGATGGTGAAATCGTCGATGCAAAGATGGCAATGTTATTGTCAAAACGCGAAGCGATATTTGGCATAGCACAACAGTGTTGTGATCTAGCTTCCGCGTCAGATATTCTTACGAATGAAGCGAGAAGGGAACATTTTCTCGATCAGTCTTCACAGATCGATTCGTTGCGTGATAGATATGAAAAGATTGTCGACGACTGTAATACCCGCACGTTGCAATTAAATCCAACAGCGAAGCCAGACTATAAAAGCCTTTTTGCATTTGAGTCTCTGTATAGTAAAATAAAGAGAATTCATACTCAGTGCGTTTGTTCCGGTATCCCATCACGGGATGATAAGGATGCTTCTCTTGCATTGCGCAAGGCTAGGCCTAGGTTGGCTCCGATACAGTTATTGGAATTTGATGGTGAAATAAAGTGTTGGCCGATGTTTTATGCGACTTTCAAATCTACCGTACATGAAAATCCACTGTTAACGCCAAGTGAAAAATTATATTATCTCTTGCCTAAATTAACTGGGCGTGCAAAAATTGCGATTTCAGGCATCACTCCATGTGCTGAAAATTACGAGTTAATTCTTCAGACACTTATCAATAAATTCGATGATAAGAGGATGCTTATTTCCGCTTATTTGGCCCAGATGTTTGATTTCAAACCCTTTCAAGCCGCTTCTACAGCTAACTTCGATTCATTTATGGATAACTTTACAAGCGCAGTGAGCGCTTTAAAGAATCTAAAATTAGATAACTTATCAGACCTTATAATATTGCACATTGCTCTCAAGAAGTTAGATTCAGAAACGGTGCGCGCGTTTGAAACCAAACATGGTAATAAAATGCCAACATTTGACGAGTTCGTTAAATTTATTACAACTCGTGCCAAAGTGTTTGAACGAACTACATGCGTTTCGAACACTATTTCAAACAATAATAATAAAAAACCTAACACTGGAGTTACGTCCAAAATACCTAAATATCAGGCTTATGTAAGTACAATTGATAAGTCTGGTGCATCTAATGCTTTTAAATGTTTATGCGCCAATGTGACGCACACGCACTTATATAAGTGCGCCAAGTTTAATAAAATGACAAGCCCTGAAAAGCGTTACAAATGTGTCAAAGATAATAATGCGTGTGTTAATTGTTTAGCACTCAATCATAAGCTTTCGAGTTGTATAGTAAGACCGAACTGCAAGGTATGCGCAAAAGCACATCACGGAAAACTGCATTTCGTGCGTACGGAAGTTGAGGGTCGCGCGCCGCCGCCGTTATCAGGACGTACGGCGCCCGCTGCGAACGTCTTCTTACCACCGGCGCAGGAGGCGAATGAGTCATGCATTACACCTGTTGCTTCGATACCTACACTCCCGCGTTCAGACGTTGCATTGTGCACGACTAACGTAGGTACTAAAGATTCCGGCTTATCTATTCGGAAGGAGGCTACATGCAATACTATTTTATTATCTACTGCTCAAATTGTAGTATATGCTTCTGATGGAAAAAGTCACATAATACGGGCTTTGTTGGATTGCGCTTCACAAAGTCATTTTATAACAAAGGAATGTTGCGATCGATTAGGCATCCGACTTCTTAACACGGAACGTACTATTATTAGAGGTTTTGGTGGTTCGGAGAAGGTTTTGCAAACTAACTCGATCGATTTAAAGTTTTATTCTCGATTTGATGACAATATAAACTTTGAAATTTCACCACTCGTGGTGGAGAAAGTAACTGATTTGTTACCTACAGCTGTGGTAGATACGTCTGGACTATCACACTTAAAAGATTTACCTCTAGCAGACGCAAGCTTTGGCGTACCTGCTGGGATTGATGTGTTAATTGGAGCTTCCCTATTTCCACATCTGTTGTTACCCGACGTCCATGCTTCGCGCGAGGCGTCGACACCCGTTGCATTGCGCACGGTTTTGGGTTATATCCTTATAGGATCAGCACCCATTATACCTACAACATATATACATATGGCCTTGACATGTTGCCTCGTTCAAGAGCCTACCGCTATTGACTTGTTAGTCAGGCGTTCCTGGGAACTGGAAGAACTACCTTCTGCTCCCATTCAGCATCCAACGCATATTGAATGCGTGGATTTTTATGCGTCGACTACTACACGCGATCCTGTTAATGACAGATACGTTGTAGGCCTGCCATTTAAGGACGATCCATATTCCCACGGGAATGATATAGACACAGCTCGCAAGCGTTTAATGTGCCTAGAAAGACAGCTAGAAGCTTTGCCTATGGCATATGATGACGTCATTGAAGACTTTCTCGCGAAAGATTGCGTATCTCCGGTGCTGCCATACGATCCACAGGACCATGCGCCGATCTACGTTATTCCTCATCATGGAGACGTTCGCGATGATAAAGTTTCGACAGAGCTTAGCAAAGTACTAGACGCTAGTAGCCGTTCGACTTCCGGGCGGTTACTGAACGACATCCGACATACCGGTCTCAACCTGCAGTGTGATTTATTTCAAATTATTTTAAATTTTCACATGCATGCAGTCTCGATGACCGCGGATTGTCGTCAGCAATTTCTGCAATTAATTATGCTTGAAGCTGACCGTCGATATCAGTGCTTCTTATATCGGTTCAATCCACAAGTTCCTCTTGTGCTATACCAGTTCAATCGCGAGTGTTTCGGCTTATCGTCGAGTCCATACCATGCATTGCGCACGGTAACTCAACTCGTCCAGGACGATGGTGCGAAATACCCGCTAGCTAGTAGTATTGTACTACTTTCGCTCTACATGAAAGACGTTGCCTTCTCGCTCCCCAATGAGGGTGATGCAGTAGCCACGTCTCAGCAGCTGATTGAACTTTTCAAGGGCGCACAATGGGACCTCGTGAAATGGAACAGTAATTCCCGAGCGGTGCTGGATAATATTCCCGCTACGCACACACTCCCTACTGAAGTGGAGTTTGATAAATCGATCAATAATATGTTAGGCCTCTACTGGTCTACTGAAGATGATTGGTTTTACTTCAATGTTTCCCCGTCGAGCTATGATATTTGTACAATGTGTACAATATTATCTACAGTCGCCCGTCATTGCGACGTTATGGGCTTCGTAGCGCCGACGGTAGTTCACGTGAAGATGTTAATTCGATCTCTTTGGGGGTTGAATTTAAAAAGGGATGAAATACTATCAGCACACATCATTAAGATGTGGAGGCAGTTCTGTGCAGAGTTACCGGCACTTAATAAGTTTCGTATACCACGTCATGTGGGCGTATCCGAAGATTGTGACGTCACTGTCTTGGGTCTGTCCGATGCCAGTCTTAGCGCTTATAGTGTAGTGGTATACATGCACACCAGCTCCGCTGCTGGTAACACCATAAGCCTTGTATGTGTAAATATTAAATTTGCGCATATAAAACCAATGTCGATTGCGTGCCTTGGACTTTATGGAGCACTCTTGTTATCCAAGTTGCTTTGCATCGTCCAAGACAATTATGCCGATCGACTTCCCATCAAGACCTATGCTTTCCTTGACTCTAAGGTTGCATTGTGTTGTCCAAGGGCCTCGTTACATCCGTTTCAGTGGCCTCTCCTAAACGGGCAACCTATTTCCGACATACCGGAAGAAAATGTGTTAACGCACACTGAGTGCTCGCCTGTAAAGCAGTGCGCTTTACATGGTCTCGCTCTGCGCACTTTGTTGTGGAGCAAGTTACTGCGTATAATTGCGTACGTTAGTAAATTCGCAAAATTGATACCTCGGCGCGGCACTACTACAGTGGTTGCCGAGGATCTAAATTCTGCTGGAAATAAGGTTACGAAAACTATTCTGTTCCGAGTTATCGGACAGCATCTGCTTTCGTACGAGGAGCTCTGTACTGCTCTCACGAAGGTTGAGTATTTAATAAATTCACGCCCGCTGACAGTACTAAGCTCGGATCCCGCGGAGCCTTCGGCTCTTACGCTGAGTTATTTTCTACATACTGCGCCTCTACTTTCATTGCCAGCGCCTGATGTAAGCACTGAAAATGTCAGCTTGCTTCATAGGCATGCGTTATTGGACAATTTGGTCCAATCTTTCTGGAACCGCTGGCGGATGGAATATCTGCACGGCTTACAGGTTAGACAGAAGTGGAATACTCATTCCACGCCTATCACTCCGGGTACTATCGTAGTAGTGATCAACGACAATGTGCCGCCTCTAGCCTGGCCTTTAGCAATAGTAGAGTAAGTGCATCCTTCAAAGGACGGTATCATACGGGTAGCGACTGTGAGACTCTCCGGGAGAACTTACCTCCGCCCAGTCGTTCGCTTATGCCCTCTTCCGTCGCAGTAGAGAATAAATATCGCTTCGCAGTTTACATTAAGTTAACGTATAATTTTATATTACATTATATACTATATCATATTGCATTATGCTATATCTTATTTGTTATATTTCCCTATCTTGTTTTACGGATTCCTTGCTAGTGATTCATACGCATTGAGCGTTATTCTCACTCTACAATAAATAGAGTGAACTCTCTCACCTTATAAGTTTTAAAGGCGACCCTTTAAGGGCGGGTGGATGGTTACGCCAGATTATTATAATAATTTAAATTTGTTTATTTTTTGGTGCATTTCCTATTTTTCTTCCTTTACCCTCAAACAGCACTAGCAAGAACCTGCTTCGTGAACTATATTTACAAACGGATATGTACCTACGTAGATTAGCGCGCGGTGCAGGAGCCATCCGTAAAACAGTGTGTCATCGACTTCCGCGCGCATCGCACTACATAGGTGTAATTATTGACCTGCTTTCGCGTTTTGGTGCACTCATCCACGTAAGGTGATCTGATACCTTACCGCAGCTGACCATTGTGGTCTAGCATATGTAACGAACTGTGATTCGCCGTGTAAACAATTGTGGTGTGTGAAATAAGGACCCGAAAGAGTGACGCGTGTCGAAGGCGTCACGCCTTACCGGACTTTTGGAGCGGACAACGAGGACGATCAAGTAAGTGCTGTTCCCGTCTGTCCGAATCCCTCTCTTTGTTTTGCATGCACCACTTTTCAATCTTACAAAAATACAGTCCACTCATTCCAGGGGCCCTCATTGCCCCACCTTAATTTGGCGAAACCAGAAAGAAAAACCAGATACAGCCAGTCTATTCTGCAAGCTAAGTGAACGCGCAAGTGAAGTGATAAGCTATGTGAATGTTATTTTTTCTTGCCTATTTCTGCAGATAAATGTCAGAACATCGAATTATAAGGGTAAGGGACTACAGTCAAGGGTGATCACTCGACATTTTGATATTTCTCTATAGTAATCGACAAGAAAAATACACGTTCACTTAGCTTATCACTTCACTTATGCGTTCACTTAGCTTGCAGAATAGACCAGCAGGTTGGACTGCTGAAAAACTGAAACCTGACTACATATTTATATTTAATTTATTATGAGTAATATTTTATAATCCACAACTTAAAAAAAAAAAAAACAGAAAATTCACTAAAACTTAAATATTAACATAAAACGAAAACTTAGAATACTTAGAATTAATCTATATCTACTGTACAAATAAATATGAGATCATAAAATAATATTCACAAAATGGACTAAACTAATCTAAAAAAATCCTCGCTTCTAATGCGTGAAAGAGGAACAAATAAACACACTTTCGCATTTATATTATTAGTAGGTAAATATGATTATGCGAATAGCGGGACTGATATTTTATTTGTGATGTTAGTTTAAGATATTTGTGTGTAATATCGTATTGTATTGTATATGAAACTCATTAAAGATAAAACCATCCAACATAAAATCGCCATAGCCAAAATGTGACATTACACCAGTTGTACAGATATAAATCTTGAAAACAATGCAAGCCGACGCATCTCCCCCTTCCAGTACCACACTAAAACAAACAATAGGCACTCGTAATTCAGTACCGGAGGCTTCGCAGCTCGGTCGAGAGGCCGAACGGAATCACTGAACCAAATTGCAAATGAAGCCCGACCGTAACGTACAAGAGATCTTACAATTACGGTTTCACGCATGTGAGTTTTGTTACTGCTTACAGTAGGTACACTGTATGCAGGAAAAACTATTGTAGTTAAAGGATCGAAAAAACTTATGTACCTTTTGAGACACATAAAATTGTAAAGCGTTTAAGGTTTTTTAATTATATTGCGACTGACTTCAAGTCTACGTTAGCCATTTAACTTAAATAAGCATTACGTAACAAATAATAAATCTAGATAATAATTATCCAACTTTATATGGAAAAAAATATATGAAGAACTAGACATTTTACATAATATTGCCGACTGTGTTGCTAAGATACTACTTTGGATGCTTATAACAATATCCGTTTTAAAACTGCGTACATTACAACGTGACATCGAAATGACATCGAAAAAACCTAATAACAGTTGCTTGGTTTCAGAATCAGGATTACAAATATTGATATAATATAGGTAACTATTAATTTAAATAGTAAAAAATAATAATTAAATGTTCATGTTGCCGTAACACTCTATTTAATCTATATCTATTATCTATTCTATTATTATTACATATAATAAAAACGTAGAGATAAAAAAATCTGTAATTGCGAGATAACAAAAAAAAAATCGCACAGGTCGTCTTAAAATAAGCAGCTGAACACGATAGGACAGTTTTTAGAATTTTTGTCTGTTTGTTTGTTTGTTTGTTTGTTTGTTTGTTTGTTTGTTTGTTTGTTTGTCCGCGCACATCTCCTAAACCACTGGACGGATTTAAATGCGGTTTTCACGAATATGCTTAGAAATTACCGGATTAAAACATAGGCTATCTTATATCATTTATTTTAATTCTTTATTTTTACATAAACGAAAATAAAAATCAATGATTTATTTCTTCGTTACCCGAAACGTAATATGAGGATCGTCACATAGCCTCAAGCAAGGAGATCCAAAGTAAAGAGAATGTTATTGACAAATTTTGAAACTGTCAACTGTCATTCGGTTAATCAGTTTAAATTTAAAGAAGGTTCCTTAACCTTCTTAGATGAATGAACGTGTAGATCAAGCATGTTATAGGCCTTATAACCTCTTTGGTGATTCATTCCAGTGCATGGAGTAGGAGTATTAAATTCTCTTGGTTTTATTCTATGTTAGCATTTAAAACACAAAATATACCGCATCCTATTTTAATTCAGTCCCGCGAATAGAAATATTCAAAAAAGGCCCTTTGTACATGAAAATAAACCTATACAACAAAATTCCGGACGCAATAAAGAAAGAAAGAAATAATAACATTTTTCCAGAACCAACTTCGTAAGTTTCTAACCCAAAAGTGTTATTACGAGATAAAAGATTTATTCGACGATAAATTTTAGAAAATGATAATTAGAAAATAAATATCGATATATAAATAGTTAAGAAAATAGCGTCATAAGTTTTGTATCATCTCATACATAATTAAGTAACCTATCACACTAAGAATGTTTTTTTTTCTTTTGTAAAATTACTTCACCCTAGGTTAAGTTTGAATAGTATATATAATGTTTATGTAATAGAATTAACTATACTTAAATTTATATGTTTATGTCTGTGGTCTGGTTTTGTGAACAGCCACTATAAGTCATTGCTGCACCTTTTATGCAGGGTATATAAACTTAGCTTTTAGAAGAATACAGTGTATATTTGCAATAAGAATAAGAATATAGAAATAATTTTATTTTACTGTAATATTTTAACAGATAAATAGAGTAGTTCCATTTCATGGCTTTTTAATCAAGGTATACATACAAATGCACGCGAAATAAGAAATAACTAGCCAAGAGCGTGTTAAGACAAGCATTATGACAGGGTTCCGTAGCCAGCGAAACTGGACAGTCAAATTTCAGAGATGTATATCATCCCGACATGACATGATATACATTTAATGGTTTAGACAAAAATAAAATTTCAAAACATGCTCTGCACTGTGGTCACATTATCTTTTTGATTTGAAACTGTTGACGGTGTTTTTTATTACTTTTATGCTTCTATCAATACTTCACACAGGGCGACTTAAAATAAGCAGCTTAACATGTTAAGGCAGTTTTTAGAATTTTTGTTTGTTTGTTCACGCACATCTCCTATACCCCTGGAAGAAAATGCGGACGGATTTAAATGCGGTTTTCACGAATATGCTTAGCTATGACCAGATTGAAGTATAGGCTATGTTATTTTGCCCAAGGCCAGATTAAGGGAAGAAAAAAGGATTGAAGGTTTATATGAAAATCTACGCGTACGAAGTCGCGGGCAAAAAAACTAGTTTTTAATAAAACTAAAACTCACAGCGCAAGCGACAACATAGATTTAAAACAAATATCTACCTATACTATATAATATACTGTTTTATTTTAAGACAATAGATGTGAAGCGTAAACTGAGGCAAAAGCAGCCGTCAACATACTCTTAGGTAATCAAAATACACAAATATCTTTTAACAATAGATACTTAACTAAAACTAAAGTTATATGATGGTTTACGGGATATTTACCGTTGTATGGTTGTGTTATCCCGTAAATAATCATATAACTTTAGCGAATAACCGTGATAGTTTAAAACAGTGTTTAACGAAAACTGTTTTTTTTTTTTTTTATCAAATTTTAACATTGAAACATCAGTTGGGTATTTGAGGTTTTGCGCTATTTCAATGGCACGCATAGAATGATTTTGATATATTTTGACTACACCCTCAACGCAAAAAAAAAAACGCTGCCTGTACATTATTATTTCCATGCAAAGCTTAACCATGTGATACACTAAGAAATTACCTTAATTAAGATCAGATATAATGAAAAAACCACGATGCCATGAGGCATAAAACCACGGGCCCAAGAGTAGTCTGTACCTATGTTGATTTTTTTTTAAATCTAATTTAACAGACGGCACTTCAAGGGTATTTTAACTGGTCCTTAAAAAATAATTAAAGGAATATAAGTATGTTAAATTACCGGTTAAACTTATATAGCCTAGTAATTTTTGGCAAAGCACCGTCAACACCGCTAGAATTTCAGGTCCACGAGCAATGGTTTCTGCTTACCATCATGTGAGCCGCAAGCTTGTTTGCTGATCTTTTTTTTTTTTAAATATAGTCAGAATTATTGCAATAAGAAATACTCTTTAAGAAATTTCTCTTTAATTTCAGTGACTGTTTCACATAGACTAATCAAGTCATATTTTTAATCAAAGAAAAATCATCTTATTAAAACATGTGTTTAAATCGGGAAAGATTAAAAATTACTCTTTTTAATTTATTTTTTTAATCGATAATAATAACTACCGAAGGCCCAAATTTACATCTATATCGTATTTTCATAATACTCTAGACCATGAAAATAACCCAAAGCTAATAACATGTTAATTACCCCAAACCTACTTAATTACTTTTGTGTCAAGTTTCGTTTTCGTTCATGTAGCTGACCAATCAAGTTATTGCGAAATTCAACCGGGCGGCTGGAGGACTTTCGGTCAAGAGTTGTTAGGTGTCTCAACTTCGAATCTCCTGGAAAGTACGAAATCATGTTAGCAAATTGTTTTCAGTACGGTTTGCGTAGAACTGAAATAGGTTGCAAGATTTATTTACGAAACTAGATAACTTTTAGATAAGTTTTGGAAGGCATTTGTTATTTCGCACCTGATTCTTTTTCTCAAGGTTAGAAGATAAATAACTATTTATGTAACAAAGTCTGATTGGTAAGCGTTAGAATTGGGCGAGATGACCCTAATAATGTTTGAATGGACCTCATATCAGACAAACAAGGGAGATGCTTCAGTACAATTATAAACTGCTTAACTTAAAAACTGTAAGAACGTCACATTTAATCATTTTTCACGCACTCTAAAACTAACAGCGTCACTAATAAACTAATTAATAGTCAGCATTGCAAAAAAGGGCAACAAGCGTCTGCAGAGTGAGTTCGACTTAAGACATCAAACTGGAATTAGGCCTGATGCAATCACACTCGCTACGCCACCTTACCATATCTCCCTGGCGTTATAAAGTATTTCATATTTTTTCGGGGCAAGTGTCTTTATTTACTTAATACAACCAAACACTAACACTACAAAATCAGTTGCCCATATACCCTTGAAGGTCAAAAGACAATAAGAGAGAGATAAAGTAAAGCGGAAACGGGAAACATGGAATGCTGTGCGTGGAGCAAACAATGATGAAAAAGTGCCAAAGTCATAAGATACGCATTATATTTCATTTATACACTTAATGCATATTTATGATAACGAACTAAATGGCTTTCAAACAAAGGCTGGCAATTGCCAACCCTATTATGAGTTGCGAATGACATTTTAGCTAGGTGACATTTGCCCAACTGACCCATAGCCATTAGGATCAAAACCCATTACTTCGTGAGTAAATCTAAGCAAAGCGACATAAATATCAAACAAATAAATGTTATTCCATTCGATAAAACGCAAATATGAAAGTGTATCATTATACTCACCGTAATGAACAACGTTTACTGTTGGACCAACCTTGCAGGCGAAGCAAGATGTTTCATACAGTTTGTCGAGTTACAACCATATTTTTCAAACAGCTACTTCTACGTTGCTTTTTATACCATATAGCAAACAAGCAAACAGGCTGCCTGTCACCAGTCACCATCACCCTTAGCCTGTAAAACCAGAGGCATCACAAATACTTTTTCGACCTTATAAGACTCCATTTTATACTCGTCGTGATTTCAAGTTTAGTTCTATAACGAAAGTTGTGAACAATGATGAATATAATGTCCTCGTTTCTTGTATGTACTTTGTCGAGAATCAGACTCTATACTTTTTTGGTTAAAATATCACACCGTTTTTATTCTAGCTTCTTCGGAGACTAACTTTAGGCTACATCAATTTCACTCTTAAAACTTTGTTCATATTTATGTGCCCTTAAGGAGTTCCAGATGATAATATTATCTATTTAAGAATTTGCCTAGCATTAAAAGATTTACGCTCTCTGACGACTTCTCTGCCAATTTACATAAATAGCGCTACGCTTATTCGGTGCAGATTCAATATCTGGATCTGGAAATAATGTACTACTTTTAAAGTATTTTTATTACTACACCCTGACTCCAATATGAGACTTTAAATTATACTTACTTAAAATAATTAGGTATCTATTTAAAAGACTGAATTCAAAACTAAAGTGCTCGAACAAAATTATTCATATTATTGGATCTAATCATAAGAAAACTACCCACAAAGTTAATGAATTTTTTGCGGGACCATCTCGATAGCTTCCTCTACGTAATAAAAATGGAATCACGTGGGCGGCTTAGCGTCGGCGTACATATTTTATATTAAAAACGGATCAAATCCTATTGTCGAGAAATAAAAGAAAAATATAATAATGTTACTGATAAAACACTGTTTTAAACTAAGAGAGAGGTAGATTGTTTTGTCTGCACCTAACTTTGACCTGTTTGATCAACGACCCGCATTCTTCAGTCTTCCCGTGAACATGGTGCATGTAACTGCGCCTAAATATCGGGAGCTCCTTCCATAACATTACCATGGTAAATATCCCGTAAAAATCCTATAACTGTAATGCGACTGATGACTTCACTTCGCTGCGGGCGGGTTTTTTTAAAACTTATATTCAACTTACCCCGTTAATATGTATGTATACATTCGTATGGGTGGAAATCTTGCAACTGAATTTTAGATCATTTATCGCTGAAAAATCGGCATACTATACAAATTTCGTGACAATGCAATTTTATGGTTCAATCGAGCTGGTCTAATGATGGCGTCAGAAGGTGGCCATAGTGAAAGACTACGCTTAAATCTCAGAAATGAAACCAGGATTATTAAGATATTTGAGGATTTATTATAATATCACAATAATGTCCTATTTCCTTTACAGCTCGATATCAAGTGTCAGTCTTAAATTCAACAGACAATTACCTATTGGTGACGAGTATCTGTCAAAGTCAATGTTACCGTTTGAAATGTCATTACTATTGTATCTGTCAACAGTCAACAGATGCTCGTCACCACAGCGTATAAATACTTTTACATTATGGTTCATATTAATATTAAATACAAATGATTATATACTAGTAATAGTCTTACAGCTCGGCCATCCTCAAAAAGTGCGTCCTCGCACTTTTGACGTTATTAAGACTCAATATAGAAATAAAAATAAATCTCAATAAAACATTAATTATCGGAATAAAAAAAAACAGAAAAGTCAAATGAGAAATAGAAATAATACCTAATTCATAATGTTGTAATTACGTATGAAAAATGAACATTATCTGGTAATAGTATAATCAGTAATAACTATAAATTTATTTTTCACAGTCTGCCACGATCTGCAATCATCTGTGCGATACCAATCATTGATACCATTCACATTCTGCACTGATTGCTCGTAACCCGCGCTCCTGATATCCCCACCATATTTTCTTGCACAGTCTGCCACGATCTGCAATCATCTGTGCGATACCAATCATTGATACCATTCACATTCTGCACTGATTGCTCGTAACCCGCGCTCCTGATATCCCCACCATATTTTCTTGCACAGTCTGTCACGATCTGCAATCATCTGTGCGATACCAATCATTGATACCGTTCACATTCTGCACTGATTGCTCGTAACCTGCGCTCCTGATAACCCCACCATATATATATATATATATATTTTTCGTCTTTCACAATCTTTGCTCTGCTCTCGGTAAGATCTCTAATCTAGTTCGCATTCTCAGTTTTTCATAGTCTGCTATAACCTACGATCATCTGTGCGGCATTGTTTACCCAATACCATTCGCTTTCTGCACTGATCACTCATAGCCTATGCTCGTAATCCGCACGCTGGCCACATCGCTCGCTGTCGACATGCTGACTACGTCGCCTGCTGTCATCACTTAGGTGACGCATCTGGCGGAGTGCTGGCATCTTCGCCAAACTCCACTGTCGTATCACACTGAAATGCATACATTTTCTCCGGCAGATTACATTCAAAATTAAACAGTCAAACAACTACTCCGTAATTAACTGATAACTTTCATATAATTCAATGCAATATTTGAGCTTACTCAATTGGGCAAATATAATATTTTTTTATCATTAATTCGATGACTACTGACTCTCAGCCGTCGAGCGGGACACAGTGATTGCGTAAACTCGTCAAACATAGTTCATAGTAGTAGCACAGTCAGTCAAATTAGGGAGTAAAAACTGTTTTTCTGATGAATTCCTAGTGTAATTTCGCTTCTACTATTCAATCAACTACTACTACTATTTTTATTTCAATCAACTAACTAAAGTAGATACTCATAGAATATAATGTACATATTCGAATCTTGGCACACATAGCCAGTCTTCATTCAGCGTGCCTAATCGTGCACACAGTCATGGCCAAATTCATTATTGATCAAACATAATCCAATCGTGGAACACATGGCTAAATTCATCATAATATAACATACATTATAAGCATGATGACTAATAATCTTTTATTACCTCATAAAACAAAATCTGATTATCAATAGAGCCTATCAACGAAAACAAAATTTAAATTAGTTCAAAAATAAATAAGTTATAAGTATTTTAATTTCATGCCAACCAGCGAGCGCACTATAGCGAGCTATGACGTCAAGCCTCAGGCTCGGCATACAAATCGGCATCCCCTCTCTATCCCCACCTTAAACTTTAAACGCTCATATCTCAGAGATTTATCAGTCAATCATATTATTATTTTTCAGTATGTTTAATGTATTTAGTCAAATTCATCACTAAGCCTGTTATATGTAATAAATTAAACATTAGGACACATGCCTATTCAATCTTGGCACACATGGCCAATTCCATAATAGAACCTACATAGTCCAATCATGGCAAACATGGCCACTCAGTAACATTTATGCACTTAGCCTCGAAGATCTCAAAGTCACATAAAAAATCATTGTTAGAATACCCGCAGAAACGTAGATATGAACTTCAAACAATCGTCTTGATATCGTACTATCGTTAGAAAACTATATTTTGGAAACTATTAGAAACTCGATTTTATTGTCATACTCTTCTTTGCAAGGTATCGTTAAATATATGTCTTTAAAATGAAGGTATGGTTTCATAGATCACTTTCTTATCAAGTGTATCTTTTGCGAAATATGGCCCGCCAAGTGGCATAAAGATAGTCTACTGCCTCTATTTTGCATTTCTAAACTTTTATACATAGAAACTTAATTTACAACTAGCCATACTGATAGATCATATTAATACGGAACCCTAAAAACGATCATTCAAAATTTTGTCTTTTACATTTTTTATTACAACTTTTCTAGTTATAGCCATAATTCTGTATTACATCTCGTTCTAGCTCAATGGTCATTGAACTTTTCGCAATGATCCTGTCGTAAAATGATCTTTACGAAGTCTTTTTTTGTTTTTACCTAGTTTTTTTTTTTCACTCAACCATAAAAAGTACATGTAATGTCGGGATGATAATAATTATATGAAACACTCGTATATTATCATCCGTTATCATCGCCACACAGTGGCGAATACTTCATTTATTCATCAATCGAAATGAACTGGCTGGAATCCTACCATATGCATGTCTTGACACGCTCTTGGCCAGTTATTGTTTGATGTTGTAATGAACTACTCAACAAACTTGTTCATAGAACAAACATAAATTTGAATACTATTTATGTCATGTGTATCACTGTTTATAATAAACAACCGTCATCCCTAATAGAGCTTTCATACGGAATATGCCGGAATAAAATTTAAGACCTTGTTAATCAAAAAACGCTTTTATTGTTTAAAAGACTTTTTATATTACCCTAAAATGCAAATTTAATTATTATTCAAATTCTATTTTTACTGACATCTCATATCATATCGTATCCTATCGTATACTAACGTATAATATCGTATCCTTTCGTATCGTATCGTTTCGTAACGTATCGTATCTTATCGTGTCGTATCGTATCGTATCATATCTTATCGTGTCGTATCGTATCATACCATATAATATCGTATCCTATCCCATCGTATCGTATCGTATCCTATCGTATATTATCATATCGTATCCTATCGTATCGTATCGTATCGTATCCTATCGTATCGTATCGTATCATATCGTATCGTATAGTACCGTACCGTACCATATCATATCATATCATATCATATCACATCACACCATATCATACCATATCACATCATATCATCTCATCACATTTCATTGCATTTAGATGAAATAATGTTCATAAAAATATTATAATACCTATCATATCGTATCGTATCCTATCGTATCGTATCGTATCGTATAGTATAATATCGTACCATACCATACCATGTCTTATCATATCACACCATATCATATCATCTCATATCATTTCATCTCATCTCATGCCATTGCATTTAGATGAAATAATGTTCATAAAAATATTATAATACCTATAGTATTTGGCTGGTAATCTTCATACATACCTACATAGCGCTAATAATTTTATTGTTTCGTTTAAGACAGTGTTTCGTAAATAATTTATTTGTTTTTTTTTTTTTTTTTTTTTTTTTTTACGTTAATTTGCCACCTCAATGGCACTCTCCGTGGCCTCATACTTTTAAGCGCACTTGGCCTAGTACAGCGTACATAGGCACATAGCACAATGGATCGGTTTCTACATGTATCATACATAAATTTTGTTACTTTCAAAAAATTCAACGAATAGCCGAATATTAAATATATTTAATTTCTCAAAGTGAAGATAGCTCAAAGTGGCGATTACTTCATTTATCTAGCAATCGATGTAAACAGAGATAATAATATGATTTGCTGGCTGGCGATTTATTACTTCCAATAAATCAAAACATATTTTTTTTCATTCCTAGACCGAATGAACTACCGGCCACTGTCAATAATGAATGCTATTGATGATATTGTATACATAACTATCGGTGTTATCAGATTACTTGAAACTACTGGTTCCAGAAAGACTATTGGTTTCATAAAAGCATCGGTTCCATAAAAACTTTTGGTGCTATCAAAACCATTATTATTATTACATTACTCAAAATGTTACAACTTCTGGTGTCGCTCATAGCAAAGTCAGGGTTATAGAAAATGTCAGAACTACTGGTAATCACGTTATAATTATGTGGTGCACACGCTTTGTGATCTGTTTCTAAGACACCACCTTCAAACTAGTATGTTTGTACCTACTTTACCCGAAAACTATTTAAAGATGAATGGTCATGATTCATACTACTGACAGGTAACTCAACTATAATACCGAATAGGCAACTAATAATATGAAGTTTGTTTTTGTAGAGGTTTGACAGCTATAACTATAGTATCTTACAATATCATTATAAGCACTTTAGATAAACTAACTGTGCCTATGCAATTTATGCAATACTGCAAGTGTGATAGAACACACAAGAGTTTACTAAATCCTCATCTACCTGAGCGACTTCTTTTAGCAATTTAATTTTGTATATTCATGATTATTTTGGAGAATCTACACATTGTGAGCACTAACTTAAGATTCTGTTTCAAATGAAGAGATAATATTTCAAAATAGATTTTTGCACATTTACTTTCGGCTCATTTATTATTTTCCAATCTACAAAAAAAAAACTACCCTCAAACACATCATGAAAGTTATTTTCCATACTACCTACATATTTGACCTTTTTTTTTTCTAAACACGTATGAAATCATAAAGTTTTTTCGTTTACATATTTGAACGACGTATAACGCCATCTATTAACGTTCGACATGACTTTGTACCTCTTTTTTTAATAGCACGCGACGCGTGATCTTCACCAAGATTATGAGATGAGTTTTCACTTCTACATTTTCTAATCCAATCTTGAATTAGTGGCAATAATGTCAGTGATAAGTATATCACGTCTAGCATAATGAAAAACAGAAACAAACACACCTGGCTATTAGGCTGTGAGTCTTCTTACTCACATCCGCGGCTGGCTCACGACAAGATCTCGCGCAGCTGCTACTCCGCTCACGGTTGGAACTCTCCATGAAGCTGCAACCCCGCTTACGGCGGCCAATTCCGTTGTGGCTGGCTACAGCTGGTCGATTCTCGTGCATGCGTCTGCGACTCAATCTTCTACTGCGATGACGAGAAAGTACACACCGCTCTCGCGAACGACTCGTCCTGCCGCTTGGCCTCGAAGTTTTCGGCGAAGTGACCATGGGTGATCAATACCTTTTCTCTCGTTTGATGTGCTCTTCGTCTGCTTTCTACTCTCGCGATGCACGCGATCTTGATTGTGAGGTGACATCAAGGGTTCTACAACTGAGTGACTGCGGCCGAGGTGGCATCATGCAGCTTATACTTCTAGTTATACTTCTGTAGCGTGTACGATATTAATTCTCCATAACAAAGTCGGTGCACAAGAATATTCGTAGAAATTTCGTAAATTGTGGGCTTGCGCGTTCAATCCCACTTCTGAGATGAAAGACTACGCTTAAATCTCAGAAATGAAACCAGGATTATTAAGATATTTGAGGATTTATTATAATATCACAATAATGTCCTATTTCCTTTACAGCTCGATATCAAGTGTCAGTCTTAAATTCAACAGACAATTACCTATTGGTGACGAGTATCTGTCAAAGTCAATGTTACCGTTTGAAATGTCATTACTATTGTATCTGTCAACAGTCAACAGATGCTCGTCACCACAGCGTATAAATACTTTTACATTATGGTTCATATTAATATTAAATACAAATGATTATATACTAGTAATAGTCTTACAATAGGAACTCCTAAACGAAACGACGTAACCTCGTCGAGTTTCGGTTCGTTGGGTTTGTCTTCCCAAGCACTTTGGTCCTAGATGATAAATTCAATATGACGGACGCCCTAAGAAGGCGTACAAAATGTTCTTATATATCATCATGATGTGGGTATCAAATGAAAGAATTTGCTGAGAAAATATGCTTTTTTTGATTAATAATTTATTCATTATTATATTGACGGGTAAACAGAGCTAGCGCTTATCTTGGCCTAAGATTAACTTTGGCCTTTAACGTGGTAACGCTGCTAGTTTTTGTGCATCTCCACCGAAAACAGCGATCTCAATGCAGTTTTATTTATCGTTTTAGATAGTTTAAATTAGATTTTTACGTTTTAGAGCAGGAATTAAGTTCATAATAGAAAAAAAAATACATAAATAAAACTACCACCATTTACCATTTTATCATATATCATACTAGCGACCCGCCCAGGTACGAGTATAAGTTTTATTAAATATATAATCCTGCATTGAAAAATTATCTAACTGATGGCGAAAATCTCATCAAAATCCGTTGCGTGGTTTAGGAGGAGTTAGCGGATATTGTAAGACTATTACTTTATTTACGAGTATATAATCATTTGTATCTAATATTATTATGAACCATAATGTAAAAGTATTTATGCTCTGTGGTGACGAGCATCTGTTGACTGTTGACAGATACAATAGTAATGACGTTTCAAACGGTAACATTGACTTTGACAGATACTCGTCACCAATAGATAATTGTCAGTTGAATTTAAGACTGGCACTTGATATCGAGCTGTAAAGCAAATAGGACATTATTGTGATATTATAATAAATCCTTAAATATCTTAATAATCCTGGTTTCATTTCTGAGATTTAAGCGTAGTCTTTCATCTCAGAAGTGGGATTGAACGCGCAAGCCCACAATTTACGAAATTTCTACGAATATTAATTTTGTGCATTAATATCGTACACGCTACAGAAGTATAAATTCAAGCTGCATGATGCCACCTCGGCCGCAGTCACTCAGTTGTAGAACCCTTGATGTCACCTCACAATCAAGATCGCGTGTATCGCGAGAGTAGAAAGCAGACGAAGAGCACATCAAACGAGAGAAAAGGAGTTGATCACCCATGGTCACTTCGCCGAAAACTTCGAGGCCAAGCGGCAGGACGAGTCGTTCGCGAGAGCGGTGTGTACTTTCTCGTCATCGCAGTAGAAGATTGAGTCGCAGACGCATGCACGAGAATCGACCAGCCGTAGCCAGCCACAACAGAATTAGCCGCCGTAAGCGGAGTTGCAGCTTCATGGAGAGTTCCAACCGTGAGCGGAGTAGCAGCTGCGCGAGATCTTGTCGTGAGCCAGCCGCGGATGTGAGTAAGAAGACTCACAGCCTAATAGCCAAGTGTGTTTGTTTCTGTTTTTCATTATGCTAGACGTGATATACTTATCACTGACATTATTGCCACTAATTCAAGATTGGATTAGAAAATGTAGAAGTGAAAACTCATCTCATAATCTTGGTGAAGATCACGCGTCGCGTGCTATAAAAAAAAAGAGGTACAAAGTCATGTCGAACGTTAATAGATGGCGTTATACGTCGTTCAAATATGTAAACGAAAAAACTTTATGATTTCATACGTGTTTTAAAAAAAAGTTCAAATATGTAGGTAGATTGGAAAATAATAAATGAGCTGAAAGTAAATGTGCAAAAATCTATTTTGAAATATTATCTCTTCATTTGAAACAGAATCTTAAGTTAGTGCTCACAATGTGTAGATTCTCCAAAATAATCATGAATATACAAAATTAAATTGCTAAAAGAAGTCGCTCAGGTAGATGAGGATTTAGTAAACTCTTGTGTGTTCTATCACACTTGCAGTATTGCATAAATTGCATGGGCACAGTTAGTTTATCTAAAGTGCTTATAATGATATTGTAAGATACTATAGTTATAGCTGTCAAACCTCTACAAAAACAATCTTCATATTATTAGTTGCCTATTCGGTATTATAGTTGAGTTACCTGTCAGTAGTATGAATCATGACCATTCATCTTTAAGTAGTTTTCGGGTAAAGTAGGTACAAACATACTAGTTTGAAGGTGGTGTCTTAGGAACAGATCACAAAGCGTGTGCGCCACATAATTATAAGGTGATTACCAGTAGTTCTGACATTTTCTATAACCCTGACTTTGCTATGAGCGACACCAGAAGTTGTAACATTTTGAGTAATGTAATAATAATAACCGTTTTGATAGCACCAATATTTTTATAGCTTAAATAGTTGGTAGCGCCAACGGTTTGATAGCACCAAAAGTTTTTATGGAACCGATATTTTTATGAAACCAATAGTCTTTCTGGAACCGGTAGTTTCAATTAATCTGATAACACCGATAGTTATGTATACAATATCATCAATAGCATTCATTATTGACAGTGGCCGGTAGTTCATTCAGTTTCGGACTGAAAAAAATATATATTTTGATTTATTGGAAGTAATAAATCGCCAGCCAGCAAATCATATTATTATCTCTGTTTACATCGATTGCTAGATAAATGAAGTAATCGCCACTTTGGGCTATTTTCACTTTGAGAAATTAAATATATTTAATATTCGGCTATACGTTGAATTTTTGAAAGAAACAAAATTTATGTATGATACATGTAGAAACCGATCCATTGTGCTATGTGCCTATGTACGCTGTACTAGGCCAAGTGTGCTTAAAAGTATGAGAGCACGGAGAGTGCCATTGAGGAGGCAAATGAAAAAAAAAAAAAATTATCAAATAAATTATTTACGAAACACCGTCTTAAACGAAACAATAAAATTATTAGCGCTATGTAGGTATGTATAAAGATTACCAGCCAAATACTATAGGTATTATAATATTTTTATGAACATTATTTCATCTAAATGCAATGACATGAGATGAGATGAAATGATATGAGATGATATGATATAGTGTGATATGATATGGTATGGTATGGTACGATATTATACTATACGATACGATACGATAAGATACGATAGGATACGAAACGATACGATAGGATACGATATGATAGGTATTATAATATTTTTATGAACATTATTTCATCTAAATGCAATGAAATGTGATGAGATGAAATGATATGATATGGTGCGATATGATATGATATGATATGGTATGGTACGATACTATACGATACGATATGATACGATACGATACGATACGATACGATACGATAGGATACGATATGATATGATACGATACGATACGATAGGATACGATATGATAATATACGTTAGGATACGATACGATAGGATAGGATACAATATGATATGGTATGATACGATACGACACGATAAGATATGATATGATACGATACGACATGATAAGATATGGTAAGATACAATACGACATGATAAGATACGATACGATACGAAAGGATACGATAGTATACGATAGTATACGATAGTATACGATAGTATACTATAGTATACGATGGGATACGATATGATATGAGATGTCAGTAAAAATGGAATTTGAATAATAATTAAATTTGCATTTTAGGGTAACATAAAAAGTCTTTTAAACAATAAAAGCGTTTTTCGATTAACAAGGTCTTAAATTTTTCCGGCATATTCCGTATGAAAGCTCTATTAGGGATGTCGGTTGTTTATTATAAACAGTGATACACATGGCATAAATAGTATTCAAAATTATGTTTGTTCTATGAACAAGTTTGTTGAGTAGTTCATTACAACATCAAACAATAACTGGCCAAGAGCGTGTCAAGACATGCATATGGTAGGATTCCAGCCAGTTCATTTCGATTGATGAATAAATGAAGTATTCGCCACTGTGTGGCGATGATAACGGATGATAATATACGAGTGTTTCATATAATTATTATCATCCCGACATTACGTGTACTTTTTATGGTTTAGTAAAAAAAAATAAAAAAATTGAATGATCGTTTTTAGGGTTCCGTATTAATATGATCTATGAGTATGGCTAGTTGTAAATTAAGTTTCTATGTATAAAAGTTTAGAAATGCAAAAGAGAGGCAGGAGACTATCTTTATGCCACTTGGCGGGCCATATTTCACAAAAGATACACTTGATAAGAAAGTGATCTATGAAACCATACCTTCATTTTTAAAGACATATTTAACGATACCTTGCAAAGAAGAATATGACAAAATCGAGTTTCTAATAGTTTCCAAAATATAGTTTCCTAACGATAGAACGATATCAAGACGATTGTTTAAAGTTCATATCTACGTTTCTGCGGGTATTCTAACAATGATTTTTATGTGACTTTGAGGTCTTCGAGGCTAAGTGAATAAATGTTACTGAGTGGCCATGTTTGCCATGATTGGACTATGTAGGTTCTATTATGGAATTGGCCATGTGTGCCAAGATTGAATAGGCATGTGTCCTAATGTTTAATTTATTACATATAACAGGCTTAGTGATGAATATGACTAAATATGTACATTAAACATACTGAAAAAAAATAAATAAAAAATATTGACTGATAAATCTCTGAGATATGAGCGTTTAAAGTTTAAGGTGGGGATAGAGAGGGGATGCCGATTTGTATGCCGAGCCTGAGGCTTGATGACATAGCTCGCTATAGTGCGCCCGCTGGTTGGCATGAAATTAAAATACTTATAACTTATTTATTTTTGAACTAATTTAAATTTTGTTTTCGTTGATAGGCTCTATTGATAATCAGATTTTGTTTTATGAGGCAATAAAATATTATTAGTCATCACGCCTATAATGTATGTTATATTATGATGAATTTAGCCATGTGTTCCACGATTGGATTATGTTTGATCAATAATGAATTGGCCATGACTGTGTGAACGATTAGGCATACTGAATGAAGACTGGCTATGTGTGCCAAGATTCGAATATGTACATTATATTCTATGAGTATCTACTTTAGTTAGTTGATTGAAATAAAAATAGTAGTAGTAGTTGATTGAATAGTAGAAGCGAAATTACACTAGGAATTCATCAGAAGAACAGTTTTTACTCCCTACTTTGACTGACTGTGCTAGTTGCTACTACTGAATTATGTTTGACGAGTTTACGCAATCACTGTGTCCCGCTCGACGGCGGAGAGTCATTAGTCGTCGAATTAATGATAAAATTTATTATATTTTCCCAATTGAGTAAGCTCAAATATTGCATTGGATTTTATGAAAGTTATCAGTTAATTACGGAGTAGTTGTTTGACTGTTTAATTTTGAATGTAATCTGCCGGAGACAATGTATGCATACGACATACTCCACTGTCATACGACAGTGGAGTTTGGCGAAGATGCCAGCACTCCGCCAGATGTGTCACCTAAGTGGTGACAGCAGGCGACGTAGTCAGCATATCGACAGCGAGCGATGTGGCCAGCGTGCCGACAGCGAGTGACATGGCCAGCGTGCCGACCGCACAGATGATTGCAGATTGTGACAGACTGTGCAAGAAAATATTGTAAGGATGTCAGGAGCGCGGGTTACGAGCAATCAGTGCAGAATGAGAATGGTATCAATGATTGGTATCACACAGATGATTTCAGATCTTGGCAGATCTTGGCAGACTGTGCAAGAAAATATGGTGGGGATATTAGGAGCGCGGGTTACGAGCAATCAGTGCAGAATGTGAATGGTATCAATGATTGGTATCGCACCGATGATTGCAGATCGTGGCAGACTGTGCAAGAAAATATGGTGGGGATATCAGGAGCGCGGGTTACGAGCAATCAGTGCAGAATGTGAATGGTATCAATGATTGGTATCGCACAGATGATTGCAGATCGTGGCAGACTGTGCAAGAAAATATTGTGGGGATAACAGGACCGCGGGTTACGAGCAATCAGTGCAGAATGTGAATGGTATCAATTATTGGTATCGCACAGATGATTGCCGATCGTAACAGACTGTGGAAAATAAATGTTTAGTTATTACCGATTATACTATTACTAGATTATGTTAATTATGTCATAAGTACGAATTAGGTATCTTATTATTCTGATAATTACTATTGTTTTGTTCTAACTTTCATATATCTATGTTGGCTCCTAATAACGTCTGAAAGTGCGAGGACTCACTTTTTTTGAGGATGGCCGAGCTGTAAGACTATTACTTTATTTACGAGTATATAATCATTTGTATCTAATATTATTATGAACCATAATGTAAAAGTATTTATGCTCTGTGGTGACGAGCATCTGTTGACTGTTGACAGATACAATAGTAATGACGTTTCAAACGGTAACATTGACTTTGACAGATACTCGTCACCAATAGATAATTGTCAGTTGAATTTAAGACTGGCACTTGATATCGAGCTGTAAAGCAAATAGGACATTATTGTGATATTATAATAAATCCTTAAATATCTTAATAATCCTGGTTTCATTTCTGAGATTTAAGCGTAGTCTTTCAATATACAGACAGACGCGAAAATTCATTTTGTTTTATACTATGTAGAGATAGAGATTGTCCTTTGACAATACGATAAGATATTCTTTTATAGCTTTTTTCGGGGTACAAAGTATCCTGCGCAATTATTATTTTCCGGCCTTTCAGTAAAAAAAAAACTCGATCCGTTGCTGCTTTAAAGAAGAACAAATAAACACATTTATAATATTAGTATGATAAAAAATGCTGTACAACTTCGCAAAAAAAATGTTCTACAATTTGAAGAAAACTCTTTAGCAAAGCCGTTCGTAGCTAACGTTTCAAGAGATACGAGTGCACATAAATTCAAGACAAACATATCTAAAACGTTAAGAACAACATCAAAGAGTTCTATATAAAAATGTCTCCCGGCAGTGAGTAGGCATTGTCCCCGACGAATGTATGGCTCAAGGCGTCAATATTCTACGTGACCGGTTGTACGCTGTCCGAGGAAACGTGTGTCGGAAGTGAGGACTATCTATTTGCTCCCAGAATGGACATCGCGCTGTTGAATTATTCGTGAATGTGCAAGTGTCGTAAACTATGCGATTACATCGTGGCTGTCTGTTTGGTTGTAATAGATTGATAATGTGTACCAAAGAAAACTAAATATAAGCTCCTAATATAAACCTAATCTCTGGCGCCGATTCATAAACTTCCAGTACAATTTAGTTGATAACAGTTTTATTTTTCAGCGTTAGGTCTGGAGCCCGACTTCCTGTACCCGCTGGAGAATGTGACCATCGCCCAGGGCCGCGACGCGATGTTCACATGCGTGGTGAATAACCTGGGGGGTTACAGGGTGAGTGGCGACTCCGCCACGGCCAGGGTGTGTATCAAACTGATCAGTTACAGCCACGTAGCAGCACCCAGCACACTTCTGGTTTGAGATCTATAATTGACTAGCTATACCAGTATATAGGTTATACCCGCTATTCTATAAGAAGAATATTTTTCCCGGAATAAAAATTTGAGTATAAACTCCCAGAATACAAAATATTATCCATCCAGCCGTTACGGATTCGAACATAAACAAACACTCGCAAAATTTCGCATTTATAACTCTTAGTGTGATTTTTACTTCTAAGTATTATACGTTACGGTTGTTTTTAGCTTAGAATGTCCTATCATTGTGAGAAATCCACTTCAGCTACTCTCGCTTCTGTAAATCTAAAATATCTTGAACAAAAGTCTGTTCTGTTACTTGTTTGTTACTTTTTATAAAGTTGTTGCGTTTTAGTTTTTTATACCCTAGTTTTATATTTTTAATAAATAGTTTTTTCACATTAACACATTTCTATACGTATGCGATTCTTATTTGAAAAACATAAGCGGTTTTGTATTGTGACATAATAACCGCGTAGTTTTGACTAGAATGATTGATAGAATGAGAATAGGGTGTCAGTGAATTATAGATCTCGACCAATAGACCTTTGCACTAACTTTCACACTGTCCTATAATAGTACACGATCTTCAATGCACCTCTTCAGCACTCTTCCGGACCCAGCACCGATAGTACCTCTCTCTATCATAGAAGTACACATAAACTGTAATTGCACATTAAACTATAAGTTTTGTCCACAATAGTTGTAGCTCTTAGATAACTGAGCACCACTTGCACTAGACACTTGTACACTTGCACCTCCAACTAAGACCCAAGAGTACAATAAAAACTATACCCAGACATACAAAGATACAATCTGATCTGTTCTTGGGTTTTAAGTTATTACTGCACAGTCTGCTCGTTACCATAAAGATACTATTATTTCGGAGCATGCAATGAATACAGAAGCACTTTATTTTAATTTTCCGAATTTATTTAGAACACTTTGCACTTTCATTAATTTTGTGTTATTGACGTCCGAAGACCGCAAAGCCACTATGATTGAACTGCTTCATTCGACCAAGGAATTTATGTCGCAAAGCAGCCACTTTACGAAATTAAAATAAGGCCGGGACAAACCCCCTTAGTCCCTGTTCAATCATCTCGAATGGCAGTGCTCTCAAACTGTCCCAAGAGTTAATCTACCTACGAGTACACTATCTTTTGGTACTCGATATCACATCGCATAAGATTCTGCACTACAACAGCACCTAGGTACAAACAATTTAATAAATGCTCAATATACAGGTTAAAAATGTATATAAAATAAGCTAGGCTCAGTGTAATTTGGCCATTCAGACAGGTATAATACGATCGGGGGACTCGTTTAGTTAAACAAATAGTTTGTGCTTGGTCCCGGGCGAATTTTATCTGTTTTTATTGCTTTCACTACATAAGCCATTGTATTTTGATCGCGTAAACATTGTTATTGGCGGTAATCTTGTACATTCCCGTGGGCTCGACACAAAACAAGATACCGAGCTATAAAGGAGAGATAAATACTGATTCCGTCCGCGAATACATTCGTACAAGAAGCGAGATTCGATAATAGTCTCTTTGGGGCCGTTCGGGTAGGTCACTATTTCCTCAAGATACACTATCGGGATCTCAATATCGATACGTGTTACATATTTGTTCATGTATATCGATCCACCTAGTGTAATCGAAATCACACAAGGCTAATAACTTCTGGGCAGACATCTGACCGTAGTACCCTTGTGTATTCAAATACAGTGGTTAAATGGAAACGTATCTACAGGGCCGTGAAAATGTGTATTACTTATTTAGATATAAACCAACTACACACACCTTCCAAAACTTGTACAAAATATACAACACAGTAATCTGTATAATTTAATACGAACATTCGATATGCACCGCTGGTATGGATGAGTTCGAAAATTGGTAAATATTATTTTTGTTTTTCTTTATTTGTGTTTTGTTTTATAATTTTATTTTAAGCGATACAACTTTAACCTAAGAAGACCCTACAGTCACTGGGCAGTCAGAGCCGTGTCGCAGCGTATATACAAGAGGCCATGGAAAAGTCATCTCTTCCTGATTTAACGTTGGTTCAAATTTACAGTTCCGCGTTTCCGCATTGTATTGCATCTCCACCACGCGTAACTATTCTAAACTGTAATAAGTGAAGTACAATTTCGAACCTAGCTCAAATCGATTAAACGTAAACTTTTCAATGGCCGTCTTTACGCCGCGATGCCGTTTCTACGCTCCAATCGGCATCGGGTGGCAGATTATAAAATTGTATCGATATAGTTCGTAACTCTAGAATTTTTTCTTCGTTTGTATAAAAACAAAAGATAAGAAACAGTTGTAGAATACGTTATACAAAGCGCTGAAATAAGCAACTGAAATATAGGTTTAAAAAACCTATATTTCAGTACGTTTATAAACCTA
Source organism: Agriopis leucophaearia (assembly GCA_949125355.1). Taxonomy (NCBI): domain Eukaryota; kingdom Metazoa; phylum Arthropoda; class Insecta; order Lepidoptera; family Geometridae; genus Agriopis; species Agriopis leucophaearia. The sequence goes on from OX421262.1 coordinate 8,825,282, forward strand.
TATTTCAGTGGTTTTTTTATAGATTTCACAATACTTATTTTTAAGTAGATGTTTTTATGTTGCATGCGTCCATTCAATCTCGAGACAATTATAACTGACTTAAACATTTATATAAAAAAATCATTAACGTTACGAATTATTAGGTCATAATATTAGAATACATTTCCTTACTTACTAGCGTTAGTCAGTAAATCTTGTATACTACATGTCTGATATCAGCCGAGTGTAATGGACGCATAACTCTTTACTAAGCACCAATTTAGTGACACTACTATTAGTGTTCTCGCACAAGCACTATTAAAACGTAGTAAAACTTCCTGAATTGCACCTCTATTAGTGCACTCTTTCTCACACTGTATAAATTTTAGCTTTCTACAAAAAAAATTGTAAGAGCTATTGAAAAAAGAAATTAAATTATGTCCTGAATTCTACACGAGGAAATGCTATAACCCATATAAAGCCTTTTGAATAAAGAAATAGCTGCAGTAAATAAAATGTTTAAAGATAAAGTTTTAATACCCAACTCCAAGCGTATAAAAAGCATAAATGCCATATTTCTGTTCGTTTTTTTTTTGTTACGCGCTATGCAGGAAATTAGCTTCTATTGCGATGTCGACGCTTTTGGTAAAGCGGGTGAAACGAGGGCGTTCGCTCGCTGCGCTGAATAGTAATGTCAGTAGCTGATCTTGTACAATTGCTAGAAATTGGACAGAAGGCTCGATCAGACTGTAAAAGACCGTTTTCTCATTTTCCCGATAATTTGAACAATTTGAACATACCCTTTGACTTCTGCCTCGCCGTAAAATGCTGGTCAGTACCTATTAAACGAGGGAATTTTCATGCTCACGTTTGCTGTATTCGTAGTTATAAATACTTCTCATGAGCCAAGTACCAGAATAAATAAATAACGGTTTAAACTTGTTGCCAAAGAAATTATACATACAAAGATGGAAAATTAACACCTAGGCTATAAATAAATAAATAATAAATAAATATCTGGGACATTATTGCACACATGGTCATCTGACCCCAAAACTAAGCAAAGCTTGTAATATGGCAGTCAGAGACTGATATACACACATATATATTATTAAATACATACTTAAGGTTACATACATATCGTACTTAAATAGATATTAACACCCAGACATAGAACAAACACAAATGTTCATCACACAAGTGTTTGTCCTAGGTGGGAATCGAACCCACGCCCCCAAGCACAGAAAGTAGGTTCACTACCAACTGAGCCATCGGGGCAGTCAACCAAATCAAGTCAAGTATAGTATTATTTCTTTTTCTAAGCCCATATTAGATACTTGGATTCACAATTTAAACATCTTCGCAAGACCTGTTCAGGAGACAGGCGTTCTATAGATCCAAACCAGTCATCTAATGCACTTGCAAGTAGTTTCCAAGTACGTACAGTTATTAAAGTGAGCTACTGATATTGCAGTGTCACAAGCGTTTTCATCGCGCCCACAGCGAGCCTCATACCAGCGACCAGACGAAAATGTAATTAAAAATTCCGAGAGTATTTTGCGCGGCGCTCCCAACAAGATAGTGTTGCGCGCTCGAGGATCGTTGTCGCAACTGCCTCTTGGGAGCATTCGCTTGTAATTAGACTTGTTCGTTGAAAGTCTTCATCGCAACAACACACGTGATCAGGGATAATAACGGAAATGTGGTGTTTATCGTCCCTGCCTTTTCGCACAGTGCTCTGAATTCTGAACAAGTTTTTAAAAGCTTTGAAAAGAGTTCTTCGTTTGGAAAGGTTTTATAATCAACAAAACTATATCTTTGTGTAAATTCGTACAGCCAGGCTAGCATGCGCGACGCGAAAAAAAATTGTCGACACTTTTTATCGGGCTAAATCGAGACAGAAGTATACGAAACCATAGGCACATTGTTGCGTTCTCGCTCCACAAAGTAACTACAAGATTTTGTCGCTGTGCGCATGCTAGCTATGCTGGTCAGTAAGAATTGAGAGCACTAAACGATAATCCAAGTGCTAAGGTGAATTTACACTCGTTATAATATATTTTTGGGTTTGGAATTTTTGTGGGATGCGGGAAACAGGTCGCTTGGATCAAAGCTGACACGAAGGCGATCCTGGCAATCCACGAGCACGTGATCACAAACAATGCGAGGCTGAGTGTGACGCACAACGACTACAACACTTGGACGCTCAACATTAGAGGAGTGAAGAGGGAAGACAGGGGGCAGTACATGTGCCAAGTGAACACTGACCCTATGAAAATGCAGGTAATGGCGATTTTCTAATCAAAACGAAATTGTTTTTAAGTGTTATTACATGATGAATTAATTTTTCGGTCATTTAAATCAAGTTTTGATCTTTTTTTTTACTTGCGTAAAGTACGTTTTTGTTTTATTATACGGGAATTACTAACATAAAATTATGCCAGTTACTCTGACTATAGTATCAGCCACATTCAGCGGTCTTTAGAAGCAAGAAAAAGTCCGCCAAATGCGGTTGAAACCGGCTTAATTTTACGTGAGTAATTCTTGTAGGATAGATAGAAACAAAATGTGTGAAAAGTACTTAACATTCCATAGTAAAAAATAATATTAATTAATTAATAGTGTAATTGTATTGTTGTTTTATGTTTTCGTTTTTCTAAAGAGAAACGACATAATTAAATTATTTTAATTTGTCTTACAGACAGCTTACTTGGAAGTGGTGATACCACCAGATATAATCTACGAAGAGACATCTGGTGACATGATGGTGCCTGAAGGAGGCTCCGCAAAACTGGTCTGCAAAGCTCGAGGGTTCCCACCTCCCAAGATCCTCTGGCGCAGGGAGGATGGTGGTGATATAATCTCGAGAGGAGGGCCACAGGGAAAGACTAAAGGTAAGCTAGTTTAAGGACACACTGATCTTCTAAAAACATCCGGTAGGATGTATGATCGCGCATAGAACAACATTTTAAAGCATACTAAATTTACTAGTAACTAACTAACAATGTAAACAAATCTTGGAAATCGATTTTAACCTACTTCTAATTATCGAATTGATTTGAATCTTTATGTTGTAACGAGTTACCGCATACCAAAACCTCCACTATGCACCTCCCGGCTCCATAGACAGATGACACAAAGTGTAATGACCCCTCGTTTGGGGTCCTTTGGTTTGTTTTAACGAATCACTAAAGAGTGTTTTAGTAATTTGGACGTTTTGACTATGTTCATTTGTCAAGACCAACGTCGAGGGTAGTTCCTGTAAGAAGTGCAAGTTTTGTGATCTTACTGACAAAATTTGATATTGAAAAGAATAAGATTATCTCAGTGCCTAATTAATCGCTTAACTTTATCCCACCAAAGAATGAAAACTATAGGTACCAATTTCTTTTGTTTTGTTATCCTACTAGAGGTCTATTTCTACCAGTAGACTAAGATAGGCTGATAATAATAACTTTATTTTTTCTGTGAATCAGAAAAAGTTTTGTTCTATTTTGTGTCAATAATTACACCCAACAATTTTCGCATAACAAAATACTTGACAAAGCTGTTTTCATAACATTACGCACGCTTGTTAGGCGGTTACAACGAATAATTTCATTTGTATAACAAAGAATAATTTTATTTGCAAAAGCGTTCGTGATTCGATTTCATGAAATATGAATCGAAATGTTGTTTTGTTAAAGATTTTCACCAGCTGGTTGTCCATTTTTTAGTTATTTGATTTAATAATCATTCAACTAAACAGTCATACTATCGTAGATTAAGGTAGGAAACGTTCAGCAAATCATGTGTTATTATGGAAACAGACGTGGTTTTCACACATTTTATTTATATGACATGACTCATACTTATGTATGAGTATATTAAACTGATCACTCCGACTATAGCTTCAACAGCATTTGGCCGTTTTTTTTTCAAGTTGATTGTGCGTGCGTGTCTGTGTCTCGCTTTGAATGCGGTTGAAAGTATAGTTGGAGTAACTGGCTTAATCATACGTAATTCCCGTGTCATATAAAAAAACTATATTTAAAAAACTGTTTCAGTAGGTCCGTACGTATAATAGTGGGGCCCGAAGAGTAATATAGGTAGGTATATACATGAGTATATAAATATTACACGCAGGATGTTGATTTGCAACCGTAAAATATTCACAAAGAAGGTTCTTTGTAAATATTTTCGTACATGGCATGATTATAGTACACACTGTGGCGTATAACAACAAAATAAATAATAAATAATGGCCAAGTGCAAGTCGGTAACAAATTTCGGATCACCACCAATTTAAGCAACGACAGGCGCGGATATAAAAAATACTTACTCGTTTTTTTTGTTGTAACTGTAAATTTTTACTTAAATAACTTTATCAAAAAAATAATGGAGAATATCTACAAGTTCCTCGCAGGAATGGTAAATAACACTATACATTACTAAGCACAAGTGAATCGCGTTTTTCTAGGTAAACGTGTTCCATCATAGACCGCATCATTGCTTAAGAGCGGGTCTAATGGCAGGATAAATTCTGATTTCCCCCGCGCATCTCGCCACACCCAGCGCATGTAAACGCATGTAAACCAAAAATGTTGAAAATTAGAGGTAACTTTGTGATGGTTTTCTATCGAGAAAATTTTATCCTACCATGTTTTCGTCAGGGTCGACCTTTACTTATATATTGAAGTTTCCTAACGTATTTTTTTTTTCGATTTTGGACATGATTTACTACTGTGAAAATCTAATCAAAGATTGAAGATTTTGCTTTAGGCCCAATCTTAACATCAGGCGAGGCTATGTAATTATAATCTGTTATATTTCAACCGTACAATACAAAATAACTTATAAATTGTACTTAGTCCGAAATGAGGAGTAGTAGCGTGTGCAGGTGGTTAAAACCCTAACTAAAAGCCTTTAATGCAAAACTCTAAGGTCATTACCATATGCGTGCCGTATGCGAATTATTTACGCCAATGAAGTGCACATAAACTCGAGTTAGCTGCGATTATTCGCAACTAATTTATCTGATAAAAACTAGAGTGACTTACGTGGGCAGCAAATAAACACTTGCTAATTTATGAGACACGTGTTACCTGGTTTCGTGTTGAATAAAACTTTTTTTGTTGCATAAGAATGTAAAAACGTTGACGCAAAAGAAAATAAGAAAGCTTTATAAATGTTGTTATATAAATTAAAATGGTATCTGATGATTCAACCTTTATTTATTTCAATTCAAAATTTGCCTGTACAATTTTATAATTTCGAAATTGAAATTTGTATAAAACTTCACCTACAATACGAAAAAAATTATCTAACTTTTATACATCTATGAAAATAATACGGGTCGAATCGAGAACCTCCCACCTTTTTGAAAGTCAGTTAAAAATAATAAATTTTAACTTGTTTCTTTTCTGGTTGTATTATTATTTCTTAGGGGATAAGATAAATCTCTATTAAAATACCACAAAAACTAGAATAACCGATAAAGTACAATGAAACTTTAATCTAGGCTTTTGTGGATCAGTATCTTTACATAATATATTATTCTATGATCATTTCACACACACACACACACTCGCGCGCGCACGCACGCACACGCACGCATGCACACACACACGCACACGCACACGCAAATGCACACGCTGACACACACGCACACGCACACACACACACACGCACACGCAAGCACGCGCACACACACACATATCAACAGCTAGTAAACGTCCACTGCTGAACAGAGGCCTCTCTTAGAGGGGGGTGTTGCCATAATCCCCATGCTTGGCAGGACCGCAGTAGTACTAATATTATGCTGCTGCTCATCCTTCGGTGGTTCTGGTCGCAGTTTTAGGACATAACCGAGTCCTTCAACATGATTTTGATCATTTCAACTATCTATTACCGTTCAAAAGATACATCCGTTAAAAGGTAGTACAGACACGGGTAGTAATAGGTCCCTGCTGCTTGCACATTACAAACTGTGCTCCGTTTTCAATTTCACATGGAAATGCATGCATGTGAAGAGCGCGGCTTCATATAAGTTGTTCCAGCTACCCTTCTCAAACTGCGAGACTGAGCTCTGAAACTGGGGGAGCTTACTGTAACCCAGTTCCCGCTCCCGTCATACCCACACTTAACTATTTCAGATCAAAATATCGTTACAGTACACTAAGCCGAGTTATTTATCCATTATCTGATAAAACTTCCAGAATATTAAACAGAGATCGCAAATTCTTAGAAAATGTCGTAATCATAAGGCAATTTCTGAGAGTCGTACTTAGTAAAAAAGATGGATAAAACAATTTTACAATATTTATTCCAAGATATAAAGTTAAATTCTAGCATGATTTCTAGGCCCATCTTCTCTTTCTCTCTCTCTCTGAGAGAAGGACTGGGTCCCAATATTGGGAATATGATAATGATGATGATGATTTCTCTGGCTATGATTATAATAACACTAAATTAACTCTATAAGAAGAAAATAATAAATGGACAACGTTCTTCCGCTAAGAACAATATCATCCTGACAACCTCCGGTTAAGTCTTCGTCATTATGACCCTGAATGTTTGTCAATTTTTATATTACTCGCTTTATATTAGGTTCACTTGTAATGGACTAATTATCTAGTTTATTAACTAACTAACTATAAGCTAACTTATAATGTAATCAAATTTTGGAAGTCGGCTTTAACCAGCTTCTTTTTTGTCGTGTTGGTTTGATACTTTGCAATATACCGGGTGTAAAACAATTCGCCTCAAAAGTATACAACTACACCTACCGAACAAAAGTTTTTTTTTATCGGTCAACAGTTGGCGGAGAAATCGGCGAACATACATTTAAAAAAAATACAGTGAAACAGAGAACCGTCCTCCTTTTTGAGTCGCTTACAAAATATATTATTAAAATTTAAACTTAAAATAAACTTTAACTAAGAAACTCTTCTTTTATATTCGGTTGAAATAGCTTCACAGTATTGCCAGTATTCAAAAACGTTTAAAGAACTCCAGAAAACAAGTGGCCTTATAAATCAGAGCTTAAAATATTCACTATTGAATCTTAGCAGTAAATCACACCGCAGCACCTCGGGAACTCCTATTACCATTCACGGCGCCCTTCGTAATCCCGCTGGATTACAATCTCGAGACGGTCCGGGAATAATTACTTACCTCGTCACTACTCACCGAATAAAAGCCTGCTAACGGGTCAACAGACGATCGAAGTTATAGGACCTTTCATTTGTTAGATGTCTGCTTTTACTTCTAGCAATCACCTGAATGCGTACCCTGGTTTTACAGAGCTGTTTAGATTATCTACCACAGGAGGATGTGGTACAAGAGGTTGTACTTTGTAAAGTGTAGCTTGAGTCCACTGAATTTTCTCAAAGTGGCCTAAGTGACTGAGGGCTGAGACGATGTTGAAAAACGATCATTATAATTGATTATTAATCGATTATCTATACTGATATTTGGATAATTTCTAACGAAATATACAACGAGCTATCGAAACAACGCAAAACTTCAAACACCCCAACATGGTTTTAAATGGAAAATAATAGTTTTCTTTAAGTATTAAGAGATACTTACTTTTAACGTTCAAATTTTAATATGGAAGATTGTTTGTAATTTCCACCTGCTTGCTATCCAACTATAAGGACTTCTGGACTCTTCTCACTTTCTCAACTGCTGATGCGTACACAAGCAGCGTTTTAATTTAAAATCATTGGCGTTTCTTATCTATAAATCTATCCGTTATCTAATCTACTCGGATACTGCCAATTACTTTAGGAAAAATACCTGAAAGTCATATTTTAACGACTATTATTAGAAAAAAAAATTATATCAAAATCACGCTTCAAAATTCTAATGATTATTTCATGTTGGCTCAAAACAACTAGATTGCCTTAATACAAGTTCTGTCGTCAATTCCATTTGTCAAATTGAAATCGTAACTATACTATTTTTAGAATACGGACGTCCAAACACAGTTAAAATGGAGCTACGTGAAGCTCGACACAAAAATTATACAAGCAAAGGGAATTCGTGACGAGTGGCAATTGGAAACTGTACTGACAGGGTGATTAATCAGCAGCTCCCACTTAACCCTACCAATGTTGAGGCCTTCTCTTGCCATCAGTCAATTCATTAAGCTAACAAAGTACTACCGGTAATGACTTTCACAACGAGGCGAGTACTTCAATACTACAGCCAAGATTAGAGCGCAGTAAGTCGGTTTGAATTCTCCACGGCAGAGCTGCGGGATATTCGTCTTGGAGCGTGTGTGCGGGATAAGACTGCTGCAGTACGACTATGTATTCTACAAAATACCTCTGCGAAAATCTGAAGCTCTATTACAGAAATCCATGGCTAAGAAATCCCCAGATCTGCAGAGCATCGACGAAACCCTCCACAATTTAAAATTAACTAGCATCAATAACAATCATCAATTTGAGTGAAGTAGTCTAATTAAAGAAGCCGTTACAAGTTACCTCCATAAATCTGAGCACGCAACAATACCGGCTATCCATTACGGAAACCAATGTTTCTTCTCTAATATTCCAATGAGGAAAGTTTGGAAGCAAATATAGTTTTTAATGACGTTCCCGACACTTCAAATTTGTTATCTCTGACAAGGAAACGTTTCCCTTCACCTTGCATAAATCACCTTAAGAAATTCAACTAAATACCTCTAAGTTGTTATTGATGGAATTACATAGAAGCTATTAACTATGACGTTGGTAATTGTATTAATGCCCTAGTACCTAACAATAGATCCCGAACAGCAATTTGGTGTGATTATCCATTGAACAACAGGGCTTTGAGTAAATAATTAGGATGCTGTATAAATACCTAGCTTTATTTAAAATATAATAACTATATTATTCATACATATTACATCCATATAAGTTAGTTTAACCTGTTTTCGTTTCTATGAATTTTTAACATTTTTTATGTTCAACATTTCTATTACGAGTAAACAATTTTAGCAAAAAAATTAACGTATACCAATCTTTTATCTAAAGCCTCGTCCAAACGTTGGGCGTGTTGGCCTAAAAATTGTTTTAGTTCATACTTTCGCCAACGCTACGCCCCTACACATGTTGGAGCAAAAATGAATGTAACGATATTGTATTAGGGCCAATACGCTCAAAGTGTTGACGCGGAGTAAGATAGTCTCATCGGTCAAAACCGTAGTATAAAATCATTAGATTAGATGGTCCTTAAATGGAGTACCTACACTAAATGGATAATATCGATCAGAAACGTAGTAACTGCGTGGGAGTACTATAATAAAATAATAATTTTAAAAACAATCTGAAAATTGACAATACAAAAAAAGATAATTAAAATAAAACAAACAAGATGACAAGTGACATAGTATAAACGTTGCTAATCACTTCCAGACTTATTATTATTATAACACTTTATTTCATACAATTCTCGGGTCTAGCCCGGACATTTGGTGGGCATTGGTGGAGCCGAAGCCAACACCAAGAGGCCCTTTTGAATATAAGATACATGCAATTATGAAATATGTATAAAAAGGAATATGAAACTATTGTACAGTATGGGATTAAAAAAGACTGGGCTATTGAGGTGAACAACTTGTGGATGGAATAACAGATCTATAGAATTAGAAACGGCACCTGCCTTATCCTGTCTCATCTCAAAATATACTTAGGCAGGTGATGACTTGCCGCCCACTGAATGGGCCCCCCATAAAGGCTGCTGTATCTTGGCACCGGAGGGGCAACATCGGCGTGGGTGGCTTAGGGTGTAGAGAGGTGTGCTGCACTTTCACTAAGAGCTACTCGTGGCGTTATGCCCTTTAACACTTCCACCCTGGAGCTTAGGTTCTTAGCTCTTGCGGTTTCCACCCCCAGACGGCCGGTTAAGGCAAGCCAGGGGTCAGGGGTCTCATTTAGCCCCATGGAATCGGGATACGCGGTGTCGCCACTCACCGACGGCTCGCCATAAAGCCGCCCCTGCGTTTATTATTATTATTATTATAATCATCGTCAAAATCGCTCTATAAGTCACTATTAACATCTCAAAGCGCCAAAGCGTTTGCGTGGTGACCCCAAAACATTATTTTTGTTTTTGAAAATATATACGACATTCAAAACGTCTGAAAACAGTATATTAGAATCACCTTCAGAATCAGCACCACTACAATTTTTTTTTACCGGGATTCTATAATACAGTTCACTTAAATAATTTATTGTCATATTTTAAAACACACATCACACATCATCAGCCAATTAACGTCCACTGTTGGACAAGGCCTCCCATAGAGGGGTGTTGCTATAATCCCCACGCTTGGCAGGTGGCTTGGGGATCGCAGTACGTTCACCGTGTACTATTAGGACGCTGCTGCCCATCCTCCGGTGGTTCTGGTCGCAGTTTTAGGACATACCTGGGTTCTTTAAAACACGCTCAGGCCAAATGCTAGTTGCAAAGTCTCTGAAAATATTACTCGCGTGTTCAGAGCAATCGATTTAATATGAGTACCGATTTTTCATTGGTTGCTTATATTGCTATGAGACAAAAAAAATAGTCGTGAGCTCGCTTACTAAGAGGTGTTTTTGATTCAAAGTAGTGAACCTTTAACGTAACAAAACCTCGACACGCCCACAAAAGAGGATTCATAATATTTCACAGTAAATCCGGGAGTAAAACGGCATCACGACACACAATGATAATTATAATGACGACAGAAAACAGTGGTAACACAAAGGGTTATTATTCAAAATCTGCCCTTCATTGTTCGTGTAAAACATGCTAGCCGGGACAACAACGTTTCCCATCCCTATTTGTACAATTTAATCAGAGCAGTTTGTTAGCCTACATGTTTTCTGAAGCCCTATGTTCTAAAATAAATATACTGAGAAGAGCATAATTCATTTATTCCTTGCGAGAGTAGGTCGAACAAATACATTGTGATGTTATAATTAAATTAAGCACTCTACCCAAGTTATATAACATGCAAGGTATAGATACCTTAAGATTACTTAGATTAAAACAGTTAAAAGAGCAGTGAAAACATTGAAAAATTATAAAGCTACATATTTGATCACTTTTAGTAGTTTTTCTAAGGCTAAGACGTTGTAATATGGGTATAGTGTTATATTTAAAAAAGTTTCATACAACCTATTTTCAGCTTTTATCGGCGTCCTTAATTAAGTTAAATTCTTATAAAACTAAGGTATACTAGCTTTATATTTTTATATCGAAAATAGACTTGAACTGGACCGTTAAAAGTAATTATCGACGATAAAAACGAAAATGAGACTAATTAATAATCACAGTAACTAATATTATACTCGTAGCTGCGAAAAGTGTGGTCATTTGTTTGCTCCTTTTTCTCGCAGAAACATATCAATGGATCGACGTGGTATTTTACATAGAGGTAGTAAAAGAGAGACAGGAGAGTGACGTTGGATACTTTTTATCCTGAAAAAAATACTAAGTTCCTAAGGAATATCCAAGTGAAACCTCGGGGAGCAGCTAGTCATCTCACCTCAAATATTTTATCTCCTAGTCATAGAGAAAGTGACATTCTGACACTTAAAATTAATAATATGGGCATCAAATATTTGCACTTAAATGTAATCAATTGGGATGGCCGCCAGAAACTTTTTTATAGATAGCGATAGCGTATATAGCTATTTGGAAAATGTCATGTTTCAGGTAGAAAAATAGTCAAATGTGATAATGATATGATTCCCAAAACCAAAGCAGTAGCAATGGTAGTAATTTGGCTGTTGCCGACACAGAAAAGAGATCTAAACGAAAAAAAATCTCACTTCAGTGGTTGCCGACCCCTTTCACTTTATCTTAGTTAAAAAGTCAAAACAAAATCTATACATAATAATAAAAACAATGAGATAAAAAAAACTGTAATTGCGAAATAACAAATAAAAAATCACACAGGGCGTCTTAAAATAAGCAGCTGAACATGTTAAGGCAGTTTTTAGAATGTTTGTTTGTTTGTTAACGCACATCTCCTAAATCCCTGGAAGAAAATGCGGACGGATTTAAATGCGGTTTTGACGAATATGCTTAGCTATGACCAGATTGAAGTATAGGCTATGTTATTTTGCGCAAAGGCCGGATTAAGGGAAGAAAAAAGGATTGAAAGTTTATGTGAAAATCTACGCGTACGAAGTCGGGGGCAAAAAAACTAGTAATCAATAAAATTATCGCAATAAAAATAAAAATGCTTACGCAAATTTTCACTACATGTTTTGCTTTTCACAAACGATTGAACGATAAATTATTTGATTACAAAAAACAGCTTCCCGGAAAAAGGGTGAAATTCAATAAACGGAATTAATTCCCTGATTTTCCACAGACATACGTGAAACATTTTCTTTAAAAAATATTCATCATCATCATTATTGAATTGAAGGCCTCAAATCTATATCTCGCAATTTAAAAAAAAAGAAAATCATAAAAATGTGTTTATAATCGGTGAAGAAATCGCCTGATATTCACTCGAAAACCTCTTTTTTTATCGTTAAAAAACCAGTACAATACAACAATGTAAAAGCACATTAATCCTTTCTTAGGTGAAATCCAAACTAATTGGATACTCAAAATAGCTTGAAATAATGATAACTGATTAATTGACAAACGGATACGGAGTTCCGCACAGAAGTTTTTAAATAAACTCGTGGTTGATTGTCAAAGTACCGTCTGCTTCAAATTTACAACTGCACTCACGTAATGCTGCACTTTACCGATCTGACGAGCTTGATAACGTTTCTTGTAGGAACCTACTTATGCTTTACCTCAATTTTAAGTGATAACTTGGGTAAAATATGCGCAAATAACATTATTATTATACTTTAAAAACTATACGTTTATGATAGCGAACTATCCACGTGCGAGCACACAGAGACGCGAGATAAACAGGACTCGCCACTGCCGTCCACACTAATATTATAAATGCAAAAGTAACTCAGTCCGTCTGTCTGTTTGCTACATAAACACGGCTAAACGGCTTAATCGATCTCGATAAAATTTTGCGACGTAATAGTATGTATCATGAGGACGGACATAGGTTATTTTTTGCTGATGAAATCGTGGACGTAGTCGTGGGTATAGCTAGTAGTCTATAAATCCATACAGTCGTCCAACAAAGCTGACTAGACGTAAGCAGCATTTCCCGAAACATCAAAAGCATTGCCTTTGTATGATTTTTTACACTGTGCCACCGCACCACTTGGCTCATGATGGTTGGCGTCTTTCCTGCTACATGGCTCTATCAGTACAATTCACCATTGAAGAGTTCACTTATCCACCTCCTAGGTCTATTATATCAGTTCGATGGTACTAAATTATTGTTTTATCATCCGAATTACATACACTTACAAAGTTTCCAATCAATACGACAATTAGAAATAGGTTCAATTTGACCTCCAAGTTCTAATTACATTGCAAGTTAGTCAGTCAGTTACTTACTTAGTTGGTTACAAGTAAAGCTAATATAAAGCGTATAAAAATACCACACAACACGCCACACAACACGACTCGCATCTCCGTAGACGACGCCTTATCTGTAGGTAGTTATCTATGCGCACTACCCTCATGTCAAGAAAATATAATATAATGTGAGCAAAAATTGAACCCGGTATAAAGATAAACTACTGTTTAGACTAAACAGCGCTATTTGTTTCATGTTCTACAGCAAATTATGCAGATAAGCGACTGAATGGTACAAACTTAGTCGTAGACTGATGCAAATTAACTCCATCCTTCTATTCGACGTTTTCATCTACTCAAAGTTTGAAATAGATACGAGTGGGGAGCATCTAACTGCTTTATCTGAGACTTGTTAATAACCATTATCGGATAAGTTGGGCAATGGCTGAATATTGAATGCGGCTTTCATTTAATTAATCAACTAGAATGATTATGGCTATTTTAGGTAAAATAAGTATACTATTATAGTTATTTAGCTTAGTTTTACCAATTTTATCACAAAATTCAAATTCCCATTTCACCTCCCTAATCCGTCCTTTTCGAAAAAGACCTTACCACAGTATTTATTCATTTGAAACCTTTAACCTGCATACCAAATTCCATGTCCCTAACATCAAAAACAAAGGACATTCAGATAAACTTTCAGTCTCGATTTGCCCCCCTTAATCCGGCCTTCTTACAAAACAACATAACCTATGCTACAATCTGATCATAGCTAAGCATAATCGTGAAAACCGTATTTAAATCGGTCCATTGGTTTAGGAGATGTGCGACGCCAAATAAACAAACAACCAGACAAAAATTCTAAAAACTGTCTTAATGTGTTGCTGCTTATTTTAAGACGCCCTGTGTGTGTTAACTAATTTTGGATGTGTATTTTTATTTTTAAAAGCAACCTGATATTGGATTTCACGCACTGGCAAGTTACCTACCACCTCAATTGAAACACGAAAACGGATCGTAAAACCCCCGAACGATATATGTATATCCCGTTAATAAAATCATATGACTGTAAATTAGTACTAATCACAACTTCAAAGTCTACGCGCATACGTCTAGTCTACGGCGCATACGGCTTGCCTACGGCGCCTACGGCTTTTCTACGACGTCTATGCTACGACCTAAGACGAGAATGTAGCGGCTGGAGCACAGATATCTACCATACTCGTCGGGGCTGGGGAGATTAGAAATTAACGCTTCAGAAATTTGCGCTTCAAATAGAAAAGAACTGTCAAATCGAACTGAAGTGCAAGTACGGTACGAGTATTTTATCAATCGACAAATTTGACATTTAGAACCGATAAAAGTATTTTTTCCTATTGTTACTGTCGCAACAAAATCCTACATTATCAGTATATTTTTGATTTGAAAAGTCAGAGTTAGATAAAATAACACCAACTTTAAAAAAAACATAATTATTTCCCTTCTACGACACGTTACCAACTCTTAATTAAAAACATAACTTAAGAACCTGAAGTAATGGCAAAATGTTGCCTTTCCATTTTACTTGAGAGTTGCTCTCGTGGAGTGCCGGTCCATAGACTTAGTTGTCTTTTCATAAAGTTTAATTTTAAGGTTGTCAAGTCATTCTCTCCATTTCAGGTAATGCGAAAAATTTGTTTTTACTCGACGGCGCAGAACAAAAAGAAGTATTAGTTTTACGTGTATTACGTTACTTTAACGGTGACAGGTTAAACAGTGAAAATATTCGTGGATATCATTGTACTCATTATTATGAACAAATTTTACTATGGGATAGCCAGCCTACCATCCTGCCATCTGCATCCACTGGGTGCCCATGACTTCCCTGATGTCGTCAGTACATCTAGTGGGAGGCCTACATAAGCTGCGTCTTGCGTCTGCGTCTCGCGCTCTGCGTCCAGTTCGTGGTCTCCACACAAGAACCTGTCATCTCCATAGTTTTTTTTTTACATCGAACTAGGAATGTCTTTTACTACAATCTCACCTGATGGGAAGCAAAAATTTGGTCGAAGATGTAGTAGCACGCTTGCCTAGGAAATACCTATTAACATTTTTCTTGAACAACCCCAGATTGTACCTATTTGTTAAGACAGGTAAAGAATTTCACACCTATGTTTTTCTCGGTTATCAATTCTTCCAAAGATTTGGTCTACCCATTGCCACTTCAATTTGCAAATTTTAATAACTATTTAGGTGACTCTGGTTCTTTGGCGAATATCCTCATTCCAGATTTTTCGCTCAAAGAAACTCTCTATTGTCCGCTGCCCGTCTCTGAGTTTTCTGAACACGTTTCCGTAACATATACATATATGTCATCACTGGTTAAAGAATCTTGTCTTTAGGCACTGTTGTATTTTTGTAGGAAGGATTTAAAGTTTTCATCATAATATTTTATTAGTAAGTGAGTTTGCTAGAAATATACAAGGTTACGCGGAGAAGGTGTATTAAGCTTCTGTCCAAGCCTGAAATCGCAAATGAAATATCAGCTGTTCCATAGAAAACGTTCATTGACACTCAACAAAATTAATGGAACAGCTGCTTTTTTTTCGCGATCTCAGGTTAGGCCCCATGATAAAAGTTGTTCATAATAAGTATAATAAACCCCTTTCGGATTAGTACACCCTTTCTGTGTAACCTTGTAAACATAGAGATACATACAACAACGAACTCGAACTCAACGAACAAATATATTTTTTGTAGAAAAATCACTGAACGCTCAAAATTGATATTTGTACCACACTTTATTTTAAAGGTTCGTATATTTAAGGAAAACCACTAGGGTCTGTGGCGCTCAAGCGTCACTTGACTTATGACACATCGACAGGCCAAGTTTATTCAACGGCTTGCTTCGAAGACAGGACAGTAATGCATAGAGAGGCTTATGAGCGTACACTTTCTTTTTAATGCACAATAAATCTAGCCGCATAAGCAAACTTTCTTTACTGTACTATGTTTTTAACTTGCGACTTTATTATACGGGGGTGTTTTATAAAGATATAATGGTTAAGCAAGGCTATTAACGCACTCGTTCAAGTGGAAATACAAATACAAAATTGATCATGGTCATCGGTTATTTTTTCGGACACACATTTTTCTCATCGAATTTAGAAAACTAGTGTTCTACAAGTTTCTACACATTTAAGAAACTAGTTGTAGAATCTAACTTGGTTTTGACAAATAGAACCTTAGGAATGTTGGTTAAACAATGCTTAGAATTGCTGTCACGGTTTTGCGCGTGATAATTTCCGTCATCGAAAAAATTACATCCATTTTATTAACTTTAAATTTTTCTAGGTTCAAAAAAAATCTAAAGTTTGTTGGGAATATGCGTATTGCGTAATTGCCCATAAAATTAAACAAAAAAACAAGTAACTTTTATTCTCTGTTCATTTTCTTTATGTCATATATTACTTTTATTTATATTATATATTACTTTATATTAATACTTCAAACGAGGTAGTATAGTAGCATTCTGGCAGACTAGTATAGTGGAAGGCTAAACACACTTTAAATTATTATTTAAAGTGTGTTTTTTCGAAAGCTAAACACACTTTAAATAATAATTTAAAGTGTATTTAGCTTTCCACTATACTAGTCATCCAGAATGCTACTATACTACCTCGTACGTCCTCGTACCTCGTACTATTGTACGTTACCATGTTTTGTGTTACTCTTGATAGAAGTCGCGTAATTTAATAACAAGTAACAGGAACAGAGGTCGCCCGAAGAATCCAACTCGGATGGGCAGCGTTCGGGAAATTGCATGACATCTTCTCGTCCAAGATACCACAGTGCCTGAAGACAAAGGTATTTGATCAGTGTGTGTTGCCAGTGATGTTATATGGTACTGAGACGTGGTCCTTAACTGTTGGCCTTTTGGAAAAACTCAGAGTCACACAACGGGCAATGGAGAGAGCTATGCTCAGAATTTCTTTGCGCGATAAAATCCGAAACGTAGATATTCGCCAAAGAACCAGAGTCACCGACATAGCTATTAAAATCTGCAAGTTGAAGTGGCAATGGGCAGGCCACATCGCTCGAAGAACTGTTAACCGATGGGGAAGAAAGGTTCTTGAGTGGAGACCGCGAACCGGAAGACGCAGCGTAGGTAGGCCTCCCACTAGATGGACCGACGACATTGTGAGAGTCGCGGGCATCCAGTGGATGCAGATGGCAAGATGTCGTTCAGTGTGGAGGTTAAAGGGGGAGGTCTATGTTCAGCAGTGGACGTCTTCTGGCTGATGATGATGAACAGGAACAGCTACTCTACAGCTTTCACTGCGCTGTCGTTGTTTGCTAACGAACCACCGAGGCCGAGAGCTCTACACTTTAAACCATCACCCTACTGTTCCTTCGGAAAATATTGCCCTAGCTTTTTATCCACTTGTTTGAATAATGGCTGTAAACGTACTCGGCGCCATTTGAGGCAAGGTGTCAGAGCGAGTTGGAAACCACTAACGGCACTTGTTTACCCAACCCGTCAACTTTTCGCGGTTGGAAGTGTTCTCTAACAGTTATTGGTGATGTAAAGTAAGCACTAGAGTTCCGCTTGAACAGTTTTCGGTTCTTTGCTTTAGGAAAAACAGTAATAATAAAAGGTGTTCGTGTTTGTGAGTTTTGTTTGAAATACATTTTTACTTTTTTACTAGTAGTTTTAGGGTCTTTTTTCTTTATTCTTGTTAGAGAACAGTTTTGATCTTAACGGTTTTTAGGACACGTCAGGGATGACGAACCTTTGTTATTGTACTTGCCGTTTTTATAAAAATATGTGTGGCCAAGAGGTGCCATCGAAAAATCTTGACTTGGTGAACGAAGAAAGAGTGGGAATACTAGATATAGAAGTAAGACTAGATAGAATAACTTATATTAGGCTCATACTTTATTGTTTTTAGTAGAAAAATCTACGAGACATACCTGTCTCGCGCAATCGCTTGTACGCAATGAACGATTGTTACCTTATTATGTAAAATGTAAACGAAACATTTTTTTCCGTTAACGTTCATACATTATTGGCATGCCACGGGTGCCATTGGTTTGCCATCCCTGCGCTGTTGTTTGATCATAGCTGAGTAGATTTGAAATGACTATGTTATGAACAATGGTAAATATACGTCTATGCTGGAACAGGCGAAATCATCATAATCATCAAATCAGCTTACCTCAGTCCACTTCTAGGTATAATAGGCTTCGGCAAAGGCACGCCCCTCAGCCCTTTCTAAATTTGGCTTTTCGTTTATAGTCACTATCAACATTACGTACCGTTGGCTCGTATTTATTGTGCTGTTTAGTTAATAAAGGCACTTGACTTTACGATATCGTCAGTCTATCGAGTCTACGTGCCGTTAAATTATTGGACTCTTTTTGATTCGTGTCATGTAAAAAGTCTGGTGAACAGAGCTGTATCTCTTTCATTTCGATTGAAATAAAACTTAGCGCATTCGCGTTCGTTCCCTTTACTTGGATTGTACACGGGATTACTTTCGCCGATAACCTTTTTAGCCGACTTCAAAAAGGAGAGGGTTCTCAAATCAGTTTTTTGTTTGTTATCCCACAACTCCGTCATTATAAACCAATTTTGTAATATATATATTTTATTGAAAGGATTAAGAATTTAGAAGAAACACCTACTTCAAATTGGTCCCATGGAAATGTCATTTTAATCGGCTAAGTAGTTTAGTTTTAAATGAAATACATAAAGAAAAAAATATCCAAGGAAACGAAATTGCGTATAAAATATACTAATTTTGAAGTCGGTTTAAATTGATAATTATGTACGTGAGTATACATGTTTTTATGAGGCTATTAAGCTCCCGATATTTTGTTTGTTTCCAGTGACGTCACTAGAAGGTGACATAGTGAACCTGACGAAGGTGACGCGGTCAGAGATGGGTGCTTACTTGTGCATCGCAGCTAATGGCGTCCCGCCTTCCGTCAGTAAAAGAATAATGCTGCACGTTCATTGTAAGTACTAATTGTATGAACATAGAGCACTAAGTTTGGCCAACGAAAGTAATTTACAACACAAATGAAAAAACCATTTGCATGTATCAAACTTCTTATTTCTTTGTGGGTTTTTTCTTATTTTTGTTGAAAGTTAAAATATGCGTGCTTTTTAGCTGCCCTATAAACGCATTTACAATGTTGACGGAGTAGTTTACTATTATTCTGTGATATTATTATTTAGGTATGTCACATAAAACCTAAGGTGCCAGTATTAGAATTTAGTAATTTCCTACCATTGTTATGTGATATTTTTTGTTACCTAATCTTTGTTTGAAATTAATATAGCAAGATTATTTTAATCATCTTGTTGATACATCAAAATAGTGATCAAAAAAATACATCACTGAAGATATATTGCTTACAATATAGTAAATGATACAGCTGATACGTTCAGGTCAACTGATACGTTACTTTACTCCACTGCATCGTATCTGCCAGTGGGGTGTAGTAAAAAACAGACATCCCACCAGCAGTGAAACGAAATTTGTTGGGGTAAAGTGGAATAAACCATTTATTACAATATCCGATTTCAATTCCATTATCATTTTATCTGACCATTCGTTGCGCTCGGTTACCGAAACTAGTAAAAAACATCGATTAGCCTCCAAGGAACGCATTGTTCAATTGATACCGATAAACTTGAATATTCCAAGAAAACGGTCCCATAACCGTTCATACCCCATATCTGTTTCTTACGCACAAAGCTCGTAACATGAAACAAAGTGAAACCTGAACAAAAAGCCGTTCACTCATTCAGCTCACGTATCAATTCAATCATCGATAAAGTCTACTCACCTGCGTAAAGCACTGGCAAAAAGCATTTACCGAGCTCACTTATCAGAGGATCGTGGGGCTAATTTATAACCAGGAGTTACTCAGTCGGTTAGAGAGGAGCCCCGGGACAGACATGACTCGAACACGTAAGCAATTGGGAGATTTTCGTGTTATCACGTATCATCTGTGGTGCGTGGTGCGCATCTTAAGATGCGAGTGAGAACGTTTAGTATATTATTTATTCTGTGGTTTAGTGAAAGTAACTCGGGGAGTTTGGTCTCGAGATTTGTGTAGTTGAGGGTTTTGGGCATTGTTTACTGGTTTATAGGGGACTCAGCAGCGTCTAGATTTCGTGCGGAATCTGAAAGCTCAAACAGATTTATATAATTAAAAAGGACAAAAAATAAATCATTCGCACAATTTAACCTGAGCGTACTAAAAAAACTTATTATTTTGTTCTTGGTAATCAGTACACTGCATTCGGCTTTGTGATATAAGCAACATTTTTGCAAGATTCATATACCTACCTAATTCTGCGCAGCAGTAGAGATACCTAACTTTAACCACCATAACCTAATTTACAAAATCTTTTGAATAGTTCAGAGCGAGCCTTTATTCTTTAGTTCTAGTAAAAATCCTATTAGCAAATGATTCGATTTTATAAAGAAATACATGTTAATTCTTATTCTACCGAAGACCTCAAAATACGTCTAATACGTACAAAATAACTACTATGGACAGAGGGTACAGTTTAGTGAGGGTTTAGTTTATTTAGAGATTTGTTGTTTGTTGGTCGATACAACACGTGACCAAAATGTAGGCCTCTACCTTGCACACAGGGGTTGCTATACCACGTGGTAATGGTACCAGTACTTTGGGAACAATTCCCACTGTGAGTGCATTAGCATAGATTATTTATTTTAGTAGTTGGGATCTTATTTGTTTTTATCTGTACATACTTTTTACTATTTTAAATAAATATCTTCAAGTTCCTATTTCTTACATTTTGCGTTTAGAGCAGTGTATTGAATACCCTCTGTTAGATTGACTAATGTCTATATAGCTAACTAGCCGTCCGCCCCGGCTTCACACGAGTGTAAGCTCGGCCTTCGGCCTCGCTTCAAAATATAATATAGCCTATGTCACCCGGGGATAGTGTAGCTTCCCAACAGTGAAAGAATTTTTCAAATCGGTTCAGTAGTTTCGGAGCCTATTCATTACAAACATACAAAAATAGGTACAAATCTTTCCTCTTTATAATATTAGTGTAGATTACCCTGTTTACATGTTGGAATGCCATTTAATTCAAAGATAGGTTTCAAAATGTTTTTTTATCACTTTATTAATTTGTTTGGAGTATTTGTTTTATAATTTGTGTAATAGTATGTAGTAAAATCATATACTTATTTAGTTATGTATTGATATTGGTATATATTAAGTTTGTATAATAATTATGTAGTAAAATAGTATTTATTTATATAATTGTGTATAGATATAGGTTTTATTTAAGTTGGATTTATTTTGGATGTATCTGGTTAAGTATCTATTTCTTGTAAAAGTTTTGTTATTTTTTCTTTTATTTTCTTTAATTAACCAGTTTTTTGTTTCTTAAATTATAAGTTTTTTTCATGCACGCCTACATACCATTTGTTCAACCCGGTGGATGACTGGTAGAAAATGTTTAGCATTAAGTCCTCCATTTGTGCATTGTACTTAGTTTGTAAGTATGCAATAAAGTATTAAATAAATAAATAAATAATTATTACCGCAAAATCAGCAAATAGAGGAATCTTCATTATCAACCTATCATATTCCTAATGCTGGGACACAGGCCTTCTCTCAGAGAGAGATAGGATGGTAACCACTATTCCACCATGCTAGCCCAGTGCATGTTGGTGAATGTCATGTCTTTGAACTTTTGACATACTGGTTTCCTCACCATATTTTCCTTTAACGTTTTTGACCGATGGCATGGAAACTGCACACAATTTATTTAAGTACAAAATAAGTTATTGCTGCATGCCCAAGGATCGAAACGGTTATCTGACGATAGTAAAGCGCACATGCTACGCTCAGCCGCTAGTAGGGAAATCAAAACAAGTAAATTAGAGTGATACTGGTTGCAGTTGAATCACATTTGCATGGATAGTGCTACGAGCATGTTGCCTGGGATTGACACCGCTCTATGAATCCGACAATGTATAAAACACAGACCTTTATCAAGGTAGATATATATTGGAGTCTGTTGAGAAACGTGCCAAGGGGCTTATCAGCAATGAATCCCTAGTCCAGATCCCTAGTCTTGCACATCAGCGCAAACTTTCTAATATATCTGTTTTTTATCGGACACATTTCTGAGATTATGCATCGGATCTACGTGATCTTTTTTATTTAGTTATTAAGTAATAGTAAGCGATAATGCAGTCCACTTGTCTAGAAGAAACCGATTTACTCGAGATTTGAAGACTTCAAATCACGAGTAAATCGGTTTCTTTTTTAAAGATAATGTTGTAACTAACGGGGACGGGGATCACCCATTCAGGCAGTGCATTCCAAAGACTAGTAGGACGCACAATAAAAGTGCATAGTAGAGCGGTTTCTATGCCAACAAAAGTATGTAGTATGAATATATTTTCTAAAATGACATACCCTCAACTACCTAAGTAAACATCTTAATATCATTTGGCAGCGCCAAGATAACTTTTTACTAGCGATATGCAGTGAAAATGTAAAGATTTAAAGCAGAGGAAAAGCACTCTACAAAATGGAGTACTCGAAATATAAGTAAATAATTACTAAAATCAGAATAAAAGCTACAAACTACACTAATATTATATATTAGAAGCGTCCCATAGTTTCACCTGTTTGCATACAGAAATCATGATTGGACCGGGGTGAAACTAGCCTACTTGTTAATACAAAAAAACAAGCTAGGTACGTATACTAAATTTAATTCAACTCCGTTGAATCCATTCAGATTTTACGGACTCATGTGTGGTCAAACATACACACTTACACATGCACTTTTGCATTCATAATTTTAGTGTGATATGAAAGTTTGAGTGCAAGTGTTCATCCATTTTCCGGGTGGATTAGATTCCTCTGATTTTTATATTCTATTCACTATTCTAATTGTTTTCGGCCCGATCAAATATTGACAAAAACAAACAACAAATGAACGAATGATTGAATAAATAAGAAATAATATATTAATTTTGAATATAGATATAAAATAAAAACGGCCAAGAGAGTGTTCATACAATTTGAATACATGATTTCAATGAACGACATTATTTTTAAGCAAACGCAAAAGCAAACTGTGGTGTAGGTAGGAAATGTACCGATAGAGGCAGAGTTGCGTATCATAGTGACAACCCCGTGATTTTACAAGATAAAGTGAATGTAGAAGAACACAACACCCGCTGTTCTCGCTGGACTCACCCACAGTTTTCAGCTACGTATATCAACACTCCATAAAGTCTCAGGGAGTTATCCGTTTGCTGATTCGTGGTTTGTGACAAGTAGTGTTAGGTTAGATTACCAATAAATAAACAAAAATTAATATCAAAAATGTCACATAAATATATCAATGAGTTTGTTATGCATCTTTAATTAATTTCGATGTGGAAAAAATTCATAATGGCAATCCATCAACGATCGTCACATACACAAAAGATGTATCCAAACGGCTGCTCCATCATATAAAGTGTCAAAAACAAAATTGTTTTAATAACGTTTATTTTATTTATCATTGAATACAGAATCTGAAAGGTGTTACCAAGCTGAAGCCAACCACAAAACGTTCGTTCGTGTCCTTGTACTCTTTTATTTTGGGACGAACCCTGAAATCGTGAAAGAAGTTGCTGTTAAGTATAGACAATAATTTTCTATGGAACAGCAACTTTTTTTTCAGGACAGGGCTGTTATAGGCCTGTGTTCTGAAATGATGTTTCTTTTATTACAAATAACAGGCTTATAAGGCTTAAGTATATTACATATACCAAATTATTATTATTATTTTTTTAAAGCTTTTTTTTACCGGGAGCTCACCTCATTTTCAAAAATCTTTCAGAGCGTCTGATTAACGCGACGCGTGACCAAAATGCTGGCGTGTATCTGGCTCAACGTATAAGCATTGCCATTCAACGTGGTAATGCCGCCAGCATGCTGGGTACGCTGCCAACTGATAGTGGGTTTGAGCATTTGGATTGTCTTTAGATCTTCAACGGTCTATGGACAGTCTAACTGTTTATTTAGTGTTAGTTTTAGCTAGTATTTTGTTTATTTAATAAAGGCACTTGCCAGTAAAAAAAAAACAAATAATTATATTGGATGTTAAATTTCTGAGATATAAGCGTTTAAAGTTTATGTGGGGATAGAGAGCGGGTGCTCTGTTGTACCTCTTCCGCAAAGTGTGTGTTGGTATAGCATTTTTTTGGTGCGCGCTAATATACTATAGTGCGCTCTCTGCCTAGCACGAAATTTAAATATTTATAACATATTTATTTTTGAGCAAATTTTAATTTGTTTTCCTTGATGGGTTCTATTTTATGATAAGCTTCATGACGAGCAAAAAAAATAGGACTCAGGCCTATTGTCATATGTTATTTAGAACAGCTGTTTTTTCGGGTTTTCAGGGTTTCGTCTTTATGTTAAAGTTGTTCATAATGATGATGACAATGAACTTTTTCAGCTTGGTACCACCGTTCTGTGACTGTACAATACAAATTTTGATTTCAGCGAATGAATATTGTGCAAAGGTTTCCGATAGCGAGCCGAACAGTGGTGCCAACCAGAATGCATTGTCCACTAGATATTTGCATTCCGTTATTGGCACTTCCGATGTAAATTCTCGTCTGATAGAGGGATACTATCTATTTAACTATTTATATTTAACGCAAATAGGTGCTGTAAGCTCTCATCAAGTGCCATTTTGATGGCAACATTTTTGTAGGCCATGTTTGCCATTTTAATACTTCAAAATAATCAGAAAGTTCACGTTAACGTTTCTACATACATAATAAAATAAAATAAAGATTAATGCTTTTTCTCAACTAGAATTTGTTAAAAAAAAAATATTTTTCACTGAAATTTAAATTGATACAAAATAAATATCATGAAGAATGTTACCTTAGCTGCGTCTAAACAGTATACAATTAAGCGGAAATGACATTTAGGATAGTTACGTTTTTTTTTTTTGTTATTTTAGGTAATTTTTTGTGGTTGCCAAGCTAGGCATTTTGAACTCAGCCCTGATATTAAAAACAGAATGCTCGAAAATAGTGAACATGCCGTACCGGGAAATTTTTCTCAAGTAAGGCGGCTGGTAGGTGCTTACAGTTTTTTCAGTTTTTAATCTGATGGTGATAGCTATAGCTACACAGTTGCATATCAGTTAGTGTTATGTTACTGATGTCGTTCATTTCAGAAAATGCGAGTTAATGTTACGTCCTGTATAAATTCGGGGTGTTCTTTTAGACGAGAGACACATTTGTGGATATAATTGTACTCATAATTATAAATACCTTATACTTTGGTACCAATATTAAAATGGCGAATAAAAAACAGTTGTTCCATACAATCCGTATGGAACAGCAATTTTGCTAGCTATTGAGTATATATGTTTTTTTTAAGGAACACCTGTTTTCTTCCCTCTCAATGTCAGGGTTGTTCTCTAAATAAAAGTTGTTACCTTGAATATGTCCATCATCTAGAGACACATCCCGTATACAGGATGTAATCTAAAATACGCGTGCTACTTCTATCTAAATGCAAGTTGACTCGACACCGTTCATATCTCGTGACAACCGCCGAGAGAAGAGAAATTCTCTTCATAGGAAACGCAATTTCAAGCGAACAAACAAACTACTGCCGTCTGAAACCCTTCCACTCAGTTTAATTACTTCACAAAGAATGCGTCGCGTTCGCTCGATGAGGAGACAAAATTAACGCTCTCAAATATTTAATTTAAATTTCCTCCCCCGAAACGAATGATAAGCAAGAGGTATTCTGTGGTGACTTGCGGCGTGGAGGCTTTAAAAAGAATGGCAAGTCTGTAGTAATTTATTTTTACTAGTGTCTCATTTTTCCTTGAAGAAAAACCGATGACCTGCACAAATTTGTTACAATTTTTTTAAAAGATTACAGTAACTAAAATCCTGAAATAATTAACTGCAGTTGAGTCATGTTTGATAATATAGCGGTCTTGTGTAAAAAAAATCTTTTTTTTTTCTCGAAATAAGTTTTTTTTTTATTATTTACCAAGCGGAGATATTCAAAATTTAACGTCTCAGTTCCTAATGGCACAAGTCGGCGTTTCTATTTATATGTTTGTACATTTGTGCGATGAATTTTTGATCTAATCTTCATGAAATTTTGCAGTCAACTAGTTCATATCAATACAATTTTGTCATTAGAATATGGAAAAATTGTTCATGTGTTTGCGAAGCTACAGGTAAGGTCTCATTTCAAGACAAACAACTAATCAGAGCAGAACAGGTGGCCTGCCATCTCATTCATTATTATTACTGAATCTTATTCCATTTCGCTCTTTTTTTTTCGCCCTTTGTTATATATTTTTTTGTTCTATTCATATATTTTTTTCTTAGAGAAAGAGAGAAAATCTACGAAATATATTGAAATATTAATGTTTTTACAGGTTGTGGCTGACGCATACAGTACTAATTTACGAAACTCTATGAACGAAACTAATACAATCCATTGTTTCCGCATATATATATACATACGATAGCGCAACACTAGCTACATAGTTAAACGACTAGTCCTGTAGTACGAAATTCCAAAGTCAACTAAAGTCAGGTAATAGCTACAAAACGCCAAGAAATCCGAAAGCGTGTGCGCCGCTCGGTTAATCAAACTGTCACTTGAAGAATTCCGCGCGGAATCCTTGCCGAGAAAACTCCCGTAACTTTTGATTGCTGTTGAGAATCTCTATCTACTTATACAGTTTGGGATTGCTTAATCACGTCCTTAAAATTGTCTACTTTTAAAAACAACTTCTGAGCAAGAATTAGGAAAAATGAGAACAGTAAACAACGCCTGCAACAAAATTCACGAGTTGTCAGTTAATTATTTCTGCTTTATTTAATGAGTAAAGCACCCTTCGTTGCGCTTTAGAGTTATTAATTAGAACAAAAATCTTGATCGGTCAGATTTTGTTCGCTAAATTGGCCACTCAAATCGCTAAAAGCCGTCTAAAGGAACTTAACGACGGTCAAAGAGAATAACCGCAAATAAGCTCCGATCTTAGGTCGTGGAGGAAAATTCTATTTTCCTTAATTCACATTGAATGGACTAGAGGGGGTGCTGTTGCGATTGTTTATATTTGAAATTAAGTCTGTTTTTTATTCCTTTGATAAAACAATCTTTGTATTGACTCTATTGTATTTTATAATGACTACCTGACGCGACATACGTTATTCTGTCAAAATTTGTTTTGAGTTTTAGTCTTGATATTATTATCAAAAAAAAAAAAAGGATGTTCAGTTTTTCCTAAATTGGAAAACTTTCAGGGAATGTTTTCAACTTTTTCTTGCCATAAATACCTAATTTGTAGGATCACAAACTTTTTCAAATAAAATTTACCCAAATCAGTCCAGCCGATCTCAAGTGAACAGCATTTCCTTTTTAGGGTTTCGTAGCCCGACAAGGAACCCTTATAAATTCTTTCTGTCCATCCGTCTGTCTGTATTTAAATAGGTAAAAGATGTTCATGTCATAATGTTGATTTGATTTCAGAGGGAGTAAAATTATCCGTCTGTTTTATTATTATAGACCGAATGAAGCGACGGTCTCGTAATCTATGGGAACGGGGGAGTTTATAATTATATTTATACGACGATAACTTGAGTACTGTTAATGATTTTGATCTTATGTATGTGAGCGATGGTGGCTGGGCGGTAGCATGTGCGCTTTACAGTCTGATGGTTTGGCACCCGGTTTGATCCTCGACCCTATATCAATGACTTATGTACCTAAATAAATTATAGGCAGTTTCAATGCCGATGAATGCTCAAAAACGATGAAGGAAAACATCGTGAGGAAACTAGGGGTCTTACTTAAAAACGTTACTCAAGTTGATCTGTGCTTAAAATTGCATCGTCTCGTTTTCGCGTGAGACGTTTGCCGTCAGCGAGAAGTGAGAGCTATTTTAAGCATATATCAACTTGAGTAACATTTTTAAGTAAGGCACCTGATGTCTAAGAATCTTTAAAGTTTCAAGACATATGACATTCACCAACATGCACTGGGCCAGCATGGTGAATTAGGGCCCACCCTCTCTCTCTCTCTCTCTCTCTCTCTCTCTCTCTCTCTCTCTCTCTCTCTCTCTCTCTCTCTCCGAGAGAATGCCTGAAGAACACAATAAGTTGCTAATGGTGAAGATAATGGTCCGAAGATGGTGATGAATGCGATTTTCATGTAGCTTTTTAGATAAGTACTAATTTCATTAAAATTTTAATTCTAAATATGAGCTTAATCCGTTTAGGTGTTGTAAAGATATAGGGGTCATGAGATAACAGTTTGGGTGAATAGCTAGTTTATTTTTAGAGTTTATTTCTACACTACAGTTTCCTTACACTGGTTCTAAATCGAAACTGATATTTATAGAATCAGAATCAGAATCAGAATTATTTATTGACATTGATTGATAGAGTTCCATGTATATCAAGAAACGAGTCAGACCTTTCAACTTGAGTTTCGAGCTTCTTTTTGGCTTAGGCCAATTAGGACCATCATCTCCGGGCTTGCCTCATCATAATTTCTCGTTCTTTTTTCATCATCATCATCATCATGAGCCTGAAGAAACCCACTATTGAACATAGGGCTCCCCCTTTGACCTCCATACTGAATGACAGCCTGCCATCTACATCCACTGGATGCCCGCGACTCTCACGATGTTGTCCGGTCCATCTAGTAGAAGGCCTACCTACGCTGCGTCTACCAGTTCGTGGTCTCCACCTAAGAACCGTTCTTCTCGATCGGTTATCGATCGTTCTTTGTTAGATCTTCCTAACTTTACTTTGGTTACTTTTAAGGTACTACAAAATAACATACTCAACATTTCTTATTGAGGCAAAGTAGCGCTTCTTTCACGATAGATTTTCTTTTGTGAGATCGTGACGACGCATAAACGATAAAGAACTAAACGGTTCACTTGATACAGATCCCTTTTGAAGCCCTTCCTTTTATAACTACAGATTTATTTATCCACTGGAAATAGAGCAAAACAATTTATGCTTGGATCTACGATCGCAAGTCATTCTCGTCGCAGCGATCGACGAAACTCAAGTTTAATTGCTTACAAACAAGTTGGACGGTACAATAAAATGATTAAAGCAGTACACAAACTTTTGAACTTGTTATAGAGAAAAAATACAGAGTAGCTGCAATCTGAGGTGACATATCCTCAAAAACCTTAAATTTTCCCTTGATAAAAAGCATATTTTATCATAGTCTGGCCATCCAAAAATTACGTTGATCACACTCTGATCTAAAAAAAGCTAAACGATCCGACAAACCTTTATTGGTTTGGCGACAATGGCGTCAATTCTGTTGTACCTATATATATATTTACTAGATTTGTGGTTATACCGTTCTCTAATATACCGCTCTCTATTTGATCGATGATAACTTCTGTAAGTACTGTTAATCCGATGGTCATGACATTTTGTAGGCAAGTAGTACATTCCAACACAAATTCTAAATTCGAATGTGAGCAAATCGATGCAAGGGTTACGAAGAAATGGGCATTCCAATCCCCATATCCTCCTTATCTTATTCTGAGACAAATAATTATGAATGATGACAAATAAATGAATTGATTTGATTGGAAACTTTCGATGATGATTAAAAAAATTTTTTTATTCATGTTGTAATACACAATTTTTCATATACACAAGTATTCATATAATTATAAAGCATTGAAGATTTTATAGCATTTAGTTTTGATTTCGGCGAGAAAAGTATACATATTTGAAGTCATAATAAACTTATCTAAATTAAAATAAATATATTAAGCAACACTAATCTAGTAAACCGGTGCACGTAGGCATCGTTCCCAAAATAGTTCTTTTTATACGTTGTTTGCATAAAACATCCATGCGTTCTCACCTCTCAAAAGAAGCGCAAAAGATAGTCACTCGGGTAGTGGCATTTATCTTGTACTTGTATATCTGTATAAAATAAAAACAATCCAATTTCCTACTTGAAAATTCAAAGTTTGGCGCTAATCAAACAAAGAATTGTTCGAGCTTAAACACTGTCTCGAACAGCGAGTTCAAGTTAATTCAAATACAAGTAGTTGTAATGCAGCCAGTTTTCTGGATAATATTCAGTGTAAACACCTGACAGCCGCAGAGTTTTCCTTCGAGTGGCAACACGGAGAAGTGCAAGCAAATATGCGGCACCGCGATGTGTCAACATCTGATGCATTTGGTATGTTAAAAGCTACTTTCAACTAAGTAATTAAATATAACTGGAAGAGCAGCTTTTTAGGGTTGTGTGTTTAGCTATCCAATATTATATACTTCCAACTGAAATTGCTCTAAACTTCGGCCATTTGCATACAGCATCAAACTTTTTTCCCGGTACACTTCAAGTGAATTACTGCTCCCATCTTTGAAATGGATACCCAAGTAATAGCTTGAGTCTCTTGAAGCATTACAGCTTAGAGCTGTCAGAATTGTCGACGATTCCAAGCTCACTCAACATCCAGAGCCGCTCAGCATACGCAGAGACGTTGGCTCTCTTTGTATCTTTTATCGCATTTACAACGGGGAATGTTCTGAGGAACTGTTCGATCTGATACCTGCGTCGTGGTTTTATATTTGTAATAGCCACCACCACCTGAAAGCACATTTACATATCATAAATCTGTGGAAATCGCATTATGCGTTTTATGCTATCTTTTTTGCTTCCTCTTTTTTGCGGTATTTCCGAGTAACTATAAAACTTTATTCTTCAAAAGAGCTTTTAAAAGAGTCTTTAAAGGTTGGCAACGTATCTGTGATACCCCTGGTGTGGTATTACAGGTTGGCGACAGTGATTGCTTACCATCAGTTGGCTCATTAGCTTGTTTGCCACCTATGGCATTAAAAAAAAGTGTGATATAATTAGTGTAAAGAATCAGAATGACGCTTTTATAAGCAATATATATAGGTTCAGAGAAATAGTACCTATTAATTTTTCTAACATTATTTATAGTAAAAATATTTATTCTTATTCTTATACAGCGATTCATAGGGTTCACATTTCAATAAAATTATAAGGGACCGCAAATTTTGTTCCAGTTAAACAGTTATCTAAAAATTCCGGTCGTGTATTTTCCTTGTTAATTTCAAAAGTCGATTTGTTTGTACCGCTTTATTCGAATATTTTGCGCAATTGGGTATCCTTTTTCGCTCGAATCCAGCGTAATAAGCTTTTAGTAAAATCACTGTAATTATTCCGATTCATATTACGTTAGCAATAATAACTAATTTTGAGCTTACCCAAAACATTATTAAGTACTAACAAATATTTTTAAGAGGAAGAAAAATTTAGATAGTATTTGAATATGAATAACAAAATGAAAATTGGGCTGGTTTTGTTTAACTTATTAGCGTAAGAATTCAGCTAGTATACACATGGTTTCTGATTCTATACTAGCGCCAGTTTACTGCACATTGTCTTAACAAGCTACAACACTTATTGCGTTGTGGCAGTTGCAGTGAAAGTTGTTTACTCTCGTTGCAGACAATGCGCAGTACTAGCACAGTATTAATCGCGCTAGTTTACTTTGCATCGTCTGCAATGGGCTTTATTTCTCGGATAGATCTACACGTGGATATGATGAAGAGTGAATCAATATCTATTGGTCTAGAGCATGAACCTACTACCCAAGTAGTTTTGTACAACCCTGTTACAAGGACATCTAATTTAAAAAAAGACATGTCGGGTGCAGTATTTTTCTTCCTTCCCTTCTTTACCTATGTATATTCTATATGCACTTAGTGAAGTATATCGCCACCTCAACGTAAAAAAAAATATCTTTAACATAATTGGTTAAGATATTATACATGACCCTCTTAATAGCTTTTCGTCTAAATCATTCGCATTCAAATGAAATGTTTTAAATACTTTTTTCTTTTTTTTTTTTTATGGCGAATATGTCCGCGTTTGAGCACCAACTCGCCTGTTGGTAAGCGACGATGTAGTCGAAGATCAAACACGCAGACTTAGAAGATACCTATTCACTCTCGCCTTGAAAAGGCCCAAATTATATCTCTCAGGAACAAGGACGCCTTGGCCGTACGGATTAGAAACGACGAATTAATGGTATATCCTGAATTTAATAACTACGATCACAAAACATAAATAAAAAAACGTCCTGTAAGTATAGATATCACATATTATGTTTAAGCACAAAGTCGCATACAATATCTAAGTAGTGCATCTCTGCTAAAAACCAAACGGTAACAACAGCGCGTCTGCTAGTTTTCGCTATGAATAAGCTAGTAAAATGTTTATTCACATGAATTTCGTGCTGAATGCAAAAGGCTTTGCATGCCTATATACGTTGTTTATATAAATGTTACTATGAATGCAAGGCGCAAACAGAGTTATGAAGCAAAAATTCGTTGGGAACCTCTTTTGTAAGCATTCAGTGGTGGATAGCGCTTGTGCATATTTTTGGCAGGCAGGAAGTGATTTGTTTTTAACAGTAGGTAAAAATTGTTAAAATAGTAACTATACGTTTATTTCTAACTCGCTTTTATTAGCTTTATTTTCATCCTTATAAACAATTCTTGGAAGTCGATTTTAGCTTAGTTTTAATTTGTCTCTACTCAAATAAGACAAACAAGAGGGATATGCCCGAGTTATTATCGTTCAAGTTCAAATGTCACCATTTGTCATACATTTTGTTCACTATACGCTAACCAACTAAAACTTACTAAAAAACTGTATGCTTCACTCACTCATTAAAGATAAAGATAAAGATCGTTTATTTGCATACAACATGAGATATTTTGTGCATTGTTATGCACAAAAGATGTTAATATTTCAAAAGTCCGAAATCACGTTGTGCCGGTTAGGCGTACAAATGTAAGAGAGATGGCACTATGCTCGTACAAAAATTTTACTGTAATACAATTTTGAATCATAACTATAATAACATTGTCATACAGATAATAAAAAATAATTAAAAATAAGATACATGTCAAAAATAAAAATACTAATTCTAATAGAGTCAAAAATATCAAATAGAATAATAAATTACATTAATTACATTTTGTCATTTAAAAAATCATCAATTTTATAATAGCATTATTCACGCACAATACTGAAAAAGCTAGTCCACATGCAAAAAGGGGCGAAAGATCGTCTGCAGAGTGAGTTCTACTGGTTCTACTAAAGGCATCAAGCCTGATTTAGGCCAGATGCGTTCGCACCCGCCACGCCACCTTACCATATCTCCCTTGTTTGTCTATCGAATAAACATACGAGTATACAGTAGACACAATCATTCAAAAATACAGATATAAGAACGTCGAAAGTTCCCGTAGACTATGAGATCTTCACTTCGTTCACACCTTCACTTCGTCTCTGATCCTTGAAATCTATAACACGTTTCTTTTTACTCTAATATAGATTTTATACTAAGGTACTTGGTAAAATCTTTCAGAGCACCTGGTTAATGCGACGTTTGACCAAAATGCTGGCATGTTGCTGGCCCAACGCGCATTGCCATTCACGGTGGTAATGGCGCTAGCATACTGGGTACTCTACCAACTGGTAGTTTACGCGAGCATTTGGATTGTTTTTAGATCTTTAACGATCTATGGGCAGTCTAAATGTTTCTGTAGTATTAGGCCCTTTCCTGACTTTTCGGTGCAGTATTGGTATGGTATCGGCACGGTATCGAAAGCTTATGCCACAACGATGCCGCGCCGCTACCGTGGGCATGCCGCGAAAATCAGGAAGCACTCATTGAAATATAGGCGCTCGGTAAGCTTTATACCACGTATACCGAACGTGCCATAACAACAAGTCAGGAGATGGCCTTAGCTTGTATTTTGTTTAGTTAATAAATTACTAGGTAAATAAATATGTTATTTGTTTCAGTTCACCCACTAGTGCAAGTGCCGAACCAACTAGTGGGGGCTCCAACGGGCACCGATGTAACGCTTCAGTGCCACGTGGAAGCATCTCCTAAGGCCATCAACTACTGGACTAGAGAGAACGGTTAGAGATGTTTCATACTGTTTTAACCGGCTTCAAAAAAGAAGGGATCTCAATGCAATTGTTTTTTTTTAAATGTTTGTTACCCTTTTGTTACCTCAGAACTCCGTCTTTAAGAACTGATTTGGTAAATTTATTTTTAATTGAAAGGATATACTTTCAAATTTCATCACTTCATCAAAATTAGTTCAGTAGTTTAGCTTTTTAATCAAAAGAACTGGAAAATTTTGTTACTTTGATGACATTATTATAGCATCTGAGTAACCGAAATTGCATATTTTACAAATTTTGTATAAAGTCGGGTTTTAAATTGATAATTACGTTAGATCGAAAACGCAAGTACACGAGAATTGTTTAAGCTGATGCTGTTAACAAATTTCCGCCATAGATCATTCTATCCTCACGACGTGAACTTTGGTAAAGTCTGCACGCAGCGTTTCCAAAATACTTTTTTTATACATACTCCAAAGGAATGGAATGCCATTCCTGCCCCGGTGTTCCTTAAGAAGTACAACCCAGTCTCTTCAAGACAAGAGTAAAAAAACTATTTCCTCGGTGAGAGTGCTTTATCTTAGACCACATCATCTCTTTCCATTAGGTGAGTTAAAATTAGTTAATTAGTTGTGGTTATCATAATAAAAAATAGTGTGACAGTAAACGGAGATATTTTTAACGTGGATGGCCTTCTGATCATAGATACCGTTGAACGTTTTATTTGAAATAATAAACAAGTTAACTAGAGGGCTAAGAACCTAAACTCCGTGGTGGCGAGTAGCTCTTAGTGAAAGTGCAGCTCACTTCTCGACAGCCTATGTCACCCACGCCAATGTTGCCCCTCCAGCGCTAATATGCACTGGAGCCAGCCTTTATGGGGGCCCATTTAGTTGGTGGCAAGTCATCACCCTGTCTAAATGTATTTTGTGATGAGAAAGGATAAGGCAGGTGCCGCTTCTCATCCAATAGATCTGTTCTCCTATCCCCTAGTTGTTCACCTCAATAACCCAGATTTTTTTATTCTATTTTGTACAATAGGTTCATATTCCATTTTACATATAATTTATTCTATACATTACCTAAGCATTCAATACAATGCTGCATATACAGTCGGTTAAGATTTTTATTGGCTTCCCCCGGTTCATAGACATGGTTGCCGGTGACAGAACCAAGTCAAACAGTAAGTTCAGGTATTTTTTTAGCTAATTTCAAAAAAGAAGATAGGTTCTCAATTCGATCCGTATTTGTTACAACCCCAAAACCCTTCCAGGAAATGAACCGAGTCTGATGGCAGTAGGTTAAGATTTTTTTGACTATCCGGAAACTCTTCTGGGGACAAAACCAAGACCAAATACATTGCAAATATTGTAATCTATCAACTGTCAAAGTGCTGCTAGCAAAGATTGAATTTTTGGTTATTTTTGGTTTGAGGATTTGTCATCATGCTATTTGTCTATATGATATTTTCCAAATACAAAAATTTCCTGTGTAAAAAACATGCTATGCAAGGCTGCCCTATACTAATTCCACTTGCAGTAATCGACATTTTTGGGTCACTTTTTTGCAGAAATGGTATCCCAAGGGGATAATCTATGATTAAAAAAAAAAAAAAATCGTGTTCTTTAGATACACTCAAAAAGTTATAAAACATAGACATGTTGTTTAATATATCCAAAAATACGTTTCCCGCGTTTTTCTCGAAACAGTTATTTTGCAAGTACTGCATTTGTTATAAGGAGGGCAGAAGCGTCATCCGTAAAATAAATCTGTTGGCATACAAATTAGGTTATAAGATCTATAACAAATTCACGTAACTTTGAGGGCGAGAAATAAACATTTCTGACAGCCAACCTTCCGGTCAGAAAACTTCTTGATATAGAACTTGTGTTATGATAATTATCGTTTGTACCAATGCATAGTTAACGATAAATGCCGGTAGATCGTAGAGCTTAGTAGAGCAATTAAATCTATTAGTCACTTGTTACATTATCGTTTGATATTTAAATATTGTTTTATACAATTCAATTAATTTATTAAAACTCAAAGAATTGTTGACTTAACAAAGAGAATTCATGTAATCATCATCATCACCTGAAGATGTCCACTGCTGAACATAGGCCTCCTCCTTAAATTTCCACACTGAATGACAGCCCGTAATCTGCATCCACTGGATGCCCGCGACTCTCATGATGACGTTGGTCCATCTAGTGGGCTACCTATGCTGCGTCTTCCGGTTCGTGGTCTCCACCCAAGAAACTTTCATCTCTATCGGTTATCGGTTCTTCGAGCGATGTAGCCTGCCCATTGCCAATTCAACTATCAAATCTTAGCAGTTATGTCGGTGACTGTGGTTCTTTGGCGAATATCCTAGTTTCTGATTATATTGCGCAAGAAACTCCAATCATAGCTCTCTCCATTGCCCGCTGTGCAACTCTCAGTTTTTTTCAAAAGGCAAGCAGTTAAGGACGACGTCTCAGTTGAGCATATGTCATCACTGGCAACACATACTGGTTAAAGACCTAAAGAAGCTTAAAGACCAGCTTTAGGCACTGTGGTATTTTTGACGAGAAGATGTCACGTAACTTCCTGAACGCTGCCCATCGGAGTTCATTGGATTCTTTGGGCGACCTCTTTGCTACAGTTGGACTTACCTAACTGGAAAATCTGTCCAAGATAGATATAATGGTCAACAACTTCGAGAGGATCGTTTCCAACGACTACCGGCACAGTCAAAGCATGGACATTAGACATGATCTTCATCTTGTCCATGTTCATTTTAAGACCCACCTCTTGGGATACATTACTGCGGTCACTGAGGTTTCATGTTATGTTTTATTTTTAAATAATAACATACATTTTTTTTTTTTAAATTCAACTCCAGTATTCATCAACGGATTTTTGTCGCATATTCACATTGACTATCAGATGTAATATAACACACCCGCAAATTACAGTTATTATCATTGTGATATATAACGATGTCGTTAAAATATTTCAGCCAACCAGACATTTATATCACTTTGTCACAAGTCTGATATCAGCAACTTTTAATGATAAAAATCTACGAACTCGCTTTAAAGATGTTTACGAGTAATAAACATGATTAAATCCTGGGTAAAAAAAACTCAAGAACGAAAGCAGCTAATTTCATTATTCATAAAGCACAAGCAGTCATTAAATAGGCCGTATTTCATGTTCATACTATCTGGTTTGACGCGCCGCGAGGCTAGTGCTAGCTTACAAGTTATGGCATTTTTATGGTGTATTTAAAGGGAGAAATATGCGGTTATTTCATGTCCGTTTTTCATTCCTCAAAGATTTATTTTTACATTGATTATATGGCGCCAATGTTATGGCTTATTAACGACCTCGTAATTATAGCGACGATGACAGCGTAAATTATAGCCTTGCTACATCCCTATTAATAAATTAACGGTTATACGCCAGATAATATCGGAGAATGTTTAGCTTTAGGATTCGAAAAAATGCGAACTAATTAACATTAAAGCGCGGGGACATTCATCAGTGGAAGTTAATTACGAGGCGTGAGAGAATTACCTGCGAAATAATATAAAAACACGTGCTAACTAATACAAATAAGGCTCTTAACCTAACAAAACATTGGTGGGGTAGAGAACTTCATTATTTCTCATTAAAATGGCGCCCTCAGGATAAAAGTTGCTTATTTAGTGTCCCGGTGACAGATGGACAAAAGCACTCCTCGCTGAAGGGCGATGAGCTAAAGATAAGCTTGGCTGTGTAAAGTTCCACACAGCTCGGTACGATTTTATTACAGAAATGGAGCGACGTTTTAATGAAACTTCATTTTACTCTGTACTTTTGGGACGTAGATTGTTGTTTAATTTCATCGAACAGGTGAAATTTACCGAATTTCTTACAGCATTTCCAGTTACAAAATATATTATTGTTTAGAAATAAGGATGCAGAAAAAATTTGTAACTTTGCCTGGTGCTTTAGCGTTAGCTGTGTTACAGCAGATAGTGTCTTCCCAAATATAGGAACAATTAACAATCATCATCATCAGCCAGAAGACGTCCACTGCTGAACATAGGCCTCCCCCTTTAACCTCCACACTGAACGACATCCTGCCATCTGCATCCACTGCATGCCCGCGATTCTCACAATATCGTCGGTCCATCTACTGGGAGGCCTACCTACGCTGCGTCTTCCAATTCGTGGTCTCCACTCAAGAACCTTTCTTCCCCATCGGTTATCAGCAATTAACAATACAGCATAGTAATTAATAATATAGTTAATTTAATGAGAACTAAATACAAAATAAAGACCAGTAAACAATGCACGAGGTAAGAAAGAGATAAAAGAGAATAAGTAAAAAATAAAATGAATATGTTTAAATTTGAACAAATCAAGCACATGAAGAAAATTTTATTGAAACTTTATAATCATACCTAAAGGTCCATATTTCTTAAAATATTATTGTAATCTAATATTTCTTTTTATGGTTGACAGGCTAGGCTTTTGACCACAACTCACCTGATGTTAAGTACGATTGTGGTCGAAGATAGTAAACACGCTATGCCTGGAATTGGAACTGGCTCTCATTTTAGGTCAGCTAAGATGTAAGGAGTATGTAAGTTTAAACGTAACGTAAATCGTAACTGGTTACGAAACTATGGTTACGTAGGCGGCCGAAGCCAACGCAACATAACGTCAGTTAAGTTTATGAACTTGACCATACACGATCAATACATGATTTTCCATAAACGCTTACACGATTAGTTTCCCGTCATTATGACCACAATTATGGACTGAACTGATTTCAAACTAATGACAACCGTTTGTCATTGGTTTGAGAGAGTGAAAGTTGCTTTGCGTGACCAAAATACTGGCCTGTATTTTGGTCAGAGAGTTAGCCTAGCAATCCAGCGAGGCAGCGTGGCCAGCATTTTGGGCACTCTGCCTGAAATTAAAGGTCGTTTGAACTACATATAAGCCTTCGTTGCTTATAGACAGTATACACGATCTATAATTAGTTTAGTTTTTTAAGTTTTCTCAATGATATATATAGAACTGCTGGTATGTAATTACTTCAAATAAAAGCTTCTTTATAACAACCTACATCTGAAACTTCTTTACAATATCAAATTTAATATGAAGCAGTAAAGAGGAGCCAGATAACGTGACAAAACAAGCTGGAAGCGATCGGGCTTGGAAACCGGCTCAGCCACTAAAGTCGAGTTAGGCCAGGAATGAATTTACGGCAGGGCGTCTGGTGGCTAGCCAGTTGTTGCACAAAATCGGTCTTGAGGGTTGTCATAGCATAAATTAACACAAAAACTTTAAAAAGGGTAGGTCCAAAGCAATCCTGTTATCTAGGTTAGGATTTTGATTTATTCACATACTAAATCACTCTTGTACAGTGCCAGACTTATAGCATTTCCTAAATTTTTTGCTTATATTACAAAACACAACATTTATTCTGTGTTATATTCTATCTCATATCGTGTTGTTGACAAGAATAAAAACGCCCAATATTGCGTTTAACCGATATTGAAAAAGTATACCAACTGATGGACAAAGTTAGCCAATATCCAATTTATTTGAACTGCAGCATAACCCTAAAACTGGTATTGTCACTCTTGCTATTAATGTCGTTCCGGTTTCAATTCCCGGCTCGAATGGAGTGGCAGCCCTGACCACAGCCCCCGCGACATGTGTGAGCGGTCCGTGCTCGCCGCTAACCGAATACCGACAAAACGAATAAAACTTTTTCGCAATGCGGTCTTTAAACTTATATTTTTCATCTAATCGAACAATTTATCTACCAGTGCATTCAACTCACTGTTCTGAATACGAAATAATAGAATAAATTACAGACTTATTCTGAAGTTTTGTGGTACGTGAAAAAATCTATGGAGTACATACGAACTGTGGTGGTAGCATGTGCGTGCAAAATTCTAACAGCCCCCGATATTTTCCTTGCTTTTAGTCCTGCAATAATGGCTCATATAGTGCTTAAACAAATTTTGTGCAATTTTGATACCATTGCTCAAAAACGGTGAACGGTGGAAAACATTGTAAGGAAACCGGTATGTCCACGTCCAAGAACCTCAAAATCTCATAGATATAACATTCTACAACATACACTGAGCCAGTATGAAGAATTAGAGCCTATCTTATCTCTCTTCTTTCTCTCTCTCTCTCGCTCTCTTTCTCTCTCTCGCTCTCTTTCTCTCTCTCTCTCGTTCTCTCTCTCTCTCTCTCGCTCTCTCTCTCTCTCTCTCTCTCTCTGAGAGAAGGTTGTCTTCTAGCAGTGGGAACATGATAGACTGATGTATGATCTAAAAAATCTAGTTAAGAAAATTACTTCAAAACTAAAAATTAACAATCTCACAGTGTGTCCGTCGTCTCACCGACTTGTATAAATCATTCTATTTAAAGACATGTTGAAACGAAAATCAAGATGTCGCCTTTGGAATTTCACTCGACATAAGCTTGCTAATTTCATTTGCAGCAAGACCGTCGTCGGAGATCGAGAGCTTTGGGTAAATTATTCTGAGTGTGTTTGCTGAATTTTTGACCCAATTTCGTCTCATTTTTCAAAGAAGCACTATAGCTAATTTGTTTTATTATTTATTTAGTTTGAATAAGATGATAAGTAAAGAAAGTAAAGTACAATATTCTGCAATATTTTCGGAATTAACTTTCATTGCCTTATTTTTGTTAGGTTTGTTATGGAAATAGCATAAACTTGCATCTAGAACCTTTGATACCATAGTCTTTTAACATTAAAAAGAGTTTTTTTATTTGTATCTGACTTGTTTTAGTGTGAACATATGAATTATAAAACATCAGTCAGATTTCATCATGCTATTTATGATACCTTAAAAACATTATTTTCATTAGATACTCACAAAATATCGTGACAATGTAATTTTTTAAGAAACAGAAAGATAAAGGTTTTTTTTATGTACCTTGTTTTAAAAGCTTGAAGAAGGTCAAGGAATCCATATAAAATTATTAAGTGCTCATTGCACTCATCAGTTTCATCCGCGTGGACATTCCTTTAGGAACGGTACTTTTTTCCAGGATAAAAAGTATCCTATGCCACTTTCCATGCCGCACCAATTAACTACAATATATGAAAAATCACGTCCGTTGTTATGTTGCTACGTAGAAAATGAACAAACAAACATACTTTTGAAAGAAACTTTTCAACTATCGCGATTTAAACAAATGCTCGAATCAGGAATCGCAGGTGTAACAAACTACGGTGTACTAGGACATTTACCGATAAAGTCAGTGTTGTGTGTCGTATGGACAACTCTGTGATTTTTCACGATCAAGTGAGGGTACAAGAACACAACACCCCCTTTTCTCGCCGGTCTCATCTGCAGTTTTCAGCCAGCTCGTGACCACGGCAATTGTAACACGGTCGACACGTCGAGCGAAAGGTACTCTATTTTTACCTAAATAAAATATTTCACGATAAGTCCCGATAAACATTCAAAACAAACAATATTTCACGTTATATTATTAGTGTGTTTTAAAAAGCAGCCAATGCACATAAAACCGTCCTTGCTCCCGTATAATTGCTAATACCGTAAGCAAGAGTGTACACTGCGGATAGATTTAGATGCAGTTACAAAAGCAACCAAGCTCGCTATTACGTGGTCCGACCGAGCCGCGCAAAAAGCGGACCAAATTCTATTACGCTCCGATATGCAACAAAGACCGCTGGCCCGCCCGCCTCAAATTGCTTTACGACTAGGCTACAGTCACAGTGTTTATCCGTATGTACGAGTAATACGATAGTGTGATAATAATTTTGTCAGTTACAAATTCTGGGATAATAGGTTTATATATTATAGTTTTTCTACAGCGTTAAATTTATCTATTCCCAAATGTTAAAAACTATCAATAAAAAACTGATTTACAATATTAGTAAAATATGCAATTACGGTTCCTCGAATGACATAATATTGTCATCAAAGTAAAAAAAAATGCAATTCTTTTGTTTAAATACCAAACTAGAACCGATTTCATGGGACAAATCTGAAAGTATATCCTTTTAACAAAAATAATAATATTCCAAATTAGTTTATACATGATACGAGTTCTGAATTAAGGTATAACAATTAAAAAAATATAACCGAATTGAGAACCCCCTTCTTTTTGGAGACGCTTAAAAATGTTTCATTATGTAGTTTAACATGACTAGCTACATGTTATTAGCTTTACAACTAAGTCAGTTCTTGGTTCTCGATTATTACCTACATCTAATTCAAAACTGTTTCTTTGACAAATCTCTAGTGTGTTTCCGCTTTAACGTCGCATTAAGTACTATAAGCAATTGGGGATCGATTATTTTTGGTTTACTCCTAAC
The DNA here is from genome assembly GCA_949125355.1 of Agriopis leucophaearia. Classification (NCBI taxonomy): domain Eukaryota; kingdom Metazoa; phylum Arthropoda; class Insecta; order Lepidoptera; family Geometridae; genus Agriopis; species Agriopis leucophaearia. Next base: position 8,868,096 of record OX421262.1, read on the forward strand.
CTAACCTGAAAAAAAATATACGTCATCATCATCAGACTTGAATGACCCAGTGCTGGGTATATAGCCCATTAGAATTAAACCAAAAAATGAGACAAATCGGATTTAATTGCTACAAAAGGTTTTATTATTTTATTGGCTCCATTTATAGCACAATATGACTAACCTAGGTTTTCCTCCTCGGCGGAGTTGTGCATAAGTGGTGGGGGGTAAAAATGTACCCCCAGAAGGGGTATTTTTGAGGTTTTACGACAATATCTCGCAAAGGACTCATAATATCGAAACATGGTTTTAGTAATAGTTGTAGAGCAATAAATTTTGTATTGAATGAGGCCAGAAACATATTTTTTTGACCATCTGTTCCTATACTAGTGCGCATCAAAGTTGGTCAAATTTTACTTAATTATAGATAGGTAAGTTTAGAAAATTATAAGTTTGGTATTTGACATAGTGTTTTTTTTTGTATTTTGGTTTGTGGTGGTTTGGTTTTGGTGGTTTGTGGTGTTAGTTTGTTTTTTTTTTTTTTTTTTGTATTATTTTCTGTGTATAATAAAGTTATAGTGTGTTGTATTGTACCTTCGAACTGACTAAATGATGAAGCCGTTAAGTGGATATTGCAACTCTTCAATGGACTCATTTGGATAGTTTCAATGTTTGTTAGTTGTATTGTTTTATTTACATTGCATTAAGTGACGAGTTTCTGATGGTAGGGCTGGGAGGTGGATCTTCAATTACTGGGCGTGTTTTTTATAACACTAATAATTATTTAACGGACACTGACAAGAGCTTTCATTAACTAAACAAAATACAAGCTCACTTATACTTAATACCTTCAATACTTAGCGTAAATTAAAACTAAAATACGCAAACTCATTGGCAGTGAACGGGTTAAAATAGATCGGAATAGATCTAGCAACATTGCAATAATTAATTATCAAAGTTGTCAAGCGATACACAAAAGTAGGCGTGTCTGGAGCGAGCAGTAGCGAGGTGTCAGTGGCAGCAGCCGCAGAGTGGCGCAGATTTGTGGCCGACTAGCCAAGCACTGTCTTCAGCTTGACCACGGTTATTAATGAACCTTAATTGTGATCGGGACTATTTGTTTAGGTCAAAAGCTTGGAACCTCAGTTCAAACAAACAAAGGAGATATGCCTTAGTACAATTGTTGTTTGAATTCAAAATGTCTTCGTGTTTCACTCATTTTTTTCACTAAACCTCTTTGTGCAAACACTGTATTTACGGCACAGTTACTCATATTTTACTCATACTAAGAAACTTGCAGCAACACCAATGAAGTAGCTAAATAGTCCACATGAAACTTGCAGCAATACCAATGAAGTAACTATACACATGTAAAAAATTGCTTACTGCACTTTTTTGCATGTGTCGTCTACAGAGTGAGTTCGAATAATAGTATCAAGCCTGATGCATTTATATCCGCCACGTACCCTTGCCATATCTCCTTTTTTTATGCATCTCCATGCAGACGCAGGGTCCATAATACGGGTCCGTTATACTTAGTTAAAATTTTGTTAGCTTAAACGAATTTACTTAATCTGATCTCAGGTTCGAACATAAAATCTGTAAGGTTAATTTAGTTTTATTTACGATGCGTACTTTCCAAGAATTTGTCTTTCCTGTTTAATATATATATTAATGTTATAGTATAAAAATACGCTTAAAGCTATTGGAAAGTTTCACTATCCACCTTCCGGCTCCAACTATAAAACCTCGACACCACAAATTATTTATAATACTCGTTAACACAAACCAAATGAGCCTAAATTTAAAGGAAACCCATTAAATTTAGGTACTATTCAATAAATTGTATAGCCAATGAAGATTTTCACTATCCCTAAATCCATCATCATATCACTTCAATTGTAATGATATCCGAATTACATAATACTTGCAAAGTTTCAAATAGGTATGACAATAAAAAGAGGTTAAAATCGACTTCCAAGATTTGTTCAAAGAGTTACTTATATAAATATTGCACGCCAGGCCCTAAATTTCTGACAATTTCGAGTAAGTAAACCAATGTTTCTGTTTTTGTTACAGCAGATTCTTGTGCGTGTAATTTGGGTGACTCAAAGCTATCTGCATGGGAACAAAGCAAATTAAAATTACAGTTGTGCGTGTTTGCTGACTGCCAGTGCGCGGCCAGCGACGGTTACTCCCCTTCCATGTCGTCCGTCCAGCAGCCGCTTGTCCCATCTCGTCACAGTCATGTATTACCTAATTTAATTTGTACTCTCCGCAATTTATGGGTGCAGAAGTGCCGTCGGCCTCCTATTTGTTAGTAATGTACGCCAGACGGATGTGCCCCGCGCGGCGTGTTATGATCGCTGATGGATTTTTTATTATTATTAGTTGTGTGAGTATTTTTTAAAGAGAACATGGGAAATGTTGCTTGAGTGATATTTTAAGAAAATAAAGAGTTATAACATAGGTTTCAATATCAAGTTATGCCCATCTGGACATATGCGATCCACCTCAGCCCATGTCTAGTATTAAAAAAAATATCACCATCCGATAAAATATTTACTATCTACGCTGCATTGTTATCTAACTACGTTGCATCGCTCTCATGTACGACAACCGCTCACCAACAATGTCAGCCCGCAACTAGGTTTACACTGGTGCGTTTTATTTTTGATGAACGTGATTGAACGTGCCACTGAATCGTTAATATCATTAAAAAAGTTACATTGGGCCAGGGGCCTTACCCCTAGCTCAAAAAGTTGACCCGCATAGGTGTTATTTGTCTAAACGGTACCATCAACTACGATAAGCGGTAGTTGTTTGATAGCCGCCAAGCTTTGCGATTTTCACGCACACACGCATAGTAAAACGGATTTTCTTTCATTCAATCTGTAGGACTCGGTACCCCGGGCGTGATATACACAACACACCAAGATACCACAGATAAAGTAAAGATTTTAAACCGCCGTTCATCCAGTCAGAGACAAGTTAGACGCTTTTAAACGATGCAGCTTAAATGAGTTGGTTGTCGCAATAATTGTAGGTACCTATCAGGTACCTACTAAAAGTTGGCTCGCAAAAGTAAAGCTAGGGGTAAGGCCCCAGTTCTTAAAATGTTCGTGGTTTTGGATTTAAAAAATCGTAAGTTTCAGTAAAAAGTAAGCACACAGATCCTTATTGTTCCTAATTTCATTCACCTTATTTTAAAAGCTTGGTATTCGTTTTAAGTGTTGCTTGCGTTTGTCGGCATGAGCCTTACGCAGACTAGAATATATCACGCTTGACTTAAAGAAACCTGTTCAGTATTTTTAATATATCCATTAAAAATCTAAGCAATATCTACTGTATCAACATACGTTATCCGAAAAATGGCAATTAAATATCTTCGCAAGCCGCGGCGGACGGTTAGATGGAAATAAAAACAAAACTCTGCCCGAGAGCGAGGAAGAATTCAAGCAATTTTTAATGTAGCACGAAAATCTCGGCGTGGTAATAATGTATCTACGCTAAGCTTTGAACAAAATATTCAATGAGGCTTCTGATTTACTAGCGTCATTTTGGTATAAAATTATGTCCATCCTCGTGACCACTATAATACTTTTTTGTAAAATTTCACTAAGATTCATTTAGGTGTTCAAAGAAAACAAGTTGACAGAAGTTACTTTGCATCTATCTATATTTAAATTTAAAAAAAATATAATAATAAAATTTGTTTGTTGGTAAGCGCATCATTTGCAAAAGGCTGAACCAATTTGGCAATTTTTTTGAATTTTTTGTAAAATACTAAGGTTTTGAGAAATAAAAATTTAAAAGTTGCCCGAAAAGTTGAAAATTTCAGGAAAACCGAAGGAGCTGTTAAATATTGGATCTATTGGATTTATGAATGAACTCAAGGCCATAACACAAACGACTGAAATTTGGACAAAACCACGTCTGTCGGGTCAACTAGTCTAATAATAATTGTGAGGTGTACCTACTGTGACACTCTCTCCCAAATAACTACCAAAACAAAACAAAATATAACACAATATATAACAAAATAACTTACGAGAACTTAAGAACACCGTACGCAGTACACACCATAAACATTACGCAATGCCAACCGAAAAGACGAACTTGACTGTTCTAACTCGACAATAGGTCTGTGTCCCATTTATTTTTTATTACCTCCTAAAAAAACTGATCATAAATCGAAAACAAAAATTAAATTTGTTTAAAAATAAATAAATTATAGGTACATACATATTTTAATTTCATGCTAGACTGAGAACGCACTATAGCAATTATGACGTCAAGCCTTGTGCGGACCATACAAATGCCATATTCCACATACTGCAAGTGTTTATACGTTTATTATTTTTGCAAACGAACCCGAAAATCCATCAGAAAATTAGCTACTAACATCAAAGCGTAATGAAATCATGGTCCATGTATTTGTTCCTACATCAAAGCTAAATACATGAGGTTAAAATAATACCACATTGATATCCAATGTTGTAATATCAACACGCAGTGTTGGTTTTGAGAGCAAGTGTTAACATTATTTGTTCGGGTTCAATTTGTCAGTCAAGCTTAATGCTTTTCACAAAACAACTGTAACTGTAATTACGAGGATAAACTGCCGCTTTGCGATTGTTAATCCATTATCAGATGTACTGTTTCTACACTATCTGATGCCGTTTTGTCTGCTTTATTTCAAAGCTTGTAGTCGTGAGTAGAGTTTACTTATTTATTTTATTCAAAAATAGTCTTACGCTTAACCGACATGTCGCCTGATATTGTTAGTCAAATTTATTATCATCATCATCAGGCAGAAGACGTTCACTGCTGAACTTAGGCCTTCCCCCTTACACACGGAACAACAACTTGCCAACTGCATTCACTGGATGCCCACAACTCTCACGATGCCCATGACCATCTAGTGGGAGGCCTATCTATGATATTTCTTCCGGTTCTTTGTCTTCATATTACTCAATAATCTTTCTATTTTGAGCGATGTGGCCTGCCCTTTGCCACTTTAACTAGCAAATCTGAGCAACTATGTTGGTGACTATGGTTTTTCAGCAAACATCCACGTTCCGGATTATATTCCTGAAATTGCATTCCTGTAAATGTTTATGTTCATAAACAGAACTAGACATAAATATCTAGGGTTAACAAAAAGATGTCATTGAATTTTTATATTTGTGCCGAAAACCTTTGAAAGGAGAGAACAGAGAGAGAGAGAGAGAGTAATGACTAACGATCAAATTAATCCATCCCACTGGACGGATTAATTTTATGATGACGATACTATATAAATATGAACACCTAAAACCACTGAAGAATGTAAAGTTATACAAAGGGTTAATATTTACTAAAAACCTCGCAGGTAGCTTTTCTATATTTGCCTAACGGGTAATAATGCGTACGTCATAATACTAATATTATAAAGCTGAAAGTGTGTTTGTTTAATTTTTTGTTCGTTTTTCATGCAACAACATAGCAACGGATTGATGTAAAAGTAAACTTCATAAAAAGTATGGTTCCAGAAGAAATTTCCATTTAAAAAATTGCCCGGTATAAACCTGCACCTTCCACAGCGGTTCTAGGAGGTGTTTTTTTATCATCATCATCGGTATAATCCACATACTTTACACTTATCATCATCATTCACGAGGACTTCCACTGCTGGACATCCCGTTCAGCATCCAGTTCTCCCCTATCGATTTCCAAAAGGACTGGTTGGAAGCGGTCTGCGTCCAGCGTTTTCTGTGGTCTATTTTAGGTCGTCTGGCCAGGTTATTGTTGAACATCCTACACTGCGCTTACCGATCCGTATTTCACACTTGCTCCTTATAAAATGATGTAAAACCATAATAGAGTAACTACAAACTTAGGTACTTGTTTACCAAATGTATATTTTTAAATGTTTAAAATGTTAATTATATGAACTGACCAAACTCTGAATTGTAATGAAATTGGACAACAATCCTTTACTACTATCGATAAGGGATACATTAAAACAGTATTGTTCCGAAAACGACATACGAAACAATATTTCAATACGATATCGGCCGGACAGTGGTCGGAAGTGGCCGAATATAAATGGACGGAAAGGCTATGCGTTCGAATAGAGGTTGTTGGCCAAATGTGCTATTATATATTGTGTAAGAAATTATGATTTCATTTATTTAAATAACTAGTAACGCCCACCTTAGAAAAGAGAAGTATAATATAGAACCGATAAGAGAAGGAAATTTTGTTACCAGGCATACGAATTAACGTTCTTATTTACGTCAACATGACGAATTCCGCATCACAGTTGCTAACTAACATTGTTGTCGTTTCATTTGTATGTGTGCGACTGGCTACAAAGGATTTCTTGTATAAACGCCTTGTCAGCCATTCTAAACAAAAAAAATGTGACGCTCCCGGTTATTTTAGGAATGTTGCAAGTTGACAATTACTTTAAAACCTTTCTTGTGTCGAGTGGCCAAAAAGAAACATAATTTGGAATCTTATTACAACACCTCGGCCATGTTGACCTACCTACCAAGTGGTACGTTAGCTGAAAAAAATTGTAAACATCTCATAGCATTTTCAAGATATAGAAAAAACAAAAAAAAAACCTGTGGTCACCAGTGGTCAAAAAACCACTTTGATCATCACATGTTATTTTTTTAATCCCCATAATCATAACCATAAAAGAGAATCCTTGGTACAGACAATTATACATTCACAGAGTAAAATACGCTTTTTTTAACAGGTGAGATGATAATCACGAACGACAAGTACACAATGAGCGAGATCAACAGCTCAGCGTACAGCGTACAGATGAGGCTGATCATACGCAATATACAGCGCAGCGATCTCGGCGGGTACAAGTGTATCTCCAAGAACTCTATCGGTGATGCTGAGGGGAATATTAGGTTATATGGTGAGTTTTATTATAACAGTAGGTTCTCTTGAGAGATTATCAGTTCAGCATCCAACGTGCAGATGATGCTAATCATAAGCAATATACTACGCAACGCAACGCAGGTACAAGTGTATCGCAAAGAGCTCTATTGGCAACGCTGAAGGGAACATTAGGTTAAATTGTTAGTTGTATAATTACAATAGGTTCTCTAGCAAGATTTGCTTGGCATCCAAACTGCAGATGAGGCTGATCATACGGAACATACAGCGCAGTAATCTAATATTTTTTACTATACCAAACCTCTGGCGATATTTGTGGTTATCATAAGAGCAACATTGCGAAAGTTGTGAATAGAACCTCCAGGTTTTATTGTACACTTACTGTTTTCCGTAAAAATATGATATTATAACATCAAATGACCACTGAATAATTTTTTTATGTATGCTATTCGTAATTATATACTTAACCGTATTTTTTGCATTTTTTTCTCATATAAGAATGCGCATAAATTTCGATAACAAAACTACTCGGGTAATTCTAGTAGGTAAAAAAATATTTGTCAGGGCACTATAAATAATTTCCCTTTCCTACAGAAATGGAGCTTCCCAATCGCAAAAAAGATGAAGACGACCGAGACTACAACATGGAAGAAACCAACGACGTCCGCTCGAGCCTCCAAGGTCCTCTAAGGGAAGGTGGCCCTCGCGCTGAAGACGCAGGCTTCCTTGGAGGGGGCGGACCACCCCCTTCCACCTCCCACCGATCTGCTCCCACCATCTTTTTAATATCAGCTTTAGTCTACGCCCTCTGCTAAACTTGATCGTCAGAACCATGTGCAAAGTTGAAGTGTTCTCGTTTCGAAGTTACACATCACACGAGTTGTGAAGTATTATCAGCTCAAACTTTGGCGATTCTCTTCAATCCTAAAATAGAAACGATATTGAACGTTTGTTAATTTTACCCTTTACATTCATTAGCACTCCCTTAGCTAAACAAGCAACAAATAAAAAAACACGAATAACCAAATAATAAGAATTTTCTATCGAGCCACTGAATATTAAAAAATCTTTTTGCAATCTTTGTTATTTTTTTTTATTAAGTCAAATCTTGCAAGCTGCATTAGAGCCAGATAATCCGTCTAACCGATTTTGCTGAATTTTTGCATACACTTTTAGTTCTGGTTACAATGAAATATGAGACACCCAAATAATGAACTTAGGTGAATTAACCCAGGTGAATTAAATAAACGCCACTCAATATTGTAATATTTTCAAAATGACCGCAAAAATATACATTAAAAAAATAAAAATAAAAGCATCATTTAAATAAAAACGTGTTTAAAAAAGTATTACTTTAAATAAAAGCATCATATGTTTTAGGGTTCCGTACCCAAAGGGGACCCTATTACTAAGTCTCCGTTGTTCGTCTTTCTGTTCGTCTTTCTGTCCGTCTGTCACCAGGCTGTATCTCATGAACCGTGATAGTTAGACAGTTGAAATTTTCACAGATGATGTATTTCTGTTGCCGCTATAATAACAAATACAAAATTCTTTCTGAAATTTAAATGACAACTATTTGAAAAAAATAAACACTTTAATGATGCATGGCTAAAGAATGCATTCAAACTATCACGTGGACATTGAATGTTGAATGGATGTTGCACAGTATATGAAAATTAATGTAAATATAAAATACAATAACAAATTTTAATGAAAACAAATTGAAATGTGTGTTTGATAGGCATGAGCTTCGACGGACGATTTTATCTTATCGATTATCGAAGTAGGGATGTACTACGTACTAGATAAATAAATAAGTACCTACTATGCAAATAATTACAGTAAAAATCAAGTTAACATGTAAATGCTTTTTCTGTGAAATTTACGTAATGATAAAATAGTTTTAACTTACGCAACTAATCAAGTTTTATGTTCGCATAATAATGGAAAACTAATAAAATATTTATATTTAAAGGTTACTAATTGTACAGTTTTCATTCCGGAAAAAGTAACCATAGACTATACCGGTTGTATGACTTAATCTGTGTAATTGTATATCAAGAAAACAATAAAGTTAATGTGTAATGTATATAAAATATGTAGCCACTGACACGTAATCATTAAAATGATTTTGTTTTATCATTCTCATTTTAAAGCAACACTAAGGCTCGATGTCCATTTAAATACTGCGAGGTAATATAATTTTTATACGTGTTCAGTTGTCGCAAGACATTTAAAACATGATTCTGCAAAACAGTGACGTAGAGTCACGTCTAAGTCGACACCAGGCCTTAGTATTTTTATATTAAATCGATTTGCATTGTCATTACTAATTAAAGTTAAAGTGCTACAAAATCGTATTTAACTTACCTATAGGAAATTTTGTAAATTGTTAAATGTTTTTTAACATTGTTGAATTCTATGGACATCATTTTGTAAAATAATCTAATGGTTAAGAATTAAATTTGTGTAGATAATATTTTTGTGTTTTATAATAGTTGTTACTTGCGGATATTATTTGATGTTTTGTTCAAAATGTGGTTAAAATGTGTATTATTGTTAACTGCAAGTCTTTACTTATCGGCCTTGTATGAATGTAAAATATTTAACGCCTGCAAAATGAAATATAAACAGAGTAAACTTACGATTTTTATTCCTCTTTTGTTACAATCTATTATTACCTAAGTTACAGCATTATCATTCGTAAGTCTGTATAGAAACTGCTCTATTTACACATGCTGACAAAAAAATAGGCAAGGCTTAGTGAAAAAAAAACTGTGGCAGCTCTCATTGGTATTTGCCTACATTTTTCATATTGCGTACCTTTTGCCTAAATTTTCTAAATTACTCATACTGACAAAAAATTTAGGCAGATACCAATGAGAATGTATAAATTATCTATGGCAGCTACTAGCCAAAGTACCAAAGAACTCTCATAAGTATCTGCCAATATATTTTTGTCAGTATGAGTAGATAGAGCATTTTCTATACTTGTTCAATAAAATCATCAAACTATTCTAAGTATAAAAAAAATATTAAGAGCTCGAAGCCTAAAACGTTGATTTGATCAAGTGGAAAAGTAGCTTATAGATGGTCCGGGAAAAGAGTGTCAGGATAATCATGACGCACATCAGTAAGCCAGTGACTAAAAAAGAAGAATGTTTATTTTCAACACAACTAGCATTTTGTATTCTTGCATACCTCTAACTGAAGATAGTTACAATCTGGGTGTCTTCAAATCTCGAGTGAATCGGCTAGGCAAGCGTACTCCATCATAGATCGCATCATCGCTTAACATCAGGCGAGTTGGCGTTCAAACGCAAGCCTATTTCGCAACCACATTTGGTGGCCATCCCTAAAAAATGCGATACGCACCACTTCACCACTGCCTCTTATAGATTGCTATTTTAATATTATAACGCTCTTGTTTTCTCTACAGCAGTGAGAGAGAATGAAATAGTGAGAGATGAACAGCTGTTTGATATGATGATATTTTAATTTTATTATGAAAGAACCACCTCAACAGTCTGACTTACCAAACTTGAAATTAAGAGGTTGGAGTAGGACTGCCTGTTTGTAGAAGTGACATAATACGATACAGAAGAAAACAAATCAGATAAATAAGAACAACTCTTCATCATTTAAGCCATAGGACGTCCACTGTAGGACATAAGCGTCCCCTCTGCAAAAGGGCTGGTTGGAAGTGGCCTGCATCCAGCGTTTTCCTGCTGTCTCTTTTAGTTCATCTGTCCATCTTGTTGGTAGACGTCCTACGCTGCGCTTACTGGTCCGTGGTCTCAATTCAAGAACCTGCCAGCCTCATCAGAATAACTATTATAGTAGAATTATATTTTTTCCTAATTTTTTTCCCGCATTTCAACAGGTAAAATGGGAACCTACCTAATGGACCTAACATACCTGCTTCTTGGAAAATTCATACACCCAAACTATCCCACGACGATCCTGCCTTAATTTAACACTTAGTCAAAATAGACAATTTCGTCGAGGGTCTGACAATATCATGCGTCGACCCTCTTAATAGGTACCTTCGGGCGGGGCTGGTGTAAGTGCGATGTAGATAGGGTGTAACCGCTTGCATTAGCGAAATTACCTGAGGCTTTGTTATTTTCATTGCGACAACCCTCTATGTGTAGCTCGGTAGAGTACGCATCAGTAGTTAAGGTTACGCGGTTTTTGAATCGAGTGGCTGACTCATCATGCAATTTGGCGAATTCCTTATGAGGTGCAGATGCCCGGTAAGAAAAGATGGGATTGCAAAGGAGAACAAATGAAGGTAAATAATTTATATGCGATTCTACGCCTACGACGTTGCAGGCAACTAAGCTAGTATAAGTTAATTTAATAAAATGACTTCGCCTATCACGTAAATTACTCGTAATAATAATAGTCTTTACAAACCCAGCAAGTACCTTAACTTGGCTCACTAGGCTACTGCCATGTGGGATGTTGACTCGACAATTATTGTCAAGCGGCGCAATTCAGCTTTTTAAATCCGCTACTTAAACGAACTAATAGATAGATCTTTTTGGTGAACGGCTTTAAAGTGAAGAGCCTCAACCAACACCTTATAATACTCCAGATTAACGTTGGATCAAGGTTCAAGCGCAGAAGGTATAGTCATCCTAAGTACGGCGCGCATTTTCGGGTACCTCCTTCTGCAACCCGGGCTACCGACAGCTTGTTCAGTAGCCCCATAAATGATGAAACCCTAAGCTTAGTTTTTTTTATCAAGGTAAAAAAGAGATGATAAAAGATAAATAAATGGCAGAGAATATCGCAAGCTCAATAATCAATGCCATAAAAATGCATTGGCAAAAAACTTTTGTTTGATTCCATGCCATTTGTTTAAAATTCTATAACCGTTTCCAGTAAGTATATAGTGTAAAAATGGAGCCAGGGCTTCATTCAATACTGATTTTAGTCGAACCCGGCAACCATGTTCTTTACACCTATAAAATATTGTCTGACTGTGTGCCAATGAATAAATCAGAGAATCCATTCGATGACTCCATCCCAATCGCTGTATCAACACCACTACATGGTGAGCGGGATTTTATTGAATGTAATAAATTTCGCAACCAAATTAACACATGGATAGGTTTAGGAGAGCTTTAAATGTTATAAGCAGTGTATAGGCATATGGAATAATAATAATTTAATAATAATACTCGTTGATGTGCGCGCGGGCGCACCCAGAGGTTAGGATTATGAGATATGCGGCATTTTGTTTAATGATTGGCCTCTTTCATGTTATATGGCTCTGTCAGTGTGATTCATATCAATGAAGAGTTCCAAATGAATGAATTTTGTTATCAGTAGTGTTTAGTTGTAAATGCCACACTCAGTCACCTATCTAAAGACCAATCTGACGTCGAAGATTCTTAAACTTCGGAGATCTGTTTAGTCGAGCTATGCTACGAATTCTACATACAACATACCATTTTACCAGGACCATGAACCAGGACAGAAAATGTGATTTTTCCAAGAAGCACCTGCGACTTAAAAAAAAACATTGAAACAAAACTCAGGGGTCAGAAAATCGTGATCTGTCTCCAAAGAGTTACGAATATTCTAGCTATGAAGCTAGCTAGCTTTGTGAACGTTCGGTAACTCAATATAAGCGCATGTTCCCGTCGCTCCCATAGGTATAGCCGTCCAAGCCGTTTGCATCTTAAGTGATCAATGTGTATCGTATACAGATGATTGCTTGTATTTAGTTTTGCGTGTGTGTAATATTTATGTACTAGCTGTGATTTTACGCGCAATCCTACATGAACCTTACAAACATGTTTGCAGGATAAAAAGTATTTATTTATATCAAATGAAGACCAGCCTTAAAAATATAACAAACTTAATAGGAACTGAAGTCAATTTATAGGTCCTCAAGGATATAAGTTGGATAAGTAACAAGTCTCGTGTGAACACTCGTCATTGCAATACACAGTTACACAATGCCACCATGCTGGCCTAGTACAGGTTGGTGAATGCACTGAAGTGAGAATTTTCTTCTCTTATCTGTGGGCGAATGTCATTTTTATTTTTATTATTCATGGACCTTTTTTTTTCGAGATTGTCTTTGCTCGAGTCCCAGCAGTGGGAACATGATAGGCTGAAATGATCATAGACAAAGGATTCTCTACTCAGCAGCTGCTTAACCGCCACAACGCCCACGCAGAATAGATCCAAACCTAAGCGCTTATCGTTGGTGTCAAAGTTCTTGCTCAGTCTCAATACAAGTATGCATTAATTGAACACGAAAGTATGTTTCATCATCATCGTAAGCCTGTATCGACCCACTGCTGGATATAGGCCTCCTCTCCCTTGTGATCTCTGACTTAATTACTAACTGCATATTCAGCAAAACCAGTTCGGAGCTCTGTGGATACAAACACATTCATATACAGAGACACATCTTTAATGCGATTTTACTAGATATATGAAAACAGCATAAATTAAGTTCTTGCCTTTTATATTTATTTAGTAATAGGCTTACGTTTGACCACTATCTCCCCTGCCTATACAACTGGTTAAAACTGGTATAAAAAATGCGAGTTATGTGCCTCGAACAAATCCTGTGACTCAGTTTACTTACAATTAACTTTTCATCATTAGTGTTTTAATGTTTCTGTTCTGTAAAAAAAGAAAACAACAAGTACCTACGAACAACTTATTTGCAGTGTCCAAATTATGGCAAGAAAAAAATAAAAAAATAGGGAAACGAAAAACCGCTGCTGGCTACAAAACAAAATTTGTAGCAGGTGATAACCACTTAATCACTCAACATTCTATCACTTTTACTGAAAATATTAGAGTTTATTTACATTTTTCACGGTGAATTCAATTAACGGGAATTGTCCACTCTTAAAGGTTTTTTTTTTCATATTTCAATTTCGGGCTCGCAAGTGTTCACAAGAATTCAGAGTGTGTAGAAAAATAATATTTCTATTAAGTCTTCCAAATATCTATACAATTTCAGTACGATATACCTACAAGTTTGTTTACAAACGTCTGATAATCGAGGGAATACCTAAACCCGGAACGCGGGACGTCCGGTTACAATCTGCATAACAATGGTGTTCCATAGTTGCCTGCTCTCCAGATGGATGCTAATGCCCTATCCATTCATAATTCATGTCATAATGAAGTGGACCAACGCCTCTGCCTCATAGCATGGATGAGATAACTAAGCTCTTGCTTTATAGAAAATAAGGCGTGGTAATTAATTGTTTTAAGACTAAGACAACATCCAGGAAGTTGTGAAACTTTAAAGTTTATTACAATGAGCGTTGGTTGCAAACTGATTTAACTGTTAGATTCCAAACTTGACTCAAAGTGGTTGGCATCCGATACTAAATAACGACATCGGTTGTTATTTAGCGCAGTGATTCAAAATGGGTCTTGGTCTGTAAAACTATTTAACGACATCGGTTGTTTTAGCGCAGCGACTCAAAGTAGGTCTTGCCCTAAATGACGACACCAGTTTTTTTATATAAGCACAGTGGCTCATAGTGAGTCTTGGCCTCCGATACTAAATAACGATATCGGTCGTTCTTTCGCGCAGCGACTCAAAATAGGTTTTGGCCTTGGGCATTAACGACACCAGTCGTTCTTCAGCGCAACGACTCAAAGTGAGTCTTGATCTCCGACACTAAATAACGAGATGGGTTGGTTCTTTGGCGCACTTAAAATAGCTTTTGGCCTTAGATACTTGATAAAGACATCAGTTATTCTCACGCTGTCTCTCGCCCGTCTAATGCTCTGAGTTCATGTAGGGCTAACTTTACAGTGCATTGCACTGTAATTGTACCAGCCGAACGACGGGTAGGCGGCCACTAGACTTGGCACTCCAAAATACGCCCACTTGACTAAACAATGCAAATTATTATTATGATCAAGAATAATTATATTACAATAATAATTTGACTAGATTTATTCTAGACCGACGTGCTCTATTGTCAGCCACTACATCCCCTAACACCTACAGGTCTATCATGACGCCACGACATAATCTTGTCTCCATTTTGTATTATGTGCGAACGCGACCAGTCTACGTTCATGTACCTTTACGCCTGTCTCATTTTTGTTCGATACGAAGAGTCAACAAATTTCGTCGCGGCCTTCAAGAGAGTTGATGGCGATACCCAAATTATTAAACCATGTTGATTTTATGAACCTGATGAGTATACAATCAATTAAAAATACTATTGAAACTAAAAATTCCATTGTTTCTCTACTCCATAAATTTTCGTAAATTTTAGACCTCCACTTCATGCACGTGCGTTTACTTGGAAATAAATTCATGAATTAGCGCTAAACAGAGAAAAAATTAGGTAAAAGAGAGGAAGCATAAATAAGCCCTGCACTAGGCTGAATGAACTTCCAAAGATGAAGACTTTGTTTATATTATAGGTTATTAACTAAACAGAATCTAAACCATTTGTCCTATTGTAAAAAAACAATTTCTTCGGAAATTTTAGGTGTCCATAGGCAGCAGTGACCACTTTTGTCGTCGGTTGCTAGTTTATCTATTAATACATAAAAACCGGTATGTACGTCTCAGATCATTGGAGATCTAGAGAAAATCAAAATGCTCAAGCCCACTACCAATTTTGTTATAGGTAAGGCATAAGTAAGATAGATGGCTTCATGGTGGCGTCTCACAAGTCAAGTAAGGGTTGAACCTCTGCCTCACAATATTCTGGCTATAAGATGTCAAGATCCTTCGTCTAAACCCTGTTCATAATACAATATACTTAATCGGATTTGAGAATGCCACACGCGCGAGCATAAACGCTTTAATTGTCGAACTAACGGACTCTGTTATTACCGGCGATACGGTCTAAAATGTGGTAAATGTTATTGCACATGGCGCATACAGTTGTGTGCTAAACATTGTAAATTGGACGTGACTATAAATGCCGGTTTACTGCGGATTGTAATAACGCAACGTTCTTAAATTTAATTTAATTTCTGAAACTACAATTACTAACGAGTACTAACTAGTATTCGTACTATGTATTTTTTCTACCTAAAGAGATCAAGTTTATTTCTTTTACATTTTAAACTCGACAACGATATTTTTGGCGAATAATATTTTTGCAAACGGTAGTCTTGAACATAAAAGATGGTCCGAACATCACTCTCATTTTAAAGATCCTATTCTTTTGTATAAGGTGAGTATCAATATACTTCAAATTTGTTTTTGCATTGCACTTCACATGTCATCGTCTTGTATTTGTGAAAGTTTCAACTACCTAATTATTATCGCTTTATCAAAATTGGTTGAAGTGTTTAAGTCTTACAAGCATACACAATGCGCAGTGAAACGATCAGATAATTAACAAATCAATAAATATATCAATAAGTTTACAGGTTTTACTCTGCAGATAACCTTTAACTAACTATTGAAAAAAACAAAATCATGCTATCAATGGAAGAAATGCTATCTTATTCTTTAACTAAGGATTGAAAAATTGGCCCTATAAGCGCATATAGATACCTACAAGATTTTAGAGGAAACCAATTTTAAATCTTTTCAACCATTTCCTCAAATTATCAACCCAATACCATGTTTCAGAAAACAAATAAATAGGTTGAATTCATCTACTAGTACGAGATTGTCAACTGTTTCCTATCATATCCCGCAAAATATTGCCTACTGTACCCACTGAGATGGGAACAATTTCAGCAGCCTGAAAAGTTTTTATTATGCTCTAACAGACAAAATATGCTTACGTATCAATGAACCGTGACGAGGTAACGCTTAAAAATGCGCATAAAAAAGAATCTCGCTATTTTCAACGATCGAAGGCGTTCAATTCCGAACCTTAACAGTAAAAAGTGGTTTATTGTGTTCTTAAATAAAGTTATTCAGTTTACTTCTGTAGCGTATTGTGCGGGCCCATTGTCGGGCCCCAGGTGCCCCGGTCCCTACATTCACTTACAATAACGCTATGAATGTCAAAAAGACGATATTTTTATTTACCTTTAACTGTATTGTTACAGCCGATAACGTGATCCAATATTGTTTATTGAACGTACCTATATTCTAGCCTTTTATTTATTGCCTATTAAAAGTGGGATACTATAATTATGGTTATACATCTTTACAAAATTTCGTGAAAGCTACCGGGTATTTATTATAGGTACATTGTCTGTAATACACATAAATGACAAAAAACACAGCTATGTCTGCTATTATAAGTAAATACAAATATTAGTCTCATATCCAAACTAGGCTACCTAAAATCTAGGGAGTCTTGACCCCAAAAAAGCTCAAACATTATGTATAAAACTTCAGCGCTAAGACTTGGTACACATAGAAACTTATAATGATTTGACTATAGTTGTTTTTTCTTGTACAAATAATGCATTCGTATACAGTGTGATTTATTGGATGCCATTTATTGATTAAAAAACATGACACGTGTGAGTAGGACTCACTGAGGGTTCCGTACAAACTTAATAAATATGTATGTCGATCCATCCCGGGAACAAAGACCTGACGAAATAAGGTAAAAAAAATGAAATATTAAATGACAAACTTAAATTAAACTTAATCAAATTAAGTTTAACTTAAGTTTGTAGTTGGAAAACAGGTGCTCCTATACATACCAACTACAAAATGTAAGTTTGTAATAACTTTATTTTTATCTGATGTAATATCAAATTAACAACTTTATAAGGTGATGTGAGACCTTGCTCTTTGCCAAATTTTAATGATTCTTGCAAAATATGCGACATAAACGGTAATATTTTGATTGCCTTAACTTACAAGTTTGATTTTTATATAGTCGAAAGAGACAATAGACCCAAGTATTTGATATAAATTTTAAATTGATACCTCTACGAGTTATTATAAAACGATCTTGACTGATAGACAGACGGACAACAAAATAATCCTATAAAATTGCCTCTGATTCCTTTCCTAAAAACAATATTTTGAGATAGGTACGGAACCCTAAAAATAAATTGGAACTTAAATCACACTAATATCATATATGTGAAAGATTGGATGGATGGATGGATATGGATGGATGGATGTTTGTTACTCAATCACGCAGAAACGGCTGGATGGATTTGGATGAAATTTCGAATATACATTGTTTATATCCTGGATTAACACATAGGCTACTTTTCATCATCACCGATTTTCATCAACACGCGGGTAAAACCGCTAAGCTAATAAAGTAGCCTGTGCTAAGCTAATACAGGGTATTATCCTGTATTAGCTTAGCACAGGCTACTTTTAATCCGGTGATATTCATGGTTCCTGTAGGGTGACGAGTGAAACCACAGGACACTGCTAATCTGTAATATAGACAAGATAGATATGTACATATATATTATAGAACAAACCTTATTTGCTTTTTCGGTATAGTCCTGATTGCTCCAAACGAATTAAACTTGTTTTCCCTTGACTAATTAACTTTTTCAAGTAGACGAAATAACAACCAAAGTGGTATTCAAGCAATCAATCCTCGCTCACATATACGTATAACTTGTTATATCTAGTAGGTTATAAGTTCCAGGTAAGTTAGCAAAAACTTGCATGGAAACTTAAATTTACAAAGTCCCTCAGGCGCAGAAATTTAATTTGTCGGTGGGTAGGAATTTACGGACCTTATATGACGGGTCAACGTGCATTATAAAGGCCGATGCGTACATACTCGTATAACGTGTTTTACCCCGGACGGAACGGGACGTTAGTTTTTGGAAACATTGTGTCATAGAAAATGTATCCGACAGTGCATACACCACGGGCCACGTACGGGACGACGAGGTGGCACGCACGGGACGGGAAAAATATCGTTGCCATTGAAAAATATCATCACCGTCACTGTACTTATGTTTTAAAACCACGAGCCCGTTGTAAAAGATGCACGTCACGTCCCCGTCCCGTCCGAGGTATTATCCTGTTACGTGTAAATCGGCCTTAAACCGCGAAATATTAAGCCATGCACTCTGATGATTGACCAATTATGTCCATGATCCGACTTTAAATGCATTATCATTGACCACTGGAAAACATGGCCTCAATATTGGATATTTTACCTTAAATAATGTGGGATCATAATAAAATTATACTACGATAATAAAGGTTTAGATAAAAGTGACTCAGTGGCTTTAATTAAAAATATTGGTAAGTAGGGTAGCGTAGCGGAAAACCTGTCAATCGTTCATGACATGCAAATTTTTTGTGGAAATATGGACATGATTAGCGCTAATAAATCGTTTTTATTTAAAAAAAACTTTTTTTAGGCGTCGGCAATATTGAATTTAGATAAAGTCATTTTATTTTTAACCATCTTCCAAAAAGGAGGAGGCTCTCAATTTCATTATATTTTTTTAAACGT
This sequence comes from Agriopis leucophaearia, assembly GCA_949125355.1. Lineage (NCBI taxonomy): Eukaryota > Metazoa > Arthropoda > Insecta > Lepidoptera > Geometridae > Agriopis > Agriopis leucophaearia. Next base: position 8,887,355 of record OX421262.1, read on the forward strand.
TTGTTACCTCAGAACCTCAGAGTTTGTTTGTTGTTTGTTGTTACTTTTACTGGGTGCACTGATTTTGACGGTTCTTTTTTATTTGAAAGCTGGTGCTTCCCGTGTGATCTTATTTAATATGGTCTAGTTCTGTAATTTTTATGAAGTAGGTTTTTTATATTGATAATTATTATTTTTCTTCTCAGTTAACTCTTTCATTTGATAACCACACTATGGGAGTGCATAAAAAAATTACTGGTCCACCATCTTTGGGAGTCTGCCATATTGGAATTAAAATACCGTTACTTAGCTAACCATACGTTGTCATCCAAACTAAACGTGTATGCAAAATTTCAGCTCAATCTATTGGGGATAAAATAAAAAAATTCAGTGGCAAGATTAGTCCAACACATCTTTGATATTTTTTCGAAGCCACACGTACTTACGTACAAGAGGCATAACAGGGTAAGTTTATAAAAATGAAACATTGATATTAAGTAGATAGCGTAGCTGAAAACCTGTCCATCAGTAATGACATAGAACATTTTAGAGATTCAAGAGATGAAATTATCGCTAAAACTGAGGATTAGTTAAGAGGGGAGGAAACTTATGCACTGCAGTGGGCTGAATGAGCAGTTAATGATGATAATGATGATACGTTAGTAGATACCACAAAATCCGCAAAACCAAATGTTCAAATTTTATTAAGTAACACATTCGTATCAATAGATTTAATTGTAGCTTCTTCAGCGCTAAAACTAGACCAACTAGTATAATTTCCAAATAGCATTTATCAGAATGAAAGAAAAGATTTAGAATAAGCTATGAAAAAAGTTTCAGTTAGATCAAACTATTCAGTTACACATACACACACAAATTGGCGCTGACGCGGCTTTGTTGGTGCACACAGCAAAGTATATCGCATACACTCATAGCATCACTTGAAAAAATCCATGCACTTAGCGCTGAAAATAAGCGAGGCTTTCGACCGCATTCACTTTTAGCTGTGTAGTTTTTCTCCTTTTACGCCCTCCACAACCATTCTCCCATCTGGCATCCCCCATCTCACTCCGGCTACGTCTCTTCAACTATACTCGGTTCGCTTTAGCGTTCGTGACACAAAGCAATATGTGAGTTAACTTCAGTGTAACGGTTCTTGTTTGAGTTGCGATTTAATGCCTCCTTAAACTGAGATGGTTTACGGGTTAGCCCGGTCGAAAAGGATGAAAGTATCCGCCGCTGTTTACTTTTTGGACTTGCCTTGTTTCAATCCTGTAAAGTCTATGGAGCATTTTGAACGCGCGTTTTATTATTTCGCTTTCTCTTATAAACTTTTTAAGTTGTTGGTTCTTGATGAAACTGAGAGGACATGTCAGAGGTTTTCGGGTGGTCCAAAAACCCTGACACTTGGGCGACTCAGCTTGTATGAATTAAACATATTTTTTACTAAAAATTTGGTTGGATTCATTCAATAAGATATAACTTTTGTCTTGAGTAGGGAAATACTGTCATTTATTTTCCATAATGTAATGATCTGGCTGCACGCCGTGGTTTCACACTTATTCAGGGTTACGTAGTACCAATCATTATGAACAACTTATACTATGTAATCAACCCTAAAATCTCGAAAAAAAAACTGTTCCATAGAAAATGGTAATTCCTACTTGACAACGATTTAAAGATTTAAAGATTTTCAAGTTTTTTTTTTTTTTTGCATGGGTAACTCATGCATAAAAATACTTCAATATTTTGCTCCGTTGCTGCGTGAAAGAGAAACAATTAATAACTTTCACGTTTACAATATGTTATGCAATGATTTCAGTAATGCTTTGAATTCAATAAAAACGTACAGTGATTCATACAATCTATTTGAATAAGTCATTACCGAAATAATTACACCAATTATCTAAGAGCTTCCGCAGACAAAGTATTACAAAATCTACTTGACCCGAAAAGCCCAAAGCCCGACCAAACTGGACCTTTTCCGTTCATCTGGAAACAATTTTGTTCGAGAATTGGCGAAATTATGAGCTAATCTGTATTTACCAATGAAACAAGCATCATCCTCGGCCACAACTTGTCCAATTTACATGACGAAGGTGGCGATATCGCAAAAGAAAGTTTCAGAAAACTTTTATCTGATCCAGGCCCACTGCGGCTGATGGGTTGGCACAGAACTTTATTTACTAATACGATGCTATGATTTAATGGAGACGGAATCGTAACAACTACGTAATAAGTAACGGTGGGGCTCTTTTTCAAGCGGTATTCAAAATAGGATGTTGCTGTGTTGTAGACACAGCCGTATGTTTTACGTGAATACGTGTAGATTTTATTTTGCGATACGCATACGAAGTTGCAGGCATCAGCTAGTAATTGTCTCACTCAATGTTACGAATTCTTTGATACTTGAGATATCAAGTGGTGTAATTAAATTTTGGATGTAGTTGATACGAGTAGATATGTAGCTGCAGCTTCGAGCTGCAGCATCAAATCGTATCGTTATCATATTTTTTCGTTCGTGTTATCATATTTTTTTTGGATTGCCTCCCTCTATGGAAGCAAATTTAAAGACTTAGTCAAGTCAAAAACGCCAAACGTGCAAAAACGTTTCTTGACTGTTACAAGCGCATCACATAAAAAATTATATTAAATACGCAATTTTGTTTCCTTGGATGACACGTTTTTTTCAGTTACTTTGATTTAAAAACCAAACTACCAGTCCGATTTTAATGAAATTTACATGGAACCACCTCTGACGTATGGCATAATATGTATTGGCTGAGAAATCGATGAACATACATAAAAAAATACAGTGGAGCAAAGAACTTCCGCCTTTTTTTAAGTCGGTAAAAATATGAAATAAAGCTTTATACGGTTTTCACATGAGGGCCGCGCTTAAAGTTTATTCTCATGTAAGTCTATTCAAACATTTGAAATTCAAATCTACTGGTAATAAAAATATGCATACCCATTAAAAACATGTGCCGAGTTGAATGTAAACAAAAATGAAGAATCCATCTCCATATAATGCGGACAAAGCCCGGCTCGGGAACCGGTTCCGAGGGACTAGGATTAGGCACTTCCTACTGCCGAGTACGTATTACACGAAGAGATTTAAACTGAATTAACCGTTCGATCGTAAAATTGGAGTGCCACACAGATAATTACCTGACACTCACAGAAAAGGAAGTCGCTCAGAAAGGAGATTCAAATAAGCGTGTAGGGACCGAGCAGGCGAGCGGTCCGCGCCACTTCGATCACGGGAAAAATTACTGATACCGCGCTATCAGAGAGCGCGATCGGGCGAAACCAGGTATTGCCAATTGAATTTGGGCCCGCGCCCTGAAGTGTTTGTTATCGGGTTAGAATTCTGCGGTTTCTGTCGATTGTGCGCAAACTTTTTTGTTCTTCTCTCCTTTATTTTGTTCAATATTGGTACTAAATATTTTCTTCATTAGTGTTGTTGTTTTTAATAAGTCAATGATAAAACAACGTGTCATCGAAATAACGAAACAACCCTATTATTTATTAGTAGACCTTTTTTGCGTTATTAAGATGGCACATTGAATATGCAGGTTACGCATATAGTCTGTAATAAGCCGAAAGGAGGTAATTGTACTCGTCAATATGTTTTATTTTATTATGGAACCAAAGCTGAAATCGCGACAGCTGTTTTACATTTTGTCGAGTATCAGTGACCGTTTTCTATTGAAAAGCTGATATTTTTTTCGCGATTTCAGGGTTCGTACTATAGTAAAAATGGTTTATAATTATGAGTACAATGACCTCTTTTCGGTATAATACAGTCTATATGCGTAACCCTGTGTATAAAAATCGTTTTCATAATAAAAGAATATTATAATTGCGAAAGTTTGTGTGTGTTTTGTATGAAATTAATTATGCAGGTAGCTTATACATATACTATTTATCCCGAAAAGTTAACCAGTTCCTTTAGGATAGCGGGAAAACCGCGAAGCGCAGCTAGTTGATTATAAATATAAAAATTATGTATTTAGTAATCTTGAATTGGTTTTGGAATAAAAATCATGAATTTTTACACACACTTACATAACAAATTCCATCATTGCAGTCCCTGCTGGTTTTCATTAATCCAATCATAAAATTGAATAATATTTTCATGAGTAATTGAATACGCCGTCGACGCTATTTCAAGCAGCACTTCGACAACGATGCTATTTTTGTTATTCACGATAACATTTCAGTTATGGACGGAAAACATAAAGGGTAAAAATATATGACAATGGAATTTTAATAACGAAAGTACCAGGGTTGTGATTTATAATGTTGTCAGCTCAGAAATTTCGGATGGATTACATGTGGGCCCAGGCGTTCCAGACTTATTATTCGCTCCATGATTTGGCGACGGATTGGGATGATGCGGTGCAGATCTGCGGTGCAGAGGGTTCTGAACTGCTGAAGCCGGATAGCTTGGAGGAAGTCGAAAACTTAAAACTGCTAATGAGCAACATGAGAGCTCATTATGAAGCTGTCTTTATTGGTCTTCATGATAAGTTCTCTGATGGAGATTTCGTGACACTAAAAGGTGCAGTCATTTATTTTTACACGCTTTTATTAGTATCAATTACCAACATTTTTTACTTAGTTACAACTAAGTAACAAAGAGAGGTAGATAGTGATACTCTTAAATAGTTACCAGTGTTTTATAGTTTTTTCCGATAACAATGATAAAGTATCTAACAAAAATAGTATGAGTAGAGAAATAATATGCTCACAGTTTTTGCGAAGGTACCGTTAAAGTTAAAGTACTCGATATTGTTTCATGAAATCATTTCAGGAAGTCCAATAGTGGGCACGGTCTTAAGTTTGCTGTGGGCACCTGGCAGTCCAAATAACAATACAGAAGACAGTATGGAGCACTGCGTTGTTATGACTAGAGAAGGAATGATTGACGACCGACCCTGTAACCATATCTACCCATTCATCTGTAAAATATATGGAAACGTCACAAAATATAACGAGAAATGTGACAACTATGATGATGGTGAGTTTATATGTTGAAATTACTTTATTGGTTGTCTGAAGCTTTATCAAGGTGGAAGCTGCAAGCACGTCAAAATGTAAACAAACCCAGGGTACCGTATTTTGGTACGTCGCGATTGTAACTTAGTGGTTCTCCATTGCAAGGTCAACTCTTCTGAAAGGTTTTATAGTTTACTAGGAGACGTAAATTGAAATTTAGTATTTACATCTGACTTGCGACTGTCACTACGACGGAGATTAAACTGAATTAAGTTGGAACAAGGAACTTAAGATGGGAAAAAAGACTTGCAATTAAATTATCTTTATCTTGAATCATTTGAAAAACTTCTAAAATGAAAGTGAGATTGAGGCGTACCTTTTGCGAAATATGATTAGAACCTAGTTCAGGGAATTTGTTAACGTGGCTTTCAGGGAATTGGTCATAAATAACTGAACCTTTATTAATGTAGATCGACAGATTGGTAAACAAAACACAATTTCAGAAAATAGTACGCTCCTGTACCAAAAAATGCACCGGAAATGGACCCGGGTATGTCCTAAAACTGCGACCAGAACCACCGGAGGATGGGCAGCAGCGTCCTAATAGTACACGGTGAACGTACTGTGATCCCCAAGCCACCTGCCAAGCGTGTGGATTATGGCAACACCCCTCTATGAGGGAGGCCTTATCCAACAGTGGACGTTAATTGGCTGATGATGTGATGTGTGTGTACCAAAAAATACCTGCACCAATAATCAATCAATAGCCAACCAAATTCGAAATAATCGTTTTAGAAAAATTTCAGGATTCGTACCTCAAGAAAACGGAAAATGCTATAAGTTTCACGAAGAACCATTATCTTGGTATGATGCTTATAAAGTTTGCAAGGTTCAAGAGGGAAATCTTGCCATTATAAACTCTGAAGAAGAAGCCGCCTTGATCACCGGTTTCATGAATAAATACCTTCTCAACAAAGCTCCCAACCCTGATATTCTGCTCATCGGGTTCAGCGATCTCATGTTCCAATACGAATATAGAACTATAAAAAGTAAGAAGATAACTCTCTCTCTCTCTTCCTAGACCGAAAGGACTCCATCGTACTCATCATTGTGGAAAACTTTTTCTATGGGACCTACCGTAAAATTGCAAATCAACTTCGGTTCCGGAGTTTTGCTGCCACCTTGGAAAAAACATGTTGCCTCATTATATTATTATTCTTCTAAATTTATTTAGGTATTTTCAAGTGTTAAGGTATAGTGATAGTTGATTATAATTTATTAAGTGTTGATGAATGTGCTTGAGTGTGGGGGTGATATAGCGAGATGAAACATATCTTTTCATGTTGTTTCAAAAACTCCATAGTAGCCTCCAGTAATAACTTCACTTTACTAAGGCAAGTATTGGACTTGACCGTGACTTACTTTGCTTGACTTTGACTGTAACTATGACTTGTTTAACGATTTATTTAAACAAAACTTGAAAAATATTGCAATACTTAACTCTAACAAATATTGCACAAGACGCATACAAAAAACTTCTCTGGAGGGAAAAAACTGCTGTTTCATATAGAATAGTCATTTATAGACACGTAATTTTTTCGTATAATTATAACCCTTCATACTTATCGAAAACACAACCGCAAATAAATAAATAAAACAATCCCAAAAATATGCATATTTTTTTCAATTTATTCTCATTAGTTATGATGTGCTTCATTTTTTTTACTCGTAACTGTTTTTGAAAGCGAAAAGTTGATAACTAGAGCCATCTATATCCATACTTGGTACTAAGTAGACCAACTTACTAATAATGTATTTAGTACTTACTAAATCAGCATAAAGTTACTCCCTTGACAGCATCCAGGAATTATTATAGTTCGTTTTTAGGGTTCCGTAGCCCGACAAGGAACCCTTATAAATTCGTTCTGTCCGTCCGTCTGTCTGTCTATCTGTTTGTCTGTCCGTCGGTCCGATTTTTTTAAAACCTTCTAACTTCTATAATTATTAAGATAATAAAATGAAATTTTGCATAATAACAGTAATAATATAGATCTCAATTTTAAAAGTATAAAAAATATATTATATTGCATTTTAGGGGTGGCACTCGTACATGTGAAATGAGGATGATTTTTTTTCACTCCACTTACTCGTTTTGGGTATCGTTGAAAAGGTATTTTTAAATGAAAGTAAGGTTTCATACATCACTTTTTTATAGTCTATACTATGCGAAATATGGCCCGCCAAAGTGGCAAAAAGTTGGTCCCCCCCCCCCCCCCCCCTGCATTTCTAAACTATAAGACATAGAAACTTGAGTCTTACAATACAGATAGGTCATATTTAAAACCTTCATTCAAAATTATTTCGAACATTATCTAATGATGGCTTTTTGAGTAACAGCGATAAAACTGTAATAAATTCAATGCGTTCTAGCTCAAAGGACATTGACTTTTTTGTGAAATGCTCTTAACAAATAATGTTCCTCAATCAGTTTTCTCTATGTTTGAACCATAAAAAGTATATGCTATGTCGGGATGGTACATCTCCGAAATTTGCCTAAGTTCACAGAGCTTCGTTCGTTCGAATCCACAATAATATTATAAATGCGAAAGCAACTCTGTCTGTTTGCTACACAATCACGGCTAAACGGCTTAACCGATCTCGATAAAAAAAATTAAGGTAATATTATGTATCATGAGGACGGACAAAGGCTATTTTTTGAATATCTAAGCAACAGAAAATGTTAAAAAAAGTTATTATGGTGATGAAATGGTGTACTAAATTTGTATGAATGTTCTCTGCATGCTCTTTACGTAGAACATATAACTCGATACGTTACGTAACGGTGTTTAAACTACTAGAAAGAGGACTAATATACGACGATACAAGACGTACGGCTAAATAAACGACCAAAAGGAGGCATTACGGTGCTGTTTAGCAGAGATTTCAGACAGACACTGCCTCGCCGAAGTAAACGCCTGTCTCAAAAGTTCAAGTCTCTGGCTCCCACCATCATCACATGGCTGCATTAGAACTCTTTATGCCTATCAACAGGTGGGCACAAAGGCGGTAATCCAAATGCCTAAGAGTTTGCGGATTTGTTAGGATAGGATTTGTTACAAAAAATTGGGGAAAACGTCATGTTCCCAAAAAAAATATAAGTAAAAGTAAGACTGGCTTCTTATTTGACAGCTTTTGCGCCTTCTTTCATGTGTTTCCGTTGAAGTAGAAAGAATAACAAATCAAGAGAACTCTTGGCTCTGTGAGAGTGCCATAAATTTACTCCACGCAACGACCAAGCTGCTAACATTAACGGAGTTTTATTAACGCGTGTCATTGGCGAAATTATTGTGTACAACACCATCAACTGGGTTATGAATCAAGACGAAGCCACTACCTACCCGGTCGAATTTTTAAACGCTTTGTCTGCTCTGGGCTTACGGCGCACAACATACAACTAAAAGTTGAAGTACCTGCCAATAATTCTGTTGGGCAACTTCTTTTATTATTATTATAAAATAGGCTTGCGCTGGGCCGCCCACTCGCCTGATGTTAAGCGATGATGCGGCTTATGATGGATCACGCTTGCCTAGAAGAAACCGATTCACTTTTGACACGAAGACACCCAGATTGTAACTATCGGGGAACAACTATTCAGGCAGCGCATTCCACAGACTGACAGTTTGCACAATAAAAGTGGAATGAAAGCGCTTCGTACGGGTTTTCAAAATGTCAACCATAAAGCGATGACCTGAACCTGACTGAGCCCACAAATTCCTCCTCATTCCTCGGATACCGCTAATACCCAACAACTTCCCGTTCTGCTTGAAGCATGTGCAGTTCCCTGTGCGCTTTAGTTTCGCCATGACAATCAACAGTCCACAGGGACAGACGCTGCAAACTGCGGGCGTGGATCTCTCTACCAGTTGCTTCAGTCACAGCCAGCTGTACGGCCCTGTCTAGAGTGAACGATGCCATAAATTTATTTGTGTACGCTCCAGGAAATTTAACTAAAAATATTGTTAGTAACATATTACTGCAATTTCCGGCGCCTTCATATCTTGGGACAATTTAAAGTTCACGCAAACGAAGTTGCGGGTACAGCTAGTTTGTCTATAACTATCAATTTCTGAACTATGACTATATTATATGGCTTTAGTTACGGAACCCTACCATATGCGTGTCTCGACACGCTCTTGGCCAGTTATTTTTTAATGTTTTTGAATAGATATTAGACAAAATAAAATTTTTGGTTCAGGTCAAACCCTAGAAGAAGCAAACTACTCCGTGTGGGCTACTCTGAAAGAAAACGCAGAAGAGATGAAAGAAAAACGATGCGGAGCTGTATCCAGAACTGGGGAACTCCTTATGACCTATTGCGACTTACCTGGCATGTTTGTATGCGAAAGAATTGTGAATGGTTCTAAGTGACTTTTGGCTTATCATGTTACTTAATATAAAAACATAATATGTATAAAAATATTGATAAGTCCATTTTTGAAGTGAAAGCTTCTTTAGACGCGTGGAGGACTTTTTGCATGAACAAAAATCATGGAACACGCCTCATTGTCACGCTGTCACAGAATACATAATACACAGTACCGTGTATTTTAAACCAGCGCCATCTCTTGTAGAATAGGTTAATTACTACTTATGTTTTCACTTCTAACGTGCAGTCTTATGACTGACGTGTTTTTTTTACACAATGACGCCGTTACTGTCTTCGTAACTTCAGAGGCCTTTAGACAGCCAAGAAACTCTGATATTAGATCTGGCCAGCCTATACGAAATGGGATTCTTACCAAACGGGATGTACCCTTATTATGAGGGGTTAAATGTGTATATTTTTTCACGCTTGATTAATTATCGATGGAAAACACAAAATTCAATTGCTTAAAATTCTGAATTCTTCCTTGAAAGATATGCTTTAGTATAATTGTCGATCGTGTTCATATGTCTCTATTTTTTTACCGACTTCAAAAAAGGAGGATGATTCTATGTTCCACTGTATTTTTTAACCGATGTGTCCGCCAAATGTTTACCGATTTCAAAAAAAAAATTTTTTTTTGAAATCGGTAAATGGGGGGATGTCCCCATCACGGAAAGAGTATTTTTGCTTTTCGATATCTGAGTGCAAAAGCCGTTTTTATCCGCTAGAGGATAAAGTAAATTGAATTTAGAACATCCTGTGCACTAAGTTTGTGAATTTAAAACATCATTAAACCTATTTACTTCTACCTCCATGGTGCCGAATTTATCATACTTACAACCTTTTTTAATTTGTTAAAAACTCAGACTCAGAACCTTCTTGGTGTACTTTTTTTAAGTTTACTTTTTTTGGTGCTATTTTCTTTTTTTGCATTTAGTAATTTCCTCGCTGAGGTGGGATGAAAAGTTACGTGTTGCACTCGAGTGCAAAGATTTTTCACCTCGTGCTCTTTTGATTCCCTCGCTAATGCTCAGGATTCTTATTTTAGAATACTTCGCTTGCTCGGTCATCAAAATTGAGCACGCGGTTAAAAAGCAACTTTGCGCTCTTGTATAACAAAAACTATTGTTCAGTAGGGTTTATTTCCAATTTGGTCCTATTGTCACCAAGTCAGGATCTGATGATGGGATCCCAGGGAAATCGAAGCCATCAAATATTATAGGCACTTATTATGTTTTTCATATATTTTTAAAGTCGGTTTTCAATGTGATCCACTTATTTAATTTTTTTCAATAAACCGCCTTACCCAAAAACTGTAACTACGGCTTATTTACTCATTTTTAACACTAAGAAACTTGCAGCAAACTAATGAACTAACTAATATATAGTCCACATGCGAAAAGGCGGCAAAGTCATATGCAGGGTAAATAAGACTGAAGGCATCCAGACTCATTTAGACTGTATACGTTCGTACCCGCCACGCCACCATACCATTTCTCCCATGTTTGAATGATCTGCGGTTTAGGTATATAGGTACATAACATACTTATAAATCTTTCACAATAAAAAAGTTAAGAGCCAATGTTTCGTCCGTCCTTTTTCTCGCTCACTTATAAAGTTTAAGTTGTACGAATAAAGAAAACATTACACAATTTTCAGTAAAAAAAATCTTTTCATAACTAAATTTTCATACAATAAAACGTAAACAACGTAACGGAAAAAAAAATCTAGTACATTTGTGAAGTGAAAACTTCTTTAGGCGCGTTGAGCACGATTGGGTGAACAAAAATCATTAAACTCGCGTAAACGTCACGCTGAAACGAGTATTTTAAAACAGCACCATCTCTTGTAGGATAGGTGAATTAATACTTTTTATTCAGTTTCTTGCCAATATGCATAAGCAAAGCATAAACAGATGCGATTTGCAGACACCACGTATGTATAATGCTCGCATACGATCATCCGTCTATAATAATTAGCTGACCTGACATCTCTATGCAGGTTAACTTCGCTCCAATTCGTGAAGACCATGTACATTAGTATACAGGGTTACGCGGAAAGGGTGTACTAAGCCGAAAGGGGTCCGTTATACTCATCATTATGAACAACTTTTACTAGGAACCAACCCTAAAATCACAAAAAAAATATAGGTGTTCCATAAATTTTTTGACAGCCCCGTTAGCTTAGTTGGAAGTGATCCTGCCTTCTGTGCTTGGAGGCGTGGGTTCGATTCCCACCTAGGATAAATATTTTGTGTTTGTGAACATTTGTGTTTGTTCAATGTCTGGGTGTTAATATCTATTTAAGTATATATTTAAAAATATATGTGTATGTATATCAGTCTCTGGCAGCCATATTACAAGCTCTGCTTAGTTTGGGGTCAGATGACCATGTGTGCAATAATGTCCAAGATATTTTAATTTATTTTGTCGAGTGCGAATGACAGTTTTCTATAGAACAGTGGAACAGCTGATATTTATTTCACGATTTCAGATTTGTTCCCATAGTAAAACTTATTCATAACGATGGATACTAAGGACCCCTTTCGGCTTGTACACCCTTTCCGCGTAACCCAGTAGATACGAGTATCATCACACTAAGCGTTCAGGCAGGTGCATCATAAAAGGCCACATTAGCAGTTAATGTCAGTCATCCAGTTCACGCGGGCACTCATCTAGCAGTGCGGCTGGCAGCTGACATGACGGCTACCCAATACATTTAAAACCAGCGATGCGAGTCGCGACTTTGTCGATTACAGACTCAATCGACGGGCCAATAAGCGTGAAATGTGAATTTTGCCGTTTGGTTATCGGAAAGTGATTCTTGAGTAAAATAAAATAAATTATAATTTGCCTATGACGGTATGCTACAACTTATGCTCCAATTCTGACGTCATTGTCATGTTTGACTAATATTAGTCAACTTCTGGACATAGGCTTCACCCAAGCTACGTCAATCAACGGAACTTATAGGTTTTATTTAGTAGCAGTGCAGTTGTCAAAAGCTAAACGAATTTTTAACTATTTTGTGTCAAACACCGGCGGCGGACCCAGACGGTGGTCGTTCGAAAACCAAAACAAATGTATATTTTATTACTATGGTAATTATCCATCATACCATAAAATATACATTTGTTTTATAACCTAAAATATACTTTATGGGGTATTTACACGGATCTTTTTCTATTTTCGGATCAATTTTTTTTTGTAATTTTTTTTTTATTTAAAATTTTTGTGTGCTCATTGAATGTTTCAAATTTTTATTAATTTTGATTGACTTAATTTACATAATATTGAATTGACATTAATGTATAATAGTTTATATAAATTTATTTTTTATTGTAATTTTTAATGTATGACTCGTTACACGCCTTGGCGTAGCTGTAAGTGTGACGAGTATTTGTCTATAAATAAATAAATAAATTTCTATTGCGCGACTAGCCTGCACTGCCAAAAATCTGCCATGTTAATAGCAAATTATTTTGGTTACTAAAATCGCAAACGCCAAAGATGGCTTGCTTCCGACTTTTGCCGTACGGCGACAGGCCGCATGCGGCGTGCGACTAATATCGTCCACAGGAGTTTTAGCGCCAACCGGAAAAAAACATATCCTCTCATTGTATTATTTCCTTAAACTTGTGTACTTTTGAGTGTTAATGTGTAAAAATGTGAAACAAAGTGTTCGTTAACGTGCTCGAGTGTGTCGAGTGATATAACGAGTCAAAATAACTATTTTGTATTAATTAATATTTAATATTATAAAGCATCTTATAAAGCGTCCACAACTTTACTTGGGCATGATTTTGACTTGACCGTGACTTACTTTGCTTAACTCTGACCATAACTATAGCTTGTTTGACAAAATCTAATAAACTTGACACTGGCAAATGCACAAGTCATGCTACACCAAATAAGAGATAGCGTTATAATTCTGCATATGTCAAAACTTTTTTATTGATTTTGTGACAATTAATTTCATTACTAAATTCTACTTTTGTGAAACCAAAAAGTATCTTTCACATTCAACTTTATTTAAATAGTTATCAAAATTTTCGACCTCTACTGAAATTGTTTCCAACTTCGCATTCTCAAGTACCTTTTAATCAAGGTAGACACGAGGCGGTTGATTAGGACATTCCATCCTCGCTTGCGGCTACTTTTGGGTATTGTTTCAAACAAATTATTATCGGAGGTACAGTGTACATGGGCTTTCTACGGCTCACACTCAAGTTAACAACGTTGAGAGGTAACTCTCTAGCTGGTAAGAATGTTCGGTTGATTTCTGTAAGGTATTTTTGTTTTGGTATGGTAATTACTACTCTACTTGAACTAGGCTTGGCAAACGTTTTACTCGCCTTTTATTACTAAGATAAACCACTCAGAAATAAAGAACGCTAGATGGTATAGGTCACGAAGAATTCACACGCTGTAATTAGACCTCGATTATTAGATTTTTTAATGTTAGCAAAGTTGGAAATTGACCTTAAAATAAATAAATAAATGGTTAAAAAATTATATTTTACTTCTCATATTACAATCTAAATTTAAACTTAAATAATGTTTAAGTTTAGTTTTTTTTATATAAACCATTACTACATAATTTGAATATATTAACTAAATACAATCCGAAGAAATTGCCTCTTCGGCATATGCCTCCCCTCTAACCTTATCCACTTCTCTCTATCCCTTTCGTCATCCAGTCAGGTCCAGCGCCTATTGTGAACTTCACCAGTCTTAGCACCAACAAACAAAACTACATGCACCCAAGTAAGTAAGTAATCATTATCATAATCAAAAAAATTACGCAAACCAAATTTTTTTTAAATAAATTTTAGTATAGAAATTGACGTAGCTTCTGTTTACATTATACGAGAATTGCTATATTACTTTATAGTATATTAGTTGAGTTGGAATAACCGGTTCAATCTTACGTGAGTCATTCTCGTAAAGTATGGTTAAATAAATCCTTAATACAATACAGCGTTTATGCAAATTAAAGCCATACACTTAACAATAACATCAGAAATCAACGAATACAATAAACACAAACAGCTTACAATATGCGAAAGCTTTTGAGTTAAATTTTATTTGATTGCGCGCCTGTCGGCTGGCGAGCTGATTGATGTATTGCCCCGGCCGCTTCGACGGACAAAGATTACGTAATTGATGCATGGACGTGCAGATATTCATATTGCCGAGCAACTCAATTTAGTGCTTTTTAGTTAGGTTTAATACCAGTTAGATTAAACTACTAAAAATAAGCTATTAAAAAATTATAGACAATTTATGAATTTGACGACCAGCAGTAACCCTCTTGTTTATATTATACAGTAATTACTCACGTAAGATGAAACAGGCTACTCCGACTATAGTTTCAATCGGTTAAGACGATTGAAGGTGTGAAAGCGCGCGGTGACTATTTCCGGCGTAAAGTCTGAGTAACCGGCTTTATCTCACGTAATTCCCGTATAATAAAATATTGATCCAAAATAGTTGATTTTAGTCTTGAGTGCTAGTAATAATAAATTATATTAACATGTACGCACATTAGATCCCGAACACCACTAATCATTTATACGACCACGTCTGACATGAGACGTCGTGATAAAGCAATAGCGCCCCTTTCATACGACATTAGGTACATTAGTAACGCAACATTTCCTAACAATCTGCACAGTAGTTCACTCGCGTGTGAATCCTTAGATACAGACGCTCATTTCCTCTTGCACTTTCGGGTTAAACGCGAATGTTCTATTAATATTGGTAATCATTTACTGAAATATTAATTTGCTTTGGAGTCGCGTGGAGCGTATATACGCGTAATAACTATCGTGTCTGAACTTCACGATAATGTTATCACAGCTATTACACCCCGCTTGCACATTAATAACATTTTCGAAGACAACAAATCACTTTGTATGAAGAATAAACAACAATGCATTATAGTAATAAATGTCAATATAAAAAACCGACATCATCAGAACTGGACCAAAAAAGAATCATCAAAATCGGTTCACCCAGTCAAAAGTTCTAATGTAACAAACATAAAAAATACAGTTGAATTGATAACCTTCTTCTTTTTGGAAGTCGTTAAAAAGTAGCTAGGCTAGCAAGTAGCTAGGTGATGAAAAATCGTGGTCATGATCAAAAGTAGCCTAAGTTACTCCTTATAATATCAGCTATCTGCAAGTAAAAACTCCGTCAAAATCAGTCCAGCCATTTTGGAGTCCATATAATAGGTCGGGGAAAAAGTCTTTTCGTATTTTGTATGTATAAAGTTGTAGTAAAAATCTTATCCGTTGTACTGTTTGTATCTGGCTGGTTTTGATACCATTAAAAATATGACATTTTAAAAAAGGAATACAAAACGTAAAAAGCAATTTCCCGCCATTTTTCAATTGTTTTTTTGTTCGATAAAATGAGTGAATCTAACGAACAAATTCGATATATTGTGAAATTTTATAACAAAAAAGGGAAAAATGCGACACACGCCGCGAATAAAATTTGTGACGTTTATGGACCTAATGCAGTGTCATCAAGAGTAGCACAATGTTGGTTCAAGCGTTTTCAGTCCGGGAATTTTGATGTCAAAGATGCAGCTCGCTCTGGTCGCCCTGTTACGGATAAAGTCGATGCCATTTCTGAAAAAGTGGACCAAGATCGGCATATTAGTAGTTACGACGTAGCTGAAGAACTGGGGATTGACCACAAAACAGTTTTGACCCATTTGAAAAAAACTGGGTATACAAAAAACTCGATATTTGGGTGCCACACGAGCTCACTGAAAGAAACCAAATGAATCGTGTACTCATTTGCGATTCTCTATTGAAACGTAACGAAACCGAACCGTTTTTGAAAAGATTGATCACTGGTGATGAAAAATGGATCACCTACGACAAGAATGTGCGCAAAAGATCATGGTCAAAGGGCAGTGAAGCACCACAGACTGTAGCGAAACCTGGATTAACACGTAATAAGGTGATGCTGTGTGTATGGTGGGATTGGCAGGGCATCGTTCATTATGAGCTTTTACCGCCGGGCAAAACCATTGATTCGGATCTCTACTGCCAACAGCAGATGAGACTCAAACAAGAAATTGAGAAAAAACGGCCGGAATTGATCAACAGAAAGAGTGTGGTCTTTCATCATGATAACGCCAGACCGCACACATCTTTGGCCACTCAGCAAAAATTTAGAGAGCTTGGTTGGGAAGTGTTAATGCATCCACCATATAGCCCAGACCTTGCACCCTCAGATTTCCACCTGTTTCGATCTCTTCAGAATTCTTTGGGTAGTGTTAGATTAACATCAAGAGAGGACTGTCAAAACTACTTGTTGCATTTTTTTGATCAGAAGTCCCAAAAATTCTACAGCAACGGGATCATGTCACTACCTACAAGATGGCAACAAGTTATCGAACAAAATGGCACATATATATTATAATTAAATGTAATTAAACTTGGAAAAAATATGTCTTGAATTTGTTTAAAAAATACGAAGAAACTTTTTCCCCGACCTTATATATATATATAGGGAAAATACCTAAATACATACACACATGTCATCATGTTTCATGTATAAGATAACCTTTTTTTAAAAGGTCATCGTTATCTTCCGGCAAAATAAACCATATCCACATAAAAATTACTTTGAAACGTTTTCAATGTGCTTCTAAAAAGAACGCCTAATCGTAATTTTTCTTTCTAATTGTTTTAGAGGTTATAAAAAAAACGAATTTCTACTTAACGAGCTTATAACCTAAATAAAGGGGGAGGCCTATGTACAGCAGTGGACGTCTTATGGCTGATGATGAGCTTAAAATAAAAATAAAAACGGAACTGACCCGACCCCAAAACTGTCCCTAAACCTCCCAAACTAAGAAAAGCTTGTGATGTGGCTGCCAGAGACTGATATACACAGGCCTCTCTTTCCCGCTGGGCTGGGCACTTGCCCAGGGCCCCGCCATCGATAAGGCCTCCAAGGTCCTGCCAGATCACCAAACAATAACCGATATTTATTACCGAAAAACATATTTATTTCAAAAAAATCAATGGATAATGACTGACTATAATACCTACTTGTTTATTACCTTTGCATGTGTGAAGTTACTCTACTCTCGCCCGAAAATAATGCTCTGTCAAGGTCATACTATCCTATTGTGAACAGGGCCTCCATTAGGTTAAAGACGGCCCTGGATATACATACATAAATAAAATACTTTTAAATACATAATTTTAAATAGACAATTTATCTTTAAAAAAATTGAAAGTGGGCGAAATAGATAGCCATAATTTATTACTTGGAAAATCACCTACGTATTCTAGACTAGAACAGAATTACAGAACTGATAAGACTGTTATGGTAGTTTTTAAACTTTCGCGGTTCAAACACATGTTTTCATATTTATCGGGACTTATCGCGCACTATTAAATATAGGTAAAAATAGATACCTTTCGCTCGACGTTTCGACCATGTTACAATGGCCGTGGTCACGAGCTGACTCGTGACCGAAAGGTATCTATTTTTACCTATATTTAATAGTGCGCGATAAGTCCCGATAAATATGAAAAGACTGTTATGATAACAGATAGGTGTGGTATGTGTATGGGCTTACATGCAGATTTCATGTAGACTTCTGGAACATGCAGAGCCTCGGGCTCTCCAAGTTTTCGTTGCTAACTAAACATAATTCTTCCTTCCCTCGTGATGCTTTGTGCGGTTAAACTTTAGTATAACTAAATTATCAGTTTCGAAGGATCACTCTCAACCCTATATATATCAAGAAGAGAACCAGACAATAGCAAATGTTTCCGAATTGTGTATTTTAATAGAATGTTTCCCTCCCCGTGTACATTACTTTTATTTACGAGGAAGCAATATAATAAGCATTTTTCAAGCAGAGCGATGTCTCAGGTGTCGACCCGCATCTGAATATGCTTCGATTGTGATCAGAATCGAGATGCAGTTTTATTGTCACAGGAAGAAATGAAGCCATAGCAAAAGGAAAGTATGTGATCTCCAGACAAAATGCAAATGCATGGTTCTCTACTAAGTATATAAGTTTTCGTGGACTCGACGAAACGTTTCAAAGCACCTCTACCGATTGTTATATAAAGATATATAGTTCTTACCTACACCGCTCACATATAAATTTTGCAACATAGATTCTGCGTTCTTAGTAAGGCTGTGCTGTATCGCAGATTAAACGGGAGATAATGCGGAGTAAACTATGAATCTATAATGAGACTCACAGGATTACAAGGAACGGTGGTACTAAACCAAAGATCATATTACTCATAGTTATTAGTAACTTTAATTTTCTATAATCAACACTTACAACGCGAATCCAACCATTTCACAGTCAACGAAATATTTCATAGAAAATGATATTCGTTCCGCTATTGCAGGATTGACCCCATGGTCAAAGTAGTTCAAATTGATGACTATAATGACCTCCTTTCGATATATTACCATCTTTCCATGTGCCCCTGTATAGTCTAGATATATATGCCTACATTCATGTACCTTAGTTTCCTTCCGTCAAATGTTTTTTTAAGATTACATTCACCAACATGCACTGGGCCAGCATGGTGGGTGGTCTAAGAGAAGACCTAAGTTCCAGCAATGGGAACATGATAAATATGGTGTAATGAAATATTTTTTGTGATTAAAAACATGGTTCCAGTCAAAATAGTGTTTAAAGAATAAATGAAAAGACAAAGTTTTTTCTAAATACTTGAAACTAACTTTTTTAAACTTTGATTTTTAAGAGTAGAATGGCAGAAATTCATTCATATTTATGATTATGCTGTGAAAAGTAATTTGGTCTTCCCTGTGACAAATCGCAAATAAAAAAGTCTTATATTTGTATGAAACAATTACAGGAAGATCGTAGTCATTTTACTACGTTCCCCCTGTGCTATGAAAAAGCTATGAAATTTTATTGCCTTAAAAATTCCAAGATAATTTGCAATTGATACAGCAGAACTTTTATCATAGAACCTGTCGAATACCTACAGCTTCACGAACCGAGAAATGGAAGTATGTTTCTCATTTACAAGTATAAATTTAGAGTAATAGACTTCAGACTAGAGTTTTAGTGGTATGTAAGTGTTTATAAAACGTATGTTTTGAATTCTACGACTAAAAAACTTTCACGGCGAAAATTAAGTGCTTACCTAAAAAAACAGATCACAATTTATTGATACCTATTTTGCAGTGAATAAATGAATTATTATAAACATAATAATATTACCTAAAGCCCGTCAAGTAACATCAATTAAATAAATATGGGCTTCTAATTTGCATAAATTTTTGACTGGCTTAGTTACAATTTTAATATACAGGGTTACGCGGAAAGGGTGCAAGACGAAAGGGTTCGATAATACCCACCATTATGAATAACTTTTAGCATGGGCCCAACCCTGTAAAATTGCGGAAAAAATGCTCATTTACACTCGACAAAATGTCAACAGCTTATATTTTTTCGGGATTTCAAGGTTGGTCTCATAGTAAAAGTTGTTTAAAATGGGTATTATGGACCCATTTTAGTACTCCCATTCCTTATAACCTTGTATAACATCATTATACTCAATCTACTATCTAAAGTAACGAATTTTTCGGCAAAAAGAAATGTGAATCGCGTTTGACACGAACTTTCCTTAAACTGAATTTCCATTACTTGGAAAGTTATTCAATCATGTTCGATCCGCGAAGCGTCCGACAGGCGACTGGTATTGACAAGGTTTTGTAGTTTTTAATCTCCTACTTTATTATGCATTCCGTACACGCCTATTCCTTGTAGGGCCCAGGCTGGGTGCGTTTCGTAGCCGGTAGAAACCGGGCTCGGCGCTACCGACTCGGCATCCAACCGTTAGCCGAAAGCAAAGCGAAACTTTTCGCGAAAACTAAAGTTTTTGGATTTTTATTGCTTTTAAACAACGTGAAACGCAATATTATTAAAATTTTAGTTGGACCCAGTAGTATTTACAGCTGTTTTATGTAGGCAAAGTTTTCGAAGCGAGTCTCGTTTATTCTTCGGGATTTTCTAGAGTTTATTGTTTCGTATTGACTGAGAAAGTTAATTGTTGTTGCAATGAACTCGTTTGAAAACCTACTCAGTTGCATTTCAATTAATTTCAGCAATTTTAATATCCGTTTATACCACACTTATATTAGCTTCACTTGTAACTTAAAAATAATCATGCTGGTTGCAATCCAACTTTGAAAATTTCTGAACTAAAGCCGGACATTTCGATAAAATTCCGTACATTTTAGACACCAATTTAAACACTGTGCACAACAAGATTGAAGAATGGTTTTATTATAATTATGTTTGTTTTATTACTCAAATTATATCGCCCAAGCTGAAAACGCCGGTCTATTTACAAAGCCGGGAGAGGTCCGGACAAAGGTCTAAACATGTCCGGAGAAATGCAGACGTATTAACGGTAACCTTACTTGGAAGTCGTCTTTAATTTAACCTAATTCTAATTTTCTTATCGACTTGAAACTTTGCGAATACATTTATGTAATCCGGATGACAATACAATAATTTGGTGTCATCAAATAGACAATGAAGTCAGGAAGTGTTGTATTAACGAGGCCCATACTTACTGGCAGGGGTCTGATGATGGAACCGGGAGGTGAATAGTGGAATTCTTTAATAGCTAATAAGGCTTGGTTTTTAAACTAAAAAAAAATGTTACGAAGTTGTAGCGGAAAATATTGAAGCAATCTAATTCGACCAAAATTAGCTTCCTCGCAAAAAAGCGGGTGTCGATCCATCGTCGCGCGATCATCCGTCTCGCAATCCGTCTGTTCGAGACGTGCGTTCGTACTTTCGCTAAAAATGCAAATTTCTCTTCGGAATGCCACCACGCCCTCAGCCCGGCGCTGACTTAGGGACCTGCAAGAGTGGGGGCTCAATTTTTCACGAAACCGAAATGAGCAAGACACACCCCTCGGCGCCGTGAAGTGCGTTGGAGTCGGTCCTTTGTCGGTATTTCATTACACGCCGTGATTTCGGAAATGAGCGTGGTTTTACGAGAGGTAGGTGAGGACTCGTGTGGCTGAAGAATAGGCATAATGTTTATGTAAAATTATGTGTCATGTCAACTTCTATTGTGTGTATCACGCACCTAATTGAAAGTGGGTTACTAATTCGCTTATAATTAACAATGTAAACAAATCTTAGAAGTAAATTTTAACCTATTTCTAATTATTGTCGTATCGATGGTAACAATACAATAATTAGATACCATCCAGATGGTGCAGTGCAAGTTGCAAGTTTATATGTCTACATCAACGCCATGATGATTGATGCCAGAGGCATCAACAACTACGTTTAAGAATCTATAAAGTTGCCTTTTGAAGAACCCCATGTTGTAGCTTCTCGGAAACACCGCAGAAGGTAACTCATTCCGCATTTTAGAGGTGTGCGGCAAGAAAGATCGCAAGAATCGAACGGTGTGCGATTTCCACTGATCTATTATTATGTGGATAAACTTTTAGGCGGTAGCGGCTAGTGCGATGGTAAATCGGCGATGCCGGCATTAGATCAAACAGTTCTTACTAACAGTTCCCGTTGAATATTCAATAAAACCAACGTCTCTACGCATGTGGAGCTGTAATTGTAATTATTTGTTATTCCATGTTACACAGGTTATTGCAGACTGTGTGGCGTCAGAGCATCGTGCTACATGCTACAAGATACGTCGCAATTACGTATTGATTAGACGAGCGCTTTGCGCCTTAAATTTCTTTATTTTCCTAGACCGTTAAGCGATTTAACTATTATTCACATTGTGTGCGATGCCGTATACTCAGCAAATTTTCTGAACTATTAACACATTAGTATTGCAGAACGGACGCTATCGTAAATCAGAAGTGCAAACAGTGTATTAATTACAAATGCAAACAGCAAGTGTGGTCTGCCGCAGCCGTCTCTATCCTGCTAATGATTTGCAGCGTAGCCGTGAGTTTGCATGTTGGAAGACAGAAATTGAGGTTTTCACATAAAATGATCTATATAAATATACACGATAACGAGCAATGGTGGCCGAACAGTTGCATGTGTGCTTTACAATCCAATGGCACCCAGTTCAATCCCTGGCCCTGAAGCAATAACTTACTAAGTAGTTAGATAGTTTATTTGCATTTTTGATGCTATCGCTCAACAACGGTGATAGAAATACCTGAGAAAACCAGTATGTCCAAGAACCTCAAAAGTTTGAAGACATGACTTCCAACAACATGCACTGGGCCAGCATGGTGGATTAGCCCATCCACTCTATCTGAGCGAAGGTCTGTGTCCCAGCGTTCGGAACATGATAAGCTGATAATGATTATCTATCCTCCTTTACTAGTAGCGCCCCGCGAGTTCACCCGTTATCCAACAAAAAATAGATTTTTTTCTGAAAAAGTTGTCTATGTTACCACCAGTCTGTCTATGTCGTATGTGTAGTCTATGTTGGCCAGGGTCTACCTTCATACCAAATTTCATCCAAATTCGTTCAGCCGTTATGGAGTTAAGTGGGGACAAAGATATAGTCAGTATCATAAAAAAAGGTCACACACTAACTTTCACATTTGTAAGTTTTATGTGACTAGCAGCATCTCGTAGTTTCACCTGCTATCCTACAGATGTTTCTTTTTTCTTCGGAATAACAAGTATCCTATATACCTGTTAATCCAGAGTATTAGCTACACATTTCATTCGAATTCGTTCCTGTTGCAGAGCTCACACACACAATCTTTCACGTATGTTAAATTGTCTTTTTTATTTTTTGTTAATTTTAATTGAAATCTTAATATTATGTCTAGTTTTAATTTATTTAACAATATTGTAGTCTTATAAATTATGGTTCAATAAACAATTTTATTTTATTTATTTATTTATTTATATTATGATGCCTTCTGCGAAGGCAAAATAAAAAAGAAAGTAATATCTACTTATACATCAACATGTTTAAAATGCTGTTTTAATAGAACTTTTTCTATAGTACCAATGCAGTGGTGTACAAGCATAGAGTGTACCAGTGTGTTTCCAGTTGCACAGCAACTTCGTTGGCGAGCGGTCGTCGTATATCGGGAAATTCTTAGGTATTCGAGAGCGATGCAATGTCGTTTGTAGATAACAATGTGACGTAATTAGTTGGGATTTTAGAAATTCGATTTTCGATTGTAGCTATAAGAATCATGCATACAATAAAACAACCAATATTTGTACATATTATTCCATTCTTATTGGTTTTAACCAATACAGCTATACTTTTTTCAGGGTGCCTAGTGTCCTTAGCAAAGCGAAAAAAGTTCAGTGGAACTCGTAATCCCTATCCCCTTTGTGATGTTAGGCAACTTTATTCTTCTACTTCACTTTCTTTCCTTCTATGACTGGCTTTCTTTTTCCCGGCAACATTTCCCATTTAGTCATTATACATCTACATATACATACGCTGTCTTGAAGGGTTGGAAAAGTTCTTCTTATTTCTAAGATCATGGAAAACCTAAATACTGCCTTGAAAATTGTACCGTAACTTTACCCAGCTCTAACTCCGTACAGATTAATCTGTCGAACATTAGAATATACCCTTTTAGATTGGATCCGTGTTCTTAACCCGTGATATATTTTAAATAGGATTACGTTTAACAAGGGGTTCAAGAAATAAGTGTGTTTTCTGAAACATGGTATTCAATGTGACCATAATTTAGAGAACCCTCTTACATGATATTTGGGTTTTAAGGTCCTAGACCTGATAGTTACAGACGGCGAATTTTAAAAATTTTAAAACACATATTATTGACAATTCCAGATAGTGTCCAATGACAAAAATTATTGACATAAAAATTTGGTGATTGTGTGGGTGTGAGAGATTGGCTTGGCATAGCCATCTGGATTTTTTTTTGAAGTTTTTTTGATTACTCTTTGAGTTTTAACGATGAAACTGTACTCAATTTAAGACTTTCTAGATCAAAGACCATTGACCAAAGATCAAAGATCTCGGGGTTTATTTTCTCAAATTTTTATTAAATTTGGCTCAGTAGTTTTTTATCAGCACCATTATTAATAATAATTTTGCACTTAACGCTTACTAATTTTGGAGTCGATTTTAGTATTATTATTTTTGTATGTACCAGCCAATTTTTTTCATGTTTCCAGGGTTTTTCTCATAGTAAAATTTGTTAATAGTAATGAGTTTGTGTAACTCTCTATTAACAGAACCTTACGCCACAAAACTAGCCGCATTCAGGAGCTATGGTTAACTGAATGTTATTGAAATGAAAGCTTAAAAGCAGTACATCCGCAAAGCCGTAGTATAATGTTTGGTCTCGTTCCTCACATCCGACTGGGCATCCACCCACATCAACAGTCACCATGTCACAAGCATGCGGCATAGATCAATGAGCTGAATTGTGATCACGTAGGTAAATCATGTGATTTTGTTTTTACTAGCAACTCGTTTTGTTTTTTACCAAATGACACAAAAGAAAAAAGGAAGGTATAGTGTTTAACATATTCCCGCTCTAGACGGTCTAAGCAGTTATGATAAATGAGGTGTCGATGGATTCTTCTAAGTTCAAAGTAAAGTAAGTTCTTCTAAGTGCTCAATGGTTATTCTTATTCAGCTCGCAAGATTAAATCTAAACAAACTAATAAACATTGCAAGTTAAATAAAATTTTGAACTTTTCAAAAACTTAAATTCAATGTGTAATAATAGCGAAAACCATTGATTCATTGTTTTTTTTATGTGTTCAATATATTTAAATAATTTTATTGCAGGCAGCTATAAAATACGTTATACCCGGTAATCTTTTTCCTCCACCTTTAATCCGAGAAAAGAAACGCTTAACCAAATAAAAGATAATAATCCAGCGATAACACTTTGTATTAATAACAAGAGTTTTATTCAAACACGATCTGAAAAATGTATTTCTCGCGCGGAAAATTACTCCCATCCATTCTCAAGATGAAAAGGATCATAAAAATAATAATCTCCATAAAAGTATGGATGTACTCGTAGTGCGGCGTTCCGGCGATGGAAACAAAACGTTCGACTAAAAGCCCCCGCTTTAATTTCATCACCATAACTCAACCGTGTAAAGATACGGTTTTTCACGGAGACGCGGATAAAAAGAAGGCGGGTATATTCGAAACAATAATGTAGGTACGAGTGCGATTGTAGTTGCTTTCACAATGGAGACATGCGGGCGGGGACGCCGCAGACGCAAAGTGAAATCGGTCCTTTCAAAACATTTCGCTCTGCTTGAAAAATAAACCGTGGAGCACTATTCAACTACCCGCTGTGTGCCCGTGGAAAGTGTCTACGATAAAGGGCCTGGCGGAAAACTCTTCCTGTGTAACTATAGGACGGTTCGAAACCTGAGTAAAAGTGATGGGTGCGTTTTGTTGATTATACTTTTGTGGAAAAGCGCATCGTCATCAATAATAGCCAAAATCACAATTATTTTTTGGTTACGTATCCAAAGGATGTCAAACGGACCATATAACTAGGCCTACACTTCTGATCTATGCTACCTTTTAACGATCTTTTGAACCGTAATAGATGGCCAGTTAATTTTTTTACAGAGCATGAAATATTACTGCGAATTACGTAAGACTAGCTTGCTAGCTAGTTATTCATTTATATTCATTTATATATATAAATATGATATGGAGAGAGGGAGCTATAAGAGTGATAGGATTGTTCATATTATTATGAACAACATTTACTACGGAACCAACCCTGAAATCGTAAAAAAAAACTGCTGTTTCATAGTAAAATGTCATCCATAGGTACTCAACGAAATGAAAAAAGAACAGCTGATTTCTTTCGAGTTATCAGGGATTGCTCCATAAAAGAATTTGTTAATAACGATGAACACATAGTGACCTTCTTTCAGCATTGTACCACCGTTTCGTGTGGACTTCTATATCATTATTTTTAACAGTAATATTAGAGAATATGATCTATTATGGATGGTTTGGTAAGTGTTATTGTATTATGTGAGTTTAAAATTTTAATTAGTAGGTATAATTACCTCCCTTATAAGGCGGCAATTTTAGTACTCCAAAAGTAATCTGAATGCTATAAAATACTCTATAAACTTCTCATTCAATATTTTTACTCTATGAAAAAGCACGTAAAATAAAGATTTTAAAAAACTTCTCGTCGTTAAATCGAGACAAAATGCATTTTAGTATTTTACCTCTAACCATAGAAATTGAATAAACAATAATATATACATCATATTAGTTAAGTCCAACAGACCTACCTGTACTCATAAAGGACATTGGTAAACATTATATTCTATATTTGCCGAAACCTTTTTATAATAAAAACACTCGATAACTCTCCAACTTGAAGCAACGACACGCGTATGAAATTGCATTTAGCCAATAGCAAGTATTCATCGTCCGTCATATTATTTGTCAGCCGCGTCACCGGCACGCGTGCGAGCGACGCGTATTCGCATATCCAATTACACATTCGCAATATTTTCTATGCGATGACGCCTGAAACGCAATCAATCTACGCGATGTACCCTGGCTGGGCTGTTATGTAACTTGCGACTTGCGATAATTATCCTTTCTCGAGGCCTCTCCTGCATAAATGTTATTACGGTAGAAATCTCATCCGGTAGTATAAAGCAAATAAAATAGTGAATGAAATCAGGCTCAGTCAGAAATTAGTGCCACCAACGACCTGCTTCAGTTTCAACATTTTTTCATGGCTTCAGCGGTATTCCACAACGACCTACCTAGTAACAAAAACAGTCACAAACTTTCAGTCAGTCAAGTCAACATCAAATTGACTTTTTTGACAGCGACGATCACGAATAGCGTAATAGGCATGCCGAGGCCCTGTAGACCTGCTATCGTGGTTGAGACGCTACTTGTGATATTTGCGATTTGTGACAAGCTAATCGTTGGTATATTGATAAACGCTAGCGACACTTACCGCAATAACGGTAGGTACCTACCTATTAAAAATAGTCGTGTAAATATCACAAGTTCAGGTCAGATTTCTGACAATCGCTATTATACCAGCGACGATCGCAAGTCGCAAATTACATGATTACAATGCGGGGTGGCGACGCCAACGTGTAAAACGATCCAACAACGTTTGTTGATTGGTGTGGCTGGCAGTGGAACTGCTCGACGTATGTCAAATCTTTGGGAATAAAAAAAAAACATTTATGTCTGTGGGAAAACCTTTGATTATGTATATGTCCATAATCAAGGGAAAACATGATTCTAGGTTAGGAGATACGAGTGGACCGTTGTATCATGTAGAACATAAGTATGTTTTGAGAATAAAATTTAGTTAGCTTATCAGAAATAATAACAATAATTGAGTTCGAAATATTTTTTCAGTTTTTTTTTCCAGAGACAAACAGCAAAAGTTTTCCTGTGTCACAGTCCAAGTGAAGGAAATGAAGTCACGATCAATAATTTAGCATCAATTTGAAACTGCGAAAAAAAATACATACAGACGAACATATAACCATACTCGTTTTTGGAAGTCGGTAAAAAATTAGTGATTTTTCTGCAGCTCTAAGAACAAAGTTCTGCAGCCACCGATAGATGGCACTGACGAAACATGGTTTTAATTTTTTGCATTTGTTCAATGAAACCTAATACAAGAGGAGACATTTTATAACACGGCTAGGCAAGGCACACTTATGTATCTACTAATTTCTGTTGGGTTGTGGAAAAACAAGTACTTTGTTAGCAAACGAGAACCAAAAAATACTATAGGTACTATGAAATAAAATAGCACAAAAACATGACAAACAGTGTCAGACTGATATTGTCTGTCTGTGAGAATAAGCAAGTTTTTTTATTGACCTTTCTTCGTATGTGGTTTTGCAAAATCTTCATAAATATTCATGTTTCGTCAGCGCCATTAATCGCATTTTTATGAAAAAATAAATTTATTACCTTTTGGAAAACCTCCCATTGACACCACGTAAATAATCAGTCCTTGGACTGTGTTATTTTTTTAATATTCTACGTCACAACCTGTTTTTCGATTCTTTATAATTTAGTTAGTTTTAATTGGGTGATAAATTCAGATAAATTATTGCTTGACCATGACTTACTTTGCCTGTCTTTGATTGCATTTGACGATATCTTCTATGGACACTGGCTAAATGGACAATATGCCTAAAGCACAAAATGTGAATTATTTTTATCTAGCTAGATCAACAGCATATCTAGATACTTTTTTTAATAAAACGATATCATCAATCAATCTACCGTTAACAAAATTGTTTCGATGTATTTAGCAGATAAACGTTTGCTCGATTAGATAAAAGCAGATCGAATGCAGTTCGAAGCGGTAAGCGCTAGGAGAGGCTTTACAAGCCAACTTAGTGTTGTAGGTACTCAGCTCACTCGTCTTTTATGTGGTACCTTTTATCTACAATTCAACCCCATTCACACCATTATTAAAAAAAAAAGATTGCTCAGTAAAAAGAATACAATATGTACGTAATTGATTTTACCTACTTGTCAACAAGACAGCCTCTTCCTATTTTTGCCGATAAAAAAAGACAAAGATTTGTATCTCTCATTATTTGTGACCATTCACAACAAATCCAATCATAATAATGATGACTATTTTGCATTATAGTTGTAAAGGATCTGAATGGACGCAGCTATACTTCGTTAGATAGGAAAACGTGGAAAAGCTAAAAAATTACTGGTGCAACAGCGTTCTTTAAAAAAATTAAAACCTGACAACGGTACACCTGAACACAAATGATGTACCAAACCTCACTTTATTTCAAATGACTTACTCATGACTTATTATTTTTTCCTCGCGGTTTTATCAATTAAATCAGCATCCACAGCTTTCCTTATCCCACCGCAGGATATAGACCTCTCTCTTGCTATGCCATCTGTCTTAGTCCTGTGCTAATTAAGTCTAGGGGCCTTGTGGCTAACTCTTAACGCGGGCTCGAATTTGCGCGCTGCACTGAAACAGCAAATTCACGTGAACGAGAACCTTATATAGATAACGGTTTGCGGTCGCGGAACTTTTCTCATCACCTAAACTGAATTGCTTAAAACGGGTAGCCGTAAGGCTCCGGTCTTTTTCAAGGTGAGTAAGCGCCCGCGACATCGTCTCACTATGCACTGGGGAAAAGGTCAGTTGGGAAAATTAAATTAAAGCTTACCTAGTTTAAAATTTGTGTAAGACTGTGTTGCACATTGTAAGCACTAATCAGAAAATATTTATGCTTTGTTATCTCTGCGTACCCAAGATACAGGCTCAGCCTAGTTTTGGGACAATTTCCGTATTTTCTTTTCCATTTATGTACGTCTATTATGAATTTTATGTGCTATTTCTCTGGAAATATAATTATGATATTACTTTTTTTAGTCTTACATTTACATGCCGCCATCTTGTACTAATATTGTGTGTTATCCGAACTTAGACACATCATTTATGTAAATCATTTGAGACGTAAACGTCTGTAGGTGAGGCGAACATTGGTAAACCTTAAATACAATACTCAAGTTTTTGCTTTGCGTCGTCGGGTAAAATTATAGACACGACTCTAATTACGCCTTGACCCTTTAAAGAGGTTATATATTTAACTATCAGTCAGTAACTATCAATGCATCGACTAATGAAATAATTAATTGATATTTAAAAAAAATAACACCCTTTAATGGGACAAACGAATTAAATATTGCATTGTCATCGGTTCTTGATAAATGGTGCGAAATTTTCAAATTTCAATTTAATTCGACGTTTTGAAGTAGTTGAAAATCAAGTTCAAAGATTGCGTTACATACATATACAAAGCTAATAAAAGCGTGTTAAAATGATGCTTTTTAATTCCATAGTTCTTTTCTAGTTCAAACCCACATGTCGGGTTTCAACCAATGACAGCTCTGTATTTCCTCGTGATTATCATTCATTGAACATGAACCTAACAACACCTGGCACTTTAAAGTCAGCAGAAGCCGTTCCTATAGGAGATATAATACAGAAACAAGCAAACACATGTATACCCGAAAAACATTACCCTGCTTCTGGGCAGTCGGCTAAAAAGGAACAGACTATACGATCTATAGTCACAGTGAATCATAAAATCGTTTCCGCTTCATAGTTTGTTTCATTTAATAAAGTTTTTGTCACACTGCAAGTAAAATAAGGGTGTGTATGCATTCACTTGCAAGATCTTATTTAATTTATTCAAAGAGTTTTGTCACTCTGCCACCATATCGCCCAGTAAGGCATTGGAAAACTATTTAAAAAATACACACAACTTATCATTGTAGGCCCAATACTTCCAGCATCCGATCCCCGTAAATTCATACAGAATTTTAGCATCTTGGATTTGCGACAGGCTAGCAACTCCGACATCTGGAATTTCATCATCATTTTCATCATTTCAGTCTAGCATTAGCCTATCTAGCAGCCATCACTACTGGGAATCAGGCTTTCTCTCAGAGAGAGAGAGAGAGAGGCTTTATATATTTACCTTGTTGGCCCAGTGCTTGTTGGGTAATCTAATATTACATTATATTTTTGAACTTTTGAGGTTCTTGGACATACCGGTTTCTTCACGATATTTTTCCTTCACTCTTTTTAAGCGATGGCATCGAAATAACACATAATTTGTTTAAGTACCTACCAAATAAGTCATTGGTGCAGGGCCGAGGATCGAACCGGATGCCGTGAGATTGTAAAGCGCACATAATTATGTTATATACCACTAGGCCACCATCACTCTATCTGGTATTTTAATTCAATTAAAACATTGTTTTATCTACGCATCGCTGCAAACAATTTATGTGTAAATTGTCCTCAAAACGCTTCACTTAATGCAAGTGGGAGATGACTTACACTTTATCAAATATTTAAACTTACTACTATAGCTAATCCACGGATTTTTGGGGATATCAAGAACTCGCAAAACTTATTTTATGATTATGCTGAGTGTTAAATATTAGACACCCTATTTATTTACCCAGCAAAAATTCTTCTGCCAAGTCCAGAGCAAACGTATTACTTCGTTGGATGCCATCCAAAGTAGGTAACGAAACTTGCGCCTTTCTTAAGCGATATGTGATTATTTATATTTGTTTCCTACTGGAATATTAAGGTGGTTAAATGGAGAAATATTTGGGCTTTTAGTCAGTGTAATATAATGTTAGCTACATTATACGTGAGCGCACTAAAAGTTTCTGGAAAAATATTATAAATGGTCAAAAATTAATTTATTATTACTCAATATATTTTCCGTTAGCTTAAATGCACTTTTTCATACGAATAAACCAAAACATTTATGCCACTCTTCTATGATGACCTCGGAAACATGTTTTACATTCTCTTTGACAGCTTCTTCTGATGATGAAAATCTTTGACGGCCTTCAAAAATTTTTGAAAAAAAAATAGTCACAATATTTCGAGTCGGGACTGTATGTAGGATGGCTCATAAGATCAACGTTTTTTTTACCTTCAATAATATTTTTTTCTTAATATCAGCTGTTTCTGGTCAATCTCTCAGTTTTGACCCTGTATACCGCTACTGTTCTCGATCATCATCATCATCATCATCAGCCTGCATCCGTCCACTGCTGGACATAGGCCTCTCCTAATGCACGCCACTGAACTCGGTCGGCAGTTTTTTGCATCCAGTTTTTACCCGCCGTTTTACGCAGGTCGTCACTCCACCTGGCCGCAGGGTGTCCTACACTACGTTTACCTAAACGTGGTCTCCACTCCAGAACTCGTCTACCCCATCGGTTATCGGTTCTTCGGGCAATGTGGCCGGCCCACTGCCACTTCAGCTTACTAATCCTTTGAGCTATGTCGGTAACTTTGGTTCTATGTCGAATCACTTCGTTCCGAATTTTATCCCGTATAGAAACTCCGAGCATAGCTCTCTCCATAGCTCGCTGAGCGACTTTAAACTTGTGGACCAACTTAACCGTGAGTGTCCACGTCTCGGCACCGTAGGTCATAACGGGTAGGACACACTGGTTAAAGACCTTTGTCTTGAGACACTGTGGTATGGACGACGTGAAGACCTGACGAAGCTTACCAAATGCTGCCCACCCAAGCTGAATCCTTCTATTGGCTTCTTTCTCGAAGTTGTTCTTACCTAACTGCAGAGTTTGTCCTAGGTATGCGTACTCTTGAACAACTTCGAGGTGAACGCCATTAACTACTATCGGCCCCGGGTCTATTTGACTATTGAGCATGATCTTTGTCTTGTCTATGTTCATTCCGAGGCCGATGCGTCTAGAAGCGTCAGCCAGGCCAGACAGCATGTCTTGCAGGTCCTGCAGCGACTCAGCCATTAGGACTATATCGTCAGCAAACCGTAAGTGTGAGAGACATTCGCCGTTTACATTAATGCCCTTACCTTTCCAGTCCAGAGTCTTAAACATATCTTCCAGGACACTCGTGAACAGCTTCGGGGATATTACATCTCCCTGTCTCACTCCCCTGCGCAATTGGATATGCTTAGACTGCTGATTCTGTACTTGGACACTCATAGTTGCGGCATCGTAAATACATCTCAACACCTCGATGTACCGACAGTCAACTTGGCAACGCTGCAGAGACTCCAGAACAGCCCAGGTTTCGACTGAGTCAAAGGCTTTCTCATAGTCCACGAACGCAAGACACAGGGGTTGGTTATACTCTTCGGTCTTCTGTATAACCTGCCTCACTGTGTGTATGTGGTCTATGGTGCCAAATCCTGAGCGAAACCCGGCCTGCTCCGGGGGCTGAAACTCATCAAGTCTTCCAGCGAGGCGATTTAGGATGACCCTCGAGAACAACTTATAAACGTGGCTCAGAAGTGAGATGGGGCGGTAGTTCTTAAGGAGTGTTTTGTCTCCTTTCTTGAAGAACAAGACTACCACACTTCTGCTCCACGCCTCTGGAGTGCTCCCGCTGTTCAAAACGGTACCAAATAACTTCCGAAGCTCAAGGAGTACGGGCTTACCCCCTGCCTTCAATAGCTCCGAAGTTATACCGTCTTCACCTGGGGCTTTTCCGTTTTTAAGTTGTCTGAGGGCCAACTCGATTTCGCCGAAACTGACGTCCGGCAACTCGTCAGTGTAGTGGCGGGCTAGTTTTGCACGAGAATCCTCTGCGCTGGGTTTAGGTCGTGGGGCGTGGGAAGCGTACAATCGGCCGTAGAAGTCTTCAATCTCCGAGAGCACCTCCGGCTTTGAGACGACAGTGTTGCCATTTGAGGTTTTGAGCTTTGTCAGATGGGCCCTACTAAGTTGTTTGGCAAAGACTTTGGACCCCCGATTCTGTTCAATAGCCTCTTCAATTCGGCGTGTGTTTGAACGTCGGAGGTCACGCCGTACAAACTTAGAGACCCTCCGATTGAGCTCCCGCAGCTCTGATGCTGGGGCATCCTGCTTACCTCGCCTTAGATCTATAAGCCGGAGGGTCTCATCGGAGAGTTTAGACTTCGTACCTGTACGCTGCGCTTTACAAAACTTCGCACCCTCCTCCCTGAGGATTCTTGCTATATGTTGGAGTCCCTCATCCACGTCATTTGAGGTTTCCAAAACAGCGAATCTATTTTCAAGTTTGAGCTGAAATGTGTCGGATCCCACTACAGTTTGGATCAGATTAGGTCGGAGCGTAGAATTCATCAGACGACATCTTTCAAGCTTACAGTTGATATTCAAAGAGCCCCGTACAAGCCTATGATCGCTTCCGGTATAAAACCTGTTAAGCACTGAGACATCTCTGAATATATGCTTCTTGTCTGTCATGATGAAATCAATCTCGTTTTTGGTTACCTTGTCTGAGCTTTTCCAAGTCCACTTTCGGTGAGGCTTTTTCTTAAAGAACGAATTCATTAAGAAGAACCCCTCCTTTGCCATGAAGTTAACTAGGATATGACCCCTGTCATTCCTGCTTCCAAACCCATGTGGACCGACTTTTGATTCGCTGCGAGCCTGTACTCCCACTTTAG
Source organism: Agriopis leucophaearia (assembly GCA_949125355.1). Lineage (NCBI taxonomy): Eukaryota > Metazoa > Arthropoda > Insecta > Lepidoptera > Geometridae > Agriopis > Agriopis leucophaearia. The sequence goes on from OX421262.1 coordinate 8,921,736, forward strand.
CGTTGAAGTCCCCCATGACAACGTTGTAGTGAGCTCTAGTGGTGTTATGTAGAGCCGAAGATACGTAGTCCAAGGTTTCTTCGTATTCTTCGTCTGTGTATCGGCAACAGGGTGCGTAGACCTGTACAACTTTGAGTGTATACCTCTCAGTCAGTTTCAGTATAAGGTACGCAACCCTTGCCGACACACTGGACATTTCTACAACGTTGTCAGCTAGGGACTTGTTGACGAGGAACCCCACGCCACCTTGGGACTGTTGGTCGCCCTCTCGGTAATAGAATAGGTGGCCAGAATCCAGAGTTACGGTGTCCTCCCCCTGCCTTCGGACTTCACACAGCCCCAGGATGTCCCATCTAATCTTTGACAGCTCGACCTCAAGTGCTACCATCCTATCATCAGTCCTCATCGATCGTCCGTTGTACGAAGCCAGGGTCAGTGGTTTTGATTTTGGGTGGCCTGCGGTAACCCGGGGATTCTTAGCACCCCCCACCCCGCCGTTACCATGGCCGCCACCTTGGCCAGGAATAGCGAGGCTACCGGGAACTAGGGGCCGTTTTTTTGTTGTACTGTGCATTGGAGGTGATGCCCATAATCGCCACGCTGGGCAGACGTGTTGGCGATCGCAGAACGTAGCTTCGCATCAGAAATGCTGCTCCCCATCCCTGATCTGTGGTATTTCAGCTACGTTTGGTTGGAAATGGTTATACCGCCATTTATCGGTTCGCCAGAGCCTCGTTCGTTGTTCAGCAGGATGTACCACGGGCAGGTGAGGTTGACTTAGAGCAAGTGGTGGTTTGTGCTCCCTTACATCCCCATCATCCATCATCCATCATTACTGTTCTCGATGTCTTCGCCCAAAAACGGTAAAAGAAAACATCGTGAGGAAACTGGTGTTTCCAAGATCTTCAAAAGTTCAAAGATATGACATTCACCCACATTGAACTGGGCCAGGTTGGTAGATTGGTGTCTATCCTCTCCCTCTTTCTCTTGCTCATGCTTGTGTCATAGCAGTGGAAGCATGATAGGCTAGTAAATGATGGTGATACCTCTGTTTACTCATTATTTCACATACTGTGAACAACCTTTGAATATGCTTGATCCAAATGTTCAACACGCGTCAAAATCGACGTAATCGCTGCAATCAGTCCCCGTTCATATTGTTTCATACAACTAATGAAATCGTAAATCAACAGCGTGCGTATACAATCGACAGATTTCCTGCAAATATTGTGCATTCCAGCATTACTCGCGGCTCGACGGGCGCCTTGTTAATTAATAGAATTATACTTGATGAACGGCTCCAACAGTGCGCTAATTAAGTATCTGCTGACTTTTTATAGTCTGCACTTGTAAGGTTTATTTAATATCTTCGTAGAATTGAAACGCAGTTCTAAGATATTTGATTTTTGGAAATTTTAAATTGCAGCACTGTGGCAGAATAGAATATATCTAAAGACTAAACAGCACTGGAAGGAGGAGTGCTTAGGACTTAGGACCAAACAAGTTGTCAAGCTACTGGTTATAAAACAAAACGTCTGCGGACTCCGTATACAAACTGTCAAATGCCCTTGCCAAGCATGCCAGCGCTAAGCTAGACAGTACGGTTTCGGCATAAAGCAAGCATTAAGTTTGTAATAAATAGGTTAAAAATCTAATCACGTATCACTGTATTTCAAAATAATTAAGTAGGCAACTGGCTACCCTCCCAATCCTGTAGATTCAACAAAACGACCGCAAAGCCAATTCTACATGCAGGCTAAAATCAACTGCTCTTGTACCCGATTAAGCTAATGGATTTATTTATATCGGGCTCTCCACACACGGGCTTGTCGGCGTCCGGTATGGCCCGGTACTACATCAAAAACGGTGCACTCAAACTAATTGCATCTGCTATTGATACGGGCCTAGGCCGCCTATAGCGATCTAGGTACTCTTCCATATGGTTTATAGGTAAGAGTTAGTGAATAACCTATGAAACGTCTGCAATAACCTTGGTAAATTCGTAAACTTTAATATGAGTTGTTATTTTATGGTACTAAATGAAAATCATTTAAAAAAATACCTTCTCTTGCATTAGCAAATAAAGTGGTTATATGGTTTTCAGTTAGTAAAATGTGAACTGAAATCTACCTACTCCGATTTATGTGTCGAAAATTCCTACATATAATAGTTAGTGAATACAACCTATGAAACATCTGCTTTAACTAAAACACCTTGGTAGATTCGTAAACCTTGTTATGAGCTGTTCTTTTGCAGTATTAAATGCATATAATTGACATTACCTACCATTTGTTTTACCTTCTCTTGCACAAGCAATTAAAATGGTCAGATGGTTTTTAGGTAGAAGAATGTGCACTGAACTCTACCTACTGTATGTATTGAGAATTCGTAGAGGTGCTAGAAAAATGTTCTACATTAGCTAAGTAATTAAATTTATTCAATTAGCTCGGGCGAAAAACAATTACACTAATGATAGATAATAATAATATTATAATATACTTATTTATAAAATGTAAATACCTATCAGGTTAAATTATAAATGTTCTAGTCTACTTACAAGTATGTTTAATTTTGAGAATAAATAAAATCGATCCACGTGAAGATTCAGAGGTCGAAAGATCACTATTCGAGCAAGCTAATAATCACAAGACTTTGAAAAAACAAGTTCACGATCCTAGAATTCATTCTACTGTAATCATCTGACACCACGTGGGTCGTTTCCATGCCTATAGAAACATAAAAGGTCTTTCAAACGTGGTTCAATTTGTACCTGCTCCAGAAATTACTTAGTTAATGCTTATTCAACAACCTATAAAAACAAAGAGGCGCTCGCGACACAAGAAGGGTCAGAAAACGCTATTGTATATTAATGTGAGCGGGCCATTCTCTCGCTAGTTTTGGCAAAGATGCAATTTCATTTGAATATTGTGCAAGTTCACTGTAATAGCTGTGGAAATGTTTATACTCTTTTAAAAATTTTAGTTTTAGTTGTGTTCTTCTATCTACCCAACAACAACACTGAAAGTAGCAATTTTACTAACTTTATGGCTCGTTATCCTGCGATTAAACTCTGCTACAACATTATTTTGTTGATCAAAGTTTTCCTCTATCCAACATCTTATTTACAACAACTTTGACCAGTCAAGTGACAATAAGCAGTGAGAAAAATGGAGATTAATTTTTCGGAAAATCTTGCTTTACTATTTTTAGGGTGCGGAACCCTACACTACAAATAACCATTACAAGGTCGTTCAATCCATCTTTTTGTCTATCAGACTGTCCGGCCGTCCTATCTTTTTTTACAAACAAAAGTTCTATCAAATGTGGTTCCATTTGTACCTGCTCCTCCTGAAATTATTTAGTGAATGCTAATTCAACAACCCATAAAAACCTATAAGAACATTCCAACTTTTATAGTTATTAAGATAAGTGCATAAAACTTTGCACAATTACATATTTAGATGTATTTCACAATTTTAAACGTATAAAATATAATTATAATTATGCATTTTAAATGTAAATGGTGTTTTTTGCATTTTAAGTGCTCTGATAAATCTAAAGGGGGATGAAAAAAAATTTTTGCTACACTCTCTCGTTGATAAGGCATTTTAGAATGAAGGTAAGATTTCATATTATATTTTTTATCAAGTGTGCGAAAAATAGACCGTCAAAGTGGCAAAAAGTGGGAAAGTATAATATAACGTGGTGAACCTGTCTTTTTATTTAACAGATTCGTCAAAGAAATAGTTGTGAAGTAAAATAATATAAAATACACGCGATAAAATCCATTAAAGGTGTTTAATTTCATTCATGACAATGCTTACTGCGTAAGTTTACATCATCCGAGGTAATGCAATACCAAATATGCTCGTACTTTGAGTTGACTTGTAGATCCTGTTGGTGTTTTAATAGAGCCAAATGTTAATTGATATTGAACGCTGGCATGTAATAAGGCGGTCGTACGTCTACGCGACGATTAAAAGGAAATTTTAGGGAGTTCTTGGCGAAGACGGTGGATGTCTCTCATTCCGCGTGTAAGTGCGCGCTCGTCACCGTGGCGCTCGATTTATGCGCGCAGTATTACACGCCATTCGACACTCTCAAGACGTGGAAGTAAGAAGGTCGAACAAAAGGACGTGTTCAAAAAAGTCTTATCCGTCAGCAAAGAAAACCTTCTACGTGAAATATGTTGTAGAGTTTCTTGTGCGAGCCTTTCGGCCTAACGAGCGTGACCCAACGAAAGTGTCTAGTAAATATCTACACTCTCTAACTATCACTCTCTTGATCTGTCTTGAGGGATACCTCAAGATAGATTGAAAAATCAGTTTGATTGGTGGCTGTAAACTCCCACCCTGCTCACAGCCGCTATTATAATAATAAAAATTGTAAAGGCGGCCTTATAGCGATCCGTCGATGATTGGCGACCCATCGATGAGTGGCAACACTGAGAACCCCGGTTCCATGTGGTTAAATGAAGCTCCAATCCATGCCTTAACCAGCCGTCTGGGGGTAGAAACAACAAGAGCAAAAAAACTTATCTTCAGGGTGAAAGTGTTAAAGGTATAAAGACGCGAGTAACGTTCAGCGAAAATGCAGCACACCTCTCTACATCCTAAGCCACCACGCTAAAATACCATATATACGCAGTGATATAGTAACCGTGTTAATTCGAGACTTTGATTCGAGTTCCAGTGATAGCTGTAGCAAAATACTAAGAAGGTAGACTGTTTTGTCTGCACCTAACTTTGAACTTTTTTGCCAACTACCCGCATTCTCAACTGCGTTTTTTATATTATTCTATTGGGTTGTGTCGTGTTTTTACGTGTCGGTACATTCAAAGCGCGTTCGTAGTATGGTCCGGTGTAGTGTAAGTACAGAGTTCTGAAATCTTTGACAGCAATTAAAATTAGCAACCATAATAATTTACGTCAAACAATATTTATTGCCATGTTGTAACGTCAACTATTTTACGTGCTTTTTATTTTTGCCTTGTTAGTATGGGTCAAGTTTTGCTACTTAATTTTAAAACAGTTATCCCAACTGATTGACCTGAAAATTTGCATACACGTTTAGTTTGGATGACAATGCATGTTTTAATAAATGATGTCTTTCTAAATCCAATATGGTGGACTCCCAAAGATGGCCGATCGGTTATTTTTTATGCACCGCCAGATTTGAGTAACAAATGAAAGGGTTTGCTGAGAAGAATAATATAAATAAATTGACGTCAGACTAAATTCAATATGGCGGATGCTCCAAGACGGTGGTATTTTTTTTATATACCATCATGATATGGGTATCAAAAAGGCTTGATTAAATTTTTATTTTTTTTTATTTGAATTAATTAATTATTTATTGATTTATCACACCTGTGTGTGGTTTTCAAGTTATGTACCTGGCTTTAGAGTACAGGTTTAAATAATATCTGCCATATCCTCAAATTCCAATTTTTACCTTAATGGTACCCTCTAGGATGATTGTGCCGCTTCTCTAATTGTTTCTTGCAACGCGACTATATTAAGCAGTCAGACGCCGCCAACTTTATGACTCTTTGAACGAGTCGTTAACTTGTCGAATCAATTCTTCACCCTAGAGCACAGCCGTAAAACTGGATACAACAAACCTCGCATATAATTCCCCATTTAAATCAGAGTATAAAAACTAAACTCCAAATAAAATGTATTTACCTCCGAAATTAAACGCAAAAATTAAGCAGTTAATTATTCAAGAATTCAGAAGAATTTTAATTAAAATAGGACACAGGAATTCATAAAAATGTTTAACTTATAACGAACTGGCCGCGCAGGTTTTGGACGATTCATAATTTATATTCATAAAATACACAATAAAACTTCCATTAAATTATATAAAGTAAGCTTGAATGGCTGACCGCACAAAGCAAAAGCAAGCAAATTCCATACGAGAGCATACGATTCTCTAACTCTAATTGTAGTGGTGCAAAGCATGGTTGCGGGCTATTCATATTAGTACCTTTTTTCCGGTTGCAAAAACTTTTTACTTGCTTGTTATCCAACTAGAATAAAATTACTAGAACATACTGTTATTACAATCCAATATTAAGCAAAAATACTTAGAATTATTCTAAGCAAAAACTCGAGTTAGATTCGTTTGCGTAGATAAGAGAAGGATTCCGCTTTGAGAGACGCATTCCAAGTATGAAAACATTTTCCTTTTTAGCTTTTATTCGGGGTCATGAGGGAGTAGGAATTAATAAAAACAGGCCGGGGAAGTTCATAAAGAAAAATGTCACTGCAGTGCAAAGTAATGCTTTCTCGTTTTAAAGGAACGGACGAATAAGTATATACAAAACCTTGCCAACAAATGTAAAATAGGATCATTTTAAATATGCCTATTTTCGTGTGATTTTTTTACACGCCCTTTTGTTATAAAACGATTTGGTTTTCAGTAACACAATACTACATACTTAATATAATTTCAAAAAACTTAAAAGTTTAGTCAGATTAATTACATATTATACAATATGCCCAAGTAAATTAACCAAATAAAATGTATATGTCGGCGCAAGACCAATAAACTTATAAATAATAACGTCGAATTTAATAATGTCTATTAAAATTATGACTAGAAAAGTCTGAACTCTCATTAATGTAAGTTATTTTTCTTATAACTATGGAGAAACAAAATGTAATAAAATGGTTTGTTGCCTTTCCAGACAGCAAACAATGACTCGAGAATATTTAATCTTTAGTTAAATGTCCAGTTAACTATTGCTAAATTCATGTCTTCATTTATAAACGTGAGGTTAAGTCAGATTAGTGGTAATATTAAAAAACAGTTGATTTGATGTTTAATTCAATAGGGAAACATGGCGCCTAGTTTCAATTGTTTAAATGTATTAGCTAAACCAATAATTGATTGGATGATAATAAGAACTAGGCTCTATAAATAGTTAAGATTAATTATCGATCCATTTCCCACACGGGAAGCACTAGCATTCAAATAAAAAAAGAGTCAAAATCGGTTCATCCAGTCTAAAGTTTGGAGGTAGCAAAAACTTTAAAAAAACCAGTCGAATTGAGTCCCTCCTTTTTGGAAGTCGGTTAAAAACAGTTGGACACAAAGACCGTTGGAGTTCTTGAAATAAACTATTGGAAATTTAAGGCTTTAAAATCTCAACCCAAAAGTTAAAGTAACGTTTCGAATTTACGCATCCATTAGACTCTGTGTCGGTATTTTGCTAATATATGAATACATTAAAACAACTTTGAGGAAACAGTTTTCTAAATTAAAATCTCTCGCTGGCGAATTAAAAGCTGGGAAGTTTTCAGCTTACTTTAGGTATAATGATATTAAATTGTTGATTTATACACAACTTGGCTGTGAGTTATAGCTTTTTTGCACTGAATTTAAATTAACAATCACTGCTTATCTATTATCACAAGTAACTGGGTAACTTTAATTAAGTACAATATATACATTTTCATTTCTCATTCTCTTAAAGTGCTTGTTTATGCCCGGTGTATGCGGACTAAAACTTAATATTATGCTCTATTTTTATTAAACAAGCTAATGGGTCGCCTGATGGTTAGCGATAACCGTCACCTACGAATACTTGTAACACCCCGGGCATCACAGATACGGTGACAGCATTTAAAGACTCTATTAACGGCCCTTTTGAAAAACTCTATGCTTTAGCTATTCGAAAATGCCGCCGAAGAGAGCTCATTTCACAAAATGTAGGCGTGGGGCAGAAAAGATCGGATAAAACGCTCATCTAGTTCATTAGTCTGCTTTTTGTGCACTAGTTCATTATTTTAATTGTTTAAAGTGGATTAGTTAGTAATATATTTCATATAATTATGAAGTTTACCTAGGTCTTTAATAATACCCATAAATCGGAGTATAAGTCGACCAAGACATAACATTTGTAGGATAAAAAGAGGTCTTAGCGCCAATGTGAAGAAAACATGTCGCCTCATTGAATAGTTGCGGTTGCAAATATTACAATGATAATCTAACCAAACAGCGTTAAGCATTACCATAAATAGACGGATAGGTAACAAAAACATTTTCAAATTTTCGTTCACTACGGTTAGTTTATAAGACCGCCGGCGGGATGGTAGCGTGCCGTATCTATCATCAGCGTCGCTTCAACGCAAACACCGCGTTAGTACCGCTCATTTTATTAGGGGCCGTGGCCGTAATAACTGTTGCATAACCTGTAGTCATGATATGTATACTGCAACCAGTATCTAAGTTTTGGCTGAATGCGTGATCCGTGCGAAGGTAAAGCTGTGCTCACCGGTAATAACACAGTACCCCGTTTGCACATATGTACATATTCAACACTTTTGAAGATAACAAATCTCTGAGTAAAAAAACAAAACAAGTTACACTCAAGTATCACATTAAAAACTGACTTCAAAAATATATGAAAAATATATGTTTGTGGGTTGCCCTCGATTTCCCTGGGATCCCATCATCAGATCCTGACTTGGTGACGATTGGACCAAATTGGAAGTATACCCTACCGAACAAAACTTTTTTTTTTATTGGTCAACAGTTGGGCGAGTAATAGGTGAACATACATTTAAAAAAACATTTGAACGTAGAATTGTCCTCCTTTTTTGAAATCGGTTAAAAACCGAACCGAACCAAACCAACCTTTATGAAGCAATGTTCGTGTTTATATAGGATAGGATAAAGGAGGATCGAAAAACTCGATTTCTTTTTATTTTCGATCTCTTACGCCCAAATAAAACATAATTATTAACATACATTGTTTTTTTTAATTCCCCGATAAAAGAGCTAATAATCTTTACACAGCTGTTTCTTTTTTAACGCAACATTATCGATCAAGTCTCCTTTCAAACAAACAACAGATCGGTTCAGCCGTTTTGGAGCTACGATAGATAGATAGATTTATCACTTTTGTTCACTGTTTTACACTGTGACGTACCTATTTAATAACAACTATAAGATAATCTGTGGTTGTGGTCTCGTCGACGAAACGCGGATCTTTGCACACCTACTGAAGTGAGTAATGGACGGAATGAAGTCAGATTTTTCCTAGATAAGGATTCTGAATTTTGGAGAAACCCCCTGACACGGCTTAAATGAGAAACTGCTAAATAAAAAAAGATAGCTCAAACGATATTTGTTACCCATATAGACGTAATACATCACTGAACTATGAACATGATATTGTGTATTAATAACATAAAAGCATACTATTATTATAGCTTGTATAATACAGTTAATATTTAGGTCTCGTCAGTTCACAAAAAAATATACATTTCATTAGAATAATTCAAAATTCATGTACTCGCGGACCAATATAAATGTCATTTCGTACAAATTTTATAACCTACCTATTAGTTAAATTATATAAAAATTATATAATAATATACCTATTATAGATAATTAAATTATGGATTTAATATTTGTACGTTGCAACACTCATTGTGTCATGGCTCATGTCTAACAGTCACTAAAAAGAAAATATAAAAAACAAAACCCCGCGAACGATAGGTACATTATGTGCCAATAATTTAATGATATGTAAGATCAGGAAGTGCAGTCAAATATATTCATTCATCCCCATTTTCTTTAATATATCATCATCATTGTTAAGATTACTTCACCTACCCCAGAGACCATTTTTTACTTGGAGAAATCTATCGGCACCTCATTTTTCAAAACCGAACCAGGTGTTTACGCAATAGGTGTGAGAACATACAAACATACAGTTATAAATACAACACCTTCATTTTTGCTTTGCGTCGTCGGGTAAAAAGCATAAATGTTGAGAAAAGTGGATTTTATACATCACTAGGTCCTAAGACAGTTTTTTTTAATGCGAATAATTCCGCGTTTGACCACCAACTTGCCTCTTGGTAAGCGACGATGTGGTCGAATATGAAGCACGCAGACTTGGAAGATACCTATTCACTCTCACCTTGAAAAGGCCCAAATTATAACTCTCAGGAAAAAGAAGCTAAAAGGAAGCCGGCAGGTTGTTCCAATCCTTGGCTGTAAGTTTTAGAAACGTAAAATCGAAACGTTTGATACGTATCTAAGGAAAGTCCAAGACCAGTAGAAATCGCATTAATTCACTCGATCTTTCTTGCCTCACACGCAAAATGTGGAATGAGCTACCTTCCGCGGTGTTTCCGAGAAGCTACAACATGGGATTCTTCAAAAGGCGAGTTAATAGAGTCTTAAAGGGTCGGCAACGTATTTGTGATACCTCTGGTGTTACAAGTATCCATAGGCAGGCGCTGATCCACCGTTGTGGGCACGATGGGCATGCCCACAACCCTAAAACGTGACTTATGACGTCACACTTTTACGGTCTATTTAGATCGATAGGCTTATAATATCCAATGCCGTAAAAAAAACAATGAATCGTGCGTGATTTGGAACGTAGATTATACGTAGCAAAGTACCTACTTCTTCTTCTTACTTTTTTGGAATAGGTATGTTCATAGACGCTATGCCGCCACGTCACATTTTTGACATCATTATTTATTTATCTGTTTCATTTTGGAACCTGAATGCTTGTATTGAAAGAAAGAGATGAATTTCGCTGGATGACTCGCACTTGCCCGATATTCGGGTGGCTGTGACCACAACCTTTTTTGAAGGCTGAATCCACGCCTGTCCATAGGCGACGGTGACTGCTTACCATCAGGCAGCCTATCTGCTTGTTTGCCACCTATAGCATTTTTTTATGGGAAAATTAATTTTCTTCATTATTTGTTTTTCGCGAATTTTGCCGATAGTTTAATACTTATCCTGCTATTCGGGCCGGAGAAAAATCCAACAAATCAAAATCATACAAATAGGTCAAGCCGTTCTTGAGTTATAAATGGCGTAACTAACCCGATTTTGCTTTAAATATATAGATAGATAATGTAATGGCATTATAAAACTGCGATCAGGCAAGTTACGAAGCTTGTGCCTTCGCATCCAGCTCGAAACACCTAATTTTTTGACGCATCGTCCCCCTGTGCGTACACCTTTTTTCTTTGTTTCACATTCCTTGTTAAGAGTAGGGTTGTTTCTTTGTTTTACTAAACCTCGACTTAAGTGTTGTTTACAAAAGTTTTGTGAAAACTTTACTTAACTCTGTTAGTTTTGGTAGTGGCTAGACCCAGTTTGATTATATTGAGTTTGTTTTGATTATCTAGCTTTACACATAACTTAGAGAAGGGTTGAATACATTTTAACTTGCATTGTCTCAATAATCTATAAGTTGTTTTAGGTACACGGTATCCTACAAGAATCTAATTTTTATTTTTTGGGATAAAATTAACCCCATCTATTAATCTAGAGTAAAAATTACCTTCTTACTAAAGTACATCCAAATCTGTTCAGCTGCTACAGTGTTAAAACGAAAAAACATACTCATGCACATACAATCCTTGGCATAATATAATAGTTCTATGATTATTTACGAGATATTTAGTGCGGTACGGTTGTGGAAGGAGTAATAGTTTAAAACTGTGTTTGGTATATTTATAATAGTAAAGTAAAGTAAATAAAGTTAAGTAAATATTTATTTCTGAAACGTTTCTACATTATCCCATCTGCGGAGGTAAACATTAATTGTCTTAACATATTATGTTTAATTGACTTAACAGCGGGTCCCAAACTCGGCTAGGCTATAATGTTATGTATAATGTTAGTATGATTTAATTTTGCAACTTACCAAGTCTTTCTTAGTCCTTATATTTGCGCGATCGAAAATATATCCGTCACGCTTACTTCCATGATATCTCGAATAATGAAAACAGTGACCGAAACAACGTCGTTGAAAAAGAAGAGGTTCAGAAATCCGTTTCAGAGCCCTAGTGAAAGATACCTTTGTACAAAATGAAAATGTATCTGTATATTCATAAATTGATGTCCATGTACTGTTAGAGAAGGTATCAGTTAATCAGCAATTATCCAGCGGTTAAACCACGTTCGGGTATACCGTTCAACCCTGGATAGGCGATTGCGATCGAGAGAGCGTGGTGGAAATGAGAACGGTCGGCCGGGGACCGCCGCAGATAAAAACTTTCACTTTTTCCGACAACCCTCGGCGGCGACATTCGCGCTGACAATAACGCCGGCTGCGGCCGCCTTTATTACGTTATTGTTTGCGTAATTGTGATAAACAAGTTTCGTCATAAATGTGCGACTTAGCTAACAAACCAAGCTGTGACGTCAGAGCAAGAACCACTACCACATGAATTTTCTTGTTACCGACATATTGTGAGATCACCTCAATATGACTGCCATTACGCGCAAAATTAAACAAAACTAGGCGTAAATAATTTAAAAACAAGAAAAGGAAAAAACAACCATAAAAAGTATACCATATCTCCGATTCACATCCAAAACTAACACCGTAGCATAAACAACGTTCTCAGGAAATCGTATTATCATGTCGCAAGAGAAATCGCCCAATTTACCCGTAACACGATTATTCCCCTACAACACTCTTAACGTGACAAATACAGCTTTAGTGCCCACTACCCACTAGCTCACGGTCACAGCAATTTTATTTACGGTCCGGAGCAATATCTGAAGAAGGCAGGCGAGTATACTAATATCAAATGCGCAATGGATGACAGAGAATATGTTCCAGACACTTTTGAAACTTATTAGCCATATCTACACTAATGTTATAAGAAATGTTTTACTGATAAAAAGCTACACTACTCCTGATCAACTGGCCTATGTTAAGTTCATACTTCATGATTTTATAAAAGACTTCACGCGGGTGAATCATTTATAAAATCATCGTATAAATAGAAAAAAACCTCTTGATAAAAGAGCTGATAATCATCAAATGGGTGAACAGATTTTCTTGAGTCACAGAAAGATGGTTCAGCCGTTTGCTAGCTACGATGTCACAGACAGACACACATGTAATAACGTAAAAATTATAACACCCTTCTATTTAGGTCAGGACATAAAATATATATATTTTACTTGAGACATCAGAATCACATCTTTCATGACAAGCTCATCATGTTAACTTTATCATATCATTAGTCAAGAAATTCAGTCATTAAACACATTACAAATTCATCGGCATTCATCCCCCACTACTTCCGAAATAACTTTGTACGGCCAAAATCTGAATCAAATTGTATACTATAAAGTAAGTCTTGCTTTGTTGATTGAAATTCCATCAGTTGAGAGTAGCGATACCTGGAATCCACTCCAGTAATCAATCTCATTCTCTTTGAATTATTAATTCTGTCGTCGTGATAATCGTAATCCTGCAAGAGACAATCTAGTTCGGCAGAGCAGCACAAGCGGCGCAAATATGCTAACCTCAGCAGTGGATACACATTTGAGCCGTTTGAGGTTGAGACGACTTGGACCCTTGAGGACGAGAGCTCACCTTATTTTGAAAAATCTTTCAGAGCGCCATAATGCAACGCATGACCAAAATGCTGGTTAATGCAAAGAATGAGCAAAATGCTGGCGTGTTTCTGGCTCAACGCATAAGAACTTATAATGGGCTTGAGCATTTGGATTATCTTAAGACCTTTAACGGTCTAAGGGCAGTCTTATACTGTGTTTGTAATGTTAGTGTCAGCTTGTATTTTGCTAAGTTAACTTCGTTAAAAAAGTACCTATAGCTCCTATCCTGTTGGTGTCCAGATAAATATATAGCGTCAGATAATATAACTAGCGTACTGATTGCACATTTCCAGTGGAGCAGGCATGTGGGCTGTGCCGATAGCCACCCGATAGAATAATATGACGGGAGCGCGACCGGCCCGCCGGCACGTAGGCAATAAGCCGCCGGCAGCAAGCCAGGGCCCGGAAAAATAAGATTGCACTTGGACGACTTGAACCGCGCGTGCTACATATGCCACGGGCTACCGGTTACATACTTCTACTACATGTGGTGTAAACATAGTGGAAAGTGTAATTAGGTAACTGTTGTATTTAAGTTTACTTGTGAAACTATCTAGAGAGTTTAAGAAATACAGTGTGCTAAACACATTATATTTAAATTAAAACCTTAAAAAATAATCTTTGGAAAAAAAAGTTTTTTTTTAATTTTTGACACATCAGAATAACATTGTGCAATAACATTAAACGTAGAAGTCCCTACGTTTGTGTGGAAGCACCGTAAATGGTAACTATGTACATACAAATGAATTTCGTAGAGCGTTCGTAGCGTTATCGTAGCATATTTGCTACATCTCCGTAGCCCCATAGCGCATCAAAAATTCAACCATAAAAAAATGTCTGAAGCCAAGAACTCAACAAGAGAAACAGAACTGAGTCGAACTTCCACCATTTTAGTCGAGCTCGTGGGCAATGTGCCGTTTAACGTGTAACATATTCAAAAAGAAAACGTCCCGCTGAGGCGCGCCTTGTTTCATTTTACGATCTTATCGAAATAATCCGATCTGGCTTGTTATTTACTGCCGCTTTCCCTCGATTCCTGCTCTCACAAAACGAAGTAACACCCGCAAATGATTATAACCTTTAATCCCGGGGCGTTCGTCTTCAAATCCCGTGTTTTAAACATTGGGAATAACTCCTTACATTCTTGATTTCATCTCGGTAGCCGAGTCCCGAGTGCCTAAGAAATGTTTGAGCATTGTACAACTTATACCAGCAAAAATATAACTCATTTTGGCGAAACATTTTTTGTTACATATAATACAATGGAAAAATAAAATTTCGTCGTCGTACCTCAGAGATTGAGAGGAAAAATCTAGGTGTTTTATTTCACATGAGGTTGCGGTAGTGAAGTCAGACGCTATCACAATAAACACTTTGCGGTCGCGGCGGGCGCGTAAATTATTCAAAGACCAAAGGTTTGTGACACGTCTTGGAATAGATACTGCCAATATCCTGCACAGTTGCTTTAGATAATGTTTCGAAACCAAAAATAAATAAGAATATACTCCTGGTGAAACTAAACTCATGTTTGGAGAATTTACTTATGGTGTTATTTTATAAAATACTAGCCGCACGTCCCGGCTTCGCACGGGTGGAGATATATTTTCTAAACATTTTGGGATAAACGTAGAGAAATATAGACTGTTACTCAAGGATAATGCAGCATTCTAATGGAGAGATAATATTTAAATCAGTCCAGTAGTTTGTGAGTTAATTCGTTACATACATACAAAAATACAAATATTTCCTCTTTACAATATTTGTGTAGATTAACTGCATACCACGGTTTCACCCTCGTCGACAATTCCTCAGAAAACGTATTTTTTTTTTCGAGATAAAGGATACTCTTCTGTGTAATGTTACTTTCTGGCCCTCCAACTATCTCTACGCTGAATTGGTTTCTTCTAAGCAAGCGAGCTCGATCGTAGACCGCATCATCGCGGAGGCATTACTGGTTTAAAATTCAGTCGGGACATTTGACTCATACTAACAAGCTTGTAAATAAACTATTAATAACAAGCTTTTTCGTAATGTTCTCATAAAACCCTTTCATTTGATACACATACCACGATGGTAGATAAGAACATTTTGTCCGCCATCTTTGGACGTCCGCTATATTAAGTATATCATCTAGGATCAAAGTGCTTGGACAAATCTAACGAACCCAGACTCGACGGGGTTACGTCGTTTCGTTTAGGAGTTCCTATGACCACCTTCTGTCTCCATCATCAGACCAGTTTGATGGTGCCATAACATTTCATTGTAACCAAACTTTCATAAGTATGTCAAATTTCAGCTCAATCGGTTGAGGATAACTGGTCTAAGATTGAGTTGCAAGATTTGTCCCACACATACGAACGTTCATAGTACATACTAACAGAGCAAGTTGAATAAAAGCTTGTAAGAATGAATTCACCTCGATGCGGTGCTCTGCGCTGCTGCTACATCAAAAGTAAAGGCAAACGAACCAACAAACTCACTTTTGTATTTTGTATGATTTATTATTTTTCATCATTACACATACTTACCTAAATAGGTAACCTATCATCAAATACCAATACCCATTCACAGAACTATACTAAGCCAAAAGAAGCTTATTGTACACATAATTATCAACTTTTACTAATTGGGTTCAACCTCAGATCAGACAAACGAGAGAGATATGGTAAGGTGGGCGCAAACGCATCACGTCTAAAACAGGCTAGATGCCCTTCGAACTCACCCTGCAGACAACCTTGTAGGTACACTATTTCCTTAGAAATAAAGAAAGATAAAGGTTTATTTGTCACCAACTACGTTCAGAAAAATATTATTATAAGGAAAAGGTGATAAGATAAAGTCACAAATAGGACTCAACTCAGCATAATGCCGGCAGTTAACTAGGCTTTTAGGTCATTGGTATAGCTGCAAGTTTCTTAGCGTGTGGCAAAATTAAGTAAGCATGTCGTACTTACGGTGTTTCTGTTAATATGTTTAACGGTATAGTGAAAGTTAGTGAAATACGGAGACATTTGAAAACGAACAATAATTGTAGTAAGACGTTGGCACGTTTCCTTTCTTTTCTTTCACTTTTAAACAACTATAAATAAATCGAACCCACTGTAACAATACTATCTAACATTTATTTACTAACGAAAAAACGAAAACACATATCCGTGTTACAAGTTCATTTTCACCAGGATTTGCATAAAAGTTCGTGGTCAGAAAGAGTAACAATTGCAGCTGCTTCTAGGGCACAAAGAACTGAAATTAATGTGAAAAATTCAATATGACTGTAGACTCTATGCCACTACACGGTTAGTACCGTAAGCATAAACGAAAACAGGGATAAACACTGTTAACTTTAAACTATACCTATCTATCTACATTACAGAAAAATAATGCACTCAATCCAAAACACTAAAAACTCACAACTTTCACCAAACTATTCCAAAAGGTTTTTTCCCTTATATAAACTCCATTAGATATTGTATACAATACTTAGTACTAGTGAAATCCCGCGATTACGAAAATAAGATAACTCTAATTTTAAGCATTGTTTTTCTATTGATAATTATTTTTAAACTCATCTCATGGCAAAGTATCAATTCCACTGTTTGTGGTACCTTACTGATTATGCAGCTTGGTTTCTTATTGTTCTCCATTACAAATTAAACCTCGTAATTGCTAATGTTAATGAACTAAATAAATTTAACTTTAACAACTGTACAAGCTTAAATACTGTCTACACTTCTACTAAACAATGAGCGTGAAAAAGAATGAAGTGAAAATTCTCTGCATTGTCATTCCGTCTGCGCAGAGCTGGTAATGAGCTAAGTTCGCGGTAACGCCTCGTAACTTACATACCAATCGGGAACCGGACCTTCGCCTGTTCGCCATTGGTAATCATGCGACAAACAAGGAACTTCTGATAATGTTTTTCATGATTTAAAGTTTTTGGTTCGAAACTTTTTGGGTATTTTATATTATTGAAGCCGAAAGATAAAATATCTACCTTTTTATCCAGAAGCTGTGAAATTACTTACCTGCGTCTGTCTTTCCGAAAAGTTATAATCCGAGGTGGATCATAAACAATGTCAATATGTATTTCTTAGGCAAGCGACATGTTCGCCAACATCATTAAATTGCTTCATGAGATTGTGATCAAACGCATGCCTAGTATAGTTACTGTTGTAAATAAATCTGTAGTAAAACCAGCTTTTATTTAAATGCTCTAATAGGAAGAAAATACTAGTCCCCTAGTAGGATCCAATCCTGAGTGCAGCAACCATGTCAAGGTAAAACTTAAAACCGGCTATCATAATACACAAAATTTCGTATTTGTGCTGTTAACCGTTGTAGAATTCCTTTATCTGGAGCTAATGTTGGATGTCGATTCAGGTCAAGCTTACCATAAAAATGCATTGTCATCGGAACTGACCCAACGTGTAAAAATTCAATTCCGTAGGATAAGAGGAAGTGGTTCTGATTCAGCTTGCCAGATTTGTCCTAAACAAACAAACATTTATAATCTTTGAAAGTTGAATAAAAGCTTGTAAAAAACACGAACGTCATAATTATATAAATACGGACCAAATTGAGAAGCTTCCTCTTTTTTTAAGTTGGTTAGAAATGTCTGTATACAGGATAACACGGTACGGTGATACTTTTCCGATTAGACGTTATTGTGTAATTTATTATGTGACCAAAAATATCAGCTATTTCCATTGACTGCCCCGGTGGCTCAGTTGGTAGTGAACCTACCTTCTGCGCTTAGGAGCGTGGGATCGATTCCCATCTAGAGCAAACATTTATGTGATGAACATATGTGCTTGTTCTATATCTGGGTGTTAATATCTATTTAAGTGTGTATGTACGTATATCAGTCTCTGGCGGCCATACTCGTATTACAAACTTTGCTTAGTTTGGTCAGCTTACCGTGTGTGCAAAAATGTCCAAGATATATTTATTTATTTATTTATAGTTTTGTATTACTTACACAATATATAACGCAAAGACTGTTTCATACATTTCGTTGAGTGTGAATGACATATTTCTATGGAACAGTAGTTTTTTTTTCTAATGTTTTAGGGTTGATCCTATTGTAAAAGTTGTATATATTGATGACCATATTTCTTTTTAGTACCCCCATTCTTTGTTTTGTTCTTTCTGACTGCCCCGGTGGCTCAGTTGGTAGTGAACCTAACTTCTGTGCTTGGGGGCGTGGGTTCGATTCCCATCTAGAACAAACATTTGTGTGATGAACATTTGTGTATGTTCTATGCTGGGTGTTAATATCTATTTAAGTATGCGTTTAAAAATATATATGTATGTATATCAGTCTCTGGCAGCCATATTACAAGCTTTGCTTAGTTTGGGGTCAGATGACCATGTGTGCAAAAATGTTACATTTTTTTTTTTTTTTTTATTGCAAAGAACTCGAAAAATATCGAACACATCTTTCGATTTAAGTAAAATAAAAGGAAATATCCAAAAAAATCCCCGGCCAAAACTGTAAACCATTAAATTCATGATCATATTTTTTCTTGTCCACTGTTAGGAAAAGATCTCCAGGGAGGCAAGAAATTCAGCAAAAAATAACCTAGGATCTGAATTAGATCTTAGTGTTCTTATATTACAGGTTATTAGTGTACTACTTTTCTTATATTACAGATTTTTGTGAAGCTTTCCAGATTTAACCAAAATAAATGTATTAATCTAGAAATATCCATTCTAGGTATATTGTATTAATTTTGGAATCTATTAGACATTTAAAGGAGATCATAAACAGTGATAGAGATGACAGAATATAAAAAATCTAAAACTTAATTGACTCTACTCTTATATCTACTTAGGGAATGGCTCACCACATTCTAGTCTTGAGGATGGGCAGAGACGCAGTTTCTTCTGACGCCTGGCCGCGGAGTTCGTAAATGGAATTTGCAAGTAATTTCACCCCCGCCCTAGCCTGTCTCACCCCGACCGCCCTGGCTTGCTCTCTTGTCTCCGCGTGTCGCTTCCATTACAAATTGTGTTGGAATAAAAATATGGTCCGATATGTATAGAGCAGTTCAAACGTTCCAAAAAAGCAATTGTTAGCTAACCACTTTTTGTATTGTTGTGTTAATAGCGCTCGAAACTAATATTATCAAAGGTGTGTAGATTACCAGCAGTGCTCAAGGCGTAACTCGGTTTTCTACGGTAATCCTGATTGTTTTCAGAGTAAAAAGATTATTTGATTGCACATTTTAAAGAGATGCCCTTAAACTCATAATTAATAAAAATCGCAAAAACTAAAATAAGCTAATTTTTTTCTCCTGTTTACGGCATGTTTTCCACCGACTTCTAAAAAGATTGTTTTATGTGTATGTTACGTGAAATATAAAATGAACACATAGGCAGAACTCATTCTTTACTCCACGGGAATAAAATCTTATAACTTACTAAAACTAAAAGCGCTCAACAGTGTTCCGCCCACTCTATACAGATCCCTGAGCCCACGGAAAGAAGTGGGCGTGTAATAGGAAATGTTCCGCATATTGACTCCGGCGACGTTCCGAGATCTCTAAACAATGACATGCGGCACTGAGTTAAACCGGTAAACCATAGAGAACAGGGGGACAGTTTTTTTATTCAAAACATTGCACACTTCGTAAACTATGAACTATTCACAGAACATGTCCTTTCGTCATTTAACGTGATGTGGTGTTAATAAGATGTGTCTTTTTACGCTGTACTAGTTTTTTTGCCCGCGACTTCGTACGCGTAGATTTTCATATAAACCTTCAATCCTTTTTTCTTTACTTAATCCGGCCCTTGCGCAAAATAACATAGCCTATACTTCAATCTGGTCATAGCTAAGCATATTCGTGAAAACAGCATTTAAATCCGTCTGCATTTTCTTCCAGGGGTTTAGGAGATGTGCGTGAACAAACAAACAAAAATTCTAAAAACTGTCCTAACATGTTTAGCTGCTTATTTTATGTCGCCCTGTGTGAAGTATTGATAGAAGCATAAAAGTAAAAACACCGTCAACAGTTTTCAAATCAAAAAGATAATGTGACCACAGTGCAGAGCATGTTTTGAAGTATTATTTTTGTCTAAACCATAAAAAGTATATCATGTCATGTCGGGATGATACATTTCTGAAATTTGACTGTCCAGCTTCGCTCGTTCGAATTTTTCTATGACCATCCAATTTCTGAACTATGAATACGACCACAAGTTTATGGCTTTGGCCACTGAACCCTGATATATGCTTGACTTGACACGCTCTTGGCTAGTTATTTCTTATTTCGCGTGCATTTGTATGTATACCCTTCGACCAAAATAAAATGAATGGACGGGCCCAGTAGAAGAGCATTTTTGAAGATTACAAAATGAGCGCCAGCTCTCATTTCGTTTCAGTCGGTCTCTAGCCGTGGGAAGTGCAACACAAGATTATTGTTACATGATAACGAAACATCTGACAAAAATATGCCTTCGTGTGCTTTCCGGAAGTGTAAAAACACAACAAAAACACAAAATAAAAGTTCAGGTGTCACTTTTCACACGTGAGTATTTATTCTTCATTATATTTTGTCATAAAATGTAAATTAATTTCATCAAACATCGCTAATTAGTCCCCATTTTGTTTTATTCCATCGTTGCGGGATAGAAATATACACATATACTTAGTGAGACAAGGAAAGCATCACTATGTTCGACAATCTTCACCGCACATCGGACATGCCGAACTTGAGGCGAATGTACCGACAGCAAACTAATTTCGCAAACTACTATTTTTTTTTTGTTTTTTTCCTAATAGTCGAGGGTGGTGTTTATTTCCTACCAATTACATAAATGTTTATTTGAATATAATTTATTGTAGGTACACATAAATAATGCCCGATGAACTAGTTTTTCTCATGAGGAGGTAAAAAGCATTATTGTATTACACCCCCTTTTTTTTATTTTTGACACCTCGTTTGAGCTTCATAAGTTTCATAACCAGCAAAGATGTATTTATTCTGTACTGATTGAAATAAGCTACAGGTCAGTGAACTTAAGTTGTCGTTGGAAGGTTCATTCGATCGGAAATAAATTGACGAATAGCAGCAATTCCCATACGCACCGCATGCCTAACGCGCGTCGGGCACTTTTCTCTTACGCCGACAAGCGGTCCGTAACACACTTGGAGGGTTAAGTTATAATAAGTTTTGCGTAAATTATTCCTCAGCTGACATGTATAGGCACATCCGGTAGATTTTAAACAATTTATTTGTGCTTACCCCTGTACCCATCCCTCTAAAATAACAGAATAATAATAATATTACCAACTTATTTACCAACATGTCTTTCCCCCCTACGCTTATTACACCTTCTTTAGTAAAAGATGTTTTTCAAGTAGCGAAGTAAACACTGATTTATTAGTCACGTGACCAGTCACGTCCATCCACGGCGAGACGCAGTGAATAAGCGATCGGTTTTGCTAACGCTACTCAACATGTCTAGCCGCCTGGTGCCTGTGAATGTCAAACGGTTCAAGAGCAATAGACAAACACAGGTGTTCTCTTTTACTCACGTAGTTATTATATTAGCTATCTATTTTTTGCAACAAATTTACTGTACATGGTTACAATTAGGTATTGCAGTATATGTCCGACGGTTTTGACTTGTTTTTACTGTGAAAGTTTAATGGTTATGGCATGTCCATTTACTTTATATTTGTCGAAGTGTATACCTTGATTAAAAAGCCATGAAATAGAACTACTCTATTTATCTGTTAAAATATCACAGTAAAATTCATTCTTTATTCTTATTGCAAATATACACTTTCTTCTTCTAGAAGCTAAGTTTATATACCCTGCATAAAGGGTGCAGCAATGACTTATGTAGTGGCTGGTCACAAAACCAACCAACAGACAGAAGTAATTTTACCAAAAAAAACATACTTATTGTGGTTACTTAATTATATATGAGATCATACAAAACTTATGACGCTACTTTCTTAACTATTTATAGATCGATATTTATTTTCTAATTATAATTTTCTAAATTTTACCGTCGAAAAAATCTTTTATCTCGTAATAACATTTTTGGTTTAGAAACTTACGAAGTTGGTTCTGGAAAAGTGCTATTACGCGGGACTAAATTAAAATACGATGTGGTATATTTTGTGTTTTAAATGCTAACATAGAATAAAATCTCCGTATGGGTATTATATTCTCTTGGGAATAAAATAAATTGGATTGAATCACCAAAGAGGTTGTAAGGCCTATGTTTTTATAACATCCTTGATCTACACGTTCATTCATCTAAGAAGGTTAAGGAACCTTCTTTAAATTTAAACTGATTATCTGCTCAGAGAGATATTCTGCTCAGTGCTCAGAGGATCAGTTGACTCCTTGCATCTGCACAATTTATTGTGCACTTTGTTTGTGCCAGATAAACCCGGGGTTCCGGCTAATAGGCGTGGAAAATTGTCCAAGTTTTTCCACGTGGCTCACAGCCGCACCGTGGCGCGCTCCATGTCTCCGCTGATTCGCGCCCGCCGCCACTTCAATGCACTCCTTGCTACCAACACTGATTGTGATATTATTTGTGACAGTTGGAAAAATGTAATGAAAGTTTTTTTGACTTATTGTGAAAATTTAACTGATCAATGGGACAGGGGCAAAAAAGCCGATGACTATAATGACAATTTGTATGACATACTAATTTTATGTTGACATATTTTTACAGCAATTTGTTGTATTTATTATATTAGTAATTTTATAATATTATTCCTATTTTTACTAGGAAATCTATTTTAGTTTAACAGTATGTGAGATAAATGTTAGTGGAATTTGTCCGTTTTTATTCTCAATAAAATAATTTGAATTTGAATTTGAATTTGAATCTGAATGACAGTTGACAGTTTCAAATTTTTAATGGCTATGTCAATAACATTCTCTTTGCTTTGAACTTTGAACCTCCTTGCTTGAGGCTATGTGACGATCCTCATATTACGTTTCGGGTAACGAAGAAAATAATCATTGATTGTTTAATTTCTTTTATGTAATAATAAAGAATTAAAATAAATGATATCACATAGCCTATGTTTTAATCTGGTAATTTCTAAGCATATTCGTGAAAACCGCATTGAAATCCGTCCAGTGGTTTAGGAGATGTGCGCGGACAAACAAACAAACAAACAGACAAAAATTCTAAAAACTGTCCTATCGTGTTCAGCTGCTTATTTTAAGATGCCCTGTGTGATTTATTTTTTGTTATCTCGCAATTACAGATTTTTTTATCTCTACGTTTTTATTATATGTATAGAAGATAGATTATAACAGTAGACAAATATGACTAATTATTTCAGAACACAAATCTAATGCAGGTTGTGTTCATTTACTACTTACAGTAGCGCTTTTTAACCACTTTGAGGAGGGATATCATTTTGGTCTCTTTTAAGTTTCCGTAGTACTACAAGCCTTATAAAGCCTTATAACATCATTCTGTTCGTTCATCTGTATGTCTGTATCGTCTATCCGTCCTAATTTTATAGAACCTATGTGATGTTTCAGATCAAAAATATATATTCAAAACACTTGCTTCTCAGTTCTTATCATGTAAACACGCGCCATGAAAGTTAACTTAAAATTCATAGAGTCAAATGGTTACGAACAAAAGTTAAGCCACTTCAAATTGGAAGATTGCCCAAGTATAACACTCAAAGTTGACAGACAAGTTCAGGTATGTGAGAAGGTGTCTAGCTCAGTAAGCGAACTTAGCCGGTTAATCTACTTGATTAAAGAGCTGACGATGTGCAACGGAGATAATTAGATTCGTCTGCTAGTAAAAACATTCAGGGATCTGGTTTTGATGTAGCTTTGAAGTCATGCTATTTGTCTCGACTGATTAAACGTTAGATCGATTGTTTTTTTTTTTGCTTTTTTCTAGGGGCTGTGTTTTTTTCAAATAGCTTGGCACTTGACACTTGCAGATAATAAATATAAAAAAAATATGGATTAATGCAACAAATGCCCTTTTGTAGATATATAGATAGATACCTATTAGTAAAATTGTTCGATATGTACCTAAAACAATCGGTAATCGGTAATTACATTACATTCTACTTCACTATAATAACTCTAACTCTAAGGAAAAAAGGTAGTGTACCGATTTTCAACTTGAGGGTGGTGGCTAGCCCAGTAACATAAAATACCCTACCACCATGCCATAAATCAAATCAAATCATTTATTAGCAGCTAGAATACATTATAGTTTCCCTTCGATGTTTTTCGTCATCAGCAGCTCAAACTCATTGTTGGGATTTGAACCCACGCATGCAGCGTGGAAATTGAACGCGTTAACCACTGAGCTATCATCGAAAACTATTTCTTTTTACATGAAAAGAGATCTATAGTCTATTAAATGTAAGTTGATTGAAATGAAGTATGTCAAAATATTCGATTAGTGCTGGGACAATTCGGACCAAATCGAGAATAATGTGTCTTTATTTATCGACTGGAAGTGTCTTGCACGAATAATATTTTTAAACCAATCTATATTTCTGTTGTAGTACTATTATGATGAGACTTTAGGATAATGAAATAAAACAGAAAGAGCAAGTATTTTTTTTTGTAATATAAATAAATCTATTGTTTAATCTAATGGTGTACATTCCAAATCAGTGTCATCATCATCATCAGCGTTAGAGTCACTTGAGAAATCCTGCAGATTAATAATAAATGCTATTCAATCAATAGTCAGTCTAGTATGCTATTCTAGTAGTCAGTCTTTGGATAAAGATGCTTCGTTCCGTAAAATTTACTAAGACAGTTGCTAGTAATTCGATATTATTATACTATAGAATATAAAAGAAATCTAGGTTTACAAAAAAATGTACATTATCTGTACGAGTTTTGTATTTCGATAGTACGCAGAGGAAATTCTGAAAAAACAAAAAAATATATACTATTTAATTCACACAGCAAAATAAAACGATCGATTTTACGTTTTATCGATTTACCACGTCCCTAATTTTTTTGTCAAGTTGACGTAACCTTGTTATGACAGAATGGAAAAATATGGCTATTGTATTGTGATAATCCACACTAAATGCAGTTCCGTTTTAAAATTCAAATATACTTTTACTATTTATATGTACAGCACTTGTAGTTCATAATAGTTTAAGACGCAGAAAACCAGTGATCTTTGTGTTACAAGTAAATGCAATTCGCCAGACGTTATTACAAAGACATGCCCTGAAATGTCGTCAGCTGTCGTTTCAATCAAGCTTCATTTAAAGGACTATAGATTGATAGATCGTTTTTTTGGTCGAACGTCATCGCCGTGTCACCATTGAAAAAAATTTTTCCGGTTATATTTTTCTATTTAAATCCATTTATCATAGCTAATTGACCAGTTTTCCTAGTAAATAGCTATCATTTAATTTTTAGTTTCATTTCTAGTATAATTAGTATCATTGTAGTTATATATCTTGATTTTTGTCAGTAGCCCCTTTTCTAACACTTTAATATGATTGACGAAGAGCCTCCTGATCCTGGCGGTGG
This sequence comes from Agriopis leucophaearia, assembly GCA_949125355.1. NCBI lineage: Eukaryota > Metazoa > Arthropoda > Insecta > Lepidoptera > Geometridae > Agriopis > Agriopis leucophaearia. Next base: position 8,947,664 of record OX421262.1, read on the forward strand.
AATAATGGCGTCCGATTACAATATTCCTCCCTCTCCTGGTGCATTTACAGCAATATCCACCTCGGAGGATGTCCAAAAAACCCATAAACGCTCTAAGCGTAGAGCTTTGAAACGGGATGTAAGAGCATGTTCTCCCATTGACTCTTCTGGTGAAGAATTTAAAATTGCTGATGACGTAATTCTTACTTCAGGACAAAACACACCCCCAAATTTTTTTTCGACTGTGAGCAGTGAGCTTCCCCTTGCCACTCTTCCAACCCCCGTATCTGCGTCTCTGCCCTTAGGTCAGAAGACAATTGCTTCAACAAGTTCCTCCTCATTTTTGCCCCCGGGCCAAAAAATCGCTCCAACTCCGGTTGCACGTCAGTACTATGTTTCATCCGATCGTGGGCCGTATGTTATTCACGTACAAAAAATCGCGGTTGTATCTTCTGATAGCACTTCTTTGCACCCTGTTACTTTCGGGCGATTCCTTTTTGAGCGCTCGAGAGAATTTGTAGGCATTGTTGATGGATCAATTAAAAGCGTGGGCCGAAATAGAATCTCGCTGTGTTTCCACTCATTTAAGGCCGCTAATGCCTTCATAGACTCGAGCTCCCTCGCTAATAAGGGGTATAAAGCGTTTATTCCCTCATATAATGTAACTCGTCTGGGTCTGGTACGGGGCATCCCCGTCGATTTATCCGACGAAGAAATAATAAAGGAAGTACGGGTGCCCCAAGAGTGCGGCCCGATAATCAAAGTTCGTAGATTGAACTTCAAATTGGTGATTGATGGGTCAGTGTCATGGAAACCTTCTCAAACGGTTGTTTTAACTTTTGATGGCCAACTCCTACCCCCAAGAGTTTTTTTGTGCTATAACTCTTTTCAAGTGGAGCAGTACGTTTTACCTACTATCCAGTGTTTTTCTTGTTGTAGGTACGGACATACCAAGATCCAATGCAGGTCGAAGCCAGTATGCTTCAAATGCTCTTTAGCCCACACTGCAGACTCGTGCAATGTAGATGCGGAGGGCGCCAAATGTGTTTGGTGCCGTGGTAGTCACTTCGCAACCAATAAAATCTGCCCCGAAATGTCTCGCCAGATTTCTATTAAAAAAACAATGTCGCAAAATGTTTTATCATACGCAGAGGCATCGAAACTTCACCCCTCATCAAGAATTACTTATGCAGAAGTGACTTCTTCTTCTTTGGCACCTTCTCCTCCTTTTCCCTCTCAGCTTTCGGGTTCAACTAATCACGTTACTGTGGAGCCTGCCAGAGTGCACTACAGGGGTAAAAAAAACAGGCCTGTTGGTTCAACTTCTCCCTCTTCTGGCTATGACCATTTGGCTCACTCAAACATTGTTAGGGGTGACTTTGCGGAAGCCGCTCCTAATGGATGTGCCCTTAACCCTAATAAAACCCCCGAGTCTCCATCTGTTCAATCGGTTATCTCTGAACTTCTCAAACTTTTAAATCTTTTGTCCTCTCTTCTCAACCCTCCCCGTGCTCATCACTCCCCTTCCCATCCTTTACCGTCCAACGCTGCATTTAATTTAAATTCACTCATTTCCCTTCTATCTAATGGATCTCAAGTTCCTTCAATGGAATAGTAGATCACTATATAATAAATTATCTGATCTTATATATTTAGTTAATAAATATAATATTACTGCCTTGTCTATTTCTGAGACATGGTTAAAGTCTGGTTCTCATTTTAGAGTTCCTGGCTTTGATGTCATCAGAAGTGACAGACAAGATGGTTTTGGAGGTGTTGCCCTCCTGATAAAAAATAATATTCCTTTCTCTCCTATTATTATTCCTGTTCATAGTGGTTTTCAAGCAATTGCTGTGCGTGCCAAGAATTATTCTGTTGTCTCACTTTATATTCCTGACCCTTCTAAGTTAATTCTTCGTAAATTAGTTTCGGTTTTGAGTTCCCTACCAAAGCCGCTTTTGGTCCTTGGTGATCTGAATTGTCATCATTCTGTTTGGGGTTGTGGTAAGTCCGATGAATGTGGTGAGTTTTTGTTGGACTCTCTTGATACTCTTAATCTCTGCATTCTTAATGATGGCTCCCCTACTAGAAGGACTCGTCCTCATGAATTTCGCAGTGCTGTTGATCTTTCATTATGTTCTCCTGAGCTTGCTTCTCTTCTGTCGTGGCATGTCCTTCCTTCTTCTCATGGCAGTGATCATTTTCCTATTCTTCTTGAATTTCCTCAACGTAATTCTAGTCGTGTTTCTGTTAATCCTCCTCTTCTAAAATATATTTTAAATTATAATGATTGTCCTAACTGGGAAAAATTTCACGACCTCTCTGTTTCTGTTTCTGCTAATTTACATCCTGTTAATTCTTTTAATATCTCTTCCTCCTCTGATAATCTGGTCCGTATGCTCCATGAGTGTGCTAGCCAATCGTTCCCTGTTAAAAAGCCTTCGTCTGGAAAATTGCCTCCTCCTCCGTGGTGGGATAAGGACTGCAGTAACGCTATTAAAGCCCGTAAGGTGGCTGAAGCTAATTTCCGCCGCTCTATGACTCTAGAGAACTTCTCTGAAGTGAATAGGTCCATTGCTAGTTCTAAGCGCCTTTTCCGCTTGAAGAAGCTGGATAGTTGGAGGGCTTATTGCTCTAGCTTAAGTCCTAGTACTCCTGCTTCAGTTATTTGGTTGAAAATTCGCCGATATAGACGCTCCTGGTGTCCTCCTCTTCGTTGCTGTAGCCCTTCTCAGTCTTGGGCTGAGGCATTTATGGATAAGTTAGCTCCTCAGTATTGTCCACTCCCTTCGGAATTACCCTCCTTAGCTGTTACTTCGTCAAACGATCCCCTAGATCAGCCATTCTCATTAATTGAATTGAAAAATATATTAAAGTCCGTCAAAGATTCTGCTCCTGGTATGGATGGCATACCTTATTCATTTTTCACGAAGGCGAGTGACAGTTTACTTCTCTTTTTCTTATCTTTGGTTAACTCTATTTTTGAGTCTGGTTTTGTTCCCGCTAGTTGGAAATCTCAGTATATTATCCCAATTCTTAAACCCGATAAGGACCCGGAGGATCATAATTCGTATCGTCCTATTGCTCTTTCTTCTGTCCTGGCGAAACTTGCTGAGCGCCTGATCAAGAACCGCCTTGAATGGTTTCTTGAAAGTAAGGGCCTTTTTGCCAAATCTCAGTATGGTTTTAGAAAAGGCAAGAGCACTATGGATAGCCTAAGTGTTTTTACAACTGATATTAGACTTGCCTTTACTCGAAATGAATCAGTTATTGGTGCTTTTCTAGATATTTCTGCCGCTTATGACTCCGTCCAGCTTTCTATTCTCGGAAATAAACTTTCTTTGTTGAAGGTTCCTCCTAAGTTATGTAATTTTGTCATGAATCTTCTAACTGAAAGGTATATTTATCTTCGTTGCAGTGATTCTTCAATTTCTCCTCACAGAATCATTTGGCGTGGTCTTCCTCAGGGGTCTGTTCTTAGTCCTCCTCTATATAATGTGTATACTTTTGATTTAGAGGTATCTATTGGTCTCTGCCGTATTCTTCAATATGCGGATGATATCCTTTTATATACTTCTCACCATAAAATTGACATTGCCAGTCACTGTATTTCTCAATCCCTTCAGTGCTTAAACTCGTGGCTACATTTAAATGGTCTAGATCTTTCACCATCAAAAAGTAACATTGTTCTCTTTTCTCGAAAGCGCAATCCCCCTGAAATAGATATCTTAGTTAAAGGGTCCAGGATTCCAGTTAAGGAGTCAGTGAAATTTCTTGGTCTTATTTTGGACAATAAGCTTAGTGGAAAGTTGCATTGTGATTATATTGCTGATCGGTGTCGGAAAAATATTAACATTCTAAGGTGTTTATCAGGTGTTTGGTGGGGTTCTCATCCTTTTACACTGAAACTTTTGTATAACGCCATTATTCGTAGCATTTTAGATTATGGCTCCTTCTTGCTGGAGCCAGCTAACAAGGGTGGTATCAAGAAACTGGATTTGATTCAATCGAAAGCCCTTCGCATTGTTTCTGGTGCTATGCTATCCTCTCCTATCAATGCACTTCAGGTTGAATGTGTTGATGCTCCCCTTCATCTTCGCCGTCAGTTTCTATCTAATAGGTTTTTTTTTCGCTGTGTGCAGTTTTCTAATCATCCTCTTGTCCCTAAACTTCAGCTTCTCCATAGTTTCTCGTTTTCTTCTCGGTTTTGGCTCCATAAGCAGCTTCCTCTTCTAGTGAAGAGTTTTGTTACCTATAAGTCTTTAAAAGATCCTGTTCTCCGTTCTCATTTGCTTCCTCTTTTCTCGTTTAGTTATGATGTCATTGTCTCTCGTCCAAATGTAATTTTAGACTTTGACATTTGTGCTGGTGACCCCCATGCTGATGAGTATTTCCGTGATCTTCTGCGGAGGGATTGGCATGGGTGGCACTATATCTTTACTGATGCTTCAAAACTCTCCCCTATAGGCTGTGTTGGTTGTGGTATCTTCCATGAACAATTTAACATTGTACAAAAGGTTAAGTTTCCCCCTGAAACCTCAGTTTTTTCGGGTGAGTGTTGGGCGCTCCTTGAATCTATTCGATATATTCTTATTTTCAATCTCCGCCGTTCTCTCGTCTTTACTGACTGTCGGAGTGCCCTTCAGTCTCTTCTTTCAAACCCTTTTTCCCCCAATTCCCACAACTCTATTCTTTTTCTCCTTAAGGAATCCTTATCTATCTGTAATTCCAAAGGTCTAGAAGTTGTTTTTGTTTGGATTCCTGGTCATGCTGGTATCTCTGGAAATGAACGGGCTGACAGAGTGGCAAAGGATGCCGTTGTCTGCGGAGACAAAATTCCCTTCTGTATCTTTCCCCATGATCTTGCATCCCTGCCTAAGTCTCTTTTACTTAAGTCATGGTCATTCTGCTGGCGTGGCTCTGCCAGGTCTAGGGGTTCCACTTATGCGGCTCTCCAGCCCGTAATCCCTCGGAGGCCGTGGTTTGCCAGAATGCACTTTAGTAAAAAAATTACAAGTTGCATAATTCGAATGAGGTTGGGACACTGTTGTGTTCCCACATATTTTAAAAAGTTACGTATCAGGGACTCTTCTTTGTGTGAGTGTGGCCTTGATGACGGCCACCTCAATCATATTTTCTTCTCCTGTCCGCTGCTTGATCACTCAGCTTTTTTTCTTTCTCTTAGTCTTGTAGTTCCTTTTCCAACTTCTATGTCTGTTCTTCTCTCATCAAATGATATTTCCATTTTCCGTATTATAAGTAATTTTCTTTCTGACAATAATGTTAGTGTATAAAGTGCTTTATAGTGTATTTTTGTGTTTGTAAGCATTTATATGTATTGTATTACTTATTTATTTTGTTTTAGGATTGCTGGTCATATATTGTTTTATTTTAAATCGCGTTAGTTTTTTGTTAACGTGACGTTGGCCAAAGTGCCCTAAATGTGGGCGATAGCCATTAAAAAAAAAAAAAAAAAAAAAAAAAAAAAAAAAAAGGACTATAGTTGAAATCTAAGAAGCTTAGTTGTAATAATTTCATTAAAGTGATATTTTGAAATGTTTATCTTAATTATCTGTAGAAAAAACAACAGAATTTAACACACAGCGAATAAAAATCTTAATATAACACATAAGTACTTACCAAAAAATGTGCTTCCAAATATTGCTATTCTTCAAATAATATAATTTTGATAGTTTATAATAATATACATAATTAATTTAACTCGCATAGTTTTCAACTTCCAAAATATTCTGACATTTTTGAGATGCTCCCAACAAAGATAAACAAAATTTTGATTAACTTATACCAAAAAAGGTTAATTTGTAAAATCGCCGCTGATCCTTAGCTAAAGTTGAAATTAGAAAACCGTGATGATCCGAGAAATACCTCCGGGCGAACTTTAGACGAACCCTTTGAAAACTGTAAAACTGATCTAGCCGATCGACGTTATTAGAAAGTGTTTGCCCCAAGTTTGAGTAGATACGCACCCTTGTCAATAAACCAGTAAAGAATTTAAAGTAGTAGGTATGAACGGTCCGTCAACTCCGTCTGTAAATCTGTTCTTTCTAAAGATTCGTTACCAAATATATACAAAAATTAATAATCACACAATTTTATTTTTTTATTTTTACAGGCAAGTGCCTTTATTAAATAAACAAAATACTAGCTAAAACTAACACTAAATAAACAGTTAGACTGTCCATAGACCGTTGAAGATCTAAAGACAATCCAAATGCTCAAACCCACTATCAGTTGGCAGCGTACCCAGCATGCTGGCGGCATTACCACGTTGAATGGCAATGCTTATACGTTGAGCCAGATACACGCCAGCATTTTGGTCACGCGTCGCGTTAATCAGACGCTCTGAAAGATTTTTGAAAATGAGGTGAGCTCCCGGTCCCCAAGGGCCCAATGTCTCGACTCTCTGCTGGCGTGTATCTGGCTCAACGTATAAGCATTGCCATTCACAAAAAATTGTCCGTCTAATATTAACTACTTCACTATTCTACACATAAATAAGAATTCATCGTCAAAATAAAAAGCCATGGGTTACGAAAATACTCACTATGCAGCTAATAATACTGCTCATTATATAACTATTCAGTAACGCATCTCGTAGACTTGCTAACTCAAGAATAATAGAAGTAATAGAACATAAATCATAAAACAAACCCAACCTACATAAAAAAAAATAAAAAATAGACCATTTCGGAAAAACCCTCATAACTTTTAAAAAGATTTTTACCAAACACTGTTTTTAATTATAACGGTTAATTACTACAGTTATATAATTATTAACGAGATATTTCCTATGATAAAGTTGAGGATGGAACTTGCGATATTTCGGTACAGTTACATGCATCATGTCAGTTGTTCACGGAAAGACATCACAACCTTATCACGATAAATATCCCGTTAATAATCATACAACTGTAGATTTTTATCAAATACTGGTTGTTGCCCGCGTAGACAAGTAGTCACATAACTCACACTTCACAAACATAAAAATACACATTTACCCCCTTAATTTGGCCTTTACGCAAAAAAACAATTCTATCGATATAAACGATCATGATGTTTGCGAAAATTGATTATTATTCTTTACAAACTCACGTAAAGCTATTTATCTTTAATGCACACTATTACATACATTTGTCAATAAACAAATTTTTGCTGTTTCAATCAGTTTATTGACAAATGTAAGTAATATGGTGAGTTACTGATTAATAACTGTACATGTATAATGTAAATAACAACCAACAATTTTCGCAAACATCTCACAATAATTACCTGGCCTAGCTACAAAGACAAAAACTGTTTGAAATTTGAATTTCCGCCAAACATGAAACGTATCACCTTAAACTAGATTACATTAAAAAACAGATGGATTTAAATCGGTTCATCCGTTTGGGAGCTACGAAGAACACAGTTATAGGCGAGAAACTTATAACACCCTCCTCTATTTTCGATGGCGGGAGTTTAAAATACTAATACCCGAATGAATTTTCTTATTTTTTGTATCACTTAAAAACACTTTCTACATTTTCAAGAAACTCCATTGATTTCCGTCGTTAGAAAACGCTTATTAAACATTTGTTTACCTGAGAAACCGATTCCCAATAACCTTTCCCCATTCTCTAATACATATTCAATTCCACATTTAAACTGCTTGCGAAAGGATTTCCTAGGGTAAAAGTTTAAATAAGTTTAGGGGAGTTTCTCAGAGCCCTTTTACGAGTGCAAAAGGGCAAAGAAGGCAAATGTTTATTCAAAGATTTTATAGATTGTGTGGAGTAAAAGGGAGACGAGAGTTCATAGATCAGTGAAGAAAGAACGACAAAGTAGGTTTAACTTCAAGTACAGGTAGGCTTGGAAATTGGATCAACTTTTTCTGTAGTTTCTTTTCTGTTTGCATTCGGATGTTTAGGAATATCTATTCGAAAACGTCTTTGAGTTCAAGTTTGAGACAATTTTATTGCTTTAACTATAGTGGAATTGGTGACAATAAAATGGTGATTCCCGTGGTTGCAAAGTCCGGTTGTCCGGTTGTCCGGAGAACCAAGGTATTTTTTTACCGTTGTACTCGTATTGTTGGCGGTTGTCGGGAGAAATATTTTTTTCTTAGTACAATGACCATTCCACAGTTTTTTTAAAAATATGTGTGCCATATTTTATTTACCAGCAATTATAGTTAAAATTGTTTTTTTTTCTGTAATAATAATAAGCACCAGAAACTATAAAATAGTTCTATTTAATTGCATGAATAGGGTTTTGAAACTGATCAATGGACTAATCTTCGTAGTAAGTCAAATTTAATTAATATTTACGAAGTAATCAGAGATAGCACGGACAGATAACACACAAAGTCATGTCTCCCAACTAAGTAAAAAGTCTTAAAACTTTGCGATGCTGCGATCCACACCCAACTTTCTTGACACAAATTACTGCGAGTATAATTTAATCTTCACCAACTTCGTTAATTTTATTTTTCGTTTGAATTAATTTAAAAATTCATGCTGAGTTCTGTGCCTTTATCGAACTTTAGACAACGTGTCTTTCAACACTAGTAATATTAGGTGTCTGGTGTAATTCCATAATCTATCTACATAAATACAAATGACATGCCGTTCGTTGGTCAAAATGAGGAAGGCTGAAATGATTTGGGTAATCATTATTTTTAAATGGTCGTAATAGTTCAAATAAGCGTTTTAGGGAAAGGAAACAAATGCGATTTTTTTTTATCAAAAAGATGGAAAATTTGGGAAAAACTGAAAGTGTTTATTTCTGCGGGATTTTTATATGAACCACATAACTCTATATTACTCATAAGAAAATTATGGGACGTCTGTCAGTAAAAAAAAAAATATATATACTACTAGGCCTAGTGGTTTTTGTTCATGTACTCCTCAGTTTTCATGTACTCGTATACTGCCTGGATAAAAATATCCATGTTTTATGATGCACACTGATTTTATACCAACCATCAGTAGTTTCAGTTAGCCATTTCTTTGTCAAAAAGTATCAAGCTGACAGAAATACATAGGGAGATACAAAGAGGCAGAACAACGTAGGGACAGGAGTTACATTTACGCATTTATAATGTTAAAGTAAAATTGCACCTATATAGAATAGTATCTGAGCTATCAAAAGGATGGACGAGTAAGCTTATTGGGTCCTTTATTTATACACATATCTGAAAACCGTTACATTATGTCACCCAGTTCGTCGAGAGACTACGTCAGCGTTTTACAGTCACATTTCACGCAGCAGTAATGCGAAACAATATCGTAAACGTATCGCTGAGAATCAAAGCCATAAAGTGTACGTCGGTCTTCGATAGCAAATCGGTGAACGTGTCTCAGAGACTGTAAGAAGGCTTTAGGACAAGCGACGTGTAGCAAAGTTTTTATTTCCCCGGGGACACACCGATCGTAGCGCCGCCCAGGTGCTCCCCACATGGAAACCTATATTATTTGTTTGAAGGAAACTTTCTGGTCTCGCGTGAGATAACTAAATTATGTTTGCCTCCCGAATGCCACCTTGTATTCAATGTGTCGCTCGCTGCGATTCGATATGCTCAAATAAACATACCTTCTATTTTTCAAGATTGTATTCCGAATGGAAAATTTTCATAAAACTCGGTTCTTATGCATGCAGAATACGAAAAACCTTCAACTTGAGAAAATGTCAGTTTATATTTAAAATACTCTTCAATTTGCTCGGAAGCTTAATAAATAATATTTAATATCAATGTGTTTTATTTAACATTTCAAATGCGTGGAAAATCAGAATCCGCGTTGGTATTATGGAGCAATAAAAAATATCCGAAGAATCTTGTGTTTTACTGATATTAAATTATACGGTATTAAACAAAAAATGACGAAGTGGACCCGGGTATGCCTAAATGTGCGACCAGAACTACCAGAAGATGGGCACCATCATTTCCTAATTTCATGGTGAAACGCTCTGCGATCCCCAAGCTGACTGCCAAGCGTGGGGATTATGGCAACCCAAATGGCAGGATGTTGTTCAGTGGTGGACGTCTTCTGGCTGATGATGATGATGAAACAAAAGTTGCATTATTTTAAGAAATTGTATTACGTCATATTACACGAGTAAGTATTATCTTTATAAATAAGTACAATATAAAAAATACACGTACATATTATTGTTATTGACGATGTGACTTATTTTCTACGAAAATGCATTGTGTTGATTGCCATAACATTGTCATTGTTTGTTAAATTTTTCGTATTTCCTTCATTATCCCTTCATTATAATTTCGTAGATAAAATACGAAGTTACGACTCATGATTATCTCATTCTCTTAACAAAGCAAAATGCAAAGCAACAAAAGTTAACTACACATTGTTCACGCACTCGTTACAAACTCGAATCGAATTCACTGGATGTTTCGAGAATGTGCCTCGAACTCTGATGAATCTAATTTCTGCGCTGGGCGCAGCGCGCGTTCCTTATGAAAATTATGCTCCATTCGAACGCCTCGAGAAGTTGAGAAGTTGAAATAAACTGTCCGTTCGTGACTCGCACGCTGATATTTGGATCTATGCTGAAACGTCGTCAGATGACGTGAGCAACTCTACCAGCTTAAATAATCAATTTTAATTTTGTTCTTGAAATACTGTTAATTACTAAGAGCAAAATTAGTAAAGCCTAAGCTATGATTACACGTATTTTTACAACACTTAAAAAGTAAGAGCTTAAGTAAAACACTGTTAAACTATCACGGTTGTTCACTATAGTTATATAAGATTGTTTACGGGATATTTACCACGGTAAAGTGTAAATGCTTAAGTAAATTATTTTAAGACTAGGTATATTTCAATCGCACTATGACCTTACATCGCCATTGCTTTCACAAAAATAATAATTAAATATCACATTTGTAGTTCAACGTTTCACAGTAGCACCCCCGAGTTATACCTAAGTGGTTCCATAATTTTGATATTTACTTGCCAATGTGGGAGAAATGGTGATCAGTGAGAGTGATGGTGGCCGAGCGGTAGCATGAGTGCTTTTGTAGTTTGAATAATAGACTATGACTTAAAAAATATATTATAAACTTACCTTTCTAGATAAATAACTATTTTATCTAGTAGAGCAAGTATTTTTTTAAATATATTATTATGATTACGACATTATCTTGTTACGTACGTATTAATAACTTCTTTACCTAGATAATCTTCTGATTTAAGTAAAAAAAAATATTTCTTTACTTTCTTTCTTTTCTTTCTGATTTCAAATAAAAATTTCATCTAAATCGTTTAACCGTTCCCCCATTATAGAGAAAAATGACAAAACCAACGCATATACCTTCTATGTTCCGTCGTAAGTACAATTAGTTTTAGCAAAAAGGTTAGAGGCTTTGCAGCACAAAATGCCTACAGGCCCACAGAATAGCACCAAGCTAGTACAACCATTTCCCCTTGAACAGCAAGCCTCAGCGCTAACGTGGTAAGAGTACATTTATTATGTTGAGTCACGGTACTCATTCGGGTATTAGAGATAAAATTAAAATTTACGCTTTGCCCAAAGCAATTTGTAACCGACTGGTTTGCACCGCGGAAAATAGGCTTTGGTTTATCCGCGTTTCACATTCATTTTCATAAGTGGCTTTCATTTTGCGAATGCTGTTATGAATGGGACCGGATGTTAGTGAAAAGATCGAGGTCTCTTTCGTCAGTTTTAAGAGATTAGTTGGTAGAAGTAGGAGGGATAATATTAAACGTTCATTTTAAGATTGTACCTTCCAAGGTATTAACGAATTAAATAAGTAGGAAATAGCGTGTGATTTTCCAGTTTTTCCGTTTCTTTTTGTGTGATTATAATATATATAAGAAGCTTCCTAAATTCTTCATTTCCTACTTATTGGACAATACTTTCTTTATAATTCATCAGAATCGATTCAGCCGTTTAATCGTTCAAAAACAGACCGACAGTTTAATATCTGACAGGAGGGCGAACGTGGCTTAGCGGTTAGTACGCTTGGGACCTAAATCCAGATTGCATAGGTTCGAACCCTATGGTCGTATTTTATTAAAATAAATCGTAATGTGTGGAACAAGTTATTTTTCCCGAAAAAAATATCCACGCAAGTAAAAGAGCGGGCCCAGCTAGTAATTTATTTAAATTGTACTTACTACTTTCAAGTGGTAGCAGTTTACAAGTTTGTCAACTAAGTTGTACCACAAAGCAACATTTGTATTATTCATCTGACTACAAAGTCACCACAAATTTATTTTCAAAGATATTAGAAATTAATAAGTTTGTCAAGCGTTTAATCTAAGAATTAATTCTTACGAAAGTTTGCAATCCAATTACTCTGAAGTAAAATTATATTAAAACGAAAACTTACTCCTACCTACATCAAAATTTCATTTAGAAAATCGTTGGTAAGTTGTGGACCTAAAATAGAAAACAAAGCCATCCCTAACAGATTTAGGTTGGCAAATAAAGGATTCTATTTGTACCCGTCAGTAGTAATCTTAGCGATGGTTAGTCAAAAGAATGGACTTAACAGCAAACGCCGAGATAATTTGTCAATGAGAATTCATTGTTGTTTGGTTTAGTGTAACCCTAGTAGTGAGACTGATAAATGTCCTTTCAGAGTGGGCCGTCACTCAAATCGCGGTTGCCTGCCCACAAGATATATTGTAGACCCAAGCAGCACCCTTGTGGAACGCTCGAAACCCCGCGTTACTTTAAAATTAACCATTTTGGTAATTATTTGCTACCTACCAGAATGTTTAAGGAGTGGTTCTACAGGGCTGATAATATCTTAAATACTACTATTGTACTCATCTGTAGTCATGTCACATTTACTGATACCTCAGATCAGACTAACAAGGGGGATGTGCCTTAGTTTAATTTTATTACCGTTCGTGTTCAAATGTATCCGAGTTTCATCAACTATATTCACTGAACAGCTTAATGCAAAAACTGTAAGTAGGTACGACACACTTATATTATGCTTATTTTGCACGCAATCTAAGAAATTTGCTGAACCCAGGTATGTCCTAAAACTGCGACCAGAACCACCAGATGGGCAGCAGCGTCCTATTTAGTACACGGTGAACGTACTGTGGTCCTCAATCCACCTGCCAGGCGTGGGGATTATGGCAACATCCCTCTCTAAGAGGGAGACCTTTGTTCAGCAGTGGACGTTTAATGACCGATGATGATAATGATGATATTGAAGAAATTTGCAGTAACACCAATGAACTAATAGTCCATATGCAAAAAAGGGACGGCAAGGTAGTCTGCAGGATGAGTTTAATTATTAATACCTATATAGGGTATTACTTACAATAATACCACTATTTCATTTCCTCGCAATTAAAGTGAAAAGCCAAGTGTATAACTCGTGCTTAAAACTCATTTTATCCTCGACTAAAATGTCTTTCCTCGCCTTCGGCTCGGGTTGATAAACGTCTCGGCTAAAATGACTCATTTTATACATTCGTTGTACAGTTTACTATTTTTAGTCATTATGTTAAGTGCATTTCCGCATACCAAAAATGATGCACTAATAATAATTTAACTGATAACTGGAATGCTGGAGCCTACTTTAAACAAAAAATCTGCAATTCAGCGTGGGAATGCTGCCCGCATTCTGGCCACTTCTGGCCACACGGCTCCTCCGAAGGGCTTTTCGATTAGTCTCTTATTATGATTTTTTTTTATTTCTTTTAATCTGTGTACAGTAGTACCTAGTTTTAAACTATCACGGTTGTTCACTACAGTTATATGTATCAGTTAGTTATATATCGGGAGCTCCTTCCATAACCTTACCACGGTAAATATCCCGTAAATAATCATATAACTGCAGTAGTACCTAGAATTTGTATGTATAATATGTTCATATGTAGGTACATAATATTTTAAGTTGTTCATATTAATGTGTATGTGTGTGTAATGTGTAGGAACCATGAACTTCTTACTTAGTAAAAGACCATCAACCGGAAGACGCAGCGTAGATAGGCCTCCCACTAAATGGACCGACGTGAGAGACGCGGGCATCCAGTGGATGCAGATGGCAGGCAGTCGATCGATGTGGAGTTCTAAAGGGAAGGCCTATGTTTAGCAGTAGACGTCCTTTAACTAATGATGATGCTACTGCTGCTGATGATGACGATGAACTTCTTTCGTCTTAATACCACCATGCCATATAACTTTGTATGGACAGGTAATCGTAGTAAACTAAATATTTTGTAGATATTTATGAGTAAACCGTATTTAACAGGTTAAACATTAAACAATCAGCACCATAATTCATCAAACCAAGGAAAGCTTCAAAGTTGCCAACATGATTGACATTTCACCCGCCCCAATATCCGCTTTTAATTAATACGTTGCGTACAGTATAAAACTATTCAACACTCGGCTAGTTTGACGTGGGTACTGGGACCGTGTAATTTCGGAATAGTAACAGTTTTCGAAACGTTCACGACTTAGGGCAACCGCAGCAAGCATCGTTTGCTCAAACAAGAACAAACAAAGTAATTAAACACATCAAACGGGGTGGAATTGAAGCTACGAGTCAAAGCCGGTCGCCACTACAGTCTGATTCTGAAAACGCAGTGGTTATGCTTTAACGCAGTAAATGCAATAGGTACTTCTTTTTTTATCTAGTTACCTATCACATACAAATAATTGTTACGTCAAGAAAATAACTCCCTCTTTTGGTAGTAACCTCTCTTGAGTATTACATTTTCGTCTGCACCTAGAGCCCTACAAACAGCAATTTGAGAAAAAAATATTGACAATATCTGTCCGTGCTGTGCCACATCCATACAAAACGTAGACATTTCTAAAATATAAAGCAACTCATTTTCATTTATCGTGGCTCTTGTCATTGGAGTAATTTCTAATCTTTACGGTCTTCTATCTGCGTTTTTACCTCCCTTTATGACATGACAGCTGCCTTCTCTTTTATTTGACCTAAGAATGCTCTCCTCGATTTCTGGTCCTACCTTTCTTTCTGCCTTTCCGTCTATGGTGGTTTTCATTAATTTGTCATGCCGTTCTAGATTGCCAAACGTCTTTCCGCATTTCTAGTCTCTTTATCATCATCAAACATCAGAGTACTCCAGCGCATTGGCAAGAGCCGTGAACTACTGCAGACCGTCAGGAAAAGGAAAGTTGGGTATCTTGACCATGTTTTGCGATACGAAAAATACCAGCTTCTCCAGTTAATAATGATGGGCAAAGTTGAAAGCAAACGACGCACTAGAAGAAGGAAAAACTCGTGGTTACGCAACATCCGGGAGTTGACCAGCATAGCTAGCGTCGAACAATTATTCCGCTTAGCACAGGATAGAGAGAAGTTCGCTGAGCTGACGGCCAACCTCCAGTAGTGGAAAGGCACTTGAATAAGAAGAAGTATCTTTATACCCGCTAATAGAACTTCTGTTTTCATTCATAATACTTCCTGGTTTGTTAGTTTTTTGTGCCTGTCCAGCTAATTATCATAGACAAACATAATTTATTCGATGGATTGATTGAACTGTAAGCTGTTCGCTTAGGTTTTCTACAACTCTTGAAGCCATTTTTTAAACTTGGCAAGCTTAAAAAGCTATATCCTTTAAAGTAGGTTCATAATTCATAAAATATCTAAAGTACTAAAACAACATTGAAGCATAAAATATTTACCATTCTACTCGCATATATTTAATCGGTCTGACACAGGGCTAGCTGAGTGGCCACAAGGGATGCTCCGACCAACATTTATTAAGCAATTGAGGTTTCACAACGTCTTTGACCAACCGCACGATTCTGCCGAGCACCTTGCCGGGAACGATAATGATATAATTTGGACAGTTTGTAGCTGCGGTAAGGCAGATCTGATTGGTCAGATGCAATGTGGTTAGGTACTCGTATATGTATATATTATTTGAGCTGACTTAGCAATCAGCATTATTTTTCATCACATCGAAGCCGGGCGGGGCTCGTCTCTACCGATAACCTTAATCATATAAGTGTTAGTGTGTGTGTGTGAGTGTGTGCATAATGCATGTGGACACCTGCAAAATGTGGAATGAGCTACCTTCCGCGATGTTTCCGAGAAGCTAAAACATGGGGTTCTTCAAATGGCGAGTTAATATGTACACGCAACGTGGTGCAAAGTATATGAGATGCCTCTGTTACTAGTATCCATAGGTGACGGCGACTGCTTACCATCAGGCGACCCATCTGCTAGTTTGCTACCTATGGCATTCAAAAAATACCTACCTCGTTTGACCTGTTGCTATACATAACACAATACGATGCATTAAACCAGCCATAAATTCCGTATTATGTTAATTGCTTATCGTTGATAATGTCCATATTACTCTTTATTGTCCGAAACCCAGCTCCATTAACCTAATCGGGAATGCTTATTAAAATATGATTATTGGCTGACGTTTATGCACAAATTAAAAGCTCACATTTGTGATTTTAGAGTTATGATTTTGGTTACCCAATTTGGAGACGGTGTATCAAGTTTTTAAATTATTCTATAGCTGAACATTAATCTTACTAGTAAAAAAAATACTAAAATGTGCTGATTTGTTTGTCAGTTTGTTTGTTCCTCTTTCACTTACTCAACACTTAACAGCGGAATAATCTTTTGCATGGCAGGTAGTCGGTGGCGGAGAATTACTTAGGATACTTATCATCCCGTAACCGCAGCTTATTTTTTTTTTTTAACAATCATATATTTTATATTACGCTTATAATTTTTACTTGAATGTTTTTATTTTGGTGGCCTTTTTTAAAATATTACAATATTGGGTATTACATATTTTATTGCAAATATTATTGTCAAATATTTTTGTGTGTGTGTATATCATTGTGTAGCTCAAATCTTGCAAGCTGAATTTGGGCCAGGTCCTTCTGACCTATTTTGCTGAAATTTTTCATGCATTTTTCTTTAGTTCTGGGGCTTTACGCCAACTCTAAACGCGGGCCCGAATAGGTGCAGTTTGCAAAATCACGCGACTGCAAACCGTATCTCGGCGCGTTAAGGTTCGCGTTCGCGTGATTTTGCAAACTGCACCTATTTGGGCCCGCGTTTAGAGTTGGCGTAAAGCCCCAGAACTAAAGAAAAATGCATGAAAAATTTCAGCAAAATAGGTCAGAAGGACCTGGCCCAAATTCAGCTTGCAAGATTTGAGCTAAACTATCATTGAAAGTTAAATAAAAGCTTGTACAAATTTATGGTTTTTTGGGGACTGTCAATGCACGCGTGTGAAAATAGTATTATAATATATACCACACATTTTTTTCTAATCATTGGGTCAAGAGAAATCTCTACTGACTGTAGTGCTTACCTTAAATGAAGGCACATAAAAAATGCGTGATGCACGCGTATTTTTTATAAACAAACATGACCATGTACTCGTGTACTGGATCAGCTGTATTCGGCTTGTTTGAGAATGAACCATACATAATTAATGTATTTTAACAATAAAATAACAAGCGAACTAAATAAACGATGCATTGCAAAGCGATACGGAGGCACGCGCGCGCACGCATGAAAAATACCGCTGAATGCTGTTGAAACTATTGTCGTAAAACCAGCATAGTCCTAATAATAATAAAATAACTTTACGATCAATGACCTTAGTAATAGAAGATCATCTCTATCTCTTTATAGTATAAAATGAAGTCGCTTCCGCTGTCTGTCTGTCTGTCTGTATATCCGCTAACTCCTAAACCACGCAACGGATTTTGGTGCGGTTTTCACCATTAGTTAGATAATTTTTCACGGAAGGTTTATATATATCGTAAAACCTAATTAAGTTTTATGTAAATAGAAAAAAAACAATATTTTGCAGCCAAGTTGCCGAAAAAATAATTTACATGGTGTAATTTAGGAAAAAAAAGATGTGAAAAATGTAAACATATCATTTTTCAGATCTTATTTTTTTCTTAATTTACATTTGCACGAAGCCGGAGCGGGTCGCTAGGTGTTTATAACATAAACAAAATAACAAGTGACTTCACGAGAAGTTCAAGATACATCCCCCAATTTTCCCACCACTAATACAGCGTTTTCAATAAAAAGAACTGAACAGATCGAGAACATAGCTAAGAACACCCTTGATCAAGTCATCTTTCAAACAATAAAATATATAAATCAAAATCAGTTCAGCCGTTTGGGAGCTACGATGCCCAATACAGGCGCACATATACACAGATATACAAATACAGACAGATTTTGCACTGGGGGTTTAAAAATATCACACAATTTTATTTTTTGTTGCCTGTTAAAAATAGGTAAAATAGTTATAGGTAGTCTAAAATTTTCTCTTTTTTTAAACAAATGAAACCTACTCGTCGCCATTTCTCACTAGTACTCGCGTACCCATTCGCCTCTTACATGCCATTTACCTCCCTTATTACCTTGTTCTTGTAACCGTTTACAGAAAAACTCCATAACATTTTATCTACCGGCACCGTATGAAGGAAAATGCACGTACCACGGAAATGTGTAAAGACATAATTACAAATAACGAGCGGGTGGCGAGCGATAGGTATATTTTATCGGATTACATGTACAGTCGAGCGCACAAGTTGTACCATTAAATTATAATTGAGTAGAAATAAATAGCACTACGACTTTACAGACACTCCGGTAGAGTTTGCTACTTTATCTGCGTACTATTTTACTCGGCGATACAAAGAAAAATAAGAATATTTTTTTATAAATAAGTTGTCGATATTACATTCCTTGAAGTTTAGGGATGTTTACTGGGTGGGTGATGTCATAATAAATTAATACAATATGACGAAAGGTAAAATTGTGTGTGGACAACAAAAATATATTCCACACTCTCATGGGACATTTCATTGAATAAAAACTGTTTTTCTGATCAATTTCTAGTGTAATTCCGCTTCTTTAAGTACAATAAGGAATTCGTGATAAATTTTCCTGGTAGATATTTGTTGATGAAGTTAATTTACATTTACATATACTTTTGTTTTCAGGTTAGGTATTATCATATTTCATGTGTCAGAATTAATTATTTTTTGTTTCAGATTAGTTTAATTTGCTCTTTCATTAATAAATTTTTGTTTGTACTATATTTTTTTAAATTAAATTAAATAATATTTCAGAATTAATTAATTTTTGTTTCAGGTTACGTTAATTTTCTGTCTATGTAATGAATATTTTATTTCAGGTTAGACAAAATTAAACTCAATTAAATTAACTTCATCAACAAATATCAACCACGAAAATTTATCACAAATTCCTTATTGTACTTGAAGCGACGTAGAAGCGGAATTACACCAGAAATTCATTAGAAAAACAGTTTTGAAAATGGACTTCCGCAAAGTAAAGTCTGATTCAATCAACTATTTCATTGAATTATTATTTTAATATTAAATTGAGATTTGGTACATCGTTTTTTGTTCAATTGTACCTACCGTTTTCTAAATATGATCCGCCAAAAATACCGTAGTCGAATTTTTAAATTTTGAGAAAAATATATGTAAATAAAAAAGTTTTTTAAATTAATTCTTGTAGGTTATTAAATTTTGTCTTTATTTTTTTGTTTTATACAGGCTTTTAATTGTTTTTCGACCTTCTCCGAGTTACCGATCGAGCTCAAATTTTAGATGTAGGTA
Source organism: Agriopis leucophaearia (assembly GCA_949125355.1). Classification (NCBI taxonomy): domain Eukaryota; kingdom Metazoa; phylum Arthropoda; class Insecta; order Lepidoptera; family Geometridae; genus Agriopis; species Agriopis leucophaearia. Next base: position 8,967,278 of record OX421262.1, read on the forward strand.
TAAGTTATGTGTGGTTCCAATAACAACAGATAATTATGGTGCTATGACGATGACTCCGGAAGAACTGGAACTGGCTAATGACTGCTAAGCTGACTGACTGGACGTCAAGTTGTGGTTAATTTTCTAATGGCGAATGAAAGACTAGTCGTGTTTGGACTCATTTGTTTTATTCGCATTAGCTCTTTTCATTATAAAACATGCTGGTGAGAAAATTCCTTATTAGCCTGTTCTTTTTTTTTTATATAAATTTATACATTTATTTTTAATTTTTAACATCGCTATCTAATTAAAAATAGGTAAGAAAGATACAAGCATTTAGTAGTATATAGTATGTATAAATATAGTATTTGTACATTTAGGAAGGTGGTTATTATTAGTAATCTTTTCTGTAAACCGACTATTGGTTCATTACTGTCTTGCTATATAAAATTGAAATTATTTTTAGCTGATATTTGAAGCCAATTTCAGCAATTATGTAGTGTTAAAAAACTACTAGAGTTAATATAAAAAAATAATACTTAGAAAAACTAACGCTAAATCTTTAAAAAACTTTTGTAGTTGCTTGTACACTATCATCTTTAGACAAATTTTCGTACAAGAATGTAGAAGATTAATTAACAGTGCTTGGCTCTTAACAACTATGTAATGATTAGATAGTGTGGCCAACAAGAATGTGCGGAAATTAGCCAATAAGTCGTTAGGCAATTATGGCTTTATCAATATTAGATCTAGCAACTTCACATTAGTGAGTATCTTAGATAGGATCTATCCTATTAAGGGTAGTTTTTATGGTTGCGTAGCCCGACAAGAGGGTTTTCAAAATTTCTGTAACATTGCAATGCTTATTATCACTAAAGTATCGTGCAGCTAGCACGACAGATTATTATGATGGAATTACATTGGATATTGATGTATCCTGTGATAATGTGAGCGTTATACGCTCACACCTTGTCAATAGGCATGTGACCTAATGTTTAATTTATTAGAAATAACAGGCTTAGCGATGAATATAACTAAATACATTAGACATACTAAAAAAATAAATTGAATCGGCTGATTATGATCACTGAGATATGAGCGTTTAAAGTTTTAGGTGGGGATGCTACATCCATTTCTCGCAAAGCGTGTGTTACTATAGCATTTGTATACCACGCCTGAGACTTGACGTCATAGCTCAGTATAGTGTGCTCTCTGTCTAGCATGAAATTAAAATGCTTATAACTTATATATTTTTGAACTAATTTAAATTTTGTTTTCGTTGATAGGCTCTATTGATGATCAGCTTTTTTATGAGATAATAATGCTTAATCTTTGTATCAAAAACTTAACTTGTATACTTATACTTGTGAATCGCAGTGAGTTTACTCGTAATATTTATTATCTATACTGTTAGTTACTGCTACGCTCAACTTCTAAATGTTATTATTTTCTCTATAGGTGGAAACTTGTAATTGGTCCAGTCACCTTATTAGGCAGTTTCCCTAAAATGCAAAATATATATAATAAAGATATAACTTATAAATAAAGATTCGATTATGAAATAGAGTCAAGTTCCTATCAATTTATGCCTCTACATAATCTTAGATTGGATAACCTTATATAATAATCGCTGACATAAATATAAAACGGAAATTGAATGTGGTTTAAAAATAAACTGTTTATCGTTTCTTTTTCCATCGTGCTTACAGGAAAGCTTTTCATAGGGTTGTCAAAGTCATGACTGATGTATTTTTACCGTAGTCTGAGTGAAATGGCGATAACGTGATTTTATACTTTACTTCTGAGTTAACTATAATACAGTAAATAATTGTATTATTACTAGCAACTGGTAATTTTTTTAATTAATAATAAACATAAAACAGAGCAAATCTTTTTATGTCATCTAAATGGGTCGCATACTAAATTAAATAAATAAATAAATAAATTAAAATATGTGGGACATTATTGCACACATGGTCATCTGACCCCAAACTAAGCAAAGCTTGTAATATGGCTGCCAGAGACTGATATACATACATATATATTTTTAAATACATACTTAAATAGATATTAACACCCAGACATAGAACAAACACTAATGTTCATCACACAAATGTTTGTCCTAGATGGGAATCGAACCCACTGTTGCAACGTTTCACGATTAGGGTGGACCACCTTTGAGTCACTGCAATCGCAATAGTTAGTGCAGAAAGTAGGTTCACTACCAACTGAGCCACCGGGGCAGTCAAAACTCATATATGCACTCTCTAAACTAACCAGATCTACCAAGTCTATAATCATTATCTGTCTACTTTCATTTCAAAGTGTACGAAAATGATTGCAACAATTTTAGAACTATCAAATTAAGTTTGGCTCAGAAATATATATGACAGAATTGACACCACCGCGAATTGTCTGATCAGAGGTTGATACCTCTGATCAGACAATTCGCGGCTATATTACACACTAGCCGTCCGCCCCGGCTTCGCACGAGTGTAAGCTCGGCCTTCGGCCTCGCTATAAAATATAATATAGCCTATGTCACCCGGGGATAGTGTAGCTTCCCAACAGTGAAAGAATTTTTCAAATCGGTTCAGTAGTTTCGGAGCCTATTCATTACAAACATACAAACATACAAAAATAGGTACAAATCTTTCCTCTTTATAATATTAGTGTAGATTTTCGCATCTAGATTTTTGGGCATAAAACGAAAAATTAAAACCATAAGTTTGAGGACGAAAATAAAACAAGTAAATCTTGTACATACATTAAAATTGTAATTTAACGAAAGCCACTCTCAAACTTTTCCCCTATGGAGTTTTACGAAAAACTACTTTTGTAAATAGTAAGCAATAGGTTGATATGTTGAGGTTTTACAAAATTTAAAGCGGTAATTTTCAATACAAATTACTGATCTATTTATTACAGAAATTGAATTTTCTATCGATCTCTATATTGGATAGAATCAAAACGCCAAAAATTCTGTTCATCATCAGCCAGAAGACGTCCACTGCTGAACATAGGCCTCCCTTTAACCTCCACACTGAACGACATCCTGCCATCTGCATCCACTGGATGCCCGCAACTCTCACAAATTCAGTTGTCGTTGCTTTTTTCGTCAATAAATAGAGAGTGATATAAAAAATCAAGCTATTTTTTGTTTGTTGTAAATAAGTTGGTAACAGCAACATACCAATTTAATAACAAAACATAATCAAGTGTTAACCCTAGGTTATCTTTAAACCTGCGGCGATCGCTTTGTTCGCCTTTGTACAGCCCTTGATTGGCAGACGACAATCCAAAAATTGTAACAAACAGCAAATTTATTGACGTCAAACGATATTTTTTGGTATCAAATTTCGCATTTTATTATCCTGGCGTCGTAAATGCTCGCCGGAACTTATAAGTGTCCGGAATACAAGCCTATCTAAGAACTTTTGTAATAACCAGGTGTGTAAAGGTAAAAAGTCTTGGTAACTGACGTAAATATACACGAACTTTGTTTTCATTATTTAAAATACCTTGACTTAACAACCTGTTGTTTGTTAGCTTGCTAAAATACCAACAAAATTTCTAGAATTAAATTAAAACAATGAAGTTTGTTAAAAGAACTTTGTTAAGATTTTATTAAAGTTTGGAGTTGATACGCTGCATCTATCTCACAGATTAGTAAGGTGATGATTGAGTACATCCATCTCTTTGAGAATAAACTTTATTAAAATACCATAAAGTCACTGAAATATGATTTTATATTATAAAATAAGTTAGAAAGATTACAAAAACGGTATTTATTTTAATTATAAAATAAGATAATTATAAATTTTGATTGCACTTTGAAATTCGTGAGTGATAAAGATGGTCTTTAGAATAGAACCGGCCAAGTGCGAGTCAGCCTCGCGCACTGAGGGTTGCGTACCACCACAAAATACAATAATTATCAATTTAAAACCCGACTTCAAAGTTAGTAAAATATGCAATTTGTGTTCGGTGAAAGAATGATGAGGTCTTCCAAATAACGAAATTATCAGTTATAACTGGTAATGAACAGAAAATTGTCACCGGCTCGCACTTGGGCATTATTTATTAATTAATAAATAAATAATAATAAATATAAATTATAAATTGTTGTTATACTTTAGAGTGTGTACTATAATCGTACCAAGTTTGACCCTTGTACGTATTACCGTTTTTACATTAGACCATTTACAAAAATGCGTAAAAAAATAATTGTTTGTTGTATTTGTTAAATTGTTTTGTAAAAAAAACAGTAAGAAATAAGTGCATGAGTCCATAAATACTCAGTCGGCCAAGGCTCGTACAGTACTTTTCTCAGATAATGCGCGGGAATCGTAAGTAGTACTTATGTGAAATATTTTATTTTTAAATACCTGTAGATATTTTTGAAGGAAATACAGTTGTTGAATGTACAAATTTTGAAACTTAAGGTGGACTTTCTGGGATTTCAAGTGGTGAGAAAATATTTTCGCTATACCTTCACACTATCTTCGTTGGAACTAATTTTCAAATTAAATCAACATTACAGAATCAATGATGAACAACAATAATGTATTCATATTTTTCTTTACTTTAAATAACTTTCTAAAATTTTAAATAGTACGACAGTTATGAGTTAATTTATTCAGACCGCTAAACGCTACAGATGTGGATTTTTATACTAACTTTGCCGGACGCTGCTTGCGTGTATTTAATCGGTACAGCAATTTCTACTTATCTCGAAGAAGATTTTCAAAATAATGACCGAATTTCCAAGCATATTTGAGAAAAATATATTTCGTTATTTTCCAACCATAACAGTGAGTTTAAAATTAAGATAGAGTAGAGTCTCACAAGTCAAGAGAAAGGAGCTACAGTCTACACGCAAGCTCATACATCACCGAACTTCATCGTGCAAAAAGGATAATTATTTCTCTAGACTTTGTTAAAAGCTTTAGAAAATACAAGGGTATTATTTAAAGACGGTTTTAAAATGCTAAAGGATGAGGCTGCGGTACGCGGGAGTCCGAGAGACCGCTGACACGGTTACTGACTAATGTCCGGCATTTATAACCCTTGTAATTAATTGTTTGCATGTCCGAAGAAACGTCCCATCTCGTGGATACCCCTGTATTGTTTAAATAACGGACTAAAGTGTAACAATTTAAGTTTAAAAATGAGGTCAAGCTTTTTGTGAACATGAAATATTTTTAGTAACAATCTAGCGTAGTACGTGAAAAGTCGGGTAGGCATGATAGAATCGTAAAAATTAGCGAGCTAACGCTCCGCTATTGCTATTGAGATGGAAGTACTTTACTTGATACAATGATGGTGGCCGGGCCGGTTCGATCTTCGGCCCTGTCGGCCCTCGTACCAATGCCTTTATTTAGTTCTTAAATTACTTAAATAAATTATGTGGAGTTTCGATGCCATCGCTAAACAACGGTGAAGGAAAACATTGTGAAGAAACCAGTATGTCCAATAACCTCAAAAGTTCAAAAACGTATGACATTCGCCAACATGCAATGGGCCAGCATGGTGGATAAGAGCCCATCTGAGAGGAGGCCTGTGTCCAAGCAGTGGGAACGCGACAGGCTGATTAATGATTATGATTAGCAAGTTTAAGTGCAAGTAAGTTGGTTATATCTTTAGGAAAAACACTGACTGTCTCGTCCACACGTTTTTAGTATATTCGAAAATTACAAATCACAGAGTAGTAATGAAAATACTCTGGAAATTCTTTTCAAACATTTACAATGTTATTCTTAAGATAGTGCACACTCGGTTTTTTGACTGCGTGAAAATAAAACTAAAGTTTCTCATCAAAAAAAAAAAGTGCGAATGCTGGCTCTAAAATAAAAGCGTGAAGCGCTTCAAAAAGGGTATCTACAACTACCTCTCCGGGCTGGCAAAGCACCGTCAATATCGCTAGTGTTGCAGTTGTCCATATGCGGTGGTTTCTGCTTATCATCAGGCGGACCGCATGCTTGTTTACCGCTCTTTTTACAAAAACAAAAAACAACAAACCCACAAAATTTACTAGACAAATCTAATCTCAGCGTAAACAATCACTTATGTACGCCTTTTAAAAACATTATAAAAAAGAGCCTACTTCACATTTCACAAAGAGCACCCAACCCGAAAAATGCGATCGGAAAACATAAAACAATCAAGCATGGTTTGTAAAACACGGTCGACGTAATTTTGTCCACTCAGTGGGGATGTACGCCCCATTGCCCCAGTATAAGTGCCCTCAAGCGGTATGGATCATAAAATATACGACGCTTCAATATATACGGGCGAAAGCAGTCTTTACTGCCCACTTAGAAAAAATGTTGGCTTAATTCAGCACGTCGTTTTGCCCTCTTCGCCCCTCGTAAATATAAGCGAGCGATTTGAACGATTTGATAGCAGAGCTCTTGGACGGAAACATGGGGATAATTAGCTTTTAGCTCTACCTGCTGCTTCAATGGGTTATTCATAAACGAGAAAAATGTACGGAGAGGTTTCATAATGGTTAAGTTTTTTTTTTTCGACGATGGTATATTTAAAAAAGCTTTTTTCCTTTAATACACTTCAAATTCAAATTTCTTCAAACACTAAGTGTGTGTTAGATCTTTCGTGTTTCAGATCAGGTGGTTAGCCGATAGCATAAAAATAGCATAGCAAAATTCAAAATAAGGCTATTATAAGAATGCTTTTGAGATTATGGCTGTTTTTTCGTTTCATCATGAGCGTCAAAAGCAGTGTGAAGATGTTTTAGAATAAATAAAAGTAAAACTAGTTCATCTAAAGTAAGACATGGCAATGTTATGTAAGCTAGAACATCCCCCAATGTGTTCTGTTTTAAAAAACAACAATATAGGTATTCGTAGATATCGAAGTATTCGACGCACGTCGTCGATTTCCTCCCAAGGTGCCAAATGTAACAATAGTCAAACACGGGTGCTGCACACAAAGCTACAACAAGAGTGGTGAGGCAATGAAAGTCGCCTCAGAAAACCACAAGGGCCCTATTGGTACAGTCAGCAAAAAAACTGCGAATTAATGGTGAAAAAACTCAACGGCAAAAAGAAACTAAACATACATCTACACCTACATTTACGAAAATTCGAACGAACGAAGCACGGTGGACTTTTTTGGAGCCAAATTTCATAGATGTATAATCGTATGCAGCATCCTATCATAACATACTTTTTATTTGTAGCCAAAGAGAAAACTACTTTGGAAACATTCTGTATTAGGATCATTTTACGAAAAGTCAATGACTTTTAAGTTAGAACACATCAGGTTTTTTGATTGTACTACGGAACTGTAAAAAAATTATGCACATGGTAAGCAAGTACTTTTTCTTTACTAACAATACTCAAACACACACACATCTGTATCATCAAACGATTATATGAATATTGTTTTTAAGTTTGTCTGCAATCGGTCCTGATCAGTGACGAAGCTTAAAAGCTCCAGTACAAAAGGAAACACGCATCCGGTCCTGGGTTTTGTGTGTGACGACATGAAAAAACTGCTACAGTAGAGCCGTTGCTTATTGGTTTCAAATATATTATATGATGCGATAAATAAATATACTCAAAATAAAATCATTCCAATTTATTAATACATACCTACCCGTGCAAAATTTCAGGCGGCTTGTCCGTATAGAGACTACACTCGACCTTTACAAACTTAATTGCTTATGCGTAATTTAACCTCCCATGCAAACAGAGGGATGTTATAAGTTTTCGTGTGTATCTGAGTGTCTCAAAAGAGTGCTTTCAAACGAATGAACCAATTTTGATTTAGTTTTTTTGTTTGTTGGAAAGTAGACTTGATCGAAAATGTTCTTAGCTGTGATTCAAGATAATATGTTCACCTGTGTAAAGATTATAATCTCTCTTATCGGAGGTTATTAAAACTATTTTGTACATGTGATTAGACTATTGCTGTTAATTTGGTTCTGTAATTACTCATCATAAATCTGTTTTTTTTCTGTCACGTAGCAACAGAGCAACTGATCGACGAGATTTTTGCATAGAGACTCTGGTCAGCTATTTGGCCTAAACGAACTTTGTTACTTGCGAATGGGAAAGCTGCGTTACATCTCACAATCAGTAGTTAGAAACTATGAATTAGGTGTAGACACTCAGCCCATACAATCTTACTTATTAGTAGATACGTATAAAATTAGTGTAACTATAACAACCCCTCATTGTATGTACACACAATAATTACCACTAAAATAAGGGCACAACATTTAGAAACACACACAAAAACAAGGCAAATATAAACAAAATTAAATAATCATTAGACAATTCAACGTACCCATTGAACATGAAATGGTCCACATATTTAAACAAAACTCGACCCCATACAAGTACATTTCAAAGGAATTTCTAAACAACGAAATCCCGAGTTCCCAATGGCATTTCAACAAAGCCTGGAAGTTGTAGAGGTATTCGAAATTGTTTACAAAATTCAATCCTAAAGCTTCGAGCCAGATTAAATCTAATTTCAACTCGAAGGTAAGTCTGAAATAAGTCTTCATAAAACCGGAACCCTTTGATTTAACCCACCCCGGAGTAGAGCCTGCTGATTGCCCAAAAGTTAGTCCCAGATGTATATGGCGCTGTCTTTTTCCGGTGAAAAAACAAATCGAAAACAAGCGAATAAGTAATGGCTTAAAAGTGACTTCTGCGATCTGCGACCTCTTGTCGAGGGGAGCTGGGTCGCGCACGACTCGAGACGTCTTAGCGGAGCGATTACAGCCAGCTACTCTTGTAATCACTTCTTCGACTTCGCTCCGACGTTTTCCTTGATTTTTATTACGCTTAATGTTTGCAATGGAGTCCTGTTTGTCGTTTACATCCATAACGATATTGCTTGAAAAGATAGATGTTTTACAAATTAACGTAATAAGATATAAGATAACAAAGTTCCGAATCCAAATGTTACTATGAAATATTGAGTTTATTTTAACGTCTTATTTTATTATATTTAACAAGGTTGCTATTTATGGAAACAATACAATAGTAGTGCAATAGTACAAAACAATAGTTATTTATGGAAACACTTTTCTGTACATTGCGTCAAGGTAATCAAAAAATCTCGTCGCTTTTCTCACAGGCTTTTCCCAAAGGCGCGTTCATTTTTGTAACGCTTCATTTGCATCAGAACTTTTAAGTAGTTGAAGCAACGCTCCGGCTCCGTATTTCCTCAAACAAGTACCTACTTAAATGCTACTTTCCTTTATAAATTTATCCGAGAAACTACTTTAAAAAAGTCAAAGTTGTATTGGCAAATAAGGCGAAATAAAAAACGGCAGCGATCAATAAAAAACCTCCCAAGTACGGAGTTAATAATTTGAAAAGGTTCGTTGCAAAATTGCACTGACGTAAATACTTGTGGAGAGAGATCGTATTTTTCAGTTGGACGCCGACAATGTTCTAAGCATCAGAGTTATGAATCTAAACCGGCAGCAAAGTGCTGGCAGCCGGAACCGGAAAGGATCCGGCAATTGACGCCGGCGTCCCGCGGAGCGCCAGCAACGTTGCTCTCTGGTCGTGCCGTATTTTTAGAGGAAAAATTGACACACCGTTTATGAAACATACCCTTAGCGGACAGATGTAAGAAATTATGCTTTTGAAATATACCTGCCATGCTCGTACTTACTTCATATAAGTATTCTAACATCACAAAAAACTGGTTAAGAAAACGTAACTTATCTTATAATAATTTTCAACTGCTTTCAAAAAGCAGGATCTCAATTTGTTTTTTTTTTTTTGTGTATAGACATTACTCGATAAGTTTGACGATTGTAAATCGATTGATTGTATGACTCTTTTCGGACTCGATGGGGAAGAAATGGTTCTTGAGTGGAGACCACGAACCGGAAGACGCAGCGTTGGTAGGCCTCCCACTAGATGGACCGACGACATTGTGAGAGTCGCGGGCATCCAGTGGATGCAGATGGCAGCATGTCGTTCAGTGTGGAGGTTAAAGAGGGAGGCCTATGTTCAGCATTGGACGTCTTCTGGCTGATGATGATGATAATGATGACTCTTTTTTTTTATTTATTAAATAAACTATATAGAGGAGGATGGATCATGTAATATAAGAACATATTTCACCTCTTAATGTGTAAAATTAAGGGTTGATTCATATTTATTTCATTTCACCCTCTTCCAGTGAAGTCAAATAAATAATTAAATATCTGGGACATTATTGCACACATGGTCATGTGACCCCAAACTAAGCAAAGCTTGTAATATGGCAGCCAGAGACTGATATACATACACAAAGTTGGTTATTATGTTAAAAAAAAAATCAATTACATGCGAATTTTTGAGTTCATCAGTTTAATAACGTAGGAAACTAGTCGATATCAGGATCCAAAACAAAGTCGCATTATGTAGTCTTGATCTGCTTTTCCTTTTTGAGACAGGAAAGTCATTGTCACGTAGAGTCGTAAAGTAAAACGGCGAGTGGGGAACAAAACAAGGCGAGTCGGCTGGTTTCCCGTTGTTCGATACTTTACGTCGCGACGCATTCTAGAATCGCTTTCAGTTTAATGCCGGGGTTACGTGCATCGACAATAGGCAATTTTACTGGTCTCGCCGCAGAAACGCTCGCTCGAATAAAATATGCATAATAATGCGGTTTGTTGCCCTTAGCTACTTCTAAGGTACTGCTCGGGTATATATTCACGTTGAATGGGTGAGATTAACTTCCGTTGTTAAAGTGATTCATTGAATAGGTGAGTAACACTATCTACATAATTTTATTTGCGAAGGTTTTCGCTTCAGTTATCTTGTTTAGTTACAACTAGTGCTGTTGCCCGTGACTGCGTACGCGTAGTTTTTCATACTAACCCTTTTTTCCTCCCTTAATCCGGCCCTTGCGCAAAATAACATTGTCTTTACTTCTATCTGGTCATAGCTTAGCATTTTCCTGAAAACCACATTTAAGAGGAGTCTATAGCAAACACTGTTTTCGCGTTTTCGTTATTAGGCAAACGTATTGCTATCTCAACGTTCCCCCGCAGCCGCGTCACAGATTCTATAGCAGTGTGTCACCGTAAGCTTCGGTGTGTGCGTACTTGCGCGCACACATCTAAACTCACTACCCGTAGTAAAGCCACCTATGCGGGCCTCTGGCCTGGCTAACGGCCTAGCCACGGCAAATCGCGATCTAGGAAAATAAATGGTCCCTGAAATTGATGTGTTTCTTTCATTTTAAAATAGTACAAGTTTTGATAGTCATGTGATTTATTTTCAACCGACTTCAAAAAATGAGGAGGTTATCAATTCGACTGTATTTTTTTAACCAACTTCCAAAAATGAGTAGGTCATCAGTTCGACTGTATTTTTTTAACCGACTTCCAATAAGGAGGAGTTTATCAATTCGACTGTTTTTATTATTTTTATTTTTATGTTTCTTACCTCAGAACTTTTTACTGGGTAAACCGATTTTGATCATTCTTTTTTTATTTGAAAGCTGGTGCTTCTCATTTGGCTCCATTTCAATTTGGTCTAGTTCTGATGAAGCCGCTTTTTTATATATAAAAAAAAAATTTTATATATATATATTATGTTTGTTACCTCAGAACTTTCGACTGGGTAAACCAATTTTGATGATTTTTTTTTTATTTGAAGCTGGTGCTTCCCGTGTGGTCCCATTTCAATTTGGTCCAGTTCTGTAATTTTTATGAAGTCGGTATTTTATATTGATAATTATTCTTTAAAAAGCTATCAGGCTTCTCTGTAGGTACCTATTAGGGTTCAGAATCAGTAAATCACGGAACCCAAAATACCAGGATTTTCCGGTATTTTTAAACGTAATTTAAGACCAGGCATTAAAACTGATTCCCGGCTTTTTCGGTACTCTCGGGATTCGGTATCAACGACATAAAATCTCGTTTTTATAGCAAATATTTTACTGTCGGACTGTCTGTTTCTATCTTTGTATCGAACATGCACTGTAATGTGGCCCTGTGGAAGAAGAAGCTGAAAATCTGCAGTTTTTGCGATTAGCGATGAAGACGATTTAGACTGTATACCTTTAGCTAGATTTATATTTGATTTAATTATAGGCTTGCATTTGATCGCCAACTCGCCTGATGTTAGGCGATGATGCGGTCTACGATGGAGCACGCTTGCCAAGAAGAAACAGATGCACTCGTGGTTTGGAGACACTCAGATTGTATTGTGACTGTCGGGTTGGGTATGCAGACGACAGCACAGAGCTACATATCCAATGCATGAACTGGTTGACCACAAATTCAGTCTCTCTGAGAAGCCATGGTTGAACGCATGAACTTGTCCCGTCAGGCAGTTTCCGATTGGGGCGATACCAATCAGGTCAAGTTCAAAGCAGCTAAGACCCACGCGTGTATGTTCTCCACAAATAGGACATCATTCCACCTGACTTCTTTTTTCCGGGATGTAGATATTCCAATAACTAACCGGCTCGTGCTTTTGGAAGATTCCCTGACAACAACCCACAACTTTGGCTTCTATATTGAGAATAAGGCTCCTTGGCTGCCAAAAAGCTGGGTATTCTTCCAAAGATGCGACAGTACCTCACGTCCAAACAGTTGTTATTTCTGTACCAAGCACAAGTTCAGACGTGCATGGAGTACCTACTGCTCGGACCTTTGGGATGAATTAGCCAAGTAAGTATCAGCTTAGAACTCTGGAGTCCATTGAGAATAGTGACAACAAGCTCACCAGCAACATCGGAATGAATTGTTATGCATGTATCATTTGACAGCAGCAGAAAGAACTTTGAAGTAAAATTCAGAATAATAATTTGGCAATTATTCATCTGAATTTTTTCGTCACCAAAATAGACACACTGCTTAAACGCACTATAAACCATACTACCGATATTGACATTCGATCACCAAAGCTCTTAGTGGGTGAATATTATTCCGTGGGAGAAAGAAGTACAGTACACTGAACTATCAAGAACCATCAGTAAAACTCTTTGACTTATTTAAATTGTTCATATATTCATTACTACTTCTTGTTTCACTTATAATTGCACCATTAGTTAACAAAATTAAGGTAGTACCGAAAGTACCGAGAAATCCCGGTTCTGATGACGTCAAGTACCGAAAATCCCGGTTCTTAAATTCAGTACCAGTTCCAGAAACCCTAGTACCTACATTATATTTGGCTAATGTTCTAGATGACTGTAACTATAATTCCCTAAAAAGTTTACCACTAAGCTTAGATAAAAAAGTCAGCTACCAAACAACCAAAATACATCCAGATCAGATCAAAACACAGGCTTTATTGCAAAAATTACGCGTCCTAAATAAAAATAGGAGATCAACGTAATACCACAAATAGCATCTAGTAAGTTAGGTACCACTAATAGGTATATTCTTTACATTACCTACCACCTCCCTGCCCATTAAATGCCTTTATTATATAGTACTAGGTATAATAATTATATGTACGTAGTACACAATACTTACGTAGGTATGTTGAATGAATTTGATTGAACATTAATAATAATTCGAAATGCCCATTTTACTTCAATAACGTAAGTAAATAAGAAAAAGTAATTTTGATTACTTTCCCATCTCTAGTGTCGATATAACAGTTAGCATCCCTATTGCTTGTCTGTGTGAAGTAAAGTAAGCAAAGAAGTAAAGTCTTACCTTCCCCCCGACCCCCTATGTGCCCGATAGAGAGAATTGCTGCTCGTGAGATTTTTAGGTATATTTTTTGTTAGAATTTAGGTTCTGCGGCATACCTCTTTTTACCTCCTAAATTGTAACAAAATGTTTTGTTATTGGTGTCAATCGCTTGAATAGAATGTAATCTAGGCTTATACGTTTTATTATTTTCAAAAAAGTTTTTGGTTTCTAAAATATGATGACTTTTAATAGACATAGTTTCAGAGCAAAAATATGGCTGTTATAAATGCTTATAACATTACAGTGATAAAACAAACTGGAAAAAATAAGACGAATAAGCCTAGTAAATAATGAGCTGAATACATGAAAAAAAAACACCGAAATCGGATAATATTAGGAGGTAGAAAACAGCTTTTTCTTTTTGTATGGACAAGTACGCGCTATAGACCCCTCTTAAATCCGTCCAGTGGTTTAGGAGATGTGTGTGGACAAACAAAAAAAAACTGACTTAACGTGTTCAGCTGATTATTTTAAGAAGCCCTGTGTGGCTTTTTTTTATATCTTGAAATTACAGTTTTTTTAATATCTGCCTTCTCCTATCCTATCCTCCTATATCTGCGTTTTATTATATTTATTGATATAGATAGATTTTTCAAATAGTGGGTAATTCTAATTTTTGAAATCACAAAACAAGTCATAGTCACAGGCAAAATAAATCACGGTCAAGTTCAAGTCATGCCCCTGTAGGTAATGTGGTGGAGACTTTAGTAGTCTTTAGCTTTATTCAACTTGCCCTGTTAGTACTATCATTATGTACATACTAATAAGAGTTGAAATTTGGCATATTTATGTACGTTCGGTGACAATGCAATGTTATGGTTTTGATCTGATCTTATGATGGAGACAGAGAGTGGCCATAAGAACTCCTTAGTGAAACAACGTAACCCAATCATATTTGGGTTCATTGGATTTGTCTTCCCATGCACTTTAGCCCTGGGTGATAAATTAAATATGGTGGACGCCCTAAGATAGCGGACAACGTGTTTTTAACTACTATCATATGAAATGGTATCAAATAAAAAACTTTGCTGAGACAAGTAAAAGCTTGTTTTTTAAAAGTATTTTTGCAATTAATAAAGTTTATTTCTGTTGGTGCCAATATTTCTACACTAATAAAGAGATAAAAAAAATATGTAAAAAAAAATCTGAAACTACTGGATCGATTCTTATTAATTGAGTGACATAGGCTATGTTTTGTTCCTAATATAATGAAAGAAAATAATTAATACATCTACTAAATAATTTGAACCAACTTTACGTGAAGTTCAATAAACGAAACGCATCCCCTGGTTTTTGACCTTTAGATGTGGAATATTTCCTACAAATTTTAATGGGATAACCCTCGAGATTCAATTCAATATTAACACACTAAATTATTATTTTTATGAAAATCAATTCACAATCGTGACGATCGTTATGTAACATTCACAAAAAAACCTTCCGGTTAAGTTTGCCCATTTCCGGACTTCGTTTTGAAAACCTTAATTTTTTATCTTGGTGGAAAATGAAGGTAGAAACATTCTTGCAGTGTTTTTCTTTGCTATATTTCTGTATCATTCATCAGTACCTAGCTTTTCTTTCAACTAGCGTGGACTTTGTAGAACTATTCACTCTCACTCTAAATTCAGTTGAACTACGAGTAATGTTTATTTATCCGGCTTGCTTTGAAACCGTTCGCAAGTTGCAGATCAGAAGCATATATAAAAGTGGACTATTTGAAAAGATCCTGTGAGTTTATGAAGCTATGTTTAAAATCTATCCAGTCGGTATACAGTCATTTCCCTCGATTACTTTTTAAACGCCCGAAGATATAAAACTTAAAGATGTACCTATCATACAGTTAGCAATACATAAATAATTTTATTATGATCACATCTACAACCTAAATGCCTTAGCCTATTTTGAATAACGAAGCGACATGTGAAGTGGGGATGAAAAGAAAACTTGATTACACCTGTCTTAAATAAAAAATAAATATCTGGGACATTATTGCACACATGGTCATCTGACCCCAAACTAAGCAAAGCTTGTAATATGGCTGCCAGAGACCGATATACATACATATATTATGTCGAATCGTCAAATGCATCAGAAGTGTAGATAGGTAGAATAGTAGGTAGGCCGGTTGATCCGCATCAGCCATCATTGTTCTACGGCGTGGGTATAGCGGGCGAGGAAATTAGACATCGCTCGTACAAATAACAGCTTTTATTCCATAACACTATGATTAATTTTACAATGGAAAATTAGGTACTTGAAGTTACTTGGGGACAAGGTATTCCGCTTAGTAACGAATGCTGCCACCGTCAAAACCAAAAGGTAAAGTGCCACCGTCCAAAGCAAAAGGTAAAGTCAAAGTGAGCTACTAGTCTAGTCAACAAGTTCAAAAACGTGTTAAATAGAAATAAAGCTCCTAAAAATATGTGCCATAGCTCATTCGATTCGGAATGACGTCTAGAAAAATGTTTTTTAAGGGTATATAAGCACATAAAAAATTGCAATTGTTATTAACAAAATAAGATAAAAAAAAGGTCTTTAGTTTTTCGTTAATAACTTTTAAAATAATGATATTTAAGGAATTTTGAAAAAAGATCCTGAAAGAGGAGGAAATTTCCAATAAAAAAGTCTTAACTCCCGGAACTCTATCTATATTATTTATAATTTTTTTTTTAACGCTGGAAGTAGGGCTCCGCGAGGGCGTTACGGCATAGGCGCGCCGTCAAAAAAACCGGTATATCACCAAAATTTTTTTTTTTTTAATATTAAATAACAATTTAAAAATTTGAATAAATTATAGTATAATCTAGACACTTGAACGAAAAAAACCTCGGTGAAAAAAATTTTTTTGGACGATTGTTCAAAAACTTACACCATTATTAATTAACTAATTTTTTTCCAATCTCTGTTTTTATAAATTACGGCATAAAAGTTTAAATAATTAGTCTATAAATTTTTCGCTTCGTGGACCTCTTCTTATTTAGGTACTTAATAAAGTTATGTAAAAAAAATTAATTAAAGTTTATTATTTTGTTAATTATATTTTTTTTAAATTAACTAAAAATGAATGAAATTTCATTTTTAGTTAATTTAAATAAATTATAATTAAAAATTAAAATTATAAATTTCATTTTTAGTTATTTCATTTTAATAAAAAAAAAATCGTTTTCGAGTTTTTTGCATTGCATTTTCTGAGAAGAAATTTTTTTCCTTTAATTTTTATAATATTGTAAAAGATAAAAATAAAAAACCAAAAAGTTGGTTTTTTGAATTTTTCACATAAATTTTGAGGTTATGTGAAAAAAGTGTATCCACAGAAATTTTAGATCTTTTTATTACCTACAACTTTGCCATTTAACTTTTTTTCATAGGACTTGTAGTTTTACCGGATATCGAGATAAACCATTTTTTACCCTTAAACCCCCACCCCCTTCCCACTTCCCGAACTCAGATCGCCCGTAATTTAGTTTTCCTTTAATTTTTATAATATTCCCCTCCTTCTCTAATGGGTTTCATCCTACTATTATTTTTTTTGGTTTTAAAAATTATCGACCCTGGTCTAATAATTCTACTAAAACAGTTGCCTACTACACTATACTGGGTTAAGCGGAAAGGATGTACTAAGCCAAAAGGAGTCCATAGTAGGTACCCATTATTCTAAACAACTTTTACTATGGGAGCAACTCTGAAATCGCGAAAAACATATCAGTTGCTCCATAGAATACACGGTCATTTACACTCGACAAAATGTAACAGCTGATTTTTTTCTTGCGATTTCAGTGTTAGTCTTTTAATAAAAGTTGTTCATAATGATGGGTAGTGTGGACCCTTTTCAGCTTAGTGCAATCTTTCTGCATAACCCTGTATTAAGCACAAACTCGACTACAACAGCATTGCAACTTTATAGGCATTAGCTAACTTCTTAGACAACTAAGAACGAACTAATTAGTAACTTTTAATCAGACGGCCAAAATCTCTTAATATTACCTTCCTAGGCACGTATGAAGGCGTTAATCCTACAAACAAATCAAACGAGAGGTATTGCGGACGTGAAAAGGGTGACGATTGCCTTCTAAACTTGTAAGGGAAGATTTAAAGTCGGCCCAATAAAATCAGGAGGTAATAATCCCAGTTAGGGCGGGTTAACTTTTAATACTCGATATAGGTACCTTTATCAATATATATTTTCTTTAAGTATAATGTAAAAGACCACTCACTGACTGGCCAACTTATATGCACATCACGAAATCTCGGAAACTACATGACTTGACCTACTACGAAGCTGAAATTTGGCAGGTAGATTCCTAATGTAGAGGTACGATAAGGATTTTACGAGAGAGCCATATTAGTTGGGACAAAAGGGAGTTGATTATTTATGTGAAAATCTACGCGCCAAAAGTTGCGGGCAACAGCTATTGATATCATTAATGGGAAAGTTTGTGTGTTAGTGCGTCAATGTGCATGTTTCCAGTCATCTCTGTCGGTTAAACGGATTTTAATTTATGTATAATTGTGTGTATACATACATACTGGCAGCCATAGTACAAGCGTTGCTTAGTTTGGGATCATACACATACACACAAAGTATTATACAGGTTGTTACAAATTGAAACATATCTCATGTACTTGCCAATGTAAAGTTTTTTATGTTATTATGTTATGTTTTGTTCAAGGTAAAAATAGGTTTTTGGGGTGAAAGTAATAGTATAAGCATGACTATTAAAATTTATTATTGGCATAATAAATATCTACTATTGTGTTATGTCTATGGGCTTGGCTTTTATTCAAGTAAGCCCATTTTTAGTTGAGTTTTTTGTAAGATATGCAATAAATACGGGACGCTGCAGTCAGTAGCTAATATTCCTTTCGAGGCTTTTATTTTGCGTGGGTGTTTGATGTTTTTTTTAGATCTTAACATAGTTGGCACGCAACCATTCCTACCGTAAAACACTTTTAATAAGTTTTGTAGAACAGTTTCAACAAGTGCCTTTAGTCTCCGAATACAAATAAAACAAAAAACCGTTGCATTAAGTATTTAAAGTACGATATTAATTTAGCCTTGATTAATACCTCCTAGTAATTAAAGGTTTTATTCAGAAACGTTAGTTAAGTCTGGCTGACGGAAATTATCACGCGTGAAAACGAGACAGAGCAAAGCAAAGATTAATTTAAGTAACTATTAAGTAATGCGTAAGTTATTATTTTGTATAATTCGTGATAGAATTATCTCTTTCAATTCAAACATCGAATTTAAACGTTCAATCGAAATCGAATCGAAGAAAAAAGGGCGCGTTTTACTGACCTGCGTGCACCCTCGACTGAACAAGGAGCATGTCCCTAACATTCATTGCGCCCAAACCAGAGCTATGATTTAGGAAATGTCCCCTCTCCAACGAAATATTTCACTGCCCCCATCCTACATTCAGTATCTTACAAGATAAAACAGCTCGCCTCTCATGATATTAGAAATGGGGTTTGAACATCCCAATAAGAGTACTTGAAGAATGTGCTCCGACTGTCGAAATCATCTAACTACATCCAGAGTGTTTTTAGGTATATACATAATCATAATCATCTTCATCAGCTAGAAGACGTCCACTGCTGAACATAGGACCATATAGAACCTCTAAGAACTCCACACTGAACAACAGCCTGCCATCTGCACCCAATGGATGTTCGCGACTCTCACGATGTCGTCGGGCCATCTAGTGGGAAGCCTACCTACGCTGCGTCTTCCGGTTCGTTGTCTCCACTCAAGAACCTTTCTTTCCTATTGGTTATATTCTTCGAATTATTCTTCGAACAATTTGGCTAGTTCCTACTAAAAATTTGCAAAAAAATTGCATTGTATTATTTTCAAAATGACCGCTGCCACACGATGGCGGATGGCGTATATTTTTGGCAACCCTGGTAATATGGGTATCAAATTACAGAACTTGAAGAGTAGGAAACGATAAAGTGACATCACACTAAATTGAATATGGCCACCGCTACAAGACGGCTATATTTATTTTTATTTTTGATATGGGTAAAAAACAGTTTTTTTTATTACCTTATTTATCTTAGAAGCTGTTATGCTGTCACAGGTACATATTCATAGGCTTCTACTCCATGCGCCCTTCGCATGTAGGTAGGTATAATTTTCTGGTTTCGTTAAAAAAATCACCCTAAGGTTAGGCACTTAAGAGCTCAATCAAAACATGCACATATGACTACTTTTACTACTGCTAAACTCGCGTAATGTTAACTCCAACTGTTATTAATTAACCTATGGCATTAGTCTAGTTCGCTCATTCAAACGTCTAGTCATCCCACACAAAATCCATTAATGGAAGTTGCTGTTGAAAGCGACTCAACTATTTAGAAAGCTAGAGGCACCATTTTAGAAAACTACCTTCTGGAAATGAAAGAATATCGGCAAAATATCGTCGCTGGCGTAAATACCGCGTTATTTATACGCAGCTTTGAAAGGTGACGCCTTTAACGGCAGTTTTAAGTGCTACCCCATCGCGTGGACTGTACAAAATTACCAATTTATCTGAAGAGTTGAGCAAATGTTAGAGCTACAGTTTTCTACGGGAGGATTTCAATTTCGTTCGGGAAATATGATGGTAGCTACCTTATTCAACTCTACAGATAAATTGGTCGCAACTATAGCATAGTGCAGTGAATAGGAGTAAGGGATCTAACGCAGTACACTGCAGATCAATATGAAATAACGAACTTTCTGTTTTGTGCCCTTTGGTAGGTATATCAGCCTTAAGCTTAAAATAGGCTATCAGATCATCATCATCATCAGCCAGAAGACGTCCTGTGCTGAACATAGGCTATCAGATTGCGGTGTTCAATTTGATAACAATAACAACACCCGAAGTTTCAGTCAGCTCGTGACCAATACCGTTCTAACATGGTCGATTTTTACCTATACAAAATATTGCGCGATAAGTCCCGATAAACATTAAAACAACTGTCTTTATTATTTAGAATCTAGATAAAATACCAACAAGCTGACTAACACTAAATACCTAAACTACTTAGCCTATCATTAAGGGTTGCTAACTGGCCTTATTACCGAGGATTATTTTTGCCGTAAATTTAAATCCCCGCTGGGACCAGAATTTTCCACTATTTCACTCAAATTAAGTAATCTGAATTTTAGCTTATCGTAGGAATTATTATAGTAGTAGTAGTAGTGAAGAACAAAATAATAACACCGATTACAATTGATATTGGAACATCCATCACGAATGTACGAAGTAAATGGACGAAAATTATAGAGTCACTAGTAAAAATCGTGGAGTAACGGGCAGGATTGAATTAATGCCTCTGGTCGATAAAAATTCACGCAAAAATGAAGCAAAAATTATGAAATAAATATTTAAAAAAAAAAAAAAAAAAACTGGCCCAAGCAAAAATAAAAAATTACGTGTTTTTGCTCATATAGTCATATGTCACTTATATGAAGAAAAAAGGGTTGGTACCATCATACAAATATAGTTGGTTTGCATAATATAGACTATTAGAGGTCTAAAGACAAATGCTCAAATCCACTAGCTATCCACAGCGTGCCTAGCATGCTGGCGGCATTACAACGCGGCAATGCAAACAATAAGTCAGAAAAACGCCAGCATTTTGGTCACGCGGATTACTTATTTTTTAACCAAAACCTTACTATTCTTCGACTAGCTTATTAAACATCAACAAGACATGTTTCCCCACCGCAAAATATTTCATATTATTGTCGTGTTACAGTTCCGTACTTAACGTCGGGGGTGGCAAGTGTCTCCGAAGTCGGTGCTGTGTCGGGAACTTTTAACGAGTTTGTTGGACACGGCCGGCGCCGGCGAGTGCGACCGAACGACATACGTTACATCTTGATCTCTACAACAATACTAAACTATAGGTACTTACATATTTAACGGAGTATTTTCAACCGACATAAAAGTAGATTGGGTCTTGGCGCCAACAAAAGATAATGCCATCGGTCCGCAAGATGCGCAAGACCACTTGCGCATCTCTCGCTCGGTGACTTGGAGCTTGCGCAAGTCCAACTCCACGGCATCTTCTCAGCGGCTATAATATCGAGGCTGACCGACGGCTCGGCGGCCATTAAGAACTCCAAGATACACCTTCTTCTTCTCACCTCTGATATTGCGATCCTCTCCCATTCTTAGCAAGTGACCTGTCAAGCGGAGTCTCTGGGCTTTGGTCTCTCCCACGATGTTTGGCTACGCAATAAGCTCCTCAATGACCACGTTTTACTGGACTCTCCAACTCCCGTCTTCTCTTTGGACTGAATTCACATAATTTACCTCTCCACCATTTTTATGTGTATGTTTTTTTTATGATACTGGGTGACGAGACGAGCGAAGTCGCTCGCCTGATGGCTCTTCACGCTTGCCCATAACAGCTCAACGCCACTCAGAATTTTGAACTTCAACAGTTCAAAACCCTGGATGGCAATGCACTGCGCTCGTCACTCCGAGATATAAGATGTCAAATCTCTGTGTGCATTATGAAACATTATGTTACGCAATATCTTCGCCGTTTATTGAACCAATTTTTTTTTTTGTGTAGGCCCTGACATCTTTGGTAATGAATTTTTAGGATATTATTACTCCTATTATTAAAACAATTTTATTTTGCGGAATCGAAAACATCTATTTTTCACCTCTTGACAGATCTCTTAGAAAACAAAACACAACTCTATTGAAATAAAATAATAAAGGCGACCGCGAAGGTCGCACTGGTGAAAAAGAGTTCCGCCACACCACCCCCCCACGGAGAAAGGAAGAATAAGCTGAAAAATTTATAAATAAATAAGATAATCACATATCTAAAATATTTCTAAACTTCACCCTCCTCCCGGACCGGGTGATGACAGGAGCTGGTGTAGGTGCAGGGACCAACGCAGGCGTGAAACTGCTAGCTGGAGTTGGCGCAGGCGGCACAATTGGTTCACAATTGCCAAACGCCGAATCCAAATGGGCAGGCTTAACGCGATCTATGCTAACTGTACGTTCCCTTCCATTAATATCGAGAGTGATCGTTTTGTCTCTTCGCCCGATGATACGATGAGGACCGGAATAAGGCGGCTGCAACGGCCTTCGCACTGAATCATCGCGTAGCATGGCATGCGACGCCTTAACTAAATCTTTAAATATGAAAGTCGATGGCTGGGCGTGGCGTGTAGCAAGGACAGGACGGAGAGCTTCCATATATTTGCGCAGCTCACGGACGAAATCTACAACGTCACTTGGGCTCTGCGATGTTATTGGAGGTATGACGAGTTCTCCAGGCAAGCGAAGAGTCTCTCCATAAACGAGCTCTGCAGAAGATGCCTTCAAATCTTCTTTGAGCGCCGTTCGCATCCCTAATAAAACTAACGGCAAAGCTCTTACCCATGTGTCATTATGACACATCAAAGATGCTTTAAGCTGCCGATGCATGCGTTCCACCATACCATTTGCGCAAGGATGGTAACTAGTCGTGCGCACCCGTTTGGTACCACATACATCCATTAGACGGCGAAACAACACAGATTCAAACTGCCGGCCCTGGTCGGTTGTCAAAATGTTTGGTACCCCAAAACGGGAAACCCAACCAGTTACGAATGTATCTGCTACCTCTTCTGCTGTGATTGATGACATAGGCCATACTTCAGGCCACCGTGTGTATCTATCAATCGCAGTCAGGCAATAATTGTACCCTTTCGAGTGAGGAAGTGGTCCAATAATGTCTAAATGCACCGACCTAAATCTGTTTGACGGTAATTTAAACTCTCCAAGTGGCGAATTAATATGTCGAGTTACTTTACTGAGTTGACAGCGTAAACAAGTTCGAGCCCATTCACGGCAATTTGCGTTTACTTGAGGCCATACATAACGCTCAGTTACCAAGCGAGTGGTTGCCCGCGCGCCAGGGTGACTGAGGTTGTGACACCTGTCGAATGCAGCTCGACGGAATGCTGGTGTCAGGTATGGACGTGGTCGCTCAGTTGAAGTATCACAAATTACTGTGATATTTGTGCCAGGGATGAGGATGGGTTCGAGCTTCAAAGACGAATTCCCACGCATACTAGCTAGCTCCTCATCCGATTCTTGCGATAACGCGAGTGCAGCAAAATCCTCTTCAAGAGAAATAGACTCAACGCGCGACATGGCATCAGCTACGATGTTATCAACCCCTTTAATATACACTACATCAGTAGTAAACTGGCTGATGAAAGACAGCTGGTTTAATTGGATAGGCGGCAATTTCTCACGTCGTTGTACAAAAGCGTATATTAGCGGCTTATGGTCAGTGTAGATAGTGACGTGTTGTACCTCCAACAGGTGCCTGAAGTGTTGAACACTCTCGTACACCGCAAGGAGTTCCCGATAGTACGCCGGCCACTGAGCCTGTTTAGCAGTCAGCTTTTTACTAAAATAGGCTAGTGGCTGCCAATCATCATTATCGACGCGCTGTTGTAGGCAAGAACCAACGTGCGTTCCTGAAGCGTCAGTAAACAACCCAACCTCAGCACTGTTATTTGGGTGTGCTAAAATTGTAGCGGACGTCAAGCTTTTCTTGCATTCTTCAAAGCACTTTTCTAGCTCAGGAGTCCACACAAAAGGTTTATTGCCTTTGCCTTGAATAGCAGTGATTGCTTCAATTAACGGCGCTTGGTACTTAGCCGTACTTGGCAAAAACCGGCGGTAGTAATTGACCATGCCTATGAATCTGCGCATACCCTGAACTGTCTTTGGGGGCGGGTAATCCACCAGAGAACGAATTCTGTCCTCAGGAGGACGCGTGCCCGCAGCATTGACTCGATGCCCAAGGAAAGATACTTCTGCGGCACCAAATACGGACTTGGCTGTATTAATCACAACGCCATAGTCGTGCAATCGCTGGAACAAGATTTCCAGATGCTGCGCATGCGCTATTTGGTCTTTTGAGTAAACCAAAATGTCATCAACATAGACATAGCAAAAATCTAAGCCACGGACTACTTCATCGATAAATCTCTGAAAAGTCTGCCCAGCATTACGCAAACCAAAAGTCATATACAGAAATTCATATAATCCAAATGGAGTAGTTATCGCTGTCTTGCACACGTCGCCTGGATTCACCGGTATCTGTTGATAGGCCTTGACCAAGTCTATAGTACTAAAAACGGTACAGCCAGACAAGTTGTGCGCATAATCACCTATGTATCGGACAGGGTAGCGATCAGGAATCGTTCGGGCGTTTAATGCACGATAATCACCGCAAGGACGCCACGTTGAGTCCTTTTTAGGTGCGAGATGCAGAGGCGATGACCAAGAGCTATCAGATGGTCGGCAAGTACCAGCTCGGACCATATCTTCGAACTCTTTCTTTGCAATGCCCAGTTTTAATGGTGCCAACCGACGCGGTCTAGATGTCACAGGGGGACCGTCGGTAGTGTTTATATAATGTACGGTGCTGTGTTTAATAATTCTAGGTGCACCAGGTGGTCGCGTTATACTTGGGTATTTCTCCAAGATCGCTGTGAATGGCGAGTCAGGAAGAGATACTACCTTCACACTTTGCTGTTCCGCGGTATAAAGGTCCGCGGACGAAATAAGCCCAGTTTTACTATCGCACAGCTTACCTTTTGAGCAATCGGGTAAAAGCTGGTAATGCGACAAAAAATCTACGCCAATAATACCACTTTCCACATCCGCCACGACAAAGTTCCAGGTGAAATCCCGTCGTAGCCCTAAATTTAAGTTCAACTGTACCAGTCCATATGTGATAATCTTACTGCCATTAGCTGCAACTAAACTATATGATAATGGCTGAAGCGTACGTCCTTTTATAAAGCTACGAGGAACGCAACAAATATCCGAACCAGTGTCCACCAAAAATTTCCGTTTGGATCTCCGGTCGGTCACGAAAAGGCGGCGACTAGCTGGCGAGCAACTGGATGTCGCCTTTAACAGTTGCTGTTTTGGTTTCCCTGATCACTAGGCGGGGAACCGGACCACTTACATGGAGGCACACATTTACGTGCTTTTGTCGCAAAACGGTCATGATAAAAGCACAAATCATAGTTACGTGAACGTGATCGGCTGCGACTACGATTACGGTTACGATTGAAGTCACGACTACGCGTACCAACATGCGAGCTGCAACCAGCAGAGGAAAGTGACGCTACTAAACGGGTCAATTCATCAACTTTTTTAGTCAGCTCCTGTACAAGATCAGTATTCGAGTTAGGCGAAACCGTACATACCTCCAATGAAGTTGATTGAGCGTTAATTTCAGCCAAATTGTCCGCTAGTTCGCTTAGCTCAGCCAACGATTCTAATCGTTGAGCAGCCAAGACAGTTTGAAGATATCGTGGCAACCTGCTCATCCAAATTGTCTTCAGAATATCCTCCGGAAATGCTGCACCGGCTAACGATCTCAGATGACGCAGAAAAAACGACGGCTTTTGATCGCCGATCTGCTCCTTCTCTAGAAGACGGCGTATTTTCTGCTCCCGAGAATCTGAGAACCTAGATATTATTGCGTTGCGCAATTTCGTGTAGGGTTGCTCCCTCGGAGGTTGGATTATGAAATCCTCTACTTCGCGAGTACAATTGGTATCGAGGTGCGCAACTGCGTAATTAAACTTCGTGATTTCTTGGCTAATATTATTGATGGAAAATTGCGCCTCTAAACTCGCAAACCATAGGGCCGGGCGATCTCTACAAAATGGAGGGGTACGTATAGATACTCTGTTAATCATTACCTTCTCCGTACCGCCTGTGCCAGATCTGCTGTCACTGCTTGACATTTCACGTCCACCCGTACCCGCGGAAGCTGGTTTGAAGTCTTCCTGCTCACTGTCACTCATGACGTGTGCTGTCATGAAAAACCATGCTAAGAGAAAAACAAAATTCAAAAACAAAAACTGAAAACAAAACACAACTCTATTGAAATAAAATAATAAAGGCGACCGCGAAGGTCGCACTGGTGAAAAAGAGTTCCGCCACAAATTAATCCCGAATTGAATTTCCCCCACTTCCCATGAAGTCGGCATTTGTTTAAAAAAATTGTTTAATGAAACTTGAGGGCTTTGCAACTTATTTGTAACTTTTTAACCTGCCCACATGACACGAATAAAAAATTTATTGAGAAGGTATTATTGTGCATCATAAGTACTTTTTCCCAGAAATCTAAAATACTCACTGCCAAAACCCCGGGGCACAACTCGTAAAATTAACATGTATCTTTCCGATACCATTTGTATGCCTATACAGATACGATACATCTATCTATATCTATCTATATCTTCTATATCTATACATATAATAAAAACGTAGAGATAAAAAAATCTGTAATTGCGAGATAACAAAAAAAAAATCACACAGGTCGTCTTAAAATAAGCAGCTGAACACGATAGGACAGTTTTTAGAATTTTTGTCTGTTTGTTTGTTTGTTTGTTTGTTTGTTTGTTTGTCCGCGCACATCTCCTAAACCACTGGACGGATTTTAATGCGGTTTTCACGAATATGCTTAGAAATTACCAGATTAAAACATAGGCTATCTTATATAATTTATTTTAATTCTTTATTTTTACATAAACGAAAATAAAAATCAATGATTTATTTCTTCGTTACCCGAAACGTAATATGAGGATCGTCACATAGCCTCAAGCAAGGAGATCCAAAGTAAAGAGAATGTTATTGACATAGCCATTAAAATTTTGAAACTGTCAACTATGTCAACTGTCAACATGGTCATTCGGTTAATCCGTAGACAGAGAAAACAATAGACGCAATCACATTTCCTACTCTTTTACTCCGCAGCGAAACAGCCATATGAAAAAATAGCATGCGTGAAAAAGAAGGATCTATGCTTTTTGCCTCTTTGTCGTTGTAACCGGTTGACTCCAAGCTCTAATTGACAGTGTGGTGACAAACATTGAGAGATTTTTGTGTTTTTTCGGAAATAAATCATCTAAATTCAATTCGTTATCCTTAAATTATTATCCTCGTGTGGTCAAGAGTATTGGATTTCGTCACAATGGTGCAGTGTTGTGTTTTGGGTTGTCGGAACAGAACAGAACAAGGTTTATCTGATGTTACATTTCACAGGTTTGTAATGGCCGTTTTTATTTACAATATATCGTCTAAAATCAATAAAAATAATAAATATGATGTATTGATGCAGGGGCAACATATTTAGATGTGAAGTTTTACTGCAAAATTACAAATTATACAAAAGCAAAGAAGAACGTAACCTCAAAGATATTGAGTTAGGGCTGCCATAATGTAGCTTTCAATTTTTCCCTAGTTTTCTAAATGTTTACCGACGATGTATTGAATTTGACAGATTTATTTTATGCGCTCAAATAAGATGCCATTACTGTATTATCGGTTTTGTATAGCAGCGTTTTTTTTTAACGAAAAATGATTTTTTGTTTGTACTAAACTAATAGTAGAGTCGGAATCTATGTTATCTGTAATCACAGAATTTACCATATACTTAAATTTCCTAATATTTATTTACAGATTTCCATCGAATGCAGGACCGGTAGAGATTTGGATACAAGCATGTGGTAGATATGATTGGAGACCAACACGAAATTCCAGAATTTGTTCCAAACATTTTAAGAATGATTTATTTATAAAGCGTGGAGAAAAAAACTATCTGAAACGAGGCATTTACACAATTTTAGTTTATATTAGTGAAAACTTTTTTCTGGCTTTTGTGTAACTATTCATTGTATATCTACCGTGTTTGTTAGCAGCTGTTTGTTTTCCTTGTAAAATAAAATAAAATATAACCTGAAGTTTTACTGTTTTTTATTTTATTACAATAGTAATAAAACCCACCCTAACTTCCCTATCTTCTATGGAGCCATAATAAAGTGGCAACACTCTTAGAAAATATCGCTATCTCTTATCCGGTTACAGCGTACTTGTGTCCATTGGTTCCTCCGTCTACGGGTTAATCAGTTTAAATTTAAAGAAGGTTCCTTAACCTTCTTAGATGAATGAACCTGTAGATCAAGCATGTTATAGGCCTTACAACCTCTTTGGTGATTCATTCCAGTGCATGGAGTAGGAGTGTGGCGTACTCGTACTCCTTGCGCCAACCTTCGTGAATTTCATTCCAATTTTCCACGACGTGTGGCGCTGGGGCGCGAAAAGAAAAAAATAAAAGAACACCGATTTTCAAATGGAATTGTCATTCGCTTCAGTCTGTCGCGACTTAGAAGAAAAAAACGAGTATGAAACGAGGCGAAAATGTATTGCATATCTGTGGCCAATGTGTGGTAAAGAATGCTCTTTCACTCACTTCCTCAACGGTTCTCGTTCTTTCCTTGATTGTCAATCAGTCCCGAATTCTCCCGTGTTTTGTATTTTTTCCTGAGTGAATTATTTAGGATTTTGTTTACTTCTCTACAACTTTACTAAAAGAGATACTTATTGAAAAGGGGTTTATATTACTAGTGTATGTTTTGGTGTGTGTAATGCCTCCGAAAAAGTATCTGAGCCAAACGAAGTGCGAAATATGCGGCCTCAAAACAGCACGAAAAAACGGCACAAAACGTGATTTTATGGCGAGATATCCTCTGGGTGAAGATCGGTATGTTATCATTAGTTAAATTATGAGTCCCATATACTTCTTTTGAGCCAAAATATCTAAAAATCATCATTATCTATTTTGATTCTGAAAATAGTGTGGTGCAACGTAACGATATATTTATAAAATATCGATAACGATACTCTTATTTTTTAGCGTTAAGAAATTGGTGAAAATGTCGGTTCACGAAGATTTAGCGCATATACCGATCGAAAGTCTTCACCAAAATAAATTTGTATGTGGAAAGCATTTTGAAGATAAGGACTACAAAAGAAAAAAACAGTTGAAGAAATCTGCAGTTCCATCAATAAGACCATTGTTGTGCTAAGCCATTGTCAGAAATGCAAATTAAAAATTAATTAATCATTTAGTTAATTAATTAATTAAATTAATCATCTAGTTTTGAAGTCCAAACTTTTGAAATTGTGCGGGACTTTTTTCGTGAAAAAGAACACATTTTCACGTAACTTTAAAAAATCATAATAACAATATCTATTTCAGGTCGTTTCATCCTACAATTAATTACCGCCGTGACGACCAGAACTGATTGACCGTATTATAAATCGATGGTGGCCGAGCGGTAGCATGTGCGCTACACAACTCAGTCTGTCGGCGTTGCGTCCGGCGTCAGGTGCACAATTATGTTTTTACTACTGTAGCTATACGAAAATGATGAAGATGATAATAAATAAAATACAACATTTTAGTCTGTGTTTTTATTGTACTTACAAAAATCACAATATACTGAATGTTGTGGCACAGATTTTGTTTTGCACCACTAAAACAAAACCAGTGGCGCAAGGTTCTGTAATAAATAATATTGGATTCCATATGTAGTAGGTATGAAATCGATATCGATACATTTTGGATAGGAGGTGGCACATCCCTATTAAACCTGACATTAAATCGTGTATAATTATTGACATAAAATCTCGCTCCGACTTGACGTTTGGCAAACTTTTTTTGTCTATGGTGTCCCGTCTCTTCTTCTATTGTATTCTCTTTGATTCGCTTTTTCTAAGATTTGTCTAAGATTTTTCTTTGCATTAAATTTATAATTTCTTTCGGACTCAGCTATTTTCTTCCATTGTCGGTAGCTTAACCCTCTCCTTCTATATAAATAGTACAAATCCACTATAATTGGTGACCACTGAATGGACCGTACACCACCGACAAAGGTCAGAATGCCGCTAGATCGTACTGATAGCACTGCGGCTGACACGAAGAATAAAGATGATGACAATGTATTCCGAGTTGGCGTGCGAATTCCACCGTTTTGGCCCGAGAAGCCAGCGATTTGGTTCGCCCAGATCGAAGGCCAATTCGCGATTTCCAACATCACTGCAGATAGCACCAAGTTCTACTATGTGATTGGACAACTTGACCCGCAATACGCAGCTGAAGTCGAAGACATCATCGTCAACCCGCCTGTGACCGAGAAGTACGAAAAACTCAAGCTGGAGCTAATTAAACGTTTGTCCGCATCAAGAGAAAAAAGGTACAGCAACTTTTAACACACGAGGAGCTAGGTGATCGTAAGCCTTCTCAATTCTTACGTCATCTACGACACCTAGCAGGCCCCGGAGTTCCAGAAGACTTTTTACGCATGATTTGGACCAGCCGCCTACCGAACAGCACGCAGACCATCATTGCTTCGCAGCAGATGACGTCATCACTCGATGTGCTGGCAGACCTAGCCGACCGCATACATGACGTTGTCCCTATAGCCCAGGTCGCATCTACATCCAGTACCACACCGGGAAGCTCCAAGCTCCATATTACATTCTCATGGTTTTATTCTATGTTAGCATTTAAAACACAAAATATACCGCATCCTATTTTAATACAGTCCCGCGAATAGAAATATTCAAAAAGGCCCTTTGTACATGAAAATAAACCTATACAACAAAATTCCGGATGCAATAAAGAAAGAAATAAATAATAACATTTTTCCAGAACCAACTTCGTAAGTTTCTAACCCAAAAATGTTATTACGAGATAAAAGATTTTTTCGACGATAAATTTTAGAAAATTATAATTAGAAAATAAATATCGATATATAAATAGTTAAGAAAGTAGCGTCATAAGTTTTGTATCATCTCATATATAATTAAGTAACCTATCACACGAAGTATGTTTTTTTTTTGTTTTGTAAAATTACTTCACCCTAGGTTAAGTTTGAATAGTATATATAATATTTATGTAATAGATTTAACTATACTTAAATTTATATGTTTATGTCTGTGGTCTGGTTTTGTGAACAGCCACTACATAAGTCATTGCTGCACCCTTTATGCAGGGTATATAAACTTAGCTTTTAGAAGAATACAGTGTATATTTGCAATAAGAATAAGAATATAGAAATTATTTTATTTTACTGTGATATTTTAACAGATAAATAGAGTAGTTCCATTTCATGGCTTTTTAATCAAGGTATACATACAAATGCACGCGAAATAAGAAATAACTAGCCAAGAGCGTGTTAAGACAAGCATTATGTCAGGGTTCCGTGGCCAGCGAAACTGGCCGGAAATATAATTTTAATGGTTATCTTTTTGATTTGAAAACTGTTGACGGTGTTATTTATTACTTTTATGATTCTATCAATACTTCACACAGGGCGACTTAAAATAAACAGCTGAACATGTTAAGGCAGTTTTTAGAATTTTTGTTTGTTTGTTCACGCACATCTCCTACACCCCTGGAAGAAAATGCGGACGAATTTAAATCCGGTTTTCACGAATATGCTTAGCTATGACCAGATTGAAGTATATGCTATGTTATTTTGCGCAAGGCCGGATTAAGGGAAGAAAAAAGAATTGAAGGTTTATATGAAAATCTACGCGTACGAAGTCGCGGGCAAAAAAGCTAGTAAAGAAATATAATCATACAAAGAAAACCAGGGTAAGGTAGCGACCTTATTATTCTGCTGCAATCTCAAGAATTCTACAATCCCCATTCTAAACTTCCATTTGCAATTTCCAAAACAATTATTTAATTGTCTTTAAATTGAAATTATACATGCCTGGCATTCACTAACTGCCGTGTATTCTGTTAAGAGGGTTCCCAAAGCTGTAAATTGCGTGTGGAAATATTTACGAGACAGGCTTTCGCGGCATTACAACGAATATGTGCATACATTGCGAGTGCTTGTTGCAAAAATGCAACATGGCCCGCTGGGCGTTAGGTACAACATTAAATATGCTAGTTTGGGGGAGCAGTACTGCAACTATAACAGAAATTTTAAAATCAAAGGGGAAAAAATACAAAAATCAACAGATGTAGTAGTTAATTTTTAACCGACTTCCAAAAAGGGGGAGGTTCTCAATTCGACTGTTTTTTAAATGTTTGTTACCTTTAGAACTTTCGACTGGGTGAACCGATAATATACATACATAATAATATGTTTTTAATACTGATATACATACATAATAATATGTTTTTAATACATACTTATATAGATATTAACAGGTCCTTACATATAAGTCTATGGAAAAATCCTAGTGAGATTAAAGATCAATAAGAAAATATAATATGATACCTATAACAAAAAATATGGTAATGACGTAAGCACTAGAAAACCGTTTGGGCAAAAATGTCTCAGATAAATATTTATTTATTTATCGCTTATAGGTATAGTTTTACATACGTCATTCATAAAACCGTCTCTGCACTTCTGAATGTACTTCCCAAAAAGAATGGTGTAAAAGAGTCGTAAAGTAGGTAAAATCTTAACAGTCTTTATCTAAATAAAAAGGTACAGAAATGTTGATGAAACTATACCACAAAAGAAAATCCGAAACTAAAAGCTGACTGCATATCTAGGTAATTATTGTGAGTAGAGATTCTGTCTGCAGGTGAACAGTGACTGTCCACGCTGACTAGATAACTACACTGTTTATTGGACGTGGCATGATTTTCAGGTTTTTGCTGGTAGTGCTAGTGGCCTATTCTATGGGAAAAGATCACCGTCTCATGCCATTGTGCTCGAAAAAATGGAAACGAATAGCTCAAAACACTTTTTAGCTTATCAGTTATCGAAAAAACAGAAGAAATGATATTAGCTCATAATCCGCCTATCGTGGTCCCACTGCTGGGACATAGGCCTTCTCTCAGAGAATGATGATCGGCCCTAATCCACCATGCTGGCCCAGTGTTTGTTGGTGGTTCTGGGACATACCGGATTCATCTCGATGTTTTCCTTTACTATTTTTGAGCAATGGCATCGAAACTGCACATCATTTATTTAAGTTCTAAATGAATCATTGGTTCAGGGCAGAGGATCGAACTGGGTGATGAGATTGTAAAGTGCACAAACTACTGCTCGGCCACCATCACTCGTAATATTATTTTTGTGGAATTTTGTATGCGTAGTGTGGTAGAGGGGCGTGAACATATAGAACGAAAGATCTCTACGAGTATAACATTGTTACCTGGGCCCTGATTCCATAACTACAAACACGCTCGTAACGCGGCGCGTTAAGTTAACCTCAAAAAGCTGGCCTTTATTTCCTAAGGCATAAGGCCAAATTTTTAACGTTAACTTAACACGCCGTGTTTCGTGCGTGTTTTTTGTTATGTAATCAGGGCCCTTATTGTGTAATAAAGACTTCCCTGACTGAAAGACTGACTCTACGAACCCAAGACTCGTGAGCGCCTTGTTCGTGATTCTAATTCTGGACAAAAAAACATCCAGAATATTATGTACGTGGTTGCAGCAATGACACTAGTTTGTGGCCGGAGATCGTAAAGCAGTGAGTGGTAGCGAAAAGCCGAAGGTCATTGGATTAAGAAAGGCTGATAGTGATGATAAACTGTGAATAAAATAGTTACTGACCAGGGGCCGCGGGTTCGAAGCAGCGCAGTGCGGAAAATCACGCGAAATGTGAACCATTACGCGCCAAGATACGGTTTGCGGTCCGCGTGATTTTTCGCAATCACCAACATAATCGCTTAAAACAGGCAGCCGTAAGGCTGGTCTGACTTGTGTAGAGTTTTTTATTTTGTTTCTTCATAGCCTTTATTCGCCCATATGCAGCTGTTTTAAGACAATATTTTGACTCATCATCAGTACCTAAGGAGCTTCTATCGGAAGCTCATAAAATGTGCATGTGCTTCTATCTAAGGTTCACCCCTGATTTACAGATCACTAGGGCAACTGATCGAATCTGCAATCGTAGCGTAGTACACCGTAGAACAGACGAAAATCGCGAGCTGAGCTGCATGCAATGGGAGAGGCCTATGTCCAGCTGCTGACTGAGGTGGGCTTATCACGATGATGATTGATAGAGACCAACTAAGAAAGATAGCGTTACACGTTTTGTGAATCGTACCTAATCAATTTACTTACCGAGTAGGTAAGTACATACCCACCTGAGCAACTTTTCGTCCTTCGTCTGAACTGCCTTTAGAAACGAAACTTCTATACGGACCAAAAAAATAGATTTCTTTGTACATTGGTCTCACTGCAGGACTCCGGTCAGCGTAAAAAGGGGAACAAAAACAATTCGGCTAACCGCCAAGCGTTAATAAATTCTTCGAATTTGCGGAGAGAAAAAGTGGAAAACGCAACGCGGAACGGCTGGGTATGTCGACAGACTTTGGGCAGGCAATGTGCGCTCGCTTATTGCGACCGGGGTAAAATTGAACTATCTACGTAGCTTTATACTAGATGCTTTCACACAAGACTTCGCTTTATTAGACTAGTAGTTCGCCCCCAACTGTGACCTCGCGACATTTTCGTAACCCGATTTTAACCATATTCAAACTTAAAAATTGTATTGAAATAAATAAATATCTGG
This sequence comes from Agriopis leucophaearia, assembly GCA_949125355.1. NCBI lineage: Eukaryota > Metazoa > Arthropoda > Insecta > Lepidoptera > Geometridae > Agriopis > Agriopis leucophaearia. Next base: position 9,002,336 of record OX421262.1, read on the forward strand.
GACATTTTTGCACACACGGTCATAGTGACCCCAAACTAAGCAAATCTTGTAATATGGCTGCCAGAGACTGGTATACGTACATATATATTTTTAAATACATACTTAAATATATATTAATACCCAGACATAGAACAAACACAAATTTACGTCACATAAATGTTTGTCCTAGGTGAGAATCGAACCCACACCCCCAAGCGCAAAAGGTCACTACTAACTGAGCCACCGGGCCAGTCACTTAAAGTCATATTAACTACTTGCCTATAATGTTTTATGAAGATCGGGTGAACGATACATAAGTAATCGTCGAACAAACCATGCATAGAAACGCCGACTTGCCCCATTAGAATCAGAGACCTCTCTTCGCTCGGTTTTATCGGGTTATCTTTATTATCTTCTTTTTTTAAGTTAATCTTTTTAATTTCCGACGCAAAAAGAGGGTGATAAATTTTTTACGTGTGTATCTGCTTAACTGTGAGTTTTTCTGTGGCATCTTATCTCCCAAACGGCTGAACCAATTTTTTATTTTTTTGCTTGAGTTGATCGCAAACTCTTAGAAAATCTGGACAGCCGTTTGAGCTTATAGTAACGCTTATTTAATTTAATGGTGGTTTTAAAAACAAACAAGTTTTACTTGATCAAGTATTTAGGTATTACACATACCTACTGGTACGTGAATGTTCGAATGAGCATATAAGTCCTTTTTTTATTGCTGACAGGCTAAGCGTATGACCACAGATCACTTTTTGTTAAGTGGCGGTGTGACCACAGCTCACTTTAAGTGACGGTGTGGTAAAAATGGTTATCATGATTATAATAACTTCACATGTAATTAGGGAAACAAATCTGGTAAGTCGATTTTAACCTACGGGGTTTTTACAAAATTTAAGTATACTTGTATCTTTTCAGATCATCTTTTACTTTGAGTGGGAATATAAATACTTACATAGTACATTATAATTGTGGTATAAACATCGAGATACAATATCTATAGAGTTACAATCGAGACAAAAAAATGACCGAATCAAAACTCGGCGCACGCTACGCAGATTTTTTGGTTAGTCGTAAGGCAACTGCGATCCGACTACAACGCCGCGCGATGCTAGGGCTACGATGCCCTATCGGACATGTGACGTTGTACACTATGCAAACAACATAATGTCTAAATTGAAGTAAATGTGGCATTGTAAACTATATAATTGATGTGGTGATTAAAGTGATTAAGATGTACAACGACACTCGGACATTTTTTGACTGTTTCCAGTTAGAGATTGTGACTCTATAAATATTGTATCTGGATGGGTATAAAACTATTTTATTTTTTCTAGACAAGCGCGCTCTATCGTAGAGCGCATCATCGCTTAACATCAGGCGAGTTGGCGGTCAAACACAAGGCTTTTTATTTCATAAAAAATAAAATAAGGCTGTAAAGGTCATAATAGTATGTACCTACGCAGTGTTTCATTCCAATTCGACACTGCTGCAAGAAATATTATTAGTTATCTATTTACGAATTAGGACATTCCTTTTTTTGCAAGTTGGTTCGTACGAACGAAATAATCGATCATCGCTCTTTATAACTCCCAGAGTTGGCAAAGTTTAATGAGACCTGTCAGAATCTGAGCCCCTTTCCTAGCGTTAAAAGATCAAGAATTCTAATTTATCGAGAGCTGCAGTGATTGACATCATGATAAAAGAAGACATAATGGAAAACCATTTTAATTGAGTAATATCAGTCATATTACCTGCAATATTCTATGATAAAAGTATCCTAATTATTTCTTAGGTTACCTTAGGTTAATCGTTACCACGGACACTGTAGCAAATGTAGTGATCAAAACGACAGGAATTAAAATAATGTAAAATAATAATCATATAAATAAATAATAATTATATTATAATAAATGGAAAAGTAAGTTCTAGTAAAGTGGTGGAGACTTCTATGGAACTTTGGAAATAGCACGACAATACATGTTTCACCACGTTAACATTCTTCGAGCACGTCGCTTGGGAGTAAAAAAGTTATATATAATTAACAGTAAAACCTAATAAATAATAATTCACCGTTATTGCACATACAAGTTCAGGAAAGTAATACAATGAGGTGACACGTTTGTTCTTCGCGCCAAAACTCTTGACACGTTATATAATAATATTACTTATTCCCATAAATGATCTCGCCTTCTTGCTTTATGAAGAGGAATATCATGGAGGCTGTTAAAAAATCTGTCAATAAATAAATATGACAGATTATGAACCTACCATGACAAAATGTCTTAAATTTTCAAATCAAAACTTTATGTTAACGTGAAACATAATATTTTGTATAAGATCATATAATATTTGTTAAGTATTATTATATAGTATTTTAAAGTTACTTATCGATAAATTAAATCATATTTGTATATAGCTACCTTTATTAATTATGAATATACAAGACGATGGGTAAGTATTTTTGATTGCTTACAACACAGAATTCTCCATATTACACAAATTTACAATTGACTTACAAAGTTACAATCTCAGATCAAACAAACAATACCTTGTTTGGATGATCTGAGATTGGCAAGGTGGCAAATTAGGAAAAATTTATAAAATACGCGTACAAAGTCGCGGGCATCATATAGTACCTATCACACTAAATGAAGGCGTGCAAACGAATCCACATTACTGTGATTCAAACCTAATTTGTTTGCCTGTGATAGCTTTATTTCTCTTAGACCCCATAAGACTAATGGACTCCACAGTTGAACTTCTACATAGAAAATTGCACATGTCCAAACTTTATTAAATACTAGCTGCGCCCCACGGTTTCACCCTTGGGGATTACTCTTTATAACATCAGCTATAGAGTCTGTTCAATAAATGTGTATTCTGTCTGTTATGTCTGTTCATTGCTTAACATCAGGCGAGTTGACGGTCAAACGCAAGCCTACTCCTTAAAGTGACTGGATCGAGAGGGGTTTTAGTTATGATTAATGAAAATAGATTCAGCCGTTTGGAGATTATCATCACTATTATCGGGCGTCTTCAAAAAAAATCTTATACTTGTTAATTTCTGTTGCTGTATCCGCAGATTTAACGAGTTTTGTTCTACCTGTATCATTGCTAGTACGGATTGTGTAACGGGCTTTGAAAAACTCGTCGATTTTGAAAATGTCGGCGTGGTCATTTATCGTCGTTTTGGAAAACCTAAGAATGTGAGTATTGTAGCTTATATTTATTACCATTTTTATTTTTATTTTACTTTGAGGGATGTATAAAACCGCTTAGAAATTATTAAAAACCAAAGGTCCGAATGCGAAATTTCTTTAATCGTGTTACGGTCTTAACAGTTAACAGTAGATAAAACATTCAATTTCGACACCATTTTAATAATTCTTAACTAACCATGGATGTAGACAAACTAAAAATAGAATGACCAACATTGCTAAAAGTGGGAAAAGTCAGAGCGATTGATGTCACAATGATATAAACCAAGTACTCTCCTTAGAGTTTGTACATACTTATTATAATATTTTTTGCAGGTGATCCGAAATAAAAATGAAAGAATCGTGAGTGCTACCAAAACCGTTATTATACATAACACGAGTGATATGGATGTTACATCGGATGACTTTTTTCGAGAAATGCGTACGTTTACTCACATGTTTGTGAAACTCAGATTTTTAAACGTATGTTAGAAACTATCAATAGCGCATCGTAACACGCTCATGGTAGAGTTCCGTAGCCTGTAGCTATATAAGAGACTAGCCGTCCGCCCTGGCTTCGCACGAGTGTAAGCTCGGCCTTCGGCCTCGCTACAAAATATAATATAGCCTATGTCACCCGGGGATAGTGTAGCTTCCCAACAGTGAAAGAATTTTTCAAATCGGTTCAGTAGTTTCGGAGCCTATTCATTACAAACATACAAACATACAAAAATAGGTACAAATCTTTCCTCTTTATAATATTAGTGTAGATAAGTAAACATTATCATACTTAGGTCGACTTCTCAGCGTGCAAATTTGCTTTTGATCTTTTTCCCGAACTTTTTTTTAATCCGCGTTAGCCATAATTTGGCTGGCTATATAAAAAAATAAATATAAAATGGCTATATTGAAAATTATTAAACCCTAATCTGTAATAATTTTAAAAGTAATTTCAATCGGTGTGATGGTATATTTTTTTATTTTTTTTAATTCCCTGAGGATGAATGAAATTTAGGTTGTTCGACACGTTATAAAATGTAGAACTTTAATAACTTCATAATAATTTTAAATTGCCAATTAAACAGTTATCTTTTCACAACTTTTTCCTTTTTAGAAACTCTATGACGTTAGTATAGGTTAAAAAAAACCCGCTTACCATGTTCCCCGAAAAGTATTTCAAAACATTTCATTAAATTGTTTGCCCATTATTTTCATATTCGTTCGAATATGAAACTAATTTGTATTAATTTGACGAGTCATAGCGTGCACTGCATTGGTATTATAGCTTGTAAGTAATGGTATATATGTGTGTGTTCGCTATGTGAATAAATGATCTTATCTTATTAGTTGTTACTTTTTCCATTAGCGGGGACAATTTTCCATTCATGTACCATACTTCAGCGCTAATAATCTTTTTATGTTTATGAAAAGGTCGTGAGATATTTATACCGACGAACAAACGGACACAGGAAAATTATTAATATAATATCTACTGACAGACATGCTAATAAATTATGCGCTTCAGTTCACATTTGCTACCAATAAACTTGCATTTTGCAAATCCGCTGGAATGTTAGTAATAATATAAGCATGGTTGTTTTAAAGACTTACTGTTCAGGTGCGCTCATAGCACACCCCGCGTCTCTAGTTAGCATGCTCGAAAATCTAAGGGCAGTTGATTTTGAGCTGCACGTAATGTGTTCACACATGCTACTAAGTAGCGACATGTCTACCAGTACCTTAAACCCTTAAGGTAAGGCAGACATGGCACCTTAGTTTGTTTGAGACCCCTAAAAGAACAAACTGAGTTGCACACTTCGAACGTAAATTTCCTATTCAGTTGGGGAGAGCAACAGTAAAATTTTCGTAGAAACATCATTATATAATAAGACACATTAAATTCCATATTTCAGAAAAGGAATCATATCTTTTTATGGGAGATACATTTATTCTTATAGCCAATTGTTAGCTCTACAGTTCTACACACAGTCAAAAGTAAAGAAAATATAAAAAATGCCTTCAAAGAGAAATTTTTAACTTTATTTTAAATGACTCATCACTATTATTGTACTATTATGTATTCTGTGCTATTATGTAAATAAAGTCAAACTTTCTTGTCTGGCTGCGTTCAATTACACTGTGGTGGGTATATGCCCTTTTCACCGCTAGGCCCTATTGTTCGTGACTGATAACGCGTGGTGCTAGCGGACTATTCTTAACAATTCATGTAGGGTAGATGAAAAACTAATTTAAACAAAAACTGGACAAGAACGTGTCGAGACACGCATATGGTAGGGTTCCGTAACCAAACCCATATAATTTTCTATAACCATAAGTAGAAAAATTCGAACGAACGAAGCTCTGTGGACTTAGCCAAATTTCAGAGATGTACCATCCCGACATAGGATATATTTTTTATGATTTAAACATAGAGAAAACTGATTGAGAAACATTATTTTTCAAGATCATTTTACAAAAAGGTCAATGACCTTTGAGCTAGAACGCCTTGAATTTATTACAGTTTTATCGCTGTTACTCAAAAAGTCATGATGATCATGGTGGAGTGAAAAAAATATTTTCATTCTCATTTCACATATACCAGAGCCACCCCTAAAATGAAATATTACGTATAAATATTTTTTATACTCTTAAAATTGAAATCTATATAACAACTGTCATTATGCAAAGTTTCATGCACTTATCTTAATAATTATAGAAGTGAGAAGGTTCTAAAAAATCGGACGGAAGGACAGACAGATAGACGGACGGACAGAACGAATTTATAAGGTTATATGATTATTTACGGGATATTTACCGTGGTAAGGTTGTCTTCCCGTGAACATGGTGCATGTAACTGCGCCGAAATATCGGGAGCTCCTTCCACAACCTTACCACGGTAAATATCCCGTAAATAATCATATAACTTTAGTGAACAACCGTGATAGTTTAAAACAGAATTTATAAGGGTTTCTTGTCGAGCTATAGAACCTTAAAAAGGCCTATTATACAATATAAATGTAAGTCTATTCGTTATTGGTTTATTTGTAGTCTTTTTATGTTATAAATTTTATTAGTTATGTTACAGTTACTGTCTTGTCTTCATATATTCAATTTTATAGTATGTTATGTACTTACTATGTTAAATAGCTTAGAATTTATTTAAGTTTATCAAAATGTCGATGCATAAATAATTTGTTAATTGATTAAATAATTTCTCACATAAACGAAATTGTAAATCTTCTTGTAGAGAAATAAAGTATTTGTTTTAAATATTTTGCACCATTCCTAGGTATTTATTTGTTGGTAAATTGGGTTTAATTTTTCAATTTAAGTACTTTGTTTCAGAAACTCGAAAAATTACTTGCCCAAGATGCCAACAAATAATAGAGCTTGCACGTAAGCTACTACAAAAAGTACCGACAATAAATAAAAAAGCCGTCATGGGTATTTGTGATCATTGCAAACTTAAAGATCCTTGTCATGAATGCAAAGAGACTACAAAAAGTTTTCTTAATCAGTACGATGCTAAACCAAATGAAGAGCAAATAACCGATAGACAAAGCAAAATGGAAAATGTAACTAAAGATTATTTTATGGATAAAAAAACTCGTAAAAAACACAAAGACTCGGGGTCTGAGCAACGTATAGAGAAGTTATTGCATCGGGAGTATGTCAAAGCTGAACGTGAATTAGAAATCATTGACCTATTTCGACGTTCACAAACACTGCGTTCTATAAAAAGCCTTCCAGTTATTAAAAAAGATAAAAAACATTTTAAACTTGAGACAGTTAATCAAACACCAATAATAAAACCATCAAGTGATTCAAAAATGTTTATTGAACCACGTCCTGTACTAAAGATACAAAAAAGTAAATATTACAAGGATGATGATATATTTCCGGAGCACCCTAGACCACACGCACACGAAAAAGAAAAATATGACCAAAAAAATATCGATGATCAACATTTAGAAACCATAGAAAAAAAATATACTGATGATGAAAAAAATATTGTCCACTTACCAAGTGACGAAAGCTCTGAATTTACAGAAAAACATCCAATTTCAAAAAGAGGTATTGACTTGATACCAAAGTTTTACGAAATGGAAACGACACAAAAAGAATTTTCTTTTTCATTTTACCAAGATAAAATCAAACCAGAAAGAGAACATCTGCGACAGAAAACTTCTCTTGAACTTATTCAAGAGACCCAAGATATGATGCAAAATAAAAGCTATGAGATTAAGAGGCAGATAATAGAAAATCGTTTACAGAAGGAAGAAGAACAAGAAAGGAAACGACTTGATCTAGAAGAAAAAGCTAGATTAATTGCAGAAAAAAAGTTGGAAGCTGAGAGAACGAAATATATTCAAGAGGAAATGAAATTAATGAAAACGATTGAAATTGGTCTTATTAAGGAAGCTCTACAAAATGAAAAAAAAAATAGTTTAATTGAAGTAAAACTGACTACTGGCATTAAAAATAAGTTTCAAGAAGACCAATTTTTCAGTAAATTTAAACCTAAAGATCTGAAATCTGAATTGAATCGAGAAAACCCAATATCTAAACATGAACATAAAAAAAATCAACCTGACGGTAAGAAAGACACTAAATACCTTAAAGAGTTGAAAAATAATAAACAAACAAAGTTAGGAGATAATAAACAAAAACAGTTGGATGATAATAAACAAAAACATTTGGATGACAATAAACAAAAACAGTTAGAAGTTAAAAAACAAAAACATTTGTATGATAATCAACAAAAACAGTTGGATGATGATAAACAGAAAAAATTAGAAGATAATAAACAAAAAGAGTTGAAAACCCAAAAACTGAAAGAATTGGAAAATATACACGAGAAAGGTTTAGAAAATAAAAAAACTAAAGAGTTCGAAAGTAAAAATCTGAAAGAATCAGAAAATAAAGGCCTTAAACAGTTGCAAAATATAAAACCAAAAGAAGTTGAAAATAAAAAACAAAAAGAAGAGAAAAAAATAATGAAAGATTTGGATACCAAAAAACCAAACGCAAATCAAAAAAATCAACAAAAAGAGAAAGATAAAAAACAATTAAGTGATGATAACGAACATTTGAAAGTTATAGAAGATTCGGATGAAAAACCAAAAGAACGCAAAAAAAAAGATAAAAAGGACAATGAAAACAAAGGAGTACAATCACTTAAAAAAAAACAAGACATTGGTTTGGGAAATATAAAACCAAAAAATATATTTAATTCCCAACAGCCTAGAATACCTGCAAGAATGCAAAAGATAGACGAAGATGACAAAAAAACCACCACGACTATAAGTTCACCTAAGTCAGCTGATAAAAATAAAAAACAAGACAAGACAAATGTAATACAAGACAAGACAAATGTAAAACAAGACAATGCAAATGTGGATTTACGGTGTGATAAAATTAAAATTCGTCCTCACAAAGGAGATTTAATTTTTGTAAAATTTAAGGAAGGTTCAATTGGCCCAAGGTACACATATAAGGGTAAAACCCTTCGTGAGCATTTGGAGTTGCATCAAAAATATCATAAAGTTTTACAAGATCCATCATGTCCATTTTGCTTACATTCCGAATTAGAATTGAACGTTGACTTAAGAAAACAACAACAAATTTCAAGCGAGTGTATAAAGGGGAAAAATATTGTCGATATAAATGCGCTGACTGAAGCAGATGAGTATGGAAAGAAACCCATGTTATTTCATACAAATTATGATATACCTGTTTTTGATATCGGAGACAATGAAAAAATATTGGATTCAAAAATGGAAAGACCAAAAACTGCTGTATGTTTGAACAACTTTGTATTTACTGGTATTTTTTTAATGCCGTAGGTGGTAAACAAACTAACAGCCGCCTGATGGTAAGCTATCACCGTGCCATCGCCCATGGATACCTGTAACACCAGGGGCATCACAGATAGTTGCCGTCCCTTAAAGTATCTATGAACACTTGAACAGCTCTTTTCTAGAACCCCATTTACATTTACCCCAATCCGAGAGCTATTCAGAAGAGGCCTCAACTTCAGACACTATTTTGTGCCTACTTTCTTCAACGGCATGAGGAGTATTTTCAGGACCAGTATACTGTACGTGTACATCTCCCATGCTGTCGTCCAATAGCAATACGCATAGCAATGCATATTGCTTGAAAGCAACATGTCATTGATGTGGAAAAGGAAAAGCGATGGCGATAACACAAAGCCCTGTCGATCGTTAGCGTTGATAAGCATGCTGTCTAAGCAGGAACCATCGACACACACACACACACACACACACACACACACACACACACACACACATCATCAGCCAATTAACGTCCACTGTTGGACAAAGCCTCCCTCATAGAGAGGGGTGTTGCCATAATCCCCACGCTTGGCAGGTGGCTTGGGGATCACAGTACGTTCACCGTGTACTATTAGGACGACCATCGACAACGACCTTAATACTCCGATCAGATAGGAAGCTGGCGACCCAAGTGCATAACCCCTCGGGAAGGCCGTAGGATGGTAGCTTGGATAAAAATGCCCTGTACCAGAGCAAATAGAAGGCTTTGGCTATGTCCAGGCTAACTGCAAGCGCCTCCCCTCTACTCTCAGCGGCTTCAGACCACTGGTGAGTGAGGTATACCAGAAGATCACCTTCTGATCGGCCATGACGGAAACCATACTGGCAAACACTGATGAGATGGTGTTCCTCCAGGTACCCGAGTTTACCACTCGCTCCATCACCTTGCAGAGTAATTGAATAAAAGGAAGGTAATAGCAATGTGTCTGTAGTTATACGGATCTTACCGATCTCTTTTTTAGGAATAGGATGGACTAAAGCAGTCCTTCACGATGACGGCACATATCCGGTTGAATACGAAAGCAGGAAAAAACGCGTCAAAACTCGGTAGTCAACTCGGGAACACAAGTTTTAAGACGATAGCAAGAATTGCCATCTTGCCCACTCAACTTACGCATATTATGGGACATGAGTTCCTTCCGTAATGCTTTCTGATAAGAACGAACCTACTTCTGAGAGATACAGAACTCGCACCGCGCAATGGTATTTTAACCTAGGTACTAGACCTACTCAAAACTACCATATTTATGAAAACTAATCCAGAATTATCTATGGCAGTAGTTTATTTTATTTTAACGTAGTGTTTTTCGTTTTCGGATTTGATGCTAATTAACATATACCTAAATACATTCATAATTAGATTTTCTGTATCTATTTCATTCATTATACAATAATAATACGATATTTGTAAACAATTCCTCTTCAAGTTCTTTCAAGATTCCTCTGAAGCATAAAATAATAAAATAGCATTAGCTGCAAAATTTTGGTAACGAAATAAGTAAACGAATTATCTATTAATTAATTTATTATTAAAACAATTTACAACATTATTTTAGGATAAAGGCCAGAGTGCAGCCAGTGGTGTGATACGTTATGTTCTATCGGATCGTGCATTTATCGAAAAGGGCTGGACAGTACTACCTACTGAAAAAGTAATGCGAAAAGTAAGATTTTCAGTTCCATAGATACCTATGATTCTGCCTCATCTCAAAACACCAGCAATTAAACTGTCACTTGGAAATGGTATACTCAGCCAAAATTTGTTATAATACTTATCATGACTATGCCAAGCACCATTGGCTTCAGACACTATGGCCAAGCTTTGCAAGATGGCAATGGGCCGGCCACATCGCTCGAAGAACGGGTAACGGATGGGGATGAAAGGTTCTTGAGTGGAGGCCTAAATCAGTAGTAGCAGTATTATCTTATGTTATCTTTTTTTTATATAATAATAGGCTTGCGTTTGACCGCCAACTCGTCTAATGTTAAGCGATGATGCGAGCTAAGATGGGGCACGCTTGCCTAGAAGATACCGATTCACTCGTGATTTAAAGATAGCCAGATTATAACTATAGGGGAACACCCATTAAGGTAGTGCATTCCACAGACTAGCAGTTCACACAATAAAAGTGGAATCAAAGCGCTTCGTACGGGTTTTCACAATATCAATTATAAAAAAGTGTCGATTGTTCGTGCCAGCTCTGGCATTCCAATAGAAAAATGAGCAGGAACGAATTAGATCATGAAGATCCGATGCACACTCTCCGAAATATATCCGATAAAAAACCGATAAACTAGCAACTTTGCGCCGATGCTCAAGACTAAGTAGCTTAGTTTGAACCAGGGATTCGTTGCTGATGAGCCTCTTGGCACGTTTCTTAATAGACTCTAACGCCTCGAACTGATACTTAGTTGGTGCATCCCAAAGGTGAGAGCAGTAGGTACTCCTTACACGACCGAACTTGTGCTTGGTACAGTGAGCTAAATATCCCCAGTGGACCTGTTTCGGCGGAACCCATATTGCTGGAGGCTAGATCATAGCTTCCAGATACACCAGAATCCTATTCTTGAGGACACGTTCCACAGTCTTGCAGAGAATTGACGTGACCAAGATTGGCCTGTAGTGGGCAGGGTCAGTACGACTACTTTTCTTGGGCACAGATTGCACGTTTGCAAGCTTCATAACTCCGGCACTTGACCAGTCTCAAGCGAGAGGCGAAAAAGGCGTGTCAGTATAGTATAGTACAATTCAGACGCAGATGTTTTCAGAACTATCATGTGGCTGGTATACCATACGGGCCACTGGCTTTGTTCACGTCAAGATTTCGGAGCGTTCTACGAACCTCCATTTGCCGAATGCGAATTTCAGACATAAATGTCGTGCACCAGGTGAGGATTGAGGTATCGCGCTACCACCGCATAAAGACGCGATGACTCCGTAAATTGAGAAGCAAACAAGTTTGCGTTCTCTTCAGCGGTGTCAGCCAGCGTCCCATCAGGTTTCAGCAGTAGAGGTAGTGAGAGGTGGCTAAAGCTAAAGTTCGCTTCGACTGATTTAGCTAAAAACCGAACGAAGCCAGTTTGTTCCCTATATTCTACTAATGTGGTCAAAGCGAACCATCTACAAAACCTTTTTACCAATGATATAAATAAATCTTAATGCATGGAACAAAATGTTAATAATTATGATGTAGGAAAGCAGCCTGGGAGAGTTTTTGCTTTAATTCAAAAGCACGTTGCATACCAAGTTATTTAAGAAATTATAAATTTTAATGCAGATGAATGTGTACCGCATGCGTCCAGCTAAGCCTGAGTTCGACTGGTTCAAGCGGAACAAGGATAAGCAGCAGATGTTTTACGACAGCGGTGAACGGTTCACCGAATTCCAAGATGACGGCCGCTGCCGCTGGTACTACAAGAACAAACGGCTGGCTCTCGACTATTATAATGCTGCAGGTAAACAAATCAATCCGCAACGGCGGGCTTCAGCCTTTTTTACGGGCTTTGGGTAGAACTCATAGAGCTAAAAACCGATGATTGCGTCCCAATATGTATAGTACTTAAAAAATATGCATCGTCCATCAAAATATCAATTAACTACTTACGTTACGATTATAGCGTGCACATTATAATATTTTAAATAAAATTATGCTTGATATCAAGGATGACGAGACGCGCCGCGACAGCGCGATTCGACGAGCGACGGACTGCACACTGGTGCGCAGTATACCTGTAAGCACCACTGACTTGGTACAATTGATGGATAAGTTCATTCGCCCTATCCTTACTATATAAGTCAATGATAGAGCACCATATCTGACCATGTGAGAACCCAAATGCCCTTTTAGAGGGTTCCGTTCCGTACCTTATTACTAAGCTTACATTGTATGTCACCTATCTCTCGTACTTTTTAACTGTTGTATCTTTTAAACCGTAACAGAAAGCCGATCATTAAGCCAAGCCGTCAATAATCTTAATCATAGATCTGTCAAAGTCAAAGTCATTTATTGATAAACATATGTTTACAGGTCAGGCCTTAGAATCAATTACTTAGAAAATGTATATGAAAAATATACTTACAACATGATATGAACTAAGAATAAAAATTAAATTAAATATCAGCAAATAATAAAATCAAACATATTGGTAAAAACACCGTATATATACACGTATATAATATTTTTTTACTGTCAGTTTTTAGAAACTGGTCAAAATCATAAAACGCTTGGTCGATAAGCCAGCGTTTTAGTCTAAATTTAAAACAGCTCAGAGTCATCTGTCACTGTCTTTGGCAACCGGTTGTACACCATCGGCCCATAACGTGCGTCGACTTGCCGGACTGCGAGGGAGTTTGAGGGAGTTCGTGATACCAATAAGCCCACAGACCTACTACCTATAGATTTTCAATGAGCGTGGCTAGCTCAGTGCCTCTCGCTTCAAAGGTGTGTTGCCACATTAAAATTATTTGCTTTAAGTTAGGGTAATTTACATACTAGACGGGTAGTGAATCTCTTCAATGAGTAATTTTGGAAACTTTGGAAAATCTTGTGAGATGGAAGGATATCTGAAAAATACTTATGAACAAAAGAAATTAATATTAAGATCCAAATCCATCCAGCTTTAAACGGCTGTATCTTTCGCGCCGTAATATCGTCAGTTGAAACTTACACAGAATATGTAATTACGACGGATTAACTAAGAAATATAATTAAGTCAAAACTAAAGAGGGTACACATCCACACATACAACAAACGTTTTTGTTAAGGTATTTTTGTATTTGCTCTGGTGTAAAAACCAAACGGTACGTAACGGTAATCGGTACAAGCGTCAAACTTGGCGGATTATAGTGCACACCCTAAAGTAAAACAACAAATAATAAATACTGGCCGCGTGCGAGTCGGTCACACATTTCTGTTTCCCACAAGTTAAGCAACGTCGGGCGCGGTTGATACTTGGATGGATGACAGCCTGGGTGTGATGTTGTGTATTTGCACTACTTTTTGTATTTTGTGACGGTACAGAACCCTCAGTGCACGAGCCCAACTCGCACTTGGCCAGTTTATTTATTTTCATGGATGGAATTATGGATAACATCCCAATTAATGAGATACTTAGATAAAACTCTTTATTATTTACAGTACTCATATCACACACGATAAATCAGACTTCAAAAAAAGATTATTTTGTTTTATTTGAACAAAATCACGCTGATGATGATTTATGATGATATATTTTCTTTGATTTAAGTACATTTAAGTGTGTTTATTAGACCCTGAGCAGCTGCAGTTGCTCAAAAATATAATTTGTCCCTTTCTGATATTGGATTCGGCATTGAAATGACTGGAACAAATTCTACTATGTTTTCGTGGCACCCAATTTTCACAACCAGTAGCACTGATCCATTTTATTCGTAAGCCAGGATCAGTTGGAAACCTGCAGAACGAATAATTTATGTTAATTGTGGTGGGTAATTTCATTTATAAACTGGCAACATTGATTGTTATTCTTCTTAGTTAATATTTTGATAAAACTCATAGGAAATACCACAAATCGACCAAAAAACGGACTAATTATGAATAAAATATTTACGCATTGATATCCTGAATTTATTTAGGTGATCATTACAAGCATGTTTACTTACGTGTGAAATGATATTTCATCGTTTTTTCTCTCACTGCGGTACTTGCAGCCCAAAATGATACAACCAACCATTGTAAATGTTTGTTTTACAATTATTTCTAAGACGAAACACGCATTTATCACATAAAATCACCAAAAAATGCAATAAACAATATTCAGACCCGTTTTGTTTGGCACAGGACCGTCAGATTTTGACATTTCAGATCCAAAAAACAGGCCACGCCGATAAGGACAAAAAAGTCTTGTTATGTCCTTTTTGTACTTGTGCTGAGCCATATCAATTTGTCTCTTTCACTTGCTTTCACTGAAATATATTGCCGATCTTTATATCTGTGAATAAGCCTGTCGGCATTACGTATGTTGCAAGAGTGCATGTCGCCGAGTTTATGGTACAGGTGGAAGTTAGTTCTCACATACACTGCCACCTGGAATATCAGAATGGCAGGTAACGTGAGTATTCCGAGCTTTATAAAGTAAGGTCTTACGGAAGTGCATCGCGACACCCCCACGATGGCACGTACAGCTCGTTTCTGCGATCGGAAGGCGCGCATCCAGTCGGCAGCGCGCCCGTACAGCTCCGCGTCGTACTGCAATCTAGAGTGCACCGTGGCGAACAAGCATGCACGAGACACTTCCGCAGACACCACTCGGGACACCGACCTTAACGCGAAGCACGCACTACTTACACTCCGCTGAGCTTGTCAATATGGCACTCCCACGTCATGCTCCGGTCTATATTGAATCCTAAAAAGGTAAAAAGGTTCTGTAGGTACCTAATGGTATGTTTTAATTTGCAGAATTGAACGCGCAACAAAGATTCGTGATTTACAGCAACGGAGAGCCCGACGAGCGTGGCCGAGCTCGTCCTTACACCATACTCGCTACATTCGACCATCTGGGGAACGGGGTCGTGTTTGATCACGGCGGAAAAATAAGGTACCATATCATACCTCTTTTAAGGCCAAACATTTATCTTTAAAAACCGTTTGGGCATTAACTTTGGGATTGGGTACATTGCATATCATGCAAAATTGATACGGTATAAAGCAATTTTCGTAAAGATATTTTGTAGGATCGCGGAAAGGATCGAAAACTCGAAAATAGGAGATTGTACAACGAGTATAATTTAGCCGACACGTTTATCTATGAGGGTGGATATATTTATATTTAAACATTTCGGCAAAACAAAACTTATGAAAATAAAAACGATTGCAATGTTTTCTAAAGAATTGCCCAAATGATTTTTTCCTACTTTTTTTTACATATTGATGAGTAAAAAAGTAAAAGTGTATGTGTGAAACTGGTGTTAGTTCCATGTTTTCAGGTTGAAATATAATCAAACCGAAGGCGTGGTTCTAGATAGAAGTATTGGGCCGGTGTCGCACTGGAAGTGGCACACATTAAACGACCCTCCAGTACTTCAGCAGGTCATGATTGATACTCAATTGGCACACAAAGATCCAAACATACTCAAAATGGGTGAAAAAGAAGATCTAATTCACGACAATTCAGACAACGACAATGAAGAGATGATGGCCATTGAATTTGATAATTTCGTAAAAGAGAAAAGCCAGAAACTGACACAAAATTTCAAACCTTTCCAAATTAAAATGAAAGCCTTAAAGATCAACGAAAATTTCTCATTAAAAGTCTTAGATCAGGCCAATGTTTATCTGATCTATCGAGATGGGACGACTAATATAAAGGTGAATATTGGTATGTTGCTAGATCACAAAGAAATTATAGATACTGATACGGCCGAGGTCGGGGACGTAGCCAATAGTTTGGAGCGATTACCGGCGCGTACTGAGAGTCTAGAGGCGATGCAGAAGAGCGTTGCATACGCGCAACATTTTGAGAAAACTCAAACGGAGCACGAGCTCAGACTTCGGCCTCCAGAGCCTAGCGCCAGCGCCGATAAGATGACCGCGGCGGTCTCTCGTCCACTGCGCCCACCCCTGCGTACATTTAATTCTTCAATCACCACGACGACACAGTCCACAAAACCCTTCAGAAGACCGCCACCAAATAACATTTACTACTCAACGATATAAAGAAAACTAAATTTGGTAGTTTCCAAATATAATTTCCAGTGCGCGAAATAGGTACTTACTTGCGTGCGTAGGTAGGTTAGGTACGTATACTTTTTGAATTCCAAATGTTTATGGAATTTGATACATAACTTCGGTGTTCTAATCTCACTTGTGTTTAAAAGTAGACTCTAGCTAGACCAAGACGACTAGAAAACGTTCCTATCGTTTTTTTATTGATATAAAGGTAGGTAGGTACCTATTGTATGTCCCTTAGTGTACCTAATTGTACCATACCTATTCGCATACCTATAGACTCGGATAATAGGTGGCAAGATCACGACTGGAGGTCACGATTGCCTAATATTTAATGACTAGTTAGCTGGTGTATTTTTAAGATCGGCAACGTACCTGTGATGACCCTGGTGTTATATCTCTTATATATATGCTGTATCTCTTACCATCAGACTGTGATCGCTTACCATCAGGCGACCCGTCAGTTTGTTTTCTACTTATGGCACAAAAAAATGGTATTAGATACAAATAAGTAGGTACCTACCTAAATTTAAGTTTAAAAAAGAGATTACAACATTTTGCTTGATGCTCAGGTCATGAAGATGATTCTAACGAAACCTCGCATATCAAAATTGGTTAAGCCGTTTAGCCTAAACGGCTTAACCAATTTTGATAGGAGGTTATAATATATAGGATATATAGGAAGTATAGAAACATTACATACAATAGCATACATACAATATAATTATGCATAGATTAACTTACAGAGATAGCATAAGGACATAATAACTTCGTAAATATTGCAATGTGATCATTTATGCTGACGTATTATACTGGGAAATGTGATTATGTTCATATCTTCTTTGAAAAGTGAAAACGCTCCCAGCTAAAATAATACCAGTGAAAAAAAAACTGTGATTTCCTCGAAACTGTGAAGGTATGGTAAAAGGACTATGCACTTACCTATCTTTAATCGTGAATAATTTTTATAACAATTAATTGAATGTACAGTACTTTAATATATACTAGCGGTCCGCCCCGGCTTCGCACGGGTGTAAGCTCGGCCTTCAGCCTCGCTACAAAATATAATAAAGCCTATGTCACCCGGGGATAGTGTAGCTTCCCAACAGTGAAAGAATTTTTCAAATCGGTTCAGTAGTTTCGGAGCCTATTCATTACAAACATACAAACATACAAAAATAGGTACAAATCTTTCCTCTTTATAATATTAGTGTAGATATATATATATCTATTGATATATTTATTGATATATATATAATATAAATATCAATACATTGTACACAAGATGAAAACTCGGTTTGCTTTTCTGTGAATTAATGACATAAAAAAGCGGTAAATAAAATATATCATAATCGCCGTGTTAAGTTTTGATAAACATCGGTCTTTGTTTGATTTTAGTTTAGACTTTTACAATATTTTAATTATAATCTTATTTTTAAGTACTTATCTACTTTATCATGGTAGTTTTGGATTATGGCGCAGAATAATTTACCAGGTATTTATTCACTTCTAACTTAGTTAATAATCTTTACAATGTTTTAATATCTTGGTACTTAGGTTTTATTTTATTGATGTTATAGTCTTATAGTTTAATATAAATATGTAGACGTTAATCTACTTCTTCAATTAGGTAGGTACATATTGCAACTCATGTGATAATTTTAATTAAATTTTTACATACTTACCTAAAAATTGTTTCTTATTAAGTACTAGTCGCCCCAGCTTTGCACGGGTGTAAGCTCGCTCCGGGACAACAAAATTTCATCAAAATCTGTCCAGGCGTTTTTAAATGTATTAGAAAACATCTAAAAAATAGATGAATGAAATCGGTAAAGCCGTTCTCAAGTTATAGCGTGACCAGGAGAAATAGGGTTCATTTTTGTATAGATAATATACCTACTCGTCGATCGCTAACTCCCAAGTTTTTTATTTTAGATGTTTTTAGGAAATTTTCTCTAACATGGTATTTTTTTTGAATTCACGAAATCCTAAATTCGCGGCCACATAATTAGGTAGCTATCCTGCGGCATTTCCGAGTAACCACTAATAGATTTAAGGCCGTAGGAGGGGGGGGGGGGGGGGTAGAGATTCACCCCCCACGCCCGAAATGTCTTGGCAAACACACCGTTTTATACGTAGGTACTTAATAAAATATTGAACACCTCGAAAGACAATTGTAAAGGCTACTGGTATTACTACCCCCCAACCCGAAATAATTCCTGGCTACCGCCTTTTTCAAAGCTCGACCCCTCCGAAATGAGTTCCTGGCTGCGGCCTTGAATAGTCTATAACGCAACGTATCTGTGATGCCCCTGGTGACTGGTGTTACAGGTACCTATCATTACGCGGCTGTGATCGCTTACCGTCAGGCGGTCCGTAAGCTTGTATGCCTCCTATGGCTATTTCCACTGAAAAGTTCGTGGCTTACCCGTGGCACAACTGTGTGACACTACCAGTAGTGCCATGGGGAACTGCTGGTCCATTAAGCACCTGTTGCAGTAACCGGACTAACAACCGAATTGCTGCCAGTTGTATTAGTATAATTATGGCCGCGAATTTAGTTCAGATTGCAATTTACGGCGTAAAAATATAATTTATAAAAATATAAAAAGTATATAATTTTCACTTAATTATTGTTATGATTTATCTTAATTTTTTATGTGTATAATTTTTGTATTAAATTTTAATAACTTATGGATGCAAATCTGGACATACTATTTCATTTCAATAACGACTTTAACACCATCCCTTGACAACCTAACTTTGGACCATCCACCATAACCTAATATGGTGTGAAAAGAAAATTTAAACGATAAAAATTTTGTACAAACATCCATTTATTCACAACAAAATTATTATTAGATACAAATATAAATCTTAGAAATTAAATGCACAAACTAAAGTTAACAATAGAAAATTACATGTTTTGGTTCAATTGTCGCATTGTCTACGCGAAGTCAGTTTGCAAAAATTACAATAGAAAATATGACTACCTACATTCAAAATTATTTACTATCATGTTACTAATAATAAGAACCAAGTATTAACACTGGAATTTCACGGCAAGGGAAGGTTTAGAAATTCAAGTAAGATAAAAATAGGCTACTCAAACTGCCTTAGAGCACTTAGCTTTCAAAGTCATTTAATCATATTATGAAAGTCAATGTATACAGTTATCGGTGCTGTTAACTTTCAAAAATAATATATTATGAAAGTCAATGTATACAGTTATCGGTGCTGTTAACTTTCGAAAATAATATCAAAGTCATTTAATCATATTATGAAAGTCAATGTATACAGTTATCGGTGCTGTTAGCTCTCAAAAAGAATATCAAAGTTATTTAATCATATTATGATAGTTAATTGTTATGTGTTTTTAGCTTCCAAAAAGAATATTAGTCATTTAATCGTAATGTCAATGCATTTTCAAAAGGAATGTCAGTCATTTAGTTATATGAAAGTCAAAGCATACTGATGTGAATCAATAGAAGTTTTCTAGGATAACTAAATTTTATACCATACATGAACCGGACATGTTCAAATTAGATTGCCACTTTACTACATTAATAAATAGTAACAAAATTCAAACAATGGATGCACATAAATTATACTAACATAATTCTTAAAATCAATATCTAAAACATTCCAGATCGCGTCTTGGCGAGAAATTTTATAAACTTACATTAAAATCTCTTAAAATAATTACGTCAAAAATTAAAACTATTTCTAAATTATTTGTATTATTACAAATATAAGAAGCCAGGTACCTAAAAGAAACCTATGAAGCGTTCAGTCGATATTAAATACATCCTTGATTCGTCGCACCAGCGTCCTTCTTTTGCAAGTCTGGTGATTTACAAACCTATGCGCGTTAGCGGGATGGCATGCGATCGCAATCACCATCAGACTTACGCATCAGGCAGCTGAACCTGGTCCTGACGGACATTGAAATTTGAAGTCGTGTCACACAGCAGATTTATATGAAACACTCTGACCAACTGAACAGACTAACTGAAGTGGATGAACGAATTTCTGTCTCAACGATACAACTATTTGGTTAGTTCGATAGAACAAAATTTTGACAAAATAAATATCTGACCAGTTTGATTGGAACAAAGAGCTAGTTGGTCTGTTCATTTGATCAGAATGGAATGACTGGGCAAATTATGATGCGTGATTCAACAACAAACTTTGTATTTAAAAATAAATGCCTTATTCTGCTGCGCATGACAGGAAATCTGCCCATCAGGGCCTGGTAAGTACAAAAACTTATTCTAACTAGTCACAGACTACTTACCACACACAAGCTACCAAAACTAAGACCTTGAAGGTGTATCTATCAGGTCAAACAGCATTTCGCTTCTTAGCTGTGGCAGGCTTGACACTTTGGCCAGAGTGACGTCTTGATATTTGCGGTAGACCGCCTTGTACTTTGAGTTTTCTACGTTAGCTACTATCTTCGCAATTTGTCTTATGATAGGTTCAATATGGTCAAGTGTATAGCCAGAGTAGTACTGGAGCGAGGTGGTCCAAACGTCTTTTAGATCCTGACCCGATAGCAAGTACAGGGAGAGGCAGAGGGCAGCGGCTGATAATTCAGAGGGCCTGTAGTGCGCCGTTGAGTAATCTATCAGGCAGAGTTCGACCAAGTATTTCGCTAAGTGATGATTCTTAGTGTTGCCGTACGCAGCTTTCACGAATCTGTGAAATTATAAATACCATTGTACAATAATTATTAATTTAAAAACAGACACAACAAAATTAGTAGAAAATGGGGAAATTCAGTTATTAATTACAAATTTTTCCAGTTATTTCATTTAAAATCCAAACGGTTCAGTAAAACTGATTTTTATGAAATTTCTATTGGACCAATCTGAAAGTATATAATATAAGGAAGTTGAAGAGTTTTTTGACGAAGCCAGCATCATGGGCAAGGCACACAGGCTGCGATGGCTCAGACATGAGTAAGCGGATGGAGGATAGGGCTTCGAAATTAGCGTACGTAGGACGGTCTGGACGGTAGGACGTAGGACCCGTCATTGTGCTTCTGGTCTGACGACGGAGACGGATCTGCGCGACTCCAGCGAACCTAAGTAATGTGAGGTTACATAGCACCGCGATAACTGGCGCATTCTATTGTCGGAGACCAGGGATCACTCCGCTAGCAGTAATAGTGCTAAACTAAACTTCGCTAAACTACCCCTACGCTACTTAGAAAGGATAGTATTTACCTTCTCAAAAAGCTGAGCGGTATCGGTCTAGCCAGACAGAAGTCTAGCTTGGTCATCATTTCCTGTTCACACCGGATGAGGTCCTTCTTCGTGTAAGCACCATCGGTGACGTATATGAAGTCTTCTATATCAGGCACATACACCTCTTCGTACTTGCAGGCGATGAATAGAGCAGTCACCCCATACAGCTGCAGCTTGTTACGTTGAACTGTCGTCCCCACCTGTAATGTTACATTGATGGATATTATCACATTGACATTGCCTTTATTTTTATAAATAAATAAATATCTGGGACATTATTGCACACACAGTCACCTGACCCCAAACTAAGCAAAGCTTGTAGGGCTGCCAGAGATTGATATACGTACATATATACATATATTTAAATACATACTTAAATAGAGATTAACACCCAGACATAGAACAAACACATATCATCACATGAATGTTTGCCCTGGGTGGGAATCGAACCCACGCCCTCAAGCTCAGAAGGTAAGGTCACTACCAACAGAGCCACTAGGGCAGTCAAACGCCTTAACCTATAAAAATAACTGCAACGTTATCCAGATGCAGCCCCAAATCTAATTTTTTTGCTTGCCTTGGTCCACAAAGCTCGGTTAGGATTAGTCAGTCTATTCCCGATTACCATTACTTGTCTGTATCTGCACTGCTGTCTGCACTACATGTCTCTTTTTAACCGACTTCCAAAAAGGAGGAAGTTCTCAATTACACAGCATTTTATATTTTTGTTTTTTTTTTATGTTTGTTTCTTCAGAACTTTCGACTGGGAGAACTGATTGTGACGATTCTTTTTTTATTAGAAGGCTGGTGCTTCCTGTGTGGTCCCATTTCAATTTGGTCCAGTTCTGACTTTTTTATGAAGTCGGTTTTTTATATTGACAATTATTAATTGTCCTACTATGTAAACAAACAATATGGCGTTATTAACAGCTTTGAATTTCCTCACTAGTGATCAAAACTGCTTATTTATCTGCCATGTTTGTATACATAATATATTGACACATCTTTATATAAACAACAACATTCAAGGGAGGCGCCAAGTACGGGCAGGGGGGCAGGTGCAGGGGCGTAACTATCGGAGGGCTAGGCGGTGCCGTGCACCGGGGCCCTCAAGCTCAGGGAGCCCTCAGATCCTGACCAGCATACCTCAAACTTGGGAAACATTTTCCCTTCATAAACATACATGTAGTGAGTAGCTTTGAGCGCAATAAAGAGATAAGAGATGATAGAGTAGTTTTGTACCTTTAAAGTACTTATATTTTTACTTGGTAAAGCCTAACCCAGTTTAGATAGGGCCCCACTTTTTTAGCACCAGGGCCTTTGGTTACCTAGCTACGCCACTGGGCAGCTGGCCCGACCCTAGGAGTGTTGGGTGAGCGCTGGTTCAAAAAAGTTCCCAACCTGAGCGAAAATAATTTTAAATAATGTTTCTAAATCATTCTAAATCATGCCAACAGCAGTAACGACCCCAACATTGGTAATAAGCACAGGTTTTTTTAAATCACGCTTTTAGTGTTGGTTCTCTTTAGCGTTACGTGTATCGTGGGCGTTGCTGGCGTGTTTTAAAACGCGACCAAAATATAATACCTGTAAAAATCTGTCAATGATGCCCACGGTCAAGTGGAATGTCTCAAGTACGAGCTTGAACTGTTGATGCACCTCTACCAGCCAGTCAAGTAGCATGGACCTCATCTTGGGTTTGATAATACTCTGTAACAGAGACACATCGTAAAATACATGTAGAATGTGTTAGTAGACTATTGTGCTTGTCTAATAAATATATAAATAAATGATTTATTGGAGGGGGTGCAAATGCTAAAGGGGAAACTGTAGGTATAACGCTCCCATTTATTTATTTTTTCTTAGCATTTATTCTGAAGATTGTCTGTTTTAAGGGTGCTGAGATCTCAATTTGCGCAGATCTTCTGTTAGTGCTGTAGTCTTCTTGATGACTTTAACCCTCTATAATAGGGACAAACAAATGCCATCACAACACAGATATAAGTAAAAATAGTCAAAGGACTAACCTGATTCCTCAAATGGTCCGGTTCAATTTGATATTTCACCTCCAACGCCATCAAATATCTATAAATGTCTTTAATATAAGTCGTCATAAGCATCAACGGGTCGCGGTCTCCAGCGTCGATGTCCTCCACATCAGCCGGGAGCTCAGGAGTAGAATCAAGATTAACGTGGAATTGTGATGACGCTTCTTGTAGCCTAGTCAAGTTTATAAGAGAGTTTGTCTCGCCTATTTTTAGTTTTCCCATGGACTCTGTAGATTCTTTCATTAATGGTTTAACAACTCCTACTGCGATTTTTTTCTCTTTTATTGTAATGAGGGTATTTTTCTTGGATTCCAACTTCTTTGGGAAGATACCAGTGAATTCTTTTTCGGGCGCTTTTGTTGTGTCTTTGTGAGCGGTCTGAAAAATATGGTAAGTCTGATAAGTACAATATCATATAGGTTGTATAAATTATAAATTAAAACGTTTAAAAAAACATAAGAAATCAGAAAGAAACTCTTCGACGGATTTTGTTCTAACATAGCTAAGAACCACCACATTGAAACCTGCTTTCAGACACCAAATTAAAATGTTCTATTGTGTGGAGAAAAATGACAGACTTATATACACTCAAAATCACACCCACACTCACAATAACACTCGCAATCACATAACCTCTTACGCCAAACACAACACATTGAAACAACGAAGTAGAAAATGAGGGCCTATATTGGTACATTTATGTAAAATACCAGGCGGTAAGTAATGCACAGCTAAAGAGAGATAATATGGTACTGAGATGTGGTCCTTAACTGTTGGCCTTATGGAGAAGCTCAGAGTCACACAACGGGCAATGGAGAGAGCTATGCTCGGAGTTTCTTTGCACGATATAATCCAAAACGTGGATATTCGCCAAAGAACCAGTCCTGAGGAAAGAACCAGTCATCGACATAGCTATTAAAATGTTCAAGTTGAAGTGGCAATGGCCAGGCTCGGCTCGAAGAACCGATAACCGATGGGGACGAAAATTTCTTAAGTCGAGACCACGAACCGAAAGACACAGCGTTGGTAGACCTTAGATGGACCGACGACAATGTGAGAGTCGGGGGCATCCAGTGGATGCAGATGGCAGGGTGTCATTCAGTGTGGAGATTAACAGGTTACTGTACTCGGGCTATGTTCAGCAGTGGAGATATTCTGGCTGGTGATGATGAAAGAGAGACAATCAGCTAGTGTCGGCTTCAGAGAGCATAATCTCTGTCACACAGTCAAAAACGTCACATAATGTACTGATTGACGGAGATGACGCTCTACGAACTACCGACGCTCCGTCACTAGCCAATTATATCCCCCCCTCTAGCTTGATGTGAATTACTTACCGAGTACAGTAACCTTGTGAATGTTAAAAAATATTGAATAATCGACTTGCATTTGACTGCCACCTCGCCTATTGTTAAGCGATGATGCTGTCTACGATGGATCATGCTTGCTTAGAAGAAACTCGATTCACTCGCGACTTACGATTTATCGCTATAGTTACAATCCATAGTCAGATGGCAGCCAGGCAGCGCATTCCATAGTGAAGAGGTGATGATTTTACCTCTGTTGGGCGAACTACTAGGCTTTGGTGTGTAGTGCAAATCGCTTCAGATGGGTTTCCAGAAAATCCACCAACAAAACTATGTCGCCCTTTCGTGCCCGTTATGGTTGTCCAATAGAAAAATGGGCAGGAGCGAATTAGATAATGTAGAGCGAAGCACATTCTCCAAATTTTATGTGATAAAAATCCGATAGAGTAGCAACTTTGTGCCGTTGTTCATCAGGGATGAGGTCATTTGACCTCAACACTCAGCATTGAATGAGAATGTAAAACACTTGTTCGGGGACTTTTGAAGGCTTTCACTACACAACAAAAGCAGGACAGAAGGCAACACAATGTAGTTTGCTCATATTTTTAATTTAATTTTGCATACAAAAATGATAACAGTTTTCCTACATAGGTATATATTTTTTTGGAAAAGTACATTATACCAATTAAGTTTTTAGGAAAACCATATTATTTTGTTTGTTTAGTTGCTGTTCGTTAGTCTAGCTAAAACTCGAGAACGGCTGAGCCGATTTAGCTGATTTTGGTTTTGAAATATTTGTCGTAGTCCAGGGAAGGTTTAAACGGTGAGTAAACGGCTGGACCGATTTTGATGAAATTTTGTGTTCCTGGAACGGGTCATATACGAGGCCGAAGGCCGAGCTTACACCCGTGCGAAGCCGGGGCGCGTCGTTAGTTTACAATAATTTGTATTACCAATTTCAATATACATAGCCAGTCGTAGCATTTTGAATGTAAAGCATATACATTTATTTGAATCATATGGATTTGAATATACCAATATGTATACATCCAAAACGGTCACATAGTTTATGAAAAATTTCAGACCCGGACACCTGGAAAATGGAGTCTGAGGATCTGATCTGGCATTAATATCTTACCCTGACATGGAGAGTAGCCTTGACCGCATGGCCAGCAGTGCTCTCTTCACGTCGCAGCGGAGGCCTCGCAGATGGCTGGACCGCATACTTCCCAGGCAGCCCGGTGTCCACTTTAGACTGGACATGATTATAGCTGCAACATACAACATTTGTTATTTGGTTTATACGTACTAGCTTGTGCCCACGGTTACGCTTGTGTAAACAATTTTGCAATTTAGGGGATGATGATTAGAAAAATGTTATACATGTATTTACTTAGTACCTATCATAATTCAAAAAGTTTTTATTATCATCATAATCAGCCTATACTAGTCCACTACTGAACATAGGCCTCTCCCAATGCACACCTGACTGCACGCAGAGCATACCTTGAATGCAGGCAAAGTGCTGATGGAAAACATTGCTGAAGATCATCAACAAAATGATTAAAGATTGTTTCTTGTGTTGTAGTGTTGTTGTACAAAACTAGTAGTAGTTTTACTGTTACCACAACAGTAAAAAAGCGTGGTCAACAATCTAGAAACTTACAGGTTGCCCACCTGTTAGCCACTAACCCAAGTCAAGCCACTGCCAACCAAGTGGCACACCAACTCTGTCTGAATGACAAGTACCCACATTAACTGCATAAATAAATAATTCTCCCAGTTTAAAAAACTAAAAAACACGCTTTAAAATAGCTAATCCTGAAGATCCTGGTAAAGATAATGGGACAAACTATTTAAATTATTGCATTGTCATTAGTCCTTGATAAGTGTGCAACATTTCAAATCAAGCCAACGTTTTAAAAGGGGTCAAAATCACTTTCAAAGATTCCGTTACATAGATACTTACCAAGCTAATAAAAGTGTGTTAAAAATAAAGTATAATTTGAACTGTTTCAAACAAAAGGGTGAATAGAGTCCTTTAAGGTAGGCAACACACTGACAGGCCCCAGGTATTGTCAGCCTATAAGTAGTGACCACTTACCATCTGTTTTTTAATATATATTTTTTATAGTATAAGTGACAAACGAGTGGTTACCGCTACCGTGTGTCACTTATACTATAAAAAATATATATTAAAAAACGGGCCAAGTGCGAGTTGGGCTCGCGCACTTAGGGTTCCGTACCACTACAAAATACAATATCACGTTTGTTGTACGGGAGCCCCCTTAAATATTTATTTTATTTTGTTTTTTAAGATTTTTTGTTATAGCGGTAACAGAAATATGTACATCATCTGTGAAAATTTCAACTGTGTAACTAACTGTCTATGTCTCACTATAACGGTTCACGAGATACACCCTGGTGACAGACAAACAGATGGACGGACAGCGGAGTCTTAGTAATAGGGTCCTATTTTACCCTTTGGGTATGGAATGCTAAAACTTTCACAACACATGAATAATGAAAATGATAAGCTAGCTAGGAACGCAAGTAGGCCATTGCATAGGCTCCAGCCTAGATGATCCTCTGGTGGAACTGTGTGCCACCTCCCAGACCATAGAGCATCTGCTTGTGTGATCAGTGTGTGAACACCTGCACACTGGGAGGCCAACACTGTCACAATTTCTGTGCCTTCCTACTGTTTAGTTATAATTTAACTATATTATCGAATCGCTGACTCGAAAAGAAATGCAGAATGCATATTTGCTTGCCACAAATCAGAATTCTAATAATAAAAGACCTGTTCTGTATTATATAGTTCTTCTATTACTTGAATATGTAGGTAGGTAGGTAGAGATTAAGTAACATACCATATCTACCAGCTAACCAGCTGTTCTAAGAAACTATTTATATTTATCAATAATACTACTTAATGTAAATAAACTTTTCATGCAAGCAAAATATCATTATTTGCGAGTTTTACATGTAGAACGCGCAAATAATTATATTTTATTTTCTTTGAGTGGGGGTAAGAATTTGACACGGAATTATCGAATGAACTCACCTTTTAGAACGGGACAAGCTGGCTTTCTTCTCAAACTCAGCTGTAGTGACCGCAACTTTGCCGATGTTGATTTCGCGCTGGGCTTGGACATTGGACAAGTCTCCGAGAACACCACGCACTGTCTTTCCTTGCTTCTTAGTCGGTAACACGTTCGCTTTGCCTCTGACGACATGCATATTTTCTTGGTCGTGGACCTGCACATAATAATCACAAATATGCACAAGTCCCTAAGTAAATAAATGCTGCAGCCGAAGAAAAATCTCACGCAAACTCACCACTCTGTGTCTTCTGGTCACCTCCATTTCGAACTGATAGGATAGATTTAACTACAGCAGAAAATGTACTTATTTGAATTAAATTTTGGATTTATGATATCGCTGCCGCCCGATAGTGAAGTTCTGAGTGCCCGAGCTGCTAAAAGCTCTTGTTAATTATATTTTAAATTTTACGTATTGTTTGTTATTACGTTATGATGGCCGACAAACTTTTGGACAGCGTAAAATAACGGTCAAAATTACAATGAAAATTCTATTTCGAATAACAGAGCGTCATTGGTCGAATATAATCAGCTGGTAGTTTTATGATTGGAGAATGTTTTGAACAAAATTAGTCAATCTAAATTCAAATAAAACTTGCAAACGTTTATCTTCAGGAACATTAATAAATAATTCATTATTTCAATTTATTGAACTTAGTAGATGAATAATTTTTAAAATTGTTATTTACTGAAATAGTTTTGAATATTAAACATTGTATTGCAACATAAAAACTGCTTATTGTAAACACCACAGACTGAATGCCATTGCCGTCCGGCTTTTTTTGGCTTCGCGTGATTGACGCTTTTGCTGTGTACAAGTAGTATTATTATGTATATAATATCATGGATTTAGAATATAAAGGTAGGTAAGCTATACGCGAAAATTAGAATATAGGAAGGATTAGAATGGACGGATCAGAGGAGTGTAAAAGAGAAGAAAAATACAATAAGGCTATATGGTTTTTTCACGTTGGCGCCAAAACTTCTTGATTTTAGAGCCGCGTTCATCGCGATGATAAATTTATAATATTGTATCTCAATGCCTACGACTAAGTCACTTAGGTATTCGTGAGATTAGTGTAAAGCATTAAGGCTTGGGTTATATTTCAGCATTAGTTTCTAAGTGGTGTCATCATCAGTCATCAGCCAGAAGACGTCCACTGCTGAACATAGGTCTCCCCCATAAAACTCCACACTGAATGACAGCCTGCCATCTGCATCCACTGGATGCTCTCGACTCTCATGATGTCGTTGGTCCATTTAGTTGGTGGTTGGGAAGGCCTCTTCCGGTTCGTGGTATCTACTCAAGAACGTTTCTTCCTCATCGGTGGTTCTTTGAGCGATGTGGCCTGCTTATTGCTACTCGAAAGTTCAATTCGCAACTAGAGAGCTTGTCAGTAACTCTGGTTGTTTGGCGAATATCCACGTAAAAACTTACGTGGTGTAATTTTAACTATTTTATCATCATATTGATACCTCTCTAGTTTATTTGTTGTCGTAAACAAGAATGTATGATATTCACTTGAAGTCACATTAACAACTACGCAGTATTTATAAATATTCTCATTGATTATCTACCATTACAAGAGGTACTTTAAATGAGGCGGTATGGCTTTGATCGGTTTATCCTGCCCAGTCCATTAGGACCAAGGAATTTATATACTACGTACGTTACGTAGTATATAAATTCCTTGATTAGGACTCCATCCATCACTGAAGTGAGAATTTTTTCGTTTAGATTTAAGTGAGTTTTTTTTTACCCTTCTCTTTTCTGTGCCATCCATTCATCCATCCATCCATTGGATGAAACACACAAAAAAACAAGATATCTGTTGACAGTGTAGATATCTGTGGTCTGTAGTTGACATTGACAGCCGTGTGTATGTCTTTGCTTTTCTGCAACACGATTTTTTCCAAAGAGAATATTTTTTCGGAAGTGTGTTGTGTGGTGATTGTGGCGAAGATAATTTATATCTGTATGTAAATGTATGTATAAATAATTCTGTATCTGTACTATACCTACTCTGCGTTAATAGAAGCGCGTGTATTTGTAGTTGCTCTGCTAATTAATTCGGAAAAGTTGTAAAACTATTATTTTTGTCCTCTCCAAAATTACAATCAAAACGAATTTCGTAAAATGTAAGTATAATTTTTAATCCACTGTATTCTATCCTCATACCATTTTCTACGTGTGCGGCTTTACTAATTCAATTATATTTTTCTTTAGTTTTCTTAACAATGGTTCAGAAAGGGCCACGTCCTTTAGTGTTATGCGGGCCATCAGGCTCAGGGAAAAGCACTTTGCTGAAGCGACTTCTTAAAGAATTTCCGGATAGATTTGGGTTCAGTGTTTCGCATACAACAAGAGGTCCTCGACCCGGCGAAACCGATGGAGTACACTACCACTTCAGTACAAAAGATCAGATGCTTGCTGCTGTAGAAAGAGGAGAGTTCATTGAGACAGCCACTTTCAGCGGTAACATGTATGGAACTAGGTGAGTTCTAATACTTTCTATTCAATCAATGGGAATCTTGCGTGGCCATGTGCTCGTTGTTTTGGGAACATTGGCATCTTTCCAATATCTGGTGTAGATACCTTGTTTTATACCATCATTGTTTACTTGGTTCATTTACTGGATTATTTTGGTGCACAACATGTTTTGATGTGTCAGGAAAATATTTATAAATAGCTATCGCCTCTTAATAGTTTATTGCCCCAGATCAGTTTTGTTATTTTACACCATTAATATGATATTACTGATGCTTATAATGTCACATATTTATTTTTTTACAATCAAATATGCGTGCCTTTTACCACAATCTGGTGGGAAGCGATGATGTTGTTGAAGACGTAGCACGCTTGCCTTAGATAGATAGAAACTCTTTATTGTGTTCACTAGAAATAATAACCAACCAAGTGCAAGTCAGACTCACACATGAAGGGTTCCGTACCATTATCTATAAAATAGGCAAACAGACCCGTTTTTTTGTATGGGAATATAAATATTAATAATTTTTTTTATTTAGTTATTTTTAATGTGAATAATATAACTCAATATTCTGTAAATATTTCAAGGGTCTACCTGTTGCCATTATCAATATTGAGAAAAAAAACACGTTTGTTGTATGGGAGCCCCCTTAAATATATTTTTTTTTCTGATTTTTTGTATTGTTAAGTATAGCTGCAACAGAAATACATCATCTGTGAAAATTTTAACTGTCTATCTAGGTTCATGAGATACAGCCTGGTGACAGACAGACAGCGGAGTCTTAGTAATAGGGTCCCGTTTTACCCTTTAGGTATGGAACCCAAAAAATTACAAACAGATAGAAAACACTTACGAGCTAGTGCCACAAATGGCGGCCTTATCGCTAAAAGCCATCTCTTCTATTAAGATATACCTATTTAGTTTTTTCCTTGAACAACTTGTACCTGTTCGGAAAGACAGACGCAGGTGAAGAGTTCCACACCTCTGCTCTTTTGTTTAAAAAAGTGGATTGGAAATGCTTAATGCATATGCATAGACTCAATACTCTCTTATAGTCTACAAGGAATTTCGACTATAAGAGAGTAAGGCAAGGTATGGCAGTAATAGGTCGTGCAATTCTTGTGTATTCTGTAAATTACCATAGGGCTAGCAACTTCACCTCAGTGCGACAGTAATAGATGCAGTTTTAATGTGATTTTCAGTAAACGAGCAGTAGACGACGTCCGTCGTCATGGCAAGATCTGCGTCCTCGACATTGAAATAGAAGGAGTGAAACAAGTGAAGCAAACCGATCTGGAGCCGCTGCTTGTGTTCATAATGCCTCCATCCATCCAGGAGCTGGAGAGACGTCTGCGCGCTCGAAACACTGAAGCTGAAGATGCGCTTCAGAAGAGGCTCAAGACTGCTCGCAAGGAAATTGAATTTGGTAAGTAATGGGTTTCTAATACATTTTTTTTTATGCGTTAAGTGGCAAACAAGCATACGGGCTGCCTGATGGTAAGCGATCACCGTCGCCTATGGATACCTGCAACACCAGGGACATCACAGATATTTTCACGAATTTATGAAACTGCATCTAAAAGAATCTAAATTCTCGTGATGTTTTCAAATTAGGAATTTGATTATTTAATATGGTTAGTTATAGTCTTTAAATATAATTATATTAATGCTGTTTTTTTAGTTATAAACTTTTGACATATTTTACCTTTGCATGACATTACTATTAATCTTATTTCATTGTAATTAATTTTTATTGCTTTATTTGAGCTTCTTATTATTATTGTTATATTTTGATAAGACTACTTAGACTTACTCATTCTCTAGTTTTTATTTTTATTTTAAATATGATAAACCTAAATATTTTTGTAAATTTGACTTGCCTAGTTTAACTGACATGTTATAAGGCCAATAAAGATTTCTATTCTATTCGATACGTTGCTGACCCTTAAAGACCATTAACAGCCCTTTTGAAGAACCCCATATTAAAACTACTTGGAAATACCATAGTAATGTGACACAAGAGTAATTTTTAGTTTATTTCAACTCTATTTGCACAGACAATTGCTATATTTTATTTTTTTACTGACTTCCAAAAAGAAGGAGGTTATCAATTCGACTGTTTTTTTAAATAATGTTTGTTACCTCAGAACTTTCGACTGAACCAATTTTGATGATTATTTTTTTATTTGAAAGCTGGTGCTTCCCATTTGGTCCCATTTCAATTTGGTCCAGTTCTAGTATGTTTTATTTTTTTATATTGTAACAATTAAAAAGTCATTTCCATACAAAAATTATTATAAGAGACATCTGTCGGAACACCTAAGTACTAATTCAGGCATGCACTCTCTAAAACCGATAGTGCCTAATTAAATGGGATAGAGGGCGCATACAGTACTGCTCTCACCTTTGGGATGGATCTGCGAAGTAACTAATTATCCTATGCAGCGTAACAGTACATGGCAGGATGGTCTTGCAGTAGTGAAGCAACTGTTCTGACCCGTTTTCCTCATCGGCGTCACTGTACCACATCAAGTTCCAAGAACACGGCTAGGCCGCTTGGCGGCATGGTCTTGTCAGGCGGGTGGTCACTAGCCACGGTCAAAGCCTACCACCAGTATATTTTCATCTGATTAGCACCATCTGGGGGCAAACGCGGGTGGTCAAACGCAGAGTTATTAGCGATTTAAAAAAAAAACTTGAAATCCTGTGACTATAATTATGGTTCTTTAAAGATATTTCGATGCTACAATTTCAGGTCAAGAACCCGGTAACTTTCACATCACTATTTTGAATGATAATCTGGATAAGGCATACTCAGAACTGCGAGATTTTATTGCTAAAAATGTGGTGGACAACGGAGAAGGTATGACACTTATTTGTTATTATTTCCCATATACTCATAACAAATTATTATACTCGGTCTAAGTTTTTTTAAGCTCTGACACTAGCCGGGCTAGCATGCGCGCCGCGACAATATGTGGTCGACTCTTTTTATCGTGCTTTGGCACGATAAAAAGAGACAGGCGTATATGAAACCGTAGGTACCTTGTCAAGTGCTCGCTCGACAAAGTGACAAGATTTTGTCGCGGTGTAGTAGATTTTTTACAATCTAAAACAACAAGCTGAACAAAAAACTGTTATTATAATCACTTTTTCTATATTTTTGAAGGGCGCCGACAGCGCGCGTGTTATTTATTTTCATACACTAGTATTTCATATAATATTTCGGCTACCAGCCACAATCTAAGGACGCATTTCCAATCACGCTAATAGCGCCAACGACACCACCAGCAATGAATGCCAACACTGCACAAAGAAAATGCCTTCATTCCGTGTTGGTTCTCATAAGCGCTGTTGGCATCGTTGGCGCTACTGGCGTGATTCGAAACGCGTACTTAGGTCGTAGCTGGTAGTTAAAATAATAATGAAAAAATAAAATAAAATACTACAGTGTAAGAAATGAAATACCACAGCGACATATCCAAAGAAAATGTCAGAGTCAAATGTCTAATGTTCAGAGGTAAAAAACGTTTGGACCGAGTTTAATAGTAGTTTGAGTTGACCCGCTGATAATAGTTTATCACCATCGCTATCGTGTTATCCCGCTCGCACGCATGGTGTGAATAAATTGGCGCGAGTGGGAGGACGCGATAACGAGTGACAGACTTTCGTAATAATTAAGGCATGTTTTGGCATGCCTTACGAGAGACCAATCAACCGATTTAGGGTGATAAAACTTTATTCATATAACTACTATTTCTACAGTTTTTGTGAACATTACCGTCACAAAATTCGTTGTTTTCAAGTCATTTTCTATTTGGAACATATAGGTTTGACTGTAGTCTTCATTATTACGATGATCGTAATAGTTGGAAGCTGAAGTGAATTATGCAAAAAGAAAAAAATCCCAAGTTTTCATTTTTAAAAAACGCATAAGTGTTTTTTTTTTCTTTATTGCCACGAAGTTTTGATTGCGCGTTCTATAGTAAGCAAAATTGTAGCCAGAATATATCCTTAAATAGAAAAAATGTGATTTCAGCATTTTACATTTTGATCATCCTAAAATGGTGAGACTATATATAATTATAATCACCAAGGGCCTTACTTAAAAACGTTACTCAAGTTGACATACGCTTAAATATGCTCCGTCTTGTTTTCGCGTGTGACGATTGCCGTCAGCGAGAAGTGGCAAGAGCATTTTAAAACATAAATCAACTTGAGTAACGTTTTTAAGTAAGGCCTCTAATGTTTCTGTGCATGTTTTTCTTTCTGCTCTTTGCTGGTAACATACCTCCACCGCGAAACAGTAGCAGTAAAACCGCAGCTGTATTAATTAGCTGTAGAAACGCTATCGGTTATATTGTCCAACATTCAGAAGAAATTCAAATTACAAACTTTGAGAACCGCACCGAACGACGCGTTTGGTGTTTGTTAAAATTATGCTGTATCAAATACAGCTTACAGCAGAATTTTAAATGCGCGTAAGACGCGGATATTGTAACTTTATACTTATACAATGTTGTATACCACAGTAATCCCATAAGAACCGTTGTTCAGTTATTTCAACAAGCTATTTTGACTGCGGTTTTGCGAAGGTGTGCTACTGGCGACGGCGTCTAACAAGTGTGTGAGATTTGGTATTGTGTACAAACAGGAAAATATAGAATTCGACTTTAGAGCTAGCCAAGAAACCGGCGTTTTACTAACCGGGCATCCACTTTCATAATCCCAAGCTTGTATGGCAACCAAGTTTGACGGTACCGTGCGCTTCCAAAGCTTGTTTTATCTGCAGCTCTCCTATGCAAAGTAAATATTCCCGTTTGTACATAGACTTGTCTACTATTTACTTAAATTTCTTGGCACACTACACCGGCACATACCATGGCTGTAATCCGCATGCAAAAATATATGTACTTATACAAAGTAATAATATGAAACAATGCCCATTTGAATGCTCCTTCATCGACCAACACTAGTGGGCCGTGACAACGAATTCACGCCTTAAAGGCGTTGTCTATATAGCGTTGGTTATGTAGCCCTGTGTTGTTTTTTTCGTGGTTTGTTTATATAGTCTATTCCAAAGGCACAGAGAAAAACGGCCATTGGCCTAGATATTATGTTAGCACCATTAGAAAACGATAGTATCATTCTCCATACATTTATGCATCGCTTCTCTGTTGTTTACGCTTCTAATACTGCAGCCATATACTCGACGAGTGGCGAGAAAAGTAGCGAGGGAAGAGGTAGAGCAGTGTTGTGGCTGCCTTGCGAATGATCGCGGCAAGACGAGGAGCAGAGCGAGTAGCATAGTGTGGCGGCGGTATATTGCAGCCACATACTCGACGACTGACGAGGGAACTTGACAAAGTAGTGTTTGGCTGCCTGCAACGCGAGGAGCAGTGTATGGCTGTCTTGCGAATAATTGCGGCAACGCGAGGAGCATAGTGTGGCGGTGGTATACTGTGCAGCCACATACTCGACGAGTGACGAGGGAAGTAGGCAAAGTAGTGTGTGACTGCCTGCGACGCAGGGTGCAGTGTATGGCTGCCTCGCGAATAATCGCGGCAACGCGAGGAGCATAGTGTGGCGGCAGTGTAATGCGGTCGTAATCCGGGAGGTCGGCGAGTCATATAACCCACTGCATACTACAAACGCAGTAGAAGCGTAAAACGACAGGGTAGCGATGCAAAAATGTATGGAGAACGATATTATCGTTTTCTATCGGTGATAACGTAATACCTAGGTCGATGGCCGTTTTTCTGTGCCTGTGGAATAGACTATAGTATCTTCATAAGTGTGGTCTGCTGGTGTAGTGTGCAGTCCTTTAACTTGCATACATTAAGTTTTAGAGCCGTGTGTTGTTAATAACCCTACTAACATTGTCCAACAGATTCTCTGGGCGACAATGAGACCACAGGAAAGTGAAGTGCATTATGCATGTCATAGAAAAAATGGGCTAAATTAGATTTACCTATAATTCAATGTTGTAATATCGGTGTTAGAAGTTTTAGCACTAAAAATTGCCCCAATAGTATAAGACTTTATACTACACAACTTCTAAACATTTATCAAGTGAACCTACCTCTGTAATAACATAAGAAAGCAGTATTGTCGAGGGTAATTTATACTAGAGCTATATGCATCTCTGGTAGAAACAAGCCAATGATATTATTGTGGTATGTCTACCATATGATGGTACGGCTGAAACACTTGCATTTAGAGAATACAAAATTAATTGATGCCATATGTTCTATTTAATCTCGCTTTTTGAGATTGCCGCTTGCTGTAGTGATGTGATTGTAGATTAATTCATTGATATTCATTATGACCTATATATTTAATTATTATACAACTTAGTGAGAGACATGAAAATCCTTTGTCAAAAGCATGAGTTATTTATGATAGCAAATGCCCCGGGATAATAATGGTAGTTTAATGCTCTCAGCACATTTATCAACTTTGGATCGGATCGGCGTCTTCGGACACATTTGTACAATATTTCATTCTTATTCTGCATCGACCTGTCAATCAAACGCAGGCTCGTTACTAGCTCTGAAGCAGCTCAGTACTTCCGGGGAGTTGTGTGGCTACAGGAAAGCGAAGTCAAGTGCGGGGTATCACAGGTGGCGTGACATATCAGAGACGACCTGTGGTTCTAGACAAGAACCACTTTCTGTTAGCGTTAACGCCTGCGGTTAGATAAAATTGTATGATAATGACATTAGCAGTCACGTGACATCTCTCAAGCTAATGTCATTTTCATACAATTTTATCTTTCTGCAGGCGTTAACGCTAACAGAAAGTGGTTCTTGTCTAGACCCCCTGGTAACAGCGAGCTGACTTCGAACCAAAAGTTATTCAGTAGCTTATACCGAAGCGATGCTGTTGCTGTTGATAAGTGTGTGTTGCAGTTGGAGTTACCATCCATCATGTCTTAACTTTTAGACCTTTGTCTGGCTTTTTTAGCTTGGACGATGTAATACGAGTAAATCTTGATTACTGCTCCCTAAACACAAAACAAAAATCTTTTCAAAATTAACCAATATACTAAAATGTCTGGACTTTTATTGAAATATCCAGCTTTAGATCAGGACTTGTCAAATTTTGATATGGTAACCCTTGTTGCAGTCTGGACTTTCATAGAAAGAATACTGAATAGCTCTAGTAGAGACGATGCCGATCCGGTGCTGAGTTTGTGTCAGCTGTGACCTTTAGTCATTTTGTAGTAGTTATAAGTAGTTCAGAATGTTATTATTGTGAAATCAAACATTTTATCAATATGTTATCGCCTTATTTGTTCAAGTACTGTGTTTCTGCGACTAAATAGTGTTTAGAATCTCCGCTTATCTCTCACATGCTATCTATTAAATTGTTGTTCCCATTAAAATAACAATTATGATAAAATAGTTTTAAGTACTTATGCATATTATAGTGAGAATAATTTTATCTTATTATGCCAATTTAGGATGATAACACACCGGAAAAGTCCCCTGAATTTCGATGTGGTACCGTTAGAGTGAACAGTAGTGAAGTCTGCAGATTCTATGTAGAGTGCCTCAAAGATCATTTTAAACTACAGATTCAATATAACGGCCCTTTATTAATTAAACAAAATACAAGCTAACACTAACACTACAAAAAAAGACAGACTGCCCATAGACCGTTGAAGGTCTAAAGACTATCCAAATTCTCAAGCCAATCAGTTGGTTGCGTACCCAGCGTGCTGGCGGTATTGCCACGCTGAATGGCAATGTTTATGCGTTGAGCCAGAAACATGCCAGCATTTTGATCACGCGTTATTAACCAGGTGCTCTGAAAGATTTTTGAAAATGAGGTGAGCTCCAATATAACCAATAAAATAATTCTCGTAGTTTCAACAACAAAAAAACACGCATTATAATCGCTATTCCTGAAGATCCTGTTAAGGATTATGGGACAAAATATTTATATTATTGCATTGTCATTTGTCCTTGACAAGTCTGCTAAATCTTAAATCAATCCGACGTTTTGAAAAGGGTGAAAATCAAGTTCGAGGATTCCGTTACATGGATACATATCAAGCTAATAAAAGCATGTAAAAAAATCTGATATTATGAACTGGTTTTCAAATAAAGGACCACAAAACCATATTCAAATTTAGGTTGGTTGCCGTTTCGAGTAATTTATCTTATGCGCAACTGTAATGGTCTTCTTCCCACCTATGTGAGCAGTGCATTTTATCGCCGTATTTTACAAGTCGATCTGTAATTTAAAATATCTTTGGAGGACCCATATTTCAACAGCTGTGACTAGTATGTTATGTTTGGTCATAGATCATTGATTTTAAATCAGACTTAGTTAATAATATAATGGCATAATTTCTATAGCATACCCAGTGCCGTAAATAGAGCTGTGCCAGCGGTGCCCAGGCACAGGGCGCAGACTCTGGAGGGGCGCAGAAATGACCACACCAGAACCAAGATTTGTTTTCAAGGGCGCAGTTATAGTAGCTCGCACCGGGCGCATAAAAGGCTAGTTACGGCACTGAGCATACCTTAATTCGTTGGATGCTGCCTATCCAATAAAAGTGCCAAATCATAATAATAATTATACATACTTTAGCACGTTCCGAATCACTGCAATAGCGTCATCGACGCCAACGGCGCTAATGAGAACCGACAGAACTGGAACTGGAAGAAATGTTCTTTAGATTACGATTATTTATTGATTCCATAGAGTTACTGCAAGGAGGCAAAAATTACAATAAATCAAAGTACTCGTACTTAGTCTCATATGGAGTCTGTCGGACACAGCTTATTAGTAATGAGGAGGATGGGTAATATTATATGAAATTAATAATTTACACAATGTTAAAATATTATGTTGTTATTTACCTATATTAAACTGATTTTAAAAAGTCTAGGGGATGGTTATATGAAATGGTTAAAATACACAATGTTAAAATATTATGTCGTTATTACCTATGTTCAACTAATAATGTAATAAAAGTCAAGGGGATGATTAAATGTAATAATTTAAAATAGGACTGCTCAGTAAAATGTTATGCGTGGTCATATCATACATAAAATAAACAAATATATGTATGTATAATATACACGCGTCGACTAGAGAACCGCCTCCTTTTTTGTCGGTTAAATATACACAAATCTTCAATACAGTTTTTTACAGATCTCTAGTGAACTTTTGGTTTCGTCGCAATAAATTCAATAAGATAACAGTACAGCTTTGAAGATGAACTTTAGCAAAAAAAAGTAGTGCCTGATTCAATTAACTATACAAAGTCTTCGTGTGATGGTGATTCTCATTACAGCTGTTGACGTGATTTGCGCCCTTAGCAGTTTAGCATTTATTTACCTCATGTTTGTAAAACAGCTGTGTATATTATATTTGACAAGTATCTCATCATTATCAATCAAGTGTATCAATTTGTATGTTCATCATCGTCATCATCAGCCAGAAGACGTCCGCTGCTGAACATAGGCCTCCCAACTTAGACCTCCACTCTGAATGACAGCCTGCCATCTACATCCAATGGATGCCCGCATCTCCTAAAGGGAGGCCTACCTACACTGCCGCTTCCGGTTCGTGGTCTCAAGAACTTTTCTTCCCCATCGTATATCAGTTCTTCGAGCGATGTGGCCTGCCCATTGCCACTTCAACTTGCAAATTTTAAAAGCATTTTGTATGTTGCATGGCTTTAATTTTAGTTATTTATACAAGGTTAAACAAATAACTTGTTAACATGTTTTCGTGTTTTCCGAGTATTGGTCCCATAGAAAAAGTTGTTCGTAATTATGAGTACAATGCCCTTTCAGCTTGGTAACATTCCGTGTACCCTGTTCTGTTGTTTTGATTGATTTTCATAAGTACTAACATTTTTGGCCTTACTTAGAAACATTACTTGAGTTAAGTAATGCTTAAATTCGCGAGTGAATTGGTTTCTAGCCAAGCGTGCTCCATCGTAGACCGCATCATCGCTTATCGTCAGGTGAGGTGGCGGTCAAACGCAAGCGTATTATTTAATAATAAATGTTTTATTAAATTTGTGTTGCCGTTAATTGTAACGCGCGAAAAGAACATTGTCTTACCTAAAGTTTCTAAGTAAGGTTGTTTATGGAAAGTAGTAAAAAACAGTAATCACATTTATATATTAATTTGATTTCTAGTTCTTGGGGTGCTGTAACGAGGCTACAGGAAGAGTTTTCTATAATAAGTTTAAATGTATACTACTTTATATTATTTAATTAACAAGTGGGGCTTATTTTTTGTTTAACAAGATCTAAATCATCTCCATTTCGATGTTTTCTCGAAATCATTCCATTAAAAGCCATGCAAGCAATTTTAATGCATAATTTTATTTAACTTTACATTTAATCTGGCTAAAATGTTTTATGTAAGCAAGTGAACTGTTTTTTTGCATAATTTATATGTATTTATATTGAATTTAAAATTAGCCTGTAAAATTAAATCAGTAATAATTATAGTACATATTATTTTATTTGTAATTTTCCTAAGTAGAACCAGTGCCGTAAATAGGGCTGTGCCCGCGGTACCCAGGCACAGGGCGCAGAAATGACCACACCACGACCAAGTTTTGATTTCAAGGGCGCAGTTATAGACGCTCGCACCGGGCGCATAAAAGGTTTTTTTTTTTTTTTAATCTTTTATTTAGGGACATTGAGTCACATTTGACTATGTCAGTCCCATAGTTAACACACAAATACAAAATAAATTTAAAGAGAGACTCTAGTTTTAAAGAGCCTACAGGCAGACTGATAGAGCATCCTAGCCGCACCAGATGTAGGCGCCGATAAGATGCTCTGAATCAGTCCTACATCTAGCTTATTTAGACTATATGTTTCAAAAAGGCTATCTCGCA
The DNA here is from genome assembly GCA_949125355.1 of Agriopis leucophaearia. Lineage (NCBI taxonomy): Eukaryota > Metazoa > Arthropoda > Insecta > Lepidoptera > Geometridae > Agriopis > Agriopis leucophaearia. Next base: position 9,044,167 of record OX421262.1, read on the forward strand.
TAGATGTACTGTGGACACACTCCATAAGGCAATGGAAAACATCTTCCACAGCGGCACCACACATATCACAACTAGGATAAAAGGGTTGTTACGGCACTGAGTAGAACAAACTGTTAGCAAGGGTATTTTCCCTATACTCAAGAAGCTCATGGCGCATTCCGAATCACGCTAACGACAAGTACTGTTGTTGTGAATGATTATGCGATATATTGAGATGTCCAATGACTAAAATGTGCTGTTGACGTTGATTCGTCACCAGCCCTGAATGTTATAAATAGACGTGCAAATCCAGATGACTTTAATTGGATACCTGTGTGACCACTGCAAGTTAGGTATCTATTTTATTACCCGACGACGCTAAGCAAAAAAGAAGGTCATGGTATTTTAACTGTCCTTCCACTCCAACCAACTGTAACAGAAATTTTCTTTCTTATTGATACAACTATTTGGTTGGTTTTAGAGAAATGTTTTTGTAACTAATCTTCTTCCTATACAGCTATGGGGTTGATTTATGTTTGTGTACATTTCCACCTACAGCCTAAACTGATTTTGATAATGAGGTGTCATGTCAATAAATTCTTCGAAGCTCACGGATGGTAACTGAATCGGTGACACGTCATCTTAAATACAAGATGGCAACCTGTAAAATAGGGATGCAAATAATAAACATGAAGAGGTAATGTGACAAATCGTCTACTAACTGCTAGTAGTAGTAGATAGTTTCCAAGATATAGCCCTATCAAGTATGACCGCTGTCATCCGAAATGAAGATCTCGTCGAGTTTTTTTTTATAGTAATGATAGATTCATTACTATAAAAAAAAAATGTTGCAGCCCGCGGTTTCACCCATGTATATTAATCCTTATATCATCAGCTAGCCAGTGAAAGTCCTGTCAAAATCGGTCCAGCTGTTTTGGAGTCCATAGGAAACATACACACATCGCCTTTCATAAATATAAGAAGAGTACTAGCCCCACAAATTCGAAAACATTCTTATAATAATTTTACATTAAGCTTTGTCTCACTCTCTCGGCTAATGAGAGAGCAAAACAAAATTCAAAGTAAATTTATTAAAGAATTATTTTGAGGTTGTGGTAGCCCAACAGGTTCCAGGATATAGCCCTATCAAGTTTGACAGTTGTCATCCTAAATAAAGATCTACGAAACTGTGGATCTTGACCCACCCGCCGGCTTCACCCATTAGTGGGTTTTACCTTTGAACCCAGTGCGTTGGAATTGGAATCTAATATAAGGAATTTATGAAGAAACAAATTTCATCATCATCGTATCATTTCTGAAAAGATATTAAGCAGAGATTCAATACTCTCCAAGACAGTCTTATCAAGTATGACAGGTGGCACACTGACAACACTCGACGTCCACCTCTACCCAGGATGGGAGGCCCAAATCCAGCAGCAATAATCTCAGGAGTAGGCCTATGTTGATGTGGATACTGACATCAGTCAATGCCTGCGTCAACCCTGGGTCCAGGTCAGGCTAATGATAATTGACAGCTGTAACCGAAAACCCACATCAAACCTGGGGAAGAGGCCCATGTCTGACTGATAAGAGTACACGATGATTGGTATAAAATGTCGTGCCAACCAAGCCATATTGTTACGAGAAATGGCTACTCGGTTTAGGTAAGAACACCAAAACAAGAGTTACTGTAGAGAAAGTTTGCCATGTTGGGCCACTCGCTGTTATTGGGGACAAACATATTCTATAAATACTACCATTGGCGTTGTGTAGACAATAATCCATGGCTGATGACTACAGATGGTGCATATGGTACGATGGGCAATTAGCTGGTTAATCTGTAGTATTTTGGCATAGTAATTTAAGCCCTTTCCTATCAGAGCTGTGCTGACCGAGGCTAAGAAAATGAAGTCCTATGGGTGGATTAATCTCGAGTGCAGCTCTGGTGCTACCTCACACATCTCTGGTGGAAATGCACCTTTACCCTTACTTCTTATCCTTTCTCACTTTAGTCTGCCCCTGCACTAGACCCTTCCCGACTGTCTACAAGAACAGAATAAAGAAAAAGACACTCAGAACTTGTTACTTTTATTGAGTCCAAGTAGATACATAATTGTAATTATTATTTAACTAATAACATGATGTCAATTATAAGGACAATGTATAGGTTTCATTACCAACCTACATGTCAAAATTGCATTACAATAGCAAAAAACTATTGACAAGTTAAAATTATTATTGTCAAGTGTTATGTTTAGTCTAATTTACTTATTTTAAAGGACAATACTGGTGTCTTTGTCCCATCTATCACGATGGGAATGCGGTGGAGTATTTTCACAGTCACCACCAATAGACGAGGCTTTAGAGATGTTCTTCAAAGAGACACTGCTTCCAGCTGGGACCAGTTTAGTTGGCTTTGACAAAGACTTCAACCTCGGAATATGAGACACTCTTTTTGGAATCTTTGACGCTGCAGTTTTCTGATTTTTTGGGTCATACAACATGTTAGCAGATTTCGATCTGGCATGTACTCCGTCTTTATTTTTCATACAAGACAAAGGTGTTCTAGAATTACTGTTAATGAGTTTTGACTTCTTAGGAGTATCATTGATGTTTGTGGTTTCATCTTCATAAACTAAGAGTTCTTCTTCTGCTTTATTGTACTTGGTGGCCAGTCGCAGTTCAGCATTAGTACTCTGTAATACTTTAATCAGTGAATCGTCTGACATGTCTTCAACATTATCTCTCTTGTCTTCATTAGTATTCGCAACAACTATTGGAGTCCTCTCAATGCCAATAGAAGGCGACCGAGGATCGTTGTCGAGAATTTTAAAGACTGTGGCAAGCTTTGAATCTTCAGCAGAATTACAACGACTCCCAAGATCTTCACAGCTGTCTTCGAATTTCTCTTCTACAAATTCTATGTAATCAAAATCAGTTTCTAACAATTTTGTTGGTATATAGTCCTGCAATTCAGGTGATATGTTTTCTTGTATTACTTCATTTGAAGCAGTCGATGATCCTAAGGGTTCTTCAGCATCCTTTAAAGTACCATTGAGAGACATATCACAGAATTTGTTGCATAAGTTTTTAGGTACAATCAATTCAGGACTTAACTCATTTGCTTCAGTACAACTGTCACAATTTTCATCGCCACCTCTGTTATTTAGTTGACCTTCATTTTCACTTTGTTGAACAAGCCTTTTACCATTTTTTATTTCCTCAATTTTAGATGCAATTACAATAGGTGTCCTTTCAAAATCTTGTGATGGGGAACGAGGATCATATGACTGTAAATGATTTTTTATTACAGCTGAGAGAATAGGATTGTTACGTATGAGCTTTTCTTCAGTTATAGCAGTATCAAATGTCTTCCTGAGATCACAGTTTTTTGTTATATTGTGTTTGGCGCCTGGCTTACCCTGAAAGAGAAAGAAACGTTAAGTCCGTGTATCTATCAAAAATTAAAAATAACAGTTTAGGTAACAAACCAAGAATGTAATCAGTTTCGCGCCTCTTTTACTGAGAAACACTCTGCATTTGAGTAGTAAAGTCCTTACTCAAATACGTCGTCTGATCTAACTTTTCAATTAGTTGTATCTATGCATTGATTTTACTTCTAGTATCTGGCCCAGAATATGTTGGTAAGAAATAATAAATCAATGATCATGAACTGGTATGACGCAGGAAAAGTCGATCTTTGTGTCACACATAAGCCATAATTTAAGGATGTCTCTTGTGGTCTTGAGCTTAGAAAGTATTATTCTTATACACACCTGTAAAGGAGTCCGTATAATTTCAGGAGTTGGAGATCTGGGATCTGAATTGCTGGTATCTACGTCGTTCTTTTGGATGGAGACGTTGGCGACAGGTTCATTGTTTGGTTTGCTGCCGTTACTTCCCATTATTACAAATAAACTTTTATACAAAATCCACCGCAACTTTTTCGAAGAATTCAATACATTTTCATAGAATTAGACTTGCGAAATATCAATTTTCAACGAATTATAAACTAAAAACATGTAACGGCCGCAAACGTCAAAATCTAGTTCTCAATTCAAAAAAATAATGGTTCGTTCAAAAACGAGTTGATATAATTACTTGTCTAAAACTAGTTTTTCTTTAATCTAGAACTACTAAAATTTTGCAGATCACCAATATTCGTTAGAAGACTACGCCCACTGAACAGCATCGAAGTTAATTTAATCTAAACCAGGGCCCGGCAATATATTTCAGTGAAAGCAAGTGAAAGAGACAAATTGATATGGCTCAGCACAAGTACAAAAAGGACATAACAAGACTTTTTTGTCCTTATCGGCGTGGCCTGTTTTTTGGATCTGAAATGTCAAAATCTGACGGTTCTGCGACAAACAAAACGGGTCTGAATATTGTTTATTGCATTTTTTTGGTGATTTTATGTGATAAATGCGTGTTTCGTCTTAGAAATAATTGTAAAACAAACATTTACAATGGTTGGTTGTATCATTTTGGGCTGCAAGTACCGCAGTGAGAGAAAAAACGATGAAATATCATTTCACACGTAAGTAAACATATAGAGCTTGTAATGATCACCTAAATAAATTCAGGATATCAATGCGTAAATATTTTATTCATAATTAGTCCGTTTTTTGGTCGATTTGTGGTATTTCCTATGAGTTTTATCAAAATATTAACTGAGAAGAATAACAATCAATGTTGCCAGTTTATAAATGAAATTACCCACCACAATTAACATAAATTATTCGTTCTGCAGGTTTCCAACTGATCCTGGCTTACGAATAAAATGGATCAGTGCTACTGGTTGTGAAAATTGGGTGCCAGGAAAACATAGTAGAATTTGTTCCAGTCATTTCAATGCCGAATCCAATATCAGAAAGGGAAAAATTATATTTTTGAGCAACTGCAGCTGCTCAGGGTCTAATAAACACACTTAAATGTACTTAAATCAAAGAAAATATATCATCATAAATCATCATCAGCGTGATTTTGTTCAAATAAAACAAAATAATCTTTTTTTTGAAGTCTGATTTATCGTGTGTGATATGAGTACTGTAAATAATAAAGAGTTTTATCTAAGTATCTCATTAATTGGGATGTTATCCATAATTCCATCCATGAAAATAAATAAACTGGTAGGCATGTCGATTCTTCCTGAAAAAAATCGATTTTCGAATCGAAGTCCACTGAATCGATTCTCGATTAAATCGGCCTCTGGAAGATCGATCTTCGATTAATCGATTCGATTTTCCACAAAAAAAAGTTATTTTTTTAAACCGATTCGATCTTCTATTTGGTTAGATTCTCGAGGCCAAATTTAGCCTCCTATTCAATATAAAAAGATTTTTATTTTTATTTGCAGCAGAATAGATCGAATCGATATAGAAAACTATTTTTAAATTGAATAATTATTAATTGCAAGAACAATTACTAGTTTTCGGTGAAACAAAAATATCGATCAAGATACAAAATTTATATGAATATACATAATGCATACCTCCTCCTTTTTGGAAGTCGGTTAAAAATTATATTACGATTTAATGATAGAGAAGTTAATAATTAAATGGTCACCTGCTGGAAGCATGCTTTAGCTCACTTTTTTACTTATAAATACAGAGCAAATAGATCACAATTCACTATTAATTCAATAACAATTCAATTATTATTATTCACAAAACAAATGTAATGTACACTGTTCATAGAACACCATAAAGTATAATAAAATTATTATACATTCCGGATACGTTTTTGTTTTTGGGCTTATAACTTGGTATGCTAAAGCCATTGAGGCCATACTGCCTCGTCTTACGTAGTTTAGCACAGAAGTGGGATTTTTTTAGGTTAGGTTAGGTCCCCATCTATTTTTCCCTTCTATTTTTTGTGTATTTTAGTCATTCTGCCCCAATAAAGTGGTGGAAACTTTACTAGGGGCATCTATGGAGTTTTGGAAACATGAAAAAACACATTCACAAATACTTCGAATAAAATCCACCATTATTATTTCACATTAACAGTCAAAATACAAAAATGAAAATAATACCATGAGGCAACATGTTTTCTTCGCGTTGGTGCCAAAACTCATTACAACAAAGTATATAATATTCTATTCTATTCTAGGTTATTAAGGATTTTTATTCGCGATTCTGATGGTGACAGTTGTCAACCTGTTCGCGCGCTTAGCGATGATAATGCCGTTACGTCTAACATAACTACCGTAATAAGCCGCGCAATTTGCGCATACTATAGTTCGCACAGACTGCTAGACTATTGTTCGATAATTAAACTTTTACAGCATATAGATACTTTAAGGATCTAGAAAACCGATTCCATAGATAATCCCGTGAAATATTATCGATTCTATGTGGAATGCACTGCATTTCTACGATCTATATTAGCACCTCAATATCAACATCGTGAATCGGTCCGATTCTCAGTGTTCGAGAATCGATCTGGTGAATCGATCCACTCTGTCAGATCGATCTAAAAAATCGATTTTCTGACCTCAAAAAATCGATTTTCCGATTAATCGATTAAAGATCGACATGCCTATAAACTGGCCAAGTGCGAGTCGGGCTCGTGCACTGAGGGTTCTGTACCGTCAAAAAATACAAAAAGTAGTGCAAATACACAACATCACGCCCAGGCTGTCATCCATCCAAGTATCAACCGCGCCCGACGTTGCTTAACTTGTGGGAAACAGAAATGTGTGACCGACTCGCAAGCGGCCAGTATTTATTATTTCTTGTTTTACTTTAGGGTGTGCACTATAATCCGCCAAGTTTGACGCTTGTACCGATTACCGTTACGTACCGTTTGGTTTTTACACCAGAGCAAATACAATAATGCCTTAACAAAAACGTTTGTTGTATGTGTGAATGTGTACCCTCTTTAGTTTTGACTTAATTATATTTCTTAGTTAATCCGTCGTAACATTACATATTCTGTGTAAGTTTCAACTGACGATATTACGGCGTGAAAGATACAGCCGTTTAAAGCTGTCTTACCTTTAAACGGATGGATTTGGATCTTAATATTAATTTCTTTTGTTCATAACTATTTTTCAGATATCCTTCCATCTCACAAGATTTTCCAAAGTTTCCAAAATTACTCATTGAAGAGATTCACTACCCGTCTAGTATGTAAATTACCCTAACTTAAAGCAAATAATTTTAATGTGGCAACACACCTTGTTGAAGCGAGAGGCACTGAGCTAGCCACGCTCATTGAAAATCTATAGGTAGTAGGTCTGTGATCTAAACTAAGATATTTATTAGTTAGATATTAATAAAAATATTATTGCATATATAAGTCATCATGATCCAGGAATGTTAAATTTCTGAACGGAAATAAAGATCGTTGATGCTTGTGTCTATGGTTACCAAGCTAAGTGAAGCTCTTTTGCTATTGGTTAGAATAAAATTCATTTCTTCATGTTGGACAAACAGATAACCAATCGATAGTATGGCGCTAAAATGAAGCGCGAACATTTAAATAAATTTGATTTCAATTTGATTAAACTAAACTTCGTTTAAGGAATGTTATAGGTACAAAATAAAATTGAATAAAACTTTACAAATGCATAATGTTTATTAGGAGAATACAATCTTAGCAACCTAAATATAATAGGTAGGTACATCAATACATATAAAAAACACATAAATTATTTATAATATAACACTACGTAGTAGTAAGCGTAGGTACGTAGGTAATAAAAATAAATAAACGTTATTCAAATTAAAGATCACGTTTCGAATCAAATCAACGGCAACAACAGCGCTAGGCAATGAGAACCAACACGCCCCATTTTTTGTTTGTGCCTTATTGGTTCTCAATTCTCATTAGCATTGTTTCCATTAGTGGCACTTTTGGAGTGAAAGGCAACACTCTCATAATATTTTAATTCCTGGAGTTTTGGCGCCAATGCGGAAAAAACATGTCGGCTGTTATTATTTTCCTAAACTTGTTTATTTTCGAGTGTTAATGTGTAATAATAGTGAATGAGCTCGTGAACGTGCTCTAGTGTGGGCAAGTGATATAACGAGGTGAAACATGTCTTTTCATGTTGTTTCCAAAACTCCATAGAAGCCGTAGACTTGCTTCCTCCGTCTACGATAGAAGCCTCTTGTAAAGCCTCCACCCCTTTACTGAGGCATGAGTTTGGCTTGACCGTGACTTACTTTGCTTGACTCTGCCTTTGATTTGTTTGACGGTATTTAAGACTATGTAAACTTGAGTAATATTACGACCGAAGGACTTTGTATCCATGGTCACGTTTTTTTACAACATTTTAATTCCTTCGCGGAGTACAAAAAAGCTCATGTGTCCATGATCCCCTACGGCACACTGTGACAGAGTGCGAGTTTGACTTCGAACCTCGGGCGCAACGGACGCGACATGTGGACCCTTCAGCGAGCCCAGAGGCCTTGGAACCGACGGTAGTGCCTTTGCAGCTCACTCGACCGAGGGGAGGAGGTGGTGGCGGCTCGCACCAAGATCGAACTGTAATAAAAGACATCGAATTTCTTATCAGATATGATTCTACAGGGTTACGCATTTACCCTGTAGGTACTAACCCGAAAGGAGGTTATTGTACTCATCATTATGAACAACTTTTACTATAGGATCAATCCTGTAATAACGAATGGTAATTATATGTATATATATATAGGTATGGTAGTTTGTAGTGGTAGGACTCTCTTGCCGGGGTCCGTACCACACCTTTGCCAGTTATTCAACCGCCAAGCAGTAGTGTGCAGACACTACTAACTGATGTGTTCCGGATTAAAGGGCAATGTTTCCAGCGAAATTACAGGGCACACAGACGTCTTATATCTCGGGGTATCAGTGCAGTGCATTGCCATCCAGGGTTTTGAAGTTAAAAATTCTGAGTGGCGTTGAGCTTTTATGGACAAGCGTGAAGAGCCATGAGGCGAGCGACTTCGCGCGTCTTGTCACCCAGAATAAAAAAAAACTGCTGTCCCATAGAAAACGGTAATTGACACGACAAAATGTACGGAACAGCTTATTTTTTCCGCGATACAGGGTTTGTCCCATAGTATAAAAGTTGTTCATAAAGATGGGTAACCTTTCCGTGTAATCCTGTATAAATAACAGCGAAATACCATGCGCTCACATAATCACTGATTGACTCTCACGAAAATTCAACTGATATTCGGCAGGTACCTACCTACCAGATTCTTTTAAGGATATAGAGGTCCACTAAAAAAGAATTTACGCGTAAGATTCCTTTAGCGAACCCATTATTGATTGTTGTTCTTTATGAACATGATAATATTGATAATACCAACCAATACAAAAAAGCTGGAGGCATTTTACATACTTTTGCCGATTTTTATAGATAAATGGGTAGAAGCTCTTTATTGTGTACACCAGATATAAAATTACAAACAGATAGAAAACACTTACGAGCTAGTGCCACAAAGTGACAGCATTAGTGGCGTGTCGATATTTTCTTTCAATAAATGAAACATAATAATAACTCTTACGTCATTTACTTCAAACAAAACTCTGTTAAAATGAGCTCGTTAGTGACCCTGCAAAATCCTTCCTGCAGTCTAATAAATCCACTAACACTATTAATTGTAATAGCGGAAAAGCAATAACTCACGACTGTAGGTAGGTACATGTTTTTACTCATCCTGATCCAAATGACCGAAAACTGCTAGTAATGTTGGCTGATTCAGTGCCCTTCCCAACATAAACACATTTGCCAAAGCTACCAAAGTTTAATAATTACATAATAATGTAAGTACCTACTGGCCTACTGGGTAAACAATGTGCTTTTAAATTGCAATCTATAATTACCCACTTTTCTACCAGCTGAAATCAATACCTCATTCAGACTTCCTTCAGCATTATAAACATATAAAATAAATAAATTGTAACTGACAGCTACACCTGCTAATAAATTTAATATGGTAACGATTTATTTATAACTGTCGAACGCAATTCGTTATTGCAATTATGGTCTGAGCATAATTTTTATTTCTATTATCTTGGCAAGGGGCCCAAATATTTGATTCAGGTTCAAGTATAATCATAGTTCTGCCTAGAGCATTAAAATTTATGTGTGGCACAAAAATTCGGAGTAAAAACTCAAATAAATATAATGCTTTTGGCACACTATCTAAACATTCACCTTTGCAGAACGGCAGATGTCCTATCCATTTCTTGTCGTCGCCGCAAGCGAGACTCGTTGATCCATGAAGTTCGCCCTTAGGATCACGGCACGCAAAATTACACGTTTTATTTCGGTCTCCACAATGCGCCACCAAATATTTTGGCAATGGACATGATTGAGTCAGCACATGCACCTCCATAAAGCAATGCTTGAGAATCTGGAATGATAATATTTTCAATGAAGGATACTATAATTTACGTACAAAGATGCAAGTATTTTGAGCTAACTAACTCACTTTTCCTTTATACGTTATTCGACCAACGATCGGATAGGAACCTTCGAAGAGCACTGAACCAAATTGTACTCCATGCATGTGTTCATAGTGCACCTCTTTTGGTATCGGGTAGCCAGCGCACGTCTTTATGTAGGGGTAAGGCAGCACAACGCGATCTGATCCTGATTTTGCCACCAAAGTTCTGTCATGAGGACATTTTACACAGAAGTCGTCGTAGCTGTAAAAGTCTGAAAGAATAAATTACAATACATCAGAAAATCGGACAGTTTCAAACAAAAAAAAAACTAAGTACTTTGGATGTCTGTTTGGATTCGTCAGATGTAACCTGTAAATCTTATTTACTTTGTGCGTCTATAAACAATTCGGTGTTTTGGTTCAGCGCATTTTCTCAGATCGCTATCATAAATTTACATAGACTGCAATTTTACTTATTGCGATGTAGATAGATAGATAGAAAACTCTTTATTGTTCTTCTTTGTTAAAAACAACTTAAAAAACTAGTGAAACAATTGGCGGCCTTATCGCTATAAGCGATACAACATTATCAGGGTTTTTTTAAACCGTATCTTAGGTTAAAACATACTGCAAATCACGAGATACTAGTACGTAACGTCACATGCGGTTTTTCATTTCGTATTTTATTTTGCTCCGCTGCAAATCGGATAAAAAAAATTATCCCATAGGAATAAATTCAGTAGCCCGACTCGCGACAAAGTACTTTCAGGTAATGCATTTATGTCATACCCTAAATTAACCAGTACGCACCGGGCAGGGTACTCGTACTTTCCGATTTCCCTGGGGGCAGTATTCCTCTGCGGTCCGCGTAGTCCAGTCCAGTCCAGTAGTCTCTGGAAGGAGAACCTCGAAGCCTATGCCCTATACCTTCGCTACAATAACGAGGAGAAAGATCCAGAGACTATAACTATATTATAGACTAGAATAAATAACAAAAATTGTGTCTTATGTCCTACCTTCATCAGGAATGCTATTGGATGCTCTTTCCCTTAAACGAGCAGATATGGGTCTGTTATGCCGATAAAAGCCTCCATTGATCAGGACGACATCATCAGCTAGGTAAACGCTAGACACCTCATTATTCAAATCCTTCTCATTAATTTCTTTAGCATACGCATCAGAGAGATAAAAGAGCCTTGGGTCTTCTCTTGGTTGGTGGACCTTGATCGCCTTCGGTGAGGAGGTCGGTACGCGGGGCAGAAACTGCATCGACGAGCGTAGTTCTGACTCCCCGCCGCTATAATAGTCATTATCATCGCTTGCAGGAAAAATAGACCGTCGACTGTGTGTGTTATGATTTATTTTTGGATGTTTATACCGTGAATCTTCCTTTGGTAGAAGTTTGACCCTGAAATTGGAGAACAACTAAAATTAATAGAGGCAATAAATTCTCTATCGAGCAGGTTTGACGTGGACGCTGAGTTATTTCCTCATAACCCTAAATATTTAGGTAGAAAATCTAAACACGAATGTTATGAAGTTTAGTCCAGGCAGCAGGCAGATCGAAAGCTTGGAGTGCTTAGGCATTATAGGAATAGAACTGACGTAAACATACATTCTAGAGCTTAAGAGCTTTTGTTAGTGAAATATGACCAGAAGCACTACCTATGTTATGATAGAGTTTAGCAAAACATTTAATGTGAGATGGGCGTTTGAATGGACTTTAACCGCATTAGCGTTAATGTACCAGATAACGTATGATTTAAGAATTAGGTAAATGGGTTGGTGTTATCTTTGTAGGTAATATAAGTCTGGAGTAATAGCCTAGATGCAAAGTGGATTAACTGCACAACTTAGCCATGTTTCAAATAATTATATTAGAATCATGATCTGGGATATTTCGGCGTTAAATGCTACATTTTCTCCATTTTACGATCACCATAAAAATATTTGGGTATAAAATATTATGATCATGATTATGATTGAGTGACTTCTTTAGTGTCTATTCCTCAGTGTGACTGACCCATTTTTAACAGACTTTTTAAAGGGAGGTTTTTAATTCGCTGTGCGACATCGCTGATAGTGAATTAGAATTTTTAATCGAAAAAAAAACGACTTTAATAAAGGAGGAAGGTCTTATATTTTTTATGCATAGGCTTTTTTTCTTGAGGGTGGGTCCTATTTAAATTTTATGAATACCTCTAAGAGTGGAAAATTAGTGGGATGAATCCCTATTGAATTTCACTACCTACCCGTTTTTCTATATTAATAAAGTTAAATTTCTTGCGACATTTGTAAGAAACCAAATTCATTAATTATTACTAATGCTTAGAAGCGTTTTTACCACGGTTTTATAGGTCTGAAATCTGAAATTACATCACTATTTTTTTACACAAAAAGATGTTTCAAAAGAAATCGTCACATCGGTTATCCTTGAAAATTATTGTGTTGTTATTTAAAGAAATGATATTGCGACCGTGCACCAAGACAACATGCTTTTATAATGTAGTGCCAAAGATTTTGCGTCAATGTTCAAACAAGCCCCAGTTTTCACTTTTAAGCCCTCGTAATAGAGTTCTTTTTATAACAGTTTTAGTACAGACCTGTTAATGTCTATGTCCGGCCGCCAAGCGCCGAGAGTTCCTATAAACAAAGTTTAATATGAGATTTGTTGAAGTGTTGATGAGTGAGAAAACTTTAATGAGTACAAGTTCAGCACTTTCGTGACTTGTAGGTCGCGCACGGGTTAGATATAAGGTACTTTTTACGCAACTGAGAGACGAGATGAACAATACACGATGTTAACGAGATGATTGCTCACCTGATGTTAATCGTCTCACGTGAACTAGAGAACTATGGGTTGTGATCATAATCCACGTGGATTGTGACCCTTTCTCGGATAAAGTACCCCTCCTTCGGGATCTCCAGGCTGATCCGGAGAAAACGAAGAAGGAACAAGCGGCATCAAAAAATGACGCCCGAAAGCAGAAGAAAGAACTGATTAGTTGGCCATTATGTAGGATGTAGGGCGTTGTTGTAGAACCAATATTAACTTATTGGCTTTAATATTGACTGGCCAACCATACCAATATAGGTATTGTATATGAACTAGAGAAGTATGGGTTATTGGATAACATAAATCCACGTTGATTGTGACCATTTTCTCGGACAGGTATTTATCTACCTACGTCATCTCATCTCAATTAATAAACTCAAATAATGTCTAACTTTATAACGGATACACAGATAACACTATAAATTACCAAATATGTAGACCTGGGGCCTTACGCCTAAATCTAACCGTAAGCTCAAATACGCGCAGTTTGCAAACTCACGCGAACGCGAGCGCGCCGAGATTTGGTTTGCGGTCGAGCAAATTTTCGCAAACACCTAAACTTTCGGTAGGCGTAAGGTCCCTGTACCAAAACATACAATTATTGTCGATAAATGGTAAAGATGGCACCCCCGGCCGTTATGGAATATCGGACGTTGCCGGTACGCTCTATAATGCCCCTATTTCCTTGTAGCGGTCTTTTGTTCGCCTGCCAAGCAGTATAGTGCATGTGCAAGATTGAAGGGCAATGTTTCCTGTCAAATTTCAGAGCATAAAGAGATTTTAACATCTCATATCTCAGTCTCAGGGTGACGAGCGTAGTGCATTGCCACGCAGGGTTTTGAACTGTGGAAGTTCAAAACTGTGGGTGGTACTGAACTATTAATGGGCAATCATAACGCTTAACCATGAGGCCAGTGCTTTCTCGTCTCTTCACTTAGTTGGCTTTAAACAAAACATAGATTTGGGTTTGAGTTTGCGCTTGCAATTTTCACACAATTTGGAGTAGATCAAAACATTAAAAAAACAATAATTTTTTTCGTGTGGGAATTATAACTATTATCTACCCACTTACGGTGACCAGCCCTATTGCCTAACAAGAAGGCTTCGGGATCTCCAGAAGTAGTACGTATCAGAGCTCTTAGCACTATTAATTTAGTACCTAATTGGCTACATGTCCTTGAATAATGTAAAATTAGAAGGATGCCATCATAAAAAAATGCATCTCCAACAAATTTCTGTAGTATTACATAAATAATGCATTTATTTCTTATTATACAGAAATAGGTACACTACAGATTCGTGAAAGAAACAATTTTGAAGATAAACTTCAGTTAAGTAACGTAGTCTGCAAAGTATTAAATCAACCAAAATAAAAATGATTAACTTTTCTAGTTTTGGTAGATTCTAACTTACTCTACTTAATACCGTTATTAGTGAAAATTTAGATGCTGCGTTTTCCCCTATCTTATATATTATTGAATATATCTAAGTAAAAATTATCATTTTGCATTTATTTTAAGTGCACCGTAGCACTGTTGTAGCAATAACGTAAACACCATATTTGCAATAGAATTTTCGATAGAATTAATTTGCTTACATATTATAATAGAATCGCATCGAAATAAAACATTTCTAAAGACGCATTAGAAATGATATCATCTACTCTATGCAGTCATACCTCTAGAATAAAATACGAAGTAGGTACTTACTGATATTAATTCAAATTTAAATATACTAATATTATAAATGTAAAAGTGTTTGTTGGTCTGTTCTGTCCTTCTTTCACAAAGCAACAAAGCCTGTTGCTCTGTTGCTGTCAGCGTGATTTTTTGCATGGGTAATTGGGTCTTAGGAAATATCTTTTATTTGTATTTTTATGATACTGAGTGAAGAGACGAGCATTGCTCGCCTGATGGCTCTTCACGCTTGCCCATAACAGCTCAACGGCACTCAGCATTTTGAACTTCAACAGTTCAAAACCCTGGATGGCAATGCACTGCGCTCGTCACCCCGAGATATAAGATGTCAAATCTCTGTGTGCCCTGTAATTTCGCTGAAAAATTGCCTTTCAATCCGGAACACAGTATTGTTTGCACACTACTGCTTGGCGGTTGAATAACTGGCAAATGTGTGGTACTTCCCCAGACGGACCCCTGCAAAAGAGTCCTACCACTACAAAAACACACATCTTGGTGTCTTCAATTCGGTTCCTAGCCAAGTGTGCTCAACCGAAGACCGCATCATTGCAAGGTGGTGGTCAAGAGCAAAACTATCATTAAAATTTAATGAAATAATAATCTTTTCTATCCCGAAAAATTGTAGTAGATATGGTTCCAAAGGAATGTTCTAAATTGGAACCGCGGGAGGCAGCTAGTTCAAATATAAGTATAGCTTTTTATGTTATGTATTGAGTTAGATAAGTCTACTTTTGAATTCATAATCATCGTCCTACACAAAGCTGTCAGTTAATTTTTTGTTCCATATAAATACCAGACCTAATCCAACATAAGTACCTACATACTAAAAGTATAGGTAGGCACTAACCACCTACATTTATAGATACATACATAAGTACCTTCCTGATTTTTTGTGTCGATATAGGTAACATTCAAATTACTAATTAACAACCCAACATAAGTAGGTCTAGATACATATCTAGGTTAAAAGTATAGGTACTAACCACCTACATTCATAGATACATATATAGGTACTTTCCTGTTTTTTTGTGTCGATATAGCTAACATTCAAATTACTAATTAACAACCCAACATAAGTAGGTCTAGGTAGGTACATATCTATACATATAATAAAAACGTAGGGATAAAAAAATCTGTAATTGCGAGATAACAAAAAAAAAATCACACAGGTCGTCTTAAAATAAGCAGCTGAACACGATAGGACAGTTTTTAGAATTTTTGTCTGTTTGTTTGTTTGTTTGTTTGTTTGTTTGTTTGTTTGTTTGTCCGCGCACATCTCCTAAACCACTGGACGGATTTAAATGCGGTTTTCACGAATATGCTTAGAAATTACCAGATTAAAACATAGGCTATCTTATAAAATTTATTTTAATTCTTTATTTTTACATAAACGAAAATAAAAATCAATAATTTATTTCTTCGTTACCCGAAACGTAATATGAGGATCGTCACATAGCCTCAAGCAAGGAGATCCAAAGTAAAGAGAATGTTATTGACATAGCCATTAAAATTTTGAAACTGTCAACTGTCACTGTGTTCGGTTAGTCAGTTTAAATTTAAAGAAGGTTCCTTAACCTTCTTAGACGAATGAACGTGTAGATCAAGCATGTTATAGGCCTTACAACCTCTTTGGTGATTCATTCCAGTGCATGGAGTAGGAGTATTACATTCTCTTGGTTTTATTCTATGTTAGCATTTAAAACACAAATATACCGCATCCTATTTTAATTCAGTCCCGCGAATAGAAATATTCAAACAAGGCCCTTTGTACATGAAAATAAACCTATACAACAAAATTCCGGACGCAATAAAAAAAGAAAGAAATAAAAAAAAAAATCCAGAACCAACTTCGTAAGTTTCTAACCCAAAAATGTTATTACGAGATAAAAGATTTATTCGACGATAAATTTTAGAAAATTATAATTAGAAAATAAATATCGATATATAAATAGTTAAGAAAGTAGCGTCATAAGTTTTGTATCATCTCATATATAATTAAGTAACCTATCACACTAAGTATGTTTTTTTTTTGTTTTGTAAAATTACTTCACCCTAGGTTAAGTTTGAATAGTATATATAATATTTATGTAGTAGATTTAACTATACTTAAATTTATATGTTTATGTCTGTGGTCTGGTTTTGTGAACAGCAACTACATAAGTCATTGCTGCACCCTTTATGCAGGGTATATAAACTTAGCTTTTGGAAGAATACAGTGTATATTTGCAATAAGAATAAGAATATAGAAATAATTTTATTTTACTGTGATATTTTAACAGATAAATAGAGTAGTTCCATTTCATGGCTTTTTAATCAAGGTATACATACAAATGCACGCGAAATAAGAAATAACTAGCCAAGAGCGTGTTAAGACAAGCATTATGTCAGGGTTCCGTGGCCAGCGAAACTGGACAGCCAAATTTCAGAGCTGTATATCATACCGACATGACATGATATACTTTTAATGGTTTAGACAAAAAGAAAATTTCAAAACATGATCTGCACTGTGGTCACATTATCTTTTTGATTTGAAAACTGTTGACGGTGTTATTTATTACTTTTATGCTTCTATCATTACTTCATACAGGGCGACTTAAAATAAGCAGCTGAACATGTTAAGGCAGTTTTTAGAATTTTTGTTTGTTTGTTCACGCACATCTCCTACACCCCTGGAAGAAAATGCGGACGGATTTAAATGCGGTTTTCACGAATATGCTTAGCTATGACCAGATTGAAGTATAGGCTATGTTATTTTGCGCAAGGCCAGATTAAGGGAAGAAAAAAGGATTGAAGGTTTATATGAAAATCTACGCGTACGAAGTCGCGGGCAAAAAAGCTAGTCTAGAATAAAAGTATAGGTACTAACCACCTACTTACATTCGTACATTTATTTATTAAGTTAATACTTTATTGCACACTTACAAATTAAGTAGGTAGAAAAGAAATACACAAATGGAGGACTTAATGCTTAACATTTTCTACCAGTTATCCACCAGGTGACTGGAGTGGTGGAACAAATAGTATGTAGGCGTGCATCAAAAGTATTTGTTTAAAAGACAAAAAGTACACAGGTACCTTCCTGATTTTTCGATAATCGATGTTGCTAACATTCAAATTACTAATTAGATAAAACAAATTTTAAGTGTAAAATTATTAGGTACTAGCTGCGCCCTGCGGTTTCACCCGCGTAGTGATAAAAATTGGTGATGATGATGATGATAATGATGAAAAGTAGCCTATGTGTTAATCCAGGATATAAGCAATGTATATTCCAAATTTCATCCAAATCCATCCATCCATCCAGCCGTTCCGGCGTTATTGAGTAACAAACATCCATCCATCCATACATCCATCCATCTATCCAAACTTTCACATACATATATGATATTAGTGTGATAATATACCTACGTATGCTAGATTGCGCAACCCAAAAAACCAAAAAATTAATAAAAATACATGAAGATGAGAGAGATGAGGATTAAAAAAAATCAAGAGGTGATCATCGTATGACATCATAACACGATAATCATCTCAAGTTAATATAAGTATCCTATGCAAATAAAGTTACCTACTTGAGTACCAAAAAAAAGCGCAAGTCTGACCTCACATGGAGTACTACTCATCGAGTAAGTACATGGAGTATCCATCTTTGGAATGGAGAACCCAAGTATCAATTTGAGCCTCTTGATGCATTACAGCGTAGAGCCGTAAGAATTGTCGATGATCCCAAGCTCACCGAACACCTAGACCCGCTCTACATGCGCAGAGACGTTGGTTCTCTCTGTATCTTTTATCGCATTTACAATTGGGGAGCGTTCTGAAAAACTGTTCGATCTAATGCCGGCGTCGCGGTTTTATCATCGCACTAGCCGCCACCATTTGAAAGTGCATCCACATATCATAAATCAGTGGAAATCGCATACTGTGCGATTCACACGATCTTTCTTGCCTCACACCTGCAAAATATGGAATGAGCTACCTTCCGCGTTGTTTCCGAGAAGCTACAACATGGGGTTCTTCAAAAGGCGAGTTAATCGAGTCTTAAAAGTTCGGCAACGTATTTGTGATGCCTCTGGTGTTACAAGTATCCATAGGTGACGGTGACTGCTTACCATCAGGCGGACCGTCTGCTTGTTTGCCACCTATGGCATTACAAAGAAAAAAAGTACTCTACAATGACATTACCATTGGTTATATAATTATCTTTGCTGTGTCTTTGTTACTCTATTTGCATTCACTTAGTGACAGAAAGAGGTAATAAACACCGGCCAAGTACGAGTCAACTCGCGCGCCGAGGTATCCGTGCCCCAAAAATATGTTTTTTTTTTTTTCATTCAGGCCTGGGATTTTTAGCGCGAGCCAGGATTTGGCCGGTATTTATTATTTTCTCGTTTTACTTTAGACTGTATAGGCACTAATTACTCATGTTTGATGCTTATAGGTACGGTACATTACACCAGATCAAATATAGAAATAAGTAAAAAATATATGAGATTTTTGTATCCACGCCGTTTACTTTTAACTTTTTTTTATTGTATTATTGTAGTTAATCCACCATAGCATTACATATTCTGTGAACATTTCAATTGGCTCTCTATTAAGGTTCAAAATACAGACAGACAGTGTGAGCTTTGTAATAGAGACCCATTAGATAGGCAACCCTAAAAATAAAATAAAATCCAAGAATAAAAATACTCACCAATCAAAGTAAAAATTAAAACAGTCGAAGCAATTGACATTTTCTAAAACTGGACACCATTCGTGTAGGAAAAACTATTTTGAAAGCTTAAAATTTTACACAATAGTACGTGCAATGAATTTGACTCCGTTAACCGGTAACTATATGGTTGATGGATTTACAAAGTTGGCGTATAAACTGAAACCCGATGCGCAAACGCAACTGTTCGCGAAAAACGCGGGAAAGCCACTGATGTCGGAAGCTCAATCGCATCAGACCGTGGGCGGAACTCACACATGCCAGAAGCCACTTGTTTAATAATAAACAGGACAGCTACGTTCTCGCATATGTTTAGATAGCTCAAAGTCATTTTTCCATACAAAATAATAATATAGTTAATTGATAAATAAATTAATAATAATATAGGTTTGACATTTTATAATAATAAAATATTGAAATTTTAATCTTATTACTTCATTTCCAGAAATTCTATTGATCAATTTTTATTTATTTATTGATTTGTGTAATATTTTAATGTATTGTTGTAAAATGACTTGCCCAGTGTAACATATGTTATAAGGTTAATAAATAATTCTATTCTATTCGAATCCAAGGGTATGGATGAAAAAAAAGAGTACATCCCACTAATCTCATCGTGTTGTCTCATGATGGGACAAATTACATTATTTCGTTCCAGTAGTTCCATGGGATAAGTGACACTAGTATTTTGAACCCACTAGTCCCATCGTCTTGTCCGTTATCGGACCAAAAATTCAATTAATGTTAGAATTTGAAACTATGTCCCTTTGTATGCACCCGGGTATGTCCTAAAACTGCGACCAGAACCACCAGAGGATGATGGGCAGCAGCGTCCTAATAATACACGGTGAACGTACTGCGATCCCCAAGCCGCCTGCCAAGCGTGGGGATTATGGCAACACCCCCCTCTATAAGGGAGGCCTTGTCCAACAGTGGACGTTAATTGGCTGATGATGTGATGTGTGTGTAGAATTTGAAACTAAATAATTATTTATTTATTTTAACATTTGTGTTTGTTCTATGGCTACGGGACCAACCCTGAAATCGGGAAAAAAAATATCAGCTGTTCCTGTTTATTTTTTATTCAATTATTATGTTAAGCGATGATATGTCTGGGTGTTAATATATATTTATGTATGTTTTAAAAAATATATATATGTATAAACCATGTTTTAAACTATCACGGTTGTTCACTAAAGTTATATGATTATTTACGGGATATTTACCGTAAATAATCCTATAACTTTATATATATGTGTGTATATCAGTCTCTGGCTGCCATATTACAAGCTTTGCTTAGTTTGGGGTCAGATGACCATGTGTGCAATAATGTCCCACTTATTTATTTTATTTATTTTTTATTTTATTTTAAGTTAACAATATTATTTTTATATTATTATAATAGGTCGGGGAAAAAGTCTTTTCGTATTTTGTATGTATAAGGTTGTAGTAAAAATCTCATCCGTTGTACTGTTTGTATCTGGCTGGTTTTGATACCATTAAAAATATGACATTTTAAAAAAGGAATACAAAAAGTAAAAAGCAATTTCCCGCCATTTTTCAATTGTTTTTTTGTTTGATAAAATGAGTGAATCTAACGAAGAAATTCGATATATTGTGAAATTTTATTACAAAAAAGGGAAAACTGCGACACAAGCCGCGAAAAAAATTTGTGAAGTTTATGGACCTAATGCAGTGTCATCAAGAGTAGCACAATGTTGGTTCAAGCGTTTTCAGTCCGGGAATTTTGATGTCAAAGATGCAGCTCGCTCTGGTCGCCCTGTTACGGATAAAGTAGATGCCATTTCTGAAAAAGTGGACCAAGATCTGCATATTAATAGTTACGACGTAGCTGAAGAACTGGGGATTGACCACAAAACAGTTTTGACCCATTTGAAAAAAACTGGGTATACAAAAAAACTCGATATTTGGGTGCCACACAAGCTCACTGAAAGAAACCAAATGAATCGTGTACTCATTTGCGACTCTCTATTGAAACGTAACGAAACCGAACCGTTTTTGAAAAGATTGATCACTGGTGATGAAAAATGGATCACCTACGACAAGAATGTGCGCAAACGATCATGGTCAAAGGGCAGTGAAGCACCACAGACTGTAGCGAAACCCGGATTAACACGTAATAAGGTGATGCTGTGTGTATGGTGGGATTGGCAGGGCATCGTTCATTATGAGCTTTTACCGCCGGGCAAAACCATCAATTCGGATCTCTACTGCCAACAGCAGATGAGACTCAAACAAGAAATTGAGAAAAAACGGCCGGAATTGATCAACAGAAAGAGTGTGGTCTTTCATCATGATAACGCCAGACCGCACACATCTTTGGCCACTCAGCAAAAATTTAGAGAGCTTGGTTGGGAAGTGTTAATGCATCCACCATATAGCCCTGACCTTGCACCCTCAGATTTCCACCTGTTTCGATCTCTTCAGAATTCTTTGGGTAGTGTTAGATTAACATCAAGAGAGGACTGTCAAAACTACTTGTTGCATTTTTTTGATCAGAAGTCCCAAAAATTCTACAGCAACGGGATCATGTCACTACCTACAAGATGGCAACAAGTTATCGAACAAAATGGCACATATATATTATAATTAAATGTAATTAAACTTGAAAAAAATATGTCTTGAATTTGTTTAAAAAATACGAAGAAACTTTTTCCCCGACCTATATAATATAGATAAAATATAGAGCTATTTTGACGTAGTTATATGATTATTTACGGGATATTTACCGTGGTAAGGTTGTGGAGGAGGGGTAAATAAACAATGATAATAACTGAAAACTCAAGGGTTCATCTGAAAACCGGCGCTGATAGTTTTTGACTTTTAGTATTATTGCCGAGATGGGCCCATTCCACACTAATTGTATCCTTTAGATATAAGATTTTTAAAGTTATGTTGAATACTTACAATTTATTTTCTTCCTCTCTAAATATCCCGTAAATAATCATAATATAACTGCAATGTAGCTTCGTTGACAAATTTTTGTATGTATGGTTTTTTTTATTGCAGAATAGGCTTGCGCTTGGCCTCCAACTCGCCTGATGTTAAGCGATGATGCGGTTACAGTGGGTCACGCTTGCCTAGTGCTTGCGACGTTATGGCAGAAATACATTAGAGATTCGTCAAAGAAACAGTTTCTAATAAAAGCATACGCTAAAGTTTTTTTTTTTTCCTTTTATTGGACAACACGGTTGACGATTCACAAACACTGTTGTACGTACGTATAAAGACAAGAATTATCTTAAAAATTGCTCTTACAATTAAAGTCAAAACTCTAGAGCCGGGTGCCTGGTCTAGTCAATTGATGATTACGTATTTAAAATCATGTTTTAACACGTTCCCTGTGGATGCTCCATATATCAGTGCTACCAACTTAGCACTTACGGCGCCAGATCATGCGATTTTTCTTTGACAGCGCCTTTTAGCGAATAGTGCTAAATCTAGCGCTATTCGCTAAAGGCGACGAGTCACTATATTATAATATTTTTTAGAACTAGCAACAGTAAATTTCTAATAATTGGTGTCTTTTTCATTGTTTATTATTTCACAAATATACTAATTTCAGTATGTAATTTTAATTTGTTATATTTTTACGGATAATTTTTCTTGTCAACTTATCTAAGCAAATACGGTAAATAAATGCAATAGGTAGTTTGAATTTGGCGCTGGATGTAACACTTTTTTCCCAAGCTGCTATTTAGCGCTGTCTATCGCTTTACCAAAGGTCTGGCACCGCGTTATCGCGTGAAAAAGTTAGCAGCATTGCCATATTATAAATGGTGCATTTTAAATCATAATGGTACAAGCGTGCACCATACATGGGGCACGAGCCCAAACAAGTTTAAATATTTAGTTTTTGATGTTAACATTTTTTGTCGGAATATATTAACAATGGAATAAAAAAATAACCCGGCGACTTTTTGATAAGAGTTGCCAGTATCGCATTGCAACAAGTTATTTGCACTTATAAGGTACCCATAAGTTTTCAGTTTTTAGGTACACAGAGATCGTGTTAAATTACACGAGCTTATTGCAAGTATGATAGCAACAAGGATGGTAGGGCGGGTTGGGGCAGGTGAATGCTTGGCAGGGAGGGACTACAGGGCAGCACTCGCCAGGGTACCACACGGTGCGAGCGTAGCGGCCACTGGGCCTCGTGCAAGCGCCGTGGTTGAAGCAATGCGCTTTGCAAGGGAAGTCGTAACAGCAAGGCCTGCAATCAGATCAAATTATATTGTTGGCTGTCTCTCATGGTTTGCCCGATAACCTACAAAAATCGTATTTTTTTTTCACACCGTCGCTTACCAACAGGCGAGTTGGTCGTTAAACGCGAACTTATTGGCGACAAAAAATCTGTGTTAATTCAAGGTATAAAACTACCTTCATATAACATTTAAACCAAATCCAATTAGCTCTTATTGAGCGTAGTAAGAACAAAGATACTAATACACCTACACACACCCCCACAAGCTGTCTGGTTCATATTTTTTTGAAATCTTTGTCACCTCGGCTGAGCATTTCCGCTTCTTTCAATAAATCTCGATGCATTGCTATTTGCTACCTCAACGAATGCATCAAGACGCAGCTAGCCATTTCTACGAGTACGTCTATGGATTTATCATATACTAGCGACCCGCCCAGGCTTCGCATGGGTGTAAGTTTTATTATATCTAACTGATGGTGAAAACCGCATCAAAATCCGTTGCGTCGTTTAGGAGTTAGCGGATATACAGACAGACAGACATGGAAAGCGACTTTATTTTATACTATGTAGAGATTATTACCATTTATTTATAGGAAAACTTAATGTTGTGTTATGATAATAACTAAATATTAAATTTACTCGTAGAATGTACTTGTACATAGTAACGGAATGTGTTTAATAATTGTTTTATGGCTACAAGTGCCGTACAAATAGTTGAGCAATATCAACACGAACATCCTTGTGTTTCAATCTATTGTATTGAGAACATAAAATGAAACATTATATTTGTTGTATTTTATATAGGCTACGGTCGTCGGTATATTTATTTTAGGTACTAGTTTTTTCAATAAATAGATACCGTATGAGAAATATGAGAATTGTTTTAAAATTTTCATGATGTCAACGCTACAACGCTACGCTACAAGACAATCATGCGTTTTGTCTAACTTTTTTAATGCAACCGCTAAAGCGTAGTATCGGAAAAATGTATATGGGTGATCTTCGAATAATTAGTACTTAGGTAAATTGGTTTCTTCTTAAGCAAACGTGCTCTATTGTAGACCACATGATCGCTTAACACCACTTTGAGGACACGTTATCGGGGAGCGTATAGTAGGAATTAAATACGGACTTTGAACAGGAGCACGCACCTTTCCCTAGGTGCATTAGAAGGACCGCCACAAAGATAAGGCGCCACTTCTCTCTGGAATGGCTGTTGTCTTGGCTGGCCGCAGCGTGGCCTCTTGTAGAAAATGCTGTATTCTCCTGACACACACCCGTACCTAGGACATGGGCGGCAGCATTCATAACCTCTTGGAAGAACTGACATGCTTGTGAATCGTCACCGGCTGGTTAGGGGGTTGGATCTAGAACATGGTTGGAGAACGCTGGTCAGCTCCAAACATACGTTTGCAGCAGCAAATCATGCACTTTTTAAAAGAATGGTTAAGATTACGGGTCCAGTTGTTAAAATTGCGCCAATGCTACTGGTTTTTCTTTAAAACCGATGTGATTTCCATGTTACCATAATATACTATATCATTATAAAAAATATTTAATATCACTCTTACTTGATAATTTTTACGGTTTACAGATGTGTTTTCCAATTTTTTGATTTTTTATAATTTTAATAATTTTTACACTTTGAAATTTTAAAGGAAAATGGCGCTATGTCATTTTAGCCATCTTTTTCTTTTTCTCGATATGATTTGTTTTTGGCATTGGCAAGAGTGTGGGTCATTCAATAGTGTTCTGTACTACTCATATTTTTAATTGTGAATTACTTTACAGAAATAAAAAGAACAAGATTGACACTACTTTCCTACCATACCTAGACGAGTAAAGAATATATAGCTGCTCGTTTTTTGGTAGGAAATATTTCACCGCCCGGTTTATACTAACAGCTATAGTTATCAGTAAGTACGTGTACTAAAATTCAGCGACAAAATAGTCAAATTATTTCACATGCATAGTAACATCAATAAATGATGACGGCCCTAGCCACCAAACTGAACATTAGCTTGACTTGATAGCTTGATACCATTAGATATCCAGTGATCTTGGTAGAGGTCCAGATATTGTACATTTTCGTAATTCAACTTTTATTGTTAATTTTGTTTGTTAATTGTTTATTCTTTTATAATTTTGCACATATTAATACGTAGATTTATTTCCTACGGTTAAATTGAAAATGTCCGAGAGATCATCTATCTATTGCCGTGCATTAGTCTCGCAAAAAATCGAAAATGGCTTGACCGATTTAAATAATAAAATTTTTGTTCGCCACAATACTGGGGTTGTCCAGAAAAAACAATTGAAAATTTTCCCGGAAAATTCTGGAAAAAACAGAAAGAGTTTTTTCCATGAGATTTATAAGTGAAATTAAAATTTGTGCAAAACTATATATACATTTTTCGGAGAAAAGGGTTCGAGCTCGCGACCATTTAACCCCTATTTTGCATTTGACAAAATGTACAGAGCCCAATGAGTTTAGGAAGAGAGCTCCGTATATAAGTTAAACGATGCATTTTGAACACAGAAGAGATTTTTTTTTTGCTTTTCTGTGATTTTGAAAGCCCCTTGGTTAAATAATTTTTGCTCAAATCACAGATGATTACGAAACCCTAAAGCATTTTTATAAAGATGTGACCAATAAGATTCTAGAAGATAAATGAACAGGTAAATAGTTTCTACTGTAGAGAAACAGAAATGTATGATAAAATCCCTGACTCTATTAAGAATAGTACTAACAGCTTTAATTCAATGACGAAATAATATAATCTGGCTCTTCACTCTAATAGCATTGATATATATTATGGTACAATGAACACATTGACTAATAAAGACTTTTGCAATTATATTAACAAACCTTTCAATGGACAAGAGTTATTGATGTAAGTAAATAGTGGGTGTAGCATCAACCTACTACCCAAAATAGTAGTAGTTTCGGTAGTAGATTCATGGGGTGTAGTTATCCCAAGTTATCACCTTTTTGCAACTGCCACTGACAAAAGTAGTACCTAACTCTTGTTCATAAATCTATGTTTTTTGTTATAAAATCTATTGTGCAATAACGTCGGATGAAAGTCATAGACAACCGGTTAACATTCGTCCGGCGAAAATCAAACTGTCCTTTCTGAGCGCAGCACTACAGAATAAATGAACTTGAATTACACCGATTGATAAGTTCTTAAAACACGAAATAAGTTTATTAGAGGTAGCTCTATCTATATCATACACAATAGATAGAGTTACGGCACCAGCTCGCGGCGCGCCTCTGAGCGGCTGAACGTGGATGAGCCACTGCTGGCTCTTCCTACAAAACATTTTGTTATCTGTATTCAAGGACTTAAAGATTTTAAAGAATACTGATGGTGTTGGCTTGGCTATAGAGCCCATTATGACCACTATTACCACTTCTAAAGTATCTCTACGCCCCAGTAATTCGAGTCCCCTACGTGAAACTAAACTTTTTAATGCGAACATTATAATATTGATAACTCAATAGTACAATGGTTTATAACTTTATTAGATCGATGTAATGTTAGTGCGTAAGCTGTTTATATTGATGGGATTTCTATTGATTTAATGTCTTATAAATATAAATACTATCGATGTAACAGCTTTCGCATTCAATAGTGCAAAATTTGTTACATCGATCATTGTATTCAGCGATATTTACATCACCGTACCGTTATTACCGTTTAATTACCACAATTACCGTAATATTGAGCTGTCGATAGATAACGTTCGTAGTTAACAATTTTGAACATAATTAACAATTAAAAAACCCGACTTCATAAAAATATCAGAACTGGACCAAATTGAAATGAAACCATACAGGAAGCACCAGCTTTCAAATAAAAAAAGAATTATCAAAATCAGTTCACAAGTTATAAGGAAACAAACATAAAAAAAACTCCTTTTTGGAAGTCGGTTAAATATATGTTTCGATTTCACCTTGTACCTCAGTTAATCATCTATGATTTCTGGTCAAACCTATTATGAAGAATATTGGAAAGTTAATAGTTGTGTTTTTAAACCACTTAAAAAATGAAGGGGGTTCTCAATTCGTTACCTCAGAACTCGGTCATTTATGAACCTATATCACGGAACACTATTACTCGCGGAGACCTATATGCAAAAAAAAACATTGAAAGGATAAGACAGATTGGTCTCATAGAAATTTCGTCAAAGTAGTTTAGTGTAGCTTTTAAATCAAAATAACTGGATAATTGGTTACTTTGATGACAATATTATATCATCCGAGGAACCAAAATTGCAGAGTTGACTAATTTTGTGAAGTTGTTTTTTTTATTGATAATTATATAGACAACAAAAGCACGGCTGGTTGGACTCGCTTGGTCGCATAAAGAATCATCTGGGCGGGTATAAGAGGGAGTGGGCTGCTCCTCACTCCCAATCCGACTTTGTAGTTTTGCTCCGCATCTAATAGCGTCGCGGGCGCTATCAGAGTTATGCAACCGGCCTATAGTTTAGTGAATGTATGATTGCACATGCAATCTTACACGTACTAAACTATGGCATGGCAAAAGTTTCATTTGTTTCATAATTAGCCAAATATATCTTGATAATGAAATGCGAAACTCCTACAAATGTTTTTTATTCCAAACGTTTCAAGACATCACGCATATTATGAGGCTCTACCAAACAGGCATGCATGGGCCACAGCAACCACAACCACAAACAGGGACACCTGGGAAGCTGCAGCGCTTCGGCGTGCAAATTGCTGGTTCCGTACAGCAGTAACAAGGGCATGGCTTGCATCGGTTCGGCCGACAGCAAGGAATTGCCACAGAGTCACAGAGAGGCTGAGGACACGGTACAGGTGTACGAGGCTGGAAACAAAACAATCAGTTAACATAGGTGATCGTCATAAACCATGTGGCATACAGCCAACGGCTACAGAATCATGACCGAGACAAATGAAGGAAATGTAACAAGCTTATGGTTTTCGTCATACCCACAGAATTCTCCGTATAGTATATAGTAGTACCGTATAGTATAGTGTAGGTCTTTGGTCGTACCTTATCACACGGAGGGCACGGAGGCAGGCAGGGCAGCACCGGCGGGGGTATGCAAGGTGCTGGGCATGGCCTCACTGGAGCGGGACATGCTGAACAGCCTCCTCCAGGGCAAACTGAGCAAGGCCCAAGGTTGTTCCTTGACGCTGCACCGGGCTTCGTCGTGTAAGGATAGCAGGCACCGCAGGGCATTCCACTGCATACGCAAGGATCGAAACTGTAGAACGGAGCACTCATTTTGAAAGTTTTGCTGTTTTTAGGGCTATTTTTCAAAAAAAACTATCAAAATTTTAAAATTCTGTTTTTGTGGCTTACTAATTATTTTACAGTGACAGATACCTACGATTTTTTGTTTAATTATTAAATCTTGTCCATGGAGATGATACTATTCTAAAAGAAGAATGATCGTACTGAGCGACCTCCCTGCTGATGCTCGGGTGACATTTATAAAAAAACTATAAATTTTGACACAAAATTATGAGAAGTGGTTGAAAATTTTAGGAAAAACTAATAAAAATTAGAAAAAAACCAATGAAAAATTGTTAAGTTTTTATACAATAAACCCTGTATCGACAATGTGCAATTGCTGCTGCGACTTTTGTCCAACATGTCCAGCGATTATACCATGTGGAACCGGACCATGCTGTCATTCCTGTCCTCCACCGCCTCCGTGCTGTCAACCGTGCTGTCCTCCTCCTTGCCCTTGCACACCCTGCCTTCCTTGCAAGTGCAAGCCTACGTTCAGACAATGCCCCGCGCCAGTTCTACCTGACTTGGTTCCTCCGATAGTACCTGTCCTGCCGATGTGTAAGCCACGACGGGCGCCACCTTGTGAACCTTGTCCGATTCCTCCACCATGCCCAGTTTGCTGTCCACCAATACTGCCGTGCTGCCCACCTCCACCACCTTGTGATCCTCCTCCAGTAAATACAATATTGGAATAGTTTACTTATGTTACCAAAGTTATTACATGGAAACCAGGTGACTCTCTTAAACCAATGTTTTTTCATTTACAGGTTTGTCCATGCACCGTACCAACACCTTGCTACCAGCCTGTCCTTCCTTGCTGCAACCCTCAATGTCCGCCACCTATTGTTCCGAAGCAGCGCCCTATATGTCCGAGGGCTCTTCCTCCATGTTACCCTTGCTGTCGAGTCGGTCGAAGCTGTTGTCCAGACTGTGAACTGGATCCTGTAACAAGAAGAAGGCCACTGATTGTCCATGATAGCGTGTACCAAGACAGGCCATCAGGACTGCCTGTTGAAACCTTCACGAGACGCAACCCTAATGTCCGATACTCTGTGAATAATTACGTCCGACAGGTTAGTTTCACCTCACGCCAAATAATGCGTTCTACTTTATGCATGGATTCTGCTGTTCGGTAATGGTAATTTTATTTGTTCACAGGGTCCTCAGTCTGGTTGCTGCTATCATGTGAATGTGCCGTTAATTTAGGCCATCAGTGCAGCAATTACTTTTGTGGCGTTTAACTTATTGTTGTGACACGAAATTGTGACTGTTTGGATTGCTGTTGTTGATTTACTTATTTGTACGTAAAAATGTGAAAATAATATCGTTATTCATAATGTTCAATTCTTACCTACCTGTGCGAAGGATGAAAACTATCTACATCTACATATAGAGTATTAACTCATATTCCTTAATAGATAGTACCTATCTTAAACCTATCTAGAGTGTAGCTTGTACAAGTCTATCATAGTTTCTTGAGAATTACAATGTAGTCTAGAGTAAATGGCTTTCTTCTAGATCATTGTGTTCCATATTCGGCCACACCGCCGCATGTCATCAGGCGAGTTAATGTGCAAACGTAAGTCTTAATCTTATAAAAAAGCTAACAATGTATGTTAGCAGTGCCTGCAATTCTGGACCCGGCATCCACAAAACAAATAAACAGCCCCATTAGGTACCAAAATTTTTTTTTTTAGTTTTTCCTGTCTATGTACTTATACTTTTTGCTAAAAGCAAAGAAATTATTCATTATCGTATCTTTATACAGTGTGTTCGGGTAGACCATTTTTGCCCGTGATCCTACTGGTAGTACCAAGGGCATGTTTTGCCCGTGGTTCTATCAGTAAGACTACGGACAAGTGTTCTGCTAGTAATGCCAAATTAAGGAATAGACGGCGGACATTATTAAACCAACATATTTAGATATAAAATTTGTATCGTTATCTAAGTTTATCTATACATATAATAAAAACGTAGAGAAAAAAAAATCTGTAATTGCGGGATAACAAAAAAAACACACAGGGCGTCTTAAAATAAGCAGCTGAACATGTTAAGGCAGTTTTTAGAGCTTTTGTTTGTTCACGCACTTCACGCTCATCTTCTAAACCCCTGGAAGTAAATGCGGACGGACCAGATTGAAGTATAGGCTATGTTATTAGCGCAAGGGCCAGATTAAGGGAAGAAAAAAGGATTGAAGATTTATATGAAAAATCTACGCGTACGAAGTCGCGGGAAAAAAAAAACTAGTATAAAATAAAGTCGCTTTCCGCGTCTGTCTGTCTGTATATCCGCTAACTACACCTAAACTACGCAACGGATTTTGATGCGGTTTTGACCATCAGTCAGATTTTTTCATGGAAGGTTTATATCTACACTAATATTATAAAGAGGAAAGATTTGTATTTTTGGATGTTTGTAACGAATTAACTCAAAAACTACTACACCGATTTAAAAAATTCTTTCCCCATTAGGATGCTAGGACCAAATCCATTTGATTTGGATAAAATTTGAAATATACATAGCTTATAATATATCTTGACTTAATACATCGGCAACTTTTCATCATCATCAACATCACCATTTTTCATCAGCACGCGGCTGAAACCGCGGGGCGCAGCTAGTATTTATATAAGACCGCGCGCGCAAAGATGATCAAAGCGACGCACGTGACGCTGTCCTTTCACAGCGGACCACTTCAGTCATCAGATTGGCTCGGCAAATCTGTCAACAGACCAGTCGGTGGAACAGTTCAGGGTTGTTACCAACTGTTCTACTGCTTGTTCTATCAATAGAACATAATAAAGTCTTATTGTCACATATTTGATTTTTGAATCGTATACTGATACTCTTCCAAACCATATATGCCCCGGGTATTGTAGGTGTCTATAGGCAGCGGTGACTATTTACCATCAGGTGGCCCGTAGCTTGTTTGCCACGTATTGTATAAAATAAATCCGTCTGTTTTAGCGCATATTGATAAATAAATAATAAATAAATAAATATCTGGGACTTTTATGCACACATGGTCATCTGACCCCAAACTAAGCAAAGCTTGTAATATGGCTGCCAGAGACTGATATACATACATATATATTTTTAAATACATACTTAAATAGATATTAACACCCAGACATAGAACAAACACAAATGTTCATCACACAAATGTTTGTCCTAGATGGGAATCGAACCCACGCCCCCAAGCACAGAAAGTAGGATCACTACCAACTGAGCCACCGAGGCAGTCGGTGATAGGTACCGTTCTAACCTAACCGCACTTTTTGTAGGTTTGGTTCGGGGCATGGTAGGTAGGCAAAGACAGGAAGGTAGACACAGGGCAGGACAGGTAGGTAGGTAGGTAGACTTTGGTAAATAAGTTACCATTATCAATGAGGTCACCCGAAAAATCCAACTCGAATGAGCATGCAACGTTGCATGACACCATTTTGGCAAAAATACCAGTGAATAAAGACAAGCGTCTTTGACAAGTGTGTTGCTAGTGATGACATATGGTACTAAGACGTATTCCTTAACTTCTGGCCTTTTGGAAAAACTCAGTTGCACAGAAAGCAATGGAAAGAACTATGCTTGGAGTTTCTTTGCGCGGTAAAATCCAGAACGAGGATATTTGCCGAAGAACCACGATAATCGACATAGCTGTTCAGATTTGTAAGTTGAAGTGGCAATGGGCCACATCGCTCGAAGAACCGATAACCGATGAGAAAGAAAGGTTCTTGAGTGTAGACCTCGGAAGATACAGCGTAGGTAGGCCCCCCTCTAGAATCTAGATTGACCGATGACATTATGAAAGTTGCAATCTATCGTTCAGTGTGGAAATCTTAGGAAGAGGCCTATGCTCAGCAGTGGACATATTCTAGCTGATGATGATGGTAGAAGAAGAAGACTGAAGACTGTAGCAGCTGATGTTATTACATTTGTATGGATTTAATAGCTGTCAAATCTATTACATGTTTCATACATTCTATTTTGCCATTTATAAAAAAAAAACAACAAAAAATGACACCCATTATTAGCACGGAACACGGAATCACCGATTACCATTATTATAAATGCCGAGATGGACCCATTCGACCACGGAACACTATTACTCGCGGAGCATTCGACAATAATTTGTGTTTTTCAGTTATAAGGTGTTTTTTTTATGTATGTCGAATATGATAACATCAATTAAAATGTACCGAATAAATTGATTTTCTTTCTTCCTTTATAGACCCGCAGCAAACCATGGTTCGGGCACAGACATATACTGTATTATATGTCTGTGGGTTCGGGCCACCCAAGCTTCGGCTCTGGGAACCGTTCCAAATTCCGGTTCCGGCAACAGAGACACTTCAATGATTCCTTTTCCTAGCATATGACATATACTCTGATCTATGTATGACATGTCTCATGGTGCTAGAGTTGGTTCCTCCGTCTACGTGCTAGAGTGACATATGGACGAAAAAAACTAACTATCGCTGTCAAAGGTCAATCTTGACGCAAAATTATGAGAAGTGGATGAAAATCGTAGAAAAAAGTGATAAAAATCTGAAAAAACTAATGAAAAGTTCTTATACTCCAACCCTTTAGCGATAATGTGTAATTGCTGTTGCGACTTTTGTCAAACATGTCCACCGATTATACCATGTGGAACTGGACCATGCTGTCATTCTTGTCCTCCACCACCTCCGTGCTGTCTACCATGCTGTCCTCCTCCTTGCCCTTGCACTCCTTGCCCTCCTTGCAAGTGCAAGCCAACGTTCAGACAATGCCCTGCGCCAGTACTACCTGATCTAGTTCCGCCGATAGTACCTGTCCTGCCACCGTGCAGGCCAAGACGGGCACCGCGGTGTGAACCATGTCCACCACCACCGTGCCCAGTTTACTGGGCACCTGCGCTGCCTCCACCACCACCACCAACAACTTGCGATCCTCCTCCAGTAAATATCATATTACCCAATAACTTTACTATCACTTCTGTCAAAACGGAAAAATGAGTAACTTCGTAAATATAATTTTTATTTACAGGTTTGTCGGTGTCCAGAGCCGATCCATTGTTATCAGCCTATCCTACCATGCTGCAACCCTCAGTGTCCACCTCCTATTATTCCGAAGCAGCGCCCTATATGTCCGAGGGCTCCTCCTCCATGCTACCCTTGCTGCCGAGTTGGTCGCAGCTGTTGTCCAGACTGCGAACTAGATCCTGTAACGAGAAGAAGGCCGTTGATTGTTCATGATAGCGTGTACCAGAACAGGCCATCTGGGCTGCCTGTTGAAACCTTCACGAGACGCAACCCTAATGTCCGATACACTGTGAATAATTACGTCCGGCAGGTTAGTGTATACCTCATAGCAGGTAATCAGTTCTACTTAAGATATGCATGGGTTTAGCAGGTAAGTAGTAATGCTAATTTTATTTGTTTACAGGGTCCTCAGTCTGGTTGCTGTTATCACATGAATGTGCCGTTATGCTAGTAATAAATAACAAATATATTCAATGAAAAACTACGTTTGTGGTGTTTGAAATAAGTAATTTATTTAGTGGTCTAGTCAACCTACGTATATTGTCATCTTACATTGTGAAAGTTAGGATTTCTATTTTTTATTTTGTATACGTAAAAATTTTTAAATAAATATTCTTCTTTACCTACTCACCTACGCTTTTAATTTTTTATTAGGTAATGAATACTGTGGCCTAAGTACAAATATTTGCGTAAAATATGTAATATCGAATTCCATACTAATATCAAATTCGAAATAAAAAATTGTATGAAATTTGATAGTACGTATTTTACGCAAATATTCGTACTTAGGCCACTGGTATAGTTGGCTACTATTTTTCAACTAAAGTCCTATCAAGGAAGAAATTTATAGTCACGGGGCTTAAAACAAATTTATTTAGTATTAGACACTTTTAAACATTAAGGTTTCTGCAACAAAATTCTATTTTTAATCACTTGTTACATGATTTGCGTGTTGCAGCTGTAAATATTGATGCAGGGGTTCACAGGATAGATCCTCTGTGTTGCTGGGTTGTTGCAGGAGAACACGATGGGCTTCGCTCCACAACCATCGCTCATCTGGCACAGTGGCGGACACGGGCTGCACGGGATCGGGCAGGGAGGAATTCCGCATATCGGAAAACAGGGAGAACATCCAGCCATCTTGATTCTTGAAAATTTTGGTATGAAGTCCTAAAAAGTTGGTGGAGAAATGAGTAAGCTACGGCAGGTAAGGCCTATTTATAACTGCGGCGAAACCAATGAGATTTTGGTTATAAATACATGGGTTTGGCTTTACAATCTAGGTGGCCGTATTTTATGGGCTTCCTTTGTCTGGATGATCCAGACACCACTAAAAGGGCTAAATTAAAATAAACTACATGCAATGGAAAAGCTAATGTTGACGTGTGATGTGACAAGAATGGACGAGATTAAGAATGCGTCGGTATGTGAAAGTCTGGAACTAGCGCCGTGGATATTTAAGGAGCTCGTAGATTTTGACTTGCCAGGTCACTCGATTTTAGAGATGCTCAATTGTGCGAGAGTGCGAGTGGAAATATGAGTGGTCATGACCCGTGGAAACCTAGCGGGCGTTGCTATTGGGTCTAGGCGTGAATTTGGGAGGTGTTTTTTTCGTGTCCTGTCAGAAGGTGGTGGCATACTCCTGTGCATCCTAGTCAGTTTTTTTTTCAGAGGCTAAGACTATATATAGCCTTGGAGTTGCCTATGCTTTGTGCTACTCTTGCATTCAAGTATTTTTGTTCTTTATTTTTGTGTTACTGCAATCTGATGATAAAAATAATCAATATTTCACATTAGACTTATCTTTATTACATTTCCACATTACTAATCAAGTTACAGGACTAGACAAACGTTGACAGTTAAAATAAATAATTTCATTTCTAAATCAAAAGTTTCCTGATGTTTTTCTTGCTGTTTCTAATATTATTTCATGCAGCCTCGGCAGCCAATGGCAATGGTAGCCTTGTCAAAGGCTGCTATTGGATGAGGCGGCTGGCCCACAGCAAGTATGGCATCTGTTGAAGAAAAGTTAGATATTAATACAAATAGCTATAAAATTATTTAGCTACGAGGGGTTTCAAGGTTTCTTGTTAATGATTTGAAATGGCAAAGCATAATAGAGAACGAGCACTGGAAAATGGAGTTTCTCTAGTTTGATAAAAAAATATAGGTACTAAAGAAGAGACTTGCGAGACGGCCCGGCCTAGGCCGTAGCGAGCCGGAGTATATCACTGGATATGTGCTACTTGACTGTAAACTGTGACGAGGGAGCCGCCGCCACCGCAGCAGGGTGAGCAGCACGGTGCTGGGCGGCCGCAACACCGACCTGGGCCACCGCCTCTGTAACAGGACAACTTATTCCAGTGAAATAATAGAACATCTCTAAAGTGTTGCAGGTGAGACGCTCTGCGCTTGTCTCTCTGTGCACAATTGCTGCGCTTGAAAACCATTTAAAAGTGCAGAGTGAAGTTCGACATTCTGGAGAGTACGGGAGACCTTAGTTCAGCAGTGGACGTGTACTGACTGATGATGTGATGTGATCTGATTGTATAAAAAAAAAACTATATTCAATAGACGTTGGTCTTACCGAATTGCATTCATAACGCCTTGTATTTGATTAATTACACCCATCCTATCACACATTTTTTATTATAATATATTTAAATCGTATCAAATAAAATAAAAATTTATTTAATGAAAATAAATTCTTGAAAATTTTGCTCAGCAGCCAAAAATATTTTGAAATGAAAATAAATGTCAATTTGTCTTGACACCGATAACATGACAATTTTAAATTTTGTTTAAAATTATGGAATGCTACTTGAATCTTACCTCCTTGTCGATCCCAAAAGGCTCAAAAATATACTCACTGTCCAGGATACTATATTTTGACTATGATATTTTACCCCTAGGTGAAAATCCCGATTAACCCACATATTTTACCTCGAGGTTGGGTCTTTGATGCCAGTAGTACACCTCAGCTGCGAAACAGCCGCTAAACCACTACTAGTTTAAATGTGAACCCTATATATCGTGTAATGAACAGCAGTCAACCAAACAACAAATTTCGAAAAACGGTGACGCGTGTTTACATCTCTGCTATATGCAACAATATAAATGATTAATAGAGGGGGGAGGCCTATGTTCAGCAGTGGACCTCTTCTGGCTGATGATGATGAAACGATTAATATATGGACGAGTACCGATTTTAGTGCTACGGTTTTACGGCGGGGTGTAGTAGGTAACGGCCTGTCCAGTAGGTACAACGTACGTACCTTAGCGATTGTACGAATAGGCACACGTCGGATAGTGGGGTTGAACCTGTAAATCAAAATATATTTTTTTCTTCATAAATATGTACTTTTACCCCATGACGGATGCATTTGGGGTAAAAGGTTGTGTGTTAGTGTGTATATAGATATGTCATTTAAATCTGTTTCAAACGGCTACAGTTATTTGAGTGTATTTTTTAATATAAATCACACGCATAATATGAACGTTTTTCGTTTCAGTCATGGGTACAAAACGTTTCAAAACACTACTGGCGAGGCACCAAGCACGCAGTGTGACCAATTCAAAGTTAGAATGGTTAGAACATTTGTTGTTATATGACCCTGTAGCCAGCCTACTTGCTTGGCAAAGCCCAGCCACTTATGCCAATGCTTTTTCAACCTTACCAACTACAACATTCCAGAACAATATTTCTAGCTCAAAGTCAGTTGACTTGTTCAAAGAAATAAACGTTCTTAAGCACTCTAGTCACTAATCAAAGCCATACGTTTTCAACAAATATTACTGTCCATCCATGCAAATTACAATTAGCATAGATACGAGTATTTCAGCCCAGTGCGGACACATACTAACACTTCAATTATTGTTTCTTTACTTGCTATGGACATTAGGCAGTGCTCTTTTTTAGATACAACATACTAAGTAGGTTCATATTAGCTACTTGGCAAGCCCCAATTGTCAGAAGTTTTAGGATGTCCAAAAGCTTAGACAGGCATAGGGACGGTATAGTCTCTATCGCATTAAAATACATACTGGTCGTTCGTAGTTGATGAGCTGGTATCTGACTTTTTTATCCTGGTTGTTGAGTATCATGCCGGGCCAGCTGGTGGGGCGGTAGTCGAAGGTGCTATCGTGGACAATAAGCGGCCGTCGCACCGTCACCGGGTCCATGCCGCAAGGGAGGCATACTGGACCCTGGCAGAAATAATTGTAAATTATGAAGTTACCCTGTTAAAGCATTTAATGATTTCTTCCACAACCTCCACATTAGCAGCATTTTGTTATTTTATTTTAATCTTACATTTATTTTTCTATCGCTTTCTATACTGTGGATAGAGCAAAACTAAAGACATACAATTGCCAAGCAGAAATTAAAATGCTCGTGCTAATTATCTACGATGTAAATCAGATTGCTGACAGATTCAGTAGTCCTCGAGGTGGACTACGACAACCTTTGTTGCAATAGGCCACCTGGGGGCCTACTACGCTACTCGTTTTCTCTACTGTAGATAGAACGAAACTAATCCATTCAAGGCAGAAAACATAATGCTCGTATTAATGCTCTATGATTAAAATCTGCTGACTTCTACAGTTCTGATTTCAGTAGTCTCCCAAGCAAGCTATTACCATCTCTGTCGTGTTGTGTATTTTTTTTCTACAGTTATTTAAGCACAGGATTTTTTTGCATCCTTTAAGGTTCCGTACCCATAGGGTAAAAACGTGACCGTATCACTGAGCCTACGCTGTCTGTCCGTCCTACCTTTAAAATAAAATTTATTTACCCAGCTCACATGTGCCACGTCTAGTATGTAGTATGAGAGAACATCTTACCTGAACGGGATAGCAAGGAATACAATTTGGAGGCTCCTTGTTGCTAGGCAAGGGATAAAGAGGGCTGCACATGATGGTTTATAGTAGATAGTTATACTTTAAAAAATTTAATATAATTATAATCCAAAATATTTTGTGAAATTGTGTTATTGAATTTTTTTACAAGTGTCACCAATGTTTCATTTGTCTTATGTTGTCATCATCAGTTAAGCTTGAAACTTTTGGAGATCCTTAAGAAACTTAGTTTATTAAAACTCATAAGTAATAATAGGTGCGCCTCGCGGTAATAAGTAGGTACTTACCATCCTATAGGCACTGTTCATTCCTCTGAGATAAAAAAGTTAACCATAAGTAATCCAGCGTATTACCTACTCTTTTTATGCCATAAGTGGCAAACAAACTAATCAATTTGATCCAAATCCGTTCAGCAGTTACGGTATTTAATATGAATTGAATTAAGTTGGTTCTGGTACTAGATAAAAATATTTAATAAAAACATTTTCCGCAGCATTTAGCGGCTGGCCCGGTGGCTCAGTTGGTAGTGAACCTAACTTCTGTGCTTGGGGGCGTGGGTTCGATTCCCATCTAGGACAAACATTTGTGTTATGAACATTTGTGTTTGTTCTATGTCTGGGTGTTAATATCTATTTATGTATGTATTTAAAAATATATGTACGTATATCAGTCTCTGGCAGCCATATTACAAGCTTTGCTTAGTTTGGGGTCAGATGACCGTGTGTGCAAAAATGTCCCAGATATTTATTTATTTATTTCCCAA
Organism: Agriopis leucophaearia; assembly: GCA_949125355.1. Taxonomy (NCBI): domain Eukaryota; kingdom Metazoa; phylum Arthropoda; class Insecta; order Lepidoptera; family Geometridae; genus Agriopis; species Agriopis leucophaearia. Next base: position 9,083,944 of record OX421262.1, read on the forward strand.
AATAAATTGACCTATTTTCATAAGTTCACCCTTATGCTTAGAAATGTATTGAAAACTAAGTGATACAAATTCGATGGAGTGATGGTGGCCTAGCGGTAGCATGTGCGCTTTACAATCTGACAGCACCCCGTTCGATACTCGACTCTGCACCAATGACTTATTTAGTATCTAAATAAATTAAGTGCAGTTTCGATGCTAGCGCTCAAAAACAGTGAAGGAAAACATCGCGAGGATACCGGTGCGTCGAAAGGACCTCAAAAGTTCAAAGACATATGACCACTTCACCAACATGCACTGGGCCAGCACAGTGGGTTAGGGCCCATCCTATATTTTTGGGAGAAGGCCTGTGTCACAGCAGTGGACATATGAAAGTCTGATAAAGATTATGATACATATTCGTGGCAATGGTAATCCTTTTCTTTATTTCGGACTTACGTGCGTTTGCAAGAATCGCTTCATGTCGAAAACGATAGAAGAAGATGGCGCAAAATAATCAAAGAAAGGCTGATGAACGGGTAGACAAAATCCCTTTACCGAAGGGGGTACCTTCGATCCGCTAACTATGGAATGTTTGTAGTCTTTCAATTTTATTGATAACTATGCTACAGAATTCAACAAAGTTGGACTTCTTCACACTTAACCGTCTTTTATTGTGTCAATGAATTTACAAATATAAACTTTTTGGTGCAATAAAAATTAACAACATTCAAATTTAAATTTAGATTTCTTTCAGAATAATACATATGCCATCCCCTCCAGTGCTAAGGGTATAAAGAGCAGAGCAAAACATTGGAGATCACTTATTTCCTAAAATAACTGTCGCAAAAATCAACATAAAAAGTATAAATAAAATTATCATAAAAATCACGAAAAATACGATTTTACGATTATTTCATAAGGAAAACATTTCTCCTTTTTTTTGCTTTTCCAAACTCGAATACCAAAATGTACGTTTTGTCTTGTATTTCTTGTATAGAATTTTTTTTCTCGTCAATTAATTATTTGGTTTTTTATTGCAGGTGTTGCGGTTGCGGTTGCCCTAGGATAACCATACACACCTGCTGTACGAAGATTTGCTGATGGCTACGCAGCTAGCACCACGAGGCTTTCCAACAATGCCTTGGCATGCTCTTGGACGTATTTAGTTCTGTTAATAAAGATGTGAATCAGTAATTACTTTTTATTGAGGCTAGAGGGCTGCGAGGCTAGAGGGCTGCGAGGCTAGAGGGCTGCGAGGCTAGAGGGCTGCGAGGCTAGAGGGCTGCGAGGCTAGAGGGCTGCGAGGCTAGAGGGCTGCGAGGCTAGAGGGCTGCGAGGCTAGAGGGCTGCGAGGCTAGAGGGCTGCGAGGCTAGAGGGCTGCGAGGCTAGAGGGCTGCGAGGCTAGAGGGCTGCGAGGCTAGAGGGCTGCGAGGCTAGAGGGCTGCGAGGCTAGAGGGCTGCGAGGCTAGAGGGCTGCGAGGCTAGAGGGCTGCGAGGCTAGAGGGCTGCGAGGCTAGAGGGCTGCGAGGCTAGAGGGCTGCGAGGCTAGAGGGCTGCGAGGCTAGAGGGCTGCGAGGCTAGAGGGCTGCGAGGCTAGAGGGCTGCGAGGCTAGAGGGCTGCGAGGCTAGAGGGCTGCGAGGCTAGAGGGCTGCGAGGCTAGAGGGCTGCGAGGCTAGAGGGCTGCGAGGCTAGAGGGCTGCGAGGCTAGAGGGCTGCGAGGCTAGAGGGCTGCGAGGCTAGAGGGCTGCGAGGCTAGAGGGCTGCGAGGCTAGAGGGCTGCGAGGCTAGAGGGCTGCGAGGCTAGAGGGCTGCGAGGCTAGAGGGCTGCGAGGCTAGAGGGCTGCGAGGCTAGAGGGCTGCGAGGCTAGAGGGCTGCGAGGCTAGAGGGCTGCGAGGCTAGAGGGCTGCGAGGCTAGAGGGCTGCGAGGCTAGAGGGCTGCGAGGCTAGAGGGCTGCGAGGCTAGAGGGCTGCGAGGCTAGAGGGCTGCGAGGCTAGAGGGCTGCGAGGCTAGAGGGCTGCGAGGCTAGAGGGCTGCGAGGCTAGAGGGCTGCGAGGCTAGAGGGCTGCGAGGCTAGTTGGCTGCGAGGCTAGTTGGCTGCGAGGCTAGAGGGCTGCGAGGCTAGAGGGCTGCGAGGCTAGAGGGCTGCGAGGCTAGTTGTCGTCGGGAGGAAAGACTTCCCTTTGGCACAACAGCCTAGGTAGTGCTTCATGTCGTTATTTTTTTAACTTGTTTCCATCTCTAGGCAGTGGGTGGTTAAAAGGGAAATGCAAATTACCCGTCCTACTAGTGGGTGGACGGGGCATGCCCCATATCAGTTCTCCTTGGCACTACTGGCATCGTTTGGTTGTCATTGGACGTGCACCCACTAATGGGTGAACGGGTCATGACCCATATAATTCCCTTTAGCACAACACACAACAGGTAGTGTTTAAGGGAACAGAATAAATTATCAGAACAGGGAAATTATCTTAAATTATTTCTTATTTTAACTTTGTATTTTGTGACGTTTCGAAAGTGTATCCTAGTGTACCTACTTGAAATAAAGATATATGAACTGGACCTCCCGCCTCTATCCTACCTCGGACCTCCCGCCTCTTTCCTACCTCGGACCTCCCGCCTCTTTCCTACCTCGGACCTCCCGCCTCTTTCCTACCTCGGACCTCCCGCCTCTTTCCTACCTCGGACCTCCCGCCTCTTTCCTACCTCGGACCTCCCGCCTCTTTCCTACCTCGGACCTCCCGCCTCTTTCCTACCTCGGACCTCCCGCCTCTTTCCTACCTCGGACCTCCCGCCTCTTTCCTACCTCGGACCTCCCGCCTCTTTCCTACCTCGGACCTCCCGCCTCTTTCCTACCTCGGACCTCCCGCCTCTTTCCTACCTCGGACCTCCCGCCTCTTTCCTACCTCGGACCTCCCGCCTCTTTCCTACCTCGGACCTCCCGCCTCTTTCCTACCTCGGACCTCCCGCCTCTTTCCTACCTCGGACCTCCCGCCTCTTTCCTACCTCGGACCTCCCGCCTCTTTCCTACCTCGGACCTCCCGCCTCTTTCCTACCTCGGACCTCCCGCCTCTTTCCTACCTCGGACCTCCCGCCTCTTTCCTACCTCGGACCTCCCGCCTCTTTCCTACCTCGGACCTCCCGCCTCTTTCCTACCTCGGACCTCCCGCCTCTTTCCTACCTCGGACCTCCCGCCTCTTTCCTACCTCGGACCTCCCGCCTCTTTCCTACCTCGGACCTCCCGCCTCTTTCCTACCTCGGACCTCCCGCCTCTTTCCTACCTCGGACCTCCCGCCTCTTTCCTACCTCGGACCTCCCGCCTCTTTCCTACCTCGGACCTCCCGCCTCTTTCCTACCTCGGACCTCCCGCCTCTTTCCTACCTCGGACCTCCCGCCTCTTTCCTACCTCGGACCTCCCGCCTCTTTCCTACCTCGGACCTCCCGCCTCTTTCCTACCTCGGACCTCCCGCCTCTTTCCTACCTCGGACCTCCCGCCTCTTTCCTACCTCGGACCTCCCGCCTCTTTCCTACCTCGGACCTCCCGCCTCTTTCCTACCTCGGACCTCCCGCCTCTTTCCTACCTCGGACCTCCCGCCTCTTTCCTACCTCGGACCTCCCGCCTCTTTCCTACCTCGGACCTCCCGCCTCTTTCCTACCTCGGACCTCCCGCCTCTTTCCTACCTCGGACCTCCCGCCTCTTTCCTACCTCGGACCTCCCGCCTCTTTCCTACCTCGGACCTCCCGCCTCTTTCCTACCTCGGACCTCCCGCCTCTTTCCTACCTCGGACCTCCCGCCTCTTTCCTACCTCGGACAATAAAATGCAGCAGTACGCTTATGGATAAAATTTTATTATATCACACAACGGCACGGATAAAGCAAACTTCACAAAGCTAGCCTGTTGTCGCACGGCCATCGCAGACTTCATCGCTTTGCTTGCGTGACCGAAGCGCTGGTTTGAGGCTAGCAGATCTTCGTGCAACACGTGTAGATGGTTATGCACGGGCAGCAACAGCCACCGCAGCATCCGCCACAGCATCCACCACAGCATCCGCCACAGCCTCCGCAACACCTGCAAAACAAACTCAGTTTAGAAAACTTACCATCTCAAGATCGGAAAAAGTATTGAGGAAACTTACATCTTGGTCTATATGAATTTGATAGAGTACAGAAGACTTCAAAGACAGTGGTCTAAAGACCTATAAAATGGGATTGATTTGATTAGAATATTTTTAAAGTTTTGAGAATATTTAAACTTTTTTTAGAGCGTTTTTTAATGTGTATATCACAAATGATTTGACTGTACTGATCTTCCAAAGCAAGGAAGTTTTACAGAACACCTCGGTTCCGTTTCAAATAATCTAATCTGGCCCTATTTTGTCGTTTTATTCTTTTTATTTCTGGACAGCATTTTTGTAAAGTCAGACCTGTTTTACAAGCAAAGAGTAGTACTGAGAAGGGTTGTTAGGCTACGTGTACACGTTTCTGACCTGCCTGTAATGTTTACATAAAACGCATGGGTTACGCTTAAGTTAAATAATTTTATTTATCACGGAACTGCACAGACTCGTAATACTTCAAGACATCGCCAATAAAGCGTCGCACCCACGTAGACTCCATGATTGAAATTACAGTTGCTAGGGCGCCTTTAGCAGATCTTGGTGCAACATGTGTATATGGTGATGCAAGGACAGCCGCAACCGCAGCATCCGCCGCAGCATCCTCCACAGCACCCTCCGCAACACCTGTAAAAAATGCAAAAGTTGCACAATGCTGGTCTGATACGTTATGGTCAGCAGACTGAATACTTACATTTTGTTAGGGAAAATTTAGGTAATCGAATACAGACAATAATCAAAATAGCGGTCAAAAGACCTATGTAGAAGTAAATGGAGATAAGTTAGTTTTTTGTATATTATAAGAGCTTTTAAGCTTTTTTTTAAAGCGTAATTTAATGCGTTTATCACAAATGATTTGCCTGTATTGACCTTTTTTTGGTTAGAGCTTTTACAAATCACCTCGGTTTGCATATACATCACACATCATCATTAGACATTATTCAAAAAACTAAGTTTTATTTTTCTTGACAAGACTTTAGTGAGCAGCATTTAAAGTATTTTTGCGAGCATGGAGTGCGTCTAGCAGAATTTCTATGCTGAGTACACAAACGTGATCCAAAAAAATAATAGTTTAATTCCGTACCCAAAGGTACTACCGGGTCCCTATTACTAAGCCTACACGCCTGTACATTCAAAATTTTGCAACTTTTAACACTCAGCAAGCGCCGCGTGAGTCACTGTCATTTCACCTCGCTCGCTAATGTCAATTGTTTTTTGCCGTTTGGTTTAAATTTGCGTTACCATGTAAATTTTTAATTAACATAATTTTAATGTATTTTACACGTTTTTTTATTCATACACATAATTATATAATCAGAATTACTTGTCGAATCTATTCCAAACCTTATAACACTATCGCGGGTCAGACACGACATGGGCGTTGTGTAAAGGTGTATAAATACTCATTAATTTCTAATACTCTTTTACCTAATTTTACGAGAAAGTATTCGGTTTTATTTAATTTATAGCTTCCTCTAATATTTAATAATTATAACCCATCATAAAAGCAATTCTCTTATCTTGAAAGAGTACACCTATGGTGTATATGTGTACATATACTACTGAGCTAGGAATTTTGAGTTTGATTATTATCTAAGCATAACAAAAAAAAACTTTAAAAAATTAGTTCTTAATATTAAACCATAGATTTAGGATACTTAGCAAAAAAATATATTATTATTTTTGTTTGTTTTGTTTTGCTATCTTCACTTATTGTGAATCGATTTAAATGGGTTTTTTTATTGACCCCCAACACAAACAGATAAGTGTTATCTGTCTGTGGTTATAGTAGCTCTCAAACGGCTGAATCGATTTGATGTAGTTTTTTTTTGTTTGGAAGGTGACTTGATCTAGAGTCTTAAAAAAATCTGTTAAGCATTTTTATCGGGGGTTTAAAAAATGCATATTCAGTAGGATATATGTTGAGGGTGGTTTCATTAAGATTTGAAAAAACTATTCACTTAGATTTATTAATTAATTAGTTATTTAAAATATTGATTGGGTCGTGAATCCCGTTTAATGAACTTCCAGAGACAGCAGTAAATATTTTTTGTAAAAAAAAATCTTGTATTACCATTACCACAGATAATAATAAAAATATTGTTATTTTATTAGATACTCTTCGGAAAACCATTCGGATGACTCATGGCTCTGTAGATTTTCAGAAATATGTAAGTTACATTTTCGACATGTTTTAACAGTTTGATCAAAAAAACTTTTTTAAATTCAAATTTTCCGTGTAAATACAAAATTTTTAGTTGTTAATTCTTCCAAGTAAGTACAACAAAAACCATTGTAAGTATATTCATAGCTATATTTTTAGTTGGCTTATTGTTTTTATTTTTGTGTAGCATATTTTGCTTTTTAAATAGGGTTCCTGGTGGTGTCGATCCGCACTTCGTCGAATAAGCTTAGCTAAAAAATAAGATCTAATTATTACTTCATTGATATGCTTTACGAAAAAAATACTCAGTGTCTCTACATAAATCAAAGGGAGAGGCTGGCAGTGAAATCTTGAATTTTAAGTCGTGGCTAATTGGTGAAATAAAACAGTAAACTAACACACGCACGACCTTGAGATCCTTTTTCTACAGACTCTACCTATTGATAATTTACACAAATAGCATTCGTCGGATGTTAAAAAGTATAATGGATGCTCCATTATACTTTTTAACATCCGACGCAAAAAGCGTATTTTATTCAGTAAATTAGACCACGCACGCCCTCAATCCTACGATGGTTCTCTTTTTGCACAGACTCTATACTACGTGAGCTCGACAAATGATTTTAGAGCTGGGGACTATCCTATATCAACAAATATACTGTTTAAGGCCTTCTAAGGCCTTCTGAAATTATAACAAGATTATAAAAATGGTATCATTGTTTCAGCATTACGATTTACTATGGGCAGGAAAACTTGCCAGACCCTGTGTACACCACTGCACTCTTGCAAGAGTCGAGAACTCAGAGGCGGAATTTTATACACAGACTGCTTATGTTTAAGACGAAATGGACTTCAGTACGATTGTAGGCGGAGCGGATGTCAGAGTAATCCTTTATGCCAAGGTCTGCCTGCGCCCTTATGTGAACCGTCCAGGGTAGCATGCTGCAGACACTGTGCAAATCCCCACGCTGAATCATTGAGCGCTATATGCAGGATGAGGCGTTGACGATAACAAAGCAGAAAGAGGCAACGCCATTAAGGCGACAGCTTGCAGCTTTTTGTTACTTCAACAAACGCTGTTCCAGCAATGCTGAGATGTAATCGTATCTTGTACCGTTTTTGAGGTCCTTCTGTATTGAATACGCAAATGTCGTGTACTCACAGCTTTAGCAAAGCACTGGCTGGTTGTTAATCTTTTCAAAAATGGAATAAGAAAAATATCGGAAAACATCAAAAATTAAAAATATTGACAGAAGACGTATTGACTTCATCACGTTCTGATGAATTTTGTATAAAAATTGTAAACTTTATTTCTTAAAATAAAAATTTTAATCAAAATTCTCAAGTCTTAATCAATGTAATTTTTACATTCCTATAATTTCAATTCTATCAAAAAGCCCTCTCCTCTGCTCTTTCTGCAAAGTCCGGTTCCAATATGTAAGTATTTTATTTATTGTAGACGATGGTCACCATCACCATCACATTATTACCACCATTACCCATCCCTATCGTCACCAGTATAGTCATAAATAAGATCTTTTACCAATGATCTTACACCATATAAGATGTATATGTTGTAAGATCATTGTTTTTCACAACTTACTGTTGTCGCAACAACTTTCTTCGCAACTACGTACGTATCCCGTTTTACAGTCACACATGACGTTTTTTTAAGCCAGGGTACCGTCATCTGTTTTAAGCGATTGCGGAAAATCACACAACCGTGTACCTTAACGCGCCGAGATAATTGTTTTGCGGTCGCGCTACATTTCGCAATAACTTAACAGGTGACGGTACGGCCCTTAGTTTGCGGAGCTAAAAATGAACGAAAGGTACTGACATGCTCATTTTCTAACAGGTCCTTAATAAGCATACTATTACCAGCTTGCCATCGCGGCTTTGCAAAGAGCATGCTTATTTATGAGCATGTGTGAAAGGTGTACCTTAAGGCCGTACCTTAAGGTGAAACGTTTCACTTTGGCGGGAAATTCAAATTTCAAACAGTTTTTTTGTTCTTGTAGCTAGGCCGAGTAATTATTGTAAACGATAATGACGTTTGCTAAAATTGATTATTATTCTTTACAAACTCGCGTAAAGTTATTTATCTCCAATGCACATTATTACATACATTTGTCAATAAACAAATGTATGCTGTCTCAAACGGTTTATTGCCAAATGTAAGTAATATAGTGAGTAACTGATTAATAGCTGTACTTGATAATGTAAAGAACGACCAACAATTTTCGCGAACACTAGGCCATTTCACAATAATAACCCGGCCTAGCTACAAGGACAAAAAAAACAGTTTGGAATTTGATTTTCCCGCCAAAGTAAAACGATTCACCTTAAGCGCTTTTTTTTCACAGGTGTTCTCCTTGTGGTCCCATGGTATGCTATAAATATGAAGACTGTGGCCCTGCGGTAAGTTTTCAATATATGCAATAGGCAATAAATAGATTATATTGTAGGTACACGATTTGTACCTAGTAAGATACTAACGTTCTGGACGTGATTGTACAGCTGCAGTGTCTGCCGCGGTCCGCATTCAAGCGCAACGGTCTGCAGGACTGCCAGTTCTTCCAGCAGGGCTCGATCCGGTACTTGTGCCGGTCCGGGCCGTGCTGCACGCGACCGTGCCCGCCGCCCTGTCCGCCGTGCGTGCGCCGCCCCCCGCCCGGCAAGACCTACGTCACGCGCTTCAGCGACTTCGACTTGATATCGCAATGGTAGCGCGATTGATGTCTCCACTCTCCTAGTTCTGGGTAATTCAACTTCTTACCATTCACGGCGGACGGGGCATGTTTCATAACCCAATTATAAGCGCCTTTTTCTTTGACAGAAAGGGAGTAAGCCTCGTGAAGGCACCTCTAGAGCGGAGGAGAGTGGCGGTGAAAAAAAGGGTGAAAAAGAAAACCAGCTGAAGCGCACGAAGAGTCGAGAGCTACGAGGCGGCATCATGTACTACAGCTGTCACTGCATTAAGCGCAACGGGCTTCAGCACGATTGCCGTCGGACGGGATGCGGCGGAGAGCCGGCGTGTCTGCACTTGCCCGATCCACTATGCGCCCCCAGTCAACTCGCCCGCGCCCGCGGCCTAGCCGATCCCGGCCCGCTAGCAGCGCACATACGCGCTCAAGCAGGTGGTGGCGGTGGCGCAGAAGGTTCCAAAGAATCGAGAGGCGGTGGTTCCGGCAAGAGATTCATTGTCTGTGAATTGAAGGGAATCTCACCTGACATTGCTACAGACAAATCAGGAAAATGCTGTAAGTGCTCCCGTTCTCCCTTAACTGCTCCCAAGCCAGTTCCTACACAATCCTGTGTACCCAGCAGCGGTAAAGTGGGAGCGTGTATTTTGGCTGGTGTTCCTACTTTGAAGCCGACGTCAACACCTGGTGCAGATAAGAAGTGCCCGTGCAGTAAAGGGTTATCGTCATCTGATTCTCAAGGAATGTTCGTCTTCGATGAGAAGACTATTAATAAAATACTGTCTAGTTTCGAAAAGAAAGACGTAGCCAAGTATAAGGACGATGTAGTGATAGGGCCAGGTGGTCGACCACGAAAAGTAGCCAAGCCGGTGGTGAAGGAGCCATGTACGAGGGAGGGGTGTGTCCACTGGCAGCCGCCGCCGCCCTGCTGTTGGGATGCGCCTTGTAAAGCGGACTGTTTCGAGACTCCGCCAGGGATCCGTCCGGGTCGAAACCCACTTACGGGCAGCGGCGGTTTCGTAACAAATGTCACGTCCGGGGGGACTGGACAGGGCACCGCAAAGGGTCGGCAACAGCCAAAAATGATCTTGCTGATGCTAGACCCTGCACCTTAACTGTGCTGACACCCAAATATTGTGTAGGTTGCTCCGCTCCGAGTGGCGGTGCGGCGGCAGCTGGTAGCAGCGGGCCAGCGGCTGGCCTGCCGGTACTGGTTATGAAGCTGTGCTGAACAAAACTCCTACTCTTCTGGAAGCTTAAGAAAAAGTGTAAAATATCATCATGAATTAAATGTTTTTGTTTTTACTCAGTGTTTTTATGCTATTATAGGGTTAGGGGGCAACATACATTTCAGTTCAGTTTGATAGGCAGGAAAGAATATACCTACTAAAGATATAGGTATATGTACATATACACACACCATTTATCATCCAGGAGCAATTAAGACCAGCGAATTCAGTCCAGTACTGTGTCACAACTGGAATCTTGAACATCATGGATTCCCAGAGTACACTGAATGCTGTAAGTTTTTTTATTTTTCTAGTAGGGATAAGTGAACTTACGAGTTTCCACCTATCACAACCGGTAGATATAAGTAATTTTTTTTCTACCAATAGGGATACCTAGGTAAAGATAGGTATGCCAGGTGGACTAGATTGGCAAGGCGATCATTCCAGCGCGGAGATCGTCTGGCAACCAGTGCGCAGTGGGTCGTTACACCAGTCTGCAAACACTACTGTGTTCCGGATTGAAGGGCAATGTTTCCAGCGAAATTACAGGGCACACAGATATTTGACATCTTATATCTCGGGGTGACGAGCGCAGTGTATTGCTATCTAGGGTTTTGAACTGTTGAAGTTCAAAATGCTGCGTGCAAAATTCAAAGTAGCGTTGAGCTGTTATGGACAAGCGTGAAGAGCACAGAAAAGCGAAAAAAATCTCACTTCAGTGGTGAAGAGCCATCAAGCGAGCGACTTCGCTCGTCTCGTCACCCAGTATCATAAAAAAAACCTATACATATTCCATAATTTTATTGTATTTTTATATTCAAAAAGGCCTCTTGGCTACGGCTCGACCAATGTCCACCAAATGTCCGGGCTAGACCCGTGAAGAAAAATAAATGTTTATTTTTAACCGACTTCCAAAAAGGAGAAGGTTGTCAATTATTCGTATTTGTTTTGTTTGTTACCTCAAAACTTCGACTGGTTTAACCGATTTTGATGATTTTTTTTTTTATTTGAAAGCTGGTGCTTCTTGTGTGGTCCCATTTGTGGTCCAGTTCTGACATTTTAATGAAGTCGGATTTTTATATTGATAATTATAAAACACCTATTCAACGATACCTCTTACAAGGTAGAGTAGTCAAAAAAACAACCCCATTTCACATGTACGCCACCCCACCCCTAAAATGTTTTTATAACATTTTAAATCGAGATCTATTCGTACGGTAAATTTGCAAAGTTTAATTCCATCATTGGCAAAGAATTAGGATGGACGGACAGAATTAACTTATACGAATTCCTTGTATAATAAATAAATAATGTTGGAATGGAATAGAAAATAAAAACTTCATATTTAATACCCATTTTAATTTTATAGTGGTTTACGATCGGTATCTGGACAACATTTTTTAAATTGCCTTAGAACGTATTGCAAGTCATAATAAGACATGTGGTGGTAAGAAAAATACTCAGGGTTTATATACTGGCCACATTTAGAAGCCTGTCCGCGAGGTCCTAAGCGCTGAAATTAAAAATAATAAGATTAGTTTCAGGGTTTCAGGCCTACGGTTTCAGGCATAGATTTAGGAATAAAAATTAGGTCTATGGTTTCAGGAGTCAAAAAAGAAGTTCAAAAATAAGATTTACTCATTATTTATAACTTAATACTTCTTATTCACAAACCGATTGTAAATCTACTTCTCCCTGAAAATGTTTACTCGCGAAAACGAGACAAAGGAAAATTTTCTGATAAGAGCGCGTTCATACGACACGATTTCAACGCGCGCTGATCGCATTCGGGTAGCTTTTCATAAAGGGGAGTAGAGACAGCGCGGGCACTGCGCGTGCGCGAGGAGGGTTCGAAGCGTTTCCTATTCGGGCGCTGAGCGTGCGCGCGTATATTTATATCGATAAAATAAATGTACTGTATATAAAAGACATAAACTATACATTCCAAAGTTTCTGAGCAGCTAGTGGCGCGTACGCGACTCGCACGCGGTGTCGTGCCGAAAAAATTCGCGCTTGTGTGAACGCAGCCTAATCATGATAAGTACATATATGAAACTGGTCGTTCTATCTACTTCTTGGTGAAAATGTATACTCGAAAAAATTTTATTATAAGTTTAACGTGAGTCTGTGGCATCGTAGCTCCCATACGGCTAATCCAATAATAGGTAATTATTTTAGTTTTACAAGCTACTTGGTCACTAGAGTTCTTAGATATGATTCAAGAAAACCTGTTCAACCATTTGAAGACTATCAGGGGCCTTAATATGGCTCTTAACGTGGGCTTAAATTTGCGCTGAAACATTGCATTCGGAAAATCGCGCGAACGTGAACCTTTAACGAGCCGAGATACGAGATCGCGCAAATTTTCTCATCACCTAAACAGAATCGCTTAAAATAGTTAGCCGTTAGGCCCCAACTCTTTTATCGGCAGGTTTGAAATACTTTCGATTTATTATTTTAATAAGTAAATTTTATTGTTTCTTAGTCTGCTAAAGCAGAGTTCTATTTTTTTTTATATAACGACAGTAAATACCTGTCCAAATCATATCAAAATCGTAAGGTACTATAGTTATAATTAAGACTTGTCTTATTCTCTCTTTCATGAACTCGATCGAAAAAGACAAAATTAACTATTCCAAGGCTACTCCTCGTTTATTAATATGGAGGAAAGGGTTTCGGTGAGTGACTAATATTACAAGGTACCCACTTCTCCAGCTGTGCACCTAAATATGTCAGTCGGGATGTTGGGCAAAGGATCAAAATTTGGACACCGGGTGCTGTGAGGCAAGCAATGTCCATATTTTCGGGCCTGAAAATAAAATTATACTTACATCAAATCACGCGAAAAACCTAGTCATCACGACGACACTGACTCGAAAACTACAATACCTACGAAGCTCAATTTCGGCAGGTAAATTCCTTATGCGGTGTTAGAAGTCCGAGATTTTGGGAACGGAATGGGTGTTGAAAGTTTATACGAAAGTTAAACGTACGAAGTCACAGACAAAAGCTAGTATCTATTCTATGTAAAAATAACTCTGTCTTGTGCTTTTCCCGACTAAGTGGCTGAAACCTATCTACGGAAACAACGTGTATAATATAGCAGATAATGTGGGACGTAGCTAGTTAGAAATACCTAATTCAACTATATACACAACCAATATTTTAAAAAATACAGTGACATCTATAATAACGATGTTGAAACCGAATTAAATTGACAACGAAGAACCAAAACAATTGCAAGCCAAGTTTTCTTGCAAAATAATATCTGATGCTTGCAGTAGATGGCGTTTATTTTAAGTTGGTACGGATCTTTGGCTTATCATGATAAACCTTTACCAAAATTATAGTTTATTCAATGCTGAAAACAAACGCATGTCACACACTCCCACAAAATCTTCTTCTTTAGTCTTTCGCATATGCAAGGCGCAAGACACAGTCACAGGAGTGCGGCCGGCGTAGGTTGAGAAGGAAGGATGCACTGGATGCAACAAATCAATAAGTGATTTAACCCCCATACTTATAGACGTAAACAAAGTAACCTTGAATCTTCACGTCACCCTCAAGTGGTGTTTTGGCATCGTTTTTATTTTTTTATGAGGTCACCCTCGCGAGGATTGAGGACGCGACGGTTCGAGGTTCCTTTATTTACGTCTATAATAGGGGTTAGTCGTTCATGTTACTTACACCGTGTGCAAGGAGCATTAGTAGGTATTCGATATATATACGAAGTCCTTACCCAGTTTTCACTATTCATATAAGATATAAAACAGCGCTTTGAATTGCAAATAAATTGGACGACTGTAACTTTTGCAGGGACATTTTTTGCTTAGATTTTATTTCTTTGGCGGCAGATGAACACACTGATAATCTATTTACCTACTATAGATGGTACTATGTAGTTGGAGAGATGAACAGTAGGGCTCGTTGCGAACCAAGTGCTAATAAAAACCAATGGACCAACATGGCATAAATGTACCTATATTGTTCGTATCGTGTGGTTCTCTTTAGAGCTGCTGGCGTAAAAGGCGCGTTCAAAGTTAATACATACATCGTAACAGATCGTGTTTGAATCGCAGCCAGTTGGACAGTCGCAGCTGAGACAGTATTGAAAAAAATCATTTGCATTATTTTTCCCTTCTTCGTCATCATCACCGCTTTTGCTAGAAACTAATTTCGCCAAAATATATTTTGCACTAGCTGTTCGCAACGGAACTGCGACTGCACGCTGGAGCTTGCAATTTGCCAACATTTCGTATCCTGGCGAATTTGTACAGAAGCAGCAGGTACAAAAACACTACCTACCACCTATGGTAATGCATATATCGCATTTTTGGAGAAGCACAAGGTTATGGGTTGCTTTTAGTTTGATAGGTACATCTTAATTTTTAGAAAACATTTTGTGTAGTTTTAATGACTGTATTTATCCATAATTTCACAACTTTTTTCAGAATTTGTTTGAGGTTGTCAAAAATCTAGGCAAGCATGACATGTGTTGCCATGTGCACCGTAATTACGGTAAATTCACCGTAACTGACACTAACCCACAGACATTTAATACAGAACAGACTGAACATGTTTTTTACAACTACATTCGCAAAAACAGTTATGTTTGCATCTCTCTCGATTACACAAAAATCATATATTCGTATCTCATTTTGTCGTAACGTTGCAACATAATAGAAAAAAATGAGCATGTGGTACGATGTTCCAAGTTGCCATTTTGGTAAGCATCAATATTCTGACAGAAGGCTGACAGCGAAAACCACGGCTTGCAAAAATTACCTAAAATAAAAGTTATTTTTACATATTTGGTTTAAAATATATGAAAATACTATGTGAAGTGCAGTGTCCTCATGTGTTTTAATTCATCTCATAAGATGCCACCCGGTATAACGTTTCACACGTAAGTTTCGTGTGTTATAATAGAGATTATTTTGAATTGCTATTTTTTCTTGTTATTTTTCATAAACTTTACAATTTGAAGGCTTGGGAAGGTTGTGTTTCTTTCAATTTCATATATGTACAAGTTTGGTGGGTGTAATAAAAGTTAATAAGTAGTTTTCTTTAAAAAAATATTGATTCGATCATTGTTTGGCGTTTGAGGTACTTAGACATTGTCCAGGGAACGTATTCAGTAGCCAAGAGAATGTAATACTCCTTTCAGTAGTATAATTAAAATAGTATAAGTTATTTTCTTTAAAAATTCATTGTATCGATCATTGTTTTACGTTTACGGTATTTAGACATTGTCCAGGGAATTTATTTCAGAATCAGAATTCGTATTTCAGAAGTATAATTAAAATAGATGATTCAGCTTGATGTGATTATGATGACATGAACCTTTTTCATTAATTACTAGCTGCTTTTCTTAAGTAATGTAAATAAAGTACCTACCTACCTATTGTGGTTCATGTCATATATATACGTAGTGATCTAGATAGTGTAATTAAAGGGTTATTTAGACATATGTCAAGTAACAAACATTTTTATTACATTTTAGATTTTCCCAAGGATGAAGAGTTGAGAAACGCATGGTTGAAGAATTTGAATCTAGAAAATTGGCAGCCCAGTGCGACAAGTTTGTTGTGCTCAAAGCATTTAGAGGCACATTTGTTCGACCGGACTGGTTTCCGTACAATCCTTAGAGAGTACGAGGTGTAATGCTTATTGGAACAACAGTTTTCAATGAACAGTCGCTATCACTATCATGAATCTCAAGTTGTACTAACTACATTATGATAACTTGCATGTAATAATTTTCAGAGCGATAACATACCAAGTTAAAAGAAAGCCACAAAAAGAGGTGTTACTGGCAAAAATGTTCTGCGGGAGCTGCAGAATACCTCATTTCCATCAAATTCAGATCCTGCAACCACATGACACATCTGGTAAATTGTTTTATACAAAAATAAATGATTTGACTTGGTCTGGTGTGTTTGAATATTAATACCCAATGGGAACATCCATAAATTCCATCACATAAAGAGGAGGGGAGGAGGGGTCGACGAAGTGTGACTGACAAGGGGTAGGGAGGGGTCGTAAATTTTGTGACGTTACATTTCAGATACAATCTAATAGTATCTGTTAGCACTATTATAAAAGAATGTATTTGAGTCCGGCCCGCGTTTTGCAAATGTTTGCGTGTAATGTATATGTAGTGTATTTTGCATCAATATTTTTGTGGCTTGTTGGTTCTGCTTGGTATTATATGTCTGTGCACTAACCTAATAACCTACCTAGCGTCAAAGCATGGTAACATTGACAAAAATTACGGTTAGGTATTAGTACTTATAAGATCTCAATTTCAAACATATAAAAATATAATTTTATATTTTGAGGGTGGTTCTGGTACATGTGAAATGGGAATATTGTATTTTTTTTCTTCAAATATTACTTGTTTTCGTGGAGTCTTCAAGCTTTTTAAAATCCTCATGTTATTTCATTCCATTACTTGTATTCAAGTGAAAATGACTCTGATTCTCAATCTAAAGTGGAAATGTCAAAGAAAAACAAGGTAAATAATAATCACGCTAATAACATGGTTGTTTTATTGAAAGTACCTAATTACACTGTCACTGCCCAACCCAATCACCGTTTTTTTTATCTACGGTATTTTTTAGCGAAATCACAGCTGTTCTGATTTTGAACATGGCAACACTGACAAGCATAGACAAGCGATGAAAGCGTAACGTTCTCTTTATAGTTTGTGAAGTCATGGCAAAATATTTTCTTCTAGCAGTATAAAAACTGTGTATAATTATAGAGTTATGGCGGCAATTTGGAAAAAAACCATATCGTCTCATTGAATTATTTTGCAAAATTTTATTACACATAATATTACAAACGTAGCGTATATATCTGATCGTTATCAAAGAGTAATTATCTATGAGTTTCTGTAACAACAGAGAAAAGGGAATTTACAGAAACCATAAGAAACACTTGGTCGTTACGGTCTGGGTGCAACATCGACATACCAGATAATAAATTAAAATCTATTGCTTTTCTCTCATGCATCAGTGATTTAAGAAGACTTATTGTAGGTATCCTAACTTATATCTACTACTAAGCTAAGTAGTTAAGTATTGTAGTGATCAGTACGTTCGGGCCTGCACAAACAAGTGGACAAATACCGGCACTAGATAGTTAAAACAAACCGTCGCAATCAGTGGCCCGTCTTTATGCCTGATGGAGAGCACCGGCTGTCCATAGAAATTACATACCTATATATAAAAACGGGTTGAAACCTTATATGAAAATCTACGCGACGGAAATAACGTACCTATATGTACTCGTAGTTAATAGGTCTTCCCTTGAAATGCACGCTAGTCAAATTTTATCGAGATCGGTTCAATCGTGTCAAGGCCACAAAGGAGTTAATTCAATATGTTTTTTCTTAATTTGAATGATTACTCTCTCATTCACTCCCCCGAGTAGATTGAGCAAGGGCACAATTGTATTGCCTAACCACAAAAGTGGAAATAGTTTACGTCCTGGATTAGCACATGGGCTACTTTTTATTCCGGAAAAATGATCGATTCCTGTACGATCGATACGAACGTACGATGTAGAGTCAGATTGTATTTCGGCGCGTTTCATTTCTGAACTGACTCTACCCTGATCAAAGCAAAGAGTGTAATATACCGGAAAAAGGCAGAGCCGGACTCATATCGACGTAGCTCGTGGAGGTAAGCCTACGGCCAGTGAATCATTATTATTACGCTACCCACGGCATAGTGATTAAAATACCTTCGAAATACAAAGTTAGAAAGTTGACACTTTTCCACAATGTATCGTATCGTACGTAGTACGTATCAGGTTGTATCAGGTCATACATTGTAAGGCAGTTGTAAAGAACAAACTGCAAAAACTAATTAAAACAATACTAACACGGTTGGTCGATAAGAAAGCCATAAGGCAAAAAAAATGACGTTAATCATTTTCATGACTTGTTTTTAAGTTGATTTCATCGCACTGAATCTGTTACGTGTGTAAATAATTAAAACGTAGTACACGTTTTACATTTGCTCGACGGACTATCTCAATCTTTGCATTAAACATGGGAAAAGAGGGTCTTAAAAACAAATCGAATATTTATGATCCAGATTTCCCACTTTTAGCAATTATGGTCATTCTAATTTTAGTTTGTCTTCTTCTATGGTTAGTTTAAAACTACAAAAAACTGTGTATTAAAAGTAGTAGTTTTATTGAATGTTTTATCTAGGAATGCGTAAATACCGAAACACTAATAAGGACATTTAGTTTTGCAGAAGGCAGATTTGCGCATTTCTACCCGATTTTTTTAAATCATTCACCTAGTTACTAAATGATGTCTACGATATCTTAATATACAGATTTCATATTATGGAGGGAACCGTAAAGGTACATTTTACATTACAGCTAAAACTACTTTTCGAAAAATTATGAGAAATACCTCATAAATAGAAGTAGCGAAATGCACGATTGTGTGTAAGTGCTATTATGGTTTTGCTCCACTAAATGCGACTTTAAAACAATAGGTATATGAAGCCTTATGATCATCTGTAGTAACAAGTGTTGCATAAAAGTGGGAAAACCTCGCCTTAAGCAGCATTGTTATGTGATTATCGTGTGTATAAAACATAAATAACACAATTTGCAACGGCTAGCATGACAAATAAGGCTGCAGAATGCAGTTGGTGTCATAAGTTGATTATATCATGGACATAGTATTCAATTATATGAAGAAAGTCTATAATTATTTCCACTATTCGTGATAATAGCAGGATGACTAGTTTTCAGAAACTGATATTCATTCGTGTTAAAACAACGACTTTAGACATGAAGTTGTCAAAATCAGTTATAGCATAGGTGTAGTCTATTGGACAGTTTTTGATTTGTTATAAAAATAGCAGGCTTAGTATAGTGAAAATATTAGCTATGTAATACATAGTCAAAGTGTAATACATATACTAGAGAAATTATTTGATTCGGCTAGTAAAGTTTCGATTTAATAAGCGTTTAATTATTTTGTTCGGATCTCGAGTTATACAAAAGTGTTCGAACAACCCCGACTTTGTTTTGTATATTAAGATTTTAAATTTTCGCTTTTAAAATAAATGAGTAAAACACCTACAGCATTCCGACGATGAGCGCCACAGAAAATAAAAAATCCTCTTCTCTTTTCTGTGATGAGCGCAATGCCAATAGTAAATAACGTCACGATTATAAACTGGTTTTTTAAAATCTTTTTAACGTATTTCACTAATTAAATGATAATTTGTTAACCATCATACCTTATGTTGATTGATTTGATATACAGATAGGTACTTACACAGTCCCTTCTAAGATAAATGAAACAAAGAAAGAAGTCAAAAATTGTCTTCTAATGCGCGAGTGAGATTTCTCAAGCACTTTAAAGCCATTTCCTAGTTTGTTGAATAGCTCCAATTAAAATACTATAAGTATTTATCTCTTTGGTCTCGTGAGACAATACAAATATTTTATTATTTTATTTGTTGTGAAAGTTAAGAGCACTATGTAGGTGCTACAATAGTGAGCCCCGTCACGCATCTCACCGTGTTCCCACAGCCCGCTTCTGTAGTCTACAATAGTTGAAGAAAACGGTGTTTAGCTTTTTAAATGAGATTATTGGTGCAGAAGGTGTTATTAATGATCTTAATAAACGGTTAAAAAAAGAGATCTTGCACACACCATAATTATCTCTTTACCTCAAAATTCGTAATACTTACCTGAAATTTTAAATTAATCTGTAATAATGAACATTGTGAGTGGCAACAAGCACTGGGCCAGCATGGTGGATTACGGTCTGTCCTCTCTGAGACAAGGTTTGTGTCCTAGCAGTGGGAACATAATAAGCTGATAATGATGAATGAACATTCTAACGAGTAATTCTTGTATAAATTTATTTCGACTATATCGGAAACGGCTCTAACGATTAGGATGAAATTTTGTATTTAGATAGGTTTGCTTTTTATGTTTACCTATAAAGTTGTATTTCCTGTAAAAACCGAGCGAAGCTCGGTCTCCCTGATAACTTTTTTTTATAAATTTGAAGAAAATACCTATTAAACACTTATCCTTAGAGCACTTTGTCGACACGTGTTTCACCTTTACACGAGGCATCCTCTGGACATGTTGACTCTTTGAGCACTTGGTTGATCTATTTAAATATTTTATATTATACTTGTGCTGTTGGCCGTGACTTCGTACGCGTAGATTTTCATATAAAATTTCAACCCTTTTTTTCTCCCTTAATCCGGCCCTGCACAAAATAACATAGCCTATACTTCAATCTGGTAATAATTCGTGAAAACCGCATTTAAATTCGTCCAGTGGTTTAGGAGATCTGCGTGGACAAACAAACAAACAGACAAAAATTCTAAATTATTTTAAGAAGCCCTGTGTTTTTTTTTTGATATCTCAAATTCTAGTTTTTTTTTCTCTACGTTTTATTATGTGTATAGAATCATATAGAATAGATAGATATATATAGATAAAATTGGCTAATATATCTTAATGTTCTTAGTAGTACGAATAAGGTTTTAAGGGGTAGAAAAAAATGGTCTAGAAAATTTAAAATGTAGGAAAAAATTCAAGTGCTTTATTCTATGAGATTTTTGTATGAGGTTAATAAGGACTATAACTGAACAAATTTAATTTAATTTGAACAGGACCATCTGGTCAGCTAGTCTGATAAAAAAAAACCTTTGTAAGATAACAATGTAACACGAGATCGATTTGCAAGTTAGACAGCAGACAGACACCACGCATACTTTGAAATAGAAATAAATGTCACGTACAAACATGATTAATAGAGTTTGATTATGCGTACTGTCCACACATATTTCATGTTAATCGTGGAGAAATCTCACACCAATAAGCAGATGACAAATGATAGCGATTTGTTTCGCAGCCGTAAACAGAACTAGTAAAGTGCGGCTTACCTACGTGTGGTAATGACATGGTTGTTATTGTAAAATTACTCACAATGTTATAACAAGAGCAAGACTCTAGTAGAAAGTTACTAATGTTAGATGTGTTTTGTGGTTACGAAATGAATACTTTGATCTTACCACTAACCGACCCATGGAAGAAGTTATTTTTAATATTATTTGACAAAAAAATCGACAATCTATACCAATATATAAAGAGGAAACATTTTATTGTTTGTTTGTTTGCATTGAATAGGCTCCGAAACTACTAAACCGATTTGAAAAATTCACTGTTGGAACACTATACTATCCCCGGGTGACATAGGCTATATTATATTTTGTAACGAGGCCGAAGGCCGAGCTTACACCCGTGCGAAGCTGGGGCGGGCGGCTAGTCGTCAATAAAAAAAGCAATCGAGCTTCTAGTTCTGGTACCTATTTATATTATCGAGCATAATTTGGCCATTTCCAAATGGTGACTATAGTAACTTTATTACTTTTAATTAATTTATCTTATAATTCGAGGAAGTCGCGCAATTTTTACACTTTTCATACATACGTTCCCTCTGCATTTTTTATCGCTTGATGTTATAACTTAAATATATTTTGATAGAAAATAGGAATTTCCGGAAAGTTTCTTTCTTTACAAAAAAATAAAAATTACTTATAGGGTTTAAAAAGTAAATCATATCTTTAATTCGCATTGCTAATATCAATCTCTTTCCTAAGGTTTTTTAGGAACCTTTTGCGCTTGACCGCCAACCAAAAATATGCGAATATCGTTCAATTTTTTTATTAAGTTTGTTTTGAAAAGTGTAAAAAATTACACGAAGCACTCTTAAGTTCCAGAGCTTAACTCAAATCTTTTGGTACCTATTTTTAGCTACATAAAATATTGCGCGATAAGTCCCGATAAACATTAGTGAGTTTTTGCCCCATTGATTACGAAAGAGTACTTCTGCACGCCACATCGCTATAATGGAATTTACTCTACCATTATATTAATTACTTCTCTATCGGTGTTTGATCATATCTGATCACGGTAGCTGGTTATTATGAGACATGCCTTTCTCACCTACCTCGGTGCTAGCTGACAAACATAACTACCCCCTAATCTAGAGCTGTAACTAACCCGACCAACTAACGCAGAGGTGGTCAAAACAGAGAACTAAACATTTCGACGGGAGATTATCAGTTATGTTTAAGAACTACGAGGAAGGCTCTCTAACTCGTCTCTACACATAATTTGGTCTCTACAACGCTAAGGTACATGCCAGTAACGAAAGTAAAGTAACTTAAATTAGATATTAGCGACCCGCCCTGGCTTTGCACAGGTGTAAGCTCCGGCCTCGCTACTATGACCCTAACTCCAGGACTATGCTCCAGGAACATACAATTTCATCCAAATATAATGTAAGAACCTTCTAAGAAGTTAATACTTTTTAGAAGGTTCTTACATTACATTTGGATGAAATTGTATGTTCCTGGAGCATGTTTTCTAAAGCATGTTAAGCAAGCATGTTTGTTGTTTTGTTTTGTTGTTGTGTTTTCTAATCAAAACATTAAAAAAACAGATGAATGAAATCGGTAAAGCCGTAAAGCCGTTCTAAAGTTATAGCGTGACCAGGAGAAATAGGGGTTCATTTATATATACATAGATAACACGTAAAATACTTGCGGACGTAATCTATATAAGTAGGTACTTTTAAGAAGTTAGGTAACTCGTAGCTTTTTTGTATCCGTTCTCTATTTAGCGTAAACATAAGTTATTTGCGGTGAAAATATTGAAGACTGCCATTCTTGCTAAGCGGCAGATTTCTAGTTCAACGTTTCTACAAAATTATAGACCCACGACGTTTTCTTAGCAGCACTTTCCTTCGAGGCAAACTGGATCACCCTAGTAAAAGGTGCCTTGGGTAAATTGTTTGAAAACCTAACAACTATCAAATTAAAGAGCGTGCAGTTACGGAATTGCTTATAGGCGAAACAATTAGAAAAATATTGAAAATTCTGCTCAAATTCGAATCGACACTATTTATATACAAGACGATGTATATGTTCCCTATGAACTGAAACGCCTGAACCAATTTTGATGAAATTCTCAGGCAATCTTCAGATTAACCCAGGAATTGATCTGTATACGTACGATGAAACTGTCAATTTCATATATTTAAATTTGACGGAGTAATATGGTAATAAGAAAAAAAACACTTGTTACCATATTACTCCGTCAAATTTATCTTAAATCATATATACACATATCTAATTTGTAAATATCTTTGTTTTTAATGTCATGATAGACACCAAAACATGTTTTTTGTCAGTTTTTGGAAATTCACACTCACTGATTTTATATCTTCAATAATTAACAAAATTTATAACTGTCTCATTAGTACATATTATTCACATAATATGTACTAATGAGACAGCTGCAGACGGGAACAGGCCCCTTACAGGCACTGCTTTGTCCCTTTGGTGAATTATCTACCTATTATTCATGTTTAAGTGAAAGTAGGTGGTTTTGATACATTTGTACAGATTTATTACCGTCGCGCCAAGGTTTTCGGATCATTTAAGCAGAGAATAGACGTAGGTACTTATTGTGTGTGTGCCGGAGCAATTGAAAGTGTGGAGGTCAAGCTATGTGTTTGCTGCTTTAACTAAAGATCAAGGTAACTGGTCAGATAAAATCGGCCTCGGCAGCCGTCGCAAGTCTCACGCATACCAGAATACGTTGTGAGCTGATTCGAGTTTATTTGTATTATCATCTATAACCAACCCACCTTAGTCCCACTGCTGGACATAGGTTTCTCCTAAGGCACACCACTCAGCCTGGTCTTTGTCTTCGCCACTGCCAGGTTGTCTTATGTCTATTGTGACTCCATCGAATCTCAGGGTGTCGTGTCCTATGTTGGCCGATCCCTGGTCTCGTCTCTAGAAAGCGTTCATGTCTTCCCCGAATATGTGAAAAATACCATTATAATTTCAAGCCGGTAGATATATACCAAAAAGGTACTTAGCCGATAAATAAACTTGTTTTTCTTTCTTTATAGTTAATCTTAGAAATCAAAAATAAGGAAGGCTTATGGAGTATTACTGTCGAGTTAGTTATACGGTAACATTAAAGTAGCTATTAAATTAATTAAGTAATTAAGTAGATTTTTTAACAAAGTTAACTTTAAGTCTGCCCCACTATGCTTTTGTTTTCTTTGCTTTAATTTTTTTCTTTTTCGCTTGCTTAAACCTGGTGAAATTTAATTTGAGTGCAAAGATTCAGTTCAATCTTACTCGAAAGGTTATGATGATAAATAGATGATGTCATCATTACCATTGCAACCAATGCGTTGATGTGATCGTCGGATGTAATTTAAACTCGATTTTGGTCATCGCCTTTCTCTCTTAGCCAAATCAATAACATACCACGCTTAATACGAAAATAGCTAAATTGCACAATATCTGCTAAACTGGAAATATCAGTCTGTTTCCTGTCTCTTTTCAAGTTAATTATTATTAACTAACGCGTCCTAGATGAAGTAATACCAATTACATCAATTACATTTTAAATAAATCAAATTAAAAGAGATCATTGACACTTTAATCTGATTCACATAATATGTTATAAAACTAATCATTAGCAAAAATTGATAGCTAATACAATTTTACAGCTATCAATAACAGGAAGAATTAATATTTAACAAAATATTCATACATAATTTTATTCGCCACTGACTTGGAACTTTATTTATGACTTAATTGCGAATTTTGATGAGGCTAAATTGTTAAAATGGACTTTAGTAATAGGTGTTTGGTGACCAATACTTTCTGGCTAGTAGATTTACCTAGTATGTGCCCCCTGGTCAAGTTTGTCCACTCCCGAAATTGTCTACATCAAAAGTTGTCAACTTCCTAACTTGACTTCTTCCTAACTCGTCTATTTCCAAAAACGCCACTTCCAAATGTGTTCACTTCTTATTTTGCCGATTTCCAAAGTGGTGTCTCAAACGGTACCCAAATATGAGCGCGGTCTTAACTAGAGCGTGCAATGTGCGTATGTTCCATTAATTTGGGTGACATTTGGATCACGACTCGACGTGACATCAATAAGTGTTGATTTTTAGTTTTTTTTTTTTCATTCACCTGTTACTTTTTACGCGTATTCACATATGTTTTTGTTTGGACAAGTAATACAATACAACAAAAGCATTTATGAACGAACGCTTCACACACCCCCGCATCATGGTTGATATTCCGAAAATTCATGCGGAGCGCTTTGATTCCACTTTTATTGTGAGAACGGCTAGTCTGTGGAATTTGCTGCCTAAATAGTTCCCCGATAGTTACAACCTGTGTCTTTAAATCGCGAGTGAATCGGTTTCTTCTAGACAAGCTTGCTCCATCGTAGACCGCATCACATCAGGCAAGGTGGTGGTCAAACGCAAATCTATTTAAAAAAACTTGAAAATTTAATTCAAGACGTAGCTGAAGTCTGTTACCGCCAAGGCTTATAATATATGACTCTTTTCAAACATTGAATTGTCACTTAAACATAAAACACATACTTTTTGAGGTAATTTTCACATATCATTAAAACGTTGACTATATAGCAACCAAACGAAAAAAAAACAGATGGAAGCTTGTAATATGAGCCAAACAAAAGACTGGAAAAAACAAAAAAAAATATTGTCTATAAATTCTAACATATTAAGCTCTGTTCATTTGCCTTTTGTTGTAAAATACAATCAAACATTTTTGCTCATCGAAATATTGTACACAAAATTAAAATGAGACAAAAGTTGGCCGCCAATTACATGAACGTCCGACCTCCGTTAGAGCAAATTGTGTTCTTTAAATAATGGACAGGTTAAGTAGGTACGATGTTTTTTTTTACTGACGAAAAAAGAGTTGACACCGATTTCCCCGCCAACTGTTAACCGAATTCAAACAAAAATATTTTGTTCAGTACTTCCAATTTGGTCCCATTGCCATCAAATTTTATAGACACTTATTACGTTTTTCATATATTTTGAACTCGGTTTTTAATGTGATCCACTTCTTAATTACATATGGCTATATATGGCTAGCTCTATTAAATTATTATAAATTCCATACTTAACCAAGCATTTATGTTTATTGCGTATTATTTTATCTATATCATGCCTTTTACTAGACAGGAAGCTAATAAACCCCAATTATGCTAAAATATGCGTTTGGCGATAACGATGGTTTGCAGAAGCAACTTTTCGTGACGTAATGGACGTATTAAAAAATTCCATCACCAGGTGAGACTCGTCATAAATTATGCACAAAAGAAATCATTTAGATTCATCAATTCAGTCCATCTGCTGAGACTCACCCCATATTCATAGACGTAAATAAAGTTACCTCAAATCCACACCTCACTCTTAAGTGGTGTTTTTTATAAGCCAAAACACCACTTGAGGGTGAGGGAGGGTTCGAGGTAGGTACCTTTATTTACTTATATGAATATTAGGGTAAGGCCTTCTCTCAGAGGGTGAGGATGGGCCCTCATCCACCATGCTGGCTCAGTGCGTGTTGGCGAATGTCATATGTCATAACTTTTGGAGTTCTTGGACATATCGGTTTCTTCACTATGTTTTCGTTTACTGTTTTTTAGAGATGGCATTGAAACTGCACAAATTTTATTTTAGGTACCTAATTAGTCATTGGTGCAGGGCCGAGGATCGAACCGGGTGCCGTCAGATTGTAAAGCGCACATGCTACAGCTTGGCCTCCACGGCTCCCCAACATAAATGTCTCTGTAAACCTTGTTTTATCACAGAAAATGTTCTTACCCTACCCCGTCTTAACATACTCGAAGAGGTCAGATTTGTTAAATTTTAAAACAAGTGCCGTGAAACCAAATTAGCTCGCCATGTACCCAATTTAACAAAATATATAAAAGTAGTCTAGAATACTGATGTGTTTATAATCTACAATAGGTTAACAAATACTAAAAATATTAGTAAAGATTGCTTGTTAAAATAAAATTACGTCAAAACTGATTGAAAAAGCCTACTACGTATATGACAATATGGAAGATAAGTGGTAGAAAATAGGCATTATTAAAATTAGGTACTATGACTACACATCTCATCAGCATCCAGTGAGCGTCCACTGCTAAACAATGGCCTCCCTCTTAGAGAGGGTTGTTGCCATTATCCCCACGGATCGGAATACGTTCACCGTGTAGGTACTAAACTAATAGAACGCTTCGACCCATTCTCCGGCGATTCTGGTCACAGTTTTAGGACATACCCGGGTCCGACTACGACTTTGTAAAGTAAAGCAAAGAAGGCTGGCATTTTTCAAAATAACGGATATAATTATGTCAGTGCCATTGGAGGTATACAAAGGTTAAAGCTCTATAACTTTGCTAGATCAAAGTGAACATATAGCATCGTGGCGTTGAGCAAGGTGATTACCAATTGAAGTCGATTGTATTCGGTTTGATACAAAATACGAAGTCAAATTGCTTTGAGCATCGTTAACTGCGTACGTAAGATTCGTGTTGCGCTAGCCAATAGTTTGCGATGACTTTTATAGCTGAGAAAATTAAAAACTTGCTAAATATTTAAATTACAGATTTCCTGGACTTACGTAAGATAGACGGTCAAAGTATAGTTTTTATTGTTAATATTATCTGATTGTTATGAGTCTGGCTGTGTTGGAAGCCTAGAATTAACCTCCTAATCTTTGCTTGATGGCGTAAAAAATGTGCTAATAGAGCTAAACGGTGGTAATTTAATTTAAATTGTTGTTTATACAATTTATTTACTATTATTTCGAAATCGATATTTATAGACCTAGTCTAGATTTAGAGAAACATCCTTAATTAGTTAGAACGGATTAGTCTAGATTTAGAGAAACATCGTCCAAGTCTGACTGTCTGTCTGTCCGTCTGTCACCAGGCTGTATCTCATGAACCGTGATAGACAGTTGAAATTTTCACAGATGATGTATTTCTGTTGCCGCTATAACAACAAATACTAAAAAATAAAATATATTTTTTTTAAGGGGGTCTACAACGAACGTGATTTTTTTGCGCGTTATTTTCGTTATTGATAACGGTAATAGTTAGACACTTGAAATATTCACAGAATATTTAGTTAAGTATATTTTCACTTTAAAAATAAATAATTAAATAATAATAAATTAAATATATAAGGGGGGGCTCCTATGGTTTGGCAGTTAGAGCCAGTAACACCATAAATGTACTTTTCATAAATAAATGATTATGTTTTTTTTTATTATACAAAACGTGATTTTTTGCCGTTATTTTAGATAATGGTACGGAACCTTTCGTGCGCGTGTCCGACTCGCACTTGGCCAGTTATTTTGCTTGTTTTTGATGGATATTTATAAAGGCAACAGGTAGACGCTTGAAATATTCACAGAATATTGAGTTATATTATTCACTTTATAAATAAATTAGAATAAAATTAACAACAAACGTGATTTTATGCCATTTTTATAGATAATGGTACGGAACCCTCCGTGCGCGAGTCCGACTCGCACGTGGCTGGTTATTTTTTCTTAATTTGAATTAGATAGCTCAATGGAATCTCAGTTCCATTCAGCTAGCCGGCTAGCTAGTTTTATCTATTTTTTAATAATTCGTGCTACCTAGTTCCAAATTAAAAATGTTTTTATTCATACAGTGAATTTTATTCACTTTTATCGATGAAAAAAAGTCTTTTTTCGAGTAATGGATAGTACAAAAAAAACACAAGCTTTCGCATTTATTTTAGAAAGTATAATAACAAAGGTAGGTAGTGTAGGTACGTATATTATTATGTATAGGCAGTAGATTGATACTTTTATTATGAGTTAAATAATTACCAATAAAAAAATCCGATTTCATAAAAAATACAGAACTGGACTACATAGAAAGCACCAGCTTTCAAATAAAAAAAGAATCATCAAAATCGGTTCACTCAAACGAAAGTTCTGAGGTAACAAACATAAAAAAAACAGTTGAATTGAGAACCTCCTTCTTTTTGGAAGTCGGTAAAAAATGCATATGAACGCACCGAGTGAGCGACATTGCGTGACGAACGATTTCTTCACTCTAATAACTGATATCTTATCGATGTGAATTAACCTTTCTTTTCTCGGCTTTACCAAAATTGCAAAATCTTTGCTTTAGATTTACAGAACACGCTAAGTTACGCTCACGTTAAAATCAGTTTACGCATTCCCACGACATTGCGGCTTCAGCGTGTTTCAGTCTATCCGTAAATAAACAACTGATAATCTTATCTGTGTTATCTGCTAAATGCTGCAAGTTTGCAGGTTGGAGGAGGCTAGGGGGGAAGGGGGGAAGGTTCCGTTACTCGCGTCGTTGGTCGCAGCCGTCGCCGGTCGCAAGCACAGCTGATTTCACATGTGATCAACTCCGGTACCGCGCGGTCGTCTGTGCTCTGCTTTTCATAAAATGCCGGTAACTTGATTCGCTTATCGGACGTTAAATTAACACGCCAGTTCCAATAAAAAGTGATTGTGAAGTTGTTTCCTCATCGGACATTTAGCCAGCCAGTGGATACTGAAGGCGGTTCTTCGTGAATTTATATTATTGGTGGGTAAGTTTTTTTTTCTATCCATACTTATTGTTTATTTTATTTGTTGTTAGGTATGTACTTATCATTTTTTACACTACCGTGTACATCTTATTTTACTTTTGGATTAATCTAATCAAATAATACAAAATAATTATAATCGCCTTACATTCCTTATTCTAGATTAGATATAGGATTATAATTGTTTGTAGTTTTTTTGTCTTAGAAAAGCTACGGGAAACTATTTGCATATAAGTTCCTTTATTTAGGTGTGTTGTGTATTTTAAGTTTTTATCGTATAATATCTATATTGACTTTATTGACGGCATAGGTATTTCATGAATATAAATTAACCCAGTTTTACCCGAGTAGTTATTCAAAATTTTCCGTGATATAAAGTATCCGATGTCACTTCTTCCCTCTATATCTCTGCAAAAACGACGTTGATTCGTTGCTTTGTTGCTTCTTGAGAGGACAAACAAACACACTTTCGCGTTATAAAATTATGTTATAATAATTAGTATGATAGGTTTCCGTCATAGGTAACCTTGAATTAAAAGTACCGCCGTTAATTAAGAGATAAATGTATCGTGTCGAACACACGCGGTGTATTGCGTAAACATATAATAATTACCGTTATGCAGTGCATCAGCGTGCATCATTAGGGATGACTCTAACGAAACGTATTAATTATAAGTAGGCAAGTTTTAGTAGGTAATATAAAAAATATTCAACCTAAATAACAAGTCCTACTTTTTTAAGTCGGTTCTAATAGCCTGAAAGAATACAACTTATTCTTATTCTTATCATCTGCTCATCCATATGAGATGACGATCATGAGACGCAAATACTTGAACAGCATTAGAAAATATATGAAAAACTTTATGTGCCTATAAAATTTGAGGGTTGCCCTCGATTTCCCTGAGATCTCATCATCAGATCCTGACTTGCGTGACAATGGGACCAAATTGGAAGTATATATTATACTACCGAACAAAAAAAAACGGTCAACAGTTGCCGATCGGTGAACATACATAAAAAAAATTATTAACAGTGGAATGAAGCTTGAGCTCCGGCTTTTTTGAAGTCAGTAATTATGTTTTTCTACTACGCTGACATAATAACCAATTTGACAAGAACATTTGTGCAGGAACGAGGTAATTTAATTTTACAGGTCCCTGCACTAGGCGAGGCACCTGTGACACAGAGTTGCAAATCCTTGTTAATTTTTTTTTTAACCGACTTCCAAAAAGGAGGAGGTACTCAATTCGACTGTTTTTGTATATATTTTTATGTGTTACCTCATAACTTTCTTCGACTGGGTGAACCGATTTTGAGAAATCTTTTTTTATTTGAAAGCTGATGCTTGTGTGGTGCCATTTCAATTTAGGCCAGTTCTGAAATTTTTATGGTGTCGGTTTTTTATATTGATAATTATTGGTAATAAAGCTTGCGTTTGACCTTTACTCCACTATACATCCGCGGATATGTTAGCGGTATGGGTTTTTCGCCCTAGCGTTAGGCAAATAGATCCAATAAAATACCGCATTTGTATTTCCTGTTTGTAGTAAAATTACTTACCTATAAGTACCCCTTTTTAATTTGATTATTCCTCTAGGAACTGTACAATTTCTCCAAAATAAAAAGTATCGGCACTCTCCGGCCCTTTATGCTCGTACCGATATGTTACTGCGTGAAAGAGCGACAAACACACTTTTGCATTTAAAATGTTACTATGACCCCAATATGAAGTTATCAACCATGTAGCCTAATATTAATTTAGTACTTTACTTTACCTTAGTTTCTGTAATTTTACCTATTATTATTATTTATTTATCTGGATGTTGTCAACCCTAACAGCAAAAATTATTACGGTCGATCTTGCATCGCATCGCATTCGGATCGCAGATCGCTGACTCGCACGATTCGATTCAATCGAGCGATCGTGTTATATTTTTTTTACATTATTGAGAGCACCGCCATACATAGTGCTCGCATTTTATTGTTCTGGTATTTTCACATGATTTCCTGCACACCCACGGTTTTGTTCGGTACTTGTGCAATTGTACCGGAAAATTGCAATAGGAAACTACGTTTTATGTGACCCTAAATCGAATTAATGTTTTGTTTTGTACTGTACTTGTGTCTATAAAAGCGATAGAACGCTTATCTATCTTCCAAAGACAGATACACTGAGTTATATTGTACTGTAATATAACCTCATTGGACAGATACGAGTTTCTATTATTTTTTTTACTCGAAAACAGGCTTTCATTATTACGGTTTTCTTAATTTTGTTGAGAAGTTCATTACGTCGAATAGTTTACATATACTCAGAGATAGGGTAAAAAAATATTATTTTATTGATAATTCTGTTAAAATTGTATTTACGCTTATAAATACTGTTTACTGTTAATATCATATTAATATCACACAAAGCTTATGATGAATATATTAAAAAAGTTGGTTGTCACTGGACTCCCGGCACATGAGAAATATGTTTTTTTAACGCGTATAAGTCCGCGTTTGAGCACCAACTCGCCTGTTGGTAAGCGACGATGTGGTTGAAGATTAAGCACGCAGACTTAGAAGATACCTATTCACTCTCGCCTTGAAAAGGCCCAAATTATATCTCTCAGGAAACAAGGAAGCCGGCAGGTTGTTCCAATCCTTAGCCGTACGGATAAGATAGGCATATAGATGTCGGCATAAAATAGCGTCATATCGTTTGCCGCCACGGCATATGAGTCGGTATTACTGCTAAGGCGCTTCAATATAGATGTTTCACATCAAATAATAAAAAAGAACCTCCCTCCCTTCTCATGTCGGTAAAAAATATTATGATGCATTTTTTTTTTTATTCCTTATTATTTGACAGACAAAAATAGTAAGCTTTCATAAACTCATTCATTTTAACATTGGCAATTCAGAGAAGAATTTCTCGTATTATAATTTACAGCTGAGGTCATTTACTAATATGGTTATGATGCTTTTAAATCACCCGCATGACTTTCTTCAACTTTCATCGCCGAAATAAAGTAAAAGAGGCACGTAATTACGACAATAGTAAATAAATGTAGTGCTTACGTGTGCTGCGTATATTTACATAAAATTTTGTCAATTTGCTCGGCACAATCGCTGTGAAATACATTAGAGATGGTCCACGGCCCTCGAGAAAAGTTTAGACTAGCAAGAACTTCTCGCAACGTATTGCACGTAAGCTACTTACCAAATTACAAAAAAATACTTCAAGTTTTTTCTATCTACAACGATGCGTCCCTCTCATTTTCTTTAAATGATTTACAGTGCAATACAATACAATGTTCTGGTAGTTATTAAATCTTATTTTTATATTGTGCTCACATAATATAATTGATGTGAAATGACAGAACTGATGACGATGATAAGTTCCACGCTCTTTTCAGTCACGGTGACGGCGTCTGCTTTGAACAAATATGACCTACCAATGAATATAACATATATATAATACTAGCTAATGCCCGCGACTTCGTACGCGTAGCGCTAAGTAATTAGTGGGTGGACGATTAGACTGACATATCCAAATATAAATGTTACACTAACGAACACGAACGGAACTTTAAATAGGCACAAATCCATTGGATTATTTATACTGAATATTTTATAGATAATACCTACACATATAACATGATTGTAGATTTATTGCTCTCCATTTTAATGCGGATTGTCAAACTATCGTCATAGTATGATTTTAGTCTAGTTTTAATCTGACTCGATACAGGTATCCCGACATGTCCATAGTTTCAAATATATTTCAAGCAAATAATATATTACTTTCACTGGTTAAATACGTTGGAAGTGTGGAGCCATGGAGCCAATAAGGAAAAAAAAATAGTATAAGTCAAGTGAAATGTCATGCATGACAAACGTTATTATTGAATTATTAGTAAATAGTAAGTAGGAAGCATGGAGCGGTATCTATAATTAATCGCTGTTATTTAACATTACTCCGCGTAAAGACTGCCAATATATGATGTCTAAATAATTTTTGCCCGCCTTCTGCGCCTCGACCCTTCCAACAACTAAACAGCTTTCGTTCACCACCATAACATCCAAAATAGCTGCTAATCATAGATCAGTAACAGATAAGATGCCGCGAGTTCACCTACTTTGCGTGTCTGTTATTGGTCTTAAGTTTGATCCTGGCAAAAAAATGTATTCATTTTAATCTCCGTCGACTTGGTATATTAGCACGTCATAAGTCAATACAAAAATAAACGTACTTTAAATTACGCCATAATAAACTGTAAAACCTCTTCAAAAGCAGTTGGCTGTCCTGAAAATAACAAACACAAAAAAAACTATTTGGTGCAGTCTATCGGAAGTTATGCGGGTACATACATTTCGACGATTCGTTTTTATTTCATCATCATCATCAGCCAGAAGACGTCCACTGCTGAACATAGGCCTCCCCCTTTAACCTCCACACTGAACGACATCCTGCCATCTGCATCCACTGGATGCCCGTGACTCTCACAATGTCGTCGGTCCATCTAGTGGGAGGCCTACCTACGCTGCGTCTTCCGGTTCGCGGTCTCCACTCAAGAACCTTACCTACTTCCCCATCGGTTAACAGTTCTTCGAGCGATGTGGCCTGCCCATTGCCACTTCAACTTGCAGATTTTAATAGCTATGTCGGTGACTCTGGTTCTTTGGCGAATATCTATATTTTTATTTACATATAGATTATATGGCAACAGCCGCTTCAGTCTTCCTACCTACCATGTCTGCGAGTAGAAGTCTGTCATTACGACAACATTACTATAAAATAAGCTAGATGGCGTTATAAATAATTATAAAAAAAAATTTTTTTTTACTATTTATTATCATAAATTAATATAGCCTATGTTTTAATCAGGTATTTTATAAGCATATTCATGGAAACTGCTTTGAAATCCTTCTAGTAGTTTAAAAGATGTGCGCGGACAAACAAACAAACTGACAGCCGTCAGATTTGTAGTTCAATAGTTTGAAAATAGATTGCGTACTAAAACGATGTTTTGCGAATTTTTTTTAAATTTGCTTAAACTTTACGAATAATATTATTAAAAACGTAATAAGGTATTCAATAATTCCTAAAATAATGAGTGTAAATGGATCGTAGTTTCACAAATATGAAAAGTGCGTCTATTATAGGTAAATACGACACTTTACCTGAATCACGCAAACGGGATTTTTTTGCAAGTTAAACCGATATCCGGTATTGCTTCTACTTAGTTAGAAGTCATGTGTGAAGGTATTTGATCTACACATTTATAATATGGTAGGGATACTACAACGCATTACATACTTACACTCTAGGAAAGGTGGGGAGAGTTTGCAGATTGAATATACTATAGATGATAATCCTGCTACTCCTATAAACAAAACAGCAATTATTTACAAAATAAAAATACCCCAAATCTACTTTTTCAGTTAATCTATCAAGTATCAAATTTCACTTATTTCATAGAAATAATAATTTGTTAATTATACTTTTGACGTTGTCTAATTAAAACGGTGTTGACACCTTGATTAACTTTTTTGCGGTACGTAATAAATTACCAGTAGAAATCACCTTATGCAGGTTTTTTCCAAGTCTAAAGTTCCCTTTAGCGGATGGCGAGACTCTTCCGGATCTAATTGTGAAATGGCGATGTCGTTTGACTGTTCTTTCACTACTTCTATGGGGTAGGCTGCCTTTGTTTCACGTTTAGCCGCTTACAAACTTGAACGAGAGTTCAATGGCACTTAAATGGCAAAAGTGTTTAACATATTGAACCTCAGCTGCGAGTATTTGGTCTTCGTCTTGAAATGCAAAGGCCATGAATGTTTGGTTTTATGACGACTGTTTATGCCGTATAAATGTTAAATAAGTTTTAGAATATACCAAAGAAGCATCTTGTTAAAAGAAATTATAATTTATTAGTTATTGCGCTGTATACGATCTGACATTTTTCAAATTTGGTTTCATCAAGTCATCAAGAAGACTTTTGCATCCCACACACTGCTTAGAATCTTCTACATAAAACAGACGTAAAGTCCATAACTATATACTTATCTATTCATATGCAATTCATGCATATACCTATGTATGTAAGGTTACACGGAACGTTCACACTTAGCCGAAAGGACGTCATTCTACCTTATCAATTATAGTATATATTATATTAAGTCTTTGAATTTAGGATAAAGTAAAAATAATAATAATTAAATCAACTTTTTCATAATTTAACTAAAATTCATTAAGGGCAAAATAACCTAATTTTTATTAATTAAAAAAATATCTAGTCTATACAATTAGGTACTTACTTAACACATGTATTCAACGCTTCATTTCCTACAATCTTAGTTAGATATCTACCTAGGTATCTGTAAGAATGTAGGAAAATAACCGTCATTTAGGTAAACTACAGATCAGTTAATATTTTAGTGTAGTATTGGCTACAATCTTACGATCAAAAATCTAGTAAGTTAAACTGATTAGAATTTACTGTTTTCGTATAGGTTTTTACTATTATGGCAACTGTCACTTATTCTTTCAGCAAACGGACTTCACATTCGTGGTATAACGTAACACTGTTATTGAAATTAAAACGGTGATTAGAAAATGCGTCTTTAAATGCAGTGTTTGTTGCAGTCGAGTATTAATTCGAGCATCGGCCGGCTGCTGGTGATCCGATACGTCACGGCACTTGTCAATCGGAGCGGATGGATGCGACCATCGCACGATACCGACCTCGTTCTAGAGATTTCACCGCGGGCCGTAGATTTGTGCAACGCAATTCGGAGAATTGATGCCACTCCGACTGTGGTCAACGAGATTATGCATATCGGCTGTAAGATACCATCGCAAACGTCCCGTTACTTTGTATTGCTTACGCTGCGTGCAGAATTTCTGATCCAGATTAGTAAATTTATATAAGCGTGCAAGTGTCAGAAGATCAAACTCCAGCACTTAACCCGTGCAAGAGAGTAGGACAATGGGGTGGTTACCACCCCTCCCATCTTCAGCTTATTTAATTTTTGTCCACTGGACGTGGATTAAACAACGCCACTTGGCTCGATACTTTACTTTGATTCTGATTGGCAGTCTTCACTCTCGAGTCCGTCTACTGTAACTATTATGTACTTCTACAGATATGGCCAGCCCAGTGCCCTTCAGCTTGCTGACCCTTAGAGCTATGTCCGTTACTTTAGTAATGTTACCTAGTGTTTAACTCCTTAAACTACAATAAGTTAACTGTTTACCAACATACATGTATGTAAATAATAGATTAAGATCAGTAGATAAACGATTGAATGACTTTAGTTTATCTCGCATAATTTAATTTCTGATTATATCATTCAAAGAAAGTCTGAACATAACTTGCTCAATAACTCTCTGAGCGGCTTTAAATCGATGAACTCACTTAACTGTGTCTACGTTTCGGCTCCGTAGGCTACAGGTGGGATGCACTGATAGAAGACTTTTGTGTTCAGGCACTGTGGAATGGACGACGACAAGACATGTAGAAACTTACGAAATGCTGCCAAGCCCATCCGAATCCTTTTGTCAACTTTCCTCTCAAAGTTGCCACTTAATTGCAACATTTGCCCTAGATATTTGTACAGATACCGGCAAATATCTTGATAATCGTAACTTTCTCCGGAGGTCAAGACTACATTATGAAAAATATGTAGAGCAATACACATTCGTATTGGTAAGTAGTTAGTTCACTGAGTCTAAATTCACTGTGCGATCCATACTGCAGCCTTGTAGATACGCGGCAATACAAAACAATTTTTTGAATGCCAGAAATGAGTTAATTAGGTGTATGTAACTAAGTATTGTATTTTCAAGGATATATTAACATTAATGCCTTTGTTCTAGTTGATAATAAACTGCACAAAAAGTAACAAGTAGTCTGAATACTTGCACAAAGATATTACTTGTACTGGTTACTTCGTGACTAATGCTTTTTGTTTTGATCTATAAACATCATTCATTCAAAGACGATCAATGTGAGTTTGTGCTACTCAATTTGAATGTCACTATTCCTAATCGTTATGATACTAAAGGAAAAGACGGTCTGTTCCGTCTATTTCCCCTAAAGCGAATGGTTTAATGGCTTAGGGGAAAGAGACTAGGGAAATAGGGCCTAGAGGAAAATTTATATAATTATCTCATTAAAATACATTAAAGTTATATTTTTTTTTATATAAGTTAACAACACACGTTACATACGATTGCTAATTATTTCGATACATATCATACCAATAAAATTTATGCTGCAAACATTGATACGTGACCAACATTGATTCATTGGCTGCAAAACATTTTCTCAGTATTTGACACTGCAATGAAGAAACTGGGTTGTCGCGGGCGACGTAATTGCTAGCAAGAAGACAAGTCTATACATTTAGTTTTTTTTATAACATTAGGTAGTTACTACACAATTTGGTACAGGTACTTAGAAACTAAAAATCCAATTACGTCAGCATCACCAGGCAGCATTGAAAATGTACACATAATACACAGATGTTAAAATAAAATAGCTAATTGAGTAAGTATTACTTATTTACTTAAATCAAAATTATGTAATTGTCTAAACTAAATACATTATGTGTTATGTGTTGCATTATTAAGTTGATTGAAATGAAGTATGTCAAAATATTCGATTAGTGCTGGGACAATTCGGACCAAATCGAGAATAATGTGTCTTTATTTATCGACTGGAAGTGTCTTGCACGAATAATATTTTTAAACCAATCGATATTTCTGTTGTAGTACTATTATGATGAGACTTTATGATAATAAAATAAAACAGAAAAAGCAAGTAATTTTTTTTGTAATATAAATAAATCTATTGTTTAATCTAATGGTGTACATTCCAAATCAGTGTCATCATCATCATCAGCGTTAGAGTCACTTGAGAAATCCTGCAGATTAATAATAAATGCTATTCAATCAATAGTCAGTCTAGTATGCTATTCTAGTAGTCAGTCTTTGGATAAAGATGCTTCGTTCCGTAAAATTTACTAAGACAGTTGCTAGTAATTCGATATTATTATACTATATACAAAAGAAATATAGGTTTACAAAAAAATTGTACATTATCTGTACGAGTTTTGTATTTCGATAGTACGCAGAGGAAATTCTGAAAAAACAAAAAAAAAACTATTTAATTCACACAGCAAAATAAAACGATCGATTTTACGTTTATCGATTTACCACGTCCATAATTTTTTTGTCAAGTTGACGTAACTTTGTTATGACAGAATGGAAAAACATGGCTATTTTATTGTGATAATCCACACTAAATGCAGTTCCGTTTTAAAATTCAAATATACTTTTACTATTTATATGTACAGCACTTGTAGTTCTTAATAGTTTAAGACGCAGAAAACCAGTGATCTTTGTGTTACAAGTAAATGCAATTCGCCAGACGTTATTACAAAGACATGCCCTGAAATGTCGTCAGCTGTCGTTTCAATCAAGCTACATTTAAAGGACTATAGGCTGCAAATTAGTTATTTGACGCGAGGGCCTGGTATTAAATCTATTGTAACCGAATGATTCTAAGAATCTGAAGTAATGCGTCTTCTATTGTATTCTCTTTGGTGATGCGAATAAATTTTGCAGTCAAGTGTAACACATATTTTTTCATCTCATCTGAAAGAACCTCCTTGAATCAAACTATTTGAGGTGCTATTCAAAGAGGTTTGCATGTAAATGTGAAGGTTAGACAATAGTTCGTCACGTTTGAATATCGAACTTACTTTGTGCGCTAGCAGATAAAAACGAATGCTGCGCGCAGATTTTATACGGCCTTTCCAAGGTGCTCGTAAGACGAAAAAAATAATTTCTTTAGGTACGAATGTCTAAGCTCAAATTGGTAAAGTTTTCATTACTTGCACTCAGGTTTATCTACTGGAATTTATCTGTGTTGAACTTGGAGAATGAGACGTCGTTTTGCAATTGAAACGATCAATTTACAATTAACTTTTAACTGTACGGGCAGCAGACTTAGGCAAGTACAGACAGTTTGACAATTCGAGAGCAGGCGACAGACAGACAAGCTTGATGAGAAAATGAATCGACTTAGTTCTTTGTACTGAGAACGTTTTACGACTGTCGTTCTAATTTTAAAACTGTCTACATAAACGTCTTCTATGTTATAAAGGTAACGTGATCCAAATATCATAAATATCAACAACAAAATTATACTCCAAATATCTTCAATTTTGCTTAATTTTGGTACAAATCAGCTAGTTCTTTTTTCATTGGTACAAATACGTACAAAACGAATCTGTTGTAATCACAATAATATTATGAATTCAAAAGTATGTTTATGAGTGTTAAAGTTTGTTCCTACTCAGCTCCATTTAACGGCTGAATGGATGAAATGTAGTATAGAGGCGACCCGGGATGAATAGTCACATAAAGATGAAATTTGGTATAGAAGAAGCTTAGTCCCTGAACTAACACAGGCTATTTTTTATCCAGAAAAATTTCAATGATTCCTTTAGGATAGCTGGTGAAACCGCGGTGAGCTCCTAGTAGTATTTTTTTTAAATTATATCATATTATAAAATACTAAGAATAAGAATAATTTATTGAGCATCCACAAACATCATTTAATCACCGTATAAAGCATGCAACTAAATGTCCTAAAAATACTACTACTAAACTAAAAATAACTAACAATAGTAACTACTACTAAACTAAGTACTAATACTACACTACTACTACTAATACTTCTAAGTACAAATTTTAGTAGTATAGTTTTAAAAATTACATATATCATATTATAAAATATTGTATACTTAGATACATTTTATTGGCCTATATAGCACCGTTGTCATACATTGGATCGAGGTAGTTCACATACACACGAGTGTGTTGTCAAAACATATACAGGGTTACGCATATACTCTGTGCTAAGCCGAAAGGAGGTCATCATTATGAACAACTGTTACTGTGGGAACAACCATGAAATCGCGAAAAATATAATTTGTTGTTCCATATCATTTTATCGAGTGTCAATGACAGTTTTTTATGGAACGGCATTTTTTTGCGATTTCAGCGTTGGACTTATAGTAAAAGTAGTTCATAATGATGAGTACAATGCCCTCCTTTCGGCTTAGTACAGGGTATATGCGTAACCCTGTATAGGTGTGATAACATCTGGTGGTTATTACACAACGTTGGCGTGCCCATTATTCCGATGGTAATCATTTTGATGTCCAAACCAAATATGACCATCAGTGGAGATTCGTTAGATGAAAACCCGGTGACATTTTGAGTCATTATGCTGAAGGTACACTTTTACTAACATGGTATTTAATGTGTACATAATTTGAAGAACCCACTTCGACGATAATTTGACTTTAAGGTTTCAACCTTTGCTAAAGTAATTGGTCGCCAATTTTGGGCTTTTCTAATTATCTTGTATGTGTATACAATTCAAATTGGTTTGATTACGTTTCATTACTAAAAAGAAATTAATGCACAGCGTTCACAGTTAGAAAATATGAAGTATATTTATTTAACGTATATATCCACGCAATGTTTGAGAAAAGGACTGTGCAAGAGTCAGCAGATAATTTTGCCAACTCATGTCGTGTGCCAGTGTTAAGTATTTATACAGGGTGTAAGTGTAACAGAAAAGTGTAATAATATTTAGGGTGTTGATGCCATCAAAATGAACAATTTGTAGAACACAAGTTAGTTAAATTCGAAGAAGAAAAAATCGTGTCTTCTAACAGATACAATATGACCCGATCAAGTGATCCATTTAGTATACGGGTAACATTTTTTTAAAATCAAAAGCATACTTTTTTTCTACAAGTTGTTCACATTGATGGATAGAATATTATTACACCTTTCTGTTATATGTTGCAAAACAATATATTATTATCGTCAAAAGGCACCAATAAAAATCAAACATAATAAGTCACGTTCAAGTCATGCCTCATAGAAATGGTTGCGATTTTTCTAGAGACTAGAGTTTTGGGAAAAACGCGAAAAGACACGTTTCACTCATCCTATCACTTGCCCACCTTCGAGCACGTTCAACTTGATGAATAATAATCAACCATTATTACACATTAGAAAACACTCAAGCTTAGGATAACAATAATAATATTATATTCTTATTTTTTGAGATGAGACATGTTAAGGCAGGTGCCGTTTCTCATCCTATCGACAAGTTGTTTACCTCAATAGCCCAGACGTTTTTTTAATTCTATTATACTGTTCATAATCCACTTTATACACATTCCATAATTTTATTGTATTTTTATATTCAAAAGGGCCTCTTGGTGTTGGCTTCGGCTCCACCAATGCCCACCAAATGTCCGGGCTAGACCCGTGAAGAGAAATAAATATATATTATGTACATGTTTTTTTTATGTTGGTGCCAAAAACTCCTTTTTCTCTCTCTCTGATAGTTTGATGCCTCTGGCAGATACTCTGGCCGTAGTTTTCATGACTAAACGGAACTCGATGAATTTAACAAGGATGTTGGGTATTTTTTATCAAAATAATAGGTCGGGGAAAAAGTGTTTTCGTATTTTGTATGTATAAAGTTGTAGTAAAAATCTTATCCGTTGTACTGTTTGTATCTGGCTGGTTTTGATACCATTAAATGACATTTTAAAAAAGGAATACAAAACGTAAAAAGCAATTTTCCGCCATTTTTCAATTGTTTTTTTGTTCGATAAAATGAGTGAATCTAACGAACAAATTCGATATATTGTGAAATTTTATAACAAAAAAGGGAAAAATGCGACACAAGCCGCGAATAAAATTTGTGACGTTTATGGACCTAATGCAGTGTCATCAAGAGTAGCACAATGTTGGTTCAAGCGTTTTCAGTCCGGGAATTTTGATGTCAAAGATGCAGCTCGCTCTGGTCGCCCTGTTACGGATAAAGTCGATGCCATTTCTGAAAAAGTGGACCAAGATCGGCATATTAGTAGTTACGACGTAGCTGAAGAACTGGGGATTGACCACAAAACAGTTTTGACCCATTTGAAAAAAACTGGGTATACAAAAAACTCGATATTTGGGTGCCACACGAGCTCACTGAAAGAAACCAAATGAATCGTGTACTCATTTGCGATTCTCTATTGAAACGTAACGAAACCGAACCGTTTTTGAAAAGATTGATCACTGGTGATGAAAAATGGATCACCTACGACAAGAATGTGCGCAAAAGATCATGGTCAAAGGGCAGTGAAGCACCACAGACTGTAGCGAAACCCGGATTAACACGTAATAAGGTGATGTTGTGTGTATGGTGGGATTGGCAGGGCATCGTTCATTATGAGCTTTTACCGCCGGGCAAAACCATCGATTCGGATCTCTACTGCCAACAGCAGATGAGACTCAAACAAGAAATTGAGAAAAAACGGCCGGAATTGATCAACAGAAAGAGTGTGGTCTTTCATCATGATAACGCCAGACCGCACACATCTTTGGCCACTCAGCAAAAATTTAGAGAGCTTGGTTGGGAAGTGTTAATGCATCCACCATATAGCCCAGACCTTGCACCCTCAGATTTCCACCTGTTTCGATCTCTTCAGAATTCTTTGGGTAGTGTTAGATTAACATCAAGAGAGGACTGTCAAAACTACTTGTTGCATTTTTTTGATCAGAAGTCCCAAAAATTCTACAGCAACGGGATCATGTCACTACCTACAAGATGGCAACAAGTTATCGAACAAAATGGCACATATATATTATAATTAAATGTAATTAAACTTGAAAAAATATGTCTTGAATTTGTTTAAAAAATACGAAGAAACTTTTTCCCCGACCTTATATATACCGCATTTTAGCGTTATAAAAATACACTTGTATTTAATAGAAAAATAGAAAACCATGGAACATCTAGTATATAAACTTATAGAACACATTAGCTGATATTATGTGCCCTATTTTCTGGTACTCGTTTCATGCAAAAAGGTGCACAATCAAAACGATTACGACCTATGCACATTAAGGGAACTTAGTCATTAAAAAGCTATTAGTTTTATAATATAAGTAGGTACAGCATATTTTAATATATACATTTCTAGATCTAGCCCTAGTTCTGCTTGTTAATCCCCGTATTTAACGATTTAGCCCCTAGCCCCAAATTTATCAATAGCCTAATGTTATCATTTGTCAAAACAAAACCTTAGTCAAACTAGGATAGAGCAAATACGAGTAGCTTGTTAATTTTGCGATTAATCAATACATTTTATATTCAAAACTCTGTATATTATTTAGGATAGTATAGTAAGCAGTAGGTAGACAATTATATAATTGCGTAAGTACTTGCACATCCTGATTTTAATGATTTATAGCACCTCACCATTATTTTTCAACATTCACCAATTTTTCTTGCATTATTTAATATCACGTGTATCAGGTAAAAAATATAGAACAAACTCTACCTAACGGTAGTTTGCGCGTATATCTATGGAGTTGTTCGTATAACTTTCCGATTGCGTGGTATATCTACTTGTACTAATTTAGTATAAGGAAAGGCATGTATTTTAATAAGATATGAATATATCTAACCATAATTAATTTCTAAAGTTCGTTATAGTTCGTATTGGCCCAAAAGTTAACAAACAGGAAGTTTGGTAACTTTTGGGCCAATCTGCAAAAATATTTCAAGTAGATATGAAAGCCTATTCGTAGGTACATAAAAATAATTGGTCAAAAGCGAAACACGCATAATATATTGTAAGGTTTCGTAGCCACAGCCATCATATAGCTGTGATCACGAAAGAAAAAGCGATTATTCCAATTTTACAAGTACTAGATTCACTCGTAAAATACATAATTATGTTTTTTATACTTTTAAAATTGAACTGATCTATAATGATACTGTAATTGGGAAAAGTTATGTGTACTTATCTTAATAACTATAGAAGTTAGATGGTTCTACAAAATTAGGACGGACGTAAAGAACGAACTTACAAGGGTTCCTTGTAGTACTACGGAACTCTATTTAGTAGATCCGTATGTACTATGTACGTACCTATCAGTCAGTTCATATATAAACATATAAGAATATCATGTAATAATATTACAATCGAAACTGACGTG
Source organism: Agriopis leucophaearia (assembly GCA_949125355.1). NCBI lineage: Eukaryota > Metazoa > Arthropoda > Insecta > Lepidoptera > Geometridae > Agriopis > Agriopis leucophaearia. The sequence continues at coordinate 9,128,754 of OX421262.1, forward strand.
GTTTACACAAGTTTGTTTATATTAAACGGAAATTACTCACTAATGACGTAAGATAAAGACGGTTACACAAAATATTATTAATTTACCGGTATTTGCAATAAAATCCACTGAATCACCTTTTACTTCATCTTGCCCTTGCCCTTTGACACTGAGTTGCTTTTTACAAAAATACGCTCTAATCGTGGTGCCTTCGATTCAACGTGACAAGGTGACACGGGATTAGCCTTGCTCGTGACATTGGCAGTCTTCGAGGTCGTCACGTGAAGATTCGATGAACCGGCTTATTGGGAAGCCGCACCAGTGCGATCACACCGTTGACGTCCAAAGAGATTCGATCCAAAGTTGGTAGGTAAGTCTTGAGTTTCATTTCATTTGGAAGTAACGATTACGTTTTGTTTTCACTGAACTGCCGAAAAAATTATGTTTTTTTCAGGCTTTCAAGTTTTAGCTAGTCAAAGTCAAGCCAAGTGAATCACAGTCAAACCATGTCTTGCCCGAATACAACGATAAAGACTGTACTAGACTAGAACTTTTTATGTATATTTTATATATATAGTTTTCGAAACAAAACAAATAAACACGATTCCCCAGAAAATAAAATAAAAATGGTTCAAAACTAATGCCCAAAGTATCTGTGTCCAAAGTAGAATAATTTGCGTCATTTAGAATGTATTTGGTAAGATCGTTGGCAAGCAACTTAAGAGATTTCTACTATTAAATGTCGAGAAACGAGTGACAAGAATGTGGAAACTATGCTTTCAACAGATAATAAAATGCATGTATCGTTCCAAAAGTTTCACTATCAGTCTCTCTATGCAAATAAGTAGGTACATAAAATGTTGTTTACATTGATTTATTATTCATTCAGAAAGTAAATAATAATTTACCATTGCATATTTTATGAAAATAAAATTATTATTTCTCGTATAAAATCCATTAATCAATTTGAATGTAAATTCAGTCATGTGCGAAGAATACAAGAATGTAGATACAAAATAGGAGCTAGTTACCATAAAGTACATTCGCAAAGGCGTACCCTCAGATCAGACCAAACATAGGAGATACGCCTTAGCACAATTATCGTTCGTCTTAAATTTTCTTCGTTTTCACTATACCGCTAAACCGCTTTTAACGCAAAAACTATAAGTTCGGCTAACTTATACTAATTGTAAACTTAAATTGTAGCGAAGTCAGATTAGTCTACATGCAAAAAAGGACTAAAAGGTCGTATACTGGGTGAGATCGACCGCCGCCGTGCCACCTTGCCATATCTAACTTGTTTGTCTGATGTGAGGGCGTATACGTATGGCATTTGATCCTGAGTTAAACAAGTCGAAATCGTCGATCCTACTGCTGCTAGATCGATTGGATGTGGTGTTACAACACTGAGTAATTTAAATGCAGTATTGGTTCACATATTTCACTGTGAAATTGCATGCGTTGAAAACACGAGAGAAGATATGAAAGCGACTCTGCGAAACTTTTATTATAGTGGATTAGAATTCAATACTTCATTACTACTTGATTTTAGGTATAAACTAGCTTATCTATGTAGGTACGTACATATCTAATAAATAAAACCGGCCAAGTGCGAGTCGGACTCGCGCACGAAGGGTTCCGTATCATTATCTATAAAAACGGCATATGTTTATTGTATGGGAGCCCCCCATAAATATTTGTTTTATTTTAATTTAATTATTTATTTTTAAAGTGAATATATAACTAAATATTCTGTGAATATTTCAAGCGTCTACTGTTATTGCTGTTATCAATATCGAGCAAAAACGAGCAAAATAATCACGTTTGTTGTATGGGAGCCCCCTTAAATATTTATTTTATTCTGTTTTTAGTATTTGTTGTTATAGCGGCAATAGAAATACATAATCTGTGAAAATTTCAACTGTCTAACTATAAGGTTCATGAGATACAGCCTGGTGACAGACGGACAGACTAACCTACAGACAGACATTGGCATTGTGGTAGGGGTTCGTAATATATTCGTGAAAATTTAAATGCACATTTTATATAACTTGTTACTAAATAAGGTATATGTCGATTGGCAAATTTTCACATAGTAAGGTAAAATAGTAAATTTTCATTTATAAAGCAATTCAAGAACGTTCTTATTAAAAGAATTGATATAGAGTTCAGCATCTAGTTAGATCTCAAGACTTATTGGTGAAACCTAAAGTTATTTCCAATAATCATAACCTATAGATATGGTCGTTTGGCCCATTTTTACATAATTACGTTTTTCTGGGACTAAATTTTCGTGGTACAGATTTCAAATTGGCTTTACTAACCGACTGACAAGGGGTAGATGATGTTATTGTTAAATTAAGGAGAAGTTTCTAGAAGCATCTGCAGAATGCAAGTGTGACTGCCCGTTATTGCCTGCCACGCTCCAATGGCAAGATTATTGAGATTTAATGAAACGGTCGACTGTGTAACCGGGGAAGCGCGCTCTGATGCTCTGTAATGCCCAATACAGAACGGCCAACTTATTTGTACATTTGAATAAAGGAGCCACGAACGTTATTTTGGAACATAACTGATGGTTTTTTAGTTCCATGATTTAGCCAACTCTACATATAAGTTGGTTGGTCTGAAACGCACTAAAATTGTGACTCAAATTGTCTATTGATTGGCTGAATAGGATTATTGCTCGGGCCATTTGTGAACAAGTAATGTTTAAACGCAGGTGTGGCCTATTGAACTGAGTGTGTCATTCAATATCAGATAGTTTGCACTGTGTTGATTATTTCTGCTGGTAACATACTCTATGTACTATATTTGATGATTATATTTTTCTTTTAAAGTGATACGTTTCATGTTTGGCGGGGAATTCAAATTTCAAACAGTTTTTTTGTCCTTGTTGCTAGCCCATGTAATTATTGTGAAATGACACATTATTTGCGAAAATTGTTGGTTGTTTTTTACATTATCATGTACAGTTATTAATCAGTAACTCACCATATTATTTACATTTGTCAATAAACCGATAGAAACAGCAAAAAATTGTTAATTGACAAATGTATGTAATAATGTACATTAGAGATAAATAGCTTTATGTGAGTTTGTAAAGAATAATAATCAATTTTCGCAAACATCATTATCGCTTACAATAATTACCCAACCTAGCTACAAGAACAAAAAAACTGTTTGAAATTTGAATATCCCGCCAAACATGAAACGTATCACATTAAAGTAGGCAAACTAGGACAATTAAAAAAATAATTTCCAAATCGGTTTATAAATGACAGAGTTCTGAGGTAACAAACGTAAAAAAATACGAATTTTGACCCCCAATTTTTTCGTGATTGTTGCTCTATACGTGAGTTCGTCGCTCCATACTTACACGGTACGGTTCTGAGCATAACAATTTTTATCGGGAAAAGCAATAAAAATACCCGTCTACATAATCGCATGCTCTATGATACAGCATAGACCGTGACACTGCGAACCGTTACTAATGAACTAATGATTGATTCACATCGGTACGCTAGTAATAATAACAACCATGTAGGTATGCTTTATATAATATTAACGAAAAACTTTAAAAAAAAACTTTAAAAAATGTAGGGCATAGTTTAAAAAATTAGGGTCCAGACTTCGATATTATTCGGAAATCCATAAATGCTTAGTTGCTGCCAAGGCTTGTATAGTCCTTTCTGAAACATTGCATTGATTTACACGTAAAAGTTTGTACAAATATATTGGAGTAACTTTAAAAATCATAAAACGGAGCCTAGCGCTACCAACTTATGAAAAATACATTTCCAGGTGGCAATGGCTTGTACTATGAGCCTGGAAAACGGAGGAAACATCTGGAATTGCCGTTTCTTACATAACCTCTGTAAAAGGAGTTTTCGAGCCAAAACGTAGCAAAAACATGTCGCATCATTGTATTTTTTCCTAAACTTGGGTAATTACGAGTGTTAATGAGTAATAATGGTGCATTATTATATAATAAGTGTGCGTGAATGTGCTCGAATTTGGGCAAGTGATATAATGAGGTCAAACGTGTATTTTCATGTGTCTCTAAGTGTGCTCAAAAGTGTCTCTAGCACTTTACTGGGGCAATACAACTTATGATAGTAAAATACAGAAGACGAGTCTCTATGGCTTTAGCCTGCTCAGCAATGGGCTAAAACAAAAAAATGGGTAAAATATGACAAAAAACTGGTCAAGTGCGAGTCGAGCTCGCGCACTGAGGTTTCCGTACCACCACAAAATACAATAAGTATCAAATAATAAAACCGACTTCTAAATTGGTAAAATTTGGCGTTTGAATTCGGTGAAAGAAATTATAAGTTCGCCCAAGTAATGAAATTACCAGTTATAACTTAATGAACAGAAATTTGTCATCGACTCACACTTGGTCATTATTTCGTATTTGTTGTTATAATTTAGAGTGTATATGTGTATCATGCTAAGTTTGACGCTTGTACGTATTACCGTTTTTACATTAGAACAATTGCAAAAATACGTTTTTTGTTTGGGGTCTTTTGTTTTAACTTTTTTTCTCTTGGTTAATCCACCGTACCATTATATATTCTGTGAAAATTGCAACTGGCTGTCTATTACGGTTCGAAAGATATAGCCGTAAAAATGTAGGACGGATGGACAGACAGACAGCGTAGGCTCAGTATTAGGATCCTGTTTTTACCCTTTGGGTACGGAACCCTAAAAATGACGTTCGTGCAATGCATGGTTGACGCGTCTGATAGATTCATAGAGCTAAACTATGCACTATCCGTCAGACGCATCGTCGAATCGACTCCACCATGCGATGACTCGATCGAAAATCTGCGATCGTTGGATCTTCGGCGTCGCGTTCACTTTTTCTTTACAACAGCTTTGCGAACTCGACACTGATGAATCTACCTTTAAAAATACTAACATGTTTAGCTATTTCCATTTCATAACCAGGAGTAATTAAAATATGCCCCGCTGTGTTTTTTTCAATATAATAGTTAATTAACCTAGAATGTTATAAAAAAGTGGGTCTGCTATTTTCTATCGCAATACTATAAAACTTTAGTAAACAGTGGACGAAATACGAGTATTAGATACGTAAAATACCTACATACCAAATTCTATACATAGTTTAATTTACTAAATTCAACGTATCGAATAAACGTACTTCGCCCACAGGTTTGCCTAACCTAATTTTAACTGAATACCTTACCACCTAATTTGTAGTACAATGAAATGCATTCCATGGCACAACTGATAAGGTTGCATGCACGTTGGCTGAATGCAACTCATGACTTTAATAATTTTCTTGAGATGATAAGAAAAAAAGAACGAGTATTTGGCACCAACTTGAAGAAATATATCGCCTCATTGTATTCATTTCTTAAACTTGTAAATTTTAGAGTGGTAATGTATAATAATGGTGGAGTATTGTTTATTAAATGTTCGTGAACGTACTCGAGTATAGGAAAGTGATATAATGAGGTGATATATTTTTTTTTAAACATATCTGTTGTTTCCAATACTACGTAGAATCCTCTAGTAAAGTATTCACCACTTCAATTGGGCATTTAATTTAAGTTGACCATGACTAGCTTTGCTTGACTTTGACTGTGAATATGACTTGTTTGATGATATTTCAACTTGAAATTCTTTCAATACTTGACTCTGGCAAATTCAAAAGACGTGCAACGCCAAAACCATCTCATGAGGAAAGAAAAATAAAAAAAAGGAAAGAAAAGCATCAAACGCGAGCAATATAACGTTATTTCATATAATTTTGTTTCTCTTGAAATAAGAATTATCTTTAAAACGGAGTGAGTTTTAGAGTAAGTTTCTTGTACTACGTGATAAAAATAATTTAATACAATATTTTACCACGTAGCAGCTTATTACATTAGTGTCACTTGCCTCCGAGTAACCGTAATAACTTAAATTGACTCCAGCTAAAGCATACAAATTACAGGCATCAATCAATCTTTTGATAACCAACCCCCGGCAAAGTCATGATAAACGCCTATAGATGCAGCCATTAGATTCCCTTGATTACAATAGAAAGCTGCTTTCTCACCGTTGCGGGTAACAATCATTTCAACTTCACGATTATTTTGAAGACTTCCACGGTCGGCTCTTGATGCCATTGTCACGGAATGAAAATAACTCTTTTGTAAAATACTCCGATGAATCGATTGTGATGTTACCGTTGTTATTGAACTGGACATTATTGTAACGTTGTGTAACTCGTTCATTGTTATACGATGAAAATTAAATCGATGATTCATTAAGTGTTTTCACCTACTACTTGTCCTCGTCATCATCATCATGAGCCATAAGACGTCCACTGCTGAACATAACATAGGCCGCTGCGTCTTCCGGTTCGTGGTCTCCACTAAAGAACCTCTCTTCCCCATCGGTTATCGGTTCTTCGAGCGATGTGACCTGCCCATTGCCACTTCAACTTGCAAATTTTAACAGCAATTTTCACTACTTGTCCTACCTACTAATAATTATAAATGCGAAAGTGTGTTGGTTGGTTGTTGGTTAGGTTTACTTTCAATTTAGTACACTATTAAAAGAAAGAACAACAACAGCAACAAAAAACCGGCTAAGCGTGTGTCAGGCTCGTGCACTGAGGGTTCCGTATTACCTATAAAAAGTTGTGCAAAAAGACTATCACCCCCAGATTCCAGTTCCACCCATCCAAGCATCGACCGCGCCCTACGTAAGTAAGCAACGTAGGGCGCGTAAAATGTGGCGTTTGGATTTGGTGAAAGAAATGACAAGGTCGTCCAAGTAATGAATTTACCAGTTATAACTTAGTAATGAACAGAAATTTATCACCGACTCGCACTTGGCCATTATTTATTATTTGTTAGTTTACTTCAGAGTGTGTACCTATTATAATCACGCCAAGTTTGAGGCTTGTACGCATTATCGTTTTTACATGAGAGCAAATAATATTAAAAAAACAAAAATATATTAAAAAAAATTATATATGGAGGGTCCCCAATAACAACTTATAACCCTAAAAACTTTTTTTTAAACTTTTTTATATAATATCTATAATATAACTATGATTGTGCATAGTTTCATGCACTTAAAGAAAAAAGTTAGTTTTAAAGAATTGGGACGGACGGATAGAACAAACTAGTAAGGGTTCCTCGTAGTGCTACGGAACCCTAAAAACGTATCCTCTGCATGGTTTCAATAGTTACATAATGTATTATTTATTTTTATGATCATTCATTTAACTACAAATTGTTTAATTTAATTTATATTAGTAATAAAACTAGCTCCTATGCATAATGCCTGTATAATGAACACTAAAACTATAAGCTAACACCAAATTAGAATTTATATCGAAATATTATGAAACAGAATGGTGCAAAATGGTAGGTATTTTGATTTCCGATAATGCGATACATAGGTTTAGAATTACTGTGTCGATATAACAACACGGAAGTTATATACGAATGACTGTTGAACTGACCGCATTTAGGTATTTTAGATAGGTATGGTTTCGCAACAATTAGGCTCTCTGAATTGGCACATTTGCCTTTTAGATAAATAAAATTGATACGCTGCAATTCAATTGTAAACCCAAATATTGTCTCTACAACATTTTTCTAGCTTTTATTTTAACTTTAATTTTGGAGAGTTTTGGCGCCAACGTGAGTCAACTTGTCGGCTCATTGTATTATTTCTTAAACTTATGTTAATTCTAGTGTTAATTGTAGTAACAAGTTGTGTGTTCAAGTCAAAAGTGAATCGGTTTCTTCTAGGCTTCTAGGCTCGCTTAACATCAGGCGAGGTGACGGCCAAGCGCAAGCATATACAAAAAAAAATGAATTATTATTTACTAGCAGCGAAATCCACCGTTGCTCGGGTAAAAATACAACGCATAAAACTTTCATATATTTCACGTATAAAATAACTTTCTAGAACATTCTAAATTGATTTTAATAGTTTGCACTCATATTAGATTTTCTAGATCATTCCAGATTTTTTTAGAACTTTCTAGAACATTCCAGATCGATAATAACAGTTTTCCACATTTTGGAACTTACTAGATCATTCCAGAAATTTTGTGATCTTTCCAGAAGTTCTCATGAGAAGTTATGAGTTAGAAAAGGATAAAAAAAAAACACATTCTCGCCACTCACAACCACCCACTTCCACCCACCGCGACCAAACTCCCTGACTACCTGGAGACCATGGGGTATTTACCATCCCAACGGGAAGTTGATTGGAGTTGGTGGTGATTAGAGAAAACACTGTCTTCATCTACTTACATTAGCATTTTATGTATATATATATCATTAGATTAATCGTGAACGTTCTCCAGTGCGGACAGGTAAAGAGTTGAAACAAGTATTTTCATTTGATGTTTCCAAAACTCCATAGAAATCTTTAGTAAAGTTTCCACCACTTCACTAGGGCATGACTTGGACTTTCCCTTGACTGACTTCACAAAGTAGCTTTGACTGTGACTTGTTTGACAATATTTAGTAAAACTTGAAATATTTCAATACTTGACTCGGGCGAATGATCAAGACGTGCGACGCCAAAATCATCCCATGAAGAAATATTAAATAACTTTAATATTATTTTATAATTAATTTTTTTGTGGGTTGTATTCTTAAGCTGTTAAAAAAGTCCCGGATATTTATTTATTTACTTTTTTTACGTGTTGTTCCTGCAACTTTCTTTGTCGATATTACCATCGACAAAAGCGTTACATCCATGATATTACAAATGCCAGTATCGAGTATGCAAGAATAAAATATTGCCAGGGATTCGAGACAAAGGTGCACTTTTTCTTTTGTCTTTTTCATTATTACCAGCCAGTCGGCACTTTACAGGCTTGAATGGCTACAGGGTGGTATTGTGCCTGACCGTGGTGGTGTATTACGGCCTCCGTAATGGAGTGAAAGGATTGCAGCTGTAAGGTTTCGCACTACAATATTGAATCAAGCTTAACCCACTGTTTAGATTTGTGAACGAGGTTCATCTAATCTTATTACAATTACATAGGGACCTATTTTGGCAAGCTTCAAATCTAAAAATATCTCGCACAAATAAAACGTAAATGGCATCAATAGGTATTGCCTGCATCCGCAGTTTCATCTGCGTGGACATTTTCTCAGGGACCGTACATTTTTTCGGGATCAAAATTATCTTCTACGGCTTTATAACTTTATCTAAATAAAAAAAACACATCGATCCATTGCAGCTCTGTCGCTGCGTGAAAGAAAAACAAAGCATAACCAAACCAGCAAAAAACACACTTTCGCTTTTAGTATGACAGGTACATGCTGTATTTACAAATAAAAAATAGTACCTTCGAATAAAAATACTACTTAGTTCTTTTTTTCTTATATTTATCAAATCAAGTAAGTAGGTACATGTAAGTAAAAGTGGTACTACAAAAAACTTTTTTCTACAAAACTTGTCCGAAAGCGGGAATCAATCTCGTGGTTATAATTTACCTTTTATCCATGGAACATTAGCAAAATTTTCTTTACGCTTTCGCTACAATTACGACTGTAAAATTGATTACCAACACTATAAAACTAATGTCAGTTCATAGGAATGAGCCACCATCTCGTTTACTGGAGGCAATATATCAAATCGGCTATTATACGGCGTACACGGTTCTATCCGAACAAAAGTGTTGCTCGGTCGCGAGATAGAATAGCCATCATTAGTTGGCACATCATTAGTTTAACATCTCTTTTTACGCGTGTTACGTACACGTACTTATTGTCGTTTCTATCTTACATGAAATATTTTCTAATACATTATGTGTTTTCTCAAACGTGGAATTTAATATGACAATTATTTCAAGAACCTACTTCTTTGGAGGAGGGTCATTGGACTTTTATATGGTCTTGAATTCAAAGTAATTTATTGGCAGCAATTTTTCTTTCTTTAATATCTTGTTATAGAAAAATTTATTAACGCAGCGCGGTGGACTTAGTCGTAACATACTTTTTGTGGCCATAGGGATAAATAAGAAATATTATTTGCTTGGTTCATTCGCATCATCAGCCAGTATACGTCCACTGCAGAACAAAGGTCTCTCTCTTAGAGAGGGGTGTTGCCATAATTCCCACGCTTGGCAGGTGGCTTGGGGATTGCAGTACCTTCACCATTGTACTAATAGAACGCTGCTGTCCATCTTCCGCTGGCTCTGATCGCAGTTTTAGGACTTACCCGGGTCCTGGAGGAGGAACGTCTTGTATAAAAAAAATACGACAAAATGTTTTAAAATAACCTCACAGCGTGGTATGTTTCAAGTTTTTATATCTAAAAGTATAAAAATGCAAAGAGTGCAACAAAAGTGATTTAAGATAATTTACCTTAATTTCATAATACCTATTCAACGATACACACTGAAGAAATATCTTTCCCATTCCACATGCCAGGCACAATTTTTTTTAATACTTTTTATGTTGGTATACTATACAAAACTCTATAATGGTGCGAAGTTAATAGGGAAATTATATACCCTAATAACTATATAATAAAAGTTAGAACGTTCTAAAGGTTTGAGACGGACGGACAGACGGACGTTAAAAACTATAAAAATGACAATAAATAGGCAATGAAAACATTGCAGTAGCGTATGTATAATATAGAATGTTAAAAACAAACAAAGCATTAAATCAGCAAATAGCAGGTTTCAGGCACACATAGTTTGCGACGATTGCATGCTATACGCCAGTGAAAAATACCTAAGTATTAGTTACACAGTTTTTTTTAATCGGCCGAGTAGTAATTTTTTAATTAGTTAATCACAGTTACTACAATTGACAAGTAGTTCGCGCCAGTCTTCGTGATACCAACCAACAGTGAAAGTGTCTGTTCAGGCGCGTCCGTCAGTAGCAGCGAGACCCTTTTTTGCATTAAAACATTTTAATTATTAATCTGCGGCTTAATACTTGTCAGAGGTAATAATTGGTTTTATGCCATTGGACTAGTTCGATGCCCTGAACAGGAAAACTGAATGATGTACGCCAAATGCAAGCATATTTTTCGTTTCAGCACTGTTAAAGAGTTCTAACAAAAACTGGAAAGAACTAATCCTTCATTTGGGAATGGGGTGGTGGTCCAACTTCAATAATCATTGTTCCACTATATCTAAGCCAAAACAAAGCTTACTGCAGAAGCGTGTGGGTTACTTTGCGTTACCAATCTATTATTCAACGCAACTTATTTTTAGTTAGATAATTTTAATAGGTATTAAAATTTAAGAATGTATCGTACCTTAGGCGCAGCGCCTACATTAAATGCGGGTTTTGGACGTGGCTTATAAATTCATTAAATAAAATCTAGGTATTTTTTTTATTTCCACTTCCTTTCCTTTAGTTTTTATTTACGAGTCACTAGTTTTTTTTGTCTTTTTCGTTTTGGGTAATGAACATAATATTTTCTCGTCGGGACCAAAAAAATATTATGTGTTATATGCCATCAAATTATGTCATCAATGCGTCAATGGTAAGTAGCACATCGAGTGGCACGACAGGTCATGCTAAGCCACGCCACGCGAGTGGAAGTTACGTGCTAGTGTCACGTTACTTAGGTGGGCGCAGCGCCTAAGACTTAAGAGTGGGTATTTACTTAGTCCCCCCCTCTAGTCTAGAGATTTTAATGCTTTACTAAGCATTATCCAAACTAACAATTATAATTGATTTCCTCGATAAACTACTAACAATAAATATTTTATATTAGTCGTTACGTTCTTTATCTAGCTGTGCCGTAGATAAGTAATTTAATAATTATCTTATAAATAGACGTTACTATAAGACAGCTAGAAACTTTCACGCTATCGTAAAAAAATAGTAGCTACCTATATACTTCCTATTATGTTATGCTAGAATGATTTAATTATACACAGAATACTTATAAGTTATAATGTCAAAATTGTAGGCAGATAATCTAAAAATAAATATGTATGGATCACGATAATAACTATGTATTATGTATCGAAAGTTGACACCCGTCAAAACTGTCAATCTCACATGTCATATAAAGGGTTTTCCAATAAGAGGTGTTATTTTGAATAGCCCGCTATTTCGGTAGATGTCACTTTTGAAGCTGTCATTTCTTGGCATTTGACAAGTAGAAACTACGCCATTAATAAAAATGGTACGATACACGCTTCAACAACGCATTGAAATTATTAAAATTCACTATAAAAATGGTGAAAATTTGGCAGAGACGGTTCGTAAAACTCGAACATTTTTGGGTCGTCGTGAAGCACCTTGTCGGACCGCAATACAGAAATTGGTGGAAAAATTCGAGCTGTTGGGACAAGTTAGTGATGAGAAGAATAAAACCCGTGCACGTCGCTCAAGAACAGCCGAGAATATTGCTGCTGTAGCCGAAAGTGTTGAAGAAAACCCAGGTTTGTCCATTCCTCGTCGTTCTTTGGAATTAGGTATTCCACAAACGTCATTACACCGTATTTTGCATAAAGATTTGGGTCTTAAGGCTTATAAAGTCCAGTTAACACAAGAACTCAAGCCGGCCGATCATCAACAACGTCGTGACTTTGCTGATTGGGTCGTTGAAATGCATGAAAATGATCCGGAATTCCATCGAAAAATCATCTTCAGTGATGAGGCCCATTTCCACCTCGGTGGCTTCGTCAACAAGCAAAATTGTCGCATCTGGGGCTCAGAAAACCCAAGAGTTATTGTTGAAAAGCCTCTCTATCCTCAACGTGTGACTGTTTGGTGCGGTTTATGGTCCGGCGGAGTCATTGGACCTTACTTTTTCGAAAATGAGGCTGGCGCAACAGTTACGGTGAATGGATTGCGCTATCAAGAGATGATTAACGATTTTTTATGGCCGGAATTGGATGGTATTGATCTGGACAACGTTCACTTTCAACAAGACGGCGCTACGTGCCACACAAGCAACGAAACCATTGATCTTTTAAGGGAAAAGTTTCCGGACCGTGTTATCTCTCGAAGAGGTGATCACAATTGGCCACCGAGATCTTGTGATTTAACACCTTGCGACTTCTTTCTTTGGGGCCACGTGAAGGAGAAGGTCTACGCCAACAGCCCAGTATCGATTCAAGACCTCAAAGATGGAATTCGTGAGGCTATCGAGGACATAGAGCAGCCACTTTGCGATTTAGTTATGGAAAATTTCATGAAAAGGATTTTGTCCTGTAAGCGTGGCCGTGGTGGTCATTTGCCTGATGTTATTTTCCACTATTAACGGCATACCTTCCTCTTTGTAATGAAATAAACATCTGATGATTTATAATAAAAAATGGCATTTTTCTTTGAATATCAAAATAACACCTCTTATTGGAAAACCCTTAAATTTTATTATACCGTTCCGGCACAGCGAGTTAACCAGAACGTACATAAACTTGTGTGCTCATTAACTGAATTAGCTCAATAGCAAATCTGTGTTTGTATAATCACTGTACAAATATTGCCTACTCATGCCACCGTTACGACACCTGCGGGTCGCAAGGTTGACACCAATTTGACAGTGTATAAAAAGTCAATAAAAGAGTGATTATGAGAGCGACGTAATGTTATGTTAAGCTAATGTTATGGAGTGATTTTATGACAGGCGGTTAAAGTTTGGTCTATTTATTAGACTCTGCAAAAATCTCATAGTTATTACCACGTCGCACCTTGATATATTCGAAACGATTAAAGTATTTGCATCAATTTCTCTAAAATTTTATTTATAGAATAGGATTGCCACAGTACATTATGTTGCATTTGTTTTTTAGTTCAAAATGGTTATAAAATCAACCTTCCTCCTCAGTACTACCCACTATTACAAAAAACGTCGCGAAAAAAAAAAAAAAAATGTTGCTTGCTACTTGCTAGAGCTTTAAACCCGTCTTAAAGAATTACCTATTATTTAAAACGATAATTATCGTGATCTTATATTATAGTTAAAACGCAAACTCCAGCAAGATTAGCAAGCGTTTAAAAAGTCGCATAAAATTATGAAGTGTTCGTGAGATACTGGTAATAAAGATACCTATGTGTTTTGTTTTCTACTTTCATTGAACTGTGCTTTGTTAAACCGGTTTGCATTAATATTTATTGAATTTTATTGATAGAGAGATTTATAGAACTATGCTTAAGGCCTTCTGTTGCTTTATCATAATTTTCCATAAATTTATAAGTACTTACCATTGAGTTCCTATTATAAATACAATTTCCATTTTATAACAACATGATGTATTTACGACGTTTATAGCTTTGTGAGATCTTAAAACAATTAGTAGTAAATAGTAGTTAAATTAGTAGTTGATAGTATAATAGAACAAAGTATATATTTCCGTGTGGAATCAATCATAAAACCGTTGCTTTTCTCTGTGAACAAAACGATTAAAAATACAAGTTTTTATGGTTATTGGCGTGGATATAAGATATATTTATATGATTTAAAGGGTTCAGCGAACTGTCTATTACCACACCATAAAATACCGGTGCGCGAATGCGTGTAATGCGCTTACGCATGCAACGACGCATTTCTTTTATCTATTCCATAACTTTCCTTATATGAATCGTAAGGCAACCTTATTTAGTAACCCACGTTAATAAAATTCATCTATTTAAATATGTAATTAATACAGAAACTACTAACTAAGATTTCGTAACGAAACATTTGACATGGTTATTTCTGGGTAAATAAGTAACTTACTCGCTAATTTGGTACTTATTTTTATTTTTGTACATTTCAAATCATATTAGTCGATTGGCACTTGGCACCAATCTACTAAAATTAACTTATAAAAACCATACGAAAAAATGACATCAGTGTAGAGGTTCTCAATTCGACTTTTTTTTTAATTTTTTTTTAATCTTATTTTATTCATGTTAGGATATTGCCGTCACACTACTTGTGAATTTTCCAGTGTCAAGTGTTAAATATTTTGGAGTTTGATGAAATATCGTCAAACAAGACAGTTACAATCAGAGTCAAGCAAAGTAAGTAACAGTTAAGTCAAAGAAATACCCTAGTAAAGTGGTTCTATGGAGCTTTGGAAACAACATGAAAACACGTTTCACTGAGTTATATCACTATATACGAGCATGTCCACGAATACTTAATATAATTATAATAATCCACCATTATTACACATGAACTTGAAAACATACAAGTTTAGGAAAATAATACCACAGAAAAGAAAAGTTGTTCCCATCTCTTTTTATGTGAATAATTTATTGAGAAGACATGTTTTTTTGACGTTGTCGCCAAAACTATATAGATATATTCTTTAAAAGCCATCTAGAAATCCTATCCTTAAGACAGGTGCAAAAAAAAACAAGTGGCCAAAGTATTTTAAACGTAAAATTTTCACCCATTTCCATAAATTTAAATTCCTAATCTATTACTCCATTCTTCGTCATCGTCGTTTTCGACATCATAATATTAATTCCGCTTTCTAATTTCTAAATCGAAAGCCTAATCTAACAATGATGAGAATTTTCCAAATTGTATTCTGTAGATAAGTGTAGGTAGTGTAAGTGTACCTAAGTACAGATACAGATAATTTATTGGTGAACTATATACAATATCACACGTCACATTTGAGGATATACAAAACTAGTAGGTACATAAGTACACTATTATAGATCACAAAACTTAAAAAAGAATATATTTTTTATCACAATACTCTTTGAGAGAGTAAATAGGCCTTCTCGATCAAAAACCGTCTCAACCTATTTTTAAATATACCGTCAGAAGCCGAACAGAAGTAGGTACTTTACATTGTTATTGTTAAAGGCACTAGCCTGAATGTTTTTTTAATAATTGGCTGATTATTGGTTATGTTTTTATTCATACTTATTGTATTTTTTTATGCTAGCTGATTCGTCAAGCTGTCCAAATTTAAAATCCCATCTGAAAAAGTATTTTAGGTTAAAAAAATAAAAAAACAAATCGATCAAGTTATTTTCGAGTTTTTGAGAGACTAACGCACTGCAATAGATTTTTAGGGTTCCGTACCCAAAGGGTACGCTATTACTAAGCCTACCCTTTGTCTGTCTATCGGTCTGTCCTACCTTTTAACGACTGTATCTTTCGAACCGTACCTAATATATACGCATTTGAAATTTTCACAGAATACGTAGTGTTACGGCGGATTAACTAAGAAATAATAATAAAGATAAAAAGTAAAAACTAAAGCGAGGTACGCAAAAGTAATTTTTAAACGTATTGTTGTATTTGCTAGTGTAAAAACAATAAATACATACAGCGTCTAACTTGGCATGATTATATTACAATAGGTAAGTACTCTAAAGTAAAACAACAAATAATAAATACTGACCAAGTGCGAGTCGGTGACAAATTTCTGTTCATCGCCGGCTCTCGTACGATCTTTTAAGAGTGGGCCTAAAGCAAAATCTTCAATCTTTGATTAGATTTTCACAGTAGTAAATCATGTCCAAAATCGAAAAAAAAAATACGTTAGGAAACTTCAATATATAAGTAAAGGTCGACCCTGACGAAAACATGGTAGGATAAAATTTTCTCGATAGAAAACCATCACAAAGTTACCTCTAATTTTCAACATTTTTGGTTTGCATTCTGTTTTGGTACATATTATTGAACAATAAATTATGTAAATATTATCACTCATGTATAACCTAGAGCTGACCCTGGCAATTTTTAAAAATATTGTCTATTCTATAAGCTATGAGAGTAGAAAGCACTTGGCGCTTACAACATTTTTAATCCCCGCAATACGCTGTCTTTCGTCTCGCGTCACACAAGCTTGAGGCATCGGTTTGTTGCACCGATCAGTAACCATCGCTCTGTTGAGACGGGTAGTCCATGTCAGTTCAGACGTCGAGTACGCAAGCTTGGTTCCGCGCGTCGTCGCGCCGCCCGTGTTTGTTATCCTTACATGCGCTGGGTGTGGCGAGATGCGCGGGGGAAATCAGAATTTATCCTGCCATCAGGCCCACTCTTAAGTGAGCATCATCGGGCGCGGGCATAAAAAAATATACCTACTGATAAAAACGTATAGACTTCCAGCAAAATCGCCAGGCCACACATTAAAATTAAATTTATTAGCTAGCCACAAATTTATGAAACGTTAAAATAAAGTTTCTAAATGTTACTAAGGAAAAAAACTTCACATATTATACTAAATAATCTCAAGATCGCGAGATAAATGCAACGACCACGCAGCTTAACACCTGAGATGTTATCGGGTGTAAATATATTTAACATTCCGCCTATTTTTCACGGCTTACTCTGCAATTTGTTACACAGACACGGCAGTACAAACAGTACAATTTTAAAAGTTATAAATGCTTGTTGAACAATACAACGGTTTCGCCACTGTACCTACCAGAAACCCATTTAGGATAGGACTGATAGTAAAGTGGACCATTTTTGACGTACAACGTTGTTACAAGTAATTAATGTACAATGAGGTGGTTATAGCACCGACGGAGCCGAAAGGTTCTTAAATGTAGAGCACAAACTGGTAAGCGCAACGTAGGACGTCCACCCACAAGATGGACAGACGACTTAAAAAGAGATCGCAGGAAAACGCTGGATGTAGGCCGCTTCCAACCGGCCCTTTTGGAAATCAATGGGGGAGGCCTATGTCCAACAGTGGACATCCTATGGCTGAAATGATGATGATGATGAGGTGGTTATACTGAAACAAGAACTGCCGGCTTCCTAGTTTCCTGAGAAATATAATCTGGGCCTTTTCAAGGCCTTCACTCTGGCCAGGTATCTTTTAAGTCTGCATGCTTCCTCTTCGACCACATCCTCGCTTAGCGAGTAAGTCCTCGCGGACTTATTTGCGATAAAAAAGCCATGTCAACGTGAACTGTTAATAAAGTGGATAATAAAATTCGTCATAGGTATGGGTTGGGCGAACGACGACCATAAAACTTGAAAGTACTTTTGATAAGCACTCGTAGGTACACAGTTTCAAATCTAGTATTTTTCTGGTATACTTACATCAATCAAAGCAACCATCGATATGGGATGGAAAGTATAGATAGATGGAAACTGGAAAAGTTACAGATATATAAACTTAAGAGCTAGTGTCACAAGTGGAGGCCTTGTCGCTAAAAGCAAGTTCTCCCAGGCAAGTATGTATATAAACAAAAAAACAATACAAAGCTCTGCATAATGCTTGGAGCTTAAATCTTTCTTAGCTTTGAAGTACCTATTCCGAATGCTATTAAATGCATATACAGGTCTTATTAGGTTTTAGTGTTGATAAAATCTTTTTCTTCCAAATTTTAAACATATCGCAAGTTATTAAGTTACTTACTTAACATAATACAAGCTAACTCATAAACAACAATATAATTATAATGAGTTGTGTAACCATAATATGAATGTTTTTTTTCTGAGATAAATAAATAAAAAACAAATAACTAAATAACTTAGCTTATATTTTCATAAAACATCAGTTAGATTGCTTAAAATACCCTAGAAGGTCTA
Source organism: Agriopis leucophaearia (assembly GCA_949125355.1). Classification (NCBI taxonomy): domain Eukaryota; kingdom Metazoa; phylum Arthropoda; class Insecta; order Lepidoptera; family Geometridae; genus Agriopis; species Agriopis leucophaearia. The sequence goes on from OX421262.1 coordinate 9,147,201, forward strand.
AAGAAATCAAATGCTCAATCAAACAGTTGGCAGCGTACCTAGCATTCTTGCAGCATCACCTCCTTGAATGACAATGCTCATACGTTGAATCAAGTCCTTGTTTATATATTTCAAAGATCTTAATAGGCAGTTTTCTTTGTTACAGATGTGGTCACCTCCCGTGTGAGCCATGCGCAGCGACATGGCATATCGCGGGCTCTCGCAGCACGTAGAGCTGGACCGGGCTGCCGACCCCCGGGACCGGTTCACGCTGCAGGAGCTCATCGGAGAAGGCACCTACGGGGAGGTCTACTGCGCGAGAGACAAGAAGACGGGCCGGCGAGTCGCTGTCAAGGTTCGTTACGCATACTATTTATTATGATTGAGCCACTTATCCCCTGGTTATAGCAAATTTGTTGTAATTTTCTCTAATGTGTATTATGATGGTAATACCCACTTGATCTTTTTTCAAATGCCTCATACAACGCGACTTTTTTAACGGGCTATAGTGCCTTTATTAACTCAAAATAAAAACTAACGAATACTAAATGCTTAAAGTACTTTGCCTATAATATTTATATAAAAAACAATTGGATGACCACAGATTATTTAAGGTCGAGAGACAATCCAAATGATTAAGCCTACCATCAGTTGGCAACTTATCTAGGTTGCAGGCAGTATTATCACGCTAAATAGCAATACTTACACACTACTTTTTTGTGAGGCTCTGGAGCTACCTCTGAGACGACAACAGAGGCGCGTGACAGTTTCTAGGTCCTCAGCAAAAACGAAGAGATTTGAACACTAACAATAATTGCACTAAGGCATATCTCCCTTGTTTATCTGAGGTGAGGTGAGCCAGCGCTCAGCAGTATCTTTCTGCAGTACTATAATATGCTAAAAGTAATCGAAAATCTAAAAGATTAGTCGAATAAAGTTCAAAATGCTTAGGAGGCAGTCTCTACTAGTTTGAAGCTGTAATATATGAATTATGTAACTATTTCCGTTTTGCAAAAAAGTACAATAAATCTACTACCCATACAACATGGAAACATTTCACAGATCTGTGGTTAAAAGAAATACCCCATTTGGTATTCAATTTCAACACGACCGTCGCCGCCGGTCGGATTAATTCGTTATCAGGCAAGCGCTAACTCTCGTGAAACAATTGGCCCCATTTTCGTGTTTAGCTGAAATTGAAGAAATTAACAATGTCGCTTTGCGTGTTTGCGGAAATACTCAAACAGAAAAAAAAACGCGATATGAATTTCTTATCGTTAATTTATAATCGCATGAAATTCATACATCCGGCTTGGTACGTGCTATAGTTGGAAAATTTAGACCTCTCTTACTGCACAATGTTCATCTTTAACCATATGCGACGTGTAGTTTAGTAGAGCAATACAATAACAATGACTGGCTATTCTCAACGCATGCTATTTTAGTACCAAGGTTCAACAAACAAGGGCTTGAAACTCATAAATTGCATTGGAGAAAACGAGAGAAACTACTCGGGTTACAGCCGTCTGACCGCCCGCCGGCCCTACTGGCTTATTATGAATTCACACTTTATGGGTAAAATGATCATTGCTTCGGCGAAATCGTCTACGTAAGTGGTTTAATTAAAATAAAGTTTATGATAATCAACAGATAAGTAGTCGTTGAGAACCACCTCTTTATATAAAGTAATAGCAGTAATTAGAGTGTGCGATAGGCAGTGCGTGCTCCAAATTAACATATCCGACCGCACATGCGAATGCAGCGGTGTAAAGAATGGGTCAATAGATTTTTATAGTAGTATTGTTAGCATATGGTTTTTAATTAATCACTTAGATGCTTATCTCTAAAACAGCATCTATGTCAAGGCCGTAAAACAATGCGTGGGTACGGAGGCTCCCTCTCACAGCTCCCTCTCGTTTTACATTGACGTCAACGGTTATAGCTATTGTGTCAATCTAACAACGATTATTTTGCATAACTATTGTGTTGCAGATTTTGGAAAATATCGCCGAAAACATAGAGGAAATAGAAGAAGAGTTTCTAGTATTTCGCGATCTGTCCAGTCATCCAAATATCCCGGAATTTTTCGGATTATTTTTGAAACGTGGCGCGACTTCAGATGACGACCAAATATGGTTCGTGATGGAGGTATGCAAGACTTTCATTTATTAGGTCGTATTTTATTTGAAAGGCCTCGGATGACCTTGTTTATTTTGCAGCTCTGCACCGGCGGGTCCGTGACAGATTTATGCGCGGGAATGCGGGCTCGAGGCAGTCACCTCACCGAGCCGCAGTTGGCGTACGTGCTGCGGGGGACCGTACGGGCCCTAACACATCTACACGCCCACCGATGCATGCACCGCGACGTCAAAGGCCATAACATTCTACTCACTGAAGATGCTGAGGTCAAGCTTGTAGATTTCGGCGTATCGTCACATCTCGCTGCAACCGCCGCTCGCCGGAATACTTCAGTCGGGACACCGTACTGGATGGCTCCTGAAGTTAGTGCGAAATACTACGTGTCTAGTCATATTAGTTGAATGTGATCAAGTCGTGTCTTGTTGTTCTTATGACCTCAGCCCAATGCCGGTTTTGAAAGTGACATTGCTCACCTCAGTTCATTGTACTTAAGGTTAACGTTGCAATTTCAGGTCATAGCGTGCGAACAACAGCTAGATGAATCCTACGACTGCAGATGCGACGTGTGGTCAGTGGGCATTACGGCAATAGAGCTCGCCGAAGGTGAACCACCACTGTCAGGCCTGCACCCAATGAGGGCTTTATTTCAAATCCCACGGAACCCCCCTCCATCACTTTCTCACCCGGAGATATTTTCGCATCAAATGTCAGACTTTATAGCCGATTGTCTCGTGAAGGACATGAACCAAAGACCGTTCGCGAGAGAGCTATTGGAACATCCTCTGCTACTCGCTGTCAGTAGCTTTGAAGATAAGGTTAGTGACAATAAGTTTAACTTTTTCGAACGCAACTTTGAACAAAGTTACTGAATAAACTCTGAAGCTTTATAATTCCAAATTTCTTGCTGACATATTTTATAATGTCTTATCACTTGAATATTTAAAACATTGTTTATTATTTCAGATCCGCAAAGAACTCCAAACCGAGATAAAACGACAGAGGGCTGAAGGTCGAAGCTGTCGCGCCCCCGAAGCCACGACCAAAAGAGGCAAGCTAAAGTCCCACCGCAAACAACGACCCGAAAAAATGTATACTGATGACTTAGCCACGCTAGAGGTGCTCACAGAAGAGGCCATTGTAGAGCAATTACAGAAGAGATATAATCAGAATCAGATATATACCTACATTGGAGACATTCTAGTCGCGGTCAATCCCTTTACCGATGTGGGAATTTACACAACAAAGGTGGGAATTATTACGCTTTCCTTCCATGGTATTTTAATTGCGAGCTAATGTGTGTTTGTTTTTAGAGTCAGCAAATTTACCAGGGAAGGTGTCGGTCGGATAACCCGCCGCATATATATGCAGTGGCGGATGCGGCCCATCAGGCACTGATGCATCAGAAATTACATCAAGCGATAGTGATATCTGGTGAAAGTGGAGCGGGGAAGACAGAGTCAGCAAATCTTTTGTTGAAACATCTTGTATTTCTGTCGAAGGTAAGTCTTTATAAAAGCTAGTTCAAAAAAAATTTCTGAACATACCAGTATATATTTTACATACTCAGTCAATTATACCAAAACCTACATATTGTTTCACTTCCTTATTTATAACATATACTGCTCACGCGATAAGATAAATTATAATAATTAAAACGCACCGTCTAATTCCTAAAAGCAATTTCTTGTAAGCTTGTGAATGGATATAAGTTTGATATAATGCCGGCTACTAGACACTCTGCAGGCCTAGCACGAGCCGTGGACAAATTGTATTTTCACCGTTTTTATCACGCGAGAAAAAGCTAGAATATGGACAAACGTAGGTATCCATATTCTAGCTTTGACTCGATCCGATCTCAGCCACCGTGTCGGTATTATGAGCTTTAGCGTGAGCACATATACGTAAAGGTGTCTCAGAGGGACTTAGCGAGACAGTACCGGCATTAGTATATCTTCTGTTTTGTTACAGGCCCAAAATCGTAATCTCGAGGAGAAGATCTTGCAAGTGAATCCGATAATGGAATCGTTCGGCAACGCCCGCACCGGAATTAACGCGAACAGTTCCCGTTTCGGCAAATACCTAGATCTCTCCATGATGAGGGTGGGACGTATCTCCGGCACGCGCATCTCGGTTTACCTTCTCGAACAGTCTAGAGTCGTTCATCAGGCACTGTAAGTGGTGTAATCATAGTGTTGCGACGAAAAAAGTTCATTTTTACTATTGCACCATCCCTGAAATCGCGAAAAAAATATGTTCCTTAAAAAAGGGCCACCGGCACTGTTTTTAGGCTTTAGTTATGACAACTTTAACAAAGAACTAGCCTTAAAATTGTCGAAATAAATTTGCATCACTCACGAACATATTCATATGCTGGCTACATGCAGTTTGTAGATTGTCAGTGGCCCGTTTTTAAAGGATCATAAAATATAGGGGTCTTTCATGATTTTTTGATTTTAGGGTTGCATTTTACCTAAAGATTTCATCCCGGTTGTTGGTGTTAAGGCCTTCGTGCGACTAACAATCTCTGCCACTAGGACTGACCACTCTACTTATTTGAACTTACTTTATACCAGAGGGGAGAGCAACTTTCACGTGTTCTACTACCTATATGATGGTCTGGAGAGCGAGGGCCGCTGGAGAAAGTTCTATCTGGATGAACAGCTCCGCTCACGGCACCGCTACCTGCAGCCACTGTCTGTCGTGCACCGGGAACATAACGTGCACCGCTGGAGGCAGCTCAACCAGGCCTTCAAGGTAAAACTACTCAATAAGATAGAGAGCAAGGGTTGGGAACACCCGATCCTCCAGCGGCCTCCAGCAGTCTGATGCATGCGTCTAACGCACACGGCTGATGGGACAATTCTTTGCACTATGAAAATGTATTGTACGGCTTCCGAGGTCTGGGTCAGTCGCGTGCAGCCGACGACAGACGTCACCATACATTTTCAAATCGCATCAGCCGCGTGCGTTAGGTGCGTGTCTAGAAGTCAACATTAATAGTGTATTACAATAAAAAACGAAGAGCAAACAACTAAATTATATATCACAATGCATATTATCGCCTCGTCATAATTCGTTGAGTCAAATATATTTCATTGCAATTTATGCAAAGTTACACACGCTGTTGAAACATTCAACTATGTTTTACCTAATTTATTGCAGTTTATAATTAAACAACTGGTGCAATTTTAGGTAGTGGGTTTCTTGGAAGAAGAGGTGCAAATAATATACAAAATGCTGGCCGCAATTCTGCATCTTGGAGACATTGAGTTCGGTGAAGCGATAGATGAAAACAACGGAGATAACAAGGCCACCATCATTGACACCGCACCACTGCACCGAGGTAAGTAATTCACCGCCTTGTTAAAATATGGGAATGCTTAGAGAAGTCAAATCTTAGCAGATGGAAATGCTTACTTTTGCTGGCATAATTAATACATATTTACAAAAATATAACAACTGACTTGGCAGGAAGTTCCATAAAAGGATGTAAGCCTTGGGTTTCCACCCTTAATAGATAGCCTATTCAATATAATAATAATAATATAATCGCCGAAGATATCGCTCAAAAAATACAGTTCAATTGAGAACGTCCTTTTTAAAGTCGGTTGAAAAGAATTGAAATATTTAACAAGTATCTTTTGGCACTTGATGAAAATAAATAGATGAAAGCTACAGCATCGGTAAAGAAAAGTATTGGCAAAAGATATTATGACTTTATTTTACTACTAGGTACTAATGACGGGTCTATCCTGTCTGTTCATGCGATGACGTCTTGTCTGATCACGTAATCTGACAGGACTTGAAAAAAGACTAGCCTTTCTGATCCTGATTTCGTTCCATACCTAGAATCTATGTTTGTGGTATGTTTTAAAAATTCTGAGTACACACCTAAGATCTGAACGTCAAAGAAGGGTGAACAATCGTGTTAAAATCAATTGTCTTTTTCCCAGCCTCTTGTCTGCTAGGAGTAGAAACCAGCGACCTCCGTGAATGCCTCACAAGTTCTAGCGTGGTAGCTCGCGGGGAGACAATCGCTCGGCACAGCTCACCAGCCGAGGCCGCCGTTGCAAGAGACGCCACTGCAAGGGGACTTTACGCAAGAGCATTCGACAGGATCGTGGAAAGGATCAACGCTTTGCTGTGCCAAAATAGACCAAATCAGTAAGCATTTAAATTATATTGCCCAAGACTTTGAACTGAGACCATCGGCCGTCATACCTACCCTGACGAGGCCGCCGTCGTCGCAAAAGACGTAACTGCAAGGGGAGTCTATGCGAGAACATTTGTGAGATCTTGGAGAATACCAACACTTTTCTGTGCTAAAAAAGGTCCAACAAATACTTTTAGAGTCAGCAGTCAGCACAGTCTACTTTCATTATAACTCGCTCAGAATTTCTCTACTATCCGTTTTACTATCGCAGAATTTTTATGCACCCACCGACTTAAAGTCCAAGGTCTAAGAGTCACTTACTCCAAAATAATTATAGTAGAAACTGTTGCTTTAACTAACATATTAGTAATTCAATTAAATATTCACATAACAAAAATTCAAGTGCTATCATCTTTTGATACTTATTTTGCTACCTTGAAATTATATTCAGAGCTTTAACTAAACAAACTCTAGTGTTTATAAAAAAGTGCTCCAGGATTTAAACAATGAATCAATATCGAGACCTGATATTTTGTTTTAAAGATCAGCCATAAAGGTGAAGGCTCAATTACAAAAACGTTGAACATTAACAATTCACAAGCTTTTGTTTTCTTTACAGTAACGAACAATTATCCATTGGAATATTAGATATCTTCGGATTTGAGAACTTTGCTAGGAATTCGTTCGAGCAGCTTTGCATCAATATTGCGAACGAGCAAATTCAGTACTACTTCAATCAGCACATATTTACGTGGGAACAACAGGAGTATATGGCAGAAGGAGTTCCTGTTGATCTTGTGGAGTTTTCAGACAACAGACCAGTTTTGGACATGCTTTTGTCCAGGCCCATGGGACTTTTAGCGCTACTTGATGAGGAAAGCCGGTTCCCACGTGCCACCGACCGGAGCCTCATTGGTAAATTTGTTATTACAAATTTGCATGAAACATGAACAATGCCGATTAGAACGTGTTTCTAACATGCAATTTTCGTTGCAGAAAAATTTCACAATAACGTGAAGAGTAAATATTATGTACGTCCAAAATCTGACGCAATATGCTTCGCAATTCACCATTTTGCGGGACGCGTGGTTTACCAAGCAGAAGGATTCCTGGAGAAGAATAGGAATTTCCTGCCACCAGAAGTGGTCCAATTAATGAGACAGAGCCAGTACGACATAATTAGGTTTCTGTTCCAGTGTCCGATAACTAAGACCGGAAATTTATATTCACCGCTGCACGGCGATATGGATTCCAGGGGCTTAGAGAGCCCAACAGATACTAGGGTAATTGCTTCAATTAAATTTGCTCGTTTTCACTGGGAGAGCTTTTGTTGCCTCTGCTAATTGTTCTCATTTATATTCCGTCTGAAATTTGTCGAACGATTTATATGGATGACTCGTCAGGCATTTTACTGCATACCTGACATTAAGTGACTAATGTGTAAGCACGCCTGTCCAGAAATGGTGGCCTCTCATTTAAGCATCCTTAGTATGTGCAATGGCTAGCCGGCCATCATAAGTATTAGAAAGCCCTATTACCAGGATAAGGTCTCCTCGCGATGTTTTCCGTAACTAACAGCTCAATCCGACTGTTGTGTTTTAAACCTACATCTGCGTTGTGAAATCTCAACGCGCTAACCTCTGACCTCTACGAATTCATGTCTTAAAGTCGTATTAAAAATTGTTTAATTTACAGGATCGTTTCAACAGCCGAGGCTTGGCGTCTCAATCGCGAGCTCAGCAGACCGTGTCCACATACTTCCGCTATTCTCTGATGGAGTTATTGCAGAAGATGGTGAGCGGTACGCCTCAGTTCGTACGCTGCCTCAAGCCTAACGACTCAAGGTCACCGAAACACTTCGATTCTGCAAAAATCTTGAAACAGCTTCGATACACTGGAGTTCTTGAGACGATTAGGATAAGGCAAAATGGATTCTCCCACCGACTTACCTTTGAAGAATTTTTGAAGAGGTGTGTAATAGTTACTTCTTTACACTCCATACACTCTCTCCTAGTCTCATTGTCCGATGTAATTTTTTTAAGACTAAATTGCTTAATTGATGGCGATAACAATTGAGAAGGGACTGGTGTGCATCGTGAAGATTTCGGAAAATAGTAGGAATAATAAGAAATCGTAGGTAAACCCGCAGGGCACAGTGTTGTTAAAATGTTATGCAATAGAGGCTGAGTTTTTATTTCGAGGGAAAAATATACTTTTTCCGCTTTAGAACACACTACCGTTTTGATCGATGCAGCAGTTTATTCGTAAATCAGACAGAGATATACTACATATATATTGTTTTAATTATCATATAAAATATTGAGTTCTGTGAATAAAAACATTATTTCCAAATAGGTACAGCTTCCTGGCGTTCAGCTACATGGAGGAGGTGAAACCAAACCGCGATACGTGTCGGACGCTACTGATGCGTCTGAAAATGGACGGGTGGGCACTCGGCAAGTCTAAGGTCTTCCTGAAATATTACCATGTGGAGGTGCTGGCCAGGATTTATGAGGAACAAGTATGAACAAACCGTCTGATAAAGTTGATTTACTATTTTGTTTAAGAACCCTACAAATGTATTTAAGCCAAAGTTAAATGGCAATAGCAGTTTCTTCTAATTTTTTGCCGCTTCCAAACAGGGCAACCAACTTTTAATTGTACATCATCTATCTATCTATCTGTTTATTTATCAAAACAAAACACTTATTTCAAACAGTGAAACTACTACCTATATATTTGTTGGTCGTCAATTACAGATAAGGAAAGTGATCCTAGTCCAAGCATGTGCTCGCGCATGGCTCGCCCGCAACTACTTTGCGCGGCTGAAGGTACAGATGGCGATCTCAGTGCTGACACTCCAGAGGCATGTGAGGGGATGGCTCACGAGAAAGCGGCTGCAGGAGCGACAGAGACAGTTGGCCAGGGAGTTCCAGAGGGAGCAGGATAGTCAGAGGAAACAACATAAATCAGGTATACTTCTTTGACTATGTGTGTCACGGCTAAGTCTATAAGTGGCCTACTACGCAGCTGTAGACGCAGATGGATGGGACTTAAGGAAGGGAGATGGCTCACTTAAAAAGGTGTAGGCGCTACCGAGTCAGCTGGCCAGTGAGTTTCAGCGAAAGCAAAAAGTCAGAAGAAACAACACAAAACAGGTAGTTCAGCGGTAGTTGAATGGGTGCCGAAAGTGACAGTTTGAAGCTATTTGAAAATTGTGTTCATCATTATCAGCCTATCATGTTCCCACTGCTAAGACACAGAAATTCTCTCAGAAATCGGATGGGCTCAAATCCACCATGCTGCCCTAGTGCATGTTGGTAAATAAATAAATAAAAATTAATTAATATTTTTTTAAACTGCACATATTTTATTTAAATAATAAATAAGTCATTAGTGTAGGGCCAAGGATTGAACCAGATGCCGTCAGATTGTATAGCACAAATGCTACCAGCCACCATCGCTCCACAATTTGTGTTGAGCCTTGTGAATTAACAAAAGTTGGTGCGCGACTTGGTTGGCTGTGAATTTAACCTGGGTTCTAAACTCAAGTGGCGTTGGGTAGGACACGTGGCCAGATGCGGCGACGGCAGGAGTAGGTCACTGATGGCATGGTTGCCACCCGAGGGTAAGCGCAGCCCCGGAATACCAGTCCAGAGGTGACAGGATGACATAACCAAATTTTGCTAAAATAAATTTTATTGATGAGTCTGGCGTTAAACAGAGTACATTGACGAAAGAGGGAGGAAGCTTCGTCTAGCAGTGGGCTGAATGAGCTGTCAATGATGATGATGATAGTAGCAGCAGGCGGATTAGCAATAGCATGGCATGGCGGTTTTTTGGTTGAAGAGCACAACCTTTATTTACTCCAAATGAATGTAGCAATTGAGGTCGCCACACTTATAACCCTCATTGAACATCCCACGTCGTATTCCAGGTATCCCGAACAAGAACAAGGCGATGATGAAGGCGAAGGTGCTGCGGCGGATGACGTCAGACGACAGCGACTCGAATGACCCCTCCGGAAACAAGGAAAACATTGACTCTAATAAAGCTGCTGTAGTTATACAGAGCCGTGAGTACACCAAAATCGTATTTTGGCAATATTTTAGCTCGACGTGCAGTGCTTTGACGCGCAGAGTTTTGAGTTTTTTTAAGATTGCTTGAAATTGTTATAGGCTAACTAAGGATTCTATGGGGATGGACATCAATATCATGTGATGTGGGGCACGATCATTGTTCAAAATTGCGTTTTTCTAGAATAGTTAAGATAATAATTGTTTTGACATTAAGCGTACATTTTGCAGATACGCATACATGGCCAACGTGTCAGAAAGAAATTCCACATTATGTCACTTTGTTGCTTCCTTGGAGCGTTGTTGGGGCTAACGTCGCGCTTGCTAGGCACTTGCCATGCACACTTACCTGGTGTGGTTATACATATTTAATAAAAGAAAGTCTTTTATTCTATTCGAAATACCTATCGCTTTCAATCGAATATATACTAAAAACATTGTTCCTACTCATATTTCTGACTCAATTACAACTGCTTGCTTTTTGTTTTGTTTTGCGAACTGCTAGTCTGCGGGCGCTACCTGACACCCATTCAGGTAGCGCCCGCAGACTTCCCTGATAGTTAAAATATGTATGTCTTCAAATCACGAGTGAATCGGTTTCTTCTAAGCAACCGTGCTCCATCGGAGACCGCATTATCTCTTAACATCAGACAAGTTGGCGGTCAAACGCAAGCCTATATACCAAATATATATTTTTTCATAAAAAAGCATCTAATAAGATTCGTATTTAGAGTCTCAACATCGTAATGTCACTTTTACTATACTATTTTCTAGATTTCCGCGGGTACACAGCGCGACGCAAGTGGGCAAAGGGCCGCGCGCCACCGCCCCCTACGCACCCAGCACCCACCCCACACCAGCTCCACCAGCAGTACTCCGTGCAGGAGCGCGCCGCACAACTGCAGACCTTCGCGGAACAGGTACACATAAATATACACCTTATGTCCACTAGATAAATAGCAATAGGACGCGCTCTACCGCCGCTTCCCGTACTCACGCAACAGCTCCACCAGAAACCTACCATCAGTGGCAGCAGAAGGTACTCCATACAAGACACTTTCTTAAACTTCTATAATCACTCCACAAGTTCGTTTTATGTAAAGTATATGTACTCAAAAGTAAACTTTAATAAAACTTATACTAATAAATTTTTCAGGTGCACGACAAAAATCAAGAAGTCCACAAGAATCTCCGTCGCAACAAGCCTGGGATTAGACTAGTGGAAGTGCAGAGACCACCCGAGGAGTACCGCCCCCCGCCCGGGTTCACTCTCGTGCCGGCCATCGTGAGGGGGCAACCCTCACAAATCGAGAAAGACGCCAGTAGGTTGTCAAGGTAAAGGACTTTTTTATAGCGCCAAAAAGCCTAACACACTCATCATTAAGTCTTCTTCTTCCTTCAAGTCGATATTTCATATATGATAGCTATGTATTTAAAATAATATTTATGTATTTGAATATAGGTGAGTAGCATAGGCTGATGTGCCTATATCGAGCAGTGGCAAATTGTAGAATTTACCTGTTAAGATTATCTTCTCCATTCTTATCCATCTGTCCTATTAGTTTTTAAACGCATTCATGGATTTCGGTGCGACCACATCCTCAGGCAACCCGTTCTAATTGAAAACGACTGTTGCTGAGGATGTGGTGTGCAGTGTTTGGCTGTGATGGCGCAGGCCATAGTAAGGTTCTATGGCGTTTGCTTTTTCATGTGCAATCTTCGAGTATATGCTGCGTGATGCGTGATGTGATGATGACGATCATGATCTTTCCTGCATATTTTTCTACTTTCAACATTATTTTATTGACGCATGCTTCCTGGGATAGTCCATCGCCCGAGTTCCTCGAAAGCGTGGCTCGTCCGTGGGATGAACCATTGCAGAAACAGAAGGATCTTTATGAGATCATCCCTAGCAGGTGGGTATTCACTAACTTGGGGTTTTCCATGTAAAGTGCGTATAGAAGTAACAAGCTGAACCAGAAAATATCCGTTTATAGCTATGTACATATTAATATCACATTTAACAGAATTCCAGAACTCGAATTAATGCAAGCTTTTATTACTTGTTTTGTTAGTGTGGGTCAAATCTAGCTACTGAATTTTAAAACAGTTATCCCCAACCGACAGATTTGAAATGTTGCATACACGTTTAGTTTGGATGGCAATCATGGTTAGCTAAACAGACATTATTCTAAATTCAATATGGCGGACTCGCAAAGATGGTTGACCAGTTGATGTTTAAGCACCACCATGATATGGTAATCAAATGAAAAGGTTTGTTGAGAATACAAAAAATTAAATGACGTCATACCAAATTTAATATAGGTGACGTCTTAACGCTGGTTTTTTAATAATTTTATTTTTACTGTAGAGTATTAAGTATGTAGCTACATAAATCTCTAGCTATGTACCACATGTGCAATTTGCCGTTATCAGTAGTGATGTGTTTGTTTATTTACCTAGTAATTGAGTTCTGGTCTACAAACAAGGTATAAATTTGTTTATAGTACTAATACAATTCTAATTTAAATGTAGAGCGTAGAGCGTGTAGAACGTGCTTGGTATAGAAAACCGATGTAAAGTCTTACGCATTTGCGCATTACGCTCACTTATTATGGCATTAAAGTTAAATCACAACTTTGTACAATAGTGTGTAGGTGGCAGATGCAAATTTTTCAAGATTGGGGTGTCAAAGTTGAAACTTAGGCGTTAAGTGTGATATAATAATAACTACAATCTCCACCCGCCAGGTATCAAAACCACGACCATAGCAATGGTCACTACGAAGAAGACCGCCACGTGACCACGGTGACCAACAACAAGAACTGGCAGCACCTGCCTTGCAGCCGGCAGTGCGGCGGCCTCGTCAGGTACGGACAACACGTCGACATCTGGACACACTGGCCTTAACTAACTACACTTATTGTTTTACTTTACATGCGCATATCCGGGCTATAGAACTAATGGGTATGGATTTTAGGTTGCTTGGAAGTAGATTGGACTAGATTCATTTACAGGGGTACGCGGAAAGGATGTTACCAAGCCAAAAGGGATCCGTTATACTCATCATTATGCGCATCTTTTACTAGGGGACATATGAACAAATAATTAATTATACAGGGTTATTGATAATTACTTAACAACCCCTCGCAAGCAGTTTCCCTACGACACATACCTAAAAACTTTTGATTCATAACTTACGAAAAAAAACATTCATCTACAAAAAAAAAGTACGTATGAAAATTTGTTCGTTTTGCATTTTGTAGATGTAAAAGTTGACACCTTATCTTCGCCCAGCAAGTTGATCAATACAATGTAGGGAATCTGCCTTCGTGAGTTTGTTAGCTAATTATCAATAACCCTGTAGAAATCACGTATAGGCACGATGCGACGTAATTTTGAGAGTTCGTAGGCGCACACTTTTTTAAGTACTAAATATAATTGGAACGCATTGTTCGGATCACCCTCTTAATATATAGCTCTATGGGAAACTGCTAAACATACACTCGTAATTTTCGTCACAGCGCACAATGACGTAACTGTCTGTAACCGTTGGAACTTATACAATCACATAAAAATTCATAAATTTCAGCTTTTACGTCAGCTTTGCACATAAAAATTCCGCAATATAATTTTTTTTTTTATATTTTCCGCTAGTCACAATTGTCTAAATTTAATGATATAAAATGTCTAAGTCGTTAATAAACGCATATTTTTATATTACGCATATAAAAGCTATGGACCAACAAGACACGGCACATAAGACCAGTCATAATAGTGTCAAAGGTATTTTAACGTTATAATGACTAGTATTTGACATATTGTTTCAAAAACCTTTCAAATCAGATGCGGTGATGTTACATCGCACCTGGGTATGTCCTAAAACTGCGACCAGAACCACCGGAGGATGTGCAGCAGCGTCCTAATAGTACACGGTGAACATACTGCGATCCCCAAGCCACCTGCCAAGCGTGGGGATTATGGCAACACCCTTCTCTATGAGGGAGGCCTTGTCCAACAGTGAACTTTAATTGGCTGATGTGATGTATGTGATGTGATGTTACATCAGTCTCCTATAATTAAAGGTTTAACAATTCTCACAATTAGAAAAATGACATTCCCACTGAAAAAAATATATGAAACTGCTATCTTGTGGGATTGGCCCCATACTAAAAGTTGTTCATTAACATGAGTACATGACTTGCTTCCGGCTAAGTACTATGTAACCCTGTATAGTAAAAAAGTGCGTGCAAGACAGGGCATAATACGGCAAATCCGCATTAAAATCATTTTGTAAGCAATATGGTAATTGTAATATGGTCCAATCCGTTATCATTTCACTTAGTGACATTCTTCGCAGCTCGCAGAGATGTAAAGCCGTAGTTCTTGCTTGTGAGTTTCCCAAGACATAAAACGACTGAATGTATACTTTGGAAAAATTTAAGAAACAGACCTAAACTTGATAAAAAAATATATAGTTTAACCAATTTTTATCAATGAAAACATGTTTGGACCAATATGAAATTTTTGTCGAACATTTGTAATGTTATTCTTGAGGTTTTATGTTTCTTATATTTATCGTAAATACATTCAGTTATTTTATATTTTCAGGAATTTAAATGCGCGCGTTTCATATAGAACTTGCCGTTTCTCAACGCGCGCATTTTAAAGGTATTTTTATCTTCAACCGCACGAAAAGTGTTAATTCAATTGTATTTTATGTATGTTTACAGTAACAAAATCAACGAACTAGCCCGCAAGGCTAACAAGGCAGAGCCACCCCCGCGGCCCGTGTACCGACCTGACCCCGAATCAGACCTCAGAAAAATCCTCCGCAACTCGCCAGAAATACTCGCAACACCCATATTCAGCTCCGATGACGACTACAACGAGGGCCCTTTCCGTTTCAAGCAACTCTTGCGACCCACTTTGGGCCCGACTGAGAGCCTGAGGAAGAGAAAAGTGAGGAATTCTCCCGGACAGAGCCCGTGGATGTCTGATAGCTCGCAGGATAGCACGAGCTCTAAACAACAGTTCTATAAGCGACGACCGCAGATCAGTATGGGAGTTTTTTATAATTAAAAAAGTATGTGATTTGAATGTTGATGTTTTCAGAAATATTATGCTAAACAGTTAGGACCCTACACGGAACAATTCGAATTTTGGGTTAAAAATCTTAAGAAGAAATCGTCTATTTTACTGGTCTCGTCTTTATTTAAATAGCACTAAAGTTTTTGCAAATGCAATACTTAAGTTGACAAATAGGTACTGTCAAAAACACACGAGAGAAATACCTAACGTATAAACGAGTAAATAAATAAGATCTACGACGATTGAAATAAAGACTAGATTTCAATAACTCAATGCTTGTAAAGCTTCAACCTGCGAACGTGTACAAGGAGTGTTATAAAAGTAGCTTTATTTCGTTAAAATTTATTACAATAAATCGTATTATTTTTGCAAAAATCGCATGCAAATATAGTTTTATGATTAGCATGATAACTTAGAAGATATCCAATCAAATTAAATGCATCAAACATGATTTATGATTATTTTTTCTATAAGTACGTACTTATTTGATTTAAAATAACAAGAATCACTCAACATTCTCACACCTATCAACTAAATAAATATATTAAGGTGGCAAATAAGCACTTCATTTTCTAGCAACTATGACCCGCTACAACTTGAAAAGTATATTATTAACTAGTATCACATAACCAAGGGCATGTTGTAACAAGTATACATTGAAAATGATTAATAACCCCCGAAAAAGAGCTGATAATCTTTAAACGACTTAACAGATTTTCTTGAATCATAGCTAAAACCACTCAATCAAGTAAGGTCACATATTAAATAAAATAAAACTAACTTAAAATCGGTTCAGCCGTTTGGGAGATACGATGCCACAGACAGAAACACAGATGTACAGACTCCGAGATACACAAGTTAAATTTGTACACACCCCTATTTTTGCGTCGGGGGTTATAAAGAAAATTATTTCAATATTTGCAAATAGAATTGAGAAAGAAATCTCAATTTTTATTCAGTCTTCGGCACGTTCTTGATTATGTGAAAGTAGTAAGACAACAAAATAAAACAAGTAAATAAAATAAAAAGGGGTAATGTTTTTAAAAAAATTTAATGTTTTGGTGAACCAAAGTTGTAAGACAATTGGGTGCCGAGTTAAACCTTAAGGCTGCGCTTATCTCTTTCGTACGTACTCAACATTTTTAACATAAAAAATTACTTCACATCTTAACCTATTATTATGAATTCATATCTCTCATTTCGACTTCCGGTTAAAACCATTTTTTTATAACAAACATGCGATACTTCGTTAACTTAAAAATATTTAAAACGAAAATGTCTGCATTTGGTATTTTATGATAGACAGCATAATGTGGTTTTATCTGAGTAAGAATAAAGCGGAGGCGATAGGAAAAAATAAGAAAAAAAAACCTCCCCCATCCTATACATTTTATAGGTTTAAATATCAACATGAAAATTGCTTTATACTATTTGCATTGTTATTCAAAGTATAATGCCCAATCGGTGTTTTAAAATCCTCACTCAGTGATTTTTTATCTTCAAAAAAGGTGAAATGCGCGAATGAGACAGCGGCGCGCTTTTAGCTGCCCCTTAAATATAATTTGTTATCCTACCGATCCCTCCATGATTAATATAGATTAATTATAGCTTGTAGTACATCTATTAATTATTTTCATGTTATAATCAATTACCAAAGTTTTGTTGTAGAATATATATGAATTAGTAACGTCAATCTCGGTAGTAGAGAGATGTTTTATGCCTTATCTTAAATAAATAATAATAATATTATTATGTAACTCGAAAGTAATTTAATTTATAAAAAGTGTTGTCCCACACTTTAAAGATTCACTATTACAATGTTATAGAGAATCCAAAAAATATGACGACCTGCTTTTGGATTTCAATCTGCGTCATCCAGATTTACGCCCCTAGACGTTATTCAAATTCAACATATTTTGTTCAGGACAACAATTATTAATTCATTGGGTTAATACAAAAAAAAAAAATTGTTAGGGAAATTAACAAAAATATATATAATAAAAACCGCCCAAGTACGAGTCGGGCTAGCGCACTGAGGGTTCCGTACCACCACTAAATACAATACTTATCTTTTATTTTTTTTCTTCAAA
This sequence comes from Agriopis leucophaearia, assembly GCA_949125355.1. Lineage (NCBI taxonomy): Eukaryota > Metazoa > Arthropoda > Insecta > Lepidoptera > Geometridae > Agriopis > Agriopis leucophaearia. The sequence continues at coordinate 9,164,729 of OX421262.1, forward strand.
ATTAAGTAAAATAAGCAATTTTGATTCCGTAAAAGATATAATAAGGTAGTCCAAGTAACCAAATTTTCCAGTTATAACTTGGTAGTAAACAGAAATTTGTCGCACTTATCCATTATTTATTGTTTGTTGTTTTTACTTTAAAGTGTGTGCTATAATCATGCCAAATTTGACGCTTGTAGGTATTACCGTTTTTACACTAGAGCAAATACAAAAATACGTTTGTTGTATTGGGTGTTTTAGTTTTTTACATTTTAGTTTTTACATTATTATTATTTCTTAGTTAACCGCCGTAACATTACATATTCTATGAAAATGTTAACTAGCTATCTATTACGGTTCGAAAGATACAGTCGTTAAAAGGTAGGACTGACAGAGAGACGGATAGAGCGTAAGATCAGTAATAGGATCCCGTTTTTACCCTTTGGTTACGGAACCCTAAAAAATATAGAGACTTAAAATTAGTTTTTACTCGCACCTACGGAACTTCTGCACTAATAACGACTGAGTAAGAAATAATATATTTCATCACTCAGTCAGTTATGTTACGTTTCAGGGCGTAAACTTCGATTGCGCAGGTTCAAATCCAGCTAGTCGTATTTTTTTTATTGTCTGTAACATTTAAATATTAATGTGTAATTATATAACGTTCATTATATTGTATTTGTCAGTATTATTTGAATGTTAATTGAAGTTAATTAACACTTATTATAATCTTAATGGTTTTGTGTAACGATAGAAGATCTCTTAAATTGTCTTTTCATCAGATATTGCCATCACAATTTCATTAAAGAATATAACAGTTTTGATGCGTTATGTAGTAACGAGAAATCATTGACAATTTATGTGATAACGTGCCAATGATTATTATAAGTCATTAAATTGAAATCGTGAGATGAAATAAAATAAACTTTTTACGATTAAAAATGTGTTTCCATTCCCTGTAGATCTCGAGGTGTTCATAACGGTAACCACATGGCGAATCGAGTAACATAAACACTAAACAAAAAAATTAGGTTAAACTGACACGTAACGTGTAATTGGCGCTCGAAATGAAAACAAAGTAAAACGTGTAAAGCCGTAGTTTTTAAAGCCCGCAAGAGTACGTGTTAAAACTAAACACGCGATCTGTCGTGTGCGTAAGGCGGGCGGCGCGGCGCGCGGGCGGGCGGCGCCACGTGACGGCACGCGCTCCGCCAATCGCTGACCTCAGCCGCGTGCGCGCGCACACGCGCAGTCGCACCCGCGCCAGCTGCCTGCCATGGCGGCCACCGGCCTGCCCGATCTCGATCTCTCGCGGATCAAAACGCGCTCCATCGAGAGGACCCTGCTCCCCCTCATCAAGCAGGTAGGACCCACTGCACGGCTGCTGCGGTGGCTAGCTCATGCACGCCATGCATGCGTGACACGCCGTGGTGACGTCTCGCCGGTCTCGCGCCGCGTTGACGGCGCTTCTGACGTCGCACGGAAACACCGACGATAATTCCCGGTTTTACGCAAGCGATCTAAAACTGTAGTTTTATTTTCGGTGCGGCGGTAATGTAATTTCGACTGCGAGTAACGTTGACGTGACTCGTTAGAATTTCCCGCCGATGTCGACAAACTGTTGCGCCTCGTCCGCGCAATCGCAGTCGGCACCTTCCACTGGCGCATTATTTTGAATGAGATTCCAAACTCTCAACGTTAAAAAAGTTTGCAACACAGGTTTCATATTAATAATTTCGGTCAACGCGTAGTTTAAAAGATGAACATTAGAAAACAAGTTCACAAAGTTAGTTTGAAAAATCGTAAGAAGTATGGTGAGGGCGGGCGGCCACGTGTAGTGTGGGGTGTAGAGCGGGTGGGTGTAGAGCAAAGGGTGGACGGATCGATGGCTGGCGTGCGGCGGCGGGCGGCGGCAGTACCGCGGCAGACGCGGGCGGAGCGGCGCGAAGCCGCACGAGACAGCGCCACGGAGCACGCGCGCGCGCCCGCGTACAGCGCGCCGCTGAGCGCGCGCCCTCCGCCCGCCACACACTCACGACATGGACGTGCTCTCCGATGACGACGAGTTCACGCGCCGCGAGCCCCAGGTACGTTCGCGCGCGTATCAAAACAAACATCGGGTTAGTGAAGAGCACGACCAGCTCGAGTGATCGAAGTGCGGGCGTGCTCAATGCAACAAGTAGCGCGGCGGCGGCGGCGGTGGCGGCAGCCGCGAAGACGTTGCGTGCAAGAATGACCTTGATCGCGAGCTCGCGCCGCGCGGTCTCGCCCGCCCGGCCGACCCGGCCACACCACCTCCAGCTCCAACCCACTTCTTACTCTCGATACTTCAAAATACGACCATAATTCAATCGAATATACGATTTCGTTACCTGGAGTAGCATCCAGTGTTACTTATCACAATTCCTTTGTTTGTTTACATTTATTCCTGCTTTATTTAAATAACTGAAACCACAGACCAATTTTTTTTTATATCCTAGATCTATGACTGAAACTTAAATTAATTGGAATAGTAGGTAATAAATAGTTGTATTAATAGGACAAAAAATACTAGTTCATACTTTATATTTTGTAAATTCATACTTCATATCACTGTAGTGAGAATTTTTCCTTCTCTTTTCTGTGTTTTAGAAAGGTCTATAGTTAATTATCAAACAACCGTAGAAATATCAATTTGGGATCATAATAGAGGGATATTATTAGGTATGTAAGTTAAGCAACGGACAATTCGATCAGTCTTTGGACGGACAATTTGACACGTTAAATTGTAGGTCTTGCATGTTTGTCCTATTACGTTAGTCGCCTAGTCATGTCAAAAGCCTGTCTGGCAACTCAGCCTATATTTACTTTATAGGTATATAGGTGACATGGAATCACACAAAAGATTATCATCTGTGAAGTACCGTTACTACCCCTCTGTGTTTATCTACGATGTTTTAGAACGATATTTAAACAAACCAGGATCATTAGTGTGTTTTTCTGATTTCACCTTTTTATATATATGTATCCATAATACACTTGTCAGTTATCATTTATTTTTATAATGACAGGTAGATTACAAACAATTATAGATATATGTGTAAATAATGTAGTAAAAACGTACCATGAATCGTATATTATCTTATGTTTATAGTCGTATGTATGTGCAAAGCCACTAGTACCTACGTACTAGTCGCTTTGCACATACACATCGAGTCGCAGTTTAAATAACAAATTATTAGTTTAGGTTCTACATTACTGTAAAAATATAAACTAACGATAATATAATTGGAAAAATTATATAACCTTTTCCAAAATATGCCTACGAGTGCTATGAGGCTACGCTACGAGCTACATGGTACGAAGCTACATCTTTTCTACGCACAGACCTACGACGTAGCATTTCTGCAACAGCTACGACTTTTCAAAAACATTATTAAAAATTACTTACCAAAGATTCAACATTACCAATAAAACTTTAACTTTAACAGCACACACCCTCAATATATAATACGCAAATTAACATTCTTGCCGCACTTCTGGAACTTCTGCACCAATAATGATTGAGTAGGAAAGATATTTCCTCAATCATTATTGGTGCAGAAGTTCCAGAAGTGCGGCAAGAATGTTAATTTGCGTAATAATTTATATCACCATATTTATATCATGATGATACGGAAGATGATTGAGTAGGAAATATATTATTTCCTACTCAATCATCTTCGGCACAAAATACCTGAGTATAGGCGCGTGAAGAACTTCAGTCACAACTTTCAAGATGCTGTTCTAACCTCCCCGCAGTCACCTCATTATTGATGCAACTTTGTATCGAATGGCGGCATGAGTTATATATGTAAATGAAACTTTTCAAATCACCTCTCTCACAATCCGTAATGTAGTATATGTGTTGCATACAAGAAGTACGATAGACCTATAATGAAGAAAACATAATCACCACTTTGCTATTTCTCTGTGAGTTGGTATAGGATGTACATCATGTATATATTGTGATTTTTGTTGTCGGTACAAAGTCTAGCGGTGAGCATTGTCACACTATGGCAATAATGAAGGTATTTTTTTGCAACAGCAACTTGGCTTCACCTAGTTCCAGAGAAGCCAAGATGCTGATACAATTTTACCTTTTATTTATCCACACTAATATTATAAATGCAAAAGGTCTGTTTGTTACATAATCACGGCTAAACGGCTTAACCGATATCGATAAAATTTTGGGAGGTAATAGTAAGTATCATGCGGACGGACATAGGCAATTTTTTTCTGTAGAAATCGCGGACAAAGTCGCGGGTACAGCTAGTAGATTAAAGTGCCCGTGATAGTATTTTTAATATAGCTTTACGGGGCTATAGCTTTATAGACATTTTATGACAAAACCCCAACTTTTACCAAATAATAAGTTTAAAAAAATACAATAGATTCAATACTATATTTGCAATTACACGTATTTCTAAGTGATCTATTTTACGCATTAACATTACGTCAAATTTATCGTTTAAGATAAAGCTGTAATAACAAAGTGCGCACTAATCTATAAAGTATACCTAACGCAAACTCATTGGCATGGAAACCAACTCACCCGAAGCTCGAAAGTTTGAGGGCTCCTTAATCCGTTACGTAACTCCAATGTGGCGCTAGAGCTCCTTATTTGGGGTCTTTAGCTATTAATGGCTAAGGACCCCAAATAAGAAGATTGCAGTATCCTTATTTCGGGTTCTTAGCTGTCCATATTAGCGCTCTAGAAAAAAAACTAATCGAAAGCTTATTTCTTTGATTTGTAGGTTATTTTGTTACACCCAAAATGCCATGCAGTTCAGAAATCGACATGTTTTTTTGTTCACGACTTTATTTCGATTGGTCTAAAGATTTAAAAAAAGCAAATACTACTTACTGTCAAAAAACGCAACGTGTCAGTGAAACAACAGAGTTTACGGGAATCACCAAAGAGAAAAGGGAGGGGGAGGGGGGGGGGGAGGGAAGGGATGTCGTTCAGTGTGGAGGTTAAAGGGGGAGGCCTATGTTCAGCAGTGGACGTCTTTTGGCTGATGATGATGATGATGATGACCAAAGACTTTGTAGCTTTACCTGGTTTTGTATTACAGTTTTTTTTTTTTTTACGTGAACAGATCGGCGTTTGTTTGTTTGTATTTTTGACGATAACTTGCATACTATTTAATCTTCATACAATTTTAAGTAAGTATGGAGTTCATTCCAATATCTATAGAGTTTAAATAATGAGCAAAATCAGTAGAGGGGCTGCAAATAATAGGTCGGGGAAAAAGTCTTTTCGTATTTTGTATGTATAAAGTTGTAGTAAAAATCTCATCGGTTGTACTGTTTGTATCTGGCTGGTTTTGATACCATTAAAAATATGACATTTTAAAAAAGGAATATAAAAAGTAAAAAGCAATTTCCCGCCATTTTTCAATTGTTTTTTTGTTAGATAAAATGAGTGAATCTAACGAAGAAATTCGATATATTGTGAAATTTTATTACAAAAAACTGAAAAATGCGACACAAGCCGCGAATAAAATTTGTGACATTTATGGACCTAATGCAGTGTCATCAAGAGTAGCACAATGTTGGTTCAAGCATTTTCAGTCCAGGAATTTTGATGTCAAAGATGCAGCTCGCTCTGGTCGCCCTGTTACGGATAAAGTCGATGCCATTTCTGAAAAAGTGGACCAAGATCGGCATATTAGTAGTTACGACGTAGCTGAAGACCTGGGGATTGACCACAAAACAGTTTTGACCCATTTGAAAATAACTGGGTATACAAAAAAACTCGATATTTGGGTGCCACACCAGCTCACTGAAAGAAACCAAATGAATCGTGTACTCATTTGCGACTCTCTATTGAAACGTAACGAAACCGAACCGTTTTTGAAAAGATTGATCACTGGTGATGAAATATGGATCACCTACGACAAGAATGTGCGCAAACGATCATGGTCAAAGGGCAGTGAAGCACCACAGACTGTAGCGAAACCCAGATTAACACGTAATAAGGTGATGCTGTGTGTATGATGGGATTGGAAGGGCATCGTTCATTATGAGCATTTACCGCCGGGCAAAACCATCGATTCGGATCTCTACTGCCAACAGCAGATGAGACTCAAACAAGAAATTGAGAAAAAACGGCCGGAATTGATCAACATAAAGAGTGTGGACTTTCATCATGATAACGCCAGACCGCACACATCTTTGGCCACTCAGCAAAAATTTAGAGAGCTTGGTTAGGAAGTGTTAATGCATCCACCACATAGCCCTGACCTTGCACCCTCAGATTTCCACCTGTTTCGATCTCTTCAGAATTCTTTGGGTAGTGTTAGATTAACATCAAGAGAGGACTGTCAAAACTACTTGTTGCATTTTATTGATCAGAATTCCCAAAATTTCTACAGCAACGGGGTCATGTCACTACCTAAAAGATGGCAACAAGTTATCGAACAAAATGGTACATATATATTATAATTAAATGTAATTAAACTTGAAAAAAATATGTCTTGAATTTGTTTATAAAATACGAAGAAACTTTTTCCCCGACCTTATATATAGCGGTCCCGAGGTCGCGGTTTGTGGTAAACTACTAGCTAGTATATTATAATTGGGTGTATTTGACTGGGGTGTGTGTTTTTAGGGTTCCCTACCCAAAGGGTAAAACGGGACCCTATTACTAAGACTCCGCTGTCCGTCTGTCTGTCTGTCCGTTTCTCACCAGGCTGTATCGCATGAACCGTGATATTTAGACAGTTGAAATTTTCACAGATGATGTATTTCTGTTGCCGCTATAACCAAACATACTAAAAAACAGAATATAATAAATATTTAAGGGGGCTCCCATATAACAAACGTATTTTTTTTTTTGCCGTTTTTATAGATAGATAATGGTACGGAACTCTTCGTGCGCGAGTCCGACTCGCTCTTGGCCAGTATTTTTTTTTATGGTACTGAGTGACGAGACGAGCGAAGTCGCTCGCCTGATGGCTCTTCACGCTTGCCCATAACAGCACAATGCCACTCAGAATTTTGAACTTCAACAGTTTAAAACCCTGGATGGCAATGCACTGCGCTCGTCACCCCGAGATATAAGATGTCAAATCTCTAAAGATAAGATATTAATTACAAAAAACTACAAATACATGACCAGATTTTCAGAAAAATACAAAATTAAAAATATTTTTTCAGTTATCACGGGACGTTATCACGTTTTTAATACAATCAAATACCCTATTATACTAAGATTAGACTTTGTATGCCTAACGTCTTCTTCGATTTGATAGCATGCTTATGCTTATCTCTGCGGTTGTGACAGATCAGCAGCCTGGTGGCTACTCGGGGCGAAGCAGCCGCGAGCGGGGCGGCCGTGCAGCGCGTCGGAGCCGCGGTCTGCTGCGCCGTGGAACGGTTCGTCGCGGTCGGGGAGACCATCGCCGATGACAATCCAGACGTGCGGCACAGCATGGTGCTCGCGTGCAAGGAAGCGAGAGCTGCAGGTCAGAACACTACCAGAAAAAATAATACATTTTTTCAACTACAAAAAAACAACTGACTTCACGGGATGGTAAACTAGATTGATTCCGCCATTAGGGGTGACATATTTTGTATAAATTTAAACGGAACCACCCTCGAGATGTAGTATTTATTCACATTCAGCAAAGACGTCGCGTCCATTTTTGAAGTCTATTGAAAATAGTTTCTATCGAGTACCTAGAGCGCAAGTCATAAAACGGTAAGCAGACGCGAGCACTCTTCTCAACCGCAGCGTCATTCAAACAAAGAAACACTTCGAGCGACGACAAAGGACGAGGGACACGCTTGCGACATCTTGCGACCTTTTATGTGATATTTTACAAAAGTTAAAAATGTTTTAAAGAGAGTCATGACTATAAATTGCGCATTATGTGTCGTGGTATCTGATAAGTTTTCGGACGCGCCACTCTCCACAATTCACGACATTTAACCAATTTGTATGGAGCCAAAACTAATCGCTTAAGATCGCTAAGATACCACAGTGCCTAAAGACAAAGGTCTTAGACCAGTGTGTGTTGCCAGTGATGACATATGGTACTGAGACGTGGTCCTTAACTGTTGGTCTTTTGGAAAAACTCAGAGTCACACAACGAGCAATGGAGAGAGCTATGCTTGGAGTTTCTTTACGCGATAAAATTCGGAACATAGATATTCGCCAAAGAACCAGAGTTACCGACATAGCTATTAAAATCTGCAAGTTGAAGTGGCAATGGGCAGCCCACATCGCTCGAAGAACTGATAACCGATGGGGAAGAAAGGTTCTTGAGTGGAGACCGCGAACCGGAAGACGCAGCGTAGGTAGGCCTCCCACTAGATGGACGTGATCAACGCAAAACTAAACTGGTATAAAGTGGCTTATTGAATTCAAAACGTCAATTTGGGTTTCATCAACATAAACTTAACTGCGATCAGTTTATGTTGGTGAATCCCAAATTGACGTTTTGAACTCAATAAGCCACTTTATACCAGTTTAGTTTTTAAAAAGGGTAGCATTGATTTTTAACGCCACCTTCGATATGGGTATTTAAAGATCAACGTTTTAGAAAACACAACCCTTGAATAACGCCTGACCTTTAAAACTCAAACATAACATAACTTACATTATGTAAGAATGATTACTGGCTTCCATTGTAGAGTCAGCTCAACAAACGGAGGGTCTCGTCGCGAGGGAATTGTAGCAATAAAAACTTTAAATTAAACCCCCAATCAAGAGCACATAAATTCACGTAAGCAGTTGTTCGGCTGAAGCGTTCTGTGAAATTTACTAACAGTAATAACTGTAGTCTTAGCTATCATAAAGTAGTATAAATGACTACTTATGGCAAACATTTTGTAACCACACGCACGTTTTACGGCATCATAACTTTAAGCGGTTTAGCCGTAACTCGTATAGGAACTGAACACAAATCTTGACCTGATATAAATAGACATTTCTATTAAAAGTTATTCACTAGTTCTATTTGATAGGTATGTATCCTTCCCTTAGGCACACAATAGAGATATCGGAAAGATTTATAGGTCACGCGAGCCTTGATTAAAAACCCCGTGAATGGTTATATACGGCGGGAGCTTAATCTCTCCGCTTTCAATTTACACGTTTAACATTTATTCAATTATGGATTAAAATGATTCATTTCAAAGAGGATAGTAATTAAGATTAAATAAAGCTGAATGTTGAATAACAAATCTTCATTTCAATTTAGAAAATGATCAAATACACCTAGCTTCTACCTACATAGACAGACCACCTGGAACTCCTAGGGTTATCCCTCACACTGATTCTAAACTACGGCACCTACCTAGATTCAAAGGCTAAATTAGCGGGTAAAAAGCTATAGACATCCATGGTCTATATAGGCCAAAAGATTGCCCCTCCACTGCATTTACGCACTATATTCCTTTGTTTAGTTAATCTCTTGAAAACTAGTTTTGTTAACAGCCCAAGGTCGTTCGACAAAGTTACTTTATACAAACATCAGCACTAGTTAAGATTATTTGATGATAAAATAGTGTTATGCTAAACACCCTCTGGTGGGCTCGAGATTTACTCACTCGCAGTGTCATGACCATTTCTGATTTCACTAAAGATTGACGGCGATAATCTCGAGCCAGAATATATAGCCCTTCGTATAGTCAGCAGCCTAGATCCATATGCTGCTACTGGAAAAAAATAAAAGAATAAAATTGGAACTTACCTACCTAAATTTATCGATGTTAGTAGTAGTAGTATAGTTAAAAGCTTATATTTACATTTACATTCTAGTTTATTCTTTGCTACGACTAATATTTAAAATATATACAATATATAAGTATAATAATAATACAATTCAAAGTTCTTCAAAATAATTTGTATTAACCTAACCTACCTAGTGAAGCCTTTAAATTTTGCTCGTAAACCCCAGTCATTTCTCGGACAGCTAAAATACAGCCCACCAGGGTAGGCGATTTCTATGATAAAGAGTCGCATCGTGCCGCCATCGTTTTGATCGGCTCGTTTAAAGTAGACTTAAATCAATTCACTTTGTCTCTACGTTTCTAAGAAGACTGAATACTTATACGAGTAGTATACATTACATGTACATTACAATGTACATTACAATGTACATTACAAAAGAAATTGGACAGCTTTCAAGATTGTTAATATTCACCGCGCTGCGCCATTTTACCTCATAGTTTCTTTGGAGAATATTTCAACGTATACTCCTTTCATAATTAAGGACATTTCACACTTCAGATGCTTATAATGTCATAATTTGTTAGTTGAAACAGTTTGAACCCAGAGATTTACTTATCTTCTAATGCCATGATAATATTGTTATTTTGTATCTCTTACATTTTAAAAAAAAATGCATTATAGAGCATTTGAACGTTTTCTCCTTTTCGTGCCCAACTATATTTTTGAAAATGACTTTTGAATCCTGTATCCCTGTAGAAAATTTACAGACTCGCTACTTTACGGCTGTGTTACGGACTGAGAAGTTTCTTAACCACTAACTTCTCATTGCCTTTATGTCGAGAAGCACTAACAGAACAGCTTTGAGCTGGTATTTGGCTGACCCTTCCCAAAGATGATAGCAGTATTCCAAACACGATGGGATTTGACGTTGATAAGCAACTGTCCAAGTGTGAAATACCGCCTTACCTTACTCAGGATGTTTATAGCTTTTTACCCGCTAATTTAGCCTTTGAATCTAGGTAGGTGCCGTAGTTTAGAATCAGTGTGAGGGATAACCCAGATACGTATACATTTACTGGCTACGACTGGATTATGTTTGAGTTTTAAAGGTCAGGCGTTATTCAAGGGTTGTGTTTTCTAAAACGTTGATCTTTAAATACCCATATCGAAGGTGGCGTTAAAAATCAATGCTACCCTTTTTAGGGCTCTCGTAAATTTGTGTCAACAACCTGACCCGAATTTTAATGCTTGAACGTTATTGCTTGCTCCAGCACGGGAACAAACAATAGATGCAAACAATGGCTGGCTCCCGGCGCCGCCCGCCTTCTGGGGAACACTAATCAATTCTAAATACCAATTGTGTTAGAATTTATACGCGCCCTTTCAAACTTATGGGGCTCTCTACGCCTATACGAGTGATTTGAGTTTTATAATTAGCATGTGATACATAGGTAATAGAACCAACATTGTTTTATTTGCTATCAGTAGGTATAGTCTTAGAACCATTATATTAATTGCTTTTTGACAAAGTTGACGACATAACTTTTTAAAGCATCTTGCAAATTATATCCATTCAAATAAATACGTTTGATCTAGCATTACCTAGATTATAAGGTTACGTCTCTTTACAAGGATTTTGCGCAAAGGCCGAATTAAGGGAAATAAAAGGAGTTGAGAACCGGTTTTAACTGGCGTGAGTAATTTCAGTGTTATATAAATAAAAAGAGGTTGAAATTTTGTATGAGCCGCATTTGTATAGTCGCGGACAACAGCTAGTTTTTCTTACAAAAATAACATCGCACAGATATGGTAAGTATATACTACTAAATAAAACTTCTAGACTAATAACCTAGAACTATATAAATTTAGTGTTAATTAGTTTGTTTAGTTTTTTTTTTCTTTTGATATTCGCAATAACTCAAATCTAAGATGTAGATTCAATGTCACGAAGGTCTACCTCAACTCAACCTAATGGCCGTTTAGGCGTGAAACGCCTGAAAATATAATATTAGGCGTCAGAAACTTTACCTCTCTGAATTAAATCCAGTAGGCCTAACATTATTCCTGATAACATCACCGAAACTTTGATAATAAATCGCCTTTCTATTCCACAGCTTTATGAGGTCACTTTTACGATTAATTAATTAGTCACACGGCTGTGGTCACAAACTTCGGTTAGTAGTAATTAAATCTCAGCGTAAATACATAACAGTTAAATTGTTTGCTTAGGTAGAGCTTTGTGTTGTGATGAATTATCTCTCAAGGCAAATCTGCAATCGAGATTACGTAACTTTCACGCAGTAGCAATCAGCAAACGCCCAATCACCGCCCGAAACGTCATCATCCCGGGAACGGTGATTGGTTGTTTGCCAATCACGCCGGTTCATGTTGGCTCTCGACTACACTCTTGTTTTTTTTTTACGAATATTGAAACAAGATTTATAGTAACGATATTATAATGACATTATTAAACTATGCCTTTAGTTGTGCTCGCAATATCAGTTTCAAAAAAATAACCTAACGGCTATGATAATGGCAGTGGCCAATATGCCTTCGAAAGCAAACTCAATGGCTATTCGGATTTGCATTCGCACCGCACAAGTCATCAATCATGGGACAGACTGTAGGATCTGGTATTGTGTTTTGACAATGGCTGCGACTCGATTTGGGACAGTCGTTTTACTATTTAACCAACTTCAAAAAAGGACGACGGTTCTATGTTTCACTGTTTTTTTTAAAATGTATGTTCACCGATGTCCCCGCATACTGAAGACCAATTAAAAAAACTTTCATTTGGTAGGGTATACTTCCTAATTTGGTCCCATTGTCACCAAGTCAGGATCTGATGATGGGATCCCAGAGGAATCGAGGACACCCTCAAATTTTATAGACACTTATTACGTTTTTGCTTAATATATTTTTGAAGTCGATTTTTTAAACTTATAATTGCATACAACATACCGCGATTTATTTCCATGCATTTTCTACTGATCTGAAGTTCATACAATTTGCAATAAAAATATTCAGGAGTAAGTAGGGTTACCATCTGTTTGAATTTGTTCGGACATGTCCAGGACTTTTAGACCTTTGTCCGGACTTTGTCTGGCTTTTTCTTTCAATATGTTACTACAGTAACGACGTGCGCAGTGTTTCGAATTTTGGGACTAAAATGTCCGGACTTATAAATAGAAATATCCGGATTTATGTCAAGACTTTAAAATTTGATATAACCATACTTGAAAGAGACCACTTATAACGATCAGGCCACCGGTAGTAACGCTCGTTTAAGGTTGTTTTGCTCATATGTTCCTATGTATGTGATTTTTTGTTTGAACAACAAAGAGGCCGTTTAAGCGCAGATTTTCCAATTCGCAACTGAAACCATTCTGTGTCCTTAGTACGAGCACTTGCGAAAAATTTATCGTTACCTTTCGTCATGTATACGATAGCAAAATGTATGAAAAATTCAGTTTCCTTTCACGTCCGATAGAGATGCTGATCAGTTTTTCATACATTTTGCTATCGTTTACGTAACGATAACAAGTGCTCGTACTAAGGCCACAGTACACGACTCTTTTACCACCGAAAAAAACTTGTCCTCGCATAGACAGGGCGCGGCGGGCGAGGCGGGTCAGCCGTAACGAGATTATCTGGGATCGAAACAAATCTAATAAATAACAGGTGTCGAGGGTGACCTTCGGCCACCACTCCCACCTACTGCACTACCCACCTCCAGAGTAGATGTAACTTAACCTAATTTGTCTGTTACACGACCGTGAAAAGCTTTGCAGTGGAGTAAAACGTGAGTTCCGGTTTGTTCATTTAGGTGGGGTTGCCAACAACAAAAGGATAGGGTAGATATAGACATCGAGGTACAATACCTAGGTATTGCATCCCAATGGGTATAGATCATTAAGACTAGTTATTTGCTCCGAACTGAGACCTTGCAACCCCCAATATTCGCAACAGATTTATCCATGTTCGAACTTGGTAAATTGTATTGAAATGAAACTTCTGAAGATCAAATCAACACAAGTTATCGTCAAAGAAATATTGAAACAACTATATGTACATAGAAACGCCGATTTGTCCAATAAGAAACCGAGACATCATCCCTCGGTAAAAATCAGTGAAAAAGATGTTAATTAGTTTAAATTTACCGTAGCAGTTATTTTATCTGAAATCAAGCAACGATATAGATAAACTTGGGTATCTGTACAGATATTAAAACCATATCATACTAATAACCTAATATATTTATTCTTAAGGATATAACTCAGCTGATTTTCACACAACTTTCATCCGACGAAACTTAAACTGTTATTTATTTTTATTTAATTTGGTCTCCTGCTAGTTTCACATTATTAAGGACATACTACCGTACCTACATACTAACATACCGTAAACTGAACATAAAAATAGCATTGTCACTTCTCATCATGCTCGTAAAGTTCTTGTTTATGCCCGGTGTAAACGGACTAAAACATAATTTTATGGTCTAGTGCAAAAAAGTCTACTTTTTTGCTATTTTTGCATAAAATAAACTGAACCTCTTTAAATTTGTTCAAAGCGGTCAAGTTTCTAATATATTTAACGTAGGTCTTTAACTTTTACCCATAAACGTAGATCAGGGTATTATTTAAGATCCAGATAAGTATACATTTTGTCGAATAAAAATATAACATCGTTCAAATTTAAGTTTGAATTTTAATTAAAGAGATAATTACTCACAATATCACTGTTTCATTTACTCGCAGTTGAAGTCAAAAGCCGAGTATATAACTCGTGCATAAAACCTATTATCCTCGACTTAAAAATCCGCCCTCACCTGCGGCTCGGGCTGATAAACGTCTCAACAATACAATTGATTGTTTTTTCACTCGTTGTACAATCAACTATTTTTGCGAAAGTTTTTATTCGTTTCCAGTTAGCAGCATCTCCTTGATTTTTTTAAACGAGTAGGATAACAAAATATAACTAAAAAGGTTTCAAACTTTTCAAGTTTGGAGTCAAACTTGTGCAAAAATTCGACACTGAAGTGCCACCTTATTTATATATTTTACTTATTTTTTTATTTTTTTTTAACCTATCCTGTCCCACCTGGGCAAAGGTCTCCCCCATCTCTTTCCAGACAGTGCGATCACCCGTCAAATTTGGCCACTGTGTTTGGAACGCGTCGAATCCAAGAGAATGTAATAATTTCACTTCATTAAATCTTACTGATTTCTTTTCGAAAAACGAGTAAAGCAAATTTTGATTCGAGATAGAGCAGCTCCAAATTGCACTCTCCCGGCTCCTCAGCAAACATTTATTAACTCTTGTTTACGAAACTTGATCGGAAAGGAATGTACTTTATAGATATAGTAAGTTCGTATAGGTTTCGAAGCCAGCCTTAATTTTAGTTTTTTTTAACCCCGGACGCAAACAAAGGGAATGTTATAAGTTTACTATGTGTCAGGGTTACGCATATAGACTGTACTAAGCCGAAAGGAGGTCATTGTACTCATCATTATTAACAACTTTTACTATGGGACATGGGACCAACCCTGAAATTGAGAAAAAAACTGTTGCATAGATTTTGTCGAGTGTTTTCTATGGAACAGCAGATTCACGATTTCAGGGTATATAGGTCCCATAGTAATAGTTGTTCATAATTATGAGTACAATGACCTCCTTTCGGCTTAGTACACCCTTTCCACATAACCGTATGACGTCACCTACCCAGTGACCATCCCTGAACTCAGATGAATATATCGACACTATGTATGAAAATCGGTCGAGGCTGCGGTCGGTTTAGGTGTAGGTGGGAACATACAAATATAAGTACATAATGTACTCGTCTTTGCTTTGCACCGTCAAATACAAATCCTCCTATTTACTTTGGTTTATCGAATAAAAACAAGTAACTAGCTTCGTGTAACAGCATGGTAACTAGTATACACGTGATATATCAATGTTCATTTCAAGTATTTGATGCGACGAATGACGTAAACCACGTTTATTTAGTCTGGCCACTCGATAGTTTATCCGCTGACCACTCGATAACGTTGCCCAGGATTAACCCACTTATCTACGACAATTTACCGTTCCACGTCGGCTATAAATCTATGCATACAAACTGGCACAGTCGTGGAACCGTACACGAAGCGATGCAATATTCATACTACCCTGAAACGTAGAAAGCGCGACCGACACGTCACTTCTCCGGAATTGCGGTTCGGGTGGTTACTTAAAGACATTACGATCTTTTACTGCTCCGGCCGTACGTATAAATCATCTAACATTTACCAGGTTCGCTTGAATTTGAGGCTTCAAGGTCTTTTGAGCCTCAAATTCAAGCAAACATAAAATCTGATATTCATATATGAAAGCTTGTTTGAATCAAAATCTAAATTATACCAAGTTTTAGTAATTCAATAATTATAAATCAACTTTAAAAAAGAAGAGCAAGCGAGATAGATGGAGCATGAAACACTGTCTTTTAAAATATTAATATACAAAGTAAAGTCGAACGCAATAAATTGAAATTTCGACGTGCAGATGGCAACCGTGCCGAGAAAGTTAAAGCACCCAATTAAACTGTATTGTCAGAAGGCATACCTACTTACTCATAAAGATAAATAATAAAGATAATTTATTTGCACAAAACACGAGTAAACACACATTAAAAAAATAGTCATTTTGTATCATGTTTTGCCTAGTTCAAATATGTAGGCGTACAAATCTAGAAAGATGGCATAAAAATACCGTCAATATTATTAATATAAAAAAACATAAATTAACCGTCAAAACAATTTCAATAGTCAAGATATCATGTTATTAATTATTTGTTAATTATAAACAGTTGCGAAACAAAACAATAAACTTTCCCGTAAAGTACCTATTTATTCGACGAACCAATTTAGTTTAGAGCTTTAAACGAACAAAATAGGTCCTACTTGTATGATAAAAAAAAACAAGTCATCTGGCTTGCTTATATAACTTCGCATATTATATGTACACAATCCCCGCAACCATTTAATCACTCCCCATCAGCTAAAACGACATATATCTACGTGAGGCTATTATAAAAATGATTTAAGTGCAGCGGAAAAAATCTAACGCGTGCTATGAAATATAATTTTACCTCCCGGGCGTCGTTTATGACGTTTTTATTACGAGTGTGTGTTAGCGCTTTGAGCGTACTTATAATATGAATTTGTTCCCAGATGACTCGTAAAAACAAGTTGGGAAGCTTTATTCTTAACCGCTGCTAGAAGCACTTTTAACTTGAACCAGTATACTTGTCGAGGGAAGTTTTATAATGTCGTGTTGAGGATCTCTCGCTGTCGCGTTCCACTTTTTGTAGCTTGAACTTATTTTTCACTTAGACGTCACTTTCAGTACATGAACACTTGTTCTTGGCGGTTCTTGCGTAAGCACGCACTTAAATGCCTCACAAACGTGGATTTTTAGTTTTATTTTGGATTGGAATAATATTCTGGACAATTTTATTTATTTATTTATAAATTAATTTCTGTAAATATCAAAGATAATTTGATTTTGATCAAGCTTTTATTTGTACAAAAATAGCATAAAATAAATTGTATTTTATAGCTCACTGAGTCGTCTGTAGGATCGCAATATTTTTATCTGTTCACTTCAGAGTTTTTTATTTACGCTCCAACCGTTGGAGTAGAAAACTTAGTGCCCTGTAAACTTTATGATATTCTTCAGCAGAGCTGCTCGCGCGAATATCTCCCAGGAGTTTTTAACTCTGGATCAAGGCGAACGCAGCGACCCGTGACTCCCTGATAGAGATGCCGATGTGAAATGACTTGAACTTTGTTAACTTACCGTCTTAAGAAAAGCTCTATTAGTACTACAAATTAACCAACAAATATTATTTGTTAAATGGGCTCAGATACATAGTTCATGATGTAGGTAGTTCCGTAAATATTCTCGTTATGGTCAAGAATGAAGCATGGTGGATTTTCGATATCTGTGCCAGTACTTTTTCGTCTATCAAACGTCTTTTTGCCTGTCACAACAGCAATGTCATATTTAACAGTTTTTTCCTATCTTAGAATTTTGAAATAACGTTTACTACATCATAATACATTTTAATACTTCTTTAGAGTGTCTGTCCTACGCTACGGTCGCCTAAACGTGGTTTCCACTGACCGTCACCACGGTTATCGGTTTTTTGGGCAATCTGACCGGCCCATTGCAACTTCAACTTATTCTTTGAGCTATCAACATTTGTGTGATGAACATTTGTGTTTGTTCTATGTCTGGGTGTTAATATCTATTTAAGTATGTATTTAAAAATATATATGTACGTATATCAGTCTCTGGCAGCCATATTACAAGCTTTGCTTAGTTTGGGGTCAGATGACCATGTGTGCAATAACGTCCCAGATATTTATGTAGTTAACTTTAGTTCTATGTCGGATCACTTCGTTTCAAATTCTGACCCGTATAGAAACCCCGAGCATAGTTCTCTCCATAGTTCGCTGAGCAACTTTGAAATTATGGATCACCTTTACCGTGAGTGTTCACGTTTCGGCATCGTAGGTCATAAAGGGTAGGACACCCTAATAGTAGTTTAGTATCATCATATCAAGAGTCGCACATCAAAATCACATTTATCCCCGATCAAAAATATGTTTATTATGTACATATCCTAAAAAAACAGTAGACGCCCGCCTGGTTTTGACAGACCAAAATGATTAGCAAAATGTCAGCTGAAATGTACCTAATTCATAAATCACAGACTGCTATTTCAATAAGACGTTTTAAGACTATAAAGAGCATGACCTTAAATATTTCAATAAATCTAAAAGGGCTAACTTTAATACACTTTACCCGTGTTTATGTGCTACTAACTACGAGTAGACTTTTAACTAGCAAAACGCTTTTAATTAAAGACTTAATTATAAGGAAGTACGTCTAAATGCCAATGGAAAGAGCTATGCCCAGCTTTTCTCTATCCGAATCGAAGTAATTTGCCAGAGAATCAAATATATGGATAGTACTTATGGGTTGAAGCATGCTGTTGAAACCTATACTTTTATGAGTCTGCTAGCTTGAATACTCCGAGAATCCAATTTTAGAAACAACATTGCGAATGATATACCTATATATTCGGTGTCAGCTGATTATTTATAATAGGTATATATCGATAATATTCTAAAAGAAGACATCAAATCAGGTATAAAGTCGATTAAGTACCATTTTCTATAAAAGCATCTCCGTATCCCACACAGAAAAGCGACATTACGCACGAACGACCATCTCATTGACCTTCCGCGCTGCTCATTCGTATTATTCGATAACTAAAACTCACTCAAGAGAAGCGACTGCCTATGTTTATTGACACAATTCGATTTAATGTACTTATCTTAGACAGATCGGAAGAATTTGTATCAAAAACGCACGATTATAGTAACAAAAAAAGATACACAACAAAAATATCTCCTCTTTTTACAAAGTGGTTGGTATGAGACAAACCATGCAACTGAATTTTAGACCAGTTGTCCTCAACCGATTGAGCTGAAATTTGGCATACTTATGTAAGTTTGGTGACAATGCAATGTTATGGCACCATCGAGCTGGTCTGATGATGGAGACAGAAGGTGGCCATAGGCACTCCTAAACGAAACGACGTAACCCCGTAAGTTTGGGTTCGTTGGGTTTATCTTCCGAAGCACTTTGGTCCTAGATGATAAATTCAATATGGCGGACGCTCCAAGATGGCAGACAAAATGTTCTTATCTACCATCATAACATGGGTATCAAATTTGCTGAGAAGAATACGAATAAGTTTGTTTTTAAATTATTTTAAGTTAATAAAGTTTATTTAATATGCTTCTCTCCAAAATTTCATAATAATATCTCAAAAACAAACGTCAACCGAGCATTTGACTTATCAACCATTATTCTGAGTATCAACTGTCATCATCGAGCCATGGAATACGCGTCATTCGAGACAGGCTTAATGTTGACACTTTGTCAGGATGTGTGTTATCTGAAATCGTTGGTACTTATATAGATTACTAGATGATAGCCGCTAATTCGTACACGTATATAGAGCTCAGCCTTCGGCCTCACTTACTATGGCCCGCTCCAGCAACACTTTCATCCAAATTGGTCCAGCCGTTACTCACAATTTAAACCTTCCCTGAACTTCCACAAATATTTCAAGATCAAAATTATCCAAATCGGTCTAGCCATTCTCGAATTTTAGCGAGATAAACAACATCAATTGATTTATATATATATAGATAATACTGTAGGCGAAGTACGAGTATTCGATACTTAAAAAACCCATCAAATTCTGTAGAAATTACAATTTTGAAATCAAAAAGTTGTATGTATTTCGATACCTATCTTACGCATCTAATACTCGTACTTCACCCACTGAACTGTATTTCAGTGTGACGTCACTGGTCGGGGGGAGCGTACGCACGCATCAGCATAATTCCGTGATAATGCTCTCCTTGAGTGCGGCCTAGATCCCGCACCCTGTGGATTATGGCCGCAACTCGCACCCAAATAACCTCTTCATGCTCGCCTGGCCATCCTTTGTAAGATAGATTGTAATTCCGGTAGCCCGCAGCCAAAGTGCCCAGCTGTATGAAAATGTAAAGCAGATTTCTTGCGAGGCGGCTTTGTCTAAGATCGAGAACTTTTTGATCTTAATGGCCTGGCAGCCTTAATGGCAAGTTTAGATAGCTTAGACAATATACTACGGTGGCTTAAATACCTCTTCATAAAGGGTAGCTTTTTTTACAAATGTTTTGTGACTAAATAATACCGCAGCTATGAATATTATCGAACATTATAAAAAAAAACATTCACAGCTAACATTAAAATAATAAATGAGCTTTTCGAGAACATAAATTAATATCCGATATGCTACCAAGAAGGGCAAGTGACGCCATAATTGAAATTCGCTAAAGTTTAATTGACACTTTCCCTTCAGTCGTCAGTTCCTGAGCATTAGCTATAAGTACCGACATTAATTTATAACTGTGTATTTTAAGATTTTGTCGCTGTTAGCACGAAGGAAGTTCGTGGGATATTTCTAATAATACTTAGGCAAAAAAGAACGAGGTGTTTTGCTGTTTTAAACAAAATAAAAAACATTTATTACCCGGCTACGGCAATATGAGGTTGACAGTCTATGTATGTTTGTATATATCATGTGCATGTTTCCTCTAATCTTCAATTAAAAGCAATTACTAACACTACAAAAACAGTTAGACTGCCCATAGACCGTTGAAGGTCTAAAGACAATCCAAATATTCAAGCCTCTGTCTACTATCATTTGGCAGTGTACCCAGTATGCTGGCGGCATTACCACGCTGAAAGGCAATGCTTACTGCGTTGAGCGAAAAACACGCCTAAACTAGTTATCATATTTTGACCAATGAGGCGTCTATTAACGCGTCTTCATACTCCGCGTGTCATATGACGTCACGCTGAAACCAATAAGGCGGATTTTATGACCTAATTTCGCAAGTCGTTTTTTTTGCGAAACTTAAATATATTGTGTTTGATATTAAAAAAGGGCTTAATGAGAACATTTCAAATATGTATAATTTTCTTATGTACTTAAATGAACTAATGTGAAGTCTATGCATGTATATGTGTGTGAATTTTCATGCTTTATTTACCTATGTTCCTCATTGCTCCAAAACCAACCACTAACCTGAATTTAACCATTTTTATGTTTCGATGCGTCTGAACAGCCCGGTTGCTAGGGTTATTATGTTATGATGTCACTTAAAATCCAATATGGCGGATTATAAGAGCTATTTTGCAGGACTTTTTTTTAAAACAAATATAATTATCGTGTTTGTTATCAACAGAAATAGCTTAATGAGTACATTTCAAATATATATAATTTGTCGTGGTGAATTTATTAGTATTTTAAATTTTTCCTAGTCGGGTCTTAGCTTTTTAACCTTTATCTACCATGACTATCCTTCGTTCTGCAGTGGTAGGGCTGTTTTTTCAGTCCGTCTACTGAGGAAGTAATACGTCTTTGCCAGTTATTCATCTGCCACGCAGTAGTGTGTAAACATTACTGTGTTTCGGATTGAATGGCAAAGTTTTCAGTTAAATTACTGACCTTAAAGATATATCTCAAGTTGCCGAGTGCTGCGCATTGCCACGCAGTTTTAAATTATTCAAGTTCTACATTTTAGCGGAAACGTGACGCTTATCAGACGCAAGTGACTTGCTTTTCACTTTAGTTGCATAAAACATTGGCTGCTTTGCGATTCGCAAATGCGATTTCTTGCAATTCATAGCCTAATTTCAGATACAAACTTATTTGCCAAGTTCGCGGGGTTGTAAAGGGCCTCTAACTCGTTTAAGGCACGCGATACGATGTTTTATCATTTTAAGCGGCTGTAAATAACAGCTATCGGAGGTTTAATTAATTTCTACTAAGTATATCTGCAGTCTCAATTAACATTAGATGTATAATAATAATGATAATGATGGGGTCCGGCCGCTCGGGGTTTGGTTATAGAGCTGTCCATACCTCTTAGATACGGCGAGTGACCAAATAACTGGCATTACCTTCGTTAAATAATAAGTTTGGGCAATCAACGTAGTAATGTCGCTAGCTTTTTGAGCACCTTTCTAGAAAACAGCGACGTCTTACTGGAAGACCTTAACGCAGTTATTTATTTATAGTTTTAGATAGTCAATTTACTTTAGTTATTTTTAGGTTATTTTATTTTAAAACATACTTTAGGTATTTATTTAGTTACTTTAGTTTATGGTTTGATTAAAAAATAGGTTTTTTCTTGAATTTAAGTTGCTACTTTTATTTGGACTGCTCTTTTATGTAGCTTTTTAGTAAGAGCACTGCAGACTAGATTTAAGGCGCATTACCTGCATGTTTTAAACAGTTACTTGCTGAAATGAGAATTCCTAGCGAACAAGCTAGGTAGTTTAGCTCTAGAGCTCACCAGGGGATTTCTTGTCTCAGATAACCCAGTCTCAAGCTGCCTGCGGATAATTTGCTTCAGCTTGCCTACCTAATTTAACATAAGTTTCCTCTATCTACTGAGGTTAAACTATTTAGCTAAGTTTGACTTCGCTATACTTACATTGTTCTTGTAGTACTCATATCACATACAAGGGAAACGTTGTATTTTACAAGACTTGTTCAGAAACGGACAACTATATAAATAAATAATTAATTAGTCTAGAAAGTACTCATACGTGACTCATAAAAAAACAAATGAGCCCAAATTTGAGGAATATACTAGTATTCATTTAAGAATTCCATAACGTTGGTAGGTACAGTAAGTAGGTCTAAATCCATATTCTAGATTTTTTTACATTGTTATAGTTAGTCACAAGTGAATAAAATAAAAGCGTGTTAAAAACATTACATCACAAAACTGTTTTTCTGATGAATTTCTAGTGTAATTCCGCTTCTATGTCGCTTCAAGTACAATAAGGAATTTGTGATAATAAAGTTAATTTAATTGAGTCAACATTACATCACACTTGCAAAGTAACTAACCTTTTCTCTCTTCTGTCTCACTCTGTTTCTTAACCTAATTACTTCTAAACTACTGCAGCTGATGCAACTTGATAACCTTGACAATAGCAAGAATATAAAAAAGCGAATAGTGACCGCTGAACATCTTGAGCAAAAAACGGTAGAGGAGGAAAAGTGACGGCATGTACATGTACACATTCACACACTACAACAATTTACGCGGACTCATGCGGTTGAAATTCCCTCGTGCCTCTTTTGGTTCACCAAAGAGACCTACAATCGATGATTGCGCTATCAATGTAATTTTTCAAGTTATTTTCTGTTATCTGTACTGATAAGGAAACAGCGAAATCCCGGGTAAAATCACGTTATACAATTGTTTCAGTTAAATTTTACGGGCTTATTACCGCATGTTGCGATATAGGTTACTATAATTCGGTGCCACGTGTTTTTTTATTAAAATTGCAATTTTTCGAAATAGTGAGGGTAGTTGGAGGTTGCGTTTGTACTACGCGCACCCTCCGACCTCACATCCGCCGTCTAAACTGTAACGGAAATAGGGAGCTTATCGTCACTACGATCTGAGCTACGATCACACGCACAGTGTTTCAGCCTTAGGGAATTGCTAATCAATCTAATGTTTTGCAGTAGGTACGTAAGCCCAAAAAAGACTTCAGAGGTAGCGCTATCTATCGTAGGTATCCAGAGTTAGTAATAGCGTGTGCCACATGCTTTTACTATCTCGCTCGCGCATTTTACCACATCTGAAAATATAGGTTAGAGACATAAGACCTCAAGAATAACATTAATAATAATAAATGTATTTATAAGGTAACCAAAATTTGCAGCTTATGCTATTATCTTATGACATTAGATTATTAAGTAAAAAAATCATGCAAGATATATTATACTTAATTTCTAAATTTAGGTTAAATTTAATACAATTATCAAATAAAACAAGATTGAATAAAATCAAATAAAATGAAATAAAATAAAACAACTTATGTGAGGCCCTAGCTCCCACAGTAGGATACCCTGAGTTTGTGGGAGCCAGTTCTCTTCAGGTGTGCATGCGAGAATGTGCACTTACTATAAAATGCTAATTTTCTTTTGCATTAGTTTCTTGTTTCGCCTATTCACATTCCTCATGTTATTCAAAAATCGGTTCGACGAATTTTCATACTGATTCTTAAGCTTGACTGCTTGTTCTCAGCAAAATTCATTTAGTTTATTGGCTTTGGCACACAAAACAAAATGTAATCAAAACGACAAATATACAATTTTAAAATAAACCATATTCTATATGTGTACACAACACGAACATGTGACGAGACGTAAAGAAGTTATAATTTTCTGTTTAAAAAAAACAGTTTCAAAAGGTTAGAACTCTTTGTGCTTTAGAAATTGTACTTTATTTGAACACGCGTTATCTCGAGAAAATATTAGACTCATTCATGGAATTATTCGTGATAAAAAAATATCATAAATCTACTAGGAAATTGTAAACTGCAGGTGGCACCACGGGGTGAAAAGATACTGTATGTATTACGTACGATAACAACGAACTTTTATCTTTCCGGTCGGTCTCTATTGCCCCAAAATGGGTATCCAATTACTGGCCTTTTGTCGGATGATGCATAACCTTTCAACTTCAAAAAGGCACAATTGTACCTTTTTAAAGTTTTATACTCAAGGTTTTATCTTTCTTAGATTTTTCGTAAGTACACAGTTATATTATATCTTTAGTAATTGATTGAATCAGGCGTTACTTTGCGGAAGTCCATTTTCAAAACTGTTTTTCTGATGAATTTTTAGTGTAATTCCGCTTCTACGTCGCTTCAAGTACAATAAGGAATTTTTTTGATAGATATTTGTTGATAAAGTAAATATAATTGAGTTTAATTTTACCTAACCTGATATATAATATTAATTACATAAATTGAAAAATAACGTAACCTGAAACAATAATTAATTAATTCTGAATTATTTTTTAAATTTTAAAATTATTAAAGTAATCTGAAACAAAATGTAATTAATTCTGACAAATGAAATATGATAATACTAAACCTGAAAACAAATATGTATTAATTCTGAAACTTAAAATATATATTAATTGAAATGAAATGTATTTTAATTGAATTTAAAAAATAATAAATTATACCCGTTTCCTTAGTGCACTTTGTCGACACGTGTTTCGCCTCTTCACGAGGCATCCTCAGGACGTGTTGACTCTTCGAGCGCTTGGCCGGTATAATCTTGGCCAAGCGCTCGAAAAGTCAATAATAAATTGTACCCGTTTCCTTAGTGCACTTTGTCGACACGTCCTGAGGATGCCCCGTGAAGAGGCATCCTCAGGCGTAGAATCCTGAACGTAGCAAGGGATTCAAAGTACGTCACCGGAGCCAGAAAAATATTTTGCGCTTGAGTGATACACTACTTTTCATCACCCACTATGAGAAAATAAAAGGTGCCTCATATTTTATTGTTATATTATTATTTAATAAAACATAAAGTAACAACTAAATTGAAATTAAATAGTATCTAATAATAAAACAACTAAAAACTTATATTTTCAAAACAAAACCATGAATTTCTAACAATCCGTGAAAATTGACGAAAACGCGGGCGTTTTTAATTTGATTTTCTTGTTTTTTATTCGGCGCGACTATGGTCCGTCGTACTAGCCAGTTTTTATTCAAACAATATTTGCGTTCGATTTCTTTGGCGCTGAACACTAAGATTAGATGTTCAAAATTCAAAAAGTGTGCGGCAAAAATAATTGCGACGCACTTATAAAGAGGTTATAACTTATAAAAACTCATTAAAAAAAAGCCCGCTAAAAGTTTCTTATAGAAAACACCACCTTTGGGTGCACTTAAAGGCGAACCAAATCGTCCTTTTCGAAAAGATGGGATAAAAAGTATCTTTTCAATCCGCGGTGTCGCCTGCAGTTTCCAATTTTTTCGTAGATTTAATGTCTAATATTTTCTCAAAATAAAGCATGTTCTAATCGATTTGCTAAAATAAAACGCTTCTTGATGATGGTTATGCTTCGATCAAGTTCTTGAAACAGATTTATTTAAACATTAAAAACTAAGAAAAAAGGTTTTTTATAAACGTAGAAATTAAATTATTCATTTTTGTCACATGTTAGGAATATGGTTTAGTTTCAAATTGTATACTGTAATCTCATTTTTATTTTATTTTATGTGCCAAGAAACTAAATTAAATTCTGTTAAGAACCAGTAGCCAATCCCAGCCACGGGAATTTCATATAGGGCAAAACAAGAGAAAACATTTTGATTAAAATACGTACGTACCTAAAGTCATGCGAAGGTGTATCAAACAGGGCAAGCAGGGCGCAACAGGCCTTAGCCCGGGATTACCGCCCTCAAGGGCTTCGTTGCAAATTGAATGAACGCAACCATTTCTCCTTACCTATATGCCTACTTTGCTAGATAGACAAAATAAATGCAATTACACCAAGACGAAGTTAAACGAAGCCAGCGCCGCCATTGTCGCTCGCTGCCACTCCGCACTCTCTGCAATAACAACTTTGTCTCTTTTTATAACAATGAACAAATCAAATTTCTCATTGAAGACACGAATTAATTTGTAACAAAATTTTCAGACTTTGTATATATTTGTCAGAAATTTTCCAATAAAAGTCGAAATGTCCAAAGCTTGTCCCATAAAGAAAAAGATTTGGCCTCCAATTTCCCCTAACTACGCTGTCAAAGGGTATTGTTGATCAAACATCAAAGTCTACGTTTAACATGCTTTATTCGATCTGAAAACTGAGATCGGCTCAAAGGAACCCACCCTGGGTTCAGTAAACTCATTAATTAAACAATGTGCACCGTATGCCATGCGGTGGGTGGCGTGAGGCTTTTCGACAAATATTATATTATAAGAATTATTAAAATTGACTACCCAATTCCCAAGCTTGCTGCGTGAAATAAATTCACTGTAACATGTTCATAATCAAACTGTCAGCTATGAAAGTGACTTTGGAGCTAAATAAAATGGATAGACGCGCTACATTTTACTGAACGCGTGAGTAGTGGCGTGTCGAAATATTTACAACGCCTCGCGTCGTCCCGCGGAAGTTTGCGAAATAAGATATTGCTACAACCGTCGTAAACTTGTTCGAGACTGTTTATAAAAAGTGATAAACTATACTGTGTTTTTCAATTTTAAACATCTGTAAATGTCATAGAGTTTTAAATGCGAATTTGTGGTTTAAAAATATTTTTTCTGTAGTGCGACTTTTCAAAGAAATACAAATATTAACATAGTAAAATCTCAGAAGTCCACTGTCGCAACTAATAAAAGATATTTGACCAAGCATACTGAAGGTAATTGAAATCTTAATGATATTTCGTACTAAGGTAAAGTTTTCGCCAATTTATTATCTTGAGAAAAGTTTCACCAATTATGTTTCTCAATGCATTCATATTTTTTTCTCCAAATCTAGAAGGTCTTTACAATCCATTTTTTCGTATTCTAATGGCCTATTAGAATAGGGTATTTGACTATATTAAAAATATAATTAATACTGGTGTAATCCTAGAATATTATTATTTTCAAAAAGTATTTAGTTACTAAAAACTAAAAAATATAGTCCCTATTTCTAGAAAAATACATAATAAAAATATGTTTTTCACTGATCACGTGACTTGACTGCAAACGCTCTATGTTAGCCGAATGTCCTTATGTCGTCACAGAAAAGTAAATAGAGGCAACAATTATATGGCGAGATTAACTCGTTTGTTTATGTGTAACGTCACTAAAGTCACGTGGCCCCATGAATGTCAAAGGTATCGATAGCGTTTACGCGGTAGTTTAATAATTTGAATTTTGATCCATCATTTAAAACACAAATACTGAAAATTATTAAGATTAAATTACAAGATTGCTTTATTTTAATTTAATAAACATTTTAAATGGTTTTGTAAAATCAGTCAAATACCCTATTAAAATACTTAGTTTTTGAGTTAGAAAATCAAGTATAAGCAAAATCGGACACTGGGTTGTGTCAACATGGGGTCACGAAATCACAGTCCAGTTACTACTAATAGGTAAAAAAATCTTAAAATTTTAAAAAAGAAGCTCGTTATAAACGTCACACCGCCATCTCTTTACAAATCCTTGACTGATTTCGCTTATATTCGAAATATATAAAAAACTGCACTATAAGAACGGTACGCAAGTTATCATTGAACAAGTTAATTAAATTTAACAAAAAATATAACCCGACTGCATTGTAACTGAAATATTTGATAATACTTTTATTTTCAGTTACCAACTATTCAGTTGGTAACTGAAAAGAAAAGTAAGAGCGGCGCCGCCGCGCCGTCGCGCTGCGTACCTATTCTATACCTACTCGTATAGTAGACACAGAGCTCTTTCATACCGCTTTATCTCGTATACTACTGAATATTTCATAGTAGTGTTGCATATTTTTGAAATCTTCTGAGTGAGATCTACATAGTGGTTGTAATATTGACCTATTTAGCAAAGTTTTCTTATTTTTTTCCAAATTTTTTGTCTGACATCTTGAATTATTGTATCTTATGTCCCTCCCATTATTAAAACGATTCAAATGACACCTCACATGTCGAAACTGATTAAGCCGTTTAGACTGTAGGGCGTGCCATAGAAACCATCATACATACATACACTCGAATAATATAATTCTCCTTCTTGCGCAGACGGGTAACAAACATATAAATAAAAACACCGTGGACTACCTCACTTTGTTCGGTCAATTACGTGATTCATCAGTACTTTCCATTACGTTCTACTGACTTTTGAGATGGAAATTATAGAGCCACCCTAAACTTACTAAACAAACGGAGCACCTCCATTATCCCGTACAAAGCTAATGGTCATCGCAATGGCAAAAACTTTTCCGTTCGAAAATCCTCGTAATAGGTAATAGTGGACGTGTGAGCGCTCCGTCACTTTCAGGAAATGTGAGTCAGCGGGCGGAAATTCATCGGAGACCGTCGTAATTTGCTAGGCCGTTTGAAAATTCAGGAAACTAGACAAAATCGGCTGCTCTAGCAAATTTAAGCATGTTGTATTATGTATTTTGTAAATAAATATCTTATACCTGCTGGTAGTTACCTCAGGTACTTTCTAGTGCTTCTAGGCTCAGCATCGTCATCGTCATCATTATCAGCCTATCATGTTCCCACCCACTGCTGGGACGCAGGTATTTTCGCAGTGAGAGAGGATAGGCTCTAATACACTATGCTGGCTCAGTTCCTGTCATATGTCTTTGAACTTTTGAGGTTCTTGAACATACCGATTTCCTCACGATGTTTCCTTCACCGTTGTTGAGCGATTACATCGAAACTGCACATAATTTACTTAAGCATTAAATAAGTCATTGGTGCAGGGCCGAAGATCGAACGGGGACCTGTCAGATTGTAAAGCGCACATGCTACAAGCCGGCCACCATGGCTCAGGCTAGGCGTCATTAAGTTGAAAACTGACAGTGGAGCCAAATAAGGCATGAGAATTAATTTGTATTATTTTTGTTATAATCCAATCACCAGTCTCTTCCAGCGCATCATCTCATCATTATGATTTCAACCATAGGACGTCCACAGCACTGCTGGACAAAGGCCTCCCCACGAATATTTTTTCTTTTCTGTGAGCTCCCCCATCGATCTCCAAAAGGGCTTGGAAGCGGCCTGTATACAGTGTTTTCCTGCGGCCTTCTTTAGGTCATCTGTTCATCTTGCGGGTGCACGTCTTATATGCTGCGCTTACCGGTACGTCTTCTCCATTCGAAAATCTTTCGGCCCTATCTACTACCTGTTCTGCATGCTATGTGCCCTACCCACTGCCACTCTTACATGCTTATCATGCGTATCATCATGCATATCACCAAGTTCGATCATCTATTCCTTAACAGTCTTTACTGCTCATGGATACCGTATCATTCACTCTTTAACATAGTATTGCCATGCGTATATAGTTAGTAACTATCCACGTCCAATGTTCAATTTCGTGTCATGGTTTGCTTTGTTCCTATTCCATAGCCATTCTTAACTAATGAAAACTACTGGAACATTCTCCATTACATGACAGGTTAACTCAGTCGCTCTACTAATGTAAAAATAATGTCCAAAAATTATCACTAATCGATACCAAATGGGACCACGATTTATGTTCCAAAAAGGGAGTTGAAAATGGCTTATTTCCATATTTTTATACATGTATTTGTTTACGTCAGACTCTTTTTATTCTGTTCGCTATTTGTTTTATTTATCACCCTCGCAGCAACTATTTATACTTAGGTTTCTTTATCATGTGAGGAAGAATGCATCTATATCTTTATATAATATATATACTAGTGACGCGCCCCGGCTTCGCACGGGTGTAAGCTCGGCCTTCGGCCTCGCTACAAAATAGTATCCTATGTCCGTCTCCTGGTTCTAAGCTACCTCCCCACCATTTTTCAGCCAAATCGGTTCAGTCGTTCTTGAGTTATAAATTGTGTAACTAACACGACTTTCTTTTATATATATAGATACTTATACTTTATATAATACTGCAAAATACCACTCATCACTCACTCAACCATTGACTCATCATGAAATCTCGAAAACTACTTGCCCTACGAAGCTGAATTTTGGCAGATTCCTTATGGAGTGTAGTGATCCGCTAAGAAAAGATTTTGCAAAATTAATAAAAACCTAGAAATGGTTTAATATGATATTTAATGCCTAGATGCTTCAGGCTACAGGGTCATCGCGTTGTATGAAAACAAATCGTCTTAAAGACTTTTCATACATACCGACGACACGATGATACATTATGAGAGTCCCAGCATTCAATCACACTCATGTAAGTGTATTTGTCTGCACTCAACTTCATCACAGTTGGACGGATTTAGATGTAATTTTTATGAAATGGCATACTTAGGCTACTTTTTACCCTAAAATATTTAAAATTTATGTTGAATGGCGGG
The DNA here is from genome assembly GCA_949125355.1 of Agriopis leucophaearia. Lineage (NCBI taxonomy): Eukaryota > Metazoa > Arthropoda > Insecta > Lepidoptera > Geometridae > Agriopis > Agriopis leucophaearia. The sequence continues at coordinate 9,195,911 of OX421262.1, forward strand.
TGAAAAAAAGGGCCCTGCTAGTTTATTATTATAAGAAACCAATGAGAAACTTCCAACAACGCCGTGTCAATTATTTTGACAGTTTATCTAGTCCAATATTTCACTGTCTGTATTCATGGCTAATGAATATTCTTCGTTATAAAAATAGTTGGTGGCATCTTTTGTTGCGGTAGCGCCGTAACATTAATCTATGTCTTGACAAAGGCAACCAGCGACAAAAGAGACGCGCTGCCCCTTGCGACCTGGAAAATAATGTCATGAATTTCCACGCTACGTGTAATTACATTACACGTAAGTACAGTAATCGAATACGTACGAATATTCACGTGCGTAAATACAGTACTGAATTCCATAAAAAAATACGAAATTTGTGTAGATTTTGAAATGAATTACGCAACGCGCTTCGCTTACGAGCGTTCACAGTAATTTGCCAATTGGATTATGCAAAAAAAATCACTTCTATAATAATTTCCATATAAACCAAATTTTAATGGATTTAAAGATCTATTTTTTTGTTTTTTTTTTATGATACTGAGTGACGAGACGAGCGAAGTCGCTCGCCTGATGGCTCTTCACACTAGCCCATAACACCTCAACGCCACTCAGAATTTTGAACTTCAACAGTTCAAAACCCTGGATGGCAATGCACTGCGCTCGTCACCCCGAGATATAAGATGTCAAATCTCTGTGTGCCCTGTAATTTCGCTGGAATTTAGTATACAGAAATAACAGAAAGAGATGTTCAAATTAGATATACCTAATCTGGGAGCACTCTGTCTCTTTCTGGCAGTCCAATACAATATTGTCTGATACATTGTCAAGCAACGTCATGTTTTACATTTAATGATATTTATTGCGATTTTTTGAATGAAAGTGACAGAGGTCTTCTCTATCGCGTCCAACCGAATTCGATTTGATTTTACGTGCTCATTCCAACTTACGTAAATGTTTCTTGGCTAGTAATGACGTGTAAATTTCATTTAAATCCAATACTGCTACGAAGCTCACGATACGAACGCTTTCGCTTCTACAAACTTTCGTATTTTTTTATTTGGGATGGAGTTTAGATTGAGAAGATGCTTATGTAATAACTTCAATTTAGAAAATATACAATATATCTTGTCACAATCATGTATGATAGAAATGATGATATATAAGGTTATAACTTTTAATATGTTCAACTTGTAATTTTCGTCAACGTAGCATAATTATTATGGATTCAACAACAGATAATTATTATGGACTAGTGCTTTTGCCCGCAACTTCGTACGCGTAGATTTCCATATAAACCTTCAACCTTTTTTTCTTTATCCGGCCCTTGCGCAAAATAACATAGCCTATACTTCAATCTGGTCATAGCTAAGCATATTAGTGAAAACCACATTTAATTCGGTTCAGTGGTTTAGGAGATGTGCGTGGACAAACAAACAAAAATTCTAAAAACTGTCTTAAAGTATTCAGTTGCCTATTTTAAGACGCCCTGTGTTTTTTTTATGTGTCGCATCTACAGTTTTTATTTTATTTTTATTATATGTATACCTAGATAGATATAGATTTTTATTATATGTATAGATTAAAATGGATTGCTTGTAAAGTTCAAGTGAGCTGTTGTATTTTCCGATCGCCGCGAGTGGCAGAAGTTGCCGTGGTCATCACTTAGCCCAGATATCGACCGGCTTACCCACCAGCCCTCATTCATGCGGAGTCACACGATGCAGACACACTTGCCTACATTCACATACTCATACTCAATTGACTTTGCTACTGCTCAAAAGACACGTCCATTTTGATAGCCCTTTGTAGACCCAGACTTAGTTGCACGAGTGCTATAAATCATAATTTGGCGAGTAGGCTGTCCAACGAAAGCCTAGGTATTAAAAAAAAAGGAAAAATGGTATCTTGTTTTGATCATACATGTATATGAGAATTAACTTGCGTAAGATTGAGCCGCTTATTCCAAATTTGTACATGCGATTTGCAATTTTTGGATTTGTCCGAAATTAACATTTCCACCACGTTATGACGCCGGTCTATTTTTACCTCTCATCATCTTCCACAGCCTTCCTCTTCCTTCTACTGGATATCTACCAAAATAAACCACACAAATAAAAAACAGAACCAGAAAAATCCAAGCAGCATTTTTTTTTTTGCTAAAGCGGGCACAGTACAAAATTAAGAAATCCACTCCCCAGCGTTGGTTAAAATCCATAAATGTGTACATTACAGTAGAACAGAGCCCATATAATAAAATACATCCATTTCAAATAGATTATTTTCATTACTCATCATATCATGCGCGTGTTTGTCATTTGTTATTTTAGGACAATCAGAGTACACGTGAAGGATTTTTATTTGTTTACGCAACACAAGCGCGGTTCGCCTACTACTCATGAATTTTAAACATACCTACATGAGCGTACATGCCTTGGGTTGACGTAAACAAATTGTGCATTATGATAAAATATTCCTATAGCCATAGAATATATCTATAGAGTTTCATGGCTCTAATAGGCATAGTTTACCCTCTACTGTTCTGGATTCTAACAGATGAGTGACCATTTGGTTTGAGCATTATCTTAAGTACGCTGCAGCAAAACATGACCTTGTTATGGCTGTTATCTCTGAAGGTATTGTTATAACCTAATGGGTGATGCGGACGTGCTTAATCATCTTCTTAGTTTTGGTTCATACATAACTAACCAAACACAAAACCTGACATTAAGAGCCCGCTTCCCGCCACATCTCGTTCGTGCATTTTAACGTATTTGACAATAAAAATCACAGAGTGGAAATTTAAGAAACTACAATCTGTTGCTGTCTGCTTTATTTATTTAGTTTATTGGCACACAAAACAAAATATGGTCAAAACAATTTAAAACTAGTAGATAGCTTGTAAAATTTTGAACTAAACTATCTGGTGCATGACATAGTACAATATTTATTTTGATCTCCTTCAATCAAATAATTTTTTTAACAACGCTTAACGTTTGCAATGTTAGTTTAAAGATAATCCAATCGGTTTGTTTTTTATTCCGACATAGATCTTTTTGTTCTTTAATAATGTTGAAAATATTCGAAAGTGAAGAAGCGCGCGAGCTCTTAAAATTTTTTTCTTACTCTGTGCCCAGACAAAATCAGATATTCGAAAAACTTACATAACAATACGTACGTAATTATCGTCCTTAAATCATCGTTACATTCACGTATTTTATTCACGTTTTTTCACGAATATTGCTTGCAATTTTATTTTTTTATTTATCTTAGTGAATAACATACATACCATACTTACACATACACAACTCTGCCAAACTACATAGCAGTTTGTATAGGCAGAAATCTACTAGTAGGAACACAACATTTAAGACAATATATTATTATAAAATTCGATTATAAATGTGACAATAAAGAGTTATCATGGTAACATCAGGAATGGACAGCTTCAAAGCGTCAATAGTTCAAGGCTTGATGGCTCGAGAAACAGACCATAGTGACTGCGTAGCTAGAATTCATTGCTGCATTCTACTTCAATTACTGTTTCTCTTCCACTCCACACCCCGTAGACGTTTTAATAACACACAACGACGCTTCTGCTGCAGTTTTTCCACCCGTTTTTGTTGGCTGAGGTTGCCAATAGCATGGAGAATTTAATACAAACTGAAAGATAAAATAGTGATTTGACGCGAATTTATCTTCATTCTGACAAAAGCTCCTCTTATAATTATGACACCAAGATTAGGATGATTATTGGCGGTTAGCGGTCAAACGCAAGCCTATTCCTAAACAACAAAAAAATACAATACAATATCTCTTTATAACACACCGAAAAATACAAATGAAACTTAAACTAACATCAAAATTAAATAAAATACAGATTGATACTTCAATGTTTTTCTCGTATACTTAATATGCTACTCCGGTTATAGTTTTGCATAGTTTTCACTGATCAATATCTAAGTTACTTACCTTAGTGTATATATATAAGTTCGCTAAATGCCCAATCAGCTGCTATTGTATCGGTTACAAATTGACCTTGTAATAGAGCTATCATCAGGAACCTGACGCAAATGGCTGTCGGGCAAATCACCGGAAATCCGTACGAATGGGGCATATTGGACGCAATCTGAGCCTGTCCTTTTATGAATAGTGTGAAATAGCCGTCAGCTCTATCAATACTGTAATTAATCCCCAGTCATCTTGGATCGACGTGCTCTCGTGATTTATCGTATTATTGAACTGAAACGTTCATTAGCACAAATGTCAATCCTCGCTTACTACTTGATTTTGTATGCCTAATCAATCCTTGTTTAAACAATGAGAATTCGTTTTTAATATGATATCTATATCAGTCGATAATCTGTTTGATATTGGAAAGCCATAGGAATAAATGTTGAAAAGAAATAGCATGACCCTTTCTAGTATGGCACCGCAACACGATGACAATTCAATAAGGTAAAAGCATTTGCATGCAACCCCGAAGCAGGCGAGAAGAGATGAGGAAATGGCTTTCGACACGAACGCACCACCCCGTCACGAACTCTACATGCCGTCCTGCCGTGTCGGCTCTTGTTAGTGCCCCTGCTAACTATGCATTAGGTATTCCGGACCCCACGCTATGCACTATCCAGCTCCTTTATATGTACTTTATATGGACAGGTACGAGTAATATATGAACGCTGACGTAGGTACCTGAATGTATCACTCTTCACACCCAAAACTCCACAAAATTGATATGATCATCATAAAACATTAAAATACAGTAAAACTGCCATCAATGACGCAAATTGCCACTTCGCCGAATTCATAACATTCAGAGAATAAAAGATCACATTTCCAACAAATAGAAGCTGGCGAAAGATCATTTTATCGCGCTGAAACCTAGAAAGTTGGTCGTTTGTTGACTAGTATTTGGGGCACGGACGAGAACTTTCCGATAGCGGACATTAGCCATGAACTAACTTTCAGACGTAAGAAAAACAAGTTTTTATGCCCGGAATCGTTACGTAAAGGAGTTTAGTAGCCGAAAATTTGGTTCCACAACATTAAGATGTTTATCGCTACAAGGATCTTCGGACGCCGAATAATCGCACGCCACACCTGAATTCTACGAATAGTTTTTTGGCCGCCTCAAAATGGCTCGAAAATTTTACTAAATAAGTTCGCTTACATTGCTCACGAAACAATGGCTGCTCCATTGCCCATATTTATAGCGTTCTCAGTCTAACTTTACATAAACAAGCAATGTTTTACAAAGTCAATTTTGGGCTGTCGGAGCAATTTCGCGGACAATTGGATGGCGTGTTCGTTCGCACCGAATCTCATTTGGTCTGCCTGTCTCGCACATAAACACCTGGAGCTGAAATTTTTATTTATATTTATATGTATTTCTTTGGGAAATCTGTTATTAGTTTAATTGTATTTAAATGCCACAATAGCATTTAGAATGAAAGCTTATCCGATGAATTACTGTGCCTCATATAATTATGTAATTAAGTACTTAGTAAATTTCTTTTTTAAAGTTGAGCCCCGACTACTCGTACAGCATTTTCGGCAAACAGAAAAGACAAAATATATTGTACCTAATCATTTTTAATTTCCATTTACATGTCGCATACTTGTTTTTTGGATGACGTCTTTGATTAAAAATATTTTTTGAAAAAAAATACATATGTGGGATGGCACAACAAAAATTGGATGGCAAGGTGAGTTCGACTTATGGCATCAAGCCTGATTTAGGCCTGATGCGTTCGCACCCGCCACGACACCTTAACATCTTCCTTGTTTGTCTGATTTGCGGGGTGACCATCCCTGAATTTACACGAATCTATCGACACTGCATTTATTTAAATCAGTTGAATATATTTAATTTATAGGTAGAAACATACGAGCACGCATACCTTAGTATTTTGGCCATTTGCGAAAACGGTACTGATTAGGTCATTCGCATAAAAAACATTGAAATACGTGAATGATTAAGAATGTGTGCTTTGGCATTTTACATTTTAGGCACATTTTTCTTTTCTTTTATTCCGATCAAGAAAAGAGCCATTATGGCGAACCGTGTTTTGATGATCGATTCATTTAGTGAAATGTTTTACGGCGATTATTTCGGTAAACCGATCTTCAGACTTTGGTGTTTAGGAGAACTGATACGAGGTTGGTTTGATCAGATATACCATACTGTACACTGCATGTATGCAGTCTATAATATCTACATAATGTACAGTACGTAGACTGTACGTTATGTATGTACGTTATTGCTGTCTTTAAAAGTATTTTTGTGTTGGTGGCGTTACCAAAGTTTGGTTGGCGACCGAAGCTTAGCGGTTAGAGCGCTCGGGACATAAACTCGTATGGCACCAGGTTCGAATCCTGCCGGTGGTAATTTTTTAAATTTTAAATTTCATTTAAATTGTTGGCTTTGTATTACACAGTAACGTGTAAAAAATAAGTCAGAAACTAATCATAAATAATTAAATTATTAGATAATTTGGACGACTGGTATGGCTCAGTGGTTGCGAGTCTGCATATGAGCTTTTCCAGGTTTGATCCCCCGGGCAGATGTTTAAATGACGAACTTGAATATCTGATTTGTACTATTATGTATTCTGTGGCTCGGCACGGGTGTTACTTCGCTGTGTCATTGTGTGTGTTTACGACATCTCCGACACAGAATCGCGTAGTGGGGAAACAAAGAGTGTGAAGCTTTGATAATTATAAGCTTCGTATTATTTACTTACTTTGTAACATTAACAGCAACATGAAAGCTGCTTTAAAAAAACTTGTGGCTTGTTCTTGCAGAGAAGAAGATCGACGATTGTTGCGTTCCATACGGGATGTAGGTAAGGGAGCGTTGGCTTCGTGCCACGAACTGCCTTCGCAAGACAACTCTCGATACCTAGCTCTAATGTTGTGTATTGATCTAGGCTTTGAATTAAGTTTAAGCAAATACAACACTAGCACTAGGTATGTGTTGCTAGTGTAGCTCAGTGATAGCACGTCTGCCTCATGATCAGGAGTTCCGGGTTCGATTTCCGGCCGGGCAGATGTTTGGTTTGATGTTTGTCTCATTTTTATCCAATTTTCACGTAACGTATCTTAAGGAACTCAACTTAAGAAACTCACTTCGTCGCAAAAATACGTAAATAAACGCAGTAAAGAAAAAGCATTTCGGATAATGAAATCCTCAGCTTAAAATATTTAAATCCGCATTGCCCAAGTTTTTAGCAGTAAGTGGATATTGAGATAGCGGCTACGCCACGGTATGGTATTATCATCCCTTTATCTTTTCCGCAAACTTTTAACGAACAAAAAACTGAAGGAAGAGAAAAATACAGCAAAGAAGGTAAAAACGTTTTTAAATTTACTTTTGAAACGTAACTTTATATTTTTCACGAGATATTTCAATGGTAATGGTAAAGTTTTTTCTACAGCGGTACGGCGTAGCGCAAGTCGTAGCACATAATTCAATTGCAGCAAGGGCTACGGAGTCATGAACCCTGCAAAAATAACTACAGTTCATGAAACACAAAAAATATGAGAGCATTTACAACAGTTTGTTGTTTTCAGATTATTAAAAATAACGTACGGCATATGTTACAGAGCAAAGAATATTTGCAAAATATAGGTAGCCATAGTTTACAGTTCTAATTATGGTTAAGTATAGATTTTCATGAGAGCTATAGTAGCTGAGCGGTAGCATATAAGCTTTACAATCTGACGAAACCCAGTTTGATCTTCGGCTCTGCACCAATGACTTATTGGGTACCTAAATAAATCATTAAAGTTTAGTTTCGATATCATCGCTCCAAAAACTGTGAAGCAAAAACATCGTGAGGAAAACGATATGTCCATAATTCTCAAACTATCAAAAAAAACTATCAAAAAATTATATTCACCAACTTGCACAGGGCCAGCATGGTGGATTAGGGACTATACTCTCTCTCTATATATCTATCTATCTCTCTCTCTCTCTTTCTCTCTCTGAGAGAAGGCTTGAGTCCCAACAGTGGGAACATAATATGATAGGCTAAAATGATGATGATGGATTTGCAGATGCTGTATTTTACAGCCTTTTTTCCTCGTTTATTGAATTTTTATTCTCGTTTATTTGTACTCTAATTGAAAATGTTTCATAAGATCCTTATTTATTCGGAAAACAATGTTTTTACGGATTGAAAAATGTTTTTATGATTAAAAATGTTCAACTGCCTATACGAATTAATTCAAAATGGTGGAAATTTTGTGGGCGAAAAGGCGAAAACAACATTGTTCAGTCTACGAGTATCATAAAGTTCATAATAAAGGATAAAAAATTCATTTCAGAAACCGACCAAAACATAAAGTCAGAGTCTACCCGATAAGTTTTCAAAGAACGTTTGTATTGTATGCACGTTTTTTAACAAGAACTCGCGTACTAATGTTCCGAACTTCATAAAATATCGATGCTCATAGTTAACGGAGCATTGATTGTCTCCACACCTTCAACTACGGTCAGTCCAACTGTTTTTACAAGATAGAAACTATTTATAGACTTCTAATAGATCAACGTGATCCAACCTCGGCCACATCGTCGCTAACCACCAGGCGAGTTGGTGGCCAAACGTATGGGCATGAAATGAAAGGATTTACTGCGAAGCACACAAAAAACTTGTTGTAAAAAAGTTTCTTTAAACCTAAGCTTTTAGGTATTGACCGTTAGTTAACTTGTATTTCGTTTAAAAGGCAGTTAGCTCATACAAATACTATTTTTTACGTATGGATGTAAGCATTACCTATCGACCGAGGCTTGAATATATCTAGATATAAGGGTTAAAAAGAGGAATACTTATTTCGTTCGCATTATCACAAGAACTCAAGTACAAAATTTTAATAGGTAATCAATTTGAATTAAAACCCTTTGAATGTCAGATTCGATCTCATTAGAGATATTTTGTTACTTTTTGAAATTCAAGCATTGCAATGCGGTGCAGCCTGAGGCCCTCATTATACCGCCCGGCTGAATACTCCGTTCTTGTCGAGCGCAAAACTCACCGGATAATTACGGAGATGGTTTTTTTTATACTCGGGTAAATCATTAACTTTGCTAGAAATATATTATCCACAATGGTCATTTAAATTAAGAGATTAAAGAGGTGGTAGTGAAGGGGGATATATTATCATGTCGTGTAAAAAAATCAGTAAAAAATACACAAAAGCTGTTCCGAAAATTGTTAGTGAAATTAAAAATAGTTGGAATATGAAAAAAGTTTATTTATAACTTTTCAAAATTTTGCCCTCCAACCCCAATACATTTATGCATTCGGGTGAATCAGGTTTATCAAATAAATTTGATCTGAGCAATCAACACGACGGGATTTGTGCTTTTCGGAGAGAATGAGGTATCCATCGTGAAACAAACTTCCTAACTTTAAGGTGTTCATGAAGGATGGTGGAAACTGCCTGTGTTCCAATCTTCAGTTCAGCTTGAATCTCTCGATGTGTAATTATGATTAATCTCCTGCAATAGCCACTCTACCCTCATGATATTTTCATGAGTTCCTGCAGTTGCAGGTCGGCCGCGTCTGGGGTCATCCTTTAGGCTCATTAGGTTCTCACGACCACTTAAATTCACGAAACTAATAAGCAAAGATTTCATACTTATACTTCGTATCTAATAAGTAACTGTTGCTAACGCAAGAGCAGACTCCTCAAAAGCAGCTTTTAAATTTAAATGAGATTCCTCGAAGCAAAGATTTCATACTTATACTGTACGTTCATTTGAATTCGTTGACGTATATAATCTTAGCCTCGAAGGTTAACTCTCGTTTATAATCATAAAAAATCATAGCACGAAAAACTTCTTGCGAGACGTCCTTTGTTGTAAACAAAAGAAGAGTGACAGATAATCTTTAAAAATATTTAAAAAAATAACTACACATAGGTAGGTGGCCTATGATTTTCACCAAAAAGATTTGTATTGAAATTAGCCGTCAATTCAAAATAGTTTCAAGAAAAAAGAGATTATATTTATCCTGTGGATAACAATTTTTGGAACAACCTATGTATCTTTCAAAACATTGTAGACTTCCCTAAAACAAACCACATTAACATTTTTAGCACCAAGCTGGGAGTATGGAACATTTTGATCTTTGCCCGAAATTGTCTCTCGTAACTTTTACCCTTTACGCTGCAACTTTATTTATGGAACAGGTCCTATTCAGCGTATATTTTTAATTTGGTCAAATTATGGCGTCGTATCTCGCAGGCCTGAATATTTTTATCTTTAGCTTTTACCGCGGACACAGGTGACACACAATTTATAGCCACTACGTTGTGAACATTTGGTTTGAATTATTTTGGACGATGAACAGACTTTTCATTTTATTGTGATCTGAGTTTTATGTGCTAGGGCTTTTATGATTTTCCGACCGGGCTTAGCAGTATGTATATATGCATAAATAATTTATTTGTAGACTAAACAGAATTAATAATAGTGTAAGAATACCAAGACCAAGATGCAAGATTTGCAAGATGAAGTGGCAATGAGCAGGCCACATCGATCTAAAAACTGATAACCGATGGGAAAGACAGGTTCTTGAGTGAAGACCAGGAACCGGAAGATGCAGCGTAGACCCACCCACTAGATAGACTGACCACATCTTGAGAGTCGCTAGCATCCAGTGAATGCAGATGGCAGGCTGTCGTTCAGTACGAGGTGCTATGGGCACAGAAGAGAGCTACGGGGGAGGCCAATACGGGGGAGGCGATATTTATTATCTTTGGGGGAGGCCTATGTTCAGCAGTGGACGTCTTATGGCTGAAGATGTGTTTAAAGTAAAGGAATAAATTGTATAATAAACATTTCATTGCAATCTCTCAGGTAGTTTTTAAGATTTCGTGGTGAGTATCACGAAATCTTTGATAGGCGGTTCCTTATAGAGGTCAGAATAATGCGAAAAGGCCGATGTTTCAAATTATAAAATTTGCTTAAAAATTGCTCAACGAACTTGTTTAATCAACATGTTCTAAATTACGTGTGTACTCCGCTTTAATTATCTGATTTTCACGATCATGTGCTAGTTTAATTTAGTACTTAGTGGTGAGTACAAGCATAGTCACTTCAAACCATTTCTAAGAGCGGCAAATAAACCTCACAAGTTTAAAGGGCTCTCGCGGTAAGGTTCGTAATGCCTATTCGTACACCTAAGCTAAATGCCTCTCCCGACCCTATATTATTCTTCTGAATAGGCTATAGACTCTTTTAGAAAAACTCAGTTCAGTGGTTTGCTATCTGAAGTCGCGCTTTCTAAATAGCAGTTCCTTTAACTTATGTTTTGTTATACAAGTTGTTTTATTGAATAACGAATAATATCTTTTTCAAACCAAGCTTTTATAAAACTAGTGATCGGAACGGTGTGCTGATCAAAATGATCCCAAACACTGCCAGTCTACTATTATGCGTCGAGGAGTGCCGTTTTCCACCACTACCATCGTCAAATCAACTCGCTGTCACCATAATATCGTATTGTCATCGAAACCTGACAAATATGCTAAATTTCAGCTCAATCGAACACCGGGAAGTGGGTCAAATTTTACTTGCAAGATTTGATTACAGACACAGCGGAAAGGTGAAACTAAATTAGCATTTAATTAATAGCTATTATTAATTAAATGTTTTTATTGTTTCATAAATTTAATTAAGTCCGCGTTTTTGTATGTTGTAAGTATGATGTTAAGAAATTTGGGTTATATCCATACTTCCATGCCTACTATACCTACTTACCTATACCTACTTACCTACTAATATTATAAATGCGAAAGTAACTCTGTCTGTTTGCTACATAATCACGGCTAAACGGCTCATCAGATTTCGATAAAATTTTGCGAGGTAATAGGAGGAATATAGGTAATATCATGAGAACGGACATAGGCTATTTTTTCTGAGGAAATCGCGGACAAAACCGCGGGTACAGCTAGTAGAATATGTACTCGTATTATATGTTAAGTATTACAGTATTTACACGTCAGGTATTATGATTACACACAATATTATTGACAAGCACGCTCTAGCTAATACATATTAACCTTGTTACTGAAAACGATGATGTATTGGTAATGTTGTTTTTCTCATACATAAATATTAAAACGGTTTCTCGATGAATATCAATCACAATACAAATATAACGCGTCGTGTTAAGAATATTTCTCAAAGTAAATTAGATTTTCTTTCATTCAATGAATATAATTTCCGCACAAAATGTTTTTTATGGCAGATCAAAATTTCGCGTTTCTACATTATCAAAGATATTTATAAAATCACTGAGTCTCCCCATTCAGTGAATAAAAATAAACGATCAACTAGAATAACAGCAAATTTGATTTTAAAAAAAAACGAAAGTCTACTTTCGTTTTTTATTTCATTCATCAGACAAATACGTTCATACAACAGTATTCAACCACAAAAAAGATAGCACTTCATCACAGAGACAGTTTTCATCAGTGTAGGTAAGTAAAATACGCCCTACAATTTAGTAAGTAGGGATTGCGAGTTCGTCACGAACTCCCACCCTTGGAAGAAAGCTCTGAGTACGCGCACAGGTGCTTGTCAAGCGGTTTTTTCTTTCATTTCCTATCGAAAACGGCATTCACCATTCTCAAATACATCTAGTGGGCGATTGCAATTCTAATACGTAAAATATCAGGTTAAATCAGGTCCATTCAACAAAAGAAAAATAATGAAGGACAATATATTAATGAGTTTGTCAACTCATCCCGCAGGATTAATAATGGGGTGAGTCCAGTTGACGTAAGAGCCGTTACACGTTACTTCTTCGACGCGATTTCGATTAAGATTCGTATTATTTTTGTCGGTAAACGTTAGGATACTGTTACAAATTAAGTGTTTGAATTTTAAAACAGTTTTCAAACTTGTAGTTGAATTTACTCGGTGCTTAAGTATTTGTTCTTTTCTATGAAACCAATATATAGTAAATAACAAGAATAATTAAAAGAAATAAAAAGATATAGGTTACGAATGTATAGAATACTAGCCGTCCGCCCCGGCTTCGCACGAGTGTAAGCTCGGCCTTCGGCCTCGCTACAAAATATAATATAGCCTATGTCACCCGGGGATAGTGTAGCTTCCCAACAGTGAAAGAATTTTTCAAATCGGTTCAGTAGTTTCGGAGCCTATTCATTACAAACATACAAAAATAGGTACAAATCTTTCCTCTTTATAATATTAGTGTAGATAGATACTGCTTTTCATTTAATTAATCGACAAAATATGACAATAGTTTGCCGTTGCAATTAATAATAAAAAAACAAAACCTTTTTTATAGAAACTGAATAATTAAATGGGTAGAGTGTATTGACGATTTATATTATCTTTGGTAGAGCGTCGCATTAATCTTCAAGCGCATGAACAAAATGAGGGTGTCATTAGACGCTGCTTGCCTTTCTACGGCACCATCCATCACCATCCGTAATCTACTCCAACAGCAACCGTCGAGGTAACTTTGCTTCATTCAAAGCTCATTTACAAACTTCACTATTCAACGCAACAGTTCCTACTTGTAAGAGGCATACGAATCAATAAAACTAAAATTTCTCCTTGAAAATCTTTCTAAAACAATTCAGGTATAAAAATATTAATGTAGGTCAAGGTCATGAAACCCATTCGATCCCAGCGAGTTATATCCGTCCCTCGCTGAAGATTTCTAAAGAATCTACCAGTCTGTAAGAGACGTTCATCTACATCTGTTACCTACCTCAAGTCTCCGCCGAACGTCTTTTAAAAGTTAGTTGGCTCAAGGTTATATACAATATATACTCGTAATATTCATAAAGTTTGCCAAAGCAACAACTGCAGTACATTTGAGTGTGTTATCTGATCTATTTGTTCGACATTCGATCTCGAACCCGAATAGAGACACTTCAGCTTTTGTGTAAACACATCTAATCCGACAGTTGAGTGGAGTCGCAAATACGGCGAGATTAATCACAAGGATGTTCGGTAATCCTTACCTGGGTCGGGTTATGCGGGAGTATGGCCTTGTCCTAGTACGAGGGTCATCTATATTTAGCGAGGTCCTGCGCCTCCCATAGCACCCACCGCGCGCCGCCGTCAATGGTGCTATTTTAGAGCGAAAGTGAATCGTACATATATCGGAATCTAAAAGTAATCATAGATAGTAAAAGCTGCGTGTTAATAGAGTTATATTGTAGTACTTAAATACGAATCTTTTGTTCATTTATCAGATTTATTTAAGGCAGAATAGGATCATTTTACACTGTAGGTACTATACAGAATATCTTCTTAATTCCATTATGAAAATTTAGGTAAGTATCAATTTATTTAACAAATCTTCATTGTACATTTTCTTCTCATAATCTGATTTGTTTAATTTTGCTTTCATTAGAGCCATTAAAGTATTTACGACTCCTCTTTTATGTATTAAATCTGCTAACAAAACCTTCATAGAGCCCGCTGGGGAAGAACTTGTAATTAACTGAATAAGCAGATAAGCAATTTTTTGGGTTTTCTATCAATATCTGTTAATAATGATTTAATTGGTGAAAGGAAAAAACGATTATTTTTTTACAGCAAGTAGCCAAGAAATTCTCTCATACACAAATCATAATAAGTAGCGGACTTTTCAAAGTTGCATTGCGCTGTTCTGAATGCGAATCATTCAAGAAAATATATAAGGAGATCTTACGGAAAACATTTTAGAGCTTGTATTTACCTTGCAGCGACATATATGTATATCACAATGAAACCTTGGTAACGTGAGTGTAATAGAATTTTACGAGAAGGAAAGAGAAGTCTCCGGTGTAATGCGGCGGAAATACGTGCCTTATGACTTGGAACGCTTGGTTTTCTAATGGGGTGTCTGTTTCGGGCATCTTTTCTCCTTTGCAGTTAGCCAGAAATTTGTTAATTTGAAATAGATATACTCTCACTCATTATGAAATAATGATTATTTAAAAGCATATTATCAGCCAATTAAGTGGAGCAGCGCAAATCATATATGTGCCATATATGATAAACTAGCCAGTATAGCGCAATATAGATATCAATATGTAACATATTTGAGTCGTTTGGGGTTGAGAGTTTAGGTCCTTGGGGACCGGGAGCTCATCGTATTTTCATAGCGGTTTTTCTGGCTCAACGCATAAGCGTTCACCGTGGTAATTTCGCCAGTATTATGCTTACTGGCTGCTGTGCCATCTGGTAGTAGATCCATTATAATGTACGACGAAACGGAGCGCGCGTATTCCCTGCTGAAATAGCTCTAATAGCTCCGAAACCTGGCGGAAGTTCGTCTCGACCGATAAACATAACGTAAGTGTAAACCGTTTTGTCATAGTTTATTCGGTAGTGGGTTTCAGCATTTGGGTTGTCTATAGACCTTCAATGGTCTATGGGGAATCCAACTGTTTTTGTATTATAGAGGAAACAGTTTAAGTATTTAGTGTGTTAGTATTGAGTTTTGTCTAGTACAGTACTTGTTACAGTTACTTATACTCGTTTTAGTTATTTTATCAGCAAACGTTATACAAATAAAAAAATTAAGACAGAAAAAAAAGAAAAAAACATTTATTCAACGTTACTACAAAAAAAAAACTTATATCTAAAGGATATAATCAGTGACAAAAAGTCAAGGACTATCAGTGCCGGTTTTCAGACGAACCCTTAAATTGAGTTTACTGTTAACTATCACAAATTTATGTACCAAATAATTATCAATATGAAAAACCGACTTCATAAAAATGTCAGAACTGGACCAAATTGAAATGAGACCAGCACCAGCTTTCAAATAAAAAAATAATCATCAAAATTGGTTTACCCAGTCGAAAGTTCTGAGGTAACAAACATTAAAAAAACAGTCGAATTGAGAATCTCCTCCTTGTCTGTCTGTTTGCCTGACTGCATGTTTGTCTGTCTGTCTGTCTGTCTGTCTATCTATCTTTCTGTCTGTCTGTCTGTCTTTCTGTCTGTCGTTCTGTTTGTCCGAATTTCAAAATGAAGTTTCGTATGGTAGTGCTCATAACAACCCGCTCTACGGATTGCTTTAAATTTCCTCCTCCTGACATAAACCGATTTCAGCAGCTGGTTCTTTGGTATCATCAAGTATTTGGATACGCAAGTAGGTATTTACATGCCTAAAATAAAATGAATGAGACCAGTCGATATCGAAAGAGATAGATAGTTAGATAGGTAACTCAATAGTAGCGATTTGTGCTTTATAATGCTTTAAAGGGTTTTAAAGCACAAATCGCTTCTATAAATAAATACTAAAAATACCTATTGTGTATAAGCGATTGCATTTTTTTACTTTTCTGCAAAACAAACGTAAGAAGCACGCAATATCTATCAAAAGTAGGTAAGCTGGCGGGTGGAGACGATTCTTTGGATTTATTTCATTTGTATTCGGGACGTGGAAGTGGGGCATGCGTTATTTACGCAACCCTCTTAACTCCCGAACAGATTTGACAACGTTCACTGCGCGGCAAATTACAATTTGAACAGCTTCATCCTCAGAATATGAAATTAGTTGCTATGTAATTAAAACGTGCTATAAAACAGCATACAACCGCCAAAAATCTTAAAGACATCATTAATTACGTTATAAAATCATTTTAATATTGTTTACGATGAAATGAAAGAATTTTATTAGCGTTTTAATTGCGTTGGAGTGAACAAATTAAAACTAAAAAGAACACGAAGAAAAGAGTAGGTTCTCTGGAAAGGTACGATTGTAGTGAGTGAATTACGGCATATTACTTCAGCGACACTGCGTAATGGAGAGAGAGAGAGCTCTTGAACAAATTTAGATGGGAGGTTAGAATTTCAGCGAAATAAAAGAAAATTACGATTTAATTTCTTACAAATTGGTAAGAATTTAAATTTGACTAAAATACTTATTTTGGAATATGTGACTGCATTTGACAATATTACTAGCAGCCTATTATGTACCTATAAAGGTACGGGATAATCTATAATTACTTTTCGTGTAAAAACTGGCCAAGAGGGTGTGGAGACACGCATAGGGTTCCGTTTTCCGTAGCCAAGTCTTCGGCGTCGTGACTACAGGAAAATTCGAAAGAACGAATCTCAGCACAAAATTCACGCAAGCATGCATGATGAGGTGCATCATATTAAAATAGCATATACTAAGATAATTTTGCGAAAAGACTAATGACTTTTGAGCTAGAACGTCATGAATTTATTACAATTTTATCGCAATAACTCAAAAAGTTATAATCAGAAGATGTTCGAAATAATTTTGAATGATTTTTTTCAATATGACCTATCAGCATGGAAAGTTACAAGTTTCTATGTCTAATAGTTTAGGTCTAATAGTTAAATGCACGGGGGCGGGGGACAACTTTTTGCTACTTTTCGGACCATATTTCACAAAATATACACTTGATAAAAAAGTGATGTATGAAACTTTCCTTCCATTTTTAAAGATCTTTTCAAGGATACCACGAATGCGGGAGCGCAGCGAAAATTTCAAATCATCTCCATTTCACATGTACGAGAGCCACCCCTAAAACGCAAAATTATACTCCTTTAATACTTTTAAAATTGAGATCTATTTTAACTGTAATTGTGCAAAGTTTCATGCACTTGCCTTAATAACTATATAACTTTGAGAAGGTTCTAAAAAATTAAGACGGACGGACGGACATACAGACAGACAGACAAACAAACAGACAGACAGACAGAATGCTATTATGGTTAATACTTGATGGTGTTCAGCTGGTATATTGGTATGGTACGGCACCCGCCAATTATGCCTCAATTCAAAATATTGTGGCGGGTGATTACTTGCCACCCATTACATGGGCCACGCATAAAAGCTACCTTATATTGCACCGTAGGGGCAACATATGGCGTCGGTGGCTAAGGGTGTCGAAGTGTGCTGCACTTTCACTAAACGCTACTTGCGATATTAAGCCTTATAAACACTTGCACCCTGGAGTTTAAGTTCTTACGGTTTCCGCACCCCAAGAAGGCCAGTTGAAGCAAGCCAAGGGTCGAGGTGTCATTTATCCCCATGGAACCGGGTTACACGGTTCACCACAAAGCCGCCACTGCATTTTAATATTAATAATTATTCAAAATCCAAACCACTATTCAAAATCCTTCTGGTTCCATCATTGGATCAGCAAGTTGGTACTAAATTATTATGGATAAAAAAACTTATGCGACTCGCCTTAGGTAGGTGAGTAACAAATTTTACGGTTTAGGAGTCAACTGTGCAGTTCTAACATTGTACTACTTTGTTCGCAATTATTATCGATCAATCGCATAATTTCCACGTTTCTTTTTGATCTATCGTCATTGAATTACTAGGTAATTATCTGTTACTTCTACTCACAATTAGTAATTATTACTGAATGTGCTACTGGTGCTTACTTAGATGCTAACAGCCTAATCTAATATGTATACTTAATTAACGACCACGTTAAGCTTTCACTACCTGCAAGAGTGAAATTAGGTACTCCTTTTTAGTAATTCGTGGTATTTGTATTGAAACCAGCCAACTGAAATCCATTTCAAAAGCCTTGAATGAAGGCCAAGTCTGATCATCAAAATAAAATTAACATATTTTATTGTTTCGTTTTTCAATTTCGCAGTTGAACAGTGGTCGTAAAGAATTTTGCGCGGTTTATTTCCTTACCGAAGAAGGCACGCCGCCGCCGCAGTAAATTTTGCTCCACTCCCAGATATCGGCCTTAATAAAATATCCAATTTATTGAAAGAACCGCAATAACCACCTTCTAGGTCATCGATATTTTGGAAATTAAACAAAGAACGGGAACTGAATTCAACTCTGATTAACCCTTCTCCAATTAGCGCCGTAATTATTAAACTCGGCGCTTTACCGAGCGGTTCCGTTGCTTCGTGCGAAGTTCATAAATAATCCATTTCAGCTGATGTAAGGAGGATCGTGTTTCGCAAGCTTCTCACAGGGTTTTACGAATCCCACAGGAGGTGTGGCTGCATAAATAAATAAAATGCTTAAGGTGGCAACTCAGCGATTAATTATCACATATTTTTGACCTGGCAAAACTTGAGAGAGATATTGATAACGGCAACAGGTAAACCCTTGAAATATTCACAGAATATTTAGTTATGTCTTCACTTTAATAATACATAATTAAAATAAAATTTATATTTAAGGGGCTACCATACAACAAACGTGATTTTTTGCCGTTTTTATAGGTTTAATCCCAATACTCAATCATTTATTGCATATTATGAAATTCACATACAAATCTTAGGTAGCATGTTTGAGCTAGGTATCACATAAATGACCCTCCCATAGTATAATCCCATAGTAAAGTTGTTTATAATGATGAGTATAACGAACTTCTTTCGGCTTAAAATACCCATTCCGCATAACCTTGTACATTATTATTATTATTATCATGAACCTTTTTCCACCCACTACTGAATACCTATGACCTATCTTCAGTTCGCCATAATATTTTTTGCCTTGCCTATACAAAAATATATCTTAAGGTAATTTGGCAACAAGGTAAAACGTGAAGCTATATTGAGTTTCTCCATGATAGGATGTGAAGGATATTGATGCGTTATCGGAAGAGGCCGTAAACCACTTGCCATCTTTGAGCAATATTTGTTGTGACATGAAATTAATCTTTTTCCGGTGCGAGCAAAGCTAGCACTCGTAACATGACATTATTTGACAAACTGCTGTGACTTGCTTTGCTTGAGAAGCGTAAATATAAGATGTGTGTCAGGAGATATGATTTAATTTGGTATCTCTGCCAATAAGGGTAAAATGTTATGAAGCTACTGTCTCAGTTGCAATTTGATTTTTTCGGTTTCACTTTTGACATTGTTTCGTTATTTCTTTATTGAACCTACAATGATAAAATCACCCATTATGAGTTCATAACTCATGCGTTGAAATGTCGTAATTTTTCGCCGTGTTTTATGATATGCAGGGTTCCCCAACCCGTTTTCCGTAACAGCGAATATAATAAAGCTTGTGTAACGTGCGTTGTACGTGCAGAACATCCGATCTGAGGTATACCGTCATTTGTACATAAAACAGCGTACAGAGCGCTCTAAACAGACATGTTAACAGACAGGGGTATGTACACCTATTTTATATATGTATATGCCTCTCTGAGAATATATTTCCCAGACATGCCATTCATTATAGTCTAGGAGAGATTGGACAATAGGTTAACTATTCAAACTCCAGAAACGCTCACATTTTTTAAAAGGTTGTAATCTGACTCGAAGGACCATATTGTACAAGGCTGCCGTGTAATATGACCGATACGGCACGGTGATATACGATACGGTGACTTAATATACAATATACGATAGTGGAAGTAGCTGGAGAGGCTATAGCGAAAACTGCTTTGTCTTTTATTTGTAGTATAATTAAGATACAGTTCTTAATTTGTAAGTAGTAGGTTGGCAAGTACCACCTTCTTGGGATCCAGTCATCAAAATAATAAAATCTCAAGCCCGGACATCGTGATTGACTTGCTGCGTACATAGGGAACGTTTTGACTAAAATTTATTCGCGATACTTACAAATATTTTCATAAAATTTCTATACCTACATCCACAGTTCAAAAAAAATAATCGCTACGCAACATTGACGTTTGACATCCTAAATCTAGGCCTACCAGGAACGTTTTTAAATTAGGTTTTAAAATGACCTTGATGCCTACATCCACTACATCCGTCATAGTCTACTTGTGACCACGGACAACTGCAGTGTGCGAAACGTCAGGAATTAAAATTAATAAATATCTGGGACATTATTGCACACATGGTAATCTGACCCCAAACTAAACAAAGCTTGTAGTATAGCTGCCAGAGACTGATATACATACATATATATTTTTAAATACATATTTAAATAGATATTAACACCCAGACATAGAACAAACACAAATGTTTGTCCTAGGTGGGAATCGAATCCACGCCCCCAAACGCAGAAGGCACGTTCATTGAAATACATAATTTAGAATACACGCGATAAAATCCATTAAAAGTGTTAAATTTCAATGTGTAAAATTAGTTCCACGATTGAGGCTCAAATTAGCTCTGTACGGAGAAAAAAATATAGTATTTCAACCATGCAGCACCTCCTGGCATATAATAAAGATCATGTCGTCGCCAAGTGTGCGTACTACTCGTATTTCTTCATTCAATACGTCACTTACATCGGAGCCGTGGATCGAAACTTTGTAATCGTGTCGCAGCTCCCTGTGAAATTTAGCAGTGTGATCGAATTGTATTAAACAGAGTTATTTGAGACTTGAAATGACATGAAGTCTATCGATAATAGGAATTTTAAGCTTAACTTTGGAAAGTTTAGGCGAAGTCCCTCCGTACAAGACACCGGGGAAAAGTCTAATCTTCATGCAGGTGCAACTTCTATGCAGGTTAATACCTTAATTGCTAAATTTAAAGCTGGGCTCAGTGGCCACAGCTATCTCTTTCGCATTTTTTAAAATCATTTTTGAAGAAAAATACTGTTTTAAACTATCGCGGTTGTTCACTACGGTTATATGATTATTTACGAGATATTTCAGTCTTCCCGTGAACATGCATGTAACTGCGCCGAAATATCGGGAGCTCCTTCCACATTTTTTAAGCAGAAAAAAAACTCTCAATTAGAATTTTAAAAATCCTATTAGACAATATCTTTAGAAAAAAGAACTCTGAAAATAGCAATAAAACAATTAGTGTTGACATTTTTAAGGATGGCAGAGGAGAAAGTTTTTTTTTTTTTCAATTATACAAAACTCAGGGTTGTTTGAACCATCTTACTATAGCTTTAACAAACATCGACATTGCAGTTAAAGTACAGGTTAGGCAAAAAAAAATTTTGCACCATCTCTGACCACCATCTGACAATTGTTAAATGACGTCATAACTTTAACCTTAACCGTAACTGCCCACGCTTTGCTTGTTAGTGTTATTGTTTATGTTAAATATCTGTCAGATGTATAAACTATAATTCCAGCATTCTATGCATCTGGGATAAATAAGGACTCATTTGACTTGCAATCCTGGTAAATTTAACTATGCTAGTGAATACGCTGGTGCACCGCATTTCGCAGTAACTACTCAAGTCAGCGTTATTGTTATTGTCAAAATTGTCATAAACCTTAACTTTAACTACCACTATGGCACATCCAAGCCTTAATAATGTCATTATCTTCGAGAGTCGCCCGTTAAGTCTCTTCAACCCATAATGACTAAAGTCGAAACTTCACGGATTAGACTAAATCACAGATCATTATCTACTCGTACTTTATCTTTAAAAAAGCGGAAGACTGAACAGACGCTGGGAAGATGCAAACTTTAAAAAAAGAGTGGATGAGGATAATACGAGACCGAAAAACCTAGTGGTCAAAACTGGGCAGGCGACATCTACACTAAACTAAAGAATTCAAGTTTTGGCAAAATAAATGAATTACCGCGATGCGTAATATAAATTTAGAGAACATTAAAATGCCTACAATCATAATTATTATTATAACATCACAATTATCTTTAACATTGAAATACATTTATAATTACCAGAGCGTAGCTAAAGTAGTAACACACATCACACATCATCAGCCAATTAACGTCCACTGTTGGACAGAGGCCTCCCTCATAAAGAGGTGTGTTGCCATAATCCCCACGCTTGGCAGGCGGCTTGGGAATCGCAGTACGTTCACCGTGTACTATTAGGACGCTGCTGCCCATCCTTCGGTGGTTCTGGTCGCAGTTTTAGGACATACCCGGGTCAAAAGTAGTAACAACTAGGTTTATTAAAAATTATTTAATTACCTATTAAATTAGTATTTACACAATAACTATGTACTGACTATGAATGAATTGATTGTGTAGGTAGTCGAAAATAAATGTTTTTTTACGTTTATTTTATCTAGTCTAAAGCATTTATGTGGAAGGCTTTAGCTGCCGCAGCTACCTTTGTGAAGCCGGTTTATCCGCAGTGGACCAGGTGCGACACAATTCGAGAGCCTTCCAAATGCCCGCTACAAAAAGCCTTTAGCTACGCAAATACCCAGAAATGATATTTCCTTTGTTTGGCTATTTGATTTCCCAAATGTCAATTCTAGTTTTCGGGCAAAGCAAAGGGTTTTGAGTGCCTTCTTACCTGTCGACTTGAAATGAGGTTATTATTTATTTTCCGACGTATATTTTTTATAGCTCCGGGCGAAACGTTTCCTTCTCGCAAAATTCCATACATAAGGCGTATTAGGCTCTGTGGATATGACGCTCGGTACTTCTAAAGTCACATCAGCTTAATGATATGTGCGAACCGAACTCGTAAAACAAAATGAACCCTTTATCGGAATGTTTTGAGAAACAAGGGAGCGCCATGATTAAAGATATTTTGCTCAAAGGATTTTCCTGCTTTATCATCCTTTTTTCATGCTCCAGATATGACGAGTCAGTTTAACAGCATAGGCTGCAAGTTATTCTGACTTTCTCAGAAATTAAAACATTCACGAAACCTACATACATAACCAAGTTCCACTACTATATAGAAAACCTCAATGTTTTGTATATATATTCATGTCGATGTAAAAGTTTTCGATAGTTTGCTTTTTCCCTGCAAAATATGGCCTGCTATACCTATAGGCAAAAATTTGCCACCTCTCCGCGCCCCTGCATATACTATTAGATATATAATTATACATTAGAAGCTTGCAACTTGCCATGCTGAACTTATAAAAAAATATTTTGAACATTTTGTGATCACAATTTTTTGAGTTATGGCGATATAACTGTAATTAATTCAAGAAATTCTAGCTCAAAGGTCTTTGCGTAAACTGATCCAGGTGGTGTTCTCTTTGACTAAACCATAAAAATTATATGTTATATCGGGATGCGTGGGGATTATGGCAACACCTCTCTATGAAGTTCCATATCCCATGTTCCACGGCAATTGGGGCCGCTTGGCAAAAAAATACACGGTACACGGCAGAACATTCATTGCCGTATCATAAAACACGGCCATTATAAGAAGAAAAAATCGCCATTTAATTCGAATGTAACAGCTACAATGAAATTGATTTCTTTTCTTTGTTAACCGCTAACGCGCCTGATGTTAAGCGATAATGCTGCATACGATGGAGCACGCTTGTTTAGAAGAAACCGATTCACTCGTGATTTGAAGACACCCAGATAAACAAAAACATACATTAAAACATATTCCTTAAACACATTATCAACTACACTTGACATTTTCAAAGACAGGAAAGTGCACAAATTTTAAATTAAAGAAATGTTAAATTACATGAAAGATAGTTTAAAATACAATTTAAAGAACGAGAAGGAATAAGAAATGAGAGATATTAGACGATTATATTATGATGGTACTGAGGTATAAATTTTGTAACTCTACAACTTTAAGTAGGTAAAATAGAGCTACTAAAGTTTAAATTTTGATGAACATGTACGAAACACGGCAATTCGACGTTCAATTTGTGTTCTTTAGATAGGTATAAGGTTTGATTTAATGTCGAATAAAATTGATTTTCTTTCTTTCTTTCAAAACACGGCAGTAAATTTTATTTTAATGGCAACCCTTTTCTGAACTAACAACTCAATTATATCGTTATGGCTACGGAACTCTACCGTGTATACCTATGCGTGTCTAGATACGCTCTGGGTAATACTTTTTTATAAGATATCGCCTAAAACTGAAAACAGTCGACTACTTGAAAATTCTTTATACAGATAGATATAGTTGAAACTGGTAAAATAGACGAGATGTCCGAAACCAAAAAAGAAAAGTAATTACATCGTTGTACATTGATTCCATAACTAAATATCATTGTCATGATCTAACATTCCCTAATTCGAAAACTAGAACTAGAATAAAATAGCACCCATGTGAATAAGTGCTAGGTACCTTAGTGTTTAGGTTAGCTATATTAGTTTAGTGCCCTTCTCAGAGAACTACCGACGCGACGCTGACATCGACAAAACACGCTCACTAGACCCTCTACTGGAGATTAATGGTCCACGAGTTTCACGGTTATGACCCTCCACGCCACGCACCGTTTTACCACTAATGCTAAAGTTAAATTTAGCAAAACAGCGTTAATTTCCATAATTACTTTGTATATAGTATACACGCTGATTAAATCCGCAGCATCTGCTCTAAACTAGGAACACTGGGCTTTACTTGGCAACTATAGCAATTAAGATACTTTTTAACTCTGGCAATTAAGAAATTTTAATAGCTGAGTTCATAGTGGTAACTGACCCACTTTATTTATTTTTAACTGGTTCTAAAAATAAAAAATAAACGTGCGAGACAGGATACTAAAATCAAAGTGTATGCTTTTACTATAACTTATTCTGTGGTGTAAGTAACTACTTAAATAACTTTGCATGTTACTCTTAGCTGTATTGATATGTATATACAACGGGGCATTTACACTATTTTAGTTAGTATTAGTGAAAACTTCTTTTTGGCTTTTGTGTAACTATTCATCCTTTATCTACCGTGTTTGTTAGCAGCTGTTTGATTTACATGTAAAATAAAATAAAATATACCTAGCATACGACAACAGGGTTGCCACCCGTCCCGATTCTGCCGGGACAGTCCCAATTTCGATGATATTTGGACCGTCCAGATAACTTATAATTATTTCATGATTTTTTATAATATGCGACGAGATCGCTTAATTCGTTCAGACTCACAGCACAATGACGTAAAAATATACGCCTCGACTAGAGGGCCATCAATTAATTGCGTAAGGACGATTTAGGCAATTTTTGACCCCCCGTCGTCAACGATGACCGACCGATTGTCCCGACTTTTTTTCTAAAAGGTGGCAAACTGTATGACACCGATAAACCTCCACCTATAGCTAGTTTGCACGAAGTGTTACACCTACAAATCTACATACTTCGATTAACAAAATAAATCGCCAGCAATGGGTCTTAGCATTTTGAATCCAGTATTTCATTTATATTCGAACCAGCGTATCAAGTCACAAGAAAATTGCGGGAAAAAATCGTTTCTTTCAAATGAAAAACACTGAATGTAGACAGTTTAAAAAAAAATTGAGCTTGGTTTGTTTGTTTGACATTAACCATAGACAAAAATGAAGCCATTATAAAGAAATGACAAAATTCAAAATAAAACAACAGTAAATAAACATAGCTTTGCTTACCATGTAGGTACTTGTTGTACACGGCAGAGCAGCCCGTAAACAAAAGTGGGTCTCTATGGGTGCGCTAAAAGCATTGTAATGTTGCTTAAATGTTTAGCTGCCGCTAAATAGCGTGTTTACTGAATACGACGCCTGACCGCTTGGTAGGGCGATGACAGTTGGGCTAAGTGTTATAAAGGCTTTTGGTTGAACCAATTAAACACATGAATACGTTAAGCGATACAATTTTACCAGCCGATAACGTTTTATTATTTTTATTCCCAATATTGTAGAGTTTTCCGTAACGTAGTATTAATTATTAATGTGTTCCTAGTTAAAAGAAACCTCTTCTACGAAATTTTACTTAAAAGCCTCGTAATTGTAAGTAATTAGTAGATCATTGTATCCTTCCTAATCTTTTGCGTATGTGCGTAGTGCGTACAATATTTTTACGTGCAAAGAGGTTTGTATAACTAAACTATTTTGGCTTGGCCTATTATATAAAAACAGTTGGACTGCCCATAGACCGTTAAAGGTTTATAGACAATCCAAATGCTCAAGCTCGCTAAACTATGACAAAACGGTTTACACTCACGTTGATGTTTATCGGTCGAGACGAGCTCTCATTGGCAGCGTACCCAGCATGCAGTCGGCAATACCACGATGAATGGCAATGCTTATGCATTGAGCTAGAAAAACGCCAGAATTTTGGTCACGCTGAGCTCCCGGTCCCCAAGGGCCCAATGTCTCAACCCCAAATCTCTCAAATATGTAACCACTGCCGAGGTTAGCATATTTGCGCCATTTGTGCTGCTCCGCTGAATTGGCCGCCGCATCAGCCTTACCTTGTGTCTCAGGAAGATGTGATGACGCCAAAGAATCGATACAACCCTTACAACTACACAAGGGGCCGTCCCAACTTTCAGAGCACAAGTGCCTGCTGCCTTCCATCGTCACGCACAAGGCTACTAGGTTCGAGCATAACTGCGACATTGGCGGTGGAAAAAGACCTGTGTATTGGCATGTCGGCTAATTCGACCATAGTTTCTCTAGCAAGAGAGACCATGGTGACCAAGCTGGTCAGCTAAAGTATCACACTGACTGCGATGGGCTTCAAAGCACCTTGCACTCAAGCGTAAACTGACATATAGACGAAATGGGATTTGGAAAGGCTACCCTACCTGTGTAGGGCATGGCTTGCAACCAAAGTCTGGATTCCCAAATGGAAATATAGACAAGAATACGAGCTCAATACGCAGCGCTAGGACACGCATCTAAAAGCGATTTGCGTGCTAATTTGCAGATCGGCCGATTCCACAGTCTCTGAGAAGTCAACATCCGGGGAAAATCGGTATTTGGACAAGACAGCCTCCAAGCATTCAATGCCTTACTCGAATGAGATACAACTATATCGAAACTAAATAGAATGCAAGGATTTTTCAATTAATTTATGTGTTGCTTGCATATTATTACGTGACTTTAAACACAATGTTTCAGAGAAGTACTATCCAAGCCTTGACGGTAATTGAGCGTTTATGAATTCACGTATACTGGCCTCGACTACGCCTCGGTCAAAATTTTCACATTAGTCCATAAATGCTTGTATTGATGCCTGCCGCTGTAGATTACTGAGATTGGCTTAGAGTGATTACTTACGCATTTACTACATTAGTATTATATGTGTAAGAGAGAAATGTTTATACTTTTTCCTTTTTAAAGGTGTATTCAGATATGAAAACCCCTAAATCAAAACTATATTTCGCACCCACAAAGTTTATGCGGTCAGAAATCAGGCCGACAAAATATAGTGCGGTATGGAAAACAATGGGCTCGAAGCGTTCGTGCCGACAATTTCTAAATTATAGGGTTATAGGTGTGCAAAACCCATTATCGACGGCTAAAGGCCGTTTATTAATCTCATTTAAGCACGATTGCGGGTTCGGCCGCGCGTGAGCTATTTTCCTGGATTTGCCGAATTCTAATAGCGCGGACTTGATACCAATTTTTCTGTCGTATTACCTTCATTGCGAACGCGGGGATCGAATATGCGTATTCTCGATTTGGTGTGACGGTAATGGATACGATGAAAGTAGTTAAATACATTTGAATTTTTTATAAAAAATATATTTTTGTTATATTTATCATCAGTTTACTGAAATTCAACAAAATCATGCAGAAGAAATCGTACGAATCATATGTAATATGATTTATCTTACCACTATAATGTAAGAAGCAGATCACGTAAACGCAATTTAGCAATCTCATTTTTTTGCCTGAATTTCCAGACCCACCTTTCGATTTTTATTTGTTACTGTACTGCCGATTTGATTTCGTGACTTGTTTTAGATTAAACTATAAAAACTTATATTTAACTAGCTGTACAACTTCGTTTGCGTGAACTTTTAACTAGCCCCTGCAGACTGAATCGCCGGAAATTGCTGTAATATGTTACTAATAATATTGTCTACACAGCTTCTCTGTAAACAATAGTGTTAATTACATGTCCTGGATACAGAAGTAAATTTGTGGCATCACTCACTCTGGATAGGGCCACTTACAGCTGGCCGTGTCTGAAGTGACGTGATGTGAAGCACCCGGAGGAGACATCCACGCCCGCAATGTGCAGCATCTGTTCTCGCGTTCTGTTGATTGTCATGGCGAAACTAAGGCTCACAGGAAACTACACACGGTTGAAACGGAACGGAAAGTTGTTGGGTATTAGCTGTACTGATTGCTATTGGCGGCGGCTGGAGCTGGAAGTTGTAACACTAGCCCGGATTGGGAACTGGCCCTCAAGTAAAGCTACCACGACAAATCAAATCAAATTATTTATTTGCTAGAATACATTACAATTAATGAGGTCTTAAAATTATTTTTGGTATTCAGTCTGCAAGCAGACGTGCAAATATTCTTAATCTAGATAAATTATATATTTTAAGAGGTATTATTATATTAGATTAGGTATTATTATTATTACATTATATTATATTAAAAAAAATCGACAAATTCCTTAATACTATAAAATCATCACTTCATTTGGTAGTTTGTTATAAATGTATATGCACATATTATATATTTATTTTTTTGGTAAAAGTCTTTTCTGACAGGAGGTTGATACAATATATTAGCGAACTTGGCTCTTTTTTGGCGGGTAATAACTTGACACATTGGCATAATTATATTATTGAACCTTATGGATTTCTTCAAGTAATTTATTGTATTCATTCTAATTAAGCTCTAAGTTGTCAACTTAAGCAAATAAACACAAGTTTATACCTAAAGGAAGTCCGTTAAAAAGTAAAGTAGGCAAGACTGCAATTTGCCAAGCTTCTTTCATGTGCGCCCCACAACGGAATGAAGCTCCCTTTAGAATGTTGAAACCAAGCTGAAACAATGCGTAATTACTGTTCAGTCGCCTTTACATTTATTTCTATCTCACCTTACTTTGTGTTTTGTAAGATTTGGTATTGTAAGCCGCAATACTCAAACAATTAGATCTATGGGTATAATGATTTCGTTGTACTGTACGTAACTATTTAAAACACAAGAATAAATTGAAAATAAAGAGCTGACAATCTTCAAATGGCAAAAAAATTTTTCTGATATCATAGCTTATAGCATAGAGATATTTGTATGAATGTATTTTAGATAGATAGAAGATAGAAAACTCTTTATTGTTCACACCAAAAATTACAAACGTACATAAAAAACAACTTAAAAAACTAGTGAAACAATTGGCGGCCTTTTAGACTTAGATTATATTATTTGAGATTTTAGATATGTTTATCTTAAATCATTATAACCCCCTAGGATTAAACTCTTTTACTTTGATAAAATTTTCATAAGGCCTGCTAGTTTTTTGTAGGTTGAAAGCACAGAAAAGTGAAACGAAAAATTTTCTCTTCAGTGGTTGAAAGCATAAAAAAAGAAATACCACATAATGTCACTTTTAATTAATCTGTGAATTCTGTGATGTCATCACAGACTACTCCAAAGTTAGGCTCATAGACCAAAATTAATACAATGTTCCATTCTTATTACAAGCGGTTTATTTTTTTATTTAAACTGCATTTTTCCTTCCTCCTAATAGCTAGGCAAGGGCATTCAAGTACTTTACGGGGAAAATTTACCTATTTTCGATATATTTTTCCAAGGTCAGAAAAAAAGTTGCATTTTTTTTATGGCTTCAGACATTTTGACTTTGTCATTTAGCCTGTGTCATGTACTAATAACAAAAGTTTCAGTCAATTCACGTTGTAAACGGTTCACCTTGTTGCTAAAACTAAAACTCGAAATGTTGCTTGTTGACAGGGCGTGCCATCGAGCGCGTGTGTACTGGAACGGACGGCGCCGGTATGGTGTCGGCTGCGCGTGCGCTGCTGGCGGCCGTCACGCGAGTTCTGCTGCTGGCAGACATGGTCGTCGTGCGGCAGCTCTTGCTTGCTAAGGACAAGGTAATTTTTCATTCTCGCGACGAAAGCTCGTTGTTGCAGCGCATCGAACATATTCGCCGATGCACAGGTTCCTGGTTTCTTCACCGGCATCTGTTCCTTATGGTGGTATAATATAGTTCGCTCGAGCTGGATTACGTGGTTGACAATGCAACGGATTGCGAACCAATTTGACTGTGATTTTTATCACCCCTGAGTTTTTGTTTATTTGCTGAATTTTGAGGAATTCAATTTTATTTTACAGTTTTTCTTTTAGGTTTGCTTGAGATACGCAGATTAAAACTAAGATCTTGCTCCATCTTATTAGAGCTATCTGAGCACATTTCCAACATTTAATAAGTTAGAAATCACTGAAACAGATTTTTTTTTAAACTTGTGGTATGTCATTATTAAAACAATTTCCGTGTTGATATATTTAATGTTTTTGCGAAGAAGATAGAAAAACAGTCGGTTTTTTTTTTATCTACTTGAAAACATTTGTTTAGAACGTTATTTATTTTATAGAAAATTCCTCACTGAAACATTTGTTTAGAACGTTATTAATTTTATTGGTTTTTTAACTACGATTTTTTTTACTTCAGAAATGTTAAAATGTGCGTGCGAGATACCTGTGATAGAATGCGGGTTCTTATTTAATTAATAGTAAGACATATATACATTAAACTTTTTTATCTGCAAAAAAGCTATTTTAAACTATACCTAGGTAGTAGGTACGTACCTACTATACGTAACATAGCGTATATAACAAAGACCACACTCATGAATGTGTTACAAGTCATACGGCATACTTGGTCCAACAATTTTCGCCAGATTTATCGTACGTTAGGTATACCAACTAAACTACATATTTCTATACGAGAAGCTTTCAAGGAAACTTGATCGCACAACTTGGTCTTCCGCTGCCGTAACATAGTTGATTGCGTTTACTCGGTAATTGACGGTGCAGGTGAATTAATTAAAAACCTATCCATCCTAAGGTTTCCTGGAAGAGATATTTTTTATGGATAAGAGAATAAACTTCCGCGTTTAAGTAGTTTTGCTCATTTATTTGTCATGTAGTAGTTTTGTTTTGTATTATTTCTGTGGTCTTATATATTTAAACATAATGCATGTTTAAATTTTAGGTAAGTATCTGGATTTTCGGCAATAAAACGAAAATATAAAGCCGTAATTGTTCAAACGAATATAAAATACAGATACCATAACATTAAAATTGTTATTTTATTTTATTATATGGTAGTAATAAACGAAATCTACTCTCAAACTTTCCCTCCGAGAGTTTAAAAAAAAAAAAAAACACGTTTGTAGATTGGGGGGATAATATAGGTTGAAATATTGAGTTTTTCCAAAATTAAAAGCCGTTATTTTCATTAAAAATTCAGATATATTTATGACAGGAAGTGAGTTTTCTAATAGATCATTCTATATGATAGAATCGACACCGCTTCATGGTTTGATATTCCAAAAACCCATACGATGCACTTTTATTCTGCGAACTGCTAGTATGTGGAATGCGCTGCCTGAAGGCTGCCTCGATAGTTACAATCTGGGTGTCTTCAAATCACGAGCTCATCGGTTTCTTCTACGCAAGCGTGCTCCATCGTAGACCGCGTTATATCTTAACACCATAGGCGAGTTGGCAGTCAAACGCAAGCCTAATATTGATTAAAAATAAAATTAAAACAATACGCCAGAAATCCAGATTTTGTTGCGTTTTTCGTCCAAAAATGTAAGAGGGCTCTTATGAGTTAATCTATCTATTGGTCTATATATCAGGTGGCGCGCTCGTTGGATCGACTGGAGTCCGTCTCGAACTTCGCGGAGTTTGTGCGAGCATTCACGGAGTTCGGCGGAGGGATGGTGGAGCTGGCGAGGCTGACAGCGGAACGACGGGCGGACCTGCGTGACGAGAGGCGGAGAGCACAGGTCGCCGCCGCCAGAAACGTCCTGGAACGATCGACACTCATGCTTCTCACATCCTCGAAGGTAATAAAAGTCACCCAGTATCGTCGTAGTTTATCACGTAAAATATAAAGTACCTGTAGGATAGCGGGTAAAACCGCGGAGCGCTACTAGTTATTACATAGTTGCGATCCGCGGTTTTAACCGCGAGTCCCGATTTCCTGCGTTTCTTAAAGCGAAAATTAGCATGTCTGTCCTTGTGACTACTTCTTTTCCAAATACATCAAGATCGGTTCAGCCGTTTATCCGTAAAAAGGTGGTAATGGTGGCTACCAATTGTGGAAGTGTGATGCTTGCTTCATTTAAAAACGTGGCCATCAACATTGTACGTTTGCGCTGTTCTTTAAAGGTCGGGTTTTATGCAAACCTTTGCAATAAATTTACAGTTTCTACCGGAAATCCATTATCATTCTGCAACTTGAGCTTTACACTTAATGGACTTTCAAAGCTCATCAGCCTTCCAGATACAATGCGAAACACCTGAACCGACTCGAGGGAGGGTTATTGACACGAATAGATCGCAATAAATTTCCAATCAGAGTGTCCGGCGTCTGCTATTCTCGTAAATTAGCACTTTCAGTAGGCCGTACCCTATCAATTATGTAGGTACCGTGCCAATTTGGGACCACAATCAATGTGACCTCAGTTTATATATAACAAACATAATTGACCACAATACGTTGTTTGTCAATGTATTCTTGCTCGTGTAACTTTACGGCGGCATTCAAGTTCAGATCAATTTCAGTTCTGGACATCGCTTATTGGTTTCGGGTTGCGGTGGTTACATCAGACATGTTGCTAGAATAATTTGTGATTAAACGAACTTGTAAAGTAAAGTTCGATCAATATTAAATGAGTGTAAGCTTCATGAGAAGCTAAGAGCGTCTTGAGTTACGCATATACGGGTTCCGTAGCTAAAGCCATATAATTGTGGACGCATTCAAAGTTCAGAAATTGGTGGTTATAAAAAATCGAACGAACGAAACTAAGGCCTTAGCTGATTTTTTCGCTATTTCATGGTTGGTCCCATAGTAAAAGTTTTTCATAATTACGAGTACAATGACCTCCTTTCGGCTTAGTACAGGGTACATGCGTAACCCTATATTAGCTTCACTTATAACTGATCAAATCTTACTTAATACTTTCAATTGACGTATCAATTTGAAACGCCAAGTACATTATTACAATTTGTATGGTAATACAATAATTTGTTACCTACCATTTAACTGATATGATGATGAAGCCAGGAGGGAGATAGAGGAACTATTTCATGGCTATTAGTAAATACCTCGAGTTTAGACTCATTCGATTTGTTTTACCAGACTAGGTAAAGCTACTGTATTTGGTTTTAACGAGTCCTATGCCAAGAGTTCCATCATCAGTCCATCGTCAACAAGTGTGATGACCCCTCCAGTTTGGTTTTCTTTGGTTTGTTTTGACGGATCACTAAAATGTGTGTTTTAGTTTTTAACTATAATAATTATTCTCTAAAAACGTGTAATGTTGCAATGAAATAAAAGTACTATCTATTGTTAATATGTTAACCTTCGAATGTATAAACATTAAATTTAACATCATCGCCTCATAACAGAGAAAAAAAATATACGTTTCGATTGGTGAATGGGCCACAGATAGACTCATTATTATCTCGTTACACACGAACAACTGCGAAGTACAAAACTTCACAATAAGCCCACGTAATGGCACTTTTATGACAAACTCAGCGAGATTAAAGAAATGAAACCATTAGAGTGCCAGTGGCCTGCGGCGCAAACTTTGCCAGACTCGTTTTGAAGGCGCGCGCGCGGTGCAAACTCCCTAGTTTGCCAAAGTGAGCAAAGCTCACGCCGTAATCTAGTTAATGACCTCATTTATTGTGTTTGTGTGATATATGCAGAGAACAATTACACTGCGTTCCTGTATAATTTAGTTTATCAACAAGTAATTTGATTCTAGCGATTCCACACTTGGGTTTAACTTGAAATTTGAATGCGAGACAGGAGTCAGAATCCTGTTAAACGCCGAACAACAGGCTTGCGCTTGACCTCCACCTCACCTGATGTCAAGCGATGATGCGGTCACGCGACACGCTTGCCTGGAAACTCACTCGCGACTTAAAGACAATAGATTGAAGAAATTATAACTATCGGGGATCTCCTATTCAGGCAGCGCATTCCACAGTCTTGCAGCTCGCACAATAAAAGCGCTTCGTACGAGTTTTCGAAATATCAACTATGAAACGGTATCGCCGCTTAGTGCCCGCCCTAGCCGTCCGATAGAAAAATAGGCAACAAGGAATTAGATCCGATTCCGATTCCGAAATCTGTGCTGCTTGGCAAACTAGGCCTCTCCCAGGGCATGCCACAGTCTGATCTTCGGCTTTGTTCTGGTTCCCAGCCAGTGCCATTGCCTTCGTATATAGTCAATCGATCGTCATCAAGTCTCAAGCCCTTCTACGCTAATGTATACAAGTAAAACATTTCAATGTAGTTTTTAGCCAACCTCATAACAGGAGATTGTGTTCAATTAGGTTTTTTTTTGTTTGTTATCTCAGAACTCCGTCATTTAGAAACCGATTAGGGAAATTCTTTTTATTTGAATATTTGAAAGGATAACTTTCAGATTTGAATCATAGAAAAGTCATCAAAATCGGTTCAGTTTTGTTTTAAAATCGAAATATAAAGTGGAATGTCAAAATAAATGACATACAAATAAACGAAATTGCGTATTTACTAATTTAGTAGTCGGTTTTTCTAATTGATAATTATTTCTTTTATAAACTTTCCTAATTGTTCAGGCAGCGCTATTAGGTCACACAAACACAAAAGTCTCACGCGATATATCGCGTGAGACGTTTGTGTGAAATAAAGTGGGGACATTAAAAAGATTCGTGAAGAGCGCATATCTCAAAAGTCCCAAACTGTACGTGAACAATCGGGTTCATGCGACGCCAACGGACGCCTGCAATTTTTCAGCGCTTCCGGAAAAGCGTGCCGCTACCAATTCTTTCCAATCTTTCACATGAGGCAACACTTATTTTGCATATTTTATTTGTCTATCCGATGTTGAAATAAACCATACAATTTTACTTTTACCCACAACGGAACGGAAAAGGTATACGGGATTACTTATTATTAACCAGCCAACTCTTAAAGGCAGCTTCTTATTTACATCATAACCAACTGTTTCTACGATATTACGAATTTAAAAAAATTAAAAAAAATCTACTGTTCCATTAATTTTGTGGCAGGTCAGTGAACTGTTTCTATGGAACAAGTTTAACAACAGTATTTTTTGGCTAATTTTTAAGTATTTGAAGCAAAATGTGGTTGGTTATGATTGATTCAGGTACAGTACAGAAGCTGCCCCTAAGAGGTGCCTGGTTAATTAAAATAAATAATAATAAATATCTGGGACATTATTGCACACATGATTATCTGATCCCAAACTAAGCAAAGCTTGTAATATGGCTGCCAGAGACTGATATACATAAATATGTATTTTTAAAAGCATACTTAAATATATATTAACACCCAGACATGGAACAAACACAAAT
The DNA here is from genome assembly GCA_949125355.1 of Agriopis leucophaearia. Classification (NCBI taxonomy): domain Eukaryota; kingdom Metazoa; phylum Arthropoda; class Insecta; order Lepidoptera; family Geometridae; genus Agriopis; species Agriopis leucophaearia. Next base: position 9,232,058 of record OX421262.1, read on the forward strand.
GTTCATCACACAAATGTTTGTCCTAGGTGGGAATCGAACCCACGCTCCCAAGCGCAGAAAGCAGGTTCACTACCAACTAAGCTAACGGGGCTGTCGATAAAAGTAACCTTGTGTATATATATATATATATATATATATATATAACACATCACACTAATATTATAAGTTTGTATGCGAGTTCTCGAAAACACACTACTTCACGCACATTTCGTCACGCTGAACCGGCTTATCGGATTCTGATAAAATTTGGAATGGACACTGCTTATAACCTGGATTAAGGACATACATAGACTTTTTATACCGAAATATTTAACGGTATCTGTGGGATGGAACCGCGAGGCGAAGCTAGCATGCATATATATATTCGGTTCCATCCCACAGATACCGTTAAATATTTCGGTATAAAAAGTCTATGTATGTCCTTAATCCAGGTTATAAGCAGTGTCCATTCCAAATTTTATCAGAATCCGATAAGCCGGTTCAGCGTGACGAAATGTGCGTGAAGTAGTGTGTTTTCGAGAACTCGCATACAAACTTATAATATTAGTGTGATGTGTTAGTGAGTTAGGGTGTTTGTAACTTGGGTTGTTGTTATTTTCCTTTAAAACGGCTGCACCGATTTAAATCTGTTTAAGCTGTTTTATCAAAATCTGACCAATGGCATAAAAGTTAATATGAGCTTCCTTGATTGATCGTGTTTTTTTTATTTTACTGGTTGTTTGCCCATCTGTCTTAGCTGTTTTATCAATTGGCTTCGACCAATTTTGGTCGAAGGTTGTTTCTATACATTTTTGTGTCCACATTCTACTCTACACGCTTCGGAACTGTTCGTAAAAATTTAAATAAATGAAAGGATATCTCATAGATTTAGGATGTAAAAAAAAATTTTAGGTCTATCGGATATCTCGTCCTTTTATTCTTAGTTGTCTAAAAATGCGGTGTTTTTCAATGACAAATTAACTCTTAGTGTACTAACATCAGTGTTTCCGCCATGATTGTTTTTTTTATAGAATAGATCTACTTTTGGCCACCAACTCGCCTGATGATAAGCGACGGTGTGGCTAAGGATGGAACACGTTGATCTAGAAGAAATCTATTCACTCTGGCCTTGAAGATGCCTAGTTATATATGTACTTACTTTAATATATTTAAGTACTAAGATAGTTCAGAAAAACACACGTTAGTTACCTAATAAAATGGACGTATGGACCTACCTTGTTCGACAATATCTGACAATATTGTAGTGCCAACTCAGCTTTGTCCGTCTGCCTGCTCTGTCTGTTGTACGCCGAACGTCGGATTGTGGTTGATGGCCGGCAAGCCGCGTGGACTCATGGCGACCGCAATTGCTTTACCCTAAACCTTTTGTAGAGGACAGACTCTGACATGCAAGTTTCACAACAGTCAACAGCTTTATAATGCTGTTAACTACAGGAAGTAACTGGAGTGTAAGTATGGCATTGGCTATTGAGAATTGGGTATATGCTTTATATCTAAGTGGGTATAGATAATCGCAAGGGTTGGATGCAATTAACCAGAAGGCGAAGTGCGAGTATTTAATTATTCACAATCTTAAATATCGAAACTAAAATTTGTATGGAATTTCAGACGTTACTGAGGTTTGTATGGTTTTACCTATGTATTTTTTTATAAACATTCTACTCTATCACATTCAGAAATCTTATCGATGATTTTTAGCGCGGGTGAAACCGCGGGGCGCAGTTTTTAGTAAATATTTTATAGTAGATTAGTAGCCAAGGGCTGTAAGGCATCAATTGCAGCCCGAGATATTTAGGCGCACGAGCGCAGCGAATTTCGTTTTTTTTCAAAAACGAAATTGAGCTTCGCCGTTCGATATTTAAAATTGATGACTATTATACTCATACGAAGACAAGGCTGAATAGCGAAGCGACCTCTTTTGTCATTGGGCTGAATGCATGATGTCTATTGCCAGTATGATTACTAATTGGTCACCTACAAGCTCCATTTGGGGGTACTACCTACTTACCGAATATGAGAGATGTAAAATATATTTGCACGCTACTACTGTAACAAACGCAGTGCATTAATTACCACGCTGGGGAACAGCTTTTAGATTTTTTCACGATTTTAGTTTTGGTCTCATAGTAAAACTTGTTCATAATGACTTCCTTTCGTCTTATTACCACTGGTCCGTGTACTATATTCATGATCGATTAACAATGGAGCTACAACTTGAAAAACCAATAAACATAGTCTGCTAGAATTCCTACATATTCGAATGGCACTTTACTGCATGCGAAGAAGGAAAAATCGGGAAAAACATCGAGGAAAACATAACATGACAGGTGAAAATCATGATAATGGAAGCGATGGGGATTGCCATTCTCAACGTAGGGTTGCCATACTGGTGTTGGGAAAATGTACCTGTCGCTTGACAAGGTGATCTGGGCTACCTGTTTAAAATTCTTGCTCCTTTGCATAAAATTTTAATATTTATCTTTCTAGTCTACTGATCTTTTGCATTAATTATTCATGTTATGGAAAACTAAATTAATATAAATTCACCGGACCTGTAGTAAGATACCACTACATCGAGAGCTAATTAGAATACGCTTGATAAACGAGTACTTAGATAGTATTTGTCAGATGTTTAAGCTATTACCGATGAGCTGAACTTCCCCATCTTGCAATATCACACCAGGGGATCGTTTTTTTTAATCACTCGTATGATTTCGCATGTAAATATCATGCGCAATTAAAGATTTTCTATTGATAGAAAACAAATTCGAATGGTTCAAGCCACACGTTGCGTTCGCGAGTTATGCGATTATTAAAAAAATGCGACGTTTATTTGGGATTTCGTTCGAAATTCAGACATTTCGCATGATATTTTCGTGCGAAATATCATACGAGAGAGTCGAAAATCGAGCCCAATACGTTACCTTGTGTTCCACTAATTCCATTCATTATTTGCTTTGACAGCTGCAAAAACATTGTAAAAAAGGTGAATGGAAACATTTTTATATTTCACTGAAGTATATCGGGATCGGGTACCTGACGCGATGTTTAAAAAGCTAGCGAAAGCGATTCATGGTTCGTTCAGCATTTTACAATGTTATCGGTGCTGTCAGAGATAAATAAAATAAATAAAAAACAAACTAAAGATACCTCCCCCACCCCCTTTGGTACTTACTTATGGCCCCTAGTGCCTGGATAACATTGCTCCATCTCTGGTATTCTGGGGCTACGCGTACCCACACCAGACTTCAAACTTCAAGTACACAAGTACGTACTAACCTAACCAAATAGTAACGTTATTCATTAGCAGAAGTAAGTAAATTAAGAAGTACTGCGCAACTAAAAGAAAATATTCGGACCGAAATGGAGGGAATTTAATGCGATATCTGTGGACGTGTTTTTGAAAATTTATACGTCAAAGATGGGAAGATTTTTTGCTTCAAGAAGGTAGACTTAGAAACTGTATAAACTTTAAAAAGTCAAACACACATTAAGGTACTTGTAGTAAAAATATTATATTATAATTATTGGTTCTCGAATGGAGACCACGGACCAGCAAGCGCAGCGTAGGACGTCCACGCATAAGATGGACAGACGAGCTAACAGAAACCGCAGGAAAACGCTAGATGCAGGCCGCTCCCAACCGGCCCTTGTGGAAATCGATGGGGGAGGCCTATGTCTGTCCAGCAATGGACGCCCTATGGCTGAAATGATGATGATAAAAATAAATATTAGAGAAAAAAATATATTATTTATTTTAATGTTTTTTTTTAAACCACCAACTCCTTGTAGGTATTAGTTAATTTCTACACAATGTTTACACCGCCATTACTCGAAGTCTACCTTGTTTGTTTTATTTTGTTATCATATTAGTATCACACTAATAAGGACAACCCGTGAACCGATTTTTAAAGTATTTTGTAGAAAAAGAACTACCTCTATTCATTTCCAGTTGACGGCATTTTCTTGATTGTGTAAAACTACTGTTAAAAAGTAAAACAATAAAGATAGATAGATAGAAACTATTGTGCACATCAGAAATAAAAATTACAAACAGATAGAAAACACTTACGAGCTAGTGCCGCGAGTGGCGGCTTTATCGCTAAAAGCGACCTCTTCCAATCTCTTCCAAGCAACCATTTATACGTAGTTTCCAAGCTTTGGCGGGTCAACGTTGTGTGAAAATTAGGCGCCAAATGTCCACATTAAGCTTTTTATTCAATGAGTGTAATAATGTGTGTGCAGACGTGTCTCCGGCACCCCGGCAGCGCTTCGGCTCGCGAGAACCGTGACACGGTGTTCTGCCAGATGCGGCGCGCCATGGACCTCATCCACTACGTGGTGCGCGACGGCCTGCCCGGCCACGAAGAGCCCGGACACGAGGTTTGATATCTAATCTTATTATCCTTTTGGTTTCACCAAGGATTCTCTATTTTAGAAGATGAGAACAAGGTCATTATGTGTTGCACTTTGAACGCACAAAACAGGGTATTTTTAGAGTACTAAAAGGGTGTCAACGGGACCCTATTACTGAGACAACACTTTCTGTCTACCTGCCTGTATGTCCATCCTTTTAACGGCTTTTCAACCATAATAGATAGCGAGTTGAAATTTTCACAGAATATATTACTGCAGATATGCAATTAAGAAATAATTTATAAATAACCCCATATAACAAACGTATTTATGTCTTTGCTCTAGCGTAAAAACGGTAATACATACAAGCGTCAAACTTGGCATAATTATAACACACTCTAAAGTAAAACAAAAAATGATGAACCGGCTAAGTGCGAGTCGGGTGCGCGCTAAAGATCCCGAGTCGGGTGCGCGCTCAAGATCCTGAACCGAATGAAAGAAAACAAATTTTTAGGTGCGGACCTCTTGGTGCGTGACTCCTTGTCGCGCTTGTCCGGTATGCACAATTTTTGTTTTATCGAATTTTTACAACTTTTGTATAACCAAGCTGTCAACATTTATTGTTAAAACGCCGTTACGATAAATCGGATTAAAACCTATATGTTTATTGTTTTTCAAAGATAATATACACCAGCAATGCCAGGTCAAAGGTCAACGCAAAGAGGTCAAAGATCTTGTTACTTTGTGGCACGTCCTCTCTATAAAAATTATTGGGTTGTACTCTTAAAGTTAAACAGCATCGAATGCATCATGGCGCTTAACTACAATCAGGCCAGTCAAGTTACTTGCTCTCACTTATTTTGAAAAATTAAACTCTTGCAAAATCAATCATCGTGAAAGCAAAGAATTCATTGTACCACGTACGTATGTTTAGGAATTACACGTGTACAAATCATTTTTATAGCTCTGAAAAATTACTATACAGAGTTAACACGAGTTTTCACAAGTGGTGCCGCCGTCTTCTAATAAATCCGGCTGAAGGGCCCTCCACGAGCGCCCGCAACGCTTCAAATCAAAATAAAATATCAAGCAATTGCCAAAAAGAAACCTCGTAGGCCTATTTTGCTTCAAAAAATTTCAATAATTTATCCATTGCTACTTAGTTTCCCGAATGAAGGTTATTCTTTTAGTAGTGCGTAACTTAATGAAAATGATGACACGCGTTGAACTCTTTTGTATGATGCGGTCAGTTGATAGAGTATCGTGCAAAAATCAGCGCCATGCTAGAGCGTTTAGCATTTTAAAATTGGAAGATGAGCAGCTACTAATGACAATCTTTTTCTCTAACATGGTATTTAATATATCTAGTTTTTTGAGAACAAGCTTCTACGAAAATTCGGTCTCGACTGTTGCTTTAGTAATAGATACAAGGAACACCGATACGGTCAGAATGTCGGCAAGTCAGACGGGTTTGTGAAAATAATAATTATGAAGCATAGTTTTTTATTTGTTATTTTTGTTGCTACAAGTATTAGGGAGAGTAAGGTTTGCCTACTAAAATTTTCGGCTAATGTGTACAGCAGAACTATTATAATACTGGTTACACTTATTAGGGTAAATCCACGTCATTACGTTGAAAATAAATGTAAATGGAACGTATTTGCCTAAGCTCCAACAATGGCGATAATGCAACACCACTTCTCTTTGCACACAGACCAAATTCAAGTTTGCCAAGTGCCTGCAATCTTTATTATAAATGTATCTAATATTCTACTACTATACTATTTCATTTATAAATAAGTGCTAAATCTAGGATTAGTTTGACTGAAAAACCTTGAGACACGTAAAAATCTGTGCAAGTTCTGCGAAACCATATTTTCATCTTAATCCATCTTTAATGGATAAGAGGTAGACGTGATTAATGATCCTAAACCGATCGTAAAGTGCCGATAAGCCCATAACTAGCCAACCACTTAGAAAACTTTATAAACCAAAGTTGGCGGACCCAACTTCTGACAGGTTGGGGCAAACATTTACCTTAGAGAAAGTGCCTTAACTACGAGACTACTAAATAATTACAAGCGACGTCTAGGCACGTTCACCGACGGTGAAACACCGTCATGTCTAGTTACAGGGTTGGCACTATGCCATGTTAGATCTCAGCCAGGTTGGCGCCCTTCCGCCCTTGTCGCGGCTATCTTAAATCAGAAGCAAAAGGTTAGAGTTCACTTCAAAGGTGTATTTTTGTTTATTTGGGTAACTCTTAATAAGACGTTTGACATACGACGGTTGACTGCTAACCTTTTCATGCTATTCTTAAATCTTTATTTCCATTTGATGTGGGCTCTTGGTCACTAATCCACACACAATACGTTTGTATCTGTTTAACATTGACCAAAAAAGCATACTTTTTTTTCGACGTACATACTCAACCTTGTTGTTCATCATAATTGAAGAAATCGCGAATAAAATAACCAGTAAAAAATTAAACAGTTTTTTTTACACGCGACGATATGTTTGGGCCTGTTTTTTTCCGCGATTTCAGTGTTAGTCTAATAATAAATATTATAATGAGATTTATAATAACCACCTTTCAACTTAGTGCCACATTTCCGTGTAGCCTATATGCGAAGAACAACCACACAAGTGGCATGTCGAGAGGAGCTTGCGCTTCCGGCAACGCAGATAGTCGTGAAACTGTACACGAGACTACAACAACAGTACCACGTACCAGTGACTGTACAACTTACGATCTACCCACGATTTTGATGCTCAATATGGATATTATGAATTAGAACCTACTTGGGAACTCAAAATAAGGTAACGCAATTTAAGTAAAAAAAGAAACAAACAAAAACCGTGGTGTTCAGATTCTGAGAGCCTAGTGTTTTTCACATCACATAAATAGGGTACAGAGAACGAATCCTGGGGCCATAATCAGATTTTTCGGAACGATGTTTTGACAACAAATTTTGACAGCTTTGCTCAAAATGTGAATAAAATTCCTAAAACCTGAGCTTGCTCTAATAATAGTATGTATACTGGGTTATAAGGTTAGGATGTACTGAGTAGAAAGGTGGTCATTGTAGTCATCATTATGATCAACATTTACACACTGAAATCGCGATAAAAATATCGGTTGTTCCATACATTTTGTTGAGTATGAATTAAATTTTATATGGAAAAAATAATTATTTTTTGCGATTTTGAGTTTGGTCTGTTGTAAAAGTTGTTTGTAATGATGAGTACAATGACCTTTAAAAAACAACAATGAATCTTTAAAGTTAGCATTCACCGTTCCGGTAACCTTGAACAAAGAAAAAGGCGTTATCCTATTTCCTAGTTAGTTTTCGTTTAAGATTCTCTTACCAGGAAATAGGACACATTTCTAGAAGTTAATGGGAAATAGATAGATGGGTATAAACTCGCGTCCGCCGCAGTCTAGATACAGATCATCTCATGTCGTTATCTAGATGGGCAACGTTGGAAACTAGTACCTGTACTAGTGTACATGCTGGAAACTTTAATAGGGACATTAAGGATACCTACAATAACCGTTACAGCTACAAAAAAATTGGTAATTTCAAGAATTTTCGATTAATATTTACAGATTTAGGAAAAATATGTACAGTCACCGAGAAATTGACTGCCTCGGTGGCTCAGTTGGTAGTGATCCTACTTTCTGTGCTTGGGGGCGTGGGTTCGATTCCCATCTAGGACAAACATTTGTGTGATGAACATTTGTGTTTGTTCTATGTCTGGGTGTTAATATCTATTTATGTATGTATTTAAAAATATATATAAATGTATATCAGTCTCTGGCTGCCATATTACAAGCTTTGCTTAGTTTGAGGTCAGATGACCATGTGTGCAATAATGTCCCAGATATATATTTATTGAGTTTTTTTTTGTTGCTGCTGTTTTCCTTACATCCTGTTTCTAATAGACATCAAAAGTCTTTATTAGACCAACATGGGTAATAGAAACTTCAGAAATCGCAAAAACTTTTCCCACACAATTCAGTATAAATGATTTGCCCCAAAAAAACAATGATGCCGTTAGATTTTGTTCCATATTTCACTTCTTTTAAGACCGTTTTCATGTAGCTAATATAAAGGCTAGGTTAAGCTCCCCTTACTGTCCCTATTAGTTTCCATCCTAGTAGTACTATAGTAGGTATATTATATACCTGCATATTTTGGACATACTCATACTCTATTATGTAGCGCATATTTATGATAAAGAAAATAAAAACATCTAAACTTGTAATCACTCACGAGTCACCTTTTTTAAGGAGCAACTAACAATAAATACTTAAACTGCTAAACCTTATTAAAAAAAACAGTTGGATTACCCATAAACCGTTAAAGGTGTAAAGATAATCCAATTGCCAAGCCCACTACCAGTTGGCAGCATACCCATCATGCTGGCTGCAATACTACATAGAATGACAACGGTTATACTTTGAGCCAGAATAACGCCAGCATTTTGGTCACGCGATGTATGCACCTATACTTCTACCTAACTATAATTTCAAATGTATTTTCTAACTTACTTAACTTTCATCATCAAACACTTGTTATCTAATATCCTTGTAATTACTAATTACCTAAGCTCATAAAGGAATTTCATAGGTAAGTAGAATTCACATAATATAAAAATAGATTTTAGAAGCCTGTTGAACATTCAAGCAGCGTTTTCCCTTCCACATTTTTTAACTTTACAAGTCATGATGTTTGTTTCGGATTTACTGCATATCTTACTTAAAATTCCGTGCATAAACAGAATTTTTCTTTTCTTGTAGTTGAAACCTTTCTCGGATAGTCACGAACAGGTATAAAATATAAAACGGCAGGTAGAAGAGTGCCTTTATTTTATCTCTAAAATGTATTTAAACATGCACTAGACAAGTACGCTTTTCAAAATAATTTTGTAATTCCGCCTTTGTAGTGTACCTACCTACGTTGCTTCCTCATACATTACAATAGAAAACTTACAATTTCAGTATTAATACAAGACAAAATAAGACGGAACAAAGCGGAGTCGCTTGCTGTCTTGTCTTCACTTTACTTTGATGATATATTTGAATATCATGCCAAGTTTCTGAACGAAGTATAATTTACATGTTTTATGACAACACTTTTGATGAGTGCGCCTTGAAATGTTATTTGAGGAAGCATTTTGTAAACCGAAGAAAGTTTTAGGTTTGTAGGTAGTGTTAGTTACAAATAACTTTTGATAACACAAGTTTTGCTAACAACACGCATTTAGGTGCTAAAATTAAGCTTGGCTAAGCTTAATGCAATGCTTCCAGACATCAGCAACTGTATCTACACGAGCACACGTTTAGTTAAAATTAACCATCGAGATGCATAAAATTAAGAAAATGTTACGGCTTGCTGTAGGTATACGTATGTACAGATTAGCTTAGTACGTACAAGTAGTCGTCGACCTATGGGTAAGTACGCTAAGTAGATTTTAGGTCTTCCGATAACTTCTTTTTTCCTCTGTTCTTATATTTCCACTTATTTTCTTATTAGGCTCTACCTTCTTCAAATCCATAATTAAATAAGAAAATATGTCTCAAAACTATCTATAAGGGTAAGGTTGGTATCATTACCGTATGAGTTTTATACAAAGTCCTAGCTGTTACCCGCGACTTTGTACGCTTAGACTTTCATATAAGCTTTCAACCCCTTTTTGCCCCTCTTAATATCCTTTATAGCGAACCTTAACACTCCACAAGGAAACCACCTGCCAAATTTCAACTTAGTAATAGATTTCGTGATGTCTCAGTGAATTAGTAGTATTTCGCTTTTATATACCTGTATATAAAAATAGGTTGTATTATGTTGATGATTATGTATGTATCTGAGGTAGGTATGTATACTGATGACCAGCATTTTCCCTTCATACGGAAGAATAACAGCTCGATTCCCAATGTATTTTAATAAGTGCTTAGTTAAAACGAAGAGGTTACTACAGAAAGCCAATTATAAGCCTGAGGTGAGCCGGGGTAGTAATCAATAGAACAAGCGTATAATGTTAAAATGTTGTATTCAGGCAGCGCAATGGGAAGCCGGCACGGCGTTGGGCGCGCTCCGTGGCCTAACGTCGCAAGTGCGGACAGCACGAGCACGCGGCGGCGCAGACGCATCCCGCCGGCGGGCGCTTGCGTCCACGCTGCGGGCGTTAGTCGAGCGGACGCACGACTTCACCGACTCCGCCTACACCTCTCACGACCACCGCCAGCGCATACTGGCACTGGCCGAGCGGATAGCGTACGAGCTGGAGCGGTTAGTCGCCGTCGCTGTCTCTTTGGTAAGTTTGTAGTTAACTAAGTAGAGGTAAATCACTATTGGATCACATGAGACAGCTATATCATATGTTACATGACATAGTGTAGAATCACCACTGGAGTAACCAGCGCGCCAGCAGCCATGCTCCGGTATTTCAAGGAGACGCGCTGGCAGTGGGATATGTTCTATACATATGTCCACAACATGCCCTAAGCAGGACGTCAGTGCAGGGCTTATAGCTATCTATATCTTTAGAATTGTCATAAGTTTCACTTGGCTAACCACACTCGACACCTCATTCTACGGTGCACATGTCGCTGAAAATAGAAGACAATGGCAAAAGATCATCAAGATTATTAGGAGGTGGTTGCTGGTCTCGCCCCTTAGACATGAGGAACACTCAAGAAGGAGGAAGTTGTACTTGTAACATAGGTGTATTAAAGAGTCGTGTTGCAGGAAGAGCAAGCGGCGTCGAGCAGCGGCACGGCGCTGGAAAGCGCGTGTATGGGCGCTACCACGGCGGCGAGCGAGCTGGAGCGCGCACTGGTGGCGGCAGCGCGTGACCAGGCGCGCGACCTGGCGCCGCTCGCTGACGAGGCCAAGCGACTCACCGCCGACCTCGCGCACATAGGTAACCCACCGCGGATCGTAGGTACAAGCCCTACCACCGGGAGCCTAGGCGCGTGCCTTGGCGTCCGATACCACGCCAGCGCACCACGCATCGGCTCCTTCCACGACCTGGATTGTATACTTGATCTATCTCTCGCTCTCTATCTCCTGTAGAAACAATTATAACATACTGAAAGACATACAGTTCAGTTTTAATTTGATTGTCGTAGATATATTTAAATCCATATAATCCAGGTCAGACAAAATTCTTGCTTGTTTTTTGATAGGGTTGATTTGAATTGACTGTTCTACAGCTAGTTCCTGTGGTGAGAGAGAATCAGAGAGACTGCATCAAATAGCCAGCCGGCTACACGAACAGTTAGACCATATAATAGAGGTACGTAATCAGGCTAAGCCTACAAAAAAATTTGATACCACAAAATTTATTCAAATAAAATGAATGCTTCAAATGAATGAATGCTGGGTACTTATTTGGATTTGCTTCTTCACGATGGCAAAAAAAAAAAAGAATTATTTTGTCAGTTGGTACTTCCGTCTTTCCTTACGTTTTCAGGTATGCAAATTGCTCAGGCATATAGCCATGTCGGAGACATTACAAGTAAGCGCCAAGTTTGCGGAGATAAACCTTAGGATATACGGTCCGCAAGTGGTGACGGCGGCTCGGACGTTGGCAGCACACCCTGGAAGCGCGGCCGCGAGGGAGAACCTCGACGTGTTCGTGGACATGTGGGCGTGGCTGCTGGCGGACGCGGCGCGACTAGCCAGGGAACTGCTCGACCTTACGGACGACAGACCCGACAAACAACAGTACAGCAGTTTGCCGAGGCCGGGAGTAAGTAATAATTAAATATTCGGGACACTTTTGCCAATTGGAGTCACGATATACGTAACTTGTGTGCTTTGGGAGAGGCGTACCTACAAATACAGAAACCTCTGAAATAAGGGCTGTTAATGTTATATAGTATTTATTTTTTGTTTGTTTTTTAATTATTATGTATTTTTTAAGGTTTTTTTTAATTTGTAGGTGAATATTATTTATAAACTTTTTTAAATGTGTTAAGGTGTAATGGTATATATATCCTTGGGTGGGTGAGTTGGGGTCCCCTGTAACTGCCCACTACATTGTATGTTAAATCAATCAAATAAATAAATAATGTCCAGCAGTGGACTAGGATCAATGCAAAAAATGCCTGAATAAAAAAGAAAGACTAAACCTGAATTTTTTAATTCATAAATGTTTCATTAGAAACTGAGAACAACGTAATTGTGGCCACATTTTGTGGGTGCTCTAGAAACGGTTTATTGCATCTGTTAATGACACAGAGCCATACTAACAAAAAGCTATAATTAGACAAAAATGCATCTTTCAGAAACATGGTACAACGAGTAAACCTCTAAAAGCGGTACGACTGGACTCCGATGAGCAAGCGAAGATTGCCAAGTCGGGTCTGGAGATGAAAATGATGTCCTCTGAGATGGACGCCGAGACTGACAAGTGGCAGGGCGCAGCAGCCGACGAAAACAACGACATTGTGAAGAGGTACGTCCAATTCTTCTTTTTATTATTATTAATACTTAAATAAATAAATAAATAAATATCTGAGACATTATTGCACACATGGTCATCTGACCCCAAACTAAGCAAAGCTTGTAATATGGCTGCCAGAGACTGATATACATACATATATATTTTTAAATACATACTTAAATAGATATTAACACCCAGACATAGAACAAACTTGCGTTTGACCGCCAACTCGCTTGATGTTAAGCGATGATGCGGTCTTAGATAGAGCACGTGAAACGAGAAACGAATTCACTCGTAATTTGAAGACACCCAGATTGTAACTAACGTTGAACACCCATTCAGGCAGTGCATTCCACAGACTAACAGTTCGCACAATAAAAGTGGTATCAAAGCGCTTCATTCAAGTTTTCGGAATGAGCATCATCTAATGAGCCCATTTCATTGCTAAATGGTGTAAATTTTCCGATTTCAGGGCAAAAAATATGTCTTCCATGGCCTTCGCTATGTATCAGTTTACTAAAGGTGAAGGCCGTTTAAACACTACGCAAGACCTCTTCACACAAGCTGAGTATTTTGCGGAAGAAGCGAATAGACTTTACAAAATCGTAAGACAGTTTTCATATCAGGTAAGAAACATGCTTTCAATGTTGCGGTACATATGAACTACATGCAAATTAAACCTATAACTTTTGTTTTAAGGTTCCTGCTGGGACGACGAAAAAAGAACTGTTAGCGCATTTAGATAGGGTTCCAACTTACGTACAGCAATTACAATTCACTGTGAAAGAGCCAACGGTGGGGCGAGCAGCCACCTTCAGCAAAGTGGATAACGTTATACAGGAGACAAAGCACCTTATGAACGTCATAAGCAAAGTCGTCACGACGTGTTTCGACTGCGCGAACAAGGTGACCTTTCCATTTCTCCTAACTTATCTCTTAAAAATACCTATTTACAAATATTTTCGAGCAACACATCGCACATTTTTCATAGTACATTTTCTAGGAAATATAAAGATTTTAGTGCATTGGAACGTAATGTTCCTTAGGTACCGTGGGAGGCGAGTGTGGGAGTGGTTAAAAGGCACCAGAGTGTTGCACCCGTTAAGTACTTTACAGATTATATTTCATTCGTGATTGTTAGACTATCGGGAGAGGGTGAAACGTGTGATCACAGTTATAAGACTTATTCTTGGTTCAGATACTTATAAGAATGTAATACTTTCACATCAGTAAAAACATCGAAATTATACAATTTACAAGACTGAAGAAAACTAATCAAGGATAAGTCTTTTTAGTTGATTAGAAATAGTTGATAGTAATAGAAAAATTGAAGTTATCTTAATTCCCATTTTGGTTTTCAGTACTTATATTTTATTTGTTTATTTCTGTTTTCCTTCCGCCTCACGCCGGGTTTCCGCCCCCAGGGTCTTATACCGCTGGAGGAAGCGATAAACAAATCATCAGTGAATACAAGGGACGACCCGGTCTGTCTCTATGCACCTTACGATACCTCCTGATATCTATGTATTTATGTGTGTACCCGTGTATGTAGACAATACTCAGCATGTACCGTATTCTATCATAATTACTATCTGTACGTACTTATGTAATAATAATTACATTATTTTTTGCTAAAGATACATAAATATAAATTAAATTTGCTAAATGCTACTTTACATATGTATCTACGTCTTCACAGGCTTGTTGATTATCTTTGCCGTGTAGACATCTATGCAATATAATGCGACCTCACCTCCGTATCCCCTTTTAATTTCCTCTTTACTGCATAGTTTTATATGTGCTTTATGTTATCATGGTCCCTTTTATGTTTACTTATTTGATATTTTCAGTATTCCCTGTGTATGCCTGAGAGAGTCCCTATGCATTGGAAGCCTAATTTACAGAAAGCATCCACATATAAAAGTGAAAATAGTGTATTGAATGGTTGATGTAGGTATAATTATCTATGTGGATTCAAAATTGTGAATACATAACTCCCTTCTAGTCAGTTTGTACTGTATCCTTATAATATAACTTACAAACTGACAAGTTACCTACAGTGTTTATTGGTTTAGTGTAGATTTGTTTGATGGTGTAACACAATAGCTAATATTTGAATGTTGTTGATGTGTTGTTGCAATAATTTGTTACTAGTTTAGATTGGTGGTTTTTTTATCATTCATCTTAAAGTTTATAAGATGTATTATTATAAACTTTAAGTGTTGCGTTGCGGCCCTTCATTTCAGAAAGTAATACCTAATCCCTATATAACAAAAATGCCCTTTTGCTGAGTTTTAAAATTTGCTAAGACAACTAATTGTTTCCTGTTTCATGCCACATCATGCTTTCCATAAACAAAAAATGCATGGTGCCTTTGATTGAAAGAATAAAGATTTTTAAAAGCCGCATAGTGTCTCAGGCCAACAAGGGCCTTTATCAAGCTTTTGTCTCAATTACAATCTGAATGGGTCTCATAGAAATATATTAACTGTCAAATGGAATCCATTCAGAAGACCAGTTGTTAGACAATGAAGCAGTATTGAGGATAGCCGCCAGTAGCGAACATGCGTGTTCCATGACTGGGTGAGCCATATGTGACTTGTTTTTGTATGATGCAGTACAAATTGGACTTCACGGGTCTTTCGGCTGGTATCGGCGGGGCGGGCGGCGGGCGCGCGGGCGCAAGGGACGAGGACGCGGGCGGCGGCGGCGGCATGGACGCCAAGCCAGGGGGGTCCAGCTCCGACACGGCCATGTGACAGTACGGCATGGGCCGGCGCGGCAAGGGCGACGCGCGCCGGACCAGGGTCAGCTTCCTCTTGTTTTAAAGACTTAAACGTCTTGGAACACTCGTCGCCATACATCGGGGGCGAGAACCGAACGCACACCCGCATAAAACTGGCGTGGCTATGGGAGTCAGAAATGAAAGCACGAAAATTCTCAGTTTTTTAAACAGAGGTCAGGGGCGTACCACAAATCAAAAACATTCTCATTTTAATCTTACATTGAATTTTGTCTTGCTCTTTCGAGAGAAACGATAGAGCGAAGCAAAGCTAAATGTAAAATTAATACAAGAATGCTTTTGAGATTGTGGTGGTGGCACCCCCTGAGGAATAAAAATTCATCTATTTTATAATATATAGACGTAAACAGGACAATAAATTATATAAATTGAAGAAACAGATATAAAAGAACGTAAATAAACTTAGGACATGATTTTGTAGTAAAGGGGTGATGATAACCAATTTCCCTCGTTTGTTTTATGCGCACTGGGTTCGATTCTTGTCTATAGGATTACATGCATCTGCGGCTACTCGACAAATTTGCCAACGAGTAGGTGGTCATGCATGTAATACTTTAACACCGATAACAAATACTGCCAATCCATTAATAATGCGTATATTCAACGATTATTACACGGAATGCAGATAAAAATTAAATTTAAGATGGACAGTACGATATACAAAGTTAAAAACAGAGCACTTGCGACACACAAGCGTCTTTAGCTCTACCAAAATATCGCTCGAATTCATTTGGCGGACGCGACGCATTGGCTGTGGGTAGGAGACAAGAAATAATTTTTATATCGGGTATAAAAAACGTTACTATTACGCCTTATATGAACACCACGAAGCTACACTTTTTGCTCATAGTTCTGCTATTTTAATTATGGCGTAGACACATACAAAACAGTTGTTCAATCATTACGAATATTGCCTCGAATAGAATTTGTGATCAATACAATTAAGAGTGAAAATCGTACAATAATAAATACTTGTTACACTTTCATAATGTTACACATTGTTACATATTTAATACGTTAACAACACAGAGAAAGCCTATTTTTTTAAGTTTCCCTTTCTTAAGCCTTCTTATAGTTATAAGTACCTTAATACCCTAATCTAGTCTATCGCCTACTATTTCAATGGATCCTAATCATCGAAATACAATACCAATAGAGTCACAATCGTGCTAAAACAATGTCCGAACCTAAACTCGGCGCTACGAATTGCGCAGACTTTTTGGTTAGTTGTAAGGCAACCGCGATCCGACTACAACGCCTTGCGATGCCAGTGCTACGATGCGCTAGCGGACAAGCAACGTTGAACACTATGCAAGCGACATAACGTCTAAATAGGAGTAAATGTGGCATTGTGAACTATATAGTTGATGTTTAGGTATGTACACGACGCTCGGACGTTTTTTTACTGTTTTCACTTAGAGAAGACTGTATAGGTATTGTTTCTCAATGATCCTGATCTACAAATTAACACCGAAGCATTTGTTTCTACTGAGCACTCTATCGCACTTTCCGTGGTCCTGTTGCACTTTGATTTACTGCACGTTTTGCTTCACACTTTATTTTGGCATCGATTTCGATCGTTTGTAATCCAACATGCTACCAACATTACGCAGAACGACACAATCTCTTGCATTCGATGTTCGCTAAACTAGTCGTTTCAATAAAAAACTGTACATACTTTAGAGTAACTCATACACTAACAAAAAAGTCGCGCGACAAGTGCATTGCATGAGGAGGAAAAAACTTAGATGTGTGTTGCATGTGTGTTAATACCGTGGTTATATGGATGTCGTACGTCATCTTTCCGACGGGGAGATGTTTATCGTTAAGACGAGGGAAATTGACCTTGGTGGATGCAATTGCACCTCCCAGTCGCCCACAGCGCAGTGTTATATAGACCAGCAACTTGACGCGTCGGCGGCACACACTGGGCGAGCTTTCGGTGTACGATTGTAGGTGTAACCATTACCCACGATTCATTTGTAGATAGACAAACCCGTGATCAAGGCACTAGAGCCAATGTGGAGACTAATCTTCAACGTTAACGGCGACGTTGGGTCATTTTTATACTTTTCATGAAAAGGTACAAATTATCTGTAAGGATTAAAATTTATTTAAATTGGCAATATGATACAAAAAAACCTAAAGTCAAAATAAGTTTTTTTTTTAAATCAATTCTATAAAAGTATCATATTAGAAACTATACAATAATAATTAATTCATGATTTAAACATACTTACCAAGTTTTTTTTAAACGTACTAACTACCTACTTACACTACGTACGTTCGTATAAAAAGTAAAAAATGACCAGAGCTCCGAAATAAAACAAGCACTTTTATTTGAACAATTAATTGGCATGATTGAAAACACAAATTTCTGGTCGACAGCCAGACGCAACTGACAATTTAAGGCAGGGCTTTATCACTTTTGCACATTTACAAAATTTTCACCGACTTCAAAAAAGGCGGGGGTTCTCAAATTCGGATGTTTTTTAATGCTTGTTGTATTTACAAAAAATTGATTAGGCTTTATTTTTAGAATAACATTGCAAATGGCACGTTAGTGTTCATATTTCATACGATGGCGAAGGAGATCGAAAACCTCGAGTTTTTTTTTTTCATTCTGTTCTGCCAAATTAAAACATATCAACATAAAAATTACCCTTTTGCAATGATAAACGAATGAAAAAGTTGGCCGTCGCGGGACGCCCGGCAGATGTGAAACATGACGGCATAAGATAGCGTCATGCCGTACACCGTCGCGGCATAAGAGATGGTTTTACTGCCAAGGCACGCCAGTAGATGTTTCATATCAATCAAAGCACCAGCTTTCAAATAAAAAAATTATCATCAAAATCGGTTCACCCAGTGGAAAGTTCTAAGGTAAAAAACAAAAAAATTAAATAAAACAGTCGAATTGAGAACTTTCTCCTTTTTGGAAGTCGATTAAAAAGAATGTTCAACTTTCTATGCTAAAAAATGTACAAAATCCGCGAAGGAGGTTGCTCTGGCCGGTGTGCGGGCATGCCCGCTCCAAACGCTCGAGTGATGTATCAATACTTGGTTACACCTATACATGCATGCATATCTGTGGGCTGCTGGCTGAATGTAAGGAATCATCGCCCGGCATGTCTGCGCATCACTAATCGAATCGAGCTGCAATAACATGCAACATATCATAACATTAGGTTATCAACTGCCACGACTAAGTCGTTATTAGTGTTAAGGATAGCTTCATTCAACGTGCCTAAGTAGGTGTATACAAATCGGTTTTATACGACGTATGATATTAAATCGAAAAATTTATTTTTGTACAATGAGAACACTGTGCATCTTTATGATGCTTACGCTATTCCGTGTTATTACGCTTCAATTGTTGTTAGGTACCATTTTTTCTTTTAAAATCCAGTGACGATACCCAATTGGCACATCGGTATCTGTTAGATTCTTTATCGATACTAGTGAACTATATTTTGTAAGTTATATCAATGTAGGCTAGTCAAATGCTCGCAACCGTATCCACTGGCTAGCATCAAATCATCGTCATATACAAATTCATATATCTTTACGTGTGTATTTTCTAGTCTATTTCCTTACCGTTGTCTAGTCAATTAACCTGATAACTAAGATGTATGATACTATTGCTTTCGCTATCCGCTATCTCTGACCAGTGGATCGATGCTTATCTGCCCTCGATCTCTCTTACATAGGTCTATATAACACTCCGCTTGTTCAACATACTCTAGCATTTAATTTAACTCTATGACTAAGGGCCGACGCCCAATGGATAGTCTAAACGGTATGGTGGCGTTCAAGCGGCCTGGAAAAACTAACTCTTCCCGGTTTTAAACGAATTCAGAAAAAAAAATGTACTATACCGTAAGCCGTGTGTATGTACCTATCGAACCGAGTTAAGGCCGCGCTCACCGAACAGAGCTATAACTTTAAGATAAAAAATCATTAAGTAGGAATAAGTAGGCATTATTTTAGTGAAATGGTATTGATAAAATTTTAAAGTAATTTTTATATTCACGCTTTATTATGTCGGAAGAGATCATAAAATAACTATTTTTTCGAGTATTTTTCGATCTCCTTCGCCATTCTAAAGTATCAACACGAAAATTGCTTTATACTATTTGCACTGTTATTCTAAAGATAATGCCCAATTTATTTAGTAAAATTGCCATTCAGTAATTTTTTATCTTCAAAACTTTGCATATATGCGAAAGAGATGTGAGCGCAGTCTTACATTTTTTTTCCACGATAGCTTGTACGTCACAACGCCGCCTCGACTCTGCAATGGGCGTTGGGCCTAACATTGTTGGCTTTGGTTCCATACTTAGTTATAATGAAAATTGTTACTATTTATCTACTCTTTAAACTTATCGCCTTCATAGTCTAATTTTAATAACGTATTTCTTGGATCTATTTAAGTCTGTTTCAATTGTAATAAAAGATAATTAGTATAGATACGATAATAATTATACTTAATGATTAATTTAAAGAGCTTCGTAAAGCTTTATAAAGAAGAGTTGTGAATCGAACTTGTGGCCACGTAACGTTAGTTTCAATATTAGAATAAATCTGCTTTGACTGTTATTGATATCAGATAATTCTATAAGAAGTTTCACGTTCACGTGTTGAAATTACAATATTGTTATTTAAAACTGCGAATGTGACCAGATAGCTAATGTAGTTAATTACGGCCTTTTTCATACTCAAAATATAAATTTACTTAAAAATATATTATATGATCAAATAAAGACAATCATTTAACAAAGATTCAATAATAAGCTATTTACCTGGGTAAATAGAAAATTGATATACCTACCTCTGAGAATAAAGTTTAGATTTAAAGTGAAATTTAATTTTAAAATTAAATTCATATAATTCAAATCATATCTACTCAGTATTATGTTTTTGAAGATATAGAAAAACAATGAAATTGAGTACTTTAATAAACCGTTAATGCAAAAAATACTTATATGGCTTTGGCAAAAAAATATCAAATTCCGAAATGGCCTGAACATTTTGCAGTTGAGTTCATTAGTTATAAATTAGTTTAATGAATACTTAGTATATATGTAATAATACAAATGTACCTATACTAGAGCATACAAGTAGAGACAGATTATATTACTTATAAAATATAAAACAGCTGAGCCATTGTGCCTACCGCGTAGTATAAAATCGCCTAAATATTAATAGCTAAAACGAAAAGCATACAGCAAATATTCCACACGAATTCCGTTAAATAATACTATAAAATACCACATGAATTGGTTAGTGTAAATGTAGATTATAGAGATACAGTGATTTGTGATATTACGTCTTATTAAGAGTTCATCGTCCTTGGTTTTCAACGTTTTAGAGTAATTATTAAATTTAGTATGACACAAAAGAACACCAATATAATTACATTATTATAGCTAGATATAGATGTGAATACTATGATGAAGGTATTGTGAAGAAAAGGCGATTGCTAGAAGGGATTTTCTTCTATACTTCAACTATAATCAAATAAGAATTATAGATAATCACACTAATATTATAAAAGCGAAAGTTTGTGTGTGAGTGTGTGTATGTTTGTTGCTCCTTCACGTTGAAACGGCTGAACGAATTTGGATTAAATTTGGTATGGAGGTAGCTTATATCCTGGAATAACACATAGGCTACTTTTCATCATCATCATTACCGATTTTCATCACCACGCGGGTGAAACCGTGGGGCGCAGCTAGTTCCCTAATATTTGGTCTTTCAATTACACCAAACCAAATTGCAACAATGTACAAACGCGTCATAAATTTTGCGAGACAACGGGGCCACTTAAAAACACAAGGCGCGTCAGTCGATAATCTAAAAAATATGTATCTAATTTTCAACACATATTAGTGAAAATAGTCAGATGAAATTTACGATATTGATAAATTTAAAATTGTCGGGAAAGCCGTTCGCAGGCTATAAAGGAGTGAACATTAAATGTAAACTAGCAACTCAAGTTTTCTCGTGTTTAATAAATTTTCTAAGAGCTTCCTTATCTTTCGGGCACGTCTCATGCGAAGCCACCTTTTACCTCATTGTTAAAATATTCTTAGATCAAAGAAATTTAGAAAAGCGAATGATAGAGATATGAACCAAGGCTTTTAAACTTTACGATAAAATTTTATCTCATAATATCCCAAAGGTATATAGAGTACACTCTGTGAGAAATAATACACTATCCGAAAGGCACTGGAAAGAATTTAGATAAATGGTTTAGGCATATTGTATAAAAAAAAACTGACAACGTCATACGCTTTGCAATAGGTAAAAAAGGTAAACTTTGTGACTTTGTGACCTCGCCTGATGTTAAGCGATGATGCGGTCTACGATAGAGCACGCATGCCTAGAATAAAGCGATTCACAAGCGTTTATTTTTGGTGGTAATCTACGGAATTTTCACACACGGTGCGGGAACACCGTATCTAAAAATACCTTAAAATTATTTACATTGATGTATTTTTTTTTTGTTTGTTTGAACTACGCGTTACGTAACATTTTTTTTTCTTTATCCCTTCCTAAGTTCAGGTACTTGACGCCGCATAATTGTGACTTTTAGGTAAAAATTGTCACTTGGTGGTTACGTAACGTTTTACTAGGGGTGGGGGGAGGGGTACAGAAAAACGTTACGGTGCGTTACATATCCAAAATCTCCAAATATTGCGTCACATAATACTTCAACGCTCCCATAGACGAAAATTGATTATTGTGATTCAATATTTAAATCTAAGTATAAGTAGCCTAATTACAAATCCCAGCGTGAGGTGCAAAGTACCGTTTCATATAACAAAATTACAAATTCGATACATATTCAAAATATTTTATGGTTCTCTAAATGTAATTTTAATGATCAAAAACCCTGAAGGAGTCAAACCCCGATATGAAATAGGTAATGTAAATAAATAATTTACCTAATATAGAATCTATTCAGATGTTTTAGTATTGTATGGTCAAATATTTTTAAATTAATATAATGTTACTTTGTATAAAGTTTGTATCGTCGAGAAATGTTGTGATTGTTACCATATTATTATATTTAAAATTGCATTTTCATTGAAATAATAGGTAGAAGTATATTTTCCATAGTGCTGCCAAAGATATTAATATTGTGTAGATGTAGTATGTTGTATACATACAAGTATATTTTGAGGTTGTTCGTGAATTTATGGATTGTATTTTAATGTGGTCAGCGAATGTAATAACACTGTACGTGATCTTATGCATCACCAAATAAAACAAAACGAATGATTACGGCTTTCATTTAAAACCCAAAGATATTTAAAAGAGCAGATTTAACATCGACGCGCCCAAAAACGGCAACAAAATGCATGCAGTGCTTATATAGTCGCGAAGCCACGGCATTAATACCGAATAACGACAGCCACGACGCCGTTACGACAAATTTCTGATAAAATGCATGATATGATGCACAAATCATGCGTTTGAGAAACTAGTCGTAACGGTATAACAATGTTTTTGTGAAAAATCGTTTATTTGAAACTGGCCACAATTTTAATACGATTTTATTGGTAACGTTCAATCTGCAGTTTAAAATGTCTTTGCTTAAACTTATAAGCAATACACAAGCTGTAGTATGGAATGTTCCTGAATGCTGGATTTTTTCAAGGTTTATCCTATCAGTTAAAATGAAACCAGTATCTCCTATATATTACGTATATATTTATATTCAAAGGTACAATATATTACATCGCCGCTCTCCATTCGTCTCCCAACATACATCACATGTCCATAGAATGACTAAGAAATAGATCGGTATGGTAAAGTGGGCCTAGACCCCACACAAAATATAAAAATTAAGCATAATCTTAACATCTAGATACCTAAATATAACGCGGAAGTCAATACTGTAGTTCATAAAATAATACAAATTTCCATGGCGTGCTAGTTAAACAAGAATTATGCATATCTTGAAGTAATAAATCCAAAATGAAATTATAATTTGTTGATATACTCGTTATAACTAAATATTTACATAAATTAATGTATGAATAATCAAGTAAATATAACTAGGAATACACATTAAACAAAATGTCATCACGATGTATAAATATGACAAGATTTATAAGAATTACGCATCGAGATACAATTATCTATAGAGTCACAATCGTGCCAAATAAATGTCCGAACCAAAACTCTGCGCACGCTACGCATTGCGCCGACTTTTTGGTTAGTTTTTAGGCAACTGCGATCAGACTATAACGCCGCGTGATGCCAGTGCTACGATATCCTAGCATATAGGCGACGTTGAACACTATGCAAGCGACATAACGTCTTAAATGAAGTAAATGTGGCATTTTGAGCAATATAATTGATGTCTAGGTATGTACAACGACGCTCGGACGTTTTTTGACTATTTTCACTTAGAAATTGTGACTCTATAGGTATTGTATCTCGATGGAATTACGGATCAAGACTATATAATGTAATCCTTTTCTTTGCAAGTTGAGAGATCCCATACAATTACCCTTACATAAGAAAACTATCAACTAGCTAAGGCTAGAATTCTATTTCACAACTGAACTATGAGCATAGTTGAATATCACTAAGCGATATACCAATATATGTTATTACAAACTTTTGGATCCTCACCAAAGTGACACCGAATTAAGCCAAAATTGTTGGAAATTTTAATCATATAAATTTAAAAATATCTCTTACCTAGTTACGCTAAATTTAGAATAGTGTGTCTACTGAAATACAGGGTTATACCTCTCGAAGGCAGCTCTATATCATACCTAGCAACTTTAGTATCATAAATTTTTATAATTAGGCTCTTTTTATTCCATACAAAATCAAAAATATTTACGTTTCAAGTGAAATGTGAAAAAGAACGCGTTGTCCGAACTTGTACTATTATCTATTCTGTACCCGAGCTGACCTTAGCAGCTGACTCTTGTATCTACAATATATTCAACAGTTACTAGTCTTTAAAGGTCAGCTATCTATTCGTGATGCCCCTGGTGTTACAGATATCTATAGGCGACGGCGATCGCTTAACATCAGGCGGACCATTAGCTTGTTTGCAGCATAGAGCAATAAAAAAACTTCCCTTATTAAAAATATTTTTTGGTTAATATGTTTTATACAAAGTCATGGATGCAGGCCGCTTCCCACCGGCACTTTTGGAGATCGATGGAGCCTATGTCCAGCAGTGGACGTCCTATGGCGGAAATTATGATGATGATGATACAAAGTCATGGAACTAAAGTTGTCCATTATGATGCTGAGCTGGAAGCTTCATCATTATTTACACTTCCATCTGCTGGAGCAACCAGCGGTCCAGAGCCTCGCTCCAGTTTTTTAAGGAGCTGATATGACTCGGGGAACAGCGAGCAAGTGGGACGTTAGTGCAGGCCCACTAATCGCCCCCATCTTATATAATAAAAGGCGATGTGCATGTGTGTATTGACTTCATTGATTTTGACGGGACTTTCACTGACATATAGCTGATGTTATAAGGAGTGATCTACGCGGATGAAACCGCCGGGCGCAGCTAGTCCCAAATAAGAATGTAGAAAAGCTACCTACGAGAGGTATCTTATTATTAATAACCCTTACCTGGGTTACTACAGTATTTTTCCCCCACTCTCTCTACTTATTAATATAACAGAAAATAAAACTTCTCGTTAATTTATAACTTGCTACAATTTATTGATTCGACAATGCTATATTTATCAATAAAGATTTTTATATCAGCAAGATATTTAATTCAGATTTGAGCGGAACAATTTCGCTATTACTAGCTAGATGTCTAATTGTAATCAATCTGCTCGGAAAAGTCCTTAATTACGACCGCGTAGACTCCTCGACATAAGCAGATCAATATAATTATAAGCTATTTGGCAACTTTACGGACGTAAACGTCATTTCATAAGCTGTTATATTGTTTGTGCTATGTTTAGATCATTTTTTATTTAAAAATAAATGTAAAAAATACAAAAGATTGTCAAACAAAAATGTAAAAAAATTAGGCCTCACTTATAATATAAATGCGTCGTCATGGAAAATATCTTAATAAATAATATACATAGGTAAAATGGTAGTGAGACGTAATTAATTTTGAACGGTAACATGTTCTGTGTATAGTCTTTTAGTCGTTGTTCCATTATGCTATAACTTTATAACACTACCTATTTGTCGTTACATAAGTCGACAACGGACGAGACTCGTTATATAACTATCCCGGTTGCAACACTCTTAAAAGACCAATCTGTAAATTACAGAAAATCAATAAAAAAATATTAAAATCTCTTCCACTGAGTAAACTCGAAAAGTAGGGACAGAGAACTTACACTAAACATAAATAGAATGTTAATATACAACCCCATATATAAGGCGAGATTTTAAAATGACTGATTATACCTGAGTCGGTATTTAGGGTGTGTTCCGAATCAACGAAACCAACACAACACAAAGAAATCTTCTTCGTTGGTTCTCATTCGCGCTATTAGCGTCGTCGGCGCTGATGGCGTGAAAGGGAACACACCCTTAGTAGGCCTTCAGACGATGTCTAACTAGAATAATAATTTAGTCCGTCTGTATGATTATTATGCTCAAAAAAGGCAAAGGCCAATTCGAATTAAGGGGCTTCGATATTTGTATTTACAAAAAACCAAAGGACTTATATAGGACTATCACAATGGATACAAGTACTATAATGCTTTTTGTAATTTTCACACATAATTCATTAAGTGACACAAACACGTAATTTTGAACACACAGTGACTGCCGTACAAAAGACAAAAGCTTAATTAGGTTACAATCGACGCCGACGGCGAGTAAATAAATTTGCTTTATTGGATATTCCGGGGAATAGTTCTTCCCCGGATCTAAGAGTTCTTCTTATGGTAAGTCCACTCGCCAATACTCGCCATTGAGCGTACAAAGTCACATCGACATTAAAACAATGGCACTTCGATCCCAGATTAGGTCATAAAATGGATTGATTCTATCCTAAAATTCTTTACTAAAGAATCTTTAGTTCTTATGCCAGTTTGAGGTAACATATCTCGAATTCAAAATTAGTTTCTTTTCTCATTTGAAACGCGATATGTACAGTCCTACAATATTTGTCAAAGGTAAATTCACTGTATTTTCGAAATGATAATACGAGCAAAAGTGTGCTTAAGTTAGCAAACGTTACGATAGTAAACAGGTACTTTTATAAAGATCGATAGAAATGTTAGACCACAATACTAAGTACCGTTATGAAACTACGTTAAGAATGAGAACAGTCGTTTAAAATGCAAATCATCGACCGAAGCTATTTAATATTCATATCGATTCGTCATTCAAATATGCCAAGGCGCTGTTTAATTTTCTATCGTGAGTGATATATCGAATGCAACTACCGAAGTGTTTAGGAATCGATTCATATTTTGTACTCGTTTAGTTTTAAATGGGCCGATTGGCCGAACGCGGTTCGTCGATCGATGAGACGCGGTGACGCGGGTTAGTCACGCGCTACAACGGTGGGTGCGAGGCCGACGAGAATGTCCCTCAGATTAGAACAAACCTTTCTTTTTCTTGTCCTTTTTCTCTTTGCCGTCGACGGTCCTGGAACGAACAAAGAGAGAGGTTAAACATGATAATTTAAGAACTACTAGCTGCGCGCCGCGGTTTCGTCGAGAGCAATGGTTGGGCGTGTGTTGCACATATTTAATTTGAAGGCCGGAGAGCGACATAGGATACTTTTTATCCTAGCAAACTGAGCGTTTCCTGTAGGATGATTAAAAAACAGTATCAGTAATATCTATGAGACAATCTAATGACGGATGTCATTATGGCGGACATCAGTATGACATATGTCATTCTGTCGCAGTGTGACGTATTTAAATGTGACAGATGTCAGTATGATAAATACGAGCGTGAAGGATGCTTGAGCATTTGTATTGTCTTTAGACCTTCAACGGTCTATGGACAGTCTAATTTTAGTCAGTTTATGTAGTGTTAGTTTGTATTTTGTTTAGTTAATAAAGGCACTTGCTCTGTTAAAAAAGGATGTCAACTACGATATCAATATAACGGATATGACTTCGACGGATGACTTTGTATCGCATGTCAGTGAGAAAATCATCATTTTAACGGATGTCAGTATGACGGTTATCAGTATGACAATTGTCAGTATGAGGGATGTCAGTATGACGGATGTCAGCAAGACGTAATAATTTATTCAGTTATATGTACAAATGTTTATGGAAAAAAGCAAAAAAAAAAGCCTTAAATAATACACTTAAACTAAATATAATATAAAGATGTTGTCCGTGTGGTAAAGTACCAAGCACGCGTTGAATGACAAGACTGATGTCAGTATGACGGTTATCAGTATGAGGGATGTCAGTATGACGGTTATCAGTATGAGGGATGTCAGCAAGCTTTGATGTCAGTATGACGGATGTCAGTATGACGGATTTCAGTATGACGGCTGCAG
Source organism: Agriopis leucophaearia (assembly GCA_949125355.1). NCBI lineage: Eukaryota > Metazoa > Arthropoda > Insecta > Lepidoptera > Geometridae > Agriopis > Agriopis leucophaearia. The sequence continues at coordinate 9,260,164 of OX421262.1, forward strand.
TATGACTGATGTCAGTATGACGGATGCCTCGTGCTGCGGTGGTGAGGTGAGTACTTACTCCTTGCTGTTGGCCTCGAGCGAGCGACGGCGCAGGTCGTCGAGTGAGAGGCCGGTCTCGCGCTCCCAGGCGGCGCGCTCCGCCTGCAGCGCGCGCTGCCGCTCCTCCAGCTCGCGCGCCTGCGCCTCGAGCGCGCGCCGCGTCGCTTCGTGCCGCCGCGCCAGCTCCGACTCGGACTCCTTCAGCTTGGCGCGCTTCTCACGCACTTTCATCTCGAACACCTGGACATAAATCGTATAATGTCAGCTGACTACATGGTTTGGGCATTTTTATCAAGCAGAACCAATTGCAACTCCCGTAGCTATAGTCCACATGCGAGTCCTAGCTACCGTCCGATCATACTGATCATGTCCGGTCTTGAAGAAATATACCACTCCCATCATTCCGCTCACCTCCTTCCGATATTAATGAACATGAGCACAGTCTTCAAAACGAGGAGAACCTTACAAATAACTTGTAAAAAAACTTTATTTTTCCCCCAGGAAAGAGATCATTAGAATGATTTGCACAGGCTTTGCATTCTTAAAAGAGAAATACCATATTTACCTGTTCCATTTCGCTTTCCATCTTCTTCATCTTCTGATCGTGTTCCCGTTTCTCTTCCTCCATCTGAGCCAAAGGATTCCTGTGAACAATGGCAGCGTTATTAAACTGTTGAGAATATCTTCATCACTACACTAAAGAACCAATTTTACATCATAACTGCCCTAATGTCCAAAACATGCAAATAAACTAATTAATAATCATTTATTCTCTTAAACCACTTATTTTACACGTGGAGTAGCCATAAAATAGTTACTACGCCTTCTGTTAGAGAGAAAAAGACAAAACACGGAATCACTATTCATCATCATCAGCCAGAAGACGTCCACTGCTGAACATAGGCCTCCCCCTTTAACCTCCACACTGAACGACATCCTGCCATCTGCATCCACTGGATGCCCGCGACTCTCACAATGTCGTCGGTCCATCTAGTGGGAGGCCTACCTACGCTGCGTCTTCCGGTTCGCGGTCTCCACTCAAGAACCTTTCTTCCCCATCGGTTAACAGTTCTTTGAGCGATGTGGCCTGCCCATTGCCACTTCAACTTGCAGATTTTAATAATAAAAAGCTATGTCGGTGACTCTGGTTCTTTGGCGAATATCTACGTTTCGGATTTTATCGCGCAAAGAAACTCTGAGCATAGCTCTCTCCATTGCCCGTTGTGTGATTCTGAGTTTTTCCAAAAAGCCAACAGTTAAGGACCACGTCTCAGTACCATATGTCATCACTGGCAACACACACTGATCAAATACCTTTGTCTTTAGGCACTGTGGTATCTTGGACGAAGATGTCACGCAATTTCCCGAACGCTGCCCATCCGAGTTGGATTCTTCGGGCGACCTATTTGCCTAAGTTGGACTTACCTAACTGAACAATCTGTCCAAGATAGGTGTAATGGTCAACAACTTCGAGAGTATCGTTCCCAACGATTACCGGTACGGGTACAACATGGACATTGGACATGACTTTTGTCTTGTCCATGTTCATTTTAAGACCCACCTGTTGGGAAAGGCTACTGAGGTCGCTGAGCATTGTATTAAGGTCCACCAGCGACTCTGCCATGATGACTATATCGTCGGCAAAACGAAGGTGAGTGATGTATTCGCCATTGATGTTGATGCCGAATCCGTTCCAGTCCAAGAGCTTGAAAACGTCCTCCAATGCGTTAGTGAACAGTTTCGGAGAGATAACATCTCCCTGTCTCACGCCTTTATGCAATTGGATTGGTTCCGTGCTCTCGTCCTGTAATCGGATCGACATGGTGGCGTTTCTATACAAACACTTCAGCACTTCGATATACCTATAGTCGATATGACAACGCTGGAGGGACTGCAACACTGCCCAGGTCTCGATTGAATCGAAGGCTTTTTCATAGTCCACAAACGCTAGACATAATGGCCGATTATACTCCTCAGTCTTCTGTATAATCTGGCGGAGCGTGTGTATGTGGTCTATGGTGCTCCAGCCTTTACGGAAACCGGCTTGTTCGGGAGGCTGGAAGTCATCAAACCTGCTTTTGAGACGGTTCGTAATGACTCTGGAGAACAACTTGTACACATGGCTCAGGAGTGAGATGGGCCTATAATTCTTCAACGAGGTGTTATCACCTTTTTTGAAGAAGAGCACCACCACACTCCTATTCCATGCTTCAGGCGTAGTACCTTCGAGTATGACGGACTTAAATAACTTCTGGAGGACCAAAAGTACCGGTTTTCCACCCGCTCTCAGAAGTTCTGTCGTGATTTCGTCATCACCCGGCGCCTTGTTGTTCTTAAGCTGTTTCAGAGCCATTCTAATCACGAGATTACAAGCTGATGTCTGGGATGTCCTCAGTGTAGTGTCGGGTCAGTTTAGCTCTCTTGTCCTGAGCTGCGCTGACAATAGGCTGTCGTGTTGAGGTGTACAACTGTCCGTAAAACCTCTCGAGCTCTCTCAGAATCTCCGGCTTTGACGAAATGGTACTGCCATCCTCGATCTTCAGCTTCGTCATTTGGCTTTTCCCAATAGACGAATTCTTCGCGAACATTTTTGAGCCCTGGTTCCGCTCAATTGCGTCCCTAATACTTCTTGTATTATAGGAACGCAGATCATGTCGCACCGATTTTGAGATTCGTCTATTAAGTTTGCCATATTCCGACATATCAGCTGAAGATTGCAGGCTCATCTCAGCCCGGTCTTCCATTAACTTAAAGGTTTCGTCTGAGAGCTTTTGAGGTCTTTTTCGGCGTGGGATCTTAAAGAACTTGGACCCCACTGCTTGGACAGTTTCCACCAGCCCATTGTTCAATTCGTCCACAGTTCCGCATTCGGCTAGGCCCTGGAAGCGATTATGCAGTTCGAGTTGGAAGTCTGGGGTTTTGGATTTGAGCATGACCAGGACGGAGCGTGGACTTCACCAGACGAGACCTCTAGAGCTTGATGTTGATATTCAATGTGCCTCTGACAATTCGGTGATCGCTACCGGTTTTCACCTTGCTGATCACGGAGACATCATTGAATATTTGCTTCTTGGTCGTCATGATGAAGTCGATCTCATTTTTGGTCGATCCATCGGGGCTCATCCACGTCCACTTTCTGAATGGTCGCTTCTGGAAGAAGGAGTTCATCAAATAGAGTTCCTCCCTCTCCATGAAGTCAACCAGGCGCTGGCCCCTCGGATTCCGCTGTCCATACTCATATGACCCCACTCTTAACTCATCAACATTCCGCGTGCCCACCTTTGCGTTGAAGTCACCCATAACAACGGTGAAGTATGTTTCGGAGGTATGTATGGCTTCAGATATCTCCTCATACAACGCCTCTACTTCATCGTCAGGGTATGTCGAGGTCGGCGCATATACCTGTATGACCTTCAGCGAATAACGATCGGTTATTCTGAGTATAAGGTATGCTACCCTGCTTGACACACTATCGACCTTAACCACGTTGTTGATGAGTGACCTGCGGACGAGAAAACCTACACCACCCTGGGACTTTCGTTCTCCTTCCCGGAAGAAGAGCATGTTACCGAAATCCAGAACTATCGTATCCTGCCCCTCTCGTCGGATTTCAGATAGTCCTATGATGTCCCATCGTATTTTGCTCAATTCTTCCTCCAGCTCAACAATCTTCTCGTCAGTCCTCAATGTTCTAATATTATGTGTTGCCAGGGCCAAATTACCTTGGGGGTGGTAGCGGGGCAACTGCCGGTGATTCTTAGCACCCCTTGCTCCACCGTTACCTGGCCCGCTACCTTGACCAGGGATAGTGGAACTGCCGGTGACTGGGGGCCGTACGTTTTGGTTGTCTGTCATTGGGGGGGTTGCCATAATCCCCACGCTTGGCAGGCGGCTTGGGGATCGCAGAGCCTTCACCATATGAAATTTGGAGGATGCTGCTGCCCATCCTCTGGTGGTTCTGGTCGCAGTTTTAGGACATACCCGGGTCCCTCACTATTACAAGACTTCTATAGTCTGTACGGTGTAGTATGGCATGTGACATTAGCCGAACAGCCCGCTGATTATGTAACTTACAACTCGCGATTTATTCGCAAATTTGCCAAAAAATAAATAAATAATTATGCACTAAAACCTCGGCTATTTTTGGAGAAAAATACATGGCCGCCATACAAACTTATAACTCGAATACGGTCTGACAGGTCGGGGGGATGTTTAACCAAATGTCATAGATGATCGGGTTTTTTTTTTTACATATTCGGGGTTTGGCTAATTACACAGGCACCATGCTACACCACACATACTATAAGTATTTATGAATAAGGTGGTTTCAGTTTAATAATTTAAGAAAATACTAGAATAAACGAAATCATGCGAAAAAGGTAATAAAAGCATAAGCCAGAGACATGTTCACATTATGTTTTTTTACGACACAATACTAGTATTAATTAAGCAAGCCAGAAGCAAGATTATTTACAGATAATTAATGTGTTAGATACACTTAGAATGATTTATGTATTGTTTGCTCAACAGGTGAATGATATATAGGTTATGGTGAAAATGAAATGTAAATATAAGTTTTGTAGTACAAAATACTAGTGCTGATTCGTTGAAGTAGATACTCATAACACATGAAATCTCTCGAGAATAAAATCAATGCTATGATTTAAAATATTGCATATTCTAAATGGTACAATGCCTCTTGAAGGTAATGGATAGATAAATATTCAAATAGGGTTACTTTAAAATCTATTAAGTTAGTCTTTTGATGAATGTAACATTTGAAGCATAGGGCATAGATCTACGGGGCTTGAAATTGTGCTACACCCCTAAGGGAGAGACATCCAGAATACAAATATCCGACCAATCAGAGATGTAGACATATGTTTAATGTAAGGCACTTTCAATACATTAGGAACTTTAAAGCACTAACAGACGTGTCAACTTGGCTGACGGACCACCATCTAACCAACGGGAGAGAAAGAGAAAAATTTCACTTTCTTTCCCGGTGTTCAGACGGCGGCGGTCCGTCAGCCAAATATGTCACGTCTGTTAGCTACTTTACAGTGCCCAACAAAAATCGCGATGCAAAGGTGAGACCAAAAAATCAAGAGCTGTCTCTTTTACTCAACGCTGATCATGCATAATAGTCCGATCAAATTAGATCAAAAACTAGGAGTAAAGGTACAATAATTCGCACCCAGCTCAAAATTGGTAGGATTGTTCAAAACACTATCATAAATGAAATCTAAAAAGTCCTCATCGCGAAAATCCCGTTTTTATGACTTTTGACCCCGAGTAAAAAAAAACAGATATCGGATCGATGAGGAATTTTTAGACTTCATTTATGACGGTGTTTTGAACAATCCTGGCAACTTTGAGCTGAGTGCGAATTATTGTATCCTCAGATGTCTAAATTGACCGGACTATATGAGCATCTTGTTCTTGCTGGATATTGTCAATGTATACCCCTAAGGGGGAGCCTGAGCCCTTTTCTCTAAGATATGGGGTGTGGGTGGGTGAAGTATACGAGTGTAGAGTAACGTGAACCCGAGGGGACTTACCACACGGTCATAAAACTGTTCATCAGTCCTTGCGGGCACAAACTGAACACCAACACAACCAGTTAGCGTCATGGTGTTCGCGCGAACACACTACAGCGGCACTAGTCACATTTCTTCTACTAATCGATGAATAATAGGAATCAACTTCATTTTGACACTTGTCAGGCCACAGATTCATAACGAGTAATTTTTGACAGATTAGCTTGTCAACTCGGTCTATATTTTAATTTTGTATGTACGGCAATTGCGCCAACTTCAGTGAACTGATTTAGGTACGTGATTATTTTTTTATTATGTAGAGGAAACTATCAGTGGTCTCATAAAAATTTCATTCGCTACGAATAATTTTGTTCAACTGCCTATTGATTAGTCAATAATATCAATAACTTTATTTGAGATATTACTGATCTTGGAGTCGTTTTTTAAATTGAAAATGATCACAAATATTTTTCTCTATTTTTTTTCATACAAAACAGTGACCAGTCAACAGAACAGTCCATTGGTGGACATAGATATCTCTTATCTTTCCTTATAATGGGGAATTGATTAAATCAGGCCACCAAAAAAATACAGTTTCTCAGGCGAATTTTTTTTTTCCCATCAATATTATCTACATCATACTTTGCATTCTTAGAAAGACAAGAGACCAAAAAATAAGCTCGGTAAAAGAAATACAATTGAAGAATAAAAGTGACAATACATTAGTTAGTTTCTTCAAAGATTGCGTTTCATTGCTACCGATTAAGCTTCGCAATAAATCATAGCAAACAACCGACTGTTCTGCTGCACAGTACTGCAAATGCAGTCGTAAAGAAGCTACAGAGCTACAAATATGTGGCTGTAAATTACCGCTGTCGTCGCGTCGATAACTAATGGAAAATAAACTGTTACTAATGCCGCTGTTAAAGCGCGTGAACTGCAAGTTATTATGAATTATGGCTTGCGCCGTGGACACTTCAAAATTGACATCATTTATCAATATATATATCATTTTTGAAATGTTCCACAACAACAAATGATAAATGTTAACAATGATATCATTTCTGCATGCCCAAGCACAGAACATTCGAAATTGTCAAAGAATGTTGTATGCAACTAATGAATAAAGAAAACAAATTCTGTAGCTCACAACTGCGACAGATAATAAGGTGACCAGACATGCAGCAATGAACAATGGGACAAACAGAAGAATTACGAAGAGATACGATCAATATAACTCAGAGATTAGTCTGGCCACCTTTAAGCGGTGACAACAGTAACAAACTAAAGTTATATTAGTAAATTAATAAGTTCCAACCCCGTCCGTTCAGGTTGTTAAGATTAATTCTTATCATGCCTAGGACATTATTTTTTATGTGTTTATTTTATTCGCTTCGTGAAAATCAATACAATATAGAAAAATGCGTCGCACTTCTCTGCTTAAGATTCATAACTGTAAACTGTAGAAATTATGTGATGAAGAGCGGATAAAAATACACATTCTGTTAAATATCAAAGTTAAAATACTACTCAATTTATTAAGAAAAGACTTATCAAGTAACGTGATTATTATGAAAATATCTATGATTAGAAGAGAAAGTGAATGAGATTGTTTGGTCACAACACACGTGCGTTTGTGCCACCTTCCAATGCCTTCTAGCACATTATTATTGATAACAAGTAGTGTACCATATAAATGAAAGCAAAACAAGTACTTTGCTGTGGCACACGAAAATTAATAGAAATTTTCAAGTCTAACACTATCATTGATAATAAAAAGAATTTATTAAAAAACATTTACATGGTAACGGTTTACGGTAAATATCCCGTAAATAATCATATAACTTTGACATTTACACGTTTACGTGTTCAGCAGTTTTTAGTTATTGAAACTCTTAGAGCTTGGTTTCATCTGTCTTGTTGTTGGCCGCTGCGGCCCACATCATCAGCTAGTAATCGTCTACTGCTAAACAAACGCCTCCCTCTTAGATAGGGGTGTTGCCATAACCCCCACGCTTGGCAGGCGGCTTAGGGATCGCAGAACGTTCACCGTGTAATAACAGAACACTGCTACCCATCCTCCGGTGGGTCTGGTCGCAGTTTTAGGACATACCCAGGTCCCGAGTAATTTTATGCCCATTTAATATTTATCCAAGCAAACTGAGCGGAATAATACAAGTAAATAAATAAATATTGCTGACGTAATCACCATCCAGACACTCCCCCGTCTCCCAAGTCATCAAAAATAAGCAAAGCAAAACCCCTCTCACCTTTTTGGTGATTACGTAATACTTGAATGGTGTTTACGTTAATATTCCACTCGCGGTGACACGATTGCTAGTGACAGCTAACCTAATCAGGCTGCTGATCGCTCCATGTCATGAAAATAGGTGAACATATGAAGTCTTACTTGTTGGAGTTGATCCTGTGAGGTTTTCCGTCGTCAGACAGGCCGGCCAGTTTGCGGCACCGATAGTTCTCATAGTGGACCGAGCTGGTCACATCCTTCAGGTCTTGCAGGTGTGTTCGAATCACCATGTTGCGGAGAGCCAGGAAGTCGCAGTGCTCGAGATTTTCAACTAGAAAGGACATGCGGGTAAGGTTATTATTCCAGTACTGTGTACCGCAGATTTACACGCTAACCTACAGGTATCGTAAAATTTTCAGGATAAAATGTAGCATACAACTATACCAAATGTTGTTCAAATCCATTGAGCCATAAGAGTTGAGCACAAATAAAAAATATCGGATTCGCAATTCGCTCTTAGCCTTTTCTACAATAGGACGGCCAAGAAAAAGCGACATTGGTCAGCCACGAAACGATGGTTTGATTTCCGTGTTTACATTCAGAAAACGTTTTGGAAGCGCTTTGATTCCACTTTCACTGTGATAACCAGTATACTGTGGAATTACTGAGTCGGCTCAGGCAGTACATTCCGCAGCAGACAACTAGACTTCACAAAGAATACTGGGCAAGTACTAAAACCTGTAGGCAGTCAAGGGAGACATTCCCGGAGTTAAATCAAAAATAATCCCAGACTCCTAAATCTCAGACGTAACAAGCTCCGGCAAATTGTCGGTATCAAATCAAATAATTATTTATTCACTACAACTATACTTGTCTACTATCGTCACAGGACACTCACTGCCTTTAAACAAACACCTTTTCGAAATTGAGGTTACAGACAGTTCTCTATGTAGAAGGTCGAAGATAAGCCCAACCATTTGCTGTTACAGTGCATCAGCGTGGCGAAATGCTATCCGAGGACGTTCCGGGAAGATTGCGCCGGCATCAGCAAGCTGCTGGCCGGAGACCGGATGGCTGAACTAGCTGCAGTCGGCTTACGCAAAAATGGCCTATGGATGGCTTAATAGCAAAAAAAATATTCTCCAATGGTTACGATCTGGGTGGCTGTAAGCCGCGAGTTAATCATGGTCATAGAATCAATCACATGGTATGTGAACTACCTAGTATAGAGGAAACTTTTACGTGTTTATGTAGTGTCTACCCACATTATTTACCGTATCTGTAATATCGTAATATTGGTACTACATCAAGTTTTAGTTTGCATTTGACTCAGAACTAATCGAAAAATTTCGATTAAATAGCATTTTTGTCACTTATAAATTTTATGACGTTGGGGTGTTCCGTAATCGTCTCTATCTACTCTCGTAATCTCATTCACCCCTTACTTATTTTTATTCCCCTGTGTGTGTGTCAATTTTCTGTACGCAATTTCCCAAGAGAAACTGCGTGATTTCCCGAGAGAATTGAGATAATTAAATTATGGGTCACGTGTTCCATTAAAATAATTCTGCCGTTGACGACCAGTTGAAAGTTCCGAGTTTGATTTCTCGATTTTCTTCCGGATAGGGTTACCATATCAAAATTGAAAAGTCGCGGCCTAAAGCTGGATATTTCATCCGGCATCCATCATAAAAATCCGGACATTTTAGTTACGAAATTCAAACCCTGCGCACGTCGTCAGAGCTGTGGTATTACATCGTCCAAGTTAAAGAAGCCGGACAAATTACAAAGCCAAAGGTCTAGAAGCCCGGACAAAACCGGACGGATGGTAACCCTAGGTGGTAGGCCCGAATAGATATTTTACCGGTATTAAAAGTATTTAAGTCCATCTTCATGAATCTTATGATGCACATCATTTTCCCTGCCAAATTTCATCAAGACGTGTATCGCTGTGAAAAGGTAAAAACAGACAGAGAGGCTAGAAGAACAACTAGGTTACAATATAAAGTATTTAGCGTGTGTTAGTGTATAGTGTAGTGGTTTACCTTCAGCAATACCCCAGGGGTACTTGCGCCCGCGCACCCGGCGGCCGTCCTGTTCGATGACAGTATTGGCTCCGACGACGGCGAACGGCACCCGCGCCCGAAGCGCTCGCGTCACGTCTGCGCCTTCACCTTCCTCCCCTGTACTCTCCGGGAAGTCGTAGATCTTAATCTTGTGTTGAGCGATCTCTTTCATTACCTGAAAAATGTTGCGGTTATGTCAAAAGAGAGGATAATAAAAGGAGATCTAACATTTTCTCGCTCTGTGGAGGTTACATCAAATCAAATTCATTTGCAATTAAAACAATTTGGATAACTTGCTGAGAAAAGCGAGGTCATGTACTAATCGCTAATTGGTTTACCAGAGGCTATGACATCAGTGTCAACCGATCATATCAAACACATCATTGGTAGGTGAGGATTTTATAAACGCTGGTCTGCTAATGTATTGTCTGAGTGTTCATGTTTGGTGTTATCTTACCCGAACATCATGCTAATCAGTTATCCATAAAAAAACGGCGAAACATTGATTTAGCTGGCTGTACAAGTATATGATAATATCATCAAGCGTGAGTTAGTAATAGTTCTGGCATAAGGGAAGTGAGGATCCATCCAGAAGGTTCCAAAACAGAGACTGGTACTGTGGGGACTGCTACGTTTTAAGATGATCTCAACATGCATAATTATAGTGTCAACCCTGGATGAAAACAACTCCAATTTTCAAGCAGAATGCTTAGGTATCATCCAAGCGGCAACATCGTACTGCGTAGAAAGGTAGCTGATAAACGTATTCGAATCCTCTCAGATAGAGCTGCACCACTCCTCAGAGCTAACTATACTGTGTCACAATCTACATAACCAAATAAAATAAAATAAATAAATATGTGGGACATTATTGCACACATGGTCATCTGACCCCAAACTAAGCAAAGCTTGTAATATGGCTATCAGAGACTGATATACATACATATATATTTTTAAATACATACTTAAATTGATAATAACACCCAGACATAGAACAAACACAAATGTTCATCACACAAATGTTTGTCCTAGATGGGAATCGAACCCACGCCCCCAAGCGCAGAAAGTAGGTTCACTACCAACTGAGCCACCGGGGCAGTCAATTACACTACAATTGATCAAGGAGCAAGGAGCGGTGAATTTATAAGACACAGATGATGTTGACTGCTGGCACGGAGTAGGACCCGAGTTTATCCTTCTGCTTTTCAGTCAAAACAGTCTGCTGGACAAGAATTAAGAACTACACTACAGGCCAGTTTAGGAAGTCTTTTCCGGAGTTAAACTCAATAACTCCTGAACCTCAAATGACAAAAGATCACAGCCTTCGAGAAAAACAATCTTCGGCCTCCATGGACAAACAGCCGCTCGTTTGCTGTAGAAGAGCAACTAGAAACAGCGAAACATCATCCTCAGGTAACCGAAGGTCTGGTAAGCTTGCGCCGGCACCAGCAAGCTGATGTCCTTCTTCTGAGACAACGGGTGGCTGAACTAGCTGCAGCCCGTACATACAAAAAGGGCTGATAAATGGTCAACTAGACCAGAAAATTCCAGCTTCACAAGACAACATCGTTATAAGCATCTATGATCCACCATGTTCCACCGTTCAATGAAACCTAAGTAAGTGATACATATGACAACGTACTTGTTCTTTAAAGTCCTTGCACTCTTCAGGCGTCATCGTATCGGCCTTCGCGATGACTGGTATAATGTTGACTTTATCGCTGAGCCGCTGCATGAACTCTACATCGAGGGGTTTGAGCCCGTGCCCGCTCGGCGCTATGAAGTAGAGGCAGCAGTGGACACGCGTGTCGGGAGGCGCGGCTTTGCGCGTCACTCGCGACTCCGCGTTCAGGAACTCTTCGTACTTCGATTCGACGAAGTCGATGATCGGCTGCCAACTGAAATTGTTTTCCAATAGGATAGATGTCAAATTATTTTTTAATGCCTCATAAATAACCTGGTCATAAATAGAGCCCCTCAACGAAAACAAAATTAAATATTGTTCAATAATAATTAAGTCGTAAGTATTTTAATTCATGGTAGACAGTGAGCACACAGTATTAAAATATGACATCAAGCTGCACACGTGCCATGTAAATACTATACTAACACACGGGAAAGGGACAGACCGACCCCTATTAATCCCCACCAAAAACTTTAAACCTTCTATCTCAGAAATGTATCAGCCAATTTAAATATTTTTTTCAGTGAATATGTGTAATGTTTTTAATTATATCCTTCGCTAAGCCTGTTGTTTGTAATCAATGAAACACCAGCCAACTAGTCTATTCTATTAGTAAACTGTAGTACATACCAGACATAGCATTTACTATTAGTGCGAATTTGGAGGAGGTGCAAAATTCATAATCTTAAGTCAAAAGTTCATGTTTGACTAACTGGTAATGTTAGGCAAAGTATTTCTAACACGCTTTTATTAGATTCTCATGTTACTAACTAACGAAGTAAATCTTGGCAGTTTATTTTTATCTACTTCGTATTGTCACATCGATTCCTTGGCAGTTAATAATTAAAAAGGAGTTTAGGAAACGTTGCGTACGGACTTTACTAAAAGATGGGCGGAGTGCCTCTATGTCCTAACTAGTGTTACCTATAATTGTTAGAGCTATGTTGCTAATATTGGTATGTCCGATTAATTAAGTTTATCAATTCTATATTATTTACCAATTGCTGTTATCGACGGCGTCACCGAAGCCCGGCGTGTCGACGATGGTGAGCGTGAGGTTGACGCCGTTCTCTTTGAGCAGCACCACGCTGGTCTCCACGCCGACCGTCTTCTTGACGCGCAGCGACGGGCCCGGGTGCTTGTCCTTGTCGTACACCTCCGTAAGAAACAGCGAGTTTATTAGTGTAGACTTGCCCAGGCCTGATTCACCTACAAACGGAAAAAGACAATTTTTGTTTTAATAAAGTGTTCTACGTAATGTATTTTTTTTTTAAACAGCCGAGTACTGAAAACAACTATTTTTTTTTTCAATATGAAGACAGAGAGCGCTTATTTTATTTATTTACAAATAACGTCACTTGTAAGTACTTCAAACAAACTCCTTACAGACACTAATTGGGATAGAGCATCCTTTCCTACCCGGGACCCGGGTATGTCCTAAAACTGCGGCCAGAACCATCAGAGGATGGGCAGCAGAATCCTCCTACTTTTATGGTGGAACGCTCTGCGATCCCCAAGCCGCCTGCCAAACGTGGGGATTATGGCAACCCCCCTCCCTTAAGGGGGAGGCCAATGTTCAGCAGTGGACGTCGTATGGCTGATGATGATCCTTTCCTAACCCGACGAACACCTTGAAATTCTTATATTATCAGAACTAGAAATTAATTTCTTCAGTACACGTATTATATTTATTTATATTAATGGAAATTTTAAATCGCTGCAAATTAAACTTATTAGTGAAATATATTTATTTATCTTAGCCCAGTCATATTAGGGCTTTCACCTCGGAATGAAAGATAATAAGCTGCAAATTGGTATGAACCTTTGTTTTGTCATTCTAAATGTTGTCTCAAAAGTCACAATCGTTATCGTGTCCGCGTCTCAAGATATTCAAGGTCAAAGGTCACAAAAATCGGTTTTTCGCGAATATCTGGCTTCCTATCGGTTAAATGAGATTTGCATTTATTATAAAAGTTGTAGGCTATAAAATTCCCTACAACTTTTGTTTAAACTTTTTTTTCATACGACTAACCGTTTTGAAGGTAGAGCGCGAAGAGTGCACATCGTACAGTCATATACGGCCTAATGCAAGGTCAAGCGTGAGTTATGGTTATCAGTACGTTATAAAGTCAATTATTTACTTGGAAATTATAATTATTAAACAATGCCTATTATTTATGTACTAACTATTAATTATTTATATTTAATTAAAGTAAGTAACTTGATTATTTATATATAATTATTCATATTTAACTATTTAAGTATAAAATATTATTAATTCTGGATTATATATTTTAGTTTTATTTTAAGTTAAAATGATAGTAAGAGTATATATTTTACACATATTTTTATTTATTATTAAATAAGGCATAATATACATTTATCAAAATGTGAGTTCAAATATCAAAAGTATCTTTGTTGATTTTAATTGTAATGAAATTGGAAATGGAAGCTAATTATCTTCTTCTTCTTCGTCGTCTTCTTCTTCTTGTCGCTCAAAAATGTTCGATTCATTGTCATCATCCTCATTATCTGTCATGTTCATCTCCAAACCTTCCAGAATATCGGGATCATATGTATTTTCTTCATCGGGATTACTTGGATACAGTGAAGCGTTGAGGCAAGCTTGTCCGTTGCACTGGCCGCAAGCTAAAGAACATTGTAGCCCTGATTTTCTGCATCCACAGCGGGAACCACAACCATTTTTGCAATTGCAAAATATTACGTTTAGTAGTTCGGCTGGTGCTGGAGGTAATAACGTTCGTATGGGCTCCAGGATTTCATTTTCAAGCATCCAGCCCCATTCTTGAGGTTCTCTACCTTCAAAACGGTTAGTCGTATGAAAAAAAAGTTTAAACAAAAGTTGTAGGGAATTTTATAGCCTACAACTTTTATAATAAATGCAAATCTCATTTAACCGATAGGAAGCCAGATATTCGCGAAAAACCGATTTTTGTGACCTTTGACCTTGAATATCTTGAGACGCGGACACGATAACGATTGTGACTTTTGAGACAACATTTAGAATGACAAAACAAAGGTTCATACCAATTTGCAGCTTATTATCTTTCATTCCGAGGTTGACCCCTTTTTTTACCTAATATGACTGGGCTATCTGTAATTCTCTACATTAACATTATATAGAGAGTCGCACAACGGGCAATGGAGAGAGCTATGCTCGGAGTTTCTTTGCGCGATGGAATCCGAAACGTGGATATTCGACAAAGAACCAGAGTCATCGACATAGCTATTAAAATTTGCAAGTTGAAGTGGCAATGGGCAGGCCACATCGCTCGAAGAACCGATAACCGATAGGGAAGAAAGGTTCTTGAGTGGAGACCACGAACCGGAAGACGCAGCGTAGGTAAGCCTCCCACTAGATGGACCGACGACATCGTGAGAATCGCGGGCATCCAGTGGATGCAGATGGCAGGATGTCGTTCAGTGTGGAGGTTAAAGGGGGATGCCTATGTTCAGCAGTGGACGTCTTATGACTGATGATGATGATGACGAACATTATAAAGAGGTAGCATTTGTGAATTTGATACATGATAAGATGTATAATCTGTGGAACTATTGAGCCATGAAATGAAAATGTTTTCACTGACAGAAATCTACACTATGTTTGGTTCATTATTTGTAGAGCAGAGAGCAAAAGCTCAATGAAGAAAGGATTATTAATGCCAGTTTATATCCTGTCATGAATAGGCTATTTGATTTCGAGAATTCTAACAAACCGTAAACATATAGCATAGTGTAACTATGTATTGGAAGAAATTGACTCATGCACCCAAGTGCTTTTAACGCGTCATATCTTCGGAATTAGGATGGAGTTTTGAAGCATATAAAAATTGTGTCCTTATGTGGTATTCGTAATTAACCTACTCTGTCATACATGTTCATACTTATTACCTACTCTAGCAGCACCCCACGGTTTTACCGGCATTTTCTAGAATTTCATACTTTCCGGGATAAAAAGTATCCTATGTCCGTCCTCATGATGTACATTACTTCCTTGACAAATTTAATTAATATCGGTTCAGTTGTTTAGTTCTGTAGATAACAAAGATGAATAGGCAGTTTCTCTTTAAACAGACAAAAAGATTTGCCCTTTACTTTCTATATATTTATTTCTTAGATTGCGAAGAAACTAAATGTTTCCAGCGAAATTACAGGGCACACAGAGATTTGACATCTTATATCTCGGCACTCCGAGATATAAGATGTCAAATCTCATCACTATGAGCGCAGTGCATTGCCATCCAGGGTTTTGAACTGTTGAAGTTCAAAATTCTGAGTGGCGATGAGCTGTTATGGGCAAGCGTGAAGAGCTATCAGGCGAGCGACTTCGCTCGTCTCGTCACCCAGTATCATAAAAAAAAGCTGGAATAAGACAGACAAAATCATGCAACGGATCTAGTAAGAATACACTTATCTTACAACAAAATTGCTTTGTCTTTAGGATTAAACAGCATCCTGCCTCCATACAAACGTAATCAACGGTACCATACATAGGTATCTTGCATTAAAAGGTCACTCTGTAATTCCCAATTATCCTAATTACCTCTGACGAGTCGAGCTACTGTTACGAGTGGGTTCGTGCGTTTTATGAGTGCCTTGTTGAGTTCAGCAAATGGATTTTGGGTTGAGCGCGATAACGATCACGAATGGCATAGTTCTTCATAGCTATTTTTAGCTCAGAACATAACTGTATTTCTTAAGTAAAGGTTTTAAGAGGACTTGTATTTTGAAGTTCTACGATTTATCAAAATTAGCGAAATAACAGCTGTTTCATACATTTTGTTGGGAGTGAATGATTATTTTGTATGGAACAGATGTTTTTTTCGCGAATTTCGAAAATAAATAAATAATAAATAAATATTTTGGACTACTTTGGGACGGTCAGTTTTTTATCGGATACATTTCGGAGAGTGTGCATCGGATCTGCATGATCTAATTCCCTCTTGCCCATTTTTCTATCGGACTGCCAGAGCGGGCACGACGAATCGGCGCCGCTTTATGGTTGATATTCCGAAAACCCGTACGAAGCGCTTTGATTCCACTTTTATTGTGCGTACTGCTGGTCTGTGGAATGCGCTGCCTGAGTGGGTGTTCCCCGATAGTTACAATCTAGGTGTCTTCAAATCACGAGTGAATCGGCTTCTTCTAGGCAAGCGTGCTCCATCGTAGACCGCATCATCGCTTAACATCAGGCGTGTTGGCGGTCAAACGCAAGCCTATTTACGCATAAAAAAAACGGTCATCTGACCCCAAACTAATTACAAGCTAATATGGCTGCCAGAGACTGATATACGTACATAATAATTATATATTATTAAATACATACTTAAATAGTTATTAAAACCCAGATATATAACACAAATTTTCATCACATCAATGTTTGCCCTAGGTGGGAATGGAACCCACGCCCTCAAGCGCAGAAGGTAGGTTCACAACCAAATGAGCCACCGGGGCAGTCAAAAGTCATAGAACTAAAGTTGTTTGTTTTGTGGTACTGAGGCCGCCCTTAAGAGGATGCTAACTGATTACCAGTAGCACTGTATAGTGTGTAAAGATATGAAATGTAGGTATCTACCATCATCATCATCAAATACCTTTTTCGTCTTATTCATTTGATTAATGCGTCAGGAGTTTGAGTAACGTTTAATTGCGTTTGTGATTGTAAAATCCAAGACGGGACTCGCAGCTGCGACTATAGCGTTAGCAGATAAGATTCTGATCGTAAAATTACCGTTGCACATAAACTACACCTACGAAATCTAATCTAGTAATTCATAGTTCTGGCCCTACATTTATACAATAAGCTGCAAAATAAAATATATAGAAAAAGAAAACAGCTTCACTAATGTTCTCGAAATTTTCTTAGAATCAAAATGTTACTACACCCTAGACGATTTTTTAAGGATAAATTATATGATATACAAATAGAACGTAGAATAAAAACATGTTAGTTAAGGTCTGCATGCATACATATTATGTCGCAATAAACAAATTAAGTATAGTGCTATCTTTCACTTATCAATCGATTACGTTTACATTTTATCAAGGAGATATACAATCCCACCGTGTATTGATTTTCACTCACCTACAACCATTAACGTGAATTCGAATCCTTTCTTGACTGCCTTCCTGTACACTTGGTTTGGTAAATTCGCAAATCCGACGTATCCATCTAATTCTTTGGTTTTTGGCTTCTCTAATTTAGGTAGTTCCGGTTTTGGCGCAACAGGCGGGTGGTCGGGTTTCTGAAAAGTACAACGGCAATTTGAATACTAATAGATTTGATAAGAAAACCATTATAATTTAACTGCTTATATAGTAAATGTGTTTGCAGAAATGACGCGTGAGTTCAATGAAATAGGCTATCAGATGTATTATATTTGTTGTCTTGTCAAAAAAAATTACCATATTTATAGAGCCCTACACCTTAAAAAATGTGTTGAAAATTAAGGAAGATAGCATTTTAATGTCTTGCTAGAAAGAGTGCACTATACTTATATTTTTTTTATGATACAGAGTGACGAGACTAGCGAAGTCGCTCGCCTGATGGCTCTTCACGCTTGCCCATAACAGCTCAACGCCACTCAGAATTTTGAACTTCAACAGTTCAAAACCCTGGATGGCAATGCACTGCGCTCGTCACCCCGAGATATAAGATGTCAAATCTCTGTGTGCCCTGTAATTTCGCTGGAAACATTACCCTTCAATCCGGAACACAGTAGTGTTTGCACACTACTGCTTGGCGGTTGAATAACTGGCAAAGGTGTGGTACTTCCACAGGCGGACCCCTGCAAAAGAGTCCTACCACTACAAAAACGACAAACTACTACACAATACTACAAATGACGTCATTTGGAAGTACGCCATACAAATTCCATCTCTAAAACTCACTTTGTGGGAAAGGGACAGAGCATTCCTTCCTAATTCGACCACAAAAATTAACCTCTTATATCTCAGACCTTTATAAGTAGATTTAAATAATTTCTTCAGTATATGTATTACATGTATTTCATGTCATTTTACACTAAGCCTGTTATTAACTGTCCGATGGCCTATTGATGGTATCTCAGTAATTTCAGATCTGTCCTCATTATAAGTACCTTATTCTAAGGATCTGTCATAGTTTCTCCTTTGAAGGAAAGCACAATGTTGACCTTAGGCTCAACACGCTGACCTAACAAAATAATGAAGACGTCGATCGTCAAACTAGTAACACATGAATGCATGCTTTATTCATAAGTGGCCATTGTGTTGAGACTTAAACAATGTCTTATTATGTTATAGTATTTTATTACTGATGTTTTTATCATACGAGCCTCCAACAAGTATTTAGAACATTTGTGCCAGAAATGGCGCAACGGTTATTAACCGGAATGAGGATAAATACATGCTAGTGTTCTAGTTGATTAGTTAATTATAACGTCATTTACATAAATACTTGATGAGCACATAATTATAACTCCAGTAGATACAAAAGCGCGAGTGAATTCGTTTCACTCGCTCCATCGTAGGCCGAATCATCGCTTAACATCAGACTTGGCGGTTAAATAAAACCCTATTATTTAATAACTATTATATTATAATGAACACCTTTTTTTATGATACTGGGTGAAGGACGCGACAAGCGAAGTCGCTCGCCTGATGGCTCTTCACGCTTGCCCATAACAGCTCAACGCAACTCAGAATTTTGAAAACTAAACGTTTTAACGCTCGAAAACTATTTCTCCTGGTCACGCTATAACTCGAGAATGCCTGGACCGATTTGGTTAATTTTGACCTTGAAATATTTGTGGAATTTCAGGGAAGGTTTAAACGGTGAGTAAGCGACTGGACCTATTTTGATAAAATTTTGTGATCCTGGGGCGGGTCATATCTAGTAGCGAGGCCGAAGGCTAAGCTCTGCGCGTACGAAGTAGCGGGTATTAACTTAGTAATAAATAAATATCCTACTTCTTTACGCAACACTTTTGTCATGCAAACAAAAAATTACCTTACGTCCAAAATCATGGAAATAAACTGCGTGGCGCACCCTATGAGAGGCGCAAGATGTGTGAATATCTGCTGATGTTCAGCTTTTTCCTTCCAATCACTGCCTGCAGATATTGCGCAGAAAAGAATAATTGTAACGAGTTATAGTCATCATCAGCTCACATCTGTATATTACTGGACATAGACATCTTCCAAGGCACGCCGCTCAAGGCGATATTAGTATTTTCGCCCAAAAGTTTAGTACCTTGATAATGTTTTCTGTACTCCTGAGGGGCGCGGGTGCGGGGGCAGGCGCAGCGGCAGGAGGCCCAGCAGGCGCCGCGGGCGGCTGCGAGCTCGGCAGCTTGGGTGCGTCCACGGACATGCTGTTGCTGAGCTTGGAGGGCAGTGGCGCGGTGCCATTTGGCTCATGGTGGTTGTTCTCAAGCGCGTCAGGCAGCGTCGCGGCGCGCTTCGTCAGCGCGTCCTTCAGCGCGGAGGGAGGCGCGGGCGGCGGCGCGCTCGGCGGGCCCGATGCGCTCACGCCGCCGCTCACTGTGTCCGACTTGAAGAACAGCTCGCGTTTACTTTGTAACTGGAAAACACAACATTACTGACTAAACTTAAGAAAAACGACCGTTAGCCGCAAAAGCGGTATAGAGCAAAGCATCAATATTAATTTTAAGAAGAAACCGGCCACAATATTTCTTCCGTATTTGGATTTTATGAATTTCTTTAGATAGATAGATAGAAACTCTTTATTGAGTACACCAGAAATAAAAATTACAAACAGATAGAAAACACTAATTTCTTTACTATACTACAAATTGTCAATTCAACCCAGTTTAGAAACAGCACAAACATCGACAAAACCTTTCATAATCAAGCACGCGTGAACGATATTTTACTACATAGATCCTAGCTAGAAGAACGCTGTAAAACATCTAATGACACCAGTTAAGCAATATAGAACCTAGAAAATTGTCACAGTTCGCAATAACTTCATCTTCGGCTCAATATGGTCCGAATCAAATATGAAAAACTTTACGCGTGTGTCGCAGGAACTGGAGTGGCTAACGAGACTCCCGCCGCGGGAAGACATAAATTCGCTCTCGAACGACGAGAGCCGTAAGTAGCATATACCTACATAGAAGGTATAATATATTCTATGGAGGTCGTATAGTACAAGCAGTGGCACGGTCTAGCCGGCTCAAGAGTATCGGCGTCAGATGACTCACCGATACCAAGGTAACGTTTCCGAGCTTTGTAACAATAGCAGTAGTAATTCATACGAGAAGTTCATGCCGATAACATACAACTTCAAAAGGACTTAAGAGACCACCCAGAAGTCCGCCACTGAAGATCTGCAATAGATATGACCATTAGTAACGATCGAGCAAAAACAACCAGTAACATGTAAATTATAAAACAACAACGAAGACGCCAAGTTTCACTGCATGAAACGAGCACATGTGCTAATCACGCGTTGTCAGAGCGCGTAAAGTAAAACGTAGAGTAAGTAAACCTGCCAATAACCGACAATAATGTGGGTGCGAAGAATGAAAGCGGTGAATCACACGGAAGTGTGCGTAGTCGGCATCGGAGCACGAACGTCATTGCTGCACCACTCGAATTCGATGCACATTCCCTATATTAACGAGTCCCAAAGTAAACGTTACGCGCTAACGAACCCAGGTCACAGAATACATAATAGTACAAGTACCCAGGTGCCGTTATTTGCACTCTACAAACATTGAAGGTAAAGAATTTTGATGAACGTGCTCAAAAAATTTAGTAGAACCCAGACCACGCCCAATCGCATCTGAAGTGGATAATGGACGCGTGTACATCTCGCTAAGATTTCTCCAACCCATTCGTTTCAATGGCTAGCCGAGACAATCGAAGCTAGACAATAAAAAGATATATGACGCAAAAGTACCGGGTTTATTATGTGAAAATATCTGTTATTCCGTAGAAAAATGTCATTAACACTCAAGGAAGTGTATAAACAGCTTTCGCGATATCAGTGTTGGTCCCAAAGTAAAAGTTGTTTATAATGATGAGTATAATGATATCCTTGAATGTGTCCGTCGTCTTGAGATACACTCTGTATAAGCATTTAGATACTGAACAATCTCACACCATTCTTTAAATTAACTGCGTGTTATGATTATACTTATAATAAAAAAGTAGAGAAAAAAAATATGTAATTGCCAGATATAAAAAAACACAGGACGTCTTAAAATAAGCTCCTGAAAACGTTAAGACACGTTTTTAGAATTTTGGTCTGTGTTTGTTTGTCCACGCACATCTAAACCACTAGACAGATTTAAATGTGGTTTTCATGAATATGCCAATATGCCTATGACCAGATTGAAGTATAGGCTATGTTATTTTGCGCAAGGGCCGGATTAAGGGAGGAAAAAAGGGTTGAGACTTTATATGAAAATCTACGCTTACGAGTCCCGGGCAACAGCACTAGTAAGTAGTAAAAATGATTTTTTATTAATTAGGTGTTCGTGAACGTGTAGGTAAGTGATATAATGAGATGAAACATGTATTTTCGTGATATTTTCAAAACTCCACCCTCTATAGATGTTTCAGTACCCATATAAATCTATCGCGCCGCGTCGTCTATCGTATGGCCATTTCTAGTGAACTATACTGTATTTATGTATACTGCATTGTTATATATTTTTTAAATCTGCTCAACAAGTTTTAGACGGTGATAATTAAATTAGTCGGATTTCATATAAAAAAGTGTCAGATCTGGTATCATATATTTTATGTCCCATTATCATACTGAAAATTTTATAATAATTGACATATGGCACTCGGAATAATGCAATTACTAAAGATACCTCACAGGCGTTCAGAAGTTATGGTAGAATTAAAAAACGCATACATAAATCCAAAAAAATAATCAAAACGTAAGCCTCCTTTTTTGGGCAGAAGACATATTGACTAATTATTTTTGATTGACTAAACGAAAACAAAAAAAAAAGTTCAAATATAATTAAGTTATAAGTACATATTTTATTTTCATGCTAGACAGATAGCGCACTATAGCAAGTTTGGACGTCAAGGCGCACGTGCGTCATACAAATGCACGCTTTGCGGGAAAGGGACAGAACATCCTATAATTATATCTTTCGCTGAGGCTATTATATATTATCTACACTACTAATATTATAAAGAGGAAAGATTTGTATTTTTGTATGTTTGTAACGAATTAACTCAAAATCTACTAGACCGATTAAAAAAAATTATTTCACCATTAGAATGCTATATTATCCCTAAGTACAACATAGGCTATATTTATTAGTAGAATGTTTTAAAAAAACTCCACCCGTGCGAAGCCGGAACGGGCGGCTAGTTTGTTATAAATGAAACACCAGTCAACTAGCATAATACATACATACTTTCAAAACTCAGCCTCATCGGTTTAAAGACTAGAAAGTATATGCAAAATGGCAAATATGGATACATGTATGTAATAAGTACGTATGTAAAGTGCGACGACCGTTTGAAACTACCAGAACGTTTCATTCTAATAATAAACGCAACGATGCAACTAACTTACTGTTTGCTGTTAACCTTAAACTTTAATTAAAAGTTGGAAAATGTTATTTAATGCTTCTAGCTAATTGTTTACCTTTCCAGAAAATTACAAGCTTCGTCATTCCGTTACTAGCATAGTGACTAAATTTGTGATCAACAAGTAGGATTAAAGTATTACCTTCGACCGCATGATTAATAAGTCTAAAATATGAAGCATCAGATGTAGGAAGCAAGGGGCACATTTTAACTAAGCCAATTAAATACGCTCAATCACCTAAAGACCCAAGCAAAGCTATACACTTTTTATGTCATAATAATGTCACATGAGACCACTTCTCAAGTAGGTAAATGGGGTTAGGTGACGAGTACCAATTGGTAAAGCGAATGAGAACATACGACGCTAGGCCTCGTCATCCGGCCAATGTTTACCAGAGCACGGATGGTCTACTGCTACGTCAATAAATCAAAACAACTCCAAGGAATTTGTTTGTTTCCAGTGGAAGTCCGCAACTATAAACAAATCATCCGTAACTTAAATAAGATTTTCTCATTTTCGACATCGACCCGATGAAGGCTGTTATAATTATATTTTTTTGATGTTTTGGCTCCAGACATCTTGTTTACTTAGCCAGCGTCAAATATAACTATGTAATAGTGTGAAGTGATTACTGGTTAATAACTATTTACATACGTAAGCATCTTCTGCAACTCCTTGCGCTTGTTTGGATTTCATTTTACGTTTTTTCACACTCAGTCTCTTTTTGAAACTTGAAAACATATTTTTACATTCCATACCGTGACACAACACACTGCACTTTTACAAGGTTTACATTAGAAACTTATATTACATTTTTAGACACGAAAAAGTACAACCGACTTCAATTCTTTAGCTTTCGAAGCGTTTTTGATTTATTTGTATCTTCATAGCCCATGGTCAGATTTAGGAGACAATTTAATGGAACCACTTGTGTCAAGGATACACTAGAAGTCGGCCACGGATTACAAAAATGTTAATTTATAAAACTGTTCATTCATTATCATTGTGTTGAATGTTATAAAGGAAAATCAATGTAATTCAACACCAGCTCAAAATAGACCTGCCTTCATGGTTAACGTTTTCCCGACTGAGAATTTTTACAATAAGTAGGTATAATTGTCATTTTATTGTTTGCAAAACATGAAGTCATCTCTGCCAGCCTATTGTAGCTCGTATACACATGACGCTGACTAATATGCACTTCTAACATGTGTACTATTTGAACCAAATAATTTCACATACTTATTGATATATTGGTAGAAGTACCATTGATTGATTTATCCAATGTTTAATAATATACTCCGCCCGGCTTGCTATTCCGAGACTTAAAGGTCACGTGGGAGACACAAGCCTTCGTCATCTACGCTGTTACCATATACATATAACTCCCCAATCTCTGAGTTAAACCTGTGGTATATAAAACTATGCGATTTTGATTTAATATATTAACTTCGTGTTTAACTTGAATTACTTCGCTTGAACGGACAAACAAAATGACAATCGAAATGTTTTTCTATTTTATTTATGTAAAAAGTTGTTACAAAATTTGTTTCCTAATTACTGTGTTTGTGTTGCAATGAAGTGGCAACTGGGCAGTGACGTGGGCTTGTGTCACTGCCGGAATAGTAGACCTTGTTTTGATGGATCATAGATTTATCCATTAGACATTAAATTTCACGCAGAGCTTAGAATGATTTTAACATCACGCTTTTTGGTTGCATCGCTTTTGTGAAATTAATAGAGCTAATAGAGGCAATCATTACACGAATGATTGGACATTAACAATAACGCATTGTACACAATGCCCGAAACGGCGTCAACGATCAAAAGCTGAACTGTGAGGGTTTGGCTCAATTTCTCTATTGTACATTCAGGCCACAAAGTTACAAACAGATCACATTTCATCACGGTGATAGAGAAATTGAAAATGAAACTTCTCGGTATGATCTTTTTAGAAATTATTATTAATATAAAAAAATCGACTTCATCACTAAATTGAAATGGAAAGTACCAGCTTTCAAATAACAAAAGAATCATCAAAATCGGTACACCCAGTCAAAAGTTCTGAGGTAACAAACATAAAAAAAACCGTCGAATTGATAACCTCCTCCTTTTTGGAAGTCGGTTAAAAAAGAATTAAATTATTAGAATAAAAAAACCCCATTGTATAAATAGTATATCGGTAAAAATGAAAAGTAACAGCGACGCGCTGCGTACCTATCTATAGAGATACTCAGAGTAGATACGTTTTTTTTATAGTACACAAACAAGCGACCGATGATAATGGTAAGTGGACACTGTCGCTTATACACACACCTATAATACCCGGAGCATTGGCAGTGCGTATTGTCTAACTTTGAGGTCTCTATTCTCCCTTCGTTATATTTCGGAGGAAATCTGAAGGCTATTATGTATTCTGTGCCGAAGGTAAGCTATTCCACTCCCTTATTATTATTTTTATATAGATCTACTTTTTTTGTGCCATAGTTGGCAAACAAGCAGACGGGCCGCCTGGTGGTAAGCGATCACCGTCGCCTATGGATACCTGCAACACCAGGGGCATCACAGATACGTTGCCGACCCTTAAATACTCTATTAACAGCCCTTTTGAAGAATCTCATATTAAAGCTACTCGGAAATGCCGCAGGAGGGAGCTCATTCCACATATTGCAGGTGTAAGGGGAAAAGCCACCAATTTACCAATTTAGCCACCAATTCGCCTGATGGTAAACGACGGTGTGGCCGAAGACGGAACACGTTGGTCTAGAAGAAATCTATTCACTCTAGCCTTAAAGATGCCTAGATTGTAGTTCTCAGAAAGCATAGAGTACGGCAGGGAGATTCTAGCAGGTAAGTGGCAGAAACAATCGATCAAATCGAACAGTGCGAGAATTCCACGTATCCACGACTTTAGGGTGTAGGGGGAACACACAAACACACGTGCACGTTAAACGTCATTCCTTGCTTTTGCTTTACGTCGTCTGGTCATAAAACCGACGATGATTAGAATCCTACGCGGAATAAAAAGCGATTTCTGTTGGCAGCTCGACAATGTGCATCGTCCGCGAACGTCCTCAGTGCAACAAAAAACCACCGTTCAGTCTCAGTATAATTGCAATAATTTGCTCGCGGCGCCAACTGTGGAGACATGATTCGCCGAGAAACCGCGGAGACTCTTCCTGTCTCCGCTGACTCATTATTGTCGCCTCGCGCTCGTTATGTTCTCGATAATGAGATAGCGGCCAGTGATTAATGATTATGAATAATCTAATATGCTAAATTATCTGATAGCTCCTTAAACCATTGTCTCAGTTTATTGGATTGCTGCTGGTTATTAATCTTTATTTATGTTGTGTTGAACAATCTTTTCATTTTCTCTACCTCACGGTTTTGTGAGCATCTTTTAATTAGCCCACCAAAGTCGATTTCTCTACCCATCCAAAGATGTTAATTGAAGCCGTTGCCGCTGGTTCATTTTGCCTTGGATACTTTCTCCAAGTATTTGCTGAACGCTAACCAACGTTTCATTACTTTACTTCATTACGGTCTTTAAATAAGTTTCCTTTAGTTTTGATCCCACAAGAACTTCTGAGTTTATGATTCTTACACGCCTGGGGAATCTCAGACTTAATATAATATGAAACGAGATAGAACCACACAACATGTTTAGACTAAATGGAAAATGTTAAGTAAGTATCAAACCTCATTACGTAAAAATCCTTGAGGTCAGTGTGAGCGATAAATTATATAATACAAGCTGGATATTTCCTTAGGGTAATTATGCAAACGAATTGCACCCGCCGCGCCGCTGAGGTAACACCGAATGGTGGTTATTATTATTTGTTTCATCGTTTAAGTTTAGACTGACCCTGAAGGTGTAGACCTATACTCAGCAATGGGTGGAAAATGGTTGATGATGAACTAGTGATAGATGAGATCAAAATTAAAATAGAAACCTACAGTTCGAACGCCTGCAATTTTTAACATTTCAGTAAGTTCGTCGAACGCAGCGTGGTAGAGATTAGAAAACAATCGATCAATCGATGAAAGACAAATGACCTAACCACGTAACTAGAGCTACCTATGACACATTCACACAAATGAGCCGGTTTCGAAATAAATAGATCGCACGTAAGCCTACGCTCAACAGGAATTACGGTTTTATTAATCTTCTGATGGCAACGAACAGGGTTATGAGGAGTGGGCGTACAATCTTTAGCGTAGGCAAACCGGAGTCAAAAAGACGCTACTATGGGATCAAAGCGTAATTTCATATGACTGGAGACATTTCAAGAACATGATAAAAAACCCTAACGAAGCACTCGTTACATGGAAAATTCAATGACTTCTATAAAATATAGAAAGCAAAGAATTGGCTCAATAGGTATTAGGTAGCCTGTTGATAACAATGAGGTATACTTATAAACAACCAGCACAATCACTGTCTGCCTTCTCATTCCCAGATGTGAAATTACTATTCGCAAGAACAATAGATGCTGCGTTTTTGCTCCCGCCACTCCAATCATTTGCCGTAATGCTAGTTGCAAGCCTAGCTCTGAATTACGCAATACTAGTCCATAATACTTACGAGTATAGTACACTTTCGCTGTTACGCAGTTTCTAATATAAATTAGTGATTTAAGGATTTCGAAGACCAGACTTTATTTAGTAGCTACTGGTCCAGCTATTACATAAAGTCTCGTCTTCGAACAGCAGAACTTCTCTGAAACGGCATAGAATGTATTGCCAGCCGCGTGCTGCATAATTCATAGCTACTCCGACGACGTGATGAGAAGACTAGTCTGGCTGGCTAGTTAGGACATTTTATTTAACAGTTTATTGAATTGTGCAGTAGTTATCACAGCATGATTTCGTTACGAGAATATATATTTAGCAAAAGAGTTATGACGAATGAATATTATTCCATTTTGAACAACCAACATTCCCTATTTCAGGTAGTATTCATTTATGTATCCAATCCACAATCGAAGCAAAAGTCGTAAACATCCGTTTGTGCGTTTTATATCTCCCTGGCGGAACAATACGACCTCATTGGCCCTGAATTTCTTAATTGGGGTTAAATTAATTGTCACAAGTAGGTATAACAACACTACTCTTGCAAGTTTGCATAATGGCGAATTAACCGGGTGTTGTGTAAGGGCCAGAAGTTAATAGTGATGAAAGAAGTCGACAGTTGGGCAGTAACTGATCCTTAATTACACTTTTACGATGCTATGATAGCTTTGAAGATTTTAATAGACAGTTTTGACGATTGAAACGTAGTTATAACTCTAGAACACAAATAGAAAAGTAACCAAACCCTGCTCTCTCTAAATGGAAACATCGGCGACAAAAGAGGCATCTTAAGAGCCATCGCATGGATATTTTGGGATAAAACTATTAAAAAATTCTTAAATCGTACTAAACTCACACGTGTACTATTTAGTTCCGCATCGCTGAAGACGCTGCATGCTGAATTTATATAAAGTGACGTTTTATTAGAAACCATCTAGTTTGATAATACTGACGAAGGTCCCAGAATGTTATTTCCGAAAGAAAGATAGCAAAAATATCCCTTATGCAAAAAATGTTTCAGAACAGTTTTTCATAGGGGTGCTTAGAAAACAGTGCACTTGCTAAGCTGCACATAGCTATGAGATTTTCCGTTTAAGCGGAGCGAAGTAACTTCAAAGAGTTTAAGCGGTAAATTTCTGACTAGACACAAAATTTACCTACAGGGTAAATCCCAAGAAACTGGACAAAGGACAAAAATATGAAAATATATCGTTCTCAAACAAATAGCGTGTTATAGAAAATCATTACGTTATTTTAATGGCAAACAACGATTACGTTTAATAGTTTCAAACTTTCAAGCTACAGTAGCGTGCATAACGTAGGTAGGCATCATTGGTAGCAGCGTTAGATCAAAACACTGATACGTTACAATACCAACTCGGGGGGCTGTGTATGGACTGAGACACATTTATTTTATAGATAGTGCATCAAGGCGCCGAGTGCGATTGTGACTTATGTCGTAGAGTGAGTCAACGACCCAGCAGCGTCGAGGATTAGGAAATGGATACTTTGATTTGTTCTGCATGTGGTTAAAGAAATTCGAGCGCGTATACCGCTAGACTATGGTCGTAAATATTTTTCGAAATGCTTTTTCTGCTGCTGCTTTTTTGCTTTTTTGTTTTCATACTTCGAGTCTTTACTTATATGGAAAATTATATGAAAAAAGTTATATGGAATTGATTAAACCCCATCGCAAGCATAGAGTATTCATACACAAATCTGTTCATATATCGATAATTCGATATGAAGAAATAAATAAATAAGTATAAATAAATTCCGATGTATAAAACGATTTTCAATTGAATATGGTAAGTATACTTATGTATAAGATGCTTAGTTTTTCTCGAGTCAATTCTTTTAGAAAAACTTTCCAACTGGTGCCATAGGCTTAACTGAATATATGCATAAACTGTATAAATTTGTATTTTATTCACCTCAGCCTTCCTTCGCAGCGATAAGTTCCTCCAGATATCTCTTGGACTTGTCCATCCAACTTTAGATTTATCAACAACTCCGTCGCCAACATTACTGGAGCATCTATTTATCTTAGTCTGATGGCTATTACCGTTAGCTAAGGCTCGATTTGCCATTCTCCTCAATGCATCGATTCAAGTTCGTCGAGAACACACAGATTCCTCACCACAGATACCTATCACAAACTTTGTAAAGCTCGACACAATTCTCACACACATACACAAAGCAACTTGTTGAGCATTTTGAATTGCAAAAAATTACAAAACTATCGTTCACATGCAAACCGCGTAAGTTTCTGTTCGTGTTTGGTCTTTTTATTTTTGTTTCGGCGGCAACTCGACGCATTTGGGCTCCATTGTTACAACTCACGACAAACTTTACACGGAATTTGAACACAAACACGTTATTTTGAAAAATAAAACGTTTGCGAATTGAACTAAGCTGATGATGTTATTTTAAAACAGTTAAAACTGTCTCAATACGAAGCGCCACTCGCGACTGTTGTCAGTTTGAGGTTAAGTTACAACGATACCGGCTGCCGGTTGGCGGGGCAACACAACACAAGCAGTTTTGGGTCGACCCACACGGGGGAAGTTTACACACCTGCGCCTGCGCTGCCAGCAGTTGTTTGTTTATGTATTCCAAAATGTTATATGACAAGTATTTCATTTGACACCATGTGTAGAGATTCTTGCACACAAGTAGGTAGGTAGTTAAATTATATTTTTTATCACTGATACCATAATATAAGACAGTTATTTCTTATACATGGGCCCGTAAATTAAATAGAATACTTAATGTTTTTGGGTAACTTTTTAGTTAATTGAATTTTGAATATTACTTTGCCAACAATGTAATACATTTAAGAAAATTGACGACGAAAATGTGTTTAATTAAAATTTGGGGGATTTACTAGCAAGTACAATATAACAC
Source organism: Agriopis leucophaearia (assembly GCA_949125355.1). NCBI lineage: Eukaryota > Metazoa > Arthropoda > Insecta > Lepidoptera > Geometridae > Agriopis > Agriopis leucophaearia. The sequence continues at coordinate 9,290,810 of OX421262.1, forward strand.
ATTAACAAATATTCAGATTCTAAAAACAACCCGTGTGTATATGATCTTGCCGCAGTTACTCAGGTACAACGGAGTTAATTATGTCTATATCTATACATATATATAGACGCAAAAGGATCCAGCCGTCACACTCATGCCCACCAGCCAGACGCACAAAAGCAAGGGCCAATCGAGTCTAAAGAAAACAAACTTCAGACTCGATAAAGCCAAAATGAATCTTAACACATTCGTATAAAAGCTGAGAACACATTACCTTTCATTGGCGGTTAGCTTTTTGTACGCCGAGTGTAACAATGCAAGAGGAGAACGTGCTCCGACCGGGTTTGCCGGTTGGTGAAAAACTTCAGGCCAAAACCTTATGGAAAGAAGTATTTTGTACCAAATCAGGGACAATGGCAATTTAAAACGGAACCATAAGTGGAATATGTTTTGAACGAACTGTTATTAGTCTTATCTGTAACTTTCTTGACAGAACCGCTGCGATAATACGGCTGATAACACCAATTCCTAGAATATGATGCTCTTTAAATAGAATGAAAGAGACATCACAATACGAACATCATTATCTGAGAACAAATACAAAGGAAGCCCTGAACAAGAAGGTGATTAAGAAATTAATAAAACGCAAAAGGACGGATATCCAAAGCCTTGACTTTTAAAAGTTTTGACCTATTTCAAATATACATAGTTCGGGCGATCCAAGAATCCTTTATATTATTTAATGTTCTGAGAATTTCAGGTCAGGGTGCGACCGTGAAACAGTTAATGTCTGCTTAGTGAATTCGACACATGCGAGCAGAATGGCCGGCGCGGCATCAGGAGGTTATTTTTAACCCTGAGGGTCATTCACCCGCACCCCACCCTCAAGATGAACCAGTCCTATCATATGAGGAACTGCGTGGGAATATGGTAGCATGCCATGTCCTTACTAAATACACAGAATAAGGCAAACTGTAAAAACTGATCCCGGGTATTCTGGTCACGACGCAGACTGGTTTAAGATGATTCACGGTTGTGACTTAGTGCTTAAATCTTATGTCAACTAACTTTCTTAAGTATTAAATTCCTCGCCGAAAACGGAGCCATAAATTTGGTCCAATCAGATGCACGTATATTCTGTTCTAATCGAATGCATAGTAATGACTGCAAATGCAGCAATACTGTCTGATAGTATACCACTGGTAATACGTGGATTAGAAAAGTTTTTAAAGTTTGTAGAGATGCCATATTTTTGCTGAACCCTAATTCAGGATCCTAAAATAAAATAACAATCAATAAATTGAATAACTGAAGCGATACAATAATTATGAGTGTAATGACATTTTTGAACACCGACGCTGTAACGACGCTTATTATATAACGTGTGTATCGATCTGTCTGTGGTATCGTAGCTCCCAAACAGCTGAACATATTTTGATTTAGCTTTGTTTTGTTTGAAAGGGGACGAGATTGTCCTTAGCTATGATAAAAAAAAACTGTTCAGCTGTTTGAAGATTATCAGCTCTTAACAAGAGTTAAAAAAAAAAAAACTTGTTAACTTGAACGATTAAGTAATTAAGGTCTATCGGCCAGAGATCGGAGACATAACTGGTGCCTGGTTTACGTAAGTAATCCAACACCTGACTCAATGTGGTTATTGCATCGGTGTAGTTAAATGTAAACAAACCGTATCCAAGCATAGCCGCATTCATGTTACACCTTAATCGTGTTAAGAGCCTTTGTTACACGCGCATTAGGACAACTGTATAAATACCGGTTGAATAACTGACAAAGGGCAAGTAAATAAATGTTCAAGATAGTGATAAATTAAGTACTTATTAGAAACGACGACAACGTTCCCGTAGCTTAAGCTGTGATCGCCGACCAGAGCTATCTCATTCGCATTTTTTTTTTTAACGAATCTGCTATTCTAAATGCCTCGGGCATTTAAATAGCATTGCAATGCAAAGCAAATTCTGAAAAATAATAATTTGAGGGTTGCCCTCGATTTCCCTGGAATCCCATCGTCAGATACTGACTTGGTGATTGGTAATGGGACCAAATTGGAAACATATTATCAAACAAATGTATTTTTTTTAATCTTTCTACAGTTGGCGGAGAAATCGGTGAGTTTACATAAAAATATATATGTGTCTAATCTAATATATATACAGTGGGACAGAAAGGTCCTCCTTTTTCGTCGGTTAAAAATAACACAGCTATCCCTTTTCGGGGTGCGTTAAATACGATTAGGGGATCGGTAAGAGGGTGCAATAAGACGTATGCCTGGGGGACTCACCGTGGCCATATCGGTGAGGGTGACGGTAGCGGAGGTGGGCGCGCCATTAGGAGACGTAGTAACGGATGTCAAGTTAGACACCTGATTATTAGCATTTTGTTCAATAATTCGCTGACGAAGAGCTAATTTTTCGAGACTGGCTAGCCGATGTGAACCTCCCGCCCCTTCTCTCTCGCGGTCTCGAAGACCGGTGGCTGTGCTGCCGGCACTGAAAGAGCCGCTGTACTTCGGCAGGGTCGGCGGAGGAACAGGCCTCGCCGTGCCTCCGCGGCCCAGCAGCGACCCGCTAGAAGTATACGCGTAACTGCTGGGAGTCCCCAGTGTGGCAGTCCTCGGAGCGGCGCCGATCCCATTAAGGACACCGTTGGCCCCGTTGACGGCGCCACCATTCACCGTCGTAGTGCTGCCGTTCATCTCCTCAAGTTTACCGTCATGCGAATGTTACAAAATCACACACTGAGTCACAGACTGCGCACGGCGATGCGATCGCGATTTCAAGCGATTGAGGTGGGAGCGTTCAAGCCGGGTGCCCGTCGGAGGCGGTTTGACAGCTCACGCGGCAGACAGAGGCGCGCGGGCGGAGTCGCTCGGCGCCCCGCACTCGACGCCGTCGTCACCACACCACTGCTCACGACCCTCCTAGTTTCCTGGATTATTGCCACACGACTGCCCGAACAGAGGGTTGAAAATGCACTGTTGATTTTCCTTTTCAAATTTTCAATGTCAATGAATAAATTGCATTTCCGATTCTATTTCGGCAAGTGAAGTTTGCGAGAATATTATTGATCTGTAGATACTCATATTTTATTTATCTTCGCTTACCATGCAATAAATATTTAATGGGATCAAAATTAACTATTCAACATTTAATACCGGCATTGAAAATCTCAACGTAATAACTGAGGTAATAACATCTGAAACATTGCCAAAAACTCACTTTCACAAAGAGGAAAACATGAACTTCGTTTATTCGTAGAGAAGTAGCGGCTAAGCTACGGCGACGTTTCAGCGTTATGTAAACAATGGACTATTCGGTTACTTCGACTTTGTCAATAACACCAACCAGCTAAAGGAAAGGAAGTGACGCTGACTATAGTTGGTTCATCGGCCTGAATCCAAGTAGTGCTACATGACTACACTATAGGATGGCTTTTAGCGGATGTACATACATGGCAAGTGAGAGTAGGCATACTTTATGCGTCTGGCTGACTGTAAGACACGACGAGGCTATCCTGATCACGGGCTATAATGATATTGAATTCTAGTATAATTTTTCCAAGAGTCCGTGTATCAGTATGACCTTGGTCCTTGCATCCAGTTTGTTTTCCCGCAGCACGTGTGTGTCGCATGTGGTTGTCCGGGAACGGCATCGACCGCGGCAGGGCGCAGGCGCACCGCCACCCTCGCTCCTGCGTCCGTCTGGTCTGCATGACCCCTCGGTGCATCGCACACGCTACCAATGGCCATCATTCATGAGCCACAGGACTGCTTGTTGCGTTTCATATGCCTACGCTACGTTTTACATTTCACAATCCATAATTATATGTATGTATCGCTTATTTTAAGACGCGTTTATAAATTTCATAGGTAAACGAATATTGGAAGTAATTTTTAACCTCATTCTTATAGTCTTATCGATTTCAATTTACACAAGTTCTATATATATATGTAATTCGGATGACGGCACAATACATTTATCTTTGTGATATTGGATTATGTATCCATGAACTCTATACTAATATAATAAAGAGGAAAGATTTGATTGTTTGTTTGTTTGCATTGAATAGGCTCCGAAACTACTGAACCGAATTGAAAAATTATTTCACTGTTGGGAAGCTACACTAGCCCCAGGTGGCATAGGTTATATTATATTTTGTAGCGAAGCCGAAGGCCGAGCTTACACCCGTGCGAAGCCGGGGCGGGCGGCTAGTAAAGAATATTTATACATAATTTTATTTCTTAACAATTTATTCTCTTCTTCTACCATCAAACTAATCTATTCTGATGATAGAGTCAGGAGGCGGATATTGAAACTCTTCAATAGTAAATTAGCAATCTACCAGTAAACTAGACTTTTTTTTTACTATAATAATAATTATATTCTGCGTCTCTTTTTATTTCAACATGTGAGAGAAGTATGACAATAAATTTAGCTGTCAAATTTAATTTAGATAATGGAAAGAGTCACTTTTGGTTGTGGATAATAGCAATACACTGATAACTACTTCTGCCCATGATTTATAGCGCTCTTTGTTTGTGAACCTTTGACCCGTGTACCTGTGTGTGTTTTTGACTCAAAAGGGTGACTAATATAGATCGGTATATGACCAAAACTTTTATGTCGTATCGTGATGGAACGGACGGATGGAACGTACCTACCTATTTTACGTAATTTTAAAACCAAATATAAAAATATTTTCCTTGAATGTCAACAAGCAATTACAATTCGATTATTGGGCCAGCAAGTTAAGTAGAAAGTGAGCAAACTTGATTTTCTCGTCCACCTGCCCAACTTGCCATTTAATATGTGTGCAATAATGTCCCAGATATTTATTTATTTATTTATCAATTTTGCAAGTTGTATGCGAAACATTGTGAGAAATGCAAATGGGATGAAACAGATGTACTTAAAATATTATTTAAATAAAATAAAAAATATTTTTCAAAAACAAGCTTTTTCGTATGCTTCTCAGAAAACCTTTCCATTTGATACCCATATCATGATGGTAGATATGAACATTTTGTCCGCCATATTGAATTTATCATCTAGGGCCAAAGTGCTTGGGAAGACAAACCCAAGGAACCCAAACTCGACGGGGTTTTCTTTTATTAATAAAAAATATAAGTATGCTTAATTTGAATGTTATATTTCTGTTTTTGTCTATACTAATATGATAAAGAGGAAAGATTTGTATTTTTGGATGTCTGTAACGAAATTACTCAAAAATTCCTGAACCGATTTAAAAAATTCTTTCACTATTGGGAAGCTACACTATCCCCGGGTGACATAGGCTATATTATATTTTGTAGCTCGTCGGTCTTTGGCCTCGCTACAAAATATAATATAGCATATAACGGACGGGACGGGTATAAGACGGGTGTAGCATATGTTACACCCGTGCGAAGCCGGGGCGGGCGGCTATTATGGTATATAGGAGAAGCCGTTGGCTCCCGTCACACGGTCTGACTAGTTCTAGAGCCTCTGGGATCTATTGCTATAGCTTACCATAAATTATGCCTGAATAAATAATTTGTTTGTTTAGGTGTTGGTTTCCTATGGCCACCTTCTGTCTCCATCATCAAACCAACTCGATGGTACTATAACATCGGTGACAATACAGAATAACTGGTCTAATATTCAGTTACAAGATTTGTCTCACACATATGAACATACTAACAGAGCAAGTTAGTGGAAAAAAAAGCTAGTTAAATAAAAGCTTGCAAAAACAATAATAAATTGAATAGGAATTGATTGTAAAATTACTGCAACCAATTCCGATAGTAGGTAAAATTGCTTGTAAAATTCGATAGTAAATTTGACCATAAAGCCAGAAACCAATTCTAAATTATTATTGGATTTTAAGGGGATCATGAAAACCGAAAATAGCCAACATTCTTAACGAGATAAAACAAATTTAAAATCTTGGATCATTACGTTTTAGAAAAACAATAGTACGAGTAATAGGTACCTATCCAAAATGTAGGTCAATCATGTAATTTTAGTTATATCCATTAAGTATTTAAAAAAAAAAAAAAAACCAAGACATAATATCTATCTATGTATATAAATAAAAAATAAATGCAGTTCGTTGGTAAGCGCATCACTTGAGAAACCGACTGGACCGGTTTGACTTTTTTTTACCGACTTTCAAAAAAGAGGAGGTACTCATTTCAAATGTTTTTTTTTAATGTTTTGTTACCCCAGAACTTTCGACTGGGTGAACCGATTTTGATGTTACTTTTTTTATTTGAAAGCTGGTGCTTCCCGTTTGGTTCCATTTTAATTTGGTTCAGTTCTGAGGGTTTTTTTAAGTCTGTTTTTATATTGTTAGCTATGTTTAAAAAAAATCGTAATACTTAGTTCAAATTAGATTGTTCGAAAGAAAAATTTAAAATGTTTGCCGAAAACTTTTTCTAGACAACGTCTTTTTTTTCTATGTGATTTTTGAATGAACTTAAGACCATAACTCGGGCAATTGAAACTTTGACAAAACTAAATCTGTCGGATCTATAAATTAATAAAATAAGTTAAGCATTCGTTTTTTTTTTCAACACAAGCGTTTAGCTTTTCCAAAGAAAATGTTATTAGCCATGTCATGGTGACACTAAAGAATATTATCATAATTGAATGCGTATATAACAATTCATGTCTGTGCTGCTAACTATTGTGGATTTCCCTAGTCAGGACCCAATCCTGAGTGCAGTAACCATGTCAGCGGCTATCATAATAAAATGCGTACACAAAAATTTCGTGTATGTGCTGTGACCATTGAAGAGTTCTTTAATCTGGAGCTAACTCTGGATATCGATTCAGGTCAAGCTTACGATAAAAAAAAAAACATTGTCCTCGGAATTCAACCAACGTAAAAATGCAACTCCGTAGGATATTTGACCTAAACAAACTAACATGCAAACATTGAAAGTTAATAAAAAGCTTTTAATTATTCGTAGAGTAGAGTTATAGGCTAATGCTAACATAATTAACAACCCAATATAGTTAGTAAAGTTATTCGCAAACGCCACCTAACGTTACTGGTAGTATATACAAAAGAGGAGTCGTACTACACGTTATAACTCAAGAGTGATATTGTGAGGGAATGAATGCATGCGAAGCCTCTATCATATGTTACACCCGACGCTCACTAGATGGCGCTAACAGATTAAAAATGATAAAAGCAGATTCCAACCTCATTTGAATCATCGAGGTGTATTGAGATAGCTAGAACAAAGCCTTTCTTCTTTCTCTCTTCTCAGAAATAGAGTAAAAAAGGCTCCTGGTTAGATAGTTTTTGAATAATCAAGTCAGTGTAAGAGTCATTGTTTAAAGACTAATCGTCAAAGAAGTTATGAAGTCTTTAGAATAACAAGTCATAATTTCCCAAGATAAGAAGTAAGCAGCAACGACGTTCTACCGCCATCAGTTCCGGAGATTGTGTTAGTCACTGGGTGAGGTGTTCCACTAATCTACCAGTATTCAATGAAAGTTTGTTGAACCTTAAACGCGTTGAAAGATATTATCAAGATGTGGACCTGCGCACCTAGTAAAGACGTGAAACAAACGTAAACATAACTTTCTGTAGTGTAATCAAACGCTATGTTTAGAAACGGTACCTTTTAAATAAGGGCGAACTGCAAACCAGGACTGAGGTTTAAAAACTCACTTGTTACAGAAAAACGAACATTCTTTACATCATTGTAGATTGTCCAGAGCATACCAAACAAGGAATGCCTTTAAATTGTGTTGTATTGCATGCAAGCAACGTGAGTACGACTCAATGTAGCGTACAAGCTAAATCGAAACATATGACGATGCAGTCAGCTTCCAATTGCCATGATTCATTAGGTAATTTATGTGCAGAGCATTGATGTCTTCGCTTCGCCGATAAAATCGCAGTTTCATTTGAACAAATTAGTCGCGAGTCTGAATAAAACAAGCATTTAAGTACAGATATGAGAAATCATTACTTACAAAACAATTCCTTAAGTGCTCGTACCAGACGGAACAGTTATCTGGGAGCACCTCATACTTTGGAAGATAAGACTTTAACAAGTCAATAATATGTGTGGACATTAACTGCGATAAAAGTATTTAGGTGAGCAATTACCAATGAAGGTATTCGTATAATTAACCACTAAGGCATTACAAAAATGCATGAGGATAATACAAATAAGATAAACATTAAAGGGGCGGAAAGTCTAGAAGATAGTAAGAATTAACCGCTGAGACCAGGTCGAAAATGTTAATGTCCTGTTTGGGACAGTTTTGAGAAGTGGTAAGAAAACAATAAATTCGTGATTTATTACTGTACACAGAATGTACAGCTGGGGAACGTGCCGCGAAGCAAAACAGGCACGAGCGGTACCACAACACCCGCTGTTTCTAAAACAACATTAGACCTACCTTACCAAAACGTCTCTAAGTATTTCATACTCGACCTGGAGTCTAAATTCGGAAGTACCTGTTATTAAACAGGTAGTAATTTCGTGAGTACAAGAAAAACATGATACAGTGCAACCTATTACATGATTGTATTCTGTTTTCAACGTAAATATGTACAAGTGTAAAGCATTACGACATGACCAAAATGATGTCGTTCATCCCACTGGTGAATGGCAACACATACTTGCAATGCTTACGCTAACAATGTAAATACCCCTAATTACTGAATCCTACGCCATTGTGATAAATGATACTAAATCACATTTGAAGAAGCTCAGCCCACGGAACATTGAATCAAATAAGAATGAGATTAAATCAGATACAAAATAAGCCAACGCATCTAAAAGCTACAGTAACCTTGTTCCTAAGAAATAACAATAACTATTCTTATGATTACATTAGAATTTGGATGGAGCAGTCTGCGAAAGGCGGCTGATGGAAAGTGGATTCAGCAGCAGAAGTTCGTGGCATGTGGCGTTGTTTAAGAGAGGCCTACGTCTAGCAGTGGAAGTACATGAAAACTTTAAGGATAAAACGAATCTAACTTTTAGAGGTAATACATACTTTATAATTTTGTTTATAATGGTGTGACGAGTAATGACTAATGCAAATAGGTTTGGCCTAACACCTTTAGGTAGGTTATGTAGGTATAGTCATAGTAAACATACGAACAATGTATAAACTAAGATAAAATCGGCGACCTACCTAGCCTAGGAGAATGATTCATGGTGCCAATACTATGCCTACAACGACGGAGCAGAAAACAGACGAATAGTAAGTAGTGTTGTAGAATTAATTATATGTTATATATAGGAAAATAACGATCCATGGTTACGCGGAAAGGGTGTATTAACCCGAAAGGGGTCCGTTATGATCAAATATTCCTATGGGTCCAACAGAGAAATCACGATAATTTTTTTTTTGCTATTCCATAGAAAATGGTTATTTATACTCGTCAAACTGTATGAAATCGTGGTATGGTTAAAATTGATCATAATTAAAATAAAATAAATAAATATATGGGAAATTTTTGCACACACGGTCATGTGACCCCAAACTAAGCAAAGCTTGTAATATGGCTGCCAGAGACAGATATACATACATAAATATTTTTAAATACATGCTTAAATAGATATTAACACCCAGACATAGAACAAACAGAAATGTTCATCACATGAATGTTTGTCCTAGGTGGGAATCGAACCTCGCCCTCAAGCGCAGAAGGCAGGTTCACTACCAACTGGGCCACCGGAACAGTCAATTATAAATATACCGGACCCCCTTCTGCTTAGTACACCCTTTCCGCGTAACCATGTATACAGGAAGACTCACAGTAACTTTAAAGCATACAAGCAAATAAGGTTAATTATTAAAAGGAAAATCAACACATTCATGACTCTGTCAATCAGGGAATAACAATTACTACATTTACAGCTAAAAATAACTTGTCAAATTGATACACTTTGTGAAAATAATAATACTTATGTAGTTAATTGAAATGTCCATACTTAATGTATTTCAATCAACTAACGAACTAACATAATACAGTCTAGATATAAATAATTTTGTTGGTGATAAATTATCTGTATGACCCCTTTCATTATTTTATCTGGTCATTGATAATGTGCTGTGTTGAGCTAACTTTACCATACTAATAATTGCTATTTAGGCTCTAAAACATCGTAATAAATAAGAAAATAGGATAATTTGATGTACTATCTAAGAAAAATGCGATACCTGCGTAGTGCATACAAATAGTACCGAATAATATCCTACCTTGTACACACCTCCCAAATACCATATTTACTTACTTGCTCTGTAGTATTGGTGCTAGCGTTGGGCTTGTATCGAGACAACACTGGTCTATTCCTCGACCTATTCAACGGTGATTCCGATACAGACGTCATTGTCAACCACTTTTAGTAATCCAAGAACACTTTCATTAAAGTTCTTATAATCGAACGGAATGTAACAGGGGGAGCGAATGAAAGTTCGTAAACTGTACACCCATTGAACGTTCAAGAGGAAAACATACTGATACAATTACAGCAATATGTGCAACTGGCCGCTAGCAAACACGATACCACATTTTTCCGTCGACAAATCACATCCGGAGACTCGAGTGAAGCCCGAGCGGGTGAATCAACCACCACTAAAGCTGCTGATAAAACTTTATGGCTTTTTTACGCACAAAAATATCTCTACTCATACTAGTTCAAGCCACCTAATGTGGTAGAAAAATAGTAATAAGGACCGACTTTTAAACTTTCTACGTTCCTTTCCATTTAGGACTTCGTAATCAATAATAGGCACATTCCTATACGATGTGGAATACCATTGCGCGCAAACGGTTAAAAATAGGTTTCAGAAAACGTTTAGTGCCTTTCGAGAATAAAATGGATCGTATTGTTATTTACGCTCGTATTCGCGATGCCGCGACCGTTCCACGATTACGAATTCGCTAACTGAAACAATAAAACAAACCGCGCGTCACGGATAGCAAACTGGTTCGTCACTGCATTCACAGCCGATATGCAAGTGTCACCGGCGTTCGCAGTGACCACCACAGGGACTTGGTAATCGGTGTCATGGTATACGCTGGACGCACAATCACCCCAGGGCCGAATAGCGGTCGCGAATTCCTACTCGTAATTCAAACGACGCACGCAACGCGTACGTGCCCACCGGACGAACGGTCCTGGCGACCTAATAACTCCTATGTTAGATATCATTTTATTGCATGTGATATCAATGCATAAATAAACTACATTGACTACTAAACTGTACTCACCCGATAGACGGCAAAACTAACTTGTGAAAGTATTCTATGATTGCCGAATCCCAATTTGAAAGAGCAAAAACGTGCTTGTCAGATATGTAGGTACTCACCGCTAATTTAGAAGAAGCAGCACATGAAACAAAATAAGAAAACAATTTTTAAAACAGTTATTCATATAAAAACGACTGCGCTAAAATAATCATATTTACAAACACGCACCAGAAATTTGTTGACAAAACTACATACCTAGACAAGGGAGACAACAGGTACCTACGTCTTCGAGGCTATCTGTGCTCATGTAATCTACGTCCATTAACAATTTTTCAACACTATATTACACGAATTCATTGAACAAATTCGAAGATGTAGAATGACACGCAACTGTGCGTATGTGTGGCAAACCGAGACTATGTATTGAAAAAACCAATGCACGAATCAGTGATTCATTGAATTTGTATGCTAGTATTGTTTTTAGCATCGATTGTTTTGAATCAATATCGATCAGAGAAATATTTATCTGCAAACACGTTAAACAAAAGACAAGATCATAAATACATATTCATAATCCATTAGTGATAACTTTTACTTCATAATTTTATTCTTATACTGAACACGCACTCGCGCATATTTCATGTTTCAGAGGTACTCAAAAAAATTTCATATAGTTTAGAAACCGCAATAAAAATAGTACACGACACTGAAGTTATACATTTTAAAAAAAACACCTTAATTAATTACCTTACAAAATGTGAAAAAATAATCTTACATGACACATTAGAACTTTCCAAAGTATCCATCGTAGAGCAAGGGAGAGCTCCGCCAATGTTCAATGTCACATTTATTTACTTTTACGTAGAAACAAGAGTCCGAATAACAAAGATTACATGAGGACAGTCACCACACATTCAAAGCTGATTTGTACTGTCTAGTCCATCACTCGAGCTGTTCGTCGACCCGGTTCTTTGTTAAAGGGCAAATAATTGATAATGTGACAGTGTTTATTTAGCGACGTAAACGTGACTCGGTGTTTACGTGTGAGATGCGACGGAGAGCAAGCAGCGGTGTGCACGGACGCGGAGGAATGAGCCGGCAGGCGCGGTAAAGCGCGTGCAATTGCACTAGATGCTATTTCAATACATGCAGAGAATTCGCAAGTCGGCGGATTCCGCGCGGTCGGGGTGGCCGATGCCCGTGAAGCGTCGCAACTGCCCTCCGAGGTCAACTTTCTTCTTATAGTAGGTACGCTCATCAGACTAGGAACTAATGTGTTTTGTTATTTGAAACCCAGGATATAAATTAATTAAAAACCGTGATTTTCTTAAACCTATGTTCTTATTACAGTTAAAACAACAAAATAACAGAGACATTTCATAAGTTATTTTAGGCATTAGGTGTTTCAGAAACGTTTTCTGATGACTTTTGGGGGACCAAAAATTGTTTGAATAGAATAGTGTGCCGAAACTCTGTGGTAATATGTGACTATGGCTTATTAATTGTAGTATTTGTCTAGTTAATAACTCATAGATATTGTGGGATGGCATCGAAAAGCCGATAATGAATAGATTATTAAAAGATTCGTGTGGGCATGACAACTCGAAAGCTGATTGCAACTTCTTATTGATTTAAGGTGCAGATGTTAGTAAGCATAACCTTATTTTACGCAGTAAACATGTACGAAGGCATATTGTAGACGCGTTTATTGCTGAATGATTAAAGGTCAAATTAATTAATGATGATAGACAATGGCGCGCAGCTAAAAGATATCGTCAATTAATTTTATGAGATCTTTGGTATGTTTCTCTACAGTCTACTCCAATTATCAAGGTTCCTGGTAGGTAGCTTTATAAATTGAAATTCAAACATAGGAATCGATTAAGGATAATAATAAAAAATGCACAAAAAACCGTCTACGAGAGAATGGGTGAAATTCAACTAACTGAATTCATCCTATAATTTTACACCCATAAGAGTTTGAATATTTTCTTCAAATTAAAATGGGACTGCACGTTCGAAATGAAATATTTAAAAAAAATTAAATGAAAACCGGTTCACAATCGGCTAGAATATCGCATAAAATACCAAAAAAAAAGAAAAGAAAACCAGTTAAATCTTTTTGAAGTCGGTTGAAAAGATCATCAAATCTGAAAGTATCGCAAATACGATGATATCAATGAAAATGTATCATGAAATACAACTAGCTAGATCACAAATGAGATTTATTATTATTATGAAAGGAGCTGGTTGATGAGACCTACTTTATTACGACTAATTTAATGCCTGCTTGATCACCTTGAACTGTAATAATTTGCAATCGGAATATCATGATCACAATCCGCGAGACTTTCCAAAAGGTGAAGTATCAATGGAAGTTGGCAGCGTACAAAAATACCTTCCGTTTAGAATTGGGATATTACTGTACCCCTGAATCCTGTACCAAATTTGCTCCAGCGAGAAAAACGCGATGATGTTGTAGTTTCAACCTTATGTCTTTCTGAGAGGTTCGAAAATGGCACGGAGGTTCGGTTCCTGGACTGGGGATAGCGAGATTGGTGTGGATTACAAGACTGACGTGGTGGACAGTTTCCGCGTGAAGGCCTGCGTCCCGGGATGAGGTCGCACGCTCGCTGAGCACGACACAATGCCGTCCGCGGCAAGAAACCGTGAGATATCCTCTCATAATTATGAAGCGTGTAACCCACAGGCTGGTAAATCCTATTTAGCTTACACCTAGGTGCTATACTGACTGACAATTTGAAATAGTACTCACGCATCGTCCCACGTTATTTTGATATCGGGAACTGAAAAGTCCAGAAAATCGTGGTGAATATTCTGTGAGTATTTACTATTTTTAACAGACTTCCAAAAAGGAGGAGGTTCTCAATTCGACTGTGTTTTTATATTTTTTTTATGATTGTTACCTCGGAACTTTCGACTGGGTGAACAGATTTTGATGATTCTTTTTTTATATGAAAGATGGTGTTGTCCCATTTCAATTTGGTCCAGTTCTGACATATTTATGAATACGGTTTTTCATATTGATAATTATATACAAGTAGTAAGTAACGCCCTGCGGTTTCACCCGCTGTCCTACAGGAACCATGTTTTTTTCTGGGATACAAAGTATAGATATAGCTTTCTTCATACTAAAGGGGTTAGAAAATTTTTGGCACAGTCCCGATCCACCATTTCGTTTTTTGACAAAATCACATCGAGCATTGAAACTGAATATTTAGATTGGGAACATGTACTTAGACGAACAAAATAAAAAATCTCACATTTGTGTGTTGCACCTGCCAAGGACATAAGATACAACATTTCCAGTTGTACTTTGTATGTACGAGTATGTGTAAATACCATGTTCTGACATAGGCAATTTCATTTACATGGATGACATATTTTTTCTAGTTATTTTTTTAGCCGCAAGGTGAGGACCAACGACTTGAGTCATTAGATGAGGGTGACAACACCAGTTGGTTCAGCAGATAGCAGGAGGATTATTAAATAAAACCGGCGAAGTGGGTGTCGTTCACTGAGGGTTCCATAACACCACATAAATTATTAACTACTTAAGTAAAAAAGTAGTACAAGAAGACATCATGCCCAGGCGGTCATCTATCTAAGTAACCGACATTGCATAAATACAGTGATCGTATACCTGGTGGTGAGCACAAATTTATCATCGACTCACACCTCGCCAGTAATTATTATTTTGTTGTTTTACTATGTGTGTAATCATGCCAAGTTTGACGCTTGCACGTAATACCGTTTTTACAAAAGAGCAAATGCAAAAATATGTAATACAGAAACGTTTGTTGTTTGACCCTCTGTTTTCACTTTATAATAATTTCGTAACTAATCCGCCGTCACATTATATATTAAGTGAAAATTTCAACTGGCTACCTATACAGGTGTTAAATTACGTTACATGGACGATCATCATTTCTTTCACCTAATTTAAACACCACATTTTACTAATTTTGACGTAGTTTTTTTTAATTGATAATTATTGTATTTTGTGGTCATACGGAACCCTCAGTTGCGCAAGCCCATCTCGCACAATACCACTTTATTATACACCATATTTAAGAAAATAAAGTAACTTCAAATTAATACAAAAACCGGCAGTATAATAGACGGCCTTATCGCCTTAAGCGATTTCTTCCAAGCAACGTTTGGATGGACATGAACTGAAAGAGGAGTAGGTATTCTCAGTCGTAGTAACTCGCACTTGGCCAGTGTTATTTTTAAGGCTTGCGTTCAACCTCCAACTCGCCTGATGTTAAGCGATGATGCAGTCATGAAATTGAGAAAAGGATAGATGATTACAGGACAGATGCGGGACTTTAGCGAAAAGGACCAAATGAACCTAAAATCGCAAATAAAATGTGAGGTCAGGTTTTCCATACATTTTGTTGAAGTTGATTAAATTTTCAATGGAACAGATGTTTTTTGGCAATTTTACGGTTGGTCCCATAGCAAAAATAGTTCATAATGTTGACTACTATGACCTCCTTTCGACTTACAGTACCACCATTCCCAATAGTTTCCCTGTTTTAACCGATTATTTAGATAATGAGAAAAGTTGCACGACACCTAACTGTACCGTGGCTCATTAAGGTTCACGTTCGCGTGTTTTTCCGAACTGCGGTAATTCAAGCCTGCATTAAGAATTAGGGCCTTAAAGCCCCTGTATTGGGAAACTGGTACAGGTTTGAATAGTAAAAATAGTCTATTGTATTAAAATCTGTATTTTATACAACTGACCTAATGTCATAGAATGATGTGTGTAAAAAGCAGTGTTTTTTTTTTATTTGGATCTGTCAATCGGGGATAGAGATAAATTGCTGGGCTTGGAATTGGTATAAATTTACCGATTACTGGACTTGCAACATCATTAAGGGCCAAACTACTAAGCTTGTATCTCCACAGTCAAAGCCAAACATCTACCAACACATTTTCCAGCCTGATTTCAGCTCAGGCTGAAAAACACTTGCATGCACTGAAAACATGAAGACTTGTTAAGCTGTAAATCTTTCATCAAATCGTTTTAGACAAATTGTTAGGCCATTTAGGAGACTTTCAAGTGGCTTTAAAACTCTTATGGCAGAGAACAGCATAAATAAACATCAAACAATGAGTTTTTTTTTTTTGGTATCTCTCACGCAACATTTAGGAGTATTATAGTGAACATCTGGTACTATACACATACTCAACATAGTTTGTAGTACTTGGTAAGTACTAAAGTACCTACGAGTCAATATGTGCAAGTGTTACCTTGAGAAACCTGAAAAACATGATGATAATGTGCATCTTTCTTTTATATATTATTACCATTGCGGAAGCAATTGTGAAGAAATTCAATAAGAAAACTATAGTTTAGCAACCTATATCATGATGAGGGATGTATGGCAATTTTAACCTCGGTTACATAGCATTGCGGGTAAAACAGCGGGGCACCGATAATACAGATATCATAATAAATTACGAATTACCTACCTTTACCATGTCAACAAAACCCTTTACTTATAAAATCCATTTGGATGCATCAAATCAAATCTTTATTACGAAAGACTCATCATTTCATATATTTTTCTTAATTTCGCATAAGATAACGAAAGCGAAATACGTTATCGAATCGTTTTTTAAACCGAATGCGAAGCCATGGGCGGGAATATTATAGGGTTTTTACATGACCATGCTTACGACATTAGAAGGAGAAGTATTTAAACTTTCAATTACCTGATCTCTGCATACTGTTATCACGATATAAACAATATTTTAAACTAAAAACATAATCTCAAAACACGAATTTTGCTGCACTTCACCCAACATCACCAAACTGTCAACAGCAAAGCAACCCGCCCTTGAGCGAGAAATTGATTTTTTGACATATTGTTGCCAGATCTAAATATATAAAAAAATAAGTTATTAAAGTATCCTGAGGCAGGCGAACCTTGAACACACATCTTAAAAACTGATTCAACCCCTTCCCTCTTTTGTGGATTCAACTAAGGAAAATAAAATTATAAACCCGATGATGTCTCATAATCTTCATCATCAATTCTGTCTATCATTTTGCCATTGCTGGGTCACAGGCCTTCTCTCAGAGAGAGAAAGAGATGCGATTGATTGATGATTTAATTGCAATCGTTGCTGTCAAAAAAATAATCCCATAGTTAATTTGAAGCTAGTTTGGTGTATTACTTACTATACTCGAGTTTGCCTTGACGACTCCATCGTGGAACTTCACAGCTGTCACACGTGAGATGCACGTGGGACGCGATTTTCAGGGAACAAAAAGTGCCTCCTTACTAACTAAAACACGCATGTATCGCGGTGCGTTAAGTTAACCTCATAAAATTTGACCTTTATTTAGTTACGAGCGTGTTTGTAGTTAGTGAATCAGTGCCCTGTCTGACACTGTCCTTGGTACTTTTAATATGAATAGCTTGATGATCATAGCCTAAATTATGGTTTCCGATTGTGTACTAAAACCTGATAATGTAACAGCTTTTACTTTTACGTTTACTTTGTAAATTATGTAACATAACCACATTGTATTCAAAGCATAACCGTTTACAACCATAATTAATAATTATTAATTTAAACAAATTCTATTTAAAACTTCAAAAAAGTTGATAATAAAGACTTGACACTGACAAATGCACAAGAAGTGCGACGCCAAAATCCTCACAGACGCACAGAGGAAAGAATAAAAAAAAACTGAATCAAGCAAAACTAGATAACTATTTATTATGATATTTAATTTATTTATGTTATGTTGCTTTGCTTTCGCTACCAAACCAATTTTCAGGTTTCACAAACAGAATTAATTAAGTATATAATTCCGAATCAAGAATAATACTCGTTTTAACAGCTTGTGGCAGAATTTAGCTTTAAAAAGTAGTTACAAAATAAAGTAGGTAGGTATGATGAATAACTTACAAAAGTTTCGTCCTCTAACTTTGAAACTATTTCAGAGTGGCCTAAATTGGACTAAAACTCTACGACAAAGAAAACTATCGTTTCAGGTAAGTAACTCTATTATAGGTAATTCACCTTGAATAATAATTGAAACTGTTATGAGTATATATGTAGTAAAGTTCGTAATGGTGATAGCACTCATAGCACGCATATCGTTCGCGCAAAACTTTATGAGCCCTCTGAAGTTAGGCGCGAGGCCTCCCCGACGCCCTGTAAAGTCCCTCGGATACCTATAATATGCGTACTGCGCAGCCACTGGGCCTACCATGATACCACGGATGTTACCAACTAACTCGCTGTTTGTTTGTTGTTCGTCAATTCTGTCGAGCCTTCAGCCTGAAAACGCCTGAACAATCGTCGATCTCTTGCGGTCTCGTAAGATAATACCAAGCATAGCTCTCTCCATAGTCCGTTGTGTGACTTAGGTAATGTTTTGATGTTTCGGCAAATCGTTCGGTGAGAGACATGGTTTTCGCGTCGTACATGAAGACTGGCAGAATACGTTCTTCAATCACCTTGGACTTCAGTTGCAAATTTTTTTTTGTTCCCGTCAAATACTGCGCTTGGGATATATTCGTCTCTCAACCTTTGCTGTTTCTGATTCCTGAGACCTAACATCAGTTTGTGATGTTTTGATTAAAAATCATTGGCAGTACTTGCATGGACACTGTAAAGTGTATCAAATCCATTAAAAATGTTTTATTTCAATTTGTAATAATGGTAAAAACATAGGAAATTAAGGTTGAAATAAAAACTAATTGTTTCAAGGATTGTAAAGATATGAGGATTGAGAAGTCATAGATCGGGCGAAGTACTATTTGTTTGGCCTTTTGGAAAAACTCGAGAGTCGCACAGCAGGGAATGGAAAGAGCTATGCTCGGAGATTATTTGCGTGATGAAATCCGGAACGAGGATATTCGCCTAAGTAACACAGTTACTGACATAGCTGCTCAGATTTGCAAGTTAAAGTTGTAATGGACCTCGAAGAACTGATAACCGATGGGGAGCACCGGAAGACACAGTGCAGGCCACACAAGGTTTTTTTTTTTTTTTTGTATTCTTATCATGCGATCAGTGTTTTGACTATAAGCAGATGAGGTGTAGTGTAGGGTTCCTAACGTGGAAGGTGCTGCTCCCAGTGAAGCTAGCCCTCTTGCACAGTCAGTTTGTCTGACTATCCTGGCCGAAAATATTCCGCCTCTTTTCGAGCCGGCGTATGGTTTCAGGGATAGTTAATTGACCCGCAAGCTGATTCGGGTTTTTTTCTAGTCTCAATTTGTAATTTGCTCCATGATGCTATTTCTTTCTCTACCATAGCAATGTCGAGATATTCATGGACCTCTGTTGTTCTGATAAACCATGGTGCATTTGAAATCTGTTTGAGGATATAGTTTTGTGCCCTTTGTATGTTCATGATGTTTGAGTCACTAGCAGAACCCCACAATTGTATACCATATGTCCAGATTGGTTTAATGATGGCTTTGTACACAAGAAGCTTTTTGTCCAGTGACAGTTTTCAATTTCGACCCAGCAGCCAGTAGAGACCCCTGTATTTAAGGTTTATTTCGTCTCGCTTGGTCTGAATGTGTTTCTTCCAGGTTAATCTACGGTCCATGTGCATGCCCAGGTACTTTACCTTATCACGGTGTGGTAGTTGGAACACACCAGGTGGACTGACAACATTGTGAGAATCACAAGCATCTAGTGGATGCAGATGGCAGGCTGTCATTCTGTTTGGAATTCTGAAGGGAGGTTCATCTGAAGTTCATCAGTCTTTATCATTTATCAGGACGTCGTTGGGCTGATGATGATGATGATGAGAATTTTGGGCATACTTAAATTTCTATAAATTCTAAATTATGATGTATGGATTTTATACAAAAACTTCTATGAGTACTATCCCTTTTTATATCATCATACATACTGGGGGCTTTAATTCCCTCGAAATACGCCTTACGCACGATCTACTTTTGACTATATGATATACCGAATCCTCCATGGCATTCTAGACTGCCCCACACTACTGACTATTTTTGTTCTAGGTACCTCTGATTCATAGATACACTTATATCACAATCACAAGCTTGGCATTCCTATGGCCTATGACAAAATCGGGTAAAACTTCAGCAGAAAAACAAGTGGACAAAATTCCTTCTATAGTGGAAAATGCTGATCAGCTATTTGACAACGGGCACTATGAAGAGTGTCATCAGTTGCTTCATGATTATGAAGTAAGCCGACACTTTTTTGCTTAACTGGGTATGCATGCGGTTACCAAATTTACACAATTTTTAGAGACTAGTTGAACTTCAAAACACACTATTTGCTTGTAAAGTTTTATTATCCTCCTCGTTCCTTCTGAACACTTCATACAAGACAGTTATACTTACACAGAATATGTGATGCTTCGGCAAATTAATGAAATATTGGAACCCTGTTCCATACCGAAAGGATGAAAACAGGAACCCTATTACTAAGCGTACGCTGTCTGTCTGTCCTAAATTATAACGGCTGTATCTTTCGAACTTGTAATAGATAGCCAGTTGAAATATAAACAATATATGTTGCTACGGCGGATTAATGAAATAATAATTAAGTCAAAACGTTTTTAGGAAATAGGCACAAACAGCTTAAATAAACATATAATGAAAATTTAAATTACAGGACCAAAACAATGTGGAGATAAAATGGCGAATAGTCAGAGTACTTTATAACATGTCCAAGGAGTCAAAATACGAAACAACATACAAGAAAGAACTAGTATATCTAGCCTATGATATAATATCAAAGTTGATTGATACCAACGAAGACCATTATGCCGTTCATAAGTGGTATGCCTTATTATTAGATGCTAAAAGCACCTATATGGGTATCAAGGAAAAAATAAAGCAACTCGAAAATGTCAAGAAACATATGGATGTAAGTCGGATTTTTATCTACATTATGTAGAAATTGGTTATAGCAATGGCTTTAACTTTAACAGCGAGCTGCTGGCTTTTCTGGAGGAGACCGGTTGGCTGAACTAGCTGCAGCCGGGTGACGCAAAATGGGCCAATGATTGGCCTGGTTGCGGAAAACGCCCGCTACACAAGTAACAAGTAAGTAAAGTAATGGCTTTAACCGATAACTGGGACCGGGATACCGGGACCAGGTGCCTTTTTAACTGACTTCCAAAAAGGAGGAGGTTCTATGTTTCAATGATTTTTATGTATGTTCACCGATATCTCCGCCAACTGTTGACGGATATAAAAAAATCAGTAGGGTATATGTACTTCCAAATTGGTCCCATTGTCACCAAGTCAGGATCCCATGGAAATCGAGGGCAACCCTCAAATTTTATAGGCACTTATTACTTTTTACATATATTTTTGAAGTTGGTTTTTAATGTGATTCACTTGTGTCGTATTAATGATGTTGTTTTGTTCATTATAAATAATTTAATGTGTATGTTATTATAAATGTAGCTATTTATCTAGCTAATAACTCACTATCATATCAAAGCTACACTCTCAAATGAAAAATTAACATAATATACTTTTCAAATTTTTAAATGATAAAGTGGGTGTAATGGAAATGCTCCCTTTAGCCAAAACGCTACAATTCTAAACACATTCGAAAAGAATTATTAATTTGCCTTATACTTGTTGTTTTAGTCTTGTTGTTATAGTTTAGAATTTTTCAAACCAGCAATGTACCAACAGGCGTGTAGGTGGTCAAACGCTGACTTATTCGCAAAAAATAATAATATATGTTTGGCTTGGACTTGGCCAGATAGGCCAATTGACTGTCTACACGATATGGTACTCGCCTTTGATTGGAGAGCAATGACCAACGTGTATTACTGGCTTTAAATTTAAACTAAATTTATAAAAAACTATTTTAGTTCTCAAACAAAACATAATAAATCAAAAGTATTTTTTTAAATTCCAGCTTGCAGTAACACTCAACCCTAACGATGCAACATGTTTGTACATGTTAGGAGAATGGTGCTACCAAGTTTCCGAAATGCCCTGGCATCAAAGAAGGATAGCAGAAATTTTATTCGCATCGCCTCCCCATTCTACATACGAAGATGCACTGGAATATTTTTTGAGAGCCGAGACAGCACAACCTAGATTCTACAGCTTGAATTTACTCAGGCTCGGTAACTGCTATTTAAAATTAGAAAAAGAAGACCAGGCCAAGTATTATCTTAAGCTTGCTGCTAGCTATCCAGCCAAGTCCAATGATGACCACCTGGCGAATAAAGAAGCTGCTGAATTGTTGAAGAAATTACGTTAATATTACAGTTAGCAATTTTGAATTTTCTCCTATTTTCTAGGATAAAAAGTATTCCGGATTCATCCTCATGACATAGGTACATAACTTTTACTTCTTTTTAGGGTTCTGTACCCAAAGGGTGCAAATGGGACCCTATTACTAAGCCTACGCTGTTTGTCTGTCTATCCTACCTTTTAATGGCTGTATCTTTAAAACTGTAATAGAAACCCAGTTGAATATTTTAAAGAATACATGTTAATTAAACACTTTTAACAGATTTTATGGAGTGATTGTGGCCGACCGTGGCCGATAGCATGTGCGCTTTACAATCTGGCGGCACCGGGTTCGTTCCTCGGCTCTGCACCAATGACTTGTTTGGTACCTGAATAAATTATGTGCAGTTTCGATGCCATCTCTCAAAAAAGCCGTGGGGAAACGGGTAGGTGTGTCCAAGAACCTCAAAAGGTCAATGTTATAAGACATTCACCAACATGCACAAGACCAGCATGGTGGATTAGGTTCATCCTATCTCCCTTAAAGGCTCATATTGATGAATGGGTTTTATTATATGTATTTTTAAGCATTGTTTGACTTTGCTAGCGTTTATAAGTAAGGCTGTTTAAACAATTTTTAATAATAAAAATATGATTTAAAAAAAACTTGTTCTTGCCCCCCTTGTATTGTACCCCCTTCGAAATTAAATCCTGGTACCCAACGCTTATGACTTCTTGACCGTGCTTATGCATACACATACTCAATGGATTCCGGTTCCTTTCATAAAGTTATTTTACATGGAATGAATGACTCTGCTGTATGAAGCCAAACTTAGAGACAATTTTTTTTTCATTAAATAATAGATGTGGTCTGTGGTCACTGAATTGATGTTAACGTCATTTTATCATTCATGCTAGTGTCATTGAGTTTTTTATGCTAAACCTTTACGCGAACGCTAAATCCATTACGGCCATACCGCCTTGTAATACGTATTTCATTGACGTAATAGTTTAGTATGTCCCAGTAAAGTTAAGGAGGATGGTAGAAGCTTCAATCGAGTTTTTGAAACAACATCAAAATAGACATTTTATGTCACTTTCACGATTACTTAATAAATATTAATCTACCATTATTATACATTTACGATCGAACATAGATAGAAACTCGTTTACACCAGAAATAAAAATTACATACAGATAGAAAACAATTACGAGCTAGTGCCACAAGTGGCGGCCTTATCGCTAAAAGCTATCTCTTCCAGGCAACCATTGGAAATAATTTACGTAACAGGATTGACGGGGGATGCTAAAACCACTTTTAGTGATACATACCTACCATTAAATAAATACTACTAAATGATACAAAAGTATATGAAAATAATACAATGTGGCGACGGGCTTTTTTCACGTTAGCGCTAAAACTCCATGCAAGTGTTTATTTACCAGAACATTTGTTGATGACGCTATTTTCAGAATACCTCCCTTCTAATAAACATTGTTGATGGCAAAATTGTCCTAACCAAAGATGTATAATACATAATCAAAGGCTCTAACACTCAAAGTAACCAAGTAAAAAAAACCTGTGACCTGATTCACTAACTAAAATACGCACGTAACGTGGCGCTTTCATACAGAACCTATGAAGCATATAAAGCCCATGACGTGCGTCATGTACTTCTTTGGTAACTATTTGTATTTTATTATAGAAAGTAAAGTTATAAAGTCACCCAAAATAGGAAATGATAATAATATAGAGTAACATGCCTAAAAAGCCTACGCTTGAAAGCAATTTAGGGTCATCCCGCTTCTTAAAGCCGTATCAGACGTGTGGATTTGGTTGACCGCAATCGCCAACCGAGAGAGGTATATGTTATTTTCACTCATTCTCTCTCGTTGGTTGGACGGCGGTCCGTCAACGACACAGAGTTGTGTATATCTGTGGTCAACGATATCCAACACGTTCGATGACGTCTGGGCCCTTATTCCGCACGGGCAAACGCGCGCTATCGTGGCCACGGTAAGTTTCCCTCAAAAAGTTGGCCTCTATTGCTTAGGAAATAAAGTTCAACTTTTGGAAGTTAACTTACCGCGCCACGATAGAGCGCGTTTGGTCCGTGCAGAATAAAGGCCCTGTTAGCTACCTACCTACTTTAGATTGGTATGTGAACAGTCACTGAAGTGAGATATTTTTCGTTTAGATTAGAAGGGCTGTCAAGGCATTTTTGTAAGAAATCCGTTGTAGCCAGTTGAACACATGCACACGATACGTCAAAATGTAACTACATAGGAAGGAATGCAGTAATTCGTCAAGATTAGTATTATTTTAAAAGGTTATGAACGCCATTTTAATAAAGTTTAAAATTGACCTTCTCGTGGTGCAATACGGTTCAGTTCCCCTTGAATTTTGTGCAATTATTTTGGTAAATGTTGCTAGTTCAAAAAATCTGCACGATTATTGTGCGGTTTATAATACTAGTAGAGAAATAAAGACCGTATCGTAAATTAACGTACGACATTATTAAAACAGTTCTACTTTAAACTGCACGAAAAGTGGTTGGTAAAAAATTTAAGTTAAAGAGTTTTTCAACAATTTTGTTTATTTTAATTAACAAAACTTGTGTATTAACGCATGTGATTGTGTTATAATAGTGACTTATTATCCTTTAAATAATATTAAGGTTAGTTCGTAGGTTTGCATGAGTGTGGGAAAACAATAGGAAGCAAAAAAATATATTTTCGGTTTTGCCCCAAAACTCCGCACAAACTTAGCTAGTTCAGTTTCCATGACCTTACTAGGTCATGCTTTGATCATGATATCGATTTAGGCTATGTTTAGAGCTCGTTTTATGTGACTTTAAATGGGTATAAAAATAAATGTTATTTGATAAGGTTAAATGCAATTTCCATGCGAAGCCATTGAAAATAAACAGATATTATAAAATTTAGAATGTGGTATCACAGCTAGTGATGGGACAGTTTTGTGTGCAGTTTTGATTTTATCGATAACCTGTTTATTGTATACCTTATAAAATATTTTATAATAAAACTTGCCCTAGTCGTTTAAAAAAAATCTCTTATCAATCAAATCAGATCTTATCATCAAACTCTCTTATTTAACTTGCATCGTTAGTATGTTTTAAAAAGGTATGTCTGTCAGCTTCCCGATTCAAAATTTGTAATCCATTTTTCAAGCACGTTTCAGTTGCACTAAATAAATTTGATGTTTGTAAAATAATATGGTGGTACGTAGCTGGCCTGATGATGGAGCCAGTAAGATAGGCCATAGGAACCTCTCAACTATATACTTGTACTTATTACCCCGTCGTGTTTGGACTCGTTGAATTCGTCTTGATAAGGACTATAATAGACCAAAAAGAAAAAATACAATACTTTTTGTCTGCCTAATAATTCATAGATTTATTGACGACTCGCAACGCCCCGTGGTTTCACCCGCTATCCTATAGGAACTGCTATTTTTCCAGGATAAAAACTATGAGTCAATCCAGAATATAAGCTACCTCCATACCAAATTTTATTTTAATCCATTCACTTATTACAGAATTGAGTGGAAACAGACACATTAATACGCAGACTTTCTTATTTAAAATAATAGTTTGATAATGTTATTGTCTACATCTACATAATAAGACAAATTAATAATAACACAATAAAGTTTCTTCTTAAAAAAATACGCATAAAGTAGGTATTTTCTCATAAAGGCTTAAAAAATGCGCCTAAAACAAGTACTTTAAGCGCATTTATTTCGTGGTGTCCGCAAACAAAGACATCTAAAGTGTAGCAAAAATTTTAGTCATAGTCAAATCTTATAGTAGGTATAATCTACTATTAGTGTCCTTGAAACAGTACATATTTATTGAGCGATTGACGTTTACTGTCTTTTGTTTTATAATGTCGTTTTCATCAGAAAATGTAATCGGATGTTTATATATTTTACGATCACACTTTTTATTAAATCAATGGCATGGCAGCTTAAGGGAAAGTCTCCCATCTGATGAAAATCACTCTCCAAAAAATGTTCTGAACAAATTGTGCTTGTTTTAGTTGGAATCCAATCGCGTCTTCCTGTCGCATCAATCCATTTTTGCCTGGTAGGCGGATCACCAGGAAAACTGCAATAAATGCAATGTCTATATATGCAAAGTTTAATTAATAAAAAACGGGAAATATTATAAGAAAAATCAAAATTTATCGACATCGATAAAATTATGGTAACCACTATTTATTGTCAACGGCTTATAAATAAAACACTGTGAAATCACAAAATTATCAACAATTTAGACTTTACCGGTGATAGGAAATTCCTCCTTTTTTTAAATTAAAATCTTTACTAGCTCGACGACACGTAATTACAGCGCAAGACGGCATTGTGAATAAATCCGATGGAGCAGCATACACATTCGAAATCTGTTAGCAACTACGATGCGGAGTTTGACACATTGACGTGCATACTAATGTTCACTCGTATGCCTCGTAACAAATGTTCCATCTCTCTTCCGTTCTATACCCTTCTCTTTTCTGTGTGAACAGTCGACTGCATAGATGGTTTGATGTTATTCAGATAGTATGATCTTAATAGATATAGCATGATCACGACTTTACTTCCAAAAAAAAATGCGTTGCGATGCATGCTCGAGCCGAGCTGTCAATGTCATAAGAAAAGTTCCTTTTGAAAGTTCTTGGAAAGTTCGTTGAAGTTGAAAATTCAAATGTTTGTATCGTGTGTCTTTTCTTGAAATATTTGGAAAAATCTAATAAAAACTTTAATTGAACACTTAAGTTTTATTAGCTTTAGTACAATGGCGAGTTTGGGTGAAGAATTGAGTGACGATGAGGTATTTTTTGGAAAAATGACGTTAAAAGAAGTCAAGAAAGACATCTGGTTATATCAAGGATATGGCAAAACGTAAGGATTTTTTTTTCTTTATAGCTATCCTTCATCTTGTCTTGTCGGTGGAGTAGCCCCTAGCCTTCACTGACTTTCAGTATATTTTTTTGTACGATGTTGTGATATGACGTTCACTTTCTATTTTATTCCTTCTCATGTTCTCACAGAAAGCCTCAAAGAAGCCTTAGTTCAGGTAGTAGAACAGACTACGTAAGCCCGTAAAGTGCGTTCGCAGCGCTGGCCCTAGTCTTTAATCAGCGAGATGGTCTTTCGGCAATCAAAATTTTATGCTGGTGACAAACAATGCAAGTGTGTCCACAACGCGCAAAATTAAATTTTTTATTCGTTTTTTTTTCGCTTATGGCATTTTGGCACCCCTTGCTATCTGGCGCCTAGAACGACCGCTGCTCTCACATTACCCCTTGGCTGGTGATGTGCGTTCGGAGAACTTACGGTAGTGTCAGGTGTTCGCTATTTTAGCACTGTGTTTGGTGTCCAGTATGACAAAAATACCGACGGGTGGTTCGGTTAATTCAATTTCTCCCATATAAACAATATTGATAATGATGCTTTGAACGAAAAGATTCTCGTTTTCCAAAACTTTGGATGCAATGAAGAGCCAAGCTTCTTCATCAACTGCAAATACCTTTTTGTGGCAGATAAGCCCAAACTTGAAGAAAATTTGTTAATTTTCTTAATTAAGCCATAATGGCAGTTCCATGTACCAATGCTTCGCAGAACGAGTATGAACCATTTGTGAAATGACAGGCATAGGCATGGTGAAGGCTGCATGCATACGATGCAGTCTCACATGTCATGAATAGCACCTGAAAATGAAAGATTATAAAAAACTCGCATAACTTTTTACTTAACTAGCCTACTATCATGTCTGTTAATGCTATAAAATAAATGTGTATTTTTAAATTAGTGTATTTTTTACACTCTGGTTAGATAATTTTCAAAAATATACCTGGCAACCCTATATATAATAGTTGAAGCCGCAAACCAACCACCAAAAAACCGGGAAAATAAATGTCAAAATGTACAGGGATGTCTAGATGTTAATTATCTGTTTTATGACATTATAGATTTATTGGTATGTATACTATAATTAATTACATAATGTAATTATTTTCTAGCTCAAATATAACCAGCCGGAAACCAGTCCGCGACAGCATTAAAATAATTGAAACACATTCTCAACCCAACCTACGGAGCACTTCTGTGGACACCCCATCACCTCCTGCATCTGCTCGTGACAATAGAAAATCTGATGAAAGCTTCATACAAATGGAGAATCTAATTTCCAAGCTGTGTTTGTCTCCAGAAAAAGCAGCAGAGCTACAGTTAAATAACACATTGGAAATTGTTGAATTTATTCTAAACAATGGCCCTAATCAAGGCAATCCGAACCAACAGGACTCAAAAAATGTGAAGACCGAAAAGGAAATGCAAATTAACAATAAAAACAATACAATTAAGGAAGAGAAATTTTCAGGAACTCCAGAGTCAAAAATAATTTTGAAAAAAGAATTGGCACCAACAGAGATTTCAACCCCAAAAATAAAATTTAAAACAACAGTTAGAGAGAGACCAGAGACAAAAATAATTTCAAAAAAAGAATTCGGACCAGCAGAGTTTTCAACCCCAAAATTAAAAGTTAAAACAACAGTTAAAGCTTCTCCAAAGTATTATACTCCTGCCAAAAGTCCAAAAAAACAAGATGATATTTTTCTTACTCCATCATCAAATATGTTGGGAGCTAAAACACCTATATTTAAAACACCTGTTAATCCACTTTCTCTGAAAAAAACATCTGTATCATCACTGAGGAATGTGCCAAGTAAATCTCCTATGTACAGACATATTAAAAGTCCTATTGCAACTTATATAAAAAGTTCCATTGAAGTTCCTTTGGTCACTAATGTCTGTCCAAAAAAGCCATTGCCCAGAGGCTCTTTAATTCCAAAATTAATGAAAAAAGAATCCCTTGGCAAGCAAAATAAAGAGAATATAAGTTTGCCTACTAGCTCTTATAAAAGTGCTAAGAAGACAAAAGTAGTAAGTATTATCGTTATTCATAAATATTAGCCTGGCTTTAGTAGTTTAGGGAGGCAAACTGCCCTGATTTTAGACTCCTGCATTCCATGTCCTCTCAAAACAGGCTGGTGGGATCACATTTCTTTATCAAGATATTCTTATTTGCGAAAAAAAACTGCCCAAAATATTTATGTATATTTTTACAAGAATATCCATGCAGCTGCTGGCCTTTTTTAAAAACTTTGAGTCTAACAGCGGGCAATGGAGAGAGCCATAATTGGAGTTTATTTGTGTGACAAAATCCAGAACGAGGATATTTGCCAAAGAACCACAGTCACCAACATAGCTGGTCAGGTTTGCAAGTGGAAGTGGCGATGGGCAGGCATCATTGCTCGAAGAAATGATAACCAATAGGGAAAAAAGGTTCTTGAGTGGAGACTACGAACCAGAAGATGCAGAGTATGCTGTGTTTTCCGGTTCATATTCTCTACCTAGCCCTCCAACTAGAAGGACCACCAACGAAATCGTGAGAGTTGTGGGCATCCAGTGGCTGGACATGGCAGGCTGTCATTCAGTATGAAGTTCTAGGGGGGGGCCTATGTTCAGGGGACGTTTCTGGCCGATGATGTTCCATGCAATGTTTGAGAAAAGTACTATACAAGCCTTGGCGCAACTGAGCCAAACTCACCACACCTACTTATACTAATATATGAGAACATACTCAAATGTCCCCCCCAGTACCCCCAGTTTCACATTTGTCCAAAAATGCTTCAGTTTCCGGCTGCTTAATGAATGCTATTTGCATCAAATTAATAATATCAGGAACTCCAAACATATGACTTAGAACCACAAAAAGTAAAATTGTAATACATAAGTAAATAGATTTGAATCAAAAATTTAGATTTAATCCAATTAAGAAAGAAATGAAAACTCAGCAACTTTATATGATTTCCAGGTTCATGTGCCGGATGAAGTGAAACCCAATAGTCAGGTGGCTAATAAATTATTATCAACATTGCCACGGCCCCCAGTAATTCTAAAACATGACCGTAGAGAATACAATTCTGCAAAGAAGCAGCTACTGCAATTTGAAGAAGACAGCATTGCAGATCAATCTTGTGTGCAAGCAGATCTGTCTGTCTGCACCCAAGTGAAACCTACAAAAAAATAATAGTTTTAATTTTGAACTGATTATGTATGTGTGTATTAATTTCATAATATGACGTAGCTTTTTTAGCGAGAAGTTGATAGATTAGCTTTTTGACATTTATCAGAGTTTGCAGAAATAAAAACTGTACTAACTCACTTTAAAATGATGTGTCTACATACTCAAAATAAAAAAAGTTGATAAATAGTCATATATCTTTTATTTGTAGTTATAGTATCCATTAAAAAAACTACAGTATAATTTTTACAAGAAAAATCAGTGTGCACCAGTTTTCTTAAAATATCAAAAATCAAAAAATCAAAAATCATTCTTGTTAATTTATCTTTTTCATTGTTCCTTTTATTAAATGCTATATTATAATAAGAGGTATTAATGTTTAGTATACCTTGAAATAGTTACACCGTGTTTTAAACCTCTTTAAAATTATGAACTTGTAAAAGACAAATGGAACAAGACAGAGTAACTATTCCTTGGTTATGGTAATTACTAAAACGTGGAGTAACCAAGAAGTAGTGACTCCGAAGTATGATTTACACTGAAAGACGCGCATCGGTTCATAAATTTAAAGTGTCAGTAGTTGTTCTTATTTAAGATGGGGGCAGTTATTACTGCACTGACGTCCCGCTTGGGGTGTACTGTGCATTTCCCCCTACCAGAACCTACCCGAGCCAACCCAACTCCTTGAAATATCGGAGTGAGGCTCTGGGGTGCTGGCACAGTTGCTCCAGTGGCGAAAATGGAAGTGCGCATGATGACGACGATGAAAAGCAGTGTAGCTGTTGTAGTGACGTGGATGGACAGGCAATGATGCCTTATACAACCTGGTAGCGATTTTAGTTTCTTCTGTCGCTTCACAATGCCACGGAAAATGCTCTACAGTTTCGTTCTTCTTCATGCAGCCACGACACATTGAACTGTCCGTGGCTCCCAGTTTATAAAAGTGACTATTCAAGTTGCAATGACCGGTTATGAGGCCTACAATCAAGCGAAGGTCTCGTCGTTGCAACTTCAATAGATTGTTCGTGATCTTTCTGTCAAGAATTGGGAAAACAGTTTTAGCATGCAGTCATAGTCATCTTTCTTGTCCCACAGATTCTGTTGTTCTTTTTCGGTGTGACGACGCGCGATGCAGTAGCTCTCGCACTCCCATCGCTGATGGTCTGAGGAGTCCTACTACGGCATCATTTCCCCGTTTCCATACACACGCAGGATTCGTGGCTTTTCATCCATCTCACTATTGTTCTGTACTTGCTCATGAGTGTTTGTAAAGCTGTATGTAACTTTTAATACAGTAGCTGTTCATATTTGCATGGAACTTATTACATATTGGAAGCCGGTCGGATCCCCCATTTCATGGAACGCAATCGGCTGGTGCTCCATTAGGCTACTTTCTCGATCGCTTGTTTGCACAGCTACTCGATAGAAATTAAATGTACTGACACATGCAGCAGTATTCGTTGCTAGTCTCAAAAGCAGCATGTGGGCGAAATAAAATACATAACGAATTCCATACAATTTCAATTTGGAAATTAAAAATTTGTATGAAATTCTATGCGTATCGAATACTGTTACTTTGCGCACAGTTTGAGTGTGCCCAATCGTGCGCCGTTCGATGTAAATCATACGTTCGTTTTACACTTACGTAACACTCAGAATGTCTCTACAACATCACTCATCTGGACAGACAGTAAGAATTGTACTAATTTCCTTATAAGTTTTACATAAATATGGTTATTAAAATAGTTAAATATGTAGCACCAGAAACATCTACTTTGTTTCGAATTACAAGCAAGTTATATTAAGGCTTTCAACTCTAAACATAGTTGCATGGAAAGAATGTAAATACATTTTAGATTGAATATTACACATATAAATATTTTAAGTAACAAAACGTATGTAAGTACGTAAACATAGATTTCTTATTTTTGAAAAAGTGAAGCCACAGAATATATCAATTGACTAAACTAAATAATTAAGTATCTTATATAAAAAAACGACTTCAAATGCGTATGCGCTCGTACCATCGAGATACAATACCTATAGAGTCAAAATCTCTTAAGTGAAAACAGGCAAAATCAAAACATCAATTACATAGTTCGCAATGCCAAATTTACTACAATTTAGACGTTATGTCGCTTGTATAGTGTTCAAGGTCGGTTCGTCGCTATGTTATCGTAGCACTGGCATCGCGTGGAGTTGTAGTCGAATCACGGTTGCCTTAGGTACAATTAAACAAAAAGTCGGCAATGCGTAGCATGCGCCAAGTTTTGGTTCGGACATTCTTTTGCACGTTTGTAACCCTATATGTTGTTTGTATATGTTGTGTTGTATCTCGATGCGTACAGCATTGTGCTTGCATCAAACATGTTTACATCTAAAAAACTTGTAAATCAGTGTATTCATGTACATACTTAGATAAAAATGTAAGTCATTATGTAAATGTACCAAAAATGCATAGTTTTAATGTTATCTTAACACTTACTTAAAAACGTTACTCAAGTTGATCTATGTTTTAAAATGCTCTGTCAACTTCTCGCTGACTGCAATCGTCACACGCGAAAACAAGACGGAGCATATTTAAGCGTATGTCAACTTGAGTAACGTTTTTAAATAAGGCCCTTAAATGCGTTTATTTACGAATTTCTTAAGAATATCATCTTTATCATATTTCTGCATATTTAAACAGGAACATTAATTATAATAGTTTGTGTAATACACACTTCACATATATTAAGTAAATATCGAATACGAGTAAACATTTTTAACTATAAATCTAATTCTTATTCACTTAAAGTTACACTTATAATAGTCTCAACAAGAGAAAACACTTGAATAAAAAACTTTAACTAACAATTTGTGCATTAGTAAAACACTCATTGTACAAAAACATTAGTCCAAAAAATTAAAAATACAAAACAATTATAATGGTAAAATTACTTGAAAAGAGATTCATGCTGAGTTATTCATTGTTGGAAACGGTAATAAAAAAAAGTATAAAAACATTCAATCAATACAGTATAACATCATAATAAACGTATGTTTCATAATCATAAAAATCTTAATATAAAAAATGCTAAATCAAACGATCGATCGAGGAGAACAATATTCGAGTAGTTTTCCTTTACATTGAGATTTCTTAGGATATTAATAACCTGAAAAATTAATTTCATAAATGCGTTGACAAAAGTATTAGCACAACTACAGCATTCCTGGACGATCTCTTTCATTTTGTCCTTGTTTTTCGAAGAACATGAAATCCTGAAAAGCACAAGTTTTTGTATTAAAAAAATATCTTTTAAAAACCAAGCTTTATTGAAATTTGTTTTGGAACGGTGTGCTGATCAAAATGAGTCCAAGCACCGCCAGTCTACTATTATCCATCGAGGAGTGCTGTTGTCCACCGTCACCATCATCAAATGCCACTCTTTAAAACCCTCAAGCAACTTTTTCAGATGTGAGAAATACAGTCGTGACGTGTTATCTTTGCACATACTATAGCTATTTTCCCTCTTTAAATATAAGAAAGCTACAGTGAAAATTATAAAAGAATATATTATGTACACACTAGAACAAACAAACATATCCTACAAAATAAAAATTCCGTCAAGATCACTACCGTGCGGCAGGGTTCCTAGAACACTGGCAGAATTGCCTCGCTGTATGGCAATACTTAATTTCCCTCTTTCTCATTTATGTATTTGAAGTTTGGTCATAGTCTGGCATAGTGGCCTTGTGGCCGGGATTTTTGAACTTAACTCAGTGGCAGATCAGGGACATTCTCTTAAGTGGCATTATAGACTAGGCACACAGCAGCAGCATGGAGCTTTATTCAGAAGTTAAGGTAGTGTTAATGTAGTTGACTGTAGAAAATCGGCCTCAAGATATGGAAAAATCATTCGCTTGGCGCAAATAATGGGGGACTAGAAGTCGCGTGGAGTTTAACATAAGTTCTTCGAAGTAAGTTACGCACAGCTCTCTATGATACCCTAAAAATTAGCCCTGACTCGATGGGTTCACCAACCCACCCTCCAACTAGTAGACTGCTCCATTGTACCATTTTATTGTACTGTCATCACAATTTGCAAATATATATTGCAGTTTCGACTATTATTTGGATTCTCAGTATTTTTTTATAAACACTCTTTCAGGCGAATCACCTGTTAGACGGGGTTACGCGGAAATGATGTGCTAAGAACGAAAGGGGTCCGTCATACTCATCATTATGACCAACTTTTACTACAGAACCAACACTGAAATCTCAAAAAAAAAAACAGCCATTCTTTAGAAAATTTAAATTTACACTCGACAAAATGTATTTTAGGGTATGTGCCGTAGTAAAAGTTGTACGTAATAATGGGTATTATGGACCCCGTTCGGCATAGCACACCCTTTCCGCGTAACCTGCTAAAGTAAAATGCCGTTATTAGTTTTGTCAATAATCACTATACTGGGAAGGAACTGACTCCTATAATACAGGTAATGTACCTAGCATAGGAGTGTTAGAGATTCACTTGTGTAACTATTATTATTAGGAGCATTTTTGAAGTCAAAACTTCTTTAGTATTGAGCCCTTTTTGGGTGAGCAAAAATCATAGAACTCGCGTCATCGACACGCTGTCACAGAATACATAGTACCCTGTATTTTAAAACAGCGCCATATCTTGTAGAATAGGTGAATTACTACTTAAATTTTCACTTCTGACGTGCAGTCCTATGACTGTGTTTTTTTATAGTTATCAAAACAAACAATTGTTAGAGTCAAAAAAGTAGGTAACTAAATGCATGATAAATACTTACGATCAAAAAGCATGCTCCAAGCAATACCGCTTTTATCTTAACGTCCAAGTCCATGGGAAAGCTGATGCCGAAGTAATCAGAGTCGGTGAACATCTCCCGCGCCAATCCCGACCACTGCTTTGTTATCTTACCGACTTTGCGGTCGCCATCTCTCGAGTAGACCTAAAATAATTATTAAAAGGTAATCATCATTATCATACTAATATTATAAACTAGCTGTTGCCCGCGGCTTCGCCAAAAAAAATCTGTTCGTATTTTTTTTGCTTTTATACAAACCCTGTCCTGACAATAACGAACGGAAAAAAAGTTTTTTTTTATGATACTGGGTGATGAGACGAGCGAAATCGCTCGCCTGATGTCTCTTCACGCTTGCCCATAACAGCTCAACGCCACTCAGAATTTTGATTTGAACTTCAACAGTTCAAAACCCTGGATGGCATTGCACTGCGCTCGTCACCCCGAGATATAAGATGTCAAATCTCTGTGTGCCCTGTGATTTCGCTGGAAACATTGCCCTTTAATCCGGAACACAGTAGTGTTTGCACACTACTGCTTGGCGGTTGAATAACTGGCAAAGGTGTGGTACTTCCCCAGGATGTGAAAGTGTGTTAGATGACATATTTTTTATCCCGAAAAAATTACGGTTCCTGGGAGAATTTCTAAGAATATACGGGTGAATTTTCAAGTGGGCGTGGATGGCCAAATCGGAAACTATTAGGTGTGGCGAAAAGTACTCAAAGGACTCTCAGAGGAGATGAAAACTAAAACTGCATCATTGGATTTTTGAAAAAACAAGCTAGCAACCTAGCAAGGAATCGAACCCGAAAAAATAATAAACACATTGTATTATTACACCATTCGATAGCGTAGCTAATAAGGATCGAATGCTGGGAAGTAATACATACATCAAAGCTAAACGACTGGTTACTTTACTTTTGATCTGTAGTGACGATATACAAATAACATTAATTAAAAAAAAACTAAAAAACACGCTTGAATGGGACAAACTATATAAATTGATAAATTGTTATCGGTCCTTGATAAGTGTGCAAAATTTCAATTTAATTCAACGTTTTGAAGTAATTGAAAAACAAGTTCAATGTTTCCGCTACATACATACCAAGCTAATAAACCTGTGTTAATAATTGACAATATAAAAAACCGGCTTCATAATGGGACCACACGGGAAGTACCAGCTTTCAAATAAAAAAAGAATCATCAAAATCGGTTCACCCAATAGAAAGTTCTGAGGTAACAAACATAAAAAACAGTCGAATTAAGAACCTCCTCCTTTTTGAAAGTCTGTTAAATACAGTCGGCAGTGTTTTGAACAGAAAAGCCATACGAACATGGAATTCCACGTCTCCGCATATAGACCAGGTGCACACGGGCCCCTTGATTTGGAGCACGACTTCCCCGGCTGCGTTCTTGATCGAGTAGCAGGGCTTGCAGATGGACCACTCTTGTTCGATGGAGCCGATGACGGTTCCTGGCGGCGCGGAGACTTCCATGCTCTGCAGCCAGCACGGGCACCAGCACGAGTCGCACGCCAGTGGCCGGTTCAAGTGGATCACCTGAAAAGTTCACGAGGTAGCTGTTAGCAAAGAGTAATCTAATATAAGGGGAAAAGGGAGCCTTCTCACGCATTTTTTTACTTTTCAATTTGGAGCACCATCTAGATTTCTTAGCGGGCATTAAGAACATTCTAAATGTACATAACTACACATATATCTCAGTGGATGCTTCGTATAGTTACGGATACCTATAGCCACAGAAAAGATAATTAAATACTTAGAACGGAAATGATAAGGA
This sequence comes from Agriopis leucophaearia, assembly GCA_949125355.1. NCBI lineage: Eukaryota > Metazoa > Arthropoda > Insecta > Lepidoptera > Geometridae > Agriopis > Agriopis leucophaearia. The sequence goes on from OX421262.1 coordinate 9,327,987, forward strand.
AACTGTCGCCAGGTATTGTGAGAGATTTGATTGAATATTCTTATTTATGTCTACGCGTCGAAATCCGCGTCACAGTTGCTTTGGGTTTATATGGGTGCAAGTCACTACAACAAATTTCTTACAAAAATGCCTTGACAGCCGTTCTAATTTAAACAAAAATATTTTTTTCTTTTCTGTGCCTGTAGCAGTGCCTTCCAACTTTTTTAATTATTATTTCCCTTTATTTTTAACGGGTCTAGCCCGACCATTTGGTAAGCATTGGTGGGGCCGAAGCCAACACCAAGAGGCCCCGTACTTGCATATTCGTTAAAATTCGATAAAAATGACGGCCGTTTATCGAATTATACGACCCATCGACAAAAGGAGATCCGTACTTGCGATGTCGTAATAATGCGATTTTAACGATTTTATAACGATCGATAAAGAACGGTACTTGCACTGCTGGTTTGGAATAAAATACAATTATGGAATGTGTATAAAATGAAATAAGAAACTATAGTACAGTAAAAAATCTGGGCTATTGAGGTGAACAACTTGTGGATAGGAGAACAGATCTATAGGATGAGAAATGGCACTTGCCTTAGCAACGTAGGGCGCGGTCGGTACTTATAGATAACCGCCTGGGCGTGATTTAGTCTTTTTGCTTTACTTTTTGTATTTTGTAGTGAAAATAAACCCCTTAGTGCGCGAGCCTAACTCGCACTTGGCCGGATTATGGCTATTTGTATATCAATGTTTTTCTTACTGCATGATAATGACTGTTGTTGATTTTGTAATAAATAACTTTAACTATTTCTTATATTTATGTCTTTTACACCTATCTCATACAAGATTACATGATTTCTTGTTTGAAGAACGATAATTCAATATGACGAGGTATAAAGTATACTTACTGGTGTTTTGATTAGAAATTGATTTTAAAAGTTATTTATTTAACATAAAAATATTAAAATAAATATGTACACGTAAACTAGACACAGTCCAAAAGATTGTATATACCGATATTGTATAAAAGACTTTATCAGGCCAGAAACGCCTCTGTTAGTCTTTTCAAAATCTAGGTTTGATAATTATACTTAAAGCATTTAAAAGCATGAAATTATAATATGACTAGTAAAACAAAAATAATTATCAATATAAAAAACTGACTTCATAAAAATGTCAGAACTAGGCCAAATTGAAATGGGACCACACAGGAAGCACCAGCTTTCAAATAAAAAAGAATCATCAAAATCGGTCCACCCAGTCGGAAATTCTGAGGTAACAAACATAATATCATCATCATCAGCCATAAGACGTCCACTGCTGAACAAAGGCCTCCCCCTTCAACCTCCACACTGAACGACAACCTGCCATCTGCATCCACTGGATGCCCGCGACTCTCACGATGTCGTCGGTCCATCTAGCGGGAGGCCTTACTACGCTGCGTCTTCCGGTTCGTGGTCTCCACTCAAGAACCTTTCTTCCCTATCGGTTATCGGTTCTTCGAGCATTGTGGCCTGCCCATTGCCACTTCAACTTGCAAATGGCAATGGAGAGAGCTATGCTCGGTTTCTTTGCGCGACACGGGAAGCACCAGCTTTCAAATAAAAAAAAAAATCATCAAAATCGGTTCACCCAGTCGAAAGTTCTGAGGTAACAAACATAAAAAAAAATACAATCGAATTGAGAACCTCCTCCTTTTTGGAAGTCGGTTAAAAAAATGACCAACATACCTCATTTCTATAGTTATCCATAATCTTCATGTCGAAAGGCCGCATGGGACCGCAGCAGTTCCTTGTGCAGCAGTCATTATCTTCAACCGCGTAGTATACCTTTTGTCCGACGCTGTTCTTCACTGTATACTTATTGTTAGTCTCGAAGCCGACGAATGCTTCGAGTAACTCCACTTTTTGGTGGACGAGCAGCTGGTCAATCATAGACAGGTATTCCAAACCAGGAGGGCAGTTGCTCAACCCTTGAGGTATATTCATCCAGCCACCTGGAACACGTTATTTTCACACTTAATAAGGGGTCGTCCTTTAATCACATGACGTTTTGAGGTGAATACGTCTTTAAATTTGCTTCCATAGTGGGAGGCAAATCAAAAAACGAATGATAACAAAATCGGGGGATGCAGTTCGATGCTGCAGCTACATATCTATCATCTAAATCCAAAATCTAATAACACCACTAAAGGATCAAAGAGCTCGTAACGTTGAGTGAGACATCTAGTTGATGCCCGCGACATGATACGCGTATTTACGCAAAACACACAGCCGCGTCCACGACACAGCCATACTCCATTTTTTGCCTCTTTTTTTGCACACCGCGCTCTTTGAATGAGTGTTCCCTTATAGTTACAATATATGTCTTCAAATTGCGAGAGAATAGGTTTCTTCTAGGCAAGAAAAGAGTTTTCTACGGCCGTCACATACACTGAAACTCCAAACCTTTTTCTTTGTAGTCAGTGTTAAAATATATAGTTTAACTCACCTCTTGTAAAACAACACATACTAATGTGTGAGACAAGCTTTAATTACCAATTTAAAAATAGAGTTAATTACAAACATATGACAAATTTAAAACACAATGTTAATAAATGCCCTCCACCACACTGTAATCTATGTTGAACATAAACCTCTTTTCTTCATCGGACAAAAACCGATCGTATCCACTGTGCTTCGATTTGAAAATCCTTTTATAAGTGCGGTAAAAACTTCTCTTCACACTTGCAATACTCAAAGTCTCCAAATAAACTCTCTTATCTTTGATATCCACTATGTTTACGCGCTTTTTCGCAACGAAATGTTTAAATCTAGACCATTTCACTGATACTTTACTGCTCTTTTGATAATTATCATCGCTAATGGGATCAAACTGTTTGATATCTTTTTTCAACATAGTGATTCGTTTCCACAGTAAAAATAGTCTATCAGTGGAGAAACACGTTAAGAATGAGTGTAGGGAGCAAGACAAGCTATTAGTGATAATGATAAGTAGTTCATTTTGTTATTGTAACATCTGCTAACTGTACCCCGCGGTTTCACTCGCTTTTCCAAAAGAGCCATATTTTTTTAGTTTAAAACTGATAATCCCAATTATTAGCTATCTTTATCCAAATCCAGTCAGCAGTTATGGAGTTGAGTGAGAATAAACTCATTAAGACGCGTCTCCTACAGGGTAACTAAAAAGAAGTGGATCACATTAAAAACAGTCTTCAAAAATATTTGAAAAACGTAATAAGTACCTATTAAATTTGAGGGTTGCCCTCGATTTCCCTGGGATCCCATCATCAGATCCTGACTTGGTGACAATGGGACGAAATTGGGAGTACCCTACCGAACAAGTTTTTTTATAATCAGTCAACAGTTGGAGGAGTCAGTGAACATACAAAAAAAGTTGTTGTTTTTTTTGAACCATCTTCCTTTATTAAAGTCGAATAAAAAAAGTCCCAAACGCGCTATGTGTAACTTACCTTCACTGAAATACTAGTGCTGTGACTTTCTACTGACTTGCTAGCGATTTATTTACCAATGCGCTAGAAAGTCACTACACTGGTATTTCAATAGTGGCCCACATAGCGCAATACGCCCACGATGCTACAGGGGGTGCAGGGCAAGAACAGAAGGGTATTATTTTATGACAAGGGTTGTGAGTTGTGACAATGGGGTAGTGCGCCCTTTCTCCTGAGTTTTACAGGGTAATGCATCGATTCGTACCGCATTTGGTTTACACCACATTGTGAAATCGTTGGTTATTTTTATTTAGAACTAGTGCTGTTGCCCGCGACTTCGTACGCGTAGATTTTCATATAAACTTTCAACCTTTTTTTCTTAATCCGGCCCTTGCGCAAAATAACGTAGCCTATGCTTCAATCTGGTCATAGCTAAGCATATTCGTGAAAACCGCATTTAAATCCGTCCAGTGGTTTAGGAGATGTGCGTGGACAAACAAACTAACAAACAGACAAAAATTCTTAAAACTGTCATAACGTGTGTTCAGCTGCTTATTTTAAGACGCCCTGTATGTATGTGTAGTAGTGGAAGACTCATCTTGCTGTTACTGTGTTATTGACTGGAAGATAAAAACAGAGTAAACTAAGTGACATGCCTCAGAGATGGCATATGGGTTGATGAAAAAACTTACATAAAAACTTTCGTATTTATAATATTAGTGTGATATCAGAATATTTGCACTGGCTGTCAGGGCATTAAGTGTATAAACATGTTATCAGTGTAATAAGTCATTAACACTGTTTGTATTCCCTGCACAGTACAAATAAGACAAAGACGTAATATTGTAGCCGAGTGGTGTCAATAGGGTACACATTGAGTTTTGAATAGATGCAACTACATCCTGTAGCAAAGATCTTACATTCATAATTTTAGTAGGTAAAAACTGTTAAAATAGGTTTTTGCCGAAACAATGTTTACTTCTGTAAAACAATTTGCATAATTACTACAGTGTCAGATAATTAAGTGCAAGTTTGCGTTGGGATTTGCAACTGAGAGATAAAAACTAAAGGTGAAAATCGCCAGGGGTTATGCTTGTCCTATTAATGTAATGCTAAAAATAGTAGTAGTAACTTTTTTTATAATTGGCTTTCTTTTGACCTCCACCTTGCCTTACTGTTCATCATCATTTTAGGACATAGATCATAGGACGTCCACTGGTGCGCATAGGCCTCCCCCATCAATATCCAAAAGGGCGGGTTGGAAGCAGCATGCATCCAGCGTTTTACTGCGGTCTCTTTTAGGTCATCTGTCCATCTTGTGGGTGGACTTCCTACGCTGCATTTACCAGTCCGTGGTCTCCATTCGAGAACCTTTCAGACCCATCGGCTATCTGTTCAGCGTGCTATATGTCCTGCCGCCTGCCTGTGTGCTTACAAGTATTCAATTTAATTGAAGTATTAAATCTAATTTAATACTAGTGGTAGTTTAACTTTTGGCTTGTAGCCGCTGCCATTGCAGCTGCCTTACGTATATCGTCACTCCATTGAGTCCCAGGCGTCCCACGTTTGCCGATTTGTGGTCCCTACTCCAGAACACATCTACTCCAACGGTTATCGGTACTACGTGCTACTTCTTCAGGCTGCTAATACTCTCGATTTATATCTATATCGGACACTTTGGTTCACTGGCCAATATACGATTCCTTAAAGAAACGCCGATCTTTGCTGGGTGATCATTGGTCTTAGTTTAGTTCATAATATTAGTGTGACGGGCATCGGACTAGAAAATATGGCGCACTAAAGAGCTTTACTCAGAAGTGGGTGGAAGATGGTTGATGATGATGAAATTGTAGAATATTAAAAATGCTAAAGATTGTGTGTGGAGAGTGTATGTTGCATATTTGTTCCTATTCAACTCGGTAACAGCTGAACATGTTTATATGACATTTGGTGCAGATTATATCCTGCCTGTAATACAATAAACTGGCCAAGTGCGAGGCGGGTACGACACAGAGGGTCCCGTACCACCTCAAAATGCAATAATTATCAATTATTTAATCAATTTGGATTCGGTGAAAGAAATGATTAGGTCGTCCAAGTAACTAAATTACCAGTTATTACTTGTTACTGAACATATATTTTTCACCAAATTACTCTTGGCTATTATTCATTACTTGTTGTTATACTTTAGAGTGTGTACTAATTAATAACCATGCCAAGTTTGACGCTTGTACGTATTACCGTTTTTACACTAAAGCAATTACAAAAATACGTTTGTTGTATACGTTTCTTAGTTAATCCGTCGTAACTTTACATATTCAGTGAAAATTTCAACTGGTTATCTATTAAGATACAGCCATTAAAAGGTAGGACGGACGGACAGAGTAGACTCAGTAATAGTCAGGGTCCCTCTCTTACCCTTTGTGTACGGAACCCTAAAATTGTTTTTTACACCTGAAAAATATGTTATTATGTTTTCTACAGGATCATGGGTAAACCAGCGGAGCTCAGCTAGTTATAAATAAAATTCCATAGCATAATTATACACTTGAACAGTGTGTTCGGTATGTTTGTCTTTACGCAACATTAGCCACGCATCATCAGTCATTTTACGTCATCAGCTTTATTTTTATCGAAGAAAACACAAAAAAACGAGGTTAAAAGTCACCTAGGCAGTAACAGACCGTGACTAACAATAAAAAACCTATTGTGTCAGTCAACTACTTCAATGGTTAATTGAACAGATTACAATAGTGACTGAAGTTGCACTGAACTAGTCATAAACCTTGGCTAATTGTTTATTTTACTAGATATAAAGAGGTGTGCTGTTTTCGGGGTTTGTGTAAGTGTGTAAGCCACTTTAGTTAATACACAATAACAAAATATGCTATTTATAATAATCGACTTCAAAAAAAGGGAATGGTTCTATGTTCAAATGTTTTTTTTTTTAATGTATGTTGACCGATTGCTCCGCCAACTGTTCTGCCTTCATAAGCCCAAGAGAGGTAACTCAAAAAAAATGAGATTTCTGTCATCGTCATTCTGATGTGAGTCATCTGATAGCTTAAAAAATTTCGCACTAGATGGAGTAAGCAAAATAACCGTATCTACATTGGAACATTGAAATAAAACACTAAAAATAATTTTTATATTATAACTCATGTTTAAAAACTATTAATTCTAAACGAAATGACGGTATTTTATAAAAAACACAAAAACAATAATACATATTCGGTTTTTAAACATATATTTAAGAAATGTATTGGTCCTAACATAGGCACATAAGTAAAAATAAATTACATGGTATATCATTAAGGTAACGAAACATCAACTTTCACAAAAACTCGATTATCTCGAAATACACCTAGGCTGAGATACCGCTCTTGGGCTTATGAGAGTGTTGACAGATTATGAAAAAAAAATTGTTCCGTAGGTTATACTTCCAATATGGTCCCATTGTCACAGAGTTAGGATCTTATGATGGGATTCCAGGGAAATCGAGGGCAACCCTCAAACTTTACAGGCACTTATTATGTTTTTCTTATATTTTGGAAATTGGTTTTTAAAGTGATCCACTTTAAGTGACTAATTTTTTTAAATAGATATTAGCCTTGCGCTTGACCGCCACCTTATTCAATGTGACCTGTGTATACCTTAAGTGATGATGCAGTCTATGATGGAGAAGTCTTGTTTAGTAAAAACCAATTCACTCGCGACTTTAATATACTATATAATACAGGGCACACCCATTCAGGCAACAAATTTCACAATCTAGCAGTTTGCACAATAAAAGTGGAATCAAAGTGCTTCGTTCAGCTTTTTGGAATATCTATTGTGAAACTATATGTTTGTTTTAATTACCTGGTGCTTGTGGGCCTGGTTGTTGAACCACAGGCCCTGCATATCCTTGGGGATGAGGATAGCCTCCAGCATAACCTGGTTGAAAGCCGGGCTGGTAGCCTGGTTGGAACCCTGGCTGGAAACCTGGAAGCATTTATAAAAAAACATATAAGAGTCCACCAGTGTAAAAATAGGGTCAATTGAGTGCCTATTCTTATTGAGTTTTTTTAGCTCAGAGATTTCTTACTATATTACGAATGTATAACATCTTAGTTTTAGCTATAAGGGAGCGTTCAAGTATTACGTAACGAATTTGGGGGGAGGGGGGGTCTTGTAAAACGTTACGATGTGTTACAGGGGTGGGTGTTTGAACTACGCGTTACGTAACATTGTTTTTTTTTTTTAACCCTTCAGAAAGGTCGCGTAAAGAGATTCTTTCGCGCATTTTTTATATAACAAAGGTATTTTAGCGACTTTCCAGTACTTGACGCCGCATAATTGTGACTTTAGGTAAAAATGGTCACTTGATGAGACTATAATAATATTTTCTTATATTATAACAATTTTCCTGTATTGTTGTTACCTATTGAGGCAGTGGATTGATGTCACTGATTTATTTTATTTTTAGCCGTGACTGTCCCACTGCATCGCTAAAATGCCTCCCGACAAGTGTAAACATAGTCTGCTATGCAGACGATAATGTTCTCACACAGCGACTCAGCTGAAGAGGCCAACCAGATTCCCGAAGGTGAGATAGTGCATGTGTGGGAAAAATCCACAAGCTAGGCCTTAAAACTGCACCCCCTAAGACTGAAGCTGCTGAGACAAGGAACCTCCCAGCTCTTCATTAAGCATAGGTGTTGAGGTCAAGGTGGTACAGTTCCTTAAATATCTCGGCCTTACTTTGGGTGATAGCTGGCAGTTTGATGAGCATTTTAGACCCACGGACCTCCATAACATGAGGGTTGTAGGTGCATTGCACAGACTGCACGGAGATGACGATGTATGGTGGCAGCAACGGAACTCTAGCCCTGATTCCTAAAATATGGCTTCGGTATCCCCTGCCTGTTGTAAAATCCAATTAAAAGGGGACCTGTAGGCTCATGGGTGGTCAGATTAGGTGATCTGACCTCTCATTCAACTGAGCCCAGGGAAGACAATGGTGCGGTGTGGGCTGTACTGTTGCAGACAGTGAGGAGCAGAAATTCTCATAGCATTTCCCGGGAGTGATGCCTCAGGCAGTGTGCTAGTGTATTTGTTACATCACTAGAAGCTATGGCCAGTTTTAGTTGAAATAAACTCAAAAATTGGTTGTCCACCTTACCTGGCTGGAATCCCGGCTGCATGCCTGGCAATGGCTGAGCCCCGGGAGGAACCATTGGTGCAGTTGGCCCAGGTGGAACACCAGGGTATCCTGGAGGAGGCTGCGGGTATCCGCCTGACTGGTGGTAAGCAGTAGTTTGCTGGTTCATGGGATAGCTTTCAACCATCTTGGCATCCTCAGGAGGTGGAGCATATCCCTGACTTTGCGGAAAATTTGGAGAGAATGGTACTTGTTTGTGCGACATGTTGCTGTCTGTAACATTGCATGATTAACTCAGATATCAAAATAAACATTTCAATTCCTTATTAAAATATAGGCACGATTTCTACAAAATTTATTGAAAACGCACTCTATGTCTATGAATAAATTTTTAGATTTGGCTTAGAGCCAATTTAATGTTGAGTGTGTTTATAGTATTTCTGGTCTATTTTATAGTAAGCAGGGAACATAAAATGTACTGCTTCTTAAAATTTAGTGCTGTTGGGGATTACAGTAGTTACTTAGCAAAATTTATTCCAATAATATGGTATGTATATTATGATTTGTATGACAACAATACAGCATTCTTTATTGTTTCCAAATTGCATGGAATCATCAACATAGATACACATTATGTACCAATAAATGAAGTTATCTCAAGGATCAAGTCTATGTCTTCTATGACCTTAGCAGCGATTAAAATTAATAATCAGAACTCCGCATCCGCATCCCGGCAGGCGGGCGCCTACCGGCCCCTATGATTCACCGGGGATCGACTTTAATTATACAATTTAGCAGTGAAGCTAAAAGACTTTGCTTTATTTTGGGTCTAAATCATGAACTAGGATAAATCTTACATTAGTATCAAATTGGTGGAAATTCTTACCGCAAAATAGTCGCCTGTTTATATTACTTTTCAACCAGTCAGCCTATTTTTATTCCAAAAAATAAAATAAAGCGAAGAACTTCACTTGGTGTAGTCAGCAGCCCGAGACCGTAGTGTTCCGTATTTTTAATAGTTTTTATTTTTGACAGTTCGTTAAATTTTATACCTCATTCTATCTTGTACGAAAATTATATAGCTTTTTCTGTTTTACCTTTGATGTTTCGATGACTTTTGCTGTCAAATGTTATGCAAACTTTTTTTTTTTTAAATTATGTTTCATAACATGTTACAATATTAAGCATTGAAAGTTATGTTCGAATGTATTTCGGTAAAAAAAAAACCAGCCGTCTGGCATTCTAAAGCCTTTAAGACCATACCGCCTCTTCATCTATATATTTTTTTTATATATAAAGTGATAATTATTACAATAACTAATGTCATAATACTTACAGTATTTCACAATGTTATTACATATTACACCAAAATTTTCATGCTCTTTATACAATTTGTTTTCAGTTACTTTCTAATTTTATTATTTAATTATGTTATACCTGTACCTACGTAAAAGTGTTGGAAATACAGCTAACAGCGAGTAGACTAAACTTTTTATTACTCGAATATAAATACATAATTATGTATCCGAACACAGAATAATCTACTTCTGAGTATCCAAACTAAAGAAAGACTGACAACATGCAAAAAATAAAAATATCCGGTACAATGTTACCATTCAAATATTTTTACCGCTTTTTTAGGGTCATGCACTGGACACTGGACTTTTTTTAAATAGAAGTACGTTATGGAAGTAGGGGCGTGGAGGCACACATTCGGAGATAAGGGGTAATATTTAATTTCAATCCAGCACTTAAATTCCTTTAAATGGTATATGGTAAAACGCCACGCCGACAAAATCCGGAATTACACAATGCAGTCTTATTAAATAATTTACTACCTGTCTTTATGTCATTGTAGCTTACATTAAGTCCTGTCCCTTATAATTTCAAAATTTTCAGGGAAGTCATGATGTTGTTTGCGTGTAGATTATCAATTTAAAATTTAATAGATGTCGTCATCAAAACCTATAATAGCTGAGCCCCGCAGTTGTACCCACTATCGAGTGGGTACAATTTATTTTACCAGTATAAAAATCAGCGTGTTATAAGCTACCTCCATACCAAATTTAATTTAGTAAAATTTCTTCACCTTAACAGTTACAAACTGGCATAATTTACAATATTAGTTTGACGGTGTTATTTATATGTAGAGTAATATAAAGAAATTGTCCTCAAAATTACAACAATTTTAATAAATCACGCTGTTGGATCCGTCATAAAAGATATAAAAAAAAATTGTTTTCAGATTTATAATTATATTTTTTACCTTTTAGGGGAGATCGTGTTTTTGTAGGTGACAATACTCACATCCGGTGGGACTATTTTTCATTCACCAATCAAACCATTGCAATGGTGCATTGACCAACCTGCTGGCTGCTGCTGATTTCAAGCAAAGCAGAGAACAATTCAGTCGAATAGATGTTTGCTTCCGCGTTTGTATCTTTGGAGTAACCATCGTCGCGATGCAATCGGAGTTGTTTCGCTACTCGTCTATCTAAAATGGCGTCTATGTTTATCAATTAGCTCGCTTTATGTGAACGTTACTCAGTGATCGCATCCGAGTGAGTCATAAACCAACATAGCAATGACATTTTTATAGCATACAGTGTGAATACGTTTCTAAAACGTTGTGTGGAGGACTCGCAAGTGTGATTAACGGAGCACAATAATGCGCGAATTCAAAGTGGTCGTGCTGGGCTCGGGTGGGGTCGGGAAGAGTGCTCTGACTGTGCAGTTTGTGTCCGGATGTTTTATGGAAAAATATGACCCTACGATAGAGGATTTCTATAGGAAAGAAATCGAAGTGGACAATTCACCATGTGTGTTAGAAATATTGGATACCGCCGGCACGGAACAATTCGCGTCAATGCGGGACCTGTACATAAAGAATGGACAAGGATTCGTGGTGGTATACTCGCTGACGAACCACCAGACGTTCCAGGACATAAAGCCGATGAAGGAGTTGATTACGCGCGTGAAGGGCTCCGAGCGCGTGCCCATTCTGCTGGTGGGCAACAAGGCCGACCTGGAGCACCAGCGCGAGGTGGCGCACGCCGAGGGCTCGGCGCTGGCGCAGCTCTGGGGCTGCCCCTTCGTCGAGGCCTCTGCAAAGAGCCGCACCAATGTCAACGAGATGTTCGCAGAGATAGTGCGTGAAATGAACGTTAGCCCCGAAAAGGACAAGAAAAATTATTGTTGTTGTACAGTGCTTTAATATTTAGAGTGTAATGTGGCATTTATTTCTCGTAAGACTGCAAGAGCGAGGCGGGAAGCGCCTGCCTCGGCTCGACGGCCGCCCGGCCCGGCCCGGAGGAGCCGGTGGCGGCGCGCCGCCCCGGCCCCGGCCGCCGCCCGCGTCGCGCGTCATATCACGTTGTTAATATCTTTGATACATACCATTGTCCAAACGAGGTGCTTTATCTTATATTTTCATACTTTAGTACTGGTAGATACTCCCGCAGTTACAGTTTGGCAAAATGTAAAAAGAACAAAACAAAGTGTACATACTCAGTGTGAACGAGCATCAAATCATGATAAGCTTAGTATGTCGGTGTGGGACCGGGAGCGAGCCGAGGCTGCCCTGAGGCCCACGTCTATTGTAAAATAATTATTAGTCAAGTTTGTATATAATTTCATGAGATTAAAATATGCGAGGACGAGGACTATGTAGAGAATATAAAGCCATCCAATATGCAATAACTATATGATTGTGTAGAATGGTGTAATAGTAAGAGTTTACACCTAAGTCATGTCGCAGATTGTGTTTTATTGTGTAAATTATGTTTATATGGAAAATCAGTAATCAAAGAACAGTAAGATTTGCGTGATTGTGTTTTAAATCTACCAGGATTTGTGATAATACAATATAACAAAGTATAATAAAAGTTTTAAGTGGGAGATTAAAAGTGAAGTTTTATTCATCGGATATTGGATCAGGTAAACATTGTTTTTCCTATTTAGTCTTAAATTTTTATTGGTTTCTCTTATGCTTATACTTAGCCTAAGTTTTTTTAGCTCAGACTGCTGCAATATTGTAAAAAAGTTGAATGAAAACCGTAAACTTTGTTTTTGTTGAAGGATACATTGTAGCTGGTAGCCAATGTATGTAGCTGGTAGCCTACCTACTTAGTACAGTAAATTATATGAAAAATGTTTTCATGTGGCTTTTTATGATAAAGGGAAATAGCAAAAAAAAAATGGGTTATGTATAACCTTACTTATTTGGTTCTAATATTACATGTTATAGATTAAAATTTTTGCTTCCATTGTTTGGAACATAGGCATAACAATACCATTGATTCTGTAATACTTAGGTGAATATAATCTACTAGTAAACAATTTTAACAACAGGTTACTTTCTGCATAAAATGGCACTAAAACTGATTCAAACATGGTTCTATGAAATGTAGCATTGTTTGATTCACACAAAATACAATATTTGATTGTAGTTGAATCATCTTTTACACGATAACTTTTATGTCCAATAGTAGAGTAGCTCACAAATTAATAATATCAGTGAACTCACTTGAATGATAACGTTGATAAGATTCAGCTGTTTGTCAGGCTCAAAACAACAAAGAAACCAATGTGCGATGATCTTTCACACATCTAAATCGATGTGCATAACTGCCATCGATTTAAATGTACTAATTCGTTGATAACTGCATACCTATTTCTAAGGAATTCTTATGAATAAACCTCTGGACTGCGGACCCCTTGCACTCGCGCACTGGACCTCAAAGGGGTCCATGGACCCCACTTTCAGAAAACCTGGTCTAATGGGTCATTTTATTTTTGGCAGTACTATCTAAGTGTATGTCTATACATACATACAAAAATTATTTATTTTTATTTAGAATTTGCGTTGTTAACAGTTTCAATGAAAGTAAGTCTTCATGATGTTACTTCCTCCTTCAATTTAATCAAGACGGGTTTTGCCATTTAGTTAATGAAAAAGTAGCAAATGGATAGTAACTAATTTAATGTAAACATTGCAGTAATATGAACTGATGAATATATGACAGCTACAGGGCATATAGACTATACTAAGCTAAAGGAGGTCATTGTACTCATCATTATGAACAACAAAATAGAATCAACTCCCAAATGCGAAAAAATATATCAGCTGTACCATACTTTAATTTTTTAATATTTGTTACCTCGAGAACTTTCGACTGGGTGAACTGATTTTGAAGATTCTTTTTTTGTGCTGCACATGTGGTCCCATTTCTATTTGGTCCAGTTCTGTCATTTTTATGAAGTCTGTTTTTAGGGTTCCGTACCCAAAGGGTAAAACGGGACTATTACTAAGGGTCTGCTGTCTGTCTATCCGTCCGTTAGTCCGTCTGTCACCAGGCAGTGTATCTCATGAACCGTGATAGATAGTTGACATTTTCACAGATGATGTATTTCTGTTGCCGCTATAACAACAAATACTAAAAAACAATAAAATAAATATTTAAGGGGGCTCCCATACAACAAATGAGATTTTTTGTTTGTTTTTTGCTCGACATTGATAACGGCATTAACGGCAACAGTTAGACGCTTGAAATATTCACAGTATATTTAGATATATATTCAATTAAAAAAAAAAAAAAAATATTTAAGGGGGGCTCCCATACAACAAACGTGATTTTTTTGCCATTTTTATAGATAATGAGGTACGGAACCCTTCGTTCGCGAGTCCGTCTCGCACTTGGCTGGTTTTTTATATTGATAATTATTGGCAACCATACTCGTCCAAGTTTTTTTTTATCTGACCGCTGCGTTATATTTAAAAATACCGACCAAGTGCGAGTCTTCCTCGCGCACTGAGGGTTTCGTACCACCACTTGACTACTACTAAAGTACAAAAAAATAGTGCAAAAAGACATCATCCCGCTAATGCCCAGGCGGTCACCCATCCAAGTACCGACCGCGCCCGACGTTGCTTGACTTCGGTGATCGTACGAAAAACGGTGGTGAACAAATATTTGTCACCGACTCGCAATTGACTGTTATTTTTTATTTGTTGTTATACTGAGTCTGTATTTTAATAATGCCTATTTGCAATATCACGAGCATCAGAAGTCATGCCTCTTGCATGCAACCAATAAATACGGGCCACAATGACTGCTTGAGTGCCCACATGGCATTCTCGACTATATACCTACTTGTATAGTGTAAGTAGATAAGGTATATATAATAATTGAAACGTTACACGGATAGGGTAAACAAAGCAGAAAGGAGGTTAATGTAGGTAGGTACTCAACTTTACGAAAAAGAACCTTAGCTGTTTTATCTGTAAAAAAATTTAATTCGCAGCTGATACTTTTTGTGATTTCAGGGTTGGTTCATAGTAAAACTTGTTCAAAATGAGTGCAATGAGTTCCTTTATGCTTACTTAGTACACCTGTCCGTGTAACCCTGTAAAGGGTTAGATAGAGCAAGTCGGGCGAGTTTAATACTTGGATGGGTGACCGCCTGGGCGTGATGTTGTCTTTTTGCACTACTTTTTGTATTTTGTGGTGGTACGGAACCCTCAGTGCGCAAGCCTGACTCGCACTTGGCCGGCTTATTTGTAGATTCAAGAGTCGCTATGGAGGTGCCGTCCCGCGTTATTTTTCGTTTCAAACGTGCTAGTTCCAAGAGTTCCAAGATAGCGGATATCGAACTGAATGTGCTAGTTGGAGGATTGATCAAAATTAAAACAGACTGCACTGGAAGGGTACAAGGACCGAAAGCTTTGTGTACAAACAAAACTGTCATGATCATTATACAAACCAGTTTTTAATTTATCTCATAAAAACTGCATGTCCTGCCCAAATGCCTGTGTCTCATTACGATTTTAAAACTGTGTTTATTGGTCCGAAAACGGTTGCAAACTAACGGGAGCTCAATGTCTCTTCAGACTACGCTATAATAATCTAATACAATGTATCACTTTATAGCCTTGACTGGAGATTATTAACATTGATCTAGTTGCCTCAAAGAGAGATAATCTATATTCTTTTCATCATTGCAACATAGTCTTTCCCGCACTTCCCTCACCTGTCCACCTATTCCGCTTTATAGGGTTACGCGGAATATTGGAACTAAGCCGAAAGGTCCTTGAACTCACCAATATGAACAACTTTTATTGTGGAACCAAACCTGAATTAAAAAAAAAAACATGTTCCAGGAAATGTCATTCATACGCAATACGAAACGATGCATCGCGATGTAGCTAACGGATATTTTTTTGTCATAATATTGAGTGTTTCTTTGCTATACTTATATTAGGTCAGTGCGGGGATAACATTGATGCGATTATACGTTAAGCCTGTTGACCCTTAGTACAAGATTTGATTTTCGAAAACTTTTTTCGTTTTCGTATTGTTCCATACATTTTAGTAAAGCGCCTCCAGCGGAAACGCGGAGGAACTAAAATCTATAGTAATCGACAGTAGGATAGGTTGCTTCACTCAAATACGCAAAAAGTTTTTGAATAGCTTTCAGACCAGCAATGTATGAAACATAACGAAAACGAAAAAAGTTTTCGAAAACTATCAAATCTTGTACTAACTAAGGGTACAGTTATAGACTATGCGAAGTAACTTGCAATTACAAATAGCTTTAGTTTGAAAAGAATTTTAGCATAGTTTGATAGATATATGAATTACTTATTTACACCACAAAGGAACGGAAGAGCAGCGACACGACGTTTGAAGAAACTTGTAACGTTGTTTGATTGTCCATGGATCCTGCCTAGCTGTATAGCCCTAGCAACTTACAAAAGCATGCGTCATAATAAAATGCTTGTTGATGCGCGACGTCGCAAATTGCCCGAACTATACGGTCTCCAGCTGTCACGCTGAGACTACAGCCCCGAGGTAACGAATCCTTTAATTATAGCGTAGTGTGAAGAGACTTCATTGATGTGGCGTTGGCGGCGCGTGCGCTGCCGTGTTGGCAGCGGCCGCATGTTGGCATTGTTGGCAAAACGCAGCACCTACCTGGTGGAGCATGACGTACGATACGCAACCATCCTCGTTTTCTACGCTCTTTGTTGCGATAATGCTCACAATATGCAAACTAGATTTCTCTTACTGCTTTTTTTAGATAAAAAATGCATATAATAATATATGTTTCATAATATTGTAAGATTTATTTGTATGTTTTGTTTCCTTTATAAATGCGAAAGTGATTTATTGACTCTGTCTCTCGTCTGTTCGGTTCGTAAGGTACATTTTTACTGCTGAATGTCATAATTATACCTGTAGCAATCACAAACACTATCGAAATAATCTACGTTGCGTATTCAATATAAAACGTTTAATAAACACACAGGTTAAGTGCGAGTCGGACTCGTGCACCGTGGGTTCCATACTCATAAAATGCCGTGTTTTCTTCCATTCTGTTCGAAGTCTTTAGGGCGTGCTCGACTCTGGTGCATTTTATTGGTGTTTATTATTTATTTAGAGTGTATCAGTGTATAATCATGACAAATTTTACGCTTTTATGTATGTATAAGTGGCAAACTTGGCATGATTATAAGTATCGTTCGCGCAAAACTTTACGAGCCCTCTGAAGTTAGGCGCGAGGGCTCCCCGACGCCCTGTAAAGTCCCTCGGATACCTATAATATGCGTACTGCGCAGCCACTGGGCCTAACTTCAGAGGGCTCATAAAGTTTTGCGCGAATGATACCTAGTACACACTCTAAAGTAAAACAATAAAATATAATGGCCAAGTGCGAGTCGGTAACAAATTTATTTATACCACCAAATTAACAATGTCGGGCACGGTCGGTACTTGGATGGGTGACCCCCTGGGCGTGATTTTGTCTTATTAACCATCTTTAAAAAAGGGAGATTCCACAAGTTGATACAGCCTGGTGACAGACGGACGGATAGCGGAGTCTTAGTAATAGGGTCCCGTTTTTTACCCTTTGGGTACGGAACCCTAAAAAAGACATTTAACTGCCTGTACCTATCACACATGGCTTGCTAACTATATAATAATATATGTATTCTGTGACTATACACGTATTTTATAGTTAGCAAGTATACTTTTCCTGATCACTGTTTGTTTGAACCAGTCGAGTATTTAGAACAGTACCTATTTTACGAAATGGGATTTACAGAGACTACCGCTTCATCATATACTAAGGGCCGATTTCACCATCAAAGTGAACGCGATCAACGCAAAACTAAACTGGTATAAAGTGGCTTATTGAGTTCAAAACGTCAATTTGGGTTTCACCAACATAAACTTAACTGCGATCAGTTTATGTTGGTGAAACCCAAATTGACGTTTTGAACTCAATAAGCCACTTTATACCAGTTTAGTTTTGCGTTGATCGCGTTCACTTTGATGGTGAAATCGGCCCTTAAGAGGATACAGTTCTAATAAATACCTAATACAGATCATTCAACATTAGTCTCCCAAACCAAACTGATTAGGCCTGAAGAAATATCGCGAAATAAAATCTCACGTCAACTTTTCATCATGTCAAACGTCTATTTCTGGATGTCTGTCTGTGGTATCGTAGCTCCCAAACCGATTTTGATTTAGTTTTTTTTTCTGTTTAAAGCTGAGAACACTCGATCAAGTCACCTGATTCAATCAATCAATATATTCTCACTTTTTTTATTGAAAACACTCGATTAAGTCACCTGTGGTGGGCTACCATAATCTACAAAAACATTTTTATCCATTACCTTACTATTCTTAATACTAATACTTACTTACTACTTACGTATCAATGATCTCTTTGGAGTTTATGTACGGATTTTCATACCACTGGATTTGGTGAAGAAAAACACCGTGAGGACAACACCTGCATATACGTACGGAGATGAAATTAAATGGCGTAGGTGTGTCAATCCACCAACTTGCAACTGGGCCATCCCGCGTGGAGGATATGGCCCAATCGCCCTTCCGGGGGTAGGCCTGAATCCAGCAGTTGATTTAAAATGCTGATTATGCTGCTACTGAATGTTATCAGCTTTGGAGCCAGAGTCATACTGCCATGCTCAATCTAAAAAGCAGTTAATGACATTATGTCCAATGTAAGTTGACTGCTTTAGCTAACATGGTGTGTAAACTAGACAGAGGTCAACTTACATTGGACTTTATGTTAGTTAACTGATCTCTAGCTTGAGCAAGGCAGCATAGCTAGTTGTAGTTGGTAAGATTAATCACAGGTCAAGTAATAAAAAAATACCGGCAAATTACCCTTTTAAACTACACAGCTGTTGAGTATCGACTCATCTAGAAGTGTCGGCGTTCATCCCGATATGACACATTGATGCTGGAATCACATACGAGATGTTGCCTTGTTACTTTATTACCTACCATTTAACGACTCTGTGTCTGAGGCCGCTTTATAGAGATTAGTACATTATTTCACTAATGCTCGTAAACATAACGTTATTTAACTACTCTGTAAAAGATAGGTTACCAACCTAAAGGTACAATTTTCAAACAGCGTCGGTCAGCCCTAGCCTTTGATCATGGTTCAGCAATATTCATTCATCACTCACGTTTCATTTCTGTAAACTGTCGTACAGGGGCCTTACCCCCTAGCTTCACTTTTGCGAGCCATCTTTTAGTAGGTACCTATCAGGTACCTAAAATTAACCAACTTATTTAAGCTGCATCGTTTAAAAGCGTCTAACTTGAATGAACGATAATCACAATCACACGCATAGTAAAACGGATTTTAGTTCATTCAAGTTAGACGCTTTTAAACGATGCAGCTTAAAAGAGTTGGTTAATTTTAGGTACCTATCAGGTACCTACTAAAAGTTGGTTCGCAAAAGTTAAGCTAGGGGTAAGGCCCCAGGAATCGATATTTTTTTCGGAATATAACTATCAATACAAAAAACCGACTTCACAAAAATGTCAGAACTGGACAGAATTGTAATGGATCCACACGGTAAGCACCAGCTTTCAAATAAAAAAATAATCATCAAATCGGTTCACCCAGTCGAAAGTTCTGAGGTAACAAACATTTTAAAAAACCGTTTTGGAAGTCGGTAAAAAATCTAGCCCATGTGATGCCCAAAGCCCAAGATGTGAACTATTTCCACATCAAAATCCCTCAACCCCAAGACCGGCACTGTTTTCAAATGACTTTCTTTGATACCTTGTTGGGCGCCATAAACTTACTGCTAACTCGTTAGGGCTGCTATTTGCTAGATTAAGTTGATCGTATCTCCTTAATTACCGACTTTAGAGTTATTTGAATCCCATAACACCTACATCCTCGATCTAAAAAACATAATTATATTCAGAGCCCATGCTCCCTTTGTTGGTAGCAATGTATTCTTCAATAAATAGTCACATTAAATACACTGTTTGAGAAAAAAATACTATACATACTGCAATTCAAAATAGTGTTTGAAAAGCTTCAACAATAGTATACATTTCATTATATCCTCGAGGCGAGGCCCCTTATTGATTACATTACACAAAGGGAAATACAGTTTCACCCTCGTCTAGCCGTCATACACCTGAATTTTCAATGCAAATCAATGCCCCCGCCTTGTTTACGGCTCGGACGTAATGTGGGATATTCGTTATTGCTTTCATCTGCCTCAAAAATATTTACGTAAACTAAAAAAATATGCTTACTTTAAGGGACATACATACTTACCTATATAATGTAAGTGTATATAATGTGTCTATTGCACTTGATGTCATATAGTACTGAGACGTGGTCCCTTTTGGAAAAACTCTGGAGTTATACAGCGGGTAATAGGAGAGCTATGCTCGGAGTTTCTTTGTGCGATAGAATCCGGAACATGGATATTCGCCAAAGAACCAGAGTCACTGACATAAATCTTTTAAAGTTTGCAGGTTGAAGTGGCAATGGGCAGGCCACATCGCTCGACGAACCGATAACCGATGGGGAAGAAAGATTCTTGGTGGAGACCTCGAACCGGAAGAAGCAGCGTAGGCAGGCCTGCCACTAGATGGACCGACGGCATCGTGAGAGTCGTGGGCATCCAGTGGATGCGAATGGCAGGTTGTCGTTCAGTGTGTGTTCAGGAGGAGGCCTATGTTCAGCTGTGGAGGTCTTCTAGCTGTTGATGATAATGATGACATACCTAGCTATATTCTAGTTTTAAGAATAGGTAAGTAACTACATGATCACAGATCAGAAATAAACGTGTGTTATCAACGTGTTATGGTACGAATAGAGTTAGTAATGAAGTGACACAGGTAAGCGTTTGACTCACGTTTCCAGGTAGGTACTTAGCAATACAATGAGTCCGTTCGAATGGATGCTTTTGGTAGCAGCCTGTCAACGTCTCCGAACCTTTGGAGCGCTTTCCGACGGTATGGAGACCCTAATATGCATTACAATAAAGTGCACTTGAGCTCACAACTTGTTTATTCATTCACATGTACCTAATCAAGTCACATTGTGCCCTCGCATTCGTTATGTGGTCAGCATTCTCTTGTCTGTCCCAAGTTTAAGCGTATAGTGTACTGTTATGTTTCGTGAGTCTGGAAAGTACTGAAGAGTACCCAACCCATATGTAGAGCAAAATTGCATTCGAACTGGACGAGGGCTGTTAAGTGTAATATCTACTGCTATTGAAATAAGGAACATATCCTTAAAGAGTGAACCATAGGATAGGATAGGAGGAGATACCTACTATAATTTCCAGATATAGAGACATTAATCTATGTTTGTTGCAATTTGTTGATGGAATGAGGAATCCCATATTCTCTGGCAACAGGTATCAAATAAATCTTATTGCGAACCATAATTCAGCCTGACTCTAAACAGCAGATTGAAATGCTCTCCATGAGTAGGTATGCAAGGTCTCGCTTGGAATAGAAGCGAGTAGCAGTCTCCCGCGCATCTCGCGCTCGCGGCTGCCTGTGGGGCGTCTATAAATACCCTATTAAAATACGTTACACGTCCGCTCCATACAATATTATTACTTATCACCACCGTGTTGAGTAAGTAATACAACATTTTTTGAGCAGTAAAACAATAAATCAACTCAACATTTCAAATGCAACGGTTCTCTTTGTGTTACTTCCAACAGCCCTTATGGCGACATACTCAGCCCTCGTATTTGCAAGTTTTGTAACAGAATGCATAGTTAACTACGGCACAGTTGGCGAGCTCGATATAATGGTTCTGTTGTTTACACAGTTCGTAACTGCGACATGAATGGCTGGGCGCTCTCCTCCGTTCTCATGATTCGAACGCTCTCATGGAAACAATCAATGCGGGCGTGGTGGCGGCGTTATTAAATTCAATGCGTCAAATAACTGCATTCGTGTCGCACAGGAGGCATTTATCTAATCGACTTCCTGAATGGTATCATTAAGCCATAATCAGAATGGTACTTACCAGGCTAGGTAACTAAGACTACAATATCTATACAAAGACGTGGTCAAACAAAGGACCACGTCAGAAGTTACGTGACTTCCAAGTGCACGCACTGCGTTGTGCAACGCGTGTAGGCAGAAGCTGCCTTGAGTGAACTCCTAACATGGCTGGGCTCGGCTCCATCGCGCCATTGCCAGACTCTAAGGCGCATCTTGCGTCAATGCTGGATTATCTTGGCATCATTTGGTCAATAGAAAATACAATTGTAATGCAATCGGTACAATGTTTCCTGTTGCATTTATAAGCAGGCGAAGTCTGCTTGATTAAGCTTTATCTGTGTCATCAGGTTGGTAACTACTTCCCAGAGCGGTTGCGCGATCCTCGGTGAGTTGCGCAAGCGCACCTTGACTTGCATTACTTGCATTAAAGTACACAGCTATGCACTCATTATGGCATACTTGTCAATAGTCATGTCATGCTACGCCATAATCCGTTGACACGATGATACGTCCTCCACCTACTAATTACTAAATCGATTAAGTCTCAGCTTGACGACACCGACGTTGATTTATAACTATAAATAAATGTAGGTTAGTAATTATTTACAACGTAATTAGGTACCCAGTTATTACCAAATTATCATCTTAGCTAAGTAGGTTAGACAATCTGAATCTGCACATTATGATGTTGAGTAGTCATTAGGTTCGTTTATGGTATAAAACATATAAACGTGCGTGTGTCAGTGTACGGATTACACAAAACTTGACAAATAGATGTATATTTCAGTTCAGTCATCACTCGTGGGGGTTCCGTCCATCATTGACATTAGATTACGCAGAGATGACTAATTTCGCAAGCGACAAAAGCGTTTGCGCTGCAATGAAAGGGCATCTGTTGCGTCGCCGCACGGGCCCTGTGTTCGGTTACTCCGGTTCCACGACAAGGGACGGCTGGATGAATGGTTGTTTATAACTGATGAGCCTGGGATGTGCAACACGTGCTTCCGAGCTCCGAGCACCGATCCCGTCGCGCCGCTCGTCACGTAACAGAATGAGAGACCGCCCGAGACCGCTATTGTCCGGGCCCCTTCGCCTTCGAAATGTAGCCACGTGGTGAACAGGTTTCAATTATTATCAACTTCCTTTTACTGCACCCTTTGGACAAGTACTCGTCTTCGTCTTACTTCCTTTATAATAAGATATAAAAAATTAATGTAACCGAGCAAGCGTCCTATATATTTTTATAGGGCCGCAGAAATGAAAAATATGTATCTACTCAATAAAAGTATATGTACTTCGTAAGTAGGTATCTACTTATGGTATGTGATGTGCGGTAGGTACTTGCAAGTATTTCTACCTACTTGTCACTTACTTGGTACCTACTTAACGTAAGTATTATGATTTGTGCCCATTGTTTAAAATAATTGTGTCAGATGTTATGTTAAATCAATGCTGACTTCTCCTTGTTGAAAATTCCATAATTACGTTTTCCTAGTCTCAACACTCCTGTTTCCTTCTAGTCCTTCAACTAAGGGTACAAGATGTTGACAGTGGATTGTTAAGTTATGATGTAAAATGATGTTCTAAATCAGCAACAACATTAATTGGATCGCTGGTCAATTGGACACAATGTAGCACGCGGCATGCCACAATAGCATTTGGTTATAGGCACCGCTTCCGGCCGGGAAGGTCGGCGGACCCCGCCTCGCCCGATTATTGTCTAACTTCGATAAGAAATACTCCTCGACCGTTGTCTTTTGAATAAAACATCCTAATTTTAAAGCAGCCATTGAACTAGGAAGGCAAGGTCATAAGGGCTGTAGTTCCTTTATTTAATGGCAGTTTAGTTTAAACATGATACATGAGTATACAATATAGGGCTATACTAGTAATTTTTACTTTTAGTGTAGAAAAAATGACTGGTTTAATAAGTATACCTACCAGTACCTGTACAGGGTGGGTTAGGCAAAAAGGGTGTACTAAGCTAAAAGGGGTCCATACTACCCATAATTACGAACAACTTTTTCTATAGGACCAACCTTAAAATCGTTAAAAAAATAACAGCTATTCCATACTCGTGGAGTGTGAATGACCGTTTTTTATGGAACAGATGATATTTTTTTGTGATTCCAGGGTTGGTCCCATCGTAAAAGTTGTTCATAATGATGGGTACTATGGACCCCTTTTGACTTAATACACCCTTTCCGTGTAACCCAGTAGGTATATCTACATCGTTCACAAAAGTGTTGAGCATATAAAATTTATGGTAATTTTCAACCTGACTTATTGCCTCTGTTAGATACCTACGCATACCATGTACTTGATAGGTAGTAATAGGTACGAGGCAAACTTGTCGCGTCATCGCGAAGATCGACTTGACTCCATCATTCGCTTGATTGAATACGTAATGAGAATGAGTCAGTAGGTAGCTCTATTTCGCAGTCTCCGGGCCAGCCTTAGCAGATCTAAATGGTGTAAAATTTCTTTTGTTTGCGTAACATTTAATAATTATATTCCATTACTTAACTCTACTATTGCTCTACCTACGGTCCGCTGTTTAGGAACCGTAAAAAGTCAATCAATATTGTTCAATGAGTCGATATGCTTTCAGATATTAG
The DNA here is from genome assembly GCA_949125355.1 of Agriopis leucophaearia. Classification (NCBI taxonomy): domain Eukaryota; kingdom Metazoa; phylum Arthropoda; class Insecta; order Lepidoptera; family Geometridae; genus Agriopis; species Agriopis leucophaearia. The sequence goes on from OX421262.1 coordinate 9,352,500, forward strand.
CTGCCTCTTGCCAAACTGGTGGGTTACCATATTCTCAAAAACATTAGACTAGGAAAACGTATTTAATCTTCTAATAACCTTATATTAAATTTTGTCTGGCTCTCTCGGCTAATGAGAGAGCAAGAAAAAAGTAAATGTAAGGTTACTTATAAGAATGTTTTTGAGTTTCCACACTTTATTACACCAAAACGGTCAAAGTTAGTTTTTTAGGGTTCCGTTTCCAAACAGTGTAAACGGGACCTACTATGTCTCTCCTACTTTTTAACGGCTGTATCTTTTGAACCGTAATAGATAGCCAGAAGAAATTTTCACAGAGTAGGTAAGTGTGTAATGTTACAGCTGATTAGCTAATTAGGAAATAATGATAAAGTCAATAAACAGGCTGGTGGTGATACGGAACCCCCAGTACACGAGCCCGACTCGCACTTGGGCGATTTTATATTGAGAACGTACGTCAAAAAAAAAACAAGTATGGAGCCATTTTGCGAGAGTTAACAATATTAACATAGATTACTAACACTTTTCGGTGCATTTACTTTCATTCTAGTATCCATAAATAATTGCAACGGGATGTATCTATAATAAACGACAATCGTAGCCAAACGGCCTTTAGGTGGCCAAACGTGTATCTATTAAATCTGTGTATTTGTGTGTATCTTTATTGTATTAAAAAAATCGTTGAAGTTTCAACGATGAGTAATTTCAATTGACATTAAGTACCTAGTACAGTATCAGGAGGTACAAGGTACATTTGCACTTAAAACCACAACTACTGGCATAATATTTCTTATAACACGAACAATTTTTTATCGGCCAGCTAAGTAGGTAGGTACAAAGTGTAACAAACGCACTCATCAGAAGTGAAACCACATCGAATCGTACATCACGAATGGACGTTTTATACGTGTTTGCTGTTGTTGTACTTAGCGTGCGTGCTGTACCTACTAGCATGCAATGCAGATACGATATTACTACCAAATTACTCATAGCGAATAAAATATCTATTGCACATTGAAAAAGTGAAACTCGATCTACCGTCTGGCGACTCAGAGAGATCAGAGAGCACTTGACAGTAATCTGTGCGAATGAGGGCTATGGCAGGTGTTCTACCTTCACTTATAGAATGCCTCTAGCGCTGGTTAACCGGACAATGTAAACTATTTATAATTCAGCAATAAAATGAATTAAGGCTAACATAATACCGGTAGACACGTCATAAAACAGTTTACTATTCCGACGCGCGCCAGAACGAAATTAATCTTCAGTTATGTACTCGTATGTTAAACTATTGTTATATCGATACGATTGCGTTGAGTCATACGTAATTAATTTTAGTTATGCTATAGAGCTTATTAGAATTTTAACCGTTCATTCCGATGACGCCACGAACACTCGTAACAAATAGAGATAAAATAATTTAGCTTCAAATTACCCCACTTTTTAAGATTCTGTCTCATCGATATTCCGAGACGGAGTCTTCATAATAACTTTCCTGTTTTGTTTCCAAAGTAACGAAGGGAAAGGAACTTGCAGAAATTGCTAAGCTCATTCATAAAACATGCACCCGGACGCACGTGGCGGCTTAGGGACGAGTTTATGGGGTGGCATTATCAGCCCCTTAAAAAGTTTCGCTTCGGATTTCATCGGCCTTCGCATCTATTGTACCTACTCGTTAATGCCAAACGTTAATTGCTTTGTTATTAGCAAAAAAAGAGCCAAATGTTTGTCTCAACATCCTGCTGACGGCGCTTGGTGCTTTGCCAATTTCCTCTCTCAGTCACCGCAAAGTTCAATGTCGACGCACGGGTACGAGCGAATCTTTGTTTCCAACGATGAACACTTTTAGAACAATCATAGAGAATTGTATGGTTTACTCTGAAGACAGTCAGCTTGGTGGATAACCAGTGTTTTCTAGTAGTTGGCAGGCTGTAACAAAGGTCACTGGGAAGTGGCACAACTGTTTTTACTGTTATGTATCTGCCGTCGAATCGAGCGAAAGGTATCATCATAGTGCTGCGTTTCCCGGTGAAATCGGTTATATTCTCACACGCTGTTGGCAAAAAATCGTTGTGGTTGGTAGGAACAAGTGGTTAATTGTATTGAAATATGTGAAGCGCGTCTCAGCCGGCATAGTGGAATGTTGTATGTAGTTAAGCGCAGGAACTGCGCAGCCGATGGCACACCGCCAACCGCCAACGAAACAGTCTCTAAGGAAACAATGGGATTAATGACAACGAATCCGTCTCGAGCTCCTGAATCCTCGGACTGCTGTTAGATATTACTACGACAGTATTATGACAGCACCTTCAGTTTTATCTCTCATCTGAGATACATCCAGCATCCAGAGCTACCTACATCCTCCTGAGATCATTAAAACAAGGGAGATATGGTGGTGGCGTAGCGGGTGCGAACGCTTCATCCACACTAAATGAGTCTGGATGTATTAACTCTCCCTGCAGACGATCTTGCCACCTTTTTTTCCATCTGGACTATTAGCTCAGCTAGTTAGCTCATTAGTGTCGCTGCATGTTTCTTTTTGTCTAAAAATTTAATATGTGAGTCGGTATAGTGATTTAAAAAAAATGTTGACATTTGAACACTAAGGCATATCTCCCTTGTTTGTCTTAATCCTCTAAAAAGTTAGCAAAAACGTTCAAGACTACAAATATAATTATGAGCTTCCGTTGATTACTTGACCATATTATCAACATGGCAGATACAGCTGACCTACGCTTTTTAGGATAATGGCAAGTTGTAAATGCCCTCAAAGACAGGTAGGTGAGGTCTAAGGTACCTAGCTAGAAAGTGAACGTGGGACCGTTTGGAGGCTGGCACGCAGCACTGCAGTCGCGTCAGCTGCTGACGTCATACTCTTCACCTTTGCTGTTGTTCCTATTTTGGCGACAATGACCTTCTTGGATGCAATTTAAGTGACGTCACGCAGTTAATCACGTATCTAGTAATTGCTTACATATTCGTTATAAAGCGAAGAATCAGGTATTACTTAAATAGAATCTTATCAGATAACTATTCATATTCATTTTATTTTTGCGTTCCACAATGTTTCTTAGGTGGGAGAGAAGTATAGGTATTAGTTACATTTGTGGATCACGTCGGGTAAAGCTAAATGATATGGAAGAGAGAATGAGAGCAATAAATACCTAATAAATATTTTTATGTGTAAAGTATTAGCCAATGGAATAATAAGATTTATTTATCAGGAAATGTTTTAGGAATTTATAGAAGTGTCTGTCTCTTGTTTCATTTTTAATTGGGTTCGGTAAGTAATTTATTATATACTTACTTATTTTGATGCCCGTCATGAATGGGACTGGTTTAGTGGATAGTGAGGTGTGAAACTGGTAAAATCAATATATTTTTACAAGCTTATATTCAACTTGCCCTGTTAGGCAGTACCTAATCTGATTTTTAGACCAGTTATCCTCAACTCTTTGAGCTAATTGGCATACTTATGTAAGTTGGGTGCCAATGCATTGTTATGGTAACATCGACTGGTCTGATGATGGAGACAGAAGGTGGCTATAGGAACTCCTAAACGAAACGACGTAACCCCGTCGAGTTTGGGATTGTTGGATTTGTCTTCCAAGCACTTTGGTCCTAGATGATAAATTCAATATGGCGGACGCCCCAAGATGGCGGACAAAATGTTCTTATTTACATTGTTTTTATAAAGTATTTATTCAATAAAAAAAATTACGTACCTTAGAGTTGTACGCTTATTTAATCATAGCTCTACCCGTTCCAATGTTATAGACAATCCGAAAATTTGTCGACCGGCAAGATTTGAGCCTGCGCTATCGTCGGGTATACGCTGATCTAGGTAAGAACATCCGTAAAAAAAAAAAAAACTTTCGAGTAATTTTTATATTTAAAGTGTGGAACAACAGTTCCACAATTTAGGGTTTACTTATTAAATGTAATAAAATTAATAATTCAAACAATAGACGACCGACAAGATTCGAACTTGCGTCATCGGGTTTACGCCCCAAGTGTTTATATATTTTCTTTTTGAATTGCCTAATAACATTTAAATAGTTTTAATTAGTTGAGTCGAAAGTTTATCTATCTAGATGTCAATGCTCAGATATCATATACTTACATCATCATTCATTAAAAATAATTATACACAAGATAAAATTGTTTACGCTTTAGCTTCTAAAGTCTCGCTTTCCAATTGCTTCTAAATAAATAAAATAAATAAATCTGGGACATTATTGCACACATGGTCATCTGACCCCAAACTAACCAAAGCTTGTAATATGGCTGCCAGAGACTTATATACATACATATATATTTTTAAATACATACTTAAATAGATATTAACACCCAGACATAGAACAAACACAAATGTTCATCACACTAATGTTTGCCCTAGATGGGAATCGAACCCACGCCCCCAAGCACAGAAAGTAGGTTCACTACCAACTGAGCCACCGGGGCAGTCTATTCTATTAAGACACACTCTATAACTTTAAACTGCTTGGCATTGACTACAAATTCACAGCTACTGGAAACGCTCGTTGCGCAATTCAGCGCTAATAAACGGAAGAAGAGCAATTTGGACGATAATTATAATCAATTTGTAAGCGGGCCGTGGCGAGCATTCGCGCTGCGACCGCGATCGGGAATTAGTACCATGAACTGTGTGCAAACATAAGAATTAGAGCACTATGCCGCCGAACGGTGCAAACTGCAAATAGCCCAATAAAAAACTGAGCTACTCATATTAGAGCGAAAATCCCGGTTAAACTGGAGAATTTCTATAGCTTTGGCAATTAGTTTGTGGTGAACACGCCTGAGATCTAATTAATATCTTCGGAGTGATCTTCTTTGTAAAAAATATTAAGTTATTTTCAGTTGAGTCATGTTGCATGCTCCATCTACACTGAATGGTTGAATGTCATGGTTAATAAGAAAATGTTATAGTCGGACGCAATACGTGTCGCGTGTGCAGGCAGGTTGGAGAGTACGTAACTAGGTAAGGTGGGCTGTATTTCTTTATCCACAATCAGTTTACGTAAGCAAAGGTCCGCTTATCATCAACCCGGCGACGTGACGCCACGTAGAAAGCGATTTCAAGAACATTTTACGCAACAATCACTTCGACAATTCGGTTACATTTCATTAAAATCAATATCGTGAATTCGAGTGAAACCCACCACATTTTAACTCGATAATTGCTCGATTTTATGTGCAGCAAGTCCAACTAAATTCGTTAAAGCTCCAATGGGGATTGCCTTGTGCAAAAGCAACGGCAATATTAGCAATATTTGCCATGCAAAATGAGTTCTTGGTTTTAAATTTGGTAGAGAAACATTAAGTATACCTAATTAATTGCTGAATAATGCATGCAATACAATAAAATTGATGGAATAAAAAGAAAGAAAGACATACGTACATAATAATATTGAAACGAATAACAAACTAACATAACTTAGAAGAAAGAATTTGACAATATGAAATAATACAATGAATAACATAATAATTAATAGTGGGTATAGTTGAATAAAGGCTCTTTTTACTTTTACTTTATTGCACCGAAGCAATAATTCTATAAATGATTTTATTATTTACCTTTTTTAACGAGTAAGAATATTAATAATTTACTGCCATATTTTTTTGGGATTCTTAATCATCACGCGTGATTATTATTTATCCAAGATACTACCAACCACTACACACTACACACCATCACCACCACAAACCACGTATACACAATTATCATTTATTTACACCATGTCGAACTGATGCGATGATACTTCATCAGACATTTGTTCAATCATTATTATTATTGGATCAGTCCCATCCAATAATAATGATTGTCAGAATCTCTGATGAACTGATGATGATAATACCACTTCATCAAAGATTCTTGCCTTCCATTTCCTTTACGATTCAACTGCGCATTGCAATATTTACAAACAAAGATTGCTGGAGATTTCCTGCAAAAATCACAAGGTTTATGATCTCATCCGTAGTAAGCTATCTTCGGATTATTGCTGCACGATTGCAACACAGTGGATTCGCGTCATAACATTTGCTACATAAAGTCGAGATAGAGACGACTCATCGCTGGTAGAACCCGTGTGTATTCCGGTTTGTGCCACTGATCCGTCCTAATGCGATGCTAGCGTACGTAATTGCTACTCCGAGAGATAGGTCCTTACTAGGACAGGATGTTGCTTGTTCACATTTACTTCGCTGTAGTGATGGATAAAATTAGCATTCGCAGACGCACTTCATGCATTAAGGCAAACAAAGCATTTGACACAATTCGAATCCCTGCGAATGCTATACTCTCACGTTTTCACCTACGCATGCTGCGATAACAAAACGGACCAATCAAATTATTTTTTGTATTTAATTTAATTTTTCTGCAGTCTTCTTAACCATATAAGTATGTATCTATGCTATATTTTTAAGTCGTGTCGTCTAGTGCTGAAAAGTTAACAAAAAAACATAGGGACGGACTTACATTCATCATCATCAGCCATAAGACGTCCACTGCTGAACATGAGCCTCCCCCTTTTCTTCAATGTCATTGTCACGGACTTACATTACAATAGTTTCATTTTCATTCTTTGTGTAATGAACTTACAATCTGTGGCTACGATAATAATTAAAATTTTAGACTTTTGTATATCATGCGTCTATTTGAAACATGCTATAACGGAAAACTAAAAAAGTATTGCATATGTTTTTTTTACCAATAATTGCCATCACTACTTCGGTGCGTGCCAGCTGCAGTCAATGATTATCTCATGAAGGCTATCCTGTTTTTTTTGTTTTTTTCAAAAAGATCCCAGTAAAGCAAAATAGATGCTGTTTTGCTTATTATGGTCAACGAAGAGTTGTACTAGACCTAGTCACCCAATGAGGCGATAACGGTATTTTAGATAGTGGATGACTGGATTTAACTTAAGATTTTATGGTCTAGATCACTTTCCTAACTGCGAATATTGTAATATTAACTATAGGATTTAGGATTAGATTGTGTTGGTACGATGTCAAAATTACTGCTACATTTTATTGTCTCTACAACCTCTCAGTAATATCATTGCTATAAATTCTCTAGTAATTTTATTTCCTATAAGTAGTTTCTACAATCATCTGGATGCACTCCTTATATTACAAGTAGGCCCGACAGGAGCGCGTGCGCAGGTTCTCAGCTTTCTGTTGTATCATGTATGACTTGTATGTGTGTGACTCACAAGCGCTGATTGGATCATCCGGCTCTCTCTGTAGACGTCTCAACTTTTAAAGTAAGCTCCTGTTTTTTTGTAGCCGCTGTTGATTTCTTTGTTAATGTTGTTGTTAACTTTGTTCATGTTCATCTTAAGCTATCTGCGAAAAAAAAAAACTGTCGCTGTAAAATTATTTCAACTGTGTTTGCGAATGGAGCCAGTCAAGCTGACTTTAAAACGACGCAAATTATCTCAAAACGTGTCAGCCGTAACATTGACATTGTAAATCTTGCCCGTGACATGGATGTTTGTGCGAGACTTAATTTTCAGCTTATTTATGTTTTCAATTTACGAATCTGCAATTCTAAACAGTAAGTACTCAGCTCGAGTGCATTACTCGTGCATTACGACATTGAGCTCCTTAGCTGCGGCGCGGGCGCGGGAGGCCTGACCGCCTCACTTGGTTCTTTTAATGCTTTTTGCTCTTCGCATCTCTGCTAAGTGCAATGCAAATGGCTCTTGTCTCGTTTACAAAGATGTTTTTATACACTCGACTGGCTATTTATTGAAAGTCCGCGCTACCATTACGTGGTTCTTAGAAAACTTGCATTGGAACAATACGGGTTAGCGAGAACAATATACCTAAATGAGAATATCTGGGTATCAGTTCACTAAGGTTATTTTTAACGGCTTTATCCAAGAAGTCTCCTACTTTTTACAGCGGGGACCTATTGGGGACATGTATGGATATGTAGGTACGCTAATAGTACCTATACCTATGGGTACTTAGATAATTATATAATAAATATCTGGGACATTATTGCCATTATTGCACACATGGTCATCTGACCCCAAACTAAGCAAAGCTTGTAATATGGCAGCCAGCGACTGATATACATACATATATATTTTTAAATACATACTTAAATAGATATTACCACCCAGACATAGAACAAACAAAAATGTTCATCACACAAATGTTTGTCCTAGATGGGAATCGAACCCACGCCACCAAGCCCAGAAAGTAGGTTCACTACCAACTGAGCCACCGGGCCAGTCAATCAATTGCTGGCGTACTCATATCATTAGTGGTGTAGGTACTTAAATAATTGGTGGCGTACTAATATCACTGGTGGGGTAATTAGATCATTGCTGGTGTACTCATATCATTAGTGGTATAGGTACTTAAATAATTGGTGGCGTACTAATATCATTGGTAATATACTATTATCACTGGTGGGGTACTCAAATAATTACTGGCGTAGTTACTCATGGGTGGTGCATCACTTTTGACACTTTTGTAGAGTGTCTCTCTCGTGTCTAGGTGTGAGTGCACTAAGGAAGATAACTATCTGTTTTAAACTATCACGGTTGTTCACTAAAGTTAAATAATTATTTACGGGATATTTACCGTGGTAAGGTTGTGGAAGGAGCTCCCGATATTTCGGCGCAGTTACATGCACCATGTTCACGGGAAGACTCGCTCGGGACGGGGAGCTCCTTCCACAACCTTACCACGGTAAATATCCCGTAAATAATCATTTAACTTTAGATAACTATCTGTTCTATAAATGATATAATCAACTAACAAATTGCAGAATAGTCATAAAATTGAGGTAACACGGGTACACGCAGCTGTAATATCATTATCAAATAGCTCATTAGAACATTTTATGCCGAGGTAAAGGAATATAAAATGAGCAATAAAGCGGAGGTTGTTGTGGCTTTCCTGATATTAATCAGAAAGTATTGCGTAGGAAGGTTTTCGCCGATCAGCCTACGTGTTTGGATCAGTGAGGTGACCTGCATGCACCCTCTGTTAGTCCAAAAGCCATTGCCGGATTTTACAACGAGCCGATGTTTTATTGACTGATAAATTTTGCATGTTACCTTATAGCTGTTAATTTATGCAAATTACGTAGTTTTACGGTCTATCATATTAGAAGTTAATTTGTTTATGGCTGATGTCCGATCAAAACAAAAGATAAAAAAATCCTTGTTCGAATTGCCTATCTATCCAATATAAAATTTGCTTTTAAACTGACGTTCTTCAGTTTTTAATTGTTACAGCGTACACCTTGAACAAATTCATGGGCAAAGATATATGTATATAACTATAAACAACAAAGTACTTTTAAAAATCAATGAATCTAAGAGGCACTGCAACAGTTAAAAGGTTAGCGGGCCGTTTACCATCGGCCGAGCTACTTGCTTGTCTCGTATTTTTTTCTTGTTTATCAGCATAATTATTACAGATACTTTCCTGCCGTTTTGATGTCGTACCCTTACTTACTTTCTTAATGCCATTGCCATTGGTGGCAAACAAGCTATATCTGAGAGTAGTTCACTTACTATCAGGCCGTTGTCTGTGTCCTATGGATACCAGTAATACCACGGCCACCACCAGATACGTGACAGAATCTATTAAGCAACAACCCTTTTGAAGATGTTGTTTGTTAGTCGTTACTCAACTAGCCAGTGACCCCAGGACTATAGTCAAACCTGTTCTTGCAGAGGCCGGTTGGGACGACGAAGCCCTGGCGAGGGGACTCTTGATAATAAAACAATAACAATCAAAATTTAACTAAAAATAGGCCTCCGTACTGCCTAGCCGAGTAGTCGACTGTCAACAACACATGAAGGGATTGACTGAGGGACAAGATAAACACCGTATTCTACTAAGGGCATCAAATCAAGTGATCGATGAGTAAGACTGGACACTGGACTAATGGTATTTTAGTAATTTTTAAACTTTCGCGATTCGAACACATGTTTTCATATTTATCGGGACTTATCGCGCACTATTAAATATAGGTAAAAAAAAAAGGTAATGGTATTTTATTAACTTTTTAACCTTTTTAATGGTTCTAAGTTCCACTGTTTAAAAAAAATGTATATTCAGTGATTTCTCCGCCAAAAGTTGACCGATTTCAAAAAAAAAACTTGTGTTCGGTAGGCTACTTCTAATTTGGTCCCATTGTCACCAAGTCAGGATCTCATGATGGGATCCCAGGGAAGTCGAGGGCAACCCTCAAATTTATAGACACTTATTACGTTTTTCATATATTTTTGAAGACGGTTTTTAATGTGATCCACTTGTTTTTAGATATGTAGCGCATTCTGACACATTTGGTATAACTGGGAAGATCTGGGTAGTTCAAAATTCTTGAAAATAATACAGACATTCAAACATACTAGCTTACTAGTAATATATACTTACCTCAGATCAGACAAGCTAGTTTAACAGGAACCATGTTAAGGTGGCGTGGCGGATACGAACGCATCTGGCCTGAATCAGGCTTGATACCTTTAATAAAACTCACCCAGCAGACGACTTTAACGCCCTTTTTGAATGTAGACTATAAGTTAATTGGTGTCGCTATAAGTTTCTTAGAGTGCGTGAAATATTAGTAAGTGAGCCGTACTGTTTACAGTTTTTCAGTAAAGTGGTTTAGCGGTATACTTAGTGGTTTTTTAAATGAAAAATTGAGACTTTTTAACACCTCTCCCTTATTTGACTGATCTGAGATACTTACGATGGTTAAAGTCATAGTGCGGGAGTGACATAGGGTACAAGAACTCAAGATGGCATTCGCGAAAAAAAAATTGTAACTAATATTTGCTAAATTTAATATTAGGTACCATCATTATGTAGAGCTCACTCAGTACAGTAAATTACAAAAATATATAACACTACTATGAAATATTCAGAAGTGTACAAGATAAAGTCATATGGAAACTCTGACTCAACGACACTCTGTATCAACTACGAGTATAATAGATAGATGTATAATAGATAAGTACACAGACCTAAAAAAGAATTTGCTTTATACATTTATGGATAAGTACGAAGCGCGGCGCTGTTACTTTTCAGTTACTATTTATGTTATGCAGTCGGGTAATATTTTTTTATAATTTAATTTACTTATTGTATGGAAATTAAACTCTAATATCTATTTAATATGTTATATTTAAGCAATACTGTGTACTATGTGTTTTAGAATAATTTTACATATATATATACGAAGTGAAAAATAAAATGTGGTTTGATTTATTTTCAGACTCTCTCACTCTCTTTTCGTCGAACACTTGTCTTGTTTTATTACTTTCATTCTTCCTAAAAATGTTTATTAGATTCTCTTACAATAAGGTGACATTTCCTTGTTTACATGTTTGCTGAGAGTTTATGATTTTAACCATAGGGGGCGTCCATTAATTACGTGACATGTTTTTGCGATTTTTGATCCCCTCTCCCCCCTGGTGAGATGTCATGAGATTTGACTCGACCCCCTCCCCGCCCCCTAATCTCACGTGAGGTTATTCAAAATGCTTATTTTTTGTGTAAATAATGTAATAAATAATCTGTAATAAGTTTTGATATAGCCATATTATTTTAGTGACGAAACATGTTTTACTTAATTTAACCCATATTTTTTGCAATTTTACTCTGTTTCATGAGGGCAATAAAATATTACGTGGTATTTGCCGTGACCCCCTCTCTCCCCCACGTGAGATTCGGCTCGGTCACCCCCCCCCTCCCTCCTAAATGCCTCAAGTAATTAAGAGGAGACCCTCATAGCTGGTTATGACTACTAGCTAGTTACATAGATCATTAAAAATAAAATCTCAACATTCATATTTGTTTGACATTGGCCCATATTGCTTTTGAGACACAAATGCAGATGTCAAACAAAGATAAGGTAAACAACCAACGAATTCAATGTAAACAACAAACAAAAAGTCTAAAATAAACGTATCACAGATATATATATAGCACAGTAGGTACTCGTAGCAATGATTCATAATTATGTCAGGATTTGTGCAGAGAGCCTCTAATAATCTTTTTTTGAACTCAGAGGTACATAACTATTTATTAATATATCTTCTTTTTTTTTTATACTGGGTGACGAGACGAGCGAAGTCGTTCGCCTCATGGCTCTTCACGCTTGCCTATAACAGCTCAACGCCACTCAGAATTTTGAACTTCAACAGTTCAAAACCCTGGATGGCAATGCACTGTGCTCGTCACCCTGAGATATAAGATGTCAAATCTCTGTGTGCCCTGTAATTTCGCTGGAAACATTGCACTTCAATCCAGAACACAGTAGTATTGCACACTAGTGCTTGGCGGTTGAATAACTGGCAAAGGTGTGGTACTTCCCCAGGCAGATCCCTGCAAAAGAGTCCTACCACTACTTACCCTACATACACTACATACCACTACATATATATATGTAGTTAAATTCACTAAGATATTCTTTCTCAAACTTGTAACATAACGTTATTACGGCTAGTGTGTGTTACTTATAATTTCATAGTTACAATTTATCACAAAGTATGCAATTTATGTGCAGACTCGCTCTGTCATTAGAGGAAACCCCTTCCTTCGTAGTTCAAACTATTTGAGAAGCAGAGCATTCGCTCTAAGGTTAGTAGAATCCAACTACTGATCAGATACGCCCTTACTTGATAGTCGATGCCAATGTTGTTGTTGCCGAAGCTTGAGGCCAATGTTACCGGAAATCAGCATTCTAAAATGACCCTCTTGCATTCTATTACATTCTGAGCGTATACACCATGTTAATATAAAATATCCTTGGGGACTCGTGACGTTATTGTTAAAACTGTAATAGTAAGAAATAATAATATGTAATAGTAGTAAACACTATCCATACTAATATTATAAATGCGAAAGTAACTCTGTCTGTTTGCTACATAATCATGGCTATACGGCTTAACCGATCTCGATATAATTTTGCGAGGTAATAGTATGTATCATGAGGACGGACATAGACAATTTTTTTCTTAATTATTGACTATTTGTTTCTACTTTTTTTCTTTTTTTTACGAAATTAGGTTCTTAATTTCGACTGAACTTAAAATTAATCAAGCTATATGTCCCCTGGTTCTTAGTAACCGATTGATGGAGCCGGTTAGTTAAACTGGGAACACTGAGGAAACGTTTAACGTTGACTTGTGTGAGTTGGGATAATTAGAGATTATAATCTATGTCCCGTTAGCGGAGACGTATCTAGTCGGCACTGAGATAGGTGAGGGTTGTCAAACTTAAGCGATGTAACATTATGAACCCAGACAATTCAGGAATCCTAATTAAGGTATGGCTGAGTAGTAAGTAAGGGTTTTCAAACTTAAAGCGATATTACACTATGAAACCAGACAATTCAGGAATCCTAATCAGGTAAGTTTTGCCTGAGTAGTAACTAACAGTAGCCAAACAAGCGATATGAAACTGTGAATCCAGACAATTCAGAATTCTAATTACGTTTTGTCTAAGTACTAAGTAAGTGTTTTCAAAGCCTAATTACACTACGAATCCAGACAATTTAGGAATCCTAATTAGGTTTTGTCTGAGTAGTAAGTAAGGGTTGTCAAACTGAAAGCGATATTACCTACACTATGATTTCAGATAATTCAATAATAGTCAGTAGTCAGTATAGTCAGTATTTTTATATAGTCAGTGTGGCTGTGCGGTCTGTACGGTATTAGATACCTACGTTTTATCTCAAAAGCTTACAAAAATTTAAATAATTATTCTGCCAATAAAAAAAATTTGGAAACATATTTTGTCCTGCTCATTTGAGTGCATTTAGTGGGAGGCCTACCTACGCTGCGTCTTCCGGTTCGGGGTCTCCACTCAAGAACCTTTCTTTCCCATCGGTTATCGGTTCTTCGAGCGATGTGGCCTGCCCGTTGCCACTTCAACTTGCAAATTTTAATAGCTATGTCGGTGACTCTGGTTCTTTGCCGAATATCCACGTTTCGGATTCTATCGCGCAAAGAAACTCCAAGCATAGCTCTCTCCATTGCCCGTTGTGTGACTGAGCTTCTCCAAAAGACCGACGGACCAACTTAGATGGACCGACGACATCGTGAGAGTCGCGGGCATCCAGTGGATGCAGATAGCAGGTTGTCGTTCAGTGCGGTGGTTAAAGGGGGAGGCCTATGTTCAGCAGTGATCGTCTTATGGCTGATGATGATAATGATGATGGTGATTTGTATGGATAACAATTCTCCTTATGAAGGGGTTTTAATTGGTAACATTGATCCTCAATCAATAGTAAAATAGTAGCTATAGGTATGTAACCACAACGACCATTACAACTTAACCACACCATTGAAATAATGAAGTAAGGTACCTATTACCTACCTTACCCCATTATGTTAATGGTATGGTTAAATGTTACTAACCTTTTGTTAACGTTTTCCGTCTATCTATATTTAGTCCAGTATCTGCTGTACATATTCATTGTTAGAATCCTTATGTACAAAACGTTCGTTGTATATACCTATATACATATATCTAGTTCATGAAGCTGGCGCGCGCGTAGCCCTAGAGAGGCGGCAAATTATCCTGCGTGGAGTGTGGACGGCTGCGCGGGCGCACGCAGCCGAATGATGCACGACACGAATAATAAACCGAGCAACTTCCTGCCGATAAGCGCTTCACATGCTACATCACAATACTCGCGCATAGGCGACCTGTCATCAAGCTCTACATTCTATAATGATGGTGGAGGGAAGATATTGCAAGTACCTACCTGGGTACCTAGTAAGTAATAAGCACCTAAAATGTTACATGAAGTATTTTTTAAGATTCCTCGTGGTAATGCCTCCAGCATGTTGGGTACGCTGCTAACTGGTAGTGGGCCTGAGCATTAGGATTGTGCTTGGACCTTTAACGGACCATGGGCAGTCAAGCTGTTTTTTTATAGTAGGCCAAGTAGTTTAAATGTTATAGTTTGTATTCAAATGTCTCCGTGTCTCACCCCTTATTTTACTATACGGCTAAACCACCTAACGCAAAAACTGTAAGTACGTAATCTAAAACTTACTTATGAGGAAAAACATTATTTACTTTACTACTGGATTTACTTAGGTTTTTACAACGATCAATTATTTTACCTTATGTCTGTATGTACAAATTAGTAGATTGTACAATGAGGGCATAAAACAAATCATTTTTGCCGAGACGTTTCAATACTATAATGAGACGACATCAAACTAAGTGTGACCACAAATGAGTGCAACGGACTCTTTTTGGCTTAGTACACCGTTTCCGCGTAACCCTGTGCTGTTCATATTATTATAGTTTGACTTTACCATTACTTGGAACCATGTCGAGTAGTATGGACAATAGACTTGGCATTGTCTAATGCTCTAGCGTTTGTATGTAATTATTTGAATCATTACTGCTTTTTGCTTACTCTACGGACGGAGGGTAGGAGACAGATTGCCTACCATCAAGTTTTCGATTATCTATTTATGGGCATAGTAAGGTCCAAAGTAACTACATACTTGCGAACTGTTATTGTTATTTCCATTTAATTTAAATTAATATTGTGGGTAGGTATTGCTCCCACAAATTATAGATATTATGTAGGGTCAATATATAGGATATAAATAAATATACATAAGGTAACTTTTTTATTTACCAATACTCTTTAACGTGCTTACATCCTCCTAGAATAAAAAAAAAAAAAAAAAAAGCTCCTAAATAATAAAAGCTGTAGGTACGAACGTGGTCTCAAATGAAAAGGAACGCAGGGCCCGGGCGACAGAGGAGCCGACTGCTGCAAAAAAAAAAAAATACACACAAACTTTCAAAATAAAATAAGTACGACGAAAATTATCTACTTCAGTTTATATCCACAATATTTTATAAGTCATTCGGCTCCACCGAACATGTTACAAAATAATTATTAATATAAAAAACCGACATCATCAGAACTGGGCCAAATTGAAATGGGACTAAATGGGAAGCACCAGCTTTCAAATAAAAGAAGAATCATCAATATTGGTTCACCCAGTCAAAAGTACTGAGGCAACAAATATATTTTAAAAAAATACAGTCAAAATGATAACCTCCTCCTTTTTGGAAGTCGGTTAATGAATATAATTTTACCACGTCACATGCATAATCTTTGCTTAAAGGAAGGTATTGGTATAAGACGTGCATTAACAATAAACTTAGTTTTCATTTCATAAAAAGTATTATAGCATGTTGCCAATAATAACATGACGTTGAATTGCTGATATACCATGAGTCAACGCCACTGCTGGAGCCTATCGAGCCGAGAGGCGCTCGGCAGCCGACAGCCGATAGCCACGAATTCACAGCGCCAGAGGAAACTGTCAGATAAGATACCACATGAGCATGACTCAGTTAGCTGGAAGACCTTATTTATTATGCATTATCTATTTCCAATATTCCCTCGAATAGTGATTAGAGTTCGGAGTAAACAGTACTTTGTTGCTTACTCATATGATAATAGAGGTTATGGGATTAGTCTAATCACTCTCTCCTATTTGCCTTAAGCCCATTACGTTTACAGCATTTGAACGTCATTAGAGCTGACTCATTAGCTTGTCGTTGCACCGCTTGACAGTTGATGACGAATTCTTCGAAGGATATGGCTGAGTAATGAATAGGAACTCAGTGCTTTCAACTGCGGAAGTTTCTTTGATTGTCGCGCGTAAAACCTTTCGTCGGTGGTACAATTCTAGTGACTTCTCATTGTAAACATGGGTTCATACTTGACGCTATTCACAGGATTTTCCTCAATTATCTGCGCCGTAACACGTAGTACTTAGCTAATTATTTTATTTTTGCGATATAAAGGTCGTTGTATCTATCTACGTAATTATCGTTTTCCTTATCGTTAATTTTATTTCAATGTTCTAGAATCTAGAATGGTTATGCTGTTTCTGATAAGTACATACTAAAACCATAGACCTAAATTTTTTTTGTGACATATTAAATCTATGACTAAAACAAAACATTTTTTTTTAAATCTCCTTCGAGCTATGGCGGAGTGCGGGCTATTAGTTCATTTCTCGACTCTTACACTTAATAATAATAATTTGGGCTCACTAATTATATTTTTACATCAAACAGTAGCCACACTGCACAGTAACTTCCTTAACCGCTTACATAGCTAAGAGTAGCCGCAATCGATCAGACTCCAGAACCGACTAGCGGAATATTAAAATAATAATAATGCATGCTATTACTGGTAATGCTAGCCATATGTTTAGATTCAATTAGCCTATAACGGTTACTGCACGAAGTAACTATTATTTATTCTATGGTACTGCTCAGTAAACGAAGTCACAGACTAGGTAATATTATAAATACATACTACTAACTTAGCCTGAAGAAGGTAGTTATATTATTCTGTGGTACTGATCTCTTCTGTCTTGCGATATTCTGAAATAGTTTGCTTAACTTTGGTAATTTTGAGTGTACTTGTACTTTGTCTTGCGGTATCGTACTAGTGAACTTATTTATTCTTGATGCTGCTGTTTTTTTATGTCATAGGTGACAAGCAAGCAGAGAGGCTGTCTGATGGTAAGCAGTCACCTTCGCCTATGGATACTTGTAACAACAGATACATCACAACTACGTTCGCCTCTATTAATTCGCCTTTGATCCCCATGTAGCTTCTCGGAAATAACGCGGAAGGTAGCTCATTTCGCATTTAGGGTGTGTGAGGCAAGAAAAATCGCGTGAATCGCATATTCATGATGTAACGCATTCATAATTACAAACCCACTTCATAAAGAAGATAAGATTGTTTTATATGTGTAATAGATTTGCGTTTTGACGCTACCTCGCCTCTTAATGTTATACTGAATGGCAAATAAATGTTTGGCCAGGTGAATAAGGCTACAAGACGTTATACAGTAAAAAGCCAAAATGTTAGGATAATCATATAGAAAGTAAACAGTAGCTATCTAACCACAAAATGCTGGCGATCTGTGCGGGCGGAACTTTATTATTGAGAGCCCAGCAGATATAATACGATACTATTTATTTCCTAAAACGAAAGCAGATGCGGGCACTCTCTGTGCGATTAACCAAATGTGAAGACTTGGGTCATTTTCCATATCAACTTTGAACATGCCATTATGCTTCCTAAAATATTTATTAATGTATTTAACAAGACCTCACATTGAAAACTACATCATAATACTCGTATAGATATAGACCATAATCGTGTAGAGCTCATTTAAATGTGATACTTCTTAAAGATACACAGCATGTATACAGGATTAGTAAAAATATCAGATATTCCATTAAAAAACCGTCCAAGGGCGAGTCGGGCTCGCGCACCGAGGGTTTCGTTCCACCACAAAATACAAAAAGTATAGTGCAAAAAGACAACATCACGCCCAGACGGTTACCTAAGTAAGTACCGACCCCACCTTACGTTGCTTAACTTGGTGATAAGCAGAAATTTGTCACCGACACACACTTTGCCATTATTTATTATTTGTTGTTTTACTTGAGAGTGTGTACTTTGACGCTTATACGTATTACCGTTTTTACATTAGGGCAAATACAAAATACCTTTATATACCTATGGGGACTTCCCTTTAGTTTTAACTTTGTGCCTTTATTATTATTTCTTAGTTAATCCGCCGTACATTACATACCTATTCTGAGAAAATTTCAACTGGCTATTTTTTAATTTTCGAAAGGTACAACCGTTAAGGAGGTAGAGCGGACAGATGGACAGACAGATAGCGTAAGTTTAGTTATAGGGTCCCGTTTAAACCTTTTGGGTGCGGAACCCTAAAAAATGTCTTCATACTTAGGGTAACCATCCGTCCGGATTTGTCCGGACATGTCCGTACTTTTAGACTTTTTTCTGGCCTTAGTCCAGGTTTTTTAGCTTGGGCGATGTACTAATACGAGTAAATCTTGATTAACGTCTCCCTAAAAATAAAATCTTCTATCATAAATTATCCAAGTAGTACATACTAAAACGTCCGGGCTTTTATTTAAATGTCCGGCAAAAAAAAGTCCTGACATAAAGAACTTTAAATTTTTGATATGGTAAACCTATTAGACTCAACAAAATGTATGGAACTTACTAGTATTATATTTTTATATATAGAACTTATATTACAAACCAGTCTTGGACCAAATTAAATTTGACAAAATGAGTTGGATTAAATAAATAACACTTTGGTACACTATTTTACGGATATATGTGCCTTTAACCAAACAAAATACGAAGTAAACTTTAATCGACACTAATAAGAAATTATAATAAGGGATAGTGGTAAGAGGCTAAGTCAAAATTTGATGTGCAAATAGGTGTGTTTGATAACCATAATATGGGTTATTAAATACATAGAGAGATACCACACACAGTGTTACAATACAATATTGTTGACTCTTTTAAATTGATAATAAACTGAGGTTTACCGGTAACTATTTTCCTTATTGGTACTGAGTAAATAACCTCATTCCTCGTTATTTATTTCAAAATTTGTTTATAATTCATGTAATTTTTGCATAATTTTGATTTATGTTTAGTAATAATTTTAATTAATCAATGAATTTATTTAGAGGCATTTAGAATTATGTATCACTATCTATTTAATATCATGCACCTATGTACCTAAAGGTTACATTTCCTTTTTGCTCATTCTTTCTGGATAGTTTTCTGGACATGGGTTTTTCTCAATCAGATGACATGTGACAAGGCCATTCGTGTGTTCATTGGGCAGCCCAGATCCTACTTACTAGTTATTTGTCTACTACAATATAGGTAGGTCTGACAGTAAATATATCACTGTAAGATTTAGCACGTATCATATTAAAAGCACCCAGTAATGTCATTATATAAACACCTAGGTCAGTTGACAGTTAATTCAACTAACAATGGTCCAGTAGTAACTTGCTGGTGTCTAGTTGCACGATCTCAGGCCTGCTGCTTGTTAGAAAACGGACCTAGATCCTATTTCCCACTGTAGAATGTAGGGAAATACATAAATAATATAAGAAACAATTGCTTTAATTTGCGGATATTACCTACATAAAATCCAAACCGTCCTCTAATCTCGACGTTTTCTATAAATTTTTCGCATCTAAACTTTATACACTTCAATTTGCAAATAAACGTAATCAACGTTTTCTTTTTGTGACTAAATTTCAAATTTATGAATTTGTCAGAGACGAAAGGAATTGGGTAGAAACCTCACCATTAAATACAATAAAATGACAATGCAAATAACAAAATTAATAATGCCCAGCTCATCTGAATAACATAATAGAAAACAAGTTGAAATAAGGCTTTCAAAAATTCAGAATAGATTGACGCGATGTTGATCTTGAAATAGTTTCGCGACCTTGTCTTCCATGACGAGTCTTTATGTTTGTTCTTTTCACAGATAACACACTGTGTCGAGATTAATGAGCCATAAGACACCGTGTCAGTAGAAGGCAGTAGAGGTGGAAGAGACGGACGAGCGATGCGTCGCGAATTCGGTAATTGTGCCACAGAATAAGGGTATGTGAGAACAGGTTTGGCCGAAGCAACACCGGCGTCCGTAACGAGGTCGCGATGACACACATCTAACGGTAACTTGATTTTTACACTAGCTGTACTGTACGTGATATACCAAAGGAAAAATTGTAAACAATTGCGCGGAAATGGTCGCCTGTTGATCGCCGGTGTCACACAAGGTCAGTGTCAGATCTAACTGACGCGTTCGATAGAGATAACAACTTGACGTCAATCACATATTAATGGCAAAAGTAGAAGGATTGACACTTGAGATCTTCATGAAATAACACAAATGAATAGGTATAACTACCCAAGTATTGCTCCACAAACCACAGTGACTAAGAATTTGTCAGAGAATGCATTGGCAAACCAATGATGTCAAGTTCTCCGAAAACCTTTATGAATGAATTTTAGGAACTGGCGAACCGATTGCATATTCATGGAGTGTCATCGCGTAGTAAAGCTGGTATTCATTTTGGAGCGATTATACAATACTTATCGATTCCAGTAACACAAGCCGCTATGCAAATTGGCTAACATGCAAAAAACCTGTGTAACTTGATGTCAGTCGCAGGAAGCGCATTTCGCAAAGATGTAGGTACTTTCTTCAGGATTGAGACTATGGGGGGCGTTAATTCTGTGTGACATGTAGTTTACGGCTAACATATTAATCTCCTCAATAAGGTTGATAAGTGGAATGACCTATCTGGTCAGGTTGCATTGGCGTCTGGTAATCTGTCATATAACGTCTCGTCGGTGTCGCAAGTTGCGCGGGCGCGCTGATCTGCACAATAACATTATACATGCACGCTCGCGAGGGCTTTCAATTGATATATTTTCAAAACCGGTCTGTGTTTTCATAACAACGTTCGTAAGCCTCGAATCTCGAACTCAATATCTACTCTAGTCTTTTTTAAATTGTGTAGACGTCTCACAAATGAATTTCATCCTACTCTACTGATAAAATATTTTCCATCGTAGTTCAGCGTGTCACTTGTTTTTACATATACGCGTAAAAACAAGTGACACGATGATTTACGATGGAAAATCTGGGATGAGCTTTGATAAATTTTAAAGCAGCGAAGAAATTAGAAAGGAGACCCAAATCAACTTATGGCTGTAAACTTTTGAGTTGACAGGTAACATTGTGCACGCGCAATGCAAGTTGGCATCGAGTGGTGCGAGATAGCATCGCATCGAGGTGGCGGCGGCGCGTGTGTCGGTGTCCCACTTCAGCGGAGCGAAGGCCAGAAGTCAATTTGGGGCGAAGCCGCAGGCTGCGCTCGATGCCTGCCAGGCGCCGCCATACGTAAATGTCACGCGCACTGTCTCCGACGACCAGGTTACATAACAAAAGCAATGAAGCAACTGTCGATAAAGGACTCTAGAGGAACCTTAAATGTACGATAAATGATTATTCCAACTTCCAGATTTGGTTTCAAAAGAATGCCAATAAAGTGGCGCTATACAAAGAAAAACATTTAGTAGCGGGTTCTCGATGGACAGATGTTGCAACATGATTGATTTATCTACTAAACGCGTATTCGCACTATTTCTAGCGGCATCATCACTAGCCTAATGTGAATTGTGAATTGATTGACACGCTTTTTAACTGGCTGGAGCTCGCGCGCGTGTATTTCGGGCGTATAGGGCGCGCTGACGTAAACCATTTCGTCGAACGTGGGAAGCTTCGCGAAATCCTTGTGCTTGCTGCTGAATAGTTTTATGGTACGTTAAGAACGTATTACGACATCTAGGCACGCAAAGTATAACATGCATTTAATTCTGAAATTTACCCAATTTGTTCATTTACTAAACCTTGACTGGATATGGACTCGCATGTGTGCGCATACAATACAATCGGAATGTGTCAATTGCAAAATAAATGATATAAAAATCTCACGGTGCATGATTTCTTTCATTAAAGTCGCGATATTGTATATTATCAACAAAGGTCGTCTGAACGAAAACAAAAAGAACGTAGAGAGTCATTGTGTTGGAACAAAGCGTGTGAACTTCAAGTTGAAAGTGTGCGTCTGACGGCGGGGAGAGGCTGCTTGGAACCAGATATCTGCTGTACTTTAAATGATACTGTCATGTTACACAATACGGTTATGTTTGCCGATGGCAGATATTGATTGGCGAGAAACACTGAAGTGTCCTACATTATGGACAGGCGTGCACTGCAAGTGTTGAAGTTGTTACAAATGAGTTACGAAGGCGTCGCTATCGGCCTGTCTGAGTTGCTGCGACTTGTCGTCACTCAACATTACGCTTCGGGCTAGTTAGGTATTTGGAATATTGAAGTAGCTTTGATATAAAACTCAATACAAACCATATGGTTGCTGAAGAATAAATCCAGTCCAATTTGCGAATGTGTATCCATAGGTACTTATACTAAATTGTGTGTTCGTATAGCTTGGTAGTTGGTAGTTACCTATAGTAAATCAACGAACAAAGAAGCTAAATGTAAAGCAGATCCTTTCAAACATTAAGCACTCATAATCTGTTAAATACGCCACATCTCACGAGGTGGCGAGGTGAATGCTCATCGAGGGCCATTGGGCAGCACCATTGCAGCATTTGCATAATCCCAGCTTGCGGTGTACCTTTGAATAGACTAGGTACACAACGTGAGCGCTTCATTATAACGTTGATTTATTTTGGCTGTTATTTTTTCTAAATGTATCTTCGTTATGAAATAGGTACTAAGTTTTTCAGTGTTTGCCATAATTATTGCTGCAATTTCAATCAAGAAAAATGTGGAACAAAGTACGAGATGAAAAGATTTTCTTTACAGTCTATGCTGCATTAAACTTTCAAATATGTAGTTTTTGTAGTATAGTAAGAAAACAAAACATTCTGCCCGTTTAGAACAGTAACAAACTCGTACAGAAAATGGGCGATCTTTGAAGTGCGCTACGGATCTAAATATAAAAGTAGGTTGATGTGTTTGTTTGAGTAGACCATGAGGAGATATTTATTTTCATTTGGCAGCGGACGAGGGGTTACCGTTTCACATCTGGTTCAAGTCGGAATATTGTAACCCACATTATTGTAGGTAAGGTTCGTTTCATTTGATGCTCAAATGTATAAATTCGCGTTTGTTTATACTATATTTAATATTTGATTCGAGTATCTACGGTATGTTTGACTATGTTGTGTTATATATGTCTGCAGATGGTGGGTTTAAACAGCTGCAGTATTAGGTCATGTGAAAGTTCAATGTGTGTAGCAGTGGAGCGATGGAGTCGGGAGCGGGATTGGCTCGTATCGGGCCTGAACTAGAGTAGTGGGACGGATTAGGACAAACCGAGTCAATGGCCGGGTCACGTATCTATTTGCGTACCACTCCTTTCGACGCGCGGACGCCCCTCTGCTTCCGTTCCCTTGTTCAAACTACCCGCAACTGACTAATTTTGGTAGATAATCTGTGTAACGAATAACGATCCAACGATAAAATCGTTTCTTTGAATGTTTTCTGTGTTAATAGTAAACAGATAAGCAAGGTAGATATATACAAAATATTATTTTAGAATTGAACATTGCCGCAGAATATAGAGGAAACAAAGTTTCGAATTGTTTCTAAAATAATAAACAACATAGCACAAAACTCAGCCAATCATAAGCACCATTATCCAAACTTTACTTCAGAATTTCAATCCAAAACACGGCCAGCCCCAATTCCACTGAACTATGCCAAAGTTTATATTGGCTGGGATATTGTCAGAATTAGACGATGCTCAGCTATGATTAATTATGTAAGTTTATGAAGCTGTGGTTATTAGACAGCGAGCGCCGCGCCCTCTCGCCAGACAGACACTCCTGCTAACAAACGCTATTTGAACGAGAGTACTTTCGCCCATAAAACAAAATTAGTGAACACACAGTGTCTGAATAAAAAGATACGTAGACTTATCAATCTAGAACAGTTTTAGTTCATAAAATATTATAACCGACTTCATAAAAATGACAGAACTGGACCAAATTGAAATGTGACCGATTGTTTTAACAAGTTCCATACTAAGATTTCCCCTATTTGTCTAAGAGCCGACGACACTAAACCTAGTCTGATAAGACTCCCAGATGATATATATAATTAGTCACGTCATTAATGGGGGAACACGAAATGGCAATGCTGCAATGCAAAAACCTGGCGGCGCATTTTTTTTCTTTTTTTTTATTTGATTAAAAAATCCGATATCTAGTCTGATAAGACTCCCAATTTTCATTTGTTCCGTGAAGTAGGGAAAGGGTAGAAGTATACGATAATGCAGTGCTGTAAGCCCCCCTGGCTGGCCTTATCAGTGGCAGCAGCATGATAAGCGACGCCAAATACCTAGGTATCTAGTCTGATCGTACTCCTCAAAAAACCAAAGCTCATCCGAAAGATCATCAATTTCTCTGTAAGAAAAACCACTGCTGCATTTTCCAAACAGTGGAGAAAGGCGTTGCTGCAGCGATTGAAGGTCGTCCTCCGCGCAGCTGCGTTTGGCGTTTCAATTCAGTTTTGTCAGCTATCCCGGTTCTATTTAGTTTTTAAGCGATTTCCAAAAAGGAGGAGGTTCTCAATTCGGCTGTTGTATTCAACTCAAAAAACTTATTCAAAATCGGTTCAGCCGTTTGGAAGCTACGATGCCCTAGCCGATACAGATACGTAGATACGCAGATATACTCGTATAACTTATAACACCCCCCTTTTTGCGTCGGGTGATAAAAATGTTAATTATTAAAATAGTTCTGAACTGGAGTGTAACAAGTTTTATGCATGAAAATCCCATACAACCTACGTTATGCTACCCCATGCGTATGTTTGAACGCCCCACACCTAAATGAGGGGTGACAGCTTGAATTTCGTTGTGGCTGGTATGTAGATAGTAGGTACAAACTACAAATAGTACATATTTATAGCCACAAATTGGGAAAGTTGGAATATGTTGGAATTAATGTAAGTAAAATAAACCATCTCATATTTTACCTTTCTCATAGTTTTTAGAAGGAACGTGAAGGTAAGTTTCTAGTGCAGTTAAAATGCGTGTTCTCAAACGTGTTATTTAATGTGTCCATTATTTTAAAAACAAACTTCGACGGTGTTCTCCTAAAGTAATTTGCAGCAAATTATTGTTGTCTCTAATATATTGTACATGCGTACAGTATTTCAATAATAAGCAAACATGTTTGATTAAGTTTTTCCATAAGAAGAGGCGAATGCACAGAAGTTGTATACACGGCGAATGCACAAAAAATTGACTTTTCCAGATGGATATGCTGATGTCTTCTGATTGGCTCATACTACAAGCAACCGGGAAATGTTTTTATTTAGATTTATTTTTCAAATGGTTTTAGTTCAACGTTTTCTGTAAAAATAAATAAAAAAAAAACCTAGAATAGGCTTGCCCTTGGCCGCCAACTCGCCTGATGTTAAGCGATGATGCGGCCTACGGTGGATCACGCTTGCCTAGAAGAAACCGATTCACTCTTGACTTGAAGACACCCAGATTGTAACTATCGGGGAACACCCATTCAGGCTGTGCATTCCACAAACTAGCAGTTTGCACAATAAAAGTGGAATGAAAGCGCTTCGTACTGGTTTTCGGAATGTCAACCATAAAGCGGTGTTGATTTTTCGTGCCCGCTCTGGCAGTCCGATAGAAAAAAGGGCAGGAGGGAATTAAATCATGCAGATCTGATGCACACTCTCCAAAATGTATCCGAAAATGAATGAAATGTGAAAATTACCCCCAAAATATTTATGCGAATATCCACACAATGTTCGAGAAAAGTACTATACAGGCCCTGGTGGCAACTGAGCGCTGCTGTTTGTCGCTGCGGAAATTTGTTATAGTTTTAAATCAAATTTTTGCCAAAAATATAAGTAGGTATAGGTACTATAGCAATTCGTATGTTTCTAATCTATGAATGTGCAATCTTAAGATAGGCAATATAAATTATTTACTATGGCAGATAAGCCTTGTCGCAATTTACTTAGTTGTGAATATTTGCGATATTGGCGCAGAAATATGAAACGTCCCTGATTCTTTATCGATTTCCGTCAGATTACCGCTCAATATCTAGGTTAAGCTGAAGCCGTCCTCAAATAGCATGCCACGATCAAAGTACCCAGTCTGATGGGACACCTGTAGATAAAGAGGTTGATGACCGAGAGACAAAGAGCTCTTTCTAATATCAGGTAGACGGCAAACAAATGTAATATGTATTTAGATAGAACAATTTAAAATTGATATCAACCTGCTCGACGTTTGTAATATAAGAAAGAAACGTAGAAAGCAGTGAACGTAAGAATTCAGGTACGATTTCGTGCAGAATTAATAGAACTGAACCAGGCATTTGGCACATCGTTAGACATCGTAAATCTCAAGGCAGATCACAGCGTGATATTCGAGATGACTGAGTAATAAATAGTAAGTATAGTATATGTCGCCATTCTATTGTAAGCTGATAAGCTATATTAATCTCAAATTCTTGTTTACCAGGAAGCTTTCACTGCCTGCAAGTGTCGGTAGTACCTAATTAAGTAGTAGTACCTATAGTTGGGCTGAGATCGCGAGAATATATACGCTCAAGTTGGAACAGGTATATTATTGTGAGGGCAGGCTCAATAAGGCGTAGGACGGGTTTCTTTCCTACCATTAATAGCTTGATTTTGCATGCTGCATACACCTTATAGACAGATCGACTTCATGTCATTTTAACCACGACTTATACCACACGATTATAGTAATGGCAGAGTGGTTCACTTTAGTAAATTGTTTAAAGAAATGTTATTTGATACCTTTAGTAGCTGCTATCCACATTTTCGTCCTCTAAAATTTTCAAAGAGAACGTTAAAAAGTGATCCCTTTTGGTGAAATATATCCGGTGGCATAGAGGTAGCTAGAAACCACAAGATGCAAAACTTTTTATTGCAGATTTCTCAGAATCCGCATTCAATTTCAAAAGGCATTACATAGAAATAAATGCAGAAGCGGACTCCACATTTTATTCAATAAGCTTAGATTGGTATATGAAAGTGGTGCGATAGAGCTGGCGGTGCGGAGCGCGTAGGCAGGATACCTACGAGGCTATCCTGCGTTCGCGCGATCCGAGACAAGTCGCCTGTCGACTGACACCCGACGAGGAATGTTGATAGACTAGTCGAACACTAGAACAATGGTGATGTTAGCTTTTGCTAATGGTAAACTAGATCCTATGTTTTATTATTTGAGACGTTGGGGGGGTTTTGTTTTCAATGTTATTGGAGGAGGATTCATAGATAGATTCCATTACGTTTCATGAAACACGAAGAATAGCTTATATTCAAGATTTCTACTCGTAACTTTGTTTATCTGATTAACCGTACATAGATTCTAGGCTCAGGTATATATGAAGATGTCTTAAAGTTCAAGATGTAGATGTAGAGCCATGAAGGAAACGCTGATCGGGTTTTTATCGACAGTCGAGCGGTGATTGTTTCCCAATTAGCATAATTATTGCTTCACTGGTGCTGGTATAAAAATATGAATATTACTGTGCAGTGGGGCGTCAAACACTTAATATGGGCTTAACCGGAGAGTGGGCGGCCGGCGGCCATGAGCGTCATCGGTTGCACGATTAGCCGAGTGGCAGCCAGCCTCGCCCGGCTTGCGACATTGCACCTACATAAATAATCGCCTATTATAATACAATTCATGCCCTGGGCTCGCGATTATGATGTGCACCAGTGCAAGCGCACTTTGCCATTTTCAAATCTAGTAAGTATTCTACTATTCGTTATGACAGCTGCTCCGTCATGTTCTATTCAAGCATGGGTAGTTACATCAACACCAGCGTTGAGGCTTAATGAGACAAGAAAACACATGTCATCAGATAAAAAAATATAGGATTGTGCCCATTAGACGACGTTCTGGGTAATATTGCGTAGGTAGTAGGTGCCTATTACGTGAAATGCAATTCAGTGAAATGACATGAAAACCTAGTAAGGAGCAATTGGTGTATCGGCGCGTAGAGCGGTCGGCGGCACTCGGCAGCCGTCTGCGCTGCGCTAACTCGTCCCAGATTTGTGTCGCTGGTCGCATGAGTCGCGTACAGTTGCATATTGTGCGACCCTCGGCGCGGGGTGAACGCTCTGCCCGGAGTCGTCGACACGGCCGCGATAATTACTGTCGCCGAGTCCCTGCTCCCTGTGCCTGCGTGCCCTCCGACCGGCTGCATCTATCAGCTCTAACTCCACCGCTCGTCTGCTAAACTCGCTAATTGAAACACTTCTACTTATAGAGCCTTGACCATTTATGAACGACGCAGAAAGTTGCCATACATTATGTAAGTGGCATCGGTTTACCTGGGCACAAACGGCCTAGAAAATTCTTCTAATTCGCTTTATGCCGATCGATAAGTGCCAATGCCTAAAGGTTAACGACGCCTTAACTATTTAATAATGTGCTCGGTTTGACCTCATACAGCTACAAGGTGGGACGTTAAATATTGAGAGGAGCAGAGTGATCCCCGGGGGTGTTAACTGGCGCATAAATACCCATAAATGTAGAGTAATGTAGTGTATGGCTAATTTATGATGCTCCGGTGGCGTCAGCAGTGAACAATCAATGGATGCTCTCTACAGCGAAACATGACCCCTGACTATTATACCATGAAAGACAAATTGCTAGTTCTGCAGTTCTTTACAGGTAATAATACTGACGCCAGTAATTATTTTATGGGTAATATCTTGGACTGTACATATACAATAGTAAATACATGTAAGTAAAAATTGGTCCTCCTCAATAATAAAACCTATTAAAGCATTATATTATAGGTTTCATTTTGGAGACCAGTAGAGTATTAACCTCTACTAGTTTTGTCTGATAAAAATATATCATAACTTGATTTGATTTCTGAATTCATTTTTATAGCACAATCAATCGCCAAGACAAATGTTTGCACCCCAAACAATACATGAATCGATATTTTTAGCTTTCATTAACGCTACTTAGTAATGTTGGAATGGTTATTTAACTCACAACTAAAGTCTGTTCAGATTAATTGACTTCGTCTTGGACCCTTTTGTTGTTACATTCCAGTTTACGCAACGCTGTCAGCTGTGGATCTGACGTGTACAAAATACCACTGGATATGTTGCGTCTTGAGAATAACCTTTTATAAGTTTCTTGTGGATCCGCTATTTACCTAGTTTTACTGATAGAATGCGGTCGGTTGTGCACTGCTCTTCGAGACACTTTATTAGTCACGTTGAGGAATTTATGTCCCGGAATTACTTCCACCTACTACGCTCGTTGGTTTATTCTGCCCTCGGTCCGGTTCGATAATAATTTCACAACGGGATCTTTCGACCACGGAAGATAGGTAGCCGTAATTTATTCCTAATTTTCCATTCCATTCCGCGTTAGAAATCTCCACAATTCTCAAAAGGAAGTTGTAAATAGAGGCGGCCCGCGCCCGACCCGCGGCCGCGCCGGCCCGTGAACTGATTAATTATTATTGCTCCATCAAACAAAACCCTTCAAAGTGAATGACAAAGCGACCCAAATTGATTTCTGGCAATGATGTTTCCAAATCCAATGCCTTTATTTTGATTAACTATTAGATTCCGCAATGTTTATGGACAATAATTAATGCTGTTCATTGTAGTGTACAATCCATCCTTCTGTCACTATTGTTTGTGTGCGACTTGATTAGCGGTTCTATTGTAAATTTACTAACACTACGTTAATAGTTAGCTTTATGTAGCATCTAAGTATACCATGTATCAATAAGTATTTACTTGTTAAATGGGATCCTTGTCTAATAAAATACATATCATTTATTCATCATAATTTATGGTAAGTTTATAGTATTCATCCCAGAGGCTCCCGAACGAGTCACTGACTGTGTGACGGGAGCCAATGCGTTCTCCTGTTTATGTACCAACTAATTATACCAAAACAAAAATAAAACATTTTAAAATTAGGTTAAAAATTATAATTTAATTTTTTTATTACTATGCCAATAAGTAGCCAAAGGAAAGATTTTTTTTACTAACAAATGCAGCATGGCCTGCGTGCGATATTCTATGCGCAGTTTTTAGGTATGTGTGAGTAAGTGTGGTGTTTGTGTCAGTGTGTGGTGTTTGTGTGTTTTATGTGTGGTGTTTGCGTGTTTGTGTGTGTGTGTGTGTGTGTGTGTGATGAAATAGCTCTTGATTTAAAGTCGCAAGTGATTTAAAACTGCACAGGTCGTATGATTTTCTAAAATTGTTGTCTTCGCTTCTTGCATGTTGAATTTGAAAGAGATGCAGATAATTAAAATCCTGTCAGATTAGATTCCTTTAGAAAGCGGTGCAACAAAATCCACATCATTGTCTACCTACCCCTTATAGGCACTACCTACCTATGCAGTTTTTGAGTTTGGTATAAGCATACAAACTTATACTTACCAATGTATTTTTGCTAATCATAATAATAATCAGTAAAATACTCGGTTTAGGGGAGCAGGAGATTGGGAATATCAGGTATTGATATTATTATTTTAGAATGAAATGATTTTCCGAAATACGAAGGAGGTAAATAACGGGGCCATTTCTCGTTACTCAAGTAAGCAAGTATCTATGTATTTGTTTACGCTTTTACGGGGCAGAGCGGATCCCTTTGCAGAAAGATCTGTCAAGGAGATCATCTCAAGTTGTAGAGAGCTATTTCGTTGTTGATCCACGTTGCCTGAGCGAGTGTTATGCCCACTCAAGGAAGCCCAGGGCTGTATATAACTGGAATTTTCTACAGGACATTAATAGTAGATTAGTAGCCAAGGGCTGTAAGGCACCCTCGAACTATAGGCGCCCTCGCTTCGCTCGTGCGCCTAAATGCAAAAATCCAAAAAATCGAAATAAACTCTAATTCGAAGTTTTACCGGAAACCCGTTTTGAAACCCGGTGTTTTTACCCTAACCCCCCCCCCCCCCCCTCCCACTTCCCGAACTCAGATCGCCTGTAATTTATTTTTCCTTTCATTTTTATCATATTCCCCTTCTTTTCTAATGGGTTTCATCCTACTACTATTTTTTTTGGTTTCAAAAATTATCGACCCTGGTCTAGGTATATGAAATGAGAAAACAGCACCTGCGACATTTTTAAATTTTTTATTGTTATTGTTTTTTATCGATATGTACTTTGGACAAACTTAACAGCTACATAATCTTCTTATTACTTTTGACAGCTATAAATGTCACAACTTGGAGGATAAACAGATAATACTAAAATAAATTGTTCTTTTTTAAAATACCCGATAATCTTAAGAGCTGATAATCTTCAAATGCACTGATTTGCTTGAATCATAGTTAAACACAGATGAAGTCATAAAAAAATCAATTCAGCTGTTTAGAAGCTACGACACTACAGACTGCCCCACAGATACACATTACGTTAAACTTATAACACCTCAATCATCGGGGGTTAAAAAAACGGCAATAACACTTCACACTCATAGTTCCCTACTAGGATTCCCTGTATCGGAGATGCCATGCAAAAAACACAAAGACACGTACAACTAACACCCAGATCCAGAGCAGATATTTAAATTCATCAATTAAAATCCGCTCATTAGGCAGACACACTGCCACTGACCTAAACCGGTCTTAATATTACGCATAGTCATAAAAGTAAATTAAATCTGAAATGATGCAAAAGTGAGATTAGCCCTTCGTTTCCACCTGAATCCATACCCATGACGAAGCAAGAGGCGCGGAGGGATAATGGAACTCACGTCCGATGGGATTCAAAATAATAGGCCATGAGACCGTTGCGTCCGCCGTCCGTCCTCTGTTCATGTCAATGTGGCTCGACGTCTCCAGTCGGGCCCGCACGCAACCATCGGAAAAAAGATTTGCTGCATGTTATCCATAATGCCATAATATGCTTGGTGATTGTGGAACGTTTGAAACGACAACAAAATAGCATTCCAAGACTAAGAATGTTATATTTGTTTGCGTTGGGTTTGAGCTAAAGTTTTTGAGTATCAGAAATTTTCACAATCACCTTTGCAAATTTGATTTTACGTAAGTAATCATAATTATATCATTTCTAATACGCTACCATTATTCTTTACCGGGTACATAATCTGCAGCTTTAATTTAAAATCAATTATTGTATTATAGCTAAATACTATTAAGCTACTAGGAGGCGATTTACAGGAATTGGGGTAAACATTATAAGGCGTGGACCCATTTTCGGCCACACAGTCTCTTTATATCAGGCGAGTTAAAACCATAAGAAATTTATAATAGAAACTAGCTCCAAACCTGTACCACGACAGGTACATTTTTGCGGGATAAAAGTATCCAATGTCACTCCCCGACCCTCTATCTCTATACAAAAAAAATACGGCAACCCGAAGAGGAACAAAGAAACAAACCAATAATCCAACAAAGACCCTTTCGCATTTATAATATTAGTATGAAGTATGATGGGAGAAAACGCTGGCAAAAGACCGCCATATCTGGAATAATTTCCACTCACAAGAGCTTCTCATGAATGAATCTAGAAAATTGATCGTATTTTGGATTGGTCAAAGCAAACAGACATTAGCAAATGCGCGTAAGTTAATGCTTTAGTTTTTTTAAGGGAAATGTGACTTCATTAACTATACAAAATACAAGCTAACTTTTACTAAATACCTAAACTACTAAGCCCATATTATACAGACCTTTGAAGATCAAGAGACAATCTGCATGCTTTTCTACTTGGTCGGTATCATGTAAAATTGTTTTCATGAAATTGTATCAAAATTAAATAGCCTGAAAATTCGCCTTTTCCATTTGCACCACGTCACTCGTCGCAATGCATTTACGTTGAAGGAGTTTAGCAAAAGCTCGGTAAAACCTTTTTGACGTGTATCTCAAAGTCAAATACCATGAATATCAAAGTTCCGGCTGTGAACTACATTTTCATCTCCGTGCCAAGTTTCTGCGGATTCTAAAACTAGCTAGTAATAGGGTTGATTTTAAGTGACGTTAGTAGATTTTCGGTTAGAATTCAAAAGCACAAATTTTAGTGTTACTACTGATTAGTTAATATATAGGTATATATATATATATATATATATATATATAGGTAGATCGTAATCTATTTTTAAAAACAATTTGATTTGAATATTATGTCGTAAACTCCTTATAGTACTCAAAACTATAAAATTGACCTAATAGCGTACCAACTATCGATTAATATGCACATAAATTAATCTCGCCTTGAATATTTTATTTATATGGTGAACTATCTACACAGCCACGATAGTATACTAAACATCTAATCCTGTTCGTCCTTATTAGGAGTGTGTTTGCCTTTGCGGTCCCCCTTTAATTTATTCTTCTCAGAAAGTTCCTTTTGGACTCGGGCGCGTCTGCGAGGAAAGTTTATCTTGCGTAAATATCTCTTGGCGGAAATATGAGATCGTGATATGGTTACTTCCGTACTTCGGCTTTAATAACATTGTTCGGAAAAAGCCAATATTTCTGACATAGAAGCAGTAACTTATCTTTTTAAATCACGAGAAATAGGGATAAGGTAAGTAAGTGCTATAGTGCCGGTATTCTTGTTTTGTTATCAAAGTTGAGTTTAGATTGAATATCAATTAGTGTAGTTCTCATAACCTATATTGGGAGTGGCGAGATCAGTGGTCAGGGGGGGCAGTGGAGCGCTCGGTAGCACGCTGCAGCTGCCCGCGACCACGTCTCGGCATTGTGGCTGTGACGCAACAGCGCGTGACCATGACATCAGTTCTTCGACATAGCTTGCCGCTACGGCGACGACACTTTATCACCGATGTTCTTACGTTTTCCATTTCAATAGAGAAACCTTTTGCGCGCTAAATACGCAGGTACGGTTCCGTGTAATCAAACGAGAACACAGTTTAAATGGATTTGAACAAATAAACCGCGGACGGGCTAATGAATCACAAATGACTGACTCGTGATGGAATGAGGCATCTTTCTTGAGTGGTTTTGTCGAATGAGTTGTGTCTTTGCATAATAAATAGGGAAGAGCTTGTTTTTTGAATAATATTTGTTCTGAAACAGTATGACTGCAATTTGGCGTCGTCAATGTGTTAAAAAAACTCTAGTGACTCTCGCTTGATGACTTTTTACTTCTGCATAAAGGTATTATTAATAAAATAAAAAATAACATTACTCGGAAGATAATTTGAGACTGCTTTAGAGCTGCAAAAGGTGAATTAACTTTTTTACTATGAGGTTTTGTACCGTACCATAGCGGACTTGAAAATTTTGCGGTTAGAAAACAAAAAACAAAGAAAAAAGGTAGACAAGGTTGAAAGCAATACCCTTGTATTAACTGTGGGCTATATGCAGGTAGAAGCAAGTTTTTGTCCATCTAACACTATCGTCAATCAACTAGATAGGTAGATATAGGTAGAGAAGACATAGTAACTAAGCAGGAAGCTTCACTGGCTTAGAAAAAACGAAGTAGGTAGGTACTTCTCGAACAAGGCAATTCACGGTCTCATGACTATAATAATAGCAGTGGTCTTTACTTCACGTAATATTAAGACAGTAATTGTATTCGATGAAAGCATACAAAAAGCTAATGTTAAAAAGAATACAGTTATGCAGTTGAATGCACGAACAGAATCTATAATGGTGCTGGTAACTAGAAATGTCAAGTCATAAACGAGGATAGCCATAAAAACGCACGAAATTATATATTGAGATTACGTTATAGTAACAAATTGATTTATTTACCTCTTTAAACTGGTACAAGACTAAATTGAGCTGTACCATTGGTATGTATAAAGGTGAAAATATTAAAACAAAGACTTGGTTATATCTGTCACTGCCAGCTAAAAACACGCTAAATCAATCATACATCGTATTACTAAGAATAGTGACGTAATAAAAAATCCTATATGTCATTAGAAGTGTAGAGCTGGTAATGGTGTCAAAACAGAAGTGATAAGCTTATGTAATGGAGATATTTAGATGTTTGCTGGCGGCGACAGTAGCGAGCAGTTCAAATAGCCTTATCGACTGGCCCAAGTTAAAGCAATTGACCCTAATGTTCGAAAACATATTATTATCGCCTGTCGTTTTACTAGACCATCTACGTTAAAAATATTTTTGAGAACGGAATATTTTCGTTCGCAAATTCATTTATGTACATCATAGGTCATTAGTTTTAAAATGTTGCCGGACTTTCCGATTTTTTGGGTTCCGTAATCCTATAAGGAACCTTTATAAGTTCGTTCTCTTCGTCCGTCCGTCCGTTCATTTGTCTGTCTGTCTGTCCTAATTTTTTAGAACCTTCCATCTTCTATAGTTCTAAAGGCAAGTTCTAGTTCATAAAAATTTGCAAAATTTATGCTCAAGATAAAACTAAAGCGATAAAACTAATAAATTCAAAACGTTCTAGCTCAAATGTCGTAAAATTCATAAAATTGTCTTTGCAAATAATGTTTCACAAGTAGTTTTCTTTTTGACTAAACCATAAAAAGTAAATATTATGTTGGTATGATGCATCTCTGGAATTTGGTTCCACAGAGTTTTTTTTTTCAGAATTTTTCTGTAACCATCAATTTCTTAACTATGATTTTGACCACAATTATATGACTTTGGCTACGGAAAACAGAACTCTACCATATGCATGTCTCGATACGCTCTTGCCCAGTTATTAATTCTTAGGAGGTTTGGAATCGGCCGATAAAACCTTTTTGCTGAAATCCAGACGATACAGAGAAAAAAAAGTTGTAGGAACACATCATCAGCCAATTAACGTCCACTGTTGGACAAGGCCTCCCTCATAGAGAGGGGTGTTGCCATAATCCCCACGCTTGGCAGGCGGCTTGGGGATCACAGTACGTTCACCGTGTACTATTAGGACGCTGCTGCCCATCCTCCGGTGGTTCTGGTCGCAGTTTTAGGACATACCCGGGTCCCTGTGTAGGAACACATTTGCCCACTACTCAATTTCGGGTAGGTACCTATCCGAATGCTTAGAAAATCTTAAAATTTAAAAAACAATCCTCAAATTTTTAATTTCAAGAACATTGAACGGGAAAACTGCTAAGGTTGAAACAAAGACCGTTTCGAATTGTAGAAACCTCACCGAGGCCGGCGATTACCAAAGATTGTGTGAACTTGCTTCTAGATGTTTTTAATTGTTAACAATCAAACTTAAATTCATTGTTAAGATTATATCCACCTTTATGGTTATATCAAACTTAGCTTAGATGCTTTTATTTCTGTAAAAATCCAGTAAAATGAATACTTTGAGTTACTTACCTTATTCAACTAGGTACCCACCTCAGGTTTCGAGCTGCATTTAAATAATAAGTCAGAATAATACTATTTAAGTTTTTACAAACATAAAATAGCCTTCACAGAAAGTTCAATAATTCCTAATTACCCAGAGGTGGAATATTTGTCCCAATTTTAAATGGGACTATAACATACATTAAAAATCTGTTTACAATCTGCTAACAATACACAAAAAAATGCAGTCATACTTAGAAACTTTATATGTTATTTTTTTGTGAAAAAAAAAACCTCACGTCTGTTTTCAGCAGTGATCAATATCTCATAACACTCAACTGAATTAACAAAGCCTTGTTTGGCTTGTAAACACACTTCAATAGGAGAGATAGCCTATGATTTATAGCTATAGAGATGAGACAGCGACGGAAGTGGCCGAGTGGCGTTTATCGGCCGCTGCAGTATCGCAGGAAATGGCGGTTGCTCTGGGACTAAATTAAACCAGCTGCTTCGATGCTTTGTGCGTTAATTATTGTGTCACTGTACTTGTACACTCTGTGGCTTCTGTTTGCGACAGCTTTTGTATCTTACATTCGATTAATTCTTTTCTGCATAATGGATTTACAATTGTTGTACTTTGCATATAGAATATTGGTACCTACCTACATTAATAACCTTCGCTAGCCGTGTCACTACCATATCAGTCGTATTTTACACTCTATTTTTAACCGACTTCCAAAAAGGAGAAGGTTCTCAATTCGACGGTTTTTTTATGTGTGTTACTTCAGAACTTTCGACTGGGTGAACCGATTTTGATGATTATTATTTTATTTAAAACCTGGTGCTTCCCTCGTGGTTCCATTTAGTCCAGTTCTAAAAAAATATCAAGTCAGTTTTTTTATTGATAATTATTTTGTTCGTGTTACTAACTGCTCCAGTGTTGTAATATGTGAGACAATTTTTCTTTTCCAAATATATTTTTGTTTTTAAAATAACGTACTTAGAAATGTAAGTAAAATTAAATTTGTACTTCGTCATCATCACCATGGGGTTGCCATAAACCCCAAGGCAGCTTGGGGATCGCAGAATGTTAAATTAACTTACTAGCCTAATATTACATTAGATTGTAATTAAATTAAGGAACATCTTTTATAAGCGCATATTGAAAAGAAAAGAAAATTATTCCAACAATTATGATGAAAAACTTTTCCTTTTTTCCAAGATCTTTGATGTGGTCGAAATTCCGAATGACGTTTCGAATTTTACTACTTATGTACTTTAAAAAAAGGTTCATGGCCAACAATCTCGTAAATTTATAGTAGGTAATACGCTACGGTACATATACGCTATTATAATAAAGACTAGGTTAGATATGAGTAGCTAAAATCATAATAGACTTATCAGGCCGTTGAACAAGAGTCAGAATTGTTAAAACCACGAAAATTATTGTAGCTTTGTCTGTGCTAGAGACTAGAGTTTAAACTGTTTATAAAACATGTACCTAGTTATTATAAAACTAGATATATTTAATTACATAGAAATTATTTTGCTTTTGGCTCAGTTACAGACCTTAAAAAACCAATGAAAAATCGAATTGCTTACGAATAACCGCATTGTAGCAAAACATTTAGATTTTCCTTTTGGTTACACGGAACGGTGCCAATAAAGCGAAAGGAGAGCATTGTAAACATCATTATCACCAAAACTTTTACTATTAGACCCCTTTGAAATCACGAAAAAATATCAATTGTTCCAAACTGTTCATTGAGTGTGATTTTTTCTATTCTGATGATTTATTTTCATCATTTAAAGTTGGTACTATAATAAAAGTGTTTATAATGATGAACACAATGGCTTCCTTTCGGGTTTGTACGACCGTTTTGTGTAGCATTGTATGGCTCTTTGGAACTACGAGTATGTAGGTAATTAGAAAGGTAACTGGGCCCGCGATTTTGCCCACGGGAATATTCCCTTTTAAGTTATTTTTATTTCTTTTATTTCAGCCGTGGTCATCCCATTGTAGGGCAAAGACCTCCCTTCCTTTCTTCCACTTCTCTCTGTTCTGTGCTACGGTGTACCAGTGTTTTGCGTGGGAGTCAAGCTCGTCCCGCTATCTTTTTCTGGGCCTTTCAAGGGGTCGTATGGTATATAATATTCCCTAAGGAAATTAAAATCTTAAAAAATAAGAAATAATCTACATATGTAAAACACACTTACGCACTAAAATACCAAGATGTGTATGATGGTATTAGTGAGTTTTTTAGTAACTCCTGCGTGTAGCGAGTGGAAAGCATCAAACACTAACGAGGGTCAGAGGCTCTGCGTTTACGTAGGTATACCCACGTATGATTTATAATGATCATCGGTAAACATAGCGGGTAGCGGCTGCGTGCTTATCAGCCGACCCCGGCCGGGTTCTTCACCCCTGCTTACGTATGTACCACGCGCTCCTAATGATCATTTCAATAGCTTATAGCCAATGGAATAGGATTTCGATTCCCCCAAAATATCTGCAAACAACCAGTCTGAGAGAAAACTTGCTCAGATTCTCTAAACACAGCCGATATCTATTTGGGATACGCGGTGATTAACTTGTGAGTCGTCGACCTTCAAGAAGGACGGCAACAATGACGGCTTCCTAGAATTGAAAGCGTAAAGTTGTCGACTTGTCTATTCCAGACATATCGAGCTCACAACAAATGGGTGGTCGGGGAAGAGGTGATCGATTCTCGAATCGAATGCTTTGTTATGTTACAGCTTCAGAATAAATTTTTCGTTGGAATTCTGATTCATCCGGAACACAGCTTTAATGGAGTTATTAAAGCGATCATTTATTGAAAACTTTTACATCAATTCAGAGAAGTTTTATAAGAAGATGGCTTTAAAGTTTTACGTCCGTATCGAATTGCAGTTATAATTACATGGCTGTAATTTGATCATTAAAATGAAGTATGATTGATATATGGTTGCAGTCAACAATAATAACAAAAGCTTGATTTACTATATTTGCACACGGACGCGTTATCGCCGCTCTGATTGATGCTTCCATAGCATATGACTACACTGATACAGCAGTAATGAGCAGGATGTCACTTATTGCTTTATATGATTTCACACAAGTCCAATGAACTGTGCCATATACAAATAGTTAACGCAATTTACGATGCCGTGATGAAATCGTTGAGCCTTGGGGTTATTTTGATGTTGGAGCGTGTGGAATTAATATATTTTTATTAGCAGTTCGCTGAAGGGATTGAGAATGCGCGCCAGCCAGCCGGATGGCCACTTCGCCGACGTGCTGGGCCTTGCAAGTAGCTAGTACAGTACAGAATACACATCTACATACAATCACAATTATCATTGTTCGTGTCGCACAAGATCGTCCAAAGACTTTTGTACTGCAAAACCAGTACATGTTACAAGGCTGTTAAAAATACGGTTTGTAGGTCCTTAATATGTATTATTAATACTAATAGGTAAATGTACTGTTGACATAGAGGTATTTAAGATCGTTACGTCATAGGTAGACTGTGGACGCCATCGCCTGCGAGTGTTTTTGGGGTGAATTCACAATTTGTAAAAAAAAAAAACATTTTTGCTAACAAAACCCACACACATTTTCTGTAGGTTTTTTTGGAAATAGTAGATTATGTGGTGGAACGGTTTAAATCTAACCAACGCTAAGAACGCCTTAAAATATTTTAAAGAACAACCTCGTACTAATTCTCAATTTACATGCGATTTGTCCAAAGAGGATGTGTTCAATATAAGGAACTTAGATTACTAATGCGTGACTGCCGGCATATTATTCACTTGGCATCGTTTTCGGTAGACGAAGCCGCAGACGCAGGCGTAGGCATGCGCAGGCGCATCTGACGAGGCGACGCCGCTGCTGCGTCAGGCGCGATCCGGGCGTGGTCTCCGAGAATTAATGAACAGTGACGTCATCTAGATGACCCATCCCTTGCATCCTTTCATAATTCTTTAGAACGTATTTTATTGTTATTAAATATTTGGAGCATTGAGCATGACGATATCGTTAAATAAGGATATATCGTGTCATGAAAATGACGGACGGATTTAATTTATAACGATTGGAGAAAAGATTTGAATTTTATTTTGGCGTAATTTAACAATAAGAACATTAGTATTGATCTGACGTCATAGTTATCAAAATTCAAAAATTCTAAATAATTTATTCAAGAAATGTATCTGCCTTATGTTATTTATTACTGGTTCTAACTGCCA
The DNA here is from genome assembly GCA_949125355.1 of Agriopis leucophaearia. NCBI lineage: Eukaryota > Metazoa > Arthropoda > Insecta > Lepidoptera > Geometridae > Agriopis > Agriopis leucophaearia. The sequence continues at coordinate 9,393,514 of OX421262.1, forward strand.
AACGAAGTGTTGGAAACCCGTGTCATGGTAGTTAGTTCCTTCCATTTGTCATATGCTGAGATCGTGTATTGTTATTTTAGTAGATATTTGTAACGTTAGTCTTCAAATTAATTATTAAACTTGTTTAATAATAATTATTAATTATATTTATTTATCATATCATTATGTATGTCATTAAAAATGCTTAAAATTGGCACTTACATAATTTATTATGTACGTAAGTATAACAAATGCCAAATTTTGTAAAAAGTAGTTTAAATATATTATATCGTTGATGCTAACATAAACTAAAACGAGAAGAGTTATATTTGAGATTCATAAAATCAATCAAAACGTAGTATTTTCTTCTAAAACTGCTGTTCAGCTTATTCTTATCTAGCACACATTTAGCTAACCCATGAATCGACCAATAAACTCAGAATCCGTTTTCAACACGTTTACGACCAAAACGTGTTCTCTGATTCACAACATAAACTATTTCACAATACGACGGACAAGTCTAATAGTAAGTCAAACACAGTATGATTTCCTAAAACCTTGGCTTCAAATCATCGAAGTGATAACATCGTTAATGAAAACTGACCTCTCTACGTCCGACCCAGATATTAATTACCACGTTCAAGCAACAAGTTGTTTTTCTGAACCACTATCACGATTTCATATCATCTATGAAAGCTTAGACGCAGCTGTTTAATGTAAGTGGCAGTAAGTGGTCTACTGGTCGCTAATGAATGGCCGCGAGCAATGCATGCAGAAACAGAAGATGTACACGCTAAGGAGAGATTTTCGACACGCCCACTTATAGATTGCATTGCGTTTGCCTTGCCAAAGTAGGTATAAATACTTATTATCAAAACTGTTTCTTAGACGAATCTCTAGTTTATTTTCGCATTAAGTATTTAGAATTTAGAATCAATTATTTTTGTTTAACCAAATCTAAAACAAAAATTAATTATACCTACTCGGAATAATTGAAACTGTAGGTACTGAATTTCATTAATTTAGTTTTCAAAATGAACTTCCGCAAAGTAACGACTGATTCAATCAAATAGGTACCTACTAACTTGGTTTCGCTTTCTATTGTAAACTGTAACACATTCAGTAGTCTTTTGTTTTTGCATAAGTTGAACAAAAAAAAGACAAAAAAAAAACTATTTATGACTAACCAACCTAATTAGGTTAGATGTAATTTCAGAACCCGGTTTTTAGTTCGATTTGTTGAAAAGACGGAAGGAGAAATGTCAAAGAAAGTGGTAATAATGTTTTTTTGTTGCAAATTTTTACATATTGTAGAAACAAAAGTTTTTCGTTATGATTTACAAAAAGGTTAGTTGAAGGTAATCCCGTATATACTAGCTGTTTCCCGCGATTTAGTATATTAGTCCGCATAGACTTTCGTATAAATTTTTAACTCTCCATCCATTTGATCTTTCGGATAATCCCTTCTTGGTTGACCTCTAGACTCAATACGATACGAAGCTAAAATTTGGTAAATAGATAGAAATACCCATTCTATCTACTTACCTTATCTTCGTAGGTCAAGTAGTTTTTAAGATTTAGTTATGAGTCAGTCATTGGTAAGTATTTCGCTCTATATAGGACAGAAGATATTATAGACGTATTTTGTTTTGATAAAGTGGTAATAAGCACAGCTATTTATTCGACCAGGCAACACATGGCACGCGTCACTGGGCCCGTTGCCAAGTTCGTGGGGGAGGAGTATGCTACATTGCATACATGCATACCTTGGCACTTTGTTTGTAGTCTTATACTAAACATTGCAAAAGCAGACTTTAGCATTATGGTAAAATCACTTAAATGCATATCTGGTGCATAAATATCTTTTAACAAAGTCTCTCAGTTTTTTATGCTCTGTATATTGACTTCGTCATTGCATAATGGCATCTCTGTAGGTAGAGTCTATGTTCTTTTCAGTTTCTTTTACCCTTTTTTATTCCCCCAGCTTCTCATATTTTTATGTATGAAGAAACATAAGTAGTCTACATGCACGCATTTTCATTTCAACCCTCTGTATCGCTGCCAACCCCTAGCTAGTATATTTTTAAGAAGTTTTATTCATTTTGTATGATTTTCATATTGGCAGGAATAGAGATGAGGAGAACAAAATAAATCTGACTCTATATATCGACAGATAGAGAGAAAAGAGATTAACAGTGTAGTTTTAACCCTATGGTGTACAGTATTTTTATTTAATTTAAATATTTGTGTTGGAATGTGTGAAGTTACTATTATCCTTTTTAATTTCAGCTAGGATGTAACTTTCACTATATAAGATGGCTTTAAAAAAATGTATTGTATCTTGGTAACCACTATCCATGCATATTACGTGTGGGGCTGCAATATCTAGAAATTTTATTTTTTGTTCTTCTGTAACTTTGTTAAAATGTTGCAGTAGGCAGATCAATTTAACTGTAGGTTGTTATGGGTTAATGTAGTTAATTTTTATTTCTGGAAATAATTTAATAGTCAAAAGGCAGATATGCTTTATAACTAGTGCAACAACTGGCACTCTTTATCGCTTATTCGCTCTTAAAAAACTGTTGCAAAATAATTACGGTAAGTATATATAGTACCTACTTGTACTTTATTTAATTCTGTAGAGTAGGTATAGACTGTGTATGTATGTATCATCTGGAAGCTGCAAACTATAAATAGATGGGTACAGTTATGTCGTTTACTAGTTAATGTAACTTAAGAACCTTATCGTAATAAGAAGTATGTAGTTTTCGAAGATCCACAGAAGCAATCATATTTTACGATAATTATTGCGACATGATAAAAATGACAATCTGACTGTAGAAAATTGCCATAATCCGGCGTTACCTTGGCCTTGCCAGCTTGTCACCGGTTTTAATGAAGAGACGTCATCGTATGCTAATCATGGTGTGTTACATACATCCATACATACTTACAACCCAAGCCGAGTACTACTTTACATACGAGAACAGATTTTTGTGAACCTACTTATTTGAGTTCGATTGTTACCTTTCTGATGACATATCGTACTGAGACGTGGTCCTTAACTGTTGGCCTTTTAGAAAAACTCAAGAGTCACACAACGGGCAATGGAGAGAGCTATGCTCGGAGTTTCTTTGCGCGATAGAATCCGAAACGTGGATATTCGGCAAAGAACCAGAGTCATCGACATAGCTATTAAAATTTGCAAGTTGAAGTGGCAATGGGCAGGCCACATCGCTCGAAGAACGATAACCGATGGGGTAGAAAGGTTCTTGAGTGGAGACCACGAACCGTAAGACGCAGCGTAGGTAGGCCAATGTAGGTTGTATGTAGCTTCCCACTAGATGGACCGACGACATCGTGAGAGTTGCGGGCATCCAGTGGATGCAGATGGCAGGTTGCCGTTCAGTGTGGAGGTTAAAGGGGGAGGCCTATGTTCAGCAGTGGACGTCTTATGGCTGATGATGATGATGTTACCTTTCTAACATTTGTATCATCATTTTCTGTCCCCAAAAATGTTTTGTGATTTCTGTATTCCAAAACCTTAGCTCTCTACATTGTTATTATATATTTGCAGAGGTATTCTTAATTATCTATGCACACTATTCTCAACACCGTCAAACCAATTAATGCCATCTTTAATTATTTACTTCAATGACATTCACATCTACAAACTAGTATCGTGTTGCAAACCGCGCCGTATTCATGTTTTGTGGTTCCAGTGTTCAATTTCAAATGTAAAGTCAAGGTCTCGATTCTAATGAGCTATTATAGCGTAAACCAGTGAATAGAAAGACCTTCGTTTCAATGAATCGTCCGCGGTGACGTGCTGCCTATTATATTAATTTCAGTGCTTCTACCAAAAACACGAGTCAGTAAACGCAGACTATAGATAGAGCAATAAGTTAAAAGCACGTACAGAATATTTTTTTTATTTTTAAACCCATAAAAGAGCTGATAATCTTCAACCAACTGAATTTATTTTCTTGAACATGGAGTCTTCAAGAAAATCAAGTCACCTTTCAAATAAAAAACATTAATTTATTTTTTAAACAAGAAAGTCATACAAAACATTATTATGTACAATTTAAAATGAACTAAAACCAATTAAAAATAAATATACATACCCTAAACAAAAAAAAAATCAAGGCCTAAAAAAACGGTTCAACCATTTGCAGCTACGATGCCACAGACAGACACGTTAAACTTATAACAACCCTGTTTTTGAGTCGGGGATCAAAAATATTTAAGTAGAGCTTGGGCCTTAAACTCAACTCTAAACGCGGGCCCGAATAGGTGCAGTTTGCAACATCACGCAACCGCAAACCGTATCTCGGCGCGTTAAGGTTCGCGTTTACGTGATTTTTACAAACTGCACCACGTGTCATAATTATCAGGAATCCGAACCTACACCCGTAATCTTCCTACATTAATACTAGACGAATTCCAGTTGTTTTTCAAATAAAATCTCTGCAAAATCGTAGTTTGCTTGCGCAGCAGGTTCACTAGTTTTTATACGTAGTTTTTTAAATTAGCATGCAAGGCTTGTCAAAGCTGGAAATAATTGAGAATGCTTGCCTCCAGGCTCGAAGCTAGCGTGCAGTTGTGCAGCCGTCACGCACAGGTCGGATGAAGTGCGTTCACGGATATATGTATAGACACCTACTTACTACTTAGGTACTCGCTGATAGTCTAATGAGAACATGCATTGCACGAGATTTCGAAATTATTTCCAGGCTATGTAATATGACCAGGAGGCAAAAAATATTTTTGCTATATATTTACCATGTTTAGAAAAAAAACTGTCTGGTATTGAAATACGATTACGAGTTACCTACTATTAAGAGAGCTCTTTTGCAGTATCCGTCTTGGGAAGTACCAAGGACAATAAGGAAAGGAAGTACAAACCATGGACGTATTTTTAAATACAAAGGAAATAGATTATTTTTCCAGCTCTCCTGTGAAACTCCTAATATGAATTTAATAGAGTTTTTAATGTTTTCAAAGAGAAAAAAATTAACATCTTATTTTAATTTCTAATATCAATATGATATACCATTTGAATTTGGAACTACTTAACTCGATTGGAAGAAATTCTAAAGAAAAATCTTCAGTCAGTTTTTTAAAGTTTAAATACTATTTTACACATTTGATTTTTTTATGTAGGTTTTCCTTAGTAATCATCCGCAGTAACTTTTAAAATTATTTTAAAAAGTAATTTAAAAGTTCAAATGGAAATTTTATATGAATTTTTATCGATAAAAAAATCAGATTCCGGGCGCCTTGTCTTTATCGTAACAAGTTTTCTGAAGAACAGACTGAATTAGCCTTCGATACATAACGATCAATATTTCAGTCAACACGTTTCGACAGGCAAATTCTTGTGTAAAACAATATGCACCACCAATAGAGAACTTTGTCGCGCTTTCCTTGTAACATGACATCGGGCCTGACAGAGTTGAGCAATTACTGAAATTAAGGATAATGAACTGACTGTTCTAACCATCGAATAACTCAAATTCTTCATGGAAGTACAGTCAGTATTCCTTGCCGAGATCATTATTTAGTTCCTCGACTACCATTCTACATTTCTACACCACCTATCTAAACTAAGCGAGTCGTCTAACTTGGTTCGGCAGCGTCGAGTTTCAATGGGGCTCCATAATTCGACTCGGCAGCAGTAGAATTGTTATCAAGTACTTCAGCGCTTGCGCTTAGAATGGCAGACTTCCATTTCTGCCGTAGCTTGTGAAATTGGAGATGAAAGTTCGAGTTTTTGTACCCTGTATACAAAAATCGTACGGAACGGTGGCACGTAGCCGAAAGGAGGTCACTGTGTTCTGTTCATCATTTTAAATAACTTTTATTATGGGACCACCCAGAGACAAACAAGGGAGATATGCCTTTAGTCCGGTCAAAATAGACCAAAAAATAAGTGTAAAACTACATAAATTCCACCAAGCTGAAAATCAGTAAGATTGTTTAAAATATGATTAAAAATAAAATTTGAAAGTTCCCCAAACAACAACAACAAAACAACAGGTATTTGTAAACAACTTTTTTGAATCGTTATATCTCAAAAACGGTGGCTCGTAGAAAAAAAAAGTATTGAGACATTTTTTGTAGATAATTTTATGATCTATAATTTTTTTATGAGGTATTTTTATGATTAAATTTACTGTTTTGGTAAAAAAACGATTTATTACCTATGACCTATGATATATTGAATAAAAAAAAAAACATACAGAGGAAAGATGGGGAACTTTCAAATTATATATATTAGTCTTTAAATTCAATATTTTTCAATATTTTTAGTCATATTTTAAACAATCTTACTGATTTTCAGCTTGGTGGAATTTATGTAGCTTCGAATGTCTAAATTGACCGGACTACTTTGTATAATTTTCATTTGTATTCAATTGTTTCCAAGTATCTTTTTTTTACAACTTACATAATCGCTAAACTGCGTAAGTAATTGTCTGATTTGACCACCCATGAAATCGCGTGAAAAAATATATGAATCTGATATTTTTTCGTGTGTTCAGGGTTGGTCCCATAGTAAAAAAAACATAATTATGAGACCCTATAACGACCTCTTTTTGGATTAGTGCCGCCGTTTCGGGCAATACTATATAATTATTTTAATAAGTTATAGCTAGGTTTTGTTTGGTCTTAATTATTCGTAATTTTGATTCCTCGAGTCGTTCTGAATAGGACCTATATCTAACTAAACTCTATAAAGTCATCGACGTAAAATTCAATGTAAAGTGACTTCATTTATGTGTAATACATAAATTACTCAAATGGTTTTTACCTGTGCTTTTGCAAGGTAGTCAAGTACCTATAACAAAAAAATTCATCACGTTCCTATGTGCATGTGTTCAATACTTTTAACTGAAAATACTTTTCTAAAGTTTATGGTTTGCACTATTGAGAATATGTAGCTCTTCTTATTCTATACTAGCCGTCCGCCCCGGCTTCGCACGTGTGTAAGCTCGGCCTTCGGCCTCGCTACAAAATATAATGTAGCCTATGTCACCCGGGGATAGTGTAACTTCCCAACAGTGAAAGAATTTTTCAAATCGGTTCAGTAGTTTCGGAGCCTATTCATTACAAACATACAAACATACAAAAATAGGTACAAATCTTTCCTCTTTATAATATTAGTGTAGACAACGTGTTTACTAATGGAGTAGTAATTCAAAATTACAGGTAGTTCAACATAAGTAAAATTGATAAACATTTTTCAATACTACCCTCAGTAGTTTAATATGAAAACGTTGAATGTGCGGCAGAAAGAAAATTGATTTCGTCTTCTTTCACCTCGCATCCGATAAGACGGCAGTTTAAGCTGAAACCAGACATAGTTAGGTTAGGTTAATTAGGTACTTACCTTATTACCTACTTGAATATTGAACAAAACGTTTGGCATCTCAGAGGAAAAGCAACCGGCTGGTTAGTCGGATAGTTGTATTGTAACTACTAAGTGAAGTAATGTAATTGGACCTGCGGGTAGTGCGACGTTTGGAACTGCTGGAGTTTTAATTAGTTTGAATCCAGAAACTGAGATGGAAAATATTTTGGTAATAGCAAACCTTCTAACTTCTAGAACTTGCGACTACATCGTTCTGCGGTAACCTCCTTTTATTACTTACCTACAATTTATTGCTAAGTAGGTTTTACTAACGTAATATAACATGTAATGTACATTATTAATACCTACTTAGCAATTAATGGTATGTAGGTAAACAAGTATAAATTGTTATATAATTAAAAACTGATAAAATAGCTGATAATCTTCAAACGCCAGAACAGTTTTTTTAATCATAGCTAATAACACATTCGATCAAGTCACCTTTAAAAATAATCATAATTGGTTCAGCCGTTTAGTAGCTACGATGCCACAGACATACAGAACACACTTTAAACTTAATATACGTACTTATTTGTAAATAATTAATTATAAGTATAGATTTGACATTTATTTAAGTTTGAGATATTATGTCAGTGCGTGTAGTGAAGCTAAGTATCGATACAAACATCTTAGTTTTTCGGTACTTATTGTTCAAACTATTATGTATACGTATGAAATAAATAAATTAAAAAAAAAAAACATCCCTCGTCTTTTTGGGTCGTCGGGGGTTATATAGCAGAAGCATAGCAGATCATATTGGTGCTGCCCGTTTGATCAGTAGTGGAATAAGCTCACATGACGATGATGACTAATTTACGTTACGTACCTAGTGTTGTATAATTATTTTAGTACATACTCTGCTCTCGTGGTTGGACTTACACATGAAGATAATGTAAATCATAATAATAATTACTCAAAGCGAGGACAGTAGGTACCTACTTCAAGCAGAGCAAAGATACTAGTGTACATAAAGCCATAGTTGAAAAGCATACCGTAATATCTGACTTAATACCTGCCTAGGGTAACCAGGAGAAAAAAAAACTCGGCTAATAACTCAGACGCATAAAGTTTCCGGACGTTTCCTTCAAACTTCATATTTCGCGGCATGATGAACTAGTGTGGCGGTTTTTTCATTCATTTCTAGAATTTCTGAAGTTTCGGCATTCCCTCCGCATACCGGATGAAAGCCTGAATTTCCGGACATGTCAGTAAAATTCCGGACGTATGGCAACCCTGTACTACGAAATAAGTTAGAAAAAGAACATAAAGCCTGATCGTTGAAGAAAATAGATTTAGTAAGAAGTAATCACAGTTTGATAACAGTTTTCTAGACGCCACAATCTAACCACGTCAGACTCCCCAAGGAAAAGCAAGAACCACAAAGAGATACAAAACTCTATGAGCACGTTGTAACTGAAGTAATTGGACCTTTGGGCCGCGGCGACATTGTTGGAACTGGTCTGTATGTATTAATTAGTTTGGATCCCGCTGGGAGTACATGTCGCGTCAGCTCGCAACCAGGCTAAGAAATACAAGTGCTGAACGTGTTGTTTTAAGACAGTGCTGCGCTGATGCTTTAATAGTAGTTTGTTTACCAATGTATGAAAGCATTCTATTTCACACATGATGTTTATGGCAAGAGCAAAGCGCTAGCACCTATATATCGAGTGTAAAATAGATGGTTTCTCCCAAATTGAATACTCTGTTTTTTATTTCCTGGGTAGGTTCCTCCCAGAGCAGATATTTATCATCATTTAAATATCTGCCCAGCCAGGAATCGAACTCGGGACTTCTTGCTTAAAGAAGACGTACAGAGCCATACAAAAAGGTATTATTTTTTTTTAATTGCCCGTCACGGGTCTCCCTGCAGATGTGAAACATGATGGCATAAGAGAGCATCATGCCGTTTGACTTTATGGCATACGAGTTGCTATTACTGCCAGGGCACGCCAATAGATGTTTCACACATCCAAAACAGAAAACTCTGCCCTCAGTCTTACGGCACCGTGCTGCTTTGTCTAAAATTTCACAGTGGAAAATTCGGTCCCCAAACCTTTATTTGAACAATAGAATACTAATAGTACTCGTATCTAAGTAGATATATATTTTACTCGAGTTGGAAATTAAATAAATACCTTCCTTTAATACCTTCACTAATTTTATGATATACCTAGACTTCAGTATTTTGTACTTAAATACGCCAGTTAGAAAAAAAATACACTGTTTCTCCGTATCGGAGCCAGTTTACATACTTGTATCTATATGTATAAATAACTTATGGTCAATGCCTGCTACACTCTTAGTCATAACGGAACGAATTTCTGGAATGCTTGTTTTATGAATCACCGATGGACGGCGTTCTCTTGGACCTTCACTGAATAAAATGAAATAGTTTCAATTAAAAGTATGCATTTACGAGCATATAATGCACCAACGTGCCAGGTTTTTTTTTTAATATTTTTGCATATGAAATTCAAAATTATGGTGCCGTGTGTTCCAGACAAAAATCTTATAATCTAAATATACTCACCTAAGGAAGAGTTCTATGTACTGGTATTAAAACTAAACATGTGATTGCTTCTTCTTCTCCATCAATTCGACGGCCCAAAAATTTGTATGGATTCTCCCAGTATTTGGCCACAGCGACTCCACAGGGGGAACCTTGTATAGATCTTGTTGATACAAGGACTTGAGCAGCTGACACGGGAGTGGGTGCGACATGGTCTGCGCAGAAGTTTCACAATGGCTTTGTGCCTTCTCTCTTTTACCACTAGCCAGGTTATCCATATCCATGCAGCAGCCCACTTGGTCCCACCTCCACGCGGCCTCGGGAGGTCGCTGCCTCCTGGGAGTTTTTCTGCGGGCTCTACAAAGTCAAATGGTGTTGTGAGCGTGAATGCTAAGCCTAATAGACTCTTTAGTGCCCATATAATTTTGAAAGCAAATCGCTACCTGTGTTATCAGTATCTATATCTACTGGGTGCAAGTTGGTAGTGAAAGCACTACCAACTTGTAATCAGGCGCTATAGTTTTTATCATAATTAAGTTAGAGATAGCTGCCGAAGATTCGAAATGTCATAGTAGCAAATACCAAAATTAAACGCAATTGCCGAACCTAATAAAAGTAACTAGGCGAATTAATAACTATTTGTAATTCACCTTGTTATATGCCACAGCACGGTTACTCTACAACTCTCCATGGACATTGCTATTATAATTTTCTCTAAATTGTAGAGCAAACCGACCAACATCCAATATCGAGAACGACAAATCGATTCTATATTCGAACTCAAACATTGTAGCCTAAATCCTAAACGGTCGGGAATATTGTTTTGTAACACCGTAAGAAATTTGCGAAGAGTGAAATAGTTCGCAATTTTGTGCAAAATGTTGATGCAAATTTCTTTGAAATAGTTTTTCCTTTGAACCCATTTAAACGTCAAAAAAAATGCGCATGTCATTACTAGGTGTCAAAAATTTAAAACACATGTTAATAAATAAAATATACTACAAACAACTATCCTTGGTAGAGATTTTACTAAAAGCAGAGGTTATGCAACTCAAACAAGCGAGATATTGTCAGATGGCGTGGCGTGTGTGAACGCATCTGGCCTAAATTAGGCTTGCCTTTAATTGAATTCAACTAGCAGATGACCTTGTCGCCCTTTTTTGCATATGGACTATTAGCTGTGCTATTAGTTCATTGGTGTCGCTACAAGTTTCTTAGTGTGCGTGAAAGATGAGTAAGTGTGCCGTACTTGTGCCGTACAGTTTTTGCGTTAGGCGGTATAGTTTTAAAAAACGTATGAAAAATGGACACACTTGAACACGAACAATGATTTTACTAAGGTATATCCTTGTTTTTCTGATCTGAGGACACATAATACACATAATATATAATAGTACGATTAAGGGCAGTATACACAGACCTATTTTTTTTTTGACATCCTAAATCTATGGCTGTACCTACTTACTTCAAATGTTTTGTGCCAGCTTGGCAGCATGTGGATACTTTCCCACACGCCTCGGCCAAGACTCGGGAGTGTTGCCAAACTGCAACTGCTATTATTCCTCCCTCCTAATAATCTACTTCATAAGTTACAGTTAGTACAGCTACTTACATACTTTTTCCATCTCAAACCATAGTGTCGCCCAAACTACTTCTAGCTTGATCTAATGTTCTTGTCCTAAATGATAAGCTTTTTATTGAAAAATATCTTTTTTAAACCAAACTTTAATGAAATTAGCAATCGGAACATTGTGCTGATCAAAATGAGCCCAAACACTGTCAGTCTACTATTATCCATCATCAAACCAGCTCACTGTCACCACTGTTTTTTTAAATTATATTATAGGCTTGCGCTTAGCCACCAACTCGCCTGATGTTAAGCGATGATGTGGCCTACGATGGATCACGCTTGCCTAGAAAAAACCGATTCACTCTTGACTTGAAGACACCCATCATCATCATTTGTCATCGAAACTTAACAAATATGCCAAATTTCGTCCAATGCAACATCAAGTGGGCCAAATTTTACTTGCAAGATTTGATTACTGACAGACACCGGGACAGGTGAAACTAAATAAAAGCTTGTAAAATACTCATATGGGGAAAATACTTTCACGTTTATTGGCATAGGAACACAACCAAGCTACACTTTGCAGTGCTCGTGGTTACAGCGCAGGTAGACTAGATTACGGATGTCTATAACATCATCTTGAGCTTATCATGTTCTCACTGCTGGGCCTTAGGCTTTCTCTCAGATAGAGAGAAATTGGGCCCTAATCCACCATGGTTGCACAGTGTATGTTGGTGAATGTCAAGTCTTCGAACTTTTTTAGTTCTTGTACATACCTATAGGTTTCCTCACGATTTATTTAGGTACCCGAAGATGTGTTTTATGTTGTGATGGAGTGTGTCCGGACAGAGGCTGAAAGGTTCGATTTCTACCAGTACACCAACCTTAACCTAAAAGATGTTGGGTGGTGCAACAGTGTACTAGCTGATCCATTATCGGAGGAGTGCAAAATGCTATGCGGGCTGGTTAGGCTTTGCATTAATAGAAGAAAAAAAGTTTAAGAATGGGCCAATGAGGGTGGCATGGTCATGTCTGACCAAACCCTATTTAAAAATTAAGATTAAGTAAAAAAAAAAAAAAAAAAATGGTACCAAATCAGTCATTGGTGCAGGGCCGAGGATCGAACTGATTGCCGTCAGATTGTAAAGCACACATGCTACCGCTCGGCCATCATCGCTCTGTCTCTATTATGTCTATAAAAATTGTCTGTAACTAATTATACTTACACTGCAAAGCAACACTGCATGCAAAAAGTTCAAAACGCACTTTATTAATGTTATAATAATTCAAATAAATAAAATTTGATTGTATGTCCGTATGTCTACTTTTTTTTACCAACAGCAGAGGTGTGGAACTCCTTACCTGGTTCCACACCTCTGCTGTTTCCTAACAGTGCTGTTAGTGCAGTGCAGCTGCAGTTGCTGTGTCTTTCCTAACAGGTATAATCCGGGGTTGTTCAAGAAAAAAGTGAACAGGTATTTCCTAAACAAACGTGCCACATCTTTGACCAAATCATCACTTCCTACCAGTTGAGATAGTGCTCAAATGAACGCTTAGTTCGTTTAAAAAAATAAGTTGTCTCTGGCAGTCAAATCAAAAACAATGTTTATTATTTAAAATCAAATTTTATTTGCTTAAAACTAGTGATCAATTTTAACGAAGTCGTAATAATCTCGTTTGGGGCGACTCAGTCAAGTCAAATAACAACAATTTTATTAGAGCAGCCCATTGCAAGCTGGGGGCGGCTTTTTGAACGCCCTGCAGACGTCTTGCTTGAAGTTATCCCCGTTGTTCTCTACTCCGTTGATTAGGATGTGTGGAACGGAGTTAAAATTCGCCTTCTTGCTTTCTACACCATAGTACTTAAGGAGAGCTGTTCCTCTGGTGCCTTTTGCGCACTGCTTTATCGGTTCTGAGTTTATTCCCATCCCTTGAGCGCACTGGAACATAAACGTATTTGACTAGATGGAGGCTTTCGGCAGGACTGAAAGCTTAATTTCTACGGGCACGCTTAGACAAAGCTTAGGAGTCGACTCTTGCACCTGTTTTGTGAAAAGTCATGCAGCAACATTGTTAAGTATGATGTAGGGAAGATACTTGCGAATAGTTTTTGGTAATTAAAATATAACCCTGTATAATTAATGGTTAAACGAAACTTTTTTATATTCTTTGGATCACACGAGAGGTATTTTACGTTTTATATACCTTCAATACAATAATAATCATCTTAATCAACGTAAAGATGCACAAGAAAATCAATATTTTGTCTTGTGATTTTTGTTTTTATTTATATCTGACAAAATCCTTCTCGGGGCTCGTTTGTGCTAATGCGCTAAACATCTACATAATTCTTAAATCTTGAGCATGTAACGTCGTTTGTATAATGTCTTATTTTCAGTACTACGTCCAGGACGCATCGATAGAAAACAGACGGACAATATCGAAAAGCCCATAGAGGTGGAAGGAAAATGATCAAGGGCTCAGAGCTAAAACGATTGTCAGACCAGGTGTCTCAGCATCTTGACTAAGTTCAGTGGCGACTGGCGCCATTTATGATACCACTGATGATGGTAGATTGTCCAAAAAGTAATTTGTAGTGATCATCACTGAAGAAAAGAGGAGGAATTTCTTACCACGTCAGCAGCTAAGTCATCAGAGCCCTTCCCGGCTTGCGAAGAGTCCATCAAGCAGGAGTTGTAGAGGATGGCTGCGGTGATATTCTGGAAGTAATTGATTGCGCATGCGTGCAGTTTATTGCCATAGCACTCTGGAGGCCCGTGCTGACAGGTAAACTCGACATGCCCGTTACGTTCTATAGTCTGGAATAGGTTCAAAAATATTTATTAGTATCATAAAAAAAACGTTTCATCTCGCTTAACTAGTTTAAAAATTAAAAAACGCTCCCCCCTCGTCAGATCCTTTTCACCAAGCGTAATTTATAGGGCTCGTTAAAACAAACCAAATGATTCGAGGGGTTTATTAGCCATTAAAGGACTCCACTATACACCTTCTGGCTCCATCATCAGATCAATTCAATGATACCAAATATGGTATGGTGGTGGTTGTATTGTCATCCTGATTATACAGGGTTACGCGCAAAGGGTGTTAAGCTGAAATGGGTTCGTTGTACTCCTCATTATGAACAACTTTTACTATAAGGGTCCAACCCTCAAATCGCGAAAAAACATAAGCTGAAGTTAATATTAAAATTTATTTATTACAGGCAACAAAATAACCCATATAGTCATTCAATAGCACACTCCACATAAAATAAACTAAAGTAAATAAATCAAATGCATATAGACACAGTGAAATTAAAAATAATAAGTAAATAAACAATTGTCAAAAAAGTAAACGGTCATTCACACTCGGCGAAATGTATGGAACAGCTATATTTTTTCACGTTTTCTGTGTTGGTGCCGTAGCAGAAGTTGTTTATAATGATGTGTATAACAGTTCCCTTTCGGCCTAGTACACCGTTTTGCGTAACCCTGTATAATATATTTGCATAGTTTCTAATCGATTTGACAATTGAGAAGTAGCGAAGTCAGCATACGACTGCGAGCTTCACCACTGGGTTACAATGAAAAAGTTTCACTGACCCGATCCTTATACGAAGTAATATATATTTAAGTCAATGTTTTTTTTTTGTTTTTTTATGGTAATTGTTTTTTTATTCCAGTGAACGTTGTGTAACATTTTTAGGTACCTCTAGGTTGCTACTACCTTGACAATTGTCAGCACAAATATTATTTAGAAATTTTGTGTCACAAGATTTTGAAGGCACACATTAGTTGGAATGGCGGGTCGTGTCTGTTGAATGCCTTTGAGCGCTAAGTCATCATACAGGGAGGGAGTCTGGTTCAAACCTTAGATGTAGATTCAACGAATAAGCCACCGAAAAATTTAACAATTCCATCCTGACTGCTCCATAGATAGAAATATAAATGATAAATGGAAGCATATGCTCGAGCCAGGGTCAGATTAGGTCAGGAATATAAACGATATTTATTGAAGATTTAATTTAGGCCAGAAGATGTGGCGAGATTGAAAAGAAAAGGATGTATCACAATTACGTGCCAAAATGCCTTTATCAAATAAAGACTAAACGAAACGAAACAAAATCGACTAATGTTCCACTAAATCGAAATAATAGTAAGTTTACAAGAAACAACTTAGATTTTTCAACTATTTCAGAGTTTTCAGTAATAATACATATTGAATGTTGTGGAACCAAATTGATTAACCATGACGTCAACTTTATTGAAGGTTTTTGATCGCTACGCTACCGTTACTAAATTGTTATGATTATGTGATCAGAGGAATTTAATGTACTTACGTCGTGGGTGTAAATTTGGCGTGAACCTAGTGGTATCAAATTGGCTGTGCAGCTTGTGATCTTTGTTGTTATAATTTGCAAAATTACCATAATAATTAACTATTCCACGCTCTTTCTACTGTCTTGTTACCAAGGATAATAATAGTTGAAACCAGATCTTTGAAAATAATATAGCTTGGATTTGCCTTAAACTCGAGCTAGGATCGAGAAAAGTCTGACAAAAACTGAAGGGGGCAGGTAAACAGTAAACACCTATTATTGCATACACTAACATATTCTTACTAGTTTTAAGTTCTACGAACGTACACTTCAATATTGAGTGGCACACAACTGTGAACGAGTTGATCAAATAGACGACCAAGGTAAGAATGAAAGTGGACTCACTCACTTTCATTCACTATCAACTAAAGGGGAATCTATAAATAAATAAATATCTGGGACATTTTTGCACACACGGTCAAATAAAACTTCCATTATATTTTTCTGAATACGGGTTGCCCTGTTAGAGGCTTTGTCTATGAAGCAACCAGAAGATACTATTATTTTTAGCATAGTAAGTTGTATTTTATTTTTTATGTACATAATATATATCTTTTTCATTAATTATGAACGCAGTAACGTAGACTCCATGGCGTAGCGGAACTTGCGAAGATGTGCGGCGTAGGCAATGGCGTAGCCGTAGGCATTAGAACATTGCTTCAGAATAATTTTCGTTAGTTGTAAAAAAATTGCCTTGGAATAAAAATAATTTATTTTACTAAATGAGAAAGTATGGGTATCTTTTTGTCCCCCTATGTCTCTCTATAACCCTTTCACCATCGATTTAGGATCTAAGAAAACCAAAATTAAACCTAATGCTTATCACTCAACAAAACGGCTAAACGGATTTCGATACAATTTGCCATAAATAGTGAGCGTCATGACGACGGATATGATGACACTTTTAGGTAGGTCAAGCGAAAAATCTTTGGTTAACCCGCAGCTAGTTTTAAAATACTTTAACAGATTTTACTTCCTTACCTCGGCATTTCCATAAGGATATAAATTAACATCCAGATGCGATCCCAACGTCAAAATGGTATCCTTAAACACTTCGCTGTCAAATCTCCGGCAGTCAGAGCACAGGCATTCATAGTACAGCTGTATTTTTACACGCTGCCCTTGATTATAGTTCATCTGAAAGAAAATATACTTTTCAGAAATATGCTTGGAAATTCAATCATTATTTAACGTTTTTCTTCCAGATAAATCGAAGTGAATGTATTGGTCAAAGCACGCAAGCACCGGCCGGCAATTTTAATATGAATATCCATATCTGTTTTGAGCAGGTTGAATACATTAATATAATAGTATAATTTTTTTTTTTTTAATACAGGCAAGTGCTTTTATTAAATAAACAAAATACTAGCTAAAAATAACACTAAATAAACAGTTGGACTGTCCATAGACCGTTGAAGATCTAAAGACAATCCAAATGCTCAAACCCACTATCAGTTGGCAGCGTACCCAGAATGCTGGCGGCATTTGCGGCATAGTATAAATTAGTATAATATAATGATTCATAAAAAAAACCGCCAATTTTTTTTTTTGTTCAATATGCAATTTCGATTACTTGAATGACATAATATTGTCATCAAAGCAACCAGTTTAATAGTATTTTTCTAGTTATTTTGATATATACCCAAACTACTAAACTAACTTTGATTGAAATTTCTATGAGATCAATCTATGAGAATATCATTTCACTTTTTTTAAGTAACTGTCGTTTTAACGATTTTTTTATCAGATACATGTCCATCACCAAGGAGGTAACTTATCAGAAACTTTATAAAAAATTGGAACTGTCTCCAAAAAACCAAGCAGAATAAAGTAAAAAAAAAAAATGAACACAATGCCGCGTGAAAAAACATTGTTGTTCATCATTGATTCAAATTTCAAATCGTGATTTAATTTGACAAAGTTCCAGCCATTGATATAATATATTTGGTTCCAGTGGATCTAATTTTTTCAAACTCTTGGAAAGTAAAAACGAAAATTAGGAAAATAAAATAAAAACCTACCGCACCGTAGGGCATTAAGATGGAATAGGGATGGGTTTTAGAATAACATTACAAAATCTCTTAGAGCATTTTATGTTGATATTTTTAATGTATTTATAACGGCGGAAAATATCGAAAAAAATATGTTTTTATGTTGTTTTCTATTATCGCCACTAAAGTTTAAATTATCAACATGTAAGATATCGAAAGATAATGCCCAATAGGCTCTTTACTTAGAGAAAAAAACAATACGTACTTTAAAATGCGGCAAAAATAAATTCTGGTAGCGGTAAGGTTTCTGTGCCAATCTTAAGCTATTCGGATTGTAGTAACCAGTTAGGAGGCCATTATCCACGACGTAGTAAAGATCTGAAAAATATAATTATATCAGAAACAAACAGCTATCTAAAAATATTGCTTAACATTATACAAATTGTATAACTATATGATAAACGAATAGTATATGTATATAGTACTATAATATCTACTTTAGTCTATTTTTTACCTGCGACGCAAAAATAGGGGTGTTATAAGTTTAATGTGTGTATCTGCGTATTGGTGCATCTGTGTATCTGTGTGTCTGTCTATAGCATCGTAGCTCCCAAACTGCTGTACCAATTTTGATTTAGATTTTTCATTTGAAATGTGACTTGATTGAAAGTGTTCTTAGCTCTTAGCTATTATTCATGAAAATCTGTTCAGTCATTTAAAGACTATCAATTCTTTTATTAAAAATAAACAATTAATTCTTGATAAACAAGTTAATAAAACTTTAGACCATTTCAGCTATTCAAAACACTGCTGCGATAAACTAACTGCAGAGTTTGCAGAACATATAATTATTACCCATCTAATGCAAAAGGAAATATTAATCTAAAGACTAGGAGAACCCGTAGTACGCTGCGGTCCAGTTTCTACCTAACATGTAAACAAAAGTTCAAAGACTTATTATCGTTCGATAACCTACGACCAGGTGCTGTATTTAATATGAATATTATATTCACAAAGTTAGTGGATTTGGTTAGAAATTTTCCTTATGCGAGACGACTATTTATTTTATAGGTACTTATGGGAATAATTGAAAACGATATCCAATTATAATATTACACCCTATAGTGCTATACGTTTAAAAACGTGATGAGTATGCAATTATACAATCTTATTTTCTAGTAAATGTTAATTTCTTACATAACTTTTCCTTCTTTTCCGACTTTTAGCGATTTTAAGTTTGTCTACTGGAAGTAGACAAAATAAGAATGAAATGGAAAATAAGATAGTATAATTGCATTCTCATCACGTTTTTAAACGTGTAGCACTATAGGCTGTATTATTAGAATTGGATGGTCGTTTCACATTATATTTCAATTATTCCCATGAGTACCTATAAAGTAAATAAAGTCGTCTCGCACAAGGTAAATTTCTTAGAATGACTTTTGGTTAGCTTAAAATTATATAAATGTTGTCATATAAAATGGAATGTTTTATCTAGGAAACCCTAAAGACCGAAACACGATTAAGGACATTTCGCTCAATAGAAAAAAAAGTAACACGGATTTGCGCATTTCAGTCTCTCTGTTTTCTTTTTGTGCTGCTCCAAGGTGGCGGATTACATTTCCTTTGCTAATGCTAAAAGCTTGTTTTTGAAAACGATTTTTTACGATTAACTCATTTCATCGCATTACATGTCTTGTATTTATGAAGACGTCACCTACTCTAACCAACCCTGAATTTACAGGAATCCATTGATACCCCATCTGTTTGTGTCGGTGGTTAAAAAGAGATAAACTTAGTAGCCGATGTCCCATCAAAGGCCCTCATTATGTCGCACTGTGCAAATTTTTGGCATAGATGTATGCCTTCTTATGGTATGATGGCAACACCGTGACTAATTTTTACACATTTTTGACCAGGTAACTCAAAAAGCATACATTTTCGTTTTACTTTCCTATCCTACCAGTTTCAAACAATATAGAAAATCTCGTTTACTGAACCAAAAAAGATATAAATAATGTTTTTCTTAATTTTCAACAGCAATTTCTCTGACAAAACAAATAAAGTTATACTTACTTTTCGAATTTTGTCTGGTCAAAGTTGAGTGAAAATCAGGCGTTGATAAACAATTTTACATTTAGGAAAGGGCACTAGTGTAGTGCCTGTGATTATAAATATTATGTAAAATCTTTGGCACCTTACCTTTGTCATCACCGTTCGATTGAAAAATCACCACAACGAGGAATAGTAGTATACTAGCAGTGTATTTACCGATCATTTTGGAAATTTAGTAAAATTATTAAATTAATATCTCACTCGTATGACTTCACTCCGGTAATGCCCAGAGTGGAATAACGGTCTACAGATTTGAACTAGCTTAATAGGTATAAACTACGAGTATGTACTCAAGTAGCGATAACACAATGTTATTGTTTAATTTTTTTTTAACATAAATATTTGTAAATATATTAATAGTAATGTTTAAGTTGTGTAAACATTAAATAAGCAAGGCATTAGGCGGAAAGTTATCGTAATATTTGTATTGTGTGTTTAATCATAATTAGCTACTGAATTAGAGTATAATCTATTTGAAGAGGGCAAAACTACATACATAAATTTCCCCATTTAAACTTGAAAAGTTCATACCTTCTTATTTTATTTTGTTATCTTAATAATAACATCTCGAAGCATCTCGTGACCAAAATGCTGGCCGGTATCTTGCGCAACGTGTTAATATTACAATCCAACGCGGCAATGCGGCTAGCATTTTGGGCACGTTGCAGTTACAGGCAGCGGTTTTTTAGATTAGTGTAGTTTAATATATTTATTTTATAATAATTAAGTCTGTTTCTTTATTTAAATTTAGGTTAGTTTATTTAATTGTATTTACTTAGATAGTTATTATTTTTAAGTACTTGTTTCCTATATTCCTAAATTTTTTTTCCTAATAATAACATATATTTCATATTCCTTTTTATACATATTCCATAATTGTATTTTTTATATTCAAAAGGGCGGGCCTCTTGGTGTTGACTTCGGCTCCACCAATGCCCACCAAATGTCCGGGCTAGACCCGAGAATTATATGACACTAGCCGCTCGCCCCGGCTTCGCACGGGTGTGTTCGCTCGGCCTTCGGCCTCGCTACAAAATATTATATAGCCTATGTCAAATTGTAAGAATGTAGCATTCTATTGGTGAAAGAATTTTTTAAATCGGTTCAGTACTTTTTGAGCCTATTCATTACAAACATACAAACATACAAAAATAGGTACAAATCTTTCCTCTTTACAATATTAGTGTAGATATATTTAAGGAAGGACCGTTAACTGATAATGAATAAATAATTTCAATAATATGTACATAAATTGAATTAAATAATTATGTATTATTTAAGTTTGGCAGGTATCGGACTGCTATTTTATGTTGTCTAATAAAAAATCTGAATGAATATAAATAGAGTCGACCACTGGAAACAAAAATAAAATGTGTTCAAAATTAAAACTGAAACCGGAAAATATAAACATTTTAATGTTTTTAATTGACTTCAAAAGAGGAGGGGGTTCTCAATTCAGTTGTATTTTTTGTTTGTAATTTTTCCAACCATTCCATTTAACCGATATTTTGTTTCATCTGTAAATGCCATTACTACCTCTATGCATCAAGAAGAAAAAAAAAACACTTATTTGTATGATTTTAAAATTCATGTTCTTACTGAGGCAACCTAATTTACAACATAATATAAAATTATCATATTTTTTTATGTAGGTTATAGAGGGTGACTGGTGAGACAGCGGAAATATTCGGGAGGTCATTGTACTCATCATTATGACCAACCCAGTAATCGCCGACAACATTGTCCGATAGCCTATTTTATAAGTATAGCCAATAATTATATTTATCTGTTATATTTTTTTATATAAGAAGGAGATCCGCCTGATGGTAAGCTGTAATCGCCACCTATACCTGTGTTTTGCAACACCTGCGCTGTTGTCGAAGTTTTGCCACCCCGGAGCGATTTCTATATACTCTTTATATTACTCGTAAAACGCTCCGTCTTCCATTAAGCGAATAAATGTAGAATTTTTCTAAAGGAATCACTAAAAACAATCAGCTATGATTATAAATGAAATATATTTATTTTAAAATTAATTAACTAAAAATAAACCATTTCGCACATTGCAAAACGACACAGCGAAGGCAGATATTTTTTTTATTTTATTTATGAAGATGATTTCATGATTGATTGATATTGTTTATTTTTATTGAAATATTATGGGTACCTATTGATTAACAAACTTATTGTTTGCAAACTTCCGGGGGATTCTTGAATGCAGCGCACAAGAGTTCTTTTAGAGGTCTCTTTTCACCCCTGATCTTGGAAATGCCGTTTATGTACCACCAAGGAACTGCTTTGAACTTAGCTTTGCCGCTTTCCACGCCATAATGCAGCAATAGTTGAAACCCTGTAATGCCCTTTGCGCATTCCTTTATGAGCTTAGAATCGATGTTCAATACCTTGCCACACTGGAATAAAAAAAAAAAATATTTGCGGTGGAACACTGGCTTTTTGCTCCATTGGTAGCGATCATGGCATAATTTGACTATACTGAGTTACGCGGAAAGGGTTTACTTAATCGAAAGGGGTCCATAGTCCCCATCATTATGAAAATCTTTTACTATGTGAGTAAAATCTGAAATTACGAAAAAAATATCATCTGCTGTTTCATATATATTGTGGAGTGTCAATGGCCGTTTTCTATGCGACTGATATTTTTTTCGCGATATTAGTGTTGATGCTCCCATAGTAAAAGTTGTTCATAATGATGGGTACTATGGACCCCTTTCGGCTTAGTACACCCTTTCCGCGTAACCCAGAATATCATCACCGAAATTAGGCAACGGACTAACCGGTCAGACTTCAGATGGGTGACCGTGAGTGGCAATTACAATAGCTGGCGTTACAGGCCTATCGTGTCTCTCTCTCTCTCTCTAAAAGAAGACCTGTGTCCCAGCAGTGCCACATGAAAGGCTGATAATGACGTCGATTCTGATCTAAACTAAACTAAATTTTACAGCTCTACAATAGCTGCCATCCTTTTCTGACGTATTGAAATGAAAAGACACGCCGATAATTTCAGTCCTGTCAAATTAGTTTAGTTTAGAGAATGGTACAACAGAATTGACCCCAATGACGATGATGGTTACTGTAGGTCCAATATAATTCTAAATTGTAGGTTCCTGTTGTTTATCCTATAATAAAAAGCCTGATTACACTGTCAGAACATGTTCAAACAGAGGATAAAAAATATACATACAGACGAACATAGAACATCCTCCTTTTTGGAAGTAGGTTATAAAGGAAACCACTTTGTGAAGGAACTGTAACATGTGTCATAAAGCTCTTGATTACCTTGTCAGCAGCCTCGTCATTGGTCGTCGCATCGAAATGCTGGCCCATCATGCACGAGTTGAAGGGGACGTACTTAGTAGCATCTTTCAAGGCATCAATGGCGCATGCATGCAGCATGTTGCCATAGCACTCTTCTTCATCGTGCTGGCATACGATCGTCAGCTCGGTGCCATTCAAGCGCATCTGCGGATACAACAAAAGCTTGCAGCACAACTACAGAATACATAGTACAAGGTACAACTAAGAACTTTACATGTCCATTATATATGAGGTCTGTGTCCTTTTTAGGGTTCCGTACCCAAAGGATGAAAACGGGACCCTATTACTAAGCCTACGCTGTCTGTCCGTCCTACCTTTTTACGGATGTATATTTCGAACCGTTATAGAGAGCCAGTAGACTTTTTTACAGAATATGTGATGTTATGGCGGATTAACTAATAAATAATAATAAAGTAAAAACTAAAGGGGGTTCCCCATACAACAAACGTTTTTTTAAACGTATTTTTGTACATGCTGTAGTGTAAAAACGGTAATACGAACAATTCGTACAAGCGTCAAACTTGGCATGATTATAATACACATTCTACAGTAAAACAACTTGTTTTACATGTTTGTAAATTGTGAATTTCATGTTTGGTCCCAAAATAAAAGTTGTTCATAACGATGATTGCAATGACCTCCTTTCGGCTTAGTGCAGAGTATATGAGTAACCCTATGTTTATCAACAACAGCAAAATTAAAATTTGTTCAAAAATAAATAAGTTTTAAGTATTTTAATCTCATGCTAGACAGCGAGCGCACTATAGCACGTTATGACGTCAACCCGCGTGCGCGCCATACCATTCTAACACACGCTTTGCTTGGACCCTCTCCCAAGAAAACCGTGTGGTAGAATAGCGCAACAGAGCATCTGCTCTCTATCCCCACCAAAAACTTTAAACGCTTATATATCAGAAACTTATCAGCCAATTTAAATATTTGTTTCAGTATGTGTAATGTATTTAATTATTTCTGTTAGCTAAGCCTGTTATTTGTAACAAATTAAATATTTGGACATATACAGGTCTATTTATTATGTATATGTACAACTTTTTATCAAGTATATAATTTTCATGCTCATTTCATCAAAGAACTTTAGGTATTGGTAGATACTAACTTTTGCATTGCCATAAGGATACGTCGTAATATCAAGATATGGTGCTAATTCTTTGACGGTATTTTCTAATTGTAACAAATATATCTTTACGCTCCAAGGACATTCAGTTTCATAGTAAAATTGAAAATTCACTTTTTCTTGCTCCAGAGCCTGAAAAATCAAACGGAATTTTAATATATTTATTTTATTATACTTACGGCAGTTTTGCAAATATATAAAATGTAGCACAAGTTTAGGTACCTGCTCCCGAGGTAAGATACCATCATGGCCATGGTATAACTCCACTGCCTGTGATAAAATACCTGGAAAATAAGTATTTTAATTTTAATAAATACTTTTTAAAACAAGCTTTTAGGCTTCGGCCGTGTTGAATTTATGTGTCATCATTTTATTTTTCGTATTATTCTTAGTAAACTCTTTCATTTGATACCCATTATAGTGCATAAAAATAACTGGTCTGCCATTTTTGGGAGTTGGGAGTCCGCTATGTTAGATTTAAAATGACTTTACTTAGCTAACCATGCATCACATCCAAACTAAACGTGTATGCAAAATTTCAGCGCAATCGGTTGGGGAAAACTGGTTTTCCACACATAAATACTAACAGGGCAAGCTAAATATATATAGTACGGGTCAAATCTTGCGACTGTATTTTAACACAGTTAAATCCAACCAGGATCGTAGAATCTATGGTCCAGCCGCCATCTTGAATTTTCACGAAAATGTTGTCGTAGTCTAAAACCTATGTATATCGATAGAGGGTAACTAGGTGATTATAATTAGTTTTTGTTTTATAATAATTATTAGCATTTTACAGATTAATTACAAATTAGTTTCAGGTTTAACGAATTTTTATTTTCAGAAATTCTTCATATTTGTTTCAGGTAGGTTAAATTATATCTTTAACAAAGTTTTTTTAAGTTAAATTATAGGTTTAAATTTTCCGAGTAGGTGTTTAATTTATTCTTGTTTCAAGTTAGTTTAGGACTTAAGTTAGTATTAAAAAGAAAAAATTTATTTCAAATTCCACATGTACTTCATGCGATATTCAATCAATTATAAGTAAAGGTAAAATTGATTTCAATTTTTTTTATATTGTTAGTTAATAAGATACTTAGTTCGTTTATCAGATAATAACAAGTGAAGCTAATTATAAAACGTGTAAAAGGAATACACAATACTTACCTTTTCCCTGTGCAATAATAACAAACAAATTTAATAATATGAATAGTAACATAATTTAACTTAATTTCAGAACTTTAATAACGAACACTTTAAATATAAATGTTCTTATATTTCCTGATAAGCAATTTATATACTGTTAAGTTCAGGGTTCAGTAGCAAAACAGATAACCCTTAATAGTTTTGCTAATAATAATCATGTTTTTCCAAATACTTGCCCTATTTTAAATTTTCGTTTACGATCTGGCCATATTCTCGATTTTTTTTCGTGTCAGCCAAGTTATCGTCTATTCGGAAGAAATAAAAAATTACATTACTGGCACAAAGGCTGAAACTACATAGATACTTTCCAAAACTTCTAAAGTAACAGTGAGAAAAACATATATTTATTTTGCTTGCTCAGAAGTAGGCCTACAAAATAGGTAGGGAACCCTGTTATAAGTGTGACCCGCGACACGCACTTGACTAATTATTTATCTAAATGAGCTGTTATAATTCTCTCATGTATGTCTCCATATCGGTTTTTTTAATATCCTCAATTTATTATTTTTATTACAAGTTACCGCAGTTAAATTTGCATCCTACTAAGTAATTAATGATCCTAACTATACCAACCTGCTTTAAAATATGATAGCAGATAAGCTTGCAAGTTTCTCATCAGATAGGTAGGTAACATTAGTTCACTCAGAATATGATGCTGAAGCGTTGAACCAACTTAAGGTCTGAGCAGTCTGCGATAAAGTTTTGAAGTTACATGTCGAGCTAATTAATAGAATAATAGATAAATAATAGAATAATTAAGTACATAGGAAAAATAATTGCTACAAAATCTGAAACCTAAAGTTATAATCAGAAATGTTCGAAATATTTCTGAGTAAAAGTTTTGAATATGACCTATCAGTGTGGCAAGTTTCATTTCCATGTCTAACTAATAGTTTATGAAAAAAGCAGTGAAGCAAGAAATGCAGTGGGGCGGTGGCAACATTTTAACAACTTTGGCACACTATAATATCGCAATGGATACGTACACTAGATAAAAAAGTTATGTAGGATACCTTGCCATCATTTTAAAAGATCTATTCAACGATACCCTACCCTAGGTTTCGTGAGCACGCCGCTAACCGCTAATCCAGGCTGCGATGAGGGGCGGTGGGGGGGGGGGGGGGGGGGGAGGTCCGTCAAATCCAGTCGAAAGTCGAAAAACATGTAGTTGCGATGGCTCAAGAAAAAAAACAGTTGGAAAATTTTCCAAGTCTGTAACTTAGTACACAAATCTACATTGCATGTTTGTAGCATCAGGACAGATTGTCTTTCTACCGTTTCTATCCGCCTATACCCTATACCCTAGAGTGCAGTGAAAACAAAAATTTATTCCACATTTCACATGTACCAGAGTCACCCCTAAAATACAAAATTATATTTTTCAAAGTTTTACAATGAATGAAATAAATATTTATTGAAACAAAGGTAACTTAAAAAACAGAAAATTAACATAAACTTAAATATTAACTAAAAACGAAAACTTAAAATAATAAAGCAGCTTAGTAATTTGTATGTAATTGTATTGTATGCTTAGTAATTGTATGTAATTAGCAATTGATATCTATATATGTATATATTAATATATACTAAAACTATATTTGTACAAAGTTTCATGCACTTAACCTAATAAGTATAAAACGTTGCAGCTTCTAAAAAAAAAAGGACGGACATAACGAACTTATAAGAAAGAGTTCCTTGCAGTAAAGTTAACATCACTGCTGCTGATAACATCACTAATTCTCCGAGTCTAAGTTGCTTTAAAGTTCGCTTAAAGCGCTGGATTATAGCACAAACGTTTTTTACGGAGCAAATTTTTTTTAACTTAATATTATGTAGCATAACTACAAAAGTCCCCCAAAAAATAATGTATTACAAAAAAGGTCGTGACTGATTATATTTTTATGTCGCATTTTATTACTATTTTTACAATTTGTTTTTGCTCTTAAGTTGCTTATTATTTATATTTTCTTGTTTTGTACAATTTTTAATATTAAAACGTAATTACTTAGGTATTTAATTACTTAATTATTTGACGTTGTTAATTTTTAATCTGTATCTGACATGTATCTTTACGAAATAAAAAAAATTATGAAACAAGTATTTTAATTGTAGTAGGTACATATCAACATCTGCTTTAAGAAAAAAAAAACTTTTTGCAATGTAATGTGTACGTGGTAATAGGTCGTATGTACAGTGATGGTATGGTGGGGTGTGGTGGTGTCATATAAGTCTGTCATGAAGGTAACTACTCTATTATAAATTTTTGGTCAAGTTAATAGAATGTATCTATATCTAAGCCAACTAACGTCTAAGTTTTAAACAAATTTGACCCAACAAAACTGAAAATAGGTGCTTTTTGGGTTTTTTATTCATATCAGGAAGGTCTAAGATTTTCAGTTAATAGCCATGTTCTTGATTATCTTAAACTAGTATCTACAATAACAATATAAAACAAACATTGAAAAAAATTGGGTGATAAGACGCTGAAATGTCACAACGAACTCTTACACACCTTTTTATAGGAATGAGGAAAAACACAAGTTTTATTAATGAATGTTTATTTCGAAATTAATTGATAAAAATGATTATTAAAGTGGTGGCTTGTTACAAGGGCCAGCAAACGAAGACTTTTTTTGATGATTTCTTGATTGATTGTTTTTTTTTTATAGTAATGTAGGTATGGGTAATGATTTACAAATTTATTGTTTGCAAACTTCCGGGGGGTTCTTGAATGCAGCACACAAGAGATCCAAGAGTGTTTCGTGTACACTCAAATTCCTGGATACGCCGTTTATGTACCACCAAGGGACTCCATTGGTCTCCACCTTCTCGGTCTCAATGCCATAATGCAGCAATAGCTGGAACCCTCGATAGCCCCCCGCGCATTTCTTGATGGGCTCAGAATCGACATTCAGTTTCTCGCCACACTGGAAATAAAGGATAATTTTATTTTTGATATATAACAATATAACTTTTTGCTACATTTGTAGCATTCAATGCGATCGCGGCGTAGCCATACTGTATTCAGTTTAGGTGATTGTGCAATATCACGCGAAAGGTTTGCAATCACACTAAACTAACTAACTAACTGAATCGCTTAAAGAATGTGACGGTACGGCTCTAAGTGTCTCTTAAATATCACCAAAAACGCAACAGGTGAATCGGTCAGACTTCGGATGGGTGAACTTGAGTGGCATTTACAACTGAACACTACTCGGGTTGGAAGACACTTTAAATTGTAGTTGTAGGTCCCTGTTGTTTGTTCTATAATAAGAAACCGTTCAACCATGTCAGACCATGCTTGGACGACTAGAAGATTTACAAAAATTGGCCTAGACAAACATAGGTCAGGTTCCGTAGTCAAAGCTATAACTTTCCATCTTTAGTAGTTTAAAAATTAGGTTATAAAAGTGGACTTTTTGCAACAGCAGCATTTCGAACAAAGTTCTGTGGACTTAGACAAATATCAGAGATGTACCGTCCCGACATAACATTAACTTTTTATGGTATAGTTAGTCAATAAGAAAACAACTTGAGACACATTCTTTGTTAAGATCATTTAACGAGAATGTCATTTGACCTTTGTGGAATGTTTTGATTTTTTACTGTTTTATCGCTGTAACTCAACAAGATCCAACTGACCCAAGAGCTCAATTCAGTTGGATCTTGTACGGATGCAGGCCCAAGTCCCGACGCAAAATTCTCCAAGTTGAAGTCTGCGAAAGGCTGAGTTCTTGTGCACGGCGAGAAATCGACTGCCTCGGAGTCTCCTGAACACTCTCACGTACAGCGGCGATGTTCCCGGCCGATCTGGCGTTGCTTATTGACGTAAAGTTTGACGTAAAGGTGTTGGTTGGTTGTTTACCGAACCGGTCATCTCAAATTTGGTCACCAATCGTTGGAGAGTAGACTTTGAAGGGCCACCGCGTCTGCCGTAAAATGGGCGCAATGCGCGCAACGTTTGCACTAACGAACACTCATTTTGATAATAAAGTTTTATCATTTGCACATGCTGCTCAACCGTGTAACTTGCCATGGTGATTTGTCATCAGTGACTGAATAAGAAAAAACAGATTTGACAGATGCCGCCAAAACAAAATGGCCGCCACAGATTATTAACATCGACCCGCTCTATTTGAAAGACCCTTTACAATACTGACCACAACAAACTACAGTGAGAGTGAGTTTAGATGAGAAAACTTTTGGAAAAAATCAAGGCATCTTCAAGTCTATAGTGAATAATTTTCTTCTAGATCAACGTGCTCCATCGCCGAGGATCTATCGCTTAACATCAGGCGAGGTGGTGGCCAAACGTAGATTTATACTTTATATAAAAAATGCTTCAAAAATATACAGATTTATTTAGCGCAGTAGGTCTACGATGATTTATATTTATTTATAGTTACGGAACCATGTCATAAGCTTGACCCGCGACACATACTTGACAATTTAATTATCTAAATGAGCTTTTAGAATTCTCGCATGCATTTTTCCATATCAGAATCATAGCTAATTTAAAAAAAACTCGCATTTATTATTTTTAATACGGGTAAGTGCTAAATATTTGCGTCTACACTAAACTGAAAACATCCAATGAAACTAATTTGCATCTTACAAATTCAGCGCTCATACTAGACAAACAGCGATTGGTTGGAAGTAGTTCTTTGGTCTTACAAAGCAATAAGATCCCAACCTTATTATCAACCTAGTAGGTATATGATAGATGGAGATTAATAAGTGAAGTGTAGAACATAAATTATTGATGCTGGAGCGCTGAACTAAGCAGTCTGCGCTAACGTTTTGAATTAACATCACTTAACTTGTCAAGCTAATAGTTTTTCCTATTTCCAATAAAATAGGAAAACTTGTAACTGCCAAAGCTGATTGTGGTGAAATTAGAAATGGTACCTGAAAATCATAAAACTTGTAAATCTCGTCAGATAATATATTCTGCAACGAGGTCAGCTTAAACAAATTTTAAAGGAACGTACCTAGAAAGTCTAATTAAAACGTCATGTCGTCAAATAATTAACCAACTTGAGGATTTGGATCTAGATGGATCACAGAGAAAATCCCTTCTCTTTTCTGTGAGATGGATGATAACTATTTATCATACCCCAAATAAAATTAGGTATACATATAATTATATGGAAAGCAGTGTAACAAGTCGTGGCCTTATCAAAGCTCTGGTTAGCAAACCAATTAATTATCGCGGTCACATAAAATTCCAGAAAATGCTTATCAAAAAATGCGCATGAATTAGGTCTTGCAAACTGGAATGAAAACATCAGCACTTTCGCAAAAGCTGATGTTTTCAGAAGCCAGGAACATTTCAAATTTTAATAATCCAAAGTCATTGAGCCAATTCCGAATGAAAAAGCCCGGATCTGGCGCTCGCTCGCAGTTTGTTTGATGAACGAGCGATGGCTTTGCTTTTTGTTTGATCAACAAGCAAATTTCGTCCCGCTCTCTGGTGCTGGAATCCTTGCATTTCCGGAACAGAACAACTGACACTGATAACTCGTAAATTCAAAAAGGCCCTTTGTTGTTTTGACTTTGACATGTTAACACGTATCTCCCTAACTATATATATACAGTCTATGGATATGGACCAATGATGATGTAGATCATTGGTCCATATCTATAGACAATAGATGATTTAATGATTTATGTAGCGTCCGAAATACATCTGCTGAGAGATATAAATCTGGGTCTTTTCAAGGCAAGAGTGAAAAGGTATCTTCTAAGTCTGCGTGCTTCATCTTCGACCAAATCGTCGCTTACCAACAGGCGATTTGGTGGTCAAACGCGGACTTATTCGCGATAAAAATCTGCACTCTAGGCTAAATAAGCCAATACGGAAGCCACAGATGTGGTGACAAAAATGTGACCTACGACGTGATTTAGGTTACGCAGACAAGGCCAGAACCTACTCCACTCTCTCGACCTGCCCAGCTGGACCCACAGGAGTGACGAGTCACTACGTGTGGTTCCAGGTCAGTTTCAGGACCAGACTCGTGTCTTAAGCCCGTTGCAGACGACGCGCAACAAACTCGCGCGAGTACTGCGCATCGCCTGCAACGAGCTACAACACTTTTTGCTTAGTGCCAGAGGCAGTGGAAGTGTCTTAGTTTACTCGTTCAGTAGTTCAGTCATTTTAGCTCAATTACACTACTTGCACAAGTTGTGCGCGTCGCCAGGCGCGTGGATATTTATACGGCTGAACACTGACGCTAGTACTCACACAAGTACTTGCGTAAGCTACTGCGCATTGTCTGCATAGCTTTACGGAGGTGCAATTCCAGGTTTGTTGCGAGTTTTCCTTCTCTAAAGCTGATGGTGTTGCAGATTAAGAACAGCGACTCCGTCAAGTACCTAAGTTGGCTCTTACGACGCCTGGTACTAAAGTGAAGTACTATTCTACTATATCTGTATACCTAACATTCAAGTCTGACACAGTTACTCATTGATATAATTATTTAAACAAGTAATTTCCGTGCGTATTGCAATTCAGCTGGTAAATGGGAATGCCGGTAAACTACCTATTTCTAATTTCCTATTTTGATATTTCACGGTTTTTGCAATTTCAATCCAACAATTTTTACAACATGACGTAAGTAAATTCATGATTTGGTGTGTACTTTGTTTAGATAATAAAGGCACTTGCCCGTTTCACAACTGTAACTGTAACACATAATATTGGCTGATCAGCAATATTTGCAACTACTCTCTGGACCAATACGCATTATTACCAAGCCAAGCACAATGGAAGACTAGACAAGGTAGAAATATTTGTAAGAAATTGTCTGGAGGGCAGACGTGAGATGCAGCTTGCTTTCATCTTTAATCAGACACTGACTCAGCAAATAAGATACCTTAATAACCTAACTTCAGGGTTCATAGTTAGGATATGTTTTTGTCTGTATTTTCTGAATAGCGCATTGTGGCTAGATGTCCTGGTTTTTTTTTGTTACCTCACATATTACTTTCACAGCCGTTACTGTTTCTACTTTGAAAGGAAATTCAATTTTCTATCAGAATAAATATTTACCAATTTACCAACTTGTACTAATTTTAAAACGCTTGGTATTGTTAAATTATCACAATGCATTATCACGTAACCTTCAGTTAATTATTTGTAGTTGATACATTAGGTTTTATGCTTATCTGAATAAAAGTAGCTGTTAACAACGCTAATGGGTTACAATTAATTTACAATTACTAAAAACATAGTTTGCAATGTGTTTTGAGGAATTGTTTAAATAGAAACACAAGAAAGAAATTTAAAACACATTGTACTTATCTGCTGCAAACTATGTTCACATTTGTGTGTGAGTCCCGAATTCCCAAGACATTTGAATCTCCGGGGCTTTGGAATCCGCAAACAGTCGTCTGTACATTTCCTTCCCCTAATGAGATTTACCCCGGACCCGGAGCTTGATTACAAGCAGCTAATAACGCGATTTACATCTACCTGCAGTTTTAAAGAAATTCAAAGTAACCTTTGCAGCTTTGAACGAATGGAATTGCTTTTACAAACAAATTGGATGTATAGAAAGCACAGCTGCGCTGAAAATTGAACTCCAAACGTGATCTATCGAGATTTCAATAGAGTCCACTTACTCCTGTCGCCGATGAGAGTTCACTTAAAGAAGGAAATAAAATCTGTGTAGTTCCGCATTTCAGGGTGGGGTTAAATATTTGTTGACTGCATCGTTCGACTGCATTATTGCCGAAATTTCATTGCAGTATTGCCGAAATTTCGAAACTACTGGACATACGAATCCTTATACGATCGATTCTTTATGTGATATTCAAATTAAGGAGGTCTAAAGAAGATTGAAAATTTACATATATAAGTCTACGCCTACTAACTCGCGGTCAACAGCTATTATTAACATAGAAGTACCCAGAAGTCACATAAAAGATTTTTGTGGAAATCACGATGTTAATCTGTAAAAGGTTATTTATCATCATTCATTATACCGTAGCCGTTGGCTAAAATAGATTTTAAAAAAATCTGCGAGGGCCACAGATGTTTTAGGTTTATTAAAAACTCTTGAAGGCCGTTCGTAAGCTGAGGGAAAATCCAATATAAATCATACCAAATATTAACCACGTACCCCAGTTATTATTATAATTTAGCTATAGGTATACGATATAGACAAAGTTAATCAACCAATCAAAACCACGCTACTTCAAACTTCATCCCCAACAACAAAATAATTAAGTTGTATAAAGAATCAAAGCTTTCAAGTTTACTGGGTTGATTACTCAACCCAGCGTATCTCCTTTTGAAGGCTTACGCCTTCAAAAGGAGATACGCTGAGGCAATTGAACAAGTTTAACTTAATAAAAGATCTACGATCGAACTATTTTCCAGAAGCTTCAATTGTAGAATTTAAAACTGCCTTCGCTAAAAAAAAACAGATGTGGAATGATAAAAATAACAAGCGAAATGACCTTCGTGATCCTATCAAAGCAGACATGCCTGTCCTGTGCAGCCCCAAGCATGTACTAGTAATAAATTATCCTAGCACTACACGTGTTAGCTCTCACTATGTCCGTGAATTCATTAAAGACTCATTGGAGGGTTTCCCTACCCATGTATCCATCTACTCACTAAAATATTAACGAAAATGCTCCGTTCTAAAGGCACCACCTTTGCCATTGGAGGGTGTTGCAAGTTTCGTACCGGTGTGGCCGACGGGGCGTGTTGCCGGAAGTCTATTTTCGTTCGG
Organism: Agriopis leucophaearia; assembly: GCA_949125355.1. Lineage (NCBI taxonomy): Eukaryota > Metazoa > Arthropoda > Insecta > Lepidoptera > Geometridae > Agriopis > Agriopis leucophaearia. Next base: position 9,427,888 of record OX421262.1, read on the forward strand.
GTTTCTAAAAAAACTCAGACCTTTCTAATTTTATCTGGCATTCGAGTTTTAATTTTTTTGTATGAATGACCTTTTGTGTCAAAGTATTTTCGATTTTCGTATGTACCAACACATCAACTAAGTGACCTTTTTAGGCTTCCGTAGCCCGAAAAGGTCCTGTCCGTCCGTCTGTCTGTCTGTCTGTCTTTCTGTCCGTCCATCTGTCCATCCGTCCGATTTTTTTATAACCTTCGAACTTCTATTAATTTTTAAGATAAGTGCATGAAATGCATATTAGCATATGTCGGGATGATACATCTCTGAAATTTAGCTAAGTGGAGTTGGCGAGTCGGTGGTCAAACGTAGATCTATTCTATATGAAAAAAAGTCCACAGAGCTTCGTTCGTTATTTTTTTTCCTATTACTATCAATTTCTGAACTATGACTACAATTATATGGTTTTGGTCACGGAACCCTACCATATGCGTGTCTCGACACGCTCTAAGCCAGTTATTTATTCTATCTTAAATATATTTTTTTATCTTCAGTTTTCGTTCTATTTTTGCAGCATGAATTTAAACATGTTGCAAAAAGCCATCGAAAACGATCCAGTAGGCTATTCAAAAAATTTAGGTCGTATTCGAATGGACGTAAAATTGAATCAAAATCAAACAAAATGTTTCTGTCGTTCTTTCCGATTCGACCCGATTGCCAGGTGTAGTTTCGATACGGAAAATCGAATCGCTTTGATTCGGTTATTTTCAATACATGATGAATTTTCTTTTTAATACATGAATACTATGAATAGCTTTCCTCATGAACGCTGCACAGTACCCGTTGGCCCCGTTTCGTTTTATTCCCGCCGGGATATCGGAGTCAGGTCAAACAGCCGGCTTTGTTTCCATTGCCGCTATCGGTCTTCATTTATAACCCTTATCTATTGCACACAGAAGTGCTTTTGTTTCAGCTGCGCTGTTAAAATTTTGTTTGCCTAATTAAGTGGAGTGGTAGATTTAGGTAGGTTTTAAGTTATTCCTAAAAAGTTTATAAAATTTGTAGTAAATTTTTGTAGTGGTAGGACTCTTTTGCAGGGGTCCGCCTGGGGAAGTACCACACCTTTGCCAGTTATTCAACCGCCAAGCAGTAGTGTGCAAACACTACTGTGTTCCGCATTGAAGGGCAATGTTTCCAGCGAAATTACAGGGCACACAGAGATTTGACATCTTAATTCCTTATTGTACTTGAAGCGACGTAGAAGCGGAATTACACTAGAAATTCATCATCAAAACAGTTTTGAAAATGGACTTCCGCAAAGTAACGCCTGATTCAATCAACTATTTGACATCTTATATCTCGGGGTGACGAGTGCAGTGCCATTGCCATCCAGGGTTTTGAACTGTTGAAGTTCAAAATTCTGAGTGGCGTTGAGCTGTTATGGGCAAACGTGAAGAGCCATCGGGCGAGCGACTTCGCTCGTCTCGTAACTCTGTATAATAAAAAAAAACTGTCATATAAACGAATTGTAGCATGCACTTTCCTTGAATGCCTTTGCCCTTGCCAGCATCTATAGCTCAACAGCCTTATATAAATGCTAAAATCATTGGTGTGTTTAACTATTTACCTACCCGCACTTTTTGTTTTGGCTTGTTTGATATGTACAAATAGATAATTGTAAAAAAATATAAAAAATAATTTAAAGTTAAATGATTATTTACGGGATATTTACCGTAACGTAACTATATGTAACTGCGCCGAAATATCGGGAGCTCCTTCCACAACCTTACCACGGTAAATATCCCGTAAATAATCATTTAACTTTAGTGAACAACCGTGATAGTTTAAAACAGTGTTTAAAAAATAATTTATTATGCACAACTTATAAAACAATTTTTTTATCAATACTAGATTTTTAATCATTCTTCATTTCAAAACAACATAACCATAGTTTCCGTGTATGTACTTGTAATTGAAGTTGACAAGTTTATAAACCACGTTGCTATTTCCACAAAAAGTTAGCTTCCATATTGAATCAACTAAACGGAAATTCGCTTCTGCCGGCCTGGCCGTAATGAGATTTATTTCCAATTAGACCGGGCCCGATCGCAGCACTTAATGACATGATTTACATCCAGCTAGTGGATGTACTTAGAACCACGTCGAAGAGGTGCAAAACAATTTATAAATGCATTACCAATCTTTGTAGACAGTAAAAAAAAATGACGACCGGCAGGATTCGAGCCCACGTCTTCTGCAGGTTTCCGTCCCGAGCACTCTTTCTGATAAACTATGGTCGATTTCTTGTTGGCCTCTGCCTGTAGTTTTTTATATTTGAATAGTAGAACAGCATAAAATATACTAAAACTACTCTCGAATTAGTAACAAGTGGATCAGATTAAAAACCGACTTCAAACATATATGAAAAACGTAATAAGTGTGTTTTTAACGGAACCCTAAAAAAGACCGGACGGTATGATGTTGATTCCTTGGAAATGGGGCGGCTATTAGTATGGGAAGCAACATAACGCAAAATAAGGCTAGTGCGGCAGCTAAATCTAGACCAAATTCAAATGGGACCACATGAAGCACCAGCTTTCAAATAAAAAAAAAAGAATCATCAAAATCGGTTCACCCAGTGGAAAGTTCTGAGGTAAAACCATATTATCTGTATTTTTCCTTATGCCAAATAAAGATTATTATTATTATTATATTATTAAAAAAAATGTCGGCAGAGAACCTCCTTCTTTTTGGAAGTCGGTTAAAAAGAATACTTTCTTTCTCGTTCTCTATTTCCGTAACCATCGCTATGTTTGCGGTAACTTCTTCAGTAAAATTCACAATATGACTCGGCTATCTTCATTATAGCTATCTTTTACAATAGATAATGAATTGAAAAGTGACTTATCAAATTACGTATTAACACAGGTAATAATTTGCCTTACTATATACAAAAAAAAAAAATTGTAATAAGGACAGTGGGAAAAAATCTCGTAAACTATTTGCCCCTACCCTTCGGTCCGTACACTTTGGTGTTTATTTACCCCCACAGAAGTGGTAGGTAATGAAACTGAACCGGAGTCGCTGCAGACGTACCACTCAGGTGTCTGTGAACCTGATTGATTAAAGTGTCATTTATGTAATTTAATTGCAATAGGTACTTTTCTCAACACCTAATTTAACGAAAAATAGTAGATTGTTGCATCGAGCGCAAAGTGAGTTACAAGCGTGGGCACTAAATTAACACGAGTGCAAGGTAATTTACTTTTCTTTCAACTACCGTGATAAAATATACCTACTCAAAATTAATACACACAAGTTAAGGTGAAACGTTTCACGTTTGATGGGAAATTCAAATTTCAAACCGTTTTTTTGTTCTTGTAGCTAGACCGGGTAATTATTGTAAACGATCATGATGTTTGCGAAAATTGATTATTATTCTTTACAAACTCGCGTAAAGTTATTTATCTCCAATGCACATTATTACATACATTTGTCAATAAACAAATTTTTGCTGTTTCAAACGGTTTATTGCTAAATGTAAGTAATATGGTGAGTAACTGATTAATAGCTGTAAATGATAATGTAAAGAACGACCAACAATTTTCGCAAACACTGTGCCATTTCACAATAATTACCCGGCCTAGCTACAAGGACAAAAACTGTTTGAAATTTGAATTTCCCGCCAAACATGAAACGTATCACCTTAATGAAAACAAAGTATTTTTTTCACCAAGTCGGTTTTATTCCGTCGGTTTTTATTTTCAGCCAGTATCTTTTTGTAGATCAATTTTGCATACATTTTATACTAAATTTAATGGGAGAAATTAAACCTCTATGGTATTTTGGTTCTAAGCAAAAAATACGTCAGTTTTGTATTGATTACTGTGGGGCTAGTACGAGAACTTGCGAAAAAGTATTCGTTCCGTAAACGATAGCAAATGTATAAAAAATTCAGTTTCCCTTTACGTCCGATAGAGGCGCTGTACAATTTTTCATACATTTTGCTATCGTTTACGGAACGAATACTTTTTCGCAAGTGCTTGTACTAGGGCCACAGATAACATTACTACGTAGTTGAAAGAAAAAATCTTTCTCTCTTTTGCAACGTTCTGAGTAAGTAGTGTAGAGATTAACTTGTTGGGTAGGTCTAGGTAGGTACTAAGTAGTATGTAGTGATGTGGTAGATTCATATGCCGGTCATTTAACTAGTAAATTAAACTGTATATTAATTTTTGGTCTCGTAAGCAAAGATGTCATATAGGTACCTACCTATGATCAGCTGTTTTTTATATATTGAATATTAGTACGGTTTCCCGCCACTTCGTACACGTACATTTTCATATAAACTTTCATCCGGCCCTTTCGCAAAATAATATAGCCTATGGGTATACTTCAATCTGGTCATAGCCAAGCATATTCGTGAAAACCGCATTTCAATCCGTCCAGTGGTTTAGGAGATGTGCGTGAACAAACAAACAAACAGACAAAAATTCTAAAAACTGTCTTAACGAGTCAGCTGCGTATTTTAAGACGCCCTGTGTGATATTTTTTGATATCTCGAATTTCAGTTTTTTTTTTATATCTACGTTTTTATTATATGTTTAGAAAATAGATAAATTAAAGTTGCACTTACGCCTAGCCTCGTCTGACTAGCGCCTCGCAACTTTCACACAAATGTAACTGGACTAAATTTGAAAATTTAACTTTTTTAGGGTTTCGTAGTACCACAAGGAACCCTTTTAGGTCCGTTCTGTCTGTGTCCATGAACCCAACACCATATGCGCATTGCACATCTCAACACGCAACTGGGCAGTTAATTTTGTTATCGTGCTAATTTCAGATAAAAGAACATGCCATTAAGTTTCAGCTAGTTTCACATGATTCATCGTTTTATGCCATAGGTGGCAAACAAGCAGACGGGCCGCCTGATGGTAAGCGATCACCGTCGCCTATGGATACCTATGCAACACCAGGGGCATCACAGATACGTTGCCGACCCTTAAATACTCTATTAACAGCCCTTTTGAAGAACCCCATATTAAAGCTACTCGGAAATGCCGCAGGAGGGAGCTCATTCCACATATTGCAGGTGTAAAGCAAAAAGGAACGCGTAAAACGCACAGTGTGCGATTTCCAACGATCTATGATATGTGGATGAACTTTCAGGTGGTGGCGGCTGGTGCGATGATAAAACCGCGATGCCGGCATCAGATCGAACAGTTCTTCAGAACATTCCCCGTTGTAACTGCGATAAAAGACACAAAGTAACCCAACGTCTATGCGTATGTTGAGCGGCATTTTCGGAATACCCTATAATACCCTGCATTATTAGTTGAATACTTAGGTGGACGTGGTCCACCTAAGTATTCAAACGGGTAAACACCTCAGTTGCAAATGTATGACTATGCAAATCGTCTTAACAATAGGCCTTATTAGCAAAACTTCTTACAGCAAAAAGTGGATTCTCATAAAATTGAGTTACGTTATAAGATGAAACATACAGAGTTCATTACATGCTTTGTGTTGGAATTCCGAACACGTGCAAATGAAACAGCTCATGAAATTGGGCCCCATTCATTACGATGACTTGCCAAGCAGAGATTTCTGGATTATTCTTTCTCTCTCGAAAGCAAAATCTTTTCCGCGTGAGATTGAATCGTTTCAGGAGAGTGCCTGAAATAATCTACTAAGCTAGATAAATTCAAGAAAAAAAATTAGGATTTTTTAACACGTAAATTTAAGTTAGCAAAAGCTGTGCCCAAAAATTTGGAAGCTCATGTAACCAAATCAGACAAGTTAATGGGAAAGTCGTCTTGTACTAAGTTACCTTTTCCACCACCTTTCGCAAAATGTCTACAACGGTAAGAACGAGATGTCCCATGATGTGATTGTCGTAAAATTTCCGCGGAATGTCTTCAATTTACCGCCAATCATGCCGTGGTTCACGTAAACTTATTTACATACGTAAAATCTCTCTTCTAGTCTGGCTCGGCTTTTACTGATTACATTTGCAACATGAGGAGAAAATATGCTTTTCTTCATGAAAATGTGGCGGAATATCTTATTGGAGGATATATTTGACTTCATGATTTGTAATAATGTTAGTGTACGTTAACACGAGTCAATGACGATATATTATCATTGATACGGATACTACAAAACCATATTAAAAAGAATCGTTGAATTTTATGAGTATTTCCATAATTATATTTTGGCTGTAATTTATTTCTTAACTTTAATATCTAACTATATTATTCACCTATCCAGGCGCAAGTGTGTGTTCCAATGGGGCATTTACACTATTTAAGTTTGTATTGCTAAAAACTTATTTTTGGCTTTTGTGGAACTTATTTATCTCATATCTACTAAGGTTTATTAACCTTAAATAACAGATAACTAAACTTTAGCTAGACGATTAATAGCTGCGATTGCAGCTGACCTGGTGTGGTCGAAGATAGTATATGCTTGACGACCGATTTTCAACTTGAGCGTAGTAGCTAGCCGAGCATTAGAAAGTCTACCATACTATGGTGTCCTCACGATGTTTTCCTTCGACGGCCGCTTAAGCTTGTTGTTGGGGTGATGAATATACTTACTCGTATTTATGATATCTATCTATCTATAGCGACGCTGACGACGCGCGACGCGGAACCATAAGCCACTTTGAAAGATAAAATCTTCTATTTCCTTTCCTTTTTGACGCTCTATTGATTCAAAAAAGAAATAAGACATCCATTTCGATAAAGTACGTACATAAGTAACAAACTGTGTTTATGGGTAACCTGATGAAATATGTATAACTTACTCTATTCTGTGCGAGGGATCAGCAACATTTTCACGCCAATTTACTGCTCGTTGCCGATATGAGGGCAATATATCTGCCGTATCTGAAAGGGAAGCTGAGATTGCACTATTACATGAGTTTTTATTAGAGTAAACATACTTGGAGTAAACATATTCCAAGCGAGGAGATGATTTGCATCGGTACGACGGAAATTATCATTTTTATGCGCGACATTGCTGTTTGGGTAATTTTGTTATTGCCTCAACATTTCTCCGAGTGTTTTCAGTAGTGACGGTTAATTTATACCCGACTGCCCAAGAAGGATAGTAATGTTATTCGCGAGTACGTATAAATTTGTATGTGTGTCATACACATTTTAACGTACTAGATACCAAGATAGACAACCACACTGTGTGTGGTTGTTATTATCTCCTGTAGCCTGAAAAAGTTTGACGCATGTAAAAGTGCACAGTTTCGTTTTACTTGCTTTTATCTCTTGAGTGTATAAGCTACATTTTGCAGGCAGATTGTTTGGTTTTAAGATCTCAATTAGGTCTGGCTAAAGCCCCGAAGAATGGCTTAGAGGCCATTGTGCTGTTGTTAAATGAATTGACGCTATGGGGTTATAAGTTAACTGGACTATTGAGATAAACAACTTGTGGATGGTAGAACAGATATATAGAGTGAGAAACACCACCAGCCTTATACTGTAACATATCATCTCAAAATACATTTAGGCTTTCTTTCTTTTTAACCGATTTCAAAAAAAGAGGACGGTTATATGTTCCACTGTATATTTTTTTATGTTCACCGGTATCTCCGCCAACTGTTGACCGATTTCCAAAAAAAAAAACTTTTGTGCGGTTGGGTATAAATACTGCAATTTGGTCCCATCGTCACCAAGTCAGGATCTGATGATGGGATCCCAGGGAAATTGTGGACAACCCTCAAATTATATAGGCACTTATTACGTTTTTCATATATTTTTGAAGTCCGTTTTTAATGTGATCCAATTGTCTCTATTCTTTTATGTATACCCGCCTGCCCAAAAATGAGGGTATGGTTTTTAAAATATTGTTTATCTACGCCTTTTGCTGATTCGGATATATAGGTACTGAAAACTTGTGAACCATAGCATAATGCCTTCTATTGAAGAAGTTACTATAAGTATAAAAAATAAGTGCGTAGAATTATTACTATTATTTATATTCCTAATTCCTATGGAGTTACACGTACGATGTTAGGTGTACATATTTTTAATTGACTTCCTAAAAGGAGGAGATTCTCAATTCGACTGTTTTTTAAATGTTTGTTACCTAACTTTCGACTAGGTGAACAGATATGATTCTTTTCTAATTTGAAAGCTGGTGCTGGGTGTGGTCCCATTTCGGTCCAGTACCCTTAGTACAAGATTTGACAGTTTTCGAAAACTTTTTTCGTTTCCGTATTGTCCCATACATTTTAGTAACGCGCCTCTAGCGGAAACGCGGATGAACTAAAATCGGTAGTAATCGGCAGTATAGGTTGCTTCACTCAAATACGAAAAATAGTTTCGAATAGCTTTCAGCCCAGCAATGTATGCATCAAAACGAAAACGAAAAAAGTTTTCGAAAACTATAAAATCTTGTACTAAGGGTACAGTTCTGTCATTTTTATGATGTCGGTTTTTTATATTGATAATTATTTTCTCTAATTTAGAGACTTTTAAGGAAGGTGTTATCTTGTAGAGTCATAAATCTTTGCTCCGCATTAATAAAATAACTAAGATGATTTGTATAGGTATTGAACGTGCATTGTGAAGCATTTATTACGCAAAATAAAAAAGCCGTTATTTTCAGACGTGTCGCTTAAGTGATTTAAGCAGTTCTCGTACTTGTGTACAAGCACTCGTATCTCCAGATATTGTCGGGAGCTGTTGAATTTTTCATGAGTTATCAAAGGCCCGAGGCTAGCACACTGACACCTCGGCTCTAGAGACTCGTCTGCGCTCAGAAAAAAGTCTCTGTTTTTATGACTATATTCACCCCCAGAAAGAAGGGTGAGGTGCGTTGTCGGCACGAGAAAATATTTACGCGTTGAGCTGTCTACTACTCATGCTATATGGATTTATATACAAGGTCGTTGAACTTCAATTTGTCACCATATGCGGCCTGAAATTGCTGGGTGTGTGGATTATAAAACACCTGTTCAGGTATTAATGTTTGTTTTACGTATGAAATATGTAACAGAGGGGGAGGCGTTTTTACAGTAGAGTCGGAGTTATTAGGCTGCTAAAGCAATTTTAAGGCTCAGTTAAAATTATGATGGCGTGGCAGATCGCAGCCGACATCGATCTGTTACCTCCCCGAGAATACGACGAATTTCCCTTGCGTAGGTAGGTACAAATCGTACATTTCCCTAATTTGCTCACATCACTTTTGCCGGGGAGTTATTTCAATTTCCATTTGTGGTGTTGTTACATCATGTAAGTAGGTATATTTATATATAGGAGACTTTTGTACGAGACCCTTTTGATATGTATACAAACGCATGGATGTTGAGTCTGGTATAAAATTCACGAAAAAGTTGTCCTGAGTTTTTTTCTTCTACATATATTTAGATACATTTAACTAATACGCTAATACCAATACCAATAATAATACCAATAAACTAATACGAGTCTTATGTCGTTATCACTTTGTCTAATTCGCGGTGTAAGAACCAAATGAGCGTATTTACTTTTTTTTTGAATTTTACAGGAGAGCTAAAAAACTGTGCATATTTCACTTCTTTGAACTTTAGAGTGTTATGTAGAGGATAATAAAATGTTTCTATACCCTAGACGAGTTTTTCAAGAATAATTTCGATGATTTACAAATAGACCGTTCTGTTCTTTCTGTTGCCATACCCTAACAGGGTCATATGTACTACATGTATTTAAGATGTGTTAAGACAAAAACATGTTATTTAAGGTCTGCATGCATACATATATCGCAATAAATAAATTGAGTATTGAGTAATATATATTTCACTAATTAAAAAAGTATACAGAACATCTCTAACACTATTAGAGAATTCATAAGTTAAAAAAAAAACACTTAATCTAGAAAATATTTATCATTTATCAAAAATCGGTTGACATGCTTACATATTCTAAACTGATTTACTTGAGTGTACAGTTACGTCATTATCATCAGTTCGACTGCCTCGGTGGCTCAGTTGGTAGTGATCCTACTTTCTGTGCTTGGTGGCGTGGGTTCGATTCCCATATAGGACAAACATTTGTGTGATGAACATTTGTGTTTGTTCTATGTCTGGGTGTTCTATCTATTTAAGTATGTATTTAAAAATATATATGTATGTATATCAGTCTCTGGCAGCCATATTACAAGCTTTGCTTAGTTTGGGGTCAGATGACCGTGTGTGCAATAATGTCCCAAATATTTATTTTATTTTATTTTTATTATGGCACATTGTTCAGGACCACTTTTTAAGACCCATATATAAAAAAAAAAACGATTTTCGAGTTTTTGGTAGATACGTTCATCTGGTTCTTACACCGCGAATTTAGCTAGCAAAAAACTTAGACAATATTTTTAAGTATATGTAAATTGTTTTTTTTCCCCCTTATAAAAAGATTTTTTTGAATTATAGTTAAGAACTGTCGATCAAGTCACATATCAAACAAAAAAATATTACTTAAATAAAAATCGGTTCAGCCGTTTGGAAATTACAATGCCACAGACAAACACACAAGTACACACACGTTAAACTTATAACACCCCTCTTTTTATTGCGTCGGGGATTAAAAAGAACGGGAAACAAGCAAGCGGGCCGCCTGATAGCAAGCTGAAACCGCCGCTTATGGACACCTGCAAATAGCGGGTTCCAGGTTATTCACTTTATTTCTGTGTCTGGACTTTTTCAATTAGAAATTTATGACGAAATAACTGCCTTTGAAAACTTTTAACTCTTCCGCAATGCAAAGTTTTGAAAAATCAGCCCGCAGTGTTATTTCCTGATTCTTATGTATTTTTTTTTATGTTAAACATCTATGTACATATTTTATACAACATATTTTTTTTTATGTGGTAGAGGGCTCGTCTTTATCCTTGCTTCGATAAAGTGCAGAAACGAATCTAAGATTGAATACGCTGGGTCAGAATATTTCTATGCATTCTTCATTTGAACACGAGTTAGCAGCAAAACGCAAGCTTATTATTTTTTAATAAGTCGATCGTCGCGGGACTCCCGAGACATGACGTCACGTCCGTCACGGCACACGAGTCGGTTGTACTCACAGAAAAGAGAAGTAAATAGAACGGAAATGAGAAGGAAACTCAGGTATTGTGACAGATATGTGATTAAACATTCTTATTTATGTCAACGTGTCGAACATCGCGTCACAGTTGCTATGGGTTTATATGGGTGCAAATGGCTACAACAAATTACTTACAAAAATGTATTGACAGCCGTTCTAATTTAAACAAAATGATTAAATTTCTTTTCTGTGGTTGTACTGACATGGTGGCGCACCTTGTTGAAGCAAGGTTAAAGACGAGCCCTCAACAACATAAAAAAAAATACTGGCACAATATTCCATTCAACGCACTTTTAGACGAGTTACAAGGACACTTCCTCCCATTTCGTGGGGTGAACGGCTGCTTCGGAGTAGACGAGCGCCCTTGCTCCAGACGGGTCCGTGACCCTGGTCTCATCCCGCCGGCTGACGAGGCCACAGCCCCGGGGGTCGACACTCCCACAATGTCGTCAGGTTATTTCACCAGGGTCGATCACCTTATGTAATTGGGAGCATCTGTTTCACAATGAGCGCGTTTACACGCAGATTGGTTTCAGCGAACTGAAGGGTTATTGGAATTCGAAATGAGCTGAAGCGCATAATCGAGATCATTGCTCTATAATGCAATGTTGCATTTATTAGATACTCTTCTGTAGGTAACTAAATTAAAACGTAAGGTAATGCTTCCATGAACTCATCTAAATACAAAAGTAAAGATGGGATCGATAACAATAATATGTCATTTATATTTGGTGTTATGTTTTTTATTTTTTTCTATGGTACTGAGTGACGAGACGAGCGAAGTCGCTCGCCTGATGGCTCTTCGCGCTTGCCCATAACAACTCAACGCCACTCAGATTTTTGAACTTCAACAGTTCAAAACCCTGGATGGCAATGCACTGCGCTCGTCACCCCGAGATACAAGATGTCAAATCTCTGTGTGCCCTGTAATTTCGCTGGAAACATTGCCCTTCAATCTGGAACACAGTAGTGTTTGCACACTACTTCTTGGCGGTTGAATAACTGGCAAAGGAATGAATTGCTTGTTTTTGAGCATGTCAAATAACTTTTTATTGCTAAGCCATTAAAACTGTGCACGTTGTTCAAATGATTGGATGGAGTGGAACTTGTACCATATAGGTAGGTAAAATGGGAATACTCGACAGCAATGTTTGCAGAAAAGCCGAAATCGACCAAGTTTCATTTTGTTAATGACTTTGGCGATGCTTTTTTAGAATATCATTTGCAAACTGCGTCGGTTCAAAAGTTTTAATATCAACGATGATTTTAGCATGTTATGTAGGTAGGTATGTTATGTACACCTATAGAAAGATATTTATCCTACTCGATACGATACTAAATATGAATTAGGTGGGTAAGTGTCGCTTCAATTTCCTTGTGGTGAATCTATGTACCATTTCTTCATTAATTACACAATAAATTGTAATAAAACATAGTATACCATAATATTCCGATCATCATACTTAGGTAAAGTCGTACGGTTGATCTCAAGTGACCGTGACCTAAGCCTCGACAGGCGGTGGGATGAAAAGCTTTTCAGAAGTGTGAACAAGATCTTTTATGCTTCGGGATGAAAGGCGTTCTTCAAACGTGCACTCATGCACTGGAACAAAAGAGGAGGCCTAGATTTTTCAAACTGTAGCCGTCTAAACCGAATAAGCAATCACTTAGAATCTGCTTTATGAACGGGTAATTTAAGGCTATTTAACTACTTATTAGGACTTAGTCCCCCTTATTAATAAACGTGGAGTAGTCTTGGAATAGTTACGACGTGTTTTGTCTTATTCTCTCTTGAAATTTTTGAACTTGATCGAAAAAGACAAAACACGGAGTAACTATTCCTTGGCTACTCTACGTTTATTAATAGGGGTAACTATGACTGTAATTTTAGTATTTTTAGATGTGATATTCCATGTTGCATTTGAATCGGGGATGGTGGGGGATCGTTATACTTTGTGCTGATTTGGAACACAGTCCAAAGAAAGCCCTGAATTAGAACTCACAAAGATGTGGTCGTCCAAACCTGTATCCGAAATAAGCTGCGAGGCGCTTGGTTGCGTATGTCAAAAGCTGAGATTTAAAAATAAACTTAGGTCGACAGTGTCAGACTGACATGTGAGGAGCAAAATGCCCTAAACAAACATGAATGACAAAACACTGTAGATACATACCAAGCTAATAAAAGCGTGTTAAAAAACAAATCAACGTCAGACTGGCGAGTGATTAGCTTGTTGAGCAGCGTAAAACTATGTGTACTTTGTGAAAACATTTGACCTAGTAGACTTTTTTTATCAGCGTCAAAAAGGTATGCGGTTCCCATAATGAGACTACCGCTGACTATGGACACCTACTTGCAATGCAACACTAGCGATGTTGTCGAAGCTCTGCCAGTCCGGAAATATGGTTATAGACATCCTTTTTTAAACTCTTTTTCTTTTGGAAACACTTTCCACCAGTGATTTTCAACGGCAATAAGCCCCCGTATACATTATCGTGTGTACATAATGCGTGTCACACGCGATCTACAGCAACAAAAAACTTCTAATGCCGTTGGTAATCTAGGAAAATTGGGTGACCACAATGGGAATATTAATTTGTTGCCATGTGAAAGTCACCGGCGATACGGAGTCACATTGTGGAAATATAAAAGGATTAAAAGCATTGCTGTAAGGTGAATAGCCGAAAGTAAATTGAAAGCGATCTGTATTCATTTCATAGTCACGCAAAAATGCGCAAAATTATCAGTCATTGGAAAAGGTCCAGTACTTGGGTGAATTTCTTCAATGGTGTGTGATGAATAATACTGACACACCCATCTAACGGAAAAACGCTTATGCACGGTGCGGCGCATGATATTTGGCGTCTTTCCGCTAGAAGTACAATAACCAAGTTTTTAACGAACCTTAATATTTATTTGAAACATATAAATAACAAACGGGTCAATAAAATGGTGTCGTACATGACTTCTATTTAAATAGTAGAAATATCTGATATTGGCAAAGCTATTGGTTATTTTTGCATAAACTGCCGTTTGCGTGATTCAGGTAAAATCGCCTAAATAGATACGTTCATAAGAATCACTTTAAATATTTTTTCTCTACAAAATTTTCACACTAATATTGAATACTTATTATATTTTTAATAGAGTTCGTAAGGTTTAGGCAAATTTACTTATACATATATCCATGCATTTTAGTACCCCATATATGCTCAAACTATTTCGTTGTCAGCGATAAAATTTAAAATCACTGAATATATTTTAATGCAGTTAAAAGTAAGTAATAGTTTGCGGTATGCAGCAACGATCCCGCGCCGTTTCCGCGCATGCCGCACCAATTAGGAAGCACTCATTGAAATATAGGCGCTTGATAAGCTTTCGGTACCGCGAGCGTGCCGATACCGCACCTCTGTTGCACCGAAAAGTCAGGAAAGCATTCGAAGCTATCTTGTCATCTGTCCGCTACATACACCTGTACGAAGTCACGGGCATCAGCGCCGACTAAATTGTTAGTCTCGTCATAGACAAAAAAAATATATATATAATATACCTTTGTCTATGGTCTCGTATATAAACACAAATAAAATCAGGCGACCTCTACAAAATTATAGCTTATATTTTTCTTAGTACATTACGTGCTATACATAGGTACTCGTACCTCCTTGTATTTAGGTCTTTCGAGAAAACCTTCGAATGAACATAGGGTATGTGTAAAATTATGAAACATAAAAGCTACTTAGATATTCCTCTCAGGACCTAGGAACGGATAAAAGGACAAATATTTCTACCCCACTTAAAAGTACACAAGGGACTAGACAGCAAATTGGTTTTGGTAAGCAGAATATTATTTTCTTTAACCGTATTGCAAGTAAAATACAAAAGATTCCTTTTGAGAAATCTTTAGCTTTCAGGATAAGGAAGCATAGTACTAAACTGAAAAATGTGCACGGTAGAATTTATAGCTGTTAGCATTTCTTTGCCCGTTGATTGTCTGTTACCGTCTGTTGGAGGTATTAACTTTGAAGCAAAAGGCGTCTAGAGGCCAGATTAAAAGTAAGAATTAAAAGAATCTTGGGACGTTGAACTTTCAAAGTTGAATTTTAGATAGAAAACTGAATTAGAAAAGCACGGTAGGTGTTAACTGGGTATTAACTTTTGATTTGCTGCCATAAAATAAAATCAGGGTAGTTCGGCCCGTTGAACTCTTTACAATTAGTGAAATTCAGGACCAGCCTTTGCGGATTGCTGTTTGTGGACTTTGATGATTTAAAAGTATTGTCCCTGACACAGATATCGCATTCACATATAATAAACTTTTGAATGAAAAACTTCACTAAGTAGGAATTTTATTAAACTGATAAGGCATTATGTAACATTGCAAAGTTTGTATATTTTTTTACGTTTCAGAGAAATTTCTAAACCAATATGTTTTATTTTGGCGGAGGAGATCGAAACAAAATATTTTTTGAGCTCTTTCGATTTCCTCTGCCGTCCTATAAAACATCAACATGAAAATTGCTTAAGCCACTTGCAACATTATTCTAAAGTTAAGATATTTTTATCTTAAAAAATGTTGACAGTGTGAGAACGAGATATCTGTGGCCAGGGAGCGTACCGTGCTGCTCTGACATTTTCAACCTATATGAATTTATTTGTAGAGAAAATATATCAAATTAATAATTCAAATATTTTTACTAAACATTAACCTGACTATAATAACTACCACACTAAACGAAACATAAAATTTAACAAGTGGATCACTTAAAAAACCGACTCCAAAAATATATGAAAAACGTAATAAGCCTAATCATCAGATCCTGACTGGTGACAATGAGACCAACTTGGAAGTATACCCTAAAGAACAACTTTTTTTTTTGTCGGTCAACAGTTGGCGTAGAAATCGGTGAACATACATAAAGTAAAAATAAAATACAATGGAACATAGAACCGTCCTTCTTTTTTGAAATCTGTTATAAATTAAATTAATTGGTGATTGTTTATACTATCTACAGGCAACGAAAGCCTTTAACGGTTAACGGAATATCAGACAATGTGCCCAAAGTACTGACCACGTTGCCTCGCTGGATTGCGAGGCTATTTTCTGCCCAAAATATAGGCCATCATTAAGGTCATGTACAGATTGTTTTTATACTATACGTACAATAAAACCCTTTACAATTATACCTATACAATAAGAGGTACCAACGTTCAGTAGATCCTCCACGAGAGGTAATTGGCGAGAATGCTGGAGGTTCGTGCGGATATAAAATGCAGTCCAAGAGCCGAGAGAACGTAATTAGGTGCCTCTACCTAAGCATAGCAACAACTCATTTACGATGAACATCTCGTGAAGTCATTTTTTAAAGATTTTTACTATCTATCTTAATATATATAACTCTTCTGTACGTGTCGCTTAAGGTTGCCTGGAAGAGATCGCTCATAGTGATAAGGCCGCCGATTGTAACGCTAGTATTTTTTAAGGCTATTTTATCGTGTAATATCACATAATACATAATACCAAGAACGATCATATATGAATCCTTGATAATACACAGTAATTCTGGGGAAGTACCACACCTTTGCCAGTTATTCAATCGCCAAGCAGTAGTGTGCAAACACTACTGTGTTCCGGATTGAAGGGCAATATTTCCAGCGAAATTACAGGGCACACAGAGTTTTGACATCTTATATCTCGGGGTGACGAGCGCAGTGCGTTGCCATCCAGGGTTTTGAACTGTTGAAGTTCAAATCAAAATTCTGAGTGGTGTTGAGCTGTTATGGGCAAGCGTGGAGAGCCATCAGGCGAGCGATTTCACTCGTCTCGTCACCCAGTATCATAAAAAAAAACACAGTAAGTAATATGTCATTTGTGGTGTGAACAATAAAGAGTTTATCTATCTATCTACTTACGTGTGTTTGTCACCTATAACTCTTTTTAAACGGCCGGACTGATTTGGATGAAATTTTGTGAGTATTTTGCAATGGGTTCCTGGATGGTTTGAAAACGGACCTGGACCTGGTAGCGGCCAGGACGACGTCGGCCGGGTCCGCTAGTATTGTATATATAAATGAATCCCTATTTACCTTGGTCACAACATAACTTGAGAACGACTTTATACCGATTTCATTCATCTTTGTTTTTAAGTTTTCTAATACTTTGTAGATGTAATTTTTGTAGTAATAATTTTTAAGGAATATTAAGAAAACTGGAAAATTTCAGATAACTTACAGACGATGTAAGACAAGACAACGTCTATCGGATCAGCCAAAATTTTATAAATTTCAATATATTTGGCTAACGCATTCTCTAAATCTAACCGATGACTGAACTGAACTGATATTTAGCTAGAATAACTGGATTACATTTATTTTGTCGATTTGTCGTCATTTGCAAAAGAAGCTTAGTGAATTCAAGATAGGTATAAATATCGCTTCACTTGGAATCTGTCTCTAGGTAATCCTAAAAGGCATCAAAGCCAACACGCTTCAGTGAGTTTGGATTAGTAAGCTTGTAGGCAAACAGGCTGGACTGAGCTAGCCAGCAAACTTATACATACAGTGTGGTGACTATTGAATGTAGAGTATATATACTCTAAGCCTAGTAGCCAAGTTGTATGCGGCAATAACACATACGGAAATAGCACTGACAAACTGAAGGGTATAAGTTTTCATATGTATCTGTGTTCTATGTATCTGTATTGTGAGTGTCTGTGCATTTGTGTGGCTGCGTATTTGTGTATATGTGTGTCTGTATGTGTCATTGCAGCTCCCAAACGGTTGACCGATTTTTATTTTTTTGTTTAGATGGTGACTTTATCGTGAGTGATGTTCTTAGATGTGACCCAAGAAAATTTGCTCATCTGTCTGATGATTATTAGCTCTTTTGTCGGGTGTTTTTTTTAATTTTAATTTATACTTGTATACAAAAAAGATTATATATGATTATTATATAGACTCTTTTATATTTTACTCAATTCCAAATTTGATTCATATCTGTTAAACTGTTACGGAGTTGAGGTCGGACACACACACATAATTATAGGCTTGCGTATTCCCACGGAGACCAGGATAGAGCAGGCATGCCTTGAAGGAACTCGCGATTGAAGTCACACATATTGGACTTTACAGAGAACACAGCATGCTTCCTTTGATTTAGGGCTAAGGAAAGTTTTTAACAAATAAAATTACATTTTAAGACCATAGCCCATATCCTCTTTGTATAATAGAAACCTCGAACTCGATCGAACTTTCAGTTTTCGCAATTCTCCACTTTCCGAAACAACTTACATCGAAATAAAGTATTAAAAGGGCCATTTACTCCGTGCATTTTAGTTGAAAAGAAGTTTGTGTCGGAACAATGAGTCTGGAAGTTCCGATATTTCTTCTAACTTAGTGCACCACTTCGCTACATCCATCTATTGAGCGCTTCACCGCACATTTCCGCCCAACACAGTCAATTTGCCTGCCGCTAGATTGAATGACTGCAGACCAGACTAGCTTGTAGCAATTCAGTAGTTTTTTAAATATCTACCTATTTCCGTTAACAAGATATTTTTGATTCTTTTTAAGAAATATTTGAAGAGATTGATGATTTATGTAGATAGAAACTCTTTATTTGACTACTCTTTTTTTGTTGTTTTTATGTTGTGTCTATTGAGATTATGTGCCGTCTATAATAGCAGACATCTGCAATCATGACTAAGTTAGGTGAATCGGGAACCACATTTTTCCACTCAGCAGAGTTGAAGTGATGCTCCACTTTTTTAATGCCATAGGTTGCAAATAAGCTTACGGGCCGCCTGATGGTATGCGATCATCTCGCCAATGGATAACCTGTTACACCAGGGCCACCACAAATACATTGCCGACCTTTGAAGACTCTTTTAACAACCCTTTTGAAGAACCCCATGTTATAGTTACTCGGAAATGGAAACTCGGTCCGGGAACTCATTTTGCATATTGCAGGTGTGAGGAAATTAGATTGTATTGTTGTTTTTTTTGTTGTAATTGTTTATTTTAAATTTATTTATTGTTCGTTTAGCAATATCTCTATGACTCCTTTGGACTGGTCTGACTTGGACAATAGGCCTATTCGATAAAATGAAACGCCAGCTTAAGATGAACCGTACGTTAAAATGTTCGTGTCCATTCCGGGGGTCAAGTTATTTGGACATATTACTGAGTATTGTGATGTCTGTACTATCTGAAATACGCAACCGATGACTTTGAAATATTTACGGAACAATCTTTAAAGTACACCTCTCAAAAAAAAAAAAAAAAAATACAACTAATTACACATTTTGATTTTCATCCCCTCGCCCAAGGGAACCATGTTGAATTTCGGGATAAAAAATATTCTATAACCTACCTCGTAGTATGAACTCAAATAATGCTAAGTTTCATTTGAATCCATTCAGTAGTTTCGGCGTGATGCGCGGCCATGATACAGACTGCCAGACAGACACACAAAAATTAAAAAAATTACAGTTTTGGCTTCAGTATCGATTATAGAATGCCGTCCAAAAAATATCTAAATATCTTCAATGTACAGAATTGAACCTGTTACAGTTTTATCATAAGTATATAGATAATTACTATATAGGGAATTGGGGGAGACCTTTTTCCAGCAGTGGGACAAGATAGGTAAAGAAACAAACAAGAAACAAACATTTTACAAGACTCGAGTAACTACTCAGTCAGGCGTCCATTAAGTGTGTAAAAACTGCGATATTATATGTTTCAAACTTTTTTTCCTTTTACGTGCCTACAATGAAATAACATAAGAAATATTCTGCCTGTGGGTAGAAAGTTGGGTTTTCTGTTTATTGCCTGCTTGCAGTACCAATAATAATCATAATAATTTTTGCTAAGATGGATGCAAATATGCTCGTTCGTGCAGCAGCCTAGATAATAAGCCAAATAATTGCAAGGCTCAAAGCTGATTCTCTTTGAAAGCTGTAAGCGGTACTTAAAGCTGTAACTGCCGATTGTTGGCCTTAGCTGCACCTAAAACCATTAAGTAATCGCTTTATTTTGGTTGTATAGCGTCGTTAAACATAATCAACCGTACTTAGAAACGTTAATTAATTTAGTTAAAACTGCTCTGTCAATTTCTCGCCGATGGAAATTGTCGTGGGAAAACGCTTTACTCTTAATTAAAGTTGCAAATCTGAGCAGCTATGTTAGTGACTGTGGTTCTTCGGCTAAAATCCTCGTTCCGGATTTTATCGCGCAAAGAAACTCCAAGCATAGCTCTCTCCATGGCCCGCTTTGCGACTCTTGAGTTCTTCCAAAAGGCCAGCAGTTAAGTACCACGACTCAGTAGGTACCATAAATTACAGGGTATACCAATTGTATACCCTGTATGCGTATACAGGGATACGCGTTATTATTTAGACTGTACTAAGCCGAAAGCAGGTAATTTTATTCATCATTACGAACTACTTTTACTATAGAACCAAACAATGCGAAACTCAAATGGTGTTCGTTGGTAAGCGCATTACTTAAGAGCGGGCCTAATGGCAGGATAAATTCTGATTTCCCCCGCGCATCTCGCCACACCCAGCGCATGTACGGATAACAAACACGGGCGGCGCGACGACGCGCGGAACCAAGCTTGCGTACTCGACGTCTGAACTGACATGGACTACCCGTCTGAACAGAGCGATGGTAACTGATCGGTGCAACAAACCGATGCCTCAAGCTTGTGTCACGCGAGACGAAAGACAGCGTATTGCGCGGATTAAAAATGTTGTAAGCGCCAAGTGCTTTCTACTCTCATAGCTTATAGAATAGACAATATTTTTAAAAATTGCTAGGGTCAGCTCTAGGTTATACATGAGTGATAATATTTACATAATTTATTGTTCAATAATATGTACCAAAACAGAATGCAAACCAAAAATGTTGAAAATTAGAGGTAACTTTGTGATGGTTTTCTATCGAGAAAATTTTATCCTACCATGTTTTCGTCAGGGTCGACCTTTACTTATATAAGGTCGGGGAAAAAGTTTCTTCGTATTTTATCAACAAATTCATGACAATTTTTTTTAAAGTTTAATTACTTTTAATTATAATATATAATTGTGCCATTTTGTTCGATAACTTGTTGCCATCTTGTAGGTAGTCACATGATCCCGTTGCTGTAGAAATTTTGGGACTTCTGATCAAAAAAATGCAACAAGTACTTTAGACAGTCCTCTCTGGATGTTAATCTAACACTACCCAAAGAATTCTGAAGAGACCGAAACAGGTGGAAATCTGAGGGTGCAAGGTCAGGGCTATATGGTGGATGCATTAAAACTTCCCAACCAAGCTCTCTCAATTGTTGCTGAGTGGCCAAAGATGTGTGCGGTCTGGCGTTATCATGATGAAAGACCACGCCCTTTCTGTTGATCAATTCCGGCCGTTTTTTCTCAATTTCTTGTTTGAGTCTTATCAGCTGTTGGCAGTAGAGATCCGAATCGATGGTTTTGCCCGGCGGTAAAAGCTCATAAAGAACGATGCCCTTCCAATCCCACCATACACACAGCATCACCTTATTACGTGTTAATTCGGGTTTCGCTGCAGTCTGTGGTGCTTCACTGCCCTTTGACCATGATCATTTGCGCACATTCTTGTCGTAGGTGATCCATTTTTCATCGCCAGTGATCAATCTTTTCAAAAACGGTTCGGTTTCGTTACGTTTTAACAGAGAATCGCAAATGAGCACACGATTCATTTGGTTTCTTTCAGTGAGCTCGTGTGGCACCCAAATATCGAGTTTTTTTTTATACCCAGACTTTTTCAAATGGGTCAAAACTGTTTTGTGGTCGATCCCCAGTTCTTCAGCTACGTCGTAACTACTAATGTGCCGATCTTGCTCCACTTTTTCAGAAATGGCATCGACTTTATCCGTAACAGGGTGACCAGAGCGAGCTGCATCTTTGACATCAAAATTCCCGGACTGAAAACGCTTGGACCAACATTGTGCTACTCTTGATGACACTGCATTAGGTCCATAAACGTCACATATTTTATTCGCGGCTTGTGTCACATTTTTCCCTTTTTTGTAATAAAACTTCAAAATATATCGAATTTCTTCGTCATATTCACTCATTTTATCGAACAAAAAACAATTGAAAAATGGCGGGAAATTGCTTTTTACTTTTTGTATTCCTTTTTTAAAATGTCATATTTTTAATGGTATCAAAACCAGCCAGATACAAACAGTACAACCGATGAGATTTTACTACAACTTTATACATACAAAATACGAAAAGACTTTTTCCCCGACCTATTATATTGAAGTTTCCTAACGTATTTTTTTTTTCGGTTTTGGACATGATTTACTACTGTGAAAATCTAATCAAAGATTGAAGATTTTGCTTTAGGCCCACTCTTAACAAAGGCTGGACTGATTTAGCAATTTTTTTGTTTTAAAATGTTCGTAATAGACCAAATTAGTTTTTACAAAAAGAAAAATTTAAAAAGTTTCTCGGTAATTCGGGAAAAACTTAATGTCTTTTTTTTCTATGGACAGGACAAAGATTGTCGGATCAGCTAGTACCAAATAATTTCAGTTTCAATTTTAAATATCCAGCAGTACCTATATCTAATAAATATATCAAAATACTATTATGCAGTAAAATGAAATTCATTTTAAAGCTATTCTATGAGAAGATAAGGTGAAAAATCTAGCTCGAGAAAATGGATAATCCTTCAACCACGCCACGTCTCGTCTTTGTATTGAAATATATTGCTCTTGGACGAGCAAGAGTATACTCTAGCTAGCTAGAGATATGAATTGATATGATCGATTGCTTTGCGCGACCAATTTTCCTTGAGAAACTTTCCTATAAGCTTCAGACCGGAAGTAGGTTGCCTTTGAATTTTTGAAGAGACGTAATTGTGTCTCTCTATCTAAAAATAAGTAGAGTTCGCATAGGCAATTATGTAAGCGTGTATTTTAGAAGTTTTGTTGTTTGAGGACAAACATAGACGTGTAATACGAGTATTATACATTCCTAATACATACATATAATATAAGTATTCTGCCTCAAACACTTCATTAAATAAATTGTACGACTTTAGATTTTTGTATAAATTATACATAAATTGTAAAAACAAAAATAGTTGCATGTGGATTAAAGTTATTCGAAATGCATTCTCTGATTTTGATTAAGAATTAAAAAAACCGACTTCAAAATTAGTAAATACGCAATTTCGTTTACTTGAATGACATATTTTTCATCTTATTTTAATTTAAAACATGAATTACTAAACGGATTTTGATCTAATTTTTATGGGACCAATCTAAAACTTATATCCTTTCTCAAAGAATGTTTCAAATTGGTTAATAAAGGACGGAGTACTGGGGCCTTACCTACCTGTTTTAGCGATTCTGTTTAGGTGATGGTAAAAGTTGCGCCACCGCAAACCGTATCTCTGCGCGTTAAGATTCACGTGCGAGTGATTGATTTTCCTGCGCTGTTTAAGCGCTAATTCGACCCCATGTAAGGAGTTAGTCGTAAGGCCCCAGATGTAACAATTAAATAAACAAAAAAACGTTTTGAGCTATCCATCCTTTTTTCAAGTTGGTAAAAAAACAAACATGTTTTTTTGGTTCCAACCCAGAACTTTTTTATTTTATTTTATTTTATTTATGTTCACCATTAAGTAGTAAGTTTTCCCAAAACGTTCTGAAACTTCAGACTAGTTGAAGTATTAGATCGATTGTAATAAAAGACCGCAACCTTAATCCCGTGAAATTCACCGACTCCGAAGACCTTCCGATGTTCTTGCTGCAAATCCGGGCATTCGCGACTTAAGTCCCGAGCATTTTTATGTCTTCCTTGGAATATTTTTCTTCCTTATATTAAACCTATTGTAGAGGCGAGTGCAAAGTTTGTTTGTAAAATTATGGAAGTATAAAGTCATGAATGAATTAGGAAGACAAAGAAATTACGTCAAGTAAATATAGTAAAAAGTAATACCAATAATATATTACATAGAGTACATGTTTTTTCTTCTTTTTAAGATGCGCTTGTAAAAAGCACCCATTTTTTTATTACAATTTAGCCAAATATTAGGCTAATAAGTAATTTAAGTGTTAAACCTCTACGTAATGTTATTTTAAATATTAAGAATGTGTCCAATAACACGTTTCTTATTGTCTCTATTAAAGGGAAGACAAGACACTTTGTTCACGCGTTCTTTAGAGGTTATAACACTACACTGCTTAACACTTAGGTAAGTAAGTAGGTACATACTTTGTTTTTCACTACACTAAGTCGAACGGTACCACCAGAGGATGGGCAGCAGCGTCCTAATAGTACACGGTGAACGTACTGCGATCCCCAAGCCGCCTGCCAAGCGTGGGGATTATGGCAACACCCCTCTCTATGAGGGAGGCCTTGTCCAACAGTGAACGTTAATTGGCTGATGATGTGAAGTCGAACGGTTTTGTTCTTCTAAACTTTTTAAAGGTTTGTTTTAGAATGTGCTATTAAGGTATCTAGTTGCTAACCATCATATAAATTATGCGGAAAATAAAACTTTCGGTTATCTCAGATCGCGTTTCACAATCCTTTTTAACCGACTTCCAAAAAGGGTGAGGTTCTCAATTCGACTGATTTTAATGTTTGTTACCTCAGAACATTCGACTGGGTGAACCGATTTTTATGATTCTTTTTTTATTTCAAAGTTGGTGCTTTCCGTGTGGTTCCATTTCAATTTGGTTCTGTTCTGACATTTTTATGAAGTCTGTTTTTTATATTGACAATTATTTATAATTCGGATAATTTGTTCTTTTATTACTTACTTGCAGCGAAATGGCAACGCGGCATTTTTACTGTCAAACTCCGTAACTACCAGAGCCACCCCTAAAATACAACATTTTAATATTATTTTTTTATACTTTTAAAATTGAGATCTCCCAAAACTGCAATTGTCTATCATTTCATACAAAGGTGCTTGTCCAAAACCGTAAATGTTGGATTCTGAAGTGCCCGTAATTGCTACACACGCAATGTCAAGTTGGAATTGAGATTTGCGACATTGCTCTTCAATGTACTAAAAACCTTTCGGAACCACATAATCATACTTAACACCGATTGTTCCAAGACTATTTAATAAACTTATAATATAATTATATAAAAAGTTTTTTTTTAATAATAGGGTGTGGATAGGATACCTTTAATCCAAAAACCGCGGGGCGCCCCTAGTTAAAAATAACCCTGTACTTAGGTCCAGTAAACGTGTGAATTACTTATACTGTTGCAGGTTTAGTGGCGTTATTTATTTTACTGGGTTGGTACGTGTTTTCAAAGGCTGCTTCGTGACCAGCGCGACTCTTTGAGCCTGTCGGAAAGTCGTGAAAAGGAAACACGTTCACGATCCTTTTTAGTGTCGGTTAGGTACCCTAGGTATATATTATGTACCTATGTAAGTACCTAAGGCTTTATGGACTCCAGCCTGGATTAAGATGTGCGGCTGAGATGAAAACATCTATGTTGTGAAAAAAAAAACGTTGTTTTCATAAAAATGTTGCCGTAGGTACTTTAAATATATATTTATAAATATTTAAAGTGTAGGTATGTTAAAAATTGTAGCAATCACCGTAGTCCACATTCTTAGCGATCAAAGTTATTTTTGCGGAACATTTTGTTGAACTCTACTAATAAATTAACTTGATATATATTATAGGACTGTAATAAATCATAATCGTAACCATTTAAAAATGATTTCATTACGTGTATGTGTGCAAGGGCAAGGACACATAAGGAAATCATATAGTCCAGTCATTATAGTAAGTTCACCTCGGAATTCGAGATACCCAGCTGTAAGTCTGTAAATACTTGTATATTGACACCCTAAAAGTTGTCTCAAAACCTACATAAGGTAGGGTGTACGCAACTATTAAATTTCAAGGTTTTTTTACTTTTAATAAAAATAAATGTACTTATTGAATTATATTTTTTAATAAAAAAGATAAATTCATAATTTTTTTTTTCATCATTTAAGAAGTTATTAATATTAATAAGGTAAAAATTCAAATATAATTCCTATATTTTCATTAACAATTCTGCAATTACATGGGCAGGTAAGTGTTGTTAAATAAATTAATACTGAATAAAAAGTGGATAGGTTAGGATTTTTTTTTATAAAATATAATATAATAGTTAATAAAAATTGACAAATATTTATAATCATTGATTTATCGATAGTGCATCAACTATATATGGCGTGTTTTCGACCGGAGGCACCGGTTGACCTGAAGTGATCCTGTGACCGCGCGCTCTCCGCCCTCTATCTCGAAAACGGTTCACCGTATAAAAATGAGATATTTACAAAAAAAGCGCATAAAACCGATTTTTGTGACCTTTGACCTTGAAATGTAATAGTTGCGTACACCCTACCATATGTAGGTTTTGAGACAACTTTTAGGGTGTCAATATACAAGTATTTACAGACTTACAGCTGGGTATCTCGAATTCCGAGATTCTTACCTAATTTAAGCTTAAATGACTGGACTAATACCAAAAAAAGAAAAACAAGAAGCATACAAGCAAAAAACAAAACTAACATATTATTTTTTTTTTTAGAAAATGCCTAAAGTAAAAAAATAGACACCATTTTAAAAATTATATTTTAAAATCTTCCTAGTAATTTAAATTTTATTTTTAACGACACGCTGACAATATGACAACCTATGTATTTTTTTATATAATATGTAATACTATAATGGCAATATTTTCTCTTTAATTCCAACAGAATTAAGTGTGACATACAGACACGCACACGGCGAAACTACACGGGTTCCGTTTTGCTAGCGGAATCATAAAAATATACTCGGACCACATTCGATGGATATATTATACTAGCTGCGCCCCGCGGTTTCACCCGCGTGGTGATGAAAATCGGTGTTAATGATGATGAAAAGTAGCCTATGTGTTAATCCAGGACATAAGCAATGTATAGTAATTTTTAAACTTTCGCGATTTAAACACATGTTTTAATATTTATCGGGACTTATCGCGCACTATTAATTATAGGTAAAAACCAACATGGCCATTGTAACATGGTCGAAACGTCGAGCGAAAGGTATCTATTTTTTTTTACCTATATTTAATAGTGCACGATAAGTCCCGATAAATATTAAAACATAAGCAATGTATATTCAAATTTTCATCCAAATCCATCTCGCCGTTTCTGCGTGAATGAGTATATAACAAACATCTATCCATCCATCTAAACTTTCACATATATGATATTAGTGTGAAGTGTGATGCCATTATACAAATTGAAATTGATTTTACAGCAGTGAAGTCTAGTGGTAGACTGGAACTAGAACTAACTGGACTGGAAGTGCACGGTCCTTCGAGCAAATCAATTTGATGTGCTCGGCTCGGCAGCAACTTTCCCAGATGGGGCGTCTTCGTCTAGAGCTAGACGATGTTGACTGCATCTACTGATAGGTAATTGATAAAATAATTTATCCACTAAACAAAAACACTAGCATTTTTTTTGTATGATGTACGAACCACGCGCAGGCCCCTTCTCTACATCAAACCAACTTTTGTTCCATCCATCGCTCTTTGCTAAATGAAAGCTGCTAGAGTTATAGGTAATTGTAAAAAAATAAGTTACTACTATTACGCAGTCCTATAGTCCTTAGACTATAGGCCTTATAAACAAAAAAAAAGTAATAGGTAAAAAATCACCAAGCGAAGTTTTGATGGTTTTAAGGTAGCAACACCGACTCTCTCGAAAGGTTTTCGAAGTAATGCTACTATAACTACTAGACTATATAATTTCTCGAAAGGTTTTCGAAGTAATGCTACTATAACTACTAGACTATATAATTTCTCGAAAGGTTTTCGAAGTAATGCTACTATTACTACTAGACTATATAATTTCTCTAAAGGTTTTCGAAGTAATGCTAATTTGAAAACCTTACGAGAAGAAATTTTTAGAAAAGTCACGTTTTCATTTCATAAAAATGTTAAGGGTTTAATGAGTTAAAAACGGGGTATTTTTGTCTCTTATAGAGACTTGGTTAGAAGTCGAATTTTTAATCGTTTTTTTAAATCCCCGACGCAAGCATAGGGTTGTTATTAGTTTAACATGTGTATCTGTGTATCTGTCTGTACACCATCGTAACTTCCAAACCGCTGAACTAATTTTGATTTTTTGGTGACTTGATCGAGAACGTCTGTTCAGCCTTTAAATGAAAATCTGTTCAGCCTTTTGAGGATTGTCAGCTCTATTATCAAGGGTTTAAAAAAATATGATTCAATAGCTCATTTTATAGTTACAAACTTGTCATCCAACCGTATCACTCAAGTGTACGTACTCGTATGATAACTTGATCGACCTGGGGCCTTACCCCTAGCTTCACTTTTGCGTGCCAACTTTTAGTAGGTACCTGATAGGTACCTAAATTTAACCAACTTATTTAAGCTGCATCGTTTAAAAGCGTCTAACTTGAATGAAATAAATGAAATAAACTTTAATATCAAGTATAGCGCGCGTAGGTCCAATCAAATTAATCTTTTTGCCTTACAGACATATAAAAATAATATTTCATTTTACAACCCACTGGTAAGGATGGCTCGTCAGTATAATGATATTATTAATGATAAGATTGAAATTGATATTTTTATCTCAAAAATTTCATGTTATATAAAAACAGTTAAGGGTATTCTTTATACCAAACCCGTCCGATCAGACTCAACCTCTTTGTTGAGTCTGCCTGCTCCAAACATATAGATACATAGCATACTCGTGTAGAATATGCACACCTGCGACACTTGTAGTCAGTGTGCGGTCTACCCGTTCCTGTAGTTCATCATTACACATGTATAAGTTAAGCACTAACCTCATCCATGTCTTCTCATTTTGTTTTTAAGTTTGCACATATTTTTGCATTACAATCCAGGTCTGAACCTATTTTTTTAAGATATTGTTTTGTATGATTGTAATTTGTTTTGTGTATATAATAAATAAAAATAAAAAAAAAATAAAAAAAAAAAATGAACGATAATCACAATCACACGCATAGTAAAACGGATTTTCGTTCATTCAAGTTAGACGCTTTTAAACGATGCAGCTTAAATGAGTTGGTTAATTTTAGGTACCTATCAGGTACCTACTAAAAGTTAGCTCGCAAAAGTTAAGCTAGGGGTAAGGCCCCTGCAAGAAATAAGTCTGATGCGACTGCTTGCATATTCTAATAGAACAAAAAATCGTATTATTGAAACTAGTGCTGTTGCCCGCGACTTCATACTCGTAGATTTTTATATAAATTTTCAACCCTTTTTTCCTACCTTAATCTGGCCCTTGCGCAAAATAACATAGCCTATACTTTAATCTGGTCATAGCTAAGCATATTCGTGAAAACAACATTTAAATCCGTCCAGTGGTTTAGGAGATGTGCGTGGATAAACAAACAAACAGACAAAAATTCTAAAAACTGTCGTGTTCAGTAGCTAATTTTAAGACGCCCTCTGTGTTATTTTTGTTGAGATCTCGCAATTACAGATTTGTTATCTCTGCTTTGTTATATGAATAGAATAGATATGTATAGATAGATATAGAAGATGTATAGATAATATATTCAAATGTTTTATTGTCTAGACTCTTCTCCAAGTCTTTTCGGAAGCATGTCTAGACAATCCATACTAAATCACTTTAGCTTATCTCAGTCATAGTGGAAAGGTAATTATTATTTTAACCGACTTCAAAAAAGGAGGGGGTTCTTAATTCGGATGTAGGTATGTTTTTTTAAATGTTTGGTACCTCAGAACACCGTCATTTACAAACCATTTGGGAAATTATTCTATTATTTGAAACGATTAACTTTTAGATTAGTCCCATAGAAGTTTCATTAAAATTTTCGGTTTCGTAGTTTGGTTTTAAAATCTTCGAAGAACTATTGAAGTTTTAAAACACAGACATTCAATACAGAAACAGACTGAACATGTTTTTTACAACTACATTCGCAAAAACAGTTATGTTTGCATCTCTCTCGAGTACACAAAAATCATATATTCGTATCTCTTTTTGTCGTAACGTTGCAACATAATAGAAAAAAATGAGCATGTGGTACGGTGTTCCAAGTTGCCATTTTGCTAAGCTGTCAGGAGGCAGACAGCGAAAACCACGGCTTGCAAAAATTACCTAAAATAAAAGTTATTTTTACATATTTGGTTTCAAAGATACGAAAATACTATGGTGAAGTGCAATGTCCTCATGTGTTTTAATTCATCTCATAAGATGCCTCCCGGTATAACGTTTCACACGTAAGTTTCGTGTGTTATAATAGAGATTATTTTGAATTGCTATTTTTTCTTGTTATTTTTCATAAACTTTACAATTTGAAGGCTTGGGAAGGTTGTGTTTCTTTCAATTTTATAAATGTACAAGTTTGGTGGGTGTAATAAAAGTTAATAAGTAGTTTTCTTTAAAAAAATATTGATTCGATCATTGTTTGGC
Source organism: Agriopis leucophaearia (assembly GCA_949125355.1). Taxonomy (NCBI): domain Eukaryota; kingdom Metazoa; phylum Arthropoda; class Insecta; order Lepidoptera; family Geometridae; genus Agriopis; species Agriopis leucophaearia. The sequence goes on from OX421262.1 coordinate 9,458,422, forward strand.
GTTTGAGGTACTTAGACATTGTCCAGGGAACGTATTCAGTAGCCAAGAGAATGTAATACTCCTTTCAGTAGTATAATTAAAATAGTATAAGTTATTTTCTTTAAAAATTCATTGTATCGATCATTGTTTTACGTTTACGGTATTTAGACATTGTCCAGGGAATTTATTTCAGAATCAGAATTCGTATTTCAGAAGTATAATTAAAATAGATGATTCAGCTTGATGTGATTATGATGACATGAACCTTTTTCATTAATTACTAGCTGCTTTTCTTCAGTAATGTAAATAAAGTACCTACCTACCTATTGTGGTTCATGTCATATATATACGTAGTGATCTAGATAGTGTAATTAAAGGGTTATTTAGACATATGTCAAGTAACAAACATTTTTATTACATTTTAGATTTTCCCAAGGATGAAGAGTTGAGAAACGCATGGTTGAAGAATTTGAATCGAGAAAATTGGCAGCCCAGTGCGACAAGTTTGTTGTGCTCAAAGCATTTAGAGGCACCTTTGTTCGACCGGACTGGTTTCCGTACAATCCTTAGAGAGTACGAGGTGTAATGCTTATTGGAACAACAGTTTTCAATGATCAGTCGCTATCACTATCATGAATCTCAAGTTGTACTAACTACATTATGATAACTTGCATGTAATAATTTTCAGAGCGATAACATACCAAGTGAAAAGAAAGCCACAAAAAGAGGTGTTACTGGCAAAAATGTTCTGCGGGAGCTGCAGAATACCTCATTTCCATCAAATTCAGATCCTGCAACCACATGACACATCTGGTAAATTGTTTTATACAAAAATAAATGATTTGATTTGGTCTGGTGTGTTTGAATATTAATACCCAATGGGAACATCCATAAATTCCATCACATAAAGAGGAGGGGAGGAGGGGTTGACGAAGTGTGACTGACAAGGGGTAGGGAGGGGTCGTAAATTTTGTGACGTCACATTTCAGATGCAATCTAATAGTATCTGTTAGCACTATTATAAAAGAATGTCCTTGAGTCCGACCCGCGTTTTGCAAATGTTTGCGTGTAATGTATATGTAGTGTATTTTGCATCAATATTTTTGTGGCTTGTTGGTTCTGCTTGGTATTATATGTCTGTGTTTTAAAACAAAATAATTGGAAAAAATGTGTTATTCAAATAAACGAAAATGCGCTATTTACCAATTTAAAAGTCTGTTTTTTAAATTGAATCATTATTTCTTTCTGCAAAAAGATTGGATTCCTATCTACTTATAACCTGCAGAGAAAGAGCGATAACTTATACTCAGTTATCACTCATTGTCTGCAGGTTATACCTACAATAACTAAAAGAATTCTTCAAAAGTCAGACTGTAGCCAAAATAGTTTTTCTTATGTCCACGATAAGCCGAATCCACGCATCGATACTATCAGCAAACAAATGTCTTGAGAAAGGGACGAGGGTAGAGATGAGTGACCTGCGAGACCCTGCACTCCCTAAAGGCACAGAATGAGTAATAGTAACCTACAGGGTCAAACAGGCGCGGGATGCGTTGCCTAGCAACCAGTAGGGTTGGCACCCGACGCCTGATGACGCGCCTCCGTCTGAACTTTGTACCACAGTGTAAACAACAGTAACTGCACTTTTTGACACAGAATATCCTTTAGTTAGTTATTACTTATTACTTTCGACAGATTAGGTCGTTATAACTTCGTCCTTTAACATCACTTACCTACAGGGCTAAGCGTCTTACAGATTTTGTGTCAATGCTTTGTTCTTCATTCATAAAGGTTTGAACTTTCGACGCCAGTCGAGTAGGTAAGCACGGGTGATTGAACTGCGAGATAAATAGAGCAATCAAGTAGGTGAAACCCTCACAACAGATATACCTACCTTAATACCTTGTTTGCTGAGGTTAAACATGAATTAGGTAGAGTAGGTATACCTACGAAAATCAAAATTCAAACCTTTATGAATGAAGAACAAAGTATTGACACAACATCTGTAACTGATACAGACCACCAAGCACAAATTAAAAAAGTCTTACCATGTCTTATCTACATAATTATAAGGTAAGGTACCTAGTAGGCTAGTACCTACCTACCTAGGAGCCTCGTTTTATTAACTAGGTACCTACCTACTAATTTAAAGGTAATTAGTAGGTACGCAATACGCATATACTATAATATAGGTATTGCGTACTTACTATTCGTTATTATGCTGGTACCTCGGAGGCAGTCAATAAAAAATCACTGAGATGTTTGATTAATCGATATAAATTATTGTGGATAGAAAGAATGTAGGTACCTACAATAAGTTAATTAATTCATTTTTACAAATATTCTACTTAACCACCGACTTCACGGGAAGTAAAATATACGGGATAATTCGTCCTTTAATTTTTCAGTTTAGACCCTATATCTTCTCCAAATTTAATGAGGACCACCTTTGAGATTATAACCAAAGATATATACGTAGGTACTTAGCATATTTATTAAAAAATATTATGTAAAAATCGGTCCATAATTGGGGAAAATATTGTTACAAACTCACAACAAAAAAAAAACAAGGATATAAGTTTACAAATATAAATTATTATAATCAATAATAATTGAGTCGAACGAGATCATATTGAAAAAGGCAAACGTCAAAAACCGAGGATTGTTTTGTTTCACGCTTACGTGTCTGTGGCTTCGTAGAATTTAACGATTTCAAAGTGTTTTTTTTTTTCAATTGAATGATTATAAATATGTAGGTACCTCCCTAATATAGTTACTTACCTTATATACTTATATTTATATTATCCAAACTTATAAGATCAAATTCCTAATTGGTATTAACATTCCATGTTACTTAAAGTTTTGGAACTTGTTTTATTATTTAAAGTGAGTAAAAAAAATGTATAGGTTTTTCCATTAAAAATTTGATTTCATTTTTGACCAATTCTTTGGACATGTAGTTTTTAGTATTGGCTCATTAGGAAGCTTGATTAAATAGGGCGTTTTATTTTAGCGCCATCTATTGGCATACTGTGTTTTTACTTACTAACTGCTAGGCATTCGGTATACTCGGTTCAATTTATTACCTCCCATGTCTATACAAGTTTAATTCCGCATGTATGATAAAGATGTCGTTAAAATTATTTAACTTGAAAACCTTTAAAACATTATCCTAAGACCTTTAGGAACTCGAACCTACATGAGTGAGTGGCACGCAGAGCACGGAAGACATTGTCCTGGATGAGAGTAGGAAAATCAGACAATATGATCATCATCATCAGCCAGAAGACGTCCACTGCTGAACATAGGCCTCCTACTTTAACCTCTACACTGAACGACATCCTGCCTTCTGCATTCACTGGATACCCGCGACTCTCACAATGTCGTCGGTCCATCTAGTGGGAGGCCTACCTACGCTGCGTCTTCCGGTTCGCGGTCTCCACTCAAGAACCTTTCTTCCCCATCGGTCATCAGTTCTACGAGCGATGTGGCCTGCCCATTGCCACTTCAACTTGCAGATTTTAATAGCTATGTCGGTGACTCTGGTCAAGTCTGATCAAGCAAAGAAACTCCGAGCATAGCTCTCTCCATTAGCCGTTGTGTGACTCTATAATATGATGACATGTTATAATAGGTAGGTACTCTTGGTATACGTATACGGTGTGTGACCTATGCCCTATGCATGTTGATATTAATTTTAACCTTGAATGAATGTCAATATACCTATCCAATAATTGGGGCGTATGTACAACAGACGAGGTGGCCGAGTGGTTAAGGCGTTGGACTGCTAATCCAATGTGCTCTGCACGCGTGGGTTCGAATCCCATCCTCGTCGATCTTTTTGTATATTTTTTAATATTATATCCGACGTAGAAAATCGAGGGTATTCTAGGTTTGACGCCTATATCTGTGTATAGGGCCGATTTCATTTATTTATTTAGATTATTATTTTTAATATATTTTTTTAGGTTTTGTTCATTGATCGCAAACAAATTTTAAAGACGATAGTTATAAAAAAAAAAGTTTTTTTTTTAAACAAACGATACGGAAATTATGTGTAATTGTTTTTCACATTTAACTGACTTCCAAAAAGAGGATGTTAGTTTTTTTTATTTTTTTGTTTATTACCTCATAACTTTCGATTGGGTGAACCGATTTTGATGATTCTTTTTTTATTTGAAACCTGGTGCCTCCCATGTGGTCCCTCCCGTTGGTCAATTTGTTCCAGTTCTGTCATTTTTATGAAGTCGGTGTTTTATATTGATGTTTTTTATAATTATGTTATCGAAGAGATATACCTATCATAACGCGCCGCGATCCACCTCAAAAACAATAACTTGGCTACCACAACTTCAAAAACAATCTAAATTGAATTTCGTCTTCCGGGAGGAATGTGGGAACATTAGACGGGAGAGCAAGACATAAAGCTCAGATTAATATGAGAAAGTTTTTAAGGTTGTGTTGTGGTACGCCCGCCCTGTGCAGAGACCATTGAAATTTTGGCAGAAATGGACACCTATTCTTTACCTACTCAAATAATGGGAACATGTTCATATTACCTATCTACCTATATAAATTAAGAATTCTGGCTACGCATGAGCATTTAGCGGGGTAATGCCGCCAGCATGGTGGGTATGCTGCCAACTGGTAGTGGGCTTGAGCATTTGGATTGTATTTAGACCTTTAACGGCCCATGGGCAGTCTAACTGTTTTTGTTAGTGTTATTGTTAGCTTGTAGTTTGTTTAATTAATAAAGACAGTTGCCAGTAAAAAAAATTGAACTAAGACTGTTTGTTCAATCCGAATAAATGCTATTATTATTATTATTCTATATTTTTTAAATTGTTCACTCGTGAGACGTGGATTTTGCCATTTTCGCGGGCGTGTAGCCAAACGAGAACTTTTTTTTATTTTTTTATTATAATTATTGGTTTAGTGATAAAAATTTGCGTACGATTCGACAAGTGTTCAGAACTACGGCTTTCTGGAGTTGAACGAATGTGTAGTTGTGCATATCGAGTGTTTTGAGAGACGTATGAAGTGTGTAAGAAATGACGCCTGTAGATGAAAGTATGATTGGTATGGTTCTTACAGTATCTACTTTCCACTGAGTTTTTAATTCTATTGCAAGATCAGTATATTTAGCAATTTTCTCTGTGTGTGTTGTCGTGAGGTTATGCGTATTCGGAATAGCTATGTCAATCAGGTAAACAGTTTTATTTATTTTGTCATGTACTTAATGTAATATCTGGTATATTATAATGAATAGTTTTGTCCGTTATTATTGTCCTATCCCAGTAAAGTTTGTGGGTAGATTGAATCAGGCGTTACTTTGCGGAAGTCCATTTTCAAAACTGCATTCATCATTGAAACAGTTTTTTTAGTTTGTGGGTGTTTGAGTCTAATACGGTGTCGGGGGTGTATTTGTAGTATGCTGTTTTTTCTTTAATTAATTTATATTTAAATGCCAGGTTTTGGTGAACTATTGCTGCTACTTGATCATGGCGGTGTTTATAGTCAGTTTGGGTGATGGATCTACATGCTCCTGTAATGTGTTGTATAGTCTCTGAACTACTATGAGAATGTCGGCACAGATCTGACTGCATGCTATGGTCTTTGATTATATACTTTCGGTAGTTGCGAGTATCTATGATTTGGTCTTGGATTTGGTTATTATTATTTGTTTGCAAAGTAACTTACACTCCCAGCACCTTCGATACTTGATCGAAGCCCAGCACAGCTTGACCAACAGGTTTCACCTTAATCAGGTGTTATCTCCGTAATCGCCCGCAAAAACAGATAACGTTCAGCGTATATAGCTATCAACGCTACAAATTTATCTAGACCTTATTTCTTTTATCTTATCCACTTATCGCGGTTCTAGCATTCTCCCTTTATTGTACAAGTTCCAGTCATTCGTTGGGCGCGCCGAAATATTTCACTTTTACTTGTAAATTAGATTTAAGGTAACTGTGTCAGTGATTATAAGATATTTTGTGAATTGGTGGCATAGGAAATGATTGGTGACAATTAGTGACAAAAAAATTTGTGTTTGACTTAGGAGCCGTGATATTTCTCGAATGTGAGTTGATAATTTTTATTAACGTCCATTCTGCTATACCTTTTCTCAGAACTAAACAAAACTAAATCTGCCTGGACTACAACTAAAGTCATCATTGTTTATTAGATTGTTAAAAATACAGTTATATGATTATTTACGGGATATTCAGTGCCGTAAATAGGGCTGTGCCAGCGGTGCTCAGGCACAGGGCGCACTGCGCAGACGCTGAAGGGGCGCATAAATGACCACACCAGGACCAAGTTTTGTTTTCAAGGGCGCAGTTATAGAAGCTCACATCGGGCGCATAAAAGGCTAGTTACGGCACTGGGGATATTTACCGTGGTGCATGTAACTGCGCCGAAATATCGGGAGCTCCTTCTACAACCTTACAACGGTAAATATCCCGTAAATAATCATATAACTGTAGTGAACAACCGTGATAGTTTAAAACAGTGTTTTATATGGTAAACCTTTCTAATACAATACATATTGGACTGTACCTCAGATCACACAAACTAAGGAGATATGGTAAGGTCCCATGGCGGGTGCGAAAGCATTTGGCCTAAATCAGGCTTGCTGCCTTTACTCGAACTCACCTTATGGACGACCTTGTCGCCCTTGATGTCATGCATCGACTTATTATAATTCCCTATGCTATGCAATTATCTGAGTCCTACATGCTTATTGAATTAGTCGTGGGTTGATGTTACCACATAGGTAATGGTTGTAATCAACTATATAACTGCATGATTGTGAGGTTTGCAACTCAGGTCAGACCAAAGATCTACTTAGTAGTATCAGACAGAATATAAGTACCATTTTTAGACCAGAATAAGTAGGTACCTAATTTCTTTACTATATCGTATTTTCCTTACTTAGGTTATTATTGCTTGGTATCACTAAAAGTACGTGAATCATGTTGGACAGTTTTATCTTTCGATTTATCCTTATCAAAACTAGAGCGAGCGAGTGCTAACAATGAATTGGGCAACCTTCTAATTCTAAATTCAATTTTATTTACCTCTACTGATAAAGATAACCTTATTATGTAGCGATAAACAAATAAAATTAAAGGACCTAAATAGGTATTATGGCAACTAACTAGATATATAGGGCATTATAATTTTGGGTTTGGTAGAAGTTATGCCCTAGCTAGTACACTGATTGAGGATTCTATGGAATTTTGGTAACAACTCGAAAATACATGTTTCATCTCGATCACTTGTCCATACACGAGCACTTTTTTTTATAATAGGCTTGCCTTTGTCTGCCACCTCTCCTGATGAGTGCCTAGTGTGAAACTAATTGCGTTTACCTATTTAATTTGTTTGAAATAAGATGTCACGAGTGCCATGGTTGTTATTTTTGTTGTCCTGCCATCTAGATAGCGCTGCTATTATTTCACACAAACCGTAGTTAACGTTAACGCGATTGAATAGGTAGGTAAAAAACTAAAAGGTTTTTTAATAACTCGTATTAAGAACTGTGGGCGTATTTTCCTTTCAGCTCTACTCGTTTGTGCATTATTATAGGTATATTATTTAAATAAATATAGGTACATAGTAGGTACGTAAGTTAGTATCAATGACGAGAATATTAATATTAATCTTTGGTCAGTACTCTCTGATAACCCCTGAAACTCTCTTTCTTCCAGAGGGTTTACACTCTACTCTACCCCTTACGATGTCAGAACACGAAAAATTTATTTCAGACTAGTTTTTTTGCCCGCGACTTCGTACGCGTAGATTTTCATATAAACCTTCAATCCTTTTTTCTTCCCTTAATCCGGCCTTGCGCAAAATAACATAGCCTATACTTCAATCTGGTCATAGCTAAGCATATTCGTGAAAACCGCATTTAAATCCGTCCGCATTTTCTTCCAGGGGTGTAGGAGATGTGCGTGAACAAACAAACAAAAATTTTAAAAACTGCCTTAACATGTTCAGCTGCTTATTTTAAGTCGCCCTGTGTGAAGTATTGATAGAAGCATAAAAGTAATAAATAACACCGTCAACAGTTTTCAAATCAAAAAGATAATGTGACCACAGTGCAGAACTTGTTTTGAAATTTTCTTTTTGTCTAAACCATTAAAAGCATATCATGTCATGTCGGGATGATATACATCTCTGAAATTTGACTGTCCAGTTTCGCTGGCCACGGAACCCTGACATAATGCTTGTCTTAACACGCTCTTGGCTAGTTATTTCTTATTTCGCGTGCATTTGTATGTATACCTTGATTAAAAAGCCATGAAATGGAACTACTCTATTTATCTGTTAAAATATCACAGTAAAATAAAATTATTTCTATATTCTTATTCTTATTGCAAATATACACTGTATTCTTCTAAAGGCTAAGTTTATATACCCTGCATAAAGGGTGCAGCCATGACTTATGTAGTGGCTGTTCACAAAACCAGACCACAGACATAAACATATAAATTTAAGTATAGTTAAATCTATTACATAAATATTATATATACTATTCAAACTTAACCTAGGGTGAAGTAATTTTACAAAACAAAAAAAAAACATACTTAGTGTGATAGGTTACTTAATTATATATGAGATGATACAAAACTTATGACGCTACTTTCTTAACTATTTATATATCGATATTTATTTTCTAATTATAATTTTCTAAAATTTATCGTCGAATAAATCTTTTATCTCGTAATAATATTTTTGGGTTAGAAACTTACGAATTTGGTTCTGGAAAAATGTTATTATTTCTTTCTTTCTTTATTGCGTCCGGAATTTTGTTGTATAGGTTTATTTTCATGTACAAAGGGCCTTTTTTGAATATTTCTATTCGCGGGACTGAATTAAAATAGGATGCGGTATATTTTGTGTTTTAAATGCTAACATAGAATAAAACCAAGAGTATGTAATACTCCTACTCCATGCACTGGAATGAATCATGAATCGCCAAAGAGGTTGTAAGGCCTATAACATGCTTGATCTACACGTTCATTCATCTAAGAAGGTTAAGGAACCTTCTTTAAATTTAAACTGATTAACCGAATGACAGTTGACAGTTTCAAAATTTTAATGGCTATGTCAATAACATTCTCTTTACTTTGGATCTCCTTCCTTGAGGCTATGTGACGATCCTCATATTACGTTTCGGGTAACGAAGAAATAAATAATTGATTTTTATTTTCGTTTATGTAAAAATAAAGAATTAAAATAAATTATATAAGATAGCCTATGTTTTAATCTGGTAATTTCTAAGCATATTCGTGAAAACCGCATTTAAATCCGTCCAGTGGTTTAGGAGATGTGCGCGGACCACAGACATATAATACCAAGCAGAACCAACAAGCCACAAAAATATTGATGCAAAATACACTACATATACATTACACGCAAACATTTGCAAAACGCGGGCCGGACTCAAGGACATTCTTTTATAATAGTGCTAACAGATACTATTAGATTGTATCTGAAATGTAACGTCACAAAATTTACTACCCCTCCCTACCCCTTGTCAGTCACACTTCGTCGACCCCTCCTCCCCTCCTCTTTATGTGATGGAATTTATGGATGTTCCCATTGGGTATTAATATTCAAACACACCAGACCAAGTCAAATCATTTATTTTTGTATAAAACAATTTACCAGATGTGTCATGTGGTTGCAGGATCTGAATTTGATGGAAATGAGGTATTCTGCAGCTCCCGCAGAACATTTTTGCCAGTAACACCTCTTTTTGTGGCTTTCTTTTCACTTGGTATGTTATCGCTCTGAAAATTATTACATGCAAGTTATCATAATGTAGTTAGTACAACTTGAGATTCATGATAGTGATAGCGACTGTTCATTGAAAACTGTTGTTCCAATAAGCATTACACCTCGTACTCTCTAAGGATTGTACGGAAACCAGTCCGGTCGAACAAATGTGCCTCTAAATGCTTTGAGCACAACAAACTTGTCGCACTGGGCTGCCAATTTCCTAGATTCAAATTCTTCAACCATGCGTTTCTCAACTCTTCATCCTTGGGAAAATCTAAAATGTAATAAAAATGTTTGTTACTTGACATATGTCTAAATAACCCTTTAATTACACTATCTAGATCACTACGTATATATATGACATGATCCACAATAGGTAGGTAGGTACTTTATTTACATTACTTAAGAAAAGCAGCTAATAATTAATGAAAAAGGTTCATGTCATCATAATCACATCAAGCTGAATCATCTATTTTAATTATACTTCTGAAATACGAATTCTGATTCTGAAATAAATTCCCTGGACAATGTCTAAATACCGTAAACGTAAAACAATGATCGATACAATGAATTTTTAAAGAAAATAACTTATACTATTTTAATTATACTACTGAAAGGAGTATTACATTCTCTTGGCTACTGAATACGTTCCCTGGACAATGTCTAAGTACCTCAAACGCCAAACAATGATCGAATCAATATTTTTTTAAAGAAAACTACTTAATTACTTTTATTACACCCACCAAACTTGTACATTTATGAAATTGAAAGAAACACAACCTTCCCAAGCCTTCAAATTGTAAAGTTTATGAAAAATAACAAGAAAATATAGCAATTCAAAATAATCTCTATTATAACACACGAAACTTACGTGTGAAACGTTATACCGGGTGGCATCTTATGAGATGAATTAAAACACATGAGGACACTGCACTTCACCATAGTATTTTCGTATCTTTTAAACCAAATATGTAAAAATAACTTTTATTTTAGGTAATTTTTGCAAGCCGTGGTTTTCGCTGTCAGCCTTCTGTCAGTATATTGAAGCTTACAAAAATGGTGACTTGGAACACCGTACCACATGCTCATTTTTTTCTATTATGTTGCAACGTTACGACAAAACGAGATACGAATATATGATTTTTGTGTAATCGAGAGAGATGCAAACATAACTGTTTTTGCGAATGTAGTTGTAAAAAACATGTTCAGTCTGTTTCTGTATTAAATGTCTGTGGCGCGGACAAACAAACAAACAAACAAACAAACAAACAAAAATTCTAAAAACTGTCCTATCGTGTTCAGCTGCTTATTTTAAGACGACCTGTGTGGTTTTTTTTTGTTATCTCGCAATTACAGATTTTTTTATCTCTACGTTTTTATTATATGTATAGATAGATAGATTTTTATATTTTATCTACAGCGAACTGAAAGTTTAAAATTTAAAAGTAACTAGATCTTCTTTTTTTTTTGTTTAGTGTGGAGGTTAAAGGGGGAGGCTGGCTTATAGATCATTATATATATTACTAGCTAATGCCCGCGACTTCGTACGCGTAGCGCAAAGTAATTAGTGGGTGGACGATTAGACTGACATATCCAAATATAAATGTTACACTAACGAACACGAACGGAACTTTAAATAGGCACAAATCCATCGGATTATTTATACTGAATATTTTATAGATAATACCTACACTTATGACATGATTGTAGATTTATTGCTCTCCATTTTAATGCGGATTGTCATACTATCGTCATAGTATGATTTTAGTCTAGTTTTAATCTGACTCGATACAGGTATCCCGACATGTCCATAGTTTCAAATATATTTCAAGCAAATAATATATTACTTTCACTGGTTAAATACGTTGGAAGTGTGGAGCCATGGAGCCAATAAGGAAAAAAAATTGGTATAAGTCGAGCGAAATGTCATGCATGACAAACGTTATTATTGAATTATTAGTAAATAGTAAGTAGGAAGCATGGAGCGGTATCTATAATTAATCGCTGTTATTTAACATTACTCCGCGTAAAGACTGCCAATCAATGATGTCAAAATAATTTTTGCCCGCCTTCTGCGCCTCGACCCTTCCAACAACTAAACCGCTTTCGTTCACCACCATAACATCCAAAATAGCTGCTAATCATAGATCAGTAACAGATTAGATGCCGCGAGTTCACCTACTTTGCGTGTCTGTTATTGGTCTTAAGTTTGATCCTGGCAAAAAAATGTATTCATTTTAATCTCCGTCGACTTGGTATATTAGCACGTCAGAAGTCAATACAAAAATAAACGTACTTTAAATTACGCCATAATAAACTGTAAAACCTCTTCAAAAGCAGTTGGCTGTCCTGAAAATAACAAACACAAAAAAAACTATTTGGTGCAGTCTATCGGAAGTTATGCGGGTACATACATTTCGGCGATTCGTTTTTATTTCATCATCATCATCAGCCAGAAGACGTCCACTGCTGAACATAGGCCTCCCCCTTTAACCTCCACACTGAACGACATCCTGCCATCTGCATCCACTGGATGCCCGCGACTCTCACAATGTCGTCGGTCCATCTAGTGGGAGGCCTACCTACGCTGCGTCTTCCGGTTCGCGGTCTCCACTCAAGAACCTTACCTACTTCCCCATCGGTTAACAGTTCTTCGAGCGATGTGGCCTGCCCATTGCCACTTCAACTTGCAGATTTTAATAGCTATGTCGGTGACTCTGGTTCTTTGGCGAATATCTATATTTTTATTTACATATAGATTATATGGCAACAGCCGCTTTAGTCTTCCTACCTACCATGTCTGCGAGTAGAAGTCTGTCATTACGACAACATTACTATAAAATAAGCTAGATGGCGTTATAAATAATTATTAAAAAAAATTTTTTTTACTATTTATTATCATAAATTAATATAGCCTATGTTTCAATCAGGTATTTTATAAGCATATTCATGGAAACTGCTTTGAAATCCTTCTAGTAGTTTAAAAGATGTGCGCGGACAAACAAACAAACTGACAGCCGTCAGATTTGTAGTTCCATAGTTTGAAAATAGATTGCGTACTAAAACGATGTTTTGCGAAAAAAATTGAAAATTTGCTTAAACTTTACGAATAATATTATTAAAAACGTAATAAGGTATTCAATAATTCCTAAAATAATGAGTGTAAATGGATCGTAGTTTCACAAATATGAAAAGTGCGTCTATTATAGGTAAATACGACACTTTACCTGAATCACGCAAACGGGTTTTTTTTTGCAAGTTAAACCGATATCCGGTATTGCTTCTACTTAGTTAGAAGTCATGTGTGAAGGTATTTAATCTACACATTTATAATATGGTAGGGATTATTATATATCTTATGGCTGATTATATAAATAAATAATAAACGGTACCACAACGCCACACAATTTCACCATTTGCTTGTTGGACACTAGACAGTGCATGTATTATACGTAAGAGCGCAATGGATGAACCATTGCGTAACCTAATGGGACTAGTCGCCGTTTCTATGTATATTTGTAATTTTTAAGTTCAAATATGGGCAAAACCGGTTGAAGGGTTGCGAGGATATAGGGGTCGCAAAAGCTCAGGTCCGCTGTCTCGCTGCGAATGATGACGCACGGCTCAGCTCGGGCGGTGAACAACTCCTATTTTTCTAATGGTTAAAAGGCCAGGCGTTTGACCACAGCTCATCTGTCGTTAAAATGGTTACTTATCTGCCACTGGCCATATGGCCTCATAATATCTTAACTGAAAAATCGTATACCCGTAATTATCATCGTCATCATCATCAGCCGGAAGACGGCCCCTGCTGAACATAGGCCTCCCTCTTTGACCTCCACGCTGAATGACAACCAGTCATCTGCATCCACTGGATGCCCGCGACTCTCATTATGTCGTCGGTCCATCTAGTGGAAGGCCTACCTATATGCTACGTCTTTCGGTTCGTGGTCTTCACTCAAGAACCTTCTTAGAATAGAATAGAATAGAAATCTTTATTGACATTATAACATTGTCAGTTAATTGGCCTTCTTCCCTATCGGTTATCTGTTCTTCGAGCATTGTGGCCTGCCCATTTCCACTTCAACTTGCAAATTTTAATTGGCGAATATCCACATTTCACGTAAAAAAATTCAGAGCAACAGCTCTCTCCATTGCCCGGTAATCCGTGATCGTTTCATTGATTTTTTTTTGTTAAGATAAAAGCCGGAATTCTAATAGGAAATTGCTACTTTCCTTCGATAGGGTTCCTAGAAGCAACACCGTAAATAGAAATCAATGACTAATTCGATCACGTGAGTCGTACAAGGATTTTCTTTCAGCCGCACCCTGATACCTGATAATGAATAGTACATGATCATACCTAAATACCGTTGGATCGTCGTCATCGATATTGTTTATCGTTCCTATCTACACGTTATGAATCCTTATACTTTCATGTAGAACAAATAGTTCGATTACAATCTTTTGAATACAGAATAAGCTTGGTAAATGACACTGTGCTTACTCTTTATTATCAGCTACATTGCCAACCTTCGTCGAAGACGCAGTTTTAAAAAACTTGGGCGCGCAATCGTATCGCCGCGCCGCGAGCGCTCATCTAATCTCAGTTGACCCGCGGCTGCCCCAGCGCAGCGGGAGATTTTGGCTGTGATTTTGGCGTACCCGCCTTGATCGAAGTATCCGCCCCTTTTCGCTGTAAGCTATTCCAGTCCAACAGTCACATAACTCGTCAGCTCGCCGAAGAGAAGGTTAGTAACAACGTGTTATTTTTTTCATTTTGGTGGAAAATTAATTTCGGTGAGGATCAATTTTGCATTGGTTTATTTACTTGAATTGTTATGATGCATGAGAAACTATTGTTATTGTTTGTTTTATATTGTTTTTAGACACAATAACTTCAGTTAAATTTTATTTTAATGTTTTAAAACATAATTGCTTCAGTTATTACGGGCGGATGCCAAAAGTGACCTATTTTTTCACTAAGTTATAAACATCCCTGCGCGAACATAAAATTTAGATGTTCTATAAAGGGGTTCTTAGATAACTGTAAAATTTTAACAGTAGTTTAGTGACAGGGCTACTGGTAATCAGTTAGCTTCCTCTTAAGGGCGGCTTCAGTACCTACATCTAAACAAACAACGTATGTTGTACGACTTTTCACAATTTATTCGCGAAAAAAAAAACAGCTGTACCTACCATACAAAAAAAAAAACATTCACTCTCGACAAAATGTATTAAACAGTTTTTTTTCGCTAATTTTGATGTCGTAGAACATAAGTTGTTTGATATTACGTATTGCTTTCTTGCTCTACGAAAAAACATTTCCTGAAAACCTTGGCTTTTACTTTGATTATTGCTTTTATTATGAACCGATCACAGGACATTACTAAAAAAATTACAATTATTTTATGTGTGAAGTTTTAACATATAAAGCCTATGTAAATTCGCCTGTTTTTAGTAGAAATTTAAATACGTAATCAAACATTTTTGTACATTGAAATGTTGTACTCGTACGCACATGTCGCACATACAAGATTACAGAGGAGACAAAATTGGCCACCGATAACTTTAGCAACGGCCAAGGTCTTAAAGGCCAATTTACGTAGAAGAGAGTTCTTTAAATTATGAACACATTAAATATACCTGTTTCATAAAAGTATGTTGGCATTATTTAAAGCTTTGTTTCGGAGACGTAAACGATCAACACAGGTTAACAATCAAGCGTAAGTAAAATAGGATTAGCAATCTAGGGTTAGTAACCTTGTGCTTCAACTCAGAACTGGCATCTACTGTGGGACCAACCATTTTTGTAGTTTTTTTTTGCACTATCATACGCATTATCTGAACAAATAATAAATAAATATCTGGGACATTATTGTACACATGGTCATCCAACCCCAAACTATGCAAGGCTTGTAATATGGCTGCCAGAGACTGATATACATATTTTTTTTTAAAATCCATACTTAAATAGATAATAACACCCATAGTATTCCGAGGAAATTTTAGATGTCATTCTTTGATCGTGATCAGCGCAAACCTTAGACATAATTATAAGATGTAGGTAGGTATTTAGTGAAGCTATATCTTTATTATTGAACGATTCCGCAGACTCTTTGTTTCGCATAGGAAAGATGTGTGTGGTGAAAAAAGAAAAAAAAAATGAACTGCGTAACTTACGTTATGTCTTACATTCCCCTTTTCAGAAGCAGCCAACATGCATTGGCTACCACTTCTCCTCGTAGCCATTGCAGGCAGTGCGCACGCGCAGCTCACGTCCCAAACCAGCGTGGCTCCAGAACTACGGGAATGCTACCTCGACCCACACCTGATTAACAGAAACAACCTCCCACCGACCACCATACAAGTGCTCATCGACATCATTCGCAAGATTGAGGACGATCCCAATGTGAACGTGGACTTGAGGCAACTTTCTGCCTTACTGTTACACACGTAAGATTCTTTTTTACGTTTGTCCGTGCCTTGTTTGTTCCAAGCAATGAGTTGCAAGGCATCCCTGAAACAGGGAATCCTAACGAAGAGCAATAGGTGTGAAGCATAACTCTATCTACATATTCTTTTTTCTAACATGTTTCAGATATCGTCAAGACGGCATCGAGTTCCACCAGCCAGAATCTAATATAATTCAATCGTCTAATGTACTGCCATTTGCGCCTACGTTCCATTCCTTCCACCGGCACCGTCTTTTGTTGACCTGGCTCATCCCCAGCAACTTGCAAGTACTTCCTAACAACACCATCTCTTCGCCATTGAAGGTGGGTTTTGAAAGAATGCAATCAAAACATCTGCCAGTTAGAAATCAGTCAAATACATAGTGAAGTCTTAGAAAAAGTCTTAGAGGTTTTAATAAGGGTGCCCTCACAAACATCCAGGTGACTGATTTTGCTAAAAGCCGGCATTAAAATAATTTATGGGTAGGTAGTTCATTAGCATTATAGTGATAGATAGATATCGGTATTCTAGATATTACTGAACCTTAGCCCTGGTGCCGGGGCAATAGGTATAATACGGCACCGGTACCCTCTCCTGTAGTAAGAGCCTACTAAAAGGTAACCTATGGGTTCGAGATGGTCAAAGTTGGGGCTCTAACCATCCACTTAAGCGAGCCCAGGGAGAGTACGTTGTGTGACCAACGATGTCGCGAATGGAGGGACTGAGACAACACGCAGTTGTCTCGGGAGGAGCCATAGCGCAGTGCTGAGGGCTCCGGTGCGTTCCTCTGGAGATCCCGGAGCCCTCTTGTCAAGCACTAAGGCTGGTCACCGGGGGGGTTTTAGTGGTTATAATCCCACATAACCTGGCTGCACCCCAATGCAGCCGGGTATCTCTGAAAGATTTCCCGCTCGAAAAAAAAAAATATTACTGAACCTAGAAAATCTTAAAATCTTTTTTTTTTCTTAAACAAAACTGATTTCTCTCTTCTTAAGCCTCAAGATTTTTCTCAAATTTCTAGAGGGTTACCTACCTACTACGGCGCGTCTTCCTCGGTGAAACTAAAAAAACTTGTTCGAAACGTAAATCACTTTTGAGTTTCTCCATTGGAGATACGCCTACCAGAAATGACCATGCAGATTCATAACTATTTCAGTGTGCTCTTCACAACATGTTATCAACTACCGTGGACGCCAGAGTCCGCGGTGACGAGGGCAGCTGCAACCAATTGTCGCAATATCGTGCTCTAAGGACTGCGCGGTCCATCGATGATGATGTAGAAATCCTCAACCCAACACAGTTGTAAGTACCTTCCTGTCTTCTTTTTATTACTTTTGCTGTTTATTAGCAGAACCGGTGTGGTTATCTCGTAGTGATTAGGTACTGGCAGGGGCAGTATAGGTAAGGTATATATATAAATGTTCCCCACGATTATGTACCATTTCTTAGATTTCCTCGATTATTTCTAGACATTCGTCATCTAGTCTACCTGTGACCACAGACAATGCAAAGTTTTCAAAACGTCGGTAATAAAATGATGTAAAATACACACGATAAAATTGGTTAATTTCAATGTGATTCGCCATTTATCTATACCAGCGAAGGAATCGCACACAGCTGCTTGGTCAGCATGTTTGTGATCTCGCGTGGTTTAGTGCATTTTTGCCTGGGCAGTCCTTTTAACTAGCTTTCTTCGTATAAATTTTTAATTTATATTACACGAGAATTACTCATGTAAGATTATCCGTATCCGGCCTAATCTTACGTGAGTAATTCCCGTGTAATATAAATAAAATCTGTGAAAACCACGTCAGTTTCCATAATAAACTTTTAATCCTTATTTAAGTGCCTCTTCTCTATGCCTTGCCTATCTATAATGGTAATGTGTTTTTAGGGATTCCGCAAATAAGAACGGTAAAATGCGACAATTCAACCCAAATAACGATGTGGAATACACCAGTTATGGAGGAGCCATGTCTGAGAAGCAGTTGCTGGGAGACAGCACATGCCCCTTACTCAATGGAGTAATTTCCACTCCTTGGGGCGCTGTCTCCGCTGGCAACCTCATCGCTGGAATAGCTGCAGGAGCACAATTACAGCAAGTGCAAGTTTTATTACTTGCCAAAGGATCAGTTCTGAATTACCAAAACGTGCAGTCGACCGTGAGCTCTATTTATCCCGCCACTTTAACTGGTAAGTAATATTTGCTGGTAATCCTTACGAATGCTTAAACTCAGGGACGGATTAAATATGATACTGACAGCGTCCTTAAGAAATCACCTTGTCAGCGCCCCACTGACTGCCACGTTGAGTCACGTGAGGGTTATACGAGTAGGTTCAACTCAAATGCGCACCGTATCGAGATGGTCATAAAACATTTCTTTAACGCCTCGTCACCACCAAGGAACACCTTGTTCCCTGGCACCTGTAGGAAGTATGCACTTGTGTAAACTTGCCATAGGGTTTATCCGTTAGAAGGTAGGTTCCATACTTACACTCGTATATTGCACTCTACAGGTGACTTGGCAGAAGCAATCCTTATACAAGGCACAGAAAGAGGCAGCTCCTCTATCTCCGTTGGTACTGCTGGCAACTGGAACAGCACCCAAGCCCCCAGACACTATATGATACATAGCCGTGTCAACACGGAGATGACAGACCCTGAGATTCGCGGAGACATCGATGGATTCGTGCTTGGAAACTCTATTACGAACTTTTTGAACACTTACAGTACTATGAAGCTCTCTACGCTTTTGGACATGTATTATTCCCCAAGGGTAAAATACTGCTATTACCTATCATTCTACTAATATAATAAATGCGAAAGTTTGTGTGTAAATGTCTATTAACTACTAAACCATTTCGATTAAATTTGGAATGTAGATAGTTTAGGTTCTGAAATAACACATAAGCAAATCTATTTTTTAACTGATATTGTTCTCCACTTGCGACAAAACAATTTCCGCGCGGGCGTAGCCGCGGGGCGCAACCAGTGTTAACCATATAACATATAAATGAAAGTGTGTTTGTTTGTTGGTTTGCTCTTTTTGCACGAAGTGACACAGCAATGGATCAACCTGATTTTATGCGTAAAGATAGTTGAAAACCGGTAAGTGACATACTTACCGGCCATATAATGATACTTTTTGTAAACGTAAGGCTCATGTCCAAGCGGATGGAACTGCAGGGCGCAGCTAGTTTGACTTACATTATCCCTCATTTAGTCATCATCATATAAGGCATAGGACGTCCACTGCTGGACGCCTTCATTTAGTACCTACTCTTATTTTATTTTTAGAATGGAGTCTTCAACGCAGATTTTAGGGCGTGCAACCGTCGATCTTTGAACCAACAATATATTACAACTAATAATCTAGTTGGCGAAACTTACGCGTTTGCTGCAGCTTTGGACACCAACATGCCCCTTCGGGGTACCATTATCGGAGGACTAGAGGCACTCGTATCAAGTGCTGTTACTAACTTCCAGACATATTCTGGTAAGGCAAAAACTAGCTTGGTTACAAATTTAAAATCTATCAATACGTAGGTAAGCACATTAATGTATCTTGATATTTTTAGCGAACACTATGAACGACATGAATTGTGTAACAACGGAAGGCAGAAGTAACGATTTCCGCACAAAAACCAACCTCTACATAGCTCTCGACGCATCATGGCAATACGCCGCCGTGTATCCAGCTATCTCTTATCTACTAGATGAAATTGAAGTCAGCAAGTATGGATCCAGTGTGACTCTGCTCAACGCCTTCGATGGAAACGTTATTGTGAATACTACATTCTCCATTTCTGAGTTCCATACGAACTACACGTTGCTGACACATCAGACAAGTAAGATGAAGTCCTAGTCCTTCGTAATGTAGTTACCAAATAATACTTGATAAACCCTTAATTTAATACGTGCTTCTTCGTATTCGTAGTGATGACAGGCGTGAATCTTCAGACTAGTTTGGCTAACATAAAGGCAATAATGCAAGAGAATCTCAGACACGAATCCTTGCGGAACTACGTCGGTGGCAACTCTACTGTGCTGCTTTACCTGATCAATTCTGGGAACCTGCAAAATAACGACGCAGTTTGGGAAGAAGCAAGAGCGCTAAATGATACTGTTCCTGGTAAGTCTTATAAAATATGGGTACTTGGTTTCTAACAATACCATACACTCATAGTAGATGTTGCTGTATCAACCAGACTTTAATAATGTTTTAAAAAGTTTGAAGACTTTGAAAAGAATTCGAAAATCTTAAAAAAATCGTGGTTTCAGATCTGAGGATTCTCTTCGCAACTTCTAACAACCAGTTCGACAACCTTTGGAATCTGGTGCGAGATATGCATAACGACATCAAGACAATCTCACTCTCGTCAGCTGGAACTAACGTCGATATTGTAATGGAACCCGTGTTGGAACGCATTCAACATAGTTAGTATTGGGTTTTATTCAATTTGACTCCACAATATCACTCACATTCACACACTCTGTCAACTGCTGTATGTAAATTAGTTCTAAGCATGATCAGAGATCAGCCTGATTTTCAGCTATCAGATCACTTCTCCAATAAAATCTCCTAAGTATATGTAATTTGATTTTAGTTTAACCACATCATAAATTGTTATACAGTTGGCAGGAGAGTCGTCAACCCTCTCTGCGGAGCAGATTTCGCTCATGAACAAGTATCAGGAAACAGACAATTCGATGACTTCGTCGAGCCTGGCTATATCAACTTCTACAGGGTCAGCCCCAACTACTTCTACGTGCATCACGACAACAGAAAGATAAGGATCGCACGAACCAGTGCCGGAGTAGGCAGCATTGTGATCTGCTATTCGAGGATTGTAGAGCAACCAAGGTGTGTCTTCAGAAATTGTAAAAAAATACAAATTAGAATTATTTTAACTAACCCGTCGAGGTGAATATTCGGTAATGATCTAGGGTACTTAATTTACTCGGTTGATTTTCTTTATCATGAAGAACAAAGTACCTACTATTCAATCACATTAATCACAACATTACTGTTATTTATATAGGTAAATTTAGAAATAAAATGCCATTCACTCATTCACTTACTGACTTCATCACGAAATCTCGAAAACTACTTGACCTATGAATACGAAGTTGAAATTTGGAGAAGGATTTTGCGAAAGGGAGAAATGGAGGTTGAAAGTTTATATGAAACTCTACGCTTATGCAACTGTTAGTTTAGTGTTGTAATAGCTAAAGTTTGTGTTCAAATGTGTTGTACCTGATTTAGCAAGCACAAACAAATAAATAATTTGATTTGATTTGGCCTATGTGTAAGTGTTTTTCCGCACTCAACTCCTTAGCGGCTGAACGGATTTAGATGAAATATTGTATTGAGTAAGCTTATACCATGGATTAACACATCCGCCTACTTTTAAGCCCGAAAAATGCTAATCTTGAATAGCACCGGGAAGCGGCTAGTTATAAAAAAGTATTATTAAAAGTGCTGTAATTTCTACCGACACCGCCATACTAGATTCACTCACTAGTCCAAAGCCTGAAACGTTTAGCTTACTTTTCAGGCGCAATTCAACCATCATCGGTGCGGACGAGAACGCTGTCGTCTGCCAGACGCTGGCTGCTAGCGGCAACGTGGAAATCTCTCTGCGAAACGCTTGCGATGACTACAGTACCATCAACACTTGCCCGCCTCTCTACATCTCCGTGCAATCAGATACTGGTGGCACCGCCTCGTCCACCGCCGTTTGCACTGGTAACATCTAGGAAAATATTATTGAAGAAAGAATGGCTAGATATTTATCATCATTATCAATCTGCCTTATCCTACTGTTAGTTGTTACTTGTCATTCACGGTCACCCATCCGAAGACTAGTCAGAATCGTCCATTAATTGCGGTGATCTATTAGGACTGGCTATAGTTGAGCGTCACCACGAGCGTTAGTAATTGTGCATACCTCAGATCAGACAAACAAGGGAAATATGGTAAGGTAGCGTGGCGGGTGCGAACGCATCAACTCAAAAAAAATCAGGCCTGATTTTTTTTGTTTACCATGTTGCCTTTTGTTTTGCACGTGGACTATAATAGTTCATTGGTATCGCTGCAATTTTCTAATAGTGCGCGTAAAACATTAGTAACTGAAGTAGTAGTGTAGTAGTAGTGAAGAAGTAGTAGTTTAAAAATTACCATTAGTATCTGAGCCGCAGTTAGTTGAGTTTTTGCGGTATAGTGATAAAAAAATGAAATATTGAGACCACTGAAGAGATAATTTTTTACCCTTTTCTGTGATTGAGACCACAGACTAGGTAGTATAGCTACTAAGTCTTTGATTGAGACATTTTAACACGACCGATAATCGTACTAAGCTTCGTTTTTTTTTGATCGCAGGTACTAAGGCATAATATATATCTACCTTGTTTGTTTCATCTGATGAAGGAATCTAACAACGCTCGTGTTTTGCTTAAAAATATGAATGAAAACATTTTCTTTTAATATTTTTCAGTAATACCTATATTGGCTACCAGCTATTTACCAATCTTAGGTAAACAAAACTAGTAAAAATGACCAGAATTAGCTCTTTTTTTAACCGACTTCCAATAAGGAGGAGTTTCTCAATTCGACGGTTTTATTGTTTTTTTCATGTTTGTTACCTCAGAACTTTCGACTGGGTAAACCGATTTTTTTATTTGAAATCTGGTGCTTCCCGTGTGGTCCCATTTCAATTTGGTCCAGTTCTGACATGTTATGGCAACATTACAATGTTATGGCAACTGACAGACGCATTCATTCGGTGGCCGCACTATACCTGATTCCTAAGCACTTCATAAAACCTACATAGTATCTACATGAGTATTTACTTTTTACAGATAACTCAGTATGCAGATTCCCGTATGACATCAGATACCAAGTGCAGATCGAGGACTTGGGCTGCTTCAGTGGTGCAGGCAGCCTCGGAGGCAGCATTCTGTTCGTGCTCTTCGCGTACATTGTTGCTGTCGTCAGACCGTTGTAGAAAGTTTAGTGAGGAGTACTGAAAGTACCTACTCTAGTATCTAGTGCCTACTGCCTACCGATTAATTTAGCTTTTGTGAATGACAAAGTTTTAGGAATTTCTTACGTTATTATATGGACACACAGATATTTTACTATTGTAAATAAGTATATTTTAAAACGACGACGTGCCACCGTACGAGCAAATTAGGGTGAGCAATTGAGAAAAAAAATGTTTAGAAACAGAGAATATAATATTTCCCTTTCTTTTTTCTGAGTTTATTACGACCAAGGCCCACCAACTATACAAATAAGCCTTCAGAATTTTCGTCATAACGAACTTTAATAACTTTTGTATGGCAGGTCTGTCAAAATCCGTTGATAAAACGTCGTTACGAAAAATCTGGATAAGAACCAAGGCTGTTCGCATCATCTTTACATAAGTAAATAAAAATAGTTTCGTTAGAAAAATAAGTAAGTCTGACAATCTAGTAGTTATCTAGTTAGTTGTAATAAAGCGTGTCGAATTTATTGATCGCTACACAACAGGGTGACCTATTAAATATAATCTGTTTGCATTTTTTATTGAAGTGTTCGCGATACCTTATCTTATCGTAGTGACTACAAAAATACAGTAATAGGTAGGTACTTTTCTGCCTAGTAAACTGATACGTAGAACTACAGGTACAACGTACGTTTAACAGGAGAGGCAATATGTTATAATTTTGTAATACTTAAGTATATTTTTTACAAATAAATTAATGAAATTCTGTTTACTTATTATTTTCTTTATTTACAAAACAATATAACTATCTGGGCAATGCGTCATATAATAGTACCCAATACAAATCGGCAAAATATTCTATACCTACGTAGATAGAGTTATACTAGTACGCGACATTGCTGCGAGGCTGCAAGAGGCTACACTCACGAGCTCACACGCCACTTTTTCAAACAAAAAGTCTTGTACAGGGTTACGCATATATAAGACCCTGTAATAATCTGAAAGGAGATCAGTGTACTTATCATTATGAACAAACTTTTTCTATCTATCCTGCAATCGAGAAAAAATATGAGCTGTTACTTATGTCGCGGTTTCAGGGTTGGGCTCATATTAAAAAAATAGCACCAGCCAGTCACACTAGCAATTTGTGGAATGAGCTCTTGGCTCTATAGTAGAATTCATTTTAGATTTGAATGTCCCATACATTCAAATCTAGAGCAAAACGGCAAAATATATAATTTTTTGAAATATTTTTACCACAGGTAATACCCGTCATTTTGAATTTTAGCGCTAACGTAAACGTACGAAAAAAACCGGCCAAGTGCTAGTCGGACTCGCACACGAAGGGTTCCATACCATAACATCACACTAATATTATAAATGCGAAAGTAACTCTGTCTGTCTGTTTGCTGCATAATCACGGCTAAATGGCTTAACCGATCTCGATTAAATTTTGCAAGGCAATCGTATGTACCTAATAAATGTATCATGAGGACGGACATAGGCTATTTTTTTCTGAAGAAATTGCGGACGAAGTCGCAGGTACAGCTAGTTATCTATAAAAACGGCAAAAAATCATGTTTTTTGCATGTTGTCCCTTAAATATTTATTCTATTATGTCATTTAGTATTTGTTGTTATAGCGGCAACAGAAATCATCTTTGATTTTTTTTACTGTACCTATAACTATCACGGTTTATGACATACAGCTTGGTGATAGACGGACAGACATACAGACGGACGGACAGCGGAGTCTTAGTAATAGGGTCCCGTTTTACCCTATGGGTACGGAACCCTAAAAACATGTCGTCTCATTGTATTATTTTCCTAAACTTGTGTATTTTCGAGTGTTAATTTATAGTAATGTACATATCAGTTATGTAGTATATAAATTTCTAGGTCGTAGACATTAATTATTATCAACTAGTGACCCGCCCCGGCTTCGTACGGGTGTAAGTTTTCTTATAGGTACCTATATAAACCTTTCGTGAAAAATTATGTAACTGTATGATGGTGAAAACCGCATTAAAATCCCTTGCTCGGTTCAGGGGAATTAGCGAATATATACAGACAGAAGCCGAAAGCAACTTTATTTTAATACTATGTAGAGAAAAGAAGATAGCTGAATGAGAGAAGATAGTCGTAGGACTGCACGTCAGAAGAGAAAACTTAAGTAGTAATTCACCTATTCCACAAGAGATGCCACTGTAATCGGGAGGTTCAGTGCTTTGTACCCATCCTAAAAAGTGCCCAACGTGCCTAAAGAAGTTTTCCATACAAAAAAACTGGCTTGTTTTGTACACTGCTACACTGTCCGTAAAATACGACAATGTGGTATGGTTCTAATGCCTTTAGCCTGCCCAGAAGTGGGTGTCAAAACAAACAAAAAACAAAAGATCCCGATGGCACCAATGACGAAATAAAACTCATTGGATGGCGCTAATAGCTATAATCCAATCCATCAACCAACACGGGCGCTCGGACGGTGTGGTGCAATGCGGCCACCGCCTGCACTCTGCCGCCGCTCTGTGCTGTCGGCATTGCATGACATGGCGGGCGGCATGCGGTATGGCATTAACAGACGGCTCTGTAGGTGTCGTTTGATTTTATGATGATTCGGAACACGTGAAATTGACAACACTGGGAAAATTATGTCAAATATGTCAAAGTCAAGTCAATAAATGAAAATAGTTTTTGTTTGTTGATTTTAAGTTATATTACGAAAATCGCTAAAACTGTTGTGAAAATGTCTGGAGAGGATTGTGATGCTCTGGACCGCGGGGAAAATGATGGACAGAAGCCTGACAAAATGTTCACCTTGAAGAAATGGAACGCAGTTGCTATGTGGAGCTGGGATGTAGAGTGCGACACATGTGCTATTTGTCGTGTTCAAGTTATGGGTAAGCAAAAGGTTTTTCCTTATTCTAACTTTTCTAAAATTACGGAAACATTATTGTCTTTACTTATGTGTAAGTTTTGAACTACAATAAATGATTGTGAAACTCTTTAAGTTTTTCACACCATAAAATTGTCTAAAGAGAACAAGAACTCATAAAACTGGCGGCCTTATCGCTCAAAACAATTTTTTCCTGTTAACCTTAGGATGGCAAGGATGGAAACTAAATAATACCCACCACTAGACAAAGGCATATTGTTTGTTGGCACTGGACAAAGTAATGCCCTCCGCTAGAAGTAAAAGTGTTCCTTAGTCATGCCATTGTATCTCTACTAGTCAGGCGATATTGTGGTCAAACACAAGCCAAAAAATAAAAATAGGAGTTTAAAATAAATACAATGTTTTAAACTAACAGAGTTGTTCACTACAGTTATATGATTATTAATGCGATATTTATCATGTCAAAGACCATGATTTCAGGGTTGGTCCCGTAGTAAAAGTTGTTCATAATGATGAGTATAACAACCCCTTTCGGCTTAGTACACCCATTCGTAACCGCGTTCCTTTTTAGGGTTCCGTACCCAAAGGGTAAAAATGGGACCCTATTACTGAGCCTAAGCTGTCTGTATGTCTGTCTATACGTCCGTCCTACCTTTAAACGGATATATCTTTGGAACTGTAATAGATAGCCAGTTGAAATTTTCTCAGAATATGTAATGTTCCGGAGGATTACTTAACTAAGAAATAATAAAAAAGTCAAAATGTAAAAACAACAGGGGTCTCCATACAATAAACATATTTTTTAACGTATTTTTGAATTTGCTCTAGTCTAAAAATGGTAATATGTACAAGCGTCAGACTTGGCATGATTATAGTACACACTCTAAAGTATAACAACAATTAATTAATGATGGCCAAGTGCAAGTCGGTGACAAATTTCTGTTCATTACCAAATTATAACTGGAAAATATGGTTACTTGGATGACCTTATTATTCAAAATTGCATATTTTACTAATTTTGAAGTTAATTTTTTTAAATTGACAATAATCGTATTTGTGGTGATAAGGAGCCTTCAGTGCGCGAGCCCGACTCGCACTTGGTTTTTATTTAACCATTTTGGTACCGTACCGAAAATCTAAAACCTGAAAAAATACATTAAGGGATGAAAGAAATGCAGATGTAATTTTTATTATAAACATTTTTATACATTTTAATGGCAAACAAATTATGTACACAGCCTGTTGTCTTTGGTTACTATTAACTTTATTTAAGTTACATTTTGGTTTACTATTCACAACCAAACATGAGATTGTAATAACATGTAATGGAGAAAACTATATTTTTTTTTTACCAATAGTTTTTCTTATACACTGTTTTAGACTATCACGGTTGTTCACTAAAGTTAAATGATTATTTACGGGATATTTACCGTGGTAAGGTTGTGGAAGGAGCTCCCGATATTTCGGCGCAGTTACATGCACCATGTTCACAACCTTACCACGGTAAATATCCCGTAAATAATCATTTAACTTTAGTTTTTGTTATTTTCTAAAAATATAGACAATTTTAACGTACCATAAAAAATGCGTTTCTTTCTGTTGTTATCTATATCTATACATACTTATAATAAAAACGTAGAGATAAAAAAAATTGTAATTGCGAGATAACAAAAAAAAAACACACAGGGCGACTTAAAATAAGCAGCTGAACACGATAGGACAGTTTTTAGAATTTTTGTCTGTTTGTTTGTTTCTTTGTTTGTTTGTCCAAGCACATCTCCTAAACCACTGGATGAATTTAAATGCGGTTTTCACAAATATGCTTAGAAATTACCAGATTAAAACATAGGCTATTTTATATCATTTATTTTAATTCTTTATTATTACACAAATGAAATTAAAAAATCAATGATTATTTTCTTCATTACCCGAAACGTAATATGAGGATCGTCACATTGCCTCAAGCAAGGAGGTCCAAAGTAAAGAGAATGTTATTGGCATAGCAATTAAAAATTTGAAACTGTCATTCGGATAATCAGCCAGATAAAAATTTTTTATTTAAATTAAGGAACCTTCTTAGATGAATGAACGTGTAGATCAAGCACAGACATATCAAGGATGTTATAAAAACATAGGCCTTACAACCTCTTTGGTGATTCAATCCAATCACAGACTTACTGTATTATATGTCTGTGAATCCAATGCATTTAGATAATGCAAAGAATAAAGAAAGAATTTTATTTTACTGTGATATTTTAACAGATAAATAGAGTAGTTCCATTTCATGGCTTTTTAATCAAGGCATACATACAAATGCACGCGAAATAAAAAATAACTAGCCAAGAGCGTGTCAAGACAAGCATATGTCAGGGTTCCGTGGCCAAAGCCATATACTTGTAGTCGTATTCATAGTTCAGAAATTGCATGGTCATAGAAAAATTCGAACGAGCGAAGCTGGACAGTCAAATTTCAGAGATGTATCATCCCAACATGACATGATATACTTTTTATGGTTTAGACAAAAAGAATACTTCAAAACATGCTCTGCACTGTGGTCACATTATCTTTTTGATTTGAATACTGTTGACAGTGTTTTTGCTTTTATGCTTCTATCACACAGGGAGACTTAAAATAAGCAGCTGAACATGTTAAGGCAGTTTTTAGAATTTTTGTTTGTTTTTTTACGCACATCTCCTAAACCCCTGGAAGAAAATGCGGACGGATTTAAATGCGGTTTTCACGAATATGCTTAGCTATGACCAGATTGAAGTATAGGCTATGTTATTTTGCGCAAGGGCCGGATTAAAGGAAGAAAAAAGGATTGAAGGTTTATATGAAAATCGACGCGTACGAAGCCGTGGGCAAAAAATCTAGTTTATTATAATAAAAATGTAAGATTTCGAACTTTTATACATGATGACGTCAGCATCGATAAAATATCATAATGTATGTTGCCAAAACTGTTCAAAAAATAAATCTTTCACAGCTGTCAATGTTATTTTTGAGATTTTGATTTAATAGTATTTTTTTTCGATATGGCTGCGAAAGAGGGAGTATTACATTCTCTTGGGGAAAGAGCTTTATACTTTTGGAGCTTTATACTCGTATGTATAAGGCGAATGACGACGTAAATATAAGGCGAAATAAAGGTCAATCATATTTATAAAAAAATATCCATTATCAGCCATTATTCATCAAAAACGGATGTATTGTGATATTTGTGATCAGTGAGACTATTCCTCCAAATAGTTTTGGATTACAATTCAAAGGAAAATAATTTGCATTTTTAATGTCTTCTTGTGTCAAGTTACAATGAGATTGTTTGAGATTCAATTTTCTAGTAGATTATTCAAGAATATTAAGCACATTTCATTATAATTGTTGTTATAAAACTATTTACATAAAATATTAATGGATATTAAGAGTATAGGAATATCATTTTCTAATAATAAATAGCCACTTATAATACTGGATCACATTCAGATCTTAATCGGTAGACTACACTATACAGCTACAAAACTCTTAAATACTAACAACCATTAGGCAAAGGTTTTATATTAGCAATAGCACTCATTCTACGTGATCTTATACTACCTCTACCAGTCATTTTGTTTTCTATTTGCTCAAGACTTTTACCACGCGTTTCCGGGACAAAAACTATAACGAAGAACAAACCCACGAAACATATGGCACCGAATAACCAGAACGTACCAGCAGGCCCCACTGCGTCAATTATATTTTGAAACGTTTTCGTAACTGTGAATGTACACAACCAGTTGAACGCAGTGCAGATTGAAGCAGCATTACCCCTTATCTTGGCTGGCAAAATTTCACCCATCATCAACCAAGGTATCGGGCCAAATGCCAACGAGAATCCTAACAAGTAAATCATAAGACTGGTCAGCGGTAACCAACCCAAACTAGAGACATCTATTTTTAAATCGTTCTGAACATAGAAAAACGAGCCTAACACAACTAGTGTCAAGGTCATTGTCACTGAAGATATGTAAAGCAACACTTTCCGACCTGCTCTATCGATGAGCGCTGTGGCCACAAATGTTGACGCAAAATTTACTACACCCATAATAATTGTTGACAGTTTTTCGTCCAATGAACTTCCAGACATTTTAAATATTTTTACCGTGTAAAATATGACGGCATTGATACCTGACAACTGCTGAAAGGTCATTAAACCTAGTGAAATAAAAATAGCTTTCATGTATTTCATGGTAAGCAGTTCCTTGACAGTCGTATCGGTCTTGGACTCTGCATCAGAAAGAGCAATGTCACGTAACTCGTTGTCGACCGAAGCATTCTTCCCTCGTAGCCACTGTAAAGCTTTCCTTGCTTCTTCCTCGCGTCCCTGCGATATGTACCATCTGGGCGTTTCTGGTATCATCAACATTAATATGAAGAACGGTACAGGTAGAACGGCTCCTAAATACGCGAGTTCCGACCAGTTGAGATATTTGCCAGCGAGATAAGAAATCAAAACTCCGATGTTACCAATAGCCGTTGGAAATAATCCTAGCGTCCCTCTTACTTCTGGTTGAATTGTTTCTCCGAGGTAAACTGGAAATGCTAAGGATCCGACGCCGACGCACAGGCCACATACGGCTCGTCCTGCGAGCACAACGTGCACGATGCTTGCGCTGGCTATCATGATCCATCCGATAAAGAAGGGTGGTGCGAGCATAAGTATGGTTCTCCGTCTTCCTATGTAGTCCACAAGCGGTCCACCGATTACTCCACCCGCGAGTGCAGCCAGAGGCATCAAGCTTCCGATCCAACTTGCCTGTAGAAAACAAACAAAACATTATTACAACCACATGACTTTCGAAAATAAAAAAAATACTCTGTTACCTAATTATTACAAGCATTTATTTAACTTGCAAAGTTTGTTAGTAGGTTTAGGTTAAATCTTGCAAGCTGAATTAGAAACAGATCAACCTGACCTTTGCTCCTAATATATTTTGCTTGAATGTTGCATACACTAAAAACCCAATATATATTTTTTCTCAAAATTGCGCCAAAATAAAAACATTTGAATAATAATCAACAGCATCGTCAAATTTAAAGCATGTTTATTTTTATAAAAGCTTGTTTTTAACAATGGGCTTGCAGTTGACCTCCACAAATGAGCGCAAATGTTCAAAAAGTAGCAAACTAACCTGTTCTTTGGAAACTTCTATCGAGTTGCTGTTCTCCATTGACACGAGAGCCGTCGACGTGTATGCCGATGAAAACCCGATAATCATGGAGCCCATAGACACGGCCACCGCTGCCAACACCTGAAAGTTTATATGTAAATAACTTGCAAAAAAACTGGGCAAGAAACTGGGTCGCCTTAGTTTTTGTTCTTATGAGGAGTCCTGTGCGTCCCGCTTAGGGTGTTGCCTCGAGCTTAGGATGTTGCCGTCTCGCTTAGGGTGTAAAAAATAGTTTTATTTGTCTGAATAAGGTGAAGCGAGCAAATTCGCTGGAAGCTATTACTGCCGCATAGTTGCGTGTAGCATAAACAATTTTGCATTTCATTAAATGAAATAAAAATGTGTTATAAAACATCACATTCTCAATAGGTTCATCATTATCATTGACAGGTCATTCAGCCCAATGCAAGACATAGCCTCCTAACTTTTTCGCTAATTTTCCCAGTTTAATAGGTTACAGTTGAGTTATTGTCTGAAACGAGCCTCTAAACAACTTGACAGTTCGAGGCGAGTATGATGACGTTATTTGCGGGAGGTGTGCGCCACGACGCGACGCCGACGCTAAACACCCATTAATTTAAACAATCATCGACTTTGATTGTGTTCACTTACGAGCCCCACAGTAAATCAAACGTGGAGTATTGATTTTATTTTACATCTTGAGGTGGAGGTAGGAGGTCGGTAGGTGTACTATCAGGGCGCTGCTGAGCGACTTTTAGGCTTCTTAGATCAATCAAAAGGCGGTACGGGAGAATTTCGACCATGCGAGTCGACGCCGATGGTTGTAATGTGTGCTATATTTTACTACATATCTTTTACTCAAGATGTTTGCCGGTCAAAATATTTATCTGTATACTATACACATGATGACTGTGTAGTTTGCATCGTAAGACCAAAAATTAAGGAACCAAAACTACACATATTGCAAAAAAAAATATTCAAAAAAAACGTTTAGTTTTTTTTTTACTTTCAAGCTTTCAAGGTTATTTCTAAAATAGTTTTGTTTTTTTATTGCTCTTTTGAAGTTCTATGGAAGCTCTACATTTTAATATATTTGTTTGAAGTGGTTTACCTATTTCTTAATTGTGATACAATTCGTTTTGTAATAGATAAAGCCTTGAATATCACAATCGTTGTTGGTTTCATTTCATCTGTGATTGGTCCAAGCATTTATTTTCTCTGACAGCTGCAATAATTTTGTAAAAAGCTAAATATAAAGCTTTATAAAAAAAAAAATACAAAAAAAAAAACATAATAATACATCCATACTAATATGACAAAAGGCAATAAGGAACCTCGACAACAAATTTCATTCAAATACGTTAAGCTTTGACGGAGTTGAGTGCGGACAAACATACACACGTACGCATTCACATTCAAACTTTCGCATTTATAATATTAGTGTGATATCACTTAAAATTTGTTAGACTCACTCATAATTAAAAAAAAAAAAACTAGAGTAATCTAATAAATTGACGAAAGACCTTCCTCATACGTTATATCTGCTATAAAAGTGCCTACAAGTCTCGGATAAATCGGTTTCTTCTAGGCAAGCGTGCTCCATCGTAACATCATCATCGCTTAACATCAGACGAGGTGGCGGTCAAACGCAAGCATTATAATCAATTTAAAAAAATAGGAAGTCATGAGGACTGCCGACAGAAGTGAAAACTTAAAACTTTGAAATAACTGTAGCGTGTCGGTGACGCAGATCCATAAGTTTTGCCCCTACCAGAAATCGCTCCACGCGGCTAAAGAAGTTTTAACGTTAAAAATGTAAATGCCAGTAAAATCTTAGCATGAGGCCTGTTAATTGAAAGTTGTAATCAATTTTGCCAATGGTGCTCTTGTCATGCGTGCCTAATTGGGTGTTTAGGAGAAGAGTAATTGGTAACAATTGGCTGCCATGTCTTTCACTGTTTGCTACCAACATTAAACTGTCTATGTATATCTACCTAGATTTTAACTAGCGACGAACCAGTGAACTCTAGGACACGTGGTTACAACAAATTGTTCAAACATGTTCATTGTTATATCAAATAGTATTGTAATCTAGGGGAAAACGTGTACAATATGTACATAAAATAATTAGGCTAATTTTAAGAAATAATAATAAATAGTGAATATATTGATCTACCTGTGAAAATGTATATTTCGGTTCCTCACCCCCATCACAGTCCCTCACTGCAATGCTATAATGCGTATCAGCTCTCATCAAAACTTTCATTGTTATATATTTTTTAAATCAGTTCATGAAAAACGTTCACTACACAGCATAACAGTTCTTTCACTAAGTGGTCGGCATGCACTGGACGATCGACTGACATACAGCTACTGAAGAAATGAGCGGTGCGCCTCACAACTGGTCATTTTATATGGGTATAATTGACGAAACTTGATTGGCTTTCGAGGCTGTGATATTCAAAACAAACTCCTGAAAACAACTTAGGGAGCACGCTCTTGCGTATCGTTTACGCCTATTAACTGAAACTAACTAGTTTTGACTTGCATAGTAGGAGGTCTTTGGTGAAAACGATTTCTTTTGGTTTCAGACACAGACTAGGTAAAGCTACTACGAAAGTCTTAGGTTTTAGGTCTATTGTTTTTATAGTAACAAACCGCGTTTCGCGGTTTCAGCCGCGTGGGCATTCCATCAGGAACTGTAAATTTTTCGGGATAAAAAGTATTCTACGTTACTCGCTGGTCCTCCAATTATTTCTATGCAAAAAATCACGTAGAATCCGTTGTTCTGTAGCTTTTTTTTTTATGATACTGGGTGACGAGATAAGCGAAGTCGCTCGCCTGATGGCTCTTCACGCTTGCCCATAACAGCACAACGCCACTCAGAATTTTGAACTTCAACAGTTCAAAACCCTGGTTGGCAATGCACTGCGCTCGTCACCCCGAGATATAAGATGTCAAATCTCTGTGCCCTGTAATTTCGCTGGAAACATTGCCCTTCAATACGGAACACAGTAGTGTTTGCACACTACTACTTGAAAAAGGAACAAACAAGCAGTATTATAAGATATATATGCGGTTGATTGAATCAGGCGTTACTTTGCGGAAGTCCATTTTCAAAACTGTTTTAATGATGAATTTCTAGTGTAATTC
Source organism: Agriopis leucophaearia (assembly GCA_949125355.1). Classification (NCBI taxonomy): domain Eukaryota; kingdom Metazoa; phylum Arthropoda; class Insecta; order Lepidoptera; family Geometridae; genus Agriopis; species Agriopis leucophaearia. The sequence goes on from OX421262.1 coordinate 9,492,861, forward strand.
CGCTTCTACGTCGCTTCAAGTACAATAAGGAATTTGTGATAAATATTTGCTGTCAGGTTACGTTAATTTTCAATTTATGTATTTAATATTTTATATCAGGTTAGGCAAAATTAAACTCAATAAAATTAACATTATCAGCAAATATTTATCACAAATTCCTTATTGTACTTGAAGCGACGTAGAAGCGGAATTACACTAGAAATTCATCATTAAAACAGTTTTTTTAGATATATATGCTACTGATACGTAAATTCTTTCTATCCATGGTTGCCTGGAAGACATCGATTTTTGTGGCGCTATCCGTTCTCTATCTGTATGTTGTTTTTATTTCTGGTGTACATAATAAAGAGTTTTTATAAGTAATGGGTGACTGGTTAGACAGTGGAAATAATCGGGGATATCATTGTACTCATCATTATCAATAACTTTTACTATGATCTCCGTCTAAAGTTTTAGTAGTAAAGTTTTGATGGGTAATCTTGTTCATTAATTTCCTTATCCCTCATCGTCGGATAAGGTCGGCCGTTTGGCCTCTTTACAATTGTATTACCCACATAAACGCGCTTCTACGTAAACCATATCCTCATGGCAAATGTATTTTTTTGTCTTAAATGTGACGTACTAGGTATTTATTTTTATTTACTCATATTTATTATAGAAGACGGTTATAGTTTTGTTAATTGGCAGTTCGATTTCTGTGTAGGTATTCTGAAAACAGCCGGTGCAAGGCTCTACCAAAGAATAAAATACTGGCTCTACCACTGAAGTGAGATTTTTTTCGTTTACTATTGAAAATTTGGCAGTCGTTTGTTTGCCATTGTTAGGTATTGAAAGTTATCGGTGGCTGATTCCGTGTTTACAGTGGGTGATGTCTGTCATTTGATAAACAGATTTTATGATCGTTATTGTATCTACTGGCAACACATGTGTTTGATTGATTACAAATTTGCCACACCTCTTGCCTCCTGCAAATCGTATGGTTTTTCTTGGCGTCATTATATGTTGTTTACGTTGTACCAGTGACGTCAAATCTTTCTATCTGTAAAAGCCATACAATTTAAAGACTGTTCTATTAAGCCAACATATATATATATATAAGTAATACCAGTATCCCTGTATGGGTTACTTGGTAATCAGTAAGCATCATCTTAAGGGTGGCTTCAATGCGTCAAAACGAACAACTTTTGTTCTAAGACATATCAAAATTCGCGCAAAAATATAAGCTGTTTCATACATGTTGTCGGAAGTGAATGTTTATTTTTTTGGATGGATCAACAGTTTTTTGTTTTGCGAATTAGAATAAATTGTAGAACAAAAGTTGTTTGTTTTGATGTACTGAAGCCGAAGGCATATGTAACTAGCTGCGCCCCGCGGTTTCAGCCGCGTTATATACCTTCTCCTTGAAGCAACCTCCTTGGTAGCGACAGCAACCTTTGACTTAGATGACATTTTTTCTTTCTTTTTTCTATGATGTATTATGCCAATGTATAGACTTCAATTCTTGTCGTTCCATACAAAATGTATGGGAAAATGAATTTTCTTCATATATATTATTTCGTGAATTATTCCGATATTTTATACTTATTCTGTTAACGAAGATAAATCCAAGTAATCAAGGTCATAAAAAAAACTGTCCAGCCGTTCTTGAGTTATAAATAGTGTAATTAACCCGACTTTGTTTTATACATATAGATTATCAATTTAAACCACGGAACCCTAAAAACCGACTTAATAATTAGTAGGTATTAGGTAAATATGCCCTTCTCTTGTCACGAGGCCTTTATTTTAGTTATTATTATTAGTTTGGCCTGTCTAATGCCCATACTTCGTAAACGGTTTGAATCGAAGTGTAGTTTGACTTGACATTTAGAACAAGATTTGAAAGAGATTCGTGATTTGTGGTTATAATAGAATTGCAATATTACCGGAAAAGTTGCGTATTTGAATTTTGCTATGGATGGACTCATCGAGCCAAAGTTATACATCGCTTTCCCAATCTAGGCTGCTATTTCGTCACAATTGTGGTCCTGCTACATTTACTACATCCACATCTGCATTGCTGTCCTGTCCAATGCCATTTGACTTTATATATCTAGGTATCTACTTAATTATCCTCTTTTTCGACGCTTTAATTTCCTATCGTAAATGCGCACTTGTATTAACACTGCTCATATATGTATGAATGCATGTGACATTAATTATGTTTGTATAGACTACTATTGTGTGACCAAATATGATTCGCGGTCTAAAAGGTCATTATTTATCTTCCGTATTACCTTTTTGCAAATATAAGAAACTTTTTTACTTCGCATAGTCATTTTCGTTTTTATTCCTTCAGCTTAATATGCATAGATGTGATAAGGAAATAATATTATAATATTAATACGTTATTATACATGGCTGTTTAAAATGGTACAAAGGTTTCATTGCATACTTTAGTTTTTCGAGTAGTCGTTTTTTAGCGGTCATACTTTTTACGAGTCAAGGCATTTTTGTAAGAAATTTGTTGTAGCCAGTTGCACCCATATAAACGAAACGTCAGTCATTCGAAATCAGTTAGCAACTGTGATGCGGAGTTCGACGCCTTGATCTAAATAAGAATTGTCAACATAATGCCTGGTGACAGATTTTCCTTCTCCTTTCCGTTCTATTTACTTCTCTTTTCTGTGGGAAAGCTGAGTTTGACATTTTTCAGAGGGCAGAGGCGAATCGCCATTTAAAATTCGTTCTAGCTCTCCTTTTGTCCAAGTCCACTCTCTTTTTGAGCAGACTCTAACAGTATACATTCCATATTACAATTAAACGAACAGATTTTTAACGAGGGTGGCATTTAGTAGTTTAGTTCTTTTTTTATTGCGAATAAGTCTGCTTTGACCTCCAATTCGCCTGTTGGTACGCGATGATGTGCCCGAAGGTGAAGCGCGCAGACTTAGAAGATACTTTTCACGCTGATCTTGAAAATCCCAGATTATATCTCTCAGGTAACAAGGAAGCTTGTGTTTTTTTATGTTTGTTTTAAAATGGTTTTATTTATTTCGAAGTTTTTGTTTTAATAAAATGTAAAAGATACTCCAGAATATTTATGAATATTTTTACGTGAATTTCAACGCAATGTTTCAGAAAAGTTATACACAAGCCTAGGGCGGTATCTGAGCTTTTATGAACTTACGTATGCTGACCGCACGTCTGCTAGGCTTTGGCCTACATTGTCACGTTCGTCCATAAATGTTTCTATTGCTTGCTGCTGCTGTAATGTACCATTGACTACAAAGCCTTCAAAATTGCCGTAAGTGAAAAACTACTCATCATCAGCCAGAAGACGTCCACTGCTGAACATAGGTCTCCCCCTATAACCTCCAACTACTACTACGAAAAACTACTAAATACAACCATTTGCTATCATCTTAAAATAGGCGTCCTAGCTTGTACTGTCTCGTTCTATGTGAAACAGCGTTTTAATTAAGATTTACCAGTTTTCTGGCATAATAATTACCTGTTCTAAGTCCTTCCCCATTATTCACACTACTTACTCTCTTGTTGAATTCATTTAACAATTTCTTTAAATTGTTTGAGCTTTTTAATTGTGATAATATAAGGGCAGTCGTAATAGTAGTAAAATATAAATTCTCGTCTTAACAATTAATATAATTTAATTGTTATTTTCGTACGTAATTCATAGTTATATATATCTATGTTATTTACACACAATTAGTTACCTACTCATATACCACTTGTACACTCAATCATGTGATCGAATTGATCGTCTTTGTTACGAGACGTCATACTTACACACTTGTATAAACGTTATAAAAGGATGATATTGTCGGCAAATAAAACACCTTATTTTAGCTTTAGCCAAATGTAAAAATGATTCCTAATTCCTGAGCTGATGAGTTTGCTATTCGGTTTCCTGCGCATTGAAAAGGTCCAGTTTTCATTTGCAATCTACGAAATACAAGTCTGTCAATTTAAGCCATAGAGTATACTATCTGCGTTAGACCGGTATCATGCCAGCGTTTGTGGAGCGTGCGTTCCTCTCCCAACGCTTGATCAGCGCAGGCGCAAACGCGAACTCTGCGTTCAACAGGCGCGTGACTCGAATGCCGCGTGCGCGTCAACGCCGAGCATTACGCAGCAACAGCAGTAGTGCCATCTAGGTGGAACTGCTCTTATTTAATACAAATTGTAGTTAATGGTAACGCGATCGAATACGTAATCGCAATTAAAAAACAACACACTAAACACTGATGAAGCGTTGCAGGAACGTGCACGGTAGTCACACGCTAGTATGATACAGGCCTAAATTGCAATCAACGATCCCATGCATGAGTAAAAAAAAAAACAAATCGACAAAGAGCTTATTTTACAAGTATGCCGGTGCGGATCCACCGTTGTGGGCACGATGGGCATGCCCACAACCCTAATACGTGACTTACTACCCGCGTGAAACTACGATACACTGTACAAAATCTTGGTCAGGCCGTCATATATTTTTTTATAAACATTTCCTTTGTAGGAATGCACTATATCGATCATGCACGAGCAAGGTTCATACGGATGATCTAAACGAAAAAAAATTACAGTTTTCTATCTGATTTACTATATATGAACACAGCACTGATAGATTACGATTTCATATAAAAAGATTCATAAACATAAAGATAGAAATGGATTTTTTATATTTCAACATAACAGTGGTCCACCCCCAAGGAATATACACGCTGGTTTTTTTAATGTAATAAATACGCTTGTGTTTGACTGCCAACTCGCCTGATGTTAAGCGTCATTCAATGTCATTCGGTGATAAAAAAACTTTTGAGATCTTAACGGTAAATAAATAAAAGCATAGAGTAGTAGTGTAAATTGTTTTATATTAAAAAAATAACAACAAATAAATATTAAACTCCGTAATATACGGAATAGTCATTCGTTACTAAACCCTAAATATATAAATTATTTTAGTCACTTAAAAATAAACATTTGGTCTAAAATAAACCTATTTTTTTTTTGTCATGATTAACATACAATTTCTTTAACAGATCTTGGTGGCCTTGGCTCTATACAAAAATATATTATAATTTTTTTTTTCTGATGCATACTGCAACAGTAAGTACATAAATGATTACCTACGATTATATAATCTACTTGAAATTAATGCATTTGTTGTGCAAAACAACCAACAAAATTTGTTATTAGGCCTAAAACTGTGTGCACTGAAAACTATTTTACATTCACGGCACGCATACCAATAACTTCAGAGATTGTGTCATGGATCTTACAACTAACAGATCCATAGTTACAATTAAGGAACTATTGAAACATTCAAAATATGTCGTTATATGACGGAATGCTATTACAGTTAGATCTAAAGGAACTATCGCTGTCAATCTTGCTAACTACGCATCTATTTTCTATATTTACATTAGAGAATCTATGGCTACATTCCCAATTCAGTCTTCAGTATACACTGAAAATTCAGCGCTTCTCAGTTTCCGTCATCGCTTCTACTATTCTTAAATTTTGCACATCGGAATGTCCGTGGTCTTTTGCCCAAGTGTATCTTTAACATGGGTTTTGGTGTCTTTTGTTAGTGTTTAACACCTTCCCACTACGGGAACTCGACCGGGCAGTCAACTTCTTTTCAATTTCTTCCAAACTTATGCCGCGGGTCTCAGGCACGAAGAAAATCACAAAGAATAATCCGACTAAGCATATCACAGAAAACAACCACACAGTACCATACATATTGATGGCATCAATGATATTGTGGAATGTTTTTGTTACAATAAAAGTGCATGTCCAGTTGAAAGCGGTGCACAAGGATGCAGCAGTACCTCTGATTCTGGAAGGCAAAATTTCTCCTAACATAAGCCAGGGAATTGGGCCAAATCCAATGGAGAATCCTAATACGTAAATAACGAGGCTTACAAGAGGTATCCATCCGAAAGCAGTGACGTCGATAGACATCGCATCTTTTACGTAATAATAGGCTCCCAAAGTCACTAAAGTAACAATCATAGACAGCGATGACACGTACAACAACATCTTGCGTCCCAGCCGATCGATCAATGCAGTCGCGATGAAAGTAGAAACAAAGTTTACAACTCCGATAATAATACTTGATAAGTTTCCATCGATGCTGCTTCCGGAATTCTCAAATATTTCTCCGGCATAAAATATGACAGCGTTAATGCCACTTAGTTGTTGGAAAAGCATCAGTCCCAGTGCTATCATGACGGCGGGTGCGTATTTTATCGTAAATAGAGTGTTGAATGCATTACCACCTTGCCTGTCGGCCTCAGCTTGAGAGCGTGTCAGATCTTGCATTTCCTTGTCGACATTGATGTCTTTGCCTCTCAACCATTGCAAAGCTTTTCGGGCATCATCAGCTCGACGTTTCGTGACATACCATCTCGGTGTTTCGGGCGTAAGAAGCATAAGTAAAAAGAATGGCGCTGAAAGCGCTGCTCCAAAAAATGCTAAATTAGACCAGTTCAGATATCGGCCTACGGCGAATGACAACAGGATTCCAACATTTCCAAATGCTGTGGGTAGTAGTCCAATTGCTCCTCGAACTTCTGGTTGAATTGTCTCCCCAAGATAGACTGGGAACGCGAGAGAGCCGATTCCAACACAAATTCCGCAAAAAACTCGTCCAGCAAATATTGCGATTACGTTTGGCGCATTGGCAATCAGCATCCACCCCAAAAAGAACGGTGCAGCCGTCATCATTATAGTCATTCGGCGTCCAAACAGCTCTATCAGCGGCCCTCCTGCGATACCTCCGACTAACGCGGCCAAGGGCATCAGTCCACCGACCCACGTTTTCTGCAATTCAAAAACAGTAATTAGTACCACTCAATTAGAAAGGATTCGTTATCATCAGATAGTTTATAGTAATATTTGTATCATCCTCTAACATTATAAAAGCGAAAGTAAAAACCGTCTGTTTGGTCGCTTTTCACGACTAAAAGGCTTGACCGATCTTAACAAAATATGGCAGGAAGATAGTGTGCATCATGAGGACGTACCACAGACTAAGTAAAGCTACTACGTTTGGGACGGACATAGGGTACTTTCCCCTGAAAAGCGATCTCCTTTCCTTCAGAAATGCGAAAAAAACTGGAAATTCGCGGGTAACACCGCGGGATACAGCTAGTAATAAATAAGTAAGTTCGTTTAGGCTTAGTGGTTGGCCTTGTGTCAATTTTGGGTCAGTCTAAAGGCCTTCAAAAAGAATACATCACAAATTAACAAACATGATGCGCTGCGTCCTTGGTTCAACATGGGCACAACAGATGAGAGCAAAAATTGCACTGAACGAAATGTCCGGTGGTTGTCGTCAGGTTTGTTAAGAAGTAACAGTAATAGTTTTTCGCTCAATTCTCCGGATGAGTTCGTTTTCTTGGTATTTTGTCTAACATGTTGGCCTAGGTATCCACAATAATACATACTAGTTTATGCATACATACTAGTTTACTTATATATTGAAGTATAAAAACTTACTTCTTCTTCGTTGATTTCCATGTATGATGTTCCGTTCCGATCGGACATGCTTGGTAGAGCTGGTGAAGTATACCCCGACGAGAAGCCGACAATCAGCGAACCCATAGACACAGCAAACGCTGACAATAACTGAAACAAGTAATTAAAAGACAATAATTTAACATACAATGAAATACAATCCCATCACTCATATAAAACGCTGTTAAGGTTGGGCACCTGAGGAAAAATAGTGATTTTCATCTTTAATTTTTCTGTATTTTTGGTGTGCATTCGCATGCTATGCGATTGACGTAGTCGCGCAAAGCTTTTCAGGAAAGCTTTGAGGGTGTCTGTGGGCGCTCCGTTATATACCCACTCCTGTATTAGATATATACCTACCCTCTCATGCTCATTGGTAGGTAGGGCTCGATCCACAGCATTACAGAGAATGATCGATTGTACCTTCAGTAGAAAATGCATACGTATCAATTTTAGAACTCACTTTGTCTTTATATTTGAAACTTGAAAGAGACACCCATAATTTACATGGAATAATCATTTTGTAAATCTATGCTTTCTCAAATACTGTCCAACTTTCAATGGTTCTACTTCAAACAACATTACTAATCGTTCGCGAATCAGAAAACAACCAAGGTTTTTGTTGGTTATTTCCATTCATTGTTATTGATTCCTATCGCACACGTGGGTTTTACTACCTAAAAGTAATTTCGTAGCTATAGGTTGTAGTGAGGAATTCAAATATAACGACAACACCCTTATTTTTGTATGTAATAGTCAACTTGATCATTATTTGAGCCAATCTTACCTGTGTCCAAAGGAATATCCGCTGCGTTGTCGAGGCGTACGGAGTATCCCCATTGATCGCATAATCCGTTTTAACTTTCGCGCTATCTGTGCTCAACTGTTTCACGAATGGAATCGAATTACGCAGATTCTCATCCTTCGCGCTTTTGATTTCCATTTCCATCTTGTATTTGAATTCGTTTCCTAAACTGATCTGTCGAAGCTGTTGGAAGTGACGGCGGGTCTTCTCGAAGTCCTGCTCGTCCTCGCTGCTGCTCTCCGTGGAGATGGTCTCCGGGATGGTAGGGTAGTTGGGGGCGAGGTTGCCTTGCGAGCCGCACGAGGTGGCGAGCGACGTGCACGTTGTCGAAGCCGAGAGGGTTGCACGCGACGGCACTCGAGCGTACTTCGGCCCTCGTGAGCTCCTGTACAGCCTCTCTTCGTCGCCTTGCCCTCGGCGAGATTGCTCGCTCCCACTCTGGAAAACAAAATGTACATCGATTATTACACGTTTATTTTCTTTTGCCTGCTTGGGAGTAGAGAAGCAATTAACTCGCCAATTACCTAAAAACCGACTGGTCACACGGGCTCACTGGACATTCGATACCGGAGTGGTCGTTCGCAAACACACCCCATTTATTATAAGTATCCGCTATCTATGCCGTGCGTAACTCAGTCGGGATGATAAGAATTCTGAACTAAGGGAGTCGGAGGTCAGATCAAGAAAACATTGACCACACTCAGTCATACGGTCTTTGCATGTTGCAGATAACCTAGTGGTGATATGCGCAGTGCCTACCCTGACCCTCTTCACACATCTTTATAATCCTGTATTCGCCACTTTAACCAGCAAATACAAGTCTTTGTTTCTCCAGTAAGGGCGAATAACAACTGGAGTTCGCCTAACGAACTCGACATACTTCTTCATATCGGCCGATTGTCTGTTATAGTTATAATGATGTTTATAAAACATAATGTGTAAACACTTTCTTCGGCAGTCATACCTGGGTCTCTGAGAGCGCTTGGGTGTTGAGTATCTTCGGAGAACATTCCTAATGTATGTGTTTCCTCCTAATTTATTGTGTTTATTCAATTACTAGCCGCTCGCCCCGGCTTCGCACGGGTGTAAGCTCGGCCTTCGGCCTCGCTACAAAATATTATATAGCCTATGTCAAATTGGAAGAATGTAGCATTCTATTGGTGAAAGAATTTTAATCGGCCCAGTACTTTTTGAGCCTATTCATTACAAACATACAAACAGGTACAAATCTTTCCTCTTTATAATATTAGTGTAGATTAGACTATTCAGTGATGTTACCTCAGATACATTATGAAAAGTATTGTAATGTTTGTTATTCAATCCGGTTTTTATCAATTGCATTAAAAACTGAATAATATGAAGAAGAAAAATCCTTTTCGAGGTTTGTTTTGATTAATTTATGGTGTCATTTATCTGTCATTGACTTTTACATAACTAAAGATACATAAAATCAAAGACTAAAGACTAGTAAAGACCATCAAACACTTTGAGCATAACTTGCAAACTTTTTTAACTTTCCCTCCTGCTTATTTTGATACAAGAAAGGGGGAAATTGTTTTGATTACCCGCCCTTTTTGTTGTAGTTTGACTTTAATAAGTCCATGTCGATAAATTTTACTTCGAAGCTACCAGTACCCTTAGTACAAGTTTTGATAGTTTTCGAAAACTTTTTTCGTTTTCGTTCTGTTCCATACATTGCTGGGCTGAAAGCTATTCAAAACTTTTTTCGTATATGAGTGAAGCAACCTATACTGCCGATTACTACCGATTTTAGTTCCTCCACGTTTCCGCTGGAGGCGACTTACTAAAATGTATGGAAATATACGAAAACGAAAAAATATTTCGAAAACTTGTACCTACTAAGCTTACAGGCGTAAATAATGAGCCCCATAGTTCACTTTAAAGAAAATAAAAGTTAGTGTTAGTATTTCCAACTCACACTGAAAATCTAGTAGAACTCATTTCGTCTTAAGTTTGATCAAACTATCAACTGTTTATAAGCAGTGTGTAACTAGCTGACCCAACAAACGTTGTCTTTTCCAAATTTCATTGGTTCATACAAAAATCCCATGGGAAAAAAAGCACTTTTAGTTTTTCCCGAATTTCCCTATTTCCGGGCAAATTTTCCAAATTTTTATACCACACTATGAAAGAGGTGACCTAAACAAAAAAAATATTGAAATCTGTCAAGCCATTTTCGAATTATGCAAGACTAACGCACATCAATTTATTTTTATATAAATTTATGTGCGACAATAATTATTTTGTGAGTTTGCCATTGAAGACCTAAATTATCGAAAGAGTTTGCAAATAGTTAATTTATTTCAACAAAATATTTATAAGATACTAGCGACGCGCCCCGGCTTCGCACGGGTGTAAGCTCGGCCTTCGGCCTCGCTACTATGACCCGTTCCAGGAACACAAAATTTCATCAAAATCGGTCAAATCAAACATTTCTAAACCAAAATCAGCCAAATCGGCCCAGCCGTTCTCGAGTTTTAGCGAGACTAACGAACAGCAATTGATTTTTATACATATACTCGTAGATTAAACAGTATGTAAGTAGCTTTTATCTTAATGTGGCAGTTATCCAGACCTTTGACCTGGATATCAGAACAAACATTCTAAACTATTTGTACTTACGCACAAATCACTTGTTTTAGTTATCATGTTTCGGAGAAATTCTTGTTGTTAAAAAAACCAAATTTCTCTCTGCTTATATCGTTTTAGCCACACTAATATTATAAATGCGAAAGTAACTCTGTCCGTCTGTCTGTTTGCTACATAATCACGGCTAAACGGCTTAACCGATCTCGATAAAATTTTGCGAGGTAATAGTATGTATCATGAGGACGGACATAGGCTATTTTTTCTGATGAAATCGCGGACGAAGCCGCGCTTACAGCTAGTATTTTATAATATTGATGTGACTATTCACATCCATATTATAAATCGTGTCGATTATCAGGATCTATAAACGTCTGAATTGAATCAATGGATTCTTGAAAAAATCATAAGCTACATGAGTTATGGTGGAATTGAGAAAACCACAAACATACATGAAACCTAAAAACATAACTCCTCTTTTTGGGCAGTTGTGTAAAAAAAGAATAATATTATTTTTTTATCGCGACACAATTTTAATCAGTTTCCAATGCGTTGGAAAATGAAACAAGTCAATCAACTCTGAAAATAGTAATAGAAGAGAAGGGTGAAGTCTTGACAAAGACGAATGCGAGGGAGTAAACGTCGATCATAAGGTTCTTATCGCTTGTTTTGTTTCCCTACCGCCATAACAACTCCGCCCTGCTAGTGCACCAAAATAGCTCAACATTCATTTATATATTATACCTAGAGCATTCAGTTTTCCTCAGAATGTAACATTATAATAGGCCATGAATTTTTTCTTTGGTCCATAGAAATGAACGGTTTGAAGCTACTCTTTTGGTCATTATTCAACATTCATATTGTGGGGTTTTCCGTTTTCTTATGAAAGTGTAACATTACTGAAGGACCTTGTTTTTGATATGATTCTTTTGATTACACGTACATAATTCTTAGTACATTTTTTTATTACTTTTATGATATAACATACATGATTATCTTTATATTATCTGATGATGACGTAAATAGCAATTCTGAATTTTATTACGAAGATGATGCTTAAGTATCTCTTTTTGACATTTTATTTACTTATATATTATTTGCTATGTGCAAAACTGAATCATTTAATTTTAATAACTGTTAATTATAAAGAACATTATTGATTTTTTTGTTGTATGTAAGTAATGTGCAAAAATAGTAATCTAAAGCTCATTCGTCCGTTTTGTGCTGCCATCTGTAACAGTTGAATGTTCTAAACTAGGTAGTCTAGGTTGACGGCCATCTACCGGAACCCGGGTGTACTTTTAACTGGTTGTGTCAATTTCTCATAGATGTCAGTCGCACTGAGGATCAAGTTTGCCGAACTTTTCATTATGTCAAAATAAACCACTGACTTCGGTGATGGCGTTAAAAACGCTTTCTCATCTGATTTTGTATTATAATGCAGACCAATAAAAACACAATAAAAAACATGTTGATCCTTTGAATATAAATGTTATTGCAGTTTTTGTATTTAACATTTTGATTATGAAACGAAACCACGCAATAAATATGATTACTAACAAACAACCTAATTTAATTTGTAGGTACCTAGAGTACCTACTTACTCTAATGTATGCAATTGTGCAAAACTGTAATTGTACCTATATATTTTTTGCTATGCAGTTGTGTAATATATATTATAAGCTCTGATGAAACATATAACTTATAAGTATATTATACATATATTTTGTATGTTATGATACATTTTTATTTTGAAACTTGAGATTATTGTTGGTATTACATGAAAAAAGAACGTCATTCGCATGTTGTTGGCATTTATGAGGTAGTATTTGCCCCTTCGACTCGGCGCGGCGGCGACCTTGCAAGGCCGTCTGGATCCGCAGCCGGCACCGCCACCAGTACGCGCTTCGACTGAGCTGGATTGGTATTCATTTTATTGATTTTTTGGTGCATCGCGAGACGGCTAGAATACTGAGTAAGGTTGCCAGCATAGACTAGAATTATATGGTTGCCTGGCAACCGGCATCGACCCTACTTCGCTGCCTGCAGCCGCAGGCCGCGCCGCCGCGCCGGCCGCGCTGCACACTTTCTATAGAAACTTCGCGAAGTTCTCTTACTAAACTTTTTATTTCCAATTAGAAAATTATAAAACGACAACTCAACGCGATTTAAGGCCAATGCATATGAGGTAGCTACAAGCTACATTAATATGCTCATGTCATTAAACATAAAACCGCTTTAATGAAGTGGTGCTATAATAAAAGTAGGTTAATTCTATGTAGATAGTATTGTTGTTTAATCAACTTACCATTTCGGTGGAGAGCTGCTTGAGGTACCCAACGACCTTCCCCAAGGCGTTGGGGTTATTCTTGTTGAAGCTCATCTTGATGTTTTTCACGTCTCACTTAATAGTTTGTCAGGGAACGTCGAAATGATAATGTCTTTGACGAACAACACTCGTAATAGCGGTATGTTTTCCGAACTTTAAATTGTCTTTATAATCCAGGTTCGCGAGTGTTACCGATGGGTAGCACACATCGCTCCGCCGCAGCCGGCTTGTAAACTACGCTAGCTGTTGCAGTTTTAGCCGCTCCGCGATTTGACACAGTTTTATCGCTAACGTGGTGTTTATGTGTGTTAGTTCAAAAACTATACAAAAAGTTATTCGATTGAGTTTAAATTTCCCGCTGCTCTCGTGCAAGGGTGCACAACATTCAACTTTGTGATCTGCTCAACAGCGAAAATGTTGGCAGCGCGTACCGAAATGTTCAGAGCTCAAGTTATCTATTGAAACTTGCAGATGGCAGCGCCGAGTTTTATATAGTAAAGCTGCCTCGCAGCGAGTGCCCCGCCGCCCGCACCTCTTGCCCCCGCCACCACCTCTATTCGTATATTCCTTTTCATGTGTGAGTGCTGAATTTTCAAGTGTGAGTATTCAGTTCACGCACACTAGCACATGACGGCTGTTTGCAACTTTGCACCTGAAATACCTAGAATGAGTTGTAGATTTTCGACTCGGATGATTATGGATTTTTCAGTCTTCAAGTAAGTACGTAACTTACTTATTTTTATTAAATTTATTGTTTTAATATTTGTAAGAGTATATTCTGTATTTTCATATGAATTACGTAATACGTAATTTTGGTTTCATGTAGGAGGTAAAACCTTTTATATATTTTTTTTGTTTCCAGCGTATCAGTACCTTTTCTTTGCTACTTTTTTGTACAACTCTGCTGGAATTGTTGCATGAAATCTGAAAAAAAAAATAGTATGTTAAATTAAGTACAGTAAGTCTCACCCTAATTTTTACGTCACGGTAAAAAAGTCACCCAGTGTAACCCATGTTGTGTACCTATGTTTAAAAACTTAGATAATTGCGTAATTATTAAGGATCCTCAAGAAACTATATTGGTAAAGACTAACGCCGTTTCATAATAGTACAAATCTTCATATTATAGCCACAATCTGAGTAAAGTTCACTAACGCTGTTTTATAATAGTTCAAATCTTCATATTATAGCCACTGACTGAGTAAAGTTAAATAACGCTGTTTCATAATAGTTCCAATCTTCATATTATAGCCACTGACTGAGTAAAGTTAACTAACGCTGTTTCATAATAGTTCCAATCTTCATATTATAGCCATTGACTGAGTAACGTTAACTAACGCTGTTTCATAATAGTAAAAATCTTCATATTATAACCACTGAGTTATAGTAGATAGAACATATACCTAACTTGATTATTATAGCAAGCAATTTTAGCATTTAGGAAATTGCGTCACTTCCAACACCTTATCAGGTTAACAACAATTTCATATTAGTTGTAAAAAAATGCTACAATAACTATATAAAATGATAAAGTCACGAAAGAACAAATCGACACACCTCCATCCAATCCAAGTCACCATTCACACAAAGTTCAATGAGGTTTTTTTTTATAAATTGACTAGTGAAATATCGAATAAGAGAACGGCCCCAGTAAAACAAAAGAGAAAAATAAGATGAGCGAAAACTTACTATTAGCCGTTAGTAGTTAGTATTAGCCCAGAAAATTCAAAATAGTACCTAGGTTAGGTATCTACTCCCAAAATCCCGAACAACCTACCCGACATGTAAAAATACATATAAGGTAAAATTCGGGAACAGTTCGCGTCTCGCGAAAATGTTATCTGTTGAAATGTTTTGCAATACTGGTCTATTCGACTGACAAGGATTTTAATCCCTATAGAATGATAGATAGACATTCATTGACAAAAATCGTAATACCTACATAATAATTAGATATCAATGATACGTAATTAATCATACGTGAGTAATTCCCGTGTTATGTAAACAAAATATATCAATGAAAGAAGCGGAAACACTAAAAGCAGTCTTACTAGCCTAAATATTAAATTTAAATTGGAGCAGAAAGCTTGCTGGTCCTGTTTTCGTAAGGTTGTTGTTGGCTATGCTACGTCACGGTGAGGCCCTTACACTGTCGCGTGCCGAGGGTGTGTCATCCTTGAAGTGAGTAGGCATATCACTACGTAAGCCTACTACTACACTTCGATTTATCAGGTGACACACCCCCGCCTGAGCTCACGCCAATGCACTTGTCGGCTGACGTTTTCCTATTTTCTATTTTCCTTGTAGCTGAAAATGTATTATAGGTACAGGGGTCACCCGGAATAGTGGCACTAAACCAAAAGGAGCTCATAGTACTCATAATTATGGACAACTTTTACTATGGGACCAACCCAGTATCTAGAAATAAATATCAGCTGTTCCATACATTTCGTAGAGTGTGAATGACAATGACCTATCTATGGAATAGTTGTATTTTTTACGTAATTTTAGACTTTAGACGTCTTAGTGTAAAGGTTTTTCATAAATGATTACAATGACCTCCTTTCGGCTTTGTACCATCATTCCGTGTAGGTACCCTGTATAGTGAATTAAAACCGACTTCATAAAAATGTTAGAACTGGACCAAATTGAATTGGGACTAACATAACTAACATAAAAAAATACAGTCGAATTGAGAACCTCCTGGAAGAAGAGAAGGAGAACCTTTTTGGAAGTCGGTTAAAAATAAATTAAATTTATATATTCTTACAAAAACGTTAATAATCACTATCGCAGTTGTCGCTCTAGCCTGGCTAGAGCATAAATTTCAAGGTTATAATACAATTTCAGCTACAAGGAAAATAGATAACTATAATAGGAAAACATTAGCCGGCAAGTGCATTGGCATTTGGCATGAGCTCGGGGGTGTGTCACTCGATATATCTACGTGTACCACAGATCTACTACGTCGAGTGTCGACATGCCTACTTTCAAGGATGACACACCCTCGGCTTGCGACATCGTAAGGGCGATACGTGACGTAACAATAACCAACAACAAGCTCAGGAAAAAAGGACACTCAAATAAAAAATAAAAAAAATTGCCTAGTCGGGCTCGCGCACTGTGTGGGTTCCGTACCACAAAATACAATAATTATCAATAAAAAAAACCGACTTCAAATTTAGTAAAATATGCAATTTCGATTCCGTGAAAAACATAGGTAATAAAAGGTCATCCAAGTAGTCGAATACGTTGCTTAACTTGGTAACTTAACTTGGTAATGAACAGAAATTTGTCACCGTCCCGCAATTGGCGATTATTTACTATTTGTTATAATACTTTAGAGTGTGTACCTACTATAATCATGCCAAGTTTGACGCTTGTACGTATTACCGTTTATACACTATAGCAAATACAAAAGTACGTAAAAAAATACTTTTGTTGTATGGTTATTTCTTAGTTAATCAGCCGTAACATTATATATTATGTAAAAAAAAAAAAACTGGCTATCTATTAGCTACGGTTCGAAAGATACAATCGTTAGAAGGTAGGACGGACAGACAGACAGACAGACAACGTAGTCTCAGTAATAGGGCCCCGCTTATACCCTTTGGGTACAGAACCCTAAAAAACAGCTATTTCATAGGTAGGTAATTGTCATTCATTCACTCTCAACGAAATATATGAAACAGCTGATATATTTTTCGTGGTAACTACAGGGTTGGTCCCCTAATAAAAGTAGTTCATAATTAAAAGTACTTGAGTAGGTACATGCAATGAGCTCCTTTCGGCTAAGTGCCACTATTCCTGGCCTGGTGACCCCTGTATAAGTACTTTATGTTATAAACATGAAAGCCATTACCTATATGGTGCGTTTTCGTGTTATATATTTATTTAATTTGTCAAATCACAATTATATAACTGAACATAAATTCGATAGGTACGTGACTTAGTAAAGACTTAGTATATAAGCTGGGTACTTATTATTTATCGATTATTATGTTTAAGTTTTGTTAACGGAAAATTACAAGGTAAAATGTTAGCAAAAATATAAAATGGAATAGCCCGTAAAGCCAAATAGGTATATATGTTGTATACTCAGATCAGTTGTTTGCTTGGTTTGAAGTAGTACACCTACTAATACAGTTGGAGGTTGTAGGTACCTTTAATAAATTACTTTAGCGGCCGGCAACAGAAACATTTAAGGACGAACGTGAAAATATGGGCTGAGGCGAATATTATTCAGACAATATTTTTTTTTGTCTAATTCTCTGTACATTCGCTTCTTTTTTAGTAAAAATCATAATCAAACCTCTGTGCACTTAAAAAAATGTAACTCCACGGACACACCGGTGTCCGTGACTTTTATTATATTCATGTGACTACAATTTTGTTAACTTAAACGAATTTACTTTAGCTAGCTATAACACAATACAAGAAGAGGAAAGTAAGTTATATCTTGATCTAAAGTTACAAGCAATTCAGTCATGTTATTATTAGTTTGTGTGTATACCACGAGCAGACCAGCGACCCGCAAGCAGCACCCGATCACTAGTATGACTCATGTGCCAGCCATCGCCCTCCTCAACCATATTTGAGGGAAGAGAGCGACCCGACACACGAAGCCGCCGCAAGAAAGTGCCTTCGATGGTGAGCATGATTGTTCGAGGCACACACAATCCTTATTTCTAAACGCTTTTTTTACATTTCAAACCCTATTATTACATTTCAATCGCCTCCTCCCGGCCCAGGGCCTCCATCACTGCTGCGTTCGGATCTCTGATGGCCATCTGCAAGTCTTTGCACATTGAAATATTGTACGCGCGTACAAATTATTCAGAGGAGGCAGAAAAGCTCAATTTTGGTATACGTGTCCTTCAATAAATAGACACATTCAACACCCAGTTTTAAGAAAGTAATTTATATATGTCACTGATTGGTTTACATGCCATCGAGCAGATACCAACGGTGCATGTGGTTTTGCGGCGAGCCCTATGTATATTATTCTGTTACGTCAGTTTGTAATCTATCCGTTAACGCTGAATTGAAGGCGGGTCTCGACCGTCATAAAATGACCGACAAACACCTTTGACGGCTCATTCTGACTTGCTCTATTGAAACTTCAATCTGTTGCCGGCAGCAAATATTGGACAGAGACGTCAGCCACCTTTTTAAACAAACATACTGCTGATTTCAAGGTTGCTAATTACGTACCTATTTTTACTAATATGTAACATATACCTACCTAACAAAGGATACAACATTATTAGTATTTTTATGGATTTACCTACTTGAAAATAACAAACAATGTTTCGTTGCTGAAAATTTTCATTAAAAATGTTATCAAAAGTATGATTCACACGTTTTTTTAGGAGTGCCTATATTTTGTATGATTTTATCAGTAACCGCAATCTTTGTGCCATGCCGCCAGACTCACTAGTCTAAATCAGATATCAGATGAAATAAAAAAAATATCCTGGGATAAACCCGGTCGCTATATGAAATTTCCGCACATTTCCTTCAAAGTTCATATTTCGCGGCACAGTGAACTCATGTGGCGGGTGGCGGTCTTTTTAATTTCATTTCTAGAATTTCGGACGTTTGGAATTCCCCCCGCATTTCGGACAAAAGCCTAAATTCCCTGACATGTCCGGAAAATTCCGGACGTATGGTAACCCTACGCCAGACGGCCACGGTTAATCAAAGGAAAGTTCCAGTAGGTGCCTAATACTAATCACTATTATTTATTCTGTGGCTCTGTGCCATAACCTACGCCATATGATCGGAAATTGTATGAATAAGCGCGTGTCTGGCGTCACGTGCGTTCACGCACTCACGTTCCCGAAAGCTCCCAGGCACGCTGCCCCGCCTTCTTACGCACACATGCAAAGATTTCGTTGAGCTTTTGTCTCGTCACATATTACGCGTCGTAGATGAATCACTAAAATGTGGGACGTGGTTGCCCCACAGTTACATCATAAACGCTTTTTTAATCAATGGGAATTGGGGATTTTGTGTAATTAAACTGTTTATTTGATCTAAGAGTTAAATAGTTTTGTATTATAATAGCCAGAATTCATGAATTCTTTTTTTTAATGCCATAGGTGGCAAACAAACAAACGGGCCGCCTGATGGTACACGATCACCGTCGCCACCTGCAACACCAGGGGCATCACAGATACGTTGCCGACCCTTAAAGACTCTATAAACAGCCCTTTTGAAGAACCCCATATTAAAGCTACTCGGAAATGCCGTAGGAGGAAGCTCATTACACAAATCTATATTATTTTTCAATTCGATCCTAATATTAATATACTAAACAATTTTAGGAACCCCATTATAATTTCTCGTCAAAATGATAATGTAAACTACTCATAAAATTCATTAAGAAAACTCCATAATACATAAGTTATCTATGAATAAATCATCATGAAATCGATGTGAAGGTTCAATTCCCGTTAGATTATATCACTGAACTGGCGTCGTTAAGTGACCAAAGACGTGAATGTACAGACACGCACACATGTAAGTACGCACTTGTACAATCACATGTACACATAAAACACAAAGTCAAAAATGTCAGTGGAATATTACTGGCAAGTAAAGACTTGTCCCTGTCTTTAACCGAAGTACCTACTCGAACATTCGGACAGTATGCGCGCGGAGTGCGACCCGGCGGCGCCGGCGGCGCGGCGCGGCGTCGGCAAATCATCACTGCGGTTTAAGTGCAAAAAATGTTAATGCGCTTCATATAGCAACAGAATCTCAGATTACCTTTCGAATGATTTGCTCAATCGCTCAGTACCGTTTTCAAATGACGGACGGAAAGTTTATACGCTTTTGTGTCTTTCTTCATTGGTTTTCTTATTGCAGATAACAATTTGTTGGCATAATCGTATGCAGACGCGAATGCGTCACGCGTCTCAGCCAGGTCGGAGTGTCTTATCTTATCAACAATAAATTGAGTTTGAGATAGATACCCGATTAAAAATTTCCACTGCGGTTGAAAGTTACGACATTCTGTGCTCGGAAATATGGAAAGCTTATAGAACTAGTAGTAAATAGCCTGCTTCGTAGGCTCTGGTTATTTTATACATATTAAGGTTAGATAAACGTTGGTTATAAACTGACCTTCGTTTCCCATATAACAGATGGCTTGTTCCCAAATACGTCCAAAAAATCCACACTAACTCCAAAAAATATTTTAAAATGTAAGTAGGTATAACAGCAGAGTTGAATTCACACTCAATTTTAAAGAGCACTTCAGTGTCGTTGGGATCTTTATATTATTTTATTTACACGCTTTTGTTAGATTGGTATGTATGTAACCTTACCTTAATAGAGACAATATGAAACGTGTTAATGGACACATTCTTAGTTTTTAAAATGTCATACTTAGAAGTTTAAGTTAGATTTAAATTACTTATTAGCTTAATATTAGGCTAGATTGTAATTAAATTAAGCGCGCTAATTACTAGCGCAACACATTAAAAAAAAATTACAGAGTCATTGAACTTGATTTTTAACTACTTCAATACGTTGAGTTAAATTGAAATTATGCACATTTATCAAGGACCGATGATAATGCAGTAATTTAAATAGTTTGTCCCATTATCTTTACCAGGATCTTCAGCATTAGCGATTCTGAAGCGTGTTTTTTAGTTTTTTAAACTGCAAGAATTCTTTTTATTTATTGTGGCCACACATGGATTGTGACTACATTATAATATACACTGTTATCTTATAAGTTATCTTACCAAATGTATTACCTTTTAAAGGAAGCACATCATGTATTGCTTGTTACCTAATAATGAAATAAATTTGTAGTAAAAATAAACAACTGAAGTTAAATTAACAATAACAAAATAAATTGTCTAAATATGATGAGTAGAGTTGGCCATTTCGGCCATGGTTAAGTTTAATTTAATTTTGAATTTTGTAATCTATAAAAGGCGATGTATGTATGTTTGTTCTCTATGGACTCCGCAACGGCTGGACCGATTTTGACAGGACTTTCACTGGCAGATAACTGATGTTATAAGGATTAATTCCCGTGAACGGGTGAAACCGCAGGTGCAACAAGTTAGGTACCAGATAATAGTACTGACCAGGCGGGCTAACATGCGCACCGCGACAGGGTTTTGTCGTCTCTTTTTGTCGTGCCAAAGCGAGACAGGCGTATATAAAGCCGTAGGCACCTTGTTGCGTTCTTGCTCGACACGGTGACGACAGGAATATGTCACGGTGTGCATGTTAGCCATGCTGTACCAGATAGTAGACTTTATAACAATACGATTTAGTTTCGTTATATTCTTCATGATTTAAAGGGGTTTATTAACATTTCACTCTTACCTATTTCACAATATTATAATCCAGATCTAATCGATACAATATTATTTAGTACCTATATAGAGGTAGCTATTATAATAATCTCGATATGCCGCGTCCTTGGCGACCTGTGCTTATATGGTAGGTTTATACAGTTTCTAGAGCAATCGATAGCACTAACCTGCACTAATTCATCAAATATTTTCTACTATAGGTTACTGTTTTGCTATATATACTATTTAGAGCTTTATTATCTGATACATATTCTTCATATTCCTTTAACTTTTCTTAGTTATTGTATGGCTTTTAGTCTCTAAAATATTAATAGTACCAAATATTATAAATCGGAAAATACGGATCGAATTGAAAACTTTCCTCTTTTTTTTGTAGTTCGTTAATAAATAAAGATAAACGTATATTTCAAGATATTTTGATATGTAATTTTATCTTGTAGAATTACTTCCTCGTTAATTTTTAAAATTGCATAAAAATCCCCAGAAACATGTTGACAATGACTTTCGTAAAGGTCGTCTTCAATATCATCTTTATTCATTTAAAATGTTAAGTACCCGGGCGACCAAATTTTGTTCGATAAACTCATAGGAAACGGATTTTCCCAGAGATCGATTCTAGGTACTTTGATTTTACGCCTCCAGAAAACTGCACCCGTTTTCAACCGTCTTCAAAAAACGACTTGAATCGACTGATTTTTAACCCCAGACGTAAACAGGGTGTTTACTGTTTACATCTCCCCAGTGTTATACGTGTTTATCAGTGTGTCTGTCTGTGGCATGGCATCGTAGCTCCCAAACACGGCTGAACAGATTTGTGTTTGAAAGGGACTTGATGGAGAGTTTTCTTAGCTGTGATTCTAGAAAATCAGTTCAGCTCTTTGAAGATAATCAAATCTTTTAACGTGGCTTAAATACTGTAATGTATACTTGCTTGTATTTCGTTTGTAGCGTATGTTACGGGATGTGTTCGCTGATGTCTGAACTGATTTTAGTGATTTTTTTAAAGTGAAAACTTCTTTATACGCGTTGAGTACTTTTTGTGTGACCAAAAATCATGGAACTCGCGGCATCGTCACGCTGTACCGTGTATTTTAAAACAGCGCCATCTCTTGTAGAATTGGTGAATTACTACTTAAGTTTTCACTTCTGATGTGCAGTCCTATGACTGATGTGTTTTTTTATTTTATCTCTCAAGGGTGGTCGCGATTAGAATTCAAAGAATACTTTACCTCTAAAGATGGAAAATTAGAGAATGGTTCCCGTTCATAGAAGTTCACCTATTTTCCGTGAAGTCATTGTTTTTTAATTTACTTAATTGAGATCGTGACTACAAATTATGGAAATAAACGCGCACAAAATACGTGAAGACACTAATATCGTTTCGGCGGTTTAGGACCACAATTATAAATGACATCTTATAATGACC
Source organism: Agriopis leucophaearia (assembly GCA_949125355.1). Lineage (NCBI taxonomy): Eukaryota > Metazoa > Arthropoda > Insecta > Lepidoptera > Geometridae > Agriopis > Agriopis leucophaearia. The sequence goes on from OX421262.1 coordinate 9,515,894, forward strand.
ACTTCTTGAAATGACCACTTCTTGAAATGACTACTTCTTGTAATGACCACTACTTGACATGACCACTTCTTAAAATGACCATTGCCTTAGTGACCACTGACTGTAACCAGTTATTATTACTTATTAAAAATAAACAAAATGGAATACTGAGTATCGTAAATAGATCGCGCGGTGCAAACAAACTGGTATTTTGTTCTATTTCTATGTTTATTATAGTCCTAGTTTTTATGATTCTCCTGATACAAGTCCATCGTTGTGGCCCAAGCAAGACTCGAGAATGCAATTAAACATTCAAAATATTCAAATACATTACACTTGTTTCTCAGACTTTATAAATATGTATAGAGACTGTTAAAATTCTAGTCCTGGCTAGACCATAGATGCCTCATCTACAAGTAATTTTGTTCGAGGGGCATGACGTAATTATACACGCATTTACATGGGCGATGACTCTGATGGTAGCCAACAGGTTTTCGAGAGTGGCAAAGGCCGTCCTTGAGTGGCGTCAACATAGTCGTCGTAGCGAAGGTGTCTAGTAGAACCGGAGCATCCGGACAATGTGACTCTTATGGAATTTGCATAGTTACGTGCAATCTAAATTTTAGGTATAATTTAAGGACTTGTTCTTCTTCTTTTTTAGAGTCGATGTATCGCTTTTTGAAGTTGAAACTTCTTTAGACGCGTTGAGCACTTTTTGGGTAATCAAAAATCATGCGTCATGGAATGCGCGTCATCGTCACGCTCTACCATGTATATTAAAACAGCGCCATCTCTTGTAGAATACGTGAATTACTACTGAAGTTTTCACTTCTGACGTGCAGTTCTATGACTGATGTGTTTTTTTTAAATTGAGATTTTGGACTAATTTTGCCACTCCAATGGCACTCTCCGTGGCTTCATTCAGGTCGTCTAGTGTGCAGGTTGTAACATAGAGCACGCAGCACAGTTCATCAAGTGTGACGTTGTCTGAGGGTTCACACCACAAAGACATTCGGTATCAGAGCCCTTTATATAAACCCACTTTGCCATGTTATCCTGACTTCGGCCCACTTAGAACTGAAGTTGGTTCAGGGTTTACCAAGGACATGTTAACACCAGTATTCACCGCCAAACGGGGTGTTTGAAACCCTTGTTTTGATTGTTAGTTCCTTCCATTCCATTAATTTTCTGCATTTTTTTCTTTCTTGTGTTACATATATACGTCACGCCTGCTCTAACAGTTGCTGTGCCTCCCATTTCAGCTCTTTTCGGCATAGGTATTTGTTACGTTTAGTAACAACGACGTAGTATATTAACTTATTCAGCATACTACTCTTGAGTTTAGATTATCTGTAACGCCCTTGCTGGGGCCCAAGGACCTTTCACCCAATTGGATTGCGTAAATACATAAAAAAATCTCTATAAAGAACCATATTGATGGTACCTATAATCGCAATAAATATCAAAATAGAATACACAAATAACAGATAGAGCATCAATTCAAATTAGACAGCATATTTGGGAGTACTCTTTCTATTTCTAGCAGGTATGGCCAATAGAATATTGTCGAAAACGTCAAGAAACGTCATATTTTTATGATGCTTATTGCGATATTCTGAAAACAGAGAAAAGAGGCTCCCGATGGTCGAACCAAAATTCGATTTCTCGTGCGCATTCTAGGTTAGGTTAGGTATAAGTTTATTGATGGGACTCATATCATTAAAATATTCTATTGAGGCAGGTGTCACTGCACAATATGCATTGTTTGGACTACAGGTAGGTACATTATCTTTCTATGTGCATAGATTTAATAAGACATAGGTCTGATCAGATATGCTATATAGCAGTAGTCTCACTTAGCCCCATAAGAATCTTAATACTTACATCTATTTATAGAGCGGATTGAACTCATGGAATGCATAGAAAAAGAAATATCTACCGTACCTTCCATGTGTCCATTCCTAGCTTCTAGACCTGGTCGTGAATACCTTACAAGTTGCATATCTAAGTTGCTACTGGCGCCATTTAAACACATCCCTAGCTAAGACGGATTGGTCTTGTGATATTAATAGTGGCGCAGTTTAGCGTCGTCGGCGCACCGTACCTACCTAATAAATTCATTTAAACCAAGTTTGAGCTGGACGTCAGTTTTTAATTACAAATCACGTCATGTTTTACATTCAAGGTCTAAAATTTGCAGTGTATTGACGTCATTATCGCTTTTGTTTAGTTTTTTACTAGCGGCATAAGTAGTGATTTTCAAATTTAGTCATTGGAGCTTCAATAGATTCATGTTTCCGTGTTTGCGAACGGCGTTTTCTAATACCATCAAAATTGGTAACAGCGAATACTTACCTTAATAACCTTACAATAAACTTAAAAAAAAGTGCCGATGAGAGATGTCGTCTGATAAATGAGTAGCATCGATCACGTGACATGGTCCGATGCCGACGCTGCACACTGACCGATGGCGCCACTAACCGGAATGCTTGTTAACGCAGAATCCATCATTAGACATGCCATGTGGCATAATTACATCTTCAACTGTATCAAATGCCTTTCTATCAAGGTAATCATATAAAACAAATTGTTTAATTATGATGAGCCAGGCTTTCAAAGAGAGCCTGTTGAATTGCAAACTCTAAAAAGAGGCTTGCATCCTACATGCAATAAACGAATTCTCCAATGTCGTGTTGATACATAATCATGAGCATGAGGCTCGGGTTTCGTTGTGTGCGAGAGCATTCTATATTGGTTGGTTCTAAATGCATCAAGGCTACGATGGAAAAGTACTGAGAAAAAGCGTACCAAATGGTCCTCCTACCTAGCAGATGTTTGTAACATTTTGTCAACGCTGTAATTCACTCCTACGAATCGATGGTAACCTTCAATGACCTTCTAAAGCCAGATTTCAAAGCATTGCTTAATTTGTTATTGTGTCGCTAAGTTTAGGTACCTACATTATCGTAGTTGATAAAAATCTTAATTTCTTAAAGTAAATTACAAAGATACACTGGCAAGCACATTTTAACCCATATTTCCGAACAGTTTATCATTTCTGAGTCGAGCCTGAATAAGGCGCATGTGAAGCAGTCAACACTGCACACATCCTCAACATTTCGTTATAATTATAGGCTCACGCACACCAACAAAATTTGTTCACACGCTATTTTGTGTTTGTGTGAAAGTGTAAATCGAAGCGCCATTGGCACTCGATTCATTTCGACTAGCTAGAGAATGTACGATACTGCGTGAGTGTGCTACAATAGAGCTAAATGGTTAAACTAATACGTAGGCTGTTCCAAAAATTGCTAGTGAAATAAAAAAATGTTTATTTAGGTATAGCTTTTCAAAATATTCTTCTCCAACCCTAATGTATTTATGCATTCGGGTGAACCAGCTTTCGAAACATTTAAAATTTATTTTGCGGGAGGTCGAAAAATATCCGCTGAAATTCTTCGACGGCCTCCAGTGTAAAAATTTCAAAGTCAAAGTCGAAGTCAAAGTTTTTTATTTGCTTGCCAATGGGTATACAAGGTCTTAAAATATAAAATGTCCATCCATTAACAGCATGCAGAAGCATTTTTTAACCGAGGGAAATAAAAAAACCGCATAGAGCTAAATCTGGGCTGTACGGAGGATGGGGTAACATTTGTACCCCGATGTATTCAAATAGTCCATGGTTCTAGCAGCTGTTGTGAGCGGGCGCGTTATCTTGGTTAAAAAGACTGCCACGGACACCGCTCCTTGGTCGCTCGCTATTCACAATTCCGCGAAAGCTTGATGCAGACAAACTTCGTCAAAATACCATTCATTAGTAACTGTTCTACGGTCTTCCAGCGGAATTACTGTTACGACCGCGAACAAATTTTGTGGGCAACTAGTCTTCTTCGAACACCCATTGCATGGATTGTTGCTTCGTGAGAGGATCGTAGCTGTAGATCTAAGTTTCGTCAGTTGTAAGGATGTAGGATGCGTTTGGCGAAAACCCCTACTTGAAATGTAGCATACATTTGTACCAATCAACACGACGGGATTCATGCTTTTCGGTGATAGAATGAGATATTCATCGCGACCCAAGCTTCCTAAATGTAAGGTGTTCATCATGTTCAGGATGGTGGAAACTGCCTGTGTTCCAATCTTCAGTACAGCCTGAATCTCTCGATGGGTAAAATTTCTAATCTTCCGCAATAGCCACTCTACCCTGATGTCATTTTCATGAGTAGATCGGCCGGGTCTGGGGGTCATCGTTTAGGTTCTCTCGACCACGTTTAAATCCACGAAACCAATAAGTAGCTGTTCCTAACGCAGGAGCAGACTCCCCAAATGCAGCTTGTAAAATTTCATGAGATTCTTTGAAGCTCAGAATACAGCTTAGCCGTCTTACTTAAAAATCTTCACAATAATCCTCTCGCAAACCTCTCTCAATTGCGAGGCGTTTTAAGACTTGATCCAGGATCAACTTTTTTTCACCCATATATCTGCATAAACCTATTTTATCCCTCTCTCAGATAAAATACCCACAGAGAAACAAAAATCATTCAGTTGGCGCAGACTATAGCAAAAATAATCGACTAAAATTCTTGTTGAACGAATAATGTATGAAAATTTTGATTTTTACGTCAGTGGTAATATGAATGTCAATGTCAGGTGTCAAATTTGACGGTACTCAGAGCACGCGTGTGTCAATCTGGGTTAAATTTTTGCGCATTTTCTGTATAAATAAATAATATTTTAACTTGTGTTAGTGAAAACAAGCCGATTTCAACAGTGAACAGTTTCGATTTCAGCATTCAGTAGCGAAAACACTCTGCTGGAGCCGAAATTTAAGGATAAAAAGGATTAGAAATGGAGCTCGTAAAAAAAAATCGCTTCATAAATTGGAGTGAACAGGAAAAGGTAATTACCAAGTTTTAGTTGTATGCTGACCCTTAAAAATGCACGAATTAACATGATCTATTATAAAAGAGGTCCAAGAGTTTTGGATTGCAGGCCACGCACCATTCCTTGTTTCAAATTCGATTCATTATGCCAAGGCGTTATTCTAACATGACCCATGATCTTTCCTCTGTTTGCCAACCACAACTACTTGGAATATGGCCTGCCAGAGGTCTAAGAACACCACAGGCAATATTTATGGCCAAATACAACCTACAATTCCTCCAAAACCTTGGTTCTTCAAATAAATAAAAAATAGATAAACATGTTACTTCTACCATCTGTTGCTTGTACTTCAGTGTTCCTCGCGACAATTAGAATCCGAGACCACTCCCTCTGTGTATTTTTAAATGCATACTTAAATGGATATTAATACCTAGACATGGAACAAACACAATTGTTCATCACATGAAAGTTTGTTGTAGGTGGGACTCGAACCCGCGCCAATAAGCGCAGAAGGAAGGTTCACTAGCAATTGAGCCACTGGGGCAGTCTAATAATTGCTCGTTTAGTTAAATATTCAATAAATTAAGCATTTAGTTAGTTTGTGCACGTGCCGTGTGGTACGTTCGTGCGTGAAGTCATCTGCCGGCCCAACGGAAGACCAGCGTCGGTTGTTTACAACCGGCATCATGCTGAGTTGGAGCCGGATTGTGACAAAAAAAATATGATAAGATTTAATTAAGGCGTGCCGAAGTCTTTACCCACAGCTATAGTGGTTCGCAAATTGATCCTGCTTGCCATATACTTGTGCAATCAGGTAGGAAGTCAAAACTCTGTCATGTGTTCTAATGTTATTATGTTTTTTTAGGTGCTGTCGAGCTTTCTACACGAAAACGAGTCCATGTAGCATGTACTATTGCAAGGCCACCGAAGACATGATTCAAGTCGAGACTCCTTAAAGAAAATCAACAACCACAAGTCTCCAATACCAAAACACCTGGCAAAATAGGGATAGAATAGTTTAGGCAGCGACCCAAAGCCTTGCTCTGTTATCTTAGGAGCTTGGCTGGTTTATGTAAATGTGTTTAGCTAAATGCACAATACACCCCAGCCAGTGTCAGTGCAGGTCTTGTCACCCTAACTTTGAATTAGAATTAGGGACTCTTGGGGTTGGCTTCAGCTCCACCAATGCCTATCAAATATCCGGGCTAGACCTCGAGAGTAAAGTTAATCAAAAATACATACCTATTTAATATAATTATAAAAATACTATGAGAGAATTAGTACTGAAAATATGTTTAGTATTTGATTACATATTTAAAATCTATGCTCTTATGTAAGATTTTTAATTAAAATACATGTTTAGTTTTTGTGTAAGTGTAATATATTTTATAATAAATTATTTTCCATAAAAATGCTTTGACTTATTCGGCCAATGTCATCATTGATAATGTCCTCGTTGTTTGTCATTTCTTCATGTTAAAGTTGTGCTGTATCTGAGGAAATAAATAATCAATTAAAAAAACCGACTTCAAAATTAGTAAATACGCAGTTTTGTTTACTTGGATGACATATTTTTTTCAGTGAGTAGTAGTAGTTTCATTTAAAAACCAAACTACTTAACTGATTTTGATGAAATTTATATGGGACCACCTCTGAAGTAAGACCTACCAAACAAAAAAGGAATCATCAAAATCAATTCATAATTGGTGGAGAAATCGTTGAACATACATAATAAAATACAGTAGAACCTCCTCCGTTTTTGAAGTCGGTTAAAAAAAGGAGATTGTCATATTCAATGCATTACAATGTTCCTATATCTAGTCATTTGAGAGTGGAGATTCTGAGAAATGTTAATGAATTAATAGAAAAATAAATAGCCAGACATTTAAAACTTATTTTGGTGGGACAACGGGTGGATACAATTATGTCCACTGTCACACAAAGCACCCTGAGACTACCAGTGGGATGAAGCAGTAGATTTAACAGAATGTAACCCTTTCTCCAGTAACGAGCCCAGGTGTTGTTTGTTATTTACACCTGAGCTCATTACACTAAAAGAAACTGAAGAACAAAGAAATCCCAATGCCTGCCAAGCGTAAAGTGTACAACATGTGTATTCTACCAATACTTACCTATGGGTGCCAAACCTGGAGCCTAACAAGGGCTCGCACCCAAAAACTCAAGGTATGTCAACAAGGAATGGAGAGAAGCATGTTGCCCATTAAGCTGAAGGACAAGTGAAGACTGACCAGAATATGGAAGGCCACATGCGTGACAGATGTCTCACAGAAAATCAAGTGACTAAAATGGCATTGGATAGGACATGTAGTCAGACTCCCTAAACAAAAATGGATCAAAGAGGTCATATTGTGGTACCCAGGAGATGGGAAGAGATCATGGGGACGACCACATAGAAGGTGGGAGGCTGACCTACCAAAAGGGTGGCGCATAATAGCCAGAGATAGGGAGAAATGGCCACTTCTAGAGGAGGCCTATGTCCAGTGAGGACAACCTGATTCTGAAACTGGTGTTACAATCAATTTTTTTTAGAATTAAGTATTGTTTTTTTTTTAATTAAGTAGTAAGTATAACTAGTATATAATTGTGTAATTGGATCAGAGAATAAAGGCTATTTTTATTTTAACCCTCTCTCCGATCCTCTTCGAACAAAAAGCTGAGATGCTAGATGCAAAGCTAATAAAAAAAAGAGTAACTCACCTAGTTCTTTGTAAAGAATCGACAAATTGTGCAGAACAGCACTATCGTAGTTTTGATATTGGCATAGTTACCCCTCATCAATTTCAGCAATATCAGAAATCGCTGCTTCAAGACACTGAAGTACCTTTCAACAACATTGCGGGTTCGGATATGCCGGTTGTTAAAACGCATCATGTGTGCTGCCTCCAGTGCCACGATGTCACATATTTTAAGGTCAGCATCACAGACGATCTGAAAATCGTTTTTTACATTTAAAAATTATTTACTGATAACTAGCTGCACCCAGCAATGTCAGTGACACATGTGATTTATCATAATACCTATAAACATGAGTTCCCACTGCTGGGACTTGACCTTGTCTTCCTAACACAGTAGCAGTGTGCGGCAGGGTTAGAAAGCTATGCGTGACTATAAAATCTTGCATGCCGTTCTACGAATACCGACATGGATTATAATATACAAGCTGGAATGGCATTGCGCAAGATATGTACTTACTTGGGTATTGATAGAGAAATGTCTCTTACTGTTGATGTGATACTGGCCAACGTCTCCTTCATTATTTCTAGGTGCATGCAATCTATTGCACCCATAATCCCTTGAAGGCCGCAAATAGCTTCAAACTTGCTGATAGCGTTGGCTTTTTCCATCATAATATTCAAAGGCATTTTTATGTACCTACTGTGAACTTTTGGGAGCCAACGCTATTGCTACTTTGCGGGCCACACGTGACAGCGTCTGCTGGCTCAATCCGCGCAGTCTTCTTGGATCTAAAAATAAAACATAACTTTCTTACTTATCTTGGATTCACATACATACTGCATAACACGAAACTTGAACAAAATAAGTATTTTTTATCTACCTCATGGTGGCCCCAATATCTGATTACTGCCATTACTTGCAGTTCCACAGGGATGCCGCCACCTCGCAGATTCACCTGTAGAATAGTGTTCCGTGGTCTGCCCTCAGCAAGTCAGAAATCCGGCGGATATTTTCATTGCTGGAACGGTACCTCAGCCGAAATTCATCATCCGATAAATCATATATACCATGTATCGGATCACGCCTTAATTCTCTGGCGTATCCTTCTTTTCAACGCGGGAGCTCTAAATTGGCGTAACATGTCCACATCCCTTCGGAAATTGCACAAATCCATGATAAATAACCACAAAACTTAGCCAAACAACAAAAAAACAACCTAAAAGAATGTTATTCAATCAGCTAAATGCTGATTGGCCGATATATACTGTGATCTATGCTGATTGGTTAAAAAGCCGCCATATTGCCTCGCAAAGGTCTCTTAACAACGTCCGGCCAGTGGTAAAATTTTGACAGCTATTGAGAGCGCTTTCAAAGCCCTCGCAACTTTTTTTTTGGTTTTAGGTAAGAATTTCGCTTGATCCGCAGATCAAAGGTCTCTCAAGAATGTAAAAAGATTTTTAAGTAAGACGGTTGAAGGTTAACCCTCGTTTATAATCAACTTCCTCCTTTGAAAAGCTTCCCGCGTGACACCTATTGTAGCAAACAAAAGAAAAGTGACATAATCTTTAAAATATTTAAAAAATAACTACACCTAGGTGGCCAACGATTTTCACCAAAGAGATTAGTATTGAAATTAACCGTCAATTCAAAATAGTTTCAAGAAAAAAGATATTCTGTGGTTAACAATTTTCTGAACAATCTATTTACTTTGCAGTCTAAAATCTAGTTTTCAACTACTATATCGATTGGAAATATACCGTAAATCTTTGTCTGAGACAAAAAATAAGTCAATGTTCGTGTCAGTTTGTGCAGCAACAAACGGTCATCATTTCCTTGTTTATGGTTATAGCTTATTTCCGTAACGGAAGCAAGGAGCAACAATAGAAATGCTTTAGCGTTAAGTATGCGTTGTATAGATACATGCGAAAGTGGTAAATTACCCGACAGAACGTCACACCCAGGCCATCTTCGCAGACCCAGTTGAAATATATGCTTTAAATTCCTCCTTGATTGCTAATCGAGTGTTTAATATTCATTATTTCTGACGGTGATTGACTCAATACCTTATTCGCACGGTCGTGATTTTCACGCATCTAGTGGATGTAGGAAAAATTGTGTCTATTTTTATCTTGCTCGTTAATCACTCAGAATTCGCCACAGACTGAAGTTCAATCACTCCTAGTGTAATATTAGCGTGTACATGTACATACTGTTATTAATAATAATGTACTATTTATGTAAATGTATTCCAAAAATGGGTTTGTGTTGAATTTGATCCCATAACTTTGGCGCCTAACAAATACAAAGTTGTTTCTTTAGTACAGAACTAGCTGCACCCAGTGGTTATACCCGTTTACCCGCACTTTTCTATTTTATTTACATATTTTCCCAGTAATGTATAAATCCTTCCTCATGATGTCACTACCATTTCCTTGCTCACTTTCATCAAGACCGTTGCAGCCGTTTCGTCATGAAAAGGTAATAAACATAGAAATTCTGCCTTGAATTGGATTCACTTTCCCACTCTTTCGCTGAAGATAACTAAGTCTAATTTTAAATTAAAAATAAGCACAGCTAATTACGGAACAGATTCTTAAGAAACATCGCGATGAAATAATAAAAAAACAGCATACATTTTGATTCAGCTATTTCGGAGAAAAAAGGCAAACTCTACAAACGATTAATACATAATTATAGCCAAAAAAGTTCCAAAAAAGCTGACGTATTTTTTTTACTAAGTACAAAAAACGTAGCGAACAGTTTAGTTAACATTCCGATTATACAAGGGTACGCGGAAAGGGTGCACTAAGTTCGCACGTAGCGAACAGTTTAGTTAACATTCCGTATATACAAGGAAACGCGGAAAGGGTGCACTAAGTCGCACGTAGCGAACAGTTTAGTTAACATTCCGTATATACAAGGGTACGCGGAAAGGGTGCACTAAGTCGCACGTAGCGAACAGTTTAGTTAACATTCCGTATATGAAAGGGTGCACTAAGTCGCACGTAACGAACAGATTAGTTAACATTCCGTATATACAAGGGTACGCGGAAAGGGTGCACTAAGTCGCACGTAGCGAACAGTTTAGTTAACATTCCGTATATACAAGGGTACGCGGAAGGTGCAATAAGTCAAACAGAGTCCGTAATACCAGCTGTTTTTTTTTTCGTGTATTCATAGTTGTTCTCATAGTAAAAAAAAGCATAATGATGGGTACTATGAAACCCTTTCGGCTTAGTACACCCTTTCCGTGTAACCCAGTATAAAAAGTATAAATTTTATTCACATATATTTAGTTAAAACATAGTCCCCGCAATAAACGTAATTGTTAAGGTGAAGTTTTCCCACTTTTAAACAACGCCTGTTACTACCGATGACCATAATCTGGCTGGACTCAATACGCAGCCAGATTGGATCCACAGTCACGCGATAGTTGTACAAGCCGTAACAGACACGTCAACTTGGCTGACGAACCACCGTGACCACCGTCTGACCAATGGGAGAGAAAGAGAAAATTGTCTCTTACGCTCGGGAGAGAAGTTCCCACTTGCGATTCCGACATAATCGCCGTCTCGCTTACTCAACGACGGTTCACAAGTTTTGACGATGTAGTGCAAATGGAACAGACATTAGAGAACTAAGCCGTAAATGTAGAAATATACCTACGGTTGGTTTTGGTAAAATAGTTTTGTTTCGATATAAATTGTATAAAGCTACGTTTATATTTGAAACTGCGGACTTTTATTGACTATAATTTTCTAAAACTAGAATGAACGAAATTGCTAAAAGTAGGAAAAGAGGGCCTTAATGATTAATTTACAACGCATATTGCATCTACAATATATTGCATAAGACAAGTAATACTATTAACATAATTGAAACGTGCCATGTGGCCGGCCGCCCACGCTTCCTTTGTTGATATTTATAAATGTCACCTTAGTCTATATTTGACACAGGCGAGCATTCGATGCAAGAGTGCTGGGCAAGGGATCAATCACCTCATGAGCGAATCTGGCGCAACCAGCCGCCAGCAACATCACGAGAAGCAAATCTATTCTTGGCATTAAAAGATCCAGACTCTTTAAAAAAACTTACAACGCTATCGTACCACGAAAGAGTTTTTGATAAAGGCAGGTATTTGATGCAAGAGTGCTGGGCAAGGGATCAATCACCTCATGGGCGAATCTGGCGCCACCAGCCGCCAGCAACTTCTCGAGATTCCATCGAAAACACACCAGTGTACGTGCAAATCCATTCCTGAAATAAAAATATCCAGACTATTTAAGAAATTTACATCATCTCAATAAAAAGTTTCTATAATTGTTTCAAGCTACCAGTCCATTTCAAATTGTTTTGTTTGTATTCTTTAGATTGTTTTCTAACTATTATGAATTATACTATTCTTTGTAATAAGTCTATTCTGCTAATTTCTTATCTAGAGTTTCTATTTGCCTTTATGGTAAAGTCCGTGGTGTTACAACTGCGAGTATAACGACTATATTCTGAGTAGTTAACATGTTCTCCGCGTATTTCATTTTCATTTAGGACTTTTTCTTTACTTTTATGGTATAGTCCGTGGTGATACAAATATTCTGTGTAGTAAATGTGTTCTCCACCTATTTCATTTTCATTATGGGCTTTTTTGTGTGGTAGAGCCTGTAGTGAAATAAGTATTCTGTTTAACTTCTTTTACTCTGCGTGTTTCGTTTTCGTACAGGGCTATAAGCCCTGTACAAACTGTACTGTGACTGTATGTTATGGTAGAGTATGTGGTGATGTAACTATCCTGTGCAGTAACGTGTGAAACTAAATTTTAACACGGTTTTTTTTAATATATTCTACTCTAAATACTGCATTTTCATCCAGGACTTTTCTTTAACTGGATGGAAGAGTCTGTTTTAATATAATATATTTATTTTGTTTCGTAAACATTTTGTACTCCAATTTCTATATTTTCATCTGGGGCTTTTTCTTTTTACGCTGTATTAACATCATTAATGCAAAATACAAAAGATGATGGGTCTTGTATATAATGGCCACAAGTAAATGTATTGTAAATACCTATTGCTTCTATAGCACATAATTACATATAGATAGCAACTGTAGAAAAACTTTAAAATATTCAAATCCCCGTGTTATGAACCTTATAAAACACAGCAATAAAATTTAATATTTGTACTTAAGACCTTTTTGTTCTTCATGTTTGCTAATTGGCCAGTACTAGAGCAGTGACCGGTTGAAGGCCTCTAACATTTCTTGAAATACAATTGCAATTTATTTATTAACTGACAGCTCAATTTACAAATACAATTTAGTGGTAAATTTAAATAACAAAATCACTCCTTAGCATTTTCTCTCTGAAAAATCAGAAGTAAATAGATGATTATATCTACTTTATAAAATAAATTAATACAAAAAAAACTAACTATACTTCAAAACTTTGCCTAAATGTATCTTCAAACTCAAACCGAAAACCGGGATTGATCCCCTAATTTCCCACCCTTAGAGATAGAATATTTTCTTCAAATTTATAGCTCTACAGATTTTCATCAAATTTTAGTGTCGAGATATATCCAATTCGTTTAAAAAAACGTCACAATCGGTTCACAATCGTGAAGACATCGCATAATTTACACACACTAAAATATAGGAAAAGTTTCTCACTTTTCCTTTTTTTAAGTCGGTTAAATGCATTTCCTTTTCTCTACCACAGTCTGTAATTCATATTACCTGCATACAATGCGTAATTAAAATACATTTACTATCGTGCATACTATAACATACACAAAAACAACGCAAAAATGTGTACCTACAGATAAATTTATGATGGCATATTCGTTCTAAGAATATTACATGAAAAATTATATAGTCAAACATGAGCACATACTAACATTGACTTTTAACTGCCAAATCTACCTAACAGAATGGACAAATATCAAAATTATATTCAAACCGTCTCTTCCTAGTACTTAAACTGAAGTCAAGGTCAAAAATCAATTTAAAAAAGTCTGCACCGTACATGGTATGCTAAGTAACCTAGCTCATTCGTTTTGTAATACTACCACTAGGTAGGTACATAATTTATGTGTGATCAAAGTTTTAAACGAATTTGATTAGCTGCTACATTTAATAGTTCAATTCTTCAGATATTCCATCAAGTAGCAATTTGTACAGAACTACTAGATGGTAATTAATTAGCATCCTTTTAAGGGCGGCTTCAGTACATCATAACCAAACAACTTTAATTCTACGAGTTTCGGAAATTCGCGAAAAAAATATCTGCTATCCAAGAAAAAAAAGTGTACTCCAGATAAAATGTATGAATCCAGTTTTTTTTTTTCAAAATTTTGAAAAATCGTAGAACAAACCCTGAATAATAAAATAATAAATAAATAAATATCTGGGACATTTTTGCACACACGGTCATCTGACCCCAAACTAAGCAAAGCTTGTAATATGGCTGCCAGAGACTGATATACGTACATATATATTTTTAAATACATACTTAAATAATGGCTAGTAAACGTAAATAATTCGATGAATTTCATATATAGACCTTCATACAGTATTCTTTTAATGATCACACAATAATTACCTGCTAAAATGTAGGTATTCGAATGACACTTAACATTACTTATGTGTTAGCAAATGATTTATGTAGAGGATGTCACTATGTTTAAACAAATAAAAAGTATACCTATTACCTACCTACCTACACCTTTTCTATTTCTGTTAGAAAGCGCCAATTGAAGAACTTGTCCAAACTTCCAAAGTACACACAGCGCTTGTATTAGACACACTTCCTGTTGGGGTCTTAGAACTGATTTAGACTGCATAGGTCATTCGTAGATCTTTTTCAAGTACCTGATTTTTCATGACAGTAGTGAAACATAATACCATTTAATATAATTTAAACGCTACTAGCTACATGTGTTGATGCACTGGCGCCGTCTCATCTTTCAGAAACTCGAAACATTCGGTGGTGCGACCACAGAGATGCTTGAAATGGCGCAATCTTGACAGAGGTTACCTATTAGTGCCGTTTGGGGTTTAAACACTTGTAACATGGGGGCCAAGTGCTTTTAAAATGTTTAAACATTTTTTCGGAGAGACTGAACATGACCAAAATGTTGGCCTGTATTTTTAGAAGAAAGTTAGCCATCCAGTGAGGCAACATGGCCAGCATTTTGGGCAAGTTGCGTGGTATTAGACATCCTATAAACTGTGTATAGCTATAAGCTCTATAGGCCTTCATTATAGGCTTTGAGACTCTTGTAGATACAAACAATCCAAATAGTTTTAGTTTAAGCAACTAATACCATTTGCACAGTAGATAAACGCTTACATTACCACGTGCTCATCGCTGCAAATATACACTGTTAATCAAACACCCTCACTACCTCCAATATTTGTAATGAACCATTTTTCGCTGTTTTGTGTGTAAAGCAATTTAAAGTCTTTTATCACAATCACACTAGTCGTGCATAAATTAGTGGTACTATGGTACTAATAAGCGAATATTTAATTAACACTACGTTAAAATACGTATTTTTGTAAAACCCATTACAATAAGAACTATCGTACCGAGAAATGTATATTGACTTGCGAATTGTCTAGACAACTATACTTTATGTAGTTGGTATTTGCTCTAGTATTTATACATGACTTATAAGTATGACTTATAAGTATCATGTTATGTTGCCATTTATATTATTCGAAGAAACTTAAAAAGCGGACGTCAATTACCCGACACGACGCCCGACGTCAGAGGGTATTCCAAGCTTTTATTTAACTTTTAATGTTTTTTTTTTGTTTAAGTCAAATCTTGCAAGCTGATTTAGAACCAGTTTCTCTTAACCGTGTTTTCTTGAAATTTTGTATACACCTTTAGTTCTGGTGTCAATTATATTCAACATTAAATTGTAATATTTTCAAAATGGCTACCGCCACAAGATGGCGAATGGTGTATATTTTTGTCAACCCTGTAAATATAGGTATTAAATGAAAAGGCTTGAAGAGTAGAAAACGATAAAGTGAATTACATCACACTAAATTCAATATGGCTGCCGCTCCAAGATGGCGGATTACATTTTCTGTGCTAAAGCTATAAGCTTGTTTAAAAAAATGATCTTTTGCTATTAACTTATGATCAAGTCAACACGAGCTACACGACCTTATCCTACTATCCCCTTTCTACTACAGGACAAGTAGGAAATCGGTGCACTACCACCCATACATTGTGGACTTTCCTTGGATACATACCAAACGTTTCGATTCTACGTTTCTAATCCGTACGGCCAAGGATTGGAACAACCTGCCGGCTTCCTTGTTTCCTGTGAGATATAATCTGGGCCTTTTCAAGGCAAAAGAGAATAGATATCTTCTAAGTATGCATGCTTCATCTTCGACCACATGGTCGCTTACCAATAGGAGCGTTGGTGGTCAAACGCGATAAGTCGCGATAAAAAAAAAACCTTGTATGTCAACTACACTACAGCCTAAACGCATAACGTTTTGTTTAGGCTAAAATACAATTATATAAAAATAAATATTTATATATTATGGAAATACGCTGTAAAATACCACTAGACCACTAGATGCTAGTCGCTATCAATACGCTGTACTTGTTAGTGGTTTTTTTTTTTAAAGAAAGGAACTCAATATCTTGCAACTTTGTAAGTTTAGAACTATTAAAAACGTATTGCTATTAAGTCTAAAACTATGTTGTTATAGCCTTTGTTTTTGTCGCAGATCAATAAATTTACATTTGCAAATTAGAAGGTCAACATGCTAAATTGAAAAGGTGTTGAATTACGCCTTGACGTGCGCAGGCGCAACTGAATGACGCGCACAGTGATTGAATTTGATTGGGGGCAGTGCCACACATATTGTAATTTATTGACACGTTACACTTGCTCAATTCGACGCACCACACCCCCAGGTTATGCTCATTGGAGAAGAACAAATCGGAATTGTTGCTTCATTTCCCAATAAAATTAATGACGATTCACGTTTAAGCCTCCCCGCTAGGATTCCCTGTGTTGCTATGGAACACCAAAACACACGGAAAACCGATAAATCTTTAATCGCTGAACATTTAGAAAATCCGCACGTCTCTGACGCATATCCCGTGAAAATATTACTTTGGCACCGGCTTTATTTTGATTATTTACTAGCTATTGCCCGTGGCATCGATTGCATAGTGAAGTCCAAAAATTTTTTAATTCTCTTCTATACAAAAAAAGAATTATCCTATATTGGTCCAATAGTTCGGAAGTTATGCGCGTACATACATTTCGGCGATTCATTTTTATTTATATTGAATATTTAAAGACACTAAAAGCGTAAGAGGCAAATGCAATTTTCGCCATCAATGATATGTTGAACGTGATTCCAGAATATTTTTTGGCTAAACTTTTGATCGTTACGAAGCATCAAGTAGGAAATCGATTTTCAAGTATAATTATTATTTTATCAAAGTTTTGTTAGGTATGTAGACTTTAATAATTACATGGTTGTGTAACTGCGTTAATCAAATTAACAAAAAAATACTGTGGTAATACATTTGCAGGTTAATATGATTTAAGTATCCGGTACTGTCAAATAAATTATGTATTCATAATGACGTTATTTGTGCTATCACTGAATTCCTGCTAATTTATTTAGAAAGTTTTGAAAGTGTCATTTTTTGAGCACGTGACATGAGCTCTTAATAATTATATGTGTGTCAGTAAATAAGATTTTGTAATAGTAAATTACATGTATTTTATCCTGTATACAGTTTATGAATCTCCATGCGTTTAATCAAATAGAATATTGGTTTACACCAAGTGTTTACCTATTCAATAGATCTATTTAAGGAATATCTACAGAAGCACTCTAAAAACAGAAAGGCGATAGCTTTTATGAGGGAAATACAGTCGCTGTTTTAAATAAGTTGTCAAGCACATGTCGAGACATGCAAATGATAGGGTTCCGTAGCCACATAACTTGGTGGCTTGGTTTGTTACCAAAATGCTAGAAAAGCTCTCTATTTGGATTAAGCCAATTTTAAGATTGTGTCATCCCAGCATAGTTTTTGTTTTATATGATGTAATTGGATAGAAAACTATCATGAAAATATTATTTGATACGATATTACAAAACAAGTTAAAAATAAATACACACAATGAACGCCGAAACTATTCGTACATCTTAAGTAAAAAAATATCCCCACTCCTCACGTGTTAGCTAGCTACCCTTAAAATCATTAGGTTTTTTTTTTATTGATCTATTTATACAATATTACGGTGTCACATTGCGTACCTACTTTGGTTCAAAAATAACGGAGCTTTCATATCTACGCAAAAACAGCTGTGAGTTTTTTCCATTCTCGACCTTCCGATCCTCGAAATACACCAAAGTTTTCATAGAAGCCAAGCAAGAAGTTGCCATTGTGTGGCACAGTACTATCAAAGTACGGACCGTTTAAAAGAGAAAACTTTTTAAGATAAAATAAATATTAAAATTAAGATTGATTGAAACCAAAGCGTGAGTTAAATAAACTCAGGTGAATACATTTAGAAGTTTGATGCTGTGACAGACTGGAACAGGCAGACGCAGACATGGATAAACGATCTTATAAGGGTTCTTTGTTGAACTGTGGAACCCAAAAAATATAGATTCAATGCACTTAACACATCTAAATTTGTGCTGTATATTCATATTGTAATCTTATCAGGTGTATATGTTTCTACACATTATACACACATACATTTCTGACGTACGTTATAATTATAATAGCACTTTGTATGGCTGTGCCTATACTAACTTCTTGGCTAATTATAAGTTAAACACTTGTGTTTTCCGAATCTACAATCAATGCTGGCCAAGAGCGTGTTGAGGTACACGCATATGGTCCCTACCATATGTAGCCGTAGCTAAAGCCATATAATTATGGTCACATACATAGTTCAAAAATTGTAGTTAAAAATTTCGTCCCAACAAAACATACTTTTCATGGTTTGGTCAAAGAGAAAACTACTTTAGACACATTCCTTGTTACAATTATTTTATGTAAAGGTCAATGACCTTTGATCTGGATCTAGAACGTCTTGTATTTACATTATAGTTTAATCTGTATAACTCAGGGTTATAAACCTTTTGTACGATACTCCATACCTTAATTTCAAAAGACCTACCTAAAGATACCATGGGGTAAAGATACCATACCGAGGGGGATCCCCATTTTACATGTAGGTATAAGAGCCACGCCTAAAATGCAAATTTATACTAAAGCTGTAATTTTGCATAGTTTCATGCCGTTACCTTACTACCTATAGAAGTTAGAAGGTTCTAAAGAATTAGGACGGTTCCTTGTATAGTAACTACGTGTACGTAATAATAGTACCTACTCTGGACGGAATCCTAAAAATGAGGATATTTCTATGTTTTTGGAACGAAGTTCCCTTTCGCGCGTTGAAAAAGGGGGCTAGACGGAAAAAATTAAGACCAAAAGGTGTAACGACACTTTTTGCTGTTATTGTAAGCCGTGCGGCGTACGCGTGTTTCTCCTTCTGCCTCTATATATATCTCTCTCTCTCTCATAGAAAGGAACTTCGTTCCATCCGGGTGTCCCTTGACACCTCTCAAGTTTTTTTTTTAAATAAGTGGATAAAGTGTTCGTTTGGCCACCAACTCGCCTGTTGGAATGCGACGTTGTGGCCAATGATAGAGCATGTTGATTAAGAAGGTTCTTATTCACTCTGGCCTTGAAGATACCCAGGATATAGTATTCAGGAAACAAGGATGGGATGGCATTCCAGACCCTGGGGGTCAGATTGTGTCGGTTCTTTCTAATCAATATTCGTCTCATGAGATAAATGTAGCTATTATTTCGCTAACCTAACCTAACGTTAAATATATAGTGTACCTATGTGCCCGCGACTTCGTATGCTATGCTACAGGTAGATTACCTGTATTATATGAGTCGGTTCCTTTAACAATTACAACTTTCAACCATTTGCCCCTTAATTCGGCCCTTTCGCAAAATCCTTTTTAGTGGACCTCTACAACTCTACATCCGTAAGAAATCTACCTGCCAAATTTTAGTTTCGTAGGTCAAGTAGTTTTCGAGATTTCGTGATGAGTCAGTGAGTGATTAACCTCAAGTTACCTCACCTATTTCGCTTTTAAAATATTTAGATTTTCCAAACGCACACGATATAAAATCATGTACATTTCTATAAATAATTAAGCTTTCTTTGAGAATACCTAATAATAAACGAAATCTAAACTGGTGGTCCTATATTAAAGTTAAATGTTTTTACTTGTTGCTTACTCATCCCGATGAACAGAACATTTATTATGGTCATCTTTTAAAAGATATTTTCAAAAAGGTTTGTTGTTTAGCGACCTCTCGAATGATATTGAAACTCGTGGTCGAATAAAAAAACGGTCGGTGTTAAGTGTTGCAATTATTATGATATTTCTGTATACTATTAACCTAGGTAAATTACTTGTTTTGTCATGGCCACTTAATTATACCAGCAGCTATACCAACACCGCTTTGCGTTATCAATAGGGAACCATTTTCAACCGCCATAATGAGTAGTTATTCGTCTGTAGCACTTTTCAATACGTTTGTAAATACATACAATACATGTAATATTATTTGTATTAAAAATATATTTTATTTTATATTTTATTATTAGCTGACCCGATAGACATCCTGTCCAAATTTCAATAATATTATAATTAATTAAACGTCAATTATAGAAAAATTATAGAATTAAACGTCATCATCATCCACAGCCTTCCTTGTATTATTGCTGCTTTTTATTGCTATACCATCAGCCTCGGTTCTCTGCTCGCAGCTTGTTGCTTTTGGCGTAGCAAGCGTATGAACGCTAGCTTGAGCGTGTGAACGTAGAATCTTTAGGTGTGTGCTACGCCTAAAGATTCTACTGATGATTTCACTGTAAAAAAAAAAGATAGATTAATAAAAGCACATTTTGTTTGAAGAAAACTACGAATTGGTCCTTCTATTATATCTCAATGTAGACATGGCAAAAAATCCGAAGCCTAATCAGGTTCAGTTGTATTACTTATTATATTTTTGAAAAAATATAAAATAAAATAAGCCCTTGACAAAAATAAACGCTAATCCGATTATATCAGCTAATAATCCATTTTATCCCAATGCATAAATACGTCTGATTCTAAACAACACTTATTATATTTTTTTAATACCTAAGGTCTCCTGGAAGAGATCGCTTATAGCGCCGCCAATTGTTTCACTAGTTTTAAGCTGTTTTTTTCTTATGTGTGTTATTTCTGGTGTAAACAAAAAAGAATTATCTATCTATTTCTACTTTAAATTACGTGTAAGGCATTGTTTATGGAGAGGCGGGGCGTTGCGCGTGGTACACCATGTACTACGTGGTATACTCTATAGAGCGATGCGTTCAAACGTAGTCATGTGACTGTGAAATGAATGTATCATCATCGGCCATAAGACGTCCACTGCTGAACATATGCCTCCCCCTTTAACCTCCACACTGAACGACAACCTGCCATCTGCATCCACTGGATGCCCGCGACTCACACGATGTCGTCGGTCCATCTAGTGGGAGGCCTACCTACGCTGCGTCTTCCGGTTCGTGATCTCCACTCAAGAACCTTTCTTCCCCATCGGTTATCGGTTCTTCGAGTGATGTGGCCTGCCCATTGCCAGTTCAACTTGCAAATTTTAATAGCTATGTCGATGACTCTGGTTCTTTGTCGAATATCCACGTTTCGGATTCTATCGCGCAAAGAAACTCCGAGCATAGCTCTCTCCATTGCCCGTTGTGTGACTCTGAGTTTCTCCAAAAAGCCAACAGTTAAGGACCACGTCTCAGTACCATATGTCATCACTGGCAACACGCATTGGTTAAAGACCCTTGTCTTTAGGGACTGTGGTATCTTGGACGAGAAGATTTCGAGAGACGATTGAAATGAATATATATGTATTCATTTCACAGTGTTCTCAATACATATTATGTAGTAAAGACTGCATGAGAGCGTTTACGTAGAAGCCGCATTCCGAATATTTTTCTTGTTCCAGCATCATTCATGTTTGTATAACCAGCATACATATACATAATTTATTTCAAGGTAGGGCAATTTAAAATGTCACGTGACTCACGTGTCTAGTATTCTGTTCTTTTTTTTGCATCTTAGCACTCGTTACAGGATTTATGTGTTCCGTGATGTGTCATGAAACAGTTTGGTTAGTCTGTCCTATGTACGAACTTTTGCAGCTGCGGTTGCACCCTGGGATGCTAAAAAGGAATCTTGTCCTTAGGAAACGCAGACATTGCACAATATTCTTATGAGGAGTAAATATTATGGTCTCGATTGCATATTTGTCAAGAATTCGACCTGTGACTTTTAAATAAGATAATAAAGTTGGCTGTCGTTCCACCTTCGATTTCATCCGTTTGTTTCTTGGCTTGGTTTCACCGATACGAGCCTTATGACCATTGTGTACGCAGGACACCTGTTGTTCGTAGGATATTTTCTCAGCAAGGTGTTCTGTACCGCACAGATCAAAGACCTGTTAGTGAACTGCATGACCATTTAATTACGATTCCGCTGTGATGGTGAGAGGAGGCATGCAAGTAAAGGCCTGTGTGCGTTGGTTTTCGGTATACTGTGTGACTCTGAGTCCCATCGTCCCTCGCTTTTATTAGAACGGCAAAACTCAATATTTCTCAACTTCTCCAACTACCCGCATTCTTCTGTATTCGATGTAACTGCGCCGAAATATCGGAAGCTCCATCCACAACCTTATCAGGGTAAATATCCAACGTCTGAGTCAGGATTTTGCACAATATGATATTTACTATAATATGCTGTCTATATTCAAATAAGTAGCTCTGTCTTTATGCGAATAACTTGGTGGAGTGGAGGCTCTTTCATCATCAGTATATTTAATGATTGTCCATTGCTGGACGTGGGCTTCTCTGAAGAACGCCACATGACACGATCTGCTTAAAGCTACCACTTGCTACCAGCCGTATTTCGCAGTTTAGCGACACGCGGTCTTTACTCTAAAACCCGTCTACTCAAACAGTTGTCAGTTCTTCTACAGATATGGCCACAGAAAATATATTTTTTTTTAGTATAAATTAGAACGGCTGTGCAATTTTGTAAGAAATTTGTTGTAGCCACTTGCACCCATATAAACCCATAGCAACTGTGACGCGGAGTTCGACGCGTTGACATAAATAAGAATGTTCAATCAAGTATCTGTCACAATACCTGGCGACAGACTTTCCTTCTCATTTCCGTTCTATTACTTCTCTTTTCTGTGGATATGACCAGCCCATTGCCAATTAAGCCTGCTAATCTTTTGAGAGGTGTAATTTATTTTAGTTCTTTGTCGGGATCTGATTTCTGATTCTATGTTTTAAAAAACCTCGAGCATAGCTCGGTCTTGCTCGCTGAGCGACTTTAAATCGACCAACTAGTTTTTCAGGTTTCGGCTCCGTAAGTAAATACAGATAGGACACGCTTATCGAAAACTTTCAAGCCTTGTAAAATGGATGACGAGACTATATGACGTAGATTGCCAATCTTCGCCCAGCCCGAATTCTTTTGTCTCTTTAATGCGTTCCAATTTGGCCCCGCCACCACTGTTGCTTGTCGGACGATCACTTTCTGTGTTGATTCTAGTGACGTGAATTGAGATTAATGAGGTAGAGTAATTGTCTCCTCGTAGGTTTACTGCCATACTCGTGACTTTTACCCATAAAGTAGTTAATTATCCTGCTTATCTTACTTGCCTCATTTCTAAAAAGATCTGTCTGTCAATTATCGCTGATTCAGTCAATTATAAGGGAATATTATACTTACCTACCTGCATTGCATATATTTCAGGGTTACTTCTTAGCTAAAGCTAAGGCTAAAATATGCTTCTGACGTAAGCAAAGTCCTCGGTACCTATTGCATTTTTTCACGATACCCGTAGTTTAACTGTCAGTATATAAGTCACTGTATGCAGTCAGCAGCAATGTGTAGTCTAACCTAATATGCTTGTAGCATATAGCTATCAGAACAATGAAATCGGACTATGCGTTAATGAATTACAACTAAGTACACATTTTGACATTCATTCCCTCTCCCAAGGGAACCATGCTGAATTTTGGGATAAAAAGTATATAGGTCACCTACTTCGTATAGTATGAACTCAAATCATGCTAAGTTTCATTTGAATTCATTTAGTAGTGCCGGCGTGGTGCGTGGCCAAGATACAGAATACAGACAAGAATGAAAAAACAGACAGACAGGCAGACAGACGAACGGACAGCGGAGCCTTAGTAATAGGGTCCCGTTTTAGCCTTTGAGTACGAAACCCTTAAAAAAATACAGTATTGGCTTCAGTATCAATTATAGAGTGCCTAAAAAAACTTCAATGTACAGAATTGGACCTGTTACAGTTTTATTTTAGTATATACTAGCCGTCCGCCCCGGCTTCGCACGAGTGTAAGCTCGGCCTTCGGCCTCGCTACAAAATATAATATAGCCTATGTCACCCGGGGATAGTGTAGCTTCCCAACAGTGAAAGAATTTTTCAAATCGGTTCAGTAGTTTCGGAGCCTATTCATTACAAACATACAAAAATAGGTACAAATCTTTCCTCTTTATAATATTAGTGTAGATGTAGATATGTATTATTAGTAAACTTTTTTTCTAAATTGTCATAATGGTCTCTGTCCGCAGATGCGTGTCTCCGGTGCCAGGGGGAGAGCAAAAAGGATTCCTACGGCAAGCAGGACTGCGTCGTCGTGTGGGGAGAATGCAACCACAGCTTCCATTACTGCTGCATGTCTCTCTGGGTGAAGCAGAACAATCGGTGCCCTCTCTGCCAGCAAGAGTGGTCCATACAACGCATGGGCAAGTGATCTGATTAGATTGAGCAATACTGTTTTTAAGTTCCTTGATAGGATAGGAAGCAAGAATAAATCTTTTTTTTACATAGAATATGCTGAGTTTTATTTACGTATCCTGATGATGATTACGTTTTTTTAACATTGTTCATTACAGAATCTCAGTTGTTATAACTGAGTTAAATATTCTATGGCGAGTATGTAATCTACATAGGTAAGTTAACCACCAATAGAATTGCGTTACCTTTTTAACCGACTTCCAAAAAGGAGGAGATTACCAATTCGACTGTTTAAAAAAAAATTGTACCTCAGAACTTTTGATTGGGTGAACTGATTTTGATAATTCTTTTTTTATTTGAAAGTTGGTGCTTCCCATTTGGCATTTCAATTTGGTCCAGTTCTAATGAAGTTGGTTTTTTATATTGACAATTATTATTCATTGGAAATGACGAACAGTCCACATGAGTCGCAAATATCCAGAGAACGCATGCACTCAGTTCAGCAATATATGTGTGCTAATGATGATTGACCATAACGATTGTTAGCACGAGCCTTTTAGCTTTATGGATCGGTAGCAATAATGACTTCTATTAATCAAGGAAGTAAACATAGTTATTCACCGTGTATCGCAAAGTTTACTTTGACGTGGTTAGGAAAGTTTATCAATCACGGTTTGTACCTGCGCCGACACAATCTAAAGGATGTTGGTAAATGTTTAGTTGGAAATATCATCATCATCCTGAAGACGTCCACTGCTGAACATAGGCCTCCCCCTTTAACCTCCACACTGAACGACATCTTGCCATCTGCATCCACTGGATGCCCGCGACTCTCACAATGTCGTCGGTCCATCTAGTGGGAGGTCTACCTACGCTGCGTCTTCCGGTTCGTGATCTCCACTCAAAAACCTTTCATCCCCATCGGTTATCGGTTCTTCGATCGACATGGCCTGCCCATTACCACTTCAACTTTGCAAGTTTTAAGTTAGTTGGAAATATGAATGAGCAGATTTAAAAACATCTAGTTAGATCAAGTTCTTCTTCATCATAAGCTCCAACATCGTGGCAGATGGTAGACAGACACACTAAATATAATGCATTATTATTCTTCTCAGTTTTGGGCATTTCGCTTGACTACACATCAAGTCTGATTACCGTAGATTCTATTGGCTTCCGCAATAATAGAGCGGCGCCATGTTCGCTTAGGACAGGCCAAGACCACGATAGCACCTCGACTTGGTGGTTGGAAACAGCAAAAACGAGGTTTGTGATTGACTTTGTGGTTTCCAATCCAGCGTGCCTTAATTGGAATGTAACTAAAACCTAAACCAAGTATACCCAAGCTAACCAAATTTGCGATACCGAATAAAAAAATCAGAAGTATCAGTAGAGATAAAAAAACTGCAATTGCGACAAAATCACACAGGGCGTCGTAAAATAAGCCGCTGAACACGTTAAGACAGTTTTTCGAATTTTTGTCTGTTAGTTTGCGCACATCTCCTAAACCACTGGACGGATTTAAATGCGGTTTTCAAGATTATGCTCAGCTATAACCAGATTGAAGTACAGGCAATGTTGTTTTGCGAAAGGATTAAGGGACTAAAAAAGAAAAGAAGCGGTATGAAAATCTACGCGTACAAAGTCGCGGGCAACAGCACTAGTCTATCTATACCAATATATAAAGAGGAAACGTTTGATTGTTTGTTTGCATTGAATAGGCTCAGAAACTACTGAACCGATTTGAAAATTCTTTCACTGTTGGGAAGCTACGCTATCCCCGGGTGACATACTCGTAGCCTATATTATATTTTGTAGCGAGGCCGAAGGCCGAGCTTACAACCGTGCGAAGCCGGGGCGGGCGTCTAGTCATTAATAAGCATGTAAAAATTTGCATTACATATTTTATAAAAGACAGGTGCCCTCATAACTAAATCGTATTCTTTTTACATTTACTTTACATAAATGCAATGACGCAAATCATTGTATGCTGATATGTTGTTATGGAAACATCGAACTCGAACCAAGTCACGCCTTACGTTGTTGCGAGAACACCATGAATACATAGTTGATGCCACCCATATACATAATATGATGATACCACCTCACCACTACCACCGTAGATATGCTTGATTGTTTTACTCTTGACCTTGCGACTTTTACTCCCTTACTAGGAAAATGCAGAAACTGTAAAAAAAAATGGTTACTGCGAAACAGGAGATGTGAGTCCCAAAATAAACATCGATACGTGTTGAGAGAAATATCGATCGTAACGCCATATACCTAAAGATAAATTCAGTCCGTATTTCAGAGAGGTGGTTACGGTGCAGAAAATGTGCCCGGAATCAGATTTTAGAGTTCCGCAGTACTACAACGAACCCTTATAAATCCGTTCTGTCCGTCCGTCCTAATCCTAATAAAAATTAAAATAACAATACCACTGAATTGAGAATCCCCTGCTTTTTTGAAGTCGGTTACAAACCGAAAATGGATAGTCACAAAAAGACACAAAGTTTTTTTCGATCGAGCGAAATATTACGAATCGTGTTTCGACTAGATGACCTTAGATCATGACAAGGTCTGGTATATTTTGAGAAATGAAATCCGGGTCGTAGTATATAGGTAGTATTAGTATTTCCAACTCACAGAAAAAAGCATTTTGGAACTCATTTCGCCCCAATCAAATACGAGTATGTAACAAAAATCTGTCTGACAGCCATCGGTCTAAAATATGAAAAGAGAAAGAAAGGGGGGAGAAGAAGTTTTTATCACATCTATTCGATAGTATATTCACGTATTTTCTCATAGAGGATGAGTAAAAAGTAGAGTGTCCACCTCAGGAACAAACAACTATTTTAAGCTCGAGTAACCTTGTATCCTTCGCTGCACTCAGGATTCTACTTTAGAATCCCTTGCTACGCTCGTGATTCTACTCTAGAATGCTTCGCTCCGCTCTGGATACAAAGAAACACTCTCTCCTTTAAAATAGTTGTTTGCTCCCTAGGTAAACAATCTACTATTAAATACCTAGATGGAAGAAATACCTACACAGAGGTATAAAACAATTTTTATTGGCCTATCTAGATAACGCCTTTATATCGCAATCCTTGGACTCTTAGACCGACATTGAACTTTGTATTGTATTTATAAACAGATCGTTTAGAATTTCTCATGTTTGTGTAACGATGGCTCGAAAAGTCCTTGATAAAGTTGTGCAAGTACGTAGATGAGCACCAGATGCGCTATTGATCGCTTTTTCAACCGTCTTGACTATTTTTTACAAGCTTATTAGTAGTATTTTGTTTGGGCCTTACTTAAAAACGTTACTCAAGTTGATCTATGTTTTAAAATGCTCTCTCAACTTCTCGCTGATGGCAATCGTCACACGCGAAAACAAGACTGAGCATTATAAGCGTATGTCAACTTGAGTAACGTTTTTAAGTAAGGCCCTTTATTGTTAGTAGGTATGGGTCAAATCATGTAACTGAATTTTAAAAGTGGGATTAATTTTAAAATTCAGTTGCAGCTGTTCGATACATTTTGTCGAGTGTCCATGGCCGTTTTCTATGTAACAGCTGATATTTTAGGGTTCTGTACCCAAAGGGTAAAAAGGGACCCTATTATTAAGACTCCGCTGTCCGTCCGTCTGTCTATCTGTCACCAGGCTGTACCTCATGAACTGTGATAGTTAGACAGTTTAAATTTTCATAGATGATGTATTTCTGTTGCCGCTGAAATAATAAATACTAAAAAACAGAATAAAATAAATATTTAAGGAGGCTCCCAGGGGACTATTTAGTTATATATTCACTTTTAAAAAAAAATGGGCTCCCATACCACAGAGATGCTTTTTGCCGTTTTATAGATAATGGTACGGAACCTTTCGAGCGCGAGTCCGACTCGCACTTGGCCGGTTTTCTTTCCCGATTTCAGGGTTGGTCCCATAATAAACGTTTTACATAATGAGTTTAATGGCCTCCTTTCGGCTTAGCACAGGGAATATGAGTAACCCTGTATTAGTGGTAACATATAGATAACCTGTAACTATAAAAAAATATTACAGAGTAAGCGCTTAACTAGCTAGGTTTTTTTTTTTTTTTTTTTTTTTTGAATTCTGATGAAAAATGAAAGCGTCCGGGTGCAGTTAGATAAATTGCAGTACATTTCCAGTCATTGAATGCTATCGTATTAAGTAGGCGCTCGAAATGCGTGAGTAACAATTTATTATGATCGACATAACCAATGTCATATCAATAGGAATCACTTATCGTTGAATTGTTATGTAGGCAACGCATTTTCATTGACAAGTGACCTTTCTACCTTAAGATGTTTAACTTGTTTCTGTATTTTTGAGTATTTACCTGGTCCTGCACTTATTTTTACGACTTGAATTTACGGAAAAAATAACCGGATAGGTCAAGGTTTGTCACAGATTACTTAAATTTTATTTATTATCATTTTATGTAGAAAAATAGCTGTATTAACCGTGACTTCATCAGCATAGACATTGACTCGGGAACTGTAAAATGATCCGGGATAAAAAGTATATTTTGTCACTCTCTCCACCCTCCAAATATCTCTTTGCGAAAAATCCCTTCGTTACCCGCAATCTTACGTACTACCAGTAGAGTGTGTACTAATCATGCCAAGTTTGACGCTTGTAAGTATTACGGTTTCTGGGTTCCGTACCCAAAGGATAAAAATGGCACTTCATTACTGAGCCTACGCTATCTGTCTGTCTGTCTGTCCGTCTGTCCGTCCGTCCGTTTAAACGGCTGTATCTTTTGAACCGTAATAGATGGCCAGTTGATATTTTCAAAGAATATGTAATGTTATAGCGAATTAATTATGCAAAAAAAGGCTAAGTACGAGTCGGGCTTGCGCACTGAGGATTCCGTACTACCACACAAATCAGGAGGAGGAAAAATTAAAGGGGAACCCTATACAACAAACGTATTTTTGTATTTGCTCTAGTGTAAAAACTGTAATACTTACATGCGTCAAATTTGGCATTACAGGACATTTACACTCTAAAATATAACAACAAATAATAAATAATGGCCAAGTGCGAGTCGGTGACACAAACAACCAAGTTAAGCAACGTATTTCAGTTACTTGGATGACCTCATCATTGCTTTTACCGAATCGAAATTGCATATTCTCGATCACCTTTCAAATAAAAATTAACTAATTCAAAAACGGCGCAGCCGTTTGGGAGCTACGATGCCAAAGAATGATAAGTATATAGATAGATACACTATACAAGATATTTTGTGTCGGGGGTTAAAAATGAAACCAATGTCTTTATGAACTTTACAATCGGCCGTGATTGTATCGCACAAACCATGGTCTAATTCAGGAGTCAACGACTTGGGCACGTTGCTGATAAGGATGCCAACCTCAAAAATCCCGTGTACCAAAATACATTAACGAAAATGTTATCGCTTGCTTGCTAATTCGTCGTAAAACCTTGGATGTCGCTACCGCCTGTCATATCGGAATCTTGGTCACGACCGGATAAGTACGAGACGGTCAACTTTTGAAATTGGGTTCTGGGCTCGAAATTTTCCTCTCCCAAGCAACTTGGGGAAAAAGCCAGTAAACTGAAGGGGCGCTGACCCGACCACGTGTGTAGAATGTCGGATGAGCTGTGGGCAAGAACTACTATCGATTGGCTACCAACCTCACGCACGCAAGCCCAGAAAAATATGGCGGGACGAGCTTGGCTTCCATATAAAAGACTGGTCACTCATAGCTTGAAATAGAAAGGAGTGGAAGAAAGGAGGGGGGTTTGCCCTTCAATAGGGCGACTACGCCTAAAATAGTAAAACCAACGTTTTTGGTCTAAAATTTTAATTTTAAAACGATCGAAAGAACCTTTTTGACTGTAGATCTAATCTCTTCGAATTGTCTGCTTACTGCTAAGCGTTGTACCTAATGCTGAGCCTCGTACATGATCATGATAATACCAATCCTGTAACTACTGTTAAATATTAGTTTTCTCAAAAGTATTTTTATTTATTTATTTGAAGTGTTGTTCCACACCCTCTTTGACCCCCCTCAAATTCTGTTATCGGTATGTAAACCTGGAAAGCCGCAGGTCCGAAGTCATCAAATTCTTTAATTATTAAAATATTTTAAATATATTTGGCTTCTCGTTCACCTACATTTTTATGGAACCCCAAAACCAGCATTGCTGCTGCTATTTTTATTTATTTAGTGGACGTTGCAGTTACCCACCATATACCTATCACAAGTGAAATATGCGCAAATATGTTTTTACGAAAATAGTGGCAGGAGTGACTAATGAGTAACAAACAAAATGATACCAGCAAAAAGATAGTGTAATCGCTAATCTAGAAATAAAGGGTGTGGTTATTATCAGCGCTTTTGCGCCGGTTGATACTCTGCCCCAAATAACAAATAGATATAATCTTTTTGATTCAGTCGATACCACAAAAACATATAATACAAATAATACATATAGCAGGTTAGGTACCTACATAATAATTATGAGCGTTTCTTCCCAACGACTCAACGACACCCTCAACTATCACACTGTTACTCGATAGGAATTTTTTATTTGAAAATTATGAATCAGCTTGTAACCATAAAAAGCCATAACATGTTAAATATTTTTAACCATCTATATATCATAATAGCCTTATAGAGTCTATATCAACGCCCTTAAAGGGATGAGCCTGCGACACAATCACAATGTGTAAAACTAGCGACCCGCCTCGGCTTTGCACGGGTGTAATTATATAGAAAAAAAAAAATGTGAACGTAAGCCATGTAAATTAATTTTTAGGTAACTTGGTGGCAAAATATAGCTTTTTTTTCTACTGACATAAAAACTTAATTAGGTTTTATTATAAACCTTCCGTTATTTTTTTTTCTAACGGACGGTGAAAACCACATCAAAATCCATTGCGTGGTTTAGGAGGAGTTAGCGGATATACAGAAAGACAGACGGGGAAAGCGACTTCATTTTATACTATGTTGAGAAGGTGTTAGCAGATTTCTTCCTCTGTAAAATGTGCCTACGAGAGTGCCTTCGGAGACGATCTTTCTTCCGCTCTTTAGGTATCTGCTGTTAATAGAACGAGGGAAACAAAGTGAAATAAAAATTATTTAAGAGGTCGTGAATGAACTCCCTGTACCAAGATCCTGAAGCTGAACCAAAAGATTTGATTTGACTGCCCCGGTGGCTCAGTTGGTAGTGAACCTAACTTCTGTGCTTGGGGGCGTGGGTTCGATTCCCATCTAGGACAAACATTTGTGTGATGAACATTGGTGTTTGTTCTATGTCTGGGTGTTAATATCTATTTAAGTATGTATTTAATAATATATATGTACGTATATCAGTCTCTGGCAGCCATATTACAAGCTTTGCTTAGTTTGGGGTCAGATGACCGTGTGTGCTAAAATGTCCCAAAAAAAAATATATTTTGTTCTGGATAGCGTAGTTTATCCGCGGCAAGATTTAAATGCGATTATATGCTGATGGGCAAATATGATTGATGATCTGGGCCGCAATAACCGACATTGCGCAGTGGCGCCAGGCCGCAGACTGGATTATCATCAGGTTACTTATAGCTAACAAAAGTTGTTCGTGAGGGGTAGGATTTTTCGATGCCACTTGTTATTAGGTATCCTTTTGCAATCGAAAGCAAGTTGAGTCATGTCCTTGCTTTCGATTGAGAATAAGCTGTACATCTAAACTCGACATAACGATGTTTTCTACCATCATATTCTTATTGCATTCATGATTTAGCAAACGGATAAGGACATTTGGGCCTAATTGAGTAAGCGCTACCTAGTTGTTTTTGTAAAACTAAAATTAGTTCATTTTCCATTTGGGCTGACTGCTTAATTTCTACGCTTATAAGTTATAGGTAGGTACTTAGGTACTGTTTATTATTATTATTAAATGTTATTATTAAAAGAACCATAATCATTCCAGTTGTAGGTATTGTTCATTTGTACCCCAACTTCCTGCTTTTTATAACCAACGTTATAAAGTTTGTACATATAAATTTAAATTTTATTTGCTTCGCTTTGTCCACAGAAAAGAATACTTTTTCATTTCAAAGCTACTATTAGGCAAGTATAAATATCACGTAGGTATGGTAGCAAGATAACTGCCATCTAAAATGTGATTGGTGGTTTTTTGAATCGTTGCTCCAAGAATATACCTACTGTTAACTAGTTCCTGGTTTCTTGTATGCGGTTAGATCAGCATACCTTGGAAAAGCTAGCATTTCAAGTGACCGAGAACGCGTTTTGCCACACCCAGCCAGGCCCCCGATGTCGGCCAATCACAGCCCTCCAGACAGTAATCAGTACTTTCGATCCATTGGACTATAGACAACCTTGGATGAAAATAAATATTGCGTCAGGTAACGACAATGACTTATAATAATACCTAGTTCATAAATGTAATCTAATCACAAAAACTGCCGAACCAGAGGTAGGTGTGGTGTTTATTGCACAATATAGTTAGAATCCTACTCATTTCAGGAAAATATGAAATGCTAGCGTGATAGGTACCTATTTGTCTTGCATCAGCACACTTCTAATGTTGTTCATCCATTTGTACCTAGTAATGTCATACTCGTACGTACACCATTGATTACCTACACACCTAATAACTCCTGCTTATACTTACATATTGTTTGGTAATTAAATTCAAACAAAATGCTCCAGAATCTCGACATAATTTCCTTTTGCGCCCGCGCAGTAGAGTGACCACCAACTTGACCAGAGCTGCCGGCGCGGCGGCGGAACGTGTTTCGAACCTTGATTTAAAAGTCGTTTCAAGGTTCATGTAAAGAATATTAATGATTTTTGAAAATGTCGATGCTCTTATAGATTCCTACATAAGAGCATAAGTTTACAACAGAAAAAAAAATGCGCGCCGTCGGTTTTGGGCCATAGGCGGCGGCGTTACTTACAAACGGCCGTGGATATCTTTATATTTATTTTTTCTGTTTACGCTAGATTCAGAATTATACCTCATTTACTAGAGTTTAGAACGGTCAAGACGCGGTAGAGGTGACACGGCGCAGAACGTGCTTAGCGGTTAAATTTTATACATGTAAATTGAGAAGCAAACTTTACAACGGCTGCCTGTCCGCCAACACGCCGTGCAGCCTCGACACTCCAGTAGGACTTATCCTACCAGAAAAGCTATCAAGTTTTTAGTAGAGACGTGCCGTGCAGTGTTGGAGTAATATCTAAGACATTTTAATTTAGGATATATCGAGTGAAATATGTGCTCTAGGTTTTCTTTTATATCAATGTATACAAAGTATGTATACTTTTATACAAAGAATGTGTATGAAGACTAGAAAGTGTAAATTTGAAAAGGCCGTAGCAAACAAACAGCTGCCATCTGTCTACTTGCGTATATGCATATATCTATCCATGCTGTACCATAAATTATGTATAAAAATAACATTATTTTTCAATGCATAATAGGTTTGAATTCCCAAAGCTTATGAAATTAACTAACAAGACACTAGAACACAGAAAAGAGAAGGGTAAAAAATTCTCACTTCAGTGCACTAGAACACTGGTCGTCATTTATTTACCTAATAATAATAATGTAGGTACGAGTAAAAAGTATTCTTGCAGCACAAAAGAGAGAAAGTTCCTGCTCAAGATAAGGCAACTGAGAAATCATTAAACAAAGTAGGTTATAATCATAAATCATTTATTTGGTGAAAGACTTACAAAAAAAAATAAGACAATCAAATTTGCCGCAAACAAACATGAGCTTCGGATCCCTAAATTAAACTGCAGCTTGTGCTACAGAGATCCGTGTTGTCCCGTCCCCTGCTACGTTGAAGTAATTTAATTATAATATTAAGTTGAGCGTTTTAGTAGTTATTGTCCTATGTAACGAAATTTATAAGAAAGAATATATTGCATTTTAAAATTTACAATTTTTAATCTAAATTAACTATTAAGTAATCAGTGCTTCTATTAGCAAATGTTGGTCACTCTACCTTCTCTGTAAATCTCCATTCGACGATGAATGATATGGCAATGTTTATCAAACAACGCTAAAGTCGTGAGGGGTGGCTCACACCAACATTGTCTGCAATACGAGATTCCGTTCGAGAAGATTCTATCGAAACGGGAAAGTAAGTAGCTTTGTTTACTAATAAACACTTGCACTACACGGGTATTTCATAACAGGTGGTAACAGGCTTTGTAGTTCATCACCTGTCAAAACAAATCTCAGCTGGTAAGTGACCGATAGGTAGAGCCAACTTCTTTCCCTCTATGCCGCTTATTGCGTAAGGTAGAGATCTTTCATTCTATATGTGCACGCCCCTCTACCACACTACGCATACAAAATACTACAAAAATACGGTGGAGGGGCGTGCACATTTAGAATGAAAAATCTCTACCTTGAGCAAAACGCGGCATAGAGGGAAAGAAGTTGGCGCGCGGACTCGCGTCGAACTCCCGTCGTACCCGTCGTTTGAGCCGCCCAAGAACCTAAAAATCAATAACAATTGCAGTCAAGGTCATTTTCATGATATTTGGCGGTATCTCTTAAATAAGTGGACGAAGCAACGATCAGTTTTTTTTGCGATTTCAGGGTTGTCCCATAGTAAAAGTTGTTCATAATGACGAGTACCTATACCGAACCCTTTCTGGCTTAGCATAACCTTTCCTGATAACCCTGTATACTTGCCATTTGTAATGTTATTCTATAATTAAAATGCCCAATCGGTTATAAAAATTTCACACAGTGATTTTTATCTGGCGGTCAGGTGCGTCCTAGGTGCCCGCGCCCTTTGACTAATATACATAGTCAAAAGTGAATCCAAGTATTTTCCAAGAAAACAAAACTGCTATTACTACATTGAATTCTATACATTTTTTTTTTTTAATTCGATACTTACCTATTTAGATAGGTACTTACGTAAATATTTATACTTACAACCAAATAAGTCCACATTAAGTGAAATGTACACGTAGGTAGAGATCTTTAATTCTGAATGTGCACGCCCCTTTACCACACTACGCATACAAAATACCTACTACAAAAATACGGTGGAGGGGCGTCCACATTTAGAATGAAAGTTCTACCTATATAGAAGTTAAATTGGTCTGGAAAACCAGTCAGGTTTTCCAGACCAATTTAGTGTGAAATAATAGTGAGGTCTTAGTGGATAACAGATTTATCCCCCCGGCACTGCAGAGCCAAAAAGTAGTCTACTGCAGAATTTTAAGTTCTATCGTTGAAAGTCAGCATACTTATACAAAGCATTACAAAAATGCCAGTGGATCAGTGAACCTCAGAAGCAGTTAGGCCAAGGAGTTAGCAAACATCAGCGCTGGCTAATGAACTCTAATTGGAGAGTTCGCGTGTCTGACACAACACAACCAAGCTTGATTGCAATCTCCAGCATTATTGCAATCGACTAGGCCATATAGTTACTGAAATATTCATTCTGCTTTTACGAGCTTCTCTCCGCCAGTTATTTTGCTCGCACAGTTTTGATGCGGAAGTAATCGAAATAAAAGCGGCCAAGTGCGAGTCAGGCTCGCGCACTGAGGGTTACGTACCACAACATAAATTGTTAACTACTAAAGTACAAAAAAGAAGTGCACTTATTTTCTCATAGAGGGTGATAAAAAGAAGAGTGTCCACCTCAGGGACAAATAACTATTTTAAGCTCGAGAAACTATGAATCCTTCGCTCCGCTCTGGACTCAAAGAAACATTCTCACCTTTAAAATAGTTGTTTGCTTCCTAGGCAAACAATGTACTATTTTAGTTTAAGGTGATACGTTTCATGTTTGGCGGGAAATTCAAATTTCAAACAGTTTTTTTGTCCTTGTAGCTAGGCCGTTCTTTACATTATCATGTACAGCTATTAATCAGTTACTCACCATATTACTTACATTTGGCAAGAAA
This sequence comes from Agriopis leucophaearia, assembly GCA_949125355.1. Classification (NCBI taxonomy): domain Eukaryota; kingdom Metazoa; phylum Arthropoda; class Insecta; order Lepidoptera; family Geometridae; genus Agriopis; species Agriopis leucophaearia. The sequence continues at coordinate 9,552,303 of OX421262.1, forward strand.
CCGTTTGAAACAGCATAAATTTGTTTATTGAGAAATGTATGTAATAATGTGCATTGGAGGTTTAACTTTACACGAGTTCGTAAAGAATAATAATAAATTTTCGCGAACATCATGATCGTTTACAATAATTACCCGGCGTAGCTACAAGAACAAAAAAACTGTTTGAAATTTGAATTTCCCGCCAAAGTGAAACGTTTCACCTTAAGTTAGAACGGCTGTCAATGCATATTTCCGCGCTTACAATACTTGGCGACAGATTTTCCTTCACATTTCCATTCAATTTACTTCTCTTTTCTGTGGTCGAGCAGGTGGTGCGGAATACTACTTATCACGTATATGCCTAACAAAGCTTTTCATTGTAATGTGGGTGTGCGTTAGGTACCTAACTTAAATAAGTACCTACATTAATGACACTGTCGTAAACTTGTGTTACACATAAGTTAGATGTAGGTATGTATGTAGGTAAATCCATATGACGAACAAGTGAAACAAACAATGGAATTTGAAATAAATATTATTCTGAGAAATAAACAGCTGGAAAGTCTGCGTATGCCATATGCCGGCAGTGCTTGTGGCATACGCAGATTTGTACTGGACTGTACTCTGGCCTTAGTAAGCGAACTTGCGCATTAGTTATCGTTACGTAAACGATAGCAAATGTATGAAAAATGCAGTTTCCTTTCAGGTCCGATAGAGGCGCTGTTAAATTTTTCATACCTTTTGCTATCGTTTACGTAACGATAACTTTCTTGCAAGTGCTCGTACTAAGGCCACTGTACTGGCATCACGTACCTATGCATGATTTTATCGGTACAATAATTATCAATATAAACAACCGACTTCGTCAGAATTGGACTAAATTGAAATGGGACCAAATGGGAAGCACCAGCTTTCAAATAAAAAAATCATCAAAATCGGTTCACCCAGTCAAAAGTTCTGAGGTAACAAACATAAAAAATATACAATCGAATTGATAACCTACTCCTTTTTGGAAGTCGGTTAAAAATAAAGTGAGCCTTGCTCGGTCGCCTATAAGTTATGCGCGTGGTCTTGAAACTCAATAGCGTTACCGGGCTTCTAATTATAAAGTTCCACTGGACTGTTGTCACGTACCTGACAAATAAAAATTGAAAATGTGCTAAGTACACTCTCGATCAAGTCACCTTTCAAACAAAACAACAATTAAATCAAAATCGGTTGAGCCGTTTGGGAGCTGTGATTCCACAGACATACACAGATACACACATTAAATTTATGACACCCGTCTTTGTCCGTTGGGGATAAATATTTTTTTAACACCCTTAAATAAAACACGTATTGGTATCGCGTGGATTTTACTTTTTGTTGTAATAATCATGAAAACCTAATATATCATTAATTTCTAACACTCTTATAGGTTCACTTCTAACTAATAAATAAATCTTGGGAGTCGATTAGGGAGTGGAGGAGGCTACTACTTCTAATTCTACGTATCGATAAGAATCTGTGTAAAAATATATACTTAACCTGAAGTACAATATGTACAATAATTTGGTACCATCGAACTGGTATGATGGGGAAGCCTGAAGATTAATAGTGGAACTCTTCAATGACTACTAGTAATCCCCTCGAGTTTCGTATTTTATCTTTGACCAGTTGCATTGTTTAATAATAACGTATAGGTAGGTACGTACTTATCTCCATGCTCTACTTCTGTACCAATCACATAGAAACTATATTTTTATATTAATAAAAAAATATTACTAATTACCAGTAAAGCTCCTAAATTTCGGCTCTTTTGGTTTGTTTTAACGTATCACATAAGCGTACTTTTATTTTTTCTAACGATAATAATTATTTTATCTAAAATATAGTCTCCATTCTAATGGCCTTGCAAAAAAACTAAAGTAGCGCTTATTAACAATCCATATCGTTAGAATTTCCTGCTGGTTATAAAAAATGCACGAAGTGGGTTCAAATATAATTTTCTGAGTAGACATGAATATAGAAATACCCTCATACATATTTATACGACTATTATGCTTAGCCAGTGAACCTATTTCTAGGACAAAGAAATACGTTCGCTGGTTTCAAGAAGCAATTATATTTTTATGCCGTCTGAAACTGCCAATTGACTTCAAGATTCTTAAACCCAAATTAATCGGTAACAAATACAATGCGTTAAACGTAAACACAAGAAAATTACCAGCCGACACTTAATTTAATAAGGGTGCAGATATCGTATATTAGCGTGCTGTATTTGGCACCTGCATGCACTCGTATCTATATTATCTAAACTTGAGTCAACTGATGACCAAAATTCTGACGTCTACTTTAGACAAGAAATGTGCTGCCAGCATTGCCACTTTTCCTTCCACCTAGGCTTTATATTAGTTTTAGCTATATTAGTTTTTTAGCTTAGTGTATAGGTACTTTTTTTAAAGTGGTTTTAGTTGGTTATTGTCGTATTTAAATTTCTAAACTTGAATGTCTCTGTCTTGCAATGAATAACTTGGATTATATTTTACTATTTATAGCAACATGCTGAGTTGGGGTCGGTTTTTGTGACAATGTACCTGTTTACCTACTTCTATATTAATATTTCTTGTTTTATTGTTTTTTCATTGTCACAAAATAAACTTTTCTGATTTCTATTTTGCAAAAGGATCTGTCTGATGCTATTTTCTATTTCCATCACCCTATTTTCTTGTAGTTACTGTTTTTAGGATGCTGGAATCATTGTTTCCATCCACAAACGGGCTCGTGTTGGTAATAAGAGAGAATTTGTTTGGCCTACCACTTTAAAAGCCATTGGAAAATTCCACTTCTGTCTCGATCATCAGCAATTATGTCCATCAGTATCTTTATTGTAGTTGGTGCGTGGTACCCGATTCTAGATTAGGTCTAGTTTCTTTTTACCTTCTAAAAAAGTACTTACCCGTAAATTACCCAGACTTCTGAGCTGTGTAAAAAACGTATCTCTTGTATAATATAGTCTTTCATCTGTTTTTAAAAACTGCAAGAAAATCCGGCATCTCGAAAGTCATTTTATTTCGAAGTGTTTCCAAACTTTACCTAGATGTTATAAAAAATATACATACAGACGAAAATAGAACCTCCTGCTTTTTGGAAGTCAGTTAAAAAAAATTACGATTGGTGTATTACAATACAATATTTTATTAATAACTCCTAAGTCACAACTCAAACGTAAAAATCCCAAATATTTCCCAAAAAATTACGGTAAGCCCGAGCAGATGGCCCTTGGACTTGTGAACTTGATTTTGTGGACCTGAATTGAGGAAAATGATATTTAAAACAAAACTTTGGTTCTATTTCTTCTGTAATTTAAATTTTTCAATTCTTAATTAAATTGCGATGATGCGGTTTACGATGGAGCACGATTGCCTAGAAGAAACCGATTCACTCGTGATTTGAATACACGCAGATTGTTACTATCTTGGAACACCTGAGATCATCCCATTCAGACAGCACATACCCACTAACCCGGACCCGGGTATGTCCTAAAACTGCGACCAGAACCACCGGAGGATGGGCAGCAGCATCCTAATAGTACACGGTGAACGTACTGCGATCCCCAAGCCGCCTGCCAAGTGTGGGGATTATGGCAACACTCCTCTCTATGAGGGAGGCCTTGTCCAACAGTGGACGTTAATTGGCTGATGATGTGATACCCACTAACCATTTTAGCTTGCACAATAATAGTGGAATCAAAACGCTTCGTAGGTACCTACAGGTTTTCAGAATATCAACCATAAAGCGGTGTCGATTTTTTTTGCCCACTCAGTACAGTAAAAATTACGAATTCCTTAGTTAGATAAATAAACAATGTTGAGCTGGCAAATTAAATGCTTGACCGTGATCAAGGTCTGCAAATCAGTAGGTAACAAATTTTTCAGACAGTTCTCATCAAGGTTGCAGGTATAAGAACTTGGGAAAGAATTAAACCTTACTAGAACACATGCAGTTCATTTTGTCTAGTCTTTCTTTATTTAGTTTCACTATGTAGATAAATAAGTAAGCATAAAACATCTCTCACTAATTAGAAACTAGACACTGAGGGGTATTTAATTATTGCTAAATGACACTTTCTAAATAACAAACGAGTGGGTAGGTGTTTATTACAAGTAAACTTTCCATGACGTTTCCAGTTAACAAGAATTTACTCTGAAGTAATAACCAATGTAGGTCAAATTCTTGCATTATAGTAATTATGGTCTACAGAAAAATCGACCGACTCCTACTACAGTTTCTGCGAAAAATCGTCAAGCTTTATTGATTCAGTTAAATAGGAACTAATAGGTTAGGTTACCTATTAGGTTTTTATGGTTGCATGGCTAGGCGTTTGACCACAGTTCACCTGATGTTAAGTAACGGTGTAGTCAAAGGTGGTAAATACGCCTAGTATGGAATGAGAGCTGGCTCTCAAGTGATGCTGCCGGAACACACCGATGTAATATAGGTATTCTTCGTTCTATTAATCTTCAGATCAAATGCTAAATATTTATTCGTTTTGATAGAGAAATAATTAGATAGGATTGTGCGCGTTGATTCTTTTTGGATCGTTGAAGAATGTGCAGCTGTAGGGATATGTGGAGAATAAATAATATCATTTAAATCTCCCAGGAAATTGATGTTGAAAAAACGTAAGTTATTAAGGTGGTATTAATCCCCTTATTAATTTGTATTTTTTCTCTACTACTGAGAACTGGTGGAGAAAAAGTACAATAAATAGGTAGGTACTAGTCCGCCAGTGGATCCATATCAGCGACGTGAACGAAATTAAGGGATATAATTATTATTTAATAAAATACGACATTATGAAAATAGTCGTTATAATTGCATAATTAAATTCATTTTTTATTTTAATTAATTTATTGCCATAATTGCTTATAATCATCAAATCCATAACACTACTAAGATATTATTAATTTTCTACGACTCTACCCAGTTTCATTAGCTATCAAAGAAATTACTTGTTTAGTAGTTTGTACGATAAATACGAGTTAATAATTTTATCTAGTGGAAAATTTCAAAGCGGCGCGGGCGCGTCGTTCTAGACTATTTTCGACTTCTTGCGTTACCTAACAATATTAAATCTTAGTAGGTCATAGACTCATGGATAACTTTTTCAGAACATTTAAACGAACGTCTAAGCGTTTCACAGCCAAATAATAATAATTTTGGAAGTAATTCGCTATAATACTCGCACCTAGGCAGGTACAATTCCGTTTTCATTATTATTATGCTAAACATGTTTTAAGTATACAGAATAAATGATAGGTAGTAATTTTGAGCCCTTGTAAAATAAGGCGACGAGGTCAATGACGTGGATGATTAGAAAGTGGTTGCCGTTTCTTGCAGTGTAGGTAAGTTAATTATAGTTGGAGGTGTGGCACGGCGCGCGTGGTGCGCGACACGACGTCGCGCAGTGCATGTGTGCGCACACGCAAGCCCCCAACACACTATACAAAGACGCTCGTCAGTTTTAAGGAATGGCCTCGGCGCCCGCCGAGCCCACATTTTCCACTAATTGATGCTGACTGGCTATGTTGGCTATGCTCAGTCACGACGTTGTCCAAATAAAATATATAGACAATACGGGCGACTTTCTTCTATCTATGCATAGACAATGTTTTCTCTATGCTTTATTATTAGAATATCTAATTTACCTGATCTAAAGCTTTATCAGAACTATGTTAGTATCAGACGATGAAATTTTACATGATACTCGTAGATGCTAGATTTAGGTAGAGACTTAATCTAGTTACCTACATACACAAATCTACAAAGTTGCACACACTTACTGTTCCCTAAAGAATTCTATGATTCCACCCTCTAACTTCACACTTTGTGCAAAGGAAGCTTTTTGGTCAAAATTGGACCATTAGGTAACCATCGTGGTCAGATTTTCTCAGAACTTACATTACCTTAACAGCCTTTAACTCCTTGTCATTATATTGAGATTCTATATCGGTGAGTATCTCCGGACGAGCAGACGACCCTGTTATTGCAGCCTTGCGAGGAGCAAGGTAACCAGGCTCACCAATGGCATAAAGTTAAATTACTGTTTGTTTTTCTCTGGCGATTCGTGCCGCGGCAAACAGCCACAATCCCTCTCGGTATTGCATCAGCAGTATTACTTTACAGCTAATTTCAGTTCTTATCGCTAGCATTATGTTTCGATAAAGGCACGTGCGATTGCGTATAAATATTTCCTTTCATTAGTATGTATCCTGAATTGCCTAATTCCCGTTGAAATTCCTCTATAAAATGACTCGGTGTTCCCTTCGAGATACGGTTAACGCGTCAAGAATGTAACGTCTACCTACATGACGAAACAATATTAAAATGCTTGAAATCTAGTCTTAGTATTTTCCAAAAATACCTACAAGGTCGACTGCTATTATTATTGTCCTTGAATGCTAGTTACTTACCTACTTTAGCTAAATTTCATTCTTTTCTGTGAATATCAGACGTGTAACCGCTGGCGGTGTGTGATTGGCTACCACAACCGTGCCTCCAGACCACGTCAGAGAACGATAACAAAACACCGTGTTGTATGGTATTATGTAGTAGGTAGGTATATCAAGCTACCAGAACTCGTGACTTCGGTTTCATAATTACACTGTTTTATTAAAATAGCGAGGCATGACTAAAGCCTACACATTCACGAACTGCCAAGTTCTTTTGTTTTTTTTAATGGCTAAAACTAAATTATTATTGGCTTTTTTTTTTGTGACGAACATGATATGAAATTTTACCTATCTCTGTGCTTTGAGATTTGACCTTGGTTTGTCATTTTCTGGTAGGTAGGTATACTATTTTGATTGCAAAGTTATCTAGTCATCTGTAATAGGAATAGGCAGTTAGGCAGGTACGTGTCTGTTCTATTAATAAATAATGCTAACGTAACGAACTTTTATTCAAAACACATGTTACCTACTCGCCTTATCTCCATGATCGTAATGCGTAACATCCGATCATCCGATCTAAAAAGGTTTTTCATTTTATCACGTTTCATGAAATGAAGCGTACACGGAAGATGATTACGATGAAGAAAGAAGGAACAAAATCAAAACCAATTTAAAGTATGTACGCAAGTATACCCAGAAACTCGTTAAAAGAATATTGGTTAAGTCATTAAGTATGGTTAAGTAACTACCTACTAGTATTTTTTTTATTAATACCTTTTTCCTCGTTTGGCCACCAACTCCCCTGATGGTAAACGACGTTGTGGCTGAGGACGGAGCACTCTATCCATTCTAGAGGCTTGAAGATACCTACACCACTACTCTTTATAGCTCTCAGGAAACAACGTAGCCGGCAGGAAAATCCATTCGTTGGCATTAGCAGTTTTTGGAAATCTAATGGCATGTAGATTATAAACACATTAACATATTCGTAAACACTTTCATGAAGAAGAAAAAAACAACAAGCCATGTCTGATATATCTAAATGTTGTGATAAATGTGCCAGGGCTCACGTGCGCCGCCAGAATAAGGGTCAATTGGATCAAAAAGTTCTTTAAAACATAAATTGACTATCAATTTACATTAGAGTTAGACGCTTGATGTTTTGCGTCAGTTGGCGATGTTGATTCAAGGAACTGTTTTCCTGCGTGGATTCCGATGATCACTTATAAGTAGGTATGACTAGCTCCAGTCACGCAATGGTCGCAAAATTCATCAGGGCGCCTCAAAATAAATAATGGTAGAATACTGCGCCATTAAATTGGACATAAAACTTCCATAAAAGGTAGCGCGGAAATTTTATATACTTAGCACTGGTAGTACCTGAAAATTGCATGAACGCACCGATGAAAATAGACCAGTGACAAATAATGCCAAGAGGTATCAGCTAAAATCTTAGCTAATAAATGTTAAGCAAACTAACATGACTTGTATAGTTGTGATCGAAACTGTAGATAGGTATAAAACAAGGCAGGTACAGACAGACCGATCACTTCATGACCTCCTACCACTACAGGCAACAAAGGCACACACATGCTTACTGAAACAGAGGCGTGTTCGTATACATGCATGAAACTGCACGTATGTACATGAAGGAGCACACTAGGATATTATGCAGGTTTGCGTGCTCAAACAATGCGATTCATTTGAAAAGGCGCCAGTAGAAACGTAAGCCAGTCACCTGACCGTCTCGACCAACAACTCCATGAAAGCGAAACGTCATTACTGAGCGCTGGAGAACACCAAAATGAACCTTAAAGTTGTGAAAGAAGCCTCAAAAGGAAATAGAAAATATTTCGTCTTCGCAAATATATCAAAAACTTGATGCGGAATGAAGATTTTCCAGTCTAAGTTTAAAATGCCGTATCCTGAACCTGGAGATACGATGAAAATATACTTTGAGTTCTTATAAATACACAGATATTGGCAAGCAACGAACGTCCGCAAGTGACAGCGAACAAACAATTTTTTTCAGCAAGAGCCTTGAGAGTTTGGGACGATTCGTGACGTGGTGCCACTCCCAGTAATGTAAATGCAAGGCTAGAATATTTATGGCGTACGTAGGTACGCAAAAACGTTGATATGAAATTATACGCTCGAAAAGATAAGATGATCACATCTTTATAATTCAAAAACTGCGTAGTGTCTGGTGCCTATGCAATTGTAAAAATTATTATGGCGCTAAAATGTAACATCAATAAGCCTGCATGATAACAAAGCGGCACGATGACATGTATTTTTAAGGCACCAAAAGGTTTTTCATGTATGATTGCTAATTGCGACCGCAAACTCGCCTTCCACGAATTCAACCGGCTACAGGCAGAGCGCGTTGCTTGCAATTGGTTGGTATCTTAGTAATTTATCTACTCGATAATTTCAGTTTATTACCGAGTCAGGGCCGCCTTAAGCCGCGCCTAACTTATCGCAACAATGATGCAGAATGCAAACACTGAAAGACGTGTCAAACTGAACACATTGTGAGTTTATTAGGAACCGCCGGAACCGGGTTCATAGTACGATATACTGCCTCGTAATGTGTACTATATACATTAGTACTTACCTACTCTTAGCACTTCCTAGGTACTAAGATTACCTACCTATCAAGGTTGATGGCATTTTAAACACATTTTTTTATTTACTTATTTAGCCTTCGTTTTCTCAATGGCTTCAAATGATAGATAGAAACTCTTTATTGTGTAATGGTACACCAGATATAAAAATTACAAACAGATAGAAATCATTACGAGCTAGTGCCACAAGTGGCGACCTTATCGCTAAAAACAATCTCTTCCAGGCAACCATTGGATGGAAATAATTTATGTAACAGGATCGACGGGGGATGCTAAAACACTTTTCGTGATAGGTACCAGCTGAGTGAGTAGCTGGGTATCATTTAGCAATTACCTGAGTAGACTTGGATTATATTTTAAGCAGTATTTTTTTTTGTCTGCATAGGAAGGTACTTTCTACTTAGAGATCAAGCTATCTAATATAGGTAAATGAGATAGTTTTGTGTGAATTAGGGTTCCTATCCCGGGAACGGGAATTCCCGGCCATTTAGATACACCTTCCGGGAAAAATTCAGAAATTCCCGTGATCCCTACAAAAACAGGAAATTTCGATATACTTATACCAAAGCAAGGAATAGGATGTCTGATCTAACTTTGCATGCAATAGATAATTGGAGGTCGGAAACCTAGTGGAAATCAGTCAGTCAGTCAGTCATCAGTCTTGGAATTCAGTGTGGATGTGTTTATGTTTGTGCCAGAGAGGATATTATAGCCGCTAAAATATATAAAAAATCGGGTGAAACCGCAGGCCACAGCTGGTATATTCTTAGAGCGTTTTAATAATGTAATGCAATTCATGTGGATAAATAAAATTTTGACAATGATTAAAAATACCTACAGTTGCTTGGTTAAAATTTCGATTAACAATTTAGGTACCTTTAAAATTATTATTTTGGTTTAGGTAGGTACCTTTACTACCCAATATGTTTTAACCATTTGTTTTGCTTTGTTCATCAGAATTAATTTGTGGTACCCAAGCTTTTTACCTACCACCAATATGGTACCTACATCATCAGAATGACTTTGTGGTTTGTACCGTCAAGGTAGATATGAATAATAATGATACAGTACACAAGATCAACTTTTTTTTTTTGAAAAACTTATATGCGGGTAGCTTGTAACTTTTTCCTCAATCAACAATAATTATAAATTTTAAAATAAAATGTGCACCAAAAAGCATTGACCCCGACGTGATTTGAACACGCAACCTTCTGATCTGGAGTCAGACGCGCTACCGTTGCGCCACGGAGTCGTTGTTGATGAGAATGAAATACTGGTATTTATCAAAATACCTTCAATGAGATTAACAAAATAATGTTGCGCTCAACGAAGTCTAGTTATCCAACTTCGCTGGTTGCGCTAGCATAACTAGTGTTTCTCTTATAGTATAGCATTTTTGTCCTTTTTAAAATTCATATTTTTTTTACCATTAGGTATTTATTTGACATAAGTACGAAGTATTAATTATAAGCTTGGGGTAGGTATGCTAAACTGAAAGGAGGTCATTGTACTCATCATTATGATCTACTTTTACCATGGGATCGACCCTAAAATCGCGACAAAATATCAACAATTGCATAGACAAATTTCATTCACACTCAAAGAAATGTATGGTGCAGCATTATTTCTTCGACATGTTAGGATCGGCCTTTTAAAAAAAACATATAATACCTTTTTTCGGTTTCGGTTTGGTACACCCCAAGCAACCCTCAATAATTTTATTATTTGCGCAATCTGTATAAATAAAAAGTTCCTACGGGGTAACACTTATAATTATTATTTAGTCTCCTTTTAGTTGAGATATCGTTGATTAGTAATATTATCGTATTTATTTATTATAGCTACTTTCAGTTAGCTACATTCAGATAAGCCGTGAATGCAATCTTTTTTTTATATTTCTCTTGAATCTTGGGCAGACATTGATCAAAAATTTCTATACTTAGAGCTGTGATGATTAATGATGATTTCGTTGAAAAATATAACTTTTGTCTTACCAAAACTAATAAAATAAATAAATATTTGGGACATTTTTGCACAGAATTATAATTTAAGCAAATATATTATGTATATTTTATATTAAAATTATGTCATCATTATTGCTATCACTTACGCCATCTAACGGTAAGCGTACTAACTAGCATGACCCAACCTACGAGACGTGTGAAAATTTCCATGTGTACTTATACTTTTTCTGAAAACATCATTTTTTTTTTACTAGTTTTAACGTCTAATGCATGTTAACATGTCTCAGATACGAATTACAAAATTCAAACAGATTACGCAAGCCCCTGTGGCCTAATGGATAAGGCATCGGCCTCCTAAGCCGGGGATTGTGGGTTCGAGTCCCACCAGGGGTACACATCTTTTTGGACAAATAGTTATCATAATTAGTTTAAAGAAAAACGAAAGTATATTTTTACTCATATTAACAACTAATTTGACATTTGACAGCCCCATTAGCTCAGTTGTTAGTGTACCTGTCTTCTGCGCTTGGAGCGTGTGTTCGATTCCCACCTAGGATAAACATTTGTGTTTGTTCTATGTCTGGGTGTTAATATCTATTTAAGTATGTATTTAAATATATATATATATATATATATATATATATATATATATATATATATATATATATATATATCGTTGTTTATATATATATTAGATATATATATATATATATATATATATGTATGTATATCAGTCTCTGGCAGCCATATTACAAGCCTTGCATAGTTTGGGGTCAGATGACCATGTGTGCAATAATGTCCCTGATATTTAGTATAATTATTTATTTATTATTATAATGCATTAAATATTAACAGCAGACAAACTAGAGACAGTTTTAGAGTATAATAAGTTTTTACAACGATGGCAGAACCTCGCAGCGGCAAGCATCTTAGGCCTGTGTGTCGAAGGTAATACCCGACTTGATGTGGGAACCGGCAGTCATTATCTGAAAAATAATTTAATATTTAAGTATCTTAATTAATGTGTGTGTTGCCAGTGATGAAATTATGGTACTGTGACGTGGTCCTTAACTGCTGGCATCTTGGAGCATCTTGGAAAAACTCAAGAGTTACACAACGGGCTATGGAGAGAGCTATGCTCAGAGTTTCTTTGCGCGATAAAATTTGGAACGTGGATATTCGCGAAAGAACCAGGTCACCGACATATGTTAGCTATTAAAATCTGCAAGTTGAAGTAGCAATGGGCAGGCCACATCACTCGAAGAACTGATAACCGATGGGAAGAAAGGTTCTTGAGTGGAGACCTCCTACTAGATGAACCGACGACGTGAGAGTCGCGGCCATCCAGTGGATGTAGATGGCAAGATGTCGTTCAGTGTGGAGGTTAAAGGGGGAGGCCTATGTTCAACAGTGGACGTCTTCTTGCTGATGATGATGGTGATGATCTTAATTAATTGGGAGGTTGTCACCCATTTGTGCGAACTATAATCAAAATTATTAGTAAGTTATTCCTAGCGTTACGCCTAACTTTAACCGCGGGCTCGAATACGCGCAGTTTGCAAAATCACGCGAACGCGAACCTTAACGCGCTGAGATACGGTTTGGGGTCGCGCAACTTTTCGCAATCACCTAAACTGAATCGTTTATAAACCCCAGATTTTAGGGGTATTACTTGTAGTCAATTATATTTAATGAAATGTATTAATTTATTGTAATTTAATCCTTTTTAGGGTTCCGTACCCAAAGGGTAAAATGGGACCCTATTACTAAGGCTCCGCTGTCCGTCTGTCACCAGGCAGTATTTCATGAACAGTGTTAATAAGACAGTTGAAATTTTCTCTGATGATTTATTTCTGTTGCTGCTATAACAACAAATACAAAAAAACAAAATAAAATAAATATTTAAGGGGGCTCCCATACAACAAACGTGATTTTTTGCTCGATATTGATAACGGCAACAGGTAGACGCTCGAAATATTCACAGAATATTTAGTTATAATATTCACTATAAAAATAAATAATTTTATTAAAATAAAATTAATATTTAAGGGGGAGCTCCCATACAACAAACGTGATTTTTTTGCCGTTTTTATAAATAATGGTACGGAACCCTTCGTGCGCGAGTCCAACTCGCACATGGCCAGTTATTATAAAAAAAAAATTACTAACATACAATTATTATTTTCGGCATGCGCATCAATGGCGCCGTGGCTTAGTTGGTTAAAGCGCCTGTCTAGTAAACAGGAGATCGGGGGTTCGAATCCCCCCGGGGCCTAGCCAATAATCGACTTTGGCATTAATTTTGCACTTTTAGACAAATCGTTTTAATATATGACCACAAACTTTAAAACGTCTTTGGTGATAAGAATGAATTTTAATCCAGGTAGGTAAATTTATTACTTATAATGAAAAGTTTTGTACGGGTCCCACAAAATTTCATAGCATCAAACTACTGAACATTATTACGTTTTTTTGTGACTTATTAAAACCGGCCAAGTGCGAGTCGGACTCGCACACTGAGGGTTCCGTACAAAATATATAAATGTCATACATATACCCAAAAACCATTTCCCTTCAGCAGTCGAGTAAAAGGGTTGAAATATTGAAGGACAAATTTAACTTTGCATTGGATATAATTATCAATATAAAAAACCAACTTCAAACTGGACCAAATTAAAATGGATCCAAACGGGAAGCACCAGCTTTCAAATAAAAAAAGAATCATCAAAATCGGTTCATCCAGTCAAAAGTTCTGAGGTTACAAAAATTAAAATAAAAAAAAAGGTGTAATTGAGAATCTCCTCTTTTTTGGAAGTCGGTTAAAAAGCTATGATGACGATAATGGTGCATGGTATGATGAAGTATGTACTTACGTGCGCATAGATTGGCTGAAGTAACCGCGGTGGCTATAAAGTGCGCGGGCGGGCAGAACTCTGGCGAGGGGCAGGGGGTGGTCAGGTTGAAGGTGTGAACAGCTCGTTCAGCGATGGTCTGGCAGCTGTGGGAGACGTCGGCTCCGCGCCAGAAGCACACCATCAACTGCCCTTGTCCATCGTTACGGAACTAGGAACATACCCAAACCAAAGTAGACAAACTCGCCGTTTCACCTATAATTTTGGTGATTAGCACAACTAATGTATTTGTTACAGTTATATGATTATTTACGGTATATTTACCGTGGTAAGGTTGTAGAAGGAGCTCCCGATATTTCGGCGCAGTTACATGAACCATGTAAATAATCATATAACTGTAGTGAACAACCGTGATAGTTTAAAACAGTGTTTTAATGTATTTATTATTGAATCATAAAAACGTCCAAAAGTAAAAATATCCAATCGTAAAAACGTCCAATAATAAAAATATCCAATAGTAAAAAAAAAAAAAATACCAATAATAAATACGTCCAATAATAAAAATATCTAATAATTTCAAATATAATAAAAAGCTCGATAGTTCAGTCGAAAACATGCATAAACAAACAGAAAACAGAAATAAAACAAAAAGTTGGTTGATCAAATTTTTTTTTACTTACGCGCCATCTCTTGTCTCATAAATTTATAGTAAAAAGCCATGTAGATGGCGCTTTTACCCTATAAATAAATCTAACAAGAGGGCACCACTACTAAAGCTAGACACGGCGAACATAAGCACTTAAGTCAGTTTTTTCTCAAAATGCTAAACACCCAGAGGGCTTTGCTTTTTGCGATATCCGTCGACGGGAATAAGCAACTAAGTCAGAGGGCTTCAATACACGAGGCGACAGTCTTACGCACCATACAACTTATGTCCAACATCGTCCTGTAAACTTTTCAAAATATGTATTTGAATTTTGACTTATGTGCTTATGGGTTTCGGGTCTAGTTAAGATGATCACTATTATGGCGTTTCGTTCGAAATCGAAAACTATGAGGTTTTTTTTAATGTATAATAGACCATACAAGCGACGGATCATCTGATAGTAAGTGATCATCGATTCCTATTGGACAACACCCAAAGCATTGGCGATGTGTTGCCTACTTTTGAAGATATTCACCCTTCGTTTGAAGCAATTGAGGTCAAACTTTGTAGGAAAAACCGAAGCCATACTATACCTATATATCATTATATGGGTATATTTTGGACTATGGTTCTATTATCATGATTTTTCGATAGTTTTGCTGGTGGCAAACTGTACCTGCACTTGTATCAAAGACTGATGCCTCAAATAATATGGATGTATTCTGTATGAAGTCTGGCGATTCGGCAGCACGAAATCTTCGTACTCGGCTTGGTCAAACGTGGAGTCGTTGAAAGGACACTGGGCGCCGAAGATCCCTGTGGGAATGGTGCTCTTGATGAGATACGTGTCAACTGCTTCGATTGCGTCTACCACGGATGTTGATGGTGCCTGCAATAGAGAAAAATCTCACCAAAAACATAAACACCTTGCTGCTCCCTGTAAAAACTTCGCATGTATGTGATGTGACGAAAAAAAAGTTTTTCAAAGCAAACTTAATCCTGACTATAGGCTTACATTACAGACCTTTCACGTGTTTCTTTTAGAATATAGGGAATAAGTACAGTGTAATTCTTATTAAGTACATGCCTGAAACCCATATATGTACTGACATAAAAATTGTTGACAGCAGAAATTAAAAAAAAAACTTTTTGTACTTTATTTACAGCATTCACTATGGAAAAATATAGATTTTGTTTGAAATACTAGCTCTGTGATACAAAGTCATATCCCCGGCTTTTGAAAGTTGATTAAATATCGTCAACTAGCACCATAGACGAGAGACAAGAAACAATTCCAAATAATCCAAGTACTTCTTATTAACGTCCTGAAAGGTAGTCATATCTTGCGCAAGACATTTGAATTATAGGCACCTACATCGAAGTACGCGCTGTACTTACATAGCTAGCGCAAGATGTCATACTTACACTCAAATATACCTCATCATCATTTCAGCGATAGGACATCCACTGCTCGATATAGGCCTCCCCTATCGATTTCCAAAAGGGTCGGTTGGAAGCGGCCTGCATCTAGCGTTTTTCTGCGGTCTCTTTTAGGTCGCCGGTCCATTTAGGTGGATGTCCTACGCTTCGCTTACCGGTCCGTGGTCTCCATTCACGAACGCTTCGACCCCATCGGCCATCTGTTCGGCGTGCTATGGTGCCCTGCCCACTGCCACTTCAACTTGCTAATCCGGTGGGCTATGTCGGCAACTTTCGTTCGTCTACGGATCTCCTCAAATATACCTAGTTCAGTATAATCCAAATACTCTATATTAATGTTCTAAGAATCGGTCATGTCTTGCGCAAGTTATACTAAGTTTATCTACATCGAATTACATAACTAGCGCAAGATGTCTTACTTACACTGAGAAATAATTCCGAATAATCCAAATACTCGTTATTAATGTTCTGAAAGTCAGTCATCTCTTGCGCAAGATAAGCGAAGTATACGTCGAAGTATGTGGTTCGAAGTGAGCTCATCAAATCTCTCACTCGTTCCAGCTCAGTAGCTGAAGGGCGGTCGCTTGGACTGACTATTAACACGACGGTGCTTGCGCCAGCACTCGCCTTTGAGTCGATCTCGGCGAGAGATTTGTTGCGTGAGTGCTGGATTATGGTTGACATTATGTTGGGCAGATTGAGGCGGGTTGGCCCTGAAATTTCAAAATTGAATATGAGATCTTTCTGCCTAGCAAAACTCACATGGGCACGGGAGACGCCCGAAAGGTACGTACAAAATTTATTTCAGACAAACTGTTGCCTGCAACTTTGTAAACGTATCTCATCACTTTCATATAAACCTTTAAGCCCTTTTTGACCTCTTTCGTAAAATTGATAATTTTATCTCAGTGAAAAAATATACCTATCAGAGATTTGCCAAACTGAGCAGCAGTTTGTAGGCGGCAATGGACTCTTACTAGCCAGCAGACCTCTATACCATAAGGAATCCACCTGCCTAATTTCAGCTTCATAGGTCAAGTTGATTTAATGATGAGTCAGTGGTCAGTTAAACATTCAGTGAGCCGAGTTGTATTCGCTATTATATACCTACATAAAGATGCCTACACTGTGAAAGTATAACTATATTTGTTTTCCAAAAAATAAAAACCGACCTTATGGGAAGTAGGTAAAATTAAATAAACAGTATTCATCGCCAAATTTTTGTCACTGTTCCATATATTTTGTGGAGTCAATGGCCGTTTTCTATCGAACAGCTGATTATTTTTCGCGTATTCAGGTTTGGTCCCATAGTAAAAGTTATTCAAATGAAGAGTACATACATACCCTTCAGTATTATTACACCTTTAGTAAACACGTATAACGTTAAAGTTCAATGGACAAGACAAGACGCCATAGCATATGTGATCCCTCACATATGCTATGGCTGAATACAGACGTTGCAGAACTGTGTAAACCATAGACCTTAAAAAAAAATTGCATCTTAAATCTATGGTGTAAACCAACAGCTCCATCCTTAGAGGTGGTATATTTTCTTCAAATTTAAATAGGATCACCCTCAATATATATATCGCCTATTCAATAAAATCAATTCGTAACTAAGTTCTCCAAGAGAGAACCAAAGTTACCGACATTTTGAACTATGGCTGCTAATTATAGCTTTGGATTAGTAAGTGAAGAGGTAGTGGGCCGGCCCCATAGCCCGAGAAACCGTTGACCAATGGGGTAGAAGAGTTCTAAAGTGGAGACCACCTTTAGGCAAACGTAGTGTAGGACACCCTGCGGACAGGTGGAGTGACGACCTGCGTAAAACGGCAGGGAAAAACTGAGAACTGCCGACCGATTTCAGTGACATGAATTAGGCGAGGCCTATATCCTGCAGTAGACAATATAAGGCTGATGATGATGATCTTTTAAAATGTTGAAAATGTGCAAAAGAGATAGCTCTGGCCGGTGAGCGCGCCTTAGTAAACTTACATCCATCTGTGAAATTGCCTAAGTGCGAGAAGGCAGCGGTGAGGTTGTGCGAGGGCGGTACTATCCAGCTTCCCGTATTCCCGTGAAGAAGAGATATCGTGCTGCGCTGCATATTAACTTCTAGGGCGCCGCCTATCCAACTAGAAATAAATGTAAGATAGTAGATGTGTAGGTATGTAAGATAAGCAGCGCCGGCCGTAAGGCCCCTAGATAATAATACAAAGGCGATATATTGTTGTCAGCTGTGTGGGGCTGATGTTTAAAGAGTATTCTATGTGAGTTATTTCATTATATATCATTATTCATATTATAATTGTTGAATAGGTTAGGTTAGGTCCGGTCCAGAAGAAGAGCGAGAACGGTCGCTCTAGGTGCCAGATAGCAAGTGGCGCCAAAATGCCAAAAAGCGGAGAAAAAAAAACGAGCAAATAAAATTAAAGCGTCTCGCGCCTCGTGGAGGGGCGGCGCGGCACACCTGCATTGTTTGTAACCAGCATAAAAAATTTATGTAGAAATAGTTTACATCCTGGATAAGCACATGGACTACTTTTGAAGTGAATACGTCTTTAAATTTGCTTCCATTGTGGGAGGCAATTCAAAAAACTGTCGATAGCAAAATCGGGGGATACAGTTCGATGCTGCAGCTACATATCTATCATCTACATCTAAAATTTAATTACGATTCCCACTCGATAGCTAAAAGATCAAAGAATTCGGTTGAGTGAGACAACTAGCTGATGCCCGCGACTTGGTAAGCGTAGTACACGTAATCACGCAAAACACACGGCCGCGTCCACGACACAGCCACACCTCATTTGTTTTATTCTGAAAAATTACCGGGTCCTGTGCGATAGTTTTCAGAAATGAAACGCGCCGAAAGAAAATCTTGCTCTACCCTGATCAAAGGCTAGGACCGGCGTTGTGTGTATGTTTATGTGTATTTATATTCTTATTTGTATACTTTCTTATTAAATTATAAATAAATGAAAAAAAAAGTAAGGACCACGGAAAATGATGTATTGAAACACAAGATACTCACGCCATGAACTGTGCTACGTCATATCCTTTCCAAGAGCCGTCAGTGGCGACCACCAGATCCATTACAGGCACTTCATGGCTCACTTTACAATCTCTAGTGAGCTGCCTCAGTAAGGATGCTGGAATAGATGAAGATTGCATCAGGGCCCCGATTCTACTAAACCAATTTTTTTTCAATTGTTAATGAATTGCCTCTTTTTTTTTTACTTTTGACACTTTATCTATACCAAAAGTGTCAATCAAGGGTAATTTTTGAGGCAATTCATTATCAATTTAAAAACAATTGGTAAAGTAGAATCAGGGCCAGATCTGCATGATCGTATTCCCTGTAACCCTGTAACCCTGTCCAGGTTTTTACCGACTTCTCAATTTGCTTTTTTATTTTTATGTTAGTTGCCTCAGAACTGCGTCATTAACCAACTTCAAAAAAAGGAGGACGGTTCTATGTTCCACAGTATTTTTTTTTAAATGTATGTTCACCAATTTCTCCATTTTTTTTTTCTATTTTTTTTTTATTTGGTTCCACCGTTACCAACTAAGGATTTGATGATGGGATCCCAGGGAAATCGAAGGCAACCCTCGCATATTATAGGCATTATTACTTTTTTCATATATTTTTGAAGTCGGTTTTTAATGTGACTCACTTTTTTGTAAACCAATTCTTTTTTTCAAAGGTTATACTTACTTTCTGATTGGTTCCAAAAATTCATCATCAATCATCACTTCATCAGTTCCGTTTTAAGCGATTCAGTTCAGGCCATTACTAAAAGTTATGCGAACGCAAACCGAATCTCGCTGCCATTAGGTTCACGTTCGCATAATTTTCCGCACAGTGGGGCTAGTACGAGAACTTGCGAAAAAGTATTCGTTCCGTAAACGATAGCAAATGTATGAAAAATTCAGTTTCCCGATAGAGGCGCTGTTCAATTTTTCATACATTTTGCTATCGTTTACGGAACAAAATAAATACTTTTTAGCAAGTGCTCGTACTAGGGCCACTGCTGTTTCAAGTCCGCGTTAAGAGGTATCCGTAAGGTCTCCGGTGTTTTTAAAAGTAGTAACTCAGAAAACAAACTTACAGACATAGCTCGAAAAGGCATCAACCGCTGCTTTTGTGATCCTCTCCATTTCTTCCACCGGTATGTAAACTGTTATCTGCCTCAATGATAGCACGTGAGAGAATCTAGAAGTTTCCGTGAACAAATCTGTTGTGTTGAACATAGTGGTGAATAGTATCCTTCGATTGCAAGCCTTGATGTCGGGTTCGAATGATACGCCTTCGTGAGAGTAATACATCTCTATTATTTGTGAAAGACGTAATGTTCTTCTTTCTTCAAGCCATTTTGGTACGTAGTTTGAGAGGATAAGACCTGAGAAACGATATATGAATGATGCCACAACATATTTTAATCGTTATATATGAAGACAAGAAAATAAGAAAAGAAAGAATAAATAGTGAGAGAGTTAAGACGCAGCGTAGGTAGGCCTCCCACTAGATGGACCGACGACATTGTGAGAGTCGCGGGCATGCAGTGGATACAGATGGCAGGATGTCGTTCAGTGTGGAGGTTAAAGGGGGAGGCCTATGTTCAGCAGTGGACGTCTTCTGGCTGATGATGAGAGTTTAGAATAAAAATCAAATTTTCGTTAATTAACACTCATAATTTTAACCGACTTCAAAAAAGGAGGAGGTTCTAGGTTCCTCTGTATTTTTTTTCATGTATATTCACAGATTTCTCTGCGAACTGTTGACCGATTTAAAAAAAAAATGTCGGTATGGTGTATTTCCAATGGTCTACAGCTATTACCTATAAGAAGCTATAAGAGCTAAAATACTGTTTGAAATTTGAATTTCCCGCCATACGGAAAAGTTCCACCTATAAGAGATGATGCGGTCTATGATGGATCACGCTTGCGTAGAAGAAACCAATTCACTCTTGACTTGAAGACATAAATTGTAACTCTCGGGGAACACCCATTCAGGCAGCGCATTCCACTGGCTAGCAGTTCGCACAATAAAAGTGAAATCAGAGCGCTTCATACGGGTTTTCCCTTTATCTACCCGTGTAGCCCTATCTCATTTTAGATACGTACCATCAATCCCGGCGAGTATCTCCGCGTCAGTGAAATGCCAGTCAATGACGGAGCTGTTCTGCGGGAAGATGTAGTGAAGCCGCGGGAGTAGCGTGTCGTTCCACCTGTTGTTGGTGCCGAGGGCCAGCTTGTGGGCCACGGAGCCCACTCGAGGACCCTGGTTCACCACCACTTCAGCCAGGTCACCTGGAACATTTTCTCGACAATTTTTGTACTATGTATTTTCGAAATCTTTTACGCAATTAAAAAAATCTTAAAAATTGTTGAATTTTTTATTTGAATCTATTGGCAATGCTCGGGATTCATTACCCTTTTCATAAGACATTTATTTCCTATATTTTACGTCTTGCTCATGATTCATAATAATAATTATAAATAAACAAAGTAACTTTCATACTTCCTAAAAATGTTTATTACATCTAAACTCTCACATTGACATAATGACATATGCGTGGGTGGGTGGGTGAATTGGGGTCTCCTGTAACTGCCCACCTAACTGTATATTAAATAAATAAATATTAAAAGGTGACTAGGTGACATGTCTTTAATTATATCCTTGCTATGAATCAATGAGTAATATAACTAGGAAAGGAATATGGCTAAGAATTTATGATTTTAACCTTATTATGGATATATGGATATTATGGATAAAATCATAAATTTTAATCTCAAATTTATATATTTTAACCGGTTTTTATTTTACCGGCTAAAATCGGTTTTCTTAATTACTAAACAAATTTTAAT
Organism: Agriopis leucophaearia; assembly: GCA_949125355.1. Taxonomy (NCBI): domain Eukaryota; kingdom Metazoa; phylum Arthropoda; class Insecta; order Lepidoptera; family Geometridae; genus Agriopis; species Agriopis leucophaearia. The sequence continues at coordinate 9,574,116 of OX421262.1, forward strand.
ATATATGTGCCTTACCAGCTAGCGTCGCCACCCATACATTCCCAATACCCGCTGCCTCTTCCTGCCTCTGGCTGGTCTCCAACGTCTCAATATCCTCATACCACTCCTGCTTCGCCGAGGTCATCAGCGGTTCAGCCACGTCTTCATTGAAGATATTCGCGTTAAGTATGTCCGTGACGGCTACGCGCTGAGCTTCAACTGACGCAGCTATGGCAGCCATGAGTGTGCCGGGAGACACCGTGCCCCATTCTGTTTGCACTACCCCTTCTTCTATTGGACATCTGCTGTGGATTCTGTAACCGGGCATTTTTAATTTTATTTGTTTTTTTACAAAAAAAATATCTTACATACGTTTTTAAGATATTTCATTTGTGAACGAAATAGAACCGCCATCTTAGTTTCTCTTCTCGCTGTCTGTTCGCCTCTTTGATAAGAACTATTAGTCGCATTATTTCCAAATATCAATTTAAAAATAATAATATACATGCAAGTTAATTACTTCGATCCTTAATTATGTGTATTATTATGCCCATAAATACCTCAAATAATCTATAGACATAATAATTATGAAGTAAACCTACTCAATACAATTTTTTATTGGTACTACAAAAAAAATTGCAGGCTATACCCGATACTTGCAGGGTTTGCTAGTTCTTCTACCGCCATCTTCGAAAAACTATACATAAAAGTATAGAAGTAAATTATAGAAAATTATACTCAATAAACGTCCGCAGTTTCATATATAAACATAGCTGTATACAATTTGTATCGAAACAAAAGTATTTTACCAACACCAACCGTATTTTTATACATTTATGCTGTTCGATTTGCAAAACATCTTCAAAACTCGTGAATCGCCGTTGAGCAAGCGACGCGGCGATTATGTCTGAATCACAAGTGGGAACTTCTCTCCCGAGAGAAAGAGACAATTTTCTCTTACTCTCCCGTTGGTCAGACAGTGGTTCGTCAGCCAAGTTGACGTGTGTTACGGCTTGTGCAACTATCGCTTGACTGTGGATTCATTCTGGCTACATATTGAGTCCAGACAGATTGAGTTTTGCCGCGATGAGCGCGTCATTGTGTCATCTTTGTATTTTTTGATCGAAGACCGCCATGCAAGAGAGTAAATTGGTGGTCCGATCCCTTCAAAATTCAGTGCTGACTGTAAGCATAGCGCTTATCATCAAGCGGGTGATTTAATCGTCTCGTCGCACTAAATTTTATAAAAAAAAAAATCGCCGGTTAAAAAGAAACAACTATAATAAAGACATATTTTCCAGATAATCTGAGATTTTAATTACATCTCACGCAAATTATTTTCATATTGTAGCTATCTTGGACATTTTTTACAGTTTTTTTTACATTATTTCGATTCAAGACATTGTTTGGTAACCGCTCTTTCGCGGTCTCAATCGAAATGCAATAAATTTGATTCTTTATGTTAACGACTTTCTTACGCAATAAAAAGCGGAAATTGCACGATGAAGTTCACAAAGATCATGTTCTTAAATATTTACATATAACGGTTTCTAGTGATTGACATCATTAGAAGGAAAGTCATTGATTTACAAAAATATGGATGTTGGCTCTAGTACGTGCACGAAAAAATTGGCCTGAGTTTACTTATACTGGGTTACGCAGAAAGACACGAAAAGCTTGTTTCGAAAAATGTTTTTTTGCTATTAATTAATTTTGAGTAAAAATATTTATCTTACCTACTGTTGCTCGTTGTGGCCATATTCTGAGACTGCTCCGCCGACAGCGGGCAAACGTTACTCTCATCCCCCCTCTCCCACTGCCGGACCCCGGAGCTTATCATCTTATGGAGCAGACACTTCTCCTCCACTGTCAGAACTTCGTCCACGTCTATAAGGTCCTGGCTCGGCAGAAACAGGTCCATCAGGAGTTTGTATCTGTGGAACTGGAAGGCAGACGCTCGGTACGGCAGAACTATTTCGGTTTCCACGGCGTTGGCAGATGACTGCTCGATGCCGTCGAGGCGCAGACTGAAACATGATGAACTAGGCTTTAGTATTGGGAATTGGATAGCCATAGTTATATCCCCTACACAAGGGGGAGCGGTGAAATAACTTATCCCTACAACCTACAAGTATGGACTTGTGAATCATACTTCATACTAAATGCAATAGCAAACTATAAAAAAAAAACTGATTGAGACCGCGAAAAAGCTGTTATCAAACAAGGTCTTGAACCGAAATAATGTAAAAAAAATATTAAGAAATTTCCAAGTACTGTCTACATTAAGAAAATAATAATATGCGCAAGATGTAATTTAATCTCAGATGATCTTGAAATGTGTCTTTATTAAAAGTTGTTTCTTTTAAAAATTGGAGATACGATACAACTATTTTTTTATAAAATTTACACTTTCTACTTTCATCATCATCAACCAGAAGCATCAACGTGGGGATCCACGTGGATGATACCGCGGACGCAGTTAGTCTACAATATAATAACGAAACTAAGTATCATAGAAAAAAAAACACCGAAAAATATTTGCGATATAATATCATACTATTTGTGCATATTCGAATGTGTTAAAGTTACTTAGAGACTTAGACAAATGGACACAAATTACACTTACATTGTAAATGTGTAAGTGTTAATGTTTTTCCACACTCAACTCCGTGACAGCTAAACGGATTTTAATGTAATTAAGAACGGAGGTACCATATACCTTGGATTATCACACAGGCGATTTTTAATCTCGGTAAAATGAATGGTTCTTATGAGATAACGGATGCTGCTAGCTTTTTATTTATAGGCTTGCGTTTTACCGCGAGCTGTCCTGATGTTAAGCGATGCTGCCGTCTACGATAGAGCTTGCCTAGAAAAACCCGATTCACTCGGGATTTGAAGACACCTAGATTATAACTATCGGGGAACATCCGTTATTACGGTAGCGCATACGACAGACTAGCAGTTCTCACAAAAAAAGTATAATCAAAGCGCTTCGTACGGGTTTTAGTATCTTATAAGGATTGGTTGCTCTGTAGACGTCAACTCACCTCCGAAGCAGTGCAGTGGTCAGCATCCTGAGGTCAAGCTGCGAGTGTGCCTCCACTTTCTTCAGCAGCGAAAGGAACACGTCTAGCCGGCGCGGCGCTTGCAGGTCTGGCGCTCCCGTGCGGTAGCACGCCAGGAGATTCGAGGGTATACTGGGTAGGACCACGCATTCTGTAACTTTAGGCCAAATCATATTTACTCCACAGGCAATTCGGGTACAGGTGAGACAAACTTATCAGTAGATTTGAGGAGAGCTACTATCGCATTCCCAGAACTAAACTCACAGTTACCAGAAAAAAAATATCTAGTAGGTACATTGATTTGACCACCTATACCTACAGTTGGTGGCACTTACATATGAAAATACATCACAGAAAATAACGCCGAGTACAGTATGGTAACTATAATAATTAATATGTGTAGCTGGTATAGAATTTGTCTAATTATAATGATATAATATTCAGTGGGTCCTTCCCCCCTTAAGGACCTATATTTTTTTTAGGACAAAAATTATTCTACCTTAGTTATCTACTCTCCAACCTTCAACTATCTTTATGCAAAAAATAACGTCGATCCGATGGCCTGTTGATGCTTGAAAGAGGAACAAACAAACACATTTTCGCACTTATAATAATTTAGGATCATCTAACTCACACACAGCTATATAGCTAAATAAATATAAACACTGTAATTACTTACGTGTGAGTAAACCTATCAGCACACCACAAAACACAAGTCTTGTCATGGTTGACTTGACTCCACTCGCTGATAAACTTAATTTTATTTATTCATTTTTGTAAAAAAAAAAACACAACACAATGCGTGGTGACCGCGTTAAGGAGTGTTACAATATAGATCACTGTGCAATGATAAGATAAGATAATGATTCATTGTTAGTTCGCGGCGACATACTACCGAGAGATTATGCTATGAAAAACGATATCTGATTATTTAATTAAATACCAACCTAAAAATAAGGTAAAGTAATTTAAGACGCTCTTTTCCGACTTTTAGCAATTATGGTCATTCTAGATTAAGTGTGCATACCTCCATGGTTAGCTTAAAATTATAAAAATGGTGTCACAGAAAAATTGAATGTTTTATCTAGGAAACCCATGAGACCCAAACACGATTAAGCACATTTCGCTCGATAGAATTTTTTTGCGCTTTTATCTCTGTTTTTTTTGGATTCATTCAATTACCTGTTTATTAAATTATGTCTGCGATATCTTGATATATAGATTTCATAATTATTAAGGAAACCGGTGAGGTACATTTTACATTACAGCTATACTTTTCGAAAAATATGAGAAAAACCCCAAAAATAGAAGTAGCGAAACGCACGACTTTGTGTAAGAGCCATGATTTTGATCCGCTAAATGCGACTTTAATACAATAAACCAAGGATTATGGTCATTTACAGTAATAAGCGTTGCTTAAAGGTGGGAATACCTCGCCATAAAGATAATTTAATTTAAATAATGAGCATTCTGGGAACTTTCCCTCCACTAAGGGTCTTTTACTTTAAGTTTTTATATACTTGTTTTAGTTTTTAGATAGTATTTTAAGTTTTCTTTAATTTTCTGTTTTTTAAGTTGTGCATAATTAATTACTTTATACAAAGCCGAATAATGGGGATTCAATTTAAAAAAAATACTGACTTAACGGGTAGTCCAATAAAGTAAATAAGTTCATTCCCTCTCAAGGTAAGGAGAAATGTTTTATAGGGACAAGTTGAAAAAGTGTTCAGCTGTAAAGCCGGGTCCGCTGCGGCAAGTTTTCATGTTAGTTTTGTAACACACTAACATGTTACTGACACGAAAAGTGGGTGTGACTTTGGTGTTAGCTAACACGAAAACATGCCGCAGCGGACCCTTAACATATAAATAACAGTTTAAAATCCCTCCAGAATGACGTTAGCGTAGATAAAGGGTATGATAATAACTAATATCTTGTTATGAAATATTTAGAATAGTTTCTTTTTCTTGAAGCGGGTGTATTTCTTTCCTTCTTTATTTCTCTATCCTACTCTAATAACTTTTGACACATTCTTTAAAATTTACCCGCTTGCTATTGTAGCGCCACCCTAATTTAACGCATTTTGACATACACTTTTTCATACATAGAGACGGTTCTCCTTACCTCACCCTCTTTACTCTCGAGATATAACATAATTAATTAACAAAAAAAAAAAAAAAAGGTTTACAATCTGCGAAGACATCGCGTACATCCACATGAGAAAAATAATAGAATCGACGACCTCTTTATTCAAAGACGGTTGAGAAGTCGTTACCCACTATTTTAAAAAAAAGTAGTCAATTGATAAGAATGTTTTAAAAATAAATTACTTTATTGACTGACAACCAGATAGTTCTAGCATAAAATTATAAATATAGAAACCGACAATAGAGGAAGATGCGACATTTGGTTCTGAAAGAGAACTGGAATCTTAGAGTTAGTTAACTCTCGTCATCATCATCATTTCAGTTTATCATGTTCCCAATGCTGAGATACAGGTCTTCTCTCAGATAGAGAGGATGTGCCGTAATCTACCATGCTGGCCCAGTGCATGTTGGTGCGTGTCATGTCTTTGAAATTTTGAGGTTCTTGGACACACCGGTTTCCTCGCGATGTTTTCCTTCGCAGTTTTTGAGCGATGACATCGAAACTGCACATATTTAAGATATACGGGATTCATTCCCCAATACCTAGATCTAGGACATCTAATTATGTTATGATGCATAAAAGATTATTCAATAAATTATCAACATGCACTGGGCCAGCATTGTGGATACCACCACAGAAAAGTTTTTTTTTTAATTTAGAACGATTGTCAAGGAATTTTTGTGAGAAATTTGTTGTAGTTGTAGCCATTTGCAACCATATAAACCCACTGAAGTGAGAATTTTTGTATAAACCCATAGCAACTGTGACGCGGAGTTCGACGCGTTGACATAAATACTATGAACATTCTTATTTATGTCACAATACCTAGCGACAGATTTTCCTTCTCATTTCCGTTCTATTTACTTCTCTTTTCTGTGGATCCCAATTCTCACTTTCTGAGAGAAGGCTTGTGTCCCAGCAGTGGGTTCATGAAATGCAGATAATGATAATAAAAAAAAACAATTTAATGATTTCGTACGATTGTGAATAAGACATGTAAGAGGTAGGTGTATAGTGTGCTGCACCTTATCCCCATTAATAAACATACTGCATCCAACCTCTATTGTCGATAACTTTTTGGCATTTGGCATTTATGTAATGTATGCTAATTATATAGGTAATTAAAAATAGAAATACTATTAAAATTGAATCTCAATGTCACATTACCCTGTTAATTCATTAAAAAAAGGTGAGAAATGCACGTAAATTTTATAAACTTCCAATGCCTTGTACTAGCCTGGGGAACAGTAAGAATACGCTGCATCTCTTTCATTTCAATTGAAACTAAATGAGACAGCACATTTGTCTAACAAACGCTCGCGTCTTTTGTACACGACATAAGCGTACAAGCTATTTTGTACAAGAATTAGTTGATTTTATAACAGTACAATAATGAACAAAACTTTTTCAAGTCTATTGTACAGGAAAAAATCATGTAGTATGATAATGTTGTAACTACTGAGGTATAGCATTAACAGGGTTACACAAAACGGTGATACTAAGCCAAAAAGTGGTCATTAAACTTACAAATATATGTAAACAACTTTTACTATGAGACCAACCCTGACATCGTCTACAAAATATCAGCTAATCCTTAAAAAAAAACTCACTAAACGAAACGTACAAAAAGCTGTTTTTTTTTCGCGATACGAGTAATACTTGTCATGACCTCCTTTCGGCTTAGTTCTACCTTTCCATGTAGCCCTGTATAACCGGTTCATTTACAGCAGTTGAAATTTCTAAACAGTTTAAATAGTTATATGATTATTTACGGAATATTTACCGTGGTGAACATGGTGCATGTAACTGCGCCGAAAAATCGGGAGCTCAATTCACAACCTTACCACGGTAAACATCCCGTATAATGATATAACTGTAGTGGACAACCGTGATAGTTAAAACAGAGTTTTAATAGCTATTTACACAACTTCTATTACTAAATTAATTTACATAATCTTTGTTCTCATTCAATCACATATCGTACTGATCATATGGGTTTTTATTCAATGCATTAATTCCAACGCATGACTTGTGATGACAATATCCAAATGCATGATTATTATGCTTTACTTGGTCATCGACAAAAGATAGACTTGGTAGAAGTTCACCGAAATATAGCTATTCAACATTCTACCGAGCAATATCCGGTGGGATATTGTGTTATTATTATACAAACATACTACAAACATAATTATAAAACATTCGCTCGATTTTGATAACATTTGGTAATATTTATAATTAAATTAGCAATACGTAAAGTATTACTTTAAAACATTTTTTTTCTTCTGAATTTTGTTTTAAAAAGTTAAATCATTACAAGCATTCACATAGCCAATTCAAATATACAACCAACTATGTTAAAATACAGACAATTGTCCTAAAATTTTAACTAGTATGTACATATGAAATGAAACAATTCCCGGGCCCTCTTAACCATCTGTTTTTGTCAATTCTTTCATTAAGAAAAGACAGTTAAATAAAAATTACTTTGTTGAATTTCAGAGTGTAGTTTGTGACCTAGTTTACATTCTGATTTGCCTTGGTGGGTGAACCTCATGCTAATTAAATGCAATTTATACAAAAACTTCAGTAAAAGTTAATTATCACACTCCCAAAAAAATGACTTGTTCATTTAAACAAGGTCAACTGAATATCCATGCAATATCATATTCAGATATTCCCTCGAACAGCTTTAAGCATATTACTCGTATATGGTTGTTATAGACCAGCCATAGAACTCATGTTTTGGGGAGTGGACGGCGAGCCAATCCCCCACGCTCCTCTTAGTCGTTTTGCCAGAACCCGTGTTGCAGGCGAATTCTGAGTTATCTAGGCATCCAGCCTTTAGGTTCTTTTGTCGACCAGTCTTTTTAATGGCTTCCCAGAGCTCGGTAACTTTCATAATTTTTTGGCCATCTACGAAACTGGCCTTGCATAACCGATTTCAATTTTTCTTTTTACCATTGCCACTCGAAAAAGAGCATTTGATTCATCGATGACAGTGAATAAAACTCTCTTTTGAGTCACTAAACTGTTTGAAATTGGATCAATCACGAATTATGTACAAAAAAAACTTGCTGATTGACTGGCAGAATGGAACTATCCAATTAAAAATGATAAAAAAAAGGCAATTCTAGTCAGTAAATTTTATAAAATTATTGTGTAGCAAACAAATATGCGTGTTCTGTGGTTTCTTTTCTGTTTTCATGGTTGTTTTTTATAATTGGACATATAAATACCATAAGTCTACAACTATTTGTTTTCTCGCAGTCAATGGTAAAAAGTAGAGTACATAACTTGTGAAAAAAAAACCACCTCGGTCCTTGTCTCAGGCTTCTCCTATAGAATCCTTCGCTGCTCTCGGGATACAACTTAATCCCTCAAATTAAATTCCCTTTTTTCACTTGTATTATATACTATTACTTGTATGTATCAATGAAGTAATAAACATACTAGTAGTACTTATGTTTAATCAGAAACAACTAATCTGATTTTGTTGAAAAATGGTATGCAACATTATTTATTTACAAAATGATAGCTTGTAACGGATTACATTAAAAAAACATGTTTTGAAACTGTGTCGTCACAAGCATGAATATTGTTAACATAAATATCAAGTTTCATCAATATGGGACTAGGAGCTTCTAAAAAAAATTATAAGTACATTTGTATCAAAATAACCAAGCTCTGGGTCACCTTATGCCACCCTGTTCAAATCCCTCTTAGCAATATTATCGTAATACTAATTTAGCAGGCTTGTCTTTAATTTTTCTTGTGGACCCGTGTTTGAGAGTGAACTCTCTCTTTATATATGCAAACAGCACGTCAGTGATGAGAAATATTTGCGCCGTAGCGAAGGACAATGTCACTCCGAAGAAAAAGTTGGCATTAGCCGAGCCTGAATAGATCCACAGATGCCAAACTGTTGGGCCCAGCGCTGATGTGATTATAAAGGCGCATCCAACAATGAACTTTTGCTGCATAACTGAAATACAAAATAAATTATTTTTAACTACATAGATTTACAATCGCGTAATTAATTTTGGGTCTGCACTCAAAAAATTTGGAATTGAGGGTAAACTAAACCATAGTAACTATGAAATAATTTGTGAACGTACACAAAAAGTTGTTACCTTTATTTTGACAACATAGGATTTAATTTAGTATTGTAAATTTCTATTCAATACAGTAAAGTTTATACCGGGTGTATATCTAGACGGAGGTTATATTCAAGGATGTCATTGTATTCATTATAAATAACTTTTACATTGGGACCAACCCTGACATTGTGAAAAAAATTTGTACCATAAAAACAGTTGTACCATAGAAAAATGACATTTACACTCGTAGTGCATGGAACAACTGTTTTTTTTTTCGAGATATCAGGGTTTGTCCCATAATAAAAGGTGTTTATAATATTTATAGTTTATTAATATTTCCAAGCCTTACATGCCACAATGCCATCTCGGCTCTCCAGCTTTGCCTAAGTCAATTACATTTCTTGGCACCAATGCAAAGTCATGTTATAAATGTCTATCGGGACTAATGACGCATTCTTTTACTCAGTACCTTATGCTCGGCATTTCGACATGTTATAATGGCCGTGGTCACAAGCTGACTGAACACAGGTGGGTCCAGCGAGAACAGTGTATGTTGTGTTCATCTACCCCCACTTGATCTTGAAAAATCATAGGGTTGTCACTACGACACACAACACTGACTGTATCAGTAGATGACGTGACCACAGCCTTTGTAAAATGGTCCAAACATTGAACATTAGGTACTTATTTTACGTAAATAAAATAATGCGAGATAAGTAGCCATTTAAAACATGTGTTTTACACAAGTTTTAATGCAATGTCAGTTGATACTCACAAGTAAACAAATGCTTCCACATCGGCAAAAGGGCCAGGTAAAATCCAACATCACCCACACATGGATATGATCTAAATATTGTTGAGAGAGCAATCAAAACCGTAGCAAGTAGCACTGGCTCCTTCTTGAACCTCAGTGTGAGCGGCACTATGTAGAGGGCTAATGCATTGATTTGGAATGCACAGACAAACAGCAGACGGAAGTGTTCAAACATCTCCGTGAAGAAGTACCAGAACAGGCCAATGTTGGGTTTCAAGTCGGGCACAGTCAATCTGAAACACAAAATTGTTATTTAACATGTATAAATTTAGGATTATTCTGGTTTGTCCCCCTGATGCGGAATGGTGCAGATGATTTCTATCCAAACACTCGATCAGCAGCTGCTTTCATCAGGTGCGGGGCGAGCGGCGACTTGACGTCCAAAGTGTGATGGAGCAGTGTACACACTTACCTTGAAAACGACCTCCGAATGTGGTTGAAATAATAGTCGTAATAACCGGCTTAATCTTAAGCGAATAGTTCTCATATAATAAAATCAAAATGTATAAAGATTTTAAAAACACGTCTATTCGGAAAACAGCTCATAACCTTTAAACTGCTAGACAGATTTTGATCAAACTTAGAGAATGAGTCATATCACACATCTTCTAGTGTCCCTTATCCCACTGCACGCCTAGCATGTGCCGGTGACAAATTGCCTTTCCACCATTAAAATGTCTTTCACTGACTACACCCTTCACCCGTTAGATGTTAGGCCCTGTAATTTTATTTTCATTACATTGTATTTATTTACATTTACATTAAACATATTGTTTAAAAAAAACATAACTTACTGGCTTGAATAATCTTATTAGATCTAAGAAGTCAAAGTTCTTGATTAGTTATACTTACATAAACCCATATGTGTTGTAGACATAGCTGTAAGAACCATCCATGATATATGCTGAAATATATATCAAGAAACCCCAGCTGAGTACAAACGCCAAAAGAGTCTTGATGTAGGAGCATTTCATGCAGCCTTGGTTTACATCTGCTAGTAATATTGCAATAGGCACAATGAGCAGCACTGGGTATAGTGCCTGGTGAGTTGCCAATGCAATAAATATACATGCAATCACTCTATGGCCACTCATTGCTCCCCACAATGCTGTAGCAACCAATAAATTCTGGATCACAGTTGTTGTCATCCCAACACAATTCAAAACCGAATAAGGATTGAAAAGATAAACAGACAAGACATAATCTGCCGACTCTTTCAATTGTTTATCATTTAAAATTATATCCTTTGACTCCTCGGATATTTCGTTGATCTGTTTCTCTTGAGAATTCTTCAAAATTCGTATGAAAACTTTGGATGTTTTGTACAGCAGATGTGCCGTCAACAGGTCTAGTAAGGTAAAGAGCAGGGGCAGTATGTATGGCACTTTTTTCATAAGGAAGTGGAAGAATACCAGCATTATCGGGGATTCATGGAACGAGTCGCCTTCGTACGGATTTATGTTGTGGTCGTAAAGGTAAACTCCTTCGATTAACCTCTTCCACGAGTTCAGAGGCGTCGCTATCTCCACCCGGTTAGATATTGTTTGCCAATAGTCTATGTGAATCAGCCAATACCTAACCAAGCCAGCAACTAGATACTTTAATATTGCACCCATTTTTCGTTCTGTATGCTTCCTTTTATCAAAATTAAGCAATTTATTATACTACTTTTAGTCTTTTACACAAATAAATTCTCATTTTGTGTTTTTGAATTTATGGACGACATGACACTGACAACCAACTCACAACTTACTTTGATTATTTGACGCAATGGCGTTGACAAATAATTCAATTTGACATTTTTTTATTATTTTTTTCCAATATTTATTTATGGTGTTGCACGATTTGTATATTTAGCTCGGTCCTAAGACAAGTATTTTGATGACCTACAACCAAATCTTTTGGATTTTTCTGAGATAGGACCAGACTACTATTATATATTACTGACCTGCAAGACGTTGTCCTGCTCAAATTTCAACAAATTTGCCTGAGTTATGTTAAAAATGATCCATACAAAAACCAATGTTCGCATAATTATAAACATTAAAATAAAAATTTGGAAATTGATCCAGCCCTTCTCAAGTGCGCTTAGCAACTTAACAACAGCACTTTATTTTTATTAATTAGTTAGAAGATAGATATACGAAAAATGAAAGACGTTCAGCAGTAAAGTAACATCGTTTTAAGTTAAAGGTTCGTTACAGAGCAAAGGACTATTAACTTGTTTCAACTGAAAATATGACTGGGTGTGTGTTTGAAAGAAACAATAAAAAAAAAAAATAGGTTCCCCGTTTTATTCCAAACCTAATTTAAAATACTAATTTGTATCTAAGCTACTTTTACCTTAGAAGTTTATCACAGAAAACCGGTAAATTTATAATTAATTAATATATAAAAAAGCGATCTTACGAGCTAATAGGAAACACATTAATATACGGTATTTTCTTAAATATTTTGTTTGCGATGCGGGTTCCGGATTTATTCCAGTTGGCTTGAGCGTATGGGAGCAGTTCACGGTACAAAACTCTCCAGTTTTCGTTCATGAACCGAGTTCCCAAATCGGCTGTAACAAGCAATACAAAAATTAATTACAGAGTATTAGATAGGTACACAAGGATGCAACTTATTTAAAGAGGAGGACTTATTTACAGCACTGCAATCGCACATTTTGAGTGTATATGAACAATTGATGTGACACCAATGAATAAAATTATAATAGTGATTTTGATTTGATTTTGATAGCAAGCGACTGAACGACAAAGGATGGAATATGTCACTGAAGTGAGAATTTTTTCGTTTAGATATTTACCCTTCTCTTTTCTGTGGAATATGTCGATCAAGAAACAATCTATTGATGGTGGATTGTAATTCTCCGTGTAAAGGAGAATAGCAAGTTTGTTTTTGTTCCTAAACATTACGACTTTTCTTGACCAATAATGACACCACGGTAGTTGCACGGTCATTATATGAATACCTACCTTGAATTCGATGTTCATTTCCAGTAATCTTCTATCCATGGATTATATACTTACGACCTTACTTAGAAACTCCCTTTTTGTGGTTTCACAACTGCACATGTTTGTGCTGTGGCTAGTTTAAAGAACATTTACTAAGTTACAGTTATAGGTATGATTATTTACGGGATATTTACCGTGGTTGTGGAAGGAACAATGGATATGGAAAGGATGGATAGGAACTGTAGTGAACAACCGTGATAGTTTCAAACGATGACTTACTAAGTTCTCTACTGTCCAGGTTATTGTTCGAAAGCTTGGAGACCATGTTTCCGACATCCGGCCTCATGTAGAAGGATTTGATTCTCATGTAGGTCTCATCGCCAACCTTCTCAGGAACACCGTCTAACTTCCACGTCCAAACAAGGTCCGCTGCAAAAACAATTATATGATAAGCTTGTGTTTGTTCTTTATTCGGTGCAGTCCTGGATTTGTCAATAGGCCATAAAGGCCGCGGCCTAGGGACGGCAGCGTCATAGGGGCGGCAGATTTTAGAGGAAGCTCAAAATTATGTTATTGTAAATATTAGAAAGGGCGGCGGAAAGTGGCCTACACTCGTAAAAAATATAAATCCGTCACTGATTCGGTGATGCTTAAAGAAGTTGTAATTTAGTGTTGAATAACGTTACTAGAATAGGCATGTGTCCTACTGTTTCATTTATTACAAATATCATTTGAATAGATTACAATTTAAATTGGCTGATAAATTTCTGATTGTGTTAATTTAATGATATTAAATGAGGTGACATGTTTTATTCACGTTGGCGCCAAAGCCTCTTTTTATGCGATAAAAGTTATGTCTGGGTCTTTAACAATACCCTAGTATAAGGGTATTTTAGAGGCCTAAACAAACTTCCTACATGTAATAGATTACATACTGAACCTCTTTGAACAATTAAAAAAAGGTTTAGTTTACTTTTATGCACTAGTGCAAAAAAATATTTTTTTGCACTAGTGCATAATACTAACACAACTTTATTAAGACCATCATAGGAAAAGTGAAAAATGTAGTAATTTTAAAATTTAAGATTATTATTTTATATAAACTCTAACAGTCATATTAAACGACAACTGCGATACAAATTTGAGTTTTATTTTATTTATTTTTTACTAATGTTACTGGGTGACGAGACGAGCGAAGTCGCTCGCCTGATAGCTCTTCACGCTTGCCCATAACAGCACAACGCCACTCAGAATTTTGGACCCAAAAAGATTCCCATTTTGAAGATTCAGTACTTATGAAAGCAAAACTTACACATAATGGTACTAAATGATCCGTTGGCGTTGAGTTGAAGCGCATTGTACTGGCCCTCCCCCTGGTATTCACCCCTCACGGATATCTTCGGAGCTGTCAGGTCTATCTCGATGTGAAGATGGTCTTCATCGGCTCGGACTCTATATGAAGTAGATATAGTTATAGCACATGATGGTAAAAAAGTATTGTTTTGCATAACAAAGTTGATCTATACCCATGGGTAGATAGGTAATGGTCGATTTTATTTCAATATTCCGTAACATGGTTTTAATGTGTTCATAATTTTAACAAACCTCTTCTGCGATAATTATTGGAAAGGCCTCGTAATTGTAAGTAATCGGTGGAGAATTTGAGTCTCTTCTTTACCTACCTTGTAGGCTATAAAATCTTTGCTTGTAGGTAGGTAGGTATATGCATACAATATTTCATGCAAAGAGGATTAATTACGCTTTTCCACTAAAAAGGGCATACCGTCACCTGTTTTAAGCGATTCAATATAGGTGGCTGCGAACCGAAAATTTGCGAAGATCGCAAACTGTAACGTTTGCGTGATTTTCCACATTCACCAAATCGGAACGTTATGTAAGCATTTACAACGGAATAATTTAGATTTCCACACGGTGTCTTGTGTTTTGGCTTATAGTACAAACATAGCCACCTGAAAATGTTTTTTTAAATCCAAATTTGGTTGCTAGGCAATGCTTAAATGAAATGTGAATGTATGGCGACAACTGACCAATTTATGGACCCACGTATGCTGGCCTCGGCTACGCCTCCGCCCTCACTTTCACGTTCATCTAGGAATGATTATATTGCCGACCACTGCAGTAATGTACTAAAATATTACAGTTGATATCGCGCTGCGCTATTGAATTTCTTGCTTTTCCTACAGTAGAGAAAATAAGAATGCTATAAGAGGTTTTGATGGACCACCTGCGCTGGTCGTAGGTACTTTCACTTTTTGCTGCCCTCAGACTGTTGTGTTTCGTAATTTTTATGAAAGGTTGCACGACGACACTGAGATTACTCGAATACAATTTTTCTGCGTACTGACTGCAAACTTTACTAACCTTGCATCGTGAACGGTAGCACCCTTCACTCCCTCCACATAAATATCCTTCAAGTGCATTTTTGCGTAGATCTGTAAACAAATTTAGAAATCATAATTGGTAAATCTTTTTAGTATATTCAAGGATATAATTAATACGATAAATTCAAAATTACTCGAACCGTACGTGGATCAATTTAAAACATGACCATTCGCAAAAAGCCGACCATACTACTGCTATCGTATTAGCAGTAGGTACCTAGGTATGATTTATCAAATGCGTGACTGTGGGTTATGGCTTGTATTACCATCTATAAATAGGCACTGCATTTTGTTGTCCTTTTTCGCGCGTCGATATTGAACCTATAGTTTTAAATACCTTTGGTATTGTTACGTAATAATTAAACGGAACGTTTATTTTGTAGCTGGTATAAAGTAAATACTTAGCTACTAAAAAGAGCACACAAAAAACTTGACATTTCCCGCATTATTACGTACTAAAGATGTTTTTTTTCTGTTCAGCTATCATTAAATCTTTTAGAACTTGTATGTTAACTTTTAAAATTGTTAAGTGCTTAGATACCTACATCATTAACTTGTTTCATGTTTGGACTGACAAAAAGCCTTCACAAAAAAGCCTACCAAATTATAGTAGAACTAGGAATAGAATTAACACATTATTATAACGCAAAAAATAACGCGAAGAGCACCATTTGATTCAATAGAAAATTAACAAAAAATACTTTACAAAATAGCCTTGCAAAATAATAATTAATTTTTCGAAAGGAAAAAAACTATACGTGTCTACATATTAAACCAAAAAGTAGTAAAAGACAATAAAACTGAGATTGAAAGTCCTCATCTTAACTTTAGCTCAAGGGAACCACAAACCAAAACGTCATCTTGTGTACTTATATATTTTTGTTGTCGTACAATGTTAATCTGATGTAAATGTCCAATCGGTTTTAAACACTCACTCAGTGATTTTTTTATCTTCAAAAATGTTCAAAACGTACGAAAGAGCACTGTGGCTGGTGAACGCAGCCTTAAGATGCAACGTAAAACCAGTAAAGTTAGTTTAAAAGTTACCTGCACTTAGTAATCGAGGCAAACAAGCGTAAACACAAAGCTTCAAGTTTTATGAGATTTTTGAAATACTTAAAGTTTTTGTGTTTTTTTTTTATGATACTGAGTGACGAGACGAGCGAAGTCGCTCGCCTGATGGCACTTCACGCTTGCCCATAACAGCTTAACGCCACTCAGAATATTGAACTTCAACAGTTCAAAACCCTGGATGGCAATGCACTGCGCTCGTCACCTCGAGATATAAGATGTCAAATCTCTGTGTGCCCTGTAATTTCGCTGGAAACATTGCCCTTCAATCCGGAACACAGTAGTGTTTGCACATTACTGCTTGGCGGTTGAATAACTGGCAAAGGTGTGGTACTTCCTCAGGCGGACCCCTGCAAAAGAGTCCTACCACTACGTGTCCTTTCATAATATTGTTTCGGACGTGACTGCAAAAATACACAGGGTCAGAATTCGTCATGCGTTCGCCGGCGTGTGCTGCCCATACTAAAGAATGAACTTTGAAATTATTAATTTAATTGTAGTTACTAGGAAGTAGAGAGTATTATCTGTGTCGAATAAATGGGTTTTCTACTCATGTTTGTGAAAATAATTATGTACGTTTTACAGCTAGATCCAGCAGTGGAATAAAGAAATATGTGGATGATTATGATATGGACAGCCCCGTTAGCTTAGTTGGTAGTGAACCTGCCTTCTGCGCTTGGGGGCGTGGGTTCAATTCTAGAGCAAACATTTTGTGTGATGAATTTTTGTGTTTGTTCTATGTCTGGGTATTAATATCTATTTAAGTATGTATAAAAAAAAACGTATGTATATTATATCAGTCTCTGGCAGCCAGCTTTGCTTAGTTTGGGGTCAGATGATCATGTGTGCAATAATGTCTCAGATATTTATTTAAGTACCCTTTTATGGTTCTTTGTATATAGCACTAGGTTCGTTCTGTCCGTCCGTCATAATTCTTTAGAACCTTCTAACTGGTATAAACATGAAACTTTACACAATTACAGTTTTGGTGTAAAACTCAATTTCAAAAGAATTAAATAAATAATTAAAAGGTGGCTCTGGTACGTATGGAATGGGGACGGAAATGTTTCGCCCCTCGTATGTGGTATCGTTAAATAGTTCTTTTAAAATGCAGGTAAGGTTTCAAACAAATCATGTTTTATCAAGTGTATCCTTTGCGAAATATCGCCAATATGGCAAAAAGTTGCTCTCCTGCATTACTAAACTATTAGATTAGGCATAGAAAGTTATAACTTACCATGATCATCATGGTATATATATTAAAAACCTTTCTTCAAAATTATTTCACACATTTTGTGGTTACATCTTTTATGATTTTAATGATAAAACTGTAAAAAAATCAAGACTTTATAGCACAAAAATCATTAAGGTTTTCGTAATATTTGTCGTATGATCTTAACAAAAAAAAATCGCTTTGGCAATACCATAAAAAAGTATATTTAGGCAAGAATTAGGTTATGTCGGGATGAGACATCTCTGAAATTTGGCTAAGTTCACCGAGCTTCGTTCGTTTCAATTTTCCTATAACAGCTATTTTCTGAATTATGAATGTGACCACAATTATATGAATAATATTGCTTTGGCTACGGAATCCTACCATTATCGTGACTAGGCACGCTCGTGACCCCAGTTTTTATCAAAAACACTAGGATACTTTGTAAGCTTACCTATGGCATTCAAGATAGTTCGCAATTGATGGTTGTCATTATAACAACCTGTACTGACGCACTTGACACTTCCATTCTAAGGTGATCTAATAAGGTGTAAGGTGATACTTGCATATTTACTGCATTTTATATTACATTTGCATGATTACCTCAGATCAGACCAAATATGAGAAAGATATGCCTTACTATAATAAATTTTTCGTTTAGTCTCCATTTTTCACGCTTTTTTCTCTCTAAATCACCACTTTAACTTAAACAAAAAAAACACCAAAATAGCCTCACGTAATTAATGGGCGCATCCTAAGCTAAAAACAACAATTAAAACATAAAAACAGTCTGGGTACCTGGTTATTCTTATACTCGAGTTTTAGCTCCTTTTGCAGATAAGGGTCTATAGAAGGCACTCCCAAATCTGGGATCCCGTCTACCAGAGTGATGAGGCCCTTCTGCACGGCTTCCACCATGCAGTCATTCACGTCTACAGAGTTTCTGTCGCATACTTTCAGGTATTTGCCTAAAAGAATATTTATTAACACATGAGTTAAAAAAAAATAAGTGGCACATATATGGTATTGAGAGTATTGGTCCTTAACTGTTGGCCTTTTGGATAAACTCACGAGTCACACAACGGACAATGGAGAGAGCTCGGTATGCTCGGAGTTTCTTTGCGCGATAAAATTCGGAACGTAGATATTCGCCAAAGAAACAGAGTCACCAAACCGGAAGACGCAGCGTAGGTAGGCTTCCCACTAGATGGACCGACGACATTGTGAGAATCGCGGGCATCTAGTGGATGCAGATGGCAGGATGTCGTTCAGTGTGGAGGTTAAAGGGGGAGGCCTATGTTCAGCAGAGGACGTCTTCTGGATGATGATGATGAAGTGGCAAATAAATGACGGGCCACCTGATGGTATGTGGTCACCGCCACCTATAAACATGTATGTATGTTCCCTGTGGACTCCGAAACGGCTGCACAGATTTTAATGAAATCAGGCAATCTTCAGATTATCCCAGCGAGTGATCCTAAGAAGTTTGGTAGCGATCGGATTAACATAATTTTTTATTTAGTGTTTTTATATTTTCGCTTCAAAAAACAAAAACAAGAATGGAAGTGTACATATAACATTAACATAATTATTACGTCAAAGAATAAAATATGTAGATGAATAATTAGGTATAAAGCGTGTGATACCGCGTGGTGCATCTAGTATTTTATATCAGTATACGAGTATAACGTTACTAGCTGTACCCGCGACTTCGTCAGCGATTTCTTCAGAAAAAATAGCCTATAGATGTCCGTCCTCATGATACTCGTACATACTACTCTACTCTCTCTTTTTTATCGTCCTTGGTTAGCTGTAAGTTTTCCTAAAATTGCAAAATAAATAGTATTACCTCGCAAAATTTTATCGAGATCAGTTAAGCCGTTTAGCCGTGATTATGTAGCAAACAGATAGACGGACAGAGTTACTTTCGCATTTATAATATTAGTGTGGATTATTTAAATATATTTAAATAATAACGTTATATACTGATGTTAAGAATTTCCCCTTCTTTCCGCCTTTTTCTAATGTGACTTTTTGCTGTTGGCCTTGCGGCCTCTACAGCTTGACCGGACTAGTTGGTGAACGCAGAGGGCGTTGGGCCAACATGATTTAGATTTTTGGGCGACAAGCGCAAGGGCACTGTCGCCGGGAGTGGGGATCAGACTTGCCCTGGCACCCCAGAAGGGGTGTGCCTTGGGGCCCTAGTAGGTTGTTAAACTGAATGATTATTTGGAGATAATCTAACCGATCTTCTGACAGATCCTGGGGGTCTTCGATCCCGCCGGCGGGATCGTGGTGTGTGTGTGCCTTTGGTACCGGCGCCTATAACAAAAACTGAAAATTTCCTGTTGCCAGGAGCAGTCGATTCGGGGCCCATCGGCCTTCTTTCCGTACAACAGAGCAGCCTATATATACCTACACCCCGCCGGCGTTGTCTTCCCTTCAGATTCAGACCCACAAGCCTAAAGGCCTTCAAGGCCACAAGCCAAGGCAAGGAAAACGAAAATTATACCATTATATCACACAGTAAAGGTCTTTTTTCTTGATAGAAGAAGAATAAGAATAGTCAGATTATCTACCGGAATTAGGAAACGTGTATTTTATAAGAATGTAAAGTAGATAAGACAGTAATTAAATATCCATTAATTTTATTGTCTCTAAAACGATTCTACATGCTGTCTACAATCTCTATATTTCTTCTATTTAAACATACCTAACCTACTCAGTTTCATCATAGAACAACATCATTCCCGCCGTGCGTACAAAATAAGCAAATGTTGAAACGTTGAAAATTGCTTTCCGCCGACCGCAAGACACCTTTCTATTAAAGTTAAGTGATGTGAAAAGTACATATTTCGTACGTAGTACCTAGCTCAATTAACTATCAAATTAAAGAGATGTGTACCAAAACCTATACGTAAATTATTTTTGTTATAATAATTATCAATGTAAAAAACCGACTTCATTAAAATGTCAACTGGACCAAATTAAAATGGGCCCACACGGGAAGCACCAGCTTTCAAATAAAAAAAGAATCATCAAAATCGGTTCACCCAGACGAAAGTTTTGAGGTAACTAACAAAAAAAACTGTCGAATTGATAACCTCCTCCTCTTTGGAAGTCGGTTAAAAATTACAATATATTTTTTGTGTTAATTAGTTTAAAGCTTATCATTAAAGTCACTTACTTAAATCAATAGCACCATTGCATGCAACAAACAGAGCGGCCAAGTACACAGTACACATTAGACGAAACATGATGGATGGATATAAATAAAGAAACAAAACTTGGTGATTTCGGTAAACACGACTAGTGCGAGCTAGCTGGCGGCATCGTTTGTCGCCTTACAAGCTCCACTGTTTTACTTGAGCTCTGATTGCATAAAACACAGCCCAATGTCACGTACTGGTTCTTTGAATACATAATATTCGACCATAATCATAAAATTTTATAATATCAAAGCCGTTAACAAAGGTGTGATCTTAGGCATTTAGAAGGAACCGAATGTTTCCATGCTATATAATATTACTGTTCATGTAAAGTTCATGTTTTAGAAGAGGTACGAGCTTCGCTACAATAGTAGTATTCTGATACGATTTTTGTTAGTAACTTTTTCTGATTCCTGTGTTCCTATCTTCATATTCTACGTAGGTCGAATATTTTAGAACCTTTTTCTTTTTTCTCGTATAGGTATTAGAGCACCTTATTATATGCTTTACAACTAAAAACAGCAGGAAAACCTTACTAACCCAAATTTATCACGTTAGTCACATGGAGAAGGACCTTCACCATAACATTGAGTTGAGCCTAGTTAATTTATTCTATTACTATGCTAATGTCTTCAGATCAGATAAACACGCGAGATATGATAAGGTAGCGTTGCGGCTGTGAACGCATCAGGCATTAATCAGGCTTGATGCCTTTTAGTCGAACTCACCTTGCGTATACGACCTTGGCTTGCTGCCCTTTTTAACAGACTTCAAAAAAGGAGGTTCTATGTTCCACTGCATTTTTTTTAAATGTACGTATCATCATCTTCTATTGTATTCTCTTTGGTACGTATGTTCACCGATGTCTCCGTCAAGTGACCGATAAAAAAAAATCCGTAGGGTATACTTCCAATGTGGTCCCATTGTCACAAGTCAGGAAAGATCTGATGATGGGATCCCAAAGAAATCGAGGGCAACCCTCAAATTTTTGATATATTTTGTGATCCACTTGTTGTTGCATGTGAATAATAATATGTAACATAGACTAGTTCATTGGTGTCTCATAAAAAAATGTGTGCATGAAATATGAGCGATTGTGCCTAACTTACTTACAGTTTTTCGGTACCTATAGTAAAAAAAGTGGGTGAAACACAGATACATTTGAACAAGAACGATAATAAAAAAATTACTCGGAGATTTGATATACATGTGTCGATGCTTTATCATGTTATATGTACCAATGTTATAATAAATAGCCATCATTTATGTATAACTGTTCTAAAATAGGCAGACACACCTTGTTAGCCTTCGAGGGCACTGTGAGATAGCCATCATTGTATACGGTTAATGGTAACAGATTATCTCATTATTCAAGTTATATAAGTTACATGTTTGCCTTGCCATTCAGTTGAAGAAAAAACCTGACTCATGAGATCTAATCATCTCTTTGTAACGCTGTATCAAACCACAAAGGTGCGCCCTACTCTTTCAGCCGCTCAGCATGCGCAGAGACATTGGGTACCTACCTACTTTTTGTGACTTTTATCGCATTTACAACGGGCAATGTTCTGAAGAACTTTTCGATCTGATGCCAGCATCGCGGTTTTATTATCCCACCAGCCGCCATCGCCTGAAAGTTCATCCACATATCATAGATCGGTGAAAATCACACTGTGCGTTTTACGCGTTCCTTTTTGCTTCACACCTGCATTTGTGAAATGAGCTGCGGCATTTCCGACTAGCAATAATATGGGATTCTTCAAAAGGGCTGTTAATAGAGTCTTTAAGGGTCGGCAATGTATCTGAGATGGCCCTGGTGTTGCAAGCATCCATATATAGGCGACAGTGATTGCTTACCATCAGGCAGCCCTTTAGCTTGTTTGCCAACTATGGCATAAAAAAAAGTTTATTACGAGTTTGCAACGTTCTGTTAGTGAGCTCACTCCCACATCTTGCTAAGCAGGAAATCGCACACCGTCCGATTTTTCCACTCTTTTCTTCCGCGGAGCTGCAAGGTGTGGAATGTCATTCCCCCAAAGGTCTTCCCGCTGAGCTTTAACTTGAAGTGTTTCAAAAAGGGATGTCTACAACTACCTGTCCGCTGGCAAAGCATCTTCAACACCGTTAATGTTGCAGGTGTCTATAGGCGGCGGTTTCAGCTTATACCAGCAGGCGGGCAGCATGCATGTTTACCGATTGCAAAATGGTTTGACCGATTCGAATTAGTTTTTTTCTTTTTTTTGAAGGCAGGTTTCAACCCGGTGTAAGTAGGATAGGCTAAGGGGAGGTTTTTCCGTGATACAGGTTAAGTTGTGATTTTTAAACGTTTGTAACTTATTTGTCTGTGTCCAAAAAAACGCGTATACTAACATCTCGCGTTGCACTTAAGAGTGAGCACTTAAGAGTGAGCGAGATGGTAGTATGAATCTCAATTATAAGTATAGCGTATGCAGCAAACTTCACGTCGAACTTTAAAATAAACAACTTATCCTGTATCACGGAATAACCTCCCCTTACACTACATCTTACTACAAGACTAAAATTTCCACGAATTTTCTCAACTAAAATTCATTTCACCCTGCTTGTTTTATTATGCTTACGTACAGAAACCTGTTTTGTGGCACGATTAAATAATTCCGCGTTTGAACTAGGTACCTACCCGAATATTTTATAAAGTCTAGCTTTTTTGTACCTAACAATAAATGGCGTCTAGTCACGTTTCCTGCAACAAGTTTTGATATTTTATATAACTTAACTAGGTATCATCATCATCATTTCAGCCATAGGACGTCCACTGCTGGACATAGGCCTCCGCCATCGATTTCCAAAAGGGCCGGTTGGAAGCGGCCTGCATCCAGCGTTTAACTAAATATAATAGTAATAAATTTAGCGTGGTCGGGAGGTCAATAGGTAACCGGACTGGGGCCGTAGGGCTATCTGTATTAAGCGACTCTGTTTAGGTGATTGAGAAAAATTGCGACCGCAAATCATATCTCGGCGCGTTAAGGTTCACGTTTGCGTGATTTTTGCCATCGAGATACAAGATTTTTCGCACTGCGCTGTTAGCTTCGATCAAAAAAATACAAAGATAACACAATGACGCGCTAATCGCGGCAATACTCAATTTGGCTGGACACAATACGCAGCCAGATTGGATCCACAGTCACGCGATAGTTGCCAAGCCGTAACACACCGTAAGAGCGGTAACAGACACGTCAACTTGGCTGACGAACCACCGTCTGACCAGCGGGAGAGAAAATTGTATCTTTCTCTCGGGAGAGAAGTTCCCACTTGCGATTCAGACATAATCGCCATCTCACTTGCTCAACGACGGTTCACGAGTTTTGACGATGTTGTGCAAATCGAACAGACATTAGAGAACTGAGCCGTAATTGTATAAATATGGTTGTAAATATATAAGTATGGTTTTGGTAAAATAGTTTTGTATCGATATAAATTGTATACAGCTATGTTTATATATGAAACTGCGGACGTTTATTGACTATAATTTTCTACGCGTTGTGACTTCTATGTATAATTTTTCGAAGGCTGTTAGCCGTAAGTCCCCTGATTATTTTTTATTGTCTTGTAAAAAATTGAGCATACTCGTAAATAGAGCCGACAGATTTTTATTGCACAACTGATCATTCTAGTAGAAGACATATTATAGATAGATAGATTTTTTTTCGTACTTTATTACTATTTTATTCGTTGTTTATGCAAACGAGTAAATGGCTCAGCTAATGGTAAACACCACGCTTGCCTATAAAAATAAGCATGATGAAAAACAAAGCATCACTGCAGTTATGATTTTAATTATAAAATAGGTACGTATGTCAGAAAAAATCCTAAAAACTGTAAAAGTATTTATTTTTTGCATAATGTATATTTTGATAATTTAAATATGAAATTGAGCTATACGCCATGATAAGTAAAATGATAATCAGAGACAATGACGTCACAATTATGAAAACAAGGTTGCAGAATGTTCAGATGATCGTGACGTCATAAGCAGACGCTATTGCCTGCGTGTGTTTTTGGCGCAAATTCAATACTAATCAAAGTATAATTTTTTGCTATTAATCATACATTTTCTGGTGGTTTTTTATGGTGGTGGTTACAAGTGTTTTTGTGGAAATAGTAGATGCGTAAATACATCGTAGAACAGTTTTTGAAAATTAGCCATTATGGCTATTGCATCCAGAATTTTGTACTTGATCCTTTTAGTGTAGTGTCTGGAACTAAGTATAACATAAAAATTTGCATTTTTTGCGAATCTAGATAATTACCCCTCACATTTGGCACATTTTTTTTTAAGAATTAACGTTATCCTAAACGAAAATAGGACTTGTATACATTTTCAAATGCCGCGCCAGCATAAACAATCGAAACAAAAATAACAGTGCCTTGCAAAATATTCGTAGCAATTATACATAAAACGCCCCAACACTTTGTTATAATCTTATTGAAAGGTGGCCGAAATAATGCAGTAGAATAATTATCAATATAAAAAACAGCCTTCATAAAAATGACAGAACTGGACCAAATAGGACCACACAGGTAGCACCAGCTTTTAAATAAAAAAATAATCATTAAAATCGGTTCACCCAGTCGCAAGTTCTGAGGTAACAAACATTTAAAAAACAATCGAATTGAGAACCCGCTCATTTTTGGAAGTCGGTGTAATAATATAATACTAGCGGACCTGCAGACGTCCTGCCCGACCGGGTCCAATTGTGTTTCCAAACTAACCAGGAACCCATTGCACAAACAAAATTTCATCCAAATCGGTCCAGCCACACACACACACACGTAGAACTGTAGAAGAGTTATATAAAAAGAAGATTACAGTCTACTGATGATAAATGTGCTTCGGTCATTTCGCGAAGTTAATAT
The DNA here is from genome assembly GCA_949125355.1 of Agriopis leucophaearia. Lineage (NCBI taxonomy): Eukaryota > Metazoa > Arthropoda > Insecta > Lepidoptera > Geometridae > Agriopis > Agriopis leucophaearia. The sequence continues at coordinate 9,599,971 of OX421262.1, forward strand.
TTCATAATATTTAGAACAATTTTTTGTTTTAATATATTTTTATTATGAGCACAAAAATGGGATTAACAGTTTTTCACATTTATTCTGGTCATTAGTCACTCGTATGCTATTGCAAACGAGTGACACAACTGCCCTCAGATCACACAAACTAGAGAGATATGCCATATAACAATTATCGTTCGTGTTCAAAACATTTTTTGCACAATACCGCTAAACGCGCCCAACTCAGACTGTAAGGACGGCACTTTTACTCGCTTTTAGGGTTCCGTACCCAAAGGGTAAAACGAAACCCTATTACTAAGACTCCGCTGTCCGTCTGTCTGTCTGTCTGTCTGTCTGTCTGTCTGTCCGTCTGTCAGGCTGTATCTCATGAACCGTGATAGTGAGACAGTTGAAATTTTCACAGATGATGTATTTCTGTTGCCGCTATATAGAAATAGCAATTACTAAAAAACAGAATAAAATAATTATTTAAGGGGGCTCCCATACAACAAACGTGATTTTGCTCGATATTGATAACGGCAACAGGTAGACGCTTGAAATATTCACAGAATATTTAGTTATAAGTATATTCACTTTAAAAATAAATAATTAAATTAGAATAAAACAAATATTTAAGGGCTCCCATACAAAAGACATGTTTTTTTTTGCCGTTTTTATATTATAGATAATTGTACGGAACCCTTCGTGCGTATTCACACCTACTAAGAAACTTGCAGCGACACCAATTACTTACTAATAGTCCAAGCGCAAACAAAAAAAGGTGACAAGGTCGTCTGCAGGGCGAGTTCGACTAAAGGCATTAAGGCTGATTTTGGCCAGATGCGTTCGTACCCGCCACGCCACCATACCATATCTCCCTGTTTGTATGCTCTGAGGCAATACCTAACCTTTTTTCAGCACTTGTATGCCCAATAAATGACTGTTTTGTTTATTTTACAAAGTTATATATATGTGCAAATGTTTGTGTGTATCATCATTATCAGCCAGAAGACGTCTACTGCTGAACATAGGCCTCCCCCTTTAACCTCCACACTGAACAACATCCTGCCATCTGCATCCACTGGATGCCCGCGAGTCTCACAATGTCGTCGGTCCATCTAGTGGGAGGCCTACCTACGCTGCGTCTTCCGGTTAGTGGTCTCCACTCAAGAACGTTTCTTCCCCATCGGTCATCAGTTCTTTGAGCGATGTGTTGTGTGTATAAATGTAAACAAATACATAGTTCCCACTCAACTCACGCATTGTTATAAAGGTAACATATACCCACAATATTAACACATAGACATAGATTCCATACAAGAAATGAAAATGCTGAAAAACCAAGTACCACCAGCTTGGAGCTTGGAATCCATTGGGAACGAGTCAAAAAGCTCATCAGCAATGAATCCCTAGTTTTCAACAACGCAAGCAAAGTTGCTAATCTATAGGTTTTTATCGGATACATTTCTAAGAGTGTGCTTCGGATCTGCATTATCTAATTACTCCTGCCCATTTTTCTATCGGATGGCCACGGGGCGGGTAAAAAAAGGTAACACCGTTTAATGGTTGATATTCTGATAATTATTAATACAAAAAACCGACTTCATAAAAATGTTAGAGCTGGACCAAATTGAAATTGGACCACACGGGAAGAACCAGCTGTCAAATAAAAAAAGAATCATCAAAATCGATTCACCCAGACGAAAGTTCTGAGGTAACAAACATTAAAAATAACAGTCGAATTGTGAACCACCTCCTTTTTGGCAGTCGGTTAAAAAACTATACGATTAGCTTTAATTCTACTTTTATTGTGCTAACCACTAGACTGTGGAATAATATCCTACCAGAATGGATGTTTCCTGATGGACACAATCTAGGTGTCTGCAAGTCGCAAGTGAGTCGATTTCTTATAGGCAAGCATGTTTTACAAAGAACCAGACTCTTCGACATAGCTATTAAAATTTGCAAGTTGAAGTGGCAATAGGCAGGCCACATCGTTCGAAGAACCGATAACCGATGGGGAAGAAAGGTTCTTGAGTGGAGACCACGAACCGGAAGACGCAGAGCAGGTAGGCCTCCCACTAGATGGACCGACGACATCGTGGGAGTCGCGGGCATCCAGTGGATGCAGATGGCAGGTTGTTGTTCAGTGTGGAGGTTAAAGTGGGAGGCCTATGTTCAGCAGTGGACGTCATATGGCTGATGATTATGATGATGAAGCATCTTCTATCGTACACCGCAACATCGCCTAACACCAAGCGAGATATATGACGGTCAAAAGGAAGCCTATAATAATTCAATAAAAAAAATTGTACAACAGTTCATGCAGAAGAGCAGGTAAAGTCGCGACGCGCCGCAAGTAGTGAACAACATAACTTGATTGTAGGTAAGTAGGTATGCCTATCGTCAAGACAATGAAAATATAGGTCTGTCAAATCGAAAGCCTCTCTCAAGACCCCTACTAACATAGTTGCGAGTAATTGTCAATCATTTGTAATTTATTAATAGTTAACGGTCCTCGCTTACGGTACATAATTTTTAAAACATTATTCCAAGTCCAAACCAAATCTACTTATCTCTACAAAGTAGAGACAAATATTAATTTTTCACTACACCTACAAAAAAAAAATGATTATTTTGATTAAGATTCCTTGCTTTGCGTAATTGAGTAAAGCTGTTCAATGCATATTATTTGCACTATATAAAAAAAAAAAAAAACATAAAAACAACATGTTGATCAATTATGTTTAATTTTCATTACTCCTAAATTCATAAATGGACTAGATATTAGAGGCAACCCGGGACGGTTTCACACATATTCATAATGATTTTATAAGTTACTAGTCGACCGTCCCGGCTTCGCACGGGCGGGTGTAAGCTCGGCCTTCGGCGTCGCTACAAAATATAATATAGCCTATGTCACCCGGGGATAGTGTAGCTTCCCAACAGTGAAATAATTTTTCAAATCGGTTCAGTAGTTACGGAGCCTATTCGATGCAAACAAACAAACAAATATTTCCTCTTTATAATATTAGTATAGAAAACAGCAAGAAAATATGTTAGTAAGACTACAAATGATACTAGAAACGACTAAGTAATAAGAAGAGTTCTAGTTCTAATATATAAAAAACTAGCCGTCCGCCCCGGCTTCGCACGAGTGTAAGCTCGGCCTTCGGCCTCGCTACAAAATATAATATAGCCTATGTCACCCGGGGATAGTGTAGCTTCCCAACAGTGAAAGAATTTTTCAAATCGGTTCAGTAGTTTCGGAGCCTATTCATTACAAACATACAAAAATAGGTACAAATCTTTCCTCTTTATAATATTAGTGTAGATTAAACGGACGTGTTATTTTTTTTTTTTCAAAAAACATCACAAAAAGCTAACAAAATAAATTAATGATCAAGAGAGACTGATGAGAGAGTATCAGCAATTAAACATGTTTAGCCAAATTTAGACCAAACAGATAAATCAACTAAGATTCTATAATTAATCTTCAACTATGAATAATAAACATAGATAAATACGATTCTAACGAAGAAATATTATGCACGGTCCAATTGCTCATAATTTACAGTTATCACGGGACTATCATAAAATTCATTGCCAATGTTCATCAAACGTCAAAACTAATTATCAATTTATCAGCTAACATCATAGTTGTAGGTCAAGGACAAAACTTTTGGACTTGCTTTACAAAAGTTCGACATTCACACATATCACGGGTAGGCTTAGCAAGGGGGGCCTATAACTATAAGGTACCCGAAGCGACGATGTGCTGTTAGATGATAAATGTTGCTGCTGAATTCTTAAAAATAAATAAATGAACGAACCTATCATTGTTTGTTTGATTAATTTAGTAATAGGCTTGCGTTTGACCGCCAACTCAACTGATGTTAAGCGATGGTGCGGTCTACGATGGAGCATGCTTGCGTAGAAGTAACCGATCCACTCGTGATTTGAAGACACCCAGATTGTAACTATCAGAAAACATCCATTCAGGCAGCGCATTCCACAGACTAGTAGTTCGCACAATAAAAGTGGAATCAAAGCGATTTGTACGGGTTTTAGGAATATCAACCATAAAGCTGTGTCGATTTTTCATGCCCTCGATATTTTCAAGATGAATAATATAAATAAACCAGCCTATTTATATTATTCATCTTGAAAATATTTGTCTTTCACTTTGAACTGCAGTAGGTAACTATTACTATATTAAACTACGAGAACATAATTATTTGTACCAATTAAATCCGTAACTGAAATAACAGTAAACGAACCACAAGCAGGTCCTTTCTGGGGCTCGACTTTTGTATCGCTCGTATGATATCTCGCACGAAAATATAATGCGATACTTGACTCTCTCTAAAGATAAAATAAACCGCTACTAAACCTAAATCCGCTGAACCCACCGTGGTAATTTTACACAAGACCAGTTCAACAGGTCCTGGGCACTCCTGGGTACCCAATGATTGCATGCCATAAACCCTTTCAAAAGATGCAACTACTTTGAATATTTACTGCATAAATGTTCATGCTCGATACTCTGAAATGTATCGGACATATAGGGCCTTTTTTGCGATCATAAAATGAAATTAAGAAATATATCTACTGATGAGAATCAGAGGTTGCTTGTAAGGGATATCTTATTTGCTAGTAATATTGTATAGGTGCTATTAGATGAAAGCAACGATAGAGACAAAGCTAGAAACGCTGTATGTTTAGTAGCATGTCTGTTGAATAAACTTGCTCTTTAAAAAAACCTTCAGTTTTAGATGTACGATAATTGACAACCCATTGATTTTTGGCAAAAAAAAATCATCTTTCCTTCCTTGTATCCTGTAAAGATTTTTTGCAGACAGTCCTCAGCTTTGCCGTTTTGCTTTGTTTATGTGCTCAGGCTTTAAAATTGATTTTGAGGTTCAGCAGCCTGGCATTAAAACGTTCCGTAAATTTCCGCGGTTCGATTACATTCATTACACGTATTTCTTCTCTATGTGCCTTTTACCTTTGATTATGAGTAATCATGACCTGTTCCCGTTAAGAGGCACATATTTGGTCAAACAATAAAACATTGTATTGACATCGTACCTACCTATAGATAGACCTACATATCGTGTGTGCGTACAGTACTCCTTTAATTTTGCGGTCCCAACAAGATAGGGATCGACGACATTGACATAACGGTATCACGGCGACAACTTAGCAAGATTAATATTGCTTCTTTACTAATCTTCCAGCTCATGTTCAAGCTGAGATGGCTCTTGTTAATTCGTTCTGAAATTGTGGTCTAGTTTTTATTCTAATCTGATATGCAGATCTACTCACTATAAATTTCTACTTAACACTTAATTCATGGATGTCGCAGAAGTTGATGATAGTTTTAGAACAGGCAAAAATGTAAATTTATTTCAACATTTCTTGGTCATGTAACAACAACAAGACAAGAAAAAGTATTAAAAAAAATATAATAAGAAAAAAAAAGTCCGATTAAAAAATAACTAAAAAAAGTCCGATAAAAAAAAAACATTAAAAATTATTCGTTAAATATGACTCCGTGCCGCAAATCGGTAAAAAAAGTTGGGAGATGCAAGACGTACCTGTTTTTAGGTCATTCTTAGGGATTTCGGAAACGGCTTCCCTTTTCCGGTCCGGTAGATAGCGGACCGTTTTAAGTAATAATTATCATTTAAAAAACCGACTTCAAGATTAGTAAATACACGCAACTTCGTTTACTTGGACGACATTTTTTTCCCAGTTATTTTGATTTAAAAACTAAATTCTGCTCGATTTTGAGTAAATTTCTATGGGACTAATTTGAAAGTTGGTACATATAATCCTATCAAATAAAAAAAATCCAAATCGGTTTATGAATGACGTAGTTCTGACGTAACGCACATGAAAAAAACACAACAGAATTGAGAACCTTCTCCTTATTTCTTTTATTTTGAAGTCGGTTAAAAATGCAGGAAAACGTGAACTTTTATGAATAAACGCAAAAATAAGATCGCCACCATATAAAAAATTGGCCGTCATACAAAATTTAAACTTACATAACTATCGAATCGTTGAAGATATACCTATGGGGACTACTAACACATATTATAGGAGTTCAGAAACTTTAGAAACAGGAACCTGGTAGGGGTTACAAAGATTCAAGAAAGCGGTTTTTAAATGGCCGCCAAATTTTAATGAAATCCGGCACATCATTGTTAGTAATAAAGTAAAAAAAACACTACGCCACCATATATTTTTAAAACCTAAAAAAACGCCCTAGGAAAACGTTGCAATAATCTCTACAATCAGTACAAAGTAATTACAAAACATAAGGAGTAAGGCGTTTAATCTACCTAAAGGTACAAATGAACTACATAAAATGATCCTTTATTTTGCTCCTCCGTTCGTCTGCCCTGAGCAAATTATATGATTTAATGACTTGCTACATAAGAATGTTGGCCCTGCCACTTTATTTTCAAGCGATCGTTGACCTGGTGTAGTTGCTTTAACGCTTCTCTGATCTCTCTTAACCCTTCATTAAACTTTTCGATTTGTAATGCATTTACAATACACGCAAAAAATCACTTAGGTATTTGGAGCGATATAAATCGATGCTCATGTGACATACAACAGGAAAATTTAAGATGACATTTTGCCTCAGGGAGAAACCCTATATTTATCTGTGAAGTGCACAAATCTCTCTATCACATCACTTTCAGAGATTGTCAATTTGGGATCTCAAATTTATCTTCATGCATAAGGATCGTACAATTGCAATGTCGCACAAACGTCTTTCGTTGTAGATCCAAATGTCAGTATTATAATTTTGCATTCAATTGAAAGAATTTACTCTATTGGCTTAGTACATTAGGATAGGACAGTCAGTAAAACGAAAAAATCTTGAGTTCAATCTGGGTGTCTTCAAATTTCGAGTGAATCGGTTTCTTCTGGGCAAGCGTGCTCCATCGTAGATCGCATCGCGCTTAACATCAGGCGAGTTGGCGCTCAAACGCAAGTCTATTACCGAAAATAAAATAAAAGTTCCATGAAGAATTCAAATGTTATTTATTATGGCGGGTTTGGGTTATTATGTATTAATTATAATCGATTAGCTTTTTGATTCGGACACCAATAATAAAACTTTGATTGCTGTACTCGAATCATAATCAAATTCATATATGTCGATCACCGCGTTGTCCTTAATTGTAAGGCTGATTGCGGTTCACTGATCTCCCAAAACATTCTCTGTTGTGGTGTCGTGTGAACATCAATCCGATGTCTTTCGGACGAACCCGCAGAATGGTTGTCATATTTTATAAAGCTTAGCCTCAGCCAAATGTCAGCTTACAAAAGAAAAAGCTCTGTTATCTTAGCTTAATGTAGAGCGTCAATATTATAAAGGCGCGGAACCAAGAGTCCGAAGCATTTTGCAAAGCGACTCCTTGCGGGCTGTACATTCACGCGTGTCGCGCGAAATCGAAACGAACCCCCTTCGCTGTTTCCTTTAGTGAATGTTTTAAAATTCGGGCACAATGTTAATAGGGTTTCAAATATTAATTCTTTGGATGGGGCTGTTGGCACCGGGCTTCGGGAGTGTTTTAGATGACAACGCTCATAATGGATTTTCATCGAGAGATGGCGCGTTTTACACCGATGATGCTGTTATAGTTACCGGTAAGCTATTAGTGTAGCTTGTTCATAATGTACTTTACGTATTTAATTTATTAATTTAACACAATGGAAAGAATATGCTTTTAAATGTTATAATTAAATAGCAAACATTAAAACAATAGTGAAAGTGAAATTTTCCATTTGAAAACACGCAATTATCTTTTAATAAATAAAAATTATAAACCTAGTATTTATTTGCTGACTATAATTTAGTATTTATAATTATTTTATGGGATACTCGATGAAAACGAAACAAAGCTTTATTTACATTGGTGACCAAAGAAATGTCACGGTCGATTCTAGTATTGTTTTGTAGTGTCCAGACAATGCACGCCACAAGTCGCTATGAGGTTTTGAGGCTAGAGAAAGCTAAAATTTGCAACTGAGATGTCCGGCCACGGCGAAAACTACTGTCATAAATTACTATCGATACACTTTTTAGACATAAATTAGATTAATTTAGCTATAAACATTACGAATTCTGTAGAAACCTGTTATTTCGGATACCGGTGTTCGGATGTGATCAGTATGATACTATAAATTGGTTGGTCATGACCAAGCCTAATAGTACTTCTAAAATTCATCACGTGGGCCAGTACTCGGAATCAAAAAACCATGGAATCGATTCAATGCAAATCTCTGAACGCCCACGTGTCCACGTTCGAGGCACATCAATCAAGGCATTGTCTTCTTACACTTCGGCAGTCGCTGTTCAAAACACTTATATTTTTTGTTGGGCTTCGAGGACATTAATTAGATCGGTAAAGCGATATTGAAGCGGGATGACGCCCGTGACATTTCCTAGCATTAGAACGCTGAACCCGGAATCCTCAGAGAACAATCAAAATTTTAAAGCTTAGCCAATCAGACATGTATTTTATATGTATCGTATTTTGATCTTCGACTGCTTTGTGACACAAAGCAGTTAAAGGGCAGCTAAAAGCACGCGGCTATCTCGCTCGCGCGTTTCAACACATTTGTTTGAAGATTTAAAATCACGGAGTAGGAAAATTAAGAATAACCGGCCAAGTGCAAGACGGACTCGCGCACGAAGGGTTCCGTACCATTATCTATAAAAACAGCAAAAAAATCACGTTTGTTGTGTGGGAGCACCCCTCAAATATTTATTTTATTTTAATTTCATTACTAATTTTTAAAGTGAATATTTAACGAAATATTCTGTGATTATTTCAAGCGTCTACCTGTTGCCGTTATCAAAATCGAGCAAAAACGAGCAAAAAAATCACGTTTGTTGTATGGGAGCCCCCTTAAATATTTATTTTATTCTGTTTTTTAGTATTTGTTGTTATAGCGGCAACAGAAATACATCATCTGTGAAAATTTCTATCACGGTTCATGAGATACAGCCTGGTGACAGACGGACAGACGGACGGACAGCGGAGCCTTGGTAATAGGGTCCCGTTTTACCCTTTGGGTACGGAACCCTAAAACCTAAGATACTATTTTGTTTATATATACAGGGTTACGCATATAAACTGTACTAAGCCGAAATGAGGTCATTGTACTCATCATTATGTACAACTTTTACTATGGGACCAACCCTGAAATCGCGGGAAAAAAATCTGCTGTATATTATTAAAATTTGTTTTGGCGACAGAGTTCAGAAAAAAACATATTTGTTTTAACTCCTTTGCCAAAATAAATTATAATACATATTAAACCAAAGATATACTTATATACATAAACAATTCGTTTAGAATTTTTGTAATCTATAAAACCATTTATAATTCTAGAACGGCTGGACCGTTTTTAATGATCTTTGGCTTGTTAGATTTCTCTCCGTCCCGAATAGCAGAATAAGTACGTATTAAAACTGAAAAAAAACCTTGAAATACAAAAACTTATATTTGTTGTGGAAGAAAATAATTTTTCTCATACATTTTGTTGTTGACTTTATATTACATCGGAAAAAAAAACTAAGTCAAAGAAGGTTGTTGTCTCTACGACGTATAAGAAGGTTGCTTCAAGGAGATATATAACGCGGGTGAAACCGCGGGGCGCAGCTAGTGTTTACATAAACAAAATAGTCTTTATTTTTTTCTCACTCAGTAATTTTATACATGTAACAACTGTTATCAATAAATTGATTATATCTTCAAAAATTATGAAGTTTCATAGTCATAATTTTATTAATACTGCTAACTTACAAGTCAATTTGTAAAAAAAAAACTATCTCAGCCTTAATGGTTAGTTCTGTGGCATCTGGACCAGATTCGAATAATTAGAAGAGGGTTAAACTGAATAGCTTTGATTGGATTGGCATTCAGACGCAATACTCTGAACGAAAAATTAAATTACCTGTTTTAGGTATCAAGTTCAAGGCAGTGCGTAAGTTGGCATACCTCAGCTAGTTATTTAAACCAGTGCAATCAATTCGCGCTGTCTGAATCAAATCTCTACCGCGAAGAACTTTAAGTTTACTTCAGATTGCTTTAAGGCATGAGACGTTTTGGTTCTGTATCAAGGAACCTTTAAAGGGCGTATTTTTTAATTAGTGTCTCTGGAAATCTAGTTTAATTAGTCGGTAGTATTAAACGAGCGAATAAAAAATAACTTGGCAACTTAAAATGAGAGTATGAAATAATATCTACTACTTGGGCGATGTTTAATTATTTTTGCGTAAAGTTAAATAAACAGGCAAATGCGAGTCGGGCTCGCGCACGGAGGGTTCCGTAACACCACATAAATTATTAACTACTAAAGTCCAAAAAAGTAGTGCAAAAAGATAACATCACGCCAAGGCGGTCACCCATCTAAGTACCGACCGCGCCCGACGTTGCTTAACTTTAGTGAACAGAAACAATTACCCGCACTTGTCCAGTGTTTATTATTTGTGGGTTTTACTTTAGAACGTGTGAACGTGTAAATCATGCCAAGTTTGACGCTTGTACGTTTACCGTTTTTACACTAAACTAAGCTAATACAAAAATATGTTTAAAAAACATTTCGTTGTATGGTTGTACGATTTGCTAACGCCGTAACATTACATATTCACTATCTATCACGGTTCAAAATATCAAGGCATTTTTTTAAATCGTGAATAAGTCCGCGTTTGTCCACCGACGAACGGACAAGACAGACAGATATCCAAGTTAAGACAGACGGATGGACAGACAGATAGACAACGTAGGCGTAGTAATAGGGTTCCGTTTACACTCTTAATGTAAACCTAAAAATGGCCAATTGTAAGTCCATGATGCATTAAAATCTAAGTGACCAACTGGAATTACTGAGTGAGGGACTGTAATATCAAATGAGTATTGATTCTGTCAGTTTGGTCAAGTCGTGGTTGTTTTTTTATAAAGCAAAACTTTTCCCCACCCTCTGAATTCTGTCTGAGATGTTACGTCGATTAAGATATAACGCAGCATTCTTGAAATAAAATAAATGCAAAATGTTGAAAATTATATTTTCAATATTTGTATTCGCTCACTTAGTATTTCAGTAAGTCATATTTAGTATTTTTTACACCTAAAATTGGAATTTATATTAGCTCGTTTAAATATCTCTGATTTTCGAGTTCTGCGGATGGGACCAATGAGGTTATATTGTACCTCATTGGATGGGACTCGTTACCTCAGAAACAGTTCAAGGCTGAATGTTTCTATATTTTTATGACTTTTTTTGGCCTCCATGGCACTAGGGAATAAAACGTACTTCAATGCAAGAGCTGATGCAGTTATTTTTACCTCTAACCATTAAACAGGAGAGTTGTAGCTAACCAACGTAAATTCGCTTATATTTATCGTCCTAGACTTTGTAATTTTTGGCCGAGGCAACGAAAGCGGAGCGTTGATCGTCCAGCTGCAAGATGGGTACGACATTGTCACTGTTGCGACTCGATTAGCTCAGGACCGAGGCAGATGGCATAGCAAGAGAGATACCCGTGGAATAAAGCAAACTGGATGATGAAACTTTATAAATATCCATCGTCTAATCCAGCCCTACAATATATTCAGTAGATAAATATATTCAGTACCACAATATATTCAGTAGATAAATAGTTATTGATTCAAGTATGTTAGACAAGTTTGGCTGTCCATGAACAGCTGCTCCGTAGATATTGCAAAGATGAGGCCAGATTTTATTGGTCATAACTTCATAAGTTGAGTTAGTATTCAGGGCATGTTCTAATAAATTCCAACGAAAACGTTTGGTCCTATCAGGTCCCGTTATGCACCAATCCGAAATAAATAACATGCATCGTTACGATTTATTTATGTTGTACACACAAATGTTTGTTGGTCGCCAAATGAATAATAATTTTGCGTGGATATTTACTGTACAAAATATATGATAACATAAGATAAGCCGTGTTTAATAGAAGCTAACTTTACGATATAATATTAAAAAAAAAAAACAATTTTACGATAAAAGGTAAAAAAATAGAGAAGTAAGTATGTATATGTTAGTAAGTATAGTAAGCAATTGCACGTTTACAATTTCTATTTATAATAGACCAAATCTATATAAAAAATAGTACCTACACACTCTAGGCCGACAAGTATGGGTACATTGCAAGTAAATTTAAAACATGATAGTGTGTATTTGATAAGGTTAGGTGTTACAATAATCTATCAATTAAGTACCTATATAATTTGTTTCTGAGATTTCTTTTGGTCTTTTTTTAAATTTCTCATATAAATACAATATGCAATAGACGAGCAAGTCACTTGCTTGATGGTAAGCATCACAATTGCCCATAACAGTAACACTTTTTAATCACATGCTGCAATGCACTGCGCTCGTCTCGATATTAGATTTATACCCCGTTGGTGGAAACAGCCCTTCAATACGGAACACAGTAATGTTTGCACACTACTGCTTGGTGGTTCAACAACTGGCAAAGGTGCGAGGTACTTACCCCGACAGACTCTGCAGAGAAGTCCTACCACTACTAATACTTAATGAGTACAAGGTATCTAAAAAAAAAACAGACATAAATGCTCATTTCATCAATTAGCTTTATCCAAATTTTAATTGTCAATTTAGCATTGGAACCGCAAACCGGCAAAACGCAAAAGATAAAAATATTGATAAGATATTTACCGCAAGCAAAAACCGGTTTTAGGAAACTGTATCAACATAACTTTATAACAAGTACCACGAGCTTAATTTAATATTAATGTTAATACGGTGCTTATATGCCCGTAAGGTTTTGCACCGTTAGGTACATACATGGGTAGCATTTAGCTAACTCAGATTTTTTTTAAACTGGTGTAGGTGTTAATGTGATATGATGTTTATGGCTTCAACCATTAAATGCACATCAAATGAAACCTATAGCTGTAAAGTTAATTATCCATTTTGTTTGGTTCCTCTTTCATTACGCCATTTATATTGCCTTTGGTCCCGTTTTTATTTCGGTCGTTTTCTCCATTTCGACTTGACAAACAATACCTAGTCAGTTTTGCTTGTCAGTAATGCAATTATCATACTCTGTCTATCTGAGGACCATGATCACCAAAATTAAACATATTGAACCTCGTGAATGATGCCCTTAAAGTACAAAGTTAGACATAGCCAAGGGCATGGAGCCCTACATGTCCAGCAGGCTTTGGGTAAGAGCTCGTTAGTGCCAAAACGTGCGTAATTTGCGGACAAATGGTCCAAAATAAAATAGATAATATTTTTGTTCGTTTGCAGCTCACGTCGGGCGTCACAGGAGAGATGCATCGAACTCCACGCGCGATGCCAGGCAGTTGATGTTTCTGCGACCTAGACAGGTGGTTATTCATCCTTTGTAGATGTACATTAAACTCCTTTAGAAGCTAGACCTTGTGAAGGTTGCAACAAGGTCATTGACAGAGCGCAATTTGTTTCCAAACACCGACGTAAAGCCTCGACAATGTGGAGTAGAATCAAATTAAATAATAGGACAAGGCGCAGATGGCTAGAGGAATGAACTTGTCTTTAGCTAGAATTAACTTGTTTTTAACTAGGCCTTTAGCTGATACATTAGGCCGTTCACCGATGTCTCGCCATCCCATATATGTTAACAAAAACCTATGTTAGTATACCAACCAACCTTAACCAATCATATGAGAAGCGGTTGAGTTTTGCGTTTTTTTCTTAAATAACCTGTTGCAAGATAGAGACTCTAGACTGAAGTTTGTTTATTTTTTTTAATAATAATAAGCTTGCTTTTGACCGCCAACTTGCCTGATGTTAAGTGATAATGCTGTCTACGATGAAGCACGCTTGCCTAGAAGAAACCGATTCACACGTTATTTGAAAGACACAAAAAAATAAAAAGGTATTACAAAATGAAGGCCACATCAACACCTACTAAGGTCTTTCGTCTTTTGAAAACTAGGTTAGAATTATCTCTACAAAACTTGGAAAACGTATAAAGTATTTTTTTAGGAAAATACTAAAACCGACTTCAAGACTATACCTACATGTACAAATTTAAACTAAAAAGTAGAAAAATGACAGTTAAAACAGAGATTAAAAGTCCTGACTAAAACTTATGCTGAAGGGAACCACAAACCAAAACGTCATCTCTGTACTTATATATTTTTTGTTTTAGTTGTTTTTTTTTTTCAAAAAGAGCTGAATCAATTTCGATAAATATTATATGGGACCACCTCTGAAGTATTACTACCTACCAAACAAAAAAAAAACCATTAAAATCTATTCATAATAGGCGGAGTAATCGTGTAAGAAAGATACAAAAAAAAACATTAGTCGTATTGTGAACCTCCTACTTTGTTGAAGTCAGTTATTAACACAATGACAACCACATTTCTTCATTAGAGAAAAATATCAGGGTAAAGGAAGGTAATATGAACATCTGTGATCTTTTCCAGACAGAAGAGGGAGCTTTCGGCACAGAATGTGCAACTACCGTCGGTAAACAGGGTACTTGCAAGAGTTTCCGGGAATGTTACCCCTTAATCAAAGTGGCTGACCTCACCGGCTGGGATGGATGGGTTATGGGCCACTATGACACCTGCAGTTACATCAGCGCTGATAATATGGAGGTAGGGCATCACAACCAAGAATCAATCATTGTGGAGATGTGAATCCAACAAACTAATTTCCAATCTGTATAATTCTTGAGGTATTTGGAGTATGCTGCACAGAACCTACAGGGACACCGCCACAACAAGAACCAGATGTTCAGCGTCTAGGATTCATGCCACCAATTATGCCGATGCAAGTTCCGCCAATGCATTTCGGGTAAAAATTCAAATAATGTTCTCTACTTTCCTACATCCGATTTTGAACAATAATAAATGATCCCCAATATTATGGTTTTAGGTTTCCTGGCAGCTTCGCTTCAGCTTTTTCACGTCAATGGGCCCTGAACCAAGGTGTGGACACGCGTCAGATTCCCCCCGGATGGCCTCCTGCTATCCCACCACTGCCAACTCACCCCCCAGACCATGCTGCACCTACGCATCCACCATCTATAGGTACAAACCTTTTTTTTGAGAATAGCAAGATGAGCACGAGCCGGATTAACAATAATAATACCCATAATTTTGTTAATAGTGGCCGGAGTCACAAAACCAACCCCTATCAACGGTAAACCGCCTACAACTTGGGCAACCAAACCTCCAAGCACCCTCAGGCCTACAACTAAGCAAGTGAGTTAAATATATCACTTTGAAAATGAGACTCGCTTTTAATTTGTCTAATGTTTTCTTTCTGTATCAGACATGGCAGACTATAAAGCCTGCGCAACCAACGAAGCCAACAATTCCATCGCAACCCGTAATATCTGGCTGTGGAATGAAGAATGGACCTCAGGTATGTTATCAAAAACTATTACTTATTCCCAGCCGGTAATAATATGAGATAATTTTGCAAAATGCGATAAAATCAAGCCGAGCCCCTCGAATATTCACTGACGCCTACGGACTCGAATGCTAAGTATTACAAGTTGGATGACCTCTCGCAAACTCAGAAAAAGTGGGCCTGTTTTTCTGGGACAGTATGTACAGATATTTTAAGTTTTACGCATTTATATCTTCTTATTTACACGATGTCTGTTTTATTAAAAGATCCGTTACTTCTTAAAATTTTAATGATGAGTTTATATATAAACACATGTTTATTTATTTATCAGGCTTACGGAAGCACGCAGGATGAAGAGCGTATTGTCGGTGGTCACAATGCAGATCTCAACGAATGGCCATGGGTTGTTGCTCTATTCAACGGTGGCCGTCAATTCTGTGGCGGTTCGTTGATAGACGACAAACACGTACTGTCCGCAGCGCATTGTGTTGCCCAGTAAGTACTTAATGAAAAATAATCTCTAAATTCAACGTAAAACAGTATTTCTTATTCGAACGATTGTTACAGCATGACGTCATGGGATGTGGCCCGCCTGACCGCAAGGCTTGGCGATCATAATATAAAGACAAATACGGAGACTCAGCACGTCGAAAGAAAGATCAAGCGAGTTGTGAGACACCGTGGGTTCGATATGCGTACATTGGTAATTTCACTCCTTTTGCATGTTATCTGCTTTGTTTTCACGTATACGTAATACTTCTTTTTTATATAATCCGAACACCGAAACTAATTGTTACATTTACACTTTCAGTACAACGACGTCTCTATCTTGACCCTCGACCAGCCGGTTACGTTTACTAAGAACATTCGTCCTATTTGCTTGCCGGGCGGTTCGAGAGCATATGCTGGCTTCATCGCTACCGTCATTGGTTGGGGGAGCTTACGCGAGAGTTAGTACCTTTCAGCATTTGTTCAGGCAATCTACATTTATAAAAGCGAAATACCGCTTACTGACTGCGACTGATTGACTCATCATAAAATCTCAAAAAGTACTTGACCTACTAAGCTTAGTTCGGCAGGTAAATTCCTTATGGGGTGTAGAGATCCGCTAAGATTAATTTTGGAGAATTGTTATGCAAAAGGGCCGAATTAAAGGAATCCGAACGTTTATATGGAAATCTACGCATTCGAAGTCGCGGGTAACAGCTAGTTAAAACAAATACCTATACGGAGTTACGCGGAAAAGGTGTACTAAGCTAAAAGGGGTCTCTTATACTCATCATTATGAACTAAGGTCATATCTATTCTATCTATACATATAATAAAAACGTAGAGATAAAAAAACTGTAATTACGAGATAACAAAAAAAAAACACACAGGGCGTCTTAAAATAAGCAGCTGAACACGATAGGACAGTTTTTAGAATTTTTGTCTGTTTGTTTGTTTGTTTGTCCGCGCACATCTCCTAAACCACTGGACGGATTTAAATGCGGTTTTCACGAATATTTATTTATTTTAATTATTAAACAAAATGAACAATATGCTTAGAAATTACCAGATTAAAACATAGGCTATGTTATATAATTAATTTTTATTCTTTATTATTACACAAAAGAAATTAAAATATCAATGATTATTTTCTTCGTTACCCGAAACGTAATATGAGGATCGTCACATAGCCTAGCAAGGAGGTCCAAAGTAAAGAGGATATTATTGACATAGCCATTAAAAATTTGAAACTGTCAACTGTCATTCAGATAATCAGCCAGTTTTTTTTTTTTTTTTAAATTAAGGAACCTTCTTAGATGAATGAACGTGTAGATCAAGGATGTTATAATAACATAGGCCTTACAACCTCTTTGGTGGAACAATTCAATGCATTTTATAATGTATAATATGACTGTAGGACCATACCTGAGATCGCGAAAAAAAAATCGGTTGTTCCATACGGTTTATCAAGTGTCAATAGCCGTTTTCTATGCAACAGCTGATATTTTTTTGCTATTTTAGAGTTGCTCCCATAGTAAAACATGTTCATAATGATGGGTATTATGGACCCTTTTCGGTTTATCTATTTTTCAGCCTTCCCGCGTAACTCACTATATGAGCAGTAATTACAAAAAAAAAACTTCTGAAAACAATGGATCTGATAAATAATGTTATACTATGAAATAGATATGCAATACTACTAATAACTTACCATTAACGTCCAGGTGGTCCCCAGCCATCGATTCTGCAAGAGGTGTCCATTCCAATTTGGTCCAACAACGAGTGTCGTCTCAAATACGGAGCGGCGGCGCCCGGAGGTATCGTGGAACACATGATCTGCGCCGGGAAAGCGAGCATGGACTCCTGCAGTGTAAGTTTACAAACATTTCAACGGTTGCAGGTGTCACTATAAAAACACAAAAATACTTACAGTAATGTACATACTTACCTTTTGGTAATGATATCTAGTTCAACTGGTCTTCAGCCTTATCGACAAAAGTTAGTCTAGCATCTTTCGGTAAACTTGCACCGGATAACTTAAAAAAATTCAACAAAGATCACATTTTAATTGCATACATTTTCTGCAGGGTGACAGCGGTGGCCCCCTGATGGTGAACGAAGGCGGTGTGTGGAAGCAAATAGGCGTGGTATCGTGGGGCATCGGGTGCGGCAAGGGCCAGTACCCAGGAGTATACACTCGTGTCACTTCCTTCATGCCTTGGATAGAGAAGAATTCGAAGTAAACGGGTGTTGAAACTAATACTATGACAGTGGCAATACCGCGAACTTTTTCTAATTCCCTATTCACAAACAATCTATACTACAAAAGTGAATCGTCAACTTCTTGGTGACGTAAAATATTAGGGTCACGACCCATCCACCCACCGGCTTCACTAGTGAGTGCACGGGTAATTCGCATTTACCTTTGAACTGTTTTTTTTTTAAATTAGTTTCCAACTCTAACGCCCACTGCGTTAGAGTTAAAATAACAAAATTAATAAAAAAAAAAAACCGAGATTTATAAGGATCAAGAATGGGTTTTTTACCAAATCCAATTACCAGAAATGCATAAACCATGAAGAGGTTTTCCCCCTCATGACCCGTGATCACACTTGAAAATCGAGTGAAATACCTCTTCATCTTTCTGCTATCCTGATACCTGGTACGTGTGGAAAACGAGAAAAAGCATATATTAGCTATTTGGACGATTCTGAGTAAGAGATAAAAGATTATTAACATGCGCTTGGCTCATTACAAATATACTGTTAACAACCTTTTTAAGCATTCATCTTATCAATCTATAATGGTTAATCATTGCAGCCAACGTGGTTACTTCTGTTTTAGTATTTGTTGAAACAATGATATTGTTTAAATGTTTGAAAATATCCTACAGACAGAATAAATAGGCAGGTTTTTATACCTTGGCAAACCTGCTTCCATGTCACGATTTCATTGGATACATGTCTTATAGAAACGATCACTTGTGTTATACAGACATTCCTAAAAATAGATACCTACAAAAAGTAAGTACCTATATTATTCAATGAATAATTTGTAAATCAATTATTTTGAGAAAGACAACCAGGATAATCTTGTTTTTCTTAATTAATTGATAATCACGAATTTGTGCCAACTTAATTTTAGTTTCTTCAATAAAAAATATTAAAAAATAATTGCAATTATTATTTTCAATTATATTTAGACTAGGTTACATTTTACTATAGTTATTAAACTCATTATTAAACTATTCTAATACCATTAATACAACAACTTAAATAACACACACATACAGCTCTCAGTCAGTCTTACACAAAGTGAATTACAGTGTATACGAACATAATTATCATTTTCATTAGTTTAAATCATTATATATCGAAGTTAGATACGTGGAGTTGTTGAAGAATATTGCGAGCTGAAACAAAACATATTTTTGAAATTCAGTGTCGTTCAAAGATAAATAATAATTTTTAATAGCACAAAATGTAGGGCACACTTTCCCTTTTTCTATATTTTAAGACAAACAAGTAGTTAAATACAAACAAAACATGCTGATCTCTCTTTAGATCTAGAAAGTCTGCTTTTTAATGGCTTTACAAAGCAGGCTTTTTATTTTAAATTCTTACCTTGAAAATATCCCGTATCATGTAAATTGTCAGGCTTGGGCACAAACGGTGGTTCCTTATTCAACAGGTCTTCCCAATCCACATTTCTGAAGAGGGGCATATTCCGTACGGCCTCCGCCGTAGGCCGATCCTTAGGTTCCATTGTAAGAAGAGATTCGATAGCACTCACTGCTTCAGACGACAACGCCTCGTCATCTTCTGGCCATTCTATATCTGTGGAGTAAAAAATAACTAAAGCGAGACTTAGGTATTTATAGGTAATACTAAGGCTATCATTATGTAGGTCTGAAAATAGAGATGTCACCCTTTAAGCTAGAAACGAATTGTTGGACGCGGACAGTGTCGTTCGCTACGACTCATCTCTACGTAGTTCAAAATAAAGTCGATTTCCGCGTCTGTCAATATTAAAAACCGACTTCATCAGATCTGGACCAAATTAAAATGGCACCAAATGTGATGTGAAACACCAGCATTCAAATAAAAAAATAATCATCAAAATTGGTTCACCCAGTCAAAGTTCTGAGGTAACACACATAAAAAAAACGAATTGATAACCTCCTCCTTTTTGGAAGTCGGTTAAAAACTTACACCCATGCGAAGCCGGGACGGCGAGTCGCTAATCTAACATAATTTCTTCTGTGCATCATGACATCTAGTGACAGTGAAGACCAATTATTTGAATTGGCAGTAGCTCTGACCTGTTGTCTGCCTTATTTTTGGCGGACAATAGATCGGAGCAACTGCCGAACCCGTCGAAACCCCTATGCCACGCGACCGAGAGTCCGCGACTGATGGAAAAATCCGGCCCGCCAGATATCTATCAGACGTCCGGTAGTTTCCGCGACTTATTGCTTGTAGTTTGCATGTCTATATGAAATGTTACTGGCCAGATACGGCATCAATCGCGTCTTACGATAGTTTGTTTCTAGCTCAACGGAAAATAGTTTTATTTTATGGGGTCAGTAGAGCATAAAAATCCTATAATATCAGCAACTTTTTACATTTTGTCTTGTGTGATGACAGTCGTCTATGGAACACCTTATTTTTTTTCGCGACTTCATGGTTGGTTCTACAGTATATATTTTTCAGAATAATGGGTATTATGGTCCCCTTTCGGCTTAGTACACCCTTTCCACGTAACCCTGTATATATTTAACTATGTTGTCAATGTTGTTTCCTTCATTGGGAGTTTTGGTGCCAACGTCAAAAAACATGTCGCCTCATTGTATAATTTTTCTTTTTTTAAATAAGTAAAATCATCGACTGTTCATGTAGGATTATTATTTATTAAGGCGAGGTTTTCCCACTTTTAAACAACGCTTATTACAGATGATCATTAGGCCATTAGTATATTGTATTAAAGTCGCATTTAGTGGAGAAAAACCATGGCGCTTACACACTGTCATGCGTTTCGCTACTTATATTATTGAGGTTTTTCTAATACTTTTCGAAAAGTATAGCTGTACTTAATGTAAAATGTTTCTTTGCGGTTCCATACATAATTAAGGGGGAGGCCTATGTTCAGCAGTGGACGTCTTATGGCTGATGATGATGACATGATTATGATATCTATATATTAAGATATCGTAGACATCATTCGACAATTTGAATGAATTTTATTTTTATTGTATTTGAATGAATCCAAAAAAACAGGGAGAAAACCCCAAATCAGTTACTTTCATATTTTTTTCTATTGAGCGAAATGTCTTCAATCATGTTTCTATTTTTGCGGTTTTCAAGATAAAACGATAAATTTTAATGAGACACCATTATTATAATTTAAAACCATGTAAGTAGGCAAACTTAAACTAGAATGATCAAAATTGCTAAAAGTCGGAATTGACGGTCTTAAGTGTTCGTAAATGTGCTCGATGTGGGCAAGCGCTTTATGGTTGACATTCAGAAAACCCGTACGAAGCGCTTTGATTCCACTTTTATTGTGCGAACTGCTAGTATGTGGAATGCGCTGCCTGAATGGGTGTTCCCCGATAGTTACAATCTGGGTGTTTTCAAGTCAAAAGTTAATCGGTTTCTTCTAGGCAAGCGTGATCCATCGTAGGCCGCAGCATCGCTTAACATCAGGCGAGTTGGCGGCCAAGCGCAAGCCAATTTTACAATAAAATAAAAAAAAGCACTAAAATGAGATAACGTGTATTTTCATGTTGTTTCCAAAAATTCTATTCAAGCCTTTATTAGTCTCATTAGTTACTTTACTGGGGCATACTACATTTGTAAAATACGTCAGACGAGGCACTATGACCTTACCTAATTGTTTTACTTACAAATATAGCTTTAGCAAAAGCTATGTATATTAGTAGCTAGTAGTCAGGAACAAATAAGCAATAAAACACGTTATTATTTATTATAAAATATCAGTACAGCCGCTTCTTTCCGGCGAGTACAATAACTTTGAATTTCATAACGGAATATTTGCATGAGACCCAAATATTTTATTTATATTACACGGGAATTACTCACGTAAGATTAGGCCGGTTACTCCGACTATATAGTTTCAACCGCATTCCGCATTATTGGACCCAAATACACTTTGTCCTTTTCAATTTTAGCATGTTAATAGTGGAGTCAGAGACAACTATCGTTCACTAGCGATTCAAGTGCGATCGTGTTTTGATGAGCTTACAGTAGGAAAAGAAGCGAGTCAGTTTCTGAACTACATCGCAATTGGCTCGCAGTTTAAAAGTTGACGGTATGGGCCCAAGTCGCGATCGGTCGCACTAAACCAATGATTTTGCACTTACTTCTTGTCAAGATATTGTTAAAGACAGCTTGAGGAGTCTCGTCATTGAACGGCGGCACTCCAGTCATAAATTCGTACAGGCACACTCCTAAAGCCCACCAATCAACGGGCGCACCGGAACCCTGCCTGAAAAAAAAAACAAGATAAATTCAAATAATAGTATGTATTTGGTAGGTATATTTATAAGTAAGGTCTCCTCAGTAAACAACTAGTAGGTACCTTTGAAAAGATGCAGACGATAAATGTTATTAAGGATCAATTATACCCGAGGCAATATCGTGCGGCGTTGTGGTATGCTACATAGTTCAGGTATCTTTATTTCAAATAGGTCACTCGAAACGTCACTGTTATTGTTTAAAAATGAGTCTGGTACAAAAGACTTATAATTGTGCATCGTATCTTTAGTTGTATGTAATATATACCCATACTTTATTAACCATCACGTTTTACAATGTAACAAAATTATTTAACTTTTAGTTATTAAATGACTGTTAGAGGTGTATGTAGCCTAAGTAGTCAATATATTTGTCTGTCATCTACATAAGACCGTGTCTGTATTGTTAGAATTTAATTAATTATGACAAATAAAGATCTTTATAAAATCAAAAAAAAAACTCGAAACGTCACAAAAATACAAAGCTAAAATAGGAAATTCGATTCGACAAACATCGAGATTCAATACCTATAGAGTCACAATCTCTAAGTGAAAAAATTCAAACAACGTCTGAGCGTCGTTGTACATACCTAGACATTAATTATATAGTTCACAATGCCACAATTACTCCAATTTAAAGATTATCACCTCTTTTAGTACCGGGGATTTAAAAAAAAAATATTTTACTTGTTATCAAATCAAATATCACATACTTAGGTATTTCAACATTGAATCAATGGCACCAATGTCCTATCTACGTTTCATTTATGTAGTATGTCACAACACTAAACGATGTTCATCATCATCATGAACAGCTAGATTACGTCCACTGCTGAACATAGGCCTCCCCTTTAGCCTCCACAGTGAACGACTGCCTGCCATCTGCATCCACTGGATGCCCGGATGACGCTGCGTTGGTAGGCCTCCCACTACTAGATAGATGGACCGACGACATTGTGAGAGTCTCAAACTATGTTGCCTAGGTATAATCACATCTTTACAGCTTACCTTAGCAAGAGTTCTGGTGCCAAGTAATCCGGGGTGCCTAAAATCCTTTGATCCGATATTTGGTTTCCTCGCCTCACGCTTTTTGGGGTGCGATAAGGTGTATGTGCAGTAGCAAGGGGCGTTTTACACAAGTCCATTGGAGATTTGTTTGAGTCTCCCTAAAACAGAATTTTCTCATACATTTTAATATTTGATTCGGTATTTAATGTGCTTATTGTTTGAAAAACACACTTTTACATTAAGGTGAAACGTTTCACGTTTGGCGGGAAATTTAAATTTCAAACAGTTTTTTTTGTTCTTGTAGCTAGGCCGTAATTATTTTAAACGAACATGATGTTTGCGAAAATTGGTTATTATTTTTTACAAACTAGCGTAAAGTTATTTACATCTCTCATATTCGGTAAGTAGGTCCTTATTACCCCCAAATGGGGCTTGTAGGTGACCAATTAGCGCTCTAGGGTAATAATGTAGCTAGAAAAGCCCTAGGGCGGTAAGTAATTAAAAAAAAACTTCACTCTTTAAAAAAGTTCGCGTACATCTAACCATCATACTGGCAATAGACATCATGCATTCAGCCCAATGACAAAAGAGGTCGCTTCGCTATTCAGCCTTGTCTTCGTATGAGTATAATAGTCATCAATTTTAAATATCGAACGGCGAAGCTCAATTTCGTTTTTGAAAAAAATAATTTTAAAAAAGATGAAAAAAGGCAGGAATAGCGAAGCGACCTCTTTTGTCATTGGGCTGAATGATGAATAACGGAAACTATTCAGCTTTCAAAAAATGAAACATCTTTCTAATGAGATGATCCGCAACCATCGACTTCTGCTGAAGAAAGCTTCATCCCGTCAGATTTTGTCCATGACCAACAAATATTATAATCTCAAACTATTAACATACCAAAAAAACACCTGTCCCTAAAATTTGAAAATTGTTCTCATTTCACTATAAATTTTAACTAATAAAATGTTTTATTCTTGTAATGCTGGTTTTTTTCTACTTACCTCACAATCGAGATGTAAAGCAGAGTATAGTTAGCTCGGGTGTAAGCATCAATTGCACCCTCGAACTATAGGCGCTCGTGCGCCTAAATATCTCGGGCTGCAATTGATGCCTTACAGCCCTTGGCTACTAATCTACTATTATCTCCAATGCACATTAATACATACATTTGTTAATAAACAAATGTTTGCTGTTTCAAACGGTTTATTGCCAAATGTAAGTAATATCATCGACAAACTAGTACCATCCATCCTTGGTAATATGGTGAGTTACTGATTAATAGCTGTACATGATAATGTAAAGAACGACCAACAATTTTCGCAAACATTGTGTCATTTTACAATAATTACCTGGCCTAGCTACAAGGACAATAAAACTGTTTGAAATTTGAATTTCCCGCCAAACATGAAACGTATCACCTTTATTGAACTTTAATGTCCCTCAGCCTTTCATAAAGTAATTGGCAGTCATATTTTTTCAATAAAAAAGTATCCTATGTCAATATTGTCCACATAATTCTCACTACTTCGTTGCCAAAATTCATCAAGATCGATTCAGTCAAATCAGTTTGATATCATCATCACTAGTTATAGCCAGTTTCAATACTTTTAGAAACAAGAGGTTAATTATATAATGGAGCCGTTGTGGTAGATGTGTTCAAGAGTGGAAGAACACGAATCGGCAAACGTAATGTAGGACACACCTTCAAGCTCGATGGCATGACGATATACTCGTAAGTAAGGCAGCTTGCAATGGCAGGAAGCAAAACGTCAGCGATCAGGCTGAATCACGTGGCTTGGGTTACATATCAATATTAAAAAAGTCCGGATATTTCAATAAAAGACTGGAAATTTTAGTCACAAACTTCAAACACTGCACTCATTATTACGACAAAAAAAAACTGTTTTAAACTATCACGGTTGTTCACTAAAGTTATATGATTATTTACGGGATATTTACCGTGGTAAGGTTCAGAGGGTCTTCCCGTGAACATGGTGCATGTAACTGCGCCGAAATATCGGGAGCTCCTTCCACAACCTTACCACGGTAAATATCCCGTAAATAATCATATAACTTTGACAAAAAAAAGTCTAGATAAATTCAGAAGCATATGCCCTGCACAGACTAAGGTAGCCCACCTTAGTCTGTGCAGGGCATATGCTTCCGATTATGACGATATATGATATCTTACCCTGCTCATTCTTCTTGATGGAAATATTTCTAAGCTTGTAGATATATGCTTACTAAATGTAAACGACTTCTCCTTCGCACCCGACGCCGGCTGGACGTCTTTTGGCAGATTGAACCTAGTTTCCTTTAGCATTTTCTTATTTTTCTGGCATTTATTGTTCGATACTGGAGTGGAGAATATTACGCCTGCTTTACAGTGATGACTGTCGTTCTGAGACACCCATCTAAAATAAGAAGTTTCATTAGTATAAGTTGCAGAAAAAAAAATATGTAGAGAAAAATTTGGGAGGCATTGAATTCTAAGCCAGAGGGCATTTCATTAGTGGCTGATTTACATTGAGCCAGTATCACTCGAATCCAGTGACGTTGGATCGGCCATAGCACTGAATCCACGCTGTTTAAATTAGTCCAGTAGTTATTTTAATTTCTTTGAGACACTGGATTTAAAACTTCTCATTCCAGCACTGATAATTGATGCTGGGCTAGATTGATATGTTTACAATGGTCGAATAAAAATCCAGCACCACTGGATTCCAGTGCTAGATTGAGATGCTGGATCAATGTAAATCAGACTTGAAATTTGAAACAAGCAATTTGGAAAACTTTTAAACTACTAAACATTGATGGGTCCATTCAACGTCACAATATCAGCTCTGGTGGTTATGGGCGAAGACGAAACATACGCACATAAATAAAGTTAATGTTATGTATTGAAAGTTTTTTTGCTTTATACTGCATAGGTTATACCGAATCGCCCCGTGCCGCGATAAAATTTTGTCCTCACAATAAAGGTAAAATATGAATACGTCTGCCTCATTCTCGCAGGATAAATTGATTGGATTAAATGTTATCGCGGTTCACATCTGAGGCCTACAGGTGTCTACATGGTGGTGAATATAAGTTACCTCTTTTTTAGAACTCCTTTTACAGGATTCTTCCGTCTATCAGGCGTCGGGTGCAGGGCCATGCGCTTCGGCGTGTTCTGACTGAGTTCCAAAGCCATTATCTCCTGTGTAAGGCCACTGTGGTTTTGCTTTGATTCAGCTAAACTTGTGACACAAGTAGGCGTGTCACCGTCGCCGTCTAATATACGCTTTCTTTTTTTAGCCCTAAAACTGTAAGAAAACCATTAATACCAAAAATATGTACCAAATGAAATCTGATTACTACAAGCAAACGGACAGGTGTTTGATTCGTCATAAATAACAGGCTTAATTAGTGAAAAATATAATTTACTTAAAACACGTCTTATTGACGTTTAATGTATACCTCCACATAACATAAATAAATAAGTTACTAATTTAAAATAATATTATCAATATAAAAAACCGACTTCATAAAAATGTCAGAACTGGACCACACGGGAAGCACCAGCTTTAAAATAAAAAAGAATCATCAAAATCGGTTCACCCAGTCGAATTTCTGAGGTAACAAACATAAAAAACTCCTCCCTTACGGAAGTCGGTTAAAAAGAAGAGGGTTCTCAATTTGGTGGTTTTTAAAATCTTTGTTTCCCAGAACTCCCGTCATTTATGAACCAATTTCGTTTTTTTATTTTCATTGAAAGGAAATACTTCTTGATTGGTCCCATAGAAATTTCATCCGAATTGGTTCAGTAGTTTGGCTTTTAAATCAAAATAGCTGTTTTTTTTTTGTTATTTCGATGACAATTATGATCATCCAAGTAACCGAATTTACCCATTTTATACAAATTTTTAGAAGTCGGTTTTTAAATTGATAATTATTACAAGATAACTAGTTGCGCCCCACAGTTTCACCAGCGTGGTAACGAAAATTACCTTACGACGTATTCTCATACCTAAAAAATATACATTAAAAAAATCATAAAAGTCGGTTGAGCCGTTTCGGAGGAATACGACCACAAAAACCGTGACACGGAGATTTTAATGTATATAGGTACATATAGATTAAAAAAACCGATAGCCCATTGGTTTGAAAAAGTGTTTATATTACCTAGGTATTCTTTTCAGAGAATGTCCTCTACAGACTGGTGAGGTGGACTGATCGTGTGTAGAATCCGACAAGATGGCAGATTCCCCTATAGAGAAGCCATCATTGTTACTGCTCAGATCCGTTGATTTCGTGCTGTGTGTGTTGTTACTGTTTTTGGAGCTCTCGCATGTGTGGTAAGAACTTAGAGATTCTGAACCAGAGTCTAGAGACTGAAGGAAAACATCATATTATAGCATCGAGATACAATACCTGGTCATAACTGTGCAAAAAAATGTCCGAACCAAAACTCGGCGCAGGCTACGCATTGCGCCGACTTTTGGCTTAGTTGTGAGGTAACCGCGATCCGACTACAACGCCACGCGATGCCCTAGCGACGTTGAACACTATGCAAGCGACATAACGTCTAAATTGAAGTATATGTAGCATTATGAACTATATAATTGATGTCTAGGTATGCACAACGACGCTTGGACGTTTTTTGACTGTTTTAACTTAGAGACTGTGACTCTATAGGAATTGTATCTCTACGTATTAGTTAGTTCAAAGGTTAATGTCCAGTTAGTAAAATTCGTGTACTACGTAAAGTCGCCGCGCCGGTCTATTAACCGTAGCTATAACCAGATTTTACTTTGCTATCCATACAACCATGTCAAACCAATTCAATAGAACAATACTTACTATTTCCTTTGTTATGTTGATGCTTTCTGCACTCATGAATGGGTGTATTCCGGAGAGTTGTGAATGGTCTAGCACTGGTGAATTTTCTAGATTAGAATCTCCATTAAATAGACCCTTAAGTTTACCTGAAACATTTAATTACAGTTAGCTAGCAACGCCCCGGGGTTTCACCTGCTATCCTTCAGGACCTGAAACCTTCAGGAACCATGTTTTTTCTGGGATGAAAAAATAGCTTATGTTAATCCAGAATATATGCTACCTCCATACGAAATTTCGTCCAAATCCGTTTAGCAGTTGACAGTTTTCGAAAACTTTTTTCGTTTTCGTATTGTTCCATACATTTTAGTAAAGCGCCTTCAGCGGAAACGCGGAGGAACTAAAATCTGTAGTAATCCGCAGTATAGGTTGCTTCACTCAAATACGAAAAAAGGTTTACAGTAGCTTTCAGCCCAGCAATGTATTGGAACAAAACGAAAACGAAAAAAGTTTTCGAAAACTATCAAATCTTGTACTAAGGGTACTGTTATGGAGTTGAGTGTGGACAAACATAAACTAACACCCAAACTAAACATAAATAAGAGGGGGTAAGAGTAATTGAGTTTTCTCGTCCAAGTTACCACAGTGCCTAAAGACAAAGGTCTTTGACCAGTGTGTGTTGCCAGTGATGACATATGGTACTGAGACGTGGTCCTTAACTGTTGGCCTCTTGGAAAAACTCAGAGTCACACAATGGGCAATGGAGAGACCTATGCTCGGAGTTTCTTTGCGCGATAAAATTCGGAACGTGGATATTCGCCAAAGAACCGGAGTCACCGACATAGCTATTGAAATCTGCAAGTTGAAGAGGCAATGGGCAGGCCACATCGCTCGAAGAACTGATAACCGATGGGGAAGACAGGTTCTTGAGTGGAGACCGCGAACCGGAAGACGCAGCGTAGGTAGGTCTCCCACTAGATGTACCGACGACATTGTGAGAGTCGCGGGCTTCCAGTGGATGCAGATGGCAGGATGTCGTTCAGTGTGGAGGTTAAAAGGTTATGTTCAGCAGTGGACGTCTACCGGCTGATGATGATGATGAAGAGGAATTGAATGACTTATAAAAACGATGATGATGATGTACAAAAACCAAATTATTACATTGCTGTATAAAAACAATGTGATAACGATGCGCAGTGGCTTGCGCAAGTACTTGTGCGAGTACTAGCGCCAACGAATATACAATCGCGTGGTAACGCGCACAACTTGTGCGAGTAGAGTAACTACTTGCACCAGTTGAAACGACTCGCGTCGCGCGCATGAGATGACATGCGATTAGTTTTTGAGTGCTTACTTAAACATATAAATGGTGCATGATATTTCTATATTTCACTTATTACTAATTTTGAGAAATGTTCGGCGCCGCCATACGCCAGCGTAAATACAACACTCTAAAATCAGCTTGGTGAATGAAATGGTGCAAGTACCACTCGCGCAAGTTCGAAGATGCGCAGTGGGAGTGAGCCCCGCGGACGGAAGGTGTAACACGACGAAAGGAAATTTCGCAAGGACCAGAGCGAGTACTAGTAAGCAAATTCCACTGGCACTAAGCAAAAAGTGTTGTAGGTTGTTGCAGGCGACGTATAGTACTCTTTTCCTGCACATCATCTGCAATCATCTGCGGCTTTACTCTATAATATTGATTTGAAAAAAGTTATAATTTTTTTTAACAGATTTGATGTCTAATTATGTAAGTACTAAGTAATGTCATACTAGTCTCTTTAAGTGCATCAAGAAGGTTCTCACAGGCGTCGGCAGGCACAGAGTTGTATGTGCTATCACCGCCACCAGACCCAAAAGACAGGTGGGAAGTCAGCGAGAGCAGCTGTCCAGGGGTCCGCATGTTCAGACTTGGAGTGCAGTTCACAAAGTCTGATATTTCTAGGTCTGTGAATTGAAGTTATACACAGTTTTAATGACAGTATAGAAACAATTATCTTCAATTTAATATATCATTTCTTTTTTCACATGACATAAGTCTCTTACAAAATTGTAGAAAATATTGCATTAAAAAGTATATATATACTTAGCGTATACTTCATTTATTGCTAACATCTTAAAAAAAAGTTTATTATAGTATGAATTCATTAGGCATCAAATGCAGCGCAGCACGTAACACTATATGTTTGGCAATGTTTCACAACAGCATGCGACATTGCAAGATGACACACAATGGGACATACATGACTAAATAACAGTTCTGCGTCGTCGTTCAACTTAATGAGCAAAATGCTGCACAAATATTGTTGCCTAATGAAGTTGAATTTACAACATATGGATACTAGCTGTATCCTGGAGATTCAGTATCAATGATCACAATCCAATAGAATTTCTACAGCTATGAACATTTAATACCTCTACGAATTTCAATTTTGGAGAGTCCAAAGTCAGTTAGCTTCACATGGCCTGTTGTGGAAATGAGCACATTGTCAGGTTTGAGGTCTCTGTGAACAATATGGTGTTTGTGCAAGTAGTCCAATGCTAGAGTAACTTCAGCAATATAGAAAACAGCCATTGACTCTTCCATAAAACCATATACGCTGAGTAGAGATTTTAAATCACCACCAACCATATACTCCATCACCTGAAATAATCAGTGAATCAGTAGAAGAGATGTAGATTCAGCGGTATTAAATAAAAATGGGATTAAAGGAAAGGAATGTTTTTTTTTGTAACTTCTGATGCCCATATTTTAAATCACAGTGTGATAGAGTTTATCAATCAGGGTGCCAAGGGGATCTCAATTTTTATGACAACCCCAAAAGCTTGTTCTGTCTTTCTTTGAGAGAACCAAGTCCAAGATCCTACATTTAAAATTAAGAATAGTTTTTTGTTGTTAGTTCTTTTTTCATAGTGGCCAGTTTCCTATTCTAACCAAAAATAATAATATAATTTTTTTCTAGGGGGTCAAGTATACCTAAAATACCGTACCAAATAAACAGATGAAGTAGACTGCAGCGAGTAATATAAATGAACACAGAATGGGCTCCTGGATAATGCTAAAGCATTCCTTTCAGTTACCACTTGTGTGACCATGTTCTTGTTAATCATGTCAGATTTTTTCATTACTTTAATGGCATACATTGTTTCCGGTGTATTCTTTTTGTGAGCCAGAAAAACTTTGCCAAAAGCACCACGGCTGATAGGTTTTACGATCGTAAAATCGTTAATATCTGGAGCCTGCAACCAAAATAATAATTAACTAGGTAAACCATGTAAAAGTAAGTAAAAAGTAACACAACTAAAGGTACCTTCGTAACAACGTTGATGGCATTAATTTTTTCCAATATTGTGTGATGAGTAGGATGTTCATCTTCTTTAGAATCATTAGCAGCCATCGTTTTATTTATATGTATACCTAGTAATAACTAAACTTTTGCCTCATTTTCAACTTCACAATAATCTAGGATTCCCAAAACACGAAATTGAGGAATTAGGAAATCACAAATCAAATTTCAAATGTAACTACAATCTCACAAAACAAAAAATTGTCTCACACACAAGCACAGCACAGCGAATAACGATTAACGATGTCAGTGTCAAAACTGTCAAAACAAAAGTATATTGTGTGTTGCCACTTTGCCAGCAAAGTAGCCAGCGCCCGCCATGCGCGTGCGCACCGACGCGACGCAGCCAGACAACAGAACGATCTGGAGCGATCGAGTGATCCGACGGCGACGCTTGGAGATATAACTACTTATCATTTGTGATCCACCACACGCGATCATTAATGCCAAGAGACCCAAGAGCCGTAGCAGCTTAGAGTAATATCTATACCGGGAACAGAAATGTCAACTTGGCTGAAGAACTGCCATTTAGGCCCTTATTCCGCAACTGCATACACGCTCGTAACGCGGCGCGTTAAGGTGTCCTCAAAAAGTTGGCCTTTATTTCCTAAGGAATAAACGACAACTTTTCAGAGGTTAACACAAACTATTGTAGCGTTACATTCTTTTTGCAAACTATAATATAGTGAATAAGGGCCCTGGAAAGATCCTTTATTTTCATATTTTAAATTAAAATATTGTTTGAAAATATAATTATTTATTCGTGTTACAAAATCATAAACAAATGCATAGGCAACGATATTAAAACGCAAATATTATAAAATAATTAAATTTAAAAAAAATTTGTTTAGTCAGCAGCTCTGCAAGACGCGACACAATTAGCGAACGCTTGAACATATGATGAACACATTAAAGGCTGATGTGAATTATCTTCATAACATTGCATAATCTGCAAAATATCAATAAAAACTGAAAAACGTTCTATTGTACTTAATTGCCAACAAAGTAATCAGGCTGTAATATTTATCAATATAAAAAACCGACTTCATAAAAATTTCAGAACTGGACCAAATTGAAATGGGACCACACAGGAAGCACAGCTTTCAGATAAAATACGGAACCTTATAAAGAATCATTAAATTGGTTTGAAAGTGGCCTTAGTACGAGCACTTGCGAAAAAATTATCGTTACGTCAAACGATAGCAAAATGATTGACATATTGAACAGCGCCTCTATCGGACGTGAAAGGAAACTGAATTTTTCATACATTTTTGCAATCGTTTACGTAACGATAAGTTTTTCGCAAGTGCTCGTACTAAGGCCACTGTACAGTCAGTTTACGGACGATAATTTTACGTGATAACGTATGCGTCACAAGCCGAATGCTTAGGCTGATCGTGCCTCTCTGTCGCTTGTTCCGCGTTCTCGCTTGCACGCTCGGCTCAGGCGGAACATGACAATGAATCATGATTTTTCGTGCGTGCAGCCGGCGTTCATCGAATAAGACGTTATCACGTCAAAAAAAAACAGTTGAATCGAAAACTTACTTCTTTTTAGAAGTCGGTTAAAAATTGCCAACATTTTACTCATGTAACCTTCCATAATATTATCTAATAAGTCCTTTATAAATTACCTGATACATTTTAGGGTTGAATTGAAAAGCACATCCCACGCGCGTGGGCGGGATGGGAGCGTGACGCTCCCGTTCCGCACTCTTCTTGCGCTCTTTGGTGGTTTGGTGTGCCCGTTCCACAATGATAAATATGTTGCTAATGTTTGGTATCATAAATTGATAACTTAGACCCGTAACAGACACGTCAACATGGCTGACGTCAACCACGTCATCCAACAAGAGAGAAGGAGAGGGAAATTATATTCTCACTCTTTCTCTCCCGTTGGTCAGACGGCAGTTCGTCAGCCAAGTTCGACACGTCTTTTACGGCTATTAAGTAAAACTAATTTCTATAAAATTACCTTGGAGCGCCAATCAAAGCATGGTTGTATTTGGATCATTTTGTCATGTGTTATCATTCTGGGTGGTTCATATGCTTTGTCTGTGCTCTCCATTTGTTTGTCATACTCAGTTTCTACTATTTTGTTGATAATTTGATGTTCTTTTTTCAGATTTTCAATTCTTTGTGCCCAGTAATCAACATTTTCTTCTTCCGGTATATCTATAAGCTTGGTTTTGTCAGCAAAAATCAGTTCTTCGGTAGTTTCCTATGTAAAAAATATCAGTACCCTTAGTACAAGATTTGATAGTTTTCGAAAACTTTTTTCGTTTTCGTTTTGATGCATACATTGCTGGGCTGAAAGCTATTCGAAACAATTTTTCGTATTTGAGTGAAGCAACCTATACTGCCGATTACTACCGATTTTAGTTCATCCGCGTTTCCGCTAGAGGCGCTTTACTAAAATGTATGGGACAATACGGAAACGAAAAAAGTTTTCGAAAACTGTCAAATCTTGTACTAAGGGTACAGTAGACTCTATTTAGCAAAGTCTAAAAGCTTATCTCAGAACGCTCTCGCTTTAACTTGTGCAGATTTTTTGTCTCGTACCTCTCACTTTTGCAAAGTTTACCTACCTCCCGCATAATCTCTGAGCCCTTTTGTGCACCAAACTAACGCTACGAGATGCTACGTAACTAAAAGTACAGTGGCCTTAGTACGAGCACTTGAGAAAAAGTTATCGTTTCGTAAACGATAGCAAAATGTATGAAAAATTCAGTTTCCTTTCCGTCCGATAGAGGGCTGTTAAATTTTTCATACATTTTACTATCGTTAACGTAACGATAACTTTTTCGCAAGTGCTCGTACTAAGCCTATACATCGTACATCGTCTGATAGGAGACCTATCGTTATAACATGAAACACTTACCGGAGTTAACTCGTCAAAACTCACGATACTCTCATTTTCAATGGATTTAGGTACTGTTAGAGCAGACAAACTTAGCGAAAATGTGTTATCAAAACTGATGCGCCTTGTATCTCGACTTGTTATCAATCCCATAGTCAACAGTGATTTTGAACCCAAATTGAACACATACTACATACCTATAATATAATTTTGATTATTTTTGTAAACAATTGTCAATTTATAACGACTTGACAATTCAATGATATTTTTTTGTTACAATTGGTCAGTATCTAATAAATTTCTGAGTACCTTTTGTTCTACAAAATAGTTTGAATCACGTTCTCAGCGAAATATTTCGCTGCATAATAATTTAATTTTTCCTTGGTTCTATCAATATTTAATAATATAGAAAAACAGGCGTATGGCCTTAATAGCTTTAGCCTGCTGAGCAATGGGTTATGATGGGCAAAAAAACACAAAAGCAAGGAATATACTACTCTCTAACAAAAGTGACAAAAAAAATTAGGCATGTCGATTCTTCCTGAAAAAAATCGATTTTTGAATCGATTCGAATCGAAGTTCACTGAATCGATTCTCGATTAAATCGGCCTCTGGAAGATCGATCTTCGATTAATCGATTCGATATTCCGAAAAATATGTTTTTTTTTTTAAACCGATTCGATCTTCTATTTGTTTAGATTCTCGAGGACACATGTATGCCTACTATTCAATTTAAAAAGATTTTTATTTTTATTTGCAGCAGAATAGATCGAATCGATATAGAAAACGATTTTTAATTTGAATAAGTGTTAATTGCAAGAACAACTACTAGTTTTCGGTGAAACAAAAATATTGATCAAGATACAAAACATATATATACATATTACATACCTCCTCCTTTTTGGAAGTCGGTTAAAAATTATATTACGATTGATTGTTAAAGAACTTAATAATTAAATGGTCACCTGTTGGAAACATGCTTTAGCTCACTTTTTTACTCATAAATACAGAGCAAATAGATCACAAAACAAATGTATGAATAGTGTACTATAGTATAATAAAATATACATAAAGTATAATAAAATTATTATACATTCCGGATACGTTTTTGTTTTTGCGCTTATAACTTGGTATGCTAAAGCCATTGAGGCCATACTGCCTCGTCTTACGTATTTTAGCACAGAAGTGGGATTTTTTTAGGTTAGATTCCCTTGTATAATTGTATGTATTTTAGTCATTCTGCCCCAATAAAGCGGTGTAAACTTTACTAGAGGCATCTATGGAGTTTTGGAAACAAGATGGAAATACACGTTCACAAATACTTCGAATAAAATCCACCATTATTATTTCACATTAACAGTCAAAATACAAAAATGAAAATTAAACTTTTACAGCATAGAGATACTTTAACGATCTAGAAAACCGATTCCATAGATAATCCCGTGATATATTATCGATTCTATGTGGAATGCACTGCATTTCTATGATCTATATTAGCACCTCAATATCAACATCGTGAATCGGTCCGATTCTCAGGGTTCGAGAATCGATCTAGTGAATCGATCCACTCTGTCAGATCGATCTAAAAAATCGATTTTCTGACCTCAAAAAATCGATTTTCCGATTAATCGATTAAAGATCGACATGCCTAAAAAAAATTGTTTACGGAATGTGGAAATTTACTCTTACGGAATATAAAAACTATAAAATATTTTTTCTCACGCCAAATTTTTTAATAATTTCGTTCTAAATTGCAGTAAGTAACCAAAACGACACCTTTACTATAATAGCTTACGACCGCTGC
The DNA here is from genome assembly GCA_949125355.1 of Agriopis leucophaearia. Taxonomy (NCBI): domain Eukaryota; kingdom Metazoa; phylum Arthropoda; class Insecta; order Lepidoptera; family Geometridae; genus Agriopis; species Agriopis leucophaearia. The sequence goes on from OX421262.1 coordinate 9,636,251, forward strand.
GATAGTGGTCCTCGCTATGGTACATAGGCTTCAAAGTGCAACACAATATTTAATCGACTGTTTTATTCATTTTAGGAACATTATTGGTAGATACCAATGTCTCTATATGATGATGTCGATACAATTAAGGCTCGAACAACAGAAAAGGTCGCTGGGTGGTCATCGGGTATTAAATTACTTCAGTCTCAACTGCAACTCAAAAAGGCAGCAGTAACACAACCTAAACGAGAAGCGGCTAGAAAATCTGCGCAGGTAAAAAATTCCAAATCTAGACCAAACATCACACAAGTGTAGTCATATTACATAGGTATGACTGGGACTTAGTCACCCAGGTACTTTTATTCTGAAACCCCACATCTAGTCCCTGGACAACCTACTGAACTACTTGTGGTAGGCCTAGGCTGTGGTTAGTGATCACCTATGGGTCGGCTAGCACATCACTCATGAAAGGCTGCCCCGCTACCAACATGGTCAAGCTGAATGCCACCAAGATCGTGTTTTGGCATCTCGATTATTATCAGTGTCAAATATAATAGAGTTTTCAAATATTCAGTAAGTCTGAGATTTTAAAGATCAAGCAAGTCATAGTCAAGCAAAATATGTCAAAGTTAAGTCCAAGTCACGCCTCAGTCAAGTGGTGAAGATTAGTTAGAGGCTTCTATGGAGTTATGGAAACAACATAATACAGACAATTCACTTCTATGTATATATATATAAGTACTTGTCTTGCCCACTTTGGAGCATGTTAAGAAAAAAAACACTTCATGAATATTAATTCACATGATACTTTTAGCTCTGACAGATGAATTAATATTGTAAAAAGCTAAAGAACATAATATAATGAAGCTACCTGATAACACTTGGCAAATGGCACTTGGAAATCCCCCCGAAATCACGACAAAGTGCAGTTGACCTTAAAAAGATTTATATTTTGGTGTCGAGATACCTATAGAGTCACAATCATGCCAATAAAATGTCCGAACCAAAACTCGGCGCACGCCACGCATTGCCCTGATGTTATGGTTAGTTGTAAGGCAACCGCTATCCGACTGCAACGCTTCGCGATGCCAGTTCTACGATGCTCTATCGGACAATGATGCACTATGCAAGCGACATAATGTCTAAATTGAAGTAAATTTGGCATTGTGAACTATATAATTGATGTCTAGGTATGTACAATGACACTCTGATGTTTTTTGACTGTTTTCAATTAGAGGCTCTATAGGTATTGTATATCGATGTTTGTGTTTTGGAATTACTTAGACTAACCCCCGTATTCTTAATCGTAATAAAGGTATCTCGAATCCTCACCTTGAGTGCTCACTTTGTTAAGGTTCCCTTTGTTGCTCCTCTAAGCCTCTCTCAAGGTTATCCCTCAGTCAACTTCAAAGTGTCATTATGTCATAGATGACGTCATTAGATTCTTTATTGAGGAAACCTTAAGGTCAACCTTAACCTTATTTTATTGACTAAAATTCCAAAACACCACTTAAGAGTGAGGTGAGGATTCGAGGTACTTTTATAACATTTATAAATATGGGGGTTAGTATATATTATCACCACTTAACACATTTTCAGGTGCTGACCCCTGTTATAGACCTTAAAAGTAAATCTAAAGATGATGACGATTCAATCACAAATAGTCCAAGCCAACCAAACACCCTCACAACATTCAATGTCGGAGATTTGGACTGGAATGTAGCCAACGAATATGACCCTATGTGGCCTAATGACTATGAAAAAGTTGCTAAAGGTATGAATGCCCCTACTAGTTTCATTAGTAAGCATCTTACTAATATTGCTGATACCTGACACAGTTGTGACAAATTACTCTATGGAGTAATTACTCTCTGAAGGCTGTGAAGCATTTATGCATTTAATTAGCCCTCAATCTTGGAGGGCATCACCTTGATTTAACCTGAGCTGGATTTCACTCACTGGCTTTGCCTTAGGATTTTACTATCATTTTGAATAAAAAAAATTGATTGCCTCAATACAAAGGTGGTTTAGAAGAAAAATAAAATTAAAAATTTGCCTAGAAAATTGAAAAAACTTACAGTTTTTGCCGCTTTTCTTTGGAACTTAAATACCCCATATTTTCCAATTCCAGAACTGCAAGCTAAAAGACTAAATGAAGGTGATAGAGGGGACAGAACAGAAAGAAAACGTAAATCAAGATTTGGTGAAGAAGAAGATAGCATTCCTGAAATGAGCCTAATGCCCAGGGTAACTTTCTGTTGTTTTACTCACTCAAACATGAAAAAATGTATATTATTCCGACCTTTTTTAACACACTTTTATTAGCTTCACTAATTAAATAAATAAACGAACTATGTACACAAATCTTCTAAGTAGATTTTGATCTACTTTGAATTATCTACATAATTTGAAACTGCAAGTATATGTATTCTGGATATTAATACCATTGCGTTACGCGGAAAGGGTGTAATGTGCCTAAACCATAGTTAGGAACAACTTTGAATATGTGGGGAGCAACTCTGAAATCGCGACATTGACAATCAACTTTTTTTTTTGTGATTTCATTGTTGACCCATAGTAAAAGTTGTTCATAATGATGAGTATAACGGACCCCTTTCGGCTTATTACACCCTTTCTGCGTAACCCTGTATGATTTGTACCAACAAACTGGTCTGATGGAGTTGGGAGGTGGATATTGAAACTCTTCAATAGCTCAACTACTCAAGGAGTTTACCTCGAGTTTGGCCTTTGATTTGTTTTTACGAGCTACATCTTTTGTTGTATTTTTTGTTTCTAGGGTTTAATAGTACTAAGACGGACAGAACGAACATATAAGAGTTCCTTGTAGGACTACAGAATTCTAAGAACCTTATCTGCAGTCAGTTGTATAATATTTGCAAATATCTTAGAGCAGGGTTTGTCATGTAAAGTGTGCACTCCAGTAAGGACATGTCCTTTTATGTATCTTGATGATCCTCTAGCTATTAGCTAAAGGGTCATCAAGTCATCAAGATAATAGCTAGGGATAAAACACTTTCTATTTAGACTAGGCTTGTATCCGTCCAAGAGTTCAACATCCAAGTTATTGGGCTGTTATAGGTGATGCAATATGATGTAGATGAGTAGTTTAAGGGAATTCGTAATTTCCTCATTTAGTATGCTCAAACTCATCTCTAGATTTTTGTGATAGAAGGAAAATACATTTAATCATTGCCTTAGTCTTTTTTTACCACTGAGTAGTTTTGAAAATGTGGTTGACAAATGTCTCCATTCTCATACATAATTTTTATTGATGTAGGCACCTGAAGAAGAAGAAGCAGAGGAGATAACGAAACGAGCCGCGGGGGCTGCTATCGCACCGCCTCCGTCGCTCACAGTTGAGACCCCCTCACAGCCCTCATCGACTGCGCCCGGCCTGGGCTCCGCTGGCTTCTCGATAGGAGGATATGGTGCCAGCTCTATTGCTGCTAAGATTATGGCAAAGTACGGGTTTAAGGTAAATATACTTTTAAAATATAATTGCCTGAGCGAAGTAATGTCTAAGAGTCTACTGGTGGGACAAATCAGCGTTTAAACAAATTTATGTTTGTGTTTGTTCAACGATAACTTGAGTACCGTTCATTCGATGTTCATGACATTTTGTAGGCAAGTAGTTCAAGTAAATATAATTTTTAAGTTCATATATGAGTTCATCTGATACAAGGGGTTGTAAATATATTAAAATAACAAAGTTATAACATACCGTTGGTTACTTTCTTTGTTCCGCGAGAAAATAACAGATGTGTCCATGTTCTAATTATTATTATTGACAAAATGTCATAACGGCACGTGTGCTTGGCTTTTAAAAGAGATAAGGAAACTTGCAGCTGAAGTCGCCATTGCTCACTGCAGAGACACTCTTCGTCTGCGTCAATGACCATGCTTATTGTGGGCCCTGTTGGCTGTTACGAGGTTTATGTGGGGTTACCTCATAACATAAGCCCTTAATTAACAATAATAACATAAGCCCACATTAACCTCATAACATAAGCCCTTAATTAACAATAATATCATAGACAAACAAAATCTTCTTTGAATTCATATATCAAAATTAGGGTGTGGGTATACAATGCGTTGCGGTGGCCGCTCTGCCCTTTTTGACGCTTTGGCGGCTAGCCGGATGGGGCAATGCATCCGCAGGGGCATCGCTCAGCCATTACGTATCTGAACCATCGAGCTGATTGCGTTTGTCGGTTTTTTATTTATTATCTTTAATTAGGACTATCTGGTACGCTTACTACTTTTCAAATAGGATAGACAGACATTCAGAAGAATCTCTTCTGCTTTAAATAAAATATCTATTAAACATATTTATAAGTTACTTTAATGTTTTATTACTTTTTCAGGAAGGTCAAGGGCTAGGAAAGAAAGAGCAAGGCATGTCAGTGGCACTCCAGGTGGAAAAAACGTCCAAACGAGGTGGACGCATCATCCACGAGAAAGACGGCAGCGTTATGCCACCTCCTGGGTTTGCTATGCCAGCTCCACCTGGACCAGGTACTAACAAATCTAAGATGCTAAAACTTTTTTATTGCGTATAAGTCTGCAAATTATCGCCAACTCGCCTGTTGGTAATCAACGGTGATGATGCACACACTGTTAAAAGATACCTATTCACTCTGTAGCTGGAAGCTGGCATGTTGTACCATTCCTTGGTTATATGGATTATAGAAACGTAGAATCAAAATGTTTGGTACGTATCCATGGAAAATGAACAATGTTACGGGTGGTAGTGGGGTGGTTTGTTAATCATGTAGTAGAATAGATAATGAATTTAATCCCGACTTTAAAATTAGTATAATTATCAATATAAAAAATCGACTTCATAAAAATGACAGAACTGGACCAAATTGAAGTGGAACCACATGGGCAGTACCAGCTTTCAAATAAAATCATCAAAATCGGTTCACCCAGTCGAAAGTTCTCAGGTAACAAACATTAAAAAAACTCGAATTGAGTACCTCCTCCTTTTTGGAAGTCGGTTCAAAATACGCAATGTCGTTTAGTTAGGTCAGAATATTATGTCATCCAAGTAAACAAATTTTCTTATTTTGATTTAAACCAAACTACTGATCTGATTTTGGTGAAATTTCTTTGGGACCAAACTGAAACTTTAATAAGTCCAGATAAAGTTATATGATTATTTAAGGGATATTTACCGTGGTAAGGTTGTGGAAGGAGCTCCCGATGAGTCTTCCAGTCTTCCCGTGAACAGGGTGCATGTAACTGCGCCGAAATATCGGGAGCTCCTTCCACAACCTTACCACGGTAAATATCCCGTAAATAATCATATAATTTAAGTCCAGATATCCCAAAAAATATGCTGTTCCATACATTTTGTTGAGTATGAATGTCACGTTTTTCTTAGTATGTAACAACTGTTTTGCTCGATTTCATTGTGATGAGTAGAAACAATGAAATCCTTTCAACTTTTCTAGTTTTGACTAGAACGGTTCTATACGTTCTGTGTAACCCTGTTTTTTTACATATATTTATATACTGTCATCTGACCCCAAACTAAGCAAAGCTTGTAATGTGGCTGCCAGAGACAGATATACATACATCTATCTATCTATATATATAAAAATCAATTGCTGTTCGTTAGTCTCGCTAAAACTCGAGAACGGCTGGGCCGATTTAGCTGATTTTGGTTTTGAAATGTTCGTAGTAGTCCAGGGAAGGTTTAAACGGTGAGTAAACGGCTGGACCGATTTTGATGAAATTTTGTGTTCCTGGAACGGGTCATAGTAGCGAGGCTGAAGGCCGAGCTTACACCCGTGCGAAGCCGGGGCGCGTCGCTAGTATATTTATAAATATAAATACATACTTAAATAGATATAACACCCAGACATAGAACCAATACAAATTTTATTTATTTATTTCAAATAACATGACTCATATTGTTATTATTACACATAAAAATTAAAAATTATTGAAAAAGTCACATTAAATTTATATATAATCTTACAAATGTTCATCGCATGAATGTTTGCCCTAGGTGGGAATCGAACCCACAGCCCCAAGCGCAGAAGGCAAGGTTACTGCCAACTAGGCCACCGGGGCAGTCTACACATTAATCATAGCAACTGAACCCAACTTATTCTAGTTGAATTATTATAAAAATAAAATTAAGCAAAATGTATTATTTTTTCAGATTCACCAAATGCCAATTCAGACTCACCACAATCAAAGCAGGAACCATCTATCACGGAAATAATGAAGTCGCCTAGTAAAGTAGTTTTGCTACGGGTATGTATAAAACACAGTACACTTATTATAAAACAAGCAGCGCTGGGCGGTTTACTCTCCCACTCTCCTACAGGAATATATATATAGGAGTATTCTCTCAGAGAGAGAAGATAAACCTTATTCCTCCATGCTGGCCCAGGAGCTGGTGTAGTGTACGCTCACACTTAGCTTCTCAATTATTTGATTCTCAAACTTAACTTATACTGGTTTATCGCAGTGAATCTACTCATAATCTTATTTATCTATACTATTAGTTACTGCTACGCTAAATTTCGAAACCGTATTCTTTTTTCTATAGGCGGAAACTTGTAATTGGCCCAGTCACCAAATCTATTTTTAAGTTTATACTATTAGGCTGTAAGTTTCCCAAAAAATGCAAAATAAATAAAAATAATTTTAACAGTTCACTATGCTTCGGTAGAATCGCACCCTAAAACCGCGGTGCGCAGGTAGTGCAAACATTATTACTAACCGAGACCAGGATATCTACACTAATATTATAAAGAGGAAAGATTTGTACCTATTTTTGTATGTTTGTAATGAATAGGCTCCGAAACTACAGAACCGATTTGAAAAATTCTTTCACTGTTGGGAAGCTACACTATCCCCGTGTGACATAGGCTATATTATATTTTGTAGCGAGGCCGAAGGCCGAGCTTACACTCGTGCGAAGCCGGGGCGGACGGCTAGTCACAAATATAATGACATACAGTAGTAATTACATGACAGTAGTATAGCTTATTTTTTTATATGGTAGCTCCTTCCACTACCTTACCACAGTAAATATCCCGATAATCTTATAACTTTAGCTTATTTTATTTGATTTTCGCAGAATATGGTTGGACCAGGCGACGTCGATGAGGAGCTAGAACCAGAAGTGAAAGACGAATGCAACACCAAATATGGGGACGTAATCAAAGTAATAATATTTGAATTGCCCAACGTTTCAGCAGATGAGGCTGTCAGAATATTTGTCGAGTTCAAACGCATAGAAAGCGCGATCAAAGCTGTTGTCGATCTAAATGGCAGGTTTTTTGGCGGAAGACAAGTGAAAGCAGGCTTTTATGATGTAGAGAAATTCAATGCTTTGAAATTGATAGAATGATTTTAATTAAAATAGTTGTATCCATAATTGTTGTTTTGATTGGTTTTTTTAACCGACTTCCAAAAAAGAGGTTATCAATACGACTGTATTAAAAAAAAAATCGTCAGAACTTTTGACTGGGTGAACCGATTTTGATGATTCTTTTTTTATTTGAATGCTGGTGTTTCACATTTGGTGCCATTTCAATTTGGTCCAGTTCTGGTAAAGTCGGTTTTTTATATTGATAATTATGTGTTTTTATTGTAAATTTGTTTCATCGGAAATAGTATCCTCCGTTAACCTCTTCTGTTGTCATCTTCAGTCTATATTGCTGGGCTTCCATTGTATTCATATTGTTAACCGTTGTATCCCACTGCCATTGGAGTTAAATGTGTTGAATGGGTGTAATATAATAAATTATTCTGTATTTTTTGTGATATTGGCTAGACGGAAGATCTTTGCCATTTTTGATATGGCGAAAATACATTGCGTTGTTAAGTTAATAAAAAACCCATGTTAGCGTCGTGTCAATAACATAATTACGAGTTTTCAACGTGCAAAAACCCATGTTAGCGTCGTGTCAATAACATAATTACGAGTTTTCAACGTGCAAAAAACATTTCGCTACATTGTGTTATTTTCCTAAACTTCGAGTTATTTCGAGTGTGTATTATTTATGGTGGATTCATATATATTGTTTCTTTGCGCGACCAAATCTGAAACGAATATATTTGCCGAAAAACAAGTCACCGACATAGCTGTTGAGTACATTTATATGATTATTTATGGGATATTTACCGTGGTAAGGTTGTAATAATCATATAACTGTAGTGGACAACCGTGATAGATTAAAACAGTGTTTTATAGCTGTTAAGATTTGCAAGTTGAAGTGGCAATAGCCAGTCCACATCGCTCGAGGAACCGATAACCGTTGGGGAAGGAAGGTTAATGAGTGAAGACCACAACCGGAAGACCAAACGTAGGTCTCCCACTAGGACCGTCGACATAGTGAGAGTCGCGGGCATCCAGTGGATGCTGAAGGCAGGCTTTTATTCATTGTCGCATTCTAAGAGGAAGGCCTATGTTCAGTAGTGATCGTCTTCTGACTGATGCTAATGAAGTGTTTGTGAATATACACGAGTGTGAAAGTGATAAAACAAGTTGAAACATTATATTATATTTTCATGATGTTTCTAAAACTCCATAGAAGCCTCTTGTGAAATCTCCACGTCTTTACTAGGGCATGACTTGGACTGTACCTTGATTTAGCTAGACCGACTGACGATATTTAACGGAAAATATTTCAATACTTTACGCTAGCAAATGCAAAATATGTGCGACGCCAAATTTTTCAAGAAGAAAGATTTAAAAAAGTAACTTGTCATACAAGTAATGTCATTGTCAATTAAGCTTTAACGCTGCCAGTTTAGGAAGAGTTTCCTCAATTTTGGGGAAAATTTAGTTATTAAAAAATTATAATCGTAAATATGGTTAAAATAACAGAAAAAACTATATAAGAATAGTGTTTGGTTCCTTAGTTAACTATTTATCTAATTATGATCATAATTTTAAGAACGCTTTTCTTCGAAACATAGACTTATTAGGCCTCGATCATTGATAAAAGAATAAGGGAACGTACCCATACTACGTGACCCATTCAGGGTAGGGAGGGGGGTAGTCAATCCTCCTCATCCTTTAGGGAAATCTCGCGCTTTTTTGAGCTATATTTAAATAATGCACGCACTATTGGTGTCACGTGGTTTTTAACTTTCTGTATGCAAAAAATAATTTAAAACCATATGGTATATGAATTTATTACTTACTAGGTACGTGAAAACTAGAGGGGGGGGGGGAGGCCTTGGCATATATGTTACGGGTGGTAACTGAGCATTTTATGGACTTACGTATGCTGGCTCGGCTGCGACTCGGGTGATTTTTTTTATGTTCGTTACACGATACAGTTGCAGGTCGCTGCAATACTGGTAACTTTTAGCTTCGTGCTTTCGTGATTTTGCACGACTTTTGCACAACACCCGCTCCTTTCACCCGTCACTATAGACATTTAAAACATGAAGATACTGATAATGTTTTTTTTCTTTGTAAAAGGTAACAAACTACGCTGTTGGTGTAAAAAAAAAACTAATATTAATCAAGTTTACATGGTCTTAAATAGCGTCAAACGAGTCATAGTCACAATCAGAGTCAAACAAAGTAAGTCACAGTCAAGTCAAACTCATGCCCAAGTAAAGTGAAGACTTTACAATAGGCTTCTATGGAGTTTTGGAAACAACATGAATAGACATGTTTCACCTCGTTATATCACTTCCTACACTCGAGCACGTTCACGAGCCCTTAATAAATAATAATCCCCCATTATTACACTTTAACGCTCGAAAATAGGTACACAAGTTTAGGAAAATAATACAACGAGCCGACATGTTTTTTCACCAAACACGGCACCAAAAACGGTAACAACTACGTCTTGCTGTTGTTGCCTCGTTCATTATAACGTCATGTAGCTTGAATCTATTTTCGTCCAAAAAGAAATGTTTTTAAATATAAATTTTCACTGAGGGAGCAGTAATAAGGGGAAAACTTAGAATTAGCATCTGGCAGCCCTTGTGTGCTCGTGACCTACGATTCCATCGAAAAACGAAACGAACATATTTTGTTTTGGTATTTTTATAATCTAAGAACTCTTATATCTTTTAGTAAAATAAAATTTAATGATTATTTGTTTATGCTGCTGTCATTATTTTAGGTAGGTGTGCATTTTGTGAATAAGATAATAATTTGGGACTTACTAACATTAATATCTTGGAAATGGTGGTATTTGTATTGTTAAATGTGTCCAAGTTGTAATTTCAGTGACTTGATGAATTAAAATGGCATTTTATTCTTGCAATCGATATAGGACTATTGTCCTGATATTGCTGATATTGATTATGTGGCAATTCTTCCGCTTGCTACCACAGAAACCTTGGTTGGATTTAAGTGAGGTAAGCAGATTTATCTTATCCATTCTGTCCTCTATAGATATGCTAATCCTTGGTTGTACAGTTGTTTAAGCCACCAAATTACCATATACATTCTACGAACTGGGTACTCGGTGCTGTAGTAAATAACGATGGATTATTTTGAATTTGACATACCTAATTATTATTGTAATGACATTTTTGTAAATTTTTTTTTTTGTTAAATAAATTATTATTTAATTTGATGTACCTTGACCTATACATAATAATATTAAGAAATAATTTTATATACAACTAGCCGTCCGCCCCGGCTTCGCACGAGTGTAAGCTCGGCCTTCGGCCTCGCTACAAAATATAATATAGCCTATGTCACCCGGGGATAGTGTAGCTTCTTAACAGTGAAAGAATTTTTCAAATCGGTTCAGTAGTTTCGGAGCCTATTCATTACAAACATACAAACATACAGAAATAGGTACAAATCTTTCCTCTTTATAATATTAGTGTAGATTTTGTAGAAGAGTGTACTGGAGAAGTCTGACTTGTAACTATGGAGTTATTAATAAAGTATTGTATTGTTACACTAACTTCAGAACTTGGTAGCTTTTATTATTGATTGATTTATGTTTTTCCAGACTGACATTTTAGAATTGGAAGATGATAAGTACAACAAGCATAAACAGGACAAAGTGAAGGTCAGAGTATACTATGAGGCTCTTTGTCCTGACTCCAAGCATTTTTTCATAAAACATTTGACACCTGTGACTGAAGATCTATCGGACTTCCTAGTCGTAACTCTAGTTCCTTATGGCAAAGCCACAGTAAGTATTCCTTACTCTATTTTCTAATAATGCGGTAGACTAGTGATCACTACTTCATTATTTTATAACAACAAACTGATCATTAAATCATTACAATCTAAAATTCTAATCGCATTCAAAAGTTTTTAAAAATAAATAAATTATACAGTGTAAACTCTTTACAACATTTATTTGTTATAACAACAAACTTCTTGTAACATAGAAATTACGTTGGATAGTACAAAATGGCGTTGGATAGGATATGTAGTCAGATCCCCTAAACAAAAATGGACCAAAGAGGTAATTCTTTGGTACCCCAGAGATGGGAAGAGATCAAGGGGACGACCACAGAGAAGGTGGGAGGATGACCTACCAAAAGGGTGGCACAGAATAGCCAGAGATAGGGAAAAATGGCGACTTGATTCTGAAACTGGTGTTACAAACTATTTTTTTTTGTGAAAATTTTCAGTGAATAAAGGCAATTTTTTCTTAACTCTTTATAATATTCATTCTTTATAACAACAAACTTCTTGTAACATAGAAATTAGTTCAATTTGTTTGTTTTACCTTAAAGTGAAAGACCTGATATTTGTTTTGAGATTTCTGGGTTTATTTCAAAGTAAAAGTTGTTTAATGATGAGACCTCCTTTCGGCTTAGTATCACCATTACGTACCCTTGTCTACATATGGATTTAATCTTGTGCAGTTAAAAAACATTAAATTATAACTTTTATAATATAACCTACCATACCATCACATTATTTACTTAGTAAAGTACTATACTTTGATTGGCCCGTTGGCCCAGTTGGTAGTGAACCTGCCTTCTGCGCTTGGGGGGGTGGGTTCGATTCCCACCTAGGGCAAACATGCATGTGATGAACATTTGTGTTTGTTCTATATCTGGATGTTATAATCTATTTAAGTATGAATTTAAAAATATATATGTATGTATTCAGTCTCTGGCAGCCATATTACAAGCTTTGCTTAGTTTGGGGTCAGATGATTAGTGTGCAAAAATGTCCCGAATATTTTTTTTATTTATACTATTTAAAAATCTTGTAATAATATATGTGTATTTTCAGACCAAAGAAGAAAAAGGGAAGTATACCTTCAAATGCCAGCACGGTGAGGATGAGTGCTATGCAAACAAAATCCATGCATGTTCCATAGACATCATTGGAAACATGACAACTTCAGTGAAATTCACTGACTGTATGATCTCTGACAATATGAATCCTGATGCAGCTTTGGCAAGGGTAATTATTATATTATTGTTAAAAGCCTAAATTTTGCCCATGACAGGATAAAGGCCTCCACTTTGCCTGGTCCTGGGCAACAGTCTTGCATTCTCATATTATAAGTGTCAAGTCCTGGCATCTCTTTTTAGGTTGTCGTGTTTTTATTTTAGCCCAGAGTTTGTACGGAATTTACCTAAAACAGTAAGCACAGCACTGTAACTGAAAATTATGAGGATAAAATAATGTCCTGTAATATACTGAAATAAAAGAATTAAAGATAGTGCACTTAACACATTTTGTTAGTCCAGTTCAAAAATTTATGAAACTTTAAAAATTAAAATAATTTTGGAGTAAGATTTGGTTTTCTTTTCTGAACTATTCTGACTGACGCCTCTTTGTTCCAGTGTGCAGAACAAATGACAGTAGACCCTGATCCAATCAGCACCTGCGCCACCAACGATCATGGTTCAGCTTTACTGAAAAAACATGGTGATGACACCCACATACTTAAACCTACTTTTATACCCACTATAACATTAAATGGGTCTAAAGACAACCAGGCTGCAATACTGAAGAACTTCTTACTTGAAGTATGTAAGCTTATTGATATGCCTTTACCACCACCATGTTTGTGACACAGTGTTCTCAAAAAGCCAAATCTACACAGTATTCTTCAAGTAGAATACACAATAGATCACATTTAAAACAAACTGTAGCAATGACATGTGATAAACATTTCTCTGGGCTGGCAAAGCAGCGACAACGCCGCTAGTGTTGCAAACGTCCATAGGCGGCGATCACCGCTTACCATCAGACTTACAGCCTATTTACCGCTCTTTTTATATAAAAAATTGCAACATTGTTCTGCAGTGATCAAAAATAAGTACATGTTTCATAATTATAAATGCATTGTTTAAGTACCATTTTCATTCGATATTTGTTTTGCTTTTAATTATACCTAACCAATACGGCAGTAATTAATTTTGAGACTATTGGTTGCAGGCAGTTATTTTCCCAAAATGTTTTAAAAATCATTTTATTGACCGCTTTATCGATTTAAGACTTACTTAGTGGTAATATTCTCTAAATCTAAAAGAATATCCGACGGACATTGTCCAGCCCAGTCATAGATAGATAGAAACTCTTTATTGTGTACACCAATATATATATTCATATTTCAGATTGGCAATTGTCGTTGCTTTTTGGGTTACCTTTGTGATTTGTTTGTCCTTTGTGATAAGTTTTACGCTAAGAATACTGCGTTCTTTACTTTAACAGATCTGCTGTAGGCCGAAACTTTGAACTCTGATCTTTCGATCAAAGATCGTTTGCGAGCCTTTTCTGTAAATCTATTCACATTTCCATAAATCTATGCTAAACATAACAGTCTTTATAAATCAAACTTACATAAAAACAGGGAACGTTCTACTAGTTCGATATTGTAATACTGAAAGGAAATATTAATAAGAGAGGTACGAGTATCTTTCAAGTATTGTGTATGATACTTCAATCATCTACTTAATCCTACAGTTGTAGGTACTTTTTTTAAAGCTTCGAATCAATGTAAATTGTACTTATATCGAAATATTTACAAGTCTCAATGCAAAGGCTCAAATTTATTGTTTTATACTTTTTAAAGTTATATAATTATTTACGAGATATTTACCGTGGTAAGGTTGTGGAAGGACCTCCCGATATTTCGGCGCAGTTACATGCACCATGTTCACGGGAAGAATCGTCGTTCGTCTTCCCGCCAGCACGGTAACTTTAGTGAACAACCGTGATAGTTTAAAACAGTGTTTATATTTTTATACCTATTTATCTTTAAATATTGGTTGTAGTCATTGATATAGGTATACCGGATGAAAGTTAACGCTCCCGAAGCCAAAACGCTCTATTATAAACACAATTGAATGCCAATTACCATTAATTGCCTTATACATTGTTGTTTGTGTGGTTTAGAATGTTACAAACCGGTGTCAAGCGCACGCCGCACGCGCGGCGCAGCGCGTCTTAGGTTATTATTTTACCTCTAGCGTAAGCTGATATATTATTTGCATTACATTGCAAACATAAAAAAACAGCATATTTTTGTGGTATCGTATCAGCATTCACCAGTCTTCGTTTTCGGGAGCTTCTTCGTTTTTTCCTTAGGTACACCTGTATCTAATACGTTGTAGTGTATAATTATCATTAAAATGAGTACATATTAATGTTTGAACAATGAAGGCTATCAAAAGTATTATCTATATTTATTAATAGGTTTGTGATTAATGAAGTGTTAAAAAAACATGGCTAGAATATTTACACAAACAACAGTAACCTCAAAGGAATTAAGAGTGTTTTTTGTTTGTTATTTACCGTACAAAATTTAAATTAATTGAATAGAAATAAGTAATAATGTTCCTCGATGTTGTTGGTTTATTTGCGGTTGTGTTACACGTATAAATCTCTTCACGGTTGTAGATATTAATTTTAAGCCCAACGCCGACTGTGTAGACAAGGCGGCGGCGCCCGGCAGGCGTCTTGGTGTACAGGCGTCATCAAAATTGTACCTCTTTACTATAAGAGTTTAGAACAGTCAAGACGGGACGCGCCACGGAAGCGTGCCGGGACGATTTTGCTGTTTTCACCGGTTTTATCCGAGAAAGAGACAAACGTATCCATATTCTAGCTTTGTCACGTCTACGCGCGGATAAAAATGGCGGAAAGACTACGAACGACGGAATTGTCCACGGCTCGTGCTAGGCCTGCCGAAAGAGAGTAGTTTTTGTTCGCCTCGATGCTGCTTTGACTGTAAGGTCGGCGTTAAACCTTACTGCGTCACACGAATGTTTAAAAATTCGGTCAGAGTATCTATTATTTTGAAAAAAGTCATATCAATGGTGCGATGGTGATACCACTGTAACATGTAACATTTTTGTATATCATATTGTATTTTAATAAAATGTAACTTGGTAATTATGTACGTAGGTAATTATGTATTGATCATGTTTCTTATTTTTCTGTTGCAAAACTCAGAAAACAAAATCAAGGCGTCTGCATTGGTTGTCGAAAGAGATCTTATAGCCTAATGTAATTGTTTTTCCTTGTAAAGTATGTAGTGGAAGTCAATTAGCTTTATTATTAGTACACGGTTATGTGCAACGATTAGCTATTTATTCATAAAAGGATAAATGAATTATATTATATTTATAATTTTACAAGTAAATTCCCCTGTAAGATTTACCGACGTGTTGAGAAATATAAAATAGATTTTTGTCACCTATATAGTTTTTATGTAGCCTATCTTGCCATTAATAATGTTAACAATGCTTATAGCTACTAATGCTGGTTATTTCGACTTTAAATTTGTACTTACAAGTTATGTTTTGATACGTAGTACATAACGACTTAGTTGAGAGTTAACACTTATGGATTCGATCTCATGATTAATAAAATTTAAAGTGATCAAACTCTTTAAGTTGAAATAATCAATAACCTAAACATAATATAAATTAATAATTATGTATTTAAAAAATATGAGCAATTTTCATAACAGAACAAATGTAAACAAACATTGAATTTAATAAAAGTACACACATTTGTAATAAGTGCAATTTCTTTAATTTGACTTTGTCTCCCAAAAGTTTCTTTTTTTCCTCTTTCTTGGGAAATAGTATGTGAAATTATACCAAATCCTGGTAAAATTAAAATATAAACTTCAGGATGTTCAATAAATCCGCTTATCTAACTCTGTCAGAGCTGATGGTATGTAACTAATCCTCCAAGTTTAATGATGTCCCACAAGACCAAACAGCTTCTTTGTATCAGGACTCTGGCTTCATTTTGACTTCGTAATAGGCATTTGAATTGATTATATACACTACACAACATGTCATAGCCAGGTGTATCTTTAAGTACCCTTTTAACCGATTTCATAACAGGAAGTATATTAATTCGGTTGTTTTTTTTTTTTTTGTATATTACATCAGAACTCCGTTATTTATTAACCCATTTGGAACCGATTTTTTTATTTGAAAGGATACCTATATCTACTTTTAGATTGTTCCCATAGAAATTTCATCATAATCGGTTCAGTAGTTTGGTTTTTAAATCAAAATAACTGAAACAAATATGTCGTCCAAGTAAACGAAATAGTCTACTTATTTACAAAATTTACTCTGTTTTTTTAAATTGATAATTATTTATGGATTATTAATGGATTTCATTTGGCACGAGCCGAAGAGTTGTGTTGACTGCATAATCGTTACGAGAAACTGAAACAGGCACTCTATGCAAGAAAAATCATCGAAAGCGACAGTCACCATACAGAGTTACTGTTGGCCGCGCCGCATACAATTCCTTTTTTTTACCAACTTCCAATAAGGAGGAGGAGGTTATCAATTCGACTGTTTTTTTAATGTTTGTTACCTCAGAACATTTGACTGGCTGAACCGATTTTGATGATTCCTTTTTTATTTTAAAGCTGGTGCTTCCCATTTGGTCCAGTTCTGATGAAGTTGGTTTTTAGGGTTCCGCACCCAAAGGGTAAAACGGTACCCTATTACTAAGGCTCCGCTGTCCGTCCGTCCGGCCGTCTGTCACCAGGCTGTATCTCATGGACCGTGACAGTTAGACAGTTGAAATTTTCACAGATGATGTATTTCCATTGCCGCTATAACAACAAATAAATAAAAAAATATTTAAGGGGGCTCCCATACAACAAACGTGTTTTTTTTGCTCGTTATTGATAGCGGCAAGAGGTAGACGCTTGAAATATTCACAGAATATTTAGTTAATATATTCGCTTTAAAAATAAATTATTGAATTAAATTAAAATACATATTTAATGAGGGCTCCCATACAAAAAACGTGTTTTTTTGCCGTTTTTATAGATAATGGTACGGAACCCTTCGTGCGCGAGTCCGACTCGCACCTGGCCAGTAATTTATATTGATAATTATTTGAGATTATAATAGAATAAACAGGCAGGTACCTAGATATACCTAAGAAACGAAGGTGGTTGTTATATTTTTCAATGATTGAAACTGAATACGCTTTTTGCACAATCGAATCAAAATACACTGTTTTGCCTATGATAAACATTTATCTTGTGCTACAAGTTATACTGAAGTCCTGGGAATTTGGGTTGAAGTAGGAACAAGCATAGCCGAGGTAAACTGGTTCTGGTGACGGCTGGCAGGGTTCCAACGATAGACGGCCAAGACCTCATAAGTAGCGCCGGAAAAATCTCTACAAAATCAAGTTTCAAAACGCGTAGGTACCTACGTAATTTATAGTGCAAAATATCTGTAAGTATCTAATCTATAAATATAGAGTGTAGTCATTTTGTTTTAATATTTATCGGGACTTATCGCGCACTATTAAATATAGGTAAAAATAGATACCTTTCGCTCGACGTTTCGTGTAGTCATTTTAATAACTGTACGGACACATTACGTGGAAAGACGAAAATTACCTTTCAAGGTAAGTACAAGAATGATGACCATAAGTGTAAACGGAGCGGTTAAGTGATTTCGGCTGAAAAAGTATGAACTGCTTAAAAGATGACGTGAATAGAAGTTGTTAAATTCAGATATGAGGGATGATTGAAATTTACCCCACAAAAGTAGGAAAAGGGTAAGAAAATGATGTGTGTGTTATCATAATTAAATTACAATTTATTGCAAAATATAAAAACTGGAAAAGCTCGAGTGAAATTATTAGTCGTAGATAGTATTTTTAAAGGCGTTCACTAAAGGCCAAATCTGAGAAAATAAGTAGCCAATTAATTAAAAATACAACAAAAGCTTTTAATTTGGGAACAGTCATGAAACTGATGTTTTTATTGTTCTCCATGACCCTCAGTAATAAAAACAGAAAGGAATTTTGAGAATCTTTGCAAAACAATAGTTGGAATGGTGTACGGGAGAAAAAGCCGGATGCAAATGCCATTCATATTAATTAGCAAAGCGAGATGGGGCTTTTACGAAATTAGACCGTGATTTCAGTGGAGATTTATTGTTGTGTTTGAAATGCTTTTCGGGGCTAAGGTAGCCATTTAGACGTAGGAAATTGGTGTTGTCAGAGTTGATTTTAAATTGAATTGACTGGAGTCGGTCGGTCTTTGTGACACACGCAAGGCGCGGAAGCGTGTCAGTTAATTTATTGGTTTCGTGGCCAATACAGAAAGTTGGAAGTTTGATGAGCTTTATTGCTAGGTAGCAAGTGTCTTGGTTAGTGATTTATGAATTGGAATTTTTAGGGTTCCGTATTTATAGTTGATTTAAATTTTTGGCGTTGACCATGGCATTTTAAGTAGTTCAGCGATGAAACTTAAAAGTGCCTAATAGTGTTCGACATTTGACCACTTTATAACTCACGACGCAAAAAGAGGGGTGTTATACGTTTAACTTGAGGATCTGTACCTATATCTGTGTGTCTGTGCATCGTAGGTAGCTCCCAGACGGCCGAATCGATTTTGTTTTAGTTTTTTTTTTGTTTGAAAGGTAACTTTATCGACGCTGTTCTAACCACAGACCTAATAAAAAAAATTGTTGTAGCTTTGGCTTAATCTGTTCATAAAGATTATCAGATCTTTGGTCTTTGGTGGTTTAAAAATAAAAAAAATCTACCTACTTGTTTTGTGTTTGTAATGAGTTAACAGTATGGAAACTTTAAACTACCCTAAAATTCGGTAAACTTACCTAACCTAACCTAACTTGAGTCAGCTCGTGACCACGGCCATTGTAACATGGTCGAAACGTCGAGCGAAAGGTATCTATTTTTACCTATATTTAATAGTGCGCGATTAGTCCCGATAAATATGAAAACATGTGTTCGAATCGCGAAAGTTTAAAAATTACTGAACTTACCTAAGTTAATCCTTCATAACATTACATATTCTATGAAAATTTCAACTAGATTCTATTAAAGCCGTAACAGACGTACGTACCACGAACCACGGACCGCCGTCTGATGACCAACAGGAGGGAAAGATAATTTTTTTCTCTTTCCCTCCTGTTGATCAGACGGCGGTCCGTGGTACGTAGTACGAACGTCTGTTACGGATTTTACGGTTCGAAAGACGGATTTGGAAAGACGGACGGACAGATAGTCATACATACAGATAAAGTAATAGCGTCCCGTTCTTACCCTTTGGGTACGGAACCCTTAAAAAGACCAACATATATTTAACTAGCAATCCGCCCCGGCTTCGCACGGGTGTAAGTTTTATTGTAGGTATACATAAACTTTCCGTGAAAAATTAAGTAACAGCAGGCCTAGCACGGGTCGTGGACAAATTATCTTTCCACCGCTTTTATACACGCAAAGACGCGACAAACCTAGAACATGGACCTCTTTCTCGCGGGATAAAAAAGGTGGAAAGACGCTATGTCCACGGCCCGTGCTAGGCCTGCTGATGGAGAAAACCGCCTCATAATTAATATGGTTTAAGAGTTAGCCGATACACCTACAGACAGACGCGGAATGTGCCTTAATTTTATACAATGTAGAGACAACGAAGTCTAGCTACATCTTACTTAGCAGCCATGAAATTGGTTGAGATAGGAAACATGGAATGGCTATCAGGATGTCCGATGTCCGCGCGGCTAGCGACCTCGTGATGTTGATAGGAACGCCATAAAGCCGCTTACACACGGTCAACTGCGGCCGGACCGCAATCGCAGCCTAGTGCTGCGCGTTCTCGCTCGTTAAGCCAATGCACAAATCTAATGGATTTTTTATGTTCCACTGCAAAAGTACCAATATGAATAAAATTGAGAATGCGCCTTGCCAAAAGGATTTTATTCGTGCGTTATAAATCCGATTTTATTTTCATCGTTCACGTCAAAGCGACTATTGCAGATTGCTTTTAGTATTCAGAGGTAGCTTAAAGTTATTTATGAAGCATAAATAAAACAATAAAATGTAAGGTAAAATATTTTAATGACTTAAATCATCATAATCAGCCTATCTTAGTAATCATAGAACTCTCCGATGGCACGTCCCTGAGGACGATTCTCGGATTTTTGCTTACAGCCACAGCCTGCTTACGTATATCGTCACTCCATCGAGTCTCAGGGCGAACTATACTACGTTCGCTGATTCGTGGTCTACACTCTAGAACACGTCAACCTAGAGTTGCCAACTTTTTGCACAAAAAATAAAGTACTTATATACCTTACCTAAATATAAACAGTACCTAATTTGGGAATCAACAGTATTTTCATTATTTAAATCACAAAATTTTATTTTTTGAGGTCCGAAAAAACGTTAGGTATGATTCGCGTGCGCACCGAAAGGTATTTGTTAAACAGGAACAGTAAGTATTTTGCGTATTATATTGTCGATGAAATGTAAACAGTATAGAGCTAAAAACAGACTAATATACTTTTTTTAACATTACGGTTGGTAACTCTACGGTTACGCCAACGGTTATCGGTTCTGCGATAGGTATGATCGCCTCACTGCCACTTCAGCTTGCTAATACGCTGAGATATGTCGGTGACTTTGTTTCTCTGGCAAATACTGAGAAGATCTATGGGCAAATAACAGTTCCAAATACGATCGCTCAGAGAAACTGAGGCTCTTTCCATAGTTCTCTGAACTTGAGGACGGCTTCAACTGTAATTGTCCACGTTGCAGCACCGTAAGTCATGATTCCAGGTATAAGAAAGCCTTAGTTAAAGACTTTTTAATTGGTCCAAGTTAAATATACCTAGTGCTTGTTTAACACTGGATTATTTAAGTAGGCCTACCTAAATTCCTTACGCACATTTCAAGCGATTCACTAAATATAACAATTTATGATTTACTAGCTCCGCCCCGCGGTTTCACCAGGACATAAGCAATGTATAATCCAAATTTCATTCAAATCCATTCAGCCGTTTCTGCGTGATTGAGTAACAAACATCCTTCCATCCATCCATACATCCATCCAAACTTTCACATATATGATATTAGTGTGATTTTAGCCCTATAGGAGCCAGACGTCTCTAAGACGGCTATAGAGGGGTCTCAGAGACGCATAAATAAATAATTAATTAACATTACTGAGTAGACACACAGTTTGATACAAATAATTATAACGAGTACCCACCAAATGTAACCAGTAAAACATTCAAACATCTAGACATGTACCGTAAAGCCGTGTACTCATTAAAACTTTCCTCAGGCTGGGCCTGCACGTGTTTTTAATTTTTATCGAGAGTTCTCATCGTTAGCGGCGAGGGCGCGGCCGCGTGCTGCGGCTTGGATGCTTTGATTGCGGTAATGACGTCTACTCTCTCTCTACCCACTCTCCCACTCGCCACTTGTGTCTTCTATCTAATGATTATTCCTTCGCAAATTAATGCCACCCGTGTTTTAATTACTACATAACATATTCATATGTGCCTGAGTTTTTGCTCCAGCTGTATGGCCTGGTTTCATAGATGTTTCTATCTTTAGTTTGATAAGAGCCCTGAAAGCTTTCCTAAGATTTGTAATGACGCGTATTCATATTTACCTACGACTTCTTTTAATTCGTCATTAGCGTAATTGCGTTCGATGAAGGTGAGGGTCCCAAAGAGTTAGTAAGGTACATAATAATAAGTTTGTAGGTATACAGGGTTACTGGTAATCAGATAGCATTGTCTTAAGGGCAGCTTCAAAACGAAAAAAAAACCTTTGTTCTAAGACATCAATATTTCTGAAAAAAAAATCAAAAATTTCGAAAAGTCGTAGAACTAAAGTTGTTTGTTTTGATGTAATGAGGCCGCCATATGTAATAGGATGCTCTGATTACCAGTAGCCCTGTATATCTTCATATCCATGGTGAATCAACCATGGCAAGTGAAGGGATATGTTCCAAATCAACTCCAACAGCACCAATGACGCCAATAGCGCTAATGAGAACCAAAGCGACATGAAGATATTTTTGTCGGATTGGTTCTCTTTGGCGCTCTTGGCGTCATTGGCGTGATTTGGAATTTGTCGTAGGTATCTTATTATGTGTATTGTAGAAGTGATCAAATGTAGGCTTTTTTTTCCGTCATGATTACGTCTGTTTGGTCTGTCTACGAAGTGGGTCTACGCCGTAGACCCAAGTATCTTAGGTACTTGATGATTATATTTATAGCAGCTGTAACACAGGTCTTCCTTGAACAGCTGCTAACGAGACACCTACAGAAGAGTACGTATGTTATTGATAAAGTGTTAATTTTAGATAATTTGAGTGCTAGGTGTAATTTTGTTCTATATTATAAATATTTGGTAATTAAATAATTAAATGTTTTTTTTTGGTAAAAATAAAGTGACAAACAAGTAGGCGGGCTTTGAGATAGATATTTTAATGTAGGTATATAGGCAAGAACGTATAAATAAGGAAACTTCTTATCTGTTCTCTACCTCAAAACTGTTATGAAACCAACATAACTATACGTCAATCTATCTAACCTACCTAAAGTCTAACCTACACCAAACTTTGTATTATGTAGGTATATAATATGTATATGTTAGGCTTACCAACTATCGCTAGTCGATGAAAACAATGCAGATGTATGATGCACCAGGGTAGCAACAAATCCTCTTAGCCACGGTCAGTGCC
The DNA here is from genome assembly GCA_949125355.1 of Agriopis leucophaearia. NCBI lineage: Eukaryota > Metazoa > Arthropoda > Insecta > Lepidoptera > Geometridae > Agriopis > Agriopis leucophaearia. The sequence continues at coordinate 9,659,185 of OX421262.1, forward strand.
GGCGCCTGCAAGCGCATAGCAGCACAAACAACTCTAATGGATTTTTCATGTCGATTGAACATGCCGTTTAAATTCTATGCGTGGAAGATAATCGAAAAACTCACGGAGAATTTCCTTCTAAATCAAAATAAAGCAACATGATCAACATGGTATATATATCAATATTGTTAAGCAATTTTATTCTGCGTTTTTCTACTAACAATATGTCTTTCAAGTTTTATCGCATGTTTCGTAGCTGCATACATATTTCTATTTCAGGTTTATAAGAGCTACTTTTCGCCTACGTGAAAATAGTGTAGTTAAATGAAGCGTGATTTTCCAGACTGTCTTCACCATTAATAATCATTACAGCTGATATCGTCGGAGCCTTATTGTAACCCCCGGCAACGAACACGGCAAATTATGACATTAATTTTATAATTATTAATATTGTGTGGAGCCACAATAGAGGGCGCACAAAAACATAAGCTTCCCTTTGTTAACGGCGAAACAATGAATGATTGTTGCAAAGTTGGGAAATGACTCGGGAAAACCCTGTCACTCACGAGTCGCAACTTTGTGGTAAAACTTTTTGAAAAATTACTTTGTGCTTACGGATTTTAATGTCCAAGATGTTCCTTTTTACCTGTTGTCGTGGAGCTTAAACAATAATAGCTGTAGTCTGTTGCTTTACGCGTGTCCAAAAAGGTAGGTAAACAAATTTTTGAAGGTTACAAAGGTACGAAAGTCGCTTTAAAATGTAATATTTTTAAAGACCTGTACCAATTTTTAAAATATAACAATTCCACATATGTTAATTGGGTTAAATTTTTTATTAATATAAAAAATTGTTAATACCCCTGTCTTACAATTATATAATATATGTAGGCGCGTCGATATTTTTAGAGTGGCAAGAAACAGAACTGACAATGACAGATGGCAGCAGACGGCTGACAGTTGATGTTTCGACATTCTATCGGAACTTCCGGCGCTTAGTTTTTATGGATGAGATTATTTAGTTAAATTAAGATTAAGTTTGTTTAAACATAAAATATTTAGTTAAGCGCCACTAGCCTAGTTTTGGTGGACTAGTGATGGAAGTGGCACCATCACTGGTATAACACTGGTACCGGATGTTGTTGACGCGGCTCGCTGATCGGTCTTTGGCGACCAATCAGCTAGCGAGTTTGGCATACCATCCGGCAGAGGCGCTAGCGAAAGCGCATGGACAAGCGAGGCTCGGTGGGAGCTCGCTCACTTTGACTTGGAGTTTACTTTTTGCTTTGGATGGTGGCACTTTACTTTTGGTTGAGACGGTGGCAGCATTCATTACTAAGCGGAATACCTTGTCCCCAAGTAATTCAAAGTACCTAATTTTCCATTGTAAAATTAATGATAGTTTAATGGAATAAAAGCTGTAATTGGTACGAGCGATGTCTAATTTCCTCACCCGCAATACCCACGCCGTAGAACAATGATGTCTGATGCGAATCGACGGGCCTACCTACTACTTCTACACTTACGATGCTTTTGACGATTCGACATATATATTAAAGCAAAATAACACTCACTGGCTGACTGACTCATCACAAATTTTCAAAAACGACTTGACCTACGAAGCTGAAATTTTGGTAGGTAGATTTCTTATGAGGTGAGGAGGACCGCTAAGAATGAATTTTACGAATGGGCCGGATTAAAGGTGTCAAAAAGGGGTTGAACGGACGACAGCAATAAAAAAAAAAACATTTTGGACAGCACTCGTGAAGAAACGTACCTATCATCTATGTGATTATAATAGTGGGTAAGCACCGTTACTGACTTTGGTACCTACATGATAATCATGAAATGGTTGTTCATTACATATCCTTCAGAGCATAGTAGAAATAATATATAGGTACGAGAGTAAATTATATCTTGATAGTTTTTAATTACGTATCGTCTCTTGCAGTAACTATAGCATGCTTTAGCACTTCGTCGCGTCATTACTTTGTCATTTAGACAAAGATTTTGTACATATAGTGACAGGATGATTTGTAAATAAAAATTACCTATCGAATTTTCTTATTGGGGTGACTCACCCGTGGTACAGTTGCGTGGTCCAGTTCACCGGCCCATGCATGAATAACTTTTTAACAAGTTTTTAATTGTTTCACCTTTTTTAAATTTCCGTGGTACCTACATATAGTTGACTGAACAACGGGTATTTTTAAAAAATCCAAATTACAACTATCATTACAGGAATGTCCTAATTCAATAGTGTAAGTCAACCTAATACTATAAATCTAATTAAACATTAAATTAATTTCACACAAAATAATTAAGTAAACATACACACTTCAGATAACATCGTCATTTTGAATTCTGCCACCGAGCAGACAAATAATTTTTTTTTCTCGGCAACTCGATTTAACTTATGCAACATGCGTATCAAAGGCGAATTAGCCAATAAATTAGTGTTTGCGCAGGACACCGTCCTTCGCCAAAACATTGTTCAAAATATTTGTAATGTCTATATGGACAGAATAGTCCTAGGTTTTTTAATTCTACAACTCACTCATTTTATATCTTTTTTTTTAAAAGTGCGCTAGCGAAAAATACGCGCGATAAATTAACACAATTTCGAACCATCTACACGGTTGCTTACTCACGCTCGGCAAGTTTCCGCCTTCTGATTACGCTTGTAATGCAACAAGATCACTAATGCTCTAATTGCTGGCGGTGATGATTATCAGGGCGACTGTTTTATTCATGTTATCAAGTGGACAGAGTTGTTCTCAGGGCGAAATAAGGTGATATATGTCGCAGTGAATGCATGGAAGTTGCGTTGTTGAGAAGGCGGCGCGGCGGCGCCATGACCACTGCGACGCTGCCTGTGTTTTTGGTTTTGCTTGCGTTTGGACATTGCGGGAAGAACAAGCCAGTAAGTTTTAAATTTGATGCTTTTTAATGTTACATTAATTATTGTGTTGTTGTTGTCTTTATTTGTTTTTGTATTGCTATTGTTATTGTTTTATTCGATGAGTAAAAAAGGAGTGGCGACCACGAAACTAAAGGCCTTCCACTAGCTAGATGGACCGACGACATCGTGAGCGTCGCGGGCATCCAGTGGATGCAAAGGGCAGGCTGTCGTTCTGTGTTGAGTTCTAGGGGGGAGGGGGCTATGTTCAGCAGTGGACGTCTTATGGCTAATGATTATGATGATGATTGTTACATTAACAGCGTTTCGCGGTTTTACCCGCTATCCTACACAAAATATTTTTGTTTCCGGGACAAAAGCAGCCTATATATAAGCTAAAATACCTTACAACTAGGTATTAAAGGTATAAGCTAAGTATTACATCAACACCAAATCTCAATTAAATCTTTTTTGCTGTTACGGAATTAAGTACGGACATACATAAGTACTTACAAACTTTCGCATTTATATTCGTCGTACGACGCAGCCACGAAGTGGTGGTTTACGTCTCAAATACATAATTATAATTATGATTCACTAACCAAAATACTCAATCGAGTGCATAAGATAGAGTGCATTTAGACAATTCTAATGTTCAGATCTAACTTTAAATCATACACCGATCAAAAGGGTTACACGGAACGCTGGTACTAAGTCGAAAGGAGGTTATTGTACTTATAATTTTGAACATTTTTTACTATGCCACAAACACTAACATCGCAAAAATACCAGCTGTTTTATAGAATGTTATTTACATTATGTTTACATTTACACTCTACGAAATTTATGGAACGACACACCTTTTTTTGTGCGATCGAAACGTTTGCACTAAGCCGAAAGGGAGATTGTACTCATTATTATGAACAACCTTACGAGACTACGTTATGAGACTAACACTGAAATCGACGCACAAAAAAAAAACTGTTTTATAGTTAAATGTTATTTACGGTCAACAAAATGTATCAAAAATATGGAAAAGTTTTCCGTATGTCATTATTTCCCAGAACTCGATCCTTATTAGCGACACTATCGAATGGTGTAATATTACAATGTGTTTTTATTTTTTTCAAATCCCGTTGAGGTTTCGATTCCTGGCTAGGAGAATATTCATTTTTCAAAAACCCAATGATGCAGTTTTCGTTTTCATCAAAATCGGACCCGAGGCTCCTTTGAGTACCTTTCGCTTTTCCTCATAGTTTCGGATTTAGTCATCCACGCCCACTTGAAAAATTCAACCTGTCTATAACCAAAGTATGCACTGTGTATAGGTATGTGCTATAGATACTTTTCCGCCTCCAAGTGTCAAGTGTAGTTTGTATTGTCGATTTGTCAGGAGACACGAGATGTAGTTATGAAGTGCCAAGGTTTCCTTGATGGATGAGGCACGGCACGCACTCGGTCGGCGCTATTGCTCAACGTCGCCGGAGAATACCTAATGCGGGCACAGACTTTCAACTTTGGTGTTCCTTTTCATACTACGTTCGGGATATAAATGTTATCTATAATATTGGACTTGTTTCTTAGTTTTTTTTTGCTGCAAATGTTGGAAATAAGTAGGTACTTACTGAACACACAACTCTCAAGAATCACACACACTCAATCTCTCAATATCAATCTTTCTTGAGTGTCTCAACCTCTTGAGACACTCAAGAATACTTATTGAAGTAACTGATGTAGAGCTAGGTTAGGTACGTATCTACTGTCGTCATGCTACCTGATAAGTCCTTATTTATATTCTTATTGTACACTAGCTGTACCCACAACTTCGTTTGCGTGAACTTTATTTTTAATTCTCATCTAAAACCTTTCGCTGTCAGCTTCCCTATATAATATGACCTATAATCATACCTGTTAATTTACTTTCCATGGCTTTTCACAAAAAGCGTCCCGTGCTTAGGGTTGGGGGTGGGCTAGCCTATGTGTTAGGATATACGCTCGGTAGCCATACCTAATTTCATTCATATCCATATAATGTATTTAATTGACGTACCTAAGAACATTGCGACCATAGATTTAGGATGCAAAAAAATTTAGGTCTATGATTGCGACAGTGTCAAGAGGCAGAAATAAAGAATAGAATAGAATTGAATCCGTTTAGCTGTTACAGTTGAGTGCGGACATACACTACTTACCCATAAACTTTTACATTTATAATATTAATGAGATGTGATTCGCCTAGAAGTAAAATACATACATACATACAAAGAAGATGAAGAAGCTTATACATACAGTTTGAACGGGTATTTTTCCAATGTAAGCATTACACTAACTTTCTAAAACCCGTTACAACTCCATTCCCTTCAATGACAACGCAAACCAACTCCACCATTTAAATGAATATTTAACATTATGATACAAGTTGATGCGGATCGAGTTGGTCTCCGCGGAATCACGACTTAATATTTTCTTTGAGAATGTTATATTATTTTTAATATTGAAACGACTTACGGGAGGACACCCGTGGGGCTCCGGTGCTCACAAAGGGAAAGTGCGTGAAGATCTGAGGGGAGATGATGTATGTGATATATTCACTAAAACGGGAAAAAAATATGTACATAAAATTTATGAGGCTACTTGACACGTGTATACTAGGTGAATATAAGGAGGAATAATGTAGAAATTCAAATTATCTCCGCGTATTCCGTTTGTCGAAGTAGTTTGGGAAAGCTATTAAAGTTAAAAATAACTCAATAGATTTTTGTGCTATATTTGTACACTCCTTGAAAACTTTAGATCAGCTTGATTCACATGTTACCTATCCATCAAAGAGATCAATAATATTTTCTCAAAAAGACAACCTGAAGCGGTGGTCAAACGCAAGCCTATTTTGTTATAGCCAAAGTACCTAGTTGGAATAATGAAATATAAGACAAGATAACTCTTTTTATTAAAAGTATACAAAAACTAGGATAACATATTGAAACACGGAAATATTATGTAAGGAAGGGTATGCCAAGACTTGGAGGCTGTAGAAGTGATTTTTATCTAAACGTTAAGCCTATATTTAGCAAGCTGTGCAAGGAGGTAGAGGAACTAAAGCGGACGGAACAAAAACATCTATAAACGTACGGACCAAAGATTTCATACTCTACGACACATATAAAATCTTAGGTACGGAGTACGGACCCATCAATATGAATAAATCCATTGGATTCATAGTGAATAATTTATCGTTATATTATAGTTTTAGTCTACTTTGGTTCTGACATTATAGAGTGCTGACGCGATATGTCCATAGTTTTAAATATAATATATTTTACTACAAGCTATTATTTAATTTGCTATGTTTAAAGTTTATTTAGGTCAAATCTAGCAAACTGAATTAGAACCAGTTCTTTTAATTAAGGTATTTTAGGGCATTCTATCTGACTCATGCAAATACCAACTTTGGGAAGTTAGGCCAATATCAGACATTTCTTCTATTTAGGTAGAAGTCATGTGCGACGGTATTTTGATCTACACATTAATTATATATTTTTAAGCCACAAAACATAAAGCCAGATTGTTGGTTTGGGAAACTTTCTGATTCCTAAAAACGGAAATTTGTCCCTGACGAACCGTACAATTTGATTATGATGGAAGTTCAACTACAGGTCTTCATTTGTGTTCCAGGTGTTCAGTGACGAAATCAAAGAAATAATACAAACTGTTCACGACGCGTGTATTGGGAACACCGGGGTCTCCGAGGGTGAGTGCTCAAAGAACACGTTATTCCTTCTTTGTTGTAGGTTAGCATGCGAATGACGCGAAACAATCGGCGCGGCTAAGCTTCACGCCACAGCGCTACGAAAATGTTAGATATGGCACTTGATATAACAATATTTACTGAAAATTCAATTCTTATAATGAGGCTTCTGAAACTGCCAAACCCTCACCTCTTTTGACACTGTACGTAGACCCCGGTGGTACGCCTACCACCGAGGTCTACGTGAGCTAGTGACTGTTGGAATGTTTGTTGATTTCTGACAGCTTCAAGAGCCACATCACAGTACAACTTTAATCATATAACTTGGATTTGCCTTAAACTCGAGCTAGTACTGAAAAAAGTTCACCATGAACTGAAGGGGCGAGGTAAACACGTATTGCGCAAATTGACATAATTATTCTCTCTAGTTTTACAAACGCGCACTTTAATATTGAGTAGCACACAACTGACGACTTAATACGCCCATATTTATAGACGTAAATAAAGGTACCTCGAATTCTCTCCTCACCCTTAAGTGGTGTTTTGGCATTTACATTAGAGCAATTACAAAAATACGTAAAAAATACTTTTGTTCTATAGCGATCTCCCTTTGTTATTACTTTTTTATTTTTTAATTATTTCTTAGTAAATCCGCTCCGCCGATTAGTTCTTAGTTAGTTATTACATATTGTGTGAAAATTTCATTTTGTTATCTATTCTGTGTCAAAGATACAGCCGTTTAAACGTAGGACGGAGGGACGGACAGACAGACAGCGTAGGCTCAGTATTAGGATCCCGTTTTTACCTTTTTGGTACGGAACATTTAAAACGAGTGTATAGATCAATTCATAATGACACCAATTTACCACATGTTAAATATTTTGTACAGATAAAAGCTAAAGTAAAAGCAAGAACCTCTATATTTTTCTTTCGTCATCATTGTATTGAAATACAATGTCTTATGTTTGTGTACATTAAAGAGTCTTTATTCCACTTGCCCCCAGAGGATATAAGGAATTGCGAAAACGGCATATTTAAGGAGGACACGAAATTGAAGTGCTATATGTTTTGCCTGCTCGAAGAAGCGAGCCTGGTGAGTTACTGCCTTTGTTTGTTTCTCTCTCCACCCTTGCAGACAACACGAAATTAGATACAAACAACCGTTTAATTTATTTTTAATTCTATTTGTTTGCTTTGAGTTAAAACCAGCCGACTGGTTTCGTATGCGATATTAATAATAACTCGACTGCTACAGATATGTGATTTGGAAAATTAATTTCTAACTGAGTATTTGCAACTTGAGCAATTTTCATTGAAAATTAAAGAACATTAGCTTTGTTTTTTTTTTTTCTAATCAAAAAGTGTTTTTTGCAGGCTGATGAAGACGGGATCGTAGACTATGACATGATGCTCAGTTTGATCCCTGAGGAATACTACGATAGGACGTCTAAAATGATACTTGGGTGTAAACATCAAGGTAACTAAACTAATATTATAAAAGCGAAAGTTTGTACGTGTGAGTAGTATGTTACTCACATTGAAACGGCTGATTTGGATGAAAGTTGGATATGCGAATTTTTTTTGCCCTAAAAATTATATTTTTTCAGACGTGCCGGGCAAAGATAAATGTCAAAATGCGTTTGATGTTCACAAGTGTTCTTACGAGAAGGATCCAGACGTAAGTTATTTCAATACAACACATTGTTTATTTCTTTTTCAAAGGAGCGCAGTTTTAAAGCTATAATGAAATAGCAATCTAAAGAAGTAATGCTTAAAGTAAACAAAGTCGTAGTTTCGAGGACTGTTTGAATTTCAAATCTCTCGCGACCATCTACACTTTACATCTAAAATGTTCCACTTATGGCATGCTCCTAAAGCAGCATACAAACCATCGGATGCGTCCGATGAACGAAACAGACAGATGCTATCGCGATCTAGCTAATACCTACTATCCTTGTTATATACTGTTATACTAGTACGTACTAGTGTACATAATATCGGTAATAAGTCGAGGGTGTATTTTTGGGCCGCCTTTGAGCGACCGGACGTCCAAAGCGCTGGCGCGTTGGTATTCTCAACCGCAACTGTGCAGTGTGCATACTCAGTCGTGTCTGTCAGTCACGGCTTATGGACGCATCCGGTAGTCTGTTTACTGCTTAATACATCAGACGTAAATCACCTATACGAAGCAATATCAAACTCGTAAAACAAAAGCTGTTTAGTTATCGACGCTGAACATTTTGAGCCAATATGCTTTCGTTCTCCACAACTCATTTTCAAAATCTCAGGACCTGTTATCGTAATAGGATACTATAACAATAACATCTTACCGTCTACAAACTTATCTTCTCCTTTATTCATCGAGTTTCAAAGTCGTAGTAATAGAAAGACATCTGAATTTTAAGGGGTCTCGTGACTCCAGCTAAAATTAAGAATTTACAAAAGTCTCATTTTCGAAAAGGCTTCGGTGAGATATTTTAGTTTTACATAGAGAAGTTTGGAGAGATTGTGGACGCATTTTGGTTCAATGTTTGGAAAATGATACTGAAGATTTAGTTGAGTCAGGTTTTACGTATAAAAATCAGTAGGTATCTACAAACAGTAGGAAAAAAAGGTAAAAAAACGTATCCATCTTACACCTTGGGTGAGGTGAGGCAATATGAGTGCTTCCATAAAAAAAAACGGAAAAGAGAGACCGAGAACGTGTCGTAGGTAAAATCCATGTACCTACTTCAAGAAAAAAATATTCAAGGTCGCAAAAAAGGAAGAATGCGATCCAGCATTACGTGGAGAAAAATCATAAAGTAAAAATAATCTGAGCTCGAACTGGTTAACTGTCTGCCTAATTCGCCTAAGTGTTGAATTATATTTGTTTCTTGTTTCAGTTATACTTCTTATTCTAAGCCATGATCGACAGCTGAAGAAGGGTGATTTATTAAAGTACCTACTAATGGTAATAACTAAGAACTACTAAATATTTAGCTTAAAATGTTTTATTTGGTTTAAATAAAAACGAGTGTTTAACTTGAGCGTTTAAAAATTGGATTTCGTACAATTTATCATTTCGTCTCTAAAAGAAAATTAAACGTGCTTATTTTTTACTATTCCAAGAGAAAATATGAGGTAGGTAGGTACTTGTAAATAAAGACGTAATTTGGCGTTAGCCGCAGGGCTCCGGTCCGTCTATTTTTTTTGAGAAATCTCGTTTAAATTTATTCAGATCTTGAAAGAAGTATAATGCTATGGAATTAATTTGGTTCACGAGAAATGAATTTTCTCTGAGAAAAAAAATAAATGACTTGGAATGTTGAGGAACGTAATTGTGATCTTTGGCAAGAAATCACCTAAAATTAAATTTAAAATGGGTTGCAAGAAACAATTTTGAATACCGTTCGTTTGAAGGGAACCACTTCCAGATTTGTTTCCTTAAAATTGCAATTAATTTCTTTGGAATTATCAAAGAAGTTGATTGAGTGGATTTATACTTTTATTGCCTACTCTTTCAGAAATTATTAAATGACAAAATAGCATAAATCAAATGGTTTTTGATTTATGCTATTTTATCATGACATACTAGTACACAAAAGGCGTAGAAGGTTTTTGTAGTTACACATCTTATCATGGTTAGTAATAGTAGATTGGTACACAAGAGATATAGGTGAGGGCGCTAATAGTTTGAGGGGGTAAAATATCACGTACTTGCGTGTGTAAATAATCTAAGCACGCTGTCTGCGAGAAGTTGTTGGCTAATTTATCAATCACTCCGTATACTTTTTTTAAAGTAATCACTTTATAAAGCAATCTGTCTTTTGAAATCAATAAGCTTTATTTTGAATTGTTGCCTTAATGTAAGTGACGCGTCGTGTGTGGAATACGCTACCAGCCTCACAATTTTGTTAAATCTTGGGGTATATTAAATTTATTTTAGCCTCCTTGGAGGCTTTCTTGACATGAAAATCTTTAGTAATTCATTTGGGTGACTTTGCGGTCATTTTAGATATTCGTTAAGTTAGGGTGTTATTTCTTATTTCTCTTTCTTCTTCCACTGTAGAAAATTAACAGATCCTTAAGTAAAGTTCCATTTGTGAAATATCTGAGGCCTTACGGCTACCTGTTTTAAGCGAATCTATTAAGGCGATTGCGATTAGTTGCGCGACCGCAAACGGTATCTCGGCGCGTTAAGGTTCGCGTTCGCGTGATTTTCCGTACTGCGCTGTTTCAGCGCTGTTTCGAGTCCGTGTTAAAAGGTAGGCGTAAGGCCCAGGTAGTAATGATTATCATTCATAGCACTTGACTTGACAACCCCGTATAAATAATAAAACTGTTATAGATTTGAGACGCCATGTATGCAATAGGAAAGAGGTACAAATCAACGATGCCACAAGATCCCGAACATTGTTAACTGAAAGCAGGAAGTAACTCTCAAACCTCAATTACAATAAAAGAGCACGTTATTTAACAGCAAAACGACATTCAAAAGACGGAAAAACCGAGGGTCGGAACATCTGCACATAAAGAGGCAATTTGGAGATTGCCGGGGGCGCACCACGGAGAATTGTACTCAAATGTATTCAAAATTAAAAAATGAAGAAAATATTGCAAGGGAAATTCATTGCGGTAAAATAAACAAGAGTGGCTTGTTACAGTGGAGTGTGGACAGTGTGGTGACGGAGGCCGCGAGTCGAAACGAGGATCCCGCGCGGTGACGACGATCGCACACTGTAGCCGCATTCAGACCGACGATGTTTTACTTTTTTTTTAACTGTCATACTTTAAATATAAGTATAATTGCGTTTGTTTGATGGTTTGTTTGTTTCTCTTTGAACAAAGCAATGGATAGACGTGAATTTTGCATAGAGATAACATAGTGATTGAGTGCGTGATTTTTGTAGTGGTAGGACTCTTTTACAGGGGTCCGCCTGGGGAAGTACCACACCTTTGCCAGTTATTCAACCGCCAAGCAGTAGGGTGCAAACACTACTGTGTTCCGGATTGAAGGGCACTGTTTCCAGCGAAATTACAGGGCACACAGAGATTTGACATCTTATATCTCGGGGTGACGAGCGAAGTGCATTGCCATCCAGGGTTTTGAACTGTTGGTGTTCAAAATTCTGAGTGGCGTTGAGCTGTTATGGGCAAGCGTGAAGAGCCATCAGGCGAGCGACTTCGCTCGTCTCGTCACTCAGTACCATAAATAAAAAAAGATAGTTGGATAATTACAATCTGGGTGTCTTCAAATCACGAATCGGTTTCTTCTAGGCAAGTGTATTCAATCTATTCTAGGCTACGATGGACGTATACTGCATCATCGCTTAACATCAGACGATTTGGCGATCAAACGCAAGCCTATTATAAAAAAATGGATAGCCTGAGAGTGACACATCAGACAGTGCACGCCAGAAAAATCGCGGGGCGCAGCTAGTTAGGACTTGTTTTAAACAAATATGTTTTACAAAAACAGCTACCTGTTTTGTACCAAAAGACTACGGACAAATAAGTAGACGTAGAACTATAGTCCACCTTGCAAGGATGCGAGGCAGCGGATATCGCAATTTGGCGCTGCGGCACGGTAACGACGCGCAGACTGCGGCCGCGTACGTGCGTTGGCTAGCTAGTTGCCAGCCTCCACCGGCCACTGTCCCCTCAAATTGCCTTGCGTTCGGACTTTCGGCACCAAATGGTAACGAGATATTATTTATTCCCATTGATTTGTTTGTTCATTTCGGTACATCAGATTCAGATCAAATGTCTCACAAATTTGTTACAGTAATTAAGTAAAGCAACATCGGGCGCGGTCGGTACTTGGATGGGTAAACGCCTGGGCGTGATGTTGTCTCTTTGCACTACTTTTTCGTACTTTATTAGTTACTAATTTATGTAGTGATACGGAACTCATAGTGCGCAAGCCCGACACCTACTTGGCCTCTTTTATTTGAATGGATGAATGGAGATAGGAACTTTCAGATTGATCCCATATAAATGGTATCAAAATCAATTCATAGTTTGGTTTTTAAATAAAAATTACTACAAATATAAAATGTATTTATTGTTACATAAAGAGAGCACTAATGCATATTCCCTGCCTGTTGCGTTAGCATAAGCTGTGTTGCAACAGTCAGTGTCTTCCTCAAAACTGGAGAATTCGTTTACTTAGATGACATAATACTGTCATCCAAGTAAACGAAATAAAGAATTTTAATGATTTTGAAGTTGGTTCTTTTTAAATTGATAATTTTTGTGTATATAGAATTCTGCAAACCAGCAATGTAAAGCGTGCGTGTAGCGTAGCGCGGCGCATGTTGTTCGTTGAACTCTAACGTCAGCTGATATTTCATTTGCATTACATTGCTAAGTTTTTTTTTAATATATAAAACATAGTACATATAACTGTTATTATTATTAAATTAAAGTTGTTTGATATCGTAAGGTACTTTACATATTGAAAATCCTATAAAACTGCGTCTCTATAAATTTTATTTAAATTTGCTTCGAAGTTGGACTTTATGCTACGATCTACTTCTACGAGCTACGCCACTGCTACGAGCTACGTCACTGCTACGAGGATCGTCCAATACAATCCTGTTGGCGATAACATCGCTGCAATATTGATTGTAACAAAATGTAATAAAAACCGCCACTGAAATTTTTCCAAATGTAGGTGCTATTATTATATATTTTTTCCGGTAACGTAGCGGATTGATTACTCGTGTTAATTGCGATTAAATTATACTAAAGCACTTCCTATTCGGAATATTAATGACTCCAACAATAATAACGTAGCGATTTGATAATCACAGCAAACAGAGGAATAACAAATTGTACCGAGCTGTAGCTTACTAATGGATTATACTGTTGAACGTGAGAGCTACTAACCGTTATGTTATTATGAGTGCTTTGTGCTCTTTTGCCTAATAGTTTCTATTATCACAGCTTGCCACTCGGCCTATTCGAACTTTAATATCTACAAGGGTATTTGTATGTTCAACAAACTTGGCAAACTATTATGCACCACCTCTGTTATAGACCGCCAAAGTTGAATATCATATTAATGCAATAGAATAGAAACAATTAGCAACATCGGAAGGTTACCGAAACAAGCAATTATCTAAATAAATTGAGTTACGGCGGCGGTGCCGTGTCACGGTGGCCGCGGGCTCCCTCAAAGGAAACGCGTTATATCTTATACTCCAAGACGCTGTTGCATTTTCAATAAGGATCTTTCATTTCATTTTTTTAAGATTCTATACTTCATAGTATTTCAATTAGCCGGTCTCAATAAATCAGTGTTGTGAAGCAACGAACGACACCGTCGTCTGCGAATGGGGACTACGGGTGGCACTTTCAACGCTATCATGGGTAGAATCATACACTAAATTAGTGATAGGTACGTCGTGATTTCTGCCGTAACATTGATCGATAAGTTATTTTTGGAGTTTTACAGGCGGCTTTAAAACTCTGAGGTATTCGAACTTTGAACTCGTTTTATTTTTACTTTTAAAATTAAGATCTGTACCGAAAATGATTGAAGTTTCGTGTTCTTAACATAATTAATATAGAATTTAGACGTTATAATTAAGACGGATTGACTAACAAAAAAGAAACTTACATGCATACAGTATGTAAGCGAAAAATAATAAGGAACGTAATTTAAATATACAAGTATGAATTATAATAGTATGAATTGTTTTTGTTTTAACCTCCGACATAAGAGCTAATAGTCTTAAAATAGCTTAACAGATTTTAAAACAAAAAAATACTTAAAATTGGTTCCGCCGTTTGAGATATACACACAATCTATGGCATCGTAGCTCTCAAACGGCGGAATACACACATTAAACTTATAACACCCCTCTGTTTGCGTCAGGTGTTAAAAATTGAATCTAGAATTTGACCTTAGTGTACATGAAGGGCATCTCCTCAGTTATTATAAGCAAGGTGTTGTTTCGGGGCGCGCCGTAAAATGAATATTGATGACTTCATGGGCCCAAGCCCGGAGATGATTCGCTGAAAAATTAGCTTCTTTCATCGTTTTATTGCCCTAGTATCGGGAAGTGACTGATGAAGACTAATATTATACGACCGCTAATTCTGAGCCGCGGCGCTGATTTATTATCATTACAGACTTTTTGTTCGAGTTTTAATAGAAGGTAATTGTCTAGTTATAAGAAGTGTTTTTACGCGGCGACGCAAAGCCAAAAGGAGGGTATTGTGATTAGCATGTATACTTGTAGGTATGTTTCTACCTACGGCCTAAACAACTTGTCGATTTTGATCAATGAGGTGTCGATATTTTCTTGTAGGTTTAGGGACGGTCACCGAGTAGGTGACATTATCATAAATCAAATATGGCAAAAAGGAAGTGAGGTTTGTTAAAAAAAAAACAGATGTATTGGTGGCGAAATATACTCCGAAAATATTCCGTACTAAATGTCCATACCGTCAGACTGCTGACAGCTTAAAAAAAAATAGAAACTTGTCGTTTTTTTAGTATTTTTATACGTGACACAAGCGTGTGATAAATGCAAGGAGGTTTGAAAACCTTATGGATAAATGTTAAATAAAATAAATGATAATTACCTACCTCAAATGAAAGCCGTTGGTTGCTTGCAGTTTTTAATGAAAGTACCTAAAGTTTATTAACTTTGGTGCTTGGTAAGTGAAGTATCATAAATGTAAAAAAAAAATATATATTATGAAATCTGGTCATATTGTTAGCTATAAGCATCTTGTATTCAAAAGGCTCATAAAGAACCGGAATACAAGTATAAATATGCAGCCAACCACCGTACCGTCATGGACGTGTGTCATCTTGGCCCGTAGTCTGACCAGAAGATACAATTTATATGCTAATGCGGCAAGCAAGATAGCCACTCGAGCACTGATGTCGCACCACCTCCGCCACCCGTCTGCAGGGAAACGCACAGCTTCAGATACTCTGATAGCCTTTAAAATTACTTTTGCGACCGGAATATTCATATGCGATGTAAATATGCATAACGCTGTTTTGCATGACTGATATGGATAGGTTCACGCGAGATTATTCAGGGTGTTTTTTGGAGAATGAGTGTTTTTATTCCAAACTAATGCTGTTACCCGCGACTTCGTACGCGTACATTTTCATATAAACTTTCAATTATTTTGTCCTCCCCTAATCCGGCCCTTGCGCAAAATTACATAGTCTATACTTCAATCTGGTCATAGCTAAGCATATTCGTGAAAACTGTATTTAAATCCGACCAGTGGTTTACAAGACGTGGACAAACAAACAAACAAAAATTCTAAAAATTGTCTTAACGTGTTCAGCTCCTTATTTTAAGACGCCCTGTGTGTTTTTTTGTTTGATATCTTGCAATTACAGATTTTTTTATCTCTACGTTTTTATTAAATGTATAGATGTATAGATATAGATTTTACCGCTGTAATGATTACGATACGGGTAGAGTACTCTTGATAGTTGAAACAGTAAAAAATGATGCTTGTACAGTAAAATGTGTGTGAAGCTTACCTTAATCTTAGTTTGTTGACCTTATTCTTTCCAATTTTTATCCGTCTAAACAAACGTTAGTCAGCTGACAAAATATTTTCCCGTAAAATTAACAGAACAAGGTAAAAAGTAATAATTACTTTGATCCATCAATGGTTTTTATGAATGTTTTGCTGCTTTGATTAAAATTAAAATTGGGGTTACTATATAAACAATTTAGTAACTTCTCATATTTTTTTATCCGTTTTTGGACCGTAACGTAACGTTTAGCAACGGAATGTTTGTTTGTAAGATTGAATTTGTAAAAAAATATGTTTATAGATATTTAAGCGCCCCTATATTTAAGTTACAACTTAGGTAATATAGGTTAGTTTCTAGCGAGATTAGCAAATTAAGGTCAAGTTTAAAAGAACGCTACGTGGTCCGAGTAGAGTTAGTGATTGCATCTTCATTCTAGAGTCACCCTGCCTCCAAATATCTTTAACCGGAGTTACAAAATTAAAGCGTATTGTCATGGATGTGGCATAGTAGATTATTTTAACTTAAGTATGTGAATGTAAGAAAGTACATGTGTACTTATCGTGAACAATGTGATGCTGAGTCAAGTTTTCATACTCACATAAAAATAAATATATTTAAACATCTTTGACAAATTGGCGAATATAACGTAATTCGGTACTTTTCTAGATATGTATTATACGGGTCCTCTATGGATCAGCTATACCAAAAAATCGTTCAATACCCTATATAAGCATCCAATATAATAATATTTTTAGGATGATGTTGAGACTTCCCCGATTTTGCAGTGCCTTTGAAATGTTTGCACAAACTCGAACACGCCGTCATTCGAAAGAAAGTAGCATCACTGATGAGGAGGGTGCGTGGAGGTCAGAACAGTTTCCTGAAGATTATGGCTGAAGATCTTCACGCACCTATACTCATTACTCAGGCATTTTGAACGAATGGGTGAGTAGGAAATGTATATTAATTCTTACTCAGTCATTATTGGTATAGATTAACAGAAGCACATTGAGAAATGTATTGTATTAATTTATGTGCAATAAGTTAAAGTCGTTTTTTTTACTTTTGTTCTAATACAATGGATTTAGATGTCCGCAAATAAATACATTTAAATTTACTGTAAAAAAGGATAATTCCATTTGTACTTATTAGTCATAAATATACCCTAAATCATTATTTGTGTTCAATTTAGTCATATTCACTTTGAAAGAAAGTTTCTCGTTCCGTGGTCCAGCCACGGTGCCGACCGCTGGCTAAACCAATTAGTGTCCACTTGGGTAAACACCGGCTCGTTAGTGGACTGTGTGTTTTATTCAATTTAATTTACCAACTCCACCGCCATTTACTTATTGATAGCACATACTTTCTTTGTCCTCTCTTAATTTGAGTAGTAGACTAGAACCGGATGCTGTGATTTACATGTTAATTTAACTTTACTCACATTGTGTAAAAACTATAAGTGGTCCATCTATAGTTTTTCACTACATTAGAAGAAAGCTGTAGTATTAATTTTTCTTGCAATAATTGGTTCAGGAATCAACAAGACGTTGTCGGCAGTTCATTGCCGATCGGCGCATCGGAAAACGGTCGCGGTGTCCCGCGGTAATCTACTCCGTGACTTGCAAGTGGAATGCGTGCTTTTATTACCCAGGGTGAGCCTGAGGGAGCGACGGAGGCAGAGGGAGGGAGTGAAGGGAGGTTCAGTCGTTAGTTGTACCGCATTGTGCCGCTTATTGCCGCACTGAGCGAACTGCTGTGATCCGCTGACACGTGAACCCGATCGCACGTGTTTCGATAACTCTTGTGCACTTTTAAAAACGTTTATTCAACTCTGTTTCTATTTTATCTAGCTGAAGTTATATAACTAAAAACAGAAAATAGGCCACTTATGAAGAAGAGACACTGTTCTAATACTATAAATGCGAAAGTTAAGCGTTCGTTTGTTCATTATCATCATCATCATTTCCGCCTATCAAATTCCCACTGCTGGGACTTGGAGAGAGAGGGTAGATTGTTTGTCTTAACTTCGCGTGTATTTCAACGATGTTTTTCGCGCGGGTTTAAACTAGGAGAATACTATTCTCAGTGAAAATATAACATAACTGGAAAATCGAAAGCGAGACCACGGGAAACAACAAGCAAGATTTTGCTTACTACGGTTGGCAAAAATGTATTCGTTGAGGCACTAATTAACCTGATGCTGAAGCTGATCTGTTCTTTGTACGTCGGAGTTACTATGAAACCAAAAAAAGTTAGACTTTCAGAATTAAAATCTTATACCTATTCCTAATGTTCTTACAGCATTTTTCATTTTTACAATTCATTATCCGGCTGGCAAAGACAACGCAACGTTCATTGAGTAGAAAATTATATGCAAAATCACGACGGAAGTCACCGTCCAGTAGAGGTAGAGCCCAGAATAATTAATACACTCGTACCTACCGAGCCTTGTGAAGTTTTATGTAATAACGTAGCCAGGGAACAGATTACCGACATTTTCGTAACAACATTGTAGTAAGGGATTAATTTGGACGCGCAATCCGAAGCCGTTTTAAAAACATGGCGCGTCCATAATGATGGCTTGATGAGAAGCGTCGGTTGCACTTCTCTCGCGGCCTCATCTCACGCTACGTATTTACGTGATGAGAATATCTGAAATAAAGTTTTTAACGTTCTTCAACTTTAAACAAATCCTTTTTCAACTTTGTATTACAATATAATTGATATTTGCGTGATCTTGTTTGTTGCAGAGTTAGGGATTGAAACTTTAGTAATAATGTCCTTGTAATGACACTTATGAGAAAATATTGTAAAACTATAAAGTTTTAATAGCTTTTATGCGTTGTTGAGTTGTGTACTCGATACAGGATAAAGTTATAGAGCGCTTCTCCAACTCTGTTAACATGTTGCGAGTGAAAATTAGAGGGTAAACAGAACTACGACTAGGTTGTCCGGTGATAAGCACATACTAGTGGCGATTCCAAACTGCGATAGTTGAGCATGTTCTAACAAGGGAACTGCGTCGGTCGCGCGATGAACAACGAGCAATCAGCCGCCAACATAGGTACTAGAAAATGAGTGACTAATATAAACTTTATCACAATGAGCTAAGGGTTCAACTTTGTTGACAAATGACAGTGCTATACACACTTACAACAGAGCATCGTGTTGAGGTTGAGGCAGCAAACATTTATTTTATCGGTCAAGAAAAGTTGTATAACTCTATATTAAAAATATTAAATTTTTCAGGGATATAAAGTTGTATGAAACTCCCTAGGGAATAAAGTGATTTGAATTTGGAACGTCAAATTCGTGTGGAAACTCGTGAAGAACTTTAAGTAAAAAAATGTTCATATGGCATTGTAAAGAGGTTTGTTCGAAAATCGAACTGGCCACCATAAGCAGAACTAAAAAAGAAAAGTTGAGTTTACAAAGAATGTGAAACAAAAGACGGTGTTTGGTGCTATGATTTTCAGTGAATTTTATTGCAATATTCATGTTGATAAAAATGTCGAGCGATAGTGATTCTACCCCAGAGTTCTAAACAGACACTTTAGATATTATTAATAATCTATTACCGGAAAATCAAAACACATAATTAATCATTAATAGAGAACGAAAATAATTAATGGAGCCCTGGATTTTTATTGTCTCGCAGAAGGTGTATTGAATATTTTTTTGGCGAGACAAAAAAAAGTTGATTAAAAGGAATCTTCACATTAAATTACATTGAAATCCATTCAGCCTTTACAGGGTGGAGTGGGATCAGATACAATTAAAACAGAGTCTATTGGAAGGTGGCGTACCAATTGCAAGGACCATTTCGCAGGACATCATGTTACTAAATCATAAGTATCGGGCTACATAGAATGGGGGTATTAAGGCGAAAGGAGGTCATTGTCATTTTTATTATGAATAACTTTTACTACGGGAGTCGGGAACAACCCTAACCTAACCCTATGGGACCCATTTATATTTATTAACATTTTTCGTAACGTCGATTTAACTTTGCTCAATTTCAAATTATGACATATTTGGTAAAGATGTCAAAAACCAACATGGTGAAATTTGTGAATAAAGCCCTGAATTTGCGATAAAACTACCATTTGTACCTACATGCTTTGCCATAGATTTAGTTGAATGTACCTAATTTTTATTTATTATTAAATTACATATCTGCTTTAGTAGGTATACCACGGTTCGTTCCGTGTAACCCTATATCGCAAAATGACCATGTAATCGTCAGGATATCAAATGATCATCAGGAACTCAAATCTTATAGACTTTTTAAACAAAAAAGACTAAAAAGAAAAAAGTTTATTTGTGACAAAAACATTTCAAAAATCACTGGAAAACAAAGCACCTAGGAGAAGTCACATATCGGCCCTAATTCAGCATAATGCCGGCCGATTATACACACACGAAAAACTAAGAAGTTTCTTGAGTCAACATATTTAATTAATGTCATTATTTGCGGAAAACCTTAAAAGCACATAACAAATTTTAAATCCAGTCACGTTACCCTAGAGTTGTACGATACGCGCATCCAAAAAGCTTTTATTGACGAAACACGGTAAATTTTAGTTTCCCTTGCAAAATTTCATACATAACAGCCGCACGAGTTTGCGAGTTTTTCAAAAGTTTTCTTCTCTACTTATTTTGAGGACGGTCTGGGGGAGCGTCGAACTCCTAACTCGTGTTATTGAATTTAATGTACCCTCCAAGTACCTAGCTCTATTCACTGCAGATAGAAACACTTGGACCTGTGAGATATTATTCAGTTCCCTCTAACAATAAAAGTATAATTTTAATGTTTGTGGTCCCTTTAAAATAAACTTTAAATTATTGAACACTAAATTCAATATGGCAGATAAAATGTTCTTTTCTACCATCATGATATGGGTATTAAGTGAAAGCGTTTGCTGTGAAGAATACAAAAAATGTATTTACAAGGCTTATTAAAAAAAAAGGTTATTGTTTAATTCGCAATTTTATCTCTATGCATAAAGTTACTTCAATCCTTTGCTCTATTGCTGTTGAATAAGCAAACAAACCAATAAACAAATGCACTTTCACGTATTATTTCGTAGTACAAATCCGATACAATTGCAATTTGTTAGGGCGTGAAGTTATGAAACTGTTGAAGCGGACACTTCAACCTCTGTTGAAGTGAACTAAAGGAGTTCAAATTGCTCTCGTAGGATGAGGCGTTAGACAATTTCTGCTAATGTGTCCAGGATATTGAATCCAGCACTAGGCATCATTGTAAATGACTACAAGGTAAACAGTAGTACTAAACCCTGTTTTAAACTATAACGTTCGTTCACTACAGTTATCTCAGCTCCATCCACAAAGTTATTACTGTAAATATCCCGTTAATAAGTAATCATATAAATGTAGTAGCCGAAAAATATCAACATTTCCATAAAAGAAATGTCATTCACACTCAACAAAATGTACGGAAACGCAGTTTTTTTTTCGCGTTTGCAGGATTGTTACCTCAAAAAAAAAGGACTAAAACATAGAAGTAGTGCTAATTTAGCATAAACGAATTAAATATGAACATTCTTTAGTCATAAATACCAAAATTGTTGTTACCAGAATGAAACAGATATATTTTTGACAGGACGGCAAATTGCAGGGTTGTACACTATTTTAATGTATGTATTAGGAACCTGCAAATGACTCCAAAGGCTGCATATTATTTGGCAGACGGCCTTGTACGCTTTGTAAATCACGAGATGGATTCTATGATTTTTATTATTTTGTGATTGGCAAGTGTAGTAAAATAATATTAATTCACGCATGTTTTTTGCAGAAATCAAAGGTTTTTAAGTATACGATGACCTCCATCCGACTTAGTAGGTAGAGGAAGAGGTAGAGACCACAGTGTCATGTAATCTTTTGTACAAATCAGATGATAATATTAGATGTATGTACATCTACATCACCCTGTGGTCCAATTGTGTACATTTTTACGGTATAAAACATATTTTAGTTCGGATTCCTCTTCATTATGCACACTATTCGGTATCCAGATTCACCAAAATTGGTTCAACCGCTTAGTCATGACAAAGACATAGTTACTTTCGATCATATATTTTGTTTATAATATTAGAGTGATAAAGTTTAAAGTGCAGACAATCCTGTTTGCTATTTTTTCCCCACGATAGGTATCGCTATAGGCCACATATCTTTATCAAGTTTAAAGCCGCAAGCAAGTAAAATTGTATCGTTCCGCATTTTGTGTACGTCGCGTAAGTAATTTAAAACTTACTACCACCATGGATGTAACGTACTTAGAGAGGATAAATATTCACTGAGAAAACTGCGTAGACGCTCTCGATAGCTCCAAAGTGATCGTTGAGATGGCGATAGTAGTGTCCAATTAGACATTAAAATGAACTAATACACAGAATACAGTAATAGTTAGTGTTATGGCACCGAAAACTTTACCTTACCTCGCATTTAAAGATAATCGACGTTGCTAGCGCCTTTAGTAATACAAGTCAAATAAAATAGATGGCGCTTTACTATAAATAATAGTATGCAATGATTTTGTATTTCACTTTAAAATGCCTAACAATCCGTTGTTTTAGTGAAATAATTTAGAATAGAAGTAAATAACATTTAATTAAAATAATACCAGGATTTTCCACATCACCATTGTTTTTTTTTTTCATGGATAACAATCGAACGTAGGTAGGTACCTACGTAGGCAACATTTGATCGAAGTAGCTATGTTTTCTTGATTGCAATGGGTTTATGTGAAAATAACAGGTGACGAACTTCGACAAATATAAAGTAAATGGACATGCCCAGAAGAAGAACATTTTTGAAGATCACAAGTTTCAGTCGGTCTCTAGCCGTGGGAAGTGCAACACAAGATTATTGTTACATGATAACGAAACATCTGACAAAAATATGCCTTCGTGTGTTTTCCGGAAGTGTAAAAACACAAAATAAAAGTTCAGGTGTCACTTTTCACTCGTGAGTATTTATTGATCATTCTATTTTGTCATAAAATGTAAATTAATTTCATCAAACATCGCTAATTAGTCCCCATTTTGTTTTATTCCATCGTTGCGGGATAGAAATATACGCATATACTTAGTGAGACAAGGAAAGCATCACTATGTTCGACAATCTTCACCGCACATCGGACATGCCGAACTTGAGGCGAATGTACCGACAGCAAACTAATTTCGTAAATTATCAAATTATACTTCGGTTAAATGTTATTTTCAAACTGTTTTATTTTTACTTTTAATATAATTTATTGTAGATTTCCTAGTGATGTTGCCATGCACAAGAAATGGTTGGAAAAAATACGGGCAGTGAGACGAGATGAAGAGTGGACTTCAAATAAATACACCCGTGTATGTTCTAACCACTTTACACCCGATGAAATGTACATGACGAAAATAGGAAGACGAAAAATACTTAAATAAAACTGCTATACTTCATCAGGTAATAGTTATGATAAATATTCTTTTGTTCTTGATTCTGTAGTCCAACAAAGAAATCTTATAGTTTCGCCAGGTCTGTCTATTTGTCTGACCCGTTTTATAAGACACTACGAATACAAAAAACCGGACGAGTAGGAGTAGGACTCGTGCTCTGAGGGTTCCGGTGGAAGGAACCCTCAGAGCGCGAGTCCAAAAAAACAACTAACTGAAGTTGAAATATTTAAAGACAAACTTAGCTTCATAAGTTTCATAACCAGCAAAGATGTATTTATTCTGTACTGATTGAAATAAGCTACAGGTCAGTGAACTTAAGTTGTCGTTGGAACGTTCATTCGATCGAAAATAAATTGACGAATAGCAGCAATTCCCATACGCACCGCATGCCTAACGCGCGTCGGGCACTTTTCTCTTACGCCGACAAGCGGTCCGTAACACACTTGGAGGGTTAAGTTATAATAAGTTTTGCGTAAATTAATCCTCAGCTGACATGTATAGGCACAGCCGGTAGATTTTAAAACAATTTTTTTTGTGCTTACCCCTGTACCCATCCCTCTAAAATAACAGAATAATAATAATATTACCAACTTATTTACCAACATGTCTTTCCCCCCTACGCTTATTACACCTTCTTTAGTAAAAGATGTTTTTCAAGTAGCGAAGTAAACACTGATTTATTAGTCACGTGACCAGTCACGTCCATCCACGGCGAGACGCAGTGAATAAGCGATCGGTTTTGCTAACGCTACTCAACATGTCTAGCCGCCTGGTGCCTGTGAATGTCAAACGGTTCAAGAGCAATAGACAAACACAGGTGTTCTCTTTTACTCACGTAGTTATTATACCTATTAGCTATCTATTTTTTGCAACAAATTTACTGTACATGGTTACAATTAGGTATTGCAGTATATGTCCGACGGTTTTGACTTGTTTTTACTGTGAAAGTTTAATGGTTATGGCATGTCCATTTACTTTATATTTGTCGAAGGTGACGAATCGAATTATAAATGTATGATTATTATTGGTATATCAATTCAGCTGCCATTACTCACATTTTGTAACAATGAAAACCATAACTGTGGCAGAAGTTAGTCACCTATCTATCTATGAATTGATTTAGTTTTTTTTTCTTGAAAAGTACTTTAATAATTAATATAATTATATGTTGTTTTGTTATTAATAAAACGAACTGTTGTGTTTTTTATTTAAACATTGTTTTACTTCCCTAAACTGAGTATTTTGGAGTGAACGTTTCACGTTTGGCGGGAAATTCAAATTTCAAACAGTTTTTTTGTTCTTGTTGCTAGGCCGGGTAATTATTGTAAACGATCATGATGTTTGTGAAAATTGATTATTATTCTTAACAAACTCGCGTAAAATCTCGTATCGCGTATCTCCAATGCACATTACTACTTACATTTGTCAATAAACAATTTTTTTCTGTTATAAACGGTTTATTGCCAAATGTAAGTAATACGGTGAGTAACTGATTAATAACTGTACATGACGACCAACAATTTTCGCAAACACTGTGTCATTTCACAATAATTACCAGGCCTAGCTACAAACACAAAAAAAACTGTTTGAAATTTGAATTTCCCGCTAAACAAGAAACGTATCACCTTAGGGCCTTACTTAAGGGGCAATTTGGACAGCGTTTAGTCCATACAAACTTATTCTCCTGTTTCCTCCCTGGATAATACCGCTAGAGCAATATATTATTTTTTTATAAAATTTATCTCCTTTATGGTCAGGCTTGTGTCATTTATTTTTTCTCGTAAGTTAAGTACTATAAGAAATATGAGCCTTTAAAAATCCCAAAAAATATCAAATTTTTACCTCCGTGTTCAGACGTCTCTCAAACAAAATTTATGAGTTTGTAAAACAAAAATAAATGACAGAAGCCGAGATCAATCCTTTTTAAACAATTAATTGAAAAAAATAATGAAATCGGCCTATTTTTGAGTGAGGAAACAGAAGAATCAGAGACGATGATTTTGTCTACTTTTCGTAGGTATAAATCGATCCGAGCTGCAGTTGTCCTTATTGCGCTCTACGGGCAGAGGCTCGAGGTCAGGGGAGGGTCGGTCTAATACGTATACAGTTAGAGAAGAGACATGTAGTCGATAATTGTATCGACACATTAGTGCTGTCCATCGATATCGATATGTAACGGTTCTCGTCTTTAGTTAGTGTTTTATGCGTGAAGTGAATTTAGCACATTACTGCAACGGCCGGCAAGTTAGGATTTGGACAAAATTGTTGACGCACAACATGATTTATTTTTACTATGGAAACTGACGTGGTTTTCACACATAACACATTTAAGTACGAAAAGAAAGAATTAAAAAATATATTGTGACTTGTGTATCTGGAATATCAGGATCGTAACAAGTGGAAAAATTTATAAATAAATAATTCTCTTAATATTAGTTAATTTTGTTGAGATATTTTTTCAAAATTTTATTTAAATACATTAGGTTATTACGTTGCTAAGTGATTAGTTATAGCTTATCATCATCAGCCAGAAGACGTCCACTGCTGAACATGGGCCTCCCCCTTTAACCTCTATACTGATAGTGATCGACATCCTGTCATCTGCATCCACTGGATGCCCGCGACTCTCACAATGTCGTCGGTCCATCTAGTGGGAGGCCTACCTACGCTGCGTCTTCCGGTTCGTGGTCTCCACTCAAGGACCTTTCTTCCCCATCGGTTATCGGTACTTCGAGCGATGTGGCCTGCCTAATTGCCACTTCAACTTGCAAATTTGAATAGCTATGTCGATGACTCTGGCTCTTTGGCGGATATTCACGTTTCGGTTTTTATCGCGCAAAGTAACTCCGAGCATAGCCCTCTCCATTGCCCGTTGAGTGACTCTTGAGTTTTTCTAAAAGGCCAACAGTTAAGGACCACGTCTCAGTACCATATGTTATCACTGGCAACACACACTGGTCAAAGACCCTTGTCTTTAAGCACTGTAGTATCTTGGACGAGATGTCACGCAATTTCCCAAACGCTGCTCATCCGAGTTGGATTCTTTGGGCGACCTCTTTGCCTAAGTTGGACTGACCTAAATGAACAATCTGTCCAAGAGAGGTGTAATGGTCAACAACTTCAAGAGTATCGTTCCCAACGATTACCGGCACGGGTACAACATGGACATTGGACATGATTTTTGTCTTGTCTATGTTTATTTTAAGACCCACCTGTTGAGAAAGGCTACTGAAATCGCTGAGCATCGCATTGAGGTCCTCCAGCGACTCTGCCATGATGACTATATCATCGGCAAAACGAAGATGAGTGATTTATTCACCATTGATGTTGATGCCGAATCCGTTCCAGTCCAAGAGCTTGAAAACATCCTTCACTGCGTTCGTGATAGGGCATGCAAACCGGGTACCCGAGTACCCGAAAAACCCGATTAACCGACTGATTTGAAAACCGGGTTTTTAGGATTGAAAAACCGGGTTTTTCGGGTTTTTAGAGTTTTTTTTATTCACGATGGTTTATGTAAAATACTACCACCAGAACATTAATAAACAATGAAACTTCATAAAAACTTACTCTTTCTATCGAGATACAATACCTATAGACTCACAATCACCAAGTAAAAGTAGTAAAAAACGTCCGAGCGTCGATGTAAATACCTAGACATCACAATGACACTTTCTAATTTAGACGTTATGTCGCTTGCCATAGTGTTCAACGTCGCTTGTCAGCTATGGAATTACAGCACTGGCATCGCGGGGCATTGTAGTCGGAACGCGATTGCCTTACAACTAACCATAAAGTTGGCGCAATGTGTAGCGTGCGCCAAGTTTTGGTTCAGACATATATATTTTTTGGCACGTTTAGGTATGATATCTCTATGATTTTTTGACAATATTTCTACTACTATGTATTTTAATGTATAGTCTTTTTGTTTCTCAATTTTCATGTTTTTGTGTTAACATAGCTAAATCAATAACCATCATCATCCCATATTATTATTTTCAATATTTTGATAAACGTACGCTATACTAGTTCTTCATATCAACAGAGAGAAAAAAATAGGAGGACTGCCAGTGCCGATTCAACAACATTAAAATATATAGAATATAAAAAATCTGCTTGCGATAAATTATCAGCATGGTTTTAATCATTGCATGCCACGGATGGAAACAGCTCCAAGGGTAAAGAATGTAATAAAATGCTGAATATGTCAGGCAGTTCTATTGAAGATTCCGTCGCGGCTTTTCACACTAAGGAGTTTAACATGCCCCAACATAGACTAATTAGTGACTCCCGTTGTCTATCGTCATCATCATTAGCCGGAAGATGTCCACTGCTTAAAATAGGCCTCCCCCTTTAACCTCCACCCTGTACGACACCCTGCCATCTGCATCGGATGCCCACGACTCTCACGATGTCGTCGTTCCATCTAGTAGGGGCCTACCTAGGCTGCGTCTTCAACTTGCAAATTTTAATACCTATGTCGGTGGCTCTGGTTCTTTGGCGAATATCCACGTTCAGGATTCTATCGCCCAAAGAAACTCCGAGCACAGCTCTCTCCATTGCCTGTTGTGTGACTCAGAGTTTCTACAAAAGGCCAACAATTAAGGACCACGTCTCAGTACCATATGTAATCACCGGCAACACACATTGATCAAAGACCCTTGTTTTTATGCACTGTGGTATCTTTGACGAGAAGATTTCACGCAATTTCTCGAACGCTGCCCATCCGAGTTGGATTTTTTGGGTGACCTCTTTGCCTAAGTTGGACTTACCTAACTGAACAATCTGACCAAGATACATGTAATGTAATAGTCAACAACTTCGAGAGTATCGCTCCCTATAATTACCGGCACGGGTACAACATTGACATTGAACATGATTTTTGTCTTGTCCATTTTCATTTTAAGACCCACCTGTTGGGAAAGGCTATTGAGGTCGCTGAGCATTGTATTGAGGTTCTCCAGTGACTCTGTCATGATAACTATATCATCGGCAAAACGAAGGTGAGTGATGTATTCGCCATTGATGTTGATGCTGAATCTGTTCCAGTCTAAGCTTGAAAACTTCCTCCAACGCGTTCGTTAACAGTTTTGGAGAGATAACATCTCCCTGTCTCACGCCTTTCTGCAATTGGATTGGTTCCGTGCTCTCCTTTTATCTGATCGACATGGTGGCGTTTCTATACAAACACTTCAGCACTTCGATATATCTATAGTCGATACGACAACGCTGGAGGGACTGCAATACTACCCAGGTGTCGATTGAATCAAAGGCTTTTTCATAGTCCACGAACGCTAGGCATAATGGCCGATTACACTCCTCAGTCATCTGTATAATGTGGCGGAGCGTGTGTATGTGGTTTATGGTGCTCCAGCCTTTAAGGAAACTGGCTTGTTCAGGACGCTGGAAGTCTCAACATTATACCAAATATTACTTGATTAATCTCTTGTTAAAGCTAAACAATAAAAATACGCAAGTGCAAATAGGTACATATATAACTAAATTTCAGCATTTTCTTTACTTGCACACACTAATACAATATTTTTAAGGTTTAAATAAAGAAAACTCGAAAAACCCGAAAAACTCAAAAAAACCGGTTTTTGAAATTGAAAACTCGAAAAAACCGGGTTTTTTCAATTACCCGAGTTTTGCATGCCCTAGTTCGTGAACAGTTTCGGAGAAATAACATCTCTCTGTCTCACGGCTTTCTGCAATTGGATTGGTTCCGTGCTCTCGTCCTGTAATCGGATCGACATGTTGGCGTTTCTATACAAACACTTCAGCACTTCGATATACTTATAGTCGATATGACAACGCTGGAGGGACTACAATACTGCCCAGGGGGCCTAGACAAGAGCCACACGCTACTTTTTCCTTTCCTTTCCCTTAGCGTTAACGCCGCTGCGTTAGCGTGACCAAAACGGTAGACAAGTTACACTCAAAACGCCTAACGCACATTCCGCAGCGACTAACGCTAGTAGCGTTAGTAAATCTATATTCTCTATGGAACAACGTGTTGCAGTTGTCAATTGAAATGTCATTCATCTGTCGTGATGCTAAAAATTCATCTATTCGAAGAGAAAATGTTATTTTTCATTTCTATTTTCAATCATATATGAGTACCTAACTAACAAACTACTTAGCTAGGTCAGACCTCCGTCTAATGATAGGTACCATCACAGCTCACTGCGAGCGAAACAATCACTTGTACAAAATTGGAGCTACGATAGGCCTGTGGCTGACTACATGAAAACGAGACCGTGGAGCATGTCCTACTGCACTGCAAGGCCACATAACCAGAAGACATAAGATTAAGGTTGGAACTCTTTGAAGAAACTCAACAAGTCTTCCAATACCTCAACACACGGTGAAATACGGATAGAACAGTTTAGTCAGTGACCCAAAGCCGTGCTCTGTTATTTGTTGTTTTAAAGAGCTCGGCTAGTTTTTGTAGGCTGACGAGCAAATGCACAATACACCCCAAGCAGGATATCACTCCCACTTTGAATTAGAACCCTTAGCCGAGCCGTGGATTAGAAATGTAGAATTAAAATTGGAGCTACGATAGGCCTATAGCTGAGGCTGTCTACAAGAAAGCGAGACCGTGGAGCATGTCCTACTGCACTGCAAGGCCACATAACCAGAAGAAAAGATTAGGTTGGAACTCCTTGAAGAAACTCAACAAGTCTTCCAATACCTCAACATACGGTGAAATACGGATAGAACAGTTTAGTCAGTGACCCAAAGCCGTGCTCTGTTATTTGTTGTTTTAAGGAGCTCGGCTAGTTTTTGTAGGCTGGCGAGCAAATGCACAATACACCCCAAGCAGGATATCACTCCCACTTTGAATTAGAACCCTTAGCCGAGCCGTGGATTAGAAATGTAAAATCAAAATTGTTTATATCCAAGGAAAATCCACAATGTATGTATAAATATCTCTGTGCCTTTGGCATATTTTGTGAAAAAGGGAAAAGGAATTAAGTAATTAACAGATTAAATATGTTACTGAAATAAAAAAACATTTTTTATTTGATTTTTTTAATCTTCAAACACTTATTTACAAATGCCAAGATAGAGATAATTTATTTGCACAAAGCAAGAGTAAATAAATCTTAAAATCTAGAAAGATTTATTGTAAAAACTGTGAACAAAAAGTATGGTAGTATCAACAGTCTGCCCTTTATGAGCGTACAGTAACATAAGGTAAGTATTATGCTAACTTATAAATAACAGTTATTATTTCTCTTTATTTCACTAAATTCTCGGGTCTAGCCCGGACATTTGGTTGGCATTGGTGGAGCCGAAGCCAACACAAAGAGGCCCTTTTGAATATAAAATACATGCAACTATGAAATATGCATAAAAAGGAATATGAAACTATTGTACGGTATAGGATTAAAAAAGTCTGGGCTGTTGAGGTGAACAACTTGTGGATGGAATAACAGATCTATAGAATGAGAAACGGCACTTATCCTGTCTCATCTCAAAATATATTTAGGCAGGTGATGACTTGCCACCCACTGAATGGGCCCCCCATAAAGGCTGCCGTATCTTGGCACCGGAAGGGCAACATTGACGTGGGTAGCTTAGGGTGTAGAGAGGTGTGCTGCACTTTCACTAAGAGCTACACGCGGCGTTATGCCCTTTAACAGTTATTATTATTATTAACAATAAAATTGTAATTAGTCATCAAAATATTACTTCATCTTGTAATATCCTTTGGAAATAAGCCATAACTTAAATTTAGTTTACAATATTTTTTTTCTCAAATATCAATAGTTAAAAGATCATGTTATGTTAATTACCAGATAGACATTTCTATAAATGCAAAATAAATAACAAATCTTAGCAGCTAAATCATCAATCTGTAAGTATCATATTTTTCACTATTTCACGCCCCGCCTTCTACCTTCTGTATGAATCCTCTCCATCCTAAGGTTGCCTGGAAGAGATCGCTCTTAGCGATAAGGCCGCCGATTGTTACACTAGTTTGTTTTGTTTAAAGCTATTTTATCGTGTAATATGTTATTTGTGGTGTGAACAATAAAGAGTTTATCTATCTATATATCTATCAATCTCGGTATTTGCGAGATGAGTTTAACGCAAGCTTAACTTTACTTAACCGGTGTGAGCCGACGTCCCATCAGTTTATAGCAGTGGAGGTAGTGAGGGGGGAGGCACAAAGTCACTTTAACTGATTTCGCTAGGAACCAAAGCGTTTACTACCAGCAGGGTATGAAACCAGTGTGTTACCTATTCTACAGATGGTGTCAAGGCGAAGCCTTCTGTAAAACCATTTAGCAGGTCTTAGCAGTATTGTTAAACGCATTCTTCTTATCACATAAATTCATGAAGGATCATCAGAAGAAAAGTACACTGACTCCCAAGCAGAAGATGCAAAACAAAATTGCAACTTATCCTAATCCGCTGTACTGCCACACCGGCTGAGTGCCCCTAGCGCTGAGATCGGGCAGGGGGATTACAATCTTGACAAAAGACTATTTAGAACAGCTCTGCCTTGAAGTAGTTCGTTTTGACTACCTGCAAAAACAGGAACATTATCTTGTGGTAGATCTTCTTCGATCAAAGATAGAGCAGGTTCATCTTCTTCGACCAAAGATTGAGCCGGTATATTGGCGTCCAATGCCATGTTGTGTAATACACAGCAAGCAAGCACCATTTTCCCAGCTACAATGGGATGGTAATGTAATGTTCTGTGCTTTAGTAAGCAGCGCCAACGGGATTTTAGTAGTCCAAAACAGCGCTCAATTCGGTTTCTTGCCTGCACGTGTCTCAGAGAACACATTTCTTCACGGGAGCCAGCTGCTGCGTTCAGTATAGGGGTCATCTTCTCTGAAACCTGTAATAAAAGTATTTTTACAAATCAAATTCTACCCATGCATTGCAGTTCCAGTTTGAAGGGACAGATGGAAGAACGGTGCCAGTGAAATTATAGGCTTTTCATCAGAGTGGTAGGGAAATAGTTTTGACCAAAATGCTTACAAAAAAAAACTGCTTTTTACATAAGTAATGTTACAGAACCTAACCTAACCTAAAGTAGGTATAATATTGTTCACCTACTTATTGGAAAAGTGTTCTTAGAACATCTGTATCCCATAAATTTAAGTTTTTTTGTAAAACTTGCTCCATCCTTATTTGGGCTCGTTCTTGTTGCGACCTCGGAAACAATCCATTTATTCATAATGTTGGGATGGTTAACTACCTATTATGGTTATGGTTTATGCCTTAAATACTTGGTGTATGCACCTACTAACACTTTGGTTAGGTCTAACTTACCTTAATCTCAAAACTTATATCCCGGGTGCCTTTAAGGTTTGTATAATGTCGAAGATCGCTGCAAAGCATCCGGAAACACTGCTAGTTAAGCCGAAATCGACGAATAAACTCAGAGTCATCTCGGCATCTCTTCGATCGTTTCCAAGCTATAGCGATTTCTTCCTCTTGCTCGGCGTCTTTCTCTCGTTTCCTCTTGCAGCCCACAGCAATCTTAAAGCTTGCATTTTAGCACAAATGTAAGAAAACTCCGCAAAAAATAAAAAAACCGCCTCAAACATTTGATAAATCAAAACCCGCAACGACAAGCGTCAGGGAGTTGGGTCACGCTATTATAGAGTGTTGCGGAAAAGAAAAAATAGCGTTTACTCCTGTCAAACATGGCATTTGTCTACCATTTCTATGAGAAGTCGCACGTGAGGAAACGCTAACTTTTCCGCACGCTAATTTTGATGGCATTTGTCTACCAATCTTGCAGCAGTCACGTGACATCTCTCAAGCTAATGTCATTTTCATACATTTTTTCCTTTCCGCAGGCGTTAACGCTAACAGAAAGTGGCTCTTGTCTAGACCCCCAGGTCTCGATTGAATCCAAGGCTTTTTCATAGTCCACAAACGCTAGACATAATGGCCGATTATACTCCTCAGTCTTCTGTATAATCTGGTGGAACGTGTGTATGTGGTCTGTGGTGCTCCTGCCTTTACAGAAACCGGCTTGTTCGGGAGGCTGGAAGTAATCAAACCTGCTTTCGAGACGGTTCGTAATGACTCTGAAGAACAACTTGTACACATGGCTCAGGAGTGAGATGGGTTTATTCAATAAGGTGTTATCACCTTTTTTGAAGAAGAGCACCACCACCTTACTAGTCCATGCTTCATGCGTAGTACCTTCAAGTATGACGGAATTAAATAACTTCTGGAGGACTTAAAGTACCGGTTTTCCATCCGCTCTCAGTAGTTCTGTCGTGATTCCGTCATCACCCGGCGATCTTGTTGTTCTTAAGCTTTTCAGAGCCATTCTTATCTCGTACAAGCTGATGTCTAGGATGTCCTCAGTGTAGTGTCGGGTCAGTTTAGCTCTCTTGTCCAGAACTGTACCGATAATTAGGCTGTCGCGTCAATGTGTACGACTGTCCGTAAAACCTCTCGAGTTCTCTCAGAATCTTCGGCTTTGATGAAATGAAATGAAAAAATGAAATGAAATGAAAATGAAATGAAAATGAAATGAAAATGAAATGAAAATGAAATGAAAATGAAATGAAAATGAAATGAAAATGAAATGAAAATGAAATGAAAATGAAATGAAAATGAAATGAAAATGAAATGAAAATGAAATGAAAATGAAATGAAAATGAAATGAAAATGAAATGAAAATGAAATGAAAATGAAATGAAAATGAAATGAAAATGAAATGAAAATGAAATGAAAATGAAATGAAAATGAAATGAAAATGAAATGAAAATGAAATGAAAATGAAATGAAAATGAAATGAAAATGAAATGAAAATGAAATGAAAATGAAATGAAAATGAAATGAAAATGAAATGAAAATGAAATGAAAATGAAATGAAAATGAAATGAAAATGAAATGAAAATGAAATGAAAATGAAATGAAAATGAAATGAAAATGAAATGAAAATGAAATGAAAATGAAATGAAAATGAAATGAAAATGAAATGAAAATGAAATGAAAATGAAATGAAAATGAAATGAAAATGAAATGAAAATGAAATGAAAATGAAATGAAAATGAAATGAAAATGAAATGAAAATGAAATGAAAATGAAATGAAAATGAAATGAAAATGAAATGAAAATGAAATGAAAATGAAATGAAAATGAAATGAAAATGAAATGAAAATGAAATGAAAATGAAATGAAAATGAAATGAAAATGAAATGAAAATGAAATGAAAATGAAATGAAAATGAAATGAAAATGAAATGAAAATGAAATGAAAATGAAATGAAAATGAAATGAAAATGAAATGAAATGAAATGAAAATGAAATGAAAATATATTTGGTGTCTACAAACGTTGTCGGTCATAATTTTACAAAAGTTTGTTTTTACAAAAACAATACTCCATGATGAAGAGCCTTGTTACCCAAGCTAGAAATTAACCTGTGTTATGGCGTAACAATACCCTCCACCGGACAATATACAAATACAATCATGATTTAATAACATGATGTTATTAGACAAAAAAAAAACTAATTATATAATACTAGAATATGAGATTACTAAATGTGAGGATGAAATGATACTACCATCCTCGATCTTCAGCTTCATCATTTGGCTCTTCCCAATAGACGAATTCTTTGTGAACACTATCCAGCCCTGGTTCCACTCGAATGCGTCCCTAATACATCTTGTATTATAGGAACGCAGATCGTGTTGCACCGATTTTGAGATTCGTCAATTAAGTTCGCCATATTGCGACATATCAGCTGATGTTTGCAGTCTCATCTCAGTCAGGTCTTTCATTAGCTTAATGGTTTCATCTGAGAGCTTCTGAGGTCTTTTCCGGCGTGGGGTCTTAAAGAACTTAGACCACACTGCTTGGACAGTTTCCACCAGCCTATTGTTTAGTACGAACAGTTCCGCTTTCGGCTCTGGAAGCGATTATGCAATTCGAGTTGGAAGTCTTTGGAGTTTTGGATTTGAGTATGACCAGAATGGAGCGTGGACTTCACCAGAAGCGACCTCTCAAGCTTGTTGATATTCAATGTGCCTCTGACAAAATGGTGATCGCTACCGGTTTTCACCTTGCTAATCACGGAGACATTGAATATTCGCTTCTTGGTCGTCATGATGAAGTTGATCTCATTTTTGGTCGAACCATCGGGGCTCATTCACGTCTACTTCCTGCATGGTCACTTCTGAAAGAAGGAGTTCATCAAATAGAGTTCCTCCTTCTCCATGAAGTCAACCAGCCACTGGCCCCTCGAATTCCGCTGTCCATACCCATATGACCCGACTCTTAACTCATCAACATTCCGCGTCCCACCTTTGCGTTGAAGTCACCCATAACAACGGTGAAGTATGTTACGGAGGTATCTATGGTCTCGGATATCTCCTCAAGTCCTCATACAACACCTCTACTTTACTTTAGATTATTAGATTATAGTTAAAGTTATCACATAGGAATTGTACATGGTAATCCTATCCGTAACTATCATCACATTATAGACCGGCACCCTCACAGGAAGTTTTCAAGCGTCGTGTGAAACTGCACTATATCTTGGAGTAGCTACTGTATCGTTATTATCTCGCTTTAAGTTTATAAGTATGTATGTATTTAATATTTTTATTTATGTATGTATATTATTTTAACTAAAAACTTGGTTATTTGAATTTTTCACATAAATTTTGAGGTTATGTGTAAAAATTATTGTGACAAAAGTTATAGATATTTTTATTACCTACAACTTTCCCATTAAACTTTTCAAAAACTATATTGACTAACTACTACTATATTAACTACTGGAAATCAAGTTGAACCATTTTTACCCTTAAACCCCCCCCTCCCACTTCCCGAACTCAAATCGCCCATAATTTATTTTTCCTTTCATTTTTATCATAATAATGGGTTTCATACTACTGTGTTTTTTTTTGGTTTCAAAAATTATCGACCCTGGTCTATTTGGCGTAGTCGGTTAGTAAAATATGAGCAGATTGCAAAATAACAAAAATCACTCGACATTCGGCAAACCCCGATATCAACTAGCCGAGTAGACTGCGAGGCGAAATGAATTTGTAGGCAACTAGGCATTCAGTGCGGGAGCACGGGCGGGCACGCACACACGCACAGTCTGTTCGACACGCACACGTCGATAGCTCGCTGGTCAGGGCGCAGCGCGACAGCAATAGAGTTGCTAAATACCTATTCATCAAATTTCTTGGCCGTGGTATACCGGCTTAAAAACGTTACTCAAGTTGATCTATGTTTTAAAATGCTCTCTCAACTTCTAGTTGACGGCAATCGTCACACGCGAAAACAAGACGGAGCATATTTAAGCGTAAGTCAACTTGAGTAACGTTTTTAAGTAAGGCCCGAAATTTATAATAATGGTGGATTATCATAACCCTTCGGGTACGGAACCCTAAAAATAAAAGTAGCAAAACGCACGACTGTGTGTAAGCGCCATGGTCTTGCTCCACTAAATGCGACTTTAATACAACATTTTAAGCCTTATGGTTATCTGTAGTAACAAGCAATGCTTAAAAGTGAGTAAGGCTTAGATATTAATGTAAATAAATATAGATATAGATTACGAAGCACATACTTATGTTATGTATAATGTACGAAAAATATATTGATTGTTTTAAAATATTTTTATTTCATTTCTCGAATTCTGGACGCTTTAAAATTTATTTAGAATTCATTCCGGACAAAATCATTTAAATAAGTAGGACTGTTACTACACAATTTAGCGTAATTCAGGACGTGCGAGCGCTACCTACTTCTATATTAACCTAGAAGTTTCCTCTCTGTCTATCGCGTAACTCTTGTCGCGTTATCTCTGTCTATCGCGCGGCAGCGGCACAAGTCCGACAAGCCGGGCTAGCATGCGCACCGCAACAAAATCTTGTCGTCACCTCGTAGAGCAAGAATGTAACAAGGTGCCTAGCCTATTTGTGCTTACGGTTTCATATAGCCTGTCTCGCTTTGGAACGATAAAAAGAGTCGTCAACATTTTGTCACAGCGCGCATGCTAGCCTGGCAGACGACTACTTGTAGCTTCATACCTAAAGTGCGGAGTGCGCCAGGCCTCAGGTCTGGTAGAGGCAACTAGGTATAGGTACTAGCAGTTAGTACCTTCACAACAGAACAAGGGCCT
Organism: Agriopis leucophaearia; assembly: GCA_949125355.1. Lineage (NCBI taxonomy): Eukaryota > Metazoa > Arthropoda > Insecta > Lepidoptera > Geometridae > Agriopis > Agriopis leucophaearia. The sequence goes on from OX421262.1 coordinate 9,696,905, forward strand.
TACGCCCAACTCTAAGCACGGGCCTAAATAAGTGCAGTTTGCAAAATCACGCGACCGCAAACCGTATCTCGGCGCGGTAAGTTTCGCGTGATTTTGAAAACTGCAACTATTCGGGCCCGCGTTTAGAGTTGGACGTAAGGCCCTAGGTCCTAAAGTAACAAATAAAGTAACAAAACGTGTGGAACAGATCGCCGCCCCTTCCAACTTACGGGAGAGAAAGAGTGAGAATAACATATTTCCCTCTCTCCTGTTGGTCAGACGGCGGTTGAGGTCAACCAAATCCACACGGAATGTAGGTAGGTATTTGTTGCACCAAAATTGATTAGTAGGATTAATTTAATACTACCTCGAAATTTCAACAGTGACCATCTGAGAATTGGCATACTCAGAAGAAAACCGGAATTATTAGAAAAACAGGCTAATCTTTATTATAATAACTAGGTAGTTTCAGAAACATGAACTAATAAACTAACAATAATAAATATAATTATTGTAGTAAAGCATATCTCCTTTGTTTGTCTGATCTGAGGGCCGCGTACCGTCACGTGTTTAGGCAAATTTTAGATGATTGCTAAAAGTTGCGCAAAAGCAATCCATATCTCGGCGCATTAAGGTTCAAACTGAATCGTTTATAACAGGTAGACTTCGGCCCCGAATGGCGAACGAGCATGTTTAAAGGTCACGTTAATGAAACATTTCTAAAAAATACAAAAATACAATGCTTTTGCACAAGTACTTACTGTATGTATATAATATAAATTTAGTTTTATGGTTTTATGAAAACATATCGAGGCTGGTCGCGGCATCCGAAGTAAAAAAAAAATAATAGCGCCAAAACTGTTTTAATGATGAATTTCTAGTGTAATTCCGCTTCTACGTCGCTTCAAGTACAATAAGGAATTTGTGATAAAACAGTTTTGAAAATGGGCTTCCGCAAAGTAACGCCTGATTCAATCAACTAATAATAGCGCCATCTACTGGTTTCGTTGCGCTTCTCTTGAAATGCTGCAAAACTTGTCTGCTAATACTAGTTGAACCTTTTAGTACGCTAGCTGACTGTAGCGCTTACGGAAGTTCGAGACAACCTATAACACGATCAAATTGTAGCGCCATCTAAGTTTAATCCGTTATTTTGGCATATTTCCGATCTACGCCATAATGAACCGCTATTAATAGTCTCACTATAATTTGTCGATGCTACCACTAGGTAGTTTCACTTCATTTGCAAGACCAACTGATTTCGAAGTGTTTTTACAGTTCACATTGCGCAATTCGATATTTTTGTATTGCGATCCGACGTGTTACTGCGAAAACGACGGATATCGAACTGAATTCAGTTGGAGCACTGATCCAACTGAAGACGGAAAACTGATAAGCAAAGTTGGTGAACTTGCAGCATCTAACCTAATAAAGATCTGCGCGCTAGGCCAACATTTACATTCGTCTCCAAGCCGAATGCTTGCCAGAAACACGCTTTAATCACAGAGAACAGGTGGGAAGAACCGACGAGCAGTTTTAATATTGGAATTTCTTATCAAATCAAGCGACTTTCGAAATATAACGAAAATATTTGTTCCTTTTCGCCAATTTTCAAAGATTTTATACATACGGTCTGGAATTTAATAAGACATTAATCATGACTGCTGAGTTAAAGTCAAATTAATTACTTAGAATTATGGGAGGTGTTCTCGTACTCAAGATGTTGTCCTAGGCATTTATATCAATTGATAACGGTTTGAACGTCGCAAAACATCAGATAAGTACTTCCTTGCTACTATTTTAACATTAGTCTTAGCGTGTAGAGGAACACTTCCTACTAAGGCCACTGAAATAGCTGTGAATGCTTGCACGTTTTCAATTTTCCCGACAATATTTCACTCTACGGGCTTTCAGCCTCATTTTGCCGAGGTCTCCGCAAGGTTCAAAACATAGAAAATTAAATCAATTTTGCAGCTTTGCATCTTCTAAAAAGAGTTTATACACGACCCTGCAAAACATTTGCGGAAATCTTTAAAATTTCCGTCAGCAGTGTTTGTTTCATATCAATATCCGGATTAGGTCGAATCAAATTTGGTTTGTAGGATCAGGATTTATGCAGCGGTTCCAATTTCCTGCGACGACAGCGGAACATCCGTCGCACCCCCCGCCCCGCGTATACCCCTCCAGACCCTGTGGAACTGCTTCAGAGCTGTCTCCTTCGCCGAGCGTAAAATGGAGCGCAGGCATTTGCATACAAGCTCTCGAGCCGAGCAGACCGGCCAATTGTTGTCGCAACGATGACTCGACCAATATACCATATCTGTCTTCCAGTCTCGTTGTTTCCGCACTCAACTTCGTCAGTTTACTGATTACCTACGGAACCATCAGAGTGTGCCACCTAGTTTCCTAGTACATTTCCTAGAACTACGAGTATTTACGTTTCAGACTTTTGATGAAAAACCGTAGTTGTGGTAAATCTCTACACGTCTTTCATTACCTACTAATCTAACCACTTCACAAGAGGCACTGCGCTGTGCTCCTCACAATGTGACTTTTTTTTCTGACTGCTATATCTAGTAGGACACAATATAAATCGCTAAAGTCAAAATTTACATCATAGTTTGGAAACGCTTCGTAGCCAATGTTCATATAGCCTACTAAGAACGTGGATCTGTAAAGCCCACAAAAAGTCTGCAGTTATTTGGCAAAAGTATCAACAATGCTTCGTTGAGACAACTCACGTATTTGTGTGGTTCGTTACAAATGTCGTTCGGGATCGGAATACCTATCTTAAAAGTCACTTCGCAACCTTTTTCTTCGACCCACTTTGAAATGTTTTTGTTGTTTTGCTTTATATCGTTATGATTTTAAACAACTAACGTCGATTATACTCGTATTACGTTATTGTTTTACACATATTCATATTATCAGTTATGGTGATATACTACTAGAGAGAGAGAGAGAGAGAGAGAGAGACAAACAGATATTCATACATTCGAAGCGTCAAGCAGCAACCAAAATATTACGCAGCTGTTACCTAAACGAATTCCAAACTATCTCCAAAGCGATAATCCTACATAGTTGCTACAACAACAAACTTTTTTCACAAAGTAACCCCTGCATCCCTGCAGAGGCATGTTCGGGAAAAAAGTTTACTCGTCGTTTGGGAGACTACGCGTCGAGAGGTCGATTTCGGTTCGTTTAAGTTTGACATCCATAACCTGACTGTTTGTTCACCGAGTCCCTCGTGTATGTTCCTGGATGCCAGAATTTGCAATGAAAATTTACTGTGCCCCTGTACTGCAATCGAATATTGACATTTTGCTCCGAGATTCTCCATTGTATTGAAATGAGCTCTAGATAAATTTCTAGACGTAATAATGCTGGATTTTGGAATTAGTTGAATATAATCGTACAAAACGCAGCGAAGAACCCTGACATTCGATGGAGTGACGATGTACAGTTAGTAATGACTGGAACGAAAAGTCGAAGATTGGGCTGAGTAAAGACTTGGAAAAGGTCTTTGTCCAGCAGTGACCTAAGATGATGATATTCATGGGGCTCGTAGAATCGATTAGCAATCGATGATTTTAATAAAAGCTGTAAAGGAAAACAAGTTGCCTATTCGACAGTCCACAAAATATTTAATAGCCGAACATTAAAGTCAGGATATGGCCGCATAGCTGGTATCTGGTTATACGCTAGGCGTTTACAAGCTGAGAGGACAAAACGCAAATGTTTGTTGTCATAAACGCGGCGAGGTAAAATTGCTGGCTAAATATTTTAAATCGTTAAATCCGTTATTCGCGGTGGAGTGACGTTGTGTTTGGGCTGCGGTCCTAAACAAATACAGGGATTTAATGAGGCAGCTGGAACCATAGCCGCTAGCCAACCAACTCCCCGGCTACCTGGCTACAACCGACCACGGCGCGCCACCGCCCCGCCACTACTGCCACACAATTGTAATAGCAAAACATTGCTTTTATAGTACTGTCATTTTAATCTCATTAATTCATTAAGTTTAACTGAGGGTTGAAAAATCTGCTCTCATAATATGTTTTTTTTTTCAAACACTACAGTAATTATATCAGAATTAACTGCAAATTTTATAGATAAAAACACGTTTAACTCGTCAACTTTCAACAAAAAACACATAGGTTAAAACGTCGGCAGAAGACCGTACCTAAGTCAATCCATACATACACAGCGTTTTTTGTTTATTCATTTATCGAATGAACATTTAACACGAATCATTTCACAAATACATATGTTTTTTTCTGGAAGAGATAACTTTTGAACAATAATGTCAGTAAAAAATATAAAGCAACATTAGAAACCACGTAATGTATTATTAAGTTGCAAGTCAGAATTGAAAAGTTCGTTGCAAAATGGCCGGTTAAAATGTGATTAAGTAAACCTAACATTTTCCACGTCGTAAATTTTCAAATGGTACTAATAACCAATAATTTATTTACATAAGAAAATTATGCTATACATATTAAAACAACTTAAAATAAAATATAAACTAACTAGTACTAATATATAACTAACTAAATATAACCAATTGAATATGATAAAACAATCAGACACAACTAATTAAGAAGAGCATAGGGCGGGGCGGACGAAAATAATAACCAATTGAATATGATAAAACAATTAGTCATAAATAATTAAGAAGAGCATAGGGCGGGGCGACTAAAATAATAACCAATTGAATATGATAAAACAATTAGTCACAAATAATTAAGAAGAGCATAGGGCGGGGCGGACTAAAATAATAACGAATTGAATATGATAAAACAATTAGTCATACATAATTAAGAAGAGCATAGGGCAGGGCGACAAAAATAATAACCAATTGAATATGATAAAACAATTAGTCACAAATAATTAGGAGGAGTATAGGGCAGGGCGGATTAAAAATATAACCAATTGAATATGATAAAATAATCAGTTACAAATAATTAAGAGGAGTACAGGGCAGGGCGGACTAAAATAATAACGAATTGAATATGATAAAACAATTAGTCATAAATAATTAAGAAGAGCATAGGGCGGGGCGACTAAAATAATAACCAATTGAATATGATAAAACAATTAGTCACAAATAATTAGGAGGAGTACAGGGCAGGGTGGACTAAAAATATAACCAACTGAATATGATAAAACAATCAGTTACAAATAATTAAGAGGAGCACAGGGCGAGCACAGGGCGGAGCGGCCACAATTCGAAGTAACGAGTACTTAGTACACAAGATGCTGCGAGCACAATCTGAACCGCGATCGCTGACGTCATAAACATAGAGGTGATGAAACTGTTTTACTTTGTTTACAATTTTTTATAATACAATCTTAAAATAGCTAAACTCGTAGTAATTATTATTTTATTACGACTAGTATTTAAAAGACCAAATATAAATTCAAATTGAGTAAAAAATACTTAATAAGAACTTACTAATATAATATAAATACTAAGTGGGCGAAAAAAGAGTAGAAATGCTGCGTTATTTCCTAATCTAGGTGACCTAATTGACAGAATTCAGATCTGCCCTGATATTAGTAATATCAGTCAGCCACTAAAATTTTTAATATGAATCATTGGTCATACCAATATTAGTCGACTATTTATTTAACTTTTCGCAAAAATAATTACCACCCAAATAGTATTACATACTCTCATTTTAAGTCGCTAAGTTTTTTAAGTGAAAACTTATTTAGGCGCGTTGAGCACTTTTTGGGTGAACAAAAATCATGGATACGCGCGATCTCGTCACGCTGTACCGTGTATTTTAAAATAGCGCCAACTCTTGTAGTATAGGTGAATTACTATTCTGACGTCCTATGACTGATGTGATTTTTTTATTTGCTTGATCAATAATAACCCTTTCTATTACTTTTCTATCGCATTTTAACTGTCATATTTTCAGCAAATCATTATCTTTATGATAATGATTTTTATTAGAAGAATTATTTAAAAGCTATAAGCACTTAAAAATCTTATCCTTTAACCACAGGGCAGCAGAGCGGCTTAGGCTCCGTTTTTAGGGTTCCGTACCCCGACAAGGAACCCTTATAAATTCATTCTGTTCGTCCGTCTGTCTGTCTGTCTGTCTGTCCGTCCGTCAGAATTTTTAAAACCTTCTAAATTCTATAATTATTAAGATAAGCGCATGAAACTTTGCATAATGACAGTTGTAATATAGATCTCAATTTTAAAAGTATAAAAATAAATAAAGTTAAATGATTATTTACGGGATATTTACCGTGGTAAGGTTGTGGAAGGAGCTCCCGATATTTCGGCGCAGTTACATGCACCATGTTCACGGGAAGACTGTGTTCATGTAACTGCGCCGAAATATCGGGAGCTCCTTCCACAACCTTACCACGGTAAATATCCCGTAAATAATCATTTAACTTTAGTGAACAACCGTCATAGTCTAAAACAGTGTTTAAAAAATAAATAATATTGCATTTTAGGGGTGGCTCTGGTACATGTGAAATGGGGGTGATTTTTTTTTCACTCCAACTACTCGAATGGAATATGTTTGAAAAGGTCTTTTAAAATGAAGGTAAGGTTTGATACACCACTTTTTACAGTCTGTACTTTGCGAAATATGGCCCGCAAAAGTGGCAAAAAGTTCCCCCCCCAATTCTAAACTATAAAACATAGAAACTTGATTCTTACAATACAGATAGGTCATATTTAAAACCTTTATTCAAAATTATTTCGAACTTTATATGATGATGAATTTTTGAGTAATAGCGATAAAACTGTAATAAATTCAAAGCGTTCTAGCTCATAGGTCATTGACTTTTTTGTGAAATGGTCTTTACAAATAATGTTTCTCAATCAGTTTTCTCTATGTTTAAACCATAAAAAGTATATGCTATGTCGGGATGGTACATCTCTGAAATTTGGCTAAGTCCGCAGAGCTTCGTTCGTTCGAATTTTTCGATAACTATCAATTTCTGAACTATGAACAATTATATGGCTTTAGTTACGGAACCCTGCCATATGCGTGTCTCGACACGCTCTTGGCCAATTATTCATTTTGTATTCTTGGTCGTCTTTTTTTTAATAAAACGACAGCCTACTACTAAGCTATGCCGTGAAGACAAATTATACCTGCTATGTTGTAGCATGTTCTACGTTGTAGCGTTTTGCTACGACGTAGCAAACTGCTTCACTTAATCCAAGTAATCCTTTTTTTTTCTTTTCTTGACGCTTCTGAGGACCTTTTTTAAGGAATGGGGCCCAAGTGTGTCATACGAAAAGCTCCAATATGAAAGATCTTAGAAGAGGTGCCAAGTTTTGACAACACACGCAAACGGATTGTCGTGGAAACACTGACCATTAATTACAGTGAGACGCAGTACCGCCAGGCCAGCCTGCTAATAAAATAATATGTCTAAACTAGAACTAGAGCTTATTATAAGAAATATAATATGCTTAGTTATATTTTTAATTTAGTGTGTTTACTTACCATTGTATATTGTTTTTTTACTAACTTACTCCGCTGGCCCAGCGACTCCAATTGAGTCTTGGCCTCCGACATAAGAGAATGCCAGTCCCTCGCCAGTCAGCGACTTGGAGTTCACCCAAGTCCGACTCTACAGCATCTTTCCAGCGACATCAAAGGCCGGCCGACGGGTCGGCAGCCTTTTGGAACTCCACCTACGCCTTCGTGCCTTGGTGTTGTGTTTTTTTGCCACAAATAAATTAGGTCTATAGCCATTTGCAGGTATCCAGTCCCGCAGCCATAATACCTTTGTCGCATGTAAACGCAAACCTGCTGGGCTAACATGCGCACCGCGACAAAATTTTATCGACTTATTTTATCGTGAATTTTTCCCGACTTTGGTGATACATTGTAGCTAATAAAAATCAAAACGTGGTTGTCCAAGATATTATATAATTATTTCAGCTCTACTGAAATCCACTGATGTCAGGCTTTCATTAAAATCTTTCGTTTCCGTGTTATATGAACGTAGACACAGAATACCAATGCAAAGGATTGTACAACTTTATATTAATTTACTTGAGGAGTTTCGATTGCCCTGCCCCTCTCTCTGATTTATTTGTATTCATTACTGAGAGGTGAGACCTTATTGTGGAGAGTGCGGTTTGAATGTAGATGTTTGCCAACTATTTTCCTATTTATAAAATATGATCTCATCAAAATTATGAACTTATTCAGTTGGTTTTTAATGAAAACTCAGGTAAATAATTGTAATCACCAGTTAAATAAATTTAGTGACTTTTTTCCGTGTGCAATGTAAATATTGTTACAAGGTTTTTGTAAGAGCAGATTGTAAAGTTATCTGACTTGTGGGTGGTTGAACGCGAGTAGCTGACAGACTCTGTGGAGCCATATTGTGATATATCAACATAACAAAATATAAACGAACACATATTTTTTTAAAGCTTATTGTACTAAAACAGTTGGATTACCAATAGACCTTAATTCCTTCATCCCTTTATTGTACCAAGCACAAGTTCGGTCGTACATTCTCGCATCTTTGAGATGGATTAGCCAAGTATCAAGCTTGGAGCGTTGGAGTCCATTAAGAAATGTGCTAACAAGCTCATCAGCAACAAACCCCCAGATCAGACTGTGCTACTTAGCCACAACATCTTCTTAGTCTTTTGAACATTGCACCGATGCCTTGAAAGTTGCTAGCCTATCGACTTTTATTGGATACATTTCGGAGATTGAGCAACAAACCTGCAGGAGGGATCCTGGCTATTTTTCTATCAAACGGCCAGGGCGAGCACAACAGGGCGACACAGCTTCATGGTTGAAATTCCGAAAACCCGTACGAAGCGCTTGCGGAATGCGCTGCCTGGATGGGTGTTCCCCGATAGTGGGTGTCATCAAGTCTCGAGTGAATCGGTTCTTCTAGGCAAGTATGCTCCATCGTAGTTCATATCATTGCTTAACATCAGGCGGATGGCGGTCAAACGCAGGCTCAGAACAAGACAGTTGAAGGTCTAAAGATAATCCATATCAAGCTAGCAGGCAGCGAATCAATTTAAATCAGTGAACTGTCAATTGTTTTTGTTATCTCCATGTAAAAATACACTTACAAATAGAAATAAATACTGCAAATGTAGTATGTGTAAATTGTGTAAAGAAGCGATGGTACGAGGACAATGATCAGTGTAGATAATGTGATAATTAATAAACAGTACTTAACTAGATCATGTTGTAATTCTTTATAGGAGTCGTAATCGCGAAGAAGCCGAAATGCCGGATAAATTTTCTCCAGCGTCGTTCCTCGGGAGTAGGTTTCCAATCGGCGCTGTCAGGTCAACCGGGAGTCAATGAAAAGCGGTAAAGTGGTACCGCCGCGCTGATTAAAGCCTCGAGCAATCGCCCCGGAAAGTATTTATAGGTACACCTGTTCGTTAGCGGCGCAAGTCCCGGCCAACTCCTTGATTAGGCGAGCGATGCTTCGCCGCCGCAACAAATAAAATAATTTTCCCCGCACGGTAAGAATTCTCTGAAAAAGAACGTGGAATGTGCACGGAGTTGAAGTGAATTTTATTTAATATTTTTGGTCTTTTTGCCTTTGATCTAACAAAAACTTTGCATTTGCAATGGTGCGGGTATAGAAGGTAAAGATAAATAGATTTTTTATTTAGTACTAGCTGTTACCGGTGACTTCGTTCGCGTGGAATTGAACAAAAAAAAGTTGTTCAGTTCGCAGAGTTCACTAACAGTTAATAATTCTTTATTCTTTGAAAAGAAATACCCATGCTAAGTTTAATCTTATTCTTTGCGAGTCGTTGTTTTTTACGTCTCCTTATAATATCAGCTATCTGCCAGATAAAGACCCGTCAAAATCAGTCCAGCCGTTTCGGAGATTAACCGGAACGAACATACAGATAGACAGACAGACAAAAGTTATGCTATTTTATATGAATGCTGTACTTTCATATGCATTTGGTAAAAGCTGTTATTTTGATATTAGAAACAGACACTTATTTTTTTTTTGGTATTTTATTTATTTAGTAATAGGCTCGTGTTTCAACGCCAACTCGCCCGATGGTAACCGTTGATGCGGTCTACGATGGAGCACGCTTACCTAGAAAAAACCGATTCACTCGTGATTTCAAGACACCTAGATTGTAAATATCGGGGAACACCCATTCTGGCAGCGCATTCCACAGACTAGCAGTTCGCACAATAAAAGTGGAATCAAAGCGCTTCGTGCGGGTCTTCGCAATATCAACCATAAAGCGGTATTGATTTTTCGTGCCTGGTCTGGCAGTCTGATAGAAAAATTAGATCATGCAGATCCGACGCACATTCTCCAAAATGTATCCGATAAAAAACCGATAGACAACTTTGCTCCGATGCTCAAGACCAAGGAGCTTAGTCACAACCAGGGATTCGTTGCTGATGAGCCTCAGGGCACGTTTCTCAATAAACTCTAACGCCCCAAGTTGGTACTTCGCAGATCCATCCCAACGGTGGGAGCAGTACTCCATGCACGACCGCACTTGTGGTACAGTGAAAGCAACTCGATAGAATACCCAGCTTTTTAGCAGCCAATTGAGCCTTGTTCTCAATATAGGAGCCAAAGTTAATGTGTATGTATAGTATGTTTGTCTTTGAATTGTTTATTGCAACATAATTATGTGAATACATGCTGTGTTATTATATCTAAGAATACATACGGTCCTATTAGGGTATTGCAACATTTTGGGGTTATACTTTCTATGTTATCTATATTATTCCTTAAAATTAATATAGAGTTATGTAGCGTTTGGCATTTAGGATGTTTTATATTTTATGTGAAACAATAATTAAATAAAAAAATTACTCGTATGCCGTGACGGCAAACAGCGCGACGCTCTCTTATACCGTCATGTTTCACATCTGCCGGGAGTTCCGTGACGGCCAACTTTTTTTATAATACAAGAGTTTTAAATGTCCTTACGTTTATTTGGGTATTTGAAAGTGAGAATCGAAACGGGTAAATTCAACGGGTAGAAGTGTACCGTCTAAACTTACATGAGGTCGCGGATTTATAGTATAGTCCTGGAATGTGAGGTGGGTTCATATGGCTTTGCATGTGAATGGGGTTGCATGAACGTGGTATTCCATGCACGCGAGGTGCGTGGGGTCCATCGCCACGCCAGTCACGGCTGCTTTAATAACATCACGTTTGATACGCTTCTATTGTTATATTTTCATCTTCGGTGGGTCCCATAACAGCAGCTGCACTGCGGTGCGAGAAAATATAATCTTCAATGTAAAATACAGTAGTCTTTCCGGCACTATTAAATATTAGGAGGAGCATTTTACATGTAAGTACCAGAGCCACGTAAAATGAAAAATTAGATGTTTTCAATACTTTTTGAATTGAGATCTATACTTATACTGTAATTGTGCAAAGTTTCATGTACTTACCTCTATAGAAAGTTCTAAAGGATTAGGACGGACGGACAGATGGACAGCCTGAACTTATAAGGGTTCCTTATGTTGTTCCGGAACCCTGAAAACTGACAGAGTTACCTAGTTAAAACCTAGTGACATATATTTTGCTGTAGAAAACTGCTTCTTATGTATTTTATGCGGTGCTACAGTAAAACAGTTCCCACTGACAGTTATTTTTATATTGCGTAAACGTTGCCTCACACGTGCAGGTAGATACTGAAGGCGGATCACGTTCCTCGAAAGAAGACGCTTTACCTGAAACTTTCTTACCCCTTAGCGCATTAACCAGCCGTCGGCTTTAACCAGCGAGAGTCCGTAAGCCTAATATTAAGTCGCACAACGTTTTATTCGTAATGATGGCTGTGGATAAAAATGTGTCTTCTTTCACCAATTTCACCATGTTACTATTCGAGTAAAATGTTGCCAAATTGTAATGGGACTGTTAGTTATGAATATTATGGTTTTAAATACCAGGTGATGCAAACTCTTAACATCAATTAGAAACAAAAACTGGATAGGAAATGACAAGTTATTTGAAACATCTCAGATCAGACAAACAAGGAAGATATGGTTAGGTGGCGTGGCGGGTGCAACCGCATTTGTCTTACATCAGGCTTGATGCCTTTGTAGTTGAACTCGCCCTGCAGACGGCCTTGCCGATTTTTTTTATTTTTTAATATTGTAAAATAGGATCGCGCTTGACCGCAAAGTTAGTTCATTGGTATCGCTGATAGTCTCATAAGTGTGCTGAAAAAATGAGTAAGTGTTCTGTAATTACAGTTTTTTTTGGGAAAATCTTGTAAAAAAAGTGGGAGAAACATAGAGACATTTGATCACGAACGATAATTGTACTAAGGCATATCTCCCTTGTTTGTCTGATCTGAGGTGGCTACCTACAATGTTATCGACGTAATATACTCTCACAAAATGCTAACAGACAAATAACTTATCTCAACATTTCCTACCGTGCGTTGTCGGAACTCGCCATACGTCTATTGTGTTCATTGCTTAGGGTTGACATTATCGTGGATGGGTAGAGTAAAATTATTTTCTGAGTAAAATCTTAGCTAACTCATCATTAGGACATAACTTTTTTACACTCTCAGTTACTTACTAAGGTTAGCAAAACCCCTACTCTCAACAAAAAAAAAATCTACCTACTTCAAAAGAAGAGGTTCTCAATACGTCCTTTTGAAGTGAAAACTTCTTTAGGCGTGTTGAGCACTTTTTTGGGTGAACAAAAATCATGGAACTCGCGTCATCCCCACGCTGTACCGTATATTAAAACAGTGCCATGTCTTGTACAACAGGTGTATTACTACTTAAGTTTTCACTTCTGACGTGCAGTCCTATGACTGACGCTTTTTGTTTGTTTGTTATATGTTATGCGATATCTTCGCCAATAGTGAACCGACTTTAATGATTCTTTTTTATTGAAAATGCCATTGATCACCATACGCCATATGTGGTTCCATTTAAATTGGAAGATGATATTCCACTTGCCAAGTGGTGTCTACGGGTACGAGTGGGTACCTATAGGTAGGTATATTGAGGTATACCTACTTATTAAGATAGGAAAACTACAAAAAATTAGCCATACATTAATTAATTTCTGTTTAATAAAAAAAAACTTACAATTTAAGGTTGTTATATTAATATATGGCATAGTTTCAAGATGGCAACCATAAATTGTGTTCAGCGAGGAATCTCGTATTTGCATCGGAGCGTACGGACGCGGGCGCGGGCGAAAGGCAAGGAATGTCGGGACGACGAAAAAAAGTAATCTAGTCAAGAATCAAGCATCGAGTGCGGTTTTCAATAACACGCCTACTGGCTACAGAATTACTGGCTATTGTAATGTAAGAAATACTTACTCGTATTATTCAAAACGTATGTAGGTAGCTCCGACGTAAGATATTTATGTTTATATAGAAACCAATATACCTACTTGCTTTTGTAAAAACATATGCAGATAAATGAAATGTAAATGAAAAAGAAGCTTTAATTCAATATACCGGCGAACAGTTCGAATTTGACGCCACAGTAGGTTTAAATCCAAAGAGTAAGCTGCCGATGAGGGAAAAAATCGTTAAAAACCTTAGGTTGTTTGATGGTAGAGTACTTTCTAGTGTACCGCTGGCTAGCTACCACTCAAGTTAAAAATCAGTCACCAATCACCAAGCACATAACGGTGTCTTCTCGCAGTCACATTTGAGAGCCAGTTCCCATTCAAAGCGTATTTGGCATCTTCCAGCACACCGACACTTAACATCAAGAGAGTTGTCCTAGCCTGCAATGCAGCAATGCAGTACACCATCGCATTCTGATACTGTAGCCGCTACTGCATGCCCCAGTACGTCACCGCTGCAGATCGTCACGTCAGACCACAGGCTGTCACTGTAGCTGCCGCCGTAGGCCCTGGCCGGTACCGTACGCCACTACAGTACCCTTAGTACAAGATTTGATAGTTTTCGAAAACTTTTTTCGTTTACGTTTTGATGCATACATTGCTGGGCTGAAAGCTATTCGAAACTATTTTTCGTATTTGAGTGAAGCAACCTATACTGCCGATTTTAGTTCATCCGCGTTTCCGCTAGAGGCGCTTTACTAAAATGTATGGGACAATACGGAAACGAAAAAAGTTTTCGAAAACTGTCAAATCTTGTACTAAGGGTACCGGAATAAGTTTTACACTTTGAAAGTTCACACAAAAGCTGTTAAAACCCCTACAACTTATCTGACGATTAAAAAATGATCCCTACTTTTCAAAAGTACTTAGTCGTCGTTCAAGACACGATAAGAAAATAAGCGCACGTGCATTTCCTGTAAGACGTAGATTTTTTACTGTGATTGCTGCAAAGTCGGCTCCAGGTTGACAGCTTGAACGCAGATATAATTTACACGAGATGTGGCGGAGCCCTCCAGTGGAGTGAGCTGGCCCGCACTCATACAGCCCTACAGTACTGTGCACTAAAGTAGTACAAGCAGTAACACATCTCTGTATTTAGGGACTCTACATAAAGGTATAACTTATATCACCCAGTTATTTTAGGGTTCCGTAGTGTAGTACTAAGGAATAAGTATGTAAATAAGGGTCATCATGTATGCGACAATCTGACACATAGACTTGCCCTTGCAAGCAGCCAATATGAAGTAACCAGCACTCCTCTGTCTAACAGAGCCAATAAATGCCTCAACATATACCCCTTGTCGTCTTGACTGCAAAGCATCGCTAGTTCAATGGCTAAAAAATTTGTCTCATGAAGAGACCGAAGCCGATTAAACAACAAATTACGCTTTGAACTTGGATTGGTTATAAATGTTTACACACGGACTCACCCACACTGGCGCTCTCAAAAACAAGTTGGCCGGGACAGTTTAAATCAAATATAAAGTTTAAAACGTTACATACGTTTTAAACTTTATATTAGATTTTTCTAACATGGTTCTGTGGTTGTATTAAGTTTGTTATCTGCTAGGAAAAGGTACTGTATCCTTCCCACTGGCACTCCTAGTCCCAGCCCTGAGCTCGGAGCTTCGTTACGTTCGCTCTACTGGCTCCGCGAGTGATGCCTGCGAGTCTCTTCACCGAATATCACCCGCCAAAATGTAGTCAAATAAAAAATACACCTTTTCAACTCCTCAACGAATTTACGGAGCAAAAAACTTCGGTAGGTACTAAGATTGCACCTCCCTTTGAATGTTTTTGCGTCTTTGTATGATGCATGAGTATTTGTACGGGGCATAGATAGATATATTGCTCTGTTTTCATAGGGCAAAGTTAAAGAGAAAAGCAAGAGCGGTTTTATTTAGAGGTACACCAAATAGTAAAGTATCAACAATAAACTAATGATCAATACCGACTTAGCTTACGGCGTTTTTAATATTAAAGGACTCTGTCCCACGGACCAATTTTTTTTGCTAACGTCCTAAATCTTTGCTTTGTCTATCTCTTTAACTATAACGTCAGATATCGGATGAAGAGCGATACCATCAGCATTGATATTTAGCCTTCCGTCACGTCACGTCAGCTAATTCTCATTTCCAACAAAAACGCCCGGAAATTGGATATAAGGATCTGCGCGCTCGGTTCCGGCTACGTGACGTTTGTCGAACACGTCACTACACTATGTGGTAATTTCCGCTCCGCGCTCGCGGAAAATTACTTTAGCCGCATGAAATTTCCTATAGCATAAAATAAAACCGTTAAAAAATCTCAGATAACGAGACGGCTCCGCAAAATATGTTTTTAAGAAATCGTGTACTGGAAAACTTGCTGATTAAAAACGTTTTGTTGGTAGGGTAGAAGTTGGTTCAGGTATAAATTTACGGAAACCTGTGTTGAAAATTAACCTTGACAACCTATGAGTCCTTAATGGGTATGTTCTCCTTTTCTACACAGAAAAGTAGTCCTGCTGTATGTATGTCTGAGTTGAATTTGCAAATGAAAACTCATAAAGTTTGTTTGTAACGGGCCCTTGATAGATGTGACACACGGCAGTCAGCATATAGCCGCTGCGAGCGATGAAACAACGTGTCAGCGTGTCACGCGGTGCCGCGGCACGTGTGTCGTGGGTTCTGCTAGTACCGCTACACATGTCGATGAACACGTCACATGTAACGTGACATGAGGAAATAGTATTGCTTTATTTAATTTCGACATCTGCCAACTCTTGTTCTGAATAATGTCTATGTTCTATATAGGCTAACAAAGCTAGTTAAATTCATCAATTATACCAACAATTTTTATATGGCAAAAACCGAATATTTAAAAAATCTTTTAAAATTTCCCTGTTGTATATCGACAACCAGCTACAATCTTACGACTAAATCTACTGCATCTGTCAGAAATAAAATAAACCGGCCAAGTGCGAGTTGGGCTCGCGCACTGAGGGTTCCGCACCATCACAAAATACACAAGTAGGGCAAAAAGACAATATCACGCCCAGGTGTCCATCCAAATACCCACCGTGCGCGACTTGGTGAAAAGAACAGTTGCATGAACAGAAATTTGTCACTGACTCACACTTGACAATTATTTATTATTTTACTTTAAAGTGTGTACTATAATCATGTCAAGATTGACGTTTGTACGTATTACCGTTTTTACATTAGAGCAAATACAATACGTAAAAAATGAGCCCCCTTTAGTTTTAAATTTTTCAGTTTAAATACCTATACCTGTAAATTTGGTACATATTCTGTGAAAATTTCAACTGGCTATTTATTACGAATCGAAAGGTACAGTCGTTAATAGGTAGGACGGACAGACAGCGTAGGCTTAGTAATAAGATCCCGTTTGCACTATTTGAGTACGGAACCCTAAAAATGGAACAAATATAAAAAAAATGAACATACCTACTCAAAAATCTTACTCATGAGTAAAGCCAGAAGGATATACTTATCAAGAAGCTTGAGCATGGTTATGATGGTCACCCCAAACAGTTCATACAAAATCACACGTTTCAACTCTAAATCAATATTGATAAATCTAATAATGAACTAGTCATCAATTAATCAGCAGAGTATGTTAATATTGTTAATTGAGCAAGAACTATTCATCCGATGAACTGCGAGGGCAAGCAGTGGTTGGTTTCATTGCATAATGCATAGAACACATGTCCCTGGAAGAGTAGTCACGCTGGCGATGAGACCCGAATGAGCAAAGGCAATACCGAGCGGCAGGGACACGGATGTTTGTCTACCTATTAATATTTGTCTATCCATTGCTGAAACAGAACAGGTTTCCCAGATTACCATAATTTGCTTCAATGCATTTGAATAATGAGAGAGTTCCCTCCGTTCGTCTATTCGGCCTTTGTATCTATCAAGGTTGCTCAGTTGTAAAACGTATTATCATTTGGGATGGAGAGATTAATCCGAAAGCCATCCATAAGTCTATAATAGTGGATCGGATTACGTATATCAAAAAGGATATCTTTTGATTTTGAAGATTCTGTTTATTTTCTATTTATCCATATTCCTATCTACTCGTAGTTCATCAGGCCCTCAGTCACGTGAAATTACGTAATTTCCCAGTAAAAATAATAGCCAATTAGTATAATTTCTTACGTTGATTCATAGGTATCGTATTTTTACTAGGGTAATTTTCAGATAAAATAATGCATTTACTTAGTTATCTGTCATCGTCAGAGACTATCGTATTTTAATCAGCCCAAAATGCACTGATGTGAAAGAAATCAATGAATGAAGATGATGATGTTAATGTGTGTGTGTGTGATTCTAAAAAGAATATGAATATGATATCATTCTATATATTATGTTTGTGTATAGTGTCGCCGTCGCTGCGGGAAGGGTTATTGTGATATTGCGACGTCTCATATTGCTCGTGAGATTTATGTGTGGTCGGAGCGTGGTCTGGCAGACCGACACGGGTGCGACGCGCTGCCCGGCTCGCTGTGCCATCAGCGCTGCATCCACGAGCATAAAGGACAAAGTCATCAAAACATTTAGAAATATAAATATTAGTTATTAAATTATATATAGGGCGCGCTCCGAATTTCACCAACAACGCTAACAGCGCCTATGAGAACTATCATGGCTACGGAATAGGCATATTCCGTGATCGTGGCACAAAGAAAATGTATGCATTTGGTGTGGATTTGGAACGTGCCCTTAGGGCCTGCTTTCGTTAATTTTATTACAATTTATAAAATGTCTTAATACTAATTTAACTTCAAAATTCCTATTTAACATATCTGAATTAAAATATTTAAAAATAGGACATTAACGCATATAAGTAGATAACCAAGTCAAGCTATCTCGTCTAATTTTAAAAATCATCTATGTCGTCAAAGTTGTTTTTGATAGCTGAAAATGTGATTCCAAATGGTACTTAACATATTATTATTGCTTTAGTTCAGTTGGCAGCAAATGCTACTGTATAATTCAAACTAAAAACTCTATTTGAATTCTATGTAAACAAGTTTGTGGCTTTTCGAACATACTCGCATAAAATCATAATAAGCAAACTTTGTCAACGGCATCGGAAACTGCAGTTGTATAAAAACACACCTTGCTATAGCTACGGTTCGTAAACTTTAATTCTGACGTTTTATAACATACCAGTTGCACCCCGCGGTTTCACCCGCTTGGATTACTCTTTATAACATCAACTATCTGTCAGTGAAAGTTCCGTCGAAAACAGTCCAGCCGTTTCGCAGTCCATAGAGAACAAATATACATTCACTTATCGATTTATATGTATATAGATGGAATGACCAAAACACCATTTGCGTTGAGTAATTGCACTGAACCAAAAGTCACCAATGATAAAAAAGTCAGGTCAAAACAAATATCCAATTGATAATTTAGATCTCCCATTCCGAAACTAAATGTTTCTAGACGTATTCTCTTTTTAGTTTTCATGTCTAAGTATTGATCTTCGAATAAAAGTTTAATTGCTAAAGTTGTATACAGTGCACCGACGACAACTCGGAAACTTGTGGATAAAGACGAAACTTCAGAATCTATCGGACAATAACTAGAAGTTTCATTCAATACTGAACCTAATTATAACGATTTACCTAGTTCGTATCGACTGCGAGACTTTCTAACAGAAGTCTACGGAAGTGCGGAAAACGCTAATTGATTGATAGTGAGATTGTTACAATTTTCACAGCTAAAAGCAAATATAAGTAAATAATTTAAAATAGTACATTGTTATCCTAGGGGTGAAAGTAACCTCGGGGTTAAAGACTTATTTAGTCCCGAGACGGGGTTAGTTCGAGGGCTAATAATCACAGGTAAACACTGTGATTTTCATTACGAATAAACTAAAAATAAAAACATGAACTGACACGGCAAATTGCACGAGAAGTGCGGGACCATAATCCTCTGAGGAGAAAAAAGTTGGAACATGGTTCAATACAAATGTGAAAATAGAACTAGTTTATTAATAAACTAACTAAAATCCTGTATTGTTCATACGTGCGTAGCATCCTCGTGTATTGCTCACAGATTTGGAATCCTCAATACGAGAAATATATTAATAGACTTGAATCCATTCAAAGAAGTTTTATGCGATACCTGCAATTTAAGTGCAAGAAACACGACAGTGACTATGACTCTAGATGTCTCAGACATCATATGCTTCCTCTCTATGAGAGACGGAAAATAGCGGAAAATAGCGTTATAACAATAATAGTCTTATTGATGAAAATAGCTCAGTCTCAAATTGATTCTCCTTATCTCCTTTCTATGATAAGTCTAAAAGTTCCTACACGGTCTGTAAGACGTCCTATTAGTCTCCATATCCCGCATAGTTCTACAAATTATAAACAAAACTCTTTTTTCATAAGATCAGCAAACGGTGTCAATAATCTGCATGACTTTCCCGAATTTGATTTATTTAACACACCTCCACACAAATTCAAAACTACAGTCTTCAAGAACTGGTTTGGTGCGAATCTTAAACTGTCACATTTATAATTTTTTTTATTCTCATTTATTATGTCGTTATTAAACTATTTTTTTTTACATTAACATAGACCTAGTACCAAGGTTTTGTATTTCTTTAACGTAAGCAAGTGTTAATTAGATTTTTTTATGCGGAAACGAGTTAATAGTGCTAAGATATCCAAATTATTTGTAAATTAGTTATGTATCGCTGTACGTTTACCGAATAAAATAAAATAAAATTATTATTTTTATTTGAGTGTCTGTCAGTTGTCAACTGCCACTGTCAGTTGAAATTGATTCTCCCTAGGGCTGAAATGTATTACTTTCAACCCGATCCTCAGGCAACTTCAGACCTACTTTCCGAGTATGATGAAAAACATTTCTTTACGAATATTTGTGTTATGCTATTTTCTTTATTCGTCCTGCTTAGATTTCACTTAAGTAGGTACTTTTTATCATTTTATATCTTTAAAAACGTTAAAATGTGCGAATGGCATAGAGAACGCACGAAGCTTAGACACGGTACTGAAAACCGAAGTAATCCAGAGGCTTTACGCAGAAACAGCGCAGTGCGGAAAATCACGCGAACGCGAACCTTAACGCGCCGAGATACGGTTTGCGGTCGCGCAACTTTTCGCAATCACCTAAACAGAATCGCTTAAAACAGGTAGCTGTAAGGTCCCAGGCTAAGATTGCCATCGTGAACCTGCAGATTTATGTCACGTGTGTGTCGCTAGCCAGGCAGGTAAGGCAAGTGCAGGTTCGGTATTGTGGGAGATATAAGGCTCTAGTGTACTTTGTTACTATCAAGTACATATTCATATAGGTACCTAGTAGGAATCATACAAAAAAATATTGCAAAAGGATGTTTATTTCTCTTTCACGCAGAAACAGACCAACGAATCAACGTAATTTTTTACATAGAATTAGTCGAAAGATAGGAAGCATAAGAAAAAAAACCCGTAAAAATGTGTGATTCACAAAGCAATGCCCGCGTGGGTGAATTAGCGGAGCACTATATATTATTGACATAGGTTGGTTTTGGATCCCCATATTGATTTTATACCTACTCTTGTAGGATTTCATTATTTCAAAATCACAAAACTTTTTGTATCAACACAGTCAAGTTATACATTAAAACGTAAATTTGCTAAGTTTAACTCAAATCAGTTTGTTAGTAAGCTACAAAAATGTACCGCGCCTAAATAAATAAGTTAACGACCGGTTATTAACACTCATTGTGTCTGCGACAGCGTTAAAATAATGTTTATCCCAGCATGAAGCTTATCTAGTTTTCTCAAACGGCTCTTGAACTGTTGGCAGCAACAGGGTCGCCACACATCCTTTTTTCTCTGGAAAAATTTGGGTTTTCAACTTACTCTCGTGGTTTCTTTTCTAAACTACTGAAGATTCAAATAAAGATTTTGGATCGGTTTTAGAATGTACCTCGTTTATCAATGGATGGTATGAAAGTGGTTAGGTTCGGAAACGCCGAAGGCATCCCTACTGAGGTGGTAGTTAACCCTTGCGCGGGCAGCTCGGTATGGCGCGAACGGCTCCGGCGGCTGCGAGCGCCCACTGCCGCCGCCACACCGCGCCCCTAAGCCCCGCAATAGATAAAACAGTGATAGAACATGCACCGCGCCGCCTCTATGAATAATTCATTAGTTTCAGTTGCCACTTTTGTGGTATCGGTGGATTTTCAGCGCTTCACACCGTCAAAAATATGCGTTCAGGGGCTGGTTATTGTTAGAACTCTACTCTTTACCAGACTCGTTCATTTTAAATGTGTCATGCCGCGAATGGGTTCTCTGAATTATTTAAAGAATGTAACGCTTTGTAGACTCTCGTCTTTCGAGATGCTCTTTAAAAGTTTCGGCCCTTTCATGATGAGCGGTCGTCGGCAGTGTTCCGAGCCTGCGCCATGAAATAAAGAAAATTTTGTGCTTAACTTTGAACACTTTACGTATTCTTAGTCTGTCCAACATATATATTGTATTTTTCGGATTACAAAAAATATATTTCTAATCCATTCATCTGTTCTGCCCGTCGTCGGTAAGCACAGCTATAGGGAGACCGCCGACGTCGCGTCGATGCTCTAGCACCTCCACCCTCTGAATCCCGTTATAATTTACGATCATCCCGAAAAATCCCGGGATTATTTTTATTCGATAACAATAAAGGTGCCGCCGAGGGTTACCTTTATTATCACTCAGTGCGGGACGACTCTTTTACAACTTTACACATGTTATAGGAACGCGGGAATGGGTAGGCTGCCCTGTTTTATAGTTATGTCGAAACATTTTTATTTCGTTGCGGTTAGCGATATGTCTGCTCTGTGACAGCTGAATATCAGCAGTAAAACGAGTCCCGTAACTTTTACAGCAATTAAACGTTTTGATTGAGCTCAATTTGTTTAATATGCAGTAAAATATTCATATATAGGCTTTAGCTGAGATTAGAAATCATTAACAGACTATGCGTCGCTAAAATGCACATTTGGAATTAATAATATATCACACACCAACATCATCATCAGCTAGAAGACTGCTGTCCACTGCTGAACAAAGGCCTCCCCCTTTAACCTCCACAATGAACGACATCCTGCCATCTGCATCCATATGATGCCCGCGACTCTCACAACGTCGTCGGTCCATCTAGTGGGAGGCCCACCTACGCTGCGTCTTCATAACATCTTAATGTGTTGGATGTCCTCATTATACGGTCCTGAGAGCTCGCATTATTGTCTCAACACACCTGATCCCTTAATTAACTTAATACTGTTTACCTTAAAAATTGATTAACATAATAATAACAAGAGCGTGTTGGAGGCACGCGCTGGATCGGCCAGCACGGCACCGGATTAGACAATCCCGAAAGTGATCCGTTATAATTGTGGGGGTGGACAGTGACGGCTGGGTACGCACAGATTAGCCCCTTCGATAAACAATAGCATTAGTATGCGAGGACGCGCTGACCGGCGATCGGCCCGGCTCGGATTAATTTGCCTTCAGGAAATTATGGAGGCTTGCGAAACGATCGCCGGTGTTATTGTTTTGCTTTTCGCTTGTGCGGTTGCTCGATGCCAACGGGGCCGTTTGTTTTACTCTTTTGCTTTTCTTCTTACTGTGTACTCGTACCCATTGAACACTGATTCGATTCATTGATGAGTTTTGTTGCTTGTATCTAAAATTTCTTTTGAGGCCGGTACTTTAGTTTAGTTTTTGACTTCGGTTACTTTCCGGTTTGGAGTTTACGCCTTCTTTATAATTTCGGTGACTTAAATAAATAAATAAACTAGCTGTGCGTTTATACTTACACATCATCTTACTATCCACACCACTACCGCCATACTTCTTACATCCACCATCTCCATCTTTCTCATTCTATCTTTACCTATTATGATGAGATTAGGGTGATTTTCAGGTTTTGGGAACATAACAAACGTTTCATAATAGTATTTAGTAATTGACATCAGTACAACTCGAGGTATCTCTTCTCATCATCATAATCAGCCTATCTTAATCCACTGCTAGACATGGGCCTCTTCTAAGGCACGCCACTCAGCCCAATCTTCGGCTTTTCGCTTTCAGCCACTGCCTAAACCAAGGTTTTTGCCTATTCCTAATTATATATAGTAATCAATTTAAAAACCGACATCAAAATTAGTAAATACGCAATTAATTAAAAAATAATATTTGAATTGATTTAAAATAAATCTCCTGACCTTATTTTGAAGTAATTACTATAGGACCTATGGGAAAGTAGATATAACCTTACAAATAAATAAAAAATATTGATCTGATCTGAGTTAAAAAACATTAAAAAAACTGTATGTTAAAAATACTGGCAAGTACTAACATTTTTTTTTATTTAAACCTACCCTTTACCTCTATTTTCACAAAGAAACAAGTAAAACGTACGTTAAAGAAATATAAAATCTACAATTTTGATAAAAGTTTGAAACATCCATTAATTATTTTTCAATTATTCTCCTGTGAACTTCTAAACTAACTCTGAGGGCCCTCTATTAGAGCGTACAAAGGGC
The DNA here is from genome assembly GCA_949125355.1 of Agriopis leucophaearia. NCBI lineage: Eukaryota > Metazoa > Arthropoda > Insecta > Lepidoptera > Geometridae > Agriopis > Agriopis leucophaearia. The sequence goes on from OX421262.1 coordinate 9,720,800, forward strand.
AATAAGCGTTAATTTTATTTGTCCGGCGTGCCGTATCCGGTTTCGACGGAAGCACACGCCTTACCCGCCTTCACCGCTAAGTAATGAGGCTAATGTTACCAACGGTGCATTTGTCTCTGCCAATAAATTATCACATTTAACGCACACGCCATTTTAACCTTTAAACATTCATCTTTATGGCTTATTTTTGGTTACAAGGACATCCATTAACGGCATGTAGTTCATTCATTGAAAATATAAGAAAATTATTATGTTATCGTGATTAGTAAATCTATCTTTCTTTGGTTTTAGGGTAGTGGTTTTTTGTTTCAGTTCAACAAGTAGCCGTGGATAAGCTTAGCCAAGTTAAGCCAAGGTGTATAAGCTACCTCATTACCAAACATTTAAATCACTTCAACCGTTACAGAGCTCAGTGAGAACAAAGATCACATTTACAGTCATATAAAACGATCATGGATATTGTTTTTTTACCCTAGACTTTCCATAGAAGCTACAGGATTATTCAACAAATAAAGAACTCGCCTATAAATCTCTATGCTACCTTTAGCTATGTTCGTTTGTTCTAGCTGGGTTGGTATGTTTTAAGGCAAAGGGATTTTTTTCTTGTATGTTTCAAACGCCTACAAATTACACACTTGGAATTTCGAGTAGATAACACTGAACAAAGTTATATTTTGTTTAATGCGGACTAAGCCTTGTACAGCTCGCACCCAACAAACTTAAAGTCCTATAAATCAAAAGCTAATTTGGTACGAGATTCGGGAGTTGAGAATCCGTGCGTACAGTAATGTGTTCTTTACATCAAAAACACATTTAAAAGAAGTTAGATTGGCTTACAGGAGTTGGCTTGCGGCCACGCGGAGTCGGAGCCTCGTCGGCGCCCGAAGCCGCCCTAATCTCAGAAGATCCGCGGCAGATTGTTTGCGAGCATTTCGGTCCATCAAAATATGACGGAGGGAACGAAAACTTTTCCACATAAATTACACAAACACTTGAACTTTCATCAAGACCTGTCTAATTTGATGTGTAAAAATTTCCACAAGTTTATTAAGTGATTTTTGAAATAACTCCGCAATTTCAGACATTATAGAGATCGTTTGAACTATACTTCGTTGCCTGAAGTAATACACATATTACAAACAATTGAGTACAAACTATCTTTAATTATTATTTTTTAACTTTTGTGTTAAGTGTATATAGGTAGGTATTGAATGTTGTTATTGAATTTTAATACTAGATAAAATAAATACGAAGTACTGTTTCATAAATTATGTCATAAATTATAGTCTATGAAGAACTTATACTGCAAAGTGCGTATTTATTATAGGTACGTACTTACATTCCATTTGGGTGTGGCAGTAGAGTTACAACCACTTTGCTGTTTTCCAGCTTTCTATTTAAGTATTATTATTTAACTATCGAGCCACCCCGGCTTCGCATAGGTGTAAGTTATATTACACTAGCCGTCCGGCCCCGGCTTCGCACGGGTGTAAGCTCTGCCTTCGGCCTCGCTACAAAATATAATATAGCCTATGTCACCCGGGGATAGTGTAGCTTCCCAACAGTGAAAGATTTTTTCAAATCGGTTCAGTAGTTTCTTTGCCTATTCAATGCAAACAAACAAACAATCAAATGTTTCCTCTTTATACATTAGTATAGATATATAAACCTTCCGTAAAAAATGTCTAACTTATGGTGAAAACCGCATGAAAATACGTTGCGTGGTTTATGAGGAGTTAGCAGATATACATACAGACAGAAGACAGAAGCGGGAAGAGACTTAATTTTATACCATGTAGGTTATAATAAAAAGGTTGATGAGATTTATCAATAAAACAGAAACATTTAAAACAAGCTTTATTTAGTCAATAACCTATTCCCCTTAAACCCTATTGTTACATTAGTTACATAGGTGCTTACATTCTTTCGAAAAAAATTGCGATTCAATAAACATTCAATATTTTTCTCTCAAAAACGCACTCATTTGCTTTGGCTTATGGATTATATTTACAACAGTTCTATCTATTTAGCTTATTCTTAGCAATTTGGCAACATGTTAACGGTAACATTTACATACAATGCTAGGTATTTATAAAGGATAATAATTGACAGAAGAAACTCGGAATGTTTTGAAGAATGGAAGTTGCGGAAAGATTTTATTTTTAATAACTGAAGTTAAATTGAAAACGTTAAACTAGGAGAACTCGTTAATGTAATATTTAACTGAAATTAAATTTGACCAAAATAAAAATAAAAATTCAACTACTAATACAATATCTAAATTTTGAACCATATTTAATTCAACCATAAGTGTATCACAGCGAACATGAGGTTTACATAAGCCCAAAATTATATTATTTTCTACAGACAATTTTATATATTTCATTCAGTCTTACTCTACCTATCTATCTACTTATAAATAAAATAAACTATGATAAGAGTGCACTTTATATTATTTTTAATATAGGTGTGCAGTTAATTTTCTATAACTATTCACGATTCAGGAGAACACGCTTCTTTTATGAAACTTCATAGGATGATGAAACTAATGCGAATTTAACAAATCATTTGAAATAGTCTCTTTTTGTCAACTGAATCGTGGAATAGTGCAAGGAACATCATAATACATTATCTATGTCTATTATGTAGGTATATGTGATGAATGTATAATTATCAACAACGTTTTAAATGTATTATATCATTTGTGATTATGAAAATGTAGTCTTTTTATTAAATTATTATGCAAGCCCTACATTTTCATTTAATATAATTTATTCTAGTTTACCTGTTTTCAAGACCATTTAAATTCATAATTACTATAACTTCTGATTCGTATGAATAGCAGATAACTGATCACTTGGTCGTATAAGCTCTAAGCTCTGTTATCAATACAATATATTCTGTATAATTGCATGAAATATAAAATAACAATATGCATTCAAATTGAACACACAAAATTCAATTTCGTAATAAAATAAACAAAGGTAACTGTAGAATGTGTATTTTCTCTTCTATTTTTACATCTTATGCCGAGTCACACAAAATAAAATTGCTTACGTATATACGGAGGTAATAATAGGTTTGGATAGTGGACAGTGATTTGAATGGCAACTAAATAGTGAATCAATTTCAGATGCTTTACAAATAAAAAGGTAAAACCCCTAAAATCAGCATCCATAAATGGCTTCTACTCCAAACAGAATTACCTGTGAAATAGAAAATAGTATTAATAATGCATACTAAGTAATTGCTTATAAAACAACTTACAACATTAAACTGTCCACAAGTATAGAAAGAGCCGCCAACACAAACGATAGCTCGAAGCTAGTCGCTAGTCTTTACTACTCCGACCAATTAATTTAATTGGTATGAAACGAATGGTTACCTGTGACTTGCGAGGCGCCCCCCACCCAGCTGTGCTGTATCTTCCCACCACCCTCGTCCGTCTTCTGTTTCCCTTTGTCGATCTCGTTCAGGTTCGATTGGTACTTCATCCCTACAAAAACAAATATATATGTAATATAATCTTTCGTAAAAAGTATACGAGGGGCGAAACGACAAAGTGAACTGATCGCGTAAAGGATTCAATATGGCAAGGGACGAGCCGAGGGCTGGCGGTCGGCTAACAGTTATTGAAAAGTTGCGCAATATTGTCGAGTGGGGCAGCCGTAAATTCGTAATGGGCGCAAAAAATAAAACAAGAGCGCGCCGACGGACGCCGCGCCGCCGCCGCCGCTCGCGCAAAAACAACCAGCCGCGAAACTTACATCGGTGCCATCGCAAATGGATTTTTCAAGTTCATATGAGTGCAGCTATAATGAAAAAATGCATCCAGAAAATATGTCGCGACGACGCTACCGGCGAAATTCAGTCTCCATTCGCTGCGTAGACTTAATCATTTTTAGAAAATGCTTTACGGGCTTTATAAGGGTGCCGTTATGCGCTCATAGAGATTAAACTTGTCGTGTTTACAAAGCTTATTAAGAGTTTGGAACAAGAAAGGCGAACACTTGGCCGTAATAGGTTGTCGTGCAAGATGTCGTCCAGCGATGTGTCCGGAGACGGCCAACTTGCCAATAACGCGGGGTAATGACGCCCGCCCACCGACTTATGACATGCTCGCACAAATTTTAATAAAATATTGACGACGCTTCTGGGTATTTATGGAGCGAAAGGAGCTTGTTTATAATATAAAGACGTTTCGTAAACACGATAGATCATCATGGGGTAATATTGTGTAATGGGCTATTAAGACACTAAAGTTATACAATTAAACGTCTCTAGACTCGGACAACATAATCGTTTACGTACGGAACATTTGTTTACAGCTGAACGATTTGTATATACTTTACGGTCGGCAATAACGTTCGAAGCCAGTTAACAAACTACAGTCTGGCGCTGGCGACAGGCAGATCGGTAATTTTACGATCTATAAACAAATAACTGCTACTAATAATAACTGAAACAGCAACAAACAATGAAAACAACCTCTCGGGGATGACTCGTAAAGGTAATATTATTATCTCTTAATAAACGGAATCGTCGGTGTAAAAATGTTGTTCTGGTGCATTTTATCGGTTCTGTATCGGATATTAATGGACTCGTTCGACCACGGAATTTGATGGTACGTATTTTAATCACTACGCGAATTGTGTACACAAACGAAAATATTGAAAGTATACACCAGTAGACTAAACAAATATTGATTGAGCGGAATAATATAAGCTCTATTTGCAGATAATTTATGCAGAGAATTTCATGTCCCAACAGTAACGGTTAAGTTAGTAAGGGTTTCCTTTTTCTACGGCCATTTTATTACCAATTGAAGAGCTTATCGCCGAGCCAAACATCATGGGAATGACCAAAGCCTAGAGACTCCGCTGGACAGGCCACCGGCTGAGAATGGGAAAGGATCGCAATGTCGTATCTTGGAGTTCCCAATGGCCGCCGACCCGTCGGGCAGTCGGACTAGCGCGAGCTCTAAGACTGGCGAGATATGGCGAGACCGGAACCGATCGCGTTCTCTTGTGTTGGAGGTCAAGACCCACTTAGGGTCGCTGCGCCAGTGGAGTAAGTAAAAAAGTATTCTATCACCAAAACAAGTTGTAGGTATTTTACACCCTACGTCGAGAATAATTATCAATATAAAAAAAACCGACATCATAAAAATGTCAGAACTGGACCAAATGAAATGGGACCACACGGAAAGCACCAGCTTTCAAATAAAAAAAAGGATCATCAAAATCGGTTCACCCAGTCGAAGGTTCTGAGCTTGACTTTGACTTTGGTAACAAACAAAAAAAAAAACAATCCAATTGAGAATCTCCTTCATTTTGGAAGTCTGTTAAAAATATGAATTAGGTCATTCCTAACTATTGACTTACTATATTTAGATCCTAAATTATAAAACTGATTAATATGTAATTATGAAGATTTATACACACAATCGATAGAAAAAAAAAAGTTTAAAATTGTTGAATTATACCTTTATCAGAAGTTGGTGAATCACGTCTAGGTGGTCTTGATGGAGGTGGAACAGTCAGAGCGCGAGGATCTGGCGTCGTAGTTGGTGGTGAAGAAGCTGCACATAACAAATATTTTGTTAATTATCACCATCAGTCAAAAGACGTCCACTGCTGAACATAGGCCTTCCCCTTTAACCTCCACACTGAACGACATCCTGCCATCTGGATCCACTGGATGCCTGCGACTCTCACAATGTCGTCGGTCCATCTAGTGAGAGGCCTACCTACGCTGCGTCTTCTGGTTCGCGGTCTCCACTCAAGAACCATTCTTCCCCATCGGTTATAAGTTCTTTGAAAAAACTTATAACACCCCTCTTTTTGCATCAGGGGTTAAATAGTAAAGAAAATCCTACAATAGTAAACTGAACTCTACTTGTATAATGGTACTTACTATACAAACGTATCGTCCCATCCGATTCTCCCCTCGGATTTTTAGCTACGCATTTATATGTTCCGTAGTCTTCGTGATTAATGCTTCTTATCAGCAGCCTCATATGGGTTTTGTAAGCTGGCACTCCAACGGTGTTCTCCATATGGTATTTGGGACTCTCATGGATCATGTGCCCGTCGTCTCTAGTCCAGTAGTTAAGTGACGTGGGGTGTGCTTCCGTGAAACATTCTAAGGTGACGTTGTAATTTAGCGGAGCCCCGACTAGCTGGTGCGGGATCCAAAGCATTGGTGGAACTGGAAAGATGAATATAGTGTTAGGTTTTTTTTAATGCTTTTGAGACGATAAAATCGATCGACTGATGGTAAGGGTAATGCAAAGCAAAGTTCGCAGAGAGATTGGAGATTGTGGAGAGATTGGATCTGCTTAATCTAATATCTTCCTGGCCATTTTTCTATCGGATTGCCAGAGTGGGCATGATAAATCGACACCGCTTCATGTTTGATATTCCAAAAACCTGTACTAAGCGCTTTTATTCCACTTTTATTGTGCGAACTGCTAGTCTGTGGAATCATCATCATCATCAATCATCAAATAATTAAGTGTCACCCAAAATTTAGAACTTCAACAGTTTAAAACCCTGCGCGACAATGCACTGCGATCTTCATTCTGAGATATTAAATTAAATGTTTTAATGCCCAGTAATAGACTACCGGATGTTCATCAATTTTTTTCTGTACGGTATGTTTGCAAATAAGATCATGATTATTGAAATAATAAGAAATAATATATAGTTTAACGCAATTTATGTCTCCAAAAATCCAAACTTAGAACCAAGGGAAATATAGCGTTACGTTAATTTCATTGTGATTTTGTTTACACAGCTTTGAAGTTCCGAAAGATCAAACCCTTAATGTATTTGCTACCGGATATATGTTTGATATGTTAAAAATAACAGGCTTACTATAGAAAAAAAAACACAGTTGAATTGATAACCTCCTCCTTTTTGGAAGTCGGTTCAAAATATAATTAAATGTAATACTGAAGAAACTATTTAAATCGGCTAAACTTCTAAGAAATAACTGTTGAAGGTTTTTGTTCGGATTAGAAAGGGATGCTTTGTCCCTTTCCCACAAAGTAAGATTCAGTATATGAAGTTTGTATGGCGTACTTACAGATGACGTCATTTGTAAATATAGTGCGCTCTTTTTCTAGCAAGACAATAAAATGCTTATATCTTTCACGTATTTTAATTTTGTTTTCTGCATTATTCGGCTGTATAATTTATAGGTCAGCTTTTTTATAAGACAATATAGAAATATTTCGAAACACAGCCATATTTGATTGTACACTACTGCTTGGTGGTTGAAGTGGTACTTCCCAGGCGAACTCTATTATTTTAATTTCAGGTTTGGTCCTGTAGTAAAAAAAGTTCATTGTTCATAATGATGCGTATATGCGGACCCCTTTTGGTTTACACCCTTTACATGTACCCCGCATAGTATTTTTTTTAAATGAGCATGTAATGAAACATTCCATTTATGGCGTAGGTACTTACAGTCTACGCTAACTTTAACCCTCTTGGAGACAGTGGGTGGCACGCCGTTACTGGCGATACACAAGTACGCTCCCATGTCCAGTCTCGATATCCTGGACATGTCTAATACCTCTCCTTCCCACTCCATCACTGAAAATAAATAATAAATTATACGTTTTTTTAAATAAATTATACGTTATTTTTTACGAGCAAGTTGCTCACCTGAAAGCTCATCCACACATCGTAGATCAGTGGAAATCGCACACTGTGCGATTCACACGATCTTTGTTGCCTCACACTTGCAAAATGTGGAATGAGCTACCCTCTGCGGTGTTTCGCAAAAGCTACAACATGAGTTCTTCAAAAGGTGAGTTAATAGTCTTAAAGGGTCGGCAACGTATTTGTGATGCTTCTGGTGTTACAAGTATTTATAGGTGACGGTGACTGCTTACCATCAGGCAGCTCGTCTGCTTGTTTGCCACCTATGACATAAAAAAACCTGATGATGAGCGCTACGCTTGCATAACAGTTCAGTGCCAGCTAGAATTTAGAACTTCAACAGTTCGAAACGCTTCATGGCAATATTGCGCTTGTCTCCATGATGAGATATTAGATACTAAATATCTTTAAGCAACTTCATTGGAAACATTGCCCTTCAATCTTGAATCTGAGTACTTGTTTGCACACTACTACTTGGTGGTTCATTAAATGGCAAAAGTGCGGTGGTTAAAATATATTATAAACACCAGCCAAGTACTAGTAGGATTCGCGCGCCGAGTACGGCGGTGCACGAATCCTACTCGCACATACAACTTGTGATTTCTTTCATTTAATCCGGTTTCTTAGCGCGCACCCGACTTGCACTCAGCCATTTTTGATTATTTGTTGTTTTACTTTAGAGTGTGTCACCTACTATTATAATCATGCCAAGTTTGGCGCTTACACGCTATAGAGTAAAAAGTTTATACTTGATGTCTTTATATTTGATTTATTAAACCCACGCTAAATAACCTGATAATCTACAAAAGGCTGAACAAATTTTCTTGAATAATAGCTGAGAACGCTCTCGATCAAGTCACCTTTCAATTTAAAAAAAAAACTAAATCGAAATCAGCCGTTTTTTCGGAGCTACGATGCCACAGGCAAACACACATATACACACGTTAAACTTATAATACACCCTCCTTTTGCCTCCGTAAAAATATGCTAATGAATACGTTTGTTGTATTATTTTTTTAACCTTTTTACTATTATTTCTTATTTCATCCGCCACAACAATGCATCATCATCATTATTTCAGCAATAGAACGTCCATTGCTGGACACAGCCCTCCCCAATAGATTTCGTCATTGGTTGGGTTGGGTGCCAGGGTAAGTCTGATCCCCACTCACGGCGACGACCCAAGCCGCAGCTCGTACCTCCGAGGCGCCCTTGCGCTTGTCGCCCAAAATCATAATCGAGTTGGCCCAACGCCCTCTGCATTCACCAACTAGTCCGGTCAAGCTGTAGAGGCCGCAAGGCCAACAGCAAAAAGCAACAATAAAAAAATTAAAAAATAAAAACGGGCCAGTTGGAAGTGGCTTGCATCCAGCGTTTTCCTGTGGTCTCTTTTAGGTCTTCTGTTTATCTTCTACGTGGACATCCTTCACTGCGCTTACCAGTCCGTGGTCTCCATTCGAGAACCATTCGGCCCCATCGGTCATAAGCAAAAAATAACAAATACAATTGACAAAAAATACAATTGGTCCATTACGATTCAAAAGATACAGCCGTTAAATGGTAGGACAGACAGACAGCGTAGCCTCACTAATAGGTTCCCGTTGACATTGTAAATTTTTGGGTACGGAACCCTTAAAACAATGTCTGTCGAAAAAGTCTCTAAAATAACTAAATTTTATTAAGAGCCTGTTCCAATTTTCTACCGTGCCAAAATTACTAGCTGATCCACATCACACAGTTTAGTAGAACGTCGTTGCGGCAAATCCAATTATGAAAAAAGTTAATCGAGAAGCCGAAAAAAAATGCCAAAAAGGTGGCAAAAACTGTCGGCAATTACGGTCATCAACGAATTCGACATCTCACCAGTATGTCCCTTGCTGATGGAGATTTTAGAGTTGTCGTCCCGTTTCCACTTGATGGTGGGCTTAGGCGAACCATTAGCGCGGCACGTCAGCGTGACGTTGGCGCCCTCCCGGACGATAACGTCGCTCGAGCTCAACGAGTCGTCGATGGTCGGCGGGACTGAAAACAGCACGTGAACACTGAATCACGATTGTTTGACGGTTTCAATTACGATATTTGGGTTTGGGTTGGGTTTTATTTATTTATTTATTTATATTTGAGTTGTCATTGATATACTTTGAAAAATCTGGAATTATGAATTTGAATATTTACGAATTAAAACATAATTTCGTTTTGTTTCGTACATATTATAATATTACCTACTTAAATAAAACAAAATAAATTGTTTTATTTCATTAATATATAATTAAAAGGAAAATAATTTTCTTGTCTCTGGTTACGTTTTGGCCTGGTTTCGTACACAGAAATAATAGTCTTAGGTCGTAACTAGAGTGGTAGAGCGTATACGCTGTAAAAGGGAGTGGTTTTAGCTTATAATATATTTACCAACAACATGTAGGTATCCGAACTGCGTCTTGGCGGTGACGGTGTTGATCTGACACATGTAGCGGCCGCGGTCTTCCTCTCTCACGTCGGATATATGCAGGAACCAGGTGCGGTGCTTGTCGTGTGTCACGCTCACCCGCGGGTTGCGCGTGATCACGTGGTTGTGCACCGTCAGGATGGCTGATTGCTCGAAGTGCATCCACGCTACCTGCCAGCCAAATAAAAGAAATAATAAGAGTTCTTGCATTGCAAGTTTGCTATGTCCTACTCACAGACTGGGTATAGCTACTACGGTCCTGCTAGTGTACAGGTGTAGGTAGCTCTAATTCTCAAATTTCAAGAGTATTAAATCTAAATAAATAAACGACTAGAAGAAAGTGTAATTTTTATTTGTGAGTATCTTTTACTTCAAGTCCACAAAACTGGACAAACATTTTGACTTATTGAATAAATAATTTGCACATACGAGTATATTTATTTTCTAGCACATTCATCCTCCATGTACTGTAGTTTTACTATAATGCAGTTACTTATAAAGACATAGAAGAAAAGTTTTCCCGCAAAAATATTTCATTTCAACCGAAGTTAAGCGAAGTTTTAGCTAAACTAGCGAGTTGGCAGTTAATCGCTAGCTTATTCCTAAATAAAAAAAAACTTTTGCAAACTTTTATTGTGAAGTTGCAAAGTGCTAAGCACTTCCTATAAATGTGAGTTAAATTTCTATCTTTTACCAGTAAACAAAATATTCAGCGCAAACCTTTGGTTTCTAGGACTTGGAATTAGGAAATCACTTTTCCATAACAACTTGTCATGAAACTTTATAAGGCACTGTCGTCTATTTGATTAAATAAGTTGGGAACTAGTTTGTTGAACAGGCTACACGTTCCTAGTAATATTTCCTGTCGCAATAACATGTAGGCAGCTATACTAGTACCACAAAGTTTTGAAATAAACAGAGTTTGAAACAAACGGAGTATCTAAGTACTTTAAATTTTTCAATTGTGCAATATTCAAAAGATCTCCAAAACGACAAAGCATCTGTACTGCGATACCGTCTCGCTTTACAAATTCAATAGTACCAAAGACCTTAGTGATAGCACAGAATACATAATACACGTCGTAGTAGGGAAAATTCTGTGCTAAGTACTTACTTAGATATTTTCCAGAAAATTTATTAGCTTTGGCTAATAGCTTAGAAAACTTAAATTGGGCTTTTACTTAAACGAAATAACCGAGAAAAATATAAGGGAGTGCAGGGGTGTGGCGAGCGCTCGAATGATTTCCAATTTCTCCCAATTGGACGAGTGACGTAACGGAAATTAAAGAAATGTCGCTTCTTTTCAAACACACTTTCATATTTGGGAGAATGATATATTTTATGTTTATGAAGGTTTCGTGATTACTTAAAAAATAAGCCTACCTTAGTAAGGTTGGTATATTTATTTTATTTTGTGATGTTATTACCAGACTATTTTGAAACTTAATCTTAAAGTATCTACCTGTTATTTTTACAAAATAATACTAGGTACATACTAAACTCATTAAAATTTTAATTTGTCGATAGTTCTAAGCCACAACATTTTGTATGCAGCACGGTACAGTATCTTGGGTGAAATGCCGAAGAGGGCGATGTCTCCGCGACATTTGTGTAATTGCACAGGGTGCCATCGCGCCCCACTCCCCACCAATTTCCGGGGCATTAAGCGCTCAAAATGCATTTTACACATATTGTTATACTCACTCTCAGCGATCCCGCCACTTTTACTGACGCCCGAATAATTTAATCCCATCAAAGACATACTACTGATACCGTCAACTCATTCTGGAATGTCTTCAGTTGAGCTTACAGAATTAGAGACAGAGACTTTTGTTTTCATTCAATTCTTATTTTTTTCTTTGCCCAAAATGATTAAGGAATATGCTATAAACTGCTTCTTATTGCTTGTCCATAAATAAAGCCTGGTTTCAATTAAAGCGGTCCATCAAAAATATTGTAAAAGAAAATCCTGCCAGTCCTGCAAAAAAGGCTGAAAGTTCGACGAGCATCTATTATTATCTCATATATAATCCAACTTTAAGTTTGAATCATGGCTAGTTTTTATCAAGATTGCGGGGGCAATATAGGGGAACTTGGCTTAAACTCGTGCCGGGTCACATCTTACCTATCTTAACTGATGCGGCTCTCCGCTGTCTAATTTATAATGGACTTGTGGAAACTTCGGCCATTTTATTATGCAATGGGACGGTAACCCCTCTAATGACGCCGACCGTCGACCTAACTTGTCGCCGTAACCTGAGGCTCAGAGATATTAACCAAGCTTCCGAAAATGTCTCCAGATTTACATTAAAATACCTACATAATTTCTTATTCGGACTGAATTTTCAAGACTGATTATGGCCAATAACTCTTAAAATGACAATGTTGTATGTTACTATACCTCTTTTGGATTTAGGTAAAGATTTGCTTACCTATTATGGTGATAACTTCCATAAACTTACGTTTCATACTAATAGCGAAAGTAACTTTGGCTTGTTTAAACTTATTTGTTTTCGCAACTAGGTAAATGGTTTCAACAATCTTGATCAAGTTTGGCAAGGACGCAGGAAGGACTGTGCATTTTAGAGACTATCAAAAATACTCTTTATGGCCGAAATATTGCAAATCAAGGTTGTAACCGCGATGTGCAGCTAGTGTAACAGTAAAGTAGCTAGTATAGTAGGAAGTAGTATTTTGGTAATTACTCGTAAGTACTTATATTAAAATATAGTATACTTAAAGGATGAGGAAAGCTTAGCTTAATATTGAATGTATATTGTACATTGCCCCTTGTAGTTTATCATAGATATCCAAATACAGGTAGAGTGATGAAAGCGAGATACTGTGCGACGCGGAGGGAAACACGACCGAGGGTAGCAACGAAGGATGTAAATCTGATCTGCGTAATTGTGGCCGGCGTCTAATCTAATCGCGGCAGTGTGTCCCTCTGCACCGCACTGATTGAATTACGAGCTTTAGCCACGGCCACCTCGGCGCCAGTGCCCGCCAATGCCTTACCTTAGCTAACATAAGTGATAAGCAGTAAATACGACCAACAAGAACTCTAGGACTTGTGTAACAAAAACTTCTATTTTGAATCACGACAGTTACTGTCATGGACCGTAATGCTATGATTCAACTGCCTCCACAAACTTCCTCTTTGAACCACTTAAAACCGTTATAACTTAACCCGGAGCGATATTACCCGAAACTTCTCCTTCAAAATGAACAATTAAGATAAAATTAAATAGGAATCAAAATTTTATAAGCGGTTAGAAGATAAGCGTCGAGTGTTAAACTTGACGAAGTTCGCAAATCGCATCGTACGATTGGAGAAAGTGAAGTTTACGGAGTTCGAGTAACTGTGTTACGAGTTTCGCAGGCTGAAAAGTGCGAAATAAATATTTGTACTGGCAAACTAATTACATACAGATATTTTAAATTTTAATCTTCCGCAGTAATGAGCTAGCGGAAATAGCAGATGCAAATATAATATTCGTAATAGCGGACTGCAGCGGCTAACTAATTTGATTCGTCTGCGGATCCTAAACGAGTTCTCCGGAAGTGGTGCCGGCGGCGGCTGCGCGCGGCGGAAGTCCAACACACCTTGCTTTGATTTGAATTAATCAAGCTAAAATCATGGATTTGTCAATCGATGTAAAATACAACAAAGCTGGAATGGGCACTTTACCCTACTATTACATAAAGTCAACATCGTCGAATTGAAATCTTTCGTTAGGTGTTAGAAAATCATCTCTTAATTGCTATTTGTTTTTAATAGAAGATATCTACGCTATTTTGAAGCAGACATGCAATTTTTTCCTGAATGGATAATTGAAAAAAAAGGATTCCAATATTCCATTTTATTCATAATCTCAGTTTCCACGGCTCACCGGCGAAGTTAAAGGGCCCTATTAACTCGTTATCTTTTAACCACCTTTAATTTAGGCCCTTCTTTCTTTTTATCTTAATTGTTGAGGCATTAAGGAGGTAAAGTTGAAGTTCGGTGGCACGGCGGGAGATGTTTGCATCCCTCAGGACATGCCTCGGAGGCGTCGTTTGATTTATAATGGTCTCGTTGGAAAGTTCGCCCATTCTGGCGTAGCACCGACCTCTTTAACGACGGACCCTATCGCCCGAGGAGATGATTCCTAGACGTGTTTAATAATATTACGACAGATTTAATTATAGACCGCTTAACGTGCTTCATTAAACTCAGTAAACCACTTTCTGCCCTTGGACAGTTTTTGTTCTGAATAAACAATTTGTGCCTTTTAAAATATTTTTACTATAAAAGACAGATTAATTTATCTCAAATACGAGTAAATATGTATATATACATATGGTTATTAACTATCTTACATTTTACGAGTTGCTGACCTTTAGAAAAAAATTATTAAAATAAAATTGTTTAATCAGCATCGTACGACAAAATATAATCTATAAAAAGCACTTGCTTCAGAAGGCACTCAGGGCTACATTTTCTCACGTTCAAGTTTTTCAATGTTATGGCGAACTGGCAGTATGTTGACACACTAATGCAATGGCGTAGACTGAAATGAACATCTTGCACAAGACGGCTTAGCCTACTCCTGCTAAAAGCCCACTTAAAGATCTCTTCGACTGCGGATTTACGGAGAGGGCTCTCGAACTTTTCGCAAAATCTTCGACCGATAGGCACCCGAGATATTTTGGGGTTGATGTGGCTAATGCTGATCGAAAACATAAGCCTACTTACTCTATTCGAACAAAAAGATAAGAGTTAATTCTGTCAAAATTAAGATTTTTTGGATAGGATACAAAAACATAACATTTTTTTTATTAAAACATGAATCAGTAGTTGTCCTTGTATCATAGGAACACGATCATTACGTTTCCGATTACGGTGCGAGCGGTAGTTGGAACTAGCGCTCTCAGTCCCCAGGCTTGGGCACAGTTTGGCAGGGCAGGCTCCGCGCGGAGGCACGAGAAATATGCCAGAATTTGAACAGCCGGCGCTCGCATGCGGTGCCAGTGTAACATTGCTGCGACTCGTTATGGCATGTTATTGCAAACCCACATACGTGATACTGCCGACTATCTGACATTTCATGCCGATGAACCGGCTACGTGTGCATACTTACCGAAATATCATCACATGAAACAAGAAACCTCGTTCCATTCACATCATGAATAAAATGTCGAATCGCAAACATTGGAAAGTATATTGTTTATAAAGGCACATCTCTATGCGTGATCTATCTGTGCCTTGAATAGAACAAGAGCTTAAATTATACTACGTACGTTAATTTACGTTTTGTATTGATTTGGAACCAAATTTAAACGTGCTATATATACATTCGGAACAAATGTGTCATTGATATATTATCTCAGTAGATTGTAAAATAGGTAAAAGATAGCTACTCTCAAAATTGTTTGGCAATACAAAGATAAAACGATTGGAGCTTTTAGTCGTTTCATCGCGATATTTCGCATGAGTCCATAATTCTAAATAAAAAATACGGTCGGGGAGGCAAATCTTTTTAACCAACGCGGGAAACTAATGGCACAGGCGAGGCTTTCGGGAAAATCCGCTTCTTGTTGTCAATACAGGGCAACTGTGATGGCTCCCTCCGTTAAGCCTTTATTTCTGAAGAACACTATCTCCGCTTTTATTGCGACCGAACTGAAGACATATTCGACGTAAGTAAATGCAATAAAATGAGGAGAAGAATTCGGTCAAACGGGGATCGATGAAGTTTTTATCGACGTCTTCGTGGCCCTATATTAGTTTATTAGTTACTTGCATAACGTGTGAAGAGATTACGAGATTAGATAGACTTTAACTTTTCCAAGGTACTATTCATCAACATAATAAATTTAATCACAATTCCAATGTATGCGAAGCAAATTGTAACTGTATTATAGGGACATAAATTACCATCTTGTTGCCGAACACATTGATAGCTCAGCGGAATTAACATGACATTTGACGATTAGCTCCAACTAATCTACGTTTCTAGCGAGCAGTGGGTGCGCCGCCGCCGAGAGGGCGAAGGGGTCCGAGAGCCAAATGAACCGGATCCCCCTGTGTGGTGACGGCAGTTAGCCGACGGCGGCGTCACCTTGCGGCTTATCGGCCGTCCGGTCACCGCCCGGCGCCGGACGGCACTATACAAATACATGACTAATAAATTGGACTGGTAAATCACGTCATCAACCCACAAATTACCTGACAGTAATTAAACTTTGAGCATTTTAATTCCTTGTAGGTAAGTACTATGAGTATCTCAACAACAACAGTCTTGATTAGAAAAAAAAATATTTAGCAAAACGGTTCTGTCAACTTTTCGCACACAGCAATGTGCGCAAACGAGACGAAGCCAACTTTAGAGCATACACGTATGATCCCAAAAAAGCGTATAGGTTTCTATGTTGACCAACTTCATACCAAATACCTTGAAACAGAACAAAGACACCGTGCAGTGCGAAAATAGACTTTCTTTTAAAAAGAAAATATTATAGTTTTTAAACCACCAGAGCGAGGTGCAAACTCAGCGTAACGGCCTTAAATCATATCTTCCTCCATTTATATGGACACTTTATTACGACGCCGCGTTCTAAATCAAATGATAAAATGCTTCTTATTTTATGTTTCCTTTCGACGCTGTACGCATATGTCGTTCGCGACTGTTCGTACTACCATGTGGTTAGATCTTCGGCTAAGTGCTGAGCTTTTAGGAGGGATATTTATTAGCATTATTATGTTATACCACCACATTTATGCGACTATCCTATCCACATTTATTTTCCTTAAAAAAATAGTTATGGACCTCCATTACTAATTTTTTTTAAGGAAAACCTATTTATGCATTAAAAGCTTGCGTTTGACCGCCAACTCACCTGATGTTAAGCGATGATGTGGTCTACGATGGAACACGCTTGCCTAGAAGAAGCCGACTCACTCGTGATTTGAAGACACCTAGATTGTAACTATCGGGGAACACATATTCAAACGAAATCAAGTTTGAGGTGGTCATTTTATGCATATTGCTGTTTCCTGCAATTTTGTACGCGTAGAATTTCATATAAATTTTCACATCAGCCTCTTTTCACCACATAATTCGGTTTTTTTGCAAAATCTATTCTTGACGAACCACTACACCTTATTAGGTTTTTGTTTAGTGTTAGTCAGTAGATAAGTGATATGTAGATAAATATTTCGATTTTTTGTTTAGATTATTATATAGTAGGTCACAATAGACTAGACGACAGATGTCTAAGGAAATTTACACGCGATAAAATCTGTGACAAATTAATTTAAATGTCTAATAAAAATTACACTATAGGATGGTGACCGGAATGCTGGGTTTTTTTTCCATAAACTAAGCATTGCCATTGCACGTGGACACCCTTTCTTCGACCAAGGATACTATAAATATGTTTTTTGTCTAATATAAAGTTAAAATTTAATTACCTAATATTAAGCTAGATTGTAATTAATCAAGGGACGCTATTTACAAGCGTAACTTAAATAATTAAATAAAAATTATTGTAAGGTGTTTTAGTTTTAATTCCTTTTATGTCGAATGTGTATATTAATTTTCGTATATTAATGAACAAAATAATAACAAATAACATAAAAAATCAATATTGTAAACAAGTGGGCATTCTTGAGAGAAAGAACGTACTTTATAAGATCCGAGGTTTTTGACGGAGCAGGCGAGGCGCACGCTGCGGCCAGCAGGCACCGTCACGTTCTGGATCACATCGGTAAACTCAGGCTCTTCCACCACTGGAACAACGGAACAACACATTCCATTATAGCAACTACTTCGATACACACACCATAAGTGCCTACAAGGGCGCCAGATATCTAATTATTCATATTCCGGTCCCTTTATGTCGGCGGCGAAGCATATTCCAAAGATATAAATTTAGATAAATTGGAACGATTTCTCTCCGTGGTCTTATCAAGCTGGCGAGTATTTGCAGTTATGGGGACATTTTTGTGTCAGAAAATACGATTTGTAATTCTCAAATTATCAAAGCAGAACGCTTTTAAACAAATTGAGTGGGCGATAAGGAATAATGTCGTCGTTTATCAAGCTCCAAGATAGATGGCCGAAGCTATGCTCTGCCCATTTTAAATGCGTTTGTCTTCGACTTGCCAAATTGGCGTGCTTTGTTTTCTCTTCGAGTTCTCTCTCACTTTTGTCGTGTAGATGGCGAAATGAAAAGGCGAGTATCGATTGATTGCGAAACGTTAGTGTTTATAAAAGCTCGAATGCTGCATTTTGGCAGACGCAGACTGTGGAGGGTAGAGTAGGTAAACATTTGTTATTCAGCGAACGAAGTGGCTGGCTGCCTAAAGGGCGAAAGGAAGCGTCGGCACGGAACAATGGGATTTAGAAACAGTTTCATATCAGACTCTTAATAATTATGGCTATTTGGTACATATAACAAGTACAAAAATAGGTAAAAATTTACACTAATAATATAAATTACAAAAGTAGAGCACCTTGAATAACAAAGCTAATCAAAACTTCGTCTTGTAAAAATGAACACTTTCGCTCAGCACTGAGAACTTAATACAGATCTCTCAACATTTGGACCGTTAGTATGCCGGATAGTTCAGACAGAACTTTTTAACAGTCTAGCTGCACCACGCGGTTTCACCCGCATGGCATTCATGATGATGATGAAAAGGAGCCTAAGTTATTCCTTATAACATCAGGTTTCTGCTAGTGAAAGTCCCATCAAAATCGGTCCAGCTATTTTGAAGTTTTATATAAACTTCAAAATCGCTGGACCGATTTTGATGGGACTTTTTATGGGCACATACATGCATACACACATCGCCTTTTATATAAAATATAAGAAGAAAAAGATAAACTCCATTCAAATAAGATGTTGAACATGGATTCTCCGATGGTGCCCCTACCCTTCATACTACTCCCGTACAAAGGAGATAAACACTATCTGCGCCACAAAGTGGTTAGTCTGACCGCACCTTTACACATACAGTGTTTGTTGAATAAACTTGCTCAGAGGCGATAGTTCGTCTGCTTTTCCCTTGTTTACGTATCACGGTCGTGCACACAATGCCAATAATACATTTATTTTATTCGATTACCGACTGTGTTTTTTGAACTTTTTATAATATATTTTGTGTAAGAATCTACTTACGTATTTTGTAATCGTATTTTTTTTTCTCAATTTTTTTTTTATCTAATATGTTTCCATCATTTGCAGAAAACACTTACCATTAAAACGACATTTTAAGTTCTATCTTTCTTAAAATAAATGACGGCCAATTTTGGTATTTTCTAATATCTTGTAGCTACGTACAATATTTCAATGTGCAAAATGGATTGATTGTGTTTCTCCAGTACAAATGACGAATACACATAGGTCATGTTAGAATTTACAGACATCAAATGAATAATTGACATTTCCAGACGACTATGACTGGGTATCTTCTGATTGGCTCATAGTAAACCCGTTAACATCTGCTTTTTTTTTTCGAAGTTTGGTTAGCAATTTTTTATTAATAACCCATAATGTAAAAACAACTTCTTAAAATATGTTTATTTTTACGTTAATATTCACGCAATATTTGATAAAAGTTCTATCAAAAAGAGGCAAGCAACAGAACTTATATGGACTCACGTACACAGGCCTCAGCTACGCCTCGGGCCACATTTTATATTTGTCTATAAATGCTTCTCTTGTCTGCCGCTACAATAATGTAATATGTAGTACTGCTAGATAGACTATGGAATACGCTGTCTAAATGGATACCGGCCTCGCTGACCCTTTTTTTCTTTTGGACTATTATAGTTACGTAGTTCTTTGGTGTCACTACAAGCACAGCTACAGTGTTCGTGAAAAATTAGAACGTGTGCTGTACTTACAGTTTTTGCGTTAAGCGGTTTAGTAGTGTAGTGAAAAAAGCGGGAGAAACAAGTGCTACCCGATAATAAAAAACTGGTTGCCTATTATATGTCGATAATTAAAATCGCTCGTGAATTGGTTTCGTCTTGGCAAGCGCGTTCTATCGTAGATCGCATTATCGTTTAACATAAGATGAGGTGGTGGTCAAGGGCAATTCTAATTGCCAATAATAAAAAAAGTATTAAATAAAAATTAAAAAACTACCAAATAAAACTTCCAAGAAATACAATGAAGCCAGTATTACTAGCTAGTAACCAGCACCTCAAGCAAAAAGCGGCGTATCTATAAGTCGTACACGTGCACAAACCAATCGCGCTGACTCGAGCGTTCAAAATACCTTCGTACGACAGAGACCTAAAAATCATATTCGTAACAATCAAAGTTGTTTTTTAAGACCCCGTGATAAAGTATTTTTTTATTAACCTATTTAGCGTTTAATATATGAAATGAAGTAATAAACACAATGCATGTTAAAATTAATCAGCGTATCCACAAAGAGATTACATCTGAATAAAATAAAATTATTTTCAGTCGAATGAACAAAAACAATGACGGAAAATTTTAACGTGGTGAACACGTTGGTGGTCTGCTTGATTACTTTATGCGACACTGTTCTAGCGAGGTAGAAGTACATGCGTTAAAGAGACAGAAATTATAGGTATGAAGTGCGTGTGCATTTCGCTAATATGCCCAGTAAATTATAGACAAAGTGGAAAGAGCCCAGTCCCCGCCAAAGCTATGTCTCTCACTCATTTTTAAATTTTTAAAGAAAAAAAAAACAATGGAGAATTTAAAAAAAATATATATATTTCAGTATTTTTTAAAATGAAACAGACAAAAATTGTGCGAATAGTTTTTTTTATGTCATTCGTAAAATAAAATAACATGCGAACGTGATAGCTCTGTGCAAAGAGGGGGCTCTTATTGGTTGGTTTTTAAACCAAATTAATAGTTTTGCAGCACTAGCACTAATGCAGCACGACTAATTCTTAGTATAATTCTAGTACGTGTTCATTTATGTCTTCATGTTTCATAATTTTCTACACTACACCGGTTAAACTGTAAGTACTACCTACTTACCCATTTTTCACGAAATTTTGTCCAAACGAATCAAACGAAACCAAACTCAATGGGGTTGCGTCGATTTATTACAGAGTTCCTATGGCTACGTTCCGGCTCCATGATCAGATTAGCTCCATTTCATAATATTTTTGCACTGTCATCCGATTCACATATGCTTGTTAAAATCATTAACTTGCAAGTTAATGTACTGTCTAGCTTTTTGGAATATGGCAATGCGGTTATAGGTATGTATAGTATGTTTGTGAACATGGCTAAGAGATACTCGAGTGAAGATGAAAGCTGGTTTGCCTGTTTGCTCATCTGATCGTATTAGCTATAAGCAGACGCTCCATTTTCTACCCGGGTGGCCTGACTCGACGGTTGTAAACCGCGCATTCCCTCGCACGCCCTATTAGCTGTGTATGCTATTCTCTAACCGTGAATGTATCAATCGATTTAACACTTCACTATTATTAGAACTGAAATCGTTCACAATTTGGTGTTTTTATATTACGAAATTTATATTATGAACATGAAACCTCAATCATCCCGAGCCAATGAACATTACTCCTTAAAAAATGTATCTATTTATAACCTACTAGCTGTACCCGCAACTTCATCCGCGGTTTTTTAAGAAAAAATTGCCTATGTCCGTCCTCATGATACATACTATTACATCGCAAAATTTTATCGAGATCGGTTAAGCCATTTTGCCGTGATTATATAACAAACAGACAGACAGACATAGTTACTTTCGCATTTATAATATTAGTGTGGATTTATAAAAAATATTTGTAATCGCTTTCTCGAAATTTATTAATTTCGATAAAATTTACTGTGAAAAAGTTGGTGGCTTAATCTAGCCAACTGATCTCTCGAAACTCGTTTTCCGTTTGAAGAAAACATATCTGTCACCCAGTTACCCAGTTTTAAGGAAGCAAAACATCTGCGTTTACGTACAAAAAAGTATACGGAACATAACCACCACCACCGTTGACAATGAGATCAGTGAATAAGCTACCTGTTACGTGTGAAGGGGCTTACGGAGTCACGAAATTATATTTGTTTCAATGATGTCGTACATTAAAATTAACAAGGAGAACGTTAACAATAATCTTACATACTGCAGCGGCGCGGTTGTGAGCGTATTTGGGGGTTAATTAAGAAACCGCAGACGGTGCGGAACGCCGCCGGGGGGTAATCCCTTTGTCACCGATGGCAACACTCCATGGCTTCACGTTATGATGTTATTACTATTATTATGACTAAATGTATGGAAGTAAATAACCCTAAATGTAAATATATATTTTTACTAATTGTCAGTTCTCACGAGCAACACTCATTGCCTACCTATATTGTTTATATACCTTACTGTTTTTTACTTTTTAAGTTAGTATTTAAAATCAGAAGTTCAGGAAAGTAAATTTACTCTGTAACCTAATTATTCACTGTTTAACTTAACATTTTTATTAGCTTAAATTTTTAATTCAATTCAATTTTATTGTAGAGTGGGGTACTTATTTAAAATTATTGGATAAATATTTGAAGCAAACACAAATAACCATCAAAACAATTGTGTGTAATTGCAATTTAGCATCAAACAAGTCAAACGCTAGTGGCAATTTAAATAATTACGCCTGGGATTGGGTCGACTAAATATTCCAAAACTAATAATGAATGGGTCCGGCTCGTCGGGCGCTCCTAACTCGAGAATAATCTCATATTAAAGCTGGCCCTTATGCAAATCAGGAGTGGTCACTCGGAAGTCATCAGGAGCGGGCGGAGGGCGGCCCGCGCCTCGCGGCCGGCGGCGGTGCGGCGGTGCGCCGGTGGCGCGACGACAGCAGAGCGCCGCAAATTGACAGCGCCCCGTTCCGCCAAATTGATTGCGGCCACACAGACACCTCGTTATAATACCGGTGACATGCCACTGACAAATAACGTATCGTTCTACCGAGCCTTTGTTTAGCCCCCTTATAACCGCGCTCGTCGTGTCGTAATCAATTACCACTTTTTTACTTTTTAAACTCTAACTACATTAATTAATTGGATAAAGTTTTCATTCACCAATACCTCTTATTTTTGGTCAATTTTTCAATAAAGTTGCCGAAGTTTGTAAAACTAATCAATTTACAGGAACACTAGTGAACTCTTATTCGATGTTTACCATCGTATAGGTTCCAAAATTATGTATGTTTTCAACTTTATTAAAAAGGCTCTTGGAAAAATTCCAAATGCAACGAGAGTGATATTGCGTTTGCGTTTCTGTGCGCTACATACTACTAGAGGATTTGCATTTCATGTTTTAAAACAAATGTAAATAACAATATTGCTATCGTAAAGAACAAATAACTAATTAAATTTGATTGTTTTAGTATTAAATAAGAAACAAAAATGTTTAGAAACCATGAAAACTAATTGAAATTAAACAATTTTAACGGATTGAAATTAAACACATAGTAACGGATTTTACCGCGCGAATTTTACATAATGTTAATTCTTGACATGTTGAAGACTTTGCAGTGAGCGCAGTGCGTATAAACAAGAACGATCTTGGGGTAGAACTGCAAGGTCTCTGGAGACCGTCCGCGACTACAGTCCACACTGCGTACATAAAATACGCACGTTTTGACTAAAAATCATTGGCGGTATTTGTAAATAGCTTCATGACAATTCTACAGACGTCCGTCATCTAGTCTAGCTGTAGCTACGGAGACTGCAAACAGTTCGAAATAATGTGAAGTACCTACACGTGATAAAAGTGTTCAATTTCGATGTGTTGAAATCATAGAAAAATCAAAAAAATCTAAGAAACGAATTCTTATTTCTGCGTATTAGAGAATATCATAAGGAAAGTTGTTAAAGAAGGCGAGTGTTTAAGTTTATACGTCCCTTGTCACAGATGTTGTCCGTAATATTCTCATATACGATCAAATTCTTTTAAGAGATCCCCAAATAAAGAACACAGCGTCGGGTGTTTGGGCGGTCTCGGACTTTCACTTATTTGTATGCTTCACCCTTCGCCGGACGGGCACGTGACTATTCGAGATACATACACCCTGAGTGAATACAGAAAATAGAAATAAAGTTACATACATATTATCTTTTAGTGGACGGATTGTGGAAAATATATCATGGGTAGTATTTGTTTTATTGCTACCCGCTCCGCGTTTTATTTGATATAAAATGGTTTATGATCCTCAGCAAAGGTTATAGAAGGATTCGAATTCGTGATACTTATTGTGACATATTTCGTGTTGGTGTTTTAAATTTGACCAAAAACCGCACGTGGAATTTATTGGAGTTTTTTATACGTGATAACAACATAATATCCTACTTACCTTACAATTTACAATACATAGACGAGATTGGCGTTAAACAGGGATAATTGGCGGAAAAAAGAGGAAGCTTGCCTTTGCCAGTTATTCAACCGCCAAGCAGTAGTGTGCAAACACTACTGTGTTCTGGATTGAAGGGCAATGTTTCCAGCGAAATTGCAGGGCACACAGAGATTTGATATCTTATATCTCGGGGTGACGAGCGCAGTGTATTGCCATCCAGGGTTTTGAACTGTTGAAATTCAAAATTCTGAGTGGCGTTGAGCTGTTATGGGCAAGCGTGAAGAGCCATCAGGCGAGCGACTTCGCTCGTCTCGTCACTCAGTATCATAAAAAAGAGGAAGCTTATGCCCTGCAGTTGGCTGAATGAGCTGCCAATGATGGTGATGGTACCCTCGTAACCTACTTGTTACGAGTATATAAAATTAGTAGCACATTATAATATAGGTAATATGTATTCCAAGTGTACATTTATAAGGCATTTGTTGCACGCAGCTGAAAAAAATGAACCGAGGCATATCCGAGGCACATATAAAGTGAGGCAGTAATTGACACTAGATTTGATTACTTTTTTATTTTTAGTAGTGATAGTCAAGAAAATTCACATTAATATTTCTGAGATTATTCTTGACATTTAAGTGTCTTACGATAATTAAGGAATGAATATCCCAACTTATTAAGGAAATGCCATTAATAATCACCAACACCTGCATAACTTAAATAAAATTGGTTTCTTTTTACCAAAAAAAAAACTGATGTCGGTTTTTTTGTCAAGTAGTTCAATGAACGTGATTTTCGTTATAATTTTCTACACCAAGTGTAGAAATAATTTTCTTAAAATTTAAATGGGACTATCCTTAAGAAATAGTCGATATATAAAACAGTTGGTTCTCAATCGGTGGAAATATCGCATAAAACATAGTACACACAATAATTATAAATTTAAAATAACTAGTCAAGAGTGGGTCGAGACACATGTATGGTACGGTTCCGTATAGCCAATGTCATATAATAGGCTATATGCACGTGACTCAAAATGTATCAAATATTTTTTTCTAGAATTATACCTCTACGTTTATTTTTATAGTTAATTATATTTTAACTGCGTTTAATTTATTTATCAAAAAGTTGGAAATATGCGCGGGGATTATAAAATATCTTAATGCAACGCTACTGGCTGGAACGAACGTGACGTCACCGTCACAATGTCAACAACTTTTGGCTGGGCATTTGCATTGTTTTGTGTGTAAATTGTGTGTTCCTAATTATTATAAAACAAATCTGTGCATAATTAGCGAAACATTGCTTTCTTGGGTAGAAGTGACTGCGCTACGCGACTGAAAGTGTTTTTGTCAAAGCGATTTTATAATGACCACGTATTTCGCATCTAATTCAGATTTTATGTGTTGAACTCAAAGGAGTAAAAGTTACAAGGTAAGTAAGCAATAGATATTTTATTAGTTACCATTATTCATAGTTTTTGAAAAATTTCCGCTCAGTATCTATCTATACCTATACTCATAGATTTATGAAAAAAAAAATAGGTCTATGCCTATACTCGTACTGTATATGGCAAAAAAGGAACTTGACGAAACACGAACTTGACGAAAAATAGCCTTAACGAAACAAAAACTTTGCGAAAAAAGATCATGACGAAACACGAACTTGACGAAAAAGGGATTTGACGAATGTCGTTTCAACCATAGTAGATACAAAATTCTTTCCTTATTTCCTAAACTACTGAGTATTACATAGTAGTAGTATTATATATTTTTGAAATCTTTTGAGTGAGCTGTACATAATGATGGTAATATTGACCTATTTACCAAAGTTTATTTACTATATTTTTTGTGGATACCTTTTTAATTCTTGTAACTTATGTTACTCCCACTATTAGAACGATTCAAATGACAAGTCACATGTTAAAATCCATTAAGCCGTTTAGGCTGTAGGACATGCCAAAGAAACCATCATACATACATACACTCGAAAAACATAACCCTCTTGCACAGTTGGGTAAAAAATATAACTGATTTAAAAAAAACATGCTTAAAAAAATACAATCTACTTTTATGAAGTCAGTTGAAAAGTAGAAAAACACACTTTAAAACTGTAGTAGTGTAATAATCTCATATGCGGTTATTTCATGTCACGGTCTAGTGGCAATGTTTGTCACCGGGGCGGCGCGTCGTGGTCAGTTAGGCGGAAGGAAGCAGATGTCGACAGCCGCTCGCGGCACGCTTCCCGTAACCTGTCACCACTACTCCATGTCAAATGGACACCTATTCAATCTCGAGCCCAATATCAGATATCATAGAGCAGAGGAACATGATGTTGTTATTGTAAACAACAAAAGCCGACACAACAAAAAAAATACAAAAAGAAAAGTGCGAGTCGGGCTCGAGCACTGAGGGTTCTGTACCACCACAAAATACAAGAAGTCGGTTAAAAAATAGTGGTAAAGACAAAATTACGCCCTGTAATTTCACTTTCCCATGTAAGTACTGACGCCCAATCTGGGTGGTGAACAGAATTTTGTTACCGAGTCGTTTTACTTAAGAGTGTGTACTATAATCATGCCAAGTTTGACGCTTGTACGTATTACCGTTTTTACATAAGAGCAAATACAAAAATACGTTAAAAAAATACGTTCGTTGTATACCCCCCTTTGCATTTTACTTTTTGACTTTAGTATTATTTCTTAGTTTTTTTTTATTGAGATCTTACAATACATCATACACTTATAAAACATAAAATTTACAAACACTTCAAATACTAACTACAAACTAAAACTTGAAATAACTATCAAAAAACTTATTTCTTAGTTAATCTCCCGTAACAATACATATCCTGTGAAATTTCAACTGGCTATCTATAACGGTTCGAAAGTCACAGCAGTTAAAAGGTAGGATAGACGGACAGACGAACAGACCGACAGACAGACAGCGTAGGCTTAGTAATAGGGACCCATTTATACTGTTTCGGTACGGAATCCTAAAGTTTTTTATATAATGGTACCATTAATTTTGAGACAAGATTTCTCTTAAGATTTTTAATTGGGGCTCTTTCGAGCCCTAAAATTAAATTGAAATTCTGCCGAAACACCAATTTTTTTAAGGAAAACATATATTTTATTTCTATTGATTTGAAGTTTCCTTCTATTTACTATTTTCTCTACATATTAAATGTACGTTTTTACCTAGAGTTTCAAAGCAAATATCAAAACATGATCCACATAAAATAAACATCAACTCATTTAAAAATTTATATATAAAATCGTAGCCTAATTTCTAAACATTCAAAAGACGTAATTTTCCCGGATCATGTTTGCACAGAAAGTTCTTAAGGCTAATCACTAATTGAACAAGTGTTTTAAGACTCACGGCAAGTCGGGTTCTAATTAAAGCACCGGTGCGGTGCGCCGACGAACCCCAGTCGGAGCCTATTAACACGCCTCCACCTCCTATTAGCATTGTCTCCGAGAGGGCGATACTTATCTTTATTTAAATTCACTTCTTGGTAATTGGGTTGACGAGTCGACAACGTGATTTGCATTGATGAAAATTGGCCAGTATACCGCTGCCGAATAACTTATTTCGACAGCTTATTCGCTTTATTGCGAACATATAAAATACTACGTACGTCTTTTATCATAATAAAACAAATTCGCTATTCACAGAAAACAGAACTCTCATAGACATTTAACAAGCAAAAATCACAACAAATCAGGCATACTGTAGCAACTCGACGTGTAGACAGGCGTCTACGCCGTAGATGTTTCGTAGACTGCTACGAGAGCATCTACAAATTCAAGAACATACGAGTACGCCAAGCCTGTTAAAAATTCATAGCTTTAGTTTAGAAGGCTCTGAAACGAGGTTACGTGTGCGTTTTATTTGCATAGGAAACTGTATAAATTAGAAGTCGCGGTTGTCACTTGTCACATTTTTGCTGGCACGACACGAGTGTAGTCAAAGAGGATGCGCTTGGTTATTTCTCATTACGGCACACGCGATAAAATCACACAGAGTCGTTGCCTCATTAAAATCTTCTGGTGCGCGCATCTGTAAGCCTTTTGTAAAGGGAGAGCGCGCCGCTCTCGACGCCTTTCGCGTGTCATTTCGGGCACAATGCCGCGACGGGGACGCGGCGGCTGGCAATTTTTGCTCTAACATGCCACACAGTGACGCCCGAGCATGTGGTTTTTGTCATTTTATTGGAGAATATTTGATGCGTTTACCGCGTTATTATATTCTCCGCTAGTTTTAGATGAATATTGTTTTGGTACTCAGGATAGCTCGGTATTTAAAAATAAACGCAAAATGTTGAATTTAAGGCCAATTTACAAAGCCAAGTTCTCTGAAATGGTTCATCATGAACTGTCCTGGAACAACCGAGAAACTATGAAATTGAATTATGGAAAACTCTGTTATTCACAATCCTGTCGTCTTGAAAACAATTTCAAACTAAAATGAATTTTAAATTAGAGAAATTAGACAGAAAGTAACTTGGTCCTATGGCGTTTAACTTTTTTTTACATGGAATAAGCTTGCGTTAAAGTAATTCAATTTACGGAACTGAAATGTGGACACTTATAGTTAGACGGTTCACAAGTTCAAAGTTGCTCGGCGAGCTATGGAAAAAGCTGTACTCGGGATTTCTCGAAAGAACCGTATACAGAACTAAGTTATTCGCCAGAGAGCCAAAGTCACCGACATAGCTCAGCGTATTAGCAAGCTAAAGTGGCAGTGGGACCGATAACCGTTGGAGTAAATGTGTTTTAGAGTAGATCACGAGTCGGCAAACGTAGCGTAGGATGCCTTTAGACCAGATGGAGTGACGATATATATATACGTAAGACGGGTGGCAGTGGCTAGAAGCAAAAAGCCGAAGATCGGTCTCAGTGGCGTGCTTTAGGAGAGGCCTATGTCCAATATTGGACTTAGGCTGATTATGATGATGGTGATAAAGATTTTGCGTTTGATCACTGACTTTCCTAAAGTGACGCGTTGTTGCAGTCTACGATTTCTCTATAAGAAACCGATTCACTCAGACTTAAAGACCAAATCATAAATAGGAAATACCCACAACGGTGCTGCGGCATTTTTATTCAAAAAACTTAAGATTCTTGCCTCTAAATGATAATCGCCTGAACTAACAGTATGGGGTATTATACGTTTTTTAATTAAATCAATCTTTAGGCGCAATACGTTGTGGTTCTATATTTAACGTGTCCCACTTTGCATATTCACAAGGCATCCTCTGCGGGTTACCGCTCGCTCACCGCTCACGGCTCGCTCGCTGCGCTCCGCTCACTTCGCTCACCTACCGAGTGCTACCGGCTCGGAATGGTAATGCTGCCCATTAAACGCCGCACCCGGCGCGCCGTGCGGTGCGCCTGGTTCGTTCTCCTACCGATTACCTATTACCTCATTTGGACTTTGATCATTGGCTTTTTACGCTTTTATTGAATGTACTTAATATCCTATGGACATAGTTTGGGATGAGCAATGTAAGTTGTTAATGTTTGAATCGGCAACTTTTCTCAATTTTAGTCAAATAATTCAAAATGTTCAAGTTTACTCAATAACATTTCACATTTTATGATACTTATGTGATAAATCACATTATATGATATATTATAAATGCGGAAGTTTGTATGTATAGTGTGTAGAAATATACAAGTGTGAATGTTTGACCGCACTCGACTCCGTAACAGCTAAACTGACTTAAATGAAATTTAGTATCGAGATAGTTTATACCCTGGATTATAAAGACTATCCCGAAAAAAAAAACCTGTAAGATAGCGAGTAAAACTACGGGGTGCTGCTAGTAAAGAATAAAAACCAATACATAATTTAGCTAAATATTTTAAAATACATCTTATAATGCATCTCTGAAATGCTATGCCACATCCGCGCAGTCGCTGTGAAAAGGCACAAAATACATTACGATGCAACACACGTCTGCATGACTCGGTATTCCAGTAGGATCAATGTTATCTAGCTATTTTGTCCACATGCTTTTTGTTGTCCGATTGACAAAAATACAATTGAAACCGAGATACAAAAGATTTTTTAAATCTAAACTTTCAAAACTTTGTGTCAGTCGTACGAAAAAATAAATACCGAAAGTATACGTATTTGCTTCCAATCCATGGGCAAAGAAATCATACGCAGTGGTTTGCGAGATAGAATAACTGATGTGACAAGACTGATTGAGCACTCTTCCGGCTCTATAAAAGATATGTGCCGTGTGTTAGATACCTTTGATAAGCCAGCGCAACTTAAGTATGTAATGTATGTACGGGTAGATGAGTGCAGTTACGTATTCTGTCGTCGGCAGTGGATCGTTATCTGTTTCCACTAAAGGAAACTGACTTTCTTCGAAGAAAACCACCCCGACGGCCTCTGCGTCCCCCTTCGCCCGACACGACTTCTCCTTTTTGCGTTATTTCATTTTTCTTTGCTAACGTGCACCTGCTAGTTAGCCTCGGGCTCTCATTGCTCCGGAACGCAACGCTGCCGGACGTTTTCTCATGAAGATATAAATTGTATCTTGTATTTCATCGCGCACAAACGCCAGATAAACTCGACAATACCGTTGTTATGAGCGTATCTAAATAAAAATTTCACGTGTCACAACTTCCGCACAAACGACAGTTCCTGAAATACAGAACGCGGGGTGGGCTATGAAGTTTAATGTTAGATGTCAGTACAAAGGATGGCGTTCGCAGGAGCGCTAGAACACAGTTTCCTTGATACATTTGTATTCCTTACAGACAAGTAATCAATATCCGTTGAACACCGAGAGCATCGGCAGAGTTGTCTTATCGCGAGTCATTTTTCTTTTTTCACTCACACTTTAGCATAGAGATTTGCTTTATACAATCTAATAAATTAGAGATTTCAATCGCTTAAAATATTTTTATTCACATTGGAAGGTGAATGAACATCACGACCCAGCTGTTAAAAACTGCTCGCATTCGATACCGGTACCCATTTACGTCGTCGATGCAAAATATAGGCACTGCCGCAACAGCAGCGGGACAATATGATATTCTTGTATCGCGAAAAAATAAAGCTGGTGCGCCATCACGCGTATGAAATAAAATAACAACGGCAATATGGTGCGGATGGGGCTTGATACATATTTGAATACATTACCGAACACGAAGATAATACCAGCGACACGATATACTTATTCATAACGCCACCTCAGCGCAGTGAATGAATACAGAATATGATACGTGAATACGGCATCCAGTCAATGAGACGGAACATTACCTACAAATTATAATCTTACTAACAAAAAACCATCACTAGATTTTGGACGAGCACTTTTTGAGATCAAAGCACTGCAAGTGAATCCAATGAAATGTTCCAAAACATTTTGTCGGGTTTGTTTGTGAGTCTGTACGCTATCACTATTGTAGTAAACATCTTTACATGTGTATGCCCTTCTTATTCACTAGGCAAAATTTCTAGTAAACAATTGAAACCACTAGACTCCATCTAACCAATATGATAACCGATATGATTAGGATTTGATTTGCATACAGCTGTTATGAATAGATTCTACAATCTAACAAATTAGTATATATGTAGTATGCAGAGTTTATTTAATGCATGTTTGCTAGTGTGGCAGTGTGGCACCGCATGCTGAGACGGGAAGGCGTTTACACTTGGCTCTGATTTCCTGTAAACACATCCATTGTGCCCCGACGTGTTGGCAACACTCTCTCTCACACAGAAGCTATGAATTTATTTTATTTGGAACATTATGTTACGCGTGTTTAACCATTTCGCATATGAGTTAACACAACATTAATTTACCTCTATGTTACCCGATTTTGAAATTATGCTCAGATGAGTGTATTGGTTATAATTTACGTCTATAATTACATTTGCTCAATTACGTAAACATTATATGATCTAATAGAATCATGCAATGAATATAGAGTAGGTGTTTGCGAACCTATTTGTTGAGGTTGTTATGAAACTAACTAGTGAACTTAGTAATAGTTTCTTTGCATTACAATATAAGAAAAAGATGACAATAGTTTTAAAAATGTGAAGATTAATGTGTTATATTGCTCTACAATCGTATTTATTTGACTTATTTCATATCAGAAAAAAGTATGTACAGAGATAAACAAATTAAAACCTAGTTACTAAAAAACTAATCTATGAAACCGCTACCAGTGGGAATTGTTGCCAAAATGCTGACCCCATCATCACCCCCAGTGTAATTACTTGGTAAATAGTACTTACAACAAAATTCACGACATTATCTAGCGACTCTAAAACTTTTATTAAAAAAGTGTTATAGCTTTATTTGGGTTCATCGGTCTATATTTGCAATCCAGTGAGTTTAGCATCGACCAATTACCAATCAACAAGTTCCTAATATCGATTGAGGACTGAGTGTCCTTGACTGTACAAGTGTGTCAATGGATAGACTTTAAGCTGTGGAGATTAGACAGGGCTGTCACCTTGCGGCGCTCTCGAGCCGAGTGGCCCTCAGCGCTCCGACGTCTGAGAGCAAACAACGTCAAATATGCAGAACATGACGACAAGTTTCTTGTACGGTATTATCGAGCACAATGGGACGCACCCTTTATAAAGTTAGAAAAGTTTATACGATGCATAACAATACAATACAAATAACTCTTTATTAAAAACCACAAAAACAAGGATAACATTATAAATTACAATAATTATCTAGGCTTTTAACAGGCGGCCTTATCGCTTAAAGCGATCTCTTCCAGGCAACCAGGCAATTTAAGCTTTAGGGACAATAAAAATAATGTCTTTTTAGAACTCATCGTAGGACTAGAAACTTAAATTGAAATTGGAAGTGCGAACATTAAAAATGCAAAGATTCAAAAGTGTTAAGAATTTATTCTAGTACAAAGCCAGGCGAATAATTAGAAATGTTCAGAGGCAGTAGCCGCGAGTGATTGATGTAGTGGAAGCCGGTGCGAACCCTCCACTGCGACAACTTGGAGACATTAAGAATATTTAAATTGTAAATTGTTCCCTGCACTGAATACCTATTTGCCGAAAGTTGGCCTTGTTATACAATCACCGACAAACCCAACGAAGTTGTTTAAACGCGCATATTATTTTGGCTCAGACTTCCCTAATTAACTAGCATCTAAAATGCAATGAGTAGCAAATTTAAATAAGCTGGGATGTAAATATAATCTATAAAGCGAACAGATTCTCGAACAAGAATCTGTCGTTTTAATGGGAAAGGAAACTGAATTTGAGTCGAAGTAGTATACGAACAAATGGAGCAAAAAGGCATCATCGTGGATAACAATAAGACTCGCAGATGGTCGACTGTAACATGAATATAACAACTAAAGAACAGGCTGATTGAATCATCCGCTGTTCTTTGTCATAAATCCGACAACGGGCGGCCGTCTAACAATGCGTCCTGAAATCGTTCCATTTCTCATTTTGTTACACTCCCCTTTAATCTCGCATCCGTAGAAAAGTGGATCAGCGTTGCAAAAGGGCATTGCGATGCAGACAGTAGTAGCAGACACGCTTCTGATTAATCTATTGTGAAAGTACCTATTAGCCGTTCATGTCTCTTCAGTTAAGTAAACGAAATTCTTTCTCGAAACTTCACCCATTGATTAACTGAATAATGTATTCTAGTTTTGATGGCCTGCACAAGTTCTATTCCCGGTCGCCCTGCTATTTCTGGCCAAGGCGGTGGTCATGGTACCGGCAGGGCAAGGGGTGCTAAGTTTCTCCGGGCTACCGTAAGAGAAAAGACGAAGATCGGGTTTAGTGGCATGCCTAGGGAGAAGCCTATGTCCAGCAGTGGATTAGTATAGGTTGATGATGATGAAACAGTGTGTGCTATGTAATATACCTATCCATCTCTTATACACAAGCAAAAGAAAAGACAAAAATAATAAATAATTGTCATTGTACACAGGTATCTTGTCTGGGGGTAAACAAAGACTCAGTTTTGTTAATATTAGTGTAGTTTTTAATTTTGACTAAACACAAAGATACAAAATAGTTACAATAATCAACGCATACTCAGATACTAAGATGCAAAGTTTACAAAATAAAAATGCATTCCTGTCTCTAGCCACAATAAATTACGACCTTAACTTAACCGCTTACGAGGCAAAGAAGTCGTAACAGACTATAAAAACGCCATTGAGTACTCGAATGCGTAGTTAAACATTTACAAGTCTCATAAAATCCGAGCAAGTGTTTTTCCGACATAATGAAGGCAGATGGGAGGCCATTGGCCAAACAGTATTCCCAGTGTGGCCACTCGGCTGTACCCCGCTGTCAACGACGCTCGCCAAAACGAGGGATTTTATTTTGTCGGGCTAATTTGCGGCTACTTTTCGACTGTTTACTCATGCTCCACAGAATCCCGAGGTCACTGGGTCTCTGAATTGGGGTGGCTTGTGCATCAAATGCATAAATATTAGAATTTAGTATGTTCGTGCGAGTCCGTCTTTTACAGTGTTATTTATCTATTTTTCTTACTATTAGTGAAAAATTGTGACTGGCCTTTTATCTTTATATTTTTACCTAATTTTGTACCTAGCAAGTTTAAAAAATATATACCTTCTGAATTTCTGTCGCTTAATTTTTGCATAAGTATATCATAACTCTAGTAAAGGTTACGTCGTCACATGCCATATGGCAATTTCATTCAAAAAAGCAAAAAAAAAAGTAAAACGCAGTCTTTAGGGAGATATATCTCAAAAATCCCCCTCATAAATAAAGCTGAGCGGAAACAACATGCGAATTCCACATAATTGTATAATTCCTGTTAGGAGAGAGCAGAAAATCCGAGACAGCCGAGATTACAACCGTTAACCGACTGATCCCGGGACGGAAGAAAACAGAATGTCTCGCGACTTGGATAATGTTAAATTTATTGCAGTGCTAAAATGTTTACGGATATCGCGCGGAAACGAAACGCCCCCGAGGACGGCAAGCTCTACTCACCCTTGTAAACACGTTTTATTGGCTTTATAATATGTTTTACGCGTGACGTTTTACAAACGATCCCCGAGGAACGTCGAATTATTTTTACGGCACGTTCTCGTACTAGCACGCCGTGCAGCGCGAAAACATCGGAAAATTCAGTACATACTCGAGAGATTTTGTAATTACACCTCTTAAACAAAAAAATTTTTGTTCAGGCAATCGAAACTGAATGTGTGGCTAACGCGATTTTAATTGTGAGAACCGTATTTATGTAGCAACAACGTGCGAATATGAGTTGTATGGATCTTCTGGGCCGTGAGTGCTAATTTGTGAAATCTCACAATGAAAATACTTTTGTGGGGTAGGTATGGACGGCTGGAGGAGGCTTGGAATGCGGCGCATGAAACAATTGCAAGGCGTAATACCAGTCAACCGGTTGATGAAGGTCCGGTCGCTCGGTGCCCGAACCCTACACCGCGCCCTTTCAGTCTCTATACATACGCTGCTGCATACTTCTTGTGATATATCAAAATATTTACACTCCTCAACCCAGAGATATATAGATAATAAAATGTAGAAGATCTGTTATATATTAAGGAACAAGCGTTTTTCTAATAAGAAAGCAGGGAATCCCTAATGATAGACGAGAGCTTTAAACCCAATATTTCTGAAATAGGTGAAAAATTTGAACCGATTTTATGAAATTAGACATGGGTGGGTTTGGAATGGGCCTATGGTTTGTATGGAAAAAACATGCATTTCAACAGTGTATGAAACACAAAATATCAGGAATTTTAAGGGGTTTTAAAATTTAAATGAAGATAAATTGTATTATAAATGTTGCAGTGATGAAAACTTTATAAAAATTCAAAGAAAATAAAATATACGTGTTCAAGATTTTTCTGAAAAGGTAATAATGGTTTGTAGGATAGCGGGTGAAACCCGTGAGACGCTGCTTATTTCAAAATGATTAAACATGGATCATAATGATAATTACTCTCAACTTTAAATATTTTAAAAATAATTTTATAACTAGCTGTTGCCCGCGACTCTGTACATTTTCATAGTTGAAGGTTAATTTTAACTTTATATGAAAATCTACACGTTCCCCTTTGCTTTTTTATTTCGGCCCTTTCGCAATAATCCTTTCTTAGGGGATCTCTACACCCCATAAAGAATTTACCGGCTAAATTTCAGCTTCGTAAAGGTCAAGTAATTTTCGTGACTTTGTGATCAATCATTGAGTGATTGGTGGTATTTCGCTTTCTTATATGCTGTATTCATCTGTAATTATTGCGACATTTAGACTTATTATTTAGTTCAAATTATGAAACAATTATTTTATTTGTGTTATTTTTTTGATATTGTGTTGTATGTTGTTTGTTTTATTGTATAGAGTATAGCCGGACTTAATAAATAAATAAACTTGGAAAAAAAACTTCCTGTCACTTTTAAAGAAGCTCACCGTCATATTATCTAAGGTAAGGGCTGTTTATATAAATGCAAAACAGATCGGAAGCTTGTCAGATCGGCTCAGCGCAGATCCCACAGATCGAATATGGATTTACAGTCGTCCCTATTTCGTCCGCTTCGCATCACACCCTCCTGGCATATCGACGTGGTTGGACACCCGAAAAATAATCTCTCCATTCTAATAAAACAACCGTAACAAATTCTTGCACATTCCCCATTGCAAGCATCCTCGGAGATTATATTGCAAAAACTTTTTCGATGTTGATTTTCTTGTAAGTTTTTGGTATTCCCTTGTTATTTGGTATTACACAGTTTTTTTTTTGTTTATATTAGAACGGCTGTCAAGGCATTTTTGTAAGAAATTTGTTGTAGCCAGGTGCACCCATATAAACGAAACGTCAATCATTCGAAATCAGTTAGCAACTGTGACGCGGAGTTCGACGCGTTGATCTCACTTCGCCATTGGTTGATCTTAATAAGAATGTTCAATCAAGGTTCTGTCCACAGAAAAGAGAAGGGCAAAAATTCTCACTTCAGTGGTTCTGTCACAATACCTGGCGACAGATTTTCCTTCTCATATTTCCGTTCTATTTACTTCTCTTTTCTGTGCTAGTTACGTAGGCGCTGAACGCAACAACATGCATTCTACAACCGTTTAATTACTAATATTCAAAATATTAATCATAAATCATTGATTGTCAATGATGATGACAAGATGCAAAATCGACTCTACGGATATAAACAGTAAACACGCTACTACTACTTAACAATCTACCAGTTTAGAAGAAATCTACAAAAAAAGCCTTTTAAATGTAATGTGTGCTAGATCAGTGAGTTAATTTGAATTTATATTGTATTCAGAATTCAAACAGAAACCACATTTACAAATTTAAAATGCACAAAAATCCTTAGCATAATACGATGGTTTTTTTTCCGTATGCAAACATTTCCGGAGGAACAAGATAAACGGCGGAAACTGCGGGCGTCTTTAGTCGATTTCCTTATCGTCCGATTTTCGTATTAGTGTTCAATGGTGAACATTTCCTTTCAAATGTGCGGCAAAAAGTAGGTACTTTCATCCATGGCTGTGGTTGAATCCAATCGCAGGGATATTAAAACTTTCCGCCCGTCGTGCTCGCTCCTTTGTACAGGGAGAGTCAAGTTCGACCCATACCCGATCTGTTTTTTAAAAACGCACCAAACTAATTCTACTTTACAAACCACGCAAATTAAAAGTGAAATTGAAGATGTACTAATAAGCCTACCTAGTTATTTATCAGCTTTTTATTTATGAGGTATTTTTCGGAGAGGATAGGAGAGTCATATTTTGATGGTTTTAATTATTACTTTGGTACATAAATCATCATGAATTTCCAATATCATTGCAAAAGACAATTGTTTTTGAAAGGTTTTTTATTGATATATATTGATACATGACCACGTGCAAATTGACTGCAATCGCTCTATGTAGGTCGAATGTCTTCATGACGTCATAGGCAAGTTATGGAGGCAACAATTATATGGAGAGTGAAAACTTGTTTGCTTGCTTGTGACGCATTAGTATATTAGTTTGGATTTTAATTGTCCATTAAATACTAAAAATTATGAGGATTAAATCACAAGATTCCTTTAATATTATAGACAATCTGAGATGGTTTCGTAAAAACAGTCAAATACCCTATTCGTAAACCGATTTTCAGTCTTTCAACTGATTCTTGATTTTCTGTCCTCCAGTTCAATAAAACAAATAAATTACTTAATGTTGTTCTAGTTGATCAAAGTTGTATGAAAATTATTTACTAAACCCTAAAATCAAATACAAAGGGTTTGATAGATTTTTAAGTATGTTGAATTTGTTGGTACTGCACGATTGACTTTTATTGGATCAGTGATGCAAGACTGTACTTCTCATTCAGCCAGCAGCGAAAAAACATTCAAAGTAGCATGGCTGTGACTTTGGGTAAATGAGTTTGAACTAATCAGAATATGTTTATCTTTTGAATTTCAAATAATAAAACAACCTTAAGCGGGTCTTACAAATTATAAATACGTTAGCATGAATTTCAATCGTTGTGGTTGAATTTTTTTGTGAATCAGACTGTAGTTTTCTTTAACTTAAAAGTACGTTTTAAATGTTTGATTAGATACAGAAAATGAAATTATCAATTTCAAAAAGTATATTTTTAAACAAGTTTTTAGGCATCCGCCATATTAAATGTAGTAACATCATTTTATTTATTTTCTCCTCAACCTTCGATCTATATGTACTACGTTTGTTTCATTGATCTCAACAAGCCCTTTCGTTTGATATCCATATAATGAGGGTGTATAGAAATAACTGGTCCGCCATCTTTGGGAGTCCGCCATCTTTGGGAGTCCGCCATGTTAGAGTAAGAATACCGCCACCTAGCTAACTACGCATTGTCATCCAAACTAAACTTGTATGCAAAATTTCAGGTCAATCGGTTGGGGATAACGGTTTTATAATTCAGTTGCAAGATTTGACCCATACTAACAAAACAAGATCTTGTAAAAACCTGGGAACTTACGCCTAAAAAAAAGAAGAAAGAGATGAAAGAAATTTAGAAAAAAAAAGATGTCAAAATGTGAACGCTTGACATGTAAATTTATTTTTCGGCGTATTGGTTTCAAAATGTTGTTTTTTATTGTTAAATAAAAACTTTTTTTTTAAATATATATTAACTCTCCGTGTTTTTTTTCTTCTATCTGATCGTGAAAACAGCATCAAAATCCGTTGCGTGATTTAGCAGGAGTTAGCGGATATACAGACAGACAGACGTGGAAAGCGACTTCATTTTATACTATGTTAGAGATAAAGATGCCTAGTTAAAACATGGACTAAATTTAATTTTTATCATTGTGGATCTTGTTAGGGATTCAATAGAATGCTGGATTATAGAGATTTCTAATGACGAATTCGTTTATAACATCTGTTCAGAGCTTGTCATTACAAACGCGCATTATTATGATCACAGAAAAGAAACTTTTTTCTTCTTTTCTGTGATTATTATGGTGTGACTAGCTTATATGTTTACAAACTAGAAACACTGGCCGAAACTACGTTTTTTTTAATAAGTTCAAACCAATGTTGGCAAGGCGGTCCAATATTGGGAGCTAGCGTGTGCATTATGTCGATAAAGTGAATTATTTGGTTTCCCAAGTAGTGGCTTTGCTTTTAGTACTATCTCAAACCCAGACATTGCACACATTAACTAGTTTTGTGAGAGCGAAGTCTGCCTCTTAATTTGTATTCGGCCCTCGGACGGCCCGAGAGAGGCGGGCGTGTGCTTCTTTTGTAGCTTCAGAAACCAATTTGTATACCAGTAAGAAAATTAAAAACTTTCGGATGTTTTCGCATTTACCTTCTTAACGCAATAAAAGCTTTTAATCCGGAAGTATTCTGCGGAATCTTGAACAAGTTCTAAGTAGCTTATCTACTGCTAGGCTTTTATGTTAACTATAGTTAACTGCCTTCTTGAAATTAGGACTTAGGAAACACGCGGGCATAGCATACGGAAACAGCTTGGATATACGTATAAGTTATAGTATGATAAATGGCGTATACATCTACAATTTTGTTTTCTAATAGGAATACAAATAAATTACAGCAGATTTTACTACAATAACACCGTAGCTTAAAGTTTACATCCTATACCCATGAATACGTTTTGGTTTATCAAAACATAGTGTGCAGTGTATACCGGTATAGAGAAGTCCATATAATAACTATTACGATTATTAAGACGTACCTAACTGTAACCCACCACGCCCATTAAGAGGGCGACAATGTCCGAAGAAATTAACATTTATAACATACCGGAACGCGAAGAATTTGTGAATTAAACGGAAAGTGACATTAAGACAGATGTTAAGAGCCGGAACAATAATTAAGAGGCTGTCGGTCTGAAACCGCGTCGTCGCTGGGATTTAATTAGTGAGGGAGCCGACCGTGCCGGCTGCCCAGCTCTACAATCGCCGTAATATCTACGGCTATAAAATTGTTCTACCTAGCTTATGTTCCTGAGGTTTGCTAGCGGAAACTAATCGATGAGTATTAGCGGTGTGGCGGTGAGCTTGGTAACCATCATATGAGTTAGACATGTTTGTGTTGTCACTAATAGAATGTCATAGGTCGTAACTGTTATTTAAAAACAAAACACGTTTAATTGATTTGTGGAATTTTCATGTTGTGCGATTTACATGATCTGTCTTGCCTTACATCTGCAAAACGTAAAATGAACTTCCATGTTTATTCGATAAGCTGTAGCGTACATTGGGTTTCTCAAAAGCTGAGTTATTAGAGTCTAAAAGGTCGGCAACCTAATTGTGATGCCTCTGGGTTACAGTTTCCCATAGGCGACGGTGACTGCTTACCATCAGGCAGCCCGTATGTTTGTTTGCCATTTATGACAAAAAAATTACACTTCAACGTCTTTTTTTATCGGAAATAGTTACACGTTAGATTACCAATCAACTTGCATGAATTAAGGAATGATGTGGTCAGACGGATGTGTAGCGTTGTAACTATTTTTTCGGCTGAGGTGTTGAGCCGATATTTCAGTAAGCCTCCACATTTCTTGATCATTAATTAATATGTTCCATTTAGACTTCTAAATAGGTAAACTAAATATCCAGTCGGCGGGTTGTCTTATTAAAATGAGATATATTTCACAAAAAGACTCCGATAATACGACACGTCTGGGACTGCTGGCAAATCCGATTTCCCTATCTCCCCATATTTGTATTCGAAGCTCGATCCATCTAATATTTCCTTCCAACGCCGCCGACGCTATCTGCGTTCCTTCCTGACACTGAATCTAATCGGAATAGATATTAAAACTTTCCTTACAACCGACTCCTTCTATGCTATAACACAAATTATACGGTGAGACATATTTTTGTTATTACATTGCATATATTATGCGACTTATATTTCAAACAGATTTAGCTTCCTTGAAATGTAAATAAGCATTACATACTTCTTATTGTGTTGGCTATTTGGTTTTATTGTAAATTATTCGCTAGCTTAGAAAATGTGTTGATTTTCTAATAACGTTTAACTTTGGCGTCTTAATGGGTAATTGAATCTCTTTATCTAATAAAGGCAAAGTCTAATAAATACAGTTATATATTTTGCCTGTACTTAAGTCTGTGACTTAAGTGAACACGTCGTAACAAAACACTTGCGGACGCTGATATGGATGCCAGTGCCATCTAGTTTATAAAAAGTAAATTAATTATAAAGTTACCTTACTCTCTTATTCACAAACCTTTAGTCCTTTCCTGAGTTCTAAACGCTCAATCAGCTATAATCTATGCTTTAAAAAGATCTGTTAACTTTTCGCTGTCAAGAAATATCACGATTCAAAATGATTTTGTTTTAATATAACTGATTAGTTTGTCGTTCATGCACGATAATAGAGAGTAGAGTAGAATACCTACCTAGATAGTGAAAGTAGAGACTGGAAAAACGTGTCTAATCATAAAATATATTAGTAGCAATGTACATATACACAAATATGACACAATCAAAATAAGCAATGTTAATATAATTAAAATATTATGTTATTAGAGTTGCACTTTTTATTTTGCCGCATGATTGCCGCGTCTTTTTAATTTCAACTTTCCCTGGCCAAACTCTACCAGCCTCTGTTTCATATTTTATTGTCAAATAAGTACAACCTGACAATAAAATATGAAACAAAGAGTAGCAAGGCAACATATTACCCAGAATCAGTTAGTTGATTAAACGAAGCTTCTAGTTGAAACGCGAGATGCGATGCGACAACATTACGGGCGTGTTCGCGGAGCCTGTGGCTTAGCTTTACGAGACTTTCAAAGAGGAAGCGATAAAAAGAAAAACGCTCCTTTGATTTCCTGATTTATGTTAAACAGAGCGCGTCCCTCCTTAGTCTAGTGAATAGTTTAGCAAGACTCGTTAACATACCTACAGTACAGTATTTTGATCGTGTTCATATTTAAACATATTTCACGTATACGTTTTTTTATCTATATCTATATCTATTATTCTATATATATAATAAAAAAGTAGAGATAGAAAAATATGTCATTGCGAGATAACAAAAAAAAAAACACACAGGGCGTCTTAAAATAAGCAGCTGAACACGATAGGACAGTTTTTAGAATTTTTGTCTATTTGTTTGTTTGTCCGCGCACATCTCCTAAACTACTGGACGGATTTAAATGCGGTTTTCACGAATATGCTTTGAAATTACCAGATTAAAACATAGGCTATGTTATATCATATATTTATATTCTTTATTTTTACATAAACGAAAATAAAAATCAATGAATATTTTCTTCGTTACCCGAAACGTAATACGAGGATCGTCACATAGCCTCAGGCAAGGAGGTCCAAAGTAAAGAGAATACTATTGCCATAGCCATTAAAAATTTGAAACTGTCAACTGTCATTCAGATAATCAGCCAGATTAAAACTTTATATTTAAATTAAGGAACCTTCTTAGATGGATGAACGTGTAGATCAAGGATGTTATAAAAACATAGGCCTTACAACCTCTTTGGTGATTCAATCCAACCCATTTTATTCTATTTTAGCATTTAAAACACAAAATATACCGCATCCGCATCCTATTTTAATTCAGTCCCGCCAATATAAATATTCAAAGAGGCCCTTTGTACATGAAAAAATCCTATACAACAAAATTCTGGACGCAATAAAGAAAGAAATAAATAATAGCACTTTTCCAGAACCAACTTCGTAAGTTTCTAACCCAAAAATGTTATCCCTACCATATTATAAATGTGTAGATCAAATACCTTCACACATGACTTCTAACTAAGTAGAAGCAATACCTGATATCGGTTTTACTTGCAAAAAAAAACCCGTTTGCGTGATTCAGGTAAAGTGTCGTATTTACCTATAATAGACGCACTTTTCATATTTGTGAAACTACGATCCATTTACACTCATTATTTTAGGAATTATTGAATACCTTATTACGTTTTTAATAATATTATTCGTAAAGTTTAAGCAAATTTACAATTTTTTCGCAAAACATCGTTTTAGTACGCAATCTATTTTCAAACTATGGAACTACAAATCTGACGGCTGTCAGTTTGTTTGTTTGTCCGCGCACATCTTTTAAACTACTAGAAGGATTTTAAAGCAGTTTCCATGAATATGCTTATAAAA
Source organism: Agriopis leucophaearia (assembly GCA_949125355.1). NCBI lineage: Eukaryota > Metazoa > Arthropoda > Insecta > Lepidoptera > Geometridae > Agriopis > Agriopis leucophaearia. The sequence continues at coordinate 9,764,902 of OX421262.1, forward strand.
TACCTGATTGAAACATAGGCTATATTAATTTATGATAATAAATAGAAAAAAAAAAAAAATATTATTATTTATAACGCCATCTAGCTTATTTTATAGTAATGTTGTCATAATGACAGACTTCTACTCGCAGACATGGTAGGTAGGAAGACTGAAGCGGCTGTTGCCATATAATCTATATGTAAATAAAAATATAGATATTCGCCAAAGAACCAGAGTCACCGACATAGCTATTAAAATCTGCAAGTTGAAGTGGCAATGGGCAGGCCACATCACTCGAAGAACTGTTAACCGATGGGGAAGTAGGTAAGGTTCTTGAGTGGAGACCGCGAACCGGAAGACGCAGCGTAGGTAGGCCTCCCACTAGATGGACCGACGACATTGTGAGAGTCGCGGGCATCCAGTGGATGCAGATGGCAGGATGTCGTTCAGTGTGGAGGTTAAAGGGGGAGACCTATGTTCAGCAGTGGACGTCTTCTGGCTGATGATGATGATGAAATAAAAACGAATCGCCGAAATGTATGTACCCGCATAACTTCCGATAGACTGCACCAAATAGTTTTTTTTGTGTTTGTTATTTTCAGGACAGCCAACTGCTTTTGAAGAGGTTTTACAGTTTATTATGGCGTAATTTAAAGTACTTACGTTTATTTTTGTATTGACTTCTGACGTGCTAATATACCAAGTCAACGGAGATTAAAATGAATACATTTTTTTGCCAGGATCAAACTTAAGACCAATAACAGACACGCAAAGTAGGTGAACTCGCGGCATCTAATCTGTTACTGATCTATGATTAGCAGCTATTTTGAATGTTATGGTGGTGAACGAAAGCGGTTTAGTTGTTGGAAGGGTCGAGGCGCAGAAGGCGGGCAAAAATTATTTAGACATCATTGATTGGCAGTCTTTACGCGGAGTAATGTTAAATAACAGCGATTAATTATAGATACCGCTCCATACTTCCTACTTACTATTTACTAATAATTCAATAATAACGTTTGTCATGCATGACATTTTGCTTGACTTATACCATTTTTTTTTCCTTATTGGCTCCATGGCTCCACACTTCCAACGTATTTAACCAGTGAAAGTAATATATTATTTGCTTGAAATATATTTGAAACTATGGACATGTCGGGATACCTGTATCGAGTCAGATTAAAACTAGACTAAAATCATACTATGACGATAGTATGACAATCCGCATTAAAATGGAGAGCAATAAATCTACAATCATGTCATATGTGTAGGTATTATCTATAAAATATTCAGTATAAATAATCCGATGGATTTGTGCCTATTTAAAGTTCCGTTCGTGTTCGTTAGTGTAACATTTACCTATATTTGGATATGTCAGTCTAATCGTCCACCCACTAATTACTTTGCGCTACGCGTACGAAGTCGCGGGCATTAGCTAGTTACAAGATAAAATATTTTTTCAACAATAAAATTTTGAAAATAAATATCGGTCCATAAATAGTTATGAAAGTAGCGTCATAAGTTTTGTATGGTCTCATATATAATTAAGTAACCTATCGCACCAAGTATGTTTTTTGTTTGTTTTGTAAAATTACTTCACCCTATGTTAAGTTTGAATAGTAGGTATTTATATAATATTTAGGTAATAGATTCAACTATACTTAAATGTATATATTTATGTCTGTGGTCTGGATTTGTGAACATCCACTACATAAGTCATTGCTGCACCCTTTATGCAGGGTATATAAATTTAGCTTCTAGAAGAAAAAAGTGTATATTTGCAATAAGAATAAAGAAATAATTTTATTTTACTGTGATATTTTAACAGTTGTAGTTCCATTTCATGGCTTTTAATCAAGGTATACATACAAACGCACGTGAAATAAGTTATAACTAGCCAAGAGCGTGTCAAGATAAGCATATGTCAGGGTTCCGTGGCCAAAGCCATATACTTGTGGTCGTATTCATAGTTCAGAAATTGGATGGTCATAGAAAAATTCGAACGAGCGAAGCTGGACAGTCAAATTTCAGAGTTGTATCGTCCCGACATGACATGATATACTTTTTATGGTTTACACAAAAAGGAAACTTCAAAACATGCTCTGCACTGTGGTAACATTATATTTTTGATTTGAAAACTGTTGACGGTGTTTTTACCGACTTCCAAAAAGGACGAGGTACTATGTTCGTCTGTATCTATATATTTTTTACTTATATGCTTCTTATTGATAGAAATCAATAAGTACTTCACACAGGGCGACTTAAAATAAGCAGCTGAACATGTTAAGGCAGTTTTTAGAATTTTTGTTTGTTCACGCACATCTCCTAAACCCCTGGAAGAAAATGCAGACGGATTTAGATGCTGTTTTCACAAATATGCTTAGCTATGACCAGATTAAAGTATAGGCTATGTTATATTGCGCAAGGGCCGGATTAATGGAAGTAAAAGGATTGAAGGTTTATATGAAAATCTACGCGTACGAAGTCGCGGGCAAAAAAACTAGTGATTAATAATTACGTAACTATTGAAATTAAACACTTTAAACAAATTTTATTCATCATCATTACATCAGCCAGAAGAAGTCCACTGCTGAACATAGGCCTCCCCCTTTACCCTCCACACTGAAAAAATAAATGACACAAAAAAAAATATTGTGTGTGTAGACTACAAAGTCAAAGTTTTTATTTGCTTGCCAATGGGTATACAAGGTCTTAAAATATAAAATGTCCATCCATTAACAGCCGTAAACGCGTGCAAAATTAAATTAGATTATAAATATGTCAAAAGAATTACATTAATTTATTTTAATAATAATTTATCAACAACCAAAATCATAACAATAAAAACGACATGCCATTTTCTTTAGGAATTCTTCTACTTCATAGAAGCACACCTTTACCAACCACTTTATCAACTCCTTACAAAAACGCTTATACGGGAGATCTACAATTTCTCCTGGAAGAGAATTAAAAATCAGTGCAGCCATGTGAACACAGTTATTTCTAAACAGCTCGAGCCTAGGTTGTGGTATTTTGAGACGAACTTGAGAAGCAGATATTTTATTAATATTATCGTAACGATCAAACAGTATGCCCCGTATACAATCATTATATGACTGTACCCTACATGTAGGGTATATACGGGATATTTAACGTGGCAAGGTTAGTTTTACAGGTACTAACTACTGCTGACCACGGAAACTGAAGTTTTCGGAATGTCAGAAATTATAATAATGTAAAGTAAGATACACGCGATAAAATCCGTTGAAAATGTTTAATATCAATAGGTGATAATCTCGAAAACCTTAGAAATAATTAAATTAGTAGTTATGTTGGTCCTATCTAGGGGCATCGACATTTACGTAACCTTACTTTTTACTATTTAAACAGTAAAACAAATCAAAATAGCCAAGCACTAACATAGCGAAGTGGCGATCAAACTACGGCATGTCTATTATTTAATAAAACTTAATTAATTAAAAAATTCCATTAAAAACAAGCTTTTTCGTATTTTATTATGGAAACTGACGTGGTTTTCACACATTTTGTTTATATTACACGGGAATTACTCACGTAAGATTAGGCCGGATACTAATAATAATAATAATAAACGAGGTTACCGCCATGTGGGATGTTGACTCGACGATCATTGTCCCGATAGTCGTATCGGTGAAAGGCCTTACAGCGAAGAGCCTCGACCACCACCTTAAGAGGCTCTCGCTAGACGGTTGGGTCAAGGGTCAGATGCAGAAGGCAGTAATTCTTGACACGGCACGCATTGTCAGGAGGTTCCTCACTCTGCAGCCCTAACCACCGGTAGCTTGGGCCCTGCCCCGCTGCCGGCGGCACCCTAGGCTTAAGTTTTTTTTAGAATATTTTGTTTTTATATAGATACTAGCTTTTTTGCCCGCGACTTCGTACGCGTAGATTTTCATATAAACCTTCAATCCTTTTTTCTTCCCTTAATCTGGCCTTGCGCAAAATAACATAGCATATACTTCAATCTGGTCATAGCTAAGCATATTCGTGAAAACCGCATTTAAATCCGTCCGCATTTTCTTCCAGGGGTGTAGGAGATGTGCGTGAACAAACAAACAAAAATTCTAAAAACTGCCTTAACATGTTCAGCTGCTTATTTTAAGTCGCCCTGTGTGAAGTATTGATAGAAGCATAAAAGTAATAAATAACACCGTCAACAGTTTTCAAATCAAAAAGATAATGTGACCACAGTGCAGAGCATGTTTTGAAATTTTCTTTTTGTCTAAACCATTAAAAGTATATCATGTCATGTCGGTATGATATACATCTCTGAAATTTGGCTGTCCAGTTTCGCTGGCCACGGAACCCTGACATAATGCTTGTCTTAACACGCTCTTGGCTAGTTATTTCTTATTTCGCGTGCATTTGTATGTATACCTTGATTAAAAAGCCATGAAATGGAACTACTCTATTTATCTGTTAAAATATCACAGTAAAATAAAATTATTTCTATATTCTTATTCTTATTGCAAATATACACTGTATTCTTCTAAAAGCTAAGTTTATATACCCTGCATAAAGGGTGCAGCATTGACTTATGTAGTGGCTGTTCACAAAATCAGAGCACAGACATAAACATATAAATTTAAGTATAGTTAAATCTATTACATAAATATTATATACTATTCAAACTTAACCTAGGGTGAAGTAATTTTACAAAACAAAAAAAAAACATACTTACTGTGATAGGTTACTTAATTATATATGAGATGATACAAAACTTATGACGCTACTTTCTTAACTATTTATATATCGATATTTATTTTCTAATTATAATTTTCTAAAATTTATCGTTGAATAAATCTTTTATCTCGTAATAACATTTTTGGGTTAGAAACTTACGAAGTTGGTTCTGTTTTTTTATTTTATTATTTCTTTCTTTCTTTATTGCGTCCGGAATTTTGTTGTATAGGTTTATTTCATGTACAAAGGGCCTTTTTTGAATATTTCCATTCGCGGGACTGAATTAAAATAGGATGCGGTATATTTTGTGTTTTAAATTCTAACATAGAATAAAACCAAGAGAATGTAATACTCCTACTTCATGCACTGGAATGAATCACCAAAGAGGTTGTAAGGCCTATAACATGCTTGATCTACACGTTCATTCATCTAAGAAGGTTAAGGAACCTTCTTTAAATTTAAACTGACTAACCGAACACAGTGACAGTTGACAGTTTCAAAATTTTAATGGCTATGTCAATAACATTCTCTTTACTTTGGATCTCCTTGCTTGAGGCTATGTGACGATCCTCATATTACGTTTCGGGTAACGAAGAAATAAATTATTGATTTTTATTTTCGTTTATGTAAAAATAAAGAATTAAAATAAATGATATAAGATAGCCTATGTTTTAATCTGGTAATTTCTAAGCATATTCGTGAAAACCGCATTTAAATCCGTCCAGTGGTTTAGGAGATGTGCGCGGACAAACAAACAAACAAACAAACAAACAAACAAACAAACAAACAGACAAAAATTCTAAAAACTGTCCTATCGTGTTCAGCTGCTTATTTTAAGACGACCTGTGTGATTTTTTTTTTGTTATCTCGCAATTACAGATTTTTTTATCCCTACGTTTTTATTATATGTATAGATATAGATAGATTGTAAAAAAACTTAAATTTAAGAAGAGAAATAAATGTGTGAATAAAATAATAATAAAATGATTAATTAATTGACTCGACGATCATTGTCCCGATAGTTGTTTCGGTAAACGGCCTTATAGCGAAGAGCCTCGACCACCACCTTAAGAGGCTCTCGCTAGACGGTTGGGTCAAGGGTCAGATTCAGAAGGTGGTAATCCTTGACACAGCACGCATTGTCAAGAGGTTCCTCACTCTGCAGCCCTAACCACCGGTAGCTTGGGCCCTGCCCCGCTGCTGGCAGCACCCTAGGTTTAAGTTTTTTTTATAATATTTTGTTTTTATATAAATATTGTAAACAAACTTAGATTTAAGAAGACAAATAAATACGTGAATAATAATAATAAAAACGCAGGGGCGGCTTTATGGCGAGCCGTCGGTGAGTGGCGACACCGCGTACCCCGATTCCATGGGGCTAAATGAGACCCCTGACCCCTGGCTTGCCTTAACCGGCCGTCCAGGGGTGGAAACCGCAAGAGCTAAGAACCTAAGCTCCAGGGTGGAAGAGTTAAAGGGCATAACGCCGCGAGTAGCTCTTAATGAAAGTGCAGCACACCTCTCTACACCCTAAGCCACCCACGCCGATGTTGCCCTTCCGGTGCCAAGATACGGCAGCCTTTATGGGGGGTCCATTCAATGGGTGGCAAGTCATCACCTGCCTAAATATATTTTGAGATGAGACAGGATAAGGCAGGTGCCGTTTCTCATTCTATAGATCTGTTATTCCATCCACAAGTTGTTCACCAAACAGAGATGTATTAAGTAATTAAAAGTGCATAAAAGATTGTCTTGATCAGAGTAATGAGTCCACTCAATATAAACACAAATATGTTGACAACACAGAAAGTTGCTAAGTGCTTGCGTCGGCGTGTAGTCCTTATCTAATTTATTTAACTGTTAGCGGGGCCGAATCGAAAACAAGTCCCTCGTATGTTACTTGTACAACATAAAGTCTATATATTCTACAAGTATTTGTCGATAAATGGCTTTACTTAGTTTGGATTTTCACTACCATAGAGAAACTATGACAGTACCTACATAAATCAATATAGCTATATATTGCAAAAAAAAAACTAGACCACTGGCAAATGCACAAGGCGTGTGATGCCAAAATGCTCTCAAGATAAATATTAAAAAATGTCTATCACCTGACAAAATTCGCCATTGAGCTAATAAAACGTAATAGGTCAACGACAAATAATATCAATGGCTCTGTCTAATGGTGCCACGGCAAAGGAACAAGAACTACAGTACCACAGTCAGTACTCATATAAAGACCACAGGAGTAACCTATATTTTCTAGAGAGATATATATTAAAAATCAATTTTACCCTATTATGTTCGTAATAATCTTACTGCCCTTTGAAAACAAGATCGTAAAGATGAAAAAGGTTCCATAAAAAGGATAAGCAGGATTTAGGTAGATTATACGATACGAGTACATCTTAGAAAATTTGTTTGCGTCTTAGTTTTATTTAACATCGATTTCGACTTTTTGATCAAGACAACACAAAGAGAACTCGCATGAATACTTGAATAGCAATGAGGTACACATAAAAGAAAGCAATAAGAAACTATTTTAATCTAGACAAGAAGAAATATCACAAGTTATGTGTAGTGAGGAGTCGGTAGTAGCATAAAATATTTATCAAAAGACTCCTGGCTCCGTCCCCGGGGACCGCCACCGCCACGTCTCCGACTATACTCGTACGCCCCACTACTTAGCACCTTTGAATAACGATTTACTTTACCACAATTGTGACAAACGTTGTGGAACAACGACCTACGAGTCACTAAGTGAAGCAGTCAGTTTTCTTTTATAACCTTTCAATTTCAAAAACCCAACTTTTTATTTATTTTGTAATTTTTAGGGTCTGGTAAGTAATTAAAACATCAAAGCTGAGGGTTGACGTTAATGATTTTATGCGTACCTACTATATACATCGATTTCGTTTATAATATTGCCATTCCTGTGTTTGGGATCCGCGTTAGCGAACGGCAATTATGAGCGCGTGTATGGTTTTGTTTCAATTTAAAGGTCGAGGGGCGGAAAAACGGTGCATCGAAGCGATGAAAGCCCGGCGCTCTTGCTTTGTACACCACCGTTTGGCCGAGTGAACCGCCCATACACCATCCTGTTCAAACACACTCTGAAAACCGTTAAATAAATTATTCAATCTCTATTTCAATCGTCAATTGTGGGCTACAGAGACAAAACGCGTAGCTGAGTGCAAGCCCGATTGCCGAGTGCTTGGCACTACATGGGGATTCCCGTCCTGATTAAACTCAAGACGAGTTATTGTCAAAGAAGTGTCCTACTTCGAAGTGAAGGAGTAAGTTATTGTACTATGTTTCATCGTTAGTTCGATGAGTAGTCATTTACGTTTGGTTGGACACAAAGATTTGTAAAGTTGGACGAGGCACAGCGGTATCTCTATAGTGAAAGCAGGCATACTTTTACAATTATGCATATGAAAGTGAACGGAAGGTGATTATTAACGGGATATTTATCGAGATTGGGTTATGGGTGGAGCCGCCTATATTTTGATGCAACTGCATGCACCATGTTCAAATCCTATAATCTAATAATTGTAACCCAAATCATATAATTGCATTCCAGGCATTCCTATAAGTGCTACTTATCGATACTAGATGCAATTGTATACATCTAATATCAAGGGTGTAAAATACGTTGTTTTTCGTTAATATTGACTTATAATGCAGTACCGAAACAAATAATTAGTATTTATATGTTATTTGTATTGGCCTATAGGATCAGGGTAAGTGGCAATCTTTAAGAGTGGCCTATTTCCAGCAGTGGATTGATGTATGCTGGTGATGATGATGACTGCAAACAGGATGTGAAAAATCAAACTATATTTAGTGCGAAAGTTTGTGAGATAAATGCGATACGAGAGACGATAAATACTTATGTACACTTTTTTAAGTAAGTACGAGGACACTATACTTGACCATATCGATGGGTTTGTAAATCAATGTGAGTGTGTGTAGGTATATCTATTCCCACTCAACTCCCTAACGGCTGAACAGATTTGGATGATATTATTGATGGACGTAGCTTATAACCCTCGTAGGCACTAATAATCCCGAAAAAAAATATGTTTCCTGTAGCCGCGGAGCCCAGCTAGTGTATGAATAAAAACAAAAACAAACTTTATCAAACATATATATTGGGTGAAATAGTTTTAAAATGCACGTTGAACCTATTTTGCCTGTTTAATATTCTGTTTATTAAAGTTCGTCGTTGCTCCAAGCAGATGTGTATTGAGGTGTCGACAGATAGTACCAACTCTCCGCGCCGACGGATCAACTCGGAACTTTTTAATTAGTTCAGCGACAATAATCGAGGATAGGAGTGTCTCGACTCATCGCTTGCAAAACCTCAAAATTGTATTATTATTACGTACTAGCTGCGCCCCGCGGTTTCACCCGCGTGGTGATGAAAATCGGTGATGATGATGATGAAAAGTAGCCTATGTATTAAACTAGGACATGAGCAATGTATTTTTCAAATTTCATCCAAATCCATCCAGCCGTTTCTGCGTGATTGAGTAACAAACATCCATCCATACATCCATCCATACATCCATCCATCCATCAAAACTTTCACATATAATTATATTAGTGTGATTTTTTTGTGATAATAAGAAAAGAAAAGAAAGTAAGATAGGAAAGGGCGCATGCACATTGCACGCTTAATAAAATTTAATTGCTTTTTTTAACCCCCGACGCAAACAGAGGGCTGTTATAAGATTAAACTGTGTATATGTGAGTCCGTCTGTGGCATCGTAGCTCCCAAATGGTTGAACCGTTATTTTGTTTATTTGTTTGTTTGATCAAGAGTGTTGTTAGCTATGATTCAATAAAATCTGGTCAGCTGTTTGAAGATTATCAGCCCTTTAATCGGGGGTTTAAAAAAAAATCAAATTTTTACGTGCAATGTATGTATTTAACTCTTTGCCAGAAATCTACCCAATACTTTAAAAAAAAAAAAAAAAAAACAACAAAAATTGATGTTTTATTTATATTACACGGGAATTACTCACGTAAGATTACACCGATTACTCCGACTAATAGTTCACCTTGAAAAAGACCGCCAAATGCGGTTTAAACTATAGTCAGATTAACCGGCGAGTAATTCCCGTGTAATATAATAAAAATGTGTGAACGGTTTCCACATCGGTTTCCATACCAAAATTTAGTTTCAGTTTTGAAATTTTATTTTGTTCCATAAATAAATATTAAGGTGTGTAAGAAGTATTTAGTGGACGTTTCCATAGTAACCTTTTAGGGTTCCGTACTCAAAGAGTGTAAACGGGAAAAAGGGAAATATATCATGTTTGTTTGCTACAAATTTATTTGTATTTTAGTATTTAACGATTTAAATAAAAAACAATAAATAAATAAAGTTGCGGTACGGAACCCTGCGTGCGAACGGCGGTGCGTGAGCCTGAGTTGCACTTGGCCGGTTTTTAAATCAAAAAGAGCGGCAAACACACATGCGGTCTATAGGCGGCGATTTTACCGCTAGCGGTAAAGTAAGGTGCAACACTAGCGGTATTGTCAGCGCTTTGTCTTATTTTAATCTCATTTTGTGTCATGTATAACGCATGAATACATGCTGATACAATGTTTGCCAGAGAGACTGAAAGCAGATTTGTATTGTACCGGACACAGTTAATTGTTTTAGGAACGCGCTGACGATTACATGAATTAATGCACGCAGCTCGAGCGCCGGCGGCTGCGTGTCCGCGAATGAATGGTCATTGAAAAATCATCAGTTATGGAGGGCGCACAGCCGCGCCATGTGGCCGCCCGCCTCGCTGCGCGCCCTAAGTAATTTTTCCATGGGCAGTTTTACACAATTCCAAAACAACCATGAGCCACCCACCCACGTCTGTTATTTTAAACAGGAGAATTTATTTTTAACTAACAATACAAGGGTATGATTGTGACGGCACGGTTTACGGCACTTACTAGATTGCCGTTTCGTGAAATGGTCGCAAGCTCGAATATATGAATTATATTAATTTATAATTATAACGTAACGACGATTCATGGTCAGTAATAAACTTGTCGGTACCGATAAAATGTATCTAATTCTACACTACGGACTAGAAATATATGGCCGGTATATTAATGAGCAGTTTTCCAACAAACCGCAGCAACCGAACGTATGGAGCCATTATGAAAGAGTCATTCAACCACAGAAACTAAAAGGCTCCAATAAAAATGGTCAAAGCACTCCGCAGTGAGCTCAAATTTATGCAAATTGACTGAAATGTATTGATAGCACTTTGAAGTATTTTTCGTTTCGGAATTGAATGGCTCTACTAGGTATTCAAACAGCATATCGACCAACCATAAACCATGTTTTATTTCACTATTATTAAATTATTATCATTAATTTTTATAGATTATTATTTGGTTCTGCATTGTTTTTTTAAAGTTCTCCATCAGCACATGTCATCTAATCTGGCTAATTAAGTTGGTCTCATTCAAATTAAAGCAAACTATAAACAAAAGTATCTAAATATATATCTATTAGATATAAATTAAATTTACTATCTATACCTACCTATAGAATTAAAAAACTAATGTTGCTATTTGCGGGTATAAATAAGGTGTCCAAAGATAAAGCAATTACATTATGTAACGTTTTGTTTACTTATCATATAAAAAAAGTAATATAAAAAAACAAATGATAGCAAAAATATGGATGTGAAAAGGGGACAAACTCTACAGAGAGATAAGGCCTGCTGGTTTTGCCGTAGCTTAGTGACTTTTTTACTTGATACTTCCCTTTTTTAGGGTTCCGTAGCCTGACAAGAAACCCTTATAAATTCGTTCTGTCTGCCCGTCTGTCTGTCTGTGTCTGTCCGTCCGTACGAGTTTTTTAGATCCTTCTAAATTCTAAAATTATTCAGATATGTATATGAAACTTTCCAAAATGTCAGTTGTAATATATATTTATTTCAAATGTAAAAGTATAAAAAATATATAATATTGCATTTTAGGAGTGGCTCTGGTACATGTGAAATACGGATGATTTTATTTGCACTGCTCCTCCTCGTCTGTGGTATCGTTGAAAAGGTATTTTAAAATGAAGGTCAAGTTTGATACATCTCTTTTTTATAAATTCTATCATTTGCGAAATATGGCCCGCCAAAGTGGAAAAAGTTGGTGCACCCTGCAATTCGAAACTATAAGACATAGAAACTTGTAACCTACAATACGGATAGGTCATTATTAAAACCATTCAAAATTATTTCGAACATTATCTGACTATGAGTTTTTGAGTAACAACGATTAAACTGTAATAAATTAATGCGTTGTAGCTCCATAGGTCATTGACTTTTTTGTGAAATGATGATGATAAAAAATATATGCTATATCGGTATGATATGCATCTATGAAATTTGGCTAAGTCCACAGAACTTCGTTCGTTCGAATTTTTCTATAACCATCAATTTCAGAAGTTTGACTACAAATTATAGGGCTTTGGTTACGAAACCCTACTATATACGTGTTTCGACACGCTCTTGGCCAGTTTTTATTAGATTCACCTGGTTTATGTAGGTAGATTACATCTCCAAAGTTGAGAACCAACAAAAACAATGGGAAGACATCGAAGACGTTTCAGTGCCGCTAATAAATCATCCCCTTCATATTACTTATAAGTTGAAACAAAACTATCTCCCATAAAAAGTTATGCTCAATTTAGTTTCATCCAAGGCAGTCATAATTTAGGGAGCGGGTGCAACATATTGCTAAAGAAAATTAATAAAATAGGGAAATGAAAACGACCACAACATAGCATGAAATATGCCTCACTTTTGGAACAAAGCGGCGCAACTGCGGTCTGATTGATTTTTTCTGTGTCGTATACAAAACCTATTAAACATACTAGTTGCACCCCGTAGTTCTACCCGTGTGAGCAATCTCTCAGGAACCATATTTTTTTCCGGGATAGTTAACAATCCTATGTCACCTCTCCAGCCCTCCAACTATCTTAATCATCGTAACCTTAAGTAAATCTCCTTAATTTCTCCCGCTTGTGCAAATTGTATAGGACTAAGTATTTATTTATTTTAAACAACAAACAATAAATTTCAGCTTTATGGGGGAGATGGTTTCAAGATTTCGGAATGAGTCGGCGAATAAATGAGTGAGTGTTATATCGCTTTTATAGATGAAAGAAAGAAAGACACGAAAGTTTTATGATAAGAGGTACTACATAATCTTTTATTTATATTACACGGGAATTACTCACGTAAGATTAAGCCGGTTACACCATTGCGCGCGCATTCACCTTAAAAATGTCCGCGGAATGCGGTTGAAACTATAGTCGGAGTAACGTAAAAACCACGTCAGTTTCCATACTACATAATCTGTTTTCCAATATTATTTCATAAAATGCGTTTATTCATAAATAAATTAAGTTTTATTGGATAAATATATACTTCTCTCTTCGATTATTCGATAAAATTTAAGTCAAAAAGAAATTATGTGAATTAAGTAAAGAACTGATACTTCTGTTATTTACATAATATTCGTAAATAGCTATTACTTACATTTTAATAGGGTATCTCGTTGTTTCACCCTCTATCCTATAGTAATTAGGGCATTAAGTTAGCTTCATACCAAATTTTATTCAAATCAGTCCAGTCGCTACGAAGTCGACTGAGAACAATCATCCTAACATCTACACACAATATTAGAGTGACAGTGAGGTGATACCCAAGATTAGATTCTTCTAGTATGTCATATAATTGTTCTGTGGTTTTGTATCACTCCATCGTAGCTGTTACAAACTTGCACAATCTATTGTCACGTAATTAATGCTAATAAATTAATCTCCAGTTACGGGAGACAAATTAGACGCAGGCTGCTCGACTAACGACGGACTATTTGGATTAAATGGAGGGTTGATGTTTATGATTTACGCAGCCTGCGTAATTGTGGCGCCTGCCAGTCGCGCCCTGCAGGCCTGAGTGGGGCGTACATCTGTCAGGGTACAGATAGTTTTATCAATGAGGTTTTCACTAATTAGAGATGAGCTCAAAATTGATAGATGTGGTCAGCATAAAGTAGTAATTTGACTCTCATCAGTCTAATCAGCCAACTCTGCTGTTTTTTTTTTCATGGGCTGAATCTAGATTTAAATTAATTAAGCATTATCTAGTACCATCCATCCTTGGCATTATACAAAAATGTGAGAACGCGAAGTAAAAGGCTTGAAAGCAAGCGTTTAAATTAATAATAGGCTTATGCTTGACCGTCTTTTATTCGATAAAAAAACCGATAGACGAACAACTTTGCACCGAACTCCTTAAGTTGGTACTTGGCTAATCCATGCTAGGTCCAAGCAGTACCTACTCCATGCAAGAACAAGCTTGTGATTGATAAAATGTGAGCAACTATTCCGACGTGACGTACCCGCCACACCCTCGAGAGAATTCCTAGCTTTTTTTCAGGCAGTAGAGCCTTGTTCTAAATAGGAGCCACCCTATTTAGAACAAGGATAGGATGAACCTGGATTGGAACTCCTTAATGGGATTGTAGCTTGGAATATAGAAACTATAAGATATAATTGGCCAAGAGCATGTAGAGACCGATCTGCGTTCCTATAATACAAGATGTATTAGGGACGCAATTGAGCGGAACCAAGGCTCGAAAGTGTTCGCAAAGAATTCGTTTATTGGGAAAAGCCAAATGACGAAGCTGAAGATCGAGGATGGCAGTACCATTTTGTCAAAGCCGGAGATTCTGAGAGAGCTCGAGAGGTTTTACGGACAGTTGTACACCTCGACACGACAGCCCATTGTCAATACAGCTCAGGACAAGAGAGCTAAACTGACCCGACACTACACTGAGGACATCCCAGACATCAGCTTGTACGAGATTAGAATGGCTCTGAAACAGCTTAAGAACAACAAGGCGCCGGGTGATCACGACAGAACTACTGAGAGCGGGTGGAAAACCGGTAATTTTAGTCCTCCAGAAGTTGTTTAATTCCGTCATACTTGAAGGTACTACGCCTGAAGCATGGCACAGGAGTGTGGTGGTGCTCTTTTTCAAAAAAGGTGACAACACCTTATTGAAGAATTATAGACCCATCTCACTCCTGAGCCATGTGTACAAGTTGTTCTCCAGGGTCATTACGAACCGTCTCGAAAACAGGTTTTATGGCTTCCAGCCTCCCGAACAAGCCCGTTTCCGTAAAGGCTGGAGCACCATAGACCACATACAGACGCTCCGCCAGATTATACAGAAGACTGAGGAGTATAATCGGCCATTATGTCTAGCGTTTGTGGACTATGAAAAAGCCTTCGATTCAATCGAGACCTGGGCAGTATTGCAGTCCCTCCAGCGTTGTAATATCGACTATAGGTATATCGAAGTGCTGAAGTGTTTATATAGAAACGCCACCATGTCGATCCGATTACAGGACGAGAACACGGAGCCAATCCAATTGCAGAAAGGCGTGAGGCAGGGAGATGTTATCTCTCCAAAACTGTTCACGAACGCATTGGAGGATGTTTTCAAGCTTTTGGACTGGAACGGATTGGGTATCAACATTAATGGCGAATACATCATTTACCTTCGTTTTGCCGATGATATAGTTATCATGGCAGAGTCGGCGGAGGACCTCAATATCAGCCTTTCCCAACACCTGTTAAAATTAACATGGATAAGACAAAAATCATGTACAATCCATGTTTTACCCGTGCCGGTCAATGTTGGGAACGATACTCTCGAAGTTCTTGATTATTACACCTATCTTGGACAGATTGTTCAGTTAGGTAAGTCCAACTTAGGCAAAGAGGTCGCCCGAAGAATCCAACTCGGATGGGCAGCGTTCGGGAAATTGCGTGAAATCTTCTCGACCAAGATACCACAGTGCCTAAAGACAAAGGTCTTTGACCAGTGTGTGTTGCCAGTGATGACATATGGTACTGAGACGTGGTCCTTAACTGTTGGTCTTTTGGAAAAACTCAGAGTCACACAACGGGCAATGGAGAGAGCTATGCTCGGAGTTTCTTTACGCGATAAAATTCGGAACATAGATATTCGACAAAGAAACAGGGTCACCGACATAGCTATTAAAATCTGCAAGTTGAAGTGGCAATGGGCAGGCCACATCGCTCGAAGAACTGATAACCGATGGGGAAGAAATGTTCTTGAGTGGAGACCGCGAACCGGAAGACGCAGCGTAGGTAGGCCTCCCACTAGATGGACCGACGACATTGTGAGAGTCGCGGGCATCCAGTGGATGCAGATGGCAGGATGTCGTTCAGTGTGGAGGTTAAAGGGGGAGGCCTATGTTCAACAGTGGACGTCTTCTGGCTGATGACGATGGTGATGATGTAGAGACACGCATATGGTAGGGTTCCGTTAAGAAGTGATCACAATCATAGTTCTGAAATTGGTGGTTACAGACAAATTCGAAAAAACGAAGCCCTGTGGACTTAACCAAATTTTAGAGGTGCATCATAACAACATAACATATACTTTAGTCCAAAAAAATAAAACTACTTGTGAAACATTGTGTTATGGTAATGTTACAAAAAGGTCAATGACCTTTGAGCTAGAACGTCTTGAATTTATTACAGTTTTATCGCTATAACTCAAAAGGTTATGTAATCAAATGTTCGAAATAACTTTGAATGAAGGTTTTTAATATGACCTATCAGAATGGCAAGTTACAAGTTTCTATGTCTAATAATTTAGAAATGCAGGGGGGGGGCAACTTTTTGCCACTTTGGCGGGCCATATTTCACAAAATAAAATTTTAATAGAAAAGTGATGTATGAAACTTTACTTCATTTGAAAAGTCCTATTCAAAGATGCTCACAAGAGAGTGACACACACACAACTAAAAAAAAATCATCCCCATTTCACATGTACCAGAGCCACCTCTGAAACGCAATATTATATATGTATGTATATTTTTAAAATTGAGGTCTGAACTATAACTGTAATTGTGCAAAGTTTCACGCACTTGCCTTAATAACTATAAAAATAAGGTTCTAAAAAATTTGCACCTACGGACTACGGAACCCTAAAAAGGCGTCAGACAAAAGCTTGATGAGCTTTAGCTAGACACAGACGAGTTATTGTTCTGGTGAGATTAGTTGTAATAAAATAGGCAGGCTCCGATTAATCAGTTATATTCCTGAACTGTTGATACTACTCACGTTGCAAACATTAACTAAGTAATGGTTTTGATTTTGACCAACTATAAAGTCGTAGAGATTCGTGGAACTCTCGTTGAAGTTTCATGACGATTTTCCCTTCTCCGGTTTATATCCAAATGATTGCATTTGGAACAGTAACAAGTTTAACATTCCATAAATTTGTTATGATAGCCATAATAAAACAATGAGGAACGCACTGAGCAACGATAGTGCTTGTTGACTATTCATTAAAGCATCTCGCCGAAAGACAAACAATCCTGTTATGTTATTAGATTTCCTGCATAGTTGAAGCGATTCAGATACACGTACATCATTATGTGGTTAATTAATTCGCAACTTTGTTATATCTACCTGAACTTTGTTAATTAACGCTATAAAGTAGCTATTGAAATATTCACGAGGTCGGTACAGCGTACCGATAAATCACTGAGAATAACCGAGACCAGCATCTATTTGGAGAGGCGAGTATACGTGTACGTATCGAACGAGAGACACAGCTTGTTTGTCCTCCAAGACTAATTAAAAAGTTTGTTCCTACAACTCCAGAGAGGAAGTGGAAACAAAGTAAGACTAGAGTTTGTTTGATTCGGAAATATATTTAGTTATACCAATCAGTAAATGCACTTACAAAGTAGAGAAAAGTGTGAGTGTAACTTCATTGAGTCGGGAAGCGTAAGAGTCGGCGAGCATCGTATGAATATGTATGGGATGGCCACGATCCTGCAGATAATGTAATCTGCACACCGAAGCAGATTCGTTTAGTCCTTGCCACAATTTGCGTCTACCGTGTATTAAAAAAAACCTAGGTATCCTACAGCACATATCGTACATTTAAATTAAATCACCATTGTTCTTGTTACTATGACAGAACAGTTTTCGTTCTAAAGAGGATTGTTTTAATAAATATTATATGCGTTTAATAAATATTGTTAAGTCTAATATTGTACTGACTAGTGACTAAAACTGAAAGTAAGTTAACGTATTCCGGAGCGCACTCGCTGTGCGGCATAAATATGGGGTATGAACAAAGATTTGTGAATAAGGCTGGAGATGCGCGATAGCATAACCCCGCCATAAGCACGTGCCGCTGGCCCCCCGCCGCCCTGCAAGTGCACCATAGTACCTATTGTTTATTCTACCGATAACACTTATAGCGGCATAAACAATCACAACAAATTCATAACAGCGTAGTGTACTGCTTCTATGTAACTACGATACTTGTGGCTTACAGGTACAAGATTAACTTTCAATTATTTTTATTTTGTAACGGCACCGGAAACTAAAGGATAACTCTAATTACAACCCGACAAAAATAGGAAATCCTTGAAAGTAAGAAGTAGTAACATGTTTTAATAGCTAATTTTGTGCCAGTGCAAACTGCCCACAACATATATGGGCGCCAAGAGTCGTCGTGATCGGCGCCTTTAACGATACCGTCGGTGCCGGATCGTGGCGGCCGGTGCTAAGCCGCTAGGTACGCCCTAATAAATTGCGATTTAACTTGTCTCCCGGATAACGCCAACTTTTCCGCGTTTGTTCCGAGCCCGACACTTTTTTCCGCCTCTTCATTTCCTATCTCTTACTTTTGTATTTTCCGTTCTCTCTTCGCTGAGATAAACAGGCGAGAAACGGTGAAAGGGGCTTTACAAATTCAAATTGAACTTATCACACAACTTTTTACATTTGTTTCTGGTCTCGAGTTCGAAGGAAAAGAGCGAAGAGGCGTTTAATAGTACAATCTGGGGAAAGATTGATGATTTTGTATCACACCTCGCTTCGGGCTGCTCGTAACGAGTCGGCGCGACGCGGCGCGGGCGGCGCTCGACGTGGGTCGTGCTGCTCTTATCTGGAATGGGATGCCGCTTTATCTCAAATTACATATTTTACTTGAGACGTTCTCGGAATCACACACTTGTTTCGGTAGCCCTATTAGTGAAGGAATTCAAAGAAAATTAGACTAAAATGCCGCCAAATAAGAATACAAACTGCGCATTGTCTAAATAGAATCAGGGCTGTAACAGGTTTTAAATTAATACCTCAGACAGAAATGATTCGAATAAATTGTTTGTAAAAGTGTATTTTCAGAAAGCCGTTAATGCTCGATGGTAGCAGTTGCGGCATGGCTTGGCCACTAAAGAGTCGTCGCAAACATCTTGCATTTAATAACGCAGATGTAAAGGTAAACACCATCCAGTTAATCAAGCAAGGAGTTCCACCGCGTGCAGTAAATAGCGCTCGCTTAATTCGAGGGCCATGTGCGGGCACATAACCGCAGCATATTTATCCCATTATGCAGGCACGGCGCGACCCGCCGGTGATGCCAGTCACGTCGTCTGAAACGAATCGCATGTGACATTATTTGTGAAGATCGTGCTCTATCTTCGTCGGCGACATGGCTGGGACGTGGAGGGATTACTCACAAAGAAGTACGATTTCAACGGTGCGATAAAGAAAGCGAAAAGTTACTGGCTATATTCTCTGCGGGATTAACGCACGGTTACGCCTTTTCGTGTTTTTTTCCAAATTCGATATCGGTTCAGAGATCAGGCTCTGATTTGTTAAACGTTGTCTATTTGTGTCTGGTCTGGTTACGTTATTTATAACTCACATCTAATATATGTAATTTAAATACATATTTTATGCCAAACACTGTTTGTATTTTTATTTACTAGAAATTGGTGATCTATAAATAATTCAAACCTCAAATTCAAAACCATGCATGTTCACCCGTGCGTTGTCATCGTGCCAGTTCTATATTCGGGTGAGTGTAATAACAATGGAGTCACCGACATACCACCATACCATACCGTACTAAATACCTTTAGACAATGTTATTACTGCACACGCAGATGCATTGAATTAATTTGAATATCAAAATATCATTACTATTCAATCTACTTGGATCTAGAATCGTAGGTAGTATAAGTAATATATATAAAGACTTGAAAATGAAATTTTGTAAGAATACAAATCATGGCGCTAGAAAGTATGCACTCCAAATAAAAAATGTACAAATAAGTAGAACTTTTTGGTAACATAGTTTCGCGTTTGGCTACGATGTATGGATTGCTCGTATTTATAAAAAACCAGCCACTGTTGCTATTAGTTGAATATTTTTTTACTATTTTGGTTAAAAAAATTGCGTGTCACAATAAATATCAGTATATAGATAACAAAAAAAAAGATATCTTCCTTTATTTTGTACATAATACGTCCACCAACAGTTGATTAAACAAGTTTCCCCATCCGGGATGTAGCGTGGAATAAAACTAGCTGTATATTAGCCGCGAGTATGTGAGTCAGCACAATATTAGCGAAAGCCGACGCATGGGCAGGAGATGCTGTTTCGCACGAAAGTTAGCTGGTGTCGTCAGTAGCAAAGATCGTGCCGTTACTGAGCTAGTCTCTACTGAAATTTTCCGCTATTCAGGTAACCGGCTTACTCATATCATTTACTTTTATATTTTACTCGTGTCATTTAAGTAAAATTAAAATCACGATGTTATCTCTGTTTCTTTTCAACCATTTTGAGGTATCTCAAATTAAGACAAGTACTAACACTCTAATACATACATAAAATACTCTAACATGCAATGTTATTCGTAATTAGCTAACAACCTCTCGACCTATCAACCTATCAACTTTAATTCCATGGCTTGTAATCTATAAAAAAAAAACTACTGCACAAAATCAAAAATATTTTCAAATTAATATTTAATTTATTGCGTTTTTTTTTCCTTCTTATACCTGTGTATAATAAGGTACCCTTATTATACACAGGATTAAGAAGGAAAAAATTACAGTGAAAAGAGAGCCTTAATCAACCTTTCAGATTGCAAACAAATTAGTCCGCCACTGCCTCAATGAAGTTAAACCAGTAAAAGCTTAGCATTCACAAGCAAATTTTGTACTGCCTTACAGTTTTTATTTTCGCCATTGATACGGAATCGATAGTATGAAGCTTAAACACTGGTGTAAAAGTGCGCCTGTTTGGTATTCCTCGCACGGTGCCCCCGTCCGGCGACTGCCTCGCGCCTCTGCCAACATTAGCGCTGGAACTGCCACTGCCACCACACCAGACATAACACCACACGTGGCTAAAATATCACAAGGCACAAAAATCATGTTATATAAAGATTCAGTCTTTCCCATCTATTTCCGACAAGTCCTGCAAAAAACTTGCTCATAAAAAAGCTACAAAGCTCCCTTTATAACAATAAGCTTTATATTGTAACCGCCACATAAAAGACCATCGGTATTGATATATTGTTAGACAACATCGATAAAATGCAATGTGTATTGTCTGTCTGGGGTCGCAATTATGCCAAAATATCCATTCATTTTTCCGGCGGCTCGCAGCGCGCCCAACCATGCGTGATTTTGTTTCTGTGTGCTTGTTCAGTGTCTGTGCGTTTTACTGCGGTTATTTTAACCATTCCGAAAGCCATTTGTAGTGAAATAAAACAGTAACGATATTCGATCGGCACTCGAGGTCGCTAATGTGCGGTCGCTGTAATACCCAGTCGCGCGTGTTTACTCAAATTACCTTTATCTGCATCAAATAATATTTGTGTGACGAGTCAATAAGGCACCGATTAATAGTGTTTGCTGTAAATGCGGAGACGTAAATCGACGTTCACGGAACTCGGGCGCGATAAAAAGATTGTACGCTTCAATAGATTCAATAGAGCAGATCCCTAAGTCCCAAATTAAATCATGAAACATCTTTGCACCTGGTGGAAGCCCCACGAGGCGCGTTTGCCGCTCGTGTACGCTCGCTGACGATTCGCTTTCATTATTCTTCCTTTGATTTTTATTAAAACTACGTTTGTGCTTCCTTTTTCCTGCTCCTTTTAACAGAGAGCGTTGATTTCTGGAGAATTTATGTTAAGTCGAATTAAAATTATATTACTTTTTAATAGCTAATTCATTATATTCGTAGATACCTACACTTTACATCGACACACTCTTATTCCGCTTTGTAAACATTGAAGTAAAACCGAGTAAGTTGCAAGTCAGTGAAGTAGAGTGTTAAGGATTTAGTGGCCATTCGTTGGAAGGGACCACTATCTCCATCTGTCCATCGAGTGTGAGAAAAAGCCGCGGCTTTACAGGGCCGGGACAAATTCGTTCCGATTCAGTCACGTACTGTCGAGATGGGCCTCTTAGCAGATTTGGTAAGCGTATGTTTAGATTTGGCCGAGCTGTTTATTGAATGGGATTGGAACTAGTTGTTTATTTGCGAAGTTTCTTTTTCGCTTACGTTTTCCGTATTTTTAGTAATGAAGCGATGTTTGTGTTGATATAAACTAGTAGTTGTGGGTGAACAAACAATTCTTGTTATAAAGTTTTTGCAATACTCAGCGCTGTAGGTGTGCATGTTAGTGCTGGCATATATTGCTGGTGCCGTTTCGCCGGCTAGCCGCGGGCGATATAGATATTATATCGCGATTCGAGGGGCAGTTTGGCATCATAGAAAATAGTACAAACATTTTAAATTTTTTTTGTTCATCGTTTGTCAAAAATGACAGTATTTTGCTTAGATTTTTTTCCATGTTTCTTTCCGTGGTCACCGGCCACAGCTATCTCTTTTAACTATTTTCAACATTTTATAGGTAAAAATTCGCTAAGTTGGAACATAAAAAAACGATTGGGTATTATATTTAGAACTATGAACTAGGCTTTTATAGGGTGTAAGCTCGGCCTTCGGCCTCGCTACAAAATATAATATGGCCTATGTCATCCGGGGATAGTGTGGGAAGCTATCCCATACGTAGTGGGGTCCCCACGGAAGTAGTCCCGTGAACACTAACACTAACTAACAGTGAAAGAATTTTTAAAATCGGTTCAGTAGTTTATGAGTTATTTCGTTACAAACATCCAAAAATACAAATCTTTCCTCATTATAATATTAATATAGATTACATTGCATTTTTTTTTAAAGTAATTTGTGGTTTTTTTTTCGGAAGTGATTGAAAAAAAAAATTTTTTTCGATCTCCGCCGCCGTCCCTTAAAATATCAACACGAAAACTGCTTTATACCATTTGTAATTATTTCTAAAGACAATGAATGCCTCATCAGTTATTTAAAATTCTCGCTCAGTAATTTAAAAAAAAAAAAAAAAAAAAAAAAAAAATTCTGGGACATTATTGCACACATGGTCATCTGACCCCAAACTAAGCAAAGCTTGTAATATGGCAGCCAGAGACTGATATACATACATGTGTATTTTTAAATACATACTTAAATAGATATTAACACCCAGACATAGAACAAACACAAATGTTCATCACACAAATGTTTGTCCTAGATGGGAATCGAACCCACGCCCCCAAGCACAGAAAGTAGGTTCACTACCAACTGAGCCACCGGGGCAGTCGGGTTTTATCGCCAATGTTAAAATATGTGTGAACGATAGCAGTGGCTGAAGAGCGTGGCCTTAATATGTAACGTATGTAATATGTGACGTTAACAGCAATAAATTATACAAAGTATCCATCTACTAGTCAATTAATTTCGAAGGCTATAAACAATAAAGTACAGATAAACATTCAGTCAAATACTGACCGTGCAAGACCGAGTCTACGCCGCACTTCTGACGCGCCGTCTACACGTGCTACGTGAATGCTACGAGCCGCTACAGTCTACGCTGTTGCGTAGAATCTACATAACAAATACACTCGTGAGTTTAGTTAAAAACAGGTTAGTGCGAGCTTCTTATTATGATTAAGCCTAATTGTTCCTCTCTTCGTATTCTGTTTAATCCCCATATCAATGTTTCTAAAATCTATACAAATTATAGGCAAAATTCTTACTTGTGTCGAGTGAGCACCTTTAATTCTATTGATAAGCGAATAGGCTTAGATTTATTCTGTACGAACATTGCATTGGCTATGTGGTTGTTAAGCAGAGATTTCTTTAACTAATTTGGTATGATATAACTGTTTTCAATAAAATCTTTATATTTTTTTTTATTTTTTTGACATTTTAAATTAAGAAATTTATTACAATAACTTAAACAACATTCCAATAATAAAAATTTATAAAAAAACGATATGTTAATACCTAACTACTAAACTAATCTATTGAACCGCTACCAGTGGGAATCGTCAAAAATCGTCGTAAATACATAAATTGAACCCAGCTTTTCTAACATATTTTACGATCATTGTGTTTCGATGTCAGACGCTTTCACCAATTTAAGTGATATTGGTGTAGTAACAAGAACGATTGTGCAAAAATATTTTATGGCAGCATTGTTCGTGGAAAACATCGCGCCGGCGGTGGGCGGTGGTGGTGCATTACGCGAAACTTGGCAAATAATCGACTCTCTGCGTTTTGGTCCACTTTTTAACCGACTTCCAAAAAGGACGAGGTTCTCAATTCGACTTTTTTCAAATGATTTTTACCTCGGAACTTTTGATAGGGTGACCCGATTTTGATGATTCTTTTTTAGTTGAAAGCTAGTGCTTTCCTTTAAGTCGGTTTTTATTTATATTGATAATTATTTCTATGACAATGTTAGATAAATTTGAAGCTAGGTTTTTTCCTCAGATTATATTTTTTTGTGTTGCTAAGATCAAAATCATTGCTGAATTTTATTGAAATCCACCATTGTGAAAATAATTAATCAACATGATAAATAGAGGATACAAAAAATCTCCAATTCAGGGTATTAACTTCTCCCAATGAAAAACACGAGAATACTCGTAGACGAAATTTTAATAACTGGCCAAGATCGTGTCGAGACATGCATATGGTGGGGTTCCGTAACCAAAGCCATATAAATTGTAGTCATAGTTCAGAAAATGATGGTTATAGAAAAATTCAAACGAACGAAGTTCTGTGGACTTAGCCAAATTTAAGAGATGTACCATCCCGACATAGCATATATGATTTACTTGATTTACTACTTTTTATGATTTAAACATAAGGAAAACTGATTAAGAAACATTTTTTGTGAATATAATTTTACAAAAAGGTCAATGACCTTTGAGCTAGAACGCCTTGAATTTATTACAGTTTTATCGCTGTTGCTCAAAAAGTCATGATCAGATAATTTTGAAAATAATTTGAATGAAGGTTTTAAATATAACCTATTCGTATGGTAAGTTACAATTTTCTATGTCTTATAGTTTAGAAATGCAGGGGGGGACCAACTTTTTGGACCAACTTTGGCGGGCCATATTTCGCAAAATATAGACTTTATTAAAAAGTGATGTACAAAACCTTACCTTCATTTTAAAAGACCTTTTCAACGATACCTCACACGATCAGGTGGAGTGAAAAATAATTTTTCATCCCCATTTCACATGTACCAGAGCCACCCCTAAAATACAATATCATGTATTTTTTATACTCTTAAAATTGAGATCTATGAGTATAAAACAATTATCATTATGCAAAGTTTCATGCACTTATCTTAATAATTATAGAAGTTAGAAGGTTCAAAAAATTCGGACGGACAGACAAACAGACAGACAGACAGACAGACAGACAGACAGACAGACAGAAAGACAGACAGACGGACAGACAGAACGAATTTATAAGGGTTCCTTGTCGGGCTACGGAACCCTAAAAATCGTTCCAATTTTAAAACAAAATCTTAATCTCTTCGAAGAGCTAACTTTCAATAACTGGTTCACTTTGCCGATTGATAAAGCGTTGCAAGAAGTAACTATCATTTCATCTGTGTTGCTGCTTCAGATAAGTTTTCCCATTAAATATATTTTTCATAATAATATGATTTTACGTGTTTTTACGTCGGAAATTATGACAAAGAAAATCTGATATCGATACTAAAAATGAGCATTGTTTTTAAGTAATTGTATTAAAATCAGACAGGGTTTACACTTAATCATAACATATATTTTAAATATCGGTATATCCTGCCTTCATAGAAATCGCTCGATATGAAAAACTTTCTCAAAACATATGAAAGTGTTCGTCAGGCTCCGCCGTACAAGCGGCTAATTAAGGAGCATGAAACCATTTTGAATATTTTATGAAGTAGAATTTCATATGTATGAGACGTGGCTACTATACGGATATTTAAATTTGCATCTCTAATGAATATACTTTATAGAGCTGTTTAACATTTTAGTTACACATGTTAATTTATATCGCCAATCTCTGTAATCTTAGATATATAAGGTCGGGGAAAAAGTTTCTTCGTATTTTTTAAACAAATTCTAGACATATTTTTTTCAAATTTAATTACATTTAATTATAATATATATGTGCCATTTTGTTCGATAACTTGTTGCCATCTTGTAGGTAGTGACATGATCCCGTTGCTGTAGAATTTTTGGGACTTCTGATCAAAAAAATGCAACAAGTAGTTTTGACAGTCCTCTCTTGATGTTAATCTAACACTACCCAAAGAATTCTGAAGAGATCGAAACAGGTGGACATCTGAGGGTGCAAGGTCAGGGCTATATGGTGGATGCATTAACACTTCCCAACCAAGCTCTCTAAATTTTTGCTGAGTGGCCAAAGATGTGTGCGGTCTGGCGTTATCATGATGAAAGACCACACTCTTTCTGTTGATCAATTCCGGCCGTTTTTTCTCAATTTCTTGTTTGAGTCTCATCTGCTGTTGTTAGTAGAGATCCGAATCGATGGTTTTGCCCGGCGGTAAAAGCTCATAATGAACGATGCCCTTCCAATCCCACCATACACAGAGCATCACCTTATTACGTGTTGATCAGGGTTTCGCTACAGTCTGTGGTGCTTCACTGCCCTTTGACCATGATCGTTTGCACACATTCTTGTCGTAGGTGATCCATTTTTCATCACCAGTGATCAATCTTTTCAAAAACGGTTCGGTTTCGTTACGTTTCAATAGAGAGTCGCAAATGAGTACACGATTCATTTGGTTTCTTTCAGTGAGCTTGTGTGGCACCCAAATATCGAGTTTTTTTGTATACCTAGTTTTTTTCAAATGGGTCAAAACTGTTTTGTGGTCAATCCCCAGTTCTTCAGCTACGTCGTAACTATTAATATGCCGATCATGGTCCACTTTTTCAGAAATGGCATCTACTTTATCCGTAACAGGGCGACCAGAGCGAGCTGCATCTTTGACATCAAAATTCCCGGACTGAAAACGCTTGAACCAACATTGTGCTACTCTTGATGACACTGCATTAGGTCCATAAACGTCACAAATTTTTTTCGCGGCTTGTGTCGCAGTTTTCCCTGTTTTGTAATAAAATTTCACAATATATCGAATTTCTTCGTTAGATTCACTCATTTTATCAAACAAAAAAAACGATTGAAAAATGGCGGGAAATTGCTTTTTACTTTTTGTATTCCTTTTTTAAAATGTCATATTTTTAATGGTATCAAAACCAGCCAGATACAAACAGTACAACGGATGAGATTTTTACTACAACCTTATACATACAAAATACGAAAAGACTTTTTCCCCGACCTATTATAACCGGGTAATTTCATGCGTAAGGGAATCCACGCACTCTACAATAATAATTCCGAGTCTTACTTGGCCACTTTTCATTATTTTTCGGTTTACTGTAGAGTTAGCACTATAATAACACCAATTTTGATGCTTGTATGCATTACCGTTTTTAGGATAGAGCCAAAATCAAAAACCTTAAAAAATCAATTATTTTGTATAGGACCAACTGTCTTTAATTTTAACTAACACTTTTTTTTGCACTGGCCATCTATTACGGTTCCAAACCTCTTTATAGGTATGAGAGGGATCGTAATAGGGTCCCGTTGACACCCTTTGGGAACTAACCTACCCTAAATATGAAAGGTTCGCTAAAAAGTACAATAATACTACATAAAAATTGCTCATAGTTCCAAACGAGTTATTGCTCGTCTTTTTTTGCAGCACAAACTCGCTGCTTTAGTGACTGTTTTCTCGTGCTATTCGGTATTTCAGCGATACGATAGTATTGTTATTTATATTATAACATTGCTGTTTTTTTTCTTCAACTAAGTTGAAATGCGCGAGTGAGATAGCCGCGCACCTTT
Organism: Agriopis leucophaearia; assembly: GCA_949125355.1. Taxonomy (NCBI): domain Eukaryota; kingdom Metazoa; phylum Arthropoda; class Insecta; order Lepidoptera; family Geometridae; genus Agriopis; species Agriopis leucophaearia. The sequence goes on from OX421262.1 coordinate 9,792,787, forward strand.
AGCTGCTGCCCCTTAAGATTAAAAAGCAAGCGCGCTATTGCGCGTGTAATTGCCGTTCGTGTAACGCCGCCATTAATCTCGCGCTCTCGATGAAACGCAAGTCATCGCATCGCAGCGTGGAGCGCTGCCGGAATGTGCACTGTCGCTTGCCAAATTATATTGGACGATTATTCAAATTAGCTGAGAATACAAAAGCAGCTGGTGGCATATTCGAAACGGAACAATTTTTAACCTCGTGTAGTGTTTATACTGCTTGTATTAAAAATTGGCTGAATTCAACCATGGTTACAAGAAACGGTGGTACTAAACCGATAGGAGTTCATTGTATCATTAGTATCATTGTATAAGTGAGTTATCATTGGATAACTATTACAATGAAACTAGCCCAAAAATTACGAAAAAGAACCAGCTATTCCATGCCTTTCGATGGTGTGAATGACATTTGTCTTGTGCAGTCTTTCCCAAAGTGTACGCACGCAATATCTGCTCCCGACCCACTGGGGTCAGGCAGATATTTGGGTGAACACTGAAACGACAGTCGCAAAATGTCGGGTGAGCTGTGTCGTTCGGCCGGTATCCGAATGATTATACTAAGTAATGAAGTGTAAAGTATTGAAAAAAATGCTGCAGCAATAATAACATAACACTGTTATTTCTTTCATGTTAGGCAGCGGCTGGGTCTCGAAGTTTGATTTCTTTTAAATGGGTCGCAGTCCAAACCTCTTTAGAAACCGCTGATCTTTTTTATATATATATATTTTATATGAGATGGCTTGGTAGTAAATTTTTTTTTTTAATTAGATTAGCTACAACGAGAGGCGAGTTATTTTATAAAAGAAGAGAGACCACGCCGATCACATTGTCTCTATCAAACCAGGTTGCCACTTCTCTGTAAAATAAGAAATCTACATAGTTACAATTTCTGGCTTGGTCGGGAGAAAAATATCCTAAAAGCAAGTCCATAAGCGAAACCTGTGATAATAATCAAACGCGACATGCGGCCGTACGGCGCGATAGTCCGGCTGGCTACTCGGCGCTCAGCACTGACTGGCTCGGCACTCGGTTACTCCGACTCTCAGCGCATTCGAGACAAATTCAATTTTCGCGAACGCCGACTACGAGCCAGTTTGCGCTGCTAACTAGCTGCGACGTGAATGCTGCCACCCTTGTCTTCATATTATATCTCGCTCACAATTTCAATCCCACTCTCTATTCGCTTTTAGGACCATACCTTCATTATCGCCAAAAGTAAAATAAAAGCGTTGAAAGTTTACACATAAAAAGACAGCACTTTCTTAAACCATCTTTAAATACAATTAGATTAAAAGCAAAATGAACAAAAATATAAATCAACAAAATCTGAAGCAGCAACACTGCCCTTAAATCCCAATAATAAGCCATAGTTTTCAATCAAGATCCAGGGGGCGCAAGAGAGCGAGATCCAGCGGAAAGTTGCTATTAAGCAAGCGAGAGAAAACACATTTGTCTTGTCTGAGACCGTTAGCGTATATTACGCCGGGCTGAGACATCGCCCGCTGTGTACTTTAACTCGCTTCTCTACGTTAAAATGTGCGTTATTCATCGTTTAAAATTCGTAAAAATTAGCTCACTGATGGCGAACACAAAAATAATAAAAGCCACTTTCTGTCTGTGCAACCACTAGCGGTATAGTTTCTGCCAACTTTTCAGTTCACTGTGACAAAGCTCATTGTGTCACTGCGGCTTATTAAAGTCTCTTTTCCAAAGAAAGGAGTAGGTAGTTAGTTCATAACAACATGAAATCTCGATTTAATCGCCGAATCGGGGAAAACTTTGATGTTTTCAGTGTCGCTTGTGGAACCCTCGCAAGTTATTATGACAACAAACTATATTAATGGTGCGTTCAGCATGTGGCTCCCCTTTATTAATGCCTGACCTGACCACCGATATTAAAGTACTTGCTTTAGTTGATCTGTTTAGTAGCTAGCATTACGGATGTTTGAATAAGACTTTTTTGCAGTCCGAAAAGCTATATACGAGACGGTTAACTTAGTAAGCTTATCTTGAGTCATAAAGCAAAACAAAGAACATCAATTAATAGATTTACGAGCCATACTTTAGATCGTAGCCTAGGCTCAATAATTTCTACGTCTGAGTATATCGGATCCCGGTATTAGACTAGAAACACACCACTTACACGAGTATAGCAGTTATGACTAAGTCTGCGGCGCCACGGAGTCTGCTCACTTTTGTCCCCTCTAAATCTTATAGTAACACCGTGTCATAATGCAAGCACGACGCAAACATGTCTATGTGCGCCGAGCTTGTTAAGTGGTTTGGAAGAAAAACATCAGAAAAACTTTTTTATTGTCGTAAGCCATTTAAGGCATATTTCTTTTGTATAGGTGAGCGCCATTTGTACGTTACGAATTCGAGCGTGTAATAATGAACTTTCTCTTTATGCCTGTATCTGTATTTTCATGACGGCGGGTTATTTTTTCTTTTTCGATAAGATTTATTGATGGTAAATCGAGTACTAGTTAGGTAAGTATAATTTTTTTAAGGCTAAGGTCAAGTTAATTATAAAATAGTACTTTTCCATACCTATTATAGATACCTATGGACGATGCGTCAAGGATTATTTTGCTAGGTTTTATTGAATATACATATACTTACATAATTTTTAATCATCTCAGTTGCATATTGTTTCTATTACAGCACACCTTAAAGTTACCACACCGAAGGGGTAAGTTTAATACTTTGGTGTTTCTGGTTAAGGGATGTCGATAAAACTTTACGACTGTCAAATACTCGTAAAAAGATCAACGCATAAAGAGTAGCCTACCCCTACCCTACATTCATCAGTTTTAATTTAAGCTTTGTAATACAGACGATACTTAAACTTTTTAACTGTTCATATTCGTATTTTCTAAAGTAAAAGTTTAAATTGTACATACATATTCGAAGACAATTTATCTACCAAAAGGTCTAAGTTTAGTTATTATTCCTTAAATCTTACGAAACGTTGGTACCATTTTGGCAATAATTAGAGGTATTTTAAAAGCCATTGGTTCATAAAATATTTAACATAAGCTAGTCTTTTAATTTTAAAACATTGCAGTATTAACTAACAAAAACATTGAGCGAAATCCGGGAAGACAAATCAAGAGAACGTCGAGTAAGGGTCTGTCCGTCTCGATGCTCGATGGTCGACTAACGACGACTTTCGACTTTCGTTTCGCCACTCGGCTCGTTCGCGCCCCCTGCCAACCCTGACTTTAGGAATATTTTTTGTGGGGACATCATAATAATAGCTCTGTATTACTTCAGGAGAAATTCCAAGAAGTTTATAACTCGAGATGAGTTTCGCGTTCCTTGTCATAAATAATAAAGCGGTCGTCTACTACAACGCTGTACAGATTATAAGTGAAGTAAAAATTCAAGATATAATTCTAAATTTTCCTGTTCCCCTTCAAAAAGACATTGTTGAAGGTTTGGAAAATTAATAAAGATTTCATGGACAATGGACGATGACATTGTTTTTTTTTGCAAAGATTGTTGATTCAGATGTAAAAATTGAGTTGCAATAGAGTTTAAAATAAAGGTTCAAGAAATTAATCATACATTTTCACGAAACAAACTAAATCTGATAACCATGACATGTTTACCATCCCCAAAACAGTCTATGAATGTTGATCAACAAAGGCATCCATCCTTCCGACAGCACGGATAGAACAAAGCGGTACATCGTACGTTACCAATCAATCTGATAATATCATAAATTTCGCTTAACGCTCAAACTACTCCGAAGACGACGGACGAAGGCACTACTCTCCTTGGTGTCTACAGATTCTACTTAAGTTAATGGATAAGTTGCGAAGGCACCGAGTTTACTTTGTGTTTTCAGGTAGACAGACTTGACTTGATCGAGAAGTTTTCTTCGTTAATTTGAACAAGACAGGCTTTGTCAGACTGTCAGTAGATAGTTTTAGAAACAATGTTACGACTTTCAGTTTGTTGACTTTAAAATTAGTCGTATTACAATTATTGATGGTCAATTGTTTTATAGATTTTAGTGAATGCTAACTAACGCTAATGCTGCTATTATGTTTTATAAATATCTTATCAACTTTTAGGGGCCGGCAGTGTGACACTACTACACAAAAAACAACTTGATGAGTCGAGAAGTTTCCCCCCATTCTTACGCGTGTCGTTCTACTGCGTAACAAATTATGTCTGAATTACAACTTATTTTCAAAAAGTAACTCGGCCGAAACTTCCGCCGCCTGAAGAATTATGAAGATTAGCATAACAAAGTAAGCTGAAACTGTATTCACAGAATGCGTCGCCTTTTGCAACAAATCGCGACGTACTTATTTTTTTTTTCCCTGAAATTAAAGAAATCTTCGTGCGCGATTTCTGAAAATGACTTACATATAAATATATGTTTATGAAATGAATGAAGAATACTGTGGTTCATGTGGTGGAATGATACCGTGTTTTCAGAAATATATGAGAAATATTACAATAAGGCAAAGGGAGAGCATGTATAGAAAGGGAATATCACGCGAGAATCGAATGCGTTACGACGCGACAAAAAAATAATATTTTATTTGCGTCCACAAGATGTGTCCTTATAGGTAGCACACGCAATGTGAGATAAATAACATTGACAAAGTTTTATTGTGTTTTTTCCAAAGATAATAAACATCGACAGAGCGCCAAAAATCCATGTAAGTAGATGTATTGTGTTTTTCAACAGTAAGTTCTAACTAAAGTAGAATTTTCGATGAAAATAAGATTATATGACATAGCCGCTTACCAGCAGACGGCTCAATAACTCCATTCCGTTATCAATTACACTAATGGAGTTTATTTCATTGCCCGCTCCCAACCAGGCTTGAAGCTCAGGCATGGATGCATTTGTTGCATTGCAACTATAACGTTAAAAATATCATACACGGAACAGTGGTAATACGTTATTGTACTCATCATCATTAACATTATTTACTACGGGAAAAACACTGTATTCAGAAAAAAAAAACAGCTGCTCCATAGAAAAATTTCTTTTACTCTCAATGGAATGTATGAAACAACAGCTATTCTTTTTCTACCTACGTACAAGGATTTTAATCCCCGATGCAAACAGAGGGATACTATAAGTTTAACGTATATCTGTGTACCTGTGTGTCTGTCTGTGGCATCGTAGCACCCCAACGTCTGAACCATTTTTTTTTTTGTTTGTTCGGAAGGCTTAACTATGATTTTGAAAATTTTGTTCAGCCGTTTGAAAAAATTCAGCTGTTTTATCGCTGGTTTTTCTAGTCAAAATAAAAGTTCCGTGTGTAGTCATAAATCACAGATTATACCAAGGCGGCGAAAGTTAAAACTTAAATTAATAATAATTAATTAATACACTCCACAAAGAAATTTAAATAAATAAGGACTCTATCTACAAGGTAATTATAAGTAGCAATTCAACTCGCACAGCGCTAAATACCGCTTGCTATATTCACCTAGAGAGCCGCTCTCTTTCTATCATGTAGCTCTACATCTCCTGACACGGCACGTGTAACGTTAGGGTTGTCTTCTTGATATTTACACAGAATACTTATTAGTATTTATTTACCAGCCATGTTGCCTATTACTACCTATTACTGTCATTCTTCTTTAATTGGAATAAATTTTACCTGCACAAAAAAAAACTATTCTTCTAAAAAGCTTGTTCTGAATTTGTTTTAAACAACAATCATGCAAAAGTAAAAGTTTAAGAGGCCTATTAATATATTTTATACGGATTAATATATTTTATAGATCGTTATACGGATTGTAAGTCATTGTTCGTTGCAAAAGTTTCTGAAAATATGCTAAATTACGCGCGACCTGGCTAGCGTGAGAGCCGAGCGGCCACTGCCCTGCCATACGCCTGCCCGAAAGGCGCGCTGGCTGACACCCCGCCCCTGGTTAAATATCATAACTATTTATAATGTTGTTTCTTATGAAATCTATCACAGTGTATTACAGTTGTGTAAGTCTACAGTTGTCTAATGCCGTCTAATCGTAAAGGCCTGGTGAGCGTGAGGGAATGCAGGAAAGAGACTCAGAGCAGTCGCATTGGTTTGGTTCGCTACGTCTGTACGTATACGGTATACATGACGTTCAGTCAGTAAAGTAATTAAGGAAAACTCAATAATGCTGCATAGAAGCTCGCCTCGTCCCAAGTTCACGTATTAAAAGTTAAAAAGTAGCCCTTGCGAGGCTCGTACGTGTTCTTTGTCTCAAGTTTGCGCTCACCTATAAGGAAGTTCCCCTACAGCAACTAATATTAGTCAATTAGGTATTCAAGACGCGCGCGCGGGCGCTCGATGCGTCTAGCTTTCTGCCGCGCCCTGCTCGTTCTGCTCTTTTCTGCTTATACTGCAATGCCAATTAAAGATGTGGTGTATAGTTTTTTTTTACTGTATTTTTGATTACTGAATATATTTTTTTGTGGACTTCACGTAATACTTATTATTTGAACAGATCTACACACCACCTAAGCTCTTTTTAGCCTCGGACGCAAAAACAGGCGTGTTGTAAGTTGTGTATCTGTGTGTTCGTCGTAGCTCCCAAACGGCTGAACCGATTTAGATTAAGTTTTTGAAGTGACCATTTCTTTAGCCGCGTTGAACGATTTGTGGTAGAAACAAAACTTATTGGTTCGCGTTACCGACATGCTAATGTGACGTGTTGCGCCTGACATATCGTAGTTGTAAGTTTTCACTTCTGTCGGCAGTCCCCATGTCTGCCTATTTTTTTGTTTGTTAAAAGGTGACTTGGTCGAGAGTGTAATACACACGTTAAACTTGTAACCTCTGTTTGCATCGGGAGTAAAAAAGATCAAATCAAGAAATGTTTTTCTTTAAATTAGCAGGATCTCCTTGATGACAAGCAGGCCTAAATAAAACAGAAAATGTATACTTATCAAGTTTTGGCGGGCAAAAGTTGCGTGAAGAATAGACGCCGAGTTGCCTTGCCACCTTAAATGAGAAAGACTGTATGTGTTTTTATACGATAACAATCGGAAGTAGGTATGATCGGAAGCAAACCCCTCGCTGTATGTATATCCCCACCGTTTCATAAAAAGAAAAATAGATCAAAACAAAGGATATTATATTCGAGCGTGATCGAGCTTCGCCAATAGGTACGTACCCCACATCTATAGTCTGTTCCCTTATCATATCCTAAGAGTTCTTTTTAGAACACTCTTGGGTGTTACGACTTTTATCGCAGGAAATCTCTCTGCTCTCTGCATAATTCATCGTTATGAAGTTGAAACCGAAGTCGTAAAAGAAATCGTTCTATGATTTCATGTCTTCAGCGGGAAAGTTTCTACTTGTCTTTCGCGAATCGATGGCCTCTTCGGGGCATGTTACCTATATTATACCATAGATTACAGTTCAGGACAAGTGCCGATAGGCGTTGAAAATGTCAATGGTGTTTTTGATCGTTTGGGTAGGTAATTTTTACAAGTACATATTACTCAATTAATATATAGATCGTTTATTTGCATTTGCATACAATATGAGATATTTTTTGCATCAATATTCGTTTGTAGGACATTTTTAGCCTACCTTCATCGATTTTTTTTTCATATAACCTGTACTGGGCTACTATACAGTAGAAATATTCAGGGATAATATTGTACTCATCATTATGAACAATTTTTACTATGAGACCAACCATGAAATCGCGAAAAAAATCTGTTGTTCCATACCAAACCCCTTCATCCAAACCAAGACAGAGCATCCCTTCCTAATCCGACCGAAAACTTTAAACACTTATATGCATCTCAGAACTTAATTGACCTATTTAAATAATTTATCCAGTATGGTACTATTGTATTTAATTATATATATTACTAAGTCTGTTATTTTTAACACATCAAACACCTGTCCGATATCTTATTATAATATATTTTCAAATAGCTTATTTCTGAATCGATGTACATATTCCAGAGTTAAGGATGCATTTTAAAATCCATGTACTCATTTGAATAACAGCAAGCCACAAACTCTAACGCGAAGCGTATTCAGGAAACAGGAGATGCGTTGGCTAATTTTATACTAGTCTCAAGATTTAAATCCGCTGACACAGACTCTTGTTATGAGCTTGTGGCGAGTTTATTCGTAGACTACATTTTACTTTTTACATGTTCCCGTCTAACTCGAGGAAACGTCGGAAGCTTCTGCTCCGCAAGAAATGCTTTAAAATACATTCCGAAAATTTCCCCTCCACAATGTTGCGATTCAAAGAAACAAACTTATATTAAAGTAATTTAAATGGCGTCTTTGTTATTCTTTAGACGAAGTTAGAAGTTATGCATTTTGTATTTTTGCGTTTATAGATACGAGTAAGTAGGTAGGTACGTACCTAATTCTTGGTTTTACAGATTGTGTACAAGAGTAATGTAACCATTCTTCTGGTTAATGTTATAACACCAAATTTATTGTAATCTTAATTTATGCTCATTTCAAAAGAAAACGGAAAAATGGCTTATCATAAAACCTGAGATTGTCTCTTATTTCAAACCACATTTTTCGTCAAATCATAATTTGATTATCTCGGGATAAAAATTATGGTAACGAAAAAAGCATCCGTCCATTAAAACAAGCTGCTGCCAATATTAAATTCTTAAATCTTGGTCCTCCAGTCTTATTAATTTACCTTATTCTTTATAACCTACTTCAAAACACAATGTTGTTTTCACGTAGCTACTTAGTAGGTGAATATCTATAATTTATATTCTACTGGCAGCGCCCCGCGGTTTCACCCCCGTTGATTACTCCTTATACAAATGGATCACATTAAAAACAGACTTCAAAAATATATGATTAAACGTAATAAGTGCCTATAAAATTTGAGGGTTGGCCTCAATTACCCTGGGATCCCATCATCAGATCCTGACTTGGTGACAATGGGCCAAATTGGAAGTAACCCCTACCGAACAAAATAAATTTTGAAATCGGTCAACAGTTGGCGGAGAAATCGGTGAAAATACATTTTTCTTTAATATTGAACCATCCTCCTTTTTTGAAGTCGGTAAAAATCAGCTATCTGCCAGTGAAAGTCCCGTCAATATTGGTCCAACCGTTTTGGAGTTGATAGAGAACATACATATATACATACATACGATTAATGGTCATAGCACACATATCAACTCGGAAAGGGATCGTAACCGTATCGCCTATTCGCCTCGCCGTCAAACAGGCGTCAACCTAACGTAAGCGCGTAACCAAAGCGGATATCAGCAGCTCCGATACGTTGACTCGGCTACGGCTAGGCGACGCCGCGCTTACGAGTCGCCGACCGCTCGCTAGTTGACCTGGCTGGCACTAGATCAGTTTGAATCTGAACGTGAAGTGCAGCACGACTGGAAGTTGCCTTGTGAATTACAGTGTGCTGCAGGCAGGCCGCGGGAGGTGGTCCGAGGTTGACCCCTAATATGACTGGGCTATGGACGATGAGACGCAAGCGCGGCACGGAGAGGCGTAAGCGCGTGGACGACGAGCCGTAAGCGCGTGGACGACGAGACGTAAGCGCGTGGACGACGAGTCGTAAGCGCGTGGACGACGAGCCGTAAGCGCGGGGACCGCTGGTTGAAGTAAGCTTGTCCCGAGACGAGTCGTTTACGTTACGATTCCGATAAGTGTGCTTTGCAGTAGGGAGTTACATACAAATAATACTGAACGGCTCGAGTTGATACGGTTACGATCCGTTTCTGAGTTGATATGTGTGCTATGACCTTAATGATGATGATATATTTTTGTTTATTTTAAAGAATGTTTAAGTAGGTATATCGTTTTAATTCATAATTGGGCCAACATGCACTGGGCGAGCTTGGTTGATTAGGGCCCATTCTCTGTCATTCTCTCTGAGCAGGCATGTGTCCCACTATTGGGAACATGATAGGCTAATAATAATGATGATTGGTTTACCGATGATAATTTTAGAGCTTTTAAATCCCACAAACGGCCACATAGAGTGCTAATCCAATGATTAATGATGTACAAAGCTGATTTCTTGCAGATTTTGCGCGATGAGGGTGTTATAAATTATAATATAAATAAAACTAATATCCTCACAAAATGGACCGTGTGCCGGCTAATCCAGTAATAAATCATCATTTAGATGGAATAATCATCATAAAGCTTGCTGCGAGGAGTGGCGGCGGCGCGGCAGCGACCAGCGGCTGCGACTATCGCTTCCATACGAGCTTCCATACATCATGTGGTGATTACATGTATCAAATAAACATTACGGCGGACTTGCCGTCTCATATTATACGGAGGGAGCGTGCGGTTTTACCAATATCGATATCGCCTCTTTCGTCCACAAAATTGATTTACGATTGGATCTCGGCTCCAACAATGTTTTTGGAAGCCATAAATGTAACATTACGATGGATTGACGAACAAAGCGTTATTTTGATTAGACAATCGAACACAACACATGGGGCACAGCTTGAAAAAATCCTCACTATGCATCATGTCGTGGGATCAGGCAGGAATAAACACTGCAGATGTTCCAAGTTCAATAAATTTGTAGTCCACTCATACCCAGACTAGATTACAAGATTGTATTTGTATTACATTGTTAGTTAACTCAGATCAAATAAAAATAGCCATATGGATTACGGCGAACACGAAAAGTGAAACAACTTTTTACCCGACTTCCAAGAAGGAGGAGGTTATCAATTTAACTGTTTTTTTTTTAATGATTTTTACCTCATAACTTTCAACTGGGTGAATCGATTTTGATGATTCTTTTTTTTATTAGAAAGCTGGTGCTTCCCGTGTGGTCCCGTTTTAATTTGGTCCAGTTCGGTCATTTTAACGAAGTCGGTTTTTTATATCGATAATTATTGAAACATGTGTGCGTAGTAGTTTGACGTTTTCAGTATGAAATTCACGTACTTTTGGAAGCGATTTTGACTTCACTTAGGAAGTACGCCGTAATCCATCTGTATTTCTCTAACTATCTGAGGATAGTTAGTTATAAGTGCAGCTAATAAAATATGATAAAAATAACTGGCCAAGTGCGTGTCGAGAAACGCGTATAGTAGGGTTCCGTCAATGGTGACGTTTGGCGTTAGCGACATCGGTGACCGCCGACGACCACGCGCTTGACGGTGGCCCGCAAAAAGTTTTACAAATTATCAAAAGTCTAGCTATTCCTGTTTATTTTCGTACGCGTAAGTAGTTTTTGCTAAATCTGGCAATATGAAAGTTAGGTGATTTCATAAACTTAAAAACATTCTGTGAGCCTAATACCAGGGACGGATCCAGGATTTAATTTGGGGGAAGGGGCATTCTGACAAGATTCAGAGCTAGACTCTTATGGAACTTTCGATAGTTTGCAATTTTGACTGATAGATATTATTCCGTTTTCAGTTCATATATGTATAGACTATCTTCTGCGCGCGTAGTTCTAAGAAAAAATAATGGAACTCTTGTAAGCAGAGTATCAATATTTTAGGTATACGCTATGTAAGTGCCTCATCTCATTGGTTATTACCAACCGATATGGATCAGCAGTAACGCGACTGTCTAATCCGCAGCACGATTTATATTATATATATATTTATATATATGAATATTGGCCATATCTTTATATCTTTGTGTGTTTACCATTACATCCCCGATACACGAAATCCTAGATAAGTATGTAGTTCGTTTCGCTTCTCTATGTGGCATGATTTTGTAGTAAAATTGCCTGAAATTTTCTAGCTTGGACAACTAAATGAACGCATTATCGAACTTTCCACTTTCCCGATTTTTAGGGTTCCGTACCCAAAGGGTAAACGGGACTCAATTACTAAGACTCCGCTATCCGTCTGTTTGTCTGTCTATCTGTCCGTCCGTCTGTCACCAGGCTGTATCATAAACCATGATTGTTAGACAGTTGAAATTTTCACAGATAATGTATTTCTGTTGCCGCTATACTATAACAACAAATACTAAAAAACAGAATAAAATAAATATTTGAGGGGGATCCCATACAACAAACGTGATTTTTTTTGCTCTATATTGATAACGGCAACAGGTAGACGCTTGAAATATTCAAAGAATATTTAGTTATTGTGTTTGTTCTATGTCTGGGTGTTAATATCTATTTAAGTTTGTATTTAAAAATATATATGTATGACAGATAGTCTTGAATTTATTTTGAAGTTTTATCGCTATAACTCAAAAAGTTATAATTATTTTTTTATTTTGTATCCATAAAAAAAAATTAACAACAGAACGGTTCAGCGATTTTTTTAAAACATTTTCACATGTGCCAGAGCCATTCCTAAAATATCGTTTTTTAGTTATTTTTAAACCATAAAAATTTTGACCTGAAACTGTGATTGTCTAAAGTTTTATGCACTTACTTTCCTTTAAGTAATTATTTGAAGGTTCTAAAGAATTTTGCGGACGGACCGACAGATAGACAGATGGACGGACAGAACGAACTTATAATGGTTCCTTGTTGTTTACTATGGAACCCTAAAAATATGTTGTCAATGTCACTTTAACTATTTAGAACTATTGATATTTTACTTCATTATTTTATTATTCAAAGCCGTTGAATGAACCTAAAAAATTGTTGCGTTTGTTTATTAAACAACTCTTCATCACGAGCAGCATCCCCAAAGCATTTAGATAAAGTATTGATCGTTGAAATTTAAAAATGAATATAAGCAGACTGAGGGCGAACATGGAGCACCCCTAATACTCAAATTAAAAGGCGCGGTGGTCCCCTGCGACTTGTATTTTGAGTCGGCAAAGATTTGCGGAGGGTCCCATTCTCCATGGTCGACATGTTACAATCGATCATTAATTACGTTTAGTCGCATTTACGCGCCACATGTTACTGTTGGCACAGTAAACCCTCGTTTCGTGTTGACGTCACATACTTGAAAGCTTTCGCCCGAAAAGCCCAAAGCTTGGGTATGCCTACAGGTAAGTTCTGGCGCAAATCATTTCCTAAATCAATAGTTATACAGTGTTTCACGAAACGGTGGTACTAAACTAAAAGGAGGTCATTGTACTTATCATTATGAACAAGTTTTACTATGGGACAAAACATGACATACAAAACTTCCATAGAAAGACTTCTACTAAATGAACAGAGGATATAGCACCAAATGCCCGACCACGGCGTACCTAAAACTCCGCCCGTGTAGCAGTTTGCGTTCAGTTATGTACCGATGCGTAAACATGACTGCCATATTTAAAACAATGCAAAACAAACAAGTATAATTATTAACTACTAGTGCTGTTGCCCCGATTTCGTACGCGTAGATTTTCATATAAACTTTTTACCTTTTTTCCTCCCTTAATCTGGAAAAGGCAAAATAACATAGCTTATACTTCAATCTGGTCATAGCTAAGCATATTCGTGAAAACCGCATTTAAGTCCGTCCAGTGGTTTAGGAGATGGGCGTGGACAAATAAACAGACAAAAATTCTAAAAACGTGTTAAGCTGCTTATTTTAAGACCTGTGTGATATTTTTTTTTATATCTCGCAATTACATATTTTTTTATCTCTACGTTTTTATTATATGTATAGATAGATATATACCAGCCTACAAATGACAAGTTTTGGATAAAACAATATCTACATATTCTTAGAATTGCATCTAGTTAAATGACTTTGATTGTGCTTTTATGAACTTTACAATACTCGTGTTTTGTAAGTATAAATTCAACAAAACAAAATCAGTTGCTTGCAGTGTTCGCATTGTATTGGTTGATACCATAACCGTAACTTTATCTGTCTCTAATTTCTTCAGTAGTTATTTTCCCTTTTCCTTCATTCAGTTGATTATTATAACAATCGTAGCGACTAATATGTTAAGTAAGATAATAAGCAGCTATTTACTTTGGCACGAGAGAGCAGAGTCGCAGTTAGAGGCAGTAGACCTGCTGATAAGCATCTGCTGAGTGGTCCCCCTGCCTCGATCGACACACGTTCAGCCTCGCTATTAATTTCTCCACCCCGTCACAAAGCTAACATAATGTGATTGTATTTGCAAGTAAAATGTGGATAACACTATAATTTTATGCACTCCCATTATCATATCTGAGGAAAATCCCTGTGTGAACTTTGATGAAGCGTCTGTTGGATATAGTGACATAAAATATACTTACTTAAACCACTTTGATTTCTTCGAAGAAGTCAAAAGTTTGTGTCAATAAGAGTACATAATTTTATAACTTACTAGCTCACTCGACAGAAGTTGTCCTGTCCAAAAAATCTGTTTGAGTTATAGTTCATACAATAATCACATAGAAAAAGCACTTTGTTCAGTTTTACTCGAATTTCCTATTTATTATCCTTTTCAAATTTTTCTTTCCCTAAAAACTTTGTTCTCTATATGGAACATATAAAAAATATGCAATTTTGGTTCAGCCGTTCAAGTAAGTTAATAACGAACAGCATTAAATTTTTCTTTACACATATATATTTATATAGTTATGTACATGATACTTATGTGCGTCTTACAACTTTTTCAATTTTAGTTGTCTGTTTACATTGGATTATCTTATCTTTTTCTGGCGAATGAAACGCCGTAAGTATATATATTTTTAAGTATATATGTTTATATTTTAAAAGAGTAAAGCCTCCGGTTCTATGCTTTATTTTTATTATCTTATTCATTAGCTTACTTTGGTCCACATCTTACCTGCTGATAAGCAAAAATGCGGACCTGTTTACTCTCGATTTGTTGACAGTATATTGTAATTTTCGCACACCCATATTGAAAACAGACTCCGGGAGAGTTTCATACACTCGCTGTGCGTATAAAAATGTGAAATAGTTATTGCTAGTTTACTCTGTATGTACATGTCTGTCTGTTTATTCATATCTGATCCAACCCATCATTCCATGTAATCATAGTCGACCGCATCTAAATTCGTGTTCATATTTTAGCTAACTTGAAATATTGGGTGGTCAAGGACTGATTTTTTTTACAACCTTAAATACAAAAACTCTGAAACTTTTAACTTGTTGTAATCAACAGACAAAAGCAACCTTCAAACCTCATTTACTTACTATTTACGTTCTTCGTGACGAGGCCTTCAAAGTACCTAACACTCAGAAACGAAGCGAAACTTTTCCTTCACCTTGACTTGCCAATAAGCACCACGCCACGTCCCTAAAAATGTAAAGTGAGGGGAGACGTTAATAAAAATTCCACGCTGAAACAACAAATTAAACGAAGCCGAGCCACTCGAAAAGCCATAAGTACTCATCTCAATTGCTACCGATAAGAAATCCAAGCCTCTACAATGTATTCCGAGCACGTTTCGGCTCACGGTTTTTTCTCGCTATGCTTCTGTGGCGTTTAAAACGAATTGACTCTTGAATTCTTCACAACGAAACACTGTAGGAGTTTTATTAAATCGAGTGTACCCATTCCTGACATTACGCAAATGGCGGGTCCTCCCCTACATCTGTCGCTGGATGCACCCCTTAATAAGTGTTAACGCTCGCCGCCCGCGCTGCGTGGAGAACTCCGCGCGGCTTCGGCTCAATCTCTACAAATTCCTGATACAAATTAATGCTGCGAGAGGACTCCGCGAACGTCTCTTGTAATTTCATTTTGTAATACAATGCGCCCTCACGACCGAGGGAAAACATTACAATACGTGAAATTCGCCCTACGTGCTTAATTTTGCCACGGCTTTATTTTGCAGAAAGACAATATGTTCTTTGGTGACGGAATTCGTATCTGGTATCTTTATAATATTTGTTGGGCCTACATAGTCTTATTTATTATGAAAAAAGGTATCACGCAAGATAATATATTATTCTACAGTACGCAGATGTTTTGGCAAACACATTGACGGTATGAATAACAACTTGAATATACAGACCCCCCAATGCAGCAGGAACAGCAGGGCTAGCACGGGCCGTGGAAAGATTGTCTTTCCACCGTTTTTATTCCGCTAAAAAGAGACAAACTTATCCATATTCTAGCTCTGTCGCGTCTACGCGTGGATAAAAACGGTGGATAGACAATTTTTCCACGGCCCGTGCTAGGCCTGCAGTAGATAGTAGGTACATGCACACACCCCACCTTATAACCGTCATAGAATGTGGTATAGCACAAAATGGCGTAACAAACCTAACTTTAATTTTAAAACAATATATACGGCACACCTGAACAAAAAATGGCATACTATAATTCACTTTCATTTTAAAACACTTATATACGGCACCTCTGAACTAAAAAATTACATACCAAACCTCATTTTTAACCGACTTCCAAAAAGGAGGTGGTTACGATATACGAGGAACTTTCGACTGGGTGAACCGACTTTGATGATTATTTTTTTATTTGAAAGCTGGTGCTTCCCTTGTGGTCCATTTCAATTTGGTCCAGTTCTGAAATTTTTATGAAGTTAGTTTTTTTTATATTGATAGGTAATTATCATTATTACAGACCTATACAGCACACCTAAACAAAAAATGACGTATCAACCAAACTTCACTTTCATTTTCACACATTGTATGAGGGAGTGAAATCACACATTGTAACACCAATTTTACGTGTCTCTATTATGTAATTATGATGGCGGCACCTACCCACCATTACCAGACCATTCTTGAACCGACATTTATCAAAATCGGTAACATAGGACAATTATAAATACTTACTAGTTAACTACAAATACCCTCCGGTTGAAAATGCGTGGTCAAGTAAAAAATATGTCATCTCCAGACTTTTCCATAAATCCAGCAACGTTTCCAAATTAAGCGGTTCCCATAACTTATGTAACTACACTCACGGCAATAACATCATACAAATTGCGATTCATTTCTATTTTTCAGACCATTAACTCCGAACAATAACACAGCAGTGGAACGGCGAGAGTAAAATAAACGGCGAGTGAAATAGTTCGGAACTGGTATCATCGTTGCAAATGTAAATGAACAATTAAAGCGCTCGCCGTGGCCAGGACAATGATGATAATTATTTTAGTTTGCTGTCGGCGCGGTTGTCAGTCGCCCGGCGCGCGGAATGCTCCTCGGACCCCTATTTTCGCCATTAAACAGCGACACTTCTGCTGTTCGTAAATTATTATCAGCTAGCGCTTTCATTACTCCGCTCTGTAACAATGGAACTCCCGAATGTACGCCGTGATTCAACTTCGATTTGAACACTCCTCCTCCACCTCTATTGTTCGAGGACTGAAGTCATGCCTCATATTAGGCCCGGAGGTGAAATTTTGATTAATTCGTTACACTGTTCTTAGTTGTCGGCAACTCCGTTGGACTCAATCTGAAAGGGGTTTCCGTTTTAGAATTATTGCAACGGCTCAATTTCTCCCGTTCCAGCTGCACGGGAATTTCATAACGCCTGCAGATTAATTGGTAGGAACAATATTGTCTTCGTGTGTGCACACGAGGTGAAACGAGAGTTTGAGAGTTAGATTAAAGTGTGCCTACGACTATATATAAATAAAGATTTTGTTAAATGCCAACTTTGACCAGCTAGCTAAATAATTGTTTTTTTTTTTTACTTTCCCACTACTGAAAGAGAAGCCTATGATACTCCACCAAAAAACAATTCAAAGACAAGGGAGGAAAATCAAGAGTATATGCAACATAGGCATGCAGTATGCACCTATGCCAAAAATAATTTATTTTGCGATTGACTTATGCATGCATACTTTTGAATTTTAATTATTTTTAAACAAACACACATAAACAAAAAACAAACAGTGGTGGGTTTGTTAGCCTGAAACAGCTTAGGTAGTGGTTTTACGTCTACCTCACGAGCAGAAGGTCTCGGGTTCACATCCCTTCCCAACATGTTTGAATGTTAAAAAACTAAATAAACATTCGGGATATTTTTGGTCATCTGAATCACGATGAATTTAAATATTTGCTTTGGGTCTGCATATTAAATGAATATTTATAAATATCTTTCACTGCCCCGGTGGCGCAGTTGGTAGTGAACCTACCTTCTGCGCTTGGGGGCGTGGGTTCGATTCCCATCTAGGGCAAACATTTATGTGATGAACATTTGTGTTTGTTCGATGTCTGGTTGTTAATATATATTTAAGTATGTATTTAAAAATATATATGTATGTATATCAGTCTCTGGCAGCCATATTACAAGCTTTGCTTAGTTTGGGGTCAGATGACCGTGTGTGCAAAATGTCCCAGATATTTATTTATTTGATTTCGTCGTTGTGTGTGTTCCACGGCATCTCCGACAACCCTTGTGGGGAGCTGCAAAATAAATAAAAAAGCTGTTTGCAGGGCTTTTGCTCTATCTTGGCTCATGTCATGTTCAATACAATCCATACAAATAAATATATCGAGCACTAAGTTAATAAACCAATCATTTTATGCCATATTACAAGCTTTGCTTAGTTTGGGGTCAGATGACCATGTGTGCAATAATGTTCCAGATATTTATTTTATAAATTTTTAAACCAAAGTACCTATAAGTACTTTCTTTCACATGCTCTGATAGTCGTTCCTCACTGTCAATCAATATACTCACAAAATTCGAGAAAAGTAATATATGTACAATTACATGTCATGTAGACAATTGTTAACTTACGTTATGTGCACCGCCGGGTTCGTTTCGGCCCATATTTTTCGCATTTTCCATCAAACTTTTTTCTTATAGACCGCGACAGTAATGTAATGGCCTTCCTTAGAAAGTTAGTTTATGCCTGCCATTGATGCTGTCTCGTTTTTGGGCTCGACGATTTCATTCAGCGAGAAGTTGACAGAGCAATTTTAAGCATATATTACTCGTAACTTAACCAACATTTTAAAGTAAGTTCGTAAGTTCTAAGTATGTATCTGCATAATTGTCAATCGCAAACCAAAGAACGTTAATCGAATCTGATTGCAGTACTAATACAAGGGCCATATGACACATTGGCTTCGCATAGCTCGCTAATTAAATTCATTGATTCAAAGCTCATTTGTGAAGTGGCCCGCGGCCGCGTGCCTAGCCGACATATCATACGGTCCGCATTCGACACTGGTCCGCTGGTGGAATGCTTTCAACCCGCGTAATTCAGTTAAACGAGTAATTTATGACTAGCCAAATTACTGGCATCACTGTGTCTGGCTATCTGATGCACGGCCCTCAAAATGTAACGCGATTACACAGCTACTGTAATGAATTCAGCCACGAATGTTTCTGTATTTTTCTCAAACTTATATTCCATTGGGATTTTTATTACATAAGATTTGATTATGTTTTTAAACTAAAAAAATACATACAGACGAACATAGTACCTCCTCCTTTTTGGAAGTCGGTAAAAAGAGGTAAATGCATTAGGTATATAAATATTTTCAACAAATTTTGACGTTTGAATAAATCACAGAATAATAATGAGGAATAAATATTGTCAAACAAGTCAAACCGAAGTCATGCTCCGCTCCGGTAATGCGGTAAGAAATTTAATAGTATTTTCTACTACAATGGACACGGAAATACACATTAGACTCTCACAAAGTGCGTTAGTGAACACCATATTGACTAATAATCTACATAAAATACTTAATTTTGGGAAATAATACATGCTTTTCTCGCGTTGGTGTCAAAACTAAACAAGAGTTTCCATAGTATAATGGTATCAGATGGTATAATAATAAACAAGTTTCCATGCTTTACGTCAGTTTTTTTTTTTATCGAGCCTTTGTGCATTTTCCTCATTTTGGTGGGAAAACGTAATTATACCTCATTACATTTAGATATGGTTATGTGTATAACAAGGACGTTTTAAATCCTAAATATAATCACTGAAGTGAGAGTTTTTTCGTCTAGTGTACAATCAAAGTGTAAATTTTCGTACTCTGTGGCATTTAGGTACCCAATTTTTGCAATAGATATGTAAGTATATAAATCTCAGAAATAAAACCAAGCAAGTGCGAGTCGGACCACGCACGACGGGTTCCGTATCATTATCTATAAAAACGGCAAAAAAACACTTTTTTTGTATAGGTGCCCTTAAATATTATTTTATTTTAATATCATTATTTATTTTTAAAGCGAGTAATATAACTAAATATTCTGTGAATATGTCCAGTGTCTACCTGTTACCGTTATCAATATCAAGCAGAAACGAGCAAAAAAATCACGTTTATTGTATGGGAGCCCTCCTTAAATATTTGTTTTATAATTTTACTATTTATTTTTAAAACAATTATTTAGCTAAATATTCTGTGAATATTTCAAGCGTCTACCGGTTGCCGTTATCAATATCGAGAAAAAACGAACAAAAAATCACGTTTGTTGTATGGGATCCCCCTTAAATATTTATTTTATTCTGTTTTTTAGTATTTATGTTATAGCGGCAACAGAAATACATCATCTGTGAAAATTTCAACTGTCTATCACGGTTCATAAGATACATCTTGGTGACAGACAGACAGACAGACGGACGGACGGACGGACAGCAGAGTCTTAGTAATACGGTCCCATGTTACCCTTTGGGTACGGAACCCTAAAAAGTACATGGCCCGACAGCAGTTATTTTTAACCGACTTCGAAAAAGGAGGAGGTTCTATGTTCGTCTGTATGTTTTTTTTGTGTATATTCAGCGATATTTTCGCCAATTGTGAACCGATTTAAAAAAAAAAAACTCTTTAATTAGTAATTTTTTTTATTTTCGAGATCGTAATCGTCTTATTTTGATAAAACTGGTACAGTTCATATTTTTTAGGGTTCCGTACCCAACGGGTAAAAACCGGACCCTATAACTGAGCCTATGCTGTTTGTCTGTCTGTCCGTCCGTCCACACGTCCTACCTTTAAATGGAACCTTTGAATGGATGGTTTTTATCTATAGAACCGTAATAGATAGCCAGTTGAAATTTTCACAGAATATGTAACTTTGTGGCGTATTAATTAAGAAATACAACAAACGTATTTTTTTAACGTATTTTTGTATTTGATCTAGTGTAAAAACGGTAATACTTACAAGCGTATAACTTTTCATGATTATAGTACACACTCTAATGTATAAAAAAACACTAATAATAATAAAAAATAAATAAACTAATATCATATCAATATGTAAAAGTTTGGAAGGATGGATGGATGTTTGTTACTCAATCACGCAGAAACGGCTGGATGGATTTGGATGAAATTTGGAACATAGATTGCTTATGTCCTGGATTAACACATAGGCTACTTTTCATCATCATCATCATCACCGATTTTCATCACCACGCGGGTGAAACCGTGGGGTGCAGCTAGTAATATATAACGCCCAAATGCGAGTTGGTGACACATTTCTGTCCATTACCAAGTTAAGCAACGTAATTCGGTTACTTGGACAACCTTATGATTTCTTTCACTGAATCGAGTATGTTTTTAAATTAATAATTATTGTCTTTTGTGGTGGTACGGAAGCCCTCAGTACGCGAGCCCGACTCGCACTTGACCGGGTTTATTTACCTTCCTCGTAAGAAGATTTTGGCGTCCCACGTCTTATGCAATTGCCAGTGTCAAGTATTGAAAAGTTTTCAAGTTGAATTAAATATTGTCAAACAAGTGGTAGTCACACTCGGAGACAAGGAAAGTATATCTCGGTCCGACTCATGCTATCCAAGTTCGCTGGACTCATGCCCCGAATAGGTAGGTACTAGAAGAGGCTTCTACGGAGTTTTGGAAGCAACACGAAAATACTTGTTTCAGCTCATTATATCACTTGACCACACTCGAGCACGTTCACGAAACATTTAATAAACAACAAATCACTATAATTACTCAAAAAAGTGTTGGAAAATATTACAATGAGGCGACAAGTTTTTTGCACGTTATCACCAAAACTTTTGGTACATTCAAATTGGCAATAGGCTATCGGGTAGGTGATTGATTTATTAAAAACTGGTGCCGTTGCCCGCGACTTCGTACGCGTGGATTTTGATATAAACTTTCAACCCTTTTTTCCGGCTCTTGCGCAAAATAACATAGCATATACTTCAATCTAGTCATAACTAAACATATTCGTCAAAACCGCTTTTATATCCATCCAGTGGTTTAGGAGATGTGCGTGGACAAACAAACAAACAGACAAAAATTCTAAAAACTGTCTTAACGTGTTTAGCTGCTTATTTTAAAATGTCCTGTGTTTTTTTTAATACCTCGCAATAACAGATTTTTATCTCTACGTTTTTATTACATGTATAGATAGGTATAGAAAAAAACAGGCTTAGATAAAAATATAATGAAATGTCATACTGAAGAAATTATTTAAATCGACTAATAACATTCTGAGATATAAGCGTTTAAAGTTTTTACTCGAATTAGGAAGGGATGCTCTATCCCTTTCCCACAGCGTGAGTGTCAGTATGGGGTTTGTATGGCGTACCTTTAAGTGACATCATCTGTAAGTATAGATACCTAGTGCGCTCTCTGTCTACCAAGGCATTAAAATGATCATACTTATAATATACCGATCTTCATTCATTTTAATGGCTCTATTTATGGTCAGCTTTTCTATAAGACAATAAAAAGTATCAGTCTATAATACTAGATACTTTGAAATATAAATAGCTTATTCAATACCTGCTTTTTGCTGAAAGTTGGTTGAAAACAAGAAAATAATGAGATGCGTATCTACTTATTACAAAATGCAACGTTCAATTTTATGTATTTGGATTTACGAGCATAGGTAAAACCAAGGATGATTTTAATATGATCGTTCTTGGTAAAACGAATAAATAAAGCTGTAATTGTCAAGACGAATATAAAACGCAAGTAAACCATAACATTAAAATTGTTTATTTTATGTCAGTAATTTACCGAAATCCACTTCGGAACTCTAAACAAAACTCAAGGAGGGACCTAGAGTTTTACGAAAAACTACTTTTGCAAATTTGAGGTAATCAACTAGCAAATTTTTTTCTTACTCTTTACTGTTTGTTGATCCTTATATAATTTGAAAAAAAAAAGGTTGATCATTATGTTGAGATTTTCCAAAATTTGAACCCATTACTTTCAATAAAAAATACAGGCCTATTTACTACATAAATTCAAATTTATTTACCTATACCTTTCTTTTTGTTAGATTTAGAAAGCCAAAAATTCCAATTATTTTTTTTTTATTTTTTTTTTCAAAATAATAATAATAAGAGGGCTAGAGATTATACTCTCTCTTAGAATTTTTTAATAAATAAAAAAAATATTGGCTGTTTAAAATTAAAAGTTAGTTTAAAATTTAAGTTACATAGGTACTTCCTTAGTTGTTGTACAGTGTTTAATTTCAATAACAACAATGCGTCCTATACTCGGTGCCAGTAACATGAATGTACTCTTTTATACTTCTATGTAGTTGCACAAATTAGATGCGCCAATTGTCATACACAATAATCGCTAATGCGATTAGCTGTGTTTCCCCACATAAAATATAACGGAAATTATTAGGTAATTACGGTGCCCTTAAAGAGCTTATGGATTTTACCTTGTAAAATCCATACTAATATTACAAATGCGAAATTAACTCTTTCTGTTTGCTACATAATCACGGCTAAACGACTTAACCGGTCTCAATAAAATTTTGCGAGGTAATAGTATGTATCTTGAGGACGGACATAGGCTATTTTGTCTGAAGAAATCGCGGACGAAGCCGAGCGTCCAGCTAGTATTATATAACATCAAATTTTATCCCTATAAAATAGCCAATCCCAAGTCCACCTTCTAAGGTCATGTTATACAAGTATTTGAGTTCACACAAAAAGAGAGCACGCAATAATTCGTTATAAATTTATGTACATTTGGAGTAAAGAAGGTGTTGTTCTCTTTAGTCGCCGCCCACCGTTGTCTCCGTTACGCGCGTTACATTACGAATTCCGCCGGCAAATATTCGCTAAGTATTTTTAATTCGCCTAGAAATGTGAGGGTCTTACGAAAGTTTCATTTAATTGTTTACGTAAAGTCAACGACGATGACTCGTTTTCACGTCCTATGGTTATTGATTGGCAGGAAAGTATATCCTTAACTAAAAAAAATATCCTTAACAATAATTTAAGCCATATTGAAAGTTTTTATAAGCCAAGCCAATTTTTAATTATTACCAAAACTGTTTTTTCATGTTATGGAAAATTATAAAATAAAAATTGTATGTTTGACTGGGAACTAAAAAAAAGTGAAATTGTCGGTTCAAATGTACGAGTACAGCAGGCGGGTATCTGCAATTTTCATGCTATTTTAAATCTTGGACTTTCAGTATATGCCCCTTGCCTAACCCTTATGAGTAAACTTCCTCGTCGAGTATAAATTGCATAGTTTTTTCAACACCAAACACCACAATTGTAGGTTCAACTAACCTGAATTGGTGAGCGTGTTGTCTCCGAGACCGGTGGAGGTGTCGACGTCAGAGTTTGCTTCTGCAGCGGCGGCGGTGAGCAGCGCGCATGCCCACGCGCACGCGGCCACCACCAGGCGCGCGCTCCCAGCTCCGAGCCCACGCGACCTACCGTATCTACCCATCACATCACCCACACAGCTCTCCTTAACACTTAACTACTTACTAAAGTTTTACAGTTTCCTTAACTAACTAAAACTTTTAAATAAAAATAAACAATTTATAAAAAGTAGAAACTACAGTTTTTAAAGTGTAAAAAGTTGATGAAGTGTCGCGAGAGGCTGTCGGTCGGTAGCCGCGAGCGGGCAGCGGCGGCGACGGCGTGCTGTGACGGCGCGGGAGCGAGGTCGCGGTGGCACTGCCAGCGGCCGCATCGCGCCGCGGCTGGCTCCTTCGGAGTCGCGGCGTGTCTCCGGCGCGAGGAGGGCCGCTGCGCGCGCACCGCCGCCCTCGACCAATCGCACCCGGGGGGTGGGCCCGCGCGTAAGACGCACGGAAGTATATGCGAAGGCCTATGTACGGATGATAGCGGACAGGTGGTTTCGCGGCCGTAATTAGCCTCCTGATAACTTATTGCTACATAAATATGCTTAAACGCTGGACGATTAAGATAGCGCCCCGGAACGGTGTCGAAGTGTGCACCCCGCCTCGAGCCATTACCTGCCTACCCGCTTTTCCTTTCCTAATATTATGTACTTTTCAGAGAAACTCCAATATTCAGAGGAGCTCGCGGCAAAAAGGCTTTTTGAAAGTATTAAGTGATCTTGCAGAAACTCTTCAGAACAAAAAGGTCTCGCTGCTTTAGCGTAATTTCAACTAAAACACTTTAGAAGCTTCTTAATTTATGCTTCTTTCTTAGATTTTAATAGTTTTGTTCAACGGAATCTCCCACATTTTATTCTAGCTGACACATTGCAACTTAATAATAGCTAAAATTCACTATTTAAGTAAATGTTACACACGATTTAAAAAATTACGACCCACAGGCTTCGAGGTCATCCACCGCGACATTTAGTCAAACACCTCTCATCCGTCTCTAACCATTTTTGAATTATAAGCGTTCTAAGTTTGTAAGTAAGTCCGGCCATCTTTTCTTCCATATTACCTACCCAAACCCCTCCTTATACGAGAACAATCATCAAAATGATCCGAGAGAAATAACTAAGAAAAAAATATATGCGCATATAAATTTGCGGCACATCAACAAGTAAATAAAAATCCGACCAACTTCTAGTCGGGCTCGCGCACTGAGGGTTCCGCACCACCACATAACTTGTTAACTAAAAAAAGTATACCCACGAAAAGTAGTGCAAAAAGACAATATTCCATCAATGCCCAGGCGGTCACCCATCTAAGTACCGGCCACACCCGACGTTGCTCAACTTCGGTGATCGTACGAGAATCGGTGGTGAATAGAAATTTAATTTTCTCCTCGCCGCCTACCGACTCGCAGTTTGCCATAGTATTTATTATTTGTTGTTTTACCTACTTAAGAGTATGTATATCTACTATAATCATGCTAAGTTTGATGGTTGTACCTACATCTTACCATTTTTACACTAGAGCAAAGTAAAATCAAAAGAAACAACCCCTTTTGATTTTATTTTTTGACTTTATTAATTATTATTATTTCTTATAATCTGCCGTAATATTACATACCCGTGAGAACCGGTAGTTAGCTTATAGTTCTCCTAAAATGTTTATATTTTCAAGGGCTGTTGGTTTTCCTATGAAAGAAATAAATAGAAATTAATAAATAAATATTTTTTTGAAAATTTCAACTGGCTATCTAATACCTACGGTTCATAAGATACAGCCGTTAAAAGTTAGGACAGACATCCTAACCTGACTGACTATTCAGACAGGTTAGGATTAGTGATCCCGTTTATATCCTTTGGTTATGGAACCCTAAAAATGTCCGCTATCATGAGATTCGAATGATTGTAGGTGTCAATAGGCGGCGGTGACTGCCTACTTTCCTACCATAAGGTAAGATCGCTTGATTGTCTACTAAGTATAGGTATTACATTAGGTATACAAGACGTATACTTAAATTAAATTATTTAAAAAACATAACCCGACTGTGTTGCATAAATAGTAGGTAAAAGAAAAGCAACAGCGGCACACTGCGCACCTATCTATATCTACCTACACGAAGTAGATACATATAGCATAGTCAAAGGCTCTTTCATACCGCTTCATCTCGTAAATTATTGAATATTTTCATAGTAGTATTATACTAATATTTTTTAAATCTGCTGAATTATACATAATGATGGTAATATTTACCTATTTAGCAGTTTTTTTTTTTCGCTGACGGCATCACTCCTACTATTAAAACGATTCAAATGACACCTATCATGTCAAAATGGCCAGCATACGTGAGTACATAAAATATTTTCAGTTGCGTAGACGCAACTGAAAATATGGGGAAAACCTTGAACCTATTTTTAGGGTTCCGTAGCCCGACAAGGAACCCTTATAAATTCGTTATATCCGTCCGTCTGCGTGAAACTTTGCAATATGACAGATCTGTCATATTGCAAAGTTTCACGTACTATCTTAATAATTATAGAAGTAAGGTTTTTAAAAATTCGGACGGACAGATAGACAGACAGACAGACATGCGAATTTATAAGGGTTCCTTGTCGTTGTAATATAGATCTCAATTTAAAAGTATAAAAAATATATAATATTGCATTTTAGGGATGGCTCTGGTCCTACACCTACATGTTAAATGAAGATGTTTTTTTTTCACTGAACCTCCTCGAGTGGGGGGTATCGTTGAAAAGGTCTTTTAAAACTAAGGTAAGGTTAATAAAAGTAATACATAACTTTTTATTAAGTCTATTCTTTGCGAACAATGGCCCGCCAATGTGGCAAAAAGTTGTTTCTCTCCCCCTGCATTTCTAAACTAATATTTTAACAATTTTTTTTATACCTTAATCAAATAATGGCTTATACAATGATCCTATAATGTTACACAGCATAGACACATTTAATGGGCAAGAGCTCTTTCTTGCTTTTGCCCATCATGTCAAATTAAATCAATAATTTTAAATTCCAGAATCATTGATGAAGAACAATAATATGTGATGTGGCTATGCTGTGTAACATTATAGGATCATTGTATAAGCCATTATTTGAATTAGGTACCTATTAAAAAAAAAGATTTTGGTAAAGATAAAGATAAAGATTCGTTTATTTGTCCAAACATGTGTGCAGGTAAAGATATCATAACATTTAACGTAGGTACTTAGTTAAGTTTTGGGAGCACTTTAAATGTTTTTTTTTTTAAAACTAGAAATAAAAATACGTGTTGCCGATTTGGAGGCTTTAATCCTAATGAATCAAAAATAATGTCTTAACGCTAACTTAGTCCTACACGGTGGCCCGAGAGGCCTTACTCAGCATTACCGAGAAATACATTGGTATGCTGAGTAGTCTGTCTACATATATATACTAGTCTAACACAGACGGGTGTGGAGGATGCATAACTCCTCCCTCCCTAAGTGAGAAATTATCGGAATGTTCGATTTGAGGACTTTTCCGACAATTTCGTAAAAACGGAATAACATTAAAATTAAAAGCATACACGAAAATTAAACATAAACTTAAAATTACGAGGCCTAATGTGGCGTAACCTAAAACACTGATGCTAGTAGAGTCCGTTTCTCTTTTAGTAACACTTTCAAACACTTCACTATTCTTTAACGCAAACGACAAATATTTTACTTCATCCAAGCCGATCTCGTGCATGTTAAGTGCTTGTGCACTTGACAAACTCGCGTTCGTACGAAGTCGCGGTATATTGATGATAGGCAGCGGTGTCGCCATATCTATCTCGGTGTAAGTACGATGGTAACGGATCTTGATTTCGTTAATCTCAACGTCACATGGCTCGTCGAGTGTCATGATGTATGTCCCGTGTACTGGGTATTTGGAAATTTCATCACCACATCGTTTGGTAAGCAGTGTTTCCAATCTTGTAAAAAGTATCCAATTGTCCTCGGTAATTTTCTGAAGTTTTACATCTTCTAGGTAGACAGGATATCGTTTGCAGCTGGTGAGATTTTTCTCATATTTCAAAAGTTGCTCTTCACAGGTAGGCCCACTGTACAAGGCTCTGTTGTCATCATTGCATAGGTAATGGTCTCCAGCGCCAAGAGGGTAGCAAGGCTTTACAATCGGTAAGTATTTCATCCCGTTCGCCAATAGGTAAGGGTATTTGGGAAATATGGCATAGGTTTGGTTTTCAGGTTCGTGGAAAATTGGGAGTGCGTACATTTTAAAATAGTTATAGGTACAATTATCAGTTAGAGGAATTTCCATAATGAACGTGATCTGGTTTTTCTTAATATATGATTTTACCGTAATAGTTTCTTCCATTCTGACTAAATTTGATTCGGTAGGCTCATATACCAAATTTCCAACATTAGATATTAATTGCAAATGGTGCAAAAGTTCAGTAGAGTTTACAATAGACTGGTGTAAGATAGAGCCTTTACTTAGTGCTAATGCGGTCTCGATTTCACTTAATTTAATAAATATAGTACGGAAGTTACTTATAAATAAGCTATACAATCCTAAAACATAAGAGGACACGGCTAAATTGTTTTCTTTAGTTAATGTTTCTTTCAAAGAGGTTTCGACCCTTTTGAGGCGTGTATCAAGAGTTAACGTATCCTGATGGATTAACTCGGTAATATTTAAGAGGCTGTCCAACATTTTGGAGGCGACAGTAATTTTCTTTGAGACAATAATTTGGTCGTGGTTAATTTCGGAAGTTAATTTATCATATTTAAGTGCGTCGTCATGATCTAGATTTCCTGTGATAACTTTTATAATAGAGCCTAGTGGATTGAGGATGCCTCTCTTGAAACGATTTGGAAATAGTTGACGATATTTATCTATGGTTATATCGCGTAGATGCTCTGCGTGCATTAGTATCCCGATAAATTCATGGGGAAACGTTTTGTTTAGAGAAATCAATTTCTTAAACTCGGTGAATTTTGCTATGACGATATTCAAATCAGTATAAACGTTATCTAATTTCAGGGTTTTTAAAATT
This sequence comes from Agriopis leucophaearia, assembly GCA_949125355.1. Classification (NCBI taxonomy): domain Eukaryota; kingdom Metazoa; phylum Arthropoda; class Insecta; order Lepidoptera; family Geometridae; genus Agriopis; species Agriopis leucophaearia. The sequence goes on from OX421262.1 coordinate 9,822,217, forward strand.
GTCCAATTATCTATTTCCACATATGCTTGGCCTTCTTTTACTGGCAGGACTCCTGGATTACCTTCCAGTGATTGCAGATGAAGGGCAGCAGCCGATGTCGCTAGCACCAGGATACACCACCTGCGGAGGGCGTTTTATGTTTTTAATCGGAGCCTTTGTGTCTCCCCTTGCTGTTTCTACTTTAATAGGGGCAACGTTCCTTTCAGTCACACCTACGACTTTCGCCTTTTTATATCTAGCCTTATCTTTACTTTTCCTTTTATTGATGTCTTTCACGAAAACAGTCTCTTCTTGTAGAAGTTTAATATTAGTCTCACCACCTCGTTTTTTCCTAATAAGTTCCTTATTAGCCACTATATTTTTCGCCAATTGCTTGTACAAGAATTTCGTGCGCTTCTCATGATCTTTTACTAGTTGCTGAGTATATGCTTTTTCAAATTCTACGTTAAATGGATTGTCTGTATCTGTATGACCGAAAACGACTTCGAATGGAGTTAGGCCTGTCGTCGTGTGTATTGTATGATTATATGCCATAACTGAGTACGTCATGATCGACGCAGCGTCGGTGCATTTCTGTTCATACTTGCCTAATCTGTATATTTCAATAAGTGTTGAATGGAACCGTTCGATTAGTCCCATTGAGTTCGGATTATTGATTGTCCCTATGTGACGTTCTATTTTGTGGAGACTGAGGAATTCTTTCATTAACTCGTTATTGAATTCCATGCCGGGATCAGAACTTATCCTTTTGGGAATTCCATAAAAAGAAAAGTACTTCATTAGGGCTCTCACAACTTCCGGTGTTGATTTGTTTGGTATTTCAATGGCTTGCCCTAATTTACTGAATGCATCGATTAGAGTTAAGTAGTATTTGCCTTCTATGGAAAACAGATCGATGAATAACTCCTGGAATGGCGCATCTTGTGTTTGTGTTAATTGCAAGACGGGTTTTAGGGGCTTCCTGTCGTACTTCATTTTCCTGCATGCTTCACAGGCATTTATAATTGCTGCTACTATCTCTTCCATTTTACTCCAATAATAATTTCTACGAATCCTGACTAATGTTTCCTTAATACCACGATGGCATGTCTTTCCCTCATGATATTTCAGAACTATCGCTTTCTGTTCACTTTCTTCCTCAACATATACAACTCGTTCTGTGCACTGATATAGGTTAATCATGTCCTTTTTAAATAGTCTAACAACTATGTTACTAAACTGTCGGCGATGTTCATTTTCTTCGAAATAGATAAAATATTTAATTTTTGGCCTGATGTACTCTTTGAGAAATGTTTTAACTAATTCTGGGTTATTTTTAGGCATGAAAACCTCTAAAATTTTGTGTTTTTCGCGAGAAAGGTCCTTTACATGCAATTCATTTTTAAGCCATGAAAATACTAAAATTTGGTTAGGCTTGTTGTCAATAGCCTCGTGTAAAATGGGTATTCCTGTTGATTCTAAATCGGCAGCTGAATGAACAGTTTGTGACTTACTACTTTCAGATGCTGATTGGATAACCGGGCGTTCTATCTGGAGCTCAGAAAACAGTACAGCGGTATCTGAAGAGTCTGAAATATTGCTTCGACTAGCAGAAATTGTTTCACTCACGTCTGATATCGTAATAGTTGATGAATCGTGTCGTTCCCTTTTACCACCTGACAATTGTATGATGTTTTGAACTACCTCGTCCATTTCTTTCTGTAATTTACGCTCTTTTCTGTCCAAGTTTACTGCCATTGAGTTTCCGTCATCATCCGAATCTAAGGCATTAACCTTAATCCTACTTAGGGCGTCTGCATTCGTGTTTTGTTTGCCATTTTTATATATTATTTCAAAGTCAAAGTCTTGAAGGCGTAATCTCCATCGTGTGAGTTTACTATTTGGATCTTTTAGGGAATTCAGCCATGCTAATGGTCGATGATCGGTGTATATGTAGAATTTTCTTCCATACAAATATGGCCGAAAATGTTTGGTCGCCCAGATAATAGCGAGTAGCTCTCGCTCTATAGTGCTATAACGAGTCTCTGTATCGCTCAAAGTTCGGCTTGCGTAAGCTATTGGTTTGTCACTGCCAACTTGTCCTTGTGAGAGAACCGCCCCTAAAGCTACGTTTGAAGCATCTGTTGTTAAAATGAACGGTCTTTCGTAGTCGGGGTATTGCAAAAGCGGTGCGTTTGTCAGGAGTTCCTTGCATTTATTAAATGCGTCGATATAATTTTGATCAATGATGATTTTATTGCGTTTTTTCAAACAGGCAGTCAATGGTTGGGTTATTTTTGCAAAATTGGGAATAAAACGTCTATAATAGCCAACCAGTCCAAGGAAACTTTTAATTTCGGTTGTGGTTTTTGGTATTGGGAAGTTCATTACAGCTTTGATTTTGTCGTCATTAGGTTTCAGCCCGTTTTTTGTAATAGTATGCCCAAGATACAATACTTCTTTTCGCAAAAATTCTGATTTGTCAAGTTGTACCTTGAGGTTGGTTTGTCTGAGCCTATCAAAAACTAGCCGCAGTTTTTGGATATGCTCTTCGAGGCTAGATGAAAAAATGATGACGTCATCAAGGTATACCATACAGTGTAAGCCTTGTAGTCCTCGAAGGACATGGTCCATAGTACGCTGAAAAGTTGCGGGAGCTGTCTTTAAACCAAACGGCATTCTCAAAAATTCGAAATGGCCGTTCTGCGAGCTGAAAGCAGTCTTCTGTCTGTCCTGTTCCTCAACTTCAATCTGATGGTAACCGCTTGCTAAATCGATTGTACTGAAGTAAACACTTTTACCTAATTTATCAAGCAAGTCGTTAATATTTGGTAAAGGGTATTTATCGTCGATGGTAATTTCATTGAGGCGTCTATAGTCTATAACCATACGAAATTTTTGCTCTCCAGACGCATCAATTTTCTTCGGCACTAGGTGCACCGGAGCATTCCACGGAGAATGTGATTCTTGGATAACATTGTCTTGTAACATTTTCTGCACTTGTCGATTTATTTCGTTTGCTTGTGTCGGAGCCTGTCTATATGGTTTCACAAAAATCGGGTCTTCATTTTTGGTACGAATTTTATGCTTTACTTGGTTGGTAAAAGTTAAAGGCAACAGGTCACAGTGAAAAATATCTTTGTATTCTCTACAGAGCTTAAAAATTTTCTTACGTTCCTCGCTGTTAGTATGGTCTAATCTGAGTTTATTTAAATTTTCTTCAAGTATTTTGTCCGTTTGTACGCTTGTTACGTTTGTAGAGAAGGAAAGGTCAGAATCTGTATTTAAATGATTCAAAACTTGCAAGGGTTGTTTAACTGTGAGAATTACTCGTTCGTCAGAGGCATTTTGGATAACTGTAGTAGCGTATCCGTTGATACAATTTACTAATGCACTTGGCATTCGTACGCCAGGGCCAAATTCCCTATAGTTAATTATAGCATCGCCTGAATGTTGGTCTGTAGGCAGTTTGACGCGTTGTTCAGACCGCGGTTGCAGTTCAATTACATAGTCCAGATTTGTGTTAATTATTGGAATGCATGTAGTTTTCGTTTTTAAAACTGAGTGTTTGAGATCGATTACTGCATCCAATTGTCTTAGCAAGTCATTTCCGATTAAACCATCGTAGCGCGAGTCGACATCGTACAAATAAAATTTGTGAAAATCATTACTGTTGAATGTCGGTAACAGTGGAATTTCGATAACCTCACTGTGTCTACTGGATGCATGAGTACTGACAATTTGGAAAGGTTCATACCTGATATCATAGAAAAAGAATTGGTATGCTTTTTGAGGGCTCAAGAATGACCTTGTACTACCAGTGTCAATCATCATTTTTGCATTTATTTCCGGGATATAAATGTGAGGTAATTTAAGCGTGGGGTCACAATTTAGTTCTACGATTTCTTGTCTATTGTCGAGGCCGGTATAGGAAAATTTTCAGTTAATTGTTCCTGAGGCAATTCTGTTTCGCTGTTGTATACTTCGTGTTCAACGTCGTCCGTGCATTCGTATTGACCGTAGTCAAACTCGTTATCATCGTAATATTCATGATACTGTTCGTCGTCATATTCAGTCATCTCGTTGAGCTTAAAACCTTCGCGTGGCAATGGAAGGGCTGTCCTCATAGTTACGTCTGAGGTTTGCAAGCGTGGCGGCTGGACTTGGGGTGGTCTGTATCCGAATTGTTGGGGTGTCATCCCTACATTAGGGTTTGGCCTAAAGCCTAATGGTTGCGGCTGATTGTTACCAAATTGTGGGCGGTAGCCTAACTGTGGTCTATAACCGAACTGTGGTGGAGTATATCTGAACTGAGGTGGACGTAACCCAAGCTGTGGGCGATAGCCGAAATTTTGCGGTTGACCTTGAGGCATCCTAAAAGGTGTGGGTTGAATGCCGAAATTAAATTTAGGCGTTGCATTATTATTAGGTAATGGAGTAGGGAATCTAAATCCACTGGGTTGTGGGTTCCCGCCAAATTTAAAACCTAAGCCAGGATTTTGCGGTAAGGTCGGCCTTGGCACTGAACTGTTACTATTAATACCGTGCATACGTTTTCGCATATTATACTGGTCGTGGAAGTTCACTTCTTCAAGCACTACACTCAGAGCATCTTCCAAGGTCGCCGGGGCCTTTAGTCTTACTATGCGCACCATATCCTCGGGCAAGTTGTAAAGAAATACATTTAATGACGTGTTATTATAAATAGTTGTTTTTGCGCGTTTTAAAATGACGTCATCTAACATATTTACTTTGGAAATTAATAATGATCGAACACTTTGAATACGATTACAAAATTCCAAATAACTTTCGCCTGATTTAATTTTCATTGATTCAAGTTCAATATTTATGCACTGTTCACTACGCGGATCTCCAAAATGTTGTTTCAGTAATTCTTTTAACTGAGTCCAGGTCGTAACATCTTCGCGTTCAGATAATAAAGCAGCCGCTTTATCATTAAGTCGACTTGTTACAGATTGATACACAAATAAATCCTGCGCAACACTGCCTCTATACCTGCTAATTACATATTCACATTTTCTAATGTATAAATTTAATGTGCCCTTGTCTCCTCCATAAATAGGAACAAGGTTCAAAATTTCGCGTGGAATCGGTACGACCTCTTCTACTTGGGCCATTTTTTTCGTAGAGTAATGAGCAGGTTAGAGAATACAAAAATAAAATTCTAAATTATTAATTGAGTAAGATGTGGCTGCGTTTACTTCACTCTAAAAGGTTTTCTCAGAATTCTTATAAGTATAGAGTAATGAGCAAGTTACAGCATGCAAAAATATAATTTTAAAATATATTTTTTTTCTAACATGTCTCTACATTTACTTTACTCTATAAAGTTTACTAAGAATTCTTAAAAGAACAGAGTAATGATCAAGTTACAGAATGCAAAAATTAATTTTAAAATACTTATTGGCTAAGTTGTCTCTACATTTAGTCTACTCTATAAATTTTTCTTAGAATGCTTATCACTAACGGTGAACTAAACAAAGTTTTATATTGGGTCACCAGACACGTTATAATGAGCGAAGTCTTATCTCAATAATAACAATATTCGTGGAAGGTTAGGATTTGGAAAGGATGGCGAAAAGTTTTACTCACCAACCGACCGCTTCCATCCTGCGTGTCCCGTTCATAACAAATTTATTTGGTTTGAAGATTCACTCACGCCGCATTCCCGCGATTAGGTAAATTTGGATACCCGGATAATCACGAAAACTAGCGCAGCGCTATTACGAGCGAATCCTACCGGCTGCGCCAGTTAAGTTTTGGGAGCACTTTAAATGTTTTTTTTTTTAAAACTAGAAATAAAAATACGTGTTGCCGATTTGGAGGCTTTAATCCTAATGAATCAAAAATAATGTCTTAACGCTAACTTAGTCCTACACGGTGGCCCGAGAGGCCTTACTCAGCATTACCGAGAAATACATTGGTATGCTGAGTAGTCTGTCTACATATATATACTAGTCTAACACAGACGGGTGTGGAGGATGCATAACTACTTATCCACATGTTTTTACCACAAAGGGTGTACAAATTCGAGAGGGGAGTTAGTTGCTCCTAAGTTCTGTTGCATTTATACAATGGGAATTTAATTATTAATTTTATTATTATTAACACAATACAGATATAGTTATTACAATAGATTCAAGATAATCGCAAATAATTGTTACATAATGTCAAATATTCTAAGCTACTAGTCCTTATTCTGTGATGTCAATACTTAAAGTGAAATAGGATCTAAATAAATTAAAATAAAAATGTAAATATTATGTCAAAATGTATCCTGTAGGAAGTCATCTATTCTATAGTAGCATTTAGCAGTCAATAGATCCTTGAGCTTCTTTTTAAAAAGGTTTGTATTGAGGTCTTTCATGCCTTGTGGTATTTTATTATAAACTAATGGACCCATTCCAAACACACTATTCCTAAAAAGTTGTGTCTTGTGATTGTCACGGCGGTTACGAGTACATATTGTTGAAAGATTTGGGAATATGTTGGGATTAGCCCTTACAAATACTGCCAACTCATATATGTACATTGATGGAAGTGTGAGGATTTTGTGTTTATTAAAATAAGGTTTACAGCTATCTGTTGGCTGAAGTGCAAACATGGATCTTATGCAACGCTTCTGATGTTTGAAGGCCTGGGTTTTTTCAGTTGAATTTCCCCAAAAGATAATGCCATATCTAAAAACCGCTGCAGCCAATCCATGATATGCCGTTAAAAGAGCCTCAGTACTAGTAGTGGGAGCCAGATTATAAAGAGCATAGGAAGTGCTGCTTATTTTTTTATTAAGTTCTGCGATGTGTGCCTTCCAGTCCAGCTTTTGGTCAATAGTTAAGCCTAAAAATTTCGTTGTTGGCACATTACTTATAGATGTTTGGTACCATACATAACATTAATGTTAGTAATTTTTTCGGGCCGTTGAGAAAAATGCATTACTTGTGTTTTATTAAGATTAATTTTTAAATTATTATTTTCGAGCCAATGTATTATCGAAACCAAAGCTCTATTTATGTCACTGGTATATAGTTTTTTTATTCTTACAAGCCACTGATATTGTGCTATCATCAGCAAATAGGGTCATTGATTGCTTGATTGCTTAGTAGCTCTTGGTAAGTCGTTTATATATATGTATTATGATATAATATTGGTGTTTATAAAATATTTTATGTATAATGTGGCGCACCTCTGGAATACCGATTATTTTTAACAAATTTTCAAGTTATACTAAATTTAATGTGTGCCTCCAAAAGCGGTCACCCATTGTTTGTGCCAATATGTTTTTTTTCTCATCTTACTATTTAAGAGCTACTTCGAGATAAAATCTTTAATGAGTTACCTACTTGGTTACCATGTTTCGGATTAAAAAGTTCGTTCAATTTTTAAAAGATACGACAAATAATGAGTTTATATGGTAATTTAATCGGCCTTTTCATAGCAGGTTTTTTTTAATTTTGCGTAACATATACCTATAGGTATTACATGCGTCGATATGGATTTTCATTCCCTCAGACTAGTAGATATCTGTGTTTCATTCTAACATTGCCCGGCAATGTTTGCCGGCCGTTACATTTGACTAGTCAAGCGTGGATCCACCGTTGTGGGCACGATGGGCATGCCCACAACCCTAATACGTGACGCCCCACAGCTTCACCCGCGTGAAACTACGATAGACTGTAAAAAAACTTGGTCAGGCCGTTATATAATTTCTTATAAACATTTCCTTTGTTACGAGCAAGATTCATACGCTGACTCGCACTTGCCAGATTTTCGGGTGGCATTGACCACAACCTTTTTTTGAGGGCTGGATCCGCGCCTGTGACTAGTAAGTAGTAAGTACCTACAACAGTAAATTCGATTTATCTCGAAGATGATTGTCAAAATTATGATCGAATTTCTTAGTCCATTATTTCATACGGGCAATTTAAGTACCTAGGTACTTACCTAGCTTTATGGTATGGTAGTAAAAAAACTTTTTTTAAACAAGCTTTTAGCCTTACCATATTTAATTTATTAAATATCCATTTAACATATTTTAATGGGGTACCTATATCTTGTTGTGTTCAGTAGTTCCTATGGCCACCTTCCGTCATCATCATCAGGCCTTAAATATCACCTAGGGGTATATGTATATAGTACTCATCAAGAACATTCCAAAGTGCCCAAACACGAAGGGGTCATCTTGTTGCGTTCAGTTGTTCCTATGGCCACCTTCCGTCATCATCATCAGGAAGCTTCATAGTACCATAATATTGTCATCCAAGTGACATAAGTGTGTGTGTTAGAAGTCGGTCAAATTGGGCATGCAAGATTTTTACTTCATGTACAAATATACATAATTACTTAGGTACGTACATACCTACATACAAACATGTGAAGTGAATAGCTAGTAAAAAATAACACGCTCCCATTTACGTATACGTAGTAACAAGTAGTAGGTAGGTATATCTAAAGTATGGAGGGTAAGGCAGGAATTACACACAAGCGGCGCGGGCTTAAGGCAAGGGTACGGCAAAGGGGTGGCACGGATACGGCACGGACGTGACGTTGAATTATACAGAAGAGGCGACCATACGGCAAGATATGTCACTATACAGGCCGATGTTGTGGCGATAGGATGTTTTCTTCTTCAGAAGACGAAGATGTGCTTGTCTGTCTGTCTGTCTGTCCGTTTTACCTTCAAACGGCTGTATCTTTAGAACCGTAATAGATAGCCAGTTGATATTTGGACAAGGTATCTAAAGTTACGGCGGCATTTTGCAAAAAGGTCAATGACCTTTGAGCTAGAATGCCTTGAATTTATTACAGTTTTATCGCTGTTACTCAAAAAGTCATGATCAGATAATGTTCGAAATAATTTTGAATGAAGGTTTTGACACTATTTACAAATGAAAAACTAAAAACTGATATTATTGGACTGTATAAAATGAAAAAAGGAAAAAATTACTTTGTAAAATACACAGAAAAGAGATGGGTAAAAAAACTCTCACTTCAGTGGTAAAATACATGAGACGATGCGGTATAGCTTTAACGGCTTTAGCCTGCCGACAAATAACCAATAATGAGCGTTTCTTTAACTCGATATGACAGTCAGTGTCAGTGTGACTGTCAGGTATGTCAGTGTGTCACTTACTGGGTTACTGTCAGACTGTCAGTGTCAGTCAATATTGCTTTGGTGGATTGGATAAAAAGATAAACATTAAATATTATTTTAATTGATAAATGGAGCATTAAAAATAAATTAAAAATGGATCAAAGCAATCGTCACCGGCGAACTGATTTGGATATAGATAGTTTTCGGAGTGATGAGCCTGGATTTGACCGGGCTCGCATGAGAAGACAATCAGGTGGCTTCGTGGATTTGGGAAATGAATCACAATATGGGACAGGAGGTCACCAAGCGTCAGGCGCCAATGAAATCTTCGCAGATATTCAAGTAAGGATGTTATATTACAGATAAACGTTTTCGGCTAGCTAGTGTTACACTAACACTTGCTATTCTTTTCATGTCATACCTCATTACAGTTATATTTTCTAGGGCGACGTACCATGGTGGAAGTCGAACTTCTTTATATCACAGCCGGTACTCTTCGGTACCTGGGACGGAGTATTCACGTCCTGCCTTATTAACATTTTTGGAGTCATTGTTTTCCTAAGATCAGGCTGGATAGTTGGCCAGGCTGGTTTAGTTAATGGTATTTTTATAGTCATCTTTACAGGTAAGAAATTATGTTTTAATTAAAATACCAAGTGTTGTTCAAAACTAAAATGATTAATGACATATCCTCCTATACTATCCTCTTTACTACTACTTTTCCTTAGAAAGCTTCCATATCATTGTAGAAAGCTGAATAAAAAAGGTTGTTTTAAGATTTTACTAGTACATCTACTAGCTAACTGCTTATAATCTTATGTTAAAAAACCTAGCTAAAGTGATCAGAAATGGCAGTATTCATTGTGCTTTTTAACCCTTGAAAAAGGAGGTTGGTTCGATGTTCCACTGTTTTATTTCAAATGTATATTCACCGTTTCTCTGCCAATTGCTGACTGATATCAAAAAAAAATCTTTTATTTGATAGGGTGTACTTCCAATTTAGTCCCATTGTCACCAAGTCAGGATTTGATGATGGAATCCCAGGGAAATCGAGGGCAACCCTCAAATATCATAAGCACTTATTAAGTTTTTTATAATTATATTTTTGAACTCTGTTTTTTATGTGATCCACTTGTAATTGTACTGTAAGAGCTAAAAAACTTGAGACCGAATATAGTGTCATATATCTTAAATACTAATGTTCAATTATTTTTTTAAGTCGTTGCAAGGCAATTATGTATCAGTACCAATAGGAAGTAATAAGACAACTTAATGGTAACAGCGGGCTTATTATGAATGTTTGTTTGTGATTTGTATTGCGATCTCTTCATATTTTATTTCTATTATTTTAGAATTACATTGTTAGTAACTAAGCTGGATACTCAGAATATAGTTTTATCACAAACAATCAAAGCAAAACAGACAAACACATTGCCCGACTGGGTGTTCCCCAATAGTTACAATCTCAGTCTTCAAATTACGAGTAAAACTGTTTTTTCTAGGCAAATATGTTCCATCGTAGACCGCATCATCGCTTAACATCGGGCAAGGAGGTGGTCAAATGCAAGACTATTATAAAAAAAAATATACTGTAGGTAATAAGTACATCTGCTTATGTTGCTCGCCTATCAATAAATAAATAAAAATGAGACAAGCGATATGAGGCAATGTGGCGTACTTACTGTGACAAAGACGTCACTTGAACCTATATTCTGAGTATCTGGCTTAATCTAAGTGATGAATTGCATGAAAGAACTATTTGTTAATTTTTGTTACAGTGTTTGTAGCATTGATATCAGTATTGTCAGCAGTAGGAATTTGTGAAAGATGCCGGATAGAAAGCGGAGGGGTGTACTTCTTGCTGGCTCACACCCTGGGCTCCAGGATGGGAGGGGCTTTGGGAATGGTGTACTGTTTTGGACAGGTATTTAGTAGTTATCATTGATCATCTACACTAATATTATAAAGAGGAAAGATTTGTACCTATTTTTGTATGTTTGTATGTTTGTAATGAATAGGCTCCGAAACTACTGAACCGATTTGAAAAATTCTTTCACTGTTGGGAAGCTACACTATCCCCGGGTGACATAGGCTATATTATATTTTGTAGCGAGGCCGAAGGCCGAGCTTACAATCGTGCGAAGCCGGGGCGGACGGCTAGTATTATATAGTTTGGATTTGCCTTAAACTTGAGCTTGTACTGAAAAAAGTCTGTAAAAAACTGAAGGGGCGAGGTAAACACACACTGACGTATTCTTACTAGTTCTATGAACGCACACTTCAATATTGAGCGGCACACAACTGCAAACGATTTACTCAAAATATAATCTAATAGATGACCAAGGGGGGGTGTAAGTGCTACATGAGAAACTGTAGGTATAGTGCTTCCATTTATTTTTTCTTAGGTAGCTATAATAGTCGGGTAATAAACATGAGTCATTGATTTGTGTCTGTTATAATAATAATGATTATGATGTCATCAATAAAGAACATCTACATAAATGAGTAGGTTTATGCCGGGCTCCAACTGAATAACTTTATACATCATTTCATTAATGGTTACCTATGAAATATTGCAACCATGGAGAGATAATTGAATACAGGGTTGAATTTTATACAGAACAGTTGTATAGTACTAACCTGATTTGTCTAGTCTAACCCCCACAATCATAGATGTAAATAAAGATACCTCAAATCGTCGCGTCGCGAGGGTTCGAGGTACCTTTATTTACGTCTATAAATATATGGGGGTAAATCATTGTACTCATTCGCCCTCAACCCTAAAATGATGAAAAAAATACCAGCTATTCATATTCATTTTGTTCAGTCTCAATGACCCCTTGAAATTTCTCAAATAGCATATTTTTCTGATGTTTCAGTGTTGGTACCATTGTAAAAGTTGTTCATAATGAGTACAATATCCACTTTTCTTTTACCACTAAATTGTTTTTAGTTAAATTAAAATAAAAGCAAAATCAATGTAAGGTATGATAAACTCTCATCTAAACTGTCCAGTTTTTACCATCATAGATTATATATATCACATTATTATGGAATGTGCCCGGAAACCAAAATATTTGAAGAACTGTTCCAAGATCTATTATTAAAAAAAAACTGCAAACCAAAGCAGCAAAGGTAGCAAAGCTTCAAATTAGGTTACTGTAACAGCATTCTGGGCAAGCCTTTTTTAGTCACACCCAGAATGCTGTACAAACTAGTACATAGAAATGGAAACAATTTAAATGACCATAATTAGAGTGGCATGTTCGCATTTGCGAAAAAGCTGTTTAAATTAGAATTTAAAATATATTATGCATATTTTAAAGCCTTTTTTGTAATATTTTCAGGCTGTAGGCTGTGCCTTAAATGTGTTTGGTTTTGGTGAATCCATGGCAAACTTAGTCTCGACAGACAACACCTGGGCGGCCCGGGGATTTGCAGTAGCCGCAGTTATTCTACTTGGCACTATTAATGTTGCCGGAGTGAAGTGGGTGATTAAACTGCAATTTGTGCTGCTCTTGATCATATTACTGGCTGCTCTTGACTTTTTCGTTGGATCTTTTACAACTATGCCAAGTATGTATGACAGATTTTGGTATAACACAAGGCTTTTACCTTAAAGCTCCTCTGGAGGTCGGGCCATTTTTATACTTTTCATACATCTTCATCATCATCAGCCAGAAGACGTCCACTGCTGAACATAGGCTTCCCCCTTTAACCTCCACACTGACCAACATCCTGCCATCTGCATCCACTGGATGCCCACAACTCTCACAATGTCGTCGGTCCATCTAGTGGAAGGCCTACCTACGCTGCGTCTTCCGGTTCGTGGTCTCCACTCCAGAACCTTTCTTCCCCATCAGTCATCAGTTCTTCGAGCGATGTGGCCTGCCCATTGGCACTTCAACTTGCAGACCATATGTCATCACTGGCATCACACACTGCCGGTCTATTCTGCCAAGCTAAGTTAACGCGCAAGTGAGGTGATAAACTAAGTGAACGTGTATTTTTCTTGTCGATTACTATAGAGAAATGTCAATATTTCTAGTGATCACTTTTGACTGTAGTCCCTTACCCTTATAATTCGATGTTTTGACATTTATCTGCAGAAATAGGCAAGAAAAAATCACATTCACTTAGCTTATCACTTCACTTGCGCGTTCACTTAGCTTGCAGAAAAGACCGGCTGGTCAAAGACCTTCGTCTTTAGGCACTGTGGTATCTTGGACGAGAAAATGTCATGCAATTACCCGAACATTTCATACACATCTGTCTAAATTTTAAGAAACTACTTGTCCGATTTTTATGAAACTTAATCTACACTAATCTACATCTACACTATATTATAAAGAGGAAAGATTTGTACCTATTTTTGTATGTTTGTAATGAATAGGCTCCGAAACTACTGAACCGATTTGAAAAATTCTTTCACTGTTGGGAAGCTACACTATCCCCGGGTGACATAGGCTATATTATATTTTGTAGCGAGGCCGAAGGCCGAGCTTACACTCGTGCGAAGCCGGGGCGGACGGCTAGTAGGTACATATATTTAAATTGGCTAATGGGTAAAAAAAACTTTTTTTTTTAAATCAGATATTCTTATTTTCAATTTAAATATACTTGCCAAGTTTTATCAAAATACGAATTAAATACACAAGATTTTTGTACCAGTTTTCAACAAAGGAAATCATATTGTTTTTTTTTTCAATTGACACTCTTAAGTCTGCTTCATCTTCAACCAAATCTTATTACCAGGAGGTTAGATGGTGGTCAAACGCAGACTTAAATAGGATATAAAAAGAAGTAATTTATGGACACTTGCTTAGCGACTCACTGTACAAGGTATACAATAAACAGACAAGACAGATAGAATTTTACATTAATATCACTGTGATTATATTGATGGAAAGTGATATTGAAGGTTGTTAGATAACAGCCGTGTAATGTGATCGTGGTATACTTTTCCAGACGAAGATTTCAAAGGATGGCTTGGTGGAACAATGGCTAACAACACTTGGGCAGACTATCAAGACAATTACACATGGTTCAAATGCTTTGGGGTTTTCTTCCCGACTATCACTGGTATACTGGCTGGCATCAATATGAGTGGTGACTTAAAAAATCCTTCAATAAATATTCCAAACGGATCGCTAGCAGCTATTGGAACTGGGTATGTTTTCAATTTATCCCTAAATAACTCTCCTATTTTTTTGAAAGAATTATGATTGCAACACACAAGACAAGATTCTTGTAGAAGAGTGGTGACAACTTTATAGTAATTTTTATTTCATTACAGGACATTCTTATACCTTATCTTTATTATAACCTTGGCTGCAACAGTGACAAGAGAAGCTCTGTTAACAAAGTTCTCGATAACGGCTGACATATCAGCACTGAGAGTGCTTCTTCTTGCTGGTTTATATGTCAGTTCCATGAGCTCATGCCTCGGAGCTATGTATGGCACTCCTAGAGTCTTGCAGAGTATTTCTATCGAAAAGGTTATACCTGGTTTGGAGATCTTAGGCCGTGGTGTGAGTAAATATACAATTTCTTTGAAAAGCTTCAATAGCATGCTTATGAGACTGATTGAAATTTAAGACTAACCATGTGTGTAACAATGTCTTATGTATGCATCAACGATTTTGTACCCCATAGACCTTGGTTAATGAGAAACACTTCCAGATAATACATTAGTGCTATTCCGCTAATGTTTTGTACTGTCCTCCAATGACACGCCAGTACCAATAATATGACCTCGATGCTCTTACCACACCCGCCGCGAAACCAACTAATCTACACTTTGTACATTTTGTTGTGTGACACTCACACGATAGGGTTCATATTTCAATGATGCTAAGATTTCACGGTGGAAGTGTGTTAACAGCCCGAGCAGATCAATCAGTGTTCAGTATCGTTCGCGCAAAACTTTATGAGCCCTCTGAAGTTAGGCCCAGTGGCTGCGCAGTACGCATATTATAGGTATCCGAGGGACTTTACAGGGCGTCGGGGAGGCCTCGCGCCTAACTCATAAAGTTTTGCGCGAACGATACCCACCTAATTGTTAGCATTGCAAATGAATTCATGTAATGTCTACAAAATAAAAAGTCGTTGGTGTGTACAATCATTAACAGAACATGATGACAAGTGGATTTTTAATTAGTACATTTTTACATACATCAAAACTCTTAATCCCAATGATTTATTTCCAGAGAGGGCCGAATAAAGTACCGCTATACTCGATGGTCGTAGTAGCGATAGTGACTGTCACATTCATCATCATCGGCGACATCAACAAACTAGCTCCCATCGTCACCATGCCGTTCCTTATCACTTACGCTAGCATTGATTACTCTTACTTTGCCCTCGCCCAAACTTTTGATTTGCAACACAGACGCGAAATGAGGTATGGATATTATTGTTTCTTTTTATTGCTTTTGATTTTTTATCTCATAGAGAGCCTTAGTTAGTTTACATTTCAACGCTTTTTACCAATCATAACGATATCGTCTGCAGTTTACCTATGCCAATACTGCGTTGCAGTTATTACGTAACGGTCATCTCGGAACGGGGGGCTACAAACTTGATAATTGCGTCATAATTACATTTTCTATCGCTGTATCTACAATAGAAGGAACGAGAGATATGTGTAAGATTGAAATAAGAATGCATATAAAGATAAGCCCCTCGACTCAGGCGACTCGAATCTAATTTAGATTCAGACTTTCTAATAATCTATACATATAATGAAATCGTAGAGATAAAAAAATCTGTAATTGCGGGATATCAAAAAAAAACACACAGGGCGTCTTAAAATAAGCAAAGACAGTTTTTAGAATTTTTGGCTGTTTGTCCACGCACATCTCCTAAACCACTGGACGGATTTAAATGCGGTTTTCACAAATATGCTTAGCTATGACCAGATTGAAGTAGGCTGTTATTTTGCGCAAGGGCCGGATTAAAGGAGGGAAAAAGGGTTGAAAGTTTATATGAAAATCTACGCGTACGAGGTCGGGGGCAACAGCACTAGTCTATTTATAAACGGGAAGGACTAATTCCCAAGACACGGGTGTTTACCATGTCTAGTTTGGGCATTAGTGCGATATACGAGTCTAAATGTACTGAATTCCGAAATATAGAATTTTGAATTGTATTTACAGGTTTCAAGGACATTCTCAACGTGATCAAGTCTACGGCGCCACAGGCAGTGACCTCGATCTATTATTCCCAGAAAGAATACGACATAAAAATGTTGGCGTGAGTATAAACAAAATCAATTAAAAAAAATCACTTAACTCCCAGTCTCTTAAGTATCCCAGTGTCATATCTGCCACATCTTTTTGGTGTAAAATAGGGAAAAAAACTGTTACAAAAAAATTACAACTGACTTCTGTGAAGAAAGATCTCCTAATTTTTCACCCAAGCGATAACTTTATAGGAGCAATATTTTCTTCAATTTTAAATAGACTGACCACTTTTAAAATATAACCTATTCAATAAAAAATTAATTTAAATAGGTTCACAATTGGCAAAGATACCATTACATACACTAAGAAAAACCAGTCAAACAGAACTAATTTAATTAATTTTGAAAGTCGATTGAAAACAAAACAAGTACGACTTTACTACCGTTGTGATAGTATATGCGTGCGTTTAGGCGCTTTAAGCTTCGAAAAACTACACTAGAAACCACAAGGCGTAGAAAATGATAGTCATAAAACGTCCGCAGTTTCGTATATAAACATGGCTATACACAATTTACATCGACAAAACTATTTTACCAAATCCAACCGTATGAACATACATTTACGGCTCAGTTCTCTAATGCCTGTTCGATTAGCACAACATCGGCAAAACTCGTGAACCGCCGTTGAGCAAGCGAGACGACGATTATGTCTGAATCGCAAGTGGGAAAGAAACGGCTATTTGCGCGAAAGTCTTGGTACTTGTGCGAAAGGGAAAGCTGCGTAATCAAAATACTATAATTATAACGAAAAAAATAAGTGATTTCAATGGGTTTTTAAAACTATTTGGATAATAAACAGTAATTTAAGTGTAATAATAAATAATAATAAATATTTGGGACATTATTGCACACACGGTCATCTGACCCCAAACTAAGCAAAGCTTGTAATATGGCTGCCAGAGACTGATATACATACATATATATTTTTTAAATACATACTTAAATAGATAGAACACCCAGACATAGAACAAACACAAATGTTCATCACACAAATGTTTGTCCTAGATGGGAATCGAACCCACGCCCCCAAGCACAGAAAGTAGGATCACTACCAACTGAGCCACTGAGGCACCGTGTGTATGGAATATTTATGATACGCCATCTTTTTTTGGTACTTTATTGTTAGAGTTGAATTTTTCACGGATCACTTGGTCGTTGTTACGGCTTGTGCAACTATCGCGTGGCTGTGGATCCATTCTGTCCCCGTATTGAGTCGGCGATTAGCGCGTCATTGTGGGATCTTTGTATTTTTTGATCGAAGGCTTTAGGTCTGCTGGAGGACCAAGTGAAAGAAGACCAGGAGCCTTACAGCTTTCTCTAAACGCGGGCTCGAAGCAGCACAGTGTGGAAAATCACGCGAACATGAACCTTTACGCGCCGAGATACGGTTTGCAGTCGTGCAACTTTTCGCAATCACCTATACAGAATAGCTTAAAACAGGTAGCCTGAAGGCCCCTGTGCTATATCCAAGCTAGTCCGTGGCAAGAGACGGCACATGAGAGGAGGAAGTTGCGTTTCAGTATTGGAGCCTGATACCAATCTAGTAACTTAGTACTGTATAATAATTTACTTTGTTTCCAGTACAATCTTTGTAGCTTTTATCAGATAATTATTTTTAAGAACATGTTTTCGTTTTTAATTTGTATAGACTATTAGATATTGTTAATAATGTACTGTCTGCTATCTTTAGCAGTTGATTCCATCTAATCCACAATAAAAACGATAATTTCCTTGATTAGATAACGCATCTTATCCAATCAAAGTAATATCTGGTGACACATTGGCAATAAGTATTGCTAACGCCGCTTTGTCTGTTATAATTAACATGGGTTATGGATATTGTTAGAACAGTACCCATAACACATGCAACTTAGCACTTATATGAAATAATAACCTTTTTTTTTAAACACTGTTTTAAACTATCACGGTTTATTTAATTCTTAGAAATACTAGCTTTTACTATTATGTTCTTTGTGCTGGATTTGCACTAAATTGTTTTTTTTTTTTATAAAGCAAGAAAAGGCTGTCCTGTGACCGATAAAACCGCGACCGTGAAAAGAATATAATCTTGTCCAAAGAATCTTTGAAAGCTTAAAAACTACTTTTGATATGAGTTGGGAGGTTAGGAAGAAGGTTAGAGATTAAGAAAAGTGTGAAGGTAAATTCATTTATTTGCTTGAACCAAGGTAGGTAAAGAGTATAGGTCCTAAATTAAAACAATTGTAGCACTACATTCAGCCCTGAGTGTGCAAAATATAAAAGTACTATTTGCTATACCATAGTCAATGACTATAATATAAATAATAAAATTATTAATCATTTGCTGTGATTATTTGGATCACATCGATTAGACAGTGACAGACTTCCAAACGATTTTTTTTCTTTTCTGTAACATTTAGCATACAAAATATTATAATAACATGCACTCCATGTAAAAAAAAAAAAGTCAACATTGAAAAAAAAGACAAGAAATAAATATTAATAATATGTAACTAATATCACAAATGTTAAAGTAACTGTCTATTACGTTTTAATGACTAAACGGCTGGACCGATCTTAATGAAATTTTGCGAGGAAGTTTGTGCATCACAAGGACAGATATAGAAAAAATTTACCCGAAACTGCGATGCACAGCTAGTTCATACATAAGTAAAGAACCCAGCAAAATAACACGCAAATAAATGCGTGTTTCAGGACTTCACACCGTCGCCTACAGAGCCGACGGTGGTAGCGAACGGACGCGCGAATGGTGACGCGCGGCGCCCGAGTATCAGCGTGCATTCCAAGAACAAGAACTGGTACTCCAACCTCTCCAATAGATGGCTGTCTTTGGCCGGGGTATGTATTGATTTACTCTTCTGAATCAGCTATTCTAGATTTAGAATCAACGGTGTCGCTACTTTCTTCGCAGCGTCAAAGGATAATTCCGTATTTTGCCGCCGGCGTCTATACGATACTGGGATCTGGAAGGCTAAATAATTGTTATGGAATTTTTATGCTAGATCATCAGCAGACAGACAACACAGTCATGCACGTCAGAAGGCAATTAATGAGGCTTGTATACAACCAGACATAATGGTGTAAACGCAAGAGCGTAGCTAGGCATGGTCAGGAAGGAATTCCTCCCCCCCCCCGTTTTTTATCCCCCCGAAAAGGAGGGAACTGTCCCCGCTTATTTTTATTTATTTTTATCGCGGATAAGTCCGCGTTTGACCACCAACTCGCCTGTTGGTAAGCGACGATGTGATCGAAGATGAAGCAGGCAGACTAAAAAGAGTTAAACATTATAAACAATGTTACATTTGCTTTCCTAAACACAACACAGGCTGCGCCCTTATGAGAGGAGGCTTATAAACAACAGTTGAGAGTGAACTACTCACATCATCCCTACACAATATATTCCAAACATACATTTTCTATAGTCAAGAATTAAAATTTGCAACATTTCCATACAAATTTACTGAGGTAAAAATATTGAATTTTTTTTAAACTTGGTTAATTTTTTTATGGGAATAAATAGAGAGAAAAAAAAGTTTTACTTATATCTTTTTCCCGGTTTTCACAACAGTATGTTGTTAAGAATATTCATATTGCCGATTTAAATATGAATAAGTACAAAGTTTCATCAAAATCAGA
This sequence comes from Agriopis leucophaearia, assembly GCA_949125355.1. Lineage (NCBI taxonomy): Eukaryota > Metazoa > Arthropoda > Insecta > Lepidoptera > Geometridae > Agriopis > Agriopis leucophaearia. The sequence goes on from OX421262.1 coordinate 9,842,187, forward strand.
TAAATTATTTCCGAAAAATGTAATTACATAATAACTTTGTACAAGAATTACCGGATATCACTTTAAGTATTTGTGACGCGTTTCCAGGTAGCAGTAAAGTTGGTTCTAATGTTCCTGGTGAACTGGGTGTACGCGCTAGGCTGCCTTGGTTGCCTGTGGCTGCTATGGTTGTACATCGGAGCTGCCAACCCCGCCGTCAAGCCAGGACGAGCCGCTGAGTTCCGCTTCTTCTACTGGCTGAAGATAGCCTTCTTACAAATGATTGGGTAACAACTACATAATTTTTCTTGAATTTTGACATAACTATGACTAGTTTATTTAGCAGTGTCATGGATGATTATGATAATTATGCTGCGGTTTAACACCCGATTTTTAAAAAATCCTACATTTTGGGGGGGGGGGGGATTAACCTATTATATACCTATATTATCCTCATACACATCCTAGTCAAATATCATTAAAATACTATGTTACCATTTTCAACGATGGCGTGATTTCAAGTAACCATCCTCAAAAAAGTTGCAAGTAAAATGGTTGCCGAAGAACCAGAATCAACAATATACGAGCTGTTAAGATTTGCAAGGTCAAATTATTTCTTAACATAAAAACGAACATTTACATGTATGTCACAAGTTTAAATACAGTTAAAATGATTACAGCATTATTTAGGTATAATATTAGTCACTTAAATAATAATAATAATTATGCCACAATAATAATAATAAAGTGAAGTGACAATGGGCATGCCACATCGCTTGCCGATTACCGATGGGAAGAAAATTTCTTGAGTAGAGACCACGGACCGGAAGACGCGGCGTTCCCACTAGATGGACCGACGACATCATGAGAGTCGCGAGCATCCAGTGGATGCAGATGGCTGGTGGTCATTCAATGTGGCGCTCTAAGAAGTAGGCCTATATTCAGCAGTGGACGTCTTCTGCCTGATGATGAAAGTGGAGGATTTTTTACTAGAGGGCTCTATGACTGGTGTGTACAAATGATACTTAAGGAATAATGGGACAGCACGGTTTCAACGGGATCATCCATAAAGGTGGAATATTTTCTTCAAATTTAAACGGCAAAACCATTGAGATATAGGCTATTCAATTTAAAAAGAATCATTAAAACTGGTTCACAATTGACGAAGATATCGCTTAAAAACACACACACCCACTCAAAAAAAGGTACAGTCATATTGAGCACCTCATATTTAGAAGTCTGTTGGAAACAAAACTAATTTGCTTAAAAATAATAAATATTCGGGACATTTTTGCACACACGGTCATCTGACCCCAAACTAAGCAAAGCTGGTAATATGGCTACCAGAGACTGATATACGTACATTTTTTTTTTAAATACATGTTTAAATATGATATGATATTAATACCCATACATAGAACAACCACAAATGTTCATCACATGAATGTTTGTCCTAGGTGGGAATCGAACCCACGCTCTCAAGCACAGAAGGAAGGTGAGCCACCGGGGCAGTCAAGTGATATTAAGATATTTATGTTTCTTTACAGCAAAAGACCGCTGGAATACGAACAGCTGGTGGTGACTCCTGTGCACGCAGACATATCCATGGAAGAGGAGCGACTGAACGACGACAACGAAGACTTCGCCTCGCGACGCCGCTACCACCAGTCAACGGCACTGCAGAGCCATGTCGTCAGCGTGGGGAGCTAACTTATAAACACAATATTATAATAATAAGTTTATCGATTGACTAATTTGACATTCATTATCGACAAAATCGGTCTTATTTGTTCAGCAGTGAATAGTATCTTCACTTTAGACTTTACTCAATACTCAATCATTTATTGCATATTATTATATTTCCATACAGATCTTAGGTAGCATGTTTAAGGTAGGTATCACATAATGACCCTAATTGGGTACAGCAACAGTCTACTTATTTATTGACCATACCACTAGACCATATTTTAGATTGAATTATCGATAGGCAATACATACCTAGAGGTCACGTGAACATGTACAAATTGTTTACAAATTAAACCATCTTCATCATCATCAGCCAGAAGCCGTCCACTGCTGAACATAGGCCGCCCCCTTTAACCTCCAGTGTGAAGGACACCCTACCATCTGCATCCACTGGATGCCCGCGACTCTCACAATGTCGTCGGTCCATCTAGTGGGAGGCCTACCTACGCTGCGTCTTCCAGTTCGTGATCTCCACTCAAGAACCTTTCTTCCCCATCAGTTATCGGTTCTGCGAGGGATGTGGAATAAACATACAACATTATTATTTATAAAACCTCTCTATAGACAATATTTGGTGTTAAATCCTCTGTGTTAGCTCCACACACGAGCAAAATAAAGTTGTCCGTGTCAAAAATATCCCGTCCTTATATCAACACCGGCAGCCTGAAGCGTCTGGCCCTGTGATTTGTTAATTGTTATCGCAAAACAGACGCTCAATGCCGGATTTAGAGGTCTGGATGCATCGGGTCAACAAGGAGTGGAGGCCCCTGGTTTACTAGTGTTTACTAGTCTGCTTTTTTTTCTTTGTGGAGGCCTCGCAGCTGTAGCCCCGGTTGCCCTCCTCTAAATCCACCCCTGCAGACGCTTATGGGAAACTGCACACGTTTAAATTGTAATGGGAAGTTGTTCGGCATGAGTGGGACACGTGGTAACTGTAACGACTGGCACGACTTACCAGTCTGATAACGCAGAGAGAGGTTGAGTAAGACACACAAATTAAACGGATTGTTTGTACACTTTTAGGCCTCAGATTAATTTATTATTAATTAATTTTTTTTTTTCATGAACTGGCTTTGCAGGCGCCTGAACGATTTCAATATCAACACTAGGTTTGTACCCTTTTTTCTTTATTTTCTTCCCTCTTTCAGGTTGCAGCTGTTCCTGTTCACCGAAAAGGTTATTGTAATTACTATCATTTTCAGCGCTCTCGTTGTTATAATACAATCTGTCAATGACCTTCACGTCACTGCTTATTATAACAACATCTTTTTCAGGTAAATAGATTCTATATTCTTTGGCATTTTGAGCATAGCCAACGAAAATTCCTTCAGTCGCTTTTGGTGTAAATTTTCCTTTTCTATGTAGGAACCTGTTGTACCTTGGTCACTTTTTCAATCAACGATTTTTTGAAAAAAAAAAGCGTTTATAGCTATTGCGATTAAACAAATTTTAGCTGTTAGACGAACTAATGTGGTTTATAATATAAATTATACAAAAGCATAGATCATCATTTTTACAGGTTTTACATAAACTAAAAAAAGTTTGGAATGTTGATCAAGGTACAACAGTGGTGATGTACCTAGATCCGCCTATGGTGTACCTTGGTCATAGTTAGAACTCATCAAATAAATTACATACATTACATACTTCACAATTTGGTAGTTTTTCTGTAGACTGAAATTCTAGGCCTTTTATAAGTTTTCGTTTTGCAGCCAATTTCAAGTCACTTTCGTTTAAATGACCTAATTTTTGATGCCATTTCTGGAGATTAGTGTCAGCAGTTTGAGCCACATTTGCCTTTTCACAATTCATGACATAGTGTAGACCATTTATTTTTTCAGCAGTCAAGGATATTAGGCCTTTGTCATCTTTGATATATGCTCTATCTTTTGTGAAAACGACACTTTCCTTTTCCAGTTATTTTGGCTACTGACATAAGATTGGTCGATAAGGTAGGCACATACAAGGTATTTAGTAGGCCAATTACTTCATCGTTTATTTGTAAACGTACTTTGCCTTTACCTTCAACACTTATAGTGTGACTGTTTGACGCTAGCCTTAGCGATCCAGTTTCAGAGTCTATTGTCTCGAAACTATCTTTCTGTGCGCACAAATGTGCATCCGCTGTCTAGGCACCATGAGTTTGATGCACTCGCTGCTAAACAAGGTGATGTTAAGTTGTATAACTTCTCTTTCTTTCCTTGTTCTTTTTTTTGTCTGGTTTGTTTTCTTTATTTTTATGCCAGCTCGACTCCGTTGTGTGTCCTTTTTTCTTGCATTTGTTACAATATTTGACTTTGTATAGACTTTTTTGTATAGAATGCTTCCTGAGCTTCTCCTGTGAAATTTTTATTCTTTCTGGCCTCATTTTCTTCTATTATTGTAATTTTCAACTCTTCAGGAGTCGGAAGCACATTTCTGGAATCGATTGCTATGCGGAAGTTTCAAAAATTTGAAGGTAAACTATACAGCATCATTATACTTAATAGTTCAGGATTTATCTTTACTTCCATATCGGCCAACTTGTCAACAATGTCGAAAAGATTGTTGAGGTGGTCTCGTATGTCTTCATTTGCGTTTATTTTCTTTAGTACTAACTGCTTTAGCAACGTAGCTTTCCGTGCAGGGCCGGCACTTTGGTCCATCAAATAACCTATGCAATTTGTTAGGTTATCCTACAAATCGATTTAAAGACAGGAATAAGTAGAAGATAATAATTTATGAAAACATAACGTAAAACATTTTAATATTTGTTTCAGACGCACTGACAGACATCAAACGACAGGCGTTGACACTTGTCGTCAATGCTCCGCTCCATCTATGATGCTCAGCCTCTTTGCCGATAGTTGTTGTGCGTAGGTCGTACATTTACAACACTATTCTTGCCATACTTCTTTTGCAGTGTATCTTCAGACATATTAGTGGTAATTATGAGCAGAGCGCTACATTCGGTCTTTCTATATTTAACTAAGGCTACATTATAGATGCCAACTTCAGCGTCACCAACTCCTCTGGCAGGGGCAACTGGCATTTCGAGGGTGCCCTCGGCTGCTTTCATAGCGCCTTCCACTCCTCGTAGCATTATGGAGATTTTATATTTCCATGTGGCCCAGTTCTCTTTCCCTACCAAATTACCTATCTTTAATTTTGTTGTGAAATTATCCATTTTTCTTTTGATGTATTGTGCCCCGTGTGGGTCATCTCTCCGGATATCCCTAAGCATCCGATCGACTGCTTCGACGGCTTTTTTGTGCGCCATAGTACTCTCATCCCAAACGATTAGACGGCAGTCCTGTATGACCTGGGCTTTGTCGCTGTTACGCGACACCCCACATACAAAACTTTCCGTCGTGCTCAAATCGATTGGGATTTTAAAAGTACTATGGGCAGTTTTTCCTGCAGGTAGCAGTGTGCAGCAATTTCCGATGACGCTAAAGCCAGAGAAATCTTTTTTTGCCTCCTTATTTCCGCCATAAGTATGTCGATGACAAACGTTTTCCCAGTTTCACCTGGTGCATCAAGGAAAAATACTTCTCCTAATTGTAACCCCACGCTTCTCAGGACTTTATCGAAAATAGTTCTTTGCTCTGGAGTGAGTCTAGGAGAGCTTTCCCTCACGATGATTGTCATTTCAGTCGTATTGTAATCTAAATCTGCAGCGTACTCCCGATTAATTCGCGACTGGTCAAGGAGTTGCTGTGGCACTAGTAAACCGTAATAGTCCAACGTATTGCCACCGATCAAAAGGACAGTATCTTGTAGCATTGTGAGGCAGCGGCTCATAACTCTTTCATCGGACACATCTACGTTTTCTTCTGTGTTCCATAGAACATGGAAAATGTCTTCAGAGAGATGAGAACGATACTTCTCCCAAAGTTGAGCTGGGTTTGAGAGCTAACAGAATACTAACATTACGGCAAATAAATGACGCAAGCGCCGTAGGCTCCGATTACTTCTCCAAGAGTGTCGTCCCAATTTTGATCATCGTCCAGAAGACGCCTTGCACTGCAAGCTGCGTAGAACGTAGGGTGTTCGTGAAAATAAATGATATAACATGGCCTATGAGTAAATCTGGTCATGGCTAAGCATATTCGATAAAACCACATTCAAATCAGTTTGGAGATGTGTGTGGACAAACAAACAAACAAACAAAAAATCTAAAAACTGTCTTAACGTGTTCAGCTGCTTATTTTAAGACGCCCTGTGTGTTTATATCCCACAATTACAGATTTTTTATAATATGTATAGAATGTACTAGCTGCGTCCCGCGGTTTCACCCGCGTGTATAGCCCGCACACACATCCAAGTGTTTGTTTGGTTTGTTATTTGGTGGAAATTACCGTAAACGCTATGAATGTGCTCCTCAACCGAAGGTACAACTTGGCAAAGAGACTTTGGCAGTTGTACCAGTCCGTTGGTAATTTCCCCTCTCCGATTTAAAGCAAAGTGTCGGAAACTCTTGGGCACCCTGGTTGCTGGTCCTAGACAGATGTACCCCCATAATTTGTGTGAGTTGAAGTTTCTGGCCACAACACAGAGCGCTTGAGGCAAGCTCTCACCTCATCGGCCCTTGTGCCCCGTGTTATCACCGGTAATGTTTGGCGAAACATTACCGATGGAAACACGCCACCTATATTACTCGGTCATCACTCCGGATATCCCTAAGCATCCGATCAACTGCTTCGACGGCTCTTTTGTGCGCTATAGTACTCTCATCCCAAATGATTAGATGGCAGTCCTGTATGACCTGGGCTTTGTCGCTGTTACGCGACACTCCACATATAAAACTTTCCGTCGTGCTCAAATCGATTGGGATTTTAAAAGTACTATGGGCAGTTTTTCCTGCAGGTAACAGTGTGCAGTAATTTCCGATGACGCTAAAGCCAGAGAAATCTTTTTTTGCCTCCTTATTTCCGCCATAAGTATGTCGATGACAAACGTTTTCCCAGTTTCACCTGGTGCATCAAGGAAAAATACTTCTCCTAATTGTAACCCCACGCTTCTCAGGACTTTATCGAAAATTGTTATTTGCTCTGGAGTGAGTCTAGGAGAGCTCTCCCTCACGATGATTGTCATTTCAGTCGTATTGTAATCTAAATCTGCAGCGTACTCCCGATTAATTCGCGACTGGTCAGGGAGTTGCTGTGGCACTGGTAAACCGTAATAGTCCAACGTATTGCCACCGATCGAAAGGACAGTATCTTGTAGCATTGTGAGGCAGCGGCTCATAACTCTTTAATCGGACACATCTACGTTTTCTTCTGTGTTCCATAGAACATGGAAAATGTCTTCAGAGAGATGAGAACGATACTTCTCCCATAGTTGAGCTGGGTTTGAGAGCTCACAGAATATTAACATTACGGCAAATAAATGACGCAAGCGCCTTGGACTGTCACTTTCAATTGCTTCTGCAATAGTGTCGTCCCACAGACCTACTACCTATAGATTTTCAATGAGCGTGGCTAGCTCAGTGCCTCTCGCTTCAACAAGGTGTGTTGCCACATTAAAATTATTTGCTTTAAGTTAGGGTAATTTACCTACTATGACGAGTAGTGAATCTCTTCAATGAGTAATTTTGGAAACTTTGGAAAATCTTGTGAGATGGAAGGATATCTGGAAAATACTTATGAACAAAAGAAATTAATATTAAGATCCAAATCCATCCGTTTAAAGGTAAGACAGCTTTAAACGGCTGTATCTTTCGCGCCGTAATATCGTCAGTTGAAACTTACACAGAATATGTAATGTTACGACGGATTAACTAAGAAATATAATTAAGTCAAAACTAAAGAGGGTACACATCCACACATACAACAAACGTTTTTGTTAAGGTATTATTGTATTTGCTCTGGTGTAAAAACCAAACGGTACGTAACGGTAATCGGTACAAGCGTCAAACTTGGCGGATTATAGTGCACACCCTAAAGTAAAACAACAAATAATAAATACTGGCCGCTTGCGAGTCGGTCACACATTTCTGTTTCCCACAAGTTAAGCAACGTCGGGCGCGGTTGATACTTGGATGGATGACAGCCTGGGCGTGATGTTGTGTATTTGCACTACTTTTTGTATTTTTTGACGGTACAGAACCCTCAGTGCACGAGCCCGACTCGCACTTGGCCAGTTTATTTATTTTCATGGATGGAATTATGGATAACATCCCAATTAATGAGATACTTAGATAAAACTCTTTATTATTTACAGTACTCGTATCACACACGATAAATCAGACTTCAAAAAAAGATTATTTTGTTTTATTTGAACAAAATCACGCTGATGATGATTTATGATGATATATTTTCTTTGATTTAAGTGTGTTTATTAGACCCTGAGCAGCTGCAGTTGCTCAAAAATATAATTTTTCCCTTTCTGATATTGGATTCGGCATTGAAATGACTGGAACAAATTCTACTATGTTTTCCTGGCACCCAATTTTCACAACCAGTAGCACTGATCCATTTTATTCGTAAGCCAGGATCAGTTGGAAACCTGCAGAACGAATAATTTATGTTAATTGTGGTGGGTAATTTCATTTATAAACTGGCAACATTGATTGTTATTCTTCTCAGTTAATATTTTGATAAAACTCATAGGAAATACCACAAATCGACCAAAAAACGGACTAATTATGAATAAAATATTTACGCATTGATATCCTGAATTTATTTAGGTGATCATTACAAGCTCTATATGTTTACTTACGTGTGGAATGTTATTTCATCGTTTTTTCTCTCACTGCGGTACTTGCAGCCCAAAATGATACAACCAACCATTGTAAATGTTTGTTTTACAATTATTTCTAAGACGAAACACGCATTTATCACATAAAATCACCAAAAAAATGCAATAAACAATATTCAGACCCGTTTTGTTTGTCGCAGAACCGTCAGATTTTGACATTTCTGATCCAAAAAACAGGCCACGCCGATAAGGACAAAAAAGTCTTGTTATGTCCTTTTTGTACTTGTGCTGAGCCATATCAATTTGTCTCTTTCACTTGCTTTCACTGAAATATATTGCCGGGCCCTGGTGTCGTCCCAATTTTGATCATCGTCCAGAAGACGCCTTGCACTGCAAGCTGCGTAGAACGTAGGGTGTTCGTGAAAATAAATGATATAACATAGCCTATGAGTAAATCTGGTCATGGCTAAGCATATTCGATAAAACCACATTTAAATCAGTAAAAATTCTAAAGGTTGTCTTAATTTTTTCAGCTGCTTATTTTAAGACGCCCTGTGTGATTTTTTTATACTTTTTTTATATCTCACAATTACAGATTTTTATCTGTAATAGTAATAAATAAATAGTAATAGTAATAGTATAAATAGTAATAGAATAGACTAGCTGCGTCCCGCGGTTTCACCCGCGTGGTAATGAATATTGGTGATGATGATGATGATGAAAAGTAGCTTATATGTTAATCCATATATGATATGATATTGTGATTATAAAAAAAGTCTAACTTAAACTCTACCTAGTTAAAATCATCCTTGACTCTACATATAAAAATACATATTTGATCTTTTCCGTAAGACCAATTTTGTCGATTCTAAATGTCTGTCGATTAATAAGTAAATAAGTACCATACTTGCAATGATTTTGTATATAACTATTTATGAACAAAGTATGAAATGTATTTATTGATGGGTGCTTATGCTTACGCCGCGGGAATGTGAGCAAATGGCAAGAGCACTTTGTGCGGTGTTATAGCATGTACATAAATGAAGCGTAAACAATGTAAGGTTTAACATTAGTGTGGTGTGGAAGGCATATTTTGGGAAAGGGACATTTTGAACCTGAACGTTAAAACGTTACTCAAGTTAATCTATGCTTGAAATTGCATCTCAACTTTCGCTGACTGCAATGGTCACACGAAAATGAGACAAAGCAATTTCATTAATAGCCGTAACAGACATATCGAACTTGGCTGATGAACCGCCGTCTGACCTACGAGAGAGAGAGTGAGAATATAATTCCCCTCTCTTTTTCTCTCGTTGGTTGAGGTGCTTAACGTCAGCCATGTTGGTGTGTCTGTGACGGCTCTTACGGCGCGCAAGTCTCATATCCGCTATAGTCCTTTAAATGTAGCTTGATTGAAACGACAGCTGACGACATTTCAGGGCATGTCTTTGTAATAACGTCTGGCGAATTGCATTTACTTGTAACACAAAGATCAGTGGTTTTCTGCGTCTTAAACTATTATGAACTACAAGTGCTTTACATATAAATAGTAAAAGTATATTTGAATTTTAAAACGGAACTGCATTAAGTGTGGATTATCACAATACAATAACCATATTTTTCCATTCTGTCACAACAAGGTTACGTCAACTTGACAAAAAATTTAGGGACGTGGTAAATCGATAAACGTAAAATCGATCGTTTATTTTGCTGTGTGAATTAAATAGTTTTTTTTTTGTTTTTTCAGAATTTCCTCTGCATACTATCGAAATACAAAACTCGTACAGATAATGTAATTTTTTTTTGTAAACCTAGATTTCTTTTGTATATAGTATAATAATATCGAATTACTAGCAACTGTCTTAGTAAATTTTACGGAACGAAGCATCTTTATCTAAAGAATGACTACTGGAATAGCATACTAGACTGACTATTGATTGAATAGCATTTATTATTAATCTGCAGGATTTCTCAACTGACTCTAACGCTGATGATGATGATGACACTGATTTGGAATGTACACCATTAGATTAAACAATAGATTTATCTATATTACAAAAAAAAATTACTTGCTTTTTCTGTTTTATTTCATTATCCTAAAGTCTCATCATAATAGTACTACAACAGAAATATAGATTGGTTTAAAAATATTATTCGTGCAAGACACTTCCAGTCGATAAATAAAGACACATTATTCTCGATTTGGTCCGAATTGTCCCAGCACTAATCGAATATTTTGACATACTTCATTTCAATCAACTTACATTTAATAGACTATAGTGCGATAACCAGAAAGTAAATTCGAAATTCAAATGTTACGAACTGTTGTTTATTTAACGTTCATGTTTTTAAACATTTCAACATCTCTGAATAGTACCTCAAATAGTTCCCTCCTTTCCAATTTGTTCATTTTCTAACTTCTCCATTTCCAAAGTTGTCAACTTCCTAACTCGTCCCTTTCCAAAACCGCCGCTTCCGAACATGTTCACTTCCTATTTTGCCCATTTGCAAAGTTGTCAACTTCCTAACTTTTTTCCATTTCCAAATTTGATTCAAGGAGGTTCCTTAAATTAAAATAAATATAATATACATTTTCCTCGCTAAGGCGAGATGAAAATTTGTGTTTGCGTCTCGTGCCAATTGAATCTTTCGCTAGCTATGGATTCAATACCTGGCACTTGCGCCAAATAGCAACTTAGCAGCCTAGTACAATAAATAAAAAAAACACATGATATGCTTGCGTTTTAACATGGCTGCTGTTAAGCAAAGAAGCGGACTTCAATGTAGCTCGCTTACCCAGAAGGAATAATGACTTGTTCCAAGCCTATAAAAGCACTTTGTTTCCGTTTTTAGTGCATCAATGTTGTTAATAGTTTCAAATATCCTCGACTATGGATGTAAATATCAGAAAAGACACCAAATAGTGATCATCCTTCCATCAACAACTTTAAACAGTTAAAAGTTTTCTAAGAATTTTAGGTTATTGTGTTATTAGTGACTATAAAAATTAATTTTTTTAAATGTATTTGAATTAAGTTTATCAAGTTTTTTGTTTATAAGGGAGGACCAAGGCATTTATACTGAAGCTAGAATGTACATGCGTGTGTTTCACAACGATCGAAGAGCCCTTTGTCTCTTTCTTTCAGTAAATCGATCATCAAAATACTACGTTGCTTGACAACATTCAGCCATATTGTATTGGCCATGCTTGCCAGAAAGGACAGAGTGCTCCCAGATGTGCTATCTGTATCCTATAACTTATTTTTAATCAAATCAAATCATTTATTTATATTCGGATAACACTGATCCATTTAGAATTAATTACACAAAATATTATAATAATAATTTTAAAAAAGCAAATAAAAATGTCTTAGGTACTAATTAAAGAAAATTAAATTTAATACTTTAACCTTTTAGACCAGAATTTCTGCAGAGAAAAACAATGATCGCAAATGGTCTTTATAATCTCATTACCCGACTTAGAGATTGTAGCTCTAAATCGGGCAATGCGATGTCTTATCAGTGCATCGAGAGCCGGCACGCGGGCCTCCGCGAACATCGTGGAAGCGCTGCACCACCGCGGGAGTCGGAACATCATACGAAACGAGTCATTGTACTGCACCTTAAACGTACGGTAACTCTCCACCTTGTAGTGAGACCATAACTGTGGAGTATAAAAGTGCAGTACAATAAGTCTTAAATAGTAAGATTTTCGCCTCCCGCGAACAGCCAGCAAACTTTCTACCTAGCATATTGGCTCTAACAGCTAGAGACCGTCTCTCTCTGTCTAAGTCTAGATCGTCCACAAGGTCGTTGGCAACAATATGTCCTAAGTACCTAAACTCTAATCGTTAATCTTTAACACCATTGAAATATGGTTCAGAAGAGAAGTCGATTTTTTAATGTATGTAATCCAATATGGTATAAGATCCTTGGCAAGATGCTAATTGATTTAGAGTAGTGGCGGTGGTGAAATAAACGTCATTACTTACCTGCCATCAAAGTTTGGAAAAGTTCCCCAAGCAATAGGACAGGAGCAAAACGGCGTGGTGTATATAGAAGTAATTTGCCAAAGTATATTTTTTGCATATACTGAAATGGTGTAGTGGCTCGAGACCTTAATACGTATTTTTCGCCAACGCTACAATATTCCCAAATATAAATATTGACTGAAAAAATAATTTGTAAGTATGTACTTCAATGTAAATATATTTTAGTCGTTTTAATGTACTAATAGAGTCACCGACATAGCTATTAAAATCTGCAAGTTGAAGTGGCAATGGGCAGGCCACATCGCTCGAAGAACTGTTAACCGATGGGGAAGAAAGGTTCTTGAGTGGAGACCGCGAACCGGAAGACGCAGCGTAGGTAGGCCTCCCACTAGATGGACCGACGACATTGTGAGAGTCGCGGGCATCCAGTGGATGCAGATGGCAGAATGTCGTTCAGTGTGGAGGTTAAAGGGGGAGGCCTATGTTGACGTCTTCTGGCTGATGATGATGATGAATGTACTAATAATTTGTTAATATTTATGTTATAAACACGCTAATATTATTAATGTAAAAGTAACTCTGTTCCAGTGATCTTTACTTACCGTTTCATGAGTAAAGGACTAAACCAATCTTGATTGTTACCATCCATAACCGACTTTTAAACAAATCGTATCATCTAGCATTTAAGAGGTTCTAAAATGAACTATATTTTTGTGACGTTCACTGATCTCTGTCCGATCAACCCCCATTTATTCGTCCCTATTGCAAAATCCATAGCAGATTGAGGACAAGGAAATAATATTATGCACTATGAGAACAGATGTAGTGTAGGATACTTTATGTCCCGCAAAACTGCGGGGTAATAATACCTATTAGTTTAAAAATTTATCTATGTACAGGGCGACATAAAAGAGTAAAAACAGAACTATCTGTTTATCTGTCAAACGTCAGAGTAAAATCCAAAAATATCTATTTTGAGCTGTAATCTGTAAAGCGCTGGTATATGCTTAAAATTAAGAATCCCTCGTAATTTCTACTAAACAGTGTTCAATGTATCTCATAAGCTGTTATAGTGTGGCATTTATTTGCGATAGTGGCGTCCTCATTATTTTCTACTCTTTAATGTCACACTATTTTCTTTCATGTGGCTCCAATAGTTCTGATAATCATTGCTTGCAAAATTAGTATGTAATGCACTTAACTACTTATTTTAATACAGTAATAATAGAACAGCCTGAATTAAAACTTCATAGTAAATAAATACATATTGCATTATGACTGGATCACGTGTTCATTTCTTAGAATAAGACTAAATAAATAACTATTTTTACAAATGCTTTCTTTATTTCATGTCCCTCTGTTTTTAACCGACTTCCAAAAAGGGGGAGGTTATCAATTCGACGAAAGTCCTTTGTGCCGAGGCTGTCTTGTCTACAGGAAAATGAGACCTTGAACTGCCTTGGAGCTTTTACTACTGCACTACAAGGCCACACAAGATGCATGATTAAGGTCAGGTCAGGACTCTGGCCAAATGGGGTAGAACAGTTTAGTCATTCCAAAGTCGTACTCCATTATTTTAAGGAGCTTGGCTGGCAGTGGCAAATTTGCTATACACTCCAAGAGGAATGTCAGTTCAGGGGCCGTACCGTCACCTGTTATAAGCGATTAAGTGTAGGTGATTGCGGAAAATCACGCGAACGTGAAGCTTAACGCAATGAGATACGGTTTGCAGTCCCGCAACTTTTCGCAATCACCTAAACAGAATAGAATACGGTATCAGACCTACAAAGGACACTTTTCGAGCAATAAGTATTGAAAATTTTATATATAAATATTTTTTTAACGTTGGCGCCATAAAACAAGTAAAATATCATAGACCTAAAATATTTTTTTTGCTACGCAAGAAAATATTATGCGATAAAAGGCGGTATGGTCTGAAGAAATTCGCTTGGCCCACTAAACGATCAATATTCTAAAAAAGAAATTGACATTGAAAGAAAATCTGAAGCTGTCAATTGTGACAGCGAATGGCGTTTGTCTTATCATTGCCAAATCATGGCTAATGTAACAAAAGATGATCTTTTGTTAAACCTTTCGTCGTAACTTTTCTGTTACTTTAGACTCGAACTTCTTTTTTCATCTCTAAACGTAGTAGTTAAATTGACCATTTCTTAGTGTAGCATCACATGTCTGGTTAACAGAGGAGGTGATCAAACCTCGATCTTGATGGATTTTTGTATGCCATACTTAACTTACTTGCAAACGTTACCTTTAGCAGACGAGCTTTGGCAACACTGAAATCGCGAACTATTGGTTTGGTTGGTTTGGTATTGGAAAATATGGAAATCTGAATCAAACTTAGACTTACCAATTTTTATCAAAGCAAAAGTAAAGCATTTCGCCATTATTTCATTAACTCTTGCTAATGTATTAATCAGCATTCAGATTCCATTCCAATAACTATGGCTGAAGATTTGAGGAACTACAAGCTACAATTACAACAGGCACGTATACCATCGTAACCATTGTGGTACACAACATCGTATCACCATGCCCAAACAATAATGATCATCAGTGTAATATTTTCCATGATATTTTTTCAGGTGGAAGCAGCATTACTCACTGACTCAAAAAATGAGGAGCTTTTAAAACTGAAGTCGGATCTGGAGGAAGTAATTGAGTTAACAAGAGATCTTATAAAAACCCAAGAAGGTGAAGCGAAAGTTTCTAATATTCATGGTTCTAGTAATGATGATGATGTTACAGCTTCCCTGCTGGCGGCCGAGGAAGATAGCCGATACGAGTCACAGAAAGATTACACTAAATGGCAAGTAGGTGAGAAATGCTTAGCCAAATGGAGAGCTGATGGAGCGTGAGTAATTTTTATCAAATACTTGATAACCTTAGTCACTGTTGCTACAAATTTATGCCCTAAGTTCATTGTGACTACTGATGTCTGGGCCAGACAAGTTTTTCTAATAGCAATGTGTTGTTCGCAAACAAACAATTCAAATAGAAAGAGTCGCGAGCTCTGCATGATTGATTCGTTCACTACAAACCGAAGGAGCCAAGTGAGCCGCATGGTGTTTCGGCTCATAAGGGTCATGGCTGGAGATGGGTGAACTCGGGTGTAAGCCAAACCAAATAATCATACTATGCCCGGTTTGAAAATCCATTTGAATTGAAAAGATGTTTGTTCTAGTTAACTCAAGTTAGCCAACTTGAATTGTAATAAGCTCTAACTTGAGTAGACCCATCTCTAGTCACGGCTTGCAGCGAACTTAAGGAACCGAGCAAGCGGCCACACTGTTCTTTGTACGGGTCGTGGCTTGCAGCGAACCGAAAGAGCTGAGCGAGCAACCGCACTGCGTTTCTGCTCGTACAAGTCACGGCTTGCAGGACACCCAAAGAGCCGATCGATCAGCCGCATGGCGCACCAGTCTTTCTTCTCGTCTCGCCTGCGTTTGTGACCGAATTGTGTGACAGGGTTAGCAATATATGTGGACGAATTAATTTGTACCTAAAACTTATATGCACTAAAGTTATTTATAACTTGCTTAAATTGCTTCCCACCAATGCTTATGGTTATCTTCATGCTTGCTTAAATTGCTTCCCACCAATGCTTATGGTTATCTTCATGATCAAATCAAACATCAACGAATTACTTAGTGACCTCAGTGACGTGCTTTACCTAATAACATATTGTTTTACAATTAGGTTCACCATGTTAGCGTCGCTGTAACTTGTGTGTGTGCGAATACAAAAAGATTTTGCTTATTTACCATTGAAAGCTCAAAGAAGTAAAATGCGAAACTTACTTATTTTATAAATTGCATATAAATACTTAGTGTCCGGCTCATAACTATCTCTATGACATATATTTTTTAAGCGACATGCAAATCGGCATCTTTGCAATGGGTACCTAGTTATGTCAAAGTTTCATATTGAACCAAACAGATTTTCATAAAATAACACAAATTAACCAAAGAGAAAAAAAAATGCCACACCATAATCGTCCTTATTGCGCAGGAGCATATGTCATCTAAATATAACACGTCGTTGCTGCCTTACGGTTCCATTAGGACAATTCCTCAGGAACTGTAAATTTTATTGGTATAAACACTATTTTTTACTACTTTGTCACTTCCTGGCTCTCCAACTATGTGCAACAAATGAAGTTGATATGTTGTTTTATTTTAAGTGAAAAAAAGAAACCAACAAACACATTTTCTCATTTATAATATGAGTAGGATTAGCAGGAGATCAAGAACTTATTATTTATATTACACGGGAATTACTCACGTAAGATTAGGCCGGTTACTGTGACTATAGTTTCAACCACATTCGGCGGTCTTTATCAAGGTGAATGCGCGCGCGCGGCTGCGTCTCGTTTTCCCGTGTGATATAAATAAAATGTGTGAAAACCACGTCAGTTTCCATAATAGGATCAAGAACTGTTAGTTATTTTAAATTTAGTTATTTCAGCCATAGTCGTTTTAAAAATAGTCCCTTGAATATTATATTTTCTTAACTAGGTGACTTGGTGGCCAACCGTAAATCTATTCTATATAAAAAATTAACCTAATAAGTCGCTATTGTTGACAAACCAGATTGTTCCAGTGTACTTACTCGATTTTCAATTCGAACTTTCAGTCGCAAAATGACAAAGGGTCTGATATTGTCAAAACATACGGCAAAGGCGCAAAATGTCCTAAGCCCAAAAAGTCCATAAAGCGAAATTTTCTAAATTCCAATTGTAATGCTAAATGAAGAGTGTATACAGAGTAAACTTTTGCGCTAATGACATTTTGCGACTAAACGAATTCGACTGCCACTTCTGTGTGTGAGGCTTCTGTGTCACGTTGATTGTGAACTTCTGCCTGTCAGTACTTGGCACACTTGGGTGTCAGTAGTGTAGTGACGATAAAGTGTTAATTGTGCTTTTATGTATTTCAGGTTTTATGAAGCACTTATAGAAGAGGTTTCTTCTGATAACCTTAAAGTAAAGTTTGACAGCTACACAACTCTAGAAACAGTGTCAATTGATGATGTAAAGCCTCTAGGGGGAGGAGTGAAAAGACCCCTGAGTGGGGACGAGAGCAAGTATGTTATTTTAGAAACGATCACATTAAGCAATGCCCGTGGGTTCTCTCGCCTGTTTCCTGTTATGCTATGTTATTCGGCAATAAAACTGTATTCATCTTCATGATGCACTCTAATTCCCTACCAAATTCCATCAAGATCCATTAAGAGCTTAACTCAGTACCTCATATTCACACAACTTTGCCTCCCCAAAAGTTATCCTTTGGCCGTCCTGCCGCTCTCAAAGTATTTTTTTATTATGATAGTTTCACATAATCTCAAGGATATGCTGTAAACTGAATATTGGGAAAATGTATTACGTTTTTTTTACAAAAAAAGTTCTTTAGGTTTAGGTCTATATTTTAGGTAACGTTAGGCAATTAAATGGGCATTGCTATTTATATTATTAACCCCTGACGCAAAAAGAGGGTTGTTATAAGTTTAACGTGTGTATCTGTGTGCATTGTAGCTCCCAAACGGCTGAACCGATTCTGATTTAGTGTTTTTTGTTTGAAAGGTGGCTTGATCGAGATTGTTCTAGCTATGATTAGTGAAATTCTGTTCAGCCGTTTGAAGAATATTGTGTTTCAGTGTACATGTAACAATTTATCATAAAAATTATTCACTTAGAATGATGCACATAATTCAGCTTCACTCTATGAGTTACAGTACTCGTAAAATTTAATTCTGTCTAATATTCATAACTACAGATTCAACTTTACACACAAACTTAAAAAAAGTTTTAGTAAAATTAAGATGTCATTTATTTTCATAATATTTATCTTTCACAGACATGGGAAAGGCTATAACAGAGAGTATCTCAAAAAGAAAAAACAGAAGAAGCAACAGAGATTCAAACAGATTGAAGAGGAAAGGGAAACTGAAAAGAATAAATGGCTCAATTTCCACACTAAGGCGGCTAAAAAAGCCGGAGTACGGAACAAAAGTATATTCGCTTCTCCCGACAACCTGTCCGGTAGAGTAGGTATCGGAACTTGTGGTATCTCAGGAAAACCAATGACAGAGTACACTCCTGGTGAAAAGTGGAAGAAAGGAGGATAATGACTATGTAAATATTGTTGTACTTAGCGTAATTTAACTATACTCACTTATAAAATTTTAAGTTATAAATATTCTATATATTATAATCTAAACCTACAAACAAGGTATGTAAGAAAAATACTTCTCGCTGAATGCCCTGTTAGAAAGTGATGCTTTCTTTGTCTCTAGCGCCTTGGAAACAGTGCGACCAAATTGTTTAAGGCCCTCTTTTCCCACTTTTAACAATTTTGGTAGATTTAGTTTTAGTTTGTCTACTTCCACGGTTAGCTTTAAATCAAAAATGGTGTCACATCAAAATTGAATGTTTTATCTAGGAAACTATAAAGACCGAAACACGATTAAGGACATTTTGCTCAATAGAAAAAATACATGAAAGTAACACTGATTTGCGCTTTCGTCCCTGTTTTTTGGGGTTCATTCAAATACCTATTTACTAAATGATGTCTACGATATCTTAATATACAGATTCCATAATTATGGAGGGAACCGTAAAGGTACATTTTATATTACAGCTATACTTGAAAAATATATGAAAACCCTCAAAAATATAAGTAGCGTAACACACGACTATGTGTAAGTGCCATGGTTTTGCTTCACTAAATGCGACTTCAATACAATATATTAAGCCTTATTTATTTATTTGCGATAAAATACTTGCTGCGCTTACAGCGAAGCCAACGCGCACAGCAAGCCAAAATTATGTAAGTAAATATTATTTTCCGTTACGCAGAACAGATAAGACACCTAATATTAACTTAAAAAACTACACAGCCATCCATCATAAACTTAAATTTAGCATAAAATATATCTATATCTGGATACTGATCAATCAGATCGTTGAGCAGATTGATGGCGCGAGTCGTAGGAGCATACCGAGCAGTGTCGGTGTGCACGCCTTATGGTCATCAGTGGTAACAAGGGTAGCTTAAAAGTGGAAAAACCTCACTTTCAGAATCGAACAGGCCACCACCAAAAATACTTTCTCAACAAAACTGACAGCCATCCGTAAAATAATGTTAGCTCAATGATTTGGCCTCCTCACCATGTAGGGTGGTCGATCTGTCAGAAATCGTTGTAGAATGAGTATGAATAAGGTGTATTTTTGGGAAGAGCTATTTTTAGACAATTCTAATAGGCTTGTGACCTAAAATGATCATAAATAAATATTCGGGACATTTTTGCACACTGTCATCTGACCCCAAACTAAGCAAAGCTTGTAATATGGCTGCTAGAGACTGATATACGTACATATATATTTTTAAATACATACTTAAATAGATATTAACACCTAGACATAGAACAATCACAAATGTTCATCACATAAATGTTTGCCCTAGGTGGGAATGGAACCCACGCCCTCAAGCACAGAAGGTAGGTTCACTACCAACTAAGCTACCGGGGCTGTCGATAAATAGAACCCATCAACGAATACAAAATTAATATTTGATGAAAAATAAATAAGTTACAAGTTTTTTAATTTCATGCTAGACAGAGAGGGCACTATATGGCACGTGATGACGACAAGCCGTAAGCGCGCCATACAAATGCTGTACTAACGGACGCTTTGCGAGAATGGCAAAGAGCATTCGGTCTCTATCCCCATTAAAAACTTTCAACGCTCATATCTCGGAGATATATCAGCCGATTCCTTCGTTTTTTTATCGAATGCCAATTTAAATCATGTTTTCAATATTTGTAATGGATTTAATTACCTATATCCATCGCTAAACCTGTTATTTGTTTTAAATGAAACATTAGGACACAGACCTATTCTATGTAAACCTTGTTTGTAGATCTAAATAAAATCAGACGATATACAATTGTTTAGCAACCATTAAAGTATGGAGTCAGGTTTATGGTGCTGAGGACACGTTTGTGGAGTTTTTTTCGACTGATTCCTATTTACGAGTGAGGAATAAACATTATCATGAATAAGTACCGCTGTAGTTTAATTTATTACTTAATTCCTTAACTGAACCTTATTTTATTCTGATTAGGTACTTTGGGCTGTTTTCAAGTATTTTTGTTAACAATCAACATATAATGTACGTACCCAATCATCAGGTTGGATTGGAAGCAAGACTGCAGTTTATGTGAAACACTGTCTGGACCCGGGTATGTCCTAAAACTGCGACCATAACCACCGGAGGATGAGCAGCAGCGTCCTAATAGTACACGGTGAACGTACTGCAATCCCCAAGCCGCCTGCCAAGCGTGGGGATTATGGCAACACCCCTCTCTATGAGGGAGGCCTTGTCCAACAGTGGACGTTAATTGGCTGATGATGTGATGTGACTGTCTTTAGTGGTGAGTTTTCTTATAATTCCATTAAAATGTCATAGTTATCCAGTAGCTATAAGTAAAACATTGGCGCGTGTTAATATGCGTATAGTAGTTTCAAAATATTTGGTGATGCCAGCAAAGTAGGCACATACATAACGAAAATATTGTAGGTATTTTATATATTGAAACCAATAAAACTATTATTGTTTTGTCATAGGGGATCGTATATTCTATAGAAGCAGTGGTCAGAATTTCCAGGCACTTTTTAATCAAGTATAAATTTAACGAATGTAGGAGTAAAAAAACTTTAATGAGAAAATGGAAAGTCTCGGTTTAAACTAAACTAAGACTAACTTATCCCCACCACCCATTAACCGCGTCCAATAGTTTGTTTGTAGCTTTAAGCTGCGACAAACTATCGGACACGTCCGTGAGCCCCGGCTGACGGCTGCGACTGATTGTCATGGGTGTGAACAGTTGTTCGGCTGTCAAGAACATCCAGCGTCCGGATCGCCTTCGAATATCCGATCGCTCAAGGTTAGTCCAAGGTCACGTTCGCACCTTATGACCTATAAGTATGCCCAGTTAAGTGTGTATGTATTGGCTAGATCGCGTCCGACAACCACAGCTTACAGACGCGTCCGATAAATTGTTTGCAGCTTTACGATGCATATTACGCATGTAGCAATGAAAGCATTTCTAAATATGTATTGGCTACGTAAGCACAAGTGTTTAGAAGTATTATTTAAACATGTTTCCATTAAATACATTATGCAACAGGGTACATGAACCGTAGGCGTGTAAGCAATCAGCCATGTGCGCACATTGTTTACAAATATAACACGAAAATTAGCCCCACAACCTATCCGATTGTAGCTCACAAGACTGTTAGCAATAAACAATACGTTTATAGCTAGCTCGCGATGGATTATGTCGTAGATTGATTTATTCAGGATGAGATTGCGATAAGTCGTACGTACAATATTTGAGCCAAAGGTTAGTTTCATCTCGTTACTAGTATGCTATATGTTTCTTGGTTTTTGATTAGAAGCTGCGATCAAATAGCACTCCTTACAGGATGTAACAGAAAGGTGTAGTAGGCCACAGGGTTGGACTGGCCCGGATGGCTCCCCACAAGCCCGGGGCCCGAGACTGGCTAGACTGCGCGGGCGCCTTATCTTACATACCACATGGCTTGCGGCAAGCCCCGCAAGCCAGGCCCGTGGGGGGCCCGCGCAAGCTGGGGCCCAGCTTGCAAACGCCATATATATATATGGTATATATATATATGGCACCATACCATATATATGGTAAGCTGAATTAGAACCAGTTCCTCACCTAACCGATTTTGCTGAAGTTTTACATAGGTACCTACACCTTTAGTTCTGGTGACAATACAATTTGCAATACTCAATATTGTAATATTTTCAAAATGGCCGCCAAAATAAATTAAAAGCATCAAAAGCTTGTTATTAAAGAAAAGCTGTGTTTTCTCGAATTTTTAAACTTGTGGTTTACAAGTTGTTCACTTTGATAGGTACATTAAATTTATAACCTTCAGTAATTACTACACCTTTCTGTTACGTGTTGTATTATCAACTCTTTATTGTGCACACCAGAAATAAAAATTTGGTAGATACATACTAGTGCCACAAGTGTTAGTTGCTAGAAGACCCTACTGTGTTTTATCTATAAAAAAATTGTATTGCGTGTTCATATGCCTTATCTACTGACATGGCTATTATTATTAATCTCAACAATCAATCTACACCTCTGGGATTGTCTCAATATGCACCACGTATGAAATATAAATACATAATGTTCCCGTCACAAGCCTACTTAAAAAAAAATATATTAGCTTATGAGTTATGCGCGCCTTCCAATCAGTATAATTGAGAATTACAAACTTAGCTACTCACAATAATGAGATCCAATTAAGAGCTTACTTTCGTAAAAAGTGGTCTAAAAAATGACCTCTGACTTCTAATTACTTTGGCTGTAGGTATAATCGTAAAATAATCAGTCCATAAAAGCACTTTCTATCAAATAATCATGAATAATACATGTTTCTCTATGTAGTGAAACATATAATTCGTAGCCATCAAATGAAGTGATCGATAAACGCTGATGTGAGCAGTGGGCAGGTCAGAACATCAGGACAAACAAATTACCTACCTATATACGTACATTTAAAAGAACGGTAAACTTTAACGTCGTTTACAAACATTGTCGTAGACACAGAGCAAACTTTCCTTAAATGTAATTAAAAAGAATCGAAGTAAGTACCTCTCTCAGCGGTTTGGACGCAGAGAAGGTAATTATTTACTACACTTAAGTTGGTCAATGATTTGCTTCCAATAATCGAGTAACTAAGGCAGTTCTGGTTAGAGTCGCCGTCATGTCATCCCAATGGATAAGTCGATAATAGACTGTAAATTGACTTGCGTTCAGACCCCAGATCGTAGATAATATACATCGACATCATAATCAAACCAAAGCAGTAAGCTGATAAGACTAACTCGCTGTCGCTGAAGTTAGGAGCCTGACAAACTAAATCTGGGGCAGATATGACCGAATCGGAAGGGTTGTTGTAGTATATTGTGCCCATACATAACATAGTTACACTGTGAATGACGGGGGCTTACGTGTTCGAGCCCATTTGTTTTTATTTACGACAGCAGATAGTAATCTCGTTCCAAATTCACTAGTGCAATCATACCCACCATCGTTAGATTACTCTTAAGGGAATTGGAGTGTAGACGCATACGAGTAAAGTATTGCATAGGTATGAGTGCTCCAATTCTAGAGAAAACAAGTTCATTCTAGATACGCGTGCTCCTTCCTATTCCTCGTCTTTCCTTAAAAGCCGTAACAGACGTACGTACCACGAACCTCGGACCGCCGTCTGACCAACATTTTCTCTTTCCCTCCTGTTGGTCAGACGGCGCGGCGGTGCGTGGTTCGTAGTCAGTACACACGTCTGTTACGGCTTTAACATCAGACGTGATGTGGACAAACGTAAGTTTGTCTTGAATAAACAATTCCAAGAGTAACACATTCATGTGTTCACAAAACAAAAGGCCGTCTTATTCAACAGATATTAATAGTAGTAATATTCGTATAGCTTGTGGTGACTACAACCCTGAAAAGAACGACTCAACCCTAATTACTGCGAAGCAGATCCTATGAGATAGAAATGATCAGTACCGGTAAAACGGGGGGTGATTTACTTGAAATATGTTTAGGGTTCCATATCCAAAGGCGATTTTAATTTCACGAGACCTTATTACTAAGTCTACCTTTGAAAGGCCGTATCTTGTGAACTGTTGTGCCAGTTGATATTTTTTACAGAATATGTAAGTAGGTAATATTACGGCGGATTATTTATTAACGTATTGTTGTCTTTACCGTAGTGTAAAAACGTACAACCCTCAAACTTAGCATGATTATAGCACACTCAATAACTTAACAATAGTCAAGTTCGAGTCAGGCGTGCGCTAAAGATAATACTGAATGAAAGAAAACACATTTTTAGTGCGGAACCCTCGGTGCGCGAGTCCGACTCGCACTTGCCGGGTGTTATTATCGTACGATTTCCAGTTCTGCAAAATATAAAAATATATACTTACAATAATTGCATTTCGAATGTCTAGAAACTGTTGCTAAGTTTCGTCTCTACTCGTCCCGTCGCCGTCGTTTCTGTTCACTCCGGTGATCACCTCTTAAAACCAATGAGATCATTCGTTTTTAGATTCTTACCCAAAAATCAGTTTCTGTAATGACAACTAAACTTGATCTGGATCAGACAACAGATTTTGAATACCAATATGCAATTCAAATAGGCCCCGTTAGCTAAGTTGGTAGTGATCCTGCCTTCTGTGCTTGGGGGCGTGGGTTCGATTCCCACCTAGGACAAACATTTGTGTGATGAACATTTGTGTTTGTTCTATCTCTGGGTGTTAATATAGATTTATTTAAGTATGTATTTAAAAATATATATGTATGTATATCGGTCTCTGGCAGCCATATTACAAGATTTGCTTAGTTTGGGATCAGATGACCATGTGTGCAATAATGTTCCAGATATTTATTTATAAAAAAATGCTAATATAAATTTGCACATTTATCAAGTTTGAGGTGATTGTTTTTTACGAGTCCATGTAGAAGATTTAATAATATTTTAGTTATGCATTATAATAAATAACATTCTATTCTTCTAAAGGCTACTTATGAGTAGAGCACAAAATAGGTACATACGTTATAAACAAAAGATGATTTGCTTATGTAATATGCAAACACATAGATTCGAAATGGCTCGTTTTGCTAACACAATAACACTTTACAAGCCTGCATTTTCAATTTAACCCGCAAAAAATACGATTAGTGGTGGTTCTCTTGGGGTTTTCCTTTCCGCATTATTACATATTCCTTTACACAAACTTAGTAAAGGAAATGTTTCTGCATTGGGAAATGGTTCCCTTGTTTACCATCTGCAGTGTAAACATTATAATTAAACGTTTTATCCGTGTATAACAACTACTTAGGCCTCTAAAAGTTACCTTTTAAAAGTAGGTATAATATTTTAGTAAATACAAACAACACAGGTTTTATCCCCGTTAAGGGTTCGTTATAGGGTCTCGCTCTAAATAAATTATTTAAGTTACGGGCTAGTAACTTTTTATGTAAGCGTAGATCGGAGCCTAATCTCAGCATGGATTGAATCACACGTTAAATATGCAAATCCCATCCGGCTTTTTCGTTTAGAGAACAATTGGTATGCAGGTACGATGACCTGGATTTAGTCAAAGGTGACCAACAATTAGAATTAGAGGAGTGAGGGGCAGCTCAGGGCGAGCGCGCGGCGGGCGGTGGTGGGTGTCGGTGGTGGCGCTGTGGTGCGGCGTTGGGCGGGCGGCGCGGTGCGGGCGGGCGGGCCGCGACGCGGCGGTCGCGTCAGTCGGCGCCCGTGTCCCGCGCGTCTCGTGGCCGCTCCGCCGCGGCGCCGCGTGTGCTCCGACCACTGGCGGGTATTATGCCGGCGCCCCGGAGCCGCTCCCCACGTGCCGCGAGCCCACCGCCGCCGGCACCCGCGCTGCCTCGCTCGCGCCGCGCCACCTCGCGCCTCCGCGCTCACTGACGCGATCTCACGACTCACGTCTACCGGAATGTAAATATTTATGGATGTCAGTTTTCAGTTGTTTAGATTGGCTGTGAATTTTAAGGTACGTATCTAATGCTGATGTTTCGTTTTCGCACGATGCCAATTAGTATCCGAACGGTTAGGTATCAACAAAATAATCCTAATTATTCGATTAATTAATGAAATAAAAATAAACAGCATGCCTGTTCAATATCGTGTAGTTTATTATACCTTTGTATATTGCTAATGATGACTTCAGTTTTAATGGCGCTCGAAGTAGGTACCCTTTTATATTATGGATCGATAGTTAAATTATTAAACGTAGTGGTAGCGTTGGTTTGAGTGATTTTTCGCATTACATTAAATTATGACGGTGGCGGCAAGCTACCAACATCGACAATGCGCCGCCGCGAACATGCCAAATTGCTAGATACATATTCATAATAATACCTACCCTAACTTAACTTTCCAACAACAATCAATTAAGACGTCTTAATTATATTTGCCGGCGTTTTCTCAATCGTGGTTATTATTCATATTGATTTTTACTCATGGCTCTACGCTTTGCTCAGTTTAAAACGAATGCAGGCTGTATTTGTTTTTGACCTTTTACGTTTGACCTCAGGCTAGCACAATTTCACAAAGAAAAATGTGTTGTGAGTTTCAAGCGCTTTTACTGCACCCAGCACAGTGGTTCGTGTGCAATAAATAAAAATAAAACAATAGAAACATTGTTTTTTTCCTACGATACTGACATGTACGAACTAGAGAAATAGATAAGCATTTTAAGTTTAGATAAAGCAAGGTCACTCAATCTTTTATGTCTTAATATCAACAATTAATAACTCTTTATGACTTTAATGAAATTAAAAACCCTTTGTACCTACGTACATAAATAAAATAAAATGTCGTGCGCCTAACAAATTAACAATTTATTGGCTTATCGCAATATTACTTTTATTTATTGGCATAAATGTTTAGGTGAAAATGAAAACGACCAGGCGTGTTCGGGTACATGAAGATGCTATTCGTCATAGGTAATACAAACCATCTATATACTATTTTCTATAATTTACAAACATAATTTATGTAGACCATTGTAGACGCTCCTATTTTATTTGTTTTATCTTGACTTTAGACTGAAAGAATCATAACAGACTTATTATTTATATAAATTATTATATACTTATTTAACAATGATTTGCTAGTTGTAGCTAGATTGTATGGTAATTATGACGTATTAACCCAATAGAACTCCGTAACCCGTTTGTAAATTTCCGCGAAATACAAATTTTCTCTACTTACCAATTATACCCTACTATGAATTAATAATAATAAGTGAACCTTTTAAATATTAATTTATCCTACTTTACAGAATCTTAGTACGTCACTAAACTTATCTGTATGATTTTAATAGTATAACCGAGTTTTTTAAATATGTAAATACAACAGTTCCTGCTTACCTATATCTTATAATATTTTCTCAAACACTAGAATGGAAACATACTCGTACCTATTGCACTCTATGAATTTTCTGGTCGACTCTGTAAACTCGTATTTTCAATTGAGTCTCACTAAAACCTTAAACCTTAATGCACAGTCAAAGATTGCAATAAAAAATTGTACCATATGAACTCTGTGGGGGTGATATCAGTTGGAGACTTTATAGGGTAATAAACAAAGGATTGGACTAAAATTTCGCCCCTAGGGGGGGGACGAAGCTGAGGTCATTACTACCATTGAGTCGTGTGTATTTTATTACAGGTATACCTACACCTCTTCTCTGTTTCAAGTATGATACCTTCTTGCTCTGGCATTATCTCGGCCCGATTTATTACGAGTGCTCTTACTCATTTGAAGATTTATTCGATAAAACATGAGACAATTTATATCAGTCGTTCAAAGTTAAAGTCTACGTTAATTAGCGAATACAAAGTTGTGTTATGTTATATTAGACATGACATGCACGTTAATTAGCCCGTTTCTCCTTGTAAGTTTAATCCTAGTAGATAGGCAAATTAGTTAAATTTACTATAAAACTAGTGACCCGTCCGGACTTTGCACGGGTGTAAGTTTTAGTATTTAAATATAAACCTTCCGTGAAAAATTATCTAACTGGTGGTGAAAACCGCATCAAATTCCGTTGCGTGGTTTAGAAGGAGTTAGCGGATATATAGACAGACAGACACGGAAAGCGACTTCGTTTTATACTATGTAGAGATTAATATGTGTAATTATGGTTAAACCGCTTTATGGTTGATATTCCGAAAACACGTGCGAAGTGCTTTGATTCCATTTTTATTGTGCGAACTGCTAGTCTGTGGAATGCGCTGCCTGAATGGGTGTTCCCCTGATGTTCAGGTGTACAATCTGGGTGTCTTCAAATCACGAATGAATTGGTTTCTTCTAGGCAAGCGTGCTCCATCGTACGAGTTGGCGTTCAAACGCAAGCCTATTATCAAATTCACTTAAAAATATATACTCGTAGTATGTGTGGCCATAGCACATATATGTATGTAATTCTTATTCTTCTATTATGGTTACGATAGTGATCAACTCTCTCTTTTAATTATAACCTTTGAAATAGCCAAGTGTCCGAAAAAAGTGATGAAGTAAGGAGATAAGGTACCTACCGCTATCGCGGGTGCCACTTGTGCGTGAATTTGAATTGATAGTAAATAAAGGGTGACTTTTATTCATCGAAATGTTAAAATGTTTTTATAGGCTTGCGTTTGACCGCCAACTCGTCTGATGTTAATTAAGCGATGATGCTTAGGTGTGACAAGTTTTTTTTTCATATATTTATCATTTAAAGAGAAAACTATACAAAAAAGAATATAATGGCATTTATTAACCACTAAGGTTTAATAGTAACGCCATATGGAGTTTTAGTCTACGTTTACTATAAAGTAATATTAATATCTAAGTACCTACACAACTGGCAGCGAGCGAGGCAATAACATCAGGTTGTCAAGAAAGTAAGATATTAGTTTAGTTTTAATATTATATGTAGTAATGTTTTTACATAAATCTGAGGGTAGATTTTATTAATTAAACGAGAAACTAAATACAAAGCGGGCCGTTCCCGTAGATATAATTTGTATGTCGAGTCTGCAAAGCAGATTTCGAGCGACGGCCTGCGTGTATACAGTACAATGGTATTTTTTTCTAAAAGTCCTTATAAAAAGTGTTCTTTAAGTAACATCATTTGAAATTGCGCATAAATAGGTAAAATTTTAGTGTTTAAAAAGTAAATTATCATCGTTTTCAAATTGTTATCTAATTTTGGTACTTACAACCACTTGGAGGAGGAACATATAGTATACCTTATTACGTTAACTTTAATAATTGAATAATAGGAAAATAAAAAACAAATGTTTTTTTTTACATATCTTTTAATCTGTTCCCGAAATTCTTTTTTGTAAGAAAATATAAAATAACTTTTTATTTAAAATATAAAACACTAGCCGTCCGCCCCGGCTTCGCACGAGTGTAAGCTCGGCCTTCGGCCTCGCTACAAAATATAATATAGCCTATGTCACCCGGGGATAGTGTAGCTTCTCAACAGTGAAAGAATTTTTCAAATCGGTTCAGTAGTTTCGGAGCCTATTCATTACAAACATACAAAAATAGGTACAAATCTTTCCTCTTTATAATATTAGTGTAGATAAACAAGCAAAACAGGTAAATTAACATAACGTATAGGAACCACATAAGTAACCTACAATGAAATATATAACATCTTATCTGGGACATCTGGGACATTATTGCACACATGGTCATCTGACCCCAAACTAAGCAAAGCTTGTAATATGGCTGCCAGAGACTGATATACATACATATATATTTTTAAATACATACTTAAATAGATATTAACACCCAGACATAGAACAAACACAAATGTTCATCACACAAATGTTTGTCCTAGATGGGAATCGAACCCACGACCCCAAGCACAGAAGTTAGGTTTTACTACCAACTGAGCCACCGGGGCAGTCAATAATATCTTAAATGAACCTAGAATGTACCTACAGACAGCCTCAAATTGATTTTACCTCTCAGAGTAGTCAAAAGAAACGAAAAAGCATTACATAATATTGACAACTGTGTTGCTAAGATATCTTGACCACTTGGCAGACTTGTCAGAATGCTTACAACTATACGCGCATTCTGCCTATGTGCTTATAAAATGAATGTATGTATTTCTTTTCGGTAGGAACTGTTAATTACTCTGAATGCTAAAATCAATTTGGCGCCAACTGTACACGTGAGTGTACTTAAAATAAAAATCCTGGTAATATTACTTTCAAATAACTTTGCTAACTTGCAGTGAATTTGTCAGATAGGTGTAGGTTGTAGCAGAGATTGCAATGAAAAAATTAAGGATAAGAAACTTTTGTGATTTACAAGTTTCGAGTTATAATTTCCCTAGGTATTTACATTGGCGCTTCGGCAACTAGGCCAAGAAAAGGCAAAAAGGCCTTTTCCAAAAAGAAAATCTATTTTGGCAAGAATATCGGAACTAGTACACTCGGACGCTAAACAAACTCGCTCGAGTGTATCCACATACTTGAGGGCTAATTTTCTCGACAGGCAATTAACTCCTGCGGTGTGCTTCATATTAAATTCATCGTGAGGGAATAATTAAATATGAACTTACGCTCATCTCGATGACAGCTCACCTTAAGCTTTCGTTACAAGTCTCGCGTAAATTATCTTCTGTGATGTGTATAATGAAGGTTTATTACTATTACGTACATTCTCAGCCACCTAATAAGATCATTATGATAAGATCCCCGGCGCCGTTCTTGTGCGCAACTTCCGCAAAGGAAACAATGTATATTGCACTGGGATCGTAACGTGTCAAAGCACTTTATTACTTAGGAGCTAGGAGTGTTGTGTAAACAAGCACTTTACGACACATTTTCCGAAAAAAAATTGCAAAATACATAGCTAAACAAAACTAAAAATACGTATGTAGGTAAGTATATGAAAACGCAATTTTTATTTGGTAGAATTGTAGAGTTTGAAAAGTTAAGTTGGCTGGTATTCTTGTAAACATCTATTCATATTTATGTGGAGACCCCACATTGGCTTGGCTCTATTATTTTGTGACAGTGCTGTTAATTTTATTGCATATATTAGTTTATTCATATAACTACCTATAAAAAGCTGTACAAGGATAAATGCATGACAAACTACAAATGGTTTAAATAAAATCTAATATGTTCATTAGTAAACGTTCTGCGATGATAGATTATATAAGTAAAGAAAACGTAAAAGGTCAACCAAAGTCGGTTGAAAACTGTTTAGTAACAGTTCTTTGTAATAAGCCACAAACTATTATGTATGTTGATAGAAATCTACTTGTGTAACTTACGTAGAGATGCATCTTGCAGTTGCTATTATCTAAATTAAATCTGCAATTGAATTGAAAGAGAAGCATTTTATTCTGATAGAATGTGAAAATATTAAAGTTTCATTTCATACTCTGATGTTCTGAGAAAACTAGATCATTAATATGTCAGTCCCACTCTCACAAGAATTTCGTATTGAGGAAAGTATTTTCTTTTACTTATTTGATAAGAGGTGGCAAGATAAGATAGGTTATATTTTTTTAGTAAACTTTATTGTTCGATCATAATAGGTACATTGACCAAATATACTTAATATACTTAGTTACAAATTTAGAAATCTCTCTTATTTAAACTAATGAGTCAATTGAACATTGCATTTCCTTAATATAATTTTACACTTGTACCAATAACAATAGTTGATGTAATTACCAAGTAAGTACATGAGATAAAATATTTCATGGCTTACTAACATAAACATCTTAAAATCATGTTTTTAATAATTTGAACTTAAAACTAAAGAAAGAAAGATACATATACTTTTTATAGTTTAGTCAAAAAGGATACTACTTCAGAAACATTCTTTGTTAATAAAATTTTACGAAAAGGTCATTGACCTTTAAGTTACAACGTCTTGAATTTATTACAGTTTTATCGCTATAAGTAACTAAAAAAGTTGTAATAAGAAAATATTCGAAATAATTTTGAATGAAGGTTTTTAATAGGTTATATAATTATATTCATCAGCATGGAAAGTTAAGAAATAAGCAAGTTTCTATGTCTAATAGTTTAGGAATGCGGTGAGGAACAACAACTTTTTGCCACTTTAGCTGGCCATATTTCACAAAATATACACTTGAGAAAAAAAGTGTTGTATTAAACCTTACCTTCATTGTAAAAGACCTTTTCAACAATACAATACACGAGAGGAAAAAAATATTTCCTACATTTCAAATATTCCAGAGCCACCTCTAAAATGCAATATTATAATTTTTTATACTTTTAAAATTGAGATCTATACTAAAACTGTAATTGTGCAGTTTCATGCACTTGCCCTTGTATCTATAGAAGTTAGAAAGTTTTAAATAAATTAGGACGGACGGACAGAACGAACTTATAAGTGTTCCTTGTCGGGCTACGGAACCCTAAAAACAGATATCAGCAGATATCAAATGAGTTAATAAAAAAGGCAGACGTATTGAAGCAACTTGCGACCGGCGCGGATCCAGCCCTCAAAATAGGTTGTGGTCACAGCCACCCGAAAATCAGGCAAGTGCGAGTCACCCAGCGAATAGTCAATAGTCAACCACTTTTATTCAATACAAGCATTCAGGTGCCAAAATGAAACAGATAAATAAATTATGTTGTCAAAAATGTGACGTGACGTCATAGCGTCTATCTATGAACATAGGTGACAGGTACCTATTATAAAAAGTAAGAAGAAGAGATTAAGAAGAGAATTAGAAGTAGGTACTTTGCGACGTAAGTTACGTTCCGAATCACGCACGATTCATTGTTTATTTTAAATTTATTACGGCATTGGATATATTATTATAAGCCTATCGATCTATATAGACCGTAAAAATGTGACGTCATAAGGGTTGTGGGCATGCCCATGGTGCCCACACCGGTGGATCCGCGCCTGACTCGCGAGGTATAAGTAAACTAGGTGTGATGTAGATTGGACCGTCTCCATTGGCAAGAAAGCGAGTTTATCGCACCGATTTCATCGCGGCTCCGACGTGTTGATAAACTCAACTGTCACGAGCCGCGACTGCGATTCTGCTCTAAATTAAAGTAGCGAGTTTAAAATAGGTAGTACTTACTACTGTAGGTGTTGTTTATAACAAAGTGGATGAATTGCTTTGAGGCCGCCCAAAATATGGCATAGTAATTAGCTTCAATTGTATTTAGAACGTAACTCACTTTTCTTTTTATAGTTTTAGGCAGATAACGGGGCTAAAGCGAGACGTGACTATCGCGGAGTATATTGAAAAACTAACAATAGCGCTTCCGGCAACACGCCCGCGGTCGGGCAGTGTCTGTTATAGCGCTATAGAGGGCGCGTGGGCCGCGAGCGCGGATGGCAGCTGCATGTGTTGGTTGCAGTGAGTGTAAGAGTGGCGGCGACCGGCTGGCGACGCCGCGGATGTCGCTGCTGGGCAAGCCGCTCAGCTACCGCGCCACGCGACGCGACGCGCGCTACCGCCGCCTGCAGTCCAGATTCTACAACTTCCTTGAACGGCCGAGGGGAGCGAAAGCAGTCCTATATCATATGCTCGTGTAAGAATTAGTTTCAAATTATTATCTCCTAACACACCTCATGAAATTTATGTTTCCTAAAAAATAAATCATCGGCGTTATGAAGACACACAGATTCTTTCTATGTAAGCATGCTCTATCATAGACCGCACCATTACTTAACATCAAGCAAGTGTGGTCAAATGCAAACATATCTAGAGTAAAAAAAAATACATACAAAAGAACACTCACTGGGCACGAAGAGGCCTGGTATTTTTTTTTTCAGATTTAGCAAAAGAACCCTAAGAGCTGATAAAAATGTACGGATCTAATTGAGAGCCTTCCTCCATTTTTGAAGTCGGTTAATAAAAGTCAGAAAATATCGACTACATGAGTAAGCACGAGTACAAAATAAGTAACTGATATAAATATTTTTAAAACATACAAATCCTTTTTTTGTTAATATTGCATCGTGATTTAGTTGTGAAATATATTTAAAGTGTCAAGTCTCCAATTGGGAAGCAAGCTCAAAATCTATTTTAATATTTGTATCGAAAAGACAGACAGAAACCGACTTTAAAAACGTGGTAAAAGAAACAAAGCTTTGGTGCAAGATTTCCGGCCGATACTCTGCTCTGCAACAACTATACGTATTAAAAACAGTATTCAGGATTAAACAGTAAACAAGATTCTCGAAACCAACACCTCCATGACGCTCCGTGTTTGTTTCCTTTGAAACAAACACGTCGAAGTAAGCAACATTCACCGACAAACTTCTCAATTAGAAACGAAAATTGTTCAGTACGTTACTGTCAAAATCACTTCCCCGAGCCTTTGTATCTGTACGTTTTCCCTTGTATTAAAATTGCAAATTGTATTAAAGGTAGAGATTCAATGTGAATATTCAGCGCGTTAATATTTGCCAATTTACCGCTCATTCACCTGGGGGAGTGATGTTACGAAAGCTTTTAGCTGGAGACGTAAGCGTGGTTAATCACAGTAATAGGCACGTACGTTTTTATAAATGCAAAAGTAACTGGAAAGAAAACGCTACAACATGGGGCTCTTCAAAGGGCGAGTTCCCCGATAGTCACAATCTGGGTGTTCACAAATAAACAAGTAAAATCGGTTTCTTTTAGGCAAGCGTGCTCCACAGTAGACTTCATCATCGCTTAACATCAGGCTAGTTGGTGGTCAACCGCAAGTTTTTATTATATATTTATTTTCTTAAAAACGAGTTATAGTGTCTTAAAGGTCGGCAACGTACAGATGCTTCTGCATTTCATAACACCAGATGTTATAGGTATTTATAGGCGACGGTGACTGCTTATCATCAGGCAGTCGTTTTGCTGGTTGCCCACTTATGGCATTAAAAGTGTTTGTTTGTACCCATTTCACTACTAAACGACTGTACCACAGATTTCTATCAGTCAAGACGCCTTAAGTTGTATGAAAACCCAGCGCGCCACATCTTTTTGGATGTCGTGAAATTAATTTAGTTTTACTTTAACTTCATTCGCACGACAGTTACATGGTTATTAACGAGATATTTACCATGATAAGGTTGTGGTTGTGTCTTCCGTCTTCCGGAAACTTGGTGCATGAAACTGCGAAACATCGGGAGCTCCATCCAAAACCTTATCACGGTAAATAGGATACCTGTTATAACCACACGGTAATAATCACATAACTGTAGTGAACAACTGCGATAGTTTAAAACAGTACTTTTATTGGCACGGCCAACTACTTTCGAAGAGTTTATACAGTTTTCTATGGCGCAATTCCACATTTTGTGTCTGACGTGTTACTGTCAATACGATGTAGATAGAACTAAATTAAGTATACAACTTAGGACATAAAATATACGCAAAGTAGACGAACTAACGACATCTAACCTGATAAATCTATGGGATGTACCGATTGTGTAAAAAATTAAACAGAGATAGTGTGCGTCACAATGATACTTTTCTCTGGATAATCTGGCTAATGTAGGGCTTTTTTAAAGCGGTAGAACATAAGCTCACGAAGGCAGGCAAGTCAGTTTACGTGAAAGGTCCCGATATCTACAACCAACTACCTGAAGACATTAAAAGTTCGGCTTCTGACGGTATATAAAAAAATAGGTTGAGACGGTTTTTGATCGAGAAGGCCTACTACTCTCTCAAAGAGTATTGTGATAAAAAATATTAAAATATATTGTTTTTTAAGTTTTGTGATATATAATAGTGTACTTATGTACTAGTTTTGTATATCCTCAAATGTGACGTGTGATATTGTACGAGTATATAGTTCACCAATAAATTATCTGTATCTGTAAACTTGAAAATTGTAAAACAGTGCGATGTTGCGGCATCGCGCTGTTTACAATTTTGAGATGTGAAGGCTGTATTGTGTTGCAGGTTCCTAATGGTGTTCATGTGCTTGGCTCTGTCGGTGTTCTCCACGATCGAAGAGTACGAGGCGCGTGCTGGTATCATCCTTTTCTACATGGAGACGGTAGTCGTCATCTGGTTCGCTATAGAGTTTGTTCTACGGTGAGTACCCGTAAATACATGTTTTGCGTAGCGCCGTAGCCGTAATCGTAGCACAGCCAGACTTCAATAAAGGACACACAAAATGGATCTTAACCATTTTGTGTGTATTCTTTACTGAACATCGTGAACTTGAGTTCTACTCTTTGAGACATCTTCACTTTGGCAACGTGGCACTGTAGCAATAACCGTAGCACCTCTACGACGACTTCAATAAAGGACACAAAAAATGGATCTTTGCCATTTTTGTATTCTTTACTGAACTTCTTGATCGCTATGAAAGTAATTCAATGGTGAGTTCTACTCGTTGATCTTCACTTTGGCATCGTAGCACTGTAGCAGCAACCGTAGCACCCCCTACGACGTTAAGGTCCATTTTGTCTGTATTCTATTAAATTACTCGATTGCTATTAAATTTGTTCTACGGTGCTTCTAGTCGTAGATACATGTTCATTTTGGCAACGTAGCCCTGTAGCAGCAAGCCACGACACTAAGGTCCATTTTGTGCACAGATCTCGTAGCTACAAGTCAACATTTGCGTTGCGTAGCACCGTAGCACCTTCTACGATACTAAGTTCCACTTTCTAGTTATGTGACCTTTGTGAAACGGTTTATTCCAATTCTTGATTGCTTTTAAATTCGTTTTACAGTATATTCTCGTAGCTACTACACTGCACATGTACACATTGTACACTTATGTATTGTAGCGCCGTAGCCATACTAAAGGTATGGCTACGGCTCGTGCTACGATTTCGTTCGTTGATCCATTCTACTTTACAGTTATTTTTATTTTTATCAAGTAATCCATAACTACCATTTAACATTTATACTGATAGTATTTGTGAATTAAAAATAACACACTAACCAAATCAAATAAAATTTATTTTCTAAAACATGGTATTAAATGTGTCCATTATTAGAAAAACACTTCGACGAAACTTGGACCTTAAAATTGGAGAACTTTAATATTTGTACGTTTGTAAAATGTTTCATTATAGAAAAAACTTTGATTACGTTTCCATCAAGACGAGACGAATGCACAGAGCTATATAAGAACTTACAAAAAAAAAAAATACAACCGGGTTTTTTTGCTGTTTGGTTGCTAGGCATAGTTTTAACGAAATATGAAAATTACCCCCAAATATATGTACGTTTTATTTTTACTTTAATACACATGAAAGGTTTGAGAAAAATACTACAAATCCTTGGCGGAAAACTGTGACTTTATGGACTCACACATGCTAGCCTGGGCTACGATTCAGCCCACATCTCTCCTTCGTTTATGAATGCCTCTGTTACCTGTCGCAGCAGTAATGTACTATTTATTCTTCATAATATTGTTCAACTAGCCTTTTCCCGCGGCTTGGTATATGTGAACTTTCATATAAATTTAAAATCCCCTTTTGTTTCCATTATTTCCTCCATTTCGCAAAATCTTTTCTTAGCTGACCTCTACACCCCATAAGTAATCTACCAGCTTCATAGGTCAAATAGTTTTCGAGAGTTCGTGATGTCGTGACGTTAGTATTTCGCTTATATACCGGATGCATCTCCAGAGAACGGACATGTTCGAGGATACCATTGTTCTCATCATCATAGACAGCTTTTACTATTGGACCAATTCCGAAAAGCGAAAATAAAACAGCTGTTCCATAGATATTTTTTTTAACACCAAATGAATCGTATGGAACCGCTGATTATTTTTTGAGT
The DNA here is from genome assembly GCA_949125355.1 of Agriopis leucophaearia. NCBI lineage: Eukaryota > Metazoa > Arthropoda > Insecta > Lepidoptera > Geometridae > Agriopis > Agriopis leucophaearia. The sequence goes on from OX421262.1 coordinate 9,879,988, forward strand.
ACAATGATATCTTCGAATATTTCCGTCGTCTAGAGAAACACCCAGTACTAATAGATTCACCGGTCGTGACAGTAGCACTTCTTTTTATAAAACATTGTATGACAACCTGACACTTATATCAATACCGAAAGAAAATAAATGTTTCCGAACGGTAGCACGCGGTCTGTACAAATATACAAAGCACCCGGGCGCAGTACAATCGGCACGCTACATGCTCCGCGACAGTACCTACATGTCAGATCGATAATCTTATTACGTTAATTTATTCATGCCACAAGTGCAGGAATATATAACTAAAGTTATTAGCAATACTCATTGGCACGATATTCGGACGTATTTCAACTTTTAGTTTGACGAGTGAGTTCGGTACACGTGTTTCCGACGCGTTTATAATAACTTTGCTAAACTCCTGCCCGAGCCATATCAGAGCTGTAATTACGGTAATTAATTAATGAAATAGTCGAGCTTAATTAAGGTTATTTCTGACATTTCGATTTTATCTTGGCACTGTAGCACAGCTACGAAGTGCACTGCTAGCAAATGAACTACTACGAGCTACAATGCAAGTAACGATAAACATTTATGTATAACGAGTTTTTTTACTATTATATTACAATAGTAAAAAAACTCGCGAATAAGGCTTGCGTTTGACTGCTACCTACCTCGCCTATTGTTAAGCGAAGATACGGTCTACGATGGAGCAGGAGCACGCTTGCCTAAAAAACAATATTAAAAAAACAGTTGAAACAATATTAATTGCTTTTTATTTTGTGTTTCTCTAATATGTTTTGCGTACAAGCCATACAAATCTGTGGAGAGATGGCAGATTATTACGTCTAAAAATTCAAGACTAAAAAATTTCATATAGACACATTGTAACGCTGTCGAGGATCATTTTTAGGAAAGCGATATGTGCTTGGATAACGATCTCAGTGATTTTAACCCTTAAAGCGTCGATATTGAGTCGAAGCGGTCATTACCCGACGGAACAAATAAACTTCTTTTTATTATGCTACTCGTCTGATTAATAGTTGCTTTGTTGATGCGGCTCTTATAATGTGTTTTTACGATCACTAGTTCCAAACGACTTCCACGACCGCTTGTGACCACAAATGTATGATGTCGTCTCGTCAGTCCGCTTAACTTCGTGCAGGCTGCGAGTACCTAGATGCATCGCGACCCAGATTCGTTGGTTATTTGATGAAATTAAAACAATAGGCGGTAGGCCGCTGTCGGTGACAATGGGTACAATGGACTACATTTTACACCACCACGCGTTAAAAAAATGTATTTTTGTATTTTAATAAATATATAGTAATCAATTGCTATTCGTTATAGTCTCACTAAAACTCAAAAATTGCTTGACCGGTAATTTTTTTTAAATGTTTTGTTTGTCTCAATAATGGCTGGGCGCTAAAAATTGCCCGGAAAATTGGAAAGTTCTGGGAAAACTGACACTGCTTTTTTCTATGGAATTTGAACATGACAACGTTTGTCGGGTCAGCTAGTAATAATATGTATAATTTAACCGCAGGGGCGGCTTTGTGGCGGGGCGTCAATAAGTGGTGACACCGTGAACCCCGATTGATTGGAGCTAAATGAGATCCCGACCCCTAGTTTGCCTTATCCGACTGTTTGAGGGTGAAAACCGCATGAGTTAAGAACCTTAGCTCCAGGGTGGAAGTGATAAAGGCATAAAGCCGCGAGTAGCGCTCAGTACAGTGCAGCACATTTCTCGACACCCTAAGCCACCTAAGCCAATGTTGCCCTCCGGCGCCAATATAATTATGGGGGACCCATTTAGTGAGTTGCAAGTCATCACCCGCCACAATATTTTTACATAAGGCATAATTGGCGGGTACCGTACCACATACCATAGACCAGCTCAACACCATCAAGAACTCGCCACAATAGCCCAGAATTTTACCATCCCATACTGTACAATAGTTTTTCATATTCTCTTTTATGCACATTCCATAATTGTATTTTATTAGCGACCTGCTCCGGCTTCGTACGGGCGTAAGTTTTATTATATATATCATCCATTTTTCATGGATCTCTAAATGATGGTAAAAAAAGGATCAAAATCCGTTGCGTGGTTTAGTGGATATATGTTCAGATAGAAGCGGGAAGCGACTAAATCATAATATATATTTCCAAAAGAACAGCACATTTTTTTTGTAAAAGACTTACATTGGTATACTTTTTTATATATAGAATATTTTGTATAAAGAAAAAATATTTTATACTATGTAGAAACATTCAACAGGGCGGCTTTTTGGTGTCGGCTTTGGCCCTTCTAATGCCTCTCAATAGTCCGGGCTAGACCCAAAACTGAATATAAATTAAGTAGAATAAAAATCATTATAATTAGGCAATACAATAATATCCAGTTTAGAATAAATTCCTCTACGCGCTATATGGCGTCTCATTAGTCAGAAAGAATTTAAGTTTATTCTTAAATAAATAAAATTGACTTTGCTAATGTGCTAATGTTACCAATTACCATGGTGTGCTTTTAATATTTCGATAACAAGTTTCTTTCTTTAAAATATAAAATTGATGTATTTATTATACGAGTTTTTTTTTTTGTTAATATTAAAACCCCGACAACGGTATCTTTGGCAAATCAGTATTTCTCAAATGGCACACATGAGAAAAAAAAATTATATGCCACACCTCATTTTCACCTAGTTTTTATGCTGACGTCACTTACCCAGACCATCCCTCAACTTAATTTATACTAATCTGTCGACACCTACTTATTTTATCACAACCTGTTTAGGCAGCTAAACTGAACATACAGACACACATACAACATGCTAAGTATCTGTACCTTTTTGGTATTGCGTTGTCGGATAATAAGATCAATCTAATCTAAACATTTAGGTTTGTTTTCAGTTCCGTTGCCGTTTTCGAGAAATCAGTTTTTGTACAAAATGTTAGAATACAAACATTGTAGTAGATTAGCCTTGTGAAGGAGGCAGGTAATACGTCACTGGCTAAGACGGATCACTCCGCCTTCAACGGTCTAGTGGCCATTATTTTTCCTTTATTTATTTTCGACCCGATAGATCAGACAGCACTCACTTCCAACGCTCTATCGAAACGAATTCTTTAAATAATAAGATATATATAAACATATTTATACTTATCAAAACACTGGTTTGAACGAGCACCTTTAATTAAAACTGCCTATTTAATAAAATAAACAAAATATTATGCTAAATAGAGGCTAACAAAAAAGTTGAGTTCAAAAAACCCTATCAGTTTTCTGCGATACAGGCCTGGCACTAGTGCAGAAATCGCAGTATCAACATTTAGTATTGAAATCCTTCATGGACATATGCCAGTGTTCATTTTAAATTTCAAAGAACGTTACACTGTCTTAAGTAAACAGGAGTCAGTAAGTGAACGAAGGATCACAATATCCTCAGATAAGACAAACAAGGGAAATATGGTAAGGTGGCTGGTGCAAACGTATCAGGACTAAATCAGGCTTGATGACCGTAGTTGGCAACACCCTCCTCTATGAGGGAGGCCTTGTCCAACAGTGGACGTTAATTGGCTGATGATGATGTGCCCTTAGTCGACCTCGCCCTACAGACGGCTTCATCGCTCTTTTTAGACCCCCGACGCAAGAAGAGGGATGTTATAAGATATAAGTTAAACGTGTGCATCTGTGTGTCTATCTATGGCATCGCAGCTCTTTTGAAAGTGACTTGATCGAGAGTTTTTGCCGTACAATTCGGCCGGTTAATTCTACCAAAACAGAAATATAACGCTTTTAAATTAGGTAAAAAATTATATAGTTTGTTACATGAACTATGAGCAATGAGCTATATGAAGCTATAACTGCTGTACGTAGAAGATTTAGCTTCATATAGCTCATACGTAACTTACAAGAATGCAGGTTTATTTTATATACCTTTGATAATATGAAACATTTTTGGTTCTTGTTACTTTAGCTACGCGTAACACGTGTTGAAGGAAACGTGACCCGAGATCAGTTACGATTATGACCAATCTTCTCGAGATTCTCTCCTGCGTATTGGGTTCCGTACATTGGACCTACGGGCTACAAAACTCGGAATGGAATTACGGAGAGGATTCATTTACGCGGAAGCTGCTTTATCCAGTCGCGATAAAACTTGAGTTCGATTAGCCGACTGACTGGCCACGGATATCTTTTGTGCGCAATTACCACCAATCTCGTTATCTTCACTCCATTGTAAGCACTGCTGATTGATAAATAGATCGAATTGTATCGGTATAAGTGTTCGGAAATGGGTTAGACACCGTGTAGGCGTGATGCTCGTATCTGCTAAGTGGATTCGACTGCTAATATTTATGTGTCAAAGTTGATATGTCCGTAAAACAAAACACTATGTTAAAGATGGTTAATGAACATTTACGCGATTCTTAAATTACACACTTGCACGCGTTCTGCCTCTAATATTATTTATTATTCTAATTCGCAATAACACTACAATTTTCGCACACGTAAACACAAAATGGAATAATGACAGAACCGGCCAAGTGCAAGTCCGACTCGCGCACGAAGGGTTCCGTACCATTATCTATAAAAACGGCAAAAAAAGCACGTTAGTTGTATGGGACCTCAAATATTGATTTTATTTTCTATTATAGTATTTATTGTTATACCGGCAGCAGAAATACATCATCTGTGAAAATTTCAACTGTTTATCTATCACGGTTCATGAGATACAGCCTGGTGACAGACGGCCAGACAGACAGACAGCAGTCTTAGTAATAGGGTCCCGTTTAACCCTTAGGGTACGGAACCCTAAAAATGACAGTGTTTTGTTTTTGACACAGTGGACCAATAGCAGTAATTCCACTAGAAGACCGTAGAACAGTTATTAGTTAATGGTATTGCGAAGTTTGTCTGCGTCAAGCTTTCGGGGAGCTGAATAGCGAGCGACAAAGGATTGTGTCCGTGGCAGTCTTTTAACCAATATAACCCGCCCGCTCACACAGCTGCTAGAAACATGGACTATTAGAATACTTTGGGGGTACAAATTTTACCACATTCTCCGTACCGTACAGATTTAGCTCCATGCGATGTTTTTATTTCGCACGGTCTTTGATTATGTATCAAAGCTCACGGTAAAAAATTGCTTCGTGGATGAAAATTTAGTACTGCAGAAGAGGTCGTCAAAGAATTTCGGCGGTTATTTTTCGACCTCCCTTCTTCGCAAGATATATTTTTGCATAATCCAAAATCTTGTTCTCCCGAATGCATAAATGCATTGGGGTTGGGAGGGAATATTTTGAAAAGCTATAAATAATCCTTTTTCAAATTACAACTATTTTTCATTTCTCCAACAAGTTTTGGAACAGCCCATGTATGCCTTCTTATTAACGTGGCACTAAGAGATGGACCTATGGATTAGAAAATTTCAATCTGTGATTATGATATACATAATCAAAGATTTCGGTATTTTTTCTTCTTGCAACACACATCTTTATCATGAACAGGCTATTATGTACCTACTGCTGGGACACGGGACTCTCAGAGAAGCTGGGGCGTAATCCACCATCCTGGCCACTTGGCAAAAACATACGACATTCACCATCATGCACTGATTGGTTAATATCGTATGTCTTAAAACTTTTATCAAGGTTCTTAGGAAAACATCGTGAGGAAACCGGTATTCCTCACGATGTTTCCCTTCACCATGTAACTTATTATTATTAGATTAATTTTCGCCCCGAACTAAGACTTCGCAACCACTATATCAATCCCTGGACCTGTGCCATTAGAATCAGAGACCTCTCCTCGCCCGGTAAAAAATTAACCAATGTTTTAATATACGTGTAGCCAAACATTACTTTAAACTCTGACCGTATAACTTGAATGAAAATTACTTGGAAAACATTTCAAACAGTTCCCGCAGGATTACTGAAGACGTAGCCATGGATATGAAAGATTAATTTATTTTTTTCTTTTCAAAGGTTATGGTCGTCAGGATGCAGGTCCCGGTATCAAGGCTCAATGGGGCGCCTCAAATTCTTGCGTCGACCCTTCTGCATTATAGGTAAGCTTATTTATTTTAATCGGTCAATTTTTTCATGTCACAACCAAACCGCTATACAATGGGTTTCTTTATAGCCAACCCAACCTCAATACTAATACAGTGGGCGGAGTACAAATATTCGATACATATAGTAAAGTATGAATAGAATTTCTTACAAATTTCAATTCAGTGTTTTTAAAATTTGTATGGGTACGATTAACGAGGAACGATACGTATCAAACATGCGTACTTCGCCTTCTGGACAAATTATTATTTTTCTATATCTTTAAACGACTTCAAAAAGGAGGACGCTTCTATGTTCCACTGTTTTTTTTATGTATGTTTACCGATACCGATCTCCGCCAGCTGTTGACCGATTTAAAAAAATCTTGTTTGGTAGGGTATACTTCCAATTTGGTCTCATTAACACCAAGTCAGGATCTGATGATGGGATCCCCGGGGAAATCGAGGGCAACCCTCAAATTTTATAGGCACTTATTACGTTTTTCATATATTTTTGAAATCGGTTTTTAAAGTGATCCACTTGTTTATATATTTAACGGTACCATGTTAATGTGAGCCGGGTCCAAAAGCGCCATAATTAACTTTTGCACGTAACTATATAATTGTATTATTGACATAGATCGAAATCGCCTCATAGATCATTCTAATTTTAAAAAATTACGTTGTAGCTATCACTAGTCATATCTGTCAGAAAGAAAGCATAAACCTGTAAAATAATTTCGTGATTGTTAGCTAACATAAATAAAGCCGATAATAAAGTGACATCCAACTCATGCTCTCCGCATTAAAAGCATGACAAGCTCTCAGCAAAATTGCATTTGAATGGAGCGTAGCGATTGCAACAGGCTATTTTACATCGCATGTTATGAATGTCACAGAAAGTTTCGTGACTCTTTGCTGTTCCTACGTAAATTGTAAAGGATTGACAACAGAACTAAATTGTTTTCATTCCTTTCAACTCCGCTTATATTAATAGAGCACGTATTTCAAACGAATACCGCTGTAGGTAAGCACAAACTGCTAAAAACCTTGGCCTACTAAGATAATGCCAATCCATAACCTTTTTGTTTTCACCGACAAATTAGCATGCCGAATGAAAAGCTTTTGCGCGACCAAAAGTTTTTTAATGACGTAATTTCATTTAAAGAAAAAGTGGAGAATACCAGGCAATAAATAACGTGGTGGTTTCGTGTCTAGTATTGTCAACCACAACGACATTTGAAGTAAAAGTCACGTACCGACCATAAACCATGACGAAGTGACCCTATTTCAGGTGCGAGCAATCTGGTATGACCTTCGCATTTTCGTTGTGCCCTCCTCTGTCCCCTGGCACTAGTTTCGTGCGAGCGGCCGGCATTCCGTTCTCCAGGGAGTTGGTAGGCCTCCCGAGACCGCGCGCCGCCGGCTGATTCTAACACACGATATTCTGACGACAATAAAACAGACCTTCCGCAATTATTCAGCCCCCTGGATTATTAATGCTTCGTTTCTTTGCACTCGCTCGACAAACGATGCCGCGCGCCGTGTTTGCAGACCGTGGGTATTAAACTTAATACCGACATTACCAATGCAAAACCAATTACTGACCGTTTTGGCGATTCATCGAAAGCGTAATAGACAATCTTAATTTTATAAAAGGTAATACAGTTGCACGATGAGTTTCATTAGCTCTGTTTTATCTGATGGGTCTGTAATTATACGTGTTTATTGTATGAAATACTCATGAGGGCTTTGGTATTGTGCCAAATTGAAATTTTAACTTCCTGGCTACGATAATAATTATATTTATACTTAGAAAGATTTAAGTGTCATAAAACAACGCTTGATTTTAGTACAACGTTGATATCCAGAACATAAAAGGTAAACATAAAAAAAAAAGTATAGTAAACGTATAATGTTATATATATATAACATTATTGATAAATTTTTCATCTTACTTTTTTCCACATAATCACATCACATGCTGTTTTTTTTTTTGTTAAAGGCTTTATCTTGATTATGTAAAACGAATAGCATACCGAAATTAAACCAAAACAGGTAGGTATACTTTTCAAACTAGTTTATCAAAGTGGAATTAAAATCAGGCGCTACGTTTACCCTATAGATAGAGTGTTATTAGGTAACACCACAGACCAGATATAGGCCTATGGGTAACACGGACTCTTGCACACGAACTAACCACACGCTGCCAGTTGCGTGTTGTGTGGTCAATGGTTTACTGCATTGAATTGATGCAGTAGCATAAAGGAGTATTTCATGTGCATCCATGCAGTGCAGTCCTGGGGCCTTACGGGTAACTCTTAATGCGGGCTCGAATTAGTGCTGTAAAGTTCGGAAAATCACGCGAACGTGAAGCAACTTTTCTCATCACCTAAACGGAATCGCTTACAACATGTAGCCGTAAGGCCGGTGATTTGGAATACGCGAGTTCTATCCGTGAGAGTGATTATTTATTTACTTAGTTCAATGCTCCAATAAAAAGAGATCTCACTTCTTCCTGACTTGTGATGTGCAGTCCACTGCCACGAAACGGCTGGTCCCACTATAGCTAGACAGCACACGCCCCGCGATATGGACATGACAGTCTTTTTCCCGCAAGATATATGGATAAAAATGTATCTCGGCTCGCATGCAGGACCTGCTGACTCCAGCTCTTCAGTGGTATTACTTATTTTAAAACACGATTAGGAGTGCAAGTTAGTATAGCTATTCCAATAGGCTATCGACAGGTGCTTGAATTGTAAAAAATAACAGGTTTATCGTAAAAATATACTTAACTTTTTACATGTTAAACAATAAAAAAAAAACATAGGTAACGTGTGGAAAGTAATTTCAAATTTAAAATAAATACTTTCGAAATATTATGAAATTTAATACATATACACAAAAAATAATTATATTGTCTTTTAAAATTCTGGGATAATAAGCGTTTAAAATTTTTGGTCGGTTTAGTAAGTTATGCTCTTTCTCGCAAAGTGAGTGTCAGTATGGAGTTTGTATGGCGTACTTACAAGTGACGTCATTCATAACTATAATGCGGTCTCTGTCTCGTAACACATTAAAATGTTTATATCTTCCTTAGTTTTCAACACATCTCAATTTTGTTTTCGGTGATTGGTTTTATTTATACTGCTATTAAAATGATTTATTTATAAGATAATAAAAAATAACCAGTCCGGTATAATCAGCCTATTCTATGAAGTGCAATATATACATGACAGATGTAACAACGATCCTGGCGTCGTTGGTGGTGCTGGCGATGGGCTCGTCGGGTCAGGTGTTCGCAGCGTCCGCGCTACGAGGACTACGCTTCTTCCAAATCCTGCGCATGGTCCGCATGGACCGCAGAGGTGGCACATGGAAACTGCTTGGATCCGTCGTCTATGCTCACCGACAGGTTACCAATTGTTACTCAATCTTCTCTTTTAAGGTTACATATTTAACGGGTTTCAAAGGTACACCCAAGGATGTAATCATCCTAGCTATTACCTACTAACACGGAATAGGGAACCTATACTTCCCTTTTCCATGATTACTTAATTGGGTACTAAGCAGCAAACCTACTTTTCACTTTGCTCTAGTGTAAAAACGGTAATAAATACAAGCATCAAACTTAGAATGATTATAGTAAAACAACAAAATAATAAACATCAGTCAAGTTCAAACCGGGCGCGCGCTAAAGATCTCGAACTGAATGAAAGAAAACTTTTTTTGGGCGCGGAACCCTCGGTGCCCTAGTCCGCCCTTGGCCGGTGCTTATTATTTAACACTGATATTAAGACTAGTTTATACAAAATTACATGCTTTTTACTTAAATAACTGCGTGACGAAGCGAGCATGTCCTTCACCTGATGGTGAGTGCCAAGTTAGCCTAAAATTTATAGCAGTGCTGCCACCGATAATTTTGATCTTTAAAAACCTGCACGGCACAGCACTTGAACTGTCTCTTTTTTGTACTAAAGAATTCAGTGTTTGTAGGTTCAACTTAACCGCAATATTAACTATCATAAATAGTATAAGTATGTAGGCAGGCAAATAGGTAACTATGAACAAAGATATGTCAATTCATCATACTACACTTAACTGATTATAATATTTCTTCATTGAGATACCTACTTTTCTATTTTTATTTATCCTACTAGCTGTACCCGCAACATTAAAATAGTCCCTGCAGACGGAATCACCTGAAATTGCAGTAATATGTAAATAAATAAATATTCGGGACATTATTGCACATACTATTGTTACTAACAATTGTTAACTATGTGCATAACCCTGTTAAATAGTGATCTCCTTTCGGCGCAAAGTAGCCTATGTGCGCAACCCTGTTTAATAATAACCTTCTTTCGGCGCAGTATAGCCTATGAGCGTAACCCTGTTTAATAATGACCTCTTTTCGGCGCAGTGTAGCCTATGTGCGCAACCCTTAAGCTAATTGACCGATTTAAATTTAAATTGTTTACTTTTAATTTATTTATTGTTCGTTTGGCAATATCTCTAAGACTCATTTGGACTGATGTGACTTTGACAATAGGCCTATACGATAAAATGCAACGCCAGCTTAAGATGAGCTGTACGTTCAAAGGCTCTTATACATTCCGGGGGTCAATTAATTTTGACATAATACTAAAGGTTTTGATGTCTGTAATTTCTAAACCACGAAACCAATGACCTTGAAATATTTACGGTACAATTTTTAATGTACTTCGTTTCTAACAAAAAAAGAATTAAAGAAATCGGACTACGCGTTAATGAATTAAAATTAAGTACGCATTTTGACTTTCATCCCCTCTCCCAAAGGAACCATGCTGAATTTCGGGATAAAAAGTATGCAAGAACCTACCTCGTTGTATGAAATCAAACCATGCTAAGTTTCATTTGAATCCATTCAGTAGTTTCGGCGTGATGCGCGGTCGTGATACAGACAGAGAGACAGACAGACAAAAATGAAAAAAATTACAGTTTTGGCTTCACTATCTATTATAAAATGCAATCCAATATTTTTTTTTCAAAATATCTTCAATGTACAGAATTGGACCTGTTACAGTTTTATTATAAGTATAGATTATAAATGAACTCAGGTCAGGTCATACTGACCGACTATTATAATACTAAATCGGTCGATATGATCAGACATGTCATTTTCCTGACTAATCTAAACTTAATTTCATGTATAAAATTGTTATCATTAGATAAGTACGGGAAATTACACTTCAACACGCGCCCCCTATAAAATCCGCGTCAGTAGGTGCGCTGCTAAAGCTCTAGCCTAGGCCGTGGCTATGTAGGTGGAGTGCGGAAGTAGAACGCTTTTCAAGAAATTTGCATTAGCAGCTTGAGGGCAGGCGTCGAGCGGAAACGTAATCTAGTCTACGCAATACACAAAAAATTGCGCTAGTCGTTGCGCTAGGCCTATGTCGTAGTACCTACAGAGCTACAATAAAACGTATACGTAGAATGTACACGCGATAAAATCCGTTAAAAGTTTGTGACATATTATAACTAGTTGCTATGAATAAAGAGTACGAGTATTGTATGAGTCTAAAAGCCAGAGAAAGTTAGGCGCTACGAATTTTGTTCGTTCTGGTACGCGATTTAACTTTACCTATAAAGCACTATCTATGCAACAATATTTTTATATATAAATTTGTTAGTGGCATCTTAGGTCACCGATAACCGATAAAGAAAAAAGGTTGTTGAGTGAAGACCACGAACCGGAAGACCCAGCGTAATTAGGACTCCCGCTAGATGGAACGACAATCGAGAAAGTCGCGGGCATCCAGTGGATGCAGATGGCAGGCTATCGTTCGGTGAAGTTCTAAGGGAGAGGCCTATGTTTTGCTGTGCACGTTTTCGGGCTGCTTTTGATGATGATGATGATCTTTAGGTCACATCTCTTCAAATATTGGATCTCGTTTTCAGTTCATCCTTTAGACCTGCCTGGATATACTATAAAAGATTACTTATTTCTTAATGATTATTAAACATTGAAATTAAACATGTGTTTAAAGTGTTTGATTTCAATACTAGATAAGCTTTAACTAGTCTATGTAAAAAGTATAATAATCCAAACAATTTATCACGCTTTTCAAAACTGTACAATTTAGGTCACGTAAATCATGGCAGGTATTGCAGAGATTAAAATTAGGTAATTGCAGTCCATAAAACGAAGTGCCCGACCGGAGCCGCACACGCCTACTCCACGTTACATTTACTAACAATAAATTAGAACAGATGCTCGCCACTGACTGATTTATACTCTAGTTTACCTCATTTTATTTACCGTGCCCAACGATTGAGTTAATTACGCTTCTTGATTAGTTCATAACCAAACGTGCAGTTAGTGTAGGTATTTTTGGCGCATAATTCCTAGGAACTATATTTTTAAATCTAGATATCACCTCTGAGTAACAAAGAGCACGTGGCGATGCCAATGACTAACGTGGCCGTGACTAAAAATGTTTCATTACCCACAGTCAGTCGCTCTAATCTAAACCAAATTATATGCAATACAAAATCTGTTAGATATTAAATAAAATTTATTTCGGTCGATCAGACGTCTCGGAATGTTGATTCTATAGACACGGAACAGAAACAATAATGGGGCTATTATTATCTGACAATGGCTAGCTATTGAAATTTTCTTCTGTTTCATTCAAATGGGTGTACAATTCTTCTACTAATCTCATGAAATTACTGGAATGTCTGCCGAGGATTTCCTTGAAATGACACGAAATTTGCATAAAGAGACCGTGGTTTGGTTGCAGGTATTATACGAGTAATTGACCTTTTTATATGATGAAAAAGCTATGTTAACACGCGTCAGGGCGACTGTTGGTTCCCTTTTGCATAAGCGAGGTATGCTGAGTAAGCGGGTGCCCTTGTAGGTCCGCCCGCAATTTCCTACGGGGCCGCGCCGGCCACGTAGGTATGTATCTATACCCACTTACCTAGCTACGTGTACAAACCTAATATCTACTAACAATTGGTTCAGGTTAAAGTTGCATGATCACAATGCAGCATAAGCCCAGCGGCGCAATTTCCACTCCCCGATACAATAGTAAAGTTTTCTTCGTTCCCCGTAAAAACTTCGTTAAAAGAAAAGCTTCCATAGGTACATCTTTCTGTCAGGTCAGGAGTTTTTGTATATTCTATGCAATAAAAAACTTCTTGGTATGATTCATTGGCAGCTTGTATGCTATAAAAAGTATCATGTATTAAATGAAATATATTAGTAGAATGTACACATCGAATGTGCTTAATACATAGGTAATTATTTATATAAATCGATAATAATTTCTATTAGGTTGTCTAATTGCCTGCCTACCTACAAACTTATTCTATTTCTAGGTTGGCTTATACTTTCGTAGAAAAGTAACACTAACGCTATTATTTTTATTTCAGGAATTAATAACAACATTATACATAGGATTTCTCGGGTTGATATTCGCATCGTTCTTGGTCTATTTAGCAGAAAAAGACGTCGCCGACACAAAGTTTAAAAATTTCGCTGAAGCGTTGTGGTGGGGAGTTGTAAGTATCGATTTCTGAGTCCGTCTTTGTGTGTTTTGTAAAGACCTTCTTGGGTCATTGTTGTCGTAGAATGAGCGTGTGTAGTGCACAGTGTACGTTGCAGATCACGCTGTGCACAGTGGGCTACGGCGACATGGTCCCGCAGACCTGGCAAGGGAAATTCATCGCCTCCTTCTGCGCGCTGCTCGGAATATCATTCTTCGCACTCCCTGCGGTGAGAATCACTCAGCCGACCTTATTTGTTTATTCAATTTATCGAGCTCGTAACATGTTTTTTCCGAATACGAAAAGAAAACTGAATGTCGAGAGTAATAAACCGAAACGAGCGTCTTAATGTTCTCTGAAGTTAACTAAAATAACAATTTGTTTATATTTACTTCGGATAGATGCTATTTTCAAAGATTGCTGTCCTTATTTTCACGGAGTTTGAAATTATTATTTTTGTGTACGGCAGGGCATTCTAGGTTCGGGGTTCGCCTTGAAGGTTCAGCAACAGCAACGGCAGAAACACATGATCCGGCGGCGGCAGCCGGCCGCCACCCTGATACAAGCTCTATGGCGGTGTTACGCGGCAGACGAGCATTCCATTAGCGTAGCTACCTGGAAGATCCACCAGGTCCCCCTACCCAGCCCACAAACGAGGTAACTACCTACCCATAAGCCGGAAAATGAACAAACGCAATACTTAGCTGAATTTGCGAACGCATAACCTCTTTAGCCCGAAAAAAGTCAGTAGCTCACTTCAAAAGCGACCGAAACCGTTTTTATTCAAATGCAAATTTCCCCTGTCAGTCAACTCGTAACTTAATCGCGAGTAGGAATCGTAAAATACCCGTGGAGTGGCTCGACGAGGGTAATGACGGGCATTATGTATATTTGACAGTCGAGTGATGAGCGCGTCGTTCAAGAACAATGCGTCCTTTGTGTCGCGGCTGCCGACGATCCGGCGGCACAAGAGCTCCTCGCTGCACTCGCCGGCGCCGCACTCCAAGCCCGCGCACCGATACGATGTCAACGCCAGCGCTGAGAACCTCGGTAAGCAAGCCCGGGCCTCGGCCCCGCCTCGTCGCTGACACACCATCACCCACTGGACTGCACTGACGATATCTATACTTGCATCATTCAACCGCGTAATCGATATTAAAACTATACCTCGGATTGTTCGCTCGCGTTTAAATCTCAGAATCTCACTCCACTAATCTGGCTACGCTACTACGCAAAATTACACGTATCGATCGCTTAGGTACTTATATACTCGTACTAACCACATAATGTATTCAAAATTTTATATATTTTTTATTTTACGTATAATTTAATCCGCACTTACAACCTATTATTGAAATTAAATAGGTACTAGGTACTTAAACCTAGTTTATTGGCCGATCAGACCCATTCAAATAAAAAAGCCCAATGCAAAACCAACTAAATCTACTCAAAGGCAAAAAAATAATATTAGATCAAGTCGATCAAGTAGATCTTAAACAAGCAATACCACCAAAGTCTAAAACACAATAATGATAATTTCGTTGAACCATTCGAGAAGCAAACACTTAAATACAAGTCACCTGATATGCAGCGCACCCAAACAACTCTACCGTATTCAAGTAAATCCAAGGTACCTGACATCACCATAAGACACAAGTCTCTACACCGATAAGTGTATCTCTTACCGAACCACGAGAGACTCGACTGAGAAGAAGTTGTTGGAATGGAGAGTAATATTTATTACCCTGTTCCGTAGATAATCATACATCCAGAGGGGACCGTGCGTGTTGCCTACTTCATTGTTGGAAAAGCTGCTTTAAAGGTTCTATTCTCATCTCTTAGACGGCACTATGGCATGACAATTACAGTCGATAAACTTCTGCTGCGTTTCTTATGATTCTTATTACCTAGTGGAAACTTTCCCAAAACATGTGAATACACGAAATGCGAAAATATGATCCGTAGCCTTGAGTCCGGAGAGAAGAGCAGCCTCCGGCGTACCGGCTACGTTTCTAGCTCCAGACACGATGCTAATGTTCTACTTTCTACTTCTTTCTATTATTTTTTCACTTTTTAAATCAGAATGCACCCGCGTAGATTGAAAAATCGCTTCGAAATACTTGATTAAAGTACCTACTTATATTGCAGTGAGAAGCTTCACGTATCTATTTGACAAAGTGGCTTCTAATGGTAACGCTTCCGCGTATGTAAGTGCTGAGTTAGACATGCCATATTATGATGACGATTGCCCGATTTGCGTTCATTTAGCATCGTAGAGTGCGGTTCACATGATTTTCCAATTTTTACAAGCGATTAGTGTAGGAATCTCATGTTATTGGAATGGCTTCAATCAAAGCTTGTCTTTTGAGTTCGGTTACGTATCTAAACAATCAATAGGTATCTAATTTCACACTGCTTTGCATTTTTTATTATGCATGCCAGATAGTACATAGGAATCTGTAAAATATTTATTAGAATGAGCTCTTTACATGGGAACAAAATATCTTTAAACACGAATATGGTAAAAGTATCAAAAGAAACACCATACGATTATTACCTACATCTCTTTTAAATTTGGATTAGGTACCGTAGTGTATTTTCGTGTTTATGTGAAAAAAGTATTACGAATAATGATTAAAAAAATGTTTTAATAAGTATTCCATGTTTAGTTACCAATATTAAGAAAGTATATATATATATATTTTGCATTGTCATCCAGTTCTAAAGTATATTTTAAGTTCCATGTCCTAGTATCTATCATAGTAAGTTAGTTTAAAATTGACTTTAAAATTCGTACCGAACGTCAGACAAACAGACAAGAAAGCGAATTAATAAAAATATGGAACGTGCTCAAAATAGCTTTGAAATTCTTATTTAAAATAATTATTTAACCAAAAATATACCTAGAGAAGTCAGCATTCCCAGCGTTCATAGAGCGACTGATCAGTTGCGAAGTGGATTATTTATTTCCAATAAATGTGTCTAAGCTAACCATATCTATACACCAATGGGTTTGTTTGTGCTGGTCGGAAACATAATCGTTATAAAAGTAGTTTAACTCCCCTTCGATTGTTATCACAAAAACATGAAACAACTTTGACGCTTGTAAACAAGTTTTGCTGTCATAAAAACACAGTCAGATTCTCTCTATTTCATTCGGCTACGCTACGGAAAGCAGTTTTGCGGACTCACGATTTTTTGTTTATCCAATTTAAGTAAAAGGGCCTCCAGGTTGTTGCTTTTCATGTCAATATCTATCATCGTTACACGCCGCGTCACGGGACGATAGCGAACAAGGGTTCGCTATCTCAATTGTGTTATCGACATGCAAATACCTAACCGACACTTGACCGTGTTCCCAAATTACTTTAATTACAGCCAAGCTTAATAATATTTGGACTGTGCTCTCTGGCCAGCTCTACCTCTCTATTCTCTTTCGCACATTTTCAACATCTTAAAAGATAAAAAGAAAATCGCTAAGTATGAACAAAAAATTACTGGACATTCTTTTAAGAATATTTTTGCAAACGTTTTAAAATAATTTTTATGTTGATATGTTTTATTTTGGCAGACGAGATCACAAATTTTCTTTTTTCGTTATATTTCGATCTTCTCCGCCGTCCTGTTATACATACTGATGGCTTTAGTAATTAATGCTATTATGGAAAGAAAAAAATCCTGTATGAAGTATCATTTATAAAAGTGTTCTCCGCTTGTAAGAAAGAGATACCGAATGGATCGATCATACTCACGGCTAGCCTGAGACATTAAAAAGCAGCCGCTGCATTGGCCTCATTATTTAGGTATCTCTTCATTCCATCATTAGTAGCAATATTTATTACTAAATCAACCGGCTGACCTTTTGAACTATGACTACGGGTGATAAAACTTTATAAACTTTGCAAGCGACCCCAAATGGGTATTGCTTTTTTAATAAAAATCGTTGTTTGTTAATCAAACTCTATTTTGATTAATGTTTCAATCTTATCAATGAAATTAAACGGCACTGTTTTAGGTTTTTCTTTGTAATTTAAAGTTTTAGTTTTATACGTTGTATGCTCCACACAATCATGAATAATATTCGTTCTCCATCCTCCATTTGAATAGAGAGGTACTGACTATCAGATGCAGGCGTATGGAAATAATTAACTAGGTAATGAACTGAATCGCCAATCGTATCGTACGGGTATATTTTTTTTATTTAGGAATAGGCTTGCGTTTGACCTAGCTTATTATTTTAATATAAATAAGTAGGTACAGTAAATAAAGCGTTTCTTTGGGGTTTTCATTAGTTGAGTCCGTACGACCCCGACCAGACCAATAAGTGCCCGCATAAAACTTTGTTCATCGTGTGGTTCACGACGCGGCTTACTTCAAAGGTTCATGAAAATATAAATTCTAAAAGGTCAGCTTAAAGACAGATGTCACTGGCCCTTCTAGCTAAACAGACAATTACATACAAACATATTTATTTGTCTCTAAGTACAGACCCAAGTTAGACGGGTCTGTTAGATAGATTGTATTTTATTTAAGAACCGATGACTGGTATTGACACAATAAATAGCCTATTAAAACGTTTTAATACTTATAAGTATTATTTATTAATTATCAACATAATTTATTATTATCATCGCTTAATATCAGGCGTATTGGCGGTCAAACACAAGCCACATAATAAAAATAAAAACATAATTATTCATTAAAATATTGCTAACATCAGAGGGAATTTTGTGTTTAACATGTATGTTTGTATATTCCGCCTACAACCAAAACGCCTCTACCAATTTTGATAAATGAGATCTCGATAGATTCTTCTAAGTTCAGTGGAGAAACATGATTCGCCAAAAATTACGTTTTCTGGTTTTAACTTTTTTAATTAAATTTTATACGGTACGTTAGGAAGATAGAACTAATTACGAAGCAAAACCAAAATAACGCCAACATTGTAACGAGCAAATATGATCGTAGAAAGTTATTTTTGGTCCGACATTTACTGTTGGTTACATTTACCTATATTAAAATATTAGAGACGTTATCATTTTGTGATTACTCCGTAATATGTATGAAGTTTCCCTTTACAAATAAAATAATAATAAATCCGGGGTAACGTTACCATTTACGATCCTATACCTCTATATTTTATAGCAATTACGCCGCGTCGCATCAACTCATATAATAACATACTCATAAAAGAAAATATGAAAGTATCTTCTCCACTCAGAAGAGGTTTTCCACCACCCTATAATATAAACCAAGATGAAAGACGAATCCTGTTTAGCATAAGCTACGACAAAATCACATTTAGATGATATTATTTAAGCCCATTTTGCATTAGGTGACATTTTGAAACGATTTAACCTCATAAACTGAATGCAAAGCGACGGGTTAATTAAAATATTGTCACGTTTTAAATTAAAGCCTCGGAAAATTTGAATTAGAACTTATTTAAAATAAATCATGAAATTATGTCAACAACAGTCTTTATCAAGATGAATGTACTCGTAGAAATAGCTAAGACCAGCAGACCACTTTATATTTTTAATTAGTGGTGACATTGAAACGTGCTTGTTTGTTTGAAAATGTGGAATAACAAGGTTGTTATGATTAGCCATCAGAAACAGTTGGAATAACTAGGTACCAGTGAATTGGGTAACGAAAAACCAGAAGCCAGATTGTGCTATTAAAAAACAATAAAACAAAGTGACAAAAACAGCAACTGGCTGCCAGACAACCGCTGTCAAATGTTTATCATCGGAGTTATTTTGGTATTCCATGCACAGCGTACACTGTATAAAATAAATTAAACTCCTATTTTGAGGCAACTTACATTCCATGTGGTGAAACCGTAGCTAAATAAGTTATGAGATATTTTGTATTGTAGTGCGGATAATGCAGGTCTCTGATAAATAATTCAAGGTAGTATGTGAAGGTATAGCGGCGGTCTATCGTATCTTAGGGAAGGTATCGAATCGTAGGATAGAGCCGGAGCGGAGTGCGAGCGATAGGAGACAGCACTAGGTTGAGCAAGTGTTGAAGTGAGCGTGTGTATGGCTCGGCAGGCGCGACGAACGGGCGCTCTGGGCGCGCGCGGCCCGTCAACCCTTCGCTCAGCGAGGACTCAGTGGCAGAGACAGCACTCTCCAAGAAAAACTCCGACGGTAAGATGTTCCCACACGCAGTTGTTTCTATCGGCAGTTTCCAATACTTACTAGTTTTTCTCTTCGTTTAGCCGTAATCGTTCACTGAGATGCTCTTACTGTCGCTTTCGAGTAGTGTACCTTCATAATGTTAGATATTGTGTACGGGTTTAGTGAATGTAGTTTGACGTGACGTAGGCACACTGACTTCACTTGTCACACTATTCTTTCACTGTATCAGTATGTTACACTTAGATTTAGAACTGCTAATCAACCATAAAAAAAATCTAACTTATAGTTTACAGTCAACACTGCTTGTGTCAAATCTATGTTTAAATACAACACACCAGAAAAACTACAACATGCCAGTGTGTCATTCATTTATGAAAGGACTTCGTCGCTTAGACTATATAAAGGTCCAAAAAGTGTACGAGTACGATTCACAAAATATATGGTTTCTAAGACAAATATTTTTGTTTCTACCCATGCTCTACCTAGTTTGTGAAACTCATAGCGACAATTTTATGACAGATCTAAATTAATTTCAGCTGATCTTGTACATCAAAATAATGTGTAAATTTTAAATACCCGAAATCCACCTTGATCAACGTGTTTTCCCAACTTAGAAGTTGACATCGCTAACCCACTTATTTATTCTACACGATCTGTTTTTGAATGTCTTTAGCTACATGTGGTTGAGTAGGTAGTAAATGTACTTAGAAGTCCGTGTCTTTTCTAATCCTAACTACCTACATTTAAGTTTTTGATATGTAGATGTGTCTGTCTTTCGTGTTGAATGTTCAAAAATAGTTACTTTGTAAACCTACGAGCATATAAAATAATATTACTTTAATTAACAGGCATTAATGCGTTTATTAATGGTGGTTTAATGGTCCTTAACTGTTGGTCTTTTGGAAAAACTCAGAGTCACACAACGGGCAATGGAGAGAGCTAAGCTCGGAGTTTCTTTACGCGATAAAATTCGGAACATAGATATTCGCCAAAGAACCAGGGTCACCGACATAGCTAT
Organism: Agriopis leucophaearia; assembly: GCA_949125355.1. Classification (NCBI taxonomy): domain Eukaryota; kingdom Metazoa; phylum Arthropoda; class Insecta; order Lepidoptera; family Geometridae; genus Agriopis; species Agriopis leucophaearia. The sequence goes on from OX421262.1 coordinate 9,900,738, forward strand.
TAAAATCTGCAAGTTGAAGTGGCAATGGGCAGGCCACATCGCTCGAAGAACTGATAACCGATGGGGAACCGATGAGTGGAGACCGCGAACCGGAAGACGCAGCGTAGGTAGGCCTCCCACTAGATGGACCGACGACATTGTGAGAGTCGCGGGCATCCAGTGGATGCAGATGGCAGGATGTCGTTCAGTGTGGAGGTTAAAGGGGGAGGCCTATGTTCAGCAGTGGACGTCTTCTGGCTGATGATGATGATGATGAATTCGTTTATTAACTAAACAAAATACAAGCAACTAACAATAGCTAAATACTTGCCTTGTACACAAAAAAAAACAGTTAGATCCAAGACAATACCCACTTCCAGTTGGCAGCGTACCCAGCATGCTGGCAGCAATACCACGCTGAATGGCAATGCTTATAAGTACGTTATATTACTTAAACCTGTGAATATACTTTAAGTCATTTACTTCGCTTTAAATTGTGGTGTTAAGGCTGGTCTTAAATATAATGTTATGTGGTACAATCTTGTGAACGATGGTGGTCGACCGGTAGGGTAGCATGTGCGCTTGGCAATCTGACGGCACCCTGTTCGAACCTCGACCCTGCTCCAATGACTTATTTAGTACCTAAGTAAAGTATGTGCAGTTTCGATGCCATCACTCAAAAATGGCGAAGGAAAACATCGTGTGAAAACAAGTATGTCCAAGAACCTCAAAAGTTCAAAGACATAACCCTTCATGAATGTCACATTATTGTGACATTCACTAACATGAAGGGTACTGGGGCGTTTCACACCTTATGTGGTTCGGACCACGCAGTGAATCGCCCATGTGCTCTAAATTAATTGCGTCTTTCACTTCGTGGTGTGAATCGTCCACAATTTTTTTCCATATTGGTCCATTCGGACCGAAACTAAAATACGGAAATGTTAATAACATATTGTCAAATTATAAGTATACGTGCGCGAATTTAAGTTCCAGTTCTAAGAATTGAAAAGTCAACGTTTGTTTAAACTAGTCATCTTTTTTTGATCAACTTAGCCGATAACATGCCATTTTGCCTGTGACTGCGTACCGAATGAACCCAGTATGTAAAGGTCGTAGGTGATTAAGTCCGCGGTGCGAAAGGCCCAATTGAATTAGAGCTCTTGGCTGATTCTCAACGTGGTTCGAACCACCCTAGTGCCCATTATTTGTAAGTATTTATACATATACTTAAAAAATCAAGAAATCAGTGACAAAGTACCGGTACTTAGTACTAGTATCATGCGGTACCTACTAAAGTATAAAAAAATAAAATTAAGAGTTTTCTAGGTATCGTTTTTTCTATATTCTAAGCCATCTTCTGTATACACATGTGGTCAGATTCGCTATCAACAGTTTTTTCTTGTTTATTAATAATTAGCTACTAATAATAAGTTACTTAACCGATTTGTAACGCTAATATAATATTATTTCTGCCTCGATTTCCAACCCACAGAATACATCAAATAGTAGATATTAACGACGAAACTTGCAACAGTGTCAGTGGAAAGGAAATACTCACGAATAATAGGGGAGTTCGGATGTCTAAATATTTATGGTAAACACCCGCTTCTATCCTTAATAACTCTGATGTGCCAGGAAATGTGAAAAAATCAAGCAGCTCATTTAGGAAATAATTAAGTGTCTGATCATTATGAAAATATTTTGGTGATATATTTGGTAGTAGATATTTAAATCTTTAATGAACTAACAGGTAGTTTATTGCAGTTTGCTGGTTAAGCTATCAGCTCGTAGTTAGACCCAACATGTTGGGTCATTGCTTACCGAAATAAATTTAGAAATCCGGGCTAACTAATTTCAATCCTATATCTTTGCAACAATGTTAGCTTGCAACACAATATGTAGACTAACACAAATTACCTTAATAAACTCGATCCTGACGTTGATTTGCTCTCGAAGTTGCTTTTAATCTACACTAATATTATAAAGAGGAAAGATTTGTACCTATTTTTGTATGTTTGTAATGAATAGGCTCCGAAACTACTGAACCGATTTGAAAAATTCTTTCACTGTTGGGAAGCTACACTATCCCCGGGTGACATAGGCTATATTATATTTTGTAGCGAGGCCGAAGGCCGAGCTTACACTCGTGCGAAGCCGGGGCGGACGGCTAGTATTTCATAAAAGTATATCTGTTGTACCTGCGTGTGTACACTTGTACAAGTCTTACGTTCGAAAACCTAGTAAAAGTGATCAGAATTACTTTTTTCATAAAAAAATTTACGATGGTTTTACACCTGCGAGAGCAAATAAATCCTTGGACCGAGTTTAGTGTAGCTGTGTCGGTATCGTGTGTCTGAATAATAGCGTGTTTCATGCAAATGCAGCTCAAAACTACGAGATCGAGCAATATTTCACTGAGTGTCGAGAACGTCGAGAAGCAAGCGCTATATGCGGCGGGAGCCTTGCTCTACCGCACTCGCTCGACGGTGCACTACATTTTCCATACGGTCTAATTTATGCCAACGTAAATTTGTTTGTGTCGGTACTTAATGTCTTCTGAAATCTGCTTTTTAATTTATTATTACTTAGAACATTCCCTCTTATAAATATGATAAAAAAAATTACATTCATAATTTACTACAGTTAAAGCCAAATGTTTGAATAGGTAAGAACATGATGATTTACTTGTAGGGATAATATAAGGAAAAATGTCAAAAACGTTATAAATGTCTTTGGGGATAGGTATGTAAAGCTTCTTCTCATCTAACGTAGATTGTAAACTTCTGTCTATGAAAATACTTTTCGCTTTCTTAAACATTCTTCTTCAAAACAAAATAAAGAACCTATTCAGAAATAGGCTGGAGTGGAGACACCTACATTTTAGTGAAATTGTTTTTTTTTATATTGTAGAAATACAAAAGAGCAGAGACAAAGGGTCGATAATGCTTTGGGTACGGCTTTGTTTTTATGACAGCTAAAATAAAATGCAAGGGTGATCAATCTGTGGCTATAACATTACCAACACACTTGCAGATACGAGTACTCGCCCGTTATAACTCGACATTAGCAACATAATTATTTAGTATCATTTTGCCTTCAAATTAAACTCAATGGAATTGACCGGAAACTCAAAATGAAGACGCAGCCACACGCAGCGTAGGTAGGCCTCCTACTTGATGGACCGACGACATTGTAAGATTTGTGGGAATGGATGCAGATGTCAGGCTGTCTTTCAGTGTTGAGGTCAAAGAGGGAGGCCTATTTTCAGCAGTGGACGTCTTCTGGATGATGATGACATGAAAGATTTCCAGCGACTTAATCATTTATTTGTTCAAAAGTTTAAGACGTATACAATAGTACATCAAAACACCATGTAACTACGATAAAACTATTTTTTGTAACACTATATTGCACACTTACAAATTAATTAGAAATGCGCAAGATATAGTAGGTACTTGATAAGCAACTCGCAGCCTCTCAAATTGGATAGTCAGCTCTACTTTCCACCCGACGACGTAAAACAAACGGGAGGGTATATTATAGTAGCATTACATTTATGTATGTTTCCAATTTCATGGTCCCGCTTTTATTTTTCTTCGAGGAGGAAATCTTCGCAAGATTCCTGGCTGCATTGGGGGTTATGTATGTAAGCCAAATTATGTGGAAATATACCCATTAAAATCCAGGTGACCAGTTTTAGTGCTTGAAATGGGCCCGGGATCTCCAGAGGAACGCCCCGGAGCCCTCAGCACTGCGCTACGGTTCCTCCCGAGACAACTGCGTGTAGCCTTCGATCAGGATAGAGCAAGATTGTCTTTCGGCGCGTTTCATTTTTGTACATATTATCGTACAGGAATCGATATTTTTTTCGGATATAAAAAGTAACTCATGTGTGATTACATTTACCTCAAAATTTTATGCTATAATAGATACAAACAATGCAAGTGTGCCACGCCGTCATCTTCCTGAGGCGCGAGGTGCCATCAAAATTATATTTTTCGCATGAACTGTTTTTTTTTTCGGTTTTCGCATTTTGGCGCCTCTTTATACTATCTGGCATCTAGAGCGACTACTCCTCTTGTTCTACCCCAGGGCCAGCGCTAATTGTCTCGTCTACTCTGCCCATGATAACGTCGGTCAAACAACGTTGACGTTCTTTCCCGGGGTTCGCTTGTGTAGAGCAGACAGTCAGAGCCCCAACCATCCCGAGCCCGGTCCCCTTTTAGTAACATCTTACTACATACATGGGATCAGTCCAGCCTAGGGGCGGCAGCGTCCTAGAGGCGGCAGATTTTAGAGGAAGCTCACTTAATTTCAGATGATAAATGTCAAAATATCATCTCGAACTAATAAACGGAAATCGGATTAAGTATTTTGTATTGAAAATAACGGCTTCAGTATGGATGGAAAAACTAAACATATCAACTTATTACTTTCAATTTACAAAAGATTTTTTCGTAAAACTCTCAGAGGGAAGGTTTGAGAGTGGATTTCGTTAAATTACTAACATAAAATAAACAATTGTAATGTTATGGTTTACTTGTTTTATATTTGTCTTGACAATTACAGCTTTTTTTACGTTTTATGCCCTAAAAATCAGATACTTACCTAAAAATTAACGATTAATTTCGTAATACGGCGCTTAAGGAACACTTGTGCAAAATTTCATGCTTCTAGGCCCAGCGGCTTAGGCTGAGCGTCGTCTGACAGTGAATGAATAAATTAATTTAAGTTTTTTAAAAGTAGTTAATTAAATTAACAACCCTTGGTTAACTATTCTCTCAGATTTATATAATGACGTAAACCGTTTTTTTTTATGTCATTTATTCAACGTGTCGACACATTTTTTTTAAATTCAATATATACATTTAATTAAAAATTAATAACTAAAAAACACGATTTAATTTGACAAACTATTAGACTATTGCATTGACAAAATTCTATTTAATTCAACGTTTTAAAGTAGTTGAAAATCAATTCCGTTACATACATACCAAGCTAATAAAAGCGCTTATAAAAGTAAAAACAGGATGTGTGTACACATTTCAGAATCGTGATCTCATATAATTATTTCATTAAAACATTCACAAGAACTCACATAAACAATGAATGTTATTTTTGCTTGGAGTCCCTAATAAAAATACACATTCATAATTTTGTGTTTGATTATAACTAGACTACTCTATTCTGTACATTTTCCACTTATAACTAACAAGGACTTTCTTTTTACACAGACGAAGACGACGAGCCGCGTTGTGTGACTCTGACACCTCGACACAAAGCGGCCATTCGGTTTATAAGAAAGGTATGTAAAACCGTACAACCTTTTTTTTCTTTTCATATAAATATGCCACATGTTATACCTACAATCATTTACAAGTCGACACTAACAGTTGTAATTTACGTACCCTCAGAACGCCCTTGTGGCACTCTGTGGCAGCTTAGGTATCTACAAAATCTACATTATTTACCTCTTCAATTATTATATTGTATAACAATCTAAACAAACATGCACCTAAAGTTATGAAGAATAGTATACATATATACGTTATGAAGAATAGTATACATATAAAGTTATGAAGAATAGTATACATGTCACTCATGTAATATTTCTAACTATTACTGTAGAAAGGAAGTAGAATGCTATAAAACGTAGCAATTTTAACTGAAATCAGCAAGGATGTGGCTTGTGACAAGTATCCGGCAGCGACTGTTTTCCACGAATAACTAATATCCTGATTAAATTAGTTAGATTCCACGGTCAGTGAATACCGCCTGCCGTTTATCTGTGTAATCTACGTAATATCTACTCTTGGAAGTTGGCCTTCGTTGCGCTAAATTATTCAGCCTAATAATGAGCATCTCTCATTTAACTTCCTGTGTTTTTGCGAGGATATTTTTACTGGAACTTGCACTTTTAGCCGCATTGTTTTCTTTAAATATGTGCAAGTACTTAATAGAAATAACAAATGTACTATTGTTAATAATATAAGTATTTACAAAGTAATTTATCTGTGTTGTGGAATTCTAACAGATGAAGTATTTTGTGGCCCGACGTAAGTTTAAAGAAGCGCTAAAGCCATACGATGTCAAGGATGTTATTGAGCAATATTCCGCGGGCCACGTGGACTTGCTGGGCCGCGTGAAAAACGTCCAAACTAGGTACTGCAGCCAGCGACCCTCACACCATGCACCACCATTTACTATCTACAAGCCATGCTCTCTGTCTGGACTGTACCTACTGTCTGTCATGTTGTCTTGTAGTCCGAGTTGGCATCGATTCTAATACCTTCTATATACCTAGTGTGTAGTTAGTACTGCATTGCTAAACATAATAAATACCTATACCTTCATATCTGCTTCAAAATCGCTGATAGAAAATTACTTACGCATATTTTACTTATATAATGATTAAAATAATACCAATGTTTGCATGAGCTAACAACAGTCGTTATATTTTAATATATATTATTATATGTTTAAATAAGATACATCTTTGAGTATATAATGTTATTTACGAGTAAGTAATCGTTAGGTACAGTTTTAATTACCTAATATTCAGCGGTTTTGAGTAAACTTAACACTGAAAACTTCAAAACGATTTTAATGACTAGTCTTCATTGAGCCAGGCGTACGATTTGCACTTATGTAACGAGTTATTTCTAACACATGTTTTACACCTTTTTACTTTTAGGTACTTATATTTTGAAAGGAATTTTTCAGTGAAGTAAAACTATTTTACAAAGTGTAGGTTGCCTAATGCACCGAATTGATTCTTGTATACCTGCCTTACATTAGAAGATTATAATAATTTAATAAGTATGCATGGCTGCCTTTAGGTCATCAAAATGCATACTTCAACCTTAGTTTACGTATCAGGTATCCTACAGTCCTATCAAACACGTGACAATGTGACGTCTGTAATGTGTTGTGTTATTCGTCTTCTTCTTAAACGTAAACTATCATAAAATATACAAAACGAGGACGAGTTAAATAATTAATAATAATACAGTTATCTAAAATTCGATAAACCTACCCATTGTCGTGGTCACCATTTTCAGCTGACTTCATAAACAAAATTATTTTGCCTTAACAGTGCCTTTCACTATACAAAAGTAGTCATATACCTTGTGTGTTGGTTTATAACATGAGCCATCAGGATATGTTTTGTTTTCGTGTAGCTCAAGTATTTTGTGGCACGCAAGAGATTTAGAGAGGCGTTGAAACCTTACGACGTGAAAGACGTTATAGAGCAATACTCCTCGGGGCACGCAGACCTGCTAAACCGAACCAAGAACCTACAATACAGGTGAGATGAGTCCCCCCGCCTGTAGCCTGCCACTCATCAACCTCTGCTCATCATCTCGCCTCCTGAAATACCTATCATGTGTCACACGTCGCCAAACTCTTTAAGACTCCTCCGGGGTCGTACAGGAAACGAACGTCAATTTTTTCGGAGATTACTCGTCCGATTTTGATGAAAGATGGTAAGTTAACTGAAAATTATTTGATGATATTTGTAAATTTAATATTTAAATTTACAAATATTTAAATTGAAAATGTATGTATATTTCCGCTATAATTTACTCTATTGAAAAAGTGAAAAAAAAGCCTATTTATTAAGGTTTTCTAAAAAGTACATCTTATTGGAAATTCTGTATGCTAATTTTAATATACTTACAAAGTTTCATCAAAATCGGACTAGTAGTTTCCGAAAAATTTAACTGGTAATTTAGTATGAAGTGTAAAAATTACCCGACCTCCGGAGGAGCCTTAACACATTTTCCTCAAAAAATACCAAAAATTTGTTTTTTCTTTACTTGCGTCTTTGTCCGTGGCGTTTATAAGCTAATCTGTATCAGCTACAGTTGAATGATTCCAGACAACAAGAGCGTGTCTATTCACAAAATGTTAAATGTGATTTTTCTTCCGCTAGCTAGAGAACACTAACCAACCAACCCAATAGGACATTTGTATTAAAAGTACCTATACGAAGACGCTAAAAATGGCGTAAGAGAGTTCTTTTTAGGTGTTTTTTTTAACTTAGTATCATAAAAAATATTTAGTTACATATTCATATTTCTTTTAAAGAAATACATTGTTCTATGTGATGAATTAAATTCGTACTTTTAATTACCTACCTCATTACGTATATTTTTTATTTTACTTTGTAAAACATGGTCGAATAAAGCTGTTGCTTTTTATATTATCGTCGTTTAAGATTTATCGCAGTTTGTGAAGAACTTAGTTGCATGCCGTTTTCAATTTAAATAATTCACTTTTTCTATAGATTTTATTTTACATTGGCTTCCTTCAAGTTGCACGAAATGTTGGTGTAGGTGCCGCGCCATTCAAAATCTTTGATTTATAACATTTGTTATGGCACCTACCTAAAACGGATACAACATGATTACACAGATATACCTACCTACATAATTTCACCGTGGATAAATCACGAATTATTTTGACTTATAGACGAATTTATTAAAATTTGACCATATACTAGAAGGTACGACCGTCCTCACTAGCAATTTTGTTAATAAGTATGTTCACAAAATATCATCAAAAGCTTAAATTCTAACTAGGGGTATAAAATATAGGTCCCGCAAGATTTTCCTTAAAAATACAAGTACCATTTCAAAAAGTTTGCTTCATATTTTACAATGAGAATAAGTACACCTGAGTAAAGCTGGTATTACATCCATTAAATAGTCCTCAATCACTGCAATATTGCTGGTTTAAGCACCCAACGTATCGGCGTCGACCCATTTCATTGTATGATGTAAAACCAGTTAAAGGCAACGTTTTCAAATAAAAAAAATAACAAGCAATCTTAATAATGCAGAAAGAAATTGTACTTGCCTACTCTAAAGTATTAACCAGGTCAATGTCAGGTTTGCTTACGTTCTATTTTTATTTCTATGTAGACTTGCTTAGCTGTAGTGTTTGCTGCTGATAGGTATGTAATTTGTATTGTGTATCTATTATAATTATAGTATATCCTAATAGTAACCATTTTACAATACATTTTAATACTATTTTTGCTACATTTTATCACACATTTTATTCTTAGTAATTTTATTGATAATTTTTTCTACTTACCTAGCTTAGCTACCTATTACTTGCACACAGGTGTTTTAGTGTGATTTTATATATTACTAAATACTATATACTCGTCATTCAAAAACGTCTGACCAGAAGAATAGGTATATTATTTGATTAATGATCGTTCCTAATAGCAGTTTTATCTATAATAGCTGTTCAATAAGCATAGTAAACAAAGCAGTATGATTTAACGACGTTTCATTATGTGCCAGTTTGTCGTTACATGGATGAGTAGTTGCCTACAGAGTGTTGCCGAGCAACCTAACTACTACAAACTGTTATTAATTACCTTCCCACTTGCCTTAAAATGGCTCTATAGAGGTAGGATAAATGACAGTCGAGTAGCCGTAGAGCATCTAATGCTACCATTAATTATTTCAGGAGCAAAGTATTAAACAGGATTACACCGAACGGTGATACTATTATTATGTGATGATATACATACCAAGCCAAAAGGAGATAATTGTTCATTATCATTATGAAAACCTTTTATTATAGAACAAAAAAAATATTCTGTTCCATAGAAAAATGTCATTCACAACGACATGTATGAAATAGGGTATTTGACTGATTTTACAAAACCATTTTAAATTGTTTATTACATTAAAATAAAGCAATCTTGTAATTTAATCCTCATAATTTTCAGTATTTGTGTTTTAAATGACGGATCAAAATTCAAATTATTAAACTACCGCGTAAACGCTACCTTTGACATTCATGGGGCCACGTGACATTAGTGACGTCACACATAAACAAACGAGTTAATCTCGCCGTACAATTGTTGCCTCTGTTTACTTTTCTGTGACGACATAAGGACATTCGGCTAACATAGAGCGTTTGCAGTCAAGTCACGTGATCAGTGAAAAACATATTTTTATTATGTATTTTTCTAGAAATAGGGACTTTATTTTTTAGTTTTTAGTCATTAAATACTTTTTGAAAATAATAATCTTCTAGGATTACACCAGTATTAATTATATTTTTAATATAGTCAAATACCCTATTGCTGATATTTTTTTCGCAATTTCAGGGTTGCTCTCATAGACAAAGTTGTTCATAATACTGAGCCCAATGATATCCTTTCGGCTTAATACTACCGTTCCGTTTATCCTGTATAAGATATCTATCATGGGAGTATAATATAATTTAGATACAGCACATAAAATTTTGCCAGTTGAAAATTTCACGGTTTCAAAGTTTAGACATGATTCGTATGTCAAAACGCCCAGCGGCGGCCCTTTATTTTAAACGTTGGGAACATGTTACGACAATGATTTATTGTTCCTACGTAAATTTCAGCAACAGCTTACTGAAATTTTCCCATGCGTTGAAGGTAAATTAATTTACTGAGATACTTTTGATCGTTGAGCGTATGGTCCTTGTGTGATCGTGTAAAATACGAGTACATTTACATTATGAAATTTTGTAAAATTCGCAGGTTAGATCAAATCCTAGGAAAACAAGGGTCAAAAGCTAAAGACGTCTACGCATCCAAAATCAGCCTAGCTTCCAGAGTAGTTAAAATTGAAAGACAAGTGGGTATCATTTTGTTAAGCTTTGCATAATATGACATGTGGAAAATAGAGACATTCAAACATTGAATAATTATTTTCAGGTAGATGATATAGAGAGTAAGTTGGATCATTTAATAGAGTTATTTGAAGAGGATAGGCGAGTGAGAAGAATAGGAGGTAGTAGTAATAGTGGCGCGGGCGGCGACGGTGGCGGTGGCGAGTGTTTGTTGGCGCTCCGAGGGCGCGGGCGGCCGGCGCTGGTGGACAAGCAGGTACTTTAGTGTGATTGCATAATCACTCTTACTACCAGCGCGGGTGGTACTCGTAAGCCTGCCTGACACGTATTCTTGTATCGTTTCATAGTGAAATTGATCCGCGCTGCTGGTAAACCGCGCGCGCTTCGTCACGGAACCTTGCGATAATAAAAACGTTTCGCAATTTCGGTCGAGTTGTTAGCGAATCTATGAGCCGCACTTACCGCTAGCGCTGTTGGTAAGCGTGACTGCAATCACCCTTATTATTGGTTGATTTTACAACCCGTGAACCGGTGAAAATCTACGCTAAGTGTTCCTGATACTCAATATGTTATTAGATAACTCTTTTTTTAAGCTAGCTGTCTCTTCGAATCAAATGCCAGAACTGACTAGTCTGCCTGAAACGCTATGAGGTGAGCACTGCAGTGTATCCCCAGTCAGAATCTTTCGTCCTTTATTAGACCGTCATTGTGACTCTATCAGTGATGATCTTGGCAAAAAAAACTCTTATGCCGTCATAATTTTCTGTTTCGGTGTTTGAAAAAATGACCGTTGTATTCAGTGTTCGGAGCCGAACTCGCCGGTGTCGCGACACGAGCCGCCCGCGCCGACGTCCGCGCCGCCCGTGCCGCACCACCGGCCCATGAACCGCGGCTACTCCGACCTCGGCACCCGGTTCATGAAGAAGAGAGTCATCGTTAAGTGAGTATCTTGTATTGCATTCTTCAAATGCGGTATTTTGTCGCATTAATAGGTACAGGAGTAGAAGTGGCGCCCTCATTAAAAAAACATAACAGGTATACTTACTAAAAGTAATGAAATGAAAATGAAATCATTAATACTTAGGTAGTTATAAAACTCATTACCGCCAAAAACGGTCTGCCTTCTCCTATCGGAGGTCGGCTATCAAAAAGGGTATTCGAACTTTCGACACAGCTGCTCGAAATAGGTATAGGGCTCTTGCCCTCCGGTTGAACCACCCCGGAGATGTATGAGCTAAGAAGTACGGCTTCTTCCTGATGGTCGTTTCCCTTGGATTTTCATTCCAGTTCTCTTTAATCTTGTATCGCTAATCTCTAGGATGCCAATATCCAATATCTGCATCTCTTGTACCTATAACATTCTTATAGTTTTGCACTTACAAAAACTCTACCTACAGATGGACTACGTTTTTAGCTGTGAGCGCGCGTGGTAAACGCACCCGCTCGCACAACAAATTAGACAACCACCACAACTGCTACGTCACTAATGCATCGGTTTAGAAAAAGTGTCGTTCGCATAAAAGCATAAAATATTTACCTATATACCATTGGAAAATACAATATACATGAATGCATAATATTTTTCGCAAAAAGCCAAGAATGTATTGTTTATTTTGTTTGTACTCGTCTAGGTACGAGTTTTGGTTTCTAACTCTACTTTTTCTGTGTCTTAAGGATGTCGCAATTTCGCCAGACGAAGACCCTTTACTTACCTATTTTACGACGTCCCTATATAGCAAATGGGATCTTTGCTTAGGGATTCCATTCTTTAAATAAAAGTAGATATTTGTTCCGTCTGACGCTCCGAAGGGGTGTAGAAATATACCTGTAAAAAACAATTGAATTGAATTATTTATAACATTTAAATATGAAGTGTAGGTACAATAAATATAGTTTAATTAGTTAAGTATTGGACACCGATCACGTCAAACTATTATCTCCTTTGTGTTAATAGAAGTCAGCTGTCAATGTAAAGCTAATCATAGAACGCATTCAATTTGCAGAACATCGTCGAGTCGCAGCGGCGAGTCCCCGCGGGACGACGAAGTAGTTATAGTAGTGCCCACCGACCGGGAAGATACGCCCCCCCGTCTCATCACCGACAGCTCAGGTTCGTACACTACACACCTATCTACTGTATTATAAAAACCCCTTCGTTACACCTAGTACCATACTGTTGCACTAAACACCACTTAACCATACCACATAAATTATAGGTACACTATGTAAGCTACATTCATTTAACTTTCACACATCATCCATGCTCTTTGGATTTTACATCAATCCAGCATACCAGGGTTGCCAGACGTCCCTCTTTTTGGATATAAAACCATGAATCCTACATGGTAGAGTCGAAATCACGCGTATTGCAAAATTTTCTGAAACGTATATCAAAATGTCAAAAAAATGTGGTAAAGGGCACAGACCTAAAAAAAAATTTTGTGACATCCTCAATCTATGGTCAAGGTATATTCCTATGATTGGTACTTATTTGAAATTACGTATATATGTTTTATATTGACTAAAATAGCTTAATTTCGTGCAAAAGTTCGCGTATTTGTTTACAATTAATTTTTCAGGTTGGGCAGAGGTCATTAAATCAGGGAAAAAAACTCGCAAGTAACGCTAATTCTGATCACCATTTAACATTGAGTCTTTCTTAGAATCTTACTGATGATTTAATTGAAAACTTTTTGACTTGATATAAATTTGCTTAGAAGCTCGCGTTGGCATAAAAAATCTGGCTTCCCTGTTTTTTATCTTACCTATATGGATTAGTGTTTTATATGCCATTACATTCACAGGCATTGTGTACAATGATACGATCATATATCGATTCCCTGACACCGACACCGCACATGCACACAATTCACAAAACTAACGTAGTCAATGTTGTGAATGCTAATTTAACCAATTGAACATCGTTGCCTTAGGTATAAATATGCGCATATTACAAAATTGCAGCATCTTATGAAGATTATTCATCATCTACCTCTCTCTGACGGTCTTCTTGGGAGAGCCCCGTATTCCGTCGCCGTGGGCTGCGTGAGTCGAGATACCTACCCCCTTCTCTTTCGATGTGTGGAATGTTTCATCTCTATAGTTTAATAGACCCTTGTTTGTGTCCTCCCTTGTCCAATCTACGAGTTTCTATCCGGACTATGATATGATTGTGTGTTTTTGTCTCAACGTGTTGTATTTAGATAGATGTTCTCTAGGATCCTCTATTTTTGTTATGGTTATTTTGCTAAATATGTGTTTACGTCCTATTTTTGTTGGTAGTATAATAATTTATATAGTATATATATAAATGTTTAAATTTTTTTCTTAACCTATGTAAAAAAATATACTTTGTTGTACTGGATACACGGCAAAAATACAAGTAATAGCGAGTTAATATTTAATGTCCTGTCGTCCTATGAAAAAACTTTTTCTCTTGATCTAAAACATCAACTTGATCAAAGTTTATTGAATATAATTCTGGCTTCTGGCTATGGCTCATTTTATAAGACACTAGCCGCCCGCCCCGGCTTCGCACGAGTGTAAGCTCGGCCTTCGGCCTCGCTACAAAATAAAATATAGCCTATGTCACCCGGGGATAGTGTAGCTTCCCAACAGTGAAAGAATTTTTCAAATCGGTTCAGTAGTTTCGGAGCCTATTCATTACAAACATACAAAAATAGGTACAAATCTTTCCTCTTTATAATATTAGTGTAGATAAATTAATATTGAAAGATTTTGTTATTACAACATATACAACAACAATTTAAACATTCATAAACATGTTAGAAAACTGAAAACAATATATATACCTAGGCTATCTATACACCTTCTTACGTACATTACGCGTCTCATTATGAAAATATTTATTTCATTAATTTACCTTACGAAAAAATATATGTCCCTAGCATCGAGATACAATTGTATCTCGATCCGTAGTCGGGAATTGGTTCCTGTGATTTTACGTTTTCAGGGACCAGGGTACCGTGAGCTCTTAAACGCGATTCAATTTAAGTCACCCACTACGACAAGTTACGCGATCGCAAGCCGTATCTTGGCGCGTTAAGGTTCACGTTCACGTAATATTTAGTCAGTCGCCTAAATTGAATGGCGTTTAAGAGCTCACGGTTCGGGCCCTGTTTAACTTTTTTCTGGCTTTTTTAATACCTACCATAATACTATGAATGCATCAGCATGTTTGTTTTGTTAACTTTAAATTATGCCTATGTACTACGAATAGTCAACGTAGAACCTAACTGGTAATAGGCTACTGGCATATAGATAATCGATTGAAAATGTTAGATGATAGATATTTAAATTGACGTTTAATTTATATTATAAACAGGTATCTGTTATATCTATAAATTACCTGCAACCTATAAAAGTAACTCGCTTTTAACTTTTTTCAAACAATAACGTTGCTTGCGAGTATAATAAGTACCTAAATATTTAAATTGTTTATCATATTCTACATTCCAGTAATAAAGTGACTTCGTAACGTCTGCTGTCATAAAGCCATATCTAAGTAAAATAAAAACAGCCGTTAACACAAGACCACTACTAAAATAAATATTTATGGGACTAAGCGACGATGGCGGTGGTTATTGCACAAAGCATTTAAGGATGTGATATGAAACGTTTAAATGTTAAAGGTTGGTACTTAATACAGTGGGCGTAGTACGAATTTTCGCTACGTAAAATACGTAGCAACAACAAATTATACGTATTTCATACAAATTTCAACTTCAATATTTGTATGAAATACGATGCGTATTTTACGTAGCGAAAATTCGTACTACCCCCACAGTTCATTTTTTGATAGGTATAACGTTATTTCAGAAGTATGCGCGAGCTGTTCTGTGGAAGTGGAGACGGAAGGTGACGGGGGCGGGTCGCAGGACGGCAGTTTGGGCTCGGGCTCGTGGTGCGAAGGCGAGGCGGGCGAGCCGGAGGGGGAGGGGGAGGAACGGGGATACGGCTCCGGCGACTCGGTAGCCGAGGACGCGGCGCTGCTGGGCGAGCCGCCGCCACCGCGCCTCGTGCGCAACCAGAAGCGCGACGTCGCCGTTGATATGCACCTGCTGCGGCCCGACGTCTGACCACCGCCACACCACACTCCGCTCCACCACCCTACCTACGCGGAGGACCAACTGCTAACAGCGCTTAACTGTTACTACATCACTACAAGCGCAGCAACCTGTGCTTGAACTGCGCCTACACGCGCGGGACACATCAATAACAGCTTCGAACTTGTTACAGTTAAGAACTGAACACGGGAGACACTTCAAACACGAATAAACTAAATGGTTCGCTAAAAATTCCGGACAGCAACTAGTGATCAGCAAATTAATAATTTTGACAAATAGAATATTTATATGGGCAATTTGAAAATTTTCGATAGCATTAAATAAGCAAAATTTTTTACCGAGCTATCGTGTTGAACTGTTGGGACTCAGACCTTCTCTCAGAGAGAGATAGTATATATGGGCCCTAATCCATCATACAGGCCCAGTACATGTTGGTGAATGTCATACGTCTTTGAACTTTTAAGGCTCTTGGACATACCTACCTACCGGTCTAATTATTTGCTCCTCAATAATAAGACATTATTTGCAGTTTTTTTTTGTTGCTGGTTATTTCTTTGGACCGAACCATTTAAGTCATTGTCAATTCAAACATCTGTGACACTGACGTTACATCAATACGTGGGCTCGCGAGACGGTGTTGACTACAGTCTAGTCATTTCGCACGCGCATTACAGGGATGGATTTCGCGGGCGTGCCTAGTAGGTACGCGTTCACGCAAATAACGCTGTACAAGTAGTAAAGTAAGTACAAACAGTATTGCGCTCTTAGCAATGTTCTTTGTGACTCTACGGGACAAACCCCGGATATAATATATCCCACGTTGGCCTTCTCCGCACAATAATAGTAAAATAATGACACAAAATGCTGTCCAATCACAAAATTTCCTGGTAGATAGGTGCTTTGTTTAAGGAAAGAAGCAATCATAGATTTAGTAGTATTTAACTATAAATTACGATAGAATAAAGGTTGAAGTGTGTCTTAAATCTTGAATAAATCGAATAAAATTATACAACGAGCCAGTATTGTGGTATAATAACGTACCGTCACTTCCACTCGGTTACGAAGAATTTTTAAATTATTTAGCTATGTAAGTAATGTAGTTATTTTGAAATCCTACGCTTAACTCGTTTAATTTAATTAGAGAGTTAATTTAACGAACATGGGGCGTTTTTATTGTAGGTGCTTTAATTTTACTCATTAAAAAATCCCAAAGGAATTTAAATCATTGTTACGTTGTAAATATTTTATAAGTAGATAAGTTAGATATTTATTACTATAGAATAAATTAGAAAATTTATATTACCTATTTAATTGTTCGCATCAAAGTCGTATAAATATAATAATCGCTGTGGAACAAATTATAGAGGCTAGCTAGTATTTGTAAAAAAATATTTTTTTTCCTTGTGCGATGGGTAAGTACTTACCTACTGTAAGTACCTACACGTTTTTATTTTGAGCACGGCCTACAGAATAATTACCTATACTATGTGTAATTATTCCATTTTACTGAGGCCTCGTTCAAGGAAACGCGGAGCGTAGCGCGGCGCGTCGGCATTGTTTGCGGGAGACGCGGGAGTTGAGCGTCGCGAGTCGATACTCGATACCATGTCGTCAGCTCAAATCCAAGTTTTGCCCCTGCGCGAAACAGTCATTCTATGTAATTTACGCCAGCAGAAATAGGCAAATGATGATACCCCAGATTACTCGAGAACCATTTTAATATAAAATAAAACAAATTGACATTAAGTTACATAACATTAATGCTAATTATAATATAGAAAAAACTAATTGTCAAAAACTTCTAAATTAGGAGTAAAAAACTAAAAACGTTTTTCGTTCTACTAAAAGTTTCATTAATAATAGTTTTAAAAATACATTAAATTTACATGTATCCTCAACTATAGGTATTAGGTACATATATAACTAAAATATGGATTTTGTACTATTTATTATAACCGTGCAAAATGATGCAACGCAACTCAAGTTGATGACAAAACAACTCTACCTATGGGGTATAGTCATGTCGATAACGCGGAAGCTTTTGGCATTGCCCGCGTTGGTGACCGCGAACGCCCCGCGTCTCCATGAACAAGGCCTTAGATTTAAGACAGCATTGACAAAGAAACTGTGATAAACTTTCAGTTTTCCTAGTTGCACAAAAAGATAGGTATTGAGATTATAAGGTACCAAAACAGCCTTTGGAAGAGTGGTAAGAACCTCCACAAAACGCCTAGAACTGTATAAATATGTATACTCACTTTGCTATGTGAAACTTACCTATTACGATGTCGTATCTACTCATGTAGATACATATTTTATTAGAAAACCCTTTTCTCGAACCAATTTTACGATTTTGGACATGTTTCTCAATAAAAAGCAGGGTAAACATTGCCTGGGATTCAAATTAAATAGATAAGATTTTAAAATTGTTATTGAAATAGAACGATTTGTCTGTCTAACTGTTTAAAATTATTTTATTAGCATTCTATCTTATCTTTGTATTGAAAAGTCCTACTTGTAGTTAATAATACTTGGGTAGTCACTGATGGATGCAGTAGATACATACCTACCTAGTCATTATTTAGTGAAACCATTCATAGACACACTTTATAAGAACTTTAGGTACTTAGGTACAGTGCCACCACCTTACCTGTTTTATTCGCAGCGTTGGGTCAAGGGTATCACAAGTTCCAACCAATATAACAATACCCTTAGCATGGACTCTAATGCCCATAGAAAAATATAATATGATTAAGAATACAGATCCATAATAACTGACCAAGAGCGTGGCCAAGACAGCGGTTATAGAAGAATTAGCACGAACTTGTAGCTCATTATACATAGGTACTTATAGCTCTATGGACCTAGGACCTAGCCAAATTGCAGAGATGTCATATATACAAACGTAACTATTAAACTTAACACATACCATCTCTGTACACAGTTTCACAATAAAAATATTCTATTCTATTCTCATTTCTCACATACATATACAAAGTACCTACGTTTTATGGTTTATTTAACATGTCTTGGAAAACATTCTTTGTTAAGATCATTTTACGAAAAAATCAAAAACTTTCGACCTAGATCGTCTTCAATGTACCTATTACAGTTTTATCTCAAAAAGTTGTAACCACCAAATTTTCAAAATAATTTTGAATAATAGGTGCAGCCGCATTTCATTTAACAAATAGGTACCTATAGAAGTTAAGAGTTTCTAAAGAATTAAGATGGACGGACAGAAAGACAGGCAGACGGACAGAGAGGACGAATAGTTTTTTTTGGCGTCAACTTATTAGGTTCCCTTGTTTGTAGTACTACGGAACCTTAAAATGGACTATAAGTGATACCTACAGTTGTGTCATTTTATATCTAGGTTCTCCAGATTATCTTGGTCACAGACCTCATTACAAAATATGTCATGAATACGAGTGAGGCTTACATAATCTCAATGCCGGATTTAGAGGTCTGGAGGCCTCGGAGCAACAAAGAAGTGGAGGCCCTCCGGTTTACTAGTGTTTTACTAGTCTGTTTTTTTTCTTCCGAAGTTTCTATTTCTAAAGTCCCTTTATTGTGGAGGCCCGGGGTTGTTACCCCGGTTGCCCTTCTCTGAATCCGGCCCTGCATAATCTGAAGCATTAGAACATCCATGCTAAACGTGTTGAAATGAGGAAACATGTAGTTCCAATGTTTGCCACCGGAACAGTGGCGGCAAAAATACGTACCTACTATCGGATACCATACTAATTTCAAATTCGAAATACAAAATTTGTATGAAGTTCGATAGTACGTATTTTACGCAAATATTCGTACCTACTTTGGCCACAGTTAAGTTAGTGGCACTATACCTACATAGTTAACTCTCATGGTGGACCTAACCAATTCAATAAATAAAAACGTAAGTACAATGGGACCTACTTTTGCCTAACTGTTAGACCTTAGTGAAAATGTGATACGCTTAATAATAAATAATGCTTAATTTTACCTTTTTACCACATCATTTCTTAGATAAAAATATCTACGAACAAAAATATGCTGGTGTAATATTTATTCGAATCACAATAAGAATCAGAATAAGGTACCTTTAGCGTATCTTGGACGATGGTCCTTGTGTTCAGAAAAATGTATTTATCTACCGTTAGAAATCTAATATTGAAATATATTGTTTTGTTATTATAAAATAGAGTTATAAAAGGCAACTATTAGCACACTACTATTATTAATGCGAAAGATTGTGTCATGTATGTTTTTTACTACTCGACTCCATAACGGTTGAGCAGATTTAGGTGAAATTTGGTATGAACATAGTTTTTATGCCACAAAAATTAACGGTTGCCGAAAGATGGCGGGTATAACCACCGGCGCAGCTAGTAATAAATAATAGATAGATATCAAAGGAAACAATATAAAGGCATCTCAATAAATAAATACTGGCTTATGTGTGTATGCTAAAATAATCATGTAATAATTATGAATGGGTCTTCTAATGGTACTCGTATCGGCCAACCCGACTTTCAGTGGGCTGTGTGCAAAGTGAGAATATTCAATTTTAAATTGAAAATTACGTACGGTACGTATTTTACGTATCAAATATTCGTACTTCACCCACCGGTTCTACAATTCTGAAATCGTGTTTGGTCGATAGCACCAATATGTTGACCGCTGGCATGTCATGAACCTACATACATGTTTTAATAGGTATCTTAAGCTATGTTATATGATTATATCATTCCACCATGCATTTTTGCTCCTTACTGAATGCACGTGTTAATGAAACCTTGTAGGTAGTTGTAATTGTTAAGAATAATTTGAACAAGATTATTACAATTATGATAAATACAGTTTGCAGCAACGCATGTAAACGCAAGCGTTACTTAGATGGCCTAGTCTACATACGACGAGAAACTGCTGAGGCAATTGGCATTAAGACCAAATAGTCCACAATAGGTGAATTTATCATTTCAAAAAGCATTATATATACTTACTTACTTAATAAAGCTGGCTTTTTGGCCAAAAATTAAATAAGCGTTTAAGTATTAGATTTTCTAAAACATGACAATTATTGCTTAATTATGTACCTACCTAAGTACCTATTGCATATATTATAATAAAGCGAGTGAATATGTGATTGGAAATTTTATTGTTATATGTATAGGTACCTAATACCTCTCATGCAAACAAAAAAGACTACATATCTACATAACAGTTCGGCCAACTTATTTGTAAATTGGGTGTGAGGCAACTATACCTAGTATTAGTTACAGTTAGTACCACCTGTAGGCTATACAGTGGCCTTAGTACGAGTACTTGCGAAAAACTTATCGTTACGTAAACGATAGCAAAATGTATGAAAAATTGAACAGTGCCTCTATAGGCCGTGAAAGGAACCTGAATTTTTCATACATTTGCTATCGTTTACGTAATGATAAGTTTTTCGCAAGTGCTCGTACTAAGGCCACAGGATTAGGTACTGGTAATCAGTTAGTATCCTCATAAGGGCGGCTTCAATGCGTCAAAACAAACAACTTTTGTTCGACGATTAATGGAAAAAATGATTTTTCATGAGTGAAATTAGTTATCCGACTTCGCTGTTTTTCATACATTTTGTTGGAAGTGAATGTTTTTTTTTTTGTATGGAACAGAACAGCTTTTTTTCACGAATTTCGAAATGTAGAACAATATAGTAGATTGTAACATAAGGGAGCAAAATTATATTTTTACGACGTGAGCGCTTTTTTGAATCCAGAGCGAAGTGAGGGATTCTTTAGTAGAATCCTGAACGAAGCGAGAGTTTCAAAGTACTTACGTCGCCCGAGCCAAAAAATATTTTGCGCCCGAGTGATAGGTACATTCTACTTTTCATCACCCACTATGAGAAAATAAAAGGCGCCTCATATTTTATTGTAATACATATTATTATTTAATAAAACATAAAGTAACAACTAAATTAAATTTAAATATTATCTAATAATAAAACAACTAAACAACTTGTTTGAAACAACTAAAAAACAACAAAACCATGAACTTCTAACAATTCGTGAATAGGTATTGACGAAAACGCGGGCTGTAGTTCGCACGTTTTTAATTTGGTTTCTTTTTTTATCTACTACTATAGGCCGTCGTACCAGCCAGTCTTTATTCAAACAATATTTGCGTTCGATTTCTTTGGCGCTGAACACTAAGATGTTCCAAATTCAAAACATGCGCGGCAAAGATAATTGCGGCGCACTAAGCTCATTACTGCCCGCTAAAAGTTTCCTATAGAAAACAAACACTACCTTTGGGTGCACTTAAAGGCAAACCAAGTCGTCCTTTTCGAATAGATGGGATGAAAAAGTTGATTGTTTTGAGGTACTGTGAACTAGTCCTTTTTCTGTGACTGAGGCTGCCTTTAAGAGGCTGCCTTGAGGATACTAACTGATTACCAATAACCCTGTATACCAATAGGTGGTCAGTTTTGTGATATCTACCATACTCTATCCATACTATATCCATACTATATCCTGTTACTTCCTGTCAAGTCCTGTGTTTGTGATCAGTTTGTGATATGCTCAAGTATGGACGTGATCCAATGAAGTGAAACATTCGGTTTTATATTGTAAAGTCTCAGCTATTGTATACTTTACTGGGCATACTATCAAAATCAAAATCAAATCACTCTTTTTTTTTCTAGTTGGTTGGCGTCAGCCATGCTGGTCCGTCTGTTACGGCTATAAGACAAGTTTTAGGAAATAGAAAAAAGAGGCGACATGGTTTTTTCACGTTGGCACCCACTTGGCACCAAAAGAAAACTAAATCATGTGTTACAAAAAAAAGTTTGTGTTGTGAGTGGTTGTCAATGTCATTATCATTTGGTTGTATTCATCAAATTCATTTGATTTTGACATTTCTCATTCGTGTTGTGTTTTGAGTTTTGCTTTCGATGTTTGTTTGGATTAGGCAAATTTTCGGCTTCTCTTCTAGCTTGCTAGATATACTAATCTGTGCTTCTCTTCTCTTTTCTTTGTTAATTTCTTCAGAACATAAAACTATTTAACTACTACAAAAACCTACGTTAGTTTATATAAAGCGATAGGTGCTAGTGCTAGGTAGCAAAGAGAATACAAACGCTACGTAGTCCCTGTGCCGATAGATCAGAGGGTGTACAAGTCAAGTGTTCCAATCCAAATTCAGAAATTATGCCCAGCCAGTATGAAGAAGAACGCGTTTGGGAGGCACCGAATCACAATCATTTTGAAGTGAGTTGTTAAAAAAACTGAACCTGATAATGCTTTATCCAGTATTAGTTGCGCCGCGCGGTTTCATCCGCGCCATCCCTTATAACATCAGCTATCTGCCAGTGAAAGTCCCGTCAAAATCACTCCAGCCGTTTTGGAGTCCATAGCATAGGGAACAAACATACATCTATTTTGATAGATAGAAGATTACCTAAACATAAACTTTTTTTTGCTGTTTTATTTCTTTCCTATTTAAACAAGCTGTCTGCATAGTGTTGACTTTTGCAAATCTGCAAGTATCCTAAGATTATATGTATTTTATAGGAGGAAGGCAGTGAAGATGTTATTGAAAACCCCGAAGAAGTGCTACTTGAATGTTTGGAGAAATTCAAAACTCCAGATTATATTATGGAACCTGGAATATTTGGACAACTCAAGCGCTATTTCCAAGCTGGAGGCAATCCTGAGCAAGTTATCGAGCAGCTGTCAATTAATTACAGTGCTGTAGCTCAGATGGCTAATCTCCTGGCGGAATGGCTTATTCTTGCAGGTATGCTGTTTAATTAAAAAAATAAGGCCCTTTCCCAACTTACAGTGCACCCACTCAAGGCGTAGTTTGAAATCATACAATACTAATAACACCTGATTGTTTATTTGCATTTTTAGGAGTCAAAGTAACTGAAGTGCAGGCAATGGTGGAAAATCATTTAAAAGATATGATATTAAAAACTTTTGATCCTAAAAAAGCTGATACAATTTTCACAGAAGAGGGTGAGGTAAGCATCACAACTTTAATTGAATTACTACCAATATGTTTCCCCAAACTTATAATCAGCTGTAGGGTTGCAATATAACTTGTTAGTAAGGCCTACTGGTGATTTGTGAGCAGCATTTTGGTGAACAAGTGGTCATAGAAAAGTCAAGTCTTCCTGGTTTACTGTAGGTCCAAAAATGTCCTGCAATACTTTAAACATTGCATCTTGTTTCAGCCATACCTTGTTATAAACTCTATTCTAGTAAATGGGATAAAATGTTAACCGAGCATAAATAAAAAGAGTTGATTTTCCAGAGCCACTTTGTACGCCGTGACGCTGCATTGACTCGCCAATCTGTGCTGGGTTTTAAGTAATTAACAATAAGTATGACTTAGTAGTAAATATGTATGTACAAGTAATGGCAACCAAAATAGCTGTGAACTTGACCAATAATTATGATATTTCTTATAGACCCCAGCATGGTTGACTGAAATGATTGAGCACCCCACTTGGCGATCACTAATCTATAGATTAGCTGAAGAGTATCCTGATTGTCTTATGCTCAACTTCACTATAAAGGCAAGTATCTTAAATATACAGGGTTACATGGAATGGTGGTACTAAGCTGAAAAGAGGTCATGTACTCTTCACATGAAAAATGTTTCAAAAGGGACCAACCCAAAAAAAAAAAACAGCTGTAGATTTTGTTAAGCATGAATGCATATTTTCTAAGGAAGCTCTGTTTTTTTTTTTCGTTGTGATTTTTGGGGTTGTTTTCATAGGGAAAGTGGTTCATAATTGCTTCGTTCGAACAATTGCTTCGTTCTAGCTCAGTACCACTGTTCCTAATAACCTTTTATACATATGGTTCCTTAAAGACTGTTTCAAAAATGGAATTGAACATAATTTTAATACACATTCACCATTTAAAATCCTAATAAACAACTGTATGAGTTCTGACATACTTTCTATTGAGATTTTTCATGTACTTATATATATATATATATTTTTTTTAATTTATGGACATAAATTATGTTGTAGCTCATATCAGATGCTGGCTTCCAAGGTGAAATCACCAGCATCTCCACAGCAGCTCAACAAATAGAAGTGTTCTCGAGAGTGCTTAAATCAGCCATTGTTGGCTTTCTCCAAAGCTCTGAAGACTGGCAGAATAGTGTCAATGAATGTGCAGTAAGTAAAATAACACCTAAATTTCATCTTACAATGAATAATAATGTACTGTTTTGTGGTAGAGGATGATCTACATCTACACCAAGGGGCGTTTGCTGTCTTGCAATAATTATGAACTTAATAAATTGTAGGTTCCAGTTGTTTATGTTATATGTAACAACTCTTAAGCCATGTCAGAGGCGACCTAAAACCTTTGACGTTAGAGCTTGCCACTCAGCGTATATTGAGCTTAGACACTTTAAGTGTATTCACCGCATTGTAAACTGCCCTCTGACGCGCAGTTTGGTGTAAATCATCCCAGTTTGCTTTCACCAATATTACAGAAAATGGTATGCCACGGAGCCCATACATATGTGTACAGTCAAGTCATAGTACACATACTGGCCCAGGAACCCCGGGGAGGAGCTATCATGAAACGTCTTAGCCAAGAAATTACACGATGTGCACAACAGAGGTATGTTAACCGATTACATGGTAGTGAAGGTGTTCTACCTTTACTGAATTGCCTTTATAATCCTTTGACTTAGGGCCGAGTTTTCAATCTGCAGTTATCGGTCAGATAGTTAACAAATCAATAAATTTGTATGTCCAATAAAATTACAGGTTTTATTCTGCAGATAACCCTAAACTGACTATTGAAAAATTCGAAATCATGCTATCAATGGAATAAATCCTATCTGATTAATTAACTGAGGATTGAAAAATCCGCCCTAAGTCAAAGGATTATAAAAGCAATTCAGTAAAGGTAGAATACCTTTACCATCATAATTTTTGTCTGTGTTTGGTTTCCCATTTAGTAGTTGGCATCATAGGCAGCTCGAATCTACCCGCTGCATGGCATAAAGGCACAGCACATTGTCTGGTTGGGAGAAGGCTTTTACAAGCGCGGAGACCACGGGCAGTAAACACATTTTCTCAAAGTCTACAAAAATATTTAAAAACGCTGACAGCCAGTTGACCTTGAACCGCAAGCAGTTTACTAGCTTACCCTGAGGCGATGCCATACCGCCATTTCTGTCCTAGTCTGGGACTAAGCTTGTTTCATATAGCCACTTTTACGTCAGAACTATTGTGATGGCTGATGTTATTTTCGATCACACAGGTAATACTTTAGTTAAAATAGTGTCGTTTATTGTGTGTTGTAGCGGGCACGACGTGACGCCGATCACGCTGGCGCTGACGCCGGGAGAGGCATGGCGGCATGCACGCACGGCGCTGGCCGCCATGCTGTCGCGCGGTGCGCTTAACCCAGCCGACATATCTGTCCTGTTCCGCGCCTACACGCAGACCGACCCGCCACCCGTGCACCTACTTCGTATACCGCAGTTCTTAGGTACCCCTACTAAACTCTGATGCTGGTTGTACGTTTTATACGAGAACGATAACGCACAGATGCTCTCGTTGAATCTCGCTCGCTCGCGCGAGCTGGATCGCGTTTTATGCGCCCGTGTCTGGGGAACTCGTTGGTGGCAAGTACGAAGGTCTCTCGGCTATAATATACAACTGCGGCAAACATTACCCATGCTGCCTAGGTATATTGATATGTAAATATAAATATGTTTGTTGTACACAGAACTTACGAGAGTGATCGCCTGTTGACACACCTGCAGCGGTGCACACATAGTTGCAATCCCACCCAGAGTTGTTAATTTCTAAATATTGTGTGAAAATGCACCTATCATAATATAATTATTTGTGAATATTTCAGTATGTATATTTTACAGAGCTACTCGTGGATGCTCTATTCAAGCTGGGAAGTAAGCTAAATCCAGAGCATAAATCCAAGTACATGTACCTCCTGGCATATGCCGCAAGCGTTTGCGAAGGTGCAACCCCCGGCCGGCCCGTAAAGGACGAGCTCAAGGCTACCGTGCAGGCGATAGAGAAAGTACACGCCGTCTGCTGCAGCTCTGCCAGCTCCAGCGATCTCATTGCAGAACTGCCGACACTCTATCACTGCATAAGGTTTGTCATCCTATACTCATTTATGTTTTATTTTATTAACCTTCTATGTTATTTATTGTGTCTCAATCACATCATGTGCATCATTGGTATCACTCTCAAAACAATTGTGATTGCATGCATTCTGTTCGCATCTACCAAGGATGGATGGTACTAGCATCTACTCACTCGCACCACACGCGTGTGCGAATTAACACGCGTTCGCCGTCCGGATCACAAACGGATAAGCTCGCTATTGCCATGTTAATAATATTATGAAAAATTATCTCCGATTTTTAGTTCCCTTTGGCGGACCGAAGATGGTACGAGATGTTTCCTCTGTCAGTCTGTTCATGGTGCATGTCACTGCGCTGAAAGATCTAGAGTTCTTATAGACGATAGCGTTCATCCCGTATGATTAAATTGTTATCATTTCAGATTCCCTGTTGTTGGAATGGGGGTCCTAGTATGGGTAGAATGTGTTGTGACGGAGCCTTCTTACTTCAAGCTATGCACGGAGCACTGCCCTGTGCATCTAGCGCTCCTAGACGAGGTGGCCTCTTGCCATCAACTGCTCCATCACAGACTGCTGAGGTTACTTGTGCAGCTCTTTGAATCCCCGCAAGATGAATTAGAAATATTAGTACAGGTAACGTACAGCATTCTCTACAGTTATTATGATTATTAACAGGATATTTACCTTGATAAGATTGTAAATGGAGATATTTCGACGCAGTTACATTCACCATGTTCAAGGGAAGCCTGAAGAATTCGAGTGGTTGGTCGAAAAATCTATGGTTTTAGATTACTGATTGATTTTTGTAAAATATTTTTTATTTTACTCTTTATATACAGTTGGAGTTGCGTAAAATGCTTCTCGATCGAATGGTGAACTTGCTAAGCCGAGGCTGCGTAGTGCCGGTCTTGCGATACATCAAACAATGTTGGCAGCGAGGTGACACGGATATCTCCTTGATAAGATATTTCATCACTGAGGTAATTATAAAACATTGTATTTACTCACTATTCAGCAAGTCAGTAAAGTAATGGAATACTTCCATCAGAATCTATTTTGGTATCAATACATTTGACTTTAGATTCCATCCTTCGGTCAAATTTCCTCATATTGCACTAACTTACGCATCTCTTCACTTAATAAAATATCACTGTTTAAAATTAGGTTGATTATTACACGTTTGTTTGTACTAGTTATTCGCCTCAAACTGTGACCTCGAGACTGATATATCTTCGCAACCCATATGTTTAATATCATAAATTCTTAGCAAAAATGTGAACGTAGAAATGTCACCCTATTTCAATGTAATAGTGAGAGTTTTGGTGTAAAAAAAACATTTATATAGTTAGAATTATTTTTGTTTTAGTATACATAGAAGTGATCTGTCTATACAAAATTCACAGTGACACTATATATAATCACTGTCCAAATTTGTGCTCACTGGACAATCGCCTTCATTCTATCTATCTCAATCCTCAACACGTAGCATTGTCGAAATTTTGGTGGTACCTCCACAAAATTCAATAAACTAGGAGTTGAGTATGAAAGTATTTAAAAGTGTATGACGTAAAACATCAAAAAAAAAAATACGGAAGTGTATGTACCTACCTACAGTTTCCCCTTTAGCCCTATTTGATCATCTCGTTTGCAGTTGTGTGCCGCTCAATATTGAAGTGTGCGTTTGTAGAACTAGTAAGAATATGCCAGTGTGTGCAATACGTGTTTACCACGCCTTGTTCATTTTTTGGCAGCCTTTTTTTCGGTACTAGCATAAGTCAAATCCAAAACTATATTATAATCAAAGCGTATAAAACAGGAAAATCTACTACGAGGTAAAAAAAATGCTATGTTGACTCCTTTGTTTACATGTTTGCTAAGAATGTATGATGTTGATCATAGACCGATTATGCTTATTTTTTAATTTTTCAAACTTAAATATGTATTGGAATGAACTACCTGGCTACAAAGTTTCATAAAGGTTGGACTAACGGTACCCCAAGTTATCATCAAACAAATATACAAACATTCTTACAACACCAATCTGTTCCCGCAGATTGAAAACTTTGCTTTGATTGATCAATAAAAGTATTTATTTATATGGTTTTCCTTAGGTCCTTGACGCCATAGCGCCGCCTTATACTTCAGAGTTTGTACAACTTGTGCTACCCATGGTGGAGAATGAAGAAATAACTGGCACTATGAGAGCAGAGGGCGAAAACGATCCTGTGTCCGAGTTCATAGGTATGGATTAAGATAATATTCAACCAAATGTAAATGTCACTTATGTACCTTGCACACTTTGCAAGTAACCTGCACAACTTGGAACAGGATGCATATAATATGTAATCATCATCATCATCACTATATATATATAAAATTTCCATGTCACAATGTTAGTTACCGTACTTCTCCGAAACGGCTTTACCGATTTTTACCAAATTTTATATGCATATTCAGTAGGTCTGAGAATCGGCTACTATCTATTTTCCATACCCCTAAGTGATAAGGGTATAATTTATAAGGCAAAACAACGTTTGCCGGGTCAGCTAGTCATCATCAATATGTATATATAAAATTTCCATGTCACAATGTTAGTTACCGTACTCCTCCGAAACGGCTTTACCTATTTTTTCCAAATTTTATATGCGTATTCAGTAGGTCTGAGAATCGGCTACTAACTCTTTTCCATACCCCTTCACCGATTTTCATCACCACGCGGGTGAAACCGCGGGGCGCAGCTAGTAATATATAAATCTTTCTCAAGTTGTACAGGTTAGATGCATTGTGTACAAGATTCAAGATCATTAACATCAGGTGCGCTGTTGTGTTCAAACATTTCTGTAATAAAAATATATATGAAAATAGATTATACTTTGTTTACAGTAGGATATTATGACAACTAAACTACTGACTGTCTTTTATTATTTTGGTACACTGCTATTACAAAGCGTTTCCGCGGTTTAGGACCACAATTAAAAATGACCACAATTAAAAAAGACCACTTGTTCATATGACCACTTCTACAAAAAAGAAAACATCATTTTATATTTCCTCCTCCGCATGGGTTTTCCGTAGTTGGGTAAAAACATTATCCATGCAACGATAATGACATGGAATAAAAGGTCATTTGAAAAAGTAGTCATTTAAAAAAGGGTCATTTAAAAAGTGGTCATTATAAGATGTCATTTTTTATTGTGGTCCTAAACCGCCGAAACGTTACAAAGCTCGTTTAATTTAGTAAAGCCCTAACAAAATATTACTTTTTTTTTTCAGTTCACTGCAAAGCACACTATGTTGCAGTATAAAATAGAAAAAATAAGTTCAAGATGTATTGTAAAGTGTTTATTTAATTTAAAGGAATAAAATAACATTCAACTTATCAAATGAATTATCAATTAACAGCCTCTAGCAGCCTTCCTTTCATAATATCTTTTGAGAGCTTCATTAAATACTACACCTACAGTCCTCTTCTTCCAAATATCTATTTTTGGCTTCACTTCTTCCTGAATCTTAGGCGCATCAATTTTCTTTGAATCATTTTCTTGCTTAACATCTCTTTCTGGGGTTTTTGATTTGTCGGATTCTTTATGTATTTCTTCTGATTGTTTTTCATCAGATTTCTTGTCAGTTTCCTCATCACTAGACTCATCAATGGAGAAATCAGAGTCTGCATCAATGTTTTCATCGACTACTTTGTTTTTCTTTGCCAATTTAATGTTATCAAGGTTCATTCTGATTATTTCTTCATCAGAGTCTTCAATCTCACCTTCAGATAGATGAGTCTTGCTTTCTGTGGACTTTCTTTTTCTGTAATTTCTCTTTGTTGGCTCAGATTTACGAGTGGTATTTTCGATTTCGGATTTATTTTCAGAAATGCTCTCTTCTTTTTTAGGTTCATTGGTAATAATAATAGCTTTATTGCCATCAGTGAGGGGTTTATCTGATCCCAACTTTTGTTCATATAGATGTCGATAGAAACCACCTGAAATAATAAAATTTTATTAGTTTTAATCTTAACTAGATTCATTTTCCTTTGTCTTCTGAAAACAAGAGAACCCAATAATCTTGTTACTTACCTAGATCTTTCTGCTTTGTAACATCTCCAATATTCTCCAAATATTCTTCTCTTTTCTCTCGTTCTTCCTCTTCCCGCATTTCTTGTAATTTCTTCTTATATGCAGAAGTAACAAATACTTCCTTATCCTTGAACTCTTCTCCCTCCTTTTCTCTTTCCTTTTGAATCTGTTGAATTACATTATTGAATAACCTTTATATCTTATTTATATACAGTGTAAACTCTTAATAACAATAAACTCCCTGTAACGTTGAAGTGAGCCCAACTTGGTTGGTTTGCATTAAAACCCACATATTGAAACACTCTTTATAGCGATACGCCATTCTCTATTACGAAGAAATGTGTTCATATTTTTAGACAGTAAATATTTATTATCGGTATTATTGTTTAAGTTATGTTATCAGGTAACAAAAGAGTTTGAAGCTCTGAAACATCCGAGGTTGGTCTAGCTTTTGTTATCCTTAATTGCCTTGAACACGTGCAGTATGACGCATTGTTTTCTCGGAAGTGATGGTCTTCGACCAAGCATACTGAGTACCTATCGTATTATCAGTCGTAAACCTACTTTGAAACTGTTAACATGGCCAGTAAACGGAAAGCGATTAGTGTTGACGAAAAAGTTTGTGTGATACGTGTGTTTTTTTGTTCACTCCATATAACGATAACTCTCTATAATGACGAAAAATGGTCAGTCCCTTGAGTTTCGTTATAAAGAGTTTACACTGTATATAAAAATCTATGTGTCTATGTATGTAGGTTCTAAATGAAATGGCCGACTCCAAAATGGCTGGACCGATTTTGACGGGACTTTCACTAGCAGATAGATGATGTTATTAGAAGTAATCCACGCGGGTGAAGCCGCGGGGCGCAGCTAGTAATATATAAAAGCGAAACACCACTCGCACACTGACTGACTCACCACAAAATTTCAAAAACTATTTGATCTACGAAGCTGAAATTTGGCAGGTAGATTCCTTTCCTTTAGGTGAGGTCCGCTCAGAAAGCATTGTGTGAAAGGGTCGAATTAAGGGGATTGAAACCTTACTTGTGCCTGCCTGTATGAAGATATTTATAACCAGAAGATTGCAGCACCCTGCAGTATTTCTGAGTAACTTCAACATGGGGTTTTTAAAAGGGATGTTACTTAATTCTTTAAAGGTCAGCAACTTATCTGTGATGCTCCTGGTGTTACAGGTAGCCATAGGCAACAGTGATTTCTTACCATCAGGCAGCCTTTTAGCTTGTTTGCTTGTGATTTCAGGATTGTTAGTAAAAGTCGTTTACTATTACGTCTATATCCTCGATATAAAACATCACTTGTTGATTTTTTACTGAAGACACAGAAGATAAATCACCAAGTGTACCACATAAAATGTATAGCAACATACTTGTCTTTCTATACGACGCTCATTTTCAATTTTCCTTTTATTGGCTGATTTCATAAGATTCTCAATGTATCGTGGTTTGACTTCTTCTTTAGTCTTCTTTTTCTCTTTTTGTTTAGAACCAACCATTTCATCATAAATTTCATCATACTGGTAAACCGTGGGATCTTCTGTTACAGCTTTTTCTTGTGTTATTTTGGCCTGCACCATAAAAAGAGCAAGTTAACTAACTTATCTCAGGGGCTGGGATTAATTATTTAACATTATTAAGTTCTTTAAAGGATAACATACTACTATTAATTTGCTGCCTACTATGTAATTT
Organism: Agriopis leucophaearia; assembly: GCA_949125355.1. Lineage (NCBI taxonomy): Eukaryota > Metazoa > Arthropoda > Insecta > Lepidoptera > Geometridae > Agriopis > Agriopis leucophaearia. The sequence goes on from OX421262.1 coordinate 9,933,344, forward strand.
ATTCTTGGTCCCAGTAATTTTTAGCTCTGCAGAATAATGTAAATAGTTGAATGAAAGCTGTGAATTCTGCTTCCTTTTGCTAGGTTTTTGAATGTAGGGTGGTAGTTAATGTTATTTTTTTTGTTATTGTTTGGTTTAGAACTTCGAATATACACATGTCTTATTCTAAAGTCTTTCACAACAAAAAGCACAGTGTAATGACTAACACTAGTGAACACAGCATGCAGTTTACGGATATTGCTAAATTATAATAATCATATAATACAAATTCTCTTGAATGACATTCTCAGTACATATTAAGAAAAATATATCACTATATGTATAAAATTTCCATGTCACAATGTTAGTTACCGTATTCCTCTGAAACGGCTTTACCGATTTTTACCAAATTTTATATGCGTATTCAGTAGGTCTGAGAATCGGCTACTATCTATTTTCCATACCCCTTCACCGATTTTCATCACCACACGGGTGAAACCGCGGGGCGCAGCTAGTATATGTATATAATAAAACACTTTCTTGCCGAAGCCAAAGAACCAGATTTTTTTTCATATTTAGACCTGATTCAATTATAATAAGAAAACATTCTAATGGAGAATGTTGACCAACATTCGTTCTGCAGTGTGGGAACTTGAAACACTTCCTATTTATCAACCGGCTTCCCGATCGGGGAACTTCTAATTTGTCATGCAGTAGGATCTCTGGACAACCATGTAATAGTAAAATTATAAGAATATAATGTACTTGATTTATACATATACTTTGGAATATTAAAAGAAAAATTTTCATTCTGATATTTACAATGTATGCAGCAGTCAGAGCTAAAAAACACTTGAACTTAGTAGGTATTAAGCAATAAGTTTGAAACAAAGGTAAGCAAAATTTATCATAAAGTTTACCTGTCTATTGATATTATCACTTGGACGAAGTAAAACTGGCTTTTTTGAAGTTTCTTTGTCTGAATCGGAATCATCCCCAAACACATTTCTAGATGCTTGAAATGTTGGGCCCTGTCTTCCCTTTTCTGGCAAAACAAGACCATACCTGCAAATGATAACTCGCGGTTTGAATACTAATAAGAGGCACAATAAACTCACTTCTTTCCTCACAAAAAAGTTATGTAGGTTATGGGGTTAACGGGTCCAACTTAATATCGCCCAGCCACTCCAAAGCCCTAAGACTGGATAGGCCCGAAAATAGAGATCATTCAAATCTATGATAGAAATCAACCAAGAAAACATACTTTTTGTTGGACATCATGTGTGCCTATGTCAATCAGAATTAAGAGGACTTTAGTGATTGGCAAGAACAATATTGAACGTGTTCGATATTTACAAATACATGATAGTACTAAAAAAAACTGATGTATAAATTCCACAAAGAGAATTCATTTATGTAAACTTTTAGTCATGTTCTACTTTACATTTACAAAACTCGATTCTCGTCTTGACAGTATTGTCTTGACGCACTCTTTGGCCCGTATATCGTTCGCGCAAAACTTTATGAGCCCTCTGAAGTTAGGCCCAGTGGCTGCGCAGTACGCATATTATAGGTATCCGAGGGACTTTACAGGGCGTCGGGGAGGCCTCGCGCCTAACTTCAGAGGGCTCATAAAGTTTTGCGCGAACGATATTAGAGTACTCTTTGGTCTTGACTTACCGTCAACTTTGACAGTGTTTTTTTTGGTCGAACGTCATCGCCGTGTCACCATTGGAAAAAAATTCTCCGGTTATATTTTTCTATTTAAATCCATTTATCATAGTTAATTGACCAGTTTTCCTAGTAAATAGCTATCATTTAATTTTTAGTTTCATTTCTAGTATAATTAGCATCATTGTAGTTATATATCTTGATTTTTGTCAGTAGCCCCTTTTCTAAGACATTAGTATGACCGACGAAGAGCCTCCTGATCCTGGCGGTGGAATAATGGCGTCCGATTATAATATTCCTCCCTCTCCTGGTGCTTTTACAGCAATATCCACGTCAGAGGATCTCCAAAAAACCCATAAACGCTCTAAGCGTAGAGCTTTGAAACGGGATGTAAGAGCATGTTCTCCCATTGACTCTTCTGGTGAAGAATTTAAAATTGCTGATGACGTAATTCTTACTTCAGGACAAAACACACCCCCAAATTATTTTTCGACCATGAGCAGTGAGCTTCCCCTTGCCACTCTTCCAACCCCCGTATCTGCGTCTCTGCCCTTAGGTCAGAAGACAATTGCTTCAACAAGTTCCTCCTCATTTTTGCCCCCGGGCCAAAAAATCGCTCCAACTCCGGTTGCACGTCAGTGCTATGTTTCATCCGATCGTGGGCCGTATGTTATTCACGTACAAAAAATCGCGGTTGTATCTTCTGATAGCACTTCTTTGCACCCTGTTACTTTCGGGCGATTCCTTTTTGAGCGCTCGAGAGAATTTGTAGGCATTGTTGATGGATCAATTAAAAGCGTGGGCCGAAATAGAATCTCGCTGTGTTTCCACTCATTTAAGGCCGCTAATGCCTTCATAGACTCGAGCTCCCTCGCTAATAAGGGGTATAAAGCATTTATTCCCTCATATAATGTAACACGTCTGGGTCTGGTACGGGGCATCCCCGTCGATTTATCCGACGAAGAAATAATAAAGGAAGTACGGGTGCCCCAAGAGTGCGGCCCGATAATCAAAGTTCGTAGATTGAACTTCAAATTGGTGATTGATGGGTCAGTGTCATGGAAACCTTCTCAAACGGTTGTTTTAACTTTTGATGGCCAACTCCTACCCCCAAGAGTTTTTTTGTGCTATAACTCTTTTCAAGTGGAGCAGTATGTTTTACCTACTATCCAGTGTTTTTCTTGTTGTAGGTACGGACATACCAAGATCCAATGCAGGTCGAAGCCAGTATGCTTCAAATGCTCTTTAGCCCACACTGGAGACTCGTGCAATGTAGATGCGCAGGGCGCCAAATGTGTTTGGTGCCGTGGTAGTCACTTCGCAACCAATAAAATCTGCCCCGAAATGTCTCGCCAGATTTCTATTAAAAAAACAATGTCGCAAAATGTTTTATCATACGCAGAGGCATCGAAACTTCACCCCTCATCAAGAATTACTTATGCAGAAGTGACTTCTTCTTCTTTGGCACCTTCTCCTCCTTTTCCCTCTCAGCTTTCGGGTTCAACTAATCACGTTACTGTGGAGCCTGCCAGAGTGCACTACAGGGGTAAAAAAAACAGGCCTGTTGGTTCAACTTCTCCCTCTTCTGGCTATGACCATTTGGCTCACTCAAACATTGTTAGGGGTGACTTTGCGGAAGCCGCTCCTAACGGATGTGCCCTTAACCCTAATAAAACCCCCGAGTCTCCATCTGTTCAATCGGTTATCTCTGAACTTCTCAAACTTTTAAATCTTTTGTCCTCTCTTCTCAACCCTCCCCGTGCTCATCACTCCCCTTCCCATCCTTTACCGTCCAACGCTGCATTTAATTTAAATTCACTCATTTCCCTTCTATCTAATGGATCTCAAGTTCCTTCAATGGAATAGTAGATCACTATATAATAAATTATCTGATCTTATATATTTAGTTAATAAATATAATATTACTGCCTTGTCTATTTCTGAGACATGGTTAAAGTCTGGTTCTCATTTTAGAGTTTCTGGCTTTGATGTCATCAGAAGTGACAGACAAGATGGTTTTGGAGGTGTTGCCCTCCTGATAAAAAATAATATTCCTTTCTCTCCTATTATTATTCCTGTTCATAGTGGTTTTCAAGCAATTGCTGTGCGTGTCAAGAATTATTCTGTTGTCTCACTTTATATTCCTGACCCTTCTAAGTTAATTCTTCGTAAATTAGTTTCGGTTTTGAGTTCCCTACCAAAGCCGCTTTTGGTCCTTGGTGATCTGAATTGTCATCATTCTGTATGGGGTTGTGGTAAGTCCGATGAATGTGGTGAGTTTTTGTTGGACTCTCTTGATACTCTTAATCTCTGCATTCTTAATGATGGCTCCCCTACTAGAAGGACTCGTCCTCATGAATTTCGCAGTGCTGTTGATCTTTCATTATGTTCTCCTGAGCTTGCTTCTCTTCTGTCGTGGCATGTCCTTCCTTCTTCTCATGGCAGTGATCATTTTCCTATTCTTCTTGAATTTCCTCAACGTAATTCTAGTCGTGTTTCTGTTAATCCTCCTCTTCTTAAATATATTTTAAATTATAATGATTGTCCTAACTGGGAAAAATTTCACGACCTCTCTGTTTCTGTTTCTGCTAATTTACCTCCTGTTAATTCTTTTAATATCTCTTCCTCCTCTGATAATCTGGTCCGTATGCTCCATGAGTGTGCTAGCCAATCGTTCCCTGTTAAAAAGCCTTCGTCTGGTAAATTGCCTCCTCCTCCGTGGTGGGATAAGGACTGCAGTAACGCTATTAAAGCCCGTAAGGTGGCTGAAGCTAATTTCCGCCGCTCTATGACTCTAGAGAACTTCTCTGAAGTGAATAGGTCCATTGCTAGTTCTAAGCGCCTTTTCCGCTTGAAGAAGCTGGATAGTTGGAGGGCTTATTGCTCTAGCTTAAGTCCTAGTACTCCTGCTTCAGTTATTTGGTCGAAAATTCGCCGATATAGACGCTCCTGGTGTCCTCCTCTTCGTTGCTGTAGCCCTTCTCAGTCTTGGGCTGAGGCATTTATGGATAAGTTAGCTCCTCAGTATTGTCCACTCCCTTCGGAATTACCCTCCTTAGCTGTTACTTCGTCAAACGATCCCCTAGATCAGCCATTCTCATTAATTGAATTGAAAAATATATTAAAGTCCGTCAAAGATTCTGCTCCTGGTATGGATGGCATACCTTATTCATTTTTCACGAAGACGAGTGACAGTTTACTTCTCTTTTTCTTATCTTTGGTTAACTCTATTTTTGAGTCTGGTTTTGTTCCCGCTAGTTGGAAATCTCAGTATATTATCCCAATTCTTAAACCCGATAAGGACCCGGAGGATCATAATTCGTATCGTCCTATTGCTCTTTCTTCTGTCCTGGCGAAACTTGCTGAGCGCCTGATCAAGAACCGCCTTGAATGGTTTCTTGAAAGTAAGGGCCTTTTTGCCAAATCTCAGTATGGTTTTAGAAAAGGCAAGAGCACTATGGATAGCCTAAGTGTTTTTACAACTGATATTAGACTTGCCTTTACTCGAAATGAATCAGTTATTGGTGCTTTTCTAGATATTTCTGCCGCTTATGACTCCGTCCAGCTTTCTATTCTCGGAAATAAACTTTCTTTGTTGAAGGTTCCTCCTAAGTTATGTAATTTTGTCATGAATCTTCTAACTGAAAGGTATATTTATCTTCGTTGCAGTGATTCTTCAATTTCTCCTCACAGAATCATTTGGCGTGGTCTTCCTCAGGGGTCTGTTCTTAGTCCTCCTCTATATAATGTGTATACTTTTGATTTAGAGGTATCTGTTGGTCTCTGCCGTATTCTTCAATATGCGGATGATATCCTTTTATATACTTCTCACCATAAAATTGACATTGCCAGTCACTGTATTTCTCAATCCCTTCAGTGCTTAAACTCGTGGCTACATTTAAATGGTCTAGATCTTTCACCATCAAAAAGTAACATTGTTCTCTTTTCTCGAAAGCGCAATCCCCCTGAAATAGATATCTTAGTTAAAGGGTCCAGGATTCCAGTTAAGGAGTCAGTGAAATTTCTTGGTCTTATTTTGGACAATAAGCTTAGTGGAAAGTTGCATTGTGATTATATTGCTGATCGGTGTCGGAAAAATATTAACATTCTAAGGTGTTTATCAGGTGTTTGGTGGGGTTCTCATCCTTTTACACTGAAACTTTTGTATAACGCCATTATTCGTAGCATTTTAGATTATGGCTCCTTCTTGCTGGAGCCAGCTAACAAGGGTGGTATCAAGAAACTGGATTTGATTCAATCGAAAGCCCTTCGCATTGTTTCTGGTGCTATGCTATCCTCTCCTATCAATGCACTTCAGGTTGAATGTGTTGATGCTCCCCTTCATCTTCGCCGTCAGTTTCTATCTAATAGGTTTTTTTTTCGCTGTGTGCAGTTTTCTAATCATCCTCTTGTCCCTAAACTTCAGCTTCTCCATAGTTTCTCGTTTTCTTCTCGGTTTTGGCTCCATAAGCAGCTTCCTCTTCTAGTGAAGAGTTTTGTTACCTATAAGTCTTTAAAAGATCCTGTTCTCCGTTCTCATTTGCTTCCTCTTTTCTCGTTTAGCTATGATGTCATTGTCTCTCGTCCAAATGTAATTTTAGACTTTGACATTTGTGCTGGTGACCCCCATGCTGATGAATATTTCCGTGATCTTCTGCGGAGGGATTGGCATGGGTGGCACTATATCTTTACTGATGCTTCAAAACTCTCCCCTATAGGCTGTGTTGGTTGTGGTATCTTCCATGAACAATTTAACATTGTACAAAAGGTTAAGTTTCCCCCTGAAACCTCAGTTTTTTCGGGTGAGTGTTGGGCGCTCCTTGAATCTATTCGATATATTCTTATTTTCAATCTCCGCCGTTCTCTCGTCTTTACTGACTGTCGGAGTGCCCTTCAGTCTCTTCTTTCAAACCCTTTTTCCCCCAATTCCCACAACTCTATTCTTTTTCTCCTTAAGGAATCCTTATCTATCTGCAATTCCAAAGGTCTAGAAGTTGTTTTTGTTTGGATTCCTGGTCATGCTGGTATCTCTGGAAATGAACGGGCTGACAGAGTGGCAAAGGATGCCGTTGTCTGCGGAGACAAAATTCCCTTCTGTATCTTTCCCCATGATCTTGCATCCCTGCCTAAGTCTCTTTTACTTAAGTCATGGTCATTCTGCTGGCGTGGCTCTGCCAGGTCTAGGGGTTCCGCTTATGCGGCTCTCCAGCCCGTAATCCCTCGGAGGCCGTGGTTTGCCAGAATGCACTTTAGTAAAAAAATTACAAGTTGCATAATTCGAATGAGGTTGGGACACTGTTGTGTTCCCACATATTTTAAAAAGTTACGTATCAGGGACTCTTCTTTGTGTGAGTGTGGCCTTGATGACGGCCACCTCAATCATATTTTCTTCTCCTGTCCGCTGCTTGATCACTCAGCTTTTTTTCTTTCTCTTAGTCTTGTAGTTCCTTTTCCAACTTCTATGTCTGTTCTTCTCTCATCAAATGATATTTCCATTTTCCGTATTATAAGTAATTTTCTTTCTGACAATAATGTTAGTGTATAAAGTGCTTTATAGTGTATTTTTGTGTTTGTAAGCATTTATATGTATTGTATTACTTATTTATTTTGTTTTAGGATTGCTGGTCATATATTGTTTTATTTTAAATCGCGTTCGTTTTTTGTTAACGTGACGTTGGCCAAAGTGCCCTAAATGTGGGCGATAGCCATTAATTAAAAAAAAAAAAAAAAAAAATAAAAAAAAAAAAAAAAAAACTTTGACAGTTTAAGTTTATTTGAGGTGTACTTGAAATTTGAGATTATGTAGTGTAAGGGCCGTAACAGACACGTCAACTTGGCTGACGTCAAGCACTCAACCGACGAGAGAAAAAGAGACGGGGATTTATATTCTCACTCTTTCTCTCCCGTTGGTCAGACGGCGGTTCGTCAGCAAAGTTTGACACGTCTGTTAATGCTTTAACACTCATCAAAGCGCAGTTTCGAACGGCGGGGGCGGGGTGCCACAGATCTCAGCTCTGCGTATGTCTGCATTAAGGTGAAACGTTTCACTTTGGCGGGATAATCAAATTTCAAACAGTTTTTTTGTCCTTTTAGCTAGGCCGGGTAATTATTGTAAACGATAATGATGTTCGCGAAAATTGATTATTATTCTTTACAAACTCGCGTAAAGTTATTTATCTCCAACCGGTACAACATGGACATTTGACATGATTTTTGTCTTATCCATGTTAATTTTAAGACCCACCTGTTGGGAAAGGCTACTGAGGTCGCTGAGCATTGTATCGAGGTCTTCCAGGGACTCTGCCATGATAACTGTATCATCGGAAAAACGAAGGTGAGTGTTGTATTCGCCATTAATGTTGATGCCCAATCCATTCCAGTCCAAAAGCTTGAAAACGTCCTCCAATGCGTTCGTGAACAGTTTTGGAGAGATAACATCTCCCTGTCTCACGCCTTTCTGCAATTGGATTGGTTCCGTGCTCTCGTCCTGTAATCGGATCGACATGGTGGCGTTTTATACAAACACTTCAGCACTTCGATATACCCATAGTCGATATGACAACGCTGGAGGGACTGCAATACTGCCCAGGTCTCGATTGAATCGAAGGCTTTTTCATAGTCCACAAACGCTAGACATAATGGCCGATTATACTCCTCAGTCTTCTGTATAATCTGGCGGAGCGTGTGTATGTGGTGTCGGTGCTCCAGCCTTAAATGAAACCGTCCTGTTCAAAAAGTGAAGTCATTAAACCTGTTTTCGAGACGGTTCGTAATAACCCTGGAGAACAATTTGTATACACATGGCTCAGGAATGAGAGGGGTCTATAAGTTAATGTCAATATGGTGATCGCTACCGGTTTTGACCTTGCTGATCACGGTGACATCATTAAATATTCGCTTCTTCGTCGTCATGATGAATTCAATCTAATTTTGGATTGAACCATAGGGGACTCATCCACGTCCACTTCCTGGATAGTCGCTTTTGAAAGAATGAGTTCATCAAATAGAGTTCCTCCTTCTCCATGAAGTCGATCAGCCGCTGGCCCCTCGGATTCCGCTTTTCATACCCACGACCCCACTCATTCATTCATGACCCCACTCTTAACGCATCGACATTCCGTGTGCCCACCTTTGCATTAAAGTCACCTATAACAACGGAGATTAAGTATGTTTCGGAGGTATGTATGGCCTCGGATATCTCCTCATACAACGCCTCTACTTCATCATCAGGATATGTCGCGGTCGGCGCATATACCAGTATGACCTTCAGCGAATAACGATCGGTTATTCTGAGTATGAGGTATGCTACCCTGCTCCACACACTATCCTTAATCACGTTGTTGATGAGTGACCTGTGGACGAGAAAACCTACACCACCCTGGGACTTTCGTTCTCCTTCCCGGAATCCAGAACTATCGTATCCTGTCCCTCTCGTCGGATTTCAGATAGTCCTATGATGTCCCATCGTATTTTGCTTAATTCTTCCTCCAGCTCAACAATCTTCTCATCAGTCCTTAATGTTCAAATATTATCCACAGTTTTTTTGTCCTTGTAGCTAGGCCAGGTAATTATTGTGAAATAACACAGCGTTCGCGAAAATTGTAGGTTGTTCTTTAAATTATAATGTACAGTTATTAATCAGTAACTCACCATATTACTTACATTTGGCAATAAACCGTTTGAAACAGCAAAAATTTGTTTATTGACAAATGTATGTAATAATGTGCATTGGAGATAAATAACTTTACGCGAGTTTGTAAAGAATTATAATCAATTTTCGCAAACATCATGATCGTTTACCATAATTACCCGGCCTTGCTATAAAAACAAAAAAACTGTTTGAAATTTGAATTTCCCGCCAAACATGAAACGTTTCACCTTAACCATCAATTTCTGAACTGTGACTACAATTATATGGCTTTGGTTACGGAACCCTACCATATCCGTGTCCCGACATGCTCTTGGCCAGTTATTGTTAGTAGTTTCACCTTTTACGTTCATGGGATGGGACATACTACTGTGAGTAAAACAGTAAAATACGGAAGACTTGGCGGTATAAACTTAATAGCTTTAGCATGCTACGAAATGGGCGAAAAACCTAAAACAAAATAAGGATTGAGGCATGCATTTGTATTTTGTGTACATCTGTCTTTACATCTGCAATCTACAAAAGTGTTCCGTGATCTACCGTCTATTATTATACTTCGCCGAAATAAATAAAATAAAACTATTAAATTAAAAGAAGGACCGAAATCGTTATGGAAAATATAGTTAATGCTGACCAAATACCTGCACAGGCTCATCGCCTCTATGTACAATTGTATTGTGAAAGAAAAGGTGAAAAGAATAAAGTAGGTACATAAATTTTACCTCTTCAATTCGTATTGTTGTTTTTTTTTAACCTACTGGTTTACTTCACCTATGTACTCCTGGTTATATTGTTTTGAGAATATCATCATAAATAATTACCTATATACCTTCTAGATAACCATTCAAGAAGCAAGAAAATCATGGGCGTCCCTGAGTATACCCAAAAAAAAGTTATTTTACAAAACAACCACTGATAGAAATTTACGAAACTATGCTCATGGCTTAAGTAAAACCAAAACATATTTGAAAGAAAAAGTACCCAAACATTCTGACAAAATATTGTGCATGCCACAACATAGTAATGAAGAACATGGCAAGGAAATTAAGCAGCAAGAAATAGATGCATCCATTAATGGAAGTTATTTAACAGAGAATGGATCACAACTAAAAGAAGAAAATGAATTTATCAATAATGAAACTCGGTAAGATGTTATTTTCAGCCTTGTTTGTTAGAAATAGTTATTGGACATGGTTACTCATTTATCTTGATTTAAAAAGATTGTTCACGTAATATTATATTTAAAAAAAATACTATTGTTTTAATCTGTATCTTGGGGATAGGACATGCTTATGTATCTATTAATCTTACTTTAAATGTACACGCTGTTGCAGAAACAATACAATGTCTGAAGATGCTAATGAGAGCCAAGTAGTTAATACAGGAAGCCCTGAGCCACAATCTCATGTAGCAAGACTTTTATTTGAGCTGAGTCCATCAAATTGTAGAAACAACACAAATTTGGAAGAGGCTGATGAGACAGAACAAGTTAACATAGGAAGCCTATCGAGTAACCCTAGGCTAACAAATCAAGAGTGAGTAAATATTTACCAACGTTATGTGTAACTGAAATAGTGCTGTTGTTGCATCAGGAGTTAGTAATTAATAAAACACTCCTGAATATTTCCAGTGATGAAATAGAAGATGCATTAGAGACACAAAGTAACACCAGCAGGGTTCAACGGGATGTGGTTCCCTTGGCAGAACCAATACCGCCCACTGTTAAGTAAGTTACAAAATATACCCACCTAAAAAACTTGGATTGAGTGTAGCGCTTAGAGCAGCCTTATTTTCCTAAGGAATTTTTTTACTCCATTATCCAATTACCCATTATTTTACTTAACCAAGTGTCCACTCTCAAGCACTTAAAATCCTGTTGACTGATATAAAATAAATAATTACGATCACAACAAATATGCACAAGTGTATGTTTGTGTGGACTAGACTTCTTTTTGGACTCTTATTGGGATGAAATTTGGTAAGGAAGCAGCTGGACCAGTATACCTTGGAATAATAATACTTTTCTATAGACAAATATTATAATTTATGGAGAAAAGTATTGCTAGTGTCATTTTGTCAGACTGACTTAAAAGAGCAATATTTTTAGCTAGTTCCTATAGTTTTTTAACGAAATCATTCAAGTGCTCACGGTTTCCTGGAAGAGATCGCTTTAAGCAATAAGGCCGCCTGTTAAAAGCCTAGATAATTACTGTAATTTATAATGTTATCCTTGTTTTTGTGTTTTTTAATAAAGAGTTATTGTATTGTGTCATCATTAAACTACTAAGAAATTGTTTTGTTATAAATCACTTTAAGATTCGAATCGAGTCATACTTCTAGGCCTGTAATTATTTTTATTGTTTTTTTTTCAGGGTTGGCAAGAATTTGTATGAATTTATAAAACGTCCAGGAAACCCAGAATGGAAAGAGATTTCTAAAAAAGATAAATCCCACTACAACACTGCTGTTCGTGCTATCAAAAGAGAATATATAAAAAATTACACAAAGTATTTGGAAAGCTTATCTCAACAGCAACTATTTGATCACTACATAAAAACTTTGCAGTAAGAAAATCAAACTATATTTAACAGGAATAAATGAGCTTAAACCTTTAATAGTATTTAATTGGGTCTAATATCCTGAAACCATTTTTTAAAGTAAAAACAATAGACATGTAAATTTTTCATCAACTCATATGATATTCTTTTTATTATATTCTTATGAACATTCAGTGATTTTAAGTTATAAGTGTTATCCATTTGTGTAAGCAACTTTATAGTTAGGAACAGTAATATAATTAAAAAAAATGTTGGGTGTAGGCCTTGTAGGCGCTACTACACAATGGAAGCTCGAATGAAACCTTTGTGAAACAAAAAAATGGTGCTTCTTGTCATAAAATAGACATAAATAAAATAAAAATATTCTTATAATTATCATCTTAAAACTATAAGTGCCGTCTTCAGTCATCACGCCTATTCTAGTTTCTATTTATTTGTTGCAATGTTTTTAGAACTGACACACATCATATTGATAAAATATCAATTCAAGTTTTGAGAATGGTACACAAGGTCTCAGAGAAAGGGAAAGTATTATAATAATGACAATGTCAAAGGAGAAGCCTATGTTCAGCAGTGGACGTCTTCGGGCTGATAATAATGACAAGTCATACAAATAAAGTATGATATTATCTCAGGTTCACTATTTATTTAACATCCTAAACACGGATTATGATGGATGTGATTTCGATGACAGCTGTCCCAGGACTAGAGCGAGATATATTTTATGAAATGTAAGATGCCAAATTATGCATGTCAAGGTAGTAAATTAAGATTATTTCGAAACTACATGACCTAAATATTGTTCCAAGTGTTTATTTACTGAAATAAAACAACACTAACTATTTATTTATAATCATTATATTAAATATCAATGCTTTACAACAGTGAAACAGCTAAGTAATTATTACATAATTGTTCTGCAGTAGTGATGTTTTGTGGAAGAACAGGCATTTTAATTTAATACAATAAAAATAATAAGCAAATAACACTAATCTAGTACCTACACTCAATTAAAAATTTGAAGTGAAACATGGTTAAATATATATACTTATACATTCATCATTTAGTTAATATTTTCTTATGATTGTGTGCACATCTACCTTACCTATTTCTAATTTGGATAATAATACTAAACTTGGTAGTGGAGAAAAAATTTAGATTACTGTAAAGTGACTTTTATTTACCACACAGAAGCCCTAGAGCCATACCAGCAACAAAGGAAGCCATAAAGACATGGCTTTCTGTAGCATGATAGTTATCATCACCTGTTATATTAGAATACCATTTTTTCGCTTTGACTTCTTTTTTCTTTATTAATCCTTCAGCTTTGTCCAATTTTCTGTCCACAAATCGCTCCAACTGCAAAAAATATACTCTCAGCTATTATTGTTTGACAATACAAGTAACAAATAACAAATACATACAGTAATTGTTTTTTCTGTAAAATTTGTGTTCTCATAATTTCAATTTAAAATATTATTTCCAGTTTTCTAGTTTCCAGCTTTCCAGCATATTTACTTTTCTATAAAGATTTATTACAGCCTAGATTGGCAAATGTTGTCGGATAACATACTTTTTAGATATGCCATTTAAAACTACATATCTAGACCCGAAACCCATAAGCACTTAAGTCAAAATTCAAATATTTTGAAAAGTTTACAGGACGATGGTGGACATAAGTTGTATGGTGCGTAAGACTGTCACCTCGTGTATTGAAGCCCTCTGACTTAGTTGCTTATTCCCGTCGACGGATAACGCAAAAAGCAAAGCCCTGTGAGTTTTAAGCATTTTGAGAAAAAACGGACTTAAGTGCTTTAGGTTGCCGTGTCATATATTATATGAAATTTATTTGCTTGAGCATCTTCCGCAGTGATTGCGACATAAAAGGTACCACTTTAATAGATAGGAAGATATTTAAGAGAAGGAACATAGCTGATATCCTCGTCACATTATTTTTGTCTTTATTATTATAATAGATAGGGTAGAAAGTATAATTTTAGAAAAAAATCACTCGCCTTTCAATTTTAACTAGAATTATGTTTATGAAGATGCAATGCCAAACAGAAATCCTCCAGTAAAGCCTGCTGAGTAATATGAATTTTTTTGGATAAATAATAAGACCTGCAACAAAATAAAAATGATTTTTGGAGTATTTAACTCTAAAATTTTAAGTCCCATGAGTGCAAATGAAAACCAAATTACCGGACTATCACAAAAGAATTATTTTTTTAATGAGGTCTTCTGATGAAATATAATAATGGCATGGCTATAAGTTCACCTAATGCAAACCAGGATATCAGCTATATACCTACCAGCTGTGTTTTATCATGATTTGTATGTTGTGAATTAGTAAAAATATCTGCTTCCCACCACATTCTCACCTTACCAGACAATGGGGCTCAGATTAGACAAACAAGGGAGATATGCCTTATAGTTCACTAGCGACCCGCCCCGGCTTCGCACGGGTGTAAGTTTTATTATATATATATATATAATAAAACTTACACCTTATACCTTCTGTGAAAAAATATTTTACTGGTGGGAAAACTGCATCAAAATCCGTGGCGTGTTTTATGAGTAGTTAGTAGATATACAGACAGCCTTCATTTTATACTATGTAGAGACGTTCAAATGTCTTCGTTTCACTCACTTTTTTCACTATACTGCTAAACCACTTAATACAAATCCACTTTTTTTTTACACACTAAGAAACTTGTAGTCACACCATTAAACTAATAGTCAACAAGCAAAATATAAGAGTATAGTAAAGTCACCTGCAGGGTGAGTTTGATTATAGGCATGAAGTCTGATTCAGGCCTGATGTATTTGCACCTGCTTCTGCATCTTACCATTATCACCATATACCCTTGTTTGTCTGATCTGAGCAGTGGGGTAATAAAAAGCAGCTACATACTAATGAATGCAACCCCTCTACCTACTAAAGCCTTTCAACATCCTATCATCTGGATATCTTTTAACTAGGACTATAGTAAACAAATTATCATCTGAGTCATACCATATGTACCTGTAAGTGCGAGCAAGATAGACAGATAAAAACTCCATAAGAACTGTAAGTGCGAGCAAGATAGACAAGAAATGATTTATGATCCGAGGACTCGAGATAATAATGCATTTAACATAGTGAAGAAGTAACTCATTATTATTAAGAAACACATAGTTGTATGCAGTCAATGTCAAGTGTGATTCATGCTTACTTTTTCACTCCAGTTGGGTCCTTTTCCAGTCGCCTCTTTCTCAATTTTGTCAGTAATTTTATCAACCTTCTTGTTAATTTTGTCCCAGTTTATATCAATGTACCCTTTCTGGCTTGCAATGTGTAATAAAATAACACTACCACCCAATCCGACAGCAGCAACTTTTCCAATTTTCATGGAAATGAAACCAGTAATCCTTTGAAAATAGAAAAGTTAATTGATTATTTTAATTTAGCTGCTAATTTTTCAGTATGTAAATTGGATTAGGCAAACTTAAGTAAACCAGACCCAGCAACCCACGATACTCATAGCAGGATGATCTCATCATAGCTAGAATACCAACTTCATGATCTCATTTTAGATGACATCAATACTGAAATCTTAAAATTAGTAAATTTGGTGGTAACTAGGTGGGAATTAATGTTTTAATTTAATTTGTACCTGCAACAAAACCACACAGAAAAGAAACCCTCATATAATACTGCTATGTACATATAAAACTATTCTATCGATTTGAAAACAATCTATTTATATTCTGATGCCTATATTTCTTTTTATAGCAGTGAATTGCATTCTCTCTCTTACCATCCTGACGCAGTTCCTAATATTAGCTGCTTTGTTGCGGATGTAGTCCCGATGTCTGAAATTGCTTTCTCAATAAAGTTCTTTGCATCATCAACAATCTTCTTTGCTTCATCGGTTGGATCTTCATTCCTTGGTCTAGCCATTTTTAGAAATGGTCCGTAGTATGTCGGAGTTAATTCTTATTTTCAAAAAGAGCTTCTAGGCACAACACAATACGATGCATGCAATTAATTTGTTCGCGAAAATCGCGAATCCAGTCTGTCGCGACTTAGAAGAAAAAAACGAGTATGAAACGAGGCGAAAATGTATTGCATATCTGTGGCTAATGTGTGGTAAAGAATGCTCTTTCACTCACTTCCTCAACGGTTCTCGTTCTTTCCTTGATTGTCAATCAGTCCCGAATTCTCCCGTGTTTTGTATTTTTTCCTGAGTGAATTATTTAGGATTTTGTTTACTTCTCTACAACTTTACTAAAAGAGATACTTATTGAAAAGGGGTTTATATTACTAGTGTATGTTTTGGTGTGTGTAATGCCTCCGAAAAAGTATCTGAGCCAAACGAAGTGCGAAATATGCGGCCTCAAAACAGCACGAAAAAACGGCACAAAACGTGATTTTATGGCGAGATATCCTCTGGATGAAGATCGGTATGTTATCATTAGTTAAATTATGAGTCCCATATACTTCTTTTGAGCCAAAATATCTAAAAATCATCATTATCTATTTTGATTCTGAAAATAGTGTGGTGCAACGTAACGATATATTTATAAAATATCGATAACGATACTCTTATTTTTTAGCGTTAAGAAATTGGTGAAAATGTCGGTTCACGAAGATTTAGCGCATATACCGATCGAAAGTCTTCACCAAAATAAATTTGTATGTGGAAAGCATTTTGAAGATAAGGACTACAAAAGAAAAAAACAGTTGAAGAAATCTGCAGTTCCATCAATAAGACCATTGTTGTGCTAAGCCATTGTCAGATGACAAATTAAAAATTAATTAATCATTTAGTTAATTAATTAATTAAATTAATCATCTAGTTTTGAAGTCCAAACTTTTGAAATTGTGCGGGACTTTTTTCGTGAAAAAGAACACATTTTCACGTAACTTTAAAAAATCATAATAACAATATCTATTTCAGGTCGTTTCATCCTACAATTAATTACCGCCGTGACCAGAACTGATTGACCGTATTATAAATCGATGGTGGCCGAGCGGTAGCATGTGCGCTACACAACTCAGTCTGTCGGCGTTGCGTCCGGCGTCAGGTGCACAATTATGTTTTTACTACTGTAGCTATACGAAAATGATGAAGATAATAATAATAAATAAAATACAACATTTTAGTCTGTGTTTTTATTGTACTTACAAAAATCACAATATACTGAATGTTGTGGCACAGATTTTGTTTTGCACCACTAAAACAAAACCAGTGGCGCAAGGTTCTGTAATAAATAATATTGGATTCCATATGTAGTAGGTATGAAATCGATATCGATACATTTTGGATAGGAGGTGGCACATCCCTATTAAACCTGACATTAAATCGTGTATAATTATTGACATAAAATCTCGCTCCGACTTGACGTTTGGCAAACTTTTTTTGTCTATGGTGTCCCGTCTCTTCTTCTATTGTATTCTCTTTGCGCGAATCACAAAATATTTTTTGTTTTTCTTTGTCGAAGTCGAATAGTACGAGTGACATTGACATCGTATGAACACATCACATGACACTTTTTTTCTTTTTTTGGCTTATAATACATACAATTTACTGGTCTGTTAAGTGTTTTACACGGCAATGTGGCTTATGTGGCCAACATTTTGGGAACGATGCATGCGGGCAGCAGTCTATTAGATAAATGTATTTTTATAAAATTGAGTTCGATAAGATTCCAAATATGTAGAATTTTCAAGTATAATTCCATACTAACAGTGGTTTCACTCGCTTGGATTACTTCATAAATATCATCCAGTGAAAGTCCCTTCGAAATTGGACCAGCCGTTTTCGAGTCCATACGGAACATACATACATGTGTATGTACATACTTACTTAATAAAAGTCTGAATATAATATATATTTTTCTGAGTTCTAGGAAGATTTTTAATTTGAAAAATTAAGCGAGTTGAGTACAAAAAGACAATATAAATAAAATAAATATATATAATTATATATAGGCAAACTAGCTGACCCGTCAAACGTTGTTTTGCCTTATAAATTACACCCTTATCACTTAGGGGTATGGAAAATAGATAGTAGCCGATTCTCAGATCTACTGAATATGCATATAAAATTTGGTAAAAATCGGTAAAGCCGTTTCGGAGGTGTACGGTAACTAACATTGTGACATGGAAATTTTATATATATAGCTGGGTTTTATATATTTTACTGTGATATTTTATATATATATATAGTGATGATGATCATATATATATATGTATATTTATTTTATATATATAAATAAATGTCTTTGTCATCCTGAGTTAGCTGTCAGTGTCTTATGTCAGCTGTGCGTTGTCAATTATACTTGAGTTTTTTCGTAGGTTATGTTTGGGTTTGATCACTTTGGACTGTTCGAATTCGTTTCCTTTCCAAAAAAACATAATAAACTACGTATTTGGTTTAGCTTTGAACAATATTGAGTGAAATATACTGAATTTTGATTGCTGAATCAGTTAATAGATGCAATTATTAAATAAAACTGTGTATCGTTACAAAAATACCTGCAATTAAGGCATCACTGACAGAACAGTTAGAAACTTAGAATGAAAGTCGACCGGCCGATGCCATTAAACGAAAAAAACACTTTAGTGGTGTAAATTCACTATTAATTTAATTTATATCCCCTATACTGTCTAATAAGCTGGTCTGTGATCCTGAACCATATATGGGGAATGAACTGTAGAGTTAATTTTGCTATTCTCCAAACACCAGCATACTAATTATCATGATAGGCCTAAGACTCGAACGATACTTTCATTGCCACCGCTTGACCAAGCAATTAACGACTTTGCAAATATGCAGACAGAAAAGTAGTCTCAATCTATGGGTAAGTACTTAAGTAGTGTACAGTGGTAATGAATATTGATGAAATCATAAATCATCATCTTTGAGCTATTGTGTACTACATACATTACATATTAGAGCAGCATTTCCCATTTTGTGGGTCGGAACCCGGTACTGGGCCATCAAAATAAAATTCAGGGTTGCAGCATTCCAGGCTGTTTTAAAATAATACTATCTATTGATGCATCATAAGCGCCCCTGCCGCTGACAGACAAGGCCTTGGATACTTTGGAAAAAATAAGCAGCTCCATATTTCACACTAAATAGCCGATACTGAAATATAGTTTGAGAAGTTATAGTAATACATACTTTAATTGTAATACATATCTCATGATATACACATACGATACAGTGTGTGTGCTACAGTGGCCACAATAAAATGGAACAACAATATAATGTTGTGTGAGTGTGATGTCACCTCTAGTATGTAGTACTTTATATATGATACATACTTCTAATATTTACGAGGTTTATAACTATCGAGTGGGTCACGAAGGGGCAGTATGAAAATAGGACCAATATATTTCTTAAATATATGTTTAAAAACCCATTGTTATTGTTTTTGTGTTTTTTATGAGATACTGTCATTTCGCTTAGATTTAATCGTTTTTAAACCTGAGTTTTAAAAGTTTTTTTTTTGTGTTTTATTTCAATGTTCCAATGAAGATACAGTTATTTTTCTTACTCCATCTTGTAAGCTATCAGATGCGCGAAAAAACACAAATCTCTTTTTTTTGAGTTACCGCTCTTGGGCTTATGAGGGCAGAACAGATCATCAGTACCTACATATAATCATTTATGTAGTGAATGATACATTAAAACATGTGATTGCACAGAAATCTCGAGAGTGAATGAGTAAAGTTCCATTTCATTGTGGCCACTGTGCTACATGGCCACAATAAAATGGAACAACAATATAATGTTGTGTGAGTGTGATGTCACCTCTAGTATGTAGTACTTTAATAGCTCAATATCACTATGTTTTTTTTTATATTACAGCATGAAGATATCAATACAGGAATCAAAGTAAATATTGAAAAGCATTGGCATGATGAGGTCTCGCATAAGAGTAAAAATCAAGATAAAATGAAAGCACATTATGTTCTACCAATGTTTCCATATCCTTCAGGTAATTTGCACATGGGACATGTTCGGGTATATTCAATATCTGATACCTTAGCCAGGTTTCAAAAACTCAATGGTAACTATGCTATACATCCAATTGGCTGGGATGCGTTTGGGTTACCAGCTGAAAATGCAGCAATAGAGCGAAATATTGCCCCAAATACTTGGACTAAATCAAACATTAGTTCAATGAAACAGCAGCTGCTACAGTTGGGATTCAATTTTGATTGGGACAGAGAAGTATCCACGTATGATCCACAGTACTATCGGTGGACACAGTATATATTTTTAAAGCTATTTGAAAAAGGTTTGGCTTACCAAAGTAAGGTAAGGATTTTTTAGTTTTTCCCATTGAAGTAATAAAGGACTGGATGGAGGGTCATGAAAATAATCACTTCTAAATTCGCCTACATTCATAACTGACTATAAAACGTTAGCAAATTCAATTTATTATGAGCTTAATGCACTACTATAACAATCCATAATGTTAAACAAACACTGAGGCATTCTAGTTCTAAATGATGACCACTCTTTTATTTGCAGTCATATTTTTAGGGTTCTGCATCCAAAGGGTTACAACGGGACCCTATTACTAAGCCTACGCTGTCTGTCCGTTTGTCCATCTGTCGGTCTGTCCATCCTACCTTTAAACAGTTGTATCTTTCAAACAGTAATAAATCGCCAGTTGAAGTTTTCACAGAATATGTAATGCTGCGGCAGATTAACAAAAAAATAGTCAAAAAGTCAAATAATAAAAATATTTAGGGGTCCCCAACTCCCCATACAACAAACGTATTTTTTAACTAACTTTTTTTTTGTATCGGCTCTAGTGTAAAAACGTTAATACGTACAAGCATCAAACTTGGCATGATTATAGTACACACACACTCTAAAGTATTTTTTTTTTAAATAAATAATGGCCAAGTGCGAGTCAGTGAAAAATTTCTGTTCATTACCAAGTTAAGCAACGTCGGTTCCTTCGGTTACTTAGACGATCTTATCATTTCTTGCATATTGAAATTGAATATTTTACTAATTTTGAAGTCAGTTTTAAAAATTGATAATTATTGTATTTTGTGGTGGTACGGAACCCTCGACCCCGTCTCGCATGAGCCCGTCTCGCACTTAACCGGTTTTATTTTTTGCCATCTTTTTCTGTGATTTTCCATTGAGTCATATATTACATCAATGGTATTTACAAAGAAGGCTTTAGTTAATGTGTGCACAAATTTGAAATGCCCTCTAACTTTTTAGGCTCAAGTAAATTGGGATCCAGTTGACAAAACTGTATTGGCAGATGAACAGGTGGATGACCTCGGCTGCTCATGGAGATCTGGAGCTAAAGTTGAAAAAAAGTATCTCACACAATGGTTCATAAAAACCACTAAATATGCCAAACAATTGTATGATGGACTAAATAGTGAACACTTGGAAAACTGGAAAGATATTATTAATTTACAGAAACATTGGATAGGAGAATGTGATGGAGTAGTGGTCACTTTCAAAGTAAAAATCAATGAAAAAACTGCCGATTTGGATGTGTGGACATCTGAACCATTCAAATTCATTCATGGAAACTTTCTCACGATTAGCCCAAGTAATGCACTCGTCCAAGAGCTAACCAAAAAAAGTGATAAATTAATAGCAGTGAATCCAATCAACAATTCTGAAATACCAGTTTATATAGCTGACAATGTTGATTATCCAGAAGGACGAGATGTTTATTTGGCATGTCCTACAGCAAATGAAAATGATAAGAAAATAGCTACATCTTTAAATTTTCCATTTCAAGACAATACTTGTGAAATAGATATTCAAAGTGAAAATCAGAAAGCTGTAAGAATAGCGCAGAATAAAAATGTTGGAGGGTATTTTGTTAGTTCAAAACTGAAGGACTGGCTTATATCTAGGCAGAGATACTGGGGCACCCCTATACCAATAGTACATTGTGATGCATGCGGTGCTGTCCCTGTTTCATACAGAGACCTTCCTGTCAAGCTACCAGCCATCAGTTCCACTGCCACCGGCATACAAACACTGTCCAAAGTAGATGAGTGGGTGAATTGCAAGTGCCCTAAATGTGATTCAAATGCTAAGAGAGAAACCGATACTATGGATACATTTGTTGATTCATCTTGGTATTATTATAGATTTTTGGATCCACAAAATGATAATGCTCCATTTGATAGGAAATGTTTGGAGGACCACACCCCTGTTGATATTTATATAGGAGGCAAAGAGCATGCAGTGTTACATTTATACTATGCTCGTTTTATGAGTTATTTTCTTCACTCCCTTGGATGGACCCCTAATCCTGAGCCCTTCAAAAAGCTTCTAGTACAGGGTATGGTGATGGGACAATCATATAAATTAAAATCATCAGGAAAGTATGTTCCACCAGAAAAAGTAGAAAAAATTGGAAAAGAATACAAAGAAAAAGAAAGTGGAGAACCTGTACTGGTTCAGTGGGAAAAGATGAGCAAGTCCAAGTACAATGGTGAAAATCCTGAGAGGTTGTTGTCGGAGTATGGATGCGACACAACGCGTTTGCTTATTTTAGCTGATGTGCCTCCTGCAACACCGAGGAAATGGTCCGATGCAAGTAAGATAAGAGAATATCATTCATACTTGGTTTAATACTGCTATTTTCTTTTTGTTGCAATAATAATAATAATTATTTATTTACAGCTTTACCAGGCGTATTGAATTGGCAACATCGATTATGGATGACAATGCGGGAATTTATAAAAATAAGAAATGAAACTTCCATTCAACAAACACTTTCTCAAGAACAAATTAAGAATTTCGAAGACAAAATCAGGGATGCAAGAAATTATTTTACGGCTACTGCTACTTTTCACTTCAAATACTCTCAAAAATTAAGTGTGGGAATTTCAAGACTGCAAAGTTTGACAAACACCCTACGGGTATGTACGTTAAAAGTTGTTTTATCTATTTAGTTTACCAAAGACTAGACAGCGAAGTGATTTAATATTTTTTACTCATGATGAAATAAGCTTATATATTAACTTTGCTGCAGAATAAAGTCCCACCAGAAATTATATCAAGAAGTAAAGATTTTGAAGAAGCCCTGGCAGTTCTACTGATAATGATGGCGCCGGTGATGCCGCACTTCTGTTCGGAGTTGTGGGCCGGGCTTGTGTCGGCGCCTCGTCGAGTGGGCGACACCTCGCGACTTATAAACTGGAATCAGAATGTCCTGGACCAGCGCTGGCCGACGGTCGACGATGAATACAAACTTTCTGTTCAGTGTAAAGTAAGTTTGTGAAAGATTTTTTATTTACTAAAACAGTAGGACAGGTGGTATGTTCACGTACTTATTACAACCCCTTTTGTATATAAACATTAAACATACATACCTATTATAAGTAAGTATAACATTGTTTTAAACTATCATGGTTGTTCACTAAAGTTATGATTATTTACGGGATATTTACCGTGGTAAGGTTGTCGTGCCGTGGTGTGTCTTCCCGTGAACATGGTGCATGTAACTGCGCCGAAATATCGGGAGCTCCTTCCACATCCTTACCACGGTAAATATCCCGTAAATAATCATATACCTAACTTAAGTATGACATATTGGTAATTGGATTCGAAATCGACAATCGAATTATGTGGAATGAGCGAAACTACTCTTATTCATTTTGCAGCCGTGGTTGTTCCATTGCAGAGCAAAGGTCTCCTTTCCTTTCCTCAACTCCACTCGAGAGTGACCACTGCATTTGCAAAAAATAAATAGGGTGCCCGGGTGAAGGGAGTTTGGCCAGGCATTATCATAGACAAATTGTTTATGGCATGGTCCTGTCCCGATAGGGTCGAAAATTGTAAATTGCGTTACGTTACGTAATTTAACGAAACCATCGCCGCGCCTGCCCTTTTAAACAGTTTAATTCACACAACTGTAATTTAATATTATTGTATCAGTGTTATCTTATGATGATTATTTGCCCTGCAGGTGGATGGAGCAGACAGGGCCGAACTCAAAATCAAAGCGTCCGACCTACCTCATCTGAACCACGAGAAAGCGTTGCAGGCAATGCTCAACGAAGTCACAGTACAAAAGAGGATAAAAAATGGAATCTCGCGAACCAAGTATGAATTCTATCCCGACTGTCGGGCCATACTGCATATTTATACAAACAGAAATGTAAAGTCAAAAGATGTAGTTGAAACACTAGAAAACCTGAATAATAATTAAAGGTAAAGTACCCAATAATTATTATCGTTCAACAAACTATGTAAAAAAAATTATTTAGGTATAAAAGTACTAAAACAATTTTTATTTATTTCCCTTATCAACTAATTAGGTATTTATTAGACTAGATTTTTAATGGTTTGTCAAATTATCTCCTCGGTTTCTTCCCTCTGAATAATTCTTCCTTATATGCTCGTAAGTTCGCTGCAGAATCCTGAAATTAACAATTAAATTTATTAATAACATACAGATTAACCAAATAAGAGATAACGAAGAAGCATATAAGAATACCTTTCTTGCTTCTCGCCACTCGAGGTTTCTGAGGCGATTTAATCCCTTGAGGTTCCGATCAAGGATTTTGAGGAACTCCGCGCGGGAAATCTTTGGGGTCTCCGTGGTTCCATTGACTTCTATAGGTGCCATAGTAGATACCTGAAAGAATACCGAAAGCCTTGTGTAACTAAATAAAATATATAATAGTTCAAATTTAAAAACCTTAAAACCCCCGGAAAAAGAGCTAACAATCTTTAAACTGCTGAACAGATTTTCTAGAATCATAACTAAGAACACTCAATTATGTCACTTTTTAAACATTAAAAAAAAAACTAAATCAAAATCAGTTCAGCTGTTTGGGAGCTATAATGCCACAGACAGACACACAGAAAAGAGAACGAAAGAAGCCGCGCGCGTTAGACGCTTGCATCAGACGCATGCGGCTGCGATCGACCGCGATGCACGGAAGTCAACCTTTACTTACGCTATCGTCGACGAATTGACCATTCACCAAATCGGATATTTGAGTGTACGCGCTTTTCGTATCATTTATTTGCTGTAAATAAACAAAAATAAGTGAATGAACCAGAAGTAATAAGAATAATTGACAACATTATAAAAAGCCTAGTATATTAAAATTGCCTTCTGTACCTTCACAATAAGATTGAAAATGGTCCCAAAAAACCCCCACTTTGGCGCAGTAGCAACACGTTTTCCTGACTTGATTGCAGTTTGCCTTGATTGGCGGTCGTTCTGTATAACGTCGTCGGCAGTTGGCTGAAATATAACAAACAAACAATAAAGCACCCAATCTGCATACCCAGGATTCCACGAAAAGATACTAAGCCGGAAGGAGTTCATTGTGAAAATGCGAAATAAAAGAGCTGATAATCTGTCAAAAATCACCTTAAGTTTAGTTTGACAGGGAAATGTACACAGGCTGCCTTGTTCTACGACTACATTAGTGATCCGCCCTCAGATCAGATAAACAAGGGAGATATATACGCCTTAGTACAATTATCGTTCATGTTCAAGTCTCCAAGTTTCATCCACTTTTTTCAATAAATAAATAAATATTCCACACACGGTCATCTGACCCCAAACTAAGCAAAGCTTGTAATATGGCCGCCAGAGACTGATATACGTACATATATGTATATTTTTAAATACATATACTTAAATGTATTGACACCCAGACATAGAACAAACACAAACGTTCATCATATGAATGTTTCATCAACATACATACCGCTAAAACGATTTACCTACACAAAAACTGTAAGTAAAGCACACTTACCTATTTTCGCGCACACTAAGAAACTTGCAGCGCCACCAATGATCTAACTTTCAAAAAAAAACCTAATAGTCCACATGCAAAAAAGGGCGACATAGTCGTCTGCAGAATGAGCACGTAGCTAAAGGCATCAAGCCTGATGCGTTCACGTACTCGCCACGCCAACTTTACCATAATATGTACCTCATATCTCCCTAGTTTTTCTGATCTGACGATGAGCCCTACCAAAACTGGCAAACTATCACTGCAGCTGTCCTTGTATCCGTTATGCAGACGCTTTATACTTACTGGTTGTGCTGTAAAATGAGGGGCTACGATGGCCACGATCAAAATCGTGACCCACACGCCGCCCTGCCTTCTCAGTGCCATCTCTACACTATGTTTCGGCAAAATCTACAACAAACATTACATTCGAATGCGTGTCAACATGTTGAGAAACACAATAACGCAGCACACAAGGCAACCCTGGCAAGGTCGGATGCTTAATTTATTAAGCGAGCGTAATTTAAGTTATGCAACCTTTCACCTTATCAATGACGACTCAGGGTTCAGGATGTTGGTGACGAAAGCTCGAGGCCAAACGGACTTCGCATGTACAATATTATCCGAGCCCTGCCATCACACTAATATTACAAACTAGCAAGGCCCTGCGGTTTTACTCGTTATCTTACAGAAATCGGTGCTTTTTCGAGATAGAACAAACAGCTTATGAGCCATACTAAATATTATCAAAGTCCTTTCAGTCGTTACGGAGTTTAGTGCCAAGAAGCACACACAAACTATCACATTAATTATAATATTAGTGTGAGAGTATGTTTGTTTGTCCGCTATCAACTTCGTAACAGCTTGGTACGACTATCTAGGGAATGTACCCAATCCTATACTACGTAAATTTTTAATTAGTATTCTTGTAACACCTACCTACCTATATGTTGTAGTAGAGTGTATATTGTAGTAAAGGGAGTTTATATTGGAGTAAAGTGAGCGTACATTGTAGTAGAGTGAGTGTATATTGTAATAGAGTGAGTGTATATTGTAGTAGAGTGAGTGTATATTGTAGTATAGGGAGTTCATATTGTAGTAAAGTGAGCTTATATTGTAGTAGAGTGAGTGTTTCCTTCATGTAGGTATCTACTATTGTTTATGTATGTTGTTATTATGTGGTATATGTACATTATTTAGTACCTAAGCACACACGTATACTCGATAAAGTAAAACAATTCTATATACTTTCAAGTAGATGCCTTCCTACGTTCTTATTATTTGTGCCTGTAAACGGCAAAAGCTTCTAACTAGATATGAGCATGAACAAGAAAATGTGATTACAGCATTCGAGCAGGAAATCTACGTATCGTGTCGGTAAGTACCTACTACCTACGTTACTTACAGAGTACTTATGCGTGATTACCGATGGGAAACACAAAAACAACGTTTGCTGGTGCGGCAGTACCTGCCTACTGCTTGCTTACCTATCTACACGCAATAGTCAGGTTATGAACTCATGACATTAACTGGTTTGACTTATTTCCGCGGTTGTACGATGTTGGGGTATTTTGCTCTCACTCGAGTTTCTCAAAACCATATCGTAACTATTACTAGACCAAGGATCCATTATATATGATCGTTCTTGTACTAGACTCGCTGTGTGTACGTAGGTAATATTTGTAAATAGGTAGGTGGCTCAAGAATTGTTTTCCCGCATCAACATCCTAATAACTATGTTCAGCATCGAAAGTAACAATGAGAATCAAATGTTAACCATAAAAAATTATATTTAAATTGAAACGTTTCACTTTGGCGGGAAATTCAAATTTCAAACAGTTTTTTTGTTCTTGTAGCTAGGCCGCGAGTAATTATTGTAAACGATAGTGATGTTCGTGAAAATTGATTACTATTCTTTACAAACTCGCGTAAAGTTATTTATCTCCAATGCACATTATTACATACATTTGTCAATAAACAAATTTATGCCGTTTCAAACGGTTTATTGCCAAATGTAAGTAATAATGTGCATTGGAGATAAATAACTTTACGCGAGTTTGTAAAAAACGAACAACAATTTTCGCGAACACTATGCCATTTCACAATAATTACCCGGCCTAGCTACAAGGACAAAAAAACTGTTTGAAATTTGATTTTCCCACCAAAGTGAAACGTTTCACCTTAACAAGTATAAATTGCATTTTTAAAACCCCCAATTAAAGTGCTGATAATCTTGAAACGGTTGAACGGCAGGCGGTTTCCTTGAATCATAGCTAAAACATTAGATCAAATCACCTTTCAAACAAAAAAAAACTTAATTAAAATAGATTCAGCTGTTTGGGAGCAACGATGCCACAGACAGAACACGCACGTTTTAAACTTAACGACGTAAACAGAGGTGTCGGGGGCACCGATAAAAAAAAATGGATTACCTACGGTGTACTACTCCCAAAGTAAAGTCAAAATAGCTTCCAAAACGAAGTATATGAATTCCCAGTATTGACACGACTCACGCGCACATACGTATTCAAAACTACGTGAATTTCATAGTGAAAACATCAAACGACTACGCACGTTTCAAAAAGTGGCTTCACTTTGCTTTGTGTTGCCGTAATCCATCTAGCAATTTTTATTTGATCTGCGGTCGGGTGTTAATAATTAGGTATTCCTGAATTGCACCTTATCTATTTGCAGTAGAGTTCATTGCAACTACGTATAAATAAATATTACTATGGATTATGTCTATGGTTGCAGTCTGGCTGGAATTCAGGATCAGTAGAATGCAATTGTTATAGCGTAGTCTGCAGTGGTCTCATATTAACACGTCACATTGCAGCAGTAGATACTACTCACGGAGAATGATAAAAACTGACGTCTCCAAATTGCAATGAACGAAATTTTATTACAAAATAATAATATTTTAAAGCACACATTTGTATACCAAGTAAATTCGAAATAGACGGTAATTTCGCTTCGCTACAGTTTTGGATTTACAGTTGTCCTTTTAGGACGGACATGACGAAATTTTTAGGACTCAATTTAGCTATATGAAAACCTGAAAAGGCACTACCAAACTCATAATGTGCATTTTTTTAAACCGTAAGTTATACCAAGGAATAAAAGGTTACCTATAAACTATATATGGATCCTTGGTTAAACCCTATTTATTTTAAACTGTAAGTTAAACGTAACTGGAAATTTTGATAACGCAGGACATTTTAGAAACAGACATTACCTATAGGTACTGTCATATTTTACAAATTTAACGTTGATTTGTGAGTCACTCAATAGTACCTATGCCCTCTACAATTAATTTGGGTACTATGAAATTTCGTAATCGTATTTTTGTTGAAATAACGCGTATCGAGTACTTAATTATTGCTGTAATAGCCTGACGGATTGCTGCACAATATTTTGTCACCGAGCTTTGTAAACTTAATAACAGAACACTCCCTTGCCAGGGTCACCGATATCACTAACAAAACAATTAAAACTAAAATTAATTAGTATCCACTTCAATGAAAATACACAAGTTTAAGATAAATTCGACTAATTTTACCAAAAGTGTAAAGTATGGATACAAGGAAGGTTTGAGAGGCGCACGCGCACCGGCTTCGCGCGCAAAGCAGCCGAGGGCACTGGAAGCGCAGCGGCCGCCAATGCGCCGGCGCGGTGCGCTGCGTCGCCGCTGCGGCCTTTCGGACGCATGCGAAGCCGCGCCCGCCTCGCAGCGGCAACGCCATCGGGGCCAAGGCCGCCGCGGGAGTGGTTGCGAAGTAGCTAGGTGGGTATTAGTTATGTCAGATACAGTTTGCGTTCTACTTATGCAATGCTTCTGACCATTTAATGCAGTTCGATGGCCCGGTCATTATTGCTTATTAATAAGCATTACATATTTGGCTATAATAGCTTTTTACATTACTCCTGGTATTTGTAGACAACACGATTAGACATTCCATTTTCGGTATGTTTTGTGAAACACTGCTCGGCGTTCTTACGAAAGAACCAACTTGTTTATAGAATGTACAGTGCTACTTTACAACATTACCGATGCTGACCACTTATCCCGTGGTGTGCAAAACGGAGTATGTGTAAGGTGACTTCGAAGTAGGTACATGACGCCAAAAAAGACGCTAAAATGGTTAAACAGGCTTGTATTAATATTGGTGTAATAAGTGAACGTACAGAAATAAAACAAAATCAACCTTACTACTAATTTATTTGGTTTCGAAAAGTATAAATAAGAATACAGAAACTTTAAAACAGTATTATTATCTAGGATGTATGTATCTATACATTCAGACTAAATGCATTCAATTCATATCATAATTATTTTTGTCACTAAAATCTGCTTCTTATCTAGGTATGTAAATGCATTCAATTCATATCATAATTATTTTTATCACGTAAATTTATTATAACTTCAGTTTTTTTTGCTTTATGACTTTTAAGTATAATAAATTTCATGAACTTAACTAAACATGTTTAATAGACCAGACCTGAAAGACCAGAGACCAGAAGTAAAAAAATACATTTCGTATAAATTGAAGAAAAATTGTTTACCGGAATAAAGATGAGAGATATTTTAAGAATTTTATTACAATACGTAAGGGATTTGAAAAATCTCTACATATAATTTGATAATTACAAACAACATTTTCCTTCAAAAAAAACTCCACAACAGTATATTTGGCGAATAAGTTTTCGCAGATGGTACGCCAGAACAAAAAAATTGTGTACCAAACCTTACTATTTTTAAATACCTATCAATGAAACGTCACATGAAAGGTGGAATCTTTTTTTATAAGATGATTTCTTGTTTTTTGGAGACTTCACATGACGACATCTTGTATCTATGATGACGTCATCAGCCCAGTGACCAACCCTAAACCTAAACGAATCTATCGACATTTCATTTATCAAAATCTGTTTAGGCTGTAGGTGAGTGTTTATGGGTAGAACACAGTCTGTGGTAAGCACTTAGAAGATGATGGTCATATAAAATAAAGTAAAATTGATTCAACCCACGAACAAATGTTTAATGCAATATCATCACAAAGGATATAACACAAACAATGGTGTTAGGTGTGCTGCCCCGCGGAATGCAGTTTGAGGATAAACTAGCAAAAAAATTCCGACCTAATAAACAAAGACTTGAGATTTATTTGCCGGCCACGGGGTTGGAAGAGTCCACCGATAAAAGTTAAATAAGCATCGGCGATGAAGGCATTAAGATTTACAACACGTTCAACTCAAATAGGAGTGAAACTTTTCAAGAAATTTTGAACAAATTCGAGATTTATTCACTCACAGAAAGAATCTTACAATATTGCGCGACGAGTTTTTTTTTTTTTTGCAGGGACGCAAAACAGAATGAGACTAGAGAATTATAACAATCCTCCACATCGGCGATGAAGGCATTAAGATTTACAACACGTTCAACTTAAACAGAAGTGAAACTTTTCAAGAAATTTTGAACAAATTCGAGATTTATTTCACCCTAAAAAAGAATCTTACAATACTGCGTAATGAGTTTTTTGCAGTGACGCAAAACAGCATGAGACTAGAGGATTATAACAATCCTCTACATGGAAGATGAAGGCATTAAGATTTACAACACGTTTAACTCAAACGGGAGTGAAACTTTTCGAGAAATTTTGAACAAATTCGAGATTTATTTCACCCCAAGAAAGAATCTTACAGTACTGCGTAATGAGTTTTTTGCAGTGACGCAAAACAGCATGAGACTAGAGGATTATAATAATAGTCTACATCGGCGATGAAGTCATTAAGATTTACAACACGTTCAACTTAAACAAGAGTAAAACTTTTCAAGAAATTTTGAATAAATTCGAGAATTATTTCTCCCCAAAGAAAGAATCTTACAATACTGCGCGCTGAGTTTTTTGCAGTGACGCAAAACAGCATGAGACCAGGAGATTATTATTTCCGGAAGTTTATCAATCTCGGCAACATTTGTGTACCTATTTGTTCATTTGTGAGAAAGTTTGACAGTATCGAAAACAATTGCAGGGCTTGACCGCAAATACAATTCATGGAAAACCAAGCTTAAGTCAGAGGATTTGAAAGGATGATAACAAATTAGCGTTAAACTACGTGATGAAATACCTACTAACAGTATACTACCCATAAACAGTGGGGGAACATTACATACAATACTTTCTTTTTGGCTTTGCGTCATAATGATGTACAAAAATTGTGCAGTTTACATTAAAGTTAAGAAAGGTACTTTTTTAGTAAAACATGTAGTCATTATAACTAGTTGATTAGGCCTAACGATGCCATTTCAAATAAAACCTATCCATCCCAAATTATAATTGAATTAGTCATAACCTGTGACCATTAAGTTCACCAAAATTACTTAAGTACAGATCTGCATAATTGATGTGTAAGCAGTAGGAAGAAATATAAATGGGATCTATCCTTTAATATTATGAATGTAAAAGTTTGCAGGTATGTTTGATTGTTTCCAGTTAACTCTTTAACAACAGAACAATAGCTTGTACCGGGATTAAGCCGTAATGGAATTTTTAACCCCAAAAAAGTATAATTCATGAGACAGGAAAGAAAATCTCGAGCATCTTGCTAGTAATAATTAAAATCATCACTGCTCTACTAGGATAGCTGGTGGCAATTTTTTCTTTCTAGAAAAGAAACAACAACACTTAAAATCTGCATAAAATAATATTTTTTATATAATATTAGTACTTCTTATAACGTCAATTCGAAAAAAACTTCGAGTAATTGGAAATACTGTGCAAATCAGATGCAACCTTTGCAAGCCAAACCGGACCAGATAACGGCAATAATCCCATAAATAACAATTATTTTCGGATATTGAAAATTCATTTTCACCTCTAGGTAAACCAAGAGTCTAGAAGTCATATTCTTAAAGTCCTCTTCAGACTATGCTTTTATAATATAGCTTTAATAGCTCTTGCAATGCCCGCGGCTAGTCTCGCGGTATGCTATAGCTAGGGTTGACATCCGTCCGGGTTTCCCCGGATTTGTCATAGTTTAGAGAACATCCGAGGAGCGTCCGGGCAAGGCTTCATTTGTAGTCCGGGTAAAAAAAAAACTTGGGCCACCCGCGACACGCACTGTGCCGCAGGCTGCAAATTGTACACTGACAATGTATAAAAAAAAACCTGACATGTCCGTATTCTGGGCTCTAAAATCCGGGGTTTTCACGCGTCTTGTCCTGGTTGCCAAATTTTAGAGATGGCAACCCTAGCTACAGCGCATATAGTCTAAAGTGCTTCTAAGTCAAAGCAGCGTCGAAAAGCGCGAAACACAATCACAAGTTTGAGTATGTTAGAGTGTTATGAAGTGAGTAGTTCCATTTTCCTGTATTTCTTGCGGAGTGTGGAGACGGGGTCCTTGAAGAGCACGGGGTCGAGGCGCAGCACGGAGCGCAGCAGGGGCATGTAGCCCCACGTCGTCGCGAACGTGTTCAGACATGACTGACGCTGCACGAAGTGCTCCGGGTCACGCCACGCAGATCTACCAACACACACCACACACCTTAACGACCGTATTACAGATGCACCATTCAATTTTAGGTATTTGGATTATAGGGCATAAAACGGAAAAATATAAAACCACAACATTAAAATCCACTCTCAAGCTTTCCCTCCGAGAGTTTCACGAAAAACTAGTTTTGTAAGTTAGAGGTCATCATCATCAGCCAGAAGACGTCAACTGCTGAACATAGGCCTCCCCCTTTCACCTCCACACTGAACGACATCCTGCCATCTGCATCCACTGGATGCCCGCGACTCTCACAATGTCGTCGGTCCATCTAGTGGGAGGCCTACCTACGTTGCGAAGTTGTGTAAGTTGAAGGTAATCAGTTGATATTTCGAGTTTTTCCAAAATTTAAAGCCGCTACCTACAACAAAAAATACAGATCTATTTAATACAGAAACTGAATTTTCTCTAAATCTATCTATTTGATAGAAAAAGAACGTCAAAATTCCAGTTTTCGTTGCTTTTTTCGTCAAAAACTTAAGCGAGAACTGCAATAGACCAACGCGAAGTATGCCACGTACGTGTACACCGATGTGAACACGACGCAGCCCACACATTCTATATGACGACTAGTTGAGCAGAGCATTATATTCATACAACGAATCGACGCCGTTCCAACGATCGCAGATTTTCGTCGGAGACGTCAGATGTTAGAGGGGTTCAACCACGCGTCTGACGGCGTGTGCATAGTGTAGCTCTATGAATCTACCATCAGACGTGTCAATCATTACTACTCATTGCACGAACGTACTTTTTTTAACCTTACAACTTAATAGAATCCTCTTTTGATCAGCAATATATGTCACACGCATTAGCCGCGCGTCAGTTTGGTATGGACACCAGCTTCACACATGTGAGACGTCTCAGATGTGTGCGTCGGCCTATTGTAGTTAACATCGAATAGATAACAAGTGACACGACACGTGATCTGACAAGTTTTTCTTGCGCGTAACCTGCCATTTGCCACGCGTTGTATGGAAATTCGTCAGATCACAGGTCCGTCACTTAGGTTTCACTAGGGTGCATTAGCTGGCCGAGCGCAGGCTAATGCCATAAG
Source organism: Agriopis leucophaearia (assembly GCA_949125355.1). Classification (NCBI taxonomy): domain Eukaryota; kingdom Metazoa; phylum Arthropoda; class Insecta; order Lepidoptera; family Geometridae; genus Agriopis; species Agriopis leucophaearia. Next base: position 9,967,564 of record OX421262.1, read on the forward strand.
AGCAATGATGATTTATAATTATCTTTGCATGAGAGGCATACAAGCGCTACCAGTTTCACCCGCGTTCTCTACCAGAAAACAGATCCTGTGTTCATCTTTGCGATGCATAACTACATATTTCCTTGCCAAATTTAATTGAGATCGGTCACTCGTTACGTCGTGAAGGTAGCAGACAGATATTGACACTTTCAAGTTAATAATATTAGTGATATGGGCATATGTACCGGTGGTGCGCGGGTTTGTACCGGCGGCGTTGCGCCAGCTTGAGCGGCGGGCGGCGTGTGAGGTGCGCCACGAGACAGTTGAGCAGGATATCCTCGCAGTTGGCTGCGCGGCGCACCGCACGGCGCAGCGCCGGCGCGCCGGCCGCGTACAGCGCCAGCGTGGCACGGTGCACCAGTGCCGCACCGCCCAGCACCATCGAGTACGACGAGCCCCACTTGCTGCTGTATCCCCACGCGCCCTAAGAAAACACATGCACAATGGTTACATACATGACACGCCAAACAATATCAATAGCATCTACCAATATGAATCACTAACGGAGAAATAGACTTGACAAAAATATAAAGCTTTTATTGAAAGTTAGTATTGCTCTATAGCAGTGGTCTTCAAACTGTGGGGCGTGCCCCACTATGGAGGCGCGGGAGTATGTGAAAGGGGGCGCGCAGTGCAAGCGGATAGTTAACCGTCAGTGAAACATTGAAACTATACCTACTTACAATCAATCAAGTATTCATTTGTGCCAAAAAGCATTTTCAGCAGTTGTAGCTATAAAAATGAAGTACAGAAGCAAACTCAGTACTTTTGGTGATCAACATTGGGCACTTTTTTCTATTCAACCCAGAATGAGGATTTTTTTTAAAAATATGCAAGCTCATCCACCACATTGGTTGTACCGATTTTTTCTTTTTCTTATTGTTTCTTTTTAAGTAAACATTTCATTGAATTTGAATTTTTGAACTCTACCTTGCTGTATGTATTATGTATTTTATAAATACATGGCGAGCCCACTGCGCACTTCCTCTTGCTTGCGCTGAGGGGCGCTTTCATTATGGGCAGTAAGGAGGCGTGACGAAAGACTTTGGGAACCCCTGCTCTCTAGTTACAGGCCTACACAGTACTGCTTGACGTTGTTGAGCGGTACGGAAAGGGTGAGGTCAGATAATATTTTCGCATCTTAGAAACTTATTTATATTTTTTATTAAGGAATATGCTTGCGTTTGACCGCCAACTCGCCTGATGTTAAGCAATGATGCGGTCTACGATGGTGCACGCTTGCCTAGAAAAAATCGATTCACTCGTGATTTGAAGACACCCAGGTGGTAACTTCCGGGATACACCCATTCAGGCAGAGCATTCCACAGACTAGCAGTTCGCACAATAAAAGTGGAATCAAATCGCTTCGCACGGGTATTCGGAAAATCAACCACTAGTTTAATTAGACTCATTTAATGGTAGGATTATTAGATTAGCCCTCCTGTCCTGTGTTTTTCGTTTTATACAATGAATGAAATCTATATATATACTTACTAGTTTTTATGCCCGCGACTTCTTACGCGTAGATTTTCATATAAAACTTCAATCTTTTTTTCTTCCCTTAATCCGGCCCTTGCGCAAAATAATGCAATAAAATGAAAATAATTGCGTATAGATAGATAGATAGATAGTATCAGCTAGATACGTTATAAATTTGCAATTGAATGTATCGGCGCGGCGGGTTAAATTTACACGGCTCACGACCCATTTTGAAAGACATCGCGATGCATAAAGCATAATATACAATAGTGGATAATGAAATTATTTACCTTGGCCTCGTCCCAATAGTGGCTGCGCGCGGGGTAGCCGACGAGGCGGTCGGGGAAGTGGCGCCACACGCGGAAGGCAAAGTCCAGCTCCTCGGCCAGCACAGGCGCGTCGCCGTCCAGAGAAAATACGCCTGCCGTCGGCACTGCCCACAGCGGCGCCCACCTCGCGCCCACGCCCTCTCTGCACCATCATCATCATTTCAGCCTATCACTCCCAGAGCTGTGTGGGTTGTAAGTGCTAAAGGGTTTCCCCTGTATAACACTTCCATTTATTTTTTCTGAGCCAGTGATCCAAGGCCGAGCTTTGTTATATCAGGAGCTGGGCTGGTTAAATTAAACAAACTAGCAGAGAGGAAAAGCATTGTAATTTTACCATAGAATTTGATATAAACTAAAGTAATGTTAACATTAGATACAGATTTTTCTGGGAAAATCTATTTTAAAGATATTTTTAGTTGAGTGAACACTACATACCCTGGGTAATGAGTAGTAGCATCTATGACCAGCACCGGAAGAGGTTCGCGGGTATCGCCAGCCATCCGGGATAAAGACTTAAGCGATGGCGCCGCTCGCTCACTGTCCCACACCAACACTACCTGCAACCATGTCACATCCAGGGATTACCTACATTTGGGGGTAAGAGTATGCACATTGAATGTCATACTGTGAACAAACCTTACACACCTTACCAACATTTTTGACATTGTTATTCATTCATTCTCATTATCATAATCATTTTTATTTGTTTTATTGATAAAATATAATTTAATTTAATGTAACATAATAAGATATTAGTAAGATATAATTGTACATACAATTTTGTAGAAGAGTGTACTGGAGGAGTTTGACTTGTAACCATGGAGTTATGAATAAAGATTTGTATTTGTAGATAAAGTTGATTGATCAATATCCAATCGGTTAGGCTTGTCAATGTCTTCGACCACACCGTCACTTGACATTAAGTAAGCTGTGATCAAATGCCTTTCATGTCAATAGTAAAAATTTTACTCTGTCTGTGCAGGCTGGGTCACCATCGACGACGGACTTTTAGAAACTGTAAGAGTGAGGGACAGGAGACTGATTCTGCATGAGTTAGAACGAGAGAGAGAGGGTACGCCCTCAACACCTTTTAATCACGCCGAATAAAAGTTGTCGTGGTGACCCCAATCTTAAATATTGTTATTCTTACCTTTTCACAAAACTCACTACTGGCTATATTGGCGAGTAGTTTGTGGAGAGCGGGCGACGTCGCCTGTACGTAGAGGAGGGCGGTGAAGGAGTTACCAGGTGTAGGGGGCGGGGCGGCGAGCGGGACAGAGGGCGCGGGCAGAGGGGCCAGGGGTGCGGGAGGCGCAGGTGGCGCGTGTAGCACCGGCGACGCGGAGGGGTAGTGCGCGCGCGAGTCACCATACGAGGGCAGTGTACCCAGCGCGCCGGGTGACGCGTTCCAGATCAATGCCTCGCGCTGCCGAGATGACTTGTGAGCCATTACACGCTCGAGTATTATCTGTTGAAATAAAGGTGCATTTTTACTTTGGGCCGCCCCGCGACTTTATGGCTTATCCTGATGCGAACTACCATCCCAAGTACCTTGACATTATGGTAACATTTAAATAAAAGTATATGCCGAAGAAAGGTTTTTTTAGTGGAGACCGGAAGACGCAGCGCGTAGGTAGGCCTCCCACTAGATGGACCAACGACATTGTGAGAGTCGCGGGCATCCAGTGGATGCAGATGGCAGGATGTCGTTCAGTGTGGAGGTTAAAGGGGGAGGCCTATGTTCAGCAGTGGAAGTCTTCTGGCTGATGATGATGATTCCGGAATATCATCATCATCATATTCGCATGTGAGCAAGTAGCGCAATCTCACTCGCCAGTTTATCAATCAATGGGGTCAATTCTGTTGTAACATTCTCTAAACTAATTTTACAGCACTAAAATTATCGTCGTTTCTTTTCATTTCAATATGTAAGAAAAGGATGGCAACAATTTTAGAGCTGTCTAATTCAGTTTAGTTTAGAGAATGGTACATCAGAATCGACGTCAATATCTAATTTAGTTAGTTTTATACCTTTACTAAACAAAAAATCAGCTAAATTAAATAGTAAAGGTACTTAATTTAATAAACTATTATGGATAATGACTTATGCACTTAAGAATATTAATAACCATGTAATTTTAATCACCTCAACGGTACTGAAAACAATTTTTTCAATAGATGAAAAATATAACTCCCATAGTAGCTGTGTTTGCTGTCGTAAAGCAAGAATGCGCTCTGGCGGCACAGAGCGCACTAGCTCAGGGACCTGGAAATAAAACAGTATGTTATTAAGCAAGATAGGCCAGGATGTGAAACCATTAGGTATACAATGACACTTTGTTTGAAATTCATCCATGCACTATTTTGTCTTAAATTTTAATATTGCCTGTATAAAATATCAAAGTTTGTTACAAACGATATTTGAAACTTGTTATGGTTTTAACACCTGTGCCGCCAAAACAGCCGCTAATTAGTAAGAAAACAAATAACTGATATGGGGGCCCTATGCTAGTTGACTGCTTTTTATAGAATGATGGCAAAATACAGATATTATGTAGTTACGTGTAGCTAAACTTGCCATATCTAAAATTTGGCATCCAGGACAAGACGCGTGAAAACCCCGGATTTTAGAGCCCAGAACCCAGACATGTCAACAGGTTTTTCAAACAGTCAGTGTAAAAATCGCGGCGTGCGGGCACAGCGCGGCAGTTTTTTTTTTTAAACCCAGACTACAAATGCAGCCCCGCCCAAACGCTCCCCGGATGTCCTCGAAACTAGGACAAATCCGGAGAAACTCGGACGGATGGCAAACCTACCTGTAGCAATAAGCGTTCATCGGCCCATATGACAGCGCGGCGCCAGTCGATTCGCTCGTCGAACGGCAAGCGCCAGCTGTTGCTCAGGAGGACCGGTATGCAACCAGCCGCCAATGCTTCCAGGAAACGATATGAGCCCAGGCGGCGGCCTCTCGCAACAAGGCAGAACGTCGAATTAGCCAAGAGCTGTTCATAATCGAACCTACAAAATTAAATCAATGGGTCATTTGAATTCAATAAAGAAAGATATTTGAGATAACCCAACAAATCTCTTTTTAATCGACTTTCAAAAAAGGAGGAGGTTATCAATTCGACTGTTTTTTTTTTCTCGTTTTAAAAAAAAATGTTTGTTACCTCAGAACTTTTGACTGGGTGAACCGATTTTGATGATTCTTTTTTTATTTGAAAGCTGGTGCTTCCTATTTGGTCCCATATCAATTTGGTCCAGTTCTGATGAAGTCGGTTTTTTAAATTGATAATTATTAATTGGGTTTTTGGGCTGTAGCTATATAACAAGAGGTCGACGCGTTTTATATATTTTGGTGCCTGTAAGCCCAACAAAACGTAGCAGTCACTAAGGGGACACAGATTGCACAGCACTATGATAATGTTTGTACAAGCTTAGAACTTATACGTGAATATAATTATTGAAGAGATGGTCATTCATACTAATGAATTAATACAAAAAAGGCTGTATCGTACAACTGGCCCGTGGCTGCAAAACCACTGATGCTTTTGAAATCCAAGCAGTATTTACTTTCACATCGCAGATGTTTGGCCACCTTGTACAACATGACAAATTAATGAAAACCATCATAGAGGGAAAGGTAGAAGGAAAAAGAGGACCGGGGAGACCAAGAAGTTTTCTTAGACCAAATAAAAGAGAAGGCAAATGTCATCTTGTACAGGGAGGTGAAAACGCTGGCAGAAGACCATCAAGCCTGGAAGTTACTCCACCGACAAGAGCTACACTCTTAAATGTTGAATGAACACATTGCAGGAGTTTAGCGAATGTCACATGCAAATTTAGTCAAAGTCAAGCAACTTACTTGTCATATTCCCTATTATCTTCATCACATCTTTCATCTCTTAAATCTTTCCATGACTTTCCATGACGACATGTAGTGACCAATATAAGATTGATACCATCATGCAAGTGCCACAATGAATTTCTAGTCTCACTCCCAATCCCATGTACATATCGTTTGCCCTTAAAGGCCAATAAATGACGTTTAGGAGCTGGAAAGGGATTGCCTGTAGCGGCTGGTGGAGCACCACCTCTTTCTGGGTGTTCTTTATGAAATAAGGGCAACGAAACATCAAATCCTTCACGGAATATAGTTTCAGAAGCACTGGCTCTAGCCAAGATAGCTTCACCTGCATCAAAACCTAATGCATCTTCAGCGTAGTCAGGCCATGTGCCTGCATATAAATTAAATATCAGGTGATTTCTTCCATTTTTCCAATAGGGCAATCGAGCCAAATGTGATCCCACATCAGGGACATGCTCTGGTGATAATGGATCTGCATCTAAAGTATCTATGGCGGGGACAAATAGACAAGCTTCATTGGGATCTCTTGTAGCATATCTGGACTCTCTTAGAACTGATAAAACTTTACGATATGATGCACTTACTGAGCCTTCACTGGGATAAATGTAAATCTTAGGATCACTACTACACTTTGAAAAATCAAAACAAGTTTCCATCCGGCAAGGAATAGCATCTGTTGTTGGCTGTCTTTGCTGAGCTGTGGGAGCCTCTTCCAGTTCCTCCAGGGTCGCGAAAGAAGGTAGCATGTCACGACGAGCACTTTGAACTAACTCAGATTTTAAATGATAACTTCCAAAGTAGCAATAAATTAAAAATGCACATGTTAAAAATAGGAGAACAAAACGTTTTCTTGCTTGCATTTCTGTTTTCTATCGTAATCGTATCGAATTAAATTAGAAACAAAGCCTTTTTTTTCTTACTGCCCAAAGTGCCCAAATTTTACGTTTATTGTTTATTTATTGTAATAAGATCCGTAACAGACACGTCAACTTGGTCACGAACCACCGTCCAACCCCGAAAATAACCGTGGTTCGTACGTCTGTTACGGCTTTTATAGTACGTGTGCTACCCACAACACAGAACTAAAATTTTTTTTGCGACGTCCTAAATCTATGGTGCTACCTCAGAAAAAATATCAGAGTGTGATACCCACGGTAGGTATTGGTAGGTCTGCCCATAGAAAAGAGAAGGGTAATCTAAACGAAAAAATTCTCACTTCAGTGGGTCTGCCCCCCTTATAACAAATGCCTCAGATTAGGTAAAAGATCTACATAAGCTACCGATCTACCGACGTCCGACCAAAGAGAAAATAATAGCCGTAGCACTCTGGCCAGCTGGCTGACGTCAACCAATTCATCCAACGAGAGAAAAAGAGAGGGAAATAATGTTCTCACTCTTTCTGTCCCATTGGTCAGACAGCATTTCGTGGTTCGTGGTTCGAACGTCTGTTACGGCTTTAAACTAGCTACGACGCGACGCCGACCGACGACCGTGCCCTCCCCGAGTAAAAGTATTCTTTGACCGTGCCGAATTATTGCCGACGACCTAGTAGTGTTGCCAGGTCTCCCGATTTTTCGAGATTCTCCGTATTTCAGCTGAAGTCTCCCGATTCTCTACTGTATCCTCCTGTTTTTTTTTGCAACCTTTTTGATGCCGTCGATTCCATAAAATAAAGATCCATAATTAAAGAAATCTGTGTGATAGGAAACGCTAAAGTGGATTCCATTATTGTATAATGTACTTGTTATGCAGCGGCGCCAGCGGCTCTGCGGTTGGCACGCGCAGATACGTGATGCAGTGAGGGAACAGAATTTAGGGAACAAATAAATACACTGTTTAAGTCAGTGGCACTGTATGCTTGTCTTTCCGTGGTTTTAGGACTTTCTGTATAGTAACAGCTTCTAAGATGCAAGTAGATTTACGAGGTACCTACAATATTGGTGATACTATTGTACAAACAAATAGTATTCCCAATAAGAGCATTATTCAACAGTACTAAGGTCGTAAAAATATACCAGACGCAACGTAAAATATATGTCGAGACGTCAAGAGAGTAGTAGGCAGGCCGATCCGCATCAAATATCGTTGTTCTACGGCCCGGATGTATAGCGGCTGAGGAAAATAAGGAATCGCACGCAAAAATGACCGCTTTTATTCCGTACAAACAATGGAAAATTACTTGGGGACATAATTTCATGTCGGATGGTATGTAAAACTTGCTTAACGCCGATTCATTGCCAACGACCGATCAGCCACGCCGAGTCACGCCAGCAACATCTGGTACCAGCGTTACACCAGTTTTGGCGCCACTTCCATTACTAGTCCACCAAAACTAGGCTTGTGTCGCTTAACTTAATATTTAATGTTTATATTAACTTAATTTAAATTTTGAATTTAACTAAATAATCTCATCCATAGTGCCGAAACCTTCAACCACGGAACATATATTACTCCAAGGAGCCTAAAAGTCAGCCGTCTGCTGCTATCTGTCGCTGTTAGTTCTCTTTCTTGCCACTCTAAAAATTTCGATGTGTCTAAAATATAAGATACTTTATGATTCATAATAATAAAGCGAATGTTTAATAGCAAAGTTGTATTCATAGAATATTAACACAACGGTGCAGGGCGGTGTATATACTTGATTTTGCACATAAACAAAAAAAATACAAAAACACTCTTTTAATATATCGTCTGTCCGTCTGTCCGTCTATTACTTTTCAGTACAATGCTACTAAAAGTTTAGGAATAATATTATGCTAAATAATAGTCTCCCAATTTTTGCATATTGTCTTCATACATCTCCCGCTTTTCCTTAGTTTACCCGTTTTACGAAAATTTTACTTTATTTTACCTGGCAACATGACTGACTGTCACTGTACCGGATTGGATTGTACCAAAGATTGTATTGTGAATTGAATGCGCTAAATCGATAAAATATTGATATATTCTTTCATTTCAATAGAAGCAGTGTGATTATTGGATAGAAAGGTACGGAAAACATGAAATATAATTCAAATCATAAGTAGTAATAATTCTATGTAAAATGACGCGCCGCACGGCACCTCGCTGTCGCCATTCACAATGACCAAGTCTGGTTCGCCATTTTATCTCCCAAACTAAAAAACCGTGTGATTTTTTTTTAGGTGTTACGTACTTAGATATAACATAACATAACTAGAATCGATATCCATCCTCGAATCCTATCGATAACCTAACCTTCGAATAGCTTGACCGGCGTCGCCCTATCGCGGTTCATCGGATACAAATCAATTATTTAGTTAAAGGATAAAAAGGCCAGGGCACAGAATTTGGGTAATTTTGTATGGGAAAGCGGTGTTATTTCTATTAATGAGTAGTATGAAGTTTGTAAAGTAACTGGCATAAGAGACATTTAGGGTTACGCAAAAAAGGTGTACCTACTAAGCCAAAAGGGATCAGTTACATATTATTATGGGACCAACCCTGAAATTGCGAAAAATATATCAGCTGTTCCATACATTTTGCCGAGTGTCAATGCCCGTTTGCTATGGAACAGCTGGTAGTGGATTTTCACGATTTCAGGGTTGATACCATAGTAAAAGTTGTTCATAGTGATGGGTACTGTACTACGAAACCCTTTCGGCTTAGTACATCCTTTCTGCATAACCCTGTATAGTTTGTGTGACGTTGCAGAAAAAGTTGAAAGGTGCTCAAACAGGTCCTAGATCTGGCTCGGTTGGAGACCTGTATTAAGACACGGATTGTGTATTAAGACCTTTTTTCCTTAGACCTTGTCTTGCTATGTCTATGCCTAAAATCCCAGAGAAAGTCTGTAACTAAAGGCTCGTAATTACATAGAGAAACATAGTCTCTCATCAGCAAACCAATTCAGGTTCAGGAAGTTAAAGTCTACGGAAGACGTAATTACACTCAACCAATACAGTCACAACGAATTTTGACATCGCCAAAGCTGGATAGCAGCTCAACAAAATCACTCCTTAAAAAGCTAGAATACTTCGGGGTCTGAGGAAGCATACTGAAATGGTGTGGCGGTCAAACGCAGGCCTATTCATAAATATAAAAATATAATATAAAATTGCTCAAACAGCAGTCCTGAAGGTATGCTGAAAAAGCCACGCTGATACTCAACTGACAATCTGAACACAGAAGAATCCGTTCTATGAGTGTGGCAGCTGTTTATATTACAATCAATATAACAGACACACAGACAAAACCCACAGCAAGACGAAAATAAAACCAGCCATGTGCGAGTCGGACCCGCTCACGAAGGGTTCCGTACCATTATCTACAAAAACAGCAAAAAAATCGCGTTTGTTGTATGGGAGACCTCTTTAATTTTTATTTTATTCTGTTTTGTTATTATTTAAAACACTGTTAACTGTTTTTAGTATTTGTTGTTATAGCGGCAACAGAAATACATCTGTGGAAATTTCAACAGTCTAACTATAACGGTTCATGAGATACAGCCTGGTGACAGACAGACAGCGGAGTCTTAGTAATAGGGTCTCGTTATACCCTTTGGGTACGGAACCCTAAAAACGAAAATGGTACATTTCATTTCATTATAATCCCTCCTCCTAAAGTTAGAATGGTCTTCGCCAACTGCTGTGCAAGTCTGGAAACCTTGTTCAACGTAAAAAAAAACTCAGCGAAAGGCAATTTAAGGTCTTTTAAGTGCTTTAATTTTGAAAAAAAAAAAAAAAAAAAAAACAATTTTATACTGCAGCTTGTTGTCAAGTTGCATTAGTTTCTTTTGACATAAACCACTGTTTTCTGACCTTTTTTTGTTAATATGTAATACTACATGCGCCTCGCGGTTTCACCCGCGTGGTGATGAAAATCGGTGATGATGATGATTATGAAAAGTAGCTTATGTGTTAATCCAGAACATAAGCAATGTATATTCCAAATTTCATCCAAATCTATCTAGTCATTTCTGCGTGATTGAGTAACAAACATACATCCAAACTTTAACATATATGATACTAGTCGACCGTCCCGGCTTCGCACGGGTGTAAGCTTGGCCTTCGGCCTCGCTACAAATTATAATATAGCCTATGTCACCCGGGGATAGTGTAGCTTCCCAACAGTGAAAGAATTTTTCAAATCGGTTCAGTAGTTTCGGAGCCTATTCAATGCAAACAAACAAACAAAACAACAATCAAATCTTTCCTCTTTATAATATTAGTATAGATTAGTGTGATAGGCTTAAATTTTACCTCGCTTATTATTAAATGATGATGCGGTCTATGATCTAGCATGCTCAGAAGAAATCAATTCACTCGCGAATTGAAGACACCCAGATTGTGTCTATCGGAGAAATGCATTCAGCAGCGCTTTCCAAAGACTAGCAGTTCGTACAATAAAAACACTATGTACTGGTTTTTGGAATACCACCCATGGAACGGTGTCATCTTTTTATACCCTTGAACTTAGCTGATATGAAAATATCATGTGTAGATGTCGTCTCGCGGAAGGGGCTATGGAGGCTACAATGTGCGGAACAACTACAGCGGCGGACGTGGCGGGTATCGAGGCTCTTATCGCGGCAGCAGCAACCGCGGCTCCTATGAGAGCCGCGGCCGGGGCGGCGGCTACTCTTCCTACAACAGTGACTCCCGTTACAATACCACCACCAATAGATACAACAACCGAGATAGAGTAGAAGATTCTTACAAGAAGCCATACAGATCAGTAAGCCAAACATTTTTTACTAACACCATATTGTGAAATGACTACATTACCTTTTTTTAATAGTAAACAACTATGATAGCTAAGTTTATAATGTATTTAATTTCAGGATACATCTGCAAGCTATTCTAGTCGTGATTATGGTGGCCGTGCTGGCTCTCCTGAACGTAAAAGAATGAGAATGGAGGTCAGTATTTAATAATAGTATGGTCATGTTATGCTGTAGGTACATATATTCATAATTTTTGATATGCACAAGTGAAATAAAATCAAAATATGAACATAAAAAGATTGGATAAACCACTCTGATTGAGACAAAGATGATTATGAGTATCAGTGCTGGATCACAAGGACGTCATATTCAACCTAAATCAGTGGCAATAAAGAATATGTATCAGAACATGAATTAGTATCAGTCAAAGATTGAAATGTTTAGCGAGTGACACTTGTTTGTACTCTACATGGTATCTTTGTTTGTTTACAACAACACAAGCACTGCATCCAATTCAAATAGCTGAGAATGCAGGAGTAACAACAGTTTTATATATTTCACACATCTACAATTATGTATTCTGTCAAAACGTTTATGTATGATGAAGTTTGATGAGGTTATTATATTTCACACACATGAACTGAGTACTACTAAACCATTGAGATTCTTGAATCATGGTCCAATATGAAAAACTGAGATGAAAGCATGATGTTCTGAGATTAAATTGCAGCTCTTTCTTTTAGATTAAGGCTGGAGTTGTTGATCTATCACAAAGAAATTGTTGATATTATGTAGTTAGAGGTAAACAATATGCTGCAAACATTCATCAGGTTGTTCAGAAAAGAACTTTTTCATCAAAACTTTCAGAGCATATGGAGAAAATATCTGATAGTATTCCATGTTGCTATGCTATGGAATCTTAAATGCACTGAATACTATTCAGCTGTACAGTACAGATGGTTTTATGAAATGTTTCCTCTTCATGAGTTATTCACACCAGCAAGTTGCCAAAGGACATATTTGTCTGATCAATTTTTCACCTTTGCACAGAATCTCTAAAATTGATTAGCAGGGAAACATTCATGTGAAAGACGTAAATCACAACAAAGAAATACTCGCAATAAACAATCTGAATCTGACTTAAAACGCCATAGAGAAAACCACTTCTTCCTCTTCAAAGGGGCATTAAAATATCCGAGTGAGAGATTATCATAGGACCTTCAGAGAAAAAGATCACATAACGAAGCGCCGAAAACGGGATATACTGCTACTATTTATACTAATTTATGCAATCTGATTTGTAAAGGATGTAGAAAGAACCATAGAGAATTGTGTACAGGGTTCGTCGAGCGATAGACGTAGCCACGATGGCGGCGGCCATTACGGGGGCTCGTACAGCACCAGACAAGAGAGTTACGGCGGCGAGAGAAGGTCATTCAGCGGTGAGGACCGCAGGCGGTCCCCGGCACGAGATAGCTACCGCAAGCCGAGCGGCATGGGTCCGCCGCGCGAGCCGATGCGCTCGTCGATGCGGCCGCGTGCGCCGCGCCGCTCCTTCCGCGGCCGCATGCTACGCTCGCGCGCTTCCTACCGCGGCGCGCCGCGCTCGCGCGGGACCTACGCTCCCAGGCGCTTCACTGATAGAACGCTCGGGTACACCCGTGCATACAAAACTATCAAGAGAAGGTAATTCCATATACTGACCCACAACGCCTTGTAGAGATTGTATGCGGTCTTTAAAAAGTGCAATCGATGATTGAAAGAGGTCGCATTCAAAACTGCTGCACATTAAGATATTGTCACCCGCTGATGTGAGCTCTGTAGATGAGGGAGGTTTCTCTATGTGATGAAAACATGCCACTATTTATTTTAAAGATCGATGGACAGAATAAAATAAGCCACATAAAATTTGATTGCTTCTGGGATCAGGTGGGAAAACAGTTGAACTAAACTTGACAGCTTTTCTTACAACAAGTACTATTTTCTTATCGCTCAGTCTGTTGGTTTAGTAATTCAATAAAGCTTTTCCTTAGCAGCTCGATTAAGTCGAAAGATGAAGCTTCTTCTACTGAAGAGGAATGGGATGCTGATGACAAGGAGGAACCCACTGAAGAAAAGCAGGAGATGAAAATCAAAGAGGAGGTTAGTGTCAGTCACTAGACATTTAAGCCTTCTGTCTGCTATTTCAAACACACATATTTTTGAAATCTGTTTTGAACAAACTTAATCTGTTGATGGAGCCAGGAGGTAAAAAGTATAACTCTTCAAAATAATATATAGCAAAAATGCATATATCTGAAGCTAGCAGTTTCTACCATAGAAGCGCTATGTGACATTTATTCGGAGGAACAATGGTTTAAGTTGTCACCAATATATTTGATAGATAATTAATTATTAAAGATAGAGAATTATGAAAAATCTAAGAAATTAAAGATTCAGCTTTTGGGTTATAGTTGCACTGCCAGGGTTTGTTTGTTGTCAGATGGGTACAATCGTACCTGCGTCTAATTAGTTATTGAATACTATATCAGTGGAAATTTAGTTTAATATGTGATGGGACTGACATGCTGTTGTTACTTGCAAAAGTGTGCAAAGTAAATTTAAAATAAAACGCGGGCTCTCCTTTCCAGTAAAGTTATCGAGTTTGTGATCCTTTGGTTTGTTTTTAATGAGTCACATAAGCATGTTTTTACTTAAATGTCATAGACAATTCAAAAATTCAATGACCTGCAAGATTTGAACCTGCACAACTGTCCGGGTAAACCCTGATTGTTTTAGCCACTAAGTTATGGTTGCTTTCTTGTGGGCGTCCAAATTCTTGAACTGTCTTTGCAACAAATTCAACATAATGATTTCTTAGGTTTTCATCATTTAGTCAAGTGTTTGCAAGGTCAGGAATTAAAATAAATAATATACACGCAATACACAAAATCCTTTAAAATATTTTGAGCACATTTTTTAGTTTTGTAATTTTTAATAGTTATTGTTAACATAAAAAGTGTGCAAAAATATTATTACGCACGATACGGCTGGTAGTCCCACAGGGTAGTCCTGCAGTGATCTGAGTAAATATCGCGTACAAGTAAAGTGTCTGTATATCAGGTGGAGGCAGAACCCTCGTCGGAGCCAGAGGGCGGCGAGGCTGGCGAGGAGACTGACAAGGAACCGGACGTGGCTTCGGACGCGCCGCTGCCGCGCGCGCGCACCTACGTACACCTCGTATGCGTGCACTGCAAGGAGAAACACGCCACCTTCGCCGTACGTATACCACTTATTTGAAACTTTTAAGAGACTTGTACACAATAAAAGAAAAGACAAGAGCTAGCAGGCGTCAAGGAGTTTGGTCAGAAACTGGTGTCACTATCTTAGGTATTATGAGAATAATATAATATTATCATCTTATTGTAACAAAAAAACCCATTTCCTCCCTTTTAATTTCCTCATGACTAGCTTAGCATCTTTTGCATCAGTGTAGGCCCCCACACTAATTCACTGATGATGAATGAATATTGAAAATCTTTCGAGAGTGTTTCGTCATAGCAGTATTGAGGGAACGTTAAAATTATGAGATGCGTTTTGTGGTGTGCAGGGGTACGCAAAGCACCTGATGTCGATGAAGCACCGTGCGTCGATGGGCAATGTGGCGCGGCGGCACAAGGCGCAGCTGCTGCGAATGCGCGTGGCGCAGCGCGGCGCCCAGCGCGAGCTGGAAGCAGCGGCGGGCGCCGAGCTGGCGGCTCGCACCACGTTTTGTCTGGTGTGCCGGCTCAACCACCGCACCACGCGTCACGCGCACAACCTCACCGACACCCACCGCGCCATGAAGCGCTTCCTCATGCCCTTCTGCCGCACCTGCCGGCTCACCTTCCGCTCGCCAATGATCTACGAACATCATATCTGTTCCTTGGAACATCTTAAGGTAACATACAAACTAGAGAACATACCTGATTATTATTAAAATCCTATTTTTTGACTATTCATACCCCTATTAAAGATTTTAAACATTAAGCAAATACTTTCTTATACAATCGAGCGATAATACAAGTGGGACACCAGCACACACCACTGTGTTACTGCATTTTAATATTTTTTGGTATAAAATAATAAATATCTGGGACATTGTGCACACACGGTCATCTGACCCCCAAACTAAGCAAAGTATAAATAATACTTAAATAGATATTAACACCCAGACATAGAACAAACACAAATGTTCATCACATAAATGTTTGCCCTAGGTGGGAATCGAACCCACGCCCCCAAGCGCAGAAGGTAAGTTCACTACCAACTGAGCCACCGGGGCAGTCAATAGGAACATATAAACATTATTTACTTATTGCGTACCTTCACTGATGGATGGACCTTTGTCAGGCCAGCCCCACCCTCCTTTGTCCGTGAACGTAACTTTCTTATTGATGAACGTACACATAATATAAAATGGTTTAACAGAGGAAGGCTGGTCAAACTGTACGCCGTGTCGCGAGCCCGAAGGTCGAAGCAAGCGGAGACGAAGGGATGGATGTGGATTTGGATAACTTCATGACTCTGGACTCTGTGGGAGACGTAGATGGTGAGACTTTTCTCTTTTTCTACATTCCTTGCATTCCAATATTTATATGCATAATGTAAAAAAAACTTCATGTTGTTATTATTGCAGAAGTAGAAGATGACGATTCTGGCGGTGAGAAAAAAGATGAATCTTCCCCTAAGAAGGCTAAAGTTGAGATCAACATCGGCAGCGAACACATCAAGAAATTGGAGGTGAGACATAATATAGTATAGAACTGCAGCGGCAAGCAAAAGATCCATTATCACGCCTCCCTGCCTAAAATAAAATTTACCTACGCTTCGGCGCAAGCAAGGGGAAGCCAGTGGGCTCGCCATGTATTTTTAAAATACATACAGCATAGCCTTGCTGCACCTCAACATACAGCATGGGTTGGTTTGTTCCCACTTTCAATCAAATGTTTAATAATAAAGAAAAATCAATATGAAAAAGAAAGACAGAACTGGCACATTCGATGTGATGGATGAGATTACATATTGCTAATTCTTGAATAACAGAAAGTGATCACCAACAATATTGAGTTTGCTACTTACTTCATTTTTATAGCAATAACTGCTGAAAATGCTCTTTAGCACAAATAAGTACTTGAAAAGGATAAATACAGTTTTAATGTTTTGGACTGACGGAAAACTATCCGTACGCACCGCGCGCACGCGCCCTCTTCAAATATTGCCGCGTCTCCCTAATGAGGCGAACCCCCACAGTTTGAAAACCAATTATATAGATGATGAAAATGTGGGCCGAGGTCAGTGTGACTCCATGAATACCCCGCTGGATCACCAGACTTAATTATTCTCCAGTCACTGACAATTGTCCATTTTATTAATCGTGTGTTGTCAGGTGTACTGGTGTGAGCTGTGCCGCGTGTACCTGCCGCGCGCGGAGGCAGGCGGCGTGGAGCAGGCCGAGGCGCTGCGCCGGCACTGCCGCCTGCGCATCCATCTCGGTCGCTACGTGCAGCACCGTGACACGCGCACGCTGCGCAAGCACGCCGAGCGCATCCATCGCCAACTGCACCAGCAAAAAGGTATCCTATCCCGCCCTTCCTCTTTACTTATTCATTTGATGATAAATAAATATCTGGGTCATTTTTGCATACACGGTCTTCTGACCCCAAACTAAGCAAAGCTTGTAATATGACTGCCAGAGACTGATATACGTACATATATATTTAAATAGTCTGTCCCATTATCCTTAACAGGACCTTCAGGATTAGCGATTTTAAAGCGTGTTTTTTAACAGCTGCTAATTAATATAGTAGATATGAGATAAACAGTTACACAAAAGCCAAAAATATGTTTTCCCTAATACAAACAAAAATAATGAAAAAGCCCCGTTGCAACACCAACTTGGGCCTGAATAGACAAATAGTATTCGAAAAACAAACATTCGAAGTGTTATGTATGTACTTATGTTAGCAGCCCAAGCAGGTAGACGCGGCGTGGGCTTGCAACCACTCGAGATTTTTTCGACCCCTCATCTATTTTAAGTGTGTTACATCTAAGTAGGTTAAGATTTTAAAAAGGCATTAAATAAGCTCATGTCCTTCTGAGCGGACCTCTACATCGGTTTTTAATTTAATCATAATTTTAATATCACCATCGCGACGCTCCCTGAATCTTGACTATGTAGTCTTGTGTATTCTCTCTTTCAAATGTTGAACTCGATCGAAAAAGACAAGACGGAGTAACTATTTCAAGGCTACTCCACGTTTAATAATAGGGGTATTTACTTGGTA
Organism: Agriopis leucophaearia; assembly: GCA_949125355.1. Taxonomy (NCBI): domain Eukaryota; kingdom Metazoa; phylum Arthropoda; class Insecta; order Lepidoptera; family Geometridae; genus Agriopis; species Agriopis leucophaearia. Next base: position 9,985,267 of record OX421262.1, read on the forward strand.
TTAATGAGTAGAATCCCTGTATTTCAAGAAGGTTAGAACCCATTAAGCATTTTAAAAGTTTCATTCATGTTTTATCCTTAGAATGTTATGCTGGCAGAGCAGTTGTACTTGCCATGTAGCACTGGCGGGGTCGTATATGATGCGCCTCAAGATAATTATCTCACCTCAACTTAAATTTTGGTTTATGACTTTGGTAAAGATGCCTCACATCTCCGCCAATGTGTCGTAGATAGTCAACCAAATGTAGAGATTTCTTATTGTTTAGGATTGATAAAGTGCAGAGTTTTAACCCACCGCTCTGGTTGTGAAGTGTGTTAACTGTAGGTCTGGATGTGACTGGAGCGATCGTAATTTCCGAATCTCACGGGGTGGGGCTCGACCGAGACGAGGATACTCTACCCACATTACAATTTTCTTTTAGTACTATATTCTATTTCATTAGCCGACTTCTAAAAAGGAGGAGGTAATCAATTTGACTGTTTTTTTAAATATGTTTGTCACCTCTAACTTTCGACAGGGTGAACCGATTTTGATGATTCTTTTTTTATTGAAAGCTGGTGCATCCCGTGTGGTCCCATTTCAATTAGGTCCAGTTTTGCCATTTTTATGAAGTCTGTTTTTATATTGATAACTAGCTTTTTTGCCCGCGACTTCGTACGCGTAGATTTTCATATAAACCTTCAATCCTTTTTTCTTCCCTTAATCTGGTCATAGCTAAGCATATTCGTGAAAACCGCATTTAAATCCGTCCGCATTTTCTTCCAGGGGTGTAGGAGATGTGCGTGAACAAACAAACAAAAATTCTAAAAACTGCCTTAACATGTTCAGCTGCTTATTTTAAGTCGCCCTGTGTGAAGTATTGATAGAAGCATAAAAGTAATAAATAACACCGTCAACAGTTTTCAAATCAAAAAGATAATGTGACCACAGTGCAGAGCATGTTTTGAAATTTTCTTTTTGTCTAAACCATTAAAAGTATATCATGTCATGTCGGTATGATATACATCTCTGAAATTTGGCTGTCCAGTTTCGCTGGCCACGGAACCCTGACATAATGCTTGTCTTAACACGCTCTTGGCTAGTTATTTCTTATTTCGCGTGCATTTGTATGTATACCTTGATTAAAAAGCCATGAAATGGAACTACTCTATTTATCTGTTAAAATATCACAGTAAAATAAAATTATTTCTATATTCTTATTCTTTTTGCAAATATACACTGTATTCTTCTAAAAGCTAAGTTTATATACCCTGCATAAAGGTGCAGCAATGACTTATGTAGTGGCTGTTCACAAAACCAGACTGACCACTGACATAAACATATAAATTTAAGTATAGTTAAATCTATTACATAAATATTATATATACTATTCAAACTTAACCTAGGGTGAAGTAATTTTACAAAACAAAAAAAAACATACTTAGGTGTGATGGGTTACTTAATTATATATGAGATGATACAAAACTTATGACGCTACTTTCTTAACTATTTATATATCGATATTTATTTTCTAATTATAATTTTCTAAAATTTATCGTCGAATAAATCTTTTATCTCGTAATAACATTTTTGGGTTAGAAACTTACGAAGTTGATTCTGGTTTTTTTTTATTATTTCTTTCTTTCTTTATTGCGTCCGGAATTTTGTTGTATAGGTTTATTGTCATGTACAAAGGGCCTTTTTTGAATATTTCTATTCGCGGGACTGAATTAAAATAGGATGCGGTATATTTTGTGTTTTAAATGCTAACATAGAATAAAACCAAGAGAATGTAATACTCCTACTCCATGCACTGGAATGAATCACCAAAGAGGTTGTAAGGCCTATAACATGCTTGATCTACACGTTCATTCATCTAAGAAGGTTAAGGAACCTTCTTTAAATTTAAACTGACTAACCGAACACAGTGACAGTTGACAGTTTCAAAATTTTAATGGCTATGTCAATAACATTCTCTTTACTTTGGATCTCCTTGCTTGAGGCTATGTGACGATCCTCATATTACGTTTCGGGTAACGAAGAAATAAATTATAGATTTTTATTTTCGTTTATGTAAAAATAAAGAATTAAAATAAATGATATAAGATAGCCTATGTTTTAATCTGGTAATTTCTAAGCATATTCGTGAAAACCGCATTTAAATCCGTCCAGTGGTTTAGGAGATGTGCGCGGACAAACAAACAAACAAACAGACAAAAATTCTAAAAACTGTCCAATCGTATTCAGCTGCTTATTTTAAGACGACCTGTGTGTTTTTTTTTTTGTTATCTCGCAATTACAGATTTTTTTATCCCTACGTTTTTATTATATGTATAGATTATTTATAAAACTAAACATCTAAATTAAATAAACCTCTATGTGTAATCAGATTAGCTCTAGGTTTAGAAAAGTACTGTTTGTTTAGGTTTTTTCATAAGTGTGTTTTCGTTTTCCAGAAGATGAAAAAGACGCAGCTGCCGAGGGTGGAGATAAAATGAAAGAGGAGAAGGCTGACTCCACTGAACCAAATAAGAAGATGGATAATGGCGATGCCTCTACCGCTTCTGGTATGTCTTTTGACATAAATTATACACATACATATTACATATATAAAATTATTATTTATTATCCTTAAATTTATTGATCATTTGGATTTGCATTAATTGGACCACACACTAATATAAGTAACAGATAACCAAATCATTTTGTAATATGTGATCTTAAACTTTGACAAAACTATAGGCAAAATGTTTTACGTGTGATGTTTGTAAAATGTAATCTCTGCAAATACTGAACCGTTTCTGGAAATTTCAATGGGTAAAACCAGAGGCAAAAGTACTTTAAGAGACCAAATAGATACACAATACATAAATTTTTTCTTAAATAACCATTTTAATGATTATGAAGTGCCTCGCCGTTTCACCCACTATCCTACAAGATACATGATTTTTTTATTTAACACGCTGTTATTAGCTTGGTATGTATCTATGTAACGGAATCTCTGAACGTGATTTTCACCCCTTTAAAAATGTCAGATTGATTTGAAACTTTGCATACTTATCAAGGACCGATGACAATGCAATAAAGCGTGTTTTTTAAGTTTTTTAAACTGCGAGAATGATTCTAGAGCTCTTATTTCAAGGTATAAGTTTCTATACCAAATTTAATCCAAAGCCTTTACAAAGTTAAATAGGAGAACAGAAGTAACACAGCGACCTGAGAAGGCCTGTGTGTCCCAGCAGTAACATGATAGGATGAATGAATGAATAGTAAAATAAACTTTGAATAATTCACATCTAAACATTATGCAATGTTTGATTGTTAAAGGTAACGAAGATAAGTTGTGGGCTGATGTCGACAAGGACATTGGCGAGTTCCTGCGGGAGGTGGACCCCCAGGGTAACGAGGCCAGTGATGATGAAGAGGATCATGGCAGGTAATCAAAAATACATTACAAGTTAAAAGTATAAATTTTAATTAAAAAATCCACAATCAATTTGCAAAAGACCCCATAAGGACCACCACAATTGAAATAAAGAAAACCGCGTTTAAATCAGTTCAACTGTTAAGGAAAAAAATTATAACAGCCATACAAATATACTCGCACACAATCTCTTAACTCAAATGCATGTACCTTCTCCATTCTGCCGTGAGCAACATGTATAAATTGAATTTTCTTGAATCATAGTTAAGAACACTCGTCTATTGAGTTGAAGATCTTTTAGAAACGCCTAACCTAGCCACGCCACAAGCACTACGCTTCTAGCAGCGTAGTAAAAGCAGTGATATATATATAAATATATATGGTTAATGTCAATTGTGTTTCAGGTATGATAAATTCCGCAAGAGTGACAAAAAAGCTAAGAATGGTGAAGGCGGGGAAAATGAAACTAATGCAACAGACACTGCCGTTGAAACAAACAACACAGAAGTCAACACACCTGCCTAAATAAAATTATTACTATGATTCTACCCTAGATTTTTTGAGCATCAAAGATAACAACTTCATTAATTTAGTGACTAAAACAGTTTAGCTATGAAATATTATTAGCAGCATTTTACTATTCATATAATATAACATTAATAATAGGTACTGATGATTACTATACCTATATATATAGGTACATTTATGTAGTTGTATAATTAAAATATCTTCTATATATAGGCCTTTCTATTTATGATTAGTTTAAATAAAAAGGGGGAAGGTGTTTAATTTGTCTGCATTTGTTGTGCAATTTGATTGTTCTTTTTGTTTGAGAGTTCTTTGACCATGGCATTGAAGATGAACCACTAAGTTCCTTATCAGGCGGCTTCGGCGTTTCACACCACATGCAGTTCGGCTGCGGTGTGGATTGCCCAAGTTTTCTTTTTCAAGGGACGTTTTGATCCATGGTAGGTGAATTACGTGATGAACTAGAAAAAGAGAAATTATAATAATAATATAGGTATATACATCTCTCCCTTGTTTCATAAAGAACTTTAAATATAATTTCATTTGGACTAACAATGTTTAGTATAATAATTAGCTTGTTACATCATTGTTTCAAACAACATTAGTTTGATATAACAGCGGTTACGCTGATGTTCAAATGGTATAATTTTCACTCAATATAATAGATAATATATATATCTACATATTGTGTTTTTTTTTTGTTTTTTTTTTATTATTAGGTTACGTGTATGTATGGTAATTGACTTTATACGAACTGAAATTTTACAAAGAAAAAAATATATTGTTAGTGTTGGTGTAGGAAACAAGGAAGATCTATATTATAGGTAAGTATGCGTAGTTTAATTGTTAAGTTAGTAACTTGACGGGATGATTCAAAATGTATCGCCAACGATATTTTTGAGGGACATTATCATGGTTTTTTTTTGTAATAAATTCGCCGTGGCGCAAACATCTCGATTGTGTAAACATACTTTGTCTTGAGGGCCTGCCTACTGGCATTGAGTTTGCAACAGGTTGCAGTATGGGAGGTTTTTGTTTAGTTGTAACATTCGTTGCGATTTGTTTATAAAAATAACCCTGTAGTAGCTTACACGAAAAAAATTATTTGCATTGCTCTAATTAATTACCTAGTTATGATTGTTTTATGTATGTACTTGTAAGCAATAAACTTAAATACCTATAAAATATGCAGTTTTTTTATTGTTACACTTTCCTGGGGCCTTACGCCCAACTCTAAATGCGGGCCCGAATAGGTGCACTTTGTAAAATCACGCAAACCTTAACGCGCCGAAATTCAGTTTGGGTTCGCGTGCTTTGCTAACTGCTCCTTTTCGGGCCCGCGTTTAAGAGTTGGGCGTAAGGCCCCTGGTCGGTTTCGCATGAAAGAGTTCACACCCTCTATGCAGGTCGGCCTGTCCAAGAATCTCCCTGCAAAGCAAATCACGCTTCACGGGAAGCCCATCCCTTGGACAAACTCGACTAAGTATCTTGGCGTGACCCTCGATCGTCGCCTCACTTTCTCCAAATATATCCAGATAGTCTGCAACCGAGCGGCTTTCTTCCTAGGCCGCCTCAGCCCTCTCGGCGAGCGTAGTAAATTGTCACTTAAATAAGCTGACAATCTACAAAACTTGCATCCGTCCTGTCATGACTGACGCCTCCCGCATCGAGCTGGATAAGCTTCAGGTCATAGATCAGAGTATATATATCGGGATTCAGGTCATCCAAAACAGTTTTTGGTATAGGCGCCGGTTACCACAGGCACACACACACACACAACGATCCCGCCGGCGGGATCGGAGACCCCCAGGATCTGTTAGAAGATCGGTTAGATTCTCTCCAAATAATCATTCAGTTCAACAACCTACTAGGGCCCCAGGGCCAAAGAATACTTTTACTCGGGGAGCCCAGGGCACACCCCTTCTGGGGTGCCAGGGCAAGTCTAATCCCCCACTCCAGGCGACGGTCCAAGCCGAGGCTCGTACCTCCGAGGTGCCCTTGCGCTTGTCGCCCAAAAATCTAAACCATGTTGGCCCAACGCCCTCTGCGTTCACCAACTAGTCCGGTCAAGCTGTAGAGGCCGCAAGGCCAACAGCAATAAGTCACATTAGAAAAAAAAAACATCCAAAACAGTTTCATACGCAGAGCGGTCTGCGCTAGCTGGTACATGCGAAACGCCAATCTGCACTGCGATCTCCAACTCCCGTCTTTCCTTCAATATATGAAGCACACTTCCCGTCACTACTTTAATGCGGTGTCCCACCATCCCAACCCTCGCGTAGTCCAGGCCTCGGAACTACTCCACAGACCCTCCGTAGACGCCCCAGAAACATCGGCGCTGTGCTCGTCCGATCCGACTGCTCCTAGCAACAGTGGCCTTAGTACGAGCACTTGTGAAAAAATTATCGTTCCGTGAATGATAGTAAAATGTATGAAAAATTCAGTTTCCTTTTACGTCCGATGGAGGCGCTGTAAAAAAATCATACATTTTGCTATCGTTCACGTAACGACAACTTTTTCGCAAGTGGTCGTACTAAGGCCACAGGAAGTATTCCGTTTTTGGTATAGGCACTGGTTATCCACCGCATTAGTTTGAAACGAATAAAAAAAAACTTAATTTGTGTATGTCTGTGGTATTGTAGCTCCCAAAGAGTACTTTATTAGTACAAACGGCTGAACCAATTTTGATAAAAAATTCTTTTTGAAGGGATATTGAGTGCTCTTAACTGTAAATCAAGAAAATCTGGTCAGCCATTACCTACTTGGGCCAGTCACATGACTAAAATAAATATGTCTATAATTATGATTAGTCTCAAGAGAGCTTGGGATTCGATTTAACAATTAGTTTGAGACTATCAACACTAACAGGTATTATAAAAAGGAAAGATTTGTATTTTTGGGTGTTTGTAACGAATTAACTGCAAAACTACTCAATCGATTTTAAAAATTCTTTCACCATTAGAATGCTACATTATCCCTGAGTTACATAGGCTATTTTTATTACTAGAATGTAAAAAAAAACGGAACGGGCAGCTTGTAGTAAATAATATAGTACTAAAAGATTTGAGTCTTACAACACAGGTTATATCACTGGTAGTACTAGATAAGGATTGTAAATATTAAGTCCACAGTAGGTTTTTAAAGTTTTATTGACAAAATCACTTCTTAGACTTAGGTTCCTTAACAGCTGTGGGAGCCTTGGTGACATCGTCAGGGTTTTCTGCGGCGTCCTTCAATCTCTTGGCGCGGATACCAACCAACTTGGCAATGGAACGAGCCTGTAAGACAAGTGAAATGAAATTAATTTTATCGTTTTTTAGCAATATTTTTATTGCAGCTGAATGTTAAGCCCATTGTAGACGATGCGCAGTAAACTCGCATGAGTTTTTGTTTAGAGCGAGACTACTAAGCATCTTCCGCTGCAACTGGTATGAAGGAGAAAGTGTTGTGGCTCGTAGCAGACGGTGCACGGTGCTCACGCGAGTTCATTATACCCGTTGCAAACAATGACTTAGCAGCAGTATTTGATTGTTTTTACGAAACCATCTAAAATTGTCATTAATATTATAACAAAGCAATCTTGTGATTTTATACTCATAATTTTCAGTATTTGTATTATGAATGGACATTTTTTTTAAATTATTATTATACTACCGTGTAAACGCTTCCTTTGACACTTCAAGTAATCAAACAAGTTCTGCCTCCAATTATGGCGTCTATTACTTGCCTGTGACGTCATAAGGACATTCAACATAATTAGAATGTTTGCAGTCAATTCATATGATCAATGAAAAATATATTCATATTTTTCTGAAAATCAGGTCATTATTTTGTATTATTTAGTGATTAATTTAAAAAATATATAATCTTCTAGGATTATACCACTATGAACTATATTTTTATACAGTCAAACACCGTATTGCATTCTGTTATAATTAATTACAAAATAGTCCACAACTACACAAATCATTAAGACTTTTAAGCCAATTTTCATCACACTAAATATTCAAAGCATGTATTTTGAGTGGATTTGATGTTATGGCATAAAAAACACTTACGCCTCTGAGGTATTGGTATGCCTTGAAGTCTTTCTCCTCATCAGTGATAGCCCTTGCGATAGACTTGGGTGCGGGCTGCTGTACGGGCATCAAAGGACCACGGAGTTGAGTAGCCAGCTTGCGCTCTTCTTCATTGGCTTCACCCTTCAGTACCTGTGCATGCAAGAAATAATACTTATTTGAAACTGCCATAGGTTTACTACTACAAATATCATACAATGTTGGTAATCAGGGATGGTTTAATTAATATCTATAAGAAAAAAGGATCATCAAAACAGACTGCTCACTAAAAAGTTATGTACATAAATAAACCAGCCAAGTCTACGTGCACAAGCAAGTGCGAGTCAAGCACTGAGGGCTCTGTACCATCACAAAATAAAAAAAGTTGTGCAAAAAGACAACATCACGCCCAGGCAGTCAACCATTCAAGTACCGACCGCACCCGACGTTGCTTAACTTTGTGGTTGCGTTAACTTTGATTAAACACACGTTGTGTTTGTGGTGAGCAGAAATTTATCGCCGACTTGCACTTGGCCAGTATTTGTTGTTTTACTTTTTAATTTTATTGTCGTGCCAAGTTAAATGCTTGTAAGTATTACCATTTTTACATTGGAGCAAATTATTATTTTTTAAACCTTGTACCATCCTTTTAGTTACTACTTTATTATTATTTCTTAGGTAATCCGCCATAACATTACATATTCAAAATAAGCCTAAACACCAGTCTACTATTATCCATCGAGGAGTACCATTTTCCACCATCACCATCATCAAATCAGCTCACAGTCACAATAATATTATATTGTCAACAAAACTTCACAAGTATGCCAAATTTTGCTCAATCAATCACTGGGAAGTGGGTCAGAAGATTTGATTACAGACAAACAGACACCGGGGGACGGGTGAAACTAAGTTATAAGTTGGCAAAGGGCACGGACCCCAGGGTCCCCCCAGAGTGGAGCTGCAAAACAATTAAAAAAAATCTTAATGGCTCATGTACATTGATCGGAATAAAGTTAACAAGTGGGTTAGAGTCCCACCTAGGGCAAACATTCATGTGATGAACATTTGTTTTTTCTATATCTGGGTGTTAATATCTATTTAAGTATGTATTTAAAAAAATATTGTATGTACATATATCAGTCTCTGGCAGCCATAATACAAGCTATGCTTAGTTTGGGGTCAGATGGTCATGTGTGAAAAAAATGTCCCAGATATTTAAGTAATCCAATAAATAACTTGCCTTCTTGCCCTTGGGGAACAGAATGAGGCGAGCTCTATATTCCTTCAGCCTTTGCACATTGATCTGCAATGATTCAACAGATTTGTTGCGCCTGCGAGGGTCTACTGCGATTCCAATAGTCCTGGCAAAAGCAGCGCTTAATCCAGACGCCTGAAAATATATTGGTAATTTATAAACACTTTTTAAAAGGGTTTAAGTATAAATCTTTCAGCATTGGATTTTCTACAAGATTGAGTGAAATATGTATTGTCACATACATTTTACTTAGAAATGCATGAAAACAAAAATCTTAAAAATTACTTTGTATAGTATTTAGGTTACTGATTTTAAATACCTATTTATTTATCAATTAAATGAGGAGACAGTTCGAGGATAGATTGTTTATCAAATACTTCTGTGATCACTAACATCAAATATTTTTACTATTTGTGTCTTAAAAATGATACTGATAATGAATGATACTCACAGCTTGCACAAGTTAGCACAGATATTCTCTATTGTTTTTGAGAATATCAAAACAGATAGAACAGAGCAACTTTGGATATCAAAATATTCTTAGGTTATGTATGTCTAACAATTGATTTAATATAAATGTTGATTTTATTGGTTGCTACTAAGGAAAAACACATACTCTGATTTCACGAAGAGTAAATCCTCGACCAGCACGAACTTTTGTGTGGTAGCGAACTGTGGGGCACCGGACAACAGGGCGCAGAGGGCCGGCGGCTGGGCGAGGAGCAATGGCTTTGGCTTTCTTGATTCTGTTTTGTTTTCTACGGTGTCGTCGTGCAGGTTGGTTAAACCATGTTTTGACGAATCTTTGCCAATCCTTATGGAAATGGCCATTAGGAATCATATTATTCCCTTTCCCCATGTTTGTGAAGTTGCAACTTTACCTACAATATTAACAACAAAAATATAATTAATATTATAAATCACATATACGTGGGCACATGTCCCGGTCACATTTCAATTTAATATTTCGAGATTAATCTAATATATTAGGATTTATTCCAAAACACTAACCGATGCAAGGGAACTTCACTGAAAAAGAAATCCAAAATTTCAAGAGAATGGTAAATGTTGTCAAATTTGTCTAAAATCGTAAGATGTCACTGTCACTTAATTTTGTTTTATGACATTGACGTTTATATCACCTTTTTTTTCTATCACCTCTACTATAGATGAAATCACAGAATAAAAAGAGCAAGATTCCGTCACGGCTAATAGCCGTAACAGACATGTCAACTTGGCTGACGTCACCCACTTGAACCAACGAGAGAAAAAGAGATGGGAATTATATTCTCATTCTTTCTCTCCCGTTGGTCAGACGGTGGTTCACAGCCAAGTTCGATACGTCTTAACAAACGTATCGAACTTGGAAATCATTACAAAGCTTTCAAGTAAGCATGGATAGCATGCGTACCATGACAAAATCTTGTCGTCACTTTGTCGAGCGAGAACGCGACAAAGTGTTTCATAATATAAGCCTGTCTCGCTTTGGCACGATAAAAACTTGCCACGATATACAAAAAACGAATACATAATCTGTGGCAAATGTCTCGTGCTTGATCAAGCCGTTTGACGTTTGCATCCTTTGATAATATATAGTTTGGATCTGCCTCTAAACTAGAGCTAGTACCGAAAAAGTTTGCCAAAACCTGAAGAGGGAGAAATAAACAAGTATTGCACACACTGACATATTATATACTTCAATATTGAGCGCACACACGAGTGTATATAAAAAGCGCGGAAGCTCAAGGGAGTTCCTGAGTGAGAGTGTGGTGAAGCGACACTCAAGGGCGACCGCAAGAGTTACGTGCGGGAGCCCATGCAGAGTCGGACTTGAGTTGGTTGGACCTCAACTTGGACTTCGTGGTTCATGCATCTGTTACGGCTCTAATAGCCGCCCTAACTTAACACGCCGTGTTACGCGCGTGTTATGGAATCAGGCTCTGTAACTAGTAACTACATCCATGTAGAACATACTTTTTTTTGTTCGTTTTAATGTTGGTGTCACTGCGGCGGCTGACCAAGCGCCATCTTGATTTTTGTCAAACGTCACCTTTTCCTTTGGTGAGCAAGGTGTGTTCACGTGAGGTTGTGTGTTCCCTGAGATATAGGTCACACAATCCTCAGAATTTCGTGAAATATTCTTGTAAAATAAAAAAAAAAAACATAAAATACACAAAAATCCAAAAAAATAGTAAAATAATTAAAAACAAACGGGAATCACTTGATTTTAAGTTAGTGTACGTAAGCGTGCAACGTGGTCTGAGGAATGCGATAGTCATTGTAAAGAGAAAGTGAAGTTGTCTTTGCCTTCGTTTATGCTAATGTCTACATAAAACTGCCGCAGCAAAAATATCAAGATGAATTCTGGTCCACCGAATTATCCCATGGCTTCTCTCTATGTCGGAGATTTGCACTCGGACATTACCGAAGCCATGTTGTTTGAAAAATTTTCAACTGCTGGTCCGGTCCTTTCAATTCGAGTTTGTCGCGATATGATAACTCGTAGATCCCTCGGCTACGCTTATGTAAATTTTCAGCAGCCTGCTGATGGTAAGTTAAATACATTTTATTGCATTGAATAAGCTTCACCTCCTTGCATTTTGTGTATGTTTTAAAAGGTACTCATACCATATGGTTATAAATTTTTATCACGAAATTATTAGTAGTTTGGTTCGTGACTGCTGATAGTATGTTTAATGTGCTGGTTAATTTGTGACATACCAACAGCAGCAACGTTAATTTTATTTTATTTTGAATATCATGTCTGGCATTATCTATCATACGTACGTGCACTATTTAATGTACCTATCTTAAACTTACGCAATTTGCGCACTGTTGTGTTGGCAATAATAAGAATTTACACTCGTGTTTTGTTGTAACATAGCTTTTATTGTACAATCATATTATTTGTTTTATATTTGCTTGCTTTGTTCGAAGGTGCCTGCTTCTCAATCTTAAACATTATAAAGCTCTCTACTAATATTTGTTTCTATTGTTATAGCTGAAAGAGCTCTAGACACTATGAATTTTGATATGATCAAAGGAAGACCAATTAGAATCATGTGGTCCCAACGAGACCCTTCTCTGCGCAAGTCTGGTGTGGGAAATGTGTTCATCAAGAACTTGGACAAGACCATTGATAATAAAGCAATGTATGACACATTCACTGCGTTTGGGAATATTCTTAGTTGCAAAGTGGCTCAAGATGAAACCGGAGCCTCCAAAGGATATGGATTTGTTCATTTTGAAACTGAAGAAGCAGCTAATAAGTCCATTGAAAAGGTGAATGGTATGCTGTTAAATGGTAAAAAAGTTTACGTTGGTAGATTCATTCCTCGTAAGGAACGCGAAAAGGAACTGGGCGAGAGAGCCAAGCTATTCACCAATGTATATGTAAAGAACTTTGGGGAAGAGTTTGCCGATGAAATGTTAAAGGACATGTTTGAGAAATATGGTCGCATAACAAGTCACAAAGTGATGTATAAGGATGACGGCAATTCAAGGGGATTTGGATTTGTGGCTTTTGAAGACCCTGATGCAGCTGAAAGAGCTTGCATTGAGTTAAATGGGAAGGAATTGGTTGAAGGAAAACCATTGTATGTTGGACGTGCTCAGAAGAAAGCAGAACGTCAAAAAGAACTTAAACGCAAGTTCGAACAGCTGAAATCTGAACGCTTGACACGCTACCAAGGTGTAAACTTGTACGTCAAGAACTTGGATGACACCATTGATGATGAACGTCTACGTAAAGAATTTGCTCCATTTGGGACTATTACATCTGCTAAGGTAATTATATTTTCAACAGTTATATACTATTATCTGATCATTATCAGCCTATCATGTTCCCACTGCTGAGTGCAGTTGCACAATTTTAAGTATTGCTTAACTTGAGTAACGTTCATGAGTATGGCAGATAGACACCTAAATATTTTCGCGTCGCCATAGACCCCTCAAAATTATTAGGTTGAAAATAGATCTTTGGGTCCATCTTGTAGGGTTCTTTGCCTGAAGGGTGAAACAGGACTCAATTACTAAGCCTACGCTGACTGTCTGTCCGTCCTACCTTTTAACCGCTGTTACTTTCAAACCATAATAGATAGCCAGTTGAAATCTTCACAGAATATGTAATGTTATGGCGGATTAACTAAGAAATAATAATAAAGTCAAAATGTACTAACTAAAAGGGGGTCCCCATACAACAACGTTTTTTAAAACATTTTTGAATTTGTTCTAATGTAAAAACGGTAATACTTACAAGCATCGAACTTGGCATGATAATAGTACACACTCTAAAGTAAAACAATAAATAATGGCCAAGTGCGAGTTGGTGACAAATTTCTGCTCACCATAAAGTAATTAAAATAAATAAGTAAGCAACGTCTGTGGCCATTGATACTTGGATAGTTGACTGCCTGGGCAGGGTGTTGAGGCCACTACCTCGCCTGATGTTAAGTGATAATGTGATCTACGATGGAGCATGCTTGCCTGGAACCAATTCACTAGTGATTTGAAGACTTAAGTGGTCTATACTTGACTGGTATATATAGCCTGTGCTGCAGGATCATATTTTTAATTTTACAATGAAAGGTCAATTCAATTTCATGTCATAAAGTCAAAGAACATAAAGCACTAGTGGTGCCCTACATTTTCATCTGCTTTCAAACATGAATTGTTGAATTTTTCTAGGATAAAATGTAGCCCATGTGTTTATCCAGGGTACGTCTACCTCAATATACAAATTTCATGCATATCCCTTCAGCTATTACAGAGTTAAGTGTCGACAAATATACACTCTTGCACACTTACACAAAATATTCACATTTATAATGTTAGTGTGATTCATTGATCTTTTAATTTCCAGGTCATGTTAGAAGATGGACGCAGCAAGGGCTTTGGATTTGTTTGTTTCTCTTCTCCTGAAGAAGCTACTAAGGCAGTTACTGAAATGAATGGGCGTATTGTAGGAACTAAACCACTTTATGTGGCTTTAGCTCAACGCAAAGAAGATCGCAAAGCTCATTTGACTTCTCAGTACATGCAGAGAATGGCAAGTGTGCGTATGCAGCAAATGGGACAAATCTTCCAGCCGGGTGGTGCAGGAGGATACTTTGTGCCAACTATTCCACCAGCCCAGCGCTTCTATGGCCCAGCACAGATGACCCAAATTAGACCTTCCCCACGCTGGACCGCTCAGCCACCTGTCAGGCCTAGCTCTCAGACAGCAGGTTCTGGCTATCCGAACATGCAAGCTACTTTCCGCCCCGCTCCTAGGGCCCCTGCCCAGGCTGCTATGCGTACTTCTCTCGGAGCTAGGCCAATCACTGGACAGCAAGGAGTGGCTGGAGCTGCTTCTATTCGTGCACCTCTTGTCACCCAGGGTCGTCCGGCTGGATATAAATACACTGCCAACATGCGCAACCCGCCAGCTCCTCAACCAGCTGTTCACATTCAAGGCCAAGAACCACTCACTGCGACTATGTTGGCCACAGCTCCTCTTCAAGAACAAAAGCAAATGCTTGGAGAACGACTTTTCCCACTCATTCAAAGAATGCATCCAGACTTAGCCGGGAAAATTACTGGCATGCTTTTGGAAATTGATAACTCTGAACTTCTCCACATGTTAGAACATGGAGAATCTTTGAAAGCCAAAGTTGATGAAGCTGTTGCTGTTTTGCAGGCTCACCAAGCTAAGCAGCAAGCTACTAAAAAGGAATAACACTATTGCACCAAAGTTGCTCACTAAGTAATGTGACCAGCTTTAAAAGTTTTCAAGAAAGTATATCTTGATCATTTTATGCTTTGAACACCATAAGGAATAGTTATTATATGATCCCGCTCATAAAAATATATAAATAAAAATTGAAAAACAAAAAAGTGGACTACACTCCTAAATAATTATAATATAACATTTATATCGAGGAGTGTAAATCTGCAAACAAAAATAACGCAACTGTGTTAAATTAAGGAAGAGTTAAATACTCTTGACTCTTTGACTTTTTACATTGACTAGAAGTTTGTTTTTGTTTATCAGTAAAATACATTTCTTGTCTTGTATCACAGAAAATGGAGGTGGCTTTTGTTCTTTTGTCTTTTTTCCATAATCTGTTTACATTAAATTTTGTACCTTGGATTGTAAACTTGGTCCCTAATGTAACTGATTAATTCCTTTATAATTTGTTATTATATATTCTGTGGAATATTCTGAATAATATGTTGTTTTATTACCCTATCATCCAATTTATACTATTGTATTTTATGTATTTTAGTTTCCAAGACATTTGCAAGTGTAAGTTTCAATATGTTCAGGTCCACTGACTGATGGTGAGCGTCAAAATTAGATAACAGATGGTTTTTTGTGGTACTAGGATTTAAGACTTGCCGAGTCCGCCAAGGGAAATAGTAATCATTGAACCTTGGTAATTTTTAACCACCAAACAGTAAGATACATTACTTAGTTCCGTATTGATGGGCACTGTTTCCAGTGAATTTATAAGGTCATTATAAGATTTAACAGCTCAGGATGACGAGCGCAGTGTGATGTCATGCAAGGTTTTGATTGTTGAAGTACAATTTTCTGTTTGTGTGGCGTGGACCATCAGGGTAATTGCTTGTCTTATGAGTGTACTCGAGTCAACTGCCACATAATGGTAGACGATCTGGTTGGTGTGTATGCAAGCGGATTGTGTATTAACGGATGAGTATCCAATCCACTTAGGATAAAACACAAGGTCCTTGCCAAATTTCATCAGCATAGGTTCAGCATTATTGACAAACTGCTTTTACTTAATACTTTTTAGAGTACCGTACCCAAAGGGTGTAAACGGGATCCTATTACTAAGCATACGCTGTTTGTCCGTCCTACATTTTAACGGCTGTATCTTTCGAACGATCGGCGATCAGACGCCTTATAGTTAGGAAAGTAGCCACCGCCGCCTATGGACACCTACAATCATTCAAATCTCATGATAGTGGACTTGTCTTTTTAGGATTCTGTAACCAAAGGATGAAAATAGGACCCTATTACTAAGCCAAGCCTGTCTGTCTGTCCTACCTTTTAACGGCTGTATCTTTCGAACCGTAAAAGATTGCCAGTTGAAATTTTCACAGAATATGTACTCGTAATGTTACTGCGGATTAACTAAGAAATAATAATAAAGTCAAAAACTAAAGGGGGCCCAACCCTAAACAACAAAAAATTTTTTGTATATGCTTTAGTGTAAAAACAGTAATACGTACAATCTTCAAACTTGGCATGATTATAGTATACACTCTAAAGTAAAACAACAAATGATAAATACTGGCCAAGTGCGTGTCGGTGACAAATTTTTGCACCCCACCGGTTCTCATACGTTCACCAAAGTTAGCAACGTTAAGTGCAGTCAGTACTTGGATGGGTGACCACTTGGCAGTGTTCTTTTTGCACTACTTCTAATAATTTAAGTAGGTTATGGCCTTCATTAAAATCATGTTTATTTCTTTGAGAAATCAGCCAAATTGAAAACTATAATTTTGTATTTTTTGTTGTGGTTCAGAACCCTCAGTGCTCTAGCCCAACTAGCACTTAGCCGGTTTATTTATATTAGTGTCAACTAACTTAATACATTTTATAAGTGCGATGTGACAAAACTAGAAATAAAATATAAAGCCACAATTTATACTAAAGCTATTTTTATTTGATAAAAACACTTTACATTTTGTGGAAGTAAAATAAAATAAACAGTTTTCTAATAAACATAAGTTAGAGTGAAAACTATACAAATTATGTTATTGCAACACTAAGCCAATTTTATTTGGGGTCATGCTCGGGCATCTCCAGTTGTACAAATAGTACTGCAGGTTGCCATCGCCTATGCCAAATTTAAGTGGCTCTAAAAATTCTTTGTTGTCCATCAAATCCAAGGCGTTGAAGACATCAAATCCAGAATTCTTCGCAGTAATTAATGCGTCAAGCATCAAGTCAATCCACTGAGTCTTTGTTGACACGTTGTAGAATCCGTATGCAGCTTTCAGTGTCTTGTGCACAGGATGATACACAACAGTAGATGGCAGTGTATAGTAGCTGACAAAGTCTGTTATAGCACCATCGGGTGTTTCAACCACAAAGCTGTCAATTATTCCACCTTGTGGTAAAAACCAATGCTTAAAATCATCATCAGAAAATATTGGTGCCAAATCAAACTTACTCAAGTAATCATTTAATAATTTAACTACTTTGGTAACATCTCCAACTTCCGTCTTTCGGAACCCAGGTGTTTTTGGCGCATCAGGAAGTTTGAACAGTTTCAAAGTCCTTTGCATTGTCATATTTCTTGACAAATGACTGAATTTTATATCTATCAACTTTTTAGGGTTAAGGGATCTATGCCAATACCTGCAAGTAGCTATGGGCTTGGGTAACACAATACCAGCAGTGTAAACTCCTTGGAATATGCCAGTTAAATTAACTCTCCGAGTAATTTCTCTGATCAACACAGGCGCCACTCTTTTAGCCCGAAGCTTTTTATGTACACAGAGGAAATTAATTTCAACCACTGTTTGCTCATGTTCATATATTCTCAGTTGAGCAGGAATTGCGGATATAAATCCAACTAGTCTACCAGATTTTACTACACGGACACCGCAATGCCATTCTTTTCTCCAGCCTGGAGGTTGGAGAGCCCATTTAAGGAAGTCAGTCTGATAATCAAAACGGAACATACAGTCATCATCTTCAACATAGTTTTCATTTAGAAGAATGTATAGTTCCTTCAAAACTAGTGGGTCATTCAAATTCAATGTGTCCCATTGAAAGCCATCAGGCAAAGTATATGGTTCAGACCTTATCTCCTCCGGAGTTTTAGGCAGTTCAATGGGTTCATTACATATTATCTTCTCATCCATTTTCGGAACCGGTTGAGTGGACCAGAACTGATAAGACTTGTGCAAGGCTTCCTCTGTAGTTTTGGCAGGCTTGTGTTGTAAATTTAAGACCTCCATAGCCATTTTCAAGTCTTTAAGCGATAAGTTAGGAGGGACGTCGGTAGAATTGGGCACTGCAACTACTCCGTCAGGTGTGGTTGGTACACCGTGGTCGCCATCGCCACCGCCACCGTTTCTCCTTTTCTTGTTTTTTGATTTTTTCTTTGTATTATCTTCGTTGTCATTTTGATGATCGTTAGAAGACGAGGCTTTGGAGTCTTCCATGATGCTAATAAAAACGAAAAGAACAGAGTTTCTAGAATCGACTTCTGGTAAATAATTTATTGGTTGGTCTAGGGTTACCAGGTAATAATTTAATATTTTCCCTGTTATTTTTTTCCCCAAGATGTTATTACTTAATATATTTATGAAGTCTATGGCTTTAACTGTGATTTGAAAGACGGAGGTTTTAATACGTTAAATGGTTACATTTGTTCAATGAAACCTACTATACAAGGAAGAGGAGACATTTTATTACATGGCTAGACAAGGCACACGTATGTACACTGAGGAACCACCGTTCTACCAACGGGCGATACTGAGAAATGTTTCTTTATCTCTCCCTTTGGTCAGACGTCGCTTCGTCAGCCTTGACGTGTCTGTTACGGCTCTTAGAAAATAACCACATAATAATAAACTAAGGATGTACATAAATTAATGGCAAATATTTTCCTCCAAATTTGCGTGAAGAAACCGCAATCTGGCTATCCTTTTCGATCGTTCTGTGAGTCGTTCTGGGATGCGTTTACGGCACTTATCCAGACTAAAACTTATACTAGATGAACGTCAAAACACCCGTTTTGGGACTCCACGAGGTGAAAAATTATACCGGCGAAAATTTAAACTGCCCGTTTACGGGCGTCCGCTGGTATAAGTTTTCGCCTGACTAGATTAAATTTTATCTACCTTTTGAGGTCGCTAAATTTTCGCCTGCTGTCAGATTGACAGCTGTTGAGGAGGTTAAGCTGTTTTTGATATTATTTTGTTCGAATCTTTTTGTTGTAGATGTGTAAATTTAAAATAAAATTTTATATCTATATAATGATAGATTGATATTTGATATTTTACTATTATATACCATTTTGTTTTACTATATTTTACTTGACATTTATTTATTATTGAATTTGACAGCTAGTATTGACATAATTGACATAAAGCTATGACGCCGTTCAGCGAACCTCCGTTAGTTTAATTTATAGCTGGTGAAAAATTCGCCGCGTCCGTAAACGCTCCCCTGACTTCACATTTTTTACAGACTACTAATCCTTAATCCTTTCCTTCTTGTATTTCACTCAAATTTAACAGTCCACAGATTAAACTTAATTTTTTTAAATTTTCTTTTTTGGGGTATTTTTTTATTCATACGCTTCCATCTAATCTCGTTGTTCCATTAATCTTATAGCCGCAACAGACGTGTCAAACTTGGCTGTCGAACTGCCGTCTGACCAACGAAAGAGAAAGAGATTTCTTTTTCTCTTTCTCTCACGTTTGATAGAAAGGCGCCGGCGGTTCGTCAGCCAAGTACCTAGACGTGTCTGTTACGGCTCTTAATCCTACCAAATATTTATTTAGAAAATATTAATAAATGGAAGCATTATACCTACAGTTTCTCTTTTAGCACTTACAACCCCCCCCCCCCCCCCCTTGGTCGTCCATCCGTATACATTTTAATCACAACGTTTGCAGTTGTGTGCGTTTATTAATGAAGTGTGCGTTTGAAGAACTAGTAAGAATATGTCAGTGTGTAAAATACGTGTTTACTTCGCTCCTTCAGTTTTTGGCGGCCTTTATTTTGGTACTAGCTCGAGTATAAAAGCAGATCCAAACTATATAATTATGAAATCCGATGGCACTCGGGAATAATGTAGCTTTATAATAGTGAAATTGGATGTAGTTAGTTTCGAAGAGGTAAAGTTTGTAAGTTTCTTTGTAGGAGGTATCCTACAAAGAAACTAACAAACTTTACCTCTTTACAATATCAGTGTTGATAGTGTAGACAAGTGTACTCCCATTCTCTTTCCCTCCTCTCCTCGTTTCAACAGAAATATTAGATTACGTATGATAATTTATAATTAATATGTTTAATTATAATTGCGTTATTTTTTTTTTTTGTATTTAGCGGCCCTAAATCCAAAATGATATATTTTCGGTATCATTTTAGGGAAAATTTAATTTTTTGTTTTGGGGAAATTTGAAACATACAATCTGGCAACTCTGTCATCATCTGCCATTCTGCTGAAAGAAAGACGACGAGCGAGCGAATATTGTGGAAATCATTTATACCGAAAAAACGATTAAATCTGCGGTTTGTACAGGTAGGTGTTCAAAATAATGTTTGATCTCTCAATTTTCTTCAACGCTATACGGTTTCCAAGAAGTATGGTACGAACAGCATGCTTAACTTCGCGTGACAGCAATAAATAACACGAAGCTACAAAATATTTTATTTTGGTGAAAGCTATTGAATTGTACCCATCTAAACGTATATACGAGTGCATTTCTCTTGCTTACGCGTCATAATTCGTTTCAGGTTAAATATTGGGGATATTTCCGGGCGGTTCCAAATGGATTTACCCATTTCGTGCACTGTGCATGTTATACCGTAGTTTCGACATTCGGCATAATTTCTTCACCGGCTGTTTCACTACAATTGTGTCCTGTACCTACAACGTAAGTATTTTAAACAACGTAAGTATTTTAAATTTGCCGTGTATTGTCGGGTTTTATACTGCTGCTATCACTTAAAATTCAAAAAAGCTACAATACGCCCATAGGGAAGTGTTAACAAGTGCATCTCTTTTGAGCTACAATACTTATAAATGTAGGTACCTACTATACCTAGGTGGATCATAGGTTCTGTCACAAACACTTTATTAAATAACAATAAGTCTTTTAATGTAGTTTTTTTTTTCTAAAGTTATTCGAAATGCGCTTCCTGTTTTTGTATACAGGCCCTTAACAAGGCAAGTTGTTCTTGTTGACTGCAGTCAAACCCCTGCCCTGCTGCAGCAGGGGTTAAAAATATGAAAGTATGAGCAGTAGTTGTCTGGTATATGCGTAACACTGTATTATGTGAAAAATGGGCCAAACTACTGTTAAGTTTTCATACATAAAAAAATATTTTTTGTTTATCCATGTTATATGTAATTTTAAGTTTGGTCCAATAAGAAACTTTTGTTGAAAATTTGTAATGTTATTCTCGAGGTTTATGTTTCTTAAATTATTCATAAGTACATTATATCATCAGAAATGTTGAAATGTGCTTGCATGATAGTGAACACACATTGCATAAGCTCTTGGTTGTCATTATTTGTAAAGTTTACATGAATGTTATTATGTGAAGACTTGGCAAGTCATATGTGGGCACACAAACCTGTGTATTAAAAAAAAAAAAGGTAACCAAAATACTAGGAAGCTCGTTGAGTAGGGTCAAGTTTAGAGTATATTTCATCTTCTCGGAATAAAAATTATAAATATTACCCTTCAAATAAAAATAAATATATGGTACTTTTATTTCACTAAATTCTCGGGTCTTGCCCGGACATTTGGTGGGCATTGGTGGAGCCGAAGCCAACACCAAGAGGCCCTTTTGAATATAAAATACATGCAACTATGAAATATGTATAAAAAGGAATATGAAACTATTGTACAGTATAGGATTAAAAAAGACTGGGCTATTGCGGTGAACAACTTGTGGATGGAATTACAGAACTATAGAATGAGAAACGGCACCTGCCTTATTCTGTCTCATCTCAAAATATATTTAGGCAGGTGATGACTTGCCACCCATTAAATGGGCCCCCCGTAATGGCTGCCATATCTTGGCACCGGTGGGGCAACATTGGCGTGGGTGGCTTAGGGTGTAGAGAGGTGTGCTGCACTTTCACTAAGAGCTACTCGCGGCGTTATGCCCTTTAACACTTCCACCCTGGAGCTTAGGTTCTCAGCTCTTGTGGTTTCCACCCCTGGCATCCGGTTAAGGCAAGCCAGGGGTCAGGGGTCTCATTTAGCCCCATGGAATCAAGGTACGCGGTGTCGCCACTCACCGACGGCTCGCCATAAAGCCGTTTGTACCGTTTGTACTTTTATTATTATTATTATATCACAATTTGTAATGACATACATAGACATCCTTTATTTGTGACAGAAAAAAACACGCAATATAAAACATAAAAAAAAAAGATACTAAAATGATGGAACCTACCTACCCTACTCAAGTCCAAGTGTCCTGTGGCGGACTCCCGCCAGATGTTCTTAAGGTCAGCTCTAAGTGTCGCTTCGTCACACTTGGCCCTGGCTTTGCTATGGAGGTCGCTAGCTCACTTCTCTCTCCACCTTCCTCCTTTGTTATATTCTGCCTTGTATGGCTTCCTCCACTCAGGACCTCCAGGAGCTTCTGGCTCTCCCACACTTTTTATAAACTAAGAATCAATGGCAGGAGAGGGATTCACAATCTGTTGTATTGCAAGCTCTGATTGGTCTGTGCATGTCATATGTTTGTTCTTGCTCCCTATACCTTGGTTTGTACTGACATTATCAAATAGCTTGATAAATTAATCACACAGTGTTATAAAGAAACAATATTTTAAATGATTATTAATTACTTTGCCCAATTTCACTTGTTATTGTGCATAATACCTTCATTAATCACTTCATCTATGGTATGAAATAATGCCATAATTACATACATGTTATTGAACTCTTACTTGACCATATTAATAAATAACTGTTTGACATTTGTTTCAGTAACCAAACATGGCTGACAAAGAACAAGTTATTCAGGCTCTTAGAGCCACCCTCATATCAGTGAAGGGAGCACTCACCATTAAGCAGTGCAATAGTAAGTAATGTATAGTGCTTGAATAAGTAGGTATTGTTAAAAAATAAACCTGCAAAGTGCGAGTTGTGCTCGCAGTTGGAGGGTTCCATAACACCACAAAATACAAAAAGTAGTGCAAGAAGAACATCACGCCCAGGCGGTCACCCATCCACGTAACAAGTGTGCCTGATGTTGCTTAACTTCGGTGGACAGAAGTTTGTTACCGAGTCGTACTTGGCCAGTATTTATTATTTGTTGCTTTACTTTAGAGTGTGTACTATAATCATACCAAGTTTGACGCTTGTACATGTTACCATTTTTACACTAGAGCAAATACAAAAGTACCTTTAAAAACCGTTTCTTGTAGGGGATAAGAACACAGTAACACATCAGCAGGCCTAGCATGGGCCGTGGAAAAATTGTCTTTCCAGCGTTATTATCCGCGCGTAGACGCGACAGAGCTAGAATATGGATACGTTTGTCTCTTCCTAGCGGGATAAAGACAGTGGAAAGACAATCTGTCCACGGCCCATGCTAGGCCTGCTGCCTGTACTATAAGTGGTTGAGCCTGCCACTTTTGTATTGATTTATAAAGCCACCAAATATTTACTTTACCAGACTAGCAAGCAAGGCATACCTTATTTTTTGTGCATACTCAGTATTGGTAACCACTTGAGATCGAAAACCCTTGATTCCATTTTGATTGTGCGATCTGCTAGACTGGAATGTGCTGCCTGAATGGGTGTTCCCCATTAGTAACATTCTAAGTGTCGCCAGTTAAGTGGTTTCTTCTAAGCAAGCTTGCTTTATCATAGACTGCATTATCTCTTAACATCAAGCCAGACAGTGCTACAATGCAATAATAAAAAATAAAAAAAACCTATACTACACGAGCGAAGCCGTGGGCAATATAATAATATAAAGCTAGTATGTAATATAATAAGTTCTTCCAGTGACGAAAATGAGACACCGAAACCATCTGTACCTATATATAAAATTCAAAGTCCTGACTGACTGAGATATCAACGCACAGCCTAAACCGCTAGTTATGTTATAAAGTACTAGAGAGTTGGATACTTGATTTATGTTAGCTACAAAAGCCTGCAAAATTGAATTTTGAATCGGCATAGTAGCATCTTAGCCAACAAATGTTACATTGCAACAATCACTAGTCCAATCTGTCAAAAAGCGAATAACGTAGTGGACAGAGTATAATGGCAATAACTGACAGACAACTACCCTAACTATATCTACCTTTCTATATAGAGTAGTAATCCAGAGTGGGTTAAGCTATAACAAGTTCCAAATTATATGTGAAAAGCCAAAAAAAAATAAAAACATGTGATGTATTTACTTAATATTGGATTCTTTCAGGGGACTATAAAGAACTTCAAGGAGAATGGATTCCATTTAAAAGGCTTGGATATCCATCACTTGATAAGCTCTTTCTTGATGTACCTGGCTTTAAGGTCACTCAAATAAACGGCGAGTGGTATGTTGACGCCATTGTAAGTCAGGAAACTCAACATATTGCTTCTATGGTGGCCAAGCAAAAGACAGCTAAAAGACCTCCAGCAAAATACCCTGTGAGTTTAAAATTAGTTGATGCCATCTGTCGAACTCTTTTTACTGTTTGTTCTTGTGGTTCTGGTACTCCTTCCACCTCCTTTTACTTGATATTTAACTATTTTATTTGTAAGCATTTTATCTAATCATTAATTTACTTTTCAGAGTCGATTTCCTAAACGGCAGGGTTCATGGAGAAAACCAATATCATACACACCAAATTATAATAACCAGTACTCAAATCAGTACTACCGAGCAACGGGTGATTCATCGCCATATAACAACAATTATAAGGTATAAGTCATAATATTTTAATATAATACAATGTCGGGTTAGTTACACAATTTATAACTCAAAAAGGCAGGAACGATTTTCATGATCTTTGATTTGTTGGATTTCTCATCGCCCCGAATAGCAGAATTAGTATTAAAATGTCGAAAAAGTCACAAATAAAAACAGGCGATAACAGGCTTAGCGAACGATATAAATAAAAACATTACATATACTGCAAAAATGTTGGCAGTCAAAAGCAAGCCTATAAAAAAAGGTTTTATAGTTCTTGGTGGGGATAGAGAGCGGATGCCCTGTCCTTCTCGCGGAAAGCGTGTGTTAGTATAGCATTTGTATGGCGCGCGGACGGCATGACGTCATAACGTGATATAGTGCGCTCTCTGTCTAGCATGAAATTAGAATACTTATAACTTATCTATTTTTGAACAAATTTTATTTTTGTATGAGTAGGTAGGGTCTATTTTTAATCAGCTTTAGGATAAGCTTCTTTTTTTAATGCCATATACGGCAAACAAGCAGACAGGCTGCCTGATGGTAAGCAGTCACCGTCGCCTATAAATACTTGTAACACCAGAGGCATCATAAATACGTTGCCGACCCTGTAAGACTATTAATTCGCCTTTTCAAGAACCCTATGTTGTAGCTTCTCGGAAATACAGCGAAAGGTAGCTCATTCCACATTTTGCAAGTGTGAGGCAAGAAAGATCGTGTGAATCGCACAGTATGCGATTTCAACTGTAAAAAAATAAAATAGAACACAAGTCTATTATTGCTACCTGCAAGTAACTACTCAGTCAGCTAGAGCCTTTAAAGCTTGAGTCCGTCATCGGCGACAAGCAGCAACGACTAGCGGCAGCGTCGCCACGACAATGTCGTTGTCGCCTGTCGCGGCGGTCGATATAATTACGAATACAGCGATACTTTCGAATCAGTTGCTTGGATAAGTTTTCTGAGACAGGATGTTAATAGACGAACTTCAAGTGTTGTGCCTTTAGTAGGAAGAGAAGGAAGATGATGATGATTTTTTATTATTATATCTTCTTCCATATATTATCTTTAACGAGGTCTGGTTGTCGCCGATGACAGACTCCAGCTTTCACAGGCCCCAATGCTGAGACTAAAATATGACGCATTCGATCAGTAGATTCAGCAGATGCAGGTTCAAATACAGTCGGCCGTTTTTTTTTTTAAATGCACATTTCGCGGATGGATTGCCGAATCAGCTGTTTTACAAAACCACTAGCTATTTTACAAAACAGCTCCGTTATGGAAAACAGCTGAATCAATCCTAGTGTGGAACAACACAAAAATTATTGATAAAACTTACATATTATAATTTATTTTTAGAGTGCTAGATACAATTATAAAACAAACGAACCGAAACCTTCCACCTCGGCTCCCGTCAAGCAGCATCCGAAACTGACCAACTCGAACTCAAGTTATAAAGACGAGAGGAGGGATTATAATACAGATTCGAGAGACGAAAGACGAGATTATAATACGAACTCGAGAGATCATAATACGAACTCGAGAGATTATAATACGAACTCGAGAGATTATAATACGAACTCGAGAGATTATAATACAAATTCCAAAGGAGACAGAAGAGATTATAATTTAAGCTCGAAAATTAAAAATTCTATTCCTGTATCTCTCCCATCTCATCAAGATGTGACGACGCACGCTGAAGAGGTATGTATTGAATTTTTTAAGATTAACCAACAAAAAAACATTTAACAAACTTGCGATTTGTTAAAACAAACCAAATGAGTCCAAACTTGAGCGGTCATTAGGTACACTTGGTGACGATAGTGGTCTGATGATGGTGCGCAGGTGGAACTCTTGCTAGGGTTCCAATCACTCTGGAATCTCTGAATCATTATAATAATCAATTTAAAAACCGACTTCACAAAATTTGAAAATATGCAATTTCGGTTCCTCTGATGAAGCTTGGATGCTGACTGATTGATTGATGATTTGATTTAAAAGCCAAACTACTGAACTAAACTTGACGAAATTGCAATGACACCAATCTGAAAGTATATCCATTCAATCAAAAAAGGATTTTCCCAAATCGGTTAATAAATGACGGAGTTCTGAGGTAACAAACATTTAAAAAAACTACTTGAGAATCGTCCTTTTTTAAAATCAAACCAAATAAGTCTCTAGGGGCTTAGGGGGTAAGTGCTATAGGGCTTCTCAACCTAAAAGCTCTAGCAGATGTGTGGATTTAGTGGACATTTATCGGGCTCGCTGGGCCGCTGTCTGACCAGCGGGCGAGAACGAGAAAAATGTACCTTTCTCTACAATTGGTTGGACGGCGGTCCGTAACCAAACCCGTCACGTCTGTTAGCTGCAGTAAATAATTTTAAAAACCCTTTCATTTGCCCCCAAGCCTGTTTACCATATAAATGTTGTTTTTTTTAATACATAAAACGCACATTTTAGTTTACATTTTGCGTTTTAGAAAAACTACTTTAAATTCACCTCGGAAACGCCCAAAACTGTCACAGCGTCTTGAATGATGTCAAGCCATGCGAAACTAATGATAAAAGTTTTGGCACCAACGTGAAACAACATGTTGTCTCACTGTATTATTTTCCTAAATTTATGTATTTTCGACTGTTAATATGTACATAACAATAGCTGAAGTGTGGATCGTGATATAACGCGGTGAAACATGTATTTTCGTGTTGTTTCCAAAGCTCCATAGAAGCCTCTTGTAAAGACTCCAACAATGGGCATGACTTTGACTTACTTTGCTTGACTTTGTAAGTACATATACTGTGACTACGACTTGTCTGACGACATTTCATCAAATCAAACATGATAATATTTTAATACATAACACTGGCAAATGCACAAGAAGTGCAACGCCAAAATCCTCGCGGAGGAAAAAATAAAATAAAAAACAAAGATAATAGAAATATTACGCGCGAAACAATCAAGTCTGTGTATGACAGTGTTGTTAGTTTTCTCTAATCAACAAATTAAAGAATGTATATTTGTGAAAATCATTATGTTGTGAGTATTTCATAGAACACAATCTAATAGGTCGGGGAAAAAGTCTTTTCGTATTTTGTATGTATAAAGTTGTAGCAAAAATCTCTTCGGTTGTACTGTTTGTGTCTGGCTGGTTTTGATACCATTAAAAATATGACATTTTAAAAAAGGATTTCAAAAAGTAAAAAGCAATTTCCCGCTATTTTTCAATTGTTTTTTGTTCGATAAAATGAGTGAATCTAACGAAGAAATTCGATATATTTTGAAATTTTATTACAAAAAGAGAAAAATGCGACACAAGCCGCGAATAAAATGTGTGACGTTTATGGACCTAATGCAGTGTCATCAAGAGTAGCACAATGTTGGTTCAAGCGTTTTCAGTCCGGGAATTTTGATGTCAAAGATGCAGCTCGCTCTGGTCGCCCTGTTACGGATAAAGTAGATGCCATTTCTGAAAAAGTGGACCAAGATCAGCATATTAGTAGTTAAAACGTAGCTGAAGAACTGGGGATCGGCCACAAAACAGTTTTGACCCATTTGAAAAAGACTGGGCATACAAAAAAACGCGATATTTGGGTGCCACACGAGCTCACTGAAAGAAACCAAATGAATCTTGTACTCATTTGCGATTCTCTATTGAAACGTAACGAAACCGAACCGTTTTTAAAAAGATTGATCACTGGTGATGAAAAATCTCTCAATGTTTGACACCACACTGTCAATTAGAGCTTGGAGTCAACCGGTTACAACGACAAAGAGAAAAAATGCATAGATCTTTCTTTTTCACGCATGCTATTTTTTCATATGGCTGTTTCGCTGCGGAGTAAAAGAGTAGGAAATGTGATTGCGTCTATTGTTTTCTCTGTCTACGGAAGCACCACAGACTGTAGCGAAACCCGGATTAACACGTAATAAGGTGATGCTGTGTGTATGGTGGGATTGGAAGGGCATCGTTCATTATTCGGATCTCTTCTGCCAACAGCTGATGAGACTCAAACAAAAAATTGAGAAAAAACGGCCGGAATTGATCAACAGAAAGGGTGTGGTCTTTCATCATGATAACGCCAGGCTGCACACATCTTTGGTCACTCAGCAAAAATTGAGAGAGCTTGGTTGGGAAGTGTTAATGCATCCACCATATAGCCCTGACCTTGCACCCTCCGATTTCCACCTGTTTCGGTCTCTTCAGAAT
The DNA here is from genome assembly GCA_949125355.1 of Agriopis leucophaearia. Lineage (NCBI taxonomy): Eukaryota > Metazoa > Arthropoda > Insecta > Lepidoptera > Geometridae > Agriopis > Agriopis leucophaearia. The sequence goes on from OX421262.1 coordinate 10,014,343, forward strand.
TCTTTGGGTAGTGTTAGATTAACATCCAGAGAGGACTGTCAAAACTACTTGTTGCATTTTTTTGATCAGAAGTCCCAAAATTTCTATATCAACGGGATCATGTCACTACCTACAAGATGGCAACAAGTTATCGAACAAAATGGCACATATATATTATAATTAAATGTAATTAAACTTGAAAAAAATATGTCTTGAATTTGTTTATAAAATACGAAGAAACTTTTTCCCCGACCTTATATATAGTATTTCTAAATCTAAACTAAACTCAACTTTAAATTTTGGAGGAATCAATACTTTTCAAGCTTCGTGATACAATAACAATGTTGAGGTTATGTTGTATTGGTATTATGATTTTACTTTATTTTGTGAATTTTGTACTAGACCCATGTAACAATGTGTAAATCAATGGGTGACATTTGAACAGTTGATATTTTATCGTGATATCAGGATCGGTTTCAAAGTAAAAGTTGTTTATAATGACTAGTATATTTAGAGCCCCTTTCGGGGCTTTCGCCTTAGGGCACCCTTTCGGGGTAGCCCCGCATACATACTAACACGAAAAATATTTGCAGAGCCAGCTTCCAAGTCGTCTCAGTAACAACGAAAGCAACGAAAGGCATAGCGATAGAGTGTCGGTATCGCAAAGGCTATCGCATATCAAGGAACGAATGAACACAGTGGACTGCATCCCACTGCAACTACCGGCCACCTCCTCTAACGAAACTTGCGTGGTTAGTATAACTTTTTGACCATACTTATTATCACACTAATATCATATATTTTTTTTAAAACGCGAATAAGTCCGCGTTTGACCACTAACTCGACTGTTGGAATATATATGTGAAAGCTTGGATGGATGAATGGATGTTTGTTACTCAATCACGCATAAACGGCTGGATGGATTTGGATGAAATTTGGAACATACATTGCTTATGTATGGATTAACACATAGGCTACTTTTCATCATCATCATCACCACTCGGGTGAAACCGCGGGGCGCAGCTAGTAATGTATAAAGCGCATTATCAGTTAGGCCAGAGACCCAGAGCCGTGCTTTGTTATAGTAAGCCTGTCTTCAGCTCCTTCGTTTTCACACTTTATTGAAGTTATATTTATTTCCCGTTTCACTAATTTGTAACCACACTAAACTTGTTGAGATCTGTCTGATGAGTTGGTGACTAAACTAACCACAAAATCTCCATGTTTTAATTGCTGTATTCAAATAATATATTTTAAGTTGACGGAGCAAAATGGTAACAAGTGGAGTTTTGCATGTTAGTTAAACTAAAATATATTGAAACAAAAAGTTGATGGAATGTTGTGATGTAGGTACAACAAAATTTGGTTTTGGGAGCGTTTAAGTATTACGTAACGCAAACTTTTGGAGATTTTGGACGCCCCCTCCCCCCCATGTAACGCGCCGTAACGTTTTTCTGTACCCCCCCTCCCCCCAAGTAAAACTTTATGTAACCACCAAGTGACCATTTTTACCTAAAAGTCACAATTATGCGTCGATAATAGTACCGGAAAGTCGCTAAAATACCATTGTTATATAATAAATGCGCGAGAGAATCTCTTTACGCGACCGTTCTGAAAGGTTAAAAAAAACAATGTTACGTAACGCGTAGTTCAAACACCCCCTCCTGCTTCTGTAACGCATCGTAACGTTTTACAAGACCCCCCCCCCCCAAATTCGTTACGTAATAAAGGGAGCGTTCAACGCTCCCTTTATCACTTTTTGCAAATTCAGATTTGATGATTTTATACCTTCAACGATATGAAAATGCGCGAGCGGAACCGAACCGAACTTCGGACGGGAAAAAATAGACATTTAAAAAAATACAACCAAATTGAGAACCCCCTTTGAAGTCGGTTAAAAAAAAGTTAAAAAACATGTCAATTACTACCTATATTACTTATTTTTTTCTTTCTAGTTCCTCATCTTGATCTTATGTCAATAATTTAGTCAACATTATCAGAACATTTTTATCCCTCAAAAATTTTGAAATTTCATAGTAGCATTTTTGTGCTAAACATTCCTATATTTTTTTTATTGTAATATAGGCTTGCGCTTGGCCGCCAACTCGCCTGATGTTAAGCGATGATGCGGCCTACGATGGATCACGCTTGCCTAGAAGAAACCGATTCACTTTTCCTGTATAGTATGTCTCGTGATACTTTTAGGAATATAGTCTGAATTATTTTACTTAGCAGGAAGTGAGCGGGGCGGTGTCGCATGTGGCTCTGGCGCACAACTTGGAGCCTCCGCCGGACACGTCGTCCTCCGTGGTAAAGCTTGAATGGACTTGCAAGAAGCTGGGCCTCCAGCAGCCTGTCTATAAAGTGCACAACATGTCCAAGTCGAAGCATGGGCCTGGCAGTTACTGCAGTGTTAAAGTTAGTATCTACCTTATATGTTTATACTATAGTATAAAAAAATTGTATACCTATCCGTTTACCGAAACTAGGTAAGTACAGGAATACAAACAGTTTATTAAGAATGAATTGTATGGCAGGTGGGTCAGACGTACAGCGCGACATCGTACCCGGTGACGTCCCCGTCAGAGGAGCTGGCACGCGAGCTGGCGGCCGACAAGGTGCTTGTCATGGTGGAGAGCGCAGAGGCGCCGGGCGTGCCGACTGCCGAGCCAACCGCCGCGCTCGCCTCCCTCGCCGACCTTGTGGCGGAGTGTGACGCCGGCCTCTGGGCCACCACAGTGCCACACATCTACAGGTATATACTACACCTACCTACTGTTATACATACTTCTGATGAAATACCCAGTTATGTACTAAGGAGGGGCGGGCTACTAGTTCTGAGGGGTCTTGAGGGGAATCCTTAAAATTAGGAGTCTTAGGACTTGATTTTGAAGTGAAAACTTCTTTAGGCGCGTTGAGCACTTTTTGGGTGAACAAAAATCATGGAACTCGCGTCATCGTCACGCATTTTAAAACAGCACCATCTCTTGTAGAATAGGTGAATTACTAAAGTTTTCACTTCTGACGTGCAGTGAGTCCTTTGACTGATGTGGTTTTTTTTTTACAAATTCCAAACAAGGCCAAAATATGTTCAGTAATTAAGAAGCAGTTGAGTTCAAGGCCCTGTGCATATACAATAGGCACAGGGCCTTGAACTCCAAACTGCATATAAAAGTTGATTTATATGCATTTTAAATGAACATTATCAATTCATTGAAATTGTAAATGGTACTCTAACTACTAATTCATAAAACGGAAAATCTGTAAAATGTCTGCTAAACGGCTGCCGCTGTTGTTGTGCTACATGCAATAAAGTTATTCTACATGTAACTTTTTTATACTGTAACGTTACGTCTGTTTGCCAACTTAAACAGGCGTCCCGCGACAATTTCAAGGTATTGAGAAATTAAGCCTGCCTATCAGTTCCTGCAGATCCTAATGGGTGGTAAGGAAAACAACAAGGTAACGGATAGAGAAGTTTAATTGACCAGGTTTAATAAACCAGTCAGTACAGTAATTTAAAAAAGAAAGTTATAGGGTCTAAGGGCCTAAGCGCTCCGCAGTCTCCGCACGGCAGGTATCCGGTGAGGTGGTGGACAGTTGATGCAAAAAAAAGTTTTACTAACCGATAAAAAGTTTACAAATTTTATATAAAAATGGATATGAATGAGGATGAATATGAAGGAATACTACAATACCTACGCCATCTATACAGATGTACGTAACCATAGTATAAAAATACATGCCTTGGTGCAGTGAAGAGCACACTGCAAACTTTTTTTTTAAATTAATATTTTTAATAATAAAATTATAATTAAGTTTATTTTATGAATTTGAAAATCTAACTTACTTGCTACTCTCAACAGAGAACTAGAGTAGTCATTTAGAATTAAGCAACTGTTTTAACCAACTGTAGACATCTAGATGAAAACTAGAGTCTACTGAGACTAGACTGCCCCGTTAGCTTAGGTGGTAGTGAACCTGCTTTCTGCGCTTGGGGGCGTGGGCTCGATTCCCACCTAGGACAAACATTTGTGTTTGTTCTATGTGTGGGTGTTAATATCTATTAAAAATGTATTTAAAATATATATATGTATGTATATCAGTCTCTGGCAGCCATATTACAAGCTTTGCTTAGTTTGGGGTCAGATAACCATTTGTGCAATAATGTCCCACATATTTATTTACTCAGGCCACTCATGTCAATCTATTTGATAGTCAAAAGCGGATTTATTCGCGATAAAAAAATTAAAAAACTAGAGTTAGATGCTAAAATCAATCGTGGCAAAACGTTTTGTAAAGATATTACCTCCTAAGTACACCCAACATGCCTGGATTTTTTCAATCCTATACTGTACAATAGTTTCATACAATTTCATATTCCATTTCACACATAGTATTTCATTTTCGTATTTTATATTAAAGAGGGCCTCTTGGTGTTGGCTTCGGCCCCACCAATGTCTCTCAAAGGTCCGGGCTAGACCATAATAATATTGTGTACCGAGGGCAAGGGTAAACTTTCAAACTAGACAAAAAAAACAAGAGAAGAATACTGTTGGTCTAGGCAGCATTCAGGAAACTATTAGAGCCTTTATCATCTATCCTTTAACCAGTGCATCCTACCTGTCATGACTTACGATGCTGAAACGTGGACACTAACAGTTCGAACTGTCCATAAGTTTGAGGTCGATCAGCGATCTATGGAGGCTTTTTTTTTTGCACACATGGTCATCTGACCCCAAACTAAGCAAAGCTTGTAATATGGCTGCCAGAGACTGATATACATACATATATATTTTCAAATACATACTTAAATAGATATTAACACCCAGACATAGAACAAACACAAATGTTCATCACACAAATGTTTGTCCTAGATGGGAATCGAACCCACGCCCACAAGCACAGAAAGTAGGATCACTATCAACTGAGCCACCGAGGCACTCGATGTATCTGGAATGGAAGTTGTTCGCTCGAGAACCAAAATCTATTACATAGCTCAGCGTATCAGCAAGCTAGTGGCAGTGGACCGGCCATATCTGTCGCATTTTGCGATTGCATTGCCTGCGATTTGCTTGTATTATTAATGTTGTAACTAAATGTAATATGATTCTAGCTAGCGTTCGTTTGGGTAGGGAACCAAAGTAGCGAAAATGGTAAAATTCTCAAACCGAATGCTTTAGATCAACGCCAATTTTGACAATGCTAAAATGCAACCATACCAAGAGCTATCTTAACGCACTTAATGTCGGACTCCGGGTGGACTTCCCGCAGAAACTGCTGCGGTCGGCCCGGCTTTAGGTGTCGCGTCGCTACACTGTATAAACAGGGCATCCAAAGTGCGGAGAGCTTTCTTATGTCATGTCACTTGATTATCTCTTTAATTCAAGTGATATCCCATCTACTCAGCTTATGGATGTAGTTGCATCTATAATTTTTATTTTCTGTTTATTTTTTAGGGAGAAGTATGGGGAGAATTTGCCCAGCAACTGGCAAGAGCTGGTAGAGAGATGTCCCCGCATTATAAAAGATCCCTTAGTGAACGGACTATTCGTGTTGCTTCCTAACAAGGAGGTGCGTAAACCCATATGTTTTATGTCAAACAATGATATCACGGCCAAAAAAAATTACGTACGTGTTTCAGTTTTGTGACAGTTGCTATAACTCTAATGTGGAACTGAATTAATGTGGAACTAATTTGTAAATAATCTATGTAATCTAAACAAGCGATATTGTGCTTTTGTGGGCCACACATCCTGGGTCACGGGGGCAGTATGGGTAATATTATGTTAGGGTATGAAAGTGTGATACGCTTTGATGAGTGTGCAGGTCTGAAGGTATTGTGTACCTCAACAGGGAGAGTTCCAGACCATGAAGCTACCAATGGCGTCTGAGGAGCTGGACAGCGACCTGCCGATGTTGCAGTTCCCTCAGGAACAGTACTGGAACGTGCACGTCACCGTCGCCAGCTCGCCCATCGAAATATGGATAAGGATTCTGGGGAAACAGTACAGCGTAAGCATTTATATTATACTTGCTGTTGCAAGCTTCGAAAAACTATACATAGAAGGCCCAACGCGTAGAAAATGATGGTCAATAAACCTCTGCAGTTTTATATATATAAACATTATAGTATATAGTATACAATTTATATCGAAACAAAACTGTTTTATCAAAACCATCCGTATATTTATACATTTACGGTTCAGTTCTCTAATGTCTGTTCGATTTGCACAACATTGTCAAAACTGATGAACCGTTGTTGAGCAAGCGAGACGGCGATTAAGTCTGAATTGCAAGTGAGAACTTCTCTCCTAAGAGGAAGAGAAAATTTCCTCTCTCTCTCTCCTGTTGGTCAAACGGTCGTTCGTCAGCCAAGTTGATGTGTCTGTTACGACTCTTACGGTGTGTTACGGCGTGTGCTGTCGCGTGACTGTGGATAATCTGGCTGCGTATTGAGTTCAGCCAGATTGAGTATTGCCGCGCGTCATTGTGGCATCTTTGTATGTTGCAAGCGACTTCGTACATGTAAACTTTCGACCACCCCCCCTGAACTCGGCGCCATACGGAATCTTTCTGGATAATTTCACTTGGTTTCGTGATGAGTCAGTTACACTTACAACTGCTTACAGTCAGTCAGTTGTATATATTATATATAATTATATAAGTTTTGCTTTTTTTAATATTTTTTTATGCTGTGGTTTGTCTACCTGAAAGGGTATTTTAGGATAGTTCCAATCTTGGTGTCTTCAAGTGTCAAGTGAATCGATATCTTCTATGCAAGCATGCTTCATTGTAGACCGCATCATTGCTTAACATCCGGTGAGGTTAAATTAAATAATACTGATATTACTTTTTTGTTCAGGAAATGCTTGTGGAACTTCTGGATAATATGAGCGAGTTTTACGAACGTGGTGGTACGACTGTCGACCGGTCCATGCTTATTAAAAACGGGTGGTAAGTTACGATTCACAAATTTCCTAACGATTATTGTCCTACTTTCTAGAATAAAGAATTGGGGCCTACATCAAACTTTACCTTCTATTTTCTACCTAAAGCTATCGAAATCCATTAAGTTTCTCGATCAATAGAAATTGAATGGATTTTGACAAACACTCAAAGACATGAAACAAAGGCAGACTATAAACTAATTAACAATGTCGCAATTAATAAGGTGAAAAATTGCTTCAAGCTAAATTAGGCATCATTATGATGACATAAAATTTCAGTTAAAATTATTTACTTTGTTGTTATTTCTTTGCATGTATTTTTTTATGATATTGGGTGACGAGACGAGCGAAGTCGCTCGCCTGATGTCTCTTCACGCTTGCCCATAACAGCTCAACGCCACTCAGAATTTTGAACTTCAACAGTTCAAAACCCTGGATGGCAATGCACTGCGCTCGTCACCCCGAGATATAAGATGTCAAATCTCTGTGCCCTGTAATTTCGCTGGAAACATTGCCTAAACTTTTTAAACATTTCATGTACATGTGCGATCTAAGGCTTGATAGTTGATAATGCGTGTCGCAGGTACGCGGTGAAGCTGGACGATGCGGGGTGGCAGCGTGCCAAGGTGCTGGATATCCACGAGGACACCGTCGCTGTTTTCCTCGGAGACCACGGAGACGACGACCTCGTGTCCATACACTGCGTGAAGATACTCGAGCCGCACTTCAGGAAGCTGCCCGCGCAGGTCAGACGACACGTCACACTTCAGCTCTACCACTTAAAGATCCTAGCACACACGTGTACTCTGCACCGGATCGGCGAGAGGCAGATGTATACCACCTACTGGTTGAATATGTCCGCCTGCAGCATGAGAAAAGGAGGCTTGAGGTGACTTACCATCTGAACAGACTAGATGTGGGTCTCTTTAATAGGCTACTGTCTGAACCCAACTAGGACGCAGCCAGGGAGCTGTTCGGGTATCTGAGACTTCAAGTGACCTTTGATCCTGTGTTTTGAGTATTAATTTTGAGTCCTCTAGATAAGAATATTCAATGGCACTGAAAAATCCCAAAAAATAAAAATTGGAATAAAAAAAGACCGGATCGGCATGAATCGCTGTCAACCGAACACAGGCTCGTATCGAATCTGATAGTAGGCAAAAACCACAGGTGTTTTGCGCGTCATCTATGAGTCCACGACGATTCATATAAGCGGTGATGGCCCGATGTGAGCGCGATAACGTAAATGCATTGTCAGCGAGTTGACCACGAACCGCAAGCAGTACACCAGCTTGCCCGAGGCGAGGAGGCGCCGAGTTGATGAGACCACAACTCCTACACCCCTCAGGCTAGGCCAGTTAAGCAGTAGGTCTGTAATATTATGTATGTGAATCTAACAGTTACAATATACCGATTAAACGGCAGAATTGATCATGATGAAGTTTGGAAAAGAAGTAGCTTTGCTTCATGAGAACAGACTGAAATTTGTATATTTATATAAAACGATGCAGGAAAACTGAAAAATTATAGGTGAGGATGCGGGTGAGGGAATTATAGGTGAAATTATGGGTTCAATTCCTAGCAGTACCCATACCCTCATCAGTAATAATGATTAGCAAATGCTTAGTTTATAGTGGTCATAAGCAATAAAGTAAATTTCTCGGCCATTCAATGTTGACCATTAGTGTGTGTGTGTGAAGGGAGGACTCCTTTCCTCACAATCGTTAAATCATACCTAACCGGACACAAAATCATTTAGGAGTAAACATTTCATAGTTTTTAGACTCGTGTTGGCCTTATTCTTATTAAGGGTGGGGGCGATGAGTACTGCACTGATTTCCCGCTGGGTTTGTATCGTGTATTTGTCTGAGCCAACTCAGCTCCTTTATATATCGGAGCGAAGTTTTGACGCGCCGAAACAGTTGCTCCGGTGGCGTAGATGGAAGTGTAAATAATGATGATAAAAAGCAGTCTTTAGCTGTTCGTGCTATAGGTTGTGTAAATTTATGTAGTCATCTGTTTAAGGAAGGTAAACTGTAACTCGCTGTACGGTAGCAAGGAAAATAGGGCTAGCGTTTTTCTATGACGGCAGTAATAAGAGAAGCGGCGGCCCTCGGTTCGAGCGAGCGAGTAATGTATGTGTGTGCGTAGGGTGTGCTGTGCCGTTTGGAGGGCGCGGAGGAGCTGGCAGCGCACCCGCTGGGCGCGGAGCTGGTGCAGCGGCGGCTCTCGGCGGAGGTGCTGGTAGCGGCGCCCGGCCCGCGCACCGACCCACTCGACCCCGCCGTGCCGCTCGTGCTCTACGACACCTCCACGCCGCACGACCTCAACCTCAACAAGGAGATCGTCGTGGACTTCTGCATAGCAGGCGCGTTCAACCTCTCGCAGAAGCTGTGCGAGGTGGAGGTCGGCTGCGTGACGGAGGAGGGTCGCGTGTGGGTGTCGCGCGCGGGCGGCGCCGCCACAGTGCGGGCCGCGCTCGACCTGCTCACGGCCGGGCCCTACCGGCGGCGGCTACCCAATGCGCCGCCTGTGCTGCCGCCCGACCACCAGGCACTCTACATCGTGCGCACGCTCGCCGGTGACTGGTAAGTTTAGCCATCTTCATAGTCGCACTAATCAAGGTACAATATCTAACATTAATTTTCATTCATAATTTTTTCATTTTTGTAGTGATAGGACTCTTTTGCAGGGGTCCGCCTGGGGAAGTACCACAGCTTTGCCAGTTATTCAACCGCCAAGTAGTGTGCAAACACTACTGTGTTCCGGACTGAAGGGCAATGTTTCCAGCGAAATTACAGGGCACACAGAGATTTGACATCTTATATCTCGGGGTGACGAGCGCAGTGCATTGCCATCCAGGGTTTTGAACTGTTGAAGTTCAAAATTCTGAGTGGCGTTGAGCTGTTATGGGCAAGCGTGAAGAGCCATGAGGCGAACGACTTCGCTCGTCTCGTCAATCAGTATCATAAAAAAAAACATCTCTCCTCTCTACCCCTATCAAAAACTTAAAACGCTCGAATCTCAAATATTTGTCAGTATGTATAATGGATTTTTCACACCACCTGCTCGACAATGTTCAATTACATATCATGCAACCTCAACTTAAAGTAAAGCATTATCTCTTAAGGGATATAAAGTTGTATGAAACTCCCTACAGAATAAACTGATTTGAATTTGGAACGTTAAATTCGTGTGGCACCTCGTGGAAAATTCTACGTAAAAAAAATGGCATTGTAAAGAGGTTTGTTCGAAAATCGAAATGGCCACCATGAGCAAAACTCGAAAAAAAAATTGTGCGTGGAGTCCCTCCGCGCGGAAGAAGTGAAACTTCATACCCCCTCCATGATAGCGTTTAACGCATCCTTGTTGAAAGACGCATAAGAAGTTTCACTTAAAAAGGTGCGTTTACAAAGAATGTGAAACAAAAGACAGTGTTTGGTGCTGTGATTTTCAGTGAAACCTGGCTTTTTCTTGTCTCGCAGAAGATGTGAAAAGTAGAATATGCTCCTCTGGAATAAAGCCTGTCTCTGTCTTGGGCAGCTTGAACCTCCCGCTACACTCAGGACTCAAACGACGAGACAGATCAAAATAACGTACTACAGTATTGTACACCTTAAAAATGTCTACAAAAAAGTCCGCGATGGTATATGTCTATCTCTTAGGGATAACCCACAATAACAATTTTTCCGAGCGTATACAGTCGTTACGCTTAGGGTTCAATATGCCGCCGCGATGTAAGACACTGATTTATTCCCTTAGTGCTTAATCTACTGAAATTATATCCTTTGCTAGTTCTGTTATCCTTACAATACTAATATTATAAAAGCGAAAGTAACTGTCTCTCTCTCTCTGTTTGTTTCTTCGCTTTTCACAACTAAACGGCTAGGCCGGTCTTAATGGAATTTAGCAGGATTATACTGTACATCGTAAACGCAGACATAGGGTACTTTTCCCCCCAGAAAATGAGGAAAATTTTAAAAACGCGGGTAACACCGCAGGATTAAGCAAGTCTATAATAAATTATCGCCAGTTAACTAGCCTGTTGTGTGTTACTGTGTCAGGGTGAGATGCACCATCATCAGCGGACTGGACGGCGAGGGCACGGTGCGCACGCAGCTGGTAGACAGCGGGCTCATCCTGCGCGCGCCGCTCTCCTCGCTTGTACCGCTGCAGGCCTTCTCGCCTCCACTCAGCGAGTACCCCAGACAGGTGAGCTACCACTACTACATCTACGTTACTATCTACAATCAACTATATTGTAGTGAATGTACATAATGTATTATATCTGGCAGGCTATCCAAGTGCGTCTCGGCGCGGCGGACCGCGCGGCGGGCAGCATGGTGGAGCGGCTGCGCGAGCTGCTACTGAACGCGCGCGTGTTGTGTCGCGTGCTGCCGTCCCCCGCCGCCACCACCCCCGGCCCTCAGCACGTCGAGCTCTTCGTGCGCACCGGCCCGCAGAATATACTTGCATCTGTCAACAATGCCATCCTCATGGAATTCGACATCCTGCAGCTGTAAGTGTCATCTCTCTCTCTCTCTCTCGGTAAACAGAATTGGAGCAGGCTTCACTGCGTCTACCATATCTTGCGATCTATTGACTTGTACTCAATCACTTACCTTGTTAGCCAAAAGAAGTGTGCAATCAACAACACATAATGTTATGGTAGTCATTCAACCATATGAATCCTGCAAACCATTTCCTGACCCTGGCACCGAGCATCGAGGAGGCCCCACCTCAGATGAATTGGAACCAGGGGCAAGACAGAAAGAGCTCTTATCTACTTAAAATAGGCTACGGGACTGACTTTTTTATTGTCTTACAAAAAAGCAGACCATAAATAAACCCCATCATAAAAAACAAAATGAAAATGTATTCAAAATTAAAAAAAGATTTAAGCATTTCAATATCTTGCTAGACCGAGACATTACAATACTTTCAAAAAACGTCACCTGTCAGTACGCCATACAAACTCCATACTTTGCTGGAAAGGCATAGAGCATCCCTTCCTAGTCCGACCTAAAAACTTATGGTTATAGATCAGAATAGAACTTTATTAGCAGATTTAATATATTTAATTATGTTTTTACTAAGCCTGTTATATTTAACAAATTGAACACCTGTGTGTTCAATTTGTTAAATATAACAATGTGTCATCTGCCTCAAGTATATGCTATGTATGTATTAATAATAGCGTACCTAAGTATGGACTGGAATAGGCTGCCTGAATGTCCCCAGATTGACACAATCTGAGTCTTCAAGTCGCAAGTGAATCGGCTTCTATGCAAGCGTGCTTTATCATAGACCGCATCATCGCTTAACATCAAGCGAGGCGGCGGTCAAAAGCAAGCCTAATATTTAAGGGAAAAAAATACTTGAATAAAGTATCTGATTGTATTTCGTCATCCTCAGCGATAAAGTAAAAGAAGAGGTGTCGATCAACACGAACCCGGTTGAGGCGCTGAATAAAAAGAAGGAGCGCATATTCCGTACCGTGTCGTCGGCGGGAGCGGGGGCGGAGGAGCGAGAGCGCTCTTCCCCACTGCCGCCACCCATGCTGCCCGCGCTCTCTAAGTGCTTCGACGTGCACGTCGCCATGGCTGCCAACCCATGGAACTTCGTTGTGAGTACACCTGTCGTAGCCGAACTCTTTAAAAAAATTGAAACTAGTAGGATATAATACAGTACTGCAGCGGCCTCCAACAGAAGCACTTAAGGACGAAAGTGAAAATGTGGGCTCAGGCCTACATGATTACCATTAATGTTCAGTTGCCAATGCTTGCTTTTGCAAGACATTTCAGCCAATAAGAGGACCTGGAAATGACAATTACTTTTTATTTGTAAATTATGACATCTGTGCTCTTAGCGTGCTTTATCGTAGACGGCATCATCGCTTAACAACAGGCAGGTGATAGTCAAACGCAAGCCTATTACACAAAAAAAATACCTGTCCAATAGTCTACTATTATGAAAACAGGTGCAGCCCAATACCACCAGAGATGCGTTACATACCATGATGGCGACGCTGCAAGTAGAATGCTCTAAGATGTCCGAGGCTGACGCGCCCACCAACCCTGCGAGCGGAGAATTATACACAGTTTTTTACGAAAAAGACTCTTCGTGGTATAGGTAATGTTTATTTCTGATACATAATGCATAGTTTTACAATAAAATATCTGCTCGGAACTTTAGCACTATTTTGGTTGTTACATTATGAATTATGTACCTTTCCACCATGTGTACCTTAATGTGTTTGGCAGGGTTACTGTGGCAGGGTGTGTCTCCACTGAAATGGTGTCAGTGTATTTCTGTGATTTTGGAGATCTTGCCCTGTTCGCCACTAAAGATCTCCGTCCGTTGCCGCCAGGAGCTCCGCTTGCGCGCTCATTACCCCCGCAGGCACTAAAGGCTCGACTATATGGTAAGACTACATAAAATTTGTTGATTATATCCATATCTGTTCAGCTATTATGGAGTTGAGTGGGAACAAACATACACACTTGCACTCAACTTTCACATTTATTTAAGAGTTTTTTTAGATACTTTGCTATATGTGCTCAAATTAACATCATCTCATTCATTCCATAAAGCCATGATATTCATTATGAAATACTTCTTGGATAGATTGGTCATTATCTGCTAGGAATCCTGATTGATTTTTACAAAGTTATACTGTTACTTTGCCATGGGCATAGTCAGATTGGGCGTACAAAAAGATTGACCCTCTAACAACATAATTTTTTAAACTGATTTCCAAACAGAAGGAGGTTCTCCATTCAACTGTATTTTTTTTTACCGACTTCCAAAAAGGAAGTTTTTTTGTTATTTTTCTAAAATGTTTGTTACCTCAGAACTTTCGACTGGGTGAACCGATTTTGATAATTCTTTTTTTATTTGATAGTTAGTGCTTCCCGTGTGGTCCCATTTCAATTCGGTTCAGTTCTGACATTTATATGAAGTCAGTTTTTTATATTGATATAATTATATTCCTCCTTGTTCCAGATGTGTGTCCCTTACATCAAGACTGGACAGTTGAAGATTGCGTGAGATTCCAAGAGTTGTGTGTGGAGCAGAAGTTTGTAGGCGTCTGCAAGGATATCGGCAAGGATCCCCTGAATCCTAACGATCCCTTGCTCACCCTCGATCTTATTGACACATCTACTGCCGAGGATGTATATCTTAATAAACAATTAGTTTTGGAAGGCAGAGCGCGCCTCTCGTCTACTTCACCTTCTTAATTAGTAGCTGTTTGTTATGTACTCTTAGTGCAGGGTGCGACAATCAAATGACTGTAAGCAGACTAGCATTTTTTAATGGAGATAAAGGCTGACGCGTGTATCAACATGGCTGATGAGTAGTGAATTATAAACCAGTGCTGTATCAGTTAAAACACATTAACAGTGTAGTTCGGTTGACCTTGAACTGGACACGTTCCGTAAATACGTAATGATTTTGTTTGCAAATGAAAATGTTAGTATTTTCTCGATAAATACTTATACGATTTTCTATTTAAGGTTCGTGACAGGTAATTTATGTAGCACTGACTTTAGAAGACCTACCAAATTACATGTCTCAAAAATATTTGTAAAAATGTTACATTCCAATTCTTTGTTTGTACTCAGTGTTTTCAATATATTATTTTATATTACTTTGTCACCAAGGCAATGACAATACTTTACACACTTGCTAAAGCACTGGAAATTGACACTTAGATGAAGTAATTTATCTATCCTAATTTGATGTTCATCAACAAATTTGTTTTACGAGGGAGCTACATACTTATAATGATTATATCTGTAACCTGATTTTCGTATATGTAGATACGTTACCCTGTATTGTTGCACACTGCGAAGAATGTTTCGTTATTGTTAAGTTGTAATTAAGATTTCTTTGTTTAGATCTTTTAATTCTAGGTTTTAGTAAAAAAATACTCCATTATAAAGACATCTAAAATGTATGTTTTCTACGCGGATCATTTATAGACTGGATTTGATATTTGCATACAGCCGTAAGGAACAGCCATAACCATAATTATCCAACAAATTTAAGATGTTATACAAACTGGACGGTTGTTCGTAAAATCTACAGTAAATAATAAATTCTGAATTCAGACGGCTAATACTACAAATATAGGTTAAAATTTTCAATATTCATTCACTCTGGCTACATCCAAATAATTCAGCCATGCACCACGGTTATAAACAAAGTTATATGTAAAATACTGTCAGAAAACCAAATCTAACCATGTTTGTTGGGCTCAGCTGTAGCTGTGCCAAGCAAAATTAACCTGAAATTGACAGAGGGCAAATATTGTCTTAGTCATTCTACAGTATAGTTGACTAGGTTTTTTTGGCACATTCTTGGTATTATTATTCAGATGTTAGATCCAGTTATATTCTTCATCCTAAGTTGTCTAATTTAAAACATGACTATTCCAGTTACATGGTTATTAACCGGATATTTACCGTGATAAGGTTGTGGATAACCGTGTAATAATCCTATAACTGTAGTGAACACTCAATAGTTTAAGACAAAGATTATTCCACTTTTTGTGTTTGAATTACATTATCTAATTTATTCCATATATAAGGAAAATTAATGGTCGTGTATAAATCTCTCACCATTAGAGCCGGCGCTAACAGTCGGCGAGGCGCGGTACGGCAAATAATTTTTTCATAGACAAATGATTTTCAATCTTATTTCAATGAATTAAGCACTGACATTCCTGTATTTCAACACGAATAGGCCGAAACGTATCTCATGAAGCCGCGGAATGCCGTGGCATTCCATGAGATGCTTAGGGCACGTCGCGTCGTTCTCAGGGATGCCACGGCACGCCGCTGCATCACGTGAGACGCATAGAGAACAACATGTCGTTAAATTAATGTGTGCTTAGTAATTGTAACAAGGTTGAATCTAGCTTTCGTCACGTGGGATGCCAGAGGAATCCTCGGCATGCCGAAGCGTTCCGTGCCGCGCCGTCTGCGAGCGCCGGCCCTTATATTATGAAAAGGCCACATACCAGTCACACTGCATGGCAAATTATAATAAAAAAAATAGTGATTAAAATATAGTCTGTTTAAGTAAAGGTGTACCTACTTAAATTACAGTATGCTTTATTTATATAAACAGCAATAAAAAAATGGAGCTTTATGTAGCTTTGGGTAAATATTAACTTCAGGAATTATTCGTAGAATAATTAAACTTTAAATTCAATCTGTAGTATCTGACCTTGCTCAGTCGCCTTACATAAATATTGCAATTTAGTCAGTGTTGTGAATGGTTTGATACTGCTTTTCATTTGAAATATGATTTACTTTTTATACTGAATTTTATAGGTAGGTACACATACACTTGTCTGCATCACCTATATCATCACTACCTAGGGAGGACGCAATTTCGCGAAGATGTGGCTGGCGGTAACGAAATAAAGCAGTAAAATCCTATATTGTGTATAACACAATTTTGAACAAAAATATGTTGAGCATAGATAGAAATGTATTTATATTTATCAAGCCAGCCCTCAAAAATGTCCAAACCAATAGTAGACAAAAAATCATAATAACTTAATATATTTATTATTATAATAATTTAGTCTATTTATTGCAGTCGAAATTAGTCATTGTTATAACATCAGACTTCAATTAACTCGTTGATCAAACTTTTGTACTAGACCCCAACATCCATGTTTGTAAATCAATTTTGATATAATAAATAAATAATAATACTCTTTGTCTTTTCAAATTTCGTTTGTATGTAACACAAAGTAGGGTTCCGAATGGGAATTTTCGCTGCCATCACATCTTCTAGATCATCAATGGTATTTTTTAATGTTATTATTGCACTCTTGCTTCGAAATACAAATCATCACAAAAAATCTGTTCAAAAGGCGCGAACAAGTGTAACTTCATTTTCGTAATGAACTAAAAGATAATATGTCACTACTATTGTACTTTATTCAGTGTATATCATATAATTAAAAATCTAACCTTGTAGACTTTCACGAGAAACAAATAGTCTGAAAGGACAAAGTTCTCGCCTTGTTTTATAGCAATAATTGCTGAAATTACCATTTGACATATAAACATTTTACTTCAGCCTAATGCTTATAGATACTTCTCGTGAGCGTCTGTAAGGGCTTACAGCTTATTATTGTCAATATATGCAAATAAACAGTCTTAAAAATATGTAAATTTTTCTTCACGCTCCTGTCAACCGATCGAAGATATTCAGAATGGGAATTTAAAAAAGTTACTACATAAAAACTATTAGAGAATACCAACCATGACTTTCGACCTCTTGTCTAGACTAGTTGATTGGCATTCACACATTTTAAAAAAAATGTAAGAAAAATGATTTTCACAAAAGAGAAACAATGTTAGGTAAAGTTAACTCTCAATGAAAACCAAGATATTTGATTGTATTAAAACATTTTTATTTTAGAGTTTAAACATTAGAGAAAAATTGTAATGGACACATACAACACATTCAGTCACCGTATTTAGTGTAAAATTCTGTGTGAATCACAGTTCCCTTTTTTTACTTAGAATTAGAAATTTTAACTAGTTAGGGGATTATTTCTCCACACATTAGAAAAAAAATGCTCTCATTTATAGTGCGAATTCTGTGGTTCTCAGTTACCTTTTTAACTTTTAATAATCATAATGAATCCCATAGGAAATTGTTTCTCAACATGGATCCCTGATCAAGAAGTATTACAGTGGGATCTCTTAAAGGATTAATTTGTATTAAAAAAGAAACAATATGAAATACCTAGTTGCTTTTTAAAACCAATGAATCGGTATCAACTTTTTCAATACTGTTTTTTATTGTATAATATGCTATTATTATAATACCATATTATACAATAAATATAGCACAATATATATGTAATATAATACTATTATATTACATATATATTGTGTATTTTTTTTTCAATTAATCCCCCTGATGCTTGAATTAAAATCTGAAATTAACCTCCCAGTGGATCCATGCCCAAGGAGAGCAGCACATATTATTACATTACGTTATTTACGAAGATCTTCAGATGAAATGCCATATTTCTTTTTCAGTGCATCAATTTCTTCTTGTTTCTTCTCAATATCAATACCTTTAAATGCTTTGTTAGATCTATAATACAAGACGACCAAATATCTGTTGCACACGTTAAATCCAGACAAATGGTCACATGCATTTTTTGCATCAAATATATCTTCATAAACTACAAATGCAGTGCCTCTTGTTTCTGGAGTGTTCCCGCTGAAATCAAACACAACATAGCTTATTATTCATATAAAAACTACACACACTAAATAATCAGATATTGAATGTACAAAACTTACACACGAATTTGTCTTATTGCGCCGTATTTGCCGAATATATCATACATTTCCTCTGCTGATATTTTATATGGTAAGTTACGAATGTACAATATTCTATTGACTTCAGGAGGTAGTCGAACCTATAAAAAGCAAATATATTCGTTAAATTAATACCAATGTTATTATAACTATAACAAATACTAAATATGAGTGCATGCATTTACATTTTGTAAATTGCTGTGGTCATTAGGTAAATAGTGATTCCGGCAGCAAGGTAGGAGCTTAGAGTAGATTTTTGGTACAGTCGAGCAATGAGAACATACTTATTAAGATTAGTTAAGAGTAATTTCCCACAATGTCCAATGCTTAGAGCGCAGATTCCATCTGTATACAATTGGTGGTGGATTCAATCACCTCAATTCACGTACCCTTACTTCAGCAAGGGTACGTAAATTCAATATCAATTACTAATGGGAACAAAGGCAATTATTATTTACAAGTAATTACAAAATAAGTACATAGAAATATTGCAAAAGTTGGAATACTTACATTTGCACGCCTCTGAAGCGCCAACGCCATGGTCTCGGTAACTTCTTTTACACTTGTACTATACAATCATTAATTTACTAAACTGTTAGTAACTCGGACACAACAAAAATGGCCAATCCACTCAATTCAATCCAAATTTATATTTTCAGAGATAATTATAATTGAAATAAAACAAAACATAACCTCAACGTGTCAACTTATCTATGGTGTCAACGTCCTCAACAACTAACTCATTACTCAACCCAATTTTTTTTCGCCCATATCTGAGCAGGCTAAAGTCATTAAGGCCATACCATCTTCCATATTTTACTGTCATAATAAGTATTGGTGGTATTCCCCCGGTGAAGTAGTGGGCTTTAGGCTTTTCTATTAGAGTTTTGGAATGAACAAATAAATAAATATCTGGGAAATTATTACACACCAGTAGGCCTAACATGCCGACCGTGAGATAGCGCGCGCGCGCACCGCCAAAACTTGTCGTTGTAGGCAGTTTAGTCCATAACGCTAACATGGCACACGCGCGAGACTATTATCTCGTCGTCTTCTCGTATAGCCAAACCACTGTAGTTTAGTTCATTCAATTTGGCTTGATTGCTTCATTTTTATTCAATTTGATAGTGTGGCGCGGCCATTAAATGACATTTTAGTGAATTTGACGTTGACGTTGACAAGTTCAGTCAAATTTCAACAGTTTCGCTAATAAAAATATTTATTTAATCACAGAATAATAATCGGCGAAAGTGTATCTTTGAATTATTCAGCAAAGTATTTAATTGAATTGAATTATAAAATGCAGAGCCCAAGGCAAAAAAATGTGAGTAAATGTTTACATTAAATATCCGAGATCGGTCAAGTACCAAAATCCTTTTTTGTATTATTAACACTACAACATAAAATGAAATTTTAGGAATTAATCACCTAAGCAGCCCGGAGAAACAAATTAAATGAAAAAAGAATTACATATCGAATTGGGCAGGAGCAATGTACTCAAGGAGGAATTACTCACTCACCGAAGCGCGCAGGAGTAACGCCGTCATGGAGGAATACCTTAACCTTTTGTAAGTACACATCACATCATCAGCCAATTTAAGTCCACTGTTGGACAAGGCCTCCCTCATAGAGAGAGGTGTTGCCATAATCCCCACGCTTGGCAGGCGGCTTGGGGATCGCAGTATGTTCACCGTGTACTATTAGGATGCTGCTGTTTTGTAAGTACACCACAGCATTATTATTTATGTTCATTGTTCAACAGCGTCATGTGCATGGTGTTACCTATATCCATTATAAATTTCATCTAAATCTATTACTGTTAAGAACTGTTGCTGAGTGTTTAAGAAGAGTAAACACATGAGTACACATTAAAGTGGTAGCATTCGCTTGTAATGTATAAATTCAGATTTGTGCTTTACATCAGTGAGTGGGGCAAAACAAGCATTACAGTGCGCAACTTGTAATGCTACAATATGGAACATTATGAGTGTGGAGAACTGAGCATTACAGTACGCACATATGTGATACAATTTTTAACATAAATATACACATATAACATGACTGTCTCAAGGCGCAGGCTCAGTGAATGTTAAAACAAGAGATTTGATAATACTTTCGAATCCTCACACACAGAGCTACAATTTCTAACGTTCACAGTGCAAGAGGTTAAAACATCAAATGCTCCTCAGTGAGTAGAGCTAGCGCAGTATTGTAATGTGAATACTTTAAGTTCAATCTTGCATCGTTAAATAAGCGAATGCTCCCAGTGAGTGACTGCCGTTTTCACACAAACCTTTACATTTCCACATTAATATTATTTAAGATAACATGCTAAATTTGATATTTCCTTTTTTACTTCAGGCGCAGACCATAACGGGACCTGAGACGGAATAACCTTTTTGATGATGCTGTGTTGCGATTGCCCAAATGGCGGTAGTTTTAGTAGTTTATTTTGCCTGTTAAACGATTAATAAAAACATTTTTTTTTATATTTAAGTCAAGACTGATTGAAGAAAAAGGAAGAAAAATTATGTAGGACATTTAACAATGTATTAAGACTGATTAAGTAGTATTTAGTTTTAATTGCCTTAATGGCAGTATTGATTGATTGTGATTGCCAAGTTGGTACAAAACTTAACAATTGTTGATTTTGATATTTTATTTTAATTTTATTTAGACTTAAGGAAAAAAAAACTTTTCTTTGTCCCTAGATTTAAATTCAGGGACAGATTGAGAGGACAGACAGGAGTAACTGAATTTATTAGGTATACAATCTTCCAAGTTTCTAATTTGAAAACTAACATAGGTATTTAAATTATCAAATAAAAACATTAGAAATCAAGTCATGTTTTTTTATTTCTGCATGGACCCTGAGAAAGTACTCCATGCTAATGATAATTTACCGCCACATTCGTAAATCCCTAGGATGCTGGAGAAAAAGAGCAAGAAATTTCACCACCATCACATTTATTTATTAAATTTTAAATAATATAACATATTTACATACGTGTACTAGATAATTATAACTACATTAGTAAAACAGCGCAGAACCTAAGATAGTATAAATTATAATATTATACATTTTGTGTACACAACTTGATGTTCCTAGCATAACATATATTATTTTACTGTAAGAAATATAAATTTTGGAGAAGTTCTGCTCTTCTGGCTTGGGCTTGACGAAGAAGACCCACAGGTGTCTGATTGATCGCATCGCCTACTTCTCCATCCTGCTGCTCTTCCCTGACTTCCTCCATCAACACCCTGTAATATTTAAATAATTATGAATACTGAACAGTATACTGACTGCCCCGGTGGCTCAGTTGGTAGTGAACCTAACTTCTGTGCTTGGGGGCGTGGGTTCGATTCCCATCTAGGACAAACATTTGTGTGATGAACATTTGTGTTTGTTCTATGTCTGGGTGTTAATATCTATCTAAGTATGTATTTAAAAATATATATGTATGTATATCAGTCTCTGACAGCCATATTACAAGCTTTGCTTAGTTTGGGGTCAGATGACCATGTGTGCAATAATGTCCCAGATATTTATTTATTTAAGTATTCTAAAATGGTGTCAACGATAGTTCCAAATTTTCCACATCATGTGTTTAATAAATACATAATCGTATTTGTCTAAATTAATACTTTGATCGACCGACGACATTGTGAGAGTCGCGGGCATCCAGTGGATGCAGATGGCAGGATGTCGTTCAGTGTGGAGGTTAAAGGGGGAGGCCTATGTTCAGCAGTGGACGTCTTCTGGCTAATGATGAATACTTTGATTTATAGAATGCTTACTTAAAATGTTTCATTAGATTATATATAATGCAGCAGGCGTAGATGATCTGCATAGCCTTCTCCGGTGTATAGTGGAGGAGTCTGTCCATACTTAGGCATCTCAGGCTTCCCTTTAAGTAGCCATTGGTGCGCTCAATGCCATTCCTGACTTGGCAATGCCAGTCGGTGTAGCGCTGTTCAATGATCAAGTCACTTAGAAATGTTTTCAGTAAACTTGTAACATCAATAATAATAAATATCTAAGACTATTTTGCACACACGGTCATCTGACCCCAAACTAAGCAAAGCTTGTACAATGGCTGCCATATTCTGATATAAATTCTTTTTTTTTTACACATACTTAAATAGATATTAACATTCAGACAGAGAACAAACACAAATGTTCATTACATGTATGTTTGGCCTAGGTGGGAATCGAACCCACACCCCCAAATGCAGATGGTAGATTCACTACCAACAGCCACCGGAACAGTCAAGTAATTAATACATATTGAACGATCTTCACATACCTATAAGATAGAAGTTCCCTAATCTCCTCTCGGTAAGTCTATTCATCTCTTCACGAATCATAGAATGACGCCATATGAAGGCATCATACACCCTTCCAGGATATCTGGCGTTGATGCTTAAAATCCGGCATTCGAAATCTGCCACCTATGAAAAAAGTATATGAAATTTAGTACCTACGTAACAAAGTACATATGCTAACAATAAGTTTTTCCATACAGTCTTTATATTACAATAGTTATACAATAACAGTATAAAATAGTTATAAAAATAATACAATACAATAGTTATTGTATGAATCTTTGACATTGTAAGCATATAGAAAGAAGAAATTAAGATATCAGTTTTACTCTATTAGGTTGTACTACAGAAAGGTTGTACTAAGCCAAAAGGGATCCCTAATACCCATCATTGTGAACAATGTCTACTATGAGACCAACACTGAAAGCGAAATAAATATCAGCTATTCCATAGAAAACGATCATTCACACTCGACAAAACATGGAACAGCTGTTTTTTTCAGTAATGGTCTCATAGTAAAAGTTATTAATAATGAT
The DNA here is from genome assembly GCA_949125355.1 of Agriopis leucophaearia. Taxonomy (NCBI): domain Eukaryota; kingdom Metazoa; phylum Arthropoda; class Insecta; order Lepidoptera; family Geometridae; genus Agriopis; species Agriopis leucophaearia. Next base: position 10,037,500 of record OX421262.1, read on the forward strand.
GAGTATAACGGACCCCTTTTCGCTTAGTACACACATTCCACGTAACCCTTTATAGTACTATTTACCAGCTGAACGTTGATGGTATGTGCATTCTTCCTTTTGTTTTCGTATTGAGCCCCTTGGGGCCCAGACGGCGGGAATATTTTGATATGTGTGCAGTCCACAAGCCCCAATATATCTGACACATTGGACTTAGCTCCAAGGCTGAAGCCACACTTCTTCGGGCAGCCACTGTCCCAGGGAAGTGTACCCATTCATTGAAGAGCCTGCAAATTTTATTAAACTCCTTGTACTAACTAGTTAATAATAATAAACTATAAACTCTTAGAACAAAATACTAACTAGATAACTACCTACTATAAATGGAATCGGTAAACTGGCCGAGGAAGCTGCCTACTGTTGTTTGACCCTGGCACAACGTATGGTCTTGCCCGAGTTGCCGCTGGTACCCACCATTATCCAGAAATTAAATTGAGCACAGGACCTAGAACAAGATATTTTATAACTAGGCATTAAATTGACGTAACAGATTATGGTCAAAGTCAGAGAGAAAGAGAACCTAACCTTATACTATTGTATGCTGATATTATATATTGTATGATGCATCCATGTGGTATTTGAATTACCAAGATAGAATTGAATTATGTAGGAAAAATACTCACCTTCAGATGCGCTGGTAAGCCCGCATTTTGAGGCTCCAAGTCGAGTCTTAGCTTTTCTACTATAGAAAGTCATCGGCTTTATGACTCTCCAAAGTCGCTGAAACTCTTTTTCGGATATATCGAAGGGATCACACACGTCCCTTTTCTTTCAATTTTACGCCGTTCGCGCTCTTCATAGATCGTTAAGTAATAATTGTAATATGGCACTGCCATTTCGCGAAAATTGTAGTTACGTTACAGAAATCCACTTTAGTCGCACTCACTATTTACTTATGATAGGTTTGGCGTTTTTCTCGTCCTCAAAAAGTTCGACGAGAAGATTGGAGAAGATACTAGCGCTCAAATGTCAAAATTAGCCAAAAAATGGTTGCGCATGTTAGCGTTAGTCGACAAAAGTGCCACAGATAATGAAACCGTATTCATTTGTCGTAATTTGACAGAACGAATGTAAAAGATTGCATCGCCATGTTAGCGCTCGTGGACAAGGCGCGTTGTTGCTACTTTCGACGAGATAACGCAACGGCAAAATTTTGTCGTGGTGCGCATGTTAGGCCTACTGGTCATCTGACCACAAACGTACCCCAAATACACGTTTTTCTCCATTAGGTCACAAAATAATACAATGAAGCGACATGTTTTTTTTTCATGTTGGCACTAAAACTCTCCCGGCCCAATATGGAAAATGGAGGAAGAAAATAATAATAATATGACAATTTGATTGATTTGGGTCTTGGCGCCAAAGTAGAAAAAACATATAGCTTCATTGTATTATTTTCCTAAACTTGTTTTTAACGAGTGTTAATGTGTAATAATAGTGGACTATTATACAATAAGTGTTCGTGAATGTGTTCGAGTGTGGGTAAGTGATATAATGGAGTAAAACGTGTATTTTTATGTTGATTCCAAAACTCCAAGGGAAGAGCTAGTAAGTTTCTCTTCACTACTTTATAATTAGTATGACTATGCGGTATGGCCTTAAAATGAAGATTACTACGGGACTAATGAAGGACTAGAGCGGAAAGAGCGGGACGGGAGTAGAGTGGATTTCTATACTACGTACGCGAGCGAAGCCGCGTGGGCAATCCAGTAATTTATATTATGATTAATAATAACACAAAAATTCATTTAGGTTTTTATTATTTATTTACACAAAAATGTTTGAATACGATTATGATACAAACCTGCCACAGGTACAAAAGTACCAAGCAAATTGGTAGGTAATAGGGTGCCTAATTTTCATAGTTACAACTTCGGCCAACAAGCCCCGGGGCCCTGAATCCATAACTACAAACACGCTCAAACGCGGCGCGTTAAGTTAACCTCAAAACAATACCTTTATTTCTTGTTTCTATAGAGGTCAAGTTTTTAGAGGTTAACTTAACTAACACGGCGTGTTATGCGGTTTTTAGTCATCTCGGTACGCTCGTAACTCGGCGCGTTAACAGGTTAACCTTAAAAAGTTGGCCTTTATTTCTAAGGAATAATGTTTAGATTAGATGATTGAATAGGAGCAGGTTTTAATTAGTTTTTTTGTTTTATTTTCGTTACTCACTCGCAAATGTTTAAAGGTTAACATAACGCGCCGCGTTACGTGCGTGTTTGAGTTAGTGATAATCAGGGCCATCGTGAAAGTTTGTCTATTTTATAAAATATAGGTAATCAGGCAGGGGTACCTAACTAAATGATATTTTATTATAAAAACTGACGTGGTTTTGACACATTATTTATATTACACTGGAACCGGCTTACCTAATCTTACGTAATTCCCGTGTAATGTAAATAAAATAAATGATGCTTATTTATTGAATACATACCTACGTATTATTACGGTACGGTCTATTAATTTTGAATATTATCATCTGATATTGAAAACCGGCGTCGCATACGCTGTCTTTGTAATACCACTGCACTTGCACATAAAAGTAAGAGCAGGACCACTGCGACTCCACACATGGCGAAGACACCACCCCGTAATCTTCCATCTTCTAAAACAATATCACGTAATAAAATTAAATAATATCATAGTACGTACGTAAGTATAAGTAGGTATACATGAAGTCACCTTGGCCGTTATTCTGCACGACCAAACGCGCGCTAACGTGGCCACTATAAGTAAACCTCAAAAAGTTGGCCTTTATTGCCTAAGGAATAGAGGCCAACTTTTTGAGGTTAACGCGCCGCGTTACGAGCGCGTTTGCCCGTGCAGAATAAGGGGTAAGGGCCCTTATAGCCGTAACCGACATGTCAACTTGGCTGATAAACCGACGTCTGATTAACGGGAAAGAAAGAGAAAAAATTCTCCTTCTCTCCCGTTGGTCAGACGGTCCGTCAGCCAAATTACGCTAGCTGTTAGCTACTTTAGAACTAAGAACGTACGAAGAAGTGAATGCTAATAAAATATAAACCGCACTATTTAAACTATTCGCGTTGTGTTTATATCTGCTCATCTCCGTGCATATATTTAATCGGATGGCCACTAAAATAGTAAAAAAATAAGTATTAATCACGACATGATCATGCTAGGGTTCTGCAGTTTTGTATGTCATTTCTAGGTCTACCTCCCTCTACCTACCTACCCCACAAAGGCTCCAAGGCGGATCCCCTCACAAAGCTGCGCGACCCTAGTAGAGTAAGGGATATCTAATATAATGGCTTTAGATTTATATAACCACCATCATAGATTTTCTTATGTTATTTTTTTTTTAACTACAACATTTATTTGCTTCAACCTGCGCTTCCAACATAGGTTAGCATCAGTCGACCATCTTATTGGTGGGCCATAACTCGGTAAGCATTTATTTGAATCAGATCGTGCGGGTTACCATAATCTCAAAAACATTCTTATAATAACCTTACACGGAATTTTGTCCTGCTCTCTCATTAGCCGAGAGAGTGAGACAAAGCTCAATGTAAGGGTATACAAGAATGTGTTTGAGATTATGGTAGTCCACCTGTTATTTTTTAACCTCCGACACAAACATAGAGTTGTTATAAGTTTAACGTGTACCTATATCTGGGCACGTCTGTCTGTGGCATCGTAGCTCCCAAACGGCTGAACCGATTTTGATTAAGTTTATTTTTGTTTGGAAGGGGATCGAGATTGTTCTTTTTTTATTTTTTATTGTAGCGCAAGCCTATTGGCTTGCGCTTGGCCGCCAACTCGCCTGATGTTAAGCGATGATGCGGCCTACGGTGGATCACGCTTGCCCAGAAGAAACCGATTCACTCTTGACTTGAAGACACCCAGATTGTAACTATCGGGGAACACCCATTCAGGCAGTGCATTCCACAAACTAGCAGTGCGCACAATAAAAGTGGAATCAAAGCGCTTCGTACGGGTTTTCGGAATGTCAACCATAAAGCGGTGTCGATTTTTCGTGCCCGCTCTGGCAGTCCGATAGAAAAAAGGGCAGGAGGGAATTAAATCATGCAGATCTGATGCACACTCTTATCTATGATATAAGAAACTCTGTTCAACCGTTTTAAGAGTATTGATCAGCTCTTTTATCTGGGGTTTAAAAAAAACAAGCAATTTACTTATTTGCCAAACAGAAACCTAAAAAAACAAAAAAAAAAACCTTTGCCGTACCGTGCCCCGCCGTCTGTGAGCACTGAGCACCGGCCTTAAAAGTACCTACCTACCTAACTAGAAGGAGCAATTTCTATTTGAGTGTAATTAAGTCTCACCATCCCATACGAATTCACGATTACCAGAGTTTTAGTTCCACTTTTGTTAGTCAATCATCTTCGTAAATTCTATACAGTATATTCTACCACAGGTCCATCTACACCAAGGGACCACCTAGATAGAGATCCCCCTGGATGGAGGCACCTAGGGGGTTCTATCTACATACCTATTATATGTAAGTATTTACCTTTTTTTGAAGTCAGTTGTTCAGTTTGCTCAGTTTTTAGACCCGATAGTTCAGGTAAATATTGCAGCCAAAACTTAACTTCTTTAGTGATATCATTTCCGCTGTCACTTTCTTCCTCGCGAATATCATAAATATGAGCATCACCAGCTTTGTACCTCGTCCACTTGTTTTCATTTTCTGGAGATCTGCAATTTTCATCAATATGCAAACCTTTTTTGCCAATGTGAAATCTAAATAACTGTTCCGTGGCCAAAGCCATGTAAACCAAATTAACATGGCCACGTGGCTAGTGGTTATTCAAAAATTATACATGGTTAGGTGTACGAAGCTATGTGACGAAGATCTGTGGGCTTATATTTCAGACTAGCTGTACCTACCCGCGACTTCGTCCGCGATTGCCATCCCTGCAGACTAATTATTCGTGTTTGGGACTGGTCTGACTGACAATATGCCTATACGATAAAATGCATACGTCAGCTTAAGATGAAACGTACGTTTAAAGGGTTACATTCCGGGGGTCAAGTTATTTGGACCTAATACTAAGGGTTGTTGTGATATCTGTAATTTCTGAACTACGAAACCGATGACTTTGAAATATTTGCGAGACAATCTTTAAAGTCCTTTCTAACAAAAAAAGAATTAATGAGATCGGACTAAGCGTTAATGAATTACTACTAAGTACACATTTTGACTTACATCCCCAAGAGAACCATGCTGAATTTCGGGAAAAAAAGTATCCAATAGCCTACCTCGTAGTATGAACTCGAATCATGTTGAGTTTCATTTGAATTCATTTAGTAGTTTCGGCGTGATGCGCGGCCCAGATACAGACATACAGATAAACAAAAATGAAAAAAAAAAAGTTTTGGCTTCAGAATCGATTGTAAAATGCCATCGAAAATAAAAACTCATTTCACATCTACCAGAGCTACCCCTGAAATGCATAGTTATATATTTTTATACTTTTAAAGTTGAGATCTATCATACCAATACTAAAATTGTGCATTGTACCTAATGCACTTATCTTCATAATTATAGAAGTTATAGATACGATTATAATTTTTTCGGAAGGATAGACAGGCGGACGGACAAAAAAAACTTTTATAGGTATACCAAGAACCTTTGGAGGAGGAGGACCAAGGAGGAGTGCTATACGAAACCCTAAAAAGGAATTGAGTAAATACATCGATCTTGTAAGTACCTATCTACGATATGCATGTAGGTACTACTATGAATACAAATGGCTTACCCATATTTTACAAAATTAACAATATAACGCCGAAAAATAGCGGAAAACTGTTTTTCATCGATTGTAGCTGCTCGTCTTGCTAACTGAAGCACCAGGGCATCCCCAAGTAATGACAATAAATCGGATCCGTGAACTGCTCCTGTAATTTATCGAAACGTTGTTAATCCTTAGTAGTCCTTACTTATGAATTTTAAGGTATCCATCTAATATGGTATGCAAAAAATATTTTAGCTTGTTAGGAATGTTGTAAAAACGACCTTACCTATACAGGGCCATACTTGCCTGAAAAGTTTAACCGCCTGCCTTGAAGATCTACAGTAGCTGGTTGGGAGTACCGATACACGTATAACCTAGTAACGCGTCTCGCTAGCCTTGCTGCCAGGAGAGCTCCTGAAGCACCCCACTTCGCTGAAGTTTCAATACGAGCGAGAAGTTCAATTGTCTCTCTTACATCGTCTACTTTTCGGGGCTTATCATTCCAGTACTCCCATAGGACTGCTTTTACTAGCTGTGCATTGAACAAATACCTACGTCAAATTATTTAATTATTTTATTTAAAACGTTATTGGATTTATATTTACCTATATGTATTTTTAGAACAATTGTTTCGACAACGTAAGTAATTATGATTAGGACGCACCAGTTCCGATCGATGAAGATTGAATATTCTTAATAGATCTGGTATGGATATATTGTTTATGTAATCAGTCACGTACGAAGCGTTCCATTTCATTAGTTCCTCGAAATTTTCATCTGTAACCAATAAAGTGCCATTACATTATTAAATCAACCTTGACTACATTTTCACTAAAAATATAATAGTTAATATACGAACCATTGTAGTTTAGAGCTTCAAGGTCAGTGGTACCCAATAGTAGGTCAACGTGCATGGTAGACTGCTTTGTATTGGACAAAGCTGTGAGTAATGACGTTGGCAAGTACTGCTCCGATTCCGGTAAATAACTCTCAGGCACAGGTTGCATTAATTTAGACCAATTGTTATTCTGCATAAGATCACAAAATCTAAGGTGTAAAAATACTGACTATCCAAAGAATATGGCATTGTTATATATAGGTAGAAAATTATAAAAGCTAAAAGACCACCCACCGAATATACTGATAGAATGTCTGCTATAGGACGAGTTCGCATACAGTGTAAAATTTCTGGAATCTCTCTGCTGTTACATCCCAAAGTGAGCGCTATGTCCCGGCATGCTTTCTCTACTATGTTAGCATCCGAATTGTTTTCTTCGTCCACGAGTTTCCAAATGTCACGTGGAGACATAATAATTGCTCTCTGGAATAGACCTAAAAATACACGAATCAGTGCTAGGCAGTTAAATATATTCAGTTCAGTTAAGAATTTTTATTCAAAACAGAATAACAACGTTTTACCGTTAGCTCGAGGAGAGATAAGGTGGTGTAAAACACTATCCGCGCCAGCAGAATGGCCTAATACTGTAATCATATTTGGATCTCCATCAAAAGCTGCAATATTTTCTCGCACCCACAAGAAAGCTAGATACTGATCCAGCAAGGCAAGATTGCCGCGAGCTGATATTGACATCAAGTTAAAGAACCCCAACAAGTGGAGTCTGTATCCAACTGTCACTACAACAACGCCTTCTGCAGCCAAATCTTGACATGGCAGAGATTCTCCTCCTTGTGTCCAAGATTCACTGTACAGGACTATTACGACGGGAAGTGGACTACCATCCGATTGCTATCTGAAAGAATTCTAAAGTGTAAGTGCAGTAAATAGCTACATGCTTTTGTATGTCAACAAAGATGTTTAAGAGAAAAATATTTTATTCCAAAAGAAACCACTAAAATAATGCTTGTGAATCTGATTTTCCGTTAAAATATAAAAAGGTGCCTGTATTCATGAAGGGCGGAGGAGGTGTAAACTATCAAAATAACGGAAAAAATATCAGTGATTAACTTGACAATTCAAAATGAAAACAACCTAACCCGTGGAGTCCAAATGTTAAGAAAAAGACAGTCTTCGCTATAATTGGCATCTGTCCGAGTAACGTCGAACGGACAATGTGGTGGTATTCTGTGGGCCTGTAATGTGCGTCTCCAGCCGGTATGCCTTTCTGGAGCCTTAAAATGAAAAGGAAAATTTGATCACATCTATTTTAAAACCTGACTGATACTTTAGATAATTTATTACGGTTTAGAGGTACCTACCGAAAATCTATATCGTCCGATTGGAGGTGTTGCATATGGAATTCCATAATATATTTCAACTGGCACTAATGACCTCTCTGAGTAAACTTTTGTCTGAAATTAATAGGTTTCATGAAATAAGTACAATTCATCACCCAAGTCAGTTGCTCAGTGCTCATAGCTACGATGCCGATAGTTGCGAAATGAGAAATCATTACTGTAGCAAAATATGTGTAATAAAAATAAATGACTTACCCCAACGATTCGTCCTTGAGGTAAATTCACAGAAGGCTCTTGTGGAATTGATTGAGATAAGCTGGTTATTATACACAAAACGATGATTTTTGTACCTTGTGTCACAGTATAAAATCCGTTATTTAAAACCATCCTAAAAAGTCTCAACAGACTCTAGGTTATAAAGCTGTTGAAAATCTGGTACAAATTTGGTTCCAAAGCAATGATTGCGTGGAGAGGCAATGTGTGTAATGAAACTGATGTTTTGGCACTCTGTCCGTGTGCCGTGTGCCATGGCATGGCATGTCGAGATCGACACAACAGAAATTAGATGATACAATGATTGCGCTTCGGCCCATGACGGAGGCACCGTAACGATGACTGGCTACCATTGTTCTTATTTCACCGGCTATATTTGCTTTGTCAAACCTGGATATATAATAAAGTGAAAATTCTAAATGAAATAAACATATTCTTGGTATATAAACTATATTTTTAAAAACATTTCATAAACATTATTTAATAGGTAAATTATAGTTACAAGAGAATATTATGATGCATGTAATATAAAGACACACAATTTTGCACATTTTAAAAGAAATAATAACTAAGTATCAAAAATATGTCCAAAAGGACATGCAAAGTCAGACAGACCCTTATTTGACGCTGCTGTATGCAATGTCAAGCTTTTTCATTAAAATTTTGTAGTAGTAATGAACGGGTTGGTTGTTCGCAAACCCTATAGTCGCCAACATCAGCCCGTAGCCTAGTAGAATGGAGAGCAGCTTATGTCTCGAAAGCCATTGACGAAGGCCTCCTAAGAAAGAATAATATTAATTAACTATCGACATTACCCTACAATATTAAAACATAATCAAATATCAAAATAAAATCTAGTTAACTGCTTACTCGTACCATTTCTATTGATGCTACTTGCTGTAGGGAACCTCATGGAAGCAGGCTGCTTAGCATACACCAGCATATATCGAACTCTGACCAAATCACAGTTGGTTACGATGTACTGAGAGACGGGGGTCTCAGGCACCGTGGTTGGGAGGAGCTTTTTCTTATCATCCTGGTAGGCGCAATCACCTGCGGAAGATACCACAATTGCAGATAGATAGCGTAAGCACCCCTAAAACTACATCATCCATCATATCAAATCTTTTTCCAAACACATTTACGAATCTCGCATGTTTTTTTTTTTTTTACTTATTTATCAAGCTCATATCTATAATCTAACGTTACTTGGGGCTGCCTGTAACTTAATAATAAATAATTATTGTCAATATAAAAACCGACTTCATAAAAATGTCCACACGGGAAGCACCAGCTTTCAAATAAAAAAAGAATCATCAAAATCGGTTCACCCAGTCGATAGTTCTGAGGTAACAAAAAAAAGTTGAATTGAGAACCTCCTCCTTTTTGGAAGTCTGTTAAAAAGGAAGATAAAATTATGTTTAATTACCCATCTCCGGAATCTAAATTTTGAATTTCAAAAACCAGAGCCCAGAATGTTGATGGCTATAAGCAGTCCCTCACCTCTATTGCATTAGATATACTTATAATGCAATGCAACGGAGGTGAGTGATCTATCTGTACCTAATGTCATATTTAGTGTTAGTAAAACAGCTACAATAAACAATATGACGAACTACTGGTAGTTGCTCTACTTGCTATGCTCTCGGGCACGTCGGTGACCTCGCACATGGCGACGCAGGAGAGGTGACCTCCGATGCAGCTCGAGCCCCGTCAAATCCAACCGTGGTACTGGTGATGGGTAAGGATTGTCTCACCTACATTGGTGATAGGTCGCTGGGAGTTAATGCCCTCTGGTGCATCGATGACTTCCAACATGGCGATGCAGAAGAGGTGCCCGCCGATGCAGCTCGAGCCCCTTCAGAACCCACCGTGGTACTGGTGATGGGTAAGGATTGCCTCACCTCCATTGGTGATAGGTCGCTGGTAGTTGATGCCCTCTGGTGCATCAATGACCTCACACATGGCGACGCAGGAGAGGTGCCCGCCGATGCAGCTCGAGCCCCATCCGAATCCGCCGTGGCTATACGGCAAGCTCACGCTCAGCTCCGGGGACAGATACACGCCGTTCCCCAGCATTGTATTCTGATACATATCATAACTAAGTACGATGTAGAAGGTTAGCTTAGGTATGTAGGTATTATCTATATCTATACATCTTCTATCTATACTCTATACATATAATAAAAACTGTAATTGCGAGATATTAAAAAAATATCACACAGGGAGTCGAAAAATAAACAGCTGAACACGTTAAAACAGTTTTTAGAATTTTTGTCTATTTGTTGGGTTGTTTTGGATTTGTCAATAGGTCATAAAAGCCGCGGCCTAGGGGCGGCAGATTTTAGGGGAACCTCATAAATTATTATTTTAGAAAGGTACGAGTACATGGTGCGGCGGAAATAAAGTGGCCAACACTTGTAAAAAATATAAATCCAGCACTGGGTTTGTCCACGCACATCTCCTAAACCACTGGACGGATTTAAATGCGGTTTTCACTTCTTAGCTATGACCAGATTGATGTATATGCTATGTTATTTTGCGAAAGGGCCGGACTAAGGCAGGAAAAAAGGGTTGAAAGTTTATATGAAAATCTACGCGTACGAAGTCGCGGGCAACAGCATTAGTTATAAATAAACCACCAACATTTTCATCATCATCATGAACCGAACAACCTTATATTAGGCATAGGTGTTCCGTGCGCACTCCATTCAGCTTAAGGAAAGGATGGATATTTTTGTTATGCATAAAAGTTTGCTAACGCTATTATGTGCTACAGTGGTTCTATAAACATAATAAAGTAAAAAATATGCGAACCATAGCACATCTTTCTTAATAACTGCACCAACCTTGGTTAGATGTTGTTGCAAGCCAAAATTTAGGATGGTGTAGAAATTTTCTAAACGATTTCCATGGTACGCAAAGAATACTTGATGATTTTTTGCTAGATCTTTCCATTTGGATTCAGCGCTGGACTTGTAAGAACTGGCTACTTGAAATATGCACTGAGGTTTCGGAGCTGGGAGGCTGGGATGAGTTAATGACAGTATGCCATCATGCTGAAATTTGAATCAGAACAACATATCAGCAAAATGCCTATAGGTAGAGCTCTTCCAGAAAGTTGAACTGGCCACCATAAGCAGAACTCATATAATTATCATTATAAAAAAACGGACTTCATAAAATGACAGAACTGGACCAAATTGAAATGGGACCGCATGGGAAGCATCAGCTTTTAAATAAAAAAATAATCATCAAAATCGGTTCACCCAGTCGAAAGTTCTGAGGTAACAAACATTTAAATAAAAAATTACACTCGAATTGAGAACCTCCTCCGTTTTAGAAGTCGGTTAAAAAAATAATTTCTTTTAAAATTTGTAGTGAAACATTGACCAACTTATGATTGTAGAATGCTTATTTAAAACCTGAGATATATGAATGGTGCTAATTTTCTGAGTTCTCAACCACCTCTTTTTTGGAAGTTGGTAAAAAAAAAATACGGTCTCTATTAAGTACTTATATAGGTACGTACCGCTTCTGGTGGTACAGTTTTTAGTGTAGGCTCTTTTAATCTCACTAGGACATAGAACAACAGATCGATGATGTCGCCGATGTTCGGCAAGTTTTCCAAGTTATCTAGCTGATGGAGCACCAAATCCAGAGCTGGCACGTCAGTTATTACAGTTAGCTGAAATTATTTTTTGTAAGTATTTGACCTTCATACGGCCTCACTGCGAGCCGGCGTGGCAAAATCCATTGAGTTTTGAAAGCGGCCGCTGGTGGACTACTACAATCTCTAAAACCTTCTAATAATAATCTTACTTTGAATTTTGTTCGATAAAATAAACCTGATGGGTCGATAAACTCAAGTAGAATTTGCCACAAACTGCAACTCCGAGAATGGAATTTGTAAGATCGTGATCGATGGTGAATTTTGCCTGGAAACGATACTGCGCTGGTGGACTTTGCATAAAGAAATAAATAAACATGCAACCTGGTGGTCCATTTTTCTTCTACTTAGGCTTACCAATAGTAGGTCGACCACACAACATGCCAGGCGCTTTGATTGATCCTCTTGTGATAGCAGCTTTTCTCCTGTTTATGGCTGTTGGTTGAACACGTAGACTTGGGAGATATAAAGACAATTTTTACACGCGTGTAGCCTTGCGTCTAACAATAATAAACAACGGAATTTAGTCATTTGTTAGCGCAAATTCCACCAATGCAGCTGTTCTGTTAGGCAAAATCCACCGGCTAAGTACAAATTAGTGGTCTAAAAATTTTGCAGAAAATAAGTCCACTATAGGTATATTAAAGTTTCTCAAGCAATCAGAGGCCACATTTAAAACGATGAAGACAGGATTTTGCTTTTAGGAAAAATCCACCAAATGAGTTTTGAATTTCATCGGCCTCAGCAGGCTTAGCAAGAGCCGTAGACAAATTGTCTCTCCATGTTTTTATCCGCGCGTAGACGCGACAAATTAGAATGTGTATACGTTTGTCTTTTACTCGCGGGATAAAATCGGTGGAAAGACAATTTGTCTTCGGCCCGTGCTAATTGGTATTCGCATATAAGCAACATCAACCAAATGAGTTTTGTATGCAGCCTCTGATTGGTCAGCTTGGCGTGTGAGTTGTAATATACCTACCTATTGAAATACCACGCGCATGTCACGGTCTCGTCTCTCCCACAGAGTGACTTCTCTCATGCAATACTTAGACTTAGTTAAAAACTTACCAGGTCATCCATATCTTTGATTCCACATTTCATGAATGATGGTGGGAACGGCCTGAGACAACTTTCATGACGGAAACTTAAAGCTGCAGCTACAAATAAGCTCCACTTTATATCAGCAGCTTTGAAATCTTTTTCAAGGATTAATCTGCGAAGATAAATTTAGGTAGGTACCTAGGTATAGTTACGACTACAAGAAACCGGGCGTTAATTTTGAGTAAACTAGCTATTCTACTTATTCCTAGGAATTCATAATTTGTGTGTTTTAGTCTTCAGACAAAAAAAAAACAGCAGGCAAGTACTTCATGTATAAATAATAATAAAGCGGCTCTATGGCGAGCCGTAGTCGTGCGCGACACCGCGAACCCCGATTGCCATGGGGCTAAATGAGACCCCGACCCCTGACTTGCCATAACCGGCCGTCTGGAGGTGAAAACCGCAAGAGCTAAGAACCTAAGCTCCATGATGGAAGTGTTAAAGGGCACAACGTCGCGAGTAGCTCTTGGTGAAAGTGTAGCACACCTCTCGACACCCTAAGCCACCCACGCCAATGTTGCCCCTCCGGTGCCAATATGCGGCGGCAGCCTCTATGGGGGGCTCATTCAGTGGGTGGCAAATCATCACCTGCCTAAATATATTTTGAGATGAGACAGGATAAGGCAGGTGCCGTTTCTCATCTTATAGATCTGATATCCCATCCACAAGTTGTTCACCTCAATAGCCCAGTTTTTTTTAATCCTATTCTGTAGAATAGTTTGATATTCCATTTTATACACAGTCCATAGTAGGTAATTGTATTTTGTATTCAACAGGGCCTCTTGGGGTTGGTTTCGGCTCCACCAATGCCTACCAAATGTCCGGGCTAGACCCGAGAATATATCGAAAATTAATAATAATATTTCAATTTTAAAATATTAAAAAATTCTGCTTAAAATTAAAGGTAAGTACTTACGAAATTAAAATTGTAAATAAGGAACCCTAAAAATTATACGACCAACCCATCTGAAAAGTATCTATTGATTTCATATTGATTTACAAAAAACATCGAGAGCTCGCGTTGTACCTATGTATCTACTTAAATTATTTACAGGGTACTTACTACCTTCAAGTATATATATATTTTTTATATATAGAATAGATCTCCGTTTGACCACCAACTCGCCTGATGGTAAGCGACGGTGTGGCCGAGGAAGGAACACGTTGATCTAGAAGAAATCTATTCACTCTAGCCTTGAAGATGCCCAGACAAGCTTGGTGGAGGCTTGCTTTGTGCGACAAGCTTGGTCGAGCATGTTTTGCCACCAGTGCCGTAACTAGCCTTTTATGCGCCCGGTGCGAGCTTCTATAACTGCGCCCTTGAAAACAAAACATGGTCCTGGTGTGGTAATTTCTGCGCTCCTCCAGAGTGTGCGCCCTGTGCCTGGGCACCACTAGCACAGCCCTATTTACGGCACTGTTTGCCACCACATCCTTTAGCAGCAAGCGGTACGCTCTTGCTACTACGCGACTGTCCAGTCTCTGCTGACGTAGGTACGGAGTCGATTTGTGGGGAGTCGCACCGGGCTTTTGTGCTGCAGAAGCAGGCAGTTCGTGTGGTCGCACCAGTCAAACTCCAGCAAAACAAATTTTTTAAGACCTAAAGTTTATGACTCTGCCAGCAGTATACTTATACCATACCGGTATATACGTTTATAAAAACTTGGCGTCCTTTGCGAGACTCGGCGATGTCCAAGAAAAATTAACTATAGGAATACCTTAGTTATACTCGTACTTATACCCATACAAAGGCTAACCAAGTCTCACAAATGTACCCAAATATTTGGCATAAAATTATTTAACGCCTTGCCGAAATCCATAAGGGATGCCAAGTCGCTTTATTTATTCAAAAATAAACTTAAGGTATGTACCTACTTCTGACCGATATGCCACCGTATAGCGTAGAGGAATTCATTCCAAAACTGGGAGTAAATAACTAATGATTATGAGAAATTATTGGAATGACATTTCAAATATTGTTTTTTTATGATTTATTTTAAACTATTGACATGTAATTATTAGTTCAAAGTTATCATTATAGTCTTGAATGTTTTTATATAAAAACGTCGATCGTAGGTTCGTAGGGTACCTACTTACTTACGGTTAATGGTACAGCCAAACAAAGCTCAAAACGAGATATAAGAGTAGGTAGGTACTTCTGTATTCTATGTAAGTATAGAGAGTAGAGTACCAAACGATATTATTATAATAGGTCGGGGAAAAAGTCTTTTCGTATTTTGTATGTATAAAGTTGTAGTAAAAAACTCATGGGTTGTACTGTTTGTATCTGGCTGGTTTTGATACCATTAAAAATATGACATTTTAAAAAAGGAATATAAAAAGTAAAAAGCAATTTCCCGCCATTTTTCAATTGTTTTTTTGTTCGATAAAATGAGTGAATCTAACGAAGAAATTCGATATATTGTGAAATTTTATTACAAAAAACTGAAAAATGCGACACAAGCCGCGAATAAAATTTGTGACGTTTATGGACCTAATGCAGTGTCATCAAGAGTAGCACAATGTTGGTTCAAGCGTTTTCAGTCCGGGAATTTTGATGTCAAAGATGCAGCTCGCTCTGGTCGCCCTGTTACGGATAAAGTCGATGCCATTTCTGAAAAAGTGGACCAAGATCGGCATATTAGTAGTTACGACGTAGCTGAAGACCTGGGGATTGACCACAAAACAGTTTTGACCCATTTGAAAATAACTGGGTATACAAAAAAACTCGATATTTGGGTGCCACACCAGCTCACTGAAAGAAACCAAATGAATCGTGTACTCATTTGCGATTCTCTATTGAAACGTAAAGAAACCGAACCGTTTTTGAAAAGATTGATCACTGGTGATGCAAAATGGATCACCTACGACAAGAATGTGCGCAAACGATCATGGTCAAAGGGCAGTGAAGCACCACAGACTGTAGCGAAACCCAGATTAACACGTAATAAGGTGATGCTGTGTGTATGATGGGATTGGAAGGGCATCGTTCATTATGAGCATTTACCGCCGGGCAAAACCATCGATTCGGATCTCTACTGCCAACAGCAGATGAGACTCAAACAAGAAATTGAGAAAAAACGGCCGGAATTGATCAACATAAAGAGTGTGGTCTTTCATCATGATAACGCCAGACCGCACACATCTTTGGCCACTCAGCAAAAATTTAGAGAGCTTGGTTAGGAAGTGTTAATGCATCCACCACATAGCCCTGACCTTGCACCCTCAGATTTCCACCTGTTTCGATCTCTTCAGAATTCTTTGGGTAGTGTTAGATTAACATCAAGAGAGGACTGTCAAAACTACTTGTTGCCTTTTATTGATCAGAATTCCCAAAATTTCTACAGCAACGGGGTCATGTCACTACCTAAAAGATGGCAACAAGTTATCGAACAAAATGGTACATATATATTATAATTAAATGTAATTAAACTTGAAAAAAATATGTCTTGAATTTGTTTATAAAATACGAAGAAACTTTTTCCCCGACCTTATATTAGCACAAGAGTTTTATTAACCTTAGATGCACCGCCTTTTTTTCTAGTGAATCCAACTTTGCTTGGTTGTTGTCAGATAAAGTATCTGATGCCGAAGCTAAGTTGCAGTTAGTAGCCGTATCAGACAGTACTTCAGGTTCTCCATCCATGGTAATTTATCTAATAAACGAAACTGTATTTATGTTGATTAAATTTAATATTAACGATTAGACATAATTTTGGATTCTTTCAAAATAAACCATCCTGACATTAAAAAAAACAAAAATGTTTAAAATAAACAGCCAGTACTTAGAAATGCTTTCCCATTTTTCCCTGTGATTTTTCCCAACTTTACGTTGAAGGATGAACACGGAATACTATTACTAGAGGATGAATAGGAGTTTTGACGCCATGCTGCTCTGTGAATGTATTATTTTCATAAACTTGTGTATTTATCGACCGTTATTTTGTGGAATAATTGTGGATTATTATTTAGTGAATTTTTATTAAGTGTTCATGAAAGTGCTCGAGTGTGGAGGGGTGATATCATAAGAGGAAACGTGTATTTTTATGTATCCATAACTCCATAGAATCTTCTAAAACAAAGACAAATTAAATTACAGTGGCAAATGCGCAAGACGTGCAATGCCAAAATTCACTCAAGAGGAAAAAGGACAGTAGATCTGTGACCACAGACGAAGGATCATGTTGTGTATATCTGTGATCATAATCAAACGTAATTGACGTAGACCTTAGACAAAGGATACGTAGACGGAGAAACTTTTTCTACGAATAAGAATCATATTTTTTTTATTTAAATTTGGCGTCGCACTTCTTGTGCATTTGCAAGTGTCAGGTATTAAAGTATTATCAAACATTAAATATCGCCAAACAAGTCACAGTCGTACATTTAAGTTGTAGGTATGCACCTGTTATGTATTTTGTAGGTATGCTGCTTTACATCTCTCTGATGCTTGCATAAACTCATTGATGTTTGCGCCAACTCGCTGTCAATAATTTGCCTTTCTGTCATCGCATTATATTGCCAGTATGGTACAACATTAGCCGAATAAGCAATAGCTTTTACGAATGTTGATAATTTTTAGTTAGCTACTCAAATTTTGTATCAGAAAATTGCTTATATCATTGGTATTAAGGTTACATGTTTCAGCAACAAAAATATTTTTTTAATGCGGTAGCAACAATCTACAAACTGACGGGCTGCACTTATTGGTAAGCAGCACGAAACATTAATACTCCTAGCGGGTAAGCAGTCACCGTCGCCTAAATGGATACTTGTAACACCTGAAAATGCCGGATTTAGAGGTCTTTACCCTTAGTACAAGATTTGACAGTTTTCGAAAACTTTTTTCGTTTCCGTATTGTCCCATACATTTTAGTAAAGCGCCTCTAGCGGAAACGCGGATGAACTAAAATCGGTAGTAATCGGCAGTATAGGTTGCTTCACTCAAATACGAAAAATAGTTTCGTATAGCTTTCAGCCCAGCAATGTATGCATCAAAACGAAAACGAAAAAAGTTTTCGAAAACTGTCAAATCTTGTACTAAGGGTACTGGAGGCTTCGGGGCAACAAAGGAGTGAGGCCCCTGGTTTACTAGTGTTTAATAGTTTGTTTTTTTTCAAGTCTCTATTGTGGGGGCCCCTCTTTTGTGGAGGCTCCGGGGCTGTAGCCCCGGTTGCCCTCCCCTAATTCCGGCCCTGACATCATACGTCTCACAACTACGTTACCGACTGTGTTACCGACCCTATAAGAATCTATTAGCTCGCCTTTTGAAAAACCCCATGTTGTAGCTTCTCGGAAACGCCGCGGAAGGTAGCTCATTCCACATTTTCCAGGTGTGAGGCAAGAAAGATCGCATGATTCGCACAGTGTGCGATTTCCACTGATCTATGATATGTGGATGAGCTTTCAGGCGGTATATAATATAACCGCATCAGATCAGAAGAGTTCTTCAGAACACTCGTTGACGTTGAAAATGCGATAAAAGATACGGAGAGATCCATCGTCTCTGCGTATATTGAGCGTCTCTAGGTGTCCAGCGATAGAAAAATGTTGCAGTGAAAACCTCACGGTTTTCATTACACTTTTTGCAATTTACAGCTGTCATAATACCCCATAAGTCCCATAACATGCCTCGGGCAGAGCTTAATCAAGACACTTGGCCTTCGTCTACTACATTCTATAATTTTTCGCAACTGTCTAATCGTCAAACATATGGCAACACTCTACATCTAATGTCATGTCATGTCAGTCAGCGAGCCAGCCCCTCCGTCTGCGATGCGATGTGTGATGTTAAAAAATGAAAAATGGCGTTTGTGTTGTCTTGAGGAGCTGTAAACACACGTATTGCTTTGTTGTACCTGAGTGAACGTATTTAATATTATATTGAACTTAGTGTATTATATAACTATTGAGTGTTAATATTAAGTGGACTAATGATTTTATTGACTGATGTCTGCCGTGGCTCCCACTATCCCCGGTTTGTGCTAAGTTTGCTAAAGTTTCATGGAACAGAACAGTGTTAGGAAATATCAAATTATCATTTAATCTTTGTTTCTTGCCTACGGTTTATCTAATATTCATGACTCGATAGTCAATGTTCAAATTTAACACTGTGTTAGAGTATGTATTGCAAGCGACCTATTTTCTCTCTGACATTGCTCCGCGTGACGCGTTGTTGGTAATTATGAGAAAGAATGTACTATCAGCAGTTATTTCGCTGAAGAAGCAATAATTGATGTATTACTTAGGTACTTGCATACTATTTTATTCACTGCTAACCAGCATGACTTATGATGACATGATATTTATTTGCATGACTTAGTAGGTACTTTATAAACCCACAAATTCTAGTATTGCCTTTTTCTTGCCTTGCCTGTTTCTGTTGTTGGTCTGAGGCCGCCTGCTATGTGTATGATCAATCACTGATGGAAATCATTACATCAATTTGTAGCCATCTCTTTACAACTGATACTTACTCATAATTTCTTAAAAAATATTCTAATTGAACTCACTATTATACAGGCCTAAAGTTTAGGGTTGATCCCATTGAAAAAGTTGTTATTTATGATGAGTACAATGACCTTTCCTTCAAAGTTTCATGTAAGTCTCTTCCTCCATGCTAAATTAAGCCTTTCTGATTAAAAACACTAACAAATTGTAGGTACTTGAACTTGGTCCGAGCATTTAATTGCTCTGACAGCTGCAATAACATTGTAAAAAGCTGAGACTTTCACAAATTCTTACTTTTGTTAGGTTTTTGAAGCTAATACTAACAGTTATCGTTCGCGCAAAACTTTATGAGCCCTCTGAAGTTAGGCCCAGTGGCTGCGCAGTACGCATATTATAGGTATCCGAGGGACTTTACAGGGCGTCGGGGAGGCCTCGCGCCTAACTTCAGAGGGCTCATAAAGTTTTGCGCGAACTGTACCTGATAAATTTCAGTGAAATATTAAAATAAACATGATTTTTTTACAGCTTTTTACATATTATTGCAGCTGTCAGAGCAAATAAACGACACGACATGGTGTAAAACATATTTTTCTTTTCAAACAGATTTAATTGAATTACAAATTGTATTAGAGCTCTAAAAAGACCGAATGTAAACTAAAATAATACATTTTTCCTTATTTTATCGTATCTTGCGTTTCACCATCACTGCACCTGTTGTCAAGCGATGATGCAGTCTATGATGGAGCACGCTAGTATAAACCCAGATTGCAACTATCGGGGAACACCCATTCAGGCAGTTCATTCCACAGACTAGTGCACAATAAAATTTAAAACATAGCACTACTAACATTAAGGTAACCTGTGTATTTAGCCTACATTTGATGCTTCTAATCTAAATAATTGATATATGTAAACTCAGGATGCTATTTTTTGTGAATTTGTTCTAGACTCAATCTTTAGTTTAATTCTTCCATATGTGTGTTGGTCACTGAACTCCTAAATGGCTGGACCGATTTTGATAATTTTTTTTGTGTGTGTGACTTGATGGATTCGATTTACAATTAGACCTGGGGCCTTACGTCCAACTCTAAACGCGGGCCCGAATAGGTGCAGTTTGCATAATCACGCGACCCTATGCCAAGCCCTATCTCGGAGCGTTAAGGTTCGCGTTCGCGTGATTTGCAAATTGCACCTATTCGGGCCCGCGTTTAGAGTTGGGCGTAAGGGCTGGTAGGTGGTGTAAGTGATACATCCATATAAAAATAAATGGTTGCAATGAGTTTAAGTGTACAATTTTTTATAAGTATCTTCCATGTGGTACTATATCCTATATAGCATTATTATCCTATATATCCAATATAGCAAAAAAAAACTGACACATGTTTTTATTTTCTACAGGGGTTGACCCAACAAAAGATATACAAAAACGCCGTGCGGGCAGTGTCGGGTAAGATTTTTTAACTTTTGATACCATACCTGCATGTTAAGAACACAATAAATCTAGATCAGTGCACAACACCTTTCTAGAAGATAAATTGTTCCCCTAAAAAAAATGGCTCTGACTGATGATGATAAAAGAAAAACGCCAACTGTGTCAAATGTAGTGTCAGTCACTTATGGAATTGCCCTTAATACTTTAGGATCATTATGAGAAATTACATGATCAGTTATTCATCATGTCAGATATTAGAAAAAAATATTTTTTTTGTTTAAATTAGAACGGCTGTCAAGGCATTTTTGTAAGAAATTTATTGTAGCCACTTGCACCCATATAAACCCATAGCAACTGTGACGCGGAGTTCGACGCGTTGACATAAATAAGAATGTTCAATCAAGTATCTGTCACAATACCTGGCGACAGAGTTTCCTTCTCATTTCCGTTCTATTAACTTCTCTTTTCTGTGATTATGTCAATCAACAGATAAGAACCCCCTTATTATGTCTTGTTATTCCTGGAGGATTCTAATAGCTCCCATACAAATGTTAAAAGCTAGACCCATTCAGTAAATTTATAAATTGGAAGATTAGTTAGAATTGTGCTTCAATAAATTGTTGATGTGATTTATTTAAAACAGGTCAGATGAAGACGACGCAAGTGGTGGAAAATACACAAGGATGGAGGAGGACAATATTCAAGACAAAGAGAGGTTTGCAAGGTAAAAAATGAATAGTAAAGTACTGCACCGGCCATCAACAAAGGCGCACTCATTTAATTATGCCGGCCGGCGCATAGCCGAGGCCAGCATATATGACGTTCTGTTTACATTTTCACATTCGTCCATAAATGTCCACAAAAGTCCATTTGCCGCCAAGACTTGCATAGTAATAAATAAAAATTGCCATTATTCTCTGACCCAATTGCACAATATTACTAGTTACTACTTAATTTTTTTTTTCATACCTGCATAGTACTTTTCTTAAACTTTGCTAGGATATTCACTCATAAATACGAGTATACATCAAAATTTTGGGGCAATTATCACATTTCATGATATGGCCAGGTCCAAGGAGCTTTGAACCTGATTCACAAGCCAATCAAGTAAAAAAAAAATATATGTGTTGATTATGTAGTCAATAATCCTAGAAAATAGCGAGTGTTACGGTAGACTTCCGTGCATCGCAGCTGATGCGACCACTCGCACTATTAAAATTTATGGTGACGTTAGTCGTCGGTCGCGCATCTCTGTCGCATACTTCTGAAGCGCCGCCATCAGGCCCCTCTTTCCCACTGGGCACTCTGGGCACTTACCCAGGGCCCATGTTTCCACCAGATCACCAAACAACCTATATTTATTACCGAAAAACATATTTATTACGAAAATAAAAAACAATGGATAATGATGATTGACTACAATACCTAAGTAGGTAGGGCTAATAAGCAAGTGCTTATTAGCTTTTGCATGCGCGAAGCTACTCTACTATCGCCCGAAAATAGTGCTCTATCAAGGTCATAGGGGCCTTATTTTCCTAATGAGCCCAGGGCCTCCAATAGGTTAAAGACGGCCCTTTTGACATTGTCGTCGCGCGCGTTAGACGCGCACGTCAGACGCGTACTTTATTTAGCACATCAAGTGTGAAAATTTTAGCATAGTCTGGTAATTTTTGGTCACCGTAAAAGAAATTGTTGAAGAATCGATTGTCTACAAATATCACATATGGCAGAAACTACAGGTAAAAGGAGGTGAAGGTCTCAATCTCAGTGATTTTTATTTTCTCACGCCCCTTGTATAATAATGTTTAGCTAGTATTTTAGTAGTCTGCGTTTTATCTACTTGCTCCTTACTACCATTACAATACAACCACCACACCATTATGTCTTAATCACAAGCTTGTATTTTACTCTCACTTTTTAAAATTGTATCAAAGTAGTTAATAATTTAGCTGTTCTGCAATTTGTCCAGTTCTTGCAACATTTTCTTGGGGAAAGTTTTTATTTCTATTGTCATGTTGCTCACTATCATCCTGCTTTTCATTGAGATTGGCCTACCCGCTTAGTCGTGAAAAGCGAACAAATAGACAGAAAGATGGAGATTCTTTTGCTTTTAATATGTTAGTTAGAATGTATACAGGGTTATAAGGAAGGGTATACTAAGCCGAAAGAGGTTTGTTATAGTCATCATTATGAAAAACTTTTACTATGAGACCAACGCTAGCCATTGGGGGGGGACAGTGCCAAGGTTATAGCACTGTCCCCCTTTTTTTGCAGTGACTCTTTTTCATACACCTTGTTGGATGAAACAACAAGCTTTCAGACCATGATTGCGTTGAACTTGATGGGCCTGGGAAGGGCCACCTTAATACAACTTTATTGCTCTGTGTATTAGTGGTGATAATGTTAATTGGTAAGCTAGAATAAGATAATTTCTTGATATACCATGCCTATTGGCAAAAAACTTCTGGGATGACAGGCCACATCGCTGCTCTGTCCTTCACATACTGATAGGTGAGACTTAGGTAGTATAAAGTCAATTATCTATACAAAAAAAAAACGTATTCCAAAGTATGGCAATTTTTATTTTTTTGCTTGATAGGTTCACCTTTTTGTACCATTTTAACAACAAATTACATTGTCATGATTGAAAACGTGTCTTATCGAGCGAGTACAGCGCACTTTCCTTTAAAATATGCATAATGATCTTTAGATCACTGTTTTACGATAATTTTATGGATACTTTCGGAAAAGTCTTGTATGTTACTATTACGCGACATTTCCCAAATCAGACAGTAGACATCTTCCCAGGTAAAACTGCGCGCCCCATTAAATATGCAATAGAGTATAGAGCCTATGGATGGGGCATAATGAGACCTAGAGCCTTACGGCTACCTGTTTTAAGCGATTCCGTTTAGTTGATGAGAAAAGTGTCTCGACCGCAAACCGTATCTCGACCCGTTAAGGTTCACGTTCGCGTGATTTTCCGAACTGCGCTGATTTAGCGCTAATTCGAGCCCGAGTAAAGAGTTAGCCGTAAGGTGTTCTTTGCTCAAGTGTCGAGCTGTAATATTCTGTTACGGTTACTAAATAATGTACCCCTCTTATTCATAAACGCTCGATAAACTAATCTACGCTATAAAATGATCAGTCAACTTCTAGCTGACGAGAAGTGTGACGCGTAAAAGCGAGACAGACATTTTATAGAGCAGATTAGTTCATCGAGCGTTTAAGAGGATACATATTTTATTATTTTCGTAGCCGCGAGAATCATTGTGAGATTGAACGTCGTAGGAGAAACAAGATGACGGCGTATATCACGGAACTATCTGACATGGTTCCAACATGCTCCGCGCTGGCGCGAAAGCCGGACAAGCTTACCATACTGCGTATGGCTGTGGCTCACATGAAAGCTTTAAGAGGTAAGACAACCAACAGCCTGATTTCATTTGCTATCACTTGCAGTCGTACTATCCCTCTCTCGCACATTGTGCTAGCGCGCGATTGTTGCTGTTGTTATAAAGTCTACGTGGGCTTAACTGCACGCGCAGCTTACTACCCTGCTTGCTAGCCTGAGATATAGTGTGTCTACTGATATTTAGGATAGCAAAATTGTAATTTGGATGTAACATTTCAGGCACCGGCAATACTTCCACTGATGGCACATACAAACCATCATTTTTGACTGATCAGGAACTGAAGCATCTCATTCTTGAGGCTGCTGATGGCTTCTTGTTCGTCGTCAGTTGCGACACCGGTCGCGTTATTTACGTGAGCGACAGTATAGCTCCAGTACTTAACTACTCTCAGGTACGAACCTTTGCTCACTAAACATTGTAGTTTTGGCAGTATTGGTACTTTTTCTTATGAGTGTGATGTTTTGTAGGGAGAGTGGTATTCGTCATGCTTGTACGACCAAGTACACCCGGACGACGTAGAAAAGGTTCGCGAGCAGCTGAGTACCCAGGAACCGCAGAATACAGGACGTATTTTGGATCTAAAGACTGGAACTGTTAAAAAAGAGGGTCACCAATGTGAGTAAGCTCAAATCCTACCCTAGTTAAAAACAGACTATTCACACATGAATTGACCATGGTCAGATCATTGATGGCTATTACATCAATGATGGTTACCTTTCACTTTTTCCTGATACCAACTCAATAGCGGTGGTTGAAAATTATATTATTATTTAATGTTTTGGTACTATGTGCAAGGTCGTGAATAAAAACTAGGGACATATAAATACAATAATAATAATGGTGATGCTTTTATAAGTGTGTAAGAGAAGATTGTTTCCGCAGCGTCGATGCGTCAAGTGATGGGTTCGCGGCGCGGGTTCATCTGCCGCATGCGCGTGGGCGGCTCCGCGGAGGGTGCGCACCTGGGTCGGCTGCGCGCGCGTAACTCGCTTGGGCCCTCGCACGACGGACACAACTACGCCGTCGTGCACTGCACCGGATACATTAAAAACTGGCCCCCTACAGGTATCTCTACATCTACTGCTTCCGATAGAATACCAGGAGGCCTAGCACGGACCGTGGACAAATTGTGTTTCCACTGTTTTTATGCGCGCGTAGACGCGATGGAGCTAGAACATGGATGCGTTTATCTTTTTCTAGCGGGATAAAAACGAAGCAAAGTGAATTTGTCCACGGCCAGTGTTAGGCCTGCAGAGGTAAGAAACCGAAATCGGCTGGAGGCCTGAAGATTGCCTTAACACTAACAATGCCCAGAAAATGGAGCGCTGCTATCTCACTTTCACATTTAAATATAAATATGTGGGTGTTTAAATACAAAATTACTGTCTACATTTGAAAAATGTGCCATCTTAGCAGTCTTATAATGGTATCGCTATGTTCAAAGTCCATGTGAACATAATTTTACCTATGTTGGGATATCAGACTTGTTTCCAGGCATGCAGATGGAGCGGCCGGTAGACGACGAGCTGCACGCCTCACACTGCTGCCTCGTCGCCATCGGGAGACTTCAGGTAATTTCTACAGTACAAAAACTTCAATATGAAACTGGTTGTACCAAATGCGTATATCTAAATCATTAGATTTTTGTCTGACTACACATGCAAGTTTATGAATTAGGACCTATTAGTGTTTTTTATATTTATCGGGACTTATCGCGCAATATTAAATATAGGTAAAAATAGATACCTTTCGAAACTGTTTTAATGATGAATTTCTAGTGTAATTCCGCTTCTACGTCGCTTCAAGTACAATAAGGAATTTGTGATAAATATTTGTTGATAATGTTAATTTTATTGAGTTTAATTTTGCCTAACCTGATATAAAATATTAATTACATAAATTGAAAATTAACGTAACCTGAAACAAAAATTAATTAATTCTAAGTAAGTTGTAAGTAAGTTTGTTCTTGCTAAGTAGTATTTTCTGCATTCTGAATCTACGTTATTTTTTTTCGTTAATATGGGGCGAGATATGTTCAAGCGCATTGTGAATTGAAAAAAAGTCGAGCAGTGGTGTCTTGGCAAACAAAGTGTACTTTTACCACATAAATTACTTGCCAAATTAAACTGGTGGCTTGCTGGGGCACAGATTGTGTGCACCGGAAAATTTTGAAAGTGGTCTATGAGAAAAAAAGTCTGGGAACTTTTGAGTTAGAGTGATGTCACTCCACTGACGAGTCTGACGAAGATCGACTCTGATAGTATAGTGTGTGTGCCTGTGTAGGTAACCCTACCTACACTGGCACACCAGCCTTCTGGATTTGTCCTGATATGTTCGGACATTTAGACCTTTGTCTGGCTTTGTAATTTGTCCTGCTTTTTTAGCTTGGGCGATGTTATAAGAGTAATATAGCGTGTCCCCGCACTCTGCAGCCTATCATGTCGCGCATGTTACCATTGTAAGGATGCGACGTGCACAGTGTTTGAATTTAGTGACTGTAAAATGTCCGGGTTTTTGTTGAAATATCCGCTTTTAGATCAGGAGTTTTAAAATTTAGATATGGTAACTGTAGTAGAACAGTTTAGGTAGCGACCCAAAGCCGTGCTCCGTTATCTTAGGGAGCTCGGCTGGTTTATGTTGGCTGTCAGGGGCAAATGCACAATACACCCCAAGCGGGATGTCAGTGCAGGTCTTATCATCCTCAGTTTAAATTAGAATTAGATGGTAACTGTATGTGTAGGTGACGTCGACGCCGAACGCGGCAGAAGGCAGCCTGTGCGGCGGCGGCGCGGAGTTCGTGTCGCGGCACTCGGCCGAGGGACGGTTCACGTTCGCAGACCAGCGCGCCGCGCAGGTGGTGGGCCACGCGCCGCAGGACCTGCTCGGCAAGCTCGCCTACGAGTTCTACCACCCGGAGGACCAGCAGCACATGCGAGATAACTTCGACCAAGGTTCCACCACTTAAACTTTTACTCTTTAGATTTACGTTTGCGTACCAGAGCACGTTTATTATACTAGTGCTGTTGCCCACGACTTCGTACGAAAAATTCTAAAAACGGTCTTATCGTGTTCAGCTGCTTATTTTAAGACGCCCTGTGCATATTTTTTCATCTCGCAATTACAGATTTTTTATCTCTACGTTTTTATTATATGTATATAGATTACAAATCCTAAAGTTTGTATGTATGTTTGTCCTTACTCAATTCCGTAACGGCTGAACGGATTTAAATGAATTTGGTATGAAGGTAGCTTATATTGCTTACTTTTTAAATTTTTTATGTATACTTTTTCCATATTCAATACTACCACAACGTCTCTTAGTGTTTGCACGTGTTTAACTTCTTATCTAATTTACTTATATCTATTCGTGAGAACCTGTAATTGGCTTTCTTTAGTTTTTTCATTGTATATCTTAGTGTAAAAAGCTGTTGGTTTTCCTATCAATAAATAAATAACCTGGATTACTACTTTTTACCCCGGGATAGTTCGTGGTTCCTGTTTTTATAAGGATATAAAGAATCGACCAGCACACTGTTCACCACTCAAAATGATTCCTGTATAATAGAGAGTGAAATCGCAAGGCAGCGCTAGCAACACAATATAATTTTTAAATCTCATTTGAAGCCTCAAAATCATGTATTTGTATGACATAATTATGTCAATAGACATAAATATTGGCACGATTGTGATTCTATAGGTATTGTATCTCGATGGTCAAAAACATGATTATATTCCAAAAAATATATTTTAAAACTGCGTTTTCACATTGTGTTCTAAACAGTTCGAGCAATCACTCGTAAATAAAAACTCTAATACAAGTATAAGCATAGTTTCTATGGAACATTTGTTCAAAGCAAATGTTTGCTAGTGAAAACGTTGTTTAGTAATCATCCACTACAATATGGTTATCATTATTTGTTACAGTGTTGAAGTTGAAAGGCCAGATCATATCTCTCATGTACCGGTTTCGGACGAAAAGCAGAGAGTGGATTTGGTTAAGAACGTCCGCCTTTGCCTTCCTGAACCCGTACAACGATGATGTAGAATATATTGTATGCACAAACACATTAGCTAAGTGAGTATTTCATATTTCTCTAATGCATCTGAGAGCAGGATGTGTGTATGTAAAGATTACAATTACAATCCAGGTCTGAACCTATTTTAGTAAGATATTGTTTTGTGTGTGTAATAAATAATTAATTAACTAATTAAAATACTCGCAACTGGCGATTTCTCCAGTCTGATATGGACTGGAGAAATCGCCAGTCGCCGGCCCGGATCAACTGTGCTTGTGTCCCGATGTTTGTGGTATCTATGGGGAACAGTTAATCGGTGGTTGGCGCACTATGTAATATGAGTGTGTTATGACAGCCGCTCCCTGGGCGGCGCCGGCGCGGGCGGCGGTGAGACGGCGCCTGAGGAGGGCTACGACTACCACCTGCGGCACCGCGACGTGTACGCACAGCAGCAGCAACAACAGCCTGCGTTGCACCACCATCATGCGCCTCCCGGTACGTGCCTAATACTATCACTATATTCACTTATGTTTTTGAAAACGTGATACATAAACGAAAAAGGTTTTGCAAACTCTAATCACGAGACATCCCTGGGTTCAATGTCCCAGGACCTCCTGGGACTTTAACATATTCCTAAATACTCAATATTGCGAAATATTACGTATGCAGATCTTAATAACATGTAGTAGGGTATGGTAGGGTCATGTAGTACAAAAACTACTGAACTCTACCATATGCGTGTCTCGACACGCTCTTGGCCAGTTATTATAAGTTGATCACTTAAAGCTGTGACAA
This sequence comes from Agriopis leucophaearia, assembly GCA_949125355.1. Lineage (NCBI taxonomy): Eukaryota > Metazoa > Arthropoda > Insecta > Lepidoptera > Geometridae > Agriopis > Agriopis leucophaearia. The sequence continues at coordinate 10,066,611 of OX421262.1, forward strand.
TGTCTAAAAGGTCAGGGCTAATTTTGCCAGCTGACAGTGAATGAAGAATACACAGAGTAGCATGTCACACGTCAATACAAAAATATCAAATTGCACCATAGTAAACTGTAAAATCCTTACAGTTTGTCTTCGGAATGAAGTTAAAACTACAATTTAATTAATTTTACGTCGTACAAAAATGTGAACCGCTAGGTTTACATACAAGTTGACGTGCTTGTGGCTCCTAATTTGATAAATTATAGTGATATGAACTGAAAATTTGGGTTTTTAATGATCTATCGAGACTTGTCGCGCATTAAAACTCAATAAGACGATGATGTTTGTGCAGCTGTGGCGGTGAGCGGCGTGGGCGCGCGGTCGCCGGGCGAGGGTGGCGCGGGCGGCGGCGCGGTGGGAGTGGCGCCGCCGTATGCGCCGCACTACGCGCCCGAGTACTCGCCGCACCGGCCCGCTAACACGCCGCCGCACACCACCTGGACCACGCTCCGCCCGGTAAGAACGACAACTGACGCGCAAGTACAGGCCACGAAAGGCACACTTGCGCAGCGCTTAAGAACCTACCGACTCCTCAATGACGATATAACCAATTGATAGCCCATTCATTACCCCTCCGTGATGACTGCCGCCAATCCTAGGCGCGAATTAAATGAATTACTTTGGTTTTCTCCAATCACAAGCGTTATACGATACCCTAAAGCGCAAAACACTAACCAATTATGACTCATGCACGATCAAGTTATATTATCTTTGCAACTCCTCGACGGATCACAAGCTTTATCAGATGCTAATGGTTCCCACGGCCTGTTGGCCTGTCATGTCACTAAACAGGCCGTGGGACCACAGCTTGTCCATGTCTTTCGACTATACCAGCCGCAATGAACTCTACTACATAGACTAGAGTTCACTAATAAACACTCGGCTTAACCTTTACTTATACTTTGCTAATGTTTTCAGTTTAACTAAAATTTTAAACTTTGATTTTGTGCTAAACAATACTCTTTAAAAGTAGGCATACCGTACCATACATACATCAAGTAAAATTAGGTAAGTCCAACTTAGGCAAAGAGGTCGCCCGAAGAATCCAACTCGGATGGGCAGCGTTCAGGAAATTGCATGAAATCTTCTCGTCCGAGATACCACAGTGCCTAAAGACAAGGGTCTTTGATCAATGTGTGTTGCCAGTGATGACGTATGGTACTGAGACGTGGTCCTTAACTGTCGGCCTTTTGGAAAAACTCAAGAGTCGCACAACGGGCAATGGTAGAGTGTACTTCGATTACTTTAAAGATTATTGAATCATCAAAACTAATGATTTTTATGAGACGACGATTGAAACTATCTAATACAATAAAATACTAATATAAAATGAATTACCGAAATTTCCCTATTATAATTCAAGATGATGGAAAAAACATTGCTCTACCCTAATGACTACTGTGTATGTTGCAGAGTGGCGGTGCAGGTGGCGAGAGTTACGCGTACAGCGGGGAGGGCGGCGGCGCAGGCCCAGGCGCGGTGGCGGGAGGCGCGCCGGAAGGCTCACCCGCGCGCTCGCCGCCCGCGCCCGCCTACCTGCCGCCCGCACACTACCACCACAACCACCACCCGCATCCCACACACGGTCAGTAAACAGTAAACACATCCGCAAGATGGGAATTTAAGTATCAAACGCGCAAAACGAGACAGCATATTTTAATAATATCTTAACACTGACAAAAATCTCCGATCACAGTCTGTGACGTCAACCAATTGAGCATGTGTGTGATAAATATGATCTTTCGCAAGTAACACGTCAAATTACGTGGTTATTGGGTGCTATATACCGTGCCATCGCATGTTGTATAGCGCCAACACTGCACCAATATAACCTCCAAAATAGCTGTGACCAAAATGTTTAAACGGCCACCCTTAACAGCTGTCAAGTAGCTAATAGACGTGACGGATTTGGTTGGCCGGATCGCCGTCTGACCAACGAGAGAGAAAGAGAAATTTCTGTTTCTATCCTGTTGGTTGGACGGTGGTACGGCGGACCAAATCCACAAGTCTATTTAGGGCTTTCAGATCCATACAAATTAAACAACAGTCCATAAGCTATGCTAGCGCCTCATTTACCGTTACCAACACCATTGAATGTATAGGGCGTGGTATTGAGTTATATTACGCTATGTATTCATTGTATACTAACAGGGTTACGCGGAAAGGGTGTTCTAAGCCGAAAGGGATCCATAGAACCCATCATTATGAATAACTTTAACCATGGGGCCCAACCCTGAAATCACGAAATAATTATCAACTGCTCCATACATTTTGTTGTGTGATTGACCGTTTTCTATGGAACAACTGTTATTTTATGCGACTTCGGAGTTACTCCCATAGTAAAAGTTTTTCATATTGATGGGTACTAGGGCCCCTTTCGGCTTAATGCACCCTTTCCACGTAACCCAGTGTTGTTGATGGCGTGAGTGAGTAAATAAAGCTTGTGTATTTTCAGGCATGTGGTCGTGGCAGGGCGGCGCGGGTGGAGCGACTGGTGCGGGGGGCGCGGAGGGTGCTCACGCGCCGCACGAGCTCTCCGATATGTTGCAAATCCTGGATCAGTCCGGTACCAACACCTTTGAAGACCTTAACATCAACATGTTTAATGCGAACTTTGAATAGCGTCGACCGCCCCGCGCCCCGCGCGCATGCCGCCTCTCGCGATACGGTCACGGGTAACCCGTGAAGGTCGATCAAAAAGTTTACTTTTGATATTTTTTGAATAATATAAGAAAACGTGAAGATCGAATAGTAAAGCGAAAATGTAACGGTATACCATCGTTAAAGTATATCTGTGTATAAAGCTTATTTTGTTTGTACCAAAAATGTTGTATGTTGCAGATCTTATTTACTGTAAACTTGAACTAGCAAAATTACGAATCCATAAAATAAGACCAGATTCCAGGGTATGCTTTTTTATGGCAAAATTATGTAGTGACGTTTTGATTGCCGGGTTTTTAAGGTTTCTACAAGTTGACTCTATGTTGTAGCTTATAAAAGTAAAACAGACCAAAGCAATGTGTACGAAAACAACGTAAATTTTTCACACAATGCTCACATTTGATGAACAACATGGATATAACTTGCGAAGGTGCCTGCAAGGTGTGGCAAAATTATTGACTATCGTCCAATACGACCACGACTACCAAGTACACAACAGTCAGTTATTGTATGATTTGGTACATCATGCCTAATACCCATCTACATAAAATCCAACTCAACCGTGTGGGTCTGTTATGAATAGGTTTATAATTATTTTCATTAATAGTAAAATTTAATTATTGTACAAATAAGTATGATTTTGCTAGTTGTTATTTTTCTTTTATCATTATGCAATATTTGTTACTTCAAGGCCCACTCATTTTCAATAGGTATTACATATTCCTTGAAAATAATTCCATACTGTATTCTTGATTTTCATAAAATTATTTAGATTAATAATAGTTCTATGTTATTTTAGACAAATGAAAATTACATTATTATACCTTAAATAAATTAAGTAAGGATGCATTTACGAATTATTTCGTATATTGATTTATATTATTATTTTTTGTTTAAAATAAGAGTATCTGAATTTTGTAAAATGAATTTTTCATTAAATATAAAGGATACAAACACAATTTCCTTGTTTTTATTACATTACTGTAGATTCTACTACTGTGTAATTATGGACTTGTGCTGTCTACAGCATGTAATCCCATTTGGTGGAAGCCGCACTACACAGATTTTTCTAAAACGAGTTTAGGTTTGGGAAAATATGTGCTTATGGTCGAGTATGCATTATAAGCAAGTAGGCTTGTCACGATTTAATTCCAAACCAACACATTTTGTCACAAAAGTATTTAAAGAACACAAAAAGTTGGAAGAATAGGCAAATATATGCTGTAGCAACAACCCTACTTTCGGAATGCGAGGGTAGGCACATAGTATTGTTTTATCTTTGGGATAGGCAGCAGTGATAAAAAGAGATTAGCAGGGTCATAAATATTTGGATTTCCGTGATCCTAAAGTGTTCAGCCACTGAGCAAAAAGTAGGTAAAATCCACAAAAAAAAAATCGCCTCCTGTTTTCTATGATAAAAATCACTTGGCCCCATAGATTTAGCAAAAAAAAATGAGGTCTATGCTTGGCCCAGACTTAGAGCCTTAATATTATTCTTTGTGTTCATCGATTTAGTGAGTCCGTTCCAATAGTCCACTAGTCCCATGATGGGGCACCTGACACTTGTTCCAGTAGTTTCATGGGACAATTACGCGAAGTATGTACTTTTTGAAAAAGTCATTGTGTTGTGTCAGCTTAATACCGGCGCCCATGGACCTAATATCGCGGAAAATTAATTACTACTTAAATATGTTACGGCAATGCTCGCACTAGACATACGCCTTATTGGTCCCAAAATATTTTTTGTGTAATTCGGTTTTTGTCCTATCTGATGCGTCTCCCACGCACAGATCTGTACCATCTCCCACGTCTCTATTTAAAACCATAATATTTATATACTTGAAACCTACGAGCAACGATGAATGTAACAAAAAAGAAAGAAACAGAAATGTTTCTTGTTAAAGGTACATAGGGGCTTCGACAAATATAAAGTACTAGCCGTCCGCCCCGGCTTCGCACGAGTGTAAGCTCGGCCTTCGGCCTCGCTACAAAATATAATATAGCCTATGTCACCCGGGGATAGTGTAGCTTCCCAACAGTGAAAGAATTTTTCAAATCGGTTCAGTAGTTTCGGAGCCTATTCATTACAAACATACAAAAATAGGTACAAATCTTTCCTCTTTATAATATTAGTGTAGAAATGGACATGCCATAACCATTAAACTTTCACAGTAAAAACAAGTCAAAACCGTCGGACATATACTGCAATAACATGTACAGTAAATTTGTTGCAAAAAATAGATAGCTAATATAATAACTACGTGAGTAAAAGAGAACACCTGTGTTTGTCTATTGCTCTTGAACCGTTTGACATTGACAGGCACCAGGCGGCTAGACATGTTGAGTAGCGTTAGCAAAACCGATCGCTTATTCACTGCGTCTTGCCGTGGATGGACGTGACTGGTCACGTGACTAATAAATCAGTGTTTACTTCGCTACTTGAAAAACATCTTTTACTAAAGAAGGTGTAATAAGCGTAGGGGGGAAAGACATGTTGGTAAATAAGTTGGTAATATTATTATTATTCTGTTATTTTAGAGGGATGGGTACAGGGGTAAGCACAAAAAAAATTGTTTAAAATCTACCGGCTGTGCCTATACATGTCAGCTGAGGATTAATTTACGCAAAACTTATTATAACTTAACCCTCCAAGTGTGTTACGGACCGCTTGTCGGCGTAAGATAAAAGTGCCCGACGCGCGTTAGGCATGCGGTGCGTATGGGAATTGCTGCTATTCGTCAATTTATTTTCGATCGAATGAACGTTCCAACGACAACTTAAGTTCACTGACCTGTAGCTTATTTCAATCAGTACAGAATAAATACATCTTTGCTGGTTATGAAACTTATGAAGCTAAGTTTGTCTTTAAATATTTCAACTTCAGTTAGTTGTTTTTTTGGACTCGCGCTCTGAGGGTTCCTTCCAACGGAACCCTCAGAGCACGAGTCCTACTCCTACTCGTCCGGTTTTTTTGTATTCGTAGTGTCTTATAAAACGGGTCAGACAAATAGACAGACCTGGCGAAACTATAAGATTTCTTTGTTGGACTACAGAATCAAGAACAAAAGAATATTTACCATAACTATTACCTGATGAGGTATAGCAGTTTTATTTAATTTTCGTCTTCCTTTTTTCGTCGTGTACATTTCATCGGGTGTAAAGTGGTTAGAACATACACGGGTGTATTTATTTGAAGTCCACTCTTCATCTCGTCTCACTGCCCGTATTTTTTCCAACCATTTCTTGTGCACGGAAACATCTCTAGGAAATCTACAATAAATAATATTAAAAGTAAAAATAAAACAGTTTGAAAATAACATTTAACCGAAGTATAATTTGATAATTTACGAAATTAGTTTGCTGTCGGTACATTCGCCTCAAGTTCGGCATGTCCGATGTGCGGTGAAGATTGTCGAACATAGTGATGCTTTCCTTGTCTCACTAAGTATATGCGTATATTTCTATCCCCAACGATGGAATAAAACAAAATGGGGACTTATTAGCGATGTTTGATGAAATTAATTTACATTTTATGACAAAATAGAATGATGAATAAATACTCACGAGTGAAAAGTGACACCTGAACTTTTATTTTGTGTTTTTGTTGTGTTTTTACACTTCCGGAAAACACACGAAGGCATATTTTTGTCAGATGTTTCGTTATCATGTAACAATAATCTTGTGTTGCACTTCCCACGGCTAGAGACCGACTGAAACCAAATGAGAGCTAGCTCTCATTTTGTGATCTTCAAAAATGTTCTTCTTCTGGGCATGTCCATTTACTTTATATTTGTCGAAGCATAGGGGTAGCATTTCAAACGGAGATCGCTGATAAAAATAATGATGAAGCTGATTGACTCAGGACCACGGAACACTATCTCAGGACCGGTCTTGAACTGTTTGTCTTCGGAACGCTTTAGCACGAAGCGTAAAATCAACCGTTCGGTGGCAGTGAATGTCAAAGTTAATTTTGGTTTGATTGTCACTGTCAGTTATCGTCAATATTTTCGCCATAGCAATTTTCACTCAATGCAGTGTCATTTGAAAAAAATTGACAATGACATTTGTGACAGTTACAATGGTAATATATGATAACTGCGCAAAGCCAAAATTTGTTTACAAAAAAAAAAACAAGTATGAATAATCTGCTTTATGTCTTTTGTAGTTTTTTTAAAGAAAGTAACCCTTTAATATCAATTTGATCTCGTATTCGGTAATGAGTGGAACGCCTATATTATTTTCTAATGATATCTGTCTAAATTCTATTGTTTTGACCCCCGGCCTTACGGACAACTGCTATTGCGTTTCCAAACTAACGTTAAATCCACTTAGTTGAAAAATCACGCGAACGTGAACCTTAACGCGCCCAGATACGGTTTGTGGTGGCGTGATTTTCCAACTGAGTAGATTTAACATTAGTTTGGTGTCGCAACAGCAGTTTCCGTAAGGCCCCTGATTTTTACTAGGCTACATGAAGATTAGAAAAGTGATAAATTAAAGAACTTGCGTTACTGGTTTGTGCTGGCAATTTCGGGATAAATAAATTTTAATGTGTGTGTGAAAATCTTTGAGTGTGTTCTTGTCATTTTGCTTTGGTGTGTATGTGTGTCCCTATAAATGAGGTTTGTTTTGGCTATTTCCACGTCATACCAACGTATGTTATGCAGCACATGCATTCTTGGTTGTGTAAGTTTAGAGTACATTATGCCGTGCTGCGAGTGAATAAGCGTGTGGTAATGTCATAATGTTTCTATGTGTTCGTACAAGACCCTGTGTACAAAAATGATTACGTTCCTAGATACGCAAGTTTCACTAAATTAATTATTTTTCAGCTGACAAATCTATTATCTGATTTGGGCATGTAGGTGGTATTGAAATACGTACGTGTGTCTTATTCCACCCATCAATATATAATTATGTACTAATTATTTGATTCCACCCCTTCTGGTCTGTATTTAATTCAAAGTGGGGGTGATAAGATCGTCACTTACAGTGCGTGCGATATAAAATATTAGAAACGGAACGTCTAACGTTGTTAAATGTCAAACGTGAAACGTCTTCTTACGTTTACGTTAAGAGGTTAGAATAAAGTAAAATGGAAAAATATCGGTTGTGTATTAAATTAAACGCTTAAAATGTAGAATCCTCCAGATATTTTACTGAACAGTGTCTATTGTACATCACAAGCTGTTTTAGTAAGTTATTTATTTGCGATAGTGGCGTCCTTATTATATTCTATTCTTGTATGTCGCACTGTACATCCCGCTTGGAGTGTGCGTATGTATTATGCATTTGCCGGCAGCCTACCCAAACCAGCCGAGCTCCTACCTCCTGAGTACCAGTGGAGAGGTACTGGGTCAAACACAATCCACTCTAGAAATTGTAGAATCCTGAACAAAACAACAAGAATCGTCCCTGACGCATGTCAATACACGGAGTGGCCAGCACGTACACGGACAACAAGAACTGAGCAAGTCTCGAAGAACACGATTGGACATTGGGAGTTATAAATAAAATGTGTTTTGATACCTAACCTAAAGAACAAAAACGAGCAATGGACGTTCACTATACCGACAGTGCAGCCATCATCTATGGCATAGATTCTATGCACTAAGAAAACCTAGTTAAGTTGAACCTACAACTAGGTCTAGAGTGATATCAGGATGTCATTCTGCCTTACTAAACTTAGCAGACAGTTAAACTTCTAAGTTAAATGGACAAAGAGCAAGAAAGAAAGAAATCAGTGCAGACATTGAAAAACTGTAAATCAACAGCTATGGAACCAAGGGATCTGCTTAGTTGCACCAGAAAAGAAACAGCAAAATATTATGAATAAAATAACAGACTGCAAACATGCAAAAGCTATCGATAGATAAGAGTAACTAACAAACTACTCAAAATAACTAGGTCGGACCTCTGTCTAATGACAGGTACCATCACAGGTCACTGTAAGCTAAACAATCACTTGTACAACATTAAAGATGCAGATAATCCTCTGTGTCGAGGCTATCTACAGGATAACAAGCCGTAGAGCATGTACTACTGCACTGCAAACCCACAGAAGACATACAATTAAGATCAAGACTTCTTGAAGAAACTACAACAATGCCACAACACCCAGTGAAATAGGGATTGAATCTCAGATCAGACAAACAAAAGTGATATGCCTTGGTACAATGAGGGTAGAACGTAGATGAGAAGAGTGTGTTAATTTTAATACTTACTATAGTCTAAACCAATTTTGATGTGCTAGGCAATGTTAAGATTTTTCTCCATGCCAAAATTATCAGTGATAGGCTACATTTTGAAATTGGATATTTTGTTATTGTTTTAATAATCTACAAATTTTCTTTTTGCTTCTATAAATATGTAGATCGCCAGTTGTGCTTGTCTGATCAAATGCATGTAATTTGAACAGCCGTGCACCACCAGAATAGTAGTCAGGGGTAGGCATAGATTACCTAATAATCGCTACATAAGTGTGAGCACGAATACATACTTTTCAAATCCTGCTAGTTGGTCTTTGAGCTGGAGTGGGATAAATAAAAAGAACTTGTTTAATATAAATTTATTTTTGTTCTCCTTTTTAGTACTATTCTATAGCCATTGGTTACAAACACATGGTTGTTGGGTTGAGTATAAAGTTCACAAAAAAGGCCTTAACCCAAAAGATCATTATGTAGTCATCATTATAAACAACTTTACAATGGTACCAAACCTGCAATGTCCAAACCTAGTGTTTTGCGTGGCTGCGCGGGCCGCAAGCGGCCCGCGGGGATTTCCTATAGTCGGGTATAGTCAAGTCTTTTAGTTGCGACTTTAAAAACTTGAAAAAAACTGAAGGATCAGGTTGAAAATGGCTAAGAAAGTGAAATACATTAGAAAATGGGTTGATGATGATGTTTGATTTCCATGACCGAAACTGAACACGGAAGTGGGCAGGGGTACAAATCTCCTCATGGCGGTCAAAACGCTGAAGAAAATCCATATTCAGTCGTTGAAACAATACAAGAGCTGATATCCAGTTTGTTTCGACCGTAGAGGGAGGGAGCAGCTCGGCCTTCGGCCTCGCGTTGAGTTTGGGTTGAAGCTCGGCCTGTCGCGAGCTCGCAAGTACCGTGGCTCGGCCTGACGGCCTCACCACGGTACTTGCTCGGGGTCGTGGTTCGGCCTGGCGGCCTCACCACGCCCCTGGCTCGGCTCGGCCTTCGGCCTCGCCCAAAGTTAGGCCTCCGAGTCTCAAGGTCGGCCTGCGGCCTCCCTTGAGACTCTCGCGACCTCTCAAGTTTTTTCAAGACTTTAATTGACACTAACATTGACATACAAATTCACAACAAAAAGTAAAGATCCTGTTCATGCACTTCGAATCGTCAGAATATCGATACTTTTGAGAGCACATGCTATGGCAATATTGAACGAATGATTTTATTATCTGTGCTTTTTTTTTTTTTTTTTTTTCGTCTGTGGTGACGTGGAAATAGGCCTTGCCCAATATTTTGGTTGCCTATCGTTTGTGATTGTGATTAGAAGGTTCACAAAATCTTTTATTACTTTTTATAGTTCTTTTTGAAATAATTGAAATCGAAGATTACAGTACAATCCACCGCTTATTAATGTAGTAGTGAAAAAGTACTAAATATGGCTCGTACAGGAAAAACCGCGCAAGAATTCATTCGAGAGTCATTTTCGCCTATTGTAGCAGTGTTGTGTAGTCCAAAAGTGGAAAATGTTGTATCCAAAAACAATCTCACATTCACAGAGCTATTGCAGCCGTTTACAACAATGGATTGGGAAGGTAGGACCTTTATAAAAAAACCCTATAATGTAAGAATTTTTATACTTATATACATAACTGCTTCTTTGGCTACTCCCACTAATTATGTTATAGCAAGATGCAGAAATTCAACTAACTTGGCAGCATAAAAGCCTTCGTGTCTGTATGTTCCAGGTCAATTCCGAGAACCCGGAGGAAGTGTATGTATCATAAAAAACTGGAGGCTTATTATCAGAGATGTGAATTGGAAACCGTTGCAACCAACCGAAGCAAGAAGGCAGTTAAATAATGCTGCGCTACATAATTACAGTGATAAAACTGTTTCGTGTGAGTTAGGTATGATATCACAAATCATGTAATCCATACCAACACATAGTCAAACCACCTTGCGAAAGAACAAAGACATCTATGATTGTGTTTAGGTACTTACATTTTTTTATATGCTATTACAGGAGATCGTAAATGCGACATTCCACAGTCAACACACTGGTTTGATGCATGGAGAGAGACATACCTGGAAGTCCAGTTTCCTTCAGACCATGAGTTTACTAAACACTTTCTATCGTGTATCATTGTGGGAGTGGCTCACGATGAAAATGTCATCGACAGCTTCAATGCCATGAACCAGCAGTATGCACAGTTGCAAAATGTCACACCACCTAAACTCCCAAAATGGTTCAACAGTGGAGTGCTGAAGTCATACTTACTAATTCATGATGCGTCTGTTATTTCTAGAGAAAAGTATGTTTTTTGTTATTACTTTGTAAGACCAGTAATAGATATTTAAGGCCCGAAATACATCTAAGGGGCGTAACACATCATGATCTAACAAATCTCCATACAACATGTGGCAAGTGGCAGGTTACGTGCAGGTTAGATGGGTTTCGGGCCTAATAATAAGAGGGCGAAACTAAACATAACTTTTTGTTATAATTGACTAGGCATGCGTTTGACCATATGACGATTTTGATGTAGCATGCATGCCTAGGAAATATCTATTCACTTTTTTCTTCAGCAACCCGGGATTGTGCCTGTTCGGTTGTTGTGTTGTTTTGATCTTGTATGAAATGAGTATAGTGGCGTACCAATGGTGAAGGCACATTTACAGCATTAATGTAACATTACTTGTTGGGTGCTCACTGTTACAGTGTATATTACGTAAAACAAGTGCATTTTTTTCATCTGGAGAGAGAGAGAGAGGAAGCCCAATTATCAAGCTTATCTCTACAAACACAATCAAGTATCATCAGCGATGTTGATGTGTTGACAATGCTGTGCTGTCACCATGCTGTTGAAAAACGTGCAATGTTTTTATTTTTATACATGTTTGCATTCCTGGGTGTTGTTGCAATGCTATCTAGTGGGTAAACGGCCAATGCCGTGTCTGTGCCCACAATTTTATATTTTTTTATTAAAATAATAGGTTTGCATTCAATCGCAATGTACAAAATTTGTTGCGCTAACATTTATGTTATCTCTTAATTTTTGCAGGGCAGATGTAACATTTGAAACATTGAAACAGACATTTGGAGCCAGCAACTGCTTTATTCTGTCAATCAACTCAAAAAGTGCTTCGGATCCATTTTTGCCTGATCTTTGGGCCCCATTAGTGAAAAGGGCAACTGAAGCTAATGTATTTACACCATTTTTATGTTCTTTTCTAAATTATACCATATTATACAGTTTTATCATTATAAGAAATGTTGTATTTTACAGAGTGATATGTCATCCTCTTTTACTCAACCTACTTCTCCTGCCGAGCCCCAAACAGTATTTATACCACCAACCACCAGCACTGGTAAGAATAAAATAAAGCGGCAAGGAAAAGGCAAAATTACCATCTTAAAGATAAAATTATAACATGTTTACACTCTTGTTTTTAGCTGAAGAAGGACCTGGGCTCACATCATCAGTACAGGCTGATAATTCTCACCCATTGACTTCTCCAGATAATGACCTTTATGATAATGCAAATAGCTTACAGGTAAATAACTAATCTTACGTACGCATCTTACGTAGTATCTTACGTACTTTGACTGCCCCGGTGGCTCAGTTGGTAGTAAACCTAACTTCTGTGTTTGGGGGTGTGGGTTCGATTCCCATCTAGGACAACCATTTGTGTGATGAACATTTTGTGTTTGTTCTATGTCTGGGTGTTAATATCTATTTAAGTATGTATTTAAAAATATATACATATGTACGTTTATCAGTCTCTGGCAGCCATATACAAGCTTTGCTTAGTTTGGGGTCAGATGACCGTGTGTGCAAAAATGACCCAGATATTTATTTATTTATTTAAGCTTTACTTACGCACAACATTTTGAACATATAATATCGTGTGAATAACTCCGTAGAGAAACTCCGACTCTTTGACTGTTATGTTTCATTACTATGCCGATGTTAAAAGGGACCGATCACAAGAACTAACAGGAAACTTTTTAGGGTTTCATACCCAAAGGTACTGAACCCTATAACTAAGCTTACACCAACCTTCTTTTAAAGGGCTATAATATATCTTACTACTGGATTAAAGTAGGTTGAAATTTTCACAAAATATGTGGTATGCAAATTAATGGAGTAGATTGTCAAAAGACTTTGGTGAATAGCATAATCGAAGGAAGGCCTATGACTAACATTGGGTTATCACAGGCTGATATGAGCATCAACGGATATCATAACAAAAATATATACAATAAAAAGTTGTTAAAAAATTAAGGGGCTTTGTGAAATCGCGAGTAAAGCAGCTCGGTGTAGCTAATATTCCTATAAACTGATATTTTGAGTAAGACTATCATAGACTGACTATCTCTCATGAATCTTTGTTGTTTATTTCAGACTCACTCCTTTTCTGGGAGCTCTGAAAGCGTCAGTGTTATGAGCAAAGTCCTAGATTCTACTGAAGTTCATGGAACATGTTTAAATATGAATGACATTGATGATATCAAGAAATTCCTGCAAGACTACTCACAAAAGGCACTGCTGCCCTACCTAGAGAAACTAATAGGCCAGCTTTCTGAAGTGGTAAATATTTTTTCATCACCATGGCCTTTTTTTCATTTAACCATTTTTTCATGGCTCCCACTTACTCGGCCTCCCTAGGAAGGTAATTTAACAGTCCCATGTAAAAAAATATAATTGAGCTAACTTTTTTCTTCAACTATGTAGTCCGTACCATGTCAGAAACTTTTTACTCTGTCAAACGAAGTTAACACCTATGAAAAACCTCTGTTTATCATTTTCAAACTGTTCAAACATAACTTTAAATTTTCACTGAATAAACTGATTTTTGTCATGTTTTTTTTTGCTTACGTTGCACTAGTGATGAAAAGTAGATAATTTACACACGCGAGTAGGTGATTTTTTACACCATCAAACTATCACTAACGCCAAAAATAAAATATCTCATATAAAGATCACCTACATCCCTTGTGTAACAATCTGCTTGATTGTTTAGCTTACAATTCAAAGATTTATAAAAAAAAAAACTAATTTAAATATAATATTTGTAGGTTGCAAATAGGAAAGGAGTGAGCAGATCATTCTTCAATGCTATCGCCACTAAAAGATGGTTTGGTACAGGGAAAGCTGGGAACAGTGCAGCCAACAACACTGTCATGTATGTATTACATCCGATTCTGCATCGCTTTTTTAACCCACGAAGCAAAGCCAAACCCTCTCGGTTAGGCTTTGTTTCGTCGGTTAACTAATATATTTTGTGTTTTTTGAAACATGGTGTCATCTGACCAAAATTAAATTTTAAAATTAAATTTCACAACTAATTTTAAAAGTTTTATTTCTAGAATATTTCAAGTAAGTCGGGCAGCTCAAAAACTTAAGCTACCTTATACTTAGGCTTGGTTACAACGTAGTAGTTTAAACTAAAGGTTTATGACAAATTTGAAAATAACAGTAACTTAAGCAGTTACTGCGAAATGCGTTGCACCAGCATATTCATTAGCATAGTTAAAGTTACCAGGGTTGCAAGTTAAATGAGACCTTATTTACTCCAGTCCAGTATAGCTGGAAACATTTAACATAACAATAACACTTAACCAGCGAAGCGTAGGCAGTTACGGTTAACAGTTAAAGTTATGACGTCATTTAACAATTGTCAGGTGGTGCAACTTTTTTTTTGCCTAACTGGTAATTTAACTGAAATGTCGATGTTTGTTATTGCTAAAGTAAGATGGTGATCCAAGAATGATCTTGGGCTCAACAAGTTCAACGTGTGAATACGGGGGACATTGACATGGTGAGCGCGCCCATAAAAACCCCACGAGTGTGAAAGGGACAAAAGAAAAATTTGGTGTAAGTGAGAGACATTAAGTCTGCTATGATTTTCTAAGTATGCCAAATATCTTCAGTTACACGCCTGAGTGTCCGGAGCTGCAGCTGCGGAGGCTGGGCGACTTGTGGTTCATGTGCGGGCAGTGGCAGCGCGCGTTCGATGCCTACCACGCGGCCAAGCGCGAATTCTACGCCGACAGCGCCTTCCTATTCTACGCGGGTGCCCTCGAGATGGCCGCTCTTAGCGCCTTCATGGCCGGAGACGCGAATCGCAAGACTCACGGATACATGGAGGAGAGCATTGTCACGTATCTCAACACATGCAGGTTGGTTTATTTATCTTTATTTCATTCATTAATTTATTTTTTCTTAATTCGTTTCGTCCCACTGTTGGGTGGACTGTCACCTCTGTCGGGGCCAAGAAAGTGATAGTCGGCAGTTTGTGGTCTCCTATTCAGTAATGATCTTAGCCCATCTATTTGTTGTTTATTTTGTATTTTAGTGTACAAGTGTAGTGTAGCTACATGGAAGTAAGTGTTCACTGTGTGATTGCTGTGTTATTTTTGTTTCCAGAATGGTTCAGTATGCGGTGCGCGCTACTCTAGTGTCTGCGGTGTGCCTGATCGCAAACGGGCAGCATGGTGAGGCGGCCAAGCAACTGATCCGTATGACGTCTGAGGACAGCGACCTGCGCAGTGCCATGCTGCTCGAGCAGGCCGCACTCTGCTTCCTGCCGCCTCCGAGACCTATGCCGCGGAAATATGCCTTCCACATGGTGCTCGCCGGGCACAGGTTCTCCAAGGCGGGACAGAAGAAACACGCGTACCGGTGCTACATACAAGCGTATCAGGTCGGTCAAGTAGATGTGCCTTCTCTTAGTCACGAATCTTACAACAAACTTTTTTCTGCTGTTGGTTTTTACCCAATTCAACACTGAGAGTGGAACGATTGGACTACTTTTTATATCTCTTATCTATTTATATCGTTTATGGAGAACGCATTGTGCAAGAAGAGTTAAACCGGCCCTCCATG
Organism: Agriopis leucophaearia; assembly: GCA_949125355.1. Classification (NCBI taxonomy): domain Eukaryota; kingdom Metazoa; phylum Arthropoda; class Insecta; order Lepidoptera; family Geometridae; genus Agriopis; species Agriopis leucophaearia. The sequence goes on from OX421262.1 coordinate 10,082,401, forward strand.
CCTGAACAGCTATACATAAAATAAGTGTTGTAGGTTTATGGGGAGAGTGGATGGCGGCTGGCGACGGACCACGTGCAGTTCGCGCTGGGGCGGCTGGCGAGCGCGCTGCGGCGCGGTGGCGAGGCGCTTCGCTGGCTGCGCGCACCGCTCGCGCCGCCCTCGCCCGCTCCGCGCCACCACCACCACCAGCAGCATGCCTTCTTGCGCGAGTACATGCACCAGCACCAGGTACCACATGCAGCAAGACCTGGGACACATACCTAGTTTTATTTATTTATTCGGTAATAGGCTTGCGTTTGACCGCCAACTCGCCTGATGTTAAGCGCGATGCGGTCTACGATGGAGCACGCTTGCCCAGAAGAAACCGATTCACTCGAGATTTGAAGACACACAGATTGTAACCATCGGGGAACACCCATTCCGGCAGCGCATTCCACAGACTAGCAGTTCGCACAATAAAAGTGGAATCAAAGCGCTTCGTACGGGTTTTGCGGAATATCAACCATGAAGCGGTGTCGATTTTTCGTGCCCGCTCTGGCAGTCCGATAGAAAAATGAGGAGGAGGGAATTAGATCATGCAGATCTGATGCACACTCTCCGAAATGTATCCGATAAAAAAACTGATAGACTAGCAACTTTACGCCGATGCTCAAGACTAAGAAGTTTAGTCTGAACCAGGGATTCATTGCTGATGAGCCTCATGGCGCGTCTCTCAATAGACTCCAACGCCCCAAGCTGGTACTTAGCTGATCTATCCCAAAGGCTTTATTTCATTGTTAGATTCAAATAAGAATGATGTGACATGATTGACGCTAAACAGCGATGCGAGTATGAGCAATGCATTAAAGATGGATTTGGCATAATATATTATTAACGTCTCTAATGGCTCGTCAAATCAAAGCAACATATTAACGTGAGTTTTATTCTACTTATCTACTTTTTAACAGAACTTATTTGTGCCCACAGCAATGGATAGAAAACTCTGAGGAGTTCAAGGATCGTCAGGTCCTGCCGGTGTTGCCATTGCCACTAGTAGAGCAGCGCGGTACAACTGTTCTGTGCATAGGCTCTGCGCCTTTGTCCTCCCCTGGCCGGCAGCCTGCTACTTCGCTGTCTCTCGCCACCCCACCCTCCGCCGCCGACCAGAAAATCTTCGCTCGTCTCGAGGAGATGTTGTTACAAGTGACGCAAGGCTCCGTACCGATGATATTCAAGCCTACAGTCGACTTGTACAGCGACGCAACAGACTGCGACCCGGTGGTGCCGCAAGGAGGTCTGAAATAGCTCTTTTTACAAGCTTTTATTTAATTTGCCCTGTTAGTGTGGAATAAATCTTGCAACTAAATTTTAGACCAGTTACCCTCAACCGATTGAGCTGAAATTTGGCATACTTATGTAAGTTCGGTGACAATGCAATGTTATGTTACCATGCAGCTGGTCTGATGATGGAGACTGAACGTGGCCATAGAAACTCTTAAACAAAACGATGTAACCCCGTCGAGTTTGGGTTCTTGGATTTGTCTTTCCAAGGAATTTGGTTCTAGATGATAAATTGCGGATGACAATATGGCGGATGCCCCAAGATGTCGGATAAAATGTTCATAGCTACCATCATGATATGGGTATCAAATGAAAGGGTTTGTTGAGAAAAATACAAAAAGAAAGTAAAAAAAAAAAACAATACTTATTGATAGATAGATAGATAAACTTTTTATTGTTCACACTACAAATTACATACCTACACAAGACACGATAAAACTGCTTAAAAACTAACTGCAACTATCGACGGCCTTATCGCTAAGAGTGATATCTTCCAGGCAACCTTAGGATGGAGAGGATTCATAAAGGAGGTAGAAGGCGGCGCGTGCAATATTAAATAGTGTGATAAATAATTTAAATGTACATTCTGATAGTCACATCACACATCATCAGCCAATCAACGTCCACTGTTGGACAGAGGCCTCCCTCATAGAGAAGTGTGTTGCCATAATCCCCACGCTTGGCAGGCGGCTTGGGGATCGCAGTACGTTCACCGTGTACCACCAGGACGCTGCTGCCCATCCTTCGGTGGTTCTGATATTAATCCATACTAAATATTGATACACACTAATACTTAAATTACAATTACGATAATATACTAATACATAACAGTATAAAATAGATAAATATGAAAACTTACGATACTTATGGTTGTATTTTGCACTAAAATGACTGATGACTTTCATAACAATTTTTAAATTTTTAGAAATTTTTGTTTACGTAATAGAACTACAATATAATCGCTAGGGAGTGCTGTTAATTCATAATACAAAACTGTAAGTCGTTTGTTAATTAGTCCGTTACGTCATGGCTGAACAGACTCACCATTATTTGTCCAAGTCCAGAGAATATCATCATATGCAGCCGAATCGAATCTTTGGAGTGATGGAGTCAACAAAAATATTTTTTACCTCATAGTAATGCAATCACTACACTATAATACCAATACACTAAATTAAAACTAATAAAATCACTTGTCTTTCAGAGCCGATTCAAATATCCATAACCCTATGGAACCCTCTGAGCATCAATATAGTACTCAAGGACTTGGAATTACTGTGGAGATTCACACCGTCAAGTGATGAATCTAACGCTATGACTGAAGTAGTGTTGAACAATGAGCCGGCAGTAGCGGCGGGTGGCACGCTTGAGAATAGCGCTATCTATGGACAGAAAGTTAAATCAGTACTGTTAGAGGGAGATAGCAGAAAGGTGTTGACGTTTACACTGACGCCATTGCGAGTCGGAAAACTGTCTGTTCACGGAATGGCATACAAGTAAGTAATCCTAAAAAAAAGTCTAGATAATTACTGTAATTTATAATGTTATCCTTGTTTTTGTGTTTTTTAATCAAGAGTTATTATATTGTATTGTAAGTAGATACATTTTCATAGGTAATAATATCCTTGAACCCAAATAGTTAAGCTTAGCCTCTTTAAGTGACTATCATATCTAAAAAACAACAATATAATCTAGATTATAAAAAGAAGTCGTGTTAGTTACAATATTATTATATTTTGGGAAATGATATCTCAACAAAATGTAAACTCAACAATAAGATTATCAACACAGCGAGAACGCAACATTTTGCGAAGTCGACGTAACAAACCTAAAAATGACTAAACTACGGCCTTTCCACGTTTGATCAAGATCTATGAAAGATAGGTCCAATGTAAGTTGACTGCTTTCTAGCTTATGCTCCACAAGGATCGACGATAGAAGATACCTCAGACCTTTTTTTATACTATTTCATTTTCAGATTAGTGAATGTCGGCGAGGGAGGGAATGAGAATGGCACCGGTATCACCATCACTGGGAAGGTGGATCTAACGTCTGCCGTGAAGAGCACAGAGAGGCGGTTGCAGATCACGGTCATACCTGAGGCGCCGTGCTTACAGGTAAGCCATGCCGCCAGTACTAAAATATAAACGACTGAATTCTGAGGTAACAAACAATATTTAAATAAAAACTTAAATGAGAACACCTCCTTTTTGAAGTCTGTTAAAAAGAAGACGCGTGACGTCTTGTGTTGTGAAATATCACAAGTCAGTTGACGCACGAGGGACGCGAGCATCATGCGTTGTGGTTTGCGGGCTCTGAGTAAGTGCCGTCAGGGAAAATTGTTAAGCAAATTTGTTGTAAAGGTTTGTCTAGCCAAACATTTCCTAGATGTTACGGCAGTTTAATGAACCACTTATAAATAAAAACAAAGTTTGACCTGTAATATGAGGCTATAAGAATGAACAGCAGATTGAAGGGTGAGTAAAAAGTTTTCAGAGAGAAACCCTTATTTTGGTTGTGGTTTCCAGATGACGTTCTCTGAGATGAGTCCAGACATACTAAGTGGCGAGCTCCGAACCATAGACGTGGAGCTGAGCAACGCGGGCCCGGCCGAGCTGAACAACTTGCACATCGCAGTCTCACACCCTGACTGCATCGCTCTCGCCGCGCCCGCCGACGGCTCCTTCCGCCGCCTGTACGACGACAAGTACCGCAAGATGCCCGCTCACACCGGTTAGGAATTGATTATACTGGGTTACGCGGAAACGGTGTACTAACCCGAAGGGGGTCCATACTACCTATCCAATCAATTCTAAAATCGCGATAAAATATCAGCATCACCATAGAAAACAGTTATTCACACTCGACAAAATGTATGGAACAGCAGATTTTTTTTTCGCGATTTCAGAGTTGCTACTATTAGTAAAAGTTGTTCATAATGATGGGGACTATGAAACCCTTTCTGTTTAGTACACCCTTTCCGTGTAAACCTGTGTATGGGGGAAAGTGTTATGCGTGAGTTAACACTTTCCCAGCGTTTCACATATGCATATCTGCGGTCTACGATTGATCGACTTTCCATACTGTTTAAACTCGCGCATCTATGCTTGATCAGCGTACCAGCGATTGATATTGATATTTTGACCACCACAGCGCACCTGACTGTGTGGTCGAGCATGGAAACACGCCTAGCATGAAATGAGCAGTGGCTTTCAAGTGATGCTGCCAGATCACACCGTTAGGTGCTTGATAGATAGATAAACTCTTTATTGTACACACCACAAATTACATATTACACGATAAAATAGCTTTAAAAAAAAAATGCGTAACAGTCGGCGGCCTTATCACTAAGAGCGATCTCTTCCAGGCCATACAGGCTTCCAGGTTTCTTGGTGACAGGTTTTCAACTTAAGGTTTTTAACCAGTTTCAATAATACTAATAATTGTGTTAGAGCGTTTACTAATTTTGAAGTTGGTTGATATTTATTATGTGTAAAGATGAGCGTGCGGCACGCGCGGCGGCTTGGCGCGCACTGGCGGCGCGGCACGTGTCGCGCGTGCCGTGGAGCGCGGGCGGCGCACGCGCGGCTCTGCAGTTGCGCGCGGCCCCCGCAGCCCCTGCGCTACACCTCCTCGCCTACTACGAGACGGGCGTGCGCCACCGCCCTTACCGCCTGCTGCGGCACATCCTCCACGAGAAAGTTGCGGTTAGTAAAGTTTTTTTATTTTATTTAATAATAATCGCTTGGCTTGCGTTTACCGCCAACTCGCCCGATGTTAAGCGATCATGCTATCTTCTATGCAGCACGATTCAATAGTACTAATAACAAAAAACTTCAATAATAATAATAACGGTCTACAAGAAACCGATTTGACTTTAGCTAAAGCATCTTCACTTTCTATATTTTTTCGTAGCGTCGTCTACATATCATACCCGCTTCATCCATTTGGCTTTTCTTTCCACGTGATGAATTCAGCTTCAGATTATAGTACAGACTATAAAGTAGAACAAATAATAATAAATGACCAAGTGCGAGTCGGTGACAAATTTCTGTTCACCACCAGTTTTCGTACGATCACCGAAGATAAACAACGTCGGGCGCAGTCGTTACTTGGATTGGTGACCTGGGCGTTATCTTTTCACTACTTTTTGTACTTTAGTAAGTACCTAACGAGTTATGTGGTGGTACGGAACCCTTAGTGCGCGAACCCGTCTCGCACTTGGCCACTTATTTTACAGTGTAAACTCATGAAAGATTCATTGAAATCTATACAGAAATGTATCGATTGAATCTATCGATAGGTATATTATGTATTAATCATGTATTTACTAAACATATTTCGTATTACAGGAAGCTGTAGAGGTTTCAGTCACGCCACGACGAAATCTATGCACAACGAATGGGGTCACATCGGAGAATATGACTTTGGCTGTGGAAGTAAAGAATATATTAGAACAGCAGAATGATATGTCGATCGAGTTATTGGAGGCGGCGCTTCTAGGGCGCCAGTGGCGGCTGACCGCGCTCGTCGCAACTGGTTGCAAGAGTGACCCATTGCTACCCAGAGAAAGGCTACACTTCATTCTAAAAGCCAAGAGAATACTCGAAACGTTACCTGAGGAAGTCGTAGACCATTCACAAATTAAAATTTCGGAAATTGATTACCGAAAGTTCGCAGGCGACGTTCCTGCTTACGACAAATTCGTGACCGACGGGAAACCCTCTTTTCCCGAAACGAATGACGCAATAATTCAAGGAGCTAAAGGAAAGACGGGGCTGATCGAATCGATGTTTTTGCTTCGATGGAAAGCGACTGATAAGACTACCGGCCGTGTTGCGATCGGCCAAGAATGCCTCTGGCTCGATTGTTTCTCCAAACCCTTGTCTAATGAAGTCTCTCGCTCGCCCGCGGAACCCGTCACGCTACAACTAGACGATTCAGATAATAAACTGGACTACGATGATCCCAGCAAAAGAGTCAAAAATGATAACGTCGTCATATTCGGACTGGAGCATTCGAGCGAAATCAGCCACGATTTTAAGAAACGCAAAATATGTTTGGTTCCTATAACTTTGAATATAGTCAACTGCTACAGTGTTCCTGTCAAAGTTTTCATCGACATGACTAAACAGAAGAACAGGTAAGGACTCGTGGTTTGGGGCCTTACGGCTAACTATTAACACGGGCTCGAATTAGCGCTTAAACAGCGCAGTTAGGAATATAAATAAATTAATATCTGGGACATTTTTTGCACACACGGTCATCTGACCCCAAACTAAGCAAAGCTTGTAATATGGCTGCCAGAGACTGATATACGTAAATACATATTCTAAAATACATTCTTAAATAGATATTAACACCCAGACAGAACAAACACAAATGTTCATCAGACAAATGTTTATCCTAGGAATTGAATCCACGCCCCCAAGTGCAGAATGTAGGTTCACTACCAACTGAGCCTCCGGGGCATTATATCACGCGAACGTGAACCTTAACGTGCCGAGATACGGTTTGCGGTCGCGCAAACTTTTCTCATCACCTAAACAATCTTTTAATTCAGGTAGTCGTAAGGCCCTTGGGGCACTATTTTTGAATCGCTCGTAGGACTTTTTTCATGCGATGTGATTTACTTGCGAACGAAATCCCAAAAGTCGTATTTTTGAACAAGTCGTACCACTCGTAACTCTACGAGTGATCGATAGAAAGTCTGACAGAACTACGGCAACCCAGAATTCGAGCGAATCAAAAATACCAAACCACTCGTATTTGAAATCACCGGTGATTATTTGCGTGTGCGAATAGAAAAAGTCCTACGAGTGATTCAAAAAGAGAGCCCCTGAGCTGTTTTTAGTCTTCGAAATTTCATAATGACACATTGAATGAACTAAGTTACGGCGAGTGTGTTCGATTCCACAAACTCCCTTCCAAGAAGCTTGATGTACTTAACAGAGCGAAGTGATACTTCACGCCGGTCAGCGGCTTCTACTTTATAAAGCACAAGTGCGGCCCCACATGGAGTATTGCTCCCGCCCCTGGAATAGCGCACCAGAATACCAGCTGCAGCCTCTTGACTTCCTACAGAGGCGAGCCGCTAGAATTGTTGACGATCCCAACCTCACTAACAAGCTGGATCCACTTAGCCTACGAAGAGACGTGGGTTCCCTCTGCATTTTTACGTGACTACGTGAATTCCAAGTATAAATACACGACGCATTCAAAACTACATGAATTTCATACTGAAAACGTTAAACGACTAAGCACACATTTTTGATAAAGAGGCTTCACTTCACCGTAATCCATCTGGCTATTTTTTATTTGATCTGAGGTGTGAGGAAAGAAAGATCGCATGAATCGCATAGTGTGGTATTTCTTAGGATTAAAATTGATAAGCTTGCCCTAGTAATTGTAATATAATTTCAGGGAGTGTTCGGGGTCGCTGGGCTGGGCGGGCGCGCTGAGTAGCGGCGGCTCGGAGGCGGCTGACGCGCCGCTGGGCGTCAGCGTCAGCCTGGAGCGGTTCGAGTCGCGCCGCGTGCCGGTGCGCGCCGTGTGCGCCGCGCCCGGCACCTACCTCGTGGGCTCCGCCTTCTCCGTCTCCACTGCTACTGCCACACCTGCCACTGATCTCCGAGTACAACACAACAACAACACGTCCCTCCTGGTCGTTCAAGCGGCCTGATCACACCAACCTCTTGTTGTTTTTTTTTCGCCCACAGGGCAGACTAAAGCCATTAAGATCACTATATATGCAACGTGTTTACTAAAAGTGTAGTAATAATGACGGGTAGAGTAGGGTGTCTTCCCGTGAACATGGTTCATGTAACTGCGCCGAAATATCGGGAGCTCCTTCCACAACCGTACCACGGTAAATATCCCGTAAATAATCATATAATTTTACTGAAGGGTATGTTATATAACTTTTACTATGGGATAAACTCTGAAATCGCGAAAAAATAAACATCTGTTCCATACATGTCCAGTGTCAATGACCATTTTCTGTTTCAGTGTCAATGACCATTTTCTATGGAACAGCTGTTTTTTTTGCAATTTCAGGGTTGGTACTATAGTAAAAGTTGTTTATAATGATGACCTCCTCCAACCTCCTTTCGGCTTAGTACAGGATATATGTGTAACCCTGTATAGCATTTTGGAAACCACATGAAAATGTTTCGCCTCATTATATCCCTAGCACACTCAACCATATTCACGAACACTTCATTAATAATATTCCACAATTATTAAACACTAGGAACCCGCACCGGCTTCGCACGGGTGTAAGTTTTAATATACTATAAATAAACCTTCTGTGAAAAATTATCTAACTGATGGTGAAAACTGCATCAAAATCCGTTGCGTGGTTTAGGAGGAGTTAACGAATATACAGACACGTGGAAAGCTACTTTTTATACTATGTAGAGATTTACACTCGAAAATACACAAGTTTGAGAAAATACAATAAGGCGACATGTATTTTTTTCACATTTCACAACTTTATACGGTTCAAGTGGCGGTGCTCGGGATAAATCCCGTTGCCTTTCCTATCGACTATATTATCAAATATGAAATCTTCGTTCCTCTAAATACGAAAACCAAATATAATTTAGCAAAACTGAGGGAAAATTACACGTTTGGTTATAACCTTATACTTGAAATGAATTTAGAATCGTAAGTGCTTCAATCTTTATTACGGAAATCGTTTTTTTTTATAGCCTGTTTTATGTGTTTCAATAAAATTGTTTCAAGATACTTGCTCGATTGTCTGAACGCAATGTGAACAGTTTTAAGTGAAACTAGGAATAATGTTACTTTCATCGCGAGTTCCATTTTTTCATCTATATTGTATATTTTATGGTAAGTCTATAACAGGGAGGGTGAACCATATTGGGGTACGTGCTATTTTAAATTCGTGGCAGACTCGCCATTAAAGAATCTTGACTTAGTGACTAATCAAGAAAAAGTAAAACTAAATGCTATTAACTAACTTAAAACTATTTGAAACCCAATATAAGCATTTTGTATAGCAATTGTAATATTTTCTGTTAAATATTTAAATAAAAGAAAAAAATTGTGATTTCTTCTGTTGAAAATTCAAAGTCAAATAACTTATCTTAGGCTCATACTTGGTTATTTTTATTCTTCGAAATCTACAAGCATTAGAATGCTCGCCTGTCTCGCGCTATCTTATACCGCTTAGGTATTACTGTACCCTCGTACGCAATGATCTATTGTTATACATGCCTACATGACGTCAAACGTAGATGTAATATTTTTTTTTTCGATCAGGCGTGTATTCGCATGCCCGAATTATTTTGTCGAGTGCTATCAATGCCATGTGTGCCACTGGTTCGCCATCGCTGATCAATAACATTATTAACTTTACTCACTGGTTCACTATTGGTATTATGCATATGAAATGTTATAACATATAAATTTTATTTATATGACACGAGAATTAATCACGTATGATAAAGCCGGTTACGCTGACGGCCGATATATTTTCAACCGCATTCGGCGGTCTTTTTCTTGGTAAATCAGGTGAATGCGCGCGCGGGGCTCGCTTTGCACACCGAGACAAACAAAGCATATTAAGGTAGAGCGAGTCGCAGCCGCGTCATATAAATAAAATGTGTGAAAATCACGTTAGTTTCATAATAAAATTAAAACTATTTGAATTTAAGCTGAACTTTTAAATGTGCTACAAATAAATCTAATTGTTAGAATATGCGTTGTTTTTTTTTGGTAATTCTAATTATTTCGACTTTTTCTCTTCGAAGTTTGCAGACGGAAAAATATATTCACATTTCACGCATACATAGGTAAATAGTAGATTGTTTACCTAGGAATCAAACAACTATTTTGAAGGCGAGAGTGTTTCTTTGAATCCAGAGCGGAGCGAAGGATTCTAGGGTAGAGTCAAGAGCGTAGCAAGGGATTCTAAAGTAGTATCCTGAGTGCAACAAGGGATTCAAAGTTACTCGAGCTTAAAATAGTTGTTGGTTCCTGAGGTGGACACTATTTTTTATCACCTTCTATGAGAAAATAAGTGCAGCTTATGAATAAGAACGGGTAGATTTGAGCATAGAATATAATTATAATACTCCAAAGAGTTGAAGGTTGTTTAGAATTGTCTAAATCTTGAAAATAGGCCTAAACACATTTTCAGAAAAAGATTTCGCTCTTCTTCCTTTTTTCCAAAGGATGAAATTATTATGCTTTCATAATATCAAAATCATTCATGGATTTTTTTATATAAAAGATTTTGTATCACATTTTTAGCGTCCGATTGTGTTCTCTGGAGTTAATATAATTGTACTTTCATTCAAACTCACAGACTAGGACTATATAGAAAGTCTTTGTTATCCCTATTGGAAGACACATTTTTTTTATAAAACTAAGTAAACTACGAATGTGATTGTGTTACGAACGAAGGCGGAATGCATTTTCCGCGTTTTTACACAAACTTAATTTTTTTGCTAGCGCGTTTTTTTTTTTAAATTCAGTAATTGACTTGCATTTGACCGCCAACTTGCCTGATGTTAAGCTTGCCCAGGAGAAACCGATGTTTTTTGCCTTCTTTTAGCCGAGCATACATACAGCCTGTAACTTGTTCATACAATGTTTGTGATTAATCTCTTTGGTGATTGGAACTTTTACTAACAATATCCACATTCTAAATTCAAATCACTTTTCGTCCCTAGGGGTTAAATAGCTATTTTGGTCCCTGTTTACGAAGAATATCTCTTTAGCTCTTTTCGAATAGATGTGATTAAAATATATTTTAACCTGTGAACAAAACTGGCGCAACACAAAAAGGGCAGTAGCCAAGTAAAAAAAAAAACTGAACAACTTTTTCTTAGTGAATCACTAACAAAAATCTCTAAAATTTGGGCCTCTATTCCCTAGGAAATAAAGGCCAACTTTTTAAGGTAGTGGGCTAGGTAGGGTTACAGCTCACTTTAGTTTTTTGGAATGATGGTATGTGAGTATTATTGCTAGATTAAAAATAAACACAAAAGTGTTTTAAGCGCTTTAGCATTATCACTTGAATAGTAAACGACGATTCTGTTATATAACCCTAGCAGACGTGTCGGATTTGGTTGACGCGCCCCGTCTGACCAACGGGAGAGGAAGAGAAAAATTTATCTTTGTCTCCCGTTTATCAAGCTGCGATCCGGCGTACCATATTCATAATTATGTCTGTTAGTACTATATATTTAAAGCCTAACAGACGTGTCAACGTGGCTGACAGACCGCTGTCTGACCAACGGGAGAGAAAGAGAAAATTTTCTCTTTGTCTTTCGTCAGCCAAATCTGTCACGTCTATTAGCCATTTTCAACTTCTGTCGTCAACTCTTATATTAGTGGCCTCTGTTGTGGAGCGGAGATTAGCCATTTTAGACCAAACAAAATTTGACAGCACTAGAATTGTTGCCATCTCTTTCTTTTCATTTTATTATGTGATTCGTTTGTAAACCGTTTCATTTATCATATTATTATGTAAATACTAAAATTAAAAGAACATTTTCGAGATTTTTAGATTAGTTTATAGAATGATACAACATAATCATCATTATTAGAAACAAATCTTAGAAGTGCGTTTTAACCTACTTCTGACTTATCGTATTAATTTGAAATTTTGTGCAAATACAAATCCGGATGACAATACAATAATTTGGTAATCTAATGTTGGATTATATTTCAACAAACTTGATAATAATGTATTACTTGACACAGGCTAATGCACAAGAGTGCAACGCCAAAATATTTTTATATTATAGAATTTGACAGTTACGGACAAGTATTGCCAACGAAAAAAATATTAGTTCTATTGCTTGACATTTTAGTAAGTTATTTTACAGCGCTGTAGAGCTTACCACACAAAAAATACGGTTGGCACTTCTGGAAAAGGAGTGGTTGTAATTTTTGGATTGAATACTTTGGTTAGATGTGGGCGTCCATCTTGAAATTTTACTGGACGTAAAGCCGGTTTATAAAAAGTGAATTTTGTAGTTTTAATTTTACGTTAATCGTTAATTTTTAAGAAGTTTCACGTATGCTGGAACTACGTTTATAACGTTTAGCTTAGGATTAACTGCAGTTATGTTTTAGGTATGAATGTCTACTGAAGCATTTGATCATTTGGCTAGTAATGGCGTGCGTTTTTCTCTTGGAAGACACTTTCATATTTTATTTCATGTCGTCAGATCCTATGAATAGTAACGCATTGTGCTTGTGAACTATAATCGGTTGGATATATACGTAGTGAGAACCATGGTT